>JAGIQG010000011.1:5935298-11547798 GCA_024679065.1 Sphyrna mokarran
CTCTTTGTTCATGGTTTTGTTATTAACACACAAAAGATTCTATTCTGTGAATGCCAAAAATGAAAATTTCTAACATCTGTGTGTTGCTATATGATGCCTTAATTCCTAGGATCAATAGTAAACATATTCCTGATACTTAACCGACCAAAGACCAACTTGATCAGTGGAGTTGGAGTGGAGAGAAGGAGAATGAGATAGTGGCATCAATGTCAAAGTATCGGTTACTGCACTATTTCAAGAAACACGAAGTTCTTAGTACTAATGATGCTTAAATAGAGAAATAGAACCTGACATTCAATGTATGTTTTGCACTATTGGAGCAATTGTTTTAGTTGCTCCCCTGTAAGCCTCTGACAGATTTAGAAGTAGGATTCAACGTACCTACTTCCTAAAAACCTGAAGTTTGATCTTGATGTGAATGTGAGTTGCTGATCTTCACTTCACCAAACCACAGCCACTACTTTGCACCCCCTCCTCCCCACCTGCCTCTCCAATTCACTGACCGTTCAGTTGTCAACCGTTCAAGGTCCGAGCGCAGCATGGCAACCAGATTGCCTCCTTCTTCATTTTCCCGATCTCGACGCTGCAGTAACATCTCCAGTTCAGAGTTCTTGTCCTGTATCTCTTTCTGCAGCTGGGGAAAGGGCAACATTGAAGCCAAAGACAAGAAACCAGTCATTGTCAAAATTCATTACTATAATGCAACATGAGCAGCAGTGAAAATCATAAGGAGATGGAGATGGTGTTGTGGGAGAACAAGACCAATCAATTCCAGGAATTCTCTGTAAATCCATCCCATATCAAAGCAACAAACATCTCCGCTACTGGTGTTCTAAATGAGCTGATGTGACAATCTGCATTTACTTATTAATTTGCAGTACAGTTTTCATTTTTGAGAAGGTTAGGATTTCTTCTACGTTCTTCAGGTAATGTGCCCATTTGATATACTCATTTGTCACAGAACAGCTTACTGAAATGCAAACGTGCAAAGACTCAAAGGTTTGTTTCTATCCCGACAGGTCAGGTTCTTCAAGAACAAAGATGGAACTTCATTGTTGAAATTTTAAAAGAGCTCTTTCCATGTTTTGTTGACATGCTCATTTACAGCACAGTCCCTCGTTCCAGCGAGCTTCCATCCGTGCCAAAGAGCTCACTGAACAACCTGTTTATACTACTGTTGTCATGGCAGAAACCATGTGTCCCTGTAAACCAACACAGCTGTGTCTTGGTATTGCAAAACTGTTGGTGCTCTATCAAAATTCTTCCTTTCCTGCTCTGTTTACTCTGCAGAACCACAAAAATATTGGACAACTTTTAAGGCAACACACACCAAATATTTCCCACCAACACGTGACCTTTGAAGAACAAGGTGTTTCATTATTCTGCCAATAGCTAACAAACTATTTCACTTCTGGAAGATAGAATAGACATCAAGAGTTTTTAAGTGCATGCAGATTTGCCGAAAGATTAGCAGCTAAATGTTTTGAAGCAGCAGCAGATTTTGGAAGCACATCAGAACTTCAGAGCAAACAAATGTCTAAAGATATTTGCAACCAAATCAGATTAAAAGCAGATTAATTGAAATTTTCTAATGCAAAAGCAAGAGATGAAAATACATGGGAAATAGTGTCCTGTTGTTGTCACTAAGTATCAAAATTCAATTCTATTCTAGTGTCTTTACAGTAACCAGAAAGAGACAGTTTTTAACGGACCCTTGACAAAATAGCAACATAAAAACATACACAAACTAACCTGCCCAAACATGTTTTTCAAGACCAATAATACTGGAAACACATAATTATACTCGAATAGGGATTAACACATCAAGTTACGCAACGATATTATTGCTTTTTAAACCAAAACCTGTTTGATCAACTTGGCTGTTGAATATCCAGGATTAGCTGAAACAGTTAAATTTGAAATAGAACTATATCCTATCCAGGCCATCCTCTCCACCATAATCTCTTGCATTTACCATGGCTAACCCACCAAACCCACGCATAAGGGGCAATTTAGCATGGGTAATCCACCTAACCTGCACATCTTTGGATTGTGTGAAAAAACTGGAGCAGCTGGAGGGAACACACACAGGGAGAATGCGCAAACTCCACACAGACAGTCGCCTAAGACTGGAATCAAACTTGGGACCCTGGCTCTGTGAGACAGCAGTGATAACCACTGAGCCAGTGTGCTGCATAAGCTCATGTAAATTAAGTACTGTTCATGAGTGTAAATAAAACCTCAGAGACTCAAGGGATTCCTAGTTACCTTCCTTAATATGGAGGCAAATTCTCCAAGAACTCTGCATGGTACATATAATGAGTTAGCATTTCTGAAATAGATTGTGCTGTTTCAAAATTTATTTTTTTCTAATTTAATAAATACCTAGGAGAAAAACAGTGGTTTTTAAAAAATTCTAAAATAAATTACTAAGATAACTATATGGTTACATAAAATTGGACTGCAATCCAGAGTTTATTTTTCTTATACCAAGACAAACTTCTTGATTATCAAATTAGCATAAAGGCAAATAACAGGATTTGTTTCACAAGATATTTTGAGTAGAATGAAAAAGAGGACCAATGTTCAAGTTACACAAGAATCTCACCTGTTTGGTTAGCTCTGTATGATGTAGGAGCTTTTCAGACAGGAGTTCCTTTTCCTGGTGCAGTTGATTTGTTTTGTTTTGCTCCTGGATAATGGTATTCCTTAGTTCCTGCAGGGCAGTATTCTTCTCAACTTCAAGCTCATCCTACACATTCAAGAAAACATACTGATTATTTCACAACCATAAGAGTCAACATCTTCAAGATTACACACTACACCCTGATGGAATAGAACACAAACTAACGGTCAAATCAAGGCTTTTTCTACACTCAGAAGTAAAAAATTAAATATTGCAAGTATTGATCTCATATCCATTATTTGAAAAACTTGCCCAGCTTCACAGAATGTTGAAATGGATATGGAAGATAGGAACAACATAGTTTTTATGTAAGAATTCTCTATTAGCTGCTGGTTAAACCCAGATTACCAAAAGTAATCACAACAACTTATCAAGCAATGCTCCCAGCTTCATATGTCTGTTGAGCTTTGATGAAAATTGCTACCAGACATGAAACTCGTTTTTCCGTACTTTTACCTGCAAATTCTACAGGTGACTCGGATTCAGTCTGAATTGAACACTCTGGCAGGGGAAGCAAGATCATTTGGCAAAGTTACAGCAACATTTAAACTACATCTTCAAACATCAAAAACCTTAAGAGGATTGGGTCACCCCATTAAGTCAACCACATACAAATCACAGCAAATGGATTTCACTTCTGAAACTTACCCTGCTGGTAACGTGGGCAATCGTAGCAGGATGTGAAAGATGTGAATAAAAAAAAAAAAATCAACAATGCTACTGAAAATATTGAAGTGGACCTCAACATTAGAAAACTTATTACAAAAGAGGCCATTATTCAGACCTAGCTCTTCAGCTAGAATCACCTAATTTGATTCAACATCCCTGTCATTCCCCTATATCCTTTTATATTTGTCCTTTTCACGAACTCAACCAACTCTTACATTTCCAAGTGTCACTTTAACAAAGTATTCTTCATAAAATAATTCTAACGTTACTCTAGATTCCTGTTGTAATACGTCAGTTTTATTTATTTGTCAATGAAAATCATGTTTCACTTGCTATAGAGGGAGTGCAGTGAAGAATTGCCAAGCTGATTCCTGGGATGGCAAGTCTCTCTTTTGTGGAGAGACTAAGACAGTTAAGATTGTATTCGTTGAAGTTGAGAGGAGTGCGAGGGGACACAAACTTATAAAATTCTATTAGGATTAGATAGGATAGATTCAGACAGAATGTTCCCAATGGTGGGGGAATCCAGAACTAGGGATCATAGTTTGAGGATAAAGAGGTAAACCTTTTAGGGCTGAGATAAAGAGAAGTTTCTTCACCAAAAGGGTGGTGAATGTGTGGAATTCACTATCATAGAAAGTAGTTGAGGTCAAAATATTGTGTGATTTCAAGAAGAAACTAGATTTACCTCTTGAGACTAAAGGGATCAAGAGATATGGGAGAAGGCAGGATCAAGATATTGAATTTGAAGTTCAGCCATGATCAAAATCAAGAGTGGAGCAGGGCCAAATGGCCTACTCCTGCTTCTGGTTTCTAATATTTCACTACTTACCCACTCAAAATATCTAACTTTTCAAAAAAATTCCACACAATTACCTTTGCTTCAGTTAAGAAAACCTACCATGCCTTTTTTGTTAGAATCTCCCTCATTCCATTGAATCTTCACTGCAGCCTCTCCATGGAATAAAGGATCTGATTACTATAGGCTATCCTATTTCTGATCTTACTAACTGGCACTATTAACTTAGTCGCTGCACCTTTGTTTGCTTCATTCCTCTACTCTGCTAAAATACTTAATTATTCTGGAATACTTCGAATCAGAGAATCATAGAAGGAAACCATTTGGCCCATCAGGCCTGCACTGAAAATAATCCCAGCCGGGGCCTATCACTGTAACCATATATATTTACATGGTTAATCTGCCTGACACAAAGGGACAATTTATTGTGGCCAATCCACCTAACTGCACATCTTTGGAGTGGGCAAAGGAACCCACGCAGACATGAGGAAAACGCGCAAACTCCACACAGACAGTGACCCAAGGCCGGAATTAAACCAGGATCTCTAGAGCTGTGAGGCAGCAGTACTAACCACTATGCCAACCCCTTTTGTTTTTCTGCACCTGCCACAGTGCTGCAATCTCTTGCATTCTTTCTCAGTTTGACATATCTTTTAATTTGGAACCATTAATAAACTTTGATGGCATGCCTCTGTATACGTCACTTACATAAATGGCAAACATGACTGCCTGACACACTGTCTACTGTGCCATTAACTTTACTTTCTGTTCAAATATCATTTAGCTGTTCTCTTTTCATTATCTATGCAGAAGTAACATTCCATTTAATACCAAGTTCTTTAATATTGATAAACTTAACAATCCCTTTTTCAAGATGTGAATTGGTACCTGCAAAATTTAACATGTGTGCTATCAGCATAACTGGCAGCACGTTGGCACACTGGTTAGTACTGCTGCCTCATAGCACCAGGGACCCATCCTGGGTCACTGTGCCGAGTCTGCACGGGTTTCCTCCCGATGCTCCAGTTCCCTCCCACAGTCCGAAAGATATGTTGGCTAAGATGCATTGGCCATGCTAAATTCTCCCTCAGTGTACCCGAACAGGCCCCAGAGTGTGGCAACTGGGGGATTTTCACAGTAACTTCATTGCTGTGTTATTGTAAGCTTACTTATGGCACTAATAAACTTACTGTGGATGCTGAAAAGCTGAAATAAAACCAGACAACGCTCATCAGATCAGGCACGTGTGGAGAATATTTCCAGCATTTTCTAGCTTTATTTATTATAAGTAAGCTGCCATGTTGTTTCAACAACCCAAATAGTTAGAGAAGGCCCCTGCAACGGCTTCCCAACATGGCCAAAATATGTCTCAATCTTGCACTAATTTTTCAAAGCCTGCAGTTATATGAGACGGGCAATAAAAAGTGCTATAGCAGTGCCAGCCACACTTTAAGAAAAAGATCCATATATACAAGATCCTTCTTGACCATTAAGCACATTCATCCTAATTCTGGCCATTCATTTTCAACTGGGGTAAATAATACCCTTTCATTTAAATCTCTCTGCAGAAGTTGAAATAGTCACTGTCAAATTTAATCCTGTTGTAAAAATAATTCACTCCTGTCTTTACAGTTTTGCAATCTACAGCTGAGTATATTTATGTTAAAAGTCAAGTTATGGGGAAAGAAAATATAATTAAAAACAATCTAATCAGAAAAGTTTATCTTTCATTTTAATCACAAATGCCTCCAATTCCTCGTGCACGTACCTTGAGTTGTTTAATTTCTTCAGCAAGCAAGAGCTCAGACTGGTTCTTCAGAAGCTCAAACTCCTCCTGGAACTGTCGCAATTGCTGTGATTTTTCCATTTCAAAGTGGGACTGCAATGTCTGTCGCACCATCTCAACCTCTGACTTAGTTGTATGAACCTAGAAGTCAAAGTTGAGTTGTGGGTATATAAAGTTGCTAAACTGAGGAGACAGTAAAATTAAACCTCAAAATTAAAATTACATATTGCAGAGACAATTCTGCAAGAATATCTAAAGGGATCACAATGTGTTGGGTGTGTTTTAGGAGCGTTTACTATTTAAATAATGTAGAAAATTAGAGGTAATTTATAAGAAGACATAGCTGTGGAGGTAAATTAAGCTCATCATGCTAATTCAATAAAGTATGTTTTCTGGCCATCCAAAATAAGAATCAGAAATAAGGAATTAAACCAAATCAAAACATCTATTTTTCATAAAGATTAGTTTGAGACACCTATCACTTGTTAACTAAGCCTAGTGGGGAAATTAATGTAATAATTTTAAAAATAATTAATGAGATGCAGGCACTGGTGTCCAGGTCAGCATTTATTACCTAATCCAAATTGCTCCACGGAAGGCGAGACCACTGTGTGGAATCACTACAGTTCTTGTAGTGAAAATGCACTCAACAGTGCTGTTAAATAAGAGTTGTAGGTTTTTGCCCCAGTAACTATGAAGGCTTGATGATATATTTCCAATTTAGGATGACATGTGGCTTGGGAAACTCGCACACAGCGATGCTCCCATGCATCTGCTGCTCTTGCCCTTCCAGATCAATGTTGGGCAATCTAGTCTAGTGAGTGGGCTACAGGAATGGCCCTCCTTCACCTCAATGAGCTGCAAGATTGAAATCACTAATCATGACCTCATAAATAAGATTAACTAAATTTGATACACAATGAATATTTCATAACAAGTAACAGAAAATGCTTAATCTTTCATATATTAATAAAGTGATCAACTTCAAATGGTAAAAGCAAAATAAATATTTACACTTTGGATGCATAGGGAGCGTATGGCTCTCACACTTAATGATGTGGCCCATCAGCATTCACCTTCATGCCCTAGCTTGATGTGCATATCACTTCAGTCATACTGATAGGAAAAATATACGGACGGGGAGTAGTGGAATGTGGTAACACTGCGTGTGGGTAATAGGCAACGAAATGACTCGTGGCCACAATTAGAATCCAAATGTGATCCCCTGGCTGCAGATTGCCAACCACGAACCAGATAGAAGTTGTTGCAGGTTTAGGAAATGTTGTGAAAGAAGCCTCAGCAAACTGGCATAGTGCATTTTATCAGATTAGACACACTTCTCCCAGATTATATAGCGGTAGGCAACAAATGGTTAAGGTTGGTGAAAAGGTACCAATGAAATGGTACTACTATGTCCGGGATGATGGTGTTTTGAGTTTTGAGTGTTGTTGGATTGACACTCATCCAAACAAGTGGAGAACATTCCAACTTCCTATTGACCTGTCCTTTGCTGATGCTGGAAAGGCTTTGGGTACTTTATTGAGTTACTTGCTGCAGAATATCTAGCCTCAGTCGAAGTCTGAATGCTTTCGAGGTGCCATGCCCAATATCAACACGTCAGATTCTCAACTTCAAGCTAATTTTATATTTCAAAAACTGGACTCCAAAAGACAAGAAACTCTAGCTGCCCAAAGTCATCTGACTTATTTATTGGTTAGAAACCCTGTGTCAAAAACATTCTAGATTGATGAATCAATGTCTTTGTGTAAAACAAAGATATTGTCTCAAACCCCTAGGGTACATGTCTACACAAAACCACAAGACAGGTTGTGAAATCAATATAAACACTGCAGCTTATTTAGAAAAGACTTTAACTTGGGAAAAGCCACAGAATGAGACAGATTTTTTTTTTTTGCCTGGTCTGATTCGATCAGCAAAGAGCAGTGATCAGATCCACCAAAACCATCAATTCAGCCAGTCTGTGAACCAGACTCAGAAATTCGTGTGAGAGATATTGCAGAATGGGTGAAAATAAATAACTTCTGTTTCAAATTCGCAAATGCTTGTTGCTGAATTCCTTAACTGGAATACATAATCCAAGGATAAGAAAAGATACATTTCTTTCCACACAAAAGATACTGATTATGGAAAGTAAGAGAGCACATGCATTCTGCCAATGAAGCAGATTTTCTTGCAAGCAGGCACAGAGCATTTGGTTCCATTTGAGGGCTTGCAAATGGAACCAAAACCTCTGTAATTACCAGTGGACATTCCCACTTCTTTGTGATGGTGGAAAGGTCACTGGTGAATCAGATAAAGATGCCTGAACCCAAAGCACTGACCTGAAGCACCCCTGAAGCAATACCCTGGGACCAAAACAATTTGTAGGTGCCACTTGATATCAATATTGACAATACCTTCCACAACTTTGTTGTTAAGAGTAAGCTGATGGGGTGGTAACTAGTCAATTAGATTGCCAGGGTTGTAGCTGCACAAGAGCTTGACTAGGGGTACAACCTTTCCTTCTGTTTTTTTTTTCCCTGTCTCTGTAAATCCTTCAACTTTTTGTAGTCATGATGAAAAATTACTTTGGACTTCATTCTGTGCACTCATGACAAATCAGCAGTTTTGAGCAGCCAGTCCATTAAGCAAGTCAAATTAGCTCAGTTTATTATTTTATAATCTCATCGATTTGGCCAAGATTTCGAGATACTATATAACACTTTCTTTCCGAATTCAAACATTGAAAAGTCCTTTTTCAAGTCCTAACATTGAAAAGCGCCAAGGCAGCAGTATCAACTTTCCAAGAATCAGCTACCTTGTTGTAATTTCAAATGCAGACTCAATTTCTAATGGACATTTTTCAGTCACAAATAACTCATTAATTTCACCTAATTCTAGTATACCAAAGATATCATTGTCACGCCTGCAAAACAATTATATGGACTCAAACGTTCCACAGACAGAGTCATAGAGGTTTACAGCATGGAAGCAGGCCCTTCAGCCCAGCTTGTCCATGCTGCCTTTTTTTTTTAAAATCCTTAAGCTAATCCCGATTGCCTGCATTTGGCCCATATTCCTCTATACCCATGTTACTATCTAAATGCTTTTTAAAAAATAAAATTGTACCCGCCTCTACTATCATCTCTGGCCGCTTGTTCCAGACACTCACCATCCTCTGTGTGAAAAAATTGCCTTTCTGGGCACTTTTGTATCTCTCCCCTTAAACCTATGCTCTCTAGTTTTAGACTTCCCTACTTGGGAAAAGATATTGACTATCTGTTGTGTCTTTACCTCTCATTATTTTATAGACCTCTACAAGATCACCCCTCAGCCTCCTACGCTCCAGAGACAAAAGTCCCAATCTATTCAGCTTCTCCTTATAACACAACCCATCAAGTTCGGTAGCATCCTTGTAAATCTTTTCTGCATTCTTTCTAGTTTAACAGTATCCTTTCTATAATAGGGTGATCAGAATTGTATACAATATTCTAAGTGTGGCCTTACCAATGTCTTGTACAACTTCAACAAGACATCCCAACTCCTGTATTCATTGTTCTGACTGATGAAAGCAAGCATGCCAGATGCCTTCTTCACCACTTTGTCCACCTGTGATTTGACTTTCAAGGAGCTATGAACACATACCCGTAGGTCTCTCTATTCTGTAACTCTCCCGAATACCCTACCATTAACTGAGTAAGTCCTGCCCTGGTTCAATTTACCAAAATACATAACCTTGCATTTGTCTAAACCAAACTCCATCTGCCATTTGTCAGCCCACTCACCCAACTGATCAAGATTCCGTTGCAATTGGAGGTAACTTCCTTCATTGTCCGCTATGCTACCAATCTTGGTATCATCTGCAAACTTACTAACCACGCCCCAAATATTCTCATCCAAATCATTAATATAAATGACAAATAACAGTTGGCCCAGCACTGATCCCCGAGGCACACCGCTGGTCATCAATTTGAAAAACAGTTGTCTACAATCACCCTCTGGCTTTTGTGAAAAAGCCAATTTTGTATCCATTTAGATATCTCACCCTGAATCTCGTGAGATTTAACCTTACCCAACAACCTAACATGCAGTACTTTGTCAAAGGCTTTGCTGAAGTTCATGTGGACAACATCAACTGCACTGTCTTTATCTATCTTCTTGGTTACCTCTTCAAAAATTTCAAATTTGTGAGACATGATTTTTCACTCACAAAGCCATGCTGACTGTTCCTAATCAGTTCTTGTATCTCTAAATGCCTGCAGATCCTGTCTCTCAAAATACCTTTCCAACAATTTACCCACCACAGATGTGAAGCTCACTAGCCTGTAGTTCCCAGGCTTTTCTCTGCAGCCCTTTTTAAATAAAGGCACATTTGCCACTCTCCAATCTTCAGGCACCTCACTCATGGACTTCAATGATTCAAATATCTTGGCTAGGGGACCTGCAATTTTTCCTCCAACCTCCACAACGTCTTGGGATATACATCATTAGGTCTGCAGATTTAGCTACCTTGATGCACTTTAAGTCTTCCAGCACCACCTCCTCCGTAATATGTACACTCCTCAAGACATTACTATTCCCCCAAGTTCCCTAACATGCATGCTTTTTTTCTCAACAGTAAATACTGATGAGAAATGTTCATTTAGGGTCTCATCCATCTCTTGTGGATCCGCACACAGGTGACCTTAAGAAACCTATCGTCTCCCTTGTTGCCTTTTTGCCCTTTGTGTATTTGTAGAAGCTCTGTGGATTCTCCTTTGCCTTATCTGCAAGAACAATTCTATGTCCCCTTTTTGCCCCCCTGATTTCTCTCTTAACTCTATTCCTACACCTTCTATACTCTTCAAGAGATTCACTTGATCCCAGCTGCCTATGGATGTCATGTGCCTCTTTCTTCTTCTTGACCAGGGCCTCAATATCCCAAGTCATCTAGGGTTCCTGACTTCTGCAAGCCTTGCCCTTCACTTTAAGAGGAATGTGTTTACCCTGAACCTGGTTAACACACTTTTGAAAATATGCCACTTACCAGGTGTCCCTTTGCCTTCCCACAGACTCCCCTAATCAGCTTCTGAAAGTTCCTGCCTGATACCATCAAAATTGGTCTCGCCCCAATTTAGAATTTTAACTTTTGGGACAGACTTATCATTCTCCTTAGCTATCTTAAAACTAATAGAATTATGATCACTTCTGTCACCTGCCCTTCATTATTTCCCAAGAGGTGGTCAAGTTTTGCCCCCTCTCCAGTTGGACCATACTGAATGAGAAATTCCTCCTGAATACACTTAACAAATTTCTCTCCATCCAAGCCTCTAATACTATGGTTGCCCCAGTAACTTAATGTTGGGAAAATTAAAATCTCCGACTATTACCACCTTTTTTTCTTGCAGCTATCTGTAATCTGCTTACACATTTGCTCCTCAATTTCCCACTGACTATTTGGGATTTCCCTCTTCTTATTTCTCAGCTCTACCCAGGTGCTGCCAGACCTGCTGAGTTCATCCAGCATTTCCTATTTTTATATCACAGATTAGGTTGTCCTTTTCACATTAATGGGAACAGAACTAAGTGACTTCTGATTAAAAAAAAAACGCACATAATAGAAGCTCAGCTAATGCTCAACTTGAATAAGCACAAACCTCTTCTTTTTGATTGTACGTTCGAATCTTCTCCAGCTCTTCGTTAAGCTTCCTTGCGTATTCCTGTTTCTGTTTCTCCGCCTCCACAGACTGCAGCATTTGAAGCTCCTTTAGGGCCTGCTGATGTTGATCTTCAAGGCGAAGGACTTCTTCTCGAATCACATCAAGACGGCTCTGATGCTCCTGTTCCAGCAAAGCCTTTTGGTTGTTCAGAGCTGCCTCCAAATCTACCTGCAAAACAATCTAGTAAGTGAGCAAATGTGAACAGTTGATTCAGTTCTTACTTTAAATTAGATTTCTTTGCCATTTTGTAAATTATGAATACATCTCAAATTATATGATAGCTTCGGAATCAAAAGTAGGACAGGCTGCAATACAGAATTACATTGGCAGTTTCCATTATAATTGAGAAATTATAATTATAAAAGAAAAAACAATTCACTCAGTTGTTAGGATCTAGGACACTAGGGAGTTGAAGTCAACTCCACAAATAATTTTAAACTTTGAGCAGGAGGAATTCTCAGATTCATAGACAAAAAGTTGGTCATACATCATTTTTAATTTTAAAATGCTCATTCTTGCATTCAAATCCCTCACAGCCTCACCTCTCCATACCTCAATCTCCCCCAGCACCACCACTCTCAGCTATCTACGAGTGTTCTAAATCTGGCCTCTTAAGCATTACTAATTTTAATTCCTCCACTGGGAAAGGTCACAGACTTGAAACAGTAACTCTGTTCCTTTCTACACAGACATATCCAGAATTGCTGAGTATTGCCTGCCTTTTCTGATTTAATACAATATAAATTTGTCGGGATGCAGGATTTTTTTTTTTATATATTCCTTTGTGCGACTCGGCTGTCGCTGGCTGGGCTCAACATTTATTGCCCATTCCCAGTTGTCCTTGGAAGGCAGTTGAAATTCAACCACGTTGCTGTGGTACTGGAATCACATCCAGGTCAGACATGGTAAGGACAGCAGTTTTCCTTCTAAAGGGCATTAGTGATAGCAGATTTCCTTCCTAAGGGATATTAGTGAACCAGATTAGTTTATTGGACAAACAACAACGGTCATCAGTGGATTCTTAATTCCAGATATATTTTATTGAATTCAAATTCTACTACCTGCTATGACAGGACTTGAACCCGGGTCCCCAGAACACCGAGTTTCTGGATTAATAGTTTGACGAGAATATCACTAGGCCACTGTTCCCATATAATTTAAGCTTGACTGCTCTTATAAAGACATAACATAGGCAAGACAATACAAATGGTCTGAAGTGCTGCGTGCTTCTATGATTCCATGGAATGCGGAGACAGTAAAACTGTACATTCTTACAAATTTCTATGTTAAAAAATAGATCGAAGATCTGTTTTAAAAGGTAAAAAATGTAGCATCAAATGTAAAAGTTGAAGAAGGCCCTCATACATCAGCATATTTAGAGGCTTCTTTTAACATGCTTCTCATTCACCATTTCTAGGAGAAAAACTGTGTGTTGGATAACTGGATTAAAAGCTTCTCCGGACTCAGTGTGGCTAAATATTTAACAACAAGTTAACAAATGGGACACAAAAGAATTTGTTAATCTAATACTTTTGTCAGGTCTGGGACCAAAGTAGCACAACTATAAGTTTACCAACCTTATGAATTTCCTCCAGTTCTGCAGCCATGGCTTTAAATTTTTCTGCATGAATGGCAACTAATTCCTTTTGGATTGTCTCTTGTGCATTAGTCAGCTCAGCTTCGTGATCAGCTTTCAGCTGATTTACTTCCCTAGTTAGATTCCCTGCGCTCTCTCTCTTAATTGTGTCTAAATCCCCCTCGTAGGTTTTCACTGCCTCCTGCAGCTTGTGAATCTCTGTCTGGTATTTACATGCTGCATCTTCTAGATCTGCTGAGTGTTTCAGTTTTAAAGTTTCCAGTGTAGCCAACTTCTCTTTCTCTAAAGCTTCCATTTCAGTTTGATGCTTGGCGCACAACTCAGCTTTCAGATTCTCTACTTGATTCAGGTGGTTTTCCGTCAGTTGTTTTCTTTGGCTTTCTAACTCCTCTGCGTGTCTTCGCTTCAATTCTTGTAGAAGGGTCTCCTGTTCAGACATAAAATTGTCCATCATCTGTCTGTGCTCTTCCATGAACCTAAGAAGTTAAGGAATGTAAAAGCAAAATGGATTTTTATAATATTTTTAACTAGCAAAGCATTCACTTCAATGTTTTCAATGAATATTTTAACTCTATTATCATGTTTTGAAAGGAAGCACAAAAAACACAAGACATCACAATAAAAATGGTCTTGGGTTGACAAGTGCAACAAAGACCATGGCTGCAATTTGAAATAAAGTTATGCGTTTTATCTTCTCGAGGTTGAGAGTAGAGAACAAAAACTACATGAGAAGAGGTTAAATGAAGTGGGTAGAATCTCAGTTAGGCAAAACAGTATACTGTACAATCCACTGAAGGAATGGACTTGCTTGGCTGTGACTTGCTTTTCTCATTCTACGTCCAGGCAATGAACACTTTGTAAATGCAATTAGTACAGTGCTAGGCCCTGAAAACACAGCCATTATGCTGTGTGTAAGAGGAAGGTTGACAGCGATGGAATAGCTGATTATAGAGGAGGATCTGCAACTGCCAGCTTTCTGCACGTGCACAAAGTGAAAATTACTCCATAATGTCTTGAGAATATTGACGACAGAATGATACTTTGACATGTTAAAACTAAAACTCTTAATTACCAAGGTTTATGGAGACAGTTATCCATATTTTAAAGTTCTACTGCCCTTGTTTGCTCCAAGAGGATAAAACCAGTTAGAGTACAAACCAAATCAAAATAAATTACATGTGTCATCGTGAAAAACTGATTTGATGATATAAGTGGTCTTTTCTCCTTGCATATTTCATGCTTTGACATCCACTGAACCACCAGTGCATCTTGAATCCAATTAATTGATGTAAAATAAATCTATGTTATCTATTCTTTCTCAGGCTCCACAGGCAAATTAGCAATGAGTGCACTGAAACTGAGGGAATTCTCCACACTGTAACAGCCAGCTGTATAACTTGTACTAGAGCATAGACCATTCTCCTAATACATGGCACCATCTCTTCCATGCATAGGTACTACTAACCTGTTCTGTGCCGCCAGGTGTTTCATTGCTGATTGCTCCTGTACATTAACTTGATGTTTCTCAAACTCCTCTGCCATCAGAGATTTGGCCATGGCAAGTTCAGCATCAAATTGTGCTTGGATTTTCTGGCGTATCACTGCAATTTCTGGTAACTGTTCATTCACAAGACTATCCTGGAGCTGCTGCAGGCGGTTTTTTTCTTCCTTTAGATGCAATTCAAGTTTAGAAATTGTGGCTCGCTGTTCTTCTTGAATTTTATTCATTTCTTCATTTCTCTGATCAAACTCCTGCTTCAAAGCTTGTCTCTCTTCTTCAAACTCACTGATAAGCTGCTTGCGTAAAGCTGAGATGTTCTCTACATGGCTGGCTTCTAATTCCTCTCTTAAAATCTTCAACTCACACTCTTTCTCATTTGCACACTCCTGCATCTTGGCTTCAAATGCTTCCCTACTGGCCTGAAGTTTGTGATTTGTTTCTTCCAGTAACTGGATTTCATTCATTAAACATAAAAAAATGACAAAATTAATTTTCCATTTGCAAGGAGGGTTAAATCAAATACACTCAATCTTCACAAACAGATGTAGCACCGTTAATGTGAATAACAATATCGTAAAAGTCATAGCAGAGCAACCACTATTTGGTCCACCAAGTAATTCAGGGATACATGGTGACACAGTGGTCACTGGTCTAGTAATCCAAAAGCCCAAACTAATGTCCCGGAAATACAGATTCAAATCTGAACACACACACACAAAAAAAAATCGAGGAATAAAAATCTGGAATTGAAATCTAATCTCAAGAAATTAATATGATTGTTAAATCCATCTGATTTACTTATGCCTTTAGGGGAGGAAATCTTACATTCTTACTTGATCTGACATTTATGGATTCCAAATTCACAGTAATGTGCTTGACTCTTAATTGCCCTCTGAAATGGTCCAACTAGCAGCTCAGTTCAACAACAATTAGGGATGGCCTTTTGTTTTGTCAATGGAAGAATAAGAAAAGGCTGTGCCAACTCTCTGAAAGAGCAACTCAGCTACTCTCACTACCATTCTTTCCCACAGGCTTCAGGCATTTATCCAATTCCCTTTTCAAAGCCATTGCAGCAGCTAGGCATTCTTGATCCTGTCTACTCACTGTCATCTGGTTCTCAACCTGTCCAACAATAGGAAGTTTCTCCCTATTTACCATGTCTACACTGGGTCATGATTTTGAAAGCCTCCATCAAAAGCCTCAACATTCTCTTCTCAAATGGAAAACAGCCACAACTTTTCTAAATCTAACTATTTAACTGAAGTGGTTAGGTTCTTCTGAATCTTTTTTTTTGTCTCAATTTCTGGCGATAGGCTGTCAGAAATATTCATTCCAAGAACTGACTCCAATAAATACCTCAACTACATTTCTTATTATTTACTTTTAATGTTTCAGAATCCTTGCTTGGATTTTACTGATGTCTTTTTAGGCCAATATTTTAAGTTTACCTCAGGATAGGGTTGTAACGTAGAGAGTAATGAAAAATTATCCGGTGGTGTTAGCTGACTGAACAAGGGAAAGATTTACTTGAGCTCAGATCTTGGAGATTGAAATTTAGGATACAAAGCTGTCCTAAGCTATCATCCTGTATGAGATGCTTGCACACCCTAATTACATGTGTAGTTTGAACTTCTCAGGAAAAACAAGCTGAGGAAAATTTACCTGGTTCACTTCTAGTTTGTTCCTTTCTGTAAACTGTTCAGTAAGGTCCACTATGGCTGTGGCATGATCTCTCTTCAAGCATTCAATCTCTTCCTGCAGACTAACAACTTTTCTTCTTTCAGAGTCAAATGCAGTTTCTTTTGCTGCCTTTGTCTCCTCTAACTTTCGGACACTTTCTTCCACGGCTACCTCTACCTCTCGGGCAGTCTGTTGTGCACACTGGAGTCGCAACTTGGTAATCTCTACAAAATAAATTTCATGCATTTTAAAGAATTGCTTCCCAAAAGAAAAACATATAAATTCTTTTAAGTAAAAGAAACATCTGATCAAACAAAAATTTGAAGGTAAGACAATCAGAAGTTTACATCTTATATAACAATTGAGAATTGTTATATACTTAATAAACTGATGTTTAAAATGTTTACGTCAAGAACTTGTTGCATTTCAAAACAGTCAAAGAAAATTTATTTACAGTAAAGCTTTCTTTTCCCAAGGGAAAAAATTTGATGGAATCCAGTATCTTCAGGGCCAGTAAGAGCAGCATGTACAAGCTGTTGTTTAAACAAATGACTTTCGAATGTCCTGTTCAGTGTACTGACCTTGGTTTCAAAATGATGTCGTTATGGTTTTTGATTTTATACCTTTAAGATGCTCTTCCGAGAGTCGAGCTTGTAACTGGTCTAACTCCAGAACGTGCTTTGCCTTCTGCTCTTCACTCTCTGCCAAAAATCTCTGTGACAACTCTCTTTCTATCTTCTGCAGGTCCTCTTCGTGTATCAAGGAAGTGGTTTTCTCCTGTTTGTGTTTCTCCTCTAATTGTAGCTTAAGTATTTTTATTTCTTCCTGAAAGTAACACAGAAACATGATCATAATCTGTTTAAATAAATTATGTTAATCAGCTTTATGTAACTTTGTCTTTGAACCTGGTTTGTCTCAAGAGGAAAACATTTAAAATTGTGCATTTTAACATTTTATTTCCAACCATACATCGAACTCTTGACACCCCACTTACTAAATAATTTATCTATCTCAATTTTCAATTGACCATTTGGTGATGAGAGAGCAGCGCACATGTGTGAGTGTGTATGTGGTTTAACTCTTCAACATCATGTTTCTCAGGGGTTCCACCAATACTCTTGGAAGTCAAAAGGGTTCCATGGTCAGAAAGGTTTGGGAACTCTGCTCTGATCAGTTTGCCACAAGTCCAAAGTGGATTACTTCACACTGAGTAAAATTGGCAGGTGGAATTTAGCACTCTATCGATGTCTCATGCAACTTTCTGCTCTCATGTATATCAATTGCTATGCCATTTAGAAAACTTATATGTGTCACTTTTACTTCTTCACCCAAGGCTTTTAGAAATCTGATGAAAAGGCGCAAATCTCTGGGGAAAAATCACTATTGTCCTGTCAACTACAATACAAATCAATTGTTTTTATTCATTGTTTCCTATTCATTCCCTATCCAAGCCTGCAGGTTGCGTCCAATTTCACGTGTTCTAATTCTTGTGAAGCCACTTACATGAAATGCCTGTTGGAAGTCCATGTTGAACACTCATGTTACTATAATGTTTGTTACCTTACCAAATTTTTCAGCTACGTTTGTTGGACTTGATTTATGTTTTCCAAATCCATGCTGGCTCCCTTTGAACAGCTAATTGTCCAGATTCCTTTCATCATGTTATCCTAAACAATATCTTCTAGTAACTTACTCACAACTTACATTTATGTAATAGGCTCACTAGTTCCTCATTTTTCTTTTACCCGTAAATACCGGAAGGAATACTGTACGAGGATCCTCCAACAATTGGCTACACTAGCTAGGAATGCAAAGGGAAAGGAATATATAAAAACTGCTCTTTCCTTGTATGTTATCTAACAAAGTTATTAATTTCAAGATGACACGCAGTAAACAAAAATATGCTGGACATCACAAGTACACTTTAAACTGCGTTGCAGCCAGATTAAATTCTAAGAAAAATGACGCACAATGCTCCCTAAATAAAAAACTTCTTTTCATTCTGGTGAAAGTTAATCATCCAAAACATTAACTGCCACACTCTCCACAAATGCTGCCAGTCTGCTCAGCAATTCCAACGTTTTCTGTTTTTGCTCTATTCCATTTCCATCCCTCCATCCCATTAGCTTTGATATAAGTCATGAAGCAAAAGATAACATCTCTACCTTTGAATAATAAGATAAAATATAGAAGGGTTAAGTGGAACTAGGCTTACACAGATGGGGGGAGGGGGAGTGGTGGTGGTTTGGATTGAGGAGGCCATTTAACTTCTAAAGCCTGTTTCATTATTTAATAAGATCTTGGCCAATCTACATCTCAACTCCATCCATCTGGTTTGGCTCCATTTCCTCTTATATCCTTGTCTAGCAAAAACTTTTTGACCTTAGAATTGAAAATATTAATTGAACCAACAATTACAAACTTCCATCACACTTTGCGTGAAGAAGTGTCCCATTTGCTAATTTTCTAAGTGATCTGATTCTGAATTTAAGGTTTGCTGTCTTCTACAAGACCAGCAAAATTTTTCTTCAGATACCCTATCAACTCCTTTTAATAATCCTGAAAAAAATAAGTTCACCCCAAAAGCTTCAATATTATATGCAACAAAGCCAATACAATTGTAATCCCTCCTCATTAACTAACCGTGGACCTGGCATTAACATCCTGGTGAATCTGGACTGCACTCTAAGGTCAAGATTTCTGAAGGTTAAGTGCCCAGATCTGTAAACAGTGTTTAAAATATAGTCAAACTAGGACTTGAATATAGAGCATGATTTCTTTTCCTCTCTCAAATACTCGATCTCTAGTTGTAAAGGTCATCATTCGTTTAACCTCAATATAAAATTAATATTTCACAGCTGAAAACATGAAATTAAAACCGTAAAAACTGGAAGTACTGAGCAGGTCAGGCAGCATCTGTGGGTAGAGAAATAAACTTAACAGGGTATTTGAGAGACCACATCTGGAGTATTACGTATAGTATTGGTCTCCTTATTTATCCAAGGATATAAATGCATTAGAAACAGTTCAAGGTGTACTAAACTAATGTTCCTTTTCTTGGTACTTTCTTAAAACATGTTCTATCTTCAGCTTTCTCCAGTTCTGAGATCGAGAATACCAAAGGAAGGACACACTGACCAAAAAGCGAACAGAACTAAGATGAGCACCATGAAAGCCCACGCTACCAATGACATGACTGGTGCACACTCAGTCGCTAAAGACATCAGTATATACATTCAATTATACTATAATAACTATAACACTCCAACACAAGTATTGATAAATTTCTATGTACCAGCTCATCAAGAGCTTTTGGGATAGTGCAGGAAGATAGCGTTAAGGTAGAAAATCAGCTACGATCCAGTTAAATGGTGGAGCAAGCTTGAGCGGCTGAATTGACTACTTTTGTGCTTAGGTTCCCAACACATTTAGGAGTGCTGTCAATATACAACAAAACAACAAATTAATGTGCTATGCAGTGATGGAAAATAGGCAAGATTCACCATACAACATATCCAAGCATTTCAGACATTTAAGGAAGCCTAGTACAAGGGCAGGGCACTCCTTCCGATACACAAGCTTACATCAGCTAAGAGCAAATCAAGCAGCAAACCTTACTTGACGGGTTTAGCTGCTCAATGCACTAAATAGGGGGCTATTAGAGAGCTTTCCAACAATTGTTTGGAAAAAACATCATCATGTTTCCTTATAGAACCATTGCAAGTTACCTTGTATTGCTCCAACTTTTGTGCCAACTCCTCTACAATCTGAATCCGATGCTGGAAGTAATTCTTCTCGGTGAGATCAGTAAATGACAGCATAGACAAACTGGTAAGAATAAAAATTTTTAAATTTTAAAAGTACAGCATGGATATATTCCACTAAATTACAGAACACATTTTCTCATACCAAGAATAAAAGTTAATAAAACCTTCAGAAAGCTTGCAATTATATAGACCTTTGGAGAGACCACACCTGGGATACTATGCACGTTTTTAGTCTCCTTACGAAAGGATATATTTGCCTTCGAAGGGATGCACTGGAGGTTTACTGGATGGATTCCTGGATTCAGACAACCGTCCAGTGAGGCAAGGTTGAGAAAGTGGGTCTATGTTCTCTGGAGTTTAAAAGAACATTTTGTTAGAATGAAAAATTATTTAGGCTCAATGGGGGAGATGCTAGAATGCCTTTTCACATAGTTCTAGAATCCAGAACAAGGGTGATGGTCTCAGACAAGAGATTGACCATTTAAGCTGATACAAAGAAATGACTTCATCCTTGAGGATTGCGAATCCTCAGAATATTCTATTCCAGAGAGCTGTGGATGCTAAATCAATGAGTACATTCAACATTGAATGCAGCTGTTGTGGATGCGCCAAGTTTGGTGGCGTTTAAGAGGTTAGTTGATAAGTATATGGATGAGAAGGGAATGGTTTAGTTAGAGGGGCATTGCTTTTATTTTGGTCGGCACAACATCGAAGGCCGAAGGGCCTGTTCTGTGCTGTATTGTTCTATGTTCTATGTTCTATGTTCTATTGAGATCATCAGACTTTAGGGCTCTTAAGGGTCATTATGGAGATAGGACAAAAAAGTAGATGATGTAGGCGGTATGACCATATTGAATGGAGGAAGTTGTTCCAAGTGTGATATAGAAAACTCTTGTTTTACTTTTCCTTTAAAGCCAACCAAAAAAGCAACAAGTACATTAACACGAAGTTCACACAAACTATACCAAAAACTCTAAACTTCACAGTACGGAGAGTTGCAAGCCAGTTTACTGAATGATACAGCACAAAATGAGATTGCTTGGTCAAATGTGCCAATAGCAGAACTATCCAACTAATCCCACTTCCCAGACTCTTTCACCAGCATTGTATTTCTTTTCCCCTTAAAGTACATATCCACTTTTTGTTCCAATGTTACTGAAATACTGAATTGGTTTTCACTACACTTCCAGGCAGTGCATTCCAGGTCACAACAACTTTTTGCATAAAGAAATGTTGCCTGGTGTAGCTGCTGCTCCATTTGCGAATCATGTCTGTCTCCTCTGGTCTCCACTCCTCACGATATGGGGATGCCGGCGTTGGACTAGGATAAACACAGTAATAAGTCTCTCAACACCAGTTAAAATCCAACAGCAAAAGCCACTTGCTTTCGGAGTGCTGCCCGTTTGTCAGGTGACTGGGAGCTCTATTCACAAACAGGGATACAGTCTGATACACTGCTGCACACGGTAGCTGTCATAAACACTGCCAAGCCAAAGTTGTTGCTCCCAATAACTAGCTCTCAAGAACTCCCAAAGGAGACCAGGCTTCAAGCTGTTTTCTCTATGACTTCCATAATTCTTACATTTATACACAAGACCTGGACCATCCATCCATTTGGGTATCAAAAGTATTGCCCGCAATCAATCCTCAATGCTTCTTTTGACTGCCCCCATGGTATGAAAATCTTTTCTGTTCTTCTTTCCTCAGGCTGATGAAACAAAATCCAAAGTACCTGATACTGAATGAAGTGCAAGAAAATTCCACGCCCAAGGCCTCTCTGATATACTGTTGCACACAGTAGCTCTCGCAAATGCTGCCAAGTCCAAGTTGCACCCAATAACCTGCTCCCAACAACTCCCAAAGACAACTAGACTTCAGGCTGTTTTCTCCATAACTTCCGTAACCCTAATACAAGAGCACAGTTCATGTGAACACCAAGCCATAATCCCATCCCCCAATATGCACCAGATTCTAATGTCCCTCCCAGGAACTACCAAAGCCCAATTTCAAGTGCCCTACAGGTAGTAATCCTATCAATAAAATGTGTGGCACATTCATGAATATAAAACAAGTACTAGTCAGATGCAAATTATAACTCAGCTATCAACTAAAAATGGCTCACAAAAAACTATTTAGCAGGAAGCAAACGAGTGGCATTAATCAAACACAGAACCAATGTTTACTCTCCAAACAAACACTGGAGAAGCAATAAGATCACAATTCTCTTTTCGGAAATCAGTTTAGCAATCATGATTTTTCCTCAGTTAGCTGACCATACACATAAAATCAAATAATTCGCAGAACAAAAATTTAACTTAAAAGTTACTAAATTCCTATTGGAAACATGGAAGTGAAAACAACCTACTATCACTTCCTCAAGGCTTAACCTCTGAAGAAAGTCTTGGCCAGAGTTTTGCTCAGACTGCTGTCTGTACTCCAACAACAGTTTTTTGATCTCAGAAAACTGAAGATCAGTAAGAAGGAAGAGTCCCCTAACGTGCATTTGTACGACACACCATTTGCAAACATGTTACTCTCACTGATAAGCACTGTGATAAATTGACAGAGTAGGAAAAGTGCTATAGGCAGCTTTTTCTTGTTAAATTCATGGAAAATGAGGTGATACTAAAATTAAGTGTAGAGTCTTAAAAGAATCACATTGGAAATAGCATGAATTAAGAGAAAATTTAAAACTATTTTGATGTTCTACATTACCTCGGTTCTACGGTCTGGTTTAGACTGAGCTCAGATTCAAGACTAAGAGGCAGTCTAATATCTTCCTGGAAACGCTGTTCTAGTTGGGCAACCTCCTCACTGTTTTTCTCTTGCATGTCTTTCAGTTTCTCTTCAAAGTAGCTCTTTAGTTGTTCCAGCTCACAAATATGTTGCTTCTGTAATTGCTCCCGCTGTTCAGCAAGTTCCTGCTTTAGAAGCTCCACATCTTCAACTCGAGAGGTACAGGCCAGCAAATGTTCCTTGAATTCTACAGGGAAATTATAAAAATATATTATCGAGAATCTTTTCAGATAAACACTAGCACTGTTACCAGTATAAATAAACTGTCCCAAAAGAGTTCTCTATTGACTTGTCCTAGTTGTATTAGAATGAAAATGAAGCCCAAAGAAGGCTTTACTGGTAGCACACAATTGCTCTACTTTTCTGAAACAACAGCATTACATTTATTGCTAGCACTACTAATTACACTGCAACTTTGCATGTAAAAACAAAAGCACAAAGTTTGCATTTAGCTTCCAAATAAAACCGATCAAAATTCATGACGTTTGTCACGCTTATTGTGACGCTGCCTTCTTAACTGCATTGTTCAAGTGAAGATTTACAGGTGCCCCTTTCAAATGTTTCTCACCTTCAAATGTTTGGTTTCTCTGTTGGATCAAAATGCAGAAATCACACTCTCTCCAGTTGTTAACAAAGACATTCTTTGATAATAAACCAAAGCAATGAGTGCCAGATGGAAATCAAACAAACAATCAAGTTCAATTCCATCCACATAATATACTTCCAGCAATGGGAATTCTCAGTGATTCTTCCCTCTCTACCGGCAGGACACCGGTCAATAGTAGCATCCACAATACCCCACAGCAGAGGTCAATTCATACTCAGATTGAGAACCAAATTGTTTGCCTATATCATGCCATCAGGGTAGAAGTTTCCTTCAAATATAAATGACAGAACAGGAAATGCAGAAAGGATATAAAGCCAAAAGAAAAGCAATTCTAAAAGACATATCACCAGAATGGAGCATGCCCAGATGAAACGGCTAACAGGAGAACACAAGGGTGAGAAAACTAAAACTGATACTTAAAGATAGTACAATGAGAGGAAGAGAAAAAGGGGTGTAAGGTAAGAATAATAAACATCCAATCCCAAAATGGAATCTCTAATAAAACATATACATAACAAGAACAACTGAACTGTCAAAAATTTATGTAGCGTTAACAGCAACCACAATTCTATCTACTTTAGGATACAGATGGAAAAGGATGCTTGTTGCCCTAGGGGGAGGGTGCTGAATTGGGGGAAGGCTAACTATAGTCAGATTAGGCAGGAACTTATGGAAACTGATTGGGAACGGTTGCTCAAGCGTAAATTCACGCTAGGCACGCGAGATTCTTTCAAGGGAATACTGAAAATGTTGCAAGAAAGATATGTGCTGGCTAAGAGGAAGGTTGGGAAAGATAGGATTAGAGAGTCGTGGATTACTAGGGATATTGAGGACGTGGTTAGGAAAAGAGAGGCATATGATATGTCAAAGCAGCTGGGACGGAGAGAGTGTTGGAGGAATATAGAGAAAGTAGGAGGGAGCTCAAACGGGGACTTGAAAGGGCAAAAAGGGGGCATGAAATGGTTTTGGCAGATAGGATTAAGGAAAATCCAAAGGCTTTTTACTCCTATGTTAGGATTAAAAGGATGGTTAGAGAAAAAAATCGGACCTCTTAGGGACAGAGGAGGGGAACTGTGCTTAGAGCCCAAGGGAATGGCGGAGATCCTGAATGAATACTTTGCGTCAGTATTCACAAAGGAGAGGGGCTTGTTGACCGGTCCTGTCTCTGAGGGAACTGTAGACCAGTTGAGGGAAATATCCATGCCGAGGGAGGAAGTGTTAGAGATTCTAGGTAGCATTAAAACTGAAAAATCTCCGGGGCCTGATAGCATTTATCCCAGGCTGCTTAGGGAGGCAAGAGGTGAAATTGCTGGGCCTCTGATGCAAATCTTTGTCTCTTCTTTGGACATAGGTGAGGTCCCAGAGGACTGGAGAATAGCTAATGTTGTACCGTTGTTTAAAAAGGGTAGTAGGGATAACCCTGGAAACTATAGGCTGATGAGTTTGACGTCAGTGGTAGGGAAGCTGTTGGAGAGGATTCTTAGAGATAGGACGTATAGGCACTTAGAGCGTTGCGATCTGATTAGGGATACGCAGCATGGCTTTGTTAAAGGGAGGTCGTGCCTTATGAATCTGGTAGAACTTTTTGAGGAGGTGACGAAAACAGTCGATGAAGGACAAGCCGTTGATGTCATCTATATGGATTTCAGTAAGGCGTTTCACAAAGTCCGTCTTGGGAGGTTAGTTGAAAAGGTCAATGCTAATGGGATACAAGGACAGGTAGCTAGATGGATAAGTAACTGGCTTGGTAATAGGAGGCAGAGAGCAATAGTGAAAGGGTGTTTTTCTAGCTGGAGGTCGGTCACTAGTGGTGTGCCACAGGACTCGGTACTGGGACCTCTTCTATTTGTAATATATATAAATGACTTGGAAGAGGGAGTAAGTGGAACGATCAGCAAGTTTGCAGACGATACAAAAATGGCTGGACTAGCGGATAGTGAGGAGCATTGTCAGGCGATACAGCAGGACACAGATAGACTGCTAGTTTGGGAAGACAGATGGCAGATGGAATTCAATTCTGATAAATGCGAGGTGATGCATTTCGGGAGAAAGAAAGTAGGGGGGAGGTATATGATAAAGGGTAGACCTATTAAGAGTATAGAAACGCAGGGGGACCTGGGGGTGCAGGTGCATAAGTCTCTGAAGGTGGCAGAGCAGGTGAAGAAGGTTGTGAAGAAAGCATATGGTATGCTAGCCTTTATAGGAAGGGGTATAGAGTACAAGAGCTGGCCTTTAATGTTGCAGTTGTATAAAACGTTGGTTAGACCTCATTTGGAATACTGCGTCCAGTTCTGATTGCCTTACTACCGGAAGGACGTGGAGACTCTGGAGAGAGTACAGAGGAGGTTTACCAGGATGCTGCCTGGTATGGAAGGTCTGAGTTACGAGGACAGGTTAGGCAAATTGGGGCTGTTTTCTTTAGAAAGACGTAGACTTAGAGGAGATCTAATAGAGGTGTACAAGATTAGATAAAGTAAACAGAGTTAAGCTTTTTCCTAGGATGGACTCAAATATCACAAGGCGTCACGAGCTTAGGGTGAGGGGGGTAAGGTAAAATTTGGATGCTAGATGGAGTTTTTTCACACAGAGGATGGTGGGGGTATGGAACACGCTGCCAAGTGGTGGAGGCAGGCACTCTGGAGTTATTTAAGAGATACTCAGATGGGCACATGAACAAAATAGGAATGGAGGGAATTTGAAAACTGATTCAAAATAGGGATCATGAGCCTTGGGAGTTCCCTGGGAAGTGTGTAAATTGTCGATGATATTGATGTACTTGTTTTATCCTACAGGTACTTCGGTCCGCCTTGTTGTCTAACAAGCGACATACATACGATGGGTCATGAGAGGGCTGCTCTTGGATTTTTCAAGAGTAGCCGAGTGCTTCATGTCGTTAGGTGTACACTTGACCTGGACCATTTGATGGGCAACACGACAGCTCAGTGACTATTGCTGTGCTGTGCAGGTACTCAGATTTGGGCCTGTGTCTGTGGGAGTTTGCGCATTCTCTCCGTGCTTGCGTGGGTTTTCTCTGGGTACTCCGGTTTCCTCCCACATCCCAAAGATGTGCTCTTAGGCTGACTGGCAGAACAAATTCTCCCTAAATTGTCTCAAATTTGGTTCCAATGCATAGATCTATAAACATAGACAGGGGTCATGGGTAGAAGTGGGAACATCGAGGTGGTGGCACAGTCTTGTTGGGCCGAAGGGCCTGTTTCTGTGCTGTTTTGTTCTTCGTTGTTCTTACTGATAATAATTACCAAACTCCCGAGACAGTAATTATTTGTCAATCTCAAGAAGACTCCTTACAATGAAACTGAAATATATACAGTAGAAGAGCAGGAAGCTCATAAAAACCAAGACAACCTGACATTGCAGCTTGCCAAATGCTTAAAGTTAGTTTTCTTTTTGATCTTCACGTAATTACTTGCCCTCCCCTCACCCCATATTCAAGCACATGGTTGCATGTGCACTTTTCTAGTGCATGGAAAATGCAATGATTATTGAACCTGAAGGCATTCCAAGTGAATTGACAGACGCAAAATCCCTCAGCTTTTAAGGACTCTTAATAGTTGTAACCTCTTAGGTTAGGGACAATACTATCAAGTCTCGTTTAGTATTTTAGAGTGCAGGATGAGGATTATTTGTAAACAGATAATTCTTTGAAAGATACACAACACAACATAAATTCATTTCCAGTGGACTGTCAAACAGATATTTGCCATTACATCTGACTGAACGTATGCTATAATATTACTGCATTTTCAATTTGAAACGTTTGTCTCAAGTACTCTTATTGAAACAAATAACACACAAAAGATTTACCACTAAGCTCTTCATGATTGGTCTTCGATCTTTCTAGCTGTGACCATAGGTGGGCAATCTCTTGCTCGGAACACAATTTAAATTCATCATATGTCGCCTGCAATTTCTCCATCTGTCAAATAAAAACATGGCACAGTATGTCTCAATGGAGTTTGAATCATACACTTATAGCCTCTTATTATAGACCCACTGTGAGGAAAACCAGAACCCAAGTTACTAATACTAAGGAATTTGCTCCGATATATATTGCAGGGTGGATTCCACAGCACTAGAGATTCACACAATAGCAAATAAACAGTTAATTTGCATTTGTGATTCCTGAGTTTCATCAATGATGGGAAAAGACCTAGGAATACAGGAAAACCAGTTTCCAAAAAGATGGTGACCATGTTTGTATTTAATATTGAGAATAAAATAATCTTTGGAGATATTGGTAAAAATCAACCATTTAGGCAAATGCAGACTTCTTCAAGAGGTTAGGGCTACTTCAATTACTTGATAGTGCAATTACCACTGGAGCTGTTCATTTGCCCACTGCAGCTATATAAATTTGAACTGAAAGGGCTCATATAACATGACTTTAAGGTCAAACATAATAATTCCAGAACAAATGCAGAAAATCAAATTGTTTCGGTTTAGCTATGAAGGCTGGAGAGAAGAGACAAGTTGAAAAAGCACCAACTCCTCTACTCTACGACCTCCAACTCTTCAACATGGCACTGGAATCACGTCTGTCCACAAAATGCTCCAGATCCAATCCCGTGGTTATAAGGCCAATAGCCACTTGGGGGAGAAACAAAACACAGAATTTTTGCTGGCATGACAAGAAAAATCAAAAGCAACATGCTATATTAAGCTTCAAAACTTTATCTGGTTGGGAATACCTCACCTGGAGCTATTTCAGAAAAATAATCTGAAATGGCTTCTCTTCCTACATCAGTATCTTTAAATGTCTCCTAAAGATATATCCTTGATCCATAATTTTACCATGTTTTAAAAACAGATCGGGTTTCACTTGATGATATTCAGTTCAACTTTAATGCCACTTCTCTCAATCCATTGGCTGCAGTTGGCATCATTAATCCTGCTCCCTAGTCAGTAACTTTATTCCTCTCCTTGGCCGCTATCTCAGGCTGCACTGGATCAATTCCAACCTGAAACAAGCTGATAACCCTATATCATCTTCATCAAAGAGACCACTTATTTTGCAACATCATCCCCTTTGGCTCATCGTTACGTAACACTTGCCCAGGACCATCACCTTGGAAGCGGATAGTTCCCACTATGCTCTGTGATTTCACCATACACCATCTGCAAACTTGAGCTTATCCAGAACGCTGGTGAGTGAGGTTCATCAATCCTACGCTCACTACCTCAGCCCCCCAAGTAAGACAATATTTTGTTTTTAAAATTGAGTGTTTAAGAATCCCTTTAGCTCAGCAATTCTCTCCCCAAATCTCTCCATGTTTATGTCCCTTCACCTTTAAGAAGCTCCTTGAAATCAACTTCTTTGACCAAGCTTTTGGTTATTTGCCTTAGTATCTCCTTACATGGCTTGATGTTTGCTGACACGCTTTTGAAATTTTAGTTCAATAAAGTGCAATATAAATGCAAGCTATTGTGCAATACTCATGGGAGGACCTGGCTTGCTGTCTGGTGATATCTGAAAATGAATACTGAGGTACGTAGAAAAGGAGGTATCACAAGCCATGCGCCAAAGTTAATACAAGGTTACCAACCACATTAATAAATTCTACTCACTGCTGCACAATGCTCCTTCCCTTTTTCATCAAGTTCCTTCATTAGCTCCTGCTTCTGTTTGCATTCCAATTGAATCTGTTCCTGAAGTTTTGCCATATTGGACTGGTGGAGATTCTCCAAGTTCTGACGCTCGTCTATAACAGAATAAGATCATGGAAATTTCACTCCACTATTTTCTGAACACTTATATGGCTTCATAAGCATTTATGCTTAGGAAATTAAAAAGTAAATCACATTGATAGAGTAAAGGATCCACCAGGTTTGGAGTTGGACACGTAGGAGCAGGTTGTGATGAGCAGTGATGCTCACTTTCTAACTGCACATTTTAAGCCATGAGGTGAAGATGCCAGCATTGGGGTAGCACAAGAAGTCATCTCACGATACCAGGTTAAAGTACCTGATAAGGTGAGCAGCCTGATGAAGGAACAGCTCTCCAAAAGCTCATGATTCCAAATAAACCCACTGGATTTTTAACCTAGTGTTGTGAGAGTTCTTACTATACACAATTTAAGAATGCATGTTGACAATGCTGTTACCCAAAACGGAAACTGTTCTTGGGTGACGACAAAATAAACAACTAAATGACTATTACAATAGATGAAATAGAAAATGAGAAAAAAAAACTAGCTGCAGGTCACATGGAAGAGAATAAATAAGTTAGACTATTCAGTCTGCTCACTGTAATAAATTTTTTGGTCTTTCATTCAAAGTAAACAATAATACAGGCTAATAGGTGCAAGCAGCAAACAGCAGGAAAAGAAGTAAATCCCAATTGCATTTCACAGATAACAATTCTACACCCAGAAGAGGGCTTTAGAAGAGAGTGCTTGATAAAGAATACCACTACTTCAATCCACATCTTTATTGAGAAAATCGGGTTAAAAAAAACCAAAACTCATCAAAAAACATGGAAGCAAAGCCAAGAAAAGGCTAAAATCAAACAGATTTAGTAAACTAATGTCAATCTTCTGCTGTAAAAGAATGCACATCATGGACAGATTAAGGAAAGGAAGGAGTGCAAAGCTCTGGAGGTCCTAGCTCACAGGAATGACAATGTGATCAGTTTCAACAAAAAGATGAAAGAAAGGAGGAAGAAAGAAGAAGCCTAGAGAGGAATGAGACTTGGATTTCCTTGTTAGCGACACATCAGTGTTAAACAGAATCAAATATAATACAGCCAAAAATGTGATTTTTTTACTTCATCCACGGTAATAATCATTTAGTTGTTTACTTTGTAGTTATCCACGTAATGATTGTTCTGAAGATTCAAACATGTTCCATTTTGGGTAACAGTATTGTCATCGTGCATTACATTCTATGTATCATCTATACAGGTTCCTAAAATACCTGTTTGCAGAAAGCTGGTTAATTATCCAGCCTAATACATAAAATAAGATGCAGAAAATTATCTTTTGATACTTTAATGACAAAATCTCAGTATCATTCAAACTATTTTTCTGTATTATATTACTTTGAGACATACAGATGCCTCAGAAGGATCCTTAGGTTACACTGGCCCGAATACCATCAAAAATGTTCAGCTATGGGAGGAGACAAAACAAGAGCCAATGACCTTCCAAATCAAAAAGGTGAAAGTGGAATTGGACGGGCCACACTTTAAGAAAGCTGTGGAATAACATGATGTGGCAAGCTCTCACACAAAACCTGCAGAGAAAGAGAATGCAAAGCTGACCAAGAAATATATGAGATGGGATACAGAAAAGGAGGTGAGAACCAAGGGCTATATATGGCAACAACTAGAGAGTTTGGCCCAGGACAGGATTAGATGAAGAGAATTTGTCCATGGCCTATAATCAGTCAAGGAGTGAAAAGGTTAAGAAGCATCACAGTCATTCCATAATCAATGTCATCCCAAAACAATTCTCTGATTTATCTGTTGGGAACTTGGAAATATCTTTAACTATTTAATAAGAAAAACTTTTCCACTTGAATAGTTAATTATACATACACTTTCTGCCAACAATTAGATTCCCTTCCTTCAGTAAAGTCTCAATGCTCTACACAGACTCAAACACATCTATGTATACACCTTTGGGCATATAGCTGATCCCACTCACCACTCACCAACAGATGATAATGACTGTTAAAAGAGCCAAATATCTTGGTTCTATCATTTGTCGATCAGCTATAATTTATTGCATTGGAACACAAAGTCAGAGTGATTACAGCATAGAAGGGGACAAAATCAAGTCCATGCCAGCCCTCTGTAGGGCAATTCATTCAAGTTTCATTCTCCCACTTCATCTCCATAAATGACCTCCCAATTTCATTTTGAAATCATTGACCATCTCCACTTCTATCATTTTCATGGCGAGTTCCAGGTGATTACCACTTGCTATGTAAAACTTCTTTCTTCACATTCTTCAAGCATCTCTTACCCAAACCCTTAAAATCTGAGGACCCTAGTCTTGTAACATCAGTTAATGGGAACAGTTTTTCCTTGTCTACGTTATCCAAATCTGTCACAATAGTGTATACTTTATGATAGTGATGTACAAGTAATGGACCAATAATAGAGAATCAAAGGAGCTGTGTTCCAATCACACCACAGTAGCTAGTAGAATTTAATCTGGAAAATAAAGCTAATCTTCGCAATGATGACCGTAAAACTATGGTCGCATGTTATAAAAACCCACCTGGTTCATTGATGGCCTTCAGGGAAGGAAATCTGTTGTCCTTATCCAGTCTGGCCTACATGACTCCAAACTCACAGCTTAACTGCCTTCTGAAATGGTTTAGCAAGCCACTGAAGGGAAATTAGGGATGGGCAACAAATATTGGCCTTACAGCAACACCACATCCCATGATAGAATAAAATAAGAACCTCCATCAAATTCCCCCTCAATCTTCTTTGCAGAGCAACTCAAGCTTCTCCAACTTCACTATAAAGCTCAATTCCCTCATTTCTGGAACCATTCCATTAAACTCTGCAGCTTTCAAGGAATTTTGCATCCTTGCTAAAATGTTGTGACCAGAACTGGATGCAATACAACCAGAATTTTATAAAGGTTCTGCATATTTTTAAATAAAAATAGCAGGGAAATCAAATATCAGAAAGTGGGAGAAAATTAAATAATCTATTTGTTTGGGTGGTTGAGAACAATGAAGGAGTTACTGCACTACTTGATATATTTTGTGGACAAAATATAGGAGTGGAACAGATTGTCAAGAAATTACTGAAAGGTACATGAACTGCGGAGTAGAAATAATAGGAGATTTTAATGTTCAACGCAACAATTAATGTGTTAAGGACAGAGAAATTTCTAAAAGTAAGTTTGAGAAAATTTTCTTGATAATATGCTTCTTACTCAACAAGGAAGCAGGCTTTGCTGAATCTAGTTCTCAGGAATGCAGTGGGTCAAATGAAGCATGTCATAGTCAGTGAGCACCCCAGAAATAGTGATCATACCATAGAACAATTTAGATTAGTTATGGAGTTGAATAAAAGAGAAATCTAGAATAAAAATATGAAACTGAAGGAGGGCTAATTGAGGAGAAATCTGGCCCAGTAAAACTGGAGTGAAAGACTGATCTGCAGAATTATAACACAATACAGCACAGCTTTTAAAGTAATGGACATTCCTACAAAGGAGAAAGGGAGTGCAACAAAAGCCAGAGCCAGCTGGATGAATGATTTAAAAAGCAGTATGCATGCAGGAGAAAAAAAAGGAGCAATGAAAAATGTCAGCTTGATAATACAAAAGAATCAGAATGATTATAAAAAGTAGAGAAATAAAAAAGGAAAGTGAGAGGAAGAGACAATAAGGGAACACATTTTATTCCCTTTTATGTTACTTTTTAAAGGTCTTCTGTGAGGAAAACACCACAAAGAGGGATGAAAATGGAGATCTATTTTAGAGATATTAATTGAGTACTTAGCATGAGTTTACCAAGGAAGAGGACTTGGTCAAAAATATAGAAAACACGGAGGTCGCTGTCATACTGGATGCGATTAAAAATAAAGGGGTGCTGGAAAAACTACTTAAAATGGGCAAGTCATTTCCTCCAGGTGGGACTGCATCCTGGCTGACTGAAGGAAGCAAGCATAGAAATTATCAGAAGTACTGTTCACAATCTTCTGATAATTCCAATTTTCCAATCTGGATAGATTAATACCAAAGAATTAGTGAATTGCAAACATTAAATCCTTGTTCAAAACGGGAGAAGGATAGACCTAACAATTAGCCAGTTTAACATTAGTACTGGGAAAGCTTTTAGGAATAACAATTAATTAGACAATGGAGTGTGGCGACCAGTGGAAATTTCACAGTAATTTAATTGTAGTAAGCCTTACTTATAACTAATAAATAAAGATTACTTTTACTTTAACTGCCACGTGGACTAGCATAACTAAAGAGAAAGCATGGATTATAAACAGCAGATCACATCTGACCAGTTTGACCAAGTTCTTTTGATGAAGTAACAGAGGGTGAGCGAGGACAATGCACTTGAAGTTGGATATATGGACTTCCAAAAGACGTTTGATAAAAATACCACAAACGTTTGTTAGCAAACTTGACACCCTTGTGATAATAAAAGGCAGTCACAGCTAGATAAAAAATGGCAAAAGAATAACCGAGTTGTTGCGATTGGTTCTCCGAGATTGGATGCTTTGACACACAACTTCAATTTTGGACTACTGCATACAACTTCAAAGTTTACCAATGACAGAAAGCTTGGAAGTCTAGTAAACAATGAAAAAGATAGTTAAAAAACTTCATGAGACATGTAGAATGAAAGGAAAGATGGCAGTTACAATTCAGTGCAGATCCACTGTGGTAGAGAAAAGGAGGCAAGATGATAGAAACTCAAATGTACAATTTTAAAGGGGATATAAGAATATTAGCGAGACTTGCCATGTCTGTGCACAAATGTTTGATGGAGGCAAAACACATTAATCAACTATTTAATGAAGCAGTTAGGGATCCTAAGATTTACAGTTGAGGCCTGGAGAACACAAACAGGAAGTTATGCTGCTCCTAACATTAAATAAGAATTTGGCCCCAGCTACAGCACTATATCCATTTTGAGGCACCACACTTCAGGAAGCACGTAAAGGCTTAGGTGAAGGTGCAGAGGAATTTACGAGGATTCCAAAGATGAAGCATTTTAGTTACGTGAAGGAGTTGGAGTTATTCTCCTCAAAAGCAAAGGAAACCAAGAGGAGATGTGGCAGATATTTTTACTCAATTTATCTAAATTTTCTTAATTTTAACAATGTTTCCCATGGTTGAAGAATCGATAAGCAAAGCGCAGAATTTTTGTCATGCAAACAACAAAAACTATAAAAAATTATGACACCAGGAGAAACATTTTTACAGTGTGGATTTGGGATGCACTTCCTGCTAGGGTAGCAGATAGATTCTATAGCAGCACTCCAAAAAGAATTCAACAAATAGCTGAAGAAAACTCAGAGATATGGGGAAAATAACTGCAGGGTCTTTGAAAGAACCACCACAAGCTCATTAGGCCAAAAGGCTGCTTTGATGCTGTACTATAATATGATGATTTCCTAACAATTCACTCTCGCACAGTTCCTCACAACAACAAGCTTGCACATAGAACATACAGCACAGAAACAGGTTATTCACAATATTCTGATAATTCCAATTTTCCAATCTGGATAGATTAATACCGAAGAATTAGTGAATTGCAAATATTAAATCCTTGTTCAAAACGGGAGAACTTGTTCAAAACACTGATGTTTCTGCCCGATTTGAGCTTCCTCCCATCCCTCTTCATCTAACTTATCAGCATGATTTACTCTTACTTTTCTCAAAAGCTTGGCGTTGCTCTATTTCATTATGGATTGCTCCAAGCTCATTCTGTAGCTTCTCCATCTTTCTGCCCCATTCATCCAGCTCGGCTTGATGCTGTGTAGACGTTGCCTGTTCCTGCTTCTCAAGGCGCTGCCTGCACTCTTCCTCCCACTCCTTTTGCATGTTCTGTTAGAATTAAACGAGTTGACGTTCACCATTATGCCACACTAAAAATGCACTATACAAAATGCAAATTAACATTAAGAATCTGGGTATGTTTTGCTATAAGAGCAATATCAATAAAAACATTTCTGACACCAAGTCATAGGAGGAGCTCTCAGTTCAGACGTGTAAAAGTTTGGTCAAGGTTTTAGAGAGCGTTTTAAAATAGAAAAGACAGAAATACAGAAGGAAAAGATTTAAAGTGGGAATTCTGGAATTTGGGACTTGGGTAGCTGAAAGCAAAGCTACCAATGGTGGAGCGATTAAAATCAGGGATGCACAAGAGGCCAGGAGTGCAGAGATCCCAAGGCTGCAGGGCTGGAGGGAAGTAAGAAATAGGGAGAGGCAAGGGGTTTGAAAACAATGATTAGTATTTTAAAATTGAGGTGTTGTCAGAGCAGGAGCCAGTGCAGCTCAAGAAAGCACAGGGATGATAGATGAATGAGGCTTGGCAAAAGCTAAGATACAGGCTACAGAGATTTTTATGCCTGTCTAATTAAGATGGAAGATGAGAGGCTTGGCAGAACAATAATAGAATAATCGAGTCTGGAGGCAGCAAAGGCATGGATGAAGGTGACAGCAAGAGGTCAGGTCTGTTGAGTAATGTTATGGAAATAAGAGCAACTTTAGTCCCTACGTGGATACAGAAACCGTATTGCTCAGTTTAAAAGTTTTCAGTATTATTAATAAGCAATATAGAACACCGACAAATCCTTTAATTAATAACAGACACGTGGACAATGCAGTAGACACACTGCCACATTTAAAAAAAACTCTTCAGTTTAATCACATAGGGGTTAAGTAACTAGATTTAGAAACAAGGGTACATTTTGAACAAGTGAATCTACTTTTAAATCAAAACCCAATGCAATAATTCAAAAGCAGGCTAATTATGTTGTGAGAAGATCCAGTAAGCAACCCAAATATCAGGTAAATGTCATTTGAAGTCTTTCTTTTTACAATACTGCACTTTAAAATTCCTGTCTAACATTATACAAAGACAACTGGTGTGCAACATCATGCATAATAAAAATTAAAATTTTTGAACTGATTTCATTTATTTAGGTTTTATTTTACCTCTCTAAGTTTTTGATTTGTCAGTATCCAATTATTTCATTCCCACAGCATTGCTGCAAATTCCTCAGGATAATGCCCTAAACCCCAACATTTTCAGCATCTTCATCTTAAAGGCTGAAGCTGGGATGCTAACTGATGATCGAACAACGTCCAGTAGCATTTGCAACACCTCAGATACTGAAGTAGTCAGTGCCTACATTTATTAAGATTTGGACAACATTCAGGCTTGAGCTGATAATGTTAATAGGCAATGACCATCACCAATAAGAGAAAATCCAACCATGTGCTCTTGACATTTAACACCATTACCGTCACCAAATTCCACAGTAACGACATCCTGGGGATTACCGTTAACCAAAAGTTGGGAAATCTGCAGCAAGTAATTCACCTCCTGTTTCCCCAAAGTTTGTCCACTACTTATGAAGCACGTCATAGAATCATAAACCCCTACAATGCAGAAGGAGGCCATTCAGTCCATCAAGTCTGCACTTACAACAATCCCATCCAGGTCCTACCCAGTCACCTTACATATTCACTCTGTTAATCCCTTTAAACTACATATGTTATTAAATGTCAAATAAATCGGTTGGATTATAAGTTGGTGTTGCTAAATTCTTACTGAGTTCTTACCACCGCAATCCAACGCCGGCATCTGTATATCATTAAATGTCAAGGGCAGATGGTTGGACTTTCTCTTATTGGAGATGGTCATTTCCTATGAACGTTATCAGCCCAAGCCTGAATGTTGTCCAAATCTTAGTGGGCACTGACTACTTCAGTATCTGTCGTTGCAAATGGTACTAAACGTTATTCAATCATCAGTTAGCATCCCAGCTTCCGCCTTTAAGGTGAAAATGCTGAAGATGTTTGGATTTAGGACATACTCTGTAGAACATTAAGGGACTTTAAGGGACAATAATAGCATAACCAACCTAACCCACATTGGGAGGAAACTGAAGCAAACATGGGGAGAATGTGCAAATTCCACCCAGAAAGTGAGTGAAGCTGAGAATCGAACACAAATCCCTGGAGCAGTGCATCTCACTGTGCCATCGCGCCGCTCTCCTTTTGGATGCCAAACCAAAACAAACATCATCACAGCAACTACTTATGGTTTCAATATTCAAAATTCTAGGAAATAATGACTAGATCACTCAATTCTCCCTTTATAGATCAATCCTTTTAACCCAAGCATCAATCCAAAGGATCTTCATCGAACTCTGCTTCCAAAATAAGTACATCCTGCCTTAGGTAACAAGACCAAAACCATATACAGTTTTCCGGTTGTGGTCTCGCCAAGCCCCTATGATATGATTCTTCACTGAAAATTCCAATCCCTTTTAAAGGTTTACATACTATTTACCTACCTAATTATTTCTTGTACCTGCATATTAACTTTCAGTGATTTGTGCACATGGTAACTCAGGTCCCTCTGAATACCAACATTTCCCAGTATCACATTATTTAATAAATCTTGCTTTGCTATTTTTCTTACCAAAGTGAATAATTTCATGCTTCCCACATTGTATTCCACCTGTTTCAGTTTTGCCCACTCACTCAATCTACCCACATCCTCTGAATATCCTTCTCAGGATACTTCTCCATCTAACTTGTATTGTCAACAAATGTAGATACATTACACATCTTCTAATCGTAGCCAACCACGTCTAAAGTGCAAACATAGAATGAGTTATGTATAAGATCAAGGTGGTCAGAGTATGATGGAATATTTTGCAATTACCTGATGTGGGTTGATTCAACAACACTCAGGAAGCTCCTTCAGGACTAAGCAGCTCACTCAATTAGCACTCCCTTCACCAGCTTCAACATTCACTCTCTCCACCAACTCAGTGGTAGCATGTGGACCATATCAAAGATGCACCGCAGCAACTCAGCAACCTTCTTTCAAACTGCAACCTCTACCATTAAGGAGGGCAAAACTATGTTATATTTCCATCTCTATGGCTTTATCTGATAGATTTGCAAATATAATTTATAGCATAGAAACAGGCCATTTGGACCAGTCAGTCCATACCATCATTGAATCTTTGCTCAAACTCTTCCCCATCTTCCTTATTTAATGATTAGTTTAACCTATTGCTACAACCAGAATGATTGGAAGCAAACTGAATAAAACTTCATGCTTTTTCATATATCAGCTCTAAATTGAAATGATCGAATTTTGATCAAACCTCAGGTGATGGTTTAATAACTTTTGTTTCAGCGTACCATTGAGACAGATGTCACTTAGTTGCCAAAGAATAAACCTTTCCCAAAATTTAAATAAACGGGATTTTCATACTTGCAGTTTCTTTGTTTCCTCTGCTACTGCTGTGGCCTTCAAAAGAGTAGCATCTTCTTGCAATGCCTTCTTCAGGTCCTCTGGAAACAAAAGCACAGTCATGGAATGTCTGCTCACCTGCTACGGCTTCCCACTCTCCCTTCAATTCTATAATAACTTAATGCAACAGTCGCAGCTTAAGGGTGGCATTTTACCTGTGGGTCAGAAGGTCATCAGCTCAAGTCTCACTCCAGAGACTTAAACCAGGCTGACACTTTGGTGCAGTACTAAAGAATGGCACTGACAGAGATGTCACCTTTTTGGAGCCTCTTAAGTGAACACAAAGGATCTGAAGATTATTTGGCAAGAAGCAGTGGAGTTATTGACTATGATATAGCCAATGTATAATCCACAACTAAGATCATTAAAACAGATTACTCGTACATTATCACACTGCTGTTTGTGGAATCCTGCTGTGCACAGAATTAGTTGCTTAACTATTTCATAACTACAATGCTGAATTCATTTCAAAAGTACTCTGAAGCACTATGGGATGTCTTGAGGTCCTATCGTATGCTACAACAGATGCAAGACTTTCCTTTTACTTCCCATCCATGTTTTGCCAACATGAAAACTAACCACTTCGATAATGAGGGAATTTGATCTCTACAGGAAATTGTAGATAAGTGTTTAAAATCCAATTCCTGGCAGAATCATTTCAACAAATTGAGATGATATGGCATCCATCATATTTAAGTACCAAGGATTTTATGAAAACAATTGAGTACCAGCGGTCACAAATGAACTACTGCATTCTGCACAGAAAGTCCTTGGTAGTGGTTAAGGCAGACATGCTAACCAACAGAAGAGATATTTAGTTTGTTTTGATTTGCATGGATTAATTTGGGAAGGCTAACCTAACAATCTGGGGAACATTCTCAGTGCTCAGTTTAGATGCTTGGTTTAAAGTTCCAGCACGTGGCTTACTTATCTTGTATGTTCATGCTGATTTCCACTTCCACTCATTCACATGTAGAAGTCACACAGAAATAAATGACTTTGCCCAAATCAACATGTTTGCTCCATGTGAATAAACGTAAAGAGCCTCCAATCACATTTACCTGCCTTGTTCCTCTGTCCTTTTTCGTAATCCACCTATCATCTCAATTTGAATGTTGGCATAATTGTGTCTAACACTAATTAAATCAGTAGCAACACCAGTCTTTATTTGAACAGCTTCCTCCTCCCCTCTGTTTCAAATTTCTTATCTTTAACCTTATATTCATAATACTTCAATTCTTGGTCCCTCAAATCAGTGGGAACAGCTTGCTTCTATGCACTCAGTTACATCACATCACCCCATTAATGTATTTGCAACTTTGTAACACCAAGCCTCAACTTTACCAGATGTTTTTCCCTACATTTCTGAATTATAAACAGCATCCTAGTGAATACCAGTTAAAGCCGAAAATTTCAGTTCATGCATGTATTCTATAGTACTTACCTAGTGCTCGTCGCCTAATAATCACTAATTCCCGAATCTCACCATATTCCCATTTTAGAATAAAGATTTCTAACTGAGTTATCAACTCATCGATGGTGTGCTCTCCACCATTACCAAACAATATAAAGAGCATTGCTGTATAGCTTACATGCTTATTGTGCAAATAATATCCTAGCCTGCTATTTCTCTGGAGGATTGTTACCCAACAGCAGAACTGTAATTTCTTAAGAAACACAACCACCCACACAGACCCAATAAATTAACAGATGCTCTCTCTGTGTGCTAACCAGTACCTGGGGATTTTGTCAACAAGCAGTCAATAAGAAGGTATAAGAAAGTTCAGCTGAGGGAATTCAAATAATGTAAAACATGGTTCCTGGATTTATACACAGCATTTTAGTAAAAAACATGTATAACATTACTACCTGAAATAGGAATTTGATACATGAGCACATGGGCTTCTTTGGAACTGACCAAGATAGGTCGAAGTCCTATAATAAGGAAGTTATTTCAAAATTATAAATGGGATTGGCAAAACCTGTTTCAACTTAAGAGAGGGCTCATCGACTAGGAGAGCTGATTTTAAAATGGGTATATTTGCCAGAGCTATTTTCCATACTGTTACACACATGTAATACATTGGAAAGAAGGTCAATTTAACAGACATTTGATGAGCTTTGGAAAAAGGAAACAAGGGATTGGGGAAAAATTTTGACATGAGCCAAAAACAAACATATTTGTTTGGTAAAACTTCTTTTGGTGTGAAGCTATGTTTTTCATTATTCAAGGGTTCATTGACCAGCATGCAACAATGATAATCCACCACCTAAAGGAAACAAATTGATCTTTCCTTTAAAACCTTAACAAAATCATCTGAATAACTTGTATTTACATAGCACCTTCTTTTAAAGTGCATTGAAGGATGGTAATCAAACAAAAATTGCTAAAGAACCAAGAAAAGAAATATTAGGATGGGTGATTGAAAGATTGGTTGAACAGTTAGGTTTTAAATGTCCTGGAAGAGCAGAGAAGACATTGACGGAAGGAACCACAGAATTTAGAGCCTAGATCGTTGAGGCAAGGCCAACAATGGTGGAGCCAAGGAAATCAGGGAACATAAGTGGAATTTTGGTGTTGGGGAGGGGTGATGTTGAAACCATGAGGATCTGAACATGCCACTTAAAATCAAGATGTTGATGGATCAGAAAACACTGCCAGTCAGGGGGCACAGAGGTGATCGATGAATTAAACTCAGCATGAGCTAATATATAAATAGCAGAAATTTGAATAAGTTTATGGAGGATGGAAGATGTGCTACAAGTCAAACAGGTAAGCAATGGAATTGTTGAGTTCAGTGGCAATAAGCATGGATGAGAGTTTCAGCCAGAGATGTGTGTGGGCAAGGACAGAAATAGATAATTTTATAAAAAAAGTGGACATTAGCAAACGTTGTGATGGAGGCAGAGGTCACAAGTTCAGTTTAGGGTCAAATACAACACTAAAACTGCAACCGTCTGGTTCAATTAGAGACAGTGATTAGGGACCAGAGTTTATGGCAGGGGTCAGAGACAATGATTTTAATTTTCTCAATGTTTAATTTTTGGACATGTTGGCTCATCTTGGTCTTGATGTCAAATAAGTAATCTGATCAGTAATTATATTTTCTCATTTGACAGGAATTTAATTTGACACGAGGTAACAAATCCAACAAGTATTTACTCCCAACACCAGGGATGTGACAATTTTTCCAAGGCACAAGCTCACTATTTCTTTCATTTTGGTGAATTAAGAAAATATATGTAAAATTAATATATATTCATAGTATTTTTTAAATAAGTGTAGCATTTTCTTGAAATTTCTACGATGATCCAGAGTTGCAAATCTGGAACACAATCTGAGCCCATCTCACACTACAAAATACTCTACCCATTTCCTGTTGGTGTTTCTCCAGAGTTTGCTCCATCTGCTGTTGACTTTGTTCCCTAATGCATTCCAATTCTATGTGCTGTCGGTTCTGCAGCACTGCCACCTCCTGGCGTCGTTTATCATTCAGCACCTCCTGCAGCTCAGCCAGAGACGACTCCTTCTCACGCTGTAGGTTAGACTGCATAAGTTCAAGTTGAGCCCTGTGCATATTGTTCAGGCTCAGGCGTAGGGATTCTAACTCCAGTTGGTGGTCCTTCTGTAGTCAAACCAATAATTGAGTGTCAGATTATGAGTTTAAGGTTCTGAAGAATGTTCTACTTGAAACTGCAACAACTAAATTTTAAGTGGAATGTCTCCAATGTAAATAACAGAAGATCTGAACTCAAAAATGGTGAGGCAAGAGCGACTGTGTTTGCCATCAAGGCAGCATCTGACCAAGTGCCGCATCAAGGAATCTGAGCAAAATTCAAGTCAATAGCAATGAGGGGAATACGCTCCACTGGTTGCAATCATACCTAGCATAAAGGAAGGTGGTGATGTTGCAAGAGGCCAATTATCTCAGGCTTGGATTATCTTCATTTCACTATTATAGGCCTATATATTTTCAGCTTTCTTTGAATTTATTCTTTAATAGGATGTGGACGTCACCAGCTAAGCCAGCATTCATTGCCCAACACTAATATCCCTTGAGAAGGCGGTGGAAAATCATTTGAACCATTGCAGGCCACAGAGTGCTGTTAGGCAGGGAGTCTCAAGAACAACGAAAGAATGTCAATATTGTCCTAGTTCAGGATGGTGTGTGGCTCAGACGAGATCTTGCAAATGGCAGTATTCCTATGTATCTGTTGTGGTATGTGGAAGAGGTTGTGAGGTTTAGAGGTATTGGCGAAAAAGCCTTGGTGAGCTGCTGCAGTGCATCTAGAAGAAGTACACACTGTTGCCGGTAATGTTGAAAGTGGTAGATGGGGTACCAACTTATCCTGGATGAGTTGCTTGAGTGTTGTTAGAGCTGCACCCATATAGGTAAACGGAGGGCATTCCATCACATTCCTGATTTGTGCCTTGTCGATGGCTCTGGGGAGTAGGATTCTTAGCTTCTGATCTGTTCGTGTCACCATAGTATTTGTGTTGATGGTCCAGTTCAGTTTCTGGTCAATAGTAATCCCCAGGATTTTGACAATGGGGGAATCATTGATGGTAATTGAATGTCATGGGCGATGGCAAGGTTCTCTCGCTGGAGATGGTCATTATTTGGCACTTGTGTGAAACGAATGTTATCTGCCTACCAGCAAGCTCGAACTTTGCACAATCAGCAGCCTACATCCCGACTTCTGACCTGATGATGATGGAGGGAATGTTAGTGATAAAGCAGCAGTTGAAGATGGTTGGGCCTAGGATATTACACTGAGGGACTCCTGCAATGGTATTCTGGGACTAAGATTGACCACCGACAACCAACACCATCTTCCTTTGTGCTTGGTATAACTTCAACCAGTGAAAAGCTTTCGCTCTTACTTCAGGGAATAAGCACACAAGCTGAAAACGACATAAAAAATATGCATAATGTAGGTAATCAGTTGACATTCACAGTGATAACTAACCTGCATCTGAAGCCGAATTTGATATATCTCTGTTTCATGTGCTGATTCCATCTGTGTCTGGATTTCGTTAAACAAATCTTGCTGTTCCTGTGTCAATTCCACTCGCTGTTGCTCTACTTCCTCTTTATGTTTCGTAATCAGTGTACATATCTCTCTATCATGCTCCCTTTCATGAACCTGTGAATGGGGTTGACAAATTTCCATAAATAATAAAAACTCTTCCAATGTAATATTCTATTGCAAAAATATACTTGTAGATGCAATCGAGCTTTTCCAGTGTACAAGCCAACATTATTAGCCTCCATGAGAACAGATTAAATTGGGTCATTCATCTCATTACTGTTGGTTGAGCAACAATCTGTATCAAACTGATACAGTCTATCAAATCAAATTGATAATGCCTATCATATTTACCCACAAAACAAAAGTGATCAGACTTCAAATGTAATTAATTGGTTGTCACAGTATTGGAATATACTGAGGACAAAAATGATCTGCATCTAATTGCCAGATCTTTGGTAGTGGCTTTTAAGGGGGCGCCTTGACAAATACACGAATAGGATAGGAATAGAAGGACATGGTCCCTGGAAGAGTAGGGGGTTTGAGTTAAGTTGGGTTGCATAGTCAGTGCAGGCTTGGAGGGTCAAAGGGCCTGTTTCTGTGCTGTAATTTTCTTTGTTTGTTCTTTGTTACTCAGCTCTATACAGAATGAATATCGTTGTGCATCTTTCTTTGAATACAAAATAATCAATTTCAACTATCTTCAGTGGTGCCTGAGAGCTGTTGCCCTTAAGCCACATTTCAAATCCAATTCAGCAATTGGACTATTGTCCTTAATGGCCATAGCATTCAAATCCTCTATGCTGCTAAACGATAAATGCTTTCCCTTATGCATATTTTTTATTTGCCCTCATTGTTGAGCTATGGTTTCAAGCAACAACAATAACAGAGTAAGATTTCCCTTAATTGAGAAAGTACCATGTGGTATTCACAAAGTAACAAACTACATTCTCCATAAGATCTCCTTCTGAATTACATGTTAAAATTACATCTGAACTGCTGTACTGGCTGGAGGCAGCAACATGTGCACTTTAAATAAGTTCAAATGTTCATATTTATCTTTCAAATTGGAGAGTCAGATTTTTCAATTTACTTGGAGCGTAAAGTGGCTACACTTCTATTTTGCTCTTCTGGTTATTTTTAGTTTCTGTAGCAGTGATTTAACAATTGGAGTTCCTTCTTATGGCCTGCTGAGTTTTTAATTATGTACTAAGTCCTTCCCAAGAACACCTCGTATGAGTATGGATTAGAACTTTTTTTCTATCCCATAGTGGATCTCTATCTTGCATCAATAGACTGATGTCACACAAAATGATCAAGGAAATTACTTCCAACGAAGTTTTTCCAAACTTTCAACTTAATTATTAAAGACTTAAATAAAAGTAAAATGCTGCAGATGCTGAAATCTGAAGCAAAAACAGAGAATGTTGTAAAACTCAGCAGATCTGACAGCATCTGTAGGAAGAGAAAACAGAGTTAACGCTTCAAGTTCGTATGACATTTTCAGAGCTGAGGAAGGGGTGAAATGCGTTGGAATTTCATACAATATAAGAGGGGCTGGAACAGTGTTTATCAATGATTAGTGGGAGTTAGGAGAGATTGCAACAAATATGTAGCAAAACTTAAAAGAGTGATAGATGGCAGGTGAGGGGAAGGTTCTTAAAGATCTTAGCTTCAGCATCTGACACTATAAATGTTAACATTTTTGAATGTTGATCAAAGTGAGATAGTGCTAATTATCTGCTTAAATACAGATGCTCAGCTTCCTTTTTTAACCATAAAATAAAAGTCCACATCAAACAATACACATACATCAAGACCATAAAATAAGTTAAATTGGATACACTTTCAATGTCTGAGGCTATGATGTATTAATATCACTAATCATGAGCTGACTGCAAGAGTACTTGCCCGTTTAATTAATCCAATTTGTTTTCTCCTTTCATCATCCTGTTTCTGTTGCAAGTCAAACGCTTTCTTCATTTCTACATTCAACTCATCTAACTGAAAAGAATGCAAGTTCACAGTACAACAATTAGGCATGTGTCTAAAGAAAATAGTTTTGAATTAGTCAATCAACATTTTAATTATTTGCACACCTCCCTTAATTCCAAAATATTTGTTTCCAATATCTTGAAAAGAAAAATGTCTGTATTACAATCTTTAGGGTTCAATATTAGTACCACCAAAGATACAGGGGAAGAAAGTCATATCTGACATGACAAGAAAGCGAGGAAATGCATAAAAAACCCGTTTTCATGAGAAAATGACAGGACTTTTCTCTGGATCCTTAGTCTCTAAACGAAACAAAGACACTGTCCATGAAACAGAATAATTTGTGGGGAAACATTAAAAAGTCTTCAATATCCTGGCCTTTCAAATTCAGTTGATCAAAGATCACCTTAGGAAGTTTATTTCAGATCAGGATGCAGATTTACGCATGGTAGCATAGCAGTTAAGTTTCTGAACTAACCCAGACTTCCAAGTACATAAGATTACCTCCCGCCACAGTATCTGAGGAATTTGAATCCAGTCTCATAAGAATATAAGAGTTGCAGATGGCTATTTGGGCCTGGAAGCCTCCTCTGCCATTCAACGAGATTGTGGCTGATCTACCACAACTCTACCTTCCACTGTTCCTTTGTACCCAAAAAATTATCAACCTCTGCCTTGAACATACTCAATGCATCCACAACTACGTGGTATAGAGAATTTAAAAGACTTACTATCCTCAAATGAAGAAATTTCTCATCTTGGTCCTAAATCATCGACCCATTTATTCTGAGGCTTATGATCCAATTTCTCAATTCCTCACTCAACAGTCAACTTATCAAAACTCTTCAGAATTTCATATTTCAATTACAATCACATCTGATTCTTCTAAACTGCAGGCAATACGTGCTTAGAATACTCGATCTCTCTTCACAGGTTAATTTTGTCATCCAAGGAACTAGTCTAGTGAACCTTCGCTGTGTACTCCCCCTCGGAAAATTACGTCCTTCCTTAAGTAATGAAATCAAAGTGCCACTCAGTAATGCACTGCTGTCTCACCAATGCCCGATGTAAGTATAGCAAGATTTCTTTGCTCACATAGAGAATCCATTTATAATAAAATTTAACATATAATTTGCTTTTCTAATTGTTTGCTGTCCCTGCATGCTAAGAATCCAATTTCTGTACAGTGACCCACTTGGCTCTTTGCACACATACATTCTCCCTGCTCACCATTCAAAAACAAGGTTTTTATATATTTTTTTCCCTACCACAATTGACAAGTGCACAACTCACATTGTACTCCATTTGCAACTTCTTGCCTCCCCAATTGATTTGCATTCTTACTGCTGCCTCTATATATTCCTCACCACTTTTTTCCCCATCTACTTTCTGTATCAGCAGTAAATTTAGATACATTACGTATAGTTTCTTAATTGAAGTCATTGATAAAGATTGTAAAAAGCTTAGGGCCAACCACTAATTATAGCATGCCAACCTGAAAATATCCCATTTATTCCTATTCTGTTGTCTATTAACCAATTCTCTATGTTAATATATTATCCCCAATCTCAATTCTAATTTTGTCTAATAATCTCTCATGTGGCATCTTATTAGAAAATTCAAATACTCTACACCCACTTCATCTACCATATTCAGCTTACAAGTTACATTCTGATTTGCCAATTCAATGTTAATTAAATAAATCTGAATAAAAAGCTAGTATAATTAATGAAGGCCATGAAACTACTGTATTGTTGTAAACACCCATCGAGTTCATTAATAATATCCTTTAGAAGAAATCTGCCATTTTTGTCTAATGTGACTCGAACAACGTGGTTGACTAATGGCCTCTGAAATAACTTAGCAAGCCAATTGTATCAAACTGATATGTAAAAGTCTAATAATAAAACCAGACTGATTTTCTGGCGTTCTTCTAGTCCTATAAACAGAAACATGGCAAATAGAAACAGAGGTAGGCCATTCAGCTCCTCGTGCCTGTTCCGCCATTCATTTTGATCATGGTTGATCAACAAGTTGAGTATCCTGATTTTGCGCCCCCCCCCCCCCCCCCCCACTCTGTATGGGAGAAGCACTTGATACAAAAATCACCACCAACCCAGATAATCCCACAAAGTTCTCCTTACTCAAATCTGGGGATGTGGACCTCTGTCGAAGCTAAGAAGGTTGGCTCATACATGAATCAAACCATACTCTGACAGTCATACTCAAGATCTTACTACCCAGGCCCCGCTATCACCCTTCCAAAATGTGGACTAATCTATTAGAGTTGGTGTGATAGTATTAGTTTGGAGAGTGAGTTTCTGGAAGCTCTCAAAATCGATTTTGGTGCCATAAAGTTTCAGGGCATTAGACCAAACATGGGTAAGGAGAGCATTCTTCTGTAAACCATCTACCATCTTTCTTCAGATGATGAATCAGTATTCCTCCATATTAATTATTTGCAAACTCTGAGGGTAGCAAGGAGCAGAATGCATGTTTGGCAGGAAATGCCAATGTCCGTTATCAACATTTACTCCATAGATTTAATGGGCAATTCCTGAAGGGACATAGCTGGGACTGACTGCTGGCAAAATCCAAAATGAGGAGAAGGCCTGGTAAATGGTTACGAGGCCATTTCAGAAGGCAATTAAAAGTCAATTAATTCAATATGGTTTTACAGTCACAAAAGGTTAGACCAGCTTAAATTGACAAATTTACTTTCTAGAAAAGTGAAACAGATGGATTTTTACAAAAATCTGTTAATTTCATGATCAGCGTTACTTATGCTGGCTTTTCAATTTCAGATTAATTAATTTGAATTTCCAGCTGCCATAGTGAGATTTGAATTGGTTAGGGCAAGATTAGGGCCAGTCATAGACAGCAGTAGGAAGTTGTGCGTGGAGCCTGAAGAGATTGGTGAGGCACTGAATAAATATTTCTCTTCGGTATTCACGCAGAGTGCTGGAAATGTAGCTATGGAGAACACTGAGGTACAGGGTTGCAAATTGGGAAGTATTGTAGTAGATACGGAGGATGTGCTAGAAATTCTCGAGGGTTTGAAGTTGGATAAGTCCTCTGGGCCGGACGGGATTTACCCTAGGATTCTCTGGGAGGCAAGAGAGGAGATTGCAGAGCCTCTGGCTCTGATCTTCAGGTCCTCGTTGGTTACGGGTGTGGTTCCGGAGGACTGGAGGATAGCGAATGTGGTCCCATTGTTTAAGAAGGGGAAGAGAGACCTTCCAGGGAATTATAGGCCAGTGAGTCTTACTTCTGTTGTGGGCAAGGTATTGGAGAGAATTATTAGGGATAGGATTTATAGTTATTTAGAGAGAAATGAATTGATTGGGGATAGTCAGCATGGTTTCGTGAAGGGTAGGTCATGCCTTACTAACCTCATTGAGTTTTTTGAGAAAGTGACCAAAGAGGTGGATGGGGGTAAGGCGGTTGATGTAGTATATATGGACTTTAGTAAGGCGTTTGATAAGGTGGCCCATGGAAGACTTCTACAGAAAATGCAGATGTGTGGAATAGAGGGTGATTTAGCTAATTGGATTAGGAATTGGCTGGCAGATAGAAGACAGAGGGTGGTGGTTGATGGGAGATATTCATCGTGGAGTTCGGTGACGAGTGGTGTGCCTCAGGGGTCTGTTTTGGGGCCCCTGCTGTTTGTAATTTTTATAAATGATCTGGATGAGGGTATTGAGGGATGGATCAGTAAATTTGCAGATGACACTAAAGTCGGTGGAGTGGTAGATAGTGAAGAGGGGTGTTATAGTTTACAGAGTGACTTGGACAAGTTGCAGAGCTGGGCCGAGAGGTGGCAAATGGAGTTTAATGTGGAAAAGTGTGAGGTAATGCACTTTGGCAGGAACAATAAATGTGTAGAGTATAGGGCTAATGGTAGGGCTCTTAATAGTGTTGAGGAACAGAAGGATCTTGGTGTATGTGTCAATAGATCCCTGAAAGTAGGCAGTCAAGTGGATAAAGTTGTTAAGAAGGCATATGGAGTCTTAGCTTTTATTGGTAGGGGGATTGAATTTAGGAGCCGCAGCATCATGTTGCAACTGTACAAAACTCTAGTGCGGCCGCACTTGGAGTATTGTGTGCAGTTCTGGTCCCCACATTATAAGAAAGATGTGGAGGCATTGGAGAGGGTACAGAGGAGGTTTACCAGGATGTTGCCTGGTATGGAGGGCAGGTCCTATGAAGAGAGGTTGAAGGATTGAGGTTGTTTTCGTTAGAAAGGAGGCGGCTAAGAGGGGATCTTATTGAAGCATATAAGATGATTAGAGGTTTAGATAGGGTGGACAGTGATAGCCTTTTTCCTAGGATGGAGAAAGCTAGCACGAGGGGACACAGCTTTAAATTAAGGGGTATGAGTTATAGGACGGATATCAGAGGTAGGTTCTTTACTCAAAGAGTGATTAGGGAGTGGAATGCCCTGCCTGCAGCTGTTGTAGATGCGCCAAGTTTGGTGGCGTTTAAGAGGTTAAGTGATAAGTATATGGAAGAGAAAGGAATGGTTTAGTTTGGAGGGGCATTGCTTTTTATTTTGGTCGGCACAACATCGAAGGCCGAAGGGCCTGTTCTGTGCTGTAATGTTCTATGTTCTATGTTCTTGTGGTTGGAGCTAGTACTTATAAAAAATTGGCTTAAACCATAGGAAGGCTGCACAGTGGCTTTCCCAACACCAGGGTTTGATTCCCAGCTTGGGTCACTGTCTGTGTAGAGTTTGCACATTCTCCCAGTGTCCACATACATTTCCTCCCCTATCCAAAGGTGTGCAGATTAGGTGGATTGGCCATGCTAAATTGCCCCTTAATGGCAGAGAAATAGCTAAAGTAAATGCATGGGAATATGGCCTAGGTGGGACTGTGGTTGGTGCAGATTTGATGGGCCGAATGGTTTCCTGCTGCACTGTTGGATTCTATGATTCTAGATCCAGCACATGCACTTGATACGAGTCAGTATTGTATGGTACCCATTCAAAGCCACTCTTAAATAGTTTCCAATGGTGTGCTGGCGAAGTGTGCGACTGCTAAAACTTGATTCTAGGATTAGAGCTTCTGAGAAGCAGAATGGTTCTGGGAATTTGCTGCATATTTCAGAATAGAATTCATGGTGAGATCAAAATTGGCCTCAGGCTCCAAATTCAGGCAAAAGCCCAATATATTCAAGGGAAACAAATAATGGTGATTTTTGCAATACTTCCTGGCTTACAGGTCACAAATCTAACAAAGTGCAAGCAAAATTAGGGTCACATTGAAGAAACCTGAAGCAATGAAAGGAAAAAGACAGGATTGATATAGTCCCAACAACCAATATTCTCCTGTTGAATGGGAGCACAGAATTAAAGTGCATTGTATATTTTGCACATTGGGCATAATTTATATTATACCATCCTAATGCCTCTGTTATGCATTATCCTTTCTCATTAGATGTAAAGATCAAATTCATGAGAAATAATCAAAATTTTTTTAAGTTCATCAAATACTTGTCATATTTGAGAGCAAATTCACAAATACCTCCTTCTGCTGTTGCATTTTCAAATTCATCACATCAGAACGCCACAGTTCTTCTACTTTGCGCTGTTCTTCTTCATAATGGCTGGTCACTTCTATTTGAGCTTGTTGCACAGCACAGCGAAGCTTCTCTTCCTGTTGCTGAAGGATAGCTCGAACTTTCTCATTGTGACTTTGTTCTAGTTGCTGTTGAGCTTCTCTTAGGTTGCTGACCTCCAGCTTCAGAGCAGAATGTTCTTGAAGATGTTGAGCCTTTTGCTCTTCCATGAGTGCCTCTAGTTTCTGCAGTTCAGACACCTTTCTCTTCAACTCACTGTCCAAAACTAAAATCTCAGATTGCTTTGCACAGTCTAGAGCTTGCAGTCTGTTCTTCAAATCTGTATGGTCTTTCCTCAAGCAATTATTTTCAGCTTTGATTTTATCAAGTACTTCTTCAATCCCAGAAAGATCCTGAGCATTTGACAATAATTTACTTTCAAGCTCGATCTTTTCTTCAGTTAGTTGATTCACACATTCTTCACTTTCTTTCAACAGTGACTTAAGTTCTTCAAGCTCTTTGCGCAGAGATGAATCCTGCATGGTTTTCTGCCCAAGGACTTCAGACATTGTTTGATTTTTAGCTTTCTGGGCCTCAAGCTGATCCTGCAGCTGATCCCGTTGGCTCTGCAGTGCGGCGAGCTGACGACCAAATAAGGCTTGAACTTCACTGGTGACTGAATCTGCGGCCAGCTTTTGTTCTTGAACACCTTTGACTAACTGTTCTTGTTCTCGCAGTTGTGTCAGCAACAACTGCTTCTCTTCCTTTAAATCTTGCACCATCCCCTTTAACATATTTATGTCAATTTCTTTGTCTTTTCTCACTTCTTCCTTTGCAGTAACCAGAGTGGAAATCATGCTAATTTGTTCAGATTGAGTTTCCAGGGAATTTCCTTTGCTTTCAAGAATCAATCTCTTGATTTTCTCTTCACAATGTAACCGCTTGGTACTTTCTTCTTCCAATTGTAAATGAAGGATTGATAGCTCCTCTGAGATGGCTTTCCACTTCTGGACAGCTTCCTGTGTTTGGCTGGCTGAATTCTTCGCTTCTGTGTGCAACTCCTCCAACTCTAACTCTCTTTGCTGCAGCTGCTTTGTTAGCTCTGCACACCGCTCACTCAAAATGACCTTTTCTTGATCCACTGCTTCCAAGTTCTCACTGATATCATTTTGGTGCACTTCACTGTGCGAGTTTCTTTTCAGACATTCCAATTCCTTTTGAAGTACTCCGGTTTTTAGATTGTGCTGCATTTCAAGGTCTTCCTTAAGTTTGGACAATTCTGCTTCATGACTGAACAACATTTTGGTTTTAAGTTGTTCAAGCTCTACTTCCTGAGATTCAGCAAGTCGACCAAGCACTTCATCCTTCTCCCTTTCCATCATCTCCAATTTGATGCTGTAGTTTGTGATTTCATGCTCATGCCGGAGTCTCATTTCCTTACTGACTTCCTTCTCTTGGGCTAAGGATGCATTGAGCTCCTGAATTTCATGATTTAAATGTTCTTTTTCAGATTTGTACAGCTTTATCTGTTCTTCCAGATCTTGAACCAAATGTCTATATTTCTCCTGTTCCTGCTGAGACACTGTCATCTTTTCTACTTTTTGGTGAAGTTTCTCTTGCTCAAGTCTGGACTCTTGCAGCTTCTTATTGAGATCCATGTTCACTGCATTTAAAACTTGCACTTGTTGACAAGAATGGTTTTGATCCTGATTTTGCAAACAGTCAACTGCGACATTTAAATTAATTTCCTTTGTTTGCTCACCCAGCTGCTGCATTATTTGGACAGGCCCCTGACTGTGAATTGCCCCCAGATCAACCCCTAGCTGTTCCACATACAATGGAGTATCCTTTTGACTAAATTGTTCTTGCACATCCTCCGCACCGTCCTTTTGTTCTTCGATTTCTTCTAGAGCCTGCTGCTCCCTTTGTAGTATGGTGCATTCAATGTTACCTTTTAATTCAGCAATTTCTTGGTCCCTGAGTGAGACAGAGTGCTGTAGCTGTGCCATGGTAGTGCTTTTGTGGTTTAATAGTTCTTTTAATTCTTTAATGGTTTCATCCTTTTCTTCTATCCACTGATTTAATTGTAGCATGGTATTTTCTGTAATCTTCTGTTGTTCAACAATCTGAGTAAGACAGCTTTCTTTATCTTTTGCATTCTTCAAAACAAAAGAAAAATTTTTGGAAAACTATGCAGATTGAAAATTGAAAACACAATGTGTCTAATTTGTGCCATTTTATAAACATATCCTATGAACACTGCTGTGCAAAATCCAACTCTGCTGTTCAAAAAAGGGAGCAAGAAAATAGGAAGCTACAGGTGATTTAGCTTGGTATCAAGGAAAATGCCAGAATCTCACATTGGGAAGTCTCAACAATTCACTTTAAAAAAAATCATAGTCTCACCAGACAGACACATACTTTCATGAAATAAAAATCATTTTTGACCAATGAGGATACAATCAGTAAGGTAGTGTAGATAAACAGGAACCAAAAAAATTTCTAAAAGTCATTCAATGAAGTGTCAAGGAAAAAGGTTTATAGGGTTGGATGTAACATATTGGCATGGAAAGAGCATTGGTTAGTAGATACGAAGCAGAGAACTAGGAATAAACACAGCATTTTCACGAGTAAATTTGCAAACTTAAATTATATTAATGAATTAGACAAAACAGAGGGTAACATATTGAAGTTTGCTGATGATACGAAACTCGATAGGAAAGTAAGCCGTGAGGTTGACAGAAAGAGATGCAACCAGGCTAACTGAATGGACAACAAAGGTGGCAGAAGAATACGAGGACCTTTGAGCTAAGAAAAGCAGAATTTTTTTTAAAAGGTATGAAACATCTAGATGTTGACATTCAGAGTATCTCATACAAGAGTACACAAAGATCTAGCATGCGGGTACAGCAAGCAATTAGGAAGGCAAATGGCAAGTATACCTACATGCAGGAGGATTTGAGAACAAAAACAAGGATTTTTGTACAGAATTTTGGTGAGAACACAACTAGAATACGGTTCAGTTGTGGTTCCCGTAACTTAAGGAAGAATATATTTGCATTGTAAGCAGCACAGCCATGGCTCACATGATTGGGGTTAGAGTGTTCAAATGATGCTGAATAATTGGGCCTATACACACTGGAATTTAAAAGATCGAGAGATGATCTCATAAAAACTACAATGTTCTGAAAGGGTTTGCGCAATAACAAGTCACAGATTAAAATCCAACAGATGTATTTGGTAGCAGAAGCTTTCGGAATCTTGCTCCTTCTTCAGGTGAGTGAGGAGTTGTGATCATTAACAGAGCATATATTCGTACATACTCAAAGGTGTGCAGAACCCACGCAAGCACGGGGAGAATGCGCAAACTCCCACAGACACAGGCCCAAATCCATGTATCTGCACAGCACAGCGATAGTCACTGAGCTGTCGCGTTGCCCATCAAATGGTCCAGGTCAAGCATACACTAACGACGTGAAGCATGAAGCACTAGGATACTCTCAAAAAAAAATCCAAGAGCAGCCCTCTCACAACCCATCACATGTATGCCCCTTGTTAGACAACAAGGTGGACCAAAGCACCTATGGGATAAAAACAAGTACATGTACATCAATATCTTGTTGCATTTTCTGGAAAAGTTCCCAATATCTACACTTTGAAAATAAGGCATGCTTGGTGATTAAAAAAAAGTAGAAATATAGGATATTCAGAGAATTAATCATTGCAACAAATTCAGCCATTTGCTCACTTGTTCGGAATATTCCAGTTGGACTTCTAGATCACGCGCTCGTTGTTCAAGTGTCTCCATGTGTTCACTCTGGTCTTTCAGGTTCTGCTGGAACAAAGAGATTTGTTGCTGGGCCTGAAGGAGTTCCATAAATCCAGGACTTTTGTTTTTCAGGATGTCACTTGCCTGTAAGTCAATATTACATTTGAAAATTAATCATGAAAACATTTCTTCAGCAGAAATTACTAAAGGCAGATTTATCAATTAATTCATTTCCATAATAGTATAACAGCCAGGTGATAACATTAATCAAGTTTTATAATGTGCTCACAAAAGCCTCATTCAACTAAGTATTTTCTACTCCTGTAAATAGAGAAGGGGGACCAAAGTCGGAAACATATTACATTTTTGGTATGCTATTGCCATTAGTTTCAATGTAATGCCATTGGTAACAGCAAAATACACCAAGTCCAGTGACAGAAACCACAAGAGTTTTCAAATTGGATCTTCCAAATTGCTCTCAATTTCTAGAGTCTATTTACTAAATTGAGTACTACTCAGACAGAAGATGGAGCACCTATTTTGAACACACTATTACCTGTAAGCAGTTCATACCATGTTATTTTTCTTAGGACCTGGGCAACATGGCTGGCCTGTATTTATTGTCAATCCCCGAGTTGCACTTGGAAGGTAGTTGAGAGTCAACTACATTGCTGTGGCTCTGCAGTCACAATATGCCAGACCAGGTAAGGACGGCAGATTTCCTTCCTTGAGGGACATTAGCGAACCAATTGAGTTTTGATGTGTTGATCTTGGGCTGTTCCAATACGGTGTGATGTATTGGTCAGAAGACATAAAATAGACCAAATCAGTGTCTAGTTATTCCTCAAACTCTTTTATAAAAGAGAATGATTGTAATTATCTGAGATATAAAAATCCATCAGTCTCAGCCTTGAAAATCTCATATGACCGAGAGTTATAGACTCCATTGTTCTGATTTTCATTTCTAACTAGCCTACCTTTAACTTTATGTTTGTGCTCCTTTATTTGCCCACCAGGAAAAACAGGTTCACCACATCAATCCCATCAATTCCCTTTATGGTACTAAAATCTCAATAAGATCACAATTTGCCTTTCAAAGCTCAAGGGATACAAGTCTATGTAACCTGCTCTGAGAATGTTAACACTAGTCTCATTTTGGTGCTTCTGCATTATACTCCTCCAAAGGTAAATATTATTTTTCCTTAGTGGTGGCATGCTCAAAATGGAATTTGTTACTCCAGATGGCATATGACCAAGGCTCTGTACAACTCAGCTGTAATTTCTTCATTTTTGTATTCTAACTCTTTTGGAGATAAAAGTTCCACTTTCTATTAGCCTTTGTCAGCCACTATTTTGTTCACCAGCTTTCAGTAACGTGCTTTTGCACAGCTTCCAATATTTAAGAAAACAGCACTATGAGGGAGGAGATTTGGCCAAGTTGGATTTGGAAACATTAAAACAAGATATGGAAGTATAGACACTTAAAACACAAAAATTAGTGAAAATAAAAAATGATCCATTGGAGACAAGAGACAGGCAAAATTATTATAGACAAGATGGAAATGACACAAATTTTTTATTAGTCTTCTACCAAGATGACACAAATAATGGGGAACTAAGACTCCAGTGAGAATGACAAACAAAATAAATCAGTATAAGCAATGTAATAGCACCACAAAATAAACGGAACTAAGTTGCCAATTTCATGATCTGTATCCTAATATTTTAAGAGAGAGAGACCATTGCAGAGACAGTGGATTATCTTTTCGAATTCTTTAGATTCTAGAACATTGCCAAGGATTAGAGGGTTCTGAAATAGTGAGGTTAGAGAAAATGGGAAGCAACAGGCCAGTTAGCTTACCAGTAAAAAGCAAATTGTTAGAACCTGTTGTGACGTTAGTGTTCCATTTAAGTCATGATCTCTGCAGTTCACATCCTTAAGTGATGTCATTGATGGGAGGAGAAAGAAAAATAACTGATCACGTGACAAGGGCTGTTTTTAGTTTCATTTTGGCTGAAAGATGCATAGGTAAAAGAAGTCTCTCTTTCTCATTTTTTATTTTGAAAGTTTGACCAGTTAGTTGAAAGTACATCTTGTTTGCCACCCTGCAATAAAGAATCTATGTTTTGAAGACTATAAGCTGCTTTGAGTTTAACATAATTTAAAATCAGCATTCAATTGGAATTGCACTCCAATAAAGTCAACATTAGCTTGTACCACAATGGTCAGTACTGATACAATGAAGTATTTACCATCAATATTAACAACTTATATAAGGGGGTAAAGTGCAACATATCTAAATCTGCTGGCAGCACAAAGTAGGAAAACACTCAGTAAGAAGTTGCAAAGAGGCTGCAAAGAAAACAGATCCGAGTGGGTGAATGGGCAAGAACATTGCAAACGGAATACATATGGTTAAGTGTGAAGTCATCTATTTTGGTAGACAAAAACAAAAGCGCAATATTTTCAAATGTTGAGAGATTGGAAATTAATGCATTAAGAGGAACCTGGGTATCTTTGTACAACAGTCACAGAAAACTACATGCAGGCACAGCAAGCAATTAGGAGAGCAAATAAATCACTTTTGTTACAGAAGAATCAGAGTATAATCTTACTGTAGGTGTACAGATCATCAGCTAGATTAAGCTGAAGTACTGTATCATTTTGATTTTACCCAAGAAAAAACATTAAACACCAAATCAGATTTGAACATTGTACTCCCTCCGAGTAAAATTAATTCTCTTGATTCCTGGATGAGGTAATCGTTCTACAAGGAGAGATGGAGCAGACTGTGTCCAAATTTCTGGGAATTTAGAAGAATCAAAGGGGATCTAATTCAAACTTACAAAATTCTGAAGCTGTTTGACAGCATGGATGCAGAGGAAATGTTTTCCCTGACTGGAGAATTCAAGAATACAATGTCAAAACAAGTGATCTGTCATTTAGGTCTCATATGAGGGAGACATCGGAAGGAGTGATTAATCCTTTTAATTCTCTAACCCAAAGAGCTGTGGATCAAAAGATTAAATGGCTGACATCAACTCCTATTCTGTTGCAATTAAATAAAACATTCCAATTTGTTGCTGCAGACCCCAAGGATCTATACTTGGCTCCTTCCAATTTCTCAATATGCTCAGTGACATCACCCAAAAACACATGTTTTATATATATATATATACTAATGCCATCTAGATGTACCATCTCTTTCTGCTGAATCAGACTAATCATGCAAATCAGTATGAGATGGTCAGAAATTTTCTTTAATTAAGAAAACCAAACCCAGGTCTAATGAAGTTGAAACAGATTGCTCACAACTTTGGCATCTTAGTTGACTCCAAGCTTTGCCTCCAATAGCATTCCCTCCCCATCAACAAGATTGCCTACTGCAATTCTTGAAATAACTACCCATTTCCAACCTGCCTCAGCCCATATCCATGCATTTGTCACTTTCAAACTATTCCAGTGCTTTCCTGGCTAGTCTCCATCTTCCACACTGCATAAATTTCAGCTCACACAAAGCTACACTGCATCAAGTTCTGTTCACACATCACCTGTGTTTACGGAGGTCCTGAATTTCTGAGCCAGCAATGTAAAATTATCATCCAGCTGACCAAACTTGTTCATTGTTTATGTATTTTCCTCTAACTCTACAAACATTTGAGAATTTTGCCGTTCTTCAATTCCAGCCTCTTTAGATCTGTGACCAACAATGAGCATTTAGATAGCACTTTTCATGCAGTAAAACATCCCAAGGTAATTCATAGGAGTGATTATCAGACAACATTTGGCACCAATCTGTTAGAACAGCGCACTAGGAGCTTAGCTAAAGAGGTAGGTTTCCTTTATCCTTTCATTGCCTGTTGTTATAAACTGGTTGGACTTAAACGGTGTTGTGAGATTTCTTACTGCGTTCCCTTAGCTATCAGGACCTGAAATTTTGGAATTTCCTTCCTAAATGTGTATGCTACTTAAGACATCATTTAAAACCTACCAATAAGCTTTGAGCACATCTCAGGAAACTTTTATTACACAAAGAAATATCTTGCTGATGGCAATGCAAATCAATATTACACCAAATAAACCACATGCAATAATCAATGCAGCATCAAAACTTAAAAATAAATCCTTTTAGATTGTTACATTGATACAAGTACCATACAGGTTTCCTATTAGATGTTAGTTTGATTGTTTCATAAAAGAAACATACATCATGACTTGAATATGTAAACAATGACAAACTACATTAAAATGTAGTACACAAAATCAATCCTAAATCTCAAGAACCATTGGTGTGAACAAGCAAAATATTCACAACGAAGTAGAACTGTTCTTCTGAAGTTTCAACAGAACAAAATGAATTTTGCAATACATCCAAATAAGGAAGAATCAAATTGAGAAACGTTTGATGCTAATCTTGAACATCCAAAGCAGAACACTGTCCTGCTCCTTAGTAAATGATAACAGTAAAAGGTTCTGCATTAGTAGCAAAGACAAGTGGCAGTCAACTTCATATTAATTGCAAGTAAAAAGTGTTGGAATTAAGTGGAATATCTCTTAAACAATACCTGTTGCAATTGATGCTGTAAAGATTGAATCTGATCAGTTAATTCCAAAGCCTCCTGTTGGACCTCATCTCTGTTCCGAATAACCTGCTGCAGGTTATCAGTCAGCTGGCTAATAATATCATTCCTCTTCTGTATGGCCATCTCTAACTCCTGATGAGACCAGAGCAAAATGAAAATGCTTACTTCAAGTTTATTAGAAATGCGTCAATTTTACTCAGTTAAATTTTTAAATTTGAGGATGTCAAATGACTGCCAGAGAATGTTTTAATCCTGGTACAAGAGATCCCATCACCCACATCTCTATAATTCCTCCAGCTCTCCAACTTTCCAAGAACCTAGCATCCCATCAGCATTGTCCTCCTGCAACTTCTCAAGCCTTATCACTGACAAATTTATCTTCAGCTTTCTAGGTACAAAAGCTCTGGAGTTCCCAGACTCGGCATCTCTCTCCACCTTTAAAACTCTCAACACTAAATTTATTGCCATCCTTCAAGCAACTAGTACTCATACCATGCTTTCAGCATCATAAAATGTCCTAAGAAATTTCACAAGAACATTATAAAGCATAATCATAAACAGAATCACAGAAGTATTAGAGTAGATGGCCAAACTTTGGTCAAAAAGGTAGATTTTAAGGAACAACTTAAAACAGAGGTAGCGGCAGAGAGATACTGGACTAAAAGCTCTGGGTTCAACTTGTCGGCTCAACAGGCTGATAATCAGTTCAGAAATCCTCCACCAATTCCCCCACTATTTCCTAAAGGGTAAAAATCAGCATAGATACAAAGATATACGAGAGAGAGAGAGAGAGAGAGAGAGTGAGCGGAAGGCACAATCACCAATGATGGAATGATTGAAATTGAAGATGTCTATCAGGCTAGAATTAAATTAATGCAGATATCTGAGAATTGGGAGCTGGAGAAGACTGGGGGAAAATCAGGAGGGCCAAGGCAGAGGAGGGATTCAAAAAAGAATGAGAAATTAAATAAACTCAAGGTGTTGCCTGACCGGGAGCCAGTGTAGATCAGTCAGGTGTGATAGGGAACAGAAACTGGTGCAAGGACTGGGTAGCAAAGATTTTCGGAGACCAGTTAGCAGTGCATTAAAATAGTCAAAATTGGAGGTAATAAGAACAAGAATACATAATCAACAATAGATGAGCCGGGACTGGACAAAGCCTGGTTATGTTACAAAGATAAAAGTAGGCATACGTGCACTCACAAGCTCAGGGTCATATAAGACACAACGTAGCAAATACACAAGTTTAACTTCAGACTGTTCCCTGGGAAAGGGATGGAATTATTTTTCAGGAGTGGGGATCAAAAACAATGGCTTCATTATTGCCAATATTAAATTGGAAGAAATTTTTGATCACCTGGTTCTGGATATTAATTAAGCAATCCGATAATTTAGCAATGCTGGAAAAATTGTAAGAGACAATGCAGAGGAAGAACCAAATACCCTAAATATACATGTAAAAGCTAACCAATGCTTTCACATGATGTCACCAAGAGAGCATGCAGATGAGAATGAGGGTCTACAGACAGATCCTTAGGGAATACCAGAGGCAATGGTGTGGCAGCAATTGAAACGATGGTCAGGCTACAATTCGATGTGCTATGCTCAACTATCTTCACCTGTGTGACTGATGACCTTTCTCCATCATAAAATCACGATAGTATAACACAGTCCTCATACCTAGCTAACTGAGAACTGAATATTTTCATAAACTGTCATGCACCCACTTAAATTGTTAAACAAGTAAGGTAATTTATTGGGACAATTTCCCTTGGTGCTGAACACCAAATTTTTTATCACTGCACTGGTTGATCTTTTCCCATGTTCTGAACTACCTTTGACACCATCCATCCCAGCTTAGCACATCTACCTGGTTCAATCCTACCTGAACTGCCTGACCCAATAGAACTACTAATCAGCCACAGACTCTAACAAAGTGGATAAGCCTCAACAGTGCTACACTGCAGAGAGGCAATATTCAAACATTTTCACTTGATTTCATGCATCACTTATTAATTGAATTAAGATTCCATTCTTTTGCCAGAAATTTGGCACAGGTTTGTTCGCGAGATTACCATTTGAGACACTGTACCTATGTTTGATACCATTCACAATTCCTCACATACTGAAGCAGTCCATGTCTGTAAGCAGCAAGACTTGAACATTCAAGTTTGGGCTGCTAAGTGACGAGTAACATTCAAGTCACACATATGCCAGGCAATGACTATCTTCAACAACAGAAAACATAATCACCCTTGGCATTCACAATATTACCCTCGTTGATCCCCACCATCAATAACTTGGAATTTACCTTTGGACAGAAACTGAACTGGATCAACGATACAAATACTGCGGCTTCAAGAGACACAGCAGCAAGTAATCTCACCTTCAACTCTCCAAATCCTGTCCATCATCTACAAGTCACAAGTGTGGGAAACATGATGGGTCACTCTCCAATTGCCTGGATGATTTCACTTTCAACAAACTCAAGGTCAACGTAATTCCAGACAAAAGCAGCCCATTAATTAACACTGCCACCTATTAGCTGAAACATTCACTCCTCCACCACCGAAGCAGCAATATGTACTATCTACAAGGTGCACTGCAGCAATTTACCAAAACTCCTTCAACAGTGCCTTCCATACCCATCACTTCTTCAGCTAGAAGAAGGGCAGCAGATGTACAGCAGCACCACCATCTGCAAGTTCCCCTCCAAGCCACACACCATGCTGACTTGGAACTGTATTTGGCCCACTGTTTTTTCACTATCATTGGATCAAGTTCCATTAACTCTCTTCACTGACAGCAACGTCGGTGTACCTACACCACGTGGACTGCAAAAGTTTAACTTAGATCACTGTCACCTTTTGATGGGCAATTAAGAGTGGGCAACAAATGCTGGCTTTGCCGAGAATTACCCTAGGATTCTCTGGGAGGCAAGAGAGGAGATTGCAGAGCCTCTGGCTCTGATCTTCAGGTCGTCATTGGTTACGGGTATAGTGCCGGAAGACTGGAGGATAGCGAATGTGGTCCCATTGTTCAAGGAGGGGAAGAGAGACGTTCCAGAGAATTATAGGCCAGTGAGTCTTAATTCTGTTGTGGGCAAAATATTGGAGAGAATTATTAGGGATAGGATTTATAGTTATTTAGAGAGAAATGAATTGATTGGGGATAGTCAGCATGGTTTTTGAAGGGTAGGTCGTGCCTTACTAACCTTATTGAGTTTTTTGAAAAAGTGACCAAAGAGGTGGATGGGGGTAAGGCAGTTGATGTGGTATATATGGACTTTAGTAAGGCGTTCGATAAGGTGGCCCAGGGAAGGCTTCTGCAGAAAATGCAGATGTATGGGATAGAGGGTGATTTAGCTAATTGGATTTAAGGAATTGGCTAGCAGATAGAAGACAGAGGGTGGTGGTTGATGGAAGATATTCATCGTGGAGTTTGGTTACAAGTGGTGTACCTCAGGGGTCTGTTTTGGGGCCCCTGCTGTTTGTAATTTTTATAAATGATCTGGATGAGGTATTGAAGGATGGATTAGTAAATTTGCAGATGACACTAAAGTCGGTGGAGTGGTAGATAGTGAAGAGGTGTGTTATAGTTTGCAGAGAGACTTGGACAAGTTGCAGAGCTGGGCCGAGAGGTGGCAAATGGAGTTTAATGTGGAAAAGGGTGAGGTAATGCACTTTGGCAGGAATAATAAATGTGTAGAGTATAGGGCTAATGGTAGGATTCTTAATAGTGTTGATGAACAGAGGGATCTTGGTTATTTGTGCATAGATCCCTGAAAGTAGGCAGTCAAGTCGATAAGGTTGTTAAGAAGGCATACGGAGTCTTAGCTTTATTGGTAGGGGGATTGAATTTCGGAGCCGCAACGTCATGTTGCAACTGTACAAAACTCTAGTGCGGCCGAACTTGGAGTATTGTGTGCAGTTCTGGTCCCCACATTATAAGAAAGATGTGGAGGCATTGGAGAGGGTACAGAGGAGGGTTACCAGGATGTTGCCTGGTATGGAGGGCAGGTCTTATGAAGAGAGGCTGAGGGATTTGAGTTGTTTTCGTTAGAAAGGAGGAGGCTAAGAGGGGACCTTATTGAAACATATAAGATGATTAGAGGTTTAGATAGGGTGGACAGTGATAGCCTTTTTCATAGGATGGAGAAAGCTAGCACGAGGGGACATAGCTTTAAATTAAGGGGTGGTAGTTATAGGACGGATGTCAGAGGTAGGTTCTTTACCAGAGGGTGGTTAGGGTATGGAATGCCCTGCCTGCGGCAGTTGTAGATGCGCCAAGTTTGGTGGCGTTTAAGAGGTTAGTTGATAAGTTTATGGAAGAGAAGGGAATGGTTTAATTTGGAGGGTCATTGCTTTTTTCATAATTGGTCGGCGCAACATCGAAGGCTGAAGGGCTTGTTCTGCGCTGTAATGTTCTATGTTCTATGCTTGCATCCCATGAAAGAACAAAGAGAGAATGGACCCTGAGTAAAGCAGTTCCAATCAACCAGACAATAGTGCAGAGGAGTGAGGGGAAGATAACGAAGTCAACTATGCCAAAAGTGGCAGACTAATTGAGAAAGATGAGAAGATTATGTGTCTCTTTTTGACAAAGATAAAATAGAGTATCTTTTCTGATTTCCATGAGCCATTTCGGTATTGTGGCAGGAATGGAAACATGATTGAAGATATCTAAATATGGAATTCTGAGAAAGATAAGCACCAAATTGGGAAGCAACATCACATTCAAGGAGAGGAGAAGGAAACAGGCTGATAGGATGGTCAACAGTTGTCTTATCTGAAGACAGGGATGATGATGGTAGATTTAAACAAAGGTAGTACAGCACTTGAATAGTGAACAATATTGATTAATATAGTGACCAGGAAAGAAAGTGGGCTGGTCAGCAGTTTAAAGCATGAGGTACGTCTTTTACACAATGAGAGGGCACGATAGGAGATAGGAGATAACCTAGAGGAACCTATGGATTTTAGGCTCCAGCAAGAAGAAACTTGGGATTGGTAGTTTAGTGGGAGGGAGGAAGGCAGCAGAGGGAATTAGTATTGATCTTCGTGACATACGGCCCAATTTTACCATCACATTGCGTCCATTTTCAGGTGAGAAAACTTGGTAAAGTTGGGCGTGAGGTGAAGAGGGCAATCCGCATCCACTTCTGCACCAGTTCCCCCTTTATCAAGACCCGAGAAAGGCCATGATCAGGATTAAGCCCAAAACAGTATGCAGTAACAAGTCACTGAAAAGAAAATACAAGATTCTTCAAAAAACATTTTGACACCACAAAGTTAGAATTTTGGACAGATTTTCACAGTTGAGTTTAAAAAGTTTGGGGGTAGGGGGGAATCTAACTGAAACTTACAGAATACTGAGAGGCCTAGATAGGCTGGATGTGGAAAGGATATTTCCACTAGTGGAAAGATGAGAGCTCGAGGGCACAACCTCGGAGTGAAGGGACCCTCCTTTAAAAGTGAGACAAGCAGGAATTTCTTCAACCAGAGGGTGGTGAATCTGTGAAATTCATTGCCACAGAGGACTGTGGAGACTAGGTCATTGAGTGTCTTTGAAAGAGAGATATAAGTTCTTGATCAATAAGGGAATCAAGGGTTACAGGGAGAAAACAGGAGAATGGGAATGAGTCTCATATCAGCCATGATTGAATTGCAGAGCACGCTCAATGGGCTGAATGGCCTAATTCTGCTCCTATATCTTATGGCCTTATGGTTCTAACTCCAAAGGAGCGTATTTTTGGATTAGCGTTTTAGTGTCAGAGGCACTGCTGCAAAAGGAAAGGGACATCCTTTTCCAGTCGATATGCTCAGATAGGCATAAAAGATCATGTGACACATAATTCAGCAGGAGCAAAGTTTGACTGGTATCAATGTCCCTTAAGAAATAACACCAAAATAGACTGCCCGATCATTATCACATCACTGTGAATCTTGCTGTGCACAAATTGGCTGGGACACTTTCAACATTGCAATAGGGCTAAGCTCCAAAAAGATGCCATAATAGTGTCACAGGGGTTGTGAAAGACACTTTATGAATACAAGTATTTCTTAAATATTATGAAAGTGATGTAACAATTAATGATGCTTAGTGTGTACAGTATTTCTTCAACCACTGGTCCAATGTTGAACTGTGTGTGGGTAAAACTTTCAAGCCCATGAAGTTAATGGTCTTGATGCCAATCTAGGTATACCTGCAGCTCATAGAACAGAAATGAAATATAACACTGGAAGACATAGCCACTTGCAATAGAACTCAGCAAGAATAGCAATTTTATTGAAAACTGCCAATCTCCAGTTTAACAGAAGTAGGCTATCAACCAACGTGCAGTTGGCAATTTGGTCATTTAAATGTAGATGATCTGTTTCAAAATTAGTCAGATTCAACTTGGGCCTGCCTGGTATCCTGAATCTCGGATAACAGGAGGCAGGGATTGCTGGATCCTGGAGCTAGTGCCTTTTCATCTACCTGCAGATATTAACGACTTCCTTCATGCATCACTGCACCCATTTCACTGATCCTTCCAATCCCTGCTCCCCAAAGTCTCTAACCTTGTCCACCAGTGACCATCCTTGATCTCTTCTGGTGCTCTACCCAGCTATATCCTGATGCAGAAGGCCTATTAAGCCCACTGACAATTAGGCAGGCTGCAGTCAAGAAACAGACAAAAAATGTTAATCAAGTCCTGCTGCGAAATTCGGCAGGATCTTTCTGCCCTACCTCAAATTAGCCTTCACTGCCTCTAATCGAATGATCAGCCTCACAGGCCCAAAGTCACCTTTTTCACCGAAGTATATTACACTGTAGCAATGAGATTTATTTAAAAAAAAAATACTTTGGGTTTAACATAATCAATTTGAAATATTGTAAGGTCAAAGAGTGGAGGAAAAATAAAATACTTTAGAAATTCAGTGTGAAATACTATATGTAATAAAGCAAGATCGATTAAGAATTAGGCATGAAAGAAAAACAATCAATGCATCTCTTCAAGATTCTCTCTTCATCTGGCCTTCATCTGACCCAAATATTCGGTACATGGCAGTTGGAAACAATGAAATTGTATGAGTTATTGCGCTTCAAAAAAATTATGGGGAAAATTAGATTAAAACACTGGTTATTCTTGGAGACCTAATGTTTAAACCAAGTCAGTCTCATGAAAATAAAAATCTCTTCTCTAAAAAGCCATAAGTTTACAGAATAGCTGGAAAAATTAAAAAATGTCATGCTCCATGATATTAAAAGTGCACAAGTAAGAAGGGGATAGCCATTCAGACCCAAGACTGTTTGTCCATTCAATAAGAACATTACATACTTCATGATCTAGCCCCATATATACATCTTTGATTTAAAAAAACTATCCATTTCTAATTGAAACGTAACAATTATCAATCATGACTTGATATGTGCAGGATAGAGTTCCAAACTTCTAATTTCACTCTGAAAGATCTGGCTCTATTTTCTAAAGTAATGCCTCATTAGATAGCATCTCTTTCCTTTGGTTGGTGAGTCTTGAACTATTTCTTCCTCTTAATATCTTGAAAACTTCGATCAAATTACCAAAGCCAGTATGCCCTTCTTTCAGGCATAGTCAAATAGGACTTTGTATAGCAGGCTTCTATTCCTTTGTTTTCTGGTCCTCGAGATACAAAGTCGAGCATTCCATTAGTCTTTGATTTTTTCTGTATCTGTTTATGGTACTTTAGTGATCTATATACTAGGCATCGAAGTTCTTTATACCCCCACTGTTTCTAACTTTTCAGTATTTACTTGTTCTACAAGAAAGTGGGTGACCTCATATTTGCTTATATTAAGAGGTTTTGCCATAATTTTGTTCATTCATTCACTTTATCTATCGATATGTTTGCAATCAAGTACTGCTTACAATACTGCCCGTCTTGATGACATTGACAAATTTGGGTACGTGGCTTTCTATCCTAAGACCGTAATAAAGACTCAACACTTAAGATCACAACATAGATCTTTGCAGGTCACGCATATTACATTATAGCACTTAGCCATTATCATTATGCTGTTTCCTGCTGCTCAGCCAATTTTCTAACCACTTCAATAATTCATCTTTAGGTCCATAATTTTTAACTTTTATTAATAGTTTCTAATGTGGGATATCTGCAAGTCCAAATGAATAATATGCATGGACAATTCCCCTAACCACAATTTTGGCTACCCCTTCAAAAAGAAGAATTCATAAGATATGACCTATCTTTCGTATGGCTCTCTGAAAATTTGTCACTCTTTAGTGCTATTAATTTCTGTTATGTTAATTATTAAAGATGTGACAAGAAAGATATCACCTGGCATAACAAAACCACACCGAAGAAAATGAAACAGACTAGAATCATGGTGTATTAGGGCTCTGTCACTGACCTCAAAATCCACTCTTGATCACTATTAAATAGAAAATGTCTATGCATAAATGTCAGGCAGCAGCAGAATTAGATGCACTGGCCTCAAAAAAGCCTACCAACAGTCTAAAGTCTAAGCTCACAGAAGAAATTTTGACTTCAGCAAGGTACTAGAAGGCAACCACTGTTCACAGAACCATAAATTGCCATGACTCAGCATGTGTAAAACATCAGAGTATTTTTTAAATTAAAAAGTTAATCACCAGGAAGGTTCCCTTAGAGCCAAGAATTTAATCTGCACCCAGCATTTTCTTCAAGAGCTCAATTTTTGAGCTGTGTAATCAGCTGCCAAATCCAATTGTCAGGATATGCCAAAGTAGAAGATGTGAGACTCTAAGTTGTATGGTAAGTGATGATTGTATTGTTGAATTAAAGCTCATTTCAGTTGCAGGACAGAATTTCAAAAAGCATAAAAATGACTTAATCAGATGTTTGAATTGAGTATTTTTTGTCCATACTTGCTGCATTTGCTCACTCTCCTGGTAGGTGGTCAGTTGATCCTGAAGGTCTTCCACCTTAGCATTGAGATGTTCCAAAGCCATTTCTTTGCCTTGCAACTGATCTTCAAGCTGGATTATTCTTAACTGGCAGACCTGAAGCTCCGTTTGGGCAAACCCTGTACTGTTATTCACCTCTTCAGCCTGGAAAAGATAATTTCATGTCAAGGTCTTTCCTTTTGCCTTTATTTGATTTTAAATGATGTAAATTAAGTATATAACTGAGGAAATGAAAAGAGGGTCAGATACAAATACAGAGACAACATTCCATTGGAATTGCATTGCTTCCAAAACAACAACCAACCTTTTCAAAACTAACCAATTCAGAGCGTAATCATAAAATTATCTAGGTAATGCAACTCAGATTCCTTAAATTATAGGCAGACTGACACAAAGAAGGAAGAGCATTGAGCCAGGGTGCAAACTATCAATGATACATTTTGAAAAGTGTATGTTAGTGGATATCAAGTTAGCTTTCCATTAAATTTTTTTTAACCACCCTCCATCATCATAGCGTGACAACATTTTGACTCAAGAATGGTCACTTGATGAAAGCATGGGAAGGTTGGCTATTAGTTTAATTTTCAGAGAATGGACAGAAAATTGGAGAACGGAGGAGGAATGGAGTGAAACATGAAAGCAAAGAAATAGGATTCCCATGGGTGCACAAATCAAGTATCATTATTGGGTTCTTAGATGATTTTGATATATAAGAAAAATCAGATTTCACTTGTGAATTTACAAATATTTGTATGGGCACATTAGTGTACAGAATGCAAACTAGGTATAAAGGAATAGAAGAGAAACTTTTGCAGCAAAATCTTGCATATACTTACATAGAAACATCACTTCACAAGACAAATTATTTGTAGTATGTGACTTGAAGAGGCAAGTACAAAGCAATACTGCAAGAAAAATGTGGATTGGAGTTTCAAAGATTCTAATTATAAAACTAAGTGCTGAATGTAGCAGCCAGAACAGCATGAAAGATGCCCTGAATCATACAGAAAAATTCGTAATTTAGATCAATAGCTCACCTGAACTGCGAGGTCCTCCACTATACTTGTGCTCGATAGTTCACCATCAGCCTGGGGAAAGCAAAGGTGAGGGCAATAAAGATAACATACAGGAAAATCAAAGTTAGTAATTTGTAATAAGTCACCTTTTGATGTTTTTAGACAACAGAGGTTGCCTAAACATCTCAACATCTAAAGATCTCAACATCTCAAATTAATCACAATTGTTTTGATAAAATGGAATAGCAGGAAAAAAAGGCAGAGTTTTAAAATATTTTTTAAAAAAACAAAATTCAAGAAGGACAATAGCAATCACTGTAAACTCAGCAGGTCAGTCCACATCAAATAAAGGAATGGGAATTATGGATTTCAGGTTTATAGGCCTTCATCTAGATGGAGACATGAAGATAAATAGGAATGTGAATAGAAACAAAAACCGCAGGGGGCAGCACCCATGAGGAACTAAAACTGTTTAAAGAAGTACAAGGAGATGGAAATATCTGGCTGATCTCTCTCCTCCAAGAAAACATAGGGACTCAGTTTTAATTCTCACCTAAAAGATGGCACCTCTGACGCACAGCACTTGGAACCCAAAATCTTGAAATTGAGATCGGGAAGCTACCAACAGAAACATGGCTGATACCAAGGAGAGATGCAAAACTCCTCATTTTTCAACTCCCAGACATGTTAAGTAACTCATGTGAGCCTGAGCTCATTGCAAGGTTTCACGATGGATAAAATCAGCAATTTGACCAAATTGCTCTTCAGCTGCTGTCCACTTGATGCACTAGCCACTGAAATGTGACCAGGTATTGTAGCAGGGAGTTGACTTAACAGCTGCAATTTGGGAGCCAGTCACTTGCCCTGAATAAAAACAGGCAGGTTTTCCATCTGTGCAGAATGAGAGCACAATATGGCAACAAGGAAGCCCAAGAAATTCAGTGTAGAGGGGAAAGGAGATGCTGCTTAAAATACCAGTTACTGAAAGCTGAAAAAAAAATTGAGTATTCAAGGCTTTAATAAGACCAGCACACAGATTGCTTGGTGAATTTTTCAGATTTTACCCTATAGGGCAGTATGTTGGCACAGCGTGGTTAGCACTGCTGGGTTCAACTCCCGGCTTGGGTGACTGTCTGTGTGGAGTTTGCATGTTCTCTTGCAGAGTCTGCGTGGATTTACTCCAGATGTCTGGTTTCCTCCCACAGTCCAAAGATGCATGAGTAAGGTTGAATGGCTGAGCTAAATTGTCTTCAGGGGGTGAGGGAAGGGAGTTAGGACTGTAAATAGTCTTGTTAATAATTATTATCTTGAAGTAGATAAGGAAGATGTGCTAGATATTCTTGAGGGTTTGAAGTTAGATACGTCCTCTGGGCCGGACGAGATTTACCCTAGGATTCTCTGGGAGGCAAGAGAGGAGATTGCAGAGCCTCTGGCCCTGATCTTCAGGTCGTCGTTGGTTACGGGTATGGTGCCGGAAGACTGGAGGATAGCGAATGTGGTCCCATTGTTCAAGAAGGGGAAGAGACACTTTCCGGGGAATTATAGGCCAGTGAGTCTTACTTCTGTTGTGGGCAAAGTATTGGAGAGAATTATTAGGGATAGAATTTATAGTTATTTAGAGAGAAATGAATTGATTGGGGATAGTCAGCATGGTTTGTGAAGGGTAGGTCGTGCCTTACTAACCTTATTGAGTTTTTTGAAAAAGTGACCAAAGAGGTGGATGGGGGTAAGGCAGTTGATGTGGTATATATGGACTTTAGTAAGGCGTTCGAGAAGGTGGCCCATGGAAGGCTTCTGCAGAAAATGCAGATGTATGGGATAGAGGGTGATTTAGCTAATTGGATTAGGAATTGGCTAGCTGATAGAAGACAGAGCGTGGTGGTTGATGGAAATTATTCATCATGGAGTTCGGTTACAAGTGGTGTACCTCAGGGATCTGTTTTGGGGCCCTGCTGTTTGTAATTTTTATAAATGATCTGGATGAGGGTATTGAAGGATGGATTAGTAAATTTGCGGATGACACCAAAGTCGGAGGAGTGGTAGATAGTGAAGAGGGGTGTTCTCGTTTGCAGAGAGACTTGGACAAGTTGCAGAGCTGGGCCGAGAGGTGGCAAATGGAGTTTAATGTGGAAAAGTGTGAGGTAATTCACTTTGGCAGGAATAACAAATGTGTAGAGTATAGGGCTAAGGGTAGGACTCTTAATAGTGTTGATGAACAGAGGGATCTTGGTGTATGTGTGCATAGATCCCTGAAAGTTGGCAATCAAGTCGATAAGGTTGTTAAGAAGGCATACGGAGTCTTAGCTTTTATTGGTAGGGGGATTGAATTTCAGAGCCGCAACGTCATGTTGCAACTGTACAAAACTATAGTGCGGCCGCACTTGGAGTATTGTGTGCAGTTCTGGTCCCCACATTATAAGAAAGATGTGGAGGCATTGGAGAGGGTACAGAGGAGGTTACCAGGATGTTGCCTGGTATGGAGGGCATGTCTTATGAGGAGAGGCTGAGGGATTTGAGGTTGTTTTCGTTAGAAAGGAGGAGGCTAAGAGGGGACCTGATCGAAACATATAAGATGATTAGCGGTTTAGATAGGGTGGACAGTGATAGCCTTTTTCCTAGGATGGAGAAAGCTAGCACGAGGGGACATAGCTTTAAATTAAGGGGTGGTAGTTATAGGACGGATGTCAGAGGTAGTTCTTTACCCAGAGGGTGGTAAGGGTATGGAATGCCCTGCCTGCTGCAGTTGTAGATGCGCCAAGTTTGGTGGCGTTTAAGAGGTTAGTAGATAAGTTTATGAATGAAAAGGGAATGGTTTAGGTTAGAGGGTCATTGCTTGTTCCTAATTGGTCGGCGCAACATCGAGGGCCGAAGGGCCTGTTCTGCGCTGTAATGTTCTATATGTACAGTTATGGGTTGGGACATGGGTGGGATTGTTGTTGGTGCAGGATTGATAAGCCAAATGGCCTCCTTCTCTACTGTAGATTCTAAACGAAGAAGATACAAGCATTACACTAAATTTATAGCCCAACTAAATTACATTATTTCATATAGTAACAGATATTAGTTATGATACATCTTAACTTGAAACCTAACTAGTTAAATAATACACAATAAAGATAGTAGAGCAAGCGACATGTTGCAGCTATAGACTGTGGATCTAATGAACATCAGATTGATTCTCGGCAACTGCAGCTCAAGGGACTTCAAGGTTAGAGTTGATGGAAGTTAACTGGATATTTTATTCCAAGAGTCAGTCACCCTGCTTGGTTAGGTTCATGGATAGGGACAGTTTGGGTCTGATTAAGAATGAGGCAGACATGAGGACCCATGCAATGACAGAGGTTCAGTCCTTGCAACTGTCCAACAATTTGAGATTCTTGCAACTTGTGTGTAGAGTTTATTAGCAAACATGGTCACAGTAGAGAAAATGGCTTTAAACCAACAGAAACACTTTGAAGACAAGAGACTTTGAAATCCAAACATGAAAAGTTGAGGCAATGGGCAAGTAAGTATCTCCACATGGATAATCCAGTCAAATGGAACAGAAAGAGTGTTTAACAGTAATAGTGAATCAGGGAATAAGGTACACATTAGAAATAAATAAAGAAAAGGTTTTAAGTCATTTTATCTGACTGGGCAAAACATGAAGGCACTGGGATATTGCTCAGGCTATTTGGTCCTGATAACATTCCAGCAATAGTACTGAAAACTTGTATTCTGGAACTAGCCGCACCCTTAGCAAAGCTATTCCACTTGGAAACAACACTTGGCATCTACCCCAACAATATGGAGAATTGCCCAACTATGCACTGTGCAAAAAAGCAGAACAAATCAAGCAAATTAATGCCCCATTAGCCTACTCTCAATCAGCAAAGTAACGGAAGTGGTCATCAACAGTGCTATCAAACAAATGAAATTAGCAATAACTTGCTCCCTGATCCTGAGTTGGTTTTCACCAGATCCACTCAGCTCCTAACCTCATTACACTCTCGGACCAAAAGTGGACAAAAGACCTGAAATCCTGGAGTCAGGAGGAGTGATTGTCCTGGACATCAAGGCAGTATCTGATCAAATGTGGCATCAAGGAACCCTGCGAAACTGAACTCAATGGGAATCAGAGGAAAAACACTTCATTGGCTGGAGGCATATCTAGCAGAGAGGAAGATGGTTGTGGTTACTGGAGGTCATTTATCTTAGCCCTGAGACAACACTGCAGGAGGCCCTCGTTGTAGGGTCCATGGCCCAATCATCTTCAACTACTTAAATTACCTTCCTTCTATCACAGGGACAGACATGAAGATGTTCACAGATAATTGCACAATGTTCAGCACCATTCTTGACTCCTCAGAAGCATTTCATGTCCAAACGCAGCCAAACTTGGACACTATTCAAGCTTGGGCTGATAAGCTGCAAGTAACATTCATGCCACAAAAGTGCCAGGCAATGGCCTTTGCCAACAAGACAGAATCCAACCAAGTCTTAACATTCAATGGCATCACTAACATTGAATCCTCCACTATCAACAACTTGGGGAAACTGAACTGGACCAGCCATATAAATATTATGGCTACAAAAGCTAGACAGATGCTGAGAAATCTTCAAACTTCCTGACACTCCAAGTTGCACAACATTTATAAGACTCGAGCCAGACTGTGAAATAGCCTGGATAGGTGCAAATCCAACACACAAAAAACTTGACATCATCCAGGCCAAAGGAGCCAACTTGGTTGGCATCCCATTCACCACCTTCAACATCCACTCCCTTCATTACTGTTGCATGTTGGCAGCAGTGTGTACCATCTACAAGAGGCAGTGCAGCAACTTACCAGGGCTCCTTCAACAGCACCATCCAGACCCTTGACATCAACCAACTGGAAGGAAATGGGCAGCAGATGCAGGAGAACATCACCAGCTGCAAACTGCTCTCCAATTCGCACACTATCTTCACTTGACTACATCGTTACTTTTCACAGTTGCTGGGTCAAAAACCTGAAACACCCCTCCTAACATCACTGTGGGCTTCCCAACAGCATATGCACTGCAGCTGCTCATGAAGGCAGTGCATCACAACCTTCACAAGGGCAATAAATGATGATGAATAAATAAAGAAAATATTTTTATTCAGTAATATCATCTGTACAATTCAAAGGGAACACAAATCATTCAAAGCAGGATAAATGGCACTGAGGTGCAGATAGCAATGATTTGAGAATGGCAAAAAAAATTTAAGAATCCTACACCTGTTCCTATAATATACCTGCCAAGTTCATTCCCTCAGCTGTTTAGTCCCGCAGAAGTGATATCTGAATAACTTTGGCTTCTATCAATCATCTTTGCGTGTTTGTGGATTTCGGTGGTGATCACTTTTCCAGGAATCAAAGTTATTTATTTATTAGTCAAAAGTAGGCTCATAATAAAGTTACTGTGAATATCCTCTAGTCGCCACATTTCAGTGCCTATTCAGGTACACTGAGGAAGAATTTAGCACGGCCAATGCATTAACCAGCACATCTTTCAGACTGCTGGTTTCGGAAAGAAAAAAAAGCACCCGGAGGAAACCCACGTAGACACAGGGAGAACATGCAAACTCCACAGACAGCGACTCAAGCTGAGAACTGAACCCATGTCCCTCGCGCTGTGAGGCAGCAGCACTAACCATTGTGCTGCCCAATTGGGATTAACTTTTTGAAAGTTTAAATTTTACAGCAATGTGGATTTTGTAACTACATAACTGGCAAGATACAAATGTTTTCCTCCTGCTCTGTGTTGGACAGCAATGGATCTTTCACAGCAAGATGAACCTTGGACTTCAAGAACCTCAGAAGGCAAATGACAGGAACCAAGATGATTTATATTTCACTTCCTCATGGCTAAACAACTGTAATAATGAACTCGGCTTCTCACATCTTTATATCTATGGAAAGACGAATCCAATTTGTATAGCACTGTTACTCTATTGCATTATAAATTACTGTGTCAGGTATATAAAAATAATAAAAATAGAAATCATCTATTAATCCCGAACAGAATGGCTGGGATTCTTGTTACGCTGTTTTTAAAAAGTCACATTAATTTAAGGGTCTCAGTAAGTTAGCAAACAGCAAATAAAGCAAAACTCTTTCAAGTACAAACCAATAATTAAAATTCATTTTACAAAGTTAGATGGGGGTGGGATGGGGAAAGAGGGGTGATGCTGAAAGAAATAGTGCAAAATGTTAGCTGTGGAATCATTGCTCTACCACATGGCAGGACATAAGGAACATGTTAACTGGCAACTTTTATTGCGAATGCTGTGGAAACCTCTTTAGCTCACCAATTTGTACTGAACATGAAGTTATTGCATCTCTGAAAACTGAAGCAGTTTATGTTAGATCTGCATCCAAAAGCTTATTAACATCACCTACCATGGTATAATTAAATACATTATGCAATACTTTTACAATTTTATGATTTTTACATGCAACTTTGAAGCATTTAGTATTAATATTTTGTAGAATTGTGTAGCCTATTCCAACAATTTGTCTAATTTATTTTGGAGCTGGCTCACTCCTTTGCACCCTTAAATGTAACTCATGTGTGTGATTTACCTCCTGTTCCACAACAGTCCCATCCTTTTCAGCTAATGAGTGCTCTTCCAGTGGACAGTCATTCTGATGGAAAACCTGGCTCTTCCTCTTCTTCTTTTTCGTCGAATCCGAACAGTCACCTTTTGCTTTTTGTTGTCGGTAGTGAGCAAGCTGCAGAGAAAAGTGAAGGAGAGATAGAGAGAGAGGTAAGTGAGGAATATATAACATGACCACAGCACCAGCATGCTGAGATGATATTGTACAATGACCACACAGATGTTGAAGATCAGTAAGACAGTAAAGGCAAGGCTGCACAGGCTCTCAATATATGGGTTAAATAAATCAAAACTTGAATTGTTTCAAAAAGCTTTGCTTTTTGCTGTTAACATATTTCTTTAAATAGAACTCTTCTCTGACCCTGTACACAAATCTGTGTAACAGACTTGACTAAGAACATTAGAGATGCTTGTCTCGGGTTGATATGTATCATTATGACTCCTGCTCACAAGCCTTAGTTTATCACTTTTACACCATAAGTGATGAGGATTTTTTTTGCCTAAGAGTAGCTCTGCATTTGATGGTTTGGTAACTGTATTCCTCCTCTCCTTGTTAATCAGCTTGCAACAGATTAGAGCTTTGGCACACAAACCCTTACATAGATTCAGTGAAGCTACAATATATAATCTAACCAAGGGATACAGAAGAAACTGCAGGCGGCTATGTATAAGAAAAGAAACCCCAGAACAATCCACTGAGATGATCTAATCATTGAAGGTCACCTCAGAAATTGTGACAATTAGCAGAACACTACCTTTCCTGCCTTTCCAGAGAATTAAACTGATATTCCCATTGTGTGAACGCCTCAAAATTAGACAGCAGAAACAGCAATTTAATAGAATCTTGTCTCATCTGATAATGAGCGCAGCTTCGTGAATAAAGCAGGAATACAGTTTGATTAATATCCAGTTTAACAGAATTTGCTCAATGCTGGGAATAAGTGAAGCATTTATATCTGACACTTCATCTAACAGCAAGTTCCAACAAAATTATAACTAACAGATTCCAATGAATGATAGAAAGGTACAATGCAAAAAACCTTCAGCACTTTAAGTAAATGCACTTTGCTACTGGGTCAAGCAGGCAAAGAAACTTCTTCAATTCTTGGTCTGGGCTAATTATCCAATCTTAGCTGGTACAGCACAGAAGGGACTGCAATTAGCCTTCCTCTGCTCTTTTTGACAAGAGTCGGGTGGTAGTAGCGACGATAAGAAATAGGAGTAGGCCATTCGGTCTCTCAAACCTGCTCTGCCATTCAATAGGATGATGGCTGATCTCATATTCCTCATGTCCACTTTCCTGCCCTTTCCTCGTAACCCTCGATTCGCTTGCTGATCAAGAATTAATATATCTCAGTCTCAAATATACACAATGACTCTGCCTCCATAGCTCTATGGCAAGGGATTCCTAAGACTCACAACCTTCAGAAAAGAAGAAATTCCTCCTCATTTCAATATTAATAAATTGGCACCCCTTTACTCTAAGATTCTCCCATGAGGGGAAACATCCTCTCAGCATTTGCCCGGTGAAGTCCTTTAAGAATCATATACATTTCACCTCTCATTGTTCTAAATTCCAATGAATAGAGTCCCAATCTATTTAACTTTTCCTCACAAAACAGTCCCTCCACACCGAGGAGGAAAACTCGCAAGAGAATTTTCTACATCAGTACTTCTGGCCCAAGATAGATGTTATTGGATTTGGTTCTGTGGAATGAGGCAGGTCAAGTGGATCAACTGTTAGTAAGGCAGCGTATCAGTAACAATGATCATAGTATCATGACAATTAGATTAGCTATGGAAAAAGAAGCCACCTGGAAGTAAAACACTAACTAGAGTACAGCCAATTTTAGTAGGATAAGAGTGATAATTTGGATCCAGTGCAAAGATTGGCAGGTAAATGCTAAATTAACAAATGGCTATCTGTAATGGAGAAATGACTCAAGAACATATCGGGTACATTTCCACAAAGAGAAAATGCGGGACAACAAAAGTCAATGTTCCCTGCAATAAAATACATAGAAAATAACACAAAACAAAAAAGTATGCATATGATAAATGTGGCCTTCTCATGCCAAAAGATGAGGAAATACGGTAGCATAGTGGTTAGCCCTGGTGCTTCACAGTGCCAATGACTGGGGTTTGATTCCTGGTTTGGGTCAGTCTGAGTTCTCCCTGTGTCTGCACGGGTTTCCTCCCGGTGCTCCAGTTTCTTCCCACAGTCCAAAAGACATGCTGGTTAGGTGGACTGACCTGAATAGATGCTCGGCTATGGCAACTAGGGGAGTTTCACAGTAACTTCATTGCAGTGTTAATGTAAGCCTTACTTGTTCCCTGGTCAAATGAAAAACTGAGACAAAAGAAAGCCTTGCATTTATACTAAATGCATTTAAATTGTAGTTTAACATGCTTTGCAAGTATCGAAACTATTTGCATATAATGAAATAACTCACTTATGATGGAAAATGTCACAGCTATTTTTGCCATAACATGATCTCATTTGATAAATGTCTAATTGACCTGCACTTGCCCCATTAACACTACAAGAATTTTTCTTTAAGTATATCCAATTCCCTCTGGCAGGTACTATATCTGCTTCCACCAGCATTAACCATTATTATAACATGAAAGTATCTGAAAAGGAATATGGGGAGAATGGGCAAGAAGAATGACAAAATAAAGGAAGGGGGCAGGGAACAGAGCGGAAAAAAATTGATGATATTATAAAATAAAATTTTAAAATCAAAAGTATTCGGGGAATTCTATAAAAAGCGGAGAGGGGGCAAGCATAGATATTGATAGAAGTGTTTTTTTCTGTATAAGTACCACAAAACATTGGACGACCAACATGCATATCAGTACTTACATGTGTACATTTATACTTTCTTTCCTCTAAAGTACTATAATGAACAGATCTTTTGGAGGCTCCAATCTGGATGTTTATATTCAATAGTACATATATTTCAGATTACCAGCCAAAAATAAACTCCAGAAAAACTGTAGTGACAGTTAATTTTACATATTTATATAAATACTCAAAGCAGAAGGAATGACTTTTCTTTCCGTCCACATCTGCGCAATTATTAAGCAAATAATTCAGTTTTAGTAAATCATCCAGCCACTAGAAACAATAATTCACGTCAAAACGAATAGTCATACGAACAAATGTGGGATAATTAAGGAAAACTAGTATGGATTTCTTAAGGGAAAATTACCATTGACTAACTTCCAGTTTTTGTGTAGGTCACAGGGAGGATTGATGTAATGTACATGGACTTCCAAAAGGCATCTGATATAGTTCCACATTTGTGAGCAAAGTTAGAGCTAATGAAATAAAATGGTCAATGGCAACATGAATATAGAATTAGCTGAGTGACAGGAAACATAGTGATTAATGGATGTTTTTCTGCTGGAGGAAAGTTTGTAATGGTGTTCCCCAGGGATCAGTGTTGTTACTGAGGCCATGGGGTAGAGGGCACAATTTCAAAGTTTGCAGATGATATAAAATCTGGAAGCATTGTGAACTGTAAGGAGTAAACTGTAAAATTTCAAAGGGACATAAACAAGTTGGATGAACACACAAACAAATGGTAGATGAAATTCAATGTCAGGAATTAAGAGTTGATTCATTTTGGTAGGAAGAACACAGATAATAAGGGATGGCATTCAAAGGGGTCGAAGAGCAAAGGGACTGCAGTGTAAATGTACACTAATCATTGACAGGTTGAGGTAGCAGTTAATAGAGCATATAATATCCTGGGCTTTATTAATAGAGGCATAAAGTCTGAAAGCAAGGAGGTTAAGTTGAGTTTGTATAAATCACCAGTTCAGCTTCAACTAGAGTATTGCATCCAATTCTGAGCACTGCATTCTAAGAAGGGTGCGATGGCATTAGAGAGGGTGCAGAAAAGAATCACAAGAATGGCTCCAGCGATGAGAAACTTCAGGTGTGATGATAAATTGGAAACAGGAGGACAGTTTTCCTTCAAAAACAAAAAAAGGATGGTTGAGGACATTTGGTAGAGGTATTCAAAATCATGAAGGATCTGGGCAGAATATTTGATTTGATTTGTTGTCACATATATTAACAGACACTGAAATGTATTGTTTCTTGCAGGCTATACAGACAAAGCATACCGATAAAAGAGAAGGGAAGGAGAAAGTGCAAAATGTAGTGTTACAGTCATAGCTGGAGTACAGAGAAAGATCAACTTAATGCAAGGAGGTCCATTTGAAAGTCTGATAGCAGCAGGGAAAAAGCTATTCTTGATTCGGTTGGTACATGACCTCAGACTTTTGTATCTTTTTCCCAAGGGAAGAAGGTGAAAGACAAAATGTCTGGGACGCAAGGGGTCTTTAATTATACTGGCTGCTTTGCTGAGATAGTGGGAAGTGTTGACGGAGTCAATGAATGAGAGGCTGGTTTGCATGATGGATTAGACTACATTCACAACCTTTTGTAGTTTCTTCCAGTCTTGGGCAGAGCAGGAACCATACCAAGCTGTGATAAAGTCAGAAAGCTTTCTATGGTGCATCTGTAAATGTTGGTGAGTTTTCTGAGAAAGTAGAGGCGTTAGTGGGCCTTCTTAACTATATTGTGTCGACATGGGAGGGGACAGGATAGATTGTTGGTGATTTGGACACCTAAAAACTTGTAGCTCTTGGCCATTTCCACTTCATTCCTGTTGATGTACACAGAGGGATGTTCTTTACCTTCCTGAAATCAATGACAATCTCCTTTGTGTTGCTAACATTGAGGGAAAGATTATTGTCACTGCATCTGTTCAACAGATTCTCTCTCTCTCATTCCTGTACTTTGTCTCATCATTGTTTGTGATCCAACTCATTACGATAGTGTCATCAAACTTGAAAATCGTGTTGCAGGGGAAACTGGTCACATATCATAGGTATATAAGGAGTAAAGTAGGAGGCTGAGAACACAGTCTTGTGAGCACCAGTGTTGAGGATGATCACAAAGGAATTGTTGTTGCCTATCCTTATTGATTGTGCTCTGTGAATTACGAAGCTCAGGATCCAGTCGCAGAGGGAGGAGGCGAGGCCCAGACCACAGAAGAAGATGAGTTTCGTAGGAATAAATGGTATTGAAGACTGAGTTGTCATCAATAAATAGGAGTCTGACATAGGCATTTTTTGTTATTGAGGTGTGATGCCAGCTTACTGTGGGGTAAACACAGTAAGAAGTCTCACAATACCAAGTTAAAAATCCAACAGATTTATTTATTAGCAAAAGCCACTAGCTCTCAGAGCACTGCTCCTTTGTCAGCTAAGTGGGGTTTCAGTTCACAAACAGGGCATATAAAGACACAAACACAATTTACAAAATAGAGGTTGGAATGTTAGTCTTTCCAGTAATCAAGTCTTAAAGGTACAGACAATGTGAGTGGAGAGAGGGTTAAGCATAGTTTAAAGAGATGAGTATTGTCTCCAGCCAGGACATTTACTGAGATTTTGCAACCCTAGTCGTAGGGATTACAGATAGTGTGACATGAACCCAAGATCCCAACTGAGGCTCATGTATGTGGAACTTGGCTGTCAACCTCTGCTCAGGTGACTCTGCGTTGTCATATGTCATAAAGGCCGCCTTTGAGAATGCTTATCCAAAGATCAGAGGCCAAGTGCCCAACAGGAAGAAAACACTCTTGCCTGGTGATTGTCAAGTGGTGTTCATTCATTCGTTGTCGTAACATCTGCACAGTGTCCCGAATGTACCAAGCCTCAAGACATCCTTTCCTGCAACGTATCAGGTAGACAACATTGGTCGAGTTGCAAGTGTATGTACCACATACCTGGTGGATGGTTTTTTCACTTGAGATGATGCATTCATGTCGATCATCTGGCATGTCTTGCAGAGATTGCTGTGAAAGGCTGCGTTTACTGTTCTCCTGAAGACTGAATAGTTTGTTGCAGACAATTATTTGTTTGAGGTTGTGCAGTTGTTTGAAGGCAAGAAGTGGAGGTAGGGGGGATAGCCCTGGCGAGATGCTCATCTTCATCAATAACATACTGAAGGCTTGCAGAAGATTCATAACTTCTCCGCTCCGAGGAAGTACTGAATGACAAAGGGTATTCTGTCCACTGTGTCTTGCGTTTGTCTTCTGAGGAGGTCGATGCAGTTTTTCGCTGTGGGGTGTCAGAACTGTTGATCAATAAGTTGAGCACCATATCCTGTTCTTATGAGGGTAGCTTTCAGCATCTGGAGGTGTCTGTTGTGATCCTCCCCAGATCAGCTCAGATGAGGACACCACACAACCCTTCCACAGCAACCTCTGCAATGATCTGCTGGATCATTGACACGGATGCCATCATCTCATGTGAGAATACCATCTACTAGGTACACGGTACATACTCTTGCAACTGGTCAATGTTGTCTACCTGACAGGCTGCAGGAAAGAATGTCCCAAGGCATGATACATTGGGGAGACCATGCAGATAATATGACAACAAATGAATGAACACCAGTTGGCAATCACCAGACAAGAACGTTCTCTTCCTGTTGGGGAACATTTCAGCGATCATGGGCATTCAGCGTCTGACCTTCAGGTAAACATTATTCAAGGCGGCCCTCATGAGACACAACAACGCAGAGTCACTGAGCAGAGACTGATAGCCAACGTGCGCATACATTAGGACAGCCTCAACTGGGATATTAAGTTTATATCACACTATCTATAACCCCCATGACTTGCCTAGGTTTGCAACATCTCACTTACTGTCTTGGCTGGAGACAATACACATCTCTTTAACCTGTGCTCAACGCCCTCTCCACTCACACTGTCGTTACTTTTAAGACTTGATCACCTGGAAAGATTCACATTCCAACGATTATTTTGTAAATTGAGTTTGTATCTATGTATGTCCTGTTTGTGAACACAACTCCCACTTACCTGACGAAGGAGAGTGCTCCGAAAGCTAGTGGTTTTTGCTACCAAATAAACCTGCTGGGATTTAACCTGGTGTTGTGAGACTTCTTACATTATCTAGGTGTTCCAGAAAAAATGGCTAGACATGTTGCAATGGTAGGTAGAGTGTAGTGGATCCAGATAATCCAGGAGGCTGGAATTGATTCATGCCACGACAAGCCTTTTGAAGCACTTCATAAATGATGGTTGTCAGAATCACTGGACAATAGCCATTAAGGCATGCTGCTTGGCTTTTCTTAATAAAGAAGAAGAAATTGTTCTCACCTTGTAAAATAATTAAGAACATCTACTCTTTTACTTGCAGAAACTTTTATCACTTCTATATTTCTTAACAGTTTTCTGTCATATTTCCCCTCTATTATTTTTTTAGTCATCTTCACTGAATTCAAAAACTGTCAATCTTCTGGCCTACCAATAACCTTTACAATATTATATGCCGTTTCTTTCAATTTGATACCACCCTTAACTTCTTTAGTTTGCTAAAAGTGGTGCATGCTTCTTATGGAATATATCTTTGTTCAGAATTATGAAATATTTCCTTAAAATGTTTATCATTGCTTCTCTACCTCTTATCTTTCAACCTATGAACCCATTCCACTTTTGTACTCCGTCTTTGTATCCATGCCTTTATTTAAAGTTTTAGTTATTAGTTTCAGACATAAATTTCTCACCTTAAACCAAACACGAAATGCCATCAATTGTTATTATTATCCTGGTCTAGAGGATCCTTCACTATGATATTAATTAATTGTTGTCTTAATGCATGTAACCAGCTCTAAATTAGCCTGGCCCTGGTAAGTTACAATGATCTGTTCTATGAAACTGTCCCGAATACACTCTTACAATCTCTCTGAGGTTTCTATTTTATGATCATTTGGAAAGATGCAGTTTAATCCAGGATAGTCAGCACAGTTTCGTAAAGGGTAAGTCCTGCCTCACAAATTTGACTGAATTCTTTGAGGAGGTAACTAAGTGTGTGGACGAAGGTTGAGCAGTTGATGTCACATACATGGATTTTAGTAAGGCATTTAATAAGGTTCTCCATGGTAGGCTCATGAAGAAGATATGGAGGTGTAGGATAAAAGGAAATTTGGCCAATTGGATAAGTAACTGGCTGTATCGTAGAAGACAGAGGGTGGTGATGGAAGGAAAATTTTCAGACTGAAGGCCAGTTACCAGCAGTGTACTATAGGAGTCAGTGCTGCATCCTCTGCTATTTCTGACTTGGAAGAGGGGGTTAGTGAATTTGCTGATGACATCAAGATTGGTGGAGTAGTGGATGAGGTAGTGAGCTCTTGCAGGCTGCAAAAAGACATTGATAGGATACAGAGCTGGGCCGAAAAGTGGCAGGTGCAGTTTAACCCTGATAAGTGTGACGTGATTCATTTTGGTAGGACAAACTTGAACGCAGATTACAGGATCAATGGCAGGATTCTAAGGAATGTAGAGGAACAGAGATATCTTGGGGTTCATATCCACAGATCTCTGAAGGTGGATAGAGGTGTGAAGAAGGCTTATAGTGTGTTTGCATTTATTAACAGGGGATTTGAGTTTAAGAGCCGTGGGGTTATGCTGCAACTATATCAGACATTGCTGCGACCACATTTGGAATATTGTGTTCAGCTCTGGTCACCCTACTATAAGGATGCTGAAGCATTGGAGAGAGTAAAGAGATTTACCAGGATGCTGCCTGGTTTGGAGGGTGGGTCTTACGAGGAAAGGTTGAAAGAGCTGGGCTTTTCTCTTTGGAATGGAGGAGGATGAGAAGCGACTTAATAGAGGTTTATATGATGATGAGAGGGATTGATAGAGTGGACGTGCAGAGACTATTTCTTTGGGTGGATGTAACTGTTACTTGGTGGCATAACTAAGGTTCATAGTGGGAGATATAGAAGGGATGTCCGAGGTATATTCTTTATTCAGAGTGATTGAGATTTGGAATAGAGTGCCTGCTGTGATAGTGGAGTTGGACACTTTAGGAATTTTCAAGCGGTTATTGGATAAGCACACGATACACACCAGAATTATAGGGAGGGAATAGCTTGATCTTGGGATTGGACATAGCTCGGCACAATATTGAGGGCCAAAAGGCCTGTACTGTGCTGTAATGTTCTATGTTCTATTGTCAATCTGATTTTCCAATCTACATGATCAAAATCATCCATGATTATTGCAGTTCCTTTCTTGGAAAGATCCTCATATCTTTTAATATAAATCTTCTCCTACGTATCTCCTGTTAGGGGCTCTATAAATACTATTGCCCCATGGTTTGAAATTCATGGCTTCCATAACAATCTTTATGCCATGTTTTCAACTTTGATTTTATTTATCTCATGCCAATTTTGTTGTTCAGACAATAATCCACAATCACCTGTGTGATTGAGCTTTTTAATTAAGTCCTGAACTGCTTATATTCCCTTAGCAGAACATCTCTCTGGGTCTTACACATGCCATTCATACCCATGTTCAGCTGTAGCTCTCTCACCTTTGAGAATAAGTCCACTCTGGAGATTTGAGCACAAATAGTTAAGCTGACACTCCATTGCAGTACTGAGAAAGTGCTACACTACTGGCTTTCAGATGTAACAGAAGTTCGACTTCCTTTTCAAGTGAGCATAAAATATCCATTTTTGAAACATTAAAAAAAACCCATGATGCTCTAAGCTAGTATCTACTCCTCAGTGAGCAAAAGAGATTATATAGCTATTGCTGTTTGTGAAAGCTTGCTGTGCAAAAATTAGCCACCACGTGTCCTCCATTACAAGAATGATTACACTATGAAGGCATTTAATGGACTGTAAAGTACTTTGAGATATGCTGAGGTTGTGAAAGAGATTATATAAAAGCATATCTTTCCTTCATCAACACAATTCTCTGAAATGTATATCATCAGTGCAACTAACAATTTAAATCATATATTAAGATTGGCCCAGATAAAGTTCAACCTGAATTCAAGCACTTTGGCTTAAAGAGTGGTTGGTACATTGCTTTCAATATACAAATAAATCCAGCATCAACACTGAAGAAGCTTCCTTTCCAGTTATCAGTCTAGAGTTGACTAATTTTAGCAGACACTTGGGCCTGCCGCTGACTATCACATTTGTTTAAAGTAACAGTGTATAAAACTGTTCCAGATGTTCTTTCACAAATCTCAACACTTACAGCACTGAAATTCTCCACAAAGATCATACACTCAACATTTCTGAAATGTCACAAAATGCGCCAGGCCATCATAACTGAAGATTTCTGTTTGGTCTCGAGTGAAACACCAACTTTCAGGGATCATTTCTGAAGTTTGTAACATGAGACATGTGTTTTGAAGTGTCTTGTTTTCCATTCCAGACAGAAACAAGACATCATCCCTTTACAGTTCCCAGTGGAAACATCTGGTGATATTGAACAGATGAACATCACCCCAGAAAAGGATGTCAATAATGGAAGAAATGGACATCCACACAAAAAATCAGGTCTTTTGCTGAAGATAACTAATTGAATAGGGAAAAGAAAGGCTTCAACTGTCATTGATCCAATTTTGTTTACAAGGTTTCATCTGACAGCAAAACTTGTCATCAGAAATAAATATTGTAGATTATTAATATCTAGGGTCATTTCAACCTCAAGATGTACCAACCTGTTACTTTTAAAACACAGTCAATTCTAATGTGGGAACTCAGCAACCTTAATGTGCACACAGCAAGATCCCATATTCATTTATTAAATAACAAAATAATCTGTATATGTGTAAATTTAAGGATAAATATCCAGCAGGAAGAAATCTTTTCTCTGAAATAGTACCATAAGGCATTTCATATCCACTCAAGAGGACACACAGACATAAGCACTGAAGTAGGTCATTCAACCCTTTGAACACATTCTACCACAATGGCTGAGCAATATCTTAACTTAACTGACCTACCTTAGATACAAGACTCCTAGCACTCTTGGTCAATAAAAATCTAAGGATTTCAGTTTTGAAATTTTCAATTGATTCCATCTCAACATCATCTAGGGGAAAAAATATTTCTTTATTTCCAATGCACTGTGTGAAGAACAGCCTTCTGTTGTTGCCCCACTTCCACAAAGATTTTTTTCTAGCCACATTGGCAAATGTTTCCATCAACTTGCAATACCTTACTGCTCAATCTTCTACTTTCAAGGCAATATAAGTTTATGCAATTTCACCTCAATCTTGACCACTTTAGCCCAATGTCATTCTGATGAATGTGTGATTCCCGAATCTCAATCTCTCCACTTTACTACAAATCCTAGCTTTGCACCATTTAGAAAATACTCAATTTACGTTTCTTAGATGCAAAAGGGATAACCTCACACTTTACTGCAGCGAACACCACCTAGCATAATTTTTCTCTTTAATGTACAAATATCCTTTTACAACTTCCTGCTCCAACTTAAACAAACTATTTATTGTGCCGCATAACTTTGTGTCATCTACAAACTCAGGTACTCTATGCAGCCCTCCATCCCTTGGTTCAAATGATTTAAAAATAAAATATAGTGCAAACTGCAACCACAGTTCAGATCCCTGTAAGCGCCACGGTCTATATTCTGATGATTGGAACTCGTACCCACTAGCTGTCTCGTAACTCCTTGACCATTTCCTTATCCAAGATAACTCTTGGATATCCAAATCCATGTGCTTGCATTTTCAATAAACCTCCTACATATCAGAGAATCCCTATAGCATAGGAATCATTCAGCCCATCGAGTCTGCATCTATTCTCCTGCCAGAGCAACTCACCCAGGCTCTATCCCCGTAGCCCCACATATTTACCTCATTAATCCCCCAAACCTAAAAACGACAATTTAACATGGCCAATCCACCTAACCAGCACATCGTTGGACAGTGGGCACACAGTCGTGAGGAGAACTGTTGAGAAATCCCTTCTGGAAGTTTATATAAACAACATTCCCTTATCAAAGACTTTCGTTACCTCAAAAAAGTGCAACAAGATTTATTAGACATAGGTTACCTTTACAAATTCATGCTGGCTCTCTCCAATCAATTTGTTTGTCCAAATGTTCAATCACTCTGCCCCCAATATCAGTTAAGTCAACTGAGAGCCAAACCTATGATCTAGACCAGAAGACCAGTCAGCTTGAAGCTGGCCTAATGAACAATTCCTTCTTGATAATGCACTTCAGCGTTACTCAACAACACAACCTCAAATTACCATCTTGGAATGAGAATTCATTAGATAAGGAACGCTCAGGAAAAACAATGTCTTCTCACTATCTTGCCTGAACATAATCAACTTGGATTCACCTTTCAAACTTATTAGGGCTGAAATATTACCTCAAGTTTTGCTTGCAACTTATCCACAGAGGAGGGAAGGCAGGCAGTTTAAATTCCTTCCCCCTCCTCCACTCCTTTCCGTAACAAGTAGCAGGGACAAGAAGGCAGTACAGAAATCCTTCTGGACTACAGCAATCAAATATTAGGCAAAGATATTGTGGCAATAATGAAAAACTGACAAAAAGGCTTAGCAAAAATTGAAGCCAATGGGATTAAAACGAACAGTAGCAACATGGATCCAAATTTTTATCATGGGATTAAAGAGAAAGTGAGTGTGCATTTATATAGATAATCTGGATTTGTGAATAAAATAGTTTCAGATGACACAAATCTTGGAAATGTAGCAAACAAGTGAAGGAGAATAGACTTCTGGGGGATTTAGACAGACTGATGAAATATACAAATGCACGGATGAAATTTACTGCACAGAAATGTGAAGTGATAAATTTTGGCAGGAAAAATGAGAAGAGGCAACATAAACTAAACAAAGAGGGATTTACATACCAACCTTCAAAAAAATGGCAAGATAAATTGATAAAGCTGTTAAAAATAATAATTTCTTGGCTTTATAAATAGAGGCATGGAGTACAAATACAAGATGTTTCTTTATTGAATTAGTTGTTAGGTCCTAAGAATATGGCATTGTATTCTGAGCGTCACACATTAATAGTATCAAACCTCAAGATGGTACAAATCCCATATCAAGATTGAGGAACTTCAGTTAGGTCAAGAGTAGAGAAGCTGGGGTTGCTCAGTGCAGAGTAAGGACAGATTTAATAAAGCTAGCCACAATTTCTAATCATTTTGAAGAGTAGAGGTGAAGGAATTGTTTCAGATTAAGATCGTCAATAATACCCAACAAGAACGAGGAGAGTTTTTTTTCAAAAAATGCAGCCAATAATGATGTGGAATTCAAAAGCTGGAAAAGGCAATGAAGTGACTCAAATGGTGACTCTCAAAATTAGATGCTATATATTTGAAAATGAAAAATTCATTAACGAGGTAAGCGAGAAGGGAGTAGGACTAATTGGATGGCTCTCTAAAACCAGCACAAACATAATAAATAGGTCAAATGTTCCAAATTCTACAACACCCATGCTTAAATTCAAAAATTAAATGTTTCTTTTCCTGTTTAAAATAATATGCTTAATGAAATCAGCAACCTTGATTACTGTCAAAAGAGAAAAAAAAACTGGCATCGTGAAGTTTTAAAAAAAATACAATTCTGGAAGGATTTCTTACACTCCAGTTTATACAAATTCTCTGTTCATCCACAGATGCTCATAGGCAAGAATAGCCCAAGAAATTATCTGAGAAGTCAGAAAAATGTAGCACTGAAACCATCTGTCCAGATTCATCCAACTTGAAACAGAGATTACTTTCAGTATAGTCTAAGCAGCTGATGGACTGGGAGTGCCCACCAACAAATGCTGGCATAACTAACATGTCTAACTGAAATGTTCAGCAAAGCTTTTGATATTTAAGAAATTTGCATTGTTGCTTGAAGTGATAAAGTGGTTCAATAGAGTTTGTACAAATAAGTTATTTCTACATGGGAATCTAGAACAATGGAACACAATGTTAACATAAGTGATCAGCCATTTCAGAGTGAAAGCATTTTTCACAAGAAAAATAGGGTCATGGAAATATGGAACTCCATCCTCCCTCAAAGAGATGCTGCGACAATTCAGATTTGAGGAGGAGACTGGTAGAATTTTGTCAGTTAGGGGTGACAAAGGATGTTTCGAAGGAGAGAAAAAGAAAACAAGAGCTGATCTAATTGAATGGCAGAACAGTGAAGGGGCTGAATGACGTAACTCCTGTCCTCAGCCACAGTATTAAGTAGCAGTTTTCATGACAGCTGCTTTTCTGCAACATCAACATGCCTTCTGTATCTCTCTCTCACACACACACGTTCGATAAAAATCTACTTTTAGCTTCAAGAGTCATTTCCAATTCTTACTGTCATATTAATTGCTTCAACCTTTAAAGCGTTCACTTTTAAAATACTGTTGTCTAATCCCATGCAGGATCAGAAATAGAATAAGAAATCTCCTGACGATTAATTTATTTGGTGTTAAGTACAAAAGCCAGGAAGAAATCAGGCTTGATCCCTTAGCTGTATGTAGCAAGCAGATCTGCAACAGGATTTTAATCAGGCACAATGGCTCTAGATTCAGGAGAAAAGCAGTTGTCAGATCTTGATGACTATCCAGTGATCATCCCCCCACCCCCAGACACACAAAACCACAAAGTCCACATGGATGTTGAGTTAAAGGTTAAGCCCAGTTGTGAAGCCATATGATCTTATATTATTGACAATGCTCACATTCAAGATTCACATGTGCATTGCTGCATGGGCTCAGTATAAAAAGAAACCAGCCCCTACGGAAATGCAACCTGGCAAGAAGTGATCAGCTTCAGAAAAGATGGGCAGATGCCACCATATGGACAGCGAGCATTTCAACCAAGTCTGCATCAATTTGAAGATTTCAGACATAATCTGGTGTTTTAATGTAAAGACAGTCAAAAATGTAAACTTGTGAAAATCTTCTCAATAGCCTAACATTCACGTTTGATTACATTTTAGTCACAGTTCAATATTACGGCAGGATTAGAACATTTTCCCTTTCATTGCATTCTTCTTACTATCATCCCACCACAGAATCATACACAGGTGTATTTCCTGCACAGTTCCCTGGGGAACTATGATTCAATTTAATACAGCAGAACCAGAACATTAATTTGCAAACATCTAAACTAAGATCAAAAGTGGCTACTTATGTTGTGAATCCAAATCATCATACTGTCAGCTTGGTTCAGATTATAGCGCTTTTGCTTCTAATAAGTAATAATTCATCTGAAAACATTCAAAGCTGATGAAACCCAAGAGGTAATTCAGCCTGTTATCTAATCTCATACATTTGGCTTTGGTTCAAAGAGAACCGCATTTGCCTGACGAAGGCACAACATAATGTCGAAAGCTCGCGGATTTACTATCAAATAAATTGGTTGGATTTAAAATTGGTGTTGCAAAACTTTACTGAGTTTACCCCAGTCCAACGCCGGCATCTCTACATCAAAGAGAACAGCCAGTGGGTTTGTGGGATCTCAAGATACTGCTACTAGCTTTGTCAGCAGGAGTGCACTATGTTGATATGTAGCTCCTATATCTATTCTCCGCAACCCAGTTATTCTACCCGAGCACAAGACCGACAACGAGCAGGAGGAAGGGAAGTGACAAGTCAGGAGGGCTGTAGATCCCGAAAAGATAGAGACGCTGTGACTAAATGCCTCTCTTCCACTGCTCTAGAAGTTGTGCTACAAAGTTTGATTTGATTTATCATTGTCACATACATTAACATAGTGAAAAGTATTGTTTCTTGAGCACTATGCAGACAAAGCATACTGTATATTGGAGAAGGAGAGAGAGATTGCAGATGTAGTGTTACAATCATACAGCTAGGGTATAAAGCAAGATCAACTTAATACGAGTAGGTTCATTGAAAAGTCCAATGGCAGCAAAGAAGAAGCTGTTCTGGAGTCAGTTGTATGCGAGCTCAGACTTCTGTATCTTTTTCCGAACGGAAAAGGTTGGAAGAGAGTACGCCCAGAGTGCATGGGTCGTTGATTAGGCCGGCTGCTTTTCCAAAGCAGTGGGAAGCCTGATCAATGGACGCGAGCCTGGCCTGCATGATGGACTGGGCTTTGTTCACGACCCTTTATAGTATTTTGCGATCTTGATCTTGATACAACAGAAAGAATGCTTTCTATGGAGTAAAATTTGGTGACAGTCGTAGGGACATGCCAAATTTCCTTAGCCTTTTGAGAAAGTAGAAGTGTTGCTGGGCTTTCTTAACTATCCCATTGGCTTAGAGGGACTAGGACAGGTTGTTGGTGATCTGGAGACCTAGAAACTTGAAGTTCTCGACCATTTCTATTTCAACCCCGTTGACGTAAAGAGAGGCAGGTCCTCCACTACGTTTCCAGAAGCGGAATGATTATCTTCTTCATTTTGTCAACATTGAGGGAGAGATCATCATCATATCAGTTCACCAGATTCTCTCTTTCCTCTACTCCTGTCTCAGCATTGTCTGAGATGTCTTCTGTGATTGCATTCAGTGCCTTATGAACACTAGTAATGACACTTTGATTAGCTGGAATTAGCTTTGACTATTTTTGCTTATTTTGGCTTCTTTTTGGTTTGAATGGGCCATAAGTTCCCCTTAAATTAATGACAACACAATGTGAAAACAGAGAAATGACAGACATACTGTTATTTTGCATCAGTAATTAAACTGAAAGAATCAGTATATAAACTGAAAAAAAGAGAATAGCATGCCAGATATTCTAAAGAAGGTAATACTGAATTGGGATGGGATCTCACCAATACCAACATAAGCTAAATAACAGTAATGAAAGAAATAATAGTATTGAAGAGTAACAAATCCCTAAGATGTGAAAATCAGTTAAAAATCAGACATCCACTTCATATTAAGAGATCTGGTAAAGTTTCCTCTTCCTGTATTCTTTGCATCTCAAGCCTCCTTCTCAATCAGTTAACATATCCACTAATGCCTCTTTGGATTCTGATACAGGGTCAACAATAATCATCCTTTTTATATCCCCTGATAGAATATTCATTCATCTCCATGACCTTGTTTTAACATTTTAATGAAGTTGCTGTGAAAATCCCCTAGTTGCCACACTCCAGTGACTGCTCAGGTACACTGAGGGAGAATTTAGCATGGTCAATGCATCTAACCTGCATGTCTTTCAGGCTGTGGAAAAAAAACCGGTACACTCAGAACATGCAAACTACAAAATAGACAACAACCCAAGCTGGGAATCAAACCAGAGTTCCTGATTGCAGCATTGTCAAGACTTTGATTGAAGCTGCACTTAACGAATGGCAACACCTTACAAGCTCCCCAGTCCTTGATACTTTCCAGCACGCAACCTACAGAAAGCATTACAAGCAATATGAACCTCAGCACAAAATCGCACCTTGATTTATTCCTTAGCCCTCATAAAACATCTCTACCTTTAGGCACTAGAATTTGTTCTAATCCTTACCCTTCCCTCATTCAATTCCTGAACAGCTGCCAGAGTGTGGCAGCCAAGGGATTTTTACAGGAACTTCACGGCAGAAAATCTTCGTTATCTACCACCCTCTCATGCCTCACCCAGAGAGTATCTTAGAGATATCTATTCTCTTTTCCACTGCAAAGTCTTCATTCTCAGTCATTTCAATCTCCACTTTTTCTCTACTTTCCCTCCACCTGTAACCAGAGCCATTTTCAATTGTCTTAATCACTGACAGGCTCATCACCAACCACCTTCTGGTATCCCTCACCCCCACATTCCTCTAGCCACTGCCTGCTGCATGTGCCCTGCGACTTGTAATGGACTTTTCCAGATCCCAACCACTTTGACTAACATTTCATTCATTCCTTCTGGAGCAATCACCCCTAACTTCCTTAGAGTCCCAATGAAAACTTTACTTTCTTCCATTGCAGCCCTCCCAAATGAAAAGGAATCCCGATCCACTCCACACACTTGCTTCAAATTCAAATAGCTTTGAGACCTCCCTCTTGTAAAATGGCAACAACTTCAGAATCATTATAAAGCAAAAATATTCTTCAGCTTTGATTCTCCATTGCCATTTGTTTTAGCATTGTGGACTTTATTTAACACTAAATAAAAGACTCTCTCTTTTTCTGTCTCTGCTACTTCTCTCTCTATCCATCAAGACAAACTTCCAGGACTTAAACAATTACTGATCTCTGACTGTGTTATTTTTCTCTCAACTCCACTCAAGCCTTTCCAAGTTAGGAGGTGGGTCTTGAAGACAACTATTCCCTTGAATATATTTACATTTAAATGCAGATCAAACATTCTTTCCTGGCCCCCGACAGCTAATATTTTGAATGATTCCTTCTCCTTAAACAAGCTTCCCTTCTGTTCCAAATTGTTCCAATCAAACCCTCTTCCTTGGACAACAGTTCAGCATTGCCACATCTCCGATTGTTTTTCTCTTCAAAGTTCTTGAACATGTCATCTCTCAAATCCATGCCCATTTTTCCTCAAGCAATTCAAATTTACAAATCTTGTCCATCATGTTTTGGTCCCTACCTTGGCACCAAAATGGTTAAACAAAGCGATAACTTATATCTTTTGTGACCGTATGATCTCATGATCATTTCTGCAGCCTTTGATGCAGCCAAACACACCACCCGCCTCCAAGATCTCTCTTCATTCCCGCCCTCAGTTATTATTATTTTTACTATCTGATCAGAGTCAGGATTCGTCCACCCATGGCTGTCTTTGCCTGCATCATTAAACTCTGGAACCTCTCCTCATCAATGTGTTGTTTTTGAAAGACATCATTCAGTCATAGGCCGATGAGCCAGTTCCAGTTCCAGTTCCTCTTTTCTAAAGCGTCTCTCAATCCTTCCAATACTTCTGCTTTCATACCTCTTATCCAATAACCAATTTTAAATGGTTGCAGTTTCCTCCATTTAACTACTGGCACAAATCAATCGTCTTCAATTTCCATCTCAGCTCAGAGATTCTATCCCCACCCCCAGCTGCTGTCTCAGGCTGAAATAAACTACTCACAACCTCAATGTTCTAACTGGTTTTGAGCAAAGATTCCAATTCCACATCCCCTTCATCACAAAGATTGTCACAATGTACTTCTATAACTCATTCTTCTCCTCAATCAACTCCACCCATCAGCCACCACATAGACCAGGGACTTCCTCACAATGGTAACAAGCAGCTTACAGAATAAGACTGGCCTTATGGGAGATGTAACGTAACAGCTGAATTTAACCATTTCCCATTCCAAAATTCTCAGTCATTAGTGTATGCTGGATTCCTCAGCAGCAAAAATTCTACCAACTTTATTAATATTATGGAATCCACTTCAAGAATAACTAGTCAACAGGCGAACTAGATTCCCCATAGGATGGCACAGTGGTTGGTCCAGCTGTCTCACAGCACCAGGGACTCAGGTTCAATTCTGGCCTTGGGTGACTGTACGGAGTTTGTACGTTCTCTCCATATCTGCGTGGGTTTCCTCCCAAAGTCCAGAAGTGCACAGGTTAGGTGAATTGGCCATGTGGAAAGTACCTAGAGCTGGGGGTTTGGATGGGCAGGAATTTGTAAAATGTGTACTGGAAGGATCATTGGAGCAGTATGTGGCTAGCCCGACTAGAGAAGGGGCTATATTGGATTTAGTTCTGAGTAATGAGCCAGGGCAGGTGGTTGATGTTGTAGTAGAGGAATTGTGGCTAACAGTGACCACAATTCTGAATATTTTAGGATACAGATGGAAAAGGATGCTTGTTGCCCTAGGGGCAGGGTGCTGAATTGGGGGAAGGCTAACTATGGTCAGATTAGGAAGGAACTTAGGGAAACTGATTGGGAACAGTTGCTCAAGGGTAAGTCCACGCTAGGCACGTGGGACTTTTTCAAGGGAATACTGAAAATGTTGCAAGATAAAGATGTGCCGGCCAAGAGGAAAGATGGGAAAGGTAGGATTAGAGAGCCGTGGATTACTAGAGATATTGAGGACTTGGTTAGGAAGAAAAGAGAGGCGTATGATAGGTCAAAGCAGCTGGGAACCGAGACAGCATTGGAGGAATATAGAGAGAGTAGGAGGGAGTTCAAATAGGGAGTTAGAAGGGCAAAAAGGGGGCATGAAATGATTTTCGTGGATAGTATTAAGGAAAATCCAAAGGCTTTTTACTCCCATGTTAGGAATAAAAGGGTGGTTAGAGGAAAAAATCGGACCTCTTAGGGACAGAGGAGGGGAACTGTGCTTAGAGCCCGAGGGAATGGCGGAGATCCTGAATGAATATTTTGCGTCAGTATTCACAAAGGAGAGGGGCTTGTTGACAGCTCCTGTCTCTGAGGGAGCTGTGGACCAGTTGAGGGAAATATCCATACCAAGGGAGGAAGTGTTAGAGCTTCTAGGTAGCATTAAAACTGATAAATCGCCAGGGCCTGATGGCATTTATCCCAGGCTGCTTAGAGAAGTGCGAGGTGAAATTGCTGGGCCTCTGACACAAATCTTTGTCTCTTCCTCGGACACAGGTGAGGTCCCAGAGGACCGGAGAATAGTTTATGTTGTACTGTTGTTTAAATGGGACAACCCTGGAAATTATAGGCCAGTGAGTTTGACGTCAGTGGTAGGGAAACTGTTGGAGGGGATTCTTAGAGATAGGATGTATAGGCACTTAGAGCGTTGCGATCTGATTAGGGATACGCAGCATGGATTTGTTAAGGGGAGGTCGTGCCTTACAAATCTGGTAGAATTTTTTGAGGAGGTGACGAAAACAGTGGACAAAGGGCGAGCCGTTAATGTCGTCTATATGGATTTTAGTAAGGTGTTTGACAAAGTCCTTCATGGGAGGTTAGTTGAGAAGTCAAGGCTGATGGGATACAAGGACAGGTAGCTAGATGGATAAGTAACTGGCTTGGTAATAGGAGACAGAGAGTAATAGTGGAAGGGTGTTTCTCTAGCTGGAGGTCGGTCACTAGTGGTGTGCCGCAGGGCTCGGTATTGGGACCTCTTCTATTTGTAATATATATAAATGACTTGGAAGAGGGAGTAAGTGGAGTGATCAGCAAGTTTGCAGACGATACAAAGATGGCTGGACTTGCGGATAGTGAGAAGCATTGTCAGGTGATGCAGCAGGACATAGATAGGCTGGTAGCTTGGGCAGGTAGATGGCAGCTGGAATTCAATCCTGATAAATGCGAGGTGATGCATTCGGGAGAAAGAATGTAGGGGGAAGGTATATGATAAAGGGTAGACCTATTAAGAGTATAGAAACGCAGAGGGACCTGGGGGTGCAGGTGAACAAGTCTCTGAAGGTGGCAGAGCAAGTGGAGAAGGTTGTGAAGAAAGCTTATAGTATGTTAGCCTTTATAGGAAGGGGTATAGAGTACAAGAGCTGGCCTTTAATGTTGCAGTTGTATAAAACGTTGGTTAGACCTCATTTGGAATACTGCATCCAGTTCTGGTCGCCTTACTACTGGAAGGACGTGGAGACTCTGGACAGAGTGCAGAGGAGGTTTACCAGGATGCTGCCTGGTATGGAAGGTCTGAGTTACGAGGAGAGATTAGGCAAACTGGGACTGTTTTCCTTAGAAAGATGTAGACTTAGAGGAGATCTAATAGAGGTGTACAAGATTATGAGGGGTATAGATAGAGTAAACAGGGTTAAGCTTTTTCCTAAGATGGACTCGAATAGCACGAGGGGTCACGGGCTTAGGGTGAGGGGGGTAAGGTATAATTTGGATGCTAGAGGGAGTTTTTTCACACAGAGGGTGGTGGGGGTATGGAATGCGCTGCCAAGTGGGGGAGGCAGGTACTCTGGAGTTATTTAAGAAATACTTAGATGGGCACATGAACAGAATGGGAATGGAGGGGTATAGAAAACTTATTTAAAATAGGGATCATGAGCCTTGGGAGTCCCTGGGAAGTGTGTAAATAGATGATGATATTGATGTACTTGTTTTTATCCTACAGGTGCTTTGGTCCACCTTGTTGTCTAATGAGGGGCATACATGCGATGGGTCGTGAGGGGGCTGCTCTTGGATCTTTTTCGAGAGTATCCTAGTGCTTCACGTTGTTAGTGTACGCCTGACCTGGACCATTTGATGGGCAACACGACAGCTCAGTGACTATCGCTGTGCTGTGCAGATACATGGATTTGGGCCTGTGTCTGTGGGAGCTTGCGTATTCTCCCCGTGCTTGCGTGGGTTTTCTCCGGGTGCTCAGGTTTCCTCCCACATCCCAAAGATGTGCTCTTTGGCTAATTGGCAAAACAAATTCTCCCTAAATTGTCTCAAATTTGGTTTTTAATCCATAGATCTATAAACACGGACAGGGATCGCGAGTAGAGGTGGGAACATCGGGGTGGTGGCGCAGGCTCGTTGGGCCGAAGGGCCTGTTTCCCGTGCTGTTTTGTTCTTTGTTCTAAATTGCCTTTAGTGTCCCAAGTTATTAGGTTAGGGGGTTACGGACGTAGGATGGGTGAGGTTGGGGTGTGGGCCTGGATAAGATTCTAACTTGGTGCAGATTTGATGGGCCGAATGGCCTCCTCCTGCACTATAGGAATTCTACGCTTCTGAGATATTAAGCAGCAGGGTAAACGGAACACAGTGGATCTGAAGCACAGAGAACAAGCGCACTGTTTTTCCCTCCCTCCTCAGGCATTGCACTACCATACCGCAACTGATTACAATGCAGCATTTTTGAAGCTCCTGAAATTTGGCAAATCAATGCTACTCATAGCACCCATTTTACAAATTAAATTGAGACAAAATTGCTCATTTATTTTAGTACCAGAAAACACTTCGAAGAATTTAAAAATAATAGACCTCTTCGAGCATCTATAACCCCGACACTTTACAATTGCAATATATGTGCCAACTTCTCTTAAAAAAAAGCAAAATCAGCACAAATTAAGAAATAATACATGCAATTTTATTACAGTTTATTAATGAAGGAATAGCTTCGCAGAGAAATTACTGTTTTAAATGTAATGGCCACACCAGTTTTATCATCTCAAAACTTTCTGCTTATATGGAGTTAAGATGCTGTTTACCAACAACAAGCAAGTAAACCTAGTCAGATGAATACACAGTAACATTTTGGCAACAGATAAGATTTATTTGATTTACGCAGAGCTCTAGTAGATGCATTCATTATCAAGGCTATCAGAATTACTTCCCAAATAAAGCGTGATACAAATAAGCAGCATATCTCATGCAATCCAAAAGTAACTTAATTGTCTATGATAACACTGACAAAGCATTACTTCGCTATGTATCATTTCCAATAGATAGAGCTACTACCTTCTGTTAATTATAAACCACACAGTAAAAGTGGAGCACAAGTTATTTCTTGCAATGAGACATTTACTCATATCTACGTAACATTCAAACTCACCTCAAAAAGTCTACACTTTTGCAGTAAATAAACGTTATCCTCCATCATTTGACCAAAGCTGCAGTTCATTTTCTCAAAAACGTCCACAGAAATGTACTTGAATACTTCACCTGAAAAGCATATTCTATAAAAGATGCATGATTTAAATGCCAATCAACTCCATTCTGAAAAGTTACCAAATGTCTATCTGAATACTCTTTCACTGAAAAAGGATAGCAACAGGGGAAACAACAGGCCAAACAACAGACCACTTGCATTGGATAGATCCTGATATTCAAAAATTACCAAACACTATCATATCTACCAATAGTTATCCAGCTGAAATACTTCTCTTTCTACAGGGTGTTTTTTTTTTAGCAACTTCTGCATTTACTATTCCCTCAAAGTTTTAGCCTCAATTCACTCATCTATTCGCTTGTTAATAAAAATATTGATGAGTAAGGAGAAGTAGCAGCTTGCACAATAGGGCTGGCCGTACTCTTAGAATGGCTCATCTTGTGTTGATCCTCACCTCTACCCAGCTCTCACCTGCAACTATAAATAGCTGTTTGCACAACAGCGGATACATTCCAGTAAAATACTTTGACAGGCAGGCCAAGCTACATGAGGATAGCCATCTAGTCTCCTATTCTCAGTGACTTCGGGATTTGTCCTTTCTGATATCTAGAAAATTCCAGCAGACCGGGCAGATTGGGCCTTAGGGGACAACAGTTTTGATGGAAAGTTAGCATGGTGTTGTGATACGTGCAAGGCTCAAAGACACAGAAGACCTCTTGGTTATCCACTGCATTTGTCTAGACTCTCACCATTATTGGTCAGGTGAGATATTGAGGCTGATAGCTCCTTAGACTCATCCATCACCTGGATTGTAGTAATCATTCATTACCTGGTACAAGTCCTGTGGCAATAGTCGAACAATAAGATAGATGTGGATTCATTAGTAATTCTAGCTATGAATCTGCACACAGACAGCTCAGGCCATCAAGTAATTTTTCACTGGAATGAAGCAGAAGGGGAACTCTGTTGTACTTCACCCCCTCCTTCCCTGGGCCCTTCTCAAAACCACACTGTGCACTATCTTAATATGGGAAATGGATCTGGAAACAATGAGATAATCCAGAACCTATCAGAAGAAAAACAGCGCCTCTATAGTCTTAACTTTAGTGACAAGACTGCACTAAATACAATGCCAACCAAAAGATTCAGAGGGCTGTCCAACACAAGTTAAGAAAGATGCAAGACACATGGATAACAAAGACTGCAAGAGATTATACGATGCTCTGAAATCTGTCCAAGTGCACCAGTCTACAGATTCATTACCAATCCTCGGTTTCAACAGGTCAGCTCACAGAAAAAGTTCAGATTGTAGAGAGGTGGCAAGTACTTCTAACTACATCAGCTTTCCTCCAATGAAGAACCAAGTCACCAAACTGCCACAGGTTGCCATCAACTGCTCTTCTGATGACCAATCATCAGACAGAGGAACACAGTCAAATGTCTGTATCATGGAAAGGTTCCAGAAACTGACACTATCCCAGCTCAGGTTTACAAGATTGGAGGTCAATGCTTGACAAAAACCTCAGCGAGCTCTTTCAGGCTATGAAGGGACAAGGAACCATCCTGCAAGAATACAGAAGAAGTGGAATGGAACTTGCCAATCTTACAACAATCAGAGAGGAATCTTTCCCCTCATCATTTCCAGAAAAATTGCTGCCAGAATCCTTCTGAACTGCTTAGTATGATGCTTACCTAGAATCAGCTGCCAGAGAATCAATGCAGTTTCAAAAGAGTCTAGGAACCACTGATACTGGAACTGCAATTAAATAGATCAAGGAGAAATGACAGAAACAGAAAATGGATCACTAACCACATTTCTTGACTGTTCAAAGCTTTTGACAATAAGCCACGAGGGCCTTTTGAAAGGTCATGGAGAAATTTAGCTGCCCTGAAAAATTCATCACAATGCTTCAAAAGTGATCCAAAGCTGTCAGTACGTGACCAGAACCTGTCAGCATTGGATTAGTTCACTTACCTCAGCAAACTGTCTATTTTGACAAGACAAATGGAAGAATTGCCAGACACTCCCACAGTAAAGCAAATCTTCCATGGAGAGTTTAAATCTGGGTTGTGCTCTCATGGTGGTGAAAAATAAGGTCGACAAGGACACTCTGAAGGTTTTGCTTTTGTCTACTTAAGAGTTACGGGAGAACCTCACTGCAGCACAACAAACTAAAACACAGTGCAACCTAAGAGAAAGAAAATCCAAGGAGCAGAAATCCCAAGCTAGCAATATGCCCAAAACTCAGTCATCTGCAGTATTTTATCTTTTTTGTAGCAGAACCTTGCAAGCACAGATCAGCATTAGCAGTCACCTACATACCCACCAGAATCCTAGCAAACATCTAAAATGAACATGTTCATCTACTTTTTAAAGGGCAAACAAATGGCAGTAAAAATACTGCGGCTTTGATGCTAGTTTCTCTTTCGTAAATGAATGCATGAGTTACAAGCAATCTGTACAGGAGTCCAGACTGTTTTGATTCACATACGGTTGCAGGTATTGATTGGTATTTCAGTTACAACCATGTTAATGGACTGTCTAGTGTATTGACAGTCAATTTTCACCCCACTACTAAACTCTGGTTCCTATTCAATAATAATGATCACAATTAAATGTGAAACTAGACACTGTTCTGCTGTCGCTACTAGATGCCCCTATCTGGCTTTCCATCATGTATTTGATTTACTGTAACAGAAACAGAAAGTATGGTTAAACTGAGTAGGTCTGGCAACATGTGCGGAGAGAGAGGTAGTTTCAAATACCCCAGCGCCCTCGGTATGTCGCTTTTATTTGATTTATTATTGGGTTAATAGTTATCCCGAACTCTACCTTTGCTCTTGCAACCTCCAGCTTCTTCCGTCTCTCTTCATCCTCCATGATATAGGGTATTTTGAGTGGAGGTCCCCTCTGCCAACTGTATTAACCACTTTCTCTTTCACTCTCTGGCTCACAGATTGACTGAATTACCCTCTTACCAGGGTCTTTCTGCCCTACACACACACACACACACACACTATAAAACCCACTACCTCCCCAAGACCCCCCTCAGCCCCTTTGCTGGCTCCTCTGCTTTCAACATGGCTGCCATGACTGACAGTGCCGTTAGTCTGGCCCCGCCCAGCCCTCCCATCAATGATGCCACCCCGTGTGTCCGGTCCCGCCCTCCCGCTCGTTCCTCCACCAATCAGACGTCGCATACCCGCCTCCCCGCCAGTCATTCATCTCAGGCGAGCTCCTCCCCCGCTCCCCAGCCCCTGCCAGAAGGTTCACGAGCCCAACCGTTATCTGTCCCAACCAATCGCGCGGCGTCGAGCTCTGGCCGAATCCAATTTCAAATTCCAACGGTACGGCAGAGCCGATTGGTCAGCGATCTCAGCCAATCACGTAAAGGCGTGCACAAGGCCGGGACATTCGAGTCAGCCAATAAAAGTCACGGAGAGGACAATGCGGGGACTGCGGATCGAAGCGCTCGCCTGGGACGTTAACTGAAGCTCATCATCTCAGAGTGCCTCCGATTGATGCATTCATCACTGGGGACCGCCACAAACTCAACCCGGTGGCGGGAAAGCAGCTGAGCGGGCCACTCACCGCCGCGTCGTTTGTACACAACATAACCGACAGCGTTGCTAACGCCGCACTTTGGAGACCATTATGTTAGGTACTGCTGCAAACGCCACTATAATAAAGAACATGATGGAGGACGTTTCTTTTGTTTGTGCAGAATGAATAGAAGTAATACAAAGACCTCTTCGAATGCAGACTGATACAATCACAACAGAGTGCAGAAGAGCCATTTGGCTCATATTTACCCAGGCTATCTACCCTGCTAGTCACTAAGGGGCAGTTTTACATAGCCGATCAACCTGACCCACACATCTTTGGACTGAAACGGAAAAAACTTTTTAAAACACGCTTCTGGGTCATTTTGATTGTGCAGCAGATTGCAACTTCAAGATTATTATAAACCTTTATAAATCACTAGTTAGGGTCTACTGCGAGGTGCAGTCTAATTCTGTGCATCACACTTTGGGAAATCTGGTCCACACCTAGAATACTTTCTAGCACAGTACTAAAGACTGGAAACTTCGGGTCTACTGTTCGTAATCAAGGTACTCAAAACAGTTATTTGCTAAGACATGACTTGAACCAGTTGATTTCCAATGACAGGAAACGCAGCAGTTATTTGGAAAAGTTGAAAATAAACCAGGGTGATGGTGGATATTTATTTTATGCAGCCAATTGTCATTTAGAATAGAGAGGTTGGTGAAAACAGATTCAATGGTAAATTTCAAAAGGGAAATGTAAATCCACTTAAAAAGGAGTATATTGTGCACTATTAAGGAGAACAGTGGGATTTAGTTTTTTGATACAGTTAACAGAGCAAAGTTTCAAATTGATTCCTATATTTTGCATTTTCCTCATTTATTATCCATTCGTACTTGCCCATGAGAAGGTGGAGCTAATTCTTATTGAACCTTTGCCATCCATGTGATACTTTCCCCAGTGCTGTTAAAGGAAGACTGACCAATGACAATGAAAGATTGGTGGTTTTGTCAGTGAGGATGAAGTGGGACTTCAGTGGCACTGTTTCCATGCATCTACCAACTAAATAGTGAATCTGTTACCCATGAAGGCTACAGTGCACTCCACCATGTAGTCAGTGATTTGAGCCATGTTGCTTTTCGTTTTGGCATTTTTTTTTCTAGCTCATCTGTCAAGAACAAAACGCTGGAACATCTCAGCAGGTCTAACAGCATGTGTGGAGAGAAACTGGTACCACAGTTTCATGTTTGGATGATCTGTGTCAGCTTTGAGTGTGTGGAAATATGCAGGGTGGCAGAGAGTTGGTGCAGACTCAGGCTGAATGGCCTTTTGCACTGTAGGGAGTCTATGTTACGATAAAAGGAAAGCTCAGTTTAACATCCAATCCTATAGTTGGCACCTTCAATAATTGTCAGCCTGGTTTTGAGTCTCTGGAGTGACTTCAGACTCAGAATTAATGATACTACAATTCAGCTAAAGCCAAAACCCAATTCAAACATATTTTATGTTCTTATCCAGATTTATTCAACAAAACATGTTATCTTTGTACATACATGTGAATTTGCTGTCACAGGAAGCAGTTGCTATCAAGGGAGATAAGACAAGTAAGACACAGTCCAAAAAACAACATAGATGAAGCCAGGATAAGAAAGATGACAATTATGGAAGAAAATCAGAGGATCAAATTTTCACTGATGACAAAGATTCTATTTTGAGTGAGTGAAAATGACAAAAGCTTTATTTTTATTTTACCCCAAAATGCAGTAAAAATTCAGGTTAGGCAACATGGAGAGACTGAAACGGTTACCAAATCCAGTAAGATTCTTCTTCAGAACCCATGAGAATTTTTTAAAGCACTGGAAAAGGGTTTGGGCTGACAGAACTCTATTTAGCTGAGAGTTAAGAAGCCTTGATGAAAGCTGAGAAATCTTACAGCCCATGTGGACACAAGGGGTTAACTAATTGTTCAATATATTAGCAATAATTGGAAATCAATGTACATAATTGTATGTGGTTGAAAACAAGAGATAGAGATTAGTTGGGCATATGAGGTCTATAATCATATCTGCACAGCTAATGCCTGTAATATTTGAACCTTGTATTTGCTGGAACAAAGTCTGCCTATTTCAGGATTAGGTGCTCTGATGCAGAGAGAAGTAGGCTTAAATGAAATTGAGAAGTATGAAAGATGGAGAAAAGCCAAGTATGGCATGAGAAAAGGATGATAGTCATGATGTGGAGATGCCAGCGTTGGATTGGGGTAAACACAGTAAGAAGTCTTACAACACCAGGCTTTCAGAGCTTTGCCCCTTCGTCAGGTGGGGCAAAGCCCTGAAAGCTAGTGGCGTTTGCTACCACATAAAACTGTTGGACTTTAACCTGGTGTTATAAGACTTCTTACTATGAGAAAAGGAGACAGACATTAAAATAAGCAAGTGGTGGTTCAAGTTTAGGACTGCAGCAACCATTTTGCATCTGAAGCAGCAAAATAAACATTATTTTTCTTCATTTCTGAAGCAAAGTCAATGAATATAAGTACAAGCAATAAACTCTTGCAAACAAATGAATTTCAGAAACCAGTATCCAGTGCTGCATGTAGGATGCTTGATTGAAGAGAACAGTTCCACAACAAATTCATCCACAGGATTCAGTAAACCTGAGCTAGATACTTATGTGATGTGATGAGACAAAACTCGAATGCATGATGTTCATGAATTAACTTTTATGGCGGCAGAAATATTAGTTCCTCATTTAATACAGATTTATTCCCAATCAATTCTCAGGAGCTGTACATCACACATAACCACAATAATATCAGAACACATGCCACTCAGCATGTGTGATTTAAAACAAATAATGTAACTCCAGCTATTACCAGACAACAGCCAATCATTTCAAATGAATGTAAATATAACTTTAAACAAGTTTAAATTATGCTTAAAGCATCATTATTAAAGCATTCATGTACAAATTGAATCTTACATATATAACCCTTCACAGGAAAGGAACTGGAATAAATGTCCAGAACAGCTGGTAGAAGTGACCAATACTTGGACAAAGCTGCTTAAAAACCTAATTAGAAAGTGTACGTATGTCATTAGTCAATATCTTTTCAAATTCCTCTTGGGAACTTGGTTTCATACCATGGTTTTCATGTTGTGGTTTTTCAAAGGATCAGACAGATAAACTTTTCAATTCCTTTTGGTTCTTCAGCTCAAGAAAATCCAACTTAGATTTTTCTCTCCTACCTTTCTAAAATAGCACAAAAGATCTGAGATGCACACCAAAACCATATTTTAACTCTATAAAGCAAGTCACAAGCACAATCTTTCCAAAAGAACAGTTAACTATATCTCTCCAATGTTTATTGCTTAACATGCACTATTTTGCCTGCAGGTTTCATCATTCAGCACCAATTCAGTCCTTAAATTGGTCACAGAAATAGTGCCAAACTCTTACAATTACCCACACCTTTCATTGAAAAGAAAAACATTTTTAGATTGTGGCAAGACATGCAGGCGTAAAGTACATTTTCTGCAAGAAAACTTCCCGCAGCAAAAGTGTGGAGAACTGCAAGGAATAAAGGCCAATTAAAAACTGTCTGGAGTACTTTGTTATAAATTAAATCACATTATCTTAGTGACTGTACAAAAACTGAATGCACATTTCAAATGATGGAACAATGGAAGGAAGAAAAACATTCAAATAAAAGCTTCAATGAGGCTGCAGCCAACTACCAAGTGCTGTATACCCATAAATTACAGGTGTTTCTGCTGTTTCCATCATGTGTCAGTTACATCTAGCAATATGGACAGGTGGCGCTCACAAACCATTTCTTCCTCTTGATTGGCTTGGATCAATCTTTTAAACTCTTTCAGTTTGTCTGATAAGGTCATCGTTGAATCATTCATCCAATCAGAGTTATTCATACTGATGTCTTTATTGTGTCCACTACTATCAACCTCCTAGGATGAAAAAAATATAAAAATCAGGATTAGGTACCATCAGATTTCCAATCTCAGAAAAATAATAGGAACAGGATTCAAAAATAAGTCGATTGAGCTGGAAGAACTGTTACACATCAAATTCACAAAGTAGTAATACTCAAACCTGTGTTGTGACTGGAGTAGAAATTTGGTGCATGGGAATAACAACGTCATCAGCAGAGATCAAAGTCTGTGGAAGGTAAAGGGGAAGAGCAATCGAATCCAGAGGATCCTCATCCAGCCAGCGATACAGTTGCTCCTCATACCTGGAAATAGTGTAAACACATTAGATTATCTCTAATTGCATTTCCAGTTAAATGGTAATCTCTGACAATGAATCACAGGTTGTGTTCATTTGTGCTACAATATTAGGGAGGGCACTTCCTGCATTAAACAAATAAGTTTGCTTGACAGACTAACAATAAATCGTTTGGTGGTACAAAATAAGTATTGCTGAAAAAAAACATCTTCAAAGCTTTACAGCTTGTGTTCATCAGGATATTCCACACAAATACCAAACGTAAAGGAAACAATTTATTCTTGAGTGTGTTGATTGGTCAGCAAGTGGACTCTGTGCATTCTACCAAGGAGAACACACAGTTAACTGGTGACTGACAGTTAACCGAACTTTGTTTAAATTCAAACCAGACAAGTGACTCTGGTCAAGGCACAGACATCCTTGGGAATGAACCAGACAATGGCAGTAAGTCCACTTGCCAATGAATCAGCACTCTGTTCTCACGAAGTACAAATTGTTGTTCCCTTCACATCTGGTATTCTTGCAATCTGTCATGCAAAGTGCAAGATGAAAAGCTTCAATAATGTCTTTTTCAGTGATGCTAACAATAAAGTTCAATCTACCCATTTTTAGGTCTGTGCAGCGCTCAAGTAACCGCAAGTTCTTGCACCTAGTCTACCAGTTATTTTCAACTGAATCTTCTGTAAACAAACTTCTGATGATTCAGTAAATGATGAAAATACATAATCAGGAAATGCAGTAAATGAGATTCCCAACTCCCAATGAACTCAGAAGAGAATTGATTGTAATATCCAGTTTAAGATACTTGTTAAGAAAGTGTCTAAAAAAATCAAATGGGATTTGAACCCATTGCTCTTGGATTGAAAGTCCTATTAGCTAACAACTGACTAACCAGGATGTATTGGAACTCCCTGCACAAAGACAGAACATAAACGGAAACTGTTCATTCTCACAATTTAGACGTAATTGTAAGACAATGGTTCTGTACACAATACCTGTCATTGCTGCCTGCTGTTGCAGGTAGGGAAGGAGAAGCCTGTGAATACCCAAGAAATGGAACTTGTGGAAAAGGGGTGAAGTGTAAGTCTGTTCCACAGAAAGCAGCGAGAGCCTGGTGTTGAGTATATTCAAGACTGAGTTAGAGGATTTTTAATTGAGAAGAGAGGTAGGGGAGATTCCCTTCGAACAATCTTCCATTGCAACTTACCTGTTTGACTGTCATTTTCAATAAGAATTTAGCAACACCAATTTATAATCCAACCGATTTATTTGATAGTAAAAAAGTGAGCTTTCAACACTGTGTCTACACAGAGTGTTGAAAGCTCGCTTTTTTACTATCAAATAAATCGGTTGGATTATAAATTGGTGTTGCTAAATTCTTACTGAGTTCTTACCACCCCAATCCAACGCCGGCATCTGTATATCATGTCATTTTCAAACCAGCTCTGGGGACCTGTTTTAGACTAAACCTTAATCACACAGTACCCAGTAAACTTCAGATTTCCCCCAACTAAACTCCTGGAGATTCCTTTCTTTGCCAAAATGAGAGATGAGATTGTGGAAAAGCTATCACTGCCATTTGGTAGAGTTTATTACTTAATTTCCACCCCAAGGTCTGCCTCATTATTGTTCTGCACCCTTATAAACCACATCATTTACAGAAAGCATGCTCTGTTTTTTTCATATTTCTCCATTATTGTACCTCCTATTTTCTTCTCTTTCCATTTCAATTTCTGAAAACAGTCGTTCTGGTAGAAGTTCTGCTGCTGTAGAAGTACGGGTGATATCCGGAGCAGAAACAGTCCTGTCTGGAAGGCTTTCTTCAAGATTGACCTTCACAGTATATGATTTACACTCTGATCGCTGCTTAATTGAAGAGTATCCCTGTTTCTGTGACAACCTGGAAAACAATACAAGGAAATATAAATAACATTTATGGGAATTTTGGTATTTATTCCTTTATGGGCTGTGGTGTCGCCAGCAACACCATCATTTGTTGCCTATCCTGAATGCCCTTGAACAAAGTGGTTTCCCTGGCCATTTCAGAATATGTTTAAGAGTTAACCACATTGTTGTGGGTCTGGAGTCAAACCCAAACCTGGAATCAGGCCAAATCAGGTAGGGATTGCAGATTTCCCTAAAGAATACGAGTGAACAAACAGTGACAGTTTCAGTGGACACGAAGACTGGTTTTCAATTCCAAATTTTATTGATTGAATTTGAATTTCACTAGCTGCAGTGGTGGGATTTGAAACCATGTCACCAGAAAATTAACCTTCGTCTCCAGATTACTAATCCAGTGACATTATCACAATTAATGTTTGCCACGTGAGTGACACCAACATGCCACGAAAGAATTTTTTAAAATTATACTATTCCACCACCACCTCTCAGTTGAAGAGAAGATTTACTGGATTAGAAAAGTAACTTCCAACATATTGAATCCTGTTACTGAAAGTTTGAACCATGTGCACAGTACACAATGACTAAACCATTTATAAAATGCCCATTATTTGGCCGTCATTATCTATGTTGGCTCATTTTTGGTTCATGAACAAAAGCTGGGATCTAATTGGTAAATGGGTCACACTGAGCAATTGTTGCAAGCAAATATTTCTTCGTGCAATTGCCTTAAACAAATAAATCGTTGGAGCAACAAAAGCCCAATAAAACCTATTTATCCCTCCTCACCCAAACCACCCAGAATCCGGACTACTGGTTCTCACAATACAAGTGTGCAATCCTTACTTTAACTTCACAACAAATACAACATTCACCAAGAGGTGAATATCACACAGACAATCAGACAAGATGACACATTGACAACACCTACATGAAATTTCAGATCATCTAACTCTTTTGCCAGCTATTACACAAGCAATCCATTTCATCAATTTGCACCCCCCAGGACTGACTATCTCAAACTATCAATCCTCAAAGCACTGCTTACAGGGCATAACAAAATGGCTCCTGGATCCCTCTTATGGGCCATCTCCATCACCATATGCCATCTATTTAATAGCCTTCATTAAACACATAACATCTTTCAATCACACACAGAAGAGTTAAATAACTTATATTCTTATAGATATTGTAACTATACAATCCATTATTGAGCAGAACTGTGTCATGACTAGATTCCTGGTTTATGTAAACTCTACGTCTGGTCCATTTTTATTAAATAAGATTCTGGGGTTGTTTGTGTATTAATTTCCTTGCAGATGATAAATTCTACTTCATTACACTACTGACCAAGATTTGTTGCATTAATAATTTGTAGAAACACAAACAATTTATTTTAATTCTCAATGAAAATCAAAAATCACTGAGCTTGACTGTAACTAATTAAATGTAACTGTAACTTCCCTCAGATTTATGTTGTTAGAAGCAAGATTACAAATATGCCCAAGACAGCTTCAACTGCCCACGCTGATCAAAATAGATTTCAGCTCATCTTGTACTGTCATACTTGTGGAGGCCCCAACTCTGCACTGGCTTGACACAGAAGAACACCAAAATCTGCAAGCTGTACTACAATAAGTTCAAGGAATCTGTTCAGTCTCTAACCTGTCTTCACTCAGTTCTCAACGCAGATGATGCACAAGAATAAAACCCTTAAAATTCAGATACAAAGCCTCAAAGAGTTCCATAGTTATAACTTGGCATGCAAAGACAATCTTCCCTCCTTCATCACCCTCATTCCAATTATCAATTTTTCATGTATGGATTAGTAGAACATCATAAATTGGTAATGTAATTCTTATTCATCTACCAAATAGAATACAGTTCCCAGAATGGTTTCCATTTTGTTCATACAAACTAAAAAACATCTAGTGAACAGTACAATGGAGTGAAATAAGGTCACACATGGATAACACAGAAGGCATAATGTTATTTCAAAAAGCAAAAGAAAAACATCAATTTAATCAACATTTGCAAAAATATAATTGCAAGAAACAAATTGAAATGCACGAGAAGAGAACACATGCAAATAGTTCTAAATTTTTAAAACTTGATTGTCACATGAACTACAATCTGAACAATGCAGCTCATACAATAGTAGTATTCAGGAGAGGAAGTAGATTTTATTTTACTGTTTTGTCCCTTTACCTGCGAGAGGCTTCTTGGATTTCCATTTGGGTATTTGCTCGTGCCTGTTCCCACAATGCAGGACATTTGTATTTCTTCAGATCATCCTGGAAATAGTAGACCAGGATCTGACCATCTTCACTTACAGCTTCCGAAAATTGATAATAAAAGATATTAGTGTGGAGCAGACTGAGATGTGTACATTTAACTCCAATAAAAGGAATTTCTCTGTTTTTATTTCATTTTCTCATCACAAAATTTAAAAAAGTATCCATATGTAAATTGGTCTATTCCAGGTCAATTACAATCTGAAGTCAAGAGTCATTGCTCTGGAAGTCTCTTCCACAAAAGGCAATGGATGCAGAGTCTTTGAATATTGTTAAGACCTAGTTAGTAGATTCTTGTTTAATAAAACAGTGAACAGTGGTAGGCAGGAATGCAGTGCTGAGATTACAATCAGATCAACTATGGTCTTATTGAACGACAGCACAGGCTGGAGGGACCAAATAGCCTATTCTTGTTCCTAATTCGTATATTTGTATGTTCTGCTCAAAAAGGTCATACTTCTCTGCGAATAACAGGAATAAAACTATGAGTCAGGCTTTGATACTATCTGAGGCTGGGATGGACATACGAATCAGTATCGGAAGCAAGCCACTTGGCCCTTCAAGGAATATCTTGTAAGTGCCTAATTATTTGCCCCAAAAAAATAATTTTCTTTCAGCCACCTGCCATTCAGATAGCTATTAAGAAAATAGTTAAAGCTCTCTCTGGTGAGTGAGTTTCTATATGCAAACTGACCATAAACTTATAACGCAAAAGGAGACCAGTGATGTAGAATCTTAGAAAGAGTGTTGGCTTGGTCTCACTTTCTCTTGTCCTTTCCCCATATCCTTTAATATTGCTCTTTTAAAAATATTTAATCTTTCAAAAAATTACAGGTTCTGCATCCACCAGTGGGGAGTCGGGCATATAATATTCAACGTTTCTCTACATTTAAATATGAATTTAAGCCTGAGTTATCGATTCTTTCCAGATCAAAATTTCTCAATTTTGAACACCTCTATCAACTCTTCTCTTAGTCTTGTCCATTTTTATATTGAGGCCCAGTTTTTCCAAAGTCACTTCATAAAGTTCCTTATTCCTGATATCGTTTTGATGAATCTGTTCTATATCCTCCCCATGGCTGTTACACCTTTGCTGTAGTATGGTACTTCAAAACTGGTGATAATTATTAACTATAGTCTAATCACTTGCACAGCTTTAGTTATGCCTCTTTGCTTTTACACTCAATTCTGGTAAAAATCAGGATCCCATATACTTATAAAAAAGCCCAACCTCCCACTTTTAAATATTATGTACCTGACTTGCCAATTCTCTGTTCTTCTACTAATTCTAAAATTTTACATTTAAAGTTCATGTCCTCTTCTTATTCTTTCTGCCACATTGTATCTTTTTGTAAAAATATTCATATTTTTTACATGCCTGACTTTTAACAATACAAAATCATAATACGCAAAGAACTATGCAAATCATTTCCTTGAATACAAATTTTCCATGTTCTCAAAAGCTTTTTGCAAAACTGATGAGAAGTTTTTAAAAAACCTTTTAGCACAGCAGGGGATACCATACAAGAGAGGATTGTTTACAGAATCAAGGGAAATGGGACTGGGGGGAGGAAGTGGACTTTTTGTACAAGTTCAACCATAACCTTATTGAATAGTGAAATGGGATTGAAAGGCAGTTGGCTTACTCCTACTTGTATTATGTTATGAAAAAGATAATTTGAAGTGAGTAGGGGTACATGCAATAAATAAATAACAAACAATCTGGTGTTAAAAAGATATCAATGGGCTTGCCATGTCTGTTTGATGAACTATTGAAACAAATGGATAGTTGTAAAACACAAGGACTGTATTCAGCAGATAGAGAGGTAAACAAAAACAAAGCAAGACAGATGCCGTGTTTAACTCAAAAAAGGAAAAAAGTACAAAAAAACCAAAATGTGGACAGGTTTGGAGAATCCATCTTCAAGATTTTTCTTAATTTTCTCCACGGTAAGTTTTGAATTCAGGGTGAGCTTGTGCTATTCTGTACAGATAATTAGACTATTCAAGATTAATGTTTTGTTGGTAATAAAGTGAATTGTCAACTTTATTACTATTTTTAGCTGTATAAATCTATTAAAAACATTAAGGAAATATCTAACACATCCAATTTCATCAGACATGTGTGCCCAAGTTACTCCTGCAATTATTAATTAACTCCTCACAGATTACATGCTCCAATTTTTATGCTTCCATATTTAAGTCTAGCTCATCTACATATGAAAAGGAGCAATGTTTCCAAAACTGACAGCATCACTATTTATAAGCTCTTCAGTCCAGGGCAAATCTCATTAACCACAGTTCTGTTTTCTGCTCTTCAATCTGTTTTCTATCCCAGCCTCCACATTCACTTTAGTGCAAAACCGCTTGACTTTTATCAACAAGCCTTTGCAACACCTTAACAAATGCTTCTTAAAAATCTATTAACACAACATGCACTGCCTTTCCTTCATCAACAGTTTTTTCAAAGCAATTATTTTCCCAATTTCTTTCTTTGAGTCATGTTTGGTGATCCAATCATCTTCCATCTCCCACAGCAAACTAAAAGTGCAAAACATTTTGCCCTCAAATAGACGTGATTTCAAACAATGTCATCAGAATTCAGTTTCCAAACCCATAAAACCAAAGATAAATAAAATTCTCATTGCTTTGTGTACCCTTCTCATCACCACAACTTACTGTAATTGTACAAAAATCAGTCCATTCTAGAACAAAAATGAAAAATTGAAATGTGATTAACCTGCAACACAGGGCATGTTTGGCGACCTCCATTCTCTCAATCGATGGTCAATGCAAATGGCTATGATTTCATCCCAAGGTATTTCTGAAACCGAAGGCCCCTCATCTATCGTGACTTCCAACATCAAAGGACAATTTTCTTTCCATTTGCTGTAAGCTTGATTAAGGAGATGTTGAATCCTCGAAAGCAGCAGTGGGCAAGTTTGCTGTGATACTGGCACTTGAGATACGTAGTGGAAAATCATATCATAGACCTTAGCCCACGGAGCTATGAGGAACAGAAAACAATTATTGCTGTAATCTAAATGATGAGATCACCAACACAGAAAAATTATCTCATAGGATTATGTTCATACCATGCAAGGGAGGTCGGTCCATCACCGGCAACTGAAAAGATAGCACAGCTTTTTTTAGCCAGGTCAGATGGTTATGAGAATTCCATTCCTTGTGTGCCAATATTTCATGAGCAGCAGGTCCAGAAAATTCAGCCACTGGCCAGGAAAGATTGTACAGTTGCTCAGAGGACACCACTTCTGAAAGGAAACGCAGCACATCATTGTAATACTCAATGATGGAGCTGGGGTCCTGGGAAGGCAATGAAGCCAGCTGCCTTTCGGTTTTATCATGGTAAAACTGATCACTGAACTCTCGGCACAGCCCGTCCTCAATGAACTGCATTAGAGTCTGACAGCAAACCTCCGGTGGTGATGGGCAACGTGAGGCCAACCACCTTACAGCTTCAGAGACCTAAAAGAAATTACACCCATGTGTTTAAATCTCACTGTAAAATAAGTGGCAGAAATAACACACTGCAAAGGATTGGAAACATGGCACACAACATTATTTCCATGTAGTCTGTTTGTTGTGAAAAGGATGGGAAGAGACAATGATTGAAGAAAAACTTGCCATGATACAAATTCCACACTACCATTATTCAGTAATCTTTTGCTAAATAGTATTTATTTTTCAACCAGGAGTAAAACTGAATTTAAAAAATAAGCTCTTGTTCAGATAAAAGAAACCTTTAAACAATGGTTCTTCAACGGTCTGGCATTACACAGAATCACTTCAAGTACAAACTGTTGCCTCAGGCCAGCTGGACAGAAATTGAATCCTGGAATTAGACCCACTTCTTTTGAATGAGGCAAACCTGATGCAAATAGGCAAGAAACTCAAATACTCCAAGTGATGCAGATCACGGAGAAGTTATATTTAAATAATGTTCTGCAATCGATCATATTTATTCAAATTGGACTATTTTGTTCTACATGTTAGTTTGCAGGTATTGCTGCATTTATTGTTCATTCCTGATTTCCCTGGTGGTGGCTCTCTTTCTTGGGAAGCTGATTAGTCCATTTCAAAGAGAGCTAAGTACATTATGTAAATGGGACAGAACTTAGAATCATAGAGGTTTACAGCATGGAAACAGTCCCTTCGGCCCAACTTATCCATACTGCCCTTTCTTTTAAACCCCTAAATCAATTCCAATCCCGCATTTGGCCCATATCCCTCTATATCCATCTTACCCATATAACTGTCTAAATGTTTTTTTAAAAGAGAAAATTGTTCCTGCCTCTACTACTATCTCTGACAACTTGTTCCAGACACTCACAACCTGTGTGTGAAAAAATTGCCCCTCTGGACATTTTTGTATCTCTCCCTTCTCACCTTAAATTTACACCTTCTAGTTTCAGACTCCCCTACCTTTGGGAAAAGATACGACTATCTAGCTGATCTATGCCCCTCATTATTTAATAGACCTCTAATAAGATCACCCTTCATCTTTCTACGGTCTAGAGAAAAAAGTCTCTTCTTACAACTCAAACCGTCAAGTCGCAGTAGCATCCTAGCAAATCTCTTCTGCACTGTTTCTAGTTTAATAATATCCTTTCTATGATAGGGTGACCAGAATTGTACACAGTATTCCAAGTGTGGCGTTACCAATGTCTTGTACAATTCCAACAAGACGTCCGAACTCCTGCATTCAATGTTCTGATCTATGAAACCAAGCATGCTGAATGCCTTCTTCACCAAAGCGCTATGAACAAGTATCCCTAGATCTCTTTGTTGTCTAACTCTCCCCACTGCCCTACCATTAACTAAGTCCTGCCTTGGTGCAATCTACCAAAATGCATCACCTTGCATTTATGTAAATTAAACTCCATCTGCTATTCGTCAGCTCAGTGGCCCAATTGATCAAGATCCCATTGATGCCTCAATTCTATAGGGAAGAGACCACAGAATTTAGGCCATGTTTACTGAATTCTTAACATCTTATATCTAGACACCATTCTAGTCAAGACATGGAAGGACAGTCTAAATTCTGAATTTTGTTAACTGGGATATGTAGCCTAATGTTGACATCCATGTCCGGAAAGATAGACTTATTCTAATTTCAAAGAATAAGTTATTGGATGGCATTTATCAGAACAGGACTCGGAAGTTCACATTTTAAGAGCTTTTGACAATACTGCAACATTATTTTTTGAGTGAGGGTCTTTAAATTAGTGATAATTGTTGTAAAGTATTACAAACTACTTACAGCACAGAAAGAGGTCATGCAGCCCAACAGGGACTGTCAGTGTTTTATTTCACGTGAGCTCCTCCCATCCCTCTTATCCTTTTCATGCCCTTTCTCTCTCATACACTTATCTAACTTTCTCTTGTACCTATGCCATCTATTTCCACCACTTGTTGTGGCAGCTAATTTCATATTCTCCCCATTCTCTAGCAAAGACATTTCTCTTGAGCGAAAAGCAAACAGCTAACATGCTGCTCTACTAATTCTCAATCATGTCAAGCTAACCAAGGAGGTCTGTAACACATTTAATCAGGAAAAGTGTTACCTTGTTTGATCCCTGAAGATAATTGCTTTTTCCTGGGATCAGAACAATCAAAAATTCAGACACGAGATGAGTAGCCACTAGCGCTTCAAGCTTTAGACCTTCATGCAAAATAAATGTTATCAATAACTTGTACATAAATTGCATAAAAGATCCATTAAAACATTTCCCATCAGTGCGATAGAATAATTGAGCTATATATAGTTCCTGTAATCCAAGACACATGAAGAGTTTATGAAATTCAAAACAATGCATTCTGATCAGTGCTGATATCTGGATTTTTGGTGGACAGAACAAATGATGGATAAGACAACAGTGAGGATCCTCTGAGCAGTTGTGTAGTGGAACTTCACAACTTCAGGTTAAATTGCCATATGTAGAATCCCTACAGTGCAGAAGGAGGCCATTTGGCCCATCGAGCCTGCACCAATAACATTCCCACCCACACCCAATTCCCATAATCCTATGTATTTATTTCACTAATCCCCCCAATATTAGGAGTCAATTTAACATGGTTAATCAATCTAACACACCCATCTTTGGAGTATGGGAGGACACCGAAGCATCCAAAGGAAACCCACACAGACATGGGGAGAATATGCAAACTCCACAGAGTCACCCAAGGCCAGAATTGAACCTGTGTCCCAGGTGTTGTGAGGCAGCACTGCTAACCACGGTGTCATCCGTGGAAAACTTCAGAGTTAAACAAACTAAAAAGGCTCTCCCTTTCAACAATCACTATTTCTAACTCCCTCCCAATAGAATATAATTCTCCAAGCAATGTTATTTTCTTTCCCTAATTTCAGGCTTTTTCAATTCCTCACTCAATATTATTTCAATCCAGCTCTGAACACTCTTGAGGCTGTCAGGCCAACCCTTTCAAAACAATGCCATCACCTTGCATCATTAACCGTCCACCCTCAAATCCTTCTAAGATCCCTTTCATCTTAACATGCTTTTTCTTCTCCAGCGTTCTTAAATAGTTTTAGGCTCATTTCTCCCACTGTTGCACATTTTGAGCAGCTGGACTGAGCCACATTTTGCAAATGCAGTCACAGCTCACTGTTTCTCTTCACATCTTCAACACAGTTCACCACTCCACTCTCCTCCATTTCCCTTATTTGCTGCTTCAGATCCACCTGTTCTATGAAGTACTTGGAGATCATCTGTCTGAAAACAACAAATGACTTTTCCAACCTCTTTTAAACTTGACCAATACTACAAGATAGCCAGCCTGAATACTACTGGCAAATTCTACAGGCTGCTACACATCAAAGCCAGAAGTAATCATATATTGTGAAGTAGAGAAATTAGTATGTAGGTTAGCACTAGGTGCAGCATATTAGACTCAAAATGGCAAAACACAGAAGGCAGAACTAGAAAGTACCATCTTATCCAGAAATCAGATAGATCTTACAAATAAATACATTTCTAGTTTGAATTTTACTAGAGAGACAATAATGGCAGAAGTGACTAAACTAGATATGCTGGCTGTACCTTTTGTAAAAAATTAAATGGAGTTTTAAATCTACCGGCCCATGAATTTTTCATGTTTATAATTTTGAAACACATGATCTTAATGCAAAAATTCCACTTTAAAAGTTCAGGATTCCAGCTTTCATTGTTATACTACAGTAGTTATTAAATGTTGACACCAGATCTTACCTTCTATCACCTCTTCCTCATTCAATGAGCTTTCCTCTCTGGGAACAAGGACAACCAGTGGAACTGGAGGATTTAAAGGTTTAGCTTGTAAAAGTTGCCTAACTTGAACCATAGCAGAAAGCCAGTAGACTTCCTCCTCATCCTGGTCTGTGCCTTCTTCTCGAGCTGGTAACAAAAGGATCAGAGCAGATGTTCCCAGCAGTTCTTTCCGTTGTTCCATTGCATCTACATCTGTGTCACTCAGAGGGCCTTTGGTCACCTGGTCAACAAAACCACAGATCATTAATAGGTGCACATCAGACAAATATAATTTTTGAAGGAACATTTATAGGGTATTGGATCTTTTCAAGTCAACTTTGAAAAAGCTGTAACCTTTATATAATACTTGCCTTTACAAAGATACGTGCACAAGGCACTTACCTTCACACAAATGTGCACAAACACATCAGCCACCTCACTGCTGCTCACTGCTTTGCATAAGTGTGTCTGAATGATGTTGTCAGCATCATCGGATGGATCATCCACCCTTTCAGTTCCTTGAAATTTTGTTTTCAGCCAATCGATCAAGGTTCTTAAAAAAAGTATTTAAATATTTTTCAATTATTTTCAAGATAGTTTAAAATTAAAAATATCATAGTAACTTACATAATATGTTCTGCATTCTGAGTATTGCTGCAACTGAGTTCCACGTTCAGTGGCATTTTAATCATTAGTGTGAGAGATGCTGATGCACAGACATCACCTGGCTGCATTAGCATGAAAGACATTGCCAGCTGGTAACCTGCTCCAGTGGTCCAGTCACCAGCAATATTTATAATTAGACTGTGAATTTCAGTGTCAGAATGTGGAATTGATCCAATAGCCAAGTGTGCTCATGACACCTTATGTTGCTCTTTCACAAGGCTAAGTTTTGTGCATAAACTTCAATATTTTTCAGCAACGACACACCTCCAGTGTCAAAGCTGGTAGAAGTAGCGCATTACTACCACACCAACAAGATGATCCAAGATCTGACTGAGTTTGCTGATCTCAGGCCGGATACAGTGAGAACACTTCAAGCTTGGAGTTTGCTCTCCATGCTGGAGCTGAAAAAAGAGAAAAGGTTTCCATCCTTGAATCCTACCCATTTTAACAAGAGTTAAAATGTTTTAGTGGTTGCTGTTTCAGTTCAAGTAGCATTGTCATAATGGTTCAACTGGATACTTTCCTTCAGTCTGCACTTGGGCAGGTTGGAGCATGTCCAATTTTACAATGTAATAAAAAGCAAAATACCGCAGATGCTGGAATCTGCAACAAAAGCAGAAAATGCTGGAGAAACTCAGCAGGTTTCTGTTCTTGTTTCCAAATTTCTAATATTCTCTGCATCATGATCCAGTGCAACTGCATAGAGAGCCAAAAACAATCTGCCCTTAAAATATATTTCAAACCAGATTACCCTATGGAGTTTTCCCACTGGATGGCAAATTTTATTGACATTCTACTCCACCCATTTAAAGTTATTTTCAAAATTACTTTTCAGTGTGGCCTATTAGTATCGGTGCAGTGGTACTGGTCTGCAAACATTTGATTTCTTTCATCACATTGAGTTTCCTGCTTCAACTGCAATGTTGGAGGGAGAGATGGGGAGCACTGATGGTGTGAAATTAAGCAAAAGCCAAACCTTTCTGGTGAGGTGGAAAAACAAGACAGTCACCAGCCCCGGTTGACATATGGTCTTCCTACATGCCAACTGACAACAGTAACAAGGGAAAAAAAATCAAATGAAGATGACCAACCATCCCCCACTGCCTCTTTGCTGCAAGTGTGCTGAGATTCCAGAGACAGAGGAACTCAAGAAGGAGTCACACCCCCCAACAAACATATTGTCACATCTGGTTCCTCTGAAGCTTCTAAGGGTCCCTGACTGACAAAGTGAGAGCACAATCTACATCAAGACCACATGCATTATCTTCATAACCAACCATTTAATGATGAGTAAAATTACTTTCTCTTCTAGCGCTGAGTTGTCTGCGCAGTTTGGCTAGGAAACTAGCCCAGGTAGCTGATAACTTTTTGAATGGTACAATAATTTTAGGTCAGCAACACTGTCGACATTAAAAAAAATACTTAATACAAACATTCAGAGTTAGCAGGTTCAGAGCTTATTTTAACCTGTTGGTATCGCTGAGTCCATATCCTTCATCACTTGGTAACAGCAGAACAACCTTCCAGAAGATTCTCTTTTGATCGGTTGGGAAACTATCCACCACCAACGCGAACAAATCCAAAGGAGTCCAGGCAGCTTCACTAAAAGTGAAATTATAATCCAAATTTACAAAATAACTCCAGTACTTTGCTTCATGGGCATAATATACAACAAAAACTAGCACCCACTGAGTGTCTGGAACAAGCTGCCAGAGGTAGTAGTAGAAGTGGGTACAATTTTCTCTTTTAAAAAGCATTTGGACAGTTACATGGATAAGATGGGTTTAGAGAGATATGGGCTAAGCGCAGACAATTGGGACTAGATTAGGGATTTAACGTAAAAGGCAGATACACAAGTTAGGCCGAAGGGCTTGTTTCCATGCTATAAACCTCTGAGTTATTAAATCAGTTACAACAAGCAGCACCAATCACTGATTCCTGCTGATAAAAATTTCCTGTGTTTATTTATCGTTCCCTAAGCTATCAACGGACTAGTATCAATTTGCTGCTTTAAGTCATAGCTGGTGTAACATGAGATCATTAAGAACATTTCCTTACCCCAACATAAAACTATCCTGATCAATTTTAAAGATCCTGAATTGTCATTGTGATACTTGTAGACATCTTTCAAAAATTAATGTTTAATAAAGAGATGATTCAAATATTTCACAACTGCGAATGGCTAAATTTTATATCTGTTCTTCTACATAATCAGCTTCATTTAGAGTAATAATTAGACCGTTTAAATGCGTAACAACTAATGGTGCAGGAAAATGGCAGTGGACAAGGAGGATGGATTCTGAACAACCGTTTAACCTGTCTGAAATATTTGGTTTGTTTAGGACCATTTAAGTGGCATTGCTACAATTGCTACTATGCTAATGGAAAATAATCAATTTTCATTTGCCAAATATATAAGCAGGCTTGTTGTATAAAGAGGATAATGCAAGTGGTAGAGTCTATAAGGTGATTGTTGAGTAAGCAGAGAGATGGCTATCCTTTCCAAAAGGTGAGAATATCAATGCTATCTACACTGAATCTATTTGAGAACAGATCTGTCACAAAACATAATGTACCAGAGGAGCTGGTGGTAGAAATTTTGAACCCTCATTTTATGAGCCATTTCCTTCCTCTTCTGCAGCAACCTGCAACACAATGAAAAAAAAAGTCAAACATCTCTAACAGGTCGTTTATATATTTTCTCATCTCAACATACCATGTTGCCCTGTTTCAGCTCCAACATTATAGTCTGCTCATTAGGAACAGACAGATTACAAAAACCATCACACAATGAAAGTCTTCAGCACACCTGGAAGACAGTATTAGGAGGTCAAAGAAACAATTATTAATATTTCTGTCTCCAACTACTGCATCTCAGTGCTGTCTCCCAGATTCAGAAGATTAAATACACCAACAAAAGTAGCTGGTGCAGGTGTCTTTTAGGTGTAAAATTCTAAGTGAAGCCCTCTGAGCACCATAATCCAGCAGCTGACTAGCTGCTTAGTGTGTCAAAGTAAAATTCACATCTTAATTTCAAAAAATGTCCTGCAATTACTGCCTGCAAAAAAAACCCCTCAAAAATGACACTAATATGTTACAGATTGCTATCACAGCGAGACTAATGTGTAACTCACATTGCAGAGTGGTCTCACTCTGGTAAAGTATGTGTAAAATCCACTTCTGTAATAAAGTAACTAACCTTAGTTAGTTCAAGCAACATTCATTAGTGGATCATGAGACTGGTTTGCAAATGGCAAGAAATATCATTAGCTTCTGTAAAGGCGAGATAGAACATAGAACATTACAGCGCAGAACAGGCCCTTCGGCCTTCGATGTTGTGCCAACCAATTAAGAAAAAGCAATGACCCTCTAACCTAAACCATTCCCTTTTCGTCCATAAACTTATCTACTAACCTCTTAAACGCCACCAAACTTGGCGCATCTACAACTGCAGCAGGCAGGGCATTCCATACCCTTACCACCCTCTGGGTAAAGAACCTACCTCTGACATCCGTCCTATAACTACCACCCCTTAATTTAAAGCTATGTCCCCTCGTGCTAGCTTTCTCCATCCTAGGAAAAAGGCTATCACTGTCCACCCTATCTAAACCTCTAATCATCTTATATGTTTCAATAAGGTCTCCTCTTAGCCGCCTTCTTTCTAACGAAAACAACCTCAAATCCCTCAGCCTCTCCTCATAAGACCTGCCCTCCATACCAGGCAACATCTGGTAAACCTCCTCTGTACCCTCTCCAATGCCTCCACATCTTTCTTATAATGTGGGGACCAGAACTGCACACAATACTCCAAGTGCGGCCGCACTAGAGATTTGTACAGTTGCAACATGACGTTACGGCTCTGAAATTCAATCCCCCTACCAATAAAAGCTAAGACTCCATATGCCTTCTTAACAACCTTATCGACTTGATTGTCAACTTTCAGGGATCTATGTATATATACACCAAGATCCCTCTGTTCTTCAACACTATTAAGAGTCCTACCATTAGCCCTATACTCTACACATTTGTTATTCTTGCCAAAGTGAATTACCTCACACTTTTCCGCATTAAACTCCATTTGCCACCTCTCGGCCCAGCTCTGCAACTTGTCCAAGTCTCTCTGCAAACTATAACACCCCTCTTCACTATCTACCACTCCACCGACTTTAGTGTCATCTGCAAATTTACTAATCCATCCTTCAATACCCTCATCCAGATCATTTATAAAAATTACAAACAGCAGGGGCCCCAAAACAGATCCCTGAGGTACGCCACTTGTAACTGAACTCCACGATGAGTAATTTCCATCAACCACCACCCTCTGTCTTCTATCAGCTAGCCAATTCCTAATGCAATTAGCTAAATCACCCTCAATCCCATACATCTGCATTTTCTACAGAAGCCTTCCATGGGGCACCTTATCGAACACCTTACTAAAGTCCATATATACACATCAACTGCCTTACCCCCATCCACCTTTTTGGTCACTTTTTCAAAAAACTCAATAAGGTTAGTAAGGCACGACCTACCCTTCACAAAACCATGCTTACTATCCCCAATCAATTCGTTTCTCTCTAAATAACTATAAATCCTATCCCTAATAATTCTTTCCAGTACTTTGCCCACAACAGAAGTAAGACTCACCGATCTATGATTCCCAGGAAAATCTCTATTTTCCTTCTTGAACAATGGGACCACATTCGCTATCCTCCAGTCTTCCGGCACTATACCCGTAACCAACGACGACCTGAAGATCAGAGCCAGAGGCTCTGCAATCGCCTCTCTCGCCTCCCAGAGGATCCTAGGATAAATCCCGTGCGGCCCAGGGGACTTATCTAACTTCAAACCTCAAGAATATCTAGCACATCCTTCTTATCTACTTCAATACTTTCCAGTTTACAACCCTGTATCCCAGTGTTCTCCACAACTACATTTACATCTCCCTGCGTGAATACCGAAGAGAAATATTTGTTCAGTGCCTCTCCAATCTCTTCAGGCTTCACGCACAACTTCCCACTGCTGTCTCTGACTGGCCCTAATCTTGCCCTAACCAATCTTCTATTCTTAACATATCTAAAAAAAGCTTTAGGATTCTCCTTGATCCTATCAGCCAAAGTTTTCTCGTGTCCCCTTTTAGCTCTTCTCAACTCACTCTTTGGCTCCCTCCTGGCTAATCTATAGCTATCCAGTGCAGTAACTGAGCCTTCAAGCCTCATCCTGACATAAGCCTCCTTTTTCCTTTTAACCAGCAAATTAACTTTTTTAGTACACCATGGTTCCCTTACTCGACCATTTCCTCCTTGCCTGACAGGGACATACTTATCAAGGACTCGCAGTAGCTGCTCCTTGAATAAGCTCCACATTTCAGATGTTCCCAGTCCCTGTAGTTTCCTAGTCCAACCTATGCACCCTAATTCCCTCCTTATGGCCTCATAATTACCCTTCCCCCAGCTATAACTACTGCCCCCAGCTTCATGCCTATCCCTATCCATCACTAAGGTGAACGTAACTGAATTGTGGTCACTATCACCAAAATGTTCACTAACTTCCAAGTCTAACACCTGGTCTGGCTCATTGCCCAGCACCAAATCCAATGTAGCCTCACCTCTAGTTGGCCTATCTACATACTGAGTCAAAAAACCTTCCTGCACACTTTATATAAAAACTGACCCCTCTAACGAGCTAGAGCTATAGCTATTCCAATCAATATTAGTAAAGTTAAAGTCCCCCATAACAATTACCCTATTACTTTCACTCCTGTCCAGGATCGACTTTGCAATCCTTTCCTCTACCTCTCTAGAACTTTTAGGAGGTCTATAAAAGACTCCCAACAGGGTGACCTCTCCTCTCCCGTTTCTAATCTCAGCCCATACTACCTCAACAGACAAGTCCTCATCAAACTTCCTTTCTGTCACTGTGATACAGTCTTTGACTAATAATGCCACTCCTCCCCCCCTTCTACCTCCTTCTCTACTTCGACTGAAGCATTTGAACTCCGGAACCTGCAATAACCATTCCTGTCCCTGCTCTATCCATGTCTCTGAAATGGCTACAACATCGAAGTTCCAGGTACTGATCCAAGCTGCAAGTTCCTCCACCTGATTGCGAATACTTCTTGCATTAAAGTATACGCATTTCAAACCATGCCCTACTCCACCCGTACGCTGCTGTGCTTTACAGTTCTCATCTATGACCCCCCTATTCTCGTCCCTCTTAACATCCAAGCTACTCAGGATCCCACCCCCCCTCTGAATCAGTTTAAACCCCCCTGCATAGCCTTTGCAAATTTTCCCCCCAAGATATTGGTTCCCCTCTGGTTCAGGTGTAGACCATCTCTCTTGTAGAGGTCCCACCTACCCCAGAATGAGCCCCAATTGTTCAAGAACCTGAACCCCTCCCTCCTGCGCCATCCCCACAGCCACAAGTTCAAACATTCCCTCTCTCTGTTCTTCTCTAAACTATCCCGTGGCACAGGCAAGAGTCCAGAGATAACCACTCTGTTTTGGCCCTAAGCTTCCACCCCAACTCCATAAATTTCTGTTTAATATCCCCTTCCCTTATCCTACCTACATCATGTGTCCCTACATGAACTATGACTTGGGGCTGACTCCCCTCTCCCTTAAGAATCTTGAAAACCTGCTCTGAGACGTCCTGGACCCCGGCCCCTGGGAGGCAACACACCAGCCCCGAGTCCCGTTTATTACTATTTACTCTCCTATCTGTCCCCCCAACTATGGAGTCTTCAATTACCAGGCCCAATCTCTTATTTCCCCTACCCACCTGAGCATTCACAGCAGGCTCACCCCCAGAGACCTGCTCCCTTTGGCTATCTCCAGTTGATTCTTCGTCAACTGTAGCCTCCAGGACAGAAAACTTATTTTGGAGGGGAACAGCCCTGGGGGATTGTCTCCCCAATTGCTTCTTACCCGTCTTCCTAATAGTTACCCAAGAATCTCTTTTAGGAGTGACTATCTCTTTGTAACTCCTGTCAATATCTGCCTCATGGAAGGACTCAAAGATGGCATGAAAGTACTCAAAAATAAGAAAATTAAGAAAATCAAACTAATCAATCAGCATATGAATGAAAAGGTTTCGTTGTTTTGAATGGAATTTCATCAGGAGCAAAAGAAAAGCATGGCCCAAGTGAACAAAGCAAGGCAGCAAAAATACTAACCAGAAAGGAAAGTGAGGTAATCGAGGGTTACAGAATGATTCTCAGTATGCCTTTTCTTACAGAATAAGTACACCTTTGTGATATTATTGCTCAGTTGGATAACAGAACATTTTAAAAAGACTGAGACAATATATCAACTGGAGTATGCATTTTATGTTGTAGTGGTGACTTGTCACTCTCAGGTTGAAAAATTAGTAACATACTTTTTGCTACAATGCTTCAGCTGTTGTGTCATTTGTTCTAAGATTACGCTTCCTCTATATCTTTTCTGTCCTAAGTTACATCCATTCTTTTTTAAAGCAATCACCAGTAGTATTATATCAACTGCTGCCATAATGCTTCTTACTGGCAAGGCTGAGGAAGAAGACTGAATGCTGACCAGTGATGATTTTGAAAGGACAGTGCAGAGAAATGCAGGCAGGGACGACTAAGAAGGAATAGAGGTGGATGAGGAGGAGCCGAGCAAGCACTGATTCCCTTGAAACCAGTGAGCAAGTTTTGAGCTGTAATTCTTCCTTCCAAGAATTTCAAATAAATTGGTGAAATACATTAACAATGCACAGGAGTTCAAAACTAAAGGTGCCAGTAATAAATCCAATAGGTAACTCAGAAGAAATTTACTTAACCAGAAACAGTGGTTAGATTGTGGAACACACTAGAGTAGTCAAGCAAACAGCATGGATGTATTTGAAGAAAAATCCAGATAAGCAGCATGGAAAAAATATGAAAAGGATATGCTGACTGAGTTAGGTGAAGAGAGTTAGGAGGAAGTTTGTGTGAAGCATAGACAGAGAGATGTGGACCAGTTGGTTTCAGTGCTGCAGACTTAGTATTGATATCAGTACCGTATATATGAGATGCTGAGGTTATCATCTCTGGGCAGTTCTGGGTTTATCACTTGGGGACTCAGTTTGCAGCCAGGGCCAGCCCTGCCTGGAGCTGCTGGGAACGTCCACATTTCTTTTCTCAGGCGTTTTCGAGACTCTGCAGTAGCTCTCCACCTAGCAGAACATAGAGAAACTGAGAGTGAGAGTCCTTTAAGAAAACAAAAATGAAAAATTAATTCATAGAAAAGCATTTTATAAATGCAAGTCTTTCTTTTCCCCATTTACAGTTAATAACTCTAAGATTGGGGCATTTTCCTCTCACTTACTTCTTTAAGTATTTGCAGAAACAATGAACTTCCTGCAGCGTCTCCTTCACTGCCTGAAAGATCTCACTTTCCAACGTTTCTTTGATGAGGAAATCACAGAATTCTGTGGAGCAGCAGTTAATCCGTGCTTGCCTATCCACCTCCACTGCAAGCCTACAAGGGACAGAGAGATGAGCTGAGTACAAGTGTTTCTTTGATGGCATTAACTTATGGCACTTAGGAAGATATGGTTATATGCTTTGTACAATCACCAATATCTTGTCCTTCCCCAGAAATTGATAGTAATTCTGCACGTACAAGGCCGCTGAAACTTGAAAAGTAGAGCTCAGTTCTTGAAAACATTGATAGCTTTGAGACATGTAATGATAGGATTGGAGCATAATCAAGCTGCCTTTCTTTACTGATCTAAAGCTACCAATCACTGTATAGCCTTTTACTTATTCAAGGCTCTGGGAGTTTAAAATCTGAAAACGACAAGTCTACTGGGTTCATGATGTACAAGGAAGAAAGTAATTGTAGATGTTTATAGATATAGACTGTAGGCCATGTCTTAGACAACATGGCAGAAGAGAATGGAGTGGATTGGAAACTAGCAGGCAAGTTATGACAAAAGGCAGAATGGATAGATTTGGGTCTGTTTTGAAATTGGTCACAGGAACTGGTGTCGAATCCATTGTTATTTCCTGTTTCTTATTAGCCATCTAAATGCAGGTGCTGAGGACATGATCTTCACAGATCATGCCAGTGTTACAAATACAGATGATGCAAGTGGCTCTGAGCAAATATTACTGTGTTGGACTTGTGATTTGCACCATGATTCTCATCCACACAAGAATCAAATGCCTTGGAACTGTTGGTTCCTCCATCCCCACATCCTAAAAGAACCCCAAAGATATACCCAAATCCATTTCACATGCAGCTGTGAGACAACAAAGAGACACTGATCTATTCAGTCTTGGCTACAATAGTATAAAGTTTCCGCAGGTCAACAATTCTTTCAAATGAATCTGAATGGTTTTGGTAAATGGTGAAACATTGTTGAAATGTCAGTCCGACTGTCTCTAACACATTGTTACGCTGTCTCCCGACTTCATGGTATTACCTGTACATCAAAAAACCGATGTGATTCTGCCAACCCAACTAACTCTATGAGCCCCCAATCTCTGCTATAATCTTATACATCATTCTAAAAGCAGCTCGATGGCACAATGGTTAGCACTCCTGCCTCACAGTGATAGGGACCTGGGTTCAATTCCGGCTTCATGTGACTGTCTGTCTAGACTTTGCACATTTTCCCACGTCCATGTGGGTTTCCTCTGGATGCTCTGGTTTCCAACCACAGTCCAAGTATGTGCAGGTTAGGCTGATTGACCTTGATCAATTGCCCCTTAATATCAGGGGGATTCGGAGGTTAAATATGTGGGGTTACGCGGATAGAACAGGACCTAGGTGGGACTGTCATCGGTGCAGGCTCGATGGGCCAAACGGCCTCCTCCTGCACTGTAGATTTTATGAAGCTGATCTATATACGGAGGATACAATTCATCCTTCTTCAAAAGCTGATGCGTTATTACCTTAGCTCTTGAATGGCACATTTCCTTATGGAGGAATCTACAACTTCCTTTGTAAGTTCATCACATAGTGCCTGACTGTAGCGACTCTTCCACAATTCCCGTTCCTGCTTCAATCTGCAGTACAAAAAAAGGAGGGATTGCTCTTGGATGATTTACAAGCATCAGGGAATTATCTGTCTCAGACAACAAAACTGAACACAATGGAAAATCCAGATTTCAGGAATTGATGTCAACAGGTGTCTATTCCTTTCACAATGGAGCACAAATTGCAGTCAATAACATGCATTTGTATTTCACCATTTAAAAAGTGCTAAGTTACAAAGCATTTCACAAAGTTTTGTCAAACACAATTTGACACCAAGCCACAGAAAGAGTATTAGAACAGGACAAATGACCAAATCCTTGGCAAACGAGCTAGGTTTTAAGGAGAATGACAGAAAGTTGGAGAGATTTAGGGAGAAGTTTCAGAGTTCAGGGCCTAATGGTATGCCCATTGCCAAAGCAAAGAAAAATCAAGGTGGTGCAAGAGTACATAATTGGAATAACGCAGCAATCGGAGGGATACAAGGCTGAAAAAAGTTATAGAAAAAGGGAGATTGCCACTACTTACTTGGCCTGTTCAATCCTGCGCTTTTCATCTTTAATCCTCTGTCTTTCTGCCTGAAATTCCTCAGATGAAGTTTGCGTCAGTAACTCTGTGGTGACTTCTGCAATGAGCTCCTCAGTAGATATGTTTGACAAGCTAGCAAAATACAAGATGATGTCTCCCATGGCAAAATTCAGTGAGCATTTAAAACCAATCTTGCATAGAATTACATAATTAAACAACACAAATAGTCCATGTCAGTATTTATGCTTCCCTGGAATTATCATCCATTTTTTCTCATCTAGCTTATCAGCAGAGTCTCTTCCATACCTTGGCATCCTTTTTATTACATGCAACGAGAACTGCACGCAGGACTTTAAAACACAGCCTTTCCAAATTTAACACAAATTCTCTATTTTTCAAATTGAAACCTCTAAAAATAAGCTGAAAGTGCTTGGTCTGGTTCTTTACTGCCTGATTGGTTCACATTGCAACTTTTAGTGATTATGTTTTCATAGAATCCCTGCAGTGCAGAAGGATGCCATTCAGTCCATCAAATCTGCACCAACCACAATCCCACCCAGGCTCTATTCCCATAACCCCACTTATTTACTATGATACTCGGCTCAATTTACCATGGTCAATCAACCTTGTATTCTAAGATCCCTTATTTTGTAAGCAACATGTAACTATCTCATTTTTCTTACCAAAACTTCATATACATTTGTTTCAATAACTTTTTTGGTGTCCTTTGAGGTAAATAATGCTGATGCAGGAGAATGAAGTTTGTTTCACACATCCGTGTCAATATCAACTATTGCAGGGTCAGCTAATAAATGATTTGATACAAAGGAAGGCTCATTCTACTGAGCCAAGAACCCAAATCATTTCACCCACACAGATCATCCTATGGTACTGCTAATTAAAGCAGTTCCACAATAGTAGTTGCATGCAAGGCTGCTTCAATTATTTCACAGTAAGAAGTCTCACGACACCAGGTTAAAGTCCAACAGGTTTATTTGATTGCAAAAGCCACTAGCTTTCAAAGCGCTGCTTCTTCATTTTAGTTCACAAACAGGGCATATAAAGACCCAAAGATATGTTTATTGTCTCAAGCCAGGACAGTTAGTGAGATTTTGCAAGCCCAGGCAAGTCATGTCTTGAGGCTCTGCTCAGCGATTCTGCATTGTCATGTGTCATGAAGGCTGCCTTGGAGAACACTTACTCAAAGATTAGAGGTTAAATGCTTGTGATTGCTGAAGTGTTCCCCAACAGAAAGAGAAGTGGTGTTCATTCATCCATTGTCGTAACGTCTGCATGGTTTCCCCAATGTACCATGCCTTGAGACATCCTTTCCTGCATTCTATCTGATATGCAGACTACGCGACAATGCAGGATCACTGAGCAGAGATTGATAGCCAAGTTCCAGACATGAGGACGGCCACAAGCGGGATCTTGGGTTCATGTCACACTATCTGCAAGACTTCTTATTGTGTTTACCCCAGCCCAATGCCGCCGTTTCCACATCACCAACTTTGAATCCAGGAAAAATATTCAGTTAACGGTAGGGCATTGGGGAAAGTTATATAACAAAGAGATCTAGGGATACAGATTCATAGCTCCTTGAAAGTGCAGTCATAGGTGGACAGACTGGTGAAGAATGCATTTAGCATGCTTGGTTTCATTGGTCAGAATATTGAGTACAGGAGTCTTGGGATGTCTTGGTGAAGTTGTACTGTGTACAATTCTGATCATCCTATTATAGGAAGGATATTATTAAACAAGAAAGAGTGCAGAAAAGATTTACTAGGATGTTACTGGGACTTGATGGTTTGAGTTATAAAGAAAGGCTGAACAGACTGGGACATTTTCCCTCTGGAGCGCAGGAGGCTTAGGGGTGATCTTATACAAGAATATAAAATAATAAATGGCATAGATCAGCTTGATAGTCAATATCTTTTTCCAGAGGTAGGGGAGTTTGAAACTAGAGGGCATAGGTTTAAGGTGACAAGGGAGAGATACAAAAAGGTTCAGAGGGGCAATTTTTTCACGCAGACGATGGTGAGTGTCTGGAGCAAACTGCCAGAGATAGTAGTAGAGCCGGGTACAATTTTGTCTTTTAAAAGGCATTTTGACAGTTATGTGGGTAAGATGGATATAGAAGAATATGGGTCAATGCACGTAACTGGGGTTAGCTTATGGATTAAAAAGGGGGCAGCATGGACAAGTTGGTCTAAAGGGTCTGTTTCAATGCTGTAAACCTCTATGATTCTATTACACTACTGCAAATGTATTTTTTAAACACAAATGTGTTTAAACACAAAAGTGACATGTGCATTTTGGCAGAAGGGATTGGGAAAGGTAATATAGATTCAATGGCACAGTTCTGAAGACTGTAGGAGGAGAGGGACCTGGGGGTTCATGGGCATAGATCTTTGAAGGTGGCAGCGCATAGAGAACACATAGGATCATGAGCTTCATAAATCAACATATTCAATACATATTATGCTGAACCTTTACAAAGTTTTGGTGAGGCCACAACTAGTCCAATTCTGGTCACCTCATTTAAGGAAGAATATGATGGTCCTTGAGAGAGAGCAGAGGAAGTTTACCTGAATTGGTCCAGGGATGTGGATATTGAGCAACAGGATTAAGATGAAGAAGCTGGGATTGTTCTCTTTGGAGCAAAGGAGATTGAGGGGAGGTTTGATAATTACAGTTTTAGTTAAGGTAGCCAAGGAAAAACTGGTCCCATAAGCTGATGGTACAAGGTCAAAGAGGTCACAGGTTTAAAGTCTTGGGCAAAAGATGCAAGAATGGTAATGACCTAGAACTTGCTGTCCTCAAAGGTGGTGGAAACAGATAATCAACAACTTCAAAAGGAAACCAGATGGACACTTGGAGGAAATAGACTTCCAGGATTGCAGGGAGGGAGTTGAGTAATGGGACTGATTGGACTGTTCCATGTAGAATTAACTTAGACTCATGGGCAAAATGGCCTCCTTCTGAGCCATAAATAACCCCATGTAAATGGTTCTCTAAATCCCTTATCAGTGACAACTCCTTAGCCTGAAACAGATTTTTTTTTTACCTGATGGCTTCGACAGCATAAGCTGCCCCTGCTTTCGCCAGCTCTTTGCACTCCACACAAAGAACATCCTTCACCATATCATTGACCAAGTCTTTGACCACTTCAACGATCATCTGAAAGAAAGAGGAAGCAATACAAAAACAGGAGTTAGCACCACGATCATCCTGAAACAAGATTGAGCACCCACCAATTAATTTTCCCTTTAATTTTAAAATTAACATTTCCTGCCTAACTTTTAAGGTTTTTTTTTTATTTCCCTTATTTAATTTTTGTTTTTTTTTTGCTTTGTATACCTGAGGAAAAGTATACAAAGACAAACTTATCCACTGCTTAACTTAATCATCAGATGAAAGCATCCCACTGTAAAATTCTGTAGCATTGGATTACTATTAATTTTTTATTTTCCAATTTTCTTCTCTGTCTTAATTCACAATTGTAAAGAAACGCTCAGACAAAACAGAGACACTCACTACAGGAGATACACATCAACATGCCTAATAACAATGAGATATCACAAACTGCATAAGGTAAAACCTTGTACACATATCTCTATGTACACATTTTTAGTTTTAGTGCTTGTGCTGCCACTGAGCTAAGATCAGATCCCACCCCAACATATTTCCTAGGCTAACATTTCTGTGTTGTAGTGAGAAAGAGCTACATTGTAGAACATGCTGTCAATCAAAGGACATTTAAATAAAGGGGAGACAATTTGTTATGTTAGTCACATCAGGAGCAGTGAATGTGAAATAAATTCAAGAAAAAATTGCTCACAACGCACTTCTGATGTGGCTGGGTTATACCTTTTCAGAGTAGACTGGCTGAGGTTTCGGTGGAGGTGCAGAGGGCACTGGAGGAGCAACAGGCAGCAGAGCCACAGGAGGAACAGTAACCTGAAGCAATGGCAACGGCTGACAGGGCCGTTCGACAAGAGGCATTTCTTGATATGATGGCTGGTCTTCCAGAAGTTCAGCTACAAACAAACAACATACAATAGTAAAACACAAAGTGACAAAAACTACATTAGAACATTGAATGAGTCAAGGTGATTAAAATTAATGGAAAATTACATTTAAAATAGCTAGCAATGTCCACCCAGAGAAATGATTTTTATACAAGCCATTCAGATGTTTGAAATCTGAAATAAACACAAAAAATACTGGCAACAGTCAAAAGATCTGGCAGCAAAAGGTCACAGACATAATAACATTAATACTCTATACAAATGCTGACAGAGTATTTCCAACATTTTCTATTTTTATTGCCTTTTTTTTGATTCATTGCAACACACAATTATTCCATTCTGAGAGTGGAGTTCCTGCTTTTAGACAACAGAAGCAATATTTAAATAGAGATGACAGAGGCTTACCTACTGCTTGAAGTGCCAGCAAGAGTCTCTCATTGCCTCTTTTAGGGGAGACTCACCAAAATAAGTGACACACTCTGGACAACTGTGGACCATCCAAGGAACCCAAGGCAGAGGCTCCACTCGCAGAGTTGCCAGCCAATCACAAAGATGCTGCTCCCATTTCAGTAAAGATGCCATCCATCCGCCTTGTACAAGTCCCACTGTCCCCAAAAACAGTTCCTCTTGCATCATTTCTCCAGCCACATACAATTCTGAACTAACCTCCTGTTTCTGTACTCAATAGAACATAGCAGTGGAAATAACCTAGAGGTTACTACCTTCTGTGTCCTGTTTTTTAATCTACTTTCTAGCTCCCTAAAGTGCAGGGCTTCATCTCTTCTTCTATCAATATCATTCATACCGATATTTACTACAATTTCTGTTGTTTGCCCTCCCCCTTCAGAATACCTTCATTCTGCAGGGAATGAAAATAGAGCTAACGTTTTCAGTCTGGATGACTCTTTGTCAGAGCAAACAAATGTGACTTATAAAGAGAATGCTTTTTATGTGGAATTTAACCTACATCCTAAGAATGAGGGCAACCACACGCAGGTAATGTAAATTCCTCCTTATACATTTAAACTTCCATACACAAGTTAATTTTATCTGGGTAATAAGATGCTTACAACCAGTTGGAGGTTAACTGGGAACGCTGCAACACCAAATCCCTTATGCCTTAAATTATATCAAAACAATAATGTTTCAGGCACTAGATGGTGCACTGGATTCATCACATACCTTTCAGCTCAGAGTCTCAGATTACAGATTCAGGTCAGATAGGTGAAGTGCCTGCTTTATGGAATTGTGAAAGAGACAACACAGCTATAGTGGGTAACATCCACCTCACTACAATGAGGATACATCATTTGGACAATATAGAAAGAGCTTCACCATGAACTAGGATTGGCACAAAGTACTGCATTCTTCAGCTTAATGAATACAAAACTTTCACTCCAAAATATTACAAGGGCATGATATTCCTTTATTTTAAGGATTTGTTTAATGAAGTATTACTGCACATAAAATCATTGAAGAGAAATTCATTACTTACCAGCACAGGTTGTAACAGGATGAATTTCAATATTTCTTGCTTCATCTTGACCACCTAAAGTCGAAACAAAATGCACAAAATATTGTGGGCTATGTTGTATTTCCTATCAAACAAATAGTGACTCAATAACTTTATACTAGTTTTCTTTAAATCTGGAACATTGTATTCAACCCAAATTGCTGAAATTAAAATATTTTGGTTGCTAGAGAGCTGCACGAAATTTTAAAAATTTCAATTCAGTTCCAAGATGTGAATACAAGAACTATTTTGAACAAGGAGATAGAAAACAAAGAGAGGAATAAGAAAAGAGAAAGACAAAAGAAAGAAAAAGATGAGAGATGGGGTGGGAAGAAGAGAAAAAGGGAAAAAAAGAAAACAATTAGAAATTTAAGAAAAAGAAAAAATAAGCATTTATATCACACACTTCACAAATGCAAGTATTCCCAAAGCATTTTAGTTAAGTACTTCTGAAGTGGTGTCACAGTTGCAGCCAATTTGTACACAGCAAACTGCTACAGACAGCAAAGTAACCATCAGATCATCTGCTCTCAATAATGTGGTTTGATAAGTGAACATTGGCCAAATACTAGGAATAATTCCCCGATTAATTCTTAAAGCATCAGAGAATTTCTTACATCCACCTGATAAGACAGGTGGGACCTCAGTTTACCATTTCATCTGACAGGGATCGCATGGCATACAGTATAGAAAAATGTTTCACTGCTACAGTACCCTGAGATTGATCTGCAGACACATTGTTACACAAAGTTATATTATGGACATAACCAATGGTGCGACTGAAAGTACTTGACAGCAAAATTGCATGGAGATCCCCACCACTGAAATCCGTCACAAAACTCTTCCTCTTGAACACGGGCAGTGTGAATTTTTCTACTCCATGATGTCTGAAGACAGTTTTTTTTTTTAAACAGATAAATTTTTCATCTACCTGACATGAGAAGATCAGAATCAGTAAGCAAGGATTTGGACATTCCAATGGTAGCTTTCCATAGCTCTTTTCTCATTTCTGGTCTACAATGAGCTTGAATTGGCTATACATTATATTTTAAAGACATGGTCCAAATCAATTGCTCGGAACAAAAACCTTGGGTTTTAACACCTCAATTATCTTCAAAGGTCTTTCCTTGATCAGAAGAAATGAATCTGATATACCCAAAAGTAGTAATATGACAATTTCGCTTGACAGGTTTATACATACCTTCCACACTCACGATGATTGGTTTTTGGTTGGTGCTATCTGGTTCACGATTCTCTCCAACATATCGTCCTTGATTGTCAAAACTCAAAACAGGGATGTGTGGTGTAAATGGTAGGAGAGGTCCTCCATTCACTACTTCTCCAAGCAGCACAGTTCGTTTCTGTTCAATAAATAGGGACTTCTTGGGCAACAGTGGATAGTCTGGATCAGTTAACGTCAATCGGTTCAACTCAACACACCTGCAACATATTAAATATCATAATTATACAGGGCAAACCACTTCTCATTGATTACCTAAAATGTTGTGGACTGTCTTAGCTGTTATAGTGGAATTTGTCACAGCAGTCAAAATGTGAGCAGAGTTTTCAAGCAGATTGAGAGATTTGGATTGGCCTAAAGCCCTCTCAGTGAGATGGAGCGCTTAATTTTTTTTTCAGTTTTGTAATTAGGGTTTTAACCTAGGCATGGAAAAATCTGAAGGAACAAGTGTGTAACTGTAATAATGTCATTAGCATAGCAGAAGTATGAGTTTCAAGTGTCTTCTTCATTTGTTGCTGAAACACAGCTACAATCTGAAGCAGATCTTTTATGGAACTGCCATGAGAAAGTTAGGTTAGGGCATGTCATGAAAACAACTGGGGAGAATTGTTAGAGAGCAGGTATTCAAACTACTCCAGACTTTCACGAACAAGCAGGTAATATTCATCAGTCTGTTAATTAATGGATTTAAAATGTCAAAAAATCCTAATAATCTGACAAGTCAGTTCTATCTTTAATCATCTAAGGACTTGAAAGAGAAAGTTATGAGTTAATATGTCATAAAGCAGACCAAGAGCCCAAAGTGAAAGAGAGGGAGAGAGAGTGCGAGAGAGCAAGCGACACTGGGAGGTTCCAAGAGGAAATTAGGAGCATATCAGTGCTCAAGCAAGAGGTGTAATAAATGTACAGTAGGAAGAGAAGGTGCTCCTGAAACCTGGTTCACTAATACAAAGGATGAATAGCTATTACGCGAATATATTTCAGTGATATCAGACCACATTATTGGAACTCAAAGAGAGGTGGCTCTGGAAGGAGTCACATGTTCATTTATTCCTATATACAGCTGTATGTAGTTAATAAATGATTGACAGTTCCTGGAGGCCTGGTTTCCGGTAGTCTGTGTTAAACACATCCTGAAACTGTTTATGATCATACTTCAGTGCCACATTTAGCTCGAGCAATATAGGATTTCAAGGATGGAAGGGCTAGATGGGGATAAAGTGACAAGCCTTGGGGAAATCAAGGATCATTTTGACGGCTCAGCAAACATCCAATCTCGGTTTAAGTTCCCAACATGAAGGGGATCACTGGCAGCAGCCCAATAGTATAAACAATTAGGGTAAATTTAGGAAGCAACAAAACAACAGGTATAGGACATATTGCAGTTACAAAATAGGCCTCAAGAAGAGAAGCATGCAAGGAAAATGATGAAAAGCACACTTTAAACACCCCAGCTCTTTCTGACACTTACCCATCACTCAAAGTCAGACAGTAGTGCTTGGCAAATTCTTCAGCCTCTTCATAGTTTTTAAACAGCAACATTCTCACAAGAGTGTCCATTGGGAACATTGTGGATCGCTGAGAACTCACTGTGTGAGCAAAATTCAAAATCTTCAACGCCTCACGACGTACCTGAAAAAAACAATATCTCCTAATATCTTTCACCTGCTTGATTCAGAAAGTTCAATGATACAGAGAAAGAGATTAGAGGATATGTCCCACTGGAGTTATTTAAGAAATACTTAGATGGGCACATGAACAGAATGGGAATGGAGTGGTATAGAAAACTGATTTAAAAAAGGGATCATGAGCCTTGGGAGTCCCTGGGAAGTGTATAAATAAATGATGATATTGATGTACTTGTTTTTATCCTACAGGTGCTTTGGTCCACCTTGTTGTCTAACAAGGGGCATACGCACGATGGGTTGAGAGAGGGCTGCTCTTGGATTTTTTTTTGAGCGTATCCTAGTGCTTCACGTCATTAGTGTACGCTTGACCTGGACCATTTGATGGGCAACACGACAGCTCAGTGACTATAGCTGTGCTGCGCAGATACATGGATTTGGGCCTGTGTCTGTGGGAGTTTGCGCATTCTCCCCGTGCTTGTGTGGGTTTTCTCCGGGTGCTCCGGTTTCCTCCCACATCCCAAAGGTGTGCTGTTAGGCTAATTGGCAAAACAAATCCTCCCTAAATTGTCTCAGATTTGGTTTTTAATCCACAGATCTATAAACATAGGCAGGGATCACGGGTAGAGGTGGGAACATCAGAATGGCGGTGCGGGCTCGTTGGGCCAAAGGGCCTGTTTCCCATGCTGTTTTGTTCTTTGTTCTTTGCTTGACAAAAATTAGTCAACAAGCTGTATTGGGTTTTAAAATATACTATCCCTATGTGGCATATTCATAGGAATATAGGAACTGGAATAGCCCATTCATCTATGCTACCATTCAATTAGATCATGGCCGCTCTGAATCTCAACTCAATCTTCAGCCTTTGTACTGAAATCGACAATAGCCTTGTCTAACACAGAGCTAACAATCTCACTGATCTTATATGCTCAAGCTTGGCCATGCTTAAGTTAAGGTCAAACGGTATCACTGTCGAGGACCAAGAAAGAAAGTTTCCAGCTTTAGCACCCAGTATTGGCATAAAGCACACCCAAAGATATCACGAAAACAAAAAACCAGCAACATAGCTCTAAAGCAATGCTGTACGCAGAAAGTAAATTAAACTGGCATCGTGACTCAGGATCTAACTTAAAAGTGAACTGAAGCAGAATGCAATTCAAATCAGGTGGGTCATGACATTCGATTAATGTTACTGAAATCTAGAGTCTGTGCAAAGCAAAACTTTCACATTCAGTTACAGTATGAAGTACTATAGGCACAATTTACTGCGTCTGAAGAATACGTTTTTACAGAGATTGCCACCTTCAGTGTAAAATATGATTTTTTTTCTATTGTCACTCCAGCCACCTTCGTCACTTGAAGATTTACAATCAAGTCCCCAAAGTGCAGTTTTATGAATGGATTGATAATAATTAGGAAGCGTGTCATGCCCTCACAGCTGGCAAGGAAGAGAACAATTTTATCTCTGGAATATAATTTAGGCATCAAATGCTGAATGAATAGGATCCTAACCAGAGTTTTGGTTGAAAATTCAAGAACAGAACAGAAAATATGTAATGCAGTCAGAGTGCTGTGCGCAGCAGTGACCATACAGAAACAAGAACATTATCATTTTAATTATACAAAGACATGCATAAAAAGATTACGTCACTGTAGAATTAATGGGACAAATTCAATTTTCCAGATAAATGGCTAACTTTCACCAAAAGTAATCAGAAAGGTAATCAGCCATCTTTTTTAATGGATCAGCTATTTAAGTAACTCAGTTCCTGAATCACAGCCCAGGAAAGATTGGAAAAAACATCACACAGGAAAATTTGTAACAAGGACACAGCACTGGGGGACCTTGCTTGGGGAAGACTAGTACGGCTGTCTCTCTGCACCTAGCACGGCTGGCTCACAGTGCCAGGGGAACTGGGTTTGATTCCTGGCCTTAGGTCACTGTGTGGAGTTTGCAGGTTCTCCGTGTCTGCATGGATTTCCTCCAGGTGGTCCAGTTTCCTCCCACCGTCAAAAAATGTGCGGGTTAGATGGAGTGGTTGAGCTAATTTGCCCCTTAGTGTCAGGGTCAGCTAGGGTAAATACATGAGTTGTATGGATAGGGCCTGGATGGGATTGTGGTCGGTGCAGACTCGATGGGCCAAATGATTTCCTCCTGAGCTGCAGGGATATTATGATTCAACTCTATCTGACAATGATAGGGCACATCAAAATTGTCCTTTGACCTTTTCATTACGGATAGGAAAAGAAAAGTAAAATAACTCATTTTTCCCTTCTGATCATTATTACCCAGCTGCAGAGCGTCCGAAAGATGGGTGATCATAGCAGCAGCCATAAATGTGAAGTCCTTGTGATTGAATAGCATGGCAACAATAATCATTTAGACTCTCAGATAAACAAATGGCAGCAGCAATAGAGACATGCTAACAAACGTGAAATCCAGATATGTCAGCATTTTCAGAGGAGGAGAACAAATGTGGAGAAAACAAAACTAGAAAGTAGAATAACGATGGTGGTGAAATGGGTAAAATTCAAGTTTTGCTACAAATTTCACAGTTAATTAAATAAGCAGAAAGAAATCCACAATAATCATGGCCAGCCTCAAAACTAGTAACTCGCGCAAAATTACCTACAATTCCCCACTTTCATAAATGACTATCACCAGTAGGCTGTAATTCATAAGTAAATATATTTCTTAGCTTATCAAGTGATTGGGCATACCTGTTTGAAATAACGATGCAGTATACAAGCATTAAGATACGAAGCTGCCCTGACCAGCTTGAAAAACCTCACAAAGTTGTTGTTGTTCAAAGCAGCGAAGGCCTGGACTGCCAACTTCACCTCTGAGGAATTCCGAACAACTGGACGGAGCTGCTGAACTTCCCTACAAAATAGTACAGAACATAAAAACAGTAAATCATGCAATTTTAAAATGCAGGAATACTCAGCCAACAGCGCTCAGAGGAAAAGGAGGCTGCCATCAATAACAATCGCTCTCTCTCTTTCCCATTACAATGCTGATTTTTCTTTTTAAAATGAAAATGATTGCCAAAGAATCAAACTTGTATTTAATGGTACGGGAAGAGAGATTTAGGGTTTAAATACATAAATCTTTGAATATGGCAGTACAAGTTAATAAAACTGTTATTTCTCATACATGACACAAAGATGAGCTTCCAACCACAGGTCTACAAGGTCATCAACCCTGATCCAAGCTCCCATTCACAGCCTTTTCCAGGCCTAAAAGCCTTTGAGATCACCAAGCTCCTATTTCTGACACACTGCGCATTGCAGATTTTTGTTACTCTACGATTAGCAGCCATGCCTTCAGCTGATTTAATTCTAAAATCTGGAATTCTCTTTTCACACCTTTCCACTTCTCTCTCCTCCTTTCATATTTCCTTAAAATGTACATCTTCAGCCAACTTTTCTGTCATCTTTCGTAATCTCATTTTGCTTGATGTCAAATTCTGACTAATAACAATTTTAAGTGTTTTGGGATGTTTTGCAGCTTTAAAGGTTCTTTATAATTTTAAATTGTTGTTAATATTGTTGCAAAAAGACATAGGAGTTCCTGACTTTAGAAATAGAAGCAACTTTATAAAACACTGATGATTAGCCCTCAAGCCTTCAAATAGTTTGCATTCAATTCTGGACATCACACTTTGGGAAGAATGTCAAGACTTTGGAGATAGTGCAAAGGAGACTTATCTGAATAATATTACTAAGGATGAGTAATTGTATGGAGAGAGTCACAAGGTTGGGGTTGCTTCCTAAGAGCAGGATAAGTTAAGGGGATATTTGACTGAGATATTCAAAATGGATGCTTCTGACTGTCTCTCTACTTGTTCTATTTCCATTGGTAAGAAGGTCAGTAGTAAGAGAACACATGAGACTTTTTTAATGTTTTAAAACACTCTAAAAGGTGGTTACAAGCAGATTCAAGAGCATCTTTCAGAAAGGCATTAGATAAGAAATACTTCAAAGACTATGGAAAATGTGTGGGAGTGGGACTAATTGAATAGTTCTTTCAAAGAGCCAGCATAATGGGCCAAATGTCCTTCTATGATTTTATGAAATGCTGCATGAAATCAATGGCCCAAATTGCTGAAATGGTTAAATTGAAGCAGTAACATCTTCACCCAGGTGAACCAGCCCATTGTTGCAGCTCTGAGTAGTAAAAAGATACCTAAAGATCATGGAAATAAACAGTGTAGAAGGTTTTTACCCTATCTAGCTCAATCTTCCACTAGACATATGATTCCAACCTCCTACTTTCACTCCCCTGGGCGTAGCAATCAATGGCCTTTTTAGCGACTCACCAAGCAACACCCAGGATTTTTGTAAAGATGTGCTCCATTCCTTAGTCCATGACTTACCCTGACATCCCGCATCATAGCTAAACTTCAAGTCGAACTCTAGATGAACAGTTTCAATTCCAAATATTATAACTTTTCAAGGTTGCCTCTGTCACCTTTTGAATGGAAAAATGCAAGTCCAATACCTTACAAATTCTAAGCATTGTCTGCCTTGCGAACACTGGCACAAGCCTATGTAAAAATGTGAATAGAATGTATTGGATATTGTTAGACTGTTATAGAAAGCAGCTTCCAATTTCAATGTATGTATTAATGTCTTTAGCGGGAATGAGAACACGTGATGACACCATTGTAGGCTTTCATGGGTTTAGTCATGCCACAACGGACCTGTGCAACTAGCTGCCTTCAGTTCAGAGTCCATGCGGTACTGTTTTCCAGTATTTTTATAAGTAAAGAAGATTGAATAACACAACATTTACAACTATCCTTTTGTGGTCAGATATAATTAAGATTTTGTAACTTTTAAGTATCAGCCTAAGGACATTCTCACTTGAATCAGGTTATAATTTATTTTCAATCTTGAGAACTGTGTCAAGTGCTACATTGTTAAAGGTGTTATCTTTAATGTGAGACATTAAACTGAGGCTAAACATTAGGTCTAATACTGTAAATAGAATTAAACACATTATCTAGGTGAACAGTTAAGTGGCAAACAAAAAACTAAGCTTTCAAAGTACTTCAATTGTAATAAAGTATTGAGGGGCAACGTCAGATTATGAAATAACTTTCCTCCATTATTCCCCCTAACTTACAAACACTCCATCCTGCAATATATCAGTGCAACTCACTGACACAGCTTCTGGTATTTTGCAAATTGAATAATAGGTGTGGTGGAGTTGAGATCCTCAAGAAGCTAATGATATCCTTTTACATTAAGATGGAGATCAAATGAGGCATGAATCAACTCACTTCTACCTACATGCATCTTCACCATCGTCAAATTGAGACTCAAATTATCCTCTACTCCAATTTAAGTCAAAGTTCATTGAGTGAGAAGACATGGGAGAGTAATGAAGCCTCACCGGAGAATATCTCCCTCATTGAGATTGACCAAAACATGGTAACCGCGGAACTCTGCCTCATTTTCACAGTAGACACCCTTGGTAGCCAAGTCCTGGTACATCTCTTTCAGGCTTTGCAAGCACTTGGTCAGGTTCTCATCATTTATCTTGGCATCATAGGAAGACATTGGTTCCTCACAGAGATGATGGCTGCAGTGGATGTGGAATCGTGTGCACTTCTCGATAAGTGCCACTGTCAACTGATTACATAGATGCTGCTGAGTAATATCCTGACAGAAGAAAACAATGTCAATAAGAAGGTACAGTCTCTGCTCTCTAATCTTATATAATGTCTACCATTTTGTAATAAGGAGTAAAGGCATGAGAGTACTCCTCAATACAGATCTGTCACTACACAACACTGGGATGCAGTGTTGGTGGTGCAGGTCTATCACTGTAAACAGAGTTGAGCACATTATCCAGGTGGATTATTTAGTAACAACAAAAGGAGGGGGAGATATGCGAGGCACCATCTTTTGGGCTAACTGTTAAACAGAGGCACACGCATATGATCCAATGTTACTCTCCAAGGAGAAGGAGGAAGACACTTTGGTATAAATTTATTCGTCAACAAAGGCCACTAATCGTAGAATCCCTACAATGCAGAAGGAGGCCATTCATCCCACTACGCATGTACCAACAATCCCTTCCCAGCCCTATTCCGCCACATGTCCTGCGAACCCCCTGACACTAAGAGTCAAGTTATCATAGCCAATCAATCTAACTCTCATAGCTTTGGTCTGGGAGAAAACCAGGGCATCCGGAAGAAACCCACGCAGACACAGGAAGAACATGCCAACTCCACAAGTCACCCAAGGCCAGAATTGTACCTGGGTCCCTGGCACTGTGAGGCTACAGTGCTAACCACCATGACACTGCTGTCCATCGCAGATAACTAAATTTATTAATTTACCAGCTGGGATGTTTCAAAAGTGATAAAGCAATACAAGTTCTTGCATTTCTTTAAACCTACCCTACCATCGCTGACTAAAACCCAAGTCTGATTAATTTAGTAAGGTGCATAGGATTCTGCTCTGTTAAGTATAAAGCATTGCATACGCTATGTATATATGCTGTCTTTTTCTGTTCAATAAAAAATTTGTGCTGGGGAATGGGATTACTTCTCATTTTAGACATCTGATGCCAATGTCAAATTTTGAGTCAAGTTCTTTCTAACCTGTCCAACAATGCATTTCATCCCCTCCTAAGGAGGATATTCCAAAGTTACCCTCTTGGCAGTTTTCATTTCTCACACCAGTTATTCTCGGGCCCTGTGAGTCAATTTTAGCTTAAATTTAGAGACAATTGTGTCCTGGGCCTATTCTAACTGACACTGAACTCCGAAGAGTTTCAAGTCAATCATTTTTAGAGTTAATTCATGGATCAACTAGCCTTGAGGATCAAATAGGTAGCCACAGGATTACAAAGGAACTATTTTGATCTGCTATGTTAGTGAACCGACAAGCACAGTGCATTTTTGTTTAGACAGGATTGTCAATCAGAAGTATGTCAATTTGTGCTTTTATCTTTTCCATTAGCTCACAACTTCCTATATGTAAATGTACAAAGATGCCATAAGAATCTTAAGCACTCCAAATCCAACAGATCCATTATTCAAATTCCAAAATATCAAAAGTTGCAGCAGTGAATTGCAGTAATTAATGCTAACTCCTCTTGGCACTGGTGAATTTGGATAGCAGTACCACCTTTACATCCCTGTCACTAATGTGAACAAGTTTCCTAATGGATAATTTTAAAAAATGTACTTCTTAGAACAGGGGTATTGCTGACAAGGCCAACATTTGCTAACTGCCCTTGAACTGAGTGGCTTGCAAGGCCATTTCAGAAATCAGTTAAGGTTCAATCACTGTGAATCTGGAGTCATAAATTGAAAGGATGACATTCCTTCCTTGAAGGATATTAGTGAACCAGATTTTTTTTTAAAATGAAAATCAATGTTAGTTTCATGGCTACCATTACTGAATGTAACTTTTATAATTAATTGAATTTAAATTCCACCAGCTGTCTTAGTGGGATTTGAAAAGACATCCCTAGAACATTGGTCTGGACCTCTTGAATTATTAGTTCAGTGACATTACCACTACACCACCATCTCCCTGTCATCAATCTCCTTGGATGTTAAACATATGACAACACATTGACATTAATTGGGCATTATTAATTCACCTTTCGCACTCCTCGAGTCCTGTTCCATACAAAATCATACCAATCTCGGTAATTGCCTTCATCCAGGTCCACGATCTTAGTAACTAGATAATCCATGGTCATTTTCAGGACAGCAGCAGGTCGAAGTTCATGGGGTAACGGTTCTTCCTGATCTGCAGATGATCTGCTATATTCTTTGATTGCAGCTTCATGGTTAACCTGTGGTTAGGAAATATATCTATTGGTACCCGTTGGTTATATATTCCAAATGTCCTAGCCAGCATACCTTTCGACTGTGGGAGGAAACCAAAGCACCCGGAGAAAACCCACACAGACATGGGGAGAATGTACAAACTCTGCACAGGCAGTGACTCAAGCCAGGAATCAAACCCCATCCTTAATACTACGAGGCAGCACTGCTAACCACTGTGCCACCGTGTCGCTATTGGATTTGTATCCAATCTTCAATAAAATGGCATGCCGAGAACAAAGATCACAAGAACAATGGCTGCGGCTCATTTGATCTTTTGCATGCTGTTGCATGGCATGTAACATGCATGTTACATGCATGGCAGTTGTTCCTATGATTAAATATCTGATTGTCTTCTTAATAAAAATGTGATAATCCTTTTCTTACAAAAGGAAAAGCAGAAACGGTGAAACAATCAAGGCTTGTGTTTCTCTCAACACCAGTGAAGGAGAAGAGTATTATGAAAGACATTCATTTTCGACCATTTACCCCAAAACAAATAGCCAATCAGGATCAGTATTGTAAAAATGTAAACCAAAACTGCCCATACAAATACAGCTTGCATTATAAACTAATTTCAGATTGACTACCCTCATGTTTTAAGTAAATGGAGAACTTGAAACCAACCTTATCGGTGCCAGGTATTGTCTCAAAAGAGCTAAGTTGGTATCTTGTCTCTCTCATGTAACGCTCCTTCTCTGGACACATATCCAGACAGGTCCCCACCACAGCTTTAGCTTTCTCCAGCTCAGTTCTTTTGACTCGAGCTATTAATCAGAAAAAAAAACATTTTTCTGCTCTGCATGTTTGAATCATGCTTAACACAGATGTTAGGAAATAACTCTGTCCTCAAATGTTTAGCACTGTCTCAGGTTTTCTTTCAACTCAAATTCAATTAACACACTTCAGCTCCTTCATTCACACCCTCAGATCTGCATCTGCTGCAACTCAAATAATTCCATCATAATGTTATTTTATTCTATTTGGGAAAAAATGCCAGCAAAATATCTCCTAAAGCCTCTCTTCAATCTGGTAGAGACACAGAAAAGTTATTTGAAAAAGAATTCACTTCATTTCCTATAAATCAGGCTTGAATGACAGTGAATCAATTAAAAGGGCAGCCCCAGATTACATCTTCATCTCTTGACATTTGTCGCAGCAGCTTCCAAATGCTTCACTGCCAGTAAGACACCCCAGCTGCCAATACACCCAAACAGGAGAGAGGATAAATTTTAAAAATGGGAAAAGCACAAAGGCAACAAAGCAATTTACTGTCAATGGGCAGAAAATCTAGCTTTTGATCACATCATTGTTATAAGTCTATAGGTAATGTAATTTGCAATCAATTATTATTCTAAAAATAATTAATTTCACCAAGAAATAATGCATCATTACCTTGTCTCATTAGTTTGTCCCGCTGGTCAAGTATCCTGTATTTCTCCTCTGGAGTACTGGCAACTATGCCAATCAGATGACTGAGGGAAGATGGCAGTGTCCCCACTCGCTCAGGTATTGCCACCTGATCTTCCATTCCTTGTGAATCCTGGGATTCATTCTCAGATTGCAGAGTCTTTGCAGAAGATGGTTTCTTAACTGGTGACCTGTAGATCAAGTCTAATTAACATCGGATTCTGTTTAAAACCTCAGTTTTTAATCATATTTCTCCCTTCAATTAGCTCCTCACATTCACTTTGTTTATAACAGTGTGTGCTGGATTTATTCCTAGATTGTAAGCACCTCCATACAGTGCATCACTTAAGAATAAACTCACAGGTTGTACAACCATCCTGAATGTCAGCCTATTACCCCATAATGGATCTGCAAACTCACCCAATAACAGAGTCCACTCAATTGAAACTAATATTAAATAGAATCAATGTATTGTGTGAATTGAAATTAAAAGCTCACTAGCACAGTAAGCGCAAGGAAAGACAGAGGAAAAGATGCCTACTGTTTCTTGAACTGATAAATCATTCTGGCTGCTTTTTAAACAGAGGTTCACGTAAAACTACAAGCAGAAAACATAGGCAGCATCTATATAGAGAGCAATGGAGTTAACATTTTAGGTCTGTGACCTTTTATCAAAATTAGGAAAAGATTAATACAGGTAATTTCCTTGTATGGAATCAGTGCAGAAGATTCTCTTACTGTTCGAATGACAATTAGACAAAGCAATTCTGAAACCCACACTTGAGCTCTTGAACCCTCTGCTGTCTCCTAAATTTGGCTAACCTTTGCGACAACTCTGTGTTTCAAACTCTTCCATCAGATTTCTGTCAACCCATAGCAGCATCAAATTGACTGTAACTCAAGTCAGAATATCATATGTGACTGCAACCATTGTAAACTATTCTAGCTCTTCCTCTCTGCAAGATTCGACAGAGTTCAGGACACCACGCTCTTCTGCAGTTGACATTCTAAATGGGATTGCCGTGATTTCGTATTTAGTTATATGTAAACAAACATCTCCAGAAATGGTTACTGTTCAATCCCAATAACTCGAGCTCAGAATCAATATATTTCCCCTTTGCATGAGGAATTGTTTTGTTTTGACCTTCATCTGTCCTCATTCCAAGGGTTGGTCACACTATGAACAATCTTGCTGTACCAATTTATATTCTTTGCTTTGCAGCCCTACATGAAACTGCATGGGTTTCAGATTACCATAACTATACTTCCAGGATCAGTAACGGACACTGATTGAAATTCACTTTCCCTAGAATCTCTATAAGCAACTCCACAAGAGGTTCTCATGATGTGTCTAAAATGGCATTACCTGTTTGCTGCATTTCCTGCAGACAATCTTGCGATTGGATTGAGCACAGGTGATTGCTCCGTGTCAGTTTTATCCTTGCTGCGTTTCTCTTCATCTCCTTTTAGTACATTCACTTCTTCCCGAGAAGACTTCTTCCCAGGACCTAGAGGTGCAAGAGAGGAGGAAAAAATACTCAGTTATTACTTCATAATAAATTGATAGGAGGCATACATCATTACCCAGGTTATCCATTCAACAGGCCGGTGGGAACAAAACATCCGGCTTGACTTCAACCCTGCTGCATTCCTGCAGTTAAGAATATATCTCAGAGTAACTTTGAAGAATTCATAGAATGTATCACCCAGTGAGTCCATTGGTAGCCAGAAGTCCTACATACCACATTGGAGTAGAACAACACTCCGAACTCCCTGTATTAGCCAGGCATACAAAGCAGGAAGCAATCCAAGGCCAAACTTGCTTATATATATGGGATGTGGACCTCATTGACCAGCCAATATTTTTTGTCCATCCGTAACTGTTCTCGAGAAGCTGGTAGCCATTGCACTTCATTTTATGTTGGTAGACCCACAGTATCTTTAGAAATATGTTCCAGGATTTTGATCCAGCAATAGTGCAGGAACAGCAAAATAATATGTCAGGTTTGGAGGGAAGCTTGCAAGTGATAATGTTCCCATTCCTCAGCTGCTCTTGCCCTTCCCAGTGATAAAGACCATAGATTTGGAAGGTGCTGTCGAAGAAGGCTTGGCAAGTTGTTTCATAATTAGCACTCAACCAACACCATGCTTATGAGAGAGGAAGCATAATATACAGGTGCCAAGATTCATCTTGAAAGTTGGCTGTTGAGGTCTGGAGAGTTTAATGTGCATCAACCAAGCTTTAAACATACCTGGAGTGTATTGCAAAGAAACAACTTCAAATCTGTGGAAATTTTTAGATTCCTTCCTGCCAGTTGGAATTTACTGCATGTGCTCAGCAGGTGCAAAGGACTATGGATTTCAGCTCAGTCTGCAAACTCTTCTTTTTTCACCCAAGAAAGTGTGAATTAAGACGGGAAACAGGAGCCATTGAAGTCCTCCTACAAATTGCAAGCTACTTTTTCTACTTGTAGATTGCTTTTTTTTTGCAGGTAGAGGTCAATGAGCAGCATTTTGGGACTTGCAGTCCAGTCTGGAACCATCTTGTAGTTTTTTTTTACTCAGTCAAGTGTGAATTGGGTGGGGGCTGGGGGGCAGCCCAGAGAAGAACTCCTGTGTCATAAAAAGTGCAACTGTCACATCAATCTGAGTACACTGTGCTGTTTCATTTTTTACCCAACCAAGGGTGAATTAAAGTGAGGGAAAAAAATTGTAACTTGCAGCTCAACTGGGAACCCTTCGCTGCTTCTGTTCATCCAGTTAAGGGTGAAGTAAGATGAAAAGCAATCCATGTAAAAACCCTGGTAAATTGAACAGGAGACAGCTTGATACGTGGACCAAGAAATAGTGCTCCAGGCCAGAGAAAATAAGCCCACAGGTGCTAGCACAGGCAAAACGGCAGGAGGCAAATCAAAATTGAAGAGTGGACCACAGGGTGAAAGGGGAGTCCTCACCACGCTCTCCTGGAGGGGTCCTTGAACAGAGCATGCTGACTGAAAGGACAGGGGAAGCTATTATGGAGGCAATGCAAAGATTGTGCAGGTTGAGTTGGCGAGCTACTGAGTTGCAGGCCAAGATAGATGAACTGACAGAGAAGCTTGAATCATCTGTTAAATCTCTCCAAGTAGTCACCGTTGCCCATGAGAACAGCTTGAAGGAGCTTGAGGACTCAGAGCCATTTAGTGGAAACACCATCTCTGAGCTGAAGAGCCAAGTTACTCATTTCACATGGGAGATTAAGTCCCGAAGGGAGAAGTGTGATGAGATGGAAGGTCACCAAAGACAAAATAACATCCATCTGATGGACCCTCTAGAAGGAATTGAGAGCCCAAACATCACAGACTTTATCGCCCGGCTATTTAAGAATGTGCTGGAACTCGAGGATGAGCCACTCTGGATCCTGCACGCAGGGTGAAACCTTTTGGCCCATTATTGCACAAGTACATTACAATTCAGCATGAGATAAAAACCTGCAGCAAGCAGCACAGACACCACTCTGAAGTACCAGGAAAATAAGCTGTTGATATTTCCAGATTTTATCCAGATGGTGGCATGCAGAAGGGCAGCCTTCACTGATATCAAACAATATCTGCGTGACTGTCCTGGAGTCAAGTTCGGGCTTCACTTTCCAGCCTGCTCGAGGATTACTCTCAACAATGGAACCTAGTATAAGTTCACGGATCTGGCAGCGGTGATGAAATTTGTGGAGCAGACTTTTGAATCGGATGACCGCACACCGGATGCGAACTGATATTTGTTATTTTTATAAACCTGCATGCTGCACCAGGATCGAATTGTCAGCCAGGCAAGGGTAAGGGCAAGGGGTTTTGCGACCATTTGGTTAAATGTTTGGTATTTCCACAGAGCTTTTCACCTGTGACTGCGGTGAGAGTGGAGATGGAGATCGTGTCCCATCCAGAGTACTGTGAAGGCACCGCGATAAGATAGCGTTCAAGGCACAGGCATTCTGTTTGGGAGGGCACATGCGGGTGTTTTTGTGTCTTTAGCATATCTTTTTGTCTTTGTAGGTGTAGTTTAGCCTTTTTCAAGCCCACACTTTCTTTCTCATGATTGGTTCATCACAGCTGGTAGGGAGGGTGGGGCCCTGGAGTATGGTGTCTGCCGACATCAGCAGTTGGGGGAAAACTGCCCAGTGAGGAGGGATACCAAGCTACTGTTAGGAATGTGGGCTGTTGACTAGGAGGCCCTTACACTCTGATATCAGAGCGATTAAGTTCATTAGCTGGAATGTCAGGGGATTAAATCATTCAGTTAAGCACAGTAATATATTTCAACATCTCTGACAATTGGGTACCCAAGTTATATTCGTCCAAGAACCCACCTCTGACCAGTGGACTACTTTAGGCTCTGTAGAGGATGAGGAAGTCAATGCTTTCACTCAACTTTTCACACCAAGGCGCAGGGGGCGGCAATCCTGATCTACAAGTTCTTACCCTTGATAGTAACTAATGTCATTTCTGACTCAAACAATTGTCATGTTGTTAGCTAATATGTATCCTCCAAACTGGGACTGTGAAAACTTTTTCCAGTCATTTTTTTGCATTACTTCCAGATTTGAATTCACATCGGTTGATATGGGTGGAGATTTCAACTGTGGGTTGAATTCTGCCCTTGATTGCTCCTTCCCCAGGATAGTATCTTATTAAATCAATCATTAAATCATTTCTCACAGAATACCCATGGAGGTTTCTTGACTAGTAGGGAATTTCTTTTTTCCACTGTCCATTGAACGTATTCACGTATAGATTACTTCTTGGGAAATAATAAGTTGCTCCCGGCTATGCGCTCACATTCCTACAAAAACCATTGTAATCTCGGATCATGCTCTCTTGACTATGGACTTGTTAGTGGGAAGGAAAGTGGCCCTGTACAGCTTAGCAATTTAATACTTGTCTGCTCTGATTTCTTACTGTTTAATGATGTCTCAACAGCTACCTTGCTACCTTATGGGAGACACTGAAGGATTATTTAAGGGGCTAGATCATATCTTTTTGAGGCAAAACAGAGAGCTGGGAGGTTATTGGAATTGCTGGGGTGTATCGCCCAAGTTGATGCCACATACGCTGGGGGCCCATCCCCAGAGGAATATAGGAACATTTACTACTACAGGCAGCATTTAAGACCATTGATGAGTCCTCACATCAAATAGATTTGAACAGCATCTCATCCAAGTATACACGCTATGAGCATGGGAATAAGGTAGACAAGCTACTAGCTCATCAGTGATACCAATTCTCCACCAAAAATCTAATATCACAAATGCAAATTCCGAATGGGGTCTCTACTGATCCACAGCGAATAAATGAATTGCTTAGAGATTTTTTACTCAACCCTCTGTAGCTTGGAGACTACTGCCTACGAGGCAACTTTCAGGAGTTCTCTGGGGCATTGAATCTCCCCATGGTGGACAGGGGAGAGACTGCGGCATTGGAGAAAACAACTGACATTGAAGAAATTGTTAGGGTGACCGGAACTATACTGAGTGGGAAACGTCTGGGACCAGATGAGTACTTCATTGAATTTACAAAAAATGTATGGATAGATTGGCTCCCCTGCTACTGCACATGATCAATGAATCACATGAAAATAGCTCTCTACTGCAGAATTTGAGGCAAGCGACAATTTCACTTATCCTTTAAAAAAAGGACCTGCAAACCTGCAGCTCCTATAGACCAAACTCATTACTGAATGTAGCTCTCAAACTGATCTCTAAGATTCTGGCCATTTGTTTGGAGGACATTCAGTCCTCTATCATCTTACGTGGCCAGACTGGGTTCATTAAAAATAATTTATACTCAAATATTCGGCAGCTGTTTAACTTCACATACGTGTCTACCACCTCCAAACTATCAGATATGTTAATCTCACTGGATGCTGAAAAAGTGTTTGATCTGGTGGAATGAGTTTATTTATATATTTTATGCTCTCAGGAGGTTCAGGTTTGGCCCAAAACTCATCTCCTGGGTCAAAATACTGTACTCTGCCCTTCGCACCTCAGTCCAGGCAAACAACGTGCATTCAGCTTTTCTCTCTTTGTTCCAGGGCTCTATGCAAGGATGCCCTCTCTACCCCTGTGATTTGCCATTGCTATTGAATCAGTTGTTACGGCTTTTCGCAACAGCAAATGAGTGGTGTGGATTGGTCAGGAATGAATCAAGCAGAATGTATTGCTGTATGGGGATGACCAACTTTTGTATGTCAGTGATCCGTCCAACTCGATTCCTGAAGTCTTACCTACAGTAGGGAGGTTTTGGTGTATTTCAGGGTGTAAGCTTAACTTGAATAAAAGGGAGCTCCTTTCTTTGAATGCAGGACTCTGCACCTTGCCTTTTAAGATTGTCACTAGACAGCTTACTTACTTGACAGTGCAAGTGACTAGCAAATTTAGTGGACTCTTCGGAGCTAACTTTGCTCCGTTCATGGGGTGGATGGAACAGGACCTGAAACATTGGTCCATCCTCCTGTTACTGTTAGCGGGCCATATCAATGCAGTGAAGATGAACCACCTAAGTTTTTCTATCTCTTTCAGTGCAGTCTGGTGGTCATCCCCAAATCCTTTTTTCAAGCTTAATCAGCTCATTTCAAGCTTTGTCTGGAATAGGAAAAATGCAGAGGACAGCTTGTAAAGTCCTGAATGGAAGTGGGTATGGGACTGCCCAATTTTCTACTTTATTATTGGGCAGCCAATATGAGAGTGTAGTAGGTGCAAAGAGAGAGGGGCAACAGATTCCTTGTTGGCTACAATTAGAATCCTTCTTTTGTGCTGTGTTCCCTGGCTGCCTTAACATGTTCTCTGGTAAACTTTCCCTCCTTCCTGTATACTAGGAGTGCACCTCAAGTCAAGTCTGAGAATTTGGACACAATTAAGACGCCACTTTGCATTTCAGGCCTGGTTGCTCAGTATCGGCTAACCATTTTCTCCCCCCATCTGTTCTGGATAGTGCCTTCAATGTACGGGTCAAGCATGGGATCAGAACATTCCGGGACGTATATGTGGATGAATTGTTTGCATCATTCCAACGCACTTTTTCAGATATTTGCAAATTTGAGACTCTGCATAGGGCCAATCCCCAACTTCCAATGCTCCCACCTTGTGCCTTTATTGACATCTTTTTTGTGCCTTCTCTTACCATGCGTGGTATCAATTATGTTCTTTATTCTCAAATTCAGTCCCAACAAAACTCTCTTTGGTTAAAGCTTTATGGGAATGAGATCTGGGGGAGGAGTTCTTGGAGGAGGATTGGAACATGGTGCTGCATTGAGTACAATCCTCCTCAATGTGTGGCAAGTAGGCAGGATATAACGTAAACTCCTTCACAGAGCATATCTAACTAGGATTAGACTCTCTAGAATGTGGCCAGGCACAAGTCCCATTTGTGAACGGTGTCGGTAAGCTTCCACCACCCTCTTTCTTATGTTCTGGACTTGCCCATCACTGTATAACTACTGGACATCGATGTTTGAGAAGACAGTGGAAACGCAAGATTGGGGCATAAATGCATCCCCCCAGGCTACCCTGTTTGAGGTTGTGTCTTTAAATCCGCTGCTGCTGAAATTCCAAGCAGATTTTGTAGCTTTCATTACATTCTTGGCAAGGTGACTAATCCTATTTAGGTGGAAATCAGTTGCATCCCTGATGCACACTCAGTGGGTGAAAGAGATGGTACTTACTATTAAGCTGAAGAAGATGAGGTGCATGCTGTATGAGTCCACTATTAAGTTCTATAAGGCCTGGCAACCATTTATAGTGCATGTTGGGACGCGGTAGAGCCAGGTAAGTAGATACCTGATGGCCCCACGTGTTCATGTAGAACACTCTCTCCCCTGATTGGTGGGCACGCCCTGGCCCTTTACCTGAGTACGCCCGCCCACCCACCCACCCGCCGAGGTGTGGTGACCAATAAGAACTTCTTTCCCTTCTCACTCTGTTTCTTCTCCACTCGCTAATTTATAGTCTGGGCTGCACGGGCAATCAGTTGATTTTCCAGCAGGGTTCCTCTGCCTTTTTGTTTTCACATTATTACTGACGGGACCTGGATGGGAGTGTACCGAGGTACCTGGGGCTTGTCCCCTCATCACGGGGAGCTTTATGCCCAGTCATGTTGGAATATACATGCAAGCACTGTATGAATCTGTATCTGTTTGCCAAGTAAAAGAAAATTTTCAATAAACATATCAAGAAAAAAAAAAAATCACCTGTGTGAAGGCGAAACAAGCTCGAATGACTGAATGTCCAATTCTTGTTCCTATTTTCTATGTTTCTATGTAAATATAAGGATGTTTAACTACAACTGTACAAGACACTGATGAGAACACACCTACAAGATTCTGAGGGCAGCCTGACAGCATTGACGCTGAGAAGATACTTCCATTGCCAAGGGAATCTAGAACTAAGATACATAGTTTCAGAATAATGAGGCTGCCCTTTAAGACAGAGATGAGAAGCTATTTCTTCTCCAAAGATCATGAATCTTTGTAATTCTGTGGCTCGAATAAGCTGTAGAAGGTGAATCATTGAATATATTAAAAAGTTCAGGTAGATAAGATTTTTGAACAATAGAGTCAAGAATTTGGGAACAAATAAAAAATGGAGTTGTTGCTGAGATCAGGTCAGCCAGGATCTAATTGTACGGTGAAGCAGAGTTGAAGAGCCACATGGTCGACCCTGTTCCTATTTTGTAACCTCAAGATGTGACAAATTTACTTTGCTATTACTGTGAAGTGAACAAAGCTTCTATGCTACATAAACACATCACTATATAAAATTGGCTCCAGTCAGAAAAGGGTAGAAAATTGCAAGGATACAAGAATAGAGAATAAACATAAGCTGCTCATGTAACTCACTGTTTTTTTTCCGTTGCCAAAATATTTCAATCTGCTGCTTGCGTAGCGATTTTCCTTTCTTCTTTGCATTAGATGCAGATGCCTTTAAAAAGAAAAAGTTTGTTGTAACACTCTCCACATCCAATATACATTTTAAGTTTATTTATTAGTGTCACAAGTAAGCTTACATTCACACTGCAATGAAGCTATAAAGTGAAAATCCCCTAGTCGCCACACTCCGGTGCCTGTTTGGGTACACTGAGGAAGAACTTAGCATGGCTAATACACTTAATCAGCATGTCTTTTTGGACTACGGGAAGAAACAAGAGCATCTGGCAGAAACCCTCAGACACAGGGAGAACGTGCCGGCTCCACACAGATAGCAACCCAAGTCTGGAATCAAACCTGGGTCCCTGCACTGAGAAGCAGCAGTGCTAACTGCAACGCCACTGTGCCACCCCACAGCATCTATCTTATCTGAGCTTTTTAATATATTCAATGATTCACGTTCTGCAGTTCATTAAGCCAGAGAATTACAGATTCATATTCCTCAGAGAAGAAATAGCTCCTCTTCTGTCTTAAAAGGCATCCTTATTATACAGTCACAGTCAGATTTACAGCACAGAACAAGGTCCTTCAGTCCCTAACATCTGCATCAAAGACAAACCATCCAATTATTTAATCCCATTTTCCAGCACTTGGCCACAAGTGCAAATATTCAAACTAATAGAACTTTTGTTGTCGGTCTGTCCTGTATCAATCAGGATTTCAAAAGCTGCTTTACCTTCCCTAAAGAATGTGTAGGTTTTTAAACAACAGCAGGACTTAAACAGCAGGTTTTTAAACAACAGCAGGACTTAGCTCCTGCTATGAATCCTCTCATAAGAGAGTAGCCAGCAACACTGATAGTTGATATCAACTATCAACACTGATAGGAACAGATAGTGCAACTTTAGTAATGCATCAACAAATAAGCAAAAATGAAAAATAACAAAATAAAGTTAAAGAGTCTTTTATCTGACTGCACAAGACACTTGTAATAAAGTAGATAAACTGTCAGGACAAAGAGATAAATGGGTTTAATCTAATCATCATCACATAGATATGGTCACAAAGCAACCCAAAGCTGGAAAATAAATACTTGACACATAATTCCAAAAAGAGAGAGAATGGAAAAGGAGGAAGAATAGCATGATAATAAAATAACATAGTAGTCATAGTAAAGGATCTTGGTTCAGAAAATCACAAAGAAGAACCTTCTCTAAACTGTCTCCAATTAAATAATATATTTTCTTATATAAGGGGGACCAAAATTGCTCATACACTCCAGATATGGTCTCACCAGTGCCTTGTAGTTACAACAAAACTTCCCTACTCTTACATGCCAACCCTTGGAAATAAGGGCCAACATTCCATTAGCCTTCCTGATTACCTGCTGCATCTAGAATATAGAACAGTACAGGCCATTCAGCCCTCAATGTTGTGCCGAGCTACGTTCGAACCAAAGATCAAGCTATCCCACTCCATATCATTCTGGTGTGTTCCACGTGCCTATCCAATAACTGTTTGAAAGTCGATAAAGTGCCTAATGCTTGAAAATTGCTAAACTCTACTATTAGAGCAGGCAGTGCATTCCACACCCCAACCACTTTCCGAGTGAAGAATCTATCTCGAACACCGCTCCTGTATCTCCCACGATGAATCTTATATTTATGCCCCCTAGTAACAGGTACAGGAGATAGTCTCTGAATGTTCATTCTATCTATCCCCATCATCATATAAACTTCTATTAAACTGTTTGTAAACTCATCCTCTTCTGCTCTAAAAAGCCCCAGTTCCCTCGCAACCAGGCAGCATCCTGGTAAATCTCCTCTGCATTCTCTCCAATGCTTCCAAATCCTTCTTACTGTGAGGTGACCAGAACTGCACACAATATTCCAAGTATAGTCTCACCAAGGTTCTGTAGAGTTGCAGCAGTTAACCCCCTGTTAATAAACGCTAACACAATATAATCCTTCTTCACGGCTCTATCACTTGAGCAGCAACCTTCAAAGATCTGTGGCTATGAACCCCAAGATCTCTCTGTTCCTCCACATTCCTCAAAACTCTGCTGTTGACCCTGTAACTAGCATTCAAGTTTGTCCTATTAAAATGAATCACCTCTCACTTATCAGGTTAAACTCCATCTGCCACTTTTCAGCCTAGCTCTGCATCCTATAAATGTCTCTTTGCAGCCTACAACTCCACCTCCTCCACTACTCCACCAATCTTGGTGTCATCAGCAAATTTACCAACCCACCCTTCAGCCCTGACTTCCAAGTCATTGATAAAAATCACAGAGGACCCAGCACTGATCCCTGTGGCACACTGCTGGTAACTGGCTTTCAGTCTGAAAATTTTCCCTCCACCACCACCCTCTGTTTTCTAATGAGATAGCCAGTTATTTATCGTATTGGCCAAATTTCCTTCTATCCCACACCTCCTTATTTTCTTCATGAGCTTACAATAGGGAACCTTATCAAACGCCTTACTAAAATCCAAATACACAATGTCAACTGCTCTACCTTCATCTAATACTTAGTTACCTCCTTAAACAATTCAATCAAACTTGTGAGGCAAGACTTACCCCTCATGAAACCATGCTGACTATCCCAGGTTAAGCTGCATCTTTCCAAATGGTCATAAATCCTATTCCTCAGGACCCTGTTCATTAACTAACCGATCACCAAAGTAAGACTAACTGGCCTCTAATTACCAGGGTCATTCCTATTTCCTTCCTTGAAGACAGGAACAACATTCACTATTCTCCAGACCTCTGGCACAATCCCAGTGGATAGGGAGGACCCAAAGATCACATCTAAGGGCTCCACAATCTCATCCCTTGCCTCTCAAAGTATCCTAAGATGTATTCCACCTGAGCCAGATGACTTAACAACCTTCAGGTTTTTCAAAATTGCTAATACATTTACTTCCTCCATTCTATCAGCTTGTATCATACTCTCACTCTCAAAAACCTCCCCTTAGTGAGCACTGAAGAAAACTATTCATTCAATGCCTCACCTATCTCTTCTGACTCCATGCACAAGTTCCCACTACTATCCTTGACTGGCCCTGATCATTCTTTTATTTCTCACATCAGAAGTGTGTGATGTTGGCTTTCTGCTTTTTGTGCATTTCCTAAATCCTTTGGGTTGCTGTCTTCTGTAGTTTTTCTCCCTTTAAACTCTGTTCTTTTGTTCTCCCTCTCAAAGTGAACAACTTGACATTTTTCCACATTATACTCCATTTGTCAATTTTTTGCCCACTTACTGAAGTTATCAATATCTCTTTGTAAACTGTTTGTAGCCCACTCACAACTTACCTTTCCACTTATTTTTGTGTTATCTGCAAATTTGGCTATAGTGCTTAAACATCTTACCACTTCTTCGTGGTCAAAATCCTGGAGTTTTCTTTCTCACAGCACTGTGATTTTACCTTCACCACATGGACTGCAGCAATGCACAATAGCTGCCCATCACCATCTTTCCAAGGGCAATTAGGGTTGTGCAACATAAAAGCTGGCCTAGCCGGTAATGCCCACATCCCATGAAATAAAAAAAACCTGTTCAACACCGCCACTATTTTTTGCTCTGCATTATCAATTCTCCAAAATCTCTTGCTAAAGGACCAACACTAGCTTTAGATACTCGCTCTTACTGTTTTTATATTACTAGTTAGTTTTCTGTCTCTTTGTTAGCTTTTTACTTACTCTTTGCTGATTATAAGTTTGTCCAATCCTCTGACCCACTGCTAATCATAGCAGATTTGCAGTGTTTCCACCAATTTAATACAATTCTTGACTTTGTTATCTACCCAAAAATGATGCATCCTTCTCAAAAAGGGAGTGTGCTACTAAGTTTGCTGCTCCTCGCTTATAAACTCTCCTATCAACTAATTATATGTTAATTCCAATTAATGTTCGGTGATGGAAATTTGGGGACAAAACAATTCCTTCCAAATTCTTTTATGAGGCTTCACCTCCAAGAGTCCATCAACTGAAGAACAAATTAGAAGGTGCATTTTTCGTGAATTCAACAGCCATCCTCAGGTACTCACGTGATCGTAGAAGTGAACCACTGCCAGTCTCTTATTTGTTTGGCAATACACCCGCTGCACCTTGCCAAACTGCGAGAAGTGCTTCTTGATTATCTCCTTTGTGTTAAGGTCCACTGGGACATTTTTGCATTGGATGGCAGTGAGTTCTGACAAAGGAACACTGGACAGACTATCTGTGCTGTCACCCCGACGTAACCTCCGCGAGGATGACCTGCCAACAAAATCTGGGAGAACAAAGAAAAACAAGGAAATCAGAAATTAGTCAAAAAACACTGCAGCACAACGCAGAGGGACTGAAAACATCCCAAAAGGTGCACCTATAACGTGCTGCATTTTTCATTCGTACCTTCTGTGCAATGATAATTAATTTTCACAACAGAGTAATGAACCCCTGTGAAAACAAAAATTAAGTCAGGTGGTCAAGAAATAGGGGCGCAAGAGAGACAGGATTTCTAACAAAAAAATGTAGCAATAGAACAAGTACCTTATCCTGAGCAACTAAACTCAAATTCTGGTTAGAGACTAACACTTGAGGGCAAAGGGTAGAAGCAAAATGAGAGTAGACAGACAGCACACACTAATCCATATAGTACACCTCTGGTTAAAGATCTGTTTGAAACTGTAAATTACTACCTAAACACTGTAACATGTTGATCTGTGTGTGTAACAATAAGAGAGATTTACTCAACAGATCCGAATCTCTTGCACAGATAAACCTTTATACCCCCCAGCACAGCCTGGATTACATTGCACATTGATAATATCATATGGAGCACCAGAAAATATTAACTTAAGAAAAGATGCTGCAACATTCTGCTGTTTAAAATACTATAGGAAATCATTCCTGCAGATCTTTCAATTTAAAATGGCGATTTGCAACTCAATGTCTATAGACAACACAACAGGTCTTGGGACCATGCAGTAAAAGAAAGATCCTAGTTTCACTTCCTGGTTTACATGTTGAGGCAACTGATATCAACTGGATATTTCTATCATTTGGAGGAGGAAGGGAAAGCCAAGCTCCCTGCTCCAGATTGCTTTACAGCAAGGAATTCTGCCTGAAAACATGTGGCACTGACTTCAAAAAAGACACTAGAATTTGTTCCACTGACCTTTCTTTGAATGCGGTGGTTATGGAGGAGACACTGCTAGTGGAATTTCTCTAGTACTGTGTCATTAAGTCCAGGTCTCAGTGCAGTATTGGAGTGTGGTGACAACAACTGCTCAGTACACCAGAATCTTTGTTGACTTGCAGATTTTGTGTTTTCAAATACTCGCTGCCATAGTTTGAGCTATTACAGCTGATGGATTTCCTAGTCAATGGTGGTCTTTTGAGAATGGCAATTCACGTGCCACCTCATGGCACATAGTTTAGGAAGTGCTGAATATATTCCAGAGTCATCTCTTCAACATGTATAGGAGCTGGAATGTTGGTTGACCAGGAGTGAGTTGATATACAAGTACTATGTGCTATTGAAACTAAATGCAAAGATCAAAAGCTGGAAAGTTAGTGTCATCTGTGAAGAGAAGGGGCTACATCTCAAATGTTAACTTGCCTGTTCTCTCTACACTCATTGCCTGATCAAGTTTTCCAGCACTTTGTGTTTTTTCTATCAATTAAAATCATTGGTTCAAAGTCGGTGTCTTGACTCCACAGTGCTTATTGGTCTTCCACCAACAGAAGAATTCATGAGGTGGCACATGAAAATACTTGAATCTATCATCAAGAAAGAAATAGTGAGGCATCTGGATACAAATTGTCCCTTTGGTAAGATGCAGCATGAGTTCATAAAGGGCAGTCATGTTTGACTAATTTCGTAGAATTGTTTGAGAACCTTACATGGATCTATGGATGTGGTGTATCTGGATTTCCAAAAGACATTTGACAAAATGCATAAGTATTTAACTTGGTTTAAATAAATTGTGCACTGCAACACTGCCCATGAGCACAAATGTAAAGAAATACATTTCAAACTCTTCAATTAGGCTAACATCATATTGCAATATTGAGGATGGACTGCACAGTAGTAACTGCTACGTTTTGGGACCTTAAAAGAAACGTTGCATCCAGGTAAATATTTAGGTTTGTAGAGTTGGGCTAGGATGTTCTTTGAAGAAAAAAAAAATGAGTTCACAGTTTCTAAGAACAAGGTTCCAAACGTTGCCATTTTGAATTTTGCTCCACCTGAAGGTGGTTCAAGCCACTGGATCAAAGCATTCTCATAAAGTTGCTACTACACTGAAGACAATCATATGTAATTACAAAACATCTTTTGTGCACAAGAAAATTTCTTTATCCCAAGACCAATACCACCCCACATCTTCACACACTTTGCTTACCTACAGAAGATACATAATTCTACTCACCATCTCTCAATCTCTTCTTTGTTTCCTCTTTTCTACGTCGAGCAGGCCATCCCAAAGAAATGCTCGTCTCAGATAACAGCTTCAATTTTTCAATTGTTTCACTTTCTGAAGTTGTGCTGTCCTTTTTAATCTCTCTTCTGTTGCCCTTCAACACATCTTGGAGTGTACGATTAAAGACGCCCATAGATGGAGCAACTTTCGCTGGTCTTTTCTCAGGAAACTGGTTACTCTTGAAACCTGTTGCTTGTTCTTTAGCAGCACTGTGTTCAAACTGGAATGGTGACCTGTCTCGCTTGTCTTTTCTTTTCATGCTCTTCTTGGGTATCAACTGCTCTTCCTCCTCTTCATGCTTCAAAGCGTGTCCAATCTTTGCTGTTGTTGCAACGGTTCCCACTGCACTGTGCCTTGCATCATATGTCAACGCAGGGCTGGCATCAGTCACTCCAAAGACTGGCTTCTGAGTCGTTTTTTCTTCGCCAGTCACTTTTTTGTTTGATGCAGAGTAGTCTAGAGCAATAGCTAAACTTGGTTGAGAAAAGGTGTATGGGGTTGAAGTGCTGCTGGGGGCCGGATGCTGAAAACGGAAGTTTCCGGGAGGGTTGTTCTTAGTCACTGGCTGCGAGAAGCTAAAAGTATCGGGTAAGCTAACCGTCGCCGTTGGCCGAAGTGACCTGAAGAGGCTGGAAGACGTTGGTTGGGAGAAACTGAAGGATGGGCCACTCACACTGGCAGCCTTATTCTGTGAAGTGGTGAAAGTGCTCGCCTCTCCACTGCTCAAAGGCTGGGAGAAGTTAAACGAGGGAAGTTTATTTGCATTCGCATCCTGACTGCCAATATACGACCTCTGGATGTCCGGATTCCCGAACCCTTTGAAGTTTGGCTCAGGGTGTCCAAAATTTCCAGCCCTGATGGCACCGAAGTTTACAGAGCTCGGGAAGGTGCCGAAAGGCTTAAAGCTGAAGGATTGACTGAATGCAGGAGGGGGGCCAGAACTATAGACTGCTGAAGCCGCAGAGTGTCCAAACACAGCGGGAGCCTCTCCCACTTCACCTACTTGTCCGAAAGGAGGATCCTGCTGGGGGTGAAAAGCTGGGAAGCTGCTGTCGCCCTTCTGGAAGAGCGCGGAGGGCAACTTTCCCGCTGGATCCATGAACCTGGATGAATAAAGGGGCCGCCCGGAGCCACCAACCTCCAGAAACTGTGTGACCGGGCTCCAAAACCTGCCAACAGCCTAGCTTAACCAAGCCCGCTGTGTCCTTCCCACATACTCTGGTGATTTAAACCTGAATATCAACTGATTTCACATTTAAATAAACAACATCCTCGTCCCATACAACGGGCCTCAACCAAACGCCACCATTAGTCGAACAATAGCAGCGCCCGCCTCCCGGGTCCATCCCCGTCAACCTTCCGTTCCGGTCAGCCCGGAACGGAAATTCGGTGCACCCATTCTCACGGTCCTGCCAGCAAGTTGCCATTGACAACAGGCGGTCGGTTCTCCCCAGTCGGGGAGCTGTCATGTCGCTGGTAATCAGGAACCTGCAGCGAGCGGTTCCCCTCCGCAGGGCCCGGCTCCGGCGGGACTCGCAGGCCCTGCGCCACATCCTAGGCCTCGCACGGTTCGACCTGGCGCTCATCTGCGTGGACGACCGGCGGATGCGGGCCTTGAACGGACTCTACCGGGGGCAGGCGGCGGCCACCGATGTGCTGTCTTTCCCTTTCCATCAAGTAAGAGGACCAAGAGTGGGCCGCCCGGTACTGGAGAGTCGGGTAAAGGCAAAATACTGCAGTACGGATAAAAGGTGGGATGATGGGTTAAAGAAACGTATCAGCCATAAGAATTAGGCCATTTGGCCCATCGAGTTTGCTCTGCCATTGCATCTTGGCTGATAAGTTTCGCAACCCCATTCTCTCACCTTTTCCCGTTACCTTTGGTTCCTTTACCAATCAAGAACCTCTCCATCTCTGTTTTAAATACACTCAATAACCTGGCCTCCACAGCCTTCTGTGGCAATGAATTCCATAGATTCATCACTCCTGGCTGAAGAAATTCCTCTTCATCTCGGTTATAAACGGTCATCCCTTTACTCTGAGGCAGTGCCCTTGGAGCCTAGTCTCTCCTACTAATGGAAGCATCTTTGCCACATCCGTTCTTTCCCGGCTGACCGGAACGGAAGGTTGACGGGGATGGACCCGGGAGGCAGGCGCTGCTATTGTTCGACTAATGGCGGTGTTTGATTGAGGCCCATTGTGGGGGACGAGGATGTTGTTTATTTAAATGTGAAATTAGTTGTAAGTTTCAGTGAGGTTATTTGATAAAATTAGGGCTCGTAGGATTAATGTATAGGATAATATATTAATACGAATTGAGAATTTGTTAAGGATAAAAAGCAGACAGTAGTAACAGACCGATTGGCAAGCTGTAACTAGCCATGATTGATGGATCAAATGGCCTAATTCTTCTCCTATATCTTATGGTCTGTGCTGGAATCTGAAACAAAAACATAAAATGCTAGAAAATCTCAGTAGGTCTGATAGCATTTGCGGAAGAGAAGAGAGCCAATGTTTTGATTCAGTATAATGCTTTGTCAGAGTGGAGTGGCCAGCCAGCGCATGAAACACTATCCAATTCTAAAGAATGTTTATGGATCTGAAACATTAACTCTGTTTCTTCCTCCACAGATGCTACCAGTTCTGCTGAATATTTCCAGCGTTTCCAGTTTTTATTTCCCACAGATGAAATTCGCAGAACCAATTGTATGATAGCTAACACAGAGGACAATTTTGATTTTTTTCAATAGAAATTTATTGAGGTATTCATATTTTAAAGTTTCGGTTGTTATTCATAGAATCCAGATTGCAGAAGTGAGCCATTCGGCCCATTGAGTCTACACCAATCCTCAGAGAAAACCCCCCCCAACCCTGTCTCCACAAGCCAGTGCATCAGCCATGGCTAGTCCATCCAACCTGCAAAGTAGGACAACTTAGCATGGCCATTCCATCTAATTTGCCCATCTTTGGATTATGGGAAGGAACTGGAGCTTGGAGGAAACCCATGCAGATACAGGGACAACATAGAGACTTCACACTGACCTTAACCCAAGACCAGAATTGAACCTGGGTCACTGGCACTGTGATGCTGCAGTTCTAGTCACTATGGCGCTGTCATTATTAATATAATGCACAAAGATCCTGTCAGCTTTTTGAATTCTCGCCATTCTCTTAGTCTGCCTAAAACTACTGTTTTCTCAAAAGTAAGACAACAGATTTCCATCCTGCAGACTATGGGAGAGCAGATGTACGATCCAAGAAGCTCAAGGGAATCACACTAAATTCACTGACTCTGGGAATTATCCAGGAAGTTTGAAATTCCTAAGGGCAATTCCTGTGCTCCTAGGACATTTCACGAAAGTCTCTGGCCCAGTTAGAATTCAAGATTTTGGGCAGGTCCGACTTGCGTTGAAGACTATGGCAGATGAGAACATAGAAATTATCATTATTACTAAAGAAGCAGTGTTTGATAAGCTAATGGGGCTAAAGGTAGACAAGTCTCCTAGCCCTGATGGAACATACCCCAGGGTATTAAAAGAAATGACAGGGGAAAGAGCAAATGCACTCATGGTAATTTACCAAAATTTGGTAGACTCTGGGACGGTTCCAGCAGATTGGTAAATGTAATGCCTCTGTTTAAAAACAGAAGGTAGGCAAAAGGCAGATAACTATAGGCCGGTTAGCTTAACATCTGTAGTAGGGAAAATGTGTGAATCTATTATCAAAGAAGAAATAACGAGACATCTGGATAGAAATTGTCCCATTGGGAAGACACAGCATGAGTTCATGAAGGGCAGATCAAGTTTAACTAATTTGGTGGAATTCTTTGGCGACGTTACAAGGACAATGGACAATGGGGAACCAGTGGATGTGGTGTATCTAGATTTCTGGAAGGCATTCCACAAGATATTGCACAAAAGGCTACTGCATAAGATCAAGGTGCATGGCATACGGGTAATGTATTAACGTGGTTAGAGGATCAGTTAACTAACAGAAAGAAAGAGTGGGAATAAATGGATATTTTTCTGGTTGATGATCAGTAACTAGTGGTGTTTCCCAGGAATTAGTGTTAGGACTGCAATAGTTTACAATTTACATAGATGATTTGGAGTTGGTGACCAAATGTAGTGTGAAAGTTTGCAAATGACACTAAGATGAATGGTAGAGCAAAGCATGCAGAGGACACTACAAGTCTGCAGAGGGATATAGATAGTTTAAGTGAATGGGCAAGGATCTGACAGATGGAGAACAATATTGGTAAATGTGAGAGCATCCATTTTAGTGGGAATAACAGCAAAATAGACTGTTATTTAAATGATAAAAAAAAGGGGCATCTGCTGTGCAGAGGGACTTGGTGTCCTTCTGCATGAATCTCAAAAGGTTGGTTTGCAGTGCAGCAGGTAATTAAGAAAGCAGATTGAATTTTGTGCTTCATTGCTAGAGGATGGAGTTTAAAACAGGGAAGTTATGTTGAAGCTGCAAAAGGTATTGGTGAGGCCACACCTAGAGTACTGTGTACAGTTTTGTTCTCCTTGAGACAGGATGTACTGGCAGTGGAGAGGGTGCAGAGGAGATTCACTAAGTTGTTTGCAGAGTGTAGAGGATTAGCTTATGAGGAGAGACTGAATAGACTGGGGCTGGACTCATTGGAATTCAGAAGAATGAGGGGAGATTTTATAGAAACATGTAAGATTATGAAGGGAATAGATAAGATAGAAACAGGGAGGTTGTTTCCACTGGTGTGTGAAACTAGAACTGGGGGGGAATAGCCTCAAAATAAGAGGGAGCAGATTTAGGACTGAGTTGAAGAAGAACTTCTTCACATAAAGTGTTGTAAATCTGTGGAGTTCCCTGCCCAGTGAAGCAGCTGAGGCTATCTCACTGAATGTTTTTAAGGCAAGGATAGATAGGTTTTTGAACAGTAAAGGAATTAAGGTTTATGGTGAACAGGCAGGTAAACGGAGCTGAGTCCACAAAAAGATCAGCCATGATCTTATTGAATGGCGCAGCAGGTTCAAGGAGCCAAATGGCTTACTCCTGCTCCTAGTTTTTATATTCTTATGTGCAGCTCATTGGACTAATTTTCATTGAATCAGAATGGTTACAGCATAGAAGAAGGCTATTTGACCCTTCACATCTGTGTCATATCTTCTTTAGTAACTTTGGTGCCACTTCTCTACCTTTTCCCTAGAGTCCTGCAAATTTTTTTCTCTTCAGATAATGATCCAATTTTCTTTTGAGAGTCACAATTGAATCTGCTATCACAACACTCTGTGGCAGTGCATTCTAGATCCTAACCATTCTCTGCAAAATCAGTTTCCCTCATGTCGCTAATGTTTCTTTTGCTCATCACCTTATACCTCTCTATCTACTCTGTACAGATCTCTCATAATTTTGAATATCAAATCTCCTCTCAACCATCTCTTCTCCAAAAACAACACCCTCAGCTTCTTCAGACTTTCCAAGTAACTGAAGTTCTCCATTCCTCGAACCATTCTCGTAAATCTTCTCTGCATCCTGTCTAATGTTTTCTCATTCCATCTAAAGTGTGGTGCCTAGAATTGGACACAATACTACAGTTGAGACTGAACCAATATTTTATAGAGTTTTATTATAACTGTCTTTTTAATCTGGATATCCTGCTAGTTAAATGCAGTCTAGTCTGGGAATGGTATACCCTGCAGCCATGATGCACAAATGGCAGAGGAAGTGGATGTTTAAGCCAGTGAATGGGATGCAAATCAAATAGCTTGCTTTGTCCTGGATGGTATCGTGCTTTTGAATGTTTTTGGTGCGTAACCTGTTCAGACAAGTGGAGAGTATTCCATTGCATCCCTGACTTACACGTCATGAGTAGCAGGATATGCTTTGGAAAGTCAGGAAATAAGTAACTTGCTGGAGAATACCTGGCCTTGCTATGCTATTTAAGTGGATGGTCCAATGGTGATCCCCCTAGGATATGAATGATTTGGGATTCAGGGATAGTAATGCTGTTAACTATAAAGAGGATATGGTTATGTTCTTTTTTATTAGATATGGTCATTACCTAATTATCTGCTACTTATAAACTGATGCTTTGTCTTGATTTTGCTAATATGTAGACATATATTATATGAGGAATTATCACTAGAGCTGAATACTGTAATCATTCACAAACAGCCCACTTCAAACCTTATAATGAAAGAACAGTCATTGATAAAGTACTTGAGGGTAATAAATTGTGTAAACGGTTGGGTAATCCATTCTATCTTTCTTTCAGGATCTGAAAGCAGGGGATATTCCCAAACCCCTATACCAGGATGAGTATAACCTTGGAGACATCTTCCTCGGAGTGGAATATATCTACAGACAAAGCCAAGTGCACAGGCAAGATTTCTACAGTGTACTAACAGTATGTATTTATGACGGATTTCCATTAATGAGGAATTTCCTGTATAGGAATTCTACAAGGAAATGTACTTGTCCTCTGAAAGAAACCATAAAATAATTACATTTAATAGGGTATGGGAGAGCAATTGTGCTGATCTGTAGTTAGTTTTTTTCCTCCATAAAATGCCTCCTTCTGCACTGTAAGAATTCTATGATTAAAGACAATTGCAGTAGTCAGATTTGGAATAGGACAACAGACTTGAGAGCTAATTCAAACATCTGTTACCATTTTAATAAGAGCCTGGGAATCAAGGGCTAAAGCAATCGTAAATAATTTGTACAGCTGTCAAGAGAAAGAAATCATAAAGGGGATAGTGTAAAATCCTAGACTGGATTTCCTGTCAAAAAGGAGTGGACACTTCGTTTAACGGTGTCATTTGGAAAATTGGTCTGGATTTTTGAATGCAAACCGCTAAGGGAAAGCCTTATAATGAAAGAAGATTTTGAAGCGTGTTTTTGGGATGGAATTTGGAAACTCTCATATGACAATTATTTGGAAGGATTCTGAGGAGAAATCCATAGACACTAACTTGGATTCAAAGTGGAGTGTGTATTTGACCAAGCGTCATCTTGTGCGCTTAAAAGGGACTTTGTGTGTTAATGAGACCATTGTAGCTGAAGGTGTAATTTGTATTCTGTATTAATCCTAAAACCTTTGTATAATTAAGCTGAAGGGGAGTAAAGGAGTATGATATTACAACATAATTTTTTCATCTTTAATAATTTTTTTCTATTAATAGTCCTGTGTCTTTATTCTTCCACCTTCTGTTAAATAAAAGGTAAAACTTATGGTCTTTTGAGCCAGGGCTTCATTCTGGGATCTGTCAAGTTATAAATATATTCATGCTTCTTTAATGTAATCTGACCTAAGCAATCTGTAGCTTTTAAGTTTGAGTCCCACTGTAAAAGTAACCGTAATGGATTAAATAGGTACATCAATATTAACAAAGTTTAATTATTGTGTTGATGCAAATTTATTTTATGTGTATATTTTGATACTTTTTGACCTAGTCACTGCATTATGTTCTCAGCCAAGACAATGCAAAATAAAGCTCTTTGCTGTATTCCTACAATGAGGCTCAGACTTGAAGTCAGAAGTGTTTTCTGCCCCCAAGTAACATTATTCTATTCCTACACAAGAACATCTGATGACCTTTCTACCAATGTAGCTAGCTTGATCAGATTGGGCCCATAAGTTGCAGTACTGAAACAGACTGTTTGACCGTGTTAGTATTGATGCTCCATCGAGTAAACAGTTCCAATTACATTTACCTATCCTGTTGCTGTAGCTATTTAATTCTTTTCCTTGATCCACCTATCCAATTTAATCTTGTAAGGTGACACAGTTTCTGCATAATAATTAAGCTTGGAAGTGAATTCCACAGCCTTAGTGAAGAAAAGTCAATGAAGAAATTTCCCCCATCCTCTAGTTTAAATCTATCTGCTGTGTTGCATCCTGTCAAATTTTGAACATTTCTATTTTATTTTAATGAAAAAAGACCCAATCTTTCAAGTCTTTCTTCACTGTGAAGAGAAATTCCATCATGGTTTTCAAAAGGGAATTGGGTAATTATCTGGAGAGAAATTTTACAAGGGTATAGGAGCTGTGTGTGACACAGTGAGTTGCTCTTGCAGACAGCTGGCACAGACAGGATGGGCCAACTGACCTCCTCCTGTGCTGTAACTATTCAATGGTTCTACTTTTATCAGTTTCCTCATACCAGGCATCCTAGTGAATCTATGTTAAACCCTGCAGGTTTCTCTGATCTCGCCGATGCTGCACCTCTGCCATGAGCTTCTTGATACTGTGGGGTGGCCTCAATGGGAATTTCCATCGGTTGGCCCATCCTGTCTGTGCCAGCTGTCTGCAAGAGCAACTCACTGTGTCACACACCCAGTAGAACCAAAGGATCCTGCCACATGTCAACAGCATGCTGCCTCCCACTGCCAAGAAAAATACTGAGGAGGGCAGAGAATCCCATCCTCTTTTAGTAGCCTTGCTATGGTGTAGATTCCAATACTCTACAGAGTACCTAACAGTACTTAATATTCATTTTATGAACATTATTGTTACCTCCCTGAATTTTATATTCTACTTCACTTTTGGTATCTTTCTCACAGTCTTTTCACAGTATTGAACTCTTAGGAAGAAAATCTCCTGAGTTATAGATTTGTTTCTGGTTGTTTGACCAGTGTTCTCTGTGACAGCTTGATTTAATGGAATGACTACTCTATTTTGATTGGCTATTCCCTTTTGTGCAGGTGACCACATTACATGGAATCTGCCATCTATTGGGCTACAGACACAGCACAGAAGCTGAATGGAAGCAGGTATAATCACACTTTTCGTCATGCAGTTAATTCAATTAATGCTTTAAAAAGAGAATTGGAGAAGTACAAAGAGATAAAAACATTCAGGTGAGCAGGGACAGCAGCTGGAAACTATTTTGAGTTGCCGTCACAGAGAGCTGACAAAGTCAATGGGCAAATGGCCTCCTGCTGTGACGGAACCATTCTATGATTCTAATTACCTGTACTATAGTTCATCACATTTCAGATCATCATCTAGAATTTGCATGGACCAAAAACCTCTTGTGAGACGTTACCTCACTGCGCAATCAGCTAACACCAATCCGCAATCGTCCAGCCAAAATCAACTTCACAGCTGAAAAAGGTTAAATTAAATGTTATTTGTATTCTTTAGTCCTTTTCCTAGGATAATAACACACCATATGTAGAAGCAATCCTCCCATTAGCAACTGGATGGGGATTGATTCCATTCATTGTGGCAGCTAATGTATTCTACATTGATTACAATAAATAATTTGCTGTGAGCCTAAGGGACATTCATTATTGATATCAAATGTGTTTGTTTTAAATTGACTAACCAAATCTCAAAATTTCTGCTTTAGGGTTGGTGATTTCAGAACAAGGAGCCACAAATTTTAGAGTTAGACTAAAGTTTTGGTTTTAGAGTTGATATCAGAAAGTACTTTTTAACACATAGAATACTGAAAATCTCAAAACCTACAGAAAAGGCAGGAATACTTCATCAATTAAAATATTCAAGACTGAGACCAGTAAGAGTATCAGGGAAGAAACATCAGGTAAATGGAGTTGAGGTGCAGATCACCCGCAACCTGATAAATGGTAGCATGAGCTCAAAAGAGCTGAATGGCCTATTCTGTTTTTATGTCCAGTCTTACAGAGAACAAAACAGTGCTATGTTCTGATTTTCTACGCATTTGTCTCTTCCTCAGATGTTCCAGAGAGAGTCCGACACCCTCAAATTGTTTAATAGTCTCACAGGAGCTGACCTGCAGCCGCTAACACAACGCAACTTCTGAATGCAAATGCGGCCAAAAGTCACTGAGAAACATTTATTTGACATTTATTTTCTATGCAATGAATGGGTGTGGCACAGATTCTGTGTGCAAAATAAAGGCAATGGAATTTGAGCTATATTTAATTGTACAGTTTCAATAAAGTCAGAATTATTTTCAATATCTTATTTTTGCACGAATCTTGTGTTCAAGGTAAGGAAAATGAGTCAATCTGTATCCTAACTACATCCCGGATTGAATGCAGAGTAAGATTCCTCACCTCTATCTCAGAAAAAAAGAATTTAATTAAGTATAGGCACATTTTCTCCATTCCATACACCAGCCATCCTCTCCTCAGTAAGATGACATTGCCTATTCTGTGTCTGAGCCAATTAGTGCTTTCCTTAAATGGTTTTGGCTGGGTCCTAGTCTAAATAAACAGTACATCATAAATGATGTTTGGGTAATTTCAAACAAGCAGTATCTGAATTTTTAACATTATTTAAATTTAATTTGAATTTGAGGCAGAGTCAGTTACCCAGCATAATAGATGTAACGTGGATGTAGCTATTCAGATGGAGGCTGGGTAATCCCATACCAATGCAATATAACTTCTCTATCCCAGAAAAGTACATAAATTTTTATAAATATGGTTATTGCTGGCAAAGCTGCATCCTGGTTGTCAGATTCTAATGCATTGTATCAGTTCCAGAGGATTGATACCACTGAGGTTGGGTTTCATAGTCATATACCAACCAACCCAGTATGGAAGCACACTTCCTTCCTCAAAAAGCATTAAATGAACCAGTTGGCTTTTTGCAATAATCCAACAGCTTTGCAATCAATTCTAATGATATCTGTTACAGATACTCGAAGTCTGTATTGCTATAGCAACACACACTTTTACACACGTTGTTTTCTGGAATATGGATAGAGGCTCCAATTTTCTTTTCAACACATGGCTGACCAGAAACCTCTCCCACCCTTACTATTTCAAGTTGATAATCAAATACGACAGCATTACAAGCACATGTTCTTTGGCCATTAGGTCCTGAGTTGCGAGTCAAACCCAGAGCTTTTGGCTCAGAGGCAGGGGTCCTATCCACTGTGCTGAAAGATCTTGACTCACACTAATACCATCTTTTTATTTCCAGATTTTCAAAAACCGACTTTAAGTTGTCAAACTGCCACAACATCATTTGAACTCTTATTTTCAGGATTATTTCTCCAGGAATAGATGCATTGGGTCAAGTTCTGAAATTATCACTTTTATTGCTTTGAAGGGAAGCAACTGAGTCAAGAAGGTACAATCTTGAAATAAATCAAAAACATACCTCATCTTTCAAAGAGGAAGATTTAATTCCCAATTTGTTTAGCAATAACTCTAATAAGGGCTGTAGAATAATTCTAATTTGAAGAAATATGCTGTTATACTACTTTACCTACTCACAATTAAATTCGAGAATAAAAATGTATGATGTGTTTAGCAATGTATACTAGTATACAGTATATTCCTTGAATACCTTGCTCCGTAAATTGTTTAAATTCTGAATACTGTTTAGTGTTTCCAAAATAAATGTAGGCTTCAAAATCAATGTAATTTCAAAGGCTTGGCTCATCCTAATTCAAACACGATACATCATATATGATTCTCAGCAATAGACCATGGAAAGCTACAACACAGAAGGCAATTGAACTCGTCATGTCTGAGCTGAATCTTTGAAAGAGCAGCTGAGCTTTATTCCACATCTCTGCCTTTTTCCATAACTCTGTGAAGTTCTTCTTCAACATCAGAATCCTGCTCAACCCTGTTTTAGAATTCTATGAATCTGTGAAATTAACTTTCATCACTGTTTCAGGTATTGCATTCCCAGATCCCACCAATTACCCAAGTGGGGGAAAAGAATCTTTATCTCCCCTTTAAATCCTGTACCAGCGATTTTAAATCTATGACCTCTACTTAGTGACCTATTTGTTAAATAGAATAGTTTTTCCAATTTATTTTATCAATACCTTTCATCAGCTGGAAAATCTCGATTAGGTACTATAATAACTTCAAGGATTGGCTCCACCAGTTATCGTAAAACACAAAGATTTATTACAACTATTTACACAGTGCTTGACACACTTTTACAATCAGCTCAAGGGTCCAACTGCTGGGACAGGATGCCACACATTCCAGTGAATTCCCCCCGTGACCCCCTAATTAGACTGGTGGATCATATAATTCCTCCCTCAGAGGATATTCACAGGATTAAGCTCTGAACTACTCCAGATGCCCTCTAAATTTTCTCTATTCCAAGAACAAAATACTTAATTTTTTTCAACCTCACTTTATAACCGAAGTCTCTCAGTACTGTAACATCCTGGTAAATTTCTGACTTGAAACATTAGTTCTGTTCTCTCTCTTTGTAGATGATGCAAAATCTGCTGAGATTTTCCTGCATTTTCGAATGTCAGCAGTCATAGTAATTTGCTTTTATCCTGGTAAACCTGTTGTATTCTCTTTCTAAGCCTTTAAACCTTTCTCAAAGTGCAGTGCCCAATATTGTGCAGAACCCCCCAGCTAAGGTCTAACCAGTAATTTATAAAATTCTAATATGATCTCTACTTATCCTATATATAAGCCCTTATCAACTTGCCCAAATATTTTTAAGGATTTGTGTATCTAGACAGCAAGGGCTCGCTGCTGTCTATGCTTTTCAAAATTGTGCCATTTTTGATATACTTCACATTAGTTCTCCATTTGTCCACATTGAACTCCATCCACCATGCCCATTTCAGCATCCTCCCTATGTCAAACTGAAGCCTGAAAATTACTTAATAGGCATTCACTGGCTTAGTTACAATACTATAAATGATCTCCTGTGTTACTGAATTAACCTTAAAGTACATGCTTCAATATTTTATAAAGGGGTTTCTCTGATCAGACTAAGCCATAAGTCAAAGTTGGGCAGTGTCACCTGAATGGAGGTGTAGATGAGTAAGCGAGATGGTAGCTAACGTGACAGGTTAGAAAGGATGTAACTTGTTCATTCAGCACTGCGTAACAATTTGTAGTTTATTTTATACAGTAAGCATTATGCACCAACAGTTAACCGCTACTCACTGTTTAATTGCATACTGTTCCTGTGAGTATGAATTGTTCACTGTTTATGTTTATACAGCAGCATATGAGTAAGTTCAATTATCTTCAAAGAGCACAGTTAGTGAAATGTTGTTTTCTCAGTTTTGTAGGATTGAATTGTCGATTGTCCACTGAAAACAATGTAAAGTTCCATTAAAATCATTCAGAAAGTCCATGTTCAGTCCTTCAAATGGGTTGTCTGAACCCATTCTTCCAAGGTACAAGTTTCTTCAAGTGTCCTTCAACCACTGTGTTCTCAAGCTGAAAATAAATACTGAAATGTTTAATTCATATTGTATTTATATCTTACAGTCTATTTCTTTTATTTTGTCAGCCTTAACATAGTGGTTTACTAGAAAATTCTTCAGCAGCTAGAGGACAACTGTGTTTTATTAGTGATATTTCTTGAGGATAAATGTTGACCATCACTGGTATACAATTGGCAAGAGATATTGGAATCCCAGAGAAATTGCTTTAAATGTTCGTTTGCTATGGTATATCATGTTTTTTCTGGCTGGAAGACTGTGTCCAGTGGGGTCCCAAAAGAATCAATGTTGGGGCCCTTGCTGTTTATGGTTTCTATAAAGATTTAGACTTGAATGTAAGATGGTTGTCCAATGAATTCATGGATGATAATGAAAATTAATGGGATAGTAGTTGGTGAGGAGGGTAATCCTTTGATTACAGAAAGATATAGACAGACTGGTTAGAAAGGCTGATCAATGGCAAATGGAATTCAATTTGGATAAGTGTGATGTGATGCACTTGGGCAGGACAAAAAAGGCAAGGGAACACATGATGAACAGCAGAACCTGGGAAGCACCCAGGGATCAGAAGGACCTCCGTGTGCATGTACACCAGTCCCTTAAGATAGCTAAACAGGTGGACATAGAATCATAGAGGTTTAGATCATGGAAGTAGACCCTTCGGCCAGCTTGTCCATGCTGCCGTTTTTTTTTAAACCCCTAATCTAAATCCAATTGCCTGCATTTGGCCCATATCCTTTATATCCATCTTACCCATGTAACCGTTTAAACACTTTTAAAAAGACAAAATTGTACCTGCCTCTACTACTACCTCTGGCAGCTTGTTCCGGACACTCACCACTCTCTGTGTGAAAAAATTGCCCCTCAGGACACTTTTGTATCTCTCCCCTCTCACCTTAAATCTTTGGCCTCTAGTTTTAAACTACCCTACTTTTGGGAAAAGATATTGGCTATCTAGCTGATCTATGCCCCTCATTATTTTATAGACCTCTATAAGATCACCTTTCAGCCTTCTGTGCTCCAGAGAAAAAAAATCCCAGTTTATCCAGCCTCTTCTTATAACTGAAACCATCAAGATCCGGTATTATCCTAGTAAATCTCTTCTGCATTCTTTCTAGTTTAATAATATCCTTTCTATAATAGGGTGACCAAAACTGTACATAGTATTCCAGGTGTGGCTTTCCCCATGTTTTGTACAACTTCAACAAGACATCCCAACTCCTGTCATGGTTATATAATGATTAAGGAGGCATATGTATACTTGTCTTTATTAGCCAAGGCATAGCATTTAAGAGCAGGGAGATTATGCTGGAACTATGTAGCCACAGCTTCAATATTCTGAGTATAGTATAGTAGAATATTGTGAGCAGTTCTGGAATCCAAATTATAAGAGAGATGTAGAGATTTACTAATGGGGTGCAATGCAGATTCACCAGAACAGTATGGGGACTAAAAGGGTTACATAAATCTAGCTTACATTCTCTTAAGTGTAGAAAGTTAAGCGGTGATCTCACAGAGACTTTTAAAATGATAATGGGTAGGTAGGAAGAAACTATTTCCTCCAATGGGGGAATCTAGAACAAGGGGACATAGTCTTAAAATTATAGTAAGGCCATCTAGAAATGAATTCATTAAGTAATCCACATAAAGGGTAGTAAAAATCTGGAATACTTCTTCCAAAAGATCCCAAGGGGCTTCGTAGCACCAGGGACGTGACTTCGATTTCCAGCTTGGGTCACTGTCTGTGTGGAGTTTGTATATTCTCCCTGTGTCTGCATGGGTTTCCTCCAGATGTCCTGGTTTCCTCCCACATTCTGAAAGATGTGCTGGTTAGGCGCATTTATCCAAACAGACACCAGACTACGGCGACTGGGGAAATTTCACAGTAACTTCATTGCAGTGTTAATATAAGCCTTACTTGTGATTAATAAATAAACTTTAACTTTAACAAAAGGCTTTGGATATTGTAATCTTCTCAAGTTTAGCACTGAATTCTATGGCCACAAGTTGCTAGGTACTCCCTAACTGCTAGATAATTGACTAATTCTCGTTCATTACTCATCACAGAGCACTGTGGCTAAATACCAGGGCCATCAGTCCCCCTAATGCTTGACAGTAATGATGCAGTAAAATGCTGGAATGAACATGTTAGCATGCAGCCACTGTTGTAACTTTACCTTCAAGTATATAGTATTCTCCACCTACAGTCCTGGAGGCATTCGGGAGTAGGTTCCATTGACTGCTTCCCTTCAGAAAAGAAGAAAGAACATGTGTTTTATAGCATCTCATCACAATTCTCAGGATGTCCAAAGCACTTGGTATTCATTGAATTACTTTGAATGCACAGTCCCAATTTTGTAGGTGAATTCAGGAGCTAAATTCCATAAATAGTATCAAAATGAATGATCTATTGGTGCTTTAAGGTTCATACTGGGATAGGTTCCCTTCTCTATTTTGAATATTGTTCTGGGATCTATAATGTCTTCCAGAGAAAGAAGATAGATCTTTTGTTTAAATTTTCATCTAAATGACAATGTAGCAAATACTCAGTACTCAATGTCAATCTTAATCGTAGGGAAGGAGTTCCACAGATTTTTCCATCAGAGCTTCAACAGAAACTCTGGAGAAATGGTGTAGATAGCTGTTTTTCCAAGGGTACAACTGATCACTCCTTGAAAAAGTCCCCATTTAATTGTAGGTATCTATGCTGAAATTGTGGAGTCAGATATGACAGCGCAGTGGCACAGGTGGCACAGTGGTACAATGGTTAGCATTGCTGCTTCACAGCACCAGGGACCTGAGTTCAATTCTGGCTTTGGGTCGCTGTCTGTGTGGACTTTGCACATTCTTCCCATTTCTGCATGGATTTCTCTGGGTGCTCTGGGTTCCTCCCACAATCCAAAGATCTGCGGGTTAGGTTGATTGGCCATGCTAAATCAACCCTAATTCAGGGAGATTACTAAGGTAAATAAGGTGGGATTGTGGTCAGTGTAGACTCAATGGGCTGAATGGCCTCTTTCTGCACTGTAAGGATTCTAAGATTTGATTTGATAGAAACTAAAGTGTACCATTTAAGCTATATTAGAAGGTAACTACTACATACTGGTTTAATTGCCTCTTCTGAAGCTTTCTTTGTGCTAGGAATCTTGATCTTTGTTTCAAAACCATAAAAATAAGTCATGAAGGATATGCTGATAGAGTTAAATAAAGAGGATAGAAGGACCATAAACACTGGCACAGGCCAATTGGGCTGAATATTCTGTTTCTGTGCTGTGGACTTCATGCATTTAATGACTGACCATGGAATTGGATTGTTTATGTTGGGGATTAATGCATATTTTCACAAGATGTTTTTTGTTTGGTCAAGTTGAATGAGCCAGTAATAAAATGGAATCTGAAGGTGAATTTGTGGTACATGTCATATTCTTCAGATATTACTTATTTATCTTGTTTGCATCCAATTTCACAAAACCATTATTATAATTATATTGTTTTATCCATTTAGGGTAGCATGGTGCTTTGCACTGCCACCTCATGGCACCAGAGACCTGGCTTCAATTCCAGCCTCGGGTGACTGTCAGTATGGAGTTTACATGTTCTCCCCATGTCTGCGTGGGTTTCCTTCCACTGTGCAAAGATGTGCAAGGTAGGTGGATTAGCCATTATAAATTGCCCCTTAGTGTTCCAAGATGTATAGGTTAGGGGGATAAATGCACAGTGTTACAGGGATAGGGCAGGAGGGGTGCACCTGTGTAAGACACTCCTTTAGAGATTCAGTGCTGACTCGATGGACTGAATAGCCCCTTCTGACTATAGGGATTCTATGATTCTTTATCTACATAGTTTAGTTGCTGACAGAGATTAATTGTATGCCCCACAACATGGTATTCAGCATTTCTAGGTGTTAAGTACACTTCTATACAAATGGCAAGTCTTGCTAGCAATGTAACATTGAGTATCAGCAGTGAACCAAAGGCTGCTGACTGCCACTGTGTGCCAGACAGATGGAACATTGAATTGGGAGTTATTTAGAGACATTGGCAGCTGCTGCATAAGGCCTATCACAAAGAAGAGCTGTACGGCTGGATCAGTAGTTAAGTGCCACCACAACAACATGAAGTAGCCGCAATTTGATTGGAATTTGGAACAGGATTAATTTGATTAGTCTTCAGTTTCTATTGTTCTAGGCACCCACAATAGTTGTCTCAGGGTCACCTCATGTGCCCAATTACCTAGATAGCTAGCATCAGGTCGGGACTTATCATCTACTCTCTTCCCAGAGTGAACAAAACACTCACTCTGCAGCTCAAACAATGAGTATCAACTATCACTGCCAAGGCTTTAGTCAGTTGCCAGCAACGATAGCTTAATCCATCAAAAGATGATGATGATATATAGAGCCTGCGTGTTGAAAGGATGGGATTGGTGATGAGGAGCCAGCTGATGCAAGGCAGAGACTCAGCATGCTGAGAGCCACTTGTGATCTGTACTCGAAAACAGACAATTTTGAGTCAGAATCCATTTCGAACTGTCAGTCCTGATACATCAGCGAATGGTATCCCATTTGAAAAACAGAATTTAAACAAAAGAATATGGAAGAGGAACATTTTTAAGATATTCTTGCTTCATAAGTTGTTTGCAATCCATGGCAATTAGGCGGTTTTTGTTCTGCACCTTTTCTTCACAAAATCATCAATAACATCATTGTAAGGAAATCTAGTAAGGATGTATTTCAATCATCAGCATGGCTGAACTTGTCAAATATTTCCGACTCAATCGCACTTCGTAGATAATTTTTGAATTTTTTCACTACAGAGATAGAACGTTCACTAGAAGCACTCGAGACAGGTATTGTTAAAAATATTTTCAGAATAGTTTCCATATTTGGGACAGTTGCCTGTAAACTATCATATACAGGTTTGTACAAATCCACATGAAGTTCATCACTGATGAAATGAATACATTATTTCACTTCATCTTCAAAAAGATTTGTGTCTATGTCCTTCCGATGGAATTCAATTAATTTCTCATTGCAGTGACTCTTAGCATTCTCATCCAAACTTCTATCAAAAAGCACGAAAAATAATTCAACTGTTTATTCAGAGATTCATTTCTACTCTGAATTGCACCACTAACAAAGAACAAAGTACAAAGAACAACACAGCACGGGAAACAGGCCCTTCGGCCCAACAAGCCCGCGCCACCATCCTAACGTCTTAATGACAAATAGAGACCAATATAGGGACAATTTGTTACCCAATCAGCCTAAGAGCACATTTTTGGGATGTGGGAGGAAACCGGAGCACCCGGAGAAAACCCACGCAACCACGGGGAGAACGCGCAAACTCCCGCAGACACAGGCCCAAATCCATGTGTCTGCACAGCAACAGCGATAGTCTCTGAGCTGTCATGTTGCCCATCTGATGGTCCAGTTTAAGCATACGCTAACGACATGAAGCACTAGGCCACTCCTGAAGTAACATCCAGGAGCAGCCCTCGCACGACCTGCCGAATGCATGCACCTTGTTGGTCAACAAGGTGGACCGAATAGCCTGTGGAAACAATTAAAGTATTTGAACAGTCCTCCTATATCCCTCTATCTGCAGACCGCTCATGTGGCTGTCCAAGAGACCCTTAAACAACCCTAGCGTGCCTGCTCCCACCACCTTACTCGGAAGTGCATTCCACACCCCCACTACCCTTTGTGTGAAAAAATGCCCTCTAATATTAGTCTTATACCTATTGTATATTGTGCCACAAATAACATTGATAGTCTCAACAATGATCTTCTCTTTCCCTTTTAAAGTGATTTCATTGTCTCCAGTTTCATCAAAAAAACCTCCCTGTATCTTGTATGCTTATCATCAGAGTGACCCATATGCTTTGTTAATGCTAGTGCCTCTGTCTCCACTCAGACATAATCATTTCAAACTTCATGACAAAACCTCTAACTGAGGCAAATAATTGTGAAGCATTTGGAGCGGCATGGTGGTATAGTGGTTAGCAGTGCTGCCTCATAGCATCAGGGACCTGGTTGGATTTCCAGCTTGGATCTTTGTCTGTGTGGAGTTTGTATATTCTCCCAATATCTGTGTGGGTTTCTTCCAGGTGCTCCAGTTTCCTCCCACAATCCAAATGTGTGGGTTGGGTGAATTGGCTCTGCTAAATTGACCCTCAGTGTTAGGGGTTCTCGCTAGGGTAAATGCATGGGGTTACAGCGATAGGGCCTGGGTGGGACTGTGGTTGGTGCAAACTCGATGGGCCAAGTAGCCTCCTTCTGTATTGTAGGATTCTATGATTCAATGAAGTTGTATCAATATTTTGTAGTGATTTGCTGATGGAATTGATTCTTCGAAGTAAATGGTTCCACAAAACAGTAAAAACTGCAATAGTATTCCTTTCAAACTTTGCTGCTAGGGAATTTGCTTCATCTTTCACGTTTCTCTGAATTTAATGCGGCTATGTCTGCTAAGTATTCCTTTAATCAACAAAATTCATTTCAAAGCCAAAACAGCTTCTGCATAAGCGATCTGTCTGGTGTCACAAATTCATTTGATCATCAAATGTGTTCCATATGCCTGCTCCATGCATGATTGCAACACTGATATGCAGAAACCAAAAAACAAATATACAAGTTTTGAACAAAGTCAAAAAACCATACAGCTGTCTCATATGATTCACTGCTGCACAATGAATTCTGGACTGGAACATGGGATTAATAATATACAGGGGTTTACCTTTGGTCTTCCTTGTAGACCTGAATATTTTCCTGTTATATTTGTAGCATTATAAAAACTTTGCCCGCAACAATTTTTAATGTCCAAACATAAATTTGCAATGATTTCCAAACCAGTTGTCTCCAGAGGTTTGGGATTGTAGCCAAAAGAGGAATCAGTCTACAGCTTCACTATCGCTGATCACGTATCTTAAAATTAATGTGAATTGGTCAACATGACTCACATCTGGTGTTGAATCCCTTACGGAATAGTATTTAGTATTTAGCAATAGTATTTAGTAATGGAGCATTCACTCCATTAGTGAATTGGTTTCTGAGCCGCTCTGCCGTTATAGTGATGAGTTCATCACAGGTTCGTTAAAATGTTGGCCACTATTTCAATAGGCTTTAAAATGCTCTTTGAGAAGCTTGTCTAATTCATGGAGGTGTTCAAGGCAGGCTAAAAAAATTACCCCTTGAGTTGACAATGATGACTCGTCTTGTCCTCTTAAAGGACATGCCACAGAAGACAGCAGTTTGAATGTATTTTCCTACGTTAAGTACACTCCTTTTCAAACTAAGCCAATAATGGAGAATCAATTCTTCCAGACGATTTATATCTTTGAATGAATGCACACCAATCACACACTAATTGGTACCCAAAGTCAGCAGCCAGCATGGAACCACTGCCCCCCACCCCCACTATTCGTGGGGCTCTGTAACAGTGTGTTTCATTGCAAGCACGATGGGTGCACAGTGGCACAGTGGTTAGCACTGCTGCCTCACAGAGCCAGGGACCCAGGTTCAACTCCTGGCTTGAGTCACTGTCTATGTGGAGTTTGCACATTCTCCCTGTATCTATGCAGATTTCCTCAGGATGCTCTGGTTTCCTCCCACAGTCTGAAAGATGTGTGGGTAAGGTGCATTGACCTGAACAGGTGCTGGAGCATGTCAACTAGGGGAATTTCACAGTAGCTTCATTGCAGTGTGATTGTAAGCCTTACTTGTGACCAATAAATAAACCTTTAACTTTAAAGCTTTAACATAAGCTTGGAAGTTTCATGATTGGAAATATCTCTTCCAACATTTCTCCTGTTACAGCATCTGTCAACAAATGTTTGTTTCCCTTTACAAGGAAAATGTAACAGTAGACTGCCTTAGAGGTTTCAGAAGTAAAATCAACCAATTTCTAATTTCCATCATGCTATTATTTTTCATTCTCAAAAACAGGAAGCTATGAATCAGCTTCAAAGTGGCTTTTGGCCTCCAACATAAACACTTCTCTTAACTTTTCCATATCACTCATGTTCTCTGGTCTATGTATTATGAAATATTTAATCATATGATGGAAGTGATTTTAGCCATTAGGCAATGTCCTCAGGGTAGATTTCTTCCCTCGCTTCAGCTGCAGAACAATGAGCCTGAGCAGTATCTTGTAGTTCCATTCCAATTTCAGAGTCCACTTCTTCTTGTTCAACTTTTTCAGGTAATGTATCTCCAGAAATCATCATATCAAAGTCGTCAGATAGCCCACACATTTTTGATGAATGAAGATGAATATGCAGTTTGTATATTGTTCAATACTTCAAACTTTCTAAAGTAAAAGGCCAAACCGTCTCTTTGACTAGCCTTGCTCAGGGGCAACCCACAGCAGTTGGTCAAGCAAAACGCACAGCAACAGCCCACCAAGTCTTATTCTACAGCGCAATCCAAATTCTCTTGCCTTGCCTTCAATTTTCTGCACTTTTGACTGCCAGACTAAGTGTAACTTCATATTGACTGTTCTTTCTTGATTTTAACAGATTAATTTTCTGAAAAAGCAGGATTTTGTGCCCTCTTCAGCCCTGGGTTCAAGTTGCTCGTGCTCACTCAACAACCTCACTGTTCTGCTGGCTCACTGGATGCTAGGCTATCTCCTACCTCATCCACAGCTCATTGCCCAGCCTTCCTCAGCCCTGCTGCTCCCCTTCATGGTCGCCAACTCCTCTTTGGCCTTCACACCTCAGCTCAGCTCGACAACAATCTCAGGAAATGTGCTAGCTCACTCACTGGATGCCTCATCTTGCCTTGCCTTCACTCTCAGCTCATTGCCCATCTGCCCTCCCTCAGCCCTGCTGGCCTGATTGCATCACCCTGCTGCTCCCCTCGACAGCCACTGGCACCTCCCCAGCCCTTACACTTCATCTCTGCTCAGCAATGACAACCATACTGGCTGCCTTGCCTGTTGCCTGGCTGGCTTCCTCACCAGGCCTTCTGTTCACTGTCCACCAGCTGCTGGCACCTTCTGCTCGGCCCTCACACCTGAGGCAGTCTCGCTCTTGGTTCAGAATGCTCTGGCTTTCTTAAACTCCTGGCTCTGGTCAGAAATTGGCTGGCCTTTTTTATACTTGGGTTGCCCATCCACACTCCTCAACCCTGGTATGGGAATCATTGCTCCCCTTCAATGACTGCGGGCCAGGGCCTGCCCTCTTTGCTTGGCCCTCGCAAGCTCACACTGCCCAATATAAGCTCACAACCTTGTCTTAGGCTGTCTTCCTGACTATCTGGCTTCCTCAGCCCTGCTTATGGAACTTGGACTGCTGCTGTTTTACAATATATTTTCAGAGATCCTCGTCACTGTCCTCCAAAATGTTTTCCTGCTCTATGGGGCCACTACCAATCATAGCCCAATGTCACTCTGAATGGTTCCAGATAGGCTCTGAGCTCAGACTCCGACTGGTGCCCAAAGTCACCAGCCAGCATGGAATCCCGCATTGTGAGGGCCCTGTGCCAATCCGTTTCATTGCAAGTCCACCTCCCATCTAGAATATGTTCATATGAGTGGCCCTAATAATGGTGGAGATCCATCAGTTGTCCATTGCAGTGCATTGGAAACACTATTTCTTTCCATTTATGCCATTGCCCTGGACTGTTTTGCTGATCTCCCATTAAAGTATCCGTGCAATTATAGAAAAATCTCAGAGTTTCAGGGTCAATGCTATGAGGATGGATATTAAACTGTAATAGAAAATTCAGCGGTGTAGGAAAGGAATATTCAGAAAATGACTGAAAAAAAACCTTCAATGTTAATTTACCAATCTTCACTTACGTTTGGAAGGCAGGGAGCGTCACTGTTGGGCCCATCAAGTGTTGAACTGAAGGCTGGAGATTGCTGTGCTGTGCCATTGGGTTAGAAGATAGCAAAGGTGGCCACAATGGGTGCCCTATCGGTGGGAGAGGGGGTGGGTGTGCTGCAGATTGCCCCTGAGCAGAGTAGTGATGATGATGGTGCACTGAAGATGGACGAGTCTTCTCGGTTTTTACTACAAGTGGCACTGCTGTCTGAACATCCTGTAGTTGAGGAAGAATGTAATCCATCAGTCTGAGAACCTTGTGCAAACCATTTCACAGAGTGAAGGCGGTGTTACAGTGATTTGCAGTTAATTTTATTTTGCAATTGCAGCTGAATATAATTCTGGCCTGTAAAGATTATTTTAGTTCAGAATCACATGCTGAAGCAAAAAGTGTTTAAACACTAACATACAATTCTATTCACATCACTTTTATTCAAAATGTCTTTTTTTTTTACAGAAATTACATAACAGTTTCATAAGCAGAATTTCAGTTGGCACTGGCAAACTCACAAGCCTCTACTCACCCATAATACTTCATTAATGACCTTCATTTATTCTATGTGACATTTCTGTACAAGTTGAGCCAATATTAGTACTGGGGAATGGAACTGTTTCAATTTTAACCACATCAAATACACCCAGCTTGGATGCAGCACACAGATTACAAGCTCAACCCCTTCTCTGCTCTACTTCTACAAAGTCCTTGAGCTTCAGTCACAATAGTGTGCTCCTTTCTGCACCAGTGCAACATTTTCATTTCTCATGCCAACCAACATTAGCCCTTATAAACAGGACTTTGTTTTATTTTTTCATGGGACTCATTGGCAAGGCCTGTATTTGTTCCCCAACTTAATTGCTCTTGAACTGCAGCAGTCTTTGTGATGTACCTACAGCGATAATGCTGTCAGGAAGGAAGTTTCAGGATCTTGACCCAGTGACAGTGAAGATAGAATCAGATAGTTCCGAGCCAGGATAGCATGTAACTTGGAAGGGAACTTGTGATATTCTCGTGCAACTGCTGCCCTTGTCTTTCTAGATGCCAGAGCTTGGAATGTGCTGTAGAATAAGACTTGGTGAGCTGTTGCTGTGCATTTTGCTTAATCAACTGGCTTTTTTGATGAAGTAACAGAAAAGGATGGGAATGCAGTGGATGGAAAGAAAGGCAGATTTACAAAATTGAGGCTCGTGGAACAGGAGGGTCTGTATCAGCCTGGATTAAAAATTATTGTAAGGACATAAAAAAGGGAGAAATAGCAAATAGTTGATTATCAGATTGGAGGATGTAATGTTGGTGTGACTTTAAGAGGTTCTTTTAATCATGGTCACAGTCTTAGATGATGTTATTGGTGGGAGGAAAAAAAGCTGCAGCTCTGAAGACAAGGGTTGTTTTTAGTTTCATTTTGGCTGCAATGTTAGAGGCAGTTTTAGTAGCAAGCTGGAAAAGGAGTCTCTTTCTCTCTCTGTTTTACTTTGAAAGTTTTGCCAGTTAGCTGAAAGAAAGGCTTGTTGCTATTCTGCAGTAAATGATCTGTGCTTTGGTGTTTTGCAGAATTGAAGACTACAAGCTGCTCTGAGTTTTCAAGATCATTTGAAATCAGCATTCAACCCAGGGAATTGGATTCTAGTATCATGTGAGCTTAAGCCTGTGCAGTGATAAATCTGTTTAAAGTGTTTAAAGGGTTTTGTTTAATGGATTTTGCTTTTACTTGGAACACAATGAAGGATATTCACTAAGAGTTATACGTGATAGTGATGGTTTTGTCTCTTGTTTGTAATTGATAAAAGTTCTTGCTAATTTTCTTACTGTACATATTAATTATATTCTTAAATAAACATTGTTTGATAAAAGCTCCCTACTCTAACTTTTGAATCACACCTGAATCAAAACATCTCATGCTTATCCTAGCTGAATTCAAGATGCAAAATTTATGATTCAGGCAGACTTCATAAAACACTTTGGAGTTTCTAATCTGAACCATAACAGATGGTAGACAGTGGTGTTCCCCAACTGTTAGTGCAAATTTTGTTTTGATACATATGTATGATTTACATATTGGAATTCAGAGTAAAATTTCAAAATTTGCCAATGATGCTAAACAGTGAGGATCCTGACTGTGCAGAAGAGGGCATTAGGCCCATTGAGTCTGTGCTGATTCTGTCAGAAAGTATATCACCCAGGCTCTCTCCCCGGCTCTATCCCCAGAACCCCACATATTTGCCATGGCTAATCCAGCTAAACTATAATTTAGCATGGTCAATCCACCCATCGTGCACATCTTTGGTCTAAGGGAGGAAGCACCTGGAGGAAACCCGTATTGATATGAGACAATGTGCAAACTCCACACAGACAGTGATCCAAAGTTAGAATTGAACCTGAATTCCTGGCATTGTGAGGCTGCAGTACTAATCACTGTGCAGTCCACAGGATGATACCAGTTGACGGCAACAGAACATGGATAGGCTAGAAGGATGGGTAGGCAAGTGACAGATTGAATTGGAAACAGACAAATGTGAGGTAATGGATTTTGGCAGAAAAGTTGGAGACAGTCTATATAGACTAAATGGCACAGTTCTAAAGAGTGTACAGGGACCAAACAAATCTGAGTAAGAAGATAGCAAGAGACATTGAGTGAGCACTTAGCAAAATGTATGGGATCAAGGGCTTCATAGATAAGAGTTATTGAGTACAAGAGCAAAGGTTATGATAAAACTTTATAAAGTTCTGGTTAGGCAACTGAAGCACTGTGATCCAGTTCTTGTTTCCAAACTTCATGAAGAATATGAGAGTCCTTAAGAACGGGCAGAGGATGTGCACCGGAATGATTCTGGAGCGAAGGAAAGGTGGGGTCATTCTCCTTCGAGTAAAGAAGATTGTGGAGAGATTTGATAGAGTTGCACAACAGCTTTTTCTAAAGGTAAATAAAGATAAAGGTTTTCCCATCACACAGGAGTATACTATCACATTCTTGCCTTGTAGATCGTTAACTGACTTTGCAGAATCATGTGATAGAGCAGGGAAATGGATTTGACTGGATTATTCTACAAAGACCCAGCATGGATATTCTCCATGAAGCATGGAAATAAGAACTGGATCAAAGTGCTTTAGCTGCCTCACCAGAACTTTGTAAAACTTCATCATAATCTTTGCCCTTGTACTCAATAACTCTATTTATAAAGTCGCAGATCCCATACGTTTTGCTGACCACTCACTCAGTGTGTCCTGCAATCTTCAAAGGTTTATGCTCATGAATCTCAGATTCTTTGTTTTCTGCACACTCTTTAGAGCTGTGGCATTTAGTCCATAATGCCAATGTGTCAGAAACCTCCTTCTGTAGAAAATGACTCTATGGCACACTTGACATTAATGCTCTATTAGCCTAAGGATATCTGGGCTCGCAATAAGGTCACAGAAGTGCCACATTTGATTCTGAGACACCAAATGCCACAGGTAGAGGTTAGAGGATAGAGTGATAAAGCCTCAGGTAAATCATAAAGAATTAATAAAGCTTGGCCTCAATCTAATCCAGACTTTCTTACCAAACTGCCCTCCCTTATCCATGTGACTAAAGCAACAACATGAAACCTGGTACAGCGCCGACTGGAGGCTACTTTCAGGGACCTATAAGTGCTCTTCAGTAATCACTCATGGTCCCAAATATTAGCCAACATTTGACTTGCAAACTGATCCTTCGGTGTCAGGTTTGGGAGCTGTATTCTCTCAAAAAGTTGAAGGAGAGAAGTATGTCAAATTTAGCCTGAGTGGAAATTGTTACCTAGGGAGCTATGATACGTTGCAAAACAGAAACAGTAATTGATTAAACAGGCCATCGAAACCTTGAGGTGCAGCCTACTAGCACATCAGTCTCTCTAAGTGACCAATCACGGGCCCCTTAAGTGAATGTAGTCTAACAAAGAAAGAAATGCCCATGTTACCCAAGCAATTTTATCACTCCAGCATTAACTTCTGGAACATATATGGCCTTTACTGAAAGGAGTGCTTTATGTATAGGTTGCCACAACCTTGCTTGAGAGTTGGGAATGTGTGCCCAGGTGAGAATCAGTGTGTCAGCCACAGATTGATAATGCTCCTGATCCCAGGGTATGGATATGGCTCCTTTAAGAAAATTGCCCCGGACTGGGAGGAGACTTTCCTCTTATGTTTAGCCAGCAAAACATTATAGAAAAGGTTCAAGAGAGGTGGATTCGGAAAGATGATGGAAAGTGATGAGTTCAGATACTTATTGTGTGAATAAAAAGGTATTTGGAATTTGAATTTCTCCAAAGAATTCTGTTTGTAAGAAAAAGGAAGTTCTGACCCCATAGAACCTTGTAATAGTATCTGCAATCTATTGGGTCTGCTCAATCAAAGTACAAGTTGGTACATCAAACTACTATTTGGTTTGTATCCAAGAGTCTTATTGTTATCAAGAAAGCACGGGATTTGGCTGCACAACAGGACATTTACTTTGCATACTGGTATATCCCTTTGCCAGCCTTCATTCAGACATTGTTTGGATTTAGAGCATGCAGATCAAGTTTAATGTTAAATGTCATCTGTCACCTAAACTGCTTCGACATGTCCAACAGCTCACAAAATCAGAGATATAACAATATTCTGAAACAATTTGGTGCAGGAGAAATGTCAGTGATTCCCCCCACCCCACCACCCTCATCAAATAAGAAAACATCTTACTAATTACAGATTTCCAGGGGTAGAAGTTTGAGATTATTTGCAACCTGCATGTGTTTCACCTACTTAAAGGGTTAAAAATATCAGCCACATTTCCTCCCAATATCATTGTCTTATATCTTTTAATAAAGGAATTATGTTTCCTTAAACTTCAACAGATTTCTTTGATGAACAACTGATAAGAAGGAAATTGACAAACTGATCTGGGGTAACAGGAGGTCCTTTGGTTGCCCTGTGTGTTGCTGGATATGGGTAAGGTAAATCTCCCAATTCCTTACATTATTACAGAACCCTGCTGGAGGCACTGCTACTTGCTGACATAACTGACGTCAAAATCAGAATTTGACTGAGGTGCCCTTTACAATCCAATGCCATGACAACACTCACTAACAGTGCTTTGAGGTGCTAAGGATAGTCAGTACCTCCAAAAGGAGAGAAAAGCAGAGAAAAGTTGTTGAAAGTTAATGAGAATTTTACAAAAAACTTTCAAAGTATGGCACAGTGGTTAGCACTGCTACCTTGCTACGCCAGAGACCCAGGTTCAATTGTGGCTTCGGGCCACTGTAAACATTGCACATTCTCCCCATGTCTGTGTGGGTTTCTTCAAGGTGCTCAGGTTTCCTCCCATACTCCAAAGGTTGATTGGCCATGTTAAATTGACCCTAGTGTCAGGGGTATCAGCGGGATAAATATGTGGGGTTACAGGTCTGTGCGGGATTACGGTCGGTGCAGACTCGATGAGCCTCCTTCTGACCTGCAGGATTTCTATAAATCCATTCAACGATAGAAAGAAAGAAGTTATGTGTTCAACACCTGTGAAGTGCTCACCCACATTTGCTTCAGAGCAAACTGGTTTCAACTTGATGGTTTGAGGAAGTGGAGGAAAGCTTGAAGCTTGGCAGAGTAGCTGCTGTTAGTCACTCCAGATCTTTAAACAACGCAGGACATCTTATGGCCCACTTTTTGAATAAGATGAGTGACCAAAATGACAATCATGTATTTAGAGGAGCCCATATAAAAAGCATGTCTTTTTCCCTCCAAATGCCTGACTCTCATCAATAATGTTATGGATGTCATCAGGCAATGTTCCCCTTTCTGTTCATAACAATATCAAGCACATGACAGTAAATTTTCACCTGAGATAGACAGTGACTGCAAGACACAGACTGAATGGAACAGTGTAAAAACTTGGGTGTTGTCTTCAGCGCCAATGAATAATGATGGGAGGAAGAAAATGGGAAATTACAGGCTGCGGAGCCAAACATCAACGGTAGGGAAAATGCTTCTATCTATTACACAGGATCTGATAACAGGACGCTTAGAAACAATAATGGGATTAGACAAAATCAACATGGGTTTGTGAAAAGGAGATCATGTTTGACAAACCTATGGAGTTTTTTGAGGACATAACTAGTAAAAAAGGTAAGAGAGAACCAGTGAATGTGGCTGATTTGGATTTTGGATTTTAAGAAAGCTTTTGTTAAAATCCAAAGTAAGAGATTAGTTTGCAAAACTAAGGTGCATGGAATTGAGGTAATATATTGGAATTGATTGAGCATTCATTAGCAGGCAGAAAACAGGAGTATCAGGTGGTGCCTAGTGGGGTCCGCAGGGATCAGTGTTGGGCTCCAGTTATTCACAATATATATCAATGATTTGGATGAGAGAATGTGAGTGGTGAGGAGGATGTAAATAAGCTTCAAAGTGGTTTAGACAAGTTGACTAAGTGGCAGATGCAATAATAATGTGAATAAATTTGAAGTTATCCACTTCAGGGATCCAGGTTCAATTCAGTAGGAAAAACAGAGTATTTAAATTGGGATGGATTAGGAAACAGAGGGACCTGAGTGTCTTTGTGCACCAGTCACTGAAAGCAGGTGCAGCAAGCAGTTAGGAAGTGAAGTGATATGTTGGCCTTCATTGGAAGAGGATTTGGGTATAGGAGTCTCACTGCAGCTCTGCAGGCCTCAATGAGACCATACCAAAAGTACTGAGTGTAGTTTTGGTCTCCATGCTAAGAAAGGATATATTTGCCATTGAGGAAGTGCCGTAATGGTTCACCAGCCTGGCTCATGGGATGGCAGGATGATGGTATGAAGAGGGTATGGGTCAAACAGGCACGGAGTTCAGAAGAATGAGAGGAACTCCTTCAAACATATCAAATTTTGACAGGGTTGGACAGACTGGATGTAGGGATGTAGTTTCCTCTAACTGGGGGATCCAGAACAAAGGGTAACAGTCTCAGGATACCGAGTAGGACATTTAGGACTGGAATTAAGGGAAATTTTTTCACTCAGAAGGTGACGGATCTTTGGAATTCCCGACTATAAATGGTTGCCAAGTCCCCATGTCACAAAGGAAATCAAAGGAAATAGATAGGTTTCTGGATAGTAAAGACAAATGGTGAGAGAGCAGGCTTGTGATGTTGAGGTAGAAGATCAGCCATGATGATATTGATTGGCAGAGCAAGTTCCAGGGACCAAGTGGCCTACTCCGACACCTTTTTTCAAAGTTTCTACACTGGCCACTTACTAAGCTCCTTTCTGTTTTGAACTTTGCAAGATCTGTACTAACTTTCATATGGACGTTATGCTATGGAAACCAAGGGATAAGAAGTGGCTGGGAAAACTTAAGGAATGTCCTTCCCTCTTATCATTTTCAGGAGACAATTAAGTGTGTGTGTGTGTGTGTGTGTGTGTGTGTGTGTGTGTGTATTTTAAATTCAATTAATAAAGTCTGAAATTAAATCTAGTCTCAGTAATAGTGACCAAGAAAATGTTGTCAATTGTCCTAAAAACCATTTGGTTCGAGTAAACGGTTAACAATGAAAATGTACTGTAAATAAAATTGGTTCCTGTTAAAAAAAATTTCCTTTCAGCAAGGAAATCAGCAGCCTTATCTTCTCTGGCCTACACGTGACTCCAGGCCCACAGAACGTGGATGACTCTTAACTGCCATCTGAAATGTCCTTGCAAAGCAATAAGGGAAGGGCAACAAGAGCATAAGATATAGGAACAGAATTAGGCCATTCTGTCCATTGAGTCTGCTCTGCTATTCAATCATGGCTTATAAGTTTCTCAATCCCATTCTCCTGCCTTTTCCCTGTAAGTTGTGACTCCCCCCCACCCCAGTCCTCTACAATGAAGAACATATCTATGTCTATCTTAAATATAGTTAATGACCTTCCCTCCACAGCCTTCTGTGGCAATGAATTCCAAAAGTTCACCACTCTCTGGCTGAAGAAATTCCTCCTCATCCCAGCACTAAAGGGTCCTTTATTCTGAGGCTGTCCCTTCAGACCCGAGTCTCTCCTTCTAATCATACAATCCCTACAGTATAGGAGGCTGCCATTTGATCCATCAAATCTGTACCGACCACAATCTCACCCAGGCCTTATTCTTGTAATCCTAACACATTTACACTGTTAATCTCTTGACACTAGGGTCAATTTTAGCATGGCCAATCCACCTAACCTGCACATCTTTGGAGTGTGTGAGGAAACTGGAACACCCAAAGTAAACCCATGCAGACATGGAGGGAGAAAGTACAAACTCCATACAGACAGTGACCAAGGCTGGAATTGAACCAGGGTTCCTGATGCTGTGAGGCAGCAATGCTAACCACTGTGCCACCCATGGAAACATGGATTTTGTAATGGAAATATCTTCCCTGCTATCCAGGCTGGCCTTGCCGTTGATGCCCACATCCCAGAACAGAGTAATAAAAAAAAATATTGTTTGATAAAATCAAAGCATCTCAGGCCATTCAGTTTGCAAAGATCCTTTAATCTAGATATATTGCAAGGAATCCATTGCTTAGGCTATCCAGGATGATTCCTGGTTAGTTCTGAAGGACGACCACAATATTGATGACAGGTGGTCAGTAATAAGGAAGATCCAAAGCACAAGCAATCCCATGGATGAGAGGGGAAATATATTTAGTTAGGTCCATAGCACATGCAAACTTAGGTGAATATTATAGGAGGTCCACAGTTCAAACAATCTGATTGGGTGACAAGCAAACAATACTGGAGATGTATGGTTCAGATGGTTCCATGGTTAATGGGTGCTGAGGACTGAACAAGATGCACAACGCACAGGGGAGAGGAAATGACATTAACATGAAACTCATTGTCAGCAGAATATTCCTACCTGTGCGTGAGAGACGACAGGACTCACAGAGCTGCCAGGCTGGGAGAATGCCATTGGAGGTATTGCCTTCAGCATCATGTTATGCATAATTATCTGGTGCATTTGGGCATTTTGCATTAACATCAGCTCAACCATATCTGTAACAAATTAATAAAAATCATAATAAACATAAGCTGGGGGATATTAGGGTGCTGGACCAGAACCCCAAAGTGCATTATGAAGCCAGACTAGATCCCAGCAGTTTATCTACTTTGACCTAAATGTGAGGGAAAGATGCTTCCTTCCAGGAATGATTCCACTGACAAAATAGGGATCTTTTATCGTAAAACAAATTGTACTTCGTAACATGGTTTAAATATAACTCTAACAAACGAAGCAGTTTAACTATTAAAATCTTTTAGCAAAGCCTTTGAATCGGTTTTGGATGGGAAACTGATTGAGAAGGTTAAAGCACATGGAATTCAAGGAAACTTGCTGAGATAGATCAGAAACTGGTTTAGTAATAGGACTCAAAGAGTAATAGCTCTTTGAGTGACCGGATGCCGGTGTCCAGCAGTGTACCACAAGGATCAGTACTGGGACCCTTACTGTTTGTTATATACATCAACAATATAGATGAAAATGTGGGGGGAATGATAAGCAAGTTTGCAGATGATACCAAGATTGTAGGCTGGTTAATAAAGATGGTTATGAGTTCCAGGAAGATATAGATGGATTTGTCAGATGGGCAGAGTAGTGGCAGATGGTATTTAACCCTGATAAGTACAAGATGATGCACTTTGGAAGAACGGAAGAACTCTGGGAAGCTCAGAGGAGCAGAGGGATATTGGGGTAATTATTCACAGATCCCTGAAGTCGGCAGAATACGTAAATAGGATAGTTAAGAAGGCAAATAGGACACTTGCTTTCATCAGTTTTGTTAAGCATAAAAGTAAGGAGGTAATGTTTGACTTGTACAGAACGCTGGTTAGGTCACAGCTGGAGTACTGTGTGTGCAGTTCTGGTCACCTCACCATAGGGAAGGATGTGATAGCAACAGAGGAGATTTATCAGGATGTTGGCTGGGATGGAACATTTGAGCTATAAAGAGAGACTAGATAGGCTTGGATTGGGACAGAGAAGGTGACTGAGATGTATAAGATTATGAGGGATATGGACAGGGCGAGTAAAAAGCAGCTGTTTCCCTTGGTTGAGAGATCAATCACAAGGCGGCATCGTTTTAGGGGAAGGGACAGGAGATTCAGAGGAGATTTGAGAAAAACACAGTAACTGTATTAACAATACCCAGTGATGATAGTAGTGCAATTGGTATGGTTTTTTTTCTGTCTGTTTATGGGGAATGTTGAAAAATTCAGATTTAAGCTACAGGCAGTCAATATGGCTGGTGGGAATACGACTCATATGCCGGGACAACAAGATAATTACAAAGCTGTTTATGTTAAGTACAGTTAATGGGATTTTGTTTACTTAAGTTCTCCTGGGATTTTAGATTAGTATGATTGACAGGGTCATGTGATGATGTGATTTATGTGCAGTCCTGGGTGTTTAGCAGAGAAAAACAGCTTTTGTAGGAAACGGTTTAATTTACAACTGAACCCTGGTTGAAGCTAGAGGGATTTTCAAACTCATGACTGTTACCAACTAGAAGGACAAGAGCAGCACCACCTGGAAATTCCCATCTGAATTACCCACCATCCTGACTTTGATGTGGAGATGCCGCTGGCACAGTAAGAAGCTTCACAACACCAGGATAAAGTCCAACAGGTTTATTTGGTAGCATGAGCTTTCGGAGTGCTGCTCCTTTAACAGGTGATTAGAGGATTTGGTTCACAAATCTGCAGTGAAGTGGCCTTGTTCAAATCTGTGTATGAAGATGTTGGCATATTAAGATGTGAATTTGTTCTTCATGGCTGTTCCATGTGTCTGGATGAAAAACTGGTTGTTGAAGGCGAAGATGTTGTGGGTCCAGGATGAAGCGGATGAGTTGTAGAATTGCCTCTGGAGATTGGCAATTGTCAGTGTTAGTACTGAGATAGTTGCAGCAATGCTGTCATCGTGAGGGATGCAGGGGATGCTGGTGTAGCATGATGAGGAATGTTCCTGGTTCAACTGCTCCATGGGTGCTGAGTTTCTGTAAAAGCCCGTAGTGTCGCAACAGAAGCTGAGATTTCTTTGTACGATGGGTTTCAGGCCGTCCTCAACATAGCCAGAGAGGTTCCCATACCTCTGGGTCCCTTTGCCTGACAAGAGGGACAGCCGGCTCTGTTGGCCTTGTGTATCCTTGGGAGGCAGTAGAGATCTCCAATGTGGAATGAGAGCACAGAGGGTGCTCTGAAGGTCCGAATCAAAGGTCTTGATTAGTCTGTTGAGTGGACGGGTGTGTTCTTTGGTCAGATCTGCAGGTAACTGTCTGTAGTACATTTCTTTGCAGTAATCTGTTCTGTTCAGTATGACGATGGCCACTCCTTTGTCTGCTGGTTTGACAGCAATGTTGCGATTGGTCTTGAGAGTGTGGATGGCATTGCTTTGTGCTTGGGTGATATTCTGGGCTGTCTTGATGAATCTGTTGTGACGTACCTCCTGATGGCTGGGGCATATGTCACGTCGAGGATAGCGGCATTCCAGAGGAGTCCAATTCAATTCTTTCTTTTTCAGTTGCCGCACGGTGGATCTTTCTGTCGGCTGTTCCAGTTCATTGGCTGTCTCATTGGGTTTGCTGTTGGCCTCCTGGGATTTGTGGAAGAATTCCCGGAGCCTCACTCACCTAATGATAAGATCCATTTTGGTGGTGGGGCAGAAATTGAGCCCTCGGCTGAGCGTTTCAATTTCGTCTGGTTGAAGTCTGTAGTCCGACAAGGTGACAATGAACTTCCTTGCCGTGGCACTGTTTTCTACAGTAGACAGGAGGCTTGGTTGTTGCTGGTGATGATGCCAAGTTTCTCAAATTTCCTGTTCTTTGTGTGCATGTAGATGGCGTAGTTCCGCTTTCACATCTGCTTGGTGGAGTTTCACATCTGGTCTGCATCCTCAGCACAAGTTGACAATATGAATTCTGAATTGACTTCCAGGTTGTGACGTCTGCTGTAGAGCTGGTGTATGAGGTGATGACTTTGAAATATATCACCATTCCTTGACTGTTACTGAATCAAAATCCTGGAATTCTTTCCCTAATTGCACTGTGGGTGTACCTACAGCTCAACAGTACAAGAAAGCAGCTCACCACCACATTCTCAAGGACAGCTGGGGATGGACAATAAATGCTGACCTAGGCAGCCACGCCCACATCCTGTCAATGAATTTTTAAAAATTTATTGCATTTCTGCACACAATTTTCAAAATCCAGAACCAAAAGTACTTAGCGGAGATGTGATACATTCTCATGTCAAACAGCTTGCATCTTTAGTATACCTATATGTCAAGCTGAGCATTTGTAACAAAGTTACATCAGGTGGCCTTTCATTTTGAATTGTTAAGTGTAGCAGGAGGCTGGAAATTATTCCATTTGCAGACCGCTTGCTGGCACATCCCTAATTAACAAGCGACTTACAGCAAGCAATCTGTTGAGAATCTGAATAGAGAAACAGCAGGTTCCCTAATAGAGGGCAAAGCAGGATACAGTGGAGAATGATGTTGTATTCTGGTGCCACCATGTTATGGATTTGTTTGGTGACTTAGTGATGAGATCTCGAAATTTGTATGCTAAACATGAACCATTTATTCTTAATATTTAACTATTTAACAGTTAATGTCATGTATGGTGCTGCTTCTCCCATGAAAGCTGTTTTTAGAGTGCTCCCTTTCAGTCTATTACCACGTGACTCTGTACATCATACTGTGGCAGGGAAGGTTCTCCAGTCCCATGTTAACCGTTGCTTTTCAGAGCACCTTTACAGAACAATGCAGGAATATGTCACAGAATGAAACAAACTGGACAGCAGTGATGTATCCATAATTAGTCAGGTTACATCTGACTTAGGGCATCACCACACCATATTTTATTGGCTCAGCAATAGGAAAACTGAGTTAATCAAAACTAGCACAAGTTACTCCCAAAACCAGATCATACAATTCATGAATGGGACTTGATGCAACATGCAGATATAAAGAGGGGGCAACAATTACTTTTAAAAGGATTTAACGCCTTAAAAAAAAGAAGCACAATTAAAACATTTCTTACCCTCCTTGATGCTCCCTGATCTGATTGGTGGAAGAGCGTGCGGAGGTGGGATCTGTGTGATGAGTGGCTGTTGCTGTGGTAATTGTTGGATGATTGTTGAGGGCTGCTGGGGAAGCTGTGGAGTGAGAAACCAGGAATAGTGAAGAGAATACAGAAACAACTGAAAACAACAAAGACAGACTGACAGTAAATTAACTTCAGTTACTGAATAGCATACTGTTGACAGGATTGGGTCAAAATGGGTTAAAAAAAAGACTTGCATTTATAGAGCATTGTTCACAACCTCAGCATTTCCCAAAGCGTTTTGCAGCCCATTAGGATTTTTTCAACTATCATCACCTTCAACAGCCTTCTGTGGTTCTGTGTCAGGTGTCACCTTGTATGAGTCAGGAGCCCCACGCTAGTATAGCAATTTCATTTTCAGATGAAGATAGTGAACATAATTCCCAGGCCTCTATTTTCTCCGTAATTTTCTTGGCCTGTTGAGATTTCTATTTCCTTCGACATCTCCCAACCTCTAAACAGTCAGGAAATGACTCCCAGTTGTCCACGTCAATGTCTACCTACTTCATATCTCAATTACAAGTGTCGTTGTAACATTGGTATAAGCATTCAGGAGGTTGTGACCCAATGGCCTGCTCACCACACAGCAGGGCCCAGAGTTTCACCGTGATGGAGAGGCGATCAAAAGCAGGATAATGGGCTATGGAGAGAAGGCAGGGAGGTGGAGTCAGGATGGCATGGAAATCAGCCATGATCATATAAAATGGCAGAGCAGGCTTGAAGAGCTGAACTGCCTACTCTTGCTCCTAATTCCTACATTCCTATGATCTGTCATGGTGAAAATGGCAAATGAATCCAGAAATTCTAAGTCCTGCCTTGAACAGGAAATTTCCTGCTTTCATTGGAATTGGACTAGAGTCAAGCAGGATATGCAGTTACATGTTTTATGTGGAGGAAGCTGATGATTTCATTGGCCAACTGCCTCCACTAAAATGGGATTTAGGTACAACAGGAGTGTGAAACCCAGGATGTGCAGATTCAACCAGGTAATAGCAAGTCTGAATTTGATAGGTTTATTTGGAAAGCCCAAGGTATCCCTTTGAATATAGTTCTGGGACACTGTTGAGAAGGGAAAACAGTGGTGGGTGGAGGCATAGATTGGCATTTTGGCACTAAATTGGCATACGTCCAATTAATGTATCTGAATCATCATGGATGTCTATGGCATAAGTGTATGCTAGAAAGAAATCTCATAACACCAGCTTAACTCTCAACGTATCTCCCTATCATAAGTGTATGCTGACAGAATTAGCATGTTCAAGGACCTCAAAGTTGTTGACCTAGTTTTGCCAAGAAACGTTGACGATATGTCTGAAACAGCAGAGATGAAAATGTTTTCTCCTGCCTAGCATAAGTTGTCCTGTGTTGTAGAAGAGTGCATTAAGGATGCAGATTTATTGGTATTCTTAACCAGGTTGCTGTGGTTCCACACTCTCATTCTCAGCTGCAGCTTTGACAACATGTGCATTGCTTTCAGCATTAAGTGACAGATTGCTGATGATTGTAGAACCCAGATCAGGCAGCACAGTGGTTAGCACTGCTGCCTCACAGCGCCAGAGAGCCAGGTTCAATTCCCGGCTTGGGTCACTGTCTGTGTGGAGCTTGTACATTCTCCTCATGTCTGTGTGGGTTTCCTCTCGGTATTCCGGCTTCCTCCCACAGTCTGAAAGTCATGTTGGTTGGGTGCGTTGGCCATGCTAGATTCTCCCTCGGTACCCAAACAGGTGCCAGAGCATTGTCACAGGAACTTCATTGCAGTGTTAGTGTAAACCTACTTGTGACTAATAAATAAACTTTAAGAAATGTGAAACAATCAACAACCTCCAGCATCACATTGTTGGTGCTGACAGACAGCAGAATAGCCTGGACCATAACATTTATTTGATGATTACTGAAGCTCAATCAAACCCTTTACAGGGCATGAGAGAGCTTATCCATTTGCTTCTCCAGCTGATTCTTGGTAAATTGCTAGTGCCCCATCATTAGTGGAGAACAACTCTTTGATGAGGACTTGCCACAATTTTGTCTTGGATCTCAGACAGCTTTCCTTCAGTTTTAGTCTGAGACATCTTCTATAAATAACCTGAAGGCATATGACAATGGGAAAGAGAAGAAAATGCTGAAGAATATCAGCACTATTATTATTTTTATTATCAAGAATTACACAAATATGATAATGACCATTATTACTATGTCTTTGTTCCCAAACTTGATGTGAAGGGCTGGCAAAGCCGTATCAAGTTCCTAAGTATCTATTTTAATTTTTTTAAATATTTTTCTTTCATTCTAACTCTGAGGAAATCTGCCTGTTTCAAAGATTACCTCCTGCAAGCAGCTGGACTTTAGCATTAACAAGAATAAATATGCAAGTTTTTATTCATTCATTCATGAATATGAGCATCACTGGCAGGATCAACTTTTGTTGTCCATTCTTCATTGCCCTCAAGAAGGTGGCTTTGAGCCTACCTTTTTGAACTTTTTTCAAATCATTTTACAGGGTATGAGTATCGCTGACAAGGCCAGCGTTTACTGTACACCCCTAATTGCCTTGAGAAGGTGGTGGTTAGCTGTCTTCTTGAACCAGTGAAGTTCGTGTGGTATAGGTACAGTCACAGTGCTGATAGGGAGGGATTTCCAGGATTTTAATGCAGTGACAATGAAGGAACGGTGATATATTTCCAAGTCAGGATGGTGAGTGATTTTGGAGGGGAACTTCCAGCTATGGTGTTCCCATGTATCTGCTGCATCTTCCAGATGGTAACAGTTTAGTAGGTGCTGCCTAAGCCTTGATGAGTTTCTGCAGTGCATCTTATAGATAATACACATGGCTATTACTGTTAATCAATGGTGGAGGATTGAAATTTTGTAGAAGGAATACCAATTAATTGAGCTGCTTGGTCTTTGATGGTCGTAGAGTCACACAGGACAAGTCCTTCGGCTCATCAAGTCAGTACTGACAAAACAACACTAAATTTATGCTAATTCCACTTTCCAGCATTTGGTCCATAGCCCTGAATGTTGTGACATGCCAAATGTTCATCCATGTACTTTTTAAATTTGTGAGGTTTCTTGCCCTTCCAGGCAGTACATTTCAGACTCCCACCACACACTAGGTGAACTCCCTCCGAACCCCCTTACCCCCAACTTAAAATTATGCCCCCTCATTATAGAGCTTTCAACCAAGAGGAACAGCTGCTTCCTATCCACCCTGTTGATATCCCTCAGGATCTTATATAATTCAGTCAGGTCCCACACAGCCTACTCTGCTTTAAAGAAAGCAATCCAGGCCTATCCAGCCTCTCTTCAGAGCCGAAATGCTCCAACCCAGCCAACATCCTGGTGAGTCTCCTCTGCACCCTCCTTCCTGTAATGAGATGACAGAACTGCACACAATATTCCAATTGTGGCCTAAACAAAGTTTTATACAGCTCTTACATACCTTCCTTGCTCTTATAATCTACACCACAACTGATAAAGGCAAGAGTCCTCGTTGTCTTCACAACTATCCCATAAACCTAGATAAACCATTACCGCTTTCAGAGTTAAATTCCATCTGCTCTTGTAACTACAATATTTATATGACTAGTTTCAGTTCCGTGTCTGGTCAGTAACAATGCCTACAAAGTTCAACGTGGATGAGTAAGTGACGGAAATGCCATTGAATGTCAAGGACTAATGGTTAGATTTTCTCTTTTGTTGCTCGCTGCGTAGCATTTGTGTGGCACGAATGTTATTTGCCAGTAATATTGATGCCTGAATGCTATCTCTTTCTTGCTGCTTTTGGACATGGACTGTTTCAATTCAATAGTGCTGAACACTATGCTATCATTATTTCTGACTTATGATAAAAGGGAAGTCTTTAATAAAGGAACAGAAGATGTTTTTGTCTATATAGGTTCATCATATGCTATTAGGAAGGGAGTTTTAGGTCCATGGCAGTGAATGAACGATGATGTATCTGCTATTCAGGGTGCTGTGTGACTTGGAAGGCAGTTTTCAGCTAGTGACGCTCTCCTGTTTCTGCACAACCCACACCTCCTCCACTCCCTTGGGTCATGGTCAATGTGCTGTTGAAGGAAGCCTTACAAGTTGCTGCAGTGTATTTTGTAGATGGTACACACTGCTGCCATTGTGTCTTGGTGCTGGAAGGAGTGGCTGTTTAAGGTGGTGGATGAGATGCTAAACAGGTAGGGTGCTTTGTGCTGGATGATGTTGAACTTGAGTGTTGCATTCATTCAGGCAAGCGGAGAGTACACCATCACACTCCTGCCTTGTGGACAGGTTTTGGGCAGTTAGAAAATGAGTTGTCTTCAAATAGTTGTTGCATATGAAAGGAATCTCTGGCTTTCTTACTTGAGCCCACGATTATTGCACAGCCTGAGAAAGAACAAAGAACAAAACAGCACGGGAAACAGGCCCTTTGGCCCAATGAGCCCGCGCCGCCACCCTGATGTTCCCACCTCTACCCGTGATCCCTGTCAATGTTTATAGATCTATGGATTAAAAACAAAATTTGAGACAATTTAGGGAGAAACTGTTTTGTCAATTAGCCTAAGAGCACATCTTTGGGATGTGGGAGGAAACCGGAGTGCCTGGAGAAAACTCACGCAAGCACGGGGAGAATGCGCAAACTCCCACAGACACAGGCCCAAATCCATGTATCTGCACAGCACAGCGATAGTCACTGAGCTGTCGTGTTGCCCATCAAATGGTCCAGGTCAAGCGTACACTAACAACGTGAAGCACTAGGATACTCTCGAAAAAAATCCAAGAGCAGTCCTCTCACGACCCATCGCATGTATGCCCCTTGTTAGACAACAAGGTGGACCAAAGCACCTGTAGGATAAATACAAGTACATCAATATCATGATTCCTTTCAGATTATGGATGAGTTGTGTTATCAGTAGGAGACTGTCTAAAACAAGTTACAATCAAACTCAGTCTTTTCTGAATTGTATAATTATATAATGAATTGTATTAGAAAGAAGTCCCAGCTCAATCTGCTCTTGTAAACAGATGTTGGAAATGATCATTGTTTCTTTCAACTCAACAACCATGCCTAAATGTTGTCCCGGTATTATTGCATCGGGATACAGCCTGTTTCATTATCTCTGGAATCACAAACACTGAAATCATCAATGAACACAACCGCTCCTGACCTTATTATAGAAGGCAAATCATTAATGAACTTACCACTCTACCCAGAGGAACTCCTGCAGCAATGCTCCAGAGCTGAGATGATTGGCCTCCAACAACCACAACTAACTTTCTTTGTGCTAGATGTGATTTCAAAGATTGGAAAGCTTCTCCCCATCAATCTCTACTGACTTCAATCTGATTGGGACCATTGATAACATATTCTGTCAAATGCTGCCTTGATATCGAGGGCAGTCACTCTCACCTAACCACTGGAAGCAAAGGGGCTAAATGTTTTTTGGCTAAAATCTGTTTGACAACTTTACATTTCATTAGAATAAAAATTGACATTTCTAGCCTACAAAGAGAATCTCATTTCAAACCAAATGCTAAAAGTTAGTTTTAAGAATTAATAATTTCCTTTGAAGTTAATGAAGCATAATGTAAATGGTATTTTATTTGTTTCAGATATTAATCAATTTTTATTTTATTTATAGAATCTCTGATTTGGTACAACACGGAAGGAGCCACTATGTTTTCATTGGCTCTTGTAGGCTCTAGTTAGCTTGTGCAACCCTGCCACTTTCTCCCCACAGCTTCTGCACATTTCTCCGTTTTACAGAACACTCCATGTCCCTCTGAATCAGTTGAACTTCGCCACTTTCTCAGGTAGTGCATTCCAAATCCTAATAAAATGATATGTGAAATGTTTCTCCTTGTATTGCCAGTTACCTTAAATCTGTGCCTTCTTGCATTGATCCTTCTATCAATGGAAACATGTTTTCCCCTATCGACTCTATCCAAACCCCTCATGATTTTGAGTATCTCTGTCAAAACTCCTCTCCACCTTCCACAAGGCTTTATTACTTTTTTTTAAATGAAATGCAGCCCTGCCAACCTCATTCATTTCATGCATAAGGTGGTGATATCCTACCTACTTCAGGATCACAGTCCCTTGTGTAAAAGTATTATGCCAGGATATCTCCACAGGATACATGAAGTCAGGCACATCTTGACATTCATAGTTGGAGTGAAAGTCTTCTATGAAAAATTTTGGCCTTGGAAATGGATTTCACATTGCCCAAGGCCATTTCGTATTATTTTATTTTCTGGCCAGAATTCTCCATTCACCTGATGAAGGGCAACCCCGAAAGCTTGTGAGTTTACTATCAAATAAATTGGTTGGATTTAAACCTGGTGTTGTCAGGCTCCTTACTGTGTTTATCCCAGTCCGACATTGGCATCTCCACATCAGTATACCCGAACAGGTGACTAGGGATTTTCACAGAAACTTCATTGCAGTTGAATGTAAGCCTACTTGTGACGAATAAATAAATGGGCCATTTTCCACCATCTGGTTTTGTGCCTTACCGTGTGTTGGATAATCCGAGGTGGCTCTGGTGGGGGCTGCTGATAGACCTGAATTGGTGGTGCTTGGCGAATAGGCTCCAGTCGTCGGTAGTGTCTCCGGGTCCCTCCCCAAGTGTGCGGCCGGGAGCACTCATCCAACAGGTGCTGTTCCTGAAAAGATAACCTTGGATTACCACATTGGTCGAACCTGTTCCACATACTTCAGTCCTCCCGCTCCTTTAATCCCCGTTTCTCACCATTTTACACAGCAACACTCTCAGCCAGTCATGTTTAGAAACTTAGAGGTTAGTGGACAGGAAAAATGGGCGCTGTGGATCCAGGCAAACTCAGTGTACTGTGGTTGCTAAGCGTTGTCCAAAATCCAAAAACAATAGCCTGTTTTACTTTGGCCAGCAATCAAGTGTTGCTTTCAGAATTTCAAAATCTCACAGGGTAAAAGGTGTCTCCGGGCTGTGAGCAATCAGTAACAACAGCTCAGAAATTATATCCTGAAATTACACCACGTCTTCTCTTTTGTTTTCTTTTGTTCCCTCAAATTGAAATGCACTTCCTGAAAGTTTGGCAAAAGCAGATTCATTGGTTAAGTTTCAAAAGGCAACTGAATATATCCTTGAAAACAAATTATAGGACTCGGGGGGACAGAGAAGAGGCATGGAACTGATCTGACAATCTCATTCAGGAAAGGTGGGAACGCTCCTCTGCATTATATCATTTTATGGATATCCCAGGAGTCACCATGACGATGGAACATTAACTAACTCAGCAAAGAACAATAACTTCATTGCAATGTTAATGTAAACCTACTTGTGACACTAATAAATAAATAAGAATAGGGCTTGAAACTGGAAATCTGTGCCTGATTCTCTGACGTCTTCAGATGGTCTACGGGAATCCCAGTGCCCTGGTGAATGGGGCATTGACTGAAAATTGGGTTTCGGATGGGTATGAGGGCTTTCGGGGTTCACTTGCTCTGGCTCCAATTGAGTTCCTGACCAAAGCGGGTGGCAAATGGACAATTATTTAAGTTTGTCAATTTGAATGTTATTAGCAATTTTGACAGCCAGTTTACCAGTTTCCCTACATTCACGCAGCTTGCTAGCAGCACCGGATGGGCTTGTTGCTATCCACAAGCAGGGGACAAGGCATGCTGGACTCTAAGGGTCCAGAAAAGAGGGACATCCTCCCTCCCTACACCATGCAGATTTGAGGATGACCAACCCAAAGCCCCTGAACCTTCCTTCCCCCTTAGATTCCCCATTCAGTCCCTTTCCCCCTCCGAACACCCCACTCTACCCTCCTTCTAGCCTTAGCAAACATGAAGATCATGCCTGGCCTGGGGATTTCAGGCAGCTCTGTGATCAACATCTGCATCCAAAGAACAAAGAACAAAACAGCACGGGAAACAGGCCCTTGGGCCCAACGAGCCCACGCCGCCACCTTGATGTTCCCACTTCTACCTATAATCCCTGTCTATGTTTATAGATCTATGATTGAAACCAAATTTGAGACAATTTATGGAGAATTTGTTCTGCCAATTAGCCTAAGAGCACATCTTTGGGATGTGGGAGGAAACCGGAGCACCCAGAGAAAATCTACACAAGCATGGGGAGAATGCGCAAACTCCCACAGACACAGGCCAAATATGTATCTGCACAGCACAGCGATAGTCACTGAGCTGTCGTGTTGCCCATCAAATGGTCCAGATCAAGCGTACACTAACGATGTGAAGCACTAGGATACTCTCGAAAAAAAATCCAAGAGCAGCCCTCTCATGACCCATCGCATGTATGCCCCTTGTTAGACAACAAGGTGGACCAAAGCACCTGTAGGCCCCTGCCCATCAGCTGCAAAAATTCTGAAGTGGACAGGTTACTTTAATCTCCATGCCCCTATCACCTGGCAGGATTTTAAATTATTGCAGCACTCCATTCTGCCGCAGAGATTTTACTTTCTGCCTGTCAGAAGCTGCAGGTGTGAGCAGACTCCTTCAAAGTCCTTTGCCAGAAAGAAACTGTCAAGTTCCCGCTGGTGGGAAGAGTGGAGATACACACAGCTATAATTTATGCACACAGCTTTGATTTGAAGCTGCTGATGTTTCCTACCAGGCTGAAACCATTTCCATTCCAATGAAACGTTTCATCTATAACTAATTCAGTGCAGTGCCTTGAAAAACATTCCACTGCTAGCTCAATATCCTCCATCTGTCTCTGTTTATTTCCATTTTCCTTCACGGTTGGATGCACTTCATGCACCCCCATGGATCCTGACTATTTTGATAGGGACACTGTCTGAGTTTCACTTCCTCTTTTGCAACCACAATGGTTTTGAAGAAATGGACTGCTGGCTTGAGTGGAGACGACTGGTTTTAAACCACCCTCTGTTGCTCCTTCCCTATCGGACAAGCCTCCATTCACTTAACAGGGTAGCCCATACTCTATGAGGTCCATGGGAAGATCTATTGACCATCCTCCATGACCACCATCACACTCATCCTTGTTTACAGATATTTGTATGCCTTTCTCCGTCCCTGTAATCTCCTCCAAATCTACAACTCTCCAAAATATATATATGCTCCTCTATATCTGGCCTCTTGAGGATTCCCGTCATAATTGATGCACCAGTGGTGGCCGTATCTTCTGTTGTCTCGGCCCCATGCCTTTCTACGCCTCTCTGCATTTCTACAGTGCTTTCATCTTTTAAGGCTACTTCTTAAAACCTACCTCTTCAACCAAACCTTTGGTAACCTGACCCAATACCTCCATAATTGTCTCTGTTTTATATTTTGTTTTATAATGTCTGCAGAGCACCTTAGGGCATTTCATTGCATTAAAGGAACTGTATAAATACCAGCTGTTGTCATGAACCACTTGGGTTTTTGGAACAATTTGGTTACTTTTACTGATACAAGTTTTTTAATTTCTCTAGTTTTTCTAAAGCTCCCATTTTGAGATTTGACTACACGTCCTCTGGACTACGAAGTGAATACAATTTACCTAATACTGAATGATATATTTCTCGATCTGGGTATAATGTATACAATTCTAAGAGTCACGCATCCTTTATGGTATAGAAGGAGGCCTTTTGGTCCACTGAGTCAATGCTGGCTCTCTGAAGAATCAGCTCCTTTCCATCAATCTATCCTCATAGCCCTGCAAACATTTTGCTCTCAAATGCCTATCCAATTTCCTTTCAAAATCACTGATTGTGTCCTTTTCCACCTCGTGTTGGCAGTGAGTTCCATGTCATTACCACTCACAGCCTAAAAACATTCTTCCTTTCAACCCTGTATCATTTGCCCAAAACTTTAAATCTGAGTCCCCCATATAAGTCCTTCAACATTGAGCTAATGGGACCAACTTTTCTTTCTCTTTGTTGTCTTTCATAATCTTGTACATCTCTTTCAGATCTCTCCTCAACCATCTTTGCTCCAAGGAAGACAACCCCAGCTTCTCCAACCTAACCTGATAGCCTTTTTCCTAGGATGGAGAAAGCTAGCACGAGGGGACACAGCTTTAAATTAAGGGGTGATGGTTATAGGACGAATATCAGAGGTAGGTTCTTTACCCAAAGGGTGGTTCGGGAGTGGAATGCCCTGCCTGCAGCAGTTGTAGATGCGCCAAGTTTGGTGGCGTTTAAGAGGTTAGTTGATAAGTATATGGAAGAGAAGGGAATGGTTTAGTTTGGAGGGGCATTGCTTTTCATATTGGTCGGCGCAACATCGAAGGCCGAAGGGCTGTATTGTTCTATGTTCTATGTTCTATAACCTTGTAGCGAAAATCCCTCATTCCTGGAAACATTTTGGTAAGTGTTCTCAGCACCCTCTCAGGGACCCTCACATCCATCCTAAGATGTGCTGGTCAGAATTGAGCACAGTAAGTGTAGCCTGTCTGGAAGTATACAAAGGTCAGCAAGACTTCCCTGCTTTTATACTCAATACCTCTATTTATTAAGCTCAAGACCTCATGTTCAGTACATGTCTGCTCAGTGATTCTCCATGAGAGATGACTCCAACCTCTGGTCTGATTTGTCCCTTAAGTCAGGTGATCTCTTCTGCTGTGCTGTCTTAAAGAGTCAGACCCAACAATCGCATCCCAACCCCTTAATTTTTTTATACAAATGTCAAAAACTATTTATTCAAACACACATTCTAAATACATATTATACACAATGTAGTGATTGTTCAGTGATGAGCTCCTGAGGCTCGCACTTAACACAACACTTCCACTATTAGGCTATAACTATGCACAATTCCAAAGATAATCTTGTCTGAGATTCTTCCACACAGAGTTGTTACTTCTGAGTTTGGTCCTGGAATTTATGTTGACCAAGAGCTACATACTTAAATGTGTGGATGGTGTCATTCTCCAATCCTCCATTGATCATTGTTTCTGTTAAGCACCCTATTCTACAGTGCACGCAGGTACCATCACCATAATGCAACACAGTTTTGTGTCTTGTCAGCTCCTTCTCAACCTCAGCCTGTTATTCGTAAAAGGAGTAGTCATGCTACTCTATTTCTTATGTTTAGGTTGTGTGAAAGTACTTTCTCTTTCTAGCATTTTTAATCACATCTTTCCAACAACCATTTTATCTTACTGGTTCTTGTGTTTTTTCTATTTGTGTGACCATTTTAGCAATATTGTTCTAGTGTATTAATCTTCGTTTCCTTCTCTGCTCGAATTGTTGCTTTGTCTAACTCTCTCCGGCAAAACTCCAGTGGCTTCATTTTCTACTCTCTTTCTTTCACCCTCTGCATCAATTCATCTTCTGCATCCACTGCTTGTAGTTTTGCACTTGGCCTCTGCCATTTGCAGTTCAGTCTGAGCTAGTTCCAGCTCCATCACCTGCAGTTGGATTTTCCTTTCCTTTGGTAATTTCAGAAATCCCTTTGGATCTCGAGCAGAACAGGAAGGTCCCACTGGCAGGTAGGGCGAGAAAGTCCCACCTAAGCTACCAAAATCAGTATTTAATGTTTACTTTGCTTAATTCTTGTATAGTAAGAATTTGTATGTTTTTAGCCATCTTGTGGCTTAATTCTTTCAGTAAATAACTGGGATTTGAAATTTGTATTTAAAAAAAATTACTGGTCTCGATCATGATCATAACACAGACAATGCCCTCTCTAAAGACAAACAGTGCAGTGAACAGTACCAAAACAAGCTCTGGGGTTTTTGCTCATGACCCTTACCCTCAGTTTTTGCAGCAAGCCTTTTCTTCGTTTTAGTGCATTGTGCAGCGCATCTCCCTGTCCATCATAACTACCTGCATAGAAAATAAACAGATTGTTTGACAGTTGTTACAGTTCTTATGTAAAGTACAAAAAAAAACTTGCATTTATATTATGTGAGAACAAAATCCAAGAATGCATTACAGTTTGTAGAAGAAGCAAGTGATCACCAAGTAGGAGGAAGGAATAGACAAATGGGATTAGGGATGGAGGTGATAAAACTGATGAAGGGAATCATTTTTGGAAGACTTTTGAAAGTAGTATGAAAGAATGTAAGAAATTAAAGGAAAACATCCGGACAGCAGAAGCACAGTCACTGAAAGGGCAATCACCCATGGTGGAGAGAGCAGAGGAAGAAGAGATCCGAGGAGCAGACAGTGTGTCTCAGAAATGAAAAGCGTGAACGGAAACGTAGGAATTCCCTATAGTGGCTGAAGCATTTGAAAATATAGCCAAAGGTTTTGAACTATCCACCCCTCCCTGACTATCACATCCACACCATCTCATATCACAAACATGAACTTACGTGCTGTGGATCCTGCTGCATCTGATTGATCATCCAGGTTTTCTCGTTCATTCTCCAGTTTCTGAAATTAAAAACCATTTAAGGTCAACTTCTACAGGGGATCTTTTTTGAAAAATCCTTATTCTTTCTCCCTCCACTCAATTGGTTTAAAAATGAAACGGCCAACACATTTTCTTTGAGATCCTGCACCTCAAACTTTCCCACTGCATTACCGGGCAGCACGGTGGCATAGTGATTAGCACTGCTGCCTCACAGCGTCAGGGACCCAGGTTCGATTCCTGGCTTGGGTCACTGTTTGTGCAGAGTCTGCATGTTCTCTCCATGTCTGCATGGATTTTCTTTAGTTTCCTCCCACAGTCCAAAAGATGTTCTGGTTAGGTGCATTGGCCATGCTCTCAGTGTACCCAAACAGCCACCAGAGTGTGGCAACTATGGGATTTTCACAGTAACTTCATTGCAGCGTTAATGTAAGCCTACTTGTGACATTAATAAATAAACTTTAAACCTTTCATCAGTGTTCTGATCCCTATTGCCACCTGGTGGTATAAAGTGCCTTCCACCACTTGTTAATTGCTGCTCAAACAAGGCATACTTGTCTCTTTTACGAACAGCACCAGGATGGGCAATAAACAGGGTTATTTTACAGCTCAGTGAAGGAAGCTCGAGTTTCAGAGTTGGAGCAGTGGCTGGAGATACTGTGGAACATCCACAAAGTCAGAGAATATTTGGATAGCAGGTATAGAGAAGGTCACACCGCAGGCTCAGACTCTGCAAGCAGGAAGGGAATGGGTGACCACCAGACAGAGCAAGAGAGATGGGCAGACAGAGCAGGAATCTCCTGAGATCATTCCCCAGTAGAACAGATACACTGCTTTGAATACTGTTGAGGGGAATGACCTCTCTAGGGAAAGAAGCAGCAGCCAAACTTGTTGCACTGCAGTTGGTTCTTCTGTAGCGAGGAGACGTAAAAGTGTGCCAGTGCAATTGTTATAGGAGATTGTAAAGGGAATAGACAGGCATTTCTGTGACCACAAGTGAGACTCCAGGATGGTATGTTAGCTCTTTGGTGTTAGGGTCAAGAATGTCACAGAGCAGCTGCAGGACATCCTGAACGGGGAGGGTGAACTGTCAGTGGTAGTAGTACACGTTGGTACAAATGACATAGGTTAAAAAAAGGATGAGGTCCTGAAAGCAGAATACAGAGTGATGGAAAGAAAGTTAAGACATCGGACCTCAAAGGTAGTGATCTACCTGCTAGGCAGAGTAGAAATGAGAGATATATACAGGGCTAAAGGTAGACAAGTCTCCTGTCCCCAGTGGAATGATTTACCAAGTAATTTATCAAAATTTGCTGGACTCTAGGGTGGCTCCCGCAGATTGGAAAACAGCAAATGTGACGCCACTGTTTAACTATAAGCCAATTAGCTTAACTTCCGTGGTAGGGAAAATGCTTGAATCTATCACGAGACATCTGGATATAAATTGTCCCATTGGGAAGACATAGCATGGGTTCATGAAGGACAGATCATGTTTGACTAATTTGGTGGAATTCTTTGAGAACATTACATGTGCGGGGGACAATGGAGAACTTGTGGATGCAGTGTATCTGGATTTTCAGAAGGCATTTGAAAGATGCCTCACTAAAGATTGCTGCATAAGTTAAAGGTACACAGCGTCAGGGGTAATGCATTAGTTGGGATAGAGGATTGGTTAACTAATAGAAAGCAAAGAGTGGGAGTAAATGGGTATTTTTCTGGTTGGTGATCAGTGACTAATGGTGTGCCTCAGGGATCATGTTGGAACTGCAGTTCTTGACGATTTACGTAGATGATTTGGAGTTGGGGACCAAGTGTAGTGTGTCAAAATTCACAGATGACACTAAGATGAGTGGCTGAACAATGTGTGCAGCAGATGCTGAAAGTCTGCAAAGGGATATAGATAATCTAGTGAGTGGGCGAGGGTCTGGCAGACGGAGTACAATATTAGTAAATGTGAGGTCATCTATTTTAGTAGAAATAACAGCAAAATGGACTATTATTTAAACGTTAAAATATTGCAGCATGCTGCTGTGCAGAGGGACCTGGGGACCCTTGTGCAGGAATCTCAAGGAGTTGGTTTGCAGGTGCTAAGAAGGCAATTGGAATTTTGTCCTTCATTGTTAGAGGGATGGAGTTGTGTTGCAGCTGTAGAAGGTGCTGGTGAGGCCATACCTGGAATACTGTGTACAGTTTTGGTCTCCTTACTTGAGAAAGGATATACTGGCACTGGAGGGAGTGCAGAGGAGATTCACTAGGTTGATGCCGGAGTTGAGTGAGTTAGCTTATGAGGAGAGACTGAATAGACTGGGGCCATGCTGATTGGAATTCAGAAGAATGAGGGGAGATCTTATGGAAACATGGAGGATTATAAAGGGGAAATAGATAAAATAGAAGCAGGGAAATTGTCCCCACTGGTGAGTGAAACTAAAACTAGGGGAGATAACCTCAAAATAAGGGAAGCAGATTTAGGATTGAGTTGAGGAGGAACTTCGAAACACAAAGGGTTGTGAATCTGTGGAATTCCCTGCCCAGTGAAGCAGTTGAGGCTACCCCATTGAATGTTTTTTAAGGCAAGGATAGATAAATTTTTGAACAGTAAAGGAATTAAGAGTTATGGCAAGTGGACAGCCAAGTGAAACTGAATCCATGAAAATGTTAGCCATGATCTTATTGAATGGCAGAGCAGCCTTGAGGGGCCAGATAGTCTACAATGCTAACCACTGTGCCAGCCCACGTCATCCCTTTAGGTTTGGGTGCACATTCAAGATATTCTCAGTCAAGAATAATTCTGCTTTCCAAGGAACAGACAGTTTAAATTTAAAGGAAAAGTAAGCTGAACCCTACGAGAATAACTCAGATACTCACACAGTGGAAGAATGAAACTGCAGCTTTTCAAAGATTGAAGCAGAGTAGACAGTTTTAAGAAAAGACAATGCTGAAGATAAATGAAACTAAATTATCTTTATAGCAAAATTCTTTCTTCTGCTGGTGTTTGGAAGTCAGCAATGTGCAAGGAAGAGGCAAGCAGCAGGCAAGGGGAGGGAGAGGGCAGCAGCAGCAGGCGAGGGGAGGGAGAGGGTACCAACAGCAGGCGAGGGGAGGGAGAGGGCAGCAGCAGCAGGCAAGGGGAAGAGCATTAGCAGCAAGTGAGAATGAGGTGGAGAGCACGGCAGCGGGTGAGGGGGTGGGAGCTGGCTGTGGGCGAGGGGGAGGGAGCCGGCAGCGGGCGAGGGGGAGGGAGCCGGCAGCGGGCGAGGGGGAGGGAGCCAGCAGCAGGCGAGGGGGAGGGAGCCGGCAGGGGCAAAGGGGGAGGGAGCCGGCTGTGGGCGAGGGGGAGGGGCCAGCAGCGGGCGAGGGGGAGGGAGCCGGCAGCGGGCGAGGGAAGGGGGAGGGAGCCGCTGCGGGATGAGGGGGAGGGAGCCGCGGGGTGAGGGGGTGGGAGCTGGCTGCGGCGAGGGGGAGGGAGCCGGCTGCGGGCGAGGGGGAGGGAGCCGGCTGCGGGCGAGGGGGAGGGAGCCGGCAGTGGGCGAGGGGAGGGAGCCAGCAGCGGGCGGGGAGGGAGCCGCAGCGGGCGAGGGGGAGGGAGCGGCAGCGGCGAGGGGGAGGGAGCCGGCAGCGGGCGAGGGGGAGGGAGCTGGCTGCGGGCGAGGGGGAGGGAGCCGGCAGCGGGCGAGGGGGAGGGAGCCGGCAGCGGGTGAGGGGGAGGGAGCCAGCAGCGGGCGAGGGGGAGGGAGCCGGCAGTGGGTGGGAATCTTGGCTTTGGGACAGACAGTAATGATCAAGGCATTTGGAAAAACCAGAGGGGGGGATTCTCCCAAAACAAACTGTCGAATTTGTGTGAAAACTGGAATAAATCACATTGGTTTTTTTTCTAGCAGGAGTTTCAGAATGAATCTCCCACACTCTATGCACTGCAGAGTTCACTAGTGAGAATCACACTGAACATTAGCGGCAGGGCCTAATCCTATTGGAGCGACTGGTAACATAGCACTGAGGGGGCCACTGTGTATGTACGATCTGTCAGGCTGTAGCCGCCCCCCCCCCCACCCCCCATGCCGCCCTCCTGATTGCTGGTCAACTCAATCACTACTAACCCCTGATCCCTGCACCACCAGCCATGTGACCCTTTCTCCCAAGACTGGATCACTGGACCCCTGGGTCAGCCTTGTGCCACCACCAGCACACCACCACACCCCCCCCCCCCCCCCACCCCACCTACCCCCTCCCCAACACTGATCTCCTAGTTCACCCTCTCTGCCAGTCCAGTGCGACTCTCCTCCCCCACAGTTCTGACTCACCTCCCCGACCCTCTCTGCAGCCCCAATCCAACCCCAGCAGACTAACCCTTCTCCACCCCAATGGCCAGCCCCAATGACCTCTCTCTGTTACTCTGCCCAAGAGCGGAGTAGCAGTGGGAACCCCTTCCCCGCCCCCCCACCCACTTCCCTAGAGAGCCTGTCCTCAATAGACCCCTCAAGAAGCTCCACCCCTTTGACATTGCCCGATGCCTTGTGGGCAGTGCCAAGGTGCCCCTAGACATTTGTGCCAACCATCTTGGAGGCCCTGTTTATTCCCTCTTCACTCCTGGCAGGGTCAGCTACCAGCTCCCCACAAGTGGGGTGCTATTGTAAACCCCGCTGGAGTGGAGGGAGACGGTAGCAGTTCTGGAAATTTCAGCACCGGGCCATTAATCAAATGTAATGTAGATGTAAATATCAATTTGCATAAATTATACAGCACCATGCTGACTTCTGGTGGTGCCAGAAATCCGGTGGCCAGAGACTCGTGGAGGCTGTGGCATCCAGCATGGAGACCACAAAATGACCTCCACTCGAGTCTCCCGGCCCATTGCGCTACAAAAACAGCGCAGAGGATCAGGAGAATCTTCTCCCCTCCACATCGCTAGCGGCCAGAGTGCGATACTATTTTCCTATTTCCTTTAACTGTTTGATAGTGGCAGTGAATTGAAAAGAGGAAGGGTAATCAGGTTGAACTTCTTGAATTTCTAACGTGTGACCAGGATCACAGGAAGGGGAATTTTCAAAGTATGTTATTCACAACAGCAGAAAACAAGACAATAAAACAAGCCAATCAAGCTCGGTGTTTTACCTCGGGCAGACATAACTGAATTCTACAAACTTAACGCTGCTGAATATTAAATATCTTTTGGAATGTATATTTTTGTCAATTACCAAAATTGATCTTTTCTGTGAGACACTTCTGTTTAAACTCCCATTAGTTTCATTCATTAAACTTCCTGTTATCCCACAAGTTCTAATCCAGATCATTCTTGTATTGTTCTGCTGGAATCTCATCATATGTAGAAATACAGGGAAAAACGTAACAGGAAAAGGCCAATCAGCCCTTTAAACTGTTCCACCATTCAATTAGATAATGACAGATCCCTTGATGTGGGATTCAATCCATATTCCACAATATTGTAACAAAAATTGACCAATCTCAATCTGGAATTTTTCAAATTGTCCCAGCCTTCACAAGTAGACTTACATTAACACTGCAATGAAGTTACTATGAAAATCCCCTAATCTCTGGCACTGTTTGGGTACACTGAGGGAGAATTTTGCATGGCCAATGCATCTAACCAGCACGTCTTTCAGACTGGGAGGAAACCAGAGCACTGGAGAAAACCCACAAAGACACAGAGAGAATGTACAGATTCCACAGAGACAGTGATCCAAGCCGGGAATCAAATTCGGCTCCCTATGGGGCAGCAGTGCTAACCATTCTGCCACCGTGTCACCTCAACTACTGGGGGAGCTGTTTCCATATTTATAATATCATTTATGAGAAAAAGTGTTTGCTGATTTCGCTTCTAAACAGCCCAGCTCCATTTCTGGGATGTGACCCTTTGACCAGGAATCTTTCTGCAGTACAAATAACTTTCTCTTCACCCCTCCAACGCAGGTTGGTACAATTGCTGGTGATGTAGAGATAGGGGAGAGAGGATAGCTTGTTGTTTAATAGTTTCATTTTAAAATCTTCTCTGCTCCTTCTGGTTGCAATACTTTATTTTCCCACTCTCATTATTTTTTCCCTTTTCCTCTGTAGTGGGCTCACTGCTGGACACCATGTGCCTCCGACCACCAGATTTCTGGCACAGTCAGCTCCATGCCAATTTCTGACATGGAGCTGTATAAATTATTCTAATGCCAATTTAAATATAATCTGAGTTGTATTAGCGGGCCCTGGACTAGTTCCCCACGTGCAGAGAGCTGGCAGCCCGACTCTGCTGTGGTGTAGGGGGTCTCTCAAGACCCCCCAGTGGGTCAGGGGTAACAATGGGTGCCCCCGGGCATTGCCAGCTTGGCACTGCCAGCCTTGCCCCCAGCAGTGCACAAGGGGCAAAGTGCCACTGTCCCGGAGGAGGGGAATCTTGGCACTGCCCACCAGAGGTCAGGGGGGAGGTCATGGGGATGGGAAGTCCCATTGTGACTTTGCAGTAGGGGAGGGGGTCCAGTGCTCAGGGCGTGGGGGGTTGCAGAGGCAGTGTTGCAGGGTTGGCCACTGATTGGGAGGTTGGCAGTGCGTAGCCACACTGCATGTGCCAATCTCAGCATTGACAGACTGGAGCATACACAGTGGCCTGTTCAGCGCTATGCTGCCTCTCGAGTGGGAATCGACCCACCCACTGACTTTTCACATGGGAAGGGCACAGAGTGTGGGAAATACATTTGGAAACTCCTGCTGAAAGAAACAGCAGGATTTAATCTAGTTTTTACATGAATTTGACACCTAGAATTCTTTTGAGAGAATCGCCCCCTGATATTAGACATATGAAAATTGGTTGGGTGGTAAATAGTGAGGAGGCTTAGATAACAGGAGGCTATAGATGGGCTGGACAGATAGGCTGATCAGTGGCAAATGGAACTCAATTTGGATAGTGTGAGATGCTGCACTCGGGCAGGATAAACTAGACAAGGGAATACATGATGAACAGCAAGACCTTGGGAAGCGATCAGGATCAGGAGAATTTTTGTGCACATACACCGGTCCCTTAAGGTAATAGGAGACAATAGTTAAGAAGGCATACTTGCTTTTATTGGATGAAGCATAGAGATTCGGAGCAGGGACATAATGCTGGAACTATATAATGTGTTGGTTAGGCCAAAGCTAGGATATTGTGAGCAGTTCTGAAATCCATATTATAGGAGGGATTTGATAACACTGGAAAGGGTACAGAGAAGAATTGCCAAAATATTACCTGAACTGGAGAGTTTTAGCTAAGAAGAGAGATTGGATAGACTGGGATTGTTTTCCTTGGAACAGAGGAGATTGAGGGAGACATGATTTAGATGTATATTATTAAGAGGGAATAGATAGAGTAGACAGGAAGATAGTTTTACCCTTGGTGAAGGGATTAATGACCAGGTGACATAGATTTAAGCTAAGGGGTAGGATGTTTAGAGGGGATGTGAGGAAAAACTTTTTCATCTAAGGGTGGTGAAAATCTGGAACTCACTGTCTGAAAGGGTAATGGGTGGTGTGTACTTGTTATGCCAAGACATACAAGACTATGGACTAAATGTTGGAAAGGGGATTAGAATAGTTATATGATTTGTCTTTGACCAGTGCAGACAGGATGGGCCAAAGGGCCTTTTTCTGTGTTGTATATCTCTATGACTATCTGCTTGGAAAGGAAATTGCTTAGCATATTGAAAACAGAGAGCAGGAATAATGGATACTGGTACCTAAGCACCTCATTATATTATCACTGACATAGATGAGGGAATAGAGAGTTGTATATCAAGACTGTTGTCAACACCAAGTTAGGTGCCTTACAGATGGAAGCTTTAACCTACAAAGGGGCATTGACAGATTCAGAGAGTGGATAAATAAAAGTGTTAGATGGTGTTCAATAGGAGGAAAATGTGAAGAAATCTGCTTTGGAGCAAACTCAGCCAGATCAGGACATTTTCTATAAAATGAGAAGGTAGAAACTAACAATGGGGAGTTTTGAAGTTTAGAAATTGCTTGAAACTAGACAACCAGTACAGAAAATAGTGAAAGAGGCTAATGGAATGATAGCCTTTATTTCAAGGAAGCCGTATACACAGAGGTGGAAGTCCTGCTTCGTGGAATGGAATAATGGAATTCCTCCAGTGCAGTAGGCCACTTGGCCTTTTGGGTCTGCACCAACTCTTCTCCCGAGTATCCAACCTAGACCCGACCCCACAACCCCATGTATTTACCCCATGGCACAGTGGTTAGCACTGGCTGCCTCACAGCACTAAGGGCCCGGATTCGATTCCTGGCTTGGGTCACTCTCTGTATGGAATTTGCACCATCTCTCCCGTATCTGCATGGGTTTCCTCTGGATGCTCCAGTTTCTCTGAAAGATGTGCGGGTTAGGTGGATTGGCCGTGCTAAATTGTCCCTTAGTGTCAGGGGAACTAACTAGGGTAAAGGCATGGGAATTATGGAGATAAGACTTGGGTGGAACCGTGGCTAACACAGGCCTAATGGGCTGAATGGCCTCCTCCTGCACCTTAGGGATTCTTTGATTCTATGATCTTGGGAAACCATAGATTTACCATGGCCAATCCCACCTAAACTGCACATCTTTGAACTACCATTAGCCTCTTTCACTATTTTCTGTACTGGTTGTCTAGTTTCAAGCAATTTCTAAACTTCAAAACTCCCCATTGTTAGTTTCTACCTTCTCATTTTATAGAAAATGTCCTGATCTGGCTGAGTTTGCTCCAAAGCAGATTTCTTCACATTTTCCTCCTATTGAACACCATCTAACACTTTTATTTATCCACTCTCTGAATCTGTCAATGCCCCTTTGTAGGTTAAACAGTACTTTGTAGGTTAAACTGTTACTCTCCCTCACTACTTCATCCTGCTTCTCCCTTAAATATGTCCATACCAGTCACTTCAACCACTTCCTGCGGGTTCCACATTCTCACCACTCTCCAATTTCTTGTGAGCTGTGCAGGCAAAATATAACATTCATAGGGTACAAAGGGGACAAGGAAAGGAGAGGGTGCAGAACGCAGTGCCACAGTCACAGCTAGGGAGAAGGGAAGGATCAGCCCAATATATTCAAAAGTCTGATGGCAGCAGGGAAGAAGCCGCTCCCGAGTCAGCTGATATGCAACCCCAGAACCCAGCATCCCCTTCCCTGATGTTAGATGGCGGAAGAGAGAATGTCCAGGGTGCATGGGATTATGCTGGCTGCTCTTCCCGAGGCAGCAGGAAGTGTAGGCAGAGCCGATGGATGGGAGGCTGGCCCCTGCGATGGACTGGTCACGTTCACAACCCCGCTCTGTAGTCTCCTGCTGCTCTCATGCACTCCCTTTTGAAGCAGAGTGGATGAACCTTTTGCTTTTCTGCCAATTCCCATCCCTCCCAAAAATGAATACAAATAGCAAGGTCTACAGAAAGGATAATGAATCAACAACGTCAAGCAAAAAGGGGAACTAAATTCCTCGAAGAGTGTGACAATATCTGAGCAGTAACAGGAAGAAACATTTCTCATTTCTTTGAAGTCTTTGTACTTGTTTTTCAGAATGTTTGAAGACTTTTAAGGTTTCAAATTAATTGTAAAGAGACCAACTGTAATTTTCTTGAGAAGCAATACTAGGCTACATGATCTAGCAACACTCCACTTGGAAGCAGTACCACTGAATCCCTACAGTGCAAAAGGAGGCCATTCTGTCCATCAAGTCTGTACCAACCACAATCTCACCCAGGGTCTATCCTCTTAACCCCATCTATTTACTTTGCTAGTCCCCCTAATAGCTAACCTGCACATCTTTGGACACTAAGGTGCAATTTAGCATGGCAATCCATCTAACCCGCACATCTTCGGATGTAAGAAACAATTTAGCATGACCAATCGACCTAACCTGCACATCTTTGGACACTATGGGGCAATTTAACATGGCCAATCCATCCAACCTCTACATTTTTGGACTTTTCTTTACCCTCTCAGCTATTTATACCACTTCCTCCTTAAGTGCGTCAAAAGTAGTCACTTCAACAACTCCCTGTGGTAACATGGTCCACATTCTCACTGCACTCCAAATAAAGGATTATTTCTTGTGTACTACACAGACAAAGCATACCATTCATAGAGTGCTTTGGCTACATAAATCTCTTTACACTGTGTTCTGAGACTGTGGTCTGATTTTACCATTTTGACTCTAAATGCTGAATCTGGGAGTGTTTCAGATCTAAATTTTCAACCTGTTCTCCGCCCCTCCCATACATACTCTGCCTGAAAAAAACCTGCCCATTATACCCAAAACAGCTCCAATCGGAGCCTTCAACTGCGCCCACAGGCTGAATAATGCCTCCCTCGGGCCCCCAAAGACATTACCCCACTCTACAACATAACTGACCCCCTTATCCCACCTGCCTTCACCCAGCGTCAGAGTCACTGGAAGCTCTGAACTTACCTCCTCAGCAGCTGGAGTGCCCAAATGGGACTTTTGTGGACCATGTCTGTTTTGTGCCACATCTGGACGGTTGAATGTGGTGGTAAAGGGGGAAATGCCGGTAAGGTTGGGCATACAGCCCATTAAGTCAATTTAAATATGTGCAAAGTGGGATTGTTGTCAGTGTAGGCTCAATGGGCCAAATGGCTTCCTTTTGCATTGTAAGAATAAGGATTCATCCCATATTTCCAGTATCCTCCAATCATAACCCCTTAATGTTCCCTTTTACTTTCTTACAATTCCCTCACGTAGCATGCCAATAAATAAATAATAGCAAAATACTGTTCTGTAGCATGGCCATACAGACTCGAAACATTAACTGTATTCCTCTCTTCACAGATGTTGCCAGGTTCTGCTGAGTTTATCCAGCATTTTCTGTTTTTATGACAATAAATTAATTGCCTTTCAAGAAATGAAATGAATCAACACAACAGCTCGGACTTTCTCACTACCGTCCCTTTGAGGCATAACGATTAGTTTTTATACAGCAGCACTCCCATTTTTTTGAGTCAGTGTGTTGTGGTTTCAAGCTGTGCTTAAGGACATGAATAAATGATTTAGGTTAATATTTCCATGCAGTGTATTGAAAGAATTTCACTCACATTCTGGCCAAGTTTCATCCCACAAGCATAATCACTAAAACAGCCAATTAGTCATTCAATTGCTATCTAAAATGGAAACTGGCCTTGCATTTGCCTCCAAAATTACAGAAACTGCACTTAAAAGTAGTGAATTCTGCTGAGTTTGTGGCTGGGCACAAAAATCAGTAACAAAAGTAAAGGTCCTGATTCTCCAACCTCATCCGCAGGTGGGATTCTCCAGTCCCGCTGCAGTGACCAGAGATTGGCGGGGCACCAAATTCTCAATTCTTGCTGGCAGCAGTGACGCAGGATGTGAACAGCTGAAAATTCCAGCCAAAGTTGCAAATAACCCAAAGTGTGAGCTGGTGATGCATTCCAGACACACCACATACAGATCTATGCTAGAATTTAGTCAGTCAGTGTTAAAGAGCAATGGGACATAAAAGTGAAGCATAATGTGGCCTCCATCCGAGGACATTATTTAACTGTATGATACATAAGAACTAAGCTCACAACAGATGACAAACTAAATTTTAAACTGTAACTGTGAGGAACCAAATTCGAGAAGTTCTTTCAAGAACATAACAATTGCAGGTAAGGTCACAGACTTCCTATCCATCAGAATTCAAATGATACAGCATAGAGGAGGATGTGTGATCACTCTGACAGCTTGATTCATGGGAAACATAGAAAATAGGAGCAGGAGCAGGCCATTTGGCCCTTCAAGCCTGTTCCGCCATTTATTACGTCATGACTAGGTTGCTTGGGCAGATAGATGGCAGATGGAATTCAATCCTGATAAATGTGAGGTGATGCATTTTGGGAGAAAGAATGTAGGGGGGAGGTATATGATAAAGGGTAGACCTATTAAGAGTTTAGAAATGCAGAGGGACCTGGGGGTGCAGGTGAACAAGTCTCTGAAGGTGGCAGAGCAAGTGGAGAAGGTTGTGAAGAAAGCATATGGAATGCTAGCCTTTATAGGAAGGGGTACAGAGTACAAGAGCTGGCCTTTAATGTTGCAGTTGTATAAAACGTTGGTTAGACCTCATTTGGAATACTGCGTCCAGTTCTGGTCGCCTTACTACCGGAAGGACGTGGAGATTCTGGAGAGAGTGCAGCGGAGGTTTACCAGGATGCTGCCTGGTATGGAAGGTCTGAGTTACGAGGAGAGGTTAGGCAAATTGGGACTGTTTTCCTTAGAAAGATGTGGACTTAGAGGAGATCTAATAGAGGTGTACAAGATTATGAGGAGTATAGATAGAGTAAACAAGGTTAAGCTTTTTCCTAGGATGGACTCAAATAGCATGAGCGGTCACGGGCTTAGGGTGAGGGAGGTAAGCTATAATTTGGATGGTAGAGGGAGTTTTTTCACACAGAGGGTGGTGGGGATATGGAATGCACTGCCAAGTAAAGTGGTGGAGGCAGGTACTCTGGAGTTATTTAAGAAATAATTAGATGGGCACATGAACAGAATGGGAATGGAGGGGTATAGAAAACTGATTTAAAATAGGGATCATGAGCCTTGGGAGTCCTTGGGAAGTGTGTAAATAGATGATGATATTGATGTACTTGTTTTTATCCTACAGGTGCTTTGGTCCACCTTCTTGTCTAACAAGAGGCATACACGCGATGGGTCGTGAGAGGGCTGCTCTTGGAGTTTTTTTCGAGAGTATCCTAGTGCTTCACGTCGTTAGTGTATGCTTGACCTGGACCATTTGATGGGCAACACGACAGCTCAGTGACTAGCGCTGTGCTGTGCAGATACATGGATTTGGGCCTGTGTCTGTGGGAGTTTGCGCATTCTCCCCGTGCTTGCGTGGGTTTTCTCCGGGAGCTCCGGTTTCCTCCCACATCCCAAAGATGTGCTCTTAGGCTAATTGGCAAAACAAATTCTCCCTAAATTGTCTCAAATTTTGTTTTTAATCCATAGATCTACAAACATAGACAGGGATCACGGGTAGATGTGGGAACATTGGGGTGGCGGTGCCGGCTCGTTGGGCCGAAGGGCCTGTTTTCCGTGCTGTTTTGTTCTTTGTTCTTTGACTCATCAACCAACTCAATATCCTTTGATCCTCTTTGCCACAATGACTTCTTGAAAACGTATGATGTTGTGGAACTTCTGCTTTCTGTGGTAACAAATTCCACAGGATGCCCACTCTCTGGGTGAAGAAATTTCTTCTCATTTCTGTCCTAAAAAGTCAACCCCATATCATCAGGCTCTGACTCGTGGTTCTGATCACCCCGCTATCGGGAACATCCCTTTTTCATCTATCCTGCCTAGTCCGGTTGGAACTTTATGGGTTTCTACAAGATCCCCCCTCATTATTCAGAACTTCAGTAAATATAATCCTAACTGACTCAATTTCTCCTCATACATCAATCCTGCCATCCCAGGAAACAGTCGGATAACCAGTTAGGATACTGGGATACTGGCACCATGAAGATGGAGCTGTTCTTTTGGGGTGAATTCCACTTAAACCATTATGTTGACAAGTGATAGAAACTAGAACCAGGCCTTTCGAGCCTGTTCCATCATTCATTTTGATCATGGCTGATCACTGAATTCAAAATCCTGATCCCCCCTTCCTCTCATATTTCTTGATTCCTGGGATGGGATGTATGTTGCGATGTAGGGGTGATGGGAGGGAAGGGAGGGGGTGCAACAAGGCAAAAGGATGGTTGTTAGTAGGCCTCTGCAGGAAGTAGAGGGGTCTTTAAACTAATAAGGATGGGGGAGTTTCAGGTAAAGCCAAAGTATGTATCTGAAAATTAGATACAATTAGAAAATCAGTGCTGTAGGAAAGAAGCTTCCTTTTAGGCTGTCCCTCGGATTGAAGATAACTTGCCCGTGCTGTGACTCCATGGGTTCTGACAGTTCTGGTTTTGGTAAAATCAAGAAAAGTTTTTTTTAATTAGTATCTCAAATAGGCTTACAGAGAAAAGCCCCTAATCACCACACTCCAGTGTCTGGGTACACCGAGGGAGAATTTAGCATTGCCAATGCATCTAACCAGCATGTCTTTCAGACGGTTTCTCAAAGAGGACAGAAAGTTTAACAGCATTAATAGGCATTAATGACAGAGACCACATCAGAGGAAATAGGAAAAAAATGTTGTTTTCATCGAATCCCGACAGTGCAGAATGAGGTCATTTAGCCCATTGACTCTGCAGTGACTCTTTCTCGACCTTGCCCAGGCCCTTTCCCTCAGCCTCTCTGTAACTACACACACTTATCATGGCTAATCCATTAAACCTGCACATCTTCTGTGAGAAAGGGAGGAACTGTATGGGGAGGGGGAGGGAGCCGTGCAAGGAGGAGGAGGGAGGTTTGCGGGGAGGGGGAGGGAGGTGTACGGGAGGGGGAGGGTTGTGTGCGGGGAGGGGGATGGGAGATGGAGGAACCTTATTGCTTTTTCTAACTCTTCCACTCTGTAGGAATTGGTTCTTGTTCTATCACAGAGGATGAACCTAGCTGTTTGATGAGCATCCAGTAAATGGTTAAGGTATATTATATTCCTAAGGTTTAAAATAATACAGGAATTTTGGTAAAATTAATAACATAAATAAAACAAATAATTTAATAAAATAATTAAGTAATTAACTAAAGCACATAAGGATGGCAGGACAGGTGATGTGTCAACTCTGCAGTGCACATGAGCTCTTGGATATCAGTGTGATCCAGGACGAGTACATCATCAGTAAATGTCTGTGGCTTGCGGAGACTTAGTCAGAGTCATCAAGCTGGAGTCTGAACTGCAGACAGTGCGATGCCTCAGGGAGGGAGAGTTACCGGGATGCTTTGCACCAGGAGGTGGTCACAATCTCTTTGGATAGAGTCTTCTGATTTGGAAAGTGGTCAGGGGCAGGTGGCTGTGAATGCAGCTGATAAGAGAACCCAAAGGACAGGAGTGCAAGGTAAGGGGATCGAGAGGACAGGGCTGCAGGGTAAGGGGATCCAGAGGGCAGGAGTGCAGGATAAGGGGATCCAGAGGGCAGGAGTGCAGGGTAAGGGGATCCAGAGGGCAGGAGTGCAGGGTAAGGGGATCCAGAGGGCAGGAGTGCGGGTCAGGGGACCCAGGGGGCAGGAGTGCAGGATAAGGGGACCCAGGGGGCAGGAGTGCAGGGTAAGGGAACCCAGGGGCAGGAGTGCAGGGTAAGGGGATCCAGAGGGCAGGAGTGCAGGGTAAGGGACCCAGGGGGCAGGAGTGCAGGGTAAGGGGACCCAGGGGGCAGGAGTGCAGGGTAAGGGACCCAGAGGGCAGGAGTGCAGGGTAAGGGGACCCAGGGGCAGGAGTGCAGGGTAAGGGGATCCAGAGGTCAGGGTAAGGGGATCCAGGAGGTGGCAGGGTAAGGGATCCAGAGGGCAGGAGTGCAGGGTAAGGGGACCCGGGGGCAGGAGTGCAGGATAAGGGGACCCAGGGGGCAGGAGTGCAGGGTAAGGGGACCAGGGGGCAGGAGTGCAGGGTAAGGGGATCCAGAGGTGCAGGGTAAGGGGATCCAGGGGGCAGGAGTGCAGGGTAAGGGGACCCGGGCAGGAGTGCAGGATAAGGGGACCGGGGGCAGGAGTGCAGGGTAAGGGGACCCAGGGCAGGAGTGCAGGGAAGGGGATCCGAGGGCAGGGTAAGGGGATCCAGAGGTGCAGGGTAAGGGGATCCAGAGGGCAGGAGTGCAGGGTAAGGGGACCCAGGGGCAGGACTGCAGGATAGGGGACCCAGGGGGCAGGAGTGCAGGATAAGGGGACCCAGGGGGCAGGAGTGCAGGATAAGGGGACCCAGGGGGCAGGAGTGCAGGGTAAGGGAACCCAGGGAGCAGGAGTGCAAGGTAAGGGGATCCAGAGGTCAGGAGTACAGGGTAAGGGGATCCAGAGGTCAGGAGTGCAGGATAAGGGAACCCAGAGGGCAAGAGTGCAGGATAAGGGGATCCAGAGGTGCAGGGTAAGGGGATCCAGAGGGCAGGAGGGCAGGGTAAGGGGATCCAGAGGTGCAGGGTAAGGGGATCCAGAGGTGCAGGGTAAGAGGATCCAGAGGGCAGGAGTGCAGGGTAAGGGGATCCAGAGGTGCAGGGTAAGGGGATCCAGAGGTCAGGAGTGCAGGGTAAGGGGACCCATAGGGCAGGCGGGCAGGGTAAGGGGATCCAGAGGTGCAGGGTAAGGGGATCCAGAGGTGCAGGGTAAGGGGATCCAGAGGTGCAGGGTAAGGGGATCCAGAGGGCAGGAGTGCAGGGTAAGGGGATCCAGAGGTGCAGGGTAAGGGGATCCAGAGGACAGGAGGGCAGGGTAAGGGGATCCAGAGGACAGGAGGGCAGGGTAAGGGGACATGATGTAGAGATGCTGGCGTTGTCATGCCAGACATGCCAGATCATCGACATGGATGACATTACCAAACGTGAGGATACCATTCACCAGTTACATGGTACATACTCTTGCAACTCGGCTAATGTTGTCTACCTAATACGTTGCAAGAAAGGATGTCCCGAAGCATGGTACATTGGGGAGACCATGCAGACACTACGACAGCGGATGAATGAACACCGCTCGACAATCACCAGGCAAAACAGTTCCCTTCCTGTTGGCGAACACTTCAGCGGTCACAGGCATTCGGCCTCCGACCTTCAGGTAAATGTTCTTCAAGGGGGCCTTCACGACACACGACAGCGCAGAGCCGCTGAGCAGAGACTGATAGCCAAGTTCTGCACACGAGGATGGTCATAACAGGGATCTTGGCTTCATGTCACACTATCTGTAACCCTCATAACTTATCTGGGTTAGCAAAAAACCTCACTTATTTTGTTGTCTGGAGACAATACACATCTCTTTAACCTGTGCTTAGTGCTCCTTCCACTCACACTGTTAGCCACTTTAAGACTTGAATAGCAGGTTAGATGTAAGGATTCGCATTCTAATCAGCAATCTGTAACTGTCTGTGTTGGTATGTGTGCTGTTGGAAACCAGAACACCTCATTCACCTGACAAAGACCATAGGTCGAAAGCTTGTGAGTTTACTATCACATAAATCGGTTGGATTTAAACCTGGTGTTGTCAGACTTCTTACAGAGGGCAGGAGTGCAGGGTAAGGGGATCCAGAGGGCAAGAGTGCAGAGTAAGGGGATCCAGAGGGCAGGAGTGCAGGGTAAGGGGACCCAGAGGGCAGGAGTGCAGGGTAAGGGGACCCAGGGGGCAGGGGATCTAGTGAGCAGGAAGGCAGGGTAAGGGGATCCAGAGGGCAGGAGTGTAGGGTAAGGGGATCCAGAGTGCAGGAGTGCAGGGTAAGGGGACCCAGAGGGCAGGAGTGCAGGGTAAGGGGACCCAGGGGGCAGGAGTGCAGGGTAAGGGGACCCAGAGGGCAAGAGTGCAGGGTAAGGGGACCCAGACAGGTCTTAACAGGATAGATGTGGAGAAGATGTTTTCTCTTGTGGGAGAATCTAGAACTAGGGGCCTCTGTTTAAGAATAACAAGACACTAATTTAAGACAGAGATTAGGAGAATTTCTTTCTCTCTGAGGATTACATATCTTTGGAACTCTTCCTCAAAAGATGGTAGAAGAAGAATATTTGATTTTTTTAAGGCAGAGCTAGATAGATTCTTGATTAACAAGGTGGGGGGGTGAAAGGTGTTTGGGGCTAGGCAGGAATGTGGAGTTGCAGTTACAATCAGACCAGCAGACTTGAGGGGCTGAGTGGCCTACACCTGCTCCTAATTTATATGTTTGTGGCAAATCAGGAGCCAAGTGGTCCTGGTGGAACCCAATTGAGCATTGGTGAGCAAGTTCTTTCTAAGTCAATGTCATTTCGTAGCATAATGGACAACACCTTCCATCACTTCTGAAGATTGAGAGTAAGCGGATGAAGCAGTAACCGGCCCGATTTAATTTTCCATGTGTTTTATGGACAGGACATACCAGGCTTGAATTTGACATAGTGGGCTAGTAGGTTGTAGCTGTACTGGAACAGTTTGCTTGAAGTAAAAGTAGTTCTGGAGCACAAGTTATGTATTAATATAAAAAGCATGGCAATTAGAGGTTCTGGCTTTAGTATGGTGGGGTTTTTTTCCCTGCAGTATATTGATACCTGAAATGATTCGGTGACAACAATCTTCCCAATGAGTTTAGGCAACTCCTGTGTTCCCAGTATTGAATTGTAAACATCTTCATGAATAAATGCCTACCTTTTCTAACAGTTTGAGTTTTAATCTGGTCATCTGATCCACTAAGGAAGGATTTGCAGTTTCCATCCTCATTCAGGGGCAGAGATTTTCCTTGTGGGGGCGGGTGAGACTTTGATGAGAGGGTGTCCAGCCAGGATGTGGTGCAGGTGACCCCGGTGGGAATGGTCTGCCGGCGCAGACACTGTCTTTTACCAAGTCTTGCCTCTCCTTCTCTTGGCTATTGCTGATCACAGTGTCACTCTCTCTTCCCTCCTCGCCTCGGTTGCTAACCTAGGGCTCTGTAAACACTTGGGTTGCTGCAGATAAACACTCAGCTCGCTCTGGCCCCGCCTCACTACAGCCCAGAGGCTGAGACACGCTGAAAGCGGAGTACGGATCCTGGTGCTAGGAAAGAACATACATCTCAAATTCAAACACCACACACTCCACTTCCCTCACAAGCTGCTCCTAATTCTCCCATCGTTAAAGCTGGCCGATCTTCCAACAGATTTTAACCGTAAATTTTAACCCATTTCTAATTTTCCATTTCATTTCATTTTCCTGTTGGCAACATGATGTCTTGGGAACATCGCTAGTTCCTGCCTTGCTGCATTTTTTCTCGACCTAAAGTCAAATCATGAGAGTTCCACTTTGAGTCATAGAAGGAGGCGATTCGGTCCGTCCAAGGTGTTTCTTTCCCATAATGAATTCATATCCATTCTCCAGCGCCATCTCATTTGAACGCCAGAAAATTCATTCCAACAGTTTTTCTCATTCCAAATTTCACTCCCAGTTACCTGGGAAAATATTACTTTTCTCTATTTCTTACCTACAGGGAGACAATTTCCCAGCCACCCGTATTTGGTCCCAGAATCTTGATAGATCTGGGCAAATTGTCCAGTGGCAGGCAAGTCAGTCGCCAGAAGACACGGATTTGAAGAAATTAACAATAAGAACATTAGGGAGGCAATAAGTAGTTAATATTAATAGGTAGTTGTTAAGAACTGTAATGTCTAAAACATTAGAACTAGGAGCAGGAGTCGGCCATCTGGCCCCTCAAGCCTGCTCTGTCATTCGATAAGATCATGGCTGATCTTTTCATGGGCTCAGATCCACTTACCCACCCGCTCACCATAATCCTTCATTCCTTTACTGTTCAAAAATGTATCTATCTTCACCTTAAAATCATTCAATGGACAGGGAATTCCGCAGATTCACAACCCTTTGGGTGAAGAAGTTCTTCCTTAACTCAAGTTTTGCCTAGAGGAATGGTGGAAGCAATGTCAATGGTAACTTTCAGAAATGTATTGAATCACCAAATTAGATCTTGAAATATAGCGTAGAATTTCAACTTTCACTGATGATAAACTTGGAAAGGTGGCAAAAAGTAAGTATGACTCAGATTATCTGCAAATGTCTATAGATAGACTCACGGAATTGGCAAGTGATGATTGAATTTGAATAATGAAGTGTGAGATGATGCAACTTGGTAGAATGGTGAGGGAAGGGCAACACAGACTAAATCGAAAAAATCCCTACAGTGCTGAAGGTGGCCTTCTAACGGCCTTTAAATGGCACAGTTCAAAAGGATATACAAGTACAGGGAGGCTTGGGGTTCCTGAGCAATGATATTTGAAAGTGGTTAAGAAGGCGTGTGAAATCTCAGCTTCATAAATAGGGGCATTGGGTATAAAGCTCTGGTTAAATGATGTCTACCTCTGGTCACCACACACTTTAGAAAGGATGTGAGAGGCCGTTGGTACAGAAGGGATTTATCAGAATGATTCCAGGATGGGGATGTTCAGGTTGGAGAAACTGGGGTCACCCTCCTTGGAGCAAAGGAGATTGAAGGAAATTTAATATAAGTGTACGAGATTATGACAGCTGTAGGAAAAGTAGACATTGTTCCCATTAACCAATAGCTTCAGGACAAGAGGGACACAGATTTAAGGTTTTGAGTAAAAAATACAGGCTGATTGTGAGGACCTAGAACTCAAAGCCTACAAGATGGTTGCACAAACAACCAATGATTTAAAAAGGAAATTATTTTGTCACTTAAGTTTGCAGGGCAATGGAGATTGAGTGGGGGAATGGGACTGACAAACTCTGTGGACATCCAGCATTCACTCAATGGGCTGAATGATCTCCTGTACTATACATTTTTGATTTGATTTATTATTGTCATATGTATTGGAATGCAGTGAAAAGTTTTGTTTATTGTGCCCTATACTAATAAAGCATACCATTCATACAGTACGTAGGGGAGAAGGAAATGAGAGGGTGCATAACATAGAGCAGAATTTTACCACTTCGCCCTGCTTGGCCTATTGATAGGCAGAGTGAGCCAGTAAAATCGCATATGAGCCAAGAATTCAGGACCATGATTTCTGGGCTCTTGTGATTTTATGAAAGCCGGATTTTCAGTGAGGTCAGCCTCTCAGCGGAAATGGGCGAGAGACTGAATAATTTATTTAAATATTTAAATTTTAATTTCCATATCTTTAGTGATCCTGGCCCTCAATTGTCTGGGCTCACTTGCCTTTGTGGCTTCGCCACAAGAAGTTCTCTTTGATGAGGAAAACACCTCCTCACCACAAATAGGGAACAGTCCTGCTGGCCTCATCAATGAAACGGGAGGCCATTGAAGCCTCCCTGGGGAAGGCAAGGGTAAGGGGATGTTCTACTGGGCAGTGCCAGGGGGCAAAGCCTATGGGGGTAGGATTATGGGGGCCAGTGTGAAGGCATGGTGCCCATTACACACAGTGCAATAGGGTCAGACTGGGGGGGTGGTGAAGGGCACTGCTGCCACTCTGCAATTTCAATCAGATCAGGGGAGGGGGTGTCCAATTGGTCTGGGCGGTGGGAGGGAAGACATGGCTGGGCCTACATGCTCATGCGTTGTGGGGCTCATGATTGATCATGGGCCTCCATGATAACAGGGTGGGGAGGGGAGCTGGTTGAAACTGCGTGCAGTAGCAGGGGCCTAGCAACTGTCTCTGTCAGATTGCTGTTGAGCATGTGCATATGCATTGTAACTCTCTCTACAGACTGGCTGGCAAATTAAGCCCAGCCCACTGCCTGCAGCAGCTAGAAGAAGGTTAGTCTATTTTTTCAGTGACAAAGTGCATAAGATTGGGCATGAAAACTTATCTAAAAAATGGATCAGGAACCCTATCATTTTCACCCTCGCTGGACACTTAGAATCAATCTCATAAAATTCTACCATAATGTTGCAGTCATAGCCAGGGTGCAGAGAAAGATTAATATAAGTCCATTCAAAAGTCTAATGGCAGTAAGTTAAGTCTGTTGATACATGATTTCAAACTTATATATCTTCTTGATGGATAAAGATGGTAGAGAGAATGTGCAGGATGTGTGAAAATGCTAGCTGCTTTTCCAAGGTAGGGAGTGTACACAGTGTCAATGGGTGGGAAGCTGCTTTGAGTGATGGACTTGGCTATGTTCATAGCCCTTGCAATTTCTTACAGTCTTGGGTAGAGCAGGAGCCATACCAAGCTGTGATACATTCGGAAAGAATGCTTTCTATGGTGCATCTGTAAAGCTGGTGAGAGTTGTAGCTGAAATACCAAATTTCCTTATCCTCCTGAGAATGTAGAGGTATTGGTGGGCTCTCTTAATTGTAGTATTAGCATGGAGTGAATAGAACAGGTTGTTGGTGATCTGGACAACCTAGAAATTTAAAGTTCTCAACCATTTCCATCTCATCATAAATATAGGCATGTCCTCCACTACACTCCCTGAAGTTGATGACTATCTCTTTCATTTTACTAACATTGAGGAAGAGAGTACTGTCATCGCACCATTTCACCAGATTCTCTATCTCATTCCGTCTTGTCATCGTTTGAAATCCGACCCACTATGGTGGTGTTATAAGAAAACTTGAAAATGGAGTTGGAGGGGAATTTGGCCACACAGCTATAAGTGTATAAGGAATACAATAAGGGCTGAGAACACAGCCTTGTGGGGCACCACTCTCTGAAGTAGGAACATTTGAAAGGCCACGCCGAAGGAGCACGCGAGTGTGACTAATAGGTAGCTCTTTGAAATTGCTGGCACTGGCACAATGGGCAAAATAGTTTCCTTCTCTGATATATAATTCTAAAGCCTACCCAGTAATTTGTTTGGTTTACCATACCTTCGTTGCTTTTGTAGTCTATGCCTCTATTTATGAAACCCAGGATCTTGCATCCTATTTTAAATGCCTTATCAACTTGTCCTGCCAGTTACAATGTTTTGTGAACATACCCTTATGAATGAATACTTGTCAACATTTGTTCAAAAAAGAGGTAAAGTTAAGCCCAGCAAATACAGGCCAGTGAACACTTAGAATCAATCTCATAAAATTCCACCATAGTGTGACAGTCATAGCTAGGGTTTAGCTTCAGCAGTGGAGAAATTCCAAGAAATTATAATTTAGGACATAACAAATTGTCACATGGACAAATTAAAGAAAGCCAGCTTGGATTTCTTCAGGGAAACTCATGTTTAACCAACTTGCTGGAAATTATCAAAGAGATTAACAGGGAGGGCTGGTGTGAGCAATGCTGTTGATGTGATGTATATGGATTTTCAAAAGGCATTTGTTACAGTGCCACATAACAGATTTTTGAGCAAAGTTATAGCTCATGGAAAAGTATTATTTTAGGATAGCACCCACTACCAAATGCTTTGGTTAAATGAATGGTGCAGATTTTTAAGCTCGGCATGAAGAAACAACTGCCAGCATTCATAGTGACCAAACGGACATCATTTTTATTTGACTATAAGACTACCCCTCACACACTGACAGGAATTTCCCCAGTGGAATTGTTAATGGGATGGAGGCTTTGGACAAGATTAAGCCTACTCTTCCCAAATCTGGTGGGAGAATGGAGTCGCAACAAGAGAATCAGAAGAAGAACTATGATTCTGTAAGGACAGAAATAACATTCAAAACCAGTGATCCAGTCCATATGAGGACATTTGGGGATAGCCTCAGTTGGGTTCCTGGGAACATAATGGAAGAAACTGGGTCTGTGTCTAGTACATCCAAGTGAAAACTGTCAGGTAGCACCTGGGTCATCTCAGGAGTAGGAGACCTGTGTCAGTACAGATCTCATTACCAGCCATGGGGACGATGACTGCCAGCATTGAGCCACGACTAAAGGTCAACTAAAGGGTGATGAGGACACAGATTCTGAGATGGAAGTGGAAGAGACTGGTGCCCCAACAACTGAAGCAATACCTCAGGAAGAGCCAGTGTCAAGGTCTCCAATCCATTTCACATCCCCTGATCTTGTCGTGCTTCCAATTGATCCCAGCTGATCACCAGGTGATGGCCGAGGTGCTGGGGAAGAAATGGAGTTGATGGGAAGGGATATTATGATGGCCAAAGGGAATCGTCAGTACATCTCGCTCTAGGCCTCATAAGAGTCTGTGCTTCCCTATTAGGAGATTGGAAGCTCACCAGGAGAAAAAGAGCCTTGAGATGTTTAAAACCGGTTGGCTCCATTCAGGCCAGCATATGAAGGACACTGGGCTTGAACTGTGCACTATTGCCAAACGGCACTTTATGTACATTGTAAATGAAGGGTGATGGTGATGGAAAACTAGCCTCAGCAAGGTTCTTACACTGGAGAAATGAAGAAAAGTTTCCAGAAGGTCTGGAGTTAAAGGGGACAAATAAACTGGGAATTAGAGTAGGACTTGGTTCAGAGACATCAGACAAAGCTTGGAAAAATGTCAATTGGTGAGGATACTGGAGAACAGTGTTCTAAAAGTAATACGAAGTTTGAAATATCTTACTATTATCTATAAGTAAATTCTAAAGTATTGTTTGGATATCAGGATTGGCGTAACAGTGAAAACCTGAAAGGGTTAATCCAAAATTCTGGCATGGACTTGCTCCTAAAAGTAAAACTGAAGTTCTGGTCAGATGGGTCCTTTGGAAAAAGTAACTGGATTCCGGAATGCAAATTTAAAAGTGCATGCATTCCTACAAGAGAAGATTTTAAAGCATATTTAAAGCATAGATTGTGTAGCCAAATTCCTCTCCAATTCAATTTTCAAGCTTGCTGATGACACCACGGTAGTGGGACAGATCTCATACAATGACAAGATAAAGTACAAGAATGAGATAAGCCTACCAATGCCTCTACTTTCTCAGAAGATGAAGGAAATTTAGCATGTCAGCTATAACTCTCACCAACTTTTACAGATGCACCATAGAAAGCACTTTTTCAGGTTATATCACAGCTTTGTGTGGCTTCTGCTCTGCTCAAGATCGCAAGAAACTAGAAACAGCTGTGAATGTAGCCCAATCCATCATACAAACCAGCCTCCCATTCGTTGACTCTGTCTACACTTCCTGCTGCCTCAGATAAATAGCCAGCATAATTGAGGGCCCCACATACCCGGACATATTCTCTTCCGATTTCATCGATCGGGAAAAAGACTTAAAAGTCTGAAGTCATGTAGCAACCAACTCAAGAGCAGCTTTTTTCCTGTTGCCATCAGATCTTTGAATGCATCTCACACTATGTTGCTCTTTCTCTGCACCTAGCTTTGACTGTAACACTACATTCTGCACTTTCTCATTTCCTTCTCTATGAATGGTATGCTTTGTCTGTATAGCACCCAAGAAAAAATGCTTTTCACTGTATAATAAATAATAAATTGAATCAAAATTTTGGGAAGAGGGTTTAGATGCTCCCATATGGCAATTATCTAGGGAAAGTCTGAGGAGAAACCCAGAAACACTAACTTCGTGTGATAATGAGATCATTGTAGCTTCAAAAGATCTTTATCATCTGTGTTAATCTTAAAACCTGTGTATAATTGTTAAGTTAAATGAGGAATAAAGGAATTTTGTATTATAATCCATTTTTCATGTTTAATAAAATTTTTCTTGTAGTTAAAACTAATTGATCGTCCTGTGACTCTATTCTTCCACATTTGACTAAAAATTAAAGTTACAGAATTTGGAGCCAGGGTTTCATCCTGGGATCTTCCCGTACAGTTCTAGCATCAACTGGGATTATCACATACCCTCAGAAACACTTCCATAATTTAAAATACTTTTATCAGCTCACCCTCTTCTAATACTTGGTAGAAACCTTCCTGATACATATGCTCCATGTTCCTGCCTGCTCCCATAATTCCTTATCCTGTTTTTCATGAGAAATGTATGCATTTCTTTCTTGAATCTGTTGATACCATCTCATTAATCCGTATTGCAACTGCACCAGCACACCTTTACGGATCAAAAGTGCTTTAAGTCTGGTATTTGCTTGTCAGGTTTTTGTCTAAGAACTAAGTAGCTTGTTCTGGGAGGCATCAAGAAACATTCCAGCAGTTATCATGAGAACAGTTTACATCTAGGAATTGAGGCTGGAAGGTATTAAGGGGGAATTCTCCTATTTTTTCTTCACCTGAAATACTGTTGTGTGCAACAGTTGCCGGGAAATCACATGTTTTTATATAATAGATGACTCAGTAGAAGTCTCAGTTCAATGAATCACTTGTTATTAAGGTAGTTACTGACTTGGTGTGTTTCTCAAGAGCACACCTGCAATCTTACGATGTATATCTGCAGATTACGAGTTTAATGATATACTACAACGATTCTAACTTTAAAAGGATCTCACTATGATGAGTCGTTTGCTATCAAGATAGTTACTGACATTGTGAGATTCTAAAAAAGAGATTGTCAATATCTGAAATTTGATTCACTGTATGTGTTAAGTCTCGATATATCACTTTTAAAAAAGTACCTTGGTACATTGAAAATTTGCAGCTCATTTCCCATAATCCCTTCTCCTTGCACCAGTGCTGTCCTTTTACTGATGTTACTGAGTAGAAATTCCAGGATACTGATGGATTGGAAGCCAACCATGGTCGTAGCTCAAGTTGGCTTCAATCCATGAGCTTTTGCTTCACAAGAGAGAGTGTCGCCAACTCAGCCAAGCTGCACTTCAGTTGTGTGACATGTTTTCTTCCTTGTCATAGGAACATAGGAATTAGCAATGAGAATAGGCAATTTAATCCTTCGAGCCCATTCTGACATTTAACCTGATCATGGCTAATCTTATCCTGGTCTCAACTCCATGTTCCTGTCTGTTCCCATAGTCCCTTATCCATTTTTCATGAGAAATGTATGTATTTCCTTCTTGAATCTATTGATTAGTTCTGCCTCCACACTACCATAGATGAGTTCCACAGATTCACAGTTCTCTAAGAGAAATAGTTTTTCCACATCTCACTTTTGAACCTATCTCCTCTCACTTTATATCTACAACCGCTTTTTCTAGGCAGGCCCAAAAGTGGGAACATCTGTTTGACATCCATTTTATCAATCTCCTTTAGCATTTTATATATCTCAATCAGATCCCCCCTCATTCTTCTGAACTCCAGCAAGTACAAGTCCAAGCTATTCAACTGCTCCTCATACAGTAGCCTTTCATCCCTGGGATCAATCTGGTGAACCCCTCTGAACTGCCTCCACTACCACCACATCCTTCCTCAACTACCAGACACAAAACTGAAAATGTGGTTTCATCAACACCTTATACAATTGTAACACTACTTTTAAAATCCAGTCCTTTTGCAATACATGCCAAAATTCCATTTGCTTTTGTTTGAAATGCTGCACCTGCATCCGCACATTCTGTTATCCACTTTGTCCACCCTCACTTCAGCAGGAAACTGGAGAAATACTTGTAGAGTCCAGTAAGAGAGTGAAAGTAACGACATAACTCAGCAAAGGGACAACAGCTCAAATGGTCTTTCTGCCTCTGTAATAAGCATAATAAGCAGCAGATCTACCAACAGGCTTTTGCTGATGTTATCCTTTGCAACAATGTGCTGAGTTTTCTATTTGGTTCCTGTTGGGCAATCCTTGACTAGTCTTGGCTGAGGTCCCACCTCTTGCGCGCCTAGAGTGAAGCTGCACTCCACCCCTCCCCCCCCCCCAAAAAAATGTGAACTGCCTTCAGTGCGCAATCAAATGGATTAAATAACCAGCAAATAAATGTTCCAAGTTTATAACTTTGCAGATTTTTCTAATTTCCAAACCATAGAACTTAAGTGACTTCATTATATTACCTAAGAACGACTGAGATCTCTTTGGGTCAGGGAGGAAACTATGGTATGTGCTGGCCCAGCTTGTGTTTGCTTTCACGGGATACATTGGCTGTATAGGCTGAGCTCACCCTCTTCCTGATACCCCGGGAGGAGGGGAAATCACTGCCTCCTGCAGCTGAGTACAAATCCCACCCTCCCAGTCCAAACGCCAATAAGACAATCATTAACTGCTGTCCTATCTGCTATTGACTCAGGAAGTCCAACCCACATTGTCAGAACTGTACAATACTCTGTACAGTAAGGGGCTCAGCTTCCAGTCGGATTGATTATCCAGCCTGGCTCAAGGAGATCGATTTTTTTTTGCTGGGGGAAAAGCTATATAAAAGTAAGTTTTTAGTATTTTATATTTATTCGTGTGCTATTATTGAATGTTAAGGTTTCCTGGAGTGAAATCGGCTATTTCAGAGGATACGAAACTGTACATTTGTTAAGTCGGAAAATTTGAAAGAATCAAAAGCAATAGCTCGATATAGCAACAAGAAAGTACCCCTTAAAGAGAAATGCAAGTGGGAAAGTACCGCTGCTGAACTCTTCCTTCAAGGGAATAGCAAGAATTGTACAGAGTTTGAAGAGCAGTAGTTTCTTATCCTGGCTTGCTGCTTTTTATTAGTGTTGTTGTTTGCCAGAAGACGGCGCTGAAAATGGATAGATTCCTAAATACAGTTTTCACATCTTTTCACCGTTGCATCTCTCAGTTCAAAGCACCCCCCGCCCCCACCCCCAGCTATGGGTTAAGCAGTGAGGTGTAGTCGGCTGGTATTGCTGAAGATTAGAAATTGTCACAACTGGATGGCCATGTCCAAGAGTAGGTAAAACTCTACCGATGTACTGGTAGAAAGACATCCAATCGATATCCTTCCTGCTGCGCTAATGGAGTTTTAGCTGCTTTGAACCAGCGAATGGGAGAAGCTCTGCACAAAATTAGTGAATTATTGTGAAATGTTGAGATTTCTTCGTGTGAAATCTTCATCTAGGGGAAGCTTTCAAGGTGTAAGTTGTTCAACAAGTCCGTCGGGAAAAAAAATACAAAATTCTAAAACCGCGTACCAACCGACCCAAGAACAGCTTCTTCCCTGCTGCCACCAGACCTTTGAATGATTCTATCATATATTAAACTGACTTTTTCCTTCATCCTATCTGTAACTGCAACACTATATCTTGCACTCTCTCCTTTATTTCTCCGTTATGCACTCAATGAATGGTATATTTTTACTGTATAGCGCAAGAAACAATCATTTTCACTGTATCCCAATGGATGTGACAATAATAAATCATTAGCAGCAATGGCAGTGATAATTAGTGGCAATAGGGAACTAATTTCTGGGATAGGCAGAGGATAATATTGGCAGTCTTCTGGCAGGCTGGTAACCCTTCTCACTGGTGCTCTTAGAGTGATGGCCGCTTTTCAAACATCAGGGCTACCATCTATGGGATTATGACTGAGTGTCTCTAAGTCAGAATCTTACCTATAGGTTGTGTCCCTCTGGCGTGACAGAGCAGATACTTTCAGTTACAATATTGCTCTCCCCAGTCCAGAGAAGGGGAAACAAAGGAATCCTAAACACAACCTACTCTTCCTGCAGCTGCCAGCATACCATTCCTGGCTGCGCACTCATTAAGCAGGTCAAAATGTAAAGGACCAAAATACAAGTCATTTTATAACTCTCATTTGATGGAATATCAGATCAGTTCTAAACAACAACAGGAGGCCAGAGTGCAAAACAGCTTTTATAGCTAAACCAAGGGATAAGAAAAAGATTCATTGAAAATCCTCAGCTAAGATTTTGGTGTAGATTACACATTTGACTGGATTAGATCACAGCCAAGTATGAGCTTTGATCTGAACTAACAAACAAGTTATACTCACTTCCTATGGTGATAAGCGACTAGTTGAACTTCTCTAAAGACTTGTCAGTAATGAGCCCAAGCATATGACAATGACACATACAAATGAGGTCAAAGTAGCATTCTATGATAACATCAGGAAGACAATTAAAGGAGTGATTGCTTAAATTTATGGCCTTTGTTGTAGGATAAAAGAATAGAAAGTGTTTGCACGAGGACTTTGGGTGTTAACAGTGAAACAGATTTATTAGGTAGCTGTTTACTCCACAGTACCTGGATTGAGACTGAATAAAGCTCACAAAATAGCCAAACATGACCAAACCCTTAAAAGGACCATGCAACACATCATAACTCTAAGATTAAACACACCTTTGTCTTTACTTCTAAGGCCCCATAACAATAAATAGCTATGATATCCTTATATAGTCACCAGAAAAACATGTTCATCTTGATTGAATTTTTTGAGGAGGTGACCCAGGTATGTAGATGAGGGTAGTGTGATTGATGCAGTTTATATGAATTTCAGTAAAGCCTCTGACAAGGTCCCACATGGGGGAATTGTAAAGAAAGTAAATGCGCATGGGAATTTACCAAGCTAATTTGGTAAAGTGGATTCAAAATTGGCTCAGTTGCAGAGGACAGAGGGTGATGACAGAATGCTGCTTTAGTGAATGGAAGCCAATGTCCAATGGCGTATCACAGGGATCTATGATGAGCCCCCTAATATTCATTATATATGAAAATGACATTAATGACTATGTGGGAGGTAAGATTAGTAAATTCACGCATGATGCAAAGATTGGCCAGTTAGCAATGAGGCAGAGTGTTTAGGCTACAAGAACACATAGATGGAATGGTCAAAAGGGCAGATAAGTGGCAGATGGAATTTAACCCTGAGAAGTATGAGAAAGGAATAATTTGACATGGAAGAACTCGATGAATGGTAGGACACCACGAAGTTCTGAGGGACAAAGAGACCTTGGCATGAAGGGCATGTTAGTGCAGTGATGAGAAAGGCATTTGGGATACTTGCATTTTACAATCAAGGCATAGATTACAAAAGCCGGGAAGTCATGTTGGAGTTGCATAAAACTTTGGTGAGGCCACAGCTGGAGTACTGTGTGCAGTTCTGGCTGCCACATTATAAGAAGGATTTGATTAGACTGGAGGCGGTGCAGAGGAGATTCACCAGGATGCTGCCTGGGATGGAACATCTAAGTTATGAAGTGAGGTTGTGTTGGCTTGGGTTATTTTCTCTGGAGCAGAGAAGGCTGAGGGGGGGTGGGGGTGACCTGATTGAGGTGTACAAGATTATGAAGGACATTGATAGGATGGATAAGGACAGCTGTTAAAGAGTCACTCATGAGGGAACACAGGTTCAAGATGAGGAGCAGGAGATTTAGGAGGATAGGAGGAAAAGTTTTGTTACCCAAAAGGTGCTGATGGTCTGGAATGCACTGTCTAGGAGGGTGGGAGAGGCCGGATGCCTCATATCTGTTAAATAGTGTCTGGATGAGTACTTGGCATATTACAACACTCAGGGCTATAGGTCAAATGTTGGCAGATAGGATTAGGTGGGAGTTCAGGTGTTCCTAATGTGAGAACCCAATAGGCTGAATGGTCTCTTTTATGCTATATGATTCTATGATACAATTGTAGGCAAATTATAATTACAGAGTAGTTATAATAATTAGTAGGAAACATCTGGTGGGCATCTATTCTGCAATGGATACCTACGCACTTCAGGAATCAGATTATTCTTGATTTTAGAGATATTTTCAGAGTTTATAGTAGGTGTTTCTATCCTGGAAGGTGCAACAGTCTCTTCAGCAGAAGGTAGACTAGTAGCAACAGAATTCATCAGCGATCTCAGAGTCGGCTGATTAATCCGAAGTTGTGGTCTCAGATTCTGGTGGAAAGGAAGATGGTATAGCCTAAGATAGTTCAGCCTAAGGTAATTCTGGCACTGGTGGTGATGACACACTGATATGTGTTGCCAATAATTAATTGATGCATCATCTCCAAATGAATTCATCTTTTCTTTGTACAGTATATACAAGACTGAACCAGTTTGAATCAAGGCAGTTGCAGGAACTCGCTTTTTATTGGTGGTATAACAGTGCACCAAAGATTGTTCTCCTTACTGAAATAGACATTGTTTTGAATTATTTTGATGCTATTTCCAGTAAATAGAAATCATAGAAATCCTACAGTGCAGAAAGAAACCATTCAAGCCATCGAGTCTGCACCGACCATAATCCGCCCAGGAGCTACATATTTACCCACTAATCCCTCTAACCTACACATCTCAGGACACTAAGAGGCAATTTTAGCATGGCCAATCAACTTAACCTGCACATCTTTAGACTGAGAGAGGAAATTGGAGCACCCAGAGGAAACCCACCCAGACATGAGAAGAATGTGCAAACTCCACACAGATAGTAACCCAAGCCAGGAATCAAACCCAGGTCCTTGGAGATGTGAAACAGCAGTGCTAACCAATGTGCTAACATGCTGCCCACAGTACCTTCCCTATCACAGGATCATTTCTTGTGAGTCGTTGGATTTGAGCAGTAGTAGGATGTTGCCTATCTGTGAAAAGTAAAATGTATTGAAAACACTACTTGGCAGTACGCATTCAGCAGCTAAAGGTAAGCCTGACACTGTATCTGTATTGGCATGGCTTTCAGATTGACAATACTTCATTTTGTACCAATGTGCTGATAGTATTAATGACCATCATTGAAGTCTGCTTGCAGTGAGAGACAGAATACCTCAGTATGGTTGGAAGATGATTAAGAGTGTATCAACAATGTGAAGCGACAGTCATAAAAGATATTGATGGAACTTTCTTGCTTCAAATGCAATGTTCAATGTTTCTTTTTTCCAACACTGTGTAGTTTGATTCAACACTGGTTAGAATATGCAATACTAAAGCTATTGGTCTTTCTTGTTAGTATTTGTGACACCAGTCCTCTAACTCTAAATAGTGATGCAACACAGGCAAGACTTTAGGTTGAAATATACCAACACTTCTGACCTTTTTGATGCTTCTTTGGCCGCATTGTAAATTCTTTTGCAATCTTTTATCTATTACCATACTTGTTTAGTGCACAAGTTTTGTAGTAGTTTAAGTAGGGTTGCCATGTTTGAAATGAACTTCCCATGATGGCTTATCAATCCTAGGAATGACCTCAGTTGTATTACGAATGTTGGCCAGGGAGTTTCTATCTTAGAAGCTTTGCATAAACTTTTGCTGCCAATGACATGGCCCAGACATTGGATAGATGACTGAAAAAATTGCATTTGTCTTTCCTGACATGAAGACCCTGCAGTGAAGATGTTGTAAGTTGTTTCAAGATTACTTAAATGTTCTTGTTTATTTGAGCCCATAACTAAGGTGTTCTCAAGATAACACTGTATGTCCGGTAGACCACTTGGGATCTGATCCTTTGATCATTGAAATAAAGCAGACGCTGATGTAATTCCAAAAGGCAATCATTTGTAACAGAAAAGACCTCTGAGTGTTGATGGTAAGGAGCTGCTGAGATTCAGCTACAACATTCATTTGTAGATATACCTGAGACAAGTCGATTTTGTTGAACTTCTGTCCTCTTGTTAGGCCAGCAAGTAAATTCTCAATCAATGATAATGGATATTGATTCATAAAGAGAACTGGATTGATTGTTGATTTGAGACCTGCACAAATACATACAGTGCCATCCGGTTTCACTTTAGGCATTATAGGGGTTGCCCAATCACTGATAGTGATGGGTTCTTAGACTCCTGTTTCTATACATCCCTTCAATTTTGATTCTACCTTTGGATAAATAGCTCTGACCTTGAGACTCATAGGTTGCCTGTTTGATTAAATGCTGAATGACATTTGAACTCCTTTCATTGATCCCAGTGTATGTTTGAATACAATACTGGGATTGTATATTGGTATTTCTCCAAGATGCTTTTATGGAAACCCTACAGTGAAAAAGGAGGCCATTTGGCCTATTGAGTCTGCACCGACAACAATCCCACCCAGGACCTATCCCACATATTTACCCTGCTAATCCCACTAACCAAAGGGGCAATTTAGCATGACCAGTTTACTTAACCTGCACATCTTTCGACTGTGAAGGAAACCCAAGCATCTGGAGGAAACCCATGCAGACACGGGGAGAACGTGCAAATTCTACATGGATAGTGATCCAAGCCGGGAATCAAACCCAAGTCCCTGAAGCAGTGCTAACTATTGTGTCACCATGCTTTGTAAATTTGTCTTCAAATCCATCAATCTGCTCACAACATTTCAATTCAACTTTATTTTCTCTTGCCAAGAATGACCAAAAAGAACTGAAAAGTTTCCTTAGACAACATGGAATGGCAGCTCCACTGTTTGCCCATTTCACTCTACTTTGATGGTGATGTATCCCCTGAGAGGCACTATTTCTTCCATGTAGATCCTCAAGATCTGCTGGCTTTAAGGGTAAATGCTTCAGACATTGTAAGTAGGTGTTCCTAGGAAACAGATCACCATTCTAATTGATCATCTATTTAATTTTGGAATTACCCAAAACCTGTGTGATTTGCCTTCAATTGAAAATACATTCAGCTTTAATTCTTCATCAGACTTGTGCATTTGGTCTTCATTTATACTGTTGTTTGTTTCTTCTCTATTATAAATTCTTGTGGTGAAATCATTTTTTTTCTCTTCTTAGGTAGAAGCGCTAGTTTTGCAGAAACTGTTTTCTTCCAGCAAGCCCTGGCTATGTGACTAATCTTACTGCAATTTTTGCATTGGCTGTTCTTGCCCTAGCACTGAGCATGTGAATGGCCTATTTATGCTCAGCAATGACATGTCTGTTGTTGAGTAAACTTCCTTTGGGTGGTGCCTATGTTATGGATCCTCAGGCCTATTTCTAGCTGAGAATCCTCTTTTGCAGCAAGTGTCATTGAAACGTCTATCCTCGAAGCCAATTTTAACATTAAATTCCATTGCATTAATAATCTTCACTGTAAATTTTCATTTCTAAGGCCAGAAATGAATCTGTCTTGGATAAAATCATCCACAGTCACCACATTCACAATACTCCATGGCGCTTCAGAGTCACAACGAACTGCGCGATGTTTCCTTCATCTAACTGATTCCTTTTATGAAACTGAAAATGCTCAACTATGATCAGTGGTCTTGGGGCAAAATGATCTTCTAAAAGTTTGGTTAGTTTTTGATGAATTTTACTACCAGGCTTCTTGGGTGGAACCAAGCTTCTTAGCAGTTTAAAAGTTTTACTGCCAATAGTGCTTAGGAAAACAGGGACTACGATATCTTTGGATACTTTATTGGCTTAGATATAACAGTGAAACCTTTCTGCATAAGGCTTCCAATTCTTGGAATCTTTCTATAATGATACCAGAATTGCCCAACATTTTTCACAAGCACTGTGCCAAAGTATCTTTGATAGAAAAGGCCTGGATTTTATGGCAATGAAAGCCAACTATAGCAACTAATTTTCCCCAAAAGCTTTCTTTGGTGCACAGATGTTTTCCTTCCCACTCTATCTCTGTGCATATTCTAATAGTACATGTAGTGAGCTCTGCAGCCTGAACTCCTCGGGGTGCAGGTTTAATTAACAAGGGACCTTCCTTTCTGCCCATAACTTTACACGTCCAATGTCAGTTGTTGTCGAACCTGTCGTTAATTTTGTCCGATGTCAGGACGTCTTGTTGCCTTCTGGTGGTCAGTGCTTGTGTGTTTTGTCATTGAGGAATTAAAATCCACTCCTCGTTATCTTTTGATCCTGTTATATTGTAGTACTTGTTGCAGGGTAAATGAATAGGAAGTGATAGCAAGTAGGTTCTTACTATAACAACTGAACATGTTTATTTGGTTAAAAGCAAAATACTGCGGATGCTGGAATTTGAAGCAAAAACAAAATGCTGGAAAACCTCAGCAGTTCTGATAGCATCTCGATATCTTGACTCTATTCTCTCCCCACAGATGCTGTGAAACCTGCTGAGAATTTGCCAGTGTTTTCTGTTTTCGTTTCAGATTTATTAAGTAGCTGTTTACTCCACAGTGGCTGAATCTAGGCAGAATAAAGCATGCAAAGTAGCCAATGATATCACAAACTTGCCACATGGCCAAATGCTTAAAAGTACAATGCAACATACACAATAACTCTAATATATAACATACCTTACCAGAACAAACTCAATGTTCTTGGTGCTTCCATTTCCCGAATGGGCACGGACTATATTGGATGGAGAGAAATATGAGGACAGCACGGTACTGATAGAGCAAAATCCTTCTTTCCAAGTGTAGTGAGTTTAATTTAACCATCGCCATCACAGTCTTCCTTAAGCAGACAACCTGAAAACAACATGGATGCAGCCCAGATCCAAATGCTGGCACATGATAGACAATACTACTGTAGGAAAGAGATCTCAAGGATGTGTGTATTACCTGCTCCCTTAGAGACGCAGAACAGTAGTGTAACCATTGGATTGTTGGGAGTATTGTGTCTTAGGAGATAAAATCTAACTTGCTTCAGCACAGTCATGTCACAAAGAAAGCTTGATGAATTTCTTTCTTAATGTTGTGGTCAACAGGGAATACAAACTAGGCACAAGAATTACTGATGTCTTGGAGGACAATATTGCCATTGAAGATTCTTTCTAAAAGTTAAAGGATACTAATTATAGTAGGACATGTGACGTCTGAGAATTCACTAAATAGAAACACCAAAACTGGTTCAACAACAAAGACCAAGACAAAATGCACAAAGCTCACAGATCTTATTGGTAATTTCAATTAAGATAATGTAAGAAATGCCAGTTACCATCACACAAAACACATCAGAGATAAAGAACCTATCCTGGGGAAACATGTCTGTTGAGTGTCAAACAGCGGCCATTGAAAACACGCTGAAGGCTCTACATGGAGATTGACAATAGTCTAGCTCCAAACCAACACTGTGATACTCATCCTCTCAGCAAATCATAAACAGCTCCTAACAAATGGGCACAAGATTCTCTCTAGTTGGGTAGAACATTTCAATAATCTCTTAAACCAAGAATCTGCAGTGTACAATGATACCATTGGGGCAGCATGGTGGCACAGTGGTTAGCACTACTGCCTCATAGTGCCAGAGACCCAGGTTTGATTCCTGTCTTGGGTCATGGTCTGTGTGGAACTCTGCACATTTTCCCTGTGTCTGCATGGGTTTCCTCTGGGTTCTCTGGTTTTTTCCTATAGTGCAAAAGACGTACTGGTTAGATGCATTGGTCATGATAAATTCTCCCTCAGTATACCCAAACAGGTGTCAGAGTGTGGCGACTAGGTAATTTTCACAGTAACTTCATTGTGATGTTAATATAAACCTACTTGTGACATAAATAAATAGTATTGGCATCAGATCTGTCTGCCAGATATTTCTTGGCCTTGCTCCAGTAATCACTCGGAAGATCTGGACACAGGAGAACACCTCCAATTCAGAACACGCAGCAGCCTCTTCAACTTGCAAAGGCTCAACTCTTGCACAAAAGTTACTGCCTTAGCCATGCATTCTAAGATCCCACAGTCACTATCAACCATACACCCTTCAGTTCAGCACAAAAGTTTTACTATCTTGGGAGTATCCTCAGCAATAATACTATGTTGGATGATGAAACCAACCATTATAAAAAGCTAACTTGGCATTTATCAGACTCATTCATAGACTTTGGAACAGCATAGAGTTGATTTCAGAATGAAGATCAAAGTCCACCAGTAGGTAAAAGTTACATCATTTCTTAATAGTCTGACACGGGGCATGGCATCACACAAATCAACTAGAAGCATTCCATGTCTGCTGTCTGACATGGAATAAGGTGTAAAATCCCGAACACAAGATTCTTGCAGAGTGCTGCATAAATGATATCGATATATTTCTCATCAGATCTCAGCTTCACAGAGACTGGAAGAAAGCCCTTGCTCTTCTTCCATTAGTTCCATGGAATCGTTAACACCATCTAATGAGGATGTTTAGACCATGGGTAAATGTTTAACCTGAAACTCAGCACTTACTTTAGTGGAAGGATTATAACTCACGATGGTCAGGTAAAGAGGGTCAGAACTGTATTCCCTCTGTTTACTCAAAGGAGATGATTCTATAGTCCCTTCTGGTTTAATGGGAGCCACTGAAATGTCATAATTCCCCTTCCACCTTGATTGTCCCTTTTGCATGTTTACCTCAGTCTTTTATCCTGTTTGCCCAATTTCCTGTACCACTGCTCTTACTGTACTCCTCCCCTCCTCTCATACAGGTAGGTCCTTCTTGTTTTAATCTATCTAGATCTGTAAGGACGGCATGATGGCACAGTTGTTAGCGCTGTTGCCTCACAGTGCCAGGGTCCCAGGTTCAATTCCGACCTTGGGTCACTGTCTGCGTGGAGTTTGCATTTTCATCCCGTGTCCTCTGAATGCTCTGCTTTCCTCCCACAATCCAAAGATATGTGGGTTGGATTGATTGACCATGCTAAATTGGCTTTAGTGTTGGGGGATTAACAGGGTAAATGTGTGGAATTACAGAGATGAAGCTTGGGTGGGATTGTGGTCAGACTTGATGGGCTGAATGGCCTCCTGTACTATAGAGATTCTAAGATCTACATCTGAATGATGGTCACTTGGGAGATCTATTGGCGGGTGATGCAACTGGCAAGAAATATTACTTTCCAAAGAGGTGGAGAAACAATTGGAGACAAGAATTACCACTGAAATTCACTCAACTTGAAATGCAGTTACACAACCTAAAGTGAAACTATAGTCCAAAAAGTTCAGTAACTCAAAATTCTTAGGTAATGCTACAAATTCCAGTAAGATCTCACAGATGTGGTGGTTTAGTGGTTTCATGATTAGACTACTATTCTGGAGAATATTAAATTCTACTTCGACCATTTGAAATTTTGAATTCAATTTATAAGCAAATCTGTGGAAAGAACGTTCAAGTAATAGCTTTTAGATTGTTGTAAAAGCCTAACTGGGTTCACAAATGCCTTTTAAGAAAGGAAATATAGCATTCATATCTAGTCCAGCAGGTAGACAAATGTAGACTAATTCCATAACCATTTGAAACGGTCTTGCAAGGCACTGAGGCATTATGAAACAATGACAGTGATGCTTTTTTTACAAACAAGACACCTCCTCAGAGCAACAGGGGATGCACAGTAAATATCTCTCTTACCAGGGACAGCTACATTAACAGAAAATGGTAACATCTTAAGCTGAAACTTATCTCTGAATCTAAATTCTGCTTTCCTTTTAGGAGACTGAAGGGGAAAATGGCTACTCCCTTGAAGAATTCAAAATTATACAAAATAAGTGGCGAATTGGATGAAGAGGAGATGCGGGACTTGAGGTTCCTGTGCACTGATTATATTCCAGCAGGCAAAATGATAGGCAGTGTACTGGAGTTATTCACAGAGCTGCAGCAGCAAGAATTGGATATTGTTCCAGAACTCCTGTATCGAATTCAGCGTTTTAAATTGCTCACCATTTTAGGAAAACAGAAGGCAGACATGGAACAGTTTTTGCAACAAGAAGAAAATTTGAAGATCTCAAATTACAGGTTTTTAAAAATATATTATTCATTGAATGATTGATTCACTCCCCCCCACCCCCCACCCCCTCCCACCCTCCAAGGATCTGACCATGACAGTGCTATCAGTCCCTTGCTTGGATATGGTTCCATGCCTAGCATTCACTCTGGAGTATTATTCAGCTATTTAAAAATGGAAACATGCTCATCATTTCTTTACACATATTTTCTAGCACGGTTCATGAGAAACATCTCCATTTATATAGCACCTATTACAGCTTCGGGACATGACAAAGTGCTTTACAGCCAATAAAAGACTTTTGAAGGGTAATCACTGTAGAACTTGTGATAATCATAAAGAGCAGATAGCTTGGCTGATTATTTATAGCTCAGGGATTCTGGAAGAAATTGTAATGATTACCTCTTGCGTTAGCCTTGATCAACCCTGGGACTTTCTGGTCTAACAGCTCATTTACCCATTGACTGTAGTGGTTTGCATTTGGGTCACGTGCATTGCTCCTGGCAATCAGGTTTTGAACTAAAGTGAAACCATGTAAATTCATTTCAAAGCTACAACACAAAGCAAACAGATTACAGCCTCGCATCTCCACTCAACTGCTTGCTATTTCAAGGAATAGTAAAGCACAGAAGGAGGCCATTCAGCCCATCAGGTTTACAATGTCTCAAAGAGCATTCCAGCTATTTCCACTCGTTTTAGGATTTGACCCTGGAACTTCTGACTCTTGTGCAGTGATGTCATCCATTCTGCACAAGATTTCATAAATCATTAACGCAGATCAAAGTCAGCAATAGTTCTAGTGCTAATGCTTGGGAAAGAGCACAATAAACTCCCTTCCAGTCCACAAAAATGTTGTTCACAACTTTGTTTTTCATCCCAGAGCCAATTTTTTGTCTATATGCAACTTCATTTATCCTGTGGGCTTCAATTTTGCCATCAAACCTAATATGTGATACTTCATCAAACATTTTTTTTGAAAGTCTCAATGAGCATTATGGCCAAGCCCAGGTTGAGTCGCACACTTTTCATAAGTGTCAACAAATTATGACAAGAAAAATCCTGGCCCTTTTTTGTTTAACTCAGAATATTTACTGTTTTCTGGAAGTCAAATGATTTCCCACTTACCAGCTACCCAAGGTGTTATGCTAAGCAGTTAATCAGGTAAAATCCCAAATGATGAGTCATTTATAACAATTTTTTTTAAGTTTATTTATTAGTCACAAGTAAGGCTTACATTAACCCTGCAATGAAGTTACTGTGAAATTTCCCCTAGTTGCCACACACCTAACCAGCACGTCTTTCAGAATGCAGAAGAAAACCAGAGCACCTAGAGGAAACCCCACACAGAAATGGGGAGAAGTGCAAATTCCACCCTGGCAGTGACCCAAGCCAGGAATTGAACCCAGGTCCTTTGCTCTGTGAGTCAGCAGTGCTAACTACTATGCCACTATGGCACCCTGTTGTTCATAGGATGGAGCAGATTTGTGAACCAGGTCAGCACTTTTCAATAGGTATCATGCTGACCCTATGATTCTTCATGAGGAATTATAATTAGCTGTCAGACCCATTTATATGATATTGTAATGTTCTCTTGGGCAAACAACCCCTCTTCAATGCAATTGAAGCATTCATAGAGAGAATGGATACCAAGAATCGCCTGTTAGAGACCAAGCCCATAGTTTCTGATAAAATATGACATAATCCATAAACTTGGTGACACCATGGATGGGATTTTACAGTTTCACTTGTCCCAAAACAGTAAAATCCTGTCCAAGGTCAAAGGACCTTTCTTTTCATGGTCCACAATGGTAAAATTCCAGCCCATGTGTTTTGCACTGTGATCATTGTTGATATGATGTTTTGATTTATTGTCACATGTTTTAGTATACAGTGAAAAATATTGCTTCTTGCGCTATACAGAGAGAACATACCATTCATAGAGAAGGAAAGGAGAGAGTGCAGAATGTAGTGTTACAATCATGTCTAGGGTGTAGAGAAAGATCAACTTAATGCAAGATAGATCCATTCAAAAGTCTGACAGCAGCAGAGAAGAAGCTGTTCTTGAGTCAGTTAGTACACTACCTCAGACTTTTGTATCTTTTTCCCGACGGAAGAAGGTGAAAAAGAGAATGTCTGGGTGCCTGGGGTCCTTAATTATGCTGGCTGCTTTGCCAAGGCAGTGGGAAGTGTAGATAGGAATGGAAGAATGAGTACTCCATGCTTGTCTAGTTATCTTTCACAAAGTACTACATAAAAGGCTGGTTAACAAAATTGAGACTCATGGAATAGGAGAGTCAATGTCTGCTTGGATAAAAATTGAATAAAATATTTGCCCAAGCACGAAAACACAGTGAGTCATGGCAGATGATTGTTTTTCATACTGGAAGTATGAGTGGAGTTCCCCAAAGCTGAATGCTTGGGCTATTGCCTTTTTAGTGTATAAATGGCTTGGATATTAGGAAACAGAGCAAAATTTTAAAATTTTCCAATGTTAGCAAACTTGGAGATACGGCAAACAGTTAAGATGATGCCAGTTATGTTAGAGGAATGGGTAGACCAGTGGCAGGTGGAATTTAGTACAGAGAAGTGTAAAGTGGCAGCAGTGATTGAAGGAGGAAAATGTGTGGAGGGGCCTAACAGTTCATGTACATTAATTTTTGAAAGTGACAGAAGATATTGAGAAACTAGTTAGCAAAACACATCGAATCTTGGAACAGAATGGTCACAAGGCAACATAAATTGAGTGCAAAAGTTATGCTTTAACTTTCATAAAGCCTTGGTTAGGTCACAACTTGAATGTTGTATCTGGTTCTGGTTCTTACACTTTAGGAAGGATGTGGAGCTCCTTGAGAAGGTGCAGAGGAGATTTACCAGATGTTTCCAGAGAGGGAGGTATTTAACTACAAGGCTGATGAAGCTGAAGTTGTCCTCCTTTGAGAAGTGATTTGATAAATGTATACAAGATTATGATAAATTTAGAAATGATAGATACAGAAAAGCTGTTTCCATTAGCTGATGTTACAAAGACTAAGGGACACAAATTTAAGCTTCTGGGCAAGAGGTAGAGTTGGGGGTTGATGGGGATAGTGAGTAAGGAAGAATTTGTTAACACAGTGATTGATAATGATCTGGAACTTGCTGATGGAGGTGGAAATGGATATGGTAGGTGATTATGACTGAGAGAAATAAACTTTTACGGCTGATGGGGGTAATGATGGGATCAACTGGATTATTCTACAGAAAGCTGGTGTGTTCAGGATGGGTTGAATGGCCTGCTATCTGTGCCATAATAATGTTATGACTCTCCAACTTCTTTCCCAACAATGGACCAGATTTAAAGAAGCCCGTTGAAGTGGACTGGATGGTGGGCAGATCTGCATAATCTTGGGCTAGGCCATACATCCCATTTCCATCACAGGAAAACTGAACCCTATGAATTCAGTGGGGGTGGGTTTGGGCTGTTGCAGGCAACATGTTGAGCCTTTTAAAGGTGAGCCCAAGCAGCGTTGGTTCAGGGAGCCTCATGTGTTTCCTATTTTGCCCAAGGGCTATACAGTAAATCCTGTTAGGCTTGCCCGCAGCCTCCAGGGCTACGTCTCTCGTTCAAAGGTACTTACTGCCTGATTGAGGAACATGGAATTGGGAAAGGGTTGTCTACTGAGAGCTAACCCTTTGCCCTTGCATCTGACTCCCTTCTGATTCCCCTCACACCATTCATCTCTCTCCCAAGATCCCACGATGATCTCGGGTGAATGTATCACTATATATCTGGCAGAAACCACCAATTTTAGCAGTGCTGTCAGCAATGGAGAGCTGCTGGAATCTGAATAGTTGGCAGTTTGCAGTAGTGTTAAATTCCAGGAAAATTCAACTCAAAGCAGTTAGGTGCCTCGCACGTACTTCATTTAGTTGGGCCTGCATCAGGAACATTAAAATCAGCAGGCAACCTGTTCATAAATCTCTACGTTGTGTTAAAATTCTTCCTACATTCAAAACCCTCCTCAAAATCTGCTTCTTGGATCATGCCTTTGGCTCAAAAGTAAAGAAAATATTTTTAAAGGTCATTTAATATTGCTAATATGTCACCGACTAGAATCTATGAAGAATTTCTTTCAGTGAGTTCCTGTGGTTGTCATCGTGAAAACTGTCTGTGGCCAGCAAACAAATACCAAGCATTAGCATTAATATTGGTTGGGATTCTCCAGCCATTTATACCAACCAGATTCTCTAGTCTTGCTGCAGTGAGTGGAAGTTAGGCTGAGTGCCTAATTCTCTGTCCTTGCTGGCAGCAGGGTGAGGCGTGAACAGTTGAAGAATTCCAACCTTGAGTCACTGTCTGTGTGGAGTCTGCACTTTTTCCCCATGTCTGTATGGGTTTCCTTCTGGTGTTCTGGTTTCTTCCCACACTCCAAAGATGTGCGGGTTAGGGGATTGGCCATGCTAAATTGACCATAGTGTCAGGGGCTTTAGCAGGGTGGTTGTGCGAGGTTATGGGGATAGGGCCTGACTGGGATTGTGATCTGTACAGACTTTTTGAGCCGAATGGCCTCCTTCCATTGTATTAATTAACAAACAGTTCCCTCTCAAGTACTGTCCCCGTCCCCTTTCAAATCTTCTATCATCACATCACTCCTTCAAGAAAAGGTGTGCTTTACCCCTCCATCCTTGCAAACTACTAATCCATCTGTACCCTCTCTCCCTTCCCCAAATTCTTGGACTTGGTAACATCTCTCAAATCCATGTCCACTTTTGCTGCAACTGCGTGCTTGAATCCTTCAGTCAGGTTTCTGCCCCTGCTTCAGCACTGAAACATGCTTTCCACTCTCTCCATCCCATAATTGGCATCTGTGCCTCAATCATTTTCATTCTGAGGTCTGGCAATCCTCTTCCAAACTTCTCTTTCCTCTTGTAAAACCCTCCTCTAAATCTATCCTTTTGATCAAGCTTTCTTTCATTCCTCCTAACAATCTATGTTGAGTATCAATTTTAGTCTGTTGTGAATCACCTTCAGATCATTATCTATGTTAAAGGTTCTGTAAAAATGCAAGTTGTTATTGTATAAAGCACTGAGCACACTTACCCTAATCCCATTGCTGTTAATGAGATCTTTTTATGTTCAAAAATGACTGTATTTTTCTACATAAAGCCAATGGATTCCAGAGCAGTGTATTATAGGTGAAGCTGCGAGAGATCATGAGAAATATGAGAAGGTATATAATTGAAAATTCCTCTTCTGTTAGATGCAGAGTAAGGCTCTTACTACTGCCCACTTGCAGTAAATCACAATTTCAGAAGTGTCACATCTCCCATGCTTTTTTCCAACATAAACCTCCCAACTGCTTTTCTGATGGAGACTGTCAATTTGTAATGAATTTGGGGCAGTTAGTCCTGTGGGTCATTTCCATTAAGGAAGGGGATCAAAATGACTCAAATCCATTTCAGTGAGCATGATACTGAGTGCTGAGCTTCATTAATAGGTGCGTTACAGTTTCGGAATTGAGCCCCAATTCAAAGCAGCAAGAAATGTTTCATCCAATTGCCTTCAAAATAACATTTTCAGAACTAATTACTATTTGTCAATGCATCTTTTTTGAGATGACTAATATACAGCATCTCTCAAAACCTAACAGAACCTAGTTAGTAAAAGTATTGCCTGGTGCAGCACTGAGAACTAGATATATGGACCACAAAGTCCCAAATTTTCTTGACAGCTGGGGGCGAACTGCTAAGAATCAGCACCTTTATTGTACGAGGAGAGTTTGGAAAAGTTAACATTTGAATTGCTTCTTACATCGGGAATTGTGCTTTTGAAAAATAGAGTTGATCAATATACACGCCATAAGATAATGATTTCCAGTTCATAGAATCATAGAATTCCTACAGTTCAGAAGGAAGCCATTTGGTCCATCAAGTCTGCACCAACAACAATCGTACCCAAGCCCCGTTCCTGTAATCCTGTGTATTTACCCTCTAGTACCCCTAACACTGATGGGCTATTTAGTATGGCCAATCAACTTAACCTGCACATTGATTCCTGGAGTGGCAGGATTGTTGTATGAAGAGAGATTGGGTTGACTGGGCCTGTATTCACTAGCACTTAGAAGAATGAGAAGGGATCTAATTAAAAGGTTTAGAATTCTGGCAGGACTGGACAAACTGGATGCAGGAATGTTATCTCCAGTTGCTGAGGGGACCAGGAGTCTTATGGTATTGAATAGGACATTTAGAACTGAGATGAGGAGAAACTTCTTCACTTAGAAGATGGTGAACTGCAGAAGGCTGTGGAGGCCATGTCACTCGAATATACTTAAGAAGGAAATAGATAGGATTTCTAAACTCAAAAATTATCAAAGGCTAGGGGGGAGCGCAGGAATATGGTGTTGAGAATCAGCCATGATCATAATGAATTATGAAGCAGGCTCAAAGGGTCAAATAGCCTACTCCTGCTCCTGTTTTCTTATTTTTAAGTTTCAAAGAAACAAAATTTAAAAGGGCAGAGAAGGATTAAGAGTGTAATCATTAGAAGTAAAGGATAAATGCCATTGACAGAAAGTCAATGGAGGCCAAAATGTTATTTGATTTCAAGAAGAAATTAGATATAGTTTGTGGGGCTAAAGGGATCAAAGAATATGGGGAAATGGAGGAATCAGGATATTGAATTCGATGATCAGCAATGATCAAATGTCCCCATGCCAACACTATCGTTAAGAAAATCCACCAACGCCTTTACTTTCTCAAAAGATTAAGGAAATTTGGCATGTCAGCTACAATTCTCACCAACTTTTACAGATGCAGCATAAAAAGCATTCTTTCTGGTTACATCACAGCTTGGTATGGCTCCTGCTGTGCCCAAGACCGCAAGAAACTAGAAAAGGTCGTGAATGTAGCCCAATTCATCATGCAAACCGGTCTTACATCCGTTGACTCTGTCTACACTTCCTGCTGCCTCGGAAAAGCAGCCAGCATAATTAAGGACACCACACTCCTGGACATTCTTTCTTCCAACTTCTTCCATCGGGAGAAAGGTAGAAAAGTCTGAGGTCACCTACCAACTGACTTAAGCACAGTTTCTTTCCTGCTGCTATCAGACTTTTGAATCGACCTCCTTTACGTACTTTTTCTACACCCTCCTATGACTGTAACACTACATTCTACACTCTCTCGTTTCCTTCTCTATAAACAGCATGCTTTGTTTGTATAACATACAAGAAACAATACTTTTTGCTGTATACTAATAAATGTATTATGGGCATCAGAGTGGCATAATAGTTAGCACTGCTGCCTCACAGCGCTAGGGACCTGGGTTCAATTCCAACCTTGAGTCACTGTCTGTGTGGAGTCTGCACTTTTTCCCCATGTCTGCATGGGTTTCCTTCTGGTGTTCTGGTTTCCTCCCACACTCCAAAGATTTGCGGGTTAGGGGATTGGCCATGCTAAATTGACCATAGTGTCAGGGGCTTTAGCAGGGTAGTTGTGTGAGGTTATGGGGATAGGGCCTGACTGGGATTGTGATCTGGACAGACCTGATGGGCCGAATGGCCTCCTTCTATACTGTATGGATTCTATGTGACAATAATAAATCAAATCAAATCAAAATGAATGGCAGAGCAGGCTTGAAGGACAGAATGGCCTACCCCTGCTTCTAGTTTCTCTGTTTAGAGACATAAAGAGGCTATACAATTGTAGTGTGAAAATGCAATAAAATTGACTTTGACCTATCACCAGGCCGACCTCAGTTCTTATTTTCTAGGTTTCTAAAATGTCACTCATTTCTGTGTACAGAGTACTGCTCTACAACCTTTCCAAAGAGATCAATGAAGAAGAATTCAATAGCATAAAATTTTTATTACAAGAAGGCAAAAAGAAATTTCAGGAAATTAAGGTAAGCTGGAGTGTGTATCAGTCTGCTCCATTCATGTGTGTATTAAGTTTGAATCATAATATTTATTAATACAGCAAACATTACTATGGAAGTTTTTTTTGCTAAAATAATGAGCTCAGAAAGAACTCCCTGGTAGTTGAATATTTAACTGATTCATACCAAGCAAGAGGACCCAGGTTTGAAGACCAGTTCCCACAAATACATTGGGCAAGCGTCTTGCAATTGGCATCATCATTCTTGTGCTGGCAAAATTTAATGTGTGCTTCTACTCCTGATTGGAAAGCAATTGTATGAATTTTGCTTTGTCTTTACCTGTAAAACAGCCTGGTGATATTCACAGTCTGAGGAACAAGCATTCTGTCCTTTAGGTCCATGACCCATGAAAGATCAAGACAGTATGGAAGTAATGATTTAAAGAAAGCTCACTGATCTAATGTGTTTGTGATTTGTCTTCTTTAAGAATTTTATGGAGCTCTGCATTGACCTGGAAAAAAAGGAACAACTAGAACCAGATAATGTACAAATTCTGCTGAAAGCCATGGAGACAATAAAAAGAGCTGATCTAAAGAGCAAGCTGAAAAGCTACCAGGACATGACTAATGGTACACAAAGTCTCATTCTGCAGTTTGTAGAACTGGGAGCTACTTTTAATGAGTGAACATTTGTTGTGATGACATGGCGGGTTTTTAACAAATGTGGTTGAGAATGGGAGCTTATTGATATGAGACATGCTGGGAAAAATCAATCAATGATTCAATCCAAAGCCAATGTTCTACTCAATAACTACAGAAAAACCATTCTAACAGTTCTAAACTCCACCAAAAAGACTTAATCATATATCCCCTTCAATTTCAGTTTGCTCTTTGTCAAAATTTAGTGTTTTCTACCTTTAGGGAATCCTTTTCTGATTTGATAGTCCATTTGCCAGTCTTCCTAAGAAAAAATCTGACCCTGCTCGCCGGCTCTCATCTTGATGAAACCTACCTGCCAAAATCACTATCTTTGATCCTATTTGTTCAAAGGATAACATCAGATTTTGTATCAGCCATGTATGTTGGATTCTGTCACCTTCTGATCTCACCAAGAGTTCATACCTTTATCCTTTCATGAGGTACAATAGCTAAATCGTTACATCTTTACCTCTACTATGCCCTTTGATAGGGCAAAGACAATTTTATTGCTTCCTTCATTCTACAAATATATAGTCTCTTCAAGTCTCTAAAGTCTAAGCAATGGCTTCTATCCATTAGCTTTAATGATGCCAGCCTTATTCCTTCTCCACCCTTTTAATTTTTTTGTTTAAATTTCCCATGACCTCAAAAACATTTTAGGATGCTTCCTAAAATGTTATTTTCCTTTGCTTCTGCCATTTTCCTGTCAACAACTCTTGCTGCCGATGAAGCATGTGTCCATCAGAGACTTAAATAAAGCTTTCGTGTCTGGTGCAAGTCTGCTGCAGATCTTGCAATCTTTGCTTTTGATGGGCAACATCTCTTGACCTTTGTCTTATTTAGGAAATAAAATTATGCTGTGGTTTCACATCTTCACCAAATCAAGACTCACCACACTGTTCTACTCTAATCCTTTCTTTTCACAAGTCTCACTGGCTTATCTTTTCAATCCTTCCTTTTCTCTTACAATTAATGGATGTTAAAAATCTCAAACTTGGCATCAACTTGTCGCCATTTACTGATCTGCTTCCTCTTTTCTTATACTTTTTCCTTCGGTTTGATGGTGTTCTGTTTTATGGGTCTTAGTCCATCATTGTGGATGCTCCATAAGATTACCAACTTTGGTTGGTGGCATTCTTATTTGTGGCACCTGACCACAGAGCACATAACTAGTTAAGGTCTGACAACAATATCTCATTATGTGGCATTTGCTGGACCAATTTTTGTTCAATGATTTATACAGAAGTTATTGCATTTTTCGCCTAAAGTTTGGAATTGTGAGCTGAGTAATTTTGCTGCGGTTTTGCATCAGCAGCTGTTGTGCAACAAGAACCAAAAGGCCACCCATAAATAAATGGGGAGAAGACAAGAAAGAGGGAAATGTGAGAGCAGGAAAGAGGCAAACACAAAGAATCTCTGACATTTCCAAGATTACGCCCCCCCCCCCCCCCCCCCCCCGCCAATGTTTTCAGGGTCCCACTTGCTAACAATCGCTGATTGGTGAGGCGCTCCATACACAGTCAATGGAAGCTGCAATTTCTGAGTTTTGCCAAATCTTGATAGTCTCCCCAGTGGGGAAGTGACTGTCTGCAAGTGGCATTCTGAGGTGATGGGGACTGGGGCAATGTAGACTGAAGAAAGAAACTCTCAATCATTTCGTGAAAGTTGGCTCAGTAATGTAAAACTGCACCCCACCATTTGATTAACCTTAATTTACTGTGATGTGCACCATCTTTTTCTTCATTTTTTTAAAAAAGAGACTAATGAAATTCTTTTGTTTTGCTTTAAGTTACACTTCCACAACAAGAAAGCAGCAGGCAATCAAAAGAACCTAACCAACGGATGACCCCTGCAGTCAGCTGCCCTGGCCTGGCCGATGCCAAATCTGTTTCAACAGGAACCGAGAGTCACCAGGAATCTCAGCAAGTGCCATCCACTGTAGGATTAAAACAAATTATTGTTATTTGCAGCAGTGCGCATAGAAAGTCTTTCAATGGCATTGCCTTTTTACATACTCTAAGTCCGCAATCTTGCTTTCTCTGATGCACTGGGCTGAAGTGCTATAGGGTGATGGGCTGAAACATCAATAGTATTTCACAGAGCCTCATTATGACCTGCAGGGATCTACACAGTTGCACTAATCTGTTATGGCGAAAGAGGTACTGTCTGTAAATGAGCACCTATGTATTTGAGTTAGATGGTTTAGTTTGGAGATGTCCAGGCAATAGTTCTGAGAATTCAAAATTGGATAGGGAAACTTTCCTTTTCAAGTACTGAATTTCAAATGAAAACCAATACTAAAGTGCAAAACTGTAACCATTCACGCATATACAAATAGATTGCTTTACCCCAACTCAATCAAATCTCAGTTCATCTATTTGTAGTCAAGCCATTTGACAGCATAAACCCACCCCAATCATGTTTTTAATTTGGGTGCAAGGTCCAGCAGATAGTGAGTAGCTTGAATTTCAGGGCAAATTGACTTCAGTTGGGTGGTTTCAGAAGCCTGGTTATTTGAAGAATTATTTGAAGAATTCTATTCTTACCTGTCGAATCGTAGCCAGAGAATCACCTGAAATGTTTTCTTTTCTTCATACTCACCTTTATCTCCAGGGTTCTCCAAGGATCTATCCTTGTGCCCTACATCACCCCACACCATCTTGACTCCCAAGTCTTCCTGCATGACTCTCACTTCCATCATGTGGAAATGGCTGGCTGAGGGTAAATGTTACTAACTAGCTTGTTTGTTTCTGTGTATCTCACGGCTGGAGCTAATTCTACTCTTGAACTCCAAATCATTGTACGTGCTAACTTTCCAGCTGTTTTGCATTGCCACTGTCTTGAAACTAAGACTCACACAAATGCTACTTCATCCCTTAACTGCTTCTTATACTTTATCGTTTAGTTCTCTGACCGCATTACTTTTTCCTCTTTAAGTTTTAGTCATGTTCTGGTTCCAAACGAGAAAAAGCAATTGCCTGTTGCTACGAGAAATGAATGTTGGAGACGTAGATAAACAATAAAGCAAAATTCCAATAGTTGACCACTTGTCTGAATCTAAGATGGGGTGTATTATGAGTTAACTAACTCCACCTCCAAGTGAAAACAAAACATCAAATTATGTCACTGGAGGCAGAAATCCCTTCACCAAATACCCTTTATTTACAAATCTAACAGCTGTATACAGAGTGCTTTAAGTTAGCAGACCACATTAGGAGTGCCAGAGGAACTGACACTCCTGGTTAAGTACAAAGCAAAAGGCTCCCTGGCTTGCCCATCAATTTGGCCCTTAATTAGGGACATCTTTTGATGGGTCCTTAATCAGGGAGTTCATATTCTAATAGGCCCACCTCAATTGCATGATTCAAGTCATTACAAGCACAAAAATGTTGCTCCTGGTATGGGTGATGCACCCTAGTTCCTCTAGGATGAATACTGATCACAAAAGGCCTCAGCTGTACTGGAGGATTTAGCTGTGAAGGAGTAACAGCAGGCAGTCACTATACAGTATCTCCACATTAATGGTGCTATTTTCAGTCGAATAGCTGATAGCATTCACTATCTGGCCCAAATTTACAGTGAAAACCCATTCATTTAATGGTACCAGGCCGTCAAGAGAGGAAAAGGGAATGACCAAAAACCGATAAACAAGTACACTCAATTAAAATTGTTCTTTATTGTATCCCACAGATGGGCAACCCATTAGTAGAAAATCTCCAGCAAGCAGGCGACTCAAATACAGAGCAGTGTAAGTGGAAATGGGTTTCTTTTCCCTTTTCTGGCATGAACACTGTTTCATGGTTACAGGTCCATCAGGAACAGTTACGCCATGCTACCTTTCTCAGAAGACCATTCGTATGCATGTCTGGATAGTGAGCACCAACAGGCATTTTGTTTACTGTGATCAGGGTTCTACACACATTTGTGGTGGTCCAGGATCAGGAGCTGGTCTTTAAAATTATCCCTTGTACACCAAGATCTAGATCATTAATATGTATCAGGAGAAGCAAAGGTTCTAATACCAACCTCTGGAAACACAGACTATTAAACTCATAATCTAGCTGATCACTTTGGTATCTATGATCTTGACCACTGGCAACCAGAAGTGTTACCATCTACTGGGTACACTGCAGCAGTCCTCCATGGTTTCTTTGACAGCACCTATCAAATCTGTGATCTCTCCCTCCTAAGAGGAAATGGGCTGCCACTGCATGAGGATGCCACCACCTTCTGATGGGTAAACAGGATTAGGCAATAAATGCCAGTGATGTACAGACCTTGTGAACGAAAAAAATACTGATTTTTTTTTTAATTGTTGATCTGTTTTTCAGCTGTAAACTCCTTGGCCAATCTCCACAGAGGTGTGGAAACATTAAGTGTAGGATCTACAAAAGGTAATATTCTACTTCCAGTATTCACTTTCCAAAATTTACGTTCAGACTTTTTATTTATTCATCCATAGGATATCGGCATTACATTTATTGCCCATCCCTAATTGCCCCTGGGAGGGCAGTTGAGAGTCAATCATATTACTGTGGAATCACATGCAGACTGGGTAAGGACAGCAGATTTCCTTCTCTAAGGCACATCATTATCATGGTTTCATGGTCATCAGTAGACTCTTAATTTCAGATAGTTTTTTTGTTGAACTCAAAATCTACTGTGGCGGGATTCGAACCTGGGTCCCCAGTGCATTAGCTAACTTTCTGGATTAATAGTCTAGTGACTATTGGAGAGATGGGGATTGTTTTCCTTGGAGAAAGAAAGCCATGAGGGGACTTGATAGAGATATTGAAGATCTTGAGGGGTATGGACTCTTCATAATAGAGGGCACAGATTCCAAATAATTTATAAAAGGAATAAAAGTGATGTGAGGAAAATATTTTTCACCCAGACAGTAGTTGGAATCTGGGACAAACTTCCTGAAACAGGTTCCATTGAGATATTTAAAAAGGAATTGAATTGCTACCTGAAAAGAAAGAATATGCAGAGTTACAGGAAAAAACGGGGGAGTGGCACATGGTAGAGTTCTCTTTCAGAGAACTAGTGCAGATTTGGTGGGCCAAATGGCTTCCTTCTGCATTGTAAAGATTCTGTGATTCTTATGTCACCCATTTAGTTCACGTGGTGTTAGGGCATAATGTCAACTAGAGAAATAATTCCTAGGGAGGAAGGTACCGATGATGTGCTCTCCAAGATAGACAGTCAGTGAGATGCTTTTGGGGTGAGGAAATAACATAACATATAAAATTACTTTATTTACTATTTAAATACTTTTCCTTCGTTCATGACCAAAAACCATACTTCGATTTGCTGCATTATAAATAAACTTGCAAGCTAACTTAAACTTTCTTGCAATGTGTTCAGATGAAGAACTGCACAAACATTGAGCAAATGTTTCCAAAATATCTCTCCCTGCTCCCCACGCTATTTAAAAAAATGCTTTGAGGTTGGGTGTGTGAGACACTTACTACTATTTTGCCCTCTCTCCAATTCACTTTCCAGGGACCTCAACAACTGCTTCCTTGGATGCAGCATCTGGCCTTCCTCCATCCTCTGCAGGACAGACAAATTCAAACTCGAAGGCAAATCAACGCAACAACCAGGTTGGTGAGACACAGTGAACAGTGTGAAGTCAACTTTCTGAGCTCTCTCAAACAACTCCAGTATATTCTAAGAAAGTACAGGTCCTCTCAGATATCACTCACCTCCCACCATTCCCCATGACCTTGTCAGGCAGGTCATGAGTTTGATCAATGCTCTCTGCTGAGTTGGTCAGTTTCAGTCATCAGACTGATACAGTTAACCCCAGGCAGGGAATGGTGAATAGGAAATGACCAATAGGGTGAAGTAATGAAGAAAGGTTAGCAGGCCTGGAACAGTATCCAGGCAACAGTGTGTGCTTTCAGATGAGGATATCAAAACAGAAATAAGTGTGGCAGAATGGTGCCAAGAGCACCTTAAAATTATTCATTATTGTACAACTCCTATGAGTAAGGTCTTTTTGGGACTGAATCAGTGTCAAAATGAAAACCTACAATGAAAGATTGGAACCAAGACAATGCTGCATAATGGACTTGGTATTCCAGTACTTGGATCTGCAGTAGGTCAAGGCAGAATTGATGACCAGTTTTTTACCCCTATGCAGTGGAAGGCATAGAGCTACCAATGAATGTTGAGATCTTTCCCATTCGATTCCAGGTCATAACAGGCTAACAGAAACCATGGTGCAGAAACTTTAGCCACGTTCCATGTTATGCACATTTAGGCTGTAGAATTTCCAACAGCACTCCAGTGCTCACCAGGAAATCCAGTAGATTGGCTATTGCTGACCTGCTTCTACATCATTTAGGGCTGATGCGAATGTGAGTTGCATATGTTGCATGCAGAAACAATACTTGTGTGGATTAATGTAGAAAAGGGTTAGGAAAGACTTTTCATGTCCTCACCTCCTACTAATGCACATTGAAAGTTTTGCGTATCCTTCTGATCATTTCCATTTATTATATTTTGCTGAGGAACAGTTAGTTCTACAAGTATGTGCCTCCCTTTGGTGCCTTGACTCTCATGCATGAACCATAGCAATGAGGCAACCAATTTGGCCATGGACAGCATTCGGAGCCCAAACAGCTCCTCACCCATCATCTGCACACACTTTCCAGCTGCATTTCTTAGTTAGGGAGAACAAGGTGGAACCACTGGTTACTTTCACTATTCCCAGCACAAGGGTGCTGTTGCCAATTGTTATGCTTTAAGCTATGGTGACAATGGTTATCATTGGACTTTTAGTTCTACGTTTTTATTGAATTCAAATTTTACCATCTGCTGTGGTCGGATTCGAACTCGGATCCCAAAGTGTCACCTGGATTACTTGTCTAGTGACAATACCACTATTTCTCCCTCCTTCCTCCTAGGAAGTGTAGATGTCAGGCAGCAGATTATTGAAAGTGGTGCAGAAAACCATAATCAAGGCGAAGACATAGGGACAATCAGAAGGCTTTCGAGAAAGGGCCAAGACCAGTACCAAACTGTACCTTGCAGAAAAGTCCACAACCAGGGACAAGGACAATGCAATAAAATAAATGCAATAACATCTCCATGACAAAGGTTGCCCCCCCCCCCCCCCCCCCCCCCTAATGGTGGAGTTAATAGTAAAACTCATTAAAAATGCCCTTGGGCTCCTGAACTTAGAAAGTTCAAAGGTCAGATGGCCACCTACAAAGGGGAACCATTGCCGATAAAGGGCACCGCAGCGACCCTAGTGACTTACAGGCAGCAATTGGCTCGACTTCCCCTCATTATTAGATGGACCAATGACCTAACCTTATGGGGCGAGATTGTTGCCAATGCATTCAACTGAACTGACTGGAGATCTTTAGGCTAAACATAGGGGTATTGTATAAAGTCCATATGAGAAACTTTGTGGACAGCCTCAGTTGGATCCCTGGGATTATAATGGAGGAAACAGGGCCTATGTCTAGTAAGGTCCAAATGCAGGGCAAAATTGTCAAAAAACACGTGAAGCAGGAGCAGGGAGCCTGTGTCAGTGCAGGCCTAATTTCCAACTATGGGGACGAACACTGTCAACATCAAGTTTTGAATGGAAATTGACCCCACCCCTGCCCCTCCTGGATGATGAGAACACATATTCTGAAAAGGAAGTGGAAGAGACTAGCACCCTTTCCAAAGGAAGACCTCAGGAAGAACCAGAGTAGATGGCTTTACAGTGCTATATTATAGAACATAAAAGATAGAACACTATAGCACAAACAGGCCCTTTGGCCCACAAGTTGCGCCGATCATATCCATACCATAGGGCCATAGAACTATCTGTAACTCCCAATCCCATTAAATCCCATGTACTCATCCATAAGTCTTTTAAAAGACCCCAGCGAGTTTGCCTGTACCACCACAGACGGCAGCTGATTCCACTCATTCACCACCCTCTGAGTGAAAAACTTATCCCTAACATCTCCTCTGTACTTGCTCCCCAGCACTTTAAACTTGTGTCCCCTCGTAGCGACCATTTCAGCTGTGGGAAATAGCCTCTGAGAATCCACTCTATCTATACCTCTCAACATTTTATATATATCTATCAGGTCGTCTCTCCAGGGAGAAGAGACCTCGCTCCCTCAACCTGTCTTCATAAGGCATGCCTCCCAATCCAGGCAACATCCTTATAAATCTCCTCTGCACCCTCTCAATAGCTTCCACATTCTTCCTGTGGTGAGGCGACCAGAACTGCGCACTGTACTCCAGCTGGGTACTGGAAGTGCCTTCGGAGGTGAGATCTCGCATCTGCTTCATACCCTCTGATCCATTCTTGCTTCTCATCCACCCAGACCAATCATCAAGTGATGAAAAAGAACAACCACCACATCCCTCCCCCCGAACCCCCAGCCTCCGGTGGCAGAGAAGAAGCAGATTTGATGGGGAAGGGGATGTCACACAATGGCCACGGGAGATCATCAATAGATTCCTCCGTGGCCCTTACTGAATATGAGAGCTCCTTTATCCAGTGAGTGGAGGCTCACCCAATAGGGGAGGAGCAGCAGGGGGTTTAAAACGGTTGCCTTCGTTCAGGCTGACAGTCGATAGATTCGAGACTAATCTGTATTCTGTAGCTGTTGAGAGATGTTCAGGTATCACTGTAAATAAAAAGATGATCGGTGACAGAAAACTGGCCTCAGTAAGATAATTGCTGTTCCTTTCACAATTCTCTTTAATTGAAAGTCCCATATCTGTTCTACAGTTTTAGGAAATCTCCTCTACACTCTTTCCAAGGTTTTAAATCCTTAAGTGTGGCAATTAGAATTGAACACAACTCTCCCCAACCTATGACTAATCAGCAATTTATAAGGGTTTAGCATGACTTTCTTGTGTCGTGCTCAGTTTCTCTATTTATGATGCTCAAAGTCCTGTATTTTTTTAACAGCCTTCGCAACTTGTCTTCCTGTCTTCTCTTGCATGTGAGGGCACATGTGAAATGTGTTAAATAACAGAAAGGCTATTTAGCAGAGTCCAGAGATTAAATTGGGGTTTTCTTTTTCAGTATGAGTCAGTGTTCTCTGTGGGAGTGTCACCTGGGACTGTTTCTCCAAGAGCTGCTAAATCTATTGATTTAGCAGTGCTTTTATACAAGGAACTTGCTCATCAGGATTCCTGTTTAAAGTCTGTAACCAAACAATTACCAATTATCTTTCTCCTAATATTTGAAGGGGAGATAGAAATTTTAATGGAGAATGAGTAGGGCCATCTTTTAAAAAAACCTTTCACAGAATGTGGGCATCTCTGGCAAGGCCAGCATTTGTTGCCATTTATAATTGCCTTTGAACCAAGTGGCTTGCAAGAGTATTTCAGAGGGCAGTTAAGAGTCAACCACATTACTGTGGATCTGGAGTCCCATGTGGTAAAGATGGCAGATTTCTTTCCTAAACAGCATTAGTGAACCAGATGAGTTTTTATGACAATTGATAATTTCATGATCGTCATCATTGAGATTTGCTTTCAATTCCAGGTTTGATTAACTGAATTTAAATTCCTCCAGTTACTATGGTAGCATTTGAATTGGCATTCCCAGAGCATTAGCTTGGGTCTCTGGATTATCATGGCACCATTTTAGTTTGCATAAACAAACATGATAGCAGGAATTTTACTCTGTATTTATTCTATGCTGTACCTGTGCCTTGGAAGATACTTGATGGTTCAGCCAGTCATAATCTCACAGCTGTGTGCAAATTTACCGCCTTGGTTCCCTACATTTTGTGTAAATTGGTAATTTAGTTAATATGCCTGACCCCCTACTCTACAAAGCATGATGGCAAGATTGCAGTATATTCACTGGCCATACGACCCTCCCTTACAATATCTCACAACAAGGTTAACAGCTAGTGTTGGTTGAGTCAATTTTGTGCAGTTGAAATTTGAAATCGGATTTTTTAGGATAATAGGGAGAATAAACACTCCAGCAGCTGGATCTGGATGTGAGCCGAGATTCAAGAAGAAGGAGGTCATGTTTCAACATGCTGACCCATTCATTCCTTAGTACATTGTTCATAACATTTGTCATCTTGTTTGGATATATATTTCATGTTGCATTAACTGTTTCCACAGTGTATTGGAGTATACAAAATGAACAGTAAACCTCTTGGAATCTGCTTAATATTAAACAATAAATTGTTTCCTGGAACACCCTACAAGGAAAGAAATGGGACAGAATATGATGCAGGTAAAGTCACTAAAGTACTAAACGATCAGCTTGTAGAAGCTATTATAGAATCATATAATCTACATTGCAGACGATGGCCATTTGGCCCATCAAGCCTGCACCACCAATAATCTCACCCAATCATTGTCCTATCCCCATAACCCCATGTATTTACCCTCATGATCTATTTGACATTAAGGTTCAATATAGTATGGCCAATCCCAACCTAACCTGCATATCTTTGGAGTGTGGGAGGAAACTGGAGCATCTGGAGGAAACCTACACAGGCACAAGGAGAATGTGCAAGCTTCACACAGACAAGTAACCTGAGGCCAGAACTGAACGCAGGTCCCTGGCACTGTCTCTATTGAAGCAACATAGTTTAGACAGATCACTGGTAATTGTTTAGTTACAAATTTTTAACAAGAATTCGAGTGAGCATGTTCCTTTTATAAAAACGCTGTTAAGTCTGTTCGATGTTGCAATGTGAACATATTTGCACAATATGGAAATATTGTAACCATAGCAACGCCACCCGGACATTTGCTCTGCTCCCAAGGTTCTTATCTTCAATATGTATGCTACTCTTTTGCTTGCCCAAAGTCATGCATGCACCCCGAGATCCCACCGTTCCTGCACCTTCATTACAATTATATAATTCGTCTATATATTCTCTCCTTATTCTTTCTTCTCTGAATTAATTTTCATCTGTCATTTTAGTAGTTTCGCCTTGGGCAAAGTTTTCCAGGATATCAGCGCCAGCAACCCGGGTTCATTTCCCAGCTTGGGTCACTGTCTGTGTAGATACTGCATATGCTCCTTGCATGGATCTATGTGGGTTTCCTCTGGATCCTCTGGCTTTCTCCCACAGTCCAAAAGACATGCTGGTTTGATGAATTAGCCATGCTAAATTCTCCCCCAGTGTACTCAAACAGGCGCTAGAGTGTCGCAACGAGGGGATTTTCACAGGAACTTAAGTTCAGTCTGAATGTAAGCTTATTTGTGACTAATAAATAAACTTTAGTACTTAGGCTTGAACAATACTGGGAACTTGACATTCCTAATTACAAAATATTCATGAAGGGTAGAGTAATATTAAAGAGAGAGGACAATATTATTCACATGTTCCATAATAGCACCAGAACAGATGGTTCAAAACTAAATCTGTCTGGGTTGCAATAAATGTCCAGAAGAAAGCTTTTTTCAAAATTCTTTCATGGAATATGGACATCACTGAAAGAGCAGCAGTTGTTGTCCTTGACAATAGTTAAGAGTAAATCACTTTGTTATGGAACTGGGGTCATTTGTAGGCCACACCAGGTAAGGACAGTAGATTTCCTTCCCTAAAAGTAAGAGATTAACGTTCTGTGGATTAAAGTAAAGAGATTGAGGGACAAGGCTGGGGACTGCTTGAAAGATACAGCTCTGTTGGGTATCATCCAGATAAAAAAATGTGTAAACCTTCGATCTCATAATAAAACGGGGAGCTGGATGAAAGAGGCCTGGTATCCTGTAGTTCAAAACTTAAAACACAAATTGGATTGGAAAGGTTTAGCTTCATTGAGGATATTTATAAAACGAGGACACAGTTATCAGATTCAATAAAATTAGTTTGAGAATTTTATAATCCTATACCTTTGCCAGTGTTATTATTTATTCTATTCAAGTCTAAACCCTCAAAACTATTCAACTGTTATTCTGTGCTGGCACTTTAAAGGAACAATTTGTCCCTGTTCTTTTCCCAAAATCATGTAAACTTTTTGCTTCCAAGTATATATCCAGTTTCATTTTGAAGGTTACTAGTATTCGGAGTCCACTATCTTTTCAGCCAGCACATTTCAGATCATAACAGTTTGCTTTGTTTAAAACATTTTTCATCACCTTTCTGATCTCATTGAATGGCAGAGCAGACTCGATGGGCTTCTGCTCCCACGTTTTCTATTCAATGGTTTTCTTTTTGTCAAATATCTTGAATCAGTGATCTCCACTTACTGATGCTCCTATTGGTGGAAACGGTTTTTTACTCTCTCTACTCTTTCAAAACCCCATATCATTTTGATCAATGTGTTATTAGTTTAACAACAGGCAAAAGTTGTAGTTCCAGGAAATGAATTGATGTTATCAATTTGAATTGATTGTTATCATGGGGCTATGCAACAAGAAGGAGACAGTGAACATAATATCTTTAGATTCAATATGAGCTAAAATACCCAAAGATAAAGATACGTACTGGAATGAAGTTAATTTCTAAAAATAGAATTAACCAAGATAAACTGGAAATGTTTATCAACTAAACACATCCCCTGAAATAATAAAGATAATAGAAAAGCTCAAGTTTCTCAAGTAAGTCCATTAAAATGACACTTAAAAAGAAAACTTTGCATGTGGTTAGTATGGGATTAGTAATACAAGAAAAAAGAATAACATAGAAACATAGAAAATGCAAGCAGGAGTAGACCATTCAGCCCTCTGGCCTGTCTGCCATTCATTTTGTTTGTGGTTGATCATCAAATTCAATATCATGATCTCGCCTTCCCCCCATATCCCTTGATCCCTTTAGCCCCAAGAGGTATATTTAATTCTTTCTTGAAATCAAACAATGTTTTGATCTCAACCACTTTCTGTGGCTGTGAATTTCACACATTCATCACACTCTTGGTGAAGAAATTTCTTCCTGTCTCAGTCCCTTATCCTCAAATTATGACCCCTAGTTTTGGACTCCCCCACCATTGGGCACATTCTTTCTGAATCTACCCTGTCTAACCCTATTAGAATTTTAGAAGTTTTTATGAGATCCCCTCTTATTCTTCTAAACTTCAATGAATACAATACAAACTGACTTAGTATTTCCTCATATGTCAGACCTGCCATCCCAAGGATCAGTCTAGTAAACCTTTGCTACATTCTCCCTACATACAGCAAGGATATCCTTTCTCAGATAAGGACAATAAAACTTTACACAATTCTCCAGGTCCGACCTCACCAATGCACTATACAATTGCAGCAAAACATCCCTAATCCTATACTCAAAATCTCTCATTATGAAAACCAACATATCATATGCCTTCATTACTGCTTGCTTATCTGTGCATTTATTTTCAGCGACCGATGCACAAGTCTCACTTAGTAACCACCTCTCAATTTACACCCATTCAAATAATAATCTGCCTTCCTATTTTTGCTCCTGAAATGGATAACCTCACATTTATCCACATGTGAGGCCCTGCTTCCTCAGGCCCCAGTCCTTGGCACTGCCAGTGTGCCAGGATAGCCCTTCTGGGGGCCTCAATAGCCTCCAGTATCACAGGCAAGACCATCATATCTGGTCCCCATTGTTGAGAACCACCTCAGTGGTATGGACCTCCACCGGCGAGGCTGGAAACGTAAGTGAGCCTGGACAATATGACGGAGTTGGAGTCCAGACATCATTCTTATAAATACATGCCCTGTTAAGGCCAGAACTGCACACAATATTTCAAGTGTGGTCTAACCAGGGATTTTTAAACTGCTGCGTAACTTTTATTCCCTTACATTCCAGTCCTCCTGAAGTAAAGATCAGAATTTTTGATTACTTTTTGTACTTATGATATCTTGATGATTTATGTATATTGATCCTAAAGTCGTTTTGCACCTTCACTGTTCTAACTTTTCACCATATAGAAAGTATTCTGTTCTAAACCTTTTAGGTCCAAGGTGATTGACCTTATGGCCAGTATTTTACGACCTCAATCGCCCGAGGCTCGTAAGATCCAACCCGAGGCCAATGGAGAATGCCTTTCTGCAAGCCTTGCTCGCCACGATTCTGGAGCAGGCGAGGCGGTAAAATTCCAGCATATGTTTGCTACAGTTTTGACCATTGACTTAATCTTTTTATAATTGTATAATTCCATTGATTCTGCTTACAATGTCACTTATCTTTGTGTCATCGGTAAATAGATATTGTGATTTATATCCCAAAGTCTATGTCATTATAATTCGTAGAATATGGTATTCTTGCAATATTTAAAAAAGCTCATCGATATATCTTTTTATTTCTTTGCAGATAAGTTGGAAGAAGTGTTTAAGAGATTGGGATTTAATACACACAAGGAAAATAACTTAACTGTGCCTGATATGAAGAAAATACTGCAGGAGTATCAGCAGTTTGATCATACGAACAACGATTGTTTTGTGTGTTGCATCCTCTCCCACGGTGAGAAAGATGCGGTTGTGGGAACTGATGGAGAACTTCTTCATATTAATGAAATAAGATACATGTTTTCAGGGACCCAGTGCCACTCACTGTTGGAAAAGCCCAAGGTCTTCTTTATTCAGGCCTGTCAAGGTCAGAAGTCACAAACAGCTTGCCCAGTGACTGACTGTCTCAGCAACCCTGACTTTGAACAGGACGCAATATCATATTCCGTCCCTGAGGACAGAGATTTCTTGATTGCAATGTCTACTGTTTCTAACTGTGTTTCCTATAGGACAGGTGAAGGATCCTGGTTCATTCAAACACTGTGTGCCTGCCTGGAGGAATACAAGTAAGCAGTCTGATTTTACATTCTTTCCTTTGCTGAAGTCACTGACTTGTTAAAAATTCAAAGTTTATTTATTGGTCATGAGTAAACTTATATTCACATTGCAATGAAGTTACTGTGGAAATCCCCTAGTCGCTACATTCCAACACCTGTTTGGGTACACTGAGGGAGAATTTAGCACAGCCAATGCACCTAACTTGTACATCTTTTGGACCGTGGGAGGAAACCAGAGCACCACACAGACACGGGGAGAATGTGCAAATTCCACTCAGTGACCCAAGCCGAGAATCGAACTCAGATCCCTGGCGCTGTCAGGCAGCAGTGTTAACCACTGTGCCACCCTGTTCTTTTTATTGTTACTTGTTTATTCAGTTTATCCATGGGATGTCAGTGCTGCTGGCAAAACTAATAGTTATTGCTATTATTGGCTTCCACTATCATTAAGTATGTATCTAGCTGAACTAAATGCAATTTCCTTTTGATCTATAGTGTATTGGTTCAATATACAAGCCAGCAGCACATTCACAATTCTGAGTCAATAGATTCAATTTCATTTGAGAATTCCTAGCTTATCTTGGAGTTGACTGAAGTTATCCATTTCTGCATTATTGTTTGCTCCATCGTTCATAATTCATCATTTTGTACTTATCTTCATCCTTCAATCCAGGTGTACTGTTGATCTGCAGTTCCATTTGCTTGCTTATTACTTCTGCTTTTGTTTTTGTCTCTCCAGAGAGCTTGATGTACTTACTATTCTGACCGAAGTTAATCGGAGAGTGAGTGAAAAGCATTTAATTAAGAAGCAAATGCCAGAGCCAAGATTCACCCTTTCCAAGAAGTTGATATTTTCGCCCTCTTATGCACAGAGTTCAAAGAGCTGATCCAACTTTGGTCACACAGGAATAAAAACTTTATCCTATTCAGCACAATTTTCTAAATGGCTTGAACAACATTTTAATTTTTTCAAGTAATAAAGAGTGAAAGTAGAAGAAATGCAATGATTGTAATTTAATCATGATTTGCAGAAAGTGATTGATAAAATAGTACATAAAAGTGTTTAGCTTTTTTTTATTTGTTCATGGGTTATGCCTTTGCTGGCAAAGTCAACACTTTTTGCCGATCCTCCAATTGTCTTTGAGAATGAGACGGTCAGTTGCTTTCTTGAACTGCTATAGTTCATGTGCTGTGGAAACACATTGTACAGGTAGATGAGAATTCCAAGCTTTTGACCCAGTGAAGGTGAAGGAACATTCATATAGCTCCAAGTCAGAATGGAATGTGGCTTGGAAGGGAATGTTACAGATGATGATTTCCTATGCATCTGCTACCCTTTGTTCTTCTAGGTGGTAGAGGTCACAGGCTTGGAAGGTGCTGTTGAAGGTGACTTGGTGAATTGCTGCAGTGTAGCTTCTGGATGGTTGCCACTGTTTGCTGGTGATGGAGGCAGTGAGTGTGGGGGGTGATGAATGGGCAATCAACCCAATGGCTGCATTGTATTCCATTTTTTAAAAATAAACTAAAAAGCTGTTAACACTATCTTGAAGTGGAGATGCCAGCGTTGAACTGGGATAAACACAGCAAGATGTCCAACAGCTTTATTTGGTAGCAAATGCCACCAGCTTTGAGGGCTTTGTCCCTTTGTCAAGGACAAAGCTAATGGCATTTGCTACCAAATAAACCTGTTGCTGGTTTGTGAGACTTCTTATTACGCTAATTTTGATCATCAAGCTGTCAGATTGTCATTAAAAGCCCTGCTGGAACAAGAATATCCTGGAAGAAATGGGACGGTGTTAGTAATGGGTGATTTCAATCTGTGTATTGACTGGGCGATGCAAGTCGGACACGGAGGACTGGAGGAAGAGTTTTTGGAATGCTGTAGGGATGGGTTCCTTGAACAGTATGTTACGGCGAGAGAGCGTGCTATCTTGGATCTGGTACTATTTAATGAGGTAGATAGAATTAGGGATATTCATATGAGGGATCCTCTAGGGACAAGTGATCATAGTATGGTAGAATTTATGATGCAGATGGAGGATGAAGTGGGAACATCCCAGACCTGTACACTATGTTTGAACAGAGGGGACTATGATAGGATGAGAGAGGAATTGGCGACTGTGGATTGGAGGAGTGCACTGGTTGGTAGGACGGCTAAGGAACAGTGAAGGATTTTTAAAGAGATCAAAAATATATTCCGATGGTGAAGAGGGACTGTAGGAGAAGGGAAAATCAGCCGTGGTTCTCCTAGGAAATTAAGGAAAGTATTAAATCAAAAGCTGAGGCATTCAGAATGGCTAAAAATAGTGGGCGACCGGAGGATTGGAAAAATTTCAAACAACAGCAAAGAGTGACTAAAAAGGTGATTAATAAAGGAAAGATGGAATATGAGGCTAAACTAGCTCGAAACATCAAAAAGGACAGTAAGAGTTTTTATAAATATATAAAGAATAGGAGGATGGCCAGAGTTAATGTAGGACCCTTGGAGGATGAGAGAGGTGGATTAATGGTGGATGATAGGAATATGGTGGAGATCTTGAATAAGTTTTTTGTGTTGGTCTTTATGGAGGAGGACGTAAATAGCTTGCCCGAAATTAAGGATAGAAGGGTGGTTGGAGATGAGGTCCTTGATGAGATTACAGTCACTAGAGAGGTGGTGCTTGATAGGCTAATGGGGCTGAGGGCAGATAAGTCCCCGGGACCGGATGGAATGCATCCCAGGGTCCTCAAGGAAATGATGTAGAGATGCTGGCGTTGGACTGGGGTAAACTCAGTAAGAGTCTGGCAACACCAATTTTAAATCCAACCGATTTATTTGATAGTAAATCTGCTAGCTTTCGGCTTTTGTAGCCTTCGTCAGGAGAACAAGATGTTCTGGTCTCCAAAAGCACACATATCAGCTGATATGTGTGTTTTTGGAGACCAGAACATCTCATTCGCCTGACAAAGGCTACGAAGGCTACAAACGCCGAAAGCTAGCAGATTTACTATCAAATAAATCGGTTGGATTTAAAATTGGTGTTGCCAGACTCCTCAAGGAAATGGCAGAGGTGATAGCGGATGCCCTGGTAATTATCTCTCAGAATTTGCTGGACTCCGGGAAAGTGCCGGAAGATTGGAAAACGCTAATGTTACGCCACTGTTTAAAAAAGGTAGCAGACAGAAGGCAGGGAATTATAGGCCGGTTAGTTTAATGTCTGTAGTAGGAAAAATGCTTGAATCTGTAGTCAAAGCAGAAATAACGAGACACCTGAATACGAACTGTTTGATCAAGCAGACGCAGCACGGATTCATTAAAGGGAAGTCGTGCTTGATGAATTTATTGGAGTTCCATAAGGAAGTGACTAGTGTGGTAGATAGAGGGGAACCGGTGGATGTGGTGTTTTTGGATTTCCAAAAAGCATTTGATAAGGTGCCTCAAAAGATTGCTGCAGAAGGTTAAGGTGCAGGGAGTCAGGGGTAGGGTGTTAGACTGGATAGAGGATTGGTTGTGTAATAGGAAGCAGAGGGTAGATATTAATGGTTGCTATTCTGATTGGCAGCTGGTGACTAGTGAAGTGCCCCAGGGTTCGGTGCTGGGGCCTCAACTACTTACCATTTATATAGATGATCTGGAGGAAGGGGCTGAGTGCAGGCTGACGAAATTTGCTGATGACACGAAGGTGAGTGGAAAAGCAAATTGCGTGGAGGGTGTGGAAATCCTGCAGAGGGATCTGGATAGGTTGAGTGAGTGGGTGAGGACCTGGCAGGTGGAGTATAATGTTAGCAAGTGTAAGGTTATGCACTTTGATAGGAATAATGGTAGGAAGGATTACTATTTAAATGGCGAAAAGTTGCAGCATGCGACGGTGAAGAGAGACCTAGGGGTCCTTGTGCACGAATCGCAAAAACACAGTATGCAGGTACAGCAGGTGATTAAGAAGGCGAATGCAATGTTTGCCTTCATAGCTAGGGGGAAAGAATATAAAAGTAGGGAGGTTCTGTTGCAGCTGTATAAGGTGCTGGTGAGGCCGCAGCTGGAGTACTGTGTGCAGTTTTGGTCGCTGCATTCGAGGAAGGATATATTGGCCTTGGAGGGGGTGCAGAGAAGGTTCACTAGGCTGATACTGGAGATGAGGGCGTTGGATTATGAGGACAGACTGAATAGGCTAAGTTTGTACTCTTTGGAGTTTAGAAGGCTGAGAGGGGATCTTATAGAGACGTATAAGATAATGAAGGGGATGGATATGGTAGAGACTGACAGACTCTTCCCGCTTAGCAAAGATAGCAGGACTAGAGGGCATAGCCTCAAGATTAGAGTGGGGTGGGGGGTTCAGATCAGAGTTGCGGAGGTGTTTCTTCACGCAAAGGGTGGTGAATCTTTGGAATTCTCTGCCTGATGAAGTGGTCGAGGCCTCCTCGCTGAACGTGTTCAAGTCAAGAGTGAATAAGTTTTAGATTGACAAGGGAATTAAGGGTTACGGGGAGAAAGCGGGAAAGGGGTACTGAACCACAACAGATTAGCCATGATCTTATTGAATGGCAGGGCAGGCTTGAGGGGCTGAATGGCCTACTCCTGCTCCTATTTCTTATGTTCTTATGTTAAGAAATGAAAGCTATCATCCCTACCTGGTGTGGCATGTGCCTCCAATCTTCCACCAAAGTGGTTGCTGACCTCTGAAGGGACTGACCAAGTCACTGGCTGGCATCAAACCACTAGTGTGCAATTATGGGAAACCTTCAGCTACCTTTCAAAACGTCTTCTGTAAGGAAGTTGGAATGAAATGAAAAGTAAAGAATTGAATAAAAAAGAAACTGATAGCGATTTAGCTGCGCTGAAGACTAAGATGCAGATTAGCATGGTAGCATGATGAAACAGAAAGTTGTTAAGCAAAATAGAGATGGGGGGGGGGGTGGGATGCTCCCAAAAAAAATCGAAGTGCTGAATTCATGGGTAAGCTTAGGGATAGTGAGGCCTTTTCACAATATAAAAATATTGCAACTGGGCAGTTATAACTAAGAATTAGGTCTAGATTATAAACATTAGCTTTTTTGCAATTTGAAATATTTAACTACTGAGGCAGAGTTCAAGTAGGCCAAAGATGTGCAGGTTAGGTTGATTGGTCATGCTAAATTGGCCCTACTGTCACGGAATTAGCAGAATAAATATGTGGAGTTGCAGGAATGGAGTGGAACTATGGTCAGTGCAGACTTGATGGGCCAAATGGCCTCCTTCTGCACTGTAGGGATTCTATGACTGTCTAAAAGCTACATTTTTAAAGGGGAATATTTTAAGAGTATATTTTTCATTTCAAATTCCGAAACTCTGCACATGCACAGTGGCCCTGAACTGTCAGTTTGCAGTTTGCTGGCCAGCTCGATTGCTGGCCAGTCCAGGACCTTTGCAGTGCTGCTCCTCCTGACACCCCCACAGCCTGAATGCAGCTCCCACGACCATTCCCGAGCTAGTCCCGATGCCCTGCCTGTCCCAGAGCACCTCGATCTTATAGAGACGTATAAGATAATGAAGGGGATGGATAGTGTAGAGGTTGAGAGACTCTTCCCGCTTAGCAAAGATAGCAGGACTAGAGGGCACAGCCTCAAGATTAGAGTTGAAGGGAGGGATTCAGATCAGAGTTGCGGAGGTGTTTCTTCACGCAAAGGATGGTGAATCTTTGGAATTCTCTGCCTGATGAAGTGGTTGAGGCTTCCTCGCTGAACATGTTCAAGTCAAGAGTGAATAGGTCTCCCGAGTGCCAGCAGTCATGATTTTACCCCCATGGGAGGCAGACTCCCCACCCCCAGCAGACATCCCCAATCCTAGGCAGAACCACCCCCTCTAGCAGAACCCCTCTCCCCATCACAAGAGGAAGACACCTGTAGCAGACTACCCTGCCCTGATCGCTGGCCTCCCTCCAGTCCCGGTCAATCCACATGCAGAGTGTTAGCAGGAATTCTAACCCCCTCCAATTGTCACTCGTCCCTGCCCCCAGCAAGCCCCATCCCCTTGGCACTGCACGATGCCTGGTGATTAGTGCCAAGGTGTTTCCAGGCATGGGCACTTTGCCCCTTGGGCAGTGCTGGGGCAACAGGCTGGCAGTGCCAGGATGCTCATGTCCAGGGGGCACCAATCCTCTGCTGTACAAGTCCCTGTTGCCCCCTTTAGCCCCAACGGGATGTCCAACTAGTTCCCCGAAAGTGTAGACTAGTCTGAACCCCGCCAGAGTGAAATTGCAGTGACAGGGTGGGAGATGCTAGTGGGCTCTGAGACTTCAGTTCCAGGCCTGCTAAAGTCATTAAAATAAGATTAAAAATAGATTAAAATCACTTACCTGCTATTCCCGCTGGTTTCCAGCGTGGTCCTGACTGCGCCTGATACCCAGTGCTCAGAGATGCATGTGCATCAGGAATGCATGCATAAATCCCGCAAATTGGCCCTTACATGATTCTCCCAGCCGGCTGTACTAAAAGATTAGAATGTCAGGATAGAAGAATCACTCCCCAGAAGTCTAGGGACCTAGATCATAGCCATGCCGAGTTGCAAAGTAGAGATCTCTCACAGACTCAAGCAGTTGTGCTGTGCAGAAAGGAGTAGAAGTATATCTGTGTCAGATTCCACAAGTTCTATCCTAAACTGGAAGAAAGATCCCGAAATAAAGCTACAGATCCTGTGTGGTAATTATTTGCTGGCTTTGTTCGTAGTGTTGAAACCTGTAGGATGTTGTATGGGAGAAGTACCCTTGTAGTTTCAGAAAGTAGTTGGAATTGGATGGGGAGGTATTTAAGAATACTGTCTGGTAACCAGTATTCTAATTAATTGCAAATATTCTTTGCTGTTGACTTCCTTTTACGTTTTAAAGTTTAATAAAGATTTTGCTTTTTAAATCATTATGCAACAAAACTGATCTCTTTCCTCACCAGGTTTCATCTCTCAATTTTTTTCAAACAGCCAAAATAATCAGTTAAGATCTGGTGTTCCAAATTTCCCTTCTGAAATCTGAAGTGCCCTCACATTGAACATCAGCGGGGTTCATAACAATACGAGGGGCTCTTTAATAGGATATTAAAAACATAATTCCTTATTTGTATTGGAATTTGCGATTCTAAAGGTAACAAGAGTGTTGAAGCAGATGGGGTATTGTGTGGTTTTAAAATAAGGTAACTGCAATGTGGTTCTGGCAATGGCTTAGACTTATTTTGGAGTAGAGGATATAATTTTGTATAAAGGGCAGAATGGTGACACAGTGGTTAGCGCTGCTGCCTCACAGCACTAGGAACGAAAGTTCAATTTCAGCCTTGGGTGACTGGAGGTTGGACATTCTCCCCGCATCTGCATGGATTTCCTCCGGCTGCTCCAGTTTTCTCCCACAATCCAAAGATGTGGATTGGTCATAATAAGTTGTTCCTCAGTATCCTAAAATGTGTAGGTTAAGGGATTGGTCAGCTAAATACATGGGGCTATGGGGGTAGGGCCTGGGTAGAATCCTCTGTTGGACAGTCAGTGCAGACTCGATGGGCCAAAAGACCTTCTTCTACACTGTAGGGATTCTGTTCTATTGTAGCTTTTAAAAACTAATTTAAGCTAAAGCTAAATTGAGGAAATTGCCAGATATGTTACAATTCGGATTACCTGCAATGATGAAGAAAGCTGATATAATTGATGGCGCAGTTAGCATTTCAAATTACAAGGGACATCTGAGAGACAAAGTTGTCTGAAAGGGGAAACAAAGCAATTAGAAAAGGAGGAAGAAGCGAGGAATGGAAATTGAAAATGGAAAAGTTGGAAGGGAAGAACAGGAGAGAGAGAGAGACAGAAAATTTCAACTGAAAAGAGTGGCAGTTAACAAAGAGACACTGAAGGAAAGTGAGAAAGAATATATTTCTAGACAACTTAATGGGAGATGTTTAGATTTGTATAGACACATTCATAAAGTTATGATCGATTGAGCCAAGGTTTGCTCTGGGACCTGACTGCCAAATAGTAACAGTAGCTGAGATTGTAACACATTCATAGTGAAAGAGGAGGTAATTGAGATATTTGGTGAGCTAAAAGTTGATCAAAAGAGGCTGATAGATAGGCTGACTATACTTCCAGTGGATAAGTCATGAAGACTGAATGAGATGCATCCAAGGATTCTGAGAAAGGTAAGAGATAAAATTGTGGAGATGGTCCATAATCTTCCAAACCTCCTTCGACACAGGAGTTGTGCCAGAAGACTCGAGAATTGCAAATATTACACCAGGCTTATCTTAACATTTCCACATGATGGCTACATTTCAAGGGGCTGATGAACTAACTTTGGAAAGATAAAGTCTGATACAGAATTAAACTGATATGCCAAATTTCCTTTGTCTTCTGAGAAAGTAGAGGCATTGGTGGGCTTTCTTAACTATAGTGTCGGCATGGGGGGAGGTACGAGGATAGGTTCTTGGTGATCTGGACACCGAAAAACTTGAAGCTCTCGACCCTTTTTACTTTGTCCCTGTTGATGTTATCAGGGGCATGTTCCCCTTTACACTTCCTGAAGCCGATAACAGCCTCCTTTGTTTTGTTGATATTGAGGTAGAGATTATTGTTGCGACACTAGATTCTCTCTCTATCTCATTCCTGTACTCTGTCACATCATTTTTGAGATCCGACCCATTACAATGTGTCATCAGCAAACTTGAAAATTGAATTGGATGGGAATTTGGCCACATAGTCACAGTTTAGAAGAATGAAAAGTGATCTCATTAAATAGGCAAAATTATGAAGGAGCTTGACAGTTGTTTGCCTTAGGTGGGAAATCTATAACAAGGATGCACAGTTTCAGAATAAAGTCTGATCACTTAGGACTGAGAGGAGGCAAGTTTTTTTACTCAAAGGATTGTGAATCTTTGGAATTTATTACTTCCAGGGGTTGTGGATGTTCTGTCACTGAATATATTCAAGACTGGGATGGACAGATTTTTTGGTGTCTCTGGGAATTCAGGAATATGGGAGTTTGCGCATTCTCCCCAAGCTTGCATGGGTTTTCTCCGGGTGCTCAGGTTTCCTCCCACATCCCAAAGATGTGCTCTTAGGCTGATAGGGAGAACAAATTCTCCCTAAATTGTCTCAAATTTGGTTCTATAAACCAAAGATCTATAAACATAGACAGGGAATGATAGGGATCATGGGTAGAAGTGGGAACATTGAGGTGGCAGTGCAGGTTCGTTGGGCCGAAGGACCTGTTTCCCGTGCTGTTTTGTTCTTTGTTCTTAAATTTCAATTAAGTTCAAAACAAAAACTGAGGTATGAAGAGAAACAATTTGCTCAGCAAAAAATGAGTAATAAATAAAGATGAATATTAGAGTGTGATAGGGTGAATATGCGAGTTTCCAGCTCATTCCCAGATTCAAAGTACTCACTCAGTCATCTTCAGCTATTGTGACAGTGGATGAGTGTGCATGATGGTATGTGTGTGTGTGGGTGAGGGTGAGTGAGTGAGTGAGCCAGACTTATGGATATCCCCACACTTTCACTATCCCTCCACATTCTTCCATCCCACGTGGGTGGGCCCTGCTCCTACTTTCTCATGCCCCAATCCTACATACCCAGCTCTCTGGATACGCATAATCCATTCCAGCACTGTCACCTCATTCTCAGATACCTCTGCTCCTTGGGTCCTCGTCCCAGCTCCTCCGCAAGACACGCAAGAAACACCTGAACTCCTACCTGCTTCCATCTACCAGCACTTGGCCCATAGCCTTGAATGTTGTGAGCTGTCATCCAGGTACTTTTTAAGGGATGTGAGGCATCCCACGTCCACCACCCTCCCAGACAGCGCATTCCAGACCGTCATCGCCCTCTGGGTAAAAAGATTCTTCCTCACATCCTCCCTAAACCTCCTGCCCCTCGCCTTGAACTATGTCCCTTTGTAACTTCAACTAAGGAGAACAGCTGCTGTTCATCTTCTTTCGAGAGGACATGTCCCTCATAATCTTGTCCACCTCGATCAGGTAGCCCCTCAGTCTCCAATGAAAATGTGACAATAATAAATTAAATTAAAAAAAGGCTCAGGGCAGTTGAAGGCGCATCCACTGAGGGTGAGGGGGAGAGACAAAGCGAACTGTACAAGATTAGGCAAAGGGACAAGATTTAGACTTACAAAAGCTGAGCTTTAACACAATGACAACATCACCTGAAGACATCCACTAACGGCCAACAGGCCCGAGTGCGCATGCGCGCAGACCTCCGTCTCCTTGGCAACGGGCCAGGCTTAGCCGAGGCCTTGGGCCCTCGCCCGCGGTTGGGATATGTACGAATGGATCCGCGGCAATATCACCTCGTTTCTCACTGCCGGGCCCGTAGCACCGCAAGTCGGTATCCCTAATCGGAGCAGCGCTGTCCCTGTCAAGAGGAACTACCAGAGGTGGGTGTCGGAAGTTAGCTAGTCTGCAGTGGGAGGAGGGGCGCGGGTCAGACATAAACAAAGCGGCCTTAGGTCCCACAGCAAGTGGCTGATCCCCGCGCTAGAGTCCCTCTCACAACTGTAATATTACAAACCCAAGGTCTCCTGAACAACCCCATTACTCATGTACAGACCTGTCCACAGGAGTGAACTGCTGTCCTTGTCTCAACTTGCACCGTCCCTCCTTCCCTCCCTTATCCCAGTGCATGCTGACATATTGATTATCTTCCAAGATTTCAAAAATTTTTATTTATTATAGTCACCAGTAAACTTATATTAACACCGCATTTAGGTACTGTGAAAATCCCCTCGCCACCACACTCTGATGTTGGTGACCTGAGCTGGGAATCGAACCTGCGTCTCTGGTGCTGTAAGACAGCAGTGCGAGACAGCAGTGCAAACCACTGTGCCACCATGCTTCAGTTTTAATTTTCTCATATTTGTTTGATCATTGAATGAAAAGTAAATTACAGGGAAAGGGGAAGTGACATTAAGTGAATTGTGCCTTCAGAGGGACAGCACGGATTTGATGGGCCTACTAACACCTTCCATACTGTAACCATCATATAATTGTTTTCAAGTCCTTCAGTCTCCCATTGTTATTTCCTACAGCACTGTGAGACACCAATGCTTTTCTTGCACGTCCCTTAGTTCTACCAAAGGCAGCTGGGTCTGAAGTGCAACAAGTTTCTCCCTAATCCTTAGTCTCTCCTCTTTAAAGCATTCCTTGAAATTTACCTTACTACCCAATGTTTAGGTCACTTGTCCTACTATTTATTTAGGTGGTTTGTTCATTGTCGTTTTAACATGTCTGCCCTCTGTTAGAGCTATCCAGTAAGTCTCATTCCCCTACTTTAATGTTGTGATTTTGTAAGTTTATGTCCTCTCAAGAACCTATTCAATTTATTTTTGAAAGAATTGATTGCCATCTTTTAGGCAGTGAGTTTTTCTGTTTTTCATGGGGTATGGACATCATTGGTTAGGCCAACATTTATTGTCTATCCTTAATTGCGCTTGAGAAGGAGGTTATTACTACTCAGTGCTTAAAAAGGAAGTTCTTTCTCTTGCAAGAATGTTATATCTGTGTCTTCTGGTCCTTGTATCACCAGCTATTTGTAATAACCTTTCTTTGTCCAACTTATCTAAAAATATTATAATCTTGGACACTTCTATCAAAGTTCTTCTCAACCTCCTTTGTTCAAGGAGAACAACCCAGCCATTCCAATCTAACCTTGTAATTAAGTTTCCTCTGGACCTTGTTAAGGACCCTCAAATTCTTATTCCTTTGTCGATTTTATGCTGATACCCACCATCCCTGCCAATTTTTGTTTAAACCCTCCCAACCACATGTGAATCTCCTTGTAAAAACATTGATCCCAGTCTTAATGAGATATAACCTGTCCCTTTTGAATTCAAAATTGGTTCCAGAATTGGTTCCGATGCTTCAAGAATCTGAAGCTCTCCTAGTATTATGCCTCAAATCACACAATGTTCTTCCCTACCTTCCTATTTCTAACTTTGCTGTCACATGGAACTGGGAGATATTACAACTTTAGAGATCCTACGTTTTTTAATTTCTTCCCTAGTTTTGGAAAATCTGACTGCAGGACCTCATATACAGGATGCGTTTGGTACCAGAACTTCTGGATTACTTGCTTTTCTCTGCAGAATATATCAAATCTTGATTAATAACAGTCTTATGAAGCACCCTGTGACATTAAAAGTTGTATATACATTCTTTTTGTATGTGCGTCATTCAATGCAGTAAATAGATTCACAATTATTGTTGACAGTGCTATGGACATAAACACCAACAGTAGCATTGGTTTTCTAAGCTGAATTGTAAATAGCTGATATGATTTCAGGAGCCTAATATCCATAATGGACTTCACTATAGGGTTTCTGGAAGGGAATCCAAACATACTTCCAGAATGCTTTTGGTTTAAAAAAAACTCTTTGCATTCAAACACTTAACATAGTGGTGCAAAGCTGATCAGATTGGCAAATGATATTTTGCAATTGGCTCCTCCTTTATTGGGATATCCAATGAGTTTGAACATCATTCTGTGAGGAAAAATTAAATGCCAAATATAGTTAATGGAGAATCAGATTCTTTAAAATTCATATTTCTCACTGAAGAAAAGCTCATTCATTCACAAGAAACTTTTAACTGTTTTTCCTTATATAAGATAAATCTCTCAATATTGTCTTTACATTTATGTCATTATGGTCTTTCTTCAGTGTACAGGCTTCTAATGATGAAATTGAATGGATATCAGTAAAAAGGCAAAGGCTAGGTAAGTTTCTTTTGCAAGATAACATTTTTTAGTTGAACAGAAGATAGTGCATGACTACTTCATACCTTACATTCAAGTTATTTTGCCACTTTCTTTTCCTTGTGGTAAATTGAGAGTATTGATGTTTTGCCATCCAAACTTGGTTTGGGTTCCCAAACTTCCACCAATGTAGAGCAGTGGGTAAGAGAGTTTGGGGGAAAAAGATCTGGGAAAATAATGGATCAGTACAAAACAGAAATGTGCAAAGTGCCTTTTAATCATGGACAGAGCAGCCCTCCTGAGAGATCCTCCCTTTTGCACGTGAAAGTGCTTTGGCAATTCATCGCACAATAATAGGAGGGTATCTGAAATGGCATCAAACAATAACTTGGATTTCTGTAATGCTCTCCATTAAAAAAAAAATCACATCTTCAAAATGGAAACTCTAAATGAACACTGATCAGAAAACTTGAAGAGAACATAAAAGTAAAATTAAATAGATGAGGACATTTGAAAGTATATGAAAAGAACAGATGTTTTACGGAGAAATGTCAGAGAGCTGAAACACAATGCAGCTGTCAGTGATGTCAAAGGAGGAGGACCTGTGGAGGTACCAGGTTGAAGGAAATCATTGAGGTATATACTGAGTGTAAGAAGATGAGGATGAGGATTTGGAAATCAGTTTCGTGGAGAATGTGGAGCTTGGTAGACCAAGAATAGCAGTGCTTGATTTTGTTATCAAAACTTGGATATGGTTTTTTTTTATGGACAGCAGTGGCTTACCATCACCGCCTTTTCAAGGACATTAAATAGTGACCTAGCTAATGATGCTCACATCCCATGAAAGAAAGAGCATTGTTTGAATGGAGCATTTTAAAAAAGTATAACCTTGGAGCGCAGGATTATAGACACTGATCTATCGCTGGGGCACCACATTGATGGGTAGCAGTCTGTCGCTATGATATTGGGTTATAGACCTCTACCCATCACTGTGGTGACCCAGTGACAGTTCAGTGTCTCCCTGTCCTACACTCGAAGTTTATACTTTTTAAAATTGCAAACTCCAAATTTGTTTTCTAGTCTTTTAATTAGTTGGAGATTGCTAATTAAATTAGTATGGAACTAGTAGATGATAAACAGACTGTTTCATTGAGGCATCCAAAGGATGTTCAAAAATACATTAAAAAAAACTCTAAGACACTAGATAAGGCTGTGGTGTAATGAGCTATAAATGATAAAGTGCAGTTTTCAACATTGTTAGATATGTGCCCAGTCTGAGGAAAATGATGAACTGATCTGACACTCATCATGAGGAGGTTAGCTCCAGACTGTGTCAGACATCTTGCAATTAGCTGCAGAGAGGGATTAGCAGTGATCTTGCAATTGACCTTCAGCTTGTTTCTCCAGCCAAAAAAACACGGAAGAAATAATCAAAGCGAAAATGGAGCAAAATGAAATGGCTTAGAAGAAAACAAATGATTCTCTGTTTTCTAGATAATTTTGTGAACACAGTTAAGAAGTCGATATCTGGATTTGTCGGCTATATGAGGTTATTGTCACCATTTGGTTACAAGGCCATGCAAGTAGACTCCAAATCCACCGTGCAGAGGAAGCAGACCCAACCACTGAAACAGGTCAGTGCTATCATTAGTCAGAAATAAGCTTGAGAAAATAATCAGACTGTTAAAGGGATCGAATGAACCAAGTCTCCAAGACCATAGAGTTTCAACAAAAGTGATTTATCCAAGCTTGTTCAACATGCATGAGGGAAAGCACTTAAAACTTTAGTCAGGATTGCTTAGAGCTACTCTGCTCCCTGTGGGTTGTTATAGCATTTCTTATGCATTTTCACGATACAATGTTTTATATGTGAGATTCCGATCAAGTCATCATCTTGTTATTCTAAGTTCTGCTTTTGTCACATTGTGCAATCTCAATTGACCTATATGGGGTTTTACCTTTAATCATTCTTTTGTTCGTATCTTGTGTTAATCACATCTACCTCGTTGTAATATCAAATCGCTACAAGTAGCTTCTAACACTTAAATTTCAACTAAGAATATTGATTACTACAATTACCCTGATGCTTGATTTGTTTTCCGAAAGCAGACATTGTGGGATCATGACAAATAGCATTGATTCTTTATCGCTGTGGCAATCTCTGAAGAACAACATCTGGGTGTGATTGTCTAGTACTGTCTGGGAGATGATTATCTGAAATTTGTCTCCATGTGCCTTCCTGCAGAAAATTTTGGCTGCCTTTTTAACTCCTTCTGTCCATTCCAATATTGTTGCAACCTAAGCTTCCTTTTAACCTTACTATACAAAGGTGATAATTGTAATATTTGATATTTTCCATTGCAGTATTTGTTTATTATAACTCTGAATATGTGAATGCTGTCCCAATAGTCTGTAACATATGAGATTGTCCCTGGGACTGTATTACTCTGAGACCTGCACACTGCAAAAGGCTGCTGTCTCACTCCTGCAGACCCCATACACTTCAAGGGGAGTTTTCTACTGTATTACTTCATCATATCTGTTGTCAAATAAAAATAGGAAAGCTAAAATGAGTGACGTGCATCCAATTTTTCTGCAATGATCTGACTGGTAAGTGTGAGTCTTAGCCGTTTAAGTTCCATGGTGTTTCAGCAGATACTGAGCAAGCCTTTTCTTTACACATTGGCTTGCTACTGTCTTTTCCTGTGCATCACTGAAGTGAGAAAGAAAACAAGTAGTCATGGCTGTTGGCCTGCTCAGACACGTGATTTATTTTGTTGCTTCTTTTCAGTGGGCTTTGAATTACAGATTTAGGAGAGATAATCTTGAATGTGGTAGCAGGGTGATGAAGAGAAGTTTATGTTCATCTTTGTAGGTAAACAATTTTTTTTGGAAAGAGATTGAGAATAGCTGTATAGCACTTTTAGTACAAACGAGGATTACATTCACATGGTTACAGTTTAGATTGTTAGTTGAAAAAAATGCAGTATTACATTTATGATGAACACCAGATGTGAATGTGTGTGATTTGTGGTTTTGAGTCTGAATTGAGTCACAGCTTAGAAGTAAATTGCCCCCTCTGTTGGCCCACATGAAAATCTTAAAGTGGCTAACAATGTGAATGGAAGGAGCACTGAGCACAGGTTAAAGAGATGTGTATTGTCTCCAGACAGCACAGCAAGTGAGGTTTTTTGCTAACCCAGGCAAATCATGGGGGTTACAGATAGTGTGACATGAAGCCAAGATCCCTGTTAAGACAGTCCTCGTGTGCGGAACTTGGCTATCAGTCTCTGCTCAGCGGTTCTGTGCTGTCGTGTGTTGTGAAGGCCCCCTTGAAGAACGTTTACCCGAAGGTCGGAGGCCGAATGCCCGTGACCGCTGAAGTGTTCGCCAACAGGAAGGGAACAGTTTTGCCTGGTGATTGTCGAGCAATGTTCATTCATCCGCTGTCGTGGTGTCTGCATGGTCTCCCCAATGTACCATGCTTCGGGACATCCTTTCTTGCAATGTATTAGGTAGACAACGTTGGCCAAGTTGCAAGAGTAGGTTCCATGTACCTGGTGAATGGTATTCTCACGTATGGTATTCTCAGCAATCTGTAAACTGTGCTGATATGTGTGCTATCGCAGACCAGAACACCTCATTCGCCTGACGAAGGCTATAAAGCCGAAAGCTTGTGAGTTTACTATCAAATAAATCGGTTGGATTTAAAACTGGTGTTGTCTTACTGTGTTTACGCCAGTCCAACGCCGGCATCTCTACATCAGGCCCACATGAAAGGCAGCACATAACTTAAACCTGAAGGTTGTAGATTCGTTTTCCGTGTATATCAGGAAAGCTCATGATTAAATTCCTGCTGTACAATGAATCCGTTAATTTCAGTTGGGGAATACTTTAATTTGCCAAAGCAGAAACAGTCTGCTAAATATTTCTATTCTAATTAGAACATAGAACATAGGAAACCTACAGCACAAACAGGCCCTTTGGCCCACAAGTTGTGCCGATGATATCCCTACCTACTAGGCTTACCTATAACCTTCAATTCTATTAAGTCCCATGTACTCATCCAGAAGTCTCTTGAAAGACCCTATCGAATTTGCTTCCACCACCACTGACAGCAGCTGATTCCACTCACCCACTACCCTCTGAGTGAAAAACTTACCCCTGATATCTCCTTTGTACCTATTCCCCAGCACCTTAAACCTGTTTCCTCTCGTAGCAACCATTCCAGCCCTGGGAAAAAGCCTCTAAGAATCCACCCTTTCTATACCTCTCAACATCTTATACACTTGTATCAAGTCACTTCTCATCCTTCGTCTCTCTAAGGAGAAAAGACCAAGTTCCCTCAACCTATCTTCATAAGGCATGCCACCCAAACCAGGCAACATCCTTGTAAATCTCCTATGCACCCTTTCAATAGCTTCTACATCCCTCCTATATTGAGGTGACCAGAACTGAGCATAGTATTCTGATAGGTCTGACTAGAGTCTTACAAAGCTGCAACATTAACTCCTGACTTCTAAACTCAATTCGTCAATTGATGAGGGCCAGTACACCATATGCCTTCTTAACCACATCCTCTACCTACGTAGATAATTAAATTTAAATAATTACTATCAATTAATTAATTTAGTTACCATTAAATCCGTAATTTCAAGCATCATTTCGCAATGCTGGAGTGTACTTTCCTGGGCACTAGCAGCTTTGCACTAACTAGAGTCAAAAGATCAGACAGCGAAATGAAACAAGTGGAGACAGTTGCATCTATTCCAGTAATTATATAAATTATAAATTATCTTTATAAATTACTGGTAGGGAATTATATGGAGAGACAAGAGAAGCTGGGATTGTTCACCTGAGTTATGATCTGGAACACAGTACCTGGAAAGACTGCATAAAGCTGTTGGCAACCAGAAATTAAGATGATTTTGTGATTTAATTATTAAACTAAATCAAATTCATAATTACTATCCAGTCACGTCCCTTCTCCTAGCCATTATCCCCTCCTCCTGGTAAGTGCAAATGCTACACATTGGACATGAATAGGATTAACATTGACTGATAACTTCCCATTTTAGACTCACACATGAAAAAATGGTCAGACTAATAACCAATGCAATGTAATACCAAGAAGTAAAAGGAAAAATAAAGAGAGGCAAATTGTGGTACAGTATAGGTGTGGTGCTGTAATATGGAGATGTGAAGGTTTACAGGAACAGTTTCAGAGTCATTAGACATCTTTGAAGTTGGCAGGACAGGTTAATGAAGCTTTTTTTTACAAAAACAGATATGGGGATCCTGAGCTGCAAAAATAGCAAAATGGAGCACAAAATCATTGAAGTTATTTAATTTCTTTATAAATTATTGATAGGGAATTATATGGAGAGACAAGAGAAGCTGGGATTGTTCATCTGAGTTATGATCTGGAACACAGTACCTGGAAAGACCGCATAAAGCTGTTCCCAACCAGAAACCAAGATGATTTCATGATTTGCCTATTAATCAGTGATGTAAATTACTGGAATAGATGCAACTATCTCCATTCGTTTCATTTTGCTGTGTGACTTTTTGACTCTAGTTAGTGCAAAGCTGCTAGTGCCAAGGAAGTACACTCCAGCATTGAGAAATGACGCTTGAAATTACAGATTTAATGGTCAATGCAGCTGCAAGTGTTAAGTCCTTGACCACGTCTTTGCTTAAGCAAAATCTTTTAAACCTGGAATACAAATACTTCATATTTCAACATTCAGCTTATGAATGTTTTAAATATGTCTCACATATTGTTTGTCCTAAAGTTTAGCTGTTTGAAGTTCAATTTCAATATGGTTGTTTTGGGAATATGAGAGGGAGATTAGGTTAATAACACTCACCTCTAGGTTGCTGTACAGATAGAGTCCTCGATTGTCCGAGGTGTCATCTTTCTAATGAAACATTAAACCAAGAATCCACCTATCAGTTTGATTGAACATAAAAATCAATTTCCATGGTAATATTGGAAGAACATGGGAGTTTTCTGATGTTCTGATCAACATTTAATCCCTCAACAAATGCCACAAAACAGATTATTTGATTGCTGTTTGTAGAACTTACTGTGCATAAAATGGCTGCTGCATTTGTTTACAGAAAAAACTGGCTACACTTGTGTGGAATAAACCTCATTAACTGGTTAATTATAGGACATCTAAGGATCTGTAACACATTATGCAAATTAATTCCGTTGGTACTTGTAGCTCGAGAACCTCACAATGGCTATTCCTCAAACATCAATTAACAAAGCAGTGACCAACAGAAGACAATATAGCATGGAAGCAATGGCCATTGGAGAGTAGATCATATGAAGAACGCTTGCTGATTTTCTCCTCTCCAAGTCAGGGCCATAAGAACTAACAACAATGTCCACTTGTTGCTAATAGCACAGACTGGATAAAATAAATGATGGAAATTTGTTTTAACTCTGTTATTGTCCTTATTTCTTGTTCTGCTCAGATTATCCCAAGCTAAATACTACCTATGATTGAAGAGTCAGGCTATCTGGAGGGTTTGTGTAAGAGCACCCATGGCTGGCACCTGTGAAACTTTCTGCAACAAGAAGTAATTTGGCCAGATTTTGCTGGGCCAGGGCAACTCATGACATGCCAGTTAGTTAGACTTTGCCCTTTGCCCTTCAGCGCAAGATTTTTGTGAGTAAATTGCTGGAAGTTGATGCTGATAATGGTGCAATGAGGGTAACAGGGCATCTGCGTTCTTAGTAAGCAATTGGACAAATAATGTACCATCTATTTAATGATCTCAAAGTTTTGAGAAATAAACAAATAAATAGAAGGAGGATGAATTGAACTCCTAGCAGCACTGTTGGTATTCTTACGACACATGATTTAGGTGGTTCAAGAAGGTGGCTCACCACCACTTTCTCGAGGGTGTTTAGGGATGGACAATGAATGCTGACCAATCTGATTCAAAACTGATTCAAGATGGTGCCAGAGCGAGGCGACTTCTTGCAAGTTGTGCCCAGCATAGCTTCAAATTCTATTTTTTACTCTCCTTCTATGTTTCTCAAACTTCATTCTAACTCTTTTAAACTCTGCTATGACTGTAATACTGCATTCTGCACTCCTTCATTTCTATGAACGGTATGTTTTGTCTGTATAGCGCACAAGAAATAATACTTTTCTTTGTATGCTAATACATATAACAATAATAAATCAAATCTACCGCTCTCCATGTCCCATAAACAAAAATTGGGTGAATTTGGTGACCAACTGGGTCAAATAAAGAGTGGGAAAGAAAAGATTGGTTTAAGAAAGAAAAATAAATAATAGAGGTAGAAGAGAAACATTAAGTTTTTTAAATTTGGCATTTTTAAGAATGTAGCATAGAAAAAAGGAGGAGGAATAGGTCATACAGACCTTGAGCATGACTGCTGTTCTGCTGAAGTTCACCACATAGTTTATTCGCTTTATCCCTTGATTCCCTCTAGATTATGCGCTCAGATCTTGCAAGAGCACTACCACTGAGTAGGGGAAAACAAAAGTTACATTCCTTGACTGGAAATTGAACTTGGCCCCTGGCAGTGAAAGCACCAAATCTGAACTTCTGACCATCATTGAGTTTGAAATGTAACATTTCTTCAGTAATACACTGAAATGGCAGTTAAAATTATGTATTCAAACCCTAGAATGGTGATGAAACCAAAACCATTCCAACAACAAGTTATAACCTGTAGGAATGACAGGGCACACTTTGTTATTAATTCTCTGGATTCAAGATTAGACAGTTGTCAACATTGTCATGAGATTGAGAGGGTACTTAGCCTACTACTTTCAACTGAATTTTCTGTGATGGGTTTATAGGCAATTAATGTGAACTTCATGAAAATTGAGTTTAATAACATGAGACTAATGACACAGTGGTACAAATCACCAACAGTTTGTGATGATTTGTAACTCATAGAGTATTCCTTCCATGTTACAAATTATTAGCCGCTTTTCGTGTCGGTAACCCACATGCATTGTTACTTTTCCAGCTAATCCTGACCCAGTGTGTCAAGAGAGAATGATTGGTGAGGACAAAGGTGAAAAAATGAACACCTTTTTGTTATGCATGCAGCTCCCCAGAATATTTATTTGCATAGTACACCAATAGATTGTGCTAATTTTTTTTGTACTCAATATTAATGATGCACTTTCTTCTTTAAAGATTCTTTCCTCCTCCCTGACTGACCTCCGTTACTGCAGTTCTGGTGAATCTTTACCAAGAGCAGACTTCAAATTCGGTAAGAACATGTTTTGATAGGTGTATATTGGTACAGATCTTCATTCTGCCATTCATTTCTCTCTCTTTTTTTAACTATTTACCTTCCTCTCATGCATATATTAGGAGCTTAGATTCTGAAGCAATCCAATACTACGTATCACTAGCAAGTCATCCTGCCCCTCTAACCAATCATAGACCTCTGCTACAACTCTCAGACGAAGTCTTATTTGCTGCAGGCTTACAACCTGTTAGTTTTGCGAGTACTGAAGCCTCATTTTCTTTTTCATAAAATAGGAGCAACATTGCTTACCATAGCCACCAGTTCTGTACTTTGCCACTGCTACAGATATGTTTTGGAATTCCCTTGCACTTCTTCATACATATATTTGTCTGCTGCCAAAACTGATCATCATTTTCTTCCACCTTTGCTTTTTCTCCCTCAAAACAGCCAAACACTTCTCTAAGTTTCTTTCCATGCTTATATTTTCATTTTCTACTTTTGTTTTGATTGCCTGCTCTTGCTGGAATGAAGGAGTAGGACCTGAGTCTCAAACTCGGGGTTGATAGACCATGTCTTGGATTTGGGACATATACAAAAAAACAAATCAAGTCAAGATGCTCTGACCCCCAAAATTCCAAACAGAGTGAAGACTATTTTTCAATGTGAAGACAGAGTGGCATAGATTATCATAAATCTTTTAAGAAAAGTGCAGAGTGGGATACTCAGACTGATAGAGTGAATTTATTGACTTTATTGCAGTGATGGGTAACCTAAGCTAATGAATAGGATGGATGAATGGCCCTCCTTTATTGAAAGATTGAAATCAGGCTTGTTCACTCACTGTGACCCCATGAATAAGTAATTTCATAAAGACTGAATATTTAATAACGACTTATAGAAAATGCTTGATCATTTACATATTACTAGAACTGTTATCAACTTCAAATGGTAGAAACAAAATAAATGTAAGCAGAGCAAGCTTACTGCTCTCACAGTTAATGTTGTGTGCAATCAGCGCGCACCTCACTTCATTTTCCCTTGCTTTACATACACATAATTTCAGTCATACCACTAGGTAAAGAACTGTGCAGATGGAAATGAATGAAATGTGGCAGCCTCATGCATGGCCAGCCGTCAACAAAATGTTTTTTGGCTGCATTCACACCTACTTGGGCTGCATGTGGCTCCCAGGCCGCAGGTTGCCCACGATTGCTTTACTGAAACATTATGGATAACAAATGTTTTGGAAGACAAAAATACAAGTTTGAAAAAAAGAGGATGTAACTGTTAACACGATTTAATTCTGTTAAAGGTTTGCTATGCTGTCAAAAAATAAAGAAATTGGACAGAATTAAAACTAGTCCTAACTTTTTTATGACACATTTAGTTTGCATCTACAGCAGAAGTACAGATACTTTTCACTATATACCACATCTGCATAGGGAACCAAATGATGAGGTGCCATTTTCTTACTTCTAAAGAAAGGTGCATCTCACATCACAACTTCTGTATTTTCACATTTTGAGGTGCACCTGTTATTTAGTATATTCTCACCATTGTGTATTTGTGCTCTCCAATGTTGTTTTCTGTCCATATTTTTGTTATGTTTTTCACATATGAGAATATGCTAGGGAAAGTACAGAAATTGTTCAGGCAGAATCTGCAGAGAAAATATAATTTGTAAACTCTATTGCCCTTTGGATAGAAATCCAGCATGCCGAAGATGGACCTTTGGCTATCCACCAACTATCTTAATTTGTGGAATTCCATTGAAATTATTGTTTTGCAAGGCTAAACTGGCCTAAAGAAGTATCAATCCCATTATTTTTTGGCTCTTGCTGTTTGACTTAGATGTTAACCGAGAATCAAGAAGAAGGAATTATGGAAATGAAAGGAATTGGCATGAATTTGACAAGATAAAACAGAGGTAAGTATGTAGTGTTATGAATGTCAAAGCACTAATTTATTCTTGTCTTCTTCAAAATCTATGATTAGAATTAGTTTGCGTCTACAGTAGAAGTACAGATACTTTTCACTGTATACCACATCTGCATAGGGAATCAAATGATGAGATGCCATTTTCTCACAACTAAAATCTATGAATGCATGCAATCTTAGGCTTGCATGCATTCCCTGTCAACTTTTTTTTCCTATTGCTATTCCCTGTCCACATGTATGAAAGAAACTGCCTGTATAATTTAATCATGCAATAATTATTATACCATTTCCAATGGAGACATTGGAGGGAATATTTAATTGTAGTTGACCAGTTGACATGGGCTGTTTCCATTGTAAATGTGGATACAGGAATTCAGAATGGAAGTGCTGAATATACGAGTTTAAAATGGAGATTGAATTATGACTGAAAAATCTGGTCAAATTATGGAGACTTGGACAAGTTGCAGAGCTGAGCTGAGAGGTGGCAAATGGAGTTTAATGTGGAAAAGTGTGAGGTAATGCACTTTGGCAGGAATAATAAATGTGTAGAGTATAGGGCTAATGGTAGGATTCTTAATAGTGTTGATGAACAGAGGGATCTTGGTGTATTTGTGCATAGATCCCTGAAAGTAGGCAGTCAAGTCGATAAGGTTGTTAAGAAGGCATATGGAGTCTTAGCTTTTATTGGTAGGGGGATTGAATTTCGGAGCCGCAACGTCATGTTGCAACTGTACAAAACTCTAGTGCGGCCGCACTTGGAGTATTGTGTGCAGTTCTGGTCCCCACATTATAAGAAAGATGTGGAGGCATTGGAGAGGGTACAGAGGAGGTTTACCAGGATGTTGCCTGGTATGGAGGGCAGGTCTTATGAAGAGAGGCTGAGGGATTTGAGGTTGTTTTCGTTAGAAAGGAGGCGGCTAAGAGGGGACCTTATTGAAACATATAAGATGATTAGAGGTTTAGATAGGGTGGACAGTGATAGCCTTTTTCCTAGGATGGAGAAAGCTAGCACGAGGGGACACAGCTTTAAATTAAGGGGTGATAGTTATAGGACGGATATCAGAGGTAGGTTCTTTACCCAGAGGGTGGTTAGGGAGTGGAATGCCCTGCCTGCGGCAGTTGTAGATGCGCCAAGTTTGGTGGCGTTTAAGAGGTTAGTTGATAAGTTTATGGAAGAGAAGGGAATGGTTTAGTTTGGAGGGTCATTGCTATTTTCATAATTGGTCGGCGCAACATCGAAGGCCGAAGGGCCTGTTCTGTGCTGTAATGTTCTATGTTCTATTATCCCCAACAGTTTGAGCTTCAGTATGCAGGGACTTGATTAACATACATTAATTTTTTTGTTTGCAACTGCCATTTTCATGTGAAATCTAGTAAGCTTGTAATGAAATACTTAACTGCACTATACATTTACAAAGGGTTGAAATGTGTGGAAGAGTACTTTCTGTTTAGTGTGATTTCCATTACATATTGAAAAACAAACCGGGGAGAAATAACTACTTTTCAAGAATTTTGTACTCCATATCTTGTGTGCAGTGTTGTTCAAAGTTGATGAGCTGACAGCACAAATAGAGGCAATCAGGTCTGACCTGGTCAGCATGAATTTACAAAAAGGGAAATCATGCTTCATGAATCTATTGGAATTACTTGAGGATGTAACTAGTTGAGTTGACTGAGGAGAACCAGTGGATGTGGTTTATTTAGACTTTCAGAAGGCTTTTGACAAGGTCTCACATAATAGACTGTTAAGAACAAAGAACAATACAGCACGGGAAACAGGCCCTTCGGCCCAACGAGCCCATGTCAACACCCCGATGTTCCCACCTCTACCCACGATACCTGTCCATGTTTATAGATCTATGGATTAAAAACCAAATTTGAGACAATTTAGGGAGAATTTGTTTTGCCAGTTAGCCTAAGAGCACATTTTTGGGATGTGGGAGGAAACCCACGCAAGCATGGGGAGAATGCACAAACTCCCACAGACACAGGCCCAAATCCATGTATCTGCACAGCACAGCGATAGTCACTGCGCTGTCGTGTTGCCCATCAAATGGTCCAGGTCAAGCGTACACTATGACGTGAAGCACTAGGATACTCTCAAAAAAATCCAAGAGCAGCCCTCTCACGACCCATCGCGTGTATGCCCCTTGTTAGACAACAAGGTGGACCAAAGCACCTGTAGGATAAAAACAAGTACATCAATATCATCATCTATTTACACACTTCCCAGGGACTCCCAAGGCTCATGATCCCTATTTTAAATCAGTTTTCTATACCCCTCCATTCCCATTCTGTTCATGTGCCCATCTAAGTATTTCTTAAATAACTCCAGAGTACCTGCCTCCACCACTTTACTTGGCAGCGCATTCCATACCCCCACCACCCTCTGTGTGAAAAACTCCCTCTAGCATGCAAATTATACCTTACACCCTCACCCTAAGCCCGTGACCCCTCGTGCTATTTGAGTCCATCCTAGGAAAAAGCTTAACCCTGTTTACTTTATCTATCCCCTTCATAATCTTGTACACCTCTATTAGATCTCCTCTAAGTCTACGTCTTTCTAAGGAAAATAGTCCCAATTTGCCTAATCTCTGCTCGTAACTCAGACCTTCCATACCAGGCAGCATCCTGGTAAACCTCCGCTGCACTCTCTCCAGAGTCTCTATGTTCTTCCAGTAGTAAGGCGACCAGTACTGGACGCAGTATTCCAAATGAGGTCTAACCAACGTTTTATACAACTGCAACATTAAAGGCCCGCTCTTGTACTCTATACCCCTTCCTATAAAGGCTAACATACTATATGCTTTCTTCACAACCTTCTCCACTTGCTTTGCCACCTTCAGAGACTTGTTCACCTGCACCCCCAGGTCCCTCTGCGTTTCTACATTCTTAATAGGTCTACCCTTTATCGTATACCTCCCCCCTTACATTCTTTCTCCTGAAATGCATCACCTCACATTTATCAGGATTGAATTCTATCTGCCCAAGCTACCAGCCTATCTGTGTCCTGCTGCATCGCCTGACAATGCTCCTGACTATCCGCTAGTCCAGCCATCTTTGTATCGTCTGCAAACTTGCTGATCACTCCACTTACTCCTTTTCCAAGTCATTTGTATATATTACAAATAGAAGAGGTCCCCGTACCGAGTCCTGCGGCACACTACTAGTTACCGACCTCCAGCTAGAAAAACACTTTCCACTATTATTCTCTGTCTCTATTACCAAGCCAGTTACTTATCCATCTAGCTACCTGTCCTTGTATCCCATTAGCCTTGACCTTTTCAATTAACCTCCCATGAGGGACTTTGTCAAACGCCTTACTGAAATCCATATAGATGACATCAACGGCTTGCCCTTCGTCGATCGTTTTCGTCACCTCCTCAAAAAATTCTACCAGATTCGTAAGGCACGACCTCTCCTTAACAAAGCCATGCTGCGTACCCCTAATCAGATCGCAACACTCTAAGTGCCTATACATCCTATCTCTAAGAATACCCTCCAACAGCGTAAATCATTGAAAAGTGGTTACAAGAGAATCAGAACTGGGAGTTGAGTATCCAAGGATATTCGGTTTCCAGAAGGATAGATGACAAGGATTAGGAGGCAAAGTTGCTCTATTGGTTAATGATGACATCAAATTATATTGGCACATGTTGAATCAGTCTGGATAGAAATAAGAAACAAGGAAAGAAACACATTACCAGGAATAATTTACAGTATTCATAAGTAGAGCATTGTATAGATCAGGAAATAAGGAGAGCTTGTGAAAAGGGCACAATGGTAATTATGGGCAACATTAACATTCATATTGCCTGGATTAACCAACTTGGCCTTGAGGAAGAGTTCACAGACTATACGAGGAACTGTTTCTTAGAGCAACATGTTATGTAGCCAACCTGAGAACTGACTACTTTAGATCTAGTATTTAATGAGGAAGGATTCATTTAATGACCTTGTATTTAAGGATCCACTTGGAAGGAGTGATGACAGTATGATAGAATTTCAAATTCAAATTGGAAGTGAAAGGACAGAATCACATATTCAAGTTTTAGCATTGCGCAAAGGTAATTATGCAGGCCTAAGGCAAAAGTTAGCCTAAGTGGACTGGGCAAGAGCATTAAAAAGAAGGATGGTAGAAGAACAGTGGTAGCTATTTAGGGAGATATTAAAAACGTCTCAACTAATGTCCTGAGAAGAAGAGGAATTGAAAAAGGGTGAAAAATCATCTATGGCTTAATAAGAAAATTAAGGATAACACTGGCAAAAACAAGAGCATATAGTATTGCAAGAGTTAGTGGCAGCGTGCAGGATTGGGAGAACTTCAAACACCAACAAAAGATGACTAAATACAATATCAAAAATGTGAAAATGGGCTATTGAAGGAAGTTAGCTAAAAACATAAACACTGACACTAAAAGTTTCTGAAATATTTAAAGAGGAAGGAAATAGTCAAAGTAGATACTGGCCCTTTTAGAGGATGGAAACGATAGGGTAATGATGTGAAATTCAGAGATGGCAGAGGCACTAACCAATACTTTGTTTCTGTCTATTTGATAGAAGATGATAATTCTGTTCCAAAAATTCAGTTAGTACAGTGGAAGTTGGTGAAATTATTATAACCAGGGAGAAGGTACTCAGTAAACTGAAAAGTTTAAAAATAGATTAGTCCTCAAGATCTAATGGTCCACACCTTAGGGTGTTAAAGGAGATGAAAGCAGAGAGTGTGGATGCATTGGATATGATATTCCAAAATTCGCTGGATTCCAGAAAGGTACCAGTGGGCTGGAAACATGCTAATGCAACACTCTCATTAAAGAAAGGAGAGAGGCAAAAATTGGGAAACTATAGACCAGTCAACTTGAATGTTGCTGGAATCAATCATTAAAGAGGAGGTAACTGAGCATCTGGAAAAGCAAAGTTCAATTCACTGTGTCAGCATGGTTTTGTAAAGAGCACGTTTTGTTTGACAAACCTGCAAGAGTTCTTTGAGGATATAACCAGCAAGGTGGATAATAGGGATCCTATGGCTGTGATTTATCTGGATTTCCAGAAGACCTTTGGTAAGATGACACACAAGAGATTGATCCAGAAGGTTAGATCCCAACGGGTTGAAGATAGAGAAGTGGCTTGGATTGTGGCTGACTAATAGAAAGTAGAGGGTTGGGATAATTGGATCCTTTTCCAGTTGGCAACCTGTAACTAATGGTATCCCAGAGGGTTCAGTTCCCAGACCACAACAGTTTACAATCTATCTCAATGATCTACAGGCAGGGACAGAGTGTAACATAGCAAAATTTGCTGACAGCATGAAAATAGGTGGGAAAGTAGGCTGTGATGAGGTAAAAAGTTTACAAGTGGATATTGACAGGTTAGGAAAATGGGCTAGAAACTGTCAGATGGAGTTTAATGTGGGTAAGTGTGAAGTTATTCATTTTGACTGGAAAATTAAAAGAGCAAATTACTATTTAAATAGGAAAGCGATTCAAAAGGTGTCTGTGCAGAGGGTTCTGGTGTCCTAGTGCATAAGTCTCAAGAAGTGGATATACAGGTGCAGAATGTTATAAGGAAAGCAAATGGAATCTTGGCATTTATTGCAAAGGGTCGAGAGTATAAGAGTAGAGAAGTGTTGTTACAATGGTATAAGGTATTAGTGAGACTACACTTAGCATCGTGTTCAATTTGGTTACCTTCTTTGAGGAAGGATGTGGTGGCACTGTAGGTGGTTCAGAAGAGTTTCACTAGATTGATTCCAGGTTTGAAGGGACTGTTGTGTGAGGAGTTATTGAGTAACTTGGGCTTGTGCTCACTGGAGTACAGAAGAATGAGGGGGGGATTTGATTGAGTTTTATAAAATACTAAATGGTATAGTAAAGTAAATGTTAACCAAACATTCCCTCTTCTAGAACAATTTAGGGCAAGAAGTCATAGTTGTAGAGCAAGAGGGGGAAAGTTCAAGACAGATAAGAAGAAGCTACTTCTCACAGAAGTTGTAAATCTATGGAACTCATTGTCCAGAGTGCAGTAGATGCAGAATCAGTAGATTCAAGAAAGAGATAGATAAACATTTGATGAAAGACAGAATAAAGGACCATAGAAAAAGGGCAGGGAAGTGGAGTTTGATTGAGATGGAGATCAACCTCGAAGCTAAATTGCCTTCTCTCACTTCGAATTCCTACATTCTTAGAAATGACTGACAATCCTGTGATATAGGATGCATTGTTTTAGTCGCATGGATTAGTTTTAGTGGAAATCTTCTTGCATACACAATACAGAATAGATATAGTTCATATGTATCCTTAACAAAGAAGTAGACCATTTGCCCCAACAAATCCATGTCAGTGTTTATGCTCTACTCAAACCTCCTCCCATCTTTTCTCATCTAAATACCATTGTAACCATATATTCCCTTTCCTGCCATAGCTTGACTGGTTTTAATTTGAATTCATCAATATTATGTGTTTCAATTACTGTGATAGTAGGTTCCACATGTTCACCATTCTTTGGTTGAAGCGGTTTCTTCTGAATTCCTATTGGGATTTCTTGGTGACTGTCTTGTATTAATAACTTGTAGTTACGCTTTTCTCCAGAAAAGATAACATTCTTTCTCGATCTATTTAATCAAAACTTTTCAGAATTTTGAAGAGCTCAATTCACCATTCAGCCATTGATTTTCAAGGTAGAAGTGACCCAGCCTATTTGTCCTTTTCAGATGTGTACTACCTTTATGATATCACTCTTATAAATCTTCTGTGCACCCTCTCCAGTGCTTTGACATCCTTTTTATAGTATGATATGTATGGGACAGCTTTCCCTGAATGTTGTAATAAAGCAGAGAAGCAGATGAGTTCCTCACTAAAGTTTAGAAAATTTGAATTTAAAGCAAAACATATCTTAAACAATATTTAGGCAAGTGGATTTTTTGTTTCAGATGTAAAGGGAAACAGGTAAGATGGACTGTTCTTCCACTTTAAACAAACTATCCTTTATGTCCGTTCTGAAAGATTGTTTCCTGCACTTTGAGGCCAGTTCTAACTTCTAAATTTTTCTGTTGCTGAGAGCATCTAACTTAACACAGACCTGGGACCATTGTACTGTCTTATTTCCAGCTCAACCATCAAAAGAGTTATTGTTGGCATTTCAGCATGCATCGTACAAACATTCTGGGAGGTAAGGGCAATTTTGCTGGGTCTACAAAAGCATATGTCAAAAATGGCAAAATGTGCTTTTCTTCTTTTATTGATTTGTATGGACGGAGAATGATACTCTGATGTACAATTCACATTGAGGAGTTTTATTTTGTACTGATTTTCCTAACAGACCGTACTACGAGCTTCCAGAAGAAACCAGTGAGCAGCAGCCTCTCCCTATTAGGTACCATAGCCTTCCACCAACCCCATCACCAGGCAGGAAAAATGTCAGAAGCCACCACTGCACTGTGAATGAGGTGAGTAATAGATCAAAAATAAAAACAGAAACCACTCAGATGATTAGACACAAAGCTGATGTACACTATGCCCCCACTTCCTGTTTGGAGCCAGCTATCAGTTCCATTCCACCCCCTCTGACCTGAGTATCCTCTATTCGCTGGAACTATCTTGAATGGGGTTCGAGGTGCATATCTTATGATTCCAAGCTAGCATTAAGACAAAATGGTGCTCCACTCCTCATTCTAAACCATTTAAACCATTTAATACGTTATTTTTTCAGAAATGAGGAGTAGCCACGTGTATTTTTAGAGACCCAGCTAAGCAGAGCAAGGGGAAGAATCTTCTCTTATTCCCCCCCACCTAAATACAACCCTTGATAATTGTGCCCCTTCTTATGGATGTAGCCCATTGAGTTGTGTGTTTTCTTTTTCATGTGCAGTACAGAAGTGACTCAGTCTTAGGCACTGAAATCTATCCCAGATTCAGTCCTTGAATTGATCTAAGTTAGTAGCTAACTGGAGTTACAAAGAAAATTTGCTTTCAGCTCCTATTTCTGATTGCCAGATGATGTTTCCTTGCTAAAGTATGAATGCATAGCGATGTCTGATGAAAACAATTTTAGCTTCACAGTCTAATGTTAAATAATCTGCTGATGACCATACCTTGGCTCACAGATGGAAAATGGTACAGTAATTGTTCCCCAACCTTCAGGAAAGGAGGGGAGATTGTCCAGAATTAAAAAACTAAGTTTTTTTTGCAGAACATTGAGAAGAGTGAGAAGGAGCAGTATCAACTCCTGTTACGCCTGGTAGCTGCAGGATTAGACAAAAAATCTAAGCAACAACCTGCCGTTTCTGCATCCAATCTAACACAACATGTGTGAGTGTCAGTAATCAAAGTTTATTGTTTTAAGTCTCTTATTTGTTTCAACAACAACTTGCTTGAACACAGCACCATTAATGTAATAAAATGTCCCTAGATGTTTCACAGAACTGCTATTGAACCAAATATGATACTGAACAACTTAAGAAAGTTTTAAAGTAAATACCCAAAAGCTTGTATTCTGTTCCAGCAGTGCCTTAATTTAAAAATTCTTATTCTTGGTTTTTATGGGTTATTATGGAGGAGAGGTTTAAGGTAGGATTCAGCTTAAAGCTTTGGTAACTGAAAGCACGGCCACGATTGGTGGAACAATTAAAATAGAGAGTGCACATGAGGCCATATTTAAAGAAACACGGAGACTTGAGGATTGTATGTTCAACAGTTACAAGGATAGGGAGGGATGAGGAATTTAAAAACAAAGTTGAGATTTTAAAATAATATATTGTACTGCTTACATTGGAGGCAGTGTAGGTCACAAGATGATGGTGGAACTATTTCTGGAACTGCTGCTCCATGGAACTTAATTTTAATTGTTCATGGGACCTAAGCATCACAGGCAAGGCTAGCTTTTGTTGCACATCACGAACTGATCTTGAAAGTGGTGGTAACCTACCTTCTTGAACTGCTATGGTTTATCTAATATAGGTACTCTCTGTGCTGTAAAGTGGGAGTTCCAAATTCAAACCGGGCAGGTCAACGTAAGATTGTAAGAAATAACAGCAGAAGTAGGCATCATCTACAAGAGATACTGCAGCATGAGACAGAGGCAGTGAAGGATCAGTGAGACTGTAGCATGCAGGTGCTATCATGATCTAGTAGTCCAGAGACTCAGGACAGGATCTGTAATCTAGGTTCAGATCTCACCAAGGAAAATGGCAGAATTGGACTTCCATAAAAATTTGGAATTATACATATCATGGAAGTGAAACTATTGTTGATGGTCATAAAAATTCATCTGGCTCGGTAATGCGCTTTAAGGAAAGAAACCTTACTTGATCTGAACTACATGTAACTGCAGATCCATAGCAATGTGGTGGACTCTCAAATACTCTCTGAAATGGAGGGCAGTTAGGGATAGGCAATAAATGCTGACCAGCCAATAACACCTATATCCCAGAAATGAATAAAATAGTTCCAAGTCTGGATAGTGTATGCCTTGGAGCAAAATATACAAATGCCGGTGTTCCCATGCACCTGCTACCTTTGTTCTTATAGGTTGTGATAGAGATTGCTGCAGTGCATCTTGCAAATGGTGTCTACTCTTGCTGCTTTTCTTATGTTGACAATTGGTATCAATCTGTCTGGTTTGAATGTGAACAAAAGCATGGCAGTTTACTGTCCCCTGGTGCATTCTTCATGACAACACCTCTGCTAATAAGAGTCCACTTACTAATCAATCAGGACTCTCTTCTCGTGCAGTATAAATTCACCTCTTTACTTTTGATATTCTTGCTAACTGTGCTGATAAGTGCAATATGAAAAACTTCAATGGCATGTCTTTTTTCAGAATTCTCAAATTTTGTACAATCAAGTGACTATTAGTCTAATAATCCATCAATCATCAACACAAAAACAGATTATACGTTCATTATTACATTGTACATTCATTATTACATTGTTTATGGGAGTTGCTGTGTGTAAATTGGCTGCATTTTTCGTAAATATGCAATATGTTAATACAATGTCTATACTTCAGAACTATTTCATTGGCTGAAATACTTAATTAGCATGAACATCCTGGTGGACCTAATGGAGCTATACAGATGCAAGCTTTTTTGTAAAAAGGGAGTGAAGGTACCAAGAAAAAGTACATATTGTGCTTAATAATGTTTTTTGTACGTCTGTGTCGTTTTGGGGAAAATTGTAACCTTGGTAAAGAATGATCAACTCATCCTGCTGCCAGGAAGAACACAGCAGACTCTCCATCATCACTGAAAGTGGAAGGAAGACATCGCCCACCCACAATGCTAGAATTATATTTTCAACAACAGAATTCCAGACTTGCTATGGCACAGGAAGAGTCCATTCGGTCCAATGTGTCCACGCCAGCTGTCCAAGCAAACATTTTTTCTTCGTGCCATTCCTCTTCCTTTTCCCTGTACTCTTTCACACTGTTTCTGTTCCAATAATCATCCAGTGCCCTATTGAATGCCACGATTGAAGCTGCTTCCACTGCACTTTCAGGCTGTGCATTCCAGATCCAAATGTGATGTGTGAAAAAGTTCTTCCTTGCATCACACTTGCTTATTTTGAGAATCACTTTGAATCTATGCCCTCTTGTTCTCGAGCCTTTTATGAGCAGGAACAGTTTCTCCCCATCTACTTTGTCCAGTGCACTCATGATTCGAACACCCATGTTAAATCTCCATTTAAGCCACCTTCTCTTGGAGAACAATCCCCAACCTGTCTCAACTATCCTCATAATTAATTTCTCATCTCTGGAGCCATTTGCATAAGTCTCTTCTGCGCTTGCTGTCATTGTGTTCACATTTTTCCTATAGTGTAACACCCAGAACTGGACCACAGCAGAGGTCTATCTTCTGTCTTTTATAAGTTTAGCATAACCTCCTTTCTATTGTACTCTATGATCCACTTAATAAAGCTCAGGATAATCTAGGCTTTATTAAGAACATAAGAAATAGGAGCAGGAGTAGGCCATCTAGCCCTTCAAGCCTGCCCTGCCATTCAACAAGACCATAGCTGATCTGAAGTGGATCAGTTCCACTTTCCCGCTTTCTCCCCATAACTCTTAATTCCCTTGTCTATCAGCAACCTATCTACCCGTGACTTAAATATATTCAGCAAGGTAGCCTACACCACTTCAGTGGGCAGAGAATTCCAGAGACTCACCATCCCTTGAGTGAAGAAGTTCCTCCTCAACTCTGATCTAAACTGCCCTCCTCCTCCCTTTATTTTGAGGCTGTGCCCTCTTGTTCAGCTATCCATTCTAAGCAGGAAGAATCTCTCTACCTCTATCCTATCTAGCCCCTTCATTATCTTATATGTATCTATAAGATCCCCTCCTCAGTCTTCTAAACTCTAACAAGTACAGACCCAGTCTATTCAATCTCTCTCTATTTATTAAGGTGTCTGCATTTGCAACACAAACAATAGCATTCTAGCAGCCCTAATGAAAGTGTTGTACATTTGTTTCTTGTTAATAGGAGAGCAATAGCAAATGTTGGAAGTTGGTAAAGAAAGAACTTCATTTTGTATACATTTAATATGCTTTAGACAAAAGAATGAAAGAGGCAATATAAACAGAATGATACAATTTTAAAGAAAACGTAGGATCTGAGAGACTCAGATTTATGTACAAAATATTTTAAAGATGACAGGACAAAATAATGAAGCTATTTGAAAAAAACAAATGGGAACCTAGGTTTTATAAATGGAGAATAGAGAACAAAGGTTTGGAAGTTTTATAAATCACCAGTGAAACCTCAGCTAGATTATTCGGTTCAATTCTGGGAATCACTCTGTAGAAGGAATTTTAAAGCCTTGGAGAGGATGCGAGATTTCCTCGAACCATACCAGGAATGAGGGGAATTAATTTATCTGGAAAAACTAGAGAAACTGGGCTATTTCTCCTTGGAAGAAATTAGGAGGATATCTAATAGAAGTATATAAAATTATGAGGGCCTTTGATAGAGTAGATTGGGACATAGTCTCCATTGACAGAAAGGGAATTAGATAAATAGTTGAAAAGCAAAAATATGCGGTGCGAGAAGGAAAGAGCAAGCAAGTGTAGCAAATTGGGATAGCTCTTGCAAAAGAGCTTTACAATGATGATGGGCCAAATGGCCCCTTCAGTTCTATGTGCTTCTATGACACAGCACCTTTTACGACCTTAGTGTCCTCCAGTGCTTTGCATGCAATGATATATATTTGAAGAGGAGTCATTGTTTAATTAAATTGTATGCAGCAAGGTTCCATCTGCTTTGTGGAGTTTCATTAAGTAGCTTTCATCATCTTCTACTTTTAATGAAGGGTCAATAATTGAAATAATTTTAAAAAACTGTGGGACTTGCAACATTTCCTTGCTTTTCAAAATCTGATTTGTTACTTGCCTTACTATAAAAGGAAAATCCGGGAAGTAGAAACCGATTAGAAACATTTTTCTAAAATTCCTCTATTATTTCTATTTTTGTGCAAAACTGCTTTGTTCCTCAAAGGTTTCAAAATGTCTTTGCAGTAGTTCTGCCAATCTCAGCCAGTGTCATCCTATAAGATTTGAATCCAAGGATCGACTCAGTGATTATGAGAACAAACCAATACCACTGCCAACACTGAAACTGGGTAAGCATTGCTATTTAGTAATTATCAACTTCCCTGAGAAAATTTTACGTTTGATCATTTGGGGAAATGTTAGAAGTTGTTAAATGCATGTTAACTTGAAATGATTTGTGCATGTGTTGATGTACAAGGCAAGGAATGTAGATCACTTTCAGGAGAGTTTAAATAAAAGTGCTGATCCTTGTTGTGAAACAATGCAGTCAGTTTGCATTTCAGATTTTGTCCTAACACTGAGTTTATATTTCCATGAAACCGACAATGTAAAGCAAAAGGTTCATGATATTATTAAGCCCCAACTTCAATCTGGAAAGACGATTTTGAATTTAAGTACTCAGGGGAAGTAATGGTGGGTAGGAGGAATTCGAATGGAGGACGTAAAAGAATCATAGTATCAAATGGTACTGGTGAAATGTGATTTTTGTTTCCATAAGATTTAGCAATGCAAAATAGGTTTAGTAATGATATAGCTATTCTCACAGCATAGGAAAGTAACACAAGACTCCTCATTTTACAGTAAATTGTCATTTAAAATATTCTATTTTTTGAGACATTTGTTGTCAAAACAATTATTGTTGACCAAAAGGTAAGATGGAATGTCTCCGAATGAAGCTCAAACCAAGTTGTTCAAAACATAAAAGGGCTAAGTAAATCCTGAAGAATTTGATTTATCTTTTAACTGCAAAGATCTTCTGAAAGAGCACTAAATAAACACTTCCATAGTAGTTTAATTCCATTCTACCTATCTTTTCTGAATTCAGGCCAACCAGCTCCACTTGGACTGTTTGCTAAGAATCTACACTCACTGCACAACCTGACATCTTATTCCAGAAGTCAACAACACTCTGGGGGGAAAAAAAATTAGTTCTTTACATTTAAATTAACTCGATGTCTTTGTAATTTATTTATATACTTAATCCCTCTCTCACCAACTTGAAATGTACATGAAGTGTTGATGTCCAAAGGGACCTGAATGTCTCTGTCACTGAGTCACTTAAAGTTGACATGCTGGTACAGTGAACAATTAAGAAGGAAAAGGGTATGTTGGCCTTGATTGTAAAAATATTTGCGTACAGGAGTAAAGAGGTCTTGTTCCAATTGTATAGAGCTTTGGTGAGGTCACACCTGGGTAATGTGTATAGTTTTGGTCCCCTCAACTAGGGTAGAATATACTTGCTATTACGATAGCCATGAGGGATCGTCAATAAATCTCTTCGTGAACCTTGTAAAGTATGAGCTCCCCCATCAGGCGAGTGATGCCTCACCCAGTAGGCAAGGATCAGGAGGTTTAAAACCAGCTGGCTCCTTTCAGGCCAGTAGCTGAAGGAGTCCCGGCTTTATCTGTACACTGTAGCTGCCACTTTATGCCTATTGCAAATAAAGGGTGATAATGATTTAAGACTGGCCTCAACGAGGTTATTACATTGACGAGGAATAAAATGAGTTTTCTTCTGGACAACCTTTTAATGCTGAGACAAGTAATCCTTCAGTCAGAAAAATGCCTCTGATAAACTTTTGAAGCCTGCAATGCAATCATAGAAGACTGGGCCCAGTATGCAGAGTGCAAGTGTTAATGTTTTTCAGGCTAAAAATATTGAGGAGGACTGGAAGCAGAAAGTGATCCTGTTGATGGCATGCGGGGTCCAAGCCTTCAGTGAAATAAAAAGCCTGATACCCAGATGCCCTGACACACCAAAACTTTTAATGACTTAGTTAAAGGCTTATTATGACCTAGAATCTTCCATAATATTCTAGCAAATCACTTTAACATAGCAGGGCAAACCCCTGAGGAATCTGTCCTGAATTTCTGACCAGGCTATGAAAATTGGCGGAGCACTGTTAATTCAAGCCATCCCTGAATAACATGTTGTGAGATAGACGAGTCTGTCAAATTAACAGTGTAAAAGTCCAAATTATTGGCAGAACTAATTTGGATCTGAAGAAGGCCATTGAGATGGCACTATGATTGGAAAATACATAGAAAGGAGCTCAGAAACTACAGGGACATCAGGTAGCTGTGTCTTCTGATTGGAGGCGAGTCCTCATGCAGCATTCATCCCTCAAATTAAAGTGATGGTATTAGTAAAATATCACGTATCACAGTGGTGGAACCCAAGTTGCATCACCAGGTCATCAAGGAAGGGCAGAGACAGCCATCAGACTCCTAGAGAGCAATTCTAGAAGATTGTAGGTATCAGATGGTAGATGATTGCAAGTGCTGCTGAAGACCACAATTGAGGCAAAGCGATAGGGACAGTCAAAATGTGTGCTTTTTGGAAAAAAAAGCCAAGGCCTCTAACAGACTGTACCTTGCAGATAGACCCACTACCAGGAATTAGGACAATGCAATTAAATTCACCACCACAATAAAGATTGCTCTCTTAATGGTGATTGTTAATAAATGGCCACCCATTAAAAATGGAAATGGATACGGGGGCTGCGGTCTCTCTAATCGGGAAGTAGATTTATAATCACCTCCTGGACTGGTATTCAGCTCCCGAACCTCAAAAGCATAAAGGCTGGCCATTTATATAGGGGAGTATTGCAAGAAAAGGGCACTAGGGTAACCCTAGTGACTTCTAGCCAGCAGTCAGCTTAACTTCCATTCCTCATTGTACAGGTCAAAGACCTAGTCTTATGGGGAGAGATTGGCTCCAACATTTCAGATTGAACTGGTTAGAGATCTTCAGGCTGGGCACAGGGGACAATATAAAGTCATCAATAAATATCCCAAGGTTTTCCAGGAAGGGCTTGGAAAAATAAAGGGAGCCAAAGCTAAGACCTATATTGACCACGATGCTATGCCTAAGTATTTTAGAGAGAGACTAGCTCTGTACTCTTGTTGGAAAAACTCGAGTCGGAAATGGAATGGCTGAAAAAGCTGGGCATCATAAGACCTCTACAGTTTACAGAGCAGGCAGCACCAGATAAGTCAGTCCGATGTTTTGGAGACTATAAGCTGACTGTCAGTCAGGTTTCCAAACTTGACAGATATTTCATGTCCTGGATTGAAGAACTGTATGCTGATTGAGTGGTGGTCACCATAAAGTCCTTTTTGGGGTTAAAATAGGTACTGGCACACTGCCAGTAATTTGGAACAGAGTAGCCTGTTGCATGTGCATCTAGGACCTTGTTGGACGTTGAACTGAGGTATTTCCAGATCAAGAAAGAGAGATCAGCAGTTGACTTTGGTGTTTAAAAAGTTCTATCAATATACATATATGTGGTAAACGTGATACTCCCATTGCCTCCACACAGATACAATGTTGGGCTTTGTTATTGATGTCTTATAAATTTCTCCTAGAGCACTGTCCACAAACTGGATAGTAATGCTGATGCACTGAGTCATCTGCTGTTGCCTATAAACCTAGTTTCATTACAGTTGTGGAAAAGATTGTGATGGTAATGGCACATTTAATTTTTTTATTGTTGAAGGGGAATGTATAGGCAGTCAATATGTCTGAAGAGAATACAGCTCAGATCCTGGGAGAGCTGGGTAGTTACTCATTTTAGTCAGAAGAACTATGATTCTGCAAGGACAGAAACAGTTTTCAAAACCGGCAGGCATATCCATGTGAGGAACTTTGAGTACGGTCTCAGTTAGGTTCCCAGGACCATAATGGAAAAAAAAGGGACACGTGTCTTGTACATTCAAGTGCAGGGCAAAGTAGTCAGGAAACACTGGGACCATCTCAGCAGTAGGGAACTCGTGCCACTGCAGGCATCATTATCAGCCATGGGACAATCATCGCCAGTGTTGAGCCATGACTAGAACCCTATGTCTGTCCCTCCGGGTGATAAAGGCATGAATTCTGAGATGGAAGAACCCCAGCTAAAGCAAGACCTTAGGAAGAAACAGCATAGCTTTATGCTACGAAAGCTTGCGATATCAAATAAACCTGTTGGACTTTAACCTGGTATTGTGAACTTCTTACCTGTATAGTGTGCAAGGAACAATACTTCTCACTTTATACTAATTCATGTGACAACAATATATCAAATCAAATCATAGAATACAAGCTTCCCTGTTAAGCAATTGGAGGCTTACCCAATAAGGAAAGGGCAGAAGCTTTTCAAACTTCTGGTGATTGACAGAGGAGATGGGCGGGGGGGACGGGATGCTGAGATGCTCAGAATAAGTGATAGACTGTTTTGGCCTCAGATGAGGAGGATGGCTCACTCTGAGGGTGGTGAATTTTTGGAATTCTTTGCCCCAGAGAACTGTGAAGGCTCAATTACTGAGATTGGCAGATCTTTAGACAGATAGGCATCAGGGGATATAAGGACAATGCGAGGAAATTGTATTGAGGTAGAAGATCAGCAGTGATCTGGTTGAATGGCTAATTAGGCTTGAGGGACCAATTGACCCTACTCTTATTTCCTATGTTTCTATGTTCCTACCAAGCTTATTCATGAGGACTTTGTCTCAACTTCTCATTAATTTGAAGATATCAGTCTTTTTTCTTGAAAGCTGTACAGTTTGAAAGTAAAATGTCTCAAGACCTTCAGCCTGTCCTGATAATTAAAGGCCTTTTAAACTAAATATCAATCAAAGTTTGTCTGACTCTTTTCCAGGGACATGGATCAGTAATACAGTTGAGGATATGTAATATTCCTTTAAAGTTATGATGTTGAATATCCAGTACATAGAGTTAAACTAAAATCTGTGCATTTTCTCTTTTCTAACCTTGAGCGTATGTGATCTGGTTTTACATCCTGTGGCAACATGATGTAAACTTGGTTCAGTTTATCGGCACAGTGGTTGGTATTGCTGCCCCACAATGCCAAGGACCCAGGTTTGATTCCCGGTTTGGGTCCTTGTCTATGCGGAGTCTGCATTTCTCTCTATGTCTGCATGAATTTCCTCCAGCTGCTCCAGTTTCCCCTCTCAGTCTGAAAGACAAGCTGGTTAGGTTGATTGGCCATGCTAAATTCTCCCTTAACTCTAGGGGGACTAGCAGGGTAAATATGTGGCGTTATGGGGATAGGGCCTGGGTGGGATTGTTGTGGGTGCAGGCTCAGTGAGCTGAATGACCTCTTTCTGCACTGTAGGGATTCTGTTCCATGAAAGACCATAAACTCACCAAGCTTGCTTCAACCTATAACCCCACAATCTCTTATCACTGAGAATGTTAAGAGCAACTATGTCACAGACCCCCTAAATTCCCTTCAAAGACATGCTCCATCCAACATCAATGGATTAAGATTTTTCAATACCTTATCTTGTCACCTTCATGGAACAACTTGCACTGCAGTGATTAAAGATAAAATCCCACTGTTAATTCCTCAGGGTATGTGTACTACATACAACCTTACCAATGAACCAAGAACAATTTTTTTTCTTTTTAAAAAAAAGTCTTAAGAGCCTTCTCTTCAGTGTCAAGAAACCCATGCTCTTCATGCTGTCTGCAAAGTTCAGATGCTTTAAACTAGGTATCAGTTTGTTTATCTGCATTTCAATGTCTGAATCTGAGCTGTTCCAGATGTGATCACACCAGAGTCTAATAGAGGTTCATTATTACCACTTGGGATTTGTGTTCTACCTTTCTTGATATACATTCCAAGCTCCAATTAACTTTTTTTATTGTTACTGTCCTGTGCCCTACTAATTTCAGTGACCTTATAACCTTGAATAATTTTGTTCATATTCCTACCACTTATTTCCCTTTCCTGTTGTTACTCATTGGCTCATGCGCAGTAATTACAACATGGAAACAAGCCCTTCAGCTCAACTAGTACCTTCCACACACTAACAGTTCTAATCACATTTATTCTTCTTCTACCCATCTCCCTTCTTCCCCTTTACCTTCAATCTAATCTATCCTTGAATTAGATAGATTTTCTACATCAGAACAATGGCTGGGAATTGATTCTCCTTACAACAGACTATTTGCAAATGGCATTGTTATTGACTCTCAAGTTATTCAATTTTCTGATGGGAGTGAGTATCTTAAGAGAAACCTCAAAAAGGACGTATTTGAGATTATCTTCCTGCAACCAATGATAAACAAGGGAAATCCCATAGATGGCTAGTGGATAAGAACAAAGAACAAAATAGCACGGGAAACAGGCCCTTAGGCCCAAGGAGCCCGCGTCACCACCTTGATGTTCCCACTTCTACCCATGATCCCTGTCATCCCTGTCTATGTTTATAGATCTATGCGTTAGAACCAAATTTGAGACAATTTAGGGAGAATTTGTTCTGCTAGTCAGCCTAAGAGCACATCTTTGGGATGTGGGAGGAAACCAGAGCACCTGGAGAAAACCCATGCAAGCACGGGAAGAATGTGCAAACTCCCACAGACACAGGCCCAAATCCATGTATCTGCACAGCACAGCAAATAGTCACTGAGCTGTCGTGTTGCCCATCAAATAGTCCAGGTCAAGCGTGCACTAATGACGTGAAGCACTAGGATACTCTCGAAAAATCCAAGAGCAGCCCTCTCATGACCCATCGCGTGCATGCCCTTTGTTAGAAAAGGCGGACCAAAGTACCTATAGGATAAAACAGATACATCAATATCATCGACAATTTACACACTTCCCAGGGAACTCCCACAGCTCATGACGCCTATTTAAATCAGTTTTCTATATCCCTCCATTCCCATTCTGTTCATGTGCCCATCTAAGTATCTCTTAAATAACTCCAGAGTATCTGCCTCCATCACTTTACTTGGCAGCATGTTCCATACCCCCACCACCCTCTGTGTGAAAAAACTCCCTCTATCATCCAAATTATACCTTAGCCCCCTCACCCTAAGCCCGTGACTTCTTGTGCTATTTGAGTCCATCCTAGGAAAAAGTTTAACCCTGTTTACTCTATCTATACCCCTCATAATCTTGTACACCTCTATTAGATCTCCTCTAAGTCTACGTCTTTCTAAGGAAAACAGCCCCAATTTGCCTAACCTCTCCTCATGATTCAGACCTTCCATACCAGGCAGCATCCTGGTAAACCTCCTCTGCACTCTCTCCAGAGTCTCCACGTCCTTCCGGTAGTAAGGCAACCAGAACTGGACGCAGTATTCCAAATGGCTCAGTAGTTTTACCCAGCCAGCAGTTGAGCCACATTAACCAAGTAGATCCCAGGTTTTGCTGTGAGCTGAGCTCACTGATTCCAGTTGGAATGGTATTGGGCACTCCCTGTCCAGAAGGCTCTAGGTTATAGATGGTAGATATCAACGAACATTCCTGATTCCTATCCAATGGGTTAGAGAGAGTACTTATGTTATCCATTTTCTTTTCCTAAGATCTTAATAATGATAGCAGATGAAGACCATGCAATATCTGTAACCCATTCTGCCATCCAATAAAATGGAACCTCAACTCCACTTTCCTGTCCAGTCCCCCTGCTCTCCTCAGAGCCTTATATACTCAATAGCTGTGCATCCACAGCACTCTGCGGTGTTGAATTCCAAAGAATCATAAACCTTTGAGTGAAGACATTTCTCACCTCAGTCCCAAATAGTTGGTCCCTTTCTAGAAATTATGCCCCCTAGACCTGGACTATGTAAACAGCTTTTCAGCTTCCAATAGAATTTACAATATAGAGAGGACATTTGGTCAATTTGCTGTATGCTGGTATGTGTACTCCATCTGTGCATCCTCACGTACCTCTTCAGCTAATCTTATCTGCATGCCTTTCAGTCCCTCCCCTACGTATAAACACAACTCTGCTAATCACCTCAGCTGTTGCTTGTGGTGGTGAGTTCCATGTTCTGAGCAATCTCTGGGTAAAGAACTTTCTCTTGAATTTTTTTTTTGTTCCTTTCCGTTTGTACTTGTCCACATTTAATATTACCTGTGATTGTTCCAGGCAATTGTATATTTTGTCTTTCCTGAGCTGCCTTCTGAGCATCAACTTTTTTTTCCCAAATTTTCTGCAAATTTGACAAATTTACATGGGATTACTGAATGAAAAATGATAATCTGAATTCAACAGGAGTATTCATTAATCAGTGTTCTTGTTATTTCAGGTTCATCCTTAAGGAAGAACCCCAGTATTGTCAAATCAACATCAGCAAATACCAATACAAGGTAAGAAAATAAATTCATTCCCTGTGGACAATTAAATAATTGAGCAATTTCCTCTTTGCTAATGCAGAGAGAATTTGTAGCATTCCACCTTCTTTTCCAGTTGAAATGAGCAAACTCAGCACAGATCCTTGAGGTTTTGGGGAGGAATGTATATTGTGGAATCACCTGTTCCTCTTGCTTTATATTTATAACCCAGAGCTGAATATACTGGGCACAATTTCAAAATTTGAAGATGATGCAAGACTTGCAAGTATTGTGAACTGCGAGGAGAATAATGATAGATTTCAAAAGGATATAAGCAAGTTGGTGGAATGGGCAGATATGTGGCAGCTGAAGTTTGATTTAGAGAAGTGATAGATTTTGATCAGAAGAATGAGAGAGATAATTTAAAATAAAGGGTGTAATTCTAAAGTAAATACGGGAGCAGAGGAACCTGAGTGTATAGATGTATAATTCATCGAATATTGCAGAAAGCAGTAAATAAATTATACAAATCCTGCACTTTAGGTCAAAAGCAAGTAAAATATGAAGATTTATAAAATATTGGCTCAGCCTGAATGATGAGAAGATTTTGGAAAGGGTGCAGAAAAGATTTGCAAGAGTGAGCACGAGAGACTTCAGTTTTGTGGATAGATTGGGGCTGTTCATCTTGGAGAAGAGAGATTGAGAGGAGGTTTATAAGATGTGCTCAAAATCATGAAAACCTGGAGTTTGCGAATGGAAAGAAATTGTTCCCATTAGCAGAACGTGATTAACAAAAGAACCAGAAGCGATGTGAGAAAAATCATCGATATGCGTCAGGTGGTTTGAATGCAAATTGCATTCTTAGCGTAAATGGAGATTGATTTAATTGTGGATTTTCACAAGGGAACTAGATAATTATCTAATGCAAAAAGATTTTATTGGGCTACAAAGAAAAAGTTGAGGAGTGGGACTCCCAGGAGCTCTCATCCCACCCTCTCCCCCAAGCCCTTGCATACTTTCTCCCTGCCCCTCTCCCCTAAGCCCCCGCATACTTTCTCTCTGCCTGACCTCTGTGCCATCCTTCATCCCCGCACTCACTGCCGATTAGCTCACAAATGCAGAGCAGAACCAGCCTGTAATTGAATCTAAGCATTTTTCAAATATCAGTGTTCAGGTTTGATTATGTGGAGTTTACACCTCTGCTTGAAATCAAAAGTGCCTCTGCCTCAGATCAACACTGGTACTGTGAGCAGTGACTACAGTGTATTTGATCAGAGGACATATGGATTAATTGCTGGTAAGAGATTGTCAGGGACTCTAGATAAAAAGAAAAGATTTTAGGCATTAACTTGGGACTATGCCTACAGGTGCACAGCTTAAGTTAGTTATGCATCCCCAATATACCAGGCTGTCACAGGAATAATGGTGCCACTTGAAAGTAAATACAAGAGGATAAGATATATATGCTGGACAAAATAATTTTGTTGGTGACTGAAATTGCAAAAAATAGTCTGACAATTATGAAACTTGGTGAAATGCAAGTATCAAGACTAATTCTGATAATTATGTTGCCCTGTAGGCAGATCTGGTATGATGATCCATCTAAAGGTCTGCAGACAACGAAAGGGAGCCCAACTGTGAGAACAAAAGACCATGTCGTGGTACGGAATGTTTCGTGGATATGAAATTTATAGGATGGTGGCACAATGTCTTTAAACTACTGGGCAGTAGATTTTATGTCTTTACACTAGAAAGCAGAATGGTTAATTTTAATATGGAATCACTCGTAGGACAGGAGGATTTAACTTGGCAAAAGTTAGCAGCCTTAACTAAAAATGCTGGCTGAGCATTTTGACCCCGCCTCAGAATTAGAACATGTAGAAAATACAAAACCTGAAACAGACAAGGTTACCTATGCCGAAATGTGTCTTGAAGAGTGATGGCCAGAGTTCAAATTCCAAGAGAAGAAAAGGAAAAAGAGAGAAGAGGTGAAAAGAGAAAGGGTAAAACAGGAAAGTAGGAAAAACTGGGTGACGGCAATGGAAGGAGGAGGAGATAAAATTTCAGGAAAGGAAGAATGAACAAGCATTCCAGAGAGAGAAAAACAAGAACGGGGTTTAGATAACTCAAACTAAAGAGGAAAAGGTCACTATACCCAGTGAAGGTGACTCAAGTGAGAGAAATTATCTTAGCTCTTAGAGTTCTTAGCTCTTAAAATACTCCCAATTGATACCAAAGTTTGATAGGGTGATATGGAAGCATCTTTCCTCACATTAAAATCGCTTGCAAAATAGTTGGAGTAGCCTGTGAAGGTTTGGACCCTTCTACTGTAAAAAAAATTAACACAAAAAGCTGAGTAGATTTATTCCCTATTTGACAAAGCCTTGCCAAGCTCCATGATGAAGAAAATTGCTATCTTCACTGCCTGCGAGCTGTTACTGAAGGTATGCTGCCAAAATTCTGAATTCTGCAAAAACAGCCAGAACAAACTTGCATCAAGTTTGAAAATATTAAGCAACTTGCTGTCAATTGATGAGTAAAGCTGCTTAAGATATAATCTACCAATGAGAGCCTCAGATTCTGGTCAATAAGTTCAAAATCCCTCTTTCCATAAAAGCTCATGTGAAAGAACAAAGAGTTTCAAAAGCCAGTGAAACAGCCATCATTGCAGATACCATAAATTGACACACAAACCTCTAATTCAAAATAAAGTTGGGGTTAGTAATACCTACAAGCTAGGTTAGTTGCAGATGATACAGAAACAGGCTTGAGAGAAAACGAGAGCAGGGAGGAAAGACCAGATGAGTGTCTAACCTTTAAAAAAAAAGACCCTGGATAGTAAATCAGTGGGATGCACTGGCTGTTTTCAATAACCAGGGATGTCCTATCTCTGTAGTGGAACCAGTGTCTGTAACAAATAGGATTTTAAACTTGAATTTAGCTGTAGGACCAGGGTACCTAACAGAGTTTGGACTGCTCCTTTCATAAAAACATAGAAAATGAGTGCAAGAGTAGGCTATTCGGCCCTTCAAGCCTGCACCACCATTCAATATGATCATGGTTGATCGTGCACTTTCAGTATCTCACTCCCACTTTCTCTCCATATCCCTTAATTCCTTTAAAGCCACGTCCAACCCCCTCTTGAACATATCTAATGAACTGGCACCAATAGCTTTCTATAGTCGAGAATTCCACAGGTTCACGGCTCTCGGAATGAAAAAGTTCTTCCTCATCTCAGCCCTGAATGGCTTACCCCTTATTCTTAGACTATCACCCCTAGTCCTGGACTTCCCCAACATCGGGAATGTCTTCCTGCATCTAATCTGTCCAGTCCCATCAGGATTTTGTATGTTTCTATAAGATCCTCTCTCAGTCTTCTAAATTCCAGTGAGTACAAGTCCGGTTTGTCTTTGTACATCAGTCCTGCCATCCCAGGACTCAGTCTGGTGAATCTTCTCTGGACTCCCTCAACAGCAAGAATGTCCTTCCTCAGACTTTTAGGAGACCAAAACTGCACTTAATACTCGAACAGTCGCCTCACCAAGGACCTATGTAGCAGCAGCTAGACATTCTATACTGAAATCCTCTTGCTGTGAAGGCCAACATACCATTAGCTTTTCTAAGTGCCTGCAGTCCATTACCACCAAACAGTAAGTCTGCACAACATTAGCTACAGTTTACCAACACCTTCTGAAACCTGGAGACTTTTACATTTCAGCTTTATTCTTACTCCTGGTTCTCCTGTGAAGAAGCTTGACCCCCTGTAGCAGAACTTGGAAGTATCTAACTTCATGAGCTGCATCTCTTTGAGGGAATCTCCCATACTCAAAGAAGGGGAGGCTAAGAAACATACAGCTTCCTCTTCAAAAGTACATTGATTACAGGCAGTAAGGGAAAAGGTGCAATAGTTTCAGTTTTCCCCCAAAAATTCTGTCTGTCACAGATGCTTTTCAATGCATTTATGTTCTTCAAAGCAACAATTGTTATGCTTAATTCACACCTCTCCTCCTCATCTTCTCCTTTGTAAGTACTGACTGCTGCACAGGTGCCCTTTGACCCAGCAGCCATTCCTAATGTGAAGCTCTATTAAGTGATTGTGATCAGGACCAGTGGCTGGTTTTGGCCTTCTCTAGTTGGGGCACTGGCACCACTTGTGCCATTGAGCTGCTACTTGGGCTGAGACCAGCTCATTAAAGAACTAGGGATCAAACCTGAAATGTTCTAGCTTGAATACCACAGTTATTTTTACAAGAAATTAGTGTGTTTCTATTTCTGTGATTTATTCTTCACTTTTTCTTTTTTCAGGAGCAGAATATAGAGCGTGACCTATCAGATGAAGTGGCAGCACGATTGTATCTGGATGAAGGAGATGCAACAACATCTGTCAAAACGCCGTCCTCTCAAAACCTAAAGGAAAATCTAAACATTTTAAGTAAAGAGAAAAGAGAAAATCTTCCCCAATTAACAGAGGTATAACTAAGATGCATATTATCGAGGCTTCGACATGAAAGGCAAATAAGGGGAGAAAGATATCACTGGTTTAGGTCAGAAGAGGTAACTGAAATGCACCCATGAAAAAGGAAACTATTTGATCCAACTAAGGCACATGATATTAAAGTGAATGTGGCACACAGAGCAGGAACTTGGATACGTGGGCAATAGCATAAAAGATGAACAGAAGTCTTTCGGAAAAGTGTGATGTGAATAGTGTCAATCAGGCATCACTGTTGGATTGTTGTTCTCAATATATGTGGATGATCTGGACTTTGATAGGAGGCATTCTATAGACATTATGGGCACAAAATTTTGGAGCCCATTAAATAAAGTATGTGATCACAGACAGGTTAATAGATTAGCAAGAGATGTTAAATGGAAGGTGGAGAGATGTGACTGTGGGGGAGTACCGGCCCCGCAGTAAAACAATGTGTTTCAATGTCCTCAAAGTCACTAAAGCTGCAGGAGTCAAGAAACAGAAACAGAAATTTTGAATATGATTGTAAGGTAAATCAGCTACAATAAATCCTTTGTGAACAGACTAAAAAAAAAATAGATGAAATATACTCGTAAAACTAGGATTTGGAGACAGAATTCCTCTGAAGTGTAAAGACTAATTTGAAAAAGCTGCTTTTAGAAAAAAACAAATGAGGATTTAGGATTTACAAATAAGAACCTGGAGTGAAAGAAAAAGTGACAATAAAGAGTGATATAATAATTGGCTTGAATATTATATTCAGTATTGAATACCTGAATTCAGGAAGCCTTGGATAAGATGCAAAAGAGGCATACTAAAGTAACACCAAGGATGAGAATTTATAGATAGAAGAGACTAGGAAAACTAGGGCTCTTTTCGATAGAACAAAGCATATTGGGAGGAGATCTAATATGAGAGGATTTGAAAAACTAAATCCAGTGAAACTACAATGACTGTTCCTCTCACATTCAGGCAGTGTTTTGCCCTTGCATATTAAGGTCAGACTTGGGGGCTAAAGTCTCCCCAATCTTCCCACAGCCTCTTCATGCAAATTTGCTTCTTACTCTATCCTTCCATTAAAATTGACCCTCAAAAAAACAACTGTTTATTTCTTCCATTCTCAGACAACATCCAGCCTGATTCTTCTCTTCACAGCTGCTGTGTGAACTTGCAGTGCTTATTTTCTGCTTTCTGTTTTCAGCATTGGTAACTTATGATCTTCTGTTATAGAAAATGATGGAGGTGGTAAGGAAGGCCCTTGACTGTGGAGAGCCTGACGAAGTACTCAGCACTGGTTTTAAACTGAGGATAACACGAAAGGACATTGGCACTCTGTGTAATCACAGCTGGTTAAATGATGAGGTACAAGTACCTTTCAGTGGTTCCTTTATAGTTTGATATATTTTCTGATGTTATATTTTGGATCAAATGATTTTGAATACTACTACCAAATATTCTCCAAAGAGAGCAGCCCCAATTTCTCCAATCTATCTATGAAACTGAAGTTTGTCTTCCCCGAACCATTCTCATGATCCTTTCTGCACCCTCTCTAACGCCTTCACCTCTTTTGAAAGTCTGCTGCTCAGAATGAAATGCAATACTTTGGTTAAGGCCAAACCTGTAGCAGATCTATTGTAACTTCCTTGCTGTTGTATTCTTGCCCCTATTTATAAAACCTAGGTAGAATCTCTTATGCTGTCAACATGTCATATCATCTTCAATGATTTGTGCACATATACCCTGGGTCTCTCTGCATCAGCATCCTGTTCGGGATGTACCCTTTTATGTTGTTTCTCCATGTTCTTATGATCAAAATGAATCACTTTACACTTAAATTTAATCTGATGCGTATATCCCTAAGCCCTTCCTTCTTGCTGGTGTTGGCACTGCTGTAGTAAGGGGCATATGTATTTTGTGGTACTTCTTTAGTTTTAATATATCAGAATTAATTGTAAGCATATTTCTCAAAGATGAGGACATCACAACTAATGTTAATCATATGCTATTCTTAAATTCACACAGACGACTGAAGCTCTTTGTGGCATTGCTGTTGTGCCAGAGGAGTATCTAATGTATGTGGTTAGAAGGTTGAATTTTGTACAGTAGGTGTTCTGTTCTACCTTTAGTCACAGAGGAATCAGGAGAGAAATGTAGGGAAACAAATCCTTTATTTTAAATTTATGTTGTATAGATTGGACTCAGCTAAACCTTTTAACAGTTTTGTCTGATATTTTGTAGGTGATTAACTTCTATATGTGCTTAATTATGGAAAGAAGTAAAGAGTCCAATTTGCCCAGAGTTTACGCATTCAATACTTTCTTCTATCTGAAATTGCACACTGGAGGTTACCAGACAGTGAAGCAATGGACCAAAGGAGTCGATTTATTTGAAAAGGATCTCATACTGGTACCAGTACATTTAGGAGTGCATTGGTGTCTGACGGTAAGCAAGCATTTCCTCTGGATCTTGTGTTCACTGTGCACCTATCTTGGGATTCACTATTTAATCTTTTGTTGTCTGCTCATTTACCTGAGAGTCTCTGAGAGTTCAGTGGCTAAAGGATGCTGTGGTGTTAAGCTACAGAGCCATATATGATCCTCCATCTCTGCTGAGTTTGCTAATCTCATTCAGAGCAACTTATAGTACTAGAGTTGGTCTCTGTAGCTCCAAGATCAGAGGAGACAAGACAGTCTGATCGTGTGACTACTTATCATTATTCAGGAGTCCCTGGTATAGAGAGTGAGTGTGTGAATCAACTTTTTGCAGTTGATTATCCAGTTGTACCTTTAATTTATGTTCAAGTATGAAGTAAGAGCATGGAATAAGGGGAACATGATCAGGGGATGCTATAGTTATAAAACAGAAGTATAAAAGAACTTTTAAAAGTAAAAGGAAACAGTATTAAAGATGAATTAAATTGCCTGTAAGCAGTGTACATAATGCTGCCAGTCCAAGTAATGAGAAATGAACAAGAACAGGTAAGGAAATGAAAAGTATGGAAGTGTTTAGGCCAATGGCCATCTCAACATCATAAGGTTGAAGAGAAAGATTGAGAAGGAAGAAAGTCAAACACAAGCCAATTTTCAGAAAAGCTGATTTTAAGAGGCTGTGAATGGAACTAGGGAAAATGAACTGAGAAACTTTACTTACGGATGAATTAAAACATAGAATTGTACAGTGCAGAAGTAGGCCATTTGGCCCATTAAGTCTACGCTATCTCTTCTCCGAAAGGGCGTCACCTCCCCGCCCATTTACCATGGCTAATCCACCTAACCTACACATATTTGGCTACTAAGGGGCAATTTAGAATCATAAAATTCTACAGTGCAGAAAGAGGCCATTCAGCCCATTGAATCTGTACCGACCACGATCCCACCCATGTTCTATCCCCATAACCTCATGCATTTACCCTAGCTAGTGCTCCTAACATTAAGGGATAGTTTTAACATGACCAATACATCTGATCTGCACATCTTTGGACTATGAGAAGAAACAGGAGCTCCCGGAGGAGATCCAAGTGGATCTGGGAAAACCTGAAAACTCCACAGTTTTAAGTGCCAATTTATCCAGCCAGAATCAAACTCAGGTCCCTGGTGCTGTGGGAATTCCAGATCTTGGGATCTAGGCATGGTGTGACCACCAATAGTGCCGTGACTATGATTGGGAATCTTCTGATTAATTCAGAACAGCACAGATATCCTGGAGGGTTTTGGGGTTGGAAAAGACAAGGATGAGAATTTTAAGATCGAAATGTTGCTTGACCAGGAACCAATGTAGATCAGCAACCACAGGAATGATAAAAGGATTTAATGTGAATTAAGACGTGAGCAACATGGAGACCTCAAGTTTACGGAGAGTGAAACCTAGGAGATGTTTCAGGAGTGTATTGGGATAGTTGAGTCTAGAGGCAGTAGGTGAGTTGAGACTAGGGTAAAACCAAGCAATGTTATGGAAATGGAAATATATGGTCTAGTAAGGTGGTATGCATATGAAACCAAAGCTCGGCTCAGGATCAGATGTGACTCCAAGGTTGCAAACAGAGTGGCTTTATCCAGAGAATGGTTGGAATGTGAAATTCGCCACCACAAATTGAAGTCAATAGCACAGATCCATTTAAGAAAAAGCTAGGCAAGTACAGGCTGGAGAAAAGAATAGATGTCATGCTGATGGGGATAGATAATGAAGGGTGGAGATTGCTTGTATGGAGTTGAAACAATTGCATGGAAATGTTGAGTAAAATGACCTGTTTCATGTCATGTATTTGCCAGAAGAATCTAAAACCAATACCACTCTCTAGGTTCTGTCTGTAGTCCTCTGTGTTGTTTTATTGCAAAAGGTATAAATAATGGTCTCTGCTTCCGCGTAATGAAGTATCCCATATTCTGATAACTTGAGTGAATGGAGTCAATTCTTTTCAGGTCTCAGAAGTTTCTCTTTTCAGTCATTAAAGGATGACTCAATATTATGAGTGATTAGATATCAGAATTTTACTTACAGGCAGATGGATAGAAGGTGTATAAAGGATGTGTGAGAAATAGGTTTGGGTAATCTTGTTTGATGTTCCAGTGAGTTTGAGTACAGAACTATATATAATTTTGCTTATGTTGACAATGAAGTGGTTGGTATGGGAAATCCAAAACTGTTCTTGTTGATTTATCGAGATGCCTGTCAAAAAATCACATTGCTGGGGCAGACTGGTGAGAGATCTACTCTTGTGTCTAACCCATGCTGTAACTATTCAGGGAATGTTTGTTGAAATAGTGTAGAGGGAGCTTGGCTTTTTATCTGATCAATACTTTACTTGCCTGGGAGTGTTTGACACTGACATTGGATACCTGAAATGAAAAATACTCCATTGCTAGTGCTAATCTGTTCCTTTAATGAACCAAATGTTCACAATTGAAGAATGACATATGTAATTGGGTTGCAGCACCACAACTGATCTGCTAGTGGCTCCATTGAGCAAATTGATATATTGTATTTGCAATGTGGCCAGCAGACAATATGCAAGTGCTAGAACTATTTTCAATGAAAGGTTCTCAAAATCTCTTCCTCTTCTGCAACCCGCTTCCCCCTATGCTTGCACTCTTATGTACCAAATGATTTTTCTTTTTGATTTGTATTCCATTCTTTGTTGAATTACTCCATTTTTGTCCCTAGATAGTTCCATGGCAGTTCTCAAGTACCTCACCAATGAGCTATTCTCAATGTCAGTTTGATTTTGTCAATTAACCGTTCTACAAATGGGTCATCACATCCAACCAATCCTCAACTGCTTTCTCTCTTTCTTAAATTGCTTTTCCTCTCTCTCTCACTTGCTTGCATGCACACACTTTTTCGGAAAGATCACTGAATCTTACACCTAAGACACTGAAGCTAATTGCAGCAATCTTATTATATCCCTGCCAGAGATCAGCATGGTTAGCCTCAGTAGGATGGAACCTTTGATCTTCTGATTTTTTTCTTGGTCTTGCTCGGTATTTGAATTGGCTTTTAAACTATAAGGAGGAACTAGTGAGACTTTTGTAATGAGCCATTGACTTAATACCATTTTTGTTTACTTGGCTGCTACTGCCAAATGGCATGTTCCCATTGGCAGTTATTGACCACTGAATTTGACTCCAGACCAAGACAAGAAGAAAATACAAGCATAAAATCTCTTCTGACCTCCCATGAAAAGTAGGCAGAAAATTGACATTGGAGAGTTTCTGAACTTGATCAGAGAATGTCTCTCATTATATAATTCAGTTTAAGTTGAACAATATCACTTAAAAGGTAAATGTTTATTACTAAACAGGTCGCAGATTTAAGAAAAAAGATAATCCTTCATCTTGATTCCATGGGTCAGTGGAATAGTGATGTTTGCTGGACACTGCTGTAAGTATCTTGCAATTGTGGAATGTCTTAACTATTTGCTTTCATTATTCAAACAGCTCTCGGGTTCAGGAGAACTCAGTTGAAGGCACCTGGTAGATTACAGTTGATTACATAATGTTTTGACTGTTTGCAACGACTCAGATCTAGACGGGAGAGGTGGTTTCAGCGAGGCCAGACATACATCATAGTTGTGCACTGCACAACTGAAATAGGAACAGGCTTAGAGGCTGCTTTTTCTACACTTCTGATCATTCCACAATTAAACTAGAAAATCATATTACTAAACTAGAAAGAATGCAGAAAATATTTACTTGGATGCTACCAGGACTTAATTGTAAGTTATAAGGAGAAGCTGAATAAACTGAAACTTTTTTCCCAGGAGACTCAGTGGTGATCTTATAGAGGTCTGTAAAATAATAGGGGGCATAGATCAGCTAGATAGTCAATATCTTTTCTCAAAGGTACAGGAGTCTAAAACTAGAGGGCATAGGTTTAAGGTAAGAAGGAAGAGTTCAGAGGAGCAATTTTTTCACAGAGGGTGGTGAATGTCTGGAACAAGCTGCCAGAGACAATAGTACAGGTGAGCACAATTTTGTCTTTTAAGAAGCATTTAGATAATTACATGGGTAAGATGGATATAGAGGAATATGACCCAAATGCGGGCAGTTAGGACTAGTTCAGTGGTTAAAAATTGGGCGGCATGAACAAGTTGTGCCGAAGGGCATGTTTCCATGCTGTCTGACTCCTGTTTAAACATGATTAGTGCTGATTGTGCCACAACTGGTGTGCAATGTCAAAAGGAGTGAGTTTGCTGAGCTGTGTGTTATGTGAGGAGGGGAGTGAGGTGCTTCTTTCTTTTTTCTAACTTTTTCATCCTGTAAGAATTGGTTCTTGCTCTACTACAGAAGAAGCTGGTTTGGCAAGTATCTGGTGAGTATCTGGTAAGTAATCTAGTATTCTATTCCTAAAGTTTAAAATAGCATAGAAATTTATCATAAGCTTAATAAATATCTTAAAGAAAATAAACAATTGAATAAGCTAATTAAGTAAAGTGGCAGGACAAGTAATATGTCAAAGCTGCAGCATGTGGGGATTCCTGAATACCAGTGTAATCCAGGATAAACACATCTGAAATAAGTGTCTGTGGCTTGAGGAGCTTTGTTCAGTCATTGATCTGGAAGACAAACCTTGGTGCATCAGGGAAGGAGTGTATTACTTGGAGGTTTTGTATTAGGAGGTGATCACATTCCTTAGGATAGGATCTTCTGATTTGTATTGTGGTCAGGAACATGAGGATGTGATTATAGCTGTGACAGTTAAGGGGTGCCACAATGTCACAATGTCAGTCTCTGCAGCTTGTTTGGATGGAGACTGTATGATTAGTGAATTGACTAACCATGGCACTGGTACAGAAAATCATTTGTGGGGGCAGCACAATGGAAAACATAGCAGACAGTATGTTAAGGGGAATTGACACTGTTCTCTCAGTTGGTTGCGAGAGTCCAGATGGCTTTGCTGCCTGCCAGGTGCCAGGTTTGGGAAATTTGCTCAGGGCTGGAAAGGAACTTACAATGGGAGTGGCAGGGTCCAATGGTCATGGTCCAGTAACATAGACAGGACAAGGAAGGAGTTTCCATTATCAGAATGAGGAACAAAGAATAACACAGCACGGGAAACAGGCCCTTCGGCCTGCGCTGAATGAGCCCGCGCCGCCATCTCGACGTTCCCATTTCCACCCATGATCCCTGTCTATGTTTAATGAAATCTGCATCGGAACCAAATTAGCGAGACAATTTAGGGAGAATTTGTTCTGCCAAACAGCCTAAGACACGTCTTTGGGGCGTGGGAGGAAACTGGAGCACCTGGAGAAAACCCATGCAAGTAAAGGGAGAATGCGCAAACTCCACAGACACAGGCCCAAATCCATATATCTGCACAGCACAGTGACAGTCACTGAGCTGTTGTGTTGCCTATCAACTGGTCCAGTTCAAGCGTACACTAACAACGTGAAGCATTAGGATACTCTTGAAAAATCAAAAGCAGCCCTCGCACGATCCGTTGCGTGTGTGCCCTTTGTTGGGACTAGGCACTAAGTTAAGCAGAACCTCTGGGTTATACCTGAGTCATATGCAAATATGCATAGAACAATTTAAGATTGGTGTTCTGAATACATAGCTCAAAGACTGGTGTGGGTTCCAGGATGGAGAGTACAAATCTAAGAATAAATCAGTACATAAGACCTAGGCTACAAAAATAATAAAAAGACAAAACTAAAGGCTCCGTATCTAATTGCACATAGCATTCAAACCAAAAGAGATGAACTGATGGAGCAAATAGAAATGAAAAAGTATGATCTGATAGCCATTACAGATACATGCGATGGAATTTTTCCATGTGCACACTCACTTAGTCTCTTGCACTGATCCCCACTCAGTTTCTAGCACTCATCCCCACACCCCTCAGCTTCTCTGTCAGTGGTTACGTGCACTCAATCTGTCTCATTCATTCACAAATTCTTTCTCTGTCTTTCTCTCTATCTTTCTCTCTCTCACACACACACGTACACACACACACATATACTGTCTCACTCATGCATTCTCACTTGTGCAAACTCCTCGTGCATGCCCCTTCCCTGTTTTGAAAGGAATTGATTACAAAAAAAGGGAAGTTTTGTTTCAGTTATTGTGTACAGTATTGGTCTCTTTATTTAAGGAGGGCTGTAAGTGTCTTGGAAGCAGTTCAGAAAAGATTTACTAAACTAATATCAGGAGTGGGCACTTTGTCTTATAAGAAAATGTTGGGCAGGTTAAGTTTGTATCTCTTGAAATTTAGTAAGGTAAGTGGTGACTTGATTGAAACTTTTAAGATTCTGAGAGGTTTTGCTAGAGGGATGTAGAGAGGATGTTTTCCCTTGCGGGAGAATGTCGAACAATGGATCATTGTTTAAAACTCAGTTGCCCATTTAAGACAAAGATGAGAATTTCTCCTCTGAGGGTCATGAGCTTCCTCAAAAGACAGCAGAAGCAAAGTCTTTGATTAGTTTTAAAGCAGAGCTAGATAGATTCTTGATTAACAAGGAGGTGAAAGGTTATTCAGGAATGTGGAGTTGACATTGCAATCAGATCAGCCATAATCTTAATGGTGGAGCAGGTTGGGGGAGTCGAGTGGCCCATCCCATTCCTAATTTGTGTATTCTTATCTAACTATTGAGAACCAGATGAAATCAGCTGATTCCCATGATGGTATTTTTATGACCGATAACATTTAAGGATTTGCAGCTTTTGACTTTCTCGTCATGTTTGACTTTAGACGATACCTGCAAGAAGAAAGCAAAAACAAGAAAGATCGGCATTTGGATTCCTCTAAGTGGGTTCTCCGCAGCATGCGATCTCATGTAATTACAAGCATTTTACATTGTTATATTCCACTGCAGGCTGCCTGAAGATTCACATAGCTTGAGTTTTATATTACCAAAACTAAGAGGTACCAAATCCTAGGTTTGATTCTCAGTCACTGTAGCTGAAAGCATGCACATTTGGCCTCACTTTCCCTGAAAGTAAGGAGGAATATCAATACTAGTTGAAGGTTCTGATTAGTCTCTAGTAACATCTCTGCATACCCAATTAGGACAAAAATGGATGGCCCCTGTGAGTGCAAAGTCTCCTGAGATTCATACTATGCCCTGATGCACAAACAGTGGTCACTTGGCTGTAGTACAGGCTGATGTCTGAAGAGCCATCATGGTTTTCAGATAATTTAGGAATAACCCACAGCCATATTTAGTGATTGAGTTATAGTGGATCCTGTTTTATGGATTATCTTTTCGTTTTGTTCTGGGATCAGTTTTTAAATTTTTTCCATTCATTCATGGGATGGCTAGGCCAGCATTTATTGTCCATTCCCTAAAATGCTCTGGAATTTATTAAGTTTTAATTCCATATTTGAACCCTTGTTTCCCCCCAGAGCATTAGCCTAATCATCTGGATGACTGGCCTCACGGACAGCATGGTGGCATAGTAGTTAGCACCTCACAGGGACCTGGGTTCAATTCCCAGCTTGGGTCACTGTCTGTGTGGAGTCTGCACATTCTCCCCTGTCTGTGTGGGTTTACTCTGGGTGCTCTGGCTTTCTTCCACAGAGCTGATTACGTGCATTGGCCATGCTAAATTCTCCCTCTGAGTACCTGAACAAGTATTGGAGTGTGGCAGCTAAGGGATTTTCACTAACTTCATTGCAGTGTTAATGTAAGCCTACTTGTGACACTGTTAAGTAAACTTTAAACTTAAACCAATGACATTACAACTATTCCACTGACTCCCCTAAATCAGTTACAAGAGTGCAGTGTACCCCTGAGTGTACTGCAGTTCAAACCAATATAACAGTTTATGTGCAGTAAAGTGCAGGTGAAGTGGAAATACAGACCAGATGAAGAGAAAACCTAGATCATCATTTTGAGCGTATTTCATTTTGCAAATGCTGATGGAACAAAGGTATACTGCAGCATTTAAGATTGTTACTTCAGACTCTGACCATTTGCCAGATGTTTTCTTTGTTCCTTTGCACTTTGCAGAGAAGTACAGGTAGACTTTCAATTCACACAAATTTGCAGATTGCAGCAATTGGAGAAACTGCCTGATTTCCATCTCCATTGGTTTCAATAGAGTTTAAAATTAGATAGTTTCCTTAAAGGCTAGAATGTCAACTCTGCACCAGGCAACAGTTGAAAATCTAACCCATCCTGTTTACAGTTTGACTTAAGAATAGTATCTTGAAGTGCTTTTTTCCAATACCGTCATCAAAATCCTGTTAGCAGGCAAGAAGTGAAGTAACAATTGGTGATGTCCAAAGCCTTCAAGTCCTGTAATTAGCAGATCAGCTCAATAATAAACAGAAGTATATTGGTTGGTGTTGATGGAATAGAACCCTTGCATAATAAGTAGAAATTATTGAGTAGAGCTAAAGGAAAGCTGAGAGTGCGAAAGTCTGAAATGGAACAGAGTGCTAAAAAATAAAAACAGGAAATTTATTTTGAAGCCATGTTTAAAATGAAATTCATTTTAACTTCTTTATATTCTAATAGGAAATCCCACAGCAAATGAATGGAAGCGACTGTGGGGTATTTGTGTGCAAATATGCCGATTACATTGCAAAGGATGAGCAGATCACCTTTACCCAGGTAGGAAATTATTAAGTTCTTCATTTATCCAGTGAAAGGCATTTGGAATCTGGATTTTTCCCATTTTGGACCAAATCAGATGTAACAAAGCTGGATGCATAGTATAGCTCCCTCCATTTATAACAACCACTGCTAATGTTAACTCCAGCCCCCACTGCACTGAGCATATGTTTTCTGTTTTCCCACATCAGCCATTTTGTACGCAGATAAAAGCCATTCTATGGCCTGATTGAGATTGAAGACACAGAGTGTTGAAAGCTCGCAATTTTACTATCAATCGGTTGGATTTAAAATTAGTGTTGCTAAATTCTTACTGAGTTCTGATTGAGATTGACAGTTTACTCCCAACTTGCACCATGGACATTTGTCATGAATTATACCCACTGTCTTTTCCACAGGTAACCAACAGATAGAAAATACTTCCACGCCATTAGTCTATGCCAGATTTGGTCACAGATCATAAAGGTGAAAAACCACTGTCTGGGCTCAGTATGTCCAGAGGGGCCTATGAACACTTGGCTGTGACAAATTGAAGAACTGAATAATCTCTGGATTACTACCTGAGCAAATTGCCATGGAGATAGGCGGATTGAGTGGAAGCAATGGTGTTAGAAATAAAGTTTCCTTTTCACTGGCAACAGTTTTAAAATCAAAAGGAATTTACAGTTGAAATGAGCTCAATCTGAATCAGGCCAGGAAGAGAGTCCTGGCGGAAAGGATAAATGGGGTAGCCAGAAGAACTTGAAACTAGATCATGTTTTGTATTTTAATTATGTTTAATTGTACTTCTATTCATTCATTTTACAGGATATGAGTGTTACTGGCTAGGCCAACATTTATTCCCCATTCCTAGTTGCTCTTCAGGAGGTAGTGATGAGCTGCCTTTTTGAATCGCTGCAGTCTCTGAGATGTAGGTACACCCATATAGATGTTAAGAGGGAATTCCAGGATTTTGACTCAGCAACAGTGAAGGAATGGTGATATATTTCCAAGTCAGGATGTTGAGTGACTTGGAGGGGAACTATTCTGCTGCTCTTGACCTTCTGGATAGTAACATAGTAGTGGTTATGGGTTTGGAAGGTGCTGCTTAAGGAACCTTGCCTGCAAGTGCATCTTGTAGGTGATGCACATGGCTGTCAATGATCATTGATGGTGAAGCGATTGAATTTTTGAGGAAGGCGTAACAATCAAGCAGGCTGCTTTGTCCTGGATGGTGTCAAACTTCTTGAGTGTTGGAGCTGCAACCATACAGGCAAGTGGAGAGTATTCTATTACACGCATGACTTGTGCCTAAAGATGATGGACAGACTGGGGAATCAGTAGGTAAGTTACTCACTGCCAAATCCCTAGCCGTTGATCTGTCCTGGTAGCCACAGGTGAGTCCAGTTTAACTTCTGGCAAATAATAATGCCCAGGATATTGATAGTGGAGGATTCAGCAGTGGTAATGCTGTTGAATATCAAGGACAATAGTTAGATCTTCTCTTAGCAATGGTCATCACTTGGCACTCGGGTCGTATGAACATTACTTGCCACTCGTCAGCCCAAACCTGGTTCTCATTCAGGCTTTGCTGTGTTTGAACACGGTCTGCTTCAGTATCTGAGGAGTCATGAATGATACTGTCATCAACGAGTATCCCAACTTCTGACCTTATGTTGGAAGGAAGGTCATTGATTAACCAGTTGATGATGGTTGGCTATTTGCTTAAACCCCTTTTAATGGGGATGCGTGCTTATTATGTGTAATTCTGTAAATAAATGCTTACAAAAGTGTGTAAAATTGGCTCCAGATTTCATTGCCACCAACTGTCGTTTTGGAATAGAAGTGTAAAAGGAGGAACAAGCTCTGGTAGAAAATATAGCATAAATAATTCTTCAAGACTAAATGAAAGGAAAGAGAATAGATAATTGACGAACATAATTAGTGCTTTCGGCTATTGATAAAGAAACAGCTAAAAGATGTAAAGTAATTACACACAAAAGAAAAATGAGAAGTAGGTGGGTACCAACACAGATCAGGATGTGTGGTGTATAAAATAGGAAACAAAAAATCCTGCATTATCTGAAAAAGAAAAGGCAGGTTAGTTTTTCAAGCATAACCCTTTTCTGATATTGGGTCTGCAGCAGTTCCTGTTGTACAATTAGTTCACATATATATCCCTGGTTACTTTATCTGGGTACGCGTTGACACCAGAATTTTAAGAATATCCACACTGTCTCACCTGGAACTGAGCAGGACACTGAATTTGCAGTTCTGGGCTTGATAAAGTAGAATGTGCCTGGTTTTGATTTCCACTCTGTAAGAGCAGGTCAGCCAGGCCACTCACTGCAGTGTACATGGCAACAACATCCAGCTTCAGTGACATAACACAAGCACTAAGATGTTACAATCACTGACACAAAAACGTTGCAAATACAACAGATTCTTGGCATCACCCCAACAAGAAAAGGTATTGGTTTCCCACCACTCTACTGACAAAGGCAATCCAGCCACAATACCAGAGTGGCTCACAGATTATGCCTTCAAATTCTATACAGATTTATATATTGGAGAGTGTAGGTATACCAATAAGAACATTTTTTTGTAGGTACAAATCTATCACTGTATACCAGTGGAGTACAGTACTAAGTGTGCAGGACCATCACTGCATGTCACTAGGGTTCTGTACTAGTGGGGTACAGGTTTATCACTATGAAACTATGGTACTGCACTGGGCTACAGGTCTGTTGCTAGTGGAGACAGCAATTTGAGATTATAAATTAAATGTATCATGTCAATAACATATTGCACAGTATTAACATCATTGAATTAAATGTGATTTACATTTTCTGTATTGGTAATTAATTAAGTAAGTCTTGGGACACCATTAAATATAATTTCAGATGATAAATTAAAGTTGATTGGATTTTGATCTCTTACAGCGTGACATTCCATACTTCAGAATGAAAATGGTTTGGGAGATTCTCCACAAAAGGTTGCTGTGATATCTGGCAATTGGTGGTGACATTATTACAGATGAAGCGGTAATGATTGAAGTGCATCTGTGCTGGCTTTTGCATGGACAGGAATGTGCCAAATGCTGGATTTTTACTCGAACCTGCATCTCTCACTATGTATTAAATGAGGATGGAATAAGATACAAGCTGCCATTATCCTCACCACTCCTTATTGAAGTTTTGTGCGTATTTGAAGATGACAAATATCAGGAGTAAGTTAACTGAGTCCGAATGGAACATTCAGCTCGACTGTCCCTTCTTGACAAGCCCCCGCACAAAGGTGGTGACCAGAACGGTGTTTAAATACGTGTTTCAGTAATGCACCTAACAGCAATAAAACCTCCAGAAAAGTGGTGTAAAGTTTTCTTGTCTGCATAAACTGTGTGCAGTTTGAAATGCCATCAATTTAATGCGGGTAAACAAAGACCCTTCCTTTCCTAGACATCTGGATTGAGTGTTAGGTTTTTTAGGATTGGCTGGTGCGGTTGTCATAATGGTAATAAAGTCGCTCCATTTTGCAACAACTGCATCTGTGTGGAAAACCAGTGGATTGGTAATTCCTTTGGATACTGTACTCTCATCCAATGTTTTGTCTACTAAAATCTCTATTTATGACTTTCACATTTAATAAAGTTTATTTTGTTTTCATGTTATGGCTTTTGGTATTGTCATTGTTGTGTTAGATCTAGGATTTGAACTGAACTGAAGGCAGTAATACAGTCTTTTATACAGTTTTTAACTGTAATGTGCGTAAATGTGAAAAGTTTTATGTAGAAGCAGTATAGCAACTTCAGATGAGTTTTGGGTTTTTTTTATCACATAAATTGTTCCCATTAATGAATCTCTGTAGAGAACCTCAAACTCAGTGTTTTGCTGAAGAGCCACTCTCAGGAATATTCAGCAATGGTGAGATATGGGTCCGAATATTCAATTCTCCATAAAGTACACAATTTGTGTGGGGAAATTTTCTATAATACTTGCATTAAAACTGATGCTGGGAAATTCATTTTTCCAGTTGCGATGACTTCCATGATGAGATAGGAATACAGAGACAAATTAGGCAATAGTACCAAAGCTCCTGTAGAAACAGTGTAGGTAAGGTCAGACATTCAAAACTGAATAGACCTTTCTTCTGTGTTACTGCAAGCTAGATGGAAAATGACAGACTGATTTCCAGTGAGGAAATACAGTATAACTAGTTCTCCCAGCGTGCGGGGGCGGGGGGGGTGGTGTTCATGTCATGTGACTCCTGCCACTACACATGACCCTTCAGTATGCGTTCCTTTGGGTTCCTGAGATTGTTCGTATTCCAAGCATTCAAACTTTGCAAAGAAAATTGAAGGATCCTTTGTCCTAGTAGATGACTTAGCACCAGTTGCCAGGCTTGGCTTGTGAAATTTTGTATAATCCCTCCAGTGCAGAAGGAGGCCATTCAGCCCATTGAGTCTGCTGCAACTCTGACAGAGTATCTGATCATATCCCCATAATCCCACACGTTTACAATGGCTAATCCAACTAACCTGCATAACTTTTGGACTGTGGGAGGAAACTGGAGCATCCAGAAGAAAACCATGCAGATATAGGGAGAACATGTAAACTTCACACAGACAGTGACCCAAGCTGGGAATCAAACCTAGTGTTGTAGGGCAGCAATGCTAACCATTGTGACAATGTACAACCTTGATAGAGATGACCTTTGTTTAATTTCTTTTGAATTTGACTTCTGTAGTCCATAGTGGTCATTTGTATCTCTTCAGAGTTAGAGGTGTAAATCTCCTCATGCTGCCCTGATAACTCTCTTTTTTAAGGTCACTGCTGCACATACTTCATTCACTTTTTAAAGATCATTGTCCAATTTTATTTACATTTATATTTCATAAAATATAGCGTGAAGTCTTGGCCCTGTTATATAGCAAACATTCTCTCTCACAAGCACAAGTGCACCACGGCTGCCTTGTGTGCAAGATGCACTGCAATAACTTACTTTGACAGCTTCTTTGACAGTACCTCCCAAACCTGTGACCATCGCCTAAAAGGACGAGGGAAGAAGGTGCATGGAAACACCATTATCTACAAATTTCTCTGTCAACTATATGTCAAACCAATTTGGATATGTATTGCCCTTTCTCCATCAGAGCTGCAGTAAAATTCTGGAACATTCCACTGAGGCAACATTTGAGTTCAATGACTTTAGATTGTGAACTTTCTTTGCCATCCTGACCCATTTTTTTTTTTACTATGTTTGTCCCAAAACAAACCCTGTCCCCCCCCCGCACCCTGCCACACACAACTTGTTATTCAGTTATGCTGCCATTGAGTGATGGAGACAGACCCGAGGAGAATGTGCAAACTCCTCACAGACAGTGACCCAAGCCAGGAATTGATGGGATTGTGGTGATAGCTACCTTTGTTCTCCTATTAACACATTCTGTTTATCTTACCTTTATGTCACTGCATCTTCTTCAATCCTTAATGCCATCATTAACACTTCCTTTGTCTTGTTCCATGATATCTTTGTCAAACTGCCCTTAGCTCCGACCTATCCTTGACCATCTATTCTGCCCCACTTTCTCTATCCCCGTCAAGTATATATTCCATCACGTTCCTATCCCTTATCAGCTCTGACTTGAAATGTTAACTCCGTTTCTCGTTCTGATGCTGCCAGACCCGCTGAGACTATCCAGCATTTTCGGTTTTTATTTCAGATTTCTGGCATTTTCAGTATTTTGCCATAATCTAGCTGTTCGAAATCATCCCTTTTATTGCTTTTGATATTCCAAGCCAACATCCTACAGACTTGGCTGACGTTCTGCACTTTGTGATGTCCATGTGCCTTTGGGGTCATGCTTTAAAGCTTTGCTGATTTAAATTTGTCAGTGTAGCTAAAGTGTTACTAAGGTCAGAAGAACCCAGGGTCAAATAACTGCTATGTTCTAATTCATAAGCACAGATAGGTGTTAATGGGTTTTGAGAGGTCAAGGTAACAGAGTACCCAACTTTTGCCTCACTTTTGTATCCACAATGTTGTAATATCTGATATAGTTCAGCTTCTTTTCAATGGTAATAGCTGAGATATTAATTATGGAGGCCTTATTCCACAATGATTTCATTAACAGATGTTTATCTAGTGTCTGGCTTTTCTTTGGAGATTTATAATGTCCCTGTCATTAGTCCATGAAAGAATGATTATTCATATCGATCACTGTGTTCTGGGTAGCTACTGTTTTGGATCCTCGTACTCTGCTAGAGGGATGAGCTTACAAAGGGGCAAATGTATCATTCCTTTCAATAGTTCTTACGTGAAATGGACTTTGACAGTTTCAGGTATAAGATTCCACAAGCAACATGTCGGGGCATGTTTCCAATGCAATCTATATGATGTCTTAGTGGTCACCTTATACTTTCACATATCAAGTAATTTTTCGAGCCATCTTTTTGTTCAACTAAATTCATTTTTAGCTGAAAAGAATAACATTTGATCTATATAGAACACAGCTGATTTTCTTGGAGCAGAGGAGACTGAGGGGGAACATGATTGGGATGTATGAAATTATGAGGAGCATAGATAAAGTAGACAGGAAGAAACTTTCCCCTTGCTGGAGGGATCAATGACCAAGAGGCATAGAATTAACATAAGGGGTAGAAGGTTTAGAGGGGATGTGAGGAAAGATATAAAAGTGAAAGGAGTCTGTAACTCACTGTTTGAAACTGTGATGGAGGTAGAAACCATCATAACATTTAAGAAGTAGTTAGATGTACGCTTGCGATGCCAAAGCATACAAGGTTATAGGCCAAATGCTGGAAAATGGGATTAGAATAGATAGGGGATTTGTCTTTAACCAGCACAGACCCGATAGGCCGAAGGGCCTTTTTTAGTGCTGTAGACCTCTATGGCTCCATAGCAGTACTTCATCTGCCCGCTTCATATCTTTGACATTAGGAATTCAGGCCGTCTGGAGGTCTTGTCTTGCCACGTCTTGTTTAACAACAGTTGAATGTTCCAGGTTAGTGATGACTCTTTGTTGGAACAAAGGAAAGATAGCAATATATTAGGTTTTGTGCAAGTAAAGGGTTACAAGTGGTGATGGAGAATAAAAGGGAAGGTCTATCGTGGGGTAAGGGGAGAAGAGATTAAATGACAAATCGCTTTGTAGTAATGTGAAAAGAAATAAAAGATGTGTCCAACTGGCTGGATTGTAACAAAGTGAATGTTGACAAAAGCACTGAGACAAAATGGAAGCAAAGGTTATGATCCAAAATTGTTGAACTTGAGAGAGTTTAGGTTCAATTTACTCAGCCTCTTGTCATCCCACGTTTGGGGAGTTGGAATAGAGAACAGAACTGTTATGCAAACAGAGAAATTACAAGTGAAAAGAGCATTAAATAGTGATTTTTGGCTAAACCTTCAGGAAGATGCTACACTGATTGGGTGGGTCCATGATTATCTTCACCTCTTCACTTGGCCAGAGGCGATTGAAAGCTCTGCAGGCAGAGAAGAGCTGCTTTCTCTGCCTGCAGGAGAGGCAGCCCTCTGCAGGCAGAGAGAGAAGAGCTAATTTTGCATAGTACACATCAGCTCCATGATCTGTTTATTGCTGTACACAAAGGATTCCTGTACCATCCCAACGGCTGGGAGTTGGATACTCCCTGTGCTATAAAGTGAGATGTCTGTCATTCAGAGCCAGAAATCTGGGAGCCATGGTTTCTCATCAGATTGGACTGTCACTCCTTCACTTGAATCTAATTTAAATTTGATTAGATGACCATGATGTCTGCATTCCAGAATGAAGAACCACATTATCTGATGTCATCCAAGAAAAAACTTCTGGGTCACTGGTCTCAATCTCAGATGATTTTTGGGTTAGTTGTGTGGTGCAGAGGTCTTGATTTGTACAGCTCACCAAAATGTTCCTTTCTGTGGCAGTAGAAGTACTGGACAGTACTCAGTCTTTCCTGTGGGGCACCATGCACTGCAGCACTAGCAAGGTCATTTGGCAGGTGGTTCAAAGGTAATCTAAGCTGACTTGGCTGTTCCCTACAATATATCTGTGCCTTGGACTGAAGTGATATTTTTCTCCTATGAAGTGTTCTGCTCTCTGAGAAGGATCCTATGCTTGTCACGCAGCTCAGAGAATCTAACTAGCAAAATAGCCTTGTTGAGTGTAAGATTGAATCATCTGCTACACCCACCATGATTTTGTCTTGGATGATTTTGGATTTTATGTTGAAATATTCACACTCTTCTGCCATATGGCAGAGAGAATTAATGAAGGAATCAATAGGTTCCTCATGCTCCTGGACTCTCTTAAGTTTGGTGTGTTCGAGGATTTTATTGAATTTCAGGTTGAAGAAGAGATCAAAAGATTAAATTTAGCAAATAATGGCTTACATTTCAATGATGATGTCTGCAATTGGCTCAATGGAATAAAAAAGTGTGCTGACTTGTTCTGTTTCAGATTTTCTATTTAATTCTGCAGCAGTGCTATATCTCAAAATATCCAATATTTCCAATCTGGGAAAGGTCAAAGCCATAGCCTATTGGAGATTGGAGAGGAGAATTGTCTTCCATATTTAAAATTCTTAAAGTGCATGGGTTACTTTAAGACTGAACAGCATTTCAGAAGGGCATTGTCACTTATTGATGAAGGGATTTTCATGTGCATCCCAGCTTGGCCACAAATTTCAAAGTATCATAGAACAGAATCATAGAATCCCTACAGTGCAGGAGGCCATTTGTCTGCACTGACCAGAATCCCACCCAGACCCTATTCCCATAAACCCACATATTTACCTCGCTACTCCCATGACATTAGGGTCAATTTACCATGACCAATCCTTAATCCTTAGGAGTGTGGGAGGAAACTGGAGCATACAGAGAAAACCCCCACAGACATGAGGAAAATGTGCAAACTCCACATAGACAGTGACCCGAGGCTGGAATTGAACCCAGACCCCTCTTACTGTGAGGCAGCAGTACCAATCACTGTGCTGTATTCTACCCAATGACACTCCAATGAAGGAGAACCCAAAATGGCTGCCAGGTTCAAGGGCATCCAAAGGACTTCTCACTCTTCATTGGCAGGCTGCAGGTTGAGAGGATGCAATTCTCACTGGCCAGGAGGCTGAAGAATCGTGAGGCACTCAGTGGGAAAAAAATCCAGCAATTAATTGTTTTTTTTTCATTCTGCTGTAAACCTGGGAGCTATCTGAGAGGGAAAACCAAGATGGGGTTCAAGACAGCAATTGAAATTAACAACAATGTTTCAGCCTGATATGATGAAAGACAGGATTCTCAAGACCAGCTTGCCTAGAAATTTAAAAGAATTTTCTCTCGTTCTGCAGGTTCTGTTTGGTTCATAGAATCGTAAAACCCCAACAATGCAAAAGGAGGCCATATGGTCTATCAGGCCTGCACGAACAAAACTCCCATCCAGGCCCTAACCCTGTAACCCCACATACATACCCTGCTAGTCTGACATTAAGGGACAGTTTAACATAGTCAATTAACCTAATCCACACATCATTCAGACTGTGGGAAGGAACCTAAGGATCTGGGATAAACCCACACAGACACAGAGAGAACATGCAAACTCCACACAGTCGCCCATGGCTGGAATTGAATCTGGGTCCATGACGTGTGAGGCAACAGTGCATCTGCTGTGCAAGCTGAACTTCCACTGAGGATTCAGTGGAGTTTTCCAACTGAGTTTAAACTTCTACTTTTTTTCAGCTTTCAGGTTCTTATCTCCAGGCCTTCTCTAGTGAATTTTTGGGGTGAGTTTGCTTCTGTGTAGAAAGCATTGAAAGTGTCTTTTTCTTTAGTCCTTCAGCATTGTAGTAAGGATGTGGAATTTATACTCCTTATTGTGATTATGATGGATTCAATTGTTGTTGCCATGCTATATTCTGTTGTCACTTGTCCTTGAGGGCTACTGCTTGAAGCAATCTTGTTACAAAGAATTCTTTTTTAACAAAATTGAACTATGTACATATTTACAGTTGATAATGGTGAGACTGTATTACTGAGTCCTTACACACTGCTACTCATCTCTAGATTGGCTCTGCTCTAGGTCATGTGGCTTTTAATATCACTATGTAAGTGATACATGTACTCCATTTAATTTTAATTCTTTAGATACCAGATCCTTCTACTACAGTTGTGTTACATTTGCTGACTTCCAATCCCCTGGGAATGGCTTGAATCTAAGAATTTTGGAAAATCATAACCAGTGCATCCATGTTTAGAATCCATGGATGCAGGGCATCAGGTCCCAGGGGTTTGTTGCTTTCAGTTAAGTTCTTCTTGTACTTATCTAATGTTGGTGAGGTGAGACTTCACTCCAAGCCACACAACATTCTGACTTGGAACCATATCAATGTTCCTTCACTGTGGCTGGATCAAAAACGTGGAAATCCATTTCCAACAGCACTGTGGCTATACCTTTACCCATGGACTTCAGTTTATAAGGGGCTCATTATCATCTTCGAGGGTTATGGGGAACAGGCGGGTAAGTGGGACTGATCCACTTCAGATCAGCTATGATACCAAAGTTTTCTTCAGTATTCTCTTTTTCCACGCTTGTACAAAGTTTTCTCTTCACATAATTTCTATATCCCTGGCTAGTTTACCCTCATTCTATTTTCTTTCCATGTTATCACCTTTTTGATTGCCATTTCTACAGGTCTCACAATCCTTGTATTTATTATTATTCTGTGCAGCAAGATAAGCCTCTTCTTTCAATCTTTAACTTCCCTAATAAGCTGTAATAGATCTTATTGGCTGAACATTTTGTTTCTTCGATTAAATAATTGTTGTTTACTTTTTGAATAATTATTTAAATTATTTATTGTCCTTCCTCTATGTTAATTTACCCAATCAACCTTGGCTAGCTCTCCCCTCATACCTACATCATTGGCTTTAAATTTAAAGTTCAAGTATTCAAACTTAATATGGAATTCAATTGTATTATGATTACTCCTCCCCAAAAGATCTTTCACTATGTCATTAACCCTGCCTCATTGTGCAACAAATCTAAAATATTTTTGACTTGAGTTGGTCCCACAATAATATAAAAAACAAAATACAGATCTGAGAGTCTTACAGACTTAAAACATTAGCACTGTTTATATCTTCACATATGCTGATATCCTCCAGCATTTTGGTTCTACAACGCAAGGGTGGCATGATGGCACAGTGGATGGCACTTCTGCCTCACAGCGCCAGGACCAAGGTTCAATTCCAGACTTGGGCCATTGTCTGTGTGGAGTCTGCACACTCTCCCTGTGTCTGTGGGTTTCTCTGGGTGCTCAGTTTTTTTTCCCCCACAGTCTGAAAGATGTGCTGGGTAGGTTCATTGGCCATGCTATATTCTCCCTCAGTGTACCTGAATAGATGACAAAGTGTGGTGACTGGGGGATTGTCACAGTAACTTCATTGCAATATTAATGTAAGCTTAATTGTGACAATATATTTCTTCCCACAATCCAAAGATGTGCAGTTAGGTTGATTGGTCATGCTAAATTGATTTTAGTGGGGTAAATATTTGTGGTTATGGGACTAGAGCCTGAGTAAGATGCTCTGTCGGAAAGTCATGCAGACTTGATGGGCCAAATAGCCTCCTTCTGCACTGCAGGAATTCTAGGAATGTTATCAGAAACTGTTATCAAAGCATTCTGTAAACTTATTTTCCAGACTTTCTTTGCCAATTCAATTTGTCAGGTCCACGTATTGATTAAAGTAACGTTGCCTTTGTTACAAGCTTCAACTCTTTCTTGCTTACTGCTTTGTTTGAGCAGTCTTGTGGATCAATAGTTAGTGCTTTTGTCTCTGCAACAGAAGCACTGGTTTAATGTCTACTCCAGAACTTATTGACTATGGATAAGTGCTCATATTTTGCTCAGACTGGTATTAAACATGATCTTTCCAACATGCCCAAAGCAGGTAGTAACAGTGAGAGAGATTCCTGGTCAGCCATACTTGATGTGAAGTGGTGCTCCTCAAGCTGTAACTACGTGTCACTCGCAATGCTTCGCAGACAATGACAGCTCTGTCCAAAAATATAGTATTAGGGAGGACTATAAACTACTCCAGAGCTTCCCAACATGTGCTATTCCTAATCTCTACTCACATTGAATTCTACATCCTGATCTACTGAACCAAAACTCTTTCTCCATACTGTCCCTGCATCAGCCTTTACCATCAGGGCTTTTCCTTTTTCCATTCTGCCTTTCTCTTGGTTGTGTAGCGTGGAATGTGTATTTCCCAACCTTGGTCCCCTTGCAACAATGTCTCTGAAATGTCACTAATATCAAACACATTTATCTTCTGTATGAACAAAAAAGCTTCTTTGACTCTTGTTACCAGTGCTTCATGCATCCAGATAAAGAGTATTTTGCTTTACTTTTCTAACTGATATTTTTTATTGGTTTCAAATCGGATGTTAAATCGAGACCCTATCTGCCTGACTCGCTGGATGCAAAAAACTCCTTTGCATCTAGAATCTTACTCAGAGAGGTCAGAGAATCGAGAAATTGAAAATATCACATTGACAATATCTTCTGAGGTTGGGTCAGGGGAAATTTTACCCAGTAACCATATCACAAAAAAATGATTATCTGATCATTATCAGATAGATGTTTGTGGGAGCTTGCTGTGTCAAAATCAGCTGCTGTGTTTTCTGCCTTACAGCAGTGACTACATGTTAAAAGTACTTCATTGAGTGTAAAGCACTTTGAGATGTCTGGAGATCATTAAAGGTGCTGATGGCATTCCACCTGTAATAGGTGTCAGGTAGCTTCATAATGTGTCTAAGGTTGCTGTTTCTAAAGGGGCTTGGATAAATGTTTAAAAGAGAAAACCATTGCAGAGATGACTGGAAAGAGTGAAGAATTGGGACTAATGAACTGACACACACTGAAAGGGATGAATGCCTAATGTTGTCAAGTATTGTTCTATGAATTAACTGGTAGTTGTCCACCCTTAACAAACATTTCTCCAACAGGTTTCATTAACAGGACTTTTTAAGCTTACTTTGATATTTTTATGCAGATTTCCCTTCTATATAAACTGATGTACCAATATTCATGACCACTTCACTGGCCTTGCCATCTCACAGGGTCTGGACTGTCATTTATATTAGATAAAGCAATCACTGCCCATTTCCTTATATCTCTCCCCATTCACATCCCCCTTAGCCCTCCAAACAATTTCCTTTGATCCTGAAAAGACTCTGTGGCTCAGCATGTTCATGCCTGAATCACTAGGGCCAGATCTTTAGTTTCCAGATAGTCGCAGACTGGAGGTACCCTGGAAGATGTGCACAGAACTGCTCAAAAGCCCTGATAAACATAACGGCGGTACTTCTACATGTAGTTTAAACTCCCAACTGCCAGTTTTACCCTGTCTGAGTTGCTCCATGTTGAATTATAGAATCCCTGCAGTGCAGAAGAGGCCATTCGGCCTATTAAGTCTGCACTGACTCTCTGACAGGGTATCTTACCCAGGCTCTACTCCCATAACCCCACATATTTACCCCATTAAAATCATCCTGACCAATTTAATATGGCCAATCAACCTAACCTACAAATCTTTGGATTGTGAGAGGAAAGCTTCATAAGTTAGGCTTACATTAATATTGCAGTGAAGTTACATGTGAAAATCCCCTAGTTGCCACACTCTGACACACTCAGAGGAAAAATTTAGCATGGCCCATGCACCTAACCAGCATATCTGCATCACCAGCAAGACAGACCCAGTAGAAATGGTGACATAATGGTATGGTTAGAAGATTGCTGACAGACAGATGGTAGAGAGTGGGGATAAGGGGTCCTTTTCAGGATGGCAACCGGTGATTAGTGGTGTTCCACTGTGGTCAGTTTTGGGAACACAATTTTTCACTATATACTTTAATGATCTGGAACTGAGGGCATGTTGCTAAATTTGCCATTCAGAGGAAGTGCTACAGAATTATTTGGACAGGTTAGGAGAGTGGGTAAAGAAGATGGTAGATGGAATACAACATGGGAAAGTATGAAGTTATCCACTTTGATAGGAAGAATAGAGGGGTAGACTATATTCTAAATAGGGAAAGGCTTCGGAAATCTGAAGCACAAGGGAGTTGGGAGTCCTGGTTCAGGACTCTCTTAAGGCTAACATGCAGGTTCAGTTGGCAGGAAGGCAAATTCAATGTTAATATTCATTTCAAGAGGACTAGAATACAAAAGCAGGAATGTATAAGGCTCTGGTCATACTCCTTTTGAAATATTGTGAGCAGTTTTAGACTTCATACATCTCTGGTAGGTAAATTGTTGGAGGGTATTTTGAGAGACATGATTTAAGGCTTTTAGAAATATAAGGACTGATTAGGGACAGTCAGCATGGCTTTAAGAGGAAAATCATGTTCCACAAATTTGATTGAGTTTTTGAAGGGATAACCAAGAAGGTAGATGAGGGCAGTGCAGTTGATGTTGAGTACATGGACTTTAGCAAGGCCTCTGACAAAATACCACATAGTAACTTGTTGCACAAGTTTAAATCTCTCGGGATCCAGGGTGAGGTAACTAAATGGATATAAAATTGGCTTGATGACAGAAGCCAGAGGGTGGTTGTAGAGAGTTGTTTTTCAAACTGAAGACCTGTGAACAGTCTTAGGGATCGGTGCTGGGTCCATTGTTATTTATCATTTATATCAATGATTTGGATGAAAATGTGGGAGACATGGTTAATAAGTTTGCAGGTGGCAGCAAAATTGGTGGCATAGTGGACAGTAAAGAAGGTTATCTCGGATTGCAACAGGATCTTGATCAATTGGGCCAGTAGGCTAACAAATGGCAGATGGAGTTTAATTTAGATAAAAGAGAGGTGATGCGTTTTGGTAGATGAACGACAGCTGGACTTACTCAGTTAATGGTAGGGCATTGGGAAGAGTTACAGAACAAAATATCTAGGGATTACAGGTTCATGGCTCCTTGAAAGTGGATTCAGGGTGGACAGAATGGTGAAGGCATTCAAAATGTTTGGTTTCATTGGTCAGAATATTGAACACAGGAGTTGAGATGTCTTAATGAAGGTGTACAAGACATTGGTAAGGCCACACTTGGAATCCTGTGTACAGTTCTGGTCACCCTATTATAGAAAGGATATTATTAAACTAGAAAGAGTTGCAGAAGAGATTTACTAGGATATTACCAGGATTTGATGATTTGAGTTATAAGGAGAGGCTGGCTAGACTGGGACTTTTTTCTCTGGAGCATAGAAGATTGAGCAGAGAGCTTAATAGAGGTCTATAAAATAATAAGGGGCATAGATCAGCTAGATAGTCAATATCTTTTCCCAAAGGTAGGGGCAATTTTTTGAGGAAAATCATACTGAGCTCAGGACTCTCTTAACGTTAACATGCAAGTTCAGTTGGCAGGAAGGCAAATTCAATGTTAGCATTCATTTCAAGAGGACTAGAATACAAGAGCAGGAATGTACTGCTGAGGTTGTATAAGGCTCTGGTATAAGCCTCGCCAATCTGCCTGCTGCAGATGCATCTGTCCATGAACTGTTTAGGTGGTCAGCTCCAGGACATCACTGCAGGAGTTCCTCAGGCTAATGTCCTGGGCCCAACCATCTGTAGCTGCTTCATTGATGACCTTCCTTTTATCCTTAGGTCAGAGGTGGGGATGTTCACTGGTGACCGCACAATATTCAGTAGCATTCGCAGCTCCTCAGATACTGAAGAAGCCCAGACCCGGACAATATCCAGGCTTAAGCTAACAAGTGGCAAATAACATTTTTGCCACAGAGGTGCCAGGCAACTCCAACAACAGTGTATCTAACTATAAACACTTGACTTTCAATTGCTTAACCATTGCTTATTCCCCCACTATCAATATCCTACAGTTAGCATTGACCAGATACTTCCAGAGTAGGTCAAAGCTTAGCAATCCTACAGCAAATAACTCACCACCTGACTTCCCAGAGCTTGTCCACCATCTACAAGGCATAAATTAGGAGTGCAATGAAATACTCTTCACTTGCCTGGATGAGTGTAGCTCCAATCACACTCAAGAAACTTGATACAATCCAGGACAAAGCAGCCCATTTAATTGCTACCCCTTCCACAAATATTCAATCCCCTCTACCACCAATGAAAGTGGCTGCTGTGTGTGTCATGTACAAGATGCACTGCAGGAACTCATCAAGCTTCCTTGGGCAGCATCTTCCAAACCCAAGAGCATCGAGGACAAGAGTAGTAGATACATGGGAACACCACATGCAGCTTCCCCTCCAAATTACTCACTACACTGACTTAGAAATATACTCCTTCACTGTTGCTGGGTCAAAATCCTGCAATTCCCTCCCGAGTAGTATTGTGGACGTACCTATGATAAAACAGGATTGAATTATGTCCTTGATCAAATGGTGTGATATCCCCCCTGGGTGCCTGGGAAGACCAGATAGATAAAAGATGAATGTTGGAGTGATTTTCACAAACCAGGTGGCACAACACAATCGCTACTTTGCTTTACTATCATCGTACACTGCCCCCCGTCACATCGGTGTATTTATCAGTTGCCTTTATTGATCCTCCAGAAGGAACTCTGGATATTAAATGAAACAAAACTGACTCCAACTTATAAAGCAAAGAGAAAGATTTAATAAAGAAACTTCATTACTCCAATACTTAAGGCTTCACCGTGGGCCATTCCAAGCAATTTAACAATTCCCAACAGTTTCTTATTTATACTAAGTCAGCTCATCATCACATCATTTTATCATTGGTCAGTTGACCTTTACAGTTTGTTATCATTGGTCACATATCAAGAGATCCAATGTTATTATTGATTATGTTCTAACAGCCTTATGCTAGGCCATTTTCACATAACAGAGTGAACTGAATATGTATTCAGTTATGTATATGCTTTCCACTGAAGCTTTCAGTCAAGATGTCTGAGGCCTGTGCTGGATGGAAGGAGTGCAAACCTCCAGGAAGGCAGAGGGACATCAGATGCGAGTTATCCCCAAAGACTATCACCAAGTGACTGGCCAAATAGGGCACCGGCAGAAGCCAAGCAACACATTGCTTACCTTTTCGTAAACAGGCAGAGATTTGGTGGGACAGCAGCATCTGTGGGAAGAGAAACAGAGTGAATAAGTCGGATTTTACAGCCTTGCTTGTCCCAAAATCCATAACATCCTGCCAACGTCAACGGACTTTTCCATGATCCGCCCCTGGCTCCTTCTGATTCTCATGGTGGGTGGGGCAGATTCAAGTAACTATAAAAACCAAGGATAAGTGTCCTTTATTTGAGAGTTAATGTTCCTGAGAAGTAAACTCTCCATTCGCCCCATAGAACATAGAACATTACAGCACAGAACAGGCCCTTCGGCCTTCGATGTTGCGCCGACCAATATAAAAAGCAATGCCCCTCCAAACTAAACCATTCCTTCTCTTCCATATACTTATCAACTAACCTCTTAAACGCCACCAAACTTGGCGCATCTACAACTGCTGCAGGCAGGGCATTCCACTCCCTAACCACCCTTTGGGTAAAGAACCTACCTCTGATATCCGTCCTATAACTATCACCCCTTAATTTAAAGCTGTGTCCCCTCGTGCTAGCTTTCTCCATCCTAGGAAAAAGGCTATCACTGTCCACCCTATCTAAACCTCTAATCATCTTATATGTTTCAATAAGGTCCCCTCTTAGCCGCCTCCTTTCTAACGAAAACAACCTCAAATCCTCAGCCTCTCTTCATAAGACCTGCCCTCCATACCAGGCAACATCCTGGTAAACCTCCTCTGTACCCTCTCCAATGCCTCCACATCTTTCTTATAATGTGGGGACCAGAACTGCACACAATACTCCAAGTGCGGCCGCACTAGAGTTTTGTACAGTTGCAACATGACGTTGCGGCTCCGAAATTCAATCCCCCTACCAATAAAAACTAAGACTCCATATGCCTTCTTAACAACCTTATCGACTTGACTGCCTACTTTCAGGGATCTATGCACAAATACACCAAGATCCCTCTGTTCATCAACACTATTAAGAATCCTACCATTAGCCCTATACTCTACACATTTATTATTCCTGCCAAAGTGCATTACCTCACACTTTTCCACATTAAACTCCATTTGCCACCTCTCGGCCCAGCTCTGCAAATTGTCCAAGTCTCTCTGCAAACTATAACACCCCTCTTCACTATCTACCACTCCACCGACTTTAGTGTCATCCGCAAATTTACTAATCCATCCCTCAATACCCTCATCCAGATCATTTATAAAAATTACAAACAGCAGGGGCCCCAAAACAGACCCCTGAGGTACACCACTTGTCACCGAACTCCACGATGAATATCTCCCATCAACCACCACCCTCTGTCTTCTATCTGCTAGCCAATTCCTAACCCAATTAGCTAAATCACCCTCTATCCCATACATCTGCATTTTCTGCAGAAGTCTTCCATGGGCCACCTTATCAAACGCCTTACTAAAGTCCATATATACCACATCAACCGCCTTACCCCCATCCACCTCTTTGGTCACTTTTTCAAAAAACTCAATGAGGTTAGTAAGGCACGACCTACCCTTCACAAAACCATGCTGACTATCCCCAATCAATTCATTTCTCTCTAAATAACTATAAATCCTATCCCTAATAATTCTCTCCAATACTTTGCCCACAACAGAAGTAAGACTCACTGGCCTATAATTCCCTGGAAAGTCTCTCTTCCCCTTCTTGAACAATGGGACCACATTCGCTATCCTCCAGTCCTCCGGAACCACACCCGTAACCAACGACGACCTGAAGATCAGAGCCAGAGGCTCTGCAATCTCCTCTCTTGCCTCCCAGAGAATCCTAGGGTAAATCCCGTCCGGCCCAGGGGACTTATCCAACTTCAAACCCTCGAGAATATCTAGCACATCCTCCCTATCTACTTCAATACTTTCCAGTTTGCAACCCTGTACCTCAGTGTTCTCCATAACTACATTTACATCACCCTGCGTGAATACCGAAGAGAAATATTTATTCAGTGCCTCTCCAATCTCTTCAGGCTCCACGCACAACTTCCCACTGCTGTCTATGACTGGCCCTAATCTTGCCCTAACCAATCTTCTGTTCTTAACATATCTAAAGAAAGCTTTAGGATTCTCCTTAATCCTATCAGCCAAAGTCTTCTCGTGTCCCCTCTTAGCTCTCCTCAATTCACTCTTTAGCTCCCTCCTGGCTAATCTATAGCTATCCATTGCACTAACCGAGCCTTCAAGCCTCATCCTGACATAAGCCTCCTTTTTCCTTTTAACCAGCAAATCAACTTTTTTCGTACACCAAGGTTCTCTTACTCGACCATTTCCTCCTTGCCTGACAGGGACATACTTATCAAGGACTCGCAGCAGCTGCTCTTTGAATAAGCTCCACATTCCAGATGTTCCCAGTCCCTGTAGTTTCCTAGTCCAATCTATGCACCCTAATTCTCTCCTGATGGCCTCATAATTACCCTTCCCCCAGCTACAACTATTGCCCCCAGCTTCATGCCTATCCCTATCCATCACTTAGATGAACGTAACCGAATTGGGGTCACAATAAGGTTGTGGCCCCACTCCACCTCTCACTGTTATTTCACATTATCACCCACTACAGTCTTATCAGAAAGTTGCTACATTCTAGACCAGCTGCTGATAACAGAGTAACTGTAAAAAACATTTGCCAAATCTTGAATCACTTCTGCAAAAAAAAGAAAATAAATGGTATAAAGAGTCTACTCATAACCTGGAGGTTACAACAGTGAATAACTAAATCAATCAGACCACAAGATCCCAGCTCCTGATCTCAGTTACTGCAGTGCTAACTGAGCTAACATTTGGGTATTGTAATAGGTCTTAGTCCTCTAAGCAACCAGGTTATGATTGCCATTTACCTGCTGGATATCTTGATGGAAAAAGTTGGGTAAGGACAGGATTGGGATCTGTTAAGATGCTCCTAGTTGAAATAATCTCCCAGTATTCACAGTCTAGACTTATACATTAAGGAAGACAGAGAGAGATGCTGAAGGGCAAATCCATTTTCTCTGGTGAGGGTGCTTCGACAAGGGGCCAAAACCTTTAAAATTAGACCTTGGCCATTCAGGGATGAAATCAGGAAGCATTTCACATGAAATCTGGAACTCTTTCCCTTGAGAAGCTGTTGAGATTGGATGTCAATTGAAAAATTCAAAACCAACAATTGATAGATTCTTGTGACGTAGATTGTTGTGCAAGCAAGATGCCATGATCCAACTGAATGACAAAGCAGGCTTCAGAGGCTGAAAGACCTACTCCTATTCATCTGTCCTAAGGAGAGGTAGTGATATTATCACTGGATTAGTAATCCAGAAACACAGAACCCAGCTCTGGGGACCTGGGTTCGAATCCTACCATGACAGATGGTAAAATTTGAATTCAGTAAAAATCCTGAATTAAAAGTATAATAATGATCATGAAACCATCATTGATTGTCATTAAAAACCCATTTGGTTCAATAATGTCCTTTAAGGAAGGAGATTTGTCATCCTACATGTGACTCCAGATCCACAGCCAGAGTTGTTGACTCATAAATGCCCTCATGGACAATAAAAGTTAGCCCAGCCAGCAACACCCACATTCCCGTGAATGAATAAAAAAAATGTAATTTAACTGGGAGCAGTTAAATTATCCTCACATATGTTTTGTTTTATACAGCTCCAGTACCACGAAAACCACAAATGTGTCCCATCCACCCAAATAAGAATACTAATAAAATGACATGGAAGAACTGTCAACTAAAATCAATACCTTCTCATTTTCATACAACAAATTGTCTGATTCAAATATGAAATAAATACAGAAAGTGCCAGAAACACTCAGCAGGACGGCAGCACCTGTAGAAGCGGAAACAGAGTGAACAAGTAGGATTTTACAACCTTGCTCGTCCCAAAATCATAACATCCTGCCAACATCAACGGACTTTTCCATGGTCTGCCTCTGGCTCCTTTTGATTCTCGTGGTGGATGGGACAGTAAAGTTCCAGTCAATTGTCAAATAAAGCCTGTTTAGAATCATATTGAACTCAAAACATTAACTCTGTTTCTCTCTCCACAGATGCTGCCGGACGTATTTCCAGCACTTTTTGTTTATGTCTCAGATTTCCAGCATTTTTTTTACTCATTTGTGGGACCTGGGCATCACTGACTGGCCAGCATTTATTGCCTATCTTGTTTAGAGAGCAGTTGAGAGTCAACCACATTGCTGATGCTCTGGAGTCATGTGTAGGCCAGATGGGGTAAGAACGGCAGATTTCCTTCCCTAAAGGACATTAGTGAACCAGATAGGTTTTTCCAACAATTGATAATGATTTCCTGGTTTCCAAGTATTTTTATTGAATTCAAATTCCATCAACTGCCATAGACCGGATTCGAACCCAGGTCCCCAGAACATTAGGATTAATTGTCTAACAATAATACCACTAGGCCATCTCCTCCCCATGGCAACATTATGCTTTTATTCTGATCGTCCAATTCAGTTTAGTGTTGCAGAAGTTATTTAGTCATCTGCCGGCACATTAGAAAAGATCTGAAATTGGGAAATGCAAAGGGAGACATCCCCACTTGGTGCTGCTTTGCAATCTGAGCCTCTGTACAATTGACAGCACTAAGCTCAAGGGATAAATGCACCACAAATTAGACAAATGGGAGGAAGTTATGCTGCAATTATACAGAGCTCTATTCTGGGCACGGCAGCTTAGGAAGGATCCTGATCTCTGGCGATATATAGTACAGATTCACCAGATGATGCTGAGGTTTAAAGTGCTAAATTGTAAGAGCAGGTTGGATGGACTAGGCTTGAGAATAGAAGATTAAGCAATGATTTAATCTAGGTATCCAGAACAAAATGAGATTGAGGAACAGAACAATCCAAAAATTAGCAATGAAATCAGGAAACATAAAAGGTAAAGCAAATGTGGAACTTTTTTTTATTCATTTATCAGGTTCATTTTTCAGAGACCCTTACGTACTTGATGCAAGAACAAAACACTGATCTGTATAAGAAAACCCAATCTTTATTCTCAAGCTCTTTGGAACATTGCTTTACTAACTCAGAACAGTGTTCTGAGCTTAGCCGAACCTCACTACCTCAAACAGTGGGGAGTGGAATTCTCTCCCTTTATTTGTTCTTTTAACAGCGATTAGTTGCATACACACAGTATAACTTCACCCAGATCACATGCTTGCTAACAGCAAAGGTAAGTACAAATACAGTATGTGAGTAAAAATATGTTGAAAACCCACTTTCCTTGTTGCCATTGAAATTGCACATCCACCATTGCCCCAATGTGAGATAGCAACCATTCTCATATAATATCTTTGGATGTTACTTTGTCATAAAATGAATGTTATCGCCTTTAAACAAGAACAACATTTAACCAAATCCAGTCTAGACTGATTTAATAAAGCAAAAGTTTTGTTATATTTCGTTATTTACAAGGCCAGGGTGACATTTCAGAATAAGGGAGTGTGCACTGATATCAGCACAGGTTGTTTCCAACAAGATGCAGTTAATCACAGCTTTAAGCTAATGGAGACTTTTCACTTTGTCTTAAAGCAACCAGTTGTGTTTGCAATTTTGCAGGATCTCAGTTTGCAAAACCTTTTTACAAATGGCCAAGATCATCGGAGATTCATGGGATGTTAACTCCTTAACACCTCACATTCTTGGGACATGGTCATTGCTAGCTGTTCAGTATTCATTGCCTGTCTCTAGTTATCCGAGGGCAGTCAAGAGTCAACTAGAATGCTGTGGTTTTGGAGTCACATGTAGGCCAGACCAGATAAGGATGGCAGATTACCTTTCCTAAAGGACATTAGTGAATCAGATGGGTTTTTTCTGACAATCAACAATGGTTTCATGGTCATCCTTAGATTCTTAATTCCAGATATTTTTAAATCGAATTCAAATTCCACTACCAGCTGTGACTGGATTCAACCTTGGGTCCCAAGAACATTAGTGAAGTTCCTGGATTAATAGTCTAGCAATAGTACCAGTAGGCTATTACCTCCCTCCAGGCGCACTCCAAAAGGCTCTGTAAGGAGGGTAGAAGTTTTTTGTTTGACGAGGGCTGGCTAAGGAAGCACCAGAAGGTGCAGATCAGTCATAACCTGATTAAATGGCTCCTGCTGTGCCACACAGCCTGTGGGTGAGTGAGAGAAGTAATTGATGGGCATCGTCAAACATTGGGGGAGAAAGCAGGAATATGGCATTGGGATAAGAAGTGGAAGAAATGGAAATGGTCAAGAGATTCAGATTTTTAGGTGTCCAGATCACTAAGAACCTGTTCTGGTCCCTCCACACTGATGATATAGTTAAATGTAATGCTTGTGTATCTTCAAGAATTTTTTAAAAAAATCATTGCCTCTACAGATTGTAAGCAGATTTTTTTTTCATTGTTGCCAAGCTGTCTGCTTACAAGTCCTTTTATTGCTGTTTCAATGGGATTTTGTTTACTTTGGGCTTCAAGAATTGTCTGGGATTTTTGTGACCTTTTGCATTGTTAGGGAGAAGAAAGATTAAAAGGTCAGGTAACAGGAGTTCTTTCATTTTCAGTTTTGGACTGCGGGCTGCTATTTTAGTTCAGAAGGTGTTTGGACATTAGATTGAAAAACAGTGTTTTTCTCGCTCTCCTGGATATTATAAATTCTGCTGGCTTGCTGGAAGCAGGTCTTCTTGCCTTCCTCAGAGTGTGGATTCTGTCTCTTGCAGTTATTCACTGGCTGAAAGCTAAAGACAAACAATGGCATCATCTCTACCTCGTGGACTGTTGGACATTACAAGGCCGGAAAGTCAGAGTCTCAATTCTCTAGCCAAAGGATTACGTTCCAGCATCATGTCAGCATTCGTATTTTCTGCGATAAAGCTGTTGCAGGAGTATGTTTATAGTGAAGTTGTTTCATTAGAACATTGCATAGATTTGTTAAGGTTTTTACAATCTCATGGTTGTTTTTCACTTGTTTGTAATTGCTAAAAGTTATTGCTATATGTTAACTGTATTCTTAAATAAACTTTGTTTGATAAAAGCTCCCTAGCGGGTCATGTGAATCATGCCTGAAGTGAAACCTTTCATGCTTATCCCTAGTCAAATTCAAATTGAAAAACTTATGATGCAGGTGGACTTTATAAAACACTTTGGAATTACTGACCTGATTTATAGCATAAGAAAGCCCACCAATGCCTCTACTTTCTCAGGAGGCTAAGAAAAGTTTTCATCTCTGCTACAACTCTCCATGAACTTTTACAGGTGCACCATAGAAAGCATCCTTTTCAGTTGTATCACAGCTTGCTCTGGCCAAGACCACAAGAAACAATACAAGGTCATGAATGAAGCCCATTCCATCATGCAAATCAGCCTCCCATCAATTGACTCTGTCTAGATTTTTCGCTGCCTCAGAAAAGCAGTCAGCCTAATCATGGACCATATGCATCCTGAGCATACTCTTTTCCATCTTCTTCCATAGGGAAAAATATAAAAGTCTGAGAACACATAACAACCAATTGAAGAACAGCTTTTCCTACTGCCTTCAGATTTTTGAATGGACCTACCATATATTGAGCTGATCTTTCTCTACACCTTAGCTATGACTGTAATTTTGTATGATTATATTTTGAACCCTTTCCTTATCCCCTAAAGTTCATTTATTAGTGTCATAAGTAGGCTTACATTAACACTGTAATGAAGTTACTGTGAAAAGATGCCCATTCAGTAAATTTATTAATGTCTGTTTGTAATTATTTGCATTCCTTCCTAATACTGAAAAGTAAAGCTTTTTTATTAGTCACAAATAGATGCACATTAACATTGCAATGAAGTTACGTGAAAATTCTTTGGATGACACACTCCGGCAACTGTTTGGGTACACTGAGTGAGAATTTAGCATGGCCAATGCACTTAATCAGCAGGACTTTGGAAGGAAACCAGAGCCCCCAGAGGAAACCCACAGACAGGCAGAGAACATGCAGACTCTGCATAGACTGTCACCCAAGCTAGGAATTGAACCCTGGCACTATGAGGCAGCTGTACTAACCACTGTGCCACCATGCTGCCCTATGTACTCTATGAACAGTATGTTTATAGAAGAGGAACTACTTCTTGCAGAGGGTGGCAAACTTATGGAGCTCACTCCCCCCATAGCATGGTGGAATCTAAATTGTTGAATGGTTTCAAGAGGGACATAGACATACTTACTAATAATGAAAAGGAACAAGGGATGTGGGGAGGTGGGCCAAAAGAGAAAACGCTGGAAAATCTCAGCAGGTCAGCAGCATCTGTAAGGAGAGAAAAGAGCTGACATTTCCAGTCCAGATGACCTTTTGTCAAAGCTAAGAGGCGCAGCAAGTGGGAGATATTTATACTGCAGGGTAAGGGAACGAAAGACGGGTCGTAGCCATATAAATTAGAGGATAAAATTAATGGCTGTGAGAATAAAGGGTGTGAATTGTGAGGCGATGGATTTGAGCGATCAGCCATCATCTGATTGAATGGCAGAGCAGGCTCGAGGGGTTGAATTTGCCTACTTCTGCTCTTAATTCCAACGTTCCTGTGCAAGAAACAATACTTTTCAATGTATTCCAATACATGTGACAATAACAAATCAAATGATGCGCTTCTGAACTCTCCCGATTGCAGCTTGTATGGGGGATGAAATTTACAAGGACCATACCGGCTCGCAGAGTGAAGCAGCAAGTTCCACCTCCTGAATTACAACAACAACAAAGGACCCTAGCAACCATCCCCGGCCGGAAATACGTGCGGCCCCCCAACGTCATTTCCTGTAGTGCCGAGCTCGAGGTAGGTGGCGTCGGTTGGAGCTCTCGTGCTCAGCTTTTGTTTTTTTCATTTCCCCCTTTTTTCCCCCTTTCTTCTCCCTTTTCCCTCTTCTCTTGAACAGTTTGAAGCATTTGGCTTTCAGAGGCGCCGACATGAGCGACACGGAAGAACAAACCTACATCGAAAGGGTGAGTTTTTGTCGAAATATCGTCCATTTTCGTGTCGGGGGTGTTTTTTTTATTTGCTCTGCGAATGTTCTGGAGGAGAGCCGTCCCCCCCTCCCAGTGCCCGCTTAGGTCCCGCCTCCTCTTTCAGGCCGATTGGCTCCGGTGCCTCGTCACAGAACCAATTATTGCGCGCGATGTCGGGGGCGGGGGTTCTCATTGGTATGTGCGACTGCCTGTCAAACCGTGAGGCCGATGTTCCACCAATGAGGGAAGGGGAAGCCGCCCGGGCGGGTTACACTCCGCCTGCTGATTGGCTGCATGTCGGTGTCAATCAAAGTACCCATGGCGGAGCTGCCTGAGCTCCAATAAAGCGGCACCCCTTTACGTTTGGCTATTTGTTACTGCGTTTCAACGCTTGGTGGATTCATTTAAAATCTGTCTTTATTTTTAAATATCTCTTATTTAAAACAGGAGTTTTGCCTTCATTACTTAAGAATAGGGAGGTGAGGGTTATAGGGCGGCACAGTGGTTAGCACTGCTGCCTCACAGTATCAGGGACCTGGTTTGATTCCAGCCTTGGGTCACTGTCTGTGTGGAATTTGCACGTTCTTCCCGTGTCTGCGCGGGTTTCTGTAGGGGGGTATTTTCTTGGGTGTCCCACTGGGGAGTCTTGTATTCAGCCAAACTGAGCTAATACAAATACTTTGTAAAGGATACTATGCAGTTAAAGACATTCTTTATTTGACCATGTATTCTCTCTGATGTTAGATCACATGGGTGTAACAGATATACATTTCTGAAGAGTTAATTTTCCTGCACTATGTCATCTAAACCGGATGATCCAATTACATTAATACACTTTATTCACTTCGGCCAATAGCATTTATCTTCTAGCAGAATTAGAAATTCATTGTCAACTGAACCCATAGATGCTCCCCTCAACGGTTGCCTGATAATTGCCCCTATGCAAATCTGGTAGGTTCTAGGATTGCTCCTAACACCTGTAATCCTGAGAACAGTAAGGGAGCCATCTTCCCTGTCTGTTTTCCTACCCCTTATCAGCAGAGTTGGCATTGCAGCTACTCATTACTATTAGAAGCTGAATCCTTCTAAACTTTGGTAATGTAGCTTGCCTGGCTGTCCCTGATAATATATATCTGATACTTTGTTCCAAATGAATGTGATCTGTCTAATTAAACCTATTTCCCACTTTGCCAAGAAGTAAACTTGGTTAAAGCTCACAAGAAAATACAAAAGTACAGTTTAAGTACTTCAAAAATGATTATATATTACACAAACAATACCATTGTATATCATTTAAGTGGTATATGTTTAATAAGGCATACTAGTCCCTATTTTAAACTAATCTACTTTGGTTTAATAGTCTCAAAGTAGAAGTTTCTGTATCCCCCACTGGAGTTTCCTCCAGGTGCTTTGATTTCTTCCCACAGTCCAAAGATGTGTAGTTAAGGTTGATTGGCCATGCTAAATTGTCCCTTAGTGTCCCAAGGTGTATAGGTTTGGTAAATTAATGGGGCAAACATGAGGTTATGGGGATAGGGCCTGGGTGTGATGCTCTGTTGTAGAGATTGTGCAGACTAGATGGGCCAAATGGCCAACACCTGCACTTTAGTTATTCTATTCTATTTCTTTCATTTTGGATTATGCCAGCTCTGCCCTCCTGCAGCCTTGATCCATGTGCCACCCCCCTGCCTGCAACGTGACTAGATCATAATGCAGTTTAATGTATTCAATAGGCAAGAAAGCCTAACAAGGTTTATTTGTGATTTCTTTTAAAGTGTAATAAGAGGGTAAATTACCATAATAGAATATAATTCAACTGGGACTCCTGAGGGGTGTGGGGGGAGAAAAACTGAACCTTGTGCTTTTGTTTGTGGGGAATGGGGATAGGTTGGGGAGGAAGCTGCAGCAAGAACATGCAGGTAACAGCCTGGTCTTCCTATGCTTTCTACAGTACATCCAGGATCCTTGGGCTACAAGCAGAATTTAGTCAAGTATTAACAGTTCTTTTGGTAATATCCAGAACTACTTTCTGGAGTTTTAACCATTTTGGGAGAGGGAAGGGGTGGTAAAACATTACACTTAGACAGTGGAAGTAAACTTCGGATGTTGGTAGTTGGTGAGTGTGGCATGCTGGGAATTGGGAAGTAAAATTTAATATTTTGTTTTATGGAGTTGGCAGTTTGCAGAGCGTTTAACCTCAAGTGCTCAAATTTATATGATTCGATAGTTCCCTCTCCCCAAAAGTAACATGCTTTTTATATCCTGCATTAATATGCCTTATCTAATTTTATCTAATTGAACCTCATTAATATTAAGAGATGGTATGAATTTACTTCAGTATTGTTCCTGCCTGGAACATGCAAAATGATGTTTTGTCAGAAGTCTATGATGGGGGTGGAATACAGATCCCATTTGCTGCCTTGAATCTACAGTTATAATCAGAAAACAGATTTAATGCCAAATATCGCATCATAGTTAACAGGCTTTGCAGCTTTGAGGTTTGAATACTGAACAGTTGTACAATACATCTAAGGAGCAGTTTCCATGATTTTTACTGACAAATGTATTTTATCAAATCACTGTGCAAATATTTTTCTCTTAACCTCCTTTTCCCAAAACCCTGATATATAATCGAAGCTACCGACAATAGAAGACAAGGGGGAGGGAGTTCCAAAATGTAAGTAAGATATTAGGGCTCAGCATTCATACTTTCCATTTAAGAATAGCAGTTGCCCACTTTCCTCTGGGTTTTCTGATGTTTTTGTGAAAAGTTGAAGTCAGCTGTAAAGAGCTTTCCCATCTATGGGAAATTGCGCCTTTTTGCAAGCAGCATAAGTTGAGATTAGGAATGTGTAGTGTTGGTAATTTTCCCTCTGTCTTCTTTCCCATTTGCCCATCTCATGTCCATGTTTTGCTTTCTTTGCACAGTGTTGTAACTTCATTGTGCCCTGACAGCAACTTACAGAACCTGGACACAGTCACTATTTCAAATACTTAGAAATGTGATCTGCTAAAATGGTGCCTTATATTTCCTTTAAATTTATTGCTGTAAATTTGACATGTGAATCCATATACCAAGTCCAACTGTGAATGCTCCACTATATGATTGTGAAAATACTTACTTGTATTTTTGACCATTGAGCAAACTTTAATTTTGGTCAGACCCTGTTCTTCATATGTCTGGAAGTTTATTTTTTGTTATCCTGCATTTAGAGAGGCTTAAAAAATGTTGGAGCTCTCCCTAAAGTGTTTGTCAGAGCATCCTGTTATTTTACATTTATTAGTAGTGTCACTGACATTGATGAGGGAAGAGTCCCAAGACAAAAGAAGATAGAAGCATTAAAGGTTCGTTGTTTTTATTTACATACTGTACTATAGGTTAATATTAATTTTAAGGTTTTCAGTATTTGTGTACTTTGCAATTGTTGAAATTATGGCTGTTAGTGGTTATTTATCCACTGAAGCCACTTGGCCAAGTTAATTAAATCTGGTTTCTTTGTTGTAATCTTGTTCCCTGATACATGGGAAAATTGTTAATTCAGAGTCTATTTTCAAAATCAACATATTAATTCAACAATTTTCAAAATCAATATATCAATTCAACATGTGTCCAGTGCACTTTACAAATGTGTGTGGAATGATTCTTGTACTGACGCGGAGATCCAGGCAATTCAAATTTGAAATAGTTTGTACCACTTGAGAAATTTCATTAAAAATACAAATGCTGGAAATCTTTGGTAATAGAAAATGGTGGAAGCATACAGTGGGTCAGTTGTCATCTGGGAATGAAGTATTGATGTTTTTAGATGGAATCCATTTTTAGAATTGATGAAGTCTGAATTATAATGAAGGTTTGTACCTGCAGTGTCAGTCACTTTTCTCTTTCAGATATTCTGATCTGTGCAAAACCATCATTTACTGTGCCCCTTTTATGGGCAGTATAATGGGCTTGGATGTCAACCTCAGGGCTACTGATTTATGATGATCAAGTTGAATTCTATGTTTATTGCTCAGGAGTTTTGCCACTGTTTGATCATATTCTGCAAACCCTATTTGTCATATAGCTATCACATTCTAGGTTATTGTCACCTTTTGTGAAAATGTCAATCAAAGTATTTGGCCATGATTCATCTCCTCTTTGGTCTCACTTGAGTGTCTGGAAATATGAGGTCACTCATAGAACTTAGCGTTTCTGTTAGATTGGTCTGTTTCAAGATCTTTTTTAATACTTTCATGAAAGCATATTCATTTGTGTAGGCTATAATTCAAAAAGGAGGTGAGAGCAACATTAGAAACATAGGAACAGGAGTAGCCCATTCAACCGTTGAGCCTGCTCTGCCATTTCATATCCCTATTGATTGCTAACCTATTGTTTGGGCAATAGTTATAGGACAGATTCAGATTAGTGACTGTTTTTGAGAATTCTTGAGACTAATAAATAGCCAGCATATGTGCTTCATACTTGTAGTGATGAAATGCAGAAAAGGAAAATCATTTGCATACATTGAAATCTGAACAAAGCAAGATGTTAAGCAGCAAAGAGTAAAGACTGTTTACAATGCGTAATGTGTCCAGTCCTTTGAAAGATGGACAAAGTCAGTAGATATGCCTGTCAGAGGGAGGAAGAGTGGCCAGTGATAAGTGTGTTTGCAGTTTTGGGTGGAATTATGTTTCAGTTCCTTAATCTGCGCCTCATTGACGTTTGTGCTGTACAGTTTGTTATTTTTGTTAAAGGGCCATGTTTTCACTTCTACATTACCATGTCTCTTGACAAGGCCATAATCTTTATCCTGACTTAGGTAGCCATGACTACTTAATTAAATGATGTATTTGAGACCATACTAAAAGAAAATTGGAATTTTTCTGCAATTATTATAGTATTATAAACTAAGACAATATATTGATGTAATTTTAAAATTTGCAGCTCAAAATACAAGCAATATAATTTTCTTTCCCCGATAATCATTCCATTGTAAGCGAAGCATGCATTAGAAGTTGCCAGTATCTGCTATAATTTGCAATGTAAGTGCAGGGAGAAAAGAAATTTGTTGCCACTGCTGGAGATAGGTAGGTATGGCACGTTTCGAGGGTTTTATCTGCCTCCCAAAAATTGATATTGGTAGAAACCGTGTTAAATTGTGTTGCAATTGTACTGGTAGCTCAAGGATGAAAGCAAATTTAAGCACAGACACGTATGTCATTGACCAAAATGCCTGTTTGAGTACAAGTAACAGTCCATTAATATTCTTGGATGAATTTTTAAAAAAGTAACTGTTGCTGAGTGCAAGATCAGGACCCGTTGCCATAGATACTGATATTGATGGAGGCTATTTTGCATCTTTCTCTGAACTGCATACCACGGTTTAGTCTTCCATGTTTCTAATAATCTGACTTTGGGATATTATTATTAGTGTTCGATTTTGGAGTGAAAAATAAAGGGAGCTCAAATGTTTAAAGAGAAAGCATTGCTAAGAATGAGCGCAATGAGTCAAATTTTCCTCAAGGCACTTCTCCCCTTGTTCTAAATATCATTATTCCCTTTCCATAAGAGAGAGCAGAATTATCCCATTTGGCCCATTGTGCCTGGTCTGCCATTCAGTTCTGGCAGAGAATTTTCTGAACCTGTTCTTCCAGCTTTTACCCCTAAACTTTGATCCCTTTATCAATCACGATCCTATCTAATTCTGCTTTAAATGTACTCAATGACCTGACCTGACCTCCACAGCCATCTGTGGCAATGAATTCAATAGATTCACCACCCCATGGCTGAAGAAATTCCTCCTCATCGTGGTTCTAAGGATTGTCCTTTTATTCTGAGGCTATGTTCTACCAGTGGAAACACTTTCTCCACACCTGCTCTATCCAGACCTTTCAGCATCCTGTGAGTTTCAATGACACCCTGTTTGTCCTTCTGAACTCCAGGCCTAGAGTCTTTAAATGCTCTTCGTACGTTAAAAGTTCAAAGCTTATTTATTAGTGTCGCAAATAGACTTACTTTAATGCTACAATGAAGTTACTGTGAAACTTGCCTAGTCATCACACTCCAGTATTCGGGTATAGTGTGGGAGAATTTAGCATGGCCAATGCACCTAACCAGTACATCTTTCGGACTGAGGGGAAAATGGAGCACCTGGAGCAAACCCACAAAGAGAATGTGCAGACTCAGCACAGACAATGACCCAAGCTGGAAATTTAACGCAGCTGGAATGCAGCAGTGCTAACTACAGTGCCACCCTTGTGCTGTCAAGCTTTTCATTCCTGGGATTGTTCTCATGAACCTCCTCTGAACCCTCTCCAGGGACAGCACATTTTCCTTTAGCAACAGGGCCCAAAATTACTCATAGATCTCCAAACGTGATCTGTCTAAAGCCTTCTAAAGTCTCGGCAGTACATCCCTGCCTTTTATATCTTCATTCTCTTGAAATGAATGCTAAAATTGCTTTTGCCTTCCTAACTACCAACTCAACCTGTAAGGTAACTTTAAGAGAATCTTGAACCAAGATTCCCAAGTCTCTGTGGTTCTGATTCTGAATTTTCTCCACATTTAGAAAATAGTCCATGCCCCTATTCTTCCTATCAAAGTGCATGACCTTCACTTTCCCATGTTGTATTCCATTTGCCACTTCCTTGCCCATTTTTCTAACCTATTCAAGAGCTTCTGCAAAATTCCCCACTTCCTTGATACTACCTGTCCCACCACCTATTTTTATGGCTAACTTTGCAGATGATACAATGCCTTCAGTTCCTTCATCTAGATCATTGATGTGCAAAGTGAAAAATTGTAATCCCAACACTGACCTCTGTGGAACTCCACTAGTCACTGGTTGCCATCCTGAAAAGGATCATTTTATCTCCACTGTATCTGCCAGTCAGCCAATTTTTCTCTCCTATCTCTTCTCATGTCTTCTCTAAATTTATCTTGAGGCCTATCTCCTGTTCCATTAACTCTGTTCCCAATAATTGCTGATCACTCAATCTTTATTCCTGGCTCCCATTTTGTCTAATATTGCTGAGATGTGTCACTGTCAGCAGTGACAAAAGGCAAGCTATCTCTCCTCATTTTTGGGAACATGCAACATTTACAACACAACATGAGGTCCTTTAGCCACAGTGCCTTTGCTGGCTGAAAAAGAGCTTTCCATCCTAATTGGTTTCTGGCCCTTTGAGTTTTGACATTTGAGTGAATATCAGAGTATTTTTCAAATGTGGAGAGGGTTTATGCCTCTATCATGTTTTAGGCTGAGTGTTCCACCATGAGTAAAAGTATTTCTCTTGGATTTCATTCTAATCATGAAAATCTGGAAAAAAGCAAGATGCTGGAAATACATGTTTGGCAATATATGTAAAGAGTAATGACTGTCTGACATTTCATGCATTTAATCATTCATCAGATTTTGCTCAGCTACTATAAATATATGCCCCTTAGCAATTGACCTCCCTGCTAAGAGGAATAGGTCCCCCTATTCATTCTCTCTAGGCCCCTCATTAATTGTGGACATTTTGATTAATTAACTCTTTCTTCAGCTTTGAGTATTCCAAAGAAAATAACCGCAGCTGATTTGATCTTTCATCCTGACTAAAATTCTCATTCCTTGTAACATCTTATAAATCTACTTTGTACCCTCCCCAGTGTCGTCATGTCTTTCCTGTAATGTGGTGACAAGCACTGTATGCAGTAATCTAGCTGTGAACTTAAGTAGGTAATGTTGTATTTGGTTCAAGCAGAACCTTCCCGCTCTTTTATTCTGTTCTTTTGCTTTATAAAGGAAATCATTCCATGTAGTGACTAAGCCACTTAATCTACCTACCTATCTCCAGGGATTCGTGGCTGTGTACTTTTCGATCCCTCTGTTCTTTGATATTTGAATATCCTTTTTTTTGTCTGTTTGTTCATTTTCATCAGATACATTAGTTGACCGTTCCAGATGGAATTCCATTTGCTGCTTTTATTCCTCACTATCACCCATGCAACCAAATGTCATTCGCAAACTTTTCAATTATACCTCTGACATAATGCCTAAGTCACTGATATATACTTTGGAAAGCAAGGGATCTAACACTGAACCCTGTGAAACTGCACTGGAAGAAGCATTCGAGTTATTTTTACTACTTCCCCCTGAATCTTGTGGACTCTTACTTTCTTGTCTACCTTGCTGGAATTCATGTGGGCTACATTAAAGGTGTTACCCTCATCATCCTCCTTTTGACCTTGTCAAGAAATTATATCAAGTTAGTCAGACACAGTCTTCTGTTTGCAAATTATGCTGGTTGTCCTTTATTAATCTGGGCCTTTCTGAATGATGATGTATGCTGTCACAGAATTTTTTCCACTAATTCAAATGCTGGTTGACTTGCCTGTAATTACTCAGGCTATTGCTTCCCTACTAGGGCTGCCCTTCCATCTTTAATAAACAAGGGTATAATATTCAGTGATTATGCCAGAAACTGAGGATTGGAAACTGATTGTCAGAGCCTCTGCTATTTCCTCCCTTGGCAGCCTGAGATATGTTTCATATAGCCTAGCGACTTATCCACTTCCAAAGATGCTAAATCTCTTAATATTTCCCCCTCGCTACGTTTATCTCATCCAATATTCCATAAATGTCTCAAGTCCAGTGACTGCATCATCCAATTGTTCTGCGCAGACTAATCCTCCTCAAATGTTTCTCATTGCTCTCACATTTCATCTAGCTATTTCAAGTCCACTTTTGTCAAATCATGCCTCAGTAAAATTGTTCTTTCCTTAATTTGGAATATTTATTCTTGATCTACTTTCATTCCTTTCTGTAACTATTATATCTAATTAAATTATTACCACTGGAATATTCTGATACCAGTTTCATTCCCAAAATCAAGAATTGCTCCTTGTTGAACTTGTGAATTGGTTAAAAAGTTCACTTGAATGTAATTTTAGAATTCTGCGTTCTCTGTACTTTTTATGCTGACTTTATTCTAGTTAATAAGGCAGTTGAAATCTCCTATTATTACAGCCCTGTTCCTTCTGTAGTTTTCCAAAGTTTGCCCACGTTTGCCCTTCCATCTCGCTGTTTTGGTGCCTGTTATGTACTTCTAGCAATGTGATTGCCCCTTTTCTGTTCTTCACTTCAATACAGCCTCATCTGATTATCCTTCCAGTATATTATTCCCCCTCTCAGCTATAATTGTTTCTCAATCAACATTGCATTCTTCCACTCTATTCTCTCTGAAACTCTCTAACTGGAATTTTGGCATGCCCATTTCTGCCCTTGCAGCTGTCTTTCAATAATAGCTTATGCTATTGTAGTTTTGTATATGCCCTAGCCTTACTCACCAGTCTCCTTGCATTGAAGTCTATAACACTTATCACTGATAACTCGTTTATTTTAGTTTTTATTTATCTCTTTCAAACTCATTGCTAATTTTCTGCCTTCCAATCCCAACTTTGCTTTTATTCCTTCTGATTTGATTATTGTGTTTCCATCCCTTCAAGCTAGTTTAACCCCTTTAGGAATTCTTGTTGGCCTGTCCATAACCTTTCACATGGTTAGCCGTGTTGCGATTCTCCAATGCTTCTGCGATCCTCCAGTTGTGGCACCTTGTGCATCTATTATTTTATCCTAAGAAGTCTTGGCAAGGTTGATATGGAAAAGATGTTTCCTCTGTGGAAATGGATGGTTCCTTCTTTTTAAACAGAGATGAAGAATTCATAGAAAATAGGAGCAGACGTAGAACATTCAGCCCCTCCGACCTGCTCCGCCATTCACCATAATCAGGGCTGATCATCTGACTCAGCCTGATATTGCCTTCCCCCAAATAAAGTTGAAGCAACGGTCTTGAATATTTTTAAGGCATATCCTTAATAAGCAAGGGAGGGGTGAAAGATTATGGAGTTAGATAGAATTGTGGAATTGAGGTTACAATCCTCACAACCATTATCTTATTAAATGGCAGAGCAGGCTTGGGGGACCTACTTCTTATTTGCTCTACCTTTAGCAACATGTTTTCAGCTTCCTCTGCCCTAAATCCTGGAATAGCATTTTACTGGCTGTCTCTTCCCCCTTAAAAAGTAACATTTTGACCATTCTTGATCAGCTGTCCTAATATCTTATGTGCTTTGCATCATTGATTATGTCCCTGTGTGATATCCTTGGAATACTTCACTGCATTTAAAGGCATTATTTAAATATAAATTGTTAGATGAAGTTGAATTATTTCTCTCTACCACTCCTTTTCACCACCCCAGCCTAGTTATCTGGGCTGTGCGTTGGGTGGGGAAGACTGCATTTGGGGTGTAGTCATCTTAATGTTGTAGCTGGAGGGAAGAGCATGGGCAGACTGAATTTGGGTTAGTGATGGGGAGTTCACAGGTCTGCCTTACAACCATTATGGTAAATCTTTTACAATTTACTGGGTTGCTTTGTGAAACATGATTCCAAAGATCTACAAACATGAAATATGCATTTAATTTGCATTATATGTTGAATCTGAAACAATAGACTGTTGGGTGTCAAGCATTTGCAGCCATGTAGCGGTTAAGATTACATTAAATGCCCAAATTATACTCCTAATTTTATACAAGAGGAGGTTTCGCACTGGCTGCAGTTAAAACTGTCAAAGATGGGTTGATGGAATCCATAGTTTCTGGTTCCTGAATCATAACCCTGCCCCATGCTCATAAACCCTAAAGTAAAACATGAGAACTGCGTATGTGTGGCATTGGCACAAATTCAGCGATACAAAAATCTAGCTCCATTGGCATTTTTACTAAGGTTTGAGGCAGATGTAGCCTTGCATGAATAGCTCATCAAAAAGTTTGGTTTTGGGCTCTGATGTGAGGTTATTGCTAAATGAGATGACCTGACACCTCAAACCTGCCGGAGGATGCTTCTGAAGGGCGTGGTCTACATAGAAAGTATTATTTCTCCAGTGAAGTGAAAAGAATAATGTCCCATGCTTTGTGCTCTGAGAAGAGGTTTAGCCAAATGTTTGTTCTAGGCTGCTTTACCCCAACAGTGCTCAAGTATAAAACACCTAATATATGTTTTCACTTTCAATGTCATATTGAGCAAAATTTGTTGTTTCCAATGTGTTTTAAGCTGCAGACAGTGTAGCATGATTTTAAACAATGATTGCAATAGAATCTGCAGTAGTTTTCAGGAGCAGGAGTTCCTGCAGGCTGAAGTGTGATATTGTAAAATACAATATGCTGCTCAATGAAGACTTGAGCTGTTTCAATTATATAAATCTTGCTGATGTATGCTCTTAACTAACAAAATCATTTTTGAGAGCATTTTGGTAGAATTAGTAACTTGGGGCAATTCAAGTCGAAATGTAACTTTTTAAAAAAAATCAAAGTTTCACAGCTGTAAATTACTTTTAACAAAGTCAATAAGCTCACTGTTAGCTGAAGCCAATTTAAGTCGTTGAGCCTTATTAGTATTTGTCCTATGAGAGTCATTTTGAAATTGGTCTGCAATATTGTTTCAATTTCTATGGGAAGTGTGTTGAAGTTGGCATTTATTAATGCTCTTCCTGTCAGTTCAGTCCATTCATTTGCAAGTTGGTACAAGCATCAAAATAATTTAGTTAGGATAATGAAGAGCCAGTCAGCTTATAGAATGTATAGGTAGTTTATTGCACAGCTTTTATGAGTTTTGTAGTTTGCAAGCAGTTGAAGTAAGCAAACTACCTATAATATATTGAACAGATCTCCTCATATTTACAAGTATATGTTTCCGAATAGTATTTTAATTGTACACAAGGTCCTAGCATTTGTTGTTTAATACTTAATGAGTTGGTGCTAAGTGTTGCTACTTTGCAGCTTAGTTTTGCTGGTTTAGGTGAGTATTATCTGACCCCATAGATGATTCCAGTTGATCATCAATGCCTTTTGAAAAATATATAGACTTCAGTAACTTGGCTGGCAGTAAGAATGCTAGATAGTAGTGTAGCAAAGCAGTGGATTTATTTTGTTTTGCTAATCTAAAATACTAACATTTCTTGGCTGATTTGGTGTGTTTCTTCTTCCCATGGCTCTTTACAAGTTGAATAAATAACTTGAGTGGTTAAAATTATGTTGCTCTTCTGTGATTGTTGGCCAAATTCATCACAGTGGTATGGTCAGAAAGCGTATAATACTGACTGCTTAAGGCCTGTTCTCTGGCTAATGTTGATATACCATTAAACCAAGAAAGTGTTACATGGCCAAGTTATACCACGTGCAACACATTAGTCAAATGATGGCGCAGATTCCTGTTACTAAATCAGAACTCAGCAAATTGTGAGAGTTTTTAAGAGGCTTTCCCCACCATATCAGAAGCATTGGTAAAATTTTGACAATTTCTCCACCACTAATGTAACAAACTGAAATGAACACACCTGTCAAAAGGTGGTAGTTTATATCCAGTATTTATCAGCTATGATAAAAACACAAAATACTGGGAATGTTCAGCAGATCTGGCGACATCTGTGAAGAGAGAGACGGAGTTAATGTTTCGGTCAGTGGCTCAAAGTTCATTAATCTTAAGTGTTAACTCTCTCTCCATAGTTGCTTCCTGACCTGGTGAGTCTTTCCAGCATTTTCTGGTTTTACTTTGGATTTCCAGCATCCACAGTATTGTGCTTTTGTGTTATCGCTTTTATTGAAAAAAGTCTTTGCATTTGATGTCTACTCTGAACAAATCTATGCTTAGGGTAATTGTCCTCAAGTTGGATCCTTGTGGCCCACTGTATGTGTTCATTTTTTTTTGGTAAACCACAAATCTTTGTTCCTTGTATTTCAGTCAGTTTAACAGAAGTTTACTACAATGGTCCTCGCTGGGTCTGTCAGACAAGTCAATAAGCTGGTCCACAACTACATGTTACCAGTAGGAATAAGTGAAAATCCTGAAATCCAAGCTAATCTGAATTTGGACTTTTTTTAGGTGGTCCTAAGTTTATAGTCACTGTGTTTTCTTAAAACAGTGGTATTCAGGTTTGTCCAAAGTGTTGATTTTTGTTCCCACCCATTTTCCCTCCCTGGGAAACATCTTTTCATGAAATTGGAGCTGATCAACTTCTATGAACTTTGACTTGTTCATATCAAGTAGTTGAATAGTCTTGAGTATCTAGTGCCCCATTCTGAAGAAGTCAACTCATTTCAGCAATTGTCTAGTGAAAAAAATCAATTTATTCATAAACCACCTTCATTGGGACACTGAGCAGCTGACAATACAAATGGCTGAAGTAAAATTAATTTTCAAATTAATTATCTAATTTCTAAAAACATTTAGCGTGTAACTTTTTCATTCACAATGCTACACAGACATGAAATCTTGACTGGGCAAACCTAAATAGGTTGATATCTTTGAAGATGTGTTAAATTTTTACTTTTTGATGGTTAAAAGGGTGCATCAGTTTATAATGTGGGCACTACTTTGAGTTTGACACTAATACGCAACTGCATGATGCATGTATTTCTAAACTGTTTGTTCAGTGACATGCTAATTCCGAGGTGAATGATGGAGTGACACAGGCCTTTTCTTTTGGTGCCATGAAGATCCAGTTCGATGAATAACTGTTCAGCTGAAATGAGTTACTCTTCAGTTTAAATTGTGGCTAACGGGGTTTTTAACATTTCAGCATTGTGTGCGGCTCCAGGTAAGAAACAAATGGGGTAGGAGATTAGGAGATGGTGAGTATCAGTCTGACAATATGTTTACAATGACCATTTTGATGACTTATACTGGCATTAAGCTCCAGTTCTTTAGGAGCTCTTGACCCCCAAATTGGAAGGTTGAGACAGAGTTTAGTGTTGTCTATCCAGTTCATATGTTATAATTCAACTTGAATTGTGCCTCATACTTGCTGACCAGAGTGAAATTGGCAACTGGTTTGGGAAAGCTGATTCCCAGATAGTTCCACTGGAGGAGGATGAGTGAGATGCAAACAAAATCATAATAATAGCTGAGAAGATACCATTCTAATGTTTAATCATTGCCAGTTACAGACCTTGAGGTATGAATACCTTTGGTTATTTAGTTTGTAACCGAGAGCCCAAGTGTTCACGTCGACTCTTTTGTTGCCTGGATAAGAATCCTGCTTACGGCTGTTAATAGAGTCGACTGTTTGGCATTGTTTTATTTCCTGTAACTACAGTTGTTGCAGATGAGAATCTTTGAAAAGTTTCACTGGTTGTAACTGGCTAATCTCAGCACAGGTTTTCTCTGCAATTACATGCCTCATCCTGTTCTTTTTTTGTTAAGGTTAATATTCATGAAGAAAAGAAATGTGGAAGAAGTCAATTGACAAGTTTTGTGTAATAATTGAAGCTCAGGAATAAGTGAAGCTGAATTGGGGAAAAAAAAAGAATGCATGCTAAAAAAAAAGACACGAAGTCCCACAAATAGAATGTGTGCAGTGTGTGAAGTGGGAAGATGAACCAAGTGAGAATTTGAAACTGAAGAATGAAGAAAAGAAATAGAATGAAGTTAAGATCAGAAGTATCTGGAATCAGAAAGCACTACGCTAAGTAATTTCTAGTCTGTTTATGTGTACGTGCGGGGCTTGCGGTAGTCTCACGAAGTCTTGAGTGAAACTTCGCTCAAGGGACTTTTTATTTTTGAGTGAAATTTGGTTAAAAAGTAAGCATGAAGTCAAGTTTAGCCTCTTGAATACTTTCATATGCCAGAACTTTTAATTTTGAATTGAATTGTAATACTTTAATAAATTCACTCAAATCGTTCAGCTAACGTAAGCCCGTACCTGTATATTGTACTAAAAAAGAAAATGCATGCACTATACAAACCAAGGTAGAAGAATACACTCTAGGGCTGCTAGTGCATTCTAGGAAAGTATTTAATGCCTGGGCAATCCTAATTGAATCTGCAAGGGCTAAACAGTGGGGTACAAGTTAGGTTGCCTGTTTATTCCATTCAGATACTTTAAGACTTTAATCAGATTATACTTTAAGTTAATGTAACCATCTTTTAGTCTTTTAAAAATTTAATACATTTATCTTTAAATATAGGATTCACGTTCCCCTTCTAAATCACCAAGTGAAAGCCTACATGGATCTGGCAAGTCTGCCAGCCAGTCTCCAGAAAACTCTGCTGAGCGCTCCCGTTCCAGAGATGGATCGAGGCACTCCAGGTCCAAGTCACGATCTCGTTCAAGATCCAAATCCAGGTCAGTAGTTGTTTTACTTTGCAATTCCAAACTGTTAGTGTTTTGTTTTTTCACAGCGATCCAGAATCTGGCTCTGCCTTTTTACTTTAGTACAACATAAGTTCATAATGAGAAGTCCATAAATAATAGAGCGCAGAAAAATTTTAGCATGATACTCTACCTTCATTCGTACCTTCACATGGATGTTCTAAACACTATTTCCAGGAAAGAAAAAAGGGAGATTAGCAATGTTAATCAAATCTTAAAGGGGATGCAGAAGCAGAGAGACTGTGATATGTGCACGAGTCATTGAAGATGACAGGATAAATTGAAAATAACATTTAAAAGGCATGCAGGATCCTGGGCATAAAGAGACAGTAACTATAAGGAAGGAAATCTGCTAAAGAATGTGGTGGAAGCAGATGCAGTCATGACTTTGAGTAAAACACCTGAAGGATGAAAATATTCATGGGATGAACTGAATTGCTCTTGCAGACTGTTGGCAGGCTAAATTACACAGAGGGATGATGTTGCTGAGGGCTCAAAGGCAGAATCTATTTGGAAATTATGGAATAACACTTGCTATCACAGCAACTAGTTGAAGTGAATAGTATAGATGCTTAACTAGCTTTCCCTCGAATGCAAGGAGCAGAGAGATACACTATGGATTTAGAGAAGTAAAAATGGATGCTGCTGAAGAGGAGCATAAACATTGGCATTGGCTGCTTGGGCAGAATGGGCTGTTTCTCTGCCATATATTGTATGTAATGAAGGGATTATTGTGTCACTGACTATATGTTGCACACCACCATTAGTTGAAAAGTAATAAGAGTCAGTTTGCAGACATTTTGTAAATGATGCAAGAATTGTAAATGAGTGATAATGGAATTCAATTATCCTAACTTTGACTGGGCTAGTAACAAGGGCAGAGAGAGCGAGAACGTCTTAAAACGTGTGTATTGGAACATTCCTGATCAGTGGGTTTCCAGCCCAGTGAGGAAGCATGGCTGTTCCCAGTTCTAGGAAATGAATTGGGGGAAATGGAGCATGTTTTGGTAGAGATGCATTTAGCAGTTATTATAATAGAATAGTTATAGAAAAGAACAGGAAATATTCAAAAAGAAAAATACTGAATTGGAGGGAGGCTAATTGCAGTGAGGTTAGAAAGGAATTTTGCTCAAGTGGATTGGAATCAAAATTGGTAGGCTAAACTGGGAGAGGACACTGGTAGAGCTTTAAAGAGTGTTTGGGTGCAGAATGTAGATATTCTCATGAGATGAAAAGAAAGCATTTTCAAACCAGGACTTTTCTGGATAACTAAAGGTTCAGAGATTAAAATGAAACAAAGATGCTTTTGGAATAATGATCATAATGCCAGAGAGAACCAACTGACTACAGAAAATAGGAGGCCTCAAAGGAAGAAGAGACAAAATGAGAGCTGAGAATAGATTGAATAGATTTTCCACTAATATCAAAAGGAATCTAAACACAAAATTTGCCAAAGCAATGATGGAATAATATGAAATATGTTGAGTACTCAGCAAATCAGGCAGCATCTGTGGAGAAAGTGTTTAATGTTTCAGGTCTGATGGGGCTGGCTAGGGTGAAAAGAAAGTGATCTTGTGATGACAAAAGTACTAAACAAATCAATTGCGCTTGTCTGCAGTAGAAGAGAGGATGTTGCCACACAAGGTGAGCGCTGTATTAGAGGGCAAAATGTGGCACTTAAAAGGTGCTGCTTGGAACAGATGCAGGCTAATTTAGCCCCTTACCTGATGTGTTTGAGACTCTAGCTGATGTATGTTGCCTGCCTTTGTGCCACATTCCTTAATAACTAAAATGTATCACTCATTTAAAACTTGCAATTGATGTAGCATCAATTACTGCTTATAGATGAGAGTTCTGATATGCCCTTTGTGTGTGGAATGTTTCCTAATTCCATTTTTGAATGAGCTCTAATTTTTAAACCATGTGCCTAGTTGTAGACTTCAACCAACAGAAAATGTTTTGCACTCTATATGCTATCCATTCCCAGTATGTTAAAAAACCTGCATAAAATCTCCCCTTAATTAGTTGGTAGTTTCTTGTAATAGAAGGATAAATCCAGTAATTTATAGAGCAGTGAGACTAACATCAGTTATGAGGGATCTGAACCAAAATTAATTGATTTCTGGAAAAATGTGCTCATAAATGAGAATAGATTTATTAAAGGCAAATTGTATTTGATTAGCTTGCCCTATAACGAACCGACTGAGAGGTTTGATTAATGTGGTTGTAAATAAACTTCCAGAGTCATTGGATAAAATGTCACCTAGCAAAATTAGAGTGCATGGAGTTAGAGGAACATGTGTTATTTATACAAAATTGTCTAAGGAACAGAAAGCAGGTTGTGAATGCTTGTTTACTCTTCAGACTGGAGAGGAGTATACAGTGATGTTCCGTGGTTGGGTGGGATTGGTCAGTATAAAGACTACTATTCTTTGATAAATGCAAAAACACTATGCTGAATTTGAAACAAAAACAGAAAAATTCTGGAAAATCTCAGCTGGTCTGGCAGCATCTGAGGAGAGATAGTGGAGCAAACATTTCAAGTCTAGATGACACTTCATCAGCTGTGAGTTATATTATTGATCAGCACAACTTGAGGAAATCAACTGTTTGAACTTGGCTAGACTGTTTGTGTCTATCTGATATTTAGATCCCATTTAAAAGAAATACAGTCTTTTCAAAGTATATATCCAAAATATAGATATTTATGAACTTTTAAAGAAAGTTAGATTGAGCTCCCTACCACTTATTGACACAGACAAAACTTTTTTGATCTAGGAGTGGAGGTTTTGTTGTGACTTTATTTTTGACTGAAGGCCAACCTGGAGCTGCCTGACCCCAGGAAAGTACGCAACTGCTTTGAGACTATGATCCTTGCTGAAGTGAATGGAGTTAATCTATTATACGCCCCATCACTAATGAGAACACAAGATGCTGGAAAAACTCAGCAAGTTTGCCAGCATCTATCCAGAGAGAAATGGTATTAATGATTGAATCCATAGGCTCACCAGAGTAATGTTTCAAACTGACTTGAAAAACCAATTTAAAAAGGCACGTTATAAACACTTAAAAAAAAAAATGCAAAGCTATGAGTTTTTTGTTCATAAAGATTAAAGGAAAGATTTAAACTTTCCTTCTCTCTTCAGGATACTGCTACTTGTATCTAGAATTAACAATGCACCAATTCTGCAGGTCTGTATCCAGGAGAAGTTCTCGCAGGCGTTATTCAAGATCGCGATCCCGTTCTCATTCTCGCCGTAGGAGATCCAGGAGCAGATCCTATAGCCCTGATTATAGGCGCCGCCGTAGCCATAGTCGTTCTCCTATGTCAAATCGGAGGCGTCATATTGGTAATCGGGTATGAGACAAATCTACATTTTGGAGTCGGGGGGTGGGGAGTTGCTGTTATAGATATTCATAGTAATTAGGGGATTTTCACAGCCATGTCATTACAGTGTTAATGTAAGTCTACTTATGATACAAATAAATAAACTCTAGTGTTGAAGCAGGTTCATCTGCGGTGTTTTGCTCCATGTGAGCTTCTTTTCATCCTTCATCTAACCTCAACAAATGTCTTATTATTTAAATGCATTGATACTTTTGTTACATAGGGCACAATTTGTGACTTTGATCAGAGCTGTTTTGGTATGTGGGGCAAAAACCTTGGGAAAGATTGAAATTTTTAGGAGGCAACAAAGTCCCAAGGACTTTGGAGAGGAAAGGAAGCTTTGAAATAGGATGTTTGTGAGGTTAGAGTTTGGTTTAAGGATGTGTACGCATAAGACCAAAGATGCATTTCATAGACGCAAATGCTCTTTGGGATGTTATAGGAATTCTATATAGATACAAATGATTTTCATAAGGTTCTAAAATGCATGCTGGGGTAACTTGATTTGCTTTTTGATCTGATTGTAAATTTTTGGTCTACTTACAATATTTTATGTAAAAATGTTATGACTCTTGCTCATTCTGTGTGTTTAATCCAGACATTACACTCAAAATAAAATTACAGGTCATAATGAATTTTCAAGGTGAATGGGTATTTATTATATAACAATCATTAAATCCCACATTAGCTTTTTGTACCTCTTCCTCCTAATTGATAGGAAAGTGCTGCAGTTGCAAATTGGCTGCAACAGATGTAAGGGTATTTTGGGGGTGGCTGGGAAGTGTCAGGTTAGAGCAAAATCTGTGAAGCTGGTGCTACTGTTAGCTTTCATTGTTCATCCACTGTTGTAACTTGATGTAAACATCAAAATAAAATTCAGCTATTACAGTTTAAAAGCACATAATTAGTTGTAAATTATTTTTGGATGTCCTGTGGTTGTAAAAGACTCTATACAAATGTAAGTCTTTAATCCACTCTTGCTACTAAGATGCTACTGGATGCTCCCATTTATCTGCTTTTAAAATTTTCTTAAAGTGAGGCCAGACTCTGATTTGAATTCTCATGGACCCATAAAGTAGAATTTAAAGATTTATGGTCCAGATATTTAGTCATTTTAAATGAGCTTCCGCTCAATGCCTTGAGAGAATTGTTAAATTTCAGATACACCTGTTGAAGCTGTTATCCACAAATCCCTGCAGTTCAGCTTTTAGTCAGCGCCTATTGCTTGGCTAGACCTTCTATTGGTTTTGATTGCAAACTCCTGTGCCCATGCCTCTTCCTATTCCTATGTGCCAACCGTTGGTTTGTCAGCTACACTTTTACCTATTCAGTCAGAAGAGTTCTGCTGCAGAAATTGAACGCAGCAATCTGTACTGACACATCCAATAAAGTACTGAGTGCTGCACTGTCAGAGGTGCCATTTTCAAGTGAGATATTAAATCAATATCCCATCTGCCCTGGTGAACTTTAAAAAAAAATGATGTGGCCATGTTGGTGTTGGACTGGCGTAAGCACAGTAAGAAGTCTGACAACATCAGGTTTAAGTCCAACCGATTTATTTGACAGTAAATTCACAAGCTTTTGAGGTATCCCTCTTCGTCAGGTACTCTCTCTTCACCTGACAAAGAGGGAAAGCTTGAGAGTTTACTATCAAATAAATCAGTTGGACTTGAACCTGGTGTGTCAGATTTCTTATTCAACTTAAAAAAAAAATCCATAGTAGTATTTCAGAAGAGAACAGTGAAGTTGTACCTGGTGTCCTGGCCATTATTTATCCATTAATCAGCATCCAAATCAGTTTATTTACTCGTTTGCTGTTTATGGGAGTTTGCAGATCACAGATTGGCTGCTATGTTTGCTATATTCAATAACAATGATGAAGCTTCAAAAAATACCCCCATGTAAGGCTTCTGGAGAAGGTGAGAGGGCATGGGATCCAAGGGGCTTTGGCCTCGTGGATCCAGAACTGGCTTGCCGGCAGAAGCCAGAGTGTGGTTGTGGATGGGTCTTGTTCTGCATGGAGGTCGGTAACCAGTGGAGTGCCCCAGGGATCTGTTCTGGGACACCTGCTGTTTGTCATTTTCATAAATGACCCAGATGAGGAAGTAGAGGGATGGGTTAGTAAGTTCACGGACAATACAAAGGTCGGTGGTGTTGTGGATGGTCTGGAGGGATGCCAAAAGTTGTAGCAGGACATAGGCAGGATGCAAGACTGGGCGGAGAATTGGCAGATGGACTTCAATGCGGATAAATGTGTAGTGGTCCATTTTGGCAGGAATAATGGGATGAAGGAGTACAATATAAGGGAAAGGAGTCTTAGCTGTGTTGTAGAGCAGAAGGATCTCGGGGTCCGGGTCCATAGGACTCCTAAATCGGCCTCGCAGGTGGAAGAAGTGGTCAAGGCGGCGTACGGTGTACTGGCCTTCATTAATCGAGGAATAGAGTTTAGGAGTCAGGAGGTAATGATGCAGCTCTATAAGACTCTTGTCAGATCCCACTTGGAGTATTGTGCGCAGTTCTGGTCGCCTCACTATAGGAAGGATGTAGAGGCTATTGAGAGAGTGCAGAGGAGATTTACAAGGATGCTGCCTGGATTGGGAGGCAGGCCTTATGAAGATAGGTTGAGGAGCTGGGACTCTTCTCACTGGAGAGACGTAGGTTGAGAGGTGACCTGATAGAGGTTTATAAAATGTTGAGAGGAATAGATAGGGTGGACTCTCAGAGACTATTTACCCGAGCGGAAATGGTCAATACGAGAGGACACAGATTTAAGGTGCAGGGAAGCAAATACAAAGGAGATGTCAGGGGTAGGTTTTTCACTCAGAGGGTGGTGAGTGAATGGAACCGACTGCCGTCGGAGGTTGTTGAGGAAAACTCACTGGGGTCTTTTAAGAGACTTCTGGATGAGTATATGGAAAAGAATAGGATAGGGGGTTATAGATAGGTCTGTGGATTGGTAGATGTGATCGGCGCAACTTGTGGGCCGAAGGGCCTGTTTGTGCTGTATTGTTCTATGTTCTATTTTATTGGCTGAAATGGATGTTGGCTGTTTCTCTGCCTTTTAGCTAAGATTGAGATCAAGTCAAATCCAAGATGGAATGCAATGGCTCATCTTGTTAACTTGGACCTTGTTTGTCTCCCTCGTAGCGATCTTGAATTGAATTCAATTGAATTTTGAATTTGTTTTTTAGAGCAAGTGAAAAATGGATTTGGGTTTGCCGAGTCCATTTTGAGCATTGGCTTTGTAACTTGAAGAATGGAGTGGAAAAAAACAAAAAAATGCACATTGGACATCCAGTACTTGTGAAAAGTGTTGTATAAATACATGTCTATTTTTCTATATATGCAGCACTATGTTTCAACAGGAAATGTCTAAACAGCAAGTGGGCAAATTCACGTTGAAATTTTCTTTTGATCTGGCCTGTTTATTTCAGCGCATGGTTTCAATAAGTATTTTGCGTGGCTGAGCTCACATGGTATTTGCACGGAATAAATGTTGAGCAGCCTGCACAGTACTTGCTGGAAGCATAAAGGGAAGTCTGCAAGTGGATGCCAGGCATGTGGATGGCTGGTGGAAGGACTAGAAATCCTTGTGCTGCAAATGTTTATGTGGCTGAAGTGAGCTTGAAAGGTGTCTGTGGTACCCATCATATCCATATTTGATACAATGGTGGTTGCTGGAAATCTGGAATAAACATGAGAAATGGCGTAAATACGCAGGTCAGGCAGTATCTGGAGAAAGAAATGTTCAAGAATTCGGATCGTTGCCCTTTTGTCAAAAGAGTCCTGATGAAAAGTCATGGATCTGAAACCGTAATTATTGGCTGAGTGTCCAGATTTGACACTGCTGCAATTTTATAGACAATGTGGTCGTACTCCTTTGGGGCATTTCAATCTTGGCTCAGCTAAGGTAGTAGCTCTAGATTTAATGATGGTGCATAGCAGTTAATTCTGAGTATTGATAAAATATCAGTATGCAAACACCATTAGATCCAAAATTTCAGCAGTATGTCCTGGAAAATATGCAACTTTGCTCCTTGGAGAGCTTTGATTTGCTAATTCAGTGTATATTCTGTGTGCAGGCTAACCCTGACCCCAACACTTGCCTGGGAGTTTTTGGTCTAAGTCTTTATACCACCGAGCGAGATCTGCGAGAGGTTTTTTCAAGGTATGGTCCACTTGCAGGGGTTAACGTCGTATATGATCAACAATCAAATCGTTCCAGAGGCTTTTCTTTTGTCTACTTTGAGAATGTCGATGATGCTAAAGAGGTAAGTGTAAAAGAGTGCTACTTGAAAATTTTCACCAGCACTATTGGTTTATCAGATTAAATCTAAAACCTGTAAATGATATAAGACGCTAATTGGGTCTCATCTGGAGTACTGCATCTGGTTCTGTGTTCCGTGCTTGAGAAAAGATGGGAAGGCATTGGAGAAGATATTTCACAAGAAATATTCCAGGGATAAATAATTGTAACTATGAAAGTAGATTGATGAAGTTGGGTCTCCTTCTTGGAGAAAAGAAGGCTGAGGAGAGACTTGATAGAGATGCTCAAGATCTTGAGTGGTACGGACAGGATAAGTAATGAGAAACTGTTCCCATTCAAGTGGACACTAAGGAATAGAGGGTGCAGATTCCAAATAATTAGGAAAAGGAATAAAAGAGATGAGGAAAACTGTAAGCATCCAGATGATAGGAATTTTGTTCCAGATGCCAGAGAGGATGGTGGAGGCAGGTTTGATCAAGGGGTATTAGATTACTATCTGAAAAAGAATATGCAAGGTTACAGAATAAGGCAGGGGAATGAGACTTGGTAGAATGCTCTTTCAGAGAGTTAGTGCAGACTTGATGGGCTGCAAGAATGGTCTCTACACTAAAGATTGAGATTCTTTACATGGGGTGGTGAATCTATGACTACAATCAAATTTCAGTTCCATCACTTACCCAGATCAAAAGCTTTGATTTTTCAATTAATTTAACTTAAGTATGGTTTTATTGGGGTTTGTTATAACTTTTTAATTTCTTTTGGCAGGCTAAAGAACGTGCCAATGGAATGGAATTGGACGGGCGTAGGATTCGTGTTGATTTTTCTATTACTAAAAGAGCCCACACACCTACCCCTGGAATCTACATGGGAAGACCAACCTAGTAAGTTTTTGATTCGACACTCTTGCTGAAGAAGACAAGATGAGAAATCTGTTACTCCTAATAAAATCATTTTGGTAATAAGAAAACGATTAATGTAAATGGGTATTAGCTGTATTTATGTATGATTGGCACAGTGGTTCGCACTGCTGCTTCACAGCCATAGGGACTTGGGTTCAATTCCTGACTTGGGTCACTATCTATGTGGAGTTTGCCCATTCTCCTCAAGTCTGCATGGGTTTTCTCATAGTACTCCAGTTTTCTCCCGAATTCCAAAGATGTGTAGTTAGGTTGATTGGCCATGCTAAAATGGCCCCGTAGTGTTCTGAGATGTGTAGATTAGAGGGATTAGTGGGTAAATGTGTAGGGATATGGGGGTAGGGCCTGGGTGAGATTGTGGTCAGTGCAAACTCAATGGGCCAGATGGCCTCTTTCTGCACCGTAGAGTTTCTATAATTTCTATGAAATCTATTCTATAAATAAATGACTTGTTGTAAATACAGATAGATAGTCAATGATTTTAATGAAGGTTTTGTATGAAGTACAAGAGGTGATAATTTAGCTTAGTTATACACAGCGTGATTTTAGTTTTCCTCACAGCTGGGAACCTATCTTGCTGTTATTTTCAACGCACAGGAATGTCATGAATTAACTCTTAGATGTCTGTCTCTTTGGAGTTGTGGTCTGACGAAGACTGAGTTTCTCTATTCATGTGACAAGCTTGTATCCCACCACCCTGTAGTATTCTTCTGTTGTACAGGGATTCCTCACTTAGTGTTGATTCAGTCAATATTATTTCATTACGACATCACTGTATAGGAACATATCCCTTCAATTTTGTGACATTTGCTGTTAAGTTGCATGTCAGTAAGCCCCACAGAAGAATTTGAATACTGATAACATCAGCTTTTTTTGTTATTGAATTCAGCAGTCACAGATTTTAAAGCACAGTATTTAAATCATTGACATGAATGAATAATTTTTATTTATTCAGACTGTAAGGAAAAGGAACTTCCTCCAAACAGACTAAGGATCTTACTGGGGGTAAACACAAAGGCAGTGAATCCAATTGTACCAAACTGTTGACAGCCTCAAGGCTTCAACTCACTTTTCCTTTTGGACATGTCAACAGATTATCCCTGTGAATTATTTGTGCTACTACTGCAAACACCATTAGATCCAAAATTTCAGCAGTATGTCCTGCCATACCCATGCAGCTGTCTCTCTTACCCCTCTGTCTGGAATATTAATCTTTGCAATCCAATTTTATTCTAACATCCTGGGTGGTGTAATCTTTGAATAATTTAGATTTGTTGTTTTTAGAAATTTATTTTACTTTTAAAAACTATTTCATTTAGGAATGTTCTGTATATCTTTTCCTGACCAGAAATGCCCAAAAGAACCGAACTCCATTCTATACATTAATTGTAGGATACGATCTGATTTGCTTACTATTGCTTTGCTTTGCTTAATCAAACTTTTTCAAGAATGTAACTATGATGTTAAAGAATTAGTTAGTTTATAAACTGCATGAGAATGGAATCTGTAACTATTCCTGTTTATTTCACATTGCAGTAGTTCACGCCGCAGAGACAGTTATGATCGCTATGACAGATATGATGACCGAGAGTATTATAGCAGGTCTTACAGGTATGTGGACAGGCATTAAACAACTTGTTTTTTTCGGGGTGGAGGGGTTGTTGCCCAATTCAATTACACCTCATTCTGTTCTGATTTGTTTTTAGGAACCAGTGAAGTTGTAAAACTTGGAAGTCTGTATTACTGCATTAGTTGTATTCTCTTGTGATGAGGGGCTGAGTAGTAGCCCAGACTAAAAGTTGCCTGTTTGAACTGCTTTCTCCCAGATAAGCTTAGGCTTAAGAAGCCTAGTAAGATGTGCAAAGTGACTGAGTTTGTTTCTGTGGCAAGATTGTTCATTAGTTTCTGGCCAGTGGCTCAGCTGATAAATTGATACCTCATACTTGGCATGAGATCATTCTACTTGCTATTGTAGCCTCATGACTTGGAGTAATAGAGGTTTACGATATGGAAACAGACTCTTAAATCCAACTTGTCCATGCTGTCCAGTTTTTATCGCTAATCTAGTTCCAATTGTCTGCATTTGGCCCATATCTCTCCATATCTATCTTAACCACGTAACTGTCCAAATGCTTTTAAAAAGAGGAAATTGTATCCGTCCCTACTACTTTCCTTCCTAGTCTCCCACAACATCCTAGGATACACTTCAACAGATCCTGGGGATTCATCTACCTTGACACACTAAGATTTCCAGCACCATCACCTTTGTAACATGTACACTCCTCATGACATTGCTGTTTATTTCCCCAAGTTCCCAAACATCTGTGCCTTTCTCAACAGTAAATACTGATAAATATTCATTTAAGATCTCACCTACCTCTTGTGGATCCACACATAGATGACTTGATCCTTAAGAGGCTTTACTCTCCCCATAGTTACTCTTTTGTTTTTAATGTATTTGTAGAAGCTGTTTGGATTCTCCTTTGCCTTATCTGCTGAAGCAATCTTGTGTCTCTTTTTTGTCTTCCTGATTTCTCTCTCAATTTTATACTGGCAACTTCTATACTCCAAGTGATCCACTTGGTTCCAGCTGTCAATGCACGTCATATGTCTGCTGCTTCTTTTTGATCAGGGCCTCAACGTCCTGAGTCACACAGGGTTCCCTACTTCTACCAGTCTTGTCCTTCACTCTAAAGAGAATGTGCTTACCCTGAACCCTGGTTAACATACTTTTGAAAGTCTCCTACTTACTAGTTATCCCTTTGCCTGTGAACAGATTTTCCCAATCAACTTTTTAAAGTTCCTGTCTAATACCATCAAAATTGGCCTTGCCCCAATTTAGAGCTTTAACTTTTGGGCCACACCTATCAGATTCCATAGCTGTCTTCAAACTAATGGAATTATGGTCTCTGGTCCAAAAATAGTCTCTCATTAACATCTCTATAACCTGCCTTCCTTATTTTCCAAAAAGAGGTCAAGTTTTGTACCCTGTCTAGTTGGGCCATCCAACAAATTTCTCTCTGTCCAAGTCCCTAATACTATGACTATCCCAATGTTGGAAAATTTAAAATCCCCTACTAGTAACACCCTAATTTTCTTGCAGCTATATCTTGCATATTAGCTCCTCAATTTCCTGCTGACTATTTGGGGGCCTGTAGTACGATCCGATCAAAGTGATTTCTCCTTTATTACTTTTCAGTTCTATCTATATAGACTCAATGGGCAAGCCTGCAGATATATCCCCTCTCAGTACTGCTGTGATGTTCTCCCTGATCAAAAATGCAACTCCCCTATTGTCTTATCTCCTGCTGTATCTTTCCTATAGCATCTGTACCCTGGAACATTGAGTTGCCAGTCCTGCCCCTCCCTTCGCCATGTTTCAGTAATTGCTATAATATCCTAGTCTCATGTACCTGTTCATACCCTGAGTTCATCTGCCTTGTCTGTCAGACCTTTTGCATTGAAATAAATGCAATTTAATTTGGACTTCCCTTGCACTCTGCCATCTTTTCAGACCATCTGTTCAGTGGTTGTGATGGAAATAGAAAGCTCCCATGTTTTATTTCTCTTAGCCTTACTGGACTCATTTGCTGAGTTCTCCAATCTCTGTTCTGTGACTTTGGTTTCTCTGTCTTTTATTCTTGCTGCCTTTTGTTTCTGTCCCCAATTTACTTCCCTCTGATTTCCTGCATCGGTTCCCATCCCCTGCCACATTAGTTTAAACCCTCCCCAACAGCACTAGCAAACACTCCTAGGGTACTAGTTTCAGTCCAGATGCAGATCGTCCAACTGGTACTGGTCCCATTTCATCCAGAATAGGTTCCAATGTTGCAGGAATTTGAATCTCCCCTTGCCTGCCTGCCCGGTCCCCAGCCAGGTATTTACCTTTGATATCCTAACATTCCTATTTTGACTAGCACATGGCACTGCTAACAGTCCTGAGATTCCTACCTGAGGAAGGAGCAGCGCTTCAAAAGCTTGTGATTCCAAATAAACCTGTTGGACTCTAACTTGGTGTTGTGAGACTTCTTACTATATGCACCATGACAGCAGCCTGTTCACCTTCCCCCTCCAGAATGTCCTGCAGCCAGTCCAAGACATCCTTGACCCTTGTACCAGGGAGGCAATATACTATCCTGGAGTCTCATTTGCATCTGCAGGAACACCTGTTTATTCCCCTAACAATTGAGTCCCCTATTGTTATAGCTCTGCTGCTCTTTCTTGTCCTCCTGTGCAGCAGAGCTAGCCAGAGTGATAGAAACCTGGCTATTGCCACCTTCTCCTGGTGAGCCATCTCCCCCAACAATATCCAAAAAGGTATATCTGTTTCAAGGGAGATAACTACAGGGAACCCCAGCATTGCCATCCTACTGTTCCTCTGTCTGTTGCTCATCCGTTCCCTAACACCCTCAGCAATTTTTATCTGCGGTGTGATCAACTCTCAGAACATGCTATCCACAACTTCCTCAGTATCATGGATGCTCCAAAGTGAATCCATCCACATCTAGTTGTTAAGTAGTCTAACAGAAGCTGCAGTTGGACACTCTTCTTGCATGTGAAAGAGCCAGAACACCAGAAGGGTTCTTGAATTCCCACGTCGTACAAAAGGAGCCTGACGCAGATATCAAATCTTCTGTCATGCCAACAGAAAGAAGAAAAGGGAAAAAGTATCTACAGTCACCGGCCAATTACTTACGTGCTGCCTTAACATCACAGTTCGATTTCTTTCTACCTCTCACCTTGCTTTTGAGTCTCCCTCTCCGTTCATCCCTAAGATAACCACCTGCTACCCCTCAGCACTGAATTCCTGATACCCTCACTCTGGTCTTGCAACGCTCAGTGGATTTCACTTGAATGGACTTTTGTCACATTTAATCTCTAGCTTTATTATTAGAGTATGTTTGTACTGGCTTGTTCTGAAGTTCAAATTTGAACACAACCGTCCTTTATATCCTGAGACTAAAATCAGAAGCGAGGTAAAAATGGATTTATGTAGTGAACTTGAAGTTGTCTTTTTAAAAATCTTTGTGCAGTTTGGGATGAGAAGCTTAGTCGGATGCCAATATGTAATGTTTTTGTGCTAGTGTCTAGCAAATATACATGTATAAAAGCATCTGGAACTGCTTTGACAATTGAGGTGAACTACACATCTCACTTCCCTCAAGAATATCCAGCAATAGCTGTTCTTATCACTAATTACAAATACATTACAATACAATGTGGAATACAGTATAAATTGTGGTAATTTTTGTTCATGTTGCAGTGATGTCCTCTTCCGAGGCAACCATCAGGCTCCATTGCCACAAGTTTTGGTATGTTGTACTTTCATATCACGTCTAATGATTTTTGTTTTTGTTTCAGAAGACGTTCTCCTTCTCCCTATTATAGCAGGGGTGGCTATCGTTCTCGCTCAAGATCACGTTCTTATTCTCCACGTAAGTGCAAAGTTTGATAATCAATAAATACTTGTTATGAACTTTTTTATATAATAAGGCCATTCAAGGGATCCAGGAGATTGGAGAAGAGGGGAAAGATAGTTGGCAGAGTGTGGTCCAGGTTCCTTTTTTCTCCGGGTGCAAGTGAAGCAGGTCATTTTTTTTTATTATGAGTAGAACTGATTTTGATTTGACATTGTCAGATATACGATGAAAAGTATTGTTTCTTTACAGACAAAGCATATGGTACATAGAGTAAGAAAGGAGTGCACAATATAATGTAGTCATAAAGTGTAGAGAAAGTTCTACACCCTTAATATGAGGTAGGTCCATTCAGAAGTCTCATGGCAGCAGGGAAGAAACTGTTCTTGAATCAGTTGGTACGTGTCCTCAGACTTTTGTTTTTCTCAATGGAAGAAGATGGAAGAAAGTATGTCTGGGGTGCATGGGGTCCTTGATTATGCTGGCTGGTTTTCTGAGGCAATGGGAAGTGTAGACAGAATCAGTGGATGGGAGGCTGTTTCGAACAACGGACTGGGCTTTGTTCATGATTCTTAGTTTCTTGCAGTCTTGGACATAGCAGAAGCCATACCAAGCTGTGATACAACTAGAAAATGTTTTCTATGGTGCATCTGTAAAAGCTAGTGAGAGTCACAATGGACATGTCACATTTCCAAAGAACATTTTTTGAAGTGGTATCAAGTATAATTGGTTTACTCTAATTAGAGGAATAGTGGTTTTTCCTAAAGTGACATGTTTATGGCTTAAATAGTCAATTTCAGAATGTACTCCTATATGTCATCAAAATGCTTTATGCTAATAATCTGAACAATTCATCTACTGTGATTTGAATTCTTTCTTAAGATTGTGCAACACAGTTGTTAGCATTTCACTTGTCTCCAAAAAAGTGGTTTGTTCAGCAATATGATCCAAATGATACCAAATGAGATCATCTATGTAAATGAAACTGGTCTTTAGGCAGCAAAATCTGGAAGTCTATCCCAATGAACTCTGGACCTCCATGCATTTTCCTTGCATTTTTTGGTTTGTCCTATTAGAATTTTGTGGGCATATAAATTTGAAGTCAATCGTTTACAGCATTGTTGCCAGGTCTGAACAGAAATTATTCTCAGTAATAATTATGGAAATTGATAGGATTTTCACTTCAGTATACTTCTGAGTATACTGTTACTTAAATCGTGGAGACAAAAGACTTGAATAGTCCAACTGTATTGATCTGAGAGATTTTAATGCAATGAATGATAACTTATCTCTTTCAGGTCGCTACTGAAGATTTGATGTATTCAACTTACAACCTTAAGGCCAGCTGATCTATTTGCTGAAGATTTCTTTTATATGAAACAAATTTTTTTAGTCATGTTTGTGTAAAGTTTTTTTCTTTCAAAAAGTGTTTAGTAAGAAGCTTAAAATGTTCTGGTTGTATTAGGTTGTTATCAATAAAATGACCATTGTTATGCCCTTCCATTAGACCAACATAAATTTTGTTTTCTCAATCTTGAGCAGCTTGAGTGTTGATAGGAATATAATGCGATGGTGAATCACTATAGCTGCTATGGTCTCATAAAATGTATATTCTTTGAAGTTTGATGATGGGAACTAATATTAGACTTGGGTAGGACTTGATACATGTGCAGATTCCAGATCTGTACTTGTAGCAATATTCCTGTGTTCTCACTTAGTCCCATGAACTCAGCGAAGGGCTTTTTTCCTGCAGTGTGGAGTAAGTTAAAATCCCAAATTTTAAATTAGAAAAATGCTACTTTCAAGAATTTACATACTGGTTAATTGAACAAATTAAATGAAAACTATATGTAGAAAGTAGTATTCAATTTCTGACATTTTTTAAATTTCCACATCAAAAAGACTTGTTCCAACATCAGTCTCAAAAACATTGGGAAATGCAGCACTTAAGCCTGGCCTTAATCTCAACCAATTGTGATTAGCTGAATTCAGTTAACTACTGATCTTTTTTTAGTTCCTTTAGATTAAGTTATTTGATCTTTCATGGGACTATTTTTATATCCCATCAGTAATATTCATGTCCATAAATCTTCTGGGTTCATGTTGTGAAGAGACTGTTCTGTTAAATGAGGATTTTTGTATCAGTGCAGAACCTGCAGCACTGAATAGAAGTGTGTGAAATGCTTTTAAATATCTGATGCAAAACGAACATTAAACTTCAGCAAAAACATCTTTTCTTTGTTTCTTGTTTCTCTTTTTACCATGCTGCCTTCATTTTTAGTCAAACCAGCTCTTTACAATCATTGCAAGAATTCTGTTATTCTCTGTAACATTCAATATAAAGCAGTGTAATAATTGGAATAATATTATGATTGAATGCAAAGTTAGTCTAGGTTGCCTATGTCAGGTGAATCTTCTGTATAGATTGTGCCTTGTTTACTGCATGACTAGCTGATTTTACATTTTGTTTAATCAGGTACGTGGGATGCAGACTCAACATCAGGGCAAATTTGCCATGGCTGATTACTTGATTTCTTCCCCCTTCCTATAACTCATGGAGTTTTTAAATGTTATTAGTGTTTGTGCAGTTTGACCAAAAAGAGTGCTCATAACAAAAAGATGCAAAAGGACAACTGATGTCTTATTGAACCTGGGTTCCTAGTGCTATTTCATCCTTTGGTGACTATTTGTGTATTGCGTGTTTTCCCTGTGTTGATATGGGTTTTCTCTGGGTTCCACCCACAGTTCAACATGTTGCCACAAAAGGTTAGCACTGCTCCTTTACACTGCCAGGGACCCGGGTTCAATTCCAGTTTTCAGTCACTGTGTGTTCTCCCTGTGTCTGTGTGGGTTTCCTCTGTGTTCCAGTTTCCTCCCACCCTTCAAAAGATGTGCGGGTTAGGTTGATTGACCATGTAAAATTGCCTGTTTAATGTCAGGGAATTAGTAAATACATGGGTTATGGGGATAGGGCCTGGATGGGATTGATGATGGGGCAAGCTTGATGAGCTGAATGGCTTCTCTACTGCAGGACTACTCCAAGCAATTACAGGGTTAGTTTTACTATTTGACAGTAAACTATGTCAGAGTTGTCAAATGTGCATTTTTATTGGCTTTATTCAAGCACAAAAAAAAGTGCATTGAATGTAGCATAACGAATTACACCCCGCTCCCGCTACTACCCTTCTACACTTCTTTCTGCAGTCAGTGCTCAAGTTCCTCGTTCGCCTGATGCAAGAATATTTGGGAGATGTAGCAGTGGGTTTCAAGGAGGGACTGATATCAGCCTAATACAAATTCAGCACCATATGGTTAATTTTGCATTTGAAATACATGCATGTGACAGCGTTCCTGATGATGGGAATACTCAGCAATGCAGGCAGCATTTCAGGGGGAAAAAGAGTTCAAGACCTATCATCAGAGCTGGGGAAATATAGAAATGTAATAGAATTTGAACAAAAGAGGAAAGGTTTGGGGATAGGACAGGGGAGATTACATGACTTTCTGGGAATGTAAAAGTGGCAGCCAGATAAGACATGAATAGCTGGATAGGAGCTGATCAGAAACAAAGTGAAAGAATAAATGAACTAACAAAACTGAACCAGCGAGAAAAAAAAAGGAGGCAGAGGTGGTGATCTGAAATTGCTGGAGAGTCTAGAAGGCTTAGGGAACATGTGGAAAGCATGAATTATTCACCTTGTCAGATTCAGGTTGGTGATGGGTGGGTGGGGGGAACAAATTGGTAGTTCTTCAGTTATGTAACTAAATTCGTCAAAGGCATTCTAAAGCACAAGGGAAAAAACTTGGGGCCCCTCTGACAGTCAGGAAAATTGGAGCAGAGATAGGCCATGTGACTTTGAGCTTGTTCTGCCCTGCAGTACAAAATGGCTGTTCGTGTGCCCTAACTCTTGTTTTCCTGTCTGCTCCTCATATCAACTTATTTCCTGAGACACCAAAAATCTATTTACCTTGGCCTTGAATTATACTTAATGAAACATCCGCAACACTCGGGTAATCTGCACAAGCCTTGAGCAAATAAATTTTTCTATCTTAATGCTAATGATCACTCCTCATCATGACACTGTCTCTGAGTTGTGGATTCCCTAGCCAAGAGAAACAATCTGTCTATCCGTATCCAGTCCCTTCAGAATCTTGTATGTTTTGAAGAGATCACCTCTTTTCCTTGAGAACTTGAGGATTGGCCCAATTTACTTTGCATCTCACTATGGGACGACATTTCGCCGCAGGAACCAATCTAATGAATATTGGCTGTACTACCTTCAGTGCAACAATATCTTCCTTTATATGGAGACTAAAACTGCACAATACCTCATACTTATTTTTGTACTCCAATTAACATTTGCTGTACCTGCTAACTTTTTTGTTGTATAGCTCCAGGCCGTTCTGATTATCAGCATTTGTCTTTAGAGCTTCACATATGGGTGCAAAATTATCTCCTGCTACTCGATGTTGTGCTAAGGTTGCAGCAAGTTCCAGCATTATGCTGCCCCTGATTTTCTGTGTGAGCTAGAAACGCCACCATAGCAGTGATTCCACACAAGTTTTAAATCAAAATGCATTTATCCATTTTCTTACAGCTTTGAAATAAACCTTTCATATTTTTGCTGCTCTTTCAGTGAGCTTTATTAATAATTATAAATCTTCATGGAGCGATTGACTATATTTAATCATTCTGTTCCCAATTCAGAAATTGGAGAAAAGTCAGCTGTCTGCCAGCATCAGTGACTTGCCATCTAATGGCAAATTGTAGTGAGCGGAATCTGATTGTTGGACAGTAAGTTCCAAGTTATTTGAAATTTTGAGGTAAATCTATTAAAAATTCCTGCAGTTTAAACTGATAAATGCTCATATCTAGATTGAAAGGAATTTTTTTTTTAAATCTTGCATATGTAAGCCTCTAGCCACATGTAGCTAATTTTTTGGTGTGGAGTTGAGGAATAATATTATACTGATGGAGAAAAACAAGTTGTATGGAAATACTCAACATGGACCTACTTTATATATTTTTTTTAAAGTGATATCAGACACTGATGAATGCACCATTAGCCCCTGATGGATGTCTGCAAGGATTTCCTAAGGAACAGAGGGACACCTTCATGTGAATATATAAATTAGGAGCAGGGGTAAGCCATTTAGCTTTTCGAATTTGCTCCACTTTTTGATAAGATCATGGTTGATCTGATTGTAACCTCAATCCCATATTCCTGCCCAGCCTCGATAACCTTTCACCCCTTGGAGAGTAATCCAGCTCTACTTTAAAACTGTTCAAAAGACTCTTCCTTCAGCTACCTTTTGAGAAAGTGTTCTAGAGAGCCTCTTGAGAGAGAAAAAAATTCTCCTTGTCCATCCTAAACGAGCAACCCCTCAGGATCTTCAAGTTTTAATCACGTCACCTCTCACTCTTGACTGTAATGGAAACAAGTTTAGGAACTGAGAAGACAATACAAGTCACATAGGTTAAGTGGGTAAAAATCTGATAAATATAATGTGGGCAATTATGAAATTGTCCATTTGATAAGAAGAATTGAAAAAGAACATGCTGCCTAAATGGTGAGAGCTTGCAGAACATTGAAGTGCTGAGAAGTGCATTGCTTTTTCAGAGTTGTGCAAATTTGATGGGCTGAATAGCCTCTATAAACTATAGAGATTTTATGGAAACCAATTTAAAGCAATACAGAAAGGGCTTTCTTGAGTTTGCTGTTAAATTGGAAGATTAAAAATGTCCACAAAATAAAAGCAAATTACTGCGGATGCTGGAATCTGAAACCAAAAGAGAAAATGCTGGAAAATCTCAACAGATCTGGCAGCATATTGGTAAGGAGAGAAAAGGGCTGAAGTTTTGAGTCCAGATGATCCATAGAAAGTAGGAGATATTCTGCAGGGTGAGGTAATGAAAGATGAAGAACCAGAGGAAAAGAATGTGAACGGCTGTCCTCAGAATAAAGGGTGAGAAGCTGTAAGTTGTGACAGATGAAGATGTTGGGGGAGGGGGGGTAAAGATGGATAGAGGTAAAATATAGAAAAGGGGAAATGATAAGGAAAGAAGAGGTGGGGGAAAAGAGTGGGATGGGGTAGAAAAATGAAGAAAGGCAGTAAAAAGGTAGAAAACAATAAATTAAAATAGAATGAAAACAAAGGAGGTCCAGGTGGGGTAGAGCAAATCACCTGAAGTTGTTGAATTTGATTGTTGAGACCGGAAGGCTGTAAAATGCCTGGCCGGAAGATAAGATGCTGTTCGTCCAATTTGCGTTGAACTTCACTGGAACGTTGCAGCAGGACAAGGACGGACGTGGGCATGGAAGCAGGATCATCGTTAAAATGGCAAGCAACGGGAAGGTCAGGATCCTGATTGTGCACAGACCAAAGGTACTCAGCAAATCTGAAAAATTGCCCACTTTTGATGCAAGTGCTTTTTTTAGAGGAAGTTACTCAGGATTCAAAAGCTGTGTTGCTTTGAGTTGAAAGCTAGTCCAGTTCCCAACCAGTTTGTTGTGGAACATGTGTGCTGTGAAGATGATGACGACCCCCCCCCCTGCCCTGTATGCCAAAATGATTTATGTAATTAAACTAAAATTTATCTTCAATTTTGTGGTTGGCAAGACCCAGTGAGGCTTGAGTCAAGTGGGAAAGAACTGTTTAGATTTTTTTGCATTAGGCATATGTACATGACCAACAGGACTTGGAGCTGAAGACAAAATGAAAATTTAAGGGGTGCAAAAATCATGGAGAAGGGATAGAGACAGGGAAAGGTTTGGTGAGGGGATAAAAGTTAAAAATGAAATTCTTAGTAAAAGACAATATAGGAGTGCCTCAATCTGTCTATAGTGTAGAGATGTCATGGCATAAAAGGTTGGGAATCTTTGATCTGGGAATTTAGTGGAATATGATATGGATAGTGTTACAATGTATGTTTGGAAAAGTACATTGTGAATATAAGACACAGTAATAAAAATAGAACCATGGAGAACATGGTTTGAGAAAGTGTGGGAAGGGAAAGAAAGGAAGCTCACAAAAGAAGAATGTGTGAAGGGGACAGGGAGGTGGAGGCACTGAGGCATTCCGTAAAATGATTCCGAGCAATCAGGAGAAACTGCTGGAGTACAGGGAGGTCAGAAAGGTTCAAAGATTATAATGGGGCTGTTTAGAGCCACTGGGGGTTGGAATAGTTAGGCAATGGCTATCTGAAATCAGAGGCACTGAGTGTGCAGCTAAAGCATGCAGCAAGACTGTGTGTTCAGAGTCCCCGGAGAAAATAATAGAACCAGCAGGAGTTGGGGTTAAGGAACAGTTCCTGGGATTTAGAAAAGTCAAGAGTAGGTCTCCAGGTGCAACCAGTGGAATTCAAACCAGGCAAAGAGGCCGACATGGAATTTGAACTAGTCTGTGTATTTTTTTTTGTAGTGCTCGATGGGAACCAGGTAAATTCTTGAGACAAGATGATGATGGAGGTGCCCCACTGAGTTACTGGAAGTTTGGTCAGAAACCAGAGTAGAAGAGCTCCATGTGGGGGTCTGCATGAACAGCTTCGGAGTGGATCAATGATCTGTTTAGCATACGGTTTCATGACAGATTTAAATGGGAATAGGTAGAACCTCCAATCTGAAAAGCAACTAGCAAGCAAGATGCTTTATGAGATTGAGAAGCCACAAGGGAGTTTGACAGGAGTTGCACATCCACTTGGAGGCAGTAATGTTCTAGGAGAAGTGGAACAAGTGAAGGGAACACAACTCCCCAGAACAGAGGGTGTGAGTGACCCAGTGTTCGCAATCTGTGGCTCCGTGATAAATTTAATTAGGAACTGGGAGATCCCCAAATAGGCTGGGGCATAGCAAGGGAAATACCCCACTTAGCTGAAAAGCCATATGGCAAAGCAGTTGTGGCTAGCCCAAACCCTGGGAATGAATGTATTCCCAAGTATACAGGTTGGAACAGAAACACTGAAAAATCAGCAGGTGGAACACTTGACAAAGAAAGGAATGAGCAGGAGGTCTGGCTGTCTGAAATTTTTCCACTTCTAGCACAGAGATCCCAGAAGGATCCCTAAGCAGATACTGCATTGGCAGGGAGACTACATTGCCAATGTTAAATCAAAAACAGCATGTAACACCACCGAGAGAGCAGGAGGCCAGACTACCAAGGCTCCACTTTCTGAATTTAGATGCAGAACAGAATAACGCTGACATCTCCACATTATTTAGGGGCAGACCCAGGGGATTCAAAAATAATCCCACAGCCCACTGAAGACGTTTCCCTGAGTTGAAAAATCAACAGGGAATGTAGCTGAACCCCCACCAGAGGGCAGTGATGTTCCAGAGAACAAGGAGCATGTTAGTACAAAGACTTTGGCCAGGAAGCTGGTGGTTGATTTTTGTTGACCACGCTCTTAAGGCAAATTTGGGACTGGAGCAGGATATATTTCACATTGGGCTTGAAAAGGTGAGGGTGATACCTCACTCAGTCGACAAGCCACTCAGTGGTAATAAAGAACAAAGCCTCCACCTGAGAACAGTGCTCTCCCCAATCACACAAAAGGTTTAGGGGAAGAAGCCCTCCTCAAACAAAAGTGGGAGAAAGGAGAGCCTATCCTAAAGAGGTCAGAGTGGTTAGAGATCAGAGGAGAGGAAAGCAGGGGGTAAGCCCTATTAAACTAGGTGTAACTAAACAAGCTTTTGATTTCAAGCAGATCTGTGATGAAAGGCTCACAAAAAGCTAAGTATTGGAACTACACAATCCCTATACTGCAGAAAGATGCCATTTGGCTACTAATTCTACAAAAGAATATCCACACAGGCCCAAATCCCTGTCCCTGTAAATCCACCCATTTACCGTGGCTAATCTATCTAACCTGCACATCTTGGACTGTGGGAGGAAACTCACACAGACACAGGGAGAATGTGCAGACTCCACACAGTGACTCAAGCTGGGAATTGAGTTGAGCTGAGCTTCACGGTGCTGAGAGGCAGCAGTGCTAACCATGGTGCCACTGCTCTGTCCCCCCAGACTGCGTCGTGGGAAGGGACTGATGGGGCTACCAATCAGAGCTGGCGATAAGGAAAGAACATTGAGACTTTAATGCAAAGTTGATCCGTAACTAAATGTAGTCAACCACTTGGGAAAAATGCAAGTAGGTATCCAGGATAAAAATCGTTTAGGATCATCTGGGTTTTGACCATTATTAAGAGAGCGAAAGTGTATGTGTATGTTTTGTGGTTTTAGAAGTTTTTCTTTTCTCTTTTTGTAATGAAACAATAATGAATGAATCTCATTCTGTGAGAAGGGGGAGTGTTGCACCGATGGAGAAATCTTGGAGGCATACGTAGAGATACTGGATCTTAGATGGACTTGAGCTGTATATTTTTTGAAATGCACGTGAGTCTGGCTTCAGACTCAAAAATGGTCATTGTGTTCTCTCGCCACAGATATTACCAAACCTACTGGGATTTTCCAGGATAAGAACTAGGAGCAGGAGTCGGCCATCTGGCCTCTCACCTGCTCCGTCATTCAATAAGATCATGGCTGATCTTTTCATGGGCTCAGCTCCACCTACCAACCCACTCGCCATAATCCTTAAATCCTTTACTGTTCAAAATTCTATCTATCCTTGATTCAATGAGGTAGCTTTAACTGCTTCACTAGGTAGGGAATTCCACAGGTTCACAACCCTTCAGCTGAGGAAGTTCTTCTTCAATTAAGTCCTAAATCTGCATGTTCTGTTTTTGTCGTATATGCCAGCATCTTGGAATATACTTCTGGGTATTCGGAGTTAGGCTGTTTGTCTGCCAGCCCAGGGCATTCCTCGACCATTTTGTCTGCCTGTCAGTTGGTGTGTGTGTGTGTGAGATGCACTAGTGTAAGGCTACTTGTGACAATTATAAATAAACTAAACTTTAACTTTATGAAGACGCTGAATAAGGACATCTTGGCTCAAGCTGAAGAGTAGCCTGAAACAGTTAAGGTCACAGTGTTTCCTGAGGGGTCTCTCGTTTCTTAAAAATAAGGAACTAATCAGATAAAGAACGTGTTGCTGGTATTCAGTATCCTGGAGCTGCCATTGAATTCACTAAGTGATATTGGGTTGCCATTAGGAGTTGCTACCCCTGGAACAGCCTGATATGATATCTTGATCGCTACTCAGCATTTTTGGAAGGGATCAGAACTGAACAGAGGTTTGCTGGATTCTTCCATTTTATTATAGACAATACTTGATGGAAATGACAAGTGTATGTGTGTGTTTTGAGAAACACAGCTGAAATTCGCATGAAGGTAACACAGTGACCAGGGCCGGGTCAGCAAAGGATTGCAGCTGGAGAAGGAACTGAAATCTTTCTTATTGAGCTACGGAACACCAGAACAAAAGAATTAGCTGTCTGCTAGCAGCAGCCAACTATCCCAAAAACCAAACATAGCGAACGCCATGTGTCACCATCTCCTTGCAACTCAAAGACTTCCTTGAAATTATAAAGGGTTGTGAATGAAGCCCAGTCCATCACTCAAACCAGCCTCCCATCCATCGACTCTGTCTACACTTCCCACTGCCTGAGAAAAACAGCCAGCATAATTAAGGACTGCACGCATCCCGCACATTCTCTCTTCCACCTTCTTCCATCAGGAAAAAGATACCAACCAACTCAATCAGAAACCATGCTTTTCACTATATGATAATGCCTGTGACAATAATAAATCAAATCAAACTTCTGTATAATTATTTATTTATAATTATTTCTAATCTGTATGAATTTACATGCATTTGTTTTACCATTTCTCCTTGCCCATTTTTAGTAGTTAATAAATTTGATTCAAGAAAACTACCCGTGTGTGTTGTAGCTGTGTCTACGCGAGTGTGTGTGTGGAGGATTGGAACATTTCCAAATTTAAGTGTTGGGGAAAATACGCCACCTTTTGCAAAGGGTAAATCTGGATTAAAAAGCACCTTTCTGTTTTTGGACAGATTCAGCATGGGAATATTGGGGCATTCTGAATTGACCCCCACCAGACCCTGACAATAGCAGTTGCAAAATTGTGTAAATTTAGGTGTACATCCCCCCCATCTATCCCCACAGCAAACTTTAGCAGCTTTCTCTACATGTATGGTTCTTTGATAACACTTTTCTGGCTTTTCAGCTTTTTAGGGCTTTTGACCTCAATATACAATAGAGTATAGTTTCTTTAATGCAGTAACACATCCCAAAACACCTCACAGGGGCACTAAGAACTGATACCAAAGTAGAAGACACTAGGACAGGTAAACATAGAGATTAGAAGTCCATGGCTTCTAATCATGGCTGATCATCAAATTCAATAACCTGGTCTTGTCTTCCCTTTAGGTTCAAGAGCTATATCTAATTTCTTCTTGAAATCACACAATATTTTGGCCTCAACTGCTTTCTATGGTAGTAAATTTCACACATTTGCCACTCTCCAGGTGAAGAAATTCCTCCTCTCAGTTATCCTCAAACTGTGATCTCTGGTCCTGGACTCCCCTACCATCCATCAGAAATATTCTGAACCTACCTTGTCTAATCCGGTTAGAATTTGATTAATTTGTATGCAATCCCCTCTCAATCTTCTAAACTCTAATGAATGTAATCCTAACCGATTTAGTCTGTCCTCCTATGACAGGTCTACTATCCTGAGAATCAGCCTGGTAAACCTTCACTGTACTCCCTCTATATTAAGGACATCGTTCCTCAGATAAGGACACCAAGACTGCACACAGTACTCAAGATGTGGCCTCACCAATGCCCTATGCGATTGTAGTAAAACATCCCTATTCCTACACTCAAAATCTCTTTCTACGAAGGCCATTAAATCATTCCTGCCTGCTGTACCTGTATGCTTACTTTCAGCAACAGATGCATGAGGACACCGAGGTCTTGTTGAGAATCCCTACGGTGCAGAAGGAGGCCATTCAGCCCATCAAATCTACACCAACAACCACCTGGGCCCCATACCCATAACTTCACATATTTACCCTGCTAATCCCCTTGGTGGTACGGTCAATTTAGCATAGCCAGTCCACCTACCTACACTTCTTGGGACTGTGGGAGGAAACCAGAGTACCCAAAGCAAACTCCACGCAGACAGTGACCAAGGCCAGAATTGAACCCCAGGCCCCTGGTGCTCTGAGACAGCAGCGCTAACCGCTGTGTCATCGTACCATCCCGAATTACTTTTTAAATTCTTGCGACTGCTGTTGCTAGGCAGATCAGAATCACAGAATAATGCAGAAAATGCACTTCAGCCCATCGAGTCTGCACCCTCGCATGAAATGTGATCTGCCTATCTAATCTCACTTGCCAGCACTTGGCCCATAGCCTTGCATGTTACGATACTACTTTTTAAGGATGTGAGGTATTCCATCCCATCCCACTTCCAGGCAGTGCATTCCACTCTTTGGGTAAAAGACCAACACTACTCTTTGGATAAAACAGTACCCTCCCCCAAACCTCCCTACCTCTCACTTTTAACTTGTGTCCCCTTGTAACTGACTTAAGGTAAGTCCATTCAGTTTACAGCTGAAAAATCAGAGGAGAAAGCAGGGCTGTTTAAATTAATCTTCCTCCTGTCCATAAAAAAACTTATAACCAGGTTTATAAAATTACTTTGAACTTGATACTCCTGGTTTTAATATTTTCAGGACAGATAGACAAGGATAAAAAGGATTGATGCAATAGTGTTAGTGAAGTATTGCATGATAATGCTAGAAAATAAGCATCTCTTAGGCAGTTGTAGTAAACAAGAATCCATATGGATAGAATTTAAAAATAAGAAGGGAAATGGTTTAATTCTTAGTGTATTACACACCACCAAACATTGGCAATTAGATCAAAGGGGGAGTCTACAGTATCATATGTAAGAACAACATGGCAATAATACTGATTGATTATAAGCATCCTAAGCTATACTGGGATTAAAATCGGTGCCCAAAAGGAAGAATTCATTTCAAAATGCATCCAGGATTGCTCTCAGATCCACGGAATCCCTCCGGTACAGAAGGAGGCCATTCTGACCATTGAATCTGCACCGATCCTCCGAAAGGGCAGATGTAAGATTAGGAGAGCAACCTTGAAATATTAACCCCACCATAGGTTCAATAACTAAAAGGGCATCCAATTGGAAAAAGCCAAATCATGGTGGTTGGGAAGGAGGGGGAGGGGGGCGGTTGGGTGGAAGGTGAGGAGGGAGTAGAATCTAGGTTTGAGAGCTGAGAAGCAGTGTAGAATTATTATCACTTAGAAGCAGAAGGTTAAGCTATGATAAATAGCAATAAAATATTATCAGAAGAAAGGTCAGGAACTCTTATAATATTTAAAGGTTATGTGCCAAACACTAGAAAATGGGATTACCTGTAGTCAGATTTTAATGGATTGACTTGGGAATGAAGGGCTGAATGGCCTCCTTCTGTGCTATAAATGTCTGTGTGTCTTTGAATCTTTTAAATGGAAAGAAACCAGCTGAGCTAGCATGAGATAGAACCCTGCAAGGCAGAGGAGCATCTGCTAGCCAACTTTGACAATTCTTCAAATACATGATCCATAGAATACAAACTAAATGTATATCTATAGGGAGAAAAGGGACACCATCAAAGACTAATGTTCTATTGCTAAATAGTGAGAAAATTAAACTAACACTCAAAAGAAAGGATTATGGGATGTTTGCTTCTACTTCTGATTAAATACGTTCCCTGGAAGATGCTTAGCTTATCCCAACAAGGTCAAAATGGTCTCAGATGTTCATGTCCATGCTGAATTGGATTTTGCATCCTTCAGTGATGGTTTTCTACTGTCTCCATAGAATCTTTCACCATTTCTTCTTGTAGCTGTTTGCATTCACATAATGCAAAATGCACTGGATCAATTGACAAACTTGCATTCCCCTGTAAGTGTAATGTTGCAGGTGCCATGAAATCTTGACAATTGTTGTGAAATATGCTCGATATTTTGATGTTAGATTAGGAGCAGCTTCTGTGGTTAACTCACTGTGTGAAGTCTGACTGATTCCATGGATTGTTACTTGTCTCAAAAGGCCTGTACACCAACAATTCCTGGGTATTTAGTCTCCATGGTATAGAACATCTGCATCAACCTGGAGGATTGTATTTGCAACCTGGGATTATGGATCCTGCTTATGGAATGAGTGAACAGCTTGCGGAGCTTCTGGTCTTGCTAAGATGCTTGGATTGTCTTGACTTTGGTCGTAATTGTTGGGCTATTATTTTCACTACATGCTAAGCTGCTTCCAAGTGGCTGAACACTTCTAGTTGAGCTGAATATTAAATCTGCTATATCATTTGCTTTAATTCAGTCCTTCACACATTGTGCCGAACAATTAATTCTGAAATTTTTCTACGCGTGCCCTCCCTCTCAGTAACTGCTCACCATTAGAGTTTAGCTTTGTGTTGGCAGAGTGGTTCACCCTGCTCCCTCACAGCGCCAGGGACTCAGGTTCAATTCTGGCCTCAGGTCACCATTTGTGTGGAGTTTGCATGTTCTCCCTGTGTCTCCTGGGTTTCTTCTGGGTTTCCTTCTACAGTCCAAGGGTGTGTGGGTTCAGTTGATTGGCCATGCTAAATTGACCCTAATGTCAGGGGGATTAGTACTGTAAATGTTTGGGATTATGAGAATAAGGCGTGGGTGGAAAGTTGTCAGTACAGACTTGATGGGCCGAACAGCTCCTCCTGTACTGTAGTGATTTATGATTCTTAAAATCTGATATAATCATCACATTAAAGATTCCCACACCTCTTATTTCCTTCATTGCGTCTCTATCTACCTGCTTGTCTTCAGCTGATTACTGATTGTTTTTTGGCCTATAAATTTCTAATCTTCCATCTCGTTTTGCCAATATATTTTCACTTAATAAAGTATCTGCACACTATTAATTCCAGTTCAGGTCCCTACTCCTTCCCTGCAGGTTGATTTGGCATCTCTATCTAATCCTCCAAATTGAATCAGCTGTAATAGCTATTTGTAGTAATGGATAATAATCCATTGCATGAAATTTTTTCATTTAAAATCTTCCTTCATGCTTCCAAAGTCCTAAATGTGGTTAGTGATGCTGACAAGTCCTTCCAGCCCTCTTATGTTCTTTTGATTCCAATTTTAAAGTTTTTAAAGTTTATTTATTTATTAGTGTCACAAGTAGGCTCATATTAACACTGCAATGAAGTTATTGTGAAAATCTCCTAGTTGCCACACACCGGTGAAGAAGGGATTCGGCATGTTTGGTTTCATCGGTCAGAACATTGAACACAGGAGTTGGGACGTCTTGTTAAAGTTACTTGAGTCATTGGTAAGGCCACACTTGGAATACTGTGTGCAATTCTGGTCACCCTATTATAGAAAGAATATTATTAAACTACAAAGAGTGCAGAAGAGATTTAGTAGGATGCTACCAGGATTCGATGGATTGAGTTATAAGGAGATGTTAAATAGGCTGGGACTTTTTTCTTTGGAGCATAGGAGGCTGGGGAGTGACCTCATAGAGGTCTATAAAATAATGAGGGGCGTAGACAAGGTAGACAGTCAGTATCTTTTCCTGAAGGTTGGGGAGTCTAAAACTAGAGGCTATAGGTTTAAGGCGAGAAGAGAGAGCAACAAAGGCTTCCAGAGGGACAATCTTTTCATGATGTAGGGAGTTTTCATGGAGATCCTCTCTACTTGGATCCGGCAGTCACACAGAGGGTGGTGAGTGTCTGGAACAAGCTGCCCAAAGTAGTAGTAGAGGTGGGTACAATTTTATCTTTTAAAAAACATTTAGATAGTTACATGGGTACGACGGGTATAGAGGGATATGGGCCAAATGGAGGCAATTGGGATTAGATTAGCAGTTTAAATAAAAGGGTGACTTGGACAAGTTGAGCCGAAGGGCCTGTTTCCATTGCTGTAAACTTTTATGACCATGTATAATACTTTTCTCTCTAATACTTTTCACTGTATATCAATACATGTAAAAATAATAAATCAAATCAAATCAAAAAATATCGGGAAAATCAGGGTGATGGCATCAGCCTGCAGATGGTGGATGCATGAGTTTTGCTGTCCCGAATTCTCTAGAATTAAGAATAGTTACTGTGGATCGGAAGGTACTAAACGTAACCCCAATATTCAAGAAAGAGAGAAAAATGCGAGTAATTAGTCAGTGGTGGTGGGGTAATTGAGAGAATCTATTATTCAAAAGTTGGCAATTAGAAGATTTAGAAAATCATTTGATTAAGCAGAGTCAACACAGGCTGATAAGAAAGAAAACAGTGTTTGGAAGATGTATTAATTTTCTAAGATGCACCGAGCAGTTAACCAATGAATTTTTGAAATCTCAAAAGCACTCCATGAAATGCCACGCAAGGTAACAAACAGCTCATGTGATCGGGGTAACGTATTATCGTAGATTGAGGATTGGTTAGTGGAAAAAAGGGATCATTTTGGATTAAATGCAAAATACTGCGGATGCTCAAATCTGAAACAAAACCAGAAGAATGCTGGAAAATCTCAGCAGGTTTGACAGCATCAATGGAGAGAGGATAGAATTAATGTTTCAAGTCGAGATGACCTTCCATCAAAATCCTCATTTTGGGTTGACGTTAAGGGATCCAAGCTTGGGCCTCATCTATTACCAATGTAGATCAGCTAACTCAATGACCTGGAGGTGGGAAACTGATTGCTGTTAATTAAAAGTTTATTGACATTGTAAAGTTAAGTGGGAAAGTAAATTGTGATGAGGATCCAGGTGGACGTAAGTAAATTGGGTGGGCTGGAAGAACAACAACTTGCCTTTAATATAGCAAAATGGCCTGAGGTACTTCACACGAGCATTATCAAACCAAAGCTTATACTGAGTCACTTAAGAGGCCGATAAGACTCAGTATTCAGTCAAAGAGATAGGTTTCAAGAACTGTCCTAAAGAAGGGAGAGCATTATTTAAAAGCAAGGTCTCTGATGGTGGATTAATTAAAACAAGCAATGTGCAGGAGACTTAGAAGTTTTCAGATGGAACATCACAGTAATGGGTAGAATGTGAAATTCCATTTTGTTTGGAAAAATAGCAAAACAAATTTTTTAAAAGATGTGAGACTAGAAAATGTTGGAATTAGTTGGAATTTTGGATGTTTTTTTATGTGTGAGATTCAATTATTAGGAATAATATGATTGTAAAGCACCAAGAATTACCATGAAGATAAGGCAACTAATTAAAAAGGCAATTGGCATGTTAGCTTTTATTGCAAGAATAAGAAAATTTTGTTACAATTGTACAAGGTTTTGATACAACAAGACCTGTTAATACCGTGTACAATTTTATCCTTATGAAAGGAAGATATTCTTCATAGAATCTCTACAGTGCAGAAGGAAGCCATTCGGCCCATTGAGTCTTACTGACTCTCCGACAGAGCATTTCACCCAGGTCCACCTCCCCCACCTATATTCCAGTAATATTTCTCGACTAATCCCCCTAACCGACACACTTTGGAACATTAAGGGGCAATTTAGCAAGGCTAATCCACCTCACGTGACAAATATTCATCAGATTGATTCCAGGGGTGAGAGGGTTGTGCTATGGAGAAGTTTTGAGTTGAAAGGGCCCATATTGGGGCAGCAAGATGGCCCAGTGGTTAACATTGCTGCCTCACAATGCCAGGGACCCAGGTTCAATTCCAGCCTTGAGTCACAGCCTGCATGTTCTCCCCCTGTCTGTGTGAGTTTTCTCCATTTCCTCCCACAGTCCACTTAGGTGGATTAGCCATGCTCAATTGCCCCTTAGTGTCAGAAAGATTGGCAGCTTAAATATATGGAGTTACAAGGATAGGGTCTGTGTGGGATTGTTATCGGTACAGCCTTGATGGGCTGAATGAGCTCCTTCTGACTGTAGCAATTCTATAATTCTATATTTTCTGTGGTTTAAATGAATGAGAAATGATCTAATTTGAAATATATAACATTCTTGGAGGGATTGACAGGCTGAAGTCAGGAGAATCTAGAACTAGAGTTTACAGTCTCAAGATCAATACTATGTCTTTGTCTTCACAGTAGAAGAAAATAATTCTGCCCCCAAAACTTGGTGAAATTACTATAACTCAGGAGAAAGTATTCAGTGAACTGAAAGGTTTTAAAGTAAATAAGTCTCTGAGACCTAATGGTTCACACCCTAGGGTGTTAAAGAAGGTGACAGCAGAGAGTGTGGATGCATTGAAGATGATATTCCAAAATTCCCTGGATTCCAGAAAGGTACCAGTGGACTGGAAACATGCCTTCGCAACACTCTTATTAAAGAAAGGAGAGAGGCAAAAATTGGGAAACTATAGACCAGTCAACTTGAATGTTGCTGGAATCAATCATTAAAGAGGAGGTAACTGAGCATCTGGAAAAGCAAAGTTCAATTCACTGTGTCAGCATGGTTTTGTAAAGAGCACGTTTTGTTTGACAAACCTGCAAGAGTTCTTTGAGGATATAACCAGCAAGGTGGATAATAGGGATCCTATGGCTGTGATTTATCTGGATTTCCAGAAGACCTTTGATAAGACATCACACAAGAGATTGATCCAGAAGGTTAGATCCCAACAGGTTGAAGATAGAGAAGTGGCTTGGATTGTGGCTGAATAAAAAGTAGAGGGTTGGGATAATTGGGTCCTTTTCCAGTTGGCAACCTGTAACTAATGGTATCCCAGAGGGTTCAGTTCCCAGACCACAACAGTTTACAATCTATCTCAATGATCTACAGGCAGGGACAGAGTGTAACGTAGCAAAATTGGCTGACAACATGAAAATAGGTGGGAAAGTAGGCTGTGATGAGGTAAAAAGTTTACAAGTGGATATTGACAGGTTAGGAAAATGGGCTAGAAACTGTCAGATGGAGTTTAATGTAGATAAATGTGAAGTTATCCATTTTGGCTGGAAAAATAAAAGGGTAAATTACTATTCAAATGGGAAATGGATTCAAAAGGCATCTGTACAGAAGGATCTGGGTGTCCTTGAGCATGAGTCTCAGGAAGTGGGTATGCAGGTACAGAATGTTATAATAAAAGCAAATGGGATCTTGGCATTTATTTCAAAGGGCCTAGAGTATAAAAGTGGAGAAGTGTTACAATTGTATAAGGCATTAGTGAGGCCACACTTGAAGTATTGTGTTCAGTTTTGGTCACCTTCTTTGAGGAAGGGTGTGGTGGTACTGGAGGTGGTTCAGAAGAGGTTCACTAAATTAATTCCAGGTTTGAAGGGACTGTTGTGTGAGGAGTGGTTGAGTAACTTGGGCTTGTGCTCGTGGGAATACAGAAGAATGAGGGGGGATTTGATTTGAATTATATAAAATATTCAATGAGATTGATAAAGTAAATGTTAACCAAATATTCCTCCTCCTAGATCCTGTATCCAGATACAGTGAAAGGTATTGTTTCTTACGTGCTATACAAATAAAGCAGGCTGTATTTGGAGAAGGAAAGGAGAGAGTGGAAAATGTATTGTTACAGTCATAGCTAGCGTGTAAGAAAGATCAACTTAATGCACAGTAATTCAGAAGTCTGATGGCAGCAGGAAAGAAGCTGTTTTTGAATTGGTTGGTATGCGATCTCAGATTTTTGTATCTTTTTCCTAGTGGAAGAGAGTATGTCCAGGGTGTGTGGAATCCTTGATTATACTGGCTGCTTTTCCGAGACAGTGGGAAGTGTAGAAAGTGTCAATGGATGGGAGGCTGGCTTGAGTGATGGACTGGACTTCGTGCATAACCTTTTGTAGTTTCCTGCAGTTTTGGACAGAGCAGAAGTCATACCAAGCTGTGATATAACCAGAAAGAATGCTTCCTATCGTGCATCTGTAAAAGTTGGTGAAAGTCGTAGCAGAAGTGCCAAATTTCCTTAGTTCTCCTGAGAAAGTAGAGGTGTTAGTGGACTTTCTTAATCATTGTATCCACATTGAGGGACCAGGACAAGTTGTTGGTGATCTGGAAATCTAAAAACTTGACCGTTTCTATTACATCCCCCTTGATATAGACAGGGGCCTATGCTCCGCCAAGCTTCCTGAAGTTGATGACTATCTGCTTCATTTTGTTGATATTGAGGGAGAGATTATTGTCATTGCACCAGTTCACCAGATTCTCGATCTCATTCCTGTACTGTGTCTCATCAGATCTATAATATTTGATCAAAAGCGGGACAAAGGCTTCTGCGAAAAAGGCGTGGAGTTAGATTTCCAGATCACCAATAATTTGTCCTGGCCCCTCAATGTGGACACAATGATTAAGAAAGCCCACCAATGCCTCTACTTTCTCAGGAGAACTAAGGAAATTTGGCATTTCCGCTACGACTCTCTCCAACTTTTACAGATGCACCATAGAAAACATTCGTTCTAGTTGTATCACAGCTTGGAATGGCTCCTGCTCTGCCCAAGACCACAAAAAAACTACAAAAGTTATACACAAAGCCCAGTCCATCACTCAAATCAGCCTCCCATTCATTGACACTGTTTATACTTCTCACTGTCTCAAAAAAGCAGCCAGTAAAATCAAGGATCCCACGCACCCTAGACATACTCTCTTCCATCGGGAAAAAGAGACAAAAGCCTGAGATCACATACCAAACCGACTCAAAAATAATTTCTTTCCTGTTGCCATCAAACCTTTAAATTACTGTGCATTTAGTTGATCTTTCTTACACCCTAGCTATGACTGTAACAATACATTTTCCACTCTCTCCTTTCCTTCTCCAGGTACATGGAGATTAGCTATGATCATGCAGAATGATAAGAGTGGCCTTGAAGTGTTGAATTGCTTACTCTCACTCTTGATTCCTCGTTCCTAAGACAAGCTGTCTGGCAGGGAGATAAGAAGAAATTGCTTCATGCAAATATTTGGAACCCTATCTCAGAGGGCTGTGGTTACTCAATTGTTAAGTATATTTAAGACTGAGGAAATGAGGGGATATGGGGACAGGGCAGGTGAATAGAATTGATGCAGAAGATCAGCCATGATGCTAATGTGGAGCAGACATGAGGCCCCACTTTTTGGTTCTTAGATCAAACTGAACTGTGATTCAAATGTCAAAAATATATTTTTGACAAATTCTATATTTCGTGTTGAGCAGGATCCAGGATCTGACTCAGCTGTTTGATATTCAGACTTGTTTATGCCTCTCCATGTATTTGCATGTGAAATATACAGTTGATTTCAAACCAAGGATGTTTGCATTAAATAACACCGCAGGAATCCACAACTTGTGATTTGGAAAGATGAGTAGCTGTCTATAAACTCAAATAAAACCGCGTGAATTGGTTAGTATACCCAATGTAAATTGGTTTGGGAGCTTGTAAGATATTTTAAATGGGTTGGAGAAACTTCTTATTGTGGATGTGAAAAGTGGGTTATTAACCAACAGTGAGTGAATTTTTGTGTGATCTTTAGTTACAGAAATTAGGGATCTGTTGGATGTCAGATACACACAGAAAACATATCAAAATGTTTATCATCTCGGGATGAATGACATGCGCAGACTTTGCTTAGATGCGCTTCTAACTGCGAATTGTAATCCAGTTCTGTGGAGTTTGCACATTCTCCTGGTGTCTGCCTGGGTTTCTTCTGGGTGCCCTGGTTTCCTCCCACAGTCCAAAGATATGCAGGTTAGATTGATTGGCCATGTTAAAAAAATTGCCCCTTAGTGTCCAGGGATGCGTAGGTTAGAGAGATTAATGGGTAAAACATATAGGGAAATGCAGGTAGGGCCTGGATGGGATTGTGGTCAGTGCAGACTCGATGGGCCAAAGGGCCTCTCTCTGCACTGTAGGATTCTATGATTCTTTGAGAGAGAGGTATGGGTTAGAGAGGAGAATTACAGTTTGGGATGAGAGAAGGAGACTGGGATCTTGATCCTCAGCCCCCATTCCAAAGCAGGCAGGAGCTAGAAATATCCCTCTCTGCAGGCACTCCAATTTCCTTGCACCATTACACCTCTTGGCCATTTTGGGGGTGGTAGGAAGCCTCCATGCTTAAGTCTCCATGTCTCTGCCCAACCCCACCCTGACCTCTGGGTCATGTGCTGCCTGCCATCACTGTGTGAGGGCACTACTGTATTCAGTCCCATATTAACACTGTATGTATCAGACCTTTATAGCACACCACTCCCAAATCGTTATCCAATGCATTTGGATTTATATTCGTTTAGTTGATTTCATTTCTTACATTGTTACCAGTCCCATACATTTACATTATTGTTACTGCGGCAGCACTATTACTGCGATAGTGTTAACCCATCTCTTCCCTTCAAATCCTTGAATTGAAAGGTTCAGGTACTCTGGAGGCTTTTATAACCCAACTCACCAGATTAGCTGCAGATCTGTAATGAGAACTACCCAGGTAAACTGAGCTGTTCTTATCTCAGAGTTATCTCCGAATTTTGACAATTTCATCTGGGACATAATTCTTTTTGGAATGATTCTAGCCTAGTTACTAACTGCTGTTTCAACTTGGCTCATTTGTTAGACCCTCAATGTGTTTTTTAGAATTTTCGTTGCCTGCTTTCAAAATCCGGATTTGTTCTTCCATACTCTGTCTTACAGATTCGCAGAACCGTTACAGTGCAGAAGGAGGTCGTTTGGCCCATTGTGACGGTACCAGCTCTCCAGATGACTAAGTGTCAGCCTTTTCCCTGCCCATTATTTCTATTCGAGTAAAATCACCTAAAATTCTCTTGAATACCTCGATTGAACCTGGCTCCAACACACTTCCAGGAAATGCTTTCCACTCTGGAACCACATTTGGTTTTTTGCTAATCACTTTAAATCTGTGTGTCCTCTTGATTTTGATTGTTTTCTGAGTGGGAACAGTTTCTCGATATCTACTCTCTCCAGCCCCTCATGATTTTGAATATCTACATCAAATCTCCCCTTAATCTTCTTCTCTCCAGGAAGAACAATCCCAACCTCTCCAATCTATCGTCATAACTGAAGTTTCTCATCTGTGGGACCATTCTTGTGAACCTGTTCTGCACTCTCTCCAGTATGTTTGCATCTTTCCTATAATATGACACCCAGAACTGGACACAATATTCCAGCTGATATTCCAAGTTGTATAAGTTGAGCCTAACTTCCTTGCTCTTGAACTCTAAGCCCCTATTAAAGCCCAGAATACGATAGGTTTCATTAACGGTTCTCTCCACCTGTCCATCAATGGTCCATGCACAGACATATTCAGGTCCCTCTGCTCCCGCACCCTTCTAAAGAATTTCACCTTTTATATTGTCTCTCCATGTTCTTCCTATCAAAATGCATCACTTCTCCACATTGAACTTTATCTGCCCATTCCAGCAATGTGAGTGTCCTTTTGAAGCTCCACGATACTTCATTCATAAACTTTGAAATTGTCCCAAGATCTAGATCATTAATTATATTGGGGAAAAGCAAGGATCCCAATAGTGATCCCTAGGGAACACCACTACAAATCTTCCTCCAGCCTCTATTGTCCATTACTCTCTGCTCCCCATTATTCAGCCAATTTTATGTCCATATTACTATTGCCCCTTTCATTCCATGAACTATTATTTTTCTCAAGTCTGTTGTGTGGCACTTTATCCAAAACCTTTTGGAAATCCATTTATACCACATCAACAACATTACCCACACTGACCCATAGCTCCAGGGATCTGGGATCGATTCCTGGCTTGAGTCACTGTCTTTGTAGAGTTTGCACAATCTCCTTGTGTCTGCATGGGTTTCTTCTGGGTGCTCCGGTTTCCTCCCACAGTCCAATGATATGTGGGTTAGGTTGATTGGCCATGCTAAATTGCCCCTTAGTGTCCTGGGATGTGTAGGTTAGAGATATTAGAGGGGTAAATATGTGGAGTTACAGGGATAAGGCCTGGGGAGGATTGTTCTCAGTGCAGACTCGATTAGCCAATGGCCTCCTTCTGTACTGTAGGGTTTCTATGGTTCTATAATTTCTACGACCCTTTCTGTTACCACCTCAAGAAACTCCGGTGAGTTAATTAAACATCATTTCCCCCATGCTGGTTCTTCTGAATCAACCATTATTGTTCATCATGTGGTTCAGGTTAGGTTGCTGTTCGACAATTTGGTCAGTATTATTAATTCTGCTGTAATAACTCAAAACCCCATAAAACTAAGATAACCTTGTACCTTAAATTTCTTAAATGAGGTTACGATCCAGTTAATTTCAAATGTATCAAACGGCACAAAATCTAAATACAACTGGAATGCTGAGTTATTCTGCGTTTTCAGCAACTCATCCCCCCTGTTCTGGACATTTTGCATAATGTTTACTGGAGAAATCTGATGCTTCAGGTTCATCAACTTTTAATTGAAGATTTATTTTTGTTGAACTTGATTGTAGAAGTTCATCATTTAAAAGTGTGAGGTAATGCACTATGGCAGAAATAATAAATGTGTATAGTATAGGGCAAATGGTAGGATTCTTAGTAGTCTAGATGAACAGAGGGATCTTGGTGTGTATGTGCATAGATCCCTGAAAGTAGGCAGTCAGGTCGAGAAGGTTGTTAAGAAGGCATATGGAGTCTTGGCTTTTATTGGTAGAGGGATTGAATTTCGGAGCCGCAACGTCATGTTGCAACTGTACAAAACTCTAGTGCGGCCGCACTTGGAGTATTGTGTGCAGTTCTGGTCCCCGCATTATAAGAAAGATGTGGAGGCATTGGAGAGGGTACAGAGGAGGTTTACCAGGATGTTGCCTGGTATGGAGGGCAGGTCTTATGAGGAGAGGCTGAGGGATTTGAGGTTGTTTTCGTTAGAAAGGAGGCGGCTAAGAGGGGACCTAATCGAAACATATAAGATGATTAGAGGTTTAGATAGGGTGGACAGTGATAGCCTTTTTCCTAGGATGGAGAAAGCTAGCACGAGGGGACACAGCTTTAAATTAAGGGGTGATAGTTATAGGACGGATATCAGAGGTAGGTTCTTTACCCAAAGGGTGGTTCGGGAGTGGAATGCCCTGCCTGCAGCAGTTGTAGATGCGCCAAGTTTGGTGGCGTTTAAGAGGTTAGTTGATAAGTATATGGAAGAGAAGGGAATGGTTTAGTTTGGAGGGGCATTGCTTTTTATATTGGTCGGCGCAACATCGAAGGCCGAAGGGCCTGTTCTGTGCTGTAATGTTCTATGTTCTATGTTCTATTTAAGCATTTTGAGTCCTCTTTCCAGTGTTTGATCTTGTGTGAGTGATGCTCCAGTGTTCTCGCCAGAGCTCCTTTTTCCTTTTGTACATCAAAATTGATTTTCTTCGCTGGTCAGATATGCTTTGTCAGATTTTAATTCAAGCTCACATTCTGTAATTGCATTTCTGCAAATTGTTTTTGAGATACCTCGCGCTCTTTTGTAAGAATTTCTACCTTCACTTGCCTTCATATGGAGCTGATTTTTATCTCTTTGGAAATGTAGGGGGGGATTTTCCCATCCCACCTGCCAGAGGGATTGTGGTGGGTGAGACACAGACAGAGCCAAGATCCACTGACCTCAGTGGGATTTTCCGGTTTAGGGCGAGTGTGGTTGGAAAATCCAGCCCATAATGTGTTTCTAAGTTTCCTCCCAAACGTCCAAGCATTTTCTTCAGCCCTGCAGTCTCCTTTCTCTCGTACCGTCTTGCTTCCTCCCTCCTGGAACATTCCTAAATCTTCACCAGCTCGTTCTTCAGTCCTTTCAGATTGAGGTTAAGTTCATTTTGTTTTCAATTTGTAGAATTCCTGAGGAACAAACTTGATGGAATCTTTGTGAATGGCCACAAACTTTCCACTTTGTCTCAAAACTGGGTTACTTCATCTTGAGATTTTCCTGTAATTTACCAGAGTCTCATTGAGATTGTTCTCCTGTTCGTAGCGGTCTTTACGACTTCATGTTGCTGAGGAGTTACGTACTGTACTGTTTTTTGAATTTAATCTTGAAGGTATGATGCACACGGACGGAGATTAATTTTTTTTATTTGTGTGATGTGGGTGTCACTGGCTGGGTCAGCATTGCCCATCACTGAGGGCAGTTAAGAGAGAACCACATTGTTGTGGGTCTGGAGTCACATTGTAGGTTAGACAGAGTAAGGATAGCAGATTCCTATTCCTAAAGGACATTAGTGAACCAGATGGGTTTTTCCGACAATAGTTTGTGGTCATTGTTAGATTTCTAATTCCAGATTTTTATTGGATTCAGTCTCTCCATCTGCTGTGGCGGGATTTGAACCCGGATCCCCAGAGTATTACCCTAGGTCTCGGGATTACAAATACACCGACAATACCACTATGCCACTGCCTTCCAGTGGATTTCTTTATCCTTTCACTATATGTCTATAAGCAGAGGTGTTTTAAAATTGTTTAGACTAGATTGTAGTGGATTTCTCCATTCCCTCAGATTTATGTGGTCCAATTGTATAAGTAATTCACAGCAAAATCTCCTTATGATTAACTCGGAAGTATGTTTGCTTCACATTTAAACCTAGGGCAGGGGTAGGTGGTAATGTTCGCTCTCTCTCTCACACGCACACACACTCACAGAGATAAAGAAGGAGTTTGACATCAATGGATAGCAATAGTAAAAAGAACCACTGGAATGAATGGCGTGATTTCCAGAAAATCAAATTCCAAAAGGAGCTTACTTTGTGGAGGAGTTTAGTTGGGATGAATCCCTGGTTGGAGATAGCAGTATAAGAATCTTATTGAAATGAATGACAATGCGACACGGTAAGATTTCTCAACTTAGATTGTTTGTCCGGTGAGGGTTGGAAGCTTTTAAATTAAAACAGACTTCAAGGGACTATGATGTGTTGGTAACTTCTTGATCAGTCTGGAACTCCTGTTCTTTTCAGATGGGAGGCAATCAGCAGATAGATTATTCCTCAGTTCTCAACTGAATATAGAGATTTTAAAGAGGCCATTCATATTAGGTGAGCCTCCTTTTCTCCACAACAATTTCAGAAGGGATGTTTTAGAAGGTAGGAGCAGGAGGAGACCATTTGGCTCTTTGAGCCTGCTCCACTATTCATTGCGATCATGACTGATGGTCCAACTCAACAGCCTAATCCTGCTTTCTCCCCATAACCTTTGATCCCATTCACCCCAAGTGCTATATCCAACTGTCTCTTGAACACAGTCAACGTTTTGGTATCAACTACTCTCTATCTGGTGTCTGAGCCCAGTTTTTGTTTAATGGCAAATAGGATCCTCTGAAAGCATTGCCATCCTGCTGATGATTTTGCTTCTCTGTCTGGGAGCCTGTGTCTGGGCAGAGGGATAACCTTCTAAAGATGCAAATAACCTTTGTCTTCTTCTCAGTGGTTCCCTTTTAGAAATGGACCGGGACACCCCTATTGCAAAACGGGTCTGGGGATGAAAGGGTTAACATATGGGGGAGAGATTCACCTGTTTGGGCTTTTATTCAGCGGTGTTTAGAAGGATGAGAGGGGATCTGATCGAGGTATATAAAATATTAAAAGTGATTGATAAAAATGTAGACAGCAGGGCAATCTAAAACAAGAGGTCAGAGGTATAGGTTAAGAGGCGGTAGATTTAAAATTAAGATCGGAAGGGACCATTTCTCGCAGAGGGTAATCAATTTGTGGCACTATCCAATATCACACTGACCCTGGGTGTGACTCAAGTGCTCTCTTATATCACTATGGAGTGGTATTGTACTCAGTCCCATGTCCGCTCTATGTGAGCCAAAGCCTTACACCATAAAGTCAGTCGAAATTAGGGAAAAAAAACTCTTCACTGGTTGGAGTCAGAAAGGAAGATGGCTGTAGTTGCTAGCATTAATTTCAGCCTCAGTTAATTGCTGCAGGAGTTCCTCAGTTTAATGTTCACGGTTTGACCATCTTCAATGGGTTTTTTTTTTACAGATGCATCACAGAAAGCATCTTTTCTGGTTGTATCACAGCTTGGTATGGGCTCTTGCTCTGCCCAAGTCTACAAAGAACTGCAAAAGGTCATGAATGTAGCCCAATCCATCATACAAACCAACCTCCCATCCATTGACTTTGTCTACACTTCCCGCTGCCTCTGCAAAGCAGCCGGCACAATTAGGGATCACACACACCCCGGACATTTCTCTCTTTCACTTTCTTCCGTTGGGGAAAAAGATATCACATGTCAACCGACTCAAGAACAGCTTCTTCCTTGCTGCTGTCAGACTTTTGAATGGACTTACCTTGCATTGAATTAATGTTTATCCACACTCTACCTGTGATTGTAACACTACATTCTGCAGTCTCTCATTTCCTTCTCTGTGGTTTTTGTCTGAATAGCAAGAAACTATACTTTTCACTGTATACCAACACACGTGATGATACATCATGTCACTGACATCCATTCCAACATAAAGTCAGATGTGGGAATGGTCGCTGATTATTGCATGGTGGTTAGAACCATTTGTGATGCCTCAGATGTAGCAAGACCTAGACAATATTCAGCTTTGGGCTGATTAGTGACACATACCATTCACATCACACTTCTCCAACAACAGAGAATCTAACCATCTCCCCCTCGCTTTCTAAAGTCTTAACATTACTGAATCATCGACCATCAAAGTCCTGGGGGGGGGTTGCCATTTACCAGACACTGAACTGAATCACATTAACTGGATTCACATCGGTTTGTAAAGTTAAAGTTAAGACACAAATGCTTTCTTTGCTGCTGTTAAACGTTAACAATGTGACTGCCATTAAGCTCTAACGAGATAATTAATAAGACATTGACAGAGCAGTCATGTAAACATTGGTCAGAGGTTGGGAATTCTGCAGTGAGTAACTCACCTCCTGCTTCACCAAGTTTTGTCTGTCTGTCTATCCACAACAATCAAACACCAATCCAGAATGTGATGAAATACTCTTGGAAAAGTACGGCTCCGAAAACAGTCAAAAAGCTCAACATCATCAGGGACAAAGCAAAGTTTGAATTTAATGCAATACTTGCGGCTCCCCAGTACTAGTTTATGCCCCTGTTTAGAGGGGTAACCTCTTGGTTGACACAGTAATTAACAGTATTCCCTCACAGCGCTAGGGACTCGGGTTCAATTCTGGCCTCGGGTCACTGTCTGTGTGGAGTTTGCACGTTATCCCCGTGTCTGTGTGGGTTTTCTCCAGGTGCTCTAGTTTCCTCCCAAAGATGTGTTGGTTAGGTTGCTTGGCTATACTGAATTATCCCTTAGTGTCAGGGAGACGAGCAGGATGAATATGTGGGGCTACAGGGAAAGAGCCTGGATGGGGTTGTCAGTGCAGGCTCAATGGGCTGAGTGGCCTCCTGCTCTGTAAGGATTCTATGATTCAATGATCTTAAAATTCACCAACCAACCTGCTCACCTAATTAATACCTTTTCACACTGACTAGCTACTGAAGGCTGAAATGAAGGTATAAAAAGCAACTTCCAGCAAATGCTGGTCTGTCCAGAAACATGCACATCCCATTGAAAGACTTTTTGAAAAAGGGAATAGGGAAAACCTGGCAACAGGATACACTAATCACTAAATGTCAGAACATAGATTAATGAGGCCATTAAAACAAGAGGAAACAAACCTTGTATAAAACCTTTAGATTGACTAAATCTGGGGTTCTGTAAGCAGTGCTGCTCTTACTAATTTTTAAACCGTAGAGGAATTGGAGAATGTAGAAATTCATCAGAATGAGAGATGAAACATTCATGAGACAATGAACAGGCTTGGCTGAGGAACGCCTGATCAAGATCTTTCAGATGATTAAATCTTAATGAGGTGCTAGAGAAGAGATTTCCATTTGACAAGACCAAAATCAAGGGTCATAATACCGACATAGTCATGGAGAAAGCCAATCGGAAAGTCAGAATAAACATCATTATCTAACATATAGTTAGAATCTGAATCCACAATCACAAGGAGCAGATGAAGTAAATAGAGTGGACGTAATTCAAAGGGGAGTCAGAAAGATGAGTGAGAGAGAACAGAAAGATGGGATTAGACGCAGAGGTTTCTCTGAAGCTACCAGTTTAGATTGTTGGGCTTATGTCTGCGCCTGTGTAGTAGGCACTTTGTTTAAATAAATAGTCCCAGATCTGTTACAACCCAGATTAGAATCAGAGAATCTCTACAGTCCAGAAGGAGATCATTGAATCTGCATGAATTCTCCAACAAACATACTTCTCAATGAAAAATACAAGGTGGCAGTTGAGGTAACCTGGAACAAGCAGGAATTTGATAACGGCCTAGTAGCATTATCGCTAGACTTTTAATCCAGAAACCCAACTGATGCTGTTGGGAACAGGGGTTCGAATCCCACCATAACAGATCGCGGAATTTCAATTCAATAAAAAAAAATCTGGAATTAAGAATTAAATTGATGACCATGAGACCATTGCCGATTTTTCAGAAAAACCCATCTGGTTCAGGAATGTCTTTGGGGAAGGAAATCTGTTGTCCTTACCTGGTCTGGCCTACATGTGACTCCAGAACCACAGCAATGTCAACTGCCCTCTACAGCCAACTAGGGAGGGGCAATAAATAGTGCAAAAGCCCACATGCTGTAAATGAAAAATAAAAGTGCCAGACGGTGACTATCGCCAACAAGAGAGAATGATTATTTTCCTTTTACATTTGGCATTATTATCACCATTGAAATGCTCCCCATCAATGATGTGAGATCTGGTTTTACTGGGCCAGCCATATAAATACTCCAGCTCTAAGGGCAGCTCAGAGGCTGTAAATTTACAGGAAGTAACTCGCCTCCTGATTCCCCAAATCCTTACCATCATCTGCAAGGCACAAGTCAGGAGTGTACTGGAATGCTCTCCGCTTGCCGAGATGAGTACAGCTTCAACAACACTCAAAAAGCTCAACCCGATTGGGAATAAGGCAGCTCACTTGAGCTGCAGCTCATCCACCATCTTAAAGATTTTCTCCCTTGACTACCTGTGCACTGTGGCTGCGATCTGTGCCATCTTCAAGAGGTATTTGTGAGGGATTTCAGCGAATGATTACCAGGCTGATTCCAGGGATGGCGGGACTGATGTCTGAGGAGAGGTTGACCAGGTTAGGATTGTTTTTGCTGGAATTCAGATACACGAGAGGGGGATCTCATAGAGACTTACAAAATTCTAATAAGACTAAACAGGGTAGCTACAGGGAAGATATTCCCAATGGTATGGGAGTCCAGAACCAGGGATCACAATCTGAGGATTCGGGGTAGGCTATTTACGACAGAGATGAGGAGACATTTCTTCACCCAAAGCCTGTGGAATTCATTATTACAGGAAGTAGTTGATGCCAAAACATTGAATGTATTCAAGAGGCAGCTGGATATCGCACTTGGGGCGAATGGGATCAAAGTTTATGGGGAGAAAGCAGGATTAGGCTATTGAGTTGGATGATCAGCCATGATTGTGACGAATGGCAGAGCAGGCTTGAAGAGCCAAATGGCCTCCCTCCTGTTCCTATCCTCGATGTTTCTATGTAAATTGCCAAGCCTCCTTCATTCAAACCCATGCCTCTACCAACTAGAACAAGGACAGTAAAGGCACAGGAATACAAGGACCAGCAAGTTTGCCTCCAGGTTACACACCATCCTGACTTGGATCTATACTGCTGCCCTTCGTAAAAGCCGGAGAAAAACCCTTGGAACTCTTTCCCGCAGTGCATTATCTGTACCATCAGCGGATCACGAAAGCAGCTTCTCAAGCACAAGCAAACATGGGGAATAGATACTGGCCTTGTCACTGATGCCCACGTTCCATCAAATAATAACATTTTAAACATTGTAGAATCTGACAATTGTTCATAGATGCAGGGAGATGGTTCCTGGAGGACACCTTGATATCATGTATGGGAAGGGTTGGACAATCTCAACTATTCTAAAAAGCATTTAGCCAATTACGTGGGTAAGATGGTTATAGAGGGATATGGGCCAAATGCAGGCAATTGGGACTAGATTAGTCATTTAAAAAGGGGTAGCATGCACAAATTGGGCCGAAGGGCCTGTTTCCATGCTGTAAATCTCTATGACTCTGATTCTATTCCTGTAGAAGGTAATTTACTGTCTTCCACAGAAAGACAAATGGGCAGTAAACTCCCAAAGAAATATTCTACTTATTGGAAATGACATCAATTGATTCAGACAATGCCAAGATAAAAATTCTGCTAGAGTTCCCCTCATCCATTAAAAAAAAGCATTGAATCACTGGTATTCTACTAACAGGTTCTGGATGACACTGCTCCTACTACATATTATTACAGCCCATCTCTTTCAAACAGGTTGCAGAGTCAGCTCTGAACTATAGCAATTCCATGCAGAGTTCACTATTTATGTTGCAAAGTAAGTGTAATCATCACAGGGGCAGCACAGCGGCCCACTGCTGCCTCACAGTGTCAGGGACCTGGGTTCGATTCCCGGCTTGGGTCACTGTCTGCGCAAATGTATGCGTTCTCCCATGTGTCTTCTCCGGTTTCCTCCCACAGTCTGAAAGATGTGCTATTTAGGTACATTGGCCATGCTAAATTCTCCCTTCGTATACCTGAACTGGTGCTGGAGTGTGGTGACGCAGGGATTTTCACAGTAACTTCATTGCAGTGTTAACGTAAGCCTATTTGTGACACTAATAAATAAATAGATGAGGCAAAGATAGTCTAAGTTCACATATTAAATATGGTAGCCATGAAGTTCTTTTTTTTAAGAAAAAGGCTTGAGTAATTCTGACAAAAGAGAAATTCTAAAGGATGTAGGAAATAATACAGGTTAAGCTCGAAGGGGGAAAACAAATTTACTGAAGCAGTGATCCTTAGTCACCCCCTTAGCTGAAAGGCTGACAAATTAAAGAAAATATTAAAGACCACGTATGTGGTAAGATTTCAAAAACAACAACATGTGGATGAAACCAGACCTGGAGAACCAACTTTCTATCACCCCTCAGAGAAATCTGAGAAAAACAGAGCATTGTGTAGTAACGTGGAATTTTATACTTAAAAAGATCTATCAGGGCTGTTGCCAGCAAAAGAGGGATTTTGCTCTGACCTTATTTTAAACCTACATCTTGTTGGAAAAGTTTAAAAAGCTCTGTTAATTGTGTAAATGTGTTCTTGTGTTTTAAGAGTTTTCTTTATTTATTTTAATAAATGTTTTATTTTAATATAAAATTACTACAATTGGTCTGGGTGTTAATCAGTAAACCACCTCATATTACACAAATTACAAAACTGTTCTGGCAACTGTTTCAAGTTTCCCTTTAGTATTTGGGCAGTTTGGTGCTTCCTATCTGCCGTGCCATAACATTTGTAGCACTTCCTTCAACCATCAGAGAACACTCTAGACTCAAGATCTCCATTGAAGATTTGAATTGCTAAGAGTGTCAGGCATTCCAGCTACATGACCAGTGTTATGAATATCTACAAAGAACAAAGAACAAAACAGCACGGGAAACAGGCCCTTCGGCCCAACGAGCCCACGCCACCACCCCAATGTTCCCACCTCTACCCGCGATCCCTGTCCATGTTTATAGATCTAGTTCATGATTTGTGTTAATATTGTAGGGATAATTTTTAACTCTGGAAAGATTGTTATTATTAAGATAAGATAGCTGAAATACTGGGCTCTAGAGATTACCAGAAAGAAAATTACTATTCAGAAGGTTACCCATGTTGTTTTAATAGAGTCAGAATTGGAGAGATTGAGCCATAAAAAGCTTGGCAGGCTTACTTAGCTGGAAGTGCAATATTTACACTGCCTGTATAGAAGTACAGTCCAAAGACAGCTAAATTAGTTTAAAAGCATTCATTGGACCCTGAAAGGCTGTACCATCACAGAGATGGGCGGACCATAAGGCAATTCTCTGGTTTCAATGGTTTTCTGGAAAGGGCAGTAGATTGGCTACAGTTTGGACCTCATGTGATTTGCAGCTCACAGAAAAGCCTTGGACACTGAGGTGTTGCTCTGAGCAGATTCCTGCCAGTTAAGTCTCGGGAAAGCCCTGCCAGCTAAGGAGGTGACTGAGGATCACTGCTTCAGTAGTGGAGACAGTTATAGCTCAGAAGAAGCCCTGGCAGCCAGTTATGGCAAATGGAGCTGGGAGATTGGAGTTCAGCAAAACCCAGGGGCAATGGCAGCTTTGTGAATTCATCAGTCTTCAAAAGTGGTCACAATATGCTGATAGAGGTGGGAGTGTGGCAATGTGAAACCCAAGGAGAGCATCTCAGAAGGAAAGATTGAGCCATTGGGAGGTCAGCAGTCTTAAGCAGAGGCTGAGTTTAAGTGACATTTGAGGTCATTCAAAGGCTAGATCTTCAAAAATCCTTCATAATAGAAACAGGGTGGCAGTTTATTGTAAAATCCCGCCGAAACAGAGATTTCCATTCTGGGAATCTCGCCCCCCTCAATTCCAGGACAGGCAAGGCAGTAGGGTTTCAGCGATAAAGTTTTAACACGAGTTTGTGACTCTCAGTAACCACTGGCGCGTGAAGCAGAATTCCATTGATCTGCCTTGGTTATCTGTCATTTGTGGTGTGCTCAACCATTAGCTTGTTAAAAAATTAAAATTTAAATTATTACGTTCATATTTACCACCTCATCATTCTGAATGTTAGAATGTAAATTGTTATTGTAAATTGATTTACCTTTCTGAATTTGTTCAATAATTTTTTTTTGCCGAACATATGTACCAACATCAGCCATTCAATAACTCATGGTGGATCCACTGAAATTTGAGTTGCTGAATGAGCATGAAAACCAGAGAGAAACGCCTCTTTTGGCAAGTTAAAAATCTTGCCTCTCTTTGAAGAAAAAAATGAAGCAAAATCTGTTTCCTGTCAGCAGGGAACGTCATGACGTGGAGATGCCGGCGTTGGACTGGGGTAAACACATTAAGAAGTCTGACAACACCAGGTTTCAATCCAACCGATTTATTTGATAGTAAACTCGCAAGCTTTCGACTCTATGTTCTTCGTCAGGTGAATGAGGTGTTCTGGTCTCCAACAGTACACATAATAACAGAGACTGTTTACAGATTACTGATTAGAATGTGAATCTTTACACCTAACCTGCTATTCAAGTCTTAAAGTGGCTAACCGTGTGAGTGGAAGGAGCACTGAGCACAGGTTAGAGAGATGTGTATTGTCTCCAGACAGCACAGTAAGTGAGGTTTTTTTGCTAACCCAGGCAAGTCATGGGGGTTACAGATAGTGTGCCATCAAGCCAAGATCCCTGTTAAGACCATCCTCATGTTGGCGAACACTTCAGTGGTCACGGGCATTCGGCCTCTGACCTTCGGGTAAACGTTCTTCAAGGGGGCCTTCACGACACATGACAGTGCAGAGCCACTGAGCAGAGACTGATAGCCAAGTTCCGCACACATGAGGACAGTTTTAACAGGGATATTGGCTTCGTGTCAGACGATCTGTAACCCCCAGGACCCATTTATGCCAACTCTTTGCTTCCTATCTGCTGACCAGCCTTCAATCCATCTCAAGCCATTACTTGCAATCTCAGGTACTTTAATTTTACATAGTAGTCTGTTATGTGAGACCTTGTCGAAAGTCTAAATAAACTACATCCACTGGTTTTCCTTGGTCAACTTTACTAGTTACATCCTCAAAAAAAATTCCAATAGATTTGTCAAGCATGATTTTCCTTTTGTAAATCCATACTGACTTTGTCTGATTATATCACTGCCTTCCAAATGCTGAACAATGAAATCCTTAATAAACTCAAGCAACTTCCCCATTACCAACGTTCGATTCACTGGTCTACCATTCCCTGTTTTCTCTCTCTCTCCCTTTTTGAATAGTGGGCTTATATCAGCTACCCTCCAATCTGTAGGAATTATTCCAGAGTCCAAAGAATTTTGGAAAATAACCGCCAATGGATCTATTATTTCCAGGGCCACTTCCCTAAATACTCTGGGATGAAGATTATCAGGACCTGGAGATTTAATCACCTTCAATTCCATCAATTTCCCCCAAATCATTTCTCTACTAATGCTGATTTCCTTCAGCTCCTCACTAAAACGTGTTTCTCTCAGCACCTCTGGTACATAATTCATGTTTTCCTTTGTAAAGTATGAAGTCTCACCAGGTTAAAGTCCAACAGGCTTACTTGGTAACAGGAGCTTTAGGAGTATTGCTCCTGGATTGGGAGGCAGGCCTTATGAAGATAGGTTGAGGGATCTGGGACTCTTCTCACTGGAGAGACGTAGGTTGAGAGGCGACCTGATAGAGGTTTATAAAATGTTGAGAGGAATAGATAGGGTGGAATCTCAGAGACTATTTCCCCGAGCTGAAATGGTCACTACGAGAGGACACAGATTTAAGGTGCAGGGAAGCAAATACAAAGGAGATGTCAGGGGTAAGTTTTTCACTCAGAGGGTGGTGAGTGAATGGAACCGACTGCCGTCGGAGGTTGTTGAGGCAAAGTCACTGGGGTCTTTTAAAAGACTTCTGGATGAGTACATGGAAAAGAATAGGATAGGGGGTTATAGATAGGTCTGTGGATTGGTAGGTTTGAGATGTGATCGGCGCAACTCGTGGGCCGAAGGCCTGTTTGTGCTGTATTGTTCTACGTTCTTCAGGCTTCCTTTGTGAAGACAGAAGCAAAGTACAAATGTAATTCCTCAGCCATTTTTTTATTCCCCATAACAAATTTTCCATTTCTGTCTATAAATCCTCCCATTTCTGACTGTAAGTTTCTGTAAAGAATTTTCATTTTTGTTTAACGGGAGGTGAGGAGTGAGATTCCTCTATGATTGTAGCAAGTTTGGCAAGTTCCATTTCGAAAGCACAGATGAGGAGAGACTAAGTTGGTTAAGATTTTAGAAGAGTGAGAGGGGATTTATTAGAAACTTCTAAAATTCAAAGACTCAGACAGGGTAGATGCAGAAAGAATGTTCCTGATGATGGGGATGTCCAGGACTAGGGTTAGCGCTGCTCCCTCATAGTGCCAGGGACCCAATCCGAATCTGTACAGAGTCTGCACATTCTCCTTGTGTCTGCATGGGTTTCCTCTGGATGCTCCAGTTTCTTCCCACAGTCTGAGAGATGAACTTCTCATCAGGACCATCCCCACACCCTGACTTCTTGCCTTCAAACAACCGCACAACCTCAAACAGACCATTGTCTGCAGCAAACTACCCGACCTTCAGGAGAACAGTGACCACAATACCACACAACCCTGCCACAGCAACCTCTGCAAGACATGCCGGATCATCGACATGGATGTCATCATCTCACGTGAGAATACCATTCACCAGATACACGATACATACTCTTACAACTCGGCCAGTGTTGTCTGCCTGATAGACTGCAGGAAAGGATGTCCCGAGGCTTGGTACATTGGGGAGACCATGCAAACACTCTGCAATGGATGAATGAACACCACTTGACAATCATCAGGCAGGAGTGTCCCCTTCCTGTTGGGGGACACTTCAGCAGTCACGGGCATTCAGCCTCTGATCTTCAGCTAAGCGTTCTTCAAGGTGGCCTTCATGACGCACAACAGCGCAGAATCGCTGAGCAGAAACTGATAGCCAAGTTCTGCACACATGAGGACGGCCTCAATCGGGATTGTGGGTTCATGTCACACAATCTGTAACCCCCCTGAGTTACCTGAACTTGCAACATCTCACTAACTGTCCTGACTGGAGACAATACATAGCTCTTTAACCTGTGCTTAACCCTCTCTCCACTTACGTTGTCTGTACCTTTAAGACTTGATTACCTATAAAGACTCACATTCCAGCCATTATTTTGTAAATTGAGTTTGTGTCTGTACATATCCTGTTTGTGAACAGAACTCCCACTTACCTGATGAAGGAGCAGTGCTCCGAAAGCTTGTGGTTTGTGCAACCAAATAAACCTGTTGGACTTTAACCTGGTGTTGTGAGATTTTTTACCCTGTGAGTTAAATACAGAGTTAACTCCTTCTACACTGCCCCAGCAAACAGAATCTGATCTTGTACAGAATGGGTCAGATACAGAGTACATCTCCCTCTACAATCTCCCATTAAACATGGGTGAGATACAAAGTAAAGATCTTTTTGCAGTGTTTCATCAAAGTCAGCCAGGTCTGGCTAGACTTAAATATGAAGTAAAACTCCTTCACAAACCTCCAATTAAATGCTCCCCAGTCAGGTATGGAATAGATTAGATGTAAATCACCATATAAATTGCCTGTAAACAGGCGTGGAAATGGTACAATGTGGGTTTAGCTCTCTCGATACTATCAAACACCCCCGGAACATATGCAGATTTATCTACAAAATAAAGTTCCCAGCAAGATCCCATAAACAGATTTAAAAAACCCCTCCTGTATTTTTTCTATGGTGTTGGTTGCGATCAAGACGGTAAACTGATCCCGGGATGGGAAAATCCAAATTCAGCTTTTAATATTCAGCAACACTAAATTAATTCTCATCCATCCATCCTACAGTCTCCACAATGATCTTTTCCATTTTCCTGCAGGAATGGAGAACAGACAACCAATCTTAGAATAGAATCCCTACAGTACAGATGGAGATCATTCAGCCAATCAAATCTGTACTGACAGCAATCCCATCCTATTCCTGTAACCCCATATATTTATCCTGCTCATCTCCCCCTAACCTGGGGTCAGTTCAGCATAGCCAATCAACATAACCCCCCTGCAAACCTTTGGACAGTAGGAAGAAACCAGAGCACCTGGGGGGAAATCCACGCAGACATGGGGAGAACATGCAAACTCCACACAGACAGTGACCCCGAGCCAGGAATCGAACCCGGGTCCCTGGTGCTGTGAGCAGCAATGCTAACCATGTGCCACCTACCAACAAGGGTAAAAATCGGTCTTCAGATGGACGCCTGAGATCTTGAGTATCCCTTAATTCAGCAGAAGATGTCTTCCCTAGATGTAACCACTTGGGCAGTGTTTGTCCTGTTTGTATTTAAACAGTTGGCTTCCAATTTACATCCTGTGCTCAAGTATTGAACCCATATTTTTCGCAGTCTGAAGACAAAGACCTGTGCCAAAGAAGCCAAGCATCGACCCTGCCTGGCATGCCCTGTAAAATGCAATTCCTCTTGTCAAATAAATTATTCACCCATTAAAGTCGTCGGCAGAACAAAGAATGTAAGTAACCTGACTGCATAATCGGAACATTCTGTTCAGAACAAAGTAGGAGAGGAGAATTGGAGGCATGCATTCAACGTCCGAGCGTAATTTCAATGAAGGATTCAATACACAGCTGATATCCCAGAAGGTTGCTATTAACTGGAACATGTTACGGACCTATTATAAGCACGCAATACTCTCAAATGAGGCATCGGCCCTTTGTGCAATTGGAACAAAGCGAGATATTTTTGTGGATCTTATTCAATAGCATCTGGGTGGAGGTCTAAGAGCAGCCGAAGATATTTCACAATGTGCAGAATGCTGTTCTGTCCCAAACAATGCTGACCAGACTCCGGAGGTGACCAGGGTTTTGCTGCTAACGGGTGGCTCATGCAGAATTGACAGTCGAGAGAGAGAGAGAGAGAGCAGCGTCCTCTTAGGGTAAGAGTCGATTTTACAGAGAAAGTAGAATATCTGTGACAACCATGATAAAAATTTGGATGAGAGCAGAATTCTCCGAAGGCTGGAATCTGAAACAAAAAACAGAAAATGCTGGAAAATCTCAGGTGATCTGATGGAGGGCCATTTAGACTTCAAATGTTGGCCCTATTCTCTCCCCGCCGATACTGTTGAGATTTTCCAGCATTTTCTGCTTTCGTATAAAAGGGACTTGAGCTGGAGCTGCCCCATTTTCTGCTTAATGCTGCATGTTCACTTTGCAAATCCAACGTGGAAAATTCACATTTTTCTTTGATATTGTAACAAACATTTAAAACACATCTTAATGACCCGAGCATCTTAGAGCTCTATCCAAAATACCCAAAAAATATTAAATAGGGGATCACTATTTGAAATCTTCTGCTGGGTGAAATCTCCAATGAGAAAAAAGGTTTAAAGTTTATTTATTATTAGTCGCAAGTAAGGCTTACATTAACACTGCAATGAAGTCACTGTAAAAATCCCCTAGTTGCCATACTCCCGCCTGTTGGGTACGCTGAGGGGTATTTCAGTGTGGCCAATGCAACTAACCGCTACGTCTTCCGGACTGGGAGGAAACCGGAGCACCCAGCGGAAATCCACGCAGACACGGAGAGAATGGGAAAACTCCACACAGACAGTGACCCAAGCTAGGGATCGAACTCAGGTCCCTGGCGCTGTGAGACAGCAGTGCTAACCACTGTGCCACTGCACTGCCCTAATACGGGGTTAAAAATGAGTGTTGAACTTTAATGGGTTAAAATGACCTTTCTCCTCTCTTTATCCTTATGAATCTGTACAGGAGTTCACAATTCATTGACCTCCAGGTTCGGGGAATTACAGAGATTGCACTCAGGGCCTGCAATTCAACAAAAAGACACCTCTGTCTTGTCATGGCCTGTCACACTGGACTGGTACCCTGTCCGAATCTCACCCGATTGAATAAAAAGTTCAGTTAGTCAACCTTGGAATTTTCTCCATATCCAGGAAAAGCTGGGATAAGCTCCAGCTTTATCTGCCGGGGAAATGTTCATCGATTCTCACAGAGTTCATACTGAAACTTAGCAAAAGATATAAATATTTTAGATTTATAAGAACATTAATAAAGCTGGATGTTTGGCCCTTCGAGCCTGCTACACCTTTAAGTAAGACCACGGATAGAATTCTCCAGCTGTTCCCACCAGCGGGATTCTCAGGTCACACTGCAGTGAACAGAGATTTGCCTGAATGCCAAATACTCCATCCTTGTAGTGGCAACGAGGTACGAACGATTGGAGAATTCCATGGTTGATCTTCTACCTGCATCTTCCCACACTCTCCCCAGTGTCTAAAATTCTATTGATCTGCCTGTCTTTGGATATATTCAATACTGAGCAAACGCAGCTCTCTGGGATAGAGAATTCCAAATCTGAGTGAAGAGATTTCTTTTGATGTCAGTCCAAATTGCCAATCACTTTATAGTGAGGGTTGTGACCATGAGTTCTAGATTTTCCAGCCTGGGAAACGTTCTCTCCACATCTACATTTAAGAATTGTACTTGTTTCGATTCAATCATTTCTGTAAATTCTTGGAAATTTAGATTTGGTCCTAATATACACAATTACATATAGGATTAACAACATGATTCCATCCAAGTCCCCCCACTCTGGATCTGTGTACAGATTAAATAAAGTTAATCTCCTCCTACACTGTCCCAACAAACAGACCCTAATCTGGTACAGAATGGGCTAGATACAGAGTACATTTCCCTCTACAGTTTTCCATTAAACATTTGATTTGATTTATTATTGTCACATGTATTAACACACAGTGAAAAGTATTGTTTCTTGCGCGCTATACAGGCAAAGCATACTGTTCGTAGAGAAGGTGAGTAATGTTACAGTCTTAGCAAGGGTGTAGAGAAAGATCAACTTAATGCAAGATAGGTCCATTCAAAAGTCTGACGGCAGCAGGGAAGAGGCTGTTCTTGAGTCGGTTGGTAGGTGACCTCAGTTTTGTAAGCTTTTCCCAAAGGCAGAAGGTGAAAGAGACAATGTCCAGGGTGCGTGGGGTCCTTAATTATGCTGGCTGCTTTACCGAGGCAGTGAGAAGTATAGACAGAATCAATGGATGGAGATTAACTTGGGTTAGATACAGAGTAAATATCCCTTTGCGGTATCTCATCAAACATGGCTTTTTTCCCTAGGACAATCCCCTGATCAGTCGAGTGAACTTTCACTGCGTCCACTCTAAGCCAAGCACATCCTTCCTCAGACGAGGAGACATTTACATAATAAGCTTCCTTTCTTAAAAGCAAATCACTGCAGATGCTGGAATCTGAAACCAAAAGGGAAAATGCTGGAAAATCTCAGCAGGTCTGGCACATCTGTAAGGAGAGAAACGAGCTGATGTTTTAACCCTTTGTCAAAACTATAAAACAATAAGGCATAGAAAATGGGAGAGATTTATACTTCATGTGACTCTCAGGGTGCAGCGAGAATAGGGCGTTCGAAGAACATTGTATATCCTGGAGGTACCTGTAATCCTGCAGGTTCCATGTGGGGTGGAATCTGAGTGGAAATCCACGTGGGTATGTCGGAGACAAAGACAGTCACAGAGGAAGGAAATGTGGCAATGGAAGTGAGTCTTGGTAAATACCTTGCCGAACAGTCAGAGAGAAATGGAAAGCAGTGAAGGTGGATGGGGGAGAGATATACAGAAATCCTGTTGGAGAGAAGAGCAATACTTCTTCAGGTAAACAATCCTGCAAGAGAAACGCTGGATAAAAGCAAATTACTGCGGATGCTGGAACCTGAAACCAAAAGAGCAAGTGCTGGAAAATCTCAGCAGGTCTGGCAGCATCTGTTTAGGGGAGAAAAGAGCTGACATTTTGATTTCAGATGACCCTCTGTCAAAGCTAAAAGGCATAGAAAGTGGGAGATATTTATAACGCAGCATGAGGGAATGAAAGATAGTCAATAGACACAGAAACCTAGGGAAAAGATTGCTAATAACTGTCCACAGCGAGAATGAAGGGTGTGAATGGGCAAGCGGCAGAGAAGCTATAAGTCGTGACAGATCACCTGGTCCCTCTCGTACACTTCCCTTCCCTTCCCTTCCTTGACCTTTCTGTCTCCATTTCCGTCAATAGACTACCTATCAATATCCATTACAAGCCCACTGATTCCCACAGCTATCTGGCCTACAGCTCTTCACACTCCACATCCTGTAAGGACTCCATCTCTTTCTCTCAGCTCCTTCACCTCCATCAGATTTGTTCTGACGATGCCATTTTCCAAAGTGGTGCTTCTAATACGTGCTCCTTTTTCACTCGATCGTGGATTTCCATCTACGGTTGTTGGCCTTCAACAGCACGCAGACCACCTTCCAAACCACAACCCTCACTCCATACCCTCCCTCCCAGAGGGAGGATAGAGATCCTCCTTGTTCTGACATTTCACCCTGCCAGCCTCCGCATGCAAAACATAATCCTCTGTCATTTTTGCCAACACCAAACACATCTTCCCTCCCTCTGTGAGCATTCCACAGAGACTGTTCCCTCCAGGGTAACCATTCTCCACTATATCCAATACCTCTCCTGTCACTCATGGGCACCTTCCCATGCAATAGCAGAAGGTGTAATACCTGTCCCTTTACCATGTCTACCATCCAAGGTCCAAAACATTCATTCCAGTGAAAGCAGAGTGTCACTTCACCTCTTTCAATTTAGTGTATTGTATTCGCTGCTCCCGGTGTGGTCTCCTGTATATCAGAGAAACCAAGTGTATACTGGGTGATCGCTTTGCTGAGCACCTTCAATCTGTGCACAATCAGGACGCTGACCTTTCCCCACTTGCCATTTTAACACACGATCCTGCTCCTATACCCACATGTCTATCCTTGGTCTGCTGCAATGTTGCAGTGAAGCTCAACTGGAGAAATTCAGCGACTTCAGACAATTTGCTGAATCCACTCGACCTCTTTGTTTTCATTCAATTTTATTTGATTTTTTTCCTACTTCTATATTTTATTTCTTTATTGCCTTTCTTCATTTTTCTTCCCCCCCTCACTCTTTTCCCCTACTTCATTCCTCTTCCTTTACCTTTTCTCCTCCCCACTTCCCCTTTTTCTACATTCTATCTCCGGATCGAAATGTCAGCTCTTTTCTCTCCATACAGATGCTGCCAGATCTGCCGAGATTTTCCGCTGTTTTCTCTCAAGCTTCCTTTTTTAATTCTTCCTGCCAATATGGACAATTTTACATTTGTCCACATTATAATCTATTTGCCAGATTTTTGCTCACTCATTGTTGATGTCCCTGTAATCTCCTTACGTAGCCTCTTCACAGTTTACCTTCCTACCTTTCTTTGTGTCATCAGCAGATTTAGCAATCATATCTTGGGTCCCTTCATCCAAATAATTCATATAAATTGTAAAAATGTTGAGGCACTGATCCCAGGGGCACCCCATCATCACAACCTGTCAAATAGGAAAAAGATCCATTTATGCCAACTCTCTATCTTCAGTAAGCTGGCCAATCTTCAACCCACGCCAATATGTTATGCCCTGCGTTTTCCACAATAAACTCTGATGTGGCACTGTGGAAGTTAATAGCGAGTAGAGATTGAGTTATATCTTTTTTAAGCGTTAAAATAAGCTTCTGCCATTAGCATACTAAGGATTATAGCCAACCTTCTTGAGGTTATCCAGGATCCAGAACAAAAGCTGTGTGTTGTTCATTGGAACTAACTTCAGTTGCCATAATGCTTATCAGGTTGTGTCAAATATTCAGCGTGCAATTGCTGTAAAGGTTCTATCAGAGACAGATATAGGTACACGCATGGATTTTCAGCTAAGCAGGAATCAGCCACTACTTCTAGGACCTTGCCCTCCCCTCGGCTCCTGACAATGTTCTCTGAGACTCTTTTTTTCACAGTGAAATGGGGATTACTTAAAAGGAGAGAGGGAGAGAGAGAGAGCAGCCAAGGGCCAGCACTGGATTGAATAACTCAAAACATAGTCTGGATCAAACTAACTAAACATCGATCTGGGTCTACAATATAACTGAATGCTTATATTGTTGAAAGTTGAGCACAGACACAACTTGCTTCAGTGGCGAGCTTTTTTTGTACCTCCAAACAATGCAGCTGAATTCCTAGGCTGGAAGCAGAATTCCAGGTTGATGTGTCCAAATTAGTTTAAGTTAGCTTAAAGCACAGCACAATTAGTTACATGAGGCAGAAATGCCTTGAAATGAAGCCTTGGGCAAATCATACAGAGGGTCCTACAATCCCTCCTTGATTCAGAGGCTGCTGTGTCCTCTGTGCCTGTATTAGTGCCACTAAACTGTGATAAGCCCTTTAACCTTGTATGTCCACGAGTAAAATGGGTTCTCCCAGGTCATACCCACCCAATCTCACCGGGTGGGATCCTACCATTACACTCTTGCCAGGGCTTGCCCGCATGTTATATGAGTTTACTTATGCGGACAAAGGGAGGATGATCATGTCACAGTCATTGCTCGCCCCAGGATTTTCCACCTTGGCAGGAAAAGTTGCTACTCGATGCCTACTCTGCCATAGCAATAACTCTGGAAAGATGCCACCAGTGGCTGCAGCAGTGGGCTCACAATCATGGGGCCCTTTTGTGCAGCTACAAATGGACTTTATACAAATGCCCAAATATATGAGGTATAGCTATGTGCTTGTTATTGGATGTTTATTTTTGAATTGGACAGAAGCATCCCCAACTAGAAAGAATGACACTGTTACTATAGCAAAGTTCCTCGATTTGGGATTCCCAAGACACTGTCAGTGGCAATGGCCCCCATTTTAAGGGAAAATGATACAGGAATTATTGAAAGCATTACAATGCAGACACTACCTTTTCTGCCCCTACCATCCTTAGTCTACAGGTGCAGTTGAGAGGAAAACGGGATTAAAAAATAAGTTGGCCAGTTTGTGTGCTGAAACAAGCTTGAAATGTCCTGAAGCCCGATCCCTGGACCTCATGATCATGAGCTCCCATCCCAATCGTACTTTGACACCTTATGAGATTGTAATGGGACGTCCCGTGCGCTTATCTACCTCCCCACCCCTCACTATTAAGATTATTGTTAAATTTAGGAAGCGTAATACAGAACATGCCCCTGACAACGTCAATGGGAACGAAGTAGAAAGGATCGAGAGTTTAAGTTTTTAGGTGTCCAGATCATCAACAACCTGTCCTGGTCCCCTCCATGCCGACACTATAGTTAAGAAAGCCCACCAACACCTCTACTTTCTCAGAAAACTAAGAAAATTTGGCATGTCAGCTATGAATCTCATCAACTTTTACAGATGCACCATAGAAACATTCTTTCTGATTATATCACAGCTTGGTATGACTCCTGTTGTGCCCAAGACTGCAAGGAATTATGAAAGTTCATGAACTAGCGCAATGCATCATACAAACAAGTCTCCAATCCATTGACTCTGTCTACACTTCCCGCTGCCTCGGCAAAGCAGCCAGCATAATTAAGGACTTCACGCACCCCGGACATTCTCTCTCCCACTTCCTTTCATTGGGAAAAAGATACAAAAGTCTGAGGTCATGTAACAACCGACTCAAGAACAGCTTCTTCCCTGCTGTCGTCAGACTTTTGAATGACCTACCTTGCATTAAGTTGATTTTTTTTCTACATCCTAGTTATGACTGTAACACTAAATTCTCCAGTCTCTCATTTCCATTTCTATAAATGGTATGTTTTGTCTGTATAGTGCCCAAGAAACAACACTTTTTACAGTATATTAATGTGTGACAATAATAAATCAAATCAAACTAAAATCAAATCAATAAAAATACATTGCACAATATTCCCAATAACAATATATTACGCAATATTGTCTATGACAAAACAGTGCACAATACTCCCAGAAACAACAGAGTGCACAATACTCCCAAGTAACATTAAAGCAAACAACATTCTGAATAACAATACAATGCACAATATTCCCATATAATATAGTGCAGAATATTCCCAGCAACAATAAAATGAATAGTTCCAGTAACAGTACAGTGCACAATACTCCCAGTAATAATATAGTGCACAATATTCCCACTCACAATACAGCGTACAATGTTCCCAGTAATAAGAAAGCAAACGATACTCCGATTAACAATACGGTGCACAATACTCCCAATAACAACAGAGTGCACGATACTCCCAGTAACAATGCAGTGAACAATGTTCCCAGTAACAGTACAGAGCACAATACTCCATCTAAAATACAATGCACAATATCACCAGTAAAAATAAAGTGAACATTATTCCCAGTAACAATACAGTGCACAACATTTTGAGTAACAATACAGTGCACTACATTTTCAGTAACAATACAATACACAGCATTCCAAGTAACAAAACAGTGCACTTTATTCCCGGTAACAGTGCAGTGCACAATGCTCCCAATAACAATACAGTGACAAAATGACCCTTCACAATACAGTGCACAATATTTTCAGCAACAATATAAAGCACAAAATTCCCACTAACAATGTAATCATAGTACTGCCAGTACCAATACAGTGCACAATATCCCCAATAAAAATAAAGTGACCATTATTCCCAGTAACAATACAGTGCACAATATTCCCAGTAACAATACAGTGCACAATACTCCCAATAACATTGCAGTGCACAATATTCCCAGTATCAATACAATGCACGATATTCCCAATAAAAATACAGTGCACAATACTCCCAGTAAAAATACAGTGTACAATGTGCCCAGTAACAATACAGTGCACAATATTTCCATTAACAATGCAGTGCACTATACTCTCAGTAACAATACAGTGCACAATACTCCACCTGAAAATACAGTGCACAATATTCCCAGTAACACTACATTGCACAATATGCAATAATAATATAGGGCACAATACTCCAACTAAAAATACAGTGCACAATATTTCCAGTATTAATACAATGCATAATATTCCCACTAACAATACAGTGCTCATTATTCCCAGTAAAAATACAGTGCACAATACTCCCAATAACAATACAGTGCATGATATTCCCAGTAACACTACATTGCACAATACTTCCAATAATAATATAGGGTATAATACTCCAGCTAATAATACAGTGCACAATATTCCCAGTAACAGTACAGTGCACAATATTCCCAATAACAATACAATGTACAATACATCCCTTCATAATATAATGCCCAGTAATGACACAGTGCACAATATCCCAATTACAATATAGTGTACAATATTTCCTATAAAAATACAATGCACAATACTCCCAATAGCAATACAATGCACAATATTCCCACTAACAATACAATGCTCATTATTCCCAGTAAAAATACAGTGCACAATACTCCCAGTAATAATAAATTGTTCAATACTCCCAGTAAAAATACAGTGCAGTGCATAATATTCCCAGTAACAATACAGTGCACAATACTCCCAGTAATAATAAATTGTTCAATACTCCCAGTAAAAATACAGTGCACAATATTCCCAGTAACAATGCAGTGCACAATACTCCCAGTAATAATAAATTGTTCAATACCCCCAGTAAAAATACAGTGCACAATATTCCCAGTAACACTACATTGCACAATACTCCCAATAATAATATAGGGTATAATAATATAGGGTATAATAGTGCACAATATTCCCAGTAACAGTACAGTGCACAATATTCCCAATAACAATACAATGCACAATACGCCCCTTGATAATATAGTGCCCAGTAATGACACGGTGCACAATATCCCAATTACAATATAGTGTACAATATTTCCTATAAAAATACAATGCACAATACTCCCAGTAGCAACACAATGCACAATATTCCCACTAACAATACAATGCTCATTATTCCTAGTAAAAATGCAGAGCACAATACTCCCAGTAACAATAAATTGTTCAATACTCCCAGTAAAAATACAGTGCACAATATTCCCAGTAACAATGCAGTGCATAATGTTCCCAGTAATAGTACAGTGCACAACACTCCCAATAACAGTAGTGCACAATACTTCCAGTAACAATACAATGTATGACATTGCCAATGACAATACAATGCACAATACTCCCAGTAACAACACATTGCTCATTATTCCCAGTAATAATAAAGTGTACAATACTCAGTAACAATACAATGTACAATATTGCCAGTAACAATACAGTGCACAATATCCCCAGCAACAATGCAGTGCACAATACTCCCAGTAACAATACAATGCAAGATATTCCCACTAACAATATGGTTCACAATACTCCCAGTACTAATTAAGTGCACAATACTCCCAGTAACAGTACAACATTGCCAATGACAATACGGCGCACAATACTCCCAATAACAACACAGTGCTCATTATTCCCAGTAATAATAAAGTGCACAATACTCCCACTAACAATACAGTGCAGATTATTTCCACTAACAATACAATGCTCAATATTCCCGCTAAAAAAAAAATGCATAATATACCCAGTAACAATACAAAACACAATATTCCCATTAACAATATGGTGCACAGTATTCCCATTAACAATCATTGCACAAAACTCCCACTAACAATAATTTTAGAAATATCTTCTGGAAATCCAATTACTGTTCTGAAGTGGTGTGAAACAATTACTCAATAATGCTAAATGTTTCATTGTTTATTTATCAGTGTCACAACCATTCTCACATTAAAATTGCAATGAAATTACTGAGAAAATCCCCTAGTTGCCACACACTGTTCGGGTACACTGGGGGAGAATTTAACATTGGTAATGCACCCAACCAGCACATCTTTTGGACTGTGGGAGGAAACTGGAGCACCCAGAGAAAACCAATACAGAAACAGGAACAATGTGGAAATTCCGCACAGAAAGTGACCCAAACAGGGGATTGAATCTGAGCCCCTGGTGCTGTGATGCAGCTGTGCAAACCACTGTGACACCAAATCACCCTACTGGGTAAGTTGATGTCATCATTCTTTTTCAACAAAGCTTTGACCATTTGCAAACTCCTCTCTCAGCCTTTGCTTGTTGGTACCTGGGTGAATTAATTGTGTAGATAAATCCATGGACCCCTAAACCCTTCACTTGTAGTGTGTGGATCATTTATCTGAAATGAAAAAATCCAGAATGCCATTTGTGGCAATTTTTTTTAATGAGTTAATTGACTGCTTCTGAGGTTGTTACATAAAGATGTTTAACCTCAATATTGAATACAAGAGTTAGGGTGTCTTGTTGAAGTTATACAAGACATTGGTAAGGCCACACTTGGAATATTGTGTACCGTTTTGGTCAAACTAGAAAGAGTGCAGAAAAGATTTACTAGGATATTACTGGGGTTTGATGGTATGAGTTATAAGGAGAGACTGGAAAGACTGCAATTTTCTTTTCCCTAGAGCATTAGGGGTGATCTTATAGAGGTCAATAAAATAATGAGGGGCAAAGATCAGCTAGATAGTCAACATCTTTTCCCAAAGGTAGGGGAGTCTAAAACTAGAGAGCATAGGTGAGAGGGGAGAGATACAAAAACATCCAGATGGGCAACTTTTTCACACAGAGGATGGTGAGTGCCTGGAATGAGCTGCCAGAAGTAATAGTAGAGGTGGATTCAATTTTTTTTTAAAAAGCATCTGGACAATTGCATGGGTAAGATGGGTATGGAGGGAAATGGGCTAAATGTGGGCAATTGGGACTAGTTTTGGGGTTTAAAAAAATGGGCAGCATGGACAAGTTGGGCCAAAGAGCTTGCTCCATGCTGTAAACCTCTATGACGCTAATCCATCTGGAGTAATAATCAACAACCAGGAGGAATATCTTCCCCAGAAGGGAAGACATTCTGAGATTTTCCCAGGATTTGAATGGAAATAAGGATACTATCATTGGCCAAAAGAGAAAATGCTAAAAAAAAGTTTCAGGAGGCCTGGCAGCATCTGTAAGAAGAGAAAAGAGCTGATGTTTTGAGTCCATTTGACCCTTTGGCTAAGAGTCAGCTGGACTTGAAATGTCAGCTCATTTTCGTCCTTATGGACGCTGCCAGACCTGCTGAGATTTTATCAGGTTGCGGTGGGAGAAGCGCGTACGTGGCTTTGAACAGGGATTCGCTCATCTCTCAGAGCCGGAAAACAGTCGCTGGCCAAACCACACTAGAAACCGGCAGGATGTCAGTTAAGTCATTTAAATCTCCTCTATGTGTATATTAAATATGTATATTTGTTCATTATTGGTCCTGATTGAATCTCCCACTCCCCCGAGAGTACTTCATTCCGGACTAGCTCCCACATTTGGAGAACTAATGGGAGACCCTGCTGGAATGAAGGGGGGACTGTCAGGGGATAGGGGGGGTTGAGGGGGTGGTGCCTCCTGAGCATGGGCATCATGGCAGAAGGCCAAAGTGGCCCTTGCCCAGGGGCACCTTGGCATGCCTAATCGGGCATTGGGCTGTGCTGGGGGTGGGGCTACTGTGGGCAAGTCTGGGCATCGGTGGATTGAAGGTGGCGGGGGGGTGTCCCGCTGACACTCTGCAGACAGGATTGGTGTATGGGATGGAGGAGGGCAAGGCAACAAGTGGGGTGGGCTGGGAGGAGGTGAGCTGCTGAGGGGCAGTGGTCGGCCGGGGTAAGGGGAGTGGGGGGCAGGGGGAGGGCAATGCTTGCTGGACATCAGGATGCTTGGTGGGGGGGGTGGATGGGTGCAGACTGGCCCGGAAATTGCTGAGGGGACTGTAATTGGGCGATGGGAGGCAGGTGGGAGGAGGGGTGGGGGGACACTGCAGGGATTCCGGGCTGGCCAGCAAATGGGAGGCTAACAGTTTGGGACCATTGCACTGAGTTCCTGAACTGTCAAACTCCGGCATGGAAAGGCCTCGGGATTTTTAATGATATTCTCGACTGGGGCCTCTGCGGTGCACAGAGTGGGGAGATTCAGGTGAGACGCTGAACTGAGAAAACAGAAGGAATTTAGAACAGTTTTCCCACCAATTCAGCATTTTTGGGAGCATCGCGGCCATTATTTCAGGATGAGATAGTTTAGAACGTATTCTGGCCAACCATTTTTTGCTGTATTCTCGAAATTTTAGACATTCTTTGCTTGCCATATTCCATTCGGCCTCTGTGTGGTTGCTGATTGGAGTTTTGCTGTATAAATCTAGGTCTTCGACAAGGTTTATGATGTCCTGTTCAAACTACTGAACATGAAAACATGACATTGTTTGTGCCTTTTTTTTTTGCTTTTTTTTCTGGTTCTTTCACCCGCTATTCCAGGAAAGTCGACAAAATCTCAAGGTTTTCCTTTGGAGATGTCTGCGAGCTTTTTGAATTAGCAGTGAACATTCTTCTTTGTGAATCACATACAAATTTTTCGTGATTTTTCTTTCTCAATGCTGGAGTTCAGCAGTTAACTATCCCTTGACTTTCAGCTGAATACCTCCGTGACTGTGGAGCCCTGTACGAAACAAGAACAGAAAATTCTGGAAAACCTCAGCAGGTCTGACAGCATCGGTGGAGAAAGAACAGAAACAAAGAGAAATTTCTTCACCTAGTATAGAATGTATGACTACAGAAAATAGTTGAGGTAAAAACGAGAGATTTCAAGAAGGAATTAGATATAGCTCTTGGAGCTGAAGGGATCAAAGGGATGTGGGGGGAATCAGGATATTGAATTTGATGATCAGCCAATGAATCTCAAAGGCTCAAAGGGCCGAAGGGCCTATTCTGCTTTTAGTTTCTATGTTAAATAAGCCAACTCCCAAATTCCCGTTGATCCTCAAATTTCTCCCAAGAACAGAGTTTCTGACTCTTTTTCTTCTTCAGCTTCTTGAACAATTAGTGGTTTCTCCTTTCATTATTTCATTGGAAGCTGTTTGCTGAGGCAAACTGATTTAAAATGGCGACTCTTCTTGCTGGTATGGTGATCCACGTTTATGGTGGGGCTCATGCCGATGCAATCAGAAGAGGAATGGCGGTGGCTTTGGCACTTTCCACATCCTTTCCCTGTTTGGAATGTCCCTGTGCCGTAAACTGAACTGTAACAACTGTTCCTTTTCCATGAGGTTTATTTTTCATTTCGAATAAAGGTGTAACTTTCATGCTCTCTCCCAGTTTTTGGGAGAATCTGCTGATTACTGTTTTTCCAAAAACAAAGTATTGAAGATTTTGATAATTCCTAAGTCTTATTGATGCCCTGTTGACCATCACATCATCTGTACTGCTACCTACGGCATAGAGTAAGGTACTGACTTGCACCTCGTGAGTTTTTTCTGCTAATCCCATCACTGACCTGTACCTGGTAAACCAGCGGTGACAATTCTGTCACCTCTTAGCTTAATCCGCATGGCTGAAGCATTCCGGTAAAGTAGGAATTTTTTTCCATCTCTTTCTTTACTAATGGCTTCTCTGGAATTTGGGTGAAGATTTTCCGGTGCTGTCCTTGCCAGCAGTTGTATTTCATGCTTCTTTTTCCAGTCACTTTATTGCATCTTCCTTTGTGTTTTTTCACTGTCGCCATCTGTTATGGTTGTGGGTCTTAGTTGTGGGCTTACAGACGATGCTGGAGACTAGACTGTAGATAAACTTTCCTTGTATTTGAACATTATACTAGCTATGCACAATGCAGACCTAGCAGTAAGCTCAATGTAGAATCTTAGAAGCCCCTACAGTGCAAAAGGAGGCCATTCAGCCTATCAAGCCTGCACCACAACAATCCTACGCTATCCCCATAACCCACGCATTCCTGGCACTGTGGGACAGTGCGGTGGAACAGTGGTTAGCACTGCTGTCTCACAGCACCAGGGACCCCGGTTCAATTCTACCCTAGCATCACTGTGTGTGTGTGTGTGTGTGTGTGTGTGTGTGTGTGTGTGTGTGTGTGTGTGTGTGTGGTTGTGTGTGTGTATGGACTTTGTACATTCTCCTCATGTCTGTGTGGGTTTCCTCCAGGTGCTCCAGTTTCTTCCCACAACCCAAAGATGTGCAGGTTGGGTGGATTGGCCATGCTAAATTGACCCTTAGTGTCATGGGGACTGGTGTGATAAATACATGGGCCACAGGGGTAGGACCAAGGAGGGATTGTTGTCAGTACAGGTTTGATGGGCCAAATGGCTTATTTCTGCACTGTAGAGATTCTGTTTTAACTACTGTGTCCCTGTGCTGCCTCTAGAACTATCGCTGTGTCTGTTGTCATGTAATCTTACATCAATGATGATGTAGATCATATATGTTTACGTGATTAATATTAACCCTTTATCCTACGATAGTCACTAATAAATCCAATAAAAAAAATCAGGGGAAATAAACTCTTTACCAGTAAAAACATAGAACTCATCAACATGTGAATTGATTGAGTGAATAGCTTTGGTGACATTTAATGGGATGCTCAATAAGTTTATGAGTGTGTGGCTAAATGGGCCATCTAAAGTGGCGATTTGTAAAGCATTCTGGGACAACTGGGCTAGAATGACAAGTTGCAGTTTAAAGATAGAGTCAAACAGGCTGCAACCCTGACGAATAAATTAACAGGGTATGGGTCATCTTGAGGATAAAAGGGAGTTTCTGGTCACACTGGGTTGTGTATTAGACATAAGGGCACTGTGAATCCTTATTTAAGAGGAAGTATGTGACCTCTGTGCCTCCAGCACCTGCAGACACTCCCAGAGATCAGGTAGTACCTGATTGGACTCTTATCGATCAGGGGGAATCGAGTCCTGATCGATTGATTGGCAATGGTCAAAAGGTGTATGAAACCAAAAGGGTACTGCACAACCAGGAATCTGTCTCTGACCCCATGAAGGAGCTACAACAACAGAGAGCCAACACACCCAAGGAGGAAGCAAAAAAGGAAGGAAAACCAAAGCCAGAATGCCAAAACAGACCAAAGGACCAAACTGTGCAGAGGACAACCGAGACCAGCGCACAGATAAAAGCTAAATCTGCCAGTCATACAAAGTTAAGTCAAGATCTTATATTGGACATGAATTCTAGTATTTTCTGTAAGATAACATATTGTTGGTTGGGTGGGTGATTATTGATTGCGTGAGTTTAACTACATATTGGTTGTACTAACAAGACATCTACTCATAGTAACTTGTCCACCATATAAGGGTTAAGACAGACGGTGCAACAGGCAACAGTGGCGTCCCAGGGTGATCTCGATAAGAAGTAACTTTGTTGCTCCAATATTGAACCCCACCCCTATATTGACCGGTTATTTAAAACTCAGAGCCAAGAGGTGTAAACTCTTTATTGGACAAATAACTGCTTTCGGGAAATTGTTTATTGTGCATGTATTGTTACTAACAAGGAGGAGAGAGTAAACTCTGTAGGTTGGTATTAGAACCCAGAGGGATTAGGACTGGAACATAGAGTAAAGATGTACCCACAGTCTGATTGACTCCTTACTCCTTGCCGTTAAATATAGAATGGCAGGAAACAGAATAGAGACAGTGTCCTGTATGGGAAAAAAAAATCAGGGAATATATTGAGAAGAAAGGGTGGCCCCTAAGGGCAGAATCTTGTGCCAATACTGAGAGGGAACCAGGATCCCTAGGGCAGAAGTATTGGGATGATTTAGGGGAAGTTCAGTTGAAAGTTGATGTTCAGTTAGAGTTAAAATTCAGTAAAGAACAATGAGTTGCAACTGTTTGTGTTGGAGCTGGTGTTAAATAAATAGTTGAATTACTGGTTCTTGTTTGTCTCAATAAACTGGAATGCTTGGAAAGTGTTTAAATTAAAGATATATAACGGAATGGTACCCCGGATGGTACTCAATAAGAACCAATACTGTTAATCCAAAATTGAGCCTTTTATTTGTTAAGGGGTTTTTGGAGGGATCCAGGCATTTCACTTAACGTGACAAAACAACAGAACTAGTTTAAACAGGGAGGTAGTAACCCTGTGAGTGGGATTAAAGACCTATCTTTCAGTAGTATTTTGGGGGAGGGGAGGGTGGATTGATTCACGTTCCTGCTATGCCAGGCATAGGGGAAGTAGGAATTAATTTTTTTTTAGCGTGAGCATTATTCTGGGCTAAACACCTGGTTTCCTTCTGTAGTTAATCTAGAAATGAGATTTTGAAGTAAGGTTAGTCAAAGGGAAGGGTGAACTCTATTGTTGACCATGAAGCAAGGCTCATGGATTAGAGAGGGAGTGTTCCTTACACCCCTGATACCAACTTAAAGGGACTGGTTGGTAAATTAGTAGTCACTGCACCCTTTCAGTCAATTCTTCTCCTGAGACTACACCTAGAGAAATGGGTACAATACTACTGTGAGTTTTTGGATCTGGGATCCGTGGATCAGAGATGTTTTAATGAGAGAAACAGAGACAAAGAGAAATGTTTGTTGAAACAGAGCAAAGTTATTGTGATTATTAGTTTAGAAGAGTTACAGAGTGAGAAGTCAGAGAAAATGAAGTTAAAAGGTGAGTTAGGAATTATGAGAGAGTTAGTTGAGAAGTTAAGAGAAGAAAATAAGTAATTTTATGAAAAAGTAGGTAAGCAAGAACAAAACAATGAGATAAATATATTGTCTGAGTCAGTTTAAAGTATATCAACATAGTGAAAAGAATCCAAGTTCTGATTACTCCAAGTTCCAGCAGGAGATTAATCGATTAAAATCTCAATTGTCAATGCAGATATAATGTCTGTGTTGGGGACAGGTGAGGAAGATGGTGTTTATGGATTGGGATTTGGATTGTATCTGGAAAAAAATGCTTATTTTGCATGTGGCATTGACTGGGGACTCCCACCTCCTCTTCTGGAGGAACCTGATCCCACAGTAAGTTTAGAATTTGTCCCTAGTCTGATGAATTCTGTAACAATTAGTTACAAGGAAGGCTCGGAATTACTTGGAGATGTTGTTGATTGGGAGGGAATAAATGTTTTAAAGAATCTCAGCACTGTATATAGTTCTGAATGCAGACTTAACCATCCCTATTAATGGATAGTTCTGTGTTATTAGAAAATATTATGCCCATGAACTCCATTAAAATAGATCATGTGGGGTAAAGAGCTTACACTGCCACTAACAGCACAAAAAACCCCAGGTAGTCCTTTTTTTTAAAAAGAGGGAGTGTACAGTGTGTGTCACAGAATCTTGAGAGAAAGGAACTGTGTTCCCTCCTATTACTAGGGAAATGTTCTAAATTAATTGACAAGATGGAAAAATGATTAGAGAAAATCTAAGGTTGAGCTAGTAATTTGAATAGTTTTGTATTTCAGTGTGTTTGTATGGTCTGGTTGCTTGTCAAATGTAGGTGATTGTTGTTGTATTAGATTGAGAGCAGGAGTTGTTAAAAGTCTGCTTTTGTGGAGTATTTATTGCGGGCAATAAATGCAATGCTTTACACTTTGGTTTAACTTCAAAGGGGCCGAGGAAGTTTCACAGCTGTTAAAATTTAAATGTAAGATTTCTTGCATTTCCTCCTGTTTTTGAGTTTAATGACAGTTTGGAAGAATGAAGATGACTGTCTTAATCTATTGTCTTTATTTTCTTTCAATGTTTTATTTTCATCCCACTTTATAATGTTGGATTTGAAGGTAAGATAATGTGGAAAGTATGTTGGAAGCTTCCATGAATGTCTGTGTGTGTTTGATAAAGTGGTTGTGTTGATGTTTTTGTTTTGTTGTTTGCTTTAATGTTTTAATGTTCTTCCCCTAATTGTGATTTTACAACAGTGGGTTTGATACAGAGTTTAAATAAAATTGGAAATTGGATTGGATTAAATTGAAATAAATTTTTGGAATTCTTTAACTTTTTTGGTGTAATCAATGTCCGTAATTGTGCTTAAGAGGTACAGAACATAAATACATAAATAATATGTATACATGTGGGACGTTGCCTTGCACACAATTTTTTGAAAGTAAATTGAAATTTCAAAATTAAAGGACATAAATTGAAGTTTGAAATAACCAGTTTGAATTTTGAATAACCCTGAGTTCAAATTTTGTTAAAAGGATTTAAATCTTGGAGGAAACCTTTCCTTTGTCTTGAAGAAATCATGACATCATCACATCGGAATGTGTTTTATTTCTTTTCTAACCCGGCAGAAATTTCACCATCTTCCAATCCTCATTTGGCAATTAAATAATACGTTGGAGATTGTAAATTTTATGTTTGTTTTTGTTTTTTAATTTGACAGATTTTGAGACCAAATTAATTCACTCGGCTCCAAGCCAAATGTATCTTTTGTGTTTCGTTTTAAATAGATGGCTCGTGAATAAAAAGCCTAGCAGCTTTCAGATTGTTTATCACAACCTAGCGGTAATTGAGACTTGAAGAGTTTGACTCATTCAGATTTTCTCATTGTTAACTTTCAAGTTAAAGTGGTTACGGTTAAGCATTGTAGTTGTGTGACATTTAATCGATAGAACAAATTGAGCGCACAAAATAACCAACTTATAAATGGGAAGTTGCCTAAATTCTAAAGAGGTAAATAAGTTAAATTTTGACAAATGAAGGATAATAGAAAGAGAGCCTAAATGGGTTTTGTGTTTCAATGGGGGATGCATTGAAACATATTCTCAGTTTATGATGTAACCATTTGAATGTGAGATAATTTTACAAAGTAATATCTGTTTGTTTTGTGACTTTCCTGTACTGAGTAACTGTTATCTGTGGTAATCCTCACGTTCACCTGTAAAGTTTATTCAGTTCAATATATGTAAGTCTAATAAGTTTGGAGTTAATTTTCCTGAAAAGTTAAGGGCTCTAGAGAGTGTCAATCACTTTACAACAGATGACAGGATTTTTCCTAGTATTTAGTTATTTGGGGTTACAGGAGTTAAAATGCTTAAAAGAGGAACAAATAAACCATTCGTGCAAATCATGTTATTCATAAATAAAATTGGTAAAGTGGACAGAATGATGGAGCAATTTCCTCTATAATTTGTTAAACCACTGGAAAATCAGTTGAATTATTTCTAACTCGTACTTTGTTAATTGGTTCGTAAAAGAACATAGCGTGTATATGCTAGAAAGAAATAAATTTTGAGCTGCAACTGTAGAAGTTTAAATCTAAAGTGGTAACTGTGACAAGATGTGTTTACTATGCAAATTTGGATGACTTTTAAGTAACAAACACTTCGGAGAGTTAAACCTATCTCTTCAGCACTTACGGGTGCAAGACCCTCCAAGATCCAAATTTACATGTTATTTCCCATTGCATTTGTATCAATGATTTATTATTGCCCTGTGCATAATTCTGAACCTAAAATGGGGGGTGTTTAGAATATGGGATTATTTGTATTTGTGGGTAACTAGCTTATTGTAATAATGGGGTTTAGAATATGCCAATGCCTGGCCCTTTCTTGACTGGGTGATTGGGGAATTCCTGACAGACACTGGTTCTGAGTTTATGATCCTTCACGCTTTAGGATTCTCTCACCTGAGGAAATAGTTCACTCCCCCCCCCCCACCCAACCTTAATCTAAAGCATATGCTGTCCACTTAATTTAACTCTTTAAGTTTCATTCTTATTCTGGTGATACACCTTCCCAAATCAATATATCCTTTCTATGACAGTGTTTCCTAGGCAAGTATGGCATCAAGGAGCCTTGGCAAAATTAAAACCAATGGGAATTGGGAGGGAGGAGAATTCTCCATTGGTTGGAGTCATCCCTAGAATGGTTGTGGTTGTTGGAGGTAATCCCAGGATCTCACTGTTGGAATTCCTCAGGGTATGTCCTCAGCCAAACCATATTCAATGGCTTCATCAATGACAGAAGTCAGGAGTGTGGATGTTCACTGATGATTGCAGAATGTTTAATACAGTTTGCGAGTCCTCCAATACTGAAGCAATCTGTGCCTGCATGCAGCATCCACACCACATAAAGATCATACAATAATCAACTCCAAAGAAATAGAACCTAATCATTTCCCATTGACATTCAATGGCATTACAGTGGCTGGATACATACTACCAATATCTTAGGGATTACCATTGATCCAAAACTTTACCGTATTCATTTTGTGGTTACAAGAACATATTAGAGACAGAGAATTCTGCAGCAAATAACTCGCCCTCTAACTTCCCAAAGTCTATCCACCATCAATAAAGCAAAAGTCAATGTATATACCTCTTATAATACTCAAGCACCTTGACACCATCCAAGACAAAGCAGCTGGTTTGAGTGGCATCCCATCCACATATTAACTCCCTCCACAAATGACACACAGTTGCAGCAGTGTGTACCATGTCAAAGATGCACTAAGCGACTCAAGCCTCCTGTGACAGTATCTCTCCAACACACAACCTCTGCTACCTTGAAGGAAAAGGGCAGCTGGCCCTTAGGGACACCATCACCTTCAAGTTCCCCTCCGAGCCTGATTGTGAAAATATATCACAATTCCTTCACTGTCTCTGAGCCACAAATCTGAAACCCCTTTCCTAACAGCACTACAAGCGCATCTACACCAGCAGAGATTCAGTAAGGTAGTCTGTCACCACCATCTCAAGGGCAATTAGGAGTAGCAACAACTGTTGATCTTCCTAGCAACACATCCCATGAACAAACTACAAAAAAAGGAATAGTGCCTCACAGGGACCCGGGTTAGGATTCCTGGCTTGGATCACCGTGTGGCGTTTGCATATTCTCCCCGTGTCGGCGTGGGTTTCCTCTGGGTGCTCCAGTTTCCTCCCACAGCCCAAAGATATGTGGGTTAGGTTGATTGGCTCTGCTAACTTGACCCTAGTTTTGGAGGGATTAGCAGGGGTTTCAAGAATAGGTTGGGATTGTTGTAGGTGCAGGTTCAATGGACAAAATGGCCTCCTTCTGTATTGTAGGAATTCTATGAACTGAACCGTATTTACATGTGATCTGACCAAGTCTGTATATAACTGAAGTATCCCTTCAACTCCTTTGGACTCAAGCCCCCTTGAAATAAAGGATAAAGTCCATTTGACTTTTTGCTTCTTTTCATTGGGATGTACACATTTGAAATTTAACTCTCTTTACTTCTAGTCCTCCATCATCAAGAAAACTTTTTAATTTCCCTGTCTCGAATTCAAAGTTCACGCATTTCCTTGAATTGGGTTTAAATTCTCTACTGCATGACTTTATCCAGAATTGCTGAATTAGAAATCAAGTTCAAAATGATGTACACCTGTTGGACACGTCTCCAAGACAACACTTACAATGTTGGTAGACTTGGTTACGGACCCCATTTGAACCTTCGTACCTTTAGAAACAGTTTCCTTGAAGGCACGAGCACGGTGAAATCTTTTGTTCGGGCTTGTGTGGATATAACACTCCACAGCTTTGAGAATTCAAAGCTAATTTTAGTGGTGCGACAGAAACTTCATATTATCAGGCGATTTGAAATAAATAATGTAAGTGACAAAGGAAAGTAGGATTTAATGGAATTGTCGGGTCATTTGGGTTGAGACTTGTTAATTTAAAAGGGCTACCCATAATTGTCATTTCCCAAACCTATCTCTTGCCATTCTTCCATCAGTTTTGTGCTGGAATTCCTATTGCTTTCAGCCCATTGCCACCCACCATTCAAGGCGCTTTATACAGCTGAATACCCCCTTCCCAAATTTGCATCTTCCCTTAATATCAAAGAACAAGTCAGCACAGAAACAGGCCCTTCGGCCCATCAAGCCTGCACCAAAGCGTGGTTTCTATCCCTCTACTTGTCTCCTGTTCATGTGTCTATCAAGACACAGTAAAAAGTTTCTCAATATCAGATTTATTGTCCAATTGGTTTCTTTGGAATCACGAGCTTTTGGAGCCCTGCTCCTTCATCAGGTGAGTGGAGGTGGGTTCACAAACATGGCATGTATAAGCGAAGACACAATATATGCTGATATGTCATGTTTGAGAACCTACTCCAGTCACCTGATGAAGGAATAGTGCTCCAAAAGCTCGTGATTCCAAATGAACCAGTCGGACATTAACCTGGTGTTGTGAAACTCCTTACTGTGCCCACCCCAGGCTGACACAGCATCTCCATATCATATTTATCAAGGTACATCTCGAAGGTTGCTAACGTGTCTGCTTCCACCATCCCCACTGGCAGTGCGTTTCAGGCACCTATCATCCTCTGTGTGAAAAACTTTCCCTGCATCTCTCCCCTAAACTTACCCCACCTCAGCTTAAACCTGTGCTCTTTTGTAGTTGACCCTTCCACCCTGGGTAAGAGCCGTTGACTATCCACCCTATTTATGCCTCTCATAATTTTGTAGACTTCTAGTAAGTCGTCTCTCAGCCTCTGTCTTTCCAGTAAAAACAATCCAAGTTTATCCAATCTCTCCCTATAGCCAACATCCTCAGCAACATGCTGGTGAACCTTCTTAACATTCTGTTCAAAGCATCCACATCCTTCTGGTAGAACTGTACCACAATACTCCAACTGCATCCTAACTAAAGTCTTATACAGCAGTAACATAACTTGGCAATTTTTATACTTGATGCCCTGGCTGATGAAGGCAAGCAAGCTGGCTTCTTGAGCACCTTATCCACCTGTGTTGGCACTTTTCAGCGATCCATGGATCTGTACGTTCAGATCCCTCTCTATGTTAATTCTCGTAAGGGTTCTGCCATTTACTGTATAACTTGCACCTGAATTTAATCTTCCAAAATGCATGACCTTGCATTTGTCTGGATTAAAATCCATTTGCCATTTCTCTACCTGAGTCTGCAATCGATTTATATCCTGCTGTATCCTTTGACAATCTTTGTCACTGCCTGCAACTCTGCCAATTTTTGTGTCAGCAATGCTTAAAGTTGACACTTCATTTTACTGTTGTTACCTTCATTCAGTCCCCGGCTGACAAAGTAAGTAGAGTACTGCTCAGCAGTTTAAAGAGTCATAAGCACTCCGAGGGTTTTGACATTTTCAAACACTGTGGCCATGATTTTCCCATCCTGCTGTGCCAGTGGGGTTGGCGTCTCACGCTGCCACTCTGCAGTCATGATTAGTGAGGGAAGGAGGGAGGTCAGCGATTGGGGTGGGCTGTGGGGGAAGGCCAGCCCGCTGGAGGGATCAGCACTGTGGTGAGTTGGGACTGCAGTGGGGACGGGTGGTTTACTGTTAGAGGGAGGGGGCTGGAGATCGCAGCAGGCTGGGAGAGAGGGTGCTTGGGGCTGGACCTGGGAATGGTCAGAGTGCCAGTGATCCGGCCATGGGGGGGGTGCAGAGAGCCAGCATTGCGGGAGTAGCTGGGTTGGCCAGCAATTGGTGAGGCTGCCAGCACAGGGCTATTGTGTATGTGCCTATCTCAGCACTGAGAGATCAGTGCATGTGCAGTGGCGCACTCAGCGCTCTGCTGCCGGCCTCTCCAGTGGGAATAGGCCCCGTCCCCTGGTTTTTGATGATATTCACACTGGTGGCCTCTGCAGTGCACAGAGTGAGAGAGGTTCTTCTCTGAACTCCCACGGGAAAAAACAACATGAATTACTCCAGTTTTCCCATGAATTCGACACACAGAATTTTTTTGGGAGAAATCTGCCTATATCAACAAAAGTAGCTTTAACTGAGTAGCATTTCCTAGCAGTTAACACCAAGAATTGTCTTTACCATTTGGTTAGCTACAGTCTACTGGCCAAATTGATCATCGTAGCTAGCTTCTCCCAGGTTTTTCCATTTCTTTACTCACTTGGGTTTAATGAAGAAGTATTTCACTCATGCTAAGAGCTGCTTATGGTATGGCTGGCCCTGGAGAAAGTGGTGAAGATAATATGAGGCGAGTTTGTGGGATGTAGTGAATGGGAAAATGACTCTACGTTACAAAGAAGCTGTGAAATTGGAGGTTGAGAAAGATCTGCAATTGCCAAGGGCAATCCTTTAACCCCTTCATGTGCTTCCACGCCATACTGTTGGGCAGGCACATGGATGGGAAAGGTTTAGAGGAACATGGGCCAAATTCAGATAGATGGGACTAATTCGGTTTAGGAAAACTGGTCGGCATGGACAAGTTGGGCTGAAGGGCCTGTTTTCTATGCTGTATATATCAATGATAAAGTCCCTATCATCTCAAAATGATTGCACAGGAGTGGAATGGATAGGTGTTACACTTCTCTATCACTCTGTCTTACGAGGACTAGTTATGGACAGAGACAATGCAGATATTCAGCTTTCAGATCCTGATTGTGAATACCGCATTGATTGATAAATGAAAATGTTTCAGCTGACTGTGGGGACCTCACATGAACTAGATTTGAGCCATTTAAGGAGAGGTGCTGGCCCAGAAACTCAGCTAATGCTCTCGAGACTCGGGTTCGAATCCCGCCACAGCAGATGGTGGAATTTGAATTCAATTAAAAAATATCTGGAATTAAGAATCTACTGATGACCATGAAAGCATTGTTGGAAAAACCCATCTGGTTTATTAATGTCCTTTAGGGAAGGAAATCTGTCATCCTTACCTGGTTTGGCCCACATGTGACTCCAGAGCCACAGCAACGTGGTTGACTCTCAACTGCCCACAGAAATGACCTAGCAAGCGACTCAGGTCCAGGGCAACCAAGGATGGGCACTAAATGCTGACCAGCCAGCAATGCCCATGTCCTGCAAATATATTTTAAAAAAGTTCCTGGTGGGCATGAGCATAAATATAGTACAAACGTCCAGCATGGCTAGAGAACTGGATAATTGTCACTTTGAGAACACCCTGAGGTTGAGGGTGAGATTGATAAATGGGAGAGGAGAAGACATTTGATGGGATTTTACATTCATTCTTGCCCCAAGACTGAAAAATCCTGCCTGAGATTAATGGACCTTTGCATAGTCCGTGTTCACTCGCCATGAGAATCATAGCTGGCAGGACAAGAAAATTCTGCCCACTCCCTTTGCAGCCAGCTCTGACTGGGAATGCATGATGCTGCCACTGAGTTTGCAAAATGTCAAGAGTTCCAACCCCTTTCCACCAACCTTTCTCCCTTGTTTAAAAAAAAACACATTTCCAAAAGCACTTAAAAAAAACTTCTAAGTATGAATAAAACACCAAACTGCAGTAATAATAGACAAGAGCTGGAAAAACTCAGCAGGTCTGGAAGCATCCGTGGAGAGGGACACAGAGTCCACTTCGATTCCTAGTGACTCTATTAATGCTGTTTCTCTCTCCACAAAGACTGCCAAGACCATGGAACCATAGGAAAGTTACAGCTAGAAGAAGGCCATTTGGCCCATCTTGTCCATGCCGAGGACACACTCTTTCAAATCCCATTTTCCTGCATCCAGCCCGTAGCCTGTTGCTTACTACACTTAAGGTGCAGATCCAGGTACTTTTTAAAAGAGTTTCTGTTATAAAATATCTCTGAGACTGTTAGTGAGCCAAAATATATTGGTTTTTATTTCAAAACTCTGGCATTTATTCCAGAGCTTTGGGAGAACTGATTCCTAAGAATGGACAGCTAGACGTCTCATGGAATACAAATACAAGTGGGTATTTATACATCATGAGTCTTAGTAACAAACACGACATAAACTTCCAATTCCAGTCAAAATCTTTGATCTTCCTTCTTCAGTTACGATGCCTGCGTCTGCCTCGGCATCTCTGTCTAAGTTATTTGTGTGATTATGGCTTCTGAATGAAAAATAATATTCACAGTTAACCATCTATATTCATACCTGACCATTTGTCTTTGAGAGTTAAAGAATGAAAGACGTGAACAAGTAATTTACATTAACCCCAGGAGCAATATAAGCCTGGGAATCTGAGCCATGATGGAAAGGTTATGTTTGTGATATATTCTAGGTACAAAATTCATTAACCTTTTCCCTCCTTTAGTTTCATATCTCTGCCCCCACCACCAACTCGGGCAGTGAATTCCAGACACCTACCACCCTCTATATAAAATAATCCTTCCTCGTGTTCCCTCTCCACCTACTGCCACTTATATCGAATCTATGTCCTCTGGTTTTAGAATTTTCTGCCAAAGGAAACCATTTTATTCCGACCACTCTTTCTCTCATAACTTTGTGCACTGCTGTGTTTCTCCACCATTTCCTACTTTGAGTTCCAATTTCCAGCAAATGCAGTATTTTGCTTTTATAAGAATTATTTGTTTTATTAAGTCATGACTTCAGATTGGCTTCAAAGTGATCAATTGGAATAATCATGTAGCCAGACTGGTATTCTTAAAATCACTCCTCGTTTCTCAACGGAACAATTTGCTCGGTTATGTAGTGAGCATTGATTCACTAAATTCCTCCAAATCAGAGCTGGTCTGTTTCTGGCTGAGGTGCAGAGAATCTTCTACAAGAGGCAAATACTGGATAGTATTCGTTACGGCCAGAGTGGTCTGCTGGATTGCCGTATGTGGCCAGATTTCTCAAAACTTATCAACGACCTGGAGGAGGAGGTTGAAGGGTGAGTCAGTAAATTTGCTGATGACACTAAAATTGGAGGACTAGTGGATGAAGTGGAGGGCTGTTGCAGGCTACAAAGAGACATCGATAGGATGCAAAGCTGGGCTGAAAAGTGGCAGATGAAGTTTAAGCCCGCTAAGTGCAAGATGATTCATTTTGGTTGGACAAATTTGAATGCGGATTACAGGGTCAACGGCAGGGTTCTGAGCAATGTGGAGAAAGAGATCTTGGGGTTCATATTCACAGATCTCTGAAGGTGGATAGAGTCGTGAAGAAGGCTTATAGTGTGTTAGTGTTTATTAATAGGGGGGTTGGGTTTAAGAGCCATGGGGTTATGATGCAACTGTGCAGAACCTTGGTGAGACCATATTTGGAATATTGCATGCAGTTCTGGTTACCTCACTAAAGAAGGATGTGGAAGCATTGGAGAGAGTGCAGAAGAGGTTTACCAGGATGTTGCCTGATCTGGGGGGTGGGTCTTATGAGGAAAGGTTGAGGAAAATAGGGTTTTTCTCTTTGGCGTAGAGGAGGATGAGAGGCAACTTAGTAGAGGTTTATAAAATGATGAGGAGGATAGATAGAGTGAATGTTCACGGACTATTTCCTCAGGTGGATGTAGCTGTTACTAGGGGGCATAACTATAAGGTTCATGGTGGGAGATATAGGAGGGATGTCCGAGGTGGATTCTTTACTCGGAGAGTGATTGGGGTGTGGAATGCATTGCCTGCCATGATAGTGACGTCAGACACTTTAGGAACTTCCAAGTGGATAGGCTCATGGATAGGGAATGATAGGGAATGGGATAGCTTGATTTTTAGGACAAAGCTTGGCACAATATTGGGGGCCGAAGGGCCTGTACTGTTCTATGTTCTCTATGCTCTATATATTCTATACAGCTGTTCTCCCAGCTATCTTTCCTGGGTTTTACCTCTTCATGGTGGCACAATGGTTTGCACTGCTGCGTCACAATGCCAGGGACATGGATTTGATTCCTGGCTTGGATCACTGTCTGTGCCACGTTCTCCCATGTCTGTGTGGGTTTGTCTGCGTGCTCCAGTTTCCTCCCGCAGTCCAAGAGACATGCTGGTTAGGTGCATTGGCTGTGCTAAATTCTCCCTCGGTGTATCTGAACAGAATTGGAGTGTGGTTAATAGGGGATTTTCACAGTAATTTCATTGTAATGTTACTGTAAGTCTATTTGTGGAGACTAATAAATAAACTTAAACTCCACTGTATTCATTAACAACTTAGAAGATGGGATAGAAAGTCACAAGTCCAAACTTACTGGCAACATAAAGGTAAGTGGTATTGTAAGTAAACAACAACATAAAATGGCAATGAGATAATGGATATTTTAAGCAAAAAGACAAAGCTGTGGCACATGGATTTCAATGGAGGTAAATGTGAGATCATTCACTTTGGAGTTGAAGTTGGATATAATAGTGAAAATCCAGAAAGAGACTTGGGGATCCATGTACATAAGATCATTAAAATATCATGCAGAGATACAATAAAAAAAGCTGAAAAAGATTAATGCTTTATATCTAGAGCATTACATAACAAGGGGGTTGAAGTCATGCACTGAGGAAGGATATATTGACTTTGGTGGAAATGCAATGTAGGTTTATCAGGATGACAACATGGAGAGAGGGGGTTGATCACACCACCATAATGGGCCATATCCCAAAGAGTGACAAGACAGAATACAGGAATTAGAGAGAATTTAGTGAACTGGTGCAGCAACAATAATCTCTCCCTCAATCTCAACAAAACGAAGGAGATTGTCATCGACTTTAGGAAGCATAAAGGAGAACATGCCCTGTCTACATCAACGGGATTGAAGTAGAAAGAGTTGAGAGCTTCAAGTTTTTAGGTATCCAAATCACCAACAATCTGTTCCTGGCCCGTCCATATTAATACTGTAATTAAGAAAGCCCACCAACGCCTCTACTTTCACACAAGAATAAGGAAATTTGGCACACCAGCTACGACTCTCTCCAACTTTTACAGATGCATCATAGAAAGCATTCTCTCTGGTTGTATCACAGCTTGGTCTGGGCTCCTGCTCTGCCCAAGACCGCAAGGAACTACAAAAGGTCATGAATGTAGCCCAATCCAATATGCAAACCAATCTCCCGTCCATTGATTCTGTCTATACTCAGCAAAGCAGCCAGCATAGTTAAGAGCCATGCACCCCGGATATTCTCTCTTCCACCTTTTTCCATAGGGAAAAAGATACACAAGTCTGAGGTCATGTACCAATCGACTCAAGAACAGCTTCTTCCCTGCTGCTGTCAGACTTTTGAATGGACCTACCTCACATTAAGTTGATCTTTCTCTACATCCTAGCTATGACTGTAACTCTTCATTCTACAATCTACAAACAGTCTGCTTTGTCTATATAATGTGCAAGAAACAATATTTTTCACTGTATGTTAATATATGTGACAATAACAAATCAAATTAAATCACATATGTTGGTTCTGAGCAGTGAAAATATTCCCAGCTTCCCACATTGAGCAGGAGGACACCTCATGGCTTTGATCTCTCCTGCCATGACTTAGCTCTTTAAATTAAACGTGTTGGAAGATATTTAAAGTCAAATAATACAATTACTGTAGGGACCTTCTTCCTTGATTCGCATTACATCAGAATATCGCCCTTACCAAACTATAAACCATAAAAAAATCTTACAAACTATAACTGATAAAAGTAGTAAATTCTTACTTGAACATACTCACCCAGTTACCTCCTTCCAATTGCCTTTCATCACTTCTGAACGCTGGCAGCTCCAAGTTTCAAGCTTGTGCTCAGATTTCTCCCTGCACTCACGGTTTTTCCTGTAATTATATAAAAGAGGATAAAGGGATTGATGGGATGTTGATCAACCAAACTACTTTGTTCTAGATGATATTAAGTTCCTTGAATATTGTTGGAGCTGCACTCATCCAAACAAGTAGAGAGTATTCCGTCACACCGACACTATTCACATTGTAGATAGTGGAAGGACTTTGGAGAGCCAGGAAGTGTGTTGGTGCAAGATTCCTAGCCTCTGTCCCGCTCTTGTAGACAAACTATTTATATGGCTATTCCAGTTCAGTTTCTGGTTAATGGTAACCTCCAGGATGTAGATAGTGGAGGATTCCACATTAATAACACCGTTGAATATAAGGGGAGATAGTTAGATACTCTCTTGTAGGAGACGGGATTTGTGTAACATGTTTTCCTTTAATTCCCCCCTTATCCTGAATGATGTCCAGATATGCTACATCTGGACATGGACTGCTTCATTATCTGAGGAGTCGGAAGGATAACTGAATGTTGTGCAATCGTCTGTGAACATCACCACTAATGATTTGACAATAAAAACAAGATAATTGAAGAAGCAATTGAAAGTGGTTAGGCCTAGGGCACCACTGTAAGGAACTCCTGCAGTGATGTCCTGAGGCAGAGATGTTTGACCTCCAATGACCCCAATTATTTTCCTTTATGTTAGTTAGTGAGAGTTTTCCCCAGATTCCTATTGACTTCAATTTTCTAGGGTTCCTTGGTGCCATTCTTGGTCAAATGATGCCTTGATCTCAAGACAGTCATTCTCACCTCTAGAAATCCGCTTTCTCAACCATGTTTAGACCACGGTGTAATAAAGCCAAGAGCTTTGATTCTGGCAGAGCCTAAACCTAGCATCGGTGAAGAGTTTATTGCTCAATAAGTGCCACTTGATAACACTGTCAATGATGACTTCCATCATTTTCAGAGAAGACTGATGAAAAAGTAATTGGCTGGATTGGATTTTTACAGCCATTTATGCAGAGATCATACCTGGGCTATCTTCCACATTGTCAGGTGTACTAGAACAGATTGCTTACGCAGCTGGTTCTGAAGCACAGGTATTCAGCTGAAATGTTGTCAAGGTCCATGGCCTTTGCCAGATCGAATGAATTCAGGTGTTGAATTGAATTGGCATCGCTCATTCGGAGGAGCCTGAGATGGATCCTCCACTTGGCACTTATTACAACGGCTGCAAATGCTTCAGCAATAACTTTAGCACAGCTGTAGGGATTCCCCTGTCATTGAAGACGGGGATGTTTGTGGGTGTTGTCCTGTGGTTAACTGTTCAATCGGCCAACAACTTTCACGACTGGATGTGGCAGGATTGTGAAGCTTTGATCTGATTTGCATGACCTGTTTCAAGTCTATCCCATGTAGCTTTGTGGTAGCGGACACAACACGGTTGATTGTTGTTAGCCGAAGGTAATAAGCAATAGGGGGCAAGGCGAGTATATGAAGCTAGCTTGCAGATAAGCCAAGAGCTCATTGAATGGTGGAACAGACTTGAGACTCCAGTGCCTCCTGCTGTGCCATAAATAACTCAATGGCTCCTTCCTGTTCCTTTATTCCGTGGAAAGTTCACTCCTCCCAGAAGATACTTGGTGGATTCGGGAGTGTATATCCTGCAAAAGACACCACAATGATGGGGAGCAGGCTAGATTGACAAGTAGGTCTTTCCTGCCTTGCATTTTTTTTGCATGATTGTACCTGAAATGCACAACAATAATGAATCCTCAGGACTTTTCACATTTCTTCTTTTCGTTTTCCTGTGAAACTCCCACAAGCGGTCCTTCCAGCAGGGGGTGTGGTTTTTGCAGAGCTTGCTCCTGTGCCACTCTGAGTATCTGCCAGGAGGCACGGTTCAACCCAGGCAGGTCAAACACGTCAGGCCTTTCCTCGGTGCCAGTGTATGGAGCTCCACCTAGAGGCTGATCCAAGAACCATGATATCCACCGGACAAATGATGATAATTAGAAAACTATGATTTGGTTTATTATTGTCACATGTACCGAGGGACAGCGAAAGGTATTATTTTGCGCGCTGTCGTACAAGTCACACACCATATTTAGTTCGCAAAGAGCTGCCACACTCCGCTGCCATCTTGAAATGTGGACATGGCTAATCCACAGTAACATACCCCCATCCCCTCTCCACTCCCTGTGTGGTGGGGACCGGCTGCAGGTATTTTGGGGGCTTACGTGGAGGTCAGCGTTTTTGAAATCGAGGAGTGTGACCAAAAGGATCAAACAGAAGAGATAGTTTTCAACTTCAGAAAGCATAGTGGAGAACATGCCCCTTTCTTCGTCAATGCGGACAAGTAGAAATGGTTGAGAGATCACAACAACCTGTCCCCCCCCCCCCCCCCCCCCCCCCCCCCATGCCCACACTATGGTTAAGAAAGCCCACCATTGCCTCTACATTCTCTCAGGGGACTAAGGAATTTGATCTATCCACTACAACTCTCAACGTCTTTTACAGATGTACCATACAGAACATTCTCTCTGGCTGTTTCACAGCTTAATACAGCTCCTACTCTGCTCAAGTCTGCAAGAAACTATAAAGGGACATGAATAAAGCCCATCCATCATTCAAACCAGTCTCTCACCCATTGACTCCATCTATACATCCTGCTGCCTTGGTAAAGCAGCCAGCATAATTAAGGACCCCACACACCCTGGACATTTTCTCTCTCACCTTCTTTCATCAGGAAAAAGATACAAAAGTCTAAAGACAAATGCCAAACAATTTAAAAACAGCTTCTTGCCTGCTGCCATCTATTCTGGATAGGGGTTGCTGAGTCGACAGTCTACTCTTGTATTCTCTGAAGAACCTAGAAATTTAGCCAATTGGATCTAAGCTTGATATATTGTCACTGGGAATGATAAGCTTGACAGTGACATGATTGCTGATTTCACAATTCTTTTTCATTTACTTTATTATTGTCACATATATTGGGATATAGTGAAAAGTATTGTTTCTTGTGCACTGTCCAGACAAAGTGTACCATACATTGAAGAGAAGGAAAAGAGTGAGCAGAAGGTAGTGTTATAGCCATTGCTAGGATGTAGAGAAAGATCAACTTAATGTGAGGTAGGTCCATTCAAAAGCCTGATGGCCACAGAAGAAGTTGTTCTTAAGTCGATTGGTATGTGATCTCAGACTTTTGTATCTTTTCCCTGATGGAAGAAGGTGGAAGAGAGTATAGGGTACACGGGGCCTTTGATTATGCTGGCTACTTCTCTGAGGCAGCAGGAAGTGTAGACAGAGTCAATGGATGGGAGGCTGGTTTGTGTGGTAGATTGGGCTACGTTCATTTTGTAGTTTCTTGCAGCCTTGGGCAGAGCAGGAGCCATACCAAACTGTGATACAATCAGAAAAAATGCTTTCTATGGTGTAACTGTAAACGTTGGTAAGCAGTGAAGTGAACACACCAAGTTTCCTTCGTCTCCTGAGAAAGAAAGGGGTTGGTGGGCTTTCTTAACTATAGCATCTAAAAGAACTAAATAATATCAATAGAGGAAGGCAACTCAGCTCTTAGATTGACCATTCCACAAACTTCCACTCCCCCACCGATGCTCAATAGCAGCAGTGTGTACTATCTACAAGATGCACTACAGAAATTCACCAAATATCTTTAGGCAGCACCTTCCAAACTTGTGACCACTTCCATCTAGAAGGCCAAGGGCAGCAGGTATATTGGAACATCACCACCTTCAAATTCCTCTCCAAGTCACTCACTTTGAAATATATCGCCATTCCTTTGCAGTCGCTGCGTCAAAATCCTGGAATTCCCTCCCCAACACCATCGTGGGTCAACCCACAGCACATGGACTGCATTGTTTCAAGAAGGCAGCTCACCACCACCTTCTCAAAGGCAAGCCGGGGTAGGCAATAAATGTTGGCCAGCCAGCGACACCCATGACTCTCGACTGAATTTTAAATGGTCATGACTTGTCTGCTTGCGACCTTAGGTCCAATTTCCTATATGCCTCTGCCTCTCTTGTGGATCAAAATCTTGTCTAACTCAGCCTCAAATATATGCAGTGAGTCTGTCTACAAAGAATTGCAAGGCCTACGGACCCTCTAAGACAAAAAAATTCACCTCATTAAATGGGGCAGCCCTTATTTTTAAACTGTGCCCTCTCGTCCTAGATTTTTGCCACAAGGGGAAACCTCCTCTCAGTAACCACTCTGTCAAACTTCCCTAGAATCTTATCCATTTCAAAAAGATCACTTTTCTTCCAAAGTTCAATGAGTACAGGCCCAAAGTTTCCTCACAAGACAATCCCTTCATCCCGGGAATCAGCGAGTGAGCCTTCCCTGACCTGCTTCCAATGCAGTTATATCCCTCCTTACATAAGCACTCCTAAGTGCACAGTATTCCATAATGTAGATCACTCGCCCTGTCCAGCACAGAATAACCACGAACAGTTAAAACTGTTAAATTCATATCTAATTAGCTATATTTCAGGGACCAAGTGTTCAATCCATGGAGTAGGTTCCCCAGGCAGATTGTGAAAGCCAGTAATATTGATTCATTCAAGTGCCTATAAAAGATACTTCGCTCAGATCAAATGTTTAGGGCTAAGAACAAAAGAACTAGGTGAAGGAGTAACTGTACCTCAGTCGAGACTGGTCTGCCATTCAGTACGATCGTGGTTAATCTTTGGCTTCAACTCCACTTTCCTGCCCCCTCCCCATATCCTCTGGTTCACTGAGAGAGGCATTTGCCTGACAAAGACACAGAGTGTTGAAAGCTCGCAATTTTACTATCAAATAAATCGGTTGGATTTAAAATTGGTGTTGCTAAATTCTTACTGAGTTCTCACTGAGAGAGTGACAATGTCTCTATCCCAGCTTTAAATGAAAGTCGTGAACGAAGCCCAGTCTATCGCGCAAAGCAGCCTCCCATCCATTAACTCTGTCTACACTTCCCGCTGCCTCGGAAAAGAGCCAGCATAATTAAGGACATCACGCACACCGGAATTATTTTCTTCCACCTTCTTAGATTGGGAGAAAGGTACAAAAGTCTGAAGCCATACACCAATCGACTCAAGAACAGCTTCTTCCCTGTTGTCATCAGACTTTTGAATGGACCTACCTCACACTATGTTGATTTTTCTCTACACCCTAGCTATGACTGTAACATTACGTTCTTTACTCTCTTTTCCTTCTCTATGAATGTTATGCCTTGTCTGTGTAGCGTGCAAGAAACAGTGCTTTTATTGTCATATATTTACATATACAGTGAAATCAAATCAAAAAATACATATAACATTACATTATGGTGCTACAATATGTGAGTAATTTAAGACATGGTATTGAACAGATATGACAGGTTTGGGAGCAACATGAGACTTCAGAATAAAAGCAGAAACTGCTGGAAAAATTCAGCAGGTCTGGCAGGATTTGCAGAGACAGACACAGTCTGTATGATTCTTCATCCCAACTGGAGAGAGATAGAAATGTGAAGGGTTTTATGATGTTTTAAAGGGAGAGGAGCAGGTGAAGCAATAAAAATCAGGACTAGTTTGGAGGTTAGGAGAGATTAAATGACAAAGATATCAAAAAACACAAGACAAAGGGAATGGTAACGATATTATTAGTGATTAAGACAGGTGTAAATAGCAGAATAAAGATCAGTGCTGGAAATGAAACAGAAGAGCAGGCTGGCAGGGCACGGGAATCAAAATGATGGATAGAATTCATGGTCTGAAGGTGTTTAGTACAATGTTGAGTCCAGAATGCTGTAAAGGCTGCGTAATCGGAAGATGTGGTGCTGTCTCTGTAACTTTCAGATCTTTTGTTCCCAAAACGTTTCACTCTTAGGTGTTTCACTGCCTTGCATCAGTGTCTGTAGTTTATTTGGACCATTGCTGTTAATATTCATAATTCCTTCGTTGTTATATCATTCAACCTCCAGGGTGGAGTTTAATCTTTATTTTTTTTGTCCACTTTTTGCAATCTTAATCATAAATGTGCCATTTGTGTCTTATTTCAACACTTTCATGTTATGGAACAAAGAGATCCAGGAGTACATGTTCATAGCTCCTTGAAAGTGGAGTCACGGGTGGACAGAGTGATGAAGAAAGCATTCGACATGCTTGGTTTCATTGATCAGAACATTAAATACAGAAGTTGGGACTCTTGTTGAAGTTGTACAAGATGTTGGTAAGGCCAAACTTGGAATACTTTGTGCAAGTCTGGTCACCCTATTATAGAAAGGATATTATTAAACTAGAAAGAGTACAGAAAAGATTTACTAGGATGCTACTGGGATTTGATATTTGGATTTAGAAGGAGAGGCTGGAGTGTAAGAGACTTAGGGGTGACCTTATAAAATAATGAGGGGCATAGATCAACTAGATAGTTGACATCTTTTTCCAAAAGTAGGGGAATCTAAAACTAGGGGACGTAAGTTTAAGGTGAGAGGGGAAAGATACAAAAGGATCCAGAGGAGCAATTTTTTTCACACAGAAGGTGGTGAGTGTCTGGAACAAGCTGCCAGAGGCGGTAGTAGATGATACAATGTTGTCTTTTAAAAAATGTTTAGACATTTACATGGGTAAGATGGGTATAGAGGAATATGGGCTAAACGTGGGCAATTGGGACTAGCTTAGTGATTTTAAAAAAAAGGACAGCATGAACAAGTTGAGCCAAAGGGCCTGGTTTCTCATGATTCTATGATTTAAGCTGGTCAGAAGCCCAAATATGTATTTGAGGTCTGCAATAGGTCAAGAATGAAAGCTGACCCATGAAATGTACAAATTTTGTCTGTTTTGTTTTCTTGCTGATGGAAGGTTTGAATTAATAACCAAGCAGTCAGTTGATTGAATATCTGTAAATGAAGAATTGACTATCCTACATTACCTCTCCCCCACTCTATTATCAAAGGTCAGTGATCTTTGAATCAAATTGAAGATTTTGAAGTGTGTGTCATTTAAATAAAACATTCTGTGCAAAGACATAATTTAGGAAAACTTATGCCAGTTGTGTAAAGTACAAAACTCATATACCTGGCCCTTTTTTAAACTATTAACATGAATTGTTTTCTCAGTGCATGCTCCATGCAGAATGAGGGATGAACCCATTTAACAAATGGAAAATATTGCAAATGCTAGAAGTCCAGAACAGAAAGAGGAAAAGCTGGAAATATTCAATTGGCAGCATCCGCAGAGAGAGAAACAGATTAATGATTCAAGTACATCCTGTGAATGGGTCATAGGGACTCCAATGTTAACTCAGTTTCTCTCCCCTAGATGCTGCCAGACTTATTTTAAATATGAACTGATCAAGACATCTAACTTTTTAAAAAAAAATTGCTTTGGACATTTGACGAACAGAATCTTTGAATCGGGTCCATACAGCCCTTATCCTACCTGGATTATATTGGACCACTTGAGAGATTTGATATGGCTGGTCAATTCGTTAATTTTTCATTGGCTATTTAGAAGGCAAGTAGTCTTGAAATTTCATGACTGAATTCCAGAGAAATGTTGGTGGAACTGATCCCTATTTGATTAAAGTGCTATCCATTTGATTTGATTATTTTGTTATCTCATGTATTGGGATACAGTGAAAAGTATTGTTTCCTGTGTGTTATACAGATAAAACATATCATTCACAGAATGCAAAGGGAAGAAGGAAAGGAGAGGATGTAGAACAAAGTGTTGCAGTTACAAATCAGGTGTAGAGAATGATCAGCTTAACATATGGTAGGTTCCTTCAATAGTCTGACAACTGGGAAGAAGCTGTTTTTGATTGGTTGGTACTTGTTCTCAGACTTTTGTATCTCTTTGGAGCATAAGTTTAATGAAGGCACCTCTTTGATAGAGTTTATTGAGGTAGAGAATTGATTAAGAAGCAGTGCTCCACATTTGCTCGTGATTCCAAATGAACCTGTTGTTCTTTAATCTGGTGTTGTGAGAATTCTTACTTAAAAAGTTTATTGGAAGACTTACTTTATGTTTATTCAAATATAGATGTAATGGATTGGATGCATGTCTTCTTGGGGTCTGCTTTAAGTATAGATTACTTAAAGTTTATTTATTACAAATAGGTTTACACTAACACTGCAATGAAGTTACTATGAAAATCCTCTAGTCGCCACACTCTGGTGCCTGTTTGGATACACTGAGGGAGAATTTACTACGGCAAATGCACCTAACTAGCACATCTTTCAGACCATGGGGAAACAGCAGCACCCAGACGAAACCCACGCAGACGTGGAGAGAATGTGCAAACTCTGCATAATGACCTAAGTAGGGAATTAAACCTGGGCACTGTAAGGGAGCAGTGCTAACCACTGTGCCACTGTGCTTTTTGTGAGACTATGATACAAAAATCCTCATGTGTGACTAATAGGATATAGTTTGATATCGAGCCCATGGGTATACTTGGTGTCTGGAACATGATGTGGAGATGCCAGCATTGGACAATGATCTGGAATAATCATGCCACATGAACGGAGTGAGGGACTTCCCTGAGTTTGAATTTAAAAGATGTGCTTTGCATATAATCTTTACCACAATGTTGATTTAAAATTACAGAAATTAACATAATGAATCACAAGAGTGAAAGTTGTTTTCTCTTAATGTTATTTTCCCCATAATTAGCAAACACAAATCCTTGCACAAATCTGAACTTGCCTCACTTTGTCTAGGTATTAGATACTGTCTGGAGCACGATGAGTTTTTTTAAACTCCCTTTTACTAGAAATCAAATTCTACTAAGCATTGGGGAGCTACTTCCTTGTAACTGGACAGGCAGTGTCTTAATGTGTGGACTGTAGTTGAACATTTACTGCTGTTGCTATTGTAAGTATGTCAAATGTGAGACATGGTGGATTCACTTCCTGATCATCATTATGCAGCTTGGGTAGACAAAGCTGGTCATGGCATATCCTGGAGGTTAATGCACCAGTCCATGGAAAGTCTGGGGTGCCATCTGAGAGTTTGGATAACTCATTTGACTTCCCAGTTTGAATATCTTGCTGATTTTACAGGATAGTACAATCCTTTCGTGTACTTAAATTCCCAATTCTGTTATTCGCAATGGCATAGATGTCAGCCACTGGTTCTGTGGTAGCGTGCACAATTGTGGATTCAAGTCTAACTTCAGAGGCTTCAACCTATAATCTAGGCTGACATTTCAGTGCAACACTGAAGTAGTATTATACTGTCTTCGGATAATACATCAAACCAAGATTTCATCTGACCTCTTGCGTGGATATAAAAAAAACAATGACATTATATAAAAATGCAGATTTGCATTTATATTGTACCTTGCGTGACCACACCATTTCCCAAAGCACTTTGCAGTTCACAAAGTGTTTTGAAGATTATCTACCTTGGAATGTAGGAAACACAGCAGCAAATTTGGTCACAGCAATCTCTCAAACTGCAAGAACCAGATAATCTGTTTCTGGTTATATTAAGGATAAATGTTTGCCAGGACACTGGGAATATACCTCACATCTGTCTTCACCCAAGAGAATGAGGATGAAGGTATGAAATTCAGGGAGAGAGACTGTGAGATTCTTGAGCAAATTGACATAGGGAAGGATAAACAATCGGAGGCATTAGGGGGCTTAAAAGTGGACAAATCTCCAGGTGTGGATGAATTGTGTCCCAGGCTGCTGGAGAAGATAAGAGACTGTAGGACTCTGACCAAAATTTTTAATTCGTCTCTGGCCACAGGGGAGATGTCAAAGGACTGGAGAACAGCTAATATAGTTTCAATATTTAAGAAGGATTGTATTGATAAACCAGGGAATTACAGACCAGTGAGTCTCATGTCACTGGTTGGGAACTATTGGAAAAAATTCTAAAGGAGACAGACCATCTATCTCCACTTTGAGAGGGAAGGTTTTATCAGGGATAGTCAGCATGGCTTTGTCAGAGGGAGATCCATGTCTAACAAATTTGATTGAATATTTTGAGGAGGTGACCAGGTGTGTGGATGAGGATGGTGCAGTTGTTGTAGCTTATGTTAATTTCAGCAAAGCTTTTGACAAGGTCCCACATGGGAGACTTGTAAAGAAGCAAAAACACATGGGATATCAGGTAATTTGATCAAGTGAATTCAAAATTGGCTCAGTGTAGGAGACAGACGTGATGACAGGAGGCTGCTTTAGTGACTAGAAGCCAGTGTCCAGGTGTGCACACAGAGATCAGTGCTGGTCCCCTGTTATTTGTCATTTATATTAACAATACACTTAACTATGTGATGGTAGGATTAGTAAGTTTGCAAATGACACAAAGATTGGCTGAGTGGTTAACAGTGAGGCTGAATATTTTGGGCTACAAAAAGATCTAGATGGAAATGCCAAATGGGCAGACAAATGGTAGATGAAATTTAATCTTGAAAAGTGTGAGGTGATACACTTAGGAATGAATAATTTGACAAGGAAGTATTTAATGAATGGCATGACACAAGGAAGTTCTGTGGAACAAAGGGACTTTGGCATGTTTGTCCATAGATCTCTGAAGGCAGGAGGGCATATTAGTAAGGTGGTGAAAAACTTTTCTGGAACACTTTCTTTATCTATCAGGATATAGATTACAAAAGCAGGGAAATCATGTTGAAGTTGTATAGAACTTTGATGATACTGCAATTAGAGAACGGTGTGCAGTTCTGGTCATTACATTATAGGAAGGATGTGATTCCGTTGGAGGGGTTGCAAACAAAGGTTCAAAGTGAGGGACAGGAGGTTTACAAGGATTGTGAGGAAAAGCCATTTTATGCAGAGGATGGTGATGGTCTGGAATGTGCTGCCTGGGAGGGTGGTGGAGGTAGATTGACTCTCATTCTTTAAAAAGTATCTGGATGAGCACTTAGCACATCCTAACTTTGAAATATGGACCAAGTGCTGGCAGATAGGATGAGGTGGGAGATCAGGTGTTTCTTGCGTGTTGGTGCAGAGTCAATTGGCGGAAGGGCCTCTTCTGCACTGCATTATTCTACGATATCTTCCCAGCCTTGATCAGAACAGTGTCATGGGATCTTTCATATCAATCTGCAAGGAAAGGGAAGGGACTTGGTTTCTCCTCTTATTGGAAAGATGCTTTCTCTGACAGTGCAGCACTGCCACAGCATTGCATTGGAGTGCCAGCAATGATTTTTACACTCATGTCCTGCAGTGGGATTGAACTGGCAAACCAAGGTGAGTGTGCCACCAACTGAAGTGGCACAGTTGAAAGAAGAGCATTGGTGTGCTGGCCAATCAATATTCACCCCTCAACCAGAATCACCTAAAACATGTGGAACTACTTAGCGGGCCTGATAGTGTCTGTGGGGGAAGAGAACCAGAAATCAGCTGGAACAATTGTAATTATTGATTGATCTCAGGCTAGAAGTGGGATCTTGCTGTGCACATCTGGTCACTTTCCTTCCTGAGTTACAAACCAGAGACCATATTCCAATTTCTCTGTTCGGATATTCCCGAGGCGATGAACCTATGGAAGCTGAAAGGAAATGAGAAGAGGCAAATGATTTGAAATTGCCGAGGAGGCCTTTTTTTTGATCAAGAGCGAAATAACGTGGGTCCTAAAATCAGAAACAAAAATAGAAAATGTTGGAAAATCTCACAAGTCGGGCAGCATCTGTGGAGAGAGAATAGAGCCAACGTTTCAAATTTTCCCTCCACAGATGCTGTCAGACCTGCTGAGATTTTCCAGCATTTTCTGTTTTGCTTTCAGATTCCAGCACCCACAGTATTTTGCCTTTATCTGAATGTAGTCTCCATGGTCAACTGAAGGCCAGGTTAGCTGGTTATGCAGAGATGCTCTCCCTCTCTATTTACATGCACCAAAATCTGTCGAGAGTCTTAACACAGGAGAACTGATTCGAGCCGAGGTTAGTCCATTCCCCTTCAGTGTTAGCGAACCAACATTTCCTCCCCTTCTCTTGCACACTCTTAAGCATTTCCCACTCAAAGCTCCTGTGCCACTTCCTAGTTTAGATGGCCCGGGGTTGAGTTTGCAATAGATGGGAGGCGAGAGAAATGAAGATCTCCCTAGCAGATACCCTTAAAAAAAACCCCACAACCTCAGATTTCCATCCTCTGGTGTCTTCACAAAACACCACGTGGGCTCCAATTTTTTTTTCTCTGATATTTTTAAGTCTGATTTTATTTAGAGGCGGCGCTTAAAGCGAGAGGAGCGTCGTAGCGACACTTTGAGTCGGACTGGCTTAGCTTTTGTCTTGGGTGGTGGAAGTGTTCAGTTGTTTCCTTTTTTTGGGGGGGTGGGGGGGGCAGAGAGAGAGAGAGAGAGAGAGGAGGGTAGAGTTGCATGTTGTGGTGGTGTGTAAATGTATGTATGTGTGTGTGTGTTTTTTTTTTGAAAAAAGATCTTTTTTATTTCCTGGGGTGGGGAGAAGGAGGGAGGGAGGAGGTGAGTCAAAGGATTTAGCTCTTGTTTCAATTATAACATCATATTTGTTTTTGTTGGTGGTGATTTGTGTGTGAGAGAGAGTGAGTGGGAGAGAGAGAGAGAGAGAAGAAGAGAGGGAGGGAGGGAGGGGGTAAGGTGTGGTGGTGGTGGTGGTGGCTGGGGGGGGGGAGGGTGGGGGGGTGGTGGTGGGGAGACCATGAATAAGTTGTATATTGGCAATCTGAGCTCGACTGTAACAGCCGCCGACATCCAGCAACTCTTTGGGGAGAGGAAGCTTTCAATCGGGCAAATTCTGCTCAAATCCGGCTATGCCTTCGTGGATTGCCCCGACGAGAATGCGGCTATCAAAGTCATCGAGACATTGTCCGGTAAGCAGGAGAAGTTTGGGGCTTGTTGGGGATCTTTCTCTTTTTTTTTTAGATTGAGTTTTTGTGTGTATGTGTGTGTGTTTGGGGGGGGGGGGGGAAATTCCTCTTCTTTAATCTCCTCTTGTCCCCTTCCCCCCCCCCCCCCAAAAAAAGAAGAAGTTGAAGGGGGAGGGTGAATGGATGGATTTTTTTTGTTGGGGTGCTTGGGGGGGGGGGTGTTAAGCAAGGCACCCCATCTGGCTCTCGTGTTGGGACAGTTTTGAGTCCTTTTTTTTTTTCTTTGCCCCCCCCCCCTCTCTCTCCTCCTTTCCACTTTGAGACCTCAAGGTGTGAGAATCGCCATTCAACTCAAATTAGAAATAAATAAAACACCCGAGTGCTCCATCCAGGGATAATTGCCCTTTAAATTTTTATTTTTGTGGGGTGAGGAAGGGTGGATGGATGGGGGGGGGGGGAAAGGATGAGAAGGAAATTGGGAAGAGAAAGGGGAGGTTGAGATTAAATGCTTAGCTCTTGTGTCTTTTATTTTACCCCCCCCCCTCTCTTAACTTCACTCACTCACAGTGACAGGGCAGAGCACAGCCCCCATCCCTGTCCCACACACACACACACACTCACTCACTCTCTCTCTCTCTCTCTCTCTTATTTTTTCCCTGATTTTTTTTGTCTGATTTTATTCATGGACCGCTGGCTGAGCTCAGCCCCGGAAAAGCCCGCGCCCCTCTTCCCCGGGAGGGTGCCCATCATTTTACGAGGTGTCCTGTCTCTAGGGGCCGGGGGTGGGGAGCAAAGTGTCTGTAAAAAGAGGTGGGGAAGGAGGAGGAGGAGGGGGGAAGAGAGAGAGAGAGAGAGAGAGGGCTAGTTGAGTTGCATCTGAACTGCGCCAGGCCATAATATCTACACACATTAAACATGCTGGAACCTTCTCAGACCATTCAAACACAAACTTTCACTTCACACTGGGGTTTATTATTTTTTTTTTAAACCCCCTCCCCCTCTCCTCCTCAGCCTTGAGTTGGAAGGGGGGGGGGAACGAAGGTGAGGGGTGTTGTCTGGCTGGGGAGGAGGGGGGAATTATTAGAAAGGGGGGGGGAAGAGAGTGGGTCACATTTATTATCACCCCCCCCCTTTTTGAAGCTGAGGTAAAAAGACTGTTCTTCACCCCCCCCCCCCCTTCTCTGTCAGTCCATGACTGAAGATTTGAGGCGGCCTTGTCTCTCTTTCTTTCCCCCCCCCTCACTCTTCCCTCCATGCTGTTTAAAAAAGCGGGGTGGTGAGAAGCATGGCGGCTCGTCCTTCATTTTGCGAATCAAAAAAAACACACAAAATCTCTCTTTTTCTCTCCCCCTTTCTTCCCCCCCTCCACCCACCCATCCCAACCCCTTTTTCTTTGGCGCCGCTTTTCTTTTGGGGGGCTTGTTTTTGTTTTGCGTGTGTTCCTTTAACACACGAGTTGCACTTTCCTATAAATATTAATAAATGGCCCTTTAATGATTTGATTCCAACCCCTGGCATGAGGGAGGAAAAAGCCAAGGGAGGAATATTTATTTGGCTTCTTTTCAAAGCCCCCCTCATTTTTTTTTGCCCATCTCACTTGTCCTGCCACAAGTTGGAGAGGCAGAGCACGTGGGAAAGTGGGGGGGGGGGGGAAACTTGATACAGTTGAATTGGAAATATTGAATTAGTTACATGGGGTTGTAGGGGATGTGTCAGTCTCTCAGCCCCCCACTTTTGAAAAGTTTATTTATTAGTGTCACAAAGTAGGCCTATGTTAACGCTGCAGGGAAATTACTGGGAAAACCCTCTATTTGCCACACACTTGTATGTGTTCAGTAATGCTTAGGGGCAATTTACCACGGCCAGTGTACCTAACCAGCATTTCTTTCGGACTGTGGGAGGAAATCTGAGCGCGGGGTGGTGGGAACCCACGCAGACATGGGGAAAATATGCAAATTCCATGCAGACAGTGAGCCAAGCTGGGAATCAAACCCAGTTAGTTCCCTGGCACTGTGAGGCAGCAGTGCTAACCACTGTGCCCAACATGCCACCCTTCATCATTTCTTTCTATTTAATTTTTTAAAAATAAAATTTAGTCATGCTTTTCCTTTGCTCAGGCAAAGTGGAACTTCACGGCAAGGTGATCGAAGTCGACTACTCTGTCTCCAAAAAGCAGAGGTAAGCCTTCACAATCAAAGATTTTCAAAGAAAAATCCTCCATTTGTGTTTGTGTGTGTTTACCCCTTCCCATGTGAGGGCACATTTTTTCTTCAGACTTTTAGATTCACATTGTCAGTATTGAGGGCACAATTATGCAGATATTCCTTGAGACTTTTGTAGATTTATGTTGTCAGTATTGCTTGGTTTAATGTGACTTTTTAAAAATCTGTGTCTGAACGTGCAGAAATAACCCATATTAAATTTGCAATAAACTGCACCCGTGTAAGCATTATTAGTGCCAGCATACAAGAGTGAATGAAATCTTTTATGACATTTTAGAAAGCTCTTCGAATTAAGATGTTCATAAAAGTAGGGGGAAAACAATTGAAGGAAATTATATTTTGGCATCTCAGAAAAAAAACCCTTTTTGCAATAGTCAATAATCAGTTGGACTTTCATTTTTGGAGTGTTTCCTGTTGTGCAATTTATAGAAACTCTGCTCTTTCTCAGAGCAGTGATCTGAAGCTAACTTTGTGTCTTGTTAATTTATCTACTAGATTTGTTTTCCTCAAGGTTAGGTAATTAATATCAAAGGTTATGAATTAAAAGTTACTTATTTCTGACTGCATGTTAGAAGATTTCCCTTGTTTTTCTTTCTGCAAAAAAAACCAAATCTCATTTATTTGCTTTCCTTTTACAGAAATTTCTGTTTTCCTATATAATCAAAACTAAAGTGCAAATAATGTGAAGGAACTATTGAAACTCGATTTAAATCAAAACTTGTGTCATTTACATAATACTTTGTGTGGCACATGGTGCTTTGAACCTGAAAAGTTTGGCACAAAAGAAAGTTGTTGTCTTCATCTTTCTGACACTAGTGTAAGGGCTTTGATTATTTGAGGGATTTATGGACTGCTCTGGGTAATTAAATATAACATTAATATAGAAGACATAAGTGCATCAAACAAAATGTCCCAAAAGAAAACTTGAGTGTTAATTAGAACAACAATGACAAGGGAAGCTGAGATGGCCATTTGTTGAAGGACGGTGTTCAGCAGTGCTATGATGAAATGTATTATTACATTATTTTCTAAACATTGTTATCGGAAATGCAATTATCATATTTTCAAAAAGGTACAGAGTTTAAAACCTAATGATTGGTGGTGTTGGCAGCCATGTTTACAGTCTACACCTGATAAAATGTTTGTCTTTATTTAATGGTGATCTGGGTGTCAATTTGTGTGTGTTCTGTACCATCTATCAACAGACATATTTATTCTGATTGTGTGGCAGATGAATTTTTGAAACTTGAAAACTAACGTGCAACAGTGCACTGCATGCGTGTTTTGTGTGTGTCAGTTTTGGGACACATTGGATTAATTGCCTTTACAGAGACTGCTCTTCTTGGAATGTTGTTTGGTGGAGTAGGGTTAAGAAAGCCTTTATTGTCTATTATACTTGAGTCCTATTACTTACTTAATTGTTTCTTTGAGTTTTTAATCCATGCCCCTGCATCACCCTCTCCTGCCTTGTAGTGTATTTCTAAGAGATTTGAGGGGGGAAATTCATATCAATAAAATTAATATTTTTCCCCGTTCCATTTCTTAGGCGTAAGTTCCTTTTAACTCACTGATTTTATAAAAAGGCACCAGGCTTTGAGAGAGTGATTTTATTTCAAAGTGCTGCAAGTATTGGGTTTGAAATGTGAATTACTGTCAATCCTGTTCTCCTGTTTATCTTTCGTTATAGTGGGAGTGGAGTTCTGGGGAGCACAAAATGCTGGCAATCCTATATAATAAAACCCATTTTTTTGTGCTGGAAGAAACCTTTTCTTCTTTAATTGTAGCTGATAAACTTATTCAGCTGCTGACTTGTGGAGACCTTGAAGCATCTGTAATGGCCCCCTCCAACGAAAAACAACTCCCACTATTTTTTTTAAAAATATGCTTTTGGTCAGAATTGTTGACACAAGTTGTGGTCACCTGTCACGTAAGGTCTTTTGTCGCACAAAAATACATCAGTGCATATTGGACAAATGAAAATGTGCAGTTAGTTCAAAAGATCTGTTGAACTAATGGTGTGCAGAGAATGTCCGTCATTGCCTACTTTGGTAGAGTGTAAGATGGACTAACTCCACGTTGAAAAGTTAAGTAGAAAATATAAGTGTCTGTTTAAAGTCACTCGTGGTAATGGAGTATGTAGCTCCTTAGATTATATCTTGGTATCTTTGCTGCGCTCTTTGAAATTTATCCCTTATTTTGCACAGGATAAAGTTTAGAAAATGTGTGCTTTAAGTAAGAAAATGAAAATTCAGAACCAACTGGTAAAATAGTTTCCTTTGTTCTAGAAAAGGGAGTTTTCTTGTTTTTTTTTGTTCGAAAATGTGTGTGGCTGACACAGTGGCTTCTGTCACAGTGTAAAACCAAAGATTCTTTTAAAGATCAAGTCAAGCCTAAATATACTGTTCCAACCGTAATTTCCAGTTAGATCTCCGGTGCATCCTTCCTCCTTGTACCTGATTTCCCATTTCATACATAAAAGTGGCATTTTCATACCACTGTATTGTATTGTTTTGTTTGAGATCTGAGGGGCCATTTTGGCCATTGTCCATTGGGTGATGTGGGGGGTTGCTGCTGTAGAAATTGAATGTTTGTGTTAGATTTTCTTTTGTGTGACAGTGACTGAGAAAGGAGTCTTCTGATGGGAACAGTTCAATGTTGTAAGAAAGGGCATAAGAATGTACAAACCTTAGTTTAGTTTTATTTTTGAAGATAACTAACGAAACAGCAGTAAAGCAGTACAGGTTTAGGCAATTATGGCGATTGATTTGCAGAGAAAATTTTTTTACATTTGGTGCATTTTGCACATCGTTTGTTGGTGGAGTCCCTTTTGCAAGAGAATTATATTGTCCTGAAAAATGAGGTGAAGACAGATTGACAAATTTGTTCACCTTCATTTAAGGATTGAAATTGTATTAATGTACCTTTTTGATCTCTTTAAATCAGAAAACAATTTCAGGTCCCTGGTGTCACACAAAGTAGTTTGTGTATGAGCAGGTGTGCAACAAAAATAAAAATCTGATTAGCAAAGTTTTCGCTCCTTTTTTTAAAAACAAAACCCAGAAGCTGAGGCAGTCAAATTGCTGGAGAGGAACATGCTTGGGATGTTGGTATAAAGACCTTGTTTGATCTGAGGTTGAGTCTCTATGAGAATCTAATGACTTGTGTTTCTTTGGCTCTGATCACAGAGAAGGAAGGTCACTCAGCAGTTTCCAGATGCCTTTCCTCTGGCTGTATTTTTCATTAGTTAGTCGAATTGAAAATTGTTGTCCAATTAAAAAATAAAATGGGTTATAAAAAATCATCAAACCCAAATTATAAATTCAGTTCTAGAATTCAAATTTTATGTTTTATTTTATTTTCTGTTGTTTTAATTTCTTCTCCAAACTGCATTGAAGGACCAGTTAAGATGTTGGTGGGTGGGAAAGAAACGACAGACTTGTTTTCGGTCTCCACTCTCTTGATTTTAAATAATCTGAAGTTTCAGTTTTTTAATGTGTAAGGAGCTTCACTGTCTCGTGTCACCAGGCAATTTATGCATATAAATATAGAAGAGGGAAAGTTTGGAGGACTACATGGAAGAACAGAAGAGTGGGATTAATTGGTTAATTGGATACATTTTTCAAAGAGCCAGCATAGCCACATGAACTGAATGGCCTTCTTCTGAGTTATATAATTTGGTGTGCAGAGCTCAGCCCTTGGCTAGTTCTAGTTACGGCTCCTTAATCAGCTCCAGAAAGAGAGATGCTTGTTTTTTAAAAAAACCGTAAAACTAATGTCTTGATCAAAACAAACAAACTAGTTTTAGAATTTTGATTGTGGCCCATTTTGAGGGAAAGAAAAATCTCACCTTTTAATGTTGGTATTGTAATTTGGAGCAACAAAAAAATGCCCAATCATACAAGTTTAGATTTGTAAATCAAATAGTGTTTGGAGAAACTATTTGAACTTGGGGGGAACAAAACTAGTATGCTACAGATCTGTTGGTGTAATTAAAGGAATTGCACCAGGAGAGTGTTTGGACCTCAGTACATTCATGATGATTTGTTCTTATAGGCTACTGATACTAGCACGCTAAAGAGTCTTCATACAGATTTCTGGAACCTGTGACTGTTAGCAAGTGGGGATGTTGTAGAAAATCACTGTGGTATTTCTGTTCCTCGATGCAATGCCAATGTCACATTAGAAATTCCCGGACTGCATTGCTCAGAAGTGTTCTGACTGTCACTTGGGGAAAGAATTTAGTGGGAACAAAAGTTGAACGGCCTTGTAATCTGTTTGCATTTGATTCAATTCCAGGGCTTGCACAACCTGAATCTATAGCTAAACCCCATCTCCTGTACACATGTTGGTTAAATCACCCAGTGAGGACCCAGGCTAATGATTCAGCTTGCTCAGACAATCTTGAGCAAACACTCCAATGGTCCCAAATGGCTGGCAAATTTTCTTAACCCAGCCCAGTTTCTTAAAACTAATTTGCTATTCTCAGCCTCTCACTTTAAAATAAATCTCAAATTAAAAATGGTGGAGTTGTTTGATCAACATTAAGTGACAACAGAACTATCTGTTGAACTTGCTGCGTAAGAGGAGTATAATTCTGATATTGAGACAACTTTATGTAGAGATATCTTAGGTCTCGAAGGTTGGATGTGTTTAACTTTTCATGAGATCTTCAAAGATTTATCAGTTGTAGATGACAGGAGGCACAAGAGAAAATCATTTCCTAAATTGTGACTCTTTAGTTGCAGTTTGCCTCTTTAAGTGGGTAAATTATTTGCTATTGACTGTCAGCAGCTCAGAGTAAACAATCAGATTTATAAGGAGGATGAAGTCTTTGACTCATATTTTCTGCAGTCTAGACAGTACTGTGACTTGTGTGGAGTGAGTGGATTTGTAGCATATGTGAATGTGTCTGTCTCCTCTAACTACAAGAAAAAGTTTTGCTTGAGCCAGTAACTCAGTAACAGAGGTTCTGCCAGTGGTTGACATTGTGATAATGTTACTGCGCAATCGCGTGCACGTTCAAAACAGTCACGGAAAACCGTTTTTTGAAACATGAGGTGCAAACTTTTAAAATATTTGTCTGACACATAGTGGTGGTGGCGCAGGGCAGTGATGTTCTACCTCGTCTGATTGTGACTGAAAAATTACTCGAAAACAAACTCGCATCCAACAGGAATTTGTTGCTTCACAAGGTTCACCCTAAGGGAGCGCAATGATCAAAGGCAGAAAGGGAATTTCAGGTTGATTTTAGAATATTCACAAGCGATTGATATTGGTAATGTTTGGACAGTGTTGGCCACATTGGGTTGAAGCGGTTGCTCTTTTGTAATGACAGTGAGGATAAGTGTATTCCTGAGACGTGTTTTCTGAAACTCTTCTGCTCGTGTTTAATCAAGGAAAAGGCTGTTTAATATTTCTGGTGAAGAATATTCATTTGAGTTCTGTAGAAGGCATGTAATCCTGTACTTTTCCCACTCACACCTACTGTATTTACAAAACCAACAATTTGTATTTCAGACTCGCAGCATTTAAAAAAAATCCTTTTTAACCTCTCATGCTTTTCCTTTTTTTAATTTCTTAATCTTATTTTGATGCATGTGTTAAGTTTGTCTCAAGGTGATGTCCATGCACAACTTTGAGCGCTTATTTGTAAGAACAAACAACAGATTTTTGCTCATTAAAGAGGTGTTGCCCCTTCACACCACCCTACCTAATGCACAAAATGTAAATAGATCTAAATTCGTTAATAGGCATGTAAATATAAATATTAAATATCTCTAGATGAATATCATGTAAAACTTGGAAGGAGTTTTTGTCAGTGTCTCATCTGTGCAAATTCTGGTGGATTCAAGAGATCTGTGTGTGGTGTGGCAAGTGTTTGTTGAGTTCATCTTTATGAAAATTGAATGTGAGCTGATAATTCCTAAATGTGGGGAACCTGATTTGGCATCATTTAAATAGAAGTTCAGCTGGCAAAAGTCATTACATTTTATGGATAAAATCCTCCCAAAATTTCAGCTGGTGATTTTCAACATGTGCTGCTGTTGGGTTATTTTTCGATTTCTTTTATGATCTTAAATTGTTGATTTGTTTCCTAGTTCATAAATTTAAGCTTTGGAGATTCTTGACTAAGTGCTAAAATTGAGGCAAAATGAAAAGTTGTTGTTTAATTTGTTGAATTTTAAAAGTACTATAGTTTACTTTTGCTAATTCTTGAAATAAAACTGGGGAGAAAGTGTGTGATTTTTTTTTAAAAATACTTTCCCCAAAATATTTGTTTGGTTAGAAATGTTTAAAGTGAGTCGAGCTTCAAGTATTCTAACCAGGAAACCATTCTTAATTTGTTAAATGAGGAAGTTCAATGTGTCATTATGGATTTTGCAATAAATTGTCTGCAATTCTCAAAACATTTTGTTTATAAAATGAATAGCTTAATTGCTGTTTTGTATGAGAACAATGAGTTACAAGTTTGTGGATACATAAAAGGTGAAACAGTAGATGGGTGTTAGATGTTGATGTTTTTAAAATGAGAGGGATATCTTCAAATGGGAATGAGTGAAGTTCGTCAACATTTTTTCATTTAATTTTAACATCAGGTGAAATGTAAATAACTGTTTTGATATACTTTTTCCTGTTTTAATTCTGATGAAAAATAGGGCTTAATTTCATTGTTACAGTGCTACGCATGTATAGAGAAACTAAACCTGTTAATTCAAAATTACATGAGTATCTTCATTCTTTCAGGAGGAGGTTTCTTGGAGATGAAATCATTCGTTTACGTAATTCTTTTAACCAGCATACAAACAAAGTTCACCAAAACATGTCCCTTTTTGAGAGGGGTGGGTACGATGGGAGTGCATTAAATCTAAAACACAAGGATCAGAAAACTATCTGACGTTGCTCTATTTATTTCTTATTTTCCAAGATTTGTTAGTTTTATTACTACTTGCTGTTGAATCACCAGCTCTTAAAACAATAAAATCAAGCACAATGCCGATATAAAAATAGTTGCTGCACTTTGCAGCAATGAGTTCCATGCCTGAGTGTTAATGGGCATTGCAAAGTGTGAGAATGTCAACATACAGTTCAGTTATTTTATACAGTTGAGAAGACTTGGTTAGTGTATTCAGAATTTAGCAAGTGGGATCATATGTAAAATTTTTGTAAAATAAAATAGTTTTGGGAGGCTGGATCTTTCTGTACCGCACTTACAAATTGTTTCAAAGGAGTATCAGAAATGGGGGCAGATCATATTTTCAAATGGATGACAGGTGATGAGAGGCATTTGTGTGGGGAGGGATTATTTCACCAGAGATGTGAATGCAGGATATGGTCATGAAGATTTCAGCAACCTGGAAGAGTGAACATGTGGAATTTTTCCAATTGAAATGAGGAATAGCCAATAGTATAAAGCTAAATTTTCTACTGCCAAACTTGGGCACTACCTTGAAAGAGTATTTGGAGCTGTTACGGTGAGGGTACAGTACTGACGGATACAAAGCTATCACTATAACATTGGGACATAGTACTGCTGGGTACAGGTCTGTGTTACTGCAAAACACTGGGATACAATACTGATGGGTACAGCTATGTGTCACTATATAATACTGAGGTAAAGTACTGGTGGGTTCAGGTCTGTGTGACTGGTATTGGTAGATACAGGCCTGTCACTGATTAAGAATGAGATAGAGTACAAGTAGGTGCATGTCTGTTGCTGTATAACACGGGGGTACAGTATCGGTGGATACAGGTCTGTTACTGTATAACACGGGGGTATAGTATCAGTGGGTGCCGGTCTGTGTTACTGCCGAACACTGGGATACAATACTGATGGGTACAGCTATGCGTCACTGTATAACACTGGGATATAGTACTGGTGGGTGCAGGTCTGTATCCCTATAATACAGGGACAGATCTGCACCCACTGGTACTGTATCCCAGTGTTATACAGTGACAGATCTGTATCCACCAGTACTGTACCCCAGTGTTATATAGTGACACAGACTGTACCCATCAGTATTGTATCCCAGTGTTCTGCAGTGTTATATAGTGACACAGACCTGTACCCACTGATACTGTGCCCAGTGTTATACAGTGACAGACGTGCACCTACCAGTACTGTATCTCTTTGTTATACAGTGACACAGACCTGTATCTACCAATATTGTACGCCAGTGTTACACAGTGATACACCAGTACCCAGCAGCGCTGTATCCAGTTAAAAACAGTGAGTCCATTAAAATCTTCATGTTATATAGTGATAGTTTTGTATCCCATCAGTGCTGTACCCTTAGACTGTATATCATTGTACAATACTGGGGTACAGTAATGGTGTGTACAAGTCTGTGTTATTGTAAAAACACTGGGATACAATACTGATGGGCACAGGTCTGGTACTGTATAACATTGGGGTACAGTACTGGTAGGTACAGGTCAGTCTCTGTATAACACTGGGATACAGTACAGGTGGGGATGGGTCTGTTGCTGTATAAGACTGGGGTACAATACTGGTGGGCACAGGTCTGGCACTGCAAAACACTGGGATACACTACTGGTGGGTACAAGAAATATTGAAGAGAATCAGTTATGTTTATTGATTTGTCTCTAAACACATAGATATCTATGTGTTGAACAAGCTGACTATTCTGAAATATTTGTGTTTTTCTTTGTTGACTATCTTGAGATAACCGTTGTAGCTGTTTTCCTCTCTTGGTGACATAATTTGATAGTCTGCAGGGATTATATCATTGAGAATGAAATGATGTGATCCTGAGCTCATCTGTGTTTTGCTCCTATATCCACGTCACAGAAATCCCGTTCAGCCCTCCCCTCTCCGCTTGCTGACTTGCATTCCCCCCCCGGTCCAACAAAATCATTATTTTAACATTCTCATCTTTCTTTCCACATTCTCCTCCTCCCCTCCCCCATGTCTGTAATCTCCCGATTTTCCAACCTCTGAGATCTCTGCCATTCTGTCCCCGAAAGCTAGTGGCGTTTATTATCAAACAAACCTGTTGGACTTTAACCTGGTGTTGTGAGACTTCTTACTATCTCTGCCATCCTCCAGATTTGTCCTCCTGTGTAACTCCGTTGCTGGCCATGTCTTCAGCTGCTTAGATTCTAAGCTCTGGAGTTGCATCTCTATTCCTCCACCTCTCCTGTCCTTCCTTTAAGACATTCCTTGAAGTTTACCTCTTTAACCAAACTTTGATCACATCTTAATATCTTCTTTTATATCTTGATGTCAGTTTTATTTTGTACCTCACCTCTGAAGTGATCTGGGATGTTTTGCTATATCCAGGACATTTTATAAATGCAGGTTGTTGCTGACAGTCTAAGTTGCTGCTGGTGTGTTTTTGGTGTAGGTTTTGATTTTGACTTCTGTGTGTGTGTGTGTGTGAAGTTCTGTGCTTCAGAGTAGTGTGTTGTTTGAACCAAATTCAGCTTGTGCTGTGAATCTTCACTGGGACATGTGCTGCTGTCAGATAATTTATTTGAGATCAAACTTTGCTGATTTGAACTTTGACTTCCCTTACACTACTGTGCTCATTTTTCATTTGTGAAGATTTTCTCAGGCAATGGGAAATGATGACTTGTGGCAAAGTGCAGCAGTAGGGTGTGTAATTAGCAATGGATTGGGTTCTGGGTCACCTACCTGGATGTTACCTGGTATGGAGGGCAGGTCTTATGAGGAGAGGCTGAGGGATTTGAGGTTGTTTTCATTAGAAAGAAGGCGGCTAAGAGGAGACCTTATTGAAACATATAAGACGATTAGAGGTTTAGATAGGGTGGACAGTGATAGCCTTTTTCCTAGGATGGAGAAAGCTAGCACGAGGGGACATAGCTTTAAATTAAGGGGTGGTAGTTATAGGACGGATGTCAGAGGTAGGTTCTTTACCCAGAGGGTGGTAAGGTATGGAATGCCCTGCCTGCTGCAGTTGTAGATGCGCCAAGTTTGGTGGCGTTTAAGAGGTTAGTAGATAAGTTTATGGACAAAAAGGGAATGGTTTAGGTTAGAGGGTCATTGCTTTTTCTTAATTGGTCGGCGCAACATCGATAGCCGAAGGGCCTGTTCTGCGCTTTAATGTTCTGTGTTCTATGTTCTACCTTTCAGCGTCCTCACAGTATTTGAGAAAGTAATTTGTCCCTATCTTTTGTTGTATTTGGTCCCTAGAATATTAGCATGTACTCGAGGAGTGGAAGGAAAGTTTGCTGAGCCTCAATCAATTCGCCAGAAATCAAGAAATTTTTGATGGATTTGAACATTTTGGGAATGGTGACAGGATTAGTCCTTTCAGCTCCTCTAGCCTTTTTCATGACTAATTTGTATCGCAACTCCTTTGTATCTACCTTTTATCTTAGTCTTGAAAGTTTCATTTGTCCTCTTATTCCTGTGTGAAAGAGGTTTACAACACGTAGCGCCCTTCACAAAGTATGTGTGTGGTTGTAAAATGCTATGGGATGTTCTGCAAATGTGAACATATAAATGTGGTCTTATATGCCTTTCTTTTCTGAAATCTTTGCAAACAACCCATTTCTGATATTTTGTTTACATCTTATCGCCCTTTTCATAATTCCAGATTTTCTTTCAGTGAATTCAAATTCCACTATCTGCCGTGGTGGATTTAAACTCGGGTCCCTAGAATATTAGCTGAGTTTCTGGATTAATAGTTTAGAGATAATACCAACATGAGGAAGTAGTTTCATACTCTACGCTCTCCAACTCCTTAAATATTTTAACCTGTAGCAAGTTACATCAGAGGTAACATGCAGGGTGCTTGGTAGGAGCATTAGAAAGCAAAGTTACACACTGAGACACATAAGATGATATTTAGAGCAGATAACCAAAAGTTTGGTCAAAGAGGCAAGTTTTAAGGAATTCTTATCACCTCTCAGCTTCCTAAACTCAAAGGAATTCAAGTCAGGATTGTAATAACTTGTACCAAGATCCCCACAGATGTTTTATTTATCCCGGGCATAGTCAGTCCTTCCAGATGATGAATACGGTGTTACTCTGGGAATGATTCTCACATTCATCCATGGAACAGGGGCGTCGTTGATTGGCCAGCATTTATTGCTCGTCCCTGGTTACCTTTGGAGGGCAGCTCAGAGTCAAATACATTGTTGCGGCTCTGGAGTCACATGTAGGCCAGACCAAATAAAGACAGCAGATTTCCTTCCCAGTGATTCAGATGGGTTTTTCCAACAATCAGCAATGGTTTTATGGTCATCAGTAGATTCTTAATTACTGAATTTCTTTTAGTGAATTCAAATTCCACTATCTGCCGTGGCGGGATTTAAACCCAGGTCCCTAGAATATTAGTTGAGTTTCTGCATTAATAGTGTAGCACTAGGCTGTCAACTCCCCATGTTGCAAATCAGTGTTAGTCTTTGGCTGAATTGGGGGAACACAAACACAAACTTAGTTCTATTTTCAAAATATTGTGTAATTAATTGAAGCTCTTGCCATCAAACAAAGCAATGAAACATTGTGCAGGAGAAGGAAGAAAGATATTGGGTAGGGGAAAACAGAGCTGGAACTAGTGGTAAGATGTTGTGAAGCACTTGAGGGTGGTGGGTGGATTTTGATGATGGGAATTAGCAGAATTGGAATGCTGACAGAGCAAGATTAGAGGAGCTTGAACAGCCTCAGAGACTTTGGAATGAGAATTAATTTGGAATTGGAGAAATGGTAGATGTGGCTGGAGAGCAATCACCCAATGGATTTAGAAAAAATCATACTATCAGAGTTTGAAGATGCAGTAAAGCCTCATGGAGTCTTGGAGGGAAAACCTTCACATCACTTGACCGGATTTCAGAATGGTGTGTGTGTGCTGATCTTAACTGCAGAAGCTGTTTTGTTCTGGGCTAATGTGAATTTGTTGGGGTGGGGGTGGGGGAGGGTGGTTAGCAGTGGCTGGGGATGTGCATTGAGGGAATAGCAGGAAGATGTGGTTAATATTTCAGCTTCTGCATTAGGGGCTTAGATTGATCTGCCATCAGTCACAAGCTCATTGAATGGTGGACTGGAGTGTCTAAACGGTTGACTCATCTTCCCAGATCTGGGCATGAACTGCAACTTCTGGAGTGGAAGTTGTGACAACTAATTGGTGGCAATCAGACTGGGCATCAGCTCACTTCAGAGTAGGCAAGACAAATCTCTGACTGAGCCAGGGAAAGCCAACCAATCTCTCTGCATTCTGGTTGCTCATCCTGAGGTCAGTTGCTGCTTCTTACACAGGTAAGACCTGAATACTTGGTTTTGAAATACTGCCTCTCCCCAGTTCTCTCATCTTTTAAGACACATCTTACAACTTAGAGATGTTAGGGCAGATGAAATGACTCGATGTTAAATTTACTTGTAAAACACCTTTGGAATATTTCACTGTATAAAGTTGTTGTGTAAATTTAAATTTATTTGAATGTACAATTTTCTTTAGTGAATCTATCCAAAATAATCTTGTGAAGAGCTAATAAAAACAACCTGCCTAGAAATCTTTGTTCCAATCAGAGCGATGTACTTAAGATCGAGGCTCGAGCAGCAGGATACACCCTCCCAAGTGAAGAAAACTGGATGAGTGGGTGTTATTTCTGATGTTGTGACAGGAAGCTTGGGTCTTAAAAGCTTCAAGATAGATGGTAGGAGAAAGGGAAGACTGAGGGAGCCCCACAGTTTTCAGACCATGACAGAGTTAGAGTTGGAGTCTTAATGTCAATACGATGGTGGATATGGAGGCATGAGATTTAGGAGATTGGAAGGAAGATGAGTGTAAAACCCAGGAGAATTGTCTGTCAGAATAATAGAAAAGAGAGAAAGTTGGTCCTGGTCTGGGTAGGACTAACCAAGTCACCTGATTTCAATGTGTTGGCACCTGATTGTAGTTGACATCTGTTTTGAAACTTCCCAAGTTGACAGGGTTACCACAAATGAACAAGTAAGATCAGGAGTAGGCTGTTTGGTCTTACTGTATTTTCCCAAATGCTTTCCACATATCTCAATTCCCTGAAAGATTGTAAAATCTATCTCAGCATTAAATATGCTCAATAGTGGAACGTCCAAAACCTTTAGAGAATTCCAGAGATTCACGACGTTTTGAGTGGAGAAATTTTTCCTCCTCAGTCCTAAATGATTAGCCTCTTATCCTGACACTTTGACCCTCTGTACTAGATTCCCCAGCATGGTCTGCACCTGCCAGAGATTTGGGCTTGACTGTTCACAGTAACGCTTGCTGCTGATTTTGAAGAAAGCTGCCCACAAAAGGTGTAGGGATTTCTATGGGCAAGGGTTTTCCTGGCCTAATGGCAGTTTAAACCTTCTGTCAAGGGAATCTTTAGTAACAAGTCTCAACACCAGATTAAAGTCCAACTATGTTCGTTCGTCAGGTGTGTGGAAGGTTCACACACCTGACAAAGAAACACCGTTTCTGAAAGCTTGTGAAATTACTGTCAAATACACTGGATGGACTCTAACCTGGTGTTGAGACTTGTTACTGTGTTTACCTCAGTCCAACGCCAGTGTGTCTACATCAAGGGAGTCTTTAGGCAGGCAACAATGTGATGATAGTGAGCAGAGTAAGCAGCCAATCACATTGAAATATTCTCACAGACAACAAACTAAGAAGTTTAAAATAACTTCTTAGATTTTCCGTGCAATATATTATATGATAGGACAAAGAGCTAAAATAAAGATTAAAGAAAATAATTTAAAAATATTGGAGAAAGTTGAGATTGTACAGATATGAAATTAACTTTCTGCAGATGCAGAGGCCTGGTAACATTTGTGGGGAGAGAAACAGTTATTTGACTGAATGTTAATTCTCTTTGCAGACCTGTTGAGTACTCCCAGAACATTTATTTCTATCATATAAAATTAGCTCGACAGGGCCACTGAGGATGTTTAGCAATGATCAACTTAGTATGGCATTTAGAAATCCAGTTACACCTCATTCAACAAGGTAATCTTCCCAAGAGTTTTTAAAATAGGACTGAAAGAGTGTAAGTTCTCCTCAGTTCACAGATTTTTCCATTGAGTGCAGCGGGGGGCTTGCCTCAGCAATTTATTCTCTGGAGAAGCGTTGAATTGCAGACAGCAACTTTTGGACTTCTGCCTGCAGGCTCCCACTATTGCTATTAATTCCTAGCTGGTGTTGAGCGCTGATGCTTTCACCTCTTATACCAGAGCAAGATCCAGCCCTTGGTTCTGAAACCAAGATTATTTCTGTTCAGTGGGATGGGGGAGAAAGTTTGGTAACCTCTTGTACTGTCTTATTTTTGCATCAATATCCTTTAGTTTTTGATCTTTCCGCAGATAGAAACAGCTCCCTGACGACTCTGTCCGGAGCCCTTATGATTCTGAACACTTTTATTAAATCTTCTCCCAAACTTCTCTTCTCCAGGGTGAATGGCTCCAAGCTTCTCATCCCTGGAGCGAATCTCATGAATCTTTCCTGCAATTTCTCGAATACCTTCACATCTTTCCTCAAGTGTGGCACCCACCCAAAAGTGGATGCGATACTCCAGTTGAGGCTGCACCAGTGTTCTGTACAAATCTGACACAATCTCCTTGTATCTGTACACCAATTAACCACCTTCTCAACCTGCCATGTCATTGTCAATCATTTATGCACGTATAATCTCAGATCTCTCTGTTCCCGAACCATCTTTAAAATTGCATTTTGTATCGCCTCTCTATGTATAATGTGAATAAGTACGACATTATCCACTTTGGGGGAAAAAAATGTAGATTATTTCTTAAATGATGAGGTTGGGAAGTGTTGATAACACTTTGTCCCTTTGTCCTTGTTCGTGAGTCACTAAAAACATGCGGGTGTAGCAAGTAATTATGAAGACACATGGTATGTTGGCCTTTGCTGTGAAGGGATTTGAATACAGGAATAAAGATGTTTAGAGCCTTGGTGAAACCACACTTGGAATATTGTGCACAGTTTGTCTCCTTATCTAATGAGAGATGTACTTGCCATGGAGGGAGTGCAACAGAGGTTCACCAGACTAATCCTGGGGTGGTGAGATTGTTTACGAGGAGAGATTGAGGAAACTGGGCTAATGTTTCTTAGAGTTTCACAAATGAGTGGTGACCTGTTTGAAACTTATAAAGTTCTTCTCGGAAGTGATTGGATGGGGATGTCGATAAGATGTTTCCCTTGGCTGGTGAGCCCAAAGCCAGGAGACGTAATCTCAGAATAAGGGCAGGCTATTTAATTTTTTCACTCAGAAGGTGGTGAACCTTTGGAACTCTCTACCCTAGAGAAATGTGGAAACTCTTATCACTGGGCATGCTCAAGACAGAAATCGATAGATATTCGGACACCAGTGGCACCAAGGGATATGGGGATAGTGTGGGGAAAATGGCATGAAGGGTAAATGATCAGCCATGGTCTAATTGAATGGTGGAACAGTCTTGATGGGCAGAATGATCTTTTCTTGTTCCTATCTATACTTCCTATCAAAATTTATCACTTCACACTCCTCTGCCGTAAATTTCATCTGCCACTATGTCTGCCCATCCCTTCCCAATTTATCATTGTCTTGCAAGTTCTACACAATCCTCCTTGCAGTTACAATGCTTCCAAAGTTTTATACCTTGTGCAGATTTTGAACTTGCATCATGTACATCAGTGTCAAGGTCACTAATGTACCTCAAAACAAATGGGTCATAACACTGACACCTGGGAATCCCCATTGTATATCTTCTTCCAGTCTGAAAAACAACCATTAACCATAACTGTTTCCTGTCTCAACCATTTGTGAATCAATATTGTTTATGTCCATTTCATTCTACAACTTTGCTCAAGTCCATTGTATAGCACGTTATTTAATGCCTTTTTGTAGTCCATTTGCACCTCGTAAACCCTTTCTAGTTATCTCATCAGAAAACTCAATGCTGGTTTTCCTTAATTAACCCATCACATGTACCCATGTGACAATTTTCTAATGTGATGAGTCTGAGGAAGGAGTAACGTAAGATATATATTGGAGCAGAATTAGGGTATTCAGCTCATCAAATCTACTCTATCATTTGATTTGTGACTGATATGCTCCTCATCTCCATTTGCCTGCCTTCTCACATAACCCTGCCTTTTCATCATAACCCTTCAACCCATTACCAATTAAAAATCTGTCTATAAGTTTATAAGATATAAAGGAGCAGAATCAGTACTAGATTGAAACCTGTACCTACCACACAATGAGTTGCCCACCCCTATTGGATGTCTTCCTGGAGGTTTCAATGACCTGTGTCCTAGCTCCAGCTGCCCCGCCCTCAAACTCCTGCTATTGGTCAGTGGACAGGTCCTTCATTATCTGATTGGATGATTTTGACTGTCAGTCAAGGCAGCTGGAATTTGGTTCTTCCCCTTTCCTGTAATACTATGGTAAACAGTAAAAAAAAATGGAAAAGCAAAACCACATATGTTCTTTTTTAAAAATACCCCATAATTTTTTTCTTGGATTTGCAGTGTCCAGAAGATTAATATTTAATCCCTCAAGTCTCCGGGGTAATCCTGAAGGGTTGGCACGCCTAGGGTGAGGTTGAGCTTCAAAGTTCAATGAACTCCAAAATGGAAATTTTAAAAATTTAACGTGCTCTTCTATTTTCCCCACTCCTCCTCAGTCAACCCCATGATTCTTAGCAACCTACCTTTTCTGTGGAGAAGTCTGCAATGAGAAATGAGCACCAAATAAACTGGGAGACTTTACTCCCACAAAACTCCAGGCCTCAAACACTGCTCTTAGATTTGTTTTGTTTTTTGTTGAAAATAGATAGCAATTGCCCTCATGATGTCATCAGTGAGTGTCATGTGGTTGGCACAATCTAGTCTGGAAAAGTCGGCTTTGTTTCAGTGTGAGCTCATGTTTCTATTCATCACGTCTGAATGAAACCACAGCTGATTCTTTTTCCGCACACAATCTGAAGCAGGTGTGGAGTAAACATCCAAGTTTTTCTGAGGCGTGTTTGAGTCTCTCTCTCTCTCTCTCTCTCTCACACACACACACACACCCCCTTCAAGTTTCACTTCTTGGTGTTGTCTGGCTAATTCAGGGTCCAGATGTGGCTAATTGCATTTCCAATTAGTTAAATAAGAAATGAGTAATAGATGCTGTTGGTTGGTCATGTGATTACACCCGTGAACTTTAACCTTTTTGTGTGTATTTGGTGTAGCACTTGATAGAAAGGAGGGCATGTGAATGTTTTTCTATTCCTGTGATGCTTTACTTCCTCTTAACCTTGTTGTGTGACTATGATATGGAGATGCCGGCGTTGGAGTGGGGTAAACACAGTAAAAGTTCTCACAACACCAGTTAAAATCCATCAGTAGCAAAAGCCACTAGCTTTCGAAGCGCTGCTCCTTCGTCAGGTGCGCGGGAGTTCTGGTCACAAACAGGACATAGACACCAAACTCAATTTACAAGATAATGGTTGGAATGTGAGTCTTTGCAGGTAATTAAATCTTAAAGGTACAGATAATTCGAAGGGACAGAGGGTTAAGAACAGGACAGTTAGTGAGATTTTGTAAGCCCAGGCAAGTCATGGGGGTTATAGTTAGTGTGGCATTAACCTAACCTAACCTCATGTGTGCAGAACTTGGCAATCAGTTTTTGCTCATGATTGTGTATTGTGAAGGCCGTCTTAGAGAATGCTTACTCAAAGATCAGAAGCTGAATGCCCGTAACTGCTGAAGTTCCCCAACAGGAAGAGAACACTCTTACCTGGTGATTGTTGAGCAGTGTTCATTCATCCACCGTTGTAGCGTCTGTATGATCTTCCTAGTGATCCTTAGGGACATCCTTTTCTGTAGCATATCAGATAGGCAGCATTGGCTGAGTTGCAAGAGTATGCAGCATGTACCTGGTGGATGGTGTTCTCACCTGAGATGATAACATCTGTGTCAGTGATTTGGCATGTTACTGTGGCAGAGATTGCTGTGGCAGGGTTATGTGGTCACTGTTCTCCTGAAGGCTGGGTAGTTTGCTGCGGATAATGGTCTGTTTGAGGTTATGTGGTTGTTTGAAGGCAAGAAGTGAGGGTTTGGGGATGGCCTTAGCAAGACGCTTGTCTTCATCAATGACGTGCTGAAGGTTCCAGAGAAGTTATCATAGCTTCGTCACTCCGGTGAAGTACTGGAGGACGTAGGGTACTCTGTCCACTGTGTCCCATGTTTTGTCTTTTGAAGAGGTTGGTGCGATTTTTTTTTTTGCTGTGGCACGTCGGAACTGTCGAGCACCATATCCTGCTCTTATGAAGGCATCTTTTCAGTGTCTGGAGGTGTCTGTTGCATTCTCCCATGACAATGGTATTGCTGCATCTGTCTCAGTGCTCACTGCTGACAACTGCCAATCTCCAGATGCAATTTTACAACTCATCCGCTTCATTCTGGACCACGATATCTTCATCTTCAACAAATAGTTCTTCATCCAGACATACGGAACAGCCATTGGGAACAAATTCATTTGTGTTTTTATATGCTCTGTTTGCGAATAGAATTCTGACTTACCTGATGAATGAGCAGTGGCCCGAAAGCTGTTGGACTTTAATCTGGTGTTGTGTGAGTATGAACAGGGACTTTCAGTAAGGTTAGCCCAGAGGGCTAGCATGGTGTTAGCCTTCTTTGTGCTGGTCAGCCATTTCTATTTAATGCCGCTGTTTTGGGACCCATTTTGCTGCCCTCGAAGATTTATTGTTTCTGAAGCCATTAGTGTTCTCGTCCCAAGGTAGATTGGTTGTGCTAAAGTGCCTGGGACAAAACAAAGTTTGACTAGTCAAGGAATGAACTTAATGCAATACTTGCAGCTTCCCAGTACCACTTTATGTCCCGCTTAGAGGGACAGTGATTTAGCACTGCTGCTTCACAGCGCCGGGTACCTGGGTTTAATACTGGCCTCGTGTGACTGGCTGTATGGAGTTTGCACATTTTTTCTTGTGTCTGTGTGGCTTTCCTCCTGGGGCTCTGGTTTCCTCCCACGGTTCAAAGATGTGCAGGTTAGGTGGATTGGCTCTACTAAATTGATGTGTAGATTAGGAGGATTAGCAGATAAGTACATGGCGTTACAGGTATAGATCCTAGATGGAATGCTCTTTCGCAGACTTAATTGGTTAAATGGCCTTCTTCTGTACTGTAGGAATTCTACGGTTCTAATGGAAGCAAAGAGCAAAGCAAAATATTGCCTGGACTGAAAGTCTGAAATAAAAACAAAATGTGGGAAACACTCAGGTTTAGCAACATTTGTGCAGGGAGAAAGAGAGACGATGTTGATCTTCGATCTGAGATTGAACACAGCCAGGTGTTCCATAGAATCAGTACATTGCAGAAGGAGAGCATTCAGCTCTTCAACTCTGCACAGACACACCAAAAGAGCATCTTACTTAGCCCCCATCCCCACACATTTACTGTGACTAAACATCTTAGCTATACATCTTGGAACATGAGGGGGCAATTTACCACGGCCAATCCAATTAACCTGCACATCTTTGGACTTTGGGAGGAAACCAGAAGAAACTCACATAACACTGGAAGAACGTGCAGACTCCACAGTCGCCGAAGGTCAGAATCAAACCTGGGTCCCTGACGCTGAGATAGCAGTGCTAAATATTCTGCCACTCTTTTACAACAAGTCTGCCTTTATGACATGAGGTAACTAGGTAAAGTTTTACAACACCAATTTTAAATCCAACCAATTTATTTTATAGTAAATTCGCGAGCTTTCGACTTTATAGCCTTCGTCAGGCAAATGCAGTGTTCTGGTCTGCAATAGCACTCGTACCCACACAGACAGTTACAGATAGCTGATTAGAATGCGAATCCTTACATCTTAACCTGCTATTCAAGTGTTAAAGTGGCTAACAATGTGTGTGAAGGGAATCCTGAGCATTGGTTAGAGAATTGTGTATTTTCTCCAGACAGCACAGTAAGTGAGGTTTTTTGCTAATCCAAGCAAGTTACGGGGGGTTACAGATAGTGTGTCATGAAGCCAAGATCCCTATTAAGACCGTCCTCATGTGTGCGGAACTTGGCTATCAGTCTCTGCTCAGCGACTCTGCGCTGTCGTGTGTCACGAAGGCCCCCTTGAAGAACATTTACCCGCAGGTCGGAAGCCGAATGCCCATGACTGCTGAAGTGTTCGCCCACAGGAAGGGAACTGTTTTGCCTGGTGATTGTTGAGCGATGCTCATTCATCCGCTGTCGTAGTGTTTGCATGGTCTCCCCAATATACCATGCTTCGGGACCTCCTTTCTTGCAACGTATTAGGTAGACAACGTTGGCCGAGTTGCAAGAGTATGTACCGTGTACCTGGTGAATGGTATCCTCAAGTTTGATGATGTCGTCCATGTCTATGATCTGGCATGTCTTGCAGAGGTTGCTGTGGCAGGGTTGTGTGGTATTGTGGTCACTGTTCTCCTGAAGGTGGGGTAGTTTGCTGCGAACAATGATCTGTTTGAGGTTGTGCGGTTGTCTGAAAGCAAGAAGTGGGGTGGTGGGGATGGCCCTAGCGAGATGTTCATCGTCATCAATGATATGTTGAAGACTCCGGAGAAGATGTCGTAGCTTCTCCGCTCCGGGGAAGTACTGGACAACAAAGGGTACTCTGTCCACCGTGTCCCGGGTTCGTCTTCTGAGGAGATCAGTGCGGTTTATCGTTGTGGCACGTTGGAACTGTCGATCGATGAGTCGAGTGCCATATCCTGTTCTCATGAGGGCATCCTTCAGTGTCTGGAGGTGTCTGTCATGATCCTCCTCATCTGAGCAAATTCTGTGTATACGGAGGGCTTGTCCATAGGGAATGGCTTCTTTAACGTGTCTCGGGTGGAAGCTGGAGAAGTGGAGCATTGTGAGGTTGTCTGTCGGTTTTCGGTACAGTGAGGTGCTGAGGTCACCGTCCTTGATGGAGATGCGTGTGTCCAAGAATGCAACTGATTCTGGAGAATAGTCCATGGTGAGTCTGATGGTGGGATGGAACTTGGATATCATCATACAGTTGTTTCAATGATTGTTCACCATGAGTCCAAAGGAAAAAGATGTCATCAATGTATCTACACACTTCAATCAGAGGAAATCGAAGTTCTCAGCCGAGGGCTCAATTTCTGTCCCACCACCAAAATGGACCCCATCAGTCTTGCAGCGGACACAGAGGAATTCATCAGGCGAATGAGGCTGCGTGAGTTCTTCCACAAACCCCAAGAGGCCAATAGCGGACTCAATGAAATAGCTAATGAATCAGAACAGCCGACAGAGGGATCCGCAGTGCAGCAACCGAAGAGGAATGAATCCAATTGGACTCCTCCGGAAGGCTGCTGCCCCCGACTGGACATGTATGCCCAAGCCATCAGGAGGTGTGTGAACACCAGAATCATCAACCGCACTTACAAGACAGTCCCGAACATCACCCAAGCACAAAGCAAGGCCATCCGTGCTCTCAAGACCAACCGCAACATTGTCATCAAACCAGCAGACAAAGGAGGTGCCACCGTCATACTGAACAGAACGGACTACTGTGAAGAAGTGTACCGACAACTAAACAATGTGAAACACTGCAGACAGTTACCAGCAGATCCGACCAAAGAACACACTCATCAACTCAACACTCTGATCAAAAGCTTTGATCCGTACCTTCAGAACACCCTCCGGGCTCTCATTCCACGTACTCCCCGCATTGGAGATCTCTACTGCCTCCCAAAGATTCACAAGGCAAACGTACCCGGCCGTCCCATCGTATTGGGCAATGGGACCCTGTGTGAGAACCTCTCCGGTTATATCGAGGGCATCCTGAAACCCATTGTACAAAGAACCCTCAGCTTTTGTCTTGACACTACAGACTTCCTACAGAAACTCAGCACACATGGAGCTGTTGAACCAGGGACACTCCTTGTCACAATGGATGTCTCGGAGCTCTACACCAACATCCCCCACGACGATGGTATTGCTGCAACTGCCTCAGTACTCAATGCCAACAACTGCCAGTTTCCGGATGCAATTTTACAACTCATCCGCTTCATCTTGGACCATAATGTCTTCACCTTCAACAATCAGCTTTTCATCCAGTCACATGGAACAGCCATGGGGACCAAATTCGCACCTCAGTATGCCAACATCTTCGTGCACAGGTTCAAACAAGACTTCTTCACCACACGAGATCTTCAACCAAGGTTATATACTGGATACATTGGTGACATCTTTTTCCTTTTGGACTCATGGTGAACAATCATTGAAACAACTGTATGATGATATCAACAAGTTCCATCCCACCATCAGACTCACCATGGACTATTCTCCAGAATCAGTTGCGTTCTTGGACACACGCATCTCCATCAAGGACGGTCACCTCAGCACCTCACTGTACCGAAAACCGACAGACAACCTCACAATGCTCCACTTCTCCAGCTTCCACCCTAGACACGTTAAAGAAGCCATTCCCTATGGACAAGCCCTCCGTATACACAGAATTTGCTCAGATGAGGAGGATCGTGACAGACACCTCCAGACGCTGAAGGATGCCCTTGTGAGAACAGGATACGGCGCTCGACTCATCAATCGACAGTTCCGGCGTGCCACAGCGATAAACCGCACTGACCTCCTCAGAAGACAAACACGGGACACGGTGAACAGAGTACCCTTTGTTGTCCAGTACTTCCCCGGAGCAGAGAAGCTACGACATCTTCTCCGGAGTCTTCAACATGTCATTGATGACGATGAACATCTCGCTAGGGCCATCCCCACCCCCCCCACTTCTTGCTTTCAGACAACCGCACAACCTCAAACAGATCATTGTTCGCAGCAAACTACCCAACCTTCATGAGAACAGTGACCACAATACCACACAACCCTGCCACAGCAACCTCTGCAAGACACGCCGGATCATAGACATGGACGACATCATCAAACGTAAGGATACCATTCACCAGGTGCACAGTACATACTCTTGCAACTCGGCCAACGTTGTCTACCTAATACGTTGCAAGAAAGGATGTCCCAAAGCATGGTACATTGGGGAGACCATGCAGACACTACGACAGCGGATGAATGAGCATCGCTCAACAATCACCAGGCAAAACAGTTCCCTTCCTGTGGGCGAACACTTCAGCAGTCATGGGCATTCGGCCTCCGACCTGCGGGTAAATGTTCTTCAAGGGGGCCTTCGTGAGACACGTCAGCGCAGAGTTGCTGAGCAGAGACTGATAGCCAAGTTCCGCACACATGAGGACGGTCTTAATAGGGATCTTGGCTTCATGACACACTATCTGTAACCCCCGTAACTTGCCTGGGTTAGCAAAAAACCTCACTTACTGTGCTGTCTGGAGAAAATACACAATTCTCTAACCAATGCTCAGGATTCCCTTCACACACATTGTTAGCCACTTTAACACTTGAATAGCAGGTTAAGATGTAAGGATTCGCATTCTAATCAGCTATCTGTAACTGTCTGTGTGGGTATGAGTGCTATTGCAGACCAGAACACTGCATTTGCCTGACGAAGGCTATAAAGTCGAAAGCTCGCGAATTTACTATAAAATAAATTGGTTGGATTTAAAATTGGTGTTGTAAAACTTTACTGAGTTTACCCCAGTCCAACGCCGGCATCTCTACATCATGAGGTAACTAGACCAAGGGTAATAGGGCGGCATGGTGGTGCAGTGGTTAGCACTGCTGCCTTACAGCGCTGGGGACCCAGGTTCAATTCTGGCTTGGGTCATTGTATGTGTGGAGTCTGCATGTTTTCCCAATGTCTGCATGCGTTTCCTCTGGGTGCTGTAGCTTCCTCTTACAATCTGGAAGACGTGCTGGTTAAGGGCATTGGCTATGTTAAATTCTCCTTTAGTGTACCTGAGGTGCAGGTGCCAGAATATGGCGATGAGTGGATTATCACAGGAACTTCATTGAAGTGCTTAATGCAAACCTAAGTGACACTAATAAACAAACTTTTTATTTTTTACGTTTGGAAGCACCCTGTCACATAATGAGTCGCTGGCGATCTGGAACTCTTTGTAACTCCCTCTCCCCCAGCAAGAGCCTGTTGAGTTTGGGGGTTCAATTGAAAATGATAAAAACCAAGATGGAAAGGTCTTTGTTAGCTAAGCACAACGGGGAAGTGGATTAGTCATGTTCTGTTGAAATGTGGAGCAAGTTTGATTGGGTTAAATGGCCTCACCCTCTCATCCTGTTGCTTTTGCTCATGATTTTAAAAAAAAACGTTTTTAAAAAATTTATAAATAAAAGTACTCCATGTTTGTTAAGGTTTGTAACTCTGTCTTAGGACTGCTGTTGGCACCGAAAATAGTGGTCCCTCTAAGAACCAGACAAGTCCTGAAAATGCTTTTGAATAGGGAGTGTTTGGTTAAGCCTTCGTGCCTTGGATGAGGGATAAGGGAAACTGGTTGATTTCCGATCCTGTTGGAAATCACTTATCTGGTACAAGGTGCAGACTGCACTCAGCTTCATTGTGATGCCTTTCAGAGCCAAATAGAAAGGGGAATAAAAGACTTCCCGCAATTTGTCACATTCCTAAGTTTAACACAACATTTCACTCTTCTGCAGTGCAGTTGTGATTGTTAAGAGGAACCAATTTGCACACAGGAGCGTTCCACAAATTATTTAATCTGGTAATGTTGACAGTGGGAGGAACGTTGGCCAAAGCAACAGGACAATTCCAAGCTCCTCTAATGATGCTAAGGTTTTCTTCCTTGCCCAACTTCTTAATATGGGGCTTTTATATGTCTGGTTATACATTGTTATATTTTATGAAGTGGAGATGCCAGCATTGGATTGGGGTAAGCACAGTAAGAAGTCTCAAAACACCAGGTTAAAGTCCAACAAGTTTATTTGGTAGCAAAAGCCACTAGCTTTCAGAGCAATGCTCCTCTGTTGAAGGGGCAGCATTCTGGAAACTTTGCTGCCAAATAAACCTGTTGGACTTTAACCTGGTATTTTGAGACCTCTTACTGTGTTTTATAAAGTCATTGGACAATATGAACTCCAGTTTGGACAACCAGCTGCATTTATGTATTGCTGTCACCGTAGAAAAATGTCCCAAGATGTTTCACTGGCCTCATACAGCTGGATGTTGAGGCAGAGAAGAGATTAGCAAAAGATTGGTCAGAGATGGGGTTAAGGGGGTATTCTAAAAGGGGAAGCAAGTTGGAAGGGTTTCGGGAAGGAATTGGTCAGTCACCAGTGGTGGAGTGATTTAAAAGTGGGGATGTTCAAGAGGCCAGTATCTGAAGAGTGCAGACATCCCTAAGCAGTAGTGGGTAATCTAGGCTCGTGGGTCGGCCCTCTCTCATCTTAGTGGACCACAAGATTGTAATCAGGCTAATTCATTAACCATGATCCCATGAATAAGATTAAATACATTTAGTACACACTTAATATTTTGTAATGAGTTAGAGAAAATACTAATAGATTTCTCATCAATTTTAACGAAAGAAATATTTGTTTTAAGCACGGAGGGAACACCAACTCTCTCAACCAGTGTTGTGAGCACTCAGCAACCACCTCACTTCACTTGCCCTTGCTTTACATGCGAATCACTTCAGTCACAGTTGTAGGAAAAATGTTACGCAGACGGAGATCAAAATGTCATAATCCAGTGTGTAAGCAATGGTCAACAAAATATTTCGTGGCCGCCTTGGAGTCCTGATGGCCCGCAGGTTCTCTGAGTGGGGCAGGAGATTTTCTTTTCTTATTTCTTCCATAGGCATCGGCAACATTTCGTTGGCAAGGCCTGATTTTGTTGCCCATCCCTGATGCCCTTGAACTGAGAATGGTTAAAGCTCAACTATATTGCTGTGGGCTTGGACTGTAGGCTGGATTTTGTAGGTTGGCCTTCAGTCTGGCCAACAATGGAAGTCAACAGTCTTTGTGACAGGATGAGAAGCCAGAGACTTGGTTCTGATTGGCTGGGTGTGGTGTACATTCGATGGCAGGTGTGACATTTAACATAAACCAAGAATGGTTATTGTCTTCTCAATGTTTAATCAAACAGAATAAAGATTTCAATAAATATTTAATATGCTCTATGCTTCCAGAGAATACATTAAAATCTAGCCCGTTAACTCTGCACATTAACTTTGTGTTGAAGCCAGGACTAGATTAAGAAATGAGTCTTTAGTTCTTCAGTAAAAGATGCATAAACAATGCAAATGATATCAAAGTTTGCACAGTGTATAGAGTATTCATCTGCATATACTCCACACAATGTCAGTGCAAAGTAGTTGTCATATTATTAACCTGAAATCCCTTCATTGTATTCTTCCTGTAACTGTGTTCATCTAAGTCACTATTCTCGGGTTTGACAAGTGGCAGTTTCTGGGAGATGATGATGCCGTCTGAATTCTGTCATCAGCATTCCCAGATTACTCATTCTGAGTCCAAAACCGAGCTGCGGGAACCTAGAATTCCTGGAATTAAAAGCTGTGAGTCACCAGAGAGAGGTGAATTGGTCTGAAGTGCTGAATATTCATCACCGATTTCCATCATGAGCTCCTCTGTCTTCTTCCTGCTGATTTAAAGAAAAAAGACCTCTCTTTAAAATACTTGTTCTTTTTAGCTGACATTTGCCAACATGCTCAGAGAACAATAAGGCTATGATAAATTACTGGGCCACTTGATACGTTTTGAACAGGTATCACCCCCTCACCTCTCGAAATGAAACATACCTGGTTATTTCCCACTTTCCTTCCACATTCCATTCTGCTGTCATTCCTGATGTTTGCAAAAACGCTGCATATTTCAGTCAAAAGCATGGAGTATTGAGACCACAGCACAAACCAGAACTAATAGTGTCACCATGTAAATTAACCCTTGGTCTTCTTCTCGCCCTCGGGCGTCGGGCGCTCGCCCTCAAGCGTGCCTCTGACCTATGAGGTGGTTTGTTGGAATTTGCTGCCGTTGATGATTGCCACTCATTACTGAGTAATAACTAATCAGAACACACCTAACCATGCCACATCCTTCCCTCTCCTCAAGTCATTTGGACAATCTCCATTCTTCTTCTGTCTGTCACATGCTGAAAGAATCTTGATCCGTGTGGTGCTAGTGAAGATTGCTTAGTACTCGTCAGAATTCAATTAATTTAATGTAAATAATAATTACAATGTATAACACTGGGGTACTGTAGATAGAGGGCTGTCACTACATAGCTCTAATGTACAGTATTGCTGGAGATGGATCTGTCCCTATATATCACCGGGGTACAATACTGATGGGTACAGGTCTGTCACTGTATAACACTGGGATACAGTACTGTAGGTACAGGTCTGTCACTGTGTGTGGGCTGTCCATTTTATTTAGAAAATGCTTTTGACAGGTGAGAATGGTTGAGGGTACTATCTCTGAGAAAGTGTCTTTTGCACTCTGGAGGTCAGCCAACCTAAGATAGCTGTCCCCCTTCCTTTGTACCCCACTGCGCGCCGCTGTGCGCTGGGGCTCTGGCCCCCGCGCGCGCCGCTGTGCGCTGGGGCACAGTACTGCTGAGCATTGGCTTCTCCCTCTATACTACTTGTGATGAGAGGAATTTGAAGTGATGAGTTAAGAGGTTCTCCATTACGAAAGCTTTCTAGCCCTTTGTCCTCTGATGTATTAGAGCCAGTTCAGTAACTAAGCTCTGGGAACAATCCTGTCCAGCTATTGATCTTATTTGTGTTTTGTTTGAAGAATTCCACTCTGTAATCAGAATTGTGCTGGCTACTTACCCATCAATACAGGATTCCCTGACTCTGTCAGCTCACAATACATTCTGATGGGAGTTTAAACTTCACTGAACAGGTGCATTAAATGGAATCGCACTGGTAAACAATTTTCAGATTTTTTTTTACCTGAAAGGCTGTGATGAGTGTTTTGTTCTGACCATGAGACTGATTTGATTGCTGGCTCTGTCTCAGGTATTTTACTCTCTGGTCAGAGGGTGGGGCCTCCCAGTGATGAGTGTCTAAAAGGATTTCCTGATCTGAGGAAGGCATATGCAAGCTCACTATGATAGAGGTGAAGCAGATTAACAATAGGAACAACTCTGTAACCACTGGCTGTTTGGTTATTCCCTGACTGAAGGGTTCTCCACCTCCATTGTACAATCAGTCTCGACTAATTCTTCCGAGCAGTCCACTCCTCTCTGTGACGTCCAGCACTCTTCAGATTAAACCCCAAGTACAATCATACACAAGGAGTTAGTATTGGTCACAATTTCCAACAAACATTCAAGTCACATTCACGCCAGATTTCTTTAATGAATGATCTTCTTCAGAAGAATCGTAAGAACCACGAGCAGGACTAAGTAATTAAGCCCCCACCCCCATCCCAAGCTAGCTCTGCCATTTGGTATGATCATGGCTGATTTTCTATCAGCTTCAACTCCGTTTTCCTGCCCGAACACTTAGCCCTTCAAACCCATTACTGATGAAAAATCTATTCACCTCTTCCTTTAATTTACTCAATGTCTCAGCATCCAGCACACTCTAGGGGCAATGAATTCCTCAGGTTCATCACTGTTTGAGAGAAGTAATTTCTCCTTATCTGTTTTAAATCTGCTCTCCCTCATCCTAAAACTATGATTTTGACTTCTAGCCTGCCCTACAAGAGGAAACATCCTCTCTACGTCTACTCTGTCAATGCCCCTTATCATGTATGCCTCAATTTGATCTTCTCTCATTCTTGATTTTGAATTGCCGAGCACACTCTACACTGAGGGAGAATTTAACATAGCACCCTAACCAGCAGATCTTTCAGGCTGTGGGAGGAAACTGGACCATCTGGAGGGAAACCCACACAGACACGGGGAGAATGTGCAGACTCTACACTCAAGCCAGGAGTGGAACGTGGGTCACTGTCACTATGTGGCAGCAGTGCTAACCACTATACCACCATGCCGCCCTAGACGGGTTTCCTCTGGGTGTTCCAGTTTTGCCCCTCAGGCTGAAAGACATGCTGATTAGGTGTGTGGACCTGAACAGGCACCTGAGTGTGGCAACTGGGAGAATTTCACAGTAACTTCATTGCAGTGTTAATGTAAGCATTATTTGTGGCAAATAGATTTAAACTTAACTGGGGGAGATATTGGGGGAACTTGAATTCATTGACTTTCTTTTTAGAAAATAATTCATTTTGGAGTGTTTTTCCATGTTTAGTATTCTTTTCCATTTCTCTTTTATTACCCTCTATGTGTCTCTTTCTGTTCCTCTTTTTCTTTCTGTCACTATCTGTTTTCTCTCCTTCTTTTGGGTAATGCCAGAATTACCTAGTTGTTCAGAAGCTGCTAACTCCTCATGCTAAATTGCCCCTTGATGTCCCAGAATGTGTTGGTTAGCTGGATTAACATGGGAAATGTGTGAAGTTACAGGGATAGGGCAGGGTGGCGGGCCTGGGTCAGGTCAGAGAGTTGATACAGACTCGAATGGCCACCTCCTGCACTGTAGGGGTTCTGTGATTACTGGCTTGTACAGTCGGTGGCTCTGTTTTGATTTTAGTTGATGCAGACAGTCAGTTGCTTGTCAAATCCTGTTAGACTGACCTGAGCAAGGAGGGTTGCAGTCGTATTGCTTGTATCTGTTGTCTTGAGCATTGTGTTGGGGAAATTTGAGATGGGGCTCTTTAAGGAGTTTTTGAGGTTTTCTGTGGGAGAATTCAGTTGAAAAAATATCACAGAAGCACCCTTTCCTGAGTTTGTCTGGACAATTTGGCTATTAGGAGAGAGAGAGATTCATACTGACAGTAATCACTTCATGTTGGGAAATCCATTGCTGATTAATGGTGATCCTCCTACTACACTGGAGAACAAGGTATCTTTAATTTGATGCTATATTTCCTTGTGTTCATGGATCTCCTTCAGTGTGAAAGATGAAAGAAATTGCTATTTTAATCGTTCATGTAATGTCAGCACCACTGACTGGACCTGCACTTATTGCCCCATCCTAATTGCCCTTGAACTAATTGGCTTGCTAGACCACTTCAGAGGGCAGTTAAGAGCCAACCACATTTTTATAAAGTATATTGGGATGTCCCAAGATTCTTTCCAATGAATGAAGTAGTTTTGAAGGGCACTCATTATTGTTGTAATCTAAAACAATTCGCACATAGCAAGCCCCAAACAACTAAATATTCCAACTGTGGTATCAGTTGAGGGATGAGCATTGGCCAGGTAGGTGAGGCTTGTTGAGAACATCCCAGGCAAGTTTAGTGAATGGTTGCAAGATTAGGGGAGATGAATGAGTGATGAATAGATGGAATGTGAAAGGACGTGGAGCAGCACAGTGACAGGAGTTAGCACTTTGTCTTGCAGTGCCTGAGACCCAGGTTCGATTCCTGGCTTGGGTCACTGTCTGTTTGCACACTCCCCTCGTGTCTGCATGGGTTTCCTCTGGGTGTTCCGGTTTCCTCCTCAGGCTGAAAGACATGTTGATTAGGTGTACAGACCTGAACAGGCACCCAAGTGTGGCAACTGGGAGAATTTCACAGTAACTTCATTGCAGTGTTAATGTAAGCCTTATTTGTGGCAAATAGATTTAAACTTAACTGAGGGAGATATTGGGTGAACTTGAATTCATTGACTTTCTTTTTAGAAAATAATTCATTTTGGAGTGTTTCTCCATGTTTAGTATTCTTTTCCATTTCTCTTTTATTACCCTCTGTGTGTCTGTCTGTTCCTCTTTTTCTTTCTGTCACTACCTGTTTTCTGTCCCTCTTTTTCCTTCCTTTTGGGTAATGCCAGAATTACCTAATTGTTCAGAAGCTGCTAACTCCACAGCAGCTGCTGTGTACTCCTATTTGTCAGAGCCAGCCTAGAAAGGCTGAATAAATAACTAATATTCCAACTGCAAGGCCCAGGTTAACTCCTCCAGATATGAGAGAAGAAAGATGAAGTGGCTCAGGAGAAGTTGATTCTGTGATGCCAAGTTTCCGCTCGGTATAAGGCTTTAGGATGAAGCGGAGATTGAAAGAGAGAAGCTCCATGATGGTGCGTTGGGGACACGGTGAGAAGGAGCACACGGGGTGGATATTTGACACAAGTTCAGGAGGTTGAAGCCTACCACAAAGGCTTCAAGAATCCCTGTTTTCGCTAAGGTGACTGAACAAACTCTGACTAAGTTTAGCCTTGAGGCTGTGTGAAGATGCATCTATCTGTGCGTCCTGTTGTTGACCAGACTTTTCCAACTCGTCTGGTTGACCAATGGAAAGGGTACTGGTTTGTGGCGGATTGGTGGCAATGGGGATAGTTTACTGATAGCTGCAGTTGTCTTATAGATGGTGGCACTGGCTATTGCTGCAGCATTGTGTGCACAAGCAGGTGGAATAGAGAGAGACTGAGGGATGGGGGGGGGGATCAACTCTCTCTCTGTCTCTCTTTCTTTCTTTCTATTCCCCTTCTCGCTCTGCTTTTCCTCTCTTTTTCGCTCTCTCTCTCTCTTGCTCTCCTTTTCCCCCTCTCTCTCTTCTCTTTCTGTCTCTTGCTCTCCTTTTCTCTCTCTCTCTCTCTCTTGTTTCCTTCCCCCCCCCCCCTCTCTCTCTCTCTTTCTCTCTGTCTCTTGCTCTCCTTTTCCCCTCTCTCTCTCTCTCTCTCGCTCTCCTTCCTCCCCCCCCCCCCCCCCTCTCTCTCCCCGTCTCTCTCTTCTCTCTCTCTCTCTCTCTCTCTCCCACTCTCCTTTTCCTCGCTCTTCCATGCCCACCCTGCCCATACACTTTCCCAAGGGAGAGTCACTGCTTCCAGTGGCAGGGACTGAAATGAACTGTGGTTGCTTGCTAATCTCTGTTTACACTAGTTGTGACCTGACTCTATAAAGCACTGGCAATGAGGCCTCGGACTTTCCTAATCGATGGGGCTTGGAGAAGTACTGCATTTAGCATCTGAAACTTTTGTTTAGTGCTATCGTATTTCACTGACATCAGTGGGCTACAAGTAGGGAAACTGTAATATGGGAGACAGTGTATAGGAGATTTACTCTACCTAACCCAGAGGAGGGTTTGACACTGACGTGAACCTGAAATAGCCTGGCAGCCGATGTATGTAGTTTGAAAAGAATTGCAGGCCCTGTAATGAAAATATTCAAATGTTCTTGTGAGGACTGAAGTACCTCAGAGTGCATCTCGCTTTATGGAGATAATGTGAATGTCATTCCACTTTATTATTATAGCAATTTGAAGTGTTTTGTGGTGTGTCTTCCAGATTTTCTAGGAATAAAATATATTTTTGCAAGACAAGAAAAGAAATAGCCCAGTTTTCTGTCTCTTGATGAGCACTCACTTTCTCACTGTGATCTAGGCTGGAATACTGGGTCCAATATGAATTGTCAACTAGGATAGTGTTGATTTGAGAAGCACTTCAGAAACTGGAGTGTGTCTGAGACTCAGTTTGCACGCCTTCACACACAGCTTGCATTCATTAACTCACTACTTCCTCATTCTGGCTCGAGGAGGAGAGTGATTGAAATTACTTGCACCTTAGTTCTTATCAATGTAGTACTTTCAGGTTTATTTAGTTAATTCCTAACCAGATATCTCAGCAATCTCAAATCAGTGAAGTGTTTTCGAAGCGAGGAAAGTTTATTCTGAAGGCCTGAGTTTGACTTCAAGTGAGTGGATTTTGAGTGAATTAAAATTTAAACCCTAAGTGACCATGAGGGAGCTGGAATCATGTTAGTATCTAGTAGTAGTAATAAAGTGTTGTGGGAAGGGATTACTAAACTGAATGCATTTGGTGAACTCATTTGAATGCATTTTGGTATACAGCATTGACACTGAGGGTAGCTTTTTGGGTTTATCCTCTCCTTTGGTACATTATTGGATAGTTTTCAGTGAGTTTCTTCTCATGGACTTCCTCCTGAGAGCAGAGAATCACAAATGGAGGCTTGTGCAATCTGGATCGCAGAGCGGGTATGAATGGCAGATTTCCTTCCCTGAAGGACATTAGTAATCAGATGGGTTTACTAGTTGATTCTAATACACACAACACAATCATTCTTAGCCAGGTCATGCTTGACATTGTGCAGCCACAATATGCTCCTGATGACAGGGGATAGATGGCCTACTTATGGGATTGACCAGGCTCATTGATATCCTATACTGAAATGTTAATATTTGGAAGAGGTTTGTAATATCTGTTGGGAAATATTGTGAGCCATTTCAATTGAGTTGTTTTTTGGGAAAATAAATTGACCTGCTGTGTTCAGTTTGTGATGGGAGTTATCATTGTGGACACAAAACATCAATGTCACTTTTGCCTTTAACGTGCTGGTTGGGAGACATAACCTTAATGAGAACTAGGCCATTGAGGGGACCGTTTCTTCACATGCACTGCATTGGAAATCTGAAACTTGGGAAACATTTTAAAAGGGTGATTTGATAGATTCTGATTGGGCAAGGGTGTTTAAGGTTCTCAAATGTTTGGTACGATTTGAAAATTTTTTAACAGGTGAAACAGTACAAAATGACAATCCGTAAGTGGGGTTAAAATGCAGATCAGTCATCATCTAATGGGATGGCTGAGCAAACTCAAGAAGCTAAGTGGCCTCCTCCCCCTTTACTGGGATGAGACCTCTGACTTTTTTATTCAGTATTTTTAAAAAAAATCGTCAATACATTTACCGTCTGAGCATGTTTGAAAAGGTGCAGAAGCTCGGAGGTATGATCAGTCTCTATCGCAATAAGGTCCAAGGATCTGAACAGAGTGGAATGTTGGGAATGTGTTGAGAGTTCTTAAATTAATTTATTAGTGTCACAAGAAGGCTACATTAATACTGCAATGATGTCACTATGAAAATCCCCAAGTTGTCACACTTCAGTGCCAGTACACCTGACCAGTATGTCTCTCAGGCTGTGGGAGGAAACCGGAGCAGCAGGGGAAAACCCATGCAGACACGGAGAGAATGTGTAGACTCCGCACAGACAGTGACCCAAGCTAGGAGTCGAAGCTGGGTCCCTGGTGCTGTAAGGCAGCAGTGCTAACCGTGTGAATTCAATGCAGGGGTAAAGTGAGGGATGGAGTGGGCTCTCTTTTTGCCTTTAACACTTGTCGTAGTTTACATGAGTTTGGGGAAATAGATTTTTTAAACTAAATAGTGCTAATATTTTGTCCAGTTAATTTAAATAGTTAACTGAGTTAGTTAAACCTAGAAAGAAATAAGCAAACTGAATTAATACCATAATAAAATGTTAAATCTGTAACACTAGGTTAACGATTGCGGTGCAGATGGTGTGTCACATCTGCAGCATGTGGGAGTTTGTTGAGAGCGTGCACTCCCAGTCAAGCACATCAGTACTTTGACTGCGATGCATGGAACTTGTTGAGTTGGAGTCTGAGGTTACAGACATTGCAGAACATCAGGGAAGGAGAGGATCACCTGAAGATGTTGACCCTGGAAGGAGTCAGATTCCTTTGTAAGAAGGTCACAGAATCAGTGCTGGAGAAACCTTGGCTTTTGTGGATTGCCAGATAGTACATAATATTTGCTACTGGTATGAATGAGAACAGGCTGCAGTGAGAATAGGCAAATGGAACATAATATTAGGGTTACAAGAGGCCCTTCAAGTGGGGGAGGGGGATGGGATTGAAATTAATGTGGCAGTCAACAGTATAATTAGCAGGATGCATACTGTTCTGTGATGTTCAGGCATTATCTGAAGGCTGTTGCTTGGCTAATGCTATTTTTAAGAACATCTCCTGTCTTGAGAAGAAGTGGACTAGTGGAGGTGTTGTTTAGACTTGTGGTCAATGTAAGAAAGGTAGGACTAGGATTTTGGTTATCCTGAGATGATTGAAGGAGCTTGAGTACAATTTAGAAAGTAGAACCTGTAAAGATAATAATCTGTGGATTACCTTTGACCCGAACTATAGTCAAGTTAGAGTAAGAATAAACAACTTTGAAAATGAATCAAAATAAAGACTTGCACTTTCTATGACTATTTGATGTCTGGAGAGGCTTTACAATGGATGAAGTGTTTCTACAGTGTTGTCAGTGTTGTAATGTAGAAAACCAGCAGTTAAATTTGACCTAGCAAGCTCCCACAAACAGCAATGTGATAATATCCAGATACTTGGCTTTTATGATGAATGAGGGACAAATATTGGTCAGGAACCTGGGGATAACTCTCCTGCTCTTGAAGTAGTGCGACTGGGTTATTTTACATCCAGCCAAAGATGCTAGGCAGAGCCTCCATTTAATGAAAGATAAGACCTGTGACAGTGCAACACACTGAGTGTGGCATAGGAGTATCCACTTTGGTTCTTAATACAGATGCTCAAGCCTTGCAGTACTGCGTTAAATACGTGGCCAAAAGAGTAGTGTAGAGGCAAGGATTCCAATTTGTCCTGTGGAAATAGGGAGGTGTTTCTGCCTGGGCAGACTACGTTTAAATCAGGTTGAGTCAAGACGGGGAATGGTTTGGATGAGGTTAAATCTTATCAAGTCTGAAGAGAAAAGTCAAGGCTGTGGCAAATTGGGTAAAACCAAGCACATTGTGTCAGAAAGGGACAATAACGGTAACAAGACATTAATGACTCAGACCTATTTTGGGAAAAATAGTAAAAATTAAAAGGCAATTTGACTGAATGCACAAAACTACTGCAGCAAGATAAGTAAACTAATTGCACAAATAAGGTAACTGGATTTGATTTAGCAGCAAATGCTGAGAACTAGTTGCAGGGTGACTTAATAGTTGAACTAAATATTCCGGGTTACTTAATGTTTAGATAGAATGGGCAAAATGGAAAAGGAGTTAGGGTAACTTAGATTTAAAAAAAGATATAAAGACCATAATGAGAAAGGATCTTAGTCCAGAAAATCTAGATGTAGAATTAGAATGAGCGCTGCTAAGAAATAACAAAAGACCAGAAACACTGATGGGAGTAGTTTATAGGTCCCCAGAAAGTAGTCATGGGATTGGACACAGCATAAATCAGATCTTCCTGTACAGTTACCACACTGGCATCTACCCAACAATGTGGAAAATTGCCTCAGTGTGAACCGTTCACAAAAAGCAGGACAAATCCAACCCGGCCAATTACTGCTCAATCTACTGTCGATCAAAGTGATGGAAGTGGTCATCAACAGTGCCGTCAAGCAGTATCTGCTCAGCAATACCCTGCTCAGTGATGCCCAGTTTGGATTTTGGCAAGGTCACTCAGCTCCTGACTTCATTACAGCCTTGGTTCAAACATGGACAAAAGAGCTGAATTCCAGAGGTGAGTGAGTGTGACAGCCCTTGACATCAAGGCTGCATTCAACTCAGTGAGGCATCAAAGAGCCCTAGCAAAACTGGAGTCAATAGGTAGCAGGGGGCAACTCTGGAATCACACCTGTTATATAAGAAGATGGTTCTGGTTGTGAAAGGTCAATCATCTCAACTCCAGAATATCTCTGCAGGAATCCCTCAAGGTAATGTCCTAGGCTCAACTATCTTCAGTTGCTTTGTCAATGATCTTTTCTCATTATAAGTTCAGAGGTAGGGATGTCTGTGCAATTGTTGGCAATGTTCAGTACCATTCACAACTTCTCAGACACTGAAGCAGTCTGTGTTCAAATGCAACAATATCTAGGCTTGGGCCAACAAGTGACATGTAATATTCAGACTATACCATCACAAATAAGAGACACTCTTACCACAGCCCCTTGACATTCAGTGGTGCTACCATCACTAAATCCCCCATTGTCAACATCCTGGAGTTACGATTGACCAGAAACTCAACTGGACTCATTACATAAACACATTAACTGCAAGAGCAGATGAGACTAGGAATACTGTGGTGAATAACTTACTGCCTGCTCACCATCTACAGGGCACAAAGCAGGAACGCGATGGAATATTCCCCTTTTGCTGATGGGTGCAACTCCAACAGCATGCGAGAAGCTTGATAGCATCCAGGACAAAGCTGGCCACTTGATTGGCACCCCATCCACAAATATCCACTCCTTCCAGCACCAGTGGCTCAGTTGCAGCAGTGTGTACTATCTACAGGATGCACTGCAGAAATTCACCAGTGGACCTGAGACAACATCTTCCAAACGCATGACCCCTTCCGTGTAGAAGGATAAAGGCAGCAGATATGTGGGAACATCATCACCTGCGAGTTCTCCTCCAAGCCACTCATCATCCTGTCTTGGAGATATGTCATCATTCCTTCACGGTTGCTGGTCAAAATCCTGGACTTCCGTCTCTAACATCATTGTAGGTCAACCCACGGCATGTGGACTGCAGTGATTTAAGAAGACAGCTCATCACCATCTTTTCAAGGGCAACTAATGCTGGCCAACCAGCAACACCCATATCCCACATATGAATAAAAAAAAGAGGAGCAAGTGGCAAGCATAATGCAATAATCTGGGGGGGACTTAATTTTCTTATAGACTGGAAACGGAATTAGCAAAAGTAGCTTGTGGACGAGTCCATAGAAAACAATTGTTTTCTAACACAATCCATCAAGGCAGCAACCAAATAACTAGTATTTTGGATCTAATATTGTGCAATGAGACACAGTTAATTTGTAATTGGGGAAGAGTGATCATTTAAGTTTGAGAATGATGCAGTTGAGTCCCAAAACTTGAAGCCGATTGCTAAGGTATGAGGGGGCCAGCTGGCAGAGTTAGATTGAGAAATTAGGTTAAACAATAAACAAATACTTGAAGTAATCTACAAAATATATTTCCTCGAGGAATTAAATCTCTGCTGGAAATGTTGCACAATTATGGCTAACTAGAGAAGTTAAAGATAGTATTCAATTTAAAGAAGGAAGCTTACAGTGTTCCTAGGAAGAGTAGCAAGCCTGAAGTTTGATGAGGTTTCAAAATTAGCAAAGAATGATTACTACATCTGGGAGAAAATGAGAGAATGAATTAATGAGATATTTAAAAATAGATTTAAGGGTTTTTTATTGTTAAAGGAAAAGATTAGTGAAAGTAAATGTGGATCCCTTTTGAGGCAGGGGCAGGGTGAATGGGGAATAAGGAAATGGCAGATTTCCATGAAATGGCAGAATGGGGAATAAGGAAATGATAGATGTTAAACAAATATTTTGTCTGTCTTCATAGTGGGACATGTGGGAATGAGGAACTTCAAGGATATCAGTGAAGGAAAAATGCTGAACTAATTAATCATATCAAAAGCTTGAATCTGATGAGCTACACTCTTGCTTTTCTAAGAAGTTGCTGTAGAGATAATGGATGCCTTGGTTTTGATTTTCTCATTATACATTGTATCCTTTGATACAAGAGTGATCATTATGGATTGAAGTGTATCAAATGTAACTATAGTTTGGGAAAGGAAGGAGGAGGAAGAGAGAGAGAGAGAGACGGAAATGGTACCAATTAACCTGACAGCAATAGTAAGAGAAATGTTAAAATCAGTGAGGACATGGCACTTGGAAATTCACAAAGATGTTAGAGTGTCAGAATAAGGAAGCATATGACCCTAGTGGGACCTCAGCTGGCGTACTATATACACTTTGGCTTCTTCATTAAGGATGGGTGTACATGGAGGGTGTGCCATAAGTATCACTTGATTGATTCCTGGGATGAGAAGGCATTTTTTTGAAGTCTGAAGAAATGAGGGGTGTTCTTCTGAATCTTAAAGATTGTAAGGAGGTTTGACAGTAAAGATGCTGAAACATTGTTGCCCCTGACTGAAGTTGGAAAACTGGAGGAGATTTGGGGAGATGTAGTCTCAGGATAAAGGGTTGACTACACAGAATAGAGATGAGGAACAATTTCCCAGCTTGGAGTGTTAGAATTCCCTTGTTGGAATATCTCAGAGAGTCGGGGATGTTCAATCAGCGAGCGCGTTCGAGGCTGCGGTCGGCAGATGCGTTCGAGGCTGCAGTCAGTTGAATTTTGGTTACGAAGGGGATCAAGACATTTGGGGATAATGTGCTTAAGGTAGAGTTGATATATAAATTCAGCAGTGATCTTGCTGAAGGACAGGCTGGCCTCATGATGCTGTGTATTTCTACTTTTCTGCACATCATTGTTCAATAGAAACGTAGAAATTAGAAGCAGGCATAGGTCATTCAGCCCTTCTCGTCTGCTCCACCCTTCATTTTGATCCTGCAAACAGACTTTGTGGATTGTATCCCATTGTGGTGTGTATGCGATGTTGATTCATGGGGCTACCAGTTGCTATTTAACTGACACTTAACAGTCCATTCTGAAACCTGGTAAGCATCATACCCTTTGGTAGTTTTGTTCAGGCTAAAATCACAAGTTGGGTTTATTTGTAAGTATATTAATGACATCAACATAGCAGCAGAAACATGTGGCAGGAGTGGTGGGCTTGTATGGTGCGCAAACTGCTACAAAAATAGTGAAAAGTGCTGAATCTTTACAAGTTAATTTCCAGCCTAGTCTGATAAACAGTTGTGTAACGATGACTCACCTCACTGGAATTTTAGCTAGATTGAAACCTCACTGATGCCTCGGCCATTTCCTCTTCTCCTGTGGCCTGCACGCTTGTATAAATGAACATCTCAAAGAAGAGGTAATTTCTAATGCAGTTAGCTTGTGAATACCTATAATGATACCACATTGCAGGGAGCTAACAGGCCCATTCATGGTGTCATTAACAATGTGGATCTCTGAATTCAGTTTGTATTTATCTAGATGACATCACTGTTGTGGTTAATCATGGGCGGAGTAGTAGCAAACTTCAGGAGATCATAATCAGACTAGTGAAATGGGCAGACACGTGTCAGATGCAATTTAACACAGGCATGTATGAAGAGATGCACTTTGGCAGAGGGAGTTTAATCTAAATGATACTATTTTGAGGGTAGCAATAGGTGTAAGGGCAGAGAGATCTGGCAATGCGTATTTTCAAATCCTAGAAGAGGGTGGGAAATGTTGAGAGGGTGGTTAAGAAAATATTTGACTTTGTAAATGGGGACATTGATTGCAAAAACAGAAAAACAGTGCTAAACTTTTACAAATCATTGGTTAGCCTCCATTGACGTATTGTGTACAAGCCTGGACATCACAGTATGGGGAGGATATCTTGTGGCCTTGGATATGATAGAGAGCTGTTTACCAGGATCAGCCTCGGGAATGAGGGGCTTGTGATGATGGACTGGGGAACTGCTCGCTCCAGAAACAGAGGTTAGAAAGTAACCTAATAATGGCATTTTAACATCGTGAGGACTTAGAACTATTTCCTTTTAGCTGTCTGTGTTGGTTTGTCTGTGACTGGGGGTGGGGAGGAGGGAGGTGTAGAGATCAGTTCTATTCAAGAGACCCACACAAGATTTTATAAAAACGGCAGGAAGTTTTATTTTTAGGTATGCATTGTGCAGGCTTCGATCCCCAACTGCCAGCAGCCTGTGGAGATCTCAGTGATATGACGGAATGAACATGTGACCATCCTCTTCAAAATGGGCCACACCCCAAACACATAGTAATTCCTGAATACACAACAACCAGAGATTGCAATTCAAAATTACTGGCAAAAGAACTAATTGGTAAACGAGGAGCAATGTTTTCTCGAGCACTACCTGGAAGAGTTGTGGAAGCAGATTGCACAGGACCATTCAAAAGACAATTGGATGTGTACTTGGAGGAATCATTTGCAGAGTTGTGGGAAAAGGGTGAGCTATGCGACTAAATTATCTAGCTCCTCTGAAAGAGCCAGCACAACTGAGGTGATGGATGGATAAGCTCCACTGTGCTATAAGCTTTTGCAATTGAGGCAATTTTAAAATGCCTCGTTTCAAATCTAAAGCCACTGAGGACACGAAATGTGTCTTCCCGTTTTATGTTTTGGTCCCCTAAATTGCTCTTTGTGTTGGGGTGAGGCCACTTGCCAGCCTCTGGAGGTGTCTTGTTCAAGTAGTTGATGCCTGTGCCATTTACATGTGACCTCCAGTCCTGAGTGTTTGGGGTCTGCTGTTCTTGCCCCTACCCTCGCTATCTGGCTGAGTCTTTCCAGCCCTTCCAGGTCAGGAGTCCGTCTTTGCCCCAAGGCATTTTGTTTTGTGGGATGTTTGGTCCTTGGGGACTCCTGAGGCAGAAAAGGATCAGTTTTCAGATGGTGAACATAAGTCACATCAGGATAGTTATTCAGTCTGAGTTTTGGAGCTGATTGTTTTCACCAGTTCTATGGGAAGTGATCAGACTTGGATGGGCGTAGATAATGTATTGGTATATTGAGAGTGGCAGCAACACATTGTGTGCCCAGAAGTGAGGGTCTCAGTGCTAGGGAGTGAGCGGGTGCAGAATTCAGTCTTCAGAGAGCTTTCAAAGTCATATCCAAACTTTTTGGCACATGCTTTTTGACTTAATTTACTGTTATCACATCTATTGGTCTACAATGACAGGTATTGTTTCTTATGCGTTATACAGACAAAGCCTACCGTTCATAAAGAAGAAAGGAGAGGGTGCAGAATGTAGTATTACAATCATAGGGTGTAGAGAAAGATCGACTTCATGCAAGATAGGTCCATTCAAAAGTCTGATGACTACAGGGTTGGTACATGATCTCAGACTTTTGTACCTTTTTCCTGAGAAGGGAGAATGTCCGGAGTATTTGATTATGCTGGCTGCTTTTCCGATGCAGCGGGAAGTGTAGACAGAGTCAAGTTGCTAGTGGTGGCTAGTTAGATGGACTGGGCTTCGTTCATGACCCTTTGAAGTTTCTTGCAGTCTTGGTCAAATCAGGAGCTGTACCAACTTGTGATACATCTAGAAGTGATACTTGCTATGGTGCATTTGTAAAAGTAAACGTTGTATTGGACTTTTGCAATTACTGAGATTGAAAGGAGGATAAATAAAAGGAGAATGGAAATAAGGTTAAGATGAGGGAGCAGACCACAGTCCTCTGTGGAAGTTGTGCTGGACCCCATGGGTGAGCAATGCCTCTGAGGAGCAACAGGTAGTCTCAAGAAAAATTAATGTGTTTATGAAATGTTGGTACAGTCTCAGGACTTTTCGCAGCACATTCCAGGTAACATCCAGGTCATGACCAGATAATCTGTTTTAAGTGTGGGCTAAAGTGTGGGGTGAATACGCCTGCTCTTAATTAAATAGCTCTGAGTTTTTATATAACTACCCGAAAGGAGTCTCCATTTAATGGCTGTTCTGAGAGACAACAACTCCAACCATGAAGCATTCCCTCAGCACTGGCCAACTGACAATATAACACTTGCTTAGTACCGACTGGCGGTGCAGCAATTCCTTGGCATGGATCCTGCAGTGGTGTGGCACTCCTTTGGCATGGACTCTCTGGTGGTGCAGTGCTTCTTTGGTGTGAATCCTCCAGTGGTGCATTGCACCCTCAGTGAGGACTCTGGTGGTGCAGCGCTCCCTCAACGTGAATCCTCCAGTGGCGCAGTGCTCCCTCAGCATGAACTCTCTGGTGGTGCAGCGCTCCCTCAGCATGGATCCTCTGATGGTGCAGCTCTACCTCGGCATGGACCCTCTAGCGGTGCTGTGCTCCTTCAGTATGAATCCCCCAGTGATGCATTGCACCCTCAATGCAGACTCTGGTGGCGCAGCGCTCCCTCAGCGTGGATCCTCCAGTGGTGCAGTATTGCACCTTGGTGTGGACCCCCCTGGCAATGCTACACTCATCAGACTAGAATTTTGTGCTCAAGTATTTTACCTGTGTTGTATTCTCAAAGTTTGGCTAAGTGTAGCAGGGTCTCCAAAAATTCAGGAGCTGAATGGGATGAACATGGATGGGTGCATCTGACTGGCAGGGCTGGAGTCAGTCTGTTTCTCCCAAGGTCAGCAGCATCATTTTTAGATCTCATTTTAGTGGTCTTAGCAATGCTCTGCCCATGTCTGTTATAATTTTGTTCAGAAACTCGAGTGTTTTATGAAGTCTGCCTGGATCGTTAGGTTTTCAACTGGAATTTTGTTAGGTAAGCTTGAGATGTTTCACTTCAGGTATGAATCAAATAATCCTCTAGGGAGCTTTTATCAGAATGTTTACTTAAGAATACAGTTAACATATTAATGAAAAATAATTGCAATCACTTATACTAGTTACAAACAAGGAAAAAAAACCATGATTTTGTATAAATCTTAACAGTTAAATATTGTTCCAACCAAACAAATCCCATAAACAAAACCCTTGTCCCATGTTTAGCACAGAAAATAAGAACGCACACATAATGCTGGAACTTATTTCTTTGGTTGGATGTTGCAGTTCTGTTGATACATACACAGACAAGCTTGAAGTCAGAATAACTTCCCAAAACGCCAGGGAGAGAGAGGGAGAGAGTGGCTCTAGGTACTAATTAGCAAACTACTAATAGTAGAATTTTCACTCCAGGAAGACGAGAAGCCTTGCTTTCATCTAGTCAGCAGAATTTAAAAAATCAGGGACAGCAAGAGAGGATGCTGCCTTTCAGTCTGATGTCCAAACACTTCCTAACTAAAAAAAAGCAGCCAGCATCCCAAGCTGAAAATGAAACAAAAAACATGTCTAAAGTCTCTTGACCTATTCAGTATTCTTTTTCTCTATCAGTTTAAAAGGTCGGAAAATCCCAGACGCTGCATTAAGCTCCGAATAAAAATCAACAAATCCCCATTTAAACCATTTAGCAGCAATAAAAAGGACTTTTCGGCAGGCAGCCAGTGCCAAAGTGAAACCAAAAGGCCTGTTTACAAACTGCAGAGAACATGACATTAAAGAAATACATTTCTCAAAGGCACTCTCTCACGTCACGCATTACTGTACACAGGTATGAGTAGGTTGATACCAGGTTAGTCTTGTTTGACCTGTTCATGCTGTCAGTGCTCCTGATCTCTTTCCTTTTATATTAAAAATATATCTAGCTCTGGATTTGGGCATGGCTGGCATTTATTGATCGCCCTACAGTGTTCTGGAAAATACAGTACTACAGTCTTTGCTGATTTTAATACAATTGGGTGATTCATTGGCCTGTTGCAAAACACTGTGTAGAGTCAACCCTGTTTTTGTGGGACTGGGATCACTAGCTAACACCAGATCACCTGCCGACGTTGGATCTGTTTGTGAATCCTATAGCTTCGTGGTCACTTTACTGATTATGTTTAATTTCCAGATTTGTGATATAATTGAAATTGTCATGGTGGAATTTGGAATAGTATTTCTACCATGATGGGATCTGGAATATTGTTCCTTGGATTATTAGTTGAGTAACTTAAATCTCCACGTTATCATCTGTTAGCCAAGTCAGCAAAGATGGAATTCTGTTTGGTGAGGCCAGTAGTGATGGTGGATTAGGGCATTAAAACTGGCACCAAGGTGTCTGAAATGTGAAAGTCTGCGTACAAAATGTTTGGGTCGCTGTGCAGGTTTCTCAACCAACTCCATTTTGTTTGTCTCCCTCATCTTGGTTGCTATGACAGCGACTGTGCTCTGCTTTCTTCACTAAGAAGTGTGGCTTAGTTTCGGAGGGGATTTAACTATCCTGCAAATACACTGTGGAATCTTCTGAAGCAGCTTTTGTTGTTGACAGTAAATGTTAGGTATTAAAAGCACCTGATTTTTTAGAGCTACAGATTAGTCTCTTGTAGGGATCTCCTCCAGCTGCCTATGACAATGCTCACAGTGCTGGCACTGGATTCATTTAGAATATCAGGTCCATCATGTTAATTGATAATTAAATCCCACATATAACTCCAACATCAACGACGTTATTCACCCATACTGTGCCCCAGTGTTAGACAGACCTACAATATAACCACTTGTACTGTACAGCAGTGTTACAATAACTGTCTTGGACAGTCTATCCTGTAACTGACTGGTTCCAAGGGCAAAGAACATCATTCCGGTTAGTGAATCTTTACTGCACTATCTCCAAAATCATCTGATCTTTCTGAAGGTGTGGATGAGACAGTGTTCTATACAAATTCAATGAAACTTCCTTGTTTTTACATTCTGTGCCCCAGTTAAGATGTCCAGCGTACTGTATATGTGATTAACCACTCTCCTAACCTGTCCTATTCCTCCAATGATTTATGCGCATATACACCAGTTCCTTTGCACCTTTTCCTCACATACATTCACATTGGGGTGTCCCTGGAGAGAGAGCCCTTGAGGATGTTGTGACCAGTGGGCAGCACTGGGGCTGGAATGTGTCATCAGCCCAGAAGAATTATTTTAATTTAGTTTGATAAGTTTCCTCTAAAATTTTATCTTTTTGTTATAGTGCCCCTTCAAGGGGCTGTTAATTTTTTCATTATTTACTTGTTATTTTCTTTTATTGGTAGTAAAAGCCCACAGGTTGTCTGTTCCTGTACCAGTCCCCTTAAAATTATATTCTTTACAAAATGAATCATTTCACATTTCCCTGTAGTAAACTTCAAATGCTATTTGTCTGCTTGTACCATTAGCCTGTCTATGTCTTATGAGGTTCTGCACTATCTACCCTTCTCACAGTTCATAGTACTTCCAAATGTTATAGTTGTGCCCTGCCCACCAAGGCTTAGGTCATTAATGTATTTCAGGAAAAGCAAAGATCTCAATACTGTACACTGGGGGAACTCGATGACAAACTATCCTCCAGTGTGGCCCATAGCTTCAAAGCGGAATAAGGATGTTTGTCTAATTCCGGATTCGGGAACATACCTGATTATAATCGCTCTACCATTGTTGGCCTTGCCTTTGGTTGCCAAGGCGTGAGTTCTGGAATTCCCATTTCTCCACCCACTTTCCTCCTTTAAGACACTCCTTAAAATGTACCTCTTTGACCAACCTTTTGGTCACCTGGCCTAATATCTCCTAGGTTAGTTATGTTTTGTTCTATATTTTGTTCTATAATGTTGTCCGAAAGTAGTTTAGGGCATTTAAGATACTGTATACCAGTGGGGCCTGGTGGCACAATGGTTAACACTGCTGCATCACAGCACCGGTAATCGGGTTCAGTTCTGGCCTCGGATCACTGCCTGTGTGGAGTTTGCACGTTCTCCCTGTGTCTGCTTGGGTTTCCTCCTGATGCTCCAGTTTCCCCCCACAGTCCAAAGAGGTTAGTTTGGTCATGTTAGATTGACCCTAGTGTCAGTGGGATTAGCAGATAAATGGGTAGGGTTATGGGCATAAGGCCTGGGTGGGTTTGTGGTTGGTACAGACTCAAAGAGCTGAATGGCCTCCAGCTGCGTTGTAGGAATTCTATAAGTCCAATCTTCAATGTCAAAGTTATTGCCTGAACCATTTGCCAATGTCTCAGATGTTGCAAGAAATGAGAAACTTATTGACGTAACCTCTTGAGCATCGATGAGATGCAGTGGACAGGCCAAGGATGCGACAGTGAAGCCATGATGATCCTGTACTCTGGGAGGTAGATCACCACATCATGGAGTTGGTTTCTCATGTTCAGGACAAATGTCAGTTAGTTCAAAGTTAGTAAATCGTAACATAGAAACAAAGAAAATAGGAGCAGAAAGAGGCCATTTGGCCCTTCGAAACTGCTTCAGCATTCATTATGATCATGGCTGATCATCAAATGCAATATCATGACCCCCTTACCATCCCTTCATATCCTAAGATCCCCTTGCCCCAAGTGTTTCTTGAAAACATACGATGTTTTGACCTCAGTTACTTCCTATGGTAGTGAGTTCCACAAGCTGACCATTCTCTGGGTGAATAGATTTCTCCTCATCTGTTCTAAATGGTCTACCCTGTATCCACAGGCTTTGACTCCTGATTCTGGACATCCCTACTATCAGGAACGTCCTTCTTGTACCTACTCTGCCTAGTTCTGTTAGAATTTTATAGGTTTCCATTGAGACCTCTCTTCATTCTTATAAACTCCAGCAAATATAACCATAACCATTTCAATCTCTCCTTACGTCAGTTCTGCATTCCCTGGAATCAGTATGGTAAATGTTCTCTGCACTCCCTGTACAGGAAGAACATCCTTCATCAGATAAGGAGACCAAAACTGCACACAATATTCCAGGTATGGCCTCACCAAAGTGTATTATAATTGCATCAAGATAACCCTGCTCTTGTACTTGAATCGCCATCAAATTCCACATAAACGTATGCCAGAGTCACTGCCATGCAGGTTTTAGACAGGTACACATAGGAGAAGGATGAATTATAGGACCAGTTGCAGGTAATACTGGATGAGGCGCACACCAGCAATGATATTGAGCTACTGACCAGTGACCTCAATGCTAAGCTTGAAGGCAACCAGTGAGGACTGAACAGAACAATCCGACCTCAGTGGAAATGATAACTGTCTGCTGGCAGTGTGCACAGCGTTGAGAATACGTTCTTCAAACACCGGAATATGCACAATAAAAACATAGAAGCATCCAGAGGGTAAAACTCTGAACAAGATTGATTATATATGCATCAGCAGCAAATAGAGGACTTCCCTGTGAGATGTTCAGACGTGTTGAGGTGCTGATGCAGAATGTGGCCATCATCTTGTGTGAGACGGAAGAAAGCAACAATCACAAAGTCACAACAGCCATTTGCAGTGGAGAAATTGAGGAACAAGGGGACACCAGACAGCTTCCAGCTGTGTACCTACTCCCCACCCCCAAAAAAGGCTCAATGTCCTAATGAAGTCAGGCAATGCTGCAGAACAGTGGGAAATTCTAAAAAGAAATATTAAAGATAATGTAGGGCTGCTGTTGGGAGGAGGAGAGGAGCTGACAAAGAATGATGGATCATTGACCCAATGTGGAAATTGATTAAAGAAACCTGTAAAGAATAAGAGGGACCAGGAAGGGAACATTGAACAAAGACATTGAGAAATACAGAAGATAAGATAAAGCCAGGAAGAAAGAGCTTCAGAAGAAAGAAATGAGAATGGAGTTAATAAAAAAAAAAGCAGGGAGGCAGAAGAAACAGCAAATCCGAACAATGCCAAGAAACTTCATTGGGATTACACAAGAACTGACTAGTATAAAAGGCTGCACCGTTTGCCAATGATGGACAAGGAGCACGAGGCAAGGTGGATGGAACACTTTCTGGAGATCCTCAGCCAGCCTGACCCCACACCTCAACAGCTGCACGTTAACCTGGGAGAAATTACCGGTCAGAGGTCCAGAGAGTCAGAATCCTGACTAATGACAAGATAACAGGGTTCAGTGAGATACCAGGGGAGTTATTGAAGCATGATGAGCACATCATCGCAACAGAGCTCACTGACCCTGTTCCACAAGATCTGGATTGGATAGAATGTCCCAGATGACTGGATGTGAGTAATAATCATTAAACTGCCAAAAGAAAGGGAACGTCATGATGTAGAGATGCCGGCGTTGGACTGGGGTAAACACATTAAGAAGTCTGACAACACCAGGTTTAAATCCAACCGATTTATTTGATAGTAAACTCGCAAGCTTTCGACTCTATGTTCTTCATCAGGTGAATGAGGTGTTCTGGTCTCCAACAGTACACATAATAACAGAGACTGTTTACAGATTACTGATTAGAATGTGAATCTTTACACCTAACCTGCTATTCAAGTCTTAAAGTGGCTAACAATGTGACTGGAAGGAGCACTGAGCACAGGTTAAAGAGATGTGTATTGTCTCCAGACAACAAGTGAGATTTTTTGCTAACCCAGGCAAGTCATAGAGGTTACAGATAGTGTGACATGAAGCCAAGATCCCTGTTAAGACCGTCCTCACGTGTGCGGAACTTGGCTATCAGTCTCTGCTCAGCAGCTCTGCTCTGTCATGTGTCGTGAAGGCCCCCTTGAAGAACATTTACCCGAAGGTTGGAGGCCGAATGCCTCCAACCTCTGAAGTGTTCGCCAACAGGAAGCGAACAGTTTTGCCTGGTGATTGTCGAGCGATGTTTGTTCATCCGCTGTCGTAGTGTCTGCATGGTCTCCCCAATGTACCATGCTTCAGGACATCCTTTCTTGCAATGTATTAAATAGACGACATTGGCCGAGTTATAAGAGTATGTACTGTGTACTTGGTGAATGGTATTCTCATGTTTGATGATGTCATCCATGTCGATGATCCAGCATGTTTTGCAGAAGTTGCTGTGGCAGGGTTGTGTGGTGTTGTGGTCACTGTTCTCCTGAAGGCTGGGTAGTTTGCTGCGAACAATAGTCTGTTTGAGGTTGCGCGGTTATCTGAAGGCAACAAGTGGGGCTGTGGGGATGGCCCTGATGAGATGTTCATCGTCATCAATAATATGTTGAAGACTCTGGAGAAGATGTTGTAGCTTCTCCACTCCGGGGAAGTACTGGTCTATCGTGTCCCGTGTTCGTCTTCTGAGGAGGTCAGTGCGGTTTATCGCTGTGGCACGTCGGAACTGTCGATCGATGAGTAGAGCGCCATATCCTGTTCTCATGAGGGCATCTTTCAGCGTCTGGAGGTGTCTGTCATCGACATGGAACCACAATGACTGAAACAATTGGAGGACGTACCAGTGCTGCCAGAAACCAGCAAAGCCTTCGTCAGGTGCTCCTGAAGAGACTGAAAGCAGACGTAGCAGGTGTACTTCATAAAGAACAGGCAGTTTTGCCAATGACAGAACATGCAGCAAGCAGATGTTTACTGTCAGGAACATCTTCGGGCAGAATCTGGAATATCAGAAGCCATTTTATCAACTTCGTTGACTTAAAGAAAGTTTTTCATAATATCTATCACAGCCACACTGTGGCTGTGCTGTCTTGTGATGTACCAGAGTGGTATATTATTAACATCTTCAGAAGCTTTTGTCACAACTCAAGCTGCTGTGTCAAGATCAGCATGGGCAAAGCAGGCTCCTTAACATCATCACAGAAGTACATTGAGCCTGTACAGTGAGCTCACATCGAATCTGCACTAACAACAATCTCACCCAGGTCCTATCCCCATAACCTCACATATTTATCCTGTTAGTTCCTTGATACTTGGGGCAATTTAGCATAGCCAGTCCATCTAAACTGCGCATCTTTGGACTGTGGGAGAGAACTGGAGCACCCAGAGGAAACCCATGCAGACAAGGGGAGAACTCCACACTGGCAGTGACCCAAGATTGGAATTGAATCTGCATCCCTGGTGTTGTGAGGGAGCAGTACTCCAGTAAATCTGTGCGCCCCTACAGAGGAGGAACTAAGATGAGACTGTCGCCTGAACTGGGCAGTGTTCATCATTAATTTTACTGTGAGGAAGATGATGATGAATGCAGCCTTTGCCACCCCATGACAATATCACCGTAGACGACACCTGACTGGAGAAATAGGCAGGCCCCAGTACATGACTGTCAATATTGAGCTTCGTGGCGTCAGGAATATTCTACGCCTCAGCTGCAAGAAGATCAAGATGATGAAGTCTGGATGGTAACGAGACGCTCCTTTGGGCAACAGAACATCAGGCATCTAGGATGCAGCATCTGCAGGGAGGGTGATGTAAGATCGAATGTCCACCGAAGCATCAGCAAAGCAGCATTAATCTTTTTGCACCTCCACACATCGAGGGCATCCAGCAACACCAACGTGGCCGTGAAACTCCAGGCCTGTGTGTTCATAGTCGCTCCAACCACAATCTATGCCAGTGAGACATGGAAGAGAATAGCAAATGTGTCACATAAGTTAGCATTTTACGTGATGGGGACGTCACTGATGAAGTTGGATGTAACAGAGCTGGTCAGAAATGCCTGTGGGAAATGGTGGTGGAGACACTGGTAAGGTAAGTATTTCACCGCCTGATGGTGCAGCTGCCAGAATGGCCACCAGCAAGTGGAAAAAAGATGGATTGGGCCAAAGAGCCCTGGTAAAGTGCATTTAAGGAGAAGCTTCAAGAATGGGACTGCATCTGGGCTTGAGATAAATAAACAGTTGTATCAGAGTTAGTGTCCAATGTCCTACATAGGAGTACGCAAACTAATTCTTTCAGCTGTGGATTCAAACCCATTGCACTGGGATATAGTCCAGGCTGAGAGTCTAGTACAGCACTAAAGGAATACTGTACTGAAAGAAATGACATCTTTTTGTTGCTGAGACATTAAGCTGTGGCCCTTGTTGTGTTCTCAAGCAGAATGTGAAGAGCAGTTCAATGATTCTGGTGTCCATGCCAATATATAGTCCTTAACCAGTAACACCAAAATAAATTCCTAGCCCAGTGTTACATTGTAGTTTGTGGGAGCTTAGTTTGCAATTTGACTGTTGTTTCCCCAGTTATAACATTGACAACTCTTGGAAGTATTTAATTCCATTTAATTTAAATGTAGTGGAGGGCATGTTCCTCTTTACATCAAAAGGAGTAGAAAGGTTGAGAGCTTCAAGTTATCCAGATCGCCAACAACCTGTCCTGGTCCCTCCATGCTAACATTATAGTTAAGAAAGTCCACCAATGCCTCTCCTGTCTCAGGAGACTGAGGAAATGCGTTATGTCCTCTACACTCACTCCAATTTTTTACAGACGCACCATAATTGCATCGTTTCTAGATGTATCACAGCTTGGTATGGTTCCTGCTCTGACCAAGACCACAAAAAACAACAGAGTTATGAATGTAGCCCAATCCGTCATGCAAACCAGCCTCCCATCCATTGACACTGTCAACACTTCCCACTGTCTTGGGAAAAACAGCAGCATAATCAAGGACTCCATGCATCCTGGACGTTCTCTTCCTCCTCCTCCTGTTGGGAAACACAAACAAAAGTCTGAGTTCACGTACCAACCAACTTAAGAGTAGCTTCTTCCCTGCCATCAGACTTTTGAATGGACCTATCATGTTAAGTTTATCTTTTCTTTCGCCCTAATAGTTATCAGTAACTGCATCAACAATGTTCTGCACCCTCTCGTTTCCTTCTCTTCTACGTACTGTGTGAATGATATGTTTTTGGCTGGACAGCGTGCAAGAATCAATACTTTTTACTGTATCCAATATGTGACAATAATAAATCAAGTTAAATTGAGGCTGTAAAGCATTTTGTGGTATCCAGTGATGATCATAGTCACTATACAAATACAACACCCTTTTCTGAAGCAGAGTGTTTTTGCACCGTGTTCTCAAACTTGTGCCTGTACTCTCTTTCCCTCTCCAGCCAGTGACTCTAACTTGTCTTCAGCCAGCGATCTTTCTCAGGAAGGCTGAATTTTGGAACTGCCCGCTTCCAGCTCCATCTAGTGGCCTGAGTGAAGACATGTCCAGGCTCACCCCAGTTGAACGGTCCCACCAGCTTCTGTGCCAGGAGAGAAATGGGTCACGGCACCCCACTTATTTCAGAGTCTGGAGACACAAGGGGAAACTCTCTGGGCACTTGTGTGCTTTTCTGCTTTTCTCCAAATAGAACAAGTATCCGTTGTTGTGAAAGCTGGCAGCCAGGGGAAAACATAACACGTGCACGTTGTAGAAGAGGGGAGTTTCCAGAGTCCTAATCACAACTGTCTCTCACTTTCCGTTTTGATCGCTTATCCTTCCGATCTCTGCAGGCAGCTTTGTATTGTCAAAATGGTTTTTGAGAATAGCTTACACGCTACTTCCACCTCACTTCTAAAAATAATTAATTTTCATTGCTTTCTCCTCTGCTTTTTTTCTCTCTCTCTCTCCGTCTTGAATCTTTCTGCCTGTCTTTGCTGTCTCACCCTTTCTCACTCTGCATGTCATTGTCTCTTTCTGTATATGTGTCTCTGTCAATCCTCTCCCCCCCATCCCCCAAATTATGTAATCCTTTCAGTTGATGCCCTTTCCCCACATTTGAGACAAACGTTACTTTTTCCTCTGATGTGACAGGCATGTTGAAAACCACGAGTAAATAGCTCTTAGAGTGAGCGGTAATAGTCACCGAGTAGTAAGGGGATCCAATGCTGCCTTTGGGGGCAGTTTATCCCCTGTGTGCTGGGCTGAAGAAGGAGCGGTCTCTATTCCTGACCATACTCACAGTGGGAATCTAGGAGCAGGGAGTGGCCCTTCCAAGTAAGTAGCACATTGGTCTAACTGCCTTGACACATTACCCTTAATCTCATGACTGAATAAAATACTGTACCCCAGTGTTACACAGGGACAGACCTGTACCCACCACTATTGTATCCCAGTGTTACACAAGGACAGACCTGTACCCGCCACTATTGTACCCCAGTGTTACACAGGGACAGACCTGTACCCGCCACTATTGTATCCCAGTGTTACACAGGGACAGACCTGTACCCGCCACTATTGTACCCCAGTGTTACACAGGGACAGACCTGTACCCGCCACTATTGTACCCCAGTGTTACACAGGGACAGACCTGTACCCGCCACTATTGTACCCCAGTGTTACACAGGGACAGACCTGTACCCGCCACTATTGTACCCCAGTGTTACACAGGGACAGACCTGTACCCGCCACTATTGTACCCCAGTGTTACATAGGGATAGACCTGTACCCACCACTACTGTACCCCAGTGCTATGCAGAGACAGACCTGTAGCCCAGGTTTAATTTGTGTTCCTGTAACTTGGGGTGAAGCCTGAAATCCCTGGTGAAATGACAAACCGTGGGGTTGAGGGGATACAGGGATCTCTGATTGAAAAGACTACGCGCCTTGGGCTTTATCCTGCATCCTGTGGGAGTGGTGATGCTGAAATTGCTGGCTATCCTTATATTTTGCTGCCAGATGAATGGAATTCTCTACTAAGTATTGGTGGTAAATTGCGGATGCTGTGGTTTCCATTTTCTTCCAAAACTGCCAACAATTCCATGTCTAAAATTAAAACTGGATGTTGCCTCAAACAAAGCTGTCTAGATTGCTGCTGCAAATGACAGCACGGAGACGTTTCTAGAGACAGCGTATCTGTCGGCATCAGTTGTGAGGCCTGCTGTGGTCAACCAACCTATGGTTGTTGACTGCAAATGTATTGGTAGCGGGGAGAGTGTATGTGTGGGATGGGGGGAGGGAGTGTTTGCGTGTGTGTATGGGGGGTGGGGAGTGTGTTGTTGGTGGGGAGGAGTTGTGTGCTTGTATGTGGGGGGAGAGTGTGAGTGTGTGTGGGAGGGGGCAGTGTGAGTGTGTGCATCTGTGTTGGAGGGGGAGTGTGAGTGGGGGAAGATGTGTGTGTGGGGAGAGGGGGGGGATGTGAATGTATGAGTGTGGGAAGGGGGGAGTGTGCGTGTGTGTGGGGAGGGGGGGAGTGCGAATGTGTGTGTGTCTGGGAGGGGTGAGTGTGTGCGTGGGGGGGGGTGTAAGTGTGTGCGTTGTTGGGGGTTAAAGTGTGTGTGGGAGGGGGTTGTGTGTGTGTGAGTGTGGGAGGGGAGTGAGTGTGGGGGGGTGGTGTGGGTGCGTGTGTGGGGAGGGGATATGGGTGCGTGTGTGGGAGGGGGATATGGGTGCGTGTGTGGGAGGGGTGGGAGGGGGTGTGGGTGCGTGTGTGGGAGGGGGGGGTGTGGGTGCTGTGTGGGAGGGGGTGTGGGTGGTGGGAGGGGGGGGGTGGGTGCGTGCATGGGGGGGTGTGGGTGCGTGCATGGGGGAGGGATGTGTGGGTGCGTGCGTGGGAGGGGGGGGTGTGGCGAAGGGGAGAGTTGGCATGGGTTTGAGAGCAGGGAGTGGAAGCTGGGAATGGGTGGAGTGAATCAAATAGTGGGAGGAGGTGGTGCTGGAGAGCAGTAAGGCTGGGAAGGGGAGGGGGAGCTGTGGTGGAGGAGGAGTGAGTTTGAACCCAGTGCCATGATCATCTTGCCTGTTCTGCTGTAGCTGTTTGCCTGTTGCTGAGGGTAGCACTGGGACGCGATAGGTAGAGAATCGGCTGTGTTTACTTGCTGGCGTTCAGGACCACACAGGCACATGGAGAGCTAAACCCAGTGCTTTGCCACAGAGCTGTGTAGGTACAGAACCAGACACCCTGGAGCCCTTTCTGATTGGCATGTTAGTCATTAGTGCAACAACACCAGATTGGAGTGTAGTAGCACAGACGTCTATCTGTCTGTGTGTACAGGCAACAACTTCAGGGTATTACGTTTAACAGCAAGTCATGCCCCTAACACCATGCTAGTTTAATATGTACGTAACCGCCCACTTTATATATTAGAATTGTCACTGAGGTTGTCTAATTGAACTTGTTCCAGTACCAGAGTTTTGGCAGCACGGTGTCAGCTACAGGACACTGTTGTGTAATGAATTCTCAATTCACCCTCCCGTATGCAGCAATACCGTACCTCAATGTTATTACAGAGATGGACTTGTATCTCAGTTTTATAGAGACAGACCTGTACCTACCAATACTGTATTTCACTTTTATACATTGACAGATATGTATCCACCAGTACTGTATCCCAGTATTATACAGAGACATGTACACACCAGTACTGTACCCAGTGTTTTACAGAGACAGACTTGTACCCATCAGTACTGTACCCCAGTTATTTGCATTTGCAATTCCATTTGGTGCAGACTCAAGATTTGTCATAGCATAAGTCAATTCCAGCCTCCTGGAGTATCTGGATCCACTACAGTTTGCCTACTGCCACAACAGGTCCACAGCTGACGCCAATTCCCTGGCCCTGCACTCAATACTGGAAGACCTAGATAACAAGGATACCTATGTCAGACTACTGCTCAGCCTTCAACACTATTATTCCCATGAAATTCATCTCCAAAATCTGAGGCTTTGGCCTCAGCACCTCCCTCTGCTGGATCCTGAATTTCTTAACTCAGACCACAATCAGTAAGGATAGGGGACAACAACACTTCTACAATCATCCTCAACACTGATGCCCTACAAGACTATGTTCTCAGCCCCCTCCTATACTCCTTATACACCTATGACTGTGTGGCCAAGTTCCCCTCCAATTCACTTTTCAAATTTGCTGAGGACAGCATCGTAGTGGCTAGATCTCAAACAATAATGAGACAGAGTGTAGGAATAAAATAGAGAATCTGGTGAACTGGTGCAGCAACAATAATCTCTCCTTCAATGTCAGCAAAATGAAGGAAATTGTTATCGACTTCAGGAATTGGAAAGGACAACATGCCCTTATCTACATCAATGGGACGAAGCAGAAAGGGTTGAAAGCTTCAAGTTTTTAGGTGTCCAGATCAACAACCTATCTTGGTCCCCTCATGCCAACAGATAGTTAAGAGAGGCCACCAACACCTCTACTTCCTCAGAAGACGAAGGAAATTTGGCATGTTGGCTATGACTCTCACAAACTTTTACAGATGCACCACAGAAAGCATTCTTGTGTTACAGCTTGGTATGTCTTCTGCTCTGTCCAAGACCACATGAAACTGCAAAAGGTCATGAATGAAACCCAACCAATCACACAAACTAACCTCCCATCAACTGACATTGTCTACACATCCCAGTGTCGCGTTAAAGCAGCCAGTATAATTAAAGACTCCATCCACCACAGACATTCTCTCTTCTACTTTCTCCCATCGGAAAAAGACGCAAAAGTCTGAGGTCACGTACCAACCGACTCGAGAACAGCTTCTTCTCTGATGCAGTCAGATTTTTGAATGGACTTACCCTTGCATTAACTTGATCTTTCTCTACACCTTTAGCTATCACTGTAACACTATGTTCTGCACTCTCTTGTTTCCTTCTTTATGAATGGTATGTTTTGTCTGTATAGCACACAAGAAACAATACTTTTCACAATGTTAATAATGTGACAATAATAAATCAAATCAATGAACTGAATGGCCTCCTTCTGCACTGTGGGGATTCTGTGAATTGACTATGAATTGTTGAACTGGAGTTGATCAGTTTGTGTCTGTCACAGTGTTTGTCTTGCTGGATTTTGTAGTTAAAGATGAAAATTGATGATCGTGGGGCAGTTGCATTGAGAGAGGTGGCCTTCATTCAAATTTGAAATATGAAAGAATGAATTATTTTAGGCTAAACCATGACTGCAGGAGAAGGTGTGGGTTCAGGTCAGTCATGGATCAGTCAGTAATTGTCTTGCTTCAGTCACAAGGTTCCAGGTTCAAGAACCACTCTAGGACTTCAACATAAAAATCAGGGCAATAGGTCCAAGGCAATATAGTACTAGCGGAGTCCTGCATAGTTGGAGGTGCAGTTCTTCGGATGAAGGTTCGTACTGAGACACCATTTGGTGAACATGATGATCCCTCGAAGACTACCAGAGGAGCTATGCCTGGCCAACATTCATCTCGTAACCATTGTCCAAAGGACATAGTATCTTGTCATTATCACATTGTTGTTTGTGGAATCTTGCTGTGCACAAACAGGCTGCTTTGTTCCTTGAATGACTGACTTGTGGTTGGAGAAAATGCTGCACCGTTGACATGTTGGGTGGTCGTTCAAGAAGCGACTGGACCATGTGGAAGGATCATAAGGACTCCAAACGTTAAGTGTATTTCTCTCTCCATAGATGCTGCCAGATCCACTGAGCTTTTCCAGCATTTTCTATCCTGTCTTTTGAGCAGGGGTTTGATGGTATCCATGTTCTCAGGGGATTGGTATGTAACAGAGGGGGTGTCATTCCAGTGTTTAGAAACTCTCGTTTCTCTGCCCTTTCAGCTTTTCAGAACGGATGTTGGGGAACACTCCAGTGGGCGGGTGTCAGGGCGCTGAGTGGGTAGGTGTGTCAGGGTGGGCATGTTGAGGAGGATTGCTATGGGTGGGTGTCAGCACTGAGAGCGTGGGTGAGTGGATCTCTCCCCCCCCCCCCCCCCCCCCCCCCAAAAAAAAGCGGTGTGTTGGCGCATAGGTACTGTGATAGGCAGGTGTCAGAGTGCACTAGCAGGCTGGTGATAGTAAGACTGGTGAGATGCCTGCCATACATCCCACTGCCTCATAATGTCCTGACAAGTGGAGGCAGAGTGGAGCAGTGCATTAATAGATGTTAAATATTTATTATTTATACCACACACACAGGATATTGAGAGGTAACAATTTTTGGGATTCCCCTGAGTTCTACTCTGTGTAGTGCTCTAATCCCAGTGTAAGGCTGGTCACTGTCTGCCCACTCGCTCTGTCTGCTGCTAACTCTCAGGCACAGTTTGATTTACTTCAAGGCTCCAAACTGGCCAGTTCGAAAGAACATTGGAGATTCCATGGCCCGATTTAGGTGGGCAGTGAAGAACTCCCAGTGTCCTAACCAGCATTGTTCAGATCCACCTGATGGGGGAGTGGGGCTCAGCCAGACATCTTGTCTGAAAGCTAACTCTTTTAGTGCTGTGATATTGCCTGGGTACTGCACTGTGGTATCTATTGGTTGGAACCGTTCCAGTGGAACCACAACCCACTTAATCTTTTGATTTGATTTATTATTGTCATATGTATTACGTACAGTAAGAAGTATTGTTCCCTGTGCGCTATACAGACAGAGTATACCATTCATAGAGAAGGAAACAAGAGAACACAGGATGTAGTGTTACAGTCATAGCAAGGGTGTAGAGAAAGATTAAGTTAATACAAGGTAGATAGACTTTTGAAGGGATCTAACAGCAGCAGGAAAGAAGCTATTCTTGAGTTGGTTGGTGTATGACCTCGGACTTTTGTATTTTTTTCCTGATGGGAGATAGTGGAAGAGACAATGTCCAGTGTGCATGCGATCCTTAATTATGCTGGCTGCTTTACCAAGGTGGCATGATGTATAGACAGAATCAGTGGATGGGAGGCATGATGGGTTGGGCTTCATTCACAGCCTTTCGCAGTTTCTTGCAGTCTCGGGCAGAGCAGGAGCTATAACAAGCTTTGATACAATGTTTTCTGTGGTGCATCTGTAAAATTTGGTGAGAGTCATAGTTGATGTGCCAAATTTCCTTAGTCTTCTGAGAAAGTAGAGGTGTTGGTGGGATTCCTCAACTATAGTGACGGCATGGGGGGATCAAGACAGGTTGTTGATGATCTGGATATCTCAAAACTTGAAGCTCTTGACCCCTTCTACTTCATCCCTGTTGATATAGACAGGAGTATGTTCTCCTTTATGCGTCCTGAAATCAATGACCATCTCCTTTGTTTTGTTGACATTGAGGGAGAAATTATTGTGGCCGCACCAGTTCACCAGATTCTCTCTCATTCCTGTACTTTGTCTCATCATTGTTTGAAATCCAACCCACTACGGTGGTGTCATAGAACAGTACAGCACAGTATAGGCTCTTCAGCCCTCAATGTTGTGCCGAGCTTTATCTGAAACCAAGATCAACTTATCCCATTCCCTATCATTTTGGTGTGCTCCACGTGCCTATACAATAACCACGTGAAAGTTCCTAAGATGTCTGACTCCACTATCACAGCAGGCAGTCCATTCCTTACACCCCAACCACTCTGAGTAAAAAGCCTACCTTGGACATCCCTCCTATATCTCCCACCATGAACCTTATAGTTATGTCCCCTAGTAACAGCTATATCCACCTGAGGAAATAGTCTCTGATTGTCCACTCTATCTAACCACCTCACCATCTTAAACCTCTATTAAGTCACCTTCCATCCTCCTCTTTAAAGAGAAAAGCCCCAGCTCCTTTAACCTTTCCTCATAAGACCTACTCTCCAAACCAGGCAGCATCCTGGTAAATCTCCTCTGAATTCTCTCCAATGCTTCCACATCCTTCTTATATTGAGGTGACCAGAACTGCACACAATATTCCAAATGTGGTCTCAGCAAGGTCCTGTACAGTTGCAGCATAATCCTATGGTTCTTAAACTCAAACTCCCTGTTAACAAACACTAACACACTATAGACCTTCTTCACAGCTGTATCCACTTGAATGGCAACCTTCAGAGATCTGTGATTATGAACTCCAAGATCTCTCTGCTCCTCTACATTCCTTAGAACCCTGCAGTTGACCCTATAATCCGCATTCAAATTTGTCCTACCAAAATGAATCACCTTGCACTTAGAAACATAGAAAAACAACAGAACAACACAGGCCCTTTGGCCCACAAAGTTGCGCCGAACATTTCTCTGCCTTAGAGGTTACTAGGTTTACCTATTACCCTCTACCTTACTAAGTTCCATGTACTTATCTAAAGGTCTTTTAAAAGACCCTTATAAAGCTTAAACTCTCCATCTGCTACTTTCTGGCCCAGCTCTGCATCCTATCAATGTCTCTTTGCAGCCTACAACAGCCCTCCACCTCATCCACTACTCCACCAATCTTGATGTCATCAGCAAATTTACTGACCCATCCTTCAGTCCCCTCCTCTAAGTCATTGATAAAAATCACAAATAGCAGAGGACTCAACACTGATCCCTGTGGTACACTGCTGGTAACTGGTCTCCAGTCTGAAAATTTTCCATCTATCACTATCCTCTGTCTTCAATGAGATAGCCAATTACTTATCCAATCAGCCAAATTTCCTTCCATCCCACAGCTCCTTACTTTCTTCATGAGCCTACTATGGGGAACCTTATCAAACGCCTTACTAAAATCCATGTGGACGATATCAACTGCTCTACCTTCATCTACCCACTTAGTTACTTCCTCAAAGAATTCAAACAAATTTGTGAGGCAAGAGTTACCTTTCATGAATCCGTACTGACTATCCCAGATTAAGCTGCATCTTTCCAAGTGGTCATAAATCCTATTCCTCAGGGCCTTTTCCACTGAAGTAAGACTAACTGGCCTATAATTACCGGGATCATTCCTATTTCCTCTCGAACAGAGGAACAATATTTCGATACTTCCAGTCCTTTGGTACTATCTCCGTGGACAGTGAGACCCAAAGATCAAAACCAAAGGCTTTGCAATCTCATCCCTTGCTTCCCAAAGAATCCTAGCATATATCCCATCTGGCCCAGGGGGCTTATCAACTCTCAGACTTTTCAAAATTGCTAATATATCTTCCTTCAGAACATCTACTTTCATCAGCCTGTATCTCACACTGATCCTCAAAAACATGGCCTCTCCTTGGTGAACACTGAAGAAAAGTGTTCATTCACCTATCTCTCCTGATCCATGCAGAAGTTCCCACTACTATCCTTGATTGGCCCTAACCTCATCCTGGTCATTCTTTTATTTCTCAAATAAGAGTAAGAAGCCTTGGGATTTTCCTTTATCTGATCTGCTAAGAATTTCTCAGGTCCCCTCCTAGTTCTCCTAAGCCTTTTTTTTTTTAGCTCATTCCTTGCTACCTTGTAACCCTCAAGTGACCCAATTGAACTTTGTTTTTTCATGCTTACATATGCTTCCTTTTTCCTCTTGACAAGACGTTCAACCTCTTTTGTGAACTATGGTTCCCTTATTCAGCCATTTCCTCCCTGCCTGACAGGGACATACCTATCAAGGACACACGATATTTGTTTCTTGAACAAGCTCCACTTTTCATTTGTGCCTGTCCCTGACTGTTTCTGTTCCCATCTTATGCCCCCTAATTCTTGCCTAATTGCATCATAATTACTCCTCCCCCAGTTAGAAATCTTGCCCTGCCGTATGGCCCTATCTCTCTTCATTGCAATAATGAAAGACACCGAGTTGTGATCACAATCTCAAGTGCTCTACCACAAACAAATCTAACACTTGGCGTGGTTCATTACTCAGTACCAATCAAATGTAGCCCCATCTCTTGTCAGCCTATCCACATATTGTGTCAGGAAACACAAAAACTGCCCCATCCAAACTATTCGACCTATAAAGGTTCCAGTCAATATTTGGAAAGTTAAGGTCACCCATGATTACTACCCTGTGACTTCCACACCTATCCATAATCTGCTTTGCAATTTCCTCTTCCACATCTCTATTACTATTTGAGGGCCTATAGAAAACTCCTAACAACATGATCGCTCCTTTTCTGTTTCTAACTTCAGCCCACATTAGCTCAATAGACAGATTCCCCTCAAACTGCCTTTCTGCAGCCGTTAAACTATCCTTGATTATCAGTGCTATTCTTTCACTTCTTTTACCACCTTCCCTACTCTTACTGAAACACCTGTACCTTGGAACTTCCAATAACCATTTCTGTCCTTGTACTAATCATGCCTCCATAATGGCCACAACATTGTAGTGCCAAGTATCAATCCATGCTCCAAGTTCACCTACCTTATTCCGGATGCTCCTTGCCTTGAAGTAGACATACTTCAACCCACTTTCCTATCTGCCGGTACACTCCTGTGACCTTGATACCCTCCTCAGTACCTCACCATACTCAACACTGGCTTCTGAACTACAGCTCATTTTCCCATTCCCTGACAAATTATTTTAAACCAGCACCCCCCTCCCAGGATATTGGTGCTGCTCTGGTTCAAGTGCAAACAGTCCTGTTTGTACAGGTTCCATCTTTCCCAGAATGTGCTCCAATTACCCACGTAACTGAAACACTCTCTCCTACACCATCCTTGCAGCCACGTGTTTATCTGCACACTCTCCCTGTTCCTCAAATTGCTAGCATGTGACACCGACAACAAACCAGAGAAGACAATGTGGTTTGTCTTGGCTCTCATCCTAGCTTCCCCTAAATCCCTGTTTTAAATCTCCATCCCTTTTCTTACCTATGTCATTGGTACCAATGTATACTACGACTTGGACTGTTCCCCCTCACCCTTAAGGATCCTGAAAACAGTCTGAGACGTCACGGACCCTGGCATCTGGGAGGCAACATCCGTGAGTCTCTTTCACTGCCACAGAATCTCCTATCTGTCTCTCCAACTATTGAGTAATTACTATTGCTCTTCTGCTCTCCCCTCTCTCAGCCACGAGGACGGACTCAGTGCTGGAGATTCGGTCACTGTGGCTTACCACTGGTAGATCGTCCCCCTCAACAGTATCCAATGCAGTATACTTGTTGCCGAGGGGAACGACCGCAGGGGATCCCTGTACTGACTGCTTCCTTCCAGGCCTCTCACCGTCACACATCTATCTTCATTCTTCGGAGTAACTACATCCCTGAAGCTTCTATCTATGACCATCTCTGCCTCCCGAATGATCCAAAGTTCGTCCAAGCTCCAGTTCCCTAACGCGGTTTTTGAGAAGCTAGAAACTTCTCACAGGTGAAATCAGCAGGGCCAATGATGGCGTCCTTCACCTCAAACATTCTGCAGGAAGAACGTTGTACTGCTTTCCCTGCCATCCCCTCTGGATAACTTGTGGATAAAACAAAAAGAAAGAAGGAGCTTGCCTCATCTATTCCCTTTAGGTTAGAGGAGGTGGAAAGGTTGGGGGACACTACAAGTGTCCTAGCTTGAGTTTAGGAACTGCCCAATTTATATACAGATAAAAATAAAACATTTAACCAGCAACCACTACGACCACACTATAAAAGCAAACCTTCCCAGAACTCCCCATGATCTAAAGTAAGTTAATTTATTCTCACATTACACTCAGCTTTGCCCTCCGACTGCTCCCTGCAGACTTAGGATCCCCGAGGTAAGTTAGTTTTATACACAAGGTTACACTCAACAAAGTTTCGAGAAATAGCACAGCAACACTGAGCAACAATGTTTGTCACCAATGTCGTCAGCAAACTTGAAAATTGAATTGGATGGGAGTTTGGCCGCATCGTCATAGGTGTATAGGTGTGGTACTGATGTTAAGGATGATCGTGGAGGAGATTTTGTTCCCTATCGTAACCGATTGTAGTTTGTGAGTTAGGGAGTTCAGGGTCCATTTGCAGAGGGAGGAGCCGAGGCCCAGGCCATGGAGTTTGGAGATGAGTTTCATAGAAAACTTCTGACTCTGAGACAAGAGAGATGCTGAGGCACAGCTCGATTCTGTTCCTGGAGAAGTAGAATGATTGATATTTTGGGGAGACTGTAATATTTGTTGGACTCATTGTGGGAGTTTGACTCTGTGTACAACCCATGTTTTACCTGTTTCCGGATTGTTTCAGTGCATGTGGATCAGTTGCTGTTTAAAATATGGACAATGTTTCTATGTCGCCCTTTCTGTATTTAGCCGCTGACATGTAAGAATCGGCTGTTGCCGTGGTCAGGGAGCAAAGTGACTGTGTTGCATTGGATGCAGCAGCATACCATCCCTGGCATCTCTCTGTCTTGCCATGATTGTAGGGACTTGGACCCTTGCCTCTTGCTGATTATGTAAGCCACATTTGCTCCCATCATTATCACCTCTCACCGTTTGGAAGAAGGGAAGAAAGGACTCGCAGTACACAACCTCAGGATGTACCAAGGTGTTTCAAAGCCAGTCAGATGTTGTTGCTTTGGTAATGGTGACAATGTGCACAGCAAGCTGTCATGAACGGTAGTGCAGTAGTGATCACGTAACCTGTTTCAGTCATGTTGGTTAGGACACCAGCAACAATCTTCCTGCTCCTCTTTGAGTAATGGCGGAGGGTCTTGGACATCCAGCATCTGAAAAAAGCTCCTCTGTCAGTGCTACACTCCGTTAACCTTCAGGCTGGTTGTCTCCCCCATATTCACACTTGGTTGCCCTCTGTTTGTGTCCCTTTTTAATTGAAGGGTTGAGGTAGTGTAACGTTATATAGGGGGAGCTCGACTGCTTCACAAACATTATCTAAAGCCAGGTTTAAATTACAGACCAGACTTACCGTTGAGAATCTGAACCCTCAGTGATGGGTGACACAGCCTGGTGAGGTGATTGGAGTGAGCTTGGTTGAAAAGTACAGAGAGAGAGAGATATTGCGATATGAGAAATGTGTAGTGATGTAGCCATGGTTTCAGCTAGGAGGAAGTGTATGTGAGTGGGGTGTTCTATTTTCTACATACTCCCGGGATCACTGTCCATGGCTGATGAGTTGTAGCCCCACTCCCACCTCATGCTGGTAGCGATTGTGTGCTCTCAGTTCACATTACAATGGACAAGGGCTTATGTCCATTCACACGCTCAATAAACTAACAAACTTTCACCAGCATGTGTTGGCTGGGTGAAGATGTCACCTCCAGCTTCTGAAGCAAAGTGTAATCCAAATAGGTAATAAAAGGTAGTGGACAGGGAGCTGATGTCTCTGCATCGGGCAGTCACTGCTCGCACAGATGAGAAATAGAGGATTTTGCACCAATTACTGATGTAATATGACTTTTGAACAATGTGTACGCTTTGAGGTGAGATATTGAGTGACTGATACATTGCTGTTACTTGGCAACAGGCTATTCCTGTGGTGCAGTTGGTGCTTGCATTTTTAAAAAGATTTTTATTATTGTTCATTGTGATTCAGAATGAAGGAAAGAGGACTCGCCAAATGTGGTGCTGATGAAATATCCAATTTTCTATATGTTTCTGTTGGTCCTGCTCCAAGTGCCCAAACCTGTGCTCTCACTCCTGACAGGTTTGGTCATTTCAAATGACCCGATTTCCAAAGGGAAGACTAGCAGATTTCAAAAACCATGAAACCTTTGGAAATCACTCTGTTTTAAGGTGATCTCCTCATCCTCCAATCTTTTCTGTGAAGAAAGGAATTTCTAGCTACCCAAAGGTCTGACATTTGATAGGATTATCCATTCATTCTGGATTTTCCTTATGGCTGCAGATTTTTACAGGCTTTTGAATGTTACTAAGGCCCTAGTGGTATTCCTGTCTTTCTCTTTAATAAGTAAATTATGGAGTTTGCTGTGTTTAACATCTCAGCAATCAAATTGGAAGTATGGGTTTCTCCCTGCAGGTTCATGTAAATTGTTTCCTCCAGCTATTCAACTGAATTTACTCTGTGGGACAGGATTTTATACTTTCCACAAGCTGAGTTTTGGGGGCTGGGGGCGGGGGCGGTTTGGTGGTGGTGGTGGGGGGGGCGTGTGGAGTATAAAGTTGAATGAATGGAATTTCCAACTTTATAGACCAACACATATGACAATAATAAATTGATGAAAAGTGCTGTTTCTTGTGTGCTATCCAGCCAAAGCATACTGCTTATTGAGTAACTAGGGAGAATGTAGAATGTAGATAGCTAGGGTGTAGAATAAGGTCAACTTAACATCAGGTAGGTCTATTCAAAAGTTTGGTGGCAGCAGGGAAGAAGCTTCACACTTAATACTTGGGCAGTCAGGTTCTCAGACAAGAAAGCCACACATTCTCATATTAAGGTCCACTTCATAGTCTTTTCCTGCCCGGCCTCAATCTTTAGGCTGGTGAGAGTGGGTAGGATAGGAAACATTTTTTTTAATGCAAGATGGGGAGGGGGTTGCTTAATTTGAAAGCCCCTTCATAGTTGGGGCTCTCTCCCCTCTTGAAGTTCTGTACCTCCCCACCCCAAAATGGTCCACGACCCTCCCACCCCAAGAACTTATCTTTCCACCTGTCCTAGGAGAGAGCCGCAGTATCTCTGGCCACTGCAGCACCCTGTCTGGCAAGGTTGGAGATTGGCTGACAGCTCTGATGGGCTGTCTATTAGTGGTCAAAAACTACCCCTCCCATTGCCAGTCAATGCTTAGGTTCAGCGTTAAATGGCAATAAGCATCCGAGAGTTGTTGATAGTACGTTATGTGTCAATTCCTTCTGCTCTCCATCTTTAAAGTTCTGCCCCTGAGAAAGTCATTTCTTTTATTAAAAAAAAGACATCCTGAGCGACCTGGAATTCATATCTGAAGAAGTAGGTCCATGAGGCAGAAGAGCAGTCATTTCACAGAGGTGTTGTCCAATGTGTCGGTGACTGAGATGTGACACCAGTTTCTTCCTCTAATAATTTCTGTCCACGCATTCTTTGTTTTTCCAATTCTTTGTTTCACATTCATTCATATTCATTACTGTCCCTTAGAAAGAGGCTTCCTCTCTTCCATGTGTGCCTCTTTCAATCGCTGGCCCCACCCCCGTCCTCTCCCACTCACCTCCCCTCTCCTGCTCACTCGCTCCCCCGTCCTCCTCCTACCCCCCCCCCCCCCCCCCCCCCCCCCTTGTCTCCATCCCCAACCCTCTATTTCACATATGTGTTTGTGTGAGTGTGCTGTTTAAAAAGATCACACTTGCCAGAATCTATTGAGGGGCAGCTTGTGATATTAAGGTTTGCCTCGTGGCATGTAAGTATTTCCAATGGTACAATATTGTCTAACTGACTGTGTTGAAACTTGGGAATGCAGCAGAGTGAAGCAGTAGGCTGCCAGGGAGATCAACAGGTGACACTGAATAAAAATTCTGTTGAAGATTCTTGGACTAGGATCAATCCATTGCAAACTGCATCAAAGTATTGCTGCATTTGTCTTGTGATATGAACGTGGTCACCAAGCAACCAGGGTCATGGGTGCAGCTGCCTGGTAATTTGGTGCAAAGTTTATATTCCGCCATGATCAAACAAGAAACTAAGTCAATATATTGGGTAATCTGTGAGCTGGCACCAGGAGAATGCGTATCTCTAAATGGATCTTTCTATCACTAAGATTCTGATCCAATCAGCTACTTCCCTTCCTTCTATTAGTCCATGGCGCCAGATTTACATTAAAGTTCTCCCTGCTCTAACACTGAAGATGCCTTTTCTCCTTTCTCTCTTTCTCCCTTTCTTTCTGAGCCTATGCTGCTTGTGAGTCCCACCACCTGTTCCCTCAATCCTGATCCCACTAAAACTGCTGACCACCTAACACCCCTCCCCTTCTAGTCCCAATTTTGGCCGATATTGTTGATGGTTCTCCCTCTTCTGGTCCTGTCCTCCTGTTTCAAATCTGCCGCTATCGCCCCTTTCCAAAAAAAAACCCAACTGTTTTTCTAAACTATCACTATCATTGCCAACTTTGCTTGCCTCTCCCAACTCCTTGAACGTGTGGTTATCTCCCAAATCCATTCCCATCTAGCCCAGAACTCCATGTTTTGAATCTCTTCGCTCAGATTTCAACCCTTGCAGGCTACTAGAATTGCTTGCACCAAAGTCACAAATCACATCCCCAGTGACTGTGGTAAAGTCATTTTTTTTCTCCCCCTGACCTTTCTCAATCTTTCTGCAGCCTTTGACGTGGTTTTGACTCACACTTGTCACCACTTAGCACCTCTTCACCATTGGCTATCTGCTGGAACAGCTCCAACCAGGTTCCATTCTTCACTGATCGTCCAGGCTTCTCTACCTGCTCCTGCACAATTACCCCTGGGGTCCCACCTTCCTGGATTCTATCCTTGGGGCACCTCCACTATTTGTTTTTAGCAATGCGCTGCTCCTCAACAACAACACCTGAAAACGCAATGTCTGTTTTAACGTGTGGACTGAACAACGCTGCCATCACTCTTGACTTGCATTGTTGCTGAATAATCAGATTGCTTATCCAACATCCAGTGAGCAGAAATTTTCACAATTAAGTGTCAGGATGACTGAAACTACTGCCTTTGGTTCCTACTCCAAACTCCATTTCCAAACTACTGCACCATCCCTTACCGCAGCAGCAGCCAGAGATTGAACCGGATTGTTTGTAACTATGTTGTCATATTTGGCCCTGAGATGAGTTTCGAACCACACACTAAACCTGCCTATTTTCACCTCACTGCCATCCCTTGACTTCACCTTTGTCTCAGCTCATCTGCTGCTGGATCCCTCCTTTGTGCTTTTGTTACCTCAGCTTGACTATTCCAGCACACCCCTGGTTGGTGTCCCACATTCCAACCCTCAATAATCTAGAGGTCATTCAGAACACTGCCCACCTTATCTACACCAAGTTCCTTTCTTCCCTCACCTCTTCATTCACTGACCTACACTAGCTCCCAGTGAAGCAGTGCCTTGATTCTAGGATTCTGAGCCTTGTTTTCAAATCCCTCAAAGGCCTCACTCCCTATCTATCCCTCAAAGGCCTCACTCGCCCACTATAACATCTTGCAACTCTCTAATACTCCGCTATGCCCTCTAATCTAGCCTCTTGAGATCCTTCATTTTAATTGTGCTGGATATGTATTCAGCTGTTAGGGCAGCACAGCGTTTAGCACAGCACGAGGGACTCGGGTCACTGTCTGTGCGAAGTTTGCAGATTCTCCTTGTGTCTGCATGGATTTCCTCCGAGTGCTCTGATTTCTTCTCACAGTCAAAAGATGTGCAGATTAGGTTGTTTGGCTATGCTAAATTGACATTAGTGTCAGGGGGACTGTCTCAGGTAAATGTGTGGGGTTATCGGTCAAGAGCCTGGATGGGATTGTGGTCAGTACAGATTTGATGGGTCAAATGGCCTCTTTCTGCACTGTTGGGATTCTATTATTCTATCAAAGCCTGTAGCTCTGGGATTCCTTCTAGCTCTATTTCCTCTCCAAGATGTCCTTTAAGACCTACCTCTGATCACACTCTTAAACATCTGACTTAATATCACCTTGAATGTCTCGGTGTTCTTTTTACTTTGTGATGCTCCAGTGAAGCACCATTGGAATGTTTCACAGGTGCAGTGTGAATGTAAATTGTTGTAACATTGCTGAGCCCTTGCCAAAATATAACCAATTCACTATATTCCAGGAAACGAAGCTGCTATCCTTTCTGCTGTACGCTATGTACAACACCATACTACGTATAACATCAGGGCATCTCGGGAAGGGTAATAAATACTGCATTTTTGGTACGATTTACGTATCCCAAAAAAGAATGCCACTCTGTCATTGGCACTCAGTGTGTACGCAATTGGTGCCAGTTTATTGCTTTGGATTATTCCCACACCCCCTTTCCCTTTTGAACTCACTCTCTGACACACTGCACCAGGGCACTGATGGAGTTTGTGTTCTTTGTTTGCAGGAGTCGGAAAATTCAAATCCGCAACATCCCGCCTCATCTGCAATGGGAGGTAAGTAGCCTGGAGGAGTTGGTAACTATCCATTTACTGGCTTTTTCTTTAAAGATGTTTTTATTGTAAGTTTTCCATTTTCCATTTGTCACAAAACGTAACATAACTCCTAAATCTTGAAGAGTACAGAGTAATCATTATTTCACACGAACATACAGAGAAGACCAGCGAATAGTCTTCAATCACCAGTCATTGCAATCATTGTAGTCAGCGTCTCCTCCCGTACTGATAAAGAAAGGATACAAAGAAGAGTTGGGGATCTGAGGATAATGGGATACAATCAAAACATGTGGCTCCATGGTGCACACTCTTCTCTACAGGATAACAGATATGGAACTGCACAATTTAGGAGCATCAAGATTATCCGGTAGACACATTGATTGACATTGCTACTCATAGTGCAGGGTCCCAGGTTCAATTCCAGACTCAGGTTATAGTCTGTGTGGAGTCTGCATGTTCTCCTCATGTCTGTGGGTTTCCTCTGGATGCTCTGGTTTTCCCCCCACACTCCAAAGATGTGCAGGTTAGGTTGATCGGCTATGTTAAATTGACCCTGCTGTCAGGGGGATTAGCAGGGTAAATGAGGGTTATGAGAATAGAGTCTGGCTGGGGTTAATGGGCCAAATGGCTTCCTTCTATACTAGGGATTCTACGATAAATTCTATGATCTGTCATCCCTTGTGGGATAATATACAACCAACTGGAGTTTAACACAACATCTTAGGACTTCCGAGCAATGAAAGGATAACTCATAAAAGGGGAACTGCAGGATACTGCCATTAGTACAGGATGTAGTGTGTTAGTGGAAACTTTTGTGTACAACAATCAGTATGCCAAACATTTGTACACTTTTTATCTTGGCTCACATTTCAAATTTCCCTCCTCTCCAACCATATCAGAAGCACCGATCAGGCTGCCAATACTGGAATACCTAAACTATTTTCTGTCAAGAAACCCCACTTACAAGGAGAAAAATCATCAAGATGCCCAAGTATGGGGTATCCAAGAGAAAGATATGGCCCTCCTCTTCCTCCCTACAAAATCAGGGAAACCCTCCATGATTAACCATAACAAATCAGAACCTACCTGGATGAATAAAGGAAGCCCCAGAGAGAGGAGCATCAAGATTATCCAGTAGATACCAAGTGTAGTTTTTACACAGACACTTTTGCAGGAAGGATACCAAGAGCAGAACAGCGCAAGCTCACAAAGAACAGGACACTGCCTCCCCAGGGAGCCCAAATCTAGAAGATGGACAGGCTGGTGCTTCAACTTCTTCCCTGTCCTCCCCTTTCATAATTCCAAAGGGGCTGTTCCCTTTGCAACATCCCCGTTCACGTCCCAATGCCTTTTTTCAATGCAACACCATTTTGCGCAAGCACATGAGATGCAATATCTGTCCCTTCACCTTTTCCCTAATCACTGGCTAACCTGTTATGTAACCCTTTTGGGGGCTGGGTGGGCCGTCCAGCCATTTAAAATCTTGTGAAAGGTTGGGTGTACTTGGAATTAGTGTCAGATCATCATTGTGAGCACAATGCAATGTGCTTCGGTAGTTCTGTGCACGACCAGCCTTATTGATTGCCTCAGTAAACCCCTTCACCCAGATGGCATTCTTTCACTGCCTTTTCCCTTGGATCAAGCACCAAGGATACTAGTTTTCATCCAGAAAAGGCTATGGTTTGCTGAAAGATTGGGCTGCAGAGCCCAAATGCCCCCCCAGTCTGTGTTTATTCTGCGTATGTCTCTGTTTTACCTGTTCAGCATGACACGGAGCTTGGAGCATGAAAGTCCCATCTGTCTGGGCGGCGCGGCGTGATGCTCCAGTCTGTCTGGGCGGCGCGGCGTGATGCTCCAGTCTGTCTGGGCGGTGACTTCTGTGTCTTTATTGTTTTCAGGTTCTGGATGGACTCTTGGCTCAACATGGCACAGTGGAGAATGTGGAACAAGGTATGGAGATAATGTGAACATTAACAATGTTACTTTCTTTGTGGTTTTTCATTATCATGCAACATTAGAATGTAGAATCTTTAGAAACTGGAGGAATCCATTCAATCCCTCTGGTCTGATCTGCCTTTCGGTTAGATCCTGGCTGATAATTATCTTCCATCTACGCACATTGATTTTATCGCCTTTAGTTTCTATTCAGAAATTACAGCAATTTTTTTTCCCAGTGAGATAAACGCTAATTAATCCGGCAGCCATAGTGTTTTGCAGAAATCTCGAGATTTTCGTGAATGTTTTGTGAAAAAATGCAATTCTCTGAAAGTGATGTTGAACAGCCTAATTCTGATTTCAACGTGGTGCTCCTAGCAGAGGAACTAGTTCCTTTGTAGTTACTTTACTGAATTCTTTCAATGCCTTGAACATCTTGGATCAGGTCACTGCTCAATTTAACTTAGTCAAGTGAATGCAAACTTAGGTTTATGCAACATGTTCTCATACTTTAACTCTGTAGGCCTTGGTATCACTCTGGTAGACCCTTGCTGCTCTTCCCTCCCCATCCCTCTCCAAGGCTGACATATCCTTCCAGAACTGACTGTAATAGCTCAAATGTCGGGGTAGAAAAATTTTGTCCAATTAGTTAACCATGATGTACCCGTAGGACAAAGCCTTCATGGCTCTGTCTGATAACTAGTTTTTGTCCAAATGCTCAGTCATTCTACCCTAATGATAGATTCCGGTAGCTGCTGCGTAACTGAGCTTGAACCACTTGATAGGCCTGTGGTTACCTGGTTTTCTCTCTCATTCTTACCAAATAGCGGAGTGACATTAACAACTTTCCAAACTAACAGTGCAATTCCCAAATCAAAGGAATCTGGAAAGATTCTGACTACCATTTTTACAATTCCTTCGTCTACTTCTTTAAGTATCCAGCGTTATATGTCTGTGGGGAACAAGCTTGGTTTAAAAATCCTGTTGATTTGTAGGATGTGTGTGTAATAAGGGGTTTCACTTTGATGTCTTAAAAAAAAATGGTGAGAAATGAATTTACACAGACTATGTAGTGCAGCCACACTCCATGCTGCTGTTTATGCTCCACTCGAGTTTCCCATCCTTTCTCATCAATTCTCCCTCAAACTTTTACCTTGCTTTTTCTTGAGAATCGAACCCAGCTGAGAACTGAACTCAGGTCCCTGGTGCTGTGAAGCAGCAGTGCTAACCACTGTGCCACCGTGCATTATCCCAATGTATGGCTGCCAGTAAAAGAACATTTTATATATAGTAATTGGAATACAAGAGTCTAAATGGGGAGGAGGGAAATAGGGATCTGGGATATAAATACACAAATCACTAAAGGAGGAACACTGGTTATTAGGGCCAACCAAAAACAAAGAACAAAGAAGAAAACAGCATGGGAAACAGGCCCTTTGTCCCAATGAGCCCACGCCACCACCCCGATGTTCCCACCTCTACCCGTGATCCCTGAATATGTTTATAGATCTATGAATTAAAAACCAAATTTGAGACAATTTAGGGAGAATTTGTTTTGCCAATTAGCCAAAGAGCACATCTTTGGGATGTGGGAGGAACCCGGAGAAAACCCACACAAGCATGGGGAGAATGCGCAAACTCCCACAGACACAGGCCCAAATCCAAGTATCTGCACAGCACAGCGGTAGTCACTGAGCTGTCATGTAGCCCATCAAATGGTCCAGGTCAAGCGTACACTAATGACGTGAAGCACTAGGATATTCTTGAAAAATCCAAGAGCAGCCCTCTCACGACCCATTGCGTGTATGCCCCTTGTTGGACGACAAGGTGGACCAAAGCACCTTTAGGATAAAAACAAGTACATCAATATCATCATCTATTTACACACTTCCCAGGAACTCCCAAGGCTCATGATCCCTATTTTAAATCAGTTTTCTATACCGCTCTATTCCCATTCTGTTCATGTGCCCATCTAAGTATTTTTAAATAACTCCAGAGTGCCTGCCTCCACCACTTTACTTGGCAGCACATTCCATACCCCCACCACCCTTTGTGTGAAAAAACTCCCTCTAGCATCCAAATTATACTTTACCCCCCCTCACCCTAAGCCCGGGACCCCTCGTGCTATTAGAGTCCATCCTAGGAAAAAGCTTAACCCTGTTTACTGTATCTATACCCTCATAATCTTGTACACCTCTATTAGATCTCCTCTAAGTCTACGTTTTTCTAAGGAAAACAGCCCCAATTTGCCTAACCTCTCCTCATGACTCAGACCTTCCATACCAGGCAGCATCCTGGTAAACCTCCTCTGCACTCTCTCCAGAGTCTCCACGTCCTTCCGGTAGTAAGGCAACCAGAATTGGATGCAGTATTCCAAATGAGGTCTAACCAACGTTTTATACAACTGCAACATTAAAGGCCAGCTCTTGTACTCTATACCCCTTCCTACAAAGGCTAGCACACTATATATGCTTTCTTCACAACCTGCTCTGCCACCTTCAGAGACTTGTTCACCTGCACCCCCAGGTCCCCCTGCGTTTCTATACTCTTAATAGGTCTACCCTTTATCATATACCTCCCCTCTACATTCTTTCTCCCGAAATGCATCACCTCGCATTTATCAGGATTGAATTCCATCTGCCGTTTATCTGCCCAAGCTACCAGCCTACCTATGTCCTGCTGCATCGCCTGACAATGCTCCTCACTATCTGCAAGTCCAGCCATCTTTTGTATCGTCTGCAAACTTGCTGATCACTCCACTTACTCCCTCTTCCAAGTCTATATTACAAATAGAAGAGGTCCCAGTACCGAGCCCTGTGGCACACCACTAGTTACCGACCACCAGCTAGAAAAACACCCTTCCACTATTACTCTCTGTCTCCTATTACTAAGCCAGTTACTTATCCATCTAGCTACATGTCCTTGTATCCCATGAGCCTTGACCTTTTCAACTAACCTCCCATGAGGGACTTTGTCAAACACCTTACTGAAATCTGTATAGATAACATCAACGGCTCACCCTTCGTTGACTGTTTTCATCACCTCTTCAAAAAAGTTCTACCGGATTCATAAGGCATGACCTCCCCTTAACAAAGCCATGCTGCGTATCCCTAATCAGATCACAATGCTCTAAGTGCCTATATATCCTATCTCTAAGAATCCCCTCCAACAGTTTCCCTACCACTGACATCAGACTCACCAGCCTATAATTTCCAGAGTTATCCCTATTACCCTTTTTAAACAACAGTACAACATTAGCTACAGGTACTTATGTTGAGGGAATTGGAATTGACAAGTAGGGAAACTCTGCCAGACTGGAAGCAGAAGTGATAGTGAACTTAAGGGGCATCTGGCCAATTATCCTTTAGAACACAGAACATAGAACAGTACAGCACAGTACAGATCCTTTGGCCCTCGGTGTTGTGCCAAGCTATGTCCAAACCCTGACCTTTATCTAACAAATTAACAAATATGTGTGTAATTTGGACCTCTGCTATTTTGTTTCTAGATTATTTAAAATATAAGAATGCAACCCATCCATATCTGCTTTAAGTTTGATTTGATGTATTTTCTACACGTATTATGTAATTTCTAATCTTGTCGTACAATGCTTTGTTCATCTGATTCCCTTCCCGTGAACTCTGAAGTGTAGTCACTATTTAACATACAAAACGGGAGCAGGATTAGACCATTTAGCTCTTCGAGCCCACGTTGCCGTTCGTTGAGATCATAGTCTGGTCTTCTGCACTATTCCATATCCCTTGACATTTTTAATATGTAGAAACCTATCGATCTCCATCATGAACAGGTTTAATGATGGAGCCTCCACAACCCTCTGAGGTAGAGAATTCCAAAGAGTTAGCATCTTTGCCATTACTGCATGTGATTTTATTCTGACCATCCTTGGTGGCTCGATTCCTGCCCTTTATTTTTCCTGTAGAATTCTTAGAAAAAACTTCTGCTTTCTGTCCCCGGACAATTTAATTTTGCAGTTTGAAGAACCAAGAAACCTTGATGAGAGTGTCGTAAGAGTGCAGAGAGGGCGCACACAAGCTATCAGATGGAGAATTACTGATTTGTCTGGAATATAGGAGAACAGAAGATCTCCAGGGTAGGGTTGAAATCAGACTCAATGTAAAAGTGTTTCGACCAAAAAAAGCAGGAACCTGGAGCCAGCTGTGTGAAATATGGAGGTTTACTTTTATTGTATCTGGAATCATAGAATTCCTACGTTTAGCCCATTGAGTGTTCACCAGTTCTCTGACAGAGTATCTTAGCCAGGCTCTCTCCTCTATCCTATCCCTGTAATCCCATCACATTTCAATGGCTAATCCATCCAACCTACACATCTTGGAATACTAAGGGGTAATTTAGCATGGCTAATCCACCTAACCTGCACATCTTTGGAGTGTGGGAGGAAACTGGAGCACTGGGAGGAAACCCACTCAGACATGGTAAGAACGTGCAAACTTCACACAGTCACCCAAGGCCAGAATTGAACCTAGGTCCTTGGCACTATGCAGCAGCAGTGCTAACCACTCTGTTACCACGCAGGCTCCAGGAGCAAGTTCCCAGCACTTTTACTGTCAAACTGGCTTGGGCTTTCCTGCCTGAAGTTTACCTTTCCTAGGAAATCACATGGCGTTTGGGTAGAGGTGAAGAGTATGTATGTGGTGATACACAATACACAGCAAGAGCAGAGGGCCATGCCCTGCCATCGTTATTTACATCTTGTCTTGAGCTGCTGAGATCTGAGGGGATGAAGAAACAAGATAGTGGATTGGAAGTTGTTCATTTTGATGGAGTGCTGCAAGGGGGCTGGAGATGTAGTAAACATCAAAGTTTGCTTGTATGGACATGTGTACCTTTGGAGTTGGGGTAAATATTACACGATTGCTGCTTTTGATGGCGCGTTGATGAGGATGAAGCCTCACTTGGGAATGGAAGCATTTGAAACGTTGAGGCTGTATGAGCAATCGATAATATGAAGCAACAGTCTAACTTTGACTGTCAGTTGATGTGTAAATTCCTGTCTGCTGTGGTGAGATGGTCTTTTATCCATGATAAATACTAAGAATTGATATCAAAGTCACAGGGCCAAATGGCATTATTAATTTGGTTTAAGATTTCACAGTGTTTAGTTAAATTAGGTTCTACGGTTTATTGGCTAATTCCCTGATCAAGCAACGTGACTGAGAATCCACAGATCTTCCATCATCCATCCTCTGCGTTGTAAACTTTTGAGAGAGGCCAGGGTAAAATTTGAACTCCAGTCATTGATAGCCCATTTCAAATGTTCAGATTTCCCCTCAAGAACCACAGGACAGTGATCAGAAACTGGAACCCCTAATTTAAACAAAATGAGAATTTTCCATGGGCTCATGGGTTTTTTTTTGAAGAGTTTAATTGCTGAAGTGTACTGAGTAAGGTGTGTTTAATGGAGCAGTTGGGTGCTGACTGATACTTTTCCATCCCTCAGTTAACACAGATAGTGAGACGGCAGTGGTTAATGTGACATACGAAACAAAGGAACAGGCAAAGACGTAAGTGATAAAAGTTCTTTGAGGTAACTTTACTGTTGGGCACCAAACAACTGCCAGTGTACGCTGTTCACATTAACATGGCCATGATTCTTCTGTGATTCTCTTCCCACCTTAAATTACCCTCGATGTTAATGTAGCAGACCTGTACCCAACACTACTGTATCGCAGTGTTATACAGCGACAGACCTGTACCCAACACTACTGTATCGCAGTGTTATACAGTGACAGACCTGTACCCACCAGTACTGTACCCCAGTGTTATACAGTGACAGACCTGTCCACCATACTGTACCCAGTTATACAGTGACAGACCTGTACCCACCAGTACTGTACCCCAGTGTTATACAGTGACAGACCTGTACCCACCAGTACTGTACCCCAGTGTTATACAGTGACAGACCTGTACCCACCAGTACTGTACCCCAGTGTTATACAGTGACAGACCTGTATCCACCAGTACTGTACCCCAGTGTTATACAGTGACAGACCTGTACCCACCAGTACTGTACCCCAGTGTTATACAGTGACAGACCTGTACCCACCAGTACTGTACCCCAGTGTTATACAGTGACAGACCTGTACCCACCAGTACTGTACCCCAGTGTTATACAGTGACAGACCTGTACCCACCAGTACTGTACCCCAGTGTTATACAGCGACAGACCTGTCCCCACCGGTACTGTACCCTAGTGTTATACAGAGACAGACCTGTACCCATGAATAACAAAAAACAAAGAGAGCAAGAACATACAGTACAGAATAGTATACTAAGATTACACACAATAAGTTGAGTGTTTTAAATCTTGAGCCACTCTCAGTGGCATTGCTATGACTATTTGCCGTAGTATGTGGTAATAAAGTTTTTACACTTCACTGAAATGCAACTGAGAAGACTGAACCAGTTGTCTGTAGTTATCTGTCTGAAGGGTGAAATTCTGTATTCTTGACTAGCTTTTAGAGTTATTTTATTTCCACCTTTTTAATTCTTCCTGCAATGCACTTCACAGCTGCTTTATAGCTAGATCGGGCAGACTCTAGAGATGCTATTGGTTTTCTATTTGAACCAAGGATTGGGGAATGAGGCCTTACCTGAGGTCCAGGCTGTCAGATGAATTCCCATTTTTCCTGAGCAGAGGTTGGAGAATTAGTGGCAATATTGTGGAGCAGTCATCGAGAGATTCTCCTAAAAGTGCTGAATTGGCTAGAAAATTGTTCTAAATCTCGACTGTTCTGACAGTTCAGCTTCTTACCAGAACCTCCACACTTTGTGCAATGCAGAGGTCCCAGTCAGAAATCTCATTAAAGAGCCAGGGAGGCGGAGGCCCATTTATAATTCTGGAACTCTGTGCATGCACAGTGGCCCTGATCTGTCAAATCCCCATTTTCTTAGCCAGCCTAGGACCCTCGCAGTGCTGCCACTTGAGCCCCCACAGCAATTCCTGAGCCAGCCCTGGACCCCCTCTGCCCCAGAGCATCCCGATGTTCCTAGACCCCACCTACGGTATGCTGCACCCCCTTGGCACTGTGTAATGGGCAGTGTCAGTATGCCCCTGGGCATGATCAGCTTTGCCCCTTTGACAGTTCCAGCTGACACTACCAGGCTGCCCAGGGATACTACCTCCCCTTTCCCTGCTTGACCCCTAAGGGACCCCGATTGCCTTGCCCTTCTTTCCACTGCTGTCTTCCACTAGGTCCCTGAACGTGAAAGCTACTCTAAATCCCATGTGAGTGAAGTACTTCTGGTGGGGTGATAATTCATCTGGGGCCTAAAAGGTTCTGATAATGAACGCATAAAATAAAAGTCACTTAACTGCCTTCCTGTCGGTTTCCAGTGTGATCTGACTGGCGACTGTTCACTGGCTCTGGGGAATGTACATGCGTTCCTGGTGTATAAACAAATCCCTGTTCAAGGCTGCAGTCGTGCATCTCCCTCCACGACCCAACAGAATAGTGGGAGAATTGCAGCCCACATCTCTCACTTCAGGAACATGGATTCAAATCTCACCAGGGCAACTAATGAAATATAATTCAATTATTGAATCTGGGGTTGCGTCTCCGTAATGGTGACCATGCCACTAATGCCCTGTAGGGAAAGATATCTGCCGCCTTTAACTGGTCTGGCCTGCATATGACTCTAGAATCACAGCAAAGTGATTGGTTGACTCTTTACTGCCCTCTGAAATTCCCTAGCAATCCACTCAGTTCAAGAGCTCTTGGGGATGGGCAATAAAAGCTGTTCTTGCTAACGAACAGATCTTTCAAAAAAACTAAAATCTCCTGCAACAATGATTGTTATCCTTTGATGAATTCAGAGATTGTCCAGGATGCTAGGGAGGCAATGGAAGATGCATGGAATCTTTCACATTGACTCGAAAGGACAAGGCATCTCATCCAATAAAAGGCACCTCTGGCAGTGCAGCATCTGCTCACAGCTGTGTGGGAACTGGGCTTAACATCAGCGTCTTCTGATTCTGAGGGCAGGTGTGCCACCAACAGAGTCTGGCTGTCAGCTTAGGAGGGTTAAAAGAAACTGGGTGGCTAGGTATAATTAGAGCTGTTAATTGGCATTGGAGGGTAAATGCTCGTACTTCATTATATAGAAGCCATTGGAATATAGTAGGCCATTCAGCCCATTGAACCTGCTCTGCCATTTAATAAGATCTTGGCTGATCATCCATTTCAGTATCATTTTTCCCCACACTGTACCCCATAGTGCTTTATGTCATTGGGTTTAGAAATTTGTCAATCCCTGTTTTAAACATACTCAGTGACTTAACTCCCACAACCTTCTGGGGAATTCCAAAAACATACAACCCTCTGGGAAAACTCTTCTGTTGGAATTTAATGGGTATCTTTTGATGGGAATGGGAGTCTGGAGGCAGTGAAGATTGGAGATTTCTCTATATCTATGGAGAAAGTGATGTTGCAAACTTCTCCTGTCCCTCAGTGCAGTCGAGAATTTGAATGGTCACCAGTTTGAAAGGTACGCCTTGAGGATCTCCTATATCCCGGACGAAGAAGCGAGCCAGCTCCCAGTACATCGGCCACGCCGAGGGCCTGGGAGCCGGTCCAGCCGGGAGCACAGCCAGCCCACTGGTGCTGTATCCTCGCACAAGCAGCTCGATGTCCCCCTGCGGATCCTAGTACCCACCCAATTTGTCGGTGCCATTATCGGGAAGGAGGGGCTGACCATCAAGAACGTCACACAGCAGACACAATCAAAGTAAGTGCTAAGCTGATGGGGAACGGGTGGGGGAGGGTAGACACTCCACATTGAACCCCCCCCTCCTCCTGCGCTGCTTCAGCTCCTCATCGATGGGGGAAGGGCGGTGGGCCAGCACGGGACAAGCTTTCCCACAGGCTTGGTGGTGTGGGAGGGAAATTGAGTTATCTGCGCAAGTCAGCTTTCCCCAATCCTAGAATCTGTGAATCCTTCCAGCTCAGAGGAGGGTTTTGAGCCAGCCATGTCTGTGCTAGCTCTCTGATTGAATCTATCTCTGTGACACTCTGAGGCAGTGCAGTCCAACTCCAATATATGAGAGTTGTGTGAAACACTTCATGCCACACTTGCTTGTCATCTTAAAAAGCTGTTCTATGGTTCTTGATCCATCCATAATGAGAGCAGTTTCTCTCTATCTCTTCTATCCAGACCCCGCTGGATTTTGAATTGCTCTGTCAAATCTCCTCACAATCTTCTCTCTGCCAAAACAGTGGGTGTGATTGAGTTGCCTGGAAGTTGTGGGAAGAGTTGATGTTGTGGTGAAAGAAGACGAGCTGAACTTTCACAGTAGACGCTGCACAGACCACGCTGGATGCTGTGGTTTGGGGTGCTTTTCTGTCTGAACCTGTCTGGTTGTTACTCCAGTCACTGCAGTAGGACCCTAGCTATTGGCCATATGTTTTCAGGTCAATGTGCCCACTGCTTGTCCTAACATCCTGATAACCCTTGTTGATTAAGGACCGCACTCTGCCTGCCACCCCCTAACTTGCGCGCCAAGCCTGACCTGTGTTTGTCTGTGCTCCTGATTTCATGATACGTGCTCTACTCCCCACTCCCCCTCCCCTCAGAATTGACATCCATCGGAAGGAGAATGCAGGCGCAGCAGAGAAACCCATCAGCATTCACTCGACGGCTGAGGGATGTACTGCCGCCTGCCGGATGATCATGGAAATTATGCACAAAGAGGCACAGGACACCAAATTGTAAGTAAAATGTGAGCTGAATCAACTGATCTTGCTGAATGTGTGTGTGTGTGATGGGTTGTGTATTTCCCTCTGTGGCTGCCCCACCACCACCACCTCTCTATCTGTCTCTAGGGTGTAGCTTCTGTGCTGTCAATTTGCACTAATATTTAGCTCTTTGGTTACAGATTTTGATAATTATTGCCTTCCCTGGTGACGCAACGGGTGGAAATGCAAGATTTTCACTGTTTTCTTTCCTCTTCTGTCTCATATCTAACTCTTTGCTGTCTCTCTCTGTCTTTCTTCTTTCGCTCTTCTCTACAGTGTTCTATCAGAATCTTCCAGGCCACGAGTTTAGATGCAGAGAATAAATTTTCCTTTACAGACTCTGTATTGAAAGGGGAAATGAGGCAATCATAGATGCCATAGTCATCCAAAACTCTCAATTCAGAAATTGTCCCTTTGAATTACAAATTACTAAAGTATGAGAGGTGTAGACAGGGTGGATAGTCAGAGGGGTTTTCCCAGGGTGGAAGTGTCAATTACTAGGGGGCACTGGTTCAAGTTTGAGCTTGAAAGTTTGAGGAAGATGTGCGGGGAGGTTTTTCACACAGAATGGTGGATGTCTGGAATTCTCTGCCAGAGGCAGTGGAAGCAGGAACATTAACAACATTTAAGTGGTATCTGGATGAGTTCATGAATAGGGAGGGAATAGAAGGATACAGACTGAGTAAGGACAGAAGGTTTTCTAGTTTAGTTAGAGTATCATGATTAGCACAGGCTTGGTGGGCCGAAGGGACGGTTCCTGTGCTGTACTTTTTGACAATTTTCCAATTCAAAGAGCAATGTTACTTCATCATCTAGTCAGGGTTGGGGAGGATACTAAACTAGGCATATTAATCTTTGATCTACTGTAGGGAAGTTGCTGTATTTGTTATTAGAACAGAGTGACTGGGCAGTTAGACATACATCAGTTCAAGTTCATCAGAATGATATCAGGGCTAAAAGAGTTACAGAACAAGTTGCACCAACTCTGACAGATTACTCTCAGATTTTAGGATTTGAGATGTTTAAGATGATTGAAAGGAGTTGATGGGATAGGAGTTGGGGAAGTTCAGAGCCTTATACCTTGAGCTGAGCCATTCAGCGGGGTGAGGTCTGGAAGTACTTTATCACATGAGGAAGGCTGTGACCCTTACAGAGGGTAAAGGGTCAACTCACTGTCAAAACTGAGATTGAAGCGTTTTTGTTAAACAAGGTACAAAACAGCACAGAAGAAGGCCATTTGGTCGGAGTATTCACACTGGCTCTCTGCAAGATGTATTCAGTTTGGAAAATGTTTTCCCTTCCAGTCATTATCCAATTCTAGCCTGAAACTTGTGGTGGATGCTATATTCACCACATTCTCACAATGAATTTTGGGTCCCAGTCACTGGCTGGAGTTTTTTAAAATAAGAAGGTTTTCCTCATATTGCCTCTGATTCTTTTGCCAGCCACCTTGAATGGTGTCCTCTGGTTCTCAATCCTTCCAACAAAGGGAACAGTTTCTCCCCCTGTACTTTGCCTAGCTGCCTCGTGCTTTTGAAACACTTTTATAAAATCTTCTTTATCAAATCTCCTCTTCTCAATGAAGACCAGCTTCACCTTTGCCTGTCTAGCATTGTAACACATATCTGTTGTCCCTGCAACATTCTAGTAAACTTACCTGTTTCTCTGTCTTGCCAAAGCCTTCGCAATCTTTAAAGTGTCCAGAATTGGACACACCACCCCAATTGAGGCCTTGTTTAAAAATTCACCACAACTTCCTTGTTTTTGTACTCTCTGCCTCTATTTCTAAAGTAACAAGTTTCACAACACCAGGTTAAAGTCCAACAGATATATTTGGTAGCAAATGCCACCAGCCCTTGGAGCTGGCTGTTCCTTCGTCAAGTGAGTGGGAGTCCTGATCACAAACAGGCACATAAAGACACAAACCCAATTCATATGAATAATGATTGGAATGCGAGTCTTCACAGCTAATCAAGTCTCAAAGGTATATCTTTGACACTAAGAGACAATTTAGGATAATTGATCCACTTAACCTGCACATCTTTGGACAGTGGAAAGAAATTGGAGCACCCGGAGGAAACACATGTAGATACTGGGAGAACGTGCAGACTCTGCACAGATAGTAACCCGAGGCTGGAATTGAGCTCAGATCCCTGGTGCTGTGAGGCAGCAGTGCTAACCGCTGTGCTGCACTCAGTTTAGTTATTCAGTTTGTCCTTGTACCAATTTCTTTAACGTAAATAAAGTTAAGGTGCTGATCAGCAGCCAATTGACTGAGCGGCAGAACTAGCTTGAGGGGCAGAATGATCCCCTTTTGTCATTCTGTTGTATCAGACACTCCCAGGGCAGGTAGAGCATGGATTAAAGTTCCCTGTGTGCTATCACAGCCTCAGCACAACACACAGATGAGTCAGTGCAGTAGTGTGATGTTGAACTTCTTGGGGTTTTTGAAGTGCACAGTGCGGGAGGACAATGGATTGGGCGTGTGTCTAATATTGTCTATGCGTTTTAGCACTGAGGAGATCCCGTTGAAAATCCTCGCTCACAACGGCTTTGTGGGGCGGCTGATTGGCAAAGAAGGACGGAACCTGAAGAAAATCGAACAGGAAACAGGGACCAAAATAACCATCTCTCCGTAAGTAGAGTCTGTCTTTGGTTGTCGAGTTGATGCGTATCAGGTGGGGATCTCTGCACAAAAATAGCAGAGGGAAGTTTAAACAGGTTGTTTGTTTAATTTAGTTACTGAATTTTATGGTATTGCCAGTGAGGGATTATTGTGCTGTGTTCCACTTTGAACCTTTTCTGATTTGATATTTTAGCAGAAGGTTCAACCAGCCCATCAAACACACATTTGCAACAAAGTCAAAGCCTGCTCTCCACTGTTCTGCCAAACATTCACAGGCAGGTACAATGCAGCTTAGATCCAGAGTTGTTAAACCCCAGAAATATGGCCAGACAATTTAGTATACATTTCTCAAGGTAAAAAAAACTATAGAAATGATCCTTTGGCAACAATGTGTTTAACCCTGTTGAACCCTGGCAACATCATTTTGTGATGTTGCTGGAATGGTGTTTTCTGGCTTAAGGTGGAGAATTGGGAGGGGGGTGCTGGTGTAGAGATTGCTGAATGCAGTGTAAGCTCTTGATTACCACATTTGGAAAGGGAGTATTTGCTGAGTATCACTCTTACGTGTGCAAACATTGTAAACATGCAGTGTGCTCTAATAAAATTGAGAGAGGAAGGATGCATCAGCAGATCGGACACCTCACAGTATGGTTTGTAGGGAACTACTTTAGGGAATCAGTGTGACAGGTGTCAGTCCCCGTCATTCCAGTGTTGATGTAGAGCTGAGCTATGGAAGAAGAGTGCATGCACTCGAGTGTGTGACGTTCTAAAGCGTGTTTGTTGTGACTGGTCAGGTTGCAGGACTTGACGCTTTACAATCCGGAGAGGACTATCACTATAAAGGGCAGCATTGAGGCATGCACGAAAGCTGAAGTAGAAATCATGAAGAAACTGAGAGAAGCCTATGAAAATGACCTTGCTGCTATGAATGTAAGTTCCATTTGAAGAATGTTAACCTAATTGTGCTGAGGTGAGCTCGCCTTCCATGTTGTACCCTTCCCCATAAAGAAACACCCCAGGGAACTAAAACAAAGAGAAAATTTGAAACGTGCCTTTGTCGTTTGAGAATTAGAGAAGGGGACAGAGATGAATTCACTGCCCCAGAGTGCACTGGATGCAGAATCAATGGATTCAAGAAAGAAACTGATAAATATTTGGTCACCACGGAAAGTGCAGGGATCACTTTTACCTCCAAGATGGAACTTAGAATGGCTGTGAACATACTACAGAAGGCATCTTCACTCTGCCCTGTCAGAGACTACAGCTGGCCCGGTTGGGCAGGAACTGTTGCTGTGACTACTGTTCTTTTGGCCTCGCAGGCCTGCTCTATAATATTGATCCCAGTGCTCCCTTAGTGGGCCAGAGCCTGTGCAGGAGGGCAAGCAAGAGAATGAGCCATGGTCCCTCAACTTGACACTGCTTCTGCAATCACAGACAGTTACTCTCCCACATTTGCAGCTAGTAGGCTCACTGGTGAGTATTTAAACAGGTTGGTCTGATTGTGGCCTGCAGGCCGTACACTGGACAATCCTGATACAGATTGTAAATAGCTGAGGGCCAAGTGGTACCTCACTAGTTGGTGCACCCTGAAAACCATCTTTTCATTCAGTATAAATTAAGGATCAATAATATACTATCCCCAAACTCCTGAGTCTTAATTTTTGTGGAACAGCCTCTTGTGTTGGCACAGGATGCTTTTTGAAAATGCAAATACACAAAATCCACTGGTTCCCTTATTTACCTTGCTAATAACTGATTTGACAAATGTGATGTCACTTGCATTTCATTCAACATGTTTCCCTGTGTTGATTTGGCTTAATCATATAATCTAAATTGCATGTTGCCACCTTCCTGATAGATTCTACCATTTTTTCTTGTTAGACTAATAAGTGGCCTATAGGAAAATAGGAACATGGGAATTAGGAGTGAGAGGAGGCAATTTAACCCTTCAAGCCCACTGTGTTATTCTGTGTGATCGTGGCTGATCACTATCTCATTTTATCTTTACTTCCCTGCCTTTTCCCCATAGTTCTTTAACCCACTTTTTTATCAAATATTTATTAGTCTCTTTCTTGAATCCATTGATTCTGCATCTGGGGTAGTGAATTCCACAGATTCACTACCCTCTGAGAAGTAGCTCCACCTTATCTCTATTTTGAACTTCTGCCCTGTTACTATCCAACTCTTGTCCAAGCATTTTCTAGAAGTGGGAACATTTGGTTAACAGGATTGATAAAGTAAATGTTGAGTATTTTATATATCTCAATCAAATCCCCCCTGATTCTTCTGTACTCCAGCAAGTACAAGCCCAAACTACTCAATCACTCCTCTTATGACAGCACGTTCAAACTTGGAATTAATTTAGTGAACCTCTTCTGAACCACCTCCAGTACCACCACATCCTTCCTCAAAGAAGTTGACCAAAACTGAACACAATACTTCAAGTGTGATCTCACCAATGTCTTATACAATTGTAACAACGCTTCTCCACTTGTATACTGTTAACCCTTTGTAATAAATGCCAAGATCCCATTTGCTTTCCTTATAATGTTTTGCACCTGTATACCCACTTTTTGCAACTCATGCACAAGAACACCAAATCGCACTGCACAGACGTCTTTTGAATCCATTTTCCCTTTTATTTTTCTGACCAAAATGAATAACCTTGCATTATCCACACTAAATCCCAACTGCTGGATTCAAGCCCATTCCCCTATCTCATCAATATAAGAACATAAGAAAATAAGAATTTGAAGCAGGAGCTGGTGATCCAGCCCCTCAAGCCTGCTTTGCCATTCGGTGAGATGATGGGTGATCTTTTTGTGGACTCAGCCCCACTTACCTGCTGGTTCACCATAACCCTAAATTCCTTTACTATTCAAAATTCTATCTGTCTTTGTCTTAAAAATATTCAATGAGGTAGTCTTAACTGCCTCACTGGGTAGGGAGTTCTCCAGATTCACAACTCTGTGGGAAGATATTCCTGCCCAACTCAGTTTTAAATTTGCTTTCCCTTATTTTGAGGCTCTGCGCCCTAGTTCTGGTTTCACCCACCAGTGGAAATAATCTCCCTGCTTCTATCTCATCTATTCCCTTCATAATTTATATATTTCTATAAGATCCCCCCTTTATTCTTCTAAATTCCAATGAGTACAGTTCTAGTCTACTCAATCTCTCCTCAAAGCCAACTCTAGTGAATCTCCTCTACACCCCCTCCAATGCCAGTAAGGAGGTCAAAACTGTACACAAAACTCCAGCTATGGCCTCACCAACACCTTAAATGGCTGTAACAGAATCTTGTTGTTTTTAAACTCTAGCAATGAAGGACGAAATTCCATTTGCCTTCTTAATTACCTGCTGCACCTGCAAACCAACTCCTTATGATTCTTATACAAGGACACCCGGGTTCCTCTGCACAGCAAAGTGCTGCAATTTTTACCATTTAAATAATAGTCCATTTTGCTGTTATGTCTGCCAAAGTGGATGACCTCACATTTACCAGCATTGTACTCCATCTGCCAGACCCTTGCCCATTCACTTAAATTATTGATATCCCTCTGCACGCTGTGCTGTACCACTCATCTTTGTGTCATCTGCGAACTTTCACACACTGCCCATGGTCCCCAACTCCAAATCATCATGTAAATTGTAGACAATTCCCTATAATTCCTTCTCTCCCTACTTTCTTGAATAGAAAGGTATTTATCCAATTTTCTTTTGAAAGATATTATTGAATATGCTTCCAGTGCCCCTTCTGGTAGTGTATTCTAATTGGAAACAACTCGGTGCTGAAAGAGTTTTTCCATTTCGCTTCTCATCCCTTTAAATTTATGGTCTCTTGTTAGTGACCCTTTTATCACTAGAAATTGTCTCTCCTTAAATAGAGACATTGACAAAAGAGATCACAGAAGGAACAATTTAGCATAACCACTTAATAATGTCAGCAAACATTTTGTTTCGGTTGCCCAGACAGAACTCTGCTGAGATAATGCTTTCATTGGTCTGGGCACCCAGCCATGTGTGCATCATAAAGCTTGTCAATAAGCCCATATCAATAAAAGCATTAGCAGGTAGTTGTGTTTTGTGAATGGGTTTTATGCATCCTCTTGGCAGGTGAATATTGATTTACATTGGATTGTAGCTGCTAACATGCTTGTGATTCATTCACATGGATTTGTCTGAGGCCAGTGGGGGAAATGTTTCTGTTGTTCCTGTTATATATAGTGCTCTGCTCCTCCATCCTCCTCAGTTACTCTTTGGGTTAACAGCAAACCTTATGTTAAGATGGAGCTTTAACCATCATTGATTAGCTGTCCTCTGGCATTGTTCTCAGTTAACAAGGTGGAAGTTTTTTTAAGGATTGTATTGCTGGAAGCATTATTGTGCTACTAAGGTGAAACTGTACCTTTTAAGGATAGTTGCTGATAAATAATAGAGGCTGGGGTCAGTCAGTATTCAGTTGCTCTTTAGTTAGATTGGAATATGCTTATTAGTTTCATGCTGTCATTTGGACACATCCAGCCCCTATTCTGTGTTTTTAGGGAAATATGAGGGCTGCATAAGTTGATTTTACAGTTTCTATCTGTGATAACACAATTAGATTGCAGCACCTAAGCCAACAATGAGGAAAGGTATTACACTTATCCTGCTGCTGGTTTCAGTCTAGTCACCCTCACTGTATCAGACGTGTGCTGTGGTGTCAGATGTCAGGAGCCACGGTCAGTGTTCACCATGGTGGAAAAGTACACACACGTGGAATGGTTAACTACATGATGAGTAGCTTGAGGTGTCATTGTCAGTGCAAAAGTCCCATGGGGAAAGAGAGAGGGAAAATGAGGGGGGTTAGAAAAAAAGGGCAAGCATCTATTGCTCACCAGCGATCCCCATTTGGCGCTCACAAATTCTTTTCTTTTCAGCAACAAGCAAACCTGATCCCGGGGTTGAATTTAAATGCCCTGGGGATTTTCTCGTCGGGATTGCCAGTGCTCCCATCGACAAGTAGGCCCCGTGGAGCTACTCCTTCCTACAATCCCTTCGCGGTGAGTGTCCTTCTCTTTACCACTGCTTCTACTCACTTGTAGCAAACGACCAGACTTTGTTGTAAATCACGGGGAGCCGAGATCGTTGCCTCATTCATTGACCCATTGGCCTGACCTCATTTAGTGCAGGCTAATCTTGAGTGAAGAGGAACGCAGTTCCTGAAGGAGCAATCCGTCCTGACCCAATGCCCTGTCTTTTAAATGCAGTGATATTCCAGTTTGACTAATATAATCTTCTAATGTTTAATGAGTGTATTACAACCAGACCCCAGGTGGGATTAACTCAAAGTTATTGATCCGGGTGAGACCCTCGATTTGTCACTGTGTAGCTGGAACACCCCCTTATTGTCACAAACCCCAGTGAGGTAGTATAACTGACTCTGCATTTCTCTTTAACCCAACCTCTACTAATAGCAACAATGGTTTAATCTAACATGGTTCCCTCCCTCTTGAGTACTTGGACCAGATCCAATAGTTATATTTTAAAAGGAACGAATTTCACCAAAATTTCTTTAGTTAAGGTAAAATAGGTTTATTAACTGCTAAAAAGGATAGGAGAAACTGTAAAACACATTCATATGGATTGAGAGTCCAATAATAAATAAATAATACATAATTAAAAGGTTTGTAATACACTCTTTGAGTTGCAAGGTGTAGATGAAGCATTATGATCGTTTTCAGTACGGTTAGTTTCTGCTGGTGAATATTAATTCTTAATTTCAGGTGTTCTGTGGTTTGGTAGAAAGATTTCATTTCCATTTTCCAGCTGCGAGCCTTCTGCTGGCTGATTGACTTTCACAGCCGGCTATTTTTGCAGGGGCCTTGGTCACTGTGTCACCTTCAATATGGCAAACTCTCTGCCAGTTTTCTCACAGCATTCCTAACAGACCTACTGACAGACAGATATAGGGTAGTTCTCTTAGCTAACTTTCAAACCCCACCTTTATGTGTTTGAACTGACAATTGGTCCAGACAATTATACCCAGGGTCTCAGATAGCCATTGAGCCATAACTTCTTACCTCACCAGCATTACATTTGGGGCACTGCTCTTCGGAGCTGAATGAAGAACTGTTTGCATTTAAGTAATATTTTTACAATCTTCAATCATGGAAGGTAGTTACTTCGTACCCTGCTCTTGTAAATCACAATCTTACATGACAGCAGAATAATCAGGTGAGAGGAGAGGGAGAGGAGGGTATATCCTTTCGAGTAAGGGTTTATGAGGCAGTTGTCCAGAAGCGCTAACTTGTTCTGGACAACTGCAGTGGATTGGGAACCATCTAATAAGGTGATTTAAATCATTAACTTTAGATGATTCTGTCAGTTATATCCTCAAATTCTTTCTGAAAGAGAAGGAAAAAAGGCATTTCTAACTTAAGAGTCACTGTTTAAATACCCAGACCAAGCCCCTCACTGTACACTCAGCACCCTCTCCCCAACAACCCCTCCCTTCTGTCACCACCACCCACAGGATTCAACCTAACTTGCCCCACCCCTGCAATGCCCCAGACCACCTCCAGTCTGGTTCTGAATGACACCATGACTCCACCCAAGTCTGGACCCACACTCCCATATTCCATTGACTTATCTTAGAAACTTAACCTTCGCCTTCCTCCCTTTTGGTGGGGCTTTAAACTCACCCGCTTTATAGCAGCTAGTGCCATAGAAAAGGGGACATGTCCTACTCCGTGCTGCTCCTTTTAACTTTGCTGCTGGAGCTCTGGACATGCATTGCGTCTTCAGTCTCCCCTGCCCTGAGTGAGCAGGGTCGGGGCAAAATGGGTCTTAACATTATAAGCACAGGTAAGTTGCTACGAGTGCTGGTCCAGCACAGGAATGCTCACTCTGAGGAAATTACAGCCCTTTATGTTCCTTTGTCTTTACCAGAGATGGTAATCAGTCTTTGCCTTCTTTTAGAATTAACTTGTCCGGAAGCAGAGGGAGGGATTTCATTTGTTTCTTAAAGAAATCCCCCTGAAGCCAGTCCTGTCAAGGGATAGCTGTACATTCTCAAACATCTGCGGTGTCTGTCCATTTTTAAGGTACTACTTAAAATCCAGTATTTCCACATATGATTCCATAGTTTTTTTCCTCCGTCATCAAAACACATGCTTGAGGTATTCAAATGGGTTTTTGTAGCCAACAAAGCATTTTCTGAATGGTAATCAGCAAGATCCCACACACAGCAAGTAAAATTTGAACTATTTATTACCCAGTGTTGTTTGAGGGATAAGTATTGGCCATGACACCAGTAAACATTCCAGCATCTCGGGCTGTGCAGTGAATATTTTAAATTCACCTGAACAGCTCTCCCTCGATCTTGCACTAGAATTGTGTGCTCAGGTTCTGGACTGTGTTGACAATGGGATGTAATCCAGGCAACTATTCTAAGGACACAGTTTCAAATCCAGCCACAGCATATTATAGAATTGAAATTCTGTTAATTCATTTACAAAAATTAATCTGGAATTGAAAAGCTCAATAATGGTAATTCTGAAACTATCACTAAAACCCATCTAGTTCACTAATGCTCTTCAGGAAAGGAAATCTTATGTGGCCCACATGTAACTCCAGATCCACAGCAAAGTGGCTTAACTTAAGGGCAATTACGGTTGGGCAAAGATGTTGGCCTTGCCAGCCCATCAAAGAATTTTTAAAAAATGACTTCTGCCTTGGGCAAGGATAGTAATCACGGAGCCGACTTTTGTGATTGCTTGTGGGTTTTTGTTTGGAAATACAAAGAGTTACAAATGTGTGTCACTCTGTTCCAATATGGCGCTGCCTGGTGGGTTCATCACCCCCACCCCCCCACCGCTGGAGCTGCCTGGTGGTGTCCCCCACCCCCGGCACGGTACAGCCTGGTGGCTTCAGTTCCTTTGTCCTAAGAAGAAACCTGACACTTGCTGAAGCTGTCTTGTTGTGTAGAATACTTTTTTAATGAGTATCAAGAGACCACAATGTGTTTACAAAGCGTCATGGACATTACTGCATCTCTGTGGGCTCTGAGCAGGAAAGGGTGTGGAAGTGTATCTGATACAATCGTTGTTTTACATACAAGTGTATTTAGAGAATAGTTGGCAGAGTGTAGGCCAGCAAGCACCAGTCACAGCCAACCACCCATCAATTTGATAATGCTTTGCAGAATGGAGGCAAATTATATTCAGGATTCACCTGCAGGCATGTCTGGCCTGAGGCACTGCTATTAGTGGTTATTTTCAGCTTTATCAGTTGGTTATGGGGTTCAGCCTAGATATTGGATCTTGGAGTCAATATGAATCACGTTACACTGAAGGTTTAAGGACAACTGAGATAAAAGCAAAATACTGAGAGTGCTGGAATCTGAAACAAAAATGCTGGAAAATCTCAGGCAGTCTGACAGCATCTACAAAAGAAGGAAAGAGCCAATGTTTTGAGACCGGATGACCCTTCTTCCAAAGCTAACAGCAAAGAAAATCAGAAGAGTTTTATACTATTGGTGGAGGAGGGACGATGTGGGCAGCAGGGGTGCTGTAATAGGACAGAGAAAATGTAAATAAGGATACAGTAGGCTGAGAAAGGTGCGAAAAGTGTCCATTAAGTGATCAGAATGTGTGAATAGTAGAACATGATGTGGTGATGCCAGTATAGCGCTGGGGTGGGCACTGCAAGTGGTCTCACAGGCATCATGAGCTTTCAGAGCGCTGCTCCTTCATCAGGTGGCAGAATTGCATGTGTGAATGCCAGATCAGTGATACGGACTGTCTGAGGGATGTGGCAGTTGCCGTGAAAGTGGAGGGTGAGGGGGAGAGGAAGGGGGGGTATGGTAATTGGGCGCAAAATGGAGAGCGAAACTGGAGAACTGGAAAAATGGAATTGAGAATGAAGGATGATTTTCTGTTTTTGTATCTAAGGTCCACTGATCCCCACAAAGCTGTAGTTGAAAAATTTGAAAGGTAGAAATGGACCATTTTGTTTACTCATTAGAGAAACTTAAAAGAAGGTGAAAGGAATTGTACTGTTTGATGAGCTCCTCCCTTGGTTGCTGCGTCTAGATCCTGTCAGACCCATCTCACTGTACAAGTCACAATGAGTTGGAAGAAATCCACTGTTTCTTTGAAAAAGGTATTGGTTAATGTGAGAGTTACACCATATCTCAGAGACTAACCTATAAGACAGTAAGGAAAGGTCACTGTCTTTGTCAGACCCCAAGGCTGTTTGAAATGTGAGGATCGAATTAGGAATATACTTCCAGCAAATATTGTTGCAAATAACTTTTAAACTCTTAATTACAAGAAAAACTTGAAGTTTCACACATCTGACTAATTATTGTCCACTGCTCTGTTGTCCAATTGGGCATATTCCTTATTTTGTGGTTTGTTTTATTCTGAAGGTCTTTCCTTCTATCTCACATTCAAATTGGCTTTTTAGTTCAACTCTTGTGTGAGGATGGTAGGTCAGTGAAACCGGGTAGCCAGTATGTGACTACACTAGGAAGGTTTATTTCAATTCTCTCTCTCTCTCCAATCAGTCGCTCCCTTCCTCCCAGACCCTGCGCTCTGTCCGCCTGCCCTGTTCTCTTATTTCAGTTTCCTACTATTTTCCTACTATTTTAAGTCATTACTTTGTTCCACATCTCTTCCATCTTTCTCTATCTCTAGCTCACCCTCCTCACTTAATTCTCTCTTTATCTCATTCTATCTCACTTTTTTACCTACATTTCAGTTTTGGTTGGTGCAATTTTTTTCTTGTCTCTCTCATTCTGTCTCTCTCTACACACTGACTTGTCTCTCTATCTCATTCTGTCTCTCTCTACACATTGACTTGTCTCTCTATCTCATTCTGTCTCTCTCTACACATTGACTTGTCTCTCTATCTCATTCTGTCTCTCTCTACACATTGACTTGTCTCTCTATCTCATTCTGCCTCTCTCTACACATTCTGTCCTCTTCTCTCTCTCTCTCTCTTCTCTCTTCTCTCTCTCTTCTCCTCTCTTTCTCATCTTCTCTCTCTACACATGACTTGTCTCTCTATCTCATTCTGCTCTCTCTACACATTGACTTCTCTCTCTCTCTCTCTCTCTCCTCTTGTCTCTCTATCTCATTCTGCCTCTCTCTACACATTGACTTGTCTCTCTATCTCATTCTGCCTCTCTCTACACATTGACTTGTCTCTCTATCTCATTCTGTCTCTTCTCCATGTCTCTCTATCTCATTCGTCTCTCTCTCCTTCTCTCCTCATCGCCTCTCTCTACACATTGACTTGTCTCTATCTCATTCTGCCTCTCTCTACACATTGACTTGTCTCTCTACTCATTCTTCCTCTCTACACATTGACTTGTCTCTCTATCTCATTCTGTCTCTCTACACATTGACTTGTCTCTCTATCTCATTCTGCCTCTCTCTACACATTGACTTGTCTCTCTATCTCATTCTGTCTCTCTCTACACATTGACTTGTCTCTCTATCTCATTCTGTCTCTCTCTACACATTGACTTGTCTCTCTCTCTCATTCTGCCTCTCTCTACACATTGACTTGTCTCTCTATCTCATTCTGCCTCTCTCTACACATTGACTTGTCTCTCTATCTCATTCTGCCTCTCTCTACACATTGACTTGTCTCTCTATCTCATTCTGTCTCTCTCTACACATTGACTTGTCTCTCTATCTCATTCTGTCTCTCTCTACACATTGACTTGTCTCTCTCTCTCATTCTGCCTCTCTCTACACATTGACTTGTCTCTCTATCTCATTCTGCCTCTCTCTACACATTGACTTGTCTCTCTCATTCTGCCTCTCTCTACACATTGACTTGTCTCTCTATCTCACTCTTGGCTGTCAGAATTTGATTAAGTTGTTGAACCCATTCCCACATTTGACACATGAGTTTACACTGGACTGATTTGGATTGGTGTCTAATGGTGTGTTGTTCTCATCAGTCCCAGTGTGTGTACATTTTCCAGTCAGCAGATCCTTGTTCTAGTGTCACTAGAGATAGCAACTGTTTCTAAATGACCCTCAACTGAAGAGGAGGTGAGTACTTGTTAAGAATGTAATAAATATAACTACTTTTACCAAGCTGGGAATGACTGATGTCTTTTTCCTCTTCTAATGTAGAGTCAACTGTGCTACTCGGGTGGTCTGTATAATACACCAGCAGTCGGTACAATGGCCCAGCCGTATTCTGTAAGTTCCATACCCTCAACAAGTGCCAAGAGGGCACAGCCTTGTACACGTGTATGTACCTGCCCTGCCCTGCCCTCACATTGAGCTCTTGCTGACCACCTCCTCTGCTGTCCTACCCCTTTCTGCTGCTAACTCTATAGCTGTGTTAACCCGTACGCTGAAAAAAAACTGCTGAAAAAAATCACTCCGTTGCTGACTCAACAAAGCCACAATATCAGTCTGAAGGCATCTCAAACGTACCAAATACACAACTCACTTTGAACACGGTGTGTCACAGGAGCACTTTCAAACACTTTCAGACCAAGCCCCACACAGTGTTGTCTTATCCAGCACGGTCTGGTGTCTGTAATATCCTAATACATAATAGAGAGAGCTTTATTCAGATAAAGGATATTTGACCTGTTAGACCAGTGAGGCCTGAGTGCTGCTGAAGGTTACATGGTCACAGGGATTTATAATTACTGATCCTTTTGTAATGGGATGCATTGAAGTCTATGGAGAACTCCTGTCTCTTTTTCTTTAGCTTTGCTGTCTGCAGCTGTCTCTGTAGTCCAACTGTGAAGTCAATTGAAGTACATCAGTACAATGTTGCAGAGTGAAAAGGCTAGCCCCCATCAGCCTAAGTGGTGAGGTTATGCAAATATATAGAAGGGGAGTGAAGGCAAGGGGGGTGAAAAGATCCAAGAGAGGCCATTTTCCAAGGGAAAGAACACGAGGGAAAAAAATGAAGCTAGCAGCAAATCAATTTTCACATAAAACACATTGAATTCCATCTGTCCAGTCTAGCAGGAGTCAACTCAGGCTGGAACTGAATTAAGGCCACAAAGCCTGGTCATTCCACATCTCCACGGACACTGCCAAATCCCTTCCCCTCCATCGGGCTGCCTGCCTATTGAGCTGTCCATGGATTAAGGCACCAATGTTGTATCTCCAGTGTTGTATCCAAGCTGGAGCAGTGTGTTACTCCAGATATGGCCCTTTACTCACTATACCCTGTGACTTGATTCCTTTCGATAAACAGAAGCAATTATTGTGGATGATAGATTAATCATGGAGAAAAATGATGGAATCATAGAAACCATACAGTGCAGAAAAAGGACATTTGGCCTATCAAATCTGCACTGGTAAAGCATCTGACCCAGGCCCTAACCTCTAACCCCACATATTTACTCTGCTAATCCCCCTATACATATGTCTCAAGATGTTTACACCAAGGGGCAATTTACCATGGCCACTCCATCTAATCTGCACATCTTGGACTGTGGGAGGAAACCCATTGAGACATGGGGAGAACATGCAAACTCCACACAGACGGTGACCATGGTTGGAATTGAACCAGGGTCCCTGATGCTGTGAGGCAGCAGTGCTAGCCATTGTGTTACCATGCTGGTCAGACCTGAAGCTTTTGAATAGACCTGTCCAAACTCTGGCCCTACCGGAGGATTTGGCTAAAGCCACTGCCTCAGTGGTTTGATATTAGATCTTGAGCTTCCTGTGATCCTGATTTTTATGTGTGTGGAGCTCAGACGCAGATATTCATTATCAAGGCCAGATACTCACGTTCACTCCCTGTGCATTGACATCTCTAAATGCTGAGGGCAAAGCCAGTCAGTCTATGCATGTGTGCATGAGGGGCATCTCAACTTAGTGACATGATGGAGCCCAGCACAGCATTCGCATTGGGAGGAGAACAGAGATGGATCCAATTGAAGTGTGTCATAGTCTGAGAGTCCCAGATAGACCGTGCTCCACGTTGTCTTAACCTTGGTGCATTCAAGATATTTAGTTATTTATAGTAAAGGTTGTTGGTGTAATTCCCATTGGTGAGTACATCCATTTGGCAAGATGTAGCTGTGTGATCCATTCACAGTACACCAGACCCTGATCATTGTTCTGACTGCTATAATTGCACTTGTGTAAATAGTACTTGACAATGGTGGGTGCCAGCACTTCAGTGGGAAGTGCGCACATTTGTTTGCTGATAGTCCTGTCAGTGCTGCAATATAGTGTAAAAAGGGCTTTCTCACCATGCTAGTTTATTGAGTTAATTAGAATTTACAGCATGGAACCAGACCCTTCAGCTCAACTTGTCCATGCCTTTTTCTTAACCACTAAGCTAATCCCACTTGCCTGCGGTTAGCTCATATCCCTTTATGCCCATCTTACCCACTTAACTGTCTAAATGCCTTTTAAAGGGCAAAATTGCACCCATCTCTACTACTACCTGTGGCAGCTTGTTCCAACCATTCACCACCCTCAGTGTGAAAAAATTGTCCCTCAGGACCCTTTTGTATCTCTCTCCTCTCACCTTAAACCTATGCCCTCTAGTTATAGATGCCCCTACCTTTGGAAAATGTATTGATTAGCTAGCTGATCTATGTCCCTCATTATTTTGTAGACCTCTACAAAAACATCCCTAAGTCTCCTACGCCTCAGGGAAAAAAAAACCCCTACATCCATTCCATTAATCCAAAACCTCTTCCAATGACATGGAATCTGGATATAAGTTTCACTGGGACCCTGATATCAGTGAACAAGGGAGTCTTTCCTCACCAGTCTGGTACCCAGGTCCAGGAATACAGTTTTGTATGCAACATGCTGCTGGAACCTTGGTTTCAATGACTGTCAGCTGATTGTCAGGTCACTGGGCATTCTCCGGCTGTCTTTTCAATTACAGTAATATTGAGTACCAATCACACATGGCTACCATTTCCTTTCAGAGAATCAGAGACCACTCAACTCACCCCACTGGCTTTTTGGAAGAGCGATCCAATTAACCCCATCCCTTTTGCCCACGGCCTTGCTGATTTACCCTTTCCCCGGATTAATTAGGCTTCTTTTATTCATTTTGTCTCCACTACCCTTTACAGATTATCCTAACATTCTTGAGCAAAAAGAAAAATCTTCCTCTTTGTCTCTGGTCTTTTTGGACCAGGTGATTGCCCTGTTATTGGCTAAACTTTATCTTTTGCCATGACATAGCATGAAGACCCAGGCCAGAAACTCCAAGGTGTTTTATAAAGTTAGCCTAAATTCTCAGTTTCTCGCTTTGAATTTGGCATTGGGTGAGCATAAGGTGTTTCATTCCAATTGACCCATTTTTATCAAAACTTATTTAAGAACACCATTAAAATATCACAAAAGGAAGTTAGAATAACTTTTACCAATTACAAGATTTAAACGTATAATGTAAACCTTAACAGCTAGCTACATCTGTTGTTCCAAGTTGAGCACTATCCTATAGACATGCACCATTCTTCAGAGTTGGCATTTAAACAAGTATGTTCACTTGATGTTGGGTTTGCAGCTTTTTAACACTTGCTGTGAATTGGTCCTTTGAATTTTGGATCAATTCTCTGAGACTCCCCAGTCCCTTTCAGCACACCTCTGCAGAGAGAGAGAAAAACAGAGATACTGCCTCCTTCTGCTTTCTTCTAATAACTGGGAAAATGAAATTAAAACTTGGACTTTCCTGTGGAAAAAACTGTCTCCAGGATACTACCTGATCTATCAATCATTCCCAGATCAAGCTCACTCAGCAATCGTCAATGGACTATTAAAACTCCAGAAAGCTGCATTGGCCCAGATTAAAATCAATATATCAATTATACTACGTCAGCAGCAATAACGAATACCCGTTACAGACATCACGGTATCGACAACCTCCAGGGCCTGCTAAAAACACCCCATAAAGGAACTTGATTCAAATACCTTTTTTTTAAAGGCACAGTATAGTCACAATAGGCAAAGAAGATGGCAAAATATTATCATCAGTGGTGCTGTTTCTTCCTGCACAAAAGCCCCTTTGGATTGATGTCAGATCTGGCCATGGGTTTCCATTATGTTTGTTAGGGAAGATGATGCATGAAGGTTTAAAGCAACTAAGGTGTTTAGATTGTCTGTCTAAAACAGATTTGTATGGACTTGTGCGTTTTAACAGCTTCTCTTTCTATTTTTGCAAACTTGTGTTGATGGGTGGGGAGCAATGTGTACATCAAAATAACTTCAGAGGTTTCCAATTTTCCTTTCTGTTGAGGTGCTGATGTAGTCTCTCTCTCACCTCATCGTCATGCTTTGAGCTGTCATAACATTCCTTCCACTAGATCTCACCCGATGAGTTTCAGCTGCCAAGTAAAATCTCCAACTCGTAAGGAAGGAATCAGTTTTCTTGAAAACAATTTGATGTGAGTCTCAAATTGGGAGAGAGGTGGCATTAAACCAGAAATGTCTTGCACCTTCCCCTTTGTTTCTTCTGTGCCATCACTGGGCATTGGAGCAATATTCCACTGTTCTGAGAACTGAAAAGCGTGAGGCATCACATTGGTGGAATGTTAAACACTGGCAGTTTGCCGCATGGATGGTTTATTGTGTCCTCTGTTATGTTGGAATCTGACTTAACTTTCTCATATTGATCTGTGATCTCCTTCCCAGCAGACATCCGAACAGGAAGTTGTGCATTTGTTCATCCCAACTCAAGCTGTGGGAGCCATTATTGGGAAGAAAGGACAACAAATCAAACAGCTCTCCAGGTTCGCTGGGGCATCTATCAAGGTAATGGCTACTTTTACGCCTTCCATTCCCTACTGCCGTGATGTGTTGGTGTTAGGTTGTCCAGGAAGCTTACCCCAATTCCATGTTTGCTGAGATGCCCCCAGAACCAACCATCATTGTAGAGTTTCTTCAGTGAGATCCTCTGTAAGCATATTAAATCCATGTCCTCTGGTTTGCTGGGTTTGCGCCATTAGTTCTGTCCTGCGGTTATGGATGGTGCCCTGGCTGAGTTTCAGCTGGCTTTCTGGTGAAAGATCTTCATTGCCAATTCCACATTCCCAGCCTGAGTAACGTTCTGGTTTACCTGAGATGGCCCAGTATATTGTGCCCACTGTCAGTACTCTTGGGCACTAACTCATAACAAAAGGCTAGTCACATTGTTGGACCTAATGTTTGCAATTGATGTGCCATTGATGGTAGTCACACTGTTGACCGGTGATAGTGCTCGAGGGAGAAATGTGGAGACTGGGAGGGGGGATTAGTTGGATAGGAAGTTGGAGGGAAGTAAATCAGAAATGCTTCATTTCCCCCCACAAAACCATTGACATGGGCAGAGGGGTGTCAATTCAGGATTGGGATTGATAGATATGCTGTTGGATAAAGAGTATTGAGAAGATTTGGAGCTGAAACAGATCAGCCACAATCTAGTTAAACAGCAGAGCAGGCCAAAAGGGCTGACAAGAAACAGGAGCAGGAATGGACTATTTGGTCCTTCAAGTCTGCTTCATCATTCAGTACAATTGTGGATGAGTATCGGTTTCAGCTCTCACTTTCCTGCCCCCTTCCTCATATCCCTAGATTCCCAAAAGTCTAAAAATTGGCCTCTGCTTAAATGTGTTCAACAATGGAGCATCCATAATCCTGTGGGATAGAGGATTCGATTTGCCTCCTTTGAAGTAATTTCTCCTCATCTCTGTTCAATAGTTGGCCCTGTATCCTGAGACTTTTCTAGATTCCGCAAGCAGTGGAAAACAAACTGTCTAAAATGGCCTCCTCGTGTGCCTATGGAAGTATACTGGACTTGGAGTTGTATAGCTCTTTGGACAGTCCCTATGGGTCCAGCTTTTGTGGTCTTGTGACTTCCCAATGAAATAGCTGTGACTTTAAGAGTTTATTGGGAGATGGGAGACTGAGATCAGGAATAGGGGTTTGGTGACAGTCACTGCGCTCCTACAGTGAATAATGCAGATGTGAACTGGAAGGTACAGAGGAACAATAGACAGTTAAATGGGCAAAACTGTGGTGGAGGGAGTCCACCTGCGGGGTGGCAGGGAGAGTTAACTGTGGCGGGAGTGTGAAGTCATTGGGTTTGGATCTGATGAAGATAATTTGGGTTCTTTACAATGTGGTGAGAGATTGGGAGTTGCTGTTTCTTTTCATGGGATGTGGACATCACTGGCAAGGTCAGCACTCTTTGTCCGTCCCTAATGGTGAGGGTGATGCAACTTCTTTAGGAGTAGCTGTTCAATTGTAGAAGAGCAAGGTGATTTAAATGCCAAGGGACACACATCACTGAAAGTTGATGCACAATCGTAGAATTGACAGCACAGAAACAGGCAACTCAGGCTTGTGCTGGTTCCACATGAACCTCCTTCACCTAAACATCCAACTCAATCAACATTTTCCTTTCTCCCTCACATGTTTACTTCGCTTTCTCTTAAATACATCTTAACAAAAAGGACTATTGGAATGTTGGCCTTTATGCCAAAGGGGCTTAAAATTCAAAAGTGAAGATTTCTTCAGTTGTGCTGAGCTTTGGTCGAACCCCATTTGGAATATAGCCTCATCTCTGGGCACTACACCTGTGGAGGGCCTTCAGTGGGAGGTTGTAACACATCTTCAGCAGTTTTGTGTCAGGACTAGGAGAGTTAAATTATGAAACAGGTTGGATAATCCAGGCTTGAATTCAGTTGAGTTCAAGACAGTCAAGTGTGGTTTTTTTTTAAAACAGGGATTTGAGAAACGATTCTTTCTGCTGGGCAAATACATAATAAAGAGGCATAATGTTAAAAATAGGGTCAGGGCGGAAATCAGGGGCTATGACATTCCAGACTCTGGGGTGTTCAGTTAACTAGGAGATGGAAAGCTGATGGGAGTGATCAGAGGCCTAGGAGCACAGGCCCAGCACAGCAGTGTATCTGATGGGAGTGATCAGAGGCCTAGGAGCACAGGCCCAGTATTGTGTTGCATGTGGTAAATTGGAGGGATATTTGCCAAGTAGAACCAAAGGTTTCTGGGGCTTGGATCCAATTAGGCTCCTTCAGCCACATTCCGCTCAGGAATTCCAGCTTTGAAAGACAATCCCTGAATATAGTGGCCAGCTGTAACCAAGTGAGTCATTTTGGTAACTGGGTATGAAATTTGTTTGTCTGAATCACTATTTGATTTTGAGTAGGCTGCAGCAGATTAGGCTGTATGGGAGGTTGCCCCACCCACCCCCACATAGCCTGCTTTCAGAAATAGAGTGTCAATGAAGGTCTCAATTTCCTTTCCTTTAGACTGCCTGCAGTGTTAAGGAGATGTGGTATGAGGAGGCTCAGGGTGTGGGTGAGAGAAGACTGTTTTGGTTGTACTTTGTGCCTCAGTAAATCTTTGGTTTTACCGGCATGTGGATGAAGGGGATGATACGCTGTGTGTGGTTAGTGCTTTGTTGTGTAACCAGTGCTCTTTGGCCCTCCCAACGTTAGTAATTAAAAGCTGAGGGGGTGGGGTGGGGCTATGTGAGGAGAGGCAGGGGGGGGTGGATGAGCCTAAGCATGCAGCTCCAAAAACAGCATCTGTCTTCCCTCCTCCCAGCCCACAACTAAAGCACAGTTTGATGTTGAATGTTTTGAAGGCTCGGGTGACAGTATTCTTGTGTGTTCTTGTTGCTCTCTGTCAAGCTTTGAATATCCCGCTCACTCCAGCCTCTGAGGAACTTAACGTGCTGATCAATCCATCTGTTTTCCCAGAGAGAACTCCCTGCTCTTACCACTTGATTCAGCAGGGAAGGGGGCTACTGACCAGTGATTACAGGGAACAAAGTCAGTGCTGATTAGAGGGTGATGCTTCTCCTGATTTGTTCTCGATTCTCTCAAAGTGGGCCTGTGAGTGCCAGGCCTCTCCTGGGGCGTGGGATATGCGCATATGATTGTCCAGCACTGATTGGGAGAGAGGCGAGTTGTTTCTTTTTTCTCAAAAAAAAACATCCAAACTATCTTTGCAGGTAATTCCAGTCGAGTCTGTATTTAGTGCAGTTTCCCTGACTTTGGGTGGTCTGACACACCTGGGTTGGAAGCCTTTGATCCTCAGCCCTCCCCCAGAGTGCAAGCCTGGTGTCAGATTTCTGTTAGGTTGCTACCTGACAGTATTGAGTAAGAGTCTGGCAACACCAATTTTAAATCCAACCGATTTATTTGATAGTAAATTTACTATCAAATAAATTGCTAGCTTTCGGCATTTGTGCCTAGCAGATTTACTATCAAATAAATCGGTTGGATTTAAAATTGGTGTTGCCAGATTCTTACTGAGTTTATCCCAGTCCGATGCCGGCATCTCTACATCATGACAGCATTGAAGCCAACCCATTCCTCAAGCTTGGGTACACCGCAGCTTGTTTATTGTGAATTGATTCTCCTCAGTCCGCATCTTGCAGTTTGGTACTGTAAACAACCCATTGCTATGTAACTTGGTGCCCGTTACTGAATCGCTCTTTTCTGTATGAAATTGTCCAGCTATATTGTGTGATGAAGTAATATGCAAGGCAATAGGGTGATCTCTTTGCTCTTCAAGATAGTGCTGTGGAATCTTTTGAATCAGCCTAACAGGTCAGATGGGACCGCAGTTTAGTGTTATATATGGAAGGCAGCATCTCTGACAAAGCGGAGTATCTCCTAAAGTATCAGCTTGTGTTCCTCTTTCTTTCTCCCTTCAATGTTAATTGAGATCACCATAATGCTTGGCAATCACCTTGATGTAGACCTTTCATTTGGGGGTTGGAATGGATTTGGTGGTGAGAAGGATCACGTGGAGTTAGGTCACAGTTCAGGCAAAATGACCTCTCCCTGTTCCTATATAGTGAAAGCCATCCAGCTATTTAATCAGGGAATTGGTTTCTGTTCAATATGAATAATACATTCTAGTCAACATGTACATCAGAACCTGAGGTAGGTAAATTAACTTCTTCCTTCTGACAGGAAGCCGTATCTAATACTTAAATCATCTCAATGTCAGCCAATGATAGCACTGTGAGTCAGAAGGTTCAGGGGTTAAGCCTGCGGAACTTGAGTGTTAAATGTAGACTGATATTTGGAGATCGTGTGGCACATGGTAGTGTTTCCACTCCCACTTCAGGAAGTAGGTTTGATTGTTAACCCATAAGTCATACCTATGACAGGCAGTAAGAACAAGAAAATAGCTGAGGCCTTGACATAGATCCTTGGAAAGCACTACTGGTTCAGTCCTGCCAAAATACTTGCCCATTATCTACTATCTACTTTCTGTCTGCTGCCCCTCAGGCAATTTCCTAACTGGGCCAATAATTTGCTTTCAATTCCATGGGCTTGAACTTTAGTCAACAGTCTCTTATGAGGAACTATAATCAGATGTTTTCTGGAAGTCCATTTCAAATAATATCCATTGATGTTTGTCTGTCCACTACTCTCGGCACCTCTTCAAAAGAAAAATTCAATCAGGTTCACTAGGCATGACCTACCCTTTACAAATGTTCAAAGTTCTGTTATCCTATCCTTAATTATTGACTAACTCTGGCAACTTCCTGACAGCAGATTTTGGATCAACTGGAATCTAATTCCTTGGTTTTCTCCTGATCTTTCTTTTAAAAATGTAACACTCGCAATTTTCTGAGCTTCTGACATTCTATTCTAAAGATATGTTTCCTAAGTTGAGAGAAATGTTGATGGTTATAATTAGGGTATCTTCAGTGTTCTCACTTTGACTCCCTAGAGAATAAATCAAACTGGTCCTGAGGAATAGTCACCTTCAGTCCCATTGTTTTCTCCATTTCTATTACTTCTCTTTTATTTATTTTGGTAAATCCCTGTTCCTTGTTCACTGAGCTTCCTCAGGATATCCAACAAGTTAATCTCTTCCTCAAGTGTAAATGCTGATGCAAAGTAATTATTTAATATTGCGTTTCTTTCAATGACAGTTTCACCATTGTAAGTTTTTAAAGGAGTCTTTATTGCATCTGACCACTCTCTTTTTCCTAATGCAGTTGCAAAACATTTCTTCATTGATGTTGATATCCCTGTCATAAATTGATACCACGTTTTCACTGCTCCACCTGGGCAGTGGGCTCCACGTTTTCACTGCTCCACCTGGGCAGTGGGCTCCACGTTTTCACTGCTCCACCTGGGCAGTGGGCTCCACGTTTTCACTGCTCCACCTGGGCAGTGGGCTCCACGTTTTCACTGCTCCACCTGGGCAGTGGGCTCCACGTTTTCACTGCTCCACCTGGGCAGTGGGCTCCACGTTTTCACTGCTCCACCTGGGCAGTGGGCTCCACGTTTTCACTGCTCCACCTGGCAGTGGGCTCCACGTTACCCCCCGTCATGCTCCACCTGGGCAGGGCCACTTTCCCCACCACTGCCCACCGGAGGGGCTCCACTTTCATGCTCACTTGGCCACGTTCCCCACCCCCCCCCCACTGCTCCACCTGGGCAGTGGGCTCCACGTTTTCACTGCTCCACCTGGGCAGTGGGCTCCACGTTTTCACTGCTCCACCTGGGCAGTGGGCTCCACGTTTTCACTGCTCCACCTGGGCAGTGGGCTCCACGTTTTCACTGCTCCACCTGGGCAGTGGGCTCCACGTTTTCACTGCTCCACCTGGGCAGTGGGCTCCACGTTTTCACTGCTCCACCTGGGCAGTGGGCTCCACGTTTTCACTGCTCCACCTGGGCAGTGGGCTCCACGTTTTCACCGCTCCACCATTCTGTGTGCGACGTGAAACAGGATCTCATAGGTCACTAATAGAAGACTTCAAATTCTTGGTTATTATGAATTTCTGGGCTGATGTCAATTAATGTTGTCAGCAAAACTATGCAAAGTGGAACTGTTTATCACAATTCTTTAGAGTCATTAGACACTAATTGATCAAGGTGCAAATAGTTGTGAAAGACGCTAATGTCAGCAAAGGAATTAGCTGCAGAACTAGATGTAGAGCCTATTTTAAAAAGCACAAGAAGAGACAAGTATTGATGAAGCCTAACACAGAAAAATGCTAGAAGCCTATTCAAAAAAAATCATGTGTTTACAGTTGTAGTTGACACAGCAACTATCAGAAAGATGCAAACTATTACAAAAGTCTCTAGATTTGCCAGATAAAAATGAACTGACAGGTGTAGCCAAAGGTTGGAGGATAAGTTAAGTATCAGGAAAGCAGTGATTTTGCTTATTGTGTGAATTAGAAGTTGTAGGCATAATATTTTCTGAAGGTGTCAAATCCCTAGTACAATAAGTTGTCAGATGTTGGACCAGATCTGTGTGTTGCATTAAGGATAATGCTTCAATCCCAATAACCGTAGCTATAGGAGAAAGAGGCTTTACAAGTTGAAATTGACAAAGACATACTTAGATCTTCCATGACATGAGAAAAACTAAATTCTCTAAGTAATTTTGTCAATAGAAAACAGTCTAATCCAAACTATAAGTATAACAAGGGCAGAAAAAAGTTAAGGGAAAAAGAATTGGGACATTGTCTGTTGTTGTTTGATTTAGCTTTGGTTTTTCTCTGTTTTCTCTCATTTTTATTTATCTGTTTGTACAGCATAATAATTGAAATTCTCTTCCTTTCTTTGATTTAATTATCGTGAACAATTGTCCTTATTTGTAAAGTTCTTTAAATTTCAGTTAAGGATAATGCATGTCTTTAAATGATTCTTGCATTTGATCTTTTTTCATTTATCTGTAATAAGTTCTTTATTACTGTATTTGTAGTTTTATTTTGTCATTATGAAGCCATTATAAAAATGGCAAAATATCTTCAAGGCGTGAAATTTGGTTTGCTGGGGTTGCTGTCAAAACTCGAGCTGACTCTTTCTTGGTGACTATTATGTCAAGAGCTTCAAGTTTTGCTCATCCCCACAAGTGGAAATATTCTTTTCATGTTTACACTATCAGTCCTTTAAAACTCCTTTAGGTCACCCCTCAGTCATCTATTATCAATAACCTGTCTACCTGATCGGCTTGTTGTCTTTTGCTATTTTTTTTCCCAATAATCTGAATCTGCTTTGTTTTGTTTGCATTTTTGATTACTTTCTTCTTAGCTTTTTATTATTTCTTTCCTTTTTTTTTTTAAGTCCATGGTCTTTTTTTTGATAGTTGGATCACTTGCGTCTTCTGTGTCACAATACCTCTTGCTGATCTTCTTGCCATTTTAGCCATTAACCAATTTGTCCAATTTCTAGTGGACAATCTCTTGTTTTATCCTGTTGTAGTTAACCTTGCCTGAATTTAGGAATTAACTGTTAGGTCCTTTGAAACACAACCTCCAACATCAACTCCAGCCTCTCAGCTCAAGTTGCTCCTCATGTCTGCTGCCTCCACTGCACCTTCAGAGGTGATTTTGCCATCATGGTTCCTTATCTGTAGCCATTTAAACTACACCAACTTCCTGTCAAACCTGCTGCTCTTCCAGCATTGCTATGGAAATTGTTTACGTTCACCTGAGAAGGCAAACAAAATCTTGGTTCAACATCCCATCCCCTAGAGACCTCCCTCGGTTCAGCACAGGAAACTTTGGCCCAGATTAAGTGTTTGTGGTTCTGGGTTAGGTCTTCAATCTGTGACTTTCTGTCTTGGGGCAAGAATAAAGAACAAAGAACAAAACAGACGGGACACAGGCCCTTCGGCCCAAAAGAGCCCGCGTCGCCACCCCGATGTTCCCACCTCTGCCCGCGATCCCTGCCCATGTTTATAGATCTATGGATTAAAAAACCAAATTTGAGACAATTTAGGGAGAATTTGTTTTGGCAATTAGCCTAAGAGCACATCTTTGGGATGTGGGAGGAAACCGGAGTGCCTGGAGAAAACCCACGCAAGCACGGGGAGAATGCGCAAACTCCCACAGACACAGGCCCAAATCCATGTATCTGCAAAGCACAGTGATAGTCACTGAGCTGTCGTGTTGCCCATCAAATGGTCCAGGTCAAGCGTACACTAACGACATGAAGCACTAGGATACTCTCAAAAAAGATCCATGAGCAGCCCTCTCACGACCCATTGCATGTATGCCCCTCGTTAGGGGACAGAATGCTGTCAAGTCCAAAGGTGTGTGGGTTAGGTGGGTTGGTCATGATAAATTACCCCTTAGTATTGGGGAGATTAGCAGGGTAAAAATGTGGGTTCACAAGGATGGGGCCTGAGTGCGATAGTGGTCTGGGCAGAATTGATGAGCCAAGTGGTCTCCTTCTGCACTGTAGGAATTCTATAGTTTCGAAGTGAGACACTGGCTTGCCGTCTAAGAACCTGATCTCAGCTGGAACAGCGACTGTGCCATGGCTGAAGAGAGAGATCAGCCAGCATCTTCACACCAGGTTGTTTTTTGCCCACAATCTCTGGAAGATGGGCCAAGGGGCCCTGTGTGTTGTTAATGAAGCCCGGTCAATGGCATCCTCCAGTGTCATGGTTCTGTCAGCTGCTTTCCCTTCTGGAGTGAGAGGACACTTCTCTATGTCTTCACTGCATTGATTGCCAAATTTCAGCGACACCCCCACCTCAGCTTCACACTCATTGGACATCGATTGAGGGCTTTGATGCTTGCACGGCCCAATTGTCTGCCTCCCCTCAGGTTCTTTCTAAGGTGGTCACTTGAGTGAGGGATCAGAGGGAGCTATCTGGCACAGGTAAATCTGGGTACAGCTTAGTGGAGGCCCAAATTGACTGATTAACCTTACCCTCCCTCCTCCACCCAGTTCCGTCATCCACCTCCTAAGGAAGCTTATAATGAAAACAAGAACTAGGGGGCATAGCCTCAAAATACGGGGGAGTCCATTTAGAACAGAGTTGAGGAGGAACTTCCACTCCCAGAGGGTAGTGAATCTTTGGAATTCTCTGCCCAATGAAGCAGTAAAGGCTACCTTGCTCAATGTGTTTAGAAAATTATAGCTCAGAGACAGGCTTTTTGGCCCTTCTTGTCTGTGCCGAACCATTTTTTTGCCTAGTTCCATTGATCTGCACTTGGACCAAATCCTTCCACACCCTTCTCATCCATAAACTTGTCCAAGTTTTTCCTAAATATTAAAAGTGATCCTGCATTTACCACTTTATCCAGCAACTCATTCCATGCTCCCACCACTCTCTGTGTGAAGATCTGTGTTTAAGTCACAGATAGATTTTTAACCAATAAGGGAATTAAAGGTTTTGGGGTATGGGTGGGTAAGTGGAACTGAACCCACTCTCAGATCAGCCATGATCTTATTAAATGGTGGAGCAGGCTCGGGGGGGCTAGATGGCCGACTCCTACTCCTATTTCTTATGTTCTTTCCTCTCACACTGCTGGTTCATCTTGGATTTGCTTTGTGCCTTTGAAGCAAGAATGGCTTTTGAAGGGAAGTGGTTTTTGAGCAGGTACTGATACTGCCCCTGGCCTGTTTTTGTGTTTAAATTGCAGATTGCTCCTGCTGAAGGGCCTGAGGTGAATGAGAGGATGGTGATTATCACAGGCTCACCGGAGGCTCAGTTCAAGGTGGGTTCACCAGCAATGAGATCTAACCACAGTTTGGTACAATCTCAGTAGACCCTCTTTACTTTTAAGAGGTGTTTAATTTTACGCAGTCTTTTACCTCTTTATTTATGTTTTTTTTCTCTTGCTCCTTCATGCTATAAATTGGTTCTGCAACATATTCAATTCTGATAATCTCGTTTGCTTCTGTTTATCCCATAAACTGATTCTTCCACTTCATTGTGGATCACCTACACCTCATCTCATTGAAGGACAGTCTTATCTAAATTTTTGTTTAGTGTTCATCCAGTTCTATTGCTATGTTGCAATTGATCATCTTATTATGATCATAATTTGATAAATGTTTGCTGTTAGGCTGTTAATAAATCTTGCTCGTTGCTCATCACTAAATCTAATGAGGCAATTCTTCCATGTTTGTTCCAGTACACATTTCTATGGAAACTTATCCCTAATGCACTCAGGATATTCACCATCATTCTGACATCCTTTCCCCAATACCTCAATCAATATGAGAGGTTAAGGTCTCCATTAACATGATTTTGCCTCTGCCTATCTAATCTCTACCTTTTTATTCAGTCTGTCACTTCAAAACTGAGATTAGAGGCTTAGTTGCAATTCCCAGGATTGCCCCAAATCGTTTTCTTCATCTTAACTCTACTGTAAAGTCAACGCTAGCAGCTTACTTTCCGTTCTGTCCTCTCTTAACCATAACCCTGACCATTTTGCTGCCAGGTTTCTCTCTGTAATGGCCACCATGTCACACACTCCACAAATTGAATGAGGTCTGTAGTTCATTCAGATTTATTCCTGATGCTTATTGTGTTTATATAATTTTAAGAAGTATTTATTTGAGATGTGTGCTTTGGATCTGTCCTTTTGCCCCAGTATTTCTCCCAGCTTCCTTATTTCTCTCTTCAGTTACTTTATATCTGATTGCTGGGTAGTACAGAACTGTATCATTGAACATGTTGCTGAAGCTTTTCATCTTACATTCATCAGGACAAATACAATAATGCCAAATTTCATAGGTTGGTGACCTAAATTATTATCCATTCAGCGGCCTTTTCTCCTGTGGTATAAATTGTTGTGACAGTTTGAAATTTATTATTCTTGCATTTGTCCTGGATGAGAGCAAGATAAAAAAACTTCAGAAGAATCTCTCTTTTCAGCAAAAGTTTTTATTCTCCTTGTAGTACTTAAAGCACAATTTCTGACCATCATTCCATTTTCTTCCCTACTTAGTTTGTTTTGGAATGATTATTTATATGACCTCTTCTGTCATACTTATTGGTGGTGAATCATTGAGTAACACCGCCCAAGCCCTTGCAAACTATTTCAAGCACGGTTTCCCAATAAACAGTCTCAGAACATTCTCGCGTGCTTCCGCATCCTTCCACCCATCTCTATTGTATCTGTCATACTCTTTATTTCCCTCCCGCTCTCTCTGGTTATCTCGTTATCTAGCTCTTGCGCTCTCTCTCTCTCTCATATTCACTCTCACTTCCCCGAGGGTTTGAACTGGAGAGTAAAGCAGGCTTTGTTGTACCAGTGACTGCGCCTCCTGGATTGAGTTTTACTTTATTTTTTGGTTCAGGCTCAAGGGCGGATCTACGGCAAACTAAAAGAGGAGAATTTCTTTAATCCGAAAGAAGAGGTGAAACTAGAAGCAAATATCAAGGTCCCATCTTCCGCTGCCGGGAGGGTAATCGGTAAAGGTGGGAAAACGGTAAGTCATGGAGGTCACAACCCAAAATTGCCTTGTGACTGGGTGCGAATCTCACGGTGACCTGGACTAACATGTCGTCCCCTCACCCACAATCACTCACAACCCCAGCGGTGTTGTTCCACCAAACTCTTTCTCCCACTCTCTCAAATCAGTGAATCCTTGTGGCTTTGGTCCTGTGCACGATACACCATAGATACCATTAGTTACCGTGAGAGATTTCCACTAGGAAATTCCCACCTGCTGACTGTCAGGGGGAGAGAATGTGCACATCCTGACCTCTTGTGGCCATACTGCATCACTACAGATAATGCTACTCAGCAGCCACTTTGTCTAGATAGAGGTGCATTGATTCTAATTATTACTGGGTCTTGATTTGAAGGCTCAGTAGGGTTAGGGGAGGGTATGAAAGGATTGGTGATGTTGGGATGGTGGTTTGGGGGGGAGGGGGATGCTCTTGTTCTTCCTTTCCCCAAGCTGCTGATGGATTGATACTTTGGTATGTTACTTAATGGATGAACGATGCTGTAAACCAGTTCAGTGATATCCGATTACTCATAGTTTGTATAAGACGATGTGAGCGGAGTAGTTGACTAACTGTGCCTGACTCGTCCCTCTGAGCACTTCCCCTGCACACAAACACCATCTCCCATAAACTGCCCCCACCCCTTTATACACACAGTCTCCTGTAAACTATCTTGCATAAACACCACTGCACACAAACAGGCTGGCACCTTTCACAACCAGAGTTTCCTTTTGTAGTTCAGGCAAAGGTTTTTCTGGCATCATGTGCTGAAGCTTGGTATTCTGTGTCAGTGTCCAACTTGTGTTGTGCTCATGGATTATCCTTTGTGAATATGCGCTGTTGTAGGCTGCATTACTGTTTCGGAGTCAGTGCCAATGAGATGGGCCCACTTCTCTGGTTTTGTGTTTCATACTCTGGAAACATTCACCCTCACCTCTCACTGCTGCTGTCTACTTTTAAGGTGAATGAATTGCAGAACATCACGAGTGCCGAGGTTATCGTCCCCCGAGACCAGACACCAGACGACAAGGATGAAGTCATTGTGAAAATCGTTGGTCATTTCTTTGCCAGTCAGGTAAGCTGCACTGACCATTCACTCTATCACATTGTGTGTCACAGCACAGGACATCCTAAGGCAAGGGAGATAACAGGAGGAGAGCCTGGATGAAGGATGATGAGCAATAGAGGGTGCAGAGTTATACTGCAGCAAGCCAGGGAGGATATTGATAGCTAGAGCAATTTTCACAATTATTTGTTTACAGATATACACATCGGCATGCTTCTCATCAATCCAACAATCAGAGTTCCAGCATATTCCTACTTATGGAAAACAAATAAGTTGGAGTTAACATCCACCAGCTATCTACAATTTAACAAAATTAATATACACTTCATCTGTCTTTTCTGTTTACACTGTGTCACAGTCAGACCTATGGTACCATGTATCTGTTGACACTGTGTGATGCTCAATCGTCTTGGGCATAGTGTAGGGGTACTGTATACTTACACTGTCACATTCTGTCTTGGGGATACAGTCTGTGTTTACACTGTGTGACATTCAGTCCTCTAGAATACAATGTGTGTGTTTACACTGTGTGACGGTCAGTCCTCTGGGATCAGTGTGTTTACACTGTGTAACGCTCAGTCCCCTAGGATACAGTGTTGACTTTACACTGCATGACACCGTGTGTGTGTGTGTGTGTGTGTGTGTGTGTGTGTGTGTGTGTGGTGCGTGCGCGTGCGCGTTTACACTGTGTAACGCTAAGACCCTAGGGGGCGTATAGTGAATTTGTTTACACTGTGGGACATGCAGTTCTCTTGAATAGAGTGTGAGACATTGTCCACTCTGGAAACTTACAAAAAATGTGCAGAAACGACCATTCAGCCCTTTAAATCTGCTCCACCATTAATTATGATCATCGGCTTCTTTCTGTTTTGATCCTTTTCTCCTCAAGTGATCTATGTAACTGCTTCTTGAAAACAGACGATATTTTGGCTTTAATTACTTTCTGTGGTAATGAATTACACTGGCTGACCATTCTCTAGGTGAAGAAATTGCTCCTCATTTCTGCTCTAAGTGGTCTTCACTGTATCCTCAGACTGTGATCCCTGGTACTAGACATCCCTGCCATTGGGAATGTCCTTCCTACATCTACCCTGTTTAGTCCTGTTAGAATCTCATAGTTTCTAAGAGATTCCCCACCTCAACTGAATTTTAACAAATGCAACCCACACAATCTCTCCTTATACATCAGTCCTGCTATCTCAAGAATCTTTCTGGTTTACCTTCTCTGTACTCCCTCTATAGCAAAATATCCTTCCTCTGAGAAGGAAGTGAATGTGTACATAATATTCCAGTTACGGCCTCACCAAGGCTCTGTATAATTGCAGAAAGACATCCTTGCTCTTGTACCCGAATCCTCTCACTATGAAGGCTGACAGACCATTTACCTTATTTTACTGTTTGCTGCACCTTCAGCAACTGGTGTACAGGGATACCCAGATCCTGTTACATATTCCCCACTCTTAATTAAAAGCCATTCAGATAGCTGTCTTCCTGTTTTTACTACCAAAGTGAATGTCCTCATATTTATCCACATTATGCTGTATCTGCCATGCATTTGTCCACTCACTCAACTTATCCAAATCACACTGAAGTATCTCTGAATCCTCCTCACAGCCTATCCTCCTATCTGGCTTTATGTCATCTGCAAATTTGGAGATATTACATTTAGTTCTTTTAGCTTAACCGTTGATACATACTATGAATAGCTGTGGTCCCAGCACTGATTCCTGCGGTACCCCACTAGATAATGCCTACCATTTGGAAAAAGACACATTCCTACTTTTTGTTTCCTATTTGCAAACCAGTTTTCTGTGCAATTCAGTACACTACCCCCTATCCCATGTGCTTTAATTTTACATATTAATTTTTTGTTTGGGACTTGGTTGAAAGCCTTCTGAAAATCCAAACAAACCACATCCACTGGCTGTCTGTCATCAACTCTATTGGTTACATTTTCAAAGAATTCTAGCAGATTTTTCAAGCATAATTTCCCTTTTGTAAATCCATGCTGTCTTTGTCCAATCCTGCCACCTTTTTCCAAGTGATTTGCTGTAGAATCTTTTGATAATGGGCTGTCAAATTTCCTCCACTACTGGCATCAAGCTAATTATAATTCCCAGTTTTCTCTCTTACCCGCGCGCGCACCCCCCCCCCCCCCCCCCCCCCCCCCACCACCCACACACACACACACACACACCATCTTGGGGTTACATTAGCTACCTTCCAATCTGTAGGAATTGTTCCAGAGTCTACAGAATCTTGGGATGATGACTGGCAGTGCATCCACTATTTCTGGAGCCAGTTCCTTAAATACCGGGGAAGTAGATTATCCCGTCCTGGGGATTTTATTGACTTTCAGTCCCCATCAATTTCTCAATTAATACTGACCACCTTCAGTTCCTTCATTCTCAGTAAACCCTGAGAACTGCCAAATCACCTAACTTGCACATCTTTGGACTGTGGAAAGAAACCAGTGCACCTGGAGGAAACCCGTGCAGACACGTGGAGAATGTGCAAACTCCATCCAGACAGTGGCCCAAGCCAGGAATTGAACTCAGATCCCTGGCACTGTGAAGCAGCAATGTTAACCACTATGTCACTGTGCTGCCCAATATAGATATATAGTATATAGATCCCCAAACAGTAGTGGTGGTGTTGCGAATGACATAAAACAGGAAATGAGAGATACATGGAATAAAGGAACATCTATAATTACAGATGGTTTTAATCTCCGTATAGATTGGACAAGTCAAATTAGTCACAATACTGTACAGGAGGAATTCCTGGAATGAATAAGGGATTGTTTTATGGATCATGAAGGCAATGAAGAGCAAAAGATTGGTGAGGACAAATGTAGGTCCCTTACAGTTAGAAACGGGGGAATTTATGACAGGAAAAGAAATTGCTGCACAGCTAAATACATGCTTTGATTCTGTCTTCACAAAGGAGGTCACAAATGGGATACCAGAAATGTGGGGAAACAAAGAGTTTACTGAGAACTGAGGATCTGAAGAAGGCCAATATTAATAGAGAAATGGTGCTGGGAAACTGATGGGGATTGAAAGTCAATAAAATCCCTAGATTGTGATAATCTACATCCTGGGGTATTTAAGGAAGTGGCTCTAGATTATCCCTGAAAGTAGGCAGTCAAGCGGATAAAGTTGTTAAGAAGGCATATGGAGTCTTAGCTTTTATTGGTAGGGGGATTGAATTTAGGAGCCGCAGCATCATGTTGCAACTGTACAAAACTCTAGTGCGGCCGCACTTGGAGTATTGTGTGCAGTTCTGGTCCCCACATTATAAGAAAGATGTGGAGGCATTGGAGAGGGTACAGAGGAGGTTTACCAGGATGTTGCCTGGTATGGAGGGCAGGTCCTATGAAGAGAGGTTGAAGGATTTGAGGTTGTTTTCGTTAGAAAGGAGGCGGCTAAGAGGGATCTTATTGAAGCATATAAGATGATTAGAGGTTTAGATAGGGTGGACAGTGATAGCCTTTTTCCTAGGATGGAGAAAGCTAGCACGAGGGGACACAGCTTTAAATTAAGGGGTATGAGTTATAGGACGGATATCAGAGGTAGGTTCTTTACTCAAAGAGTGATTAGGGAGTGGAATGCCCTGCCTGCAGCTGTTGTAGATGCGCCAAGTTTGGTGGCGTTTAAGAGGTTAATTGATATGGAAGAGAAGGGAATGGTTTAGTTTGGAGGGGCATTGCTTTTTATTTTGGTCGGCACAACATCGAAGGCCGAAGGGCCTGTTCTGTGCTGTAATGTTCTATGTAGACCTCCTCCCAGCAATTATGTGACACACAGTCCCTTGGATACAGTCTGTGTTTACACTGTGTGACAGTCAGCCTCCTGGGGTACAGTGTGTGTGTTTATGCTGTGTGACAGTCAGCATATAGTGTGACATTCAGGATGTAGCGTGTACATTTACATAGAACACTACAGCACAAACAGGCCTTCGGCCCACGAGTTGCGCCGATCACATCTATACCTACCAATCCACAGACCTATCTATAACCCCCTATCCCATTAGTTCCCATGTACTCATCCAGAAGTCTTTTAAAAGACCCCAGCGAGTTCGCCTCTACCACCTCAGACGGCAGCCGATTCCATTCACTCACCACCCTCTGAGTGAAAACTTACCCCTAACATCCCCTCTGTATTTGCTTCCCTGCACCTTAAATCTGTGTCCTCTCGTAGTGACCATTTCCGCTCGGGGAAATAGCCTGAGAATCCGCCCTATCTATTCCTCTCAACATTTTATAAACCTCGATCAGGTCACCTCTCAACCTACGTCTCTCCAGGGAGAAGAGTCCCAGCTCCCTCAACCTATCTTCATAAGCCTGCCTCCCAATCCAGGCAGCATCCTTGTAAATCTCCTCTGCATTCTTTCAATAGCTTCTACATCCTTCTTGTAGTGAGGCAAGCAGAATTGCACACAGTACTCCAAGTGGGGTCTGACAAGGGTGTTATAAAGCTGCATCATTACCTCCTGACTCCTAAACTCTATTCCTCGATTAATGAAGGCCAGTACACCGTACGCCTTCTTGACCACTTCCTCCACCTGTGAGGCCGATTTAAGAGTCCTATGGACCCGGACCCCGAGATCCTTCTGCTTTACAACACAGCTAAGACTCCTACCCCTTATATTGTACTCCTTCATCCCATTATTCCTGCCAAAATGGACCACTACACGTTTATCTGCGTTGAAGTCCATCTGCCACTTCTCCGCCCAGTCTTGCATCCTATCCTTGCATCCAAAACTATGATGAACAACATCATTCCAACAAAACTTACACTGACATTCAGTCTCTTGGAGTTTACACTGTGTGATACTCAGTCCCCTGGAATACAGTGTGTGTATTTACGCTGTTTGACAGTCAGTCTATTGGTTACAGTGTGTGTATTTACATTGTGACATTCAGTCCCCTGGAGTACACTGTGTATTTACAGTGTGACGCTCCGTCCCCTGAGGTACAGTATGTGTGTGTGTGTGTTTATGCTGAATGATACTCAGTCCCCTGGGGTAGTGTGTGTTAACGCTGTGTCACCCTCAGTCCCTTGAGGTACAATGTGTGTTTTTATGTTGTGTGACACTCAGTCCCCTGTGATGCAGAGTGTGTGTTTACACCATGTGACACATAGTCCCTGGGGTACAATGTGTGTATTTACACTGTGTGACATTCAGTCCCTGGGGGGTACAGGATGTGTATTCACACTGTGTGACAGGCAGCTTAACCTTCAATATGTGGTTTCCTCTCGGTGCTCTGGTTTCCTTCCACACTTCAAAGATGCACAGATTAGGTTGGTTGGCCATGGTAAATTGTTCCTTGATGTCAGTGTAAATATGTGGGGTTATGAGGTTAGGGACTGTATGGGATTGTGGTCGGTGCAGACTCAGTAGGCCAAACGGTCTGCTTCTGCATTGAAGGGACTCTGTGATGAACAACATCATTCCAACAAAACTTACCTCCAAACTCTGTTGCTTAGAGCTTGGCTCCTTCTTCTGTGACTGACTGATCTTAGACTTCCTAAACCACAATCAGTGAGGACAGGCAACAATACTTTCTCCATGATTATCCTCAACATCAGTGCCCCACAAGGCTGTGTTCTCAGCCCCCTACTATATTCCTTACACATTTGTGATTGTGTGGCCAAATTCCCCTCCAGTTTGATTTTTAAATTTGCTGATGACATCACCATAGTGGGTCAAATTTCAAACAATGACGAGCCCGAGTACAAGAATGAGATGGAGAATCTGGTGAATTGGTGTGATGACAATAATCTCTCCCTCAATGTCAGTAAAACGAAGGAGATGGTGACTTCAGGAAGCGTAGTGGAGGTCATGCCCTTGTCTAGATCAACTGTGATGAAATGGAAATGGTCACGAACTTCAAGTTTCTGGATGTTCAGATCAACAACAACTGCTGCTGAATTTTAAGAGAGAGCTGTTTTGGTAACTGAGGTGGCAGTTGCTTTGCCTCTGACTGTTCTGTGTCTCTTCCTCCTCTCTCCCCCTTCCCTCACTGCAGACCGCACAACGCAAGATCCGAGAGATTGTACAGCAGGTCAAACAGCAGGCAGGAGCAATGACTTCACAGCGCAGCAAGTGAAGTGAGGCAGAGCTAGGACACGAGTAACAGCTGACGAATGTAGCCCTTCCAACAAGTGGACACGAGAGATTGACAGGTCGGGAATGAACCAAAGAAACGACGGACAAATGAAACAAAGAAAAAGGATGTTTCCCAACCAAAGACTGTGGCTCTGCAGCTACAGCGGGGGATTTGTACGAAGGAAGTAGTGACTGCCGGCAGTCAGCCCACAGTCTGAAGAATCTCTTGCATTACTCTGATCCTTTTCGTTGGGTAAACTAGGCTGATTTGTAGACCATTCAGGAAATCGAGCAGGCACTTGGGCCATGGTAGTGTGAATAGGGTTTTTTTTTATAATAAAATTGAAACTAGTTCTGGTTTAACACTGCTTTGTAGATAACACGTGCATTTTTTTTTTGTTTTGTTTCATTTGCTATTTTCATTCCTAAGAGATTAAATCATATCTGTGAGGCCAGACACCATCGCTTGTCGAAAGTTTATTTTTTAAAAGCTATAACAGGGGAGTAGAGTGAGGTCAGAAGGTGAATTAAAAGAAATGACTTGAATGGGGTGGGGGGAGGAGAGACATGGAGAAAGGGGAAGATGAAGGGATACAGTGAGGGAGGAGGAGGAATGGCTGTTCTTGGGAATATATTAGTTCTGCTTGCTGAGACAACCAGAGTTTAGCAGCAAGATGTGGAACAAATTTGTCATGGAGCCTGTTTGCGTAAAGGAATACTGTCTGCAATGTTCAACTTCTACTCTCAGTCGTCTGAACTCCCTCAGTGTCCTTGTTCGGTCCATCTAAATGCAGGTGGAGAGGATCTGCGTAAGAAGGTAATGAAAGGAGCTGACTACTTCAGAGGTCAGTCCAGTAATTTACCCTTCAGAAACTGGATATAGATAGTGCCAGAAGCTTTAAAGACAATCGGTAAAGATCGGAGAGTATCTTTAAATGCTGTACCCTATCATTTGAAACACTGTCCAATTCACTAAACTTCTGCCACCACTGATCACCGCTTTTGTCAATCAGAATACCTATCCAAAACTCAGCTTAATCTCTGCATCACATGCGCACGTGTGCACACACACGTACACACACACACACACACTTGGCAATGTTACAAGTTTCACATCTACTTTTGCAGCAAGCATACACTGATAGCTATTCAACCAAGACAGTCAAATTATACAAACAAATTGCATGACGACCACTGACATGCAATACCCTCACTCTTGTATCGCATTTATAGCATCTCACATCTGTATCGCATGCAAGAAACAATACTTTTCACTGTACACCAATACATGTGTCAATAATAAATCAAATCAAATCAAATCCTACAGCTGCTGCAGCACAACTAGTAGGTGACACAATGATTAGTATTGCTGCCTCATAGTGCCAGGGACCCGGATTCAATTTGGGTCACTGTCTGTGTGGAGTTTGCACATTCTCCCTGTGTTTGTGAGTTTCCTCCAGGTGCTCCCAGTTTCCTTCCACAGTCCAAAGATGTGTAGGTTAGATGGATTAGCCATGCTAAATGCATAAGGCTATGAGGATAGATTGGGGAATGAAGGTGGGCATAGGTAAGATGCTGTTTTGGAGAGTCAGCACATGAATGGTCTCTTTCTACATTGTAGGGATTCTTTGGAACAAACAGAAGAGTGGGAGATGAGACTGCATGTTCTAATCTCAATGAAACAAATGGTGTTCTCCATAATAGAACATAGAACATTACAGCACAGAACAGGCCCTTCGGCCTTCGATGTTGTGCCGACAAAAATAAAAAGCAATGCCCCTCCAAACTAAACCATTCCCTTCTCTTCCATATACTTATCAATTAACCTCTTAAACGCCACCAAACTTGGCGCATCTACAACAGCTGCAGGCAGGGCATTCCACTCCCTAATCACTCTTTGAGTAAAGAACCTACCTCTGATATCCGTCCTATAACTCATACCCCTTAATTTAAAGCTGTGTCCCCTCGTGCTAGCTTTCTCCATCCTAGGAAAAAGGCTATCACTGTCCACCCTATCTAAACCTCTAATCATCTTATATGCTTCAATAAGATCCCCTCTTAGCCGCCTCCTTTCTAACGAAAACAACCTCAAATCCTTCAACCTCTCTTCATAGGACCTGCCCTCCTATGAGGGCATATAATGCCCTATAATGTCCTATAATGAGAAAACTGTAGTCAGCGATAGGGCTGAATTCATCGATGATGGTACCCCATATCTAATTCTTCTCCTAACATCTCACCTCTCTCTCAGCCCTAACTCTCTAGGCTGAGGAAGTGCCGATGTTATGAGCACGCACACCTTTCTTTCTCCTCATCCCTCATCTCAACTCAACCCAACCCTTATCCCTTATTTTAAGTGGCCAAAGAAAACTGCAAGTTCTCCAGCCATTGGAGGAAAGGCAAGAAGAGTGATGATAGAGGGACAGTGTACATGGATTTACGTTCACAGATCCTGGCTCTAAAGAATTAGCAGCTATCTATGTTCAAGGATAGTGTAACAACAGATCTGCACATGGGCTTTGTTGGCCTGGGGAAACGACAGCACAGCTGCCAGCTCAGTGGAGGCCAAGGTTGTTGTGAGGTTTGCTGCAGAGAACTTAGATGAGGACTTTGATGGGCAAGCCTAGGGAAGAAAGCTGAGAATGCACAGATCTATCAGAAAGCTTGTGTTCATTCTTGTGGAACTGAGATATCTGCCACCATCTCGGCACAGGGCTCGGAACCTATCCTTTCCAGAATGCCACTGGAATGATGTCAGATCAGGACACAGTGTCTGATGGTCAATAACACAAACAACCACCCTGATCCTGAGTGCTACAACAGAGGTCGAGATTGCTGCCAATCTGGCCATGAAAGCCATCATGTTCCAGGCTCTCTCAGCTGTGTCCTCCAACACGTGACTTGGGTTGCTGAGATGCTGTTCCAGGGCAGTGACATTTACTTACTTCATGCTGCCCTCTCCCAGAAAGGCAGCATGCATGCCATTCCATCAATGTCCTGGCTATTGCCTGCAGATGTGGTGCAGTCTGAAGCTGGGGCTTCTAGGCTCAGAGCTGTTCCGTTATCGACCAACTGCAGTCTCCACCCAGTAAAAGTCAGCAACCTTTCACCAAGTATAATGGAGTGACTGGAGGAACAGTATAGAAGCTCACTAGTACTGTTGAGAATAGGCACTAAGGGATGCACAAAGTGAATTTATTTTTATATGGGATAATGCATAGTTTAATTCATTAAATAGATTTGGAATGAGAATATTGGCTTTTACATTTGCATTATGGCCATGTATAGACACTGAGTCAGTGACACAGGAAAGGAGTGTGGAATTAATGGAAAATTGAGGCTGTGCTTACTGGTATTGTATTCAATTAGTTTTCCAGAGAGAGCTCGGCTCCCTACTTCTTCCTCATTCTTGTCCTCTGGAAAAGTGTATTGGTTGTGAACCAGAGTCATCTCCCATATTGTCAGCAGATTGTTTGACTTGCTAAGTGATATTCTTTGGTTTATCACGTCGACTGAAATGCAGTTTGGCCCAGGTGACTATCACAGAATGAAATTATGACTGCTGCATTGATCTGAGTGATTCTCTGGCTATGGTCACATATCAACTGGACGTTAAGGAAATGGAATTCCTTTTCATTTAAGGTGCGTTGCAGAGTTGACAGAGGCAGGCAGAGCGATATGTGTGGACTCAAAAGATGCTACATACTCACAAACCTGTATAGTATCTTTGCTTCTGTCAGACAAGAGGAAATTATATGAATTTCTTTCTTTGCTTAGAGGGATTCAGAGATCTTATACAACAGTGCACTACAAACTGAAGTGCTGTTAATATCAATCACAGCAACCCAAATGGGACAGGCAGATAAACATTCATCACCACTGTCACCTTCACAGCCACTGGCAATGCACACCTTGCAATGAGTTTGGAGTTATGGTTGTAGTTATTGATAGATTTTTAGTGACAGCCTGTTTTATGAAGTGTGGGCATTTCAAACATTGATCCACTGATGTTCACTAGCCTTCTGTTGAGAACCTTCCTTCCCTTCTCCCTCTTCAGGCAGGTTGTCTTGCTCTCCATAACTTCTGCTGATCCTGCCAGTCATACTTAATTGCAAGAGGGAAAACCTACTATTCATCCGTATCTGAGCGAAACTACTTGTACAGAAGCCTTAGCTGCATCATCCTCTCTGTTGGCTTTTAAGATTTGAAACCTTATGCAAAGCACAACAACATATTGAATTGTAACAACAGCCAGAAGAATAAGCTGTTGATGTAATTGATCACTGGCAGAGGAGGTTCCTTTATGCTATGTTCCATGCCCTGTTTGCTACAGAAGTTTTGTGGCTCAATAGGTAAGACCCCGCACCTAGACCAGAAGTTCCAGGCTTATTCCAGAACTTTGCAAGTCATTTATGATATGAAAGAAGGCCGTTTAGCCCATTAAGTCTATGCCAGCTGTCCATGTAGAGTCATCTAGTCAATGCCATTACTCTATTTAATCCCTATAGCCCTGCAAGTTTAGTTTCTTTGAGTACTGAGCCAATTTCTTATTGAAATTGTTGATTGTTTAAAGTCCCCCTGTTGTTTCCTCAATACTGCTGTATCTCCTGCCCAAAATCCGAAATCTTGCCTCCCTAGCCCTTGTAGAACCAGTTAATGGAAACAATTTTCCTTTATCTAACTTATACAAACCTATCTTTATCTTGTACATTTCTATCCTATTGTCTCTCAATCTCCTTGGCTCCAAAGAGAACAACCCCAACTTTTCCAACCTAATCTGCAACTAAAATTCACATCCCTTTTTAAAAGTTTTTTTAAGTTTATTTGTTAGTCACAATTAAGGCTTACATTAACAATGCAATGAGTTACTGTGAAATTCCCTTAGTTGCCATACTTGATGCCTGTTCGGGTCAGTGCATTTAATCAGCTTGTCTTTCAGACTGTGAGAAGAAATTGGAACTCTGGGAGGAAACCCAAGCAGAATGTGCAAACTCCACACAGTGACCTGAGCCAAGAATCAAACCCGGGTCTGTGAAGCAGCAGTGCTAACGACGGTGCCACCCCATCCCTGAAACAATCCTAGTAAATGTTCTACACCCTCCCATATACTGGATGTAGTACTCAAGCTGGGCCCTGGGCAGAGCTTTATATAGCTTCAACATAACTTCCCTGCTTTTTGTGCTTTTATGCAGCCCAAGATGCCATATGCATTGCTAACCACATTGTGTGTTCTGTCATCTTCAAAGATTGATGCACATGAACACTAAGGCCCCTTTGTTCCTTCACGCTCTTCAGAATTGTGTGATTAAGTCTATATTGGTCTCCCTATCCTTTGTGCCAACTGCATCACTCACTTTTCCTCTATTCAATTCTATTTGTCACTGGTCTGCCTGTTCTGTTAGCCTGTGTCCTTTTACAGGCAATTCATAACAGCTTCCCAAGTTTTGTGTTACCAGCCAATTTTGAAATTTTGCTCCACTACCACTATCTCCCACCTTCCAGACAGAAAAATAACCATCTATCACCACTCACTGCTTTCAGTCCTTAAGCAAAGATTTTATCCTCTTGCACATTGACCTTCCTATTCTGCAAGCCTCAATTGCATTAACTAGTCCTTTCTGTGGTACTCTGTCAAATGTCTTAAACTCTGGAATTCCCTATTACTGCATCTCACTTTTAATTTAAGAGATTCCTTAAAACCTTTTAAACTAATCAGGGCAGATTAATGGTCATGACAGGAGATACAGTGCTGGAGGAACCTCAGCCCTTTGAAATATGAAGTTCTTGTTGCCTGTGTGGATGAGGGTAAAGTCTTCAGGTTGGAACCATGAATTAGATAGCTGTTCTCTACAGCTGCAACCAGCAGTGAAATTCTAGGATTACGGACATTCTTCATGTAGTGACTTCATAAAGAAGGTGTTGGAATGGCAGGGAAAGGAACAATTATTGGGGCACATGTAAGCTGAGAAAAGAAGTTCTGCTGAGAGGAAGCTAATATCCAGTTTAAAACGCAGAACATCAAAGATAATCTCTGGATTGCTAGCTGAGCTCAGTGGAGACTAGCAGATGTTTCAAACAAATCAAAATTGAATGCTTGGTGCAATGAATTGTGAGAAACAGTTTTTGAATCGTGGAGTACAGTTACATCAGATCTGTCATGATCTCGTTGAGTTATGTCTAAAACTCTTACATTGTTATGATAGTAGTACTCTGGAAAGAGGATGTTGTACTGAGCTGGGAATCAGTGTCTTGGTGAAACAAAACTAGGGTTGTAAACAGACATTAAAGAGTTGGAAGGGGAATTTATGATTAATAGCACCTCATGGCGAGGGATTCTTTGGAAAAGAGTGATCATAATATTGAAGTTTACATTTGAGTTTGTAAATGATATAAATCCGATAAAGATACAATTATGTTCATTAGTTGAATAATAATGAACATTTAAATAAGTATTCCATAATTCTTACCCATCTACATTCCATTAAAAAATAAAAATTCCACATAGTTGACTAACCAAAGAGGTTAAGTGTGTTAGGTTAAAAGAGGAGGCTCCAAATATCAAGAACAGCAAGCCTGTGGATCAGCAGAGGGTGACCTAAAAAGGTTGAGAGAGAAAATAAAATTATACTAGTCAGAAGTAGGAAAACTAGTTGCAAGAGGACGCACAAAACTTATCAAAGACGGTAGGAATCAAGAGTCTAATGAGAGTTGAGAACAAAGTAATTAATATTAAAATATTGAAGAAATGAGTGGGACTAAAAATTAATAAATCCCCTAATCCTAACAATCTTTACCCTTGAGTTCTAAAAGGTATTTTTAGAACGAGTGGATCCATGACTTAAAATCCTCCAAAATCTCCTAAGTTTTGGAATGGTCCCAGTGGAAGGTAACAAATTCAAGAAAGGAGAGGGAACAGGCTCCTGGATAGTAAGCTTGGCATCAGTTACCAGGAATAACTCGTATCCATTATTCAGTAAATGCTAAAAGACATTTAGAAAATCATGTTATTGGCTAAAGTCAGCATGCTTTAATGAAAGAGAAATAGTGTTTGACAATTTTTAAAGAAAGTAACAAATGAATGTGGCATATTTGGATTTTCAAACAGTTTTCAGTAAGGTGCCACACAAAGTTAATGCCCGACCTCCCCTCCCCCCGCCCTGTCCTGCCCTGCCCCGCTCCCACAGTAACTTTTGTAGTAGGGGGCATTTAATCAAAGTTTTAGTCAGAAGTAGGCTTACACTGTAATGAAGCTACTCTGAAAATCACCTTGTCACCACTAGGTGATTTTCACGGTAGAGCCAAGACTCTCATTGCCTCCAGAATACACCACCTAATAAGGAAGATTTCAGCAAGGCGTTTGATAAGGTCCCCCATGCAAGACTACTTGAGAAGGTGAGAGGGCATGGGATCCAAGGGGCTTTAGCCTTGTGGATCCAGAACTGGCTTGCCTGCAGAAGGCAGAGAGTAGTTGTGGATGGGTCTTCTTCTGCATGGAGGTCAGTCACCAGTGGAATGCCCCAGGGATCTGTCCTGGGACCCTTGCTGTTTGTCATTTTCATAAATGACCTGGAGGAAGAAGTGGAGGGATGGATTAGTAAGTTTGCCGACGATACAAAGGTTGGTGGTGTTGTGGATAGTCTGGAGGGATGTCTGAAGTTGCAGCGAGACATAGATAGGATGCAAGATTTACTTCCCAACCCCAACAGTCCACATAGAACATAGAACACTACAGCACAAACAGGCCCTTCGGCCCACAAGTTGTGCCGATCATACCTATCTGTAACTCCCAATCCCATTAAATCCCATGTGGCAGGTGGCCTTCAACGCGGATAAATGTGGTAGTCCATTTTGGCAGGACCAATGGGATGAAGCAGTATAATATCAAGGGTAGGAGTCTTGGCAGTGTTGAGGAGCAGAAGGATCTTGGGGTTCGGGTCCATAGGTCTCTTAAATCTGCCCTGCAAGTGGAGGATGTGGTCAAGAAGGAATATGCTGTACTGGCCTTCATTAATAGAGGAATTGAGTTTAGGAGTCCGAAGGTAATGCTGCAACTTTATAAGACCCTTGTCAGACCCCACTTGGAGTATTGTATGCAGTTCTGGTCACCTCACTATAGGAAGGACGTGGAAGCTATTGAGAGGGTGCAGAGGAGATTTACAAGGATGTGTTGCCTGGATTGGGGGGCTTGTCTTAAGAAGATAGGTTGGGAGAGCTAGGTCTCTTCTCCCTGGAGAGACGAAGGTTGAGAGGCAACCTGATAGAGGTTTATAAGATGTTGAGAGGAATAGATAGAGTGGATTCTTGGAGGCTATTTCCCAGGGCTGAAATGGTCGCTATGAGAGGACACAGGTTTAAGGTGCTGGGGGGCAAGTACAGAGGAGATGTTAGAGATAAGTTTTTCACTCAGAGGGTGATGAGTGAATGGAATCGGTTGCCGTCAGTGGTGGTAGAGACGGACTCACTGGGGTCTTTTAAGAGACTTTTGGATGAGTACATGGGATTTAATGGGATTGGGAGTTACAGATAGTTCTGTGGCCTGGTAAGCATAGATATGATCGGCACAACTTGTGGGCCGAAGGGCCTGTTTGTGCTGTAGTGTTCTATGTTCTATGTGGACTGTTGGGGTTGGGAGTAAATATTAGTAAGTTAAGGAACAGAAAACCTCAGTGCCTCATTTCCTGGTTCCTAATGATTAGTGTTGGGATCTCTGCTATTGACAATAACTTGAATGAAAACAGAGTAATATATCCAAGTTCACTCGCCAAGTTAATTTTAAATCTAGATTGATAGATTTTTATTAGTTTAAGGAGTGGTGGAGGGGCGGGTAGATGTAGAGAACCAGATTGCAGATCAGCTCTGAGCTCCTTGAATGGCAGAATAGGCTTGAGGGTCTGAAAGGCTGAACCCTGGAGCCATGTTTCTGTGACAATACAAAACTAGATGGCAATGTAAACTGTGAAGGGGACATCGTGTCTGCAAAAGAATATAAACTGATTAAGTGAGTGAACAAGAACATGGAAGTATAAAGGGGAAAAGCAAGGTTATTCATTTTGGTAGGAAGAATAGAAAAATCATTTTTTAAATTTTAGAAATATAAGTGTCAATGTTCAGAAGGATCAGGGTGGCCATAAAACCCTGACATTGCAAACTGAGGCCATTCAGCCCATCATGTCTGCATGGACTCTCCAGAAGGCCCACCCGCTATCCTATCCCCATAACCCTGCAAATTTACCATGGCCTTTTCACCTTACCTGCACATCTTTGGAGTATGGGAGGAAACTGCAGCACCTGGAGAAAACCCATGTGTAAATTCCACACAGACATGTGACCTGAGGCCAGAATCAAACCCAGGTCCCTGATGCTGTGAGGCAGTATTGCTAACAACTGTGCCACACTGCGTCCTTTTAATGAAACACAGTTTTCAGTTGCAGGAATAATTAGGAAGGCAAATTAATTGGCTTTTATTGCAAGGGGACAGGAATATGAATAAGGAAGTCTTGTAATCTTACCAGGTTTTAGTGAGCCAACACCTGGGATACAGTGTGAAGCTTAGATTTCTGGTACTTTCTTCAAAGGATGTGGACTGAAGATTCACTAGAATGGTTCTGAGACGAAATAGCTGCCCTGGGCTGAGTGGCTGAATAAATCAGACCAATGCTCGCTGGAGTTTGGAAGAATGAGAGGTTATCTCAGTGAAACATGAGGATAGGTACTGAAAATCTAGAACTGATGCAAGAGTCTCATCGTAAGGAGACAGGCCTTTCAGACTGAGGTAAGAAATTTTACAGAGTTGTGAGTCCTGGGTTATAGATGCTCAGCTGTTGAATATATTCAAGACTGAGATGAACAGTTTAGAATCATAGAATCCTTATGATGCAGAAGGAGGCCATTTGGCCCATTGAGTTTGCACTGATTCTCCAAAAGAGTACGTCACCTAGGCCCCATCCCTGTAACCTCATGAGACGAAGGTTGAGAGGCAACCTGATAGAGGTTTATAAGATGTTGAGAGGAATAGATAGAGTGGATTCTTGGAGGCTATTTCCCAGGGCTGAAATGGTCGCTATGAGAGGACACAGGTTTAAGGTGCTGGGGGGCAAGTACAGAGGAGATGTTAGAGATAAGTTTTTCACTCAGAGGGTGATGAGTAAATGGAATCGGTTGCCGTCAGTGGTGGTAGAGACGGACTCACTGGGGTCTTTTAAGAGACTTTTGGATGAGTACATGGGATTTAATGGGATTGGGAGTTATCCCCTAAACTACTTATCCCCACTTATCCCCTAAACTATACGTCTTTGCATATTAAATTTAACACAGCCAATCCACTAATCTATCCCTCTTTGATTGTGGGAGGAAACCCCCCACAGGGAAGTGAAGAATATGCAAACTCTACACCGTCTCTCAAGGCTGGAATCGAACCAGTGTCCCTGGTGGGTCAGAAGACTGTGCTGCCCTATTGTTGGGAATAAGGGTAAACAGGTGGGAGAGTGAAGTTGAGGTTGAGATTAATCCTGATCTTGTTGATCACTGGGGCCATGTAGCTACTACTCCTTCCTACATTAATGCATCCTTGAAGTGTCATGGCTTCTTTCAGACCCTCCCAATGTCAGAGATGCAGTTGAGTCAGTGACTCCTTTTATATGGTGTGAAATTTCACCATCACCAAGCAGATGTTTCATGTTTTCACTTGTTAAATTAGAATGAAGCAGAATGATCCTTCCAAATCACATCTATCAACTGATATGATGGAGTATTGACACACAGAGGGGTGTTCTGGCCCTGATACCATAGAGTCCCTACAGTACAGAAGGAGGCCCTTCAGTCCATTAAGTTCACACCTACTCTCCGAAGGAGCATCTTAACCAGTCCCAGCCACCCACCCACCCACCCCCCACCGTCCTACCACTGTAATCCTGCATATTTACAATGGCAATCCACCTAACCTAACATCTTTGCATTGACGTCACAGGGTAGGATATCCTGACCCAAAGTGGAGCAATCTGATGGGGGAGGTATCATGGCACTGATATGGGGTGGGATATCATAGTACAGCAATGCAGAATGGCATATCTCTACGCACTGGAAAGTAAAATGGAGTTGAGGCCTCTGTCAGATTAGCCAAGATTTCATGTCATGGGAGAGCAGGTTTGAGGGGCCAAATGGCCTACTCCTGATCCCTATTGGTATGTACTGTTGCAGGGTACACAGTCAATGTGTCTGTAAACATATCCCTGTGTCTCTCTTCCATATTATTTCCTGCAGAGGAGGCTCAAAAGCCTGAAGTTGCCTACTTCTGGTCCTAATTCCTATTACCTGCAACTAGGTTGCTAACTGCTTCTGTAGCAGGCCATAGGTAGTTGCTGAATTTACTTCTTTTTCTTCGTGGAACCGAGTGGTGCCGGCTGGCCAGCATTTACTGACTATTCCTAGTTGCCCAAGGGCAGTTGAGAGTCAACCACATTGCTGTGGCTCTGGAATTACATGTAGGTCAGACCAGGTAAGGATGACAGATTTCCTTCCCTAAAGAACATTTGTGAACTAGGTAAGTTTTTCCAACAATCGACAATGGTTTCACGGTTTCAGTAGATTCTTAATTCCTGATTTTTTTTATTGAATTCAGTTTTCACCAAGTCAGGAATGTGATGGAATACTCTCCACTTGTCTGGGTGAGTGTAGCTCTGATGCCAGTCAAGAAGCTGGACACCTTCCAGGACAAATAAGCCCACTTGATTGGCACCATATCCACAAACTTACACTCCACCACCCACACACACTGACAGCTGTATGTCCCAGCTATAAAGGCGCAGTGCAGGAACTTACAAGGCTCCTGAGGAAAGATCTTCCAAATGTCCATTTAGAAGGACAAGGGCAGTAGATACATGGGCACACCACCAACTGGAAGCCCCCTGCCCCCAACTTCACAATTGTGAGTTGGAAATGTTCCATTCCTTCTTTGTCCCTAGGGTCAAAATCCTGGGACTTCCTCCCTAACTGCACTGTGGGTTCACTTAAACCATGTGGACTGCAGCAGTTCAAAAAGGCAACTCTCCAGGGCACTTAGGGATGGGCAATAAATGCTGACCCAGCCAATAATGTCCATGTCCCATGGATGAATTTAAACAGTCATAATTCCTTCATTCTGTGGCAGTAACCTTGTCATTTGTCTCTGAACTATCACAACAATCATAGGTTGACTACTGGACAACAACGATTACCCATCGCAGATAGGGTTGTGATTCTGATCTGGAACCTACGTACATGTGGACACCTGCCCTATTGAGAACCATGCTACCACAACAGACACCAGACAGAATGGAATACCCACTGACTTCCTCAAGTAAGTGCCTACAGCACTCAGCTGAGCAAGAATGAAGATTTGTGGCTTTACGCTGAACAACTATGCTATAGAATGGCTAGTCCTTACCACAACTAACTATGGAACACGTGAGGAGGATCGAGTCTTAACAGGAAACATGAAGATAGTCCATTCCTTCCAGCGTTATGATGGGTGACAGCAGTAACCTCATCTCTCCATTCACTAACAATTCACCCCTCTGACTCCATCACACCATCCTCTCTCCAATAACACAGTAAGAACTGTCACAAAATGTATACTCAATCCAAATTTATAAATTCAATCATGTCATAAAGTCTGCGTGTATTATCTAATAATCTTTGTGAATTCCTTCAGTGCTTCTTCCACTTTGTCTCTCTAGTACATCTACAAGGTTCTCCCCTACTGTCTGAAATCTGCTGACCTCCAGTTGAGGAAACTGTGGCTATCTTTGGAAGGCGGCCTTGTGCTATCTGGGCCCAGCTTCATACTGCAACAGCACAGCCTGGTCAGCAATAACCCAGACTAACAGCCAACATAAGGTGCCTGGCAGAATGGCAGTGAATGGGACCACAAATACTTCCATCCTGAGAGGAAAACAGATCTGTGTTCCATGGAACCACTGCCTCAGGAAGCAAACTGAACAATCCAATGGAGATCTGAATTATGGACAACTGTGACACATGGAATCCTCTCCATGTAGTGTCATCCCAGAGCCATGGTGGCCGAAGTTTGACTTCCATTGCGACAATCGGACCTCTGGAAATTGTGCTGCAATGGTCGGCAAGATATTCACCATCATTGTCATTGGTGTCACAGGTCTGTTAATGGAGATGTGCACCCTTTCATTGCTGGAATGCATGACCTTCAAGCTCTCTGCCAAGTTAATAATGGACATTTATATTCTGAATGAAAAATTGAGAGCAGATTGTTTTAGCAGGATTTCCTAACCCAGTCCTTTGAAGTTCTATCTAGTTCCTCTGCAGCAGAACTGGTCATTTTGCTCTTTTGGCAAGTTGGTACCTGCATTATCCTGCATTGTGCTACGTGATCTCTCAGCCACCTATATAGATATTCAACTGTGTGTGTCTGCTCATCTTCACTACATTTTTCCTGAATTCACTGGGAAGGCACCAGATCTTAGTTTTTTCGAAGTGGAAAAGGGACAAGAGTTAGGGTGTGATGAAGAGGGAAATAGGAAGGTGCATGCTTACACCTTGTACACATTCTAAGTCAGAGATTGAAGAGTGAGGGAGAAGTGGGATGATGGCAGTATGATTATGTTTGCAGATAGCTTTATTATCAATTGTTTCAGCCTGGCCTGTGGCGACGGTCTCAACGATACTTTACAGGATGGAGTAACAAGCTTGTTCTCCTCCAATTAATTCATTGCTGCTGCTTATTATTATGTGCCACCGTCCGCAAGAGAGGAGAAAGCACCTCAGTCAATGATATGTGATATGTTTGAGTGATGTTTCTGGTGAATGGCTGCCAGGATATGCAAGCTGTTTGTGACATTTTTTTAAAATGAATTTTATGATCTGCATTGTCAGCATGCAAAATCTCTGAAGAGCACTCCCAATGCACCAAAATGACATTTTTAAATTTCTCTCTCCGGCTTCATAGAGTTTACATCACAAAAAGAGGCTCTTTGGCCCACTGTGTCTGCACTGGCCTTCAAACATCTATTTGAATCCCTTTTCCCAGCAATTGGCCCATAGCCTTGTCTGCCTTGATATTTCAAGTGCTCATCTAAATACTTGTTAAATGTTGAGTCCTGGGGCTTGTTGAGGTTTGTGCTGTGAGTTCTTAATTCCAGACAAATTTTCACTTTAAATATGTGACCATTGGATACAGGATTCTGGATGTCTGCTCATCTTATATCAGATAATTGTCCATTGCTGGATCTAATTTTAAGACGGGGTAAGGGGGGAAAGATCACTTTCTGTCCCAGAGCATCTTGTATATATTTCTCATTAAAGTTTAAGAGTTAATTTATTGTATTTTCTAAATAAACCAAGCGAACCTTTAGTTCCATGTGTGTTGGGAATCTGGCTATGATTTAGGTCAATAGATCCATACTGTCTTTCATTCTTTGATGAAAGTCAGGGAGGATAGTAAGTGTCACCTCGATACTGCACCAGTTCTTTCTAGAATGTATGCATCGCAGACAAGATCAGCATTTGCTGCCCTTGGGCAGCGAAGAGTCAATTATGTTGCTGAGGATCTGGAATTACATGTAGAGCAGAGCAGGTACGGATGGTAGAGGCAAAGGTCATTCATAAGTCAGATGGGTTTTTATAGCAATCGATGATTATCACAGTCACTGTTTCTGAGGCTAACTTTCAATTCCAGGAATATAACTGAATTTAAATTCCACCAGCTGCTGTGATGACATTTGAACTTGTGACTCCAGACTTTATGGATTACGAGTCCAGTGATATTACCATCTCCTCTTCAAAAGGAATCCAAGACAGCCATCTTCCTAATTTCCTGATCTGATCTGCCGATTTGGTTCTATTCCTCAGGGCAGGTCCTGAGGTCTCACTTAAGAGGTTTGTATTGTAGTTACAGGTATCTCAGATGTTTTCCATTGCCTTCCTCACAGGTCCTAGCTGCAGAATATGGTCTCCTCAATGGGATGCAACCATGTCTAAAATGCCCCACCCTACCTTTTTCAATGGGCAAGAAGACCACCCACTCCCATTGGATGCACTTACTGGTGCACTGCAGGGGGGGTGCTCGAATCCTTCATTGTTTGAGCTGGGAGCGAGTCTCTGGCTCCTCTCCCAGTGTCACTCAGGCCAGTTGTTCATCAGCCATCAGATTGTCAAACCTGTGACCCTCCAATCTGTAGGATTTATTCCCACAGTCGGCCAGCCTTTCATTGTGCCTGGCTGCCACCAGGGAATGGGAAAAAACAGGCCAATCAGGTGTGTTTTCCATCCTCGAATGCCTCCACTTGCTCCCCACCTACTGGCAATATCTAATCCTTCAGTATTGCTCTGTCTGTGCTGGTGTTGATCCACCACCAGAGGCCCCCACACACCCGGGAACTGTGTCACGTTGAGTGAATTTATCTGCAGCTTATTCCGCAATGTGGGACTGACAACAGCCAGCAGAGCAAACTGAGCCTCAACTCCCTCATGTGTGTCAGTCAGAAGTCAGAAAGACATCAATAAATGGATCAGCTCTTCAAACCCCAGAGTTAGGAGATTCACTTTGTCTTGTTTAGTACAGCTGCTTCTGCTTGCAAGCTCAGGGCTACTCTCACACACCTTCCTCCTTGCCCCTCTCGACATCCTCCACAGGGCACATCAAGGCATCTGTTGCTGCCTTCCTGCTGGCAGCAACCCAATTTGTCTCTCACTGACTTTTGTACTTTCTGGGGGTCAATCATGCCCACGTCCTACCTGTACCATTCAGCCCACCCACTGATTAACACTCCTAAATTTCTCCACAGTTTGATCAGAAAGATTTCTACACTGTACAAGCTTTCTCAAAGGCCGAGGTCTATCATATTTCAGGATGTAGAGATGCAGGTGTTAGATTAGAATAAGCACAGTAAGAAGTCTCTCAACACCAGATTAAAGTCCAACAGGTTTATTTGGCAGCACTAGCTTTTGGAGCCTCAAGCTCCTTCTTCAGACACACGTGTTCTGTGTTAATGAGGCTTCAACTGATCATCCAACCTGGAGGGACACAAGAACACCAACACCATGGAGAAACCATGGAAATGTGGGGAGGATGGGAAAGGATTCAATTGTATGTACCTTCTAGTGCTGCCAAATAAACCTGTCAGACTTTAACCTGGTGTTGTGAGACATTTTAATATATTTCAGGAATCCAGCACTCTATCTTGTTTCCATAGTCATGAATCAAAAATGCATCTCCAGTCCTCTGAGAAGTTGTTGGCTTTTCCTGTAGAGGGTTTGAAGAGTATCACTGAAGTTAGACATTAGTGGGTGAGCTGTGCAGAACCAGCCCGGGGCTGTGCACTCTGCTGTTTCATGATTGTGATCACAAGGAAATGGAAATCTTTTGAATTGCGATGAAATGACTCCAATTTCTTCGGTTCCTTGCCCTATTTCAAAGTTACACCAAAGTTGTTTCGCATCATCACTCAAGCTTGGCCTTCTTCATTATTGTTTACATTTCCTTTGTCCAATTACAGCTCCCCCCATCCTCATAGTATAAATCACTTCTGGTTTCCTTTGCTGTTAGCCCTGATGAAGGGTCACCCAGCCTAGAAACATTGGCTCTATTCTTTCTCCGCAGATGCTGTCAGACCTGCTGAAATTTTCCAGCATTTTCTGACTTTGTGTGCTGCATTCTGTCAAGTAGCCTACGTACTTCAATACTCAACAATCATATAATTCTGCTTTTTTGAAAGACAGTCAGTCCCATTCCACTTTCTTATTCTTTGCAAATTATTTTCTCTTCAAATAGCAATCCAGTTTCCTGTGAAAATTACAATTAAGTCCACTTCCACTACCCTTTCATTCCAGTTTGTAACAACTTGGTGCATGAAATTGTGTTCCTTATGTTGTTTCTAGTTCTTCTATTAATTAATGTCATTCTGTGTGCTCTGATTCTCAATACTTAAATATCTCTGAAATAATTTTGTCTTATTCATTCTATCATGATTTTAATCCCTCTTGCTCATGATTTATATGGTTATTGATGCATAAATTGACCAATAGTTCAAGAGGATAAGGATTACAATGTGAGTTTTGAATCTCTAGGAATTGCTGACTGATTTACACTATTCTGCCCACAAATAGCCACACACTATTCGTGTCCCAGTCATTTTAATAACTTGTTGGATTTGGGGATTAGTTATCCATTAATCTCACTACAGCTTTAAGGTCTGGAACTCAAAATTACCATTTTAACAAGTATCCTGACCAAGCAAAGGATTACTGGTCCACTCTCAAACACACAAAACACCTCCTGATATTTCCCTGGTGTCCCTATACAATTACTGACGTACTCCCCTGGGGTCTCTGTACAATTACGGACATATTTCCTATGAGGTCCCTGTACAATTACTGACACCATCCCCTGGGGTCTCTGTACAATTACTGACAGACACCCCTGGGATCCCTGTACAATTACAGACACACTCCAGTGGGGTCCTTGAATATTACTGACACATTCACATGAAGTCCCTGTACAATTACTGACACACTTCCCTGAGAGTCCCTGCACAATTATTCCCACACTTCCCTGAGAGTCCCTGCACAATTATTCCCACACTTCCCTAAGAGTCCCTGTACAATTACTGACACACTTCCCTGAGAGTCCCTGTACAATTATTCCCACATTTCCCTGAAAGTCCCTGTACAATTATTCCCACACTTCCCTGAGAGTCCCTGTACAATTATTCCTACATTTCCCTGAGAGTCCCTGTACAATTATTCCCACACTTCCCTGAGAGTCCCTGTACAATTATTCCCACACTTCCCTGAGAGTCCCTGTACAATTATTCCTACACTTCCCTGAGAGTCCCTGTACAATTATTCCTACACTTCCCTGAGAGTCCCTGTACAATTATTCCCACACTTTCCTGGGGTCCCTGTACAATTATTCCCACACTTTCCTGGGGTCCCTGTACAATTATTCCCACACTTTCCTGGGGTCCCTGTACAATTACTGACATACTCCACTCCTGGGTTCTTGTACAATTACTGACACACTCCCCTGGGGTCCCTGTACAATTACTGACATACTCCCCTCCTGGGTTCTTGTACAATTACTGACACACTCCCCTGGGGTCCCTGTACAATTACTGACATACTCCCCTCCTGGGTTCTTGTACAATTACTGACACACTCCCCTGGGGTTCCTGTACAATTACTGACATACTCCCCTCCTGGGTTCTTGTACAATTACTGACACACTCCCCTGGGGTTCCTGTACAATAACTGACACACTCCCCTGGGATAACTCAGACGTTATCTGTACAATTACTGACACACTCCCCTAGGGCATCTCTGTCCAATTATTGATACATTCCTCTGGGTTCTTGTACAATTACTGACATACTCCCCTCCTGGGTTCCTGTACAATTACTGACACACTCCCCTGCGGTTCCTATACAATAACTGACACAGTCCCCTGGGATAACTCCCTCAGACGTTATCTGTACAATTACTGACACACTCCCCTAGGGCATCTCTGTCCAATTATTGATACATTCCTCTGGGGTCCCTGTACAATTATTGACACAGTCCCCTGGTATCTCTGTATAATTGTTGAAACACACCTTTCATATTAGTTGCTGATATGTTCCTAAGGGCTCTGTACTGGCAAGGGCCCTGTAAATTTGCTAACATACTGCTGATATACAGAGTGCCCAAGAGTGTAATTGCTGTCAAACTACTTCATAAAATCCCTACAGTGCAGATGGAGGCCATTTGGACCATTAGGTCTGTACCTACACTCTGACAATGTCACACTTTGGCTGTCTCTCCTGCTCTACCTATAGTTACCATTTAGACATTTACCATGGCTAATCTAACCAGCTACATATCTTGGGACACTAAGGGGCAATTTAACATGGCCAATCCACCTAATCTGCACATCTTTGGACTGTGGCTGGAAATTGGAGCACGTGAACAGGCATGAAGAGAACATGCAAACTTCAACCAGAGCTGGGTTCCCTCCACGGTGAGATAGTAGTGCTAACCACTATGCTACTCTGATTATAATATTGTAATTGTGTCAGTAATGGTGATGTGTGTCGGTCTCCACAGAGCAAATAGTCCCAGATCCTGATCTAATGATCCAATGTCCCCAGTTAGGAATTGCATGGATGTGTTGAAATTGGGGAGGATAGGATGTAGCTTGACTACTATGCTCCTACATAAGTGACTATGAATAACTCAGTGCTTCCTAGGAAGAAAGTTCATTTGTGGGAGGTACTAGAGAAAAAGAAAAGCGCAGTAATAGTATAGTTACAAAATGGATAAAGGGATAGGATCAAGTTGTAAATGGTTGTTTTTTCTTTGGACCGGCACACGGCACAATCTCAAAATCTGCTGCTGCTAACAGTATAGAAGTATGGTAAAGAGTAAGGACAGTAGAGATGGACTTCCAGAAGACGTAGACAGACAGGGAGAATGGATGGATACTAGCCACGTCAAATTCAATGCATAAAAGTGTGAGTGATAGACTTAAGAAAGAATGCAGAGAGACAATAAAAGCTGAATGGTACCATTTTAAAGGCGTTTCAGACTGAGAGGTCCTGGGGTATTTATGCATGAATCGTTGAAAGTGGCAAGCGAGGTCAGCAAAGCAGTTAATAAAACTTATTTATAAATTTCACCATTTCATGAGGCATAAAAGACAAGCTATGTCAAAGCTGTATACTTGGTTGTAGCTGGACTAGGCCAGGAGTTTTGGTCCCACACCAAAGTCAATGGTTCATCACATTTTCTGTCCTGCCCATGATGATTCCCACTGGAAAACACTGGACATCAAATTTTGGGAAAGATATGAAGGCTTTGGAAAGGGGAGAATGTTAGCCAGATTAGGGGATGAGAGTTTTGTGGAGAGATCAGAAAAGCTTGGATTGTTCAAAGACCAGAAAAGTTAACAAGTCAGAGATTTAGGTCAGGAAGAATTGATTCCAAATGGCCAGGAGGAAAATGATTGACAGAAGAAGAGGTGACAAGAGGAAATGTGAGTGATTTGGATTTGGAATGTACTGTGGGCAGTGAATACAGATTCAATAGCAGCTTTCAAAAGAGAATTGGATAAATACTTGAAGGAGAAAAATTGAAGGGATATGACGAAAGAGCAGGGCTATGGGACACGGGGTAGAGCACAATTAGGACTAACTGGATTGTTCTTCTACAGACCCAATGCAATTTCAATAGGTTGAATGGCCTCTTGCCATGCTGTACTATTGTAATGATTCTTATGAAGAATATGAGGAATTATTTAAAAATAGTTGGGAATATTTGGTAATATTTATTCCCTCAGCTGTGTAGTGTCATATTTCCATGATAACTGATCCTCTACAAGCAAGAGACTCATTCACTATCATAATAGATGGAGATCAAAGACTACTGTCTTCTCGATTCAATTCTAGATACCACCATTTGTCCAAACTCTCCTATGTATAGATCACGCTTTAGCCCAATCTCTTCTGTGCAAACTTCCAGCAGCAACACCTTTCCCTTTCTCTTCCTCTGTGTGCAGTTCCAGATATTATCCAGGAAGAGGATGGTGAGGGCCTGGATCAGAACAGAATGAGCCAAATCTCACAGAGAGAACTCCAGGCTCTGACACAGGATGGGTGGGGAGGCCAGTTGAAAGAGGGGAGCATTAGTAGGTGAGCCGAATAGAAATCACTTGACAGGTTTTTTTGGAGGCTCTAGCCTAGAGGTCAGCACACAGAGTGTTAAATCAGTGAAGGAGGGTGCTGAAGTTTCAGATAAGGGAGAGGGGGCTGAGGTAAAACAAAGTGATGATCCTCTCTGATAAAGATCAGCGATCTAACCCTTTCAGTCTGTATTCCGTTGCTTTGTCTGATAATGTCATGCCTCCTGTTTGCTAGAAATTTGACAGCCAGGAGGAACTGTAGACTGTAAACACTGCTAAGAAGCAAGACGATGTTTAGGGATAGAACGGAGGAAAGGATGTCGTTAAAATGAAGACACAGAAGATGTTGCTCCAATCATTCCAAATCGAGTAAATTATTGATGAGTTCAGTAACTTGGCCTCTTGTGGTGCAGATTACACTAGCTCTGACCTGTCCTCCTTGTACAATTACTACTGGATACCAAATGCAGCTTGTGCAGTAATACTACACTGCCTGCCTATCTTTGCTGCTTGGGTCTGTAGGGCTGAAGCTAGCCTGCAGTTTAGCCCCAACGTCTAGTCCATGATGAGGCAACTCCAGCATCTCCCTGACCTACAGACTGAGGTAAGCAAGTTCTGTTGCCTTTTGAATAAGAGAGTAGTGACCCTGAAGGGGCAATTCATCCTCTGCAGCTTTGGGATGTTCTGAAATGATTGTTTGTAACTCCGATATCAATCTGTGACCTATTAAAAGAGCTGCCTGTATGTACGTAAATTCACTGGCCTTGTGAGTTTGATATTTCAGCTAGGATTGTAGAATGATTGGTTTACTGGCCTCTTTCTGTGCTCTATCAGTTAGTGCTTGCTCTTGGTTATTCAATTAGTTCCATTCACCTGTTCTTTCCAATAGCTCCATAAACTTTCCCTCATTAAAAATTTATATAATGCCTTTTTGAAAACTGTTTCTAAATCTGTTTTTATAAGATCACAGCACCTCAGTACATAAAAAAAGATTGCTCTTCATCTCGCATCTGATTCTTTTGGCAATTGTCATAAATCTCTGTCCTCTGTTTACCCACCCTTCTGATCCAAAATAATTCACCACTTGTGACCCTGGTTTCCCAAGGAGCCTGAGTTTCTCATAAGACCTCAATTTGCTGGAAGATGGGAATGCAATTAGAGAGGCTGACTGATGTTGAAGCAACAAGTATGCGCCCTAGTAGTTGTGTTGGCCAGCCTGAACAATTAAAATCGGGCATTCACAAAGGGCCAGCATTGGAGAAGCACAGGTATTCCAGAGGATTGGAGAACTGGAGGAAGTTGCAGTGGGGTGTGGATCTGTAGAATGGAAGAAGAACAAATATAGATAGACATATAAACAAAACTCTCTTGATACAGCATTCTTGCATTCGAGTAGCGTGTCTATAACAGAACAGGATGGGAGGGAACAATAACAATTCTGGTAGAGGTTAGTAATTTCAGGAAGACTAACAGACCTTCATTGAATTCAAGCCATGATCAAATGGCTGGACCGAATGCCTAATTCTGCTCCTATATCTTATGAAGTTATGAACATTAGGAATACAGACATAATTAGATAACAAATAACTACAGGCTATTTAGTGGCCATCCAGCCACTATACAATAATAAGAATTATTGACAAATCATGAATGTCGTTCTCCATCGCATGCTCACAACATACCACGACATGAGATGAGGGAACACCAAGTGATGGAAAACTTGTAATCCATAGGTGCAAAGTCACCCATTTTCATTTGCATTCATATCTCAAATTACTAAAATACCACCTCCCAATATAGTATATTCTGAAAGAAATGAGGGAAATTCTTGATATGAAGAGAGCGGATAAGCTGGGGTTGTCCGCATATTATGGTGAGTCATTTAAAAACTGCAATTAAAGATTTTCCAGCATTAACAGAGTTTTCTTGGATCAGATAGGAAGAAGTTGTTCTCACTGATGGAAGGAGACCAGTAACCAAAGGACACAGATTTAGAGTAATTGGCAAAAAATCACAAGAGATGTGAAGAGGTTTTGACTGAACAATCTTGTTTGGCTCTGGAAAGCATTGCCTGACAGAGCAAAGATTCAATACTAGCTTTCAAAAGAGATGTGAATAAATACTTGAAAAAATGTATGGGGGCTAGGGTGAAAGAGCAGAGGAATGAAACGATTTGAAGAGTTCTGTCAGAAAGCAGGCAAAGGTTTGATGGGCCAAATGGCCTCCTGATGCTGTAACATTTCAAGAAGTTGAATGGATTGAACTGCTTGCTACTCTACCCTGGGACCTAAAGAGGCAACAAACTGTGTCATTCTTATTGATTCCATCTCAATACTGATTTGAGCTGGAACTTTGATGAAAAATGCACCGGCATTTACAAAGCCCTGGCAAGTGGAAGCTTCTAGATTGCACCCTCTGCTGGGTCTGCTGTTTCCATCCAAGCCAGTAAGACTCTCTATGGTCACTGCACCTAAGAGTGGTGTTGAGCTGAAGGTCAACTCAAGCTCAACTCTAATATTCACTCTCCCGTTGCCTTCAGGTAATACTGTGTGGTGGAAGTCTACTGGCAGCATGGCTCCAAAAGCAACTCCACCCATCTCCCCACCATTTCTTCAGTGGGTAAGCAAGTCCCAGGTTCCCTCAGTGATGCTAAGCCATGCAGTCACATCCTTGAGATAGGCTCAAGATTGGTGGTTTGAGCAAGTTCAGAGGAATCAGCAAAGGTTTCCCCTTGTGCCTTGCTAGTCAGTGACCATGAATGAGAAACTTGGAAATCAGCTGAGGGCAGGTATTGAGTGCTACCAGAGTCAGCATCTTCAGCATGGGTTACTATAGCGACTTTAACATGATTAAATTCCATGGAAGTAGAGTGCTATCAGACTAGAGTTAACACCAAACCAATAAAGAGATATCAGAATAAGGTAACAAAATCAGAGATTTTTAAAGAGAGGTTAGACTGTACTATAAGATGTAGGAGCAGTAGTAGGCCATTTGACCCATCAATGAGATCATGCCTGATCTGATACGATAATCCTCAGCTCCACTTTCCCATCTTATTCCCATAACCCTTGATTCCCTTACTGTTAAAAATCTGTCTTTCTCAGCCTTGGACATAGTTAATGTTTATCGGCTTCTACAGGCTTCTGCAGTAAGGAATTTCACAGATTCAGCATCCTCTGAGAGAAGAAATTCTTTCTCATCTGTCTTAACTGGGCAAAGTAAAAAGTCTTACAAATTCAGGTTAAAGTCCAACAGGTTTATTTGATATCACGAGCTTTCAGAGCATTGCTCCTTCATGAGGTGAGTGGCTGTCTTAAATGGGCGACCCTTTACTCTGAGATAATGCCATCGGGTCCTAGACTCTCTCACAAAGGAAAACAATTTCTCAGCGTCTATCCTATCAAGCCCTTCAGAATTCAGTATTTCTCAATAAAATCACCTCCCATTCTCCTGAACTCCAATGAGTATAAGCCCAAGCTACTCAATCTCACCTCATAAGAAAATCCCTCCATACCTGGGGATCAACCTCGTGAACCTTCTCTGGACTGCCTGCAATGTCAGTATAAGAGGACCAAAAAATTGTTCACAGTATTCCAACTGTGACATAACTAGTGCCTTGTATAGTTTGAGCAAGACTTCTCTATTTTTATACCCCATTCCATTTAAAATAAAGGCCAATATTCCATTTGTCTTCCCTATTACCTGTTGAACATGCATGCCAGCTTTTTGTTATTTATGCACACGGACCCCAAATCTCCCTTTGCTGCAGTTTTCTGCAGTCTTTCTCCATTTAAATAATATTCAGCTCCTTTATTGTTCCTACAAAAGTGCATAACTACACTGTATTCCAGCTGCCAGGTTTTTGCCCACTCACCTAATCTGTCAGTATCCCTCTACAGATTCTTTGTATCATCCTCACTACTTGCCTTCCCACCTATTTTTGCATCATCCACAACTTGGCAATAATACATTGACTTCCTTCGTCCTAGTCATTAATATATTGTGGTCCCAGCAGTGATCCCTCTACTAGTTACAAGTTACCATCTTGAAAATGCCCCTCTGTTCCAACTCTCTGTCTTCTATTAGTTAGCCAATCCTCTTTTCATGTTAATATACTAGCCCTATCACCATGCCCTTATTATCTCCTGATTTATTCTCCATCAAGATAGCTATTGTTAGGAGGTGTTTAAACCAGCATCACCTCCTCCTTGTTATTTCTTACCTCCATTATATGGATTCTACAGCTTCTGATCCAAGATCATTCTTATTGTGATCATACTTATTCCATTCATTAATAACACAGCTACCCACAACCCTTTCCTTTCTCCCTATCCTTATGAAAAGTCACATAATAATGATTATTTAATTTCCAATTTTAATCTCCTCCTGGGGTACAGTACTGGTGGATACAGGTATGTCAATATATAACACTGGGATACAGCATTGGTGGATATAGGTCTGTCACTGTATAACATTGAGATACAGTACTGGTGCGTATCGGTCTGTCACTAAAAGTCACTAGGGTACATGTCTGATCTACACAGGTTTGTCACTATAAGACAATGGGTATAATACTAGTGAGTATTGATCTGTCACCATAAGACACTGGGATAGTACTGCGGCTATTTGCAGGTCTGTCACTGCGATTGAGTTGAAGGTGAATGAATTTATAGCTATTCACACTGTGCTTATAAATCCTTTGACAATACTCGATACCAGTGGTCTCCAAATAGACAATGAGATCAACAGATCGATCAGGGAGTCTCAAAAAGTGAATTTCCTTGGGCTGCCACAGTACTCACGAAATGTGCATGACTTGGGCATCTTGTGATGATGAATAAATAAGTGGCTGAGCAGCTGCCGAAAATGCTTGGAACTCTGACTTCTTGTGCTGACAAGAGAATCAACTCATTGACTGCTGAACTGCACCAAAAAAGTAAGTTGGGCTTTTCATCATGATGAGCTGTTCAGGTCTAATGTTACAGCTGATCCCATTCATCTACTGTTGGGGTCACGGACCCAAACCCTAAAGTATATTAAGAATCCAGACAAGTATATTAAGAATTCAGCATTCTTCTTGCAGACTTAAATATCCTTTGAATATAGGTAGCAAGCAGAAATCTACTTGCTATACTGAGTGTAGACAGCCTTAAGAGTTTTCAGAGAGATATAGAGCTTTCAGATCCCTGCAAAACTCTCCTAGCTTCAACCAGAACAGCCAAATTCCAATTTGTTTCTGCAAAAGCCTTTTTCTTTCTTTGCTACAGATCTAGGACTACACATAAAGCACAATATTACATGATTCTCTCAATCACTCTACTGTGAAATCTCAGTAGAACGAAATTAAACAAAAGTCAATTAACACTACTTAACTTACAAAATTGAAATGCTTAATTAGCCTACGTCTCAGCATCTGAGCTGTGTTCCCTCCAGACATACTGACTATCTGTAGAAAAAAAACTGAACTCGAAACATAAAAAAACACACTATACATATACATATCATTTGCACACTTTTGTCACACTTTATACACCGTACACAAACCCATTGACAACATTCTGTACGTTGTGTATATGAACTATAGAAAACACTGTATACAGTGTGTATGTAAACCAATTGAGAACATCTAGATAGTGTGTAGAAACCCAATAACAACTCTGTACAATGTGTATAAACCCAAAGACAATACTCTAAGTACTGTGTGCATGAACATATTGCACAGAGTGTTGTCAGTGTGTATAAACCCATTGACAACACTGTTATACAACGTGTGTTTATAAATACATTGACAACACTCTATGCAGTGCGTAGAAACCCACTGACACGGTGTGCGTAGAAACCCACTGACACGGTGTGCGTAGAAACCCACTGACAACACTCTACAGTATGTATAAAACTGAAAGACAATACTCTACACGGTGTGTGTATAAATCCATTGACAGCACTCTATACACCATGTATAAACCCACTGACAACACTTTAGATACAGTTTATAATCCCACTGACAGCACTCTATATATTGTTCATAAACCAAAAGATTACACTCTATACAGTGTGAGTATAAACCCATTGACAATACCCTATACACTGTTTATAATCCCACTGACAACACTCTATACAGTGTGTGTTTAGAAATATTTTGACAACACTCCATATGGTGTGTCCAAACCCACTGACAACACTCTATACAGTGTATATAATCCCATTGATACTCTCCAAACAGTGTGCTTATAAACCCAAAAACAGCACTCTATACAGTATGTATAAATCAATTGACAACACCATACAGTCTGTGTATAAACTTATTGACACACTCTATACAGTGTGCATAAACTTATTGAGAGCACTCTATACAATGTGCATAAATCTATTGACCACACAGTGTGTCTAAGCCCAAAGATAATATAGTGTGTAAAAATCCAGTGACAATGCTCTTTACAGTGTGTTTATACCCATTGACAACACTGTACAGTCTGTCTATAAACATTGAGAGCATTCTACGTCATGTATGAACTGGAAGACAATATTCTATACAGTGTATATATAAACGCATTGACAACATCCCATACACCATTTATAATCCCATTGACAACATTCTAGACAGCGTGTGTATAAAGCCAAAGACAACACTCTGCACTGTGTGAAAAACCCAAAGGAAGCACTGTACAGCGTGTGTATAAATATACTGAACACACACTGTATAGAGTGTTTATATAAACGCATTCACAACATTCCAAAATTGTGTATAAAACCATTGACTAGACTCTCTGCAGTGTCTGTATAAACCCATTGACAATTCTCTACATAGTGTATGTAAACCCAATGACAACACTTCATACAGTGTGTGTATAAACCCATTGGTAACATTCTGTACAGTGTGTCTAAATCCAAATACAATACTCTGTACAATGAGTGTATAAACCCAAAGATGACAATCTAAACAATGTGTATAAATCCATTGACAACACTCTGCACAGTGTGCGTATGAACCCACGGACAACGCTCTTTACAATGTGTATTCATCCAAAGGCAACACTCTATATCGTGTTATAAACCCAAAGACAGCACTGTATACGACATGTATAAACCCAAAGACAGCACTCTACACAGTGTGTGTATGAACCCATTGACAATATTCTATTGTGCATAAATCCATTGTCAACAGTCTATGCAGTATGTATAAACCCAAATACAGCACTCTGGACAATGTGTGTATAAACCCAAAGACATAGAACATAGAACACAGAAAAACTACCGCACAAACAGACCCTTCAGTCCACAAATTATGCTGAACATATCCCTAACTACTAGGCTTATCTATAACCCTGTATCTTACTAAGACAATATCTACACAGTATGTGAAACCCATTGACAACACTATATACAGTATGTATGAACTCATTGACAATACTCAGTACAGTGTGTGCATTACCCCATTGTCAACAGTGTGTATAAACCCATTGACAAAATTCTAGGTAGTGTGTATAAACCCACTGACACTCTGTACAGTGTCTGTATAAACCCACTGACACGCTCTATACAGTGTGTGTAAACCGATTGACAACATTCTATACAGTAGGTGTATAAACGCATTGACAACACTCCCAACAGTGTGTGTACAAACCCATTGACAACATTCTACACAGTGTGTAAAATAACCCATTGACAACACTCTATACAGTGTAACCCCACTGACAAACTCTATACAGTGTGTGTATAAACCCATTGATAACATTCTATACCATGTGTATAACCCTATTGACAACATTCTAAATAATGCATGTATTAACCCATTGACTATATCACAAACAGTGTTGGAAAAACCCATTGACAACACTATCCAGTCTGTTTAAACTTATTGACAACACTCTATACAATGTATATGAACCCAAAGACAACATTCTGTGGAGTGTGAGTATAAACCTATTGACAACACTCTACAGTGTCTGTTTAATCCCATTGACAACATTATACAGTGTGTGTATGAACCCAAAGACATCATTCTATACCATATATAAACCCAAAGACTACATTCTACACAGTATGTGTACAAACCATTGACAACATTACACAGTGTGTATATAAACCCATTGACAACATTCTATACAGTATTGTATAAACCCATTGACAGTACTCTATACACCATGTATAAACCCACTGGCAACACTCTATAGTGTATATAAACTTATTAACGACACTCTATGCAGTGTGTATAAACCCATTGACAACACTCTAGACAGTGTCAATAAACCAAAAACGACACTCTATGTAGTGTGTATGAACCCACTGACAACACCCTATACAGCGTGCATAGAAACTCATTGACAGCACTTTATATAGTGTGTGTGTGCATAAACCATTGACTATTACACAGTGCCAGAAGTTTTTTTTTATTCATATGTGGAACGTCAGTGTCACCGTATGGCATTTATTGTCCATCCCTAGTTGCTCTTGAGGTCGCGATGACCTGCCTTCTTGTATTGCTGCAAGTCCGTGTTCTGTGGGTTGACCCAAAATGCCATTAGGGAGATAATTCCCCCAGGATTTTGATTCAGCAACTACGAAGCAATGTTGATATATTACTATCAGGATGGTGAGTGGCTTGGAGAGGAACTTGCAAGTGGTGTTCCCATTTATCTGCTGCCCTTGTCCTTTTAGATGGAAGTGGTGATGGATTTGCAAGGATCTTTGGTGAATTGCTGCAGTGCATCTTGTAGATAGTACACATTGCTGCTACTGAGCATTGGTGATGGAGAGATTGAATGTTTGTAGATGTGGTACCTTCAAGCGAGTTGCTTTGTCCTGGATGGTGTCAAGCTTCTTGAATGTTGTTGGAGCTGCACCCAACCAGGCAAGTGGGCAGTATTCCATCACACACCTGACTTGTACCTCGTAGATAGCGGACAGGCTTGGGGAATCAGGAGGTGAGTTACTCGCCACAGTACTGCTAACCTCTGATCTGCTTTTGTAGCCACTTTGTTTATGTGGTGAGTTCAGTTGAGTTTCTAGTCAATGGTAACCCCAAGATGTTGACATTGGGGGAGTCAGTGATGGTTATACCATTGAATGTTAAGGGGCAATGGTTAGAGTGTCTCTTATTGGTGATGGTCATTGCCTGGCTTTTGTGTGGCTTCAGTCCATGTTCTGAGACACGAGCTGTGCTGAACATTGTGCAATCATCGACAAATATCCCTACCTCTGACCTTATGGTGGAGGGAAGGTCATTGATGAAGCAGCTGAAGCTTGTTGGGCCACGCACATTATCCTCAGGGACACCTGCAAAGACGTAGTGGAGCTGAGATGACTGACCTTCCACAACCACAACCATCTTCCTATGTACCAGGTATGACTAACTAATGGAGAGTTTGCCCCCAATATTCATTGATTCCAGTTTTGCTAGGGCTCCTTGATGCCTCACTTGGTCAAATGCAGCCTTCATGTCAAGGGCTGAAACTCTCACCTAACCTCTGGAATTTCAGCTCTTTAGTCCATGTTTGAACCAAGGCTGTAATGAGGTCAGGAGCTCATTGACCCTGGCAAAACCCAAAGTGAGCATCACTGAGCAGGTTGTTGCTGAGCATGTGCTGCTTGATAGCACTGCTGATGACCCCTTCCTTCATTTTACTGATGATTGAGAATAGACTGTGCGGTAATTGGCTGGATTGGATTTGTCCTGTTTTTTGTATACAGGACATACCTAGACAATTTTCCACATTGTTGGCTAGATGCCAATACTGTAACTGTACTAGAAGAGCTTGATTAGAGAAACGGCAAGTTCTGTAGCACAAGTCCTCAGTACTATTGCTGGAATATTGCCGTTGCAGTATCCAGTGCCTCCAACTATTTCGTGATATCGTGTGGAGTGAATTGGATTGACTGGAGACTTGCTTCTGAGATTTTGGAAACCACTAGAGGAGGCTGAGATAGATCATCCACTTGGCACTTTTGGCTGAAGATTGCTGTGAATACTTCAACCTTATCTTTTGAACTGATGCGCTGGGCTCCTCCATCATTGAGGATGGGGATATTTGTGGAGCCTCCTCCTCTAGTGAGTTGTTTAATTGTTCACCACCTTTCTCAACTGGATGTGGCAGGATTGCAGGGCTTAGATCTAATCTATTGGTTATAAGATCGCTTAGCTCTATCATTTGCTGTTTATACTGTTTGTCATGCAAGTAGTCCTGTTTGGTAACTTCAGCAGATTGACACCTCATTCTTAGGTATGTCTGATGCTGCTCCTGGCATGTCCTGCTGCATTCTCCATTGAACCAGGGTTTATCCCCTGGTTTGATGGTAATGGTTGAATGGGGGATATGTCAGTCCATGAGGATGCAGACTGTGCTGGAGTACAATTCCCTGCTGTTGATGGCCCACAGTGGCTCATGGATGCAGAAAGTCCGTGTCATTTAGCACGATGTTAGTGCCACACAACACGATGAAAGTCATCCTCAATGTGAAGGTGGGATTTCATCTTACAAGGGCTGTGTGGTGGTCACTCTTACAAATACTGTCATGGACAGATGCATCTGCAGCTGGCGGACTGTAAGGATGAGATCAAGTATGCTATTTCCTATTGTTGGTTCCTTCACCACCTGCTGCAGATCCAGTCTAACAGTTATAACCTAAAGGACCCGACCAACTCGATCACTAGTGCTGCTGCCAAGCCACTGGGTGGATATTGGTAGACACTGAAATTCCCCATCCAGAGTACATTTTGCACCCTTACCATCCAAAAAGTTCAAAATGGAGGGATACTTGGTTCATCAGCCAAAGGAGGATAGTACGTGGTAATCACTAAGAGGTTTCTTTGCCCATGTTTAACCTGGAGCCATCAGAATTCGTGGGGTCTGGAGTCAATGTTAAGGACTCCCAGGGGAACTCACTTCTGACTGTATACCACTCTGCCACCACCTTTGCTGGGTCTGTTCTGCCGGTGGGACAGGACATATCCTGGGATGGTTATCTGTTAAGTATGATTTCGTAAGACTGACTGTCAGGTTGTTGCTTGACTAGTCTGTGAGACAGCTCTCCCAATTTTGGTACCCCAGATGTTAGTAAGGAGAATTTTACAGGGTCGACAGGGCTGGTTGTTTTGCTGTTGTCTTTTCTGGTGCCTAGGTTGATGATCCAGGTAGTCCATCTGATTTTGTTTCTTTAGTGAGACTTTGTCAGAATTGTTACAACTGAGTGGCTTGCTAGGCCATTTCAGAGGGCAGCTGCTGTGGCTCTGGAGTCACATGTAGGGCCAAACCAAGTAAGAATGGCACATTTCCTTCCCTACAGGATATTAGTTAACCAGATGGATTTCTCTGACAATCAGTAATGGTTTCATGGTCATTAGTAGAATCTTAATTCCAGATTTTTTTCATTGAATTCAAGTTCCACCATCTGCCACGGCGGGATTCAAACTAAGGTCCCCAGAACGTTATCTGGGTTTCTGGATTAATTAACTCGATTAATTAGTCGAGTGATAATACCACTAGACCATTGGATTGAAGTTCTTTTCAAAGAGTCAAGGTGCTGCTGAGGCTCCCTCAACAATGGTACTGCTGGAAAATGTCCTGAAGACATTGCTCAATTGCCATTCATCCTCATTATAAATATATACAGTAGGTGCTGAGTCTGATAACAGTGAGCCAAGCCAAATTTATCTGGGGCCTCTGGTAGCATCGAGACCATCAGATTCAAACTGATGGTTTTTACATGGCACACAATTGTGTCAAAACAGCTTTTGCACTTACTAATGACAGGTTTGGGTATGAGACCTGCTTTATGCCTGGTTCTTTCCTAGCCTGTTATTTTGGGAGAAATGTTTCATTAAAGGAAATCAGTTGGATCAAGGCTATTATAAGGTTTTATGTGCAGGCTGGAGTGTGCTTTTTTCCAGAGATGGCAGGACTGCACAAGTGAACAGGAGCTAAAATGTGTGAATCAAAGTGAGGCGAGTCCACAGCAGATATACATGGAACCGGCCATAAGTTTAGACCCTAGGAATGAGAGGGGAATCTTCTCCAGTGTTATACTGAAGTTTAGAATCCTTAATCCAGAGTCCACCTACCCTTCAGTTCAGGGTCCCCAATGCTGAAGCTTCAGTATTACAGTAACATCCCCAATATTAACAGAACACTGATGGGCAGAGGAGGGTCAAGAAGCGTGAAGATTTTATATGGATAAATAAGTATTGTGTCTCCAACCTGTCAAATACCCACTTTCTGTTTCAATGAGGAGATACCATGCTGTATAAGTGCCCCATGTCACTTATACCCCTAGCCACCTCCCTTTAATGCTAGACCCATGAGTCTCTTAACCCAGCAGCTCTGAGTGGAGTTAATGGAGAGCTAACTGCAATTCTGTGGGATGGAGGACATGAGATTTTGTGAGTGAACGGAATATAAAAGTTGAAGCGTGCGAGTGTGAATCCAGAGAAGGAATAGCCTTTATCTAAAGATATCAGAATGTATTAGGAATAGTCAACAGGAATTTCAAAGACATTTGAAAAACATGAGTGGGTTTGGGAGGGAGCAGCTGGCTGAGAACACAGAAGTGGGAATAGACAAGCCTCCTCTGCATACATTACAAATATGGCTGATCTTCATCTTCACCTCCACTACATACACAAACCCCATAGCTCTCAAATACCCGAGACATCAAAAATATCCATCTACTTCAACCTGAAATATATTCAAACATCTGCAACCCTTTGGGGTAGAGAATTCCAAAGATTTGCAGTCCTTTCAGTAAAGGAATTCCTCATTTCTAAATGATTGACCCCTCTCCTAAGACTGTGCCCCCATATTCTAGATTCATTAGTCAGGGGAAACACCCTCTCAGTTTCTACCTGTCAAGCCCCTTCCTAATCTTGTTTGTTTCAAATAGATCAGCTCTCATTCTCCTAAACTCAAGAGAAGATGAACACAATTTTCTCAGTCTCTCATCATAGGACAACATCATAGGGTTTAATCCCAGATTAAAAGGACTGAAGTTGATGGTGCAGGAAGCTAGCAGCAACCCACCAACCTCTGGCTCTGATTTCAACTCTTTTTTGGCTGAAGGTAGGAAACCCCCTGGAGACATGTAAATAAATGTTAAAAGGCTATCAGTATTTGTTTAGCTGAGCATTTGGAATTTAATTCTGACTGCATGGGTTCTTGGATTTCCTGGAACTCACCTGCAGAAGGGAGACACAAGGGCAGTGGAAACTGAGGGGTCAGAGGGATGCTGAACAAACAGCAGGCAAAACATCCTATAAATACAGAGACCTGCCTCCTTGCCTAAGTGAAAGGCTTTTGCTCTCTTTCTCAGAGTGTGCTTTCACTACCTTGGAAGTGGTCTCCTCAAGCAATCCTCATTCTCCTGTACTACTTCCTTCTAAATGCTTGATAGGCCTGTGGGAGCTGAATATGTGATTAAGAATTGTCAGGGTAAGATGGCATTAAATCATCACTATGTGCATGGTCACCTTTGACAAGCTGCTGACATCAAGTCACTATGTGTGTGTGCTGTATGCCATATGACTGACTGATATTTAGTTCTGTCACCAGGTAGCTGATGGCCAAGCCTGAAACATATCTCCAACTTATTTATTCTACACCTGTCCCTGTGGAGACGGCTGGAGAGCCACCCCCAAATCTCAATCACTCCCTGATGTTCTGTGCTATCTTCTCGTAGGAGGGACGATGGGTGACACAGTGGCATAGTGGCCAGTACTGCTGCCTCACAGCACGAGGGCCTCGGGTTCAATTGCCACCTTGAGTCACTGTCTGTGTTGAGATGCACGTTCTCCCCATGTCTGCATGGGTTTCTTTCAGGTGCTCTGATTTCCTCCCACAATTCGGAAGATGTGCTGGTTTTAGAATCATAGAATCCCCACAGTGCAGAAACAGGCTATTTGGCCCATCGAGTCTGCACCAACTACAATCCCAACCTACCCCCATATCCCCACATATTTTAGCTGCTAATCCTGCTAACCGATGCATGCCAGGGCACTAAGGGGCAATTTTAGTATGGCCAATCAACCTAACCCGCACATCTCTGGAATGGGAGGAAACTGGAGCACCAAGAGGAAACCCACCCAGACATATGGAAAATGTGCAAACTCCACACAGACAGTGACCCAAGCCGGGATCGAACCCAGGTTCCTGGACTATGAAGCAGCAATGCTAATCACTGTGCTACCGTGCCACCCACAGTAGCACAGTAGATATGATGATAATAAATCAAATCAAAAAATTATCATTGGATTTAATATTCTGACAAGAGGAAAATAAAATGAATATGTTCCATATTTCAGGCAAGCTGATTTAGAAGTAATAATAAATTGGGAAATTTTGGGAATGACTTGTAAATAATAAAGATGTTTGAAATGACACAGCCAATGATTAGTAGATGCACAAAACAATAGCAAAACTTATCTTGAGCTAAGGGATGGGCAACAAATGCTCACCTTGCCAGCAAGGCCCATGTCCCATTAAAAAATAAAAAACTGCATTTTGTTTTTGATATCATTACTATAGAGAATGACTACATGAAGAAAAAGAGATTCATTTCAATTTTTGCTGCAGGTAAAGATCAATCATATAAAAAATTCAAGAGAATAACGGATTTGTAATTTGCAAGTGGTTATATTAATCATACATCAAAACCATATACCTATGCAACACAGCAGGGAGTTTTAAAGAGCTTATAACATCTTCACCAGTATAACAATATGGTGGAAAATTCCACCCAGAGTTAGAACTTCAGGGAATTGAAAGATTGAGATGACAAAATAGAACTTTTCGGAATTATGAGAGGTTTTAATAATTATGTGCATTGACCATGCTAAATTCTCCCTCATTGTACCCGAACAGGCGCCAGAGTGTGGTGACTAGGGGATTTTCGCAGTAACTCCATTGCAGTGTTAATGTAAATCTATTTTTGACATTAATAAATGAATTTAAACAAAGCGTTGATTCCAGCACAAACATTGAGTGTTTTAAACAGACGGTACCAGCATGTTTTCAGGTTGAAGCCTATGCCTCATTAGCAATAATTTCTATGCCCATGAGTATCACACTGCACTTGCAAGGTGTCCCAGCTGATACGCCTGCCCTGCAATAACTTAACTCTGCAATCACTGGGGACCTCCAATTACAGCTCCCCCAGCACTCCACCGGAACTTATACCACAACTGCAGGGGAAGACAGCCACAAAGACCTCACCTTACTTTTCAGAGGGATCCCTCATCAGGATGTTGGGTGGAGTGGAGCAGAGGTGGGACACATTCTACCTCCCACTCCAAATGGCCTTCGAGCAGGGTCACCAGCCCGCCTGGGATGCAGTGGCAGCCCTCATCAGTGCACACCTGAAGAGGAGGAGACAGCAGCGTCAGAAGAAGATGAATGATCTTCACTCAGCCAGGGTGAGTGAATTCTCCCCCTCGATTCCCTTGCATACCCCTTGCACCCCCCCAATCCTTCCTCTCTCTCAGCCAGGTTGAACTTTGCCAACACCAGGCCCAGGTTCCCCTTCTCCCTCTCACAATCACCATGTTCCCCCCAGTAACCGCAATGCTCCTCACACTCCAGCTTCCCATCCAAGCCCCATACCTGCCACACTTCATCATCATCTTAAACGTCAACAATCTCACTTACACTTCCCCATCTATGTCATTGTAGGACAAATTCAATCAAGCGTCAGCGGGTGTAGCCAGCAAGAGTCGAGCATGAACTGAGAAAGCTCAGGTTTTGAGGAGCATGCCCTTGATCTGGCTAGAGAGGAGGAAGACCATGCTATACTACTGGTAATGTGGGGGCAGCAGAGAAATTAGAGAATTCTCAACACATATGCTGTCATTCCTCAAGTCTCCAGTCAGGAATCAATGTTCCCTTCATGTCCCCTGCAATGCACTGATGCCTTGTTCCTTTTCTTGATCCAATAGGCAGTCAAAATGCTATTGCAGTGACTTGGTTAAAAAGACACTCAAACCCTCTCCGGAAACTTCCGGTTTCCCCATGTGCTGCTGGGCTCCCTCACAGCCAGCACGATGAGCAGTTAAACTCCAGTCCATAATTTCCAAGACTATTGGAATTTTTCAGGTGTCCATTGCTCTGAGTGGGTAAATCCTTCCACCAACTCCATCCAGTCCTGTGTCCACTTCAATTCTTCGAATGATACAGATTGTTGATAGGGCTGATTCCAGTGCTCCAGCCAGCTCCCTGGACAATTCCAAAAGATATCATCCACTTCTAGAAAACCTTTGGAGATTTTAAATGAGAACTAGATTCACAGAATTGATGCAGCCATCATCTTTTGAACATAGTATAAATGATTCTGTAGTGTTAGAACATAGAACGTTACAGCGCAGTACAGGCCCTTCAGCCCTCAATGTTACGCCAACTTGTGAAACCAGTCGAAAGCCCATTTAACCTGCACTATTCCAATATCATCCACATGCTTATCCAATGACCATTAAATACCCTTAATGTTGGTGAGTCCACTATTGCAGGAAGGGCATTCCTACGCCCTTACTACCTCTGAGTAAAGAACCTCTCTCTGACATCTGCCCCATATCTATCACACCTCAATTTAAAACTATGTCCCCTTGTGCTAGCCATCTCCATCCAAGGAAAAAGGTTCACACTGTCCACCCTATCTAACCCTCTGATCATCTTGTAGACCTCTATTAAGTCACCTCTTAACCTTTTTCTCTCTAATAAAAATAGCCTCAAGTCCCTCAGCCTTTCCTCATAAGACCTTCCCACCATACCAGGCAACATCCTGGTAAATTTCTTTTGCACCCTTTCCAACGCTTCCTCACCCTTCCTATAATGTGGTGACCAGAACGGGAATGCAATACTCTGAGTGCGGCTGTACCAGAGTTTTATATGGCTACAACATGACATCATGACTCCGAAACTCAATCTATCTACCAATAAAAGCTAACACACTTATTCTTAACAACCTTCTTAACAACCCTAATAACCTGGATGCCAACTTTCAGGGATCTATGCACATATTATTTAAGAAGGGGTGTGGTGTTGTTGCCAGTATTTATTCCACAAACAAGATCTTTTTTGGGAGCTTACTGTACATAAATTGGTTGCTAGAGTCCCTGCATGACAATAATGACTGTATCTCATTGGTTACAAAGAGCTTTAAAACTTCCCAAGATTGTGAAAGATCTCGACCGTAATTCTCCAACTGTTCACTCAGGAAGGATTCTCCAGTCCCACTGGCAGTGCACTTCCACTCACGGGAGGAAATAATTTCTCCTGGGAGGCTGGAGAATTTTGCCCCTAATTTCTTTATGTAAATAAATAAATTTATCAGACATGAGGAATGGTAAAGTTGCCAATAGTCTCAGATGAGCATAAGCTGCTCTGCTGTTTGAGGGGGAGAGTTGACTGATGGTGATTTAATCTGAGGATTCATACCTCAGGTGAGGGGCAAGATTGAGAATATGGGCTTTTACGAACAGGAATTGAACCCTTGTTGCTGCCATTGCTCTATATCACTAATCAGCTTTCCAGCCGACTGAGCTAAACCAACACGCAATTTCCCAGATGTATCCACCACTGCATTAATTCAAGCTGTAGCCATATCCACCGTCCTCTCCATGAATGATGCTTTTCTTTTAAACTTTGAAAGTGCAGACATGGATGCTCATTTGTAATTTGAGCGGCTGGAGTGCTTCATTGATTGTTAGCTGAGTGAGTTACTGAGATTATCGCCTGACCTTTCACTCCTGGAGAAGCAGCTTAAACTACCAGTGATATTCACAAAGCTACAAACAGCCCTTGCTGTGGGTAAGACCTCTTTCCGGGGCAGTGTGGTCAGCTCTCATATACTGCACAGTAAGAAGTCTCACAACACCAGGTTAAAGTCCATCAGGCTTATTTGACAGCACAAGCTTTCAGAGTCTCAGACTCCTTCATCAGGTAAGTGGGAGTTCTGTTCACAAACAGGGTATATTAAGACACAAGCTCAATTTACAAAATAATGGTTGGAATGACAGTTTTTACAGGTAATCAAGTCTTAAAGATACAGACAATGTGAGAGGAAAGAGGGTTAAGCACATGTATTGATAGGACAGTTAGTGAGATTTTGGAAGCCCAGGCAAGTTATGGGGATTACAGATAGTGTGACATGAACCCAAGTTCCCAGTTGAGGCTGACCTCGTGTGCGGAACTTGGCTCAGTTTCTGCTCAATAATTCTGCATTGTTGTGTGTCGTGAAGGCCGCCTCGGAGAATACTTACCCGAAGATAGAGGCTAAATGCCCGTGACTGCTGAACTGTTCCCCGACTGGAAGGGAACATTCCTGCTTGGTGATTGTCAAGCGGTGTTCATTCATCCATTGTCATAGCTTCATATACAGCACCCCGTCCCAACATGCCTCACGTGGTGGCAGCCAGCTATTTATCAGCAATTGCTGCAGTCAGGCTTCTAACAGATTAACAGAATGAAATGAAAGAAAGAGATTGCATTTCTGTAGTTCCTTTCAGGAGCCCAGGACAATCCAAAGCTCCTGATGGCCAGTGAAATACTTTTGAAGTAGATACTGTTTATAATGAAGGAAATGTGCCATCCAATTTATGCACAGCAAGCTCCCATGTTTGAAGGTTTTCTAGTTAGCACATCTGGAGAAGTCAAATTCCTCATTAAATTGTAGGTTTGGAAACTGCAAGTTGATAGAAGTATTACTCTCTTCTCCACAATCCTCTATTTCATTTGCTTTTCAAAAATATTGCTGGTGTTTGACGTATTGAATCCAATTTTCTGAATTAGGATCAAAGGGCTGTAATTTTTTGAATAGAAATATTGTTGTAACTTCAACAATGGCAGGGGAGGGGGGGGTGCGGCGGGGAGATGGTAGAAGTCACATCCACCAAAAACTGCCAGTCAATCAACAGTCGAAAGCTCTTCTGCACTCAGCAATATCACGGTGAAGCGGTGACTATACTTCACCCACCTGAGGTGTTGGATTGAGGATGGTCCCAGACCCAGGTGAGTGAAGAGGGAAATGAGGATGGAGGGGAGAGGGATCAGCAGCAGTGGTGGGAGTGTGTCTCCCAGCACAGTTACAAGCCCCTTCTAGGGGGCAAGGTTTTGGAAGGTCACATGACCCAATAACCAATCATGTTCAGACTGTGCGAATCCCAGGGCTGAGCACGGGCTTTCCCACTCAGTCTCAGACTGGAGTCCAAATAGTCAGTGGCACGTTCCTTGCACTCTGTACATAGTTGATTCGTTATGATAAATAGTTTGCTTAGTTACTAAACTTGAGAATCACCAACCCTTTGATGTCACATTGGTGACAAGGGTGAACAGAGCACTTTCAAATTGCCACAAAGATAGACAGAGCGGAGTCATTAATGCCGGGTCTATTCAAGAGTCGGGAAGTTATAACAATGTCTTAATTCAGAAAATTACAACCCTTTGATCCTAATTCAGAAAATTGGGTTCAATACGTCAAAAGCCAGCAATATTTTTGAAAAGCAAATGAAACAGAGGATTGTGGAGAAGAGAGTAATACTTCTAACAACTTGCAGTTTCCAAACCTACAATTTAATGAGGAACTTGACTTCTCCAGATGTGCTAACTAGAAAACCTTCAAACAGCTGGTGCAAATAGTAAAAGGGCATTATGATCCAAAGTTCTTGGAAATCACGCAAAGATATAAGTTCAACTCAACAACAAGGGCTCCTGAGGAAGTGACTGAGGTTTTCATGGTGGGATTGAGACAAACAGCTGAACATTGTGAATTTGGGTCTGCCCTTAATGATATGTTGAGAGACCCTAGTGTGTAGGGTAAATAATACAACCATACAGGAAAAAAGCTATTGGCAGAAACAGAAATACCCCTAAAGAAGGTGCTAGAAATGGCCATTGCCATGGAAAAAGGGTGTAAAAGGATGCTATATAGCTTCAAGGCATACAAGATCCATCAAGTTTGGAGGGAAGTTGCTAGTGGCATTGGTGCCAAGGATGCTCGCAGGGTTTAGTAAGCAATGCAGAGAAATAACAAAAATGCACAGCATAAGTGCAGAGATATAAAAGATTCAGTCAACAAATCAAGATTTTAGAAAAGTGCTATTGGTGTGGGAAAATCAACCCCAGAAGAAATGAAAGTTCAAAGAAGCTGTGTTATATCTGTGGCAGAAAGGGGGTGGTAGTTTCCATACATGGCAGAAAGTTGTTAGTTGAGGAATTACACAGCCCCCTCCCAGGTATGTCCAAGATGAAAATGTTGGCTCACAGCTACGTTTGGTGGCCTGGGATAGAAGCAAATACAGGGAGCATGGTTTAGCAGTGCAACTATTGTCAGGTACAGAAGTTACCATCTACAGCCCCTCTGCACCCTTGGGAAGGCCAGGCCAGCCATGGGTGACATTTTACATGGATTTTGTAGGCCCATTTATGGGAACAATGTTCCTACTTACAATGGACATACACTCAAAGGTTGGATATTTATGAAATTAAGTGCATGACTTATTTTGCAATTGTGAAAAGATTAAGACAAAGCTCAGAGATGTTGGTTTCAGGCAGCGAAACAGCATTTACCAGCAAGGAATTCCATCATTTCATGTCATCAAATGACATCAAGCATCTCTGTATCGCATCTTACCACCATGCATCGAATGAACTCAGTGAGAAGACATCACAGACCTTTAAGACAGCCATGAAAAAACAACTGTCAGCACCCGTACAGACAAATAACGACATCATATATGACCACAGGAGTAACTCCCACCAAGTTACTCTTACGTAAGCATATGAGGACCAGATTGGACCTGGTCTTTTCCAACTTGGCAGGGATGGTGGAGGCAAAGTGTTCAAAAGAAGAATCACAATTCAATTAGGATTGAGAGGGCATTCGAGGTCAATGACCTCGAATATAAGAAATATTTGGGATTGGGCCAAGTTGGATCAGGTGTTGTTGTGGTAGGTATCATATGAGGGGCAAATTCAAGATAAAATTCTGAGAAAGCATTTACATCACTTGAGATGAAAGGAGTCACATAGAGAACCAATGGGGTAGTCTGCTCCAATTACACCTGCCAGTAATATTATTGTGAATGAAAAAGTATAGAAGCAAGTCAACCTGAGGAAGGGTCAAGTAATATTCCTGCAATGACTAAATAAATAATGAGCACAGATGCACCTTTACAAGTTGAGAGTCTAAATTCTGAAAATCAAACCAAAGCTATCTCTGCTGTGAAGACAGCACCTGCTGAACCATGTCACTATATGGAGATGCAGGTGTTGGACTGAGGTAAGCTAAGTAAGAAGTCTCACAACACCAGATTGAAGTCCAACAGGTTTATCTGTTAGCACAAGCTACAAGCTTTTGGAGCACAGCCCCTTCATCAAGTGAGTGGGAGTTGTGTTCACAAACAGGGTGTATATAGACACAAACTCAATTTACAATGTGAGTCTTTACAGGTAATCAAGTCTTAAAGGTACAGATAATGTAGGCAGAGAGAGGGTTAAGCATAGGTTAAAGAGATGTGTATTTTCTCTAGCCAGGAGAGTTAGTGAGATTTTGCAAGCTCAGGGAAGTCGTGGGGGTTACATACAATGTGACATGAACCCAAGATCCTGGTTGAAGCCAAGTTCTGCACACATGAGGACGGCTATCAGTTCTTGCTGAGCAATTCTGCATTGTTGTGTCATGAAGGCCACCTTGGAGAATGCTTACCTGAAGAACAGAGGCTAAATGCCCAAGGTATAGTACATTGGAGAGACCATGCAGTCTACAATAGATGAATGAACACTACTCGACAATCACCAGGCAGGAGTGTTCTCTTCCTGTCAGGGAACACTTCAGCAGTCACAGGCATTCAGCCTCTGATCTTTGAGTAAGCGTTCTCCAAGGTGGCCTTCACGATACACAACACAGAATCGCTGAGCAGAAACTGATAGCCAAGTTCTACACACATGAGGACAGCCTCAATCGGGACCTTGGATTCATGTCACACTATGTGTAACCCCACGACTTGCCTGGGCTTGCAAAATCTCACTAACTATCTTAGAGACAAATCACACCCCTTGAATCTGTGCTTAACCCTCTCTCACTCACATTGTCAAGTTTTAAAGATACAAACAACCTGTAAAGACTCACATTCTGACCATTATCTTGTAAATTGCGTTTGTGTCTTTATATGCCCTGTTTGTGAATAGAACCTCCATTCACCTGATGAAGGGACAGTGCTCTGGAGGTTTGTAGCTTGTGCTGCCAAATAAACCTGTTGGATTTTAACCTAGTGTTGTGAGATTTCTTACTGTAACTACGTCACTCCCAGAGGAAGAGAAAGTCTCCCTGACAGACTGAGCTTATGAAGGATTGTGTGAAAGAACTTGTTTATTGTTGTTTTATTTTAAATAGTTTAACTTTTGTTTAAATAAGGGACTTAAGAGGAATGGAGTATCAAGCACCTTTTAGGAGACGTGGTTTCGGCAGATCATGTGACCTGCCAATCAGGTCAAAGTGCACAAATCCTGAGGCTGAGCGAGGACTTTCCCAGAGACTGGAGTTGAAGTAGTTGGTAACACATTTCTTGCGCTCTGCACGTAGTTGATTCTTACAATGGTTTGTTTAGTTACTAAACTTGATGGTGGCCAATCCTTTGAGATATCACATCCAGATGCTGGGTTCCCCCATCTCCTCCCGGAACCTGCAAGCAAATATGCCAAGGTTTGCTTGACATGCTTCCTAACTGGTGAACCCCACCTCCTTCACCCCAAGCTGGTTTAATACTCGCAGTATTTGATTTATTATTGTCTACGTATACAATGAAAAATATTGTTTCTTGCATACAATACAAAGCATATCATTCATTGAGAAGAAAACAAGAAAGTGCAGAATGTAGTTTACATAGCTAGAGTATAGAGAAAAATCTTATTAATGCAAGGTAAGTTCATTCAAAAGTCTGACAGCAGCAGAGAAGAAACTGTTCTCAAGTCAGTTGGTAAGTGACCTCAGACTTTTTTATTTTTTTTCTTAATGGAAGAAGGTGGAAGAGAGAATGTCCACGGTGCATGGGGTCCTTAATTGTGCTGGCTGCTTTGTCTAGGCAGCGATAAGTGCAGACAGAATCAATGAATGGGAGGCTTGTTTGTGTGATGGATTGGGCCATTTTCATGACCTTTTGTACTTCCTTGTGTTCTTGGGCAGAGCAGGAGCCATACCAAGCTGTGATACAACCAGAAAGAATGTTTTCTATGGTGTGTCTGCAAAAGTTGGTGAGAGTTGTAGCTGCAATGCCAAATTTGCTTAGTTTTCTGAGAAAGTAGAGGCATTGGTGGGCTTTCTTAACCATAATGTCAGCATGGAGGGAGCAGGACAGGTTGTTGATAATCTGGCCACTTAAAAACCTGAAGCTCTCGACCATTTCTATTTCATCCCATTGATATAGATAGGGGCACGTTCTCTACCACACTTCTGGAAATCAATGGCAATCTCCTTTATTTTGTTGACATTGAGGGAAAGATTATTGTTGTTCCACCAATTCACCTGATTGTCTATCCCATTCAGTTAAGTTTTAATTTTTTTCATTAGTCACAAGTAGACTTCCATTAACACTGCCTTGTGAAAACTCCCCTCGTCACTACCCTCCAGTGCCTGTTCAGGTACACTGAGGACAAATTTAGCATGGCTAAATTTTAGACTGTGGGAGGAAATGGAGCACCTGGAGAAAACCCATGCAGGCATAGGGAGAATGTGCAAACTCCACACAAACAGTGACCCAAACCAGGAATCAAACCTGGATCCCTGGCACTGTGAGATACTGTGGTGTCATCAGCAAACTTGAAAGTTTGAAAGTAGGGAAAAGGGATTCTTGAATGGGCATTAATTGCCCACTTAATTGGCAGTGGTGCAAGAGGTCCATCTGCGATCCTTGCCACCAGCAGTAGGAGACTGGTAGAGTTCCCAAACCCTCCACCCTACTGCCTAATTAAATGATCCCTATCCCCAAATCTGCCAAGGGGGAAGGCACAAGGTTCTGCCCAGACGAACTATTTCACTGTATACACACTTTGCCATCACCTCAGTCTCTCACCCTTTCTGCTGAATTGGATTGGTACTTCATCTCCATCCCAGGGGTCTATAACAAATCCCCGCGTCATTAATTCTATTGATGCATCTCATTTTATACACATCCTCATTCTGCAATACAAATGGGGAGTTTCACTGGCAGAAGCGGATTGGCTATTAGGAGTTGAGAGGAGTGCATGTGTCTCTGGAACTGGAACTTACCCTGGAACTGAGCATAAACCTGCAGACACCATAAACTGAGGTATCAACATGAAATGCTGAAAACACTCAGCAGATCAGGCTCAGCGATTCTAGCATTTTCTGTTTATAAACTGTACCACAAACAGAACCTTTATTTTTCAAAAGTGAAAGGAAAGGAAAGGTCCAGTGTTTGCTTTGTACAAAGGTCTCATCTATAAATAAACATGGCCTTCTCAAAATGTTTTCTCTTGTTTAAAACATTGCTTTTTTTTTGCAACTACCTTTGCAAATTTGTTGGGACAACTGGTGATTTCAAAGTCCGTAGGATTCATCGACTTTCTGCCAACTCAAAATTAATGATCTGCTCTGGTTGTTTGGAATTTAGTTAAAAGAGAGCAAAGAAAGAACTTGCATAACTTGCATTAATATAGCATATTTCACAACTTCAGAACATCCCAAAGTGAAGAGTGTTTACTGTTTTAATGTAGGAAACAGAGTGGCCAGTTTAAACACCGCAAGCTCCCACAGACAGCAGTGATATACTGATTCAAATCATCTGTTTCTAAGGTATCTATTGAGGGATAAATATTGTCCACACAACAGGGAGAACTCTGCAATTGCTTTTGAGATAGTTCTCAAGAGGCCTTTTACATTGACCCAGGAAGGCAAATTTACACCTTCTCCATTCACCAATTTCTTTTTGGTAAATGATGTGGAGAGGGTTGTGGAATGGGTTGGTGGCATTGGGGAATGGGTGAGGAGATTGAGGAATGCATTGGGGGAGAGGAGTTCAGAAATGGAAAGGTGTTAAGGAATGGGTTGGGGGTGTTGAGGAATGGGAGGGTGTTGTGGAATGGAGTTGGGTGTAAGGGAATGGGCTGAAGGGGTTGAGGAATGGCAGAGAGGTGGGTAACAAGCTGGAGGGATAGAGAACTGGGTTGGGGAAGGGGGGGTTGGAGAACGGAAGGCTGTTGAGGAATGGGCTGAAGAAGTTGGACAATGGGAAGTGGTTGGACAATGGCAGGAATTTGGGGAACAGGCTGGAATGGTTGGAGAATGGGAGGGGGTTGGAGAATGGTGGGGAATTGGGGAATGGTGGGGATTTGGGGAACAGGCTGGGCGTTGGAGAATGGGAGGGGTTTGGATAATTGCGGGGAGTTGGGGAATGGGCTGGGTTGGTTGGAGAATGGGAGAGGATTGGACTCTAGAAGGGAGTTGGAGAATGGCAGGGAGTTGGGGAATGGGTTTGGGAGATTGGGGAAATGGATGGAGTGTAGTTGTTGATGGGGATGAGTTGCTGTCAACTTGCCAACAGGACACTGGCATTGAGGCAGGAGAGCAGGCTTGATTTCAAAGAATTCCTTCTGGATCAGTCTCAGAGTTAGGTGAGTTTAATCACAAGACAAATATTTCCTCAATCCATATTGCCAAGAAAACCTCGACACTCCTTGGAGTTTTGTAGAAAAGCTGCTCCTTCAGATGAACTGCAGTATTTCAGCAGCTTTATAAAAAGCTGAGTGGTCTGCATCAAGGTTCTGTGCTGCAGGAATCGGATATGGCTGCATTGTACAGATGTCTCGACAGGATACAGTATATCACGCTCCTGTATTCATTCACCTCCTGGACTATTTTAAAAATTAATTAGAAAAGAGAATAAATCTTCTGGGGTCATTCTAACAGAAAATCAGCAGAGGCAAACAATGAAGGGATAACAGAGACTGCAAACATTTCTGTTACATAGTGTCCTACTTTCCTTTTATGAGGTGACGAATGTTAATATTTAGCACTTCCAGAACCCAGTCTCAGACACTCAGATTAGGAATGGCACAGATTAAGTCAGGATAAAAAGGACCCTTCACACTATCCGATTAATCACTCCAAGGGCAGGTTAAATACGGATAACCCAGTACCTAACAGAGCAACTCCTCTGCACTGTCTCATTCCCACACACCATCACCATTTTGCTACTTACAATATTTTCTAATTTTCATCTTTACCAAGAATCCTTTGTAAAGAATGAATGCGTTATGTCTTATGCTTCCCAGAAGTTTGAAATAATCATACCATTTTACACAAAGGTTGATATGAATGTATTGCTCTGATCTCACCATATACCGTGGAATGATACATTGTTAGTTTTGTGCACAGGCTGTGGTGCAGAAGTGAGTGATTGTGGCATTCTGGATATATCCGTATAAAAAATTGTTTAAAATTTTTTACTCCATTCTTAAAATTATAAAGCTAATGCTCAGATTAGACTGGGCAAGCCCAAATCCATTCAAAGAACAAAGAACAAAACAGCAGGGAAACAGGCCCTTCGGTCCAACGAGCCCGCGCCGCCACCCCGATGTTCCCACCTCTACCCGTGATCCCTGTCCATGTTTATAGATCTATGGATTAAAAACCAAGTTTGAGACAATTTAGGGAGAATTTGTTTTGCCAATTAGCCTAAGAGCACATCTTTGGGATGTGGGAGGAAACCGGAGCACCCGGAGAAAACCCACGCAAGCACGGGGTGAATGCGCAAAATCCCACAGACACAGGCCCAAATCTATGTATCTGCACAGCACAGCGATAGTCACTGAGCTGTCGTGTTGCCCATCAAATGGTCCAGGTCAAGCGTACACTAACGATGTGCTTGTTTCAAAAAACAAATTCAGATTACAATTGAAACCAATTGAAACAAGTGAGACAAATTTAAGATCCAAGCTGACAAGATAAGGTTTGCCTCCTGCCACCATCTTGGGCTTGATCCCAGCCAAAAGGCCGAGAAGTGAGACATCTGTATACATGCGCCTAATAATGTAGTTCTTAACTCTTCTGAATAAATGTAACAATATAACATTTTTCCTTTCTTTATTTAGATATAACGGGCGAGATTTTACAGCCTCGCTCGGACGAGACTGGAAATTCCCACCTGAGGTCAACAGAGATTTCTGTTGTTGGACTCTTGCCTGCTCCAATTCCACAGTGGGCAAGATGATAGAGTTCCAGCCAATGGCTCTACAGGTCAATACAATTGTTCCAATCATTAGCTCTTTTATAATATATCTAAAGATCAACTTTAGTAATTAAACTGAATAGCTTACAAGCCTTTGCTTATTTTCCTTCCTCTAAAACATTATTAAGTGATAGGATGTTGTTCCTCTATCTTGTGGATTTGGGATGAATTTCTCTCAGTGATGAGTCACCATGCTGCACTGGCGATGTGTGTGTTGCTCTGGATGTTGTAGGAGTTGTGCTTGATGTTGCTGATGTTCTGTCATTGTTAATGAGGTTGGTGTTACTGATTACCTTTACTACCTCACCAGCTCCACTTCTGCCAGGACCTTCTCTCTTCCTGGCTTGTATTTCAGAGTACAAGCATAACTTTGGGTACCTTGGAATTAGCCTCAGTAATCCTGCTGGTGTTCTACACAGGTATTTCCTTGTAGATCTGCTCCAATGGACAATGATCAGTCTCTACCATGAATTTCCTCTATAGAGATATTTATGGAACTTCTCCCATTCAAAAGCATGTTTTCTATGTTGATATATCTATCTATCTCATGTGATGTGAGACTTTTGGATGCAAATATTAGTGGCTTTCCATCTTGTGTCAGAGGCACTGCAGAAGCAACTACTTGCAGAATGATACATTTTTCTGTTCTAGAATGACAGATTTGTCTCCTTGCATACTTCTTCTTTACATTTGTTGGAACTCCTCTGGTGGAGCTCTGACTAATAGTACACAATATTTTCCTTTACTAGCTCTGATAGATTTGTTTTGTGTTCTTACATGAGGTATGGAAGATCCCATATATTGATTGGAAACATCTTAACCCTCTCTTGTCTCTTGGAGTTTCCACTGCAGAGATTTATGAAATTTGAGTTCTTTTCAGATTTTTGAGAATTTTTTAGATTTTTGGCTTGATTCCACCAGGCATATACATCATTGTGAAGAAAAGACATTTTGTCACCTTCAAAATGCATTTGTCTGTGTTTCACTACATTCCAGCTTTCCTGATCTTTTTCACCTACACCATAGGCCTAGATATTATCAGTTATACTGATTGCTCCTTTGCATCTCTTCTATTGTGGTCTCCATTTTCTGCTGGAACTATCATTGCTCAGGCCAAAAAATAGATACAAGAATTTATTACATCCAAAGATGTGCATGTTGAATGTTGTCAACAATGAAGATTTCCAGTAGCCAGTTCTGCCATCAAGCTTGTTGAAAAGGGTTGCTGCAGCCAAAACTGGTGCAATTTCCTCAAAGTTGGAAAAGAGAAGTGAATTTCTTTTTACTATTTGATTAAGATCTTTGGGATCCAAGCAAATTTGTAATCATTATTTTGGCTTCTCACACACAACAATCTATAGGCTCTGACACTTTCTTTTCTTCCAACTCTTGGAGCTCTTTCAATTTTTCCTTTGAGTTCTATAGGTACTTTATGTGGGAGATGAATCACTAGTTTCTTTTCTGAATCAATAGTGATTGGACAGCACAGTGGTTCAAGTGGATAGCACTGCTGCCTCACAGCACCATGGATCCAGATATAATTCCAACCTTAGATGATTGTGTACAGCTTGCAAGTTCTCTCTGTGTCTGTGTGGGTTTCCTCTGAGTGCTCCAGTTTCCTCCCACAGTCCAAAGATGTGTGGGTTAGGTGGATTGATCATGTTAAATTGCTTCTTAGTGTCAAAAGAACGACAGGGATTTGATATACCTTGATGAGATGTTTTTCAGAGAATTAGTGTGAACTTGATAGGCTGAATGGCCTCCTTCTGCATAGTAAAGATTTTATGGTTCTATGATGTGATCCTGAAAATCTTCAAAGCATCTCATCTAAATGCATGTAGACCACATCTTTCTTGTTTCTGATCAGAAGACTTTCCAGTGGCTAACCATGTTCAACCCTTTTTCAATATGTTCATCTTTTTCAATACAAAAACCTCACAGTTAACAACTTTCCCATTGTGTGTTCCTCTAGTTGGAGTTGTTCTTAGCTGTCAACCCTCACACTAGAATTCTTCCAGACTGTCCACCACTGGATTTTAGTGGGCTGGTTGTGGAGAATGTGAAATGCCATTGATGGTCTGGCAGGAATTTTTGACTTTTAGACCAGCACGACCAGAGAATTTTCATCCTCAGTTGCACCGTATTCTATCAGCGTGATGTTGTTCAGTTTCAGAGCATCTTTCTTTAGGGAACCATTTTCTTTCAAATTCTCAGGAAAGATCTTGTTTGAATGGGATGATATAAACTGTATACCAGTATCAAACTTCCACTTTAGATTTATGGTTGTGGGTTTATTTTCCACATTCTCCCCGAACTGAAAATATTGTGTGAATGTCTTTGCCACATTTGGCAATTTCATGCAGTTCCATGTTTCCTATGTCTGTTGTGTCTTTATATTCATTGTTGTCTTCCAGGGTCTGATAATTTATATTTTGGTTTCTTTTCTTGCTCAGTGATCCTGTTGCCCTACCTTTGGTAATTCCTTTATCATCAGATTTCTTTATTCTGAACATCTTTTTCCAGTAATTGGACTTTCCACAAGCTCTGCATTTTGATAGGTATGCAGAGGATTTCCTATTTGTGAAATCATGGTCATCCACATCTCTGGCATGTCTTTCTCCCTGTCTGGTATGCAGTTTTTGTTGCTGTTTCACTGCATCAACTCTGATCTCTTTCCCTTTACTTAACGGAAAGCTAGCTGATGGATAGTTTGTGTCTTCATCTGTCTACTCATGGTTTCTTGTGCTCTGGCAGTGTCAACACTCTGCAATAGTGTAGGCCTGCCCTTTCCAATCAGAGCCTTCTGTACATCAGGGTGTGCTGAGCAACAATGAACTGATCTGTCGACTTTCAGCCATTTCTTTGAATTTATGTTTGTTGACTATATTTCCTTAAGAAATTTAAGACAGCTCACCTGGTTCTTATTTCAGGCTGAGTTTCAGATCAATGGCTCGACTTTGGCTGGAGATTTGTGCTGAATTTCTCAGAAATATTTGTGCTTTTATTGCCATCCTCACCCATTTCCCAGCTATTGAAAAAATCTAAACCTTTCTCTCCAGTCCACAAAAGGATATAGCTGATCCTGTCCTGTTCACTCATGCCTTTAGAAAGCTACTGAACGTCAATCTGCAGTTTTGCTTCAGCTGCTCAAATATCTCCGTGGCATCATTGGCCTCCCGATGCATTTTGAGCTGGAATTATGTGTTCATTGTTGCAGTGGCAACCATTTAATTTTGCACAATTCATTCCATTGCTTTTTTTCTAGCATGAACTTGGATTGATTTTCATAATCTAATGTGACATTTATTTTGTGTACAATGTTTGAGTTTTACTTGCAAACACCTGCTGTCACCATATTGTGCATTGTGGTTCCCAGAAGTTTGAAGTGATCAAACTGCTTTACACAGATACAGGAGCAGATGCTGAATGTCTTCATCAGAACTCACCAGGTGCTGCAGAAAGATACAGTGCTAATTCGGTACATAGATGTTGATGCAGCACTGAGTGATGTGGCATCCCGGATACCTATGCATACATGTGCATGACAATATAATTCCTAATTCTTTTCAAATAATCTAACAATAATGTAATAATGGATACAATTCTGTGACACGAATGAGCTATTCTCCTATAACTTACTCGTTAAATACATTGTCCCACATTTCAATGATCTTGCTTCAAATGTCATAATGTGGACACACAAGGCACAAAGTTCATCATAGCTATGTGGGGGTTGCACTTGAGTAAGATGCTCTTGGGAGACTCAGTGCAGGACTGAATGGTCTCCTTCTGTACTGTAGGCATTCTGTGATAATGAAGGATGTAGATAGGTCAACCATCACCTTAGTGGGGACACTGACTCTTGATGTCACACCACTGGCAATCTCTAACCTCGCCCAAAGAGCCATTTATCATCTATGAGTCCGGTTGCCCTTGTCACTGGCCATGGGGATGCTAAGGTCAGTTGTAGTGTTCAACATCATTTGGCTCAGCATGAACTGAGGATCGAACCTTTGAACAACCATCATGCAGGGTACGGTTTATGTGCAGTTAAAATGTGCAAACTCTTGCAGTTCCTGATGCTTATCAGAAGCTTTCACATTTCTCACATTCCTAAAACATAATTCTGAACCTTGTTTCTTAAGGTTTGAGGTAGAAGGTGACTAATGCATTCCTTCTTTGAAAAATATTGGCTCTCCCAACAACTTAATAGTAAAACCAAACCCGCCCAAATCAGGGATTGTACACATAGAGTAAAACTCCTAATACTCCCGTCACATCTAACACACCCAAAACAGAGATTGTGTGTTAGATAGAGTAAAACTGCTAATACACTGTCCCATCAAACACTCCCAAAACAGGAACTGAGCAGGCTAAATATGAAGTAAAACTCCTAGTATACTGTCACATCAAACACTCCCAAAGCAGAGTTTGTGTGCATTAGATAGAGTAAAACTGCTCATATATTGTCCCATCAAACACTCCTAAAGCAGAGATTATGCGAGTTAGATATAGAGGGGTTCTGAGTAACATATATCCATTGACAGAGCTACCATCAATTCATGATAGTGAAACTGTGCACCAATTTGTATGGATTTTCGGGTTTAATATCCATGGGCAGTGTCTCCCAGGAAACCCAACAACTGGAGGGAGACAATCAACTCTACTTGTGAACCAGGAAAAGGAGTATTTTTGTCCTGGACCCTAAGTAAGACTGCCTTCCTGCCTTTGGTCCACTGACCCAGACTCCAATCCTTTGCTCTTCACAATAAAACACACACCCAAGTCCAGCCTCTGAACTCCCTGCCTCACATTCTTCCCCTATTCCAGCCTCCAATTTTCACCCTACTTCAATGTGTTCTCCGCACAAGCTGATGCCCAGCTTTTCTAGGCATTGCATTTTTGATGCTTTTTCGAACAGGGCATTTGGAATTAGTCTCGCTCTAAAATACTCAACTGTAGCATCAGAATCAACGTAGATCTTAGCTTTGACTCTCCTTATTTTGCCAAACCCTTCTTGGAAAACTTCAGGGTGCTTCTTGGTGATTTTGTACTGTCCCCTGTGTCCAGTCTAAAGATCTCCAGCCAGTTCAATCTGATGTGTTAGAACCAATCTCTCCCCATAAGGATAAGTCCTTGTCCCTCTACAATGTTGTATATGAGTTGAGCTGACTGCTGCCTATAAATCACCAGGGTTGCTGTGATGCCTTTTATCTGCAATGATCCCCCTGGTGACTACCTGGTCTTTGTGCTTTCAAAGTTCAGGAGCTGAATTCCAGCCTGGAGGCTATTATAAGTCTACTCTTCGATAACAGAACCCATTTCCATTTTTAATGGATGGCCATTTATTAACAACTCCACCATGATGGAATCAACCCTTGTCATGGAGATGTGATTTAATTGCATTGTCCCAGTTCCTGGTAGTGGACCTATCAGCAAGGTATGGTCTGATCCTGGCCTTGGCCTTTTTTAAAATTAAAAATAGCACACATTTTGATTGGCCTTTTCTTAGTCTTGGTTGTGGTTTTTTGCAGCACTTTCAATAGTCCAATCTCTGGCATCTACAACCTTCAGGAATATGCTTTCTAGGAGTTTGAAGCCTGTCTCTGTCCTTCCTTGACTTACTTGGAGATGCAATTTGAGCTCCACCACTGTGGGGAATTCTGTGATATTTTACAGATTCTATCACTCTCAGTTGAGAGATGAATGCTGCATAAGGCTCCTCCCCCCAATCAAAGGACACTGCTGTCTGACATCCCCTATAATTCCTGAGTTTCTTTCTCTGCATTCTCCAATGATAGAGACATCTCAACGGCCACCTTAAAATCCAGATTGGGTTCTGCCAATTATTATTTTTTGGACTCACACTGTTAATGCCACAGGCTAGTCTATCTCACAACATTCCATTCAAGGGTGACCCGTATTCATGATGCTCTGCCAACTTACATAGTCTGGTCAGAAATCCAGTGACAGATTCCCTAGTGGTTCACCCTACTGTGTTAAAGCAAGTATTATGGAACATTTGGTTCATAATAGCCTTTAACCAAGTCCACAAATCATTAAAAGTTTTGGAGTTGGGGGCATTCAAGTAGGTCAGGCTTTTGATAACACTGAAAGTCAGGACCCCGCATGCTATCAACAGGATTACTTTCTGCTTCTCATCCCCCTCAATATTGTTGGCCCCAAAAAAGATAATACATGCGATGTGCAAACTGGGCCCAGCCTTCAATGCTTGCATCTTAGGCTTCAAGTTTATCAACCAGAGGATTACTTGTCTTTACAGTAAAGTTGGTCCAGAGAGAAGAAAAAAAACTCACTTTACTCCTTGTCACCAATGCATATCTTACTGAGGCCAGTCTTCCATCACTATCACCCTTTATTTACAATGAGTTTGAAATGCTGCTCAGTGGCTACAGAGCGCTGATCAACCCTGAAATTTGTCACTGCTTGCCTGAGTGGAGTCAGCTGATTTTAAACTCCCTGCTGTTCCTTCCCTATTGGCTGAGCCTCCACTCACCTAATGGAGGAGCTCATATTTTACGAGGTCTAGAGAGATATCTATTGACCATCCCCCATAGCCATCATACCACTGGAAAAACATTCACTTGAGATCCTGGCAAATTCAACAGATCTAGATCATTCCTTGGTTTGCAGTCTCCCCACCTCCTTCTCCCTCTGCTCAGACCCTACTCACCACTCTCCCTATGCCTCACTGTTAGTATCAAGGTTTTGATTATCAAACAGGGTGATGCTTGACTGTAAGTCAAACAACCTTTTCTCCATTGCTAACATTTTTATTACTAATAAACAGCAGCTTTCAAAAAAAAAGGGATGGTCATGTCTGGAGCTGTGTCCAGCTGGAGATTAATCATCAACTCCTGGAGACTCCTGACTAACTCTGGAGAGTTGGCAACCTAACTTCAATTTCACACTCACTCGCAGACATATACTCACAAGGACAGAATTTAATCCTTTCTTTCTTCAGGTATATGTGTGTGTGTGTGTGTATCTGTCTCTGTGCTTGTATATGTTTGAGTGCCAGTGTGTATGTTTGTGTCTGGTTGTATGTTTGATTATTTGTGTGTGTGTGTGTCTATTTGTTTGTATGTGTGTATCTCTGTATGTGTTGTGTGTGTGTGTATGTGTGCATGTGTGCCTATCTGCTTGTATGTATGTGTATCTCTGTTTGTGTTGTGTGTATTTGTATATGTGTGTGTATGTCTGCCTGTGTTATGTATGTGTAATCTGTGTGTGTGTGTGTGTATATATATATGTCTATGTTTGACGTTCACTCACACAATAAGGAACACAAATCAGCTGAGCAGTGCCCGGCTGCAGCTCTCCAGTTTGATGGCCTTGTTGTGACAACTGAATCCACAACAGGCCGGATTTGGAGGTTGTGTATTTGTTGCGTATTGTGGAATGTGAATCAACAGGAAAGGATCCTCGTACCTGGGTGGAGTGGGAGTGGATTACCGATTGCTACCAGACTGACAAACGTTTGGTGCTTATTTCTTCCCACAGACACCTGCCACGGGCCAGAGGCTGTCTTCTCTGTAGTCAGTGACAACTGTGACATTGCCTGCTGGAGTCTCTCACCGATGCTGGGGACATGAACAGGTAGGCCGAGTTGAAGTGCCACTTCTCGAGAATCATCCAGTTCTGGTTTTGTGAGTGTCACAGTTATAATCAGCAGGGTTATGTTTTGTTAAGTTTTCTTTTTTAAGCTGTACTAACCTCATTGAGAGCAAAATGTTCATGGTTGACTGTCTCCCTCGTACTTTACTTAACCCACCACAATTTCCCCACCCCCACTCTGAGACCTGCACTCCCGTTTTTGGCTGACAGGTTCAAGTCTTTACTGAACACTGATGACCTGACCTTATGTTCCGCAAGCAGCTTGTACTTTCGAGTTTCAGGTTAAACAGAGTCAAAAACAGAGTATCGGAAACACAGGAATGCCGGGGGTTGGGCAGGGAGCTGCAGGCATCCGCTTACAGGTGCCCCTGAACCAACCCTGGATAGGACCAACAACAGGGAGATATTCAATCACATGCATTTTTATGACACCATTCAAAACCTTGGGGTGTCCCAATGTGCTTTACAGCCAATGAAGTACTTATGAAATGTTGCCACTTTCATACAGGAGAATCCCACAAGCAGAAGGGAGGATAACTGAAAAAAAACCCACTTGCTTGGCAATGCTGGGTGAGAGATAAATGTTAGCCAAGGATAATTAAAACTCTCTTAAATTCCTGTTAACCTAGGTTGGCTAAATCTCCAGGATCGGTAGGGCCAGAGGACTCTTGAGAATGAAAGTTCAATCTCTGGGACACATCTGCAAGGAATCTAAGTATAAGTTTTTTTAGTGTCACAAGTAGGCTTATATTAACCCTGCAATGAAGCTACTGTGAAAATACCCGAGTCGCCATACTCTGCTGCCTATTCAGTACACTGAGGGAGAATGTAGCACGATCAATGCACCTAACCAGCACGTCTTTTGGACTGTAGCAGTAAACTGGAGCACCCAGAAGAAACCCTTGCAGACATGGGGAGAACACGCAGAGTCCGCGTAGACAGTAACCCAAGTCGGGAATCAAACCTGGGTCCCTGACACTGTGAGGCAGCAGTGCTAACCACTATGCCACCACGCTGTCCTCTGGTAAAATGTCATGGGGGAAGAGAACATTCAGAGAAATTATGTGTTTTCATGTGGGGGTTTTGCTTTAGTTCTGAAACAATTGGAGAAACAAAAGGACTGACTGTTCAGGGCAGACAGAGGCAGGACGTGATGTGATGAAATGTCCAGAAACACACCCAATTAGAATTACCAACATTAGACAGGCCTGTGGTTGAGGGATTACCATTCCTCATAGGAAAACCAGGATGGAGCCAGGAGTGAAATCAATGTGCTCTGTCTTTAAACTGAAACAGATAAATTGATGATTTGTCCATAATGATGCCACATAATCAGACATAGATTTATACTGATGTCATGTACAGACTGTCAAAGTTGTGATTCCCTTCAGGGTGCTCTGTAAGACTTTGTCTACAGTCATGTGATTGATATCTTACACTTGAATAATACAATGATCATTACTGAATGTCATGCTCACCCAACTTCTCCCTCAGTTTTTTGAAGATGGGGCATCTTTGTGGCATTGCCATGCTCTTCCCTCCTCTCTGCTCAAGGTGCTGACTCTCACCGGAATTGAGTTCATTGTCAGCCAGGACCCTGGGGTAGTGTCAGCTTGGACACTGGATGATCTGGATTATATCAACTGGGACACTGGGTAATGTCAGCTGCAACAATGGTTAGTGTCAGCTGGAACACTGGATAATGTCAACTGGGATGCTGCATATTGGACACAGAATGTGCCTGAGAATGGACACTGTGTGAGAGTGTGTGTGTGTGAGAATCACTGGATTTGGATCTTCTCGTCCTACCTATTGCAGGAAATTTCAGAAAACTTGTTAGATGGGTAGATGGTCCATTGGCATTGAGCAGGAATTTCCAACTCCATAGCATGAAGGACCAGAAAATCCCAGTTAGTGTGTCTGAGAGAGAGAATGGATGAGGGTGTGTGAGAGAGAGGGTGTGAGAGTGTATTATACTGATAGTGGGTATGTCTGTGAGACAATATGTTTGAAAGTGGGTGTAAGGGTGAGGGTGGGTATGACAGTGAGTTTGAGTGTGACAATTAGAGTGATTGAGAGTGTGTGATTGTGGGAAAATGTGAGTGGAAGCATATGTGGGTTAGCAGTTGTACTTATAAAACTGTACATATATGATAGTGTGTTTAAATGTGAGTGGGTGGATGTGTGTATTCATGTTGAAATGTGCATAAATGAGTGGATGTGTGTGTGTGTAAAAATTTGTGAGTGGATATCTACGTGTATGTGTGTGAAGGTGTGTGAGAGCAAATGTGTAAAAGTGTGTGAGAATGAGTGTGTGTGAGTAAATGAATGTGTTTGGATGTGTGGATGAGAGTGAGTGGGTGGGTATGTAAGTGTGTGAATGGAAGTATGTGTAAGAGTGTGATTGAGTGGATGGTATGTGTGAAAGTGTGTGTGTAAATGTGAGAGTGAATAAGTGTGTAAAATTGAGTGAAGGTGTGTGAACAAATGTGTGTTTGTAAGTGTGTGAGAATGACTAAATGTGAATTTGTATAAAGTTATGTTTGTGTGTGTAGAGTGAATGCGTGTATAAAAGTGTGTGAGAGAGTAAATGTGTGAGAGTGAGTGTATCTGTGAGTGTGTAAAAAAAAAAGTGAATGTGAGTGTGCGCTGTATGATACACAATTACACGTGTGTGCATTCCTGTGTAGCATTCACACTGCACATTAATGATTACCACGGCACCAGTTTCAGTACTTAAGGGAGACAAGTTAGACTTTCTTCCCCTTCCCCCATACTATGCACATCTAAACTGGAAGTGTTTGGTGCAGTGTGGTAGGGGAGAGAACTCAAATATATTTCTCTGCTATTCTTGAGCTATATGCTGTGGGAGGTCTGCAGACTGGGGTATGTCTAACCTATACCGTGAGGTGTAAACTACTTTAACTCAGAGTGTTCGCATCCGAGAGAAACAGACAGAAACTGCAGTATAATAATGCAGACTTTCCATTAATGATTTGCCTGTGTGTGGGTGGGTGTTGGAGGCTGACCTTTGTCCCGAGGCTGTGGTTTCGGAGGAGCGGGTAACGGGACAAATAGCTGAAGCTTCTTGGCAGTAACAATGCGGGATCACATGCTTGAAGTTTGCAGTGCCACCTCAGACACAAGGCAGTCACAAATTCATTGGCAGGAGTTCACTGACAGCAGATAGGTCAGTGCTGGATCCCTGGTTAGAGGGAAAGTGATTATTCTGCTGGAACAATGCATTCAGGAAATGCTGAGGATCAAAACTCGCTTCCTTTTCCTAGTGTGTCCTGGTGAAGAGCGTCATCCCATGTAAGTGTTTGTGTTGCTGCCTCTGTGTGTGTGGGTGTGTGTGTGTGTGCGCGCGCGTACATTTTCACAGCAATGCTGATGTGGCCTGGCTCACGGGACTGTTCTCCTTTCATGCAGTGTTCAGTTGGTCAGATTCACTAGGGTCACATGTTATGGAGCTGTGCACAGGAGTGGGGCCAAAACCTCAGCACAAACACTCACACCCTGGTCTGCTGGTTTTGCCTATAGATATTGTGTGGATTCAATCTGTCCTGAGGCTCTTTATCTGCCTCCTCTTAAACACAAAGCTCACTCAGCCTGGGAACTCTCAGTGTGAATCCAGATGTTCCCCCTTTGCTCCTGTTTACTCTTCCACCCTTCCAGCTTTTCAGTTTTTACCCGCAGCAATCCATCTGTTGCTGTGTAATTGGTACACAATGTGCAGTGTGCTGTGTAAACACCCTGCTCATGTCCTGTCAGTCCCATACTCCTAAGCATATATTTCTTTTTAATCTCCAAACCTTCAGATCCTGAGTATGTCCGGTATCACATGTGCAGCCTCTGATTCCAATTTCAGAAGTTCTCTGGTTATAGGACTAACTAGGAGTGACACTTTAGTACAGTGGTTAGCACTGCTGCTTCACAGCGCAGGGATCCGGGTTCGATTCCCGACTTGCATCATTGTCTGTGTGAAGTTTGCACATTCTCCCCATGTCTACATGGGTTTCCTCCGCATGCTCTGGTTTCCTTCCATATTTTGAAAGATGTGCTGATTAGGTGCATTGATCCGAACAAGCACAAAGTGTAGCGACTAGGGGAATTTCAGAGACTTCATTGTAATGTTAATGTAAGCACTACTTGTGAATAATAAATAAATTTTAACTTCTGATATAAAAGGTTGTGATTGCTGCCATTTAGAATCAATGATATACACGGACAAAAGAAAATCCCCCTTCACGATGTGTGTGTGTGATCAAATCACTTTGTATCCTGTGAAATAATATAATGATAGAGACTGAGACAAGTCTTTGTACTAGTGTTCATTATACAGTCAGAGATACAAGTCTCACTGTACCATTGTTTATTATATAGTCAAAGATATAGGTCTCACTGTGCTATTTATTATACAGTCAGAGATACAGGTCGCACTGTTCCAGTGTTCATTATGTAATTAGAAATAGAGGTCTCATTGTCCCAGAGATTATTATACAGTCAGAGATCTGAGTTACATTGTCCCAGTGTTCATTATGTAGTCAGAAATGTCAGTGTCACTGTACCAGCATTCATTTTAAAGTCAGTAATACTGGTTTCACTCTCCTGCTGTTTATTATACAGTCAGTGATAACCATTTGACTGTACTAGTCTGTATTATACAGTCAGAGATATAGCTCTCACTGTACCAATATTTATTGTACAGTCACAGATACAGATGTCAATATTCCACTGTTCATTACACAGTAAGAAATACAGGTCTCACTCTCTCAATATTCATTATACAGTAAGAGGTATAGGTCTCACTCGCCCAGTGTTCATTATACAGTCATTTATAACGGTCTGACTATACTAGTCTACATTATACAGTCAGAGATACAGCTTTCACTGTACCAGTGTTTTTTATACAGTTAGAGATATTGGACTCACTGTTCCAGTGTTCATTATACAGTCAGAGATCCACGTCTTAAAGTATCAGTATTCATTATACAGTCAGATATACAAGTTTCATTGTCCCAGATTTCATTTATAGTCAGAAATATTGGTGTCACTGTTCCGGGGTTCATTATACAATCAGAGATACAGGTCTCACTCTCCAGTGTTCATTATACAGTCAGTGAAAACAGTCTAATTGTACTAGTTTGCACTGTACAGTCAGAGATACAACTTTCACTGTACGAGTGTTCATTATACAGTTAGAGATGCAAGTCTCACTGTACCAGTGTTCATTATACAGGCAGATTTACAGGTCTTACTGTACCAGTGTTCATTATACTGTCAGAGACCCAGGTATCAATGTGTCAGTGTTCATTATACAGTCAGAGAACCAAGTCTCATTGTCCCAGTGCTCATTATAAAGTCAGAGATAAGATCTCATTGTACCAATGTTCATTATACAGTCAGAGATAAGGTCTCACTGAGTGTTCATCATATAGTTAGAGATACAGGTCTCATTGTACCAGTATTCATTACACAGTCAGAGATACTGGTCTGACTATTCAAGTGTACATCATACAGTTAGAGATACAGGTCTTACCGTGCCAGTGTTCATTATACAATCACAGACCCAAGTCTCATTGCCCCAGTGTTCATTATAATACAGTCAGAGATATCAGACTCACTGTATCCATGATCATTATACAGCCAGAGATACAGGTCTCACTGTACCATTATTCATTATACAGTCAGAACTACAGGTCTCACACTTCCCGTGTTCATTATACAGTCAGTGACAACAGTTTGACTGCACTAATCTGCATTATGCAGTCAAAGACACAGGTCTCGCTGTTTCAGTGTTCATTATGCAGTTAGAGATACAGGTCCCATTTTCCTGTGTTCGTTATACATTCAGACATACTGGTTTCACTGTTCCAGTGTTCATTATACAGTCAGTGATATAAGTCTCACTCTCCCAATGTTCATTATACAGTCAGTGAAATTGGTCTGACTCGATTATAATTCATTGTACAGTCAGAGATACAGATTTAACTGGGAGGTTTGTGATGTTACCAGGGGTTGTGTGTTGGAGGGTTGGATTTTCCCTCATAATATCCTCCAGTGTCTGGACAATAGCTTTTCCTACCAAGGTGGCCATAGCAAATCACATGCAGACTGATTAATAATTGGTACAACGAGGATCCGGGCTATTTAAGCAAAGTATTGAGTCTTGCTGGGTGGGAAGCCCACTTGTGAAATGAATGCATGTACTGTGTATAGAATTGTGTGTAAAGTTAGGCACAAGAAAGAACTAGGTATTTCATTCTCTTTTGATGAGTGTCTGAAGTTCTGTAAATAAACATTCACCCTTATATTGTACCTGGATAACAGTGAGTTATTGAACTGAGAAACTCCACCCCACTTAGTGCAATCGCCAGCCTCTGGAGACATATTTGGTGGAGCATGTGGAGTTAGATCATGGATAATCACAGAGAACTCAGTTCAATCATGGAAGTCCTAATACAACAACAGTCTAGGCTGTACTGGCCCAACACAAAGCCATTTGGACTCAAGTGGAGACTAACTGTTTTGTTGTTGGAAGAGCAAAGGAAGAATCATCAGCAACTACATGTTGAACTCCATAGGTTAAATACTGAGCTTGCCAGGTGGATGGTTTAATCTCTCCCAGTAGTTGCAGGAGGCAATGGTCTGCAAAGTTTGACTGAAGTGAATGATGTGGAAGCTTTTGTGAGGATATTTCAACAGACAGTGAACAGGAACATCTGGCCATGAGAACAGTTGGATGGAATTATTGTCCTGCATTTGCTTGGTAAAACCTAGAGGCTTACTATGACCTGGAAGAGAAAGCATCAGAGGATTATGAGGCACTGAAGAAAGAAACTGTTCCATGGTTAGGAGTGATGATAGTTACACAAGTTCAGCGCTTCCATGCCTGGATATACAAAGAAGACAGAGCACGCCAGGCCCAGATGATTGATTTCATACATGTGGCCAACAGGTGGCTACAACCAGAGGAGCTCAGCCTAGGACTTGTGGTGAGAAGAGCTGTGCTGACAGCACGTGGTTAGCACTGCTGCCTCACAGCACCAGGGACCTGAGTTTGATTCTAATCTTGGGTCACTGTCTGTGTGGAGTTTGCACATTCTCTGAGTGGTTCCCTCCCACAGTGCAAAGATGCACAGTTAGGTGGAATAGCCGTGGGAAATGTGTGTGGTTACAGGAATAGAGTGGGTGAGAGGTAAGATACTCTGTCAGAGTCAGTGTATACTCAATGAGCTGAATGGCCTCTTTTGCACTGAAGACTTTACCACTGGATGTAAGGAGATTGGTGAGACGAGGGTATCTCCAGTAGATGGATCAAGCAGTGGAATCCGTGCAACAGCAGTACTAATGAACAATAAGAAGTCTCGCAACACAGGTCAAAGTCCAAACAGGTTTATTTGGCATCACAATTCAGATGGTTGACCTCATATACCTAGTTCATCTGGATTGTGATTCCAAATAAACCTGTTGGACTTTAACCTGGTATTGTAAGGCTTCTTACTGTACCCAACCCAATCTAACACCAGCATCTCCACATCAGTACCATTAAAGACAGAAGTCTGAAGTAGGGCCCAAACTGAAAGGTGCTATTCCCCAATGACAACATCAGGAGTCGTTGCCTAAGATGTGATTAGGAAATTGTGGCTCTCGGAACAGAATCCAATATGGATAACACTTTCACCGCAATTGCGATGGCAGACACAGCAGATGAATAAGAGGGGAAAGTATGCCACTTCTGAAGCGAAGTAAAACTCTTGGCTGGTCAAAGTCTCTGTAAAAATGACCCCAAGTATATAGACTGTAACCTCATTACAGCCTGTCGCACCACCAACCCTGCACACCCAAAAACCCGTCACGTGGAAGAGAGAGCAGTGGAAGCCATCTTGGAGTCAGGAAGCATTATAAATTAGGTGGCTCTGAGCGTGGTGTCCAAAGAAATGTCCTTGGAGGAAGGAGCAGATGCCTTGGCCGTCACTTGTGTGGCTGGGGATGCTAGACACATTCCATAGGGCAGCTCCACTTTCAAACATTCCGAGGGGCTTACCAGGTCAAGGTTGTGTTGTAAATCATTTGCCACATCAATTATTGACTGGTCAGGATTGTCCTTTATTCTGGGTGCTATGGTAACAGCCCAAGAGTGCTGCATCAGAAACTATGGCTTGTAAGGAGGATGCAGATCTTCTGAATATGAGTGTGAAGACAGCCTCCCACCATTGGGTGTGTGGCAAAAAGAGAGAAATGAGATGTCGCAAGTTTAATATAGAAGGCTCAGCTAGCAGGCCCAGGAGTAGGACATGGAGTGTGTCTTCAAGTGTTACAGAAAAATCTTGGAAGTGGACATAAAGAATGGATATGGCTTTGTTGAATTTGGTGATCCTCAAGGTGCAGATGTTATTGTTTATGAGTTGAATGGTAAAGAACTTTGTGGGAAATGAATGATCACTGAATGTGCTAGAGATCCTCAAAAGGTTAGTGATCATATTTCCCAGCGCAGTAGTTGTCATTACAGGAATCTAGAGGAAACAGATATGGACTTCCAAGCAGAAATTGTTTATATAAATTCAGTCTGCAGGTAGAATTTGCTCCCCAAAATATGTTTAGGCCAGAGCTATGAGGTGTCACCAGAGGCTGTGTGTTAGAAGGTTGATTTTCTTTTTTCCCCTCATAATATTTGGACAAGACGGCCATAGGAAGTCAGATGGCAGACTGATGAAGACCAATTGTACAGTCTTATCACACTATGTAAGCAAAGTACCGAATCCTGCAAGGTGGATAGCCCACTACTGAATGAAAGGAAGCTACCTTGGAGAAGGAAGGATTTACTGTGTGCAGAACAGTGTGCAAAATTGGGTTCAAGGATGAGCTAGGTATTCAATTCCTTCATTTCTGTTTTGGTGAGTGTCTGAAGACTGGTAAATAAATATTTATATTGGTCTGAATTTTACTGCCCTGCCAGCCATAGGAATCAGAGCAGGCGAGGCGCAAACAACCGAATGGTCCATTGACCTCGAGCAAGATTTTACAGTTTTGAGACGAGCAAGGCCATAAAATCCTGCCCATTGTATCTGGACAACAGTGAGTTATTGAACCGAGTGAGAAAACTCCATTCCACTAATGCAATGTCAGGCCCTGGCAACATCAAACATTGTTCAATATACAGTCAAAGATACAGGTTTTACTGTACCAGTACTCATTATACAGACAGAGATACAGGTCTCACTGTACCTGTGTTCATTATACAGTTAGAAATACTGATCTCATTGAACCAGAGCTCACTATAGAATCAGAGAAACTGGTCTCACTGTACCAATGCTCAATATACAGTCAGATACAGGTTGCAAACCACCCATTCATAACAAGATTGAAACAGGCATTTTTCCTGTACCACCACTGGTTTATAGAAACAGCCAGACAAACCTTACTGTATTTGTTCTCAGTTTAAACAGAGAGAGGTAGCACTGTATCATCATTCATTACATAGACAGTGGTAGAGAGTCAGGGCTAAATGTTCTAGCGTTTTGTTGGAGAGGCAGTGTGCAAGGTTTTAGATAGTGTGTCAGGATGACAGGCATGTGTCAGGATTGAGGCAGAAATATGGGACATAGTGTCAGAATGGAGAGCAGAATTACAGGTGAATAATAGAGGTGAAGGCAGAAAGACTGGACATGGAATAGTTATGCGAGGAGGATGGATAGAAGGGTAGTCATGGATTGTGTGAATGAAAATTAAATTTTAGCTGGAGGCTAGGGATGAATTTGCAAGCTCTTCCTAAAGTTGCAGACTGAGGTCTGTGTAAAGGGTAGAGGTTTTCATTTCTACTGCTAAGTTTAGGATTGTCTCTGCTTAACAGAATTCCTCCCCACTCTGGGGAGTGATTCCCCACTTTGAGTCCTGATTGGTCATCCACCCAGGCGACTCTTACTCTGCTGTGTTGCTCTTAAAGATACAATCACTACCAAGTTTTTAAGTACTTTCTTTTTTGGCTTTTTCTATCCTATTTAACTTATCCACTCCCTCTGCTTTGCTTTAAACATTGGCAGAGTCATCTACTTCATGAAATCAAATGAAAAATATTCAGTTAGCATCTCAGCTATGCTCCATGCCTCCCATAAGACTTCCGTTTTGGTCCTTAATTAACTCCATCTTCTCTTAGATATCTCTTTATGCTACCCACTAAACTTATCTCACTTTCTCTTTTTCTTCATTTCCTTTTTTAGTTTCCCTCTGGAATTTCAGAATTTAGCTTGGTTCTCTATTGCATTATTAAACTATATCACATCTCTCGGTGTTATTTCGAGCACAATACGTTTTGTAGTTGTAGCTTTAAATGTCTTTCCTTTCTTTCAGGACAATAATCTTCTCTATTCTCCCATTGATCTTTTACTGTTTTACCTTGATCTTTATTTCAATCTGTACCATCTACCGCTACCATCTAGAAGGACAAGTGCTGCAAATACCTGGGAACATCATCACCTAGAAGTCCTCTCCTAGCCACTCACCATTCTGATGTGGAAATATATTCCCATTCGTGCACTGTTGCTGTGGCAAAATTCTGGAATGCCCTTCCTAATACACTGTGGGTGTATCTATATCACATGCACTGCAGCAATTCAAGAAGGCGCTCACCATCATCCTCTCACGGGCAATTGGAGACGGACAATAAATGCTGGTCTTAGCCCATGCTGGGCAAAGCCCATGTCCCATAAATGAAGTTTTTAAAAATCTATCTGCTTTTCACAGCCTTCCTTGTGATAATGTGCTGTAAAACAGTGAGGACTCCCCCAGGTGCTTGCATGTGACATGAACATGAACTATGGACTCCATGTGATGGGGGCGGGGTTTTAACACCTTACTCATCCTGAAACTCTAAAATCGCACCTGAGGTCAATGGATCTTCCCATTGTCCACTCTTTGGCCCGCTCCGATTCCATGGTGGGCAGGGCATTAAAATTTCAGCTATGATGTTTTATGACCTTAAGGACCTCTGGTAGCAATGCCCTGAAACCATTCTCATGATGTGCCCTATAACAGAATGGATACTTTGTGATTTGCATTCTGTGGACCCCTGGTGGTGGGGTGTTCAATAGCGATATTGAACGCTTAGCTTTCCTTAAATGTATGAAACTTTAAGTGATAGTGCACAAAAATGTTGCTTTTTTCTTTAATTTAGTTTTTCATGAAATGTGAGTGTCGCTGACAAGGACATCATTTATTGGTCATCCCTAATTACACTTGAGAAGGTGGTGGTGAACTGCCTTGTTGAACTTCCGCAATCCATGTGGTGTAAGTAGACCTGCAGTGCTGTTAGGAAAGGACTTCTAGTGACAGTGAAGGAATGGCGATATAGTTACAGGTCAGGACGGGTGTGACCTGGAGGGGATGTTGCAGATGATGATGTTCCCATTCCAACTGCTTCCCTTGTCCTTCTAGTTGATCGTTGTTGCAGGTTGGATAGGTTTGGTATCAGTCAATAGTGAAATAATTATTTAATATTTCAGACTTTTTCTATTGTTGTCTGTAATATTATCAAGTCCATTTTGCATATTCCTATCCCTATGTCCTTTTTTATTTATCTGCCTGCTGACAATTTAGTCCCTTAGTTCCTCTGTCTTTTGAGTTATGTCTTTGACTTCTCTTCTAATTTCTTTAGATACTTCCTGCCACACTTTTCCTTGCTATTCTTGTACTTATTTTCCTTGAAATGTTTCTCTAGTTCAGCTGCAGTTCATCCGCGATTACTAGATTATTTCATGTGTTTTATTCAATCTCCCAATACTTTACATATTCCTTTCTCCACATTCCTTTCTGTAATTGCTGGTCTGTAGACCCATTAGTGTGATTAATACTTCATTATCTTTTATAAGTTCTATTTCTAACAAACTGATAGCCACACCATTTTTTTCTAGTGCTATTATGTTTTCTCATTACCTGTTTTACTCTGCAATGTTTAATTCCCAGACTTGTTTTTTTCTGTGGCCATGTCTTAATAATCTGCTTTCTCACAGTGCACTTCAGTTTTCCTAGCTTCTTAGAGACACGATGTGCATTGCTGTACAGTACAGACAGTTTAACTCATTTTAATAACACTTCTCTTACTTTATTTTTAACCATCCTTTTACACTCCTGTTCCATAATTCTACTTTTCCACCCAAGTCCTCACTTAGTTTATTCTTATCTATGTTCTTTCTTCCTGTTTTATTTATATTTAGGTTCATTTAATTTCCTATCCATCCCCACCCATCTTAATAGTTTGATGTGCTCTGTATGGACACCTTGTGATGGTAAGTGCTATAACAGTGTGAAACACTGGTGATGATGTATTTTATAGCTATTATAGCCTAATGATGATGCATTGGGCATGGACTTAATGGGTCAAATGGCCTCCTTTTATGCCATTGTGACTATCACTATGAACCCTTGTGATATTGCATTCTGTAACATTTAAATTCATTTTGATGATGTATTATTTAATGGTATAAAATGCTGTGATGTGTTCCATAACGATGTTCAAGGGCATGGGCAAAAAGCAGCAGAATTGCCCTTGGGTTCCTTGCTTCTCCTGATATATATTAATGATCTAGATCTTGGTGTGCAAGGGACAATTTCAAAGTTTGCAGATAACACTAAACTTGGAAATATTGTAAACTGTGAAGAGATCAGTGTGGAACTTCAAAAGGACATTGACAAGTTGGTGGAGTGGGTGGCAAATTGATTTCGATGTGGAAAAATGTGAGATGAAAAACATTGACAGAAATATAAAATGAGGGGTAAAATTCTTGAAAGAGTTACAAGAGCAGAGGGACCTGGGTGTACATGTGCATAGATCATTCAGAGGTAGAGACAGAGAGAGATAATACATTATATAGAATTCTGGACTTTATAATAGGGACATAGAGTACAAGAGAAAGAATGTAATGCTGAACTTATACAAGAGATTTGCTAGACCTCAGCTGAAATATTACGTACAGTTCTGGGTGGCTCATGATGGGGGCAGCATGATGGCACAGTAGTTAGCACTGATGTCTCACAACATCATGAACTTGGGTTTGATTCCTGGTTTGAGTAACTGTCTGTGCGGAGTTTGCACATTCTCCTCATGTTTGCATGGTTTCCTCAGGGTGCTCTGGTTTCCTCCGACAGTCCAAAGATGTGCAGGTTAGGTGAACTGGCTATGCTAAATTGCCCCTTTGTGTCAGTGAGACTAGCTAGAGTTAATACATGGGGTTACGGGGCTAGGACCTGGGTGGGATTGTGGTTGATGCTGACTTGATGGGCTGAATGGCCTCCTTCTGCATTGTAGGATTCTATGATTTAATAAATATGTCTCTCATCTATAGGAAGGATGGGAACGCACTGGAGAGAGTGCAGAAGATGTTTATAAAAAATAATTCCAGGAATGAGAAACTTCAGTTATGAGGATAGATAGGAGAGATTGGGATTTTTCTCCTTGAAGAAAAGACCACAAGGAGATTTGATTGGTTGGGGCAATCAAAATAATGAGGGTTCTGGACATGGATAGGAAGAATCTGCTCATAAAAGGATCAAGGATGAGAGGGCACAGATTTAAAGTGATTTGCAAAAGGAGAGAATGTAACATGTGATTTTTTTTTACACACAATGGCTGGTTTGAGTTAGAATGCTCTGTCTGAAAGTGTGGTGGAGGAAAGTTTAATCGAGGCATTCAAGGGGACATTGTTCGTATTCAAACAATCGTCTAATGTGCAGCGGTACAGGGAAAAAATGCTAAATCATGATATTTGTTTGAAGAGCTAGTGCAAATGGCCTCCTTGTGCACCATAATAATTGTGTTTCTATAATTCATGATGCTTATTTGGAGATCCAGTGCAGATCAAAAGGCTGAACAGCCCCCTTTCTGCACTGTAATAATTTTGTGACAGCCCTGAAACTTTTGTGGTAATGCAGTATGGGATCCTGGCATGATGAAAAAACAAAATACTGGGATGCTGGAAATCTGAAATGAAAACCGAAAATGTTGGGATTACTTGGCAGCTCAGATTGTTTCTCTCTCCAAATATACTAAGTTAACATTTCAGGCTGATGACACCTTGTTAGAAGTTTTGTGGGATTGTGAAATTGGAGGTCTTGGAGAGAAAATCCCCAATGAAGATATGGCCAGTGACATATTGGAACTGATGGCATGTTGTTCATTAATTGGGTTATTGTCTAAAAGAGATAGGAGGAGGTGTCTGAGAGTTGATGTTCAGCCTCCAATAGGTAGAGGTTGATATGGAATAACAAGCACCACCTTTGTCAAAGGTTTGTTGACAATGTTAGGGTTGAACGATAAAGGACAGAATGCTGCATCTTGAGAGATAGATGAGAGTGAGTAAAGAGAGCAGGGAAATAAAGATAGTTGTGTCACAGAAACAGTTCCCAATCAAAACAAAAGTTAAGAAGATATAGGTGGGGTCAAGATGGAGGGAGAATTATTGGAGATAGACAAAGGAGTGTGCTGTGCTGAGAAGAGAACAAAGAGATGAAGATGATAGAAGAAGAGTTCAATATCATGCCTACTTTGAAATTCATTGAAGTGTGGCAAAGGAAATGCAGATTGTTTGGAATCAGAAAGGGGAAGGGCAAAGGAGATTGCTTGTCATGTTTTCAACAATGAGATAGGAAAAAACAATGGGGATCAAAGGAAGAAAGTCAAGATGAAGAAGGCTTCAGTGAGATATTGATATTCAAAGACTTGATGAAGTTTACTGTTCTTGAAATCTGAGGGGGAAAAAAATGAAAGCTAATGTTCAGATGGAGGATTAGGCAAAGGATGAAAGAAATTGGGAACCAGAACAGTTTTGAGATGGCATAAGTCAGTGCTCTGAAGAGGGAAGTTGAGAATGTGCAAGTGAAGGCACAAGGCATTGAATGTGGACCTCAGAATATGATGACAGCAGTGATTTGAGGAACTCTGAAAATCTCAGAACTCTGCAATCGTGGGCAGATCCAGAACATGGGGTTATTGTTTTAAAATTAAGGTTTGCCCTTACAGGGCAGAGATTAGGAGAAATGTTTTGTCTCAGTGGGTTGTGTGACTTTGGGAGTCTCTACCTCTGAAGGCAGTGGAAGTGGGGTCACTGAATATTTTTAAGGCAGAGGTGGATAGATTCTTGTTAAGCAAAGAAGTGAAAGATTATCAGGAGTAGATGGGAATGTGGAATTTGAGAACAGATCAGCTATAATCATATTGAATGATGAAACAGGTTCACTCAAGGGGCCAGATGGCAAATAAAAGCAAAATACTGTTGATGCTGGGAATCAAAAATAGAAATAAAAAATGCTGAATAAACTCTGCAGCACTGTGGAGAGAGAACAGAGTTAAAGTTTTGGATCTAAATGACTCTTTTAACGAACCTCTTCTGCTCCTAACTTGTTTGTGCATATGCAGTCTGTAACAGTATGAACCTCATGTGATAATATAGTCTGTAATAAAATAGTCCCATCTAACACCTTATGTAATGATATGGAACACAAGTACTGAAGCACTCAAACTAAAACCCTGAAACTTGTGATGCTGCATCAATAAACAAATGTAAGTCATAAAGCACAGGAGTGAATGCCAACTCCCATTACAGGATTTGGACACTAAAATCCAAATGATGCTCCAGTGCAGTCCTGGGGGTTACTGCGTTGTCTAAAGGTGAATAATGGTGGTTTGACCCACTGTTGTTGATGCATCTTTGTTAGTCTGATTGGGTAACTGGGTGTTGCGATGGTCAATGCCCATCTAAAGGTGTTTCTGTATTATTAGTGCACTGTTGAGAAAAGCTGTACAAGATGCAGCACTGAGTCAGTAGGGGAGGCAGAAAGCTGAGTGCCTAGGATCTGACTGTCTCATCACCAAGACTGGCGATGGAGGTCTTTTATAAGGTAGGCTTCCTAGCTTTTGATGGTAAAAAGAAAACTAAGAGGTCATGAGACTACCCTTCCAGCATTAAGAGTGTGTAAATATGTCACGTTCAATGAAGCTTGCGAGCTGTCATTTTTAAGCTTGCCAGGCTCATCCTTGCTTCTGACCAGCAATTGACAAAGCAATCCCATTTTGACAGGGAGGTATTTGCCCCAGCACAGCCCAGCATCATCCGTTGCATATAGCGTTGTGCGTCACGGCAGCACCTAGCCTGTGAGGCAGCAGTGGCCCCACTGCCTAAGGAGGTCAGTCTGCTCCTGACGCAAGGCTGCAAGGCAGAATTCAAGATCCTGATGCAGCCCACAGCACGACGTGCTGCTCAGCTTAATCAGTAAACCTGGCCAATGCTTTCAATCTGAGAGAGCCAGGCTGCAGCTACACACATCCCCATTGGCTTCCAGCACCGACCACCCCCCACCCCCTCCTCTTGCAACTCACAGATCTGTGCTGAATTCTAAAACAGGCCAATTTACATCCATTCATGAATCAGTGACGTCAGCAACCTTCTGGGCTGTTTGCAGTGGGCTGCAAGATCGTGTGGGAGGATTTTTTTTGTGTTTTAATCTGCAAAGCTCCCTTCCTACCATCTTTCCTCGTGCTTGGGAACTGGGAATTTTTTAAAAAAGCAAGCAGGATGAGTTCTTTTCAAAGTAAGTGATGATTTTGTTTGATTCTTCCTCTGCACTCTGGGCTGGCTGTGTTGTCTTATTTTGCTGGGTTCTGAGATTGCCTGTGTGTGAAGGACAGAATGTTATTATGCTGCTATCAGTGAGTGCAGAGAGCATTTGGACCACAAGGAGCTGACTAACAAAATGGTGCTGAAAGACTGCTTCAGAGACTGTCCAGCAGCGGCAGCTTCAATCACTGACACAAACCTCTTCCATGGATGAGTCTCCTCTTGTTTTTCATTGCCGTCTCCCTCTTCCTACCTTTTCCCATCCGTCTGCCTCTAACAACCATCCCACACTTCCCTTTATTATTTTCTTTTGCCTGTTACAAATGTCTTTATGTGTTTGAAGTAGATTAAAGCAGCGTCCGAGCCATTGTTACTGAGAGTTAGATTTATGTAATGGTTGTCAGACTGTTATGAGGCCTGAGGCCAGGATTGTGTTAGTGAGATGTAGCAGCAAGGAATTAAATGCAGGTCCGATTGATATTGGATTGTGATGGTGAGGTCGGTGTTGTGTTCAGCACAGAATGGGATAAGGGGAAGGTCCTTCAGGAGATGTGAGCAAACTGTGGATACATATTGCAGATGGAGAGGGGTGGAGGAGGAGCTGTCCTTCTGTAGTTGTTTCTGAATCTACCTATTTAAAGGTAAGGTTGCCCTCTGATACTTGGTACTGATGCACCTGCGGACGAGTGTCCCATATCGAGGTTACTTGTGCGGTGGCTCCTGAACTCTCATTAAATACAGCGCTTCCTCCTGCCTGATCAAAGTGCCTTCCCTTTCTCACAAAACGTCCATCAACTCTGCAGAATTCATGGACTGTTTCCGTATCAATCTCAAAGATTTTGTTTAGCGCAATATAATTAGAAGGTGCTACAATCCAATTGGGTCAGGATCAGATCCTCTCTTGCTCTTTCTAACATTGGGGGGGGGAATCCTTGTTTACAAACACCCACACCCCCGCCAGTCATTTTCTTTCTAATTTATCTTGTTGATGTCCAGTGAGTGGGAAACATTTCTCATTAAACAGGAGCTGTGCATTATAGTGCCTATAAATGGCATCTTCAACTCTGAAAACCAAGTTTAAAAAGTTTCCAGAACGCTGAAACCTATCAAATGGTCCTTGGTTATTTATAAAGTGTGTGTGTCCATATCACATGTCTCCCAAGTCAAGATGTCAATTCAAAACAAATATATTCATCACTTGTCCTTAGCTTACTGACTCTGAATGTCTTGAATAACAAAGAGCAACCTTAAAGCTCACAAATGTTAATATTCTGATCTCATCTCTTAAGTTTGAGTTCCATTTGTACTAGTGTCATCCCTCCTCTCCTTCAGGAAGGATATTCCTTGGGCACAGCTCATTTCCTTTCTACTGACAGAACATTCTGCGGGCACTGGTAATCTCCTCTCTCCTCCTCCTGGAGTTGAGCTTCTGTCGATAACTTCCCCAAGTGCTCATTTCTAGTGTGTGAGATTGGATAATGTTTGTTAGATAGTCCAGCTATGAGGAATATCAGAGTCAAACCCAGTCGAGTCCTCATCTCACCTTCTCACATACCCACATTCTGGTGCAAGTCCTTGGATAATTGTGGAAAAGCAGGACAATTTTTTGCTCATGATCCCAGGAATGTTGAGCTAAGATACTACCCATTATTGCAGATCTTACTCAGCCCAGATAACCTACTGCAAAAGCTCTCCAGGAGCTTTACTCTCAAATAAGTAACCAAGATGCTAAGGATTAACAAAGTGAACAATTGGGCAGCATCTCCAGCCAGAGACAGGGCTTTCAATGGATTACTCAGAAACACTTTGCAGGAAGCCCATACTAACTGTCTTTCTCCAAGAAGCCAAGATTGCAATTCCAACAATGGATAGTCAGGGGGTTGCCCTGCAGCACTCAAGATAGTATTTAGTGATAAGGTTCATAAACCCTATAGGTTTGACCCCCTCGCCTGTACAGAGTTAAGGTCCCACGATTGACAAACCTAAGAAATGGTCATTTTGCCAAGGTGTGGAGAAAGTGCTTTGCCCCCTGGGGAAGTGCTCCCCTCCTCCCCAGGAGAAAATCATAGGGCAAAAGGTTTAGGAACCAAATTCTTGAGTTACATCTTGAAGTGAGAGAATAATTCTATGATGTCAACTTTTTAAACTTGATGAAGATGTATACTGTGCTTACTGACGAATCATTCATTGGATCACAACATTTACTCAGTGTTGACAAGTAAATAAGCATTTCTACAGCATCCTTCAAAGTCTGTGTGGCCCCAGGTGCTTTATAGCTAATGAAGTGCTTTCTGAATAAGTCACTACTGCAATATAGAAATGCAGCAGCTAATTTAGAAAAAGCAATGTCCCTTTGAAATGAGATATTGACCAAATAATGTGCTTTTGTGATTTAATGGAGGGATAGACATCTGGATAAACATATGGATGACATTGGAATAGTGTAGGTTAGATGGGTCTTAGATTGGTTTCATAAGTCAATGCAACAATGAGGGCTGAAGGGCCTGCACTGCACTGTAATGTTTATGTTCTATGTAGGTCAATGTAGAGAGCTCTCCTGCTCTTCTTTAAGTCTTACTGTGGGATCTTTGTGTTGAGCCTTGACGCTTGAACTCAACATTCCAGCTTAGAGGTGAGAATACAACACTGTGCCACGGCTAGCACATTGCCCAAGATGTTACTTGTACAACAGCACTAGGCTCCAATGGTAGGATACACTACTAGAGCTGGCAAACGATCCCCTGGCGCTGTGCACAGGCTACCTGCTATTGCAGCCCGGCGTGTCCTTTCAAGGCCCTACTGCTTGGGCCTTGCCTGTGGGATTTCAGATAGTGATAGCTAACTATATAAATCCGAAGATCAATCAGTGTGTTTCTGATGGATCCCAGATACTAGCTCAAAAGAATCCCTGATAAAATGTTGAGGTTTCATTTTATATTTTTTGAAGGTACTGTAATAAATTATAATGGATGTGCACAAGCATTTCAACATATCAGCAAATCTTCTCTAGCAAACAAACAAAACATGTTGGAAATTCTCAGCAGGTTTGGCAGCATCTATGGAGAAAAAATTAGAATTAACATTTTGGTTGGTGACTTTCATCAGGAGTGGGAAAAGTTAAGTAGTATAGTAAGTTTTTAGCTAGTGAAAGGGGGGAAAAAATGGGACAAAGAATAAAAGAGAAGGCCTGTGAGATGTTGGAAGACAGGAGAGATGAAATGTTAAAGGGGATGACAATCATGGTAATGGTCATGGTACACGTAAGAGAAACAAGAGATAATACAGAGGAAAATTAATGACAGAATTATGAATAGCTGCAATCTGAAAACTGAAGAAAAAACAAGAGGGAAGAACTAAAACCCAGCATATTATAGATTAAAAGGAGACAAAATGGGGGCAGATATTATGATCTGAGATTGTTGAATTTGAGTGGGTCACTGTGTTCTTTACTGGAGACAGCACTGTACCATGTAAAATATAATAATTTTTTCCTGAAATATATGGGTGTGTGCACTTATTAAGATACAAAGTCCAATTGCTATTAAGTAAACTCATGGGCTAGATAAGAAGCTGCAGACATACTAGTTCCTCTCCTGACTTTTCTTCTGAGGCGTATCACAGAAATTTGAGTGAGTACAAAAGATACAATATCTAAATCTTCAGTGGAGAAAATCTATTGAGTACAATATCTAAATCTTCAGTGGAGAAACCGCAGGTCAAATTGGGATGTGGTGACACTCACCAGTCCTGTGTGAGCAACTGGGCAGTCAACTCAGTGGGGAAAAAAGAAAATGGGACTATGAACAATGCAAGCACTTACAAAGGGACAGATCTGTACCTACCAGTACTGTACCCCCAATATTACATAGTGACAGACTTTTATCCATCAGTACTGTACCTGTGTTACACACAAAGTGGGGTGGAAGGGTGAGCTATAAGAAGATGCAGAAATGCTTCAGTACCACTTGGACAAGTTGAGCGAATGGGCAAATTCATAACAAATGCAGTATAATGAGGACAAATGTGAGGTTATCCACTCTGTTAGCAAAACCAAGAAAGCAGATTATTAACTGAATGACTATAGATTGAGAGTGGGGAATGTGCAATGATACCTGGATGTTTTTGCACACTAGTTGCTGGAAGTAAGTATGCAGATGCAGCAGGCAAATAGTATGCTGGCTTTCATAATAAGAGGTTTTGAGTACAAGAGATGTCTTGCTGCAGTTATAAAAGACCTTGGAGAGGCCACATCTGGAATATTGTATGCAGTTTTGGTTTCTTTATCTGAGGAAAAACGTTCTTGTTCTAATGTTTAAGTTTTTTAAAGTTTTTTTTAAGCTGCTGGAAGAATGTTCTTGGCTGGGAGAATCCAAAACCAGTCTGAAAATAAGAGATAGACCATTTGGGACTGAAATGAGCAAACCTTTCTTCACAAGGAGAGTAGTGAGCCTGTGGAATTCTCTACCACAAAAAGCGTTAAGGCCAAACCATGGTATGTTTTAAAGAATGTGTTAGATATAGCTCTTGAGACTAAAGGGATCAAAACATACAGGGAGAAAGCAGGAACAGGGTGCTGAGATGAAATGATCAGCCATGATCCTAATGAATGGCAGAGCAGACTTTAAGGGCTGAACAGTCCTGCTTCTATTTTTTGTTTTATACGACAGCACCCACCAGTATTGTACCCCAGTGTTATACAATAACAGATATATACCTGCCAGCACAGTACCGCAGTCTTATACAGTGATACATATGCACCCACCAGCACTGTTCCAAAGTTTTATACAGTGACAAACTTATACCCACCAGCACTGTACTCCAGTGTTTATATGGCGATAGACTTCTATCCACCAGTACGGTACCCGTGTTAAGCAAGGACAAATCTGTACTCTCCAGTAAAATACCCATGTTATACAGTGATAGACCTGTACCCACTGTATTATACCCATGTTGTACAGTAACAAATGTGTGCTCACCTGTAATGTAGCTTAGTGTTGTATAGTAACAGATTTGTACTCCAGTGTTGTACACTAATAGACCTGTACTCACCAATATTGTACCCCAGCATGGTCTACATAGCTGATTGACTCCTTTGGACATTGACCATCCTGAATGTAATGATTACTCAGCCAATGAGCCCCCCAAAGACCCCAGGCCGCCAATCATTTGATGGGCATAAAACCAATCATTACGATTTTTTCATAATTTTCGTACACAAACGCTTCTGCTTCTGCCATTACAAAATTTTTCCTGGGAACCCCCCTAAACATTTTGCAAACCTCAAGGGGTGAATGATCTTTCTGGACATGTACTTAGGTATGACTGCATGAAGCATTACTAACAAGTGTTAATTCCTTTGGGGGGTGCTACAGATGGGGTAGCAGGGGCTGATGGGAGAAAACAAATGATAGCCTGGTTTTTAATAATTGATACTGAGCACTCAAAGACACTTGGACTTGGTTGGTTTTGGTTTAGCTTAACATTTAAAGAGAGCTTTTGTGATTTCATTCTTTCACCATCTTCATGAAACAGCACAATATGGACATATGAAGAAGAGATTGAAAATAGGAGCAGAGATTAAACACATTCCTTTTAGATAGAGAGAAACTGTTTTCGCGGGCAGGAAGGTTAGTAACCAGAGGTCGCAGATCTAAGATAATTGGCAAAAGACTGAAAGCTGAGATGACGAGAAATATTTTTCTGCAGCAAGTTATAATGATCTGGAATGCAGTCTAAAAGGGTAATGGAAGCAGATTCAGTAGTAATTATCAAAGAATAATTCGATAAATACTTGAATAAACACATTTGTAGGGCTACGCAAAAAGAATAGGAGTGGGACTAATGGATAGCTTTTTCAAAACGATCAGCCAAGGCACAATGGGCTAAATGGCCACCTCCTGTGCTATTGTCGTTCTATGGATTAATTTTAGTTCTGTTCTCTAGAAGCTTGAGTTGGAGAGTGAGGAGGAAATGAAACGAGGAGGTACCAAAGCAAGCTTAAGTCAGTCAACCAACTGTCATTCTTAATGCACTGGTAACCTCTCACCAGCTGCTACTGCTTTGAATTATGAGGACAGAAAAAATATGAGCAAAGCTGGGAGGCAGTAAAAAGGACGTCTCTCTGTGATAACAGTAGCAGATGCTGTCCTTTGGTGTGAGCTTTGCTTCTTGTGCTTATTAATAAATAAATTGCACTCTTACTCCAGCTTTCACAACTTCAGCACCTTCAAATGGTTTAAAGCCAATGAAGTACTTTTACAGTGCTGTCTAACGTAGGAAACAAAACAGTCAACATATGCTCCCAGAAAAAGCAGCATTGTGGTGAATGAGCAGATCATTTACTTTAGTGAAGTTGGTGGAGGGAGAAATATTGGGCAGGGCGCCAGGGCAGAACACCCCTTTTCTTTGAAATAACGCTGTGAGATGTTTTGCATTAGTTTAAGATTCTCATGTGAAAGAGGCACCTACCTCTAACAGTAGGGTATCAGCTAAACTGGTTTGCTCAAGTGTTTGGTAAGGCTGCAGCTGGGAGTAGGAGACCTGGACAAATCCCAGTTATGTTGCTAGGCCTGGAGTGGTGCGGGGTAGGGGGGGGGGAAGCTGAAGTGGCAGGGAAGCTGAGGGGGTGAGGTAGTAGGGGGAAGGATGGGGAAGGATGGGAATATGGGGAGGGGGGGGACTGAGGAGGCGAACGGGGAAAGGCTGGAGCGGTTGTGGGGGTGGGGTGTGCCGGGGGAGGGAGCGGGGGGGAAAACGGCCGTCGACGCTGTGGGGGCGGGGCAGAGCTCCAGCAGCTGCTCTCCGCTGGGCGCTGATTGGCGACTGGAGCGTGCACGGTCTGCTACGTCGGCGTGTTTACGTCACGCGGCACGGAGCATGCTGACACCGGAGGGGGCGCGAGGGAGGGGGAGGGGCGCGAGGGAGGGGGGAAGGAGGGGAGGGGGGAAGGGAGAGGGGGGCGGAGGGGGAGGGGGGAAGGGAGGGGCGGAGGGGGAAGGGAGGGCGGAGGGGAGGGGGGAAGGGAGGGCGGAGGGGGGAAGGGAGGGGCGGAGGGGGAGGGGGGAAGGGAGGGGCGGAGGGGGAGGGGGGAAGGGAGAGGGGGAGGGGGGGGGAGGGGGAGGGGAAGGGAGGGGCGGAGGGGGAGGGGGAAGGGAGGGGCGGAGGGGGAGGGGGGAAGGGAGGGGGGAGGGGGAGGGGGGAAGGGAGGGGCGGAGGGGGAGGGGGGAAGGGCGGGCGGAGGGGAAGGGCGGGGCGGAGGGGGAGGGGCGGAGGGGGAGGGGGGAAGGGAAGGGAGGGGGGAAGGGGGAGGGGTGCGGGTCAGGTGTTTGAAGTCAGTTCCCGCCTATGTGTCTGGGCAATGGCTTAGCAGTCATGGGCATTCGGCCTCCGACCTGGGGGTAAATGTTCTCCAAGGGGGCCTTCGTGACACACGACAGCGCAGAGTCGCTGAGCAGAGACTGATAGCCAAGTTCCGCACACATGAGGACGGTCTTAACAGGGATCTTGGTTTCATGACACACTATCTGTAACCCCCGTAACTTGCCTGGGTTAGCAAAAAACCTCACTTACTGTGCTGTCTGGAGAAAATACACAATTCTCTAACCAATGCTCAGGATTCCCTTCACACACATTGTTAGCTACTTTAACACTTGAATAGCAGGTTAAGATGTAAGGATTCGCATTCTAATCAGCAATCTGTAACTGTCTGTGTGGATATGAGTGCGTTTGTAGACCAGAACACTGCATTTGCCTGACAAAGGCCATAGTGTCGAAAGCTCGCGAATTTACTGTCACATAAATTGGTTGGATTTAAAATTGGTGTTGTAAAACTTTACTGAGTTAACAGCGAAGTGCAGACAGATATTTCAACTTGTTAATTAAACACCTTTCCGCTCTGTCCCAATGACTGGATTTCAGATTTTCATGATGTGGAGTTGCCGGCGTTGGACTGGGGTAAACACAGTAAGAAGTGTTGTGAGCCTTCTTTCAGACTTACAGCCAGGCTAACGACAACTTACGTTTATTTATATAGTCTCTGAAATTTTTCCCACACTTCAAACTTGGCCTTGAAGGGCATTACATAAAAGCATTCTCCCTCTCTTTTTAAAATGTTGCATAGGACTGTATTCAAACCCGATCTGACAACGAACCACTAAGGAGATATTGGGCACAGTTGGTCAAAGGTGGATTTTGTGGAGAGGGAGATGACGTTTAGGAAGGAACTTCCAGAACTTGGGGACTTGGCAACTGAAAGGCATGGTTACCCAGGGGTGGAGTAAATAAAATCAGAGATGTAGCCAATCAGTCCTTTGAACCTGCTCTGCCTTTCAATAAGATCATGGCTGATCTAGCCCTAACTCCATTTTCCTGTCTTATCTCAGCAACTTTTAATTCCCCTACTGATTACTGCCCACCTTGTTGTCTAACAAGGGGCATACATGCGAAGGATCGTGAGAGGGCTGCTCTTGGATTTTTTCAAGAGTATCCTAGTGCTTCATATCGTTAGTGTATACTTGACCTGGATCATTTGATGGGCAACACGACAGCTCAGTGACTATCGCTGTGCTGTGCAGATACGTGGATCTGGGCCTGTGTCTGTGGGAGTTTGCGCATTCTCCCCGTGCTTGCGTGGGTTTTCTCTGGGTGCTCTGGTTTCCTCCCACATCCCAAAGATGTGCTCTTAGGCTAATTGGCAAAAGAAATTCTCCTAAATTGTCTCAAATTTGGTTTTTAATCCATAGATCTTTAAACATACACAGGGATCACGGGTAGAGGTGGGAACATCGGGGTGGTGGCGCGGGCTCGTTGGGCCGAAGGGCCTGTTTCCCGTGCTGTTTTGTTCTTTGTTGATCTGTGCCTTGAAAGCATTCAAGGACTTTATAGGTCAATAAGCATAGGGATAATGGGTGAATGAGACTTGTGATACAAACAACAGTTTTGAATGAGCTTATTTTTTTAGGGTGAGAGGCCGTCCAGGGGACCTTCAAAATAGTCTTGAGGTAGCGAAGCATAAATGAGGATTTCAGCTGCAAATAAGGTGAGACCAGATTGGTGGTGTTGATATTAGGAGTTGGAAATAAGCATTCTTGGTGATTAAGCAGGTATGTTGTCAGAATCTCATCTTGGGTTAGATAAGATGCCAAAGTTGCAAATCGTCTACTTCAGCCTTAGATAATGGCCAGGAACGGTTGGGAGTTGGTGACAAGACAATAGAATTTGTGACAGAAATCATCGACAACACCTTTGATCTTCACAGTGTTTAATTAGAAGAAATTTCAGCTCATCTCAGGCTGACAAGTTAACAATCAGAAGCAACTGGGGATTTGAGAGAATTGATATTCAGTTGGAGCAAGGTGTTGTCACTGTATACATGGAATTTATGTGTTTTTGGATCATGTCACTGATGGGCAGCATATAAATGAGAAATAGAAGTGGGCCAAGGATAATTCCTTGGGTGACTCCAAAGTTTATTAATTAGTGTCACAAGTAGGCTTACCTTAATACTGCAGTGAAGTTATTGTGAAAATCCTGTAGTTGCCACAGACCAGTGCCTGTTTGGATACACTGAGGGAGAATTTAACTTGGCCAGTGCACCTAAACAGCAAGTCTTTTGGACTGTGGGAAGAAACCCATGCAGACACTGGGAAAATGTGCAGACTCTGCAGAGACAGTGACCAAGGAATCAAACTCAGGTTCCTGGCACTGTGAGGCAGCAGTGCTAGCTACCATGCCACCCATTAGTGTGGGATTGGGAAGAGAAACCAAACCATTACATGTCAACCTTTTACTTGAATTGGGTATTAAGGATTTCTTATAGTGAGATATGGTGTAATGGGTAGCATTCTGCTGAGTCAGGTGGTTTTGGTTCAATTTCCACTTTAGAATAAAATTCTGCTCGCTCAGATAATTGTAAAAGGATCCCATGGAAATATTTCAAAGAATAGCAGTAGAGTTAGCCCTTAACAATATTTATCCCTCAATTGACATCACAAGAATAGATTATCTGGTTGTGATCAAATTGCTTGGCATGTCCAATTTGGCTGCTTCATTTCAATACTGACTCCACCTCAAAAGCCCTTTGTGTGCTAGAAAGCAAATGTGACGTCCAGGAGTCATTCAATGTGCATTTTAAATTCCAGACTTCCTTACTTTTATAGGAGGGTTACAGTAAGACACGTGGCTTCCCCAGATTTTTTATTTGATTTATTATTGTCACATGTATTAACATACAATAAAAAGTATAGTATCTTGCACGCTATACGGACAAATCAGACCATTAATAGAGAAAGAAATGAGAGCGTGCAGAATGTAATATTACGGTCATAGCTAAGGTGTAGAAAAAGATAAACTTAATGCAAGCAAGTCCATTCAAAAGTCTGACAGCAGCAGGGAAGAAGCTGTTCTTGAGTCCATTGGTACGTGACCTCAGACTTTTGCACCTTTCTCCTGAAGGGAGAAGGTGGAAGAGAGAATGTCTGTGATGCATGGGGTCCTTAATTACGCTGGCTGCTTTGCCGAGGCAGTGGAAAGTGCAGACAGAGTCAATGGATGGGAGGCTGGTTTGCATGATGGATTGGACTACATTCACGACCTTTTGTGGTTCCTTGCGGTCTTGGGCAGAGCAGGAATCATACCAAACTGTGATACAACCAGAAAGAATGCTTTCTATGCATCTGTAAAAGTTGATGAGATTCTTCACTGACATGCCAAATTTTCTGAGTCTTCTGAGAAACTAGAGATGTTGATGGGCTTTCTTAACCATGGTGTCAGCATGGGAGAACCAGGGCAGGTTGTTGGTGATCTGGATACCTAAGAGCTCTCGACTCTTTCAACTTTGTCCCCACTGATGTAGACAGGGACGTATTCTTCTTTATGCTTCCTGAAGTCGATGACAATCTCCTTCGTTTTGTTGACATTGAGGGAGAGATTATTGTTGCCGTACCAGTTTACCAGATTTTTTTATCTCATTCCTGTGTTCTGTCCTGTCATTGGTTGAGATCCGACCCACTATGGTGATGTTGTCAGCAAATCTCAAAATCAAACTGCAGGGGAATTTGGCCAAACAGTCATATATGTATAAGGAGTATAGTAAATTGGTATGACAGAGCAGTATCTCAGGTAGACTCTTACATACCATGGTAAGTGTTCAGCTCGGAAACAGGCCATTTATCCCACTGTACCAGTGTTTACATTCTATGTGAGCTTCCTCCCACCACTATCTAATTAACACCATCAGCATAGCGTTATATTCTTCCTCGTATGTTTATCTAGATTATCTTTAAATATATGAATGGTATTTGTCTCAAGTACCTTGTGGTAGTGAGTTGCACATTCTAACTAGTTTTTTCTGAATTCACTAATTGTTAGTGACTAACTTGTATTTATGACATCAAGTTTTGGTGGCCCCACAGATGGAAAGATTTTCTCTGTCTATCCTGCCAAATTTGCTCCTTTAATCATAAAACCTCCACAGGTTACCAGAACAGACCTAGACTCAATTCCCTGATCTTAGCCTCAGTGCCTCTGGGTTAAGGAAGGGGCAAAATCAGCTAGGTTTGCTGCTGTCAATTACTATCCAGTGACTTGTTGCATTGTGCTTATACATGAATGCTGATTTATGAAGATCTCACTGGCTTATGATGCACTTGGCAGTTTGATGTCCTATCGTCTGGCCACTTGGGAAACATCAGCTGTTAGAATGTGATATTGAACGTTCCCAGTACCTGTGGAACCATACTTGTCAGTGCCATTAGCAAGGGAAAGAACATGAATTTAGAAACCAAAGATGGTAATTAAAGCCTTCAAATCTGTTCCACGTGCTGCTGCTGATGATTGATCCATACCTCAACTCCATTTGCATGTGCTCCCATATTGCTCAAAACCCTGGGTACAAACAATCCACAAACTACAAATATCTGCCACTAATCCTTGCTGTTTATCTGTAGTATTAATTATCCAGATTGAGTTATATTAAAGTATTCACCAAATTAATCTCAGCCTGTTTCAGAGTTTTACTTTGTGCTGGCTCCAGTAAGAATTTGTAGTAGTCAGCACTTTTATTAAAGATCTAGTTTCCAAATACTTTTACAATGCCTTTAATAGAATGAGGTGGTGATACTGGCATTGAATTAAGGTGGGGACAGCAAGAGGTCTCACAACATCAGGTCAAAGTCCAACATGTTTATTTGGAATCAATAGCTTTCAGAGTACTGTTTCTTTCATTAGGTAGCATGTTACTGTTCTCTCTTTTCCTAATCACTTCTAATTGGCACAGTGGTTAGCACTGTTTCCCTACAGTGCCAAGGATTGAGGTTCAATTCCAACCTTGGGTGGAGTTTTCACATTCTCCCTCTGGCTTTATCTGGTTTCCTCCAACCCTCCAAAGATGTGTAGGTTAGGTGGATTAGCCATGGTAAATTCATGGGGATGAGCTTGGATAAGATGCTGTGTCAGAGATTTGGTGCAGACTCAATCGACCTCATTTCCTGCTTTGTAGGGATTCTATGGTCTTTTGCATCCTTCCACCAATGGGAATGTCTTTCAAATCTTTTTTAAATTTACTCTTCTCCAAGTGTAATAGAACCAGCTTCTCCAACCTATCCTATAAATGAAGTCCCTCCTCCCTGGAATCATTCTTCTGAATCTTTTCTGTAAACTTACATCCTCCATATCTTTCCAAAGTATGGTGCTCAAAACTAGATACAGTACTCCAATTGAGACTGAGTTAATATTTCATATACATTTATCGTAACCTCTTTGAGTTTGTATTCTCTGTATCTATGAAGCCCAGGATCCTGTGTACTGTTTTCTCAATGTGTGCCATCACTTTCACTGTTTACGGTCATATACCTCCAGGTCCTGTACTTCAGAATTGTATTTCTTAATTTATATTCTTTCTACTGAAATTAATCACTTCACACTTCTCTGCATTCAATTTAATCGACCAGTTGTTCATCTTTTCCACCAATCTGTTTATGTGCTCTTGAAGTTTATCACTATACTGCTCACTATTCACAACATTTCCAGGTTTTGTGGCGTTTGCATATTTTGAAATTCTGCTCTCTGCACTCAGGTCAAGGTCATTAATATATAATAACATTATTTGCCTATCAGTCCCATTCTCGTGCACAGTGTCACAAACAATCTCAATGTGTTGATGCTTCCTTATCAAAGAAATCTGTACAAGAAATACTAACAGCTGTCATTATGATTTTTTTTACAAATAAAATTTTGAACCAGTTTAATTGTGGTTCATTCTGCAAATTTGGCAAGGGTGGCAGAGCTGATAGAGCTTGTAACCATGCCTGCATCAACTATATATGTGCTGGCTTGGTGTAGAATGGTACTGTAGTGAGATAAATATTCACCTGTGACTCTATTCACAGTGAGGACAGTGATTTACTACAGCATACAGCTTACTGTATGCTGTGGTAAATCACTGTACTTTTGTTCTTTGTTTTTTGTTTTTTGTTCTTTGCACTGACAAGAGAAAAGTGAAGATAGAAAGTCCATTTGAGCATGTATTCTATAGAGCCTGTTATGTCCAGTTGGGCAACAGTCATTTGATGTAGTGATAGTTTTACTCCCTATCTTGTTTTTTGTCTCCCCACATCTCTCTCAAACATGGCTGCATGACCCCTGACACTTGATCTCTGCAGCTAATCAACCCAAATGGCTTTACAGCCCAAATAGTTCCTCTTCACAGCTAACTAGCTTACACACACTTTTCATCAGCACCTGCTCACTCTCATCTGGATTTAATTTTGTTAATATTCCGAGGATATGGATGTCACTGGGGAGGCTGGCATTTATTTCCCATACTTAATTACTCTTGAGGATGTGCTAGTGGAGCCTCCATATTCAAATACTTGTCTGTATGGTGAAGACACTCCACAATGCTGTCACATCAGGATTTCAGGACTTTGAGCTAGTGATGATGGATGATTGGTGATATGTGTCCTGTTTTGAATGGTATGTGACTTGGAGGAAAACCTGGAGGTGATAGTGTTCCCATGCACTTGCTGCCCTTGGCCTAGATGATAGAGATCTTGGATTTGAGATTGAGATAAAAGGATAGGAAGAAGCCTTTCTGTTCCGTCATTCAGTTAGATTATTACCATATTGCCATGGCTCATTTAGTAGCACTACTCATCTGAGTCAGCAAGTTGTAGGGTCAAGCCCAACTCCAGCTACTAAATCACAAAAATGAAAATTGATACCCCAATGCTGACGGAGTGCTGCTTTGTTGCTGCTGCCCCATTTGTTTTCTCAAATGAATGTAAATAATTCCACGGCATTCAAAGAAGCTTGATGCCTGTGTCAATATGTGCAATCTTCTTGGAGATCCTCTCCACTTGGCATTTGTGCCGATATGCATACTCAAAGAAGAGTAGGGGTGTTGGCTAAGTGTCCTGGCCAATAATTGTCCCTCACTTAATATCAGCAAAAAATGATTATCTGATCATTACTTCATGGCTGTCTAAGGGAGTTTGCTATATGCAAATTAGCTGGCATATTTCCAACATTACAAAAGTGCTTTCACTACGAAAGTACTTCATTGGCTGTAAAATACATTGGTACATTTAGAGGTGTGAAATATGCTTTATAAATGGAAGTATTTGTCTGTTTCATTTTAATTCTTGATCTTGAAGATTTCAGTTGACCCACCATCCACAGACTTTGGTGTTCCAGATTTCCAGCAAGATATATGTGATAAAATGCTTCCCGATTACATTTCCAAAAGGCCAAATTCTAATTTTAAGGGTATGTTCCTTTGTTCTGGATTCCCCCACCACAGGAAACAGTTATATTTACCCTATTAACATCTAAAACACCTCAGTCAGGTCACTCTTCGGCCTTCTAAACTCATGGAACACAAGCCAATTTTGTGCATCTTATTTTTGTAAGTGTAATCTTTGGAACTTAGCTGTTTTTCCAGGGAACTTTCCTGGCACCTCTTCCAAGGCCAGCACTAAGGTTGTGGTTCCTGAGGTTTGGTGCTCAGAATGAAACAGGATGTTCCAGGTTACCCAAATGTTGGATCCATATAGCCATGTCATCCAGTTAGTTAGGTCCAATAGCAGAGCTTATTATCCACTAAGTTGTCCAGAAGATCATCCTCCCTTCCCAAAGACAGGATCTCTCAACTCTTTTGGGTCACAACAAAAGCAATAATTTACTTTATAAGAACAGGAGGAGGCCAGCCCATTTCACTCGCCAATTAGTTTGAAATACTTGCTTTGGTTTCATATTCCTTAGTACAAAATAATCTAGTATAAATTGCAGCTGTAAAATTTTCATTTGATCACTAGCATCCACAGCATTTTCGCGAAATCATTCCAGATTTCCACCATCCTTTCAGTAAAGAAGTTCTTCCGAATGTCACCTCTGAATGGCCTAGCTGTAATTTTAAGATTATGCCTTGTTGTCCTGAACTTCCCCACCGAAGGAAGTGGTTTCTTTCTGTTGACCCTATCAAATCCTTTAATCGTCTTAAATACCTCAATCTTCTAAATGCAAGAGAATACAAGCCTAGTCTTTGTAACCAAGTCTCGTAATTAACCCTTCCAGCCCTGTATTTGAATGTTTTCAGAGGTGTGTCTTTAGGGAACTGTGCTGCGAGAAGGTGCCCTGGGATTTAATGTAAACATAGGGACAAAGGGCAGCAGAACAGGGGCACCACTATCTCAGACCCGCTGTCCAAACATCAAATACAACGACACAATTCATCCAGAAATGTCTACTGTTAGTGTGTTGCATTGCAGTAAACTTGTCTCTGCTCACTCCCGTGTAATCAACATGGTGACTCTATAAATAACCTAAAGGAGAAAAGATTCGGAGTGGAGGTTGTATGAATTTGGCAGGGAAAGTTGTGTCAATAAATGAGAAGTGTCAGCTGTCTTTGGGATGGGATTTCCATAGAATTATTCAGAAATGAGGTGATGGGACTTACCTTTAAGCTTTAGAACTCTCTCCCGAAACCCCTCTGCCTTGCTTCCGTTAAGACATACCATCAAATCTACCTTGGACAAAGCTTTTCGTCATCTGACTTAAATATTTCCTTACAGGTATCAGGGTCACACTTACTTGATAATGCCTCTGTGAACTATGTTGGGATGTTTCACTACATTAACGAAGAACAAAGATAAGGTGCTATACAAATGCAAGTTGTTGCTGTCTCCGCACAGATTTACCGCAATGCTGCATATCTGCACCTTTGAATTCCCGATGGCTGGACCAGCAGTGTTGTTGTGCTTTAATCTGCTCTTCTTTCCTCACCTGCTAGTTTTAGATTACAGTCGTCTGATAGCAATCTGATTATCCATTATCCCTGACAGGCGAATAGCAGATCAAGTTGCCCCCGAGCTGCACTAATGGATTCACAAAGGTCTGAGTTTACACTGATTTCCCGGTGTGCTGCAGCGTGAAATTTCAGACCCCCACCTGATCCCCCACTTACCCTCACCGCTTTCTGCCAAACAATTGCCTTTCTGCCTTCAGACTCTAACAAATTGATGAATGTGGCATAGAGTTGGATATATTTTCATGCACTGAGCAGAGTTTAAGAAAAATACCATAAAATCTAGCTCAAAGAGTAGATGAGATTTTGTGCACTTCCTCAGTACAGGATTGGTCGATGTTGGTTGAGCATTTAAACCACCTAGGTGTATGTCAAAGATCCCATGTCATTATTCAGAGAAAAGAGCTGGTGCGATATCGCTGATGTCCTGGCCAGTTTTTATCCCTCAAATAATTATCACTAACACTGATCATTTGGTATTTATTTCTTTGCTGTTTGTGAGATCCTGCTGTGTGCAAATTGGTGGCTGAGTTTCCTACATTACAGCAGCATTGATACAGCACCTTTCACAGAACATCCCAAAAGGGCTTCACAACCAATGAAATCATTTTCATAGAATCCCTACACTGCAGAAGGAGGCCAAGTCTGCGTAAGCCAAATCCCGCCTAGCCCCTATCCCAATAACCCCACTTATTTACTCTGCTAACCCCTCCAACACTAAGTGGCAATTTAGCATGTCCACTCAATCTGACCTGCACATTTTTGGACTGTGCGAGAAAACCAAAGCATCCGGAGGAAACCCATGCAGACATGAGGAGAATGTATAAACTTCCAGTGATCCAAGCTGGGAATCGAACCCAGGCTCCTGCCGCTGTGAGGCAACAGTGCCAAACACTGTGCCACCATGTCGTTTTGAAATCTGGTTTGTTGTAATGTAGGGACAGGGCAGTGGGGTCATATGAACAAGAATGAAACTGTGGCCAGATAATCTGTGCTAATGATGTTTGGAGAATAAATATTGATCAATACACCTGAGGCAACATTTCTGCGCCTATTTAAAATAGTGCCCTAGGATCTTTTCCATCCACTTGAGGGCCAATTACGTATCCACCAAATTGTTGCCTCCAGTGATTCTCTTAGTACTGCTTTGGAGTGTCAGAGGCTTAATGTGGGTGGCATGATGGTACAGTGGTTAGCACTGCTGCCTCACAGCATCAGGGACCCGGGTTTGATTCCTGGCTTGGGTCACTGTCTGTGTGGAGTCTGCATGTTCTCTCCGTATCTGCGTGGGTTTCTTCCGGGTGCTCCAGTTTCCTCCCACAGTCTGAAAGATGCGCTGGTTAGGTACATTGACCTGAACAGGAGCTGGAGTGTGGTGACTAGGGGAATTTCATAGTAACTTTGTTGCAGTGTTAATGTAAGCCTTACTTGTGACTAATAAATTAACTTTAATTCCCCAGGGCGATTAGGGATGGGCAATAAATCTGTTCTGGATGGGCAATAAATTTCTCCTTAATGGCCACATCCCATGAATTGTTTTTTAAAAAATCCTGATAGTTTTGTCAAATCTCTGGACCAGGGACTTGAACTCACAACTTTTTAACCCGAGCTAGAAAGCTACCATGGCTATTTGATTGTGGGACTGGCGGGGGCTCCAAGTCATACCTTCTGTCCTCACCTTATCCTCAGGCCTATAGCATTTAGAATTCAGTTTATCCAGCTCAGGAGTGGCACCCTGGTCGATTTTGTCCTTTCTCGCACAGAAGCTATCATTACCCAGCTATGGCCTGGGGGATTGAACATCAATGTTTTAGATTCCATGTATAATTTACTCAGTTAAAGCGACGGCTACACCTGTGACTCTAGAATATTTCACTGAAGGATGATTGCAAAATTTATAACATCAGGATGTATTGTTCCTGTGTCAGCTTTCTCAGTTGGGGTCTGATGTATTAGAGTCTTTGCAAGGTGCCTGACTTTGTCAATCTGCCCCACAACAGGATCCCACAAACAACAATGTGATAATGATCATCTGCTTTGTTGATTAAGCGATAGACTATGGCCAAAACTGGAAAGAACATCCATGCTCTTTTACAAAGCAGTGCTGTGGGATCTTTTACACCCACCTTGAGAAGGCATCCGGAATCTCACTTTAACATCTCACCCGGAAGATGGTACTTCCAACAGCACTTCCCTGACATGTCTGCCTAGGTTTTGTGCTCTGGAGTGACATTTGAACTCACAATCTTCTAACTCTGAGGTGGAAATGCTATCTACTGAGCCAGGTGCCTGAGCCTTGTTGTGAATGGCCTGTGGTGCTATTGTCCACTGACAATTTATCACCAGAGTGTGTTACTGAAGTGTGGGATGGTAAAGTAGTCCTTGTGAGCCTCTATTCCAACATTCTTGAGGATAAACGACCAGTACTGTGTGGGACTTGGGCAAAATAGTTAGTCAATCTCTATCTGTCCTTACTGATCTTATCCCTTTAGGATACTCTTCTCTATATTTTAAGGGAGATTTGTTTCATGAAAGGAGAGGAAAGGAATAGGGGAATAATGAGTGAGGGTATCAATGGTATTGTTGGAAATGAATTCAAGCTGGAGGAATCTCGTGTGGAGTATAAAACCCAGTATAGAATAGGTAGACCAGATGGCCTGTAACAGTGTCTGTATGATTCATCAAATGGAGGTTTACTTTTGAGAGTGAATTCAGGTTAGCCCCATGAGGTTGAAATTCCTGACGCCTTCAACATTCTGTTTACACATCTGCCATGCTTTATGTTCAAAAATAAATCCTTCCACACGTGGAGTGCAATTTTTAACTCTGCGCTTGTAGCATTATAGCAGTGTAGCAACTTTCCTTATTTATAATCTGTGTGTGATTGGGCTCCAAAATTAATGACAAACAGTGAAACCTGACTGGAGATAAGTCTTTATGACCTGAAGTGCAAAAGGACCACAGCATTCAAACGTGAAGGCAAAGTGAGCCAGGCATCCTGATTGTGGGAAACTACCCAGTGAATCTTGTATTTGTGATATTAGGTGAGGACAGTGGTGGGATCACCTGCAATGCTTTCCATAGTTGAATAAGGCTATCAATGCGCACATGAAGGATTGGGCCAGACACTAAGAGGACAAAGCACCTTCAGGAGGATGGTGGCAAAATTGTGTTTACTCATGGTAAAAGCTGTCAGATTACTGTGGGGTTCAAGTCATGGTTAAATAGAATTTCTGACTTGGTTCCTCTTATGTAACCTCAGCACAAATTCCATAAAGCCAGTGTGACTGCTAAGTGCCATCGCTCCTGAATTTCCACCAACTTTTCACTGAAGTCTCAGGAGATTATGAGAAGTGGAAATTTCAGGTAAAAGCCTGCACATTTTCACTATCTGGTCTATAGCTGATCACTTCACAGCTGATTGCTGTCTGTGCTGATATTAAGGCTGGTATGCAAAATGTCACTTCAAATACATTACTCCAGTTGAGTAGACTTTGATTTAATTGTAAACCAATATAAAGGCTTCGTTGGCAGATAAGTGTATCTGTTGAGTGATATGTCCCTTAGAAAGTAATACCCTTTACATTGTGCGTGAGAGGTCTTCACTGAGTAAAATCTCAAAAGGATGGGTGACACAGTGGTTAGGCACTGCTACCTCACAGCACAGGAGTCTGAGTTCAATCCCAGTCTTGGGTGACTGACTGTGTGGAGTTTGCACATTCTTCCCATGTCTATGGGAGTTTCTTCTGGACCTTCTGGTTTCCTCCCACAGTCCAAAGACATGTAGATTAGGTGGATTAGCCGGGTAAAGAATGGGGATAGAATGGATGGTCCTGGGTAACATGCTTTTTCACAGAGTCAGTGGAGACTTGATGGGCTGAAGAATTCTGTGGTACTATGGATAATATAATTTCTCTATTTTATTGCTGATCTGAGGATTTCTTTTCCTGTAACTGTTTCTCACAGCGCCTTTTCTCTCACATCCTAGTTTGTGAAGTTTTAGGTTGCGTCATCTAACTGAAGCTATAATTGAGGCTAAAACCACAAACAAGGTTTTAATTTGGAGACCTTCCTGTCTCTCACTCGTCCCTCTGTCTGCCTTTCCCTCTTTTTCTCTGAGCTCCAAGTTGAGTGCAGTACTGAAGGAATGATAAAAGCAAATTACTGCAGATGCTGGAATCTGAAACCAAAAATGAAAATGCTGGAAAATCTCAGCAGATCTGGCAGCATCTGTAAGGCGAGAAAGGAATTATGCATTGTTGGAGATGGTTTTTTGAACGAGACACTGAAACACCTGCCCCTTCCCTGAGGTGGAGGTAAAAAATATTCCTTGACACTATTGGAAGAAGAGCGATAGGAACCTCCCCGTGTTCTTTATTAGTATTTAATGTTCAGCCAAAGCCACTAAAACTGGTCATTTATCTCACCGCTGTTTGTGGGAGTTTGCAGTTTGACTTTCCCACTTTGTAGCAGTGACAACACTTCAAAAATACTTCATTGACTATAAACAGCTTTAGGACGTCTTGAAGTTGTGAAAGGCACTAAGTAAATGTAAAGCTTTATTTGTTTCATACCATCATTCCACACCTGTGCACTGCCCGTGTTTTGTGACTAGTGGCTGTGTTCAGTGCTTCTGTTTAATGTATTTCTCCAAATGTGGAGGAATGCAGACACAGCGCTCTGCAGATTGGCAGGATATTCTGAATTGCAGAGATTACTGTCAGCTGGAATTCCTGGTTTGCAAACCAGAATTCCTTGCCATGTTGGATAATAGTAATTGACGAGAATGTTTTTTAAAATTTTGGTTTTTAAGCAGTTGCATTTTGTCGGTCTATTTGGATACCGCAGGCTTGACAAGTCAGACTGATTCTGCTATTGATTTCCTCAGTTTGGTGACATTGTCCACAGGCGTAGACAGCCCTTGGGTAGCTCACCTGAACCACCACTGGAAAATCACCAAATTTGGTCCAACTGGTGTCCACATACTTTCTTCCGATAGTGGGAAAGCTGAGATCTTTTTCATTATAACATTGACATGATTATAATGGCCTAAGCAGAGGACTAGTTGCAGTAACAGCAGTGATTTGCATTTATGTAGCACCTTTATTACAGTAAAATGCCCAAGACGCATCACAGGAGCAAACAAAATTCAGCATAAGGAGAAGTTAGAACAGTAGACCAAAGAGGTAAATTTCGGGAAATATCTTAGAGTTAGAAAACATTTCGCAAGGGAATTCTGAAGTTTTGAGCACAGACAGAGGCTGAAAAATAGTGGAACAGTTAAAATCAGGGAAGTACAAGAGGCCAGATTGAAGGAGCTCATTGCTTCCCCCGCTCACTGATTTTCCTTTTTGAAACACAAATTGCAATGAATCCCTTGAGTATTTTTAAAATTCTATTTGTGACTTAAATAAAATGTTCCAGTATTCCAGTTAGTTTCACTACTTTTCTGGTGAATACCACTAGTGTAAAGGGAGCTTAACTTTGCATCTAACCAACACAGTATTGGTCCTGGGGGCTGTCTGATAGTGATTTCTATCTCAGATACTAATTTCTTCACCTCAGTTTATCCAATAGTTGCCAAAGGAGAAATAATATGGAAATGTTTGGACAGGCCTCGCCTCCTCTGGAATGGTTCTTTGCCCTCTCACCCAAGCCAAGTGAAAGTAGTTTAGTTCCATACAACTAGATTGAAATAACCTGTTCAGCCAACAAAAAGAAACAAACTCTGCACTCAATAGATGAGCAGGGGATTCCCTACGTAGTTTAGTAATGCTTCGATACTGACTGCCTGGGATGGCTGAGGTTGCTATGAGCATTGTGAAATTTTAAGATTTGTCACTCGTTCTGCTGAGATTGGCTGTCAGTCAAATCTGTTTCTGAAATCCAAAATCAACAGAAGATACTCAACAGGTCAGTGAATGTCTGAAAGTAGAATATGGGCAATGTTTGGGTGAGAGGTAATTGTTGGTTTTAATTGCTACAGTGTAGAGGGAGTTTTATTCTGTATGTCACTGTGTTGAACCTGTTCTTGTGAATGTTTGATAGGGCCAGTGTAGAGAGAGCTTTATCCTATACTAAACTATTCTGTATTTGTGCTGGGAAATGAAGACTCGCATTCCAACCATTATTTTGTACATTGAGTTTGTGTCTTTACATGCCGTGTTTGTGAACAGAACTCCCACTTACCTGATGAAGGAGCAGCGCTTCGAAAGCTAATGGATTTTGCTACCAAATAAATCTGATGAACTTTAACCATGTGTTGTGAGACTTCTTATTGTGTTTTGTGGGACAGTGGGAGTTTAACCCTGTATCTAACTCATGCTATACCTGCATGGGAATGTTTGATCGGATGGAAGGGTGGGGGGATTCCTCTCTATCAAATCAGTGCTGTACCTGCCCTGGGAGTGCAGGATGGTTGTAGATCTAACTAAACTAATAAGTGTTCCATGTGTTGCATTAACCTGCCTCACCTTGATATACAAGAATCTTTGATGAATAAGTTTTTAAAGAGTAAATGAATGAAATAGCTGGAAATTTATCTGATTAGGAAACAGCATTGATGCTCTTGGGAAAGATACAGAGCGATAGTTAAAGACATCACAGCTGATGATGCTTTCTGTTTTCTCTGGAGTATAGTTGAACAAGAGTTAAGGGGTGAAACTTGTCAGTTCAACTTGACGATCTGGTAGTAAATTAGAGATCTTTCCTTTAGGGGCTTAAATAGTTTGTGAAAAGGCAAATTGTACACTGGGTTAGCAGGATGACCATGAATGGTTGGCTTCCTTTGTATACTCCTTATGAACTGCATTAACAGCTAAAATTTAGGTCATAGATCTGTCGAGTTTGTTTGACATACAGACCGTTCCAGATAATTCAAAACCATTTCCAGTGCCAAAAATTGGATTTGTCATTCAAATTGAGCAATGTTAATCCTACAAATTAAGAAACGTTGTACTAAAAATCTGATTAAATTATTTAAAAGAAATGAACTATACTAAATAATTGGTACAAATCTCTTACTTGCCCGTAGAATCCCTACAATGCTGAAGGAGGCTACTCGTCCCATTGAATCTGCACCACCTCTCCAACAGAGCATCTTATCCAGAGTCTATCCTGTAACCACACTCATTTACTCCATTAATCTCCTAACCGACACACCTTGGAACACTAAGAGATAATTTAGAATGATGAATCAATCTAACCTGCACACCTTTGACAATGGGAGGAAACTGGAGCACCCAGAGGTAATCTTCGCAGACACAGGAAGAATTTGTAAACTCTACACAGGCAGTGATCCAAGGCCGGAATTGAGCCCAAGTTCCTGGTGCTGTGAGGCAGAATGCTAACCACTATGCCGTACCAGATCATCTTATGAATGGTCGTGAAGCAAACGCATTAGATGACAACAGTGTGCAATTGTAACAGGGTATGTTAGGTCTTCTAAGGCATGTATTAATGAGTCAATTTTGGGCAGATATACCTCCAGATAAAAAGAGAGTTTTACCTTTGAAGTTGTTCTGATGGTTAGTTACTGATCATGACACAAGCAAACACCTGGGACAGGGAAAGCAAAAAGTTCCCATTTATTTGATCAGGAGGAGGCTATTCAGCTCTTTTTTTTGCATTCAGTCAGATAATGTTTGATCTGCACATGAACTCCATTTTCCCAGCATAGCTCCATATCTTTGATACTCAACTAAAAAAAATCAATCAATCTCAATCTTGAAAGCTCCAATTCTCTCAGCTTTTACACCTGTGTGTGGAGAGTTCCAGATTTCTTTATTGGAAAAAAGTTCCTCCTGATTTCACTGTAGATTGGTTTGGTTTAAATTAAGGTTATATCCCCTTATTGATTTCCCCACCAAAAGAAATAATTTCTCTGTAGCTACCCTATAAAACTCTTTTGACCTTTAGAACACCTTGATCAGATCACACCTCAATTTTCTGTTCTCTGGGAAATACAAACCAAGTTTACACAACCTGTTCTCATACAATAAGACTTTTAATATCATTGCAATGAAACTGCAATGCATTCACTCAAGCCCCTCATACCCAGGAATGATGCATTCTCCCAGTGGAGTGGTGAACAAATCTCTATTCCAGATGAGGCCTACCCAAAGATTGCATACAACTGAACTGTATGTAACTCCTTGAGATTTAGACTAATATTCCATTTTGACTTGTAGCTGTCTACTGACTTTTAGAGCTAGATTTTCAGAGTCAAGGTGACTCTGGAGACCTTTAAAGATAACAGACAAGACCTGGATGCTGAAGATTCATTCCCAATTCTGGCCAATACAAATTTTGCAGGCAGGGAAAGGGGACATGGCGTGAATAACACAGGCCATTTAAAAATAGTACTGAATTTAAAAAACATCATTTTCATTGTTCTCAAGACCGTAACCCTGTGGGAGTGATGAATTTATGGAGGAAGAGTAAGTGCTCTTGAAGGGCTGATAAGGTCTGTTTAAGTGTCATGATCTGAAGTTAATTAAATCCCCAGCCCTTTAAGAAAAATAAAAGATCTAGTTTACAGCTGTTAGAGTTTTAAAAAAACACACACCACTTGAGTGAATTGATTGACAGGCAATCTGTTGCAACTTGGGAAAATACTACCATCTATTCTTGCAGTTTCAAAATACTTCATTGTTGACATTTCCCAAGAGTTGTTATTGAAGATTAGCCCATTATGAATGCTTGTCTGAGTTTCAAAAGTTCCTTATCTCAACAAAGGGCTGAGTTCACAATCTGACAGTTTAGGAGATTATTAAAGGACCGTCTATTTTTGGTGTGGTTACTGAATAAAGTTTGCTTTCATAAATAAACTTGAGGGGATTTAAAATCTTTGGGTTGAACAAATGAAAATATTTTTCTGCTTCAAATGTGTACGAGTGTGAACTCTATTAGATGTTAGAAAATGACTTTTTTTTCATCTCCACATGGTTCTTGAGGTCACCCTGTGAGTGGATACAGGATGAGTGCCTATGAAGTTGGCATAAAGATTATGAGGTGCATGGAGGGGCAGGGGAAATAGGGTTTAACCACCTTTTATAAAACTGCCCTGGTTTCAGAGAACCAAGCTGAGCATTCTAACCAGCCTGCCTCGACAAACTCCCTCTTCTCTGAGTGAAAATTATATTGAGGTGGTTCTGCCAAGTTGGGTAATTTAAAGGACGCTACAAGGTATTGGAGGGAACATATATCTAGAAACAAACAGAATATGTTCAAGCCTTGTGACTTTTTTGAACTACCTGCTAGTATGAGGTGCCTATAACTCCTGTTTGCATTCCCCATAGCAACATCTTGAGTCATCTTGCCAACTAATTAGCACCTTTTCCTCTTGTAGTTTCCTCTTGATTGTTTGAAATTTGGCCTATGTATCCTGACAAGTACAAGACAAAAGGCTTTGGTAACATGTTCCTCTTTTCAGCAATGTTCACATTCTGTACTATCAGGTGACTGAAAATATAATCATTTGTCATTGAGACATGGGTGGTCAAATCCCTGTCAATTGTTAAACTAACGTGTACAAAAATTAATGAACCACTGTGAACTTGCCAACTCTTTGGCCAAAGCTATAAATTTCCATTCCCCTATTTCCATCCCTTCTGTTGGCAACTGTCTGAGGCTGAGCCACACCATCCACAACCTTGGTGTTCTGTTTCATAGACATCATAGAAACTCTGCATTGCAGAAGGAGGCCATTTGGCCCATCGAGTCTGCGTTGATAATAATCCCACCCAGGTCCCATACCTGTAACCCCGCTAATTCCTCTACACTATGTATCCCAGGCCAAGGGGCAAATTGCCCCAAACTAAGGGGCAATTTAACATGGCTAATCAACTTAACCCACATATCTTTGGACTGTGGGGGAAAACTGGAGCACCCATAGAAAACCCATGCAGACATAGGGAGAAGGTGCAAACTCCACCCAGACAGTCACCCAGCTTGGCTCCCTGGAACTGTGAGGCAGCAGTGCTAACTACTGTGCCACCCCTACCTCATGATGAGTATCTGACCATGTATCTGAGCCAATGCTAAAACCACTTATTTCCAATCTGTAATCTCTCTGTTACATCGCCAGATTCCACCCCTACCTTAGTTTATCAACTGCTGGAATCACCAGCCCGTGTTTTGATATATTTAAACTTCACTATTGCCACGCTCTCTCATTTTACTGTCAGTAAATCTGAGGTCACCCAAATTTCTGCTGCCTGCGTCCTAATACACACCAGGTTTTATTTGCCATTTGTTCACTGGCCTATATTGACTCCTGGTTAAACAGTGCCTTGATTGTGGAATTCTCATCCTTATTTTGAAATCTCTCCCTTGGCCTCCTCTTCTCTGTTTCTGTTAATCTCCTCTAGTGCCACAATCTATTGAGATGTGTGCACATGTCCAGTTTGGTCTCTTGTGAACCTTGATTTTCATCTAAAGTTTTATTTAAAAGTTTATTTATTAGTCACAAGTGAGGCATACATTAACACTGCAATGAAGTTACTGTGAAATTCCCCTAGTCGTCACATTCTAGCCCCTGTTTGGATCAGTGTACTTAAGTAGCACATCTTTCAGTTGCCATAGTACCAGATGACATGAGCTACTCTCCCCTTTGAAGGAGAGAGCTTAATGGTGGTGCCTTAACCTGAGGATCACCACATTCCAGGTGAGGTGTGGCACTATCGGTGGCTATACCTTCAGCTACACAGGTCCTAAGTTGTGGAATGCCCTTCCTCCATTTCTCTATACTTCTACCCTGCCTTCCCCCCCCTTTCCTTCGCTAACATACTCCTGAAAAGCTTTTGGTTATCTACCCTAATATCCATTTATATGACTAGTAACAGAATTTTATATTTCCCCCATCATAGGAGACTTGTAATATTCCTCAGATGACCTTCCAATTGACCTCCCGCCCGCAGTTTAACAATGGAATGGGCGAGGCCCACACCTATCAATGGCCTTCTTTCAACATTGGGCAGCCCTCAACCTTCCCTACAAGGTCTCTGCCCTGCAGCTGCTCTGTCCTTCTCTGTACTGTCCATAAGCTCACACCACAAGCTCCCCCAAAGCCTCATTTCCTTTCCGCATCCTGAGACCCCCATACTTTCTGGGTTCTGAACTCCTGGATCTTGGACTCTCTCTGCTGCAACTTCTGGCACTGCTGGCTAATCAGGTTGGCTAACAGATGTCTGAGACAGGATGCCCTCCCTCCTGAGGGGCAGACGTCCTGTCTCCATGCGGGACAACCAGTACTGGCAACGACACTTCTCTGCCAACTCCTCAGGAGGTGGGTGGAAAACACCACCGTGATAAAAATACTGCCGTAACATCATTTTGTTGAATGATGCTTCTGCGAAGGCATCTTTGGGACCTAGGACAATGTAAAAGATTCTATATAAATACAAGTTGTTGTTGTTTGATGTGCCTGGATACAGGAGGAGATGCTTTGATCTATGTAGCTCTGTCAACTTTTTTTGGGTGGCTCGTAAACCCTTTGAGATCTGCCTTTTATTTGCAGCTGCCATCGCAAAGATCCATTTCCACATGCCCCAGTTGTTCAGTTGCTAAAGGCAGTGCAAGAGACGGGTAACGAGGGCTTTCAGAATATCCGACCACATGGGGCATCACAATTGGGAACCCTACAGACCAGAAGTATGCAGCTTTAGTCAATAATCTCTGCTTGATTAACAGATCTCAACCAGAGCTTTGCTGTTGATAGAGAGGACAATCAAAAGAACGAGGCAAGTCCCCACTCACTTCCCTGTGACCCAACGTGCTAAAAAACTAAGTGAGATTGATCACAATAATGATATCTCCTGCTGGCAAGTGCTTGCTGCCTAGGCTCACACATAAAGAATGACCACTTAGACGATGCAGAATTGTTATGATGCAGAAGGAGGCTATGTGGTCCATTGTGTCTGCACTGGCTCTCCAAATGAGCATTATGTTTGGGTGCCATTCCCCTGCATTTTTCCCATCCTTTTGCACATTATTCCTATTCAGATCATCTGCTAATATCCTCTTGAATGTCACCACACTTCCGGACCTGAACCACTCGTTATTTAAAATAGTTTTTTTCTCACAGCACATTTATGAATAATCTTAAATCTGTGCCCTCTTATTCTTGTTCCTTTTATAAGGGAGAACAGTTTCCCCTGTCCTTCGTGGGAACTATACTGTACCAAGAGGCAATGCCTTCAAGAGCCAAGGAGAGAAAGTCAACAAGAGACCCAGAAGTCTCTCTTGTTGTGTGTTAAATCAAGAACCTGATCTCCCACTGAGATTATAAACAGCTTGAGCTGCAATGCTGGTGGAATGCCAAAAACATTGAACTAAAGATTGCATTCCACATCTCTGCAAGTTTATTTTTGAACAGAAGACGTGGCAGGTGTATAAATAGAGTGCTCCTAGCTTTTCATACTCCTGGGTCTAACCTGAATTCACTCTTAGAAGTAAACCGCAACATGATGCTTAACAACAAACATGCTAATATAGAGGGGCAGAGATCAATGAGGAGAAGTTGCTGGGGCAACAGAATTTCTCTTCTGCTTTGTCCTCCTTCCCCGTGTCTTGTTCGGTTCCAAGTTCACAAGTGCGTGGCAATCTCCAATACCCCACAGTGGACCCTGACCTTGACTTCTAAAGTTAAAAGCATTTTATCATGGAGGGCATCAGCTTGTTCTTGCCGAGTGACTGAATGTGTGGAATTGCCAGTTTAATGGACTGGTGTTGGCAAAGCATAGTACTGAAAACTAGGCAACTTGGCTGATGAGGTGCAGAATGGCACTTCCTCTCATCCAAAGAGATCAGCTAATGGAGTGGATCAAATCCGGCATCTCCTGCTCCATGTGGCTAATGTTTGTTTAAATTTATTTATTAGTGTCACAATGGGCTTACGTTAACACTGCAGTGAAGTTACTGTGAAAATCTCCTAGTTGTCACAATCCGCTGCCTGTTCGAGTACACAGGGAGTATTTAGCAGGTTAATGCATCTAACCAGCACGTCTTTCAGACTGGGAGGAAACTGAAGCATCTGGAGGAAACCACACAGACATGGGGAGAATGTGCAGACTCCATATAGACAGTGATCCAAACTGGGAAATGAACCTGAACCCCTGGTACTGAGACAGCAGTGTTAACCACAGTGTCACCGTGGCACCCTAATTTATATGCTACTTGTTCAGTCAATAGGGCAGGTAGGTAGTGAATACAAGATCTCAGACGTGTATGGTGTGGTGATTGCTCATGTGGCCTTACCACACAGTGTTTATTTTTAATGTAAGGTCTGACTTTTTTTTTTAAACAAGGTAGCTTGTGGTAAAATTTCCGTTTTGGTGTCAATCAGCTTACTGGGCTTAAATTGTGCTCAGAGTACCATTTCTATGACGTGAAGTTATGGTTAGAATTTCTGCCCAAACTCACTTGCACGATCACAAACGCAAAATTGTGCTTTGATGTTAAAAATATTCTGTGATGTATTTAAGATGTTAGCTGGTGTCATTTTACTAATAGAGCTGAATTGAATTGCACAAGTGGAGAAATATCTGCGGACATAGTCCTGTCCAGAATATCCGACCACCTTCCAGCTCAAAGGATCAGGGAGACTCACTTTACGGTAGACGTAAGGTCGGATTTTCCACCCACCACACCACTGCCCTAACCCCCAAGCGATGTATTTTCCCATGCAGGAGGCAGTATTGGCTGGTGGCGGGTATTAGAATGTAACCAGCGACAACTTTGTATTGGATGCAATGTGGCCAATGGGAACAAGATATAAAGGTCAGCTGACCCAGTAAACTATGGAACCGATTAAGAGTGATATAACAGTCAGCTGACTCCCCATAACTAAGAACCTGTGTGGAATTGTGTAAGAGTTTGAAGTAGCCCAGGGTGAGGCCACAAGGTGGGAGTAATTAAATTTCTTCATCAAACCGTTTCTTCGATTTATAAGTTAGAGTAAGTTTTGTTGTATTTTCATTGTTTGCATTTGAAGAGTTACTTCTGAAGGAACAGAGGGATCTTCTAGTCCCACTGATGTGGTTTTGCATGCTTGCGCCACCAGGGAATGTGACACTGGGGGAATCGTTGATGGGATTGGAAGGTCCAGTGGTGGGAAGGACTGGAAATTTTTGGCCATAATTTATGTTTATGTTCCAGGATCTTTTGCAACCATCTGACTGTTTTTGATTCTTTAATGGGATGTAGGCCAGCATTTAGTGCCCATCCCTAATTGTCTTTGAGAAACAGGATGTGTGAGCCACTGCCTTGAACCATTGCAGTCTTTTTGTAACAGTTTGACACAACTGAGTGGCTTGCTAGGCCATTTCAGAGGGCAGTTAACAGACAGTCACATTGCTGTGGGCCTGGAGTCACATGTAAGCCATAGAATCCCTACAGTGCAGAAGGAGACCATTCAACCTATCAAATCTGCACTGACCACAATCTCAATAGGCCCTATCCCCCATAATCCCATGCATTTACCCTACCTAGTTCCTGTGACATTAAGGGGCAATTTAGCATGGTCAATGCATCTAACCCGCATGTCTTTGGGAAGAAACTGGAGCTCCCAGAGGAAACCCATGCAGACATGGGAAGAATGTACAAACGCCACATAGACAATGACCCAAGCTGGGAATCAAACCTGGGTCCCTGGCGTTGAGAGGCAGCGGTGCTAGCCACTGTGCCACTCGCTGCCTTGTGCCAGTCCAGGCTGATTTCCTCCCATAAAGGATGTTGACAAACCAGATGCTTTTTTTATGACGATATTGGTTCCATGACCTGCACCAAGGAGGTGATGAAAGGCTCAAGTTTTAAGGAAGCTTATCCTGGTGTAAAATGCTTTCTATTTTATTGCAAGCTTGTGAAAGGTATGCTGTGAACAGCATGTTCTGCACCCACACGTGAATGTCACACACTGATAAACAAGAAGGCAAGCTGTAATTGTAATTTGGTCAGTGTTGCCAATTCTGCCTCAATTATTCCTGGAGGTTTCAACTCTCAAAGTCCTTTGCCCAAAAACCCCCGCGTTGCCCTCCGGTCACCTGACATCTTCCCTTACGATGCAGAGCCTCCCCACACTGATCGGGAAACAAAATAAACTCTTGTTATCCAGTTGGATGATCTGTGAATGATATGTCACAACGAATGAATAAATGGTTGGAAAAAAAAGCACAATTTACTGTAACACTCTCTCACAGATATCTGCTGGGCCATCAGTCCTTAACATGTGCAGGCTCCAGACCAGTCCCAGAGGGTTGGCAACATAGTTTTGGCTGAGCGTCAATATACAAGATAGGCTGACATCAGAATGATTGGCAGGTTCATGAGCTCCCTCCAACCTCCCCCCCGCCTGCCGGCTCTCCCTCTGCTGCCGCTGTCAGTTTGTCTGCTCGTTGGTGTCAATATATTCAGTCTAGAGCAGATTTTTCTGTGTTGAGTGCTTTTCTGACTAAGATTACATGGCAGAGTGGAGCTCTTTGTCTACTTTAGTGTCTCCTGCAGTCTGTGTATAGTCCTCAACAGTCAGTGCCCAGTGTACGGGAGTGTAAGTGATATTTGGCAGCTGAACTTGTTTTCACTGGGTCCTGTTGGGTTAATTGAATTAGACCGAGTATCCCCATATATAATTCAGCAAGTGTCTGGAGTATATTTCAGCTCTAAACTCTGATCCAGCCATTTCACTGTCCTTCTGTTCCTGGTCCAAAGGAAAAGCATCCCTGCTTTCCCATCAAATTTGTTATTTATGGTTCAAAAAGCCCAATAACCTTGTTGTCATATTTATATCTGGAAATATTGTTTGTGTCCAGGCCAGCTCAGACTCCTCCACTGAGTTCCTGTGTACACTTAGTGCTAGGTTACATTTAAATACCATTCAATCCAAACTCCCCCCTTGTTGGTGGTGGGAGGTGCAGTGATCTGACAAGCGTGTTAGTTACTCAAGGGGAGAGGCTGGTAGGTCAGGCGGCGGCATTTGGCCAGAGTCAAGGTGAGTCTTCGTCAGAAGCACAAAATCAAACCCGGTTCTGGGAATCGTTTTCAGTGCCCCGATGGTCATGCTGACATGGTGGAAATCCAGTCGGACTAACAACAGTACCTTGCATTTAGATAGAGCATCTTTAATATCTGTGAACAATGTCAGCCAGAAAATGTCTAATTATTCTGCAGTTCCAGTTGGAACTTGTGATGGGGCACGGTAGGCTTTGGCACTTTTCCCTGATCGATGTCAGATGTTCAGAATTGGCTGGCAGGTGAGGGTTGGAGCAAGTTTGGTTGTGATATTATCCCAGTTGGATAGCTAAGGAAAGGATAGCTACTTCAGGAAAATGTCAGTGGAACCTAACAACAGTGAGAGTTAGAGTTTCTGAATGAAATGAGTACAAAACTGGAGAAGGGGAATCAGGAAGGAAATCTAGAGCATTTCTTCTATTGCAGGCTGTGTGAGGGGGAAGTTCATCAGATTCTCTTCGATCCTCCTCCTGTTAGCTCTTTGCTTCAAAGTTTAATCAGCAAGTGGGTTCTGTGCAGAGTTCATTTCTGCTGTGAGTGTGCAGGGTGTAATTACAGTAGCACAGGGTCTGGACTGGAGCCATCTCACTGACTCGCAGGGAGAGATTGTTTGGATGTCACCTGAGAAGCCCTTTTCCTATCTCTGCAATTTTCCCATGTCAAGTGATGCCAGATTGTAAAAGATTGGTCCTTGCATTATTCACAGACTCCTGCCTGTGAAGTAGAGTGGGGCTGGAGGCGAGGGGGTGGGAGGGAGGACCAGACATGTGTTACCATAGCATCAGCGAGGGAACTGTGCCAACAGTTAAATCTGCTGTACCGATCTCCCTAGAGAGAGGTGAAATACAAAGAAAGAAAAGCTTTGCATTTATATAACTGCCACCAATCCCAGAATGTACTGCAGCCAATAAAATACATTTACAGCAATAGCAGCCAATTTGTGCACAGCAAGCTCCCATAAACAGCAAATTGGGCTGCAAGATTTAACAAAGTGGCTGCTCCATAAAACAATGAGAACCCTCTAGAAAAATAATCTATTGAATGTAAAGAAGGAAGGCCCTGAACCATCACAGGACTGAGTGGATCCAGAGGTAGGTCTGTCCAGTAAAGTGTAGACAGGTACCTAACTGAAGATGTGCATAGAGCAGGTTAAGTACCTCTACACGCTGTGGTGAACTATATTGTAATTTGTCCCTTGTCTGTCATTCCAGGACTGACTTTTGGTAAAATGGGGTTAAGACTCAATGAGCTCTTGGCAACTACCAGGAATATGCATTCCTGTCTTTTATCTTGGCCAAAGTGAGTAGTAGCAATACACAAAAAAACTCTTCTGGTTTCTAATTGGTTTGACCCACAGAGGCTGTCCCCTTCCCATCTGCAGCAGCCTCACAGAGAAAGGCGGTTGGATTTCATTTTCTCCCCAGCGCCCGGTCTTCATTTTTTCCAGAATCACAGTGAATCTACATACGCAACAATGTCACTCCGGCACATGATGATGTCACCGTCACCACTCCCTCCCCCCTCCCCAAACACCATTCCTGTCCCCGTGTGGGATAGTGTTACCATCCTACTACCCCAGATATGTGATGATGCCATTACCGCCTTTCCCCTGATATGTGATGATGCCACCGCCCCCCCTCAATGACACATGACAATGCAATCCCCCTCCCCGCCCCCCAGATATGAGATGCTGTCCCCCCCTCCCTCCAGTATGTGACAATGCTGCTTTTCCCCCAATATGTGACGATGTGCCCTCCTCAACCTCTTCCCCTCCCACCCCCGGTATGTGACAATACCCCCGTCCTCAGTATGTGACAATGCCTCACCTCCCAGTATATGACAATGCGATACCCCCCGGTACGTGACAATGCCATCCCACGTGATGATGTCATCTCCGCATGTTGCAACGATATGAGGTATTTGTAATCTCCAATAGTGACCATCGCAAATACTTCCGAGCACAGTTTCTAATGTAACAAACTCACCGACCAAATAGTGTACAGCAAGAAGAAGTGTGATTACATCCAGATCATCTATTTGTGGTGTTTGTTGATGGATAAATGTTCTTCCAAAAAGGAAGAACATTTCTTTTCCTTTCCTAAGGTGAACATTTATGTTCAACTTATGTTTTCTATTATGGTTAAGGTCACTCAATGACTGTGAAAACAAAACTTGCTGAATATCCTACTCTTCAAAATAGAGGTGGTACTTTTTTTAATCTAAGGTAGGCGACGGAGTCTTGAATGAACACTTCAACTGAAAGATGGCACCTTTGACAATGCAGTACTCGCTCAGTTCTGGGAGTATCAGCTAAGATTTTTGGGCTCAAGTCCTAGAGTGAAATTTTCATACCAGTCTGTCTCAGATGTGAGAGAGCTACCCACGAAACCAAATCAGACGACAAAGGATATTCACTCCCAGCTGGAATTTACAACCATTTCTTTTCTCCCTTGCAGGTTTGGGTGTTTGTCCCTCACGTTGGATCCTGTCCTAGGATTGTACTGAAAGCCACCTCATGCCGCCTGCCCCATGCACACACACGGTGTGATGGCCAGTCCACAGGAGGTCCTGACATGGTCACCCTCCTCCAACCTCATCAATCAGAACTTGAAGGAAGAGCTGGGGACCCCGGGGGAGAAGTTGCCGGTCCGAGACGTGGGCCACAAGCCATCGTACTCACCGCCCGAGATCCTGGATAACCTGCAGGAGAAGGGGCCCCCGCAGGCCGACAGCAATGGCAGCTCAAACTCCAACCACCCTGTCACCATCACCGTGCTCACCAGCGTCAGTGAGGACTCGCGCGACCAGTTTGAAAACAGCGTGCTACAGCTGAGGGAACACGAGGAATCCGGGACCACCCAGACCCCTGAAGATGGGAATGGGAATGATGGAGGTGGAGGTGACAACAGTGGACCAGATGAGATGAAGATACATTACAATCGCTCAGGGTCAGGCTCAGGATCAGGGCCAGGAGGCTTCCTGGAGGGGCTATTCGGCTGCCTGAGGCCAGTGTGGAATATTATCGGAAAAGCTTATTCCACAGATTATAAACTACAGCAACAAGGTACTGATATCCTAATTGTCAATAGATGTTGCATAACTTGGTCTGGTCAACGTGCTGTTTAATATTGTGTTAGCTAAAGTTGTACCAGTTACCTTTGCTCCAATGAACATTGTAAAAGTTTATTTTGTATCGTTCATGTTGTTCTAGATGAATTTATTTACCACATAATATACTGCATAAAATAACATTTGTATTTGTGCCCCCATGCCCTATGGCAAGGGTTTGGGGGGTGGGGTTTGATCAGATCATAGAATCCCTATAGTGCAGAAGGAGACCATTCAACCCATCAAGTCTGTACCGACAACAATCCCATCCAGGCCCTATGATTTACCCTACCTAGTCCCCCTGGCGCTAAGGGGCAATTTAGCATGGCTAATGTATCTAACCCACATATCTTTGGACTGTGGGAGGAAACCAAGCACCCAGAGAAAACCCACGCAGACACGAGGAGAATATGTAAACTCTACATAAATGGTGACCCAAGCTGAGAATCAAACCTGGGCCCCTGGTGCTATGAGGCAGTAGTGCTAACCTCTGTGCCATCGTGTTGCCCAGATGGGAGAGGAGTAGTTGGAAACTGCTACTTTCCCATCTCTACTCCAATTAAGTCCAAGGGGGATGAAGCCTAAGGACAGCTGTCCTGTTCCAGTGCCCAATTGAAGTCCTTAAGTGGGCATTTATTAGGGACTTGCCATGAGAGGAGAAACACAGACCTGGTAGGGAGGTATCCCTTGTTCAAAGAACTTGGTCAGAAATACCCTTTCCCAATCCTGCTCCTGAATCCAGCACACACTCCCTCTCCCCTCCACATCACACCCATGTCTTCCCTCTGCAACACCACCTACCCTCCCCCACATCCCCACTCTCCCCCCATCATCTTTACTACCATGCTGCTTTTACTTCCCCCTGCCATCCTTTCTTCTCTACCACTCTTTCCCCCTCCCGCTTCTCCATGTCACCTTTCTCTCCCAAACCAATAATAATCCAAATAATATTACCTTTGATTATTTACCTTGATTACATTATTTCCTTCATTACCATTTTTTACCTGCCTTTTTAATTTAACATACTCCCTGTTCAGAATCTCTTGCTAGTGCTGCTGTTGTCATTGGCACCTATGTGGACCACAACAACAGGATCCTCCCCCTCCCACTGCAAGTTTCTCTGTGGCTGTAAACAGATATCCTGAACCTTAGCAGTAGCAGATAGACAGCTGTCCGGACTCTCGCTTTCGGCTGCTGGACTCTGTGTCTCTCCCATTAACTACTTCATTGCCCTACTACCAATACATTTCTATCAACTCCCCCTGCTCAAACTCACCGCAGTCAATTCGCTCATCCAATCTGCAGCCCTTACTTTTGTCCATATAGACTGTAAGAGCCCTGAACCTGTTAGATAATTGCAAAGGCCTAGACTTCTCCACTTCTACCTCCTCGGTCCCCATATCTGCCTCACTCACAATCACGGTAGCACAGTGGTTAGCATTGCTGCTTCACAGCTCCAGGGTCCTGGATTTGATTCCTGGCTCAGGTCACTGCCTGTGAGGAGTTTGCACATTCTCCTCGTGTCTGAATGGGTTTCCTCCAGGTGCTCTGGTTTCCTCCCACAGTCCAAAGATATGCGGATTAGGTTGACTGGCCATGCTAAGAAATTGCCCCTTAGTGTCCAGGTTAGAGGGATTAGTGGGTATAATATGTAGGGATATGAGGGTAGGGCCTGGGTGGGATTGTGTTCCGTGCAGACTCGATGGGCCTAAGGGCCTCTTTCTGCACCGTAGGGTTCTATGATTCTATGAATCACATTCTCCCATCCCTGATTAAGGATCAAATCAGATGGCCCTATCCTCGGGTGTGACTGCTTTGTGGAACAAAGTGTTCAGGTAACCTCCCCTCTCTCTGCTGTGTTGCAATGTCTGAAGCTCGGCCTCCAGAGCAGTGACCCTGAGCTGAAGTTTCACCAGCCGTGGATGCTTACTTCAAATGTGTTTGCCTTGGGGCATGTAGATGACCACAAGCTCCCACATTCTGCAGTTGCCACACTACAATCTTTATCATGTTTAATTAATTTTCTAACTGGTTAAATTTAACTTCAGATTAGTTCCCTAGTTAAGACATAGGCTGATGAGTATTTCCTATCTAATAAACTTTAGTACAGGTTACGTATAGTTGTACTAATAAAACCTCACAATTACTAAAATTACCAGAGCTTTGAAAAACAAATGAGAAAAATATTGAACAATCAATCAACCAAGTTTTCCTGTGACATCACGCTTGGCTTTTTGTCTCTCTTCCTCTCTTTAGATGCTGCTGTCTGTCTCTGTGTCCTCCTCTCTCTTACTCTTTAGATGCTGCTGTCTGTCTCTGGGTCCTCCTGATTCCAATTTTTCATTAGTATTATGTACCAGTGCGTTAGTATTCTATACCAGTTGGTATTGCACACAAGGTTCGATACCATGCTAGTTGATATTGTGTGCCATGACATATTCTGTACCAGTGAGTGTTGTGTGCCAGTTGACCTTTTGTACTAGTTACCCGTATGTGCCAGTTACTGTTCTGAACCAATTGGTGTATCTACCAGGTTATGTACTATACCTGTTAACATTATATTACAGTGATTATTGTGTACCAGAGATAGTGTACCACTGAATAGTGTGCATCAAGATAACATTGTGTGACACAGCATTTTCACCTTCTCCTATTGTACCAAAACATCTTTTATTAAAGTCACAAGTGACATCCTTGTGCCTGTGACAAATGTTAACCAACCCACCATTCCACAATTAATACACTATTGCCCTCCGGCTCAATGGGAATTCTCTTACTTGGATTCATTCTTATCAAGTCATTGTCAAGCAATGGCTTCTCTTCCCATGACATTTATTCCAGAGTCCTCCAAGGATCAATCATTGGGCCCCTCCTATTTCTCCTCTGCATGCTGCCTCTCAGCAACATCAATTGCAAAGAGTTTTTGCATGACACCCACTGTGACCTTTCTTGACTCCTCCATCATTGCTAAATTATTTTGCTGCTTGTCCAACATCCAATACTGAACGAGCAGGAAGTTCCTCCAGTTATATTTTGTGAAAACAGAAGCCATTGTCTTCAGTCCCCATTACAAACTCCATCCCCCTCTGGACAGCTCCCTGAGGCTGTAACTGTCTGTTCCTGCCCTTTAGTGTGTTTTATGCATCACCCATTTCCACTTCTGGTCTTGACTCCATCAGCTCATCTGCTGCTGAAACTTCCAGTGTTCTCCCAGCTGAACTCTCAAATTCTTCTCGCTGGAAGCCTAAGGTCAGCCAAGTTTCTGATGCCCATGTTCTTACTTCTACCAAGTCTCGTTCACTATTCATTCCTGCACTCACTGGATCCCAGTGAAGCAACTCTTTGATTTCAAAACTCCTATCCTTATTTTCAAATCCATCCATGGTGTTGCCCCCTCCCTAATCTATTCCAGCCCCAACAGCCCAGCCAGATATCTGTGCTTGAACATTCCCCATTTTAATTGCTCCACCGTTAGTGGCCATGCCAACAGTTGCCTAGGTCCTAAGCTCTGGAATTCCTGCTGCAGATGTGATGGGCCAAACGGTGTCATTCTGCACTGCGATAGTTTGGTGAAATTTCCTTCCTAAACCTCATTAGCTCTTTACCTCCCCCTCTTTTAAGGCACTTCTTGGAACTTTGATCATTTGCCCTCATATCTGTTTGTGTGGCTTGATGTCCGATTTTTGCCTATAGTCTCCTCTGAAAAAATACGTTTTAATATGTTAAAGGCATGATACAATTACAAGTTGTCTTAATTTTGTGTACTGAGGTAGTAATTTATTACAGCTAGCGTTGCCTGCCAGATGATCCCATGTACCAAGGTAGTTGTGTATATTAGTAAGTGTACCTGTTTGCAGTGCTCCTTCGAAGCTGTGCATTAACGCACAAATCCCTGTCCAGCCCTTGCAGAAGTTGGGCCCTTTAAGTTGCTGCACAATCGCCGCTGTGCAAAAATTCACAGGGTTCATGCACTTAAGTGAGTAAGTCGCACACTGCAACGAAAAGAAGGGGGAAGATTGAGACATAGAATGACATAGAGATATGCAGCACAGAAACAGACCCTTCAGCCCAACTTGTCTGTGCCAATCAGGTTTCCTAAACTGAACAAGTCCCATTTGCCTGCATTTAGCTCATATCCTTCTAAACCTTTCCCACCTGTCCAAATGTATTTTAAATATCATAACTGTACCCACTTCTTCCACCTTCTCTGGATGCTCATCATATATACACAGCAGCCTCTGTGTGAAAAAGTTGTCCCTCAGATCCCTCTTAAATATTTCCCTTCTCATCTTAAACCTATGCCCTCTAGTTTTGTACTCCCCTGTCCTGGGGAAAAGATCTTGTCTATTCACCTTATTTATGTCCCTCATGATTTTATAAACCTGTATAAGGTCACCCTTCATCCTCCTACACTCCAGGGCCAAAATTCCCAGCTTATAATTCAAACCATACCTGCTTGTATTATCTGTCAACGAGGATGTATACCAGTAGAAATGTATAGTATTGTGTACCTTTTAGTATTAACTACTCAGCATACTGAGGCTTTTGGAATGATTTACTCATTAATATTGTGTATCAAGTTTATTACCTGTTAGTATTGTCTATTAGAGTACAAGCACCTCTGTTAGCTCTGTACATCATACCGGTTCTGTATGCTCTGTTATTATTTATATGTGTTGCCATTGTGTTCCAGCAAGTATTGGATATCAAGGTACATTGCATACCAATGAGCAGTTTCTACAGGTTAGCATTGTGTAGTTTGTTTGCCAATGAGTATTATATATAGTATGTCGCTAGTACAGTATACAGGAAAAAGGTATATGCACACACACTTTGGGAGACTTGTTATTCAAGAATCTATAAAATGTTGGTTGATTTCTCTTTTCTCTAACTCAGAGGCTGTGGGGAGAATTATAGCAGTGCCCGATACCATTGAACTGGAACTCACCAACATCCTTTGTCTGGTTTCATTGTGGTTAGTTCCTGACTAATTGTGGTTGAGCTATGAGTTTGGAGGCCAGCTTTGCAATAACTGTACACCTGCACAGAGAGGGATCTGATGAACTAATTCTGGTTTGTTTGCTAATTTGTCAGATTCTTGGGAGGTGCCTTTTGAGGAGATCTCGGAGCTCCAATGGCTGGGGAGTGGAGCCCAAGGAGCCGTGTTTTTGGGCAAATTCCGAGGTGAAGACGTGGCCATTAAAAAAGTGCGGGAACAAAAGGAAACAGACATCAAGCACCTGAGGAAACTGAGACATCCCAACATCATCGCATTCAAGTATGGTTTATATCTGATCAATGTTGAAGGGGGGAGGGACTGCACAGAGTAAGAGTCCCACTTATCTATTATTCCCAAGCATATTTTGTTTTGATATGCACATGAATCTTTGAGGAATTCATGATGTTCAAAGAATCACTGTTCACCTCTACAATCCAGCGCAGACTGTAGGGATGACATCTACTGTGTCTGCTGGAGTGAAGGTTCATTGTGGAATACATTTGCATTGTTTCATTCCAACTCCTGGTTGATATGAGACTGTTGTCTTAATTTGAGACAATGAGTCCCACAATACCAGGTTAAAGTCCAACCAGTTTATTTGACAGCAATCCCACAAGCTTTCAGAAACGGTATTCCTTCATCAGGTGTGAGGAAGGTTTGATATGAGACCAATGCAGGAAACTGTCAACCTGGGACGAATCGACAAGAGTCACTCGCAAAACACTGTCTATCAAGACAAAGAGTGAAATAAGGCTGAACACTGTAAAAGAGACAGATTGTTATGACAGTCTGAAGAGAGCATTACTCTGCATCTAACCCTGCTGTACCTGTTCTGGGAGTATTTTGTGGGACAATGTAGAGGGAGCTTTACTCTGTATCTAATGTGTTCTATCAGTTCTACTCTAAGTATACTCGATGGGACAGTGTAGAACGAGTTTTGTTCAGTGGCCAATCCACTCTTGGGAGTATTTCTTGGGATAGTGTGGACAGGGATCCCCATCTAGCTTGTGTACCTGCCTGGGGGTGTTGATGGGATAATATAGAACGAGCTTTAATCTGTATCTAAACCCATGCTATACTTTGGGAATGTTTAATGGGACAGGGTAGAGGAAGCTGTAGACGGCATCTAATTCATGCTGTATCAGTCCTGGGAGTATTTAATGTTCACATTAACGCTGAAACGTATTTATCCAATTTGCACCACCAACATAATTGAGATTCTGGTTGGTTTCAATTTCACATAACTCATTGGGTGAGGCAAACACTGACCTTTAAGTGACGCACAGAGAAGATGATGTAGCAATGTGGGTGGAGTTGTGGGGCATCAGGAATTGGTAATTACATGTTGGTAGGTTTTGGCTGACTTGAGCTGAGTATTGCCAGCAAACAGCTCTGTCCACGTGTTAAGATGTTGAACTTTCTTTTTCCACAGGGGTGTATGCACGCAGGCTCCATGTTACTGCATTATTATGGAGTATTGTGCCCATGGCCAGTTATACGAGGTTCTACGGGCAGGCCGGAAGATCACACCCCGATTGTTGGTGGACTGGTCCTCAGGAATTGCCAGTGGAATGAACTACCTACATCTACACAAAATTATCCATAGAGACCTCAAATCACCCAAGTGAGTGAATGATGTCTACTCAGTCTCTCCTCATATAACAGCCCTACCGCCCCAGGAATCAGCCTGATAAATATTCACTGAACTCTCTCTACAGCAAGAACATCCTTCCTTAGATAAGAACACCAAAACTGCACACAGTACTCCAATTGCAATAAATATTCCTATTCCTATGCTCAAATTCTCTCACTATATAGGCCTATGTACCATTTTCCGCCTTCACTGTCTTTGTACCTGAATACTTCTTTTAGCAACTAATGTGCAAGAACACCAAGTCCTCTCTGAATATCCATCTTACATTTATTCAAATAATAATCTGTGTTTCTATTTTTGCTACCGAAGTGGATAACCTCACACTTATCCACCTTATACTTAATCTACCATGCATATGCCCACACACTCCGCATGTCCAAATAATGCTGAAGCATTTCTGCATCCTCCTCACAGCTCACCCTCCCACCCAACTTTGCATCATCCCCAAATTTGGACATAATGCATTTAGTCCCCTTATCCAAATCATTAATATATAATGTGAACAGTTGGAGTCCTAGCACAGATCCCTCAGGAACCCTGCTAGTCACTGACCACCAGTCAGAAAAAGACCTATTTATTCCAACTCTTTGCTTCTTATCTATTAAGCAGCTTTCTATGCATTTCAAGAATTACCCACAATCCCATGCTCTTTAACTTTACATTGAGTCATAGACGTTTACAACCTGGAAACAGGCCCTTCGGCCCAATTTGTACATGCTGTCCTTTTATTTTAATCCCCTAAACTAATCCCAATTGCTCGCATTTGGCCCATATTCCTATATACCTATTGTACCCATGTAACTATCTAAATGCTTTTTAAAAGATAAAATTGTACCTGCCTCTACTACTACCTCTGGCAGCTGGTTCCAGACACTCTAGTCAGCTATGTGAAACCTTGTCGAAAATCTTCTGAAAGTTTAAATAAACCACATTTACCAGTTTTTCTGGGCAACTGTACTGGTTACATCCTCAAAGAGTTCCAGTACATTTGTCAAGCAAGGTATCCCTTTTGTAAATCCATGCTTTGTCTGATTATACACTGCTTTACGAATGCTGTGCTATAAAATGCTTGACAGTGAACTCTAGCAACTTCCCCAGCACTGATATTAGACTCACTGGTCTATAGTTCCCTTTTTTCTCTCTGCCTCCCTTTTTGAACAATGGGCTTACATTAGCTACTCTTCAATCTGTAAGGGCTATTCCAGTGTCCAAAGAAGTTTAGAAAATTACCACCAATGGTTTTCCTGTTTTAGGGCCACTTCCTTAAATAGCTTGGGATGAAAATTATCAGGCCCTGGAGATTTATTTGCCTTCAATTCCATTAATTTCCCCAAAACCAATCCTCTGCTAATGCTGATTCCCTTCAGTTCCTCACTAAAACTTGTTTCACAGAACTTCCAGCAATCATTCATATCTTCCTTTGTGAAGACAGAAGCAAAATATGAATTTAGTTCTTCAGTCATTTATTTGTTTCCTGTTATGAATTCTCATGTTTCATGTAATGGGTCTACGTTCGTTTTTGTCAATCTTTTTCTCTTTACATACCCACAGAAACTTTAATAATCAAGTTTTATGTTCCCTGTTAACTTACTTTCATACTCTATTTTTTCAAAGATGCTAAACCCCTTACATTTCCTTTTTCACCATCTTTATCCATGCCACCTCTTCCCCTCCAAATATTTCACTCCCCTGCTTAATTGTGATGTTTGAATCATCCCCTTTATATAAAGTATTCATTAGAAATCATGTTAATCTCTCCCACCTTGATGCACAGATTTTGGTTTCTAATTTATTTTTCCTTTGTTATCGGCTTTTTCTCTTTTATTTATCTTTTTCATAAAATGTCTTTAAGTTTTCTTCAATTTTACACATCAATTTTTTTTATGTCCTCTCTTTTCCAGTTTCCTAATTGATTTCACTTTCTATATTCCTCCAGTTTCCCTGCAGTGAAACTTCTGGTATCTGCCTGACGTGAGCTTTCTTTCTGGGAGTCTCATCTTTTTCTCTGGGGGAATGTCTTTGCATTGAGTTCTCACTGCCTCCTCCTCGAATGTCTTCCATTTCTCTGATACTAATTTACCTTCGAGTAACTATTCCTAGTCCACAAATCACATCTCACCTTCAATTTTTTTATTCTAGCTCTGCCTTTGTCCTTTTTCATAACTATTCTAAAATCCAATTTAACTTCCAACAAAATACTGTTGCGATGATATTCCCTTCCACTGATCCAATTCCATTTCAGATGGGGAAGAGTTTGTTAGGTGTGTTCCAAGGGGACATTGCTTTGTGGATCCAGAACTGGCTTGCCTGCAGAAGGCAAAGAATGGTTATAGATGGGTCATATTCTGCATGGAGGGCAGTCACCAGTGGAGTGCCCCAGGGATCTGTTCTGGCACCCTTACTGTGATTTTTATAAATGACCTGGATGAGGAAGTGGAGGGATGGGTTGGTAAGTTTGTTGATGACACAAAAGTTGGTGGTGTGGAGGGATGTCAGAAGTTGCAGCGAGACATTGATAAGCAAAGCTATGCGAAGAAGTGGCAGATGGAGTTCAACCCAGATAATTGTGAAGTGGTTCATTTTGGCAGGCCAGATAGAATGACAGAATATAATATTAATGGTAGGACTCTTCGCAGCAGATCAGAAGATCAGAAGGATCTTGGGGTCGGCGTTCATAGGACGCTCAAAGCAGCTGCGCAGGTTGAAGCTGTGGTTAAGAAGGTGTATGGTGTACTAGCCTTCATCAATCGAGGAATTGAGTGTAGGAGTTGAAAGATAATGTTGCAGCTATATAGGACCCTGGTCAGACCCCATTTGGAGTACTATGTTCAGTTCTGGTCGCCTCATTACAGGGAGGATGTGGAAGGACACAGAGGAGATTTACAAGGATGTTGCCTGGATTGGGCAGCATGTCTTATAAGGATAGGTTGAGTGAGCTCAGCCTTTTCTCCTTGGAGAGACAAAGGACGAGGGGTAACCTGATAGAGGTGTATAAGATGTTGAGAGGTATTGATCGAGTGGATGGTCAGAGGTTTTTTCCCAGGGCTGAAATGATTGCCACAAGAGAACACAGGTTTAAGATGCTGGGGAGTGGGTACAGAGGAATGTCAGGGGTATGTTTCTCACTGAGTGGTGGGTGCGTGGAATGGGCTGCCAGCAACAGTGGTGGAAGTGGACTCAATAGGGTCTTTTAAGAGACTTTTAGATAAGTACTTGAAACTTAGTAAGATCGAGGGTTATAGGTAAGCCTAGTAATCCCTAAGATAGGGACATGTTTGGCACAACTTTGTGGGCTGAAGGGCCTGTATTTTTGTGCTGTAGTTTTTCTGTGTTTTTATTTCCTAAAACTAACTTCAAAACTGTCTCTCCGTTGGGCTGCTGTTTACTGGCTAAAGATGTGTTGTTGAATCCATTTTAGAATTTGATATCGTTTGCACTGGATTTTCACCCAGATAATATTAGGATTGTTGAAATTCATTACAATTGTTATCCTATTGTGTCTGCATTTCTAAGTCATCTGCAACATTCGCTCTGATTGTGTGAAGCTCTATTGTACGTCATTCTTCACTTCAATTCATTTAGCCTCATGTGATAATACTCCTAGTATATCATCCCTCCTCACCATTGTGCTTGTTTCTTTATCTAAGACCGTGATCCCCATCCTTTTTAGCCACTTCTGTACATTGTCTGAAAACCCTCTGAGTAAGAATACTGAGCCACTGTTTCTGCCCTCCTTCAAGCCACATTTCAGTAATAGCTAAGAAACCTAACTTCCAGATATCTATCTATTTTCAGCAGATGCCTTACCACACAAACAAACACACATGTAGGCAAATACACATAAATATGTGAATGCACACACGGTAGGCAGATGTACATGTAAAAGGAAAAACTGTCCACGAACACATATAAGCAAATGGATATGCATACGTGCACATAGCAAATGTGTTTGTATAGGTGGGAATTTAATCAAGAGTTTGAGTGGTTTATACATGGGATCACAGATTCATGGAGTGAATTAAAGTTTGGAATACACTTGTATGTGGCCATTGACCAACCTTCCGAAAATAATACGTGTGCGGTGATACCTTATTCTGTGCCCATCCCTCTTCACCATTCACTTATATTAAATAACTGTGTCTAGACTATAACATTATGGTAACCCCTCACAGGGTGTCAGTGATTGTCTGTTGTCAAGAGAACCATAGTTAGAAGGGAAGTGGGGAAGCCGGAAGAGATTTTAAACAGGACTTGCTTGAATGCACTGTACCATCGGTCTGCTGATTGGCAGCTAATTATGGCATGGCTTTTAACCAGTGCTGCGGGTCAGTTTAACAGACTTTGGCCCCTCTCTCCTGTTTCAGTGTGCTGGTTACCCATGACGACACTGTGAAGATCTCCGACTTTGGTACCTCCAAGGAGCTGAGCGACAAGAGCACCAAGATGTCCTTTGCTGGCACGGTGGCCTGGATGGCCCCCGAGGTGATTCGCAATGAGCCTGTGTCTGAGAAAGTGGACATTTGGTGAGTAATGAACAGAACTGGCAACCTAACTCCTCATTCACCAATGGTTGAACTGTGGCCCATGATGTGAAAATTAAACTTGGCAAAAATAGTAAAAGAGTCAACAATCTGTTCTTCCATCAGAACATTGCAGATCACATGTTGGAAGTTTGTGAAATGATGGAAGACTGAGATAGGGAACTAGAGAAAGATTATTTACATTATTTTCCAGTCATTGAAGGCTAAAGAAGAAGGATCATAATTACATGATTAAATCTCAAAGATTTGGAACAGAGAACAGGATAAAGTCTATCCACAGAGAGTTGAGAGGGGATGATGTGGAATTCACTTTCAGGTTAAATAGTTGTGACAGAGAACACGCTGATGTTATGTAGACCAAGTGGATGAAGGAATAGCAGTGCAGAGCGGGTTGAGAGAAGGATTAGGTTGCTTTTTCAAATACTTGGTATAGGTCATCCCTTTTGTATGATTAGGACTATTTGCTCAGATGGAGAGAGAGCCTCAAGGTGGATTAATTGGGCCAATGATCTGTTTTCATGTTGAATTTCCAGGTTCCTACCTTAGGCAATGTCTGGGGAACAGCTGGACTAGGACCTTCAATATCTGAATGCATTTATTTCAAAGGATTTCAAAGCGCAGGCTGGATTGCAACAAAGCTCCACTGAACAATGAACACTGTCTGTCCCACTGATCACTCAGTCCCTTTGCTTCTAGCCCTTATTGAGGTCGATAACAAATGTCATTTGTAGCAGGATCGATGCCTAATATCCCACAGTTGTACTATTGCGGATTTATCTACCAAACAAATGCTGAACTACCCTGTCAACCTGTCTGCACTTCTGGTACAGTTAAAATCTCACCCGTTGTGTTGTTTGTCTTCCACTCTACTACAGGTCGTTCGGGGTAGTGTTATGGGAGTTACTGACTGGAGAGGTGCCCTACAAGGATGTGGATTCTTCTGCTATCATCTGGGGCGTGGGCAGTAACAGCCTGCACCTACCCGTCCCATCCACCTGCCCTGACGGCTTCAAGATCCTCATGAAACAAACCTGGTGAGAACCACTGTATTTGTCCCCTCTCGAGCTGATGGTTAACAGTCGTGCACAGGTCTGCCAATGGGAAACAACTTTGTTCTGGTACTATCCATCATGAACAACTTTGGGGAGGAGGGGGAGAGAGAGAAACAGAGAGGTAGGGTAGAAAGAAAGGAAGGAGAGAGACCTGGATGGTGAGAGAGCAACAGTGAGGAAGCCGGGGAATAGGAGTGGCTGAAAGAGAGCCCGGGAGGAAAGAGAGCGGAGAGAGTTTGGGGAAGGCGGAGAGAGTTTGGGGAGAGAGGGAGATGAACAAAGTGGGATAGATGGAGTGTGTGGGGTGAGGAAAAATCAGGAGGGAGAGAGGGAGTGTGAGGAGAAAGCTGGGAGGAGAGGGAGACTGACAGAAAGAGAAGAGAAGGGAGAGGAAGATAATAAGAGAGAGAACGGGCCAGAAAAAGGAGAAGGTATTTTGCAGATCCTGGATTTTGATATACTCCACGTTGTTGCACAGGCTGGACAGCATCTGTAGTAAGTGAAAGTTGACTTACCCATTTCGTTAGGACAGGAGGGTGAATTCCATCTTGCCCATCAGATGGGGTATCTGAAACAAGCTGTGGGATCTTTAACAACTCCCACTAAACTGCACTAGAGTATCATACTAGAGAAGGAAAGAGATAATAGAGACAAGGACACGAGTAGAGCACAGGACTTCAGGAAAGCTCTTTGGGGGAAGGGCGAGGATGGTCAAATATTATTTAGGCTTCCAATTTCCTTTCACACATATACACAGAACTGAACAACATCACTTTTCAGTAAAAGGTCTGAGTTGAAATCATTGACATTGATATGGGACACGTGGTGAAACATGGCTTGCAGTTCTAAATGACATGCCCAGGCTGCAGGGTAAGTGGTGGCCACTGGAGCTGTTCCTTTGGACAGGCTCCCTGGCATAGCTATCTGGGCTACACTGAGCAAAGTCAAAGTGTATTCACACAGGAGAGAGTCTAGTGGATACAAACCTAACCTCTCCTCATAAGGCAGCCTGCCAGTTCCTGGTATTAGTCTAGTAAACCCTCTTTAAACTGCTTCTAAACATTTATATCTTTCCTTAAATAAGGAGACTTTTAGTGTACATAGTACTCCACAATGTCCTGTACAACTGAAATATAACTTCCCTACTTTTGCAATCATTTCCCCTCACAATAAATATAACATTCTGTTAGCTTTCCTAATTACTTGCTGTACCTGTACACCAACCTTTTGTGATTCATGCACCATGGCACCCAGATTCCTCTTGGCCCTCCAGGCTGAATTCTAAATTGTTCCCAATAGCTGGGCTTGCTAAATAAAAGCAAATTACTACAGATGCTGGAATCTGAAACCAAAGAGAAAATGCTGGAAAATCGCAGCACCTGTAAGGGGAGAAAAGAGCTGATGTTTCGATTCCAGGTGACCCTTTGTCAAGCTGCATTGTCAAAGGGTTATCTGGACTTGAAACATTATCAATCATACAGTCCTGCCTCACTCCTGTAAGGACATTGGCCCCCATCCTGCTGGGGTACAACTGTCTAGCTTATACATGTCCCATCTTGTTCAGAATCTGCCCCAATGCCTCAGGAATCTAAATTCCTCCTCCTAACATTCTCTCCAGTATTCACTTTGTTTTCTCCAATTTCTGCTCTCATTAGCATGTGGCACTGGGAGTAATCCTGAGATTACAACCTTTTAAGGTCTTGCTGTTTAATTTATTTCCTAGCTCCATATAGTCTGCTTCAAAGATTCATCTTTTTACCTACATTATTGGTGCAGATATAAACCATGGCCTCTGGCTGTCCACCCTTTTCCTTCAGATTATCCCACAGTTGCTTAGTGACTTCCTTGACTCTGACACCAGGGAGGAAACAGACCATCCTGTTGTTATGTCTGCAGCCACAGAAGCATTAATCCTTTCCCCTTACAATAGAACCTTTATCACTATTGCACTATCCAGTGCGGCTGAGCGGTTCATGGTGCCACAGACTTTTACTGTGATCCCTAATGAACCAGCTCCCCCAGCCGCATTCAAAATGGAAAATTTGACAGAGGCGGAGAGATCCCGGAGACTCCGAACTACCTGACCAATGCTTTTACTCTATCTTTGTGTCATGCACTCTGTTTCTGTCTGTGTGCTTTTTATTAGTGTATCACCATATCATTGTACATGATACCTATAAGGATCTCATCCTTTGAGATGCTCCACAGTGACTCCAGCCTCAGCTCCAGATACACAAATGTGAATTTTGAGTTGCTGCAACTGGAGACACTTCTGATACACGTGGTTGCCCTGGATACTGGCAGTGTCCCTGACTTCCCACATTGCATTCCACATAGCTGAACTCCCCTCACTTTTCTTTTTCTAGTTGAAAGAATATTAAATATATACCTTGGACCTTACTTTACTCCTTATACTTTTAAACACTACTTAATTGAAACTGAAGACCAATTTTTACTTTAAAGACTATATAGTAGGAATGTTTACCAGGTCTTACCACTACTGCTCCTCACGCTGGCTCCCAGTCCCGTTCAGTGATCTTATGTTTCTCCTGTTACTCTTGGATGTTTTCAAAAATCACCCCTTTCTATTGCTGGTCTCCAATCAGCTTATTCTCTTGTAGCAAGTTCAATGCTTACGGGGATATCGTCTGATGTACATCACTGTCCTAGAGTGGCTAACTGTGGGTATTACAGCAGAGATATTAATAGCAACAATAAGGAACATCAGCAGTAGAACAGCTTGGCCTCTTCCTATTATGGCCACTTGAGTAAGGTGTCAAAGGTCAGTCTAGCCCCGTCTGTCTGTCTCTCACTTTTCTCTTTCTTTTTCTCTGCCTGTTTCTCTCTTTCTGTCACTTGCTCTTTGGCCCTCTCCCTCCTCTCTTATTATCTCTTTCCTTCTCCAGTATGATACTCTAGTGAAGTTTAGTGGGAGTTTTTAAAGATCCCACAGCACTATTCTGAAGAAGAGCACGCGATGTGGCCAATATTTATCCTTCAACCAATATCATTGACTAAGATTCACTGCAATTTAATGTTTGGAAATTGTTATATTTCCTTATATAACATCTGTAAATATATTATCATACTCCAGTGGCTGTAAAGTGTTCCTCAGAGCGGCAATGGCAATATTAAAAAAAAGTTTTTCTTCCCATTCCTCTCCTTGCTGTTTTTCTTTATCTCTATTTATCTTTCTTTTCTTTCTTTCTTTCTGTCTCTTTCTCTCTCTTTCTCTCTCTCTCTCCCTCTCCCTGTCTTCTTCCTTCCTCTCGCTGTCCTTGATATAATTAACCACACCATCCTCCTCCTCCTCCAATGCCATTCCTGGGCAGGACTGTTAGTTTGCTTCCATTCCCATCCCATCATAGCCAGAGGATCTCCTGCAATGGCTTCTCTTCCTGCTTCTTGATTATTTCCCTCTGGTGTCCCCCAGAGATCTATCCTTGGCCCCGCTCCTGTTTCTCATTTACATGATACTGCTTGGCGACTTCATGAGAGTACATCAAGTTCCAAATGTACACTGACCACACTTGAGTTCTACCAAATCACCACTTCTCTCACTCTCTCCGCTGCCTTGAATTTGACGCACAGCTTTCCTGACGTCTAGTTGTGAATGAGCAGAAATTTCCTCCAAATAAATGCGGTGAAGACCAAAGCCATTGTCTTCAGTAATCATGTCCTAGCCACTGACTGCAGCCCCTCTCCCTGGTCATTATCAGAGGCTGAAATGATAAATTTGGCTGTCAATATTTTGGGAATTTAATGGTGTAGCGCGGAACAAGAAGATGGTCCATTATAATCACAAGCAGCTTCAAGGCAACATGGACAAGTTGAACTCCAGAATACAGATTCTGCCCATCAGCATGACTACCTATTTCCACCGGAATGTCATTACCTGTTCACTCCTCTACCTCAGCTCGTCTGCTGCTGAAATCCTTTCTTACTGAAGACTTGCCTGTTTCAGTGTGCACCAGACTGACCTCCAATCTTTCACCCCCCTTAAATAGGAGCTCATCCAAAACTCTGCTACTTGTACCCAAATTTGCATCGCATCACGCTTATCCATTGGGGGAAGTGATGGCCTTGTGGTATTATTACTAGACTGTTAATCCAGAAACTCAACGAGTGTTCTGGGCACCTGAGTTCGAATCCCATCATGGCAAATGGTGGAATATAGAGCCAGAGGTTTACGGCATGGAAATAGGTCGTTGGGCCCAACTTGTCCATGTTGCCTTGAAGCTGCTTGTGATTATAATGGACCATCTTCTTGTTCTGCACTAACCATTAAATTCCCAAAATATTGACAGCCAGCTAGTATTCCTGCAGAAGTATGAAGTGTTAATTCTAGTTCAAATGATGCCAAGAATTTGTGGAAGAACTTTCACTCCTATTAAATTGTTCTGTTGAACGATTGAAATAAATCACTATATGCAGGGCTAGGTAGAAGTTCATTTGTAGCTGGTCGAGATGGCCAATAAATTTGGTAGTAAATTTTGTCAAAGTATCTATTCCATTCACCAATGGACATTCTTTGAATTGTGTAATATAATCCATCACCTCTGTGCTCATTAGCTCTGCAACTTGATTTACTCTTTTTAATTCCCCCCTCATTGGCTTGTCTCTCCCTATCTCTGTCACCTCCTGCAGTTCCTCTAGGTTTCCCCTGGTGCATCTCCCCTATTGGTTGACATACCTCCAGCTAACTAAGCACTAAACTCTGGAACTCCCTCTCTAAATCTTTCCACCTTGGTCCTCCCTTACCATGTTCCTTAAAGCTGATGTCTTCAACCAAGCTTTTGTTCACAAAGATCCCTTTATATGCCTCAGTGTCATATTTTATGAATGTTTCTGTGGAGTGCTTTGGGATGTTTTATTGCATTAAAGACACTTTCTAGGTGCAAGTGTCTCTGTCACTCACATTGGGCGTACATTTGAATTTGTATGTTAGATAAAACTATTACAAATCGACAATCCATTTTTCTTCTCTCATTCATTCTTTCTTTTATTTCCATGACAATCATGTCAAAATTATTCTATCTTTCTGTATACTCTTCCTGTTTCTCTTTGTGCATCTCTTTCTCTCTAACGTCTTCTGTTGTTGTGCAATGGCTCATGCAAGTCTGTTAAATTTTCTCAAAAAATGCTGGAAATATTCAGCAGGTCAAGCAGCACCTGCAGAGACAGAAAACCAAATTAACATTTCAAATTAATGTGGTGTCACCTCATTGACCCGAAATGTAACTTTAGGCTGCCTGTTGATGCTGATAGATGTCAGGCCCCGTAATCTCGCTGGGGTTCACATTGGAAAGGAGTGAAAGTTGTTTAGGGTCGTTCAGAACTATTGGGAAGCAGTAGACAGCTTGCCAGAACGGGTAGAAGAGAAAATAGGACGGCAAACTGCCGACTGTGTGGCCTTGTCTGGTGTGGATGTGCTATTGTTAAAGAGTTGCTGCTCTTCGTTTTCAGGCACAGTAAACCTCGCAACCGACCGTCCTTCCGGCAGATCCTCCTCCACCTGGATATTGCATCCGCTGACGTGTTGGGCACCCCTCAGGAGACATACTTTAAATCTCAGGTAATGTGATTGATCAGAGACTGAGATCAGCCTGTGAGACAGGTGTATCTTAATGTTCAGATATTCACAGATCCCTCCCCCAGCCAGGGGAGCCTCAGGTCTCTGAGTTTACCAAGGTCAGTTGGGATGGGACAGTTGACCTCAGTGTTGGGTGCACGGTCAGGCAAGAAGGCCAGGGTCTGACTTGGCCGGGCTGCACTTTGTAGTCAAACAGTTTGCTGTCAGCTCCCTGCCTAAATTTAAAGAGTGGTAATTAGAATGAGATATTGAAACACTGCCTGGTGGCCATGGAGCCCTTTGCCCAAGCATCATATTAACGTGATGGTAGAAAGAAATTAACAGGAGGAGGGACAAGTGGACAGAGGGTAACTTAAAACTGTTTGGAGGTAATGTCCAATTTGTAAAGCATCAGAGTGCACATGATACAGTCGTTCATCCTTCACAGTGGAAGATGGCTATGGCATCAGCTCGAATTCATTGCGTTAAGTTGATGTGTTTGAAGATGAATACTCAGTCCAATTTGAACATAAAACATGTGGGACACGCAGGTATTGTTGGTGTGGTAGACTTGCTTGTGGCTCTGGACACAGTTGGCCAATGTGACTCTGTTCTGTCCGCACTGTATAAAATGGTGCTGTGCAAGGTTCTCCCATGACTCGGGGCATTGTTAACACTCTTCAGTGAAACCTTCAGGATGCCCTTGAAGTGCTATTTCTGGCCTCCGCATGAACATTTCCCTTCGATTAACTTGCCGCAGAGGAGCTTTCTTGGCAAACGTTCATCTGGCATTCTGGCAACATGTCCTGCCCATCTCATCTGAGTTCCCTTCAGCAGAATGTTGATACTAGGCATGGCAATTAGGGAGAGAATCTCAGTGTCAGGAGCCTGGTTTTGCCAGTTGATCTTGAGTAATCTCTGTCAGCTAGATATGTGAAACCGATGTAACTTATTTGAATGTCCACATCTCTGAAGTATGTGGTCGTTGAGGATTGGATTTGTTCATGACGCCTCTATAGTCAAACAGCCAATTGACAATCTCCGGTTCATACACAACAACTGCAGAAATACCAGAAATCAGAGAAAAATCTTGTGTATGAATGTGAGGTTTTTGTTACTAAGGAAGGAATCACACTTGTTTTAAAAAAAAAGCATGTTTGATTTTAGGCTGAATGGAGGGAAGAAGTGAAAAAGCACTTTGAAAAGATAAAGAGCGAAGGAACGTGTATCCATCGATTAGATGAAGAATTAATCAGACGAAGGAGAGAAGAGCTGAGGTATGTGCGCTCATTTTATGTAATGCAGTACATTCTTTGTAACTTTAACCCTTGAATTGACAGCGTTAAGAAGCCCAGGTTTATTTCCCATTACTGTCATGTTTTATGGTTAGTTACTGTGTAACTCACTTACCCCAAAGTATGAAAATAAACCAATTTGGGGTGGAAATTCCTTTCACAATCCAATTCCAGCTCTAACCCTTATTTCTAGAGGACTGTATGGAGTAGTTGGCTACGCTCCAGTCTTTCACTGCCATCTAGTGGGGAGCAAATATTCACACCCAGTTTAGAAGTCCTTAAATTTATAGTTCACTACTCCTGACCAGCCAACAGGCCTCGGGTTCCCAAGTCTCCAGCAATTATAATCTAGGACACTGTTGTGAGCAATAAATGGGAGAAAAGTCATAGGCTTCATGTGGGAAAAAAAAAATTTCTTTGAGTATGTTATTGTTAGAAATATCAGAGGTGGCGAAAAAGGTTTTTGGCCTGTAAAGTGCTGGATCGAACCAAGTCAACAACCTCAGTAAGATAGCTGTCCTTAGAGTGCATTCACTCCCTCACAATATGTTGTGTCAGGTGGCAATGTGAGGGAAAAGCTGGTATTTGTTTTTCTCTATGACCCACCAACTTTACACTTTGAACTCTCATGTTGTTGTCAGGCATTAGAGCAGTATTAGAAACTCATGGCTATGAAACATTTCCAGATTATATTGATACAGTTAATGTGAGGAGATGAGGCCATTCATGGTTGTCTCCCTGATGCAGCACCACTGTGGCTCGTGATTACTCAGTTGCCGGAGTGTGACCAGCTCGGCAGAGTTCAGGTCTGTGCGAGAATCTTACATGTTCTTGCACACTGGAGTGACTCCTCACACTGACATGTCAGCATTGCAGATTGTTAACCCAATCCCCCTGAAGAAAGCAGGAATCGCTGGCATCATTCTTGTTCTTTTTGGTGTTTAATGAAACGATGGTCAGCTCATTCTTACCACACCATTGTGTTTATAGTGACTTTCTGCATCATTGTGTTTTCCCTCGAGTACGTTAGTGAGCAACTGAGAGATGTTTCTCCAATGTCCACTTATTATCCAGATTGACAGATTGGCTCAACTGGTAAGACGTGTAACATGTCATTAGTTCCTTTATTCTACCTGAGTCACCGGGATTTGGTTGTAAGTAGTGCTGCAGAGGCATTAAGCACATAATCTAGGTTGAGATCTCAGTGCAGTATTGAAGGGTTGCTGCTCTGTCATAAGTGTCGAGCGCGATTTTCCTGCCCCCCTTTGCTGGCTGAGTAGAGGGGCGGGAAATTTCAACAGGAGTCCAAAAATCAGAATTGCGCCCTCTTCCCGGGCCGGGGAAAGAAGTGAAGCTGATTTAAATATTCAGTGGGTGACTTCAGTCTGTTTATCAAGCTCCAGATGCTATTGTCCACGGCTCACTTCAGCTTCTGATCTCGCCAGTAAAGATTCCCACCGGCAAAGATCACAGCTGGTCCTCAATAACGGTGAGGCTTGAGGCCTTTGAGGTTCCCCTGGGTGGTTGGATCAGGGTGGTGCAGTGCCCTTCGGGCATTGTCAGCCTGACACTGGCAGACTGGAACCCTGGCAATACCAACCAGGCACCCAGGTACTGTCCACGGGAAGGGGGGAAACTGAGAGGGCAGGGCCAGACAGGGAATGGGGAGGAGGTTGGTAAGAGGTAAGGATGGGGGTAATTCTGCACTGGGGGATGGGCCAGTGATCAGGAGGCTGGTGATTGGAATGAGAGGGGTCTGTGGGGGGCGGTTTTATGCAGGTGGAGGAGGGGGAATTTCACAGATCTCCCATATACTGTACAGACTTGTTCACAGTGGGTGGAATTTTCTGAAAAAAAATTCTAAGTGTCGCAAAAGACTGAAAACTGGAGAGCTCCAGTCTGAAAACTGGAGCTTAGGCTCTGGCCCTCTTACCCCATCGCCCCAGCAACCTAGCCCTACCCGAGCCTCCTACCAGCCTGAAACTTCATACTGCCAAAAAAAAAGAGCATGGGGGAGAAAATTGCGTGTCGTAGCTCCCTGAAAAAACCAGAGTGAAACATTCATGTTTTCAGTTTTGTGACATTTCAAATTTTGGGAAGAAAATTCCACCCATTGTCTTTCAGGCAACATATTAAATCCTGCCTATCTTGTCAGGTGAATATTAAAGGTGCCGAGGCACTATTTGAAGAAGAGGTTTTATAGATGGACTGAACCTCAGTATCACAAGATATAGCTTAATCAGGCATCCGTTCTTGTGTATCTTGCTGTACAGCAAGCAGCAGGAGGTTGCAAAAATCTCTGAAGCAGCTAGCAGAAATAACAAAGCCCTGGTGTCCGATGCAATTACTCTCTCAGACTGTGGAGAAGGCTGCTCATTCGCCAATGCTGTATCTTTTGTTCCAGGCACGCCCTAGACATCAGAGAGCATTACGAGAGGAAGCTGGAACGAGCCAACAATCTCTACATGGAACTCAGTGCCATCATGTTGCAGTTGGAGATCAGGGAGAAGGAACTCATAAAGTATGTACCGAATCAATTGTAGCAATAGGAAATAATTTCAAACAAACTGAAAAATAAAGCAGCTCATTCAGCTTCTGAAAGAGAGAATGAGTCCTGCTTGGGGTTTGAGTTCCACCAGAAGCAATCACTGGTCTTTCGTTCCTTCAGCTTCCGTGAGTTCTATTCGGTTATTCTTCCTAATGAGCAGTGCTAACAATTTAATGCAACTGGGTGTTTTGCAAGGCGACTTTAGGAGGCAGTTCACAGTTAACCATGTTTGATTTGGAAATAGATTAGACTTGTACAGTTTTCCTCCTCCTGTGCTGGTCAGACTGGATAAGGATGGAAGCTTTCCTCTCGTAATCGACATTAGTGACACCATTGGTATTTACAACAATTGACAGGTTTATGCTCAGTAATACTGACGCTAGCTTTTATTAATTGCAAATTTGTTAATCTGCACTGAAATTCTCACACTGCCAGATTCTCAGACAGTGGGATTTGAACTTGTGCTTCCTAGAATATCAGTTCAGAAACATGAACTCACATAAACTCTGTGGCCTGCACCCCTAATCTGCACCATATTCCGGTGGCCTATCATCCCTGCCATTACTGGGTGATGGTAGTGGAAGGGATGTGAGTGAGAGCTGTTAGTTAGTGACAGACATGTGGAAGCTGACCAGTTGTTTGCGGATGGTGTCACCAAAAGGCAACATGTAAATGAGAGAGGGAGGAGGGGGCAAGGGCCAAATCTGTGGGGAGACCAAAGGTGACAGTGTGTGGGTGAGAAGAGAGGCCATCTTCAGAGATACTCTGGCTATAATTGGTTAAGTAAGTGTGAAATCAGACAAGAGAGATCAAACTGATGTTGGAAAATATGCATTGATGGAGGATTCTGTGCTGGATTGTGTCCATGCTAACCCACATTGGTTCCTGGATCCCCAAAGTCTCAAATTTAAAATTCTCATGCTGGTGTTCAAATCTTTTACATAGCTTCAACTCTCCTACCTTGTAAACTCCTCCAACCACACCAGCCTCAGGGAATTCAGTTTATCCATCGTTTCCTTGTTGCTGTGTAGCATCAGCATTTAAAGTACTTCTTAGTAATGTGATTGATCTCTTGTTATTTCTCAGCACAGTAGTACAGTGGTTAGCACTGCTGCTTCGGAGCTCTAGGGACCTGGCTTCGATTCCTGGCTTGAGTCACTGCCTGTGTGGAGTTTGCACATTTTCCTCGTGTCTGTGTGGGTTTCCTCTGGGTGCTCTGGTTTCCTTCCACAGTCCAAAGATGTGTGGGTTAAGTTGATTGGCAATGCTAAAAATTGCCTGTTAGTGCCCTGAGATATGTAGGTTAGAGGGATTAGCAGGTAATGTGTAGGGATATGGGGGTAGGACCTGGGTGGGATTGTGGTTGGTGCACACTTGATGGGCCGAATGGCCTCTCTCTGTACTGTTTGGATTCTATTTTATTCTGTTCCTTGTTCAAAGTGGGGTTCTGTTTGAACCATTCTATTTAAATCTTGTGTTTTTCACTATGATATTATCTCTCAGTCATGTCCCATCTTGCTGCTATTTCTTTATTCCTAATCTTTCCTGAGTTTGGTAGCTCAAAATATGCCATTACCAAACTTAATCCAACTGCACTCACATTTAATTACTGTTATTGTTTCCTGATTTTCAATTTAAATCATTGATTCAAGTTCTCCAATTGCATCTCTTCACTTTGTGCAAACACATTAGTTTGTGTTTCCTTGATTTAGCAGTTTGTCCTTCCTCCGTTCTGATTTGTTTTTTTTAACTATCTTTTCTGATTTAGCCCCCATACGTTGATCCTTCCTCTTGTATCTGGGCATTATGTTCCATCCCAAGATGATTATATTCTGTTAGATTGAACAATCTGCTTGCCAGCTCAGAGTGGAATTCTTTCACATTTTATTGTAACAAAGGTTCTTATCATTTACCTGTATTAAAACCCTGTTGTCTTCCTTTCTACTTACTACTTGCTTACAAGTTATTTGTTCCATAAGTATTCCGTAATTTATTCCATAGTGTTCACTCTTACAGATTCCAACTGAGCATCAATACCTATGTCTCAGGGTGACCACTTTTCATTTTTTTTATTATTTGTTCCTAAATGTGGATGTTGCTGGCTGGGCCAACATTCATTTGCCCTTGAACTGTGTGGTTTGCTTGGCTATTTCAGAGTCAACCACATTGTTGCGGGTTTGGAATCACATATAGGGCAGACTGGGTAAGGCTGGTAGATTTCCTTCCTTGAAGGACATCAGTGAACCAGATGTTTTTTTCCACATTCAACAATGCTTTCATGGTCATCTTTTCATGGTCTTTAAATTCCAGATTTTTTTTGAGTTCAAATTTCACCATCTGCCATTTGAAGCTGAGTCTCTGGATTACTAATCTAGCGACAATACCATGATGCCACTGCCTTCATTTGTCAGCCCCTCCATTGCCAATTCATTCTCAATCTGCTGAGAATTTATCTAAAGTTTTGCTTTGGAGAATTTCATGTGAAAACACATGAAATGTTATTTTCCATTGTAAAATTGCAGTGACTTTTTACAACAGCTGTAACTTAATGCTCTTAATGTATACTTTCCTGAAAAGATTTCACTCTGAATTTGAAATAATGGAGTATTTGTCTTTTTTTAAAATCGTCTTTAACAACTTGAGCAGCCTGGATAACATAAAAATTTCTCCTCTTAATTGATTCATCAGAAGTGTCTGGAGGTCTGAGACTTATGGACAGAGAAGAAACAGCACATGTTTATAGAAATAAAGTTTTTCATTCCTATTGGGTTGACAATGCCCAATCATGTGTAGAAAGGAGATTAATCTCGGCCTTCCACAAAGCCTCTGATAAAGTTTCATGTTATATGTTCTCACACAAGCTTAAGATAGTGGGTAGGACATAGCTATGGGACTAAACACAATTGGTTGAAACAGGAAGCAGCTGTTTCTAGTTAGTGAATGAGTAATGAGTGGAATGTCTCACAAATTGGTGCTGGGGCTTACAAATGTAAGCACATTCTCATCGGGCATGTAGTTGTTTTGTGTTTGCATTTAGAGTCATAGAGGTTTACAGCACGGAAACAGACCCTTCATCTCAACTTGTCCATGCTGCCTTTTTTTTTGTAGCCCATAAACTAATCCCAACTGCCCACATTTGGCCGATATTCTTCTATACCCATCTTACCCATGTAACTATCTAAATGCTTTTTAAAAGATACTTGGCTCTACTACGACCTCTGGCAGACACCCATTACCCTTTGTGTGAAAAAATTGCCCCTTGACATTTCTGTATCTCTTCCCTTGGAACTTAAATCTATACCCTCTAGTTTTAGACTCCCCTACCTTTGACTATCTCCCTTGTCTATGCCCCTCATTATTTTACAGACCTCTGTAAGGTCACCCCTCAGCCTCTACGCTCCAGAGAAAAAAGCCCAGTCTATATCTAGTCCCTCCTTTTAACTCAATCCATCAAGTCTCGGTAGCATCCTAGTAAATCTTTTCTGCAGTCTTTCTAGTTTAAGAATATGCCTTCTCTAATAAGGTGACCAGAATTGCACATAGTATTCCAAATGTGGCCTTACCAATGTCCCAACCCCTGTATTCAGTGTTCTGACCGATGAAACCAAGCTTGCCAAGTGCCTTCTTCACCATTCTGTCCACCTGTAACTCCACTTTCAAAGGGCCATGAACATGTACCCCTAGATCTCTTTGTTCTATAACTCTCCTCAACACGGTATCGCTAACTGAGTAAGTCCCACCCTTGTTCAGTTTACAAAAATGCATTACCTCACTTTTGTCTAAATTAATTAAAGTCCATCTGCCTTTTGTCAACCCACTGGCTCAACTGATCAAGAGTCTGCTGTCGTTGGAGATAATCTTCCTCGCTGTCCACCATGTCACCTATCTTGGTATCATCTGCAAACTTACTAACCATGCCCCCTATATTCTCATCCAAATCATTAATATAAATGACCAATGACAGTGGGCCCAGCACTGATCCCTGAGGCACACCGCTGATCACAGGCCTCCAGTTTGGAAAACAACTCTCTACAACCACCCTCTGACTTCTGTCAAGAAGCCAATTTTGTATCCATTTAGATATCTCACCCTGGATCCCGTGAGATTTAACTTTATGCAACAACCTACCATGCGGTGGTACCTTGTCAAAGACCTACTTGCTGAGGGTGAACTTAAAATTCTTGTCCCCCCAGAAAAGGTGCCGTAATGGTAATGTCATTAATGTTTTAGGGGATGGAGTACGGTGGCAGTGTAACTGCATTCATAATCTAAAGACCTCTGGAAAATGGGTTTAAATCACGCCACAACAGTCAGTGCAATTTAAATACAAATATGTACACGTGTGAAAAAGGAAGGAATTAGTTATTTACGACTATCCCATTCTGGTACAGTTCAAGCTACAAGCATAATCAGGCATCTCTTGAGAGACGCTTAAATATTTAAATAGGGACTTAGGAAAGAAACTCGGGAAACTCCTACCTCCAGTTTCTGAAGGTGATCAAGTTTGGGAAGGCAGTGCCTGGGACACAAGTCTAGCCAATGTTTATTTATTGATAATTTGCCTCTGTGGTTTTTCCCTTTTGAGTAAATGCAGACTTTCCTGTTTCTAATCTTGGGGTGAATGGGGGCAATAGAGCCTGAGGAAGCAGCTAAGGGGAGGCAATGGCCCAGTGGTATCATCCCCATTCAAATCCAAAACCCCTAATGTTCTCGGTTCAATTCATGTCACGACAGATGGTGGAATTTGAATTTAATTTAAAAAAAAAAAGTCTGGAATTAAGAATCTACTGATGACCGCGAAACTGTAATTTGTCATAAAAGCCCATCTGGTTCACTCATGGCCTTTAGGGAAGGAAATCTGCCATCCTTACTCTGGTCTGGCCTACATGCGATTCCAAAGCCACAGCAATGACAATCAACTGCCCTCTGAAATGGTCGGGTAAGCCACTCATTTCAAGGGCAACCAGCAATGGTCAATAAATGCTGCCTGGCCACATCCATGAATGAATAAAATAAAGGGTGAAACTCGGAACAGACATTGAAAGAGAAAATGAACACGATGATAAACCAACAAAGGTGAAAGTGATCTGAGACTGATAGACTCAGCATGGAGTATGTTTAAGCATTACATAGAATAATAACACAGAAGAAGGCCACTCAGCCCATTTATGCCCATGCTAACTCTCTGCAACAGTAACTAGGTTGGTCCCGGAGTCTTACCTTTTCCCTGTACCATTATAATTTTATGTCTCTTCAGATAATTATACCATTCACATTTGAATCAGCCTCCACCACACTCAGACCGTTCATTCTGAATCTTAACCTCTCTCTTAATAAAAATGTTCTTCCTTATGTTGCCTTTTGATTATTATGTCATTCACTTTAAATCAGTGTCCTCAAGTTCTTCATTTTTCTGCCAAGGAGATAATGCCTTCCTATTTATTGTCTCGATATCTCATAATTTTGAACACTGCTCTCAAATCTCCTCTTCTCTAAGGGGAACAACCACGGCTTCTACAACCTTATCCGTGTAACTGAAGTCCCATTCTCTGGAATCATTCTTACTAATCCTTTCTGTACCCTCTCTAATATTTTCACACCCTTCCAAACTTGTGGTGACCAGAATTAACAAGCTGTGGGGAACCTGATTGCAGACCTTTCTCCTGTCTCAAAAGTAAACAATTCACCATCACTTTTTTTTGTCGCTCAGCCAACTTTATCCATCCTGCCACATTCTTATTTACTTCAAGGCCTCGACTTTGCTGACAAGCATGTTACTGGCACTTTATCAGCGTGTTCGTAACATCATAAAAATGCATTCTCCTTATCCACTCCCTGTTAACTTAGCAAAATCAATCGGGTAGTTACTTTTAATAAATCCACTTCCCTAATTAATCCATATTTGTCCAAGCAAATGTTAATTTTGTCCCAGCTTATTATTTCTGGAAAAAGCTTTCCCAGCACTGACATTAAACTGACTGGCCTGCAATTGGATTTATCCCTACGCACACACGCACATCCACACTCCACACCCACTTCTTTGAACAAGAGTGTAATGTTTGCAATTCTCCAGTCCTCTGACACCATCATAGTATCTAAGGAGGATTACAAGAAACTGGTTAGTATCTCTGAAATTTCCACCCTTACTTTTCTCAGTATCCTTGACCATATCTCCTCCGGTCCTAAGAGTCAATCACCTTTAACTGGAGCTGGCCTTTCTCGTACCTTCTCATTATCAATTCTTAGCCCATCTGGAGTCTCAACCAGCTTCTCCCTCATTATGCAGCATTACCTTCTGGGTGAGGATAGATGTGAAGTACTCATTTCATACCTCAGCCAGACCTCCCAAGTATAAATCCTTTTCTGACCTCATTGGCATTTCTTTTTACTATTTATATCAATAATCTTATAGACTCCCATTCATGTTGACTGCTAGTTCCTTCTCATATTCTTTCTCTCTTTGCTTCTCTTATTACTTCCCCTCAGAACTCTTTTTTTGTGTTCCGCTGATTCTGTATATATTCTTATTGTGTTATCAAATTTACTTCCGTCATACACACCCTTTTTCTGCTTCATATCGTTCCCTATCTTTTTCATCGTTCAGGGGGCCCCAACTTTGTTTGCTGTCCTTCCTAGGAATGTGCCTTATCATCTCCTCTTTAAAGGCAGCCCATGTTTGTTACAGTTTTGCCTGCCAGTTATTGATTCCAGTTTACCGGAGCCAGATCCATACTCGCCCTGCTGAAATTCATCCTCTCCCAACTAAGTATTTTTATTCAGGATTGTTCCTTGTTCTTTCCATAGTTAACTGAATCCTTATGATACAATGGTGACTGTTCCCCTGCTGATACTTGACCACCTCAATCCCCAGAACCAAATTCAACTATACCTCTTTCCTTATTTGGCTAGAAACATATTGATGGAGAAAATTCTTCTGAACATATTTCAGAAACTCTTGTCCCTCTCTACCCTTTAAACTATTATCCCAGTTTATATTAGAATATTTAAAGTAATTGAATATCACCTTTTATAATTTTGCAGCTCTGTATATTTTTTTGAAAATGTCATCTTCTATATTCTTCCCACCCAATGGTGTAGTAGTACTCTAGCACAAAGAACAAAGCCTGAACCAACCATGCTGCCTGTGTGAACTCTTAACAATTGAATGATCTTTAAACATGAAAAGAAACAACTTTAATTTCTAACTTATCACTACTTGAGTTCTAAATAAGTAACATTCTTCTTACAGACTTAAAATCCGCTTTAAATATTAGTTAGCAATCACAAATATACTTGCTATAATGAGTGTGCACAGCTTTAGAATTTTCACAGAGACACAGAACTTTCAGAAGCCTGCAAAGCTCTCCTAGCTATAATCAGAGCAACTGAATTCCAGTTTCTTCCTGCAAAAACCTGTTCCTTTTTACCTCTAGATCCAGGATTTCACACAAACCACAACATCGTATGATCCTGTCAAACACATAAATCTGAAATTCCAGGGTAATATAAATAAATAAACAAAAATCCATTAACACTACTTAACATAACCACTTACAAGGTTGAAATGAGTAAATATTCTGCTTCCCAGCATCTGGGCTACATTCCTGCTGGATGTACTGATTATCTGTTGAAAATATTGATTGCCTTGATAAATCAGTGTTGACTTGCCAACCAATCAGCACACGTTTCTCATGAAACATAATTTGTTGCTCTCTTTGAAATTTTGCCTTCTTGTGTCTGTTCTGATGAGTGCAAGATAAAGTTCTGTTCTCACAAGTGACTATCTAAATGTTTTTACTTAACTGCCTTTATCTGTATGCCTCAGATATTGATTTATTAAAAAATTCATGGCCTTTTAGGGTTATTATCTCTTGTTATTTAATTCAAATTTTATTCTCCAAGATCTTTAGTTTTTACACTAAATAATTAATCTAATCTTACTTCACAGTTAATTAAATTATATTAGAAGTTTACCAATAGTATTGGATCAAATCGCAGAATACCTTCCTCTCTCAACAGCACTGTGCGGTACCTTCGCCCCATGGTTGTAACAGATCAGAAAATGGCTCACCACAGAATGGCAATTAGTGGTGGGTAATAAATTCTAATATTGCCAGTGACACCAGTAGTCCTTAGATTAATATATATATGACTAGGCCTGTTTTCCTTTGCCTCACAAATATCACCCAGCTGTTACTCATGTCTCCGTCTTTGCTAGCCAACTCTAGTCCAGGCCTCTATCAGTTTGAGCTTTGCTCAGGTCACACCTTGTGTACTTGGTTCAGTTCTGGCACGTTAGAGACAGACTGTCCTGGAATCAGTGCCAAGAAAGGCCACATGGCCGCTTCCTAGCGTCAGAGAACAGACTTATAAGGAACGATGCTTCGTCCTTGGAAGAAGGTGAAGAATAGAGTACCTTATAAAGGGAAAAGAAAGAGTTAAATCTCAGTGCATTTCCCAAACTATTTTCCAGTATGATCCCACTTTAACACAAATTAATGTGACCCGCCCCTCCAGAAAACAGTAGCATTCAGAATCTAATTATTAAAATCTGAGTATTGTAGATGGACAAAATGTATTATATAAATATGAAAATCTGATATTAAAGTACTTGTAAAAATGTTATTATTTTATGTACTTACCCATCCTTTATTTCACTTGAGCTGAGCAACTCTCAAACCTCGACTAGGAAGCAGTATATATACAGCATTTACATTCAGCATTACTGACTTTTGGCAGCAGCATCTTACTGAGATTTTCTAAAGGTCAACTTAACATAATTGACTTTAATGTGAGACAAGATAAATAAGCTTTTCATTTTCTGCTGCGGAGTTCAAACAACACAAAATAGTCCTGGAGGCTGCAGATTCACAGTGGATTCTGATATGCAATGCAGTTTTAATGTAAAAGGCAAGTACTTCACTGAAAGTGAAGCTGTGCCTCTTCCAACTCAGGGCCAGAAAGTGGAGCACTTTGTAACAGGCATGGACCATGTGACACTTAGCAGTCTCTGATGATGGTATCAGGCAGGAACAGTTAATTGGGGGAATATGAGGGAAGGCAAAGGGATGTTTGGTAATTGGGAAGCTTTCAAAAGTGTGTTAACTAGGGTTCAGGATAATCACATTCCTGGCAAGAGTGGTAGAAGTAGGGAACCCTGGATCTCTCGGGATATTGAGGCCCTGGTCAAGAAGAAGAAGGAGGCACATGACGTGCACGTGGATCTCTTGAAGAGTATGAAGGATGTAGGAGTCGAATTAAGAGAGAAATCAGGAGAGCAAAAAGGGAACATGAGATTGTTTTGGCAAATAAGGCAAAGGAGAATTCAAAGAGCTTCTACAAATACATAAAGAGCAAAAGAGTAACTAGGGAGAGAGTAGGGCCTCTTACGGATCAACAAGGTCATCTATGTGCAGATCCACAAGAGACGGGTGAGATCCTGAATAAATATTTGTCATCAGTATTCACTGTTGAGAAAAGCATAGATGTTGGAGAACTTGAGGAAATAAATAGTGATGTCTTGAGGAGTGCACGTATTACAGAGAAGGAGGTGCTGAAAGTCTTAAAACTATCAAGATAGATAAATCCCCAGGACCTGATGAAATATGTCCCAGGACACTGTGAGAGGCTAGGAAGGAAATTGCAGGTCCCCTAGCAGTGATTTTTGAATCATCAGTAGTCACAGATGAAGTGCCTGAAGATTGGAGAGTAGCAAACATTGTGCCTTTGTTTAAAAAGGGCTGCAGAGAAAAGCCTGGAAACTACAAGCCAGTTAGCCTCACATCTGTAGTGGGTAGGTTGTCAGAAGATATTTTGAGAGACACGATCTCCAGGCATTTAGAAATGCAAGGTCTGATTAGGGATAGTCAGCAAAGCTTCGTGAGTGGAAAATCATGTCTTACAAATTTGATTGAGTTTTTTGAAGGGGTAACCAAGAAAGTAGATGAGGAAAGTGCAGTTAATGTTGTTTACATGGACTTTAGTAAGAACTTCGATAAGATACCACATTGTAGATTGTTGCATAAAATTAAATCTCATGGGATCCAGGGTGAAGTAGCCAGATGGATACAAAATTGGCTTGATGACAGAAGGTAGTTGTAAAGGGTTGCTTTTCGAACTGGAGGCCTGTGACCAGTGGTATGCCTAGGGATTGGCTGCATTATTTGTCATTTATATTAATGATTTGGATGAGAATATAGGAGGCATGCTTAGTAAGTTTGCAGATGACACCAAGATTGGTGGCATAGTGGACAGTGAAGGTTATCTAGGATTGCAACGGGATATTGAGCAATTGGGCCAGTGAACGGCAGATGGAGTTTAATTTAGATAAATGTGATGCATTTTGGTCAATTGAACCATGGCAGGACTTATTCAGTTAACGGTAGAGCATTGGGAAGAATTACAGAACAAAGAGATCTAAGGATACATGTTCATAACTCCTTGAAAGTGGAGTCACAGATGGACAGAGTGGCGAAAAAGGCATTCGGCATGCTTGGTTTCATCGGTCAGTACATTGAATACAGGAGTTGGGACATCTTGTTGAAGTTGTACAAGACTTTGTAAGGCCACACTTGGAATACTATGTACCGTTCTGGTCATCCTATTATAGAAATGATATTATTAAACTAGAATGAGTGCAGAAGAGATTTACTAGGATGTTATTGGGACTTAATGGTTTGAGTTATAAGGAGAGGCTGAATAAAGTGGGACTTTTTTCTCTGGAGCATAGCAGGCTTAGGGATGATCTTATAGAGGTCTGTAAAATAGTGAGGGGCATAGATCAGCGAGATAGTCAATATCTTTACCCAAGGGTAAACTAGAGGGCATAGGTTTAAGGTGAGAGGAGAGAGATACAAAAGTGAGAGGGGCAATTTTTTTACACAGAGGGTGGTGAGTGTTTGGAACAAGCTGCCAGAGGTACTAGTAGAGGCAGGTACAATTTTGTCTTTAAGAAGAGTTTGGACAGTTACGTGGGTAAGATGGATATAGAGGTACTTGGGCCAAATGTGAGCAATTGGAACTATCTTGGGGGTTAGCAGAAGGGCAGTGTGGACAAGTTGGACCAAAGGGCCTGTTTCCATGCTATAAACCTCTATGACAGAAGACTCAGTGAAACTCCTTACCTTGCCCATAAAACATGCGCGCGCACACACACAGGTGCATGTACACACACACACGCAAGCGCACACAGCTGCGCACACAAACTGGCACACGCACGTACATACATACTCTCTCATACAGGCACACACGCATGCACCCACACACTTTAATCAGTCCTCTGTCCACCTTCTGGTCAGTTTGCCAGTGTCTGTGAAGCAGAGTAGGTGGCCTGTGGTAAGGCGCCAGCGTAACAGGTATACAGGAGCAGGAATGCAGCAAAGTTTGAAGCCACCGCTCACCTTCTCGACTCAGCCACCTGACCCTCCTTATTCCTTTTCACACTCTGGGCATGTCATTCAGTCAGTCCATCACTGAGTTACATTTGCTACCCTACTCAACACACACTTCCTGAGTCCTCATTGGCTAAATGTGTTTTGGGCTGTTTGGTGACATTAATCCAATGCGTCAGAACTGTCCAACCAGAGCGTCCAGACTTTGTCATCTGCATTCTGCAGGTTGTCATTGCTGCCTTAGAAAAAAGGGGAGCTCAAAGACTCTGTAACCCCATCGGGAACCATGATGTACCATCTGGGAACCACTGTCCCAAACATTATTAAATCGTGACTGGAGATCAAACTGGTAAAGAACAGATTCAAACTAGTCACTCAAGGCAGTTAAATACGTGTTATTCAATCCTGGGAAATGGACATTAATAGCAAGGTGAGTACTCTGGTTGCCTGTGAGAGAGGAATGGTGAAAATTTATCTGTTTCTATACAAAGCTGAGCCAGGTGATATCCAGTGACCTCTATCATATATAGACGTGTGCCATACAGCGGACACTTCCCTCATTCCTCCTAACTCTTTCTCTCCACCTGCAGACACTGAATGTAGTTGACTCTGGTACCTCTCATATCTTCACCCTGAAGTGACCCGAGCCTTGAGTGTCAGAAGGCTGAACCTCACCCTAGTGACCATACCATCTAGTGCCGTAGGATCGCTGACTGACATCTCCCTGTCCTGGCCCCAGGCCAAGGGACACTGATACTAATTGTTAGTTCTCCTGCTCCCTTACCCCCATTCCCAGGCTAACAGAGCATCAACCTTTGATCATACTTCATCTGTAGAGCATGTGCTCTTATCCACCAGATCAAAGCATAGACTTGTAAAGATAAGCTTTTCTTTCAGAGAGCCCTGAGGTTATCTTGTTGTGTTGCAGGCGTGAACAAGCTGTGGAAAAGAAATACCCAGGAACGTACAAGCGGCATCTGGTCAGGCCAATAATCCGCTCCAATGCCGTGGAGAAATTGATCAAAAAGAAGGCCTCAAGTCACAAACCTGGAGCCCAGGGGAAACGGTTAGTCTCTGCTCACTGCTTGGAAGAGTGCTGGAAGGAGAAACGTTGGATTTTCACTTGACGTGCTCAAACCTACAGGGCTACAGACAGTGAAATGGAAAATAAGATAAGGCTGGAAAGTTATTCTTAGGCCAGCATGGACACAATAGGCCTGATGTCCTCCTTCTGTCCCATAAATATAATGGGGGGGGCGTCCAGCGGCCACACAATGAGGGGGGGCAGTCCAGCGGCCATACAGTGGGGGGAGTCCAGTGCCCACAGAATGGGGAAGGGTTCCGGCACCCACACAATAGGGGGGTGGTGGGGGGGGGGTCCAGTGCCTACACAATCGGGGTTAGTTGAGGGTGTCTAAATTCCATTCCCAAAAATTCACTTTCAAATCTTCTCATTTAGCAATCCACGTTTCAAAGTACAGTTTGTGTCTTCCAAAGAGCTGGTTGACCGGTGCTTCTGTTTCACCTTTAGTATAAATCCATGCCAAGATTTTGAACGAGCTCTTTGTCCCTTCCACACACGAGATTACACTGTTCAACCGTCTTTTAGTGACCTCAGTCTCAATTTTACAGTATGTCCACAGGCACTAATAAATCTAGTCTTACTTTTAGAAAATCTTTTTCTAGTAGTTCTCACCAGTCGATCTGTGCCCATCTTTCCTGGTTCTCTGAACAGACTTCTGTTTTGCCTTTTGTCTGCATTCGTGGAGTTTCAGATTTACCCTGAAATTTTCTGTGTTACAGCTCTCTGGGTGTTTGGTCTTTCTACTTGTTCCTTACTCTCTAGCACTGGCTGTCTGAGACTTTTACTCCATTATAAGGCTCCAGCTTCAAGCAGACCTTGAGAGGTGCATTCTCTCACATGCTCTCTCCCTGTCTCCAACTAAACTAATTAGTTTTTTGCTCCAGAATCCAAAACTAAGGAAGGTGCTTGCTCCTCTTTGGCGAGGCAGTTATCAGTAATCTGCATTCTGAAGCTCTAAAACCAACAGTCTCAGTTGCTTATTGAAATTAAAGCCCCAAAACATTATTTGCTCAGCTTGAAAATTAATCACAGCCTCTGTACAAGCACAGGAACGTTAAATAACACCTATCTAAAATTATACCTTGTTTCTAATGTTTAACCACTCAAATATATATTCCTCCAAATTAACTGTTTCCTAACCATTGATGTTAAACAGACTGAACTGCAGTTGCTGAGTTGATGCTTGCATGGTTTGTTTTGAACAAGAGTATATTTGCGGTGTCCTGATTGTATCTAAGGAGGATTGGAAGATTATGGCCTGTCTCTCTAGAGCTTGAACTCTTGCAGCTTTCTGTGTATGTGGTTGTCCAGGACAAGTACTTTGCTTCCCACATGGAATAGAAATGTATGCCATGGGACTGATTTGCCCTGCTGTGCCTCTATTTAGGAAAAAAAAAATCATAGAAACCCTACAGTGCAGAAAGAGGCCATTCAGCCCATCAAGTCTGGACCGACTGCCCAGACCCTATCCCCATATCCCTATATATTTTACCCACTAATCTCTCTAACCTATGCATCTCAGGATATTAAGGGGCAATTTATCATGGCCAATCAACCTAACCAGCACATTTTTGGACTGTGGGAGGAAACTGGAGCACCCGGAGGAAAACCCACGCAGACATGAGTAGGACGTGCAAACTCCACACAGACAGTGACCTGAGCCGGGAATTGAATCCGGTCCCTGGAGCAGCAGTGCTATCCACTCTGTTACCATGTCGTCCCTATTTATTAGACTATTGAGGTGTTCCTTTCACCCCCACCCCTCCCAAACACTCATGGTCCCTTATCTTAAAGCTCGGTAATTCAACCATATTTTAAGTTTCCCTTCACATTTAACTCATTACGTTTGAAGAAACTTTGTTGACGGAGCTTTACTCTGTTTCTAACACATGCTGTTTCTGACCTGGGAAGGTTTGATGGATTGATGAAGTGAGCTTTTCTCTGTATCTGACCCATGCTGTGCCTGCCTGGGCATAATGCCAGAGATGGCACTTAGCCTGAGTATGATGACCACACATGGCATTGCTGCCTCACAGCTGGGTTCAATTACAACCTTAGGTCACTGTCTATGCGGCATCTGCACATTCTCCCTGTGTCTGACTGGGTTTCCTCTGGGTGCTGTGGTTTCCTCCCAAATTCCAAAGATTGCCCGTGCTAAATTGCCCCTTAGTGTCGGGGGATTAGCAGAGTTCGGGAATAGGTCTGGATGGGATTGTGCTCGGTGCAGATTCGATGGGTCACCATGCACTGTAGGGATTCTGTAGCCTACTGGTCTTAATTTGTCTCCATATTTCAGGGTGACTACCATTGCTTGTAATCCATTACTTCCTTGGCAAAAGAAATGGTTTGCTGAAATTTGGTAATCCTGAAACTGGAGCCTTAGCCAGAGCTGACTTTAAACCAGTAAAAGCCTGTATTTCCTTGTTGTTCCAATCTGGTTTTTTTTTTCTGTACTCAGTCTTTCTCCTGTGTCAGTGTGATCCTCATGTGTTAATCAGCTCTTCTTTTGTCTCCCACAGACCTGATCTTCTGCGGTCAGACGGCATTGTGCCGAATGTGGAGGTTGGCTCAGCTCACTCGCCTGTTTCTGGTAGCCCAAAGATGTCCACCCCTCCTGGGAAGGCGAGGTACCGCAGTAAGCCACGGCACCGGCGCGGCAACAGCAAAGGCAGCCACCAGGAGTTTGCAGGAGTCTTGCGGGCCATCACGGCACCGGAGGAATGTACCCTCCACCACCAGCACCGCCTGGGAGATGCTGCCAGCTGCGTGCACAACCTGAAGTACTTTGGCCCTGCAGCAGCACTAAGGAGCCCCCACACTGACCACCTGCAGTGCAAGATGTCTGGCTCCAGCCCCGACCTCATCTCCACCACGCTGGCTGCAAACTGCAGGAGGGGCTCAGAGAGTGGCGGCATGCCAGACTGTGGGCACGGTGTCGCCGGTCAGGGCATCACGTGCCAAGACTGCAAGGACGCGAGAGCTAACGCAAGAATTGAGAGACTGTCCAACGGATGTGAGGTGGGTCCCGCCAGCCCGAGCCTCCCCCAGTCACCAGCTCAGCCTCCTGCAGCTCACTACGAGAGCCCCAAGCTTCAGGAGAGGAGCAGGCCCCTGGAGGAGAGGCAAACGGAAAGCTGTAGAGCAGGATCTTCCCTGAGTAACCCTCAGCACCTCACGCCACCCACACTACCTCGCAAGCTAGGAGCCCTCAGAAAGGAGGTGAGTGTACTACAGATTCATCAGGCAGTTTCTGAGCTTGGCTTGTGAGGAATTTCGAAAAAAATTCAATTGATGTGTATATGCACTTCCGAAAGACATTTGATGAACTATCATATAATAGAAATCCCATTGATTAAAGGGGCAGGGCAGTGGATACAAAATTGGTTAAGGGACAGAAAGCAGAGATTAGCAGTGAGCTGTTGCTTTTCATTTTGGAAGGACAGAAATGGTGTTGTCCTCCAAGGATTCAGATCATTTCAATACTTATTAATCACCAAGTTTTGGATTTACACAGAATAATTTCAAAGTTGGTAGCCGATGCAAAGCTCAAATACATGTTGAGGTAAAATGGTCAAGACACAAGGCAAAGGCAATTTCGTGCAGGGAAGCACAAAGTCATTCATTTTGGTTGGTAGAATGAGGAGAGGCAATATAAGGGAAATGGTGTAATTTTAAAGCAGTGGAAAAACAAGTGCAGTGGATGCTGGGACAGTGAGTGCATTTAAGGAGGAGTTAGATTTTTAATTGGTAATGATTGAAGGGTTATGGGGAGAAGACAGGAAAATGGGGATGAGGAGCATCTCAGTCATGATCGAATGGTGGAGCAGAATGGGCTGAATGGCTTAATTCTGTTCCTATATCTTATGAACTTAAAAGAGCGACCTGGATTTAAAGTTTAAGATTATTAATGTCACATTAATATTACAATGAAGTTACTGTGAAAATCCCCTAGTGCCACACTATGGCACCTGTTCAGGTACACTGAGGAGAGAATTTAGCATGGCCAATGCACCTAGCCAGCACGTCTTTCGGACCCGGGGGAAACCCATACAGACATGGAGAGAATGTGCAGACTCCACACAGACAGTCACCCAAGCGGGAATGGAACCAGGGTCTCTGGTGCTGTGAGGCAGCCATGCTAACCACTGCACCACCATGCTTTCAGCTTTTGACATTTTGAAAAGGCTGTTGGAGCATATGGGATCCTTGACATTCGAAACGGAGGCAAAATGTTCAAAAACAAGGGAGTTATGCTAAATCTTTTTAAATCATTGGTTAGGACCCAGCTTGATTTTTGGGAAGGACCTTGAGAAGAACAAAGAGGAGATTGACTAGAATGAAACCGGGAATTAGGAACCTCAGTGATCTGGAGAGACTGGGGTTGCTTTTGTTAAGACAGAAAAGGTGAAGGGGAGATTTAACAGCTGGTCAAAATCACGAGAAGTTTTGTTAGGGTAAAAGAGAAGCTATTTACAGACGTAACCAGAGGATACACATTTCAGGTAGAAGAACACAGAAAAATATTCTGATCTGAAAATGTAGAGGTGGCAAGTTTAAATAAATTTCAGAACTGAAAGCTGATAGTAATTGAAGTGGGAATATATTCAAGATTATGGAGAAAGCTGAGGAGTGGGACGAATTGCTTAGCTTTTTGAAATGGCCAGGCACAATGGACCAAATGGCCTCTTTCCATGCTGTAGTGTTCTATGGTTTATATAATTTCTATGAACTGTTAATCTGTGGGCTGTTTCTTTTTTTAAACCTGAGATAGGCTTCCATTTATATAGCACCTTCCATGACCTCAAGACATTTCAAATTTCAGGAATCTGAAGTAAAACATCCCGGGCTGTTACTGGCCTACTGTATAGTAGCTGAGTGGAAAAATTGGGCTAGGAGGAGGCCATTCAGCTAAATGATGGCTGACCTGTACCTGAATCCCATTTACCCACCTGTTGTTCATAGCACTTAACACCCTTACCCAAGAAAATATATGGACCTTTGTTTTGTAACTTGCAACTGAATGCTAGAATCTTCAGCTTTTAAAAGGAGAGAGTTATTTGAGTGGTATGATCTGATATGTCATGGACCATGTGTTGTACATGAACATGGACCATGTTTCCATGCTGTAAACCTCTATAACTTTACAGTTACATGGGTTAGAGGGATATGGCCCAAATGCAGGCAACTGGGACTAGCTTAGGGGTTAAATCAAAAGGCAGAATGGATAAGTTGGGCTGAAGGGCCTGTTTCCATGCTGTAAACCTCTGACTATGACTGAATTCCTTTAGTATGTGTCAGTATTAGGAGGGTTGGCATGCAGAGGATTAATGACGGGGTGGCCATGGGGGACCTGGGGCTGGGGGGTGGCAGTAACAGAACAGGCTTATTCCTTCAAAATCTTGAAATAGAACAAGAGGATCCAATTGAGCCTGACTATGATTCAAAGTTAAATAATTGATTTCTACCCAGCTCTGTATAGGAAGGGCAGTATTGTAAGTGTCACTGAGGCAATAAGAGAAAGCAAGACAGAGAGCCAATACCTTGTATTTATATATAGTCTTTACGACGCAGAAAGAGACTGGGACAGATAGTGTGATACAAAGACAGATAGATGGAGTGAACAGGCAGAGAGAGAGGAGAACATTGCCACAGACAGTATCAGTTGATTGGTGATTTTCAGGGATGCAGGAGGCAAACTGCACTTACTCATTGCAGAAGCTGTTTCAACTTTTCTTCTTCAAAATTCACAATTTTCTCAGCAAAAGAGCAGCATTAAATAGCCGGGTTTCTCAGGTGAATGTGCGCCCTTTCCCGAGGTAATGTGCTCCCTTTCCTGGGATAATATGATCCAAAGTATTCAGAAAATGTTTGAGTTTGTATGAATGAACATACCCAGCTCACTTTAGGATCTGATATTTTACACAGTGGAAGTATCAGTGCCAAACTAGCACTTGACATTCCATGCTCTAATCCTGAAAATGATTAATATTGGACCAGATGATTTTTACAATGAGGACCACAATGCAGGCCAAGTTTAAATAGAGTTGAAATGATTGTGTGATACTAAGGTTGCAGGAGGAACTAGGGCTCAAGAGAAGTGAGGGGTTAAATCCCGAGAAAGATAGAGTGAAAATATCCCTGTGCATCTTGGGTGTCAATATTAATCCTACAACGACAGGTAGGAGAGGGAAGGGGTTAAAAATTGAAAATTTAGCTTGCCACTTTTCCAGGCTGGGAGTAAAATAAAAATGATAGTGAGGTCTTAACTGTTAAAATCAGTAGAACCTGTCTGACTGTTTTCCCCTCACACCCACCCTGCCTCGCCGTATCATGGTCTTGGTTTCAAAAAGCTGAAGAGGGAAACTTCAGAGAGACAAGGAATGAAAGCCAGAAGGATGAGTAGTAATGATAATATTGACAAAGTGGGAAGAATGAGAGGGATTGGAAGCTGGCTCAATGGAAGTGCTCCATGAAATGTTATCATGTGACAGATTCCTGACATTTTTCTTGAATCATGCACCAACACAGATTCAGATAGCCTGTGGAAATGTGTCATCCTCCTGATACTTGTCCTGTTGGGATTGGCTTGCAAGCCCAACATGTGCTATCATTTGATGTAACGTTACACTTGCCTCAGCCCGCTGACTGCTGGAGGGGTCAGTTGGAGGACTGTTTTGTCAGCAGAACATATTTCAGGCTGTTGATTCTACACCATCTGCGATCTGTGACAAGGACATGGGTTGTCAGCACTGTGTACCACTCAGCCCTGAGTCTGAATCATGTAACAGCCCAAGTCAGGTAGAGGGGACAGAGGAGCATCAAACACTCCCTGGGGGGTGAGCTCATTACCAGAAGGTTGGGGGGAGGGGTGTTGAAGATCAACGCTGACACAGGAGAGAAATCCTATTCTTGGAGCAGAAGCCAAATGCTCCAACCTGGGAAAAGCAATATTTGGAGCAAAAATACTCCATGTATGGATTAGATATAACAACAACAACAACTTAATTTTATCTAACACCTTTAGCATAGTAAAGTGTCTCACCTCAACAATATCAAACAAAACTTGACACTGAACCACTAAAGAGATAGAATCATAGAATCCCTACAGAGCAGAAGGAGGCCATTTGACCCATCAAGTTTGCACCAACCACAGTCCTACCCAGGCCCTATTCCCATAACCCCACATATTTATCCTGCTAATCTCCTAACACTAGTGTCAATTTACCATGGCCAATCCACTTAACCCACACGTCTTTGGACTGGGAGAGGAAATCAGAACACCCAGAGAAACCTCATTCAGACATGAGAAGAATGTGCAAACTCCACACAGACATTAACCCAAGCCAGGAATCAAACTCAGGTTCCTGTGCTGTGTGGCAGCAGTGCTAACCATTGTGCCACCCCTGAATCATAGAATCTCTACGGTGCAGAAGAAAGCCATTTGGCCCATCGAGTCTGCACCGACTTTCCGACACAACATCTTACCCAGAGCCTATCCTGATATTTCGACAAGTGATCGATAGCTCGGTCAAACAATAGGTTTCAGGTTAAAGGAAGGGAAAGCTTTAGGAAGAAGGGAATTTCAGAGTTTAGGACTCTGGCATCTTCAGACATGCTGCAGTAATTAAAATTGGGAATGTGCAAGAGAGAGGAATTGGAGCAGAGCAGAGACTTGGGAGGGTTGTGGGCTGGGGGACGTTACAGGGAGAGGGCTGTGATGAGATTTGAAAACAAGTGAGAATTTTCAAATCAATGGAGTAGGTCCAATGTGAGCACAGGAATGATGGATAAACGGGACTTGGTTTGAGTTAGGATATGAGCAGCATACCTTTGGATGAACTTAAATTAATGGAAGATGGACAGGGAATGTCAAAACTGCAGCGTGAGGGGGCGATTCATCAGCAGCTGAGGCAAGGACAAAGCCAGGCAGGTTAGATACAGCATAAAGCTTCCTCCATCTTGTGAATTAATTACAACTTCAGAATGGTGCCAGTTCTTACTGTGGGCTTTCTGATCGTAATTTCTAAATGGATGCTGAATGAGACGTAATTTTCACCCACGGACCAAATCTCCACTCAGTACAGGAATGAAGCTGCCTGGACTGAGTGCCTGTGTGTGAAGTAGCAGTGTTGGACTAAACAGGGCAACAAATCCAGTTGTGGTTAGGAATATGAGAGTCTTAGCTAGTATAACTGAAGTAAGCTCGTGTCTTCAGTGTCTGTGCTAATAGGACACATTTGCTCACAGAATGGAGACGACTCCTCCGAGGAAGAGGAGGGAGAAGTGGACAGTGAAGTGGAGTTTCCCCGCAGACAGAGGTAAGACTTCAAATTCCCCACAATTTCCTCCCCTTTGGAGTGTTACACAGTGAGGCGTAGCTTTGAGCACAAGAACGTGTGACTGACACTACTTAACAATTAAAAGCAAGGTGTGAGATCGAGTTGAAACCTGGACTGGCATAAAATATAATCATGGAATCCTACAGCCAAGAAGGGGGCCCTTTGGACCATCGATTCTGAGCCAGCTCTTTGAAAAGCTGTTCATTGAAATATAGAATAGAATTCCTACGGTGCAGAAAGAGACCGTTCAGCCCATTGAATCTGCATCAACTGTCCAACAGAGCACCTACTCCCTGCCCTATCCCTGTAACTCTACATATTTACCTCACTAAACCCCTAACCTAGACATCTTGGGACATCAAAGGGCAATTTAACATGGCCAATCCACCTAATCTGCACATCTTTGGAAAGTGGAAGGAAACTGGAGCACATGAGGAAATCCACACAGACGTAAGGAGAATGTGCAAACTCCACGTGGACAGTCATTCAAGAAAAAATGTCTTGGTCACTGATGTTGTGAGGGAGCAGTGCTAACCACGACGGTGGCTATTCAGGCAATCATTTAGCCAGACTCCCTCAGTTCTTTCTGTAGAACTGAAATTATGTCCTTTTCAAGTATATAATCAGTGCAGTCAGTATGCTCTTTCAGAAGGATCTGACCTTTTACCCAGTGAAAGAGCAACTTTTTCTGTGATCAGTTAGCTGAGCTCTTTGATTTCTGATTGTCATCTAATGATTCTAGTGGATGTCCGTTGAAGAAACAAGATAAATATAAGAATGTTTTTAAAATAATCAGGAATAGGCCATTTGGCCCCTCAGGCCAGCAGTAAAATAATCACTGATATGCTACCTCAGCTTCCCCTTCCAACACTATCTCCATCTCCCTTAGCCCCCCAAACATCTAGTAATCTCTGACTTGAATATACTCAACAAGTGAGCATCCTCAAATCTCTTGAGTAAAGAATTCTAGGAGTTTGCAAACCTTTGGGTGAAGAAATTTCTCCTCATCTCAATCCTGAGGTTCCCAGCCCAGGGAAACATCCTCCCAGCCCAGGGAAACATCCTCCCAGCCCAGGGAAACATCCTCCCAGCCCAGGGAACCATCCTCCCAGCATCTACCCTGTCAAACCCTTTCAAGAATTTTATATGTTTCAATGGGATTACTTTTCATTTTTTTAAACTCTTGGGAATATAGGTCTAGTCTACTGAACCTTTTCTCACAGAATAATCCTTAGACAGCATCTTACATTTAGAAGGACAACGACAGCAGATACATGGAACACCACCACCTGCAAGTTTCCTTCCAAGCCTCCAAAACTTACCATTCTGACTTGGAACTAAAACAGTTTATTTATTAGTGGCAAAAAGGCTTACATTAACACTGTAATGAAGTTACTGTGAAATTCCTCTACTCGCCACACCCCAGTGCCTGTTGGGGTCAATGCATCTAACCAGCGCACCTTTTAGACTGGGGGAAGAATCCGGAACACCCGGAGGAAACCCACACAGACACGGGGAGAATGTGCAAACCCCACACAGACAATGACCCAAGCCTGTGTCCCTGGCGCTGAGAGGCAGCAGTGCTATTCACTGTGCCACCATGCCATATCATCATTCCTTCACAATCGCTGGGTCAAAATCCTGGAATTCCCTCCCCAATGGTACTGTGGGTCAATTCAAGGGGACAGCTCACCACCACCTTCTCAAAGGCAATTAGGGATGAGCAATAAATGGTGGCCAGCCAGCGATGCCTGTGTCTGTCAAATTTTTTAAAAAATCCCCTTTCCCAGGAATCAGTCCAGTGAATTTTAATTTTGCTTCCTCTAAGGTAACTATGTCCTTAAGTAAGGAGACCAGAATTATATGTAGATGCAATATTAGCAAGGTCCTTTACAGGTACACTAAGATTTCTTTATGCACATGCTTTAATCTCTTTATAATAAAGGCTAACGTATGTTTATTTTTTATTTACTTGGTGTACCTGCATTTTAACTTTCTATGATTCACATATAAGTTCTCCCAGGTCCCTCTAATGCAAACATTATCCATGCTCAATATTTAGAAAATATTCTGCTACTCTTTGTTTCCTACGAATGTCGATAATCCACACTTCTCCACATTATATTACATCCGTCACATTCATGCTACTCAATTAGCTTGTCTACATCTTTTTGCAGCCTGTTTGTGTCCTCCTTACTTTCCCACATAACTTTGTCTTGTCTTGGTGGCACGATACTCAGTCCCTCACCTGAGTCATTGATCTACATTGTAGATAGTGGAGAACACTAATTCCTATGGTAGCCCACTAGGTACAGCTGCCAATCTGTCTGCTTTTTGTCCTTAACAAATCCTCAGTCTGTATTAGTGTATTATCCTCCCCCAGTCCTCTGAGCTCTAATTTTATCTAATAACCTCATTGAAACTTACAGAATACTGAAAGGCCTGGAAAGAGTGGACATGGTGAAGCGTTGTGTATTTGTTAGGATAGATAGACTACTTGTTCAATGTTTCTGTTGTTTTCTTATTTCTCATTATAGTTTCTCTTGTCTCTTCCTCTAAAGGACTCATTTACTTTTTCTAATCTCTTTGTTTTTACATCTCAGTGGAGGCTTTTACAATTCTTTTCTTGCTTTTACCAGCTTATTCACTTCCTTTATCAATTTTTTGGTATTTCCTTATTGGATTTTAAAATTCTCTCAATCTGCACCAACGTGTTGGAAACACCTGAACTCCCACTTAATCCCATCTATCAGCACTTGACCCAGAGCTTTGAATAAATATTATAAGATGCCAAGTGCTCATCTAGGTACTTTTTTAAGGATGTGAGGCAACCTGCTTCTACCAGCCTCCTAGACAGCGCATTCCAGACCATCACCACCCTCTGGGTGAAAATGTTTTCCTTACATCCCCCTAAACTTCCTGCCCCTCATCTTGAATCTATGTACCTTCATGGCTGACCTTTTAAATAAGAGAACAACTGCTCCTTATCCACTCTTGAGGACGTGTCCATCATAATCTTGTACATCTTGATGAGGTCACCTCCTCAGTCTTTGCTCCAATGAAAATGACCCAAGTCTATCCAATCTTTCTTAATAACTTAAGTGTTCCATCCGGGCAGCATCCTGGTGAATCTCCTCTGGATCTCCATCAGTGCAATCACATCCTTCCTAATAATGTGGCAACCAGAATTGCACACAGTGCTCTGGCTGTGGCCCCACCAAAGTTCTGTACAACTCCAAGATAACTTCCCTGCTTTTCTAATCAGTGCTTCAATTGATAAAGGCAAGTGTCCCACATGCCTTTCTCACCACCACACTAACATGCCCTTCTGCCTTCAGAGATCTGTGGACAAACATGCCAAGATCCCTTTGTTCCACAGAACATCCTAGTGTCCTGCATTCATTGAAAACTTCCTTGTCAAATTACATCTTCCAAAATGTATCACCTCACACTTTTTATGTTTAAATTCCATCTGCCACTTATCTGCCCATTTGACCATTCTGTATATATCTTTTTGTGGCCCAAGACACTCAGTCTCACAGTTAACCACCCAGCCAATCTTTGTGTCATCTGCAAACTTACTAATCCAACCCGCCACATAGTCATCTATTGCCATCATGTTTTATTCTTTAAGCAGGTTAGAATTTCTGTAAATTATGAATTAACTATTTAAATGTTTATTATTGCTTTTATATCATCATATCTTTTAATCCAGTTTCCCAATCTATTTTATCCAAATTGCCCCTCATCCCTCCATTCTTTACTTTGTTCTGATTTAGGACCCTAGCTTTGGACTTAACTAAATTAATCTCAAACTCCATACCAAATTCTAATGCTGTTTTTGCTATGATCACTATTCTCTTGTTGCTCCTTTACTACAAGGTTTTTTTAACTTCAGTTCTACATCTAAAATAGCCTGGTCCCTATATCGTTTCTTGATATACTGATTTAGAAAACCTACCTTGAATACATTTCATAAATTTGCCCTCCATACAAGTACTGCAAATTTTGTATAAATGAAGATTAAGATCTCCCACAGTTGTCATATTATCTTTGTTACATGTACCTCTAATTTCTTGATTGATGTTAGGCTGCATGTAAATAATCGCACTAGTATTTCCTGTTTCTTATTTCTTAATTCCAAACCAAATTGATTCTACATCTTAATATGCAAAGTTCAGATCATGTCTATCTTTATCTCATCATTTATTATCAAAGCATCCGCTCCTCCTTTTTAATTTTGCCTGTCTCTGCGGGCAAGTCAAGTTTAATTCCTTTAATTCCCAAATATGGGACTCTGCAGCAGGACTTCCTACTGGCTGTTATTAGATTAAACCCATTAATTTCACTCTGCTGTTAATCCATTTGTTTTGTCATGAATGCTTCAAATATAATGCCTTTAAAATAATCAATTTTCAATTTCTCCCAGATATCACCTTAGTCAGTAATACCCAATGTCCAGTTTATTTTTTCACCCAGATTGCTGCTCTGCTATACAGCCTCTATATTTCTCTAGCTGCTTTGAGATTCATTGATTCATCCCACAGCCACTGTTGCATGAGTTTGTCTGTCGGCCTGGTCAGCTGATTCACCAGAAAAATGGTCTCAGCCAGTTTCCATATTGCCTATCGCAGTGAAACAGCTCCTTTTTCCCCTGTGATCAATGGAGCAAAACCCCATACCACTTACAGCCAAATATTTACTGCGGGCCTCCAGTTTCTCATAGACAACATAACAGGCCAGAGGACCCTGTCTTACTACGTCAGACTTGCCCTTTGTGGTTTTGGAGTCTCTCCTTGTTCCCATTGAGAGCCGGTTTGTCAGAGTCCTTTCCCTTCCTTCATCCTCCAACTGACAGTCTCCCATCTCTTCGTCAGTTGTGGCTACCAATGTTTCCCACATCGTCACTGATTCCTCAGTGATTCCTCCCAGATTCGAGGGTTGCGGACAAGGCCCCTGTTGAGATTGTAGCAAACCAAAGATTTTGGTCTTTCCTCCTGTCATTTGCAGGGTGCCACCTAGAGCTCACTTTTACCTGAAGAGGAAAATCAAATCTTTACAACAGACCACCCTGCAGTTTTACAGGATGACCTTCAAATTTCATTTCTAGCAGGTCAGCACAAATATCCGTTAATTCAGTGAGGCTTCGTGCAATGCCTCTGTAAAGAAATCTGCTGGCTAAGCCATGTCTAGGTGTGTTGTTACAATTATACAGAGTGTGGTGAGTGAGGCCACACTTGGAATATGGTGTGTAGTTTTGGTCTCCTTTTCTGAGGAAGGATGTTCTTGCTCTTGAGGGATTCTAGTGAAGGTTTACCAGGCTGATTCCAGCCTGATAGTGGGATTGATATATAAGGAGAGATTGACCAGGTTAGGATCGTTTTTGCTGGAGTTCAGATGAATGGGGGGGGGGATCTCATTGAGACTTATAAAATTGTAACAGGACTAGACAGGGTAGATGCAAATATGATGTTCCCGATGGTGGGGGGAAGTCCAGAACCAGGGGATGCAGTCTGAGGATTTGGATAGACCATTTAGGATGGAGGTGAGGAGACACTTCTTCACCCAAAGAGTGGTGAGCCTGTGGAGTTCATTACTACAGAAAGTAGTTGATGCCAAAACATTGAATGTATTCAAGAGGTGGCTAGATATAGCACTTGGGGTGAATAGGATCAAAGGTTAGGGGGAGAAAGCAGGATTAGGCTGGTGAGTTGGATGATCAGTCATGATTGTAATGAATGGCGGAGCAGGGTCGAAGGGCCTTCTCCTGCTCCAATCTTCTATGTTTCTTCAATGAATGAACAGGAGGGTGTTGAGACAACAAGTCCCAGCTGGAGTACAATTCCAGCAGTGTGCAAAAGAACCCCATGTGCAGGCAATTGTGATTTGAAGGGCTTTCAGCTGTAAGAGGCATTGTGGCTGCCTGTCCATCACATTTTCCAGCAGGACTCACTGCTTTAGTAATTAAGAGCAGGAACCCTTCCTAAGGTCAACTCTATCCTATAAACTGCCTGGGCTCTGACAATATCGCCAATTTTAACTCTGTAACCAAACAGATTTTGACTGAGTTAAAATTTCAGCCTGAGTACCTCTACACAAATACCGACTGGGAGTGCTATAAAAGCAAGAAAAAGGGTACAAAGAATATAATGAAGATGCAAACAGGAATAGAAAAAAAACTTTCAACTCCTATACGAAAATGAACATGAAATGTTTGTCTAAAAAAGTATTAACAGAAAGTGAGTAGTTAAGGGGAACACAAGCCCATTAAAAGCAGGCCCTATCCCCATAACCCTATGCGTTTACCCTAGCTAGTCCCCTTAACATACCTTTAGACTGTGGGAGGAAGCCTACTCAGACATGGGAAGATTATGTAAGTGCCTCACAGGTCCCCTAGCCAGGAATTGAACCTTGAAACTGTGAGGCAGTCGTGCTAACCACTGTGCCACCATGTCACTCCAGATGACCAAGGTTGGTAGGAGGCGGAGGGTAATGATAAACATTGGTTGGATGTGTAACAAGAGTTTTTCCCCATGAGTCTATGCTGGGAGCTTGCTTTCCTCTATAAGTGTGACTGATTTGGATGAAAAAATCTAAAGTTATTTTTTCAAAGTTAAGAGGCACTGGAATTTGTATAGACAGCACAGAGAAAGTGCAAAGGGATGGAGACAAATTAAATGAGTGAATAGATCTGTGGAACCTGGTGTTCATTATGGGAAAGTCTAACATCATCTGCAGTGAATCCAAGAAAGCAAGATGTATCTGAGTCTTTTTAATGGGTTAAAATATCATCTTAAAGGTGAGAGACCAGGAGTTATAGAAAAGCAAACAGTGGCTGTATACACAAATTATTAAAGAAAGCTGGTAGTCAGCCAGAAAACTTAATTATAAAGCTAATTGTAAGTTGGGATTTATTTCAAAGGAGTGGACATATATAGGGCTGGAAATGATCCTTCAGTCCCACAGCCTTGCTAAGATACATTGAAAATACTGCATTTGTTTTAGACAGTATATCTCGAGAAGGATAATATTGACCTTGCAGGATGCAGTGCAGAATGATATTTATGTTTAAGGTGGTTAGATTATGGAGATAGTTACATATTACATATAGAGACAGTTATGGGTGAGGGAAGATCTAATGAAGATATTTACAATGAGTAAGGGATTCAGTAAAATAGATGCTGAAACTTACAATTAGAACTGACCTATTTAAAAGTGAAGATAGGAAGCACTTGACACATAAAGGATATTGACCCTCACTGCACCCCCGCAAAAAAAAGGCCATAGATGCTAGACGTTTCCATGACTGAAATCAATGGGTTTTTATTAGGTAGAGAGTATTCCAGGATCAAATATAGGAACATACTGTGAGATGCAGATTAGCCATGATCTCAATGAACAGTGAAACAGGCTCAAGGGGCTCCTATTTATATTATTATTGGTTCAGCTCAAGACATAGTGGTACATTTAATCAATGAATTAAAGGGTCTAAGAGAATGCTACTTCTAAAGCTGGTTAAAAGAGTTTAATCCTGTTATCGGGTTCAGATATCGTCCATGAATCATTACCGCAACCAGAAGTGACTTAGAAATGAGATTCATACCAACCTGTCCAGTTTCTGGTATGGGGGGCGGAAGGCAAAATAGGATGTTGGTTTTGACCCCAGCTAAGTATTGATGGTGTAGTGGGCACTGATAATTCACATGTATCTCAGTCTACAATGTGTAGACGGCACAGTGAGAAAAGCAAACAGTCCCTACTGCCCGGTTCTTTATTATCGATCTGTGCCTGAGTGTCAGCTCCTTTTTAGGCTATAGGAAATGATTCATTCCAATCCTGCTGCCTATAGAAACTGCAATGAGATGATCTAAACTCATTTTGTTTTCAGCCTTAGTAGGTTGCAGACCAAGAAAGGATTTGATATTCTGAACGGTGACTTCTTACTGTGTTTACCCCAGTCCAACGCAGGCATCTCTACATCATGAAAATCTGAACAGAGATACCAGAGGAGAAGTTTTTTAACCAGCATGCTGTACCTTGCAGGTTGCTGACTGTGTTTTGCTGGGTTTCTCTCACCGTGTTGCTCTCTGTACTTTGCAGGCCCCACCGCTGTATGAGCAGCTGTCAGTCCTACTCCACCTTCAGCTCGGAGAACTTCTCTGTGTCAGACGGGGAGGAAGGCAACACCAGTGACCACTCGCACAGTGGCACTCCGGACGGGCTGAGCAACAACAATGACGACCGGCTGGAAGATAAACTGGACGACATGCTGTCACACACTCCGGAAATTCCCATCGAGATATCCATGCAGTCGGATGGGCTGTCTGACAAAGAGTCTGCTGTCCGCAGGGTGAAAACTCAGATATCACTCGGGAAACTGTGCGCAGAGGAGCACTGCTATGAAGTGAGATTCTCATCATTACTTTCCAAGCTCATTCTCACCAGTTCTCATCTCTAGAGAGTGGCCCAAGGGAGAGTAAGGGACTGTGCACCCACACCTCTTTAAATGTAGCAAACAGATTTGTTAGGTTGTTAGGGAAGTACACAGGATCCTTCGGTCAAATAGAGATATTTGGTCCCAAATTAAGATAATTATGCTAAACCTTTATGAATCATTGGTTCCGTCCCAACTGAAATAATGTGCACAATTCTGGGCGTTACACTTCAGGAAGAATCTCAGTGCCTTGGAGAGGCTGCAGTAGAGATTTCCTAGAATCATACTGCAAACGGGGAACTTCAGAGATATTAGGGAACCTGGGGTTAAAATCCTTATAGTAGGAAAGGCGATTAAATAGAGGTTATCAAAATCACAAAGAGTAGGGTTTTGATTGAATAAGTCTGGGACACCCGTTTCCGGTGGCAGGTATGTTGGCATGATGTGGATATACCGGCGATGGATTTGAGTAAGCACTGTAAAAAAAAAATAAAAAGATCTCTCAACATCAGGTTAAAGTCCAACAAGTTTATTTGATAGCACAGACCATAAACTTCCAGAGCGCTGCTCCTTCATTAGGTGAGTGGGAATTGTGTTTGCAAACAGAGCATACACAAACTCAATTTACAATATAATCGTTGGAATGCTTAAAGGTACAGACAGTGTGAGTGGAGAAAGGGTTAAGCACAGGTTAAAGAGATGTGTATTGTCTCCAGCCAAAAGTTAGCGAGATTTTGCAGGCCCAGACAAGCCATGAGGCTTACAGATAGTATGACGTGAGCCCAAGATCCCTGTTGAGGCCGTCCTCGTGTGCGTCCTCAGTTACTGCACAACGCATATATCCAGGGTTATGGGACGAGAGCAGGAAAAGGAGACTAATTGGTTAGCTATTTCAAAGTGCCAGCACAGGTAAGGTGCCCCTATGATCACTACTAATGCAATTATTATTGTAGAATAATAAAAATCAGATTTGAATTTATATCATAGAATCTCTATGGTGTAGAAGGGGGCCATTTGGCTCATTGAGTCTGCGCTGGCCACAATCCCATCCATGCCTTATCCCCATAACCCCATGCATTTATGATAGCTGACTCTTAGAGATACTTTAGCTCTTAGAGAGCTGCTCTTGGAGGTTGCTTCAGGAGTTGCCTAGTGCTTCACGTCGTCAGTGTATGCTTAAACTGGACCATCTGATGGGCAACATGACAGCTCAGAGACTATCACTGTTGCTGTGCTGACACATGGATTTGGGCCTGTGTCTGCGGGAGTTTGCGCGTTCTCCCCGTGGTTGCGTGGGTTTCCTCCGGGTGCTCCAGTTTCCTCCCACATCCCAAAAATGTGCTCTTAGGCTGATTGGGTAACAAATTGTCCCTATATTGGTCCCTATATGGGAATCTTCAACAATAGGCATAGCCTAAAGAGAAGGATATGTCATTAGGACGTTAGGACGGCGGCGTGGGCTCGTTGGGCCGAAGGGCCTGTTTCCCATGCTGTGTTGCTCTTTGTTCTTTGTTTAGCGTGGCCAATCTACCTAACCAGCACATCTTTGAACTATATCCCCTTTCATCACTTTGGGATGCTCAAGATGGTTTACAGCCAGTAATATATGCCTTTTCCTTTTGCTTGTGGCCAAAGTATTGGAGAGAATTATTAGGGATAGGATTTATAGTTATTTAGAGAGAAATGAATTGATTGGGGATAGTCAGCATGGTTTTGTGAAGGGTAGGTCGTGCCTTACTAACCTCATTGAGTTTTTTGAAAAAGTGACTAAGGAGGTGGATGGGGGTAAGGCGGTTGATGTGGTATATATGGACTTTAGTAAGGCGTTTGATAAGGTGGCCCATGGAAGACTTCTGCAGAAAATGCAGATGTATGGGATAGAGGGTGATTTAGCTAATTGTGTTAGGAATTGGCTAGCAGATAGAAGACAGAGGGTGGTGGTTGATGGGAGATATTCATCGTGGAGTTCGGTGACAAATGGTGTACCTCAGGGGTCTGTTTTGGGGCCCCTGCTGTTTGTAATTTTTATAAATGATCTGGATGAGGGTATTGAAGGATGGATTAGTAAATTTGCAGATGACACTAAAGTCGGTGGAGTGGTAGATAGTGAAGAGGGGTGTTATAGTTTGCAGAGAGACTTGGACAAGTTGCAGAGCTGGGCCGAGAGGTGGCAAATGGAGTTTAATGTGGAAAAGTGTGAGGTAATGCACTATGGCAGGAATAATAAATGTGTAGAGTATAGGGCTAATGGTAGGATTCTTAATAGTGTTGATGAACAGAGGGATCTTGGTGTATATGTGCATAGATCCCTGAAAGTAGGCAGTCAAGTCGATAAGGTTGTTAAGAAGGCATATGGAGTCTTAGCTTTTATTGGTAGGGGATTGAATTTCGGAGCCGCAACGTCATGTTGCAACTGTACAAAACTCTAGTGCGGCCGCACTTGGAGTATTGTGTGCAGTTCTGGTCCCCACATTATAAGAAAGATGTGGAGCATTGGAGAGGGTACAGAGGAGGTTTACCAGGATGTTGCCTGGTATGGAGGGCAGGTCTTATGAAGAGAGGATGAGGGATTTGAGGTTGTTTTCGTTAGAAAGAAGGCGGCTAAGAGGAGACCTTATTGAAACATATAAGATGATTAGAGGTTTAGATAGGGTGGACAGTGATAGCCTTTTTCCTAGGATGGAGAAAGCTAGCACGAGGGGACACAGCTTTAAATTAAGGGGTGATAGTTATAGGACGGATATCAGAGGTAGGTTCTTTACCCAAAGGGTGGTTCGGGAGTGGAATGCCCTGCCTGCGGCAGTTGTAGATGCGCCAAGTTTGGTGGCGTTTAAGAGGTTAGTTGATAAGTATATGGAAGAGAAGGAAATGGTTTAGTTTGGAGGGGCATTGCTTTTTATATTGGTTGGCGCAACATCGAAGGCCGAAGGGCCTGTTCTGTGCTGTAATGTTCTATGTTCTGTTTTCAGTGTCTGTGAAGTGTTAATGTAAGAAAGACATAAAGTCAATTTATGTAGCAAGCTTTTCACACACAGCAATGAGATAAACAACCAGGTGAGCTGTTTTAGTGATGTAGATTGAGGGATAAATATTGGGACTGTGGGCAGTATAGTGGCACTGTGGTTAGCACTGCTTCCTTGTAGCTCCAGGGACCCGAGTTCAATTCCAGCGTCGGGTCACTGTCTGTATGGAGTTTGTATGTTCTCCCCATGTCTGCCTGGGTTTCCTCTGGGTGCTCCGGTTTCCTCCCACACTCCAAAGACGTGCAGGTTAGATGGATTGGCCATGCTAAATTGCTGCAATACCAATAGCCATGGTAAATGCGTATGGTTACAGGGGTAAGGGAGGGGAGCGTGTCTGGGAAAGATATTCTGTCAGTGTCAATGAAGACTCAATGTGCCAGATGGCCTCTTCTCCACTTTGAGGATTCAATGATAACTTGTCTGTTCTTAGTCATAGATGTGGTCGTAGATCGGTTGGACTTAAACCTGGTATTGTCAGACTTCTTACTTACTCATAGTGCAAAAAAGACCCATTGAGTCTGCATTGACAATAATTACCACTAAAGGCATTTTCCTGCACTTGTTCTGGGTTTTCCCCTGAGAAAGCAGATGGGGCATTGACTTAACGTCTCACCCACTGGAGGCAAGTATCAGTTTAGGATTTTGTGCTTCTACGTGATGTAATGGAATGACAACAGGATAGAGGAGCTAATTGACCTACTTATGTTCAGATACCCCTATTTTGTACTAGTTTTCTCTTCTTGCCGCCAGCTTTTGTCACTCCAGTTGATACTTGATTCCAAACTGATATTCCCCCATCATGCAGGAGCCGAGGGGTCAAAGTTCCTCAGGCAGTGATCCAGCAGATAGGCTGCAATTGCACTCACCAGCAGAGTTCTTCCACATTAATCCCTTCTGCGATTCTGGGGATTATAAGAGAGCTCCCCATTATCTGGGGACCCTGAGCACAGGTGTCCATCCACCATTTTGGGTGAGGTTGATCATTGCGTTGATACCTTATGGATGTGGCACTCATCTTTGTTAATGCTGATGCTGACCTGCCTTATCTCACTCTGCCAACCAGGCTGCACATTCTCCAGCTCCCACTACAGCCACAGGAAACCTTCATCCTGTAAAAGATGGGCTTGTGCCCTTGAAGTTGCCACTTCCCAGTCTCTGCCGTTAGAGTTGGTCATTTTCAATACTGATCAGAAGTATTTGATGATCTATCCAGTAAGAGCTGGATGTGAAACTCTGAGCTTTTGTTCTTCAGAAATAACTGAGGAAATATGGCCAGGCTGGCACTCCGAACTGCAGCTGCTGCTGAGTGTCAGAGAGTTTTCCATTGATCCCATTTTATTCTCAGTGTTTACGATGCTATCGTTTCAGCCAGTATCGGTCCTTGGCTGGTTCCATTAGGGGCAAGAACAGGAGTGGGTTTGATTCTGGTGTTACCCATGGTTGTGGTTGGTTCCCTGACACACGTTCGAGGCTGACCAGTTGGGTGAGGTGCTGGGGATCACCTGGCGTCTGAAGAGGCGCATCCTGGCGGGATACAGTGTCTGGGGAGGAAACGTGGAGGTTGTATACAGTTGTCAGACCTGACCTTCTAATGTTTGTTTTCACCCCAGAACCCCATGCACTTTGGAGAATCGGAATGCGACTCCTCCGAAGCCGAGTGCTCCGATGCCACCGTCCGGAGAGGGAAAGCCTGCAACTCATCCACCTGGTGAGGGAGGCGACAGGCACCCCGGTGAAAAGGAACATGGAAAAGAAGAAATAAACAAAGACTATTTAGATTTCCCGTGGGAAGATACTGCAATAACACAAAGACTCAGATCCTCTTCGTTGTTCTGCAGAATCCTGTGATGAAGTAATTGTAGAGTTCACTATCATTTCAATCAAGTATGGCAGGGATCCACTTTGTTGAATAACGTGGCTAGTTTAAACATTCACATTTTATTTTTGTTTGACACTTCATACTGTATATATGTTGAGAATCTACAAGAAGCAAAAGTGCAAAGAAGATGGACAAGGCATCGCAAGTCTTAAATCGTTTTTTTGCATGGAGTGTAAGGCTCAGGGTAACCATGGACCAACACGAGGCTGCATTGCTGCACCGACCCAAGACTGATAAGCGTGCTGGGGTAAAGAGAGACCAAAGTGGGCCCGCGGTTCATGGGGGAGCACTTCTCCTGAAACTCTTCGATGAAGAGGAAGTAATGAAGTAGAGCGTACCCGAATACGGCAGATGTACATAAACTAACTGGTCAGGATATTCAGCTCTACCCAATGGCAAATGGACTGTAGGATTGGAAGGAGTTTAACCACAAAATGCCCTCTGAATTCTGGGCAACACAGTTTGTTAGCAGCGCCCAGTATTACTGAGGTTGGGGGTGGGAATATGAGCAAGCAGTTTATCAGGGTAATCAGACAAGCAAGATGGGATAAAAAGGCAGTTGTTAGTCCAGTGGTCTAAACAAGGGCTTCTCCATCCCAGGCATGATATCTTCAAACCGTTCCTTCACTGTCACAGGGTCAAAGTTTTGGAACTCCCATCCTAACAGCACTGTAGGTGTACCTGTACAACATAAACCACAGAAGTTCAAGAAGGTGCCTCACCACCACCTTTTCAATAAATTTCAGCCTAGCCAGCAATGCCCACATCCCATGAAAAAATAATTCCAAAAGAAAGGAAGATAGAAACAGTTCAATCCCTCGGCCCTGTCCTGCCACTCAGTCAGATCATGGCTGATCTTTACCTCAATCTACATGACTTTGCTCCATATCTCTTCATAACCAATAAAGGCCTATAGGTCCAGGAAGTGCGACCCAGTATTGACCTAGTATTCACAAGTTTTTAAAGAAGTTCAGATCCCCACTTGCCTTTGTGTAGAATGAGTGCTTCCTGATTTCAGCCCCAATTGGCTCTCATTTTAATTTTGGAACGCTGAAAACAAAAACAGAAGAAGCTGAAGTTGTGATCGACGGAGGGGAATGCATTGGAAAGTACAGCCCTTTCCCCTCTAATCTGCTGAATATCAACAGCCTGGCTCATAGTGTGAGCCAACCAAAGTAAAATGGGAGAGAGTGGGGTGAGGGGGTCAAATCCTTTTAACCAGCAGCAGAGTGGAACTATTCCTTCCTGCGTGTACAACTGCTGAAGTATCTTCTTCCATGCAGCCTCATGGTGCTGTGATAACACATGAAGGGTTACTCTATGACAAGAACTTCCCAGTCCCAAAACATCCATTTGCCATTGATTGGTGCTGCTTGTGTGTCTGTCCCAAACCCATAGTCCTGGATTCTTTCCTTTTCCTTTTTATTCAGTGACTTAAAATGCCTCTTCTTGCACGAGTTGGAGCAAACAGCAGTCATTTCATTCAGAATGTCACCTCATGAGCATTCGAACATCGCAGAATGATTCTGGACTTCCCGGCCACAGCTCGCCAGCAATCAGGGACAACGATGACATTAATCGGACCTTGTTTTTTTTTAAGGACGGGAGAATCACAAGACATAGTCTTGGCTTCTCTACATTGAAGATAAAAGAATCAGTATCCACTGATCCATTGCTCTTGCGGCGCAGATTTCGATACGAGACAAATCACTGTAACGCCCGCCGCAGGATTCAGAAGGAGATACATCACTGTTCCAGTGCAGGATACATTGTTGTGTTGTGCAAATATTGAAATCTCCAGAGATAGCTGATCCCTTTCAGGCTGTTACCTTGCTTATTATCTTCTATTTTACAGAGGTGGCTATTTAAATACCCTAACATTTGTCTGTTTTTTCAAGGTAGAGTTACTCAGCTGTACAGGATAGCAGGTCACAGGTACAATCCACTGTCTTTCTGCCTTTTTAAAATTTTTGTTCAAGTTAAACCTCATGCTGCTATGGATGGGAAAATTAGCCAGGACTTTGCAGGAATGTGGGCACTTGGGGATGTAGGATTGGAATAAGATAAGGCTGGGCAATGAGAGAAGAAAATTCTGCCATTATTCCTTGTGTATAAATAAGGGTCTAGAAGCTATTGTGGCCGTGGAAACAGTCAAGGTACCTAACAAGAGAATAGCAAAATTGGCAGACAAAATCTCAATGGTGGATTGGCACCTATGGTAAGGCAGCCTAGTGTTGGTCCATGGTTACCATCTAACCATGACTCAATTTCCATTCACTGAGTTTGGGATATCTCCATTCTTTCTGTCTGGGTGCCTTAGGGCACCTGACAGGCAGCCATACTGTGTGCTGAAACTAACTGCTTTCCATTGCAGATTGTTGGTCTCATTCTCCCAAACTCTGTTGGCATGATGATCTTACACAAGGATAGCAGGCCCACCATAAAATGAAACCATTCACATGAATGTCAAACAGAGAATCTGAGAGGCTGCAATTGGATCCAAGTAACATTGTATACCATCAATGTAAAGCCCTGGGAACACCTTGATTAGATTGTACACTTTCCTAGGTATCTGTTACGCTGTGTCTAAACCATGTGAAAGCTGGGATTTTTCTGTCCCCACTGTGAGTGTTGAATGAATATTTCCCAAAGTTCTTCTGAGCTGCTATTTGCTCGTTTACTGGTTAACTCCAGTGCTATCAGATTCCAAAATTCAGTTCAATCTCAATTCTAGAGATGCCAAATAATTCCATAATAAGATACCACAGTCCCAGTTAGAACTTGTTGCTTTGGGGAAGTGGTGTGACTTAGCCCAGGGAGTCAAGAGTCTTCAGGATACATGCTGACAATACAAGGGGACCTACTCATTCACTCCCTGCCTGTGGCACACTACTACATTTTTATAGCATAAGGCTGTTTGGTCCTTTGAAAGCTATCTCATTTGTACCGCTTATCCTGTATTCCTGCAATAATTCTTCCTTTTCAATTATATATCCAAATCTTTGTTGAAAATGAGATTCACCTCAGTAAAATACCAAAACCAGCCGTGTTGGAAAAGCCTGAATTGGATGCTGATATTCTGGATGGTTCCATTCTTCTTATGTTTGTTTACAATCTCTAGAAGTGTAGACTCTAATCATCCTCACTGTAAATTTTAGCACAAATGTAGTTTTATGAAGGAAAGGTCATTACTGTTGAAGCAGTATCAGATCATTTTAAATTATTCCTTTGGTTCTGTAGCTGGACTACATCAGAATTCTTAAGTTATCATTGAGGTTTTGATTGTTTTTTTTTCTGTAGATCAGAATTTTGTTTACTCCCAGAAGGACCTTTTAATTTTTGTTTTGTTTCCTCAGTTCCAATTGCAATTGACCATTCCGGGAGTGGGATTGTACCAAGCCATGAAATTGAAATGTCGGAAGAGGTGGTCAGGGGTGGGAGAGGGTGAGAAAGCGAAGCAGAACTGGCAATTGGAAGGGCATGAACTACAATTCTTGGATCAGTGTTGTGGGAACAGTGCACACGTACCTCATTTTCAAGCGGCCCAGAATACAAAGCAAACTTTGAAAGAAGTTTCTTTGACAATTTTTAAGTGTTACTTACAAGGATATGGCAATCCTTCCCTCATCTCAAGGACTCAAGCCTAGGAACTCCAGCACAATCTCTTCCTTTCTTGTTCCTCCTGAATTCCCTCTCTGCTACAATCTTCTTCTTTCCCTTAGCCCTTAATATATGGAATCAGGATTCATCTCTTAATTCAGTTATCACTAGTATCTCAGATTTATGGAATCAATCAGGTTAGCTGTGTTGCAGGAAATTTTGTAACATGGCCTCCTGGCTCTAACTCATTTTAGTCACCTTGACATGTCTATTTTTGCAGGAGTCAGCCTTTCCACAGCTATTGAATAGTATTAGCTTCTTTTCACCATCTCCAATATTTTTTATATAACTAACGTCCAAAAAGTATTTAAAGAAAATGGAATGAAGGTTTTTGTTTTAATAATGCACTATGATATTTTTCCTGGGTTTGTTTGCACCATTATCAGCAAGATCAAACTTTAACGCCCAAAGTGAAAGTAGAAAACCGAGCTGATGCATTAGGTTGATGACTCCTGCTTGTATGCCAGCATTTTCTGTTTCATTTCAGATTTTCAAGTCCTAATAGGAGTTCAATCCTGGTGGAACGTTTGACACTTTGCCTCCTCTGGATCATGTTTTTTTAAAACTCATCCACATATTGAGTTATTCTGTCTTCCTACTATTCAACTACCAGGGTTCTCGTACATAGGCTTCTACGTTTAGAAAGAAGTTGCTCCTACCCCACCAGTGCTGTTCTATCTCACTGGCTGCATATCATAGAATTCCTACAATGCAGGAGGCCATTTGTTCCATCACATCTGAAGCAACTCTGACAAAGTATCTTAGCCAGGCTCTCTTTCCTGTCCTATGCCTATAATCCTGCAAATTTACCTTGACTAATCCAGCTAATGTGCACTAAGGAGCAATTTTACTATGGCAAACCCACCTAACCTGCATATCTTTGGACTTTGGGAAGAAGCTGGAGCACCCGGAGAAAACCCACACAGACACTAGGGAGAATGTGCAAACTGCACACAGTCACCCGAGGCCAAAATTGAATTTGATCCCTGGCACTGAGGCAGAAGTATTATTGTGTTGCCCATATTCTCACCAAATTAGAAATTCCCAGTTCATTGTCTTTTACACCCCCTAGTTCTTTTAAAAAAGACAAACGATCATCTTGAAGTTTTTGCTATAAAGCATCAGACAGGCACAGTGGCTTAAATACACTGGGGTACTGCCGATCTTTACAGCCCCATCCCACTCCTCCTTTGCTGCACCATATTGCTGGCATCAAGAACTCCACCCCCCCCCCCCCCCACCCCTGACCCCCCACCTTCTCTACCCCATTTTTCCTGTCTTTCTTTCATTCCACTCCACCCTAATTTACACAGCTCCATCTTTTATTTCTGCCCCACTGTAATTCAAATTGCTTCATGTTGCCTCTTCCTACCTCACCTGAGGATCAGATATGATGCACTAATACTTCAAATGGGGCATGCACTTTGGTTGCAAGTTCAATGTGACCTCATTTTTAGATGGTTCTCTAATGCAAATGATATGTTCCCTAATAACCCTATGAGTGGGACCTTTATGAGCTCAATAAAGTTATAACGAGACATTGACTTGAATCATTTACAAGTGCATCATGCGTTGAGCCATAGATGCAGCAACTTGTAAGCAGGAAGCTGAACCAGATCCTTATGTGTTCTCCCTTTCCCCCAGCCCAACGTTGATGTTAAATCAGCCCCTGCTTCTGTAGTGAAAAGGGATCCTATTTGCTTTAAATGAACTAGTTTGTTGCTGTTGAATGGGATTCACTCAGCTACCAAGACAAGCTGTTGCAGGGGTCAATTTTAGCCAACTTCGCATTACTGTTCAGGCTCATGATAATATGCTGAATAGGATTTTCAAACGTTCTGAATGTAAGAGAAGCAGTGTTCCTGCCAATCGATCTTGGTTTCAGAATTGCTTTTTGTGCTTTTCTACCCTCCTTGTTAGCACTATGACAACTAGCTGGTGGAAGCAGTAGTTCCAAACAATGATGCTACATCTATTCCTATCTATGGGCTGCTTAGTACTACACGTTTGTCTAGTCCCCTAACGTTTAAACCACTTTCCACCTAGGCGTGGTACAGTAGTTAGACCTGCTCCTTCACAGCACCAGGGGACCCTGATTCAATTCCAGCCCTGGGTTGCTGTCTGTGCAGAATTTGTACGTTTTGCCCATGTCTGGTTATGTTTCCTCCCATAGTCCAAAAAAAACATGCTGGTTAGATACATTGCTTATACTGAATTCTCCCTCAGTGCACCCAAACAGGCCACAGAGTGTGGCAACTAGGGGATTTTCACAGTATTATGGTGTGAATGTAAGCCTACTTGTGACACTAATGTTTTAAATTTTAACATTTCATTTATTAATCTTCCACCATCACAAGTTGCTGATCCTGTTCTTATTTAGGTTTTAATCATCTTAAGGTTGACATCACCAAAAAGTATGGGAACAGGCCATTGACTCCCTCAACTTATTCTACAATTCAATTCAAAAAATCTATACCTGTCCTTATTTTGACCCGTTCTGCATCATTCCATGCCCAATGTATACCTTTGTTCTATTTTCTTTGATTCCCTTAATCAAACCAAAAATGTATCTGAAAAATCTATACTAAGGCAGCCAATAAATCTGAATGTGATTTGGGTTGAGGTGTCAGGGGCCTGCAGAGTTTGAACATTATCTTGTACATGGTAATCATTGGTTAATGCTGTTGAATCTGTGTTTTTATACTTCCTTTACATTCCACCAAAGTACCATGTTGACTTTCCCCTTAAATGCTTTTGTTGAAACAACCACATGCCCTCTTGTTGGTGCAGTTATTCCCTTACAGTTAGGAGACAGACACTTGTGTTGTTCTGTTTGTATTAAATTGAGAGGTCCACCTGGCACCATGAGCTCTGGACCATTTCATCTGTTCTCCATGCACCAAGGGTGAGTTGATCTGGCTCAAACTTCCCCACCTCAGTGGCTTCCTGACAAGAGCTGATTGTTTAACTGATCATGGCAACCAATGTACAGTGCTGGGGATCAGAGAAAGTATGAGAGCAAAAAAAATGCATGGAATTAAAAGCCAGTGTACTGTACAAGGTTGTGTGGTCTCCAGTACTGTTCTGCACGTGACACACTGAGCATACACAGGGGTAACTCAGATCTGGGCGTGTCTCACACACTCACCTTAATCTGGGTTGGAGGATCCAGAGGCCAACTATTCTGGTATGCTCACATATACACTCAGCCTAATCGTGGTGGGGCAGGGGGTTTACACAGGATCTCTTTAATCTTGGAAGGAAGTGGTCATGCACAGGATCATACTGATCTGGAAGAGTTACACAAAGGGTCACTGATTGAGGGAAGAGATGTGGATATATTTGGGTGGCTTTTAGTAAGGTGTTTGACAAAGTCCCACATGGCAGACTTGTATACAAACTAAAATCACATGGGATTTGGGGTGGGCTGTCCATAGTGGTGGATGTAGCTAGTAGTGTTTGCAGGGATCAGTGCTGAGATGAGACCTCTATCGTTTGTACTATATATACGGTCTGGTAAAAAAATGTGGGGTGGGTGGGGGGGTCCAATTAGTAAGTTTGCAAATGAGAGATTGATTGAGTTGCTGATAACACCAAGGATCAACAGGATATAGCTTGGAGACATGGGTAGAGAAATGATAGATGGGGTTTAATCTGGACAAATGCATGGTGATACATCATAGATGATCAAATTTAGGTGTGAACTGTAAGTGGCAGAACCATTAGGAATATTAATATATTTCTAATGTTAATAAGGGGTTTGCAGGTCCACAGTTCCCTAAAAGTGGCAACACAGGTGGCCAAGATGATTAAGAAAGCATATGACATGCTTTCCTTTGTCAACTAGGGCATTGAGTACAAGAGTTGGGAAATCATATTGTAGCTTTATACAGCTTTGGTTAGGCCATATTTGGGGTATTGTGTCCAATTCTGGTCACCACATTACCAGGATTGCTTCGGAGAAGGTGCAAAGAAGGTTTGCTAAGATGTTGCCTGGTCCTAGGCAACAAGAGGTAGAATAAACTAGAATTGTTTTCAGTGGAAAAATGGAGGCTGGGGGGGTGGGAAAGCTGATAGAAGTCTACAAAATTGAGAAGCACAGACAGGGTGAATCATCAGAGGCTCTTTCCAAAAGTGGAAGTGTCAATTACATGGGGCACAGATTCAGCATGAAACAGTGAAAGTTTAAGGGAGTTGTGAGGGGGACGTTTTTCATGCAGAGAGTGGTGGATGCCTGGAATGCACTGTTAGAGATGGAGGAGGAAGCAAGCACATCAGCAACATTTAAAAGGCATCTGGATGGGTGACATGAATAGGGAGGGAATATAGACCAAGTAAGGCCAGGTTTTTTTTTATTTAGGGCACCATGACTGGCACAAGGTTAGCGGCCAAAGGGCCTTTACTTGTGCTGTACTTTTTTTTGTTCTAATGCACTCACTTATTAGGTCACTAGTCTGAAGGGTTGCATACAAAAGGATACACATCAGAAATGTATACAGCAACCTAAAGCTGTGACATTAGCTACAATTACAATGATGTGACCCAGATTAGGACTGGAAGATCGATCCTTAATCTAGCCCGAATTACATTAAAAATAAAGTGTACTCCAAAATGTGAAACAGGATAGAACTCAGCTTCAAAACTTGGCCACAAGAAATACCAAAACTTGGCCACAAGAAATACCAAAACTGTCAATCCAGTGCGGTGGGTTCAGTGTTCCTCTGATTAGGACTGTTGCTAGTAATAAGTTTACTATCAAACTTTTTTTTAAAATAGGCACTTTATTCCAATTCAATCCAATCAAATCCAATTAGAGTCCCAACAAGTTGAGACATTCCCAATCCAAGCTGACAAGACAGGACTCTCACCTATCTTGGGATTGATCTACATGACCCAAGCTGATCGGAGCCTCCTCCAAGGCTTGATCTCATTTGCATCTTAGCCAGAAGACCGAGATGCCACTTTAAAAAATTGCTTTAAATGAAGCTAAAATGTAACCTAATGACTTCAACCAAATACAGCATGTCGATACTACTGTACCTGCCCCTGGAAGAGCTCAATGAGGCAATGTAGAGCAGTATTTCAAATTTGAAAGCATGAAGCAGCCTTTACACCAATCATGTGAACCTATTTTATACATGAATGTCACATACAATCACCATTACTAATTCAGGCTCAAAGAAGGTCGATGGATAACACATGTATACTCAAATTCTTTATTGAGGATTTCAAATTCTGCTTCACTTGTTCAAACAAGTCATATGAAATTTAAACAAACCACAAATGAGCTTCACTTACAGTGGAGCAAATACTGATACACATGCAAATGTAAACACTCCTTTGGTAAAGTCAAGTCTTGACTAGATTCTGCAGCCAAGTGTAGACAAGCTTCAATCATTCCCCACAACCATCTGTTTACAGTCTCAATAGAAAATATCATTCACAATATATGCAGCAATGCTGATTTTTGTGTTATAAAAACTTAGCAACCATCATGGTTACAAATCCCAGAGGAATTCACTTAAGTATATTAAAACTCGATTACAGCAGAACACATTATACAAACTCCCCATCCTCAGGCATAAATACTGTGATTATACTGCAGCTAGCAATCTTAAATAGTGCATGGCTCCAAAAGTGGCAGCACCCTGTTTTCACTGCCTGGCTGTGACTAACTCTCCTGGTCAGGAGTCAGCTGTGTGCATACAATTCTGCTCCCAGACCTTCCACGTTAAATATGATGAGCGCACAGACAAAATATTTAATGAGGTTTTAGCGTAAGGTTGTACAAGGTGTATCATTATGGATCACCTCAGCACTGTTTAAACTTGATCTGAATTCACATTGAACTTATCAGTGCAGAGTTGGAGAATGAAACTGCCCTGCCACTGGAGAGGGGTGGTAAAAGGGGGAAGGAATATGAAATTATAGGATGAGATGGCATAAACTTACTGAGAGAATGAAGTGGATTGCATCTTTCAAAGTACATAAACCATGACTAGGTCTATCCATTGCAGGAAGTTCAGCAAGAGAAGAAATACTAGAGGCTGAATTACAGCCAGCCTAAGTTCTACTGAACAAATAATTGAAAAAACTCTGCAGAATAGTATTAATCATCATCTAGAAAATTCTGGTTAATCCTGGATAGTCTGTATGTCTAATGTCTCATGTGTAATTGATTGAATCTTCTGAGGTGGTAATAAAGGAGAGCAGCATGGTTGATGCAGGCCATATAGATTTTAGCATGGCTTTTGACAAAGTCCCATATAGCAGACTGGCCACGTTAGTAAAATTCCACAGGAAAGTGGCAAGTTGTGTCTAAAATTGGCTCAGTGGCAGGAAACAAAAGGTAATGATCATAGGATGTTTTGATGAACAGAGATTTCCAATGGACTGCTACAGAGCTCAGCACTTGTTGTAATGTATATAAATTAATGATCTATGTAAGGAGCATTATTAAGAGGTTTGCAAATGATAAAAATTGAGGTCGTTATGAGGAAGGAAGTTAAAGATATCAATGAACTGATTTCTTATGGAAGCACATAGCAAAACATTAAATGAACCTCAATACAGAGAAGTGCAGGGAACAGAGGGAGAGACAGTGCACATCTCGACAACTTACTGAAGGCGAGACAGGACCACAAAGTGGTTAAAGGCATACCGATGTTTCATTAAAAAAGGCATAGAATACAAGAGCAGTGGGATTATAAACTGCATAAAAGACTAGACAGGCCACAGCTAGAACACTTTGTACAGTTCTCGTCACTGCAACGCAGAACTTGTTTGCAGTAGAGGGTATTGAACAGATTTAAGGGAATAGGGAGATTTAACTGAGATGCATAACAGGGTCTAAGAATGGATGGGAAGGACCTATTTCTGTTAACAGAGGTCAATAACTAGGGGGCAGATTTAAAGCAACTGATAAAAAGATTAGATGGGAGTTGAGAACTTCTTTCACCCAAATGGATGTTTAGGATCTGGAACTCACTGCCTGAAAGAATGGTACAGAAAGAAAGGAAGAACACTCACATTTAAATAATGCATTTCACAGAACATTCAATAAGCACTTTACAGTCAATTCAGTACTTTGTAGAAGATAATTTCCTACATTACAGCCTATTACTTCCGAAGTACTTCCTTCTCCTTGACAAATTGCCCCAACAGCAGCAACAAATTTGTGGGAATACTATTAATTCCAGGTCTCACACCATCCAGGACATGGCAATGTCCTAATGACCAGTGATATCATTAGGACATTGCCATAGAATTTCCAATTTGATATCTAATAACCACCTAACCCACTACAGCAGAAATGATGGGATCAACTCAGCTCCCTGTTTTACACACCCTGCCCAAACTTCCATTGTAGATTCTGGAAAATAATTTTGAACAATCTAATTACTCTGGCCAGTTAAACTTATTTTTTTCCTGCTACATCCCCATTATGGGAGCAGCCTCACTATTGGGACTGCAGTGATTCACGAGAAGACCAGCCAGCACATTATGCAAGAGCATCCAGGGATAAACAAAAGCTTTTGCCTGTGTCTTTCATCCTACCATCAAAAATATAACGAGCCTCCAATATCATAACATGGTTAGTTTTCTTGATTAACAATACGTCAGATACAATTTTAAATCTTAAAAACATTCCTTAAATTCTACCCATGGAAATCAAAAAGAATTTTGAACTTTAAGACTTTTGAAAAAAGATTAAGACTCGTAGTAAAGACTGATTGATTAAATAAATACATTCAACATGGGCACGTTTAAGGAAGGCAACAGCACTGGGAGCTCTTTGATAGGCAGTGCTCATGCAGTAACACTGCATCTGCAAGATTTTTAAACAGCAGTGAAAGTGAATGGGTGTGTGTGTGTGGTGTGTGTCTGTCTGTCTGAAAGAGATAGCAGGCTTGTGTACACCAAAAAGGATAAAAATGGCAATGACATGGCAAGTCTGTCACCTCCAAGTCAGGCACCACACTGTCTTGGTTATGTATTGTTGCTAATTTGCAGCATGGCCTTTCACAGGTTCAGGTATCAAACTCAATACGAGTGTAATGATCAAACCAGGTGGCTTCTGTAGAAATCCAAGGTAAGCAAGTGTTTTTCAAAGTCCCTTTGTAATGCACAGAGGTATCTTTACGAAGGAGATGGAAGGGGAAGTAATTATGTTTCTTTCCCTTGCATTCATCACGATCTCCCCACCCTCAGTTGCATTACGTTGACTGCTTTTCACATTTATAGTCATGTGCTGATTCATCAAATTCTTCCCTTGATATGTTGACAAAACATTTTATTTTAAACTAAAATGTTCTTTTTTTAAAAAGTGTGTAGAATACATTAACAGTTGGGCAGATGATTAATGTCCTTATTTATTCTAAGCTACAGGGGCTCAGGTAGCACACTCACCAGTGCTCAGGTGCCTCAAAGCTAAGTCCTGTTCACATATATTTCTATCATTCCTACACATCTGATCAGTTTGGAACTCCCTCCCACTCAGTCTGGTTTGTGAAACCACAATCTGCTCTTCATGTCTGCTTTTCATAATATCATGAATAGTTGAGGCAGTTTTGAGACATTGGAAACCAGAGTGAGATGTTTATTGCTAATCTGGCCACACAGTACCCCATGATACAAGCCCTACTGCCACCTCTCGAAATAAAATAGGACAGTCAGCACTGCACATCCACACAAACATCTGGCCTGCCTTCCAGTTCTGTTGCAACATGAGCCATGTCAAACAGCAGCCTTGCTGGTCTGACAACAGAAACTGAAGCTAGAGGTTGGTCTTCAGAATATGCAGCAGGGCTACAAAATCTGGAATTTGAAGGAAAACCTGGCGGCAGGGATTTATCTCAGGCTCTAGGGTATTTGGCACCATTGCAAACTCCCAACACCAGCCAAGGCTGGAAAGCTGGATAGGAAAATAGCACCTCCCATGACCTCAAGGTATCGTAAAATGCTTCACAGCCAATAAAATATTTCAGATGTGAAGTCACTGTTGTAAAGAAGCAAAGGCAGGACAGAGAAGATTGGCCTGTTAGTTTAGGTATCCTTTAACTTCGGCAATCCAAATGCTGTTCTCTCTCCCCTGGAAGGACAGGTCACAGATTTTATAAATTGCACCTAGACCGGCCTGCATAAATTGGGTCTTGAATAAGCAACATCCACAATTCCGACCAGCTGAGACCTTAGTAGGTTTAAGGTGAGAATACCTAGCTAGTCTGTGCATTCACTGCCACATTAGAGTTCCCTCTAATTACCCGTAAAGCAAGACAACAACCCACTCAGATGTGACTGCCAGCTTTATAATCAAGTATCTGACGCCATTTGAGGGCAGCATTAACGAGTGGGCACTTACCAGCTTACAGAGATGCAGCTAGAGTCAGCTGGACGGATTTAACCTGAATGGGTAGTTTGTAGGCAGTGCTTTGAAGACTGTGGCACAGTTCAGATTCTACTGAACAAGCGTCTATGACACAAATAAAACTCCGGATTTTAGATTGTTTCTTCAGATTAAGAACATTTCATACAATAATAATTATAAATCACAGGCGGGTTAGTATTGGTCATCTCATTTTCCGGTCATTGTCCAAGTGCCCATTTTTGACCTTCTCACCCAACTGCAGATGCTGGTGACTGTAATGCTTGATGAGAGCTCCTGGGACAAGTGCCACCATGGCAATAGCCAGCAGTTTCATGAGGATGGACCAGGAAAACAGGTTATCCAGGGAAGAGATCTCAGACAGGATGCAGCCAGTCTGGACGCAGATAAAATTATAGGGGAGAAGACCTAAAAAACAAAAGAAACTATTTGAACCGCTTCTAATGTTAAACTCAATAGTATTAAAAAATGTTTTCTTCCTCTCTGAAAGAATGATTTACAGCTGTAGATAGCAGAACTCTCTCAACTGCCCAACAAATGCAAACACTGAAGCTCTGACACAAAGACAAGGAACATAGATTTCAATCTGAACCTCGTCCAATGCACATAAAGGTGCATGGACAGAAATGGGGAGCAGGAAGCATGAATGCAGAGCCTCCTCTGACTGGTTTGGCACCCTCAGGACAAAATGAGTTAGATAAAGTGAAGTTCTCCCATCAAGGTGCCTTAATAACATTCTTCATGCATAGCAGCCAAGAGCAATGCTTCAAGTACAAAATTAAATCCATAAATTGGGTTGCAGGATAAAGTGAACAGACTTTTTTTAGTAACATATATTCATGGAACTTGTGAAATGCTAGTAAAGACACTTTGGTTTCCTATTCTGTAATGTCCTGAGGTGGGGTAATAGACCTTTCCCCTGAATCACCACATTGGATAATTTCAAGATATTCCAAGGATAATGGATAATATTTCCAGATCAAGGTGATGTGCAATTTGGAATGAACCTCAGAGCTGATAACAATCCCATGGCATTGCTACTATTATCTTTGTTGATAAGAGTGGGAAGTGCTGAAGTAAGCTAGTTGAATTGCTGTTTGGGACTTTTTTAAAATCATTTATGGGATGTGGATGTTACTGGCTGGTCAGCATTTACTGCCCATCCCTTGTTGCCCTCGAGGTGTTTGTGAACTGCCTTCTTGAATCACTGCAGTGATGTGGTTGAGTGGGAAATCCAGGATTTTGATCCAGCGACTGCAAAGGAATGGTGATATATTTCCAACGTAAGAAGTCTCCCAACACCAGATTAAAGTCCAACAGGTTTATTTGGTAGTAAGCGCTATTAGCTCACCCGACGAAGGGACAAATCCTGAAAGCTAGTGGTGTTTACTACCAAATAAACCTGTTGCACTTTAACCTGGTGTTGGGAGACTTCTTACTGTGTTTACCCCAGTCCAACGCAGGTATCACCACATCATGATATATTTCCAAGTCAGGACGGTGAGTGGCTTGACTGCGTAAGAGACAAAATGCAGCTGAACTACATAATTGAAGGAATAAGATAATGGAAGGGTGGATGTGAACAGGAGAGGTGGTAATAGAGGGAAGGGTTTAATGGGGGATTTGACATATAGCCTTTGGTGGGAGAGTAAGAACATTATAAGGATGGGATTTGATAATCTGAATGACCTTTTTTCAATGTAAAAACATAATTTTACTTACCACAGATACTGACATACAAGTCAACAACTGAAGTCTAAAAAACCCCCAAAGAGGGGACTGACTTACACGTTGAGTGTAAGTTAACCTGGGTATAGGGTGGTTGCCATTTTGAAATGCTATCAGATCTGGCACAAAGATTGGGTGTGTTCAAACTCCTGCACATCTTTGCAACACTGTATTGTCTGCTTGATCCTTTCCTCCAGGTAACAAGGTGCAGGTAAGTAAAACATATTTGAGGTGAAAGATTGAGGTTGACTGCTAAGGTGAACGTGGTATGGCTGAAATGTGGGAGTTTACTTATATACCAAGTATATGCAAACAGATTATTTTTGGGGATGGAAGATGGGATCTTATAGGCTGGTTTACAGTGATTTACAGTGGGAAATCATAGCTTACCAATAACAATGGAGAAGAAGAATTGGGTGAGAGGAACATCGAGGATGGGAGACGTAATGTTTAGGAACCAATTTGGAGTCATGGGAAAAAACCTGAGGAACAAGAGGAAGAAAAAGAGACTGTTCCTGTTGTCCTGCACCTGTAATGATAAAATCAGGAACAAAGGCAAAATTAAGACTTCAACCTGGTCAAATAAAATACTGCATCCAAATTAAGTCAATATCAATGCCTGAATCAACAGATCTCATCCTGCACATGACACCTACTCCTTGAATAGATTCAAAATGAATACTGATAGAAAACAAACATTTAATAACAAACAAGCAGATTTGTTATTAATCCTACCCTGCGCAATCAATTCATTCTACCTGACTATTTTACTACTTAGGAGCTTCTATGACACACTAATACAGTCTGGGAGAATTGGCAGTCCTTTGCCTTTGACTGTTCAGGCAGCTCCATTTGCCTCTGCCTGGATTGAGCATAGTTCATTGAGCTGGTGTCAAGCAGAGGTTAGCACTGTCTTGCCAACAGGAGCCATTTTTTCCCCCACAGTGAAGAATGGGGGCATGCATGTGGAAGACAGGAGAAACAGGGAAGGTATTAAGCAAATATATTAAGCAAATACTTTGCATCCTTCTTTACAAAGAAAATATCTGCAATATTGCTTTGTACAGCACAAATAGTCCTCATTTATAATCAAATCACTAGTTTTTACTGCTCTATGCTGGAAGAGAGCAGCAGTGATCAGGGCAGTAATGTGATGTTGGAACAGAGTGCATAGTGGGAGCAAAACTAAAAAGTTAAAGCAGAGTTTGACCAATTTAACACTCGTAGTAGAATATATTCCCCAGCTACTACGAATAAAAAGTCTGAATCTTTTTCTGTACTCTTGCAATTTGCCAATCAGCCAACATATAACTATTGACTTTAAGTAAACTGAAGAAATGAGCGAGTTAATTTTATAAACCCCTATACATGAGGAACTTGTATGCAACTTGCTATGAATTGCATGTACATCTGACTGTGCACAGTATATACTCTCATCCAATGGGTGGTTTATAGAAGTGTTTGTGGAAAAGAGATTGACAGCAAAATATTTAAGTAATGATTCACATTCTTCTTTTCTTCCTATCAGCTAATTCCTCTCACTTTCCAAGCTATTCATTATGAGTTATGATGTAATCCCATAGATGAACTCAGACAGGAGTCTTAACAATACAGAGACGGAGACATCACAATACTGAAAAAAATTTTCATTTCCCTTCTATCTCTTTAGCCAATTTTAAATCTTTTGGCTATTGATTCGTTGCCACAAGCAACATTTTTTTCTTATACCTGCTCTCTCTAAAACCCTCAGGTTTTGAATACCTCAATAGTGCCCACTTCACTCTTCAGCTCTAAGGAGATCAATCCTAGTTTCTGCAATCTCCCTTCACAGCTCTCCACTATTGTTCCTCATTCTTCGTACCAGTCTCAAATCTCCTCCGCAAGCCTTCCAATGGCTTCCTGAAGTGTGGTGTCCAGAACTGGCCACAATACTCCAGTGTAGACCTTTTTGAAAATATTCAGCGTGGCTTGCTTGTTTCTTTTTTAATGCCCCTATTTACAAAGCCAGTTATCCCATACTTTAAGGCAGTCAGATAAACTTACCTTGCAACCTTCAAAGGATTGCGAATAACCAAATTAAATTTTATGAACCATTTGTCTGCCACGTCACCAGTTTGCCTATCCTGCTCATCATTCACTTTTTTCCAGGTTTAAATATTCCCTGTACCCAAGTCCAGGTCAATAATATTTAGCAAGAAAAGCAATGGTGCTCATACCAAGCACCAGGGATCTGCATAGCAGATTTCTCTCCAATCAGAAAAACAGCCATTTACCATTATTCTCAGTCTCCTATATCCTTAGTCAATTATGTATCCAAGTTACTATTATTCTTCAAATATTGTGGTTCCATTTCCCAAATAAGCCTGCTGCATGGTATTTTATCAAATACCTTCACAAAATCCCTATCAAGTTATTTGAAGGAATTCAGATTAGTCAATCACCTTTAAAAATCTGCACTGGCTCCTTTATTAAGCTTCTCCAAGTAGTAATCAATTTCGTTTCCAGTAATTTTCCCAACATTACTGATTGACCTGTAATTATCAAGTTTATCCCTTTCCCCCTTTTTAAACAGGGGTTTAATATTTGCAATCCTCTGGCATCACTTCCATATCCAAGGAAGACTGAAAGATTGTGGTCAGAGTTTGTCTCCACCCAGGTTTTCATGCACAAATCTAGGATGCATCCCATTGGAATTGGGGACTCATTAGTATCAAATGATAACCTATTTTGCACCTCTTTTTATATTTTCATTCTACGCAATATCTCCACTGTACTTCTCCACTGACATTAACATCCTCTTTCTGAAGACGGATGCAAAATATTTAAGAAACACATGCACACAAGAAATTCTTCAATACAATCATAACTGGTCTGCACCTTCAAACCCACTTTCCCACTTACTCCCCAAATCCCTCTATTCCCTCAAAGGCCAAAAATCTGTCCATCTCAGCCTTATATGCATTCAATGACAGAGCATCTGTAACTTTTTGGGGAAACAGAATTCAAAGAATCACAACCCTTTTGAAGAAATTCCCCCTCATCTCAGTTCTAAATGATTGATTCCTCATGCTGACCACATTACCATGTAATACATGCCTCAGCCAGGAAAACAGCCTACCAATGTCACACATCTTCAGAATCTTGTATGTTTTAATGAGATCTCAATTTTCTGAACTCCAGAGAAAGGAGCCAACTTACTCAACCTATCACAGGACAATAGTTTCTTTAAATGTTTTCCACTGCTTATTTATATCCAGTTTTTAGTCTATTTACCCAATCAACTGTAGCCAGCTCTCTCCTCATACTTATGCAATTAGCTTTTTTACATTTAAGACTTTTCTTTGGGACTTCTCAACTCGAGTCATTTTTTACTATCAGGACTAACTTGCTTCTCTACTTTTCCAAACTTTTTTTTACCCTGGAATATTTATTTCCCAACCTTGTAACCATGACTAATGGTGATTAAATCTAAAGTGGTTATCACCATTTGTGCCACTGGTGCAGCTACCTTAAGACGGATGCTTTGTGCATTTAGATAAGAGCCTTTTTTAAAATACCATTACTTGCATGCACCATGCTGGTTGATACAATATTACTGTTGAACACACTGTCCTTCCCTTCCTGTCTTTTACACAATTGTTACACTGTTCTATTGTCTCAACTTTTCTATTTGAACAGTGTCTGTCCCCCATTATATTCCTTTCCCTCTTCCATTTGAATTGTATCCTGCACCAAGGTTCCATTGTCAATGTGCTCATCCACATTGCAGTCCTTGTTCTCATCCACAGCTAGCAAGTATCTTGTACCTGTTCCTCAATATCAAGGGCTGATGCTTCAATCACTTTATGCTGGATCCTCATACTTACTTGATTCTCAGCCACATACTTCAATCTCTGACCAAGTTTAAATAAAGGGCATGAATGCCTTCCAAATCAATGTATCAATGTATAACAATTCCCCTCTTAGATGTACTACAATGCCTACACAGATTCAGCTGAGTAACCCTGACCCAAAATTGCTCAACATGTAAACACTGAACGCATATAATGGTGGTTCATTGCACAAACTCCCACATATTGCAGTTACAGCACACCAAGTACTCTCACTTAAAAAGAAACCCCAGAATTAAAGATTAGAATTGGTTCCAAGACCTTCAACATTTCAGAACAATTCTCCCATCCCACTGTGTTAATTTTTTAATGCAGTGGTCTGGGAGAATCTCGCAATTCACAGGATTCGCTCGTGCATTCGCGCCCCACTAGTTTCTCCTAGCACTGGATTTGCAGCAACATCTGCTCTGTGCCGGAAATCGGCAGCAAGGTCCAATGATCATTTAAGTAGTCATTTGAATATGAATGAGATTAGCAGAACCAGGGTTGAAGTCTCTGGGTCTGCTAGTATCTCCTTCCCTGCCAAAGTGGTTCACTCCAGTGGGATTACACAAGCACCCCATTAACGGGAAATTAGCAGCCTGACCTCGTTCCCTGGGTATTGGAAAATTGGTACTGCCCATCTGTGCCCTCTGGCACTGCCCAAGGGACAAAGTGCCAAATGCCCAGGGAAACTTTGGTACTGCCCATTGGGCATGGGGCAGTGTTAAGGGATGGGGCTGGGGAGAAACATCGCAATCAGTATGGGGAGCCCCCCTGCCACTTTGCATAGGAATGAGTGGGGGAAGGAGGGAAGCCAGCAACCAGGACTGGGTTAGGAGATAGAAGGGGAAATCAGTCTGCTGGGGGAGGGCTGAGGATTGCAGCAGATGAGTCAGCACTGTGCATTGGGGGTGGGGGGGGGGGGGGGGGGGGGGGGGGGGGTTACTGATTTCAGCCTCTCCAGTGGGGATACTCCCCAGCCCCTGAAATGCAGAAATCGTGGGAGACTCTTCTCTGAACTCCCACTGAAAAAACCAGCATGAGTTACTCCAGTTTTCATGCGAATTCAACATGAATTTTTTGGGAGAATTCCGCACCTAGTCTTTAACTACCATCTGAGCAAAAAAACCCGAAAATTATGCTCCTCTCCTCTGGACCAAACAACATGGTTTTTCCATAATAAACTATCAAATCCCTTTGATTAAATCACACATCATTTTAAATTCAAAGGTACACAACCCAAATTTATACAACCTCAATTTACATAGTACTTGTCCCAGTTAGAAAACACTGGAGCCAAGTCTCTCTCCAGACATTTAGTACATACTCAAGACTGATAATCAAATACAGTAGATGATGCTGTCTCTTGGAGGAGGGATTAATCCGAGACCCTATTTGTCCATAAAATATCCTATGACACATGGAAGTTCTTCTTGCCACATTTATCTCTCAATCAGCACAATTTAAACGGTCATTTACCTTGGTGCTTTTTTTGGATCCTAGCTATGTGCAAATTGGCTCCCATGTTTGAACAATAACAAATCTACTGGCTGAAGAATAATTTTGGTACACCCAGCATTCAAAACAAGCTTTCCTTTCCCTCTGCCTATACTAAATGCATGCCCACTATGAAAAAGCAAGAGGATTAAGTTATTTACCTTTTGCTGCAGCATTGAGAGTCTCTCAGGAAATCGATGCACCAGGAACTGTTTACCATACGTCTTGGAGAGCAGGAAGCAGAATGTTGCTCCAACTGCTGTTAAAACACAGCACAAGGCAAGACCCAGCCATGGTCCAAATAATGCACCGGCTAATATATTCTAAATAAAGATAAATTAGGAATGAGTTGGTTGATTAGAGCCAAGGTACCAGCTCAGGCACTATATCTGTCTTGAGCATCTCTGGACTAAGGGGTAGGGAAGGATGAGAAAAATCAGCCAGGATTTCTACTGCAGGGTGTTCATGGGCATTGGGGGTTTGGATAGGATCACTAATGCTTTGTTTGAACATAGAACATAACAGCACAGAACAGGCCCTTCGGCTTCGATGTTGCGCCGACCAATTATGAAAAAAGCAATGACCCTCCAAACTAAACCATTCCCTTCTCTTCCATAAACATATCAACTAACCTCTTAAATGCCACCAAACTTGGCCCATCTACAACTGCCGCAGGCAGGGCATTCCACTCCCTAACCACCCTCTGGGTAAAGAACCTACCTCTGATATCCATCCTACAACTATCACCCCTTAATTTAAAGCTGTGTCCCCTCGTGCTAGCTTTCTCCATCCTAGGAAAAAGGCTATCACTGTCCACCCTATCTAAACCTCTAATCATCTTATATGTTTCGATAAGCTCATTGCTTAATGTCACACAAGAAAACTATCAACTCGGTAACCAAAAATAGAATAATAATTCAGAGAATGCCAACACTCCTAGAAGAGGATTCAGTAGAATTTTGTAGCTCAGAACATGGCCATGTGAATATACTGCATGATTAGTCCAGAACTCTGATTATTGCCATGAAGCATTTAAATTCCATTTACAAAGAAGGATCTTTTAACTTTTAAACAGTTTACAATGGTGTGTCAGCTCTTCATATGGGTAGAGGCCAATGGCACAGGTGCAGTTAAAGGGGAAGTAAATGAGGGAAAAAGGAAAGCAAATCCAGACTGAAAGGGTCGGAAGAGGTTCACGTCCAGCACAAACACTGGCATGGCCAGTTGGGCCAAATGACCTGTTTCCTGTGCTATAAATACTTTGTAATTTAACTAATGCTGGCTTTGTTTTATTTCTGGAACAGTAACAGCCTCTAACCATTCCTTAATAAAAATATTCCTTTTTTTACTTTGCCAAAATGCTTCATGGAAATTATTCATGTTTACACATTTTAAAAAAGCAACACCCAGCTGCCCGGGTCATTAGAATGCAATACTTGCCAGGAAGGAGGAGCCAGGGATTGCAAAAGTTTGCTTGTAGAGGTACGCACTGCAAAAGAGCAGTAATACATAACCAGCATGCTGGGCTCTGTAAGACTGCAGCAAGCCAGCAATTGCTCGCAGCTCTTCGAGGTCAGATGGAAATGTCAGTGATCTGCAGAAAGCAAAATAAAAGAATAAGATCATCACTGAAAAATAAGACTACAGTTGAATCAAATTCATGTATAAGTAATAGATGTATAAACACATCCACGCAAATCCTCATTCAACTAAGGGAACTGTACAATTTTCTACAATTTTGTTTGAACAAAGATATAAAAATTCATACTGCAGAAAATCAAGATTTAAACAAGTAAATTAATTAGGGATCAATTGACAACAAATTCTGAGCGTTGCTGCTTGTGAAGTGAAAAGTGTCACAGTTCTGAAATTTTGGGAAAGACTGGCTTTCCTAACCAACACCAATGTCAATAATGGCATATATTCATAGCAGCAAATGTACAGCAATAGCTTTACAAGGAAGATTTAGCCAGGGGCTTTCCCTGGGTTTTAAAACGCTGCAGATGAGGTAACATTCCAATTCATTTGGAACTCAAACATTTTTTGACAGAGTTTCTCTCAAAAGATTTAAATTAAAACCAATAGGAATCAAATATAAATACATGTTCAAGAAACGGAATGAGATGTTAACCTAAGCTATTTATAAAGATCCCATGGCATTAGAAAGTTTTCAGTATCTTGGTAAAATATTCATCCCTTAACCAACATTGCCAAAACAAATCAATTGATTATTTATCCTATGTAGTTTGAGAGCCTCGCTGTGTAAAAGCTGGTTGTTGACTTTGCTTTCTAACAATAGTGACTACACTTTTAAAAATAATTCAATGTCTGCAAAGTACTTTGGAATGTATGGAAAGAGTGAAAACTTCACTCTCATTGTTCATAATTCAATGGAATAAAATGACAATGGAAACGTGGATACGAAGTTGTTTGGTGACAGGAAAGAGTAGCAAACTCCCAGACTGGCAGAAGGTATATAGTGTAGTTGCCAGGGATCGGTATTAGAGCCAGTGCATTTCTTGAACTATATTAATGGCCTACACTTTACTGTCCAGTTTCAAAATTTAAGAATGATATAACATGTGTAAGTATTCTCAATTGAGAGAAAAAAAGTTTCAAAAGGATGCAGGTTGATGAAATGGTGGTGGGGGGATGAAGACACAAAATGAAATTTAATAGTGAAGCCTGAAGTGATACATTTTGTTACAAAGAATGAGGACTGATAACACTAAATAAAGGGTACAATTCTAAACAGACTTTATGGAGACATTAAGCACAAAAGCAAGGTGATAGTTCAGCCTCAACTGGAGCAATGCATCCAGTTCAGGGCAATATATTTTAGGAAGGATGTGGAGGCATTAGACACGTTTAGAAAAGATTCATGAAAATGCTTCCATGGATGAGGGAATGCAGTCACACATAGGGGTGGCATGGTGGTTAGCACTGCTGCCTCACAGCACCAAGGATCCAGGTTGATTTCATAGCTTGGGTCACTGTCTGTGTGGAGATTGCATTTCTCCGTGTGTGCGGGTTTCCTCTGGGTGCTCCAGTTTGTGCCGACAGTCTAAAGATGTGCAGGTTAGATGGATTGGCCATGTTAAATTGCCCCTTAGTGCTCCCAAACAGGTGCCAGACTGTGGTGATTAGGGGATTTTCACAGTAACTTCATTGCAGTGTTAATGTAAGCCTAATTGTGACTAATAAATAAACTTTACTAGAGAGATTACAAATTCTGAGATTGCTTGGGCAGATAGATGGAATTTAATCCTGATAAATGCAAGGTGATGGATTTTGGGAGAAAGAATGTAAGGGGTAGGTATATGATAAAGGGTTAGACCTATTAAGAGTATAGAAATGCAGAGGGACCTGGGGGTGCAGGTACACAAGTCTCTGAAGGTGGCAGAGCAGGTGGAGAAAGTTGTGAAGAAAGCATATAGTATGCTAGCCTTTATAGGAAGGAGTATAGAGTACAAGAGCTGGCTTTTAATGTTGTAGTTGCATAAAACGTTGGTTAGACCTCATTTGGAATACTGCATCCAGTTCTGGTCGCCTTACTATCAGAAGGACGTGGAAACTCTGGAGAGAGTGCAGAGGAGGTTTACCAGGATGCTGCCTGGTATGGAAGGTCTGAGTCACGAGGACAGGTTAGGCAAATTGGGACTGTTTTCCTTAGAAAGACGTAGACTTAGAGGAGATCAAATAGAGATGTACAAGATTATGAGGAGTATAGATAAACAGGGTTAAGCTTTTTCCTAGGGTGGACTTGAATAGCACAAGGGGTCATGGGCTTAGGGTGAGGGGTGTAAGGTATAATTTGGATGCTAGAGGGAGTTTTTCCACACAGAGGGTGGTGGGGGTATGGAATGCGCTGCCAAGTAAAGTGGTGGAGGCAGGCACTCTGGAGTTATTTAAGAAATACTTAGATGAGCACATGAACAGAATGGGAATGGAGTGGTATAGAAAACTGATTTAAAATAGGGATCATGAGTCTTGGGAGTCCCTGGGAAGTGTATAAATAAATGATGATATTGATGTATTTGTTTTTATCCTACAGGTGCTTTGGTCCACCTTGTTGTATAACAAGGGGCATACATGCGATGGGTCGTGAGAGGGCTGCTCTTGGATTTTGAGAGTATCCTAGTGCTTCACGTCGTTAGTGTACGCTTGACCTGGATCATTTGATGGGCAACACGACAGCTCAGTGACTATCGCTGTGCTGTGTAGATACATGGATTTGGCCCTGAGTCTGTGGGAGTTTGCGCATTCTCCCCGTGCTTGTGTGGGTTTTCTCCGGGTGCTCCAGTTTCCTCCCACATCCCAAAGATGTGCTCTTAGGCTAACTGGCAAAACAAATTCTCCCTAAATTGTCTCAAATTTGGTTTTCAATCCATAGATCTATAAACATAGGCAGGCATCACGGGTAGAGGTGGGAACATTGGGGTGGCAGTGCGGGCTCGTTGGGCCAAAGGGCCTGTTTCCTATGCTGTTTTGTTCTTTCTTTAAAGCGAAGGTGGGGGAGGAGATCTGATAGAGATGTTCAAAATCATAAGGGTTCCAGACTGAATAATTAGAGAAACTGCTCCCATTGACAGATGGGTCGAGAATCAACAGACACCAATTTAAAGTGAATCATAAAAGAATTGGAGGCATTGAGAGAACATTTATCTTTTATACTGGGCAAGTGGTTGGGATCTGAAATTCAATGCCTAACAGCGAGACGAAAGTAGATTCAATCTTGGCTTTCAAAAGGGAATTGGATTACCTGAAGAGATAAATGTTGCACGGCCAGGGAGGAAAAGCAGGAGATGGAACTAATTGAGTTGCTCTGGCAGGAAGTCAGCATGGACAGATGGTCAAAATAGCTTCCCTGTTTTGTATCCATTCTACAGTTCTAAGGGGTAATCTTGAGCCAAGGTGAGACATGTTTAATGCAGCCATAGCAGTGTGATATGGACACAAAAAGCTCATCAATTACCATTTTTCTGCAATAACAGCGCTACAAGTACTCAGCTGGTCTGGCAGCGAGGAACAGAGTTAACACTGAGTATAACTTCAGTGTTACATTGTGTCGCGGATTGTGTGAATGCAGCCAATATTTGTAAAGAATTTATAATGTGAGCTCACTATCAGATTCTAGCCTACTGCACGTTCAAATTTCATTGAATCACAGGAATTCTAATATTCTTTCAACATCAGTATTAACTGCTCCCTGGAGTTGGAGTTATTCCATTCTGTTCTATTTCTCTGCTGTCTTCAGTTCAAGATTAGGAGCTTCAATTGGCTCCTGTGCTAACTTATTTCTAACATCCCATTTTGGATTTTCAATGGTAACAGTCGCTCTTGGAAGGGGAAAACTAAAGGCCAACAGTACAGTACATGACGGTCATTAAGAAATCCCAGAGAAAATCCATTTTCCAGTCATTTTTACTGCTGGCTCAGGAGCCTTCTTAACTTGCTTTAACAAGAGGAAGCAAGTGAAAGATACTGTCTCTCTCCACCCAGCAATAAGAATATCACACCTCAATAATAAGGATCAATCTTGGGAGAAACATGAACTACTTGTAAAAGAGCCCTGCAACTGGAATCCTACAACAAACCTATCTCATGGACCACTCTAGCCAAAGAACATGCTGCATCAGCTGAACCTGTTGAATAAATTATTAACCTTGAAATTGAACTCGATCTGCTACCCCAGCCATATGAAATATATACAAAATTAAATAGAGAATGCCAAAGAAACTCATTTGGGAGTGGGGAGAATGTGGTACTCGCTGTCATAGGGAGTGCTTGATGAAAATGGAATAGATCTATTAAAGAGGAATCTAGGTCAGCATACAGCAAAGAAGAGGATTAAGGGAACTAGAGTTAAATGAGGAAGATTGGAAAAAGGTTGAGTTCAGCACAGACATCAACATGAGCTGGCTGTGCCAAGTGGCCTGTTTCTGGCTCTCGTTATTATATGCAATCCCACATTACCCATCTGCCAAACAGCAGCAACAGTTTTTAACCTTTCATTTCTCCAACTGTTCCTCAATCACCTTGACTTCATGAACAAAACAGTTTTATAATGCCTGTAATTATCACCTCTCATTTCTAGTATCATTGCACATGTCCATGATTCATTATTTCCACATCATCAAATATTGGACATAATATTCCACACAATCCTGGTGAGTGCATGTACAGCCAAATAAGCATATTGCAGATACATATTCAAATCTTTACTTTCTTTCCTTTCATAGTCAATGTCCATATGTATAAAACCTCAAATTCTACTTTTCCTTAATTTTTTTTTTAAACAGAGCTGTGCATGTATATTTTTAGATCTCTCATCTCATCCTCTCCCTCAGGAGGTTATATTACTAATCCTGGAACTAATTTCCCAAAAGACACTTCTTTTTAATGTACTGTGATCTGCATTTGCCTATCTAATCCCTAAATTATCTACATCATTCCTCTCAATTTGCTACACATTCTAAATTTGATTAGCCAACAAACTGATCATCCTAATCTATTTACCAGCATAGCTGGAAAGAGACAAATTATCTACAACAGGGCAAATGCTATATCTAATACAAAAGATAAAAAACTTGCATTTATTTAGTACCTTTAACATCCCCAAGCACTTAAAAACATTATCATTGAACATTTCTTTGAACACTAGGCCACAGGAGCAGGTATCAGAACATATCAGAAGTAGATTTTAAAGGAGCACCTCAAAGAGGTAGAGGAGGAATTCCAGTACATAGGGTCAAGATTACAGAAGCATGGGTGCCAGTGAGCAATGATTAAAATCTGAAATGCGTATAAATTCAGAATCAGAGGAATGCAGATAAATATTGCATGGCTTGTAAGGCTGGAGGTAGTTACAAGTAGGAATGAAGACATTGAGAGATTTGAAAACAAAGATGAGAATTTTAAAATTGAAGCAGATCAGGAATCAGCATTTTTTTTAAAAAATTGTTCATGGTGTTACAGGCTAGTCCAGCATTTACTGTGCATCCTAATTAATTGCACTTAAGAAGGTGGTAACAAACCACTTTCTTGCACTGTCAAAGTCCACATATTATATGAACACACACATGCTGTTAAAAACAAATACCAGGATTTAGGCTAGACCATTTATGACAGATGAGGAGACATTTCTTCACTCACACAGTGATGAGCCTGTGGAATTCATTACCTCAGGAACATTGAATGTATTTAAGGAGCAGCTTAATACAGCACTTGAGACAATTGAGATCAAAGTTTATGGGAAAAAAACAGGATTAGACTATTGAGTTGGATGATCAGCCATAATCGTGATGAATGGCAGAGGCATGCTTGAAGGGCCAAATGACTGCATCCTGCTCCTATGTTTACTGAGTGTACATCAGCAACCACAGCAATATTCAGTGAAGACTTGGTACAAATTAAGACAAATTAAGAAGCAGCAGGCTTTTGAATGAGGACATATTTATGTTGGATGCATTGAAATAATAAAGTCTAGAGACAAAGTCATGGATAAAGGTTTCAGCAGGAATCAAGCTGAGGCAAGGATAGAGTTGGGTGACGTTACAGACATGGATAACAGCAATCTTAGTGATGGAACTAAGTCGTTGCAAGCTAATAAGATTAACAATGAGAAACATTTAAACAGAAGAAAAAGACTTGACTATTCCACTGCACTTCTGGCCAGCCTTCCATCTTCTACCCATCATAAGAAATATAAAGCTATTAGGAGAGAAGTCAAAAAAACAATTAAGGTAGCAAAGAGGAACTATGAAATGACTTTGTCAAGGAACATGAAACAAAATAGTAAATTATTTTATAAACACAAAGAAAAAAGGACTGTGATGGGAATAGAACCATTAAGGAAGAGACTGGGTAATACCACAGGAGATTTCTGCTCACCCAGTTTTAGACGTTGGATAAAACAGTGTGACAAATCAGAAACAGAGGAGAAGTCAGAGACTGTAATGGGATAGAGCTAGGTGTTGCAAATGTACATGTGGAACCTTTGAGTCGTTGGATGATGTCTCCATAGATGAGAAACAGGAGGCAACTAAAGATTGATCCTCGGAAACATCCATTTACTCAATCTTACTTTCTGCCTTTTCTCTCCTTAGCCATCTCTTTTATTCATACTTTCAATGTTATCTTTAACACCTTGCATATATAGTATTGTAAAATGTCCCATAGGTCTTCACAGGAGCATTATCAAACAAAAAGCCAGATATAAAGATATCAAGATAAAGGCAAAATTGTGCAGAAGCTGGAATCTGAAACAAAAACAGAAAATGCTGGAAAAACTCAGGTCTGATAGTATCTGTGGAGAGGGAATAGAGCTAACATTTCAAATCAGGATGACCCTTCATCAGAGCTCCTGATCACTGATTCCTTTAAGCTTGGACAAGGGGTCACTCTGATTCGAAATGTTGGCTCTACTCTCTTCCACCGATGCTGTCAGAGTTCCTGCATTATTTGTAAAACAAAACATGTTATGTTTAACATGTTAAATGGGATATAGGGTCGGGTATGTAGATGGGTCGAGAACTGGCTCCGGAGGAGGAGACAGAGGGTAGTAGTGGAAGGCTCTTTTTCCGGCTGGAAGCCTGTCACTAGTGGAGTGCCACAAGGCTCAGTACTAGGTCCTCTTCTATTTGTGGTCTACATAAACGACTTGGAAGTTGGGTAGGTGGTGAGATCAGCAAATTTGCTGATGACACCAAGATGCTTGGATTGGCGGGTACAGAGGAGCAGTGTCAGGCAATACAACAGGACATAGATAGGTTGGTAGACTGGGGAGATAGATGGCAAATGGAATTTAATCCGGATAAATGCGAGGTGATGCATTTTGGCCGGAAAAATGTAGAAGAGAATTATAGGATAAAAGGTAAAACTATATGGAGCATAGAGACGCAGAGAGACTTGGGGGTGCAGGTTCACAAGTCTCTGAAGGTGTCCTCACAGGTGGAGAAGGTGACAAAGAAGGCGTATAGTATGTTAGCTTTCATAGAAAAGGGTATAGAATATAAGAGTAGGAGTTTGATGTTGCAGTTGTATACAACTTTGGTTAGGCATCACTTGGAATACTGCGCCCAGTTCTGGTCTCCGTACTATCGGAAGGATGTGGAGTCCTTGGAGAGAGTGCAGAGGAGGTTTACCAGGATGCTGCCTGGTATGGAAGGACTGTCTTATGAGGAACGATTAAATAGACTGGGGTTGTTTTACCTTGAAAGACGTCGGCTTAGAGGGGATCTCATAGAGGTGTATAAGATTATAAGGGGTATAGATAGAGTAAATGGAGGTAAACTTTTTCCACCTTTAGAAATGGATAGGACGAGGGGTCACGGCCATAGGGTGAGGGGGGCTATGTATAGGACGAATATTAGAGGGCAGTTTTTCACACAAAGGGTAGTGGGGGTGTGGAAGGCACTGCCGAGTAAGGTGGTGGGAGCAGGCACGCTGGGGCTGTTTAAGGGTCTCTTGGACAGCCACATGAGCGGTATGCAGATAGAGGGATATATTAGGACTGTTTAACTACGGCTTTTTTCCCCACAGGTAATTCGGTCCATACTTGACCAACATTGAGCATGCATTCGGCAGGTGGTGCGGGTACAGCTCTTGGATGTTGATTCATGGGTTGCCTGGTACCTCATGTCGTAAATGAGTGCTTTATGTGGACCATCTGAAGGGCACAATGACAGCTCAGAGACTATCGATGTGGCTGTGCAGACACTTGGAATTGGGCCGGTGTCTGCGGGAGTTTGCGCGTTCTCCCCGTGGTTGCGTGGGTTTTCTCCGGGCGCTCCGGTTTCCTCCCACAACCCAAAAATTAGCTCTTAGGCTGATTGGGAAACAAATTGTCCCTATAGTGAGAGTTTTCCATATTAGGAATAATATATACATTATTATATAGGAATAATATAATAGGATAATGGATTTGCTACTATATAGTTATGACGGTGGCGCAGGCTCGTTGGGCCGAAGGGCCTGTTTCCCGTGCTGTGTCGCTCTTTAAAAAAAAACAGGTAATCAAAACTTGACTGAAGAATTAAGTTTCAAAGGAGAACTTTATTAAACACTACTGCATTTGAAAGCGCCAGAATCAACGTGGGGGCCTTTCAGCCTTGATGTCTGTCTGATATTCTGCAATAGTTCAGTTTTGATTGGTTTAATCTGTCATCAAGAATTATACCTGCAGGATACTGAACCATTTCATATTAGAATACAAGTCTACAAAATCTACCCTAAGAGTTTACAATGTACTGGCATTGCAATTAGTGGGGACATAAAGGAAAAAACTCACCTAGCAGCTTTCACAACCTCCAGACATCACAAAAGAGCAGCACAGTGGTTAGCATTGCTACTTCACAGCTCCAGGGACCTGGGTTCGATTCCCAGCTCGGGTCACTGCGTGGAGTTTGCACGTTCTCCTTTAGCCTGCGTGGGTTTCCTCCGGTTTCCTCCCACAGTCCAAAGGTGTGAGGGTTAGGTTGATTGGTCATGCTAAAATTGCCCTTTAGGTTAGAGGGATTAGTGGTTAATAACACGTAGGGATATGGGGGTAGGGCCTGGGTGGGATTGTGGTCAGTGCAGACTCGATGGGCCGAAAGGCCTCTTTCTGCACTGTAGGGTTCTATGATTCTATGTTCTAAAACACTTTACACACTTCTGACATACTTATTTGGCTGTAACGCCAAAATATTAGCAAGCATCTCAAGATTCTTTAAGAGAAGAAATGAAGACTGAAGAGTAATAGAGGAATTCAGAAAATATAAATACTTAAAGAAATAGGTGGGCAGCTTAGTTCAGGGAAGAGCAAAAATTGAAATTCTGCCACAGACAATGGGATGGGAAATCCACAGAGGATCAGATTAGTCCTGTCCAACTTCCACATCACTTCTGTCCTGATCACTGGTTCATTTCCCTGAAATGCATTTGAATTTAAAATCACTTATGTTTACAAAGCCCTTTCTGTACTCCCAAATTGCACATTATTACAATGCCTCACTAGAAAGAGAAAGGCAGGACTATCTTAACCTGCATTCAGCAGTACTGTACCCAACATTATAAAATAATAGACCTGCGTAGCACTGGCTCCCATGAAGACTGACCTGCATAATACTGGTCCCATGCTACGTGGTGAAAAAAAAAGTATTGTACCTCAGTGCTATATGACAAGACTTGTATATTAATGAAACCTAGTACTATAGTACGAGGTCTGCATAGTACTAGATCCCAGTGCTAGACTGTGACAGACCTGTACAGCAGTGTGCTCCTCAAGCATATCAATGCTGTAATCATGTTGTTTTTCTGGCCATAATTTACATTTGGAAGGACAAAGTCTATGAAGTCATTTTCCAACATGCATCTTTCAGCTCAAAGGACAAAGTATAAAGATATACACAATCATTACTGAAGTGACAACATTGTTTATGGACAAAGACTTGTATGAAGGAAGTACCTTGAGTTGTTTCTGATCACTTCACAGTGGAAGAGATGGAGGGCACAGAATTGCTGGAAAAGAAACTTCAACTTCATCAGCATATGAAATGAGAAGACAAGTATCTAACAAAGAATTTTTATCAAAGACACTGAAATTTTCTCTTCTCAGACACTGATGGATCTATTTCTTCCCAGCATTTTTAAATTGTTATACAATTGTTGATTTTAAAAGAGTTTCAGTAGTGAGCTATAAGAAATGAGCGTTTGCAGACTTCTCACCACTTGCTCCTATTTTTCTGAAGAGCAATACAATCCAACTGAATTGTGTTGAATGATCAGAAACATTGGAAAATGTGTATAAAATAAGGAAGATCTATCAATTACCTTTCCAAGTTGAAAGGTCACAGCACATTGGAACCAGAGAACATTAAGAGATTTTCAAGCTTTGACAGAGTGGGGGAAATCTATTTCTTCTAGCAAAAGTGTCAATGCCCTGAGGTCATGGATTTAAAATCAGTATAAAACAAATCAAAAGGGAGACAGGAAAATGTTTCTAAGGTTACAGCTGTTGAAAAAATGCTGAAAGTAGTTTCCATAAAAAGTGAGTTGGACACGTACTTGCAGATGAGTAACTGAATAAGGTTGTGGGTAAAAAGCAAGTGGATAGTGGGGGCGGAGTGCTAAAGTAGGATCGTTCTTTCAAAGAACCAGCACAGGCAAGAAAGCTAAAAGGTCACTTTTTTGTGCTATTAAGTTTATATGATGCTAAATCCCTTTCTTGTAACTTGTTAAAATCGCTGCCTTGGTGCCAGACACACAGGGGATGGCGATCAATGTCACTCACACTTCACTGGGATAGAAAAAGATCCCGAAGAGCTACATGTCGTTATAAGAGGAAGAAGTCTCCTGGCTGATCCTTCACCCTCAAAATGTTTTATTTTAAAAGGTGATGATGGGAACCTGCTGTGTATAAAACCGGTTGCCGCCTGTCCTATAGTGAGGACGTTCAGCGGGTGAAGCTGGAGCCTCTCCTCCAGCAGCCAGTGCCCTCACCACAGCCTCTGCGAAAGAGCGGCACCATACGGGCCCCAGCTGGAGCCTCCCGAAGCCGCGGCCTTTTACCTGGGCTCCTGCCTCTCCTCTTCCTCGCTGCCGCCGCTCAAAGGCACCCGGCTGTGCGCTGCATGAGGCAGATTGCTGGACAGCACGTATAGATAAACCGTGGCAGCGCCGAATATTACCAGCAAGCCAACCGGAGACTTGGTCGACATGAACCCGGGGAGCTCGGTGAATCCGGAGGCGGCGGACCAGCTGCAGCGTCCTGAGCAACTGAGGCAGGAACCGCGAATGGCGACGATCCGGAGGCCGCCCCGGCACCCTGGACTGCGCGCGCAGCCCCCTCGTCACCTGACCCGGAGCGCACAAGCGCCCGAGAACGTCACTGGAGCCCAGCTGTCATGGCAACCGGAAGAGGTCAAGGCCGCCGGGAGGGTGGAGCACGTGACCTAGCCATCGCAGCCCCCGCTGTCTTCGTTCCCGCCCCCGCCGTCCCAAGCCCCGCCCCAATTCCCGCCCATTCTCTGACTCCGCCCCCCATCACCACCGACCGCGCTCCTGGCCACCGCAGGCCCCGCCCCTGGCCACACCAGACCCCGCCCACCTCAGGCCCCGCCCCTGGCCATCCCAGACCCCGCCTCCGCCATGACAACACCCGCCCCGTCCCGGTGCATGTTGGGGGTGAATGCTGCAGAAGCTGCGGCCTAGTGAGGGTTTTGTCGTGGTCAACATTGACATCTGCTGCTAGTGAATTACTAACATTTATTTATTAGTGTCACAAGTAGGTTTACATTAACACTGCAAGGAAATTACTGTGAAAATCCTCTAGTTACTTCTCTGAAGTCTGTTCGGGAATCAAACCCAGTTCCTGGTGCTGCTAGGCGTGCTACCATTACTGTTACTACCCAATAAGCGGGTTTAACAGCATCTGTGGGAAGAGAATAGAGTCAACCTCTCCAGTCTGGATCACCCAGGGTCAGAATTTTGTCAAATTTCTTTATCAATCAAATTATTGTCCTGTCAATCTAATTTCTGTCACCAGCAAATTGATGAAAGGTATCATCAGCAGTGCTCTTAATAGTAAAGTACTTACTGAAGCAAAATTTGGGCTCTGCCAGGGCTATTCAGCTCCAGATCTCAGTACAGTTTTAGTCTTAACATGGACAAAAAGAAATGAATTCCATTGGTGAGGTCAATATGGCTATCCTTGACATCAAGGCAGCATTTGACCGAGTGTGCTATCAAGTAACTTAGCAAAACTGGAATCTATAGGACTCAAGGGAGAAAACTCTTCAGTATTGGAATCATACCGAGCATAAAGGAGAGTGGTTATTGGAGGCCAGTTGAATCAGCCCCGGGATGTTGCTGGATGAGTTCTTCAGGTAGTGTCCTTGGTACAGCCATTTTCATCAATGATCTTGCCTTCATCATAAGTTCAGCAATGTGGATGCTTGCTGATGATTACAGAATGTTCAGTACTGGTTGAGATTGCTTAAATAATGAAGCAGTCTGAGCCTACATGCTGCAAGAGTTGGACAATATCGATGCCTGAGCTGATAAACGACAAGTTACATTGTGCCACACAAATGAAAATGTCTATCTCTAGTTGAGAGAATCCCCATCATCTCCCCTTGAAATTCAATGGTATTACCAATGTTAAATCCCCCATTATCAAAGTCATGGATGTTAACAAGGACAAAAGACATCCATAAAAACAGTGTGACTAAATACAGGTTAGAGGTTGGGAATTCCACATTCTTCAAAGCCTGCCCAACATCTATAAAACACAATTCAAGAGCATTCTTTAATAATCTCCACTTGCCTGAATGAGTGCACGTCCAACAACACTGAAGAGGCTTGACACCATCCAAGACAAACCAACTCATTGGATCAACATTCTAACCAGCTTCTTAAATGTTCACTCCATCTTCCACCAGTGCGTGTTGGGAGCAGTATGTAACATCTATACAATACACTGCATCAACTCACATGGGATCTTTCCACCTAGAAAGATAAGAGTGGCAGATGTACGGAACAACAGCACTTTCAAGTTCTACTCCAAGTCATACACCATCCTGACCTGGAACTATATTGCTGTGCCTTCACAGTTGCTGGATCAAAAACCTAGAACTCACATCCTAACTGCACTGTGGGTGGCACTTCCACAATATGCAGCAGTTATACCAGTGCCCAGGAGAGTTACTCGGTGACCACAGATCTCTTTCAATAATCCCAATATCCAGCATAGTCAAAGTCTGGAACTCCAGTTTCCATCACAGTTTGAAGATATCCAGCTGAAATTCTTGGAAATATTTGGGTTTCAAATTTAAAAATATATTTGCAGAATGCATTTTTTTGCAAAAATTACCAAAAAACAGTTTCACTAATTTTGAAATACCTGAAGTCTTGAAAACGACAGAGACTCGAACTCCCTTCAAAGAATTTTCCCTTTGACAGAGCTTTGAAATCAGGAACGTTCGTAAAATGCAGCATGTGGCCTGCCTCTGTTACCCGCTCACTCCCGACGTATCTCCCATTATACTGAGTCAGTGGAGTTGTTGGGCAGTCTGTTCATCCTTAAACCTATTGAAATCCTTAAGTAGCCAATCCACTTATGCACCTCATCCCAAACCTGCCACAATTTTGCATGCAGGAAAGAAAGGTTCACACCAGATGGATAGCCTGGCACCTGATTTAAATTAATTTATTCTTACCACATGTATTCATATACAATAAAAAGCATTGTTTCACAGCTAGGATGCAGAGAAGGATCGACCTAACATGAAATAGGTCCATTCAAAGTCTGATGGCAGCAGGGAAGAACCTGTTCTTGAGTCAGTTGGTATGTGTCCTCAGACTATTCTATCTTTTTCTCAATAGAAGAAGATGAAAGAGAGTATCTTCGGAGTGCATGGGGATCCTTGATTATGCTGGCTGCTTTTTCTGAGGCAGTGGCAAGTGTGGACAGGATCAATGGATGGGAGGCTGGTTTACACGATGGGCTAAGCTTTGTTCACAACCCCAGCTTTGTTCACAACCTTTTGTAACTTATTGTGGTCTTGGGCAGAGGAGGAGCCATACCAAGCTATGATACAAGCAAAAAGAATTTGTACGTGCATCTGTAAAAGTTGATGAGAATCATAGCTGACATGCCAAATTTCCTTAGTCTTGTGACAAAGTAGAGTTGTTGGTGTGCTTTCTTAACTATAGTATCAGCATGTGGGGACCAGGACAGATTGTTGATTATCTGGACACCTAAAAAATTAAAGCTCTTGACCCTTTTTACTTCGTATCCACTGATGTAGACAGGGACCTGGAGGAGGTGCAGTTGAAGTTAGGGGGTCATGTGGTGACATCTTCCATAAACTATCCAATCATTGAATCATAGAATCCCTACAATGCAGAAGAAGACCATTCAGCCCATCAAGTCTGCACCAACACTCCAGTAATACATCTTTAACCCAGCCCACCCCCCCAGCCCTATACCCCTAATCCCACACATTTATTGTGCTAATCCCCCTGACCTAAATATCTTTGAACAATCAAGCAGCAATTTAGCATGGCCACTCCACCTAACCTGCACCTCCTTGGTAGGAAGCTTGAGCACCTGGAGGAAACAGGCATAGGGAGAACATGCAAAATCCACACAGTCACCCAAGACCAGAATCGAACCTGGGTCCCTGGTGTTGTGAGGCAGCAGTACTAACCATCTGCCACTGTACTGCCCCAAAGTCAGAGTTAGCAACCATACTAAGGCACCCATTTATTGAAAACAGTGAACAAGGAAAAAGTATGTGATACACATAATGAACAAAACTGGGATTCTTTAGATGAACAGCCAGTAGATTTTAGGAGACTAATTTCAGCTCAATGAAAACCCAAAGCTCATGCATGGAAAGCCTGTACAGGAATCCTGCCTCAGTCAAGACTTTACCTCTTAGTAAGAGGTGAAAATAACCCTCTGTGTCATCATCATCATCAGTCATTGGTCAAATCAGCAGCACAGATAGTGGCATCAAGGCAGCCTCACACAGAGACTGACCAAGAAAAAACTGGCCAAGACTGTGTTATAAATATGATATGGAAATGCCGGCATTGGACTGGGATGGGCACAATAAATAGTCTCACAATATCAGGTTAAAGTCCTACAGGTTTAGTTGGAATCACAAACTTTTGGAGCGTTGCTCATTTATCAGGTGAGTGGACAGCTAGATTTCACAGCAAATAGAGACAGAGGCACAAGTGCAAGATAAATGGTTGGAATGCAAATCACTGAGCAGAAACTGATAGCCAAGTTCCACATGCATGAGGATGGCCTCAACTGAGATTTTGGATTTTTATCACATTACGTGTAACCCACAACATTTGGCCTGAACTTGCAAATTCCTACTAACCATCCTCACCTCAGATAATTCACACCTCCTTAACCTGTCATTATCCCCCTCTCCACTCACACTGTCTGTACTTGGAAAGACTTGATTACTTGAAAAGACTTGCATTCCAACCATTATCTTGGGACTAATAACTTTATATTTCTTTAGGAAATCTATAATGCTACAAATATTTAAAACTTTCCTCTTTAATGGCTTTAATTGGCCTCATAATTCCATTGGTACTGGCTTCCAAACAAATGATGAAAGTGGAGATCCCAGTGAAAGCAGTTAATTCATCAACTACAGTAATTTTTGACGTATTGTCGATGATTTTATTGACAATTTTCTTTTTCATTTCAAGCTTATTTATTATCTTATTATTAGTATCATAAGTCTGCTAACATTAACACTGCAATGAAGTTACAATGAAAATCCTCTGGTCGCCACATTCCAGCTCCTGTTTGGGTACACTGAGGAACAATTTAGCATGGACACTGCATGTAACCAGCATGTCTTTCTCACTATGGGAGGAAACAGAGTCCCTGGAGAAAACCCATGCAGACATGGGGAGAATGTTCAGAGTTCACACAGACAATGACCCTATCCAGGAATCAACCCCGGATCCTTGGTGCTGTGAGGCATCAGTGCTAACCACTGTCTACTGTGGGTATATGATTGATTATGTCTACACAGACTATGCAAGAAACTCCTCATTTCAATTCCATTGATTTGCTGTAGGTCAGTGAGGCTCTTGTGGTCAATTGTTTTGAGTTGTTGACTTGTTTTGGCAATGTAATAAGCTGTACGGAATACACAAGTGGTAATTTCAAATGCCAGTTGTTCACTTTTGACATTCAGGTTAAGAAGAGTTTCATTCTTATCCATGGTTTGAATTTTTCCTAATCTCATATGGCATGCAGATTTCTTGCGTTGATTTATTTTTGCAGGGGTTCCTCTCCTACAGCTCTTCTCTCTGTTCTTTCTGGATGAGGATATTTTACGAGAGGCTAAGTTTCGAGAGATGTTATCTCCTTGCTGAATACAGTTTCAGATTGGAAATGGCATGGTGTGCCGTGTACCAATGTTTACCACCCGGAACAAAGATTCAGTAATTTTTATTTTTGAACTTCTCAAATGCCATTTTTGATCACACAGCAGGGTATGACTGAGCCTCAGTTCCCTTACATGGCAATTCAGCAGATTCTTTCTGTGGCAGCTCACTTGCCTAAGCTATAAGTATCAATGTTTATTTCCCAATGGATGATTTTATAGAAGCACAGAATCCCTACAGTGCAGAAGGAGAACATTTGGCCCACTGAGCCTGCAGCAACAACAATTCCACCCTATCCCCATCATACCATGTATTTACCCTGTTAATCCCCCTGACACTAAAGGGCAAATTACCATGGGCGATCAACTTAACCCACACATCTATGTTATCTGTGAGTTTTTGGCGTGTGTATTATTATTGTTTGAAATGTTTGAGGTTCATTCAAACTACCCATGACAATAAGTAACCCAGTTGTGGTGTACCAATTACTAAAGACAATTTACTAAAGAAAAGACAAATTTAGATGAACAAAACTATAATTATGTAGGACACACAAACAGGCTATGCACAGTTTTATCGAGAAATTCCCCCTCTTAGAAACTATATCCCCAAAAGCTGAACTCAGTAAAACTTCCCTATTCCCCAAACAAAATCTACCCAAAACAAATCTATAAATTAGATGCAGAATATATATTTTCAGCTTGTTGCTGTTCTGTTGGTCTATTCTTGTTCCTATTCCTCTTCGTTGTTAAATCCTTTAGTTAACCATAGATGGATCAGATTTCCCAGGGAGATTTTAGTTGCTGTATAGAATATTGACTTATCTATGTTTAGCTACCATCATTGCTTTTAATTTAATTTCTCAATCAATTTTAACCAATTTGCCCCTCACATCCATGCTGTATTTATTGTAAATCTTTGGTTTAGTTTAGTTAAAACCAGACAGTTAAAAGATACATATAAGAAGAAAGATGAGGATTGTCTTAAGTGTTCTTGCTCCCAGTCAATATAAAAGTGAAAGGATAATTTAAGTCTGGCTATTTTCTTTAATTTTGCCATCTCTTTCACTCTCCACAAAGACTGATGTACTGGGATATCCCATGTAACAGGCCACTACATGAGAGTAAGCCAAGATAATAGAATCACAGAATCCCTACAGTGCAGAAAGAGGCCATTCAGCTCATTGAGTCTGCACTGACAACAATCCCACCCAGGGCCTAACCTTGAAACCCCACGTAATCCCCCTGACACGGAGGGGTAATCCCACACAGACCTGTTCCCTGTATTTACCCTGCTAATCTCTTTAACCTGCACATCTTGGGACATTAAGGGGTAATTTAGCATGACCAGTCCACCTAACCATAATGTATGTAGGTGGGTTAGCACAGCTGTCCTCACTCAGGGGATTTCCCATGGCATAGCGATCCAAATCTGAAATCCACTTCTCCACTCCCTACCCAAGGGCACTGAGGTCAGTCATGGTGCCCATAATAATGCCTAAGCCAAGGCCAGTTAACCACAGAGACTGTGAACTAAACCTGAGCCATGCCTAGCCTGTATGACTCACCTCCTCACTGCCTTAAGCAGCTGAGACAGTTTATCATATTACAGTTCAAAGTGAAATTGGAAACTGATTCTAAGGTGTTACATTTTTCAAAAGCAACCCTTTCAGAACCAAGCATTGCTTTCAAATTAACATTGTACTTATTAAATCAGTAATCATGTTCAATGAGTAATTTTCCAATCTTCCCTGTTTTTGTCACCTCACCTAGCTATTTATTGCAAACTGTGCTATTCTATCATCAGGATCTTTATAGTGGAGTGCAATCATATGATTTATTTCTTTTTTAAAAGATTGTGTTCTTGTGATGACCCACACAAGACAACAGCTGCCTTGACAATCTGGCACCTTTCCCAATCTTCAGGATGTTCCAAAGCGTTTTAGGCCAATAATGTAGCATCAGGAATGTGGCAGGAAACTTGAACAGAGCAAACTCCCACAAACAACAATGTGACAATGACCAGATAATCTGTTTTTGCGATGTTGGCTGAGGGATAAACACTGGCCAAGACATTGGGAATAATTCCACTGGGGAGTGGGATTTTTTTTAACACCCTTCTAAAAGAGGAGATGAGGCCTGAATTCAACATCTCAGTCAAAAAATGGCCCCATATAGCATTTCCTCGGTGCTCCACTGAAACTCATTTTGGGAAAACCTATAACTAGAGTGTCACTGTTTAAAAATAAGACAGAAAGAGATGGATAAAAACTTCCTTTCAAAATATCTGTAAGGCAGAAGTACATAGAGTCTTGATAAGCAGGGGGTGAAAGGTTATTGGGAATGCAGAGCTGATGTTGCAATTAGATCAGCCATGATCCTATTGAACAGCTGGACGGACTTGAGGGGCTGAAATGCCTATTCCTCTTAATTCATATGTTCATATATAGTAAGTGTGTTTTTCCACACTAAGATCATCTTGGACACATCAATGCTGGATCTACTCAATTTTCTGATGATCCCTTTGGTAATTTTCACCACTACCCTGGCCTTTCCATTTGATTGTGGTTAGTGTGTGGACGATGTCTAATGCTGAATCTTCCAATCATTTGTGAGGTGTCTGAATTCTGCAGTGAAGGCCATTGTCACTCATCACACTGTCAGGAATGTCATGATGATGAAGTGTGCCATCGCCTTCTCCCCATCTCACTGGCAGTCATTGACGTCAGCTTCTCCACTCCCGCTAGTCCAAATAGCCGTTGACTGCAGCAAGATGATCAGTTCTGAAGAGAATGAAAAGATCAAACTCCAAGCTTCATCCATGGTCTGTTTGGGAAGTCCTCAGGCATTTAGCTTGCTTAGCTTGATGTTCATCACACACACTGCACTGGCTGCTGTGGGCCTTCACCTGACCCTGGCTTGACCAACACAGCACTTGACTTGCCTTCCTCAGGCTAGAATCAATTCCTTGATGACTTGCATGGATGTGCATCAGCATCTCATTTCACATCTCTTCTGGGTGGCACAGTGGTTAGCACTGCTGCCTCACAGCTCCAGCTTCCAGCAGCAGGAGCCCTTGGATGGTGTCAGGCCATCCTTTCAACACTACTTCCTGTGGCATTGGAGTGTTGCATGTCGTTGTGTCGTTTGCTTGCTCTGAGCTGGATGCTTGTCTGTTAGATTCAACAAGGGGGAATTATCCACCATGGGAATCGTAGCAGGTGGGGGCTGGACCATGCAAATATCCGTTGACCCTCAGGTGGGAATTCCTGGTTTCGGGGTGTGCATGAATGGACAATCCCAACCGATGTCTCTGCTGGATTGCTGAGACTTCTTACTGTGTTTACCCCAAGCTAATGCTGGCATCTCCACATCAGGATTGCTGACTTCCAGAGCATGTTGTGGCGTTGCTTCTTGCTGAATCTGGAACAGTTCATACTGTGTACTTGCTTCAGTAACTTCCTTCTGAGGGAGCATGGCTGTGGACATCCAGCATGTCAGTGATATATATCTTCTTTCACTTTTGATGCCATATTTCGTGTGGTGGGAAAAATGGCTTCTGCACAAAGCCTTTGTTTCATTTGAGATAGCCTTAGCAGTCACGTGACTAGGGCAAGCCACAATACACAAGAGGGAGCAGTGTGCAAAGGCATCTCCAAACACTGACTTGGAGAGTGATAGTTACAATTGGCTTCAATGCTTTAGCCCAGGTTAAAGAAAATTAGCCTGATGTCTTCTCAGGGCTCGAACATGAGCTGCGCTTTATTCATTCCTCCAACAGCCCAATCACAAAGAACATTGGAATTGAATTGCTGCCTTTCAGTACAACTTGACCAAGAACAAACCCAACAACTTTGAAACAAGCAGGATCTACAACAGGACAGTAACATCATTCCACTGCTTGTGCATCTGATGCTACATTTTTGCTTCTTTAAATAATGCTGGAAGAAGTTTGAAGCCAGTTTTTTTTTAACAAGTCCAAAACACTGTACGTTTGAGAGCTTAGAGTGTAGATATTGAAGAATACAGCTACCAATTGCAGAGTAAAGGGCATAGTTTCCTTGTTAATGTGCATATTGCTAGAATTGGAGGATTGCAGAGATCTCAAGGAATTGTGGAGTTGAAGAAGATTACAGTGAAAAGGAAGGGTGACGTAATGAAAGGATTTGAAAACTAGGATGAGAATTTTTAATATGCAATGTTGAGCAATGATGGGTGAATGGGACTTGGTACGCAGAACTGCAGACATTTGGCAGAGTTAAGTTCATGCAAGATGTAAGGTAGAAGGCTAACCAGAGCAACATTAAAATAGGCAGCTGCACTGGCACTGTGCCCTCTTACTCCAAGAGCACCCTTCTTAGTCACTATTAATTCCAAAGTATCACCCTTCATACATCCGATCCTGCATTAGTCCCAACTACCCATTATCTCCATTCTTACTGGGTCCCAATGCATCATCATATTCAATTTAAAATCCATGTCTCCATCTTCAAACCTTCCACAGCCTTGCCCCACTCTACATCTTTTGTGAACTTGCCCCCATTCACCATATTCTTTGATTCTCCTATCTGGATCTTAGTGGTTCCCCTTCACCCTTCTGTTAATAGCACAGCCTTTCCTGAACATCTGCTCTGAATCCTCTGCCTCCCCATTCTTTGTCCTTATAAACATCCACACAACCCACTTTGTAGACCACACTTCTCATCAACTGGTCTCAACTCTCTTGCATTACTTTGTACCATCTCAATTTATAGTTTCTTCTCTCTTCTCACTCTATAAATCAGCCATCATAATGCATTAAATGGTCTCCTTCAAGAGAAGCTACCACATGTCAAATTTATTCATGGCTCAGATAGTAATCCAGAAGTTATTATGTTTGTGGTTCTGCTTTGTTATTTAGCTCCCACTTGCTCATATATGGTTAGCAGAATCTCTTTCTTAGTCTTAGCCATGTTGTTGGTAGCCGCATGGAGCATGACATCTGGATCTTTCCCCTGCCAGTTTCCCTCCAGCACCAAGTAGATGTCCTTAATCCTGGCACCATGCTGCCCACACAGTTTTCAGGCTTCACATTTACTTCCCCTCCCAGTTCTGTAATTTCCTTCAATCTCACAACATTCCAAAATGGCACAAATCCTTTAATTATGATCTTTTGTGTTTTCTCAGTTATAATTGCTCCACCATTGGTGGCTGTGCCTTCAATTGCCCAGGCCTCACCTTCTGGAATTCTCTCTCTGCCTGTCTACCTCTTCACTCAGAGTTGTGAGTCTTTGTAATTCTTTCCACTAAAGGATTTAGGGAGGAACTGTGAGAGTATGACATCTCAGTGGCTGAAGGTACTCTCTCAATTGTGAGCAAAGGAGAAGGGGAAGAAGAATCAGAAGAAGAAAAACTTCTCTGGAATTAGGTGCTGGGGAGAAGAGAGTTGGGTGAATGGAAGGTGTTCCTGAACTATAGGATGTTACAGATTATATTATGAAACAAGGATAAGAACTTGAAGTATTAATGGACTACTAGTCAATATAGATCATCACAGAATCCCTACAATGCAGAAGGAGGCCATTCAGTCCATCGAGTCTGCACCAACAACAATCCAATCCAGGTCCTATCCCCATAACTGCATGTATTTACCCTGATAATCAACCTTGATAATCTCCCCAACACTAAGGGTCAATTTAGCATAGCCAATCCACCTAACCCATAAATCTTTGGAATGTGCGAGAAAACTGGATCCCATGGAGGAAACCCACGTACATAGAGTGAAAACGCCACACAATCACGCAGGCTGAAATTGAACCTGTGTCCCTTATGCTGTGAGGCTGCTATGCTAACCACTGTGCCATTGTGCTGCTCGATTACTTGAATGTATGTTGATCTGGATAGGAAATCGATATTGAAATTTCCAGCAGATGGAGAATGGAAGAATAGCCAGGGGAACATTTGAATAATCGAGCCTAGAGAATGGCAGAGGGTAGAGACATACATATCAGCAGGATATCATACTGTAAGATCAGCTCTGAGCTGAACCATCTGATTAAACCTGAGATAGTGACTGGGGAATTGGATGAAATCGCCAGCAAAGACAGATTTTATAGTGGAGCCAAAGATAATGGGTGAGATTCTCTGGCCTCTCAGCTTTGTGTTTCCCTCCAGTGGAAGGTGGCGTGTTGTTTGCTAGTGGTGGGATTCTCCAGCCATTGTCAATGGGAATTTCCATCGACATCAGCCCATGCTGACAGGAAACCTGCAGGCAGGGTTCTGCTGCCGGCAGACCTGGAGAACGCCACCTGTATGAATAGGCAGAGAATTCTGGCAATGACTTTGTCTTCCAAATCCCTAATGAAGTAAGTTTCTGCTCATCAAAGATTTGGGGCAGAATTTTCCTGTCCTGTCAGGAATCATTGAAGGTGGGGCACGGAGCATGCAAAAGGCCATTGACTTTGGAGCGAGCATGGCTGGAAAATGATGTCAGACAAGCAATCTGACAATACAAGAAGCAATGGATGGTTTGAAGAGAGATGGTGTTTAGGTTTGTGTGTCATTAGCACACATAAAAGCTGAACACAAGTCTGTGGGTCGTCACTAAGAGTCAGAGGGAGAAGGGAAGGCCAATGTTAGATCTGTGAGAATCCCCAATGGTAGTATCCAGGAATGAGAAAGGAACCATTGTTGAAGATGCTTTGGCTGCCATCATTCTAGGTTAATGTGGAAACTTAAGCAAGGATCGTGTGATCAATCTAGAAAATGGAGAAAGGTTGGAAGGGATGGAGTTGCACATGGCAAAGGTTGCAGACAGTTTAAGAAGGATTAGGGGGATTAACATCTCAGTCTGGAAGAACGTTGCTTGTGACCTTGATGCTGTGTTAGAATCAGAAATCTGATTAGGGAGATATAGTGAGAAGAGTTGCAACTATCTAGTGTGCCATGAAACTCGTGCCCAGATTTTTTTTTTATTTATATTGTTACAACGTCCATAATAACTCATTAAGGTCAGGATTAAGGTTAAGATTGAAATGGCACCAGTCAGAAAATCTAGATTTCCACTGTCCATCTGACATTAGCAACAGATTCCTGCTGAGTTATCAGTAAAGAAACTAGTATCCAAGAACATAATCTCAAAAAATAATTTTACAGAAGGAAAGGAAAGAACAAGGAAACTATGTCCGAAATCTTTATTACTCTTTCCTAAATATTAGCTCAAACATTTTCCCAACACACCAGCTCTATTTTCTTCCGTTCCACCTTATGTAGCAGCGCCACTCCGCGGCCGGAGGACTCATTCCCAACTGCAGCGCCACCACGCGGTCGGAGGACTCATTCCCAACGGCAGCGCCACTCCGCGGCCGGAGGAATTGTCTCCACCACCGCGACTGGAACACCACGGCCGGAGGACTTATTCCCACCGCAGCGCCGAGTATTCGTCCCATAGCAGCGTCACCCCGAGGCCGGAGGACTAGTGTCGGTCGTAGCGCCTCTCCGTGGCTGGAGGAATCGTCATCACATCCTGCTCCGGCGGCTCTGAAGCGGACCTTCTGATGGAAACAGCGAGAAATCGTCCCCGTCAGCTGAGAAGACGGCTGTCACCGTGTCAGTAACGCCGGCCACAGTCAGCTTGTCCCGCGGGGAGGGTGCCTGGCTGTCTGGCCTAAAGCCGGCAATAGGTGCGGCGGCCTGTCGGAGGGAGCGGGGCCTGGACTTGGCGTGGAGTTGCAGCCCGGCGGGCACGGCTGCAAAGCTGGAGCAGGTGAATGTGGGAGGACGGCTCTTTAATAATTCTCCCTCCCTTTAATAAATAACATCGAAACACGGGGAGAGAGAATGCTGTGATTGAAATTGTCCCAGTCACTGTGTCCCAGTCAGGGTGGAGACACTGGCTGGGAGGGATTGGTTTGGGAGGGAGAGCTGTGGATTCCCCAAAGTATTGGGAAGACTCGGCTTGTATTCACTTGGATTGAATTTGAGATGACTCAGGGTTTGATCAGGGAGATAGAAACTATTTCCTTTGGTGCTGAGATTGTCAGGCTGGTTAGTGGTGATCTGAGGGACATAGATCCCTCTATTCCTATTGACCATCTTAACCAGACCCTAGCCTATTCCTCTGGACTTCTGGCTGCTCTCCCACATTGTACTTTCCACCAACCTGAGCTCACCCAAACCCTCACCCTCTGTACCCCACCTGGCACAAAGTCCTACTTACTGATCACTATGGAACTCAACCCCCTGTGGTGTCGACCTTTATCTCAGTTTTAAAAATCTCATCTGTGTTTTAATATCTCTCACACTCTCCTCCCACCCCTGACCTTATAACACTAGTCATGATGTACAGATGCTGGCGTTGGATTGGGGTGGTAAGAACTCAGTAAGAATTTAGCAACACCAATTTATAATCCAACCGATTTATTTGATAGTAAAAAAGCGAGCTTTCGACTCTTGTGTCTTCAGGCAAATGCAGTGTTCTGGTCTGCAATAGCACACATCAGCACAGACAGTCAGAGATTGCTGATTAGAATGCGAATCCTTACATCTAACCTGCTATTCAAGTGTTAAAGTGGCGAACAATGTGTGTGAAGGGAATCCTGAGCATTGTTAGAGAATTGTGTATTTTCTCCAGACAGCACAGTAAGTGAGGTTTTTTGCTAACCCAGGCAAGTTACGGGGGTTACAGATAGTGTGTCATGAAGCCAAGATCCCTGTTAAGACCGTCCTCATGTGTGCGGAGCTTGGCTATCAGTCTCTGCTCAGCGACTCTGCGCTGTCGTGTATCACGAAAGCCCCCTTGAAGAACATTTACCCGCAGGTCGGAGGCCGAATGCCCATGACTGCTGAAGTGTTCGCCCACAGGAAGGGAACTGTTTTGCCTGGTGATTGTTGAGCGATGCTCATTCATCCGCTGTCGTAGTGTCTGCATGGTCTCCCCAATATACCATGCTTCGGGACATCCTTTCTTGCAACGTATTAGGTAGACAACGTTGGCCGAGTTGCAAGTGTATGTACCGTGTACCTGGTGAATGGTATCCTCACGTTTGATGATGTCGTCCATGTCTATGATCTGGCATGTCTTGCAGAGGTTGCTGTGGCAGGGTTGTGTGGTATTGTGGTCACTGTTCTCCTGAAGGTTGGGTAGTTTGCTGCGAACAATGATCTGTTTGAGGTTGTGCGGTTGTCTGAAAGCAAGAAGTGGGGGGGTGGGGATGGCCCTAGCGAGATGTTCATCGTCATCAATGATATGTTGAAGATTCCGGAGAAGATGTCGTAGCTTCTCCGCTCCGGGGAAGTACTGGACAACAAAGGGTACTCTGTCCACCGTGTCCCGTGTTCGTCTTCTGAGGAGGTCAGTGAGGTTTATCGTTGTGGCACGTCGGAACTGTCGATCGATGAGTCGAGCGCATATCCTGTTCTCACGAGGGCATCCTCTGAAGGATGCCCTCGTGAGAACAGGATATGGCGCTCGACTCATCGATCGACAGTTCCGACGTGCCACAACGATAAACCGCACTGACCTCCTCAGAAGACGAACACGGGACACGGTGGACAGAGTACCCTTTGTTGTCCAGTACTTCCCCGGAGCGGAGAAGCTACGACATCTTCTCCGGAATCTTCAACATATCATTGATGACGATGAACATCTCGCTAGGGCCATCCCCACCCCCCCACTTCTTGCTTTCAGACAACCGCACAACCTCAAACAGATCATTGTTCGCAGCAAACTACCCAACCTTCAGGAGAACAGTGACCACAATACCACACAACCCTGCCACAGCAACCTCTGCAAGACATGCCGGATCATAGACATGGACGACATCATCAAACGTGAGGATACCATTCACCAGGTACACGGTACATACACTTGCAACTCGGCCAACGTTGTCTACCTAATACGTTGCAAGAAAGGATGTCCCGAAGCATGGTATATTGGGGAGACCATGCAGACACTACGACAGCGGATGAATGAGCATCGCTCAACAATCACCAGGCAAAACAGTTCCCTTCCTGTGGGCGAACACTTCAGCAGTCATGGGCATTCGGCCTCCGACCTGCGGGTAAATGTTCTTCAAGGGGGCTTTCGTGATACACGACAGCGCAGAGTCGCTGAGCAGAGACTGATAGCCAAGCTCCGCACACATGAGGACGGTCTTAACAGGGATCTTGGCTTCATGACACACTATCTGTAACCCCCGTAACTTGCCTGGGTTAGCAAAAAACCTCACTTACTGTGCTGTCTGGAGAAAATACACAATTCTCTAACCATGCTCAGGATTCCCTTCACACACATTGTTAGCCACTTTAACACTTGAATAGCAGGTTAGATGTAAGGATTCGCATTCTAATCAGCAATCTCTGACTGTCTGTGCTGATGTGTGCTATTGCAGACCAGAACACTGCATTTGCCTGAAGAAGACACAAGAGTTGAAAGCTCGCTTTTTTACTATCAAATAAATCGGTTGGATTATAAATTGGTGTTGCTAAATTCTTACTGAGTTCTTATAACATTACTCAGTTGGCTGGATGGCTGGTTAGTGATACAAAGTGATGCCAACAGCGTAGGTTTGATTCTCAGCACTGGCTGAAGTTATTAGATAGAAATTCATAGAATCCTTATAATGAAGAAGAAGGCCATTTAACCCATCAGGTCTGCACCAATCACAATCCCATCCAGGTCCTAACCTCATAGCTCCATGTATTTACCCTGTTAATCTCCCTGAAACTAAGGGGCAATTTATAATGGCCACTCAACCTAACCTGCACATTGTTGTACTGTGAGAAACTGGAGCACCTGGAGGAAACCCACACAGACATGGGAACAATGTGCAAACTCCACTCACTGAGTCCTGACAATTTTTCAAACAGCTATCTGTTTTACATTTATTAGCTAATCTATCCAATTTCCAGGGATTAGTATGAATTCTACAGCTTTAAATTTAATGGGTGAACCTTTTAGATTTAAATAATCTGAGCCAAAAAAAAGTGGATTTAAGTTCCACTCCACATATTTGAACACATACCCAAGTTGACACCCCTGTTCAATACTGAGGGAGTGCTGCTCTGTCATATTTTTTGGAAGGCAGTTTTTTTGGATGTGTCTATTCTGTTAGGTGGATGTTAAAGATCTAATGACATCTTCTAAGAAGAACAGCAGAGCTCCCCTGGTGTACTGCCCAATTTATCCCAAATTAAAGTACACCAGTAATTGATCAGATGGATTAGCTGGCGGTGTGGTGGCACAGTGGTTAGCTCTGCTGTCTCACAGTGCTGGGGACCCGGGTTTGATTCCTGGCTTGGGTGACTGTGTGTGGAGTTCACACATTCTCCCCTTGTCTGCGTGGGTTTCCTCCTGGTGCTCCAGTTTCCTCCCACACCTCAAAGATGTGCGGGTTAGATGCGTTGGCTGTGTTAAATTGCACTTAGTGTCTCAGGATGCATAGGTTAGAGGGATTAATGGGGTAAATATGTGAGATTACGGGTATAGGGCCTTGGTGGGATTGTGGTCGGTGCAGACTCGATGAGTCAAATGGTCTGTGGGGATTCTGTGATGATCATTTATCTCATTGGTGTTTGAGTTTGCTGGGCACAAGTTGTTTGAAGTGTTTCTTTCTCATCTCTGTGATTTGACTTATTATTGTCACATTTATGAGCATAAAGTGAAAAGTCTTGTTTCTTGTGCGCTATACTGACAAAGCATACCGTATATAGAGAAGGGAAGGAGAGAGTGCAGAATGTAGAGTTACAGTCATAGCTTGGAATGAGAAAGATCAACTTAATACAAGGAAGATGCATTCAAAAGTCTGAAAGCAGCACAGAGGAGCTGTTTTTGAGTCGGATGGTACATGACCTCAGACTTTTGTATCATTTTCCTGATGGAAGAAGGTGGCAGAGAGTAATCTGGGTTGCGAAGGGTCCTTAATTATGCTGGCTACTTTTCTAAGGTGGCTGAAAGTGTAGACAGAATCAATGGATGAGAGGGTGGTTTGAGTGATAGAACGAGCTTCGTTCATAATCCTTTGCAGTATCTTGCAGTCTTGGAAAGAGCAGGAGCCATACCAAGCTGTGATACAATCCGAAAGAATAGTTCCTATGCTGCATCTGTAAACGTTGGTGATAGTTGTGGAGGGCATGCCAAATTTCCTTAGCTTCCTGAGGCATTGATGGGCTTTCTTAACTATAGTGTTGGCATGGAGAGACCAGGACAGTTGTTGGTGATCTGGACACCTAGAAACCTGAAGTTCTCAACCATTTGACCTACTACACGCAGAAAAGTAGCACCTTTAAATTTTTAAACTCTAACTGCATTACAATGCTGACAATGCTGACAGTGCTTCAAAATTACTTTATTGGGTGTAAAGTGCTTCAGGATATACTGAGGTTGGGAATGGTGCTGATTAAATAAAAGCTTTTGTTCTTTGCTAGATCAGGAGCCAATCAGGCCAATGTCTTGACTTTAAAATTCTTGGCCTTGTTTTCAGATCCTTTTGTAATCTTGCCCTTCGCTATCTCCTCAATCTTCACAAGCCCCATGATCCTCTGAGATCTCTCTGCACCTCTAAATCTGAGTTCTGAATTTTAATCACTTCACCGTTGGTGGATATGCCTTTGCTACATGGGCCTCAAACTCTGGAATTCCCTCCCAGAACCTCTCTGAGTCTCTACTCCTTTTTCCTCTTTCAAGACCTTTTCTTCTTGTAACTTACCTCATTGAGCAAGGTTTTCATTATCCCTCTTAATGTTGCTTCAGTGTCAAATTTTGCTTTGTAAAGCTGTGAAGTACCTTGGGATATATTATTACATCCAAGGTATTATATAAATCTAAATTGTTGTCTTTAAGGGCTGGGTTGGTTAATGCCCTTACCACAGAGTAGTTAAAAGGACAACATGGCTATTGTTAACACTGCACCGACATGAAACTTATTAACAGTTCAATATTTGTAAAGTCATTTGCTGCTGGTTTATAAAAGGGTAGGTCTCATTCTTATGATGATACCACAGTAACAATATTCTAGAATGATTTGAAAGTTTAATCCCATTGTACAGTAACAGTGTTGTCAATGGGCTGATGTTATTGTAATTTACCTCCATTTGAGCTGTGAAAAACACCCAACAATGTGATTATAATGTCAGTGTTCGGCTTTAAATCAAATTCCAGGCTCCCTGTGCTTGCTGCTAGTGTTCCTGCTGTAAAGCCTGGTTTACACAAGCCCAGTGAATCAACAGGTGTACTAATAGCTGACACTGATGCAATTTAACAGCACAGATATCAGGAGCTGACTCACCAAAGTGGCCTCATGAAATCCAGTTTAATAAAAAGGAAGTTGAATGTTTCCAAGAGAGAGCATTTCAGCAACAAAATTCTGGTGCAGTATTGGTGGATACAAATCTGTCTCTGTATAACTCTAGGATACAGTACTAGTAGGTACAGGTCTGTCACTGTATAATACTGGGGTACAGTACTAGTGGGTACAGATCTGTCTCTGTATAATACTGGGATACAGTACTTGTTGGTACAGATCTGTCTCTGTATAATACTGGGATACAGTACTGGTGGGTACAGGTCTGTCACTGTATAACACTGGGATATAGTACTGGTGAGTACAGGAATTTCTGTATAACACTGGAGTATAGTGGATGCGGGTCTGTCACTGTATAGCACTGGGGTATAGTAGTGGTGGATGTAGATCTGTCACTGTATAACATTTGGGTAGAATGCTAATAGATGTGGGTCTGTCATTGTGTAACACTGGGGTACAATACTGATGGGTACTAATCTACGACTGTATGACACTGGTGTATAATACTGGTGGGTATGGATCTGTCACTGTGTAACACTGGGGCACAGTACTGGTGGGTAGACGTCTGTCTCTATAATATTGGGGTACAATACTGGTGGGTACAGGACTGCCTCTGTATAACTCAGGTATAGTATTGGCTTATATGGGTGTGTTAATCATTGAGTAACATTCAGTTAGATCCTGTGTGTTCTCATTGTGACCTTAACTCCATTTTTCTGTCTGCCCCGACAAATTCCCTTGAAGATCAAAAGCATGCCTAACTTGGTCTTAAATATATTCAATGACCCAGCCTCCACTGCTTTCTGAGGTAGAGAATTCCAAAGTTTAATGATCTTCTAAGTGAAGAAATTCCTCCTCATCTCCATCTTAAAAGGGAGTGGGGGAAGGACATTATTTATTCTGAAACTATGTTTCTTCATTCTCGGTTTCTTCATGTGGATAAATATCTACACTGTCAAGTCTCATCAGAATATTGTGTGTCCCAATAAGACCGTTTCTCATTCTTCTAAACTCCACCGAGTATAAACTCAACCTTTCCTCAGAAGACAACCCCTTCATCCAGGAACCACCTAGTGAACCTTCTATGAACCGTTTCTAATGCAAGTATATATTTCTCCTTCAATAGGAAAGCCAGATCTGTACACAGTACTCTGTGTGGCCTCACCAACGCTTTATACTCCCTTATTTTTATATTCCATCCTTTCTCAAATAATGGCCAATATTCCATTTGCCATTGTAATTTCTTGCTGTACCTGCATGTTAACATTTTTGCTGTAGTCTCTCCCCGTTTAAATAATATTCTGTGGCACAGTGGTTAACACTGATGCCGCACAGTGCCAGGGACCGGGGTTCAATTCCTGGCTTGGGGCACTGTCTGTGTGGAGTTTGCACGTCTCCCCGCATAAACCTGGGTTTCCTCTGGTGCTCCAGTTTCCTCCCACAGTCTGAAAGGCATGCTGGTTAGGTGCATTGACCTGAACAGGCACCAGAGTGAGGCAAAGAGGGGATTTTAAGTAACAGTAACTTAATTGCAGTGTTAATGAGTCTTACTTGTGACTAATAAATAAACTTCAACTTTTTAAAAAGTTTTTAAAGTTTATTTATTAGTCACAAGTAGGCATCCATTCACACTGCAGTGAAGTTACTATAAAAATCCCCTAATCGCTACACTCTGGCACATGTTTGAGTGTACTGATGGAGATTTTAGCATGGCCAATCTACCTGGAAGAAACCCATGTAGACATGGGGAGAATGTGCAAACTCCACACAGTGACCCAAGCTGGGAATCAAATCCGGTTCTCTGATACTCTGTGCTTGCCACTGTGCCACCTCTTTTCTGTTCTTCCCAAAGTGAACAACCTCATTTTCTCGTGTTATACTCCATTAGCCAAATCACTGTACCTTTCTCTACCTCTTGGCAGATTCTGCATGTTCTCCTCAACCTGCAGCTCACTTCCATATTCTAACCTTTGCTTGATAATATTACTAAACAGAAATCTATTGATCTCAATTTTGAAAAGTTCATTGTTCCAACATCCATAGCTGTTGGCAGAGAGAGCTCATCGTTTCTACTACCTTTTGTGTGAAATGTAGCTTTCTGACTGTAATTTTAGTATTATGTCCCCTTGAGCTTAATTTCCCCACCAGTGGAAATAGTTTCTCTGTATCCACCCTAACTCTAAAGAATTTTATCAGTTCACCACTCCATATCATGTATTCAAAGGAGTAATTCATGCAACTAATCCCATAATTTAACCCTCTAAGCCCTGGTGAATCTGTCCACAAGCAGTATATCCTTTCTGAGGTGCAGTGCCTAGAACTGAACACAGTATTTCATATATGATCTGGTCAAAACCCCATGCAACTGAAGAATAATTTCCTTGCCTTTGTACTTCAGTTCCCTTGAGATAAAGACCAATATTCACTAATTCTTTGAATTGTTTTTGACTCTGAAAAGTAGTTTTAGTGATTTATGTACTTGAAATCCCAAATCTCTTCACACCTCCCCTTGTTTCTCACTATTTAGGAAATGCCCTGCTTTATCTTTTCTGGCTCTATCTCTATTATTTAATGCCCCTCCTAACTTGGTGACATCTGTATACTTGGAGATATAACTCACTATTTCTTCAGTTAAATTACACATGAACATACAAATTGGGATCAGGAGTAGGCCATTTGGCTCTTCGAGCTTGCTTCACTATCTGATAAGACCATGGCTAATCTGATTTTGGCCCTTGTGTCTTCAATTCCACATTCTGCCACCTATCTCCAATACCCTTTGACTCCCTTGTTAGTCAAGAATCTATCCATTTCTGCCTCAGAGAGACAAGCCCAGAGTAAAGGCCTGTTTAATATAGTGACTGTACTATATGGAGCATGCATCTGGGATTGGGGAGGAGAGGGGAGAGTGCTGCCTGTCAAATATACCTCTAACAATGGGTGGCACAGTGGTTAGCTGCACCAATGCACAGTTGGCTGACTGTGTGGAGTTTGCACGTTCTCCCCATGCCTGCATGGGTTTTCTCCGGGTGCTCCGATTTTCTATTACGGTCCTCTGAGAGAAAATTCTTGTCATCTCCACCTTAAATTAATGTCCTAGTTCTAGTCTCTCCCATAAAGGGAAATATTCTTTCAGCATCTACCCTGTCAAGTCCCCTCAGATGGTTGGTTTGCTCAGTTGATTGGATAGCTGGTTTGTGATGCAGAGCAATGCCAATCTTGCGGGTTCAATTCCCTTACCAGCTGAGGTTATTCATAAAGGCCTGCCTTCTCATCCTTGCTCCTTGCCTGAGATATGGTGATCCTCAAGTTAAATCAGTACCAGTCAGCGGTCTTCCTCAAAGGAAAAAGCGACCTTTGCTCATCTGGGACCATGGTGACTTTATGTTTTAACTTACCTCTCAGAATTTTACATGTTTCAATAAGATCACCTCAGGCCTGTACTTTCCTCATAACACCCTCAGAATCAACTATATAAACTTTCTCTGAACTGCATCTAGTACAGTTCTGACCTTCCTTGAATAAGGAGGGCTAAACTCTTCACAGTACTCCTGATGTGGTCTCAACGCTGCCCTGTACAACTGCAGCAAAACATGCCTACTTTTCTATTACATTTCCCTTACAATAAACAACAACATTCCATTTCCTTCCTGTTCATTTACTGTAGCTGCATATTACTTTTATGATTCTTGTACCTAGATCCCTCTGTACCTTTGAGTATCTCTCTCCATTTTCTGTTCTTCATGCCAAAATGGACTAATTCATTTTATCACATTATCCTCCATCTACCAATTTTTTTCTCAGTTGCTTTATCTATCAACACCCTTTACAGATTCCTTATGTCCTCTTCACAAGCTACTTTCTTGCCTATCTTTGTGGCATCAGCAAATAAGAAAATAATAAACCATACAATTGGTTCCATCATTCAAGTCATTGATATAAATTATAATGAGTGAAGACCCAAACAATGATCGTTATGGCATTCTAGTCATTACATCTGCCAACACGAAAATGACCCATTTTGCCTACATTTTGTTCCACGTTAGTTAGCCAATCCTCTGTCTATGCTAATACAAAACCTGCTACACCATGAGCTTGTTTTGTGCAGTAACTTTTAATGTGACACTTGCCCAATGCCTTCTGTAAATCAAAGTGCACTTCATCCACATGTTCCACTTTGTCAGCATTGCTTCCTACTTTCTTAGAGAACTCTAATAATTTAGACAAAGATGATTTCCTTTTTGCAAAGCCATGTTGACTGTGCCTGATTACATTGAGATTTTCGAAGTGCCCTGTTATAACTTCCTTAATAATAGATTCCTGCACTTCCCAAGACAGATATAGTTTCTGTTTTCTGTGTTCCTTTTTTGTTGACTAGAAAAAATGGAATGTATTTAGTACATTTTTCATAAGTCATAGAAAATGCTGAATCACTGATATATTAATAAACTGTCATCAACTTCATGTGATAAACACAAAAATATTACGCTTGATTGAATACAAAGGGAGTGCATGGCTCTCAGAGTCAATGTTGTGTGCAATCAGCACGCACCTTGCTTCAGTTGCCTTTGCTTTACATGCGAATCACTTCAGCCATACTTGTAGGAAAAAAATTGTGGATGGAAACCAGCAGAATGTGGCAACTCTGCGCATGGGCAATGGTCAACAAAATGTCCTGTGAGCTACACTCAACACAGATGGACTGTGTGTGGCTCACCACTTTTCTGTAATGAAGATTAATAGAAATTCATCTGCCTTTTTTTTATTTTCCATTATCAGTACCTTAGTTTCACCATCCTGGGCATTACCATTGATCAGAAACTTAACTGAACTAGCTGCATAAATACTGTGGTCATGGAACAGGTCAAAGGCTAGGAATCCTGTGAAGAGTAATTCAGCTCCTGACTCCCAAAACCTGTCCACAATGTACAAGGCACAAGTCAGGACTGTAATGGAATAACCTCTGCTTGCTTGGATGAGTGTAGGACTAACAGTGATCGAACTATACAAGATCCTGAATGATCTTACAAGGTGAACGTGGAAAGAATGTTTCCTTTGTGAGCAAGGCCAGAACTGGGAGGGCAGCTGTTCTAAATTAGGGCAGAGATTAGAAGACTTTTTTTTCCTCTCAGAAGGTTCTATGACTTTGGAACTCTGCCTCACAAGATGGTGCAGGTGCAGTAATTGAACATTTTCAAAACAGATGTAAATAGAGTCTGTTTGGATAACAGAATTAAAAGTTACTGGGGGTAGATAAGGATGTGAACTTGAAACAAACAGATTAACTATGATCTTATTGAATGGTGGGGCAGGCTTGAGGATTGAATTGCCCAATTGTGCTCCTATTTATGTTCTTCTATTCCTTTTAGGTTCACCTGAGAGGGTAGATGGCCTTGGTTTAATAAATGCCTCTTAAAAAAAATAGAAGTCATTAATTAATCCTGCCTCATTGTATTTTAACAAACGTAAAATAACCTTTCTTTATTAATTTATGGGATGCAGGTGTAGCTGGTTAGGCCAGTATTTATTGCCCATCCTTAGTTGTCCTTGAGAGTGGCTTGCTTGGACATTTCAGAGTCAACTATATTGTGCCACTCTGGAGTCACATACAGGCCTGACCAACATGGTCAGGTTTCCTTCCCTAAAGTGAGCCAGATAGGTTTTTAATGACATTCAACAATGGTTTCATGGTCATCATTAGACTTTTTAATTCTAGAAGTTTTATTGAATTTAAATTGCTTTGAACCTGGGTCCCCAGAGCATTACTCTGGATTACTCATCAATTGTCAATACCACTGCACTACTGCCTCCCCTCTCTGGTTAATTTCAGGACACAATTATCACTATACCTTTCTCACAAGCCTCCATTATTTCTTCTAACATATCCTGCTGTATAGTGTGGTTACTGTTAGGGGACTTATAAACTACTCCCACAATAAGTTTCTACCTTCATTGTTTCTTATTCTATCCAAATTAATTCTATGTTTTGATGTTTAGAATTAAAGTCATTTCTCCCTAATGTACAAATGGCATCCTCAATTAATAGAGCTATGTCAATAATAAGGTGGCATAGTGCACAGTGGTTAGCACTGCTGCCTCACAACACCAGGGACTGGGTTTGATTCCCAATTTGGGTTATTGCCTGTGCAGAGTTTGCACATTCTCCCTGTATCTGCAGAGGTTTCCTCCTACAGTCTGAAAGATGTGCTGGTTAGGTGCACTGACCGTGCTAACAGGTGTCAGAGTGTGGCAAGTAAGGGATTTTCACAGTAACCTCATTGCAGTAAGTCTGTTTGTGACACTAATACTTAAACCTGCTCCTCTACTTTTTCCTAGCTTGCTATCCTTCTGAAGTGTACCCTTGAATGTTCAATTCCCAGTCTTTGCAAACTTGCAGCCATGTCTCTGTAATGGCTATCTGATCATACATATTTATTTCTATTTGAGCTGTCAATTCATTCATTTTGTTGCAAATGCTATGCACATCCAGATCTAGTGCTTTTATTGTCTTTTTACTATTTTTGCAGTATGCTGGAAAACAAAAGAACTTGCGATCAGGTTCCTTCTTACCAAGTTCTGATTATCATTTCTCTTATTGCTACCCTGTTCTTTTGCCTTGGCCTCTCTTAATTTATCACATTTTCCCTCACTTGATCCTGCACCCCACTATTCAATTGAAAGCCTTCTCTACTATCCTAGTTATATACAACTCACCAGAACACTGCACCCAACACTCTCCCAATGTCCACTTACCCCAGTACTCATACCAATGCGTTATGAAACCCATTCTGACCAATTATTAATTAAATTATTTAATTATAGTAAATAAGATGAAAAGATGCCTTGGTCAGGTACTGCCAATCAGTCGTCCTACCTTTTATTCTCACTCTGTCCCTCAATCAACTTACAGTCAAAGTCATATTATTATTTCTATTTTCCCTGCCTCTCATATCTGTTAATAATTCTTAGTGGGGAACCTTACTGAATACCTTCTGGAAGTCCACACTCAGATATCATACACTCCCTTACTTATCTTATTAGTGACCTCAAAAAATTTGGCTAGGTCAGTCAGACATAATTCATGCTTAATAAAGTTTTGCTGGCTCTCTTCAATCAGGTTTTATTGGTACAAATGCTTAGTCACTCTATTCCTAATGACAGATTCAAGCAGCTTTTCCACAACTGACTTTGAATTGACAGGCCTGTAGTCACGTGCTTCTCCTTTCCACCCATAAAAAGAGACTTGCACTTACATTGCATTTTTCATGACCACTGGATGTTCCAATGCACAGTAAATCAATGAAAAACTTTTGAAGTCACCACTGCCATGCAGGATACACAGCAAGCAACATGCACAGCAAGCTCCACAAACAGCATTGTGATAACAGCCAGATTATTTTTTTTGTGATGTGGACTGTGGGATGAATATTGATCAGGATACTGGGTTAATTGTCCTACCCCTGGAACTTTATGACTCAGAAATGGGTATGTTACCAACCGAGCCACATTTAGCAAATTTCCATTCTAATTGTACAACTGCTGAATCAAGAAAACGTTGAAAGGTTATGACTAACACTTTAACAATTTCCTCATCCACTTCCTTCATATAGGAAATCTCACAATACCTGATAAAGGAGCAATGCTCCGAAAACTCGTGATTCCAAATAAATCTCTTGGACTTCAATGTGGTGTTGTGAGATTTCTTACTGTGTCCATTGCAGTCAACTCCGACATCTCCACATCAATGGCTACTTTTGTTAATATCCTGCAGTGAAAACGATCTTTGTTCTGGAGATTTAACTATCTAAATTCCCATTATTTTTTCTGTTACAATATTGTTATCGATTTTGGTTCCAGTATGTTCCTCCCTGATTTATTTTTAGTTTCCAATTTATCACTAATATTAAGTGGGCAGCATGGTGGCACAGTGGTTAGCATTGCTGCCTCTTAGTGCCGGGGACTAGGATTCGTTTCCCAGCTTGGGTCAGTGTGTGTGAAGTTTGCACATTCTCCCCCTTTCTGCGTGGGTTTCCTCTGGGTGCTGCGGTTTCCACCCAAACTCCAAAGATTTGCAGGTTAGGTGGATTGGCCATGCTAAGTTGACCCTTGTCAGGAGGACTAGCTAAGCTAAATGCATTATTGGGATAGGGTCTGGGTGTGAGTGTGGTCAGTGCAGACTTGTTGGGCTGAATGGCTTCCTTCTGCATTGTAGAATTCTATGATTCTATAAATTTTCTTCCACGATTGTCAAACTGATGAATGTAGTATTAGCAGATACAAGTCATGAGGATGCATTACCGGTGAATACAGATCTGTGACTGTTACAGCAGTGAGACACGGTAATGGTGGGAATAAGTGTATACAGATTTTCCCTGGTGGTGACTATATTTAGTTCACTATGATTTCCCCTGCCCACCCACCCCCACCCACCCATCATATCACTGTTGAGCCTATATATCTCTGCTGGAGACAGTCTGTGGATGGATAACAGATCACTTACATTAAGCTGCATTTAAATAATTCATTGAGCACCAGTTGTGGCGAACAATATTAATAAATATACACTGACTTCTTTCAAAAGTTTAACAAAATCCAGTATGCTGGAAAACAAAAGAATTTGCGAACAGGTCTGTCAGCTTGCAAAGAAAGAGTTTAGGTGGAGCTCAGATCTAAAAATATCTCAGCCAAAATATTCACAACTTCTAATTAGCTAGAACCTGAGTGTACAATGGAGAATAGCCAGCATTGAATTCAAAAGGAAGAGTCATATTTGTTCAACTCTACTGAATATTTAGAAGAAATGACAAAGAATAAATAAAAGGATTGGAGTAGACATAATATATTTGAATTTTCAAAAGCCTTTGATAAGATTCTGAATTGCAAATTCATGATTAAGATTAGAGATGTTGAGATGAGGCAATAAGCAGAATGGGTAGAAAGCTTGCTACAAAACAGGACACAGAGAATGGAGGACAGTGGTAAACTCTTGGAACCTGATTCAAATCATGCCACGGCAGATAGTACAGTTTGAATTCAATTAAAAAGATCTGGAATTAAGAATCTACCGATGACCACAAAACCATCATCGATTGTCGGAAAAACCCATCTGGTTCATTAATGTCCTTTAGGGAAGGAAATCTAATGCCCTTACCTAGTCTGGCCTACCTGCAACTCCAGAGCTACAACGATGTGGTTGACTCTCAGCTGCCATCAGGCAACTAGGGATGGGCAATAAATGCTGGTCAGCCAGCAACGCCCATGTCCCATGAATTAAAAAAAAAGGATCTGCCAGTTTACCAGTCATGACTACACTGAATAGTATTTATTCCCCTCATTATGCTGCCTCCTATTGTCCTACATTCCTCTCCACCACTTGAATGATATCCATCACTCATGAAGAAAAGTGAGCCTTGGTCCCCCAGAGAGTCGTTATTCAAGTGTTGTGGATGTTGCTGGCTAGTTCAGCCTTTATTGCCAACCTTTAATCACTATTGAGGTGGTGGTGGTGAACTGCCTTCCTGAAAAGCTGCAGCCCACGTATAAGTACGTCCACAGTGCTATTAGGAAAGGAATTCCAGGATTTTAACTTGGTGAAGTGAAGGAATGATGATATATTTCCAAGTCAGAACAGTGGGGCTTGGTGGGGAACCTCCAGGTGGTGGTGTTCCCATATATCTGCTGCCTTTGTCCTCCCAGACGATAGTGGTCGTGAGCTTGGAAATGCCAGTCAAGCAGCCTGCTTTGTCCCGGATGGTGTCATGTTTCTGGAGTTTCACTCTAGTGAAATGACCAGTTTATTCAACTTTACCTCAGAGACATCCCACTCATTTCTGGTATCGATTTAGTAAACTTCCTCTGAACCACTTCCAATGTATTTACATCCCTTTTTAAATAAGGAGACTAGATCTAAATTATACACAGTATTCAAGATGTCGTCTCACCAATGCCCTGTATAACCAAAGCATAACATCTTTTATGTTCAATTCCTGTCATAAAGGATATCATTCCATTAGCCTTTTGAATTACTTGCTGTGTTTGCATACTAACCTCTTGTAACTCGCGTACTAGAACACCACAATCCCTCTGTATTGTAGAATTCTGCTGCCGTCTATGTTTAAGTAATATTTTGTTTTTGTAATTTTCCTGCCAAAGTGAACAACTTCATATTTTCTCACGTTTTACTTGTCATCTGCCAGATTTTTATCTACTGACTCAAACTGTCTACTTCCATCTGCAACCTTCTTTTTCCCCCTTCACAACATAATCTTTAACTACTGTACTTCCTGCTAAGTCGTTGATAGAAATTGTAAAAGGCTGAGGCCTCAGCATGGACCCCTACACGATTCCAGGGGTTACATCCTGCCAATCAAAAAAAATACTGGTTTATGCATCCTTTCTGTTTTCTGCTGGCCAGCCAATCTTCGATCCATGCTACAGCATGAGCTTATATTTTCTCAATAACCTTAGATATGTAGCACCTCGTCAAATATTTTCTGGAAATCTAAGTATAGCATGTCTACAGGCTGTCCTTTAATAGCTCAACTATTCGTTGCTTTAACCAGCTAAGTTGTTTTGAGAACTCAGTTTTTTGCTGGAGATACAATATCCTGTACTTATTGCTATTCTTGCTGTGTAATCACTTTGCATTAATATAGCACCTTTACCACAGGAAAACATTCCAAGGTGTTTCACAGGACCATAATCAGACAAAGGGCGATCCCTATCCAAAGGAGAGGTTAACACAGGTGACTAAAAACATGACCGGTGAGGTAAGTTTGAAGGGGTGCCTTACAGGAGGAGAGGAAGAGGGGAGATGTTTATAGAAGGAATTCCAGAGCTTGCTGCTAACAGTACAGCTACCATTAATAGGATGAATAAAATGATAGATTTCAAAGGCCAGTGTTGGGAAGAGCTTAGAATTCTCAGAAGACTGCAAGACTGAAGAAGTTGTAGAGGTTTGGTGGGTGGGGGGAACACTGTGGAGAAATTTAACATGAGAATGAGAATTTTAGTGTCTCTGACAATGTGCCCAAGGACAGGATGTACTGATGTTTTAGCAAATATCTGAGCAAATCACAGTCTGTTACTGTGTCTTAGTGCAGTGATATGCCCGCAGTCTGTGTGACTTGAGTCTGATCAGTACGTGAGCGAGCCCGAATGAAAGTGAAGCCACTATATTAAAATGCTTTATTATGAATATGCCCGTTTTCCAGTTTCCCTTTCCTGTGTTCGTCTTGTGCTTCACCCATGTCAAAAGCCCAAGAACGAGTGTGAGTGGGTTATGTAAATGTGGGAGGGTAGCATGTCTCGAGTTTGATCCTGTCCATACAGACTTCCCAGCTGATTTCTTTTCCTCTTTGTGCTTCTAGTTTAGCACTGATCTAGCTGAGAACTTATTCAGCACAGATAAGAAGCTGAACCCAGCATCTTCTTTGCTTTATTACCACACCACATTGACATTGGCCTGGTGACTGATGGGGCAAACTCCTCTGTAGAAGTCTTATAATGTTTTCTATTTAACAAGCTGCCATATGCTGTAATCTTCTTCGATTTTCTATATATAATTATGTCATTTCAATGGGATGTCTCTTACTGATAGTAAAGACCAATTGATTGTCATTTCATAGGCTGTTTCTAAAATCTAAGTGACAACAGAATGGCTATTCCCTTTATGAGATAATGACTGCATTTCAGAAAAATGCTTAATTCACTGTGCAGTTTCTTAGGATGAATTGAGTTTGTGAAATGTGCTGTGCAAATGCAATGCTTTTTTAAAATTGAAAGTCTGGAATCTGATTGCTTTTGTTGATTCTCTGTTCAGGTTTCTCACAACAGAAGCAATACACAATGGACAGTCATCGAGGGTAAGCATTTATTATGCAACAGAAGTAATATCAGATAGCATTCTGATACTGCACAAGGGGGCCTTGGATACTCCAATGCATTAATAGGCCGCTTCTTAGTTCCAGTTCAAATGACGTCATGGGGGAAAGGTTCAGTTACCTTTTCTGAGCTCGCATTTGTGGCTTAAGTTCACCGATCAGGTTTCTGTGATTTGTATTTTTTTCTAATTTGGGCAGTCAGGAAGTGTGAATGGCTGAGTAGAATTGACCTCTGCTTCCCTACAACTATATAGTGGAGATAGTGAAAACTGCAGAAAGGGGGAATAGAGCCTGCATCCTGCCTCTGTGCATTGGTGAACACAGTTGTTCCACAGCCCATCAATCACTTGTGTAAGAACATTGCTGGAAGCAATCATTTACAGGGCTGGTTTAGCTCTGCAATCTATCAGTCATTCCTAGAATTGTTTCACCTTCATGTTGTGCTTATCAGCTTATTAGCTGACATTTCATCTTGTTCTCTGACCTTGCTAAATCTTTGTGACAATGTTCTCCGGTCCATTCCGCTCTCATTTCTGCTGCTCTTTCTCTTTACATTGCTAGTTTATTTTTAGAGTTCTTGAATGTGAACAGAGGGTTCTTTATTCCCAAGGTAGGTTGCCAATGATCCAGACCTGCACCAGCCATTTGACCTCCAGGCAATGAAGGACGCCAAAATAATCTTAAAATAGATGCTAAAAAAACCCAATTATTCTTTTATATTTTGTCTGCGTATTTTTATCCAGCATGAACAGTGAATTTTTAACTCATAATTGCACCACAGGAAAATATCTGTAGTTTGTAAAAAGACCTTCAGATTACTTTTCCCCCAAATCACCTCTGAAGTTCCAAAGGACACTCAAAAGACAACTCCTCCCCAACACTGTTGGTATTGGCATGAATTCCCACTCTAAACTAGCACTTTCCAACCTGATGAACAGGATGGAAAGTGGCTGCAGATCCTTGCCTCAACCAGAAATTTATTCTGTGCAAGAACAGAAATATTCCTCTGCCAATGAAAGTTACTCCTCTCCCAATTTATTATGTTTGCAGTTCCACCCCTTGTTGATTGGGGAGAAAGCTTAAATCCCTTTTAAATTGAAAGGCCTGAAATAATCTCTGAAAATTGAGCAGATAAATGATAGCTGCCGATATCTTGCTATCACGGAGGGGGGACTTCTGCCTCTGCCATGTGTCCAGTACATGTAATTAGTCATAATGCATGCTGGAGGGATAACTAGTTATCGCTCCCTATGATGCATTGGGCAAGGCAAAGAGGCAGGCTGCTATCAGAGATTAAAAGGCATCTTTGACAGTGGTGACTCCTCATTATGGTTGGTTGGTATAACCACCCAGAATATGAGAGTTTAATATAGAACCTATCATGATAATGGGATATTTTAAGACTCTGAATTAAAGCAGAGTTCACCAACCTTAAACAGGACGTAACTTAGACCCTGTCAATGGGGGAAAAATAATGCACTTTGGATTCATTGAAGCAACAAGTGACTGGTTGCCTTTGTCTCTCTAGGTATTCGGGAGAGATGTTTAATCGATATGTTCTCAATGATGATAAGTCAGTGGTGAGCCAGATGCAGAAAAAATACTGGAAGACAAAGCAGGCACTCATCAAAGCAACAGGAAAGAAAGAGGATGAGCATGTCGTGGCATCTGACGCAGATTTGGATGCAAAGTTAGAGGTAGGCATGTAAATCTGATTCACTTTCAGAAACATCCAAGAACCCAACTATACGTTATATGTTTTCAGATTTGGGCTGTGTATGGAATTAATTAACCTACGTATCTAGTTGAAGAAATAGTGATCTTATTACTGGCAGGAGATTTGAGGTAATAGAGTGAGAGTTTAACACAAGATGTATACTGGTGTATTGGGAAGGTATTCTGTTCCAAAGATTTATTGATACCGGTATTCTAAATTAGTATAGCAAAGACAGTGTTAACAGTGGGAGGGCATCAATCACAATGACTTTGTTGAGAGAAGTGAACAAATATGCGTTTCAGCATCTGGAAAGAGAAACGAACGTTTTGAGTGGATGGCTAAAAGATCCCGGACAAAACATTCAGCTGCCTTTTCTCTCTTCAGATCCTGACAGGCTCGATCTGTCTTTTCAGTATTTTCTGTTTCTGTTTTAATTCTCCAACATTTGCTGTTTATTTTTTCTCTCAGTTTTATTGATTGGTCTTTACTCAGTGAGGACTATAGTAGCAGTTTTGGCATGAACAAAAAATGTACAAGAAAATCTGCATATAATCTTTGGTGTTTAATTTTTGCCTTCAAAGGTGTTGTTTAAAAAAAAATGCAATCGCAGGCCGATTGGGTAACATCTGTAACTTTGCTAATCAACATTGTGTACTGGCAAATTACATACCTGTGCTATGTATGTGTCTAATCAAAAGAATCATATAATGATGCACACAGAAGGGGGCAATTTAGTTCTTTGGTAGAGCTGTCTAATTAATATCCAGTAATCGTGCGTTGACAACCCTGTGGAGTAAAGAATTCCAAAGATTCACAATCCTTTAAGTGAAGAAATTTTTCTACCTCAGTCCTAAGTGATCAGCTCCTTATAGTGAAACTATGCCCGTGCTCTAGATTTCCCAGCCAGAGAAACTGTCCCAGCTCTGTCAAGCCCCTTTTTAATCTTGAATGTTTCAATGAAATCACCTCCCATTCTTCTAAATTCCGGAGAATGGAGACCAATTTACTTAGCCTCTCATCAGTCCAATGCAGTACTGTCTTTCCTGTACTATCTCCAAGACGAATATACCCTTCCTTACATATGGAGACCAGAATTCCTCACGGTATTTAAGGTGTGGAATCACCAAAGCCCTGTACAAATGTAGCAAGATTTTTTCACTTTTGTATTCCAGTCTTCTTTCAGTGAAGACCAATATGATATTTGCTTTCTTAACTCTATACAAATTTCATGTTAACTCTCTACAAATGCACTAGTCTTTCTGATCAATATTGATAAGTTTCACACCTGTAAAAGGACTGGCACTGTGGTTAGGACTGCTTCCTTACAGCACCAGGGACAAGGGTTCAATTCCCAGCTTGGCTCACTGTCTGTGTGGAGTCTGCGTGTTCTTCCTGTGTCTGCGTGGGTTTCCTCCAAGTGCTCTAGTTTCTTCCCACAGTCTGAAGGGTAATTGGCCATGCTAAATTCTCCCTCAGTATACCTGACAGGCACTGAGTATGATGACAGGGGGATTTTTAGCGTAACTTCATTGCAGTATTAATGTAAGTCTATTTGTGATACTAATAAATAAATTATAAACGTAAAAGATATCCTATTTTTCCGTTCTCAGGATTAAAATGAGTAAACTCACATCTCCCCACATTATATTCCACCTGCCATCTTGTTGCCAACTCATTTAACCTGTCTATATCTCTTTGCAGCCTCTTTGTCCTTTTTACAGCTTGCATTCCCACCAGACTTTATATTGTCTGTAAATTTAAATACATGACTCTCTGTCCCTTTGCCTAAATCATTAATATAGATCATTAATGTAGACTGTGAGTATCTGAGGCCCCAGCACTTCACAAATAACAATATGCCAACTTGAAAATGCCCTGCACTTCCTGCTTCTTGTCCATTAACCAATCTTATAGCCATGCTAATATATTCTGGATGCTCTGCACATTCAGTCAGTGTGACCTCAGTCTTTTTTTAAACTGTTCCCTACATGGATCTGCTTTCTGATACACTACAGTTAAATTTTCTGTCCCTTCCCCTCATTTAATTTATCTTTAACCACCTCAGTATACTCTTCTATTTCCTTGGTTTTATGTTTGGATTTTTAAATTGCGCTTTCATCAGAATCTTTCTATCCCTCTGTTAGTTTAAAGCCATTTTCCCTATTCTGATCACATTGGATACTGCAGCACATTTGTACATTCCGTCCCTTCCTGTCAAACATCTGGCTATCATTATTCACATCGCTACTCTGCACTATTTCCTTGTCAATTCTCCTTAAGTTTCTAAATCTCCCTCTCGTAAACCATTCCCATAACTATTTAATTTAAAACGCTACAATCCTAATTATACGACTCACCAGGATACTGGTCCCAGCACAGTTCAGGTGAAAACTTTTCAAATGATACAGCTCTCTGTTCCCCAGTACTGATGCCAGTGCCCATGAATAGAAACTCCTTTCTCCCACATTAGTCTTTCAGCTATACATTTAACTCTGCTGTCACTCACCCAATTGCTAGTTTGCTCATGGCTCAGGTAGTAAGAAGAAACTTTGTGGTTCTGATTTTTAATTTAGCTTTTAGCTGCTCGTGTTACCTCAGCAGAGCCTTTTCCTTAGTTTTACCTGTAATGCCGGTACTCAAGTAGACCACAGCAACTGGATCCTACCCCTCCAATTCAAGTTCCTGTCTGGGCCAGAGATGTCCTTAACACTAGAGCTGGACAGGTAACACAGCCTTTTGGGATAATGCCCTCAGTGCAGAGAACAGTAACTGTTCCTGTAACTATATTCCCTATTTTAACGACATTCCTTTTCACTCCCTCCACGTGAATGGCTCCTTGCGCCATGGTGCCAAGGCCAGTTGGCTTGTCCTCCCTACAGTCACTGCCCTCATCCACACAAACTGCAAGAACATTGAACCTTTTGAACAGTTGCAGGTTCTGAGGCTTCTCCATTGCTAACTTTTGGATTCCCATACCTGCTCCGCTTGCAGCCAGACCTTCCTGTCCCTGAGCACAGATCAAATCAGGAGTACCTAAGCTAAGTGATGTAGTTACCTTCTGGAACAGTGTGTCCCTTGGTGCATTGTAGTATCTGCAGCTTGAATTCCAACTCATTAACTCAGCCAAAATTCCTGTGATGCAGATGTGGATCACACTAGCATTCACAAGCTCCCTTGTGCTACAGTGATAGCACATCATTATTGTGTTTTATTGAATTAATATTTCAAGTTTAGAATATCACTTAACTGTTACCTGTAGTTATATTAAGTAGGTTACGTAGTTAGGCAATAAGTTTAGTGCAGCAGTTATCTAATGCATTAGCTTAAATTACTGTCCCCATTGAGAGAAAATTTTAAAAATTCACCAAATCAATCACCAATCTGTTCACCTAATTAATGATGTGAAAATGACAGTGTTGGACTGGGATAAGCACAGTAATAAGTCTCACAACACCACGTTAAAGTCCAACAGATTTATTTGGTAGCACAAGCTTTCGGAGCTCTGCTCTTTCATCAGGTGAGTGGGAGTTCTGTTCATAAACAGGACATATAAAGGGCATTTATATGTCCTGTTTGTGAACAGAACTCCTACTCGCCTGATGAAGGAGCAGTGCTCTGAAAGTTTCTGCTACCAAATAAATCTGTTGAACTTTAACCTGGTGTTGTGAGGCATCTAATTAATGCCTTCGAGTAGCCTGTTGAGAAAGTTGAGAAGGGGAGTTGAGAAAAGGCATAACAAGCAGCTCCTTTTCCCCGCTGCATGGAAAAAAGGGAAATGTGGATATATATTCCAATTGGAAAGATGTGACTAGTGTTGTCACCCTAAGATTTGTATTTGCAGTCTTAGCTTTTCATTATATTTATAAATGATTTAGATGAATTAATAACAAAGAAATATCTAAGCTTGCAGACATCACCAAACTAAGTAGCTCAGTAAGTAATACAGAAAGCAGTTGCAGTGACCATTGATCGATTTAAGTAAGTGGATAAAGCTGTGGAAGGTGGAGTTTATTTTGGGGAAATGTAATGTCACCCACTTTGGACCTAAGAAAAATGAATATTTTATATATGGATTGGGGGTGGCAGGAATTGTGGAGGAACAAAGAGATTCAGGGAGGTACCAAAAGCTAATGATCAAGTAGAAAAAAAATGTAAATCTAATGGAATTTTAAGATGGTTGGAATACAGAGGGATGGGGATTATATTATTGCTGCACGGTGCTCCAGTTAAACCTCATCTGGATGCTGCATTTGGTTCTGGGCACTGCACCTCAGGAAGGAGATTGGCCTTTGTGGGCACGCAGCATAAGTTCACCAGAATGATATCCTCAGCTCAAAGGATTACATTATAGGAGCAGACTGCATAGTTTAGCTTTGTATTCTCTTGAATGGAGAAAATCAAAGGAGATCTTTAAGATGATTAAAAAATTTAACAGGGTAGATAAAAATAAACTACTTCCCCTAGTTATCGGGGAGAGCGAGCTTCAGAAACAGGAACGTAATCCTAAAATTCGAGCTAGGGCACTCAGGACCAGTCTCAGGGATCACGTTCACAAGAAGGTTAGTGGAAACTTCTCCTCTTAAAAAGATGTTGCTATTGGGAAATTTCAAAACTGTGGTTGACTGATTTTTATAAGGCAAGGATATTGAGGAATATGGAATCAAGCTAGGTAGATAGAACGAGGATACAAATTAACGGTCGTCTAATTGAAAAGTGAGACAGGTTTGGGATTGAATGGCTTATTTCTGGTCTTATGTTGCATCCTTATAACCTTTCAAATCGGAATTATCACTGAGATTTACGTCACTGGGTTAACACGTTTTCATACTTAATTTATATCTCACACAAGCAGCAGAGTGCAGTATTCATCCACATGATCGCTGCACAGCCAGTATTCAGATATTGAGATAACCCAGATATTAATTAGCTGTTGCTTGGTAATCTTGCCTGTTGAATTAAGATTCTGGTTTCCAATCCCATTCTAATTACTTGATCTTGAATTCTAGGCTAACAATGCAGTGCAGTATTTTATTTATCTTCCCTTGTTTCTCCAGTCCAACAATTCTTTCAATCCACCCAATCAAATACCTTTCATACTAGCTATTGCTTGGTAATCTTGCCTGTTGAATTAAGATTCTTGGTCCCAGAGCAAAGATCTGCACTCTTGTTTCTGATAATTGTGCCAATCTGGTAGCATTTTTGTACATGTTCCTTCTTCCCTTGTTTTAATGACTTAGTAAAACAGAGATCAAAAATGCACACGATAGACCATGACGAAGTACAGACTCAGATTATTGCTCTGGGGCCTTCTGGTTGAATGTACTTAAAATGTTGTTCAAAATCTATTCACTAAATGTAGAGAATCACAAAGCTGTGACATGGCCTCTCCAGCTTCAAATGTGATTATTTCACCTACAAGACCTCTGTGCTTTGCCACATTCCAATTGTGTTGACAACAGTAAGCGACGTGTTTGGACAACTCTTTCCATAAAGGAAAAGCTTGAATTTGCACCGTACGTTTCAAAATCTGTACTTCATTGCTAGTGAAATATTTTGAAGTGTAATCTTTGGTGTATTTTAGGATTCATTCCCAGGTGTGTTTATAGCTGATCTCAGAAGGGCAGCTTTAGGGATGCCACAGTTTGTCTCAGTGTCATGGGCAAGGTAAAGGAGAAAGTTGCCAGATTTTCCACTCTTGGTTACTGTCGAACAGGAGGTGAATGAGAAATAAGGAGTCAAGGATAGATCCTTGGAACGTCAAAAGTAACAGTGCAGGAGCAGGAAAAAAAGCCATTGCAAACGATACTCTGGATATGATTAAATAAATAAGAATGGAACCAGTTGGCACTTGCCAGCCATGTCTGGTAAGGAGAGAGTTGGGTTTCTTTGCAATTCCCCATCCACAGTCTTATTATGTTGGTTTGGATGACAAAATGACCTTTTGGGCACTTCAGTAAAAGCCTTTTCGTGCCTGTAGAACCATATCCTGGAAGTAAAAGCAAATTACTGTTGATGCTGGAATCTGAAACAAAACCTGAAAAAACTGGAAAATGTGAACAGTCTGACAGCATTTTGTGGAGAGAAAATAGAGCCAACATTTCCAGTTTGAATCCAGACTTGAGATGTTGGCTCTGTTCTCTCTCCATAGATGCTGTCAGACCTGCTGAGATCTTCCAGCATTTTCTGTTTTTGTTTCATTCTGGGAGTACTCAGTGCCCTCGGTACAGGTGGAAGAAAATCAGGACATGAGGACGGATCAAAGTAAAGGAAGCGTCCAGAAGTGTCTTCTGCCATTGGCACCAACTGGAGGGAAAGTATGTTCTACAGGGAAAGTTTGTGTGAATCATGTAAGGTCACAGTGAAAGTGTTCAGCAGGCGTTTGAAAGGTGCATTTTTTTAGCTTACTTCAAATGGACAGAGAGTAGCATTGTACATTCTGATGCCTGACACTCTGCAACTCCCACAATTGTTTGATTACATCTCGCGTGCTAAAAATGTTCAGTTTTTCATTAATTTTAATTTTATATGTCACTTATTAGCTGTTACTTGTGACAGTTGCCAATGCTTTTAATTTTCATTTATGGTCGAGGCCTGGTAATTAGCCGTGGTTACACAGTACACAAAGGTGCTGTCGGCTGTGTGTCCTGATTCTTGGCAGATGGCCTGCAGTTAATTATGAAAGGCTGTGGAATGTAAAAGAAATTCCATGTTGTTGCTACTGGCTGCGGACTGCCATTAGTGCTGCCTGAGATGGCTCCTCAAGTACTGTGTTTGGGATTAAAGTCATCAGGAAGCTGTGGGCTGTTTTTACAATATGACTCTTGCCTGAGAGTAAAATAGCATTGCTTTTTACATAGGGTGATTAGCTGTAGGTTGGAAATCATGGCCTCCCAGTCCTCGGGAGTCTCCATCTGCTTCACTGCACATCCTGCTTAGTTGTGACTTTGGATTTCCACTATAATGTCTTATGTTTGGTACAAATCAAAACCACCTTTTGCTAACACTATAGTGCCAGTATTCAATCCAAAGGCGAGTAGGGAATCCTTTCTCTCTCTGGCTTTTCCACTGTCACTATTAAGCCTGGCTATTTGCAGATGCCTGTCTTGGTGTGATTGAGTAGTCCTCTCATGCACAGATCAAATCACACACAGCTCTGAACATCCTGTCAGAAGAAGGAACAGCAGTGGAATTTCAGATGGTTATGGCTTGTTCAGATGATATTGGGCACGATCTTATACCAGCTGTTCAAGCCACAGTCCCACTGCAGTGAGGTTAGAGAATTTGGCATCCAGCCAAATCTCCATTCACTGCAGCGGGATGGGAAAATCCCACCAGCAGAATAGTGGTAACACTTTGGCCTTAAGTTGTTTGTTTCTTTTAGATTTGTTCTCGTGTGATTTAGGGGAATAGACTTGAGAGCTGGTAATCTGTCACCTGAAGGGAATCCACATCTAAACAAATTACCCAGGGTTAATTTCTTGGATTTGACAATCTTTCAAAGCATTTGAACCTAAAAAGTCACATCATTGGAGTGCATACAATATATTCAAGGTTGTCAATTTGTCAACTGTAGAATATCTAAGATGATCTCTAGTGGAAGCCCTGAAGACAGTTTTTAAAAAATGCTCTAAGGATCCCATTCCTACCTTTCATTCTTCATATGTGTGGACTCAGAAACAAATCTGAAAAATATGGCCAATATCGGCTTTAAACACATGACTGTTTTTGGTTATCTGGTATGTTTCATATGATTGGTCTTCATATTACAGCTCACTCTCCTCCATGGTTCACATTGCTTTCCATCTCTCTGCTGAATTCCTCGATGGAGTGTGAAAAAGGCTTGGAGGAGTTTACAATGCCAAGGCATTCATGTGATGAAGTCTTGCAGTGTTACATAAACTCCATGGCATTTTCCAGGCAATCTGGGCAGGATATCCAGAGGCAACAACTGACATCAGTTCTTCCATATGGAATCATAGGGATCCGTTTTCAGAACTTTTTCTCAGAACATTTGTGAGTTGAAGGACTAAGGAAATCTTATGCTGCTGGAGAATAACCTTTGTCCAGCTAATAAACAACTCCATGGAGATGTAAAGCAAGTGCAATGACATTTACTATTTAAAAAGAATTACTTCATACAAAGCAAATTTTATAAATGCCAGAGAGTTTGCAAATAGACATTTCAGCATGAAAAGTAATCCCCACCCTCAACTCTCCTGTACTATTAAGATATTATGGTAGACTTGCAAATGATTTCAAATGGATAGTCCAGGGTAAAGTCCACAGTGACCAACCAAATTCTCATGTTGTTCTGTATAAACTGAATGGTCGAAATGAAAGTTTCAAACACACAAGTTGATTTGCCTCCCAATGAGGACTGGTGACTTTTTGTGAAGTTGAGAGCAGAAATGTAATGTTTAGATGGCTTGGTTGTGTCTGGAAGTTGAACTTCCAAAGACTGAGGAAAGCAGTATCCTGCAGAGAATGTATAAATGAGAACTTTGAAATTGACAATTTATGATAAAGTATGCACTATTTTGTGCTTCACACTTACTTGAAGCGGTGTTAAAATTGCTGTGTACCATTTGACCCAGGACTCATCATTGGCTAACTGAGGGGATCTTGAGCTTAAATCTCCAGTAAGATTTCACAAAACTCTATCTGTTTCAGGTTTTCCATGTAATACGGACATCATGCATTGATCTTCTGAAGGTGATTGAGAAATATCAGCAGAGACTCAACAGTAAGTATCCAAGTGCTTCCTTTCTGGAGTATTGACAAAACCAGTTGTGAGTGCTAGTTAGCTGTAGAACCATAAGTAAATGGCTCCTTTGGATCAAATACTTGTTGAAAAGACCAGAAAGATGTGCACTTCTGCATACCAGCTGAATTAGGAAATTCTTGTATAAACTTTCCAACCTGATTGAATTTGAGATGAAACAGAGTTTCCAGCCAATTTATATGAGATCAGTTCCTGCAATGTGAAAATGGGCAAGCATTGAATATCTTTCTTTTTATCTGCAATTCAGATATGGAATTCATCTTCAATTAGTGTGGATTGATTCAATTTCAGACTTGCCTCAAGTACTGATTATGCTTTGCACTTGTGCCAACAGGTTGGCACCTGTGGTTTGCCCCATGATAGTGAATCTCCACTACTTCGTAGACAAGGTTAGAGGCTCCTGTCCAGCTCTGAATCGAGTCCATTTTTGTCCAGTTAGGAATTTTCTACATGTCTATCATGATGTAAGCTGAATGCCAGATCTCTTAAATTGGGACTTGGTTTGGTCTGTTACTCATTTATGCTGATGTAGGATCCTGTTCAGAAAGAGCAAATGCAACCAAATACTTCCCTTCCCTCAGAGTGAAAAGATAAGTAAGGAAAGCTTAAAGACATTGAACACACAGTTCAATACCATTGAATTCAGCTCATTTTTTATTATAGATTGTCTACCCCTGTCAACACAGCAGATAAATGAAAGAGATTTCATGTGTTGCATTTGTTATTGCAATTATGTCAGCATGATTTAAGTGGCTGAATCAGATTTGGATACAGCACAGTACCAATATTGTCACTGGGTATTTCTGACATTGACATTGGAAAAAGATGTGCAGGTTGGATGAATTAGTCATGCTAAATTGCCCCTTTGTACGCCAAGAGATGTAGGTTAAGGGGATTTGTGATGTTACAGGGATAGGGCCTGAGTAAGATGCTCTGCCGGACACTTGATGAGCCAAGCTCACTTCTGCATTGTTAGGATTCTATGATGATTGAAAATTGCACTGGGGGAAGGAGGGGTCACCTTCACTGCAGCTTTTCATTCATCAACTTCTAGTCATCCTCTTATAAGAAGGATATTATTAAACTAGAAAGAGTGCAGAAGAGATTTACTAGGATACTACTGGGACTTGATGGTTTGAATTATAAGGAGAGGCTGGATAGACTGGGACATTTTTCTCTAGAATGTAAAAGGCTGAAGAGCGATCTTAAAGGGGTCTTTAAAATAATGAATGGTATAGAGCAACTAGATAGTCAGTATCTTTTCCCAAAAGTTCCAGACACCATCCTCTGAGTGTAAAAATTACCCCTCTGAACTCTTATGTTTCTCCCCTCTCACCTTAAACCGATGCCCTACCTTTTAGAGTTTAGTTTTAGACACCCTACCTTTGAGGAAAAATGTTGACTATAGAAACATAGAAGCTAGGAGCAGGAGGGAGGCCATTTGGCCCTTCAAGGCTGCTCTGCCATTCATTATGATCATGGCTGGTTGTCCAACTCAGTAGCCTAATCCTGTTTTTCCCCATAACCTATGACCCATTTGCCCATATCTAGCTGTCTCTTGAATACATTCAATGTTTGCTAAAATCTCACTGACCATGCAATGATAGTAAGAAGCCTCACAATGCCAGGTCAAAGTCCAACAGGTTTATTTGGAAGCAAAAGTCACTAACTTTCGGAGCGCTGCCCTGTCTCATTCACGTTAGACTTGTGAGACTTATTAATGTATTTACCCCAGTCCAACGCCAGCATCTCCATGTCATATAACAATGTGACAGGAATCAGAATACTGCAGAGGCTTCATCATCTGATAGTGCAGCAAATGTCCCGTCCTTACTCAATGATGCTAACATTTTCCTTGCAAGTATTACTCACTGTATCTTAATTGGCAGACTAGTGAAAACTAGGATCTAATTCTGATTTTGGTGTATTGAGACATGTGCCTGTAGGTGGAGCTATTTGCACATTTTGCACCAATATACGGTGTGCTGTACAAACAGTCCACACACTAACAAAAACTGCCGAATCTACATATCAGTATGAATTAATGACCAAACTGTTAATGTCACACCAACATATCCAAAATGAATGCAGTGAAACAAATTTATCCAAGGAGAAAAAAATGGAGGCTACAGGAAAAAGTCTAAGAGCATGGAATCTCGCCAATTTGTCTTGTGGAGAGTTAGCATAGAGATAGCAGGCTGAATGACCTCCTCCTATGCTGTGACCGTGCTGGATGCAGTGGGTTAGACACTTGTCTCTGGGATCAAGGTAAAAACTAGCCCAGACTGATTGGATGCTAGTGTCTGCTGTTTGCTGGCTAGCAATACATTGCATGAACTGGGCTTCAGTGAGCTGAGTCTAGGTTCTGTCATCAATAATACGGAATTACCTGTAGTACAGACTTGGTTGGCATTGCATTGGCAATCTGTCTAAATTGCCTGGTGTGAGAAGTAGACAGATATCCCTTTAGCTGGGAGCTGTGCTAAATTATGGAAAACAGAAGGGGTTTCACTTGAAATCCTTAACTGTGCTGTACCAGATCTAGAAGTGGTTGCTGCTGACAGTGCACGGCTGAAATGGTGTGTTCCAGTTTGTTGTTATCCGCCATTAGTGGACAGCACAGTGGCATAGTGATTCACACTACTGCCTCACAGCTGTTGGGAACTAGGTTGGATTCCTGGCTTGGGTCACTGTGTAGAGTTTGCACATTCTCCCCTTGTCTGCATGGGTTTGCTCTGGGTGCTCCGGTTTCCTCCCATAGTCCAAAGAGTTAGGTTGATTGGCCGCGCTAAATACCCCTAGTATCTTAGGATGTGTAAATTAGAGGAATTAGTTGAGTAAATGTGTGGGGTTGTGTATGGGGATAGGGCATGGGCTGGGATTGTTGTCAGTGCAGACTTAATGGGCTGAAAGGCATCATTCTGCACTGTAGCGTGTCTGTGATCTCCACACTGCTGAATTCACGATAATTGAGAGAACTGAATGGTTTCCAATTAAGTCACTCAGTGATTGCGACAAACATTCTCCGGTCAGATATAGGTTGGTAAGTTGAAGAATGAAGGCCTCTCAAATTTGAAATTATTTCCCCCGCCCCAAAGCAAAACTAATTTGTGTTTTTGTCTCCCCACACCAGCCATCTTGAGGCCTACCACAGGAAGATTGCTTGATGCATACAATTTGTGTTTGTACCTATATCCAAAATAAACTGGTTAAGCTAGTCTGAGCTTATCTTGCGTAGAGTTAGTCAACTCTGACTGGTTTCAAACCTAGCTGTCCACAGTAAAAGTAAAGTTCCATTTAATATATTGTGTCAAGGTTTGCTAACACTAAAACCCCTGACTTTGGGCTGAAGGTCCTTTACTCATGCTCATAGGATATCTGAGTGATTCTGACTGGGGTGTGTTAGGGACCGAGACATTGTTAGAGATCATCAACCTTAAATCCTCTCTTTTGTGGAATGTCTTGGCTAAAGCTTTGCCTCGTGTGAAAGCAGCCATATAATACAACCCTCAGCTGAGTTTCCAACCTTTTGTTCTCACTCCATTACAAAGGCAAGTTATAAACTATCTTTGTGAGATTCCCTTTTCTACCCATCTACTGCTGGATCTTTTGCTCATGTGCTTGTCATCTCCAGATTTGACTATTCTAATGCTATCTTGACCAGCTTCCAATTCCCTCCACCCTCTATAAACTTCAGCTCATCTAAAATTCTGCTGATCCCAACCTCTCGTCATCTTTGTTTCACAGATCTATGTTGGCTCCTGGCCCACCAGTGCCTCATCCTTGTGTTCAAATCTCTCCCTGGCTTTTGCCCCTTCACATATCTCGCAGTCTCCAGCCTTACAACCTTTCCTATTCGACTGTCACCACCACTCGACTCTCTGATCTGCTTGACTCTGACCTCTTGTCTATTGCCCCCTTCTTTCACCAACTGTCCCTTCAGCCAAGTAAGCTTGTTGTCTCAAATTGCCTTGTTAAATCCCAGAGTGCATCTTCCTTTAAGACTGTCCTTAATATTTCATCTCATTGACTAACTTTATGGTAATACCCACTGCCACAGTCTTTGGTTCAGTATCCATTTTTTCCTTATTCCCCTGTCTGTTATGTTAAAAGAGTCATATCAATGCAATTCTTAATGTCTGAATTAAAATTTATTTTAGGAGGATAACTGTCAGGTGGTGTATCTGTACAGCACTTTTCTGATTTAAGTGGTAATGGCTATCTAATTTGTACATTGCAGTTCTATCCCAGGAGGAAAATGAACTGGGCATGTTCCTGAAGGGTCAGAGTGAGCAGGATAAAACCCCAGCTGGGAAGATGATGAATGCTACCAGTAAAGCTCTGTGTGGTTCTGCAAAACAAAGGTACACTCGCTCACCAGAACTCAACAGCCCCTCTCCCCTTCTTACTTGATCTGGCTTGTTGCCTGACCTGGTATCTACTTTTATCACGTGTATGCTTGATATTGAGAAATAGAATAATCAATGGAGATACAGTGCACGCTGTTTGATATGTGATTCAATTGAAAACTTGAACTTCAAGCTGCCCTAGTGTCTCACTGGGAAAAGGATAATGTTTATAGTGCTAAATTCTCAGATAATGTTGAATTAGCAGATTCCACTTTTGAGTAAATATTCCAGCCCAACATCATTCAGGGAACCTGTTTCTCCACCGAGTGTCTGAAAGCTAATTAGACTAGGTAATTTGCAGGGCATGGTGTGGGTAAATTTAAGATCCTTTTGTCAAAGCTTGTCAAAGGGTCATCTGAATGCGAAATGTCAGCTCTTTTCTCTCCTTACAGCTGTTGCCAGAGCTGTTGAGATTTTCCAGTATTTTCTTTTTTGGTTTCAGTCAGTATCTGCAGTCATTTGCTTTAAATTTAACATTGTTGACAAATTTGACAGTAGGGATCTTGCAACAAAGCATGCATTGTAGAACATAAAACATTACAGCGCAGTACAGGCCTTTTCACCTTCTGTTGCACTGACCTGTGAAACCAATCTAAAGCTCATCTAACCTACACTATTCTGAAATCATCCATATGTTTATCCAATGACCGTTTAAATACCCTCAATGTTTGAAAGTCCACTACTGTTGCAGGCAGGCATTCCACACTTTACTACTGTCTGACTAGGGAACCTATCTCTGACATCTGTCCTATATCTATCATCCTTCAATTTAGAGCTATGTCCCCTTGTGTCAGCCATTTCCATCTGAGGAAAAAGGCTCTCACCGTCCACCCTAACTAATCCTCTGATCATCTTATATGCCTCTACTAAGTCACCTGTTAACCTTCTAACGAAAATAGCCTCATCCCTCAGTCTTTCCTCATAAGACCTTCCCACCATACCAGGCAACATCCTGTAAATTTTGTCTGTACCCTTGCCAATGCTTCCACATCCTTCCTATAATGCAGCGACCAGAACTTATGCAATACTCCAAGTGTAGCCGCACCAGAGTTTTGTGCAGCTGCAACATGACCTCATGGCTCCAAAACACAATCCCTCTACCAATAAAAGCTAACACACCGTATGCCTTCTTAACAACCCTATCAATGTAGATGTCAACTTTCAGGGATCTACGCACCTGGACTCTGATCCCTGTGCTCATCCACACTATCAAATACCATTATCCGAGTACTCTGTATTCCTGTTACTCCTTCCAAAGTGAATCACTTCATACTTTCCCGCATTAAACTCCATTTGTCACCTCTCAGCCCAGCTCTGCGGCTTATCTATGTCTCTCTGTAACCTGCAACATCCTTCCACACTGTCCACAATTCCACTGCTTTAGTGTCAACTGCACATTTACTGACCCATCTTTCTACGCCCTCATCCAGGTCATTTATAAAAATGACAAACAGCAGTGGCCCCAAAACAGATCCTTGTGCTATACTACTAATAACTGAACTCCAGGGTGAATATTTCCCATCAACCTCCACTCTCTGTCTTCTTGCAGCTAGCCAATTTCTGATCCAAAACGCTAAATCACCCTCAATCCATGCCTTCCTATCTTCTGCAATAGCTTACTGTGGGAAATCTTATCAAATGTTTTACTGAAATCCATATGTACCACATCAATTGCTTTCCCCTCATCCACCTCTTCGGTCACCTTCTCAAAGAACTAATAAGATTTGTGAGGCACGACCTACTTTTCACAAAACCGTGTTGACTACCCCTAATCAAATTATTCCTTTCTAGATAATTATAATTTCTATCTCTTATAATCCTTTTCAAAACTTTGCCCACAACAGAAGTAAGGTTCAATGGTCTATAATTACCAGGATTGTCTCTACTTCCCTTCTTGAACAAGGGGACAACATTTGCTATCCTCCAGTCTTCTGGCACTATTCCTGTAGACAATGCTGACATAAAGATCAAAGCCAAAGGTTCTGCAATCTCCTCTCCAGCCTCTTGGAGAATCCTAGGAGAAATTCCATTTGGTCCAGGGGACTTATCTATTTTCATACTTCCCAGAATTGCTAACATCTCATCCTTATGAACCTTAAGCCCATCTAGTCTAATAGCCTGCATTGAGCGTTGAGATTTCGGTGAAGTATCTCATGTTTCAAATGCCCATACTGTGCATTGAGAAGGTCCTAATGATATGGATTCCTTCTGGGCATTTATAATACCTGGCACTGGTGTGATTGCAGATCTCACTGTTAAGGAGAGTGACATGAGCTGTTGAATTAATACCATTGTGCAAAGAAGATGTATGTTGGTTTTAAGTCTGATTTCCTCCACCATACCTGGTATACCAATACAGTAAATAAGTCTGCTGTTGTACAATTCACCCACTTTTCCTCTTTACCCATTCCAGATTAGCACTGCGTGTTCCACTATTGCGACTGGAGCAGGAAGTAGAAACATTCCGGCGCCGAGCTGTCTCCGACACTCTTCTCACTGTGAATCGAATGGAACAGTCTCGAACAGAATACAGGGGGGCTTTGCTTTGGATGAAGGATGTCTCTCAGGAGTTGGATCCCGACACTTACAAGCAGATGGAGAAGTTCAGGAAGGTATGAATGTTCTGCAGATATTGGGTTCTATCAGAATCAAAATACCTCCAGTTTTATTTGGATATGCTTCTAATTTGCATTTGTATAGATGTAGAAAGATGGGCAACATTAACTTGGGAGATTCCCAAAGGAAAAGAGATTTGACTTGACCCTGATTTGACAATGCTTTTAGGTATACACTTATGTTTTATTAGTTTTGTAGTTTACTGCCTTGGGAATGTGCTCTCTTCTGAGGGTAGTGGAAAGCTGGAACACTCTTCCATCCAGAAAAGCATTGAGATTATATAAAGTGGAAATTTCAAAACTGGATTGATAAATTCTTTTAGGGAAGGATGTGAAGGGATATGGAAATAAGCCAGGTAGCTGGAAATAAGATAAAATTGAATGTGAAGCAGACTAGAGAGGCTGAATAGTCTATTATCATTACTATGTTTCTATTCAGCTTTGTCAGGTACGATTCTCTATGGGCCCATTGAGTGCATTGCACCATCGAAAAACCTGATCCAGAGACATACACAATGTAGGATCAGACACTTGTGTTCAGGTTAAATAACCTTGTTCCAACAGCAGATCTGTGGACCAACAATAACAAGGGCCTAACCAGTTCTGAAAATTGGTATTTTGGAACACTTATCTGTGAGAAAATCTGGTAATTCCTTCCGAGAGCACTACTTTAACCTAAATACACCTCAGATATGTCCCAAACTGAGCTTAATGTACAGCTGGTGATATCAGCCCCTTCGACCTTCACCCCAGTTCTTCTAATATATTCCTTATGGCCACCATTGTTTTAGCCTTTTTGGTGTTAATACTCAGTCCAAATTCTAAGCTTCTAGATATTACTTGATCTAAGATATTTTGTAGAGCCTCTTCTGATTCTGCTGAAAGAACTCTCAACAGTGACATCAGAAAATAAAATGTCAGCATTTTGGTCATTTAATCAGAGCGAATAACTACAGAGATCTCTTCCAGGGGCAAAGTGGAGAATAGCACGAAGAGGGCCCGACCTATGTGTAGTTGCAAAATGGATGCCACGGAATGGTTGCTGACAAGTTCCAGTGGATGTGTGAGTGTGACAGCAAGCCTGCTGACCTGAGTAACTACAAGAAATCAGAAATATGGGGTGAAATAAATATTGGTAGTCTATCTTCCGAGGCAGCACTAGTGCAAGTTAATAGGGTTGAGTGTCTTTTGACATTATTCTATCAGCCAGGGATTTATTTTCTAGCAACCCAAGTCTATTTGCAGAATCTATTTGAAAAGATAATTTTTTAGCTATTGCAATAAGAATTTGTATCCAAAACCTTTCCGGATTAAAGCAAGGTAACATATCCAGGAATGTGCAGTGACTGGAGGATTGTTACAAACAGATTAAGTGCTCAGTATTAATCTCAGTCAAGTATGTTCTGGGGAAATTACCCAATCATCTCATTCTAACAATGGTGTCGCAATTTGTAGCTGTAATTGGAGGAGTTGCATTAAGACGATTACATGGAAGGTGGGTTTGTCAAAGAGCACTTTCCCAATTGTGCATATGTACTAATTAGCTCAGTGACCTCAATGACACATGCTCATTCACAAAGATAAAATACATTTTCCCTTTAAAATACATTTTCCCTTTAGGAATGTAAGAGGCATTATTTCTTACTCTGGAAACTAGCATTGCAATATAGGTCCTTGAGGATATCCACATGCTAGAGATACAAAGAGCTTGTAGCATTTTTGATGTTACCTGGAATGATCATATTTGATTACCATTAACATGAGACCATTAACTGGTAATGGTGAGGTAAAGGGAAAACCACATCTGTGATAATGCTTTAGTTTGAAATATACTTCAAATTACACTCCCTATATAGAATCCCTACAGTACAGAAGGAGGCCGTTAGGCCCATCAAATCTACACTGACCACATTCCTACCCAGGGCCTGTTCCTGTAACCCCACATATTTACCATACTAATCCTCTGACACTAGTTAATTTATCATGGCCAATCAACCTAACCTGCACATCTTTGGACTGTGAGAGGAAACTCACACAGTCACCCAAAGCTGAAATTGAACCCGAGTCTCTGGCACTGTGAGGCAGCAGTGCTAACCACTGTGCCACCGTACTGCCAGCATATATATTTAAATTTGTGTTTGCATCCCACCATCTTTAAATCGGTTATAAGAAGCCATTTTTCGTCACCATGGCTTCACTCATTGGCAGTTGAGATTGAACCATGATTCAGTAAGGAGGGACTACTGTCACAGCACTGAACAGTTGTTGTTTTTTCAATTAGCCCCCTGTGACACAAGAAAAGTTGCCCAACTCTCCTTAAATCTCCTCCCTGTCCAACTTCACCTTCAAATCTATCCATTAGCCTTAACCTTCTGTCACCCTGCTAATCTTCTCTTGACTCAGATAAATGTGTGGTGGTCCATTTTGGCAGGACCAATGGGATGAAGCAGTATAATATCAAGGGTAGGAGTCTTGGCAGTGTTGAGGAGCAGAAGGATCTTGGGGTCTGGGTCCATAGGTCTCTTAAATCTGCCCCGCAAGTGGAGGATGTGGTCAAGAAGGCATATAGTATACTGGCCTTCATTAATAGAGGAATTGAGTTTAGGAGTCAGGAGGTAATGCTGCAACTTTATAAGACCCTTGCCAGACCCCACTTGGAGTACTGTGCGCAGTTCTGGTCGCCTCCACTATAGGAAGGATGTGGAAGCTATTGAGAAGGTGCAGAGGAGATTTACAAGGATGTTGCCTGGATTGGGAGGCATGCCTTATGAAGATAGGTTGAGAGAGCTAGGTCTCTTCTCCCTGGAGAGACAAAGGTTGAGAGGCAACCTGATAGAGGTTTTTAAGATGTTGAGAGGAATAGATAGGGTGGATTCTCGGAGGCTATTTCCCAGGGCTGAAATGTCCGCTATGAGAGGACACAGGTTTAAGATGCTGGGGGGCAAGTACAGAGGAGATGTTAGAGGTAAATTTTTCACTCAGAGGGTGGTGAGTGAATGGAATCGGTTGCCGTCAGTGGTGGTAGAGGTGAACTCGCTGGGGTCTTTTAAGAGACTTCTGGATGAGTACGTGGGATGTAATGGGATTGGGAGTTACAGATAGGTCTATGGCCTCGTAAGTATAGATATAATCGGCACAACTTGTGGGCCGAAGGGCCTGTTTGTGCTGTAGTGTTCTATGTTCTATGACTCAGCATCTGTGAGGACTTGGTGATGTATTTCAAGTTAAAGACAGTGTATAGCTACAAATTGTTGTCTGGCATGAGAACCCTCCTTAATACAAGACTATTTCAGAAGGAATGATAGGCCATAATTGCAGGATGCCATCAGTTCAGAAATTCAGTATCTTTATTTCCCAGATAGACATTGTGAGATGTACCTTTAGTGTGACCTCCCAGCCCCAGGTATTGTATCTAAGCCTTGAATGAGCAGTTTAATCTGTATGAAACAAGAACGGGGTATCAGTGGTTGTAGGCGTTTATAACTCTAGAATACAGTACTAGTGGGTACAGGTCTGTCTCTGTATAACACTCGGGTACAATACTGATATGTACAGATCTGTCTCTGTATAACACTGGAGTACTGTACTGGTAAGTATTGGTCAGTCTCTGTATAACACTGGATACAGTACTTTTGGATATGGGTCTGTCACTGTATAACACTGGGGTACAATATTGGTGCGTATTGGTACTTCCCAATATAACACTGGGCTGCAGTACTGATGGTACAGTGTCTCTCACTGTATAATATTGGATATCGTACTGGTGGATGCAGGTCTGTCTCTGTATAACATTGGGGCACAGTACTGGTGGGTACAGGTCTGTCTCTGTATAACATTGGGGCACAGTACTGGTGGGTACAACACTGTGTCTCTGTACAACACTGCGGTACAGTACTGGTGGGTACAGGTCTGTCTCTGTATAATACTGGGGTAAAGTACTGATAGGTATAGGTCTGTCACTCTATAACACTGGGATACATATTGGTGGATAGAGACGTATGACTGTTTAACATTGTTGTACAGAATTGTGTATTGAATAATTGTTTAGCTGATTTAGAAAGCAGACTACAAGATGAATAAATTAAGGATATTTTCACTAATGGGCAGATATTATTGATCCCCCATTGGCAGATTCACAGGTGAGTTTCCCAAATGGTCTTCCCACCACCCTCCTGCCTTTCATTGGCAATTTTATGCTTGGCTGGTGAGATCTAGAACATCCTAATTGAGGTACTTTAGTGATTAATTATTAGTTACTTAAGAGCCGCTTAAGAACATAAAACATATGAGCAGATAAGGCCATTTGGCCTCTCGAGCTTGCTCTGCCAATCTGCAACTATTTAGCCTTAATTTTAAGCTTGGTGGGAGGAGCTTGGAAGCAGGCAGGGGACGCTACAGTCTGCTGTGACACCCTTTCCACGTTGAGTGCTCCTGTCCCTACCCCAGTCAACGTCCGCCACCTCGGATGCTCCCCACCTCCTTCCCCCACCTCTCCATCAAGAATTCTACTTTCCCAGGTGTCCCTCCCCAATGATGCAACCCTTTCTGCAGTTACCTGGTTCTGGACTCCGGTCTGGGATTTAGTATCAGAAGAATTTTTGTAGTTTCAGTCCCAGTTCTGGTTGCTGCAGCCACTGGCATTGCTGAGAATACAGAGCAGCTGCTCTTCATGCTGGAGCCTTCCTTTTCTTTGAGAGACAACATGTCCCATCCGCAACCAGTTACTACCCTTGGGAGTGTTAAATAGCTGCTGAGGTTGGTGAGTGTGTTTGCTGCCTACTCTTTGGGAGATGGAGGGAAAGGCTTCAGTCTAAAAAATCCTACACATGTATTGGCATAAGTGAGATTTCCCACAAAGTAGCAAAATACTTAATATGATAGTCAGAACATTAAGATTAGTTTAAAATAATTTAGCATTTGAACTCAGTTAATATTAATTTTATTTAATCTTTTCTATCAGAAAAATATTGGTTTAATGTTGACTGCAGTTGCAGTGTTTTCCTAGTTTCTAAATGACTCTGCAAGTTGGCAACAGCTGGGAGGTAAAAGTGTTGAAGCAATGTAAATAAATGTGCTTTATAAATATTAATAGAATTTGGAAAACATAATGTCTTAACTTCTCCTTTACAAGTACTGCAATTCAGTGCTTCAAATGCTTTTCTGTGGTTTACATTGGCAGCGCTACACTTCTTAAGAAATTGCCTCTTTAAGTACTATGCTGTTTATTACTGGGATTTGCCATATAGCTTGGCATGAATAAACCATTTGTTTTGCAGCAGAATGTGTAAATGTGTCTATCGAAGATGAGTTGAATCCTTGCCTGGAGAAAGCTGCTAGGGCTTAGTGCCTTGACTGGAAGCAGTTACCTCTTCTGCAGCAAGCGCAAACTGCCAAGAATAGATCCATTCCTTCTCAGCACGGCTGGGCGCTCTGTTTACTTGTCAGTCTGAATCAGCTTGAAAAGCTATTCTCTATGGGCTCCCTACTTAGAGAGAAGAGGGGGCGGTCAAAGATTTGTTTTATTCATGTTGGCTGTGTCAGCTTTTGTAATCACACATTCTGTTTACAGACTTCACAACTACTAGTATGTCCTCAAGGCAAAAGAAAGTCAGCTTGCAGAGGAGCAATTCAAACCTTGACTGTTGTAGTCTTGCCAATCTTCTAATGGTGTGATCACAAGTGATAATCAATTGATGCCAGTTGACTATTGCTAGCTTGAGACTATATGCCAAGTTTGAAGAAAGAAATTAAAGTTGTACAAGTTGAGGCCTTTTGAGTTCTCTTGGAGCAACAATGAGAATTTTCAGCTTTGACAATGGGTCACCTGGACTGGAATTGTCAACTCTTTTCTGTGGTCACAAATGCTTCTAGACCTGCTGAGATTTCCAGCATTTTCTTTGGGGTAATGAGAATTGAGCCTTGCAAGTCAAGCAAGAGTTTGTGACCATGAAAGCATATCTATCAAAAGCAACTTGCATTTATATTACTTCTTTAAAGACATAAGAAATAAAGTTTAAAGTTTATTTATTAGTGTCATTAGACTGCTTACATTAACACTGCAATGAAGTTACTGTGAAAATCCTCCAGTCGCCACACTCCGGCATCTGTTCGTGTGCATTGAGGGAGAATTTAGCATGGCCAATGCACCTAACCAACGTTTAGGACTGTAGGATACACCCGGAGGAAACTCTCACAGACAAGGGGAGAACATGCAAACTCCACATATATAATGACCCAAGCCGGGAATTGAACCCAAGCCCTTGGTGCCATGAGGCAGAAGTACTAACCATTGTGCCACTGTGCTGCCCACAGTAGGAACAGTAAAAGGCCATTCAGCCCCTTGAACCTGTTCTGCCATTCAGTAAGATCATGGCTGTTTTGATGTGCCCTTAACTCTATTTTCCTGTCTGCCTTCCATGATTTGACTCTCTTGTCCATCAAAATCTATCTAACTCAGCTTAATTCAATGAATTAGCCTCTACTGCTCTTTGATGAACAGAATTCCAAAGACTAGTGACCCTCTGAGAAAAGAAATATCTTGTCATCTCTATTTAAATATCGGGTTCCTTATTTTGAAACCAACCTTCTTAGTTCTAGGTTTTTCCACAACAGGAAACATGCTTTCAGCTTTCACCCTGTCAAGCTCCCCTCAGAATCTAATTTGTTTAAATAAGATTACAATTCATTCTTCTTAACTCCAGTGAGTATAGGTCCAATCTGTTCGACCTTTTCTTATAAGATAACTCGTTCATCCAAGAATTAACCTAGTTGTACCTTCTTTGAACTGCCTCCAATGCAACATAGTCTGTTCACGGCCCCTTATATTGATTTTTCTCATGAATGCAAACATCTCTTTTTCAACCTAATAAATCGTTTCATAATCTTAAAGATTCCATCAGGTCCCCTTAATAGAAAAAAGAGTCCTAGCCTGTTCATTCATTCCTAATAAGTATAACCTCTCTGTTCTAATAGCATCCTTGTAAATCTTCTTTGTATCTTCTCCTGGCGTCTACATCCTTTTTGAAGTATGGAGATTGGGACTGTAAAAACAGAAAGTTTTTTTATAGTGTTTTTCACAGCCACCAAATGTCTCAAAATGTTTTATGATCAATCGAATATTTTTGAAGAGTACTCTCTGTTGTAATGCAGAAAAGACAACAGCCAATTTGCACCAAGCCAAATCCTACAAAGAGCAGCCTGATAATGACCAGATAAATGTTTGTGAGATGTTGATTGAAGGATAAATATTGGCCAGGATACCAAGTGTAATTTGCCTGTTGTTTAAAATAATACCTTTGAGGGAGGGATTGGCTACCCACTGAATCGTGCCTTATAGGAACAAACATGTTATCAGACCAGCTAAAGGTCAGTGTTCTACCTATTATTTAGCTCCCAAGTTAGATTTAGGAAAGGCCTTTTCTTACTGAAGAGTAAAAACAGAAAACATTCTCAGGAGAGTGTGAGGTCATGAGTATTATGCCAATTGCTAGGTTGTTGAAGAGACTGATTGTTGAAGTAGGCACTTAGAGTGTTGCGATCTGATTAGGGATACGCAGCATGGCTTTGTTAAGGGGAGGTCGTGCCTTACAAATCTGGTAGAATTTTTTGAGGAGGTGACGAAAACGGTCGACGAAGGGTGAGCCGTTGATGTCGTCTATATAGATTTCAGTAAGGCGTTTGACAAAGTCCCTCATGGGAGGTTAGTTGAGAAGGTCAAGGCTCATGGGATACAAGGACAGGTAGCTAGATGGATAAGTAACTGGCTTAGTAATAGGTGACAGAGAGTAATAGTGGAAGGGTCTTTCTCTAGTTGGAGGTCAGTCACCAGTGGTGTGCCGCAGGGCTCGGTACTGGAACCTCTTCTATTTGTAATATATATAAATGACTTGGAAGAGGGAGTAAGTGGAGCGATCAGCAAGTTTGCAGACGATACAAAGATGGCTGGACTTGCGGATAGTGAGGAGCGTTGTCAGGCGATGCAGCAGGACATAGGCTGGTAGCTTGGGCAGAAAGATGGCAGATGGAATTCAATCCTGATAAATGTGAGGTGATGCATTTTGGGAAAAAGAATGTAGTGGGGAGGTATATGATAAAGGGTAGACCTATTAAGAGTATAGAAACACAGAGGGACCTAGGGATGCAAGTGTACAAGTCTCTGAAGGTGGCAGAGCAAGTGGAGAAGGTTGTGAAGAAAGCATATAGTATGTTAGCCTTTATAGGAAGGGGTATAGAGTACAAGAGCGGGCCTTTAATGTTGCAGTTGTATAAACGTTGGTTAGACCTCATTTGGAATACTGTGTGCAGTTCCAGTCGCCTTACTATCAGAAGGACGTGGAGACTCTGAAGAAAGTGCAGAGGAGGTTTATCAGAATGCTGCCTGGTATGGAAGGTCTGAGTCACGAGGAGAGGTTAGGCAAATTCAGACTATTTTCCTTAGAAAGACGTAGACTTAGAGGAGATCTAATAGAGGTGTACAAGATTGAGGGGTATAGATAGAGTAAACAGGGTTAAGCTTTTTCCTAGGATGGATTCGAATAGCACGAGGGGTCACGGGCTTAGGGTGAGGGGGCTGAGGTATAATTTGGATGCTAGAGGGAGTTTTTTCACACAGAGGATGGTGGGGATATGGAATGCGCTACCAAGTAAAGTGGTGGAGGCAGGTACTCTGGAGTTATGTAAGAAATACTTAGATGAGCACATGAACAGAATGGGTATGGAGGGGTATAGAAAACTGACTTAAAATAGGCATCATGAATCTTGGAAGTCCCTGGGAAGTGTGTAAATAGATGATGATATTGATGTACTTGTTTTTATCCTACAGGTACTTTGGTCCACCTTGTTGTCTAACGAGGGGCATGCACGCGATGGGTCGTGCGAGGGCTGCTCCTGGGTTTTTTTCGAGAGTATCCTAGTGCTTCACGTTGTTAGTGTACGCTTGATCTGGACCATTTGATGGACAACACGACAGCTCAGTGACTATCGCTGTGCTGTGCAGATACATGGATTAGGGCCTGTGTCTGTGGGAGTTTGCACATTCTCCCCGTGCTTGCATGGGTTTTCTCTGGGTGCTCCGGTTTCCTCCCACATTCCAAAGATGTGCTCGTAGGCTAATTGGCAAAACAAATTCTCCCTAAATTGTCTCAAATTCGGTTTTTAATCCATAGATCTATAAACATGGACAGGGATCGCGGGTAGAGGTGGGAACATCGGGGTGACAGCACAGGCTCGTTGGGCCGAAGGGCCTGTTTCCCATGCTGTTTTGTTCTTTGTAAAAAGATCCTTGTTCTAGAGTCTAGTTGAGTAGACTTTGAGAACTGTCTGCAGGATGTCTCAGTCCCTGTGGGGTTTGGCACTATCTCAGTGTGTAGTGACTACAAACTGTAGTCTAAATTATCCATGCTTTAGCACAAAACTCAGTCAGAGTTTTGAAGTCTAGTGGAGCAGCTTTAATAGTTTACAGAGCCCTCATTGAGTTGCAAAAGCAGTTGCACGTGAAATGCTTTCACTTGCTGAGAGCTGTCCTGAATTGCCCAATTGTTCCAGCCTAGATTAAATGATTCTGCAGTATGTCAGTTATAAATTGCAGTTCAGGAATCTTTAGATGTGTATCACAGTATCTGGCAAGGTCTAATGATGTGACAGAGAGGTCAGTTGGGGTGAAGGAATGTGTAATTAGTTTCTCTGGCTAACAGGACGGATAGAGTAAGAAGTCTCACAACACCTGGTTAAAGTCCAACCAGTTTATTTGATAGTAAACCCACAAGCTTTCGGGGTTTGCCCTTTTGTCAGGTGAGTGGAGAGTTCTGATCTCAAACAGAGCATATAAAAGGCACACACAGTTTATAGAATACTGATTAGAATGCGAGTTTTTAAAGCTAACCTGCTATTCATGTTTTAAAGATGCAGACAATGTTAGTGGAGATAGTATTAGGCATAGGTTAAAGAGATGTGTATTGTCTCCAGACTTCCATTCTAATCAGTATTCTGTAAACTGTGTGTGCCTTTTATATGCTTTGTTTGAGACCAGAACTCTCCATCTACCTGGTGAAGGGGCAAACCCCGAAAGCTTGTGGGTTTACTATCAAATAAACTGGTTGGACTTCAGCCTGGTATTGTGAGACTTCTTATTGCATTTACTCCAGTCCAACGCTGGCATCTCCACAACAGGATGGATAAACACAGCAAAGCACATATTCAGTAAAAACTCCTTGTAAGTACCCTCTTGCAATCAGTGTACTCCAATATGCCTTTTTAATGAATTTCTAAACACATTTTTTTAAATGTTTTGATATCCTCTGAATAAAATGCATGTGTTGTATGCATGGGAGTTTTTTTTAAAAACACTATCATTTATTGTTTTTATAAGAAATGGAATAATATTTAGTTTCATAGTTGCAGTATACCAATACAACTGTTAATCTTTTATCATCTGCACTGCTATGTCCCTGACAGCAGGAAAATAAATGGGAAACTAGTAGAGCAACAACAGTACCATAGTAATTCATCACTGAGATTAGTGGGATATCGATTCATGCCAATTCTCAATGTGTGACTGTTGTTCAGCTGTTAGAACTCTCACTCTGGAGTCAGAATTAAAGTCTTGGGTTCAGGTCGCACTCCAGAGACCTGAGCATCTCAACTGGCACTCAGCACTGTGCTGTCCTGTGGGTCTAAAATATGTGAGGTAAATGTGAGTTTTCTTTCTATGTCTGTAGCCCTTTGTCCACAGAGTTTCCACTTTGAGTACTGTTGGAGGCCAAGTTCATCATTAATCTAAGAGTTGATCATCCCCAATCACACTGTTAAATTTTAGTAGTCAACTTTAGAGCAGTGGAAGTTTACCATCTTGACCACAGAGAAATCAGTGAGAATAGTGGTTTGTGAAGTTAAAAAATTAGAGGGAATTTTAAAATCTGACTTCTTCCTTTGTTGCTAATCCACTGAATAGAGTAAGAATGGAACTCGCTTCTCAAGGGCAATAGGGGATGGATAAAGGCTGGCCTTGCCTGCGTTGCTCACTAAGAATAAGCAAAAGTAGAATATTGTGGCTGGTGGAAGTTTGAAATAAAAACTATGCTGGAAATATTCAGCAGCATCTGTGGAGAGCAAAGCAAAGTTTATATTTCAGATTGATCAGCTTTTGCCAGAACTCTAGTCATTTTTCCACTATGTAAATTAAGGTCATGCTTTTGAAACCTGTGCATGTGGCTCTGAAGTCTGCTTGCAGGCATTCTTTATGATAATCATTTCTTTTTCTTTAAATAAAAGAAAATCATTAACAGACTGTGTTAGTATGTTCAAGCATGTGGCTGAAATTTGTTTGGCAGATGTCTTTAAGGTGATTTCGCTCAAGGGAAGAAGACACTTTGTTTTAATTAGCTTTTGGATATAGTACATCTCTTTGAAGTAACATTTCGCATCTTAGATTTTAAAAATAATTTATTGGAGCCTTTGAAAGTGTACAGTTGCTTTGTCCAGATCTTACAATTCAGTTGAAAGTGAATAAATGCAAATCTGATCCAGCATTAAGAATCCCCTTTCATTTAGCTGATATTAGCCAGAGCTAAACAATTAACCTTAACATGTTATATAAGATCATAAGGAATATGAATAGGAGTAGACCATATGGCCCCTCGGGTTTGCTCCGCAATTCAATAAGATCAGGCTGACCCAATCTTCACATGATCTTCAATTTCCTGTCTGTTTCCATAACCTTTGATTCCCTTATAGTTCAGAAAAAACTTCAGCCTAGAATCTATTCAATGGCCTAGCCTCCGTACTACCTTGAGTAGAGAAATCTAAAGATTCACAACCCTCTAAAAGTAGAAATTCCTTCTCATCTCCATCTTAAATGGGCGAGTACTTATTCTGAAACTGTGCCTCCTCATTTACAGTTCCTTTCAAGAGAAGAACTATCTTCTCAATATCTACCCTGCTGAGCTCTCTTAGTATCTTTTATGTTTCAATATGATCGTATCTCATTTTTCAAAACTCCAGTGGGTATAGGATGGCACTGTGGTTAGCTCTGCTGCCTCACAGCACCGGGGACCTGGGTTTGATTCCGGGTTTGGGTCACTGTCTGTGCGGAGTTTGCACATTCTCCCCATGTATGTGTGGGTTTCCTCCCACGTGCCGATTAGATGTATTGGCCATGCTAAATTCTCACTCAGTGTATCCGAATAGATGCTAGAATGTGGCGACAAGGAGATTTTCACAGTAACTTCATTGCAGTGTGATACTAATAAATAAATTTTAAAAACTTATACAACCTGTTCAATCTTTCCTCATAAAACAATTCCTTTATCCTGGAACCAATCTAGTTAATCTTCATTGAACTGCCACCAATGCAAGTATATCCTTTCTCAAATAAGAAGACCAAAACTGTGCGGAGTACTCCCAAGTATGGTCTCAGCAATATCCTGTATAGTTGAATCAGGATTTCCCCATTTCAATACTCTATCCCCTTGCAATAAGGACCAACATTCCATTTAACTTGCTTGTTGTACTGGTGTGCTAACTTTGTATTTCATGTATGAGGACACCCAGATTCCTTTGTGCTGCAGCATTCTGTAGTCTGCTCTCTATTTAAATAATATTTTGCTCTTCTATTTGTCCTATCAAAGTACCGTAGATAATCTCAAAAATTCTATCATCCAAATTTTTGCATGCTTATTTTACCTATATCCCTTTGCAGGATCTTTATCCTACTCACAACGTACGTTCGTCTGTACAAATCTTTGTATCATCAGCAAACGTGGCTGCAATACACTTTGATCCTTAAACAAAGTTGTTAATAAAAATTGTAAATAGTAGGGCCGCAACACTAAATCCCTGTGGTACACCTCCAGGTATAGTTTGCCAATCTGAAAATGACCATTTTTTCCCAATTCTGGCTCCTTGATTATTTAGCCAACCTTCTTTCCATTCTAATATCCTCCTCCATTTATTTGGTGTAATAACTTTTTATATAGTGGCTTATTGAATATCATTTGAAAATCCAAATACACTGGGGTGAATTCTAGCCCCTACCACTTCCAACATAAGGGCAGGAAAGGAGTTGCCTTTCACACTGATAACTCTTAGGGCCCATAAATGGCCAATTAATGAGTACTTGAGGACTAAATTCTGTCTCTACTGTCATGTTATAGGTTTATTTGATGGCTGAATTGTGAGATCTTGAGTCTTGTGAACACTCTTTAACTATGTACAGAGCCCAGTTAGTTTCATGCATGGTGCTTCTGCCATGTAGGTTGGTCCTTTCTAAATGCTCTGAGTCTATTACCATGTTTCTCTATATATAATTCCATGGGTAATGTGTTTCTCCAGCCGATGTTAACTCTTGCGCTGCTGAGCATCTTTACATTACAATGTCATGCAGGCACACACAACATCATACAACAACTCCCTTTCTTCTCAACACAAAGCTTAACTCTCTTCCAGTGGAGTATTACAATATAATCTTTATTTGCTATCCTTTTTCCCCACCTCAAGTTTCTGACTTTATAAATTCAGACAACCTTGGCAGCTCTTCCACGCTTTAGTCTGTCATGTTTGAAAGAAGGGTAGTAGTATTGTGTTTCTGGGAATTGGTTATATTGATTTAATTTGCTTTTTGTACTCCTTTGAATTGTGTTTCACTTTATTAACAACCTGTCTGCTTTTCTTGCATAATGTGAGTTTGTCTAGCTCCTTCCAAAGGCAATTTCCTAAAGGTTCATTCTTAGGATGTACATTTTCTTTTTCTGTACCTGCCATGTTCCTGCGTGATGTATCTATACAATTCGCAAATTGAACTTTCATTTACATCTGGCTCACAATTTCAGTCTGACATTTGTGTGTTGTTTCTTTTTCAGTAACTTAGGGGTCTTCTGTATATATCAGAGTCATATTCAGCATGATTTGGACAGGCTGAGTGTATGGACATCTGCATGGCAGATGCAGTATAATGTGGATAAATGTAAGGTTACCACTTTGCTATAGGAAGGTAGATTGTTACTTGAATGGGTATAAATTGAGAGGTGGATACTCAACAACACCTTGGAGTCCTTGTGCATCAGTCGCTTGAAGTAAACGCACAGGAACAGCAGGCAGAAAAGAAGGCAAATGGTATGTTGGCATTCATTGTGAGAGGATTTGAGTACAAGGCTAGGGATGTTTTGCTGCAATTATATAGGGCATTGGTGATGCCACACCTGGAGTATTGTGTGCAGTTTTGGTGTCCTTACCTGAGGAAGGATGGCCTTGCTAGAGAGGGAGTACTGCAAAGATTCTTGGGATAGCAGGTCTGTCATATGAGGGGAGACTAAGTTGGTTAAGATTATATTCACTGGAGTTTAGAAGAATGAGAGAGGATCTCATTGAAACTTATAAAATTCTAATAGGATTAGAAAGTATAGATTTAGAAAGAATGTTCCCAATGGTGGAGAGTCCAGAACTATGGATCATAGTTTGAAGATAACAGGTAAGGTGTGGAGAGAACAGGGATGTGGATAAATTTCTTCATCCAGAGGGTAGTGAATGTGCAGAATTTGCTATCACAATGTCGTTGAGGCTAAAATGTTGTCTAGTTTCAAGAAGAAATTAGATGTAGCTCTTGGGCCTAAAGGGATCAAAGGATATGTAAGGAAGTGGGGATCGGGATATTGAAATCAACAATCAGCCACGATTAAGCTGAATGACAGAACAGGCTCAAAGTGCTGATTGGTCTATTCCTGTTTCTAGTTTCGATGTTTCTAAATCATCCTGTGCTTTTTCTTCAAATTCCTTGCATTTCTTCGTTGGACTTAGATTTTCTGATCTTATATCTATCATTTCTTTCTTTGTCTCGGCAGAGCTTTGTCCTGTCTTTCGTTTTGGTCTTGCTGTTAGCAGGTCTATCTCTGGCAAAATCTTAACTTGTTTCAATTCTATAACTGTGTTACTTCTGGCTTCGTTCTCTGCTCTTAGAAAGATCTACCATTTTTCCATCCAGCTGCTATTTCAGTTCTTCAAACTTTCTCTTTAGCTTTCAGTTTCCTCTGGAATTTAGTACACTACTGAGTCTTTTACCAAACGGTTGTTCAGTTTGGTCAGAGTGATGTTAAATCCATTTTGCTTCTCTTCATAATTTTCCAGAAGAACAAGTTTAGTCCAATGGAATTTTTGTAATGTGAAGATTCTTCAATATGTTTTCCCTTTCTTTGTGAAGCCACCTTGCTTCATCTTGGGGTTTCCTAAAGTTTCTTCTGCTAGTCTTCCATACTGCCGTTTAAGATCGATTCCATGCTTTCATGGTACTCAACGGTTACACATTCCTTTTGCATTGGATCTTAAAGGACAATAATTTGTTCTTTGAACAGTTTATTTTATTATTGACCTCTTGCCATTTCACTCTGAGCTTCAGTGCATTGTGTTGTTGTCATGTGGCCCGCTTACGAGCCTAGGTTGGTCATCATTGGTCCATACTCTCCACAACTTGGAGTTTAAAGTATATGTCAAAGCCTTTTACTATCTCACCAAATGTTGTTGAATATTGAGTTGGCTATGAAGAACTTCATCCACAAATAAACCAAAGATAGATAAAAAAAATTAGCTTTTCTTCTGTTTCCTTATTTAATCTTTTAATTTGCTTGTAATTAAAAATGGTCTTTTCCAAGACACTCTGGTTTAGCTTAGCCTTTTTCTTATCCAAACTATTTCTTTCTTTTCTGATTTTTTTTTATCCATGAGCTGTTTTTTTTCTAGTGGTTGCAGCTTTAAATGCCTTTGCCCATTTAAGGCTGTTGGTTCTGTCTTTGTGAATTTCCCATACTGTTTGAAGTTCAATGCAATTCTCACAATCTAGGGCCTTTTTTCAAAGATCTGTCTTGTTCAAGACAGTCATCTCTGCAGAAGCTCTTTTTCTCCATCAAGGAGACTGGCGACTCAACTGAGAAGGGATTCCTTTTCCAAACTCTATAGGCTTCTCCTCCCTTTTCTAAAAAAAACATCAGTTTTTTGATTGAAATGTGTTCCTTTCTCTTAAACTTTGCAAGTTACTCCCTAATTTATTAAAATTCACTTCTGGAGTATGGCAGTCATGTGTTATGGTGCTGCTGTGTATTCCACCTGTAGCTTTCTCCCACCTTTTTCAATCATGCCCCTATCTACATCAGTAGGAACAAAGTAGAAAGGTTGAGAGCTTCAAGTTTTTAGGTGTCTAGGCCACCAACAACCTGTCCTGGTCCCCCCCATGCCAAAACTATAGTTAAGAAAGCCCATCAACATCTCTACTTTCTCAAAAGACTAAGGAAATTTGGCATGTCAGCTATGACTCTCACTAGCTTTTACAGATGCACAGTAGAAAGCATTCTTTCTGCTTGTGTCACAGCTTGGTATTGGCTCCTGCTCTGCCCAAGACTGTAAGGAACTACAAAAGTTGTGAATGTAGCCCAATCTGTTATGCTAACCAGCCTCCCATCTACTGACTCTATCTACACTTCCTGCTGCTTTGGCAAAGCAGCCAGCCTGGACATTCTTTCTTCACCTTCTTCCGTCGGGAAAAACATACAAAAGTCTGAGGTCACGTACCAAGCGACTCAAAAACAGCTTCTTTTCTGCTGCCATCAGCCTTTTGAATGGACTGACTTTGCTTAATTTGATCTTTCTCTAGCTATGACCCTAGCACTACATTCTGCACTCTCTTATTTCCTTCTCTATGAATGGTATGTTTTGTCTGTATAGTGTGCAAGAAACAATACTTTTCACTGTATGTTAATACATGTGGCAATAATAAATCAAATCAAAGTCTTCCCTGGGATAGTTATCTATTTAAAACATAAATACAGCTTCTGTGTTTTGTAATTTACTCAGTTGTATCTGACCAGTTTCCTTAACTCTGTGTCACTCAGTGTTTCAAAGTTGTTACTTACTCAAGACCAGATCACTTGGGGTCTTGTAATGGACTTCCACTCACTTTGGTGGTTTCCTCAACTTTTAAGTCTGAACCCAAACTTCCTGAACTGCTCCTTCAGTTTTTCTTATCAGCTGCATGTCTCTGGTCAGGCTTTGGTTCTTTTTAATTTTTCATATGTTGGAGATTCTATTTTGAGTTCATTAATTTAGGAAGCGTGGTTAAAAAGTTTGCAAATGTCACCAAGATTGGTGGCATAGTGCAAGTGAAGAAGGTTATCTTGGATTGCAACGGGATCTTGATCAGTTGGGCCAGTGGGCTTGATGAATGTCAGATAAAATTTAATTTAGATAAATGTGAGGTGATACATTTTGGTAGATTGAACCAGGATTTACTCAGTTAATGTTAGGGCGTTGAGGAGAGTTATAAGACAAAGGGATCTAGTTCCTTGAAAGTGGAGTTTACAGGTGGATAGAGTGGTGAAGAAGGTTTTCGGCCTGCTTGGTTTCATTGGTCAGAACATTGAATACAGGAGTTGGGACATTGTACAAAGCATTGGTAAGGCCACACTCAGAATGCTATGTATACAGCCCTGGTCACCCTATTATAGAAAGGATATTATTAAACTAGAAAGAATGCAGAAAAGATTACTAGAGTGCTATCCTGACTTGTTGCTTTGAATTATAAGGAGAGGCTGGATAAACTGGAACTTTTTTTCCCTGGAATGTAAAAGGAGTGATCTTATAGAGGTCTATAAAATAATGAGGGGCATAGATCACCTAGACAGTCAATACCTTTTCCCAAAGGTAGGAGGGTTAAAACTAAAGGGCATAGGTTTAAGGTGAGAGGGAAGAAATGCAAAAAGATGCAGAGGGGAGAAATCAAAAAGGTGCAGAGGGGCAATTTTTCACCTACTGGAGGATACATTTCTCACTATCTATCCTGTCCTCTCCATCAAAAAATCAGTCAGCACTATGCTGACTTCCAATCTGACTGCCTCTCATTGATAATACACCAGGAGCAGTCTTAATAAGTAAATAGTTGGACTTTTGCCCTTCTTAAACAGAAGACCCACCTTGAAATCTATTGGCCAAATTGATTTTCAACTAGCTTGCTAGTTCCAGCAGTACCAGAACACAATAAGCGGCCACTGCTGGCACTGAGTCATGAGAACTGAAGGTAGACTCTGGATTTCAGGTAAGTTCAGGTGTTTAGGCTGGGGACATTTCCGTGACCCAGGAAGATGGGTGGTGAATGTCTGGAAAAAGCTGCCAGAGGCAGTAATAGAGGTGGGTACAATTTTGTCTTTTAAAAAGCTTTTGGACAGTTACATGGGTAAGATGGGTATAGAGGTATATGGGCTAAATGTGGGCAATTGGGACTAGCTTAGTGGTTAAAAGAAGGGATGGCATGGACATATTGGGCTGAAGGGCCTGTTCCAATGGTGTAAACCTCTCTGACTCTACTTGTATGCCACGTTTCATACCACCACTGATCATCATGTTGTGTTATGGATTCATATGATGTCTCAAAGATATATGTCATCTTTAAACATGAACACTTTATTGTTTATCTTTAACTATACACAAGTCCCAGTTTACTGTCATAAACAGTGTTGCTGTGCAGATTGATTCTTTCTAGAATGCTCTGAAAGTCTATAACCGTGTACCCTCATACATCATTACGTGGGCAATGCTGTTCTCCAATCCCACATTAATCCTCGCTCTGCCAAGCATCTTTACATTGCAATGGCATTCAGACACATGCAGCATCCATGGCAGTAATGCGTTTGACTGGGAAGCGGGAAAACCAAGTAAAACAAGAAAGCAATTATCTCCTTTAGGGATATGACCCTTGTGCCTTTTGTGAGCAGTGCCCTCAGGCCACCCCCCTGCTTCTCTCCTTGATTGCTAAAACCAGGACACCCGCAACACCTTCCACTCAATTTCTTCCTGAGGTCACAAAGATGACTCCAGCCTAAACACCTGGATTTACCTGAAGTCCAGAATCTATTTTCCGTTCTTGGACTCATAGTACCAGCAGCGTCTAAGACTGCACTGGTGTACGATCAATGAGAGACAGTCAGGTTTGAAGTCAGCATGGTGCTGACTGATTTGATGGAGCAAAGAAGGTGGGTAATAAGCAATGTGTCCTCCAGTAAAATTGCCCAGCTATGTCTACTGGTTCTCCATCATCCACAGAGTTTGTTATATCCTCAAAGAACTTGACTATATTTGTCAAACACAATTTCCCTTTCATAAAAACATGTTGACTGTGGCTAATTGTAAATGTCTAAATGTCTTGCCACTACTTAATAACAGATTACACCAATTCCCCAGTTGCAGATGTTAGGCTAACTAGCCTATAGTTTCCTGTTTTCAGTCTCCTTTCTGTTTTGAATAGAGATATTTCATTGTATATTCCTATCTGCATTCTTTGCAGATTCTATAGTATTTTGGAAGATTATATCTAGAACATCCACAATCTCTACATCCCACTTCTTTTAAGATCCTAAGATACACAGCACCAGGTCTAGGGGACTTGTCAGCCTTTAGTCCTATAGATTTGTCATGTATTTTTTTCTCTAATGATTATTATTTTAATTTTATCTCTTTTGCCCCTTATTTTCTATTCTTATTAGGATGCTTCTTTTGCCAAGATAGCTGCACGTTATTTATCTGTCATTTTCTTATTTCCCCTTATTAATACCCAAGTTTCATTCTCTTAAGGGACTGATAATCATTTCTGCTAATCTCTCCTCATTTAGAGACTTGTAGTTCTTACTGTTTATATTACTTGCTAGTTCATCTCATAATCTTTTTTCTACTTCATTATTTTTTGAGTCATTTTTGCTAATTATTAATATGCTCAGAACTCTCCTGCTAATATTTATAGCATTTGTACACTTTTTTTTGCAACTTGATACCATCCATTGTTAGATATGGATAGTTCATCCTTCTCAAAGCCTTTCTTTCTCAAAGGAATATATCATTGTTGAGAGTGGGGAAATATCCTCTGAAATCTCTACCTCTGTTTGTTTTTTTATATCATGTTCTCTGCAATTTGTAAACTTGTCTTTTGGTTTCATTGTGGCACTGGCTGTCTATTAAACATCCTTTTATTGCTGTTTCAATGGTGTAAATGGGATTTTGTTTATTTTTACTCTGGGTCTCAGGTGCTTTCTGAGATTTGTTTTATGACCTTGCATTGTTAGGGAGAAGATTAGGTGTGTTTTAGACAGTTTCTGTTCTTAATGAATTCAAGATTTCACTTTCAGCTTTGAGGCTGCTAACTGCTGGTTTAGTTCGTAGCTGTCCTGGTTGTCAAGTGGAAAACAGTGTTTTTCTGCCCCCCCCCCCCCCCTGGTTTTGGAAATTCTGCTGGCTAGCTGGAAGCAAGGCTTCTGGCCTTCCTGGAGTAAAAGTTCTGTTGCTGGTGGCTCACTAGTGTCTCTTTGGTGTTTTGGAAACATTCTGACTTCAAGCTTGTGTGTGTCTCTTAAGAGAGAACTTCGGTATCCAACCAAAGAACTAAGTTCCGGCACCACGTAAGTATTCATATTTGTTGTGTTAAACCTGTGGCAAGGGTTTTAATTGTGAGATTTGTTTAGTTGGAATGGTTTTAGCTGTTAGGATTTATACAATATCATCATTTTTTTCTTGTTTGTAATTAGTAAAAGTTATTGTTAATTTTCTTCCTATACACGTTAACTGTATTCTTAAACTTTGATCAAAGCTCCCTAGTGGGTCAGTTGAATCATACTCAAAGTGCTCATTCTAGTCAAATTCAAATTGCAAATCTGATGATCTAATATTGTGGTGTTTCTGACTTGAATTATAACATACCACTGTTTGACTACCATCTTAACATTTTAAAAATACTTTTCCAGTCATCTCTTATCTTTAAATTGTTTTTATTTATACTTAAGGCTCTAGTTTCAGACCCACGATTCTCATCCTCAAACTGAAATTTTTTCATCCTCTTCGCTAGAGAATACTTATGAATTCATTACTTAATTCTGTATCATTGCACATACCAGGTCTAAAATAACCTTTTCCCTCACTGGTTCCACAATGTTCCGAATACACATGTTCAACTCATCTTTAAAGGCAATGTTGCAATATTGAGTTGTTCAATCTGTGTGAAGATTGATGTTGGCCATGATTATTTTGTATTTTTCTTATATTTTTTGATTTGTAAACTCTCTCCTACAATGCAGCCACTCTAGACTACTCCTGCTGGCGATTTCTTACGATTGCTGCTTCTTAAACCCACCCAAACTGACTCTGTAACTTGATCTGCAGAGTAAGATCATTGCTCTCTGTTGTACTGATCTCATCCTTATTTAGCAGAGCCACCCCACCTCCTTTTCCTTTTTACCTCCTTCCAAAGTGCCAAGTAGCTAAATATTCAGTTCACAGCCATAGTCATGTTGCAGCCTTGTCTTTGTAATGGCTGTCAAATCATTCCCATTTATTTCTATTTGTATCATCAATTCCTCTGTCTTGTTACAAATGCTGCATGCATTCAGATAATAAGACTTTAATTCTTAATTTTACCATTTTTCCTAACTCTGATCTGATTTCTTGGTGCACTGTTATGTTTTTGTTCTGATGTAGAGATGCCGGCGTTGGACTGGGGTAAACTCAGTAAAGTTTTACAACACCAATTTTAAATCCAACCAATCTATTTGATAGTAAATTCACGAGCTTTTGACTCTATAGCCTTCGTCAGGCAAATGCAGTGTTCTGGTCTGCAGAGGCACTCATATCCACACAGACAGTTACAGATTGCTGATTAGAATGCAAATCCTTACATCTAACCTGCTATTCAAGTGTTAAAGTGGCTAACAATGTGTGTGAAGGGAATCCTGAGCATTGGTTACAGAATTGTGTATTTCCTCCAGACAGCACAGTAAGTGAGGTTTTTTGCTAACCCAGGCAAGTTACGGGGGTTACAGATAGTGTGTCATGAAGCCAAGATCCCTATTAAGACCATCCTCATTTGTGCGGAACTTGGCTATCAGTCTCTGCTCAGCAACTCTGCGCTGTCGTGTGTCACGAAGGCCCCCTTGAAGAACATTTACCCGCAGGTCGGAGGCCGAATGCCCATGACTGCTGAAGTGTTCGCCCACAGGAAGGGAACTGTTTTGCCTGGTGATTGTTGAGCGATGCTCATTCATCCGCTGTCGTAGTGTCTGCATGGTCTCCCCAATGTACCATGCTTCGGGACATCCTTTCTTGCAACGTATTAGGTAGACAACGTTGGCCGAGTTGCAAGAGTATGTACCGTGTACCTGGTGAATGGTATCCTCACATTTGATGATGTCGTCCATGTCTATGATCTGGCATGTCTTGCAGAGGTTGCTGTGGCAGGGTTGTGTGGTATTGTGGTCACTGTTCTCCTGAAGGTTGGGTAGTTTGCTGCGAACAATGATCTGTTTGAGGTTGTGCGGTTGTCTGAAAGCAAGAAGTGGGGGGGTGGGGATGGCCCTAGCGAGATGTTCATCGTCATCAATGATATGTTGAAGACTCCGGAGAAGATGTCGTAGCTTCTCCGCTCCGGGGAAGTACTGGACAACAAAGGGTACTCTGTCCACCTTGTCCCGTGTTCGTCTTCTGAGGAGGTCAGTGCGGTTTATCGCTGTGGCACGTTGGAACTGTCGATTGATGAGTCGAGCGCCATATCCTGTTCTCACGAGGGCATCCTTCAGCGTCTGGAGGTGTCTGTCACGATCCTCCTCATCTGAGCAAATTCTGTGTATACGGAGGGCTTGTCCATAGGGAATGGCTTCTTTAACGTGTCTAGGGTGGAAGCTGGAGAAGTGGAGCATTGTGAGGTTGTCTGTCGGTTTTCGGTACAGTGAGGTGCTGAGGTGACCGTCCTTGATGGAGATGCGTGTGTCCAAGAATGCAACTGATTCTGGAGAATAGTCCATGGTGAGTCTGATGGTGGGATGGAACTTGTTGATATCATCATACAGTTGTTTCAATGATTGTTCACCATGAGTCCAAAAGAGAAAGATGTCATCTTTCTATCTAGTATAATGTATTTAGTATATAAGTTTGGTTGAAGATCTTATGTGGTGAAGAAGTCTTGTTCGAACCTGTGCATGAAGATGTTGGCATACTGAGGTGCGAATTTGGTCGCCGTGGCTGTTCCATGTGTCTGGATGAAAAGCTGATTGTTGAAGGTGAAGACATTGTGGTCCAAGATGAAGCGGATGAGTTGTAAAATTGCATCCGGAAACTGGCAGTTGTTGGCATTGAGTACTGAGGCAGTTGCAGCAATACCATCGTCGTGGGGGATGTTGGTGTAGAGCGCCGAGACATCCATTGTGACAAGGAGTGTCCCTGGTTCAACTGCTCCATGTGTGCTGAGTTTCTGTAGGAAGTCCGTAGTGTCAAGACAAAAGCTGGGGGTTCTTTGTACAATGGGTTTCAGGATGCCCTCGATATAGCTGGAGAGGTTCTCACACAGGGTCCCATTGCCCGATACGATAGGACGACCGGGTATGTTTGCCTTGTGTATCTTTGGGAGGTGATGAATGAGCATCGCTCAACAATCACCAGGCAAAACAGTTCCCTTCCTGTGGGTGAACACTTCAGCAGTCATGGGCATTCAGCCTCCGACCTGCGGGTAAATGTTCTTCAAGGGGGCCTTCGTGACACACGACAGCGCAGAGTTGCTGAGCAGAGACTGATAGCCAAGTTCCGCACACATGAGGACTGTCTTAATAGGGATCTTGGCTTCATGACACACTATCTGTAACTCCCGTAACTTGCCTGGGTTAGCAAAAAACCTCACTTACTGTGCTGTCTGGAGAAAATACACAATTCTCTAACCAATGCTCAGGATTCCCTTCACACACATTGTTAGCCACTTTAACACTTGAATAGCAGGTTAGATGTAAGGATTTGCGTTCTAATCAGCAATCTGTAACTGTCTGTGTGGATATGAATGCTATTGTAGACCAGAACACTGCATTTGCCTGACGAAGGCTATAGAGTCGAAAGCTCGCGAATTTACTATCAAATAAATTGGTTGGATTTAAAATTGGTGTTGTAAAACTTTACTATGTTTTTGTTCTGTCATGGACATGTGCATCAGTGGCCAGGCCAGCATTTGGTGCCCATTCCTAACTGTCCTTGAGAAGGTGGTAGTGAGTCATCATCTTGAACCACTGCAGATTATCTGGTGCGGGTACAGCGCTTTAAGAAGGGGCTTCCAAGATTTTGACAGCTATGGGGAAGGAAAGGCAATACAGCTCCATGTCGAGATGGTGAATGGCTTCGAGGGGAACCAGGATTTGGTGCTTCCCATGTATCTGCTGCCCTGTCCTTCTAGGTGGTAAAGGCCACAGATTTGGAAGGTACTGTCATGGAAGTCATGGCAAGGTTTAAATGTTTAAAGTGGATAGGAAGCTAATCAAGTGGGCAGCTTTGCCCTGGATGCTGTTGACTTTCTTGAAAGTCTTTGGAGCCACACAGTCAGGCATGTGAAAGCTATACCATCACAATTCTGACTTGTGCCTTGTAGATGATGGACAGACTTTGGGGAAGCAGGAGGTGAATTAGTCCCCTCTTTATTTCCAACTTCTGATTTGTTCTTGTAACCACAGTATTTATTTAGTTGGCTAATATGGATGTTGTTACTGGAAGATTCAGCAGTGGTAATGCCCTTATATGTCATGGGAGATGATTAGATCCTGGGATGGTCATTGCCTCACAGTTATTTGGCACAAACGTTACATGCTATTTATCAGCCCAAGCCTGAATATTGCCCATATTATTGTTGATTAAGTGCCACTTGATAGCATAGTTAATGTCACCTTCCATCACTTTGTTGGTGATGGAAAGGAGGCTGGTAAGGCAGTAATTGGCCAGATTGGATTTGGCCTGATTTTTGTGAATCCCTGTGTAATTTTTCGCATTGGAGCTGTATGAGAACAGCTTTGCTAGGTGTGTGGGTAGTTCTGGAACATGTATTTTTGCAAATGCTATTGCTGGAATATTGTCAGGCTCATAGCCTTTATTGTATTTATTGCCTTCATCCATTTCATGACTTCACATGGAGAGAATTGAATTGGTTGAAAATTGGCATTTGTGATACTTAGACCTTTGGACGAGGCTGAGATGGATTGTGAACTTGGCACTTCTGGTTGAAGGTGGTTATCTGTTGCACTGATGTGCTGGATTTCTTTATCAGTGAGCATGCTCCACCAGCAGTCATGACTGCTTTGGTAGGACTGCAGAGTTTTGATTTGATCTGTTGGTTATGGGAGCACTTACCTGGTCTGTTGTGTGCTGCCTCTGCTGCTTGACATCCATGTCATCCTGTGCTGTTGCTTCACCAGGTTGGTGCATCTAATGCTGCTCCTGGCATACTCCCCTGCACTCCTCATTGAACCAGAGTTGATCCCCTGGTTTGATCGTAATGGTGGATTGAGAGATATGCTGATTTATGAGGTTACAGATTGTGGTTGAACACAATTTTACTGCTGCCAATAGCCCACAACTCCTCATGTGTCCAGCTTTGAGTTGCAAGATGTGTTTGAATCTTAGTGTTTGTATGCTCTGTCCTCTTGTCACACTCTGATTATCATTACTCATGAAGTGCCTCCCGTCCCCAGGGAGCAGCTCCCTCTTCTTCTGGTACTGGTACCAGTCCCTATGATTTGAAACCCATTTTTCCAACACTAATGCTTGGGTCAGGAAGTGGAAGCATTGCTGCTGAGTACTGTATCTGATTCATGCTGGAAAACCGAGATGCACGGATGACAGGTGAGAAAAGAATTGGGCACAGCAGTGATCCAATTAATGGTTGAATGGCCTCCTGTTGTTCACAGGTCTTGCCTGTTTAATGGCTGCTCTGGGAAACAGTTACTTTATGAAAAACTCTGTGTTCAAGAGACAGAAATAGAATCATTGGCAGAAGCAAGATACACTTCTGTCAATTGCAGGCTGTGAATGTGTGAAAAATTCAGTTGTGTGTTACAAAGAAAAACAGTTTATTTTATTCCCTTTAATTGATTAAGCTAAGGGCTAAGCGATGTTCTTGTGTGTTTCAATGCAGGTCCAGGCTCAAGTGCGGAATACCAAAATTCATTTCGACAAATTAAAGAATGACGTCTGTCAGAAAGTGGACTTACTTGGAGCCAGCCGGTGCAATCTGCTCTCCCAGTCACTTGCTGCTTACCAGGTAATGAGGCTTTAGAATGGAACATGTCACATAAACGAGGTGCATTAGGTCATGACATCTACAAACTTTGGGACTCTGCTCATACTGCAGGAAGATGAGTGCTTTTACTCTTCCATGTCTTGGCTTTGTTGTCAATTAACAGGACAGCATCACACTGTTTAAATCATTGGTATCATTTGGTATAGTGCATGGTTGGGTGCTCAACTAATAAGAATTACAAATACCTATCAAAGAGGATTCGTTTGAAGCAAGTCTCTCATGAGCGCTAAAGTAGTTTCTTAGCTCATTCAGGCTTTGAGCAGGGTGAACACATGGTTACGGGGATAGGATCTGGATAAGATCTCCTTTGGAGAAGAGTCAGTGCAGACTTGATGGACTGCCCAATCATTTTTATGTGATTCAATCTTCAGAAATTTGCATCACTACTAAGGTCAGTAGAGCAGACGGTGCCGTAATGGTTAGCATTGCTGCTTCATTGCTGGCCTGGGTCACTATTTGTGTGGAGTTTGCACATTCTCCCTGCGTCTGCGTGGGTTTCCTTTGGGTGTTCCGCTTTCCTCCCACAGTCCAAAGTTGTGCAGGTTAGGTGAATTAGCCATGCTAATTTCCTCCTTAGTGTCAGGGGAAATGTAGATTTCTTTTGGTAAAGTGTCACACAGAAGACATTTAACAAAATGGGCATTTATGGAATTGAGCGAAAATTGGCAGTGTGAATACAGAATTCTGTCAGTGAGAGGAGGCAGAGGGAGGTGATAGATGTCAATCAGATTGGGGAAGTAGTTTGCAGTGGTGTTCTCCAGAATCAGTTGCTTTTTAGATTGTTTATAAAAATTAAATTAGACTCAGCATTATGAAGTTTGTAAGTAATGTGAAACTTAGTAATGTAATAGGACAGTGATGAGGATAGTTGTCGACTTCCAGATGACAGTTAGAATGATGAAATTAGCAGATGCAAGGCAGGTAGATTTCAGTGCAGCAGAATGTGAAATGAAGGCTAATATAGAAAGGCAGTATACTATATAATATTTTGAAAAGTGTAAATGAACAGATAAATCTTGGTCCTTATAGGTAAATTCTTAAAGGTGGTTTGGCAAACTGATGTGGTTAAAAAAGCATACAATTATTTGCCTTTATAAATAGAAGCACCGGATGCAAAAGCAAAGAGCTCATGTTAAACTTTACAAATTACTTGTTCGCCTTAGCTGGAGAATGGCAGACTGAAGGTGAATAGATGACCTTAGAGAGGTATTCAAGATGATGAGAGGTTTAGATAAAGTGGTTGAAGAAAAATTATTCCATCTGACAAGAGACCCAGAGGTCATGGACTGAAAAACGTTTGCTCAAGATCTAGCAGGGAGATAAGTAGGATTTTAGTTATTCAGAGTTACTGGTATCTGGAGCTCGCTAAAGCCTGATGGAAGCAGATTCCATACATAATTTTACATTAAGTTAGACGGATCTGTTGAAGATGAAGGATTACAGGGTTCTGGGCAAAGAGCAGGGGTGTGGTGCTGACAAAGAGTCGGCATGGCAATGAAAGTTGAAAGGCCTCCTCCTGAGCTTCAGCTTTCTATGATTCTTTATAGGCCAGACTGCATAAGGATAACAGGTTTCCTTTCCAAAAGGACTTTTACTGAGGCAAGCTCTTTTTTATTTCCAGGTTTTGAATTCAAATTCTGAAGCCAGAATATGGATTTGAACTCATTCTCATAACCCATATTCTATCTGCCCTTGCATTCAGCTTAGCACAAGTATGAAGTCAGTCTTTTCCTTGATTTCATTCCACCAATATATCCCTATCTGCAAGTTATTGAGTCACAACTTATTAATTGAGCTCTGTATGTATGAAGAATTGTTAAGCATATTTTATTTATTAATTTTTGTTCCAAAACATTTTCTCCTCCTCCCTCCTTCCCTGGATGATGTAGCATTTCCTGCTTGATAGGAGGGAATTCAGTTTATTTGTCAGCATCACTATTGATAATCCTTCTTGTTAGTACTTCCCTCATTCTCCCCCACACTGGCCTCATCTGTCCTCCCTATTAGTATCCATTCAGAAGCAGTCATCTCTTTCAGTGGTATGTCTGAGAATAAGAATCTGCCTGGTCAGACTTAATACTGTGCCCTACCACTGCACGCTCTGCCCATGCCATCTTTCCTTCTTAATTTCATTTGGTCTCTTTATCTGTTTTCGCCTTGTACGCCTAGAAATGATGTGGTCTTTTTCCTCTTCCTCTAGACAACATTGCTTCAGTTCTGGGAGAGGACAGCCCATATGATGTCTCAGATTCACGAGAGTTTCAAGGGCCATCAACAGTATAAATTTACCACGCTGAAGGTAAGATTGAAAGAAAGCCGGAAGAGGTCTGTCTGCCTGTCAAGTCCGTTTCTTACAAAAATCCATCTGTTTTGCCTTCTGACAAATGGTCTCACAAGCTCTCTGTTTGACCCATCAAAACAGTGCTATAAAGTCCAGATTGCATTCGATATTCTTATGGGAATTTAAAACATTGGTTGATGCCTGGAGAGCTTTATGCTCAATATGGATAGAAAATACCTATCCATTGCCTCTATTGGGCCCCCAAAGCAGCAGTGGAGCATCTCGGTGCATTCTCACTATTTCATTAGAAGCAAAATCAGTTTACTCATGCAATGACTTATAATCTAGCATGCACTGTAAGAAAGGATTGTGGGAATACCTTCAAAAATAATGCTCAAAAAGGTCTTGGATAAACATAAACAGGAAAGGTTTCTGGTCCTGTGGTGAAAGAGCAGGGGGGTGAAACTAATAGGGTAGCTTTTCAAAAAGCCAGCACAGGTATGATGGGCCAAATGGACTTCTGTGCTGTAATATTCTATGATTATATTCATGATTCTATAATTTCTTCTATCAGAAGTGTTCCCCTGGTGTCCTCGCTAACAAGTGTGGGCTGCCTTTAAGTAGCATTATTGATACACAATTTCTGGCCTTATCTTACAACATGTGCAACCAATGACTAGCGCAGTTTAGTCTGGCTGCACACCTTCTTCATTAAATGAACAAGCACATTTCACGTATGCCTGAGAGATTTGTAACAGATGGTGGTGGCATTTGATAGATAGGCTTTCTTTGTTCATACCATACACTAAGTGACCATACCAAGTTGTCATGGGAACAGTCGCTTATTATGAGCAGCCAGAGGAACAAGCCTGTGCTTGCAAAACCCAGAAGTATGATGTTAGATATAATTCAGCAATTGGGAAATACCTGGCAAATAATCCTGAGTGTGCTAATAGCCATACTAACAACCAATTTAAGATGATCAGTTGAGCTTATAATATAGCTCATAAACACTTGCCAGAAGGGAATAAATTCTTATGTTGCCCATTTGTGTGAATGTGATTGTAATCCCACCAGCCACCAGGTGACATAGTGTCAAATTTTACCTCATTACACGGAAAGAAAATATATTGTGATGTTTTAGTATGTTCAAGTCAAGAGTGGATAGGTTTTTAATTGACAAGGGAATTAAGGATTACGGGGAGAAAGTGGGAAAGTGGTACTGAACCACTACAGATCAGCCATGATCTTATTGAATGGTGGGGCAAGCTCGAGGGACTATATGGCCTGCTCCTGCTCCTAATTCTGATATTCTTATGTTAAAGGTACCACGTAAATGCAAGTTCTTGTTGTTCTGTCAGCCATAGTTTGTATTCAATTGTTACTCTTAGAAGAAAGCAGTTTATATGTTAGGATCCCGGGTTAATGTTATAACTGAATGGGAAGTTCCCAGAAATAGAACCCTGGCTCAAAACGTTGTCAGGGCGATTCTACCAAAAATATTCTAAGTGTCAGATTCATGTGAAAACTGGAGTAAATCATGCTGTTTTTTCGGTGGGAGATAAGAGAAGAATCTCTCTGTTTGTGTACTGCAGAGTGTAAATCCCGCTGGAAAGCACTGAGTGGGCCACTGCGCATGTGCTGATCTGTCAGCACCTAGATTGATGCACAAGCAATGGCCCCTGTCTGCTGGCCTCCCGATTTGCCCCATGACCATGCAATGCCACCCCCGTCCCCGACACAGCCTGATCATTGCCCCACCCCAATGGCAGCGCTGGTCACTGGCCTGTCTCCTCCACTAATCCTGCCATGTGGCAGCAGAACTCCTGGAGGCAGTGCCAAAGTGTCCCCTGGGCACTGGCATCTTGTCTCTTGGGCAATGCCAGGGGGCTCAGGCTGGCACTACTAAAGTGACAATGCTCAAAGACACTGACCCCATACCCTGCTGCCCGACTTCTGGGGGGGCTTTGATTGGCCCCCACTTCACTCCAGCATGTGGAAATCTCTGGGCCCACTAGCTCCCCACAAGTAGCTGTAGTAACCCTGCTGGAGTGAAATACTCCTGGCGGAGGGGGAGGGAGAGGCTAGCAGGCCCAGAGATTTCCATCCCAGACCCGCTAATGCCATTTAAACGATATTGAAAGGAAGGGCTGCAAATATTATGCCAGAAATCTGGTGCTGGGAGACACACTAACAGCCGGATGCCCAATGCAAATTGCACTAATCTGGCACTGCTTAAATCTCCCAGCCTGCTCCACTAAAAATTCAGTGTAGTGGGATGGGAGAATTCCGCCATCTCTCATGTAACTTTTATTTTTTTAATAACAGACTAACAGGCTGCTAATTAATTTTAACAAAACATTTATTAAAAAGGAAAAAATTTGGATTGTCACACAGTATTCCTTTATTCCCTCCTTGACTTAACAAATGCAAGTTTAAGGATTAATACAGTTGAATAAGTACTTTTGAAGTATTAGTAGTCTCTTTAACACACAAAGTCCTTTTTTAAAGTATACAAGATGTGGTCAAATGCATAGTCTGCTCTCAAACCCAAGCTAATGTCTGGATTTCTCCTCTGAAACCCCCCCACCCCCACCCCTGGGGATTATCATGTGAGAGTTTCCAAACTCTCCTCAAAACCATGCTTTAAAACCTTCTCTTGTAGCAAAATTTTCACTGAATGGTTCACATTCTGAATTCCAACCTACGTTTTCCAAAGGATTCTTGAGCAGAGTTTCTACTCCACTTCTACCGGCAAATTCACTCCAGTTTTTGTACCAATCCATTTTGTCTTGACTGTTTCTACACACACAAGCTCCACTATCCAGCTACTGATTGCTACAGATATTTTAATTCATGTCTCGCAGTGTGTAGTTAAATCTCTCAAACTTGAAAATCACTTCAGATCTTTTTCTGATGTCTCAGCCTTCCTCTAGCGCTCTCTGTCTTTACTGAGCCGTCCTGTGTTCTCCTGCCTTTAATTTCATTCTGCTTGGAAAATTTTCTCACTCTCTCTAGTTTTCTTAACTAGCTACTCTTTAGATAACCATTATTCCATTGTATGGTTTTTCTTATAGCAAAGCTGAGAGAGATGTTCCCTCTCTACCTTTCTAACACCCCACTACTTTTAATAGAACTGGTGTAGGTGTTCCCTTTCTACAACGGTGTTAACTTTCAGTTAAAAACTAAGAACCTCTAGTTGCTAAGCAACACCTGCAGTTTTACCTTTATATTTACATTTTACATTGCAATTCTCTTTAAGCACAGCACAAAATCTAAATCCTTCCAAGTACAAAATCATTGAAGTAGACACATCTAAAACTATACCTTATTTTGAATGTTTATCAGTACATAAAGAATCCCTTAAAACTATCTTTGGTTTACTAACTTAATTAATATCTTTCAACATCTTAAAAAAAAATCACAAAAGGAATACATTGCTGACAGTTTGCTTTTCTGGTGTCATCACTGTTTCCTTTGAAAAAGGAACAGATCGTTCCCAGGCTACACTGTTAACTTCTAGTCACCAGTAGAGCAGCTTATCAAAGAGCTGGAAGCAGTCGCCTGCCTGGTATCCAGGCCACATGGGGTTTTGACCAGCGAGTGGTTCAATGTACATTTGACTATAAATAGAATAATAATGGGTAATGAGAACTCATTCATGGAGCAAGTCGTCAACTAGATTTGAGTTGCAAGCAGAGAGTTTAAGTTACATTGCAGCATTGCTGTTGGTCAAGGATTTTCTGCAGTCAGTATACACAGGCAATGGAAGATCAGGAAGAACTTACATTTTTACATAGTATCTGTAATGTCCTTTGGACATTGCATATGTCAGGAAACTTGGCAACTAATTTATTAAACCGTTAACAACAATGAGATAAATGACCCATGGCTCTGTTTTGGTTGAGGGATGAATATTGACCAAGACACTGGCTAGAACTGCTACTTCTCTTCAATTGATGCCGTGGGAGGCTTTAAATCTAAGAGAGGAGAGGATAGATTGACGATTGTGCCATCAATTGACATTGATATCTGTCACTGCTGACTGCACTTGCCTGATGAAGACACGGGAGTGTTGAAAGCTCGCTATTTTACTATCAAATAAATCGGTTGGATTAATAATTGGTGTTGCTAAATTCTTACTGAGTTCTTACTGCTGACAGATCCAAAGTTGTTGCAGATTGCTAGTGAGACAGCTCAGTGAAGGAGTCGCCACTTCATCCTCCAGTACTCGATAACATGTACAACACATTCCCCCTTGCAATATTAGACCCAGGGATAATTAGGTAGTATCTAGTTGTCATTTGTAGGGTCTTTTTTCAGACTCTAAATGTTTTGGTTGTTTTTTTTATCTTAAACTCACAGAGCTTGCAGGACCCTTTTCAACATCTGACTGAGGAGGAGTTTAACCAGACCAAGGAGAAAGAGGAGGAATGCATAACTGATGATATAGACAAGTAAGTAAGGATTCCTGTAATCACAAACAGGGGAGGGGATAGAAGGTAATAGCTGTACCTCGCTAGGCAGCAACTGCATTGCTCACTTGTTGCACACTCACATTATGTCTTGCTCGGAGCAAGTTTCAGGCAGTTTAGAAATAAACCTGAGATGCTGCTTTAAAATGTGTCTGTCCACAAGACATGAGGGCAGAGTATTTTAGTATGAGCTCGATCATTGCTCTTCCAATTTCCAGTGCAGTGGGAAAAATCCTTCCAGCTGTTTTCACTTAACAATCTTTATTGGTTGTCTGCCTGAGATCAGTTAAAATTGACTTGAGAGCTGTGGATGACTCAACGCTATTGATCGACATGTGGAAGAATTTCCTCTCATTGTCAACAATGGAATATATTGGAAAGGGGACTGACATATGTTACCCATTTTGCACACTCCTGATAAGTGGCCTGAAATGACAAGCATGAACGACCAAGGTTTATCACTGATGTCAGCTGTGGCTTAGTTATAACACTCTTTTGCCTCTGTGTCTGTAGGTCAGGATGATCTAGTTCCTTGAGCCTATTCTGCCATTCAGTGAAATCATAACTAATGTATGATTTAACTGCATACACTTGCCTTTGTTTCATATTCTCTCGATCCTTACTTAACAGAAACCTGCTTTAAAATGAACAATTGACTCAGCACTGAGTTCCTTTGTGTCGAAATGTTTCCTACCTTCACTCCTGAAATAATTGATTCCTACTTTAAGACTTACAATCTCCCAACCAGCCAAAATAATTTATTTCTGTCCACCTTCTTCACTTCTTGATCAAATCATCCTTTAATTTTCTAAATTCCAGGGAATATAACTCTAGTTTGCCTTGGAAATTTAACCTTTGGAATCTAGATATCATCTAGTAAGATTATAGTGCACTGTCTCCAAGGCCAATATATCCTTCCTGAGGTGCAATGCCCAGAAATGAATGCTGTACTCCTCTCGCCGAATCTTCTGTCTGCTGACCCTCCCTCCCATTCGCCGACCCTCCAGCTCAGGCCTGTCCTGTTCCTGACCATTCTTTTCCCTCTCACTGAATTCCAGTTTTGTGGCTTATGGCCTGTCCTGTTCCCTGGCCTTCCTGGTCTACACTGACCCACCAGCCCATAACCTTTCCTGTTCCCTGACCCTTTCCACACCCCTCCCTCTCACTGCCATCCATCTCATCACCTCTTTCAGGCCCTTGCTGCATGAGAGACTTTCCCCACTGTCTGGCCCAGGAGAGGGTGGCACAGGGAGGTTTGGGAGAGAGCTAGTAAGGGGGCAGCATGTGTGGTGATTGGGAATTTTGGCAAGCAGAGTGGCTGGGACCAGAAAGGTTGGGGAAAGTAGCACGAGGGAGAACCAGGGAGCAGAAGTTCAGATGAGTAGAAAGAAGTAACATATTTATTTTATATTTTAAGTTTATTTTGTTTTGAAAGTTATTTCCATTTACCAGTATAGAAATTCAGCAATGTGAAATATTTCAACTTAGAACATAAAGTTTTCATATATTTTGTTGATAGAATAAGTGCTAAAAAGTCTAACTACAGCTTTTCCCTTGGCTATCACAGGAAAATCCAATTTGCTTAAAGTTGTTTCACATCTAGTTGCAATTTTCAGGGATGCAACTTTAAGTGCGAACTTACTGTAGGTAACCTCCCTTGTGGGAGGTTACTATTCACCCCTGTCAATTACAGTACTTGTCTCTTTTCTGCTTACTCTCTGTTCCTGTCTGCTCAACAAATTTTCTAACTAGAAAACCTTCAATTCCATGAGCTTCAAACTTAGCTAGTGGGTCTTATAAGGAATTTTATCAAATGCTTTCTGGAAACCTAGATGAATAATATTGACATTATTTGGCTCACTACCTTAGTCAAGCCTTCAAAAAGTTTATTCGGATTCATTAGACATGCCCTACCCTTTACAATTCCATGCTGCCTCTTTACGATCGGTGGATATTTTTCAGTAACTTCATTCTTAATTATAAAGTTTCGTAATTTTCCAACAAAAGATGATAGGTTAACTGGTTTCCATCTGTCCAGTTTTATGAATAGCAGAGTAAGGTATGTAATTTTCATATCTAATGCAATGGTTCCTGAATCAAAAGAAGATGAAAGATTAGTTAGGGTGCCTGCAACTTTCTCACCTATTTCCTTTAAAACTATGGGATGAACAAAGAACAAAACAGCACTGGAAACAGGCCCTTCGGCCCAACGAGCCCGCACCGCCACCCCAATGTTCCCACCTCTACCCGTGATCCCTGTTCATGTTTATAGATCTATGGATTAAAAACCAAATTTGAGACAATTTAGGGAGAATTTGTTTTGCCAATTAGCCTAAGAGCACATCTTTGGGATGTGGGAGGAAACCGGAGCACCCGGAGAAAACCCACGCAAGCACGGGGAGAATGCGCAAACTCCCACAGACACAGGCCCAAATCCATGTATCTGCACAGCACAGCGATAGTCACTGAGCTGTCGTGTTGCGCATCAGATGGTCCAGGTCAAGCGTACACTAACAACGTGAAGCACTAGGATACTCTCGAAAAAGATCCAAGAGCTCACGACCCATCGCGTGTATGCCCCTCGTTAGACAACAAGGTGGACCAAAGCACCTGTAGGATAAAAACAAGTACATCAATATCATCATCTATTTACACACTTCCCAGGGACTCCCAAGGCTCATGATCCCTATTTTAAATCAGTTTTCTATACCCCTCCATTCCCATTCTGTTCATGTGCCCATCTAAGTATTTTTTAAATAACTCCAGAGTACCTGCCTCCACCACTTTACTTGGCAGCGCATTCCATACCCCCACCACCCTCTGTGTGAAAAACTCCCTCTAGCATCCAAATTATACCTTACCCCCCTCACCCTAAGCCCGTGACCCCTCGTGCTATTTGAGTCCATCCTAGGAAAAAGCTTAACCCTGTTTACTCTATCTATCCCCTTCAAAATCTTGTACACCTCTATCAGATCTCCTCTAAGTCTACGTCTTTCTAAGGAAAACAGTCCCAATTTGCCTAATCTCTCCTCGTAACTCAGACCTTCCATACCAGGCAGCATCCTGGTAAACCTCCTCTGCACTCTCTCCAGAGTCTCCACGTCCTTCCGGTAGTAAGGCGACCAGAACTGGACACAGTATTCCAAATGAGGTCTAACCAGCGTTTTATACAACTGCAACATTAAAGGCCAGCTCTTGTACTCTATACCCCTTCCTATAAAGGCTAGCATACTATATGCTTTCTTCACAACCTTCTCCACTTGCTCTGCCACCTTCAGAGACTTGTTCACCTGCACCCCCAGGTCCCTCTGCGTTTCTATACTCTTAATAGGTCTACCCTTTATCGTATACCTCCCCCCTACATTCTTTCTCCCGAAATGCATCACCTCACATTTATCAGGATTGAATTCCATCTGCCATCTGTCTGCCCAAGCTACCAGCCTATCTATGTCCTGCTGCATCGCCTGACAATGCTCCTCACTATCCGCAAGTCCAGCCATCTTTGTATCGTCTGCAAACTTGCTGATCACTCCACTTACTCCCTCTTCCAAGTCATTTATATATATTACAAATAGAAGAGGTCCCAGTACCGAGCCCTGCGGCACACCACTAGTGACCGACCTCCAGTTAGAGCAACACCCTTCCACTATTACTCTCTGTCTCCTATTACCAAGCCAGTTACTTATCCATCTAGCTACCTGTCCTTGTATCCCATTTGCCTTGACTTTCTCAAGTAACCTCACATGAGGGACTTTGTCAAACGCCTTACTAAAATCCAAATAGACAACATCAATGGCTCGCCCTTCGTCCACTGATTTCGTCACCTCCTCAAAAAATTCTACCAGATTTGTAAGGCACGACCTCCCCTTAACAAATCCATGCTGCGTATCCCTAATCAGATCGCAACGCTCTAAGTGCCTATACATCCTAACTCTAAGAATCCCCTCCAACAGCTTCCCTACCACTGACGTCAAACTCACCGGCCTATAATTTCCAGGGTTATCCCTACTACCCTTTTTAAACAACGGTACAACATTAGCTATTCTCCAGTCCTCTGGGACCTCACCTGTGTCCAAAGAAGAGACAAAGATTTGCGTCAGAGGCCCAGCAATTTCACCTCGCACCTCTCTAAGCAGCCTGGGATAAATGCCATTAGGCCTCAGAGATTTGTCAGTTTTAGTGGTACCTAGAAGCTCTAACACTTCCTCCCTCGGTATTGATCTTAGGGATAGGTCATGGTTAAATGCCATTATTTGCTTATATGACTAATAGTTTCCTCCACCCTTGGGATGTAAAATAATTATTTAGCACATGCACCATTTCTTTGTTTCATTTATAATATTCATGTTATAATTTTTAAGCACCCCTGCATTTGTTTTTAAGCATCCACATTTTCCTGGTGTAATTGTAAAAAATCTTGGTATTGATTTTAATATCCTTTACAAGTTTCTTTTCAAACTTCCTTTTTGAGAGTCTTACTAAAAGTATTGTAACCCTTTTTTTGTCGTTTGTATCTCTCCTATTCACCAGGATCTCTGCTTTCATTGCATTTTGTATACTTTTAGCTTTATGTTATCCCTTTCCTTTTGAATTGTCCATGACATTTTGCTTCTTAGGGGTATAACTGGTTTTGTATCACGTTAAATTATTTTTTGAACACCTCTCACTGATCTTTTTTTGTTTAACTTCTTAAACTGGACGGTATGTTAAATATTTTATTATGACCAGTCTCTCGTCCTGTTGAAGTTGTCCTTATATAAATCTAGAATCCAATTAAATGCTCCATGTTTCTCCCTTTCAAACACAGCACTCTGGTCACTATTAAATAAATGTTCACATACTGATAGAGTATAATTAAATCTGTATCATTGCTCATTAAATCTGACATGATTTGCCTCTCTGATGGTTCCAGCATGTAGTTGCTGCAAAAATTATTCCAAATACTTTCAAGAAATTCATTACCTTTCTGACTGGAGCTTGTCTCTTATCCCAGTCTATATGGAAGTGAACATTCCCCATTAAAACCTCTCTGCCTTTACTACATAAGATAAATATTAAATCCAGTCTCCACATTAATACATTCTTTGATTACACAGCTACTATTAGGAGCACTATACACGATTCTCACTGCAAACTTAAATCTGCTGAATGGACCTATCTTTTTTTAAGTTGATCTTTCTCTACACCCTAGCTATAACTGTAACACTACAATCTACACCCTCTCCTCTATGAATGGTGTGCTTTGTCTGTATCGCAAGCAAGAAACAATACTTTTCACTGTATACTAATACACGTGACAATAATAAATCAAACTGTAGGGTTTCTGTGATTCAATGAAATCAAAGACAGTAAATTGAACTGCCATCTGTTCTGTCAAGTGGGAAAGATCCCAAAATTCAATTTGGAGAAGAGTAGAGCAGTTTCTAGGCAATATTTATCTCTCCATCAAGATCATTAAAACAGATTATCTGGTCATTATCTTGTTTGTGGCCTTTATTCTACAGCAATTTACTGCTCCATTTCTCTTCATTAGAGCAGTAACTATACGTTAAGTGCTTTATATGTAAATGCACTTCATAAATCAACATTTCTTGTCATCTTTAGTGTTAACAAATTCCACAATTCCTAATACTGATACTGCGTCATGTAGTTTTCATAGAAACCCTATAATGCAGAAAGAAGCCATTCAGCCCATCGAGTCTGCATCGACCACAATCTCACCCAGGCCCTACCCTCATAGCCCTACATATTTTACCCACTAATCCTTCTAATCTACGCATCTCAGGACACTAATGGGCAATTTTAGCATAGTCAATCAAACTAACTCACACATCTTTGGACTGTAATATATAGAACTGAAATATCCAGGTTTCTCTGGGCAGGGAGTTTAGTTGGTGGGCCCCAGTGATATTATCACCTTATTTGTCAATTCAAGCAGATATATTTGGTTTTTAATCCATAGATCTATAAACATGGACAGGGATCGCAGGTAGAGGTGGGAACATCGGGGTGGCGGCGTGGGCTCGTTGGGCCGAAGGGCCTGTTTCCCATGCTGTTTTGTTCTTTGTATTCTTTGTATATACTTCCTGTGTGCAGTTCTCCAAGTTGGCCTTAACACTGGCATATTGTCTTCCAATGCCATGACTTTGTCATTGCTTTGATAAAATTCATTTCAGGTGGATAAACTGAATGGATGTTATATTACCGATGTGGATATGACCTTTTTTGTTCTACTGTAACTTACAAAAGTTATTATGAGATGCCTAAAGATTGTAGAATGGCAATCAAACTCCAAATATGTGAAAATGAAGGAACTGACATCAAGAGTGAAAGCACAAGAGGCACTTAGAGTGCTAGGTACAAAAAAAAGAGAATGAAATGCAAAGTGAAATACGCTTAGAAATGAATGCAAAAATGTGCAGGAGGCTACAAATTCAAAAGACTGAGGAATAAACTCTTAAAACAAAAAGAGGACTGAAAATAACTCTTAATTACTAAGGATAAGCTTAGTAATTGTACTTAGTAATGTTACTCATTAAAGGGGGAGGCGATGGAATTCCTTTCTCTACTGTTTTATTGCAGCCTGTTTGATCTGCTAATATTGCTAACAATGACTCTCAGACTGTAGAGGGAGATAGTGTCTGAAAAATGCACAAGAGATAAAGAGATTGAATTTGAGTTCTGGCAAGGATGCTTTGTTTGACTGATGTTCGATATTCTTGATATTTCTTCGAAGCTCCAAGACGTTATTGCAGTTTTAAGTTAGCCTCCTGAATTCTGACTTTTTATTGGTACACTGCATTAGTGGACTATGATATAAACTAGTAGGAAGATCAGAAGGTTTCTCCATCTGATGTGGTTTTATTTGTTTTCAGGTTGGTGCTCCTGGATGAAGATGAAGAGCCAGGACCTGGTGCAGGTAAATAATTGAGGGAGTTGCATCCACTGTTGTGTTGTTAGTAGTTTGAGGATCCAGTATATTCCAATTCCACTTCATGATTACAAAAGATGTTTAAATCCTATCCTGCCCAAATTTTGCTTTGTTCACATCTTCAGAAAGCTAACAGGCTGAGCCAGACTGGGGAGGCTAATGTATCTTATCTGTTTCTGTTGAGAAAAGCAACAGCAGCTCTGCCAGCTATTGCCTGTCATATCAAATAGGATCATATAGTATTCACAGCCTAATAACATCCACACTAGACTCCTACCATCTTTCTGCATCTTGCTCCATAACCATCTCTTTCAATTTCCTTCACCTTAAACATCCACGCTCCTTGCCTCAACTCCTTTTGTGTAGTGAATTCTACCTTCTCCGCACTGTTTGCTCAGTTTCCTGAACCTGCTTGGCAATCTAGACTGGTTACTAATCCTATTGAGGAGACTGTTTTCTTCACCAGCTATTCTGCCTCTCTTGCTGAGATTTCAGGAAGGAAGAAGTAATCAGAAGAGTCAGTGGTTCTGATTTTGTCCAAGGAATACCAAGTAATGCCAGAGATGTAGACATACTGCCAAATTTAAGACCCCTTTAGAATTTTTTTTAACTTCTGCTTCACATTTGGCAACTGGCCAAACTGCTGGTTGACTCCTGGGCAAAAAGCTGCAGTCAAGAATGTCCTTGCCAATCTCAATTGCAAGGCAGGCCAGAGGTTAAGGGTTTCGGATGGTCATTTTGTTGTGTGGGATGTTACTGGGGAGAGAAAATGATGCCACGGGGGAGTTATAGAGAAGTTGCTTATCACACCAGTAATTAGAGCTGTGATTGGTAGAAGGGAGTCTGGAAACCTGCTTCAGCTCCTCCTGGTCCTCAAGGAGTGCTGGAAAAAAAAACTTACCTACTTTAGTTGGCAACACCTTCCTCCATTTGTTAGCTAGTTTCTTGTGTTTTTACTTTCAGACAACGTTGACCTCTTTCTCTGCTATTCGCACATTTTGCTATTTTGTTTTCAGACAATGTTAAACTTTATTTTGCTATTAACGCCTCGTCTGGGCAAAAACTTTAATCTTTATACTACAATTACCACTACCTTTGACTTACATTCCATGATTCCTTTCTTCTTTACTCTCCTGCCCTTCAATCTATTTTCTATTTTGCTCAGGCTGCCCTTTATTCCTGTTTCCTTAACAGCATAAACCCATCATATTTTTGCTTCTCTCCAGCTTAAAAGAGGAGTCATATTGGACTCTAAACATTAACACTGTCTCCATCTCTGTGGATGCTGCCAGACCTGCTGTGTTTTTCTGGCTTTGTTTTGTTTTTATTATGTGGCTTCTTAGATTCAGAACCTAATATAGTAGAGCGACAGATTCTGTCCTCACTGCCTGAGGGTTTTTATTCATATGGATATGTTATGTGCTGATGCAAGTACTTGTCAAGAAGGACAATGATTGATGTACATTATTGTGATACTCTTCTGAGGCCATCATTTTACTCAACTAAGTGGCCTTATAAGGACAAGGAGCCAGTAAGTCACAAAGACAGTGTTACACTGTATTAAATTGACATCGTAATTCCACAATGAATCACCTACTAGTCAGCCATCTACTAATAAGTTAGTTTTCATTTAATGGGCATTTTTTCATACAGCAGTCGGGCCCTGATGTTGTGGAGCAGCAGTTATTTTGCCACATAGCATTATCTTAGAGGTAATTAGTTAATATTGTGGAAGAATTTAGCAATGTTGATACATCAAGAAACATTTTAAGAGATTACACAGTAATTACAGCACAGAACGAGGTCATTTAACCCAACAGGACCACGATTCTGGACCCCTCAAACCTCATGGTATTGAAGAGTCTTTTGGATGAATATGTTTGAGTATGAACATATGTCAATGTTCTTTGCTCATCTATAACACTATAATCCTATTAAATAGGATTAATTTCCCTATTTAAACCAGCTTCCTTGGGAGCAATGCTGAGCATTTCTGCACAAAGTGAGAGAGAACCTCAATTATCTTCCTGACTGTGGAATGAAATAGGTGTAAACATGGCTGTGAATCCTTTTCCAGCTTGCACTGTGGAATGGATAGGGGAATATATATGATTTATTTCTGTACATTAGTTTTTCAGTCCTAACAATGTGTGTCTTGAGGCCTCATTTTCTGCTGCTCCACATTTAACAGGGGGTCAGAGTGAAGTAACAAGGAACATTGCCAGCCAAGATGCCACTCAACTCACTGCAGAGCTGGAACCATCAAGCAACACACAACAATTCTATGAAATGGGTAAAAAAGCCATGTGCATGTTCACACTTTATTTTGGTGCTGGTGAGATCTCTTATGCAAAGCTCTTAAAAAAAACTTTATGAACTGTCATATTTTATGTAGGTATCAACATAATGCTCGCAGGATTATTAAAAAGCAATTTGGATAAGCAGTGTCGTGATAAACAACAAAGCCATCGTTCATTTACATTCCAGCTAATCTGCACCTCAATTCATTTCCCAGCCTTTGATCCCTCTCTTGACAGCAAAGAAACAGTCATGCTTCAAGTTTGGTTTGGATAATTAAGGAACAAGGAAAGACCAATCAACCAACTCATTTCACAGTCTATTTACAAACTGAAAAACATCAAGTCTTGCAATGATCATGTTTTAATCTGGTTTGTAAAATACTTGAATGAAATCTTTGATATTTAGACACTCTTTTAGCACTGTCAAAACTAAGTCATGGATTCAAGGCGAAATCCAAAGACATGAGAACATATTCTACACTGCTCCTTCAGTAACGTCCTGAGAGAGTGCTGCATTGTTAGAGAGAATGTCTTTTCCAGATGCAGTGTTAAACTCAGGCCTAGTTTGTCTGTTCGGGTGTGTGCCAAGTATCCTGTAACTCTTCGAAAATAACTACCTAAATTGATTTGAGGAGCTGAGAGAGATCTGCGTTACAGATTCAAATATCACTAAAAGAAATGATACAGGTTAATAGGACCATAAAGAATCCAAACAAAGTACCAGTGATCATTACTAGAGGATGGAAATGCAAAGCAGCAATGGGCAGCTTGGTGACAATGGTTAGCACTGCTGCTTCACAGCACTAAGGACCCAAGTTTGATTCCCGGCTTGGGTCGCTGTCTATGTGGAGTTTTCATATTCTCCCCATGTCTGTGTGAATTTCCTCCCCTCTGTCCAAAGATGTGCAGGTAGGTGGATTGGCATACTAAATTGCCCCTTAGCGTCTGAGGGACCAGCTAGAGTAAATGTGTGAAGTTATGGAGATAGGGCCTTGGTGGGATTGTGGTCAGCACAGACTCGAGAGGCCAAATGGCCTCCTTCTGCACTGTAAGATTCTAAATTCAACTTCTGTAGAGGCTTGATTCAACCATATTTAGCGTATTGTGAACAGTTCTCGTCTCCATATTATGAAGAAGATACCTGACACTGACAGTGACACAAAGAAGAATTAATGAAATGATACCTGAATTGAGAGGTCAGACATATCAAAAAAAGATTAAACAGGATGTACGCTTTTCTCTAGATTAGAAAAGGATTCAATAAGGTAGACATAGGGAAAATATTTCTACTTATGTGGTGGGGGAATCCAAAAGTAGTGGCTGTAAATACAGCTAGTCCAGAATAAATCTAATAAGGAATTCTGGAGAAACTTCTTTACCTTGAACAAGGTGGAACTCTATCACAGGGAAATGTTGAGGTGACTAATATAGATGCGTTAAAAAGGAACTGAGATAAACAGATGATGGAGAAACAAGTAGAAAGGTATATTGATGCAGCTAGAAGTCGTCTTGATGGAGCAGAAACACTGGCATGGCATGGCTGAATTAACCTGCTTCTCTGTTGTAAATGCTATGTGACACCACAAATCAGAGCCAACAACACAAACAGGTCATTTTTCATTGCTGTTTATAGGACCTTGCTGTGAGTAAATTGGTTGCCCACAAACTAACAGTTATGCATTTAAATACTTCACTGCCTGTAAAGTAGATACGATGTCCTGAGGATGTGAAAGATATAATATAAATGCAAATCTTATTTTTTTTCTTTCGGCTAAAAGTGATGGTTTGTGATCTACTTTTGGGCCAACATGTGTGCATCTCTGAACTAGCTATTTGGTGAGTGATTGCTATAGCCAGAATCAGGAGCACCACTCATGGCGCTACTTGTGGAATGTGGCAGCCTTGAGGAACTTGATTAGCAATTCCAAAATAAGGAATTGATAATTTCACCATGATAAATTGTGAAATGAAGATCACTAAATCCGATCATTTGTGGCATGTATCAGAAAAATGACCACAAATGCTGTCAGGTTACTGATAAAACCCAACTAGTGCACCAGTGTCCTTTAGAGAGGGAAACTTGCCAATCTTTCCAGGTATGACCCACATTTTGACCCTCAGTCAGGTATGAGGGAAACCTGAAAAGGACAACAAATCCAGAAATCAAATTATGCAGAAAATTCATGATTTTAAAACATTAATGGCAACCTAGAAAATGAGTGCTATGCATTTAGGGACAAATATTCGTACTAAGTAAACCCCAGTTGGGAAGTTTTATTTGTGGTGACATCACTCGGTGAGTCTGCCATTAGTGGATGCGTTACTTCAATTGTTCAATAACAACTTGCATTCATGTAGCACCTTTAATATAGTAAAATGTAAGAAGGAGCTTCACAGGAGCACAGTTGAGCAAAAATCTAGACACAGCAACATAGAGATATGTTGAAAGGTGACAAAAGCTTGATCAAGGAGGCAGGTTTTCAGGAGTTTCAGGTTTTGAAAGAAGAGTGAGCGAATGGAGAGTATTAAGTAGGAATTCTGCCTTAGGCAGCTTGAGCCCAGACCTCCAGTGGGGGGTTGGTGACTGGGGGCAAGAGTGTTGGGCATGCTCAGGAAGCCAGAATTTAGTAAGAAAGCTTAACTCTATCTCACAAATTCTCAATGTAGAGGAAACATATGTTTCAATCAGGACCAGAATGAGTTGGTAGAAATGTGGGACTTGCACTGAGGTAAGTTAGAGACTGGCACATTCTTCATGTACATGAACATTTTCAAACTGCTTTGGAACTACAGATCTATTAATTCCAGAGCCCTGCTTCAAGTATAAAGAGGTTCACAGACAGTGTGATCCTTCGATTTTTGTAGGAATATGAACATTTGATCTGACAAGTAATTCACTTGTCACAGGAAATACTGACTGATTCTTTGGTGTATGATTTGTGCAGGAAGCTGGCAGTTTTGATCTCTGGTTACTGCCAAGATGGTAGACCTACATCAGCATGTTGGTGATACAGTGACCTCTGTGCCCCAGACTGTTTCCTGTTGATCCCTGCCAGTGATCTTACTGGAAGTGCATATATTTGAACATCAGATGGTACCAGAATTGGATTTGGTTGAGATTGGTTTCTGCTCAGTCTGCCCTCTTAGTTTGCTGTCATAGGCTTGCTGCCTTAGATGAGGTGCCAATGATCGGGAATAGTATCCAACAAAGAAATGATACTTGGATCTTCTTTACCTTCCTCCCACTTTTGCCCCTCCTTACTCTGCTTCAAATTCTCTCTGCCCCTTTCTTCATGCTGTTCCTAACTCTGTGTTCACAGGCCTCTTTCCCAGTCTTTTTACCTTTAACTTTGTTGCCAACTCCCCTGCTGGTTATATGAAATTGATCCCAGATTGAGCCCACAGGGTCCAAAGTTGCACCAGATATATCACCGTACATCTCTGACCCCTGATTCCAAAATCTGACAACCAAATGTTACCCCAATGATGGGTCAGACTGGGTCAATCCTGGAAATGACAGAACTGCTTGTAACTCACTGACTGACAGGGCGGCTCAGAGCAGCTGCTTGGTGCCACAGGAATGAATATGAATATTTTGTAGCTGGATTCAACTCCTTTTTCAGGGCTTTTATCAGGTTTAAACTTGAGTGCAGGAACCTGTACCGAATAAATATTGAGCCTGCCTCCATAGTGTATTTGTATTCTCAAAACTGTCATGTGAATAGGACTTGTGTTCTGGAGGAAAGAAAGTCAGCTACTGTGTAAAAGTGTTGGATGTTTCTGTGGTGATGTAACTGTGTGGCTGGAATAACTGTTTGTAACTTGCATTCAGCCAATGTTTCGTTTCTTTCCCTTAAACTTCCATTCAAACTCAGATTAGCTTTAGCTCCGGTAACTTTGGTTATATCCAGATTCAAAATGTCATTTGGTGTAAAGGGGAGGGATAGAGTTTGGAACATAAAGATGTGAAGATTTCATTCATAATCTTTGAATACTTGTGGAGTGGGGTTTGGGTATTGGTTGGGTTGTGGGGATGCGATAATGAAAGCCTCGTTGACCTCACACATCCTCTAGTCTGACGCTGGGAGGTTGCCATCTTATGGGACTTGGCTTCAGCCCATCCACCATTGTGTCTTCATTCTGTCACTAAGTTGCCACTTATTTGTCACAAATTTATTGGCCACCATCACTGGTGCTGATGCGTGCCCCGCCATCGCCAGTGCTAATATGTATCCCATCCCTGGCAAGATTGTTCAGAGGGGGAGTCACATTGGGAGCCCACCTGACTCCTTATTCTGCAAGTTTGCCTTCAAACCCTCCTCAATGGGATGGGAAAGATTCTGCTCAATGTCTTGTACCTCGACTGTACTGATTTCCATGTCCTGTTAGACCATTGATCAGATGATCCTCGTTTTTTCTTTCCTTTATTTAAAACTATTTTGTCTCGAGCTGTGGCTGATGCTGATATGCCCCTATTGTCAATCCTGTTACCATAAGAATGTGGTATTCGGTTAAAAAGTGTTTTAAACTCTTTAGCCAACATACAGAATTTCAAAGGGACTTTGTTTGAGAGGAATATTTTCTGCACCTAGCTTAGTCTGAAACCTATAACTAAACTTCTTGAACAAAGAATGATTGCCCAAGGCAACGTAATCACAAGATCATTTACTGGAAGTCAGATGCTTCACCAGAAATCAGATCAGAGAGAAACACAGTTCTTACAGGAGTTTCACCCAAACACACAATGTAGGTTTTTCCCTTCAAAGCAGCGCAGGAGTCATCACACTTGGCCATGGTATCCAACATTAAATCACTTTCCAGTTCATGTCACAGGACTTTCTCCAATTCTGTGCACTCTTATTTTTATGGTAATTGCTTATATCAAATCTTCTTCCTTGCTGGATACCCATAGTCCAATTAGATAACATCCATATCTAATCTTATCTATCTAATTGATGATCTCAACAGATTCAAGTAGATCAGTCAGACATAACTTCTGCTTGATAAAACTATGTTGGCTTTCTCTCATCAGCTCATATTTGTACATCATCCTATTTCACCAATCCCACCATTCAACCTATCCCTCAATACAGAAACTCTTCCATTCGATACTTCCCTCAAGTCCTATTATTAAAGCCTATTCCTCTGCTGTCTTGTCTGTACAATCCCCTGATTCTCCCATTGAAGCCCATCCTTGTACTGTAAGTGTCTCATTTTTAATATCCAACTGCTCGAAGACAAAAAGCTGGCTTTGCCAGCACCCCATCCATTACCTTAAAGATTAAGCTCCTCCATCACTAGACACCATATCTGTAATATCTACTATCTATAAGAAGCACTGTGTCAACTCACCAAGGCTTTTTTTTTTGACAGCAAAGCCATGACCACTAACACCTGAAAAGGCAAGGGCAGCAGACGTGTGAGAATACCATTACCTACCAGTCTTACACCATGACCCATTTGGTCAAAAATCCTGGAAATCCCTCCTTACTGGGGTAAAGGACTGTTGTGCTTCAAAAAAGTGGTTCACCACCACATTCTCAAAGGCACTTAGGTTAGATGATAAATGCTGGCATTGCCAGTGACGTATAGACCCCAGGTGTGTATAAAACTCATTTTATGGCTGTCCTTTTTGTCTCTATTACAACAAGAACATTAATGTAGAAAAATGTTCCACATTACTTTACAGACTAAATTTTGATGCTGAGGCAAAGAAGGTTTATTTTGAAGGTCAAGGACCAACAGCTTGGTTGAAAAGGCTTTGAGGACGGTGTTACAGTGGGACAGAGATGGGAGGTTTAGAATTTTGGATATAGATGTGGAAGGCAGTGGTGGGGTGAAAGAAGTAGCAATGCACAATAAGCTCAAATTGGAACCATGCAGAGTGCATTGGGTGGTAATGTTGGACAAGGTTACAGAAATAAGGAGGGATAATTCTGGAGCAATTTCAACATGAGGATGAGTTGATGGACTGGGCCCATCTTAAGGTTGTGAAAGAGGCTATATAAGTGCAAGTTCTTTATTATTTCTTGAACAATTTTTGCACCTTTGTGAAACAGTGGGTTGATATGAATGTATACTTTCTTTGACTAATTGCCTTGTTGCATATTCTTTGACTATTCCATTTCATTCCAATGAACAATGCATTAAATATTATTTCCTCTCACAGTTGGAGACTTTCTCTGATTGCAGCTGTTAATGAATCTTGCATCACTCTACTTCTATAACGATTATCTCCCCGATGCTCTTTTATATGTGGTAGCCTTTATGCTGTCTGTGGTCATTCAACACACTTCCTCATTGAAGCAAGCCTTCCCACTAAGTGAAAGCCATATGATTGCAAAATATGCAATTTTGTTGTAGATTGATTAGGAAATGCTTGTGTGAAATGTCTAGCTCACTCAGCTTAATACCATCGTTATCCTTTGTTTCAGTGCCGAAGGACTTACTGCCTGACATGTTAGACAGTGAGAATCTGGAGAAACATGAGTTGACGTTTCTGAGTGACCTGTTGAACACTAAACCCAATGCACCCAATGACTTCAGCCATGAGTGGCAGAGCACATTTGGAAGCTCAGAGCTCAGCCCAGGGCCTATGGCAGAAGCGACCGAACCCAAACTAGCTGATGCTCCAACTGGTTTCCTGCCGTCTGAACTGTTTGACCTCAGCCATGATCCAGCAGGAACTTTTATTGGTGAGTCTTATCAATTATTCAATCACATTCTTCCCTTCACTGCGCCGTAAGTGGCTTCAGTAATAAGCCTCTGTGTGCAAAAAGCTACACTTTAGTTACAATTTGAGTTACTTGAGTTACAATTTCAATAACAATAACTTGAGTTACAATTTCAAAAGCATAATCTCTATTGTAAAGTCCAATTACTCTTTTCCCCATCCCAGCACCCTTTCTTCTAAACTCCATACACAAACTTCTGTTGTTGATATGAGGGATTGAATCCCAGCATACAAGTCTCTGCAATGCTACTGTGTGGTCAGCAAAAGTGCCTTTGTTTAATCAGCCCACTGACCCCTGTCCCTCCCATTCCAGCCCCATGAGGGAAAGCATTCTCTCTTTAATCAACTCAATCAGGACAAAGCTAGCAAACCATCTTCATTGCTCATTCCTATTGCCCCTAAGAATATTTGGAGAAATAACTTGTGGGTGATGATCTCTAGTGTTCTGGTGATGGGATCAGATCCCTGAATATGGAGAGGATTAAGTGTTTGCTAGCATCCAGTGTGGCAACATCACACCTGATCCACAGAATCCTTGTGGAGCCCCAAAAGAGAGAGGTCTCAAACTTTTATGAAGGGCAAGACGCTGGGAAAGCAGTGGCTGTTGGTAATATCAATGGATGGGTGATTCAGAGGTCCAGGCTAATGTTCTGTGTCACAGGTTCAAATCTCATCACAGCAGCTGATGGAATTTAAATTCAGTTAATAAACCTGAAATTGAAAGCTAGTGCCCCTAATGGTGAGCTCAAAACTATCGTGATTATCATATAAAAAAAACAACCTTTAGAGAAAGAAATCTGCCATGCTTACCTGATCTGGCCTGTGACTTCAGGTTAATTGTGAAATGGCCTCTATTAAGACATCCAGTTCAAAAGCAACAAATATTGACCTTGTCACATGTTAGGAAAGAATATAGGAGCGAAAATAGATCATTTCAGCCGAGTCTTGAGCTTTGAAGGTGACAGAAACTTTCCGTGGTCCTAGAAATTCTCAGTCTCTGATGTGAAAATCTTCTGGCATTTACAATAAAGTAAGTTGGAAACTCAGATTTGAAAACTTTGGGATCAGGCTTCCCTCTAAGGGCTGGCTAGGTCAGAGTGAGGTATAAAGCAGGGCTGAGCATCCTTTCCATCATGCATATACAATCAACTATACCACCAGACTGTCTTTTAATCCTTTATTCTGTGTTTTGAGTGTGTTATTCTAATAATATGTTATTGTTTAAGGTTGGACAGATCCACCTAAATCACAGCCAACACCAACCCTAGCCCCACAACATCCAGAGGCAAAAGTTCCGATAAATCACCCTCAGACCTTATCAAAGGTCCCATCCAAAGGTATGTGACAGAGAACATTGATTCAGCTCATATCTCTATGAACAGAATTAACACAATTTTTGCTGGAATCATAATTGTGTCAGAAAAGAAAAATATTTTAAACAAAAATTGCCTCCAGTATTTTAACATCCCATTAGCATCACAGATGATTGTCACAGATGTAAATACATGAAATGATTATCATCAAGGAAAAGAAAATACTGGTGTCAAGTCTATCCATTGTATAGCTGAGCTTTTTAATTCAGCGTGTATCCCAGACTTAGTCGGCTCCAATTAACGGGATGGTGGGTTTAGTCTCATTGGGAGAGGAAAACCATCAGAATTCCCAATCCAAATGCTTTGCAGGGAGACTTGCTGATAAATGTGCCTATGCACTTTATGGTCTGATACGCCCTGGACTGAAATGCTCTAATGATGCCAGTAGCTGTGGAACTGCAATACTCTCAGCTGAAGAAGAGGACACTGGAGAGATTGAGAATGAAAGATTCTCTGTACAGATTATTCCAGGACTCAGCTACTTGTCAAATACACTTTGTTTTTTCCTCCGTTCTTTGAGACAAAGAACAAAGAGATGGAGGGATATAGGAGACTGTTTTAAATAGGGATCAAGAGCCTTGGCACGCTCCTGGGAATCAATTGATTCCTGTGGATCTTCCAATATATTTTCTGGCTCATTTGTTTTACTTTTGAGCTTCTGGGAATTCCCTTGAATGTTTGCATAAGATGTGCATGTTATTGATGTTTTTCTCTCTTAATCCACAGTGCTTCGGTCCGCCTTGTTGTCCAACAAGGGGTATACACGCAGTGGGTGGTGCGAGGGCTGCTGTTGGATGTTTCAAGAGTAGCCTAGTACTTCACGTTGTTAGTGTCTGTTTAAACTGGACCAGCTGATGGGCAACACGACAGCTCAGTGGATTTGGGCCAGTATCTGTGGGAGTTTGCGCATTCTCCCCATGATTGTGTGGGTTTTCTCCGGGTGCTTCGGTTTCCCCCCACACCCCAAAGATGTGCTCTTAGGCTGATTGGTGTAACAAATTATCCCTAAATTGTCTCCCCTTTGTTTCCAATGTGGATTTCCATAAGCATAGACAAGGGTCATGGGTGGAAGAGGGAACTCACACTGTTAAAATGGTGGCATGGGCTCATTGGGCCGAAGGGCCTGTTTCCCATGCTGTGTTGTTCTTTGTTCTTTTTGAGCAGCAACCATCTGCAAGTGGGCAGATCTCATTTTGTATAATGAGGTTTGTTTATATTGGGACAGAATCTGTACAGCAAAGTTACAGCTGCCCGATTAGCCAGCTAAACCCAGATTTCTGATTGTTCTCTGCACATAAACATACCCAGCTGGCGTACATAGTCTCAGGAGTACCTACTTGTGTTCAGATTGTCTGCTGTTACTCGAAGGTGGTAATAAATCAAGCCTTGCTCTTTCTTACAGCTGCAAAGGGCAATACTCAGGACAAATCAGCTTGGTTCAATCTATTTGCGGACCTGGATCCTCTCTCTAATCCTGATGCCATTGGTCGGAGGGATGAGGAACTTCTTAATGCTTGATTGCAGGGAAATGGAGGGAGGAGGAAGGAAGTCACTAAGTTATATAATATACATGTCTAACTACGGAAATTTTATAAATATATATATATAAATATATATATTTATTAAAACACTGGGTTACTATCTCAAAAAACAGAATATAAAACAGTTAAATGGAATGTTACAAAACCATTAAACTCCTGGGATGTGGTGTCAGTAATATCAATTTCCTGTTTAATTTCCCATATTCAGGTGTTGCTGCAATCCTGGTTGTTAGTTACTGGGTAGAGGTTAACTGTACTCCACAGGTCCTGGCTGTTTGATAGGGCTACACACCTTGCTGTAAAAGCTGTGCTGATACACAAAAGCTCAGGTTGCCTTCTGGTTGTGTTGGAGAACACCCAAAGTCTGAATCATCTCAGTATAAAGAAGGTCATCCTCATCATTGTTGTGCTTTGGCATTTTGCAGCACAGTTACAGCAATGTTTCTTTCATAAACAATTTTTAAATAATTGAATGTATACTTAATGGTTAATGTCTATCTCTCGAGTTTAATTATTTACCTTCTATGGTTGGACAGATTATAAAATGTACTAAATAAGTAAATGGGATTTGTTTTGTGTGATATCTATAAGCTACACTGTGCCTGGAATGGACCAAATTCTTTATTACTAGACACAGGCAGTGGTCTATCTTATTTTGTTTACTTTTCTTGCAGTGGGAGAAGTGTGCTGCTATTATCTCCACATCCAAAACATTGCACTAACTTTGGAAAGGTGAAGCGGCAACTGTCATTTTAATAAAAGCTCCCTCCTGTAGCACTTGGGTTGAGTTTATTGCGTTATAGGCAACAGAAGTTGTCCCTCCTTTCAATGTTTTCTATAGTACTCTCTTCTAAGGAGGACTGATGGCTTGACCAAGCTAGCCAGGTCATGTTGGAGGGAGACCTAAATCCTTCCTCGTACACTAGTCAGAAAGGTGAAGGGACTTGGATTGGTGGTAGGGAAAAAAGCAAAAACTACACCTTTCTGGCATTAGAAGTCACATCTTTAACTGTGGCCTTAGAAAGCAGGAAATATGATTTCCTGGTGGTGCCAGCCTGAAAAATAATAAATCTAATACTAAGCACATTTTAGTTGGGCTTCAGTTAACTTAATGTCATTGGGCTAGTGAGGTAGCAGTCAGCCAGGGCTCTCCTACTCCTTCCTCACTACCTGGCAAAACCTGCAGGAAACTGATTTTCGGCCATTTGAGTCCTTGAATGCAAGGAAGTGACCAGTGCCAATGAAGCAATGACACAAGAGGGAGTGCAACATCCAGCAGTTTTTCATTTCACTTGTCCCTCAGAAACTTGAACTTTCCTGCCACTTCACCTTAAAAGTTAGGAAAGCCTTTAATGAGCTGAGATACTGCTTGGTATTCTCAGCCTCCCGTTATCAATTGCACCATCAGCAGTAGTGTAAGTTTAAAGCTTGGGTTGGACAGATGGTATTATCCACTAGTTAGAATTTCCTGTTTAATTCAGAATTATTAGCTCAGACAAGGGTATGACCAGGAAGAATCTGGAACTATCATTTCAAAATACAGTATGTTCATACAAAAACCAAATCTGTTATTGTACAAAAAGCAGTCACTTTGGATCTTATAGGGAAAAAATATTGTGTGTTAAATTACAACCATTTAATTGGTAAAGATTTTTTCTGTAATGCACCGAACTGTTGCCTTGTCAAACACTGGAATTGAATACTGCCTCATTTCCATATAATGTACAATAACATTGAATTTAAAATCTGGAACTATGAACTAGTCAATTTATGATATAAAATTGAGCTATTCAGATCAGCAGATCCCTGCAAATTCTGGTCTGGCTATGTGACCTCAGTTTGATCAGTTTTCTGATTATAAAAATGCATGTATGAAAATGTAGTTATTTGATTGTAACTCTATATACTGTGATCCTGCCTCATCCAGCAAAACTGTATGCCCACCCATGCCAGTTACAGAACTACCTAGTATGTATGTGATAAAATGCAATGTGCAAAGATTACAGACAAACTTCAGCTAAAAGTCAGAGTAGGTCATGTGTATGAGTACAGATCACTCCACAACTGCTCTAAGTTGATATATGAGGAATAGCTCTTAGGTGAGTTACAAGCAGGAGCTTGACCACAATTAAACAGTCTCTCTGAAAGGACAGGACTAAGGCAGTAAGTCTAATTACAAATAACAATACCAATAGTCCCTAAAATAAACCTTATAAAACAAAATAATCAGTAATTTAGTGATCATTCTATCAGCCTTAAAATTAGTTTCCTATTGTTCACTACTATTTGTTGACTTATTATTTGTTTGTGTCTTCAGTTTTGGTTTATAAAGAAGCTCAGTGTAGAAAATCCTTCCCAATTTCAACTAGTTTGTGATGTTTGGGATAGCCTTCAAGTAGAAAAGCAGTTTGGTGTTTTTATGGAACAGCCATTATGAAAAGTGGATGGGCCTTCTGATAGCCTCCTTACTGCACTAAAGACTGGAACACTCAACCCAGTGAAACGCTGGAAATATTTAAAAAGCTATACTACAAAAATAATTCAATTCACTGGATCAAACTAACAGGTGTATTATTGAGCCCTGTCTGTCTGTTTCAATACTTTTCTAAAGGTGACCTTTATAAAATATAAACTCTTCTCTCTACAAAGTGCAGTCTGTTTCCTTTTTTTTGTTTGTGTCATTACCTGGTTGGTTTCACGTTCTGTTGGTTAATCTTCAATTGTGGCCTCTATGCTAGCCATTAACTAGGCAATGGAGATCAATGCAACTGCAATGCCTCCCTGCTCCTATCCTACCCCACATTTGGGAGTCTCCTGCTAGGCCACTATTCAAGTTCACGTGAACAGTAATGATGTAGATGAAATGGCAATCCCCAGTAATTCTTTAATAAGCATAATCAGTGGCTGGCAGGAGGAATAAAGGAGCACAAATTGCCAAATAGATACACAGGGTACTTGTAATCCATCTGTATTTACACATCTACATACTGTGTAAAATTACACAATTCTATTAATCTTTATCCACAGACTATCTTCAATAATTAACACTCATAGAGATTTTCAGTGGTTACTCCAGAGTTCCACCCAATCAAATCCATATTACTACAACTAATTGCATATATGAGAAACGCAGTTTGCATGTACAGTGTAAGCTTGTTTCATTAAGAGACCATTATGTTGCAATGGCAAAGATGTACCTTCACAAAGGAGGAATATCACTAGTTTATTGATACTAGTAAAAAATGTTTTGTCAAAAAGAAAAAAAGTGGGATTTGAGCACTGGTTGAGTATTTGTATTTTCTGTTGAACAGTTGTCTGGAAACTGCCTCTTCTATTAAAAACAGTAATTTCTCAACATGTGCTTAATAGTTTTATTTTCTTATTGAAATGCACCTTTATACAATCAAAACAAATCCTTGTTCCCAACGAGACACATTGTCATTTAATCTTAATTATCCAGTACCATTATGATCTTTGTCACATTTTTATCTTCATTATCTTCAAATGGCCAATTCCATTGCCAGAGGTAAGCACCTTTAAAATTACCTGTAAAGTTTACATTTCATTTGGAAAAATCTCAGCAATAGTTAAAAAGGTTATTATTATATATACAAGTAGACAGTAGCTGTTATTAAGCTGCCAGCATCCTATGTGAAGAGTCACAGTCTGCCATCTTTGACAATCTCCATGCCAATTGATTTTATTTTCCAAGGGATCTTTATGGCCACCGTCTACAATCCATTCTTCGTTCCATTCCCACTTCTCTCAACACTGAGGTAATGACGGCTGTGTTTTCTAAAGCTTACTTCAATCTCCAGCAATTCCTCACTTACATCGATTTTCCACATTCAGGTGTTCCTCAATTACACCAATTCTGCTGCTTCATCTCAAATGTTAATTTATATGCTTTCATCTACTAAGATTAGGCACATCCTCCTACCACAAACTTTTCACTTAAGGCAGCAACTCCAATCAGTAACCGAATTCCAGATTTCCACTATTTCATGAAAAGGTGCTTCCAGATTTCACTCGATTAATTTTAAGAACATATCCTTTTGTTCTTTGATTGCCCCAAGTTTTTCCATCCTTCAACTGTCTCCAACAGATCACTCTCATTTAGAAAAGAATACAAAGCATTTGTGCAACTTGTCTTCTTCATGCTTTAACATCTAAGCCCTATTTTCTTTCTGGTGAATATGTACTGCAACCCTTCCAATTGAATATACCCTTCCTGAAGTGCAAAGCAATATTGACCATGATATTTTTTGTACCTAGCCCCTTGAGATAAAGACAAGCATTTTAGTTACCTTTTATTGCTGTCTACCCATAATGATTTGTGTACTAGGGGGCTCCCAAATCTTTTTATTCCTCTATAGGTACTAGTTTTTTTGCATTTAGAAAATAATGCAACTTATTTTCCAAGTCCAAAGTGTATGACCTTTCACTTCTCCATTTTTTGCCATAGTATTATCCAATCATTTAATCTGTCCGTGTCTCTTTGCAACTTTATTTACTGTTCCTCCTCAATATCATCTGAAACTGTGTATAAACTGCAACTGTTAATAAATTTCATGAAAAAGTTGACATCCCAGAACAGATCGCTGATTAATGCCACTAGATATCATGTCAACCAGAGTACAAATGCCTCATCTTCACTATTTGCCACATACTCTTGTGACTGGGATTGAAAATTGGTTATCTCCAATTCTACATGCTCTTTCGTGAGTAATCTCATCTGTGAAATCTTAGGGCTGAGTTGGATTGTGGTTGTTGTAGTTTCGATGGGCCAAATGACCTCTTTCTGCACTGTAGCGTTTCTATGATTATCCAATGCTTTTTAGAAGTTCATGTAACATTCATAAACACTCCTGTTTTGATCATGTTAATGACCTCAAAATTCAGCTAAATTATGCAGATGATTGCTTCAGGTCTGGATAAAAAGACAAAGCTAAACTAACACACTTGTTTATTCTCTAAACCTAATAGTTTATGATAGACAAAGAATCTATGAATTTTGAAGTTTTAAGATCATTTGAAGCTTATACATAAAATGCACTATATTTTTTGAATTTAATAATTGCATTCAGCAGCCACGAAAACCTACTGACTCCTTCATTGAGGAGCTGTAAGAATGGCTGAAGGCTGTGATTATGGTGACCTGAAATCTATGCTAATTAGGGATCGAATCATTGTAGGAACTTTAAACAAAAGAAAATCAGTTAACCCTTTTACGAAAACCATCCAGCGTATCAAGAAATTTGAAACCCATTTGCAGCACAGACCCATATTAAGGGGCAAAAACAAACCATGCTACCAAGTAATTCCCCACTATTCAGTTAGTGAAACAGTGATTCTTCCTTTGCCACACGAGGGCAGAAACTAACACAAAGGAAATTGTATAATTCTCTTAACATTAGAGAATTACAGAATCCTAACTTTATACCTCTTTCTGCTCTTCCTGTTTTGCATTGAGAGATTAGTTAAAACATATGGGATCTTGGGCTTCAGAAATGAAGACTTTGATCAGAATCTTCTAGCTGCATCGTGGTGAGATCTGCCCTGTATGATTTGATGGACGAGCCTGAAAAAGGATATTTTGTTTCCACTAGCTGCTACTGCCTTGGGGGGAATAGTATCACAATTTCAAGGTGATCAGCAAGAAAACTTAAAGTGAAATGAGAAACTTCTTTATTTCAGAGCTGTTGGGATTTGGGCACTGCCTGGGAGATTCCATAGAGGTTTCAAAAAAGAGCTGGCCAAATATTTGTAAGTCATGAATTTAGAGGGTTATTATCGATAGGGCTAGGGAATTGGGACTAGCTAGTCAGCTCTTTCTAGAGCTATTGAAGATGGGCTAAATGGCCTCTTTCTGTGCTGCGTGCTGTAAAATTCTATGATTCCATGCCTTGCATTTAACAAAGCCATGTTGGCTATCTCTGATCAGCTGCTATTTGTTCAAATCAGGGAGAATCTTCTAGTAATTACTTGGCATTTTTATCCTGGCTTTCTTAAATAATGGCAAATCATTAGCAAACTTCAAATCTTAATTGCAAAATTCCTAAATCAAGTGAACTCAAAAGACTGTAAATAATATTTCTGCACTTGCCTCGCAGAGATCTTTTAACAGTCTGGGATGAAAACTATGAGGTCAGAAAGATTTACCTATTTAAATCAGTATTTTATCCCAGTGCCATATTATTAGATATAATGCCAATAAGGGATTTCGATTGCCAGCACCTATGCTCCATATAAACCCCATTCCATTTGATGCTGGAGTTTAATGATCTTTAATACTATTTAAAACATCAGCAATTGCTCCAGAAGATACGTGCCCATTGATTTTCAGTCGCAATCATGGACAAGTTGCAGTTGTGTTTCTCCCGCTGCAACAGTCTAAATTCAATACACGCAAGTGAAGGACATACCTGTCTCTTCAATAGACTATTAGTCGATTTTGTGCTAAGAGCAACCGAAGCTAACTTAAAAATGACAAAGAATCAGGCAGATTTATTTCCTGGCAATCCCACTCCTTTTTGTGATGCTGCTTGATTGCAAATTCGCAGAATATTTTATGTGGGGTTATACGAACGAATATGTGAGACCACTGCAGCAAAATCAAGGCTGTATCAAACATTTCTGGTTTTAGTGGAAACTTAAAATGTCTTAGACATGCCTTCAGTTATTTATCTCCCTGAAAATTAAAATCTCCCATTAGAACTGCCTTTGTCTTTACTAAATGTGTTTCTGAATCCTATATTCATGCATCCTTGCTGTCGGCACTTCCTACCAAATACAAACAAGTCAAGCCCAGATTTCCGATATTTCCATTCTATGATCTACCAATAAGTCAATTGCTTCTCAGTAGTAAAGGTAAATTGGCACACTTGCTCCAATACTTTTACCATGACCTTCTGGAGAAAGGAAAAAATCATGATCATGTGCTGTGGTCATTGGATGTTGATAGATTAGGATTCCCCACTTCTCACAAACTGTCATGTATGGAGAAAGGGAGCTGTAGCCTTGCCAGATGGGGATGATGTAAAGGCAAGGCACTTTCTGTAAGGAATGAAGTTAAAACAAAATAATAGTGCAAAACATAAGGATCTATTCAAAATGTTTGCCCTCAGTAGAAAACGTACAGCACTGGGACAGGAATGCAGTCATGTTTCAGTATAAATTAACATATTATTTGTCTCTAGCTGCCCGTGTGCAGACTGAGATACACTGCTTTGTCCCACTAACCTAATTTTTAGATTTAAGAGATGATAGCAATTAAATGAATACACAATATCTTCTGCTAATTATCCGCTTTACTTGTTTTATGTACGTTTCATGCAATACAAATGCAGTTTCCAGTTCAAAGATTGTAATAATTGCATTTTTCAATTGTTAAGAGTGAATCCCAACAACTCCTAAACATTTGGTCAGCAGCATTAAACTAACAGAGTCACTGGATCTGCAAAATGTGGTCTCAGATCAGTAGAAGTAAGTGCTTAACACATAGACCCATCCCTCCCCTAGAAACAGAATTGTAAACTTACAACTTTCACAGTACTTTGGCCTCTTTCAAGGAAGCAACATGGTGGTTTACTTACATCTACTGATACCAGAAGTACCGAGTAATTTGTCAGTAACATTTCGTCACCCCACAAGAGGCAGCTCTCAGTCAATGACCTCAATAACCAGAGTTCAGAACAGATCTGCTACAATCTCTGTTGGCTCTGGAACTGTGCCGGCCTAGCGATAAACACAACTAAATGCTGAACTTCTTGAATTTAAATATGATATAGCTGAGCCATTTATAAAGAGGAATGAGAAATTGGGAAATTCCAATCTTCCACCAGGAAGGAGGGAAAGGGAAGTGAGCCCCTAGAATGGCAGAAACAGTTTTAATGCAGGAGACACTATGAGTAAGAGAAACTGAAAGCTGTACTCTGTTAGCACCATGATCAACGTGAGGGTCAGACAAATTGAAACGTATCTATGTAATGTGTGAATATACAACAGAACCTATCATAAATGATAAATCAGAAACGGGTAACACTTGAAACTACTTAAGTCAGAATCTGGAAAGGATTACTATACACATTAAATGTGATCTGGGAAACATGGAAAAATTGTAATTTAAATGAATGTTCAGGATACTAGAAGAATCTGATACTAGAAGATTCTGGAAGAATACAGCTTGGGAATGAGTGTTACAGGATTGATGGATTTGGTTTGTAGCAACATGCTAGAGTGCAGAGAATCAGTTTATATATGAATAGTGAATTAATGAAAAACAAAAAAAAAATTCTTGAGAGCATCAGAAAAGATTGAACTGCAACAGCAGTGATCATAATAGATATCTGAATCCTAGAATCTGAGGGACACAGTCGTCACCTTAAGTTGACAATTTCCAGCCAGGGGTCACTGGACAACAATCAGAATTGGGAATCCTGGCAATGTCCAAAAGTTAATTTTAACACCATCACCATTGTACCGTCAACCGCAGACTCACTACAACCAGTTACCAGAATGCCCACAAAAATAGCTATTTTCATACAATTATAGGCTTTTGTTTGCACCAGTACTTAGCAATGAAGAACACCATGATGCAAGAAAAATCAATGCATTATCACTTGCCACAGATCTGAAGTTAATTACAAAGGAAGTCCAGATCTGTGTTATAAAAAAATTCTTTCCCTAGCAAAGGTGGGGCAATGGTAGAAGGCAGGCCTCAGCACTTGAGATAGGGACAAAGGTAAGAGTTCCAATTCTTTATTATCTAGTGGGAAGCTAGCCACATGTCTCTGTCAAGTAAGGACAGGGTTTGTTGCCAATGGAATGGCCACTGGGGTCAAAGAGCTGGCCAGACATGTGAAAACGCCAATATTTGCTGTCCGGGTTCTTGCAACACCGGGGATTTGTTCAGGTACGAGGGTTAACGGAATTGGACCATAACAGTAGCCAGATCTTCTAGAAACATGAAGAGCAGGAAATGCATGAGAAGGAATCCTCTTTTTGGTGTCAACAAAACATAGATGTCATCACAGGATAACTTGAAGTCATTTTCCTAGCAACAAACATCATCCTTTAAACAGGCCTCATTGTTTTGCTAGGGCTGCAATATTTGTAAAGTACTTTTTCATGGATCTTCAGACAAGAAAAACTTCTAACCAATTCCTATTAGAATAGCCTTAGACTGGCTTGGAAGACAGTGATTCAGTCAAAACTTCATATTGAAAAGGTGCCCCTTGGACATTACCATTAAATAAATTAAGCTAACAAATTACTTGCAAAAGAAAACATTTTTAAATCCCAGTATAATTTCACAGGCAACAGCCACCTTTCTAGTGCCTAATGCAAGTAATCTGGCTATAATTGAAATCATGCCTAGACAAATCTGCTTCTATTCTAATGTCTTTGTGGGCCAGTGGCACAACAGATAATATGTCTGACTACAGATTAGGAGATTCCAGATTTGAATCCTGGCTGGATCATTGTCAACAGTTCACAAACTCAATGTTATTGCTTTGCTTACCCTTGCTTAATACACATATTGCAAAGACACAAGAAAACATTTAGTAGCAGGCACCACATTCTGTCCCCACCCAAGAGTAACCTACACTTTCCCTAATTAAGATCAGAATGGAATATGATCCATGTATTTCATTAAATGCAACCTTTACCACTCAAGCAGGTTTAAAACTGGAATTATGAGCTTGAAGGGAGAGGCTGCAACCTGTTGCTTATACTTCCATCTCCCAACCTCAGTTGTTCTATCAAATGCAGGAAAAATCTTCTGATGAGGAAAAGGCAAGAAAATGAAGTGTAATACGAGGAAAAATAGAGAAAATGCAGAGATGTGGATAGAACCAATCACCTCTGGGCACTCAGTGACTGGATAAAGAGGCAAAGCACGAGGTCAACAATGAGCTAGAAATAGCACACTAAAAGACAAAAGAACCTTCACAATTGACTTAAGGTTTTTTAAAATAGGTTTTTTTTAGTCATTACAGTGATGTAATTAAATCCCTGGCCCAGTGAGAATATAGCTGCTCAAATTTTTAGGTGAAGCAGAAGTTTATTCCTATGCTGGTGAACTTTTTGCAGACATTCAATTTGAGGAATAAAATATGAAAAGTTATTTTCTTTCTGCTAATGTGCTAGACCCAAATAATTGTCGATTTGTTAGGGACACTTCAGTTAGATCAATGGAGTGCCAGAACACAGATTGGACAAAACTGCACAGAACTAATGAGTACAATTCAAGTACATTCATGATAGTGAAGTACTGTGACAGATCTTCAAGTGGTGCAAGGTGGTACAAAAATTCAAAGTCTTTCTTCTTAAAACTTTAAACATAGGTGTGCCCCACGTCAGGTCTACAGATCCAGTGTCTCAAACATGTTAGTCTAATGTGTTAATTCAGTTGTTGCAGTAATAGTATTTAACGCTGATCTTGAAATCCAGTAGTATTTCTAGACCTAGTACACAAAGCTCAGCATAAGAAAAGGGTTTAGAAAATAGACATTACATTTACTATATAACTTTTTTTTCAAACATACTAACAATTAAAACATTTTTCTTTACTCCAAATTTCTGAAAAATGTCAAAGCAATTTTAAGACATTTTAAATACCGAGAAAATTGACTGAATTAACCCAGCTTGGATAAGTAAAGGCCTCTTTCACATGAGAACATCACCTTAAATAATGAAAATGGGAAAGGTTCTATACTTTGCACTGCCCATCAATGGCTCTTGCCTCCATGCAATCCCCAAGTTGAGCTGGTCATTTGTAATTAGCCAAGAAGAGGTTTTGGTGGTGAAATATTGTAATAAAACGCTCAAGACTTGTGGTTGATTCTTCACGGTGTATACAAACATTTCATAGAGCTTTCCATGCCAGATTGTAATGGTAGTTATCATAGATGATACTGCAAACATTTCACAATACACAACTACATCCATTATTTACTTATTTGGAATGTTTTATCACTAATCAAATTGCAAAATCACAAACTGCAGAGAACAAGTTCCCTGACCACAAGAGTCAACAAAGTTGGTAGGAGCTTAGCAACAGTGAACCTCACCAAACATTAGAAGTGCTTTCAATCTGCTTTGTATGGAGCACTGTGCACGTCAAAATGGTGCCTATCAGACACAGGTAACAGTGAATCAAGACAGTGTAACAATGGTAAAGAGTGAACACAACAAAACAGAAAATGAGGACAGGATTGCAAGGAATATTCAAATTGTCAATTTTTGATAAATATATTTTGCAACAAACAGGCAGAAAGGTAGTAGTGGAGCCATTGAGAGGTACCAACAGTGATATAGTAAATAACTAGGGGATGGCGAATATTCTAAAACAACATTTCTGTATTAAGAAAAGGAGAGCAGAGACAATCTACTCAGAATAAAAGCTATTTTCTTTGGGAAGGGGAAGAGGAAGCGACATGGGTTAATTATTTATGGAAATTGAAATTGCAGATGCGTTGAAGTTAAAAGGCAAGGCACTAGACCTGATGAAATATATACAAGGGCACTTAAGTGGCTTGTGAAATTGGTCACATCTTTGCTACTATTTTTTACGAGTGGGAATTGAATCCAAGGATTGGAAAATAGTTAGTCATTAGCTTTTAAAAAGGATTACATAGGGATACAGTGCCAATCCCAGGAGTCACTGAGTCAGTAAAAGACACAGGGCAGTACACATTCCAAGTACTGAGTAAAATTCTGGCCACCATACTACAGCAACAATACCCATGCAACAAAGGCAGTGGAGAAGAGGTGGCCTTGGTTATTTAATACTTTGGTACATTTGATTGCTGATGTCATTTTAACTTGCTTTAATTCCTCAATTAACAGTGTGCACTGATTTCCTTTGGTGACCTGATCTGTTAGCAACATTTTTATAGCTTTTAATTAATAGTAAATGGCACCATCTTGGGCTCAATAATTGTGCAAAGCTGATTTCACAAGGCAATTAGTCCAAGGATTATTCCAACATAAAAACCTGCAACACACCACATTGTTTCCACAGTAGAACTCCCACCCCAATTCAATGTGTTGCTAACTCACATACTCAAAACATCTTACTAATGAGAGGCTCCCTTTTTGATGTAGATCTACTAGGGCATCTGGAACCAAATACCTAGATGATATTCTCCAAATTCTTGACTCATCATCCTGAAGGTTGTATAATAGGTGCTATTTTGAAGGTAAATCTCAAATTAGGAATCCCATATGTAAGGACTGCAAAGTTCTATTGATGTTTTTTATTTCTAAGGCTTTATGGTTATAATATATAAAAACACGTTTACTGCAATGGACTTGGCAATTGAGATCAATACTTCCTGAATGTAGGTAAAGGAACCCCTCTCCATATTGCATGTCTGTCAGTAAGGTGCATTCAAGCTTTGAAACACAATAATGACAGCCCATGTGCTACACATGTGACCATTTATCAGTCACAGCAACTAGTGTTCAAACTGTCCTCTGAGCTAAACAAAAGCAGCAATAGATATGAAGCTCCTTCCTGTGGAAAAACTATCTCAAATTTCCAGAACCAGATCAACCTTGGAGTTGTCTTAAGACACAGTCGGACCTATTCCAGTATCTACCACCACTTGGCTCCTCAAGTCGCCCAATCAGAGATTACCCTCTGCCCCAACACTAACACCACTACTTGTTAAACTAGATCATCTCTCACTGCATACACCTTTAACTATAACATGAACTCTACAAATCACGCCCTGTGAATTCTAGTACAAAAAATCAAATGGAGCAAAATCAGTACCTATTAACAGTGCCAATCCCTTTTTTCTAATAATGGAGTGAGATGTGTCCTTCATCAAACAACATGCAAACTTACATTTACAAAAACTGGTCCTCACCATAACTTTTAAGAACAGGAATTGGTCATTCACCTCCCCATACCCATCCTCCCATTTAATTTAAAAACATTGGCCTGTACTTCAATTGCCTTTGCACTTACCTGGAAAAATGTCAACCCACATAATCTAAGTTGAGCCTAAATCTAATCATCTGAATAAGAAACAGCTAAGAAGCATATTGTGATTGACAGGGAGGCAAGAGCAAGAGGGAATTTCTCGCATTCAGCTTTAGATTGCCCACATTTTGTAACCTTTATACACTACAGGTAACTTGAACACTACAATACAAAATATGCTGTTTGATTTGGTTCATTGAATAGAGAAACTGGTTAGTTTTCCCCACAGTGTGAGCACACTCCAATAGCTGAAAGAAGTGGTAGAAAGTGGGGAAGCAGAAGACATTCCGAGACTTCATAAAACTGCACATTTTGAAAAGCTATAAAGGCTTTCTCAGTACTCCAAGGATATATTGTGTATTATACAACACTAGAGTGATTGTTCACAGCCAGCTACAAAAAAGAAATTCAACCATCTTAAATTTTCAACCTTTGGACTTAAAATTGTGGTTGAACACAGACTAAAAAACATTACAATTTCTGTAAGAATTCAGCAGATTTCAGACATGTATAAAATCTAGCAGTTTCAAACAAAAGCAAATACACCAAAGAAGGGCAATTAAAAGTAATTGGGACATGCAAAATACTACCCAGTAATACTGGACCACAAGCTCTGGTTGCACCAATGTGATGGTCAAGTAATTGGAGGATGAGAAATGGAAGAAGGGCTGAGGCAGTGAAAAGTTTTACTACTTATTCACTCACTATCACGTGGCTACTTGTAATAACACGGCCATAAGAGCAATACTCTACATAGTGGGATGACCAGTTTGAGAAATGTCCATTTTACCTTCTCATGTGAAATTGGCCAGAAATACAGCAAATGTACATGAGCACAAACAAAATGAGGAAAATTTCCTGAGAACAGAACTACTTAGCACTCAAGTGTTGCACTAGTGTAAAGCAGGCTTTCACTTGCCTTCGATTAACTCAGAAATGTTAACCTTATATATATAATATATATATAATCTTTATTTAAATGTAAACAGAACAGGAACCATTAAAAGATATGGCTCCACAGAGGGGGAAAATAGTGACAACTGTAGTCCTTTCAAGTAAAGTTTTGTCCAATCACCTTGTTCAAGTTTGTGCCCTTCCACAGATTATTCCTTAGTCCTTGTGCCTGTATGGGGGAACAATCCACAGACTTAAAATACAGTATGCCAAAAGTCATGCACTATAGCAGAATCACTTCCCATTGTGAAAAGGTCAACATCCTACTAAAGGAAGGCTTTTATTTAAATGTTGCTGTTGGGTTGATTGGAAATCCCCTCCCCCTCCCTTTGCCTGTACCCTGGGCCTGGAACCTTATTGCCAAGTTGTAGAGCTGCAGATATGTGATGTTGCTGTAGGTCTCTCCAGCGAAGGCCTGCTTCACTGGCTCATTTCTCCAACTCATCTGTTTGTGCTGACTGCTGGTGTACTGAAGCCTGCAGGTGGCCCATGCAGGTTCCTCTTGAAATTCTATCTTGCTCCACATGCATTGGCAGAGGAATAGGTTGTGCCAGCGACACTGTGGGTATGACTGCTGCAGGGACAATGAGGCCATGATTGGAGCCCTTCAGTGTAAGATCTTGCGTGGGCAGAAGTGGCTTCAGGATACTGACCAGACAGAAAGCAGAACCACTTTTTGGGATAAAGTTCACCTTATTTTTATCTGGACAGAAGAACGGAGGAATTTCATGCAGCTGCTTTGGTCTAGAATCAAGGAAATACAGCATCAACAAAAGCAAACAAATTAAGTTTTACAACATTATCAAGATAATTGACAAGTTTCCCAGACACAACCAATTAGTTGCTAGCATAGTTTCCAAATTTAATTTTTCTAGCCTTGGCTCAGTGAGTAGTAATTTAATGTCTCAGTCAGAAGATTGGTGAATTTGAGTCCCATTCCAGATACTTCAGCATGTAATTCAGGCTAACAGTACAGAGAAGTACTGAGGGGAACTCAAGTGGATGCTAAGAATTCCACTGTACTACTTGGAGGAGGACAAGAACTTCTCTCAGGTGTCCAGGCCAATATTCATCTCTGATAAAACATCCTTAAAACTGTCACTATGTTTCCAACACTATAACTGTGACTACACTTTAAATGTACTTCATTGGCTGAAAAGTGCTTTGAGATATCCTGAGGTAACAAACAATACTGTACAATGCCAAGTTATATTGCTAAATTTCAAAATCATTCGGGCTTTGGATACAAGCATCAATACAATTAAATTATTAAAGACAGGCAGAGTCAGCAAGAAAATAACTTCACAGCAGCAAACAAAATTGGAAGAAAAATAATAGGAGGATGAATCCAAGGAACGGTTAATCCAGGTGCAATCTAGAACATCATAATGGAGCAAATTGCCCAAAGCAGAGGCAAAGTTCTCAAAATGACATGAAAGAGAAAGCTGAGGAAGAGGGTGAAATTATGATACATTTATGAGTGTATCATAAATGAGGGTGATATGTTCAGCAGCAGAATGAAGTAAAGTAGAAGATATTTTAAGGCAAATAAAATAAGAAAATTAAAATTGGATTAATACATAATTATGTTCCCATCCTTACATGAGCCAAAAAACATGAACTAGTTAGTTCTGGTGATGTTTTACATGCTATTGTTCACGATGGGTATTCCAGTGCAACTGGTTTAATAATATTTCTGAGAATTCGGTTGAGAACGAGAAATATTGTCCTTTCACATCAGAAGTTAAGATTGTTACAAATGTTGGTTGTTGGGTTCTGAGGTAACGTACAACTCTATCAATGTTTAGGAAAGTATTAAAAAACTCCAGTTCTATCCTGCACCACCTGGCTCTCTGGAATATAAATTTATTAAGAATGCACTCTTTCTTGTAACTATCTTATAAGTCAATGCAAATTAGTGTTTTATGATACACTTCATTGACCACTAAATTATTTCACCTAGTGACAGACCTATAAACATTGGTACTTAACTCTATTGCTTTCCCTAGTATCAGATCTTTAAAGGCAAGTACTTCACACTATTGCTTTCCACTGGTGACAGACTTACAAGAACCAGTACTTCACGCTGTATTAAAGCTCAAAACTTCTTATCAGAACACAAGTGGGAAAGGTCAGCTAGTTGTTAGCTTGTAGGCTCAATCAGACAGCCCAAAAAAAAGTCAAGCCGGTCATTAAGTTAAATTTAAATCTTAATGATTATCCTGATTCATTTAGCTATTTGAAATCAATTAGACATGTGTATGGCTCTAAACCATCAGGGCATTCACATACCACTGCCAGTATGTTAAAGTCTCACACAAAAGATTAAGAGAGGCCTGAATAATTACTAGTCTTATTTTGCGCCTGCTATCTGGACCAATGGATATTCTAATTGTTGTGAAAATTTGATTGGAGAATAACACGTAAAGGCGTACGTTACTCTCACAAAAAGAACAAACGAGGAAAAAGAAAAAACAAAGCAGAAAGAATAATCATTCAGTAATCCATTTTGATCGTTACAGCCTGCAGAAATATAAAGCAATAGCCTTGAACATGATCACATGGAGTCATGTGGAACCCTGAAACCCAGACGTGCAGTGAACTGACATCGATTGGCTGATGCACTCTACACGTAGTCTCATACTTACGAAGTTTCCTCAAAGGCTTTTACCCTCTCACAACCTTCCGGTGGTTCTCGTTTGAAGTCGTAACTGTTGTTCGGTTTTGGAGAGGACGCATACTTGGGTAGTGGAGAGCTATTCCCACTTTCTGCAACAAGACATTACAAGATTTGGTATTTGTATAAACAAAGTGAAAGATTTCAATAGAAGAATCGTTGCAAGTTTTATGCCTGTGTTGGGTATTCTCCCTGGCTCTGGTACTCTTACATTTAGGGGCAGCCCAAACTGTACAATATTTAGGAATACAATAATGTAATCTAAGTTGTGACAACATGATCCTCCAGATTAAAGCTGGAGATCACGTTTTTCACATTATCTCCATACATACACTCTTATCTTCTTAGATGTGAATACTTGTTGACCATGCGATGGAAAAATAAATTTCTTGACGCTCCCAGTTATCCCGGATAATGGACCTGGTATGAAATCATTGGTATCCTTTGCATCTGCTGGAAACAGACTGCATTACGGGATCTCACAAACCAAGTCCAATGTTTTCTTCCTATCGCATGCCCTCACCCAATTCATTTTCATCTGGATGTTAAATAAATGAGCAAGTGTCTACATTACAAAAGCTTAACTTCTACTAAAACCATGACGTGTCCCTATCCAAACCTGCTGATTCTGTTCAACTTTCAACCGAACAGGAGAAACAGTTAGAAACAGGAAATGGTGAAACCTTTTCTTCCCTCATTTTGGAACATTCTCCCTTTAATCTTACCACTGTCATGAGATGAAATGTAAAGGATGAATACTGCAAGAGAATTTTTTTTAAATTTGCAGAAAATTATGCTGAAAGTACAAGGAGTTCGTACTGGTGGCACCTACTATCATCCAGCAAACTCTGGCTCCTGATTTCAGAACCACTTAGCATCCAGTTTCCAAGCCACAGATAGAAACCTGTATGAGCTGCAATATATTGCAGCAAAAAAAAAAAAGACATATACGCCAACAAAAGCAAGGAGTTTCAAAATAAAAATATGAATAATTTGCCATAAATACTGCACTACTGTCAACATACACCCACTACTAAATGTCATTTCTGGGAAATGCGCCACAATAAATCTGAGAGGAACAATTAGAACTTCCTTCTCACAGCAGCAAACTACTCACTGCATGAAGGATGGAATTTGAAAGAAAATGACAGTTTTTTTGATAGATAGCTGATTGAAATGGAATATAATCCAAGTTTTGAGAACAAATAACTATAGGTTAACAGAAATATGAAAACAGTAATCTCCTAATACCTTTCTCTCTGCCATCTGTAAGCAGGTCTTCAGTATAGCATGGGCTCTCTCCACTACCCTCACTGGCTATGGTGAGGAACGTTGGTGAAACAGACTGGGACCGGCTGCTGCTGGTACTGCTCCGATCCATTCCTGATGGGGTTTGAGTGTCAATACTACGAGTACTGCTGCTTCGCTGTTGTACGGGAAATGGAGCGCGATGACCATCTGGAGTATCTTGCGGCTAACAAAAAATCAATGTGCAAGAAATATCCTGTTAGTGCAAGTATTAATGAAAGTTATCCAGTTAGTGTAATTTTGCTATCGTAGTTCCCATGTTCTACTGAAGTTAAAGTTCTTGTATCGCAGCAGTGGCTACACTTCAAAAGGATGTCAATTTGGACATGAAGATTGAAAAGTGCAACTTCTTTCACCAAATTGTCGAATCCATACAGAACAAGAGGCCAACTGGCCCATCGAGTCTACACCGACCACAATCCCACACAGGCCCTATCCCCATAACACCACATATTTACCCTTCAAGACCTCCCGACACTGAGGGGCAATTTAGCTTGGCCAATCCATCTAACCTGCACATCTTTTAACTGTGGGAGGCAACTGGATCACCCAGAGATGCTGACACAGGGAGAATGTGCAAATTCCACAGTCACCCGAGACCAGAACTGAACCCAAGTCCCTGTAATGTGAAACAGGAGTAACTCCCATTTATTGAGAGCTCATGAATTTGGGTGGATCTGGAATCTGGACTGGTGGATACTGAAGGTGGAAGAAAACTGGGTTTAAACAAAGGAAAAAGATTAACTCAGTCATGAAATACAAAAGGATCAGTTCATGAGGTGGGGAGAGCGAGCGAGGGGAAAAGAGCGGGAGGCGGAAAGAGAGTGGGAGCGGAGGCGGGGGGTGTGTGTGTGGGAGCAGGAGAAGGAAAATGAGAAGTGGCAACTTAGGGTAACAAACATTTTCATGACCAAATATGCAATGAGGCTTTGGAGAACAAAGAGGATAAATATATGGATTGCCGGAAAATCTTAGCAGGTCTGGCAACATCTACAGGGAGAGGAAACGGAATCAATGTTTCAAGTCCATTTGCCCCTTCTTCACGATTAAAGAAAGGGAAAATGTGTTGAATATTACACAGGAGACATTTTACATGGGAAAAACTGCAGTAAGAACAAGAAACAGCATGAAACGGGAAGATGGGCTCACATTGAGACAAAAAACATGGAATATAAAGAGATTAAAATGGAGGAGAAAGGTTACACTCTAAAGTTGTTGAACTCAATGTTGAGTTCTGAGGTTTTGACTTAGAATTCCTACAGTACAGAAAAAAGCCATTTGGTCCATCAAGTCTGCACTGACCACAATCCCACCCAGGCTCTACCCCCATAACCCTACATATTTACCCACCAATCCCGCTAATCTATACATCTCAGGACACTATGAGCAATTTTAGTATGGCCAATCCACCTAAACTGCACATTTTTGGACTGAGGGTGAAAACTGGAGCAAAGGAAACTCACACAGACACGAGGAGAATGTGCAAACTCCACACGGACAGTGACCCAAGCCGGGAATCAAACTCAGGTCCCTTGAGCTGTGAAGCAGCAGTGCTAACCACTGTGCCGCCCTATGCTACCACTTTAACGTGCCTAAGCAAAGAGGAGCAGCATCTCACACAGATGCTGCCACACCTATTGAGTTTTTCCAGCAATCTCTGATTTTATACTGTTTTCCATTTTCCAGCATTTGCAGTACTTTGGTTATTTTTGCTGAAGACAATATAAGGGTAAGAAACTCAAGCTCAGAAAGCATATTCTGAATTTTATGGGTATGATCTGTCAATCTGAAATGTTAACTGTTTCTCTCCACAGATGCTGTCAGACCTACTTTTGTTTTCATTTCAGATTTATCATCATTGGCAGTATCTTGCTTCTGAATGAAAACTTTAAACTGGTTCGATCGAGACACCAAGGACCAATGTCAATCAGCATGGGCTGGAGTGATGCTTGAATAGTATGCCTTTTGCTGTTAATCAAGTATAGCCCTCCTTCAGTAATGAATCAGTAGTTGTCCACATTGAACCTGAAAAGGGCAGTTGTGATATGAACATGGGTGGACTGGTGTTGGCAGCACAATGTTTGTGGATTAATGATCTAGTGACACAAATTAAAGACAGAAGGTGGCGAAAATAACTTGGCTTAAACTAGTGAATTCATTGGACCTGAGATTGAACCAATTCTTTCCTGGTCTAAACACACAAAATGTTGGATAAACACAGTAGGTCTGGCAGCATATGTGGAGAGGTCCACATGCTTTTACTGACAGTGATCCATTTGACTCAAATGAATAGTGCTGTACCCAATTCAGATCCTAGTTAATTTAGAACTTTGAAATAATATAATTACTGAAATTAATATTTTAAATATTTAATAAATTTGGAATAAAATAATGATTAATAATGATCATGAAACCAATTAGACTGTCATAAAAAAACCATCTAATTTATTAATGTCTTTCAGGGGAGGAAATGCTGTTCTTGTTCTGTCAGGCCTACATGTGATACCCAGACTCACAGGAATGTGGTTGGTTCTTAAATGCCCTAACAAGCCACTCAGTTGTATCAAACCATTACAGGAAAGTTGAACATTAAAATTGGATTGCCCAGCATGGACCTAGGTGCCAGAAATAGCAAAGGCAAATCCTGCTCCATTGAATCTGAAAGGTCTTCCTCTCTATCATCTAGGAGAGAAATTAGGAGAGCTGTCTCACAGATTGAGTCAGACTAACTGAATGATACCTTACAGCCAACGTCCTAAATACCAGTCCCTGGTGATTTCCTCTCCCACCAGCAGGACACACGCACCAGAGTTGGCAGCACAATACAGAGCCAGGAGGCAGCGACTTGGGAACCCTCAACATGGACTCCAGATCTCATGTAGTCTCATATCATTTTAAAACTTTATTTAATAGTGTCATAAAAGGCATACATTAACACTGCAATGAAGGTCCTGTGAAAATCCCCTAGTCACCACATCTCCAGCACCTGTTCAAATATAACAAGGGAGAATTTAACACAGCTAACTAGCGCATCTTTAGGACTGTGGAAGGAAACCAGAGCACCCAAAGGAAACCCACACAGACACAGGGGGAACATGTAGTCTCCACACAGAGAACAACCCAAGCCATGAATTGAACCTGGCGCTGAGGCAGCAGTACTAATCAATCTGCCACTATGCCATCCTGTTAAAGGCAGGCAAGGAAATTCCTAAATTATCACCTACTACCCTCTGACAGCTGATGAACCAGCACTCCATGTTGAATGACACTTGGAAGAAGCACCAGGGGTGTCATTGAGGGGGGCTCAGCAGCACCAAACTGAATTCTGAAGAACATATATGCGTCCAAAGTAGGTAGTGAATGAATCCAAGTGACAGGAGAATCCTACTTGATTTGTCCTCATAAATCTACCCCCCACAGATATCAATTGTGTAATGGACAGATGTTATCATGACCACCACGCAGTCCTTATGAGACTAAGTCCCATATTCACACAGAGAATATACTTCATCATGTTGTGTGACACAATTCAGAATAGATTACCGGCGCTAAAACTAAGCAATGATGGAGGCGCTGCGGGACTTCACCAGGAACAGAACTGCATTCAATCACAAACTGTAAGTTCATGGCCTGGAATACCCTTTACTTGACCATCATCAAGCATGGACCAACACTGGTTCAATGAGGCCTGGAGGAGAGTATGAATTGCCTACTCACTGAAGCTTGTCAGACACTAAAGAGCAAGTACAGACAGATCTAACTAGTCCCATAACTAACAGATCAGATTATAATTCTGCAGTCCTGCCACATCCAGTTGCGAATGTCAGTGAGCAATTGAATCAAGTGGAGGAGGCAGCTCCACAAATATTTACATCTTCAATGATGACAGTGACAAGTTACCCTGGTGTTGTGAGACTTCTTACAATGCCAGGTGTGTCAGTGAAAAGACAAGACTGAGACATTTTCAATCATCTTCAGCCAGAAGTGCCAAATGGATGATCCATTTTGGTCTCTGCCTGAGGTCCTTACCATCACTTCATTCTTTAGATAATTTGATTTATCCCATTTGGTACCAAGAAATGGATGAAAATACTGGATATGGTCCCTGACAACAGGTGCTCCAGAACAAATTAAACCCCTAGCAAAACTAATTCAGTAGTTACAACACAGACATCTCCCAGGCCATACAGAAAATTGTGGCTGGTGTAAGACTAAAACAGTTCCATTTTAAATCATGTTAGATGTTTGTTTGGCAAACATATATCAGAATTCTATGTACCAACAGAAGGTTTAAGGAGTTTTAATAAAATTAATGTATGTAGCTAAGACAATCCAATGTTCATGTGGCTTGTCAGTGATTTATATTCGACAAGATTAATCGAGCAAGATTCACCGCATTCAGAAAAAGGGATAAATGGTGGTGATGAGGAGCCAGCAAGAGAGCATGTACAGTTTTCCAAGCAGCAACTTCATGAATGTGCAGAATAAATATGCAACATGTAACTAACCCCTATAGCAAAACTCTACGCACGAGTTCTGCTAGCCAGATTATTGCTGCAAGAAAACCTGACTTCTGAGGAAAGGTCCCTACATATTTCAGTGTTCAGAATGTATTTCCTGGATCATTTTTTTTTGCCAGTAATGAGCAGTGAAGATGATGAGAATATCTCTCTTCTGCTCCTAGGGAGCGTCTAAAAAATTTTCACACATACTTCTACGAGCACTTTTGAAGTATAACTTAAAGTTGCATACTTGATTTTTTGCCTAGTATTTAATCAACACACAAAATAATTAAGTATTCAGCAATTAAACATATAACTCAATCTAAATGCACTGCTAGAATTGAAAATTGTTGGTGAACTTGTGCTTTCAGCAGTGTAGAGTATAAATGCTACATAGATGAGTTGAGTCAATGGTCTGTAGACTTCACGTAATTATTGTTGAAATAATTTTTCCATAGCAGGCCATTTTAACAGCAACTTTATCAATCACATATTTTCTTAAAATATAGGCAACAGCAACTTTCTTCCTTAACATGCTCACACTTGGGTTGGAATTCATAGAAGTTCTGCACAATATTACAAAAGGACATCAGTAATGTAATCAATAACACTCAGAGCAGCATGCTTTAGAATTTCTAACAATTGTAAGATAATTAGAAGTGCAGAAATAAATGAAAATATACAGCTGTGTATGTTGACAAGCACCAAGAAAAGCCAGTCTTACAGACCAACCAGTCATTCAAATGTCGTCTGCAGGACTTTGTCACATGTGCAGTATGGTTGCTGAGTTTCCTATATTCTGCAAATCAAGGTTTTCGATCCCCCGAGATGCATCATAAGGTGCAAATGCAAAGTCTTCCTTCCTAAAAAGGTGTTCAACTTCAACATGCAAATATTACCACATCATCACTCAAGACGCATGGATCAAGAGCAGGATAAAGCCTCCTTATCTCAACTTTTTTTAAAAAAAGGATTGCAGATGGCCAGGGATCTAGACCAATTCTCCTATCAACTCTCAAACTGATTGTAAACAAGGTCTTAACTGGCCTACATTCTCTTTCCCTCCTGACAGGAAACAGCACGAGGGTTCAAGTAATTGGAACACACCAAGAATGTACACACATTAAGTAGTTCTTTCATGTACCCAATGAGTAAACAAACTCAAATTAACTTAAGGACAAATTAAGAGGGGCAGTCCCCCAGAAAGGAAGAGGAACAGCCTGAAGTCCAAAGGAAACTTAAAACATTAAATCAAAATGTGATTGTAAGGGTCTACATATACAACACATACCAGCCCCTGCAGCGCCCAGTGGGCACAGAAGGCGTCAACTTATACACATTAAGAAGCTAGCTCAAAAGTAGATTAATATTCCAAATTGGATCAACATAAAGAGCAGGAACTACAAGGATTTCTCTCTCTCTTCATGCCTACTAAATCTGACACTAATAACATCTGACAGCACAATAACATTACTGGCATATCAAAACCTAATCAATTAAAGAAAGGACTGTGGTACCAATAAATAAAGTGCTTTACTTGGTATTGGAAAGCCTTTAAAATAGTTTTTTTTATACTGTATGATATGGATCGGTGGAATCCTACACTACACGCCTCATTAAGAAATGAATCTAGGCGTTGGTGAGCTTTCTTAACTATAATGTCGGGATGGGGGGGACCAGGACAGATTGGTGGTGATTTGGACACCTAAAAACTTGAAGCTCTCGACCCATTCTGTTTCATCCCCATTGATGTAGATGGGCAGGTTTTTCTTTGTTTCCTGAAGTTGATGACAATTGCCTTCTTTTTATTGACACTGAGAGAGAGATTATTTTTGCTGCACCAGTTAACCAGATTTTCTAACTCGTTCTTGTATTCTGTTGCTTCATTGTTTGAGATCTGACTCACTATGATGATGTTGTCAGTAAACGTGAAGACTGAGTTGGATGATAATTTAGCTGCACAGTCCCAGGTGTACAAGGAGTATAGTAAAGGGCTGAGAACACAACCTTATGGGGCACCGGTGTTGAGGATGATTGTACTATTGCCTATCCTGACTGATTGTGATCTGTGAGCTCCGAAATTCAGAGTCCAGTTGCAGAGAGAGGTGCCTAGGTCCAGACCACAGAATTTGGAGACGAGTTTTGTGAATAATAGTGTTGAAGGCTGATTTGTGGTCAATAAAAAGGAGTCTGACATGGGTATCCTTGTTATCTAGGTGTTCCAGGGTTGAGTGCAGGGCCAGGGAAATAGCATCTGCTGTAGACCTATAGCAGCAGTAGACAAACTGTAGTGGATTCAGGTAGTCTGGGAGGCTGGAATTAATATATGCCATAGGTAGCCTTTTGAAGCTCTTCATAATGATGGATGTCAGAGTCACTGGCTGATCGTCCTGAAGGCATGCTGCTTGGTTTTTCTTTAGTACTGGGATGATGGCTGTCGTCTCGAAGCAGGTAGGGATCTCAGATTGTTGCAAAGAGAAATCGAAGCTGTCTGTAAATACTTCCACTAGCTGATCTGAGTACACCATCTGGGCCAGTTAGTCATGGCAAGACTGGATCCTGAACTTCCTAACTCTCAGACCACACAATCAGTAAGGGTAGGCAACAACACCTCCTCCACAACACTGATGCCCCACAAGGCTGTGTTCTCAGCCCCCTACTATACTCCTTATATATTTAAGGCTGGTGCAGCCAAATTCCCCTCAGTTTTCAGGTTTGCTGATGACACTACCATAGTAGGTCGGATATCAAACAATGACGTGACAGAGAAACAGGAATGAGATAGAGAATCTGGTAAACTGGCGCGGCAATAACAATCTCTTCCTTAATGGCAACAAAATGATTTTTTTCTGATAGATAAGGAAATTAAGAGTTATGGGGAGAAAGTGGGAAAGTGGAACTGATCCACTTCTGATCAGCCATGATCTTGTTGAATGGCGGAGCAGGCTCGAAAGGCCTACTCCTGCCCCTATTTCTTGTGTTCTTATGAAGGAGATTGTCATCAACTTCAGGACACGAAAAGAAGAACATGCCCCTCTCTATATCAATGGAGACGAAGTAGAAAGGGTGGAGAGCTTCAAGTTTTTAGGTGTCCAGATCATCCACAACCTATCCTGGTCCCCCTCATACCGACAATATAGTTAAGAAAGCACACCAACATTTCCACTTTCTCACAAGACTAAAGAAATTTGGCACGTCAGCTACGACTCTCACCAACTTTTATAGATGTACCATAGAAAGCATTCTTTTTGGTTGTATCACAGCCTGGTATGGCTCCTGCTCTGCCCAAGACTGTAAGAATTTACAAAAGGTTATGAATGTAGCCCAATCCATCACGCAAACCAGCTCCCATCCAATGACTCTTTCTACACTTGCCATTGTGTCAGCAAAGCTGCCAGCATAATTAAAGACCCCACTCGCCCCAGACATTCTTTCTTCCTTCCCAAAAAAGATACAAAAGCCTGAAGTCACATACCAAGCAACTCAAGAACGGCTTCTTCTCTGCTGCTTTCAGACTTTTAAACGGACTTGCCTTACATTATGTTGATATTTCTTTACATCCTAGCTCTGACTATAACACTACATTCTGCATTCTCTCATTTTCTTCTCTATGAACAGTATGTTTTGTCTGTATAGCATGCCAGAAACAATACTTTTCACTCTATGTTAATACACGTGACAATAAATCAAATCAAATCAAAAGGTTAAGCTCAGCATCTGAGAAAGTAGGCCAAATGTACATGGGCCAGTTGTAGATCAGAATTTTTACAATCAGCAATTATTCTTATAGTCTCTTACTGGCCTAAGACTACAAGAACTAGGAACAGGAGTAGGTCGTTCAGCACCTCAAGCCTACTCCACCACTCAATAGGATCATGGCTGATCTAACATTCCTCATGTCTACTTTTCTGCCTTTTCTCCATAACCCTTGATTTGCTTACCAGTCAAGAATTAATCTACCTCAACCTTAATATACACAAGGATTCTGCCCCCACAGTTCTCTGTGGCAAAGGGTTCCAAAGACAATCAATTTTCAGTCAGGAAATTCCTCCTCAGTTCAGTCTTAAATTGGCATCTGTTTATTCTGAGGCAATGCCCTCTGGTCCTAGACTCTTCCATGAGGGGAAACATCCTCTCAGCATTTACCATGTCAAGGCCCTTAAGATTCCTATGTGTTTCATTGAAATCACCTCTCATTTTTCTAAATTCCAATGAGTAGGTTCCAACCTGCTTAACCTCTTATCACGAAGCAATCCTTCCACATTGGGGATCATCCTAGTGAACCTTCTCTGAACGGTTTCCAAAGAAAAAATACATTTCCTTAAATACGGGGAACAAAACTGTCCATAGTACTCCAGGTGTGGCTTCACTCATACCACGTACAGCTGCAGCAAGACTTCTCCACTTATATTCTAACCCCCCGAAATAAAGGCCAATTTTCCATAAGCCTTCCTGATTACCAGCTACACCTGTGTGCGTTGCATGCACAAATACCCCCAAGACCCTTTGTGTTGCAGCTTTCTGCAGTTTTTTTCCCCATTTAAGTAATATTGTTCCTTTCCAAAATGAACAATTTCACATTTTCCCTCATTGTACATCATTTGCCAACTTTTTGTCGACTTACTTAACCTATCAATGTCTCTTTGCAAGCTGTTCATATCTGTCTTGTAACTGTCTTTCTACTTATTCTTGTCATCCGCAAATTCGGCTATATTACACAGTGCTTCTTTCCTTCAGGTCATTAACGTATATTGTGATAGTTTCTGTCCCAGCACTAATCCCTGTGGAACCTCAATGGTTACAGGTAACTAACCTGAAAAATAATCTCTTACCCCCCCCCCCCACTCACTATTCCCTACGCTTTATCAATCCTCTAACCATGCCAGCATACTATCTCCAACACATGGGCTCTTATCTTATGCTTTAACCTTTTGTATATTACCTTGTTGAATGTTTTCTTGAACATCACAACACATCAACTGGTTCCTCTCTATCCACATTGGTTGAGACTTCCTCAAAAAACGCTAACAAATTAGTCAAACATGATTTTCCTTTCTTGAAGCCATGCTGACTCTGCATGATTAGATTATGATTTTCCAAATGTGCTGTTATTACCTTAATAATCGATTCCAACAATAGATGTTAGGCTAATCTGCCCATAGTTTTTGCCTTCTCCCATTTTTGAGAAGGGCTGTTGAATATTGGCAGCTTTCCAATCCTCCAGTATCTTTCACAGAATCCAAGATTTTTGGAAAATTATAACCAATGCATCCACTATCTCTGTAGTCATTTCTTTTAGGATCCTAGGATGCAAGCAATCAGGGCCAAGTGAGATATTTGCATTTAGCCCCATTAGTTTGTCTACTATTACTCCTCTAGTAATGGAAATTTACTTCTTCCCCATATTCTTTAGTATTAATGTGATATTTGAAGCATCTTCTGCTGTAAAGACTGATGCAAAATACCTGTTGAACTACTGTCATTTCCTTACTCCCCATAACAATCTCCCCAAATTCATTTTCTAAGGGGCCTATGTTCACTCTTACCTTTCTCTTTCTTTCTATGTATTTAAAGAAGCTATTGTTGTCAGCTTTTATATTCCTTGCTAGTTTACCCCGAAGTTTATTTTCTCACTACTATCTTTTTAGTTCTACTTTACTGGATTCTGAATTTATCCATCTTCTTTCTCTAGTCTTTGGGGTTATCACTGACTTCTGCCTCCTTATATACTTTCTCTTTTAATTTAACATTCTCCTCAACATCCTTGGTTAGCCTTTGTTGCTTTATGCCTCTCTTAGGATCTTTCTTTCTTACTGAGATATGTATGCAGACAGCCATAAATTAATTCCTTGAATGTCTGCCATTGCTTGCTTCTCTTTTCTGCTAATCTATCTGGCCAATCCACTTCAGTTAACCTATCCTTATTTCATTATGATTCCCTTTACTTAAGTTAAACATACTTGTTTCAGTTCCAAGTTTCTCTCTCAAACTAAATATTAAATTCTATCATGTTATGATCACTGCTTTCTAGGGGATCTTATACTCTGAGGTTATTTTTTAAACCTGCCTCATAAAATAGCCTGTTTTCTAGTTGGCTCCATGATATATTGCTCTAGAAAACTCTCTAATGCACTGAATTCATTGTCATGGCTCCCTCTCCAACTTGATTAATCCAATTAACATGTAAAGTCACCCACATTTATTACTCTATTCTTTCAACATGCTCATATTATTTGTTGATTTATATTCTTACAAACAGCAAGGCTACTGTTGGAGGTCTACACACCGTCCCTACCAACATCTTTCTCTTGCTGATTTTGTTCTTACCTCCACCCAAGTGGACTCTACATCATCTGAACCTAGATCATCTCTCAAAACTGTCCTCATTTCAGCTATTAACAGTGCTATCCACCATCTTTTTCTTCCCTCCTGTCTTTCCAAACAGTCAAATATTCTTGAAAATTAAGTTCCCAGTTTTGATCTCCTTTTAACTATGTCTCCATAGTGGCTATGATATCATATCAATTTATCATGATTTGCACAGTCAGTTTCTCAATCTTATTCCAAATGCTATGTGTTACATTAAAGTCTTAAGGCTGGCCTCTTTTAATAATCCCAACTTTTCTGTCGTGCTTATTTGTCTCTCGCACTCAACTACCATTTTTGTGTTTTAATCTCGTCATTGTTTCTTTTTCCCTTGCCACCCTGTACTGGCAATCCAAGGTCCTGATATCTCAGAACTTGGGTATTGAAATCCAAAATTGTTCAACATTTCACGGCATCTCTGAAGTGTTTTGTAGTTAAAATTCAGAGATAAAGATCAATGTATCTATTTGTTACTGCTGCACTCTGGTCTTTGCTTTGAGGAATATTATTTGCTAAGCCTTTGAAATGGCGAAAAGCATTGCTCAGAATTTGTATCATGCTAGTTGTTCAATGGGGAATAAGTGCAATACAGATCCAATGTGGCTACTGTACTTCTAGACTGATTTCACACCAATGGATGTCTTGAGTTACTAAAACTAAGTTACAGAATCTCAAGATTGGTATGGTGCAGGTGATGGCCATTTGACCCATCATGTCTGCGCTGCTCTTCAAAAGAACATTATGACCTTGTTTCTATTTACATATTTAACCAATACCCCTCTTGAATATCTTCAATGAACCAGAGTCCACACATTGGACAATACATTCCAGATCCCAACTACCTGTTGCATGCAGTAGTTTTGTCTCACATTGCATTTGAATTTGTGTCCTCTCAATTCTTTTAAGAGCAGGAACAGTTTCTCATCATCTCCTTTTGTCTTTCTGTGGCTCCTTCATGCCATACTCAGTAGATGATGCCTTGATGTTGAAGGCAGCCAAGATCATCTCACCTCTAGTATTCAGCTCCCATCCATATTTGGACCAATGTTTTTTTTGGGCCCTGCACAATCTGCAGGATCCAAACTGCGCATGGGTAGTTGGCGATTGGTGGATAACTGCCACTTGATAGCATTGTTGACAACACTTGCATGCCTTTTCCAACGCCGGGACAAAACTGATGAAGTGATATTTGGCTAGGAGATGTGTCCTTTTTTTTGTGCATGGTATATACCTGGACAATTTTCTACTGCTATGCTGTACGCTATACTGGAACAGCTTGTTCAGTGTGGCTGGCTCTGGAACACAGATCTTCAGTACCTGTAACCTTTGCAACGCTGAATGCACATAGCTGTTCCTTGATTATGAGAATTAAGCAGAATTTGTTGCTGATATCTACAATGGAAACTCAAAAAAGACGAAGATCAGCTATACCCCTATAAACACTTCTAACTGAAAATCAAAGCAAATGATTCAGCCTTATATTTTGCTTCCTCATTATTAATAGGAATTTTTTTTCAGAACTTTGATATAGTCCGCTGGCTGCAAGATCATTTAGTTCTGTCAATAGCATGCTGCTGTTCAGCAAACGTGTGTAGCTTCATTGGGTTTACATCTCAATATTAGGTAGCCCTGTTGTTACTTTTGGCTTGCTGTTCTAGACTCCTTGTTGAACCAGGATTAAGTGTTAGCTTGATGTGAATGAAGTAGTAAAGAATATGTCAGGCCGTAAGTTACAGATTGGGTGGAATAAAATTATTTTGCCAGTGGCACACTGTGGGAGTGTTGCACAGAATGGACAATGTCCCATGATGGGACATGGTGGCCACAAAGATTGTGTTCATTCCTACCAATTCTGTCATGGAAAATTGTATCTGCAGCACTAGCTTTGTCACAAACCAGCCATTTAAACTAAGTTAGCACCACCTAAAGGGAACCTGCTGCAGAGAATTCTTGTCCAGGCATCCAAAAACCAGTAGTTAGCTATATTAACTTAAATTTTTCAGAACTATTGAGATTATGAATTACAGTTGGTAAAGAACTCGTGGCCTAAGCTAAGTGACACCAGTGGTTTTGCAATACAAATCTGAATTGCAAGTTTCTCTGACTCCAGAACAAAACATGCATCTTTCAAGGTTATGGCGTACAGTATGTTTAACCTACAGAAAAGTGACCAGCTTAAACATTCCTTTCAGATTTTACTTTTTGTTCTAAACATATCCTTAAGGGCCTTGAGCTTTGCTGGTGTTGATTTTTCTTCTCAGGATTTGGTGGGAGAGGGCAGTGCAATTTACATGCATCCAATGCTTTTTTACTGGGTATGAGTGGCCATTATTCATCAATAGTGCATTTGAATGTGCCATTCAACTGTAGGATAAGTAATAGTTGAATCTAGTCTTGCTTTCATTTAATACCTATATATATAATTCTGATGCGACCACTTTATTGAAATGATGTGGTCCATCAGAAGTCACATTCACCACAAAATATCCTATAGATAGGAGTGCAGAATCTAAAAACTGTGATCTCTTTGTCCTGACCTCCACTTTTGTTCACAGCCCTGTGCACCTCAAAGTGGAAGTTTTATATTATGGTGAAGATTCCCAGTCTTTACTTCCAGCTGTCAGCTGGAGAAGTGAATTTGTAATCAGCCGAATAATGATGCAATTCTGCATTGGGAGGAAGAAAATTTCAAAAGGAATGCAATCAACAAATGAGTCCCTTACGTCGAGTGTGGAGCAGGCTTCATACTTTTGTACAACAGATAATTGGTGCCATTTGATTTAGATTTTTAAATTGAGGACTGGACATCCACTGAATACCACAGTAAGGGCGAAGCTTCAACTTATCTAGATTGTGTGAAATCATAACCTAGAGTAATAAAGAATTTTAACAAATAGAAATTGACAACTAACCTTGGGAGCTTAGAGAAATTTATTAGTAATGGGAAAGAAAAAACTAACACCACACTTCAGAAGCAGGATCTAGCTGCAGCAAATTGGAGCAAGGAGAAGAAAATTATTTTGAAGAAAAGAGTACTATTCCCTTCTTGAGGTGACAGAAATACTGAATGTGCAAGTTCAGCTAATTTGAATGAAGTAACATTCAGTTGACTTCTGAGTTTAAGTAAAAATGCTGTATTCTTACAACTGCTGTCTCCATATCACACTCTTACATTCCATATGTTTCATTTTGAGAAAATTATATTGAGAAGAAAGAAGGAACATGGAAATGATTCTAGACTATTGAATTTAATGGCATAATTTCCAATGCACTAACAGAGATTGTACAGCACTTCTCCATTTAAGATTCTTTTGCCGTGAAATCAAACTGATTCAATTATCAATTAATACTTCTGCCATTTGATAATAAGTTAAACAAATCTTTTGATCGTCTAGGTGGCATGGAAGTGTGAAAGGAAATGGATTGAAGGCATGTGGCTTGGAATCAGTGACCATTGGTTCAAACAAAATGTTTCACCTTGCAATTCAGAGATGCTCCCTAACCCATCTGCTGAGACTGGTGCCAGCACAAAAGCAAATGTTAGTACTGCTTCACTGCGCAGCTGTTTGACTCAGTGGGCTATTCAACTTAGTAAAGACCCTCTTATTAGAACTGAACAGGTGCGCTGGAGTAAAATAAATCAGATCTCTATTTGGCAAAAAAGAGCTGCTTATAGATGTGATTCTGTTTTTTTTAAAAAAGACAGCAAAACAAAAATCACAAAATACTCAGCACAATATGTTGCACCTACTTTGCCTTGCAAATTGAACCATAGGAAGCAAATACAGCCTAAATTAAAACTTCGTGGTCTGCCAGGTTTAGCAAATTTGGCTTTTTATACATCCAAAATGGTCATCACACTTAAAAATTAGTTTAACAGTGACAAATGCATAAAAAAAGCAACTCTCACCAACACATTGTTTTTTAATCTTTATCTCCTGTCCAAGTCTAGCCCTGCTTTCAAGGTGGTGATTTATTTGCAGGCCTGGTACATTTTGTTTAGATCAACTGAATTAAACAGAAGTCCATCACAAAATAAAGAGATATAAACCGTAAACAGTGTTCTGCCTGATTTTTTCAGCATATTAATGCCAATAACAAAATTCATGCTCAAATCCACATACTTAAATGTTGAGTCAATGTTATTTTGTGTGATGCTTTATTTATCATCTGAAATTGCTCCCACCACTATAACTGCCAGTGCCAAGATTGCAATGTTGGGCATTAAATAGTTTACGTAAGGTAAAATCTGTCTTGCTCTATTTTAATAATAATTTCCAACATCATTCATCAATTAAATCAATGAAAACATTTATTGTGCAGACTTCTGAAAGTTTTAGATGCCCACAATTACATCTTACTAAATCCTAGAAATAATATTCATGATTTAAAATCAGTGACAATAATGAAGGTAAACAAAACAAATACAAAAGAAAGTACAATAATCAGTCTTACTAGTTGATTGAGTTTTTAAAGAGTTAATAGCAATGATTGATGACAACAATGTGGTTGACATGATACGTATGGACCTCCAAAAGGTATTTGATGAAGTGCTACAGGTTAGCTTGTCAACAAGCTGAAGCCCACTGAATAAAAGACACAGTGGCGGTATGGATACAAAGTCAGCTGAGTGACAAGAGAGCGTAGTGGTAAAAAGATTACTTTTGGACCGGAGTAAGTTACAAGAAGTCATAGATAAGTTGGTGGAATAGGTAGATACAAGACATATGGAATTCAATGTAGAGTAGTAATATATTTTAATAACAAAGAAAGGCAATACAAATTAAGGTACAATTCTAAAGGGGTGCAGGAACAAAGGTATGTGCACACTAACTCTCTGAAAATGGGATGGCAGGTTTAAAATGCAGTTAAAAGGTTTATGGGATCCCGAACTTTATAAATAGAAACATTGAATGTAAGGAAGTTAGATGTACTACTGGCATGGCCTCATCTGGAGCACTGTATCCTGGGCACCAGACTTTAGGAAGGATGTAAAGATTTGAGAGAGGATGCAGGAAAAAAATAAGAATGGTTCTAGGAATGAAGTACTTCAGTTACAAGAATAGATGGGAATAGCTGAAATAAAACTGTTGAAAATCATGAGTAGATAGGAAGAAACTGTTTCATTTGGCGAAAGGGTAGGGACACAGATACAGTAATTGGCAAAAGAAGAAAAGGTGAGTGATTTGGACCTGGAATGCATTGCCTAATAGGGTAATGGAGGCAGATATAATCTTGATTTACAGAAATTAACTGAATAAGCAGCAAAGATTAAAATACTTTAGCATTATAGCAAGGGCAGGGGAGATGGACAAACTGAATGCTCTTGCAGAGAGCCAGCTTGACTTGAAAGGTTGAATGGCTCCTTCTGTGCTGCAACCATTCTATGATTCTAGTCCACAACATCTGTTGCAATAAACTTCAGTGACATATTTAACCACTGGATTCCATTCAATATTGAAAGAGTTTTAAAAAGTTGAGACATTCAGATACACATGGTTTCTTTATAACAATGCAAGTTCAACATTTTTTACATCTCTATTACCTAAACAGGATACATTGTATAATATAAGATTTATAGAGCTAATAATCATTCACCTCTCAGACAACTTTTACCTTTATGCATTATGGAACTGGGCCATCTCTTAGTGCAATATGATATATTCCATTCAAAAACATATCTGCACCTGGATTTAAATCTTGCAGTTAAAAAAATTCTAAAACTCATAACCGCAGTCGAATTATTTCAATCAACAATAAAACAAGAATAAAGAGATGGTAACTAGCTATTGAATGCACCTTGCATTTCTCTTATGGGCCAACATTTCCAACTGTATATCCTCCTTTAGAAGAGAAAGTTTCATTACGACAAATTGAGAACATCTTTCATGATATAGTCATCTTACTTAGTTCAATCACAATATGATTTCACTAGTACTAAAAAGCTTATTCAATGGCACCATGATGAAAAGCACCACTATTGCAAAACAGCCTCTATTGCCAACTGGTGATCACCTCACCTGGAGTCACTGCCAGTGTGGATACAATTGTCTTTTGATTGTGTGGTGAGGAGAAAAGGACAGAATATGGTTCCAATTTGCTGCTCACTGACTGCTGTTGTAAAGTGCATTGCTGTTGATAGCAGCATGCTCAGCTATAATTGGCTCCATAACTGAAAGGCTTAGCGAAAAACTTGGGTTAGCTATAGGAAGGCACTGCTGACCATGAAATTCTAGGTATACAGATGCCGGCGTTGGATTGGGGTGGTAAGAACTCAGTAAGAATTTAGCAACACCAATTTATAATCCAACTGATTTATTTGATAGTAAAAACGCGAGCTTTCAACACTCTGTGTCTTCCTCAGGCAAATGCAGTGTTCTGGACCAGAACACTGCATTTGCCTGAGGAAGACACAGAGTGTTGAAAGCTCGTGTTTTTACTATCACATGAAATTCTAGTCCAGTCCAACATCAACAACCATCTCTGATGGAAAGGAGGCATTATATAATTGAATTCAACATTAATAAATGCATTTTCTCAAACATGCTTTCAAAACTGGTATATTCAAAAATGTGTGTTACAAAAGAGCCCAACTTTTATCACAACCACTGCATTAGCACTGATAAGCTAGACACTGCATTTGCCTGAAGACACAAGAGTCGAAAGCTCGCTTTTTTACTATCAAATAAATCGGTTGGATTATAAATTGGTGTTGCTAAATTCTTACTGAGTTCTTACCAAGCTAGACAAGAACAGAGTGACCAGTACTTTTGACATCCAACAGGTTTATTTGGTATTGCAAGCTTTTGGAGCACTGCTCCTTCATCAGGTGATAATCACTTGATGAAGCAGCAGCACTCTGAAAGCTTGCAATACCAAATAAATCTTTGACTTTAACCTGATATTTGAGGCTCCTTACTGTGCCCACCCCAGTCCAAAGCTGGCATCTCCACATCACAGTATTTTTTTTTGAGTGAAATAATATAGAATACTTCATCGAGTTAAAACTATGGCTTGAGGATCACAATTCAAGTGGTAATAAATGTGGAACGAACAGGAGACAAGAATTTTGCCATTTTAGAATCAAAATCCCCACAGCGCAGGAAGAGACATTTAACCCATTGACTTGCACTGACAACAATCCCACCCAGACCTCATCCCCATAACCCCACTTTGCTAATCTCCCTGACACTAAGGAGCAACTGAAAATGGCCAATTAACCTAACCCCCACATTTCTAGGCTGTGGGAGAAAACTAGAGCACCCAGAGAAAACCCGTACAGACACAGGGAGAACATGCAAACTCCGCACAGACAAGTTATTTGAGGTTGGAATTGAACCCAGGTCCCTGATGCTGTGAATCAGTATATTCTAACTACTGTGCCACTATGTTTACACTGGAAATTGATTGTGTCTGCCAGTCTGTGTCGGTGATCTTTCCTTTTTGAGAAAGATTGTTGTTCAATGTGGCCAATGCTGGCAAGGCAATGTGTTATTCTCAGTTAACAGCATAAAGGGTCAACCACAGTGCTGGTCTGTTGGTTAGGCCAGTTGAGAGTATGTTTTAAGGATAAACCAGTTGTGCTTTTAAACATAAAAACCAACAGCTTTCTTTATACCAAATTTAGAGTTCATTTCACAATTTGACATATTGAGATTTTAAAGTCATCATCTTTGACTTTCTGGTCCAGAACCATAACAATACTTTACTGTCCCAATCTTACTTTCAAGAAGTAGCATTTCAGCAAAATCAAAAAACAATCTTTCGGTGGTTTCAAAGTCACTCTCAATGGCAACATAAATCTGCACTACCAGATGCACTGATAACCAAGGAGTTTCTGCAGGGCCTAAAACATCTGCAAGATTTCCTGGCTAGTGTAGACATCCTCTTGTTCAGTAACTAAAAACAAATCACAAAATAGACTTTTCTCACAGTAATCAAGGCGGAATTCACTTCATAGTACAACTTTGCCACAATGTTTGAAACTGTGGTAGAACTGTCACAGGATGGAACTATCAAAATATGAAGGGCCATGAAACAGGAGATGGAAAGCTGTGGAAAGAAAATCCCTCTCTTCCTGACCAGTAGGTATCTCCCAAAGCAACTATTCTGCTCAATTTGGCAGTCAGAATAGAAACCAAACACAAAATGGACATTGTGTTTCAATGTCCATGACCTTTTCAATGATCTCAACTTTGACAGTTCGCTGTCAATGTTGCCTACTGAGAGAACCTTACAGAAAATCAAGGGCAATTAAGATCTATAACTGGGAACTTCACCAAGGGATGACCAGGAGGAGATGAAGCAACTGTCAAGATTTGCACTAGAATAGCATCAGAGGTTATTGGGAAGGGAATCACATACAGATAGAACAGTTAGGGGGTAAAAGTGATAGAGAGATGAAAGGAGCATACTCTTGCTGAGTTTAAAAAGTTTGATGAATGGTCATTAACCCAAACCGTTAACTATTCCTCTGCCCACAGATGCTGCTGAGTATTTCCAGACCTTTTTTATTTTAAGTGTTTTTGCGTCAAAGGCAATTTCAAAGTTAGATGTTCCTGAAGAGTGAATGTGCTATGTTAGTGATAGTCACTCTGGAAAACAGAGAGGGGAGGAACGGTGCATCTTGTGTTTAGATCAGAGTGTAGTTTATAGAAATAGCAGACAATTACCTAATAATGCAGCTTAAGATAAAAGATGAAAAGAGTCTGAGATTATGGGCAGAAGCAAGTGGCCAAGAAAGTGGGGCACCCATGACCAAAGACTATCGCTAGTAGATAATGAAATTGTTAAAAAAAAACCATCACTGAAGTTCAGGTGTAGAAAATGTCGATCAGAGCACTTGTAAATGGTGATAAAGAAATCTGGGAGTGGCCTAACATGGTGAAGATACAGTTTTTGCAGGAAAAGATATGATTAAGAATCATATTTCCAAGAGCAGTGAAACATTTTGGATTGAAGGGTACAACAAAAAGCCAACTGACAGATGGGAAAGTAGGCCCAGCAAAAAAAGAAATAAGAAAGACAAGTGAAGCTGAAGGACGAAATGAGAAGTTCAAAGAAATTCACAAAATGAAACTGAAAGTTAGCAGCAGCACCAATGTATCACAAACAGAAACAGGATTTTGACTACTTTTTTTCTCTAATTCTTATGAATACTTCAAAATCAACCTTACGAAAAGGGATTCCCTAGTCTCACCACATAAGAGCTGATTAAGGTTCACGTTCACAACTAAAAGTCTTGTATACACATCAACTGGCAATACAGTCCCAGCTTTTATTTCAGATTTCCATGTCACGATTTTCTTCAAAGTACAATGTCAATATGTATAGATAATTAGCTTGTGTGCAGTATTTTGAGGTGAAATGTGTAAGTGAAACATGTTCACTCGGAGAACAAATGGGTTGCTTCATAAGGTCTCCCTTCTTTCTCTCAGGTTTTTCGATATTCTACCTTTTGAAAGGCATCAAAACTCCTGTTTAGGATATAGTTTCAAGGAGAAATCCCAAATGCAAAAGTCCAGCCTTTTTAGTGATACTTTGAGCACAACATTTGTTGCAAAGCATTCAGAAGCAAAAGCTTCAGATGACTTTCTTCCATCTATCTTGAGAACCCATTATGACTACAACTATACTGCAGCTATCACTCGCACAAAAATAAGGAAGGGGTACAGAGTACAAGAGCTGGCCTTTAATGTTGCAGTTGTATAAAACGTTAATTAGACCTCATTTGGAATACTGCATCCAGTTCTGGTCGCCTTACTACCAGAACGGTGTGGAGACTCTGGAGAGAGTGCAGAGGAGGTTTACCAGGATGCTGCCTAGTATGGAAGGTCTGAGCTACGAGGAGAGGTTAGGCAAATTGGGGCTGTTTTTCTTAGAAAAATGTAGACTTAGAGGAGATCTAATAGAGGTGTACAAGATTATGAGGGGTATAGATAGAGTAAACAGGGTTAAGCTTTTTCCTAGGATGGACTCGAATACCACGAGGGGTCATGGGCTTAGGGTGAGGGGGGTAAGGTATAATTTGGATGCTAGTGGGAGTTTTTTCACACAGAAGGTGGTGGGGGTATGGAATGTGCTGCCAAGTAAAGTGGTGGAGGCAGGCATTCTGGAGTTATTTAAGAAATACCTAGATGGGCACACAAACAGAATGGGAATGGAGGAGTATAGAAAACTGATTTAAAATAGGGATCATGAGCCTTGGGAGTCCCTGGAAAGTGTGTAAATTGTCGATGATATTGATGTACTTGTTTTTATCCTACAGGTGCTTTGGTCCACCTTGTTGTCTAACAAGAGGCATACACGCGATGGGTCATGAGAGAGCTGCTCTTGGATTTTTTGAGAGTATCCTAGTGCTTCACGTCGTTAGTGTACGCTTGACCTAGACCATTTGATGGGCAATACGACAGTTCAGTGATTATCGCTGTGCTGTGCAGATATACGGATGTGGGCCTGTGTCTGTAGGAGTTTGTGCATTCTCCCCGTGGTTGTGTGGGTTTTCTCCGGGTGCTCCGGTTTCCTCCCACATCCCAAAAATGTGCTCTTAGGCTAATTGACAAAACAAATTCTCCCTAAATTGTCTCAAATTTGGTTTTTTAATCCATAGATCTATAAACATAGACAGGGATCATGGGTAGAGGTGGGAACATCGGGATGGCGGCGCGGGCTCGTTGGACCGAAGGGCCTGTTTCCCATGCTGTTTTGTTCTTTGTAACCAAAAAGCTGAACAAAGATGTTTTCGATCTGTGTGGCTTAGCTGTTCATTGTTTTAATCAAACTGAAACATTGCAAATACCCCAGTTAGGTTGGGCATTAAACTCACATACTCATCAACCAAGCTCAGCCTAAGTCTGTGGCAAGATTTCTTGTGCAATGTGGCTTCCAATTTGTGAAAACTAAACCCGGGATGCTCTCTGAGAGCAAGAAGAAAAAACACAATGACGCTGAGCAGCTGACAATTTGTTGCATATGAACAAGGCGGAGTGGGCCATTTGGTCGATTGAGACTGCTCCCTCTTTCAATAAGACCTTAGCTGATCTGATTTTAACCTCAATTCCACATTCCTGCTTTCTCCCACCCTCACCCGTAACCTTTCACTCCCTTGCTCATCAAGAATCTATCTATCCCTGCCTTAAAAGTATTCAAAGATTCTGCATCCACCACTGTTAGATAAAGAGTTTCAAATACTCAAGATCCTCAGAGAATTATTCTTCCTAATCTCTGCCTTAATTGGGCGACCCCTTAATTTTAAATAGTGATACCTAGTTCTAGGTTCTCCCACAAGAGGAAACATCTTTTCTAGATCCACCTGTCAAGACCCCTCAGGATTTACATGTTTCAATCAAGTCACACCTCTTACTCTTCTAAACTCCACTGGATACAAGCTTAGGTCCAGCCTTTCCTCACAAGACAACTTACCATTTGAGGTATTAGTCTAGTAAACCTTTTATCAATTGTTCCCAATCTATTTATATTCTTCCTTAAACAAGGATATCAATACTGTTCACAGTACTCCAGACATGATTGCACCAATGTTCTATAAATTGAAACATAAACTTCCTCACTTTTGTATTCAATTTCCATCCCTATAAATATTAGCACTCTATTAGCTTTCTTAATTTACTGCTTGTATTTGCATACTGATCTTTTGCAATTCAAGTACTTGGACACCCAGCTCCCTCTGTACCTCAGAGCTCTGCAATCTCTCACCATTTAGATAATATGCTTCTTTTACACTCTTCCTGCCAAAATGGATAACCTCACATTTTTCCATGATATACTCCATTGGCCAGATCTTTCTCACTCAGTTAACTTATCTTTTTTAAAGCCTTTTTCTTGTCCTCTTCACAACTTATTTTCTTATCTATTGCGTCATCAGCAAATTTAGCAACCATATGTCTGGTTGCTTCATCTAAATCATTTATGTGACTTATAAAATTTGAGGCCTCAGCAATGATCTTTTGGCACACCATTACATCTTGTCAACCAGAAAATGATTCATTTATGTCTGTGTACTGTTTCCTGTTAGTTAGCCAATCTTTTATCTGTCTGAATATGTTACCCCCTACTAATTGAGCTTTAATTTTCTGCAATCATGTTTGATATGGCTTCTGAAAATCTAAGCATAGCCCATTTACTGGTTCTCTCTCTGCACAAAATGTTATTTCTTCAAAGAAATCCAATAAATTGGTTAAACATGATTCTGTTGTGATAATAAGTATTTTCATGGCTGTTGTGATAAATGTGCTTTAATCATTGTTACTCAAACAATGATTACTTCAAAATCATTATTGTTTTCTTCCCACTCCTCTTAAATTATTGCATAAATGAAAATTGTTTTGTAAAGCATGCTGAAGTGCTTCAAAAAAGGACAAGGAAATTGGACACCAAGAAGAATTTAGAAAAAATAGCTGAGATGACCGAAGCACTGGTTAAAGAGGTAAATTTTGAAGATAGATTAAAATGGGCAAAGGTACAACACAGTCTGGAAGAGTGTCCCAAAGCATAAGACTAGAGTGGTTCAAAGCTGCAAATGATAATGATTCACAAGGGGGCAAAAATAGAAGAGTGAGGAGATTTAAACTAAGACGGAGGACAAGACAAGAGTGCAGAAATCTGGTGTAGAAAGATTCCAAAAAGAAATTAAAAATATTTGGGATGGTGTGTTAATGGGGATTTATGAATGATAAGACACAACACAATAGGGGATGCGACAATCTAAGCAAACATGATGTTCGAAGTAAGATGACATTCAAGTCATAGTAGTAGAAAGCCTTGAATGAATTGAGTTATTGAGAGGTATGGAGGGGGAAAATAGAAAGCATCAAAAGTGCCCACTGAACAAAGTCTTCGAAAAATGACATCTTGAATGCTTTTGCCCAAGTTGATTTGAGGTCACTGCTAGAATATATGGAAAACATTGAATCAACTCCCAATTGTTGCACCAGCATAAGTTCTCAGCCTTCCAACTGTTTGAACAAATTTCATTGAAATATGTGCAGTACTAAAATAGATGTACCAAACTTGATCCTTTCAAACTTTATCCACAAACGTTACAATGGCAAATTTGGGGCTGCTGCCAATAATATTACTTAATATATGAAAACCAAACAACTAAAGTCAGATATTTGATTCCATGTTCTGTGTATGCTTTAATAGGGACCCTCATCCGATGAAGAAGCAGCGCTTCCAAAGCTAGTGGCTTTTGCTACCAAATAAACCTGTTGGATTTTAGCCTGGTGTTGTGAGACTTCTTACTGTGTTTATCCTAGTCCAACGCTGGTATCTCCACATCATAACAGGGTCTGCCCAGAGCTTGGCACATGGATGACCTTAGCCCAGTCCACTGTTTCTTTTGCAGAAACTCCTAACAAGTCATTTTGATGAAATTTTGGAGCACCAGTATTATGCTCATAAACAGACCACTCAGCTTGGAATTTGATCAATATCTCAGTTCTGATATTATCTGTAATATTTATAGAAAAAGATGTACCCAGGCAGAAAACATCTCTCACGCGCCACCGCTGTTATTCTGTTCACAGACATGCCAAGTCCTGTACCTTCCTGAATAGCTTTTGATGAGGTTTTTGTTTTAACTGCACAGTATATAAATGCAAATAATCTAAATACCATTACTATCTGATCTGAGTTATTCCAACACCCTGTCACCAGAGGGCGTTCTAGATAAAGAAACACTTACAATCATCATCTGCTCTTCTTTGTCCCCGCTCTCCTTGATAATAATTCGCTCAATCTCCTGGTTAAGACCCTCAACACTGTTGCGGAATCGGGAAACCGTTGACTTTGAAATAGGAATAGCCACTGGAATTAAAACAGTCTTTGGAATGGGTGCCTAGAACACAATTTTGAAATAGCACATCAGTACAGAGGGAAGTACAAAGCTGCAAATTAATGCAAGCCATTTAAAAATACATAAAAATATTAACTCTAAAAACGGATTGTAAAAGATGCAACATCTTGTTCAATGATCTAATTGTCAATTTTAATCTTGTTCAATGATCTAATTGTCAATTTTACAAATCTCATACCGAAGGTTTGACCATAGAGACATCAAGAGAAATTTAGGCCTCTTTTGTAGAAGGCATGCAACCATTTGTTATTAATACTGTTTTTCCATCAAGTCACTTCCAAGACGTATTGATACAAGATCTGGAGAACAAATTAAGAGTTGGCTTAGTGATCTTGTCCCACCAGGCCATCGCTGCACTCACTGATTTTTACTATTCTCTTAAGTATAGAGATTTTAAAATCTTAATCCTCAAGGCCTCCCTATCTCATGCAGCATATTGCTCCACAGTTCACTGTCCTACTTATCTCTCCTTGGAATGTTAACAGTCTGATTCTGCATCCAAAATTAGCAAATGATCTTTCAGCAGTCTTGGTCTTACTTTTCAATTCCACTAAACCTTCCCATGATTTTGAGATCTCTGTCAGTCATCTCATCTGGTCTTGCTTCATATTCGAAGTGAAGGGCCTTGGTATGCTTATTAACATCATCCACAAAAATGGAACCAGATTCCAAATATATGTTGATGATATCCAGCTCCAACTCGCTCAACCCTTTACTGCTTCAAAGTTAACAGACTGAACAACATCACATCTCGGGTGACCCACTTAGATGGAGATGATCAAGGCCACTATCTTTGGGCCTGCTCATGAGCTGTGACTTTATCCATCTCCTTGACCATTAGGTAGAATCTTACCGTACACAATTACTCTGCTCTGTTTGACCATGCTCTTCTGACCATATCTGAAAGACTGCTATCTTTTGTCTCTATCCCTTCAGCACTTTTACACAACATTGTGGAGAAATCTGGAAGTGACAATAATTGAAGGTCCACTGGAATTATCCTTTACCATGGAAATTTCACAGCATATCTTGCCCAAATGACTCCGTCAAGTTCTCCTTACTAATATCTGAGGGCTCGCAGGAAAATTGGGAGAATGATCCCAGAAGTTAGTCAAACAATCCAACAGAGTTACATTTGTCACATTATACCTTACATGATGCATCCCAGATTCCTCTAATAGCAATCTGGGATATAACTGGTCCTACTGGAAGTGATGGCACAACAGGAGTTTTCCCCAGGAATCTTCAACATTCACTCTGGACCTCAAGACCCCAGGTCAAAATGGACAAGGTTATCACTATTCTCTGCTGGCCCCTCCTTGAAAGAAGCACTGAGGGACAAGGGCACAAAACATACTGTGGATAGGGGAGTTCAATGATTATCATAATGAGTGGCTCACTAGTACAATGGATAATACCAGACAAAAGGAAAATCCTCCTTGATCTCATGATAACTGTCTCATGACAATATTGTTTGCAGTCCTTACAGAAGCAAAATCCAGTCTTCAGGATACAATCCATCCTGTTGTGTGGCACCATCACCTTATTGAAATCCCTAGTGTCCTTGACCCAACTATTTGGAGCTGCTCTATCATGTCACCTCCCCTTCATCATAAGGTAAAACATGGAGATTTACATGACAATTGCATAGTATTCAGTAGCATTCAACTCCTCAGATTTGAAGCAGTCCATGGCCACATTCACCAAGTCCTGGACAACATTCAAGCTTCAACTGTTAAGTAGCAAGTAATATCTGTACCATATAAGTGCCAGACAGTGACCATCTTCAACGAGAGAGAATGTAACCATCTCCCCACGACATTTAACAGAATTGTCATTGCTGCATACCTGATTATAAATATTCTAGTGGTTACAATTGGTCTGAAATCTAACTGCAGCTAAATACAAGAGCAAGTAGAAGCTGGGAACTCTGTGATATGTTGCTCCTGACTTCCAAAGTCTGTCTATTATCTATAAAGTACAAGTCAGAAGTGTGATGGAATACTTTCCACTTGCCTTGATGAATACAGCTCCATCAATACAAGAACCTCAACAACATCCAGGACAAAATAAATCCCCCACCTTAAATTTCACTCCCTTGACCATAGGCACACTATGCCAGAAATGGATACAATACAGAAGATGTACTGCAGCAACTTGTCAAATCTCCTTCAAGAGAAACTTTTAATCCCACAGAGTCTACCACCTAGAACAAGGGAGCAGATGCACGTGAATACCATCATTTATGTGTTCCCTTCCAAGCCATATACCATCCTGACATGGGAATATATTGCAGCTCTCTCACAGTAGTTGGTTTAAAAACCTGGAACTCCTTTCCTAATTGTGTGTGGTTGAACCTATACCAGGTGAACTGCAGCAGTTCAAGAGGCATCAACCACCATCTTTTCCAAGGCAATTAGGGATTGGCAACAAACATCAGCCTCACCAGCAGTGCACCATTCCATGAAAAAAAGTTTATTTGAAAATAGAATGAAAACCTTTCCAGTGTTACAAAAATGCAGTCCAAGACTGTCACAAATTTCTCAGCACCAGCACTTATAGTGCACCAAATTGGTATAATTCCATTCAGTCTATAAAGATTGCTGAATACAAGGACAATCATAAATTAACATGCTGATTCTGCTGCAAAAGATAGTTAGTCTTTCTAAATCATGTTGCAGGTATCATTTCCTAGAAATGACAACAACCGAAATTGTTGATCTTAACCAGAATGGTAGCAGGGCTAAATAATTTAAGCTTTTTGAAGAAGAAAAAGAATCAGCCGAGTTTCTTCCTCCTCAATGTTATTCAGAAAGCACTGATGGAAACTATGGTTACAATCTGGCTGGATAGCAACAGCCGCATAGTCAAATAGATTGGGCTAATAAATGGTAAGTAATATTTATGCCACAAAACGTCAGGTTATGACCATCTCCAACAAGAGAAGACATAACCATCTCCACATGAGATTTAACTGCATTGCCCTCACCAAATCCCCACCATCAACATTCCAGTAGTTACCAGTGGCCAGAAACTTTCTTTAGTAAGAATCAAATACTGTTTCATCTGGGCTAAGTCACAGCCTGGGTGTTCAGTGTGATTACAGTACCACAGTGTGCTGCAATTTCTTTCCATTCTGTTTCAAAGAATGGTTATTTGAGTGAGTACTTATGACAATAACTGGCAGCATGTAACCATACATTAGCAGGAGCCAATCTTTTTACAACAGGAAAAATGGGGGAGGGGGAGCACAACACAGGAGAAGAGGATTGAAGTGTGACTTTTAAAATTCTACCTGGGATGTGGGTAATTTTGGCAACTCCATGTCTTAATCTCCATCTTATGTTGCACCAAAAAAATTGGTGGTGACTCTTCTTCTTGAACAATTGCAATCTGTCTACTGGAAACACAATATTGTAAGGGAAGGTGTTCAAGGAGTTTGACTCAACAACAACTGAGGAATAGTGATACATGTCCAAATCAGATTCACATAATGTAGAAGTAATGTTTCTCCACGGATTTGGTAAATACTGCTGATGGTCTCTTGGCAATTTGCCTAGGCTGTACACACTGCATCTACTATAGTCACACTGAACACCCAGGCTGCAACTTGGTCCAGAAACACTATCTGATTGTTCTAGGGAAAGTTTCTGGCCAATGGTAACTGCTGGAATGTTGATGGTAGGGATTTGGTGAGGGCAATGCAATTAAATCTCATGGGGAGATGGTTATGTCTTCTCTTATTGGAGATGGTCATAACCTGACATTTTGTGGCATGAATGTTACTTACCATTTATTAGCCCAATCTGGTTTCTGCCCAAATTTTGCAACATGAGCATGGACAACTTTATTACCTGAGACCTGAGAAATTGGCTTTACACTATCAGAGAACAGTTCAACCACTGGCATAAAAAGGTGGAGTGGGGAGGGGACACTGATGAAGCAAGTGTAAATGGTTAGGTTGAGGATGCTTGAGGAACTTCTGTAGCAATATATAAGACTCAGATGATTACTCTCCAATGATCCAACCATCTTCCTTTACTCTCCAATCCATCAAATATCTCAAGTATGTAGAGTAGTTCTTTTGCATATGGAGCAAAGTTTTCACCTGAAGGAGATCGCATTTCCTGTGGAGTTGGAATCCCGTCCCCAAATACATTTCCTGGCAAATCTTTTTAGCAAATAAACCTCTTCAAAATATTCAGTTATTAAATAACAAGAGCAAATGACCCACGAACAAAATGTTAACAATGACCAAGTCAAACTCAAGAGAAGCTCAACAACTTAAACCCTAAAAAAAGATTGACAAGTTAGGTCCATTGACCCAAACAGGTGCCGGAGTATGGTGACTAGGGGAATTTCATAGTAACTTCATTGCAGTGTTAATCTAAGCCTTACTTGTGACTAATAAATAAAAACTTTAACTTGGATTGTCCAAGCAGTCAATGAACTGTATATGCAGGATTAACAACTGTAACATAATCGCCACAAGATTGAATTATCTGCCAGTTACTAGATAAATGCAGATTGTATGCCTTTAAGAAAAAGAAAACATGACTAAAATTTAATTGCTATCCCATATTCAACATATTCAAGGCAAGTGAAACTTGAGAAAGAATGCTACTTTTTTCTGTGATTACTACTGTCTAAACTATCAGAATAGTAACCAGCTTTGGTTCTCTGCTAATTTTGTTCTGAAATCAGTGAGCATTTCTGGCAGTCTCTGGTTCTTCTTTACTATTTCCTTACGGGGAGTCAGATTTTCTTCTCAGCACCACACTCAGAGGATGACCTGAGATCAGATCACAGATACAAACATTTCAATGTTAATTACAAGGTACTTTGGTTGTTGGGGCTTTAATGCATTGGGCTGGAGATGACAGTAGATTTCTCTGCCATTCTGTTGCACATATTTTTACTTGATATTGTGCACTTGCAGCATTTGATGCTATTTTTAGACACTAGTGAAAACATTAGATTTCTGTACATTTCAGTCAGAGTAGCAGCAACAGGCATAAATTTGCATTTGTAATTCCACACTGAATTGCTGATCTTACTTAATATGACAGCAGTTAATGTACTTCCCAACACCAGAGTGCCTTTTTTTACCCAAAAAAAAAGAGTGCTACAATTGTGGTGTTGGGAAAGAGACATGGTTTAAATAAGATACCATAATTATACCTCATCATAGATTTATTCAGAAACACTACTTTCCGTGGAGGTAGAATTACAGAATTTGATTATTCAAAATTTCTACGGATCAAAACAGTGTGTGGATAATAACAACCAAGGATTAAAACACGAAGCATTAAATAAATATATTCTGATTTGATCAGAATTAGTGATTGAATATCAAACCACTATGTAGGATCTTGCAGAATGCTATGTTCAAAAATTCTGCTGCAGAAAACTCTGTCATTACTATTCTTTTCCTCACCAATAGGAAAATGTGATGTTTAATTTTGACAGCTGAAAATAAATTGAATATCTCAGATCGAGGAGATGCATGTGATTCAGTAACTAATGTGCCAGTAATGACAAACCAATTGTGCACAATAAACAATTTTCTCTCTAGCCTGCAAATGACAATCTACCCTACTTGCAGAACAATGAATCTCTGCATTTATTTTCCCTAGTAAAAATGCAACATAGTCCCCAAATATTTCAAATATAAATGCAGCTTTAAACATGACAGCATTTCACGTTACCAGCAGCTTTTAAATGTCAATCTCTTTGAACCAAGGCTCACTTTCAACAGTTTTTGTTTCAAGAAAATGGATTGCTCGAACGGAAAACATGTTCTCAGCGTTTCGTTCTTTTTTCCCTAATACCGAGCCCCTCACCTCCTGCATTAACCTGCTCGCAGCCATTGCGAATAATAAATTTCACAGCCTTCTGACGAGTCGACAATATGAACAACATCCGCACATTGCAGAGATGTAAATTGCCTGGCTGGCGCACTTCTCTTCTGCAGCACCGAGTCCTCTCATCAATAAACCTTCATTAGCATATCAATGACGCTCCAAGTTTCCGTAGCTTTAACAGAAAATGCATCCTGCATCTCAAATGACCCTTTCTATTCTTTGCTGTTTTACTTCACTAGTTCTGTACAAAGTGCCATGTGCCTCACGGAGCCTGCTAGACTGCAGACAGCATGAATTCTCTCTTCTGACCAGCAATGCACCCCACCCCCTATCAGCAGCAGTAGCAGTGCTGTTATAAACCCTTTTACCTACAGCCAATACACGCACTGCAGGAACCAGGGCTGCTCGGCAAAGAAGGAATATTAATAAAAACCTTTTATTGGTCGAGGGCCGGCTAGCATCCTCCTTCATCAACGCTTCGATCAATCATAGCTCGCCAAAATCATTCTCACAACAGTGAGTTTCACTTTAACCCTTTGATTAGTGTGTTGAATACTGTACACTGTTTACAACCTACATCAGCTCTTTTGGACCAGATCTGTCAAAAAGCCCAATTATAAACGCATTGGTATGAACTTCAACTGAAGAGAGAAGCAAGAAAATTTGTTTTTCTGGTTTCCGAAGCCTTCTGCCAGTTTGTAATTTGGGATGGACCATAATTAATTCAAAATAATGCTATTGGTACCTCTAAAAACTGAAGTGAAGCGCACAGTTAATAATGTCCATTCATCGAGCCAACACACATTCTAGTTTCAATTATTCTTCAAACCCAATTTAATTACACTCCAAAGTGCTCACAGTATGGAGCTGTAGTTCTTCCCCTTGTATAGTTCATTATATATTCATTTATTTTAGAATAATACCAGTCCTGTTTGGCAGATTACACATAAAGCAAGGATTGCAGTGGAAAAGAGAAATGCATCCAACAGAATTTGTTTCTTTTTTTAAAGTGTACCTTAACAATTTTCTGTCTTTGGGAATAGTGGTGAGGTAGTGCAAGGAATCCCGGGCTAATTATCAGCCCATTCAACCATATCATGAACATTCTTTCCATGGCCAACAAGCCTGAATCTGGAGCTATAAATCTATTCCAATTTAAGATATCTGTGTAGATATCGTCAACTCCTACCAGTATAGGTATTCATCAAATAGTTAACAATTAACACCAAAAAATTAGGAACATTTTAAAATTTATTCACGGGATGTCAGTATCACTGGGTAGGCAGCATTGTTGTCCATCCCAAATTTTACTCTAGCCTTGAAGTTACAAAACCAGTGCTCAGAGTGGACCAGCCAGAGCCACATTCTTTCCTTACTTGCCCCAAAAACCAAGTTCAAAATCCAAGTGAATCCAATTCATGGTCCCATGAGACAAAGAGGATTCAAGGTGACAACACAAGATATTGCACCTCATCTTGGGCTTGCTCCAGTGATGCTTGATCTTAGCCAAAAGCCAAGAAGCAATGCATTCCAAATTGCCCTTGGACCAAATGGCTTGTTAGGTAATTTCAGAAGGCATTTTCAAGAGTCAACTACATTGCTGTGAATCTGGAGTCACAGTTAGGTCAGGCCAGCTAAGAGTGACAGATTTCCTTCCCTAAAGGACATGAGTGAACAAATGAGTTTTTATGACAATCAACCATGGCTTCATGGCCATTAAGTTAATTTCACTGAATTCAAATTCCACTATTTGCCCAGGATGGATTCTGAAAAAGAGGGTTTCCCTTGTGGAGAGATTACAACGAGGGACACAGTTTAAAAATAAGGGTTTTTCCATTTAGGACAAAGTTCAAGAGAATTTCTCTTTGAGGTTTGTGAGCCTATGGAATTCTCTTCCTCAGAGTGTTAGAGGCAGGGTCATTGAATAGTTCCTTCGGGTGCTCCAGTTTCCTCCCACATTCTGAAACATGCTGGTTAGGTGCGTTGACCTACTGGACTGTGGCAACTAGGAGAATTTCAGAGTAACTTCATTGCAGTGTTAATGTAAATCTTACTTGTGGCTAATAAAGAAACTTTACTTGATTTACATCTCAACCTGCTTTGTTTTGTCTTTTCCCTTGTCTGCCTCATGCCCCTTCCAACTTTGAGAGAGCCAGAGTCATTGCAAGTGAGGAGGCCGCCAATTTGAGCAATTGAATCCATGCCAGCTCTCTTCAGGGCAATCCAGTCAGTCCCATTTCCTCACTTTATCCCTTGCAAGTGTATTTGCTTCAAATATAGTACAACGAGAGATGATCTTATTGAAAAACAAGATCTTGAGGGGACCTGATAGGATGGATGCCAGGAAAATGGCTCCTCTTGTAGAGAAGATTAGATCCAGGGAATACAGTCTAAGCAGTTTTCTTTTTAAGACAGAGAGGTAGCTGGTTTGTGGAATTTTCCTCCTAGGAAAATAATAAAGGCTGGGTCACAGAATTTATTCAAAGCTGAGTTAGATAGATTTTTAGTGGACAGGGGAAGTTAGAAGTTATTGGGGGAGAGGGGGGTGGCGGGGTGTGTAAGGAGGTGATTGAGACCACAACTAGATCAGCTATGATCTTATCAAATGACAGAGTAAGCTTTAAAAACCAAAAGACCCTTGCTGAATGTTTCTACATGATTATTTGATTTCCTTTTGAAATCTTCAATTCTATCTTCCACATAAGCAACAAGTTACAGACCTCTTTGCACACCCCTCAATCATATACCCAGAGGCTTAAACCAGTGTCTCTTCGTCCTTATACCATCAGCTATTGGGAACAGCTTTTCTTTATCTTTTTATCTAAACTTGAAATAATCTTATGCTTTTATCAAATTTCTCCTCAAACTCTTTTGCTCCAAGGTGAAAAACCCAATTTCTCCAGCCAGCTTTGCAACCAAAATCCTCCATCCCTGAAACTGTGCTGCATAGTGGCAAATGCCAGAAGAAACGAGAGCTGAATGAGAATAGAAAGAGATATATAGTGAAGGTGTGGAGTAAGCTAGAGTCAAGGAGGAGTGAGAGCTGAACAAAATAAACAACACTGTGGCAGAGCATGCCCAAGACCAGGAGTAGGAGAAGCAATTCAAACATATTGACAAAATGAAAGAAAGGGAGGTCAGAATTGGTGCAGAGATGAAGGAGCAACCGAACCCAAGGGACCTAAGATTGTGATGGAAACTAAATACTGATGTAAGGATTGCAATTCTACATGGAATAAAAGAACAAAAGGATCATGGAGGGCAGCTCTACTAATCAGTAAAAGTTATGGCAGGTCTGCAAGGCCATAAGAGAATCAAACCAAGCACTAGGTTTCAGCCAAAACTTTCCAGCACCACCTGCCCATTGCCAGATTCTTCCAGTCTCGCCTGAAGTTAATGGATTACTGTTGGTCAGCCACATTCTTGCAGCAGGTCCCACTACTACAGTCAGAAAATCTCGACATTCACTTCTAGAGGAATAGAAGTAGTCAGGAGGTTATGCTGAACCTGTATTGTACCTTGGCTAGGTAGCACTTGGTACTACATGCAGTTCTAGTCAACATACCATAAAAGGAATAAAGAAGCAATAGAATGGGTGCAGAGAAGATTAATAAAAATTATACCAGAAATGAGGGTATTCATATCAGGAAAAGATAAATAGGCTGCGTTTCTTTCTTGAAAAAAAATCCAATAGAGGTCTTAAAATTTTGGAAAATTAGACAGAATGGACACAAAGAGAATGTTGCCTCTTGTGAAAAACAGCATAATTAGAAACCATCAAAATAGCAGTCACAAAGAAATCCAATAGAATTCAGAAAAATCTTCACCCTAAGAGTGGTAAGACTGTAGAAGTCCTTAACATGGAGATGGTTGAAGTGAATATTGTAGATGCCTTTAAGGGGAGGCTAGTCAAGCATGACGGAGACAGGACTAGATGAAGTTAGACAGACAGGAGGCGGTTCATGTGGAACATAAACACTGGCATATACTGATTGGGAAGAACAGCCTGTTTCTCTGCCATATGTCCTGCATAATCCAAAGTAATCCTGTGAAAAGGAACTAGAACCATTAAATCCAAGATTATTTTAAATGCAAGCATCAAATCTCAAGTTTTTCTAAAGTCTTAAGATTGATTTCTGCTAAGTTTAGCAAATAGTCTAATAAATTGAAGCATGACAAAGCATCTCAGTCCCATTAGATATACATCCTGTTCCATGTGGGAACAGTTCTCTTGTCCTGGATGATCATAGATGTAAGAACAGTCATCACCCCGAAAGACGTGAGTTCGGAAATTCAGAACTCAAGTCTAAAGTGAAGCTGGCATCATTGAAGTGTATTTGTTTCAGGGGAGGAGTGATCTGTACAAGCTGGATGAGTTGCACCTCAGCAGGGTCACCGTAGGGAGGTTTGCTATTTCTGGTTTGGTGGGATCAAGCTTTTCACAGAGCTACGTAGACTCAAAAGAGGAGAAGCAAATTGGAAATAGAAGAGAATTAGTCAGCAAATATGGAAGATTAAGGAAACAGAAGCTAGAAAATAGCAAAGAAATTGATCAATAAATAGTGGTACATACTTCAATGCAAGGAGCTTACAGAAAATAAGCCCATGTGCATCCTTTAGACAATTGGGAGTGTGATGATCATAGCTACTATCAAAACGTGGTATAAAGAGGGCAGAAATGGCAGCCAAGCATTCCTGAAAACAGGGTTTCCAGGTGGGATTAATGGACTAAAATAAACAGGGGAACAAAAAAGAAGCAATCTCAAGAGTGTAATATAGACTTCCAGTCGGTAGAAGAGTAAATATGCAGTAAATGGCTGAGAAACGTGGAACCAGTAGGGCAGAAATAGTTGGGAGATTTTAACTTACGTATTAACTTGGATAAATTAATTGCAAAAGTATACAGGGTATAAAATTCTTAACATGCATTCAGGATTTTTTTAAAATCCAACCAGAGAAGGGGCAGTTCTGAATTTCCTTTTAGGGAGTGAAGCTAGGAAAGGGAAACAGCATGAGAGTATTTTAGTAGTAGCAAACATAATTTAGTTAGAATTCTAGTAAATATGGAACAGGGCAAAGATAGAGCTAGCATATAAAATTTAAATTGGGGAAGGGCTAATTTTATCATGCTGAAATGTAATTTAGTGAAAGTGGACTGGAAACAGCTACTTAAAGATAAATCAGTGTCAGGGCAGTGGGAGGCATTCAAGAAGATAGTGAGGGCTCATAGCAAATATGCTCCCACAAAGAAAAAGGATAGATCTCTTAAATCTAAATGTCTCTGGATATTAAAGAGCGTATAGAGCAAGATAAGGCAAAAAGCCTAAAGGAATATACAAAGTGCAGGGATGCAATTATAAAACAAATTAGGAAAACCAAGAGAGAACATGAATAAAATATTGGCAAGTAAAATAATGGAACCCTCAATGATATTTTATAAATAGGTAAAGAAAGAGCAAGACAATAACTAAGAAAACAGCAAGGTTGGTTAGTGACCAAAAAAGGTAAATTGTGTGTGGTGGTGTAACATTTGGGCATGATTCGTAATGAATCTCACGCATCAGTTTTCACAAGAGGGGAATGAAACAGGCTTTCTGGTTGAAGGAGTGTGAAATATTAGTTAGGAAATATTTGAGTGTTCAACACTCATGAAAATTGATAAATCATGAGCCCGGAATGAGATACATCTTTCTTAAGGAAGGAAAGGGACAAAGCTCTGACCATCATTTCCTTATCCTTTCTGGCTTCAGGCATGGTGTTGGGAATCATGAACAGTTGACCTATCATTGTTTAAAAAAGAAATTGGTTGCCTGAATCATTGCAGGCCATCAGCTTAATCTTGGAGGAGGCCAGGTATTGAAAATAAATTCCGAGACAGTATAAGTCATCATATCAGTGAAGATTGTGGAAGCATTGAAGAATGCTTCTTCAATGCGTTGAAGCATCCTCTGGATGCTCCAGTTACCTTCCAGAGTCCATAGATGTGCAAGTTAGATGGTCTGGCCATGCTAAATTGTCCTTTGGTTTCCCAAGATGTGTAGATTGGATGGATTGGCCGTGGGTAATAGGAATAAGATGGGGTAGTGGGCCTGGGTAAGATACTCTGTAAGAATTGATGAAATCTTGATGGGCAAATGGCTACCATCTGCATTATCCCTCCCATCTTTCTGCTTATTTTATATGTTTATTGAAATTATTTTATATTTGACTGAAGTGGTATGGATGCCTGTTGCAGAGAGAATATAGTGATATGATTGATGGCGATGAGATTGTTGGGAAAGAAAAGAGGAAGGCCCAATACCAAATAGAAAGATGGAGTGGCAAGAGACTTCAAGACAATGAGATTGGAAGAATAATGGATGTCTTTTAGTAAAGATGGAGAATGGCACTCAATCAGCATTGTGGTAACTCCAGAGAAAATGGGAGAAGTTGAAAGTAATATTAGTAGTATAAATCTTGACACAGAAAAGGCAAGAATTAATTAAGAGTCAACACAGGGGACATGATTAAGAAGTTTACAGATCAATCAAAAATGGCTGTTGAGTGAGGAAGAAAGCTGTGGAATCAAGGGTCAATAGAGTGCTTGATGTGCTGAGAAGTGCCAAACTGAATTAAATCTGGCAATGTACCAGGTAATGTATTTGGCAAGACAAACCAGGCAAGGGAATACACAATTCATTACAAAATTCTGGCAAGTTAGGAAAAGAAAGAGGCCTTGGGGTACCAGTCCACAAAGTTTATTGGCACAGGATTTGAGAATAAAGAAAGAAATGATACCATGCATAGTGAGAGAAGGCACTAAGATGATGTCAATGGAAGCACAAGATGGGGGTGTTGGAAATTAGGGGTAGGCCCTACACACAAAGTCTCAAATTTATAAATACCTGAAGATAACAGGATAGATGGAAAAGGGGATCACAAGGGCATACGGGATGTTTGCCTTTAGTAACTGAGTCCGAGAATAACAGTGAAGAGGATATGCTTTAACTGTATAAAACTGGAGTTGGTACTGCATACAGTTCTGGTCACTGCTGTACAGGAAGAATGAGGGGTCAGAGGGGATATTGCAGGATATTGCCAGGAAAGACGAAGTTTAGCAGAGGAAGGATTGGATAGGCAGGGCTGTTTTTCTGCAACAGAGGGGATTTAATTGAAAGATCAGGATAGATCTTTCTTTTCCACAATTTCCAAAAGCACTCAGGTCAATACCTAATTGGTAGAAGGATTCTAGGTAAATTGAGAAGCAATTTATTTTCATCAAGAGGGTGGTGGAAGTCTGGAGCTCACTACTTGAAAGGATGGTGGAGGCAGATATCCTCACTGTATTTGAAAACACTTGGATATGCACGTGTGTCGCAACATGCAGGGCTATCTGTGCTGTAAAATATATTATGTTTCTCTATCTTGGCTCATTTCACTGAAACTTCCTTCCTAAAATACCAAAACTCCTTGAAAAGCTTTGATCAATTTTTTACCCAAATGTTCAAGATCTTTCACCATTCAGGGTGGCAGGGTGATACTGCAGCCTCAAAGTGCCAGGGATCCAGATTCAATTTCAGCCTTGGGTGGAGTTTGTGTGGTATTTGCATCTTCTCCCAATGTCTGCACAGTTTCCTCTGGATACTCCAGTTACCTTCCAGAGTCCATAGATGTGCAAGTTAGATGGACTGGCCATGCTAAATTGTCCTTTGGTTTCCCAAGATGTGTAGATTGGATGGATTGGCCGTGGGTAACAGGAATAAGATGGGGTAGTGGGCCTGGGTAAGATACTCTGTAAGAATTGATGAAATCTCGATGGGCAAATGGTTACCATCTGCATTATCCCTCCCATCTTTCTGCTTATTTTATATGTTTATTGAAATTATTTTATATTTTACATAAGAAACACACACACATCCACACAGTACTCATGTGCGTATTCCAACATGACTGGCCACAAGGCTTCCTAGGGCCGGGGGACAAGCCCCGGTACACCTGGCATACATCCTGCCCAAGTTCTGTCTAATTGCACCAGTAATGACAGTAATAATATAAAAACATAAAGGCAGAGGAATGCTGCTGGAGAACCAACTGGGTGCCCAAACAACCGAGGCTATAAACTAGCGAGTGGAGAAGAGAGGGAAAGAAGACAACAAAGGAGAGAGAAGAAACAGAATGAAGGGGAAAAGAGAAAAGTTCTGTGTTGATCCCCACACCTCAACAAGGTGGGTGGGCTTATTCAGGAGAAGGGCCAGGCAGGTGGTTCTGTGGGAGCACCTGGCGTCTTGAGGCCAGTGGGTATCTACTCACCTAGCTCTAACTGCAGCATCCCAAAATGCACTATAAATGATTGCCAGGTCTTATAGAACCTAACGTTGGACCCATGTAGCGTGCATATCATCTTCTCCAGCTTAATGGATCTACCACCTCCTTCACCTACTGTGAGTGCAAGGGGGTGTACCTGATTTCCACCTAAACAGGATTAGTCATCTTGCCAGGGGTGTAGTGAAAACTACAAAATCCACTTGGAATTTCAGCAGCAGTATATTTAAAGACACAACCCCAAACAGAGCAGTCTGGTGGGGAATGCGCTTATGCCCCAATCTTGCATTGCCACAATCGTCTCAAATATCGATGTCCAGTAGTTATACAGTGATGGGCAAGCCAGAACATAAGAGGGTGATGGAAGCTTGCCGACACCATTCACAAATGGGACTTGTGCCTGGGCACATTCTAAAGAGTCTAATCTAGTTAGATATGCTCTGTGAAGGAGTTTACATTATATCCTGCCTACCTGGCACATATTGAGGAGGAGCGTACTCAATGCAGCACCATGTTTCAATCCTCCTCCGAGAACTCCTCTCCCAGATCTCATTCCCATAAAGATTTAACCACTGATAAAGTTTTGTTGGGATTGAATTTGAGAATAAAGAACAGAAATGATACCTCGTATAGTAAGTGAAGATGTCAGTGGAGGCATGTGGTGGGAATGTTGGAAATTGGGGGTCGGCCTTACACACAAAGACTCAAATTAGCAAACATCTGAAAAAGTGCATTGCAGGTAAAGCAAACTTATCCAAAACCTGTCGGAATGATGCAAACAGCTTGTCCACATTCAAGTCCCAGAATGTTCTGATCCCGTGCTTGACCTGTACACTGAAGCCACTGTCCAAAACAGATGGAGGAAAAAAATGATTAGCAAATACTAAGCAGGTTTGAAACACAAAGTGGCGTCTAAATTGTCAGAGTTGACTTGAGAAGTGCATTCCTAGTATACTGGGAAGTGGGAAAATATCAAGCAGCCAGGGAACACAGAGCACAGGAAGAGGATTCTAATTGCAGCCTACAAGGAACCTTCCATGCTGCCTCTCTCTCTCTCTGCATCCACTATCACTGTCGTTTTGGCTGCCCAATAATAATTGAGCAAAGAAAATTGGGCAAAGCCATACCTGCTCCCGTTCAGGGCTTTACAAGATTGTCCTCTGTATTCTTGAGTTTTTCCTATTCCAGACAAAGCTTGAAATGAATTGAACAAGTTTGTAAAAAATAGGGTTTGGGGATGATCATTGGGATGAACTGAAAGAGATATAAAAACTTAAGTAGTATATTCCTCTTTACCGCATAGATAATAGGAGGATAGACCAATATTTGAAATCCTTTCCATCCACCCCATGAGTGGAACAAAGTTAGCTCCAAAGGGCCCATTAAATTTACTACTCATTTACACTCCCAAGTACACTGCCTTCAGACAATCTTGAAAGGCAAGATGCGGAGCGGGAAGCTAAGAGCCACTGCATTAAAAGAAAGGAGTTCTTTCTTATACAAGAGAAGCTTGTACCCCAAAAAACAACTAAACCTCTCTGCTATAGATAAGACTTTGGGAATCGGCATACTTTAGTAGATTGCCCACAAACAGCGATACTCTCCGCTTGAATCATCTCTGGTAGCTTGGAGGTGGCAGGTGCGTATACAATATCAAACAACTGCCAAATGTTTGAGTACACATTGATAAACCCAATCTGGTCAGGTGAGATATGATAGAGGGCAGAACCTTAGAGATCAGTTTGAGATCTACATTCAGTAATGAGATCAGTCTATAAGAGCTGCAGATTTGCAGGTTCTTATTCTTTTTAAGGATGTTGCTTGCCTCAAGGCCTGCAGGAGAGAGCGGTTCTCATATGATTCATTGATCATATGCAGTAGCAGGGGAGCCAACCTATCCATAAATATTTTGCAGAACTCAATGAGGTACCCATGTGGCCCCAGATATTTCCCATTCAGCATAGTTCTAGTCACCCTAACAATTTCTTCAATGTCAATTGTTTTCTCCAATGCCGCAGTCTCTCCCCTGTCCATGACAGGGAGATTCAGTGCCCCAAAGAACTCCTGAAAGTCTGCCTTGTAGGCAGTAGTCTCCGAGCTATAGGGGGTTGAGTAAAAATACCTAAACAGTTAATTTATTTGCTGTGGATCAGTAGAGATCCCGTTTGGAGACTGAATTTGTGGTATTAGACTTTTGGTGGAGAATTGATACAGCTGATGAGCTAGTAGCTTGTCTGCCTTGTTCCCATGCTCATAGTGTGTATATTTAGATTTGGACAGCTTCTTTTCCGCTTGACATGAGGACAATAATAAAATGTTCCTTATATACCTATGGGGATGGGCCCATAGCATAGGCAGCATCAACTTAATTCCAATACCTCCTACCTCTCTACTTCGCCTCATGTGCTGATGATGATGATCTGGCCCCTTAAATGATCCTTCAATGTCTTCCATAAGGTAGCTGCCGAGATTCCCTGGGCATCATTAAACATTAAGGAATTATTGATCCGGGTTAACAGAAATCTAACAAATTCATCATCAGCAAGCAGACAAATATTAAATTGCCAAAGCGTACGAGGGCCCAACTTCCTCCCCACTATCAAGTCCATTATCAAAGTCTGAGATTACAATGGCTTCGTAGAAGCATGAGCATGCAGGCGGGAGCAAAAAGTAATCTACGTGTGAATAGGTTTGGTGGACAGGTGAAAAAAAATTCCCTATTAGTGGGGTTAAGAAACCTCCGTGGGTCCTATGGAATGGGTATTCCGTGAGAAATTACTTAATAATTCCTGCTGAAGTGGCTCATCTTCAAGTTCCAACACATTCTTGAATAGCTGCACGTGTAGTATACTTTGATACCAAGTATCAAAGTCTGTGATACTTGGGCTAGTTTCCTCCGGAAAGATGATCAGAGGGATGTTTTTTCGTCTTTGGCGACCTTCCATCTCATCACATTTCTCCCTTAGGGATTTAATCTCCGATGTCAAATGAGTAACTTAGCTGTACAGCTCGGAGGTAGTGTTTCCATTAAATGCCTTCAAGTCCTCAAGCTCCTTCAAGCTGTTCTCATGGGCAATGGTGACACCTTGGAGAGATTTAACAGATGATCCGAGCTCCTCTCTCAGCTCATCCATCTTGGCCTGCAACTCAGTAGCCCACCAGCTCAACATACTGCACAATCTTTGCATGGCCTCCATACTAACTTCCCCTGTCCTTTCACTCAGCATGCTCTGCTCAGGGACCCCACCAGAAGTGTGGGGTGGGGTGGGGTGGGGTGGTGTGGTGTGGGACCCCACCGTAGTCCCACTCTTCAATTCTGGTTTGCCTCTTGTCATTTTGCCAGTGACAGCGCCTGAGGGCTTACCCATTTTCTCCAGCTTGGAGTGCTATTTCTTGGTCCGCATATCAAGCTACCTTGCTGTTCGATCTACTTCTCTTGCAACTCTGACAATTTTCCTGAACTAAAAAACATCCACCTCATATCCGGCTTGTTCTTCTTCTTTTCCAGTCATCTGATCAAAAATTAATTTACCACATTACCTGGTTCTTAGATTTCTAAAGATTTGTAAGGTTCTGGTACTAGTTCATATGTATCTTCATATGATTTTTTCACCTTACATGTACTAGATATCTCTGCTGGTGGTGATGCAAACACTTCACTAGCTCTGCCTACCAATTTTGTTCGAATGAATAATACCCACATATCCTGTGGCCATTTCATTTCTTCAGCCTTACTCTCAAATGAAATGACTTCTGCATCCTTCTCATCAAACTTTGGCAATGCTTGGACATATTTAAATAAATCCCCACCAAGCTTTTGACTACAATGCTCTTGCTCCTTCTCACGATCCTCTTCACTACCCTCAGACTGTACTTTGCTCTTCACCTCCGCCAATTGTACCTAACATTCATTTTTCAAGGCCAGTTTCCAAAGTTCAAAAACTCTCTTTTTCCCTTTCCAAAATCTCCCTTTCCTTCTGTTTTGCCTGAAAATTAAATAGTTTTAGTTCTTTTTCGCATTCAAACTGTTTCATTTGTAACTGAATTCTCACCATTTCTAACAATTCTGTCTATGCATCTGGCAATTTCAAATGCTGTACTTTTACCACAATTATCCATCCTTTCCATACTCTGTCAGACGATGTCAACTGCAATGTATTCACCAATTCCAAAAGTTTTGCTTTAGTCACCTTTTACAAAGTATCCTGCATGACTTCCTCTAGCCCCAAAAACGTCTGAGCCTCTGAAAGAGCCATTAGTCTACACCACACTCCCTACTTAAACATGAATACAACATCTGGAAAAAAAACACAAATATGCTCAGCACTGTCTTTGAATTCACCGATCCCAAAATCAATCACGAAATACAGATTTCAATACCGGACAAGCCCCCAGTTGTTACGAGTCAGATTGGATACTTCAAAGTGTTCTACAAAACTCTAACCTGTAACATTTTATGTTGAATTTGGCTAGGATGAGCATGAGAGGTTTCACTTCAGGTGTGATTCAACTGACCCACAAGGAGCTTTTATCAAAAAAAAAATTGACATGTATAGTAAGACAATTAAATCAGCAAGAACTTTTAACAATTACAAACAAAAAACACAACAACTACAACAATGTATACCTCTTAAGGAAATATCTCTACTGCATTCCAACCAAAGCCAATACACAAAACCCTCAAATTAAACACAATACTGCATTGGTTAATGCCCACTTGTTACAGGAATCCCATCTCCTGAGTTGAATGCTGAAGATTCCTTGTGAAGGAAAATCAGAAATGGTTGTAGTAGAATCTATTTCCCAAAACACAGCTTCTTAAAAAGAACAGAGAGAGAAAGAGACTGCTTCTTAGCTTGCTGCTAAACTGCTTCCAAAACACTGCCCAAAACAAAACTGAAAGCCCAAAGGAAAAACCTCATCATCTGACTGCCAAGCTTAACTCCATCTCCCCCATGACAGCACTAAAGCTGTAAGCTGCATGATTTTAAAAAACTTTCTTAAAGGTACACGCATATGACACAGTAAATGAGAAACGTTTTGCTGGTTGATGGGTCAATAAACAGAGTGCAAAGATCTGATGTCGTTAGTAAAAGAACCAAAGGATAAACTAGATTTATTTTCATGCAGCAAGTTATGAGGATGTGAAAAGCAGTGTCAAAATGCAGCAAGTTAGAAGAATGTTCAATGCACTGTTAAAATTGGTGAGGAGCAAATTGAATAATGAGAAAACGTTGCACAATATAAGCTTCCGCTAAACTTTAGAAGGGAGAGGTGACTTGATTGCAAGAGATAAGATCCCGAGGGGTCTTGGCAGGATAGACATGGAAAGGATGTTTCCTCGTGGGAAAATCTAGAATTAGGGTAACTGTTTAAAAATAAGATGTCACCCATTTAAGACAGATTTTTTTCCCCTCAGAAAAGTGAGTCTCAGAATCCCTACAGTGCACAAGAGGCCATTCGACCCATCGAGTCTGTACCGATGCTGATAGTGTCTTTGGAACTCTTATTCAAAAGGTGATGGAAGCAGAGTTTTTGAATATTAAGAGTTGGATAGATTCTTGATAAGTAAGGGATTAGAAAGTAATAGGAAAGGTGGGAATGTGGAAGTGAGGTTACAATCAGATCAGCCATGATCTTCTTGAATAACAGAGCAGCTCAAGGGACCAACTGGCCTAGTCTTAATTCATATGTTTAATAATAACTTAAGGGGGAAATCGCATATATCCTCCAAGATGGCACCGGAGCGAGTTGACATCTTGCAAGCTGTGCCTAGCATTCCTTCTAATTGTATCTTTTATTCTTGTTCAATGCTTCTAAAACTTCATTCTAACTCTTTTAAACTCTCTAAAAATGCTTTAATTCAATTTCTTATATCCTAGCTATGACTAACAATGCTTTCTGCACTCTCTCGTTTCCTTCTTAATGAATGGTATGCTTGGTCTGTATAATGCGCAAGCAGCAATACCTTTCACTGTATGCTAACACATATGACAATAATCAAATCCTTGAAAAGGGAAAATATATAGATTTGTGTGAAAATAGCAGGGAATTGGGACTAATTGGATATTTCTTATAAAACATTAGACACGAGCGGGTAAATGGCCTCATTTCAAAGTGCAAGACTAATTCTAACCCTTGACTGTTTCCTTTTAAACTCTGGCTTCCTAAGACATCTACTCCCTTGACTAAGCCATTGCCAGCTGTGCCTTCAACAGCTCACCTCGCAGGTCTAGAATTTGCTCCCTGAATCTTTACCTTGCACTTCTTTATTAAAAGCAATCACAAAACTTCTCTGACTAAACTCTTAGTCACAAAAGGTTGAGGAAAAACTCAAGTCTGGAGTAGGGGGAGGGAGAGGGAGAGAGAGAGTTAATATTTCAAGTCCAATGTGACTCAACTTTAAAACTGAATGCATTCTGAAGAATCAAATTGCACTCAAAGCATTAACTCTGTTTCTCCCTTCATAGCTGCGATCAGACCTGCTGAATTTTTTCAAGAACTTATTTTAATTTCGGATCTCCTGCATCGGCAATATTGTGCTTTTGAACTTCTCACCACCCTTCAAATACTATCTTTTTTGACTTGGTGGTAATAGTTGGCCCATTACAAAACAATGAAACACAACATTGTTCTCTTAAACAAAAGGCACTATATAAATGCAAATTGTAATTACAGATCAGATTTAAGACCATCTAGTCAATCATTAACAGTTGTCTGCGAATTTGACAAAACTTGGCAAAGAAATGTGAATGCTGTGATGCTGGCTCCCCCTCCAAAGTACTCATTAACACACTAGTGTTGGCCACAGTCTTCCCTCCCTGCATCCTTTTGCAACAGATCTACCTTACAGCTTAGTTATACAGCTTGAACAGTTGCATATCTAGGCATTCTTAGAGTCACTGACAAAAACAATGCATTGAATGATTTGAAGTTCCCAGAAAGATCAGCCAATACAACTAAAACAAAATACATCAATACTAATGCATGATCAATTGTGTCTACTTTGAACCAAATGATAATTGTCACATTCATGAACCTGGATAAGGAATGACTATTATTAATGGAGAACCAGGCTGGCAGTAATACAACCATCTGTATCAGTGGGAAAACATTAGCAGACTTAGTTGCACCAAAATGCACAGTCTATGTAAGGGACACTGCTCATTGGACTTTCACCACTGTGATTTATAATGGCTGAAAGCAGCAGAGGTGAGATTTAGTTCACACTGTACTGTGTTATAACTTCACCAAGGAACGCACTGATTAATACAAAATTTAACCTGAATAAAACAAATATAACCAGACTAACAAAAGAATTCAACCTCTTACAGAACCTAACAAAGATTAAGAAGTTGGTGCAATGCAATAGAAATGCAAATTAAGACTTGAACTGAGCTTTAAAAGTTTCCTGCTATCAAAAACAAATTTTCTGGATCTTGGTCTTTTGTTCTTTTGTAGTCCATAAATTATTTGATTGGTTCAGAGGTAGAGTCATGTATAAAATTTAATGTTTATATAAATTACTAACAGGCTTTATTTGAAATGTTTCTATGCCACTTTAGCAAATGTAAAGCAACACCTACAAATAGATCACTGGAACTTTCTAAAATCACAAGATTTACTTAGTCCTAAACTCCAAAACATTTACTCACACCCACTGTACTGTCATACTCCTTTCTGCATTGTTTAATATCTTCAATGCAAATCATGTTCTCTTCTGAGTGTGGGTACGATGCCATATTTGGCCCTCATTAACACACCACTTGAGCCAGCCAAATGCCTCATAACCAGGACACTATTATACTGCAAATTTAAGTTGGGAGAAAAATGCACCATTTGAGAAAACAATACAGTACTATACAACTGGTGGCGTGTGACTGCTGAACGCATCAGTTGGAGCTGTCTCACATCACATTCATTATGAATAGGCATTAAACTCAAAGCCTGCTGTTGAACAGCAGAGAAACACTATTCAACTGCTGAATACAAAGGATATCTGAGGGTATATTTTGTGCCATTCAAATTAATTTGTTCTTTGAAATTTTAAAATTTAAACTCCTTACTACTGATGCCAAGCAAAATGGCTTTGGCTTCTCCAATGAATTCTGTTTTGCACAATGGTGTAGTGCTGTTGTCTATTCAGAATAGCTGGATTTGCACAATTGTAAGGCAGGGAAGTAGGTTTCACTTGCCCATCCTGCATAGTATCAGCACAAAATGGTAAAATGCCATAATCATGTTTTGCAGACACAAGACAAAATTTACCAGAAGTCTCACATATATGGGTATCATATACATCTTATATATTGGAAATATAATTATATGATTTAATACTATAACAAAAGGAGTCACCATTGTATACTTCACATATGCTCTTAACAATGGGTCATCTGGACTTGAAATGTCGGCTCTACTCTCTCCCCACAGATGTTATGAAACCTGCTGAGATTTATCAGCATTTTAGGTTGTTTCAGATTCCAGTATCTATAGTAAAAAAATACTATTGTACATTTACTCCCTTCAAAGCTAAATAAATCTTCCCTTTTTATCTTCATTGCATATCCAAGATCAACTATTTTTTTCACCTCCAATCCAAACTGTGGAAAAATGCCTCCTGCTTTCACCTCAAAAACGTACAATTAAACTTCCTTGCTCCAGATGCTCCTACCAGAGGATGTTGGCAGCAAGCTGTTCCAAAGTGGCAGCCTTCAGCCCTTTGAGAGATTGCATGATACAGAAGAGAGGAACGATCTAAGTAGGATAGGCAGTGTTCCACAGCATTGCTTTGATAAGCTCCTTTTCTGCATCAAACTTAAGGTGGGCAAATGGCTGGGATCCTACTTATAAGATTGCTACACTATCAATTTAAGATAATTACTCGTGCTTGTACCTTGGCTCATTTACGCCTGCTAAAATAACATACATTCAGACATAGCAGCCTATTCTCTGCAAACAATATGAATATGTTCAAGCTTTGTGCCTTTTTCGAATTACCTAGGAGCTTGGGCAAGCCTATAGTTCACCATTGTTTCCTCAGTGATGATTAATATCTTGGTGAGAGCAGACTTGCCAACCTGTAGTATAAACTGTTATAATCATTTGAAATTTGACCTATCAGTGCAGTAGGAAAAGCTTTGGCAACATACCTTTCTTTTCAGCAATATTTAAGCGAACATACATGAAGTATTTGTACCTATACTGTGTACAAGGAGTTTTCTACTTAAAAAATTTTGCAAGTGACTTAAATGGTGTCATTATAATCATATTTGTGGCAAGTCAGTAATTTCAATTGAACAGCACTTACCTGCAGTACTTTAAGATTTACTGAGATAATAAAATTATTTGAAACTACTAATCTTTTGTCAATGCTGCAAAAATTAATCACTTGAAGGCGTACATGGGTAGCTCCAAGTTACTTTAGCTCATGTGGGGTTGTGTTAGGTTTCATGAAAAGAACTACTCTTGACTAGATTTAGATATCCATGTCAATCTATACATGTCAATCTAAATTGCTCTCTAATCCAGGTGATTACATCAATTGGAGGGAAGAAAAAGATAGCTCAGGATTGGAACTGAAGCAGAATAGCAACTGAAAAATCAAAATCTCTGCTCCCAAATTTTAAAGACAGGAATAAATATAAGTTGGCAGCAATAATATTGGCTTAATTAATGTCAGATTGGTGGAGGCAGGCTGTAGCAATCTGCAAATCAAAATGGTAAAGAAAACCTACAGATGAACTCAGCAGAGCTAAAACAGAGAGGTCTGGAGACAGTCAAAGATTTGGAATTGTTCAGAACAACAAACCTAAACTTTAATAATTTTCAGCTCAAGACTTAAGAAGCTGAGGCATGGTCCAATTAAATCACACGAGCACTTGCAACTTTTTTAAAGGAGCAATGCCCAAATGAGATTTTGCCAGCATATTACAAATCACTGGATGTAATATTATTACAAGAAAGCTCCTTGAATCAAGGGACTTAGCTAAGTGAGCTCCAGTCTATCCAGCTACCAAATTATGATGAGTGTCATTGTGAAGTAACCTAAGTTCCAAGCAAAAATATTGGGAAAATGTTACACTTGTGCAATTAGAGCCCTGGTCCAAAAAGTTATACAGAAACATCCCAGCTGCCAATCTAATTGCATTCACCATCATGACCAACTTACCTCTACTGTTAAACAGCTATAAAGCGAACAGACATAAGCCAAAGTCCAGGAGGGCCATATCTATAATTGTACTCGTGATTAGCTCACTGGCAGTGGAAACACTTAACTATTCTAATACTTTCATGGCTAATCTTTTATTTTGCATTCTCTGTAAACTTGAGATCAACCAAAACTTGGTTGTCTGCACCCTAACTTACACCAAGTTCTATTCTCCCAGCACTCCTGGTGTTCATTCAGCGACATCACACACGATGAGACAATTGCTCAATTTTAAAATTTTCATCCTCATTTTCAAATCAGACCATAGCCTTTCCTTCCCATCTGGAAATTCTCTGTCAGTCTTACAAATCTCAAGAGATCTCTGTGCTTCTCTAATTTTAACATCTTCATATCCCCACAATTTTAATCATTGTTTAGCTCCCTAGGCCCAAGTTTAAATTCCTTCTTTACATCTTCAAGCGTCTGTGCTCAACCATCATCCAAGATGTTTCTTACAATCCATCTTTTCCAAAATCATTTTGATTCAATCACAATTTGCACTATTTGATAGTGCTATCATCAGGTTGACTTCATATACAGCTGTTAAACAACACAACACAGGGAAAGAATTGTATTCAAATTACAAGTTAAATGCTTATTAAAGAATAGAATGGGAAGAGAGAGATACGATCCCTCAAAAGGTAGGTGGTTTTAGTTAAGTGGGGCAAAATGGTTGGTGCAGGCTTCTTTCTTTATTTTACGCTTACATTAACACTGCAATGAAGTTACTGTGAAAATCCCCTAGCTATTACACTTCAGTGCCTGTTCGGATACACTGGCAGGAGAATTTAACATGGCCAATGCATCTAACTAGCACATCTTTCAGGCTAGGTGGGAGAAAACCACACAGACATGGCAGAATGTGTGGACTCCGCACAGACAGTGACCCAAGCCAGGAATTGAACCCAGGTCCCTGGCACTGTGAAGCAATAGCGTTAACCACTCCTGTGAAATGTCACATCAATATGTCTTTTCATAATCACACAACACAATGAATCTAATTGCATTCACCATCATGACCAACTTACCTCTACTGTTAAACAGCAAAAAGCGAACAGACATAAGCCAAAGTCCAGGAGGGCCATATCTATAATTGTACTCGTGATTAGCTCACTGGCAGTGGAAACACTTAACTATTCTAATACTTTCATGGCTAATCTTTTATTTTGCATTCTCTGTAAACTTGAGATCAACCAAAACTTGGTTGTCTGCACCCTAACTTACACCAAGTTCTATTCTCCCAGCACTCCTGGTGTTCATTCAGCGACATCACACACGATGAGACAATTGCTCAATTTTAAAATTTTCATCCTCATTTTCAAATCCGACCATAGCCTTTCCTTCCCATCTGGAAATTCTCTGTCAGTCTTACAAATCTCAAGAGATCTCTGTGCTTCTCTAATTCTAAATTCTTCATATCCCCACAATTTTAATCATTGTTTAGCTCTCTAGGCCCAAGTTTAAATTCCTTCTTTACATCTTCATGCCTCTGTGCTCAACCATCATCCAAGATGTTTCTTACAATCCATCTTTTCCAAAATCATTTTGATCAACAGTCTTGATGTTTCCTTGTGTTAGGAATTTCAAAGTTAACAAGATTAAGTAAATTGAAATGAAAACAAAAAGTGTCAAGATTAGCAGGTACATTGAGATGCGATTTGCCTAGTAACAAGATTAGCAGGCATCTAGAGAAATTGAGCTTCGAGTTACCATATTGGAAACATTGTGGGACTATACAAAATGATAACTTCTAAAAACAAGGAATTTGGAACATAGACAGCCAAATCCGCAGGATGGCATATCAAAGCGGCTGAACACCATAACTGCTACGACCCTCTTTACGGAGGCAGGCTAGTTTCTATCCAACAGCTAGACAAGTCAAAATCTTCAGAGACCAGCTTCATCTATGATCAGAACCACAGAGGCCTGTTCTACCTAACATTGAGGAACATGGTAGATTGCAGATATTTTCCTCTAAAATATGTTGCTTTGTACCTTTGTTAAACCAGCAAAAGACATGGTCATCTAAGTTGTATTGTGTGGTAAATATGAGGTGGATTTGCCTTGCAAGTTACAAAAGTGGTGATGTTTTGGAAAAAGGATGTTTATAATTTATTTACCAGTGTCATGAGTAGGCTTACATTAACATTGTAATGAAGTTAGTGAAAATCCCCAAGTTTCCTCATTCTGGTGCCTGGTCAGGCATACTGAGGGAGAATTCAATATGGCCAATGCACCTAACCATCATATCTTTCGGACTCTGGGGGGAAACTGGAGCACCGGAAGATACCCACGCAAACACAGGGAGAACGTGCAGACTCTACATAGACAGACACTCAAGCTGGGAATCGAACCCATGTTCCTGGCACTGAGGAGCAGCAGTGCTAACCACTGTGCCACCCTATCGCCCGAAGTGTATTAGGGAGTTCAGGGAACAGGGTATATTTTGAGAAGAGATAATTTCAGATAAAACAGTGTACTTAGTTATTCATATATGCAAGTGTATATTGTGTATTATTCTTTCCTGTCATGCGTTATTATTTCCTTTTGCTTTAATACATAATTCTTTATCAGTTGTTTATACAACTGCTGAACTGGTCCCTTACATTATTCCAAACAAATGTACAACACGAAGATCCAATGTTTCAACTTATCCTTCAGGGTTTTGTGACACTCTTGCAGGTATCAGTGGGACTCGTTCAACATGCATTTACTTACATTCTGCAATGAAGTGACTTAGGATGAGTTAAAATATCACAACTACCACAGTCAACAACCTTTGAAACCTCAAAACATCCCTCCAAAAGCAGGGTTAATTTAGATACTAAATATAAAAGTGAACCTTTGGCATTGATGATTGCCATTTTGAAATGTCATCGGCACTTGATGCAAAGGGCGGGCATGCTTTTAAACTCTCTCATATTTTCGCAACAGGACCTCCATCTGTTTGATTCCTTGTGCCAAGTTATAAGTTGCGTTGTAGGATGAAAAATTGAGGCTTATCACAAATGTGAGAATAAAGGGGTTGAATTATACATTGATTAAATACAAAACATGATATTTGGGACTGGAAAAATTGGATCTTATTTGTTGAGTTAATTATAAGTCATAACTTACAGTATATAAATTCAAGATGTTGTTCTTGCTGGGAATATTTCTAGTTTTTGACAGATCAATTAAACATTCATAGATAATACAATTTGCATATAGGTCTCAATGCTTCACTGATAAATACTCAAACATTTTCTGTGAAAGTTCCTAGGTTAAAATTCAAAACTTGCTTGCTGTAATCCCTTGAGAAATCAGAGATTGCCATTCTAACAGAATTTAAATATTAATTTCATGATTTAATTGTCATGATTTTCCAACACATGCTGCTGGATTTTTTGCCACTCATTGCTGAAAATGCTTTTGAAATAAATTTCAAATGCTATATTCTCCTTAGTAATAAACCTGAATACATAAAAGTTGATAACATACTTCAAAACAGCATGACTAAACATGCACCTGAAAATGTTTTCATGTGTTTTAATATCTTCAGCAGAATTTTTACTTAACGACATCAACTTCCAAAAACCTCATTTTGGGCTTGATTTTTTTCTACCCTCTTGTTGAGGAAGAATCTCACAGCATAAATAACCAGTAGCATTAAAGCTAGGTAATAACAGAATGATTCGCTTTCAAATTTGTAAAGGAAAATCAATTCAGCTTTTTTTTGTAAAATAATAAAAGCTGGGACAAATTTCAACAGTTTTATACAGGCTATTAACATTTTAAGAAAGTATAGAAAAGGCTGTGTGGGGAAGAGAAAAAAGACTGATTATACTTGATATAGCTGATTTTCAGAAGGCACATTAACCAAAGACAAAAACTTCAATTTCTCAATTTCATTTTCAAAATAACCAAGAGAGTTCCATTTTGAAGCATAGGAAAAGCTTCCAGTTATCTCAAAGGTTTTGTTGGCAGTGAGAATCATGAGCATTTTAATGGACAATGTTAGAGAACAGAGAAATAAGTGGAAGCACATCTTTTCTCACCCTCTGGAAAAAAAACAAACACATACAAAACACAACTACAGACACTGGAAGAGAAACAGAAAATGCTGAACAAACTCAGCAGGTCTGACAGTATTGGTGGAGAGAACAATTCTGGATCTAAATGATCCTTCTACAGACATTAAGAAAGCCTAAATAGAAAAAAAATTGAAACACTCAGTAAGTAGCATGGTGGTAGAGTGGTTAGCACTGCTGCCTCTTGGTGCCAGGGACCCGGATTCAATTCCAGCCTTGGTTGACTGTGCAAACTTTGCACATTCTCGGGTGTTCCGATTTCCTCCCACAGTCCAAAGATGTGCAAGTTAGGTGGATTGGCCATGCTCAATTGTCTTTTATTGTCCAAAGATATGAAGGTTAAGTGGACTGGCCTGAGGATAGAGGGAAACAGAGACAAAGGACAGAGTAGGAGCTGAACCAAGCTGTGATAAAACCAGAAGGGATGCTTTCTATAATGTATCTGTAAAAGTTGGAGTCTTGTCATGGACATTTCAAATTTCCTCAGCCTCCTGAGAAAGTAGAGGCATTAGTGGTTTTCTTAATTATAGTGTTGGCATGGAGGTCATTGATAATCTCGACACCTAAAAACTTGAAGCTCTTTCATAGGTAGGGGCATGTCCTCTACTATGCTTCCTGAAGTCAATGAGAATCTCTTTTGTTTTATTGACATTGAAGGAGAGATTATCATCACACCAGTTCACCAGATTTTCTGTCTCATTACTGCACTCCGTCTCATGTTTGAGATCTGACACCGTACAGTGGTGTCATCAGCAAACTTGAAAATTGAGTTGGAATGGAATTTCACCACACATAGATGTGTAAGGAGCATAGTAAGGAGCTGAGGACACAGCCTTATGTGGCACCGGTATTGAGGATGATTGTAGAGATGGTGTTGTTGCCTATCCTTACTGATTACTGTCTGTGGGTTAGGAAGTTCAGGATCCAGTCACAGAGGGAGAAGCCCAGCTCCAGCTCACAGAGTTTGGAGATGAATGTCATAGGAATAATGGAATTAAAGGCTGAGCTGTAGTCAATAAATAGGAAACTGATGTAGATATCTTGGCTATCTAGGCGCTCCAGGGTTGAGTGCAGGGCCGGGGATATGGCATCTGCTGTGGACCTGTTGTGGTAGTCGGCAAACTGCAGTGGATCCAGACAATTTGGAAGGCCAGAACTGATTTGTGTCATGACAAATCTTTCAGAGTACTTCATAATGATGGATGTGAGAGCCTTCACATGATAGTCATTAAGACACGCTGCCTGACTTGTTCTTAAGCCTTCCCATCAATGGGTCTAGACCTCTTATGATTTTGAAGATCTGTTAATAAATCTCCTCTAAACAATCTCTTCTCTAAGAAATATCATTCTAACTTCTCCAATCAATCTACACAACTTATGTTCTTCAACCCTGCGACAAGACCTGTGAACTTTCTCTTCACATTAGCTTTATGCCTTTAATCCTTTCTAAAGTATGGGACTCATGACTGGTCTCCAATTGAGGCTAAACTAGTGTTCAATACATGGTAAACCTAACCTCATTGCTTTTACACTCCTATGCCCTAATTAATAAAGTCTAGGATGCTCTACGTTTTACTAATTGTGATCTTAACCTGATCACAAACTCCTTGCAGGGTTAATCAGAAGCTTCCTTAAAACAAGTTAGTGCTTAATCCTCATTCAACATTCCACAAAGATGGGACAATTAGAAACAAATACCAAGACTCCACAGCAAGTAGAAGTATCCATGAATACATTTTCAATTTAATTATAAACTTGTGTGTCCACTGTACAGCAATACCACCTTGCATTCACATAGCACCTTTGAATAAGAAAAACATTCAAAAGTATTAGTAGAGGAGCATGATCAGATGAAAACGGACACCAATCAAAAGCAGGAGGCATTAAAGGCGAGTGACTAAAATTATGGTTAAAGAGGCAATTCAAGGAAGGTTTCAAAGGAAGCAAGTAGGGCAGTAACGCAGAGAGACAACCAAGAGAATTTTTTTCAGAGTTTAGGTTTTAGATGGCTGAAGTCATGGACAGCAATCCATGTCAATGGATGTAGGACATGCACAAGAAACCAGAATTGGAGGAACGCAGCATTCTTGGATTACAAAGTTAAGGGGCATCAGCAAGGCCATGGAAGGATTTTACAGAAGAACAATGGTAGGTCGCATTTGAGTCAATACATGGTAATGGTGAGTGGGACTTTCTGTAGCTTAGATACAGGCAGAAGAATTTTGGATGAGCTCCACTTTATGGAAACTGGGATGTGAGCCGGGACAGCACTAGAACAACCCCAACTGAAGCTAACAAAAATCTGCATGAAAGAAAAAAGGTTAAGGCAGTGTCAAGTACAGTGTGTGAAGGTGGAAATAGTAGTCTTTTTCAGGAAGCAGGTCTGCGTTGAGATATTCAGCTCAGATTAAATAGATAGCAAGTTGGTTCTGCTGGCAGTGAAATCTGTGAAATTGAAGTTTCTGGCAAAGGATGAAAACAATGACTTAGTTTGTCACAATTTCTAAATAGAGAAATTATGGCTCATTCAAGGCTGGATGTCAGACAATCAGTTTGTAAAGAGGCAAGTAAGAGGCAATGGTGAGGTTTATTCAGCAAATTCATCAGCTACAACAGAATAGTCCAGTGGAATCTGAGAAAGGCATTTCCACTCTACTAAACAGCAGAGGAGAGACATCAGGAGAGAGTGGTGGTCTCAACTGAGTTGAAAACTCAGAGAGGTCAAGAAGATTAAAGTGCACTGTTGTCAATTGCAAAGGATGCCTTTTTGATTTTGATTGAAGTTGTTTCAGTGACGTGGCAATGGTTAAAATATGACTGGAAAGATTCAATTATGGAATTACAGAAAAGATTGGCTTTTCTGGGGAGGTGACAATACATTCAAAGATTTTGGAGCAGTCAGAGATACAGTTTTAAGGGATTTTAATTGAACGAGTCACTCAACTGTTAATTATTAAAACTTAATAGGTTTAGAAATTTGTGTTTCTGCAGTACCATTTAGACACACTGAAAAATAATCAGTACCCCAGTCACTTAATTTATTTGGAGTAGCTGAGCCATAAAAATACATCATGACATTAAAATATCTCCAAATACTTTCAATTATTCAAGATTATGATATAGACAACACAGAAGCAATGCTACTCCAGCCATTAAATAAATGAGCTTTGCAGTAATTGGTTGTAAGAGGGATGTTGGTCAAAACACTGTCTCATTGATTCTTGAATAATGTCTCAGGATCTTGAAAATTCACTTCAACCACTGGAATGCATACAGAATTTCAGTTTAACACTCCTCTTGAAAATCAACACCTTGAACAATGCTGTACTGCATGGCAGCACCATGAACTCAAATCCTGTTAGAGGTCTGTACCCTCAACCTGACCCAGAAGCAACTGTCATATTGTATGGTCAACCAACACCCCTGATCAATCTGGTCTCAGTTGAATTAATTGATCATTGGCAATTCGCCACATAAGAACGTACCTCATGCATCTGTTCCTTCGTTCTTAAAGCTTGCATAAAACAAAGTTTAACAGCAGCCAAAAATAATTACGGAATATTTTATCACAATTACAATAATTTAGAAAGATAATATATTTTGTCCAAACAACATCTCATAGCCATAATTTGAGATAATATGAAATGCACATGGGTGCAACAGTTACTACTTTGAGACATTTTAAATGCGCTAAGTAAGATGAACTGCTTCATATTATCCAACCTGCAAACAAGTAACAAGACCATGAATGGAAGGCACTATTTTGGTCTTGGGTCAATTTTTCATACATTTATCAGTTTCTTTGCATAGTTAGGGAGGTCTTTTGGTGTAGTGGGTAATTAGCATCCTCATCTCACCAGAGGTTCCTAGTTCAAGTCCCACTCCAAGACTATGTCAAAAAAGGTCCTAAAAATCTGTTTTTATTTCAAATTCCAGCATTCACAGTATTTTGTTTTCATCCCACTCTAAGACCAGGTGGCCCTGGAAGATGCGTTCATAATGTGGCCAAAACAGGTTGTTTAACAATTTGCAAATCCTTCCAATACACCAATACCAGACAGTAAGAACAGGACACGCTCTTGATCAGCCATGTTTGATGTGGCGTGTCACCCCTCAAGCCATAGCATCTGGCATCAGACTTGTAACCATTTCAGAAAAACAAGCTAGAGAACAGATGCTTTGTCTGCCTCATGTGTCTCTAGCGGCAGAAATCTTTTAATTATTTCCTGTATATGCTTTACATTTTCAGCAAAATTAACACTGACATAGTGTAACACTAACTTCAAACTGTTACTCAAATATTGTCATGTTTATAATTTTGCTCATGACTGCATTACACTCTGAAGTAATTTCAAACTTTTCTCAGGCTTTTGCTGCAAATGTTGACACGCGTCTGTAAAATTGGACATGGAGTTAGTTCCCTGTGCATTTGAAACCAGAGATACCCACAGTCCAGATGTAAAGCAATTATCTGGTATTACAATAAAATTGATAGAAACATTGTGCTCAAGTTTTGCCTACTTCCAGTTTTAATTTTCTTTTACCACACTCATTTTTTTAAAGTATTTAGTTAGAGAAAACTTTGCTGTTGATTTGGATAGGACTTCCAAAACTTTTTTCAAATTGCTCATTAGTGCTTGCAACTTGGATATTGCTTCTAATCCACACTAAAGAATTCTGCGTCCATTTATTTTATAACTTGCATTCTATTATCATCTCGAGGCCCCTTTTCCTTCCATCTCCACACTTCTGTTTGCCCAGTCCATCCACCTTTCTTTATTCTCCTGTCAGGTACTTGGATATCCCCTGAATCCAACTCAAATCCATCACTTCATTCTCTTGCAAATATCTGAGACTTGAACATCATCCCCAAAAAAGGCCAAAATCATATCTGTGCCACTTATTGTTCCCCAAAGAACTCATTGAGCACCAGTTGCTATTTCCTTAAGAGCTGCAACTACAAATGTGCTGCTTTCCTCTTTTGCTAACTTTTGCATGGAGTATACCACTGAGATTATTAGTAGCCCGCTTCCGATGGCATGCATTCAAGCTACAACTGCTTCCTCGGATTCTCACAGTGGACCAGCAATCATCAGCTTTCCTTCAGAATTTCCATTCATTCACAAACAACTTATTTGTCACTCATCACCTTACTGTGGATAATTACATTATTATGACACAGAGAGAAACTTGACTTACAAATCCCATTTACAGAAGCCAGTCTTTTTGAGCATACTTTTTATAACTGCCTTTCTCATACAGTATTGGTGCTGTTATGGCCCTTATCCCTCTCCACCTTTGGCACATCTTCGCATTCTTCAAGTATCTCACCTGATTTTATCCCCATCATCTCTCCTCCTCATTCTTCACTGCACCACTACACCCACTCCTCCCCCAATTTCTTAGATATCCTCTCCTCTTTCTTTGCACAAATCTGAACTGAGCAACATCTCATCCTCAGTAATTTAAATCTCCATTTTGATTCACCTCTGATTTCCTGCCTTTCCTTGATGACTTTTACACAAAGTCTCCTGCCCATACTCTCAACCACCTCCTTGTCTCTGTGCTCCAGAGTCACTGACATCATCTCTGACCATATCCATCATCACTCATATTCATCTTCTCCTTCTGCATCTGGCCCCAGAAAACCAACTACTCATCCAAGTAACTCTTAACAACCATTTTCACCAGTCACTGCGCTAGCCTTTTGCCTCCCATTCACCAAAATATTTCTGCAGCTGATCACTTAACCAGTCCTCATGCTCATCTTCGATGTCCTTATCCTTGATACAATGTTGACACTCTCAATTAGATCACTCCCCTGGTTACAGGTCCATATTCACTCTTTTAGATCTGAGGGGTGCACAACTGGTTTCAATATCAATCACCAATCTGGCTGGAATAAATAGGATACTGTCAAGCCTTGCTCTTTATCAAAACAACTCCCTACTCCAGGTTCCATCGCAGAAACAAAAATAACACTATTTTCAACAACCATCTCTTAACCCCTCTCTTGCTGAGGAGCTAACTGACTTTTATTAGTCACGTTGAGACTATTTACTTAGCAGTAGAGAATACCACCTTCCCCAAGGAGCACCCAAAACATTTTTAGCATCTTTACTAATTCTACTCGTGCCCTCTCTGAACTCATTGTTCCTGAGGCTCTTGTGCTTTTGACCAGGTTTCCACAAACCATTTCAGCACACAATTTCCCATCCTAGGCCCCAAGCTATGATTTGCCTTCTTAGCTCACTTCCTTTCCTTGCAAATGATAGTTTCATGTGCAAAAAATCCACCCAACCCACCCAGCCTTACTTACAATTGTTCTACCTTAAAATTTACTTCCTCCTTACAGTCTTCTGAATGTGAAGTTTCCATCCAAATCCATGCCTACCTTCTCTACAACTCCTGGTCTCAATCCCTTTTGATTGGAGGGCTGAGATAGCTCAAGTTAAATTAGTAAATGAAATCTTCTATGACAGGAACCCTATCCTATCCCTCCTTGCCTGCAGTCTCTAAAAACAGACCTCAAACTCTTTCAAGCCCTCACATCATCCTAATGCCACTCTGTTAACTTTCCAGCTCAGTGAGATCACCTTCATCAATTATCTCCCCAGATTTAATATTGTTCCACTGGAGTATCCCAATTAATATCATTTCTTCCCAATATACATGTTGCTCTTTTTGTGAAGACAATGACATGGAGTAATGTAGTACATTGATAACACCAGTTCCATATCTGCATCATCCACTTGATCCCTACATCCCCATTTGTCACAGTACTTAACAGACATCCTGTCTTGGATTAGCCACAATTTCCTCCAGTCTATCACCAGAGACACCAAAGCCATCCACTTGTCCCTGCGGCATGATAGCATAGTCGTTAGCACTGCTGTCTCTTAGTGCCAGAGACCTGGGTTCAATTCATGGCTTGGTTCATTTTGTGAGGAATTTACACCTTCTCCCCATGTTTGATGGGTTTCCTCCAGGTGCTCTGGTTTTCTCCCATCGTCCGAAAGACATGCTGGTTCGGTGCTAAATTCTCCCCCAGTGTACCTGAACAGGTACCAAAGTGTGGCAACTAGGGGATTTTCAGTGACTTCACTGCAGAGTTAATGTAAGCCTATTTGTAACACTAACAAAGTCTGTTGCCGGGCCAATGATTCCATCCTGGCTACTGTATTAAATAAAAAGCATATTATTCACAATCTCACCAATCAGAAATCAATAATAGTAGTCCTGGTTTGTTTCCACCCTTCTATTCTACTAGTTGGAATCAGTTCACTTAAATTGGATGGAGAATTTATTGAGGAACCTTCTTAGTCTGTATAACACAACCAACTGATACCAATGGTTTACTCCAGTAAGAAGTCTCACAAATCCAGGTTAAAGTCCAGATATATTTGGTAGCACAAGCCACAAGCTTTTGGAGCACTGCTCTTTCATCAGGTGACTTACTTGATGAAGGATCAGCATTCCGAAAGCTTGTGCCACCAAATAAATCTGTTGGACTTTAACTGGTGTTGAGAGACTTCTTACTGTTTTTACCTCAGTCCAACACCAGCATTTCCCCATCATTACTCCAGTGAGCCAGCAGAAAGATGGAACTGCAGAACAATAGTTAGCATTTATAATCTCTTATGTACAGAGAAACACACTATAAATATGCACCACCTAACCTAAACAAAAGTTTGTCTGCTCCTATATAAAATGTGAACAAATGAAACCCCAGTCAATGCCCAACACCTGAACACAATTACACATACAATTAACACTACTAATTGCAATCTTCATCATGCACCATTTTTGCCTTTTGTTTTTAAAATCAATAATCAAATGCAAACATACATTAGAAAACCGCATAAAAGCACTTAAGTTAATAAAGGTTCTTCCCAGTCATGGCAACTTTCAAGAAGGTCAATGTACTGCATGTTCTTTTCACATTACTACAGATTCTAACCAGAATTGGTAACTCACCCACAGAAGTTAGTTTACTCTTAATGATTTAAAAGTATTTGTACTATAAATTTCAATTATCCAACTCATTGAATTAAGCAATGCAAACATTAACGGGAATGCAATACACAAGAACTGCATTCAACAAATTTACGTGATATACAAAAAGCACAATTAATTTTGGTTTTAATGTCAAATGAGTCCGAATAGTGATGAGTTATAACTGGGTTTCAAATACATACATTTAAAGAAAAATTTGGAAACAGTATATCTGGACGTAGGAGAAGTTGTAAGTACTGTAAAGCATCCAAAGCACTCAAAACAAAAGACGATCTCCAGCACGACTAACAGGTTAGAAAGCATTACCAAAAGGAAAACACTCAAATTTAATGATCCAAAGTAGCTCAAGCAGAGTCTTGATCACTATTTGCACTTCCTGAACAGAAATCTAAAATGGCAGCAATATGTATGAAATGATCCATTTGGCCTTTCTGCTCAAACATTCAAATGTGACAGAATAGATTATAATGTATGATTATCCAGTTGGCAGGGTGTCCTTAACATCGTGACTAATGCTTATTCTTTTTTTCAAATCTTTATTACTCAAAAAATTATTCCTTTCATTTTATAGAACAATGATACCTATGGAAATTAATTTAAGATCTTTAAATTTTATATACCAACATCAATGGCAGCTTTCAATGCAAGTTATATTATTGCTGGAGAATTAGATAATTCCATTTTCAGTATTCAATATCAGCAAATATTCCCAATTCCAAATATGCTTTAGCCAGAAGCAGATCAAAACTCAGCATACTCAACTGCAGCATTAAATCCATGACTCGACATGCCCTACCAAAACGTCACTCTTGTTACACCCAATCTTATTACCAATCATCTCCATTCTTGCTGCCTAAGGTGGTTTGTGCTCAAATTGTGTACAGTTTTTGTCAGGAACTTACCCAAAGTTACTTTATTTAGTAGCTTCACCTGCCTTCAGATGCAAACTCGGAGTCGGAAGTATAGAATACTAAGATTCCAGCTCTCAGTTCACCACAACATATGAGGGACATCCTTCTGTGTGTTCTCTTGTGAGGGTGATTTCTCTTTGTTTTCATGAAATTTTTATAAAGCTGACAGAAATCACTAACTCTGGGAAGCACATGGTATTTTCCAGGACAGAGCAAAGCACAAGAAATCGAACTATCAAAAATCATTTGACATATGTTCATCTTTATATTTGGCCAGAGAGTTCAACAATTATACAAGCAGTTTTATAGAAGGCACATAAATTATAACGTGAGAACAACCCATTCTGACCAGAAAAAAATATCAACCTATTAGGTGCATTGGAGCTCCAGTGTCCAACATAATATCACAATTTGACAGATGCTACAAACAGGCAAAGATGCCATTAACTTTCTCAAAATACATAAAGCATTTTCTACCTTATGGACAGCAGCCAAAATGTCTAAAATAAGAATCATGAATGAACTCGATTATGACTTTTATACCCAGACTTTAAAACTAGCCCTTACATGCTCGTTTTCCCCATTCTCTTAAGCAGTTCAATTAAGTGATGAATAGAACTGTTGCCACAGAAGAGCAAGTTACAACAATTTTTATTTATATAATGCCTTTACTGTGGAAAATATCCCAAGCTGCAAAGGAGCATTATTAAATTAAATTTGAGATTGAGCCACGTAAAGATATTAGATAGCTGACTGAAAGCTCAGTCAAATAGACAGATTTAAAGGACTGTCTTTTGAGGAACGGGTACCGACATGAGAAGGTTTGGGTAGAGAAATTCCAAAGTTTAGGTCAAAACACAGCATCAGTGGCGATGAAAATGGTGATACAAAAGAGCTAAAGCTCAAAGGTCTGAAAAAACACATCACATGCATAAAGTCAACACTTTTTAGGACCAGAATTTTAATTAGTATGACTGTGGCAATGGCAGCTTAAAGATTAATTACTCTCAACAAAATGGTTAGCCACCATCTTGGACTGCTGCAGTACATGTTGTGATGTAATCTATACTTACACCGAGTTTCACAATGCACCGTTAATCTTTCGCGCCTGCGCAGTCCCAGGTATTTTACATTTTTCATGCCATGCTTGCTCAGAAGAACTGTGCAAAACCCATACTCAATAACCTGGAATGGAACGCCATTGCCAAGTAAGTGTGCCAGGGACAAGAGAAGGGGTGGCAGAGGTCTCATCACAGATGGATAAGCAGAAGTCTGAAAAGATTCCAGACCAAATGTTTGCCGCCCTCTCTTTGCCGACCTCCGTTTGCCGACCTCCGTTTGAAGCCCTCTGTTTGCCGCCCTCTGTTTGCCGCCCTCTGTTAAAAGGACAAACACAGTAAGAAGTCTCAACACCAGGTTAAAATCCAACAGGTTTATTTGGTAACAAACGCCACTAGCTTTCAGAGCGCTGCTCCTTTGTTAGGTGAGTGGGGAGTTCAGATCACAAACAGTGCATATAAAGGCACATACTCAGTTTACGGAATATTGATTAGAATGCAAGTTGTTATAGATAGTCAAGTTTTAAAGGTGCAGACGTGAGTGGTGATAGCATTAAGCGTAAGTTAGAAAGATGTGTATTGGCTCCAGACAGGGCAGTAAGTGAGATGTTGCAAGCCCAGGCAAACCCTCCATATACACAAGATCTACTCAGATGAGGAGAATTGCAACAGACACCTCCAGACACAAAGATACCCTCATAAGGACAGGATATGGTGTCCAACTCATTGATCAACAGTTTTGACGCGTCACAGCGAAAAACCGCACTGACCTCCCCAGAAAATAAACACGGGACACGGCGGACAGAGTATCTTTCATCGTCCAGTACTTTTCCTGAGCAGAGAGACTACAACATCTTCTCTGGAGTCTTCAACCTGTCATTGATGAAGATAAACATCTCACCAAGGCCATTCCCACACTCCCATTTCTTGCCTTCAAACAACCGCACAACCTCAAACAGACCACTGTCTGCAGCAAATTACCCAGCTTTCAGGAGAACAGTGACCACAACACCACACAACCCTGCCACAGTGACTCTGCGAGACATGCCGGATCATTGACACAGATGCCATCATCTCACATGAGAACACCATCCACCAGGTACATGGTACATACTCTTGCAACTCGGCCAACGTTGTCTACCTGATAGACTGCAGGAAAGAATGGCCCGAGGAATGGTACATTGGAGAAACCATGCAAATGCTATGACAACAGATGAATGAACACCGCTCGGCAATCACCAAGCAAGACTGTTCTCTTCCTGTTGGCAAGTACTTCAGCAGTCACTGGCATTCAACCTCTGATCTTCAGTTAAATATTCTCCAAGGCAGCCATCATGGCACACGACAGCACAGAGTTGCTGAGCAGAGACTGATAGCCAAGTTCTGCACACAAGGACAGCCTCAAACGGGATCTTGGGTTTATGTCACACTATTTGTAACCTTCATGACTTGCCTGGGATTGCAACATCTCACTTACTCTCCTGTCTAGAGACAATACACATAGCCTTAAGCATAGGTTAAAGAGATCACCATTCACATTGTCTGCACCTTTAAGACTTGACTAGCTGTAAAGACTCGCATTCTAATCAATATTCTGTAAACTGAGTGTGTGCTTTTATATGCACTGTTTGTGATCAGGATTCCCCACTCACCTGATGAAGGAGCAGCGCTCTGAAAGCTGGTGGCGTTTGTTACCAAATCAACCTGTTAGACTTCAATCTGGGGTTGTGAGACTTCTTACTGTGTTTACCCCAGTCCAACGCCGGCATTTCCACATCAAAAGGGACAAGACCAGGGGATAGAAATAGGCCTGCTAAAAGAGCAGAGTAATAGACTCCAAATTCGTGACAGATGCAGGGAGCTGACGTCAAATGAAGCGGACTCAAAAGAGGCCCTGAAAATCCAAAAATGCATTCCAAAGATTGGTGACTCCATGCTGTGGGTCACTGGGGCAACAGTATTGTTGCGGGGCAGGTGTGTTCTGCTTGACACAGCCAAAAATCTGAAATTATGCTTGAAAGGTTAAGATTGAATATACCTGAGAACAAGGGGAAGAAGGTCTCAGATGACAAGATTGAAGCTGTATGAGGTGGGTCATTTTTGAAGCTGTCCAAATGGAAATAGCTTTTGGAGATCATTCCAAGGCAAGATTTTCAAAGATGGAGATTGGGGAGGGGAATCTGGTGAGAATGATGGTTCAATCAGAGGGGTTGGGTCGCAAAGTGACAATACTCTGAACCTGTGGAATCTGGTTCAGTCACATGTATGTGTAGTGTAGCGTGTCTGACCATAGTACACCTCTTAATTTGCATGTACCTCACACTTATCCTGAAAGTTAGGAGTACAAGATAGATATTATAAATGGTTTCTTTCCAAAACTGCAAATAAAGTTTCTTTTGTTCCAAGCCTGTGCAAACCTGTGGCTTTATTTACTAAGTGTCTTGAATCTCAAACTTTATCTACTTGAAACAAAATGTTATTGGTCCCTGACCAGATCTTTCCCCCCATCCCAACAACCTGAGGTCTGACCAAGGATCACTATGTGCTGCAGGTACAATTACAATGCTGTTAAAGAAAAATTTCTAGAATTTTGATCCTTTAACAGTGAAGGAACAGTGATATAATTGCAAGCCAGAAAGATGAATGACTTGAAGAGGAATTAGTATGCTAGGTGGTAATGTTCCCCTATCTTCTTCCCTTAGTCTTCCAGATGGTGCTGTCAAAGTAGCCATGACAAACTTCTGTTTTGCATCATGTAGACAATGTATATTTCTGCTACTGTGGGCATATTTAAGCTTGGTGTACCATCTGCATTCAAGAAAGCTGCAACGTCCTAGATGGTATTAAGGTTCTTGAATACTTTGATGTTGAGGGCTGTCATTCTCACCTGGGAGTCCATTTCATTTTTCCATGTTTAGACCAGAACTTTAATGAAGTCTGAGGCCAGGTTCCTTGTGGAATCCAAACAGAACACTAGTGAGCACATTAAATGATGACGAAGCATTGCTTGACAGTACTGCCAATGACTCCGACCCTTTCATTTACTTAGTGGAAGACAGAATAAACAGATGGTTGTTAATTAGCTAGATTGAATTTGTCTAATTTTTGTATAAATGCCTGGACAGTTTTTCACATTGTCATATAGATGCCAGTATTGAAGCTAGACTAGCTTGGCTGGAGGTGCACTTAGTGCTGGAACACAAATTTACAGTGCTATATTCAGGATGTTGTCAGAATCTCAAGCCTTTGCTGTAGCCAGTGCACTCAATTATTTCCAGACAACACAAGAAGTGAATCCAAGGGCAAAAGACCAGCTTCACTAACACTGGGGACCTCAGCAAAGGTCACAGATGGATTATCCACTCATCAATTCCAGCTGAAGATGGCTACAATGCTTCAATCACCTCCAAAAGTTGGATTTAAATCAAGACCAGATGCAAAAAAGAAAAAAGTAACATTCACATCGAGAGAATTAAAATGCATATCATGCTTTTAATGACCTCACACATCCCAAAGTGCTTTACAACAAATTAATTGCTCTTAAAATGCAATCTACACCAGAACCATTTTCATAGTCTGGAGCTGGGAAATTCAGCAGCTCTGGAACTTCAAGATAGGACTTTACCGTACAAAATTATATCAAAGGTCAGCCAGCCATATCAACCTGCCTCACTGCAGAATTTTACTCATCATGATGCGTGGTACATTTATAATATTGGCTTCAAACAGTACTACTCTCAAAGGCCTGGAACTCCGTCAAATCCCTCATAAGAGCATAGGCATGAACCATGCAGCCACCATTCCATGAGACAGCATCAAATTGATACCTTCATGCCTCCACCAAGGTAGGTTTGAAATAAGGAAACCTGTTTTAGTTTGTGTAATAACTCTACATTTACACAATCTTTTATTTACACCATACATCTGTACTCAGCCAGCTCTCCAGTTGCTCTCTGCTGAATGCAGGTTGGAGGCTGACACACCTGCTTTAACCATCAATTAGGATTCATCAGGTAGCTCCTTTCAACACTAACCAAGACCACATTTGGAACATGGTGTGCAGTTCTGGTCACCTCACTAGAAGAAGGATGTGGAAACTTTGGAGAAAACGTAGAGGAGATTTACCAGGATGCTGCCTGGTTTGGAGAGTAGGTCTTATGAGGAAAGGTTGAGGAAGCTGGGGCTTTTTTCTTTGGAGCAAAGGAGGATGAGAGGCGACTTAATAGAGGTTTATAAGATGATGAGGGGGATAGATAGAGTGGACGCGCAGAGACTATTTCCTCAGGTTACTAGGGGGCATAACAATAATGTTCATGGTGGGAGATATAGGAGGGATGTCTGAGGTAGATTCTTTACTCAGAGAGTGGTTGGGGTATGGAATGGACTGCCTGCTGTGATAGTGGAGTCGGACACTTTGGGAACTTTCAAGCAGTTATTGGAGAAGCACATGGAGCACATCAAAATGATGGGGAGTGGGATAGCTTGATCTTGGGTTTGGACATCGCTCGGCAACATCGAGGGCTGAAGGGCCTGTCCTGTGCTGTAATGTTCTATGTTCTAAATATACTAATTCAAATTAACTAAGGGAAAGGGATGAGGATTCATCAGGTAATTTAAATCCTAGCAAGCCAATCTCATTAGCCTGGCTGAAGTCATCACGTTCCTCCCCCCACAAAGTCCAAGGAATCTCTCCAGGGTCTTTTCCTCCGCTTGACCACTGGGTCAGGATCCTCCAACTGGGCCTCTGACATTGGTAGTAACGGCAAGCACCCGTCTCTTCTGCCGTGAACACCGAAGATCTGGTTCATCATCCACTTCAGGTGTTCGGGAAAATTGTTGCAGCTTTGTCCCATGTCCGTTTCGGACCCCAAGGTCCCCATTGAGGGTGCAGGGGAGGCAGTACTGGCTTGTCAAGGGGGACTCTGCTTGTTCCTAAGGCTCCAGAACAGGCAGAGAGCTTGAGGCCCGAACCTGGTCCAGGTGTTTCCTTACTTCTGCCTCACCTACACGCAGTCGGATACCAGTCTAGTCCTGGACTCTACTTTTCTGGTTACCCAAGCAGGTCTATTTGCATAATTTCTGACTCAAACTTTCTCCCCTGCTTCAAAGTGCCTCTCTCGGCGAGTGTTGTTCTGGCCGTTGCAGTGGGTTTCCTGGTGTCTTTTCACCTTTCCTCCCAGGGCTTGGCAACAACAGGCTCAGTCTGGTGCCGCGCTGTCTCACCCAACAATAATTCTGCTGGTGCAGTTCCCATAGTAGCTTGTGGAGTGGTCCTATGGTCAAATAATCACCTTGAGTTTCATCTCTAATGAAGCCACTGGCTGTTTCTTCAACACGACTTTAACATCTGGACTGCTCTCTCCACTGACCCATTTGATGCTGGGTGATAAGGTGCCATCTAGATGTGCAGGAGCCCATATGATTATAAATTTTGTGAACTCCTGGCTGGTGAACATTGAACCATTATCAGAAAATAATACCTCTGGGATCCCGTGCATTGCAAACGAGATGCGCAGTTTCTCAATGTTGTTGTCGTGTGTGCTGAGTTTAGTTTATAGACGCCTAATCACTTGGAATGGGCATCTATTATTACCAGTACCCCGTAAACAGGCCTGGAAAATTGAGAGTCAAGACTATGATCTGGCATGCCATTCCCACAGGTGCAGCCAAGCTTCCAATGGTGCCTTCTGTCCTCGTCCTACCAGTTTTGTGATATCTACGTCCAGACCTGGCCATCAGATGTAGCATCTTGATTTTTGATACTCCAGGGTGCCCATAGTATGGTTCGACTAGAAGGCCCAAAGGCTGTGCCATGGGATGATGACTTGTGTTCCCCACAGCAGTATCCCATCTTCCATCATAATCTTCTCCCTTCTGCTCTAGTATGAGTGAAAATGTGGATGGACAGGTCTCTCCAGATGCCCAGTTAGCACCAAGTGCTTTACCTTTGCCTATACAGAGACTTTTTACATCCACAAGCATATATTGTGTGCATCCACTGGAAGGATATCCATAACATTTAACATCACGACTGTCTCCTCCATTCTGGGTGCCAATGGTAGGGTATCCAGTAGCAGCAGCCAGCTGAAGCCATCAGCCTTTGCCACTCTAGTCCCTGTTTGGTGCTCCAATCAATAATAATGTGCAATAATTCACAATGCTGGATCCAGCTGACGCTATCAGCAGCTCTGCTTTGTCTTCTTTCAGTAGGCCCAGCAAGGGTTTATTATCTATTATGATGGTAAATTTTCGACCATATAAACACTCATGAAATTTTTTAACTGCAAAGATTACCACCAGTCCATCCTTTCAATCTGAGCGTATCTTCACTTCGTCATCACCAGGATCCTGGAGGCATATGCTATTGGTCACTCTGCCACCTGTATGCCAGGACTTTACCCACTCCATATGGGGTGCATCACAGGTGAGAACCAATTCCTTCTTGGGGTTATAACATACCAATACATTTTTGGATGAGAGTTGCTGTTTAATTTTCTTGAAGAAGCTGTCCTGGTGGGCTGACCATTCCCAAGTTTATTCCTTTTTTAGCAACTGGTGGAGAGGCCCTAATCCATATGAACTTCCCATAGTATGTTACCAGTTCTAAAAACAACCATAGCTCCTGGATGGTTGCGGGAGTTGGGCGTCTTTTATGGCTCACATCCAATCATCCAGAGGACTTAAGCCCGACTTACCCACTTGGTACCTGAGGTAGGTTATTTGTGGTGCTAAAAAGACACATTTCTTTCTTTTCAGACACACTGCCAGCAATCTCCGCAGAACTTCCTCCAGGTTTCTCCAATTTCTTCCCACCCTTGTTTTACCCATACTGCGGGCATTGGCTAGGTAAATGGCAATTCTTGTAGGATGCTCTCCATGGTCCTTTGGAATATGGCACAAGCTGACAAAACCCCAAAGGGCAATCTTTTATACTGAAAGAGCAATCAGCGTATTTATTGTGGCGAATTTTTGAGAATCCTCATTCAGCCATGGTTGCTGGTGGCTTATGTCCAGTTTTGTGAAGAGAATCCTCCCGCCAACTCTGCATTTAGGTCTTCAATCCTGGAAATTGGGTATCTGTCTATCTGAGAATAACGATTTATCGTCTGTTTGAAATTGCTGCAAAGATGCACCGAGCCATCCGGCTTTAAGATACGAACCATGGGTGTCATCCATTCTGTGACCTGGACCGGTTTTATTGTTCCTTTGTGCTGTAAACTTTTGATTTCTGCATCGACCCTCAATACCAATGGTACATGTTGGACTTTGCAAAACTCCAGGTCGACGTGCAATTTTGCCTCGGCACCTTTGATTGTTTCTAGGCTTTCCTGAAATACCTTCGGATATTTGTTCATGGCCTCACACTGGCAACCAATTTCCAGCTGGAAGATATTTGTCCAATCTAGCTATATCCCTTTCAGACAATTTCACCCTAATAGCCAGGAGGGAGCTAAAGAGTGAATTGAGGAGAGCTAAGACAGGGCACGAGAAGACTTTGGCTGATAGGATTAAGGAGAATCCTAAAGCTTTCTTTAGATATGTTAAGAATAGAAGATTGGTTAGGACAAGATTAGGGCCAGTCATAGACAGCAGTGGGAAGGTGTGCGTGGAGCCTGAGGAGATTGGAGAGGTACTGAATAAATATTTCTCTTCGGTATTCACGCAGGGTGATGTAAATGTAGTTATGGAGAACACTGAGGTACAGGGTAGCAAACTGGAAAGTATCGAAGTAGATAGGGAGGATGTGCTAGATATTCTCGAGGGTTTGAAGTTGGATACGTCCCCTGGGCCGGACGGGATTTACCCTAGGATTCTCTGGGAGGCAAGAGAGGAGATTGCAGAGCCTCTGGCTCTGATCTTCAGGTCGTCGTTTGTTACGGGTGTGGTTCCGGAGGACTGGAGGATAGCGAATGTGGTCCCATTGTTCAAGAAGGGGCAGAGAGACCTTCCCGGGAATTATAGGCCAGTGAGTCTTACTTCTGTTGTGGGCAAAGTATTGGAGAGAATTATTAGGGATAGGATTTATAGTTATTTAGAGAGAAATGAATTGATTGGGGATAGTCATCATGGTTTTGTGAAGGGTAGGTCGTGCCTTACTAACCTTATTGAGTTTTTTTGAAAAAGTGACCAAAGAGGTGGATGGGGGTAAGGCGGTTGATGTGGTATATATGGACTTTAGTAAGGCGTTTGATAAGGTGGCCCATGGAAGACTTCTGCAGAAAATGCAGATGTATGGGATAGAGGGTGATTTAGCTAATTGGGTTAGGAATTGTCTAGCAGATAGAAGACAGAGGGTGGTGGTTGATGGGAGATATTCATCTTGGAGTTCGGTGACAAGTGGTGTACCTCAGGGGTCTGTTTTGGGGCCCTGCTGTTTGTAATTTTTATAAATGATCTGGATGAGGGTATTGAAGGATGGATTAGTAAATTTGCAGATGACACTAAAGTCGGTGGAGTGGTAGATTGTGAAGAGGGGTGTTATAGTTTGCAGAGGGACTTGGACAAGTTGCAGAGCTGGGCCGAGAGGTGGCAAATGGAGTTTAATGTGGAAAAGTGTGAGGTATGCACTATGGCAGAAATAATAAATGTGTAGAGTATAGGGCTAATGGTAGGATTCTTAGTAGTCTTGATGAACAGAGGGATCTTGGTGTGTATGTGCATAGATCCCTGACAGTAGGCAGTCAAGTCGAGAAGGTTGTTAAGAAGGCATATGGAGTCTTAGCTTTTATTGGTAGGGGGATTGAATTTCGGAGCCGCAACGTCATGTTGCAACTGTACAAAACTCTAGTGCGGCCGCACTTGGAGTATTGTTTGCAGTTCTGGTCCCCACATTATAAGAAAGATGTGGAGGCATTGGAGAGGGTACAGAGGAGGTTTACCAGGATGTTGCCTGGTAATGGAGGGCAGGTCTTATGAGGAGAGGCTGAGGGATTTGAGGTTGTTTTCGTTAGAAAGGAGGAGGCTAAGAGGGGACCTGATCGAAACATATAAGATGATGAGAGGTTTAGATAGGGTGGACAGTGATAGCCTTTTTCCTAGGATGGAAAAAGCTAGCACGAGGGGACACAGCTTTAAATTAAGAGGTGATAGTTATAGGACGGATATCAGAGGCAGGTTCTTTACCCAAAGGGTGGTTCGGGAATGGAATGCCCTGCCTGCAGCGGTTGTAGATGCGCCAAGTTTGGTGGCGTTTAAGAGGTTAGTTGATAAGTATATGGAAGCGAAGGGAATGGTTTAGTTTGGAGGGGCATTGCTTTTTATATTGGTTGGCGCAACATCGAAGGCCGAAGGGCCTGTTCTGTGCTGTAATGTTCTATGTTCTATAATAGGCTCAGTCCTGAACCTTCCAGTACCATCAATGGGAGCCTAACTAATTGTTTCCTAGAAGCGAATGACATGAGTTGTACCTATCACTTTCAGTGTCTCCCCCAAATAGGTCCCCAGCCTTGCCAAAGTTTTGGTCAGAGCTAAGGGTCAGAGTCCAGTGTGTATTTTGTTAAACACTGTCTCCTTTACGTGGCTGCGCCTGTGTCAACCTCCATTAAAACTGGACGTCCGTTCAGTTTCACTGACCATTTGATGAGTTCTGATTTTATCAGTGCTTCGCATAGTTGTTCCTCGTTAGAGGTAGGAAGAACTTCCAGCTTGTGCATTCTCCTTCCCTCGGCCTAGGGTTCTTTCCAGCCATGCTAGTTTAGGAGACTTGCTTTTTCTCTGTGCATCCTGACACTGGCAACCAGTGCAATGTCGCATCGGGCAGGGTTGTACAGGAACTGCTGGCACTCTGGGCTTAACTTGACCTTGTCTAGGTGCAGTTCTATATGCGGACATGGGCTCCCTCGCATCCTAATCCTTGTGAAGGGCAGCTATGTAGTGGCCTGCCCTATAGTGGTAGTTCCCTAACCCTGTCTCCCTAATGTTGGCCTTTACTTCTACTGGGATATTTTGGAGCTCATGGCATTAGAGTAAGCCATTATAGCAAGCTTTCTCTAATGACAAAGCCAGCTGCAACTGCTTGTTTACAGGCCAGCTGGGTCTCTGCCAACAGGCGTTTCTGTACAGTCATATCGTTAATTCTGCACACCCATCCTGTCTCGGAGCATTTCATTTAGTGTCCCCTCAAATTCAGAAGCCTCCGCCAAATGTCTTAGCTTTGTTAGGAAACTGGTGATTGACTCCCCCGCTCCTCTAAATGTGGAGTAAAAACAGTACCTCTGCAGGATCAGGGGTGGCTTAGAGTCATAATATTTTTGAACTACATTTGGCAACTCTTGGAAGAATTGTGTGTCCGGTGCCTCTGGGAAAGTTAAACTGTGCATAATCAGAAAAGCTACTGGTCCACACGCAGTCAGCAGGTTAACCCTTTGCTTCTCATCTGATGTTATGGCATTCTCCCTGAAGAAATACTTCATCCTTTCCACATATTGGGCCCATTGCTGCTCTGTGGGATCAAAAAAAATCCCATTTCCCAGACAGCGGCATGCTTTCTCAACTAAGGCTTATCCTCAATACGTGCAGTGGTTCAGCAAGTTTCTTCAGGTCACTCCTTTTTTCCTCGTTGCCACTGTAATAACTCCACGGAGCTGAAATTCTCGCCACCATGTTAATTAATTTACACCATGGATCTGTACACAGCCAACTCTCCAGTTGCTCCCTACTGAATGCAGGCTGGGAGTCTGACACTTTTAAATAGAGAGCATGAGGCTCCCTGATTTAACCATCAATTAGGATAGTTCATCATACTCTCGCAAGTCAACCTCATTAGCTTGGCTGAAGTCATCACAGTTTGCTAAGAGTAGTAATTTATACAGAAAGCCAACAGGGCAAAGGGAAGAGTTTTTTAAAAAAATACTATGCTGAAATAAACTACTCCAGACTTACTTTACAAATAATCAATGGATCATTTAAAACTTAAAGGCTCCTCATTTTTATTGAAACCTGTACTTTAAGTACACTTCTATTTTCTAGAGATACAGATAACATTATGCATCAGGCACCTATGTGATTTTACCTGTGATTGGATAATGGCTGCATGGTTGCCATGGAAAGGAGATTGTCTTTCTTTATCTCTGTGGTGCCGACTGCTCTGTTTGCTGCGTTGAAGTTGTTGACGTAATTTTGCAATCTGAAAAAGAAAAAGTCAATAAGAGTTTTGCACATTCATAATTTTAAATCGAGACATGCCTTCAAACACACTGGTTGAGTGCTACTGCATTAAAAGTTAAAGATGATCAAGTACTCTGCTAGCCCTTGCATTGAAATCATGGAAACACTATCTATAGTCCAAGGATTGAATTACAGAGACAAATGAGAAATTTGCTTGATTAATTTAGTTGATGAACAAGCAATTATATGCAACTTTCTTCTGGAACATTAAAATAGGAATTAATTACAGGGTTGATTACAGTAATGGAAAACAGGTTTGACAACTATTTTTAATTCTATGCTTTGCATCTGACCATCATTACAAATGTTTAATAGCCACAACAGTGAAATCTACATTAATGTGCCTTCAAAACTGAACCAAACTACACATTAGAGGCAACAAGATTCTCTTATATTATGAAAATCTCCCACTGCTTCTAGGTAACCATTTATGTCCATTCCTGGTGAACATTGGTAGCTTATTTAACTGTGGAGGGATTTACAGCAGACTCCAACTGATCTTGCCTTACACACACATGCAGTCTCTTTCATTTTTCTGAACAGAATCAGCATTTCTCCCAATCAAGCTGTTGGCCAACAAGCTTCATTGTAGGAGTACCGCTGCAGCTTTCAAAGGTCAACTAACAACAAAAGCTCAGGATGAATCCAAAAACATTCAAAAATGTTGTAGCTTAGCTATATTTCACTATTACCAAATAAACCCACAATAACTCCAAAAACATTTCCACATGAAAGCATTGAATAAGCATATATCAATCATTCCTAAAATTTAAAAATCCCTTTAAAATTTCAAAGGTTCTTTATTAAGACTGCACAGAGTTTCACCATATTTCATTTCTAGTTTGACATACATTTTACATGTGCCAGTCTTCAGAATTGCCTTTGTCTTTTTCTTTTATATCGGGAAGGGGGGGGATATTTAAGTACATGCCAGCAAATAAAGCAGATTTGTGGCAAAAGTGGTTGCCCGAATTCAGCCCTGCTCCTGAAGAATATCTGTTTTGCACCATCTGTTAAGAATTTTCCTTTTAAAGCATAGAAGCATTCAAAAATCCATTAAACACTTCTAATATGCAAGAGATACTTTGGAAATTAAAACGTTGAGACAATTTGTCTTCAGTTCAAAAAAAATGTCTCAGTGGCTCTGAGGATTTCATGGGCAAAGTTAGATTCTTAAAAATTCAATTCTTTACATTTCTGTTACTCTGACACAATAATGGGATAATCTTGTTTCTGTAGGAAAGATATGTCTCTCTCTCACCTATAAATGATTTTGCTCGAGGGAAAAGGAAACACCACTCAAAAAGAAAGGAACTGGATGCAGTTCAATGAAAATAAAAAGCTTTCCAATGAAATTAGGTCACATGGAAATCATAAAAGGAGCTCTTTACAAGCTCAAGTTTGCACCTGATTAAAGCTAAAACCACTTCACTGAGCATGTTCAACAATGCATCATACTGTAGACATGCAAGTTCAGGACGACACTGTGACAATAATCTCTATATAATCTTACATACTGAAATGCTGCACTTAAATGGATATAGCTCAAACTTGAACCCCACACAAATAAAATGAATTTGAATTTGGGCCGCAACTGCTAATTTGTATTAATGCATTTTTCAACAAAATTGTGCTCTACATAAAATAAGAGCAAAGCACCCCAATGTAACATAAGCAACAAAATGAAATTCTGGTCAATATTTTACTCATTCGAATTATCATGTTTTTTTTAAAAAATGTTCATACGTGCGCAAGTTTTAAATCATCAATAACTTCAGCCATCTGCACAGGGAAAGGGTCCACTGGAATTTTCTTTTAAATAACATCTGTCACACAGTCATATATTTAAAGAAATTACTGAGGCAAGAGAGAAAGTTCCCTTTCATCCACTCTACTAATAAAATTCCCCAAATATTTATTTTGAGAATCCTTGTATGAATAACAAAGAATTTCATTTACTTTAGTCTGATCAAGAGCTTTATCAAACATACTGACCCACAATAGAAAAATTCATTTCTGTCCCTTTCGAGGGCCTATGGTTAATTGCAATCTTTTGATAAAAAATTAAGTTAAATTCAGTTCAACAGAAAGATCTGGAGAAACACAAGATGGTTAGGCACAGTCAAAGCATTTATCCAAGAGGGGAAGGAAGAATAGATTATAAGAATAAACTTGCAAGGAGCAAAGTGGACTATAAAAACTTCTATATATAAGCAAAAAGGAAAATGTAATGAAGGCAAATGTAGGTCCCTTACAGCACGAAACAGGAGAACTTATAGTGGACAACAAGGAAATTGTAGAGCAATTAAATAATAACTTCAGTTTTTTTTCACAAAGGAAGACAAATAACTTCTCATAAATGCTAAGGAACCAAGGGTTTAGTGAGGGGGAGGAGGAATTGATGGAAATTAGTATTTCTAAAAATTAATGGGTCTGAAAGTCAATAAATCCCAAGGGCTTGATAATCTACACCCCAGGGTACTAAATCAGATGGACTAGGAAATAGTGGATGTGCTCGTTTTATTTTCCAAAATTCTGCAAATTCTGGAATGGCATGCATACACATGAGACAGGAAGGTGGCACAGCGGTTAGCACTGCTGTCTCAGTGCCAGAGACCTGGATTCAATTCTGGCCTTTGGTGTGTGTTTGCATGTTCGCCTTGTCTGTGGGTTTCTTTTCAGTGTTCCAGTTTTCTGCCACAGTCTAAAGATGTGCAGGTTGGATGGATTGGCCACGTTAATTGCCCATTGGTGTCAGGGGGATTGCATAGTAAAAAGTCTCACAACATCAGGTTAAAGTCAACAGGTTTATTTGGTAGCTTCAGAGCGTCGCTCCTTCTTCACATGAAGAAAGAGGACACTTTGAAAGCTTGTGCTACCAAATCAGCCTGTTGGACTTTAACTTGAGACCTCTTACTGTGGCTTACCCCAGTTCAATGCTGGCATCTTTATATCATGTCAGGGGGATTAGCAGGCAAACATGAGAGGTTACAGGAATAGGCCCTAGGCGGGATTGTTAACAGTGAAAGCTCAATGGGCTGAATGGCCTCCCTCTTACTGTAGGGGATTCTATGATTCTATATAGAGATTCCACTCATTTACCCTACTAGCTACATCCTCAAAAATTAACATTTGTCAAACATGATTTTCTTTTTGCAAAACGATATTGACTTTGTCTGATCATGCTGTGATTTCATACGTTAATTGTTATCACTTCCTTATCAACAGATTCCAGCATTTTCCCAATGATGGGTGCCAGCTAATTGGCCTCTATTTCCATGTTTTTCCTCTTCTTCCTTTCACAGAAGCACAGTATCTACTGAGGCCACTCCAGAATCTAAGAAATTTTAGAAAATCATGACCAGCAGATATGTTATTTTTCCAAACCTAAACATGTACGTGTCACCAGGTCCTGAGGGATTTGGTTGGTTTTTAGTGCCTTAGCTTTTTTAACATTTTTTCTACTGATAATAGTTAACTAATTTTCTCACTCTTCTCTGCCACAAGGTTACCCTCTATTTCTGGTATGTAATTTGTGTCTACTATGTATTGTTCAACGTCCCTGCTATTTCCACATTTTCCCTAATTTCTCCTGTCTTTGCCTCAAAGGGACCAATGTTTATTTTAGTTACTTTCCTTTTTAACCTTTCAAGGCTCTGATATGCCTGACTAGTGTTATTGTTCACGTCAGGAGCACCAAGATTTTTTATGAAGTCAGCCTAGATCATAAGTTTTGCACTTTGAATTTTAGGTAAGCATAAGATGTTTTACTCCAGGTGTGATTCAAATGACCCACTAGGGAGCTTTTAGCAAACAATGTTTATTTAAGAATACAGTTAATACACAAGACAACTGGTAATAACTTTACCAATTACAGACAGAAAAACCATGATATTATACATACCTTAACAGCTAAGAATACTGTCCCAACACCAACATTCCTACAAACATACACAGCCCGGTCTGGTATAGCACAGAAAATAATCATGTTCACATGATGCTGGATTTTGCAGCTTTCTAACCCCTACTGTGGTTTACTCCTTTGGATACTGAATTGAAAACATGGAAGACTTCCAGCCCTGGAACCTCCAGCCCACTCTGAGAGACAGATTACTCCTTGTCTCTAGTTACTAGCTTGCCAGCTACTAAGAGCTAAATTTCCAATACCAGGCAGAAAGACAAAAACACTGCATCCAGCCTGGAGTCCAAACATCATCTAACAGCCAGCACCCAAACTGAAAGTAATCCCTTGGATTTCTCCTAAGAGAAAAAACTTTCCAAAGGCACCTGACCTGTCAATGAGGCACAAAACAACAATTTCCAAAAGGGCCAGAAACTCTAGGAGTTTCTGGCATTAGGGCCAGATTATTTAAAAAAAACAAAAGGCCATTCATATGACTTTAGGAACAATAAAAGGACATTGGCTCAGACAGTTCTGGCCGATAAAACAAAACATGGCTATTTACAAACTACAAATAACATTCTTAAAACACCTTTCTAAAAGGCACAGTAGTATCACACTAGTTTTATTGTTTTTTTTTCAAATTTGTGCTACTTTCTACAAGATTCACAGTTCTCAGGTTTCACGTTCTTCGCAACCTAGGGCTCTTATTTTAATTTAAATCTCCTAGTAAGTTAGGAATAGAACTTATTTGCCGAAATGTTTTATATAATGGAATTCCTCTTGGTTGGGCATTTAAAATTTTCAGGCACTTTTGTCCCTTGAGTCTGTTCTTGTATTCAAGGCAATCATGGCTGATTCAATGATGGCCTTAACTCTATTTTCTTGCCTGCATCCCATAACTCTCAACTCACAGATTAAACAAAATCTGTCCATTTTAGCCTTGGATATATTCAACAACCCTGCCTCCACTGTTTTCTAGGGTACAGAATTCCAAAGATAAATAATCTTCAGAATCCTCAATATTTCTTCTTAAATGAAAGACCCTTTATTTTGAAACTATGCCCTCCAGATATAAATTCACCCACAACGAGAAACATTCTTTAAGCATCTACCTGTCATGCTCCCATAAAATCTTGTATGTTTCAGATTACCTATCATTCTGCAAATTCCAATACAGGCCCATGTACCCTTCCTAATAAGGCAGCCCCTTGATCCCAGGTAACAACACGGTGAACATTCTCTCATTTCCAATACTAGTAACCGTTTCAAGACAGACAACAAAAACTGTACACAGTACTCTAGGTGCAGTCTGGCCAATATCCCGTACAGTCATATCAAGATTTCCCTCTACACTATACCCTATGCAATACAAATCAACATTTCATTTGCTTTCCTAATTACTTGTAGTAACTTTATGTTGGTTTTTTTGATATTCACATAAAAGTACAACCAGATCCTTCTGTGTGGAAACATTTTAAGTCTTTCCATTTAAATAATCTACTTTTTCATTCTGGCTTTTAGAATGGACATCCTTATTTTGCCACATTATACTCAATCTGCCAAATCTCTGCCCACTCAACCGACATAATTTATTTGCAAACTCTGCATCCTCTCCATAAAATGCTTTCCTAACTACCTACCTTTGCATCACTGGCAAAGCATTCCATCTTCTGATCTTATTTTCCCTATGGCACATCACTTGCAGCTCAGGTAGCAATCCAGAATTGTTTCTGCTTTTTAATTTAGCCCATAATTCAGGGATGGTCAAACCATAAATCATGTTGCATGCAACTCTTTTACAGATGGAAGTACAGTTCCCTGCTTTTATGAATAAAGTTTAGTTTTACAAAAAGCAGGGCAGCTGAATTATTCTGAAGAGTGAGGTGGGGCCTTGATCCACCAACAAAGTCACTATATTCACTAGCCTAACTCAACTGATCCAGCTCAATCTTTGAGATCTGGCAATGCAAAGTTTATGTCCCCAGTAGCTATTCTTTCCAGTTGCAGTCTGAAAAATGCCTTCGTGCACTGGAATATATGTCTGGTGACTACAGGAGTCGATAATATTGGACTGGGCCTGCGATGCAATGGAACAGGAAAGGTCAAGATTATGAGCTGACAGAGGAATTTGGGGAAGGGATAAAGGGAAGGCAGCCTGGGATTTGGTCCCTGACAGACTTTTCTCTATAATTCAGCTTTCCACATCAGGGCAACAGGAGAAATCAGGTAGATGGGAGGAGAAGGAGATGAGTGAGATTGGCTGAGTGCGGAGGGAGGGCATGCGAGATTGAGAGAGATAGGGATCTGAGTACATGAATGAATATTCCTGTGTCTCAGTACTGTGATCAGTTTGCTCATCTCTTCAAGTCCTCACACAGGTGAAACATTACAGGCACATGGTGCAGATATGATTTTTGTGAATCACACTGGTGCCCACAAAACACTGCATGCCACAGCTACATTACTTGCCCCAACATCTCTAATGTATTTAATTCAACTAATTAGAGTTTCAATTTTAGAAATACCAGTCAACAATTATTTGTACTGATCTCAAGTAGTCTATCTTGCTGAGCTACAAATTTAACGGAGTACTTTAGATCTCGTTGGTACAACTTTAAACTACTGCCTTAGTATAGAGGGAAAAAACTCAAAAATCACCAATGAATCTCGAAGCTGCCTATCTAGTTAATGACAAAGTAAAGACAATTAAAACAAACGAAATTAACAACAATTTGCATCTAAATAGCATTTTCAATATGGTAAAACAACTCAATTGGTTGGAAAGCTGAAAGCAATGAAAAAGTAAAAGGACCAAAAGAGAAAATGCTGGAAAATCTCTGTAAGGAGAGAAAGGAGCTGACATTGAGCCTAGATGAGCCTTTGTCAAAACCCTGTACATAAACTTCAGGATTATAAGCACCTCCAGGACATACAAAATTCTTCAAACTGCTGTGAGCTTTGACAAAAGATCACCTGGACTCAAAACGTCAGCTTCTTTATCTCCTTACAGATGCTGCCAGACCTGCTGAGATTTGCCAACATTTTCTCTTTTGGTTTCAGATTCCAACATTCACAATAATTTACTGTGGTAAAGGGAGGTTTCTTTGCCTAGAATTAGGTTGTAAATGTACTTTGTGCTATCCTGTTTTCATTTAGTAAAAATGAAGGCTTGGGAATTAATGGAACATGAAAATTTGTCCACAATTCCAAATTAAAGACTATGCCAAACTGAAACAAGAGATGTGGGGAAGTACTGGATAGGAAGATGCAAATTAGGGGAAATTGGAAAGTGCAGGCCAAAAATGCACACCTCAAATGCCAAGACTTAAATGGTGATAAGCAGAGGGAACTCTATGTATAAATGTACAAATCTTTGAGGGAAAAAAACAATGCATGTAGATACAGCTACTTTAAAAAAAATCAAAATCTATATCTTGAAATGGAGAATCTATCAAGGGAGAATTACTGAATGCATGAAACTTGTTAATTAAGCTACATTTGGAGTTTTATGTCAAGTACTGGACAACCCTGACCAGAAGGATATAAAACAATGGAAAAGATTCCACAGTTTCATTCGATGTGACCCCATATGATGAATAAGTAGTAAACAAGACTTGAAAAGCCAGCTCAGTTTTTCTCCTTAAAATTTGATAAAGTAATTCATTTTTATCTATTTTAGGGACTGTCATCGCCCAATTCCCAGTCTTGAAGATTAAGGGTTTTGAAGCGAATAAGAAATTGTTTCCATTAGCAAGTAAGTGACAAAATTATCATCATGAGCAGCAAGATGAAATAAGAGAAATATTTGTTGTGCAAGCTGACTGTTAAAACGTGGAATTATATAACAGAAATAGAGTCTATAAGCATTCTTAAAAGGGAAATTAGGTGGTTGCTTTAAAGAGGATTAAAGTGTGGTGAACAAGGAAACTGGAATTAATCTGAGGCTCATGTAGTGAAAGAAGAAAAAAGTTTATGCTGTAACATTCTGGAACTCAAGCACCGGCGAACAAAGAGAAACAGGAATATAGAACTGACTATATAAAACTAAATTGTTCAAAGTTGTTTGCTATATATTTGGTCTGAGGTAAATGTTTCCCTAAACAATATGTCATACACTTATTTCTCATCTTTCTATAGACTTAGTGAAGGGGGACCAGAGAAGCATGACACTTTTCAGTGCTTTACTAAGTTGACCACAACCCATTAGTTGGTCTCAGTAACATGTCTGCATGTTATTCCCCATAAGAGGCATTACCATATAGCCCTTACTAGAAGCCCAAAAAAGATTACTAAATAAAATGACCCACAATTACTTGTTTTAAAGGATGTATAAAGGCTCACTAGATTGTTTCCTGGGTGAGGGAATAGCCCTATGAGGGATTGACCACAATCAATTTTCTCACTGAAGGGTTGAGAAAAGTGAAACAGTGAACATATTAAAGACGACGACTGAGAGGGCTCAACAGGCTAGATGCCTGACGACTCTTTTCCCTGGCTGGAGAGTCTAGAATTAGTGGGCAAAGTGTCAGAAGAAGTGATAATCCACTTAGGACTGAAATGAGAAGCAGTGTTTAGACAGAATCTTTGGAATCTTCTAATGAGACTCATGGATGCTCAGTCGATGAGCATATTTAAGCTTAGATCAATAAATTTCTGCATTTGAAATCAAGGTGTATAGAGATTAGCCAGAAAAGTTGCACTAAAGTTTAAGATCAACCATAATCATATTTAGTGATGAAGCAGGATCTAGAGCGCACTCTTGACTACTAGTTCACATGTTCTTGGACTACTAGTTGATACAAGTAGCAACTAAGTTCAATGCACAGTCCTGGTATACGCTACTAAATTCAGTCTGAAATACAAAACACAAAAGATAGAGTTTCAAAATGTAAAAGGAAATCCCTTGGCCCTCAGTGCAAAAATGAAATAATGGAATTCTAACCTCTTTCAATTGATCATTGCTTCCCCAGGATGCTGAACGTTTGTGGGATCCTTTCTTCTTTTCAGAGCTCTCCTCTGTCCAGCCACTTGGAGTCTGTTAGGAAAATGAAACAATATACTGCTTATGAATCCACACCATTTTTCTTTCTGATACAGTCCAAACTTTATAAAAGTTGGCTAGTTAACCAAGAAGCAGACCAATGCAGTCATAACCATTAATAAAAGAAACAAAAGCTAAATACTGCAAATATTGGAAACAAGACAAGAGTCATAGAGGTTTACAGCATGGAAACAGCCCTTCGGGCCCAACCTGTCCATGCCATCCTTTTTTTTAAAGCCCATAAGCTTTAAAAAGTTGCCAGAAAAGTTGCACTAAAGTTTAAGATCAACCATAATCATACTTAGTGATGAAGCAGGATCTAGAGCGCACTCTTGACTACTAGTTCACATGTTCTTGGACTACTAGTTGATACAAGTAGCAACTAAGTTCAATGCACAGTCCTGGTATACAGTCCTGGTATTCCTGCATTTGGCCCCTATCCCTCTATACCCACCTTACCCATGTAATTATCTAAATGCTTTTGAAAAGACAAAATTGTACCTGCCTCTACTGCTACCTCTGACTGTTTGTTTCAGATACTCACTACCCTGTGTGAAAAAATTGCCCCTCTGGACTCTTTTATATCTCTCCCCTCTCACCTTAAACCTATGCCCTTTAGTTTTAGACCCCCCTACCTTTGGGAAAACATGTTGACTATCAAGCTGATCTGTGCCCCTCATTATTTTACAAACCTCTATAAGATCACCCCGCAGTTTTCTACACTCTGAAAGAAAACGTCCCAGTCTATCCAGCCTGTCCTTATAATTCAAACCATCAAGTCCAGGTGGTATCCTAGTAAATCTTTTTGCACTCTTTCTAGCTTAATAATATCCTTTCTATAATAGTAACCAGAACTGAACATAGTATTCCAAGTGTGGCCTTACCAATGTCTTGTTGAAGTTGTACAAGATGTCCCAACTCCTGTATTCATTGTTTTGACTAATGAACCCAAGCATGCCGAATGCCTTCTTCACCATTCTGTCCACCTGTGACTCCACTTTCAAGCAGCTATGAACATGTACCCCTAAATCGCTTTGTTCTGTAACTCTCCCCAACATACTACCATTAACTGTCCTGTCCTGGTTCAATCAAAATGCAACACCTTGCATTTGTCTAAGTTAAACTCCATCTGTCATTTGTCAGCCCACTGGCCCAATTGATCAAGATCCCGTTGTAATTGGAGATAACTTTCTTCACTGTCCATTATGCTATTAATCTTGGTGTCATCTGCAAACTTACTAACCATGCTCTTATATTAATGATTTGGATGAGAATATACATGACAAATAACAGTGGACCCAGTACTGATCTGTGGTACACTGTTGGTCACAGGCCTCCAGTTTGAAAAACAACTCTCTACAATTCTGTCAAGAAGCCAATTTTGTATCCATTTAGATATCTCACCCTATATCCCAAGAGATTTAGCCTTATGCAACAGCCTACCATGCAGTACCTTTTCAAAGGCCTTGCTAAAGTCCATAAAGATGACATCAACTGCACTGCTTTCATCTACCTTCTTGGTTACCTCTTCAAAAAACTCAATCAAATTTTCCACTCACAAAGCCATGCCTTCTGTCCCTAATTCTTGTGTCTCTAAATGCCTGTTGATTCTGTCTCTTGGAACACCTTCTAACAACTTATCCACAACAAATGTGAGGCTCACTGCCTATAGTTTCCAGGCTTTTCCTGCAGCCCTTTTTAAACAATGGCACAACATTTGCCACTCTCCAATCTTCAGGCACCTCACCCGTGACAATCAAGGATTCAAATATCTTGACTAAGGGATATTTCCTCTCTAGTCTCCCACAATGTCCTGGGATACACTTCACCAGGTCCCAGGGATTTATCTACTTTGATGCACTTTTAAGAATTCCAGCAGCTCCTTCTCTGTAATATACACATTCCTCAAGACATCACTATTTATTTCTTCAAGTTCCCTAACATCCATAGGTGACACCATTGTTCTCTGGCATACTGACATTTACCAAGCAAAGGTCGAATGCCAACTTTACAACACTTCTGCTTATGTCCCCCATATGATGACCCCACTATGACAGAATTCACAGGATCACAGTGCTGTTTTGTTACAGCACTTAAGGAGGCCATTCAGCCCATGGTATCTGCACCAGCTCTTTTAATGAGCAATTAACTTAACATCTTTCTCCAACCATCTCTCATTAACAATGAACATTCTTCCTTTTCAGGAAACAGGCTAATTGCGTTTTGAATGCTTCAACTGAATCTGCCTCCACCCATACTCTTGAGGGAGTGCACTCCAGATTATAACCACTTATCATGTCTCTCTATGATCCTTTTGTTTATTTTACCAACTACTTTAAATCTGTTCCTTCTCTTTCTCAATCCTTTCATGAGTGGGAACAGTTTCTCCCCATCTACTCTGCCCAGATCCCTCATGATTTTGAACATCTCCTCTCAACCTTTTCTCCATGAAACCAGTTCTAACTTCTCAGTTTATCTTCATAACTGAAGTTCCTCATCTTAGAGCTATTCTAGTGAACCTTTTCTGCTTTTTCTCTAATGGTTAAAAAAGGATTTAAGATTTGAGCCAGAGAGTATACCTGAGGTTTAAATCAGTAAGACATTACCTAAGCCATGGAGAGAAGAGACAAGATGTAAAGATGCCGGCGTTGGATTCGGGTGGTAAGAACTCAGTAAGAATTTAGCAACACCAATTATTAATCCAACCGATTTATTTGATAGTAAAAAAGCGGGCTTTCAACACTCCCGTGTCTTCCTCAGGCAAGTGCAGTGTTCTGGTCTGCTGAGGAAGACACGGGAGTGTTGAAAGCCCGCTTTTTTACTATCAAATAAATCGGTTGGATTAATAATTGGTGTTGCTAAATTCTTACTGAGAAGAGACAATCCAGACACTGGAAGAATTTAATATTGATGAGGAGACAGTATTGGACAGTATTGCGCTTAAAGGTTCATAAGGCACCAGGATAGGATGAGATGCATCAAGGATACTTAGGGAAGTGAAAGTGGAAATTATAAAGGCCATAATTTTTCAGTTTTCTTTGGACTTTAGGGTGATGCTAGAGAATTGAAGTGGCTATTCCATTGGCAATACCCTGGTTCCCTCAACACTTCCTTTCCCATGAGCACCTTTCCATACAGGTGTAGGAGATGCAATACCTGCAATTTTATTTGCTCCCCATCCCAAGTTCCAGCATTCCAAGTGATTTACTTGTACTTTTTTCAATTTAGTATAGTATATACGCTGCTCACCATTTGCTCGTCTCTGCATTGGGAAAACAAATGCAGATTGGGCGATCATTTTGAGGAACATCTCCATTCAATCATCAAGCAAGCTTACTGTCACTGTTCATTTAAGTGTCCACCATGCTCTCAATTTGACTTTTCTGTATGCAGTCTACTGCAATGTTCTGATGAAGCTCAACAAAGGTTTGAGGAACATCTTTCTATCAAGTTGGGGAGGTGATGGCCTATAAGACTATTAATCCAGAAACTGTCTTGGAGGACCTGGGCTCGGATCCTGCCACGGCAGATGGTGGAATTTGAATTCAATAAAAAAAAATTAAGAATCTACCTATGAATGTGAAATCACTGCCAATTGTTGGAAAAACCCATCTATTTCACAAATGTATTTCAGGGAAGGAAATCTGCCATCCTTCCCAGTCTGGCCTACATGCAACTCCAGAGCCATATAGCAATGTGGTTGACTCTTAGCTGCCCTGCAAGGCAACTAGGAATGGGCAATAAATATTAGCCAACCAACAATGCCCACGCTTCATGAATGAATAAAAAGTCAATATTATAAGGCCTTAAAATCTCACTGAGCTCAGCAATTTAAGATTATAACCTCCACTTCCATTTTGTCTTAATTGTTTTTCTAGTTCTTTTTTCTTTTTGTTCCTTCCAATGTGCACTGAGTGAATCATAAATTATACATTTTCTTCATCCAATTCAATTTTATCACAACATATCAACTACCTCTAAAAGAGAGGAACCAGAAATATATGACGCCTTTCAAGAAGTTTAAGATTTATAATGTGCTGTACTAGCACAGGGAAGAGGACGTGGTTGCAGGTTGCATTAAGGTGTATGTGTATAATTTTCAACAATTTAATCATACTATAATGAAAGTGAAATTCTGAAAATAATCAGGTCAGGAGAGAAAAACAAAACAAATGTTTCAGAACATTGGCCTTCACAGATCATATAATCCCTACACTGGAGAAGGAAACCATTCAGCCGATTAAGTCTGTACTGACTCTCTAAAAGAGCATTCCCCCCCCCAGGCCCTATCCCTGTAAGCTCATATATTTACCCACTAATTGCCCTAACCTACACATTTTTGGACACTAAGTGACAACTTAGCATGGCCAATCTACCTAACCCACACGTCTTTGGATTAGGTTTTAAGTACAGAGAAAAGTGGAATGGAGGGAAGATTTGTGATAGAAGTTTAAAGAGAATAAATGACAAAAGGAACAATGCTGCCAGCAACAGATGGTGCTAACTGAGCAAGAAACTAAAGATGGATTTGAGGTAAAAATGGCCTGAGCATAATCATCAACAGCTACTATCTCAAAAACGGGGGACAGTGATTATGATTTGAATTGTTGAACATAAGAACATAAGAAATAGGAGCAGGAATAGGCCATCTAGCCCTTCGAGCCTGCCCTGCCATTCAATAAGATCATGGCTGATCTGAAGTGGATCAGTTCCACTTTCCCGCTTTCTCCTCAGAACCCTTAATTCCCTTGTCTATCAGAAATCTATCTACCCACAACTTAAATGTATTCAACAAGGTAGCCTCCACCACTTCAATGGGCAGAGAATTCCAGAGATTAACCATCCTTTGAGTGAAGATGATCCTCCTCTACTTAGTTCTAAACTGTTCCCCCCTTCTTATTTTAAGGCTGTGCCCTCTAGTTCTATTTTCCTTTCTAAGCGGAAAGAATCTCTACCTCTACCCTATCTAGCCCCTTCATTATCTTGTAAGTCTCTATAAGATCCCCCCTCAGCCTTTAAACTGTAACGAGTACAGATCCAGTCTATTCAATCTCTCTTCATAAGCTAATCCCCTCATCTCCTGTATCAGCCTGGAGAACCTTCTCTGTACTCCCTCCAAGCCAATATGTTCTTTGGCAAATAAGGGGACCAAAACTGCATACAGTACTCCAATTGCCGTCTCACCAGTGCCTTGTACAGCTGCAGCAAGACCTCCCTGCTTTTACATCCTATCCCTTTCGCTATAAAGCCAACATTCTATTTGCCTTCTTTATCACCTGCTGCACCTGCAGACTTGAGTTTTTGCAATTCGTGCACAAGGATCCCCAAGTCCCTTTGCACAGCAGCATGCTGCAGCTTTTCACCCTTTAAATAATAATTCCTCCTACTATTATTTCTACAAAAGTAGATAACCTCACATTTGCGAACGTTATACTCCATCTGCCAGGCCCTCACCCATTCACCCAGCCTATCCAGATCTCTCTGCAGGCTTTCCGCACCCTCCATGCAATTCACTTTTCCACTCATCTTCGTATCATCAGCAAATTTTGTTACCCTACACTTAGCCTCCTTCTCCAGATCGTTAAGACCCCAGCACTGATCCCTGCGACACTCCACGAGTCACCAGCTGCCAACCAGAAAAGCATCCATTGATTCCAACTCTCTGTTTCCTGTTAGACAACCAATCCTCAATCCACACTAACACTTTACCCCGTGTATCCTACCATCAGTGTATCCTAACCATCTGCAGCAACCTTTTGAGAGGCTCTACAGCCTTCAATCAACACTTCTGCCAAACCAAAAGATGTTGATCTGACATACTGTTCCTCAAGCTTCAGTAGAACAGTTTTGGGTAGTAAGTTTCAGGTCACACTGGCTGAACACAATCATTCAGCGGAATTTCACTATATCAGCAAAACAAGCATTCATCAAACAGCAAAACCAAAGTAGCGGCAACCACGTTTAGCATTGAACATAATTAATATGTTACATTAAAATAGAATAGCGCTGAAGAAAATGCTTGCATTATAAACAAATTACTGCTTCATCTTAAAAGTGCGCTTGTGGCTCTGCAAAGGGAAGAGATAAAAGGGGAAGTGGTGCATGCTCTGCACTTACATGACAAAGTGCTGTTGGAAGTGGGGGAAGCAGTATTGGGTATAACTTGAAGGATGCACCATGCTGTCATGGAGTGAACAGTTCATTCAGAATGTTGAGAGCTCCTCACTTGGAGGAAGCGGAGTCAAGGACAAGTTGTCCAACATGAAAACATTTTCACTCAGGTAGGGGTGGTGGTTATTGGGACCGGTCAAGCCTCCATTCAATAAAAAAAATGTTGAGGGCCCTCAAACTATCTTGGTAGGGATAAAGGTGTAGCTGGATTAAATGTCCACGGTATAAAACAGTGAAAACTGCTGAACGGGCTGAGCGCATTAGTAGATTGCAAATGTACAGGAAGTAAAATAGGAGGGAAGAAATCAGGTCACTGGTGCAACAACCGGCTGCAACAATGCCTGTACTAGGGACGTTCTGTTTGTGAATCTCAGGAATGAGGTGGAAGCTGAGTTGGGGGATTATAACATTGGGAAGAAAGATCTCCAGAAGAGATGAGGGTTAGTCACAGTTTGGAAAACAATGGCTTGATACTCAGTGATGGAGCCACAGTCCAGTGAAGTCAATGGTGGTGTCAAGAAAGTTGGCATTCAACCTCTGTAAGAGAGAGATTGGTTGATCAAATAACACGTCACCTTTGACAGCAAGTTTAACAACATTTTTAGAGATGTGCCTGACAGGACAGTGTGCTGCAAGTTCACAATGAGTTTAATAATGCTGCCATCCTTAATTAAAGCCTAAGTACATAATTCAACATCAATCCACCTTTTCAATAAACTCCAAACGAAAATGGTTGAATACACAGCCTTTAAACGGAATGCTTAGTGACATACTCTCACTATTTTAAAAATGGACTGATATTGAATTTTTTCAGCTACAATTTTTTAAAAATAACATTCAGTAAACTTTTAAAGTAGGAGCACTCTGTTTGATGGCTGCTTTGGTAAATACCAAGTCTGAGGCATACCACTGTCTTCTGGAATGCTTCTGTAGTGGGTATGGTTTTTGGAAAAACTGCTTTGGGGCCATGCAACCTCAATAAAGTATATAATAGGCTGGTAAATCTGCATTTCCTTGCTAACCAATAACCTTTATAAATGAAAAACATTACTAATGATTCAGTATGTTCTAGCCCTTCTGCTTTTTAAACCCACATGCAAAATACTGATCTACTAAATTTCTCCACAAATAGCAGATCAGGGAGGTAAAAATCTACATTGTTGACCTCTCATTTTTTTGAATTGGAAATCAACAAAAATCACTACTTGCATAGAATTCAATACGTATTTCATGGTTATGGTGCTTTACCCCGATGTTTAAATGTCATATATAGAGATACCTGCTTCAGAGGGTACAAAAGGGAGGTATGTCTCTGTATCATCTTGGACTCCAAATCCTTATCACCAAAGACACTATGCCTCAAAAATCTTGACGAATCATATCACAAGTCTCTTCTATTTAGCGTTATTAAAACACCGAATGTTTTTCAGAGATTTATGCACAAAAATTCTGTTGGTATGTGAGGTCATGGGAAGACACTTTCATCAATAGCATAAATGACTCCTGCGCATTCAAACTACAGTATGATTATATCTAATCCCTCCACTACTGTTAAATTTCTCTTCAACTTCACTTACTTTGACAAGTTAGCAAGGTTTCAATTATGTGGCTTCCAAACAAAATCTTGCTCCTTTAAATGCTTCAAAGACAGTTTTTTCATATCTTTCAGGTTTGATTAAAATTTAAAGATGCATTTATCCTGGAAAAGCTGGGTTTATCCTGTAATTTTTCCTCCGAAATGTTCTGTTGTGGTTAAGTTTCACCTTGGCATGACGGGAGGGGGTTTAAGGTGCTAAAGATGATTGAGATAAAGCCACTATAACTCAAAAAGTTCATTATCAAAACATTTTATCTTTGTATACATATTAATGTCAAATTCTTCCTCCCCATTTGACTGCTGCAAAAATGTAAAGTTGCCTGTGCAAATATCTGTTTGGAGAAGAATGTGAGCTTCACTGCTGATCTTTGATTACAGGAGATATCAGTGCAAACAAGGAAAATTCAGGGAACAGGTCTCCTCAAGTGTAGTTTTCTCAATAGGAGATGAATTGCATTGTGCTTCAATTAAATAGTGTTAAGTGCCCCTTACTAATACATTCTGCACCACTTCAAATAGTGAAACTAGGTCTCTTGCAAAATAACCAGAATATTTCATGTTAAATCAACTCTAAACTCAGTCAAGTTACAATAGTCTGGAAAGATGCAGTTTAATTCGGGATATTCAGCACGGTTTCGCAAGGAGTAAGTCGTCCCTCACAAATGCGGTTGAATTCTTTGAAGGATGAACAAATGGGAATGGAGGGGTATAGAAAACTGATTTAAAATAGGGATCATGAGCCTTGGGAGTCCCTGGGAAGTGTGCAAATAGATGATGATATTGATGTACTTGTTTTTATCCTACAGGTGCTTTGGTCCATCTTGTTGTCTAACGAGGGGCATACACGCGATGGGTCGTGAGAGGGCTGCTCTTGGATTTTTTTCGAGAGTATCCTAGTGCTTCACGTCGTTAGTGTACGCTTGAGCTGGACCATTTGATGGGCAACATGACAGCTCAGTGACTATCGCTGTGCTGTGCAGATACATGGATTTGGGCCTGTGTCTGTGGGAGTTTGCGCATTCTCCCCGTGCTTGCGTGGGTTTTCTCCGGTGCTCCGGTTTCCTCCCACATCCCAAAGATGTGCTCTTAGGCTAATTGGCAAAACAAATTCTCCCTAAATTGTCTCAAATTTGGTTTTTAATCCATAGATCTATAAACATGGACAGGGATCGCGGGTAGAGGTGGGAACATCGGGGTGGCGGCGCGGGCTCGTTGGGCCGAAGGGCCTGTTTCCCGTGCTGTTTTGTTCTTTGAGGTAACTAAGTGTGTAGACGAAGACAGAGCAGTTGATGCCATATACATGGCTTTTAATAAGGCGCTTGATAAGGTTCCCAATGATAGGCTCATGAAGAAGGTAAGGAAGTGTGCGATAGAAGGAAATTTATCTTCTAGTAACTGGCTGTCTCATAGAAGACAGAAGTGGTGGTGGAAGGAAAATTTTTTCAGACTGGAGGCCAGTTACCAGCAGAGTACCTCAGGCGTCAGTGCTGGGTCCTCTGCTATTTGTGATTTTTATCAATGACTTGGAAGAGGGTGCTGAAGGATGGGCTAGTAAATTTGCTGATGACACCAAGATTGGTAGAGTAGTGGATGAGGTAGAGGGATCTTGCAGGCTGTAAAGAGACATTGATAAGATGCAGAGCTGGGCCGAAATGTGGCAAATGGAGTTAGTAAGTGCCAGGTGATTCATTTTGGTATGACAAACTTGAATGCAGATTACAGGGTCAACAGCAGGTTTCTGAGGAATATGGGGGAACAGAGAGATCTTGGAGTTCATATCCACAGATCTCTGAAGGTTGCCATTCAAGTTGGTAAGAGCCGTGAAGAAGGCTTATTGTGTGTTAGCGTTTATTAATGGGGGATTTGAGTTTTAAGAGCCATGGGGTTATGCTGCAACTATACCAGACACTGGTGAGACCACATTTGGAATACTGTGTTCAGCTTTGGTCACCTCACTATAAGGAGAACATGGAAGCAATTGGAGAGAGTACAAAGGAGATTTATCAGGATGCTGCCTGGATTGGAGGGTAGGTCTTATGAGGAAAAGATTGAGGGAGCTGGGGCTTTTCTGTTTAGAGCGGAACAGGATGAGAGGCAACTTAATAGAGGTTTATAAGATGATGAGGGGGATACATAGAGTGGATGTGCAGAGATTATTTCCTCAGGTGGAAATAACTATTCCTGGGAGCATAACTATAAGGTTCATGGTGGGAGATATAGGAGATATACCTGTCCAAGGTAGATGCTTCACTCAGAGAGTGATTGGGGTGTGGAATACACTGCCTACTGTGATAGTGGAGTCAGACACTTTAGGAACTTCCAAGTGGTTACTGAATAGGCACATGGAGCATACTAGAATGATGAGGAGTAGGATAGTTTGATCTTGGGTTTGGACATAGCTTGGCACAACACTGAGGGCTGACGAGGTTGTTTTGTGCTGTACTGTTCTGTGTTCTACGAATCATCTCAAATTTACTTTAAATGTTTAACTTTCATTTTAAAATAGAATTTCAATGTAGTCCAAAACAAGGCTGTTGCAGAGATTCTCACACCAAATAGGTTAACTGCAAAGATTAGAATAAGGTTATGCAAGTTATATTTTTGAGAACACAGGTAAAATATGAATTGAAAGCACTTCATAATAACTGCTTAAATCCAATTTGAATAAAATCCCAAATCATGTGGTATGCTTAATTCTAAGTCAGAATATGAAAACATCTGGTGACATCGTTATACCTTGAAATATTTATTCTGCCAGTACATAAAGGACAAAAAGCCTGGAGGAGAGATTTTCAAATGAGGAGATATGTGGGTTATCCAGGTCACGTTCAGCAAAGGACTCAAACAATATCTCCACTTAGTTTACTGATTAGCACTACTGTCACTTCCAGTGTGGCTCAGATTAACATCAGAAATTAAGAAGCTGCTACCATGCTCTTTGTGTTTTCTCTCAAGAACGGCTCATAATCGGTGCCACACTGAGCCTGGTATGTTTATCTTTATTTGTAGAGCTATCAGGACGTGACGCCATCAGGGGAACTGTTTTCAGATAATGTTCATTTACTTCAGACACTAAAATACTATCATCGTATTACTGATAATTCAGTCATTCTGAGGGAAAGGGCAACAAAGGAAAATTTCCATCAATAGTAGATAAACCATAGCGCTTCAATAAAATAATGTTATGTGCCTCTTACTAACAAATTCTGCACCTCTTCTGAAGTGATGGCATTTAAGTCAACTAGATAGAACAGTTTTTAAATTAACTCAAAACACAGCCAGACTTCAGGATTCGGCAATTAGTCCCTTTGAACCTGTACCTCCATTCTACAAAATGACGGCTGATCAGATTGTGGCCTTACCTCACTCCCTAAAATCTTTGATGTCCTTGATCAATGAGAGTATAATTTAGACAAAAGTGTATCTCAACTTGAGTATATCCAATGAATCAGCCTCCATTGTTCTCTCAGGTGAACCCTGAGAGAAGAAATATCTCATTACCTTAAATGGAAGGCTCCCCATTTTAGAAATGTGTCCCCTCGGTCAAGATTCTCCTACAAGGGGAAACATTTCTCTCGTAATTTAGCCTGTCAAGCCCCCTCAATCTTAGATGTTTCAATAAGATCATCTCTCATTCATCTAAACTCCAACCAGTATAAGCCAAACTTACTCAACTTTCATAAGATAACTCTTTTGTTCCAGGAATCGATGTAGTGAACTGTATCTGAACTGCTTCCAATCCAAGTATATATGCCTCCTTACACAACCAGAATAAAACTATATGCAGTTCTGTACTTGTCCTCACCAATGGCCTGTACAATGTCATGCAAGACTTCCATATTAGTCCAGCATTTCATTTACCTTGTTAATTATATTATATATGCATGCGATTCATTTACAAGGACACCCAGAACTTCAGTACCACAGCATTCTGCAGTTTCTATTTAATGAATAGTCTGTTTTTCTATTCTGACATAGACAAACTCACTTTTCCCATGTTATACTTCATCTCCAATTTTTTGACCACTTATCTACCAATGTTTTGCCCACTCATTTAATCTACCTATGCCCCTCAGTAGACCCTTTGTATTTTCATATGGTCAACAAATTTGGCTACAATACATCATGTCCCTTCATTCGGGTTGTTAACGTCAATTGTTAGTCGATGCAACCTCAGCAGTGATCCCTCTGGCTCACAATTAGAATTTGCTAAATTGGAACTGGCCATTTATTCATTGTATTAGATGAATGGGTTGGTTTTTGTGAATTATCCCATTTTTCCTTTTTGTGCATCTGATCATTACTAAGACCAATGGCCATCTATCCCATTATCACTTGTGGCACGGTGTCAAATCTTTGATAACTCCTGTGAAGCATTTTGGGACATTTGACTGCAGTAAAAGGTACAATAGAAATGTACATTGTTGATGCAAGTCACTAGAGCATACAATATTTGCTTCCATATTACAAAACCACAGCAACTTACAGTCAGTTCTTTTGTTTTACATTGTATTTGTCAGTAATAAGAAGCAAATGAAGAATCAGAAGATGTAATGCATGCAACAAGGAAGCCACAAGCCTCAAGAAGTATGTCAACCTTGGAAGGCTTATAGTTTTTGAAAACATCTTGCACACAAAACAAAAATAAGACTATTAAACCAAAAGAAGTACGGGAAACAGCAGTGAAGATAAAATAAAGCTCATCTTCCTGTTACACATGACAGCATGTTAAACTAGAGACTTAATGCAAAATAATTGGCCTGGAGGGAGTACTGTTAAGTGTGGGCATGGGAAGGAGAAGTTATCTAATTTCACCAACTCAAAACATTGGAAAGTCAGTCCTTACAATTTTTCTCTGGCAGTAGTATAAAAAAAAGGTGGGGAGCAACTGCCCACATTTTTCCCATTATCTGAAACAAGTTTGAAAGGGATTTTCTGACTATCCCTGACCACACCACGCAATTCTCTTCGTTAAGGGCAATAAAGACATTTCAATTGGAACAGAGCCCAAAGCAAGAGATTAGATCAAATGTACCTGTTCAACTGTGTGGCTTGCAAGAGCTTGCTCGACTGTTGAAATTTTTACAAAGCCCAATAACACATTGAACTGACAACTTGCTCTCATGTTTGCGAGATAGCAGCAAAAAGAGCTGAACACTGTGTCAATTTTGGAAAATGCTCAATGGACTTCAGCTGCCATGACTGCTTGTAATTCTTTATGCACGGCCCCACAAAACATTAGTAATGAATTAAATTGTGACCTAATTGTTACTTAATGCCCACAGGAAGATTTTCTAGAAAGGATCAAGTAAAAATCAGCAGTGGGAAATCTCAACTAAGTTTGAAAAGGCCAGATCCACATAGCATCAGATTACATTTAGAATCAGACTAATTATGGCACAGGAGGCCATTAGACCCATCAAGTCTATGCTGGTTCTCTATAGAGTGATCCAGTCAGTTCTATTACCTTGCTCCAACCCCATCACCCTGCAAATTCAGCACCAAGCAACCAAACAATTTCCTTTGGATCATCTCTGCTTCCACCACCCTTCTAGACATGTTTCAGGACATTATCATTCACTATTATCTTATCTAAATCAATCAAATCTCCCCTCAACCTCAGGCCGAAATCCCTTTCATATCCAATGAAGCCCTTTAAAATGTTGTCACTGTTATACTATGGGAAAGAAGGTAGAATCTTAAATGTAGAGCTAGGCCATTGAGGGATGATATTTTGAAGCACTTGGTGCACAGCAGGGAAATATGGAACAATTAGCTGAACCATGCAAGCTCCTGCTATAAACAAATGTCTAAAATAATTGTAAAATTGGGGTCTATTGAGATTTTCCAGAGGACAGCAACAAAAACAATCTCTCCAGCAGTTAAGAAATAGAGGTGGGAGGGGGGAAAAGAGAAGAAAAATGCTAAGCTACTTACTTTGTATAGTTGTGTCACCTGCGTCATCCAAGGGCACGAGTAGAAGGAGCCACTGCTATCCTCCCTCCCATCAAAGCCTTGAGAACACCTTGGCATAAATTTGTTGGACTATTATATGGTTCAGAATAGAAACTCCGAAGTGTTTTATGAAGTCCGCCTGAATCACAAGTTTTGCATTTTGAATTTGGCTAGGATAAGCCACTGAAATTCCACCTCAGATGTGATTCAAAAGACCCATTAGGGAGCTTTGATCAGACAAAGTTTATTCAAGAATAAACATACACGAAATGAAAATTAGCAAGAACTTTTATCAATTGCAAGCAAAAACAAAACAAACTCTTAACCAACATATCAGACGTTCCAATCAAGACCAATATCCCAGTAAATAAAATCCTTTAAATAAAGGCTAAAGCTCACACGATACATGGTATCTACCTCCCTGGGTTAATGCTGATTTCAAATGATCTTGAAAACTCAGCAGTTTGCAGTCAGATCATCTTCCCAAAACACGAAAAGCACAGATTCTTTACTGCATCATGGGAACAAGCCTTTCTTTCAGGGAACTGGTAAAATTTCAAAGCAAAAGAGAGGGAAAGAGACTTATTTTCCAGCTTGTTTCTAAGACTGCAGCCAAAACACAACTGAAAGTTGAAAAACTTCAGTCACCTGGCCTACCCAGTTATTTTCCATCCTTCCAGCAATAAAATCACTCAAGTTTGTGATCATGATTTAAAAAACCGCTGAAAGGTACACTAACATCACACTATAAATGAAAATTCTTTCTTTGAATTGTCAACTACTAACCCCATTGCATAGAAGTACAAAAGTACATGGCATCATGTCTGAAGCTATTGTTATATCCTTGGCATTCTGGACATAGTCATGTCATACATTAGATCCCAGTTCACTTCATCTTCGATTCTTTGTAAAGTCACATGGATTTGAGCACGCCACAAATTCTGCAAAATACTCACAAGCTAATGCAGAGGCTGGGTCAGGAGTACACACCAAAGCCCTCTGGAAAAAGAGCGATGACTTTGAGCTTGCCCAGCTTAGCAATCATTCAACACCATTACAAAATGAGTTTATCTCACTTAGGATAGGAGCTCTATCCATATTGCCTCGCTGTATGATCTCTCTGAAATGTCCTCCCGGAGTACAGCTGTGATATTCTCCTTAACCAGTAGTGCAACTCTCCCAACCCCTTTACATCCCCCTCTATCCCACCTGAAACATCTGTACCTTGATGTTAAGCTGCACATCCTGTCCTTCCTTTAATCAAGTCTCTGTAATGGCAATAACATTGTAGTTCCTAGTATTATTCCAAGTTCTAAGTTCATCTGCCTTACCTGTTACACTTCTCACATTGAAACAAATGCACCAGACTTTCTGATTAGCAAGCCCATCCTGCCTACTGTTTCTCTGAGTCTTACTGGCCCTACTCTCTGGTGCCCCTTCAGCTAATTCACCATTGCTTTGGTTCCCACACTCCTACCAAACTAGTTTAAATCCTCCCATGTAACACTAGGAAACCTCCCAGCCAGATTTTGTACCCTTCCCGTTTAGATGTAACCCATCCTTCTTGTACGGGTCCCATCTGACCCAGAAGAGACCCTAATGGTCCAGATATCTGAAACCCTCCCTCCTACATGAGGTTTTTAGCCATGTGTTGAGCTGCACTATCTTCCTATTCCTAGCCTCACTAGCAAATGACACAGGGAGTAATCCTGAGATTACAACCCTAGAGTATAATGTTAGCACGTGTGAGGTTATCCACTTTGATAGGAATAATGGTAGGAGGGCACAACCTCAAGATTGTGTGTGTGTGTGTGTGTGTGTGTGTGTGTGTGTGTGTGTGTGTGGTTGTGTGTGTGTGTGTGTGTGTGGTGTGTGTGGAGAGAGAGAGAGAGAGAGAGAAGGAGAGAGGGGGGGGGGGGGGGGGGTGAATCTTTGGAATTCTCTGCCTGATGAAGTAGTGGAGGCTTCCTTGCTGAATATATTTAAGTCAAGAGTGGATAGGTTTTTGATTGACAAGGGAATTAAGGGTTACAGGGAAAAAGCGGGAAAGTGGTACTGAACCATTGCAGATCAGCCATGGGGGCAGGCTCGAGGGACTGGATGGCCTACTCCTGCTCCTATTTCTTATGTTCTTATGTAAACTTGAATTAAGAAATGGGGAGGGTCCAATCTGCATGAGGGACAATGAGAGTGATACATTCTCAGAGCAAGGCTAACAGAGTTCACCAAGGAAAAAGATGCCGATAAACTATCGATGCAAGCAGAGATGGTCAAGGTAATGTCTCAGGTGAAATCTGGTAGCTAGGGTGCACCGAAAAGGCTGGCTATGCAAGTTGATTACTGGTCTGGTGTAGATGGCTTGCTTCAGGTGATAAGGGTATGGGGCGGAGATAATGAAAGAGCTTTCCATAATCTGCCAATCTTATCTGGAGACAGATGTGCTTGAGACTGGAGGATAGTAAATGTTTCACTCTAAAACATTCAAGGATGTTTCAAGTAACTGCAGACCAGTCACTTAAACATTAGTTACGGATAAGATTTTTACAAGCAATAATCAGAAAAACAAATCAAGGCAGTTGAATAGACTCTGGTTAATTGAAAGTCAACAAAGGATTATAAAACACAGTACAACAAAAGCAAAATGTCATGGATACTGGAAATTAGAAATAAAATGTTTTTCATTTTCAGTTGCTGCCAGACCTGTTGAATATCTCTAGCATTTCCTGTTTGTATTTGTAAAAGGCAGATTCTGTTCAACTAATTTTGACGAAGTACAGAGAGGCTGAAAAAGGGAAGACAATGGATGTCTAATTGCATGTTAAGGAAGCATTTGAGAAAATTCCAGGTAAAAGGCTGAGAAAATTGAGGCTCACAGAATAAGATGATCTGCTAAAAGTTAGCTTAAGGACAGAAAATGAGTAGTGGTATATGGAGGAAGGTGGACAGTTAGGCCATAGTTAGGCCTGGTGTTTTTCATGTACAAATAAAAGTTAAAGCCACCATAGTTCCAGTTGACCATAGGCTGTTTTCCTCTTCAAGGGGAGAACTGGTGATTTCACCTGAAGATCACCAGACCTTAGGCAAAGAGCAAGGGTGAGATGGCAAGGCCTTCACGAATAACCATAGCACGTGAGAAATTTAACCCACACTGCATCACAAACCAACTGTTGAGCCAACTAAGCTAACCACCTCACATTATGTATAACCTATGACTTGGCTAGTGGAATATAGAATAAAATTATAGAAGTTGCCGATGAAGCCCAGGGGTATGGCAAATATGAATAACACCAATCGACTGCAACTTGATGGACAGCAGAATCGGCATGCAGGTGGCAATTGGAATTTAATACTAAAAAATGGCAGACAATGTGTTTTGGCAGGAAGAATAGGAAAGGCAATATAATAGAACCGTTCTACAGTGCGTACATGGAGAGGAGGCCTGAAGATTCATGCGAATATGAGCTTTGAAAGCAGCAGACACATTGAAATAGTTAGCAAAGTACAAAGCAGGGTTTGGTTACCCTGGAGTTTGCTGTGCTGAACAAATGTACGTTTTGAGCATTGGGGGGAACAATTCTCTGACAATTCAAAGTGCTCCCAATTCAGAAACATAAAAAGAATTAAGTTTCTCCCATTTAACCTGTGGTCACCACAATTCTGGTTGATCATTCTTCTCCATCTCCTCCCTTCAGTCACCATTCTCCTTCCAATCCCACTGCATTTAATTCTCTCACCACATCTTTCCATTTGTTCTTGGGCAAATGCGCTCCTTCTTCCTAGTAATCATCTCCATCATGCACTCAACACATCTTTCTCTCCACAAAAAGAACAGTACATTTCAATTGCTTCTCAGCTACTATCTTAAATGCAAACAATTTTTACTGATCTCCTCATTTGGACTTTACTAAAGATCAAAGCTGGCTTGCTGTAGTCATGTGAACTCTGCCATAAGCCACAAGGTGGGAGCAATTATATTACAGGCAATCCTAATAAAGACACTACATCAGAAGTACTGTAACTTGTCAGAAGTAATGCCGAGATTTGAGTTTAAGAGTTGGTGAGAAGCCACAGCTATTGGAAGAGGCACATGAAATGTTTAGAGCTACAGAAGGTTGCTTAATAAAGAACCACTGAGAAGTAAAGAAATTGGATGGGTTAAAATAGCCATTAATTTTCCTCTCCCATCCCCTGCCAAAATTAAAGGTATTATGTGATAGAACTGATCACTTTTCCACTTGTATTGGCAATAAGACTGCAACAAGGCAGGCCCAATTTGATTAGCAACACTTTTAACACTGTGGGGGAGAGACTGCTTGCTACAAATGGTATTCTATCTCAAATCCAAAAAAATCTGTCCCAAAAAAGAGAGGGGAAAGATAGTAGAAATCCTGAAAGCCTTGAAAGTATGTTTCAGATCCTAAGTGAAAGCAATTTACAAGGCTGTGTTTCAACATAAGGGCTCAAAAGGCATCCACTGATCATTCGTGTGTGAGTGAAGTAACACAGCTCGCAAAATTCTGTGAATTTGGGCAACGAAAAGAAGATCTCGCTGAAGGAATAAAGAGGTTCTGCAGGAAGCACAGGTATAATGAGAGAAGAGAACCTCTCAAGAATGCAATTCACGTGCAGAAGTTGTAAAACTAGAGCATACGCATTGGAATTTTAAAAATTAGGAAAGTGAGGGAAAGGGCATGAAAAAAATACGAGTGGACAAAATAAAGTAAAATCCCATGGTGTTTTATATGTATGTTATAGACCACAGAAGAATATAGAAAAACTACAGCACAAACAGGCCCTTCAGCCCACAAGTTGCACCGAGCATTTCTACCTACTAGGCTTACCTATAATCCTCAATCTCACTAAGTCCCATTACTTATCCAGAAGTCTCTTAAAAGACTATCAAATCCACCTCCACCACCACCACCAGCAGCTGATTCCATGTGCCCATCACCCTCAGTGAAAAACTTACTTCTGACGTCTCCTCTGTACCTACTCCCCAGCACCCTAAACCTATGTCCTTTTGTGGCAGCCATTTCAGCTCTGGGAATAAGCCTGAGAATCCACCCGATGAATACGTCTCATCATCTTATACACCTATATCAGGTCACCTCTCATCCTTTGTCTCTGCAAGGAGAAAAGACCAAACTCTTTCAACCTATCCTCATAAGGCATGCCACCCAATCCAGGCAACATCCTTGTAAGTCTCTTCTCAATGGCTTCCACATCCTTCCTCTAATGAGGAGACCAGAACTGAGCATAGTATACAAATGGGGTTTGACCAGGGTCTTATACAGTTGCAGCATTATCTCCTGACTCCTAACTCAATTCCTCAATTGATGAAGGCAAGTACACCATAAGCCTTCTTAACCACATCCTCTACCTGCGAAGCCAATTTGAGAGTCCTAAGAACCTGGATGCCAAGATCCTTCTGATCTTCCACAGTGCTAAGAGTCTTACCCTTAATATTATATTCCTTCATCCCATTTGACCTGCTAAAATGAACTACCACACATTTATCCGGGTTGAAGTCCATCTGCACTTCTCCGCCCAGTCTTGCATCTTATCTATGTGTCGCTGCAACTTCAGACATCCCTCCAAACTATCCACAACACCTCCAACCTTTATGTCATCGGCAAACTTACCAACCCATCCCTCCACTTCCTCATCTAGGTCATTTACAAAAATCACAAACAGCAAGGGTCCCAGAACAGATCCTGAGGGCACTCCACTGGTGACCAACCTCCATGCAGAAAAAGACCCATCGACAACCACTCTTTGCCTTCTGTCGGCAAGCCAGTGCTGGATTCACAAAGTAATGTCCCTTTAGATCCCATCCCCCTCACTTTCTCAATAAGCCTTGCATGGGGGGCCTTATCGAACGCCTTGCTGAAGTCCATATAAACTACATCTACTGCTCTTCCTTCGTCAATGTGTTTAGTCACATCTTCAAACAAAACTCAATCAGGCTCGTAAGGCATGATTTGCTTTTGACAAAACCGTGCTGACTATTTTTGATCATGCTATACTTCTCTAAACTTTCAAAGAACAAAGAACAAAACAGCACGGGAAACAGGTGTTTCAGCCCAACAAGCCCGCACCGCCACCCCGATGTTCCCACCTCTACCCGCGATCCCCGTCCATGTTTATAGATCTATGGATTAAAAACCAAATTTGAGACAATTTAGGGAGAATTTGTTTTGCCAATTAGCTTAAGAGCACATCTTTGGGATGTGGGAGGAAACCGGAGCACCCGGAGAAAACCCACGCAAGCACGGGGAGAATGCGCAAACTCCCACAGACACAGGCCCAAATCCATGTATCTGCACAGCACAGCGATAGTCACTGAGCTGTCGTGTTGCCCATCAAATGGTCCAGGTCAAGCGTACACTAACGACATGAAGCACTAGGACACTCTCGAAATAAAAAATCCAAGAGCAGCCCTCTCAAGACCCATCGCGTGTATGCCCCTCGTTAGACAACAAGGTGGACCAAAGCACCTGTAGGATAAAAACAAGTACATCAATATCATCATCTATTTACATACTTCCCAGGGACTCCCAAGGCTCATGATCCCTATTTTAAATCAGTTTTCTATACCCCTCCATTCCCATTCTGTTCATGTGCCCATCTAAGTATTTCTTAAATAACTCCAGAATACCTGCCTCCACCACTTTACTTGGCAGCGCATTCCATACCCCCACCACCCTCTGTGTGAAAAAACTCCCTCTAGCATCCAAATTATACTTTACCCCCCTCACCCTAAGCCAGTGACCCCTCGTGCTATTCGAGTCCATCCTAGGAAAGAGCTTAATCCTGTTTACTCTATCTATACCCCTCATAATCTTGTACACCTCTATTAGATCTCCTCTAAGTCTACGTCTTTCTAAGGAAAACAGTCCCAATTTGCCTAACCTCTCCTCGTAACTCAGACCTTCCATACCAGGCAGCATCCTGGTAAACCTCCTCTGCACTGTCTCCAGAGTCTCCACGTCCTTCCTGTAATAGGGCGACCAGAACTGGACACAGTATTCCAAATGAGGTCTAACCAACGTGTTATACAACTGCAACATTAAAGGCCACCTCTTGTACTTTATGCCCCTTCCTATAAAGGTTAACAATTATATGTTTTCTTCACAACCTTCTCCACTTGCTCTGCCACCTTCAGAGACTTGTTCACCTGCACCCCCAGGTCCTTCTGCGTTTCTATATTCTTAATAGATCTACCCTTTATCATATACCTCCCCCCTACATTCTTTCACCCGAAATGCATCACCTCACATTTGTCAGGATATTCATAAATCCTGTCTCTCAGGATCTTCTCCATCAACTTATCAATCACTGAGGGTAGACTCACTAGTTGATAATTTCCTGGGCTATCTCTACTCTCTTTCTTGAATATAGGAACCACATCTGCAATCCTCCAGAACCTCTCCCGTCTCCATCAATGACACAAAGATCATCGCAAAGATCATTATGGTCAAGAATAGGGATCAAAGTGGCAATTTGTATGTGCAGCCAAAAGATACAGGTGAGATACTAAATGAGTATTTTGCATCTGTGCTCATGATGGACAGGGACAAATTATATATAGAAGGCAAGGAGTGGGACTGTACTATAATTGAATAGATTAGCATAGCGATAGTGGTGGTGTTATTGGACTTAAAAGTAAATATATTGCCAAGCCCAGATGAGTTGTACCCTGGGCTACTATGTGACAGAAGGAAGGAGATTACAGGAGCTCTGACGCTAATTCTCTCTGGCCACAGATGAGGGGTCAGAGGACTGAAGGACAGCAAAGGTGGTTCCATTATTCAAGAAGGGAAAATTATAGGCCAATAGTCCAACATCAATGGTGGGGAAATTATTGGAAAAGACTCTGAGGGACAGAATTAACCCACTTGAAGGTAAGGATTAATCTGTGCTGTAAAGCTCTCTGACTAACACTAACGCAGCAAGGGCAACCAGTTGCATTTGCTTCTAGGACATTAAAACAAACTGAACAACAATATGTTCAGATCAAGGAAGAATGCCTGGCTATCATTTTTGCTTGTGAGCATTGTCATTAATACCTGCTTGGGAGAGATAGAATAACAGTGACGTATGTCCACAAGCCACTTTAAAGCATTTTCTCAAACTGCTTCTGTATAGTTCAAAGCAGAGAGTGTTGCTTCGATTGACATGCTCTGGACAACATGTCAATGATGTGCATCTGTTTCCCTTCTTGTATGTCATCTGGACATAAGATACAAGCAAGGGAAACAGACGCACACCATTGACATGCTGTCCAAAGCAGCAATCTGTGAAGAAAACTGAAGACACTACAATAGAATGTGAAATCTACCAGCAGAAACAAACAAGCATATTGCTCAAATCAAGCAAACTACCAAACAGTATGCAACTCTACAAATGCTGCAACTAGTGGTGATGAGAACTTGGCCAGAGAACATCAATGCCACATTTGTAGTCACAAGTATTGGGCAGAGAGATGAAGTGGTAGCTCAAGGTGGCATCTTGTGCCAAGGAAATAGAGTCACTATCACCAACGAGACAAGAGATGCTGGAGTGCAACCACACAAGCCATCAACGAATTACATTTGAAGGAGGCAAGAGAAGCTGGTCAAATGTGAGCTATGAAATTTAGGACCACATCAACAGTGCAGTACTTGCAACAAGTAGCAAGCTTAGCATGTTTGAGAATTGCTGTTGACCTCTTATCATTGCAGACTACTGGGCAGCATGGTGGCTGAGTTGTTAGCCTGGGAAAAATGTTCTTACAGAGTTTGTGCAGATTCTATTCGGTCAAATGGGCTCTTTCTGCACTGTACTATTCTGCCTACTGGGTGTTAGACCAGCTGACTTCAAATGATTATTGGTAAGATTGCAGAATGCCTGAAAGCTCACTTCAGTCATTATGATATTCCAGACATTGTGATGAGCAAAGGCTCAAGGTTCAGGAATGAAAAATTCGGCCACTTCACAAGGGATTTAGATAATCAACATAACACAATCTCTAAACTAACCCTACTCAAATAAAAAGGCTGAGATATCAGTGAAAAATCAAAATAATCAAGAAATCAAATAAATCTAGCACAGATGTATGAAAGTCAAGTGGAGAAACACACCAACTGTAGACATGAAAACTAGCCCAATCCAAAGACTGTCATGCTCTACCCAATAGCAACAAACATTACTTATGCAGAAGTAGCAACTGATGCGGCTGAAAGGAATCAAGGTAAAATGGCACAAAGTCACATTTTAATTTTAAGAAAATTAATGAAGAGGAGCACTGGAGAGTCAGTCAGGATACAAACTTTCAATATTCTCAACAAGATTCAGCCCACATAGATAATTGGCACACGTGTAGAGCAGTCATCATTTCAATTCTATGTAGTGGACACGAACAACCAAAATATACAGCAGGCACAATTAGAGATTCTGTTCCTTCATTGCAGACAGCCAATCATGAAGATGGAAAAAAATACAAGGAGGCCATGGTAAGTGAGGACCTACATAGTAGGACAAAAGCAGAGAACGTGGGCTACAGCAGGAGAAGAATGAATGGAAAAAATTAAACAGACAGCCTGACTGTAGCATTCACACACACTGAAGGCACACACGCAACAATTTACAAATAAGTACATCCCAGATGGCACATAACAGTCACATCCCAGGTGAGATCTTTCTGAGATTACAGTAACAATAAGAGAACCAATACCACTTAAGAGACTCCACAATGTCTAGAGGAGTCATTGTGCCTCTGGAAACTAATCAAGTATCAGGGAATGGGAACAATTAACACATTATCAAAATCAGCTTGACAAACACGCTTTGATATGGTAAACAGACAGACATGTCCAGAAAATGATTGAAGTTAAAGCATACAGGACAATGGATCCACATATGATCAAAACAGAACTGTAACTAACTCAAAGTAATAATATGATGACCTAATTGAAATGTTGCACATTGTAATGTGAAAAAGTATAAAAATGTGTAAAAAGAACCTATGATTAGCAGAGTAGCTCAGAAGCAAGCTGGATTTACAGTTCCCAGCTCTCCCCTTATATATTTTGAGTAAAAGCCATTTTTGTTGTAGTTAATCAGTCTAGGAGGACTCACTTTGTTCATTTCCTCCAACAACCCAGAAACGATCATCATCACTAAAGAGGTAGTGCTAGGCAAGCCAATGGGGCTAAAGATAGACAAGATTCCTGGCTCTGATGGAATGCATCCCGGGGTACTAAGAGATAGCAGGGGAAATAATAAATGCACTCTGGTAATTTACCAAAATTCGCTGGTCACTGGTGTAATTCTGACAGATTGGAAATCAACAAATGTGATGCCACTGTTAAAATAGTAGGTAGACAAAAGGTAGGTATGATAGGCTGGTTAGCTTAACTTCTCTCGTGGGGAAAATACCTGAACCTATTGTCAAGGAAGAAATAGCGAAACATCTAGACAGAAATTGTCCCATGGGACAGATGCGGCATGGGTTCATGAAAGGCAGGCAATGATTAACCAATTTACTGGAATCCTTTGAGGACATGACGAATGCAGTGGGCAACACGGTGGTTATGGTTTATCTGGACTTCCAGAAGGTACTTGACAAGGTGCCACACAAAAGGCTGCTATATAAATTAAAGGTGCACAGCATTACAGGTAATATATTACCATGGATAGAGAATTGGTTAACTAACAGAAAGCAAAAAGTGGGGAAAAATGTGTATTTCTTGGTAATCAGTAACTAGTGGTGGAACTCAGGGATCAGTGTTTGGACAATAATTCTTTACAATTTACATAGATAATTTAGACTTGGGGATCAAGTGTAATATAGTAAAGTTTACAGATGACACGAAGATGAGCGGTCGAGCAAAGTGTGCAGAGGACACAAAGTCTGCAGAAGGATATAGATAGTCTAGATGAGTTGACAAGGGTCTGGTAGATGGAATACAATGTTGGTAAATGTGAGGTCATCCATTTTGGTAGAAATAACAGTAAAATGGGCTATCATTTATATGGCAAAAAAATTGCAGCATGCTGCTGTGCAGAGGGACCCATGGCTGCCCTTGTGCAGGAACTTCAAGGAGTTGATTTGCAGGTGCAGCAGGTAATTAAGAAGGCAAATGGAATTTTGTCCTTCATTGCTAGAGGGATGGAATTTAAAAACAGCGAGGTTATGTTGCAGTTATATAAGGAGCTGGTGAGGTCATACCTGGAGTCCTGTGTACAGTTTTTGTCTCCTTTCTTGAGAAAGGATGTACTGGCACTGGAGAGGGTACAGAGGAGATTACAAGTGTAGAATTCCCTGCCCAGTGAAGCAGTTGAAGCCACCTCATTGAATGATTTTAAAGCAAAGATGGATAGATTTGGAAAAGTAAAGGAATTAAGGGTTAAGGTGAGCAGGCAGGTAAATGGAGCTGAGTCCACGAGATGATCAGCCATGATCTATTGAATGGCAAAGCAGGCTCAAGGGGCCAAGTGGCCTACTCCTACTCATAGTTCTTATGTTCTTTTACAAAATGACCATCAGTTTCAGTGGTCTATCAGTCCCAACAACTGAAATGGAACAAATTACTAAGACAACAAGTGCCACAAGAACACTATTCACAAAGATTGAATGTCACACAGATGAACAGCCAATGACAACACGCCTGAGTACCATGAACAGATTTGCACGATTTAATGACTATGTATTGCAATGCATGTGCAGGGGCTGACTAGAATGCATGAGGACAAATGCTATATAGTGGGTTATATATAATAGTACATGCAAATTTATCTTTTATGAAGAGGGGAACGTTTGGAATTGAAACACAATATTATGCTACAGATTCTACCTGGCTTGCTATAGTCTCATATAATTTCTGCCATAAGCCAGAGGTTGAGATGTCATATTACAGGTAGTTCTAATAAAGATTGTCCAAGAAGCGTGGTAATCTTTGAACTCATGACACCAATGTACTTGTTCTGAACTTATACTTTTTTAATCACACATCAGTATCCAGTTGTTACTCCTTGCTTCTTGATACTGCCCAAGATTTTTCATTATGTAACAAGGCCTGGCTCTCAACTGTCTTCTGCATTCTTCCCTTCAGTTTCAGCAATACTTTTCTATCACATAGCATTCCATTGTATTTCTGCCAATTACTCCAACCAGAGTTAATCCATTGTTGTATTTTCATATTTCTGTCATCTGCCATCAGTAACCACAGGTGCTCAGAGCTAATCGCTTTTTTCATCCATAATCTTTATACCTTCATTCCAATCCTCTGCCCTAGGCTTAAATTGACATCCATATATTTAGACTTCAATCAACTGATCTTTGTACTAGTGTTCCAGTGTTTTTCTCCAGTTCTTCAGAAACTCAACCAAATTCTCATCATCCCATCATATAATTCAATGTCATTTTGCAATCATTGATCAAGGCAATTCCTGCATCGTTTGTCAAATTATATCATCCATGACTAGCAGAAATAAGAAACTAGGCACCAATCCTTGGTCTAAAAATTTTTACGCAACACACACTGTCTGAAAGAAGAATGTTCACTGGGGCACAGCCAACGCATTAGGCTCTTCAATCAGCGCGTTGGAGTTTGAACATCCACGTGAAAAAACAAGGGACACCAAGAATGCACCCCTAAAAATGCTGTACTTCCTCACTTCAACTCAAATGTTTGCACAGATCATGCTGCTGAAAAAGAGCCTTGAATGCATTAACTTCCAACTCAGATAACAGAATGCCAACTGAGTTAAACTAACATTTTTAACTGAATACAGTACCTTCTAGGTAGTGGCGTAGAGATTTTAAAAACATGTCCAACCTTACATTTTTGAGATGCAATCAATACTCTATTGTCCATATAAATAAAATTGAGTTACCAAAAATTCATTATACTCCATTTAATACTTTCAAATTTTAAACAGCAGGAACTGCTTTATATAAATCCCACCACCAATGTGAACAACACAATAAATATTTATGTAGGGCCAATAAATATTTACATGAGCCTTTAATGAAGTATGACACCAAACCATAAAAGTAGATGTTCAATCAGATGATGAAAAGCTTAGTCAAAGATGGAGATTCTAAGTTGTCTAAAAGGAGGAAAATGGGTTAGAGGCAGAGAGGTGCAGGGAGGAAATTCTAGAGCTGAGATCTTGGCAACTGGAGTTTCCTTGGGCTGCACCTTTCAAATCCACACCCACTACCGTCTAAGACAAGAGCAGCAGATACATGGGAACATTACCACCTGGAAGTTCGCCTCCAAGTCATTCACCATCCTGACCTGGAAATATATCACTGTTCCTCAACTGTCGCTGGGTCAAAATCCTGAAACTCCCTCCCTATCAACACTAAGGTTGTACCTACACCTCAGGAACAAGTGCGGTTCAACCAGCAGCTCATTACCATCGTCCCAAGAGCAACTAAGAAAGGCCACTAAACACTGGTAATGTCCCATAAATGAATTTTTAAAAAAGGAGCAGCACCAATGGTGAAGCAATTGAAATTAGGGCTTCTCAAGAGACTAGAATTAAATGAACGTAGATATCTGACAGTTGTAGAGCTGGAGAAAATCAAAGGAGGGATCTGAAAGCCAAGAAATTTAAAATCAAAACTTTTCCTGACCAGGTGTTACTGCAAGTCAGCGAGCACGCAAGATACAAGGTAACAGGACTTGGGTGCAATTTAATAAACAGGCAGGTGTAGTTCTGGATTATCTCGGGTTTACAGTAGGAAAAAATATGAGCTATCAGCTAGGGAGTCCACAGGAGTAGTCAAGTCTCAAGATGATTTCCCAATGATTATGGTCCAAACCCATCTTGGGTCAAATATGACATTATGATTTCAAATAGGCTTGGTCAGGCTCAGGCTACTGCCATGGAGAGGGATGGAATTGGTAGCAAAAGACTAGAGTTTGGACCAGGGGCCAAACAGTTTCAGTCTTTTCAATCTTTAATTGAAAAACATTTTCTTATCCAGTCTTGGGTGTCAGATAAGCAGCTCGATCATTTAGCAATAGTAGAGTTGAGAGAGGTACTAGAAACATAGAAAACAGACGCAGGAGTAGGCCATTCAGCCCCTCAAGCCTGTACCACCTTTCAACATGATTGTGGTTGATCATGCACTTTCAGTATCCCACTTCAGCTTTCTCTCCATACCCCTTGATCCCTTTATCCACAAGGGACATGTCCAGCTCCCTCTTACACATATCTAACGAACTAGCCGCAATAGCTTTCTGTAATAGAGAATTCCGCAGGTTCACAATTCTGAGTGAACAAGTTTGTCTCATCTCAGTCCTGAATGGTTTATTCCTTATTCTTAGACTGAGACCCTTAATTCTGCACTTCCACAACATCGAGAACATTCTTCGTGTATCTAGCCTGTCCAGTTCCATCAGGATTTTATGTTTCTATGAGGTCCCCTCTCATTCTTCTAAAGTCTAGTGAGTACAAGCCGAGTCAGCACAATCTCTCTTCCTATGTCAGTCCTGCCATTCGAATCTTCGCTGGACTCGCTCAATAGCAACAATGTCCTTCCTCATACTAGGAGACCAAAACTACACACAATATTCAAGGTGTGGCCTCACCAAGGCTCTGCATAACTGCAGCAAGACATCCTTACTCCTTTACTTAAATTCTCTTGCTATAAAGGCCAGCATGCCATTAGCTTTCCTGACTGCCTGCTGTACCTGATTGCCAACCTTCAGCGATTGTTCCACCATGACACCTAAGTCATGTTGCACCTCCTCCTTTCCTAAAGTGCCACCATTCAGTTTTTGCTGAAGTGGATAACTTCACATTTGTCCACAGTATATTGCATTTGCCAAGTACTTGCCCATTCAGCTAACCTGTCCAAGTCACCCTACAGCCTGTTTGCATCCTCCTCATAGCACAGACAGCTTAGTGTCATCTGTAATTTCGGAGATATTGCATTCAGTTTCTTCATCCAAATTTTTAATGTACATTGTGAATAGCTGGGGTCCCAGCACTGAACCCTGCAGTTCCCCATTAAACACTGCCTGCCACTCTGAAAAATATCTATTTGTTCCCACTGAACATAAGAAACAGGAGCAGGAATAGGCCATCCAGCCCCTCGAGCCTGCCCTGCCATTCAATAAGATCATGGCTGATCTGCAGTGGTTCAGTACCACTTTCCCGCTTTCTCCCCATAATCCTAATTCCCTTGTCAATCAAAAACCTATCCACTCTTGACTTGAACACATTCAGCAAGAAAGCCTCCGCCACTTCATCAGGCAGAGAATTCCAAAGATTCACCACTCTTTGCGTGAAGAAATTCCTCCTCAACTCTGATCTGGACCACCACCAGCACCACCACCCGCGATCGCTTTTCTATGTTTATAGATCTATGGATTAAAAAACCAAATTTGAGACAATTTAGGGAGAATTTATTTTGCCAATTAGCCTAAGAGCACATCTTTGGGATGTGGGAGGAAACCGGAGCACCTGGAGAAAACCCACGCAAGCACAGGGAGAATGCACAAACTCCCACAGACACAGGCCTAAATCCACGTATCTGCACAGCACAGCGATAGTCACTGAGCTGTCGTGTTGCCCATCACATGGTCCAGGTCAAGTGTACACTAACGACGTGAAGCACTAGGATACTCTCGAAAAAAAAAATCCAAGAGCAGCCCTCTCACGACCCATCGCGTGTATGTCCCTCGTTAGACAACAAGGTGGACCAAAGCACCTGTAGGATAAAAACAAGTACATCAATATCATCATCTATTTACATACTTCCCAGAGACTCCCAAGGCTCATGATCCCGATTTTAAATCGGTTTTCTATACGCCTCCATTCCCATTCTGTTCATGGGTCCATCTAAGTATTTCTTAAATAACTCCAGAATACCTGCCTCCACCACTTTACTTGGCAGCGCATTCCATACCCCCACCACCCTCTGTGTGAAAGAACTCCCTCTAGCATCCAAATTATACCTTACCCCCTTCACTCTAAGCCCGTGACCCCTCGTGCTATTCGAGTCATCCAAGGAAAAAGCTTAACCCTGTTTACTCTACCTATACCCCTCATAATCTTGCACACCTCTATTAGATCTTCTCTAAGTCTACGTCATTCTAAGGAAAACAGTCCCAATTTGCCTAACCTCTCCTCGTAACTCAGACCTTCCATACCTGGCAGCATCCTGGTAAACCTCCTCTGCACTCTCTCCACAGTCTCCACGTCCTTCCGGTAGTAGGGCGACCAGAACTGGACGCAGTATTCCAAATGAGCTCTAACCAACGTGTTATACAACTGCAACTTTAAAGGCCAGCTCTTGTACTTTACATCCCTTCCCATAAAAGCTAACATGCTATATGCTTTCTTCACAACCTTCTCCACTTGCCCTGCCACCTTCAGAGAATTGTTCACCTGCACCCCCAGGTCCCTCTGCGTTTCTATACACTTAATAGGTCTGCCCTTTATCATAAACCTCCCCACTACATTCTTTCTCCCAAAATGCATCACCTCACATTTATCAGGATTGAATTCCATCTGCCATCTATCTGCCCAAGCTACCAGCCTATCTATGTCTTGCTGCATCGCCTGACAATGCTCCTCACTATCCGCAAGTCCAGCCATCTTTGTATCGTCTGCAAACTTGCTGATCACTCCACTTACTCCCTCTTCCAAGTCATTTATATATATTACAAATAGAAGGGGTCCCAGTACCGAGCCCTGCGGCACACCACTAGTGACCGATCTCCAGCTAGAAAAACACCCTTCCACTATTACTCTCTGTCTCCTATTACCAAGCCAGTTACTTATTCATCTAGCTACCTGTCCTTGTATCCCATTAGCCTTGACCTTCTCAACTAACCTTCCATGATAGACTTTGTCAAACACCTTACTAAAATCCATATAGATGATATCAACGGCTCGCCCTTTGTCCACAATTTTTGTCACATCCTCAAAAAATTCTACCAGATTTGTAAGGCACAACCTCCCCTTAACAAATCCATGCTGTGTATCCCTAATCAGATCGCAATGCTCTAAGTGCCTATACATCCTATCTCTAAGAATCCCCTCCAACAGCTTCCCTACCACTGATGTCAAACTTACCGGCCTATAATTTCCAGGGTTATCCCTACTACCCTTTTTAAACAACGGTACATTAGCTATTCTGCAGTCCTCTGGGACAGTAATCCTTCCTACCATTATTCCTATCAAAGTGGATAACCTCACACTTGCTAACATTATACTCCATCTGCCAGGTCCTCGCCCACTCACTCAACCTATCCAGATCCCTCTGCAGGCTTTCCATACCCTCCACGCAATTCACTGAGATAGAATTGCCTCGCCAACACCTCATACAACTCCAAGATAAACTCTTTGTTTTTAAACTCCATTCCTCCAGCAGTGAAGGACAAAATTCATTGTCTTCTTAATTTCCTGCTGCACCTACAAATAAATATTTTGCAATTCATGCACAAGGACACCCACGTTCCTCTGCACAGCAGCTTGCTGCAGTTTTTTTACCGTAAAAACAGTCCATTTTGCTGTTATTCCTAAAAAAAATGGATGACCTCACATTTACCAACACTCTATTCCAACTGCCAGACCCTTGCCAACTGAAAAACTATCTATATCCCTCTGCAGACTTCATGTCCTCTGCACACTTTGCTTTACCACACATCTTTGTGTCATCTGCAAGCTTTGACACATTACACTTGGTCCAAATTTGCGCAAATTGTAAACAATTGCCATTCCAACATTGACCCCTAAATCCCATCAGTAGTTATTGATTGCCAACCAGAAAAACACCCATTTATCCCCATTCTTTGCTTTGTTAGTTAACCAATCCTCTATCCATGCCATTAAATTAAAGGTGCACAGCATTACGAATAATGTATGTAGGAGCCTTTTGTGCAGCACCTTGTCAAATGCCTTCTCGAAATACAAATACGCCACATCCACCAGTTCCCTGTTGTCCACTGACTCAATGTCCTCAAAGAGTTCCAGCAAATTAGTTAAACATGAGCCGCCTTTCATGAATCCATGCTGCATCTGCTCCATGGGACAATTTCTATCCAGATGTTTCACTATTTCTTTCTTGCTTTTGCCTCAATATAGAAGTTAAGCTAATCAGTCTATAGTTCCCCATCTTTTGCCTACCTCTTTTTTTAAATAGTGGCATTACATTTGCTGCTTTCCAATCTGTCAGAACCGTGAATTTTGGTAAATTAGTGCAAGCTCATTTGCTATTTCCCAGTTGTAAAGATAGGAATGGATCTGGGTGGCAATAACACATTCAAGGACATGGAGCTGCAGTTTCCAAGAACAGGTGAGGGTTATTCTTCTTTCAGAAAAGGGATGATGACTGCAAATTAAAAAGAAACAGGGACAATATTTGGAGAAAGAGCCATTAGCATTATTGGTTAACATGGGGAGCAGAGGGGAAGTTGAGTGCTCCACAGTTTACAGAATCCCTACAGTGCAAGGAGGCCATCAGGCCCTTTGTGTTTGCACCAATACTTTGGCAGAACACCTTTATCCAGGCTCTCTCTTTGTAATCCTACATATTTATCCCATTAATCACCCTAACCTACACATCTTTGGACATTAAGAAGCAATTGCGCATGTTAATCCACCTAACTTGTATAGCTTTCAGCTGTGGGAGGAAACCCACACAGACACAGGGAAAATGTGGAAACTCCACAGAGACATTTGTCTAAGGCCAGAATTGAATGGATCCTTGGCACGGTGATACAGTAGTGCTAACAACTGTGCCAGCCCACAATCGGGATAAGATTGAGGAAGATGTCCTAGCCAAGAGGACAATAGAGGAGATATGAAAGAAGATCTGAGAAATTACACAAGAACGTGCAAGATACAGAAAAAACAAATCCAGAATTAAATAATGGCATCCATACAGGCAAATTTTTCACTGCATTTTCTTAAAATTTAGAAAATACGTGCAAAACCAGGTTTGTTCTTCAAAGTACTAGTGACAAATAATTTAAATCATTTTGAAAGCTGGAAAGGCAATAGATTATCAGAGCTCCTTTAGGCATAGTTCATTTTGAGTTCTGTATAAACAACTGGAAATAGGTGCAACTTGAAATTTCATTGCCAACATTTTAATGAGTTTTATCAGCGAGTAGGTGACATTTGATAAAATATCACCTAAATCAGAGTGAGAGTGGAGTTCAAGTTATTGTTCAAAGTTACATTGTCTGTGTTTTTCTTCAAAATACAGTAACTTTTCCCACAGCGTTTCCTAATGATAAGAAGTCTCACAACATCAGGTTAAAGTCCAATAAGTTTATTTAAAATCACAACCTTTTGAGCGCTGCTCCTTTATCAGGTGATTGAATTCCACTCACCTGATGAAGGAGCAATGCTCCAAAAGCCCATGATTCCAAATAAACCTGTTGGTCTTTAACCTAATATTGAGAAACTTCTTATTATGCCCACCCTCATCCACATTATGTTCTTCAATGGGAAAGAGGAGATACAACTGGGGTCACTAACCAGATTAGTTAACATGAAGAGCTATGTCATAGGCTAGAATGAATATGCTTATATTTGTACTTGGAACTCCCTAGCCAAGATCACCATATCTTGAAGAAATTAATTTTGTATATATAGCACAAGCAATTCAAATGGTCCCACTCTTCCTCCTCTCTCTTACCCCACCAGTTAATGTGTCTTTCAGTGAATTGTTATAGTCAAAATATTTACAACAGATCAAAAACTAATTAAAACCCCCTGCTCTGGTAATAAGCATCTTCAAATTTTACAAAATCGGTTTACTCAGATTTGACTCTCACTAAGATGTTTTAGCAAACTGCCTACAAGGGAATTTTATTCTCGAGATCTCTACTGCAGAATATTAGAAACTGCTGAGGTATTGAAAAACAATTTCCAAACTTAAATCAAGATAACTTGTTATATACTTTGTAATTTACAAATCTGAATAAGTTTAGACAATGGCAAAATAAGATTGGATGACAATTATGTACCCTATAATTCTTGTGAAGTTGGTTTTGCATTGCTTCTAATATATCTTTTGCTTCAGAAAGCAGGCTGTATGCATAAATATAATTAAAGTAACAATTTTTGTGATAACAGCAGGTCTAAATGACAGCACCTGAAGCAAAACACCACCTCACATAGGACATCTTGAAATGCATTCCCTATTGGGCTGCATTTTGAATGACCACTGTTGCAGAAGACAAACAGATCCATTCAAATATAAGGGATGCAACACAAACGTACTCTATAAACTTAGATTTCCAAAGCATTCATCATGCAAGGAGCTAAACCAGTGAGCTGGCATCTGCTAATGGCTTCAGCAATCTGCTGGTAAAACAATTTGAAGTAGTAAAATTGCACATTTTAGCAGAGAATCAATTTCACGGACATATCCATAACCACTTGAGAAGCACACACACTTTAGTATATTTCTATAGCTACTCGGTTATTATCAGCATCATGTCTTGACAGAGTCCTAAAATTTTAAAATTGCTCACCAATCACAGCCAATTGTAAATAAATACAGCAGTCTGCACAGAAACATAATGTGGGAATATAGCAGCAAAACTTAATTTGTATAAAGTCTTCGGTCATCTCGTGGCTCAGTAAATTTATCCAACAAAATTGTGCAATTTAAAGCTACCCATGTTCAGAGCTATGAAAACAGTACCTCATGATCTCAGACATCCCAAATGACTAAGAATAATTAAATATTTCTGAAATGTAGTTGCATTGCAGCATAAAAGTGCATAGCCAAGTTGCACACAGCAAGAGCACACAACTGAAATAGTAACTTGAATTGGCCAAGGTACTCCTCTGACCCTCTTCAAACATAACGGTATGGCATTTTTTTGTATCCACTCCAGAAGGTATAATGTTTCATCCGAATACACATATGTTCCATCACTATAAAAGCCTGCAAAAGGTGCTAATGAGAGAGTCAGAATTTCCAAATATAGTGAAATTCTGGCCTGCAACTGTATCAGAGCAGCAATCTCAGTCGAACTGCCACTCTTGAGCTGGGAGCTGTGCATTACAGCAAAGCTGTTTCACCCAACTATTCACAATCAGATGGCACAGTGGCATAGTTGTCATCTGATGGAGTTAGCACTCCTGGACAATTGCCAGATAAATCCTTACGTTGTAAATTCCTGAAGGGATTTCCCAGCACATCATTAGAGTACACCCAAATGCAACATTAAGAACCAGGAAGATATGATTGCTTCTCGGTTGAAAGTGCTCTTACCTACTTAGGAATACCTCTGATCTACATGTAGCTGTTATCAATAATCAAAAGAGTATCTATAATTAAAGGAAATAGAATCACTGAGAATTTGGCTACAAGGTATCTGTGGCAACAATCTAATAGTCGGTTTCAAGTAGCATCATTTGGTTTTATGCAAGTAACCTAATGGAATGAAGGATAAATGAAGAAATTAAATGGGACTAATACATCTCCTTTAACGGAAAGAATGAGGCTGTATCTTGAGTGCAAAACTTGCTTCAGTCATTACTTTCCCCTTTCCAAGGCATGTAATTCCCAGTTTTTACATTATACAACTATTCACTTCAATCTTCCAACAATGGATATACAGTTCTTGCTGAAGTAATTTGTGGTTAATGATTTGTATATTAATTCAGAATCATATGACTCAGCTAAAAAATTACAGATTTATTTTCTCAATTTGGGCTCTTCCCACCTCTTTCATCCTTTCCATGTCCATCAGTTGCACCTATGGACACAGGATACTCGAAGGAATAGAATCAGTTTATGAAGGTTTAAAAACACTTAGAAGTGATAATAGGCTCTTCTCTTTTAATTATGCCATCAAAGCAGCAAATTATAAGCTTATATAGTGGAGTAATTTTCAAATCAAGACATAATATTCATTACATCAATACTGTCATCAATTCAATCTACATTTTTTTTCCATTTTAGCTTGCCTTTTTTCTGTCCTATAAGCGTTCCCAAAATACCAAAGATGGGGAGTTTAACCAGAGATGCTAATTCAGTGATGACATTATCAATAGGATATTCAGACCTGGAAGAGAAACTTGGAGGTGATGTTCTTCTTATGAAATTGTTGTCATTGTACTGCCGAGTGCTGGAGACCTCAGGTTTGAGGGCTACCAAAGGAGCATTTTCAAGTTTCTGCAGGGCATCATGCAGCACATACACAATGCAGTCATGATACACCAATAATGGAGATGAGATGCTCTGCCCTCGATTTTACTGAGCTGAGCCTATTCAAATAAATGGAGTACAAAGAACAAAACAGCATGGGAAACAGGTCCTTCGGCCCAACAAGCCCGCACCGCCACCCCGATGCTCCCACCTCTACCCGCGATCCCTGTCCATGTTTATAGATCAATGGATTAAAAACCAAATTTGAGACAATTTAGGAAGAATTTGTTTTGCCAATTAACCTAAGAGTACATCTTTGGGATGTGGGAGGAAACCGGAGCACCCGGAGAAAACCCACACAAGCACGGGGAGAATGCGCAAACTCCCACAGACACAGGCCCAAATCCATGTATCTGCACAGCACAGCGATAGTCACTGAGCTGTCGTGTTGCCAATCAAATGGTCCAGGTCAACTGTACACCAACGACGTGAAGCACTAGGATACTCTCGAAAAAGATCCCAAGAGCAGCCCTCTCACGACCCATCGCGTGTGTGCCCCTCGTTAGACAACAAGGTGGACCAAAGCACCTGTAGAATAAAAACAAGTACATTCCATCTATATACTTTGGGTGCTGTGGGGGAAACTTTGGAAGTTGAGATAAACCAATCATTACAAGCTAAGTTTCAATAGCCGGTGAATAAATTAAGGCAAAAAGACAGAAGAGAAGAAATCTCAGGATCACAACTACTAATCCACAACTACTAATCCATAACATTAAATAGGGACAAACAGATTAGTTGTCCAAAGTGCAACTTAAGGAATGGTATAAGAGGAAGGATTCAAAAATCATTCCTTTGAAAGCCAGGAGTGATTCAGGCAGCTGGGTTAAGAGTATACAGCAAGGTGAGCTGTGTGAAGTATGCACACCTGACATTTTTTTGAAAAAGGTGAAGTTTGCAAATACTTACCTTGCCAGTTGCTTAAAATGGCAACTATAAAGGCAATGAGAGTGGCTGCATTTCCGCAAGTTCTGGTGCTAATCCTTGTTTCTAATCCTGATGTACAATCCATAATTATTTGATCCTGATGTATAAAATCTGTGCTATGCTCCTGGTAAATCCTAACTAAACTTTGACTGCCTTTCTTGACGTGGCATCCTGTCATCAGAGACAGCCAGGGTGGGTCCCAGTCGCAGTGACAGTTTCACTGGTGAGCGAACCTATGCTTTGGCAATGCTGCAAGCATCAAGATTATGGCTCCTGTCGAGGGAAGTTGTGTTCAATAGTATCAGTTGCCTTGATGAACTGTGAGAAATGTAAAAGAAAATAGATGAAGCAAAAGGGAGAATCCAATCAGTCAAAAAGGCATTTCCTTCGTGGGGCTCACCTTCAGTCTGTGGAAATCCTGCTGTATGGTGTAAAATTCTGGTTGATTCGGGATGGAAGTAGTAGTCCATACATTCAGCTTCCCTAAGGGAGCTGGGGATGAACTCTTGGCCAAATTTGAGAACTGGCTGCCATGCTTTCACAAACTCAGTTTCAAGACTGGCCATTAAGTTTGATTGCGTGCATTTTATTTGGTCTTGAAGGCTTAGGGTCAGTCCAAGACTCCAACCACTGGTCTTGTGTTTTCCTGCCTCCTTGTGTTCGTCGAGAAGGGCTAGAAGCAGCCAGACACAATAGGTCCTCGGCTTCTCTTTACTGGGGCTCCAGGGTGACGATATGGAGGAGGTGCAAAGGCTTCAGTGAAACTCTAAATGGATTCTGGATGGTGCTCAATGATCCTATCATGGCTTAGGTTTTTGAGCTAATGAATGGTTTTAATATCCTGCAGTTCATGACTAATCCTAAACTTTGTTCCCTTGTGATTATACTCCAGACTTTGTGTTATCTTTTACCCTGACAAGGCAGTATGGTATGGCACAAAGGTATTTGTCACCTGTTATCCTACAAAATTCAGGATTGTCCATTCTTCATCTTTGATGGCATTTATCCAATGATGGAACAAGAGAGGCCTTCATTTCATTACCATTTGCATTCAATCTTGGTTTTAATGCATATTACCAGGGTGAGTTAGAGGAACTGGCCACCCTCCTTCTGGCCCTGTCAAATTCTAGTCTTCGCATTTCACTATTTGCAATACAGAAATACATCCTGGTTTGGGATTGTTTGTCGGTCTCCTTTATGTCGGAGAGCGTGGTTGTATGACATGAGGGTTACATGGTCTTTACCTTGTTTCTTTATGCTGTAATCCTTGCATTTACACAGAGGCAGTTTTTTTGATAATATTCACCTTAGAGAGGAGTAACATTAAAGTAGGGTGCAAGTAGATGATTTGGAATAAAGGTAGTTGGTATGACCTTATAAGTCCTCAATATAGGTAAGGAAAACACCCATTAGAACTACTGGTGCCACGTTTCTCTTTTGTATTTTCGTTATTTTGCGGTTTAAGGAATTCTTGCTTATTTCCTATGACAATGGTTATTTGATTAATTGACTGATGGAATATACAATGAGCACCATCCTGTTGTTAGGATTTCTTTGATGAGTGAAATTTCTGACCATGGGACCTAAGTGATGCCTCTCAAGTATCTAAAAATAGGAGTACTTTGCTTTGTTCACTGTACAAGATTGATCCAACTGGAGGAGAGAGCGCAGCTGGGCGGGGGGGGGGGGGGGGGGGGGGGGGGGAGAGAGAGGAGGAAGAGAGAGAGGAGGGAGAGAAGAGGGGAGAGAGGAGAGAGAGAGAGAGAGAGAGAAGAGAGAGAGAGAGAGAGGGAGAGGAGAGAGAGAGAGAGAGAGAGAGAATGGAACCACAGGAAATAGTTGATTTCAAGAAAAAATTAGATATAGCTCCTATAACTAAAAAGATCAAGGATGTAGGGGTAAGGGGAATCAGGGTATTGAATTCGATGATTAACCATGATTGTAATGAGTGGCGGAGCAGGCTCAAAGACCTAAACTGCTTACTCCTGCTTTTGGTTGCTATGTTTATCCTAGTCAAATGGAAGGTACGCTGGTCATCCTTCCGAGATGTCTCCTTTCAGAAGCATTTGGATTACTTGCTTTCTTAAGACTTGGTTCCCTTGGGGATAAAGTATCCTATTGGCTTCAGGGCCTTCGTTTGGTTCAACCTCATCTTTCTTCAGTATGAAGTTAGGCTGAATGGAGGAGTAGGTCACTCTCCAAGTGCTCATATTATAGGGATATCCAGTATCTCCTCAAGGGCTACCCGTGGGGCCTGGAGGGGCTGATATAGACTCTGATTTGTGTATATTTCATTCAAGAGGATTTTCTTCATCTAATTGGGAGGAGGAGAATTGTATCTTCTCCCCAAAATATCTCATTGAGTGGTGAATGATTTTTCTTCTCCTTAATGATAGGATTTCCTTAGTGGAAAATGGTTTCAGTTTTCTGGTGCCAGCAGGGCCTAAATGGTACCTCTGATATGGCTAGAGAGGACAGAGGTCTGTATTTTGTAAGTCATGGTGTGATATGAGAATTCTTGGCTTACGGCTCCTGTACACAAATGGACATTGCATAGATGGCAATATTCTGATGTTCCCCCTTTTCTGGGGTATCTTTTCAATATGTAGAAATGCCAGTGTTGGACTTGGGTAAACACAGTAAGATGTCTCACAACACCAGGTTTAAATCCAACCAATTTATTTCATAATAATACCACAAGCTTTCGGAAACTGTATTCTTTCATCAGATGTGTGGAAGGTTTTGATCAGAGAAAGGCATCTAAAGACATACACGATTTAGAGAATACTGATTAGAATGCAGAGTTTGTTTGCATCTTTAAGACTTAAAAAGATTAGCTGCAAAGATTTGCATTCTAATCAGTGTTCTGTAAACCGTGTGTATCTTTATATGCCTTTCTCTGATCAGAACCTTCCACACACCTGACGAAGGAACACCATTTCTGAAAGCTTGTGGGATTGCTATTAAATAAACTGGTTGGACTTAAACCTGGTGTTGTGAGACTGCTCACTATCTTTTCATCGCCAGAGATGTGGGGATGCTGAATTAGGTCCAATTGATTGTACTTTATCCATAAGGGATTCTGTACCTTGTGCAGCTCTGTCTTTGTTATGGTCTGGAACAGGGGATGCATGATTGTGGCACTTAGTCATGGCTTCATCCTTTCATCTTATGATTCCCCCATTTGTTCTGGTATCCTTTCATCTGCACCAACTACAATGATTGATAATATGAACAATTTGTATATTTGCTAGTCTTTTCTGTATATATGAATAATAATCATTCTACACTGTAGAAGATTTTGTCAATTTCATGTGTCTTGTGCTAAAATAGAAGACGCTTAATAAAATCCTTTATTAAAAAAACTAGGAAAGCAAAGGTATGGAAGAAAGATAAAGCCAAAAATGTTTTATCCCTGACCTCATAATTGACCAGAAAGGTAACTGTGGACGTAGAGGATGTGCGCATAGTTCTTAATGAATATTTTACTTTAGTCTTCACAAAAGAGGATAATGCCGATATAGTTGAGGGGTGCGAGGTATTGGATAAAAGGTAAAACGAGCGTGACGGTAGGTGTGTACAGGACACCTAGCAGCAGTCAGGATGTGGGCAGAAAAAGCATATAAAAAGGCAACATTACAATAATCATGAGAGACTTCAATATGCAGGTGAACTAGGAAAATCAGGAAGGTCATAGATCCCAAGAAAAGGAATTTATGGGGTGTCTAAGATACGTTTTGGAGCAGCTTGTAACAGATCCTACTAGGGAACAGGCCATTCTGGATTTGATGTGTAATGAAGCAGACTTAATTAGGGAACTTAACATGAAGGAACCCTTAAGGAGCAGTGACTACAATATGACAGAATTTACCCTGCAGTTTGAGAAAGAAACTGCAATCAGATATAACAGTATTACAATTAAATAAAGTAACTATAAAGATATGAGGGAGCAGCTAGCCAAAGGAGCTAACAGCAAAGACAAGGAAAGAGCAATGGCAGGAGTTTTTGAGAGTTATTCGGGAGGCTCAACAGAAATTCATCACAAGGAGGAAACATGTGAAGAGGAGGACAAGGCATCCATGGCTGATGAGGAAAGTCAAGGAGAGCATAAAAGCATACAAAGTGGCAAGCCAGAGGATTGGGAAACTTTTAAAAGTGAGCACAGGACAACTGTGTGTGTGTGTGTGTGTGTGTGTGTGTGTGTGTGTGTGTGTGTGTGTGTGTGTGTGTGGTGTGTGTGGTGTGTGTGTGTGGTGTGTAACTAGTAATATAAGAAGAGTTTTTGCAATATATAAAAGAGTGAGGAATAGACTTTGGATCACTGGAAAATAAGGCTGGAGAAATATTAGTAGGGAAATAAAGCAATAGGAGAGGAACAGAGTAGTTAGTTTACATCAGTCTTCACGGTGGAAGATACCAATGGGATACCATAACTCCAGGAGAGTCGGGGGTACAGGTGAGTATCGTGGCTATCACGAAGGAGAAGGTTCTGGGGAAGCTGCAAGTCTGAAGGTAGGTAACCAGATGGACTACACCCCAGGGTCCAAAAGAGATAGGAGGAATTGGTGGTGATCTTTCAGGAATCACTGGGGCAGGAAAGGTACAGTAAAAAGTCTCACAACATCTAGGTTAAAGTTCAACATGTTTATTTGGCAGCATCACCTTTGAGAGCCTCAGGCTGCTTCTTCAAGTGAGTAAGGGCTTGTGTTCATATAAAAACAAACTCAATTTACATGATAATGGTTGGAATGCCAGTCTTTACAGGTAATCAAGTCTTAAAGGTACAATGTGAGCAGACAGCCAGTTAAGCACTTGTTAAAAAGAGATGCATATTGTCTCCAGTCAGAAATTTTGCAAGCCCAGGTAAGTCATGTGGGTTACAGATATGTGACATGAACCCAAGATCCCAGTTGCAGCCATCTTCATGTATGGAACTTGGCTATCAGTTTCTGATCAGTGATTCTGTGTTCTCATGTGTCACAAAGGCCACCTTGGAGAATGCTTGTCCAAAGATTTCTGAGCAGAAACTGATGTATTTACATTTCCAGAAGGCCTTTGACAAGGTACTGCAAGGAGATTGTTAAATAAGTGCGCATGATATTATGGGTACAATCTTGACACAGGCAGAGGATTAGTTGACTGGTAGAGAATGGAGATAAAGGGGTCTTTCTTAGGATGCCAGCCAGAGACTACTGGTGTGCCTCAGAGTCAGTGCTGATTAATGATTAACAGTTTGGAGGAAGGGATTGAAGGCACTGTTACTAAGTTTGCAGATGATACAAAGATATGTAGAGGGACAGACAGTATTGAGGAAGCAAGAGTGCTGCAGAAGGACTTGGACAGGTTGGAAAAATGGGTAAAGTGGCAGATGGAATACAACATGGAAAAGTGTGAGGTTATGCACTTTGGAAGGAGAAATGAAGGCATAGACTATTTTCTAAATAGAAAATGCTTAGGAAATCAAAAACACAAAACAACTTGTTCAAAAGTTTCTTACAGTTAACATACAGGTTCAGTTGACAACTAGGAAGGCAAATGCAACGTTAGCATTCATGTTGAGAGAGCTAAAATACAAGAGCAGGAATGTACTTCTGAGACAATACAAGGCTCTGGTCAGATACCATTTGGAGTATTGAGAGCAGTTTTGCCACCTATAAGGAACGATGTGCTGGCTTTGGAAAGGATCCAGAAGTGGTTCACAAGAACGATCCCTGAAATGAACAGCTTATTGAATGAAGAACCGCTGAGGACTCTGGATCTGTACGTATTGGAGTTTAGAAGGATTAGGGGGATTTTATTGAAACTTACAGGATACTGAGAGGCCTGGATAGAGTAGACGTGGAGAGGATGTTTCCACTAATAGGAAAAACGAATCAGAGGGCACAACCTCAGGTTAAAGGGATAATCCCTTAGAACAGAATGGAGGAATTTCTTCAGCCAGAATAGTGAATCTGTGGAACATTTTGCCAGAAAAGGCGATAGCAGTTAGGTCATTGACTGTGTTTACGACAGAGATAGATAAGTTGTTGATTGATAAGGAGATCACAGGTTATAGGGAAAAGGCAGGGAAATAGGGGAAAGAAAAAAAAAAATCAGCCATAATTGAATGGTGGAACAGACTTGATGGGCCAAGTGGCCTAATTCTGTTCTTATGTCAATGGTCGTATATGGTAAACATAGGGGGAAGTAGTAGTATTAAAGGGATTAGCATCCTTGAAAATGGGTAAATGAAATGTACGTCAGGCTGTTAAAAGAAGCCAGGGAAGAAATAGCACACAGTCTGGCTATCATTTTCCAATCCTCATGATGGAGTTGAGGTGCCAGAGAATTGGATGTCTGCTAATGTCATACCATGGTTTAAAGGGGAAGCAAGAATACATCAAACAATTACAGGCTACTGAGTCTGATCTTGGTATTGAACAAATTATTGAAATTAATTCTGAGGGACAGAATAAATAGTCACTTAATAAGATATGGACTAATTAAGAACAGTCAGCATTGATTTGTTTAGAGAAGGTCATGTCTATCTAATTTGATTTGATTGTTTGAAGTAACAAAGACTGATAAGGATGGTGCAATTGATATGGTCTACATGTACTTTAGCAAGACTTTTGACAAGGTTCCACAAGGCAGACTGGTTAAAAAAAGCCCATGAGATCGAGGGGAATGCAGCAAGCTCGATACAGAATTGGTTCAGTGGCAAGAAATAAAAGCTACCTGATGAATGTTTCTGCGACTAGAAGGCTGTTTCCAGTGGGGTTCTGCAGGGCTCAGTACAAGGTCCCTGTGCTTTGTGGTATATATTAATGATTTAATGTAAATGTCAGGGGAATGATCAAGACACTTGCAGACAAAAAATAAAATCGGTTGTACATTAGTGAGGATGATGACATGGGCAGAAAAGTGGCAAATGGAGATCAAACCAGAAAAGTGCAAATTGATATATCTGAGGGAGGTCAAACAAGTCAAAAAATTAAGCAATAAATGAGAGAATACGGAAAGGTATAGTGGAAGAGTATCCACTCAATCCCAACAGTAGGTCAATAAGGCAGCGATACATCACAGCACAGCTGAAGAAAAAACATTAATATTTATGATCTGCTACAATTTTCAATTTTTGAAATAAATAAATACACAAGGGAAAGCCAGATAAATACCAGAAAGAAAGGAAAAATACATTGTTGGTGCTAGAAAGGGCAGAGGAGGCTCTCATGAAGCAAAAAAGTTGCAAGTGTTTAAGCTGAAGTGACTTGCAACACAGAAATTAGCCTATGCAAGATGTTCACAGTATTAGTTGATATAATAGCTGATGTAGCTAAAGGATGTGGTGAATATACACCAATAGATCAGCTACTTCTCTTCTGCCAAACCCTGATAGGAGTGTTCTTTTCCTATTGGGAAACACTTCAGCAGTCACAGGCATTCAGCCTCCAATCTTCGGGTAAGCGTTTTCCAAGGCGGCCTTCACAAAATACAACAGAATAGCTCAACAAAAACTGATGGCCAAGTTCCACACACTAGGAAGGCCTCAACCAGGATCTTGGATTTGTCACACTATCTGTAATCCCCACAACTTGCATCTTTTTGACTCCTTGCTGTTACTTTTGCTTTTTATATATGATTTAGTGGCAGTATACATGAAATGTAGAGATTAAAGCTTAAATTAGTGCAAGAGTTTTGCATAAACTATTGTGTGCCGTAGTGATATTGAACGAGGACTGCGATCTACCCAACTTTGTATAGTTAATTGCAAGCTCAATGTAGAATCATGTAATCACATTGCAATTGTATAGTATGATTTATCCAAATACTCTTATTGGATTGGTAGTAGCACATGGCACAACGATTAGCACGACTGCCTCATAGCATCAGGAACCAAGATTCCAATCCAGCCTTGGTTGACTGTCAGTATGGAGTTTGCACACGTTCTCCCGATATCTGCATGGGTTTCCTCTGGGTGCTCTGGTTTCCTCCCACAGTCAAAGATGTGCAGGTTAGTTGGATCGGCCATGTTAAATTGCTCGTTAACTTCCAACAGTGTAGGTTAGCTGGATTAGCCATGGTAAACGTGTGCAGTCGGGTCTGGGTAAAATGCTCTTATCAAGAGTCATTGTAAATTCAATAGACTGATCAGCCTCCTTCCCACTGCAAGGATCCTAAGGATTATTTAAAACTGATTCTGTTGTAATTGATGTTTCCTTTATTGTACCATTGTGATGTTTAAAATAATGAAACAGGGGAACAATTCCAACTATTGTCAACGAATTCTTGGTGAGTTGCTTCAGTGCATTTTGTAGATGGCAGATGCTGCTCTCAATGCTCCAATAATGAAGAAAGTGAAGGTTTCACAGAGAAGTGAGTTTCCTCCCACGATCCAAAGCTGTGTAGGTTAGGTTAGGTGGATTGGCCATGCAAAATTGGCCCTTATATCCCAGGATGTATAGATTAAGGGATTAGCAGGATAAATACATGGGGTTATGGGGATAGAGCCTGGGTGCGATGGTTGCCGGTGCAGACTTAATGGGCCTAATGGCCTCCTCCTGCACTACAGGATTCTATGATGGTTTAAGGTGATAGACATGGTGTTAATCAAGTAAGGTTTTGCTCTGGAGAAGTCAAGTTTTTGCCTGCCTCATCCAGGCAGGTGGAGAATATGCCAACACGCTATGCTTGTGCCTTTTAGACAGACTTTGGGAAGTCAAGAGTCGAGTGAAGGGGAGGTTGGACTCTCTTGTTGGAGACGGCCATTGCCTGGCATGAATGCTACTTGTCACTCATCATCTGTAGCTTGAATGCTACCCAAGTGTTCCAGCACATCAGCCCAGACTGTATCAGAATCAAAGAAGTCACAGATGAGTACGGAACACTGTACAATTAGCCTTAATCATACTCTTATAATGAAAAGATCATTGTTGAAGCAACTAAAAATGGCAATGCAGAGGGCACTAAAGAACAAAGAACAAAACAGCACGGGAAACAGGCCCTTCGGCCCAACGAGCCCACGCCGCCACCCCTGTCCATGTTTATAGATCTACGGATTAAAAAACCAAATTTGAGACAATTTAGGGAGAATTTGTTTTGCCAATTAGCCTAAGAGCCCATCTTTGGGATGTGGGAGGAAACCGGAGCTCCCGGAGAAAACCCATGCAAGCACGGGGAGAATGCGCAAACTCCCACAGACACAGGCACAAATCCATGTATCTGCACAGCACAGTGATAGTCACTGAGCTGTCGTGTTGCCCATCAAATGGTCCAGATCAAGTGTACACTAACGACGTGAAGCACTAGGATACTCTCGAAAAAAATCCAAGAGCAGCCCTCTCACGACCCATCGTGTTTATGCCCCTTGTTAGACAACAAGGTGGACCAAAGCACCTGTAGGATAAAAACAAGTACATCAATATCATCATCTATTTACACACTTCCCAGGGACTCCCAAAGCTCATGATCCCTATTTTAAATCAGTTTTCCATACCCCTCCATTCCCATTCTGTTCATGTGCTCATCTAAGTATTTCTTAAATAACTCCAGAGTACCTGCCTCCAGCACTTTACTTGGCAGCACACTCCATACCCCTACCACCCTCTGTGAAAAAACTCCCTCTAGCATCCAAATTATACCTTACTCTCCTCACCCTAAGCCCGTGACCCCTCGTGCTATTCGAGTCCATCCAAGGAAAAAGCTTAACCCTGTTTACTCTATCTATACCCCTCAATCTTGTACACCTCTTAGATCTGTTCTAAGTCCACGTCTTTCTAAGGAAAACGGTCCCAATTTGCCTAACCTCTCCTCGTAACTCAGACCTTCCATACCAGGCAGCATCCTGGTGAACCTCCTCTGCACTCTCTCCACATGCTTCCAGTAGTAAGGTGACCAGAACTGGACGCAGTATTCCAAATGAGGTCTAACCAACGTTTTATACAACTGCAACATTAAAGGCCAGCTCTTGTACTCTATATCCCTTCCTATAAAGGCTAACATACTATATGCTTTCTTCACAACCTTCTCCACTTGCTCTGCCACCTTCAGAGACTTGTTCACCTGCACCCCCAGGTCCATCTGCGTTTCTATACTCTTAATAGGTCTACCCTTTATCATATACCTCCCCGCTACATTCTTTCTCCCGAAATGCATCACCTTGCATTTATCAGGATTGAATTCCATCTGCCATCTATCTGCCCAAGCTACCAGCCTATCTATGTCCTGCTGCATCGCCTAACAATCCTCAAGTCCAGCCATCTTTGTATCTTCTGCAAACTTGCTGATCACTCCACTTACTCCCTCTTCTAAGTCATTTATATATATTACAAATAGAAGAGGTCCCAGTACCGAGCCCTGCAGCACACCACTAGTGACCGACCTCCAGCTAGAAAAACACCCTTCCACTATTACTCTCTGTCGCCTATTACCAAGCCAGTTACTTATCCATCTAGCTACCTGTCCTTGTATCCCATTAGCCTTGACCTTCTCAACTAACCTCCCATGAGGGACTGTCAAACGCCTTACTAAAATCCATATAGATGATATCAACGGCTCGCCCTTCGTCCATCGTTTTCGTCACCTCCTCAAAAAATTCTACCAGATTTGTAAGGCACGACCTCCCCTTAAGAAATCCATGCTGCATATCCCTAATCAGATCGCAACGCTCTAAGTGCCTATACGTCCTATCTCTAAGGATCCCCTCCAACAGCTTCCCTACCACAGACGTCAAACTCACCAGCCTATAATTTCCAGGGTTATCCCTACTACCCTTTTTAAACAAAGGTACAACATTAGCTATTAGTTTGAGGAACTCCTGATGTGTCAACTTGTGGCTGAGTTGATTGTTCTCCAACATCCAAAATTTACTTTCTTCGAGTTAGGCAGGACTCCAGCCAGTGGAGAGTTTCCATTAATTTTGATTTCAGAGGACTCCTTGATATCAAACTCTGCTTTAAATGTCGAGAAATCACGAATCTGGCTTCTGGAATTCAATCATTTTATTCATTTCTGGATTAAGGTTCAGAGCATACCAGCCCTAAAGAACCCTAAACTGAATACTGGTGAACAAATTATTACCAAGTGCCACTTAATAACAATGTTAATTACACCCTCTTTCTCTATGCGAATGATTGAGTAGACTGACATGTGGAAGTGGAAAGAGAATTAATTGGTCTTATTGGGCTTGTCCTGATGTACTTAATTTGGGTGTGAACAGAACAGCACCAAAGACATACTTAGAGCAAAGGTTGTTGCTGTGAACTGCTATTTTGCTCTGGCAATAGGGTGGAGTGAACACTGCTGGTCTAAACCAACCTGCATCAACTTTACCAGCAAGTTAGTAGTCAAAATTCAAAATGAGATGCAACATAGACACACTTAATTCAGTAGCGTAGTTCATGTGAAGTCATCATTGCAATGCATTGAGAACCAGAAAAATCTGCATTTATATTGTCTCCTCACAACCTCAATCTCATTTGCATACATATTACCCTGGAGAGAGAGTAGTTATTATAAATAAATGAACTGATCAGATTTTTTTTGAGCAAACATTGGCCAGGGAATCAGTAAAACTTCCTACTCTTCTTCACATTGTCCCACAGGATCTTCAAAGTCTACCTTAACTACTAGTGCAGTCAACAAGGTCTGGATTTAACATTTTAAAAAATTGCATTGCAACACTCCTTCAGAACTATATATTGTCAGCTCATATTAAATGTGAAAGATTTTGTGTTAGGCTAGAAACCACACAATGACATAGACATGTATACTAAAAATAAAGGCACACTGACACCAGCAAATTTAACAATATTAACAATGCACAGTGGAAAGGCGTTTTGTAATAAATGGAACATAAAGACAACTTGTGGCAGGGGTATTCAACCAACTTATGAAGACACCAAGGCAGTCAGCCTAGACATTCATATCACAGAGCCTTGGTGCCAAGTAACAAAATATGCTAAAAGCTGATTACTTTGATATTTGTTTCAGGTTGAGTTTTGCATCACTTTTGTGGGAGGATTACATATGACTACTTCAAGATAGCACAATTTTATACCTAGGAAAATGAAAGTATTGGAAAAACTGCACATCGCTCTCCCTCTCTGAATCAGTCTCCTGGATACGACACTGTCATTAGTTTTAAGAGAGGTAAATAAATGGAAAAAGAAAATTTTATTAATCATCCCAAATATTTCAGGTCTGTAACTTCAAGACAGCAAATAAGGCCATTAAAACCTACTCTATCAACAAGATCATTGCTGATCTTCTAAGATCATCTTCATGCATTATTCCCATATCCTCCAGTTGTATTAGTACGTAAACATTTTTCAACATCAAAAGCGGTCATTCCAGATCGTAGACAATATTACAGAATATAGAAAAAGGCACAGCTGATAAATTCAATGTAGTAAAGTACGAGGTCATCTGTTGTGGATCACAGAAATGCAAATGGGATTACTTGCTTCATGGCAACAGATTGGCTAAATGCAGAAGCAGAGCATACTAATGTACAAATCACTCAAAGCTGGTGTGCAGGTACAAATAGTAATCAAAGCAGCTACAATGTTGGCCTGTATCTCAAAGGGATTTGAATTGTAAATGTGATGCTCCAACAAGCCACTTTCAACCCAATTTGAATCTCAAGATGTATTTGTTCTTGAAGGAAATATATATTGATTCAGATGATTAATTGTAACAGGTGTTGCACAGACTTGACTTATATTTTGAGTTTAGAAAGAGAAGGGGTGAGCAAGATAAAATATTTAAAAATTATTAGATTTATTGGTATGATTAGAAGAACTATTTTACGTTTGAAGTTTTCTGAATGGAATTAGATCTTGAGCATTGAGAAACAGAATCAGACAACACATTTTCCTTCCAAAGAATATCAAAAGGAACACTCTCCCATAAAGGGGTATGGATGCTGATAGAACTGAAATTTAAGACAGTTTTTTTTTGTCATGCAAGGGTGTCAGAAAATAGAAAAAAAAGCCAGCTATCACAAGTCAATATACAAATTAGCCATAACCCAACTTAGTCTCAAAATGGCTTGACAAACTAAACAACTTAATCAGCTAATAGATAAGAAACCATATAGAAACAAAACAGACTTAATGAGTTCAGCTCAACATACCTGTGTAGCTTTATCTCTCACACAAGGAGCAGAATGGCTGTGGACATCACGTGGCCACTGACCAGTGAGGTAAGGAGCTGCAAGTGTGTCCAATGATGATGTCCGGCGGATGCTATTGGACGGGCTCACCAGAGGCTGACGTGATCTTTCGACTGAATATATAAGGGAAAACATTTGCATTAACTATTTTCAGAAAATACAAACGTCAAGATTTTGACAAGTACATTTTTGACAAAATGAAGTACACAAATTGGCAGGGGTTTCATCCCTTGAAACTTTCATCAAGATGTTCCTATGGTTCCAAAGTAATTATTTCCGCCCTTTTTTATTCACTCCCTTACCATAAATCCTTGATGAGGTACAACAGGTGCATGGGAATTGATCCCCTTTTGGTACCTTGCTACCATTTAAGTATGAAGTTTGGCATGAGTTGCAGCAAGCTAATTGATTAAGGGCATTACAGTTCAGGCAGATTCTGTCCTCGGATGGCCAGACACATGCAGGGCAAGCTAACAGGGCTAAAGTTAGACCCTGATGGCATGCATCCCAGGGTACTAATAGAGATAGTGGGGTAAATAGCAATGCACTCATGGTAATTTATCAAAATTCACTGGATTCTGGGGCAGTTCCAGCAGAGACATCTGGATAGAAATTGTCCCATTGGACAGATACAGCACGAGTTCATGAAAAGTAGGTCACGTTTAACTAATTTACTTGAATTCTTTGAGGACATTACAAGTGCAGTGGACAACGGGGAACCGGTGGATATGGCTTATCTGGATTTCCAGAAAGTATTCAACAAGGTGTCGTGTAAAAGGATGCTGCACAAGATAAAGATGCATGGCATTATGGCTAACATGATACAGAATTACTTAACTAAAGCAAGCAAAGAGTGGGGATAAATGGGTGTTTTTCAGGTTGACGATCAGTGACTCATGCTGTGCCTTAGGAATCAGTGTTGGGACCACAATTGTTTATAATTTGTATAGATGATTTGGACTTGGGGATCAAGTGTAGTACGTCAAATTTTGCTGATGATAAAAAGATGAACAGTAAAGCATAATGTGTGCAGGGAACACAGTCTGCAGAAGGATATTGATAATTTGAGTGGACAAGGGTCTGGCAATGTTGGTAAACTTGAAATCATCCATTTTGGTAAGAGTAACAGCAAAATGAACTACTTAAATGGTTAAAAAATTGCAGCTTGCTGCTGTGCAAAGGGACCTGGGTGTCCTAGTGCACGAGTCACAAAAAAGTTGATTTGCAAGTGCAGCAGGTAATTAAGGCAAACAGAATTTTGTCCTTCATTGCTATGAGGGATGGAGTTTAAAAACAGGGAGATTACATTGAATATAAGATGTTGGTGAGACCACATCCGAGTACTGCGTATAATTTTGGTCTTCTTACTTGAGAAAGGATGCACTGACCCCAAAGGACATGTACAGGAGATTGACTAAGTTCATTCCAGAGTTGAGGGGGTTGACTTCGGATTTGATTTATTGTGATATCTATTAGCATACAATGAAAAGTATTATTTCTTACAAGATATACAAAGCATATTGTTCATAGAGGAGGAAACAAGAGAATGCAGAATATAGTGTTACAGTCATAGCTAGGGTGCAGAGGAAGATCAACTTAATGTGAGAAAGGTCCATTCAAAAGTCTGATGACAGCAGTAGAAAAGGCTACTCTTGGATGAGTTGGTATGTGTTCTCAGATGTTTGTAACTTTTTCCCAATGGAAGATGGTGGAAGAGAATAGTTCAGAGTGCATGGGAATCTTTGATTATGCTAGCTGCTTTTCCGAGGCAGTGGAATGTGCAGAGTGTCAATGGATGGGAGGCTAATTTGAATAATGGACTGGGCTTCGTTCACAACCCGTTATAGTTTATAGTTTTGGACAGAGCAGGAATAATTCCAAGCTGTGGTACAACCAGAAAAATGCTTTCTATGGTGTATCTGTAAAGGATGGTGAGAATTGTAGCTGACATGCCAAATTTCCTTAGTCTTCTGAGAAAACAGAAGCGTTGGTGGGCTTTCTTAACTACTGTGTAAACATGGAGCGACCAGGATAGGTTGTTGGTGATCTAGAGATCTAAAAACTTGAAACTCTCGACCCTTTCTACTTTGTCCCCATTGATGTAGATAGGAGCACATCCTCCTTTAGACTTATGCCAGTGATTATCTCCTTTTGTTTTGTTGACTTTGAGGGAGGCATTATTGTTACTGCACCAGTTCACCAGATTCTCTTTCCCGTACTCCGTTTCATCATTATTTGAAATCTGATCCACTACAATGGTGTCATCAGCAAACTTGAAAATCAAGTTGGAGGCCATTTTGGCTACACAGTAATAAGTACATAAGGAGTGTAGTAGGGGGCTATGGACATGGCCTTGTGGGCCTTGGTGTTGAGGATCATGGAGATAGTATTGTTGTCTATCCTGATTATGGTCTGTGGTTATGAGAGACTGAGGCGACTGGAAATATGCATGGGGATAGGAGAGATCTTATAGAATCATACAAAATTATGAAGGGAACAAAAAAAAAAAAATAGCAGGAAAGTTGTTTCCACTGGCAGTTGAAACTAGAGCTCGGGGGTATTGCCACAAAAATAGAGGGGAACAGATTTAGGACCAGTTGAGGAGGGACTTGTTAAAAAGGGTTGTGAACCTGTATAATTCCCTGACCAGCGAGGCTACCTCATTGAATGTTTTTAAGGCAAAGATACAATTTCAAACAGTAAAGGAATTAAGGGTTATGATGAGCAGGCAAGTAAATAGAGTGGAGCCAAGTTCACAAGATTAGCCATAGTCTTATTGAATGTCAGAGCAAAGTCAAGGAATCAGATGGCCTACTCATATTCCTAGTTATGTTCATTTTAAGTAAGGATCACTAAACATGTCTGAGACACTGCTTTGGAGCTTTAGTTAGAACAATATATCTGATTCCATCAAGCCCATCTATTTCAGATACTCCACATATTACTTCGGCATGTATAATAATTATGAACACCCCTCTCCCCCACCACCACTATCCCCAATGGATCAGGAACGAGTTCACCTATTAACTGAAATCAATGCAACGACACTGTAGTGCTTACAGAAAAATGAAAAATATTTGCATTTCAATGATGTCATAATGTGCAATAATTTAACAGAAAACATCCGGAAATATTTCACAAGATCATTGTAAATTTGGTACAGAGATATGTTAGGATAAATAAACAATGACAGGTAGCTAGATGGATAACTAATTGGCTTGGTAATAGGAGACAGAGTAATAGTGGAAAGGTGTTTTTCTAGCTGGAGGTCGGTCACTAGTGGTGTGCCGCAGGGCTCGGTACTGGGACCTCTTCTATTTGTAATATATATAAATGACTTGGAAGAGGGAGTAAGTGGAGTGATCAGCAAGTTTGCAGACGATACAAAGATGGCTGGACCTGCGGATAGTGAGGAGCATTGTCAGGCGATGCAGCAGGACATAGATAGGCTGGTAGCTTGGGCAGATAGATGGCAGATGGAATTCAATCCTGATAAATGCGAGGTGATACATTTTGGGAGAAAGAATGTAGGGGGGAGGTATATGATAAAGGGTAGACCTATTATGAGTATAGAAACGCAGAGGGACCTGGGGGTGCAGGTGCACAAGTCTCTGAAGGTGGCAGAGCAGGTGGAGAAGGTTGTGAAGAAAGCATATGGTATGCTAGCCTTTATAGGAAGGGGTATAGAGTATAAGAGCTGGCCTTTAATGTTGCAGTTGTATAAAACGTTAGTTAGACCTCATTTGGAATACTGCGTCCAGTTCTGGTCGCCTTACTACCGGAAGGACGTGGAGACTCTGGAGAGAGTGCGGAGGAGGTTTACCAGGATGCTGCCTGGTATGGAAGGTCTGAGTTACAAGGAGAGATTAGGCAAATTGGGACTGTTTTCCTTAGAAAGACGTAGATTTAGAGGAGATCTAATAGAGGTGTACAAGATTATGAGGGGTATAGATAGAGTAGAGTAAACAAGGTTAAGCTGTTTCCTAGGATGGACTCTAATAGCACGCGGGGTCATGGGCTTAGGGTGAGGGGGGTAAGGTATAATTTGGATGCTAGAGAGAGTTTTTTCACACAGAGGGTGGTGGGGGTATGGAATGCGCTGCCAAGTAAAGTGGTGGAGGCAGGTACTCTGGAGTTATTTAAGAAATACTTAGATGGGCACATGAACAGAATGGAATGGAGGGGTATAGAAAACTGATTTAAACTACGGATCATGAGCCTTGGGAGTCCCTGGGAGGTGTGTAAATAGATGATGATGATGATATTGATGTACTTGTTTTTATCCTACAGGTGCTTTGGTCTGCCTTGTCGTCTAACAAGGGACATTCACGCAATGGGTCGTGAGAGGGCTGCTCTTGGATTTTGAGAGTATCCTAGTGCTTCACGTCGTTAGTGTACGCTTGACCTGGACCATGTGATGGGCAACATGACAGCTCAGTGACTATCGCTGTGATGTGCGGATATATGGATTTGAGCCTGTGTCTGTGGGAGTTTGCGCATTCACCCCGTGCTTGCATGGGTTTTCTCCGGGTGCTCCAGTTTCCTCCCGCATCCCAAAGATGTGCTCTTAGGCTAATTGGGAAAACAAATTCTCCCTAAATGGTCTCAAATTTGGTTTTTAATCCATGGATCTATAAACATGGACAGGGATCGCGGGTAGAGGTGGGAACATCGGGGTGGCAATGCGGGCTCGTTGGGCTGAAGGGCCTGTTTCCCATGTTGTTTTGTTCTTTATAACTTGGCCAAAGGGCTGAATTTTAAGGGGCACTTAAAGGAGAAAAAAAAGGGGAGGTATGGAGGGGTTAAGGAAGGAAATTCTGGAGAGCAGCTGAAGGTAATGGTGAAGCAATTATAATAAAGGGGTGTGCAAGAGGCCAGAATTGGAGTACCATTATGTAACTGTTGTGGAGCTGAAGATTACAGAGATCAGAATGGGTGAGAATGGAACAGATGAGGCAATGGAGAAACTGAAAACAAAAGTTTTAGAATTGATATGTATACGTTGGTATATGATGACTGAGCATTTAGATAGTTGTAGCGTTTTCCCCAAAACTGACTTTTTAATCTATTTACCATTAAATAATACAACAGAGGTGAAAATAGGCATGAGTTGCAGACAAATACTCCAGCAACCATTTTTTAAAATGCTTCAATTCTGGAACATTACAATGGCAGCTGCGTGGGCTAATTTCTAAATGCAAACTAAATGCATTTAGTTTGGCATTTTTTAAGTCTACTTGGGGAACTAACCATCTTGCAATTGCTCCTGCTTATCCATTTACTCAAATTTACCACTTATTAAATTCAGGCTTTAATGCTGAGTGGCTCATCACCTATGTCTCTTCACGAGTGGAAAATACATAAACCTAACACAGTAAATGCTGATGACAATAATCACAATAGACATTGTAATAATTGTGGAAACCAACAGGCTACATGCTCAAGGCACTAGCTCAAATGCCCAAAAATCACCACCTCTTGTTTGTGGTAATGCGTAGTGACATGAAAACCAATTTCTAATTAACTACCAGAATATGCAACATCCACTTTCACTCCCTTTTTCGCACATCAACTCTTGCTCAAAACTATGGGTTTTGATAGTTAAAGTGAGGAAAACACTTTCAAAATACAAAACAAATTGACAGGGCTGGTAGGAATAAATCTTTTGTACATTAGGTGAATCCAGAAGAGAAACAGATAAATGAAGTCAAATCAAGCAAAGTTTTAAACTCATTCCCTTGCTTGCAAGGACACTGATGTATATGATAAAACACCCTCCTTTGAGTTAAAATCAAAAACATGCTCAAAGGAGGCTTGTTGCCTCTGACAAACAAATCATTTATTTTAGAAGGCTGCTTCCAATAGTGCAGTTGCCATTGGAGGTAACCCTGCCTGTAAAACAGCTGGGACTACATAACAGAAGGGCTTTTTTTGAGCAGCACTATTCAAGAAAAACCCTAAGTCACAATTGGCATCCTTTAATTTTTCCTGCTCATCAGCCTCAAACTTTTTTTTAGCCTTTGGCATGGTCAACTGCATCCTCCTCCCAAATCATCCCTTTGTTCCTCAGCTTAGTGGATGACCGTCCTTTGTTTCTAAGGAAGAAATCAGTCTTCAGAAACAGCTTCTGTTTCCTGTTACTTCTGAAGTCCCCATGAAAATGGGAAGAATAGGAAAGTAGGGAAAATACATCAAAATTTTTGCTCTAAGGGTTGAAGAAGGGTGGTGTGAAGGTGGGAAGGGGGCAAAATATACATAAATTTTTTAAAAACACACTCCTGGTTGCACTGGGACTTTTCCAAACCATCATGCTAAACTTCAAATGTTGGTATATATAGATCTTCCTATATATTAACTTTCCATTAATATTCATTATCCACACTCCTTACAACTTATAGGAAACTAATGATAAAATGATTCAAAGTTAATAAGCTATTAAGCATAATAAAATTAAGTGGTTTAGAAGAGCAACTGATTTTCATTTAAATAACTCGTGTTCATAGGCAAAATAACCAGTTTTTGATTGAGAACAAGTGAATGTTATGTTTTATTTTAAATTGATGAGTTTTGCTGGTCATTGGCTCATCATACTTTCCATTTTCAAAATGTCCTCACCCATCATGACCATCCTCTCAACAGAGCCAAATACCATTCAATGTTTCAGACACCAAAAAGGTCTGTCAGAACATTTATTTCCTTCTCCACGCCCCCCATGTTGCTGTCCAAATATTGTTAATCCTACATCTCTCTCCACGAATGTTGTATGACTTACGCACGTTTGTGGCATAGTGTTTCATTTCAAATTCTCCGTCTCTTGCCTTCAGTTTTAGGAGTTTTTTTTCAATCACTAATTCCCTCAAGATACATAAGACTTTCCCACTATGGCCATGTAACAGCAGTTACTTGAATCATCATTTTCATCATCAGGGAAGATTAATTTTTGCCACAAATCTTCAGCCTTATGACACTGTGGTCAAATGGACAAGGTCTGAGAAATTTGGCCCAACATAAAACTGGACATTAATTAATACAGCTAAAAAACTGCTTCTATGAAGGTACCACAGATCAAAAGCCAACGGGACACATACAAGAACTGTCTCACATATCTAATCGGGTTACTCCACTTCAACAATAGTCAGGAAGAAAACCAGAATCCAGACCTCTTATATAAATGAATAGAGAAGCTCAAACTTTACAATAGAGAGTCGTTATAGCCTGAAACGCATGAGGAGATACTCAGCTAAAAGACATTGCATATTCCTAATGTCAACCAGACTCTCTGCTTTGAGAGAGATATGTACAACTAGGATGACCTGACCTAACCTCATGGAATGTTGTGCGCTCCCCCCACCCCCACCTCCACTGTCCTGTCACCCCATTAGCCAAAAGCCAGCAAACATTCGAAGGAAGCAAGAAGGTTAAAAACAACCATATTCAAGACAAATTCCAGCAAAGACTCCACCAAACCCCGTGAACTGGGATGATGCAAGTGAGGATGCAAGATCCACTTTCATGCTAAGAGGACTTGGATTTAATTCACTGAGCTCATGTTGACAGATAAACTCAAACAGTTCAAATCGATTTTACCAGACCAGGTAGAATCTATTTCTCAGGCAATTAACCTACTTTGGGAATAGTTAACAATCCATTGCATAATAATGGCTTCTTTAATCCAAGCGTTTTTAATAAAGCCAAGTTTGAACCACAGACCTTTGTCTGTCTCAAAGTAAAAAGCAAAGAACAAAGAACAAAACAGCACGGGAAACAGGCCCTTCGGCCCAACGAGCCCATGCCGCCACCCCGATCTTCCCACCTCTACCCACAATCCCGGTCTTTGTTTATAGATGTATGGATTAAAAACCAAATTTGAGACAATTTAGGGAGAATTTGTTTTCCCATTAGCCTAAGAGCACATCTTTGGGATGTGGGAGGAAACCAGAACACCTGGAGAAAACCCACACAAGCACAGGGAGAATGCGCAAACTCCCACAGACACAGGCCCAAATCCACGTATCTGCACAGCACAGCGATAGTCACTGAGCTGTCATGTTGCCCATCACATGGTCCAGGTCAAGCATACACTAACGACGTGAAGCACTAGGATACTCTCGAAAAAAATCCAAGAGCAGCCCTCTCACGACCCATTGCGTGTACGCCCCTTGTTAGACAACAAGGTGGACACCAAAGCACCTATAAGATAAAAACAAGTACATCAATATCATCATCTATTTACACACTTCCCAGGGACTCCCAAAGCTCATAATCCCTATTTTAAATCAGTTTTCTATACCCCTCCATTCCCATTCTGTTCACGTGCCCATCTAAGTATTTCTTAAATAACTCCAGAGTGCCTGCCTCCACCACTTGGCACCGCATTCCATACCCCCACCACATTGCGAAAAAACTCCCTCTAGCATCCAAATTATATCTTACCCCCCTCATCCTAAGCCCGTGACCCCTCGTGCTATTCGAGTCCATCCAAGGAAAAAGCTTAACCCTGTTTACTCTATCTATACCCCTCAATCTTGTACATCTCTATTAGATCTCCTCTAAGTCCACGTCTTTCTAAGGAAAACAGTCCCAATTTGCCTAACCTCTCCTCGTAACTCAGACCTTCCATACCAGGCAGCAACCTGGTAAACCACCTCTGCACACTCTCCAGAGTCCCCATGTCCTTCCGGTAGTAAGGCAACCAGAACTGGACGCAGTATTCCAAATGAGGTCTAACCAACGTTTTATACAACTGCCAGCTCTTGTACTCTATACACCTTCCTATAAAGGCTAACATACTATATGCTTTCTTCACCACCTTCTCCACTTGCTCTGCCATCTTCAGAGACTTGTTCACCTGCACCCCCAGGTCCCTCTGCATTTCTATACTCTTAATAGGTCTACCCTTTATCATATACCTCTCCACTACATTCTTTCTCCCGAAATGCATCACCTCACATTTATCAGGATTGAATTCCATCTGCCATCTGTCTGCCCAAGCTACCAGCCTATCTATGTCCTGCTGCATCGCCTGACAATGCTCCTCACTATCCACAAGTCCAGCCATCTTTGTATCGTCTGCAAACTTGCTGATCACTCCACTTACTCCCTCTTCCAAGTCATTTATATATATTACAAATAGAAGAGGTCCCAGTACCGAGCCCTGCGGCACACCACTAGTGACCGACCTCCAGCTGGAAAAACACCCTTCCACTATTACTCTCTGTCTCCTATTACCAAACCAGTTACTTATCCATCTAGCTACTTGTCCTCGTATCCTATGAGCCTTGACCTTCTCTACTAACCTCCCATGAGGGACTGTGAAACGCCTTACTAAAATCCATATAGACGACATCAACGGCTCGCCCTTCATCCACCGTTCGTCACCTCCTCAAAAAATTCTACCAGATTTGTAAGGCACGACCTCCCCTTAACAAATCCATGCTGCGTATCCCTAATCAGATCGCAACGCTCTAAGTGCCTATACATCCTATCTCTAAGAATCCCCTCCAACAGCTTCCCTACCACTGACGTCAAACTCACCGGCCTATAATTCCCAGGGTTATCCCTACTACCCTTTTTAAACAACGGTACAACATTAGCTATTCTCCAGTCCTCTGGGACCTCACCTGTGTCCAAAGAAGAGGTAAGGATTTGCATCAGAGGCCCAGCGATTTCGCCTCGCGCCTCCCTAAGCAGCCTGGGATAAATCTCCAGGGCCTGATGGCATTCATCAGTTTTAATGTTACCTAGAAGCTCTAGCACTTCCTCCCTCAGTATGAATATTTCCCTCAACTGGTCCACAGCTCCCTCAGAGACAGGAGCTGTCAACGAGCCCCTCTCCTTCATGAATACCAACGCAAAGTATTCATTCAGGATCTCCGCTATTCTCTCGGGCTCTAAGCACAGTTCCTCTCCTTTGTCCCTAAGAGGTCCGATTTTTCCTCTAACCACCCTTTTATTCCTAACATAGGAGTAAAAAGCCTTTGGATTTTCCTTAATCCTATCCGCCAAAATCACTTAAGTGTCAAAGTGCCTGTAGAGAATATTTCAGAAAACAGTACATTGTTAGTAGCAGTCAATAAGATGGCAATGCCTGCCATTTTAAACCTATTTTAGGGCTTCCTGTAATTTATGAAATAACAAGGCTGTGCTCAAATCATCCAAATGGACAAATGAATATAAATACAGACAACACCATGACTAAAAAGGATAACCTTAAAACACTATTACAATAATCGGGGATTAGCCCATCACCCACAGTGTTTGCAAAAGGAGCAGAATATGTAAATGTCTTCACATTATGTTGCTATAGTTATAAATGAAAACTAATTTGATAATTATTCTTTTTCCCCATCAGCTTTAATTTACTTAAAGCACTGAAACCAGTTGCACAATTAAAAAGTAAGAACTTATGCTGCGCAGAGCACTGGGAGTTAAACGGCATTTGGTAGTGATCCATAAAAGCTAGCTTTATTTAAATGGTAATTTGATGCTTGCATATTCTTCCACAATCTTGCAAGCATCACAAAGAACAACAAATATCTAATCTATGCTGGAGTGGGTGAGTGGATTGCTACTTTGGTTGTGAAGTAGTTTGAACAAATACTTCTCCTTTCTCCTGGACATTAGCTAACATCCACTTATAACAGTGGAGATTTCCTACTAACTGTGTCAAAATGAGAATATGCATGGAATGGAGGAAGGAAGAAAAGACAAGAAAAAGTAACTTAGTACAGATTCCAAATCTGATCTCAGTGGGTAATTTACACCTCAGTTTAGCCATCCTGAATAACCAGAAACTTCACCTAATAAAGTGCAAGAGCTCGACTTTCTGTACATGGTTAAACAGGAATGTCACAGCTGTAAATAAGTATCTATTGAAAATCAAACATAGTGTTTTGAAAACCTATCACATTTCTGCAATAGATAATTATCCTTAGGAAAAGTAGCCTGTATGAAAGCAGAGAATGTGTCAGAATCAGAACAAATTCTGTCATTTGTCAACCTCCTTCCTCTTCAAATTTAATATAGAAAATTTAATAGTTCCATTGCTGTTTTAAGTTAGGCACTGTTAAATAAAAGAGTTACATATTACAGGCTACCACCTATCAGCCCAAGCCTGAAAGTTGTCTAGGTCTTACTGCATACAAGCTCAGTGTTTCATTAAGCTCCGAATGAAACTGAAAACCGCAATCATGGTTGAACATCCACATTCTAATCCTATGAAAAAGTAGTTGAAAATGCACCGAACATGGGAACCCAAGAAATTCCCAGAGCTGACGTGCTTCTCCAACAACCATAGCCATCTTCTTTTATGCAACCTATGACATCAGCTAGTGGACAGTTTTTCCCCATTCCCATTCACTTGGAATTTACTAGATCTCCTGGTGATGTAGCTGGTCAAATGCTTCCTTGATATCAAGGGCATTGACTCTTGTATCACCTCTGGAATTCAGCTTTTGACAGCATTGGTTCAATGATAGACTTCATTAAGTCTGGAACAGAATGGTCTTGGCAGTTTCCATTATGTGAATCAGTGAGAGTGGAATTTGATGAATGAGTGTTATTAACTGTACTATTGGTCACATCTTGAATCAGAGTTCCCTGAGGGCAGTTTTTAGCCAAATTTAATTATCCTGAAGATGACTGCTTTGATATTGTGTTGTGCATTAACATGCTGGGATTCCCCTGCATTGAGGTTGGGGTATTTTGGAGCCATTTAGTTGTCCACATTGTTTTAATGCACAATATGACAATAGAGTTTTGATCAAATCCTTTGTTTGAGAGAATGCTTGGCTCTTCCTTTATACAGGATGATGCTTCTGCAGTTGAGAGAATCACTTCACTAGGGTGGCATCTCCTATTGAACCAGATTTGACTTCTGCTTCAACTGCAAAGGTAGAACAAGGAATATACTGGGACATGAGATTAGATTGTGGCGGAATGCAATTCTGTTGACCACCCATAGTGTCTCATGCATACGTAGCTTTTGAGCTGCTTTTGTTCTGATCTAGTCTAGGCCAATTGGAGGATAATGTAGACAACTAGGTAATGGTGACTTTAATTACGAAGTAGACGAGAAGCAAAGATGAAAACGTTTCAGTCAGCTTCAATCCCAAAAGCAGTGGCAATAATTTGCATGTTTTTAATATGGAAAAACATCCCAAGATATTCAAGGTAAACAATATTGGGAGTGACCAGTGTTTACTCAGATGGATTTTAAGGAAGACTTTAAAGGATCAAAGGTTGCTAAAAGCATAGGGGTTTTTAAAAGGTATTAAAAGGGATGGATTCTAAATAGCATAAGAACACAGTTGCTAAACATGAGACAAAGGGTAGTTGAAGTGTACCAAAGTCAGAGTAGCTGAGACTTTGAGGTGGTTTAAAAGCTTAAGTTCAGGGGTATGGAGTAGAACGTCATTGAAAGGATTTAAACATTTATATATAGTGGCTGATAAGTGGCAGCATGTAATTGTTATTTCTTAGCTAAATGAATTCAACTTTTGCACTATTTCTTAAACTATGCAATGGCATGAAGGACAAATGATGCCTTTTGAAATCAAAGTGGCTACTTTCTGACAAAAGGTCAGAGCTGAAATGTTAACTCTTGCCCTTGCCATGTGTTGTTTGACCTGAACATTTCCAACATTTTCCCTGTTTATTTTAGATTTCCAACATCTGAAGTATTTTGCATTTTTATTTGTATTATAATGTTAACAACTCCTTTCAAATTGCAAGTCCTCAATGTACACAGCTATCCTTCTTGGTGTGCAATGCCAACGGAGTACATCTGCATCACCAATACCCTTGCTATGATTTCAGTTACATTTCTAACGAATTACTAGTTTTTACCTTTGATGTTTCAATTAACTGACATTCTTGGTCCATCTAACAACAATGTTGCAACATTTCTCACTTCCATTTTCAGTTCCTCTCTGAAGCCCAAATCAAATCAAGATTTGGATCGCTATACGTAGGAGCCTCTAACAGCTTATTTCTACTTCAGGGCAGAATGCCAGCAAGAAATAACAGAAAATGCTGGAAAAATTCAGCATGTCCAGCAGCATCTATACAGAGAGAAACAGTTGATGTTTTGAGTTTGTACGAATCTTTAGATTTAAAGAAAAGGAGAAACATGATAGGGAGTATATACTGTATGAGAAGGTGGAACAAAGCAGATGATCAGTGATAGGTAGGAGCTAGAAGAGATTGCAACAAAACTGGAGACACAAAACAAGGGAAATGCTAATGACACAGTGAAGGAATATGGGAAGTGCTGATAGTATCATAACATTAAGGTAGTAGGATGTGTTAATATGAGAACAAAGATTCATGCTCAGTGAAAGCAAAAGTTAAGAAAAAATGACAGATGGTCAGTTCAGGGGAGGTGAAGGTTGTGTTGGGATTTTTAAAAATTAGATTTAAAAAGCTTTACTTATACTGCCTAATTGCAATCTATTCCATTAATAGCAACACACAGTGCTCCACCAACGATTAGATCTTTTGTTCCAAGCTCCAAATACAGAATCACACCTTTCAGTCTTCATTGCCTCTACATTCCCAATGTTGAACATAACCATACTCAAAACTGCACAACCTAACTGTCCCAGTGAAATCAGGTTTGTTTTAATATCCTTAATTTCTAAGAGAATCTGGAAGGAAAAAATAAAAATATTGAATTATATAATCATTTTGCTGTGAGCAGGCATGAGGCAAAGTTCTCTTCTGGAAGAGCATAAAAACAGACTAATTTCTGTAGTGTTGCAAAGGTTCATAAAGGAAACATTTCAGTGCAGGAGAAGCTTCAAAACATTGCATTGCCAAACAGCTGTTCTTCAAGTAAGATGGAAACAAATTCCAAGTATTGAATCCTTAATTTATAGCCACTGATCATTTGCTAAAAACCTTACAAAAGCGAGATGTTGGTCAAGGACATGGTCATAGTTGGTTAATTTCTTCCATGATCACAGGCTCTATTGATGTGAACAAAACTGACAGGTTTCTTGAGATGTACAAAGTTATCCAAATTTCTCTTTTGGGCCAGACAAGTGAATGTAGCAATATCTTTTACAACAAATGGATTGCTGACAGAAGGCAAGCACAAACTGTCAATTTCCCAAAGCATAGCGCAAGCTGGAATTTTTTATCCATTACTTAAGTTAATTCTAATGGGACAGAACTTGCTGGAAAAATAACAGGATACTACACTACTATACAATGTGAAAATTGGCCAACCCATTCAGAGGAATAAGTGATACATTATCAGCTGCAAATCTCCTGGCCAATTTACACTGCTCTTGTAAGTGACATCACATCCTTCACCTTCCTGTTATTTTTAATAACTTATTCGATTTTCTCATTAATTGCCTATTAAACAAACAAATTAGAGATAGAACCTAACAGCACAAGTACTGACACCTGCACTTACCACAAAATCAATCAGCCTCACTACCCAGAAAGAGAACAACTTAGCCTGTTAAAAACTCATTCTGTATGTAGTAATTCATTGAATCCCTACAGTGCATGAGGCCATTTGGCCCTTTGAGCCTGCACTATTAGCAATCTCACCCAAGCCCTATCCCTGTAACTCCACATATTCACCCTACTAGTCTCCCTGACAATAAGCAGCAATTTATCATGGCCAATCAACTGAACCCACACATCTTTGCAGCATATGAGGAAGCCCATTCAGATGTGGAATAATAAATGCTATTTTTAATTTTCCTGACCCCCTTTCTTTCCCACTTTGCATCCAATTTAACAAGCGTATCTTCCTCTTCCTGTTTATTTCTTAACACTCAGACCTCATTGGTTAAGATATATTACGGCTATCAGATACCCAGATAGTGTGAATTGTATTGATCTTCAAACTAAGAGCAACAACAAAGTTTTCAGATCATGACCCCAAAATTAGAATGCAACCATAACAACATCAAGATCCAACAATGAGTAACAAACACCTAACATAGATACATCTAACCCACAGCCCATAAGAAGCCCTTTACGTGGCCTCAGAACAACTATTAAAAATGCTGGTAAGATGTTCAGCAAGTTAGAAGATTTCTGCAGGGCAGTGTTCCTCCAACATCAGTCTGTTCTTCTCCTGCATTTGTTGCTGTTGGGCTCATGCAAACGAAGAAGCAAAAACCGAAGCAGGAGAATCCAAAGAAATTTGTGCAATGTTGATCTGAGGAATCGGATAATCTCCTATGGCACTGCTGGAGTAAGGGGACTGGTCATTATTTAAAAACTCTGCAAACACCCTGAACGAGTACACCACTATAATAACTGACCTCCTAAGTAAGTTTGTAAAAGAATGTGTGCCAAAGAAGCAAATCCATGTGTTCCCCAACCAGAAACCATGGATGAACAGGGATATCCACTGCTTGAAGTCCATGTTTGAGAGTCATCCAGAATACACTGACCTACACATGAAAGTCAGATACAATCTGAGGAGATCCATCAAAGGTGCAATATCAGACCAAGCTAGAGTCCCAGGTTAGCCATATTGACCCCTGCCAACTATGGCAAGGTCTGCAAGACATAACAGGCTACACAATAAAGGCATGTAAAATCGCCAGCTCCAGTGCCCCTCTCGCTGATGAGCTCAATGCATTCTACATCCATTCTGAGTAAGAGGTCAGAGAGAGCAGTCACCATTGCAGATGTCAGAGCAGCTTTCTTGAAGGTGGATCTATGGAAAGCAACTGGCCCAAACATGCACTTAGATCCTGCGCAGATTAGCTAGCAGAGGTATTCCCAGACATCTTTAACTTCTTTTTATAACAACCTGAGGTCCCTATCTGTTTCAAGATGACAACCATTATCCTGGTACCCAAGAAAAACCAAGTAGCATGCCTTAATGACTATCAGATGGTGATTCTGACAATTATGGAAGTGCTTCAAAATGTTAGTCATGACAAATCAATTCTAACCTCCCAACTACCTGGATCCACAACAGTTTGCCTACCCACCACAACAGGTCCAGAGCAGACGCCATTTCCCTGGCACACCTAAATTACAAGTTTTGATCCAGATGTGGATGCAAAGGCTGAATGCCAAAGGTGAAGAGTCATTGCTCTCAATTGGATTAAAAATATAATATCCAAAAGTTAATGGAGGTCAAAAGAAAATCACTTTTGATTGAAATCATAGCCAACATATATATTTTGGTGGTTGTCCATGTTGAGAGCCGAGCTGTAGTCAACACTATTATCCCCAACAAATTCATCTCCAAACTCTGTGACCTCCCTCTGCAATTGGATCCTGAACTTCCTAACTTAGACCATAATCAGTAAGATAGGAAACATCATCTTCTCCACAATCAGCCTCAACATCAGTGCCCCACAAGGCTGTGTTCTCAGGCCCCTACTATATTCCTATGACTGTGCAGCCAAATTCCCCTCAATTACCCAGTTAATTACCCCAATTACCCAGTTGGAGTATTGTGCGCAGTTCTGGTCGCCTCATTATAGGAAGGATGTAGAGGCTATTGGGAGAGTTCAGAGGAGATTTACAAGAATGCTGCCTGGATTGGGAGGCAGGCCTTATGAAGATAGGTTGAGGGAGCTGGGACTCTTCTCACTGGAGAGACGTAGGTTGAGAGGCGACCTGATAGAGGTTTATAAAATGTTGAGAGGAATAGATAGGGTGGACTCTCAGAGACTATTTCCCCGAGCTGAAATGGTCACTACGAGAGGACACAGATTTAAGGTGCAGGGAAGCAAATACAAAGGAGATGTTCAGGGGTAGGTTTTTCACTCAGAGGGTGGTGAGTGAATGGAACCGACTGCCGTCGGAGGTTGTTGAGGCAAACTCACTGGGGTCTTTTAAGAGACTTCTGGATGAGTATATGGAAACGAATAGGATAGGGGGTTATAGATAGGTCTGTGGATTGGTAGATGTGATCGGCGCAACTCGTGGGCCGAAGGGCCTGTTTGTGCTGTATTGTTCTATGTTCAATTCGATTTTCATGTTTGCTGATGACACCACCATAGTGGTCGGATATCAAACAATGGCAAGACAGAGTACAGGAATGAGGTAGAGAATCTGGTGGACTGGGTGCAGCAACAATAATCTCTCCCTCAATGTCAACAAAACGAAGGAGATCATCATTGACTTCAAGAAGTGGAAAGGAGAACACGATCCCATCTACGTCAACTGGGACAAAGTAGAAAGGGTCAAAAGTTTCAAGTTTTTAGGTGTCCAAATCATCAACAACCTGCCATGACTATAGTTAAGAAAGTCCACCAACGCCTCTACTTTCTCAGAAGATTAAGGAAATTTGGCATGTCAGCTGCGACTCTCAACAACCTTTACAGGTGCACCATAGAGAGCATTCTTTCTGGTTGTATCACAGCTTGGTATGACTTCTGCTCTGCCCAAGACTGCAAGAAACTACAAAAGGTTGTGAGTATAACCCAATCCATTACATAAAACCAGTCTCCCATCCACTGACTGTCGATACTTCCCGCTGCCTCAGCAAAGAAGCCAGCATAATTAAAAATCCCACGCACTCTAAACATTCTCTCTTCAACCTTCTTTCGGTCATATACCAAGCAACTCAAGGACAGCTTCGTTCCTGCTTCTGTTAGACTTTTGAATGGACTTACCTTGCATTAAGTTGATCTTTCTCTACATCCTAGCTTTGACTGTAACATTACATTTTGCACTCTCTCATTTCCTTCTCTATGAAGAGTATGTTTTGTATGGATAGCGCACAAGAAACAATACTTTTCAGTGTATGTTAATACATGTGACAATAATAAATCAAAATACAGGAACAACAGCAAGTATGTAATAGACAGTCTATTATCCGTATAGGGCTGGGGCCATTCATTTTTGCTTGCTTCTTTTCATATATTGCTCATCTCCTGTCCATGTCTCCCCAATCCTCTATTCTGAATGAGAAAAAAAATTGAAATATGCTCCCCAACATGTAACGAGTGTACAAACCTGATCTAGAGGGTACCTTAGATGTTAATGGACACCCATGGAACTATACTGGATAATTTAGTCCCCAGCAGCCTCTACCAATTATAGAAGTAGCACAAAATTATGAATAGTGCCATCAAATGACACTCAGATGTTCAGTTCAGGTTTCACCAGAATCTGGACTTCAGAGCTAAGGCAGCTTTGATCCAGATGTGGATGCAAGGGCTGAATGCCAGAGGTGAAGAGTCATTGCTCTCAAATTTGACTAAAAATATAATATCCAAAAGTTAATGGAGGTCAAAAGAAAATCACTTTTGATTGAAATCATAGCCAACATATATATTTTGGTGGTTGTCATCCAAGTCCAATCACCTCAGCTTGGACATCATTGCAAGTCCTCTCAGCCCAATTACTGTCAGCTGCTTCAACTACCTTACCCCACGTAGCACTTCACTGATGATTACATTATTTAGTTCACATACAGTTCAGATAATGGAAAGCTAATTAAAGCTGATAGCAGTACCTAAACAAGCAGTTCCTGGATTGCATAGTCATGGGATGGGTAACATTCACATCACACAGGTACTAAATAATGATGCCTCCATGGAAAAAGCTCCTTTGTCCTTCAAAAGTACTATCCAAAGCCCCATCATAAGTATTCTGAGTTCACAGTTGACTAGAAGCTGAACAGAAACAGCAATACGTGGCTACAGAAGAGCAAAAATTGGGTACAATACTCTGCAACAACTGATGTGCTGCCTGACCAAAAGCCTAGCCAATTTAATAAGATTCAGTTAAGATTGTGATTTAATATTTGCCACTCAACAAGACAGGTACAGCTGAGATACTCAAGCTTGAGACAGTTCAGGACACTGGAGTTTGTTTAATCGTTCTTCAGTTTTGTGTCAAAGATGTGAGCTCCAAAGTAATTACTATTACCACTGAAATCTGTAACAGAAAATGTGGAGAACTTCAGCAGGTCTCATAGCTATCGTTTGGGACTTTTGTCAGAGCTAGTCATCCAGGCTCAAAACATTAGCTCTGTTCATTCTCCACAGGTGCTGAGATATTTCAGTATTTTCTGTTTTTGATGTTGTTCAATATATTTGCCACTTGCCACAAATGAACAACTTCAATGTGACATAGTTTAAAAGCTACCCGATACTGAATTGTGTTAAAGTTGCAGTGGTGCATGCAAGTACAGGGTGCCATCACCAGATTGCTGAGTCGAATTTCCAAAATTGAGCAAGGGAGGATCAACCATTTTGCTCTTCAGCCTAAGTTCCATAGTCAAATGGTGCGTTTCAGAACTCATTTCAATTGTCAGAATCTAATGACCTCAAAACTGAAGGGCCACCTGCTCAAATGAAACAAGAGAAACAAACAGTCCACCAATTTAACTATATCTCAATATATTTAGACTGCAGTCCACCTCTATGCAGTGCTGTGAAAGCAGAGCAAATGCTCTCTAAAGTTTCTTGGGGAATCTAGAGACACAGAGGATGCTAAATAAGAATTTTATTTTGTTTTGTTTAGCTGGTGATTGATAGCTTTTAAGGAACATTGAGGTGCATGTTGCTGGCTCACTTCTAACTGCACTGTAAGTGTACCTATGCCACTTGGAGCCAGTGAAAGGCTTAGCGAGAGGCACCAAAATGCAGGACAAATCTGAAATAAATTTCAACCTGAAATAAAAAATAAAATCACTTTTGCCTGCTGCACAATAGAGTGCTAGTTGAACATGGTCTAAAATTCTTGTTTTGCAAAATATTTCTAGCTGTGCGTTGTATGTTGTGTGCAGGTCAAATTCTCATGGGCACACCTAGTGGTCCAGAGGTGAGGGACAAGCAGCAAGGTCAAAAGCGGGAGAAGGAGCACGAGCACCTTAAATTTTGGACATTCGAGTGTCAATTGGGAACAGTCACCAGCCACTCCCTCATTTCACAACATTTTGCCATACTTGGTCCTGTACTGGCCCTCAAATCTACTACTGATCACAACAGTTCAAGGTGACAACCATCAAAACCTTTGAGGGCTATTAAGGATGGGTAACAAATGCTTGCCTTGACAGGGACACTCACCCCATAAGCAAATAAATAGAGTCTGACATTTGGCCCATGAAGCTCCTGCAAGTCATTGTTGTCAAGATGCATTCTGACTCAAATTTCAGTCATATCAAATGCAGTTATGCTTCAGGACTCAACTGCAAATTCACAAAAAATATTAATTTTAGTGGACAAAAATAGTATCCATTCAACAATCAAATCTACTTTATGATCACAAAAATTACTTTTGAAATCCATAAGTGGTATACTTGAACTGTCAAAGAAATGTTACCTAACCATTTAAGCAGGATACAAATATTTTGAGATTTTTTTTTTTTACAGCTTTAGAACAATTTTTGAATGCATTTTTTTTTATAAAGGCACTAATTCATCCCTTTCTCTAGTTACTAAATGCTGGAGCATTTTGTTAAATACATAGTCCAAACTAAATTCAATTCTGAATTTACATTTTGCCAACTAAGGCTGGAAAGAATTAATAAAGTTTTAGTTTTAAAGCTGGTGTTAAAATTGACTTGCAACTGTTTGAAACCAGAACACCTCATTCACCTGACGAAGAGGACAGCCTCAAAAGCTTGTGCGAGTTTTCTATCAAATAAATCGGTTGGACTTAAACCTGGTGTTGTCAGACCTCATACTGCATTCTTCTTCCAGAAATGAGAAGTCTCACCATAAATGTGTTTTCAATATAAATAATCACTGGTTTAAAAATCATAATAAGATCACCCTTTCTGAATGATCTCTCTGGAGTGATCAACTACTGGGCAGCATTTCAGCAAATCGCAGAATAATTTCATTAGCAATGGACAAATTCCAATTCATAGCCTGTCTTCCTCACGTTCAGGCTCACCTGAGATTTCATCCTCACTGTTTGCAACTGAGCCAATCGAAGTATAGAAGTAACCAATGTTGAAAAAGCAACTTAAGTCACTCAAGGGTCTCCCTGCTTGCAATAAAATTTCTCAAAAATGATATTTTGAATGCAACCATTACATTCTTCTATATAAGAGGACTGCTTTCAAATATACTCCACTCACCTTGCTTTCTTTTTAAAGATACCAAAAATCATTTCTGTTCACCTTTGCACCAGAACTGTATGAATGCTAGTTTTATAATCATTAATGGATAACAACTAAAAGATTGCATTGAAAATCACAACACTGCAGGTGATGGGAATCCAAAACAAATTTATGGAAATATTCAGATCAGGCTGTAGCTGTTTAGGCTAATAAGTTGAGTTCTTCTCCACAGATGCTAACAGACCTGCCTAGTGTTTCCAACATTTTGTTTTAATAAAAGATTGCATTTCTTTCCCGAGTATGCATCAGTCAAGTACTTGGATAGTTACTGATTATTCGATGAGAGGAAATCAATTAGCAACACACTTTATTTTCCCTATTTTTTTTAGATTCATATGAAAAAATGTAGGGATGACACAATGGCAAATATATTAAGCTAATCAATATCACCATACAAAAATCTATATCACATTGGCATAATAATAAAAAAAAAAATCAACTTATGAGGCAACTTAATTTTTAGATGGAGACCAACAGCCCACAAAGGAAGGAATGAACTAGACTGGGTAGCAGTAGAATTTTCAGCATAACTTTTACCCCATAAAATTGGACTCAAATCCAAAAAATTATATTTCTTTGTTATCTCAGTGCAAACCAAGCAATGGTAAACATAAACTTGGCCAATTTGACTGGAAATTGAAGTCCACCCAACATCTGGCAGTGAGGGTGAAAAAAAGAGCAATTCCAATCTGCTTGAATGTCCTCCCATCTGCCTCAACTCAGTTCGATTTCATTACTATATACTGGGTTTGGTAACTGCAGCCATTCAATATCCTTTCATCTTCTGCAAGACCAACATAAAGAATGTGGAATTCAATCTGGAGAAGTTTTGAAGTATGACCTGACAATATCATCTAAGATAAAGTCTTCACAATTAAATGGGAAAACTGAGTGGTGCAGAAAAAGTGAGAATATCAACAATTTGCTGAAGGTAGGATAGATCGATATGGAGGCATGTGGGGGCACACATTTAATGCATTGGTAGACGGATTAGGGGGGAAAAGATGAGAATATTTCACTGAAGGGTGGCAAGGTTATGAAACTCATTGCTTGAAAAGAGTGGTAGAGGGAGAAACCCTCAACCTATTTAAAAGGATGTCTGGATATACGAAAGCGCCATAATCTGCAGGGCTACGGACTAAGTACTGTAATGTGGGATTAGACTGGCTGATTTGGTTTTTTTTGGGTCAGCACAATGAGCCAAGTGGCCTCCTCCTGCCCTGTAAACTATGATTTGGAAATGATCTGCATCAAACTCTTTTCACTAACTTTAGAGATTGTTTGCAGACAGCGTTGGACTGGGTAAACACAGCAAAAAGTCTCAACACCAGGTTAAAGTCCAAATAGGTTTATTTGGTAGCAAACACTACTAGCTTTCAGGGCTTTTCCCCTTCAGAGTGAGTGAAGAGTTCTGATCATAAACGAAGCATATAAAAGCAAGCACTCAGTTTACAGAATGAGTTTTTACAGCTATTCAAGTCTTAAAAGGTGCAGACAATATGAGTGGAAACAGCGTTAAGCATAGGTTAAACAGATGTGTATTGTCTCCAGACAAGGCAGTAAAGTGAGATGTTGCAAGCCCAGGCAAGTCACAGGAGGTTACCATAGTGTGACATGAACTCAAGATCCTGTTTGAGGCTGTCCTCATGTATGCAGAACTTAGCTATCAGTTTCTGCTCAGTGACTCTGCGCACTGGTGTGCTGTGAAAGCCGTCTTGGAGAACGTTTACTCGAAGATCAGAAGCCAAATGCCTGTGACCACTGAAGTGTTCATCAACAGGAAGAAAACAGTCTTGCCTGGTGATTGTTGAGCAGTGTTCATTCATCTGTTGTTGTACTATCTGCATGGTCTCCCCAATGTACCATGCCTTGGGATATCATTTCCTGTAGTGTATCAGATAGACAACATTGGCTAAATTACAACAGTATGTACTGTGTATCTGGTGAATGGTGTTCTCATGTGAGCTGATGACATCCATGTCGATGATTTGGCACATCTTGCAGAGGTTGCCGTGGCAGGGGTTGTGTGATGTTGTGGTCACTGTTGTCCTGAAGGCTGAGTAGCTTGCTACAGAAAATGGTCTGTTTGAGATTGTGCGGTTGTTTGAAGGCGAGAAGTGGCAGGTGTGGGAATGGCCTTGGTGAGATGTTAGTCTTCATCAATGACGTGTGAAGATTCTGAAAAAGATGTCGTAGCTTCTCCGCTCCAGGGAACAACAAAGGGTACTCTGTCCACCATGTTCCGTGGTTGTCTTCTGAGGAGATCGGTGTGGCTTTTCGCTGTGGCACGTCAGAACTGTCAATCGATGAGTCAAGTGCCATATCCTCTTCTTACAAGGGTATCTTTCAGCAGCAACACCAGATTTATCAACCGCACTCAAGACAGCCCCGAACATCACCCAAACATAACACAACGCCATCTGCGCCATTGCCAAACCAACAGACAAAGTAGGGGTCATCGTCACACTGAACACTGCAAAGTGTACTGACAACTGAACAATGAGGAACATTATAGACAGTTACCACAGGTCCGACCAAAGAACACACTGATCCAGACCTTCAGAGCACTCTGCGTGCTCTCATCCAACGTACTCTCCAGGTTGGAGATCTCTACTGCCTCCCAAAGATACATACCTCATACACGTCCCGTTGTTTTGGGCAATGGGACTCTGTGCAAGAACCTCTCCGACTACATTGAGGGCATCCTGAAACCCATTGTACAAAGAACCCCAGCTTTTGTCGTGACACTATGGACTTCCTACCAGAAGCTCAGCACACATGAAGCAGTTGGAACCAGGAGCACTCCTCTTTTCAATGGATGTCTTGTCAATTGCAAGAACCTTATTCACAAACAGGCATGCAACACAGTGCTGATAATAGCTTTCAGCAGATTCAGTGGTCAAGTCATATAAATTCTTGACACTAAATGAAGCCACTCCAGAATACAAAGGAATTTTCCCCATCAGTGAAGTCAGAGTAGACAAATGACATGGAAGTTTCAGATGATTCCAAGGTAACAATTTGTATTTCAGAAAAAAGGTAACACTTCATTGCTTTTCCAGCCTTAAAAATGTCACTTCAATTAGAATTCTCACTGAAAAATTACATGGCAGATAAATCAACTCTCAATGCCTAAACCAACTGAACTTCATTTAAAAATGAATAAACATTTTCTACTTTCATTGAGATACATAATGCCCTGTAGAAAAAGGTAACCAATCTAACCATGATGCTAGAGACATCTTCAATTTCCTGTCAATTACTGGTCCTTCTTGTTATTTCACTGGGCATTTGTTTCGTGGGTATCATAATATGCATGGAAGTCTTACACACTTCATAGCTGCAGTAGAAGACCAAGCTGATGTAAAATCACATTAAAAGTTTCTCAAGTTTGTTCACAAAATAAAGTGCTATTTATTCATTACAACCCATCACTTGCATTGTGGAAGGGTAGTAGGTGGATAGGAGAGAGGAGTTAACAGCAATATTACCACAGTGTACAGCAATGGTTGGCAATCTTCTTTCATTTAATTAAGCCAGGGTCATGAAAGATGAAATATTAGGAAATTGCAGGTACTGTGAAACTAATGTTAACAGGATAAAATAGTGAAGAGAGAAAAGGGACTGGATAAAAATAAAAACCAGACTGGATAACCAGTGGAAAGGATATCTTGAAATTCAAATATTAGCTTCTCAGCTTCAGGATTTTAAAAAAATTGGAATTACCAAGTCTAACAATTTTCTGATTTAAGTCTAAATTACAGGATACACAAATAGAACAAGGTTCAATGAGCCTAAAGGTCCATCTTCATTCCAAGTTTTCTTGGATTCTTAAAAACAAGACATGTTTATCATACTTCCAGCACTCAAAGTAATTTCCAATGCATCAAGTACATAAGCAAATGAAGATTTGCACAAGCAATTGCAACAGCAGTTGGGTGAGAAACAGAAGCAAATTGCTTCCCGGAAAAAAAAGGAATTTTAAAATATGCAGATAAACCTCATGCACTTTGAATGCAGGGGTTTTATTACAAGTTTGCCAAAGCAGGGTGGCACAGTGGTTAGCATTGCTACTTCACAGTGCCAGGACTCAGGTTCAATTCTAGTCTTGTGTTGAGTTGACATGTTCTCCGTGTCTGCATGGGTTTCTTCAAGGTGCTCTGGTTTCCTCCCACACTCCAAAGATCTGTGGGTTGGGCTGATTAGCCATGCTCAATTGTCTCTTAGCATCTCAGGGATTAGAGGGTAAATATGTGGGGTTACAGGTAAAAGGACCTCAGTGGGATTGTTGTCTGTGCAGACTCAGACAAAAAGCCTCCTTTGGCACTGCAGATTCTATGATTCGCTATAAAATCTGCAGGATACTAACTAAGTTTGCCAATCTTTTGTCATCCATCCAATTAATACACAACACTTGTTGACTGAGCTAATATATGTTGGCATGGGATGCATTTTGATACGTTGCAAGAAAGGATGTCCCGAAGCATGGTACACTGGGGAGACCATGCAGACACTACAACAGCGGATGAATGAGCATCACTCAACAATCACCAGGCAAAACAGTTCCCTTCCTGTGGGCGAACACTTCAGCAGTCACGGGCATTCAGCCTCCAACCTGCGGGTAAATGTTCTTCGAGGGGGCCTACGTGACACACGACAGTGCAGAGTCGCTGAGCGGAGACTGATAGCCAAGTTCCGCACACGAGGACGGTCTTAATAGGAATTTGGCTTCATGACACACTATCTGTAACCCCCGTAACTTGTCTGGGTTAGCAAAAAACCTCACTTACTGTGCTGTCTGGAGAAAATACACAATTCTCTAACCAATGCTCAGGATTCCCTTCACACACATTGTTAGCCACTTTAACACTTGAATAGCAGGTTAGATATAAGGATTCGCATTCTAATCAGCAATCTGAGATTCTGTGCTGATATGCACTATTGCAGACCAGAACACTGCATTTGCTTGACAAAGACACAGCATCGAAAACTCACGAATTTACTATCAAATAAATCGGTTGGATTTAAAATTGGTGTTGCTAAATTCTTACTACCCCAGTCCAACACCAGCATCTCTACAGCATGGGATGGAGACAGACAAAAGGAATGGTATCCATTGATCACCTTTATTTGATACAGAAGCAATTTCATCCCCAGTCAATTGAGAAAGGAAGATTTTTGCAAGGATTTTTATTGACATTTAGCTTATGGGGAATACCTGATTGTTGATGTTATGTCAGTCTGAGCTGTTGGCACAAAGATTTTCATATGCAGCTAACCAACATCCTTTTCACTTCCAAGACCAGATTCATTACATCATGGGGAAATGGCTAGCCTCCTTGTTGGAGATGGTCATTGCCTGATACTAGTGTTTCAAGAACGTGAAATGGCATAAAGAACCCAATGTATGGATGAAGGATAGATCTGGCTGCAGGCAGGTATGGGCTGCTTCATTATCTGAGGGATTGTAACTAGAGCATTACACAAACAGCCCCAATTCTCATCTGAAAGGGAGAGGAGGGGACTTGGAAAACCAACTTCTGCTTCTGGAAGCTTGAGTATAAATCTAATATAGCTCACAATAACAAACACAAAAATAATGTTCTTCCTACATTCCCTTTATTTGGAGAACACGTAATGCATTTTTGAGAAGGCTAAACAAATAAATAGTATACATTATTTCCCCAGATCTTTTAAAAGCGCAGATGTTTCGAAATGTTCCCATTTGATCTGCACAATGGTTGACAAGCTGTTAGCAGCACCTGCAATTTTGAAAGCTGTACTGGCACACAACAGTAGAACAAAGAACAAAACAGCATGGGAAACAGGCCCTTCGGCCCAACAAGCCCGCACCGCCACCCCGATGTTCCCACCTCTACCCACGATCCCTGTCCATGTTTATAGATCTGTGGATTAAAAACCAAATTTGAGACAATTTAAGGAGAATTTGTTTTGCCAATTAGCCTAAGAGCACATCTTTGGGATGTGGGAGGAAACCAGAGCACCTGGAGAAAACCCACACAACCACGAGGAGAATGCACAAACTCCCACAGACACAGGCCCAAATCCATGTATCTGCACAGCACAGCGATAGTCACTGAGCTGTCGTGTTGCCCATCAAATGGTCCAGCTCAAGCGTACACTAACGACGTGAAGCACTAGGACACTCTCGAAAAAAAATCCGAGAGCAGTGCTCTCACGACCCATCGCGTGTACACCCCTCATTAGACAACAAGGTGGACCAAAGCACCTGTAGGATAAAAACAAGTACATCAATATCATTTATTTACACACTTCCCAGGGACTCCCAAGGCTCATGATCCCTATTTTAAATCAGTTTTCTATACACCTCCATTCCCATTCTGTTCATGTGCCCATCCAAGTATTTCTTAAATAACTCCAGAGTACGTGCCGCCACCACTTTATTTGGCAGCGCATTCCATATCCCCACCACATTGTGTGAAAAAAACTCCCTCTAGCATCCAAATTATACCTTACCCCCCTCATCCTAAGCCCGTGACCCCTTGTGCTATTCGAGTCCATCCTAGGAAAAAACTTAACCCTGTTTACTCTATCTAAACCCCTCATAACCTTGTACACCTCTATTAGATCTCCTCTAAGTCTATGTCTTTCTAAGGAAAACAGTCCCAATTTGCCTAACCTCTCCTCGTGACTCAGACCTTCCATACCAGGCAGCATCCTGGTAAGCCACCTCTACACTCTCTCCAGACTCCCCACGTCCTTCCAGTAGTAAGGCGACCAGAACTGGACGCAGTATTCCAAATGAGGTCTAACCAACATTTTATACAACTGCAACATTAAAGGCCAGCTCTTGTACCCTATACCCCTTCCTATAAAGGCTAACATACTATATGCTTTCTTCACAACCTTCTCCACTTGCTTTGCCATCTTCAGAGACTTGTTCACCTGCACCCCCAGGTCCCTCTGCGTTTCTATACTCTTAATAGGTCTACCCTTTATCATATACCTCCCCTCTACATTCTTTCTCCCAAAATGCATCACCGCACATTTATTAGGATTAAATTCCATCTGCCGTTTATCTGCCCAAGCTACCAGTCTATGTCCTACTGCATGGCCTGAATGCTCCTCACTATCCGCAAGTCCAGCCATCTTTGTATCATCTGCAAACTTGCTGATTGCTCCACTTACTCCAAGTCATCTATATTACAAATAGAAGAGGTCCCAGTACCAAGCCCTGTGGCACACCACTAGTGACTGACCTCCAGCTAGAAAAACACCCTTCAATTATTACTCTCTGTCTCCTATTACTAAGCCAGTTACTTATCCATCTAGCTACCTGTCATTGTATTCCATTAGCCTTGACCTTCTCCACTAACCTCCTATGAGGGACTTTGTCAAATGCCTTACTTCAATCCATATAGACGACATCAACAGCTCGCCCTTCGTCCACCGTTTTTGTCACCTCCTCAAAAAATTCTACCAGATTCGTAAGGCACGACCTCTCCTTAACAAATCCATGCTGCGTATCCCTAATCAGATTGCAATGCTCTAAGTGCCTATACATCCTATCTCTAAGAATCCCCTCCAACAGCTTCTTCTCTCCCCATGTAACAACACAACAGTTCTGGTTGGTTTCTGGTATGAAATCAAAATAAACACAAATGAACCATTTGACAAAACAAAGCAGGCTCGCTACATAGACCTAAAACACAAAGTGACACCCAAACTATCCAAGTAGTGCACATGACATCAAAAGTTGAATTTTAGAATGTTACATTCCTCTCAGCCCTTCAAGCCAACTTATCCTTTAGCTCTGGCTGGTGAAACAGCCTCACAGCATCAATACTGTCAAGAATTTTATACTTTTCAACTAGATCACTTCTAAACTCTAAGGTTTTGGACCCATTCTACTCACTTCCTTGTCAAAGAGCAGATTTTCATCCAATGAATCAACCCAGTTAACCTTTGCTGCATATCATAGGCAAGCACATCTGTTTCCCTTTAGGCAAGGCGGCCAAAACTGTCGATAGCATAGCATACCAAAATGGATAATTTCATACTTGCCCACTTAGTCCATCTGCCACTTTGTCCAATTATTTCCATAACATTTTGAAGATCAAAACGCATCCACGCTCTCTCTCGTCATCTCAAAACCCTAGGCCATTTAACAACTAAACATTAATTTATTCAAAAATTTTCTTAACTGAGTTTCTCATCCTCATTAGATCATTTGTTTCCCAGATTTTGCAATGTGTTTTGTATCATCTACTCTGAACACAAACATGTAATATTTCTGTTATTTTCTATTTCCTGTTAGAATTTCTGTTTTTGCCTTTCAGGGACTCGTGTTGGCTTTCACTGTTTTCCTTTTTACATACTTAAAGTGTACTGCAAGAGCTTTTGCATTTGTTTGTTTACTCACTATTTTCTCCCTCAAATTTCATGGTCATCTTTTGTTGATTTTTAAAACTCTTCCAATTCTCAAACTTGCTATGCATTTAGAAACTCAGTAGTGTTCTTACTTGATCAGGTTTACCATGTTTGTACTACTTTTCCAGGAGTTTAATTCCTCAAGAGAATGCATTTGTTGAGACTCAATTTTTTAGTTAAATATTTGTCATGGCTTATTTACTATAATCACTCAACTACAAAAACTTATTCACTTCTTATGCTCTATCAGGCTCAATTTAAAATCGAAATCTAGCTTCAAATTTAACCACACCATCATCATTTTCCAACTTAATGAGATTCTACTTCATGAACACTGTTCCCCACATGATGTTTTATAACAAACTGATAAATTAACTCTATTACATAATGGATCTAAACAACCTCTTTTTGGCCGTCTCACTGACAAACTGGTCTAAAACTACTGAATACATTCTATCAAATGATCTTCTAAGATACTTTTATCAATTTGGTTTGTCTAGTCTCCAAAATTCAAGCTTCGCAGCATTATTGCATTCCTCATCTAATTTCCTGATATATTCTGTCCAATACCGATTACTGTCAGAAAACCTACAAACTACCCAATTTATTTTTTTGCCCTACTATAAGAACAACACAGCACGGGAAACAGGCCGTTCGGCCCAACGAGCCCACGCCGCCACCCCGATGTTCCCACCTCTACCCGTGATCCTTGTCCATGTTTATAGATCTATGAATTCAACCCAAATTTGAGATAATTTAGGATGAATTTGTTCTGCCAGTTAGCCTAAGAGCACATTTTTGGAATGTGGGAGGAAACTGGAGCACCCGGAGAAAACCCACACAAGCACAGGGAGAACACGCAAACTCCCACAGACACAGGCCCAAATCCATGTATTTGCACAGCACAGCAGTAGTCACTGAGCTGTCGTGTTGCCCATTAAATGGTCCAGGTCAAGCATACACTAACGACGTGAAGCACTAGAATACCCTCGAAAAATCCAAGAGCAGCCCTCTCACGACCTATCGCATGTATGCCCCTTGTTAGACAAGGCGGACCGAAGCACCTGATGGATAAAAACAAGTACATCAATATCATCTATTTACACACTTCCCAGGGACTCCCAAAGCTCATGATCCCTATTTTAAATCAGTTTTCTATATCCCTCCATTCCCATTCTGTTCATGTGCCCATCTAAGTATCTCTAAAATAACTCCAGAATGCCCACCTGCACCACTTGGCAGCACGTTCCATACCCCCACCACCCTCTGTGAAAAAACTCCCTCCAGCATCCAAATTATACTTTACCCCCCCTCACCTCTCGTGCTATTTGAGTCCATCCTAGGAAAAAGCTTAACCCTGTTTATTCTATACTCCTCAATCTTGTACACCTCTATCAGATTTCCTCTAAGTCTACGGCTTGCTAAGGAAAAGAGCCCCAATTTGCCCAACCTCTCCTCGTAACTCAGGCCTTCCATACCAGGCAGCAGCCTGGTAAATCTCCTCTGCACTCTGGAAAGAGTCTCACGTCCTTCCGGTAGTAAGGCTATCAGAACTGGACGCAGTATTCCAAATGAGGTCTAACTAACGTTTTATACAACTGCAAGGATTCTATTGTCCTTTCTCCCAGGTGCCACTCATTTTTTGAGGGCCCTCATGCTTTTCAATTTTGTGCATCTTATCTTAAGGTCATGTACTATGGAATAGCTCACTTCCCATCTTGATGCATCCATGTTCTGGAACCATTAGTAGGTCAAAACCCATTTCTTTTTCAACTGCATCAGTAATTCATCTTTTCCTAAATGAATGCTTCATATACTCAGAACACCTTTAATTTCAACTTGGTCGTTTTTTATTTACTTTGTACGCCTGATACGGCCTTAGTTGCAAAGACCCCTTAACACATTCTTAATCTATTGGATTTGACTACACTGCTCTGCAACTTTGATTGCTTCAGATTTATAAATTTTCTTGACAACTTTCATTTAAGATGATGCTTTGCATCTTGGTAGTCAATTCTGTTAAATTTCACTTGGTGTGGCTCAGGAACTCACAGGTACAGCAGTTACTGTTACATTTGCTTGTGGAAGACAACAGTGGGCTAAAAAAAAAATTGCACAATTCATAGGCCTCATTTTCAGCCAATCAACTTTTGTATCTGCTCACTTCTTTCAATCCTCCTCCAGACAATTCAGCTTCTGGAGGTCATCATCTTTGGCATTTCCCTGTCTCATTGCAGATACCCCTGTAACTGAGGTATAGGCACCAGTAGTTTGTTTCTTTCAGTTGCTGTTTGAGGATCCTTCTCGGGAAATATCTCGATCTCTAACTAGCAGTGTTAAAACAGTGAAAAAAACCAACACATGGGCATATTTGTTTTGTGCCAACTAATTCTGAAGTTTATGACTCTGGAGATATTGCTTTAAATTAAAACTATGGAAATTAATTACACTGTCATTTAAATATCTTAATTGGAGAAATTATTGAATTTTTGCTATATTCTGTGTTCTTAAAGAGTTTGTTCTGATAAAAGCTTCCAAGTGGGTCAATTGCATTCCGAGAGTGAAACACTTATGATCACCCAATTTCCAAATTCTAAAAGTAAAAGTTTGTGCTGTTAACCTAGACCCTATGTACCTTGGAACTTCTGATCTGATATAACAATCTCCAGCATTATGTATGCCATTGCTGATTAGTGGTGATATGGCAACATCTGGGTCTTGCCATTTGCCTGATGTCAAACTTCTTAGACGCAAAAGAATCTGTCCATTTACCTCTGAAGAGGTTCTTTAGTACAAAGAGGTAATAGGACAACTCATAAGGACTTGGCACATTTTTGCCTTCAATTTCAGCTGATTCTTTTCCATCAACTCTTGAATGCAAGGAGACATGTAGAGTAGAACTGAGGCACATGACAGCAAATTGAACAAAAACAATGAATGTTGGTGCCAGAACAAATCCTTACTGATCCTATTGCAGATCTCGAAGGCTTGCAATGTTGTCCTGTCACAGCTGCCTTGCCCACCTTATCATTGTTAAAAAGGGAACACAAAGCAACTTGACACAGCCAATTTAAAATACACCCATTTCTGCTCAACGCCTTGGTGAATTCAATGAAGGTAATGCATAATGGTCTTCTTTGTTAACAGCATTTCTCTTGCAGCTGCCAGACTGAAGATCATTGTCAATGATCCCAGGATTGTGTTCAAAATTTATAATCTGACAAAGGCAACATCAGCAAGTAATGCCCCCATAATGTTCAGCAAGGAAATGCCTCAATAGTTGTCACAACCACTGTGTCACTGTTCTTCTCGCAGAGTCACAATTTTTGTATCATGTAAATCCTGACACACTACCCTCTCCATCTAGAGCTGAAGTTTGAGGATGCTGGAGTGCCAGTTTCCTGTGCTCAAGTTCAAGTAATATAGCATCTCCTAGAACTGTGCCAATAGCAAACAACTCAATAGCTTTGCTAAGCTCCTCCATGAGGTCTGATATCCTTCTCTTCCACAGGCAAGCTCTCAAATGATGTTCACAGAGCTTCTCCAATGATGTTCTCACTAGAGTACAATTCAAGATCATGCTCATCCCTCTGTTCAACTGTGTACTGCAGTCACTGATGACCTCTTTTGTTTCATTGAAGAAGTTTTCTTCAGTGGATTTGTTTTTTTTTAAAAAAACAGATGCCCTTAACATTTTCCATGTCATAGAAAATCTACATATTTTGGACAAGTTACATTCAGTAGTCACTGGCACAATGCCAGCAGTCTATTGGACTTTCACGCAACTCAGTACGTTCAGAATCCTCTCACTTGGATCTCTCTTGCAATCAATGGGATTAGATTGCTTGGCTTAAAGGACAGGGAACATTACAGCCATGTTAGCTCAAACCAGTCATTGTTTTACTGCTCTTGCTCACTGATTTACCTACATTTAAATCTTTGAAGTTCCAAAACCTTGCGTAATTAAGGCTATTTTGCATCTCTTTTGTAAATTTGTTCATCAATCTGACTCAAATTTAAGTGGTTGAATCTGTTAAAAAAATTAATGTAAAATGCTGATTAGAAGGCAAGTAATTTGAAATCACTTTCATTTGAAAATTTTACATGCTTTTTTTCAAAAATATAATCCTTGCAGAGATTTCTCCAAACTGGTTAGAACTTGGATTTATTGGTACATAACAGATCTCATAACATTTCAGCCAATTTGACTTTTTAAATACAGAAATATGGTGGAAAAAAAAACACAATTCAGTTAGCAATTATGACTCATGGCACACAAGTCATCTGCATTATTGAAGGGGGTCACTGCAGGGCTAAAAATAGATTTAAAATTAACTATTTTTCTTCCTCCCTATGCAGTCCATAACTTCCTCTTTCCCAATGTATTAAATTGTAGTATGTTTGCCTAATGTCAGTGTTTACCAAGATTTATTTGAATCTGCACCCAAAATTCATAGTCTGAAAACATTATAAAGTTATAACCAATCCATCAAAATGTACCTTTGTAAATACTGTTGAATATGCGAAATAGTTCCTCTACAGACACATTTCCAATATTGGATTATCCCTTAAAGGTTCCATTATGAGCAGTCTTTCATAAGTTCAAAATATTTTCACTAATGTGCAGATTGTTCTCACAGAGCACACTTGTTACACACATCTAGAAAACTGCATTAGTCCTTGGATATTTGGTAAGCTGTAATATTTTTGCAAACCTTCTTCCTCTGCTAATTTTCAATTCTATTCCTTTACTTGAGCTCAGAATTTCTCTGCTCAAACAACCTTCCAATGAACGTATTAAAGTTTAGGAGTCAGAGCTGGATAGTATGGGAAAAGACTATTTAGCCCACTATTCTTTGACTGTCAAGAAGTAACTCAGTTTCTACTATCTTGCTGCCTCCCCTGCCCTCTGACGAACCTGCATTTTTTCTTCTTAGTCCCAATTTCACTCTTGGATTTTTTTTAAAGATAAGGCTATTTCAACCATATCAATAAGAATTCAATCACTGAGCATTAATACTATCCAATTATGCATATACATTCAAGCACCAGTTTGGAACACATGGCAGATGCGCTGAGTCACCTGCCTTTACTGGTGTGTAGCTGCAACCCCACTGAACTCTTGGAAGAGGCCTGGCCAGCCATGGCTAACCATCCATATTGATCACGTTAGCCCATTCATGAGTACAATGTTTTTGTTCCTTGCTGATGCAGATGGAAGTCTTTGTCCCTGACATAGCATGCTACAGTTGAGAAATTATGCCAATGTTTTGCTCCTATGGAATACATGAAGTCATTGCTTCTGATAACACAACAGCCTGAGTGCCGAGTTCACAACGTTACCATCCTCAATGATTTATGCACATTAGGATAGTGTCTTAATACCCAGCATCCAACCAACTAGGTCAACAAGCCATCCAAACCTTTAAACCTAGTCTAAAGCAGTCAGCAGAGATCCCAGCAATCAGAATTTCATGATTCCTTCTGGGCTATAGAACTGCTCCAAATTCAGAACCAGAGTCTCACCAGCAGTTATTAATGAACCATCATCTCAGTTGGAGACTGAACCTCATGTTTCTAAATTTGCCAGGGAGGATAGATGCCAACCAAAATAGTCACAAGACAAACCATGATTAATGCAAGTTAACCCATTCATTTTCATGACACCATGCAGCAAGAAATTTTGGAAAAGGGTTGGGTTCCTCAAATTGTTATATATCTAGAGCTGTTTTATTAAATTTTCATAGAAGGAAGGATCATCCGGAAACGTGTAGACCACAAGAGAACGAGTACTGATGGCAGTACTGGTTGCTAGATCAGGAGCTAACCGCCATCTGGGAATGTTGACTAAATACTTAAGTACCTGGTCATCCCCATGGAAACAAATAGAACTGAACTGCCTGAATCTGTCATTGTGGTTTCAGCTGACAGCAATCTAGTAGAAGTGCCCCAGACAGCAGCGTTATGCTGCTCCTCAAGGATTCTGAAACTCCTAAAAAGATTTCAAGGAAGGATGTGGTCATTCTCTTTTAAGGATCATCTGCAGAGTAAGGGTCACATGGCCTGGGGAACCAATCAGGAAGACAGGTAAGAGATCATTCTGGTGACACCAGGAAAGCAGCAATAAAGAAGTGGTTCGAGTTGGTTGGTATGTGATCTCAGACTTTTGTATCTTTTCCCCAATTGAAGAACATGGGAGAGTATGTCTGGGGTGCAGTGAGTCCTTGATTATGCTGGCTGCTCTCCTGATGCAGTAGAAAGTATAGACAGAGTCAATAGATGGGAGACTGGTATGAGATGGAATGGGTTATGTTCACAGTCATTAGTTGTTTTAGGTCTTGGACAAAGCAGGAGCCATATCAAACTGTGATATAGAGTCAGAGGTTTACAGCATAGAAAGAGATCCTTTGGTCCAACTTTTACAAGCTGCCCTTTTTAAAAGCCCTTAGCTAGTCCCGCAGTAATTGCCTGCATTTTTTCCATATCACATTATGCCCACCTTACCCATGTAACTGCCTAAATACTGAAGACAAAATTGTACCCATTTCTACTACCAGCTCTGGCAGTTTATTTCAGACACTCACTATCTTTTGAAAAAATTGCCCCTCTGGATCCTTTTGTATGTTTTCTCTCTCATCTTAAACCTATGCTTTCTAGTTTTAGACTCCTCTACCTTGGGGAAAGATATTGACTATCAAGCAGATCCATGCCCCTCATTATTTGAGATCTTTATAAGATTACCCCTCAGCCTTCCATGCTCCAGAGAAAAAAGTCCCTATCCTATAACTCAAGTCCTGGTTGCATCTTAAATCGCTTCTGCACTCTTTCTAGTTGAATAGGGTAATAAGAACTGCACACAGTATTCCATGTGCGGCCTTACCAACGTTTTGTACAACTTCAACAAGACATCCCAACTCCTGTATTCAACGTTCTGATCAATGAAACCAAGCACACTGAATGCCTTCACCACTATCCATCTGTAACTCCACTTTCAAGGAGCTATGAACATATACCCCTAGATCTCTCTTCTAACTCTTCCAATGCCCCAACATTAACTAAGTCCTGCCCTGGTTCAATCTACCAACATGCATCACAACACATTTATCTAGATTAAATGCCATCTGCCATTCATCAGCCCACTGGCCCAATTGACCAAGATCCTGTGGCAAACTGAGATAACCTTCACTGTCCACTATGCCACCAATTTGCAAGCTTACTAACCATGCCTCCTATATTCTCATCCAAAATCATTATTAAATGACAAACAACAGTGGACCTGGCCCCAATCCTGGATATCCAGATATCAGTGGAGATCCTATGGTACATCTGTAAAAATTGGAGAGAGACCAATTTTCCTTAGGCTAAGTAGAAATGTTAGTAGGCTTTCTTAGCTACAATGTTGGCACAGAGGTATCAGGATAGCTTGTTGATGATCTGAACACTGAGAAACTTGTGTTACTTGACTCTTCACTTCATCACTATTGATATAGACAGGGGCATGTCCTCCACTATGTTTCCTTAAGTTATGACTATTTCCTTCACTTGACTGACATTGAGGAGGTTATTGTCATCGCACCATCTCATCATGTACTCCATTCTGCCATTGTTCGAGTTCCAACCCACTACAGTAGTGTCATTAGCAATCTTGAAAATGGAGTCAGAGCAGAATTTGTTGACAATCACAAGTGTATAAGAAGTACATTAAGGGGCTGAGGACACAGCCTTGTGGGGCACCATTTTGGGGATAATTGTGGAAGTGTTACTTATCCGTATTCATTGCAGTCTATGGATTAGGAAGTCAAGGATCCAGTCAGAAGGAAGAGTCAAGCCCTAGGCCACAGAATTTGGAGATGAGAAAGTTGGGATAATGGTGCTAAAGATCAAGCTGTAAGTTAATAAATAGGAGTCTGACATAAGTGTCTTTGTTATCCACATCTTCTAGGATTGAGTGTAGGGCCATGGAGATGGCAAATGCAGTGGACCTGTTGCGGTGATAGGGGAACTGTAGTGGATCCAAGCAATCTGAAAGCAATATAAAGCTGACGTGTGCCATGACTAATCTTTTGAAGCACTTCATAATGGATCTCAGGGCCACCAGGGAGTAGTTATTAAGCACACTGCTTGGCTTTTCTGTTGTACAGGGATGATGGTCGCTTTCTTGAAGCCATTAAGAACCTCAGATGAGAGCAAGGAAAGGTTGAAGATGTCAGCGAATAGCCCTGCCAGCTGGTCCACACAATGTCTGACTGCTTGTCCTATTATCACATCCAGGTCAGTCACTTTACATGGGTTAACTTTCAAGAAAGCCAAACTGTATTGATGATCTTGGTTCAACCAAGACTTATGGGGCTGATGACATCCTCACTGCTCAAAACATGCATAGAATGCATTGAATTCATTAGGACTTCCAACAGTTCTATTTGTCTTCACCTTGTAGTCCATTATTTCATAGAGACCTTGCAATAATCAATGAGTGTACATGGCTAGCCTTGCACTCTCGCTTGGTCCAGTATTGTCCATGGCATCTTTCATGGTTCTTTGTAGATTATATGGCCTAGCAATGAAACAGTAATTAAGTTTCAAGTCAGGATAGTATGTGGCTTGAAGCACTTGGCATATGGTGCCTCCATTTATCTGCTGTGATTTTGTCCTTTTGGTGGAGACACAAGTTGGGGAAGCATGGTTGCAATGATTAGCACTGCTTTCTCAGCACCAGGGACCTGGGTTCTATTCCTAACTTGATTCACTGTCTGTGACAAGTCTGAACATTCTTTTCGCATTAGCATGGGTTTCCTCCCACAGTCCAAAAGATGTACTTGCCAGGTGAATTAGATATGCTAAATTCTCCCTCCATGTACATGAACAGGTGCCACTGTGTGACAACTTGGGGATTTTCACAATAACTTTATTAATTCAAGCTTGTGACTCAAATAAACTTAAGTTTGGAAGGTGCAGCCAAAGGAGGGTTGGTGAGTTGCTGCATGTATATATTGCAGACCGCTGACACTTTATAGTGATGGAGGGAGTGAATCATTAAACATGGTGGATGCAGTATCATTAAGTGAGCTGCTTTGCCCTGGATGATATCAAACTTGAGTGGTTTGGAGTTATAGTCTCAGGCAAATAGAGCGTATTCCATCACAATCCAGATGTGTCTTGTATATGGTGGAGCTTTGGGGAATAATACTTGCCACAGAATTCTCAGCCTCTAACCTGTGCTTGTAACTACAGCATTTAGAAAGCTGGTCCAATTCAGTTTTTGGGCAACAATAAACTCCAGGACCTTGATAGAGGGGGATTCAGCAATGGTAATGCCATTGAATGTCATGGGGAGTTGGATGTTCTTAGAATGGAATGTCATGAGATGTTCATTGCTTCTCACTTGTGATGCTAATGTAACTTAGTGCAATCCTGCACACTATCCAGATCTTATTGCATACAGACAGGTTACATCAGGTACATCCTAGGGAAAACATCTGTATTCGAATGGACAAACTCCAGACTTGTACAGGTAAATATATACTTACCAACTTCCATACAACAATGAACAGTTCAACCTAACCTCAACCTCATTTTACCATTTTCTAGGTTGATCTTTTAAACTTCTGGCAAATGCTCAACCAAAATTAACTCAGTTTCTATTTGCCAGGTGTTTCTTACAATTTTGTTACTATTTGTCATTAAAATGTCTTGTGAACATGCTAAATTGCTTCAGAGGCCTTCTATGCCGTAAATAGATACCAACTGTATGCACACAATACAGTGCACAAACTTGAGATCCAATTCACGTTTAAAAAAGCTAACACTGGCTAGTTTCACGTGAATGAACACAAATCCAGAAACCACTGTATACGTGAGAATTCTGTATACAAAAGGAAACTGTGGACATGCATTTGGTTTTAAATTTTATATTTTTACTTCGTGCTAGCAAAGAAATTATACAGGGAACACATTAAAATTGTTGACTGGAGCTTTGCTTAGAGTCAGTTAAACCAATGTCTTGTGGGGGTTCTGCAAGGGGATTCCCCTAAATAATTCTGCTCCTAAACATTAGTATTGTGTTCAAACAAAAAAAAAAGTGGAAAGCATAAATTCTTTCAGGATATTTTTCTGATACCAAAGGGATAGAATACAACAGAACAAGATGCCCTTTAAATTATGACTGACTTCATGTTCCCCGGCCAAATTTTCGAGCAAGACGAGTTTAGGAAAACGAACGGGAATCGTAACATCTCCAGGTGTGCACCCAATAGTCACACAGTACCGTACTTACCCTGAGGAACTACATTCCTCTTCCCCACCCCCACCGAACGTTGTATCTGGAAAAAATGCTGCACAAAGCAATGAACTGCAGTCTGTGTTTTATTAGCTGATCTCACCCAGGGCAGCAGTTCCACTAAATACATTTAGTCTCAGCGCCGAAGACCATTGGGGGCGGGGACAGAAAGTGAATTCGGAGAAAGTAGCTGGAGCCTGGATCGGCCTCTAATACTCCTGCTGAGAAATGTGCATGTGCAGCCAATTCAGGGGAAAAGAAGACCACGCTTGCTTGGTCGTGGTGTCCTTCACAGATCAACAGCCTGCTGACGCTCCTTGTGTCGGCTTAAAGGAACAATGACCTGAACTACATCCCAACTAGCAATGTCCTCATGAAAAGGAAAAAAAATCGGCAGTAGAAAGGAAGATCGTGAATTAGAAACAATTTAGCACATTGAATTTGTAACTTCGGATCAGTTATGTGTTTATCCAGAATGAGTTGAATACTTAGTCACAAACAAAAAAATAAAAACTTCAACGATGATCGCGTTTCTTCGAGAGATTACAAGTTGTTAACCCCCCAGCCTAGTGTGTGTGTTTGGAGCAGTACCTTTGCAGATGGGAGAGTTGGGGCTCTTCCTCTCTGGGGAACCCTTGTGTTCTGGAGATTTCCTGTGCCTGACCCGTGAAGAATCTGCTCCCGAGGCCCACAAAGGGGTGGGCGAAGAGCAGGGAGAGATGGTGGTGGCGGCGGCCGCCTGGTGCTGCTGCTGTGTCCTGGTGGGGCTGCTCCGCGAGTTGACCGCCGTCTGCTGCTGCTGCTGCCGTCCCGCTCCACCGACACACCTCGTCGGGCTGCCCTGCTTCAGCTGGAACGGCACGGTGGCCCTCATGGGCTGAGGGCGGCCGACGCTAGTACTGTTACTAGTGTTATTATTAGCAGCACCACCTCCGCTACTCCCGCTCACTGCGCCGGTCGGTGAGCCGTTCCGACGGACTCGCTGAGCCATCTTCCTCTGGAGGGACTGAAAATCCGCACACTCGGCGCCGGCAGGTTTAATGTGGGTGAGAGGGCGGTTTTATGAAGTTAAAATGTCTCAGTTACGGTATGCTTTCCCCCACCCCCGGTCGGTCGGCCCGTCGTGCTCTCTCTCTCTCTCTCTCTCCCCCTCAGCCGGGAGCTCTCTGCCGCTCGCGCTCTCTCTCTCTCTCTCTCTGCCAGCTCCGCCCCACCTTTTGCCATTGGTCGCACGCGCATGCCCGAACCGCTGATTGGATCGAACCGAAGCCACGAGCGTCGATCCCGCCCCACTACGTCTCACGTCACGTACACCTTATCCCGTCGCCCCGGGAGACCTCCACCGCCTTCCATTCAAGGCCCCGGTTACCTGGGCCTAGGAGGGGGAGGGGGAGGGGGGGAAGGGGGGGAGGGGGGAGGGGGAGGGGGGGGGGGGGGGAGGGGGGGGGGGGGGGGGGAGCAGGATTAAACAAGACCGCTTCTTCCTGAGGTAGAGAGCACACTCTAGCGGCAGGCGGTAGCAATCCAGAGAATACGATTATTCGGATCGACAGGAGTGACCGTTAAACTGTCTTTATTATTGCGATCATCTCAGCAGCTTTGAACTCCACCAACAACTACCAAATTCTTACCACACCCCCGTCCACTATAACTATCAAAGCTACAACCGTAAAGGCTACAAATAATTTCACACATCTGGAAAGCACAATTTCTAAACATGTCTGCATAGCAATGAGCTGGCAAATACAATTGCCAAAGCAAGCTCAGCACTTGCCCATTTTTGCAACAGACTGTGGAAGAAATCAAGTCTCAAATCTACAATAAAACTTATTGTGTACAGAACTATGGTGATACCTACTCTCCTTTATGCCCCTGAGATCGGGACCAGACCAATGAAGTAGTTAGACAAGTTCCATATGAGATGCATTCAGAACATTATAGGCATGAAATGGGGGAAGAAAATGCCTAACATTTAAGATCAGAAATGTCTGGAAATAAAACATATCATCAGAATCCAGCTGGGACGGACTGGACATACTTCATATATGACAGAAGATAAATCCTTCAGGCAGTCTTGTACTCACAACTTAAGTTCGGACACTGCCTATGAAGCAGACCAAGATTCAGCTTCAAGGACTCCTTGAAGGCAAACCTCAGGAAATGTGACATGTCTGCCACAGACTAGAAGAAAATGCAAAAGAAAGGACCATCTCGAGAGCTATCTTAAGTTTATTGTTTCCTTCGAGCAACACGAATAGGAAAAAGGAAATAAAAATCGAGATAGAAAGATTGCAATCCCCAAAAAGCAAACAATCTACCCTTGTCTGTTCAGTGGAAAGCCATGCATGTTTTCAGATGGGCTTCACAGCCACATTGGAATGCACAACAGATGATACTATGTTTGCAAGAAACGGACAACTTTGATAAGGAAGGAAAATACAATTACAATGTGATCTCACTATATGTAGTCAAGCCAAGATGGTTTTCAGTTAATAGAGAGAGAAGTGGGGACAAAGGGTTTGAATGTATGGGAATTATTGGACCTAAGCAAGCACGTGTAATTCAACCCTATTTTAAAATCATAAATATCTCCTTACTTAAGATTTTTGCACTTTCTCGCACTTTCTGTTTTTGTTTTAGATTTCCAGCAACCACTGTGTGCTTGAAGTACTTTTGAAGTGTAGTCACTATTATAAGTTCAAAAAATTAGCAGCCAATTTGTGCACAGTAATATCCCACATGCAGCAACAAGTTTTAAATCAATTTACTTGTTTTTCATTCACTTTTTTGTTCTGCTCATACCTAAAAGTTTTAACTATAGTTGAGCAAAATCTTGGAATACTCTTGCTAATGCCACTATGAGAACTCATCACCACAAGAAATGCAGCTGGTCAAAATGGCCTATCACTCCTCTTCAGGACAACTAGAGATGAGTGACATATGAAGCATTGAAAATACCATATAAAATTATGGCATGGATACAGCACAGAAGGAGCCTATTCAGCATTTCTTTTTTGTTTTTAGATAACTATCCAATTTTCTCTTGAATGTGTTGATTAAATCTGCCTCCATTACACTCTCACGCTGTACATTCCAGATCCTAACCAACTGCTGTGTAAAAATATTTTTCTTCATGTCGTCATTGCTTCTTTTGCCAATCACTTTATATTAGCATCCTCTGGTTCTGGATCCTTCCATCAATGTGAACAATTTTTCCCTAGCTATTCAGAACCCTCATGATTTTGAATATTTTGAACAAATTTTCTCATGATTTTCTGTTCTTCAGAGTGAACAACCCTAGCTCCTCCAACACAACATAATTGAAGTTCCTCATCCCTGAAACTATTCCAATCATTCATCCAAGCAAGAGTACAGTATTTAACCACGCTTCTGACTTGTGCTTTACAGGTGGTGGGAAGGATTTTGGGAGTAAGGAGCTAAGTTATTCATCACAGAATACCCAGTCTCCGACCTTCTCTTAAAACCACAGTATTTGCAAGGTTGGTTTAGGTCATTTTCTGATCATCTGTGAGTCTCAAGAATTTGATGTGGAGGAACTCATATGATAATAATGTAATTGAATGCTGAAGAGATGTGATCATATTCTCTCTTATTGCAGACGATCACTGCTTGACATTTGTGTAGTGTAAATGTGATTTACCATTTAACATCCAAAGCTGTATATTGTCCAGTCCTTGCTGCAAAAGGGCATAGACTGCTTCATTATCTCAGGAGTTGTGAATTAAACTAAAGCATTGCAAATAACAGTGAACTTTCTCCATTTCTGACCTTATGATGGAATCAAAGTGATTGATGAAGCAGCTGAAGCTGGTTCAGCCTAGGATGGCACTCTGAGGAACTCCATCAGTGATGTCCTGAGGCTGGGATGATTGGGCTCCAAGTGCAACAACTCTTTTCCTTTACGTTGGGTATGACTCCAGCAAGTGGAGAGTTATATCCTGATTCTCAGTGACTTCAATATGATGGCTCAACTTGGTCAAACACTTTTTGATATCATGGGCAGTAACTTTCATCTCATCTTTAGAGTTTAGTTCTTTGACCAATATTTAGCTCAAGACTGGTAAGAAATATGCAGCTGAGTAGTACTGGCAAAACCTAAACTGAGCATTGAGAAGTCGGTTATTGGTCACAGTTAGTTCTGGAGCAAGAGTTCTCAGTACTATGGTCAGGATGTTGTTGGGGCCCATAGCTCATTTTGCATCCAGTTCATTCAGCCATTTCTTGATATCATGGGTAGCTTATCAAATAGGCTGAAGACCGTCTTCTCCGATAGTGTGGTTCTCAGGAGGATAATCTACTAATTCTTCTGGCTGAAGATTATTGCAAAAGTTTCAATCTTACCTTTTGCATTCAGTTGCTGAGCTCCACCACCACTAAGGATAAGAATATCCTTCAGTCAGACTTCTTACTGTGATAAGAATATGCACAGAACATTCAGCTCCCACTGTTTCTTTAATCACAATTGTACATGAATGGACTGCAGAACTTTAATCTCATTTGTTGGTATGGCTCTGAAAAAATTATGCTATTTCCACCATTTAGCATTCATATGTATTAGCTTCATCAGGTTCGCACTGCCTTTTGAGATATGCCTGGTGCTAGTTCTGACATGCTCTTTTACACTCCTTATTAAACCAAGATTAATCCTCTGGTTTGATGCTAATGGTGGATGGACATGCCAAGGCATGAGGATATAGATTGTGATGGAAAATAATTTTATTGCTGTTGCTGGACATGAATCTACCTCATTTAGCACAGTGGTAATGCCATACAACATGATGGGATATGTCCTCAGTCTAAGGACTGGTCTTTGTCTCCATTAAGATTGTGTGTGGCCATTCCTAACATCATGGACAAGTAAATTGGTGACGATGGGGATAAGCAGATTTTTCCCTGGTTGGTTTTCTCACCATATGCCAATACTACATCCAGCATCGATATCCTTCAAGATACAATCAGTTCATTTAGTAGGGGTGCTACCGAGCCAATCTTGATTATAGACACTGAAACACCTACTCATGGTATATTCTGTGTCCTTGTACACTCAGTGCTTCTTTGGTGGTCAACATTGAAGAGTACAGGTTCATCAGCTGAGAGAGAGTGGTAGATAGTAACCAGCAGGAAATTTCTTTATCAATATTTGATTGACCTAGTGCCATGAGATTCAATGGAGTCCAGAGGCATCTTTGAGGAATTCCTCCATAGTGCTATCATCACTATACCTTTAAGACAGTTAATGCGAGACTTGATTGTGGTTTTTAAAAATATATGCATTCATAGGAGTTGGCATCACTGGCAAAACTGACATTTATTGCCCACCCACAATTGTCCATTATGGTTCCAATTGCCCTCGAAAAGGTCAGCATGAGCTGCCTTCTTCAAATGCTACAATTCATGTGGTGATGGCAATCTCACAATGCTCTGGGTATGGAATTCCAAAAGTTTGATCCAGCAATGATGAAGGAATGGCTGTCCTGCTAGACACAGGAATGTCATAGGCTATTTGCTGGAAGATATAGTTATGTGAATTTTAACTTGCGAGATCTACCAATTGTGCCACATGTCCCCAGATCTTGGTAAGAAGAATTAATTGTCATATTGAGCCTTGGCTCTAAATTGCTTTATTCCTACCAAAAAGTCTATTGATTTCCGATTGAAAATTATTAATTGAGTAGGCATCGATTGCTTTTTATTGAAAAAGAGTTCCATACTTTGCCACTCTTCATCAGGCGAGTGGGAGTTCTATTCACAAACTTCTCTCTTGAATGGCCTGGTTCTGAATTTAAGACTATATACCCTTGTTCTAGATTGTCCACCAGTAGAAAATATTTGTCTCTGCCTATCTTATCCTTGGAAGGGGATATTTCCAAGTTACATACCATCCTTTATTTGAAATCTATTTCAATTCCTTCATCATTGCTGGATCAAACTTTTGGAATTCCATACCCAGAGCATTGTGAGATTGCCATCACCACATGAATTGTAGCATTTGAAGAAGGCAGCTCATGCTGACCTTTTCGAGGGCAATTGGAACCATAATGGACAATTGTGGGTGGGCAATAAATGTCAGTTTTGCCAGTGATGCCAACTCCTATGAATGAATATATTTTTAAAAACTACAATCAAGTCTCGCATTAACTGTCAATACTCCAAGAAGTATGAGCCTAGTTTAAGTAATTTCTCTTCACAATTTAAACCTTGGAACCCTCATAACATTTGATGAATCCACTTTGCACTCTTTCTAAGCCCAATATATCCTTCCTAAGAAGTCCAATTATGGTCTTGATGTGGAGATGCCGGCATTGGACTGGGATAAACACAGTAAGAAGTCTCACAACACCAGGTTAAAGTCCAACAGATTTATTTGGTAGCAAAAGCCATTAGCTTTCAGAGCACTGCCCCTTCGTAAGTTGAGTGGAGTTCTATTCACAAACAGGGCATATAAAGTCACAAACTCAATTTACAAAATAATGATTGGAATGTGAGTCTTTACAGGTAATCAATTCTTAAAGTATAGATAATGTAAGTAGTCTACAGTGCATTATGTAGCTGTAGCTTTCTCCACTTTATATTATAGCCCCCTTGATAAAAAGGCAATTTTCCATTTGCTTTTTGATTACTTTTATTTATCTGACCATTTTATTTAAGTGATCTATGTACATCAACTCCCAATTCTCTCTGGACTTACATTGTTCTTAACTTTTCACCATTTAAAAAGCTACTGAGATATTTTATTTTTCAAGTCAAAAAAGAGTTCTCACACTTACCTTCATTGAAATACCATAGAACCCTACAGTGCAGAAAGAGGTCCTTCGGCCCATCGAGTCTGCACCAAACACAATCCCACCCAGGCCCAACCCCCACATCCCTACATATTATACCCAGTAATCCCTTTAATTTACATATCTCTAGACACTAAGGGGCAATTTCTTAGCATGGTCAATCAACCTAACCTGCACATCTTTGGACTGTGGGAGGAAACCAGAGCACCTGGAGGAAACCCATTCAGACATGTGCAAACTCCACACAGACAGTGACCTGAGCTGAGAATTGAACTCAGGACCCTGGAGCTGTGAAGCAGCAGTGCTAACCACTGTGCTACTGTGGCGCCCCATCTGCTATATTTCATCTAAAATCCATCTGCTATATTTTGCCCACTCATTTAACCTGTCAATATCACTTTGTAATTAATTTATTCTGTCTACATTGTTCACCATATCCCCAATCTTAGTGTCGTTGATAAGCTTGGCTATATCACCTTCTATTGTGTTATCTGAGCCACAAATAAATACAATGAATACTAGAGACTCAGCATAAATCCTTCTGGGACAATAGAAGTAATTCCTTTCTGATTTGTGTACATATTCATTATTTCCAGTTTCTTTCTTCTGCACCTAACCAAATTTCTAACCAGGACAATAATTTGCCTTAAATTCCAGACATTCTAATTTTAACTTTTTTTTAATGGAACCTTCTGGAGCTCCATATCAAACGCAGTCATAGACATTCCCATATCTGTTTTATGTTAGTTATTGCCTTGAGAAGGATAACTAGGTTCCCTAAACATGACCTACTCTTTACAAATCAGTTCTCTTGGCTCAGCCCAAATTAATTTCAGTGCTCAATCACTCTACCTTTAATTATATACTTCAATAATTTCCCCCACAAATGTTAGGCCAACAGATACATAATTTCCTGGCTTTTCTCTCTTATCTTTTTAAAATAATTTTTCAATTTAAAGGGACAATCTATGAATTAAGAGAACTTTGACAAATTACGGCTAAGACATCTGCAATTTCCTCACTTACATCCTTGAAACCCCTGGGTGGATTGTCAAACTTTAGTACCATTATTTTTTCTAATGTGTTTTCTTGCTTGCATAAACATTAGTTAGTTACAGTCCTTGATTCAGTATTAGTTTCCCTGGAATGCCTAGCATATTTCCTGGAATGTGCCTAGAATATCTCCTCTTTCATTATGAAGATCAACATAAAGTAATTATTCAACAAGTCTGCTGTTTCCGTTTACACTCTTACTCACATCATTTTTAAATGAGCTCGACTGCCTTTGATGACTGTTTTTCTTCTACTAACATGGAATCTCAGCAGCATATCATTCTGTCCTCAAAATAATTACAATAGGGAAGAAACTGTCGCCTACCTCATTTGAGAATGTTTTTCTCGAGAAAGTCTGAAAATAAATGTAGTGTTACATCAGATATATGACACAGAAACAGATCTTTCAGTTTATGCTGGTGTTTATATTGCACTCCACTCAAGCCTCCTCCTACCTTTCCTCATCTTTTGTTGATGTGAACCTATAACAACAAATATTAGCCTAGCTATGGATTTATCATCAGCTGTGTTCTTATCCAGCTTTACTGGTTGTTAGAGCAGGACTCTCTGCTCTAGGGGTTGTTCCCAATGACACACATACCCAGACACATATTTTACATTTTGCAACTTACTGTGTTACTCTTGCTTTCCTCTTCTTTATATCCTTCCCTGATCCCTGTAAATACACTGTTCAATGTAATTTGCTGCTTTTTCCTTTAACATTAGATTTCTCTCACCTTTTTTGTCAACTATAGCTTTTTTATTGAGTTAAGTGGTACTTCTGCCCTTGAAATATAATCAGTTCTGTATTAAGCTAGTTTTTCCCCAAAATAAATGCTTTAATTCATAACATTTGTAAAAGTATAGGAGTACAGTACAGAACAGTTCAAATTTAACATTGCACAAAATGCAATACTGTTTATTTTTCAGTATAGTATGTGGCAGTCTGAGATGTCTCACTATAGTTACAACTACAAGTTATATCTATATACCCTGCACAAATTTCATGTTAAAGGGATTTTACACAGGTTCCGAATCTTTATTCCACTATGATCACTCGTCCCAAGAGGATCGCTCAAAAGAAAATCCCTAATTCTACCTGCCTCGTTACACAGTACCAGATCTAATATAACTCGCTCCCTCATGGGTTCTGTTACATACTGTTTAAGGAAACTATCCTGACAGCATTCCAAGAACTCTTCCTCAAGCCCACCGTGTCCAACTTGAGTCAACCAATCAAAATGCAGGTTAAAATCCCCCATAATTATGATCCTTTGAATGCAGAGATTGGTGGGGTGAAATGAAGAACCCTGTCGTGGTTTTGGGTGTGAAAGGAATGGGTGAAGGCAGAGTTGCAAGAAATGGGTTGGACACAGTTGAGTACCCTATCAACCACGTTTGGCACTGGGATGGGTAAAACCCGGTTGAGGAAACATGCAGAAAAACTGGAAGCACTATTTTTAAAGGTGACATCATCAAAACAGATGCAACGAAGGCAGAGAAACCAGAAAATGGGATGGAGTTCTTAAAGGCAGTAGAGTCTGAGGAGCTGGAGTCAAGGTAGCTGTGAGAGTCAGTAGGTTTGCTGAGGTGAGAGTGAAGATTGAGCCTTGCTGTCATATATAGATCATCTTTGCAGACTATAATAGGAAAGAGCTCAGCTGGGCTGCTATTTGGACAGTAAGAAGTCTCACAACATCAGGTTAAAGTCCAACAGGTTTACTTTAACCTTGTGAGACTTCCTACTGTGTTTACCCCAGTCCAATGCTAACATCTCCACATCAATACTGCTATTTGGACGCATGATATGCATTAAGATGCCAGAACTGAGGGACATGAATCAGTCATTGATTAGGAGATTGGAGAAAATAATGCTGAAAGAATGTCGCAAAGTTTTATGCAGACCACAGAAGAGAAGCCAGACAGTTGGATGTGATGCCAGGTGATGAAGTCCTGATGAGCTGGGAGAGTCCAAGTAAGATGCAAATGCCATTTTATCCCAAGTTATATACATTCATTGCCAAGAAGACAAACAGTGTGACTTTGTAATATCCATGGCTGACAAGGGAAGTCAAGGATAGCATAAAAGCAAAAGCATCCGAAGTGACAAAGATTAGTGGGAAGCCAGAGTATTGGGAAACTTTAAAAGTGAGCAAAGGACAACTAAAAAAGCAATAAGGGGGGAGATGAAATGTGTGTAAGTTAGCTAATAATATAAAAGTAAATAGGAAGAGTTTTTTCAATATGTAGAGGGTAAGAGAGAGGCAAAAATAGCCATTGGACCACTAGAAAATGAGAAGTAATAATAAGAAACAAAGCAAGAGCACAGGAACTGAATGGTTACTTTGCATCAGTTTTTATGATGGAAGACACCAGTGGGATGCCAGAGCTCCAGGAGAGTCGGAGGGCACAAGTGAGTGTACTGGCCATCACTAAGGAGAAGCTTCCGGGGAGACTGAAAGTGAATAAATCACCGAGACCGAATGGACTACGTCCCAGGAATTCAAAAGAGATAGCTGAGGAAATTGTGGAGGAATTGGTGGTGATTTTTCAGGAATCACTGGAGGCAGGGAGGGTACCAGAGGACTGGAAAGTAGCGAATGTAACACCGCTGTTTCAGAAAGGAGGGAGGCAGTAGGCAGGAAATCATAGACCAGTTAGCCTGACTTCGGTTGTTGGCAAGATTTTAGAGTCCGTTGTTAAAGATGTGATCGCAGAGCATTTGGAACTGCATGATAGAGTAGGATTGAGTCAGCATGGCTGTGTCAAGGAGAGGTCATGTCTCATAAATCTGTTAGAGTTCTTTGAGGACATAACAAGGAAATTAGATAAAGGAGAGCCAGTGGACGTGATTTATTTAGATTTCCTGAAGCCCTTTGACAAGGTGCCATATAAGAGACTGTTATATAAATTAAGTGCCCATAGTGTTAAGGGTAAGATCCTGGCATGGACAGAGGATTGGCTGACTAGCAGAAGAGAGTAAATAAGGATAAAGGGATCTTTTTCAGGATGGCAGCCGGTGACTAGTGGTGTGCCTCAGGAGTCAGTGCTGGGAGCATGACTTTTTACAATATGCATTAACGATTTGGAGGAAAGAACCAAAGGCACTGTTGCTAAGTTTGCAGACAATTCAAAGATACGTAGAGGGGCAGATAGTATTTAGGAAGCTAGGGGGCTGCAGAAGGATTTGAACCAGTTGGAAGAGTGGGCAAAGGAGTGACAGATGAAATACAAAGTGGGAAACTGTGAGGTTATGCACTTTGGAAGGAGAAATGGAGGCATAGACTATTTCCTAAATGGGAAAATGCTTAGGAAATCAGAAATACAAAGGGATTTGGGAGTCCTTGGTCAAGATTCTCTTAAGATTAATGTGTAAGTTCAGTCAGCAGTTAGGAAGCAAATGCAACGTTAGCATTCATGTGGAGAGGGCTAAGATTTCAGAGCAGGGATGTGCTTCTGAGACTATATAAGGGTCTAATCAGACCCCATTTGGTGTACTGTGAGCAGTTTTGGGCCCCATATCTAAGGAAGGATGTGCTGGCCTTCGAAAGGGTCCAGAGAAGGTTAAAAAGAATGATCCCTGGAATAAAGAGCTTGTCATATGAGGAATGGTTGAGGACTCTGGGTCTGTACTCATTGGAATTTAGAAGGATAAAGGAGGATCTTATTGAAACTTACAGGATACTGCGAGGCCCAGATAGACTGGATGTGACTAGGATGTTTCCACTAGTAGGAAAAACTAGAAGCAGAAGACAGAACCTCAGGCTAAAAAGACAATCATTTAAAACAGAAATGAGGACAAATTTTTTCAGCCATACAGTGGTGATGTTCCCCCCCGTTTTTCTCTCTCCCTGTTTCTCACCCCCTGTTTCTCACCCTTTGTTTCTCCCCGTGTCCTGTCACCTGTTTCTTGCCCCTGTTTCTCACCTCTTGATCCTCGCCCCATCTTTCTCGCTCTAGTTTCTCCCCCTGTTTCTCAACCCCTGTTTCTTCCACTCTGTTTCTCCCCCTCTGTTTTTCCAACTTTGTTTTGCCCCCTCTGTTTCCCGCTCCCTGTTTCTTGCCGCCTGTTTCTCACCCGGTGTTTCTCGCCCCCTATTTTTCCCCTCTGTTTTTCCAACTTTTTTTCTCCCCCTCTGTTTCTTCCTCTCTGTCTCTCCCCCCGTTTCTCCTCCTCTGTTTCTCACCCTCTGTTTCTCACCCACTGATTCTCCCCTTCTGTTTCTCCACTCCTGTTTCTCCCCCTGTGTTTCTCTCTCTCTGTTTCTTGTACACTGTATCTCACCTGCCGTTTCTCTGCTGCAAAAGGCTGTGGAGGCCAGTGTCTTTAAGACAGAGGTAGATAGATTCTTGATTAATAAGGGGATCAGGGATTATGGGGAAAAGGCAGGAGAATGGGAATAAAAAAAATCAGTCACGATTGAATGGATATCATTGAATCCTGCAGGCTTCACACATAAGCAATGCTTTTCTAAGGTTGTGATTGGATTTTTCTGCAATTTTCTTGGCCAGTTCTTGAGGAAGTAAGAGACCTTCTTTCTTGCAAATGCCAGTCAATGCTGGGTGCAGAGATTTGCACTGCAAGATATTGAGTACGAGTACGAGTAATGACTTTTGGTGTTGAGTCCCGGCAAAGAATTGATCAAAGAATTGAATGGAGCAGACTTCATGGGCTGAATAGCCTAATCCTGCTCCTATGCCTTATAGCCTTATGGTTGTATTCTAAGGAAGTCCTGAGGAGAGATGATTGTGTAAGAACTTGAGTATTAGATACTATATAACACTCAGATCCGGTCTTATAAGTTACATTTTGTACGACACGCGAGATGGAAGATCAGATAGTAGACGCTGAAAAGTTAGCCAAGATGATGTTCTTTAACTTTTTGGTAAATGATGTTATTCTTTTAGGTAAGTCTATGACTTCAAGTGTTCTTCTTTCAGCCTGAGATGTGACAGTCCGGCCAGAGAAAATATAGAAAGGTATAAATTGGCGAATTAGATACAACCTATTTAAGGTGAATAACACGAAGACAAGATGAGGAGAAATATTTGGACTGGGATGCATCACAGAATAGTGCGCTGGAAGAAATTCAGTCATGGTTTTTAAAAGGAAATTGGCTATTACCTAAAGATTAACAAACTGCAGAGTTAGAGGGAGAAGGCAGTAGAGTGGAGTGAGGTGAATAGCGGTTGCAGAGAGCGAATAGAAGGATGACGGACAAAATAACTTCTCAGTTCCCTGCTCTTAGCCCCGCCTCCTCCGATGACGCGCACACGCGCAGGTTTGCCCCCCTCCCCCCCCCCATTTCCGGCAGATGCGCATGCGGCAGTTGGACCGTAAGCCGCGTGGTGTTGGCAGGGGGGTTGAGTGAGCAGTAGCCATGTTAGTGCTATTTGAGACCGCGGCCGGCTATGCCATCTTCAAGGTAAAGCTTTCTGGGCAAAAGAGCACACTGAACCCGGGGCCTCATTGCTGGGCTGCCTCTGGCCCCCTCACCTGGACCTCTCTCTCGCACTCTTGACCTCCCCTCCCCCGCCCGGCCTCTCCTCGTCCGCCTCGGGCCTCATTGCCGAGCCTTTCCTCCTGCCCCCCCCCCCCCCCCCCCCCCCCCCGCTTCTCTGGCCACTCTTTCCTTTACGATTCTGGCCGTTTTTTCTCTCCAGGCCCGGGCCTCACCACCGAGCTTCCTCTCGCCCGCCGGGTCCCCTCTTTTCCCCTTGTCGGCCTCCTCCCCGCGCACACGTGCTTATCAGGGCGGCCCCATATAATTCTGGACTCGTGTCTATCGTCGCAGCAATGCCAAAATCTACCTACTTGAAACGTATATCACTCTTGCTGTTTTCTTTGTCTTTCATGTCTGTCTATTCAGTTTAGGCAGGCATCAGGCCATGGAGTACTGGTTGGAGAGCAAGCTGCAGTCAGGAGGCTTCTGCACCTCTAACCAGTTTCCTTTTCACTGCTTGCTGCTTCCCAACCCATCACTTTTTGATAATGTTCACGTGCAGTTCCTTCAAAAGTTTGCATATATTTAAGATCTAATAGTTTTTAGAATATTAATTTTAATTCCAATGTTAGTGGCCAATAAAGTCATTTGAAAGGAAGCAAAGTTTATCAGACGTTATCACCCTCTTCTATTTGTCCATTTCGTATGCATCACTTGGTGTTTCTCTTTTAACAGCCCAAGTAACAGCTGCATTTCTTAAAAATTGAGTTACAGGATGCAGGTGTCACTGACAAGCTAGCATTTATTGCCCATCCTTGGTTGACCTTCAGAGATGGTGGTGATCTGCCTTCTTGAACTGTTGCAGTCCCTGGGATCTAGGTGTATCCACATTATTGTTAGGGAGGGAATTCCAGGATTTTGGAAGAAATTGTGGTATATTTCTAAGTTTGGAGAGTGAGTTGGAGGGGAAATTTCGGGTACCTGCTACGCTTGTCATTCGAAGTGGTAGTGGTTGAGGGTTTGAAAGATGCTGCCTAAAGAACCTTGGTGAGTTCCTGCATTGTATCTTACAGATGCTACACACGGCTGCTACTATTCATCAGTGCTTGAGGGATTGAATGCTCTGGAAAGGATAACATTTGAGCGGGCAGCCTGGCCCTGGAAGCTGCTTGAGTATTGTTAGGGCTCCACTCATCCAGGCAAGTGGAGAGTATTCTATTGCACTCCTAACTTGTGCCTTTTAGCTGGTGGATAGGCTTTGGGGAGTCAGGAGCTGAGTTGCTTGCCACAGGATTCCTTGCCTTTCATCGCTGTGTTCACAGCATTTATATGGCTGATCCATTTCAGTTTCTGGTTAATTGTAACACCCAGACTGTTGATTGAGGGATTCAGTGGTACTAATGTCACTGAATGTCAAGAGACAATGGATGGATCCTCTTTTGGAGATGGTTGCTGTCTGGTGATGGTGGGGTGCAAATGTTACTTGCCACTTGTCAGCCCAACCTTGGACATTGTCCAGGTCTTGCTGCATTTGAACACAAACTGCTTCAATTTTGATTTATTATTGTTCTGTGTATTAGTATACAGTGAAAAGAATTTTTTTATGCTATGCAGACAAAGCACGTTGTTCATAGAAAAGAAAAGGAGAGGGTGCAAAATGCAGTGTTACAATCATAGCTTGATTAAGATCAATTTAATGTAAAGTAGGCCTATTCAAAAGTCTGGTAGCGGGGAAAAGGCCGATCTTGACTTGGTTGGTATGTGATCTCAGGCTTTGTATCTTTTTCCTGATGGAAGAAGGTGACAAAATGGTGTGCGTGTGGTCCTTGATAATGCTGGCTGCTTCTGAGGCAATGGAAGTGTTGACAGAGGCAATGACTGGAAGGCTGGTTTTGTGATGTGCTGGGCTTTGTTCACAACACTTTGTACTTTCTTGCAGCCTTGGAAGACCAGGAGTCATACCAAACAGAAAGGATCAGAAAGGATGCTTTCTGTGATGCATCTGTAAAATAATTTGGTGAGAATCGTCACTAACGTGCCAAATTTCCTTAGGCTCCTGAGAAAGTAGAGGCGTTGGTAGGCTTTCTTAACTGTAATGTTGCGTGGTGGGACCAAGGCAGGTTATTGATCTGGACACCTAAAAACCCAAAGCTTTTAATTATTGGGATGTTTTGTCTCAAGGCTATTTGCGATGGTGCATATTTTATTTGGCGCAGTCTTCCTGTCCATGTGGGGTGGAATGTAAATTGCTGTCAGGATCACAGTGGAATGTAGTAGGGGTGGCATTTCAGTGTCAGGTATTTTGGATCCAGGGAGCAGAAACTTGCCAGTGTTACTACACAGTCTAAACACCAACAGGTGTTGATTAGAAGGCAGATCCCTAGCCTTGCCTGAGGCTACAGCATAGTCCGTACGATGAGGCCCTCTGGTTGTAGAACACAGTCCAGTGAAGCAGGTAACTGACATGTATATAGTATTGAACCTTGCGCAGTTATCTGCGAACACCGCACTTCTGACCTTGTGGAAGGAAAGGGGCAGTTGATAAATTCTTGCGTGTTTGAGATTGTCATTGCCTGGCACTCGGCTGAGGCAAATACTACTTAGCATTTGTTAGTCCAAGCATGATGTTGTCCAGGTCTTGCTTCATTTGGACATGCAAGACCTGGATGTATCTGTTGGGTCATGAATAGTGCTGAACATTGTGTTATCATAATGAACATCTCCAGCTCTGACCTTATGATGGAAGAAAGGTTATTAAAACAGCTGATATTGTTGGGCCTGGGATAGTGTAGTGATGTCTTGGAGCTGAGATGGTTAACCTCCAACCACCACAATTATCTTACTTTGCGTCAGGCATTACTCCAACCAGTGGAGGGTTTTCCCCTTGATTCCTATTGATTCCAGTTTTGCCAGGGCTCCTTGATGACACCCTTGGTCAAATGCCTTGAGTCAAGGGCAGTCACTCTCGCTTCTGATCTTTTTGTCTATGTTTGAACAAGGCTGTAATGGGTTTAGGAATTAAGTGACCCTGATTGAACCCAAACTGAGCTTCAGTGAGCAGGTTATTGCTGAGTAAGTGCTACTTTAGGATGCTGTTGATGATTCCTTCCATTACTTTCCTGATTGAGAATTGACAGACATGGCGGTAATTGGCCAGTTTGGATTTTCCCTTTTTCTTAACTACAGGACACATCTGGGCAGTTTTTCCGTGTTGCCAGTTAGATGCCAGTATTGTAGCTGCATTGGAAAAGATTGCAGCAAGTTCTAAAGCACAAGTCTTCAGTACTATTGCTAGAATATTGTCAAGGCCCATAACTTCTGCAGTATCCAGTTCCTTTAATTGTTTCTTGATATCATGTGGACTGCATAGAATTGTTGAAGACAATCATCTTTAATTGGGGACCTCTGGAAGAGGCTAAGTTGAATCACCCATTCAGTACTTGTGGCTGAAAGTTGTAGTGAATGCTTCAGCTTTATCTGTTGTATGTTTGTGCTGAGCTCCTCCAGCATTGAGGATGGGGATATTTGTGGAACCTCTTCCATTCATGTCTGGATATGTCAAGATTGCAGAGCTTAGATGTGATCCATTGGTTGTAAAATTGCTTAACTCTAAAGTATGTGTCTAACGCAAAAGGAATGACATGGTTGTTTTAAAATGTGTTGGTTGGGGGATAAGTGAGGTAAATATGTGAGATAATGGAGATAGGTTGGAGCGGATCTGGGTAAGACACTCTGGAGAATTAGTGCAGACTTGATGGGCTGAATGGCTGCCTTCTACAGTGTAAGAATTCTATTCCAGTAGCATGTTGATTTTTCTGATTGTGGGGAAGTGGATTAAACTGATTTTACTGTTCAGTTACAAAGTGACTATGGATGTTAGCTGTTGTGTGGGTTTATTATGTATGTATAGATAAAAATACAGAAATACATACATATGTGCCTCATCTGGGAACAAAGCATGGCTAGAATGCTTATGTTTCCCTACTCTGACTTGCATATTCAGTTAGCTGTGTAATTTCCTAAAGTTTGGATTAACATCATCCCTTGGTTTTACTGCTTTGGTAACTTAATATGTTTGTACGTGGATACAATTCCACAAGTACTCTTCACTGCTTTATATAAATGCGTTGTATCTCTTAAGCTTAAACATTGGTGGCAGCCCACTCAACTATAAGGCTGTTCCGTTTGAGTCGTATCTGGGTCCTGTACTACTTCCACAGCCAGATGTAACTTTGACTGTTTTTCTTTCGTTTTGAGCTACAGAAACTGATTTTTGAAAATTTGTTGTTGTGCTGATTAACACTTTGTCATTCTGACCTTTTTTTTTCTATCCACAGGTCCTGGATGAGAATAAGCTCCGAGAAGTGGACAACTTATGGCGGGAGTTTGAAACGGCAGAGAAAGCAAATAAACTGTAAGATGTTTGAAGTTGTAATAAGTCTGCTTAACAAAACCAACTCAGATTTTTAAAATTATGCAAGATGCATGTCAGAATCTTGAGTATGCCAAATACCATTGATGTTCCTGCATAGATCTGTCAACATTTTTTTTATTGATGCAGCACTTTGCAAATTACGAAAACCACATTATGCAGGCTTAAATTGGATGATTACAATGTAAGCTGTTTTATTAACTTCTCCTGTTTGAAGCGGATGAAATGACTGCTTATTGTGTTAATCAAGTGCACAGTCCTTATCTATGAGGGGTTAACCACTGTCTTGTCCGGCACTGGCTGCAGTGATGATGACGACATTGTCACTCTTCCTAATGAAATGCTGAGGGTGTTTCAGTCACTACTTCATCTGAGACTGCCAGTGTTGGATTGCTTCATCGCACCATTACATGTATGTTCGTGTCTGTATTGTTTGAATTAGCATTTCATTGAGTATTTGATGCATGTCAAGATGTGGGAAAGGAGATCTTCTGTGGGTGAGACTCATTGGTACTTAGTCCGAGCACTTTGTTAACTTGAGTATTTATGCTGAATGTGGGCAGACTATTGGACAGGGTGATTACAACTGATCTAATTCTATCCTTGAATGCAGTTTGAGTCCAGATTATTGTAAATCAGTCAGGAGGTTTGAAGAATCCTTGAATTTCTTTTTCAATAACACATGCTAAACCCAGTGTAATGAATTGACTGCTGTCTTGACTCTGAGCTTGTATAGATCCAACTTTTGGGCAGTACTGAGTTAGCTCAGTTCACCCAGTGCAACAAGTCCTATTTCTAGGCATGAAGGAAACGTTGACCTGGAATTTCTGCTGATTATCATTCATCACTCCTACTGGAAATTGCATGTTGGGATATGGATTGTGTATAATGCTGCATGGTAATTCATTGCTCCAAGCCTGTTCAGCATAAGGAGTGGCAAATTGGATAAGGTACCAGTAAAGCTGTACCATCATGTGATTTGGTACATTTACCAAGGAGGGAAGGAGAAAATGTCTTTGTCATTTGTCAATTTCATCTCTTTTTGTCTGCAGTGTGAAGTTGAAACATTTTGAAAAATTTCAAGATACTACAGAAGCTCTTGCAGGTAAGAGTCACAATCCACCACTGTTCACAATGAAGAGCATTGTTGAGTCCGTCATGACATTTCCTGTCCCTTCACATTTGAGCCAGGACAATGTCGTTAAGACCAACGTGAAGGACACACCAACAATGAAAAGAGAATGAGAAGGATTGAGAGACATGATTTTTGTATAACTGTTGATCATTTTTGGCAGAAGTGGTGTGCGAAGTTGAGTTCAGGGAAGGAATGACAAGAAGCCAGTGTACTGAATCTTGATTTCAATTCAACATGGCTGTAGGATAGAAACTGTTGCAATGGATGACATTGTTTAGGGGGGATGAAGTTCTGAACATGTTGACATTCCTAATTCAAGAGTATATGAAAGTTAAGTTAATATGGGTCTACCGTCATGCAAGCAAGCCTTTTCCTCATATTCCCTTAAAATGGGAAAGGTCCATGTGTTCAAGCTGTCCTCATTGCTTTGATGCTGTTGTATTTTCCTTCCCTCAATCCTTCTTTTCTGTGACTTGCAGCCGCCACTGCCCTGGTGGAAGGTAAGCTTGGTAAAAGCCTGAGGAAAGTACTGAAGAAAATAGCTGCAAAGGAAGCTCATGAACAATTGGCCGTTGCAGATGCCAAACTTGGGGGTGTCATAAAGGTATGGAAACTGAGAGGGATTAACCACTGTCTTGTCCAGAACTGGCTGCAGTGATGATGATGACTTTGTCACTCTTCCTGATGACATGCTGAGGGTGTTTCTGTCACTACCTCATCTGAGACAGCCAGTGCTGGATTGCTTCATCACACCAATCATTTTGTTATTAAAAAATATCTACATCACATTCCCTCAGCATCTCTTGTGCAGGTCTTTGAACAGTCGGTTAATAGGAACATCTTTGTCTACCTCCTATAAACCTGTTATAATCTTGTATACCTATCAGATTTCTTAATCCCCAACCTAATATTCTCAGTAATATCCCTTATCATTGAAACCATTCTGATAAACTGTTGCATCTTCTCAAGGATCCTTGCACCCTTCCTAAAGTATGATGACGAAAAAGGTAGCACAGTGCTAATGGGAAATTTTCATAATTCCACTTTTGGTGTGATGAATCTGCAAATCTGCTACTATATCTGAGACACTCTAAGGTGATTTATGGGGTCATGTTTGCAATAACTTTTTTGAATTGTAAATCAAATCAGCTTCTACAAAGCTATCTGGCAAGAATGAACATTCTTAAATGATGAACTCAAAAGGCTTATTCGCCATTAAAAGGCTGAAAGGTGATATTGTGGTAAGCACTCCTGTCTCACAGCACCAGGGATAATTTCAATTCTAACCTTGGGTGACTATGGAGTTTGCATGTCCTCCCCATGTCTGCATGGGTTTTGTCTGGGTGCTTCAGTTTCCTCCCATAATTCAAAGATGTGCAGTTAGGTAGATTGGCCATGTTGAATTGCTCCTTAATGTCCCATGGTGTGTAGGGATTAGTGGGGTAAATATGAGTTACAGAGTTGGAGTGATGAAGATCTGGGTAAGATACTCAGAATTGGTGCATTTGCTGGGGTGAGGAGCATCCAACTGCACAGTTGGGATTCTGTATAAACTCTAAAAAGACAAGTGTGCAGGAAGAGTTAGAAAGCTTAACTTGAATAAGTGAATAGATCTCTTGCCAGCTCCTCAGTTGATCAAGATGCGAAGTGATAATTCCAAAATATGGATAACATTAACAAAAATATCAGACAATGGCATTTTAACCTCTCATTATAACAAATATAACTTAGTCTGAAAACAGTTTGGTTAGGCAAAAACTATTGTTTTGATATGACAAATAATAATGAGTTGTTTATCATACGAACTGCTAAGCAATTACAATGGTAGTTAGTGCTTAATGAATCCAAAGTATATCTAATGTTGCTTGAGTGCTGTACTTGATATTCTTGAATAATTCTTATTGTCTGTTGACCAGCTTAGAGAATGAGATTAAATTTCAGACCTGGTTGGAGTGACATGTGAGGACTTGCTTAGATCTTTTTCCCCTGTAGGCTAATGGGTAGATTTTAAATAGTAGGCAACCATTTGATATATGCCTGTTTGGTGACTATATTTCATTGCTGCAGATGAACGAGGTGTCATTATTGTAATAAAATGCTTTCCACCTCATGTTCGTGGGGGTTGAAACGTAATTTGGAATTGGGCTTCCAAATGGTTGAATGAAGGAGAGAAGAGCACTGCTGTAATCAGGGAAATTTTTTTTTTGTAGGACAAACTTAACCTGAGTTGCATTCACAATGCTACTATTGGAGAGTTGATGAGAGGAATTCGCACTCAGGTGGATGGATTAATCACCGGCTTACCGCCTCGCGAAATAAGCGCCATGTCTCTTGGTCTTGCACACAGGTATGTATGGGACCTATATGCCAAAATGAAAAAGACTAGCAGTTATCCAGTAAATTTGTCAAGGAATGCATAGATTTCTAATAAGGTAGAGCTATGGATGCATGAAAAACATGCATAGTTTCTCAGGCAGCTATACGTAAAACTTGTAAGACATTGGAATCTGTTACAACTATTGTTGCATGGTTGTGTATTGAAGAGAAGGAATTGAATTGGCTAATGAACAAAGAACAAAACAGCATGGCAAACAGGCCCTTTGACCCAATGAGCCCACACCGCCACCTCGATATTCCCACTTCTATCCATGATCCCTGTCAATGTTTATAGATCTATGCATTAGAACCAAATTTGAGACATTTTAGGGAGAATTGTTCTGCCAATCAGCCTAAGAGCACATCTTTGGGATATGGCAGAAACCGGAGCACCCGGAGAAAACCCATGCAAGCACGGGGAGAATGCGCAAACTCCCACAGACACAGGCCTAAATCCATGTATCTGCACAGCACAGCAATAGTCATTGAGCTGTCATGTTGCCCATCAACTAGTTCAGGTCAAGCATACACTAACAACATGAAGCACTAGGCTACTCTCGAAAAATCCAAGAGCAGCCCTCTCACGACCCATCGTGTGTATGCCCCTTGTTAGACAAGGCGGACCGAAGCACCTGTAGGATAAAACAAATACATGAATATCATCGACAATTTACACACTTCCCAGGGAACTCCCAAGGCTCGTGATCCCTATTTTAAATCAGTTTTCTATATCCCTCCATTCCCATTTTGTTCATGTGCCCATCTAAGTATCTCTTAAATAACTCCAGAGTGCCTGCCTGTTCCACTTTACTTGGCAGCGCGTTCCATACCACCACCACCCTCTGTGTGAAAAAACTCCCTCTAGCATTCAAATTATACTTTACCCCCCTCACTTTGAGCCCATGACCCCTCGTGCTATTTGAGTCCATCCTAGGAAAAAGCTTAACCCTATTTACTCTATCTATACCCTTCATAATCTTATACACCTCTATTAGATCTCCTCTAAGTCTACATCTTTCTAAGGAAAACAGTCCAATTTGCCTAACCTGTCCTCGTAACTCAGACCTTCCATACCAGGCAGCATCCTGGTAAACCTCTGCACTCTCTCCAGAGTCTCCATGTCCTTCCGGTAGTAAGGCGACCAGAACTGGACGCAGTATTCCAGATGAGGTCTAACCAACGTTTTGTACAACTGCAACATTAAAGGCCAGCTCTTGTACTCTATACCTCTTCCTATAAAGGCTAGCATACCATATGCTTTCTTCACAACCTTCTCCATCTGTTCTGCCACCTTCAGAGACTTATGCACCTGCACCCCCAGGTCCCTCTGCATTTCTATACTCTCAATAGGTCTATCCTTTATCATATACCTCCCGCTATATTCTTTCTCCCGAAATGCATCATCTCGCATTTCAGGATTGAATTCCATCTGCCATCTATCTGCCCAAGCTACCAGCCTATCTATGTCCTGCTGCATCGCCTGACAATGCTCCTCACTATCCACAAGTCCAGACATCTTTGCATCATCTGCAAACTTGCTGATCACTCCACTGACTCCCTCTTCCAAGTCATTTACATAAATTACAAATAGAAGAGGTCCCAGTACCGAGCCCTGCGGCATACCACTACTGACCACTCCAGCTAGAAAAACACCCTTCCACTATTACTCTCTGTCTCCTATTACTAAGCCAGTTACTTATCCATCTAGCTACCTGTCCTTGTATCCCATTAGCCTTGACCTTTTCAACTAACCTTCCATGAGGGACTTTGTCAAACACCTTATATATATCCATATAGATGACATTAACGGCTCGCCTTCGTTGACTGTTTTCGTCACTTCTCAAAAAATTCTACCAGATTCGTAAGGCACGACCTCCCTTTAACAAAGCCATGCTGCGTATCCCTAATCAGACCGTAATGCTCTAAGTGTCTATACATCCTATCTCTAAGCATCCCCTCCAACAGCTTCCCTACCACTGACGTCAAACTCACTGGCCTGTAATTCCCAGGGTTGTCCCTACCACCCTTTTTAAACAACGGTACAACACTAGCTATTCTCCAGTCCTCTGGACCTCACCTGTGTCCAAAGAAGAGACAAAGATTTGCGTCAGAGGCCCAGCAATTTCACCTCGTGCCTCCATAAGCCGCCTGGGATAAATGCCATCAGGCCCTGGAGATTTATCAGTTTTAATGCTACCTAGAAGCTCTAACACTTCCTCCCTTGGTGTGGATATTTCCCTCAACTGGTCTACAGCTCCTTCAGAGACAGGACCAGTCAACAAGCCCCTCTCCTTCGTGAATACTGATGCAAAGTATTATTAAGGATCTCCCCCATTCCCTCGGGCTCGAAGCACAGTTCCCCTTCTCTGTCCCTAAGAGGTCAGATTTTTTTTCCTCTAACTACCCTTTTATTCCTAACATAGGAGTAAAAAGCCTTTGGATTTTACTTAATTTTATCCGCCAAAACCATTTCATGCCCCCTTTTTGCCCTTCTAACTCCCCGTTTGAGCTCCCTCCTGCTCTTTGTTCCCAGTTGCTTTGAGCTAACATACGCCTCTCTTTTCTTCCTAACCAAGTCCTCAATATCCCTAGTAATCCACGGCTGTCTAATCCTACCTTTCCCATTCTTCCTCTTAGCCGGCACATATCTTTCTTTCAACATTTTCAGTATTCCCTTGAAAGAATCTCACATGCCTAGCGTGGACTTACTTTTGAACAACCATTCCCAATCAGTTTCCATAAGTTCCTGCCTAAACTGACTGTAGTTAGCCTTCCCCCAATTCAGCACCCTCCCCCTAAGGCAACAAGTATCCTTTTCCATCTACATCCTAAAAGAGACAGAATTGTGGTCACTGTTAGCCACATGTTCCCCTATTACAACATCAATCACCTGCCTTGGCTCATTACTCAGCACTAAATCTAATATAGCCCCCTCTCTAGTCAGATAGCTACATACTGCTCCAATGATCCTCCCAGTACACATTTTATAGATTCCTCCCCGTCTGAATCCCCAGCTCTAGGTACCTTCCAATCCACCCCAGCGAGATTAAAATCTCCCACTATAATGATATGTATACTTGGCACTACAGAGGGATTCATTGAGAATATTATGTATTGGGCAGAAGTCAGAGTGAAATGTTCTGGTACGCAGTATAATCTGTGTTTAGCAAAGAAATCTGGTATTGTGTATGATTTGTAGAACCTACTTAGTATCTAAACTAAGCCATGATGAAAATAGGTTATGCAACATAATGTGTGCATTTCTTTTCTGTTTCAGTCTGTCCCGTTACAAGCTGAAGTTCAGCCCTGACAAAGTGGACACTATGATTGTGCAAGCAATTTGTGAGTAAGCACCAAACATATCCATCAAGTGTTGGTACTAATATTAGATTGTTGTTGTTCAAGGTCTTATTGGTTACAACGTTCAATCAATTTTTGGAAGCAGTTTGATTTGTCTGCCTGCATTTCCAAGTATTTTTTGCAAGTATAAGACAGAACAAAAGCATTCAGTTCAGTAGGAGACTATTGTTGGGATTTCTGCTTCTCCTTGCTGCCTGACAGCTGGAAGCTGCAGATCTGAGTGTTTGTAGAGGAAGACTGAGCTTCATCTGTGCTGCCTTTTACATTTGAAGGGCTTTGCTTTGATCATTGATTTGGCTGGAGGTGGAAATAGGGTTATTATGGTGAGATAAACAGCCTCGAACAGAATTCAGGGATTTCAAGTGAGATGGAGAGAAAAATTAGGGTAACAGCACAGGTAAAATCCCATATTCTCAAATGCTTCATAGAAACCAAGGATTTAAAAAAAAAGGTTCAGAATCTATTTCTTTTCTTTCATGGGATGTGGGTAGCACTGGCTTAGCTTGCTCATATTGCCCATCCCTAATTGCCATCTGGGAGGTGATGTGCACTTCTTGAACAGGTGCAGTCCGTGTAATTTTGGGTGCATCCAAATTGCTGTTAGGAAGGGGGCTTCTTGCTTTGACCCAGTCTGAATGAAGAAAATGGTTGTATGCAATCAAAAATAAACCTTTTGAGCCAGAGAACCAAACAAATCTAGTTATGGCCATAAATATAATATTGTTATATTAGGCCAGAAACTCCAAGATGTTTTATGAAGCTAGCTGAGACCTGAAGTTTTACATTTGATTTTGGCATTGTTAAGCATAGATGTTTCATTCAAGGTATGATTCAGGTGAACCATGAATAAGGTTTTATCAAAGAACACAGTTAAAATATAACAAACAGAAACTAGCTTAGCTTTTACCAGTTACAGGATTTAAATGTGACAGGGTATAATTCCTAAAAGCTAGCTATTTCTGTTGTTCCAAGATAAACACCATTCCACAGACATGCATCCTTTTTCAGACTTGGCACTTTTCAATGTTGTGGTGCATAGCTTAATAGGTGTTCACCAGTCGTGTGGGCTTTTCTTACAAGTGCAATGCGGTAACTTTGTAGGCCCCTCAATTGCATTCTTGTTTATCTATCTTGGCATGATCCTACCGTCATGGATTTACTGCTTGTAAGTTTTCTCTTGAAGAAACTTTTGTCCTTATATTCAGGATGATTTGTTTCCAAATGACTTGTTTAGCTGGTACTATAGTATTGTTGGATAATATTTCATAGCACACAACTGTGCTTCAGGGGTATCTTGGTCTCCAGTGCACGTGAATCCAAGGGACTGTACAGTTGCTTTTTATTTTCTACCGCTTGATCAGTTGATGTGGGAAGCAAGTTGTACATTCTTGATTGTTCACTGGTGTTCACCAGTGATCCCCTTAAGTGGTTCATCTTCATTTGCTTCTATACTTTAGCCACCGATCCAATGCTGAGTAGCGTGCTTACATTAGCACTAGCAAATGAGAAAATACGATCACACAGTAAGAACTCAAAGCCTTTGATCTTTGGCATTAGGAAGAGACGGTTATTAAAATATTCACCAGCTGTCCAGGCCACTCACAATATTACCCCTGGCCAAGCACCCTCTCACTCTCCTCTCTCTTCTCCCTCCCCCAAAACCACCCCCCACCCGCTCTCTATCCCCCCCCACTCTCGCTCCTCTCCCCCCCAATCCCACAACCCCCCCAAAAACCCCCCCACCTCTCTCCTCCCCCCACCCTCTATCTCTACCAAACCCCCCCTAGCTCTCTCTCCCCCCACAAACTTGCTCTCTCTACCACCCACCTCTCTCTCTAACCAAACAGCGCTCTCTCTGCTCCCCCCACCTCTTTTAGTCTCTCTCTCCCCCCCCCTCCTATATCTCTCTCTCCCCCACATTCTCTCTCTCCACCAGCCTCTCGCTTCTCCTCCTCCCCCCAAACCCCCACCCCCCACCACACCCACCACCCCCCCTCTCTACCCCCCACCCCCCCCCTCTCTCTCTCTCCCCCCCCCCCTCTCCCTCTCTCCCCCCTCTCTCTCTCCCCCCCCCTCTCTCTCTCTCCCCCCCCTCTCTCTCTCTCCTCCCCCCCTCCTCTCTCTCTCCCCCCCCCCTCTCTCTCTCTCTCCCCCCCCTCATCTCTCTCTCTCCCTCCCACCCCCTCTCTCTCTCTCTCTCTCCTCCCCCCCCTCCTCTCTCTCTCCCTCTCTCTCTCTCTCTCTCCCCCCCCCCTCTCCTCTCTCTCTCTTCCCCCCCCCCCTCTCTCTCTCTCTCTTCCCCCCCCCCCTCTCTCTCTCTCTCTCTCATTCCCCCTCCCTCTCTCTCTCTCTCTTCCCCCCCTCCCTCTCTCTCTCTCTCTTCCCCCCCCCCTCTCTCTCTCTCTTCTCTCCCCCGAAAAAAAACAAACCAAAAACCCCCCCCCCCCTCTCTCTCTCTCTCTCTATCCCCCCCCCCTCCTCTCTCCCCCCTCCCCCCTCTCCCCCCCCCCCCTCTCCCCCCTCCCCCTCCCCTTCTCCCCCCCTCCCCCTCTCCTCCCTTCTCCCCCCCCTCCCCCCCCCTCTCCCCCCCTCCCCCCCGCCCCACCACCGCCCCTCTCTCTCCCTTTCCGTCCCTGCACCCCCTCTCTCTCTCTCTCTCTCTCTCCCCCCCCCCTCTCTCTCTCTCTCTCTTCTCCCTCTCCCCTCTCTCTCTTCTCCCCCTCCCCCTCCTCCCCCTCCCTCCTCCCTCCTCCCTCCTCCTCCTCTCTCCTCTCTCCTCCCTCCTCCCCTCCTCTCTCCTCCCTCCTCTCTCCTCCCTCCTCCCTCCCTCCTCCTCCCTCCTCCCTCCTCCTCCCTCTCTTCCTCCCTCCTCCCTCCTCCCTCCTCCCTCCTCTCTCCCCTCTCTCCTCTCTCTCTCTCTCTCTCTCTCTCTATCCTTCCACCCCACCCCAAAAGTCAGAAATGGTACTTAACTCTGCTGCTGCTGGACTTTGCCTCATTGCTATCACCTTCTCTAGTCAGTCCATCAATACTCTAACAGGCTGGGCTGCTATTGGTCCATTTAATTTTTTTCACTTAATTTGAAATTGAGCCATTGTTCCAGAATTTGAACAGCACTTGTCAGTCACATGCCTGCCTGGGCCACCATGGAATCACATGGCTTCTTATGGAACCTACTTTGGGAATTCCTGCTCTTACATCATGGTACCGATTTATGCTAATAAGCATCAGGATATAGTAATTCAGCTAACTAGATTCCAATGAATGACTGCCCATTCTTTACCCTATAGCTTCAAACACTGGGTAAAGGATACACAGTTGCTTAACTGTTTTCTGTATCTCTGTGGTATTGACTTGGAATTGGACAATAAAGATATGTCGTCTGATGTATTTTTTTTGCAGTGTAAAAAATATACAAAAAAATAATAGCCATTCAACTGCTAAAATAATATATAGAGATCTGCTATTTGGAACATATTCTGTGAGGAGGACAACATTATTCCATGAATACATAGTTAAATACATGACTACCTGTGATTTTTTTTGAGATATTTGTTTTCATTGAAGTCTCTTGTCTGTAGCCCTACTGGATGATTTGGATAAGGAGCTGAACAATTACATCATGCGCTGCAGAGAGTGGTATGGATGGCATTTCCCAGAACTTGGAAAAACCGTCACTGATAACTTGGCATACTGCAAGTGTGTGCAGAAATTAGGTACCTGTCTGTCTTTCTTCCAGTTCGTTTACATTGTGCACTCGTTAAACTAATCAAATGCAAGATGGAAAGAGGCAGGCAAAAGTTTAATTTAAAAGCAATGTAAAAAAGCCAAAAAAGGTTGTAAAGCAGATTAATGAAAGAAGCTGAAGGATCAACAATACATTCATGATGAAAGTGACACCAAGAAGAAAGTTGAAATTAGTGATACTGTCCAATAAACTTTGGTCTTTGTAACAGAATAGACAAGTAAATAGCAAAGTAGAAATGGGAGCATAGAAACATTTGGGAGTCTAATATGCAACAATAGATTGACCACACTAGTTTATCATCCTTAACAGTGTTTGTAGTGTTGGACAAAGTAAGTTAGAAAATTAGAGGTGCATGGCATAAGAGTAATACAGTAGTCAGTTTCAATCTTCTGGATTGCAGAAGCCAAATTTCATTTGAATTCATGGGGTGATCATAATTTTCTTGATCAATACAATGAGAAAACAACTAATGAATATACTGGGAGCAGGCTATTTTAAATATAGTAATGTGCAGTGAGTAAAGATAATACACTCAATAAAGGAGCTCCTGGGAAGAATGATAAATTGAAAGAGTCTTATGAAAAAGTGATAAGAGTTTTACCTTGAATTTGAGTGTGACTTTAGTTATGAAACTGGAGTTTAAATCTCAACAAAGAAAACTGACATTGCCAAGTTATGAAAGTTGATTGAAAAAATTAGTTTAAAAGATGATGTGCATAAGTACTGATCAAAGAATATAATTGTTACAGTGCAGTAGGCCATTCGGCCTATTGAGTCTGCACCAACTCTCCAACAGTGTCACCCAGCCCCTCTGCCTTATCCCAGTAATCCCATACATTTACCTCGCCAACCCATCTAACCTGCACATCTTTGGACGGTGATGGTCAAACATTTTTAAGTATTCAAAAGAAAATCTTTATTTGTTGCAAATGAAAGAATTTAAAACACTGGGAACAGCGGCCTGACAGGAAGTTAAATATATTATCAAGCAACAAAATGGATGCAGCACAAAACCCACCCAATTTGTCCATGCCAGCTGTATGAGAGAATAACTAAACCATTCTAACTCCTTTTCTCTGTAACCCTATAAAATGATTTAAACAATTATCCAGTTCCCTTTTAAAAGCCATCATTGAGTCTTTCTCCACCACACTTAATGCTGATTATTGATCTTCTCCAGTGGGAACAGTGGAACTCTCATGATTTTGGACATTTTTATTAACTCTTTCAACTATTTCTTCTGTAAAAGTGAACAGCTGCATCTTCTCTGATCTATTCATATTACTAAATTTCCTTATTTCTGGATCCATTTTTATGAATCTTTTCTTGTGAACCCTTTTGTGCCTTCACATCCTTCCCTGATTGTGGTTCGCAGATTTAGACACTGTACTCCAGTTGAGTCTGAATTAATGTTTTTGTGTGTTTGTTGTAACTTGCTTGCTTTTGGGTTCTGTGCCTCCATTTATAAAGTCCAAGATCCTGTATGCTGCGTTAACTGCTTTCTCCACCTGCCCTGCCAACGTCCTTGACTGTGTACGTGTAGCCTCAAGTCTCTATTCCCACACCCCTTTTCAAATTCTGGCCTTTTATTAACATTTTGTAGTGCCCCATCTCCTCTCTCCTAGTGTATCACTTCACTTTGCTATGTACTAAATTTCCATATCATCACCTATTTCACCAGCCTAAGGAGCGTTATTTCTGTCCTCTCATTACTTTCAAATTATGTCATCCTCAATTTTGAAGTTGTGCCATGTGCATCAAAGTCAAGGCTATTAATATAGGCCAAGGAAAGTGATGCTTCTGAGATATGAAGAGCTTTCATCACTTTATCTTCCAATTTGAAAAACAACTATTCAGCATTACTCAGGTTTCCTGTTATTCATCCAACTTTGCATCCACTGTTCCTTTTATTCCATGTTGGAAAGGCTATTATATGGCACTGTTATCAAATCCCTTTTGCAAGTCCATGTGCACCACATCAACTGTTGTTACCCTCATCAGCCCTCTTCCAAAAAACTCAAATCAAGTTAGCTGAACACAATTTGGCCTAAAACAATCTCTGCTAGTTTTTCTTAATCCATGTTCATCCGATTGTGGTTGATTTTGTGTAGCCTTCCAAGCCTTCCCATGACCAGTTAAACTGACCTGCAGTTGCTGGGTTTGTCCTTAACCTTTGACCAAAGGTGTAACATTGCACCCTCCAGTCTTTTGACATTATCCCTGTATCTAAGAAGAATTGGAATAGAATGGTCAGTGCTTTCATAACGTTCATCCTTAATTCCTTTGTTATTCTGTGATCTGATTTGGTCCAGGTGACTAAGTACAATCAGGCCATTTATTATCTTTGTCATTGATTTTTTTTTTAGTATATCCAGTCCCTTAGGTACCACCTCTTTAGTGTGCTTTTAGAAGAACCATCTTCCTTGGTAAAGAAAGATGCAATATTATCTTTGTGAATCCTTTTGTAGGACATATGTTGCTGGCTAGGCCCTTGAGAAGCTGGTGATGAGCTCTGCCTTCAGCAGCTGCAGTCCATGTGGAATAGGTACACCACGGTGCTGTTGAGAAGAGAGTTCCAGGATTTAGATCCAGCAGCAGTGAAGAAATGATGATGGGTGGCTTCTAAGGGTGCTTACAGGTAGTAGTGTTCCCATGCATGTCCTTCCCTTGTCCCTTTGGGTGATAGAGTTTGTGGGTTTGGAAGGGCCTTGGTGAGTTGTTGTGAGCTGAATCTTGTAAGTAGTATAGACTGGTATGACGGTGCATTGCAGGTCCAGGGAGTGTGGGGTACCAATCAAGTAAGATGCACTGTCTTGGATAGTGTCAAGCTTCTTGTCTTGTTGGACCTGCACTCTTTCAGGTAGTTGGAAAGTAACATTACACACTTGTGCTTTATAAAATGTAGACAGGCTTTGGGGAGGCAGGTGGTGAATTATTTGCTGCAGGATTCCCACTCTTTGACCACTTTTAGTCTTATTGTCTGACTCCAAGGACTGTCCAAGCCTGACTCTCAGGCTTGCCAACCCCATGACTCTGCTGCCCATGCTCTTCACAGATATGGAGATTTCAGTTTTGTGCTGTTTCCAGCTTGTCAGAGCAAGCTGGCTTTTCTAGAAACCAGCCTTTGATTGGACAAGCAACTCTGTATTTTTAAAGTTGTGCCTGCAGAGCCCTGTTTGAGGAAACCCCTGCAATAAGGTGATGACTGATCTTTGGCCTGAAGTCCACTTTGCTTTAGAGTAGAAAAATGTATTGATCTCTGATTTGAACATACTGAACACCTACTGCCCTCTGGGTGTGGAATTCCAAAGATTCACAACCCTAATAGCTATTGCAATTTATTGTAACCTACTTTTATAAAATAAGTTGATTTTCAGTCCTTGTGTGTTTATTACTCAACAGGAGATAGAACAAACACTGCCACCACAGATCTTTCAGACATTTTACCTGAAGAGGTGGAAAATGCAGTGAAGGTTGCAGCTGAAATATCCATGGGAACAGAGGTATCTGAGGAAGACATTGCACACATTATACACCTTTGTGATCAGGTAAGTGGTGCCGTTTATTTTGTTGACACCTTGTGTAGTATACTTAAGAAATGTTATTTTGTGGAATTTCCCTTTGAAACAGTGGATTTCTTTAGCTTTTGGAAGTGGTAATCTTCAATCTGAGGGTACTGCTTTGTGTTCTGCAACTGGGTTGCCATTGGCCAAACTCATTTTACATGAAGGAACCTCCCAGTGGCAGTATCAGTTAGTCACAGGTTGCCTTGATTCTTTTGAGTGCTGTGATTATTTATTCTTTGTGATACATAGTCTATTTTAAAATATGTTTTCTTCCTTGTAGGGAAATCTGAACCTTTTCCAGCACTGGCAGCAGTGATGATAATGACACTGTCACTCTTGCTGATTAAATGCTGAAGGGTTTTCAGTCACTACCTCGTCTGAGGCTGTCAGTGCTGGGTTGTTTGGTCACTCTTTTAGGTACACTCATGTCAGGTGCAGTAACCCTGACATGGAAGTAGATACTGATGTGCATGTTTTACAAAATGGCTTTCTGCAGATATCAAGATTTCTGGAGTAAGTCAATCGTAAAATCGCGGCAGTTTGAAAAGTTGTTAGTATAGCCTTTTTCCACATCTGTCTGAACTGCTAAAGTTGTTGAATCTTTACTGTGTTATGGTGCGGTATAGGCATAGGCCTGAGTGGCCGTTTTTCTGTTTGTGATGTTAAACAGTGAATATTTTACAGGCCATTTACCTCTCAAGAGTATTGAACATGGCAGTTGATGGTTTGGCTTCTTGAATCTGCTCTATCAATTCAGCGTGTTTGTGGCTAATTTTTAGCTTCATTCCACTTTCTCACCTCCTCCCCATACCCCTTGATTTCCTGAGACACGAAAAGTCTGTTGTATCTCAATTTTGCATATATTCAATGATGGAATATCCACAACCTCTAAGCTTGTGAATCCCCAAAGACTTGCAGCTCTTTGGGTGAAAAAAATTCTCCTGATGTGATTCGTCCATTATCCACATCTTGCAAACAAGATCTGTGTCTGAACTGGTGTGCTGTTCAGCATGATTTACTAGGTGCAGCCTGATGCGAGAACCCTACCTAATATTTTTTTAGCAGAAGTGTTGTTAATTCCAGGGCTTCTGGGACTGCTTCCCCTAATTGGAGGATACCTGGCTTACTGTCCTGCAACCCTTTGAAAATAATTTTCTTTTCATTAAAAGTATGTCTTGTCCAATGTATTGGAACTACACTTTACTTCCTCTTTTAAATCACAGGCAGTCCCTGCCTTAGTTTTGGGTTGATGTGCATCTTGTATATAGTACACATTACTGAGAGAGCATTGCTGGTATATGCAATAGATGTTGAAACTGCACAGCTTGTGCATGTGACAGCCTAAATTCAAGATATGTATACCTTTTTATAATGCAGTCTCCTGCAATAACGTTGTTTGACCAAATTGCTTCTCAGTTTCTGAACAGTTCCTTATTTTTCTCCAATTACAGTTGCATAATCTCTTAAGATTTTGCTCAGTTGGTTTTGCATTGATCAAGATGAGATGGGAATGAAACTTTTTTTGTGAAACATTTTTCCTATGAAATCCACTGTCCTCTTCAACTATTCCCATCTTTGGTATTGTTATAATCTCTGTGGGAAAGTGTGAACCAAAGTAACCAAATGCGGTATGACCCATGCTGCACTTCCCCCACAAACCCCCCCACCCCCCTCAACAGAAGAAATTAGCAATGAGATTCTATTTATTGTTGCTTTTACTTTAACACGAATTAGAACCACTGCAAACTACAAATGAATTAGTAGACAAATGACACTTCAAGTAAGGCATATTGCACTTTAAATGGTAAATACAATAAAGATGCAGCCTATGCAACCAGAAGCATCCTTGTCATTCCCTGTACAAATGCATGTAAATCTATCTTTGATTTGGCCTTCAAGTTGTAATCTATCCGAGGTCTTCTGAAATGGTTAATGCTGAAAAGGCATGTGTCAAGAACCCTCTTATTGGGGCTACATTAGTCCTAAAGTTGTCACTTGCCAGATTTCCTTTACAGCCAACAGTAATGCGTGACTCATGATCTGGTCCTCTGATCCAAATGCTCTGCTGTTTCACATGTTGTGATATTTATACCACTTTTTAGGATTCAGTCTCTTTTACTTTGCTTGTATATTGTTGCATTAGGATATTTTAGAATTTTAACCAAAAAAAAACTTTATCCTGCAGAAGTTTGGCTTCACCTCATGAACTCTGTACTCATTTTTCTGTCTGCATCTACGTGCTGATCATTTGCCTACAGCTTTTTTTGTCTAGCAACTCTTCTGTATGTCTGCAAGCAGCATGATTTCTGGTCTAAATTTCCTCTCCATTGGTACTGCATGTAGGTCAAGGGTGTCAAGTTCACATGATATTTTGTATTCAAGAAAATTGATCCCTTCAGAAGTGATGTACTCAAGTCCTTTTTGTAGACATTTTAAAGAAATTACAAATTTTTCTAGCTGCTTCTTTGCCTTCACTGTTGGCAATCTTAATTGCTGAATGAAGCTCTGTCATTGCTCTAATCTTAGAATGCATCAAATTCCATTGTCATTTTTATTCATTGCAAATCCATTATGCTAAATTATTCCTGATATCTTCATTCATTTCTACCAAGTATTAGGAGGATATGCATTCATGTTGCTGTGTATTAGAGCATGGTTCATTGTGAAATTCTGCTACATATGACAAGTTGCATGCATCTTGTCCCTTCAAGGTAGTGCAGATCTCAGAATACCGAACCCAGCTGTACGACTACTTGAAAAACAGAATGATGGCCATTGCTCCCAACTTGACTGTGATGGTTGGAGAACTGGTTGGAGCCAGATTGATAGCACATGCTGGTTAGTAATTCTGTATAACATGCAAAAATCTGATCTGAGAATGCCTGATAACTTGACTGCTATATTTGATGTCTACAGTATTGAAAATTCTATTCTAATTTGGAAAGACATTTCCAAAGTAAATTCAGAATGACGTTCATATATCTAGTGGTATCCAGAGTAAAGAGAACTTGAAGAAATAAAGAAGGAAGTACCAAAACTTACCTTGTCCAGCAAGTACAATATAACTGCTTTTTGTGAGAATAAGGATACAGACCATGGGAATCATGTGCGGGGATGCTGGCAATGGCACCTTGGAGGGAACCTGACATGGTAGTTACAGGGGATTCAAGTATTGGAAGGTGGGTATGGGGGTGTTAGCGTCAGCCAGTGATGGCTTTCTTTGTAAACATGCTTGAGTGTCCTGCATGTACCTTTGTAAGACATCATCTCAAACTGGCTCAAAAGAGTTGGGAGGAGTCGATGTGACTATATTTGGACCAACCACAAAAAATATACGTAAGAAGTCCTTCTTGGAGAATACCGTGTTCTAGGAGCTAATTTTAAGGACAAGACATTTGAGTTATAATTTCTGGATTATTTGAGCCACATGAAAATTTGCTTAGGGAGAATCAGGTTAAGGAGATGAGCATGTGACTGGTGGAATAGTGTGGGAAGGAATGGTTGCATTTTGTGAGACGCTGGCAAATTTACTGGGGCAGGAACTGTACCATTCATACAAGCTCCATCTGAACCAGGATTGGATTTGGTTCGGAATGAATATGGTAAATACCACTATCACAGGAACTTTAAACCAGTAAGCTAGTAGGGATGTAGTGCTCATGTGGAAACAGTAATACATAATAACAGTTTGTAAATGAACAGAAAGGGAAAAGAGTAGACTAACAATCAGAAAAACTAAAAGATGAAATGGGTAATGTAAGAGTAAAACATTAGGCAGAAGGATACATTAAGCTATGTGGTTCAAGTAAGACTGCTTTTCAAAACAGAAGGTATATGGAAGAAACTGAATGAATTACAGACATGCATTTACTTTGAGGGCATGACATAGTAGCCATTACTTACATCTGGTATGTCTGAGAACAAAAAGCAGCTCCATAGAGAAAATGGTACAAGAGCAGGAGAGGCTTTAATGAAGAATACAATCACTTCAATGACAAGGATAGGAAACAAGCAGTGGAGACTTTATGGATAGAATTAGGAGATAGAGAAATGCTTGAGATTAGCTGGAGTTCTATTGAGGCCTGTTGCGGCAGCTGAGAAATCGGACGTGCGTGTACCTGTCTAGCATTCATTATCCATCCCTAACTGCCCTTGAATTGATCAACTTGTTAGGCCATTTTAGAGAGCATTTAAGAATTAACTACGTTGCTCTGGGCCTAGAATCACATATGTGCCAGAGCAGGTAAGAATGGCAGATTTCCTTCCCAAAGAGCATTCGTGAACCAAAGGAGAGAGCAAGCCATATAACAGGGGTGTCTTTCAATGACATGAATAGAGACTATTCATTGTAAATTGCGTAAATCCATTTGTTGATAAACCTGCAGAAAATCAATGGAATCTGTTGAAAGAATTTTGTATTATAAAACCTGTTATAATTTTGATGCAGAGAAGAGGGAGGTGGGAGAAGTGATGGGAAGGGGTAATGTAGACTTGTTCAGCACAAATGAATGTACAGAGACAGAGTGACTTAATGTGCAAAGAAAGTTGACCGCACTCAAAAAATATCCTTCCATCTTTAAGAATCAATGAGCATGATGGATATGAAGATTGCCTGTGATTTCAAAAGAAAATTGGATGTGCTCCTGAATTAAACTTTGTGGGGCTAGAATGAGGGAATGGGACATATCTAATTGCTCTACATCGAACTAGCTTGGATTTGCTATACCAAATACGCTTATGTGCACGATTTCTTTGATTTTCCTTTCCATAGGTTCTTTGTTGAATCTAGCAAAGCATCCTGCATCCACTGTGCAAATCCTGGGTGCAGAAAAGGCGCTGTTCAGAGCATTAAAGACCAAAAGAGACACTCCAAAATATGGTCTTATTTACCAAGCATCACTGGTTGGGCAAACTGCTCCAAAGAACAAAGGCAAGGTAAGTCGCTAACACAAATAATTTGTTATTTTTGCTGTAAACTTTGTGCGTGTCAAGATAAGGGTTTTACTGCCTGCAATTTGAATGTCTTTTTTTCAGTGTCAGCGTCAAATATTCTCTGGTTAGCTACGACTAAAGCTTCCTTGACACAATCTCAACTCTGGAGCATTCTCTTGTTATTCCAATAGCACAGTTTTCAAATTTCCAGTGCCATCTGCAGCTTTAGCTCTAGGTTTAGGAACTTGAGCACAAGGTATATCCATGAAGTTGAGAGCTTTGTGGATATTAATTTTATAGATGTGGTCACCCTGTAGATTGAGTATGCAGGGAGAAGGAGTATGTGAAAAGGAACTGGCTGGTAATACAGATGTCCCCTGAGTGCATCTCACTCTCCAACTGTATCACTTTTGAATACTGGTAAGGGGTGCATCTAGGGACTGCAGCCAAAGCCAATTCATGGCACAACAGCTGCCTTAGCTGTACAGGGGATACAAGGAAGGATGAAGACCAATTATGATAGGTAATTTGATGGGGGTATAGATGAGTATTTATGCTGCTGCAGATGTGAATCTAGAATGGTGTGTATCCTCTTTGATGACAGTGTTAAGGATGTCATTGAGTGATTGCAGAATACTTTGAGAACATTGCTGCTTCTATTTCTCCATGTTCAATGAATCAATTGAATTTATAACCAAATTTGTGGCAGAATATCAGAGTTGCTTGAAATTGTGACAAAAATAAGCATTTTGGACTAAAATGGATGACACATCAGTTTTGTTCTTCAGCTTGTATTTGGACTTAAATTCACAGAACTATAGACTGCTCACCGTATGGAGGCCATTCAGCCCATTGTGTCTAATGCTCGAAGGAGCAATTCACCTTGCGCTCTTCCCTCACCACCTCGCCGTATTGCAGCTCATTTTTTTCCTTCAAGTAATAGTACAATTCACTGTGAATGCCTGGATTGAACCTGTCTCCACCATGTTCACAGAATCATAAAAACCTGGTAGTGCAGAAGGAGGCCACTCGGCCCATCAAGTGTGCATGACAACAGAGCATCTCATCCGTGCCCTATCCCTGTAACCCCCATTTATATACTCTAATCCCCCCAACTGTCTTATTCTGGGACACTACAGGCAATTTAGCATGGCCAATCCACCTAACCTGCACATCTTTGGACTTTTGTAAGGCAATCCATTCCAGATCCTAACCATTCACTGTGTGAACACATTTCTCATATGTTGCCATTCCATCTTTGGCCAATTACTTTAAATCCATGTCTTCTTGTTCTCAATCCTTTCATCAGTGGGAACAATTTTTCCGTACCTACTCTATTCAGTCCCTTTACGATTTTGAATACCTGATCAAATTTCCCCTCAGCCTTCTCTTTGCCAAGTAAAACTGTCCCAACTTCTCCAATCTATCTACATAACTGAAGTTCTTCATCTGTGGAGTCATTCTCCTGAATCTTTTCTACGTTCTCTCTAATTCAACACAGTCTTCCTCAAGTGCAGTGCCCAGAAGTGGATATAATATTGATGCAGAACCAGTGTTTTATACAAGTTCAACATGACTTGTTGCTTTAACGTTCTTTGTTCTTATTAATAAAGTTTGGTGGAAGCAACATCATGTAAGACCGTGCTTGGAAAAGTCAATAGTTGAAGACTTATCAATCAATGTGTTCATGTTTAAACACAGAGGCTGCACAATTTCGTCAATGAGCCACTATTGCAGCAAAACAAAGGACCTATATTATGTACATAATATGACATGGTGTTCGAGTGGAATTTAGTAATGGCACCATAGTGATCAGTAGTGGTGCTTAACAGTATTGACCAGTGTGCCGTTGTGTAATATTCAGTTGGCACTTATCCTTTGGGCTGAATTTTCCTGCCCCATTCACCACGGCGAGGGTCAGTCCATGCAAAGGTCCCTTCACCTCGAGTGGAAATGTCTGGTTTTGGGATGAGTGCAACCAGAGAATCCCACCCTATGTGTCTAAGTTGTCTTTTATTTTAATGATGAATTCAAATAAATGTGAACAGGTAGGGAATAGAGGGATACAGGTCTAGAGAGGACAACGTGATCAGCACAGGCTTGGAGGGCCGAAGACCCTGTTCATGTACCCTACTGTCCTTTGTTCTTTGACAAACTTTAACTATAGATCCTGACTCAGTAGGAATTAGGTGATGGTTGTATCATATGGTTTAGGCTAACTGGAAAAGGGCAAAAATAATGAAATGGGAAAAAGCTAATTTCAATGGGGGAAGAATGGATTTTGGTCTAATATAATGGAGTCAAATGTTGGCAGGAAAATCAATAGCTGAACAGTGGGTTACCTTCAAAGCTGGAATAATTGAGGCATATTTGAGGTGTATCCCTTCAAGAGGGAATGTAGGGCAAAACCCAGGCCTGCCGAGATGGCAAAAAGGCAGACACGAAGGTGAGAGAAAAGAAAATATGCTTATGACAGATATTTTGTAAAACAAAATCAAGAACCAGGTTGAATATAAAAAGCTCTGAAGGAAGGTGGTAAACCAAGTAAGAGAAGCAGAGGAAGTGTGAACATTGGCTGTTAATGTGAAATCTTCTATAGGCATAGTAAAAGGATGGTGAAGTGAGGAGTAGAGCTGATTAAGAACTAGGAAAATGGCATACTGGTTTCAGGGATTTTATTTTAGAGAACTACATTGATGCCTTTCAAAGATTTGCATTCTGTTCTTCAGATCAGAATTGTCGTACTGTTTCTCTTCCTCTTGATGCTCCGCTTTCCCCTCAGTGCAAAGATATGCAATTTAGATTGGTCAGGGTATTAACAGGGTAAATATGTGCGTTTACAGGGGTATTAGCGGGGTAAATATGTATGTTTACAGGAATAGGAACTGGCTAGTGGAATTGTGGCTGGTGCAGATTCAGTGGGCCAAATGGCAGCCTCCTGCTCTGTAGGATTCTATTCTATTCAGATTCTGCCAGACATCCTGAGTTTTCCAGCATCTATGGTATTTTGCTTTTAATTATTTGCATTTGAAATGTATTCTTCTTGACAGATGATTAAATGGAAGTGAGTAAACATTTTGCAGAAAACTAACAGCTACAGTTTCTTTAAAAACTGACCTTGGGCTCGTCTCTCAAACAGATCTCCAGGATGTTGGCAGCTAAGACATCTTTGGCAATCCGGTATGATGCCCTGGGTGAAGATACAAATGCAGAAATGGGTGTGGAGAACAGAGCTAAGCTTGAGATCCGGATTCGACACTTAGAAGAAAAAGGGGTAAGAGAACACCTTCCATGCCACACTCAGGCCCTTGCATGACCGATATTTGGTCAGTAGCACTGGTCTGAGATCTGTGACTGCCTTCAGCTTGAGAGTGTTCATCTTTGACTGTACTGTCCCTAAACTGCTTTTTGTCATGCAGATGAGAAGGATAAGTGGTACCGGAAAGGCTCGGGCGCAGTCTGACAAATATCAGCATAAGAGGTAGGTGTCCAAGTAATTTAATTTTTTGCTATTTGCAACATGTGGTATATTCCTCCTGTTCATATTGATTTATTGGGGTAGGATCCAGGTTGGAGGCTTGCAATTTCTGTGGGCAAGTTTTTATTCTTGTGTGCACCCCTGCTGCCGTATTAAGGTAGCCTTGATGAAGTCTGACTACATTTTGGTATTTCAGTTATGATAGATTAGGTAGTAATTTGTTTCATTTCTTTCTGGACTTTAATGTTTTTGTGCAGTTGTTGCCATTGTAACTTTTTTCTATAGTACAGAAGTGCACTTGAAAGTTTCCTCTTACTTGAGGAGTAAAAGGCTTGTTGATTTGTTACCCAGAAATTCATATCAGACTGCCCAAGGCAATATTCCTAACTGTTGAGTTAGCTGATCTCAGTGAGGGTATAAGTTGGGATTGCAATTGACCTTGATGCCCCAGTCACTTGTAAAATGTGTGTAGAATCTCAGTATGAGAACAGAATTGGGATACTGCTCTGATGCTTACTATCCAGGCTGATGCTTGGTATAGAATGAGGATGAGGTACTGTATAGTCACCAATGTTGTGTCCCAAAATTAATCATTGCCTACAGAAAAAAAAAGACTTTCGGGGTTGGGCGTAGATAGGTAGTGAAGAGGAAGAAAGAAGGAAATATTTTGTATTGTTCTAATTTACATTTTCTGCCCAGTGAAGTGAAAATATATGACCCGTCTGGGGATTCAACTTTACCTTCTGTCCCGAAGAAAAGGAAGTTTCAGGAAATCGATGATGATGGAGAGCAAAAAGAAGTAAAGTCCAAAAAAAAGCCCCAGGTTTTAGAGCCATCTGTAACAGGTTAGTCTCCAGCAAGTTTATAACAGTACTTTTGGTTCAAGGACATTTAATCTTTTTGGCTCCTGTGCTGGTGCATGTAACGTTTTCTATTTGTACAGCAGGTCAGGATAGAGGTTGGGATTCCTGATCGCAATGAAGATATCTCATAATAGGCTTGGTGCTCTACTTTCAACATAGGCTGATATCTGTGACTGTGTACATAGTGCCTTAACTGTGTCTATTCCATTTCCTCACTTCTGTGTTCACCCCTTATTTCCTCATCTTCCAGAACTGAAATATGTTTCCTTGTCTTCACCTTCCTCCCCAGCAGCTTTCACATTCAGCACATTATTCTTCAATTCCAGGTGCAGCCATCAGTAAACATGTCTCCACATTTCGAAGGAGTCATATCCTGCCCTGGCCCACACCTCTTCTGCCTCAACATTCTCTGTCCTTCCCACGATACCTTCCAATGCAAGCATAAGATAAGTTACACTTGCCCTTAGACCTTTCTCACTGACAAAGGCTCAAACTTGCTCTCCAGATCAATTAGCGATTTGCTTGTATTACTGAATTCTGTACTATACTGTATTTGCTGCTCATGATGCTGTCAACATCAGGGAGACTAAACTATATTTAGCTCACAGGTGTGACTGTGAGCTTCTCATTGCCCGTCATGTTAATTCACCACTGCTATTCCTCTTTGATCTCTCCTACCTTGGTCTCAATAAAGCTCAACGTAAGCATTAGGAATAGCATCACATATTTCAATTAGACACAGCCTTCTGGACCCTGAGTTCCAGAATTTCAGTTCATTAACTTTGTTCCCATTTTTTTGTTTCCTGTTCATGTTGCAGTTATTAGTAACTCTGCATTTTCCAATTAACATGTTTGCTCAAAACATCCTGTGTTTATCCAATTGTCTTATTACAATCATCAGTTTAATCATTTAAGCACTGTTTTTCACCCCGTCATTGACTTTGCCTTTTATTTTTCCCTTCATCTCCGTTTGTTTTAAAACTGTTACATCTCTAACTTATTCGAGTTATGCTGAAACTTGGTGTCTTTCTCCACAAATGCTGCCAAACCTGAGTATTTCTAGCACGTTCTGTTTCTGTCAGATTTCTAGCATCTACAGTATTTTGTTTTTATATTAAATATTCCTCCTGTGGTTCAGCTTTCATGGTTTTTGATTTATGTGAGATTTATAAATCATTTTCATTTTTTAAAGTTGTTATTTCCTGTTGCAAAGTTTGGGGACTTCCAAGTGATGAGGTTCTGGGTTTTTGATCTTACCTGTGCTAGCCAAGGGGACAGTGAATTCCCCTCTACCATATGGATGCTTCTGTTCCTGACCAGATATGAGAAATTCATAAAGCATTCTTCCTGGATTCAATCAAATCATAACACATTTTTATTTGCAAGAAGCTACAGAAGAGGCTGAGCCACCCCCAAAGAAGAAAAAGAAGAAAGAAAAGAAGCAGGAGATAGTTGTAAAAGTGAAGGCGGAGGAAGAGAAACCAACAACTTCATTTGTTACAGAGGAGGTGCCATCAACTTCATTTGTTACAGAGGAGGTAAGAACAAGAGATGAAAATATTGTGCAAATATAAGTAAAATTATTGCTATGAGCGTATCCCTAGATTATTAAAAATCTTGGATGTACTCAATGACTGAGTTTCCACATTCTCTGGTGTAGAATTTCAAAGATTCCCAAATATCTGAAGACATTTCTCATTGCTTCAGTGATAAGTGTTTGACTACTTATGCTTAGACTTTGCATTCCAAGCTTAAATTCTTTCCTGAGAGGAAACAACTTCCCAGCAATTTATCCTGTCAAACCATTACACTCCTGTTTTTCCATGAGATTGCCCCTCGTTCTTCTAAACCCCAGTGAATGCATACCTATTCTTCATTCTCTCCTTAGCATAGCTCATTCGTTTATGGAAGATACTGAAAATACTCAAGTTGGGCAAAATTATTGGATTTAAAATTTGTTGACTTTTTGTCAGAAAATGAGTTGTTAATTGTCTCCACAGCTTCCTGACCTGAGTTTTTAAAATTCATTTGTAAGACATGGGTGTCATAGGCTGGCCAGCATTTATTGCCTATCCCTAGTTGTCCTTAAGATGGGGGTGAGCTGCTGTCTTGCTGTCTGCAGTCCATGTGCTGTAGGTTGACCCACAGTGCTGTTAGGAAGGGAATTCCAGGATTTTGACTCAGCAAGTGCGAAGAAATGGTGCCATATTTCCAAGTCAGGATGGTGAATTCCATGGAGGCGAACTTACAGGTGGTGTCCTTCTAGATGGAAGTAGTCATGGGTTTGGAAGGTGCATCTTATAGATAATACACTATTATACTAAGTGTTGGCCATGGAGGGAGTGGATGTGGTGCCAATCAAGTGGGCTGCTTTGTCATGAATGGTGTCAAGCTTCTTGTGTTGTTGGAGTGCACCCATCCAGGCAAGTGGGGGGTATTCCATCACATTTCTGACGTGTGCCCTGTTGACGGTGGATTGGCTTTTGGGGAATCAGGAGGTGAGTTACTCATCCCAGTATTCCTAGCCTCTGACACATTCTTGTAGCCATTGTGTTTATGTGGCGGGTCCATTTGAGCAATGATAACACTATTGAATGTCAAAGGGCAGTGATTAAAGTGATGGTCATTGCCTGGTATTTGTGTGGTATGAATGTTATTTACCACTTGTCAGCCAAAGCCTGGATATTGTCCAGATCTTATTGCATTTTAATATGGACTGCTTCAGTAACCTGGTCTACTTGTGACAGTGTATAACTTTGGATATTCCTAATATTCCTAACACATTAAAAAGGACAATAATGATTCCTGTTCCCAAATTGGACAAGATATGAATGGTGTGGAACATTGTTCAACCATCGGTGAACGTCCCCACTTCTGATCTTATGACAGAGGGAAGGTCATTGATGAAGCAGCTGAAGATGGCTGGGCCTAGGATAGTACCCTGAGGGACTCCTGAAGAGATGTCCTGGAGTGAGATGACTGACCCTCCACAACCACAACCATCTTCCTTTATACCAGATAGGATTCAACCAGTGGAGAGTTTGCCCCTGAAACCCATTGATTCCAGTTTTGCTAGGGCTTCTTAATGCCATACTCAGTCAAATTGGCCTTGATGTCAAGGACTGGCAGTCTCGCCTCATCTCTGGAATTCAGCCCTTGCATCCATGTTTGAACCAAGGCTGGAATGAGGTCAGGAGCTGAGTGACCCTGGTGAAACCCAAACTGGGTATTGCTGAGCAGGTGCTACTTGATAGCATTATTGACGACCTCTTCCATCTCTTTGATCGAGAGTAGACTGTGCGGTAATTGCCAGGTTGGATTTGTCCTGCTTTTTGTGTACAGGATGTACCTGGGCAATTTTCTACACTATTGAGTAGTAACTGTACTGGAAGAGCTTGGCTAGGTGAGTGGCAAATTCTGGAACACAAGTCTTCAGTACTATTGTCGGAATGTTATCAAAGTCCATTGCTTTTGCAGTATCCAGTGTCTCCGACTGTTTCTTGATATCATGTGGAGTGAATTGAATTGACTGGAGACTGGCATCTGAGATGTCGGGGCCACTGGAAGAGGCTGAGTTGGATCATCCATTCAACATTTCTGGCTGAAGATTGCTGCAAATGCTTCAGCCTTATCTTTTGCACTTATGTGCTGGGCTCCTCCTTTCATTGGGGATGGGGATATTTGTGAAACCACCTCCTCCGGTGCATTATTTAATTGTCCTCCACCATTCATGATTCGGTGTGGAAGGATTGCAGAGCTTAGATCTGATCCATTGGTTGTAGGATTGCTTAGCTCTGCCTATCACTTGCTGTTTTTACCATTTGGCTTGCAAGTAGTCCTGATTGGTAGCTGCACGAGGTTGACATCACATTTTTAGGTATGCGTGGTGTGCTGCTCCCGACATGCCCTTTTGCACTTTCCATTGAACTACAGTTGATCCCTGGGCGTGATGGTAATGGTTGAGTGGAGAATATTTCGGGCCATGAGGTTGTATCGTGTGCTGGAGTACAGTTCTGCTGCTGTTGCAGGCCCATAGTGCCTATAAATGCCCAGTCTTGAATTGCTGTATGTTTTAAATCTGTTCCATTTAGCACAGTGAAAGTGCCACAACATGATGGAGTTATTCTCACTGTTAAGGTGGGACTTTGTCTCCACAAAGATTGTGCAGTGGTCATGGACAGGTGCATCTGCAGTTGGCAGATTGGTAAGGATGAGGTCAAGCATGTTTTTTCTCTAGTTGGTTTCTTCCCACCTGCTGCTGGCCCAGTCTAGCAGTTATATTGTTTAGGACCCAACCAGCTCAATCAATGGTGCTGCTGCCAAACCATTCTCTGCACTCCTGCCACCCTGACTGCTTTCTGCAACTGTTGTTTAACGTGGAGGAATAAGGTTCATCAGCTGAAGAAGGATGGTATGTATTAACCAGTAAGAGGTTTCCTTGCTGCTCGTAAGCTGATTGGCAAAACAAATTCTCCCTAAATTGTCTCGCAAATTTGGTTCTAATGCAGATTTCTATAAACATAGGCAGGGATCATCGGTGGAAGTGGGAACATCGAGGTGGCAGCGCGGGCTCGTTGGGCCGAAGGGTCTGTTTCCTGTGCTGTTTTGTTCTTTGCTCTTTGCCCACTTTAACCTGAAGCTCTGGAGTCAATGTTAAGGACTCCCAAGACAACTCCCACCCAACTGTCTATCACTCTACTGAGTATGTCTGGCTGGTGAGTCAGGAATGGTAATGGTGGTGTCTGGGATGTTAACTGTAACGTCTCATTCCATGAACATAAAACACTACAGCACAAACAGGCCCTTCGGCCCACAAGTTGTGCCGAACACATCAAAACCTACCCAGCCATAGACCTATCTATAACCCCCAATCCCATTGGATCCCATATACTCATCCAGAAGTCTTTTAAAAGACCCCAGCGAGTTCGCCTCGACCACCACCGACGGCAGCCGATTCCATTCACTCACCACCCTCTGAGTGAAAAACTTTCCCCTAGCATCCCCTCTGTACTTGCTTCCCTGCACCTTAAATCTGTGCCCTCTCGTCGCGACCATTTCAGCCCTGGGAAATAGTCATCCTCATAGTCATCCATGGACTCTCAGAGACTATGTCAGACTGTTGCTTGACTAGTCTGAGAAAGCTTTCTCAGTTTTGGCAATAAGCCCCAGATGTTAGTCAGGAGGACTTTGTAGGGTAGACGGGCTGTTTGTTTTGCTGTTATCTTTCCTGGTGTCAAGGTCAATGACAGGTGGTCTGTCTAGTTTCATTTCTTTGTTGAGACTTTGTAGCTATTCATACAACTGAGTGGTTTGCTGGCCACTTCAGAGGGCAGTTGAGAGTCAACTATATTGTTGTGGTTCTGGAGTCACATGTAGACCAGGCTAGATAAGGATGACAGATTTTCTTCCCTAAAAGACATTAAAGATTTTTTATTGTGTCACAAGTAGGTTTAAATTAACACTGCAATGAAGTTACTGTGAAAATCCCCTGGTCACCACACTGTTGGGGTACACTAAGGGAGAATGCACCTAACCATTTTGGACTATGAGAGGAAACCCACGCAAAGAAGGGGTGAATATGCAGACTCTGCAGAGACGATGACCCAGACCGGGAATCAAACCCAATGAAGCAGATTTCTTTTCTCCAACAATTGTCAATGGTTACATAGTCATTAGTAGATTCATAATTCCAGATATTTTTTATTGAATTCAAATTCCACCATTGCCATGGCAGAATTTGAACCCTGGTCCCCAGAACATTAGCTGCGTTTCAAGATTAGTAGTCTAGCAACAATCCCACCAGCCCATCATGTTTACTGTGCAAGGCTATTATGTGGCACCAAGCTGAAGCCAATGGAATCATATCCTCAAACTTGCTCTCTAATACCCTTTGAGTGTATTTACACCTCAAGGATGATTTTTCCATTTGAAAGTCCATATGTAGTATATTAACTTCATTACCCGTATCAGCATATTAACTCGTCAAAATGCAAATCAAATTAGTTAAAATGACTTGGCTTTTTCAAATCCATGCTAGTTTCCTTTCAGCTGCAGTTTCTGTCGCAAATAGTTTTTCCCAAAAACTTTCCCATCACTGCATTTAAACTTGGTTTCCTGTTGTTGCGGGGATTATCCTTCCATCTTTTGAATGGACCTTCTCAACCCTATCTCTTAGTTGGAAGATTATGGTCAGTACTTCATTAGTTACTTCCTGACTTAAAAGATGGGCTCGTTGGGCTGAAGGGCTTGTTTTCTGTGCTGTTTTGTTCTTTGCTCTTTGCCCACTTTAAACTGAAGCCTTCATGGGCTCTGGAGTCAGTGTTAAGGACTCCCAAGACAACTCCTACCCAACTGTCTATCACTCTACTGACAGCCAGTGCATCTATGATCTAAAGAGTCATTTGATTCAATATTAACTCTTTGCTCTCTCCTCAGAAATTGACAGACCTAATGAATGTTTCAAGCAATATTTACTGTATTATATATAATAGAAGACTAGTAACTAACATTTGACTTTTTTATTTTCAGACCCCAGAGAAGAAGAAGAAGAAGAAAAAGAAAATTAAGCATGAGTGAAGTGTATCAAGTAGTGAGACTACATTTTTGCTGTTCATAGCTCTCTTGAGCCCTGACTGAAAATGCTCACTTTTTATGAGGAACGTTTTTTTATAATGCAGCATATTTGCATTTTATAGCATTTATCAGAAAAAAACTATTTCTGTAAAAAATGTTGACTTTGGAGTGAGAAATGGACCACAGTTTTCTTTGAATTTCCTTTGTTGATGCATACATCCAATCCCACACAAACCCAAATATAAACTTTAATCTGAAAACATTTGGCCATTGTGTAATAGTTATGCTCAAAATAATGTATGTTTTATCAAATAGATTTTCCTGTATGCAGATGGATTACGGTAAATGGGATATTGTTTTTAAAATAATTGGTATTTTTTTAAAAACTCAGATCTGGCAGCACCAGACTGAAATGTTAACTTTTTTCCCCCTCTCCTTACAGATGCTGCCAGGCCTGCTGAACTTTCCAGCGTTCTGTTCTTGTTTCATTCAGCGTTGGCAGTATTGTTTGTTTCATTTTCAAATTCTGGCTTCAGTAAAAAAAAGTGTTAACTTAGCAGTCCACCACAAACATTGGTTCAGATATTGAACACATTGCCTACAAGGGTAGTGGAATCAAATTCCATAGATACAGTCAGTGGACAATGGGACATGTACTAAAGAGAACTAATTTATAGGGTTAAGGGAAGAAAGCTTGGATTCTAAGCAAAAAAGAAAGGATGTTAGTCCTTTTATGATCATAGACCAGCTGGAGTACTGTAACTCTGTTTGTCATGATTCACGCCTTGAAAACTCTGCAAAAATTGATAAAGTATTGCCAGTAATTTCAGTTACGTGAAGACTAGAGACGCTGGATTTGTTTTCCATAGAGCTGATAAAATGATGAGGGAAGAATGAAAAAGGCGTTTGAAATTATGATTTAATTTTGATGAGTAGATGGTGAAATTTTTCCCACTGACAGGATCAGAAGGTAATTAAATCATAAAGTCATAGGGAAGGCTATCAGACCTTTGCAAAAGTATTCCAAAGTATAATAGACCAGATCAATTTGTCCTACTTAAAATCATTGGCAAGAGATTTGGAGTGGTGGGGGAACCGGAGAATTTTCATGCAGTAAGTTACGATATGGAAGGCATTATTTTAGAGTGGCAAAAAGATTTGATTTTAAATTTCAGAGGAAAATTGTATAATTTGGACCATTTGCCTTTCATATTGGATATTGGCATAAGCCCTCTACCTCTAATACAAGTTCAAAGACAAACAGATATTGAAATGGTTTAATATTTTTAAAGATAATGTGATTACGTTACAATTGTAAGCAGTTTTAATGCTAAAAGAGCTAGCTAATCATTTGTTACACAGCACTGCTTTGAACAAAACTGGGGGATTCATTGAATAAAATTTTTCAAAAAATCAGCGAGGTAGGTTGTCTTTCAATGCTGCATAACTGTACAATTGAACTGGATTTATTTTGCAGTTTTGAATGCTGCTGTCATTTTCACCCATTAACAGTTTTACCATTATTTCTCAACTAAACTTACACTTATTTTTAAGATTCAATCCACAGTTCTATTTATCCTTTCAACTGGTCCATGGTCCCAGCTGGAAATTCCTTCCTGTCCCAGTGTCCTGGCAGAGCAACTTTGAGGAGCTAAACAAGTTAACTTTTGTCTCTCTGTTCCTGAAAGAAATCCTTCTTTCTCACATCAGAAAGTATATTTATTTCCGATTTACTGTGTCAAAACCTCTGACCTTGAAAATTTCATTAGATATTCTCTTCATTTCAAAGAGAAGAATCCCAACATTTCTGACCCACTTTAACTGAGGTGTCTCATTCCTGATAACATCCTGGTAAATCTCTTCTGCATTTCTCCAGAAATGTGGTGCTCCCAATTTGTCTACAATAGCTGAAAGACTAACCAGTAATTATCCTATTTACAATGTATTAAACCCCAAGTAATCAATATATTTTAACTCCCTTATCAACTTGCATCTACTAACTTAAGAACCCATGTAAATGAACACCAAAGGTGGAAAAAGGGTAGAACGTAGCCTTTAGGAATGGGAAACATGGAGTGCCAGGGAATTAACTAAATATGATGAATTTTAGTTTTACAACTGGTTTGAATGCTCTGGAATGAGAGGCCATATTTTAGGCCAAAAGTGGCAGATTTAAACCCAAATAAGAAGTTACTTCATTCAAAGGGTTGTGAATCAAGTAGGGTTCATATGCAGTGGAAGCTGAAACACTAAGCAAACTTAAGGAGAAAATAGATAGGCTTTTAATTAGTTGGATGGAAGGTTATGGGGAGTGGACAGGAAAGTGATGATGAGGCTAAGATGAGATCAGCCATGATTATATTGAATGGCAGAGCAGGTTGGAATAGCTGAATTGCTTACTCCTGCTCCATTGTCTTGTGGAGCGATGAACTATGTATTGACATGGCGGGTCAGGCCTCAGTATCTGGTGTTGAGTTCCTGTTCTTGATACAATTGCATCCAATCTTTATGCCAATGCTTTTTTAAATTTAAGTCAGCATATGGAAAAATCTTTTGTGGCCCTTTTAAAATGTACACTAGTCAAGTTTGTCCATTTGGATTTGAGCAGATCAGTTTGTGGGAATTGTATCATGGGAACAAGACTGGAAGCTTTGGGGAATAACAGTGGGCGAGGGCATCTGGGAGGAAGAGATCTCAGGAGTGTGAGGTCAGGCATCTGGAAGGAATAGGGCTTCAATGAAGTTTCATGGTTGAGGTTTAAGTGTGTAAAAGGAAGGCCTGTCTTAAAGGGTGTGGTTGGATGGTGGAGCAACAATCAGGAAATACAAAATGAGGGGCCTAAAAGTCAGGTTTAGTATTGCTCAGTATTAGGTCCTGTGTGAGGAATCTGAGTTATGGAGGGAGGGAAGGGTGAAGCAAGTCCAGATGAAGATTCTCATGACAAACAAAGAATGTGGATAAAGGGTCTTAAGGTCAGAAGGAAAGTCTACTGAGGGCAGTAGGGCTAAGGGAGATTTGGCACATCGTGTTAGGTTGGAGGGTGAATCTGATTGTTGTTGGCCAAAGTTACTTCAGCTGGCTTGTAATTTAGGTCCACAGTGGCTGGGAGGAATTCCTGCATGTGGCCCATAGGGGATTAGAAAATCATGTATACCTGATGATCATCAACACTCAGATGCTCATATCTTCTCTACCATTCACCAAGTGAATGGTAGAAAAATAGATATGTTCACTTGGTGGATTTGCTAGGAATTTGACACTATATTCTTGCAATGTTAGGAACAAGAGGAGAGCTGTCACTAGACAACAACAGAGGCTGTAAGGTCAGCAGCAAGTAACATTAGAGAGGAAAGTTGATCAGGAGGAGCAAGGCATCCAGGGCAGACTTTGAAATAAGATGGAACTATAGCGCATATGTATATTCTCAATGAGTTATTTGATGCAGATGTTAGAGTTAATGTCAGATTCAGCTAAGACTCTCCTGCAAAGCAGTCACATGATGTGTGGGATCCTTCAGCCATATATATTTGAAAGGGACCCCATTCCAGTGACCCTCTCAGTGACTGCAAAGCTTAATAATTTTTTGCTGCTGTTTGTTTCAGGGCACTGGGTAATGGGTGCCACTCATGCATGAAAGATGCTGTGAATAAATTCAAATTATCCATCAATGTGCATAGTCAGATAGCAAGGATATTGGACTTGGAGCATTGCTTGTTATCCCAGAATGCAAGGATCCTAAAGACCTTTGATTATCATACATTCTTAGCCATTAGAGATTCATGGGAGCAAGCAATTGCATATGATTTACAAGGGCTTTCACTCTGCAACTGATCTGTGACGTCAGATGAAGTATCATGCAGGTTTTGCATATTTTCCAGGATGTTGTCATGACTCTTGCATTTTGTTCAAAGCTTTTTCTTTAGATGGAATGTAATATACGGAAATGTGAACTTGTCTACTTTAGCAGGAAGAATAGAAAAATACATTATTTGAATGGTGGAAGAAGAATCTTGCTGTCCTGGCAATATGGGACAGCAAATGGAATATTGGTGTTTATTGCAAGGGGAATGGAATATAAAGGCAGGCAAATTTTATTGCAGCTTTACAAGGTCTTTATGTGACCACATCTGGCATAATGTGTATAGTTTTGGTTTCCTTCCTTAAAAAAGGACATAATTGTTAGAAGCAGATTAGAGCACATTAACTTGATTCATTCCTTATAAGGAAGGGATGAACTGCTATGCATTGGAGCTCAAAAGAATGAGAGGTAATCTTATTAAAACAGAAGTTCCTGAGGGGAATTTATAGAATGGCTACTAGGAGGATCCTTCCTCTTGTAGGGATGGGAGACTAATATAAGTTTGAGTGAGAAGTCTCCATTATATGGCGGGTGAGATTTATAAGGGTTTTTATATATAGAATTTTCTTTCCCAGAAAGTAGTGGGAGCTAGTTCGTTGAATTTATTCAAGGCGAAGATAGATTGATAGACAACAGCATTAAATGTTTAGGGCAAACAAAGTGGAGTGAGACTTCAACTAAATCAGCCTGCATCCTAATGAATGGTGGAGCAAGGTTGAATGGTATATTCCTGCTCTTAGTCCTACATAGACCCTAGCCTTAGTCGATCGATCAATTCTGGGGGACAAGAACTATCCCTTGGCCTGGCTGATGACAGTAGTGAAGCAGCCCCACACCACAGTGGAAGAGTGGTAGTACCATGAAGCTCATGCTTCTACTAGAGCCTTGGCCAAGCTTGAGGCTTCCAAACAGTTGTTATCTGCGATGTCCTGTACAAAATGTCCATTCAGAGCAGAACTATTACACCAGGATATCAGAGAGGAGCAGTGTTCCTCAAATAAGAGTAAATTGGATATGCTGATGAGGCAATTACTGAATGCTGAGGCCACATAGAGATGTGGCAGGGACAGCCAAATATACTACTGACTGTCCAAGATTGAGGCATTAATATAATCACAGTCCCATCATGAGAATGTGGGATTTCTCCTAATCACTGCCAACTAATCTCCTCCCAGAGCTACCTCTAAACCTGCATCCTTCATTGATAAGGAGAGCAGACCATTATCTCTTGCACACAAGTGAGTACTGATCGTGAGGACATCTGTTTTGCATGTGGACAGACACCAACCTGCCTATCATGACCAATGATTCAGATCTTCCACCACCGTTCTAAGGCTTTTGAGTCCACCTATCGACAGTCCAGTAATCTCTGACAAAGGAAATTATCTGGGAGAGAGTTACCTTGTTTCAGGAGGCGGTCATAGCGAGTAGATTAAGTACCTCTCATTTGATCAGGGACAGCAGGGTGTGATGAAGGTAAGAGGATCCTGAATTCAGAAACTGAGGAGCATCAACTCTTAACCTTGTCTAGCAGATATGAAGTACTTACTCTCTGTGTGGATGAGGAAAAGAGCTGTATGGAGGAGGAGCTAATCGATCACTGCATTGTGAGAGGAGCAAGCAAAAAGATGGGTGATAGTTGTAGGGCATTCTATAATTAGTGGGATTGATAGCAGCCTTTGTAAGCCAGATCCTGAGTCCCACATGATATGTTGCCTGTCTGTTGCCAGGGTGATGGACATCTCTGACCAGCTTGAAAGGATATGGGAGGGGGAAGATCCAGTTGTTGTGGTCCACTTTGGGATAAACAAAGACCTGTTTGGGGATTATCAAGCACTAGGAACTAAATTAAAGAACAGGTCGTCAAGACTTCTAATCTCTGGATTACTACCTGAGCTAAGTGCATATTGACGGGGTTGAGAGAATTAGAGAAGTTAACAAGTGGCTAAAGGAATAGTGTGGGAAAGGGATTCCATTTCATGGGCATTGGCATCAGATTTGAACAGGAGGGATTTATACTGTTGGAATGGTCTTCACATGAACTGATCTGGGATCAGTGATCTAATGAAAAGGATAAATCAGGTGGTCATAAGCATTTTAAACTAGCAAGTTGGGGAGAAGGGAAGAGTAAAATTATGGGAAATATAACAGTTAATAGAAAGCAAAGCAGCAGGTTAGCATATGAGGAGAAAATTCCAACTACATCAAAAATCATGAAAAAAGTTAAAAGGAAGAACTTGAGATTAATGGAGGGTTAAAAATCAAAAAGGTAGAAAAACTAGCATAAGGGCACTTTATTTGGATGCTAGTAGCATTCAAAATAAGATAGATTGAGTTGATGGCACAAATTATCACAAATGTGTGTGAATAGGTGGCCATTACAGAGATATAGTTGCAGGTTGGTCACAACTGGGAGTTAAATATCTGGGATATCAGACTATTTGGAGGGACAGATAAGAAGGTAAGGGCGAAGGTGTAGCACTGATATTTAAGGATGACATCAGGGCAGTAGTAAGAGATGATGTCGGTTCTATGTGGGGGAAAAAAAGGTTGAATCCATTTGGGTGCAAATTAGAAATAGGAGAAAGTCACTGACTGGGGTAGTCTATAGGCTACCAAATAATATCATGGTGGGGTGAGAAATAAATAACTGATGCATGTAAAACTTCGGCAATTATAAGGGATTTTAATCTATATATCAAACCAGGTTGGTCAAGGCAGGAGTTCATAGAATGTATCCGCGGTAGCTTCCTTGAACAGTATGTAATGGAACGTATGAGAGAGCAAGCTATCCTAGATCTGGTCTTGTGTAATGAGACAGGAATAATTAATGATCTTAGTTAGGGATTCTCTCAGAAGAAGTGATTACAGTATGTTTGAATTTAAAATACAGAGAGCATGAGAAGCTAAAATCCAATACCAGTGTTTTGTGATAAACAAAGGAGACCACAAAGAAATGAGGGATGAGTTGGCTCAGGTAGACTGGGAGCAAAAACTTAATGGTGAGACAATTGACGAACAGTGGAGGACTTCCAAAGTGATTTTTCACAGTGCCCAGAAAAGTCCTAAGGAAGGACTAGGAAAAGGTAATCAGCCATAGATATATAAGGAAATAAAGGATAGCAAATTGAAAGAAAATATATACAAAGTGGCAAAGAGTGTGAAACCAGAGGATTGGGAAGTCTTTAAAGATCAACACAAAAGTCACTAAAAAAGGAAAATGGATTACAAGAGTAAACTAGCTCAATATAAAAAAGCAAAAGTTTCAGTAAAATGTGCAGATTAGGTGGATTGGCAAAGCTAAATTGCCCCTTAGTGTCCAAAGCAGCATAGTGGCACAGTGGTTAGCACTGCTGCCTCATAGTGCTAGGAGCTCCCAGCTTGGGTCACTCTGTGTGGAGTTTGCATGTTCTTCCCCTCTGCGTGAGTTTTCTCCGGGTACTCCAGTTTCCTCCCATAGTCCAAAAATGTGTGCATTAGGTGAATTGGCCATGCTAAATTGCTTCTTAGTGTCGGGGGATTAACAGGGTAAATATGAGAGGTCACAGGTATAGGGTCTGGGTAGGATTGTTGTTGGTGCAGGCTCAATGGACCAAATGGCTTCCCTCTGCACTGTAAGGATTCTGTGAGCCTCTGCAGTTTCCTGGGGTAAAGAATTGTGAAGATTAAGCACTTCTTCAGGGAAGGAGATGTGCTTGTAGTATTATCACTAGATTATTAATCCAGAAACTCAGCTAATGTTCTTGGGATTCAGATTTGGGTTTGAGTCCTGTTGAGGTAGATGGTGGAATTTGAATTCAATTTTTAAAAAATCTGGAATTAAAAATCTACTGCTGATGGTGAAACCACTGTCAATTGTTGGAAAAACCCATCTGGTTCACTAACAGCCTTAAGGGAAGGAAATCTGCCATCCTTACCCTAGTCTTGGCTACGTGTGACTCCAGAGCCATAGCAGTATGGTTGACTCGCAACTGCCCTCCAAGGGGTAACGAGGGATGGGCAATAAATGCTGGCCAGCCAGTGACACCCATGTCCCATGAATAAAACTCTGAGAAGAAATTAGAGTCATAGAGATTTACAGAATGGAAACTGGCCCTTTGGCTCACAATTCTTTCTCAAATCATCTTAAGTGAGCATTCTCTTAACATGTGACTAAGCACCTCTGGACCCATGATTCTCCTATGAATGGGAACGTGCTCCCAACTAACCCTGGTAAACTCCTCCTGCCCTTCCCCTTTAAACATTAAACTAAACATTAGTCCTTTAGAGGATGAGATGGAGGATATAATAACTGGAAATAAGGAAATGATTGAGGCATTGAACAGGTATTTTGTGTCGGTCTTCACAGTGGAAGACACAAATAACATGCCAAAAATTGATGAAAGAAAGCTATGGCAGGTGAGAACTTAGAAACCCATCATTATTACTAAAGAGGTAGTGCTGAGCAAGATATGGGTTTAAAGGTAGACAAGTCTTCTGGCCCTGATGGAATGCATCCCATGGTACTAAAAGAGATGGTGAGAGAAATAGTAAATGCACTAGTGGTAATTTACCAAAATTGGACGCTGGGGTGGTCCCCGCAGATTGGAAAACAGCAAATGTGATACCACTGTTTAAAAAAGGAGGTAGACGAAAGGTGGGTAACTATAAGTCAGTTAGCTTAACTTATGCAGTAGGGAAAATGTTTGAATCTATCATCAAGGAAGAACTAGCAAGACATCTGGATGAAAATGCAGCATGGGTTCATGAAGGGCAGATCATGTTTACTAATTTGGTGAAATTCTTTCACAACATTACATGCACATTGTGCAATGGGAACCTGTGGACCTGGTTTCCAGAAGGCATTTGACAAGGTGTTACACCAAACACTGCTGCATAAGATAAAGATGCACAGTGTTATGGGTAATATATTAGCTTGGATAGAGGATTGGTTAATTGATAAAAAGCAAAGAGTAGGAATAAATGGGTGTTTTTCTGATTGGTGATCAGTGACCAGTGGTGTGCCTCAGGGATCAGTGTTGGGACAACAGTTGTTTATGATTTACATAGATGATTTGGAGATCAAGTGTAATATGTCAAAATTTGCAGATGTAATCAGATGAGTGGCAGAGCAAAGTGTGCAGAGGACACAAAGTCTGCAAAGGGATATAGATAATCTGAGTGAGTGGGCAAGCGTCTGGCAGATGGAGTCCAATGTTGGTAAATGTGAGGTCATCTATTTTGGTAGGAATGACAATAAAATGAATTATTATTTAAATGGTAAAAAATGGCAGCATGCTGGTGTGCAGAGGAACCTGGGTATCCTTGTGCATGAATCTTAAAAAGTTGGTTTGCAAGTGCAGTAGATAATTAAGAAGGCAAATGGAATTTTGTCCTGCATTGCTAGACGGATGGAGTTTAAAAAGAGCGAGGTTATTTTGCAGCTGCATAAGATGCTGATGAGGCCACACCTGGAGTACTGCATACAGTTTTGGTCTCCTCGCTTGAGAAAGGATATGCTGGCACTGGAGAAGGTGCACAAGAGATTCACTAGGTTGATTCCAGAATTGAGAGGGTTGGCTTATGAGGAGATACTGTGTAGACTGGGGCCATGCTCATTGGAAATCAGAAAGATGAGAGGAGATCTTATAAAAACATATAAGATTATGAAGGGAATAAATAAGATAGCAGTAGGGAATTTGTTTCCACTGGCTATTGAAACTAGAACTAGGGGGCATAGCCTGAAAATAGAGATAGCAGATTTAGGACTGAATTGAGGAGGAACTTTTCACAAAAAAAGAGTTCTGAATCTGTGGAATTCTCTGCCCAGTGAAGCAGTTAAGGCTACCTCATTGAATGTTTTTAAGGAAAGGATAGATTTTTTTGAACAATAAAGGAATTAAGGATTATGGTGAGTGGGTGGGCAAGTGGAGCTGAGTCTACAAAAAGATCGGCCATGATCTTATTGAATGGCAGAGCAGGCTTGAAGGGTTAGATAGCTCCTAGTTTTTACATTCAACCTCCTTGACACTGCAAATAAGAAAGGGTCAGCTAAGGCTGGATGTTCAGCCATGCATATCTTACAGACTGGTCAGTGCAAACTGGGTACACATCCATGAATATCAATTAAAGATAAATATAAACACAACACTGTTTCCTCCGTAATAAGGAAAATGTCCCTAACTGCCTTGCTGCCATCGATGTGTCATCCATAAGGCACTCCAGTATAGTTAACACTCTAAAGAAGCTAGTTTTAACAAAAGACAATGATATAAACATGAATAAAGTAAAACCAATATAGGTTACATGTAGGGTAACTATGTGGAGTTATTGGGATAGGGATTATTTGTTGGTGCGGTCAGTGAGCTGAATGGCCTGCTTCTGCACTGTAGGGGTTCTGTGATTCTTAAAATAACCATCTCATGCATTCTTGAATTTTTGCTTATGACCACTACATTTTGATGCATCAGCAGTGCAAGTGGATGCAATCTGCTCCATGCAGTGCCTAATTGCCTGTGATGACTGTTGCAGATCTTTGGAGGTCTCAGTCCTTGAGGACTCCATTGTGCTAGTTGGCGTTTAGATGGAGATGGAGTTTAATCCAGACAAATGTGAGGTAATCCATTTTGGAAAGTCTAATACAGATAGAAAACAGAACACTTAGGAGTATTGATAGGTAAAGGGATCTGGGTGTACAGATATACAGGTCACTGAAAATGGCAATGCAAGTGGAGAAGGTAGTCAAGAGACATATGGCATCTTGCCTTCAGTGGCCAGGATATTGAGTTTAAAAATTGGCAAGCCACGTTGCAGCTTTATGGAATCTTAGTTAGGCCGCACTTGGAATATAGTGTTCAATTCTGGTCACCATACTACCAGAAGGATGTGGAGGCTTTGGAGAGGGTCCAGAAAAGATTTACCAAGATGTTGCCTGGTATGGAGGGCATTAGCTATGAGGAGAGTTTGGAGAAACTTGATTTGTTCTCACTGAAACAATAGAGGTTGAGGGGAGACCTGATAGAAGTTTACAAGATTATGAGAGGTGTGGACAGAATGAATAGTCAGAAACTTTTTCACAGGGTGGAAAAGTCAAATACTAGGGGGGCATAGGTTTAAAATGCGAGGGACAAGTTTTAGAAGAGATGTATGAAGCAGATTTTTTTACACAGAAAGTGGAGAGTGCCTGGAACACATTGCCGGGGGAGGTAGTGGAAGTGGATATGGTAGTGACTTTTAAGAGGTATCTTGACAAGTACATGAATGAGATGGGAATAGAGAGATGTGGTGCCTGAAAGCATAGGGGGTTTTAGTTAAATCAGGCAGCATGATCAGTGAAGGCTTGGAGGGTCAAAGGGCTTGTTCCTGTGCAGTAATTTTCTTTGTTCTACAAGAGGTCATCTACATCCTCCTTGGCTTCACCTAATGGGGTCACTGCCAACAGGGATGAGGAGAGCTATTTATCCAATGTTATGTTTGAAAATCCCCAGAGTATCCCTTCATCTTTGTGCACACTGGCACTTTCCTGTTTTCCTGAGGTGAAAGGACACCCAGAGAAAGCTCTAGGTACTTTGCCCCCCTCTGACCTAGCCATTGTTGCATGGAGCCCATGGCAAGAGAAGTAGAGTATGGTCAAAGTGCATATTGATTGCTGAACCTGGTTCTTCATGGAGGAAGCCATGTGTTCAGATGCCTGAGACATGATAACTCATGGCCTACATGGACTTTTCCATCATCTGCACAAGATTGCTGGCATTCCTGTTATATGTTCTTTTATCTTTTGTTAGATATATCACAAGCAATTTGTGGCCACAAGCAGAGGCCTGACATCAACATGGGATAAGCATAGTGAGAAGTCTCACAACACCAGATTAAAATCCAATAAATATTTGAGGCTCTGCCTCTTGGTGATGAAGGGGCAGTGCTCCGAAAGCTTGTGGTTTGTGCTACCAAATAATCCTGTTGAATTTCAACCTCGTGTTGTGAAACTTCTCACTGTGCTTCCCTGAGTTCAACGCTGGTATCTCCACATCAATGTGAGGCCCAGCAGTGCTTCAGATATTGAGGGATTAGTTTTCATAATCACCTCAGCTGCTGGGATGTGCTATTTTCACCAGATTCTCAACATGAACCTACTTGAGCTGTGTGAATGTCACTGTGCTGGTGGAGGATGTGGAAGAGGCAAGTGACTGTGAGTCAGGGTATCATTGTTCCGAGACATGGAGCCTTCACTCTCCTGCTTTGGCTAAGATCTGAGCTTGGGATTGCAACGACCTTCAGTGGAAAACAAAATTACATTAAGGGACAGCATAGTATTTGAGTGCATCACATTTCCTCATATACCTCTTGTGTGCCTGTATGCCAGCACTAATGCGTGGCTATTCCAGTCCACTGTCCGCAATTGCTTGTCCACTGCATTGTCACTAAAAGTGAGATCCATCAATGAATATTTGTCCCCACCACATAATCACACACATCTTCCTTGCTCACAATCAACTTTTTAAATTTTAATTATAATTGCTTGTGCACTGACCGCCAATATGCAAGCCTATTTCGTTTCCACAATTGGGACCTGCATATTTTTTACTAAATTTCATCTTTATGTTTGCCTGTTCATCTATATTTTTTTCAAAATTGCATCTTTTATATTATTCAGTCTTTCCATATCAGAACTTCCAATATCCCATCAAAGCCCAAAAATTCTTGTGTATGCTGCACATCAGTTGACTTCTTGAAGTTCCTGTGCAAATGTAACACTACAAAATATTTAAAGGGACCACACATTTAAACAAATTACCCAAGCCAGCTAGAAATAAAATTAGAGGCCATATTGCTTCCACTTAAACTTCTCAGCATTGAACTCCATTGGTGAGATTTCTGCCACTTCACCATCTAGCTCATATCATTCTGAATCTTGTAACTATCCTCATCGTGATCTACTATGATCTGCAAACTTTATAATGCTGCTCCCAACACCTGAGTCTACATAATTTACAAAGATTCATAGATTTAAAAATAATCCTCATGGTAACCACTGCAAATCCCTCCCCAGTGTGGAGAACATCCATCCACCACCATTCTTTGTTTCCTGTTTCTGAACCAATTGTGTAACCATATCACAACTTTCCTCTTACTTCCATGGGCTTCTACCTTCCTAATAAACCTCGTGGCATTTCATCAAATGTTTTCTGTACATTTGCTGTACACCATGATCCATCTTATGTGCAATCTCTTCAAAGAATTTGATCAAATTAGCCATGGTTCTGCTATAACAAAGCATAGTTCTCCTTAATTAACCAATGGCTTGCCAAGTTAGAGTTTATTGGTCCCTGATAATTGTTTCCTATAACTTCCCCACCACTGATGTTAGACTGACTGGCTCTGGTTTCCTGGTTTATTCCTCTCCCCTCTCAAATATTTGTGTGGCATTAGTTATTCTCTGGTCCTTTGTCATCATTCCTGTATCCAACGAGGATTGAAAGAATGTAAAAAATGCTTGTTTTTGTTGTCTTCTTTCAGCAGATCAGGATGTTTTGTCTTTTTAGTGTGGCTTCTCTATCTAACTATGCCCATAAGCTTCCTCTGCTCTTCATTTCATACTCTATCATGTCCTATGTTTTTACATGAAGGTCTCTCTTAAGGCCCAACTTTTTCTTTGCAAATCACTTACATTGTGATGCTTATACACGTTTTAAAGTTCAATTTAATGTCTTCTATTAATATTTTCTTATAATGTCTTGTGCTGGCTATTACCTTTTTTTAATTCTCTCCTGCACTTTCCTTAACCTTCCTGGTAATTAACTTAAAGTTGTTTCTAATATCATAAGCCTACTTTTTTATTTTATGATTAACTTTTATTTCTTTGTCATCTTTCAACTCCAAACTTTCCTTTTGCCCTTCAAAGGAATATGCTCAGTTTGTACTTAAACCCATCATAGAGGGCAGTCCTTCGAAATGGAAGATGACATGCCTTAAGGTTGATGAGTCTTTGGATGACTGAGGATTCCTGATTCTGGATCTACAAGTTCTTCCATATTGGGGGCATGTTGTTGCAAGGGAGAGTGGAACTATTTCCCTCACCTTCCTCTACTATTAAGAAATGGAACAGCCTAGTTTTGGGGCACCTTTGTTGGCCCCTCCCTGTTTGGGATGAGCAGAAGATATCCTAAAAAGGACAGCTCGCCACGGATGCAGCTGCCAAAGATGTGGCATCCTTGTCCCGATCCAAGTGTCTGAGAACCACGCATCCACATGCTATGTGTGGAATCTTGGTTGGGAGCCTCCAGATATCACAGCCCTGGCCCGGTTACCAATCCTTCACTGCCTGACGGAGGTTGCATGTGCCATTGTTTACTTTTCTGGTGTGGAGTCAGGTTTCACACAGTCTTGGTGGCTGCAGGCTGGATTGAGCGGCATGGTGGATTATGACAACTGGGGCTACTTTCTTGTTGCAGCCTTTTTCTGCCTCCACAACCGTTGGGGTTGCTGCAGCTGAGAACTCCTTGATCATTTTTTCTCTGCAACCTCTCCCTCAACCTTAATACCATGGGAAGCCCTGCCAGGACTGGGAGCCATATTGTGGAGATGCCGGCGTTGGAATAGGATAAACACAGTAAGAAATCTCAGAACACCAGGTTAAATAAAGTTCAACAGGTATATTTGGTAGCACAAGCCACAAGCTTTTGGAGCACTGCTTCTTCATCAGGTGTGTGGGAGTTCTGTTCACAAATAGGGCATATACAGACACCAACTCAATTTACAAGATAAGGGTTGGAATGTGAGTCTTTACAGTTAGTCAAGTCTTAAAGGTACAGGCAATGTGAGTAGAGAGAAGGTTAAGCACAAGTTAAAGAGATATATTATCTCCAGCCAAGACAGTTAGTGAGATGTTGCAAGCCCAGGCAAGTAGTGGGGGTTACAGTGTGACATGAACCCAAGATCCCAGATGAGGCTGTCCTCATGTGTGCAGAAGTTGGCTATCAATTTTTGCTCAGCAATTCTGTGTTGTAATGTGTCCTGAAGGCCACCTTGGAGAATACTTACCCTAAGATTGGAGGCTGAATGCCCTCCACTGCTGAAGTATTCCCCAACAGGAAGAAGATATCCCGGCCTGATGATTGTCCAGCGGTGTTCATTCATTCCTCGTCACTGTGTCTGCATGGTTCCCCCAATGTACCATGGTTCGGGACATCCTTTCCTGCAACTTATCATGTATACAACGTTGGCTGAGTTGCAAGAGTATGTACCGTGTACCCGGTGGACAGTGCTTCCATGCAAGACCACAGCACCCGTGTCCATGATCCGGCACGTCTTGCAAAGGGAGCTTGGGTTCACTGAAAGACGCAAGCCTCTCCACTGCAGCAAGGTGACGATACTTAGAAAGGATGCCTAGATTATCTCTTCCCTGAATTTCCATCATCACTACTTTAATTTCCAATCGCCTTTTCCACCTGTGCATGGTTCGTTCTTAACTCACTAAAATTAGTTCTTCCCCATTTGAACACTTTTACTTCCAATACTTCCTGCTCTACAATTAAATATAATTCCATTCTCCGCAGCGATAACTGATTACTTAAAGTTTGAGAATCCACCTGAACAATCTTTCTCGATGTTCCCTGCCTCCCTGGGATATTGTATTCTCTCCCGAACATATTAGCTCCTTATTGAACTGCAGGACCAAAGATAGTTTATTTGTCCTTTGCACAAAGCTCCATTGTCTTGAAGTTACTCAGTTTCCTTAAATATCGTTTGGATAATGCGTAGAGGGCAATAACTAGTTCCCATTGTATGGGATTTGGTTTGCAGCTGCAGAGACACCAAACTGTGTGCTCTCTCCGATCCGGTTTTGCTCACCTTCTGCTAGTTGGGCAAAAATGGCAGTAGCCTTAAAGCAGGATCAGTTATTAAACCAGGACCAGGCATTAAGTCGAGGGAAATACCATCACTGTCATTTTTGTGTGTGCACATTAACATGGGAAATAGTGTGTTTTATTTGTATTATCACAAGATTGCCAACAGGTGGCAGAATTTCACTTTGTAAAGATAAAACATGGCTCAGCTCTTGCAGTTGACTGTAATACTCTGTACACCATCAACTATACCATCTACTGAGAATTTAAAATGTTGTTTGCACAAAGAAAACAATTTATCCAATAATTGTGCAGTGTAAATAACAACAAAGTAGGAATTTAAAACATATGCAGATTATCTGAATTTAGTAACTTTGAGTCAAGAGTTGACTATTCACTCAAATATATGAAACATTTCACAAGACAGGTGAATTGATAGCACAAATAGGAATAAATGGATAACATGATGTCCATTACAGAGACATAGTTAAAAGGCATGCGACATGTTGAAAGTTCAGAAATAAAGGTAAAGGAGGTGAGGCAGCTCTGTGAAGGAAGGATGAGATCAGTACAGTGGTGAGATAATGAGCTTACGTGGAAGAGCAAGATGTGGAATCACTTCAGGGGAAGTAAGAAACAAAAAGGCGATTAAGTCACTGGTGGAAGTCATTTCTTGGTCCTTGCAGTAGTTACACTGTAGGACATGAATTAAGAAATAATGGGAGCTTGTAAGAATGCTTCTGCCAATAATCGTGGGTGATTTTAGTCTTCAAATAGATTGGAGGAATTAAATTGGCAAAGATAGCCTTGAGGATGTGCTCATACATGTATTTAAGACAGATGCTTAGGAAAATATGTTTGGAACTAATTAGATGTCATGTGCCAGTACATTATCAATGCTTTAACATTTTGAACAGACTATTAAAATGGCCACTGAAAATTATACAATCTTTGGCATTTTGAGTTCCAGACAGTCCTAAGGGTCAAGCAAGCACCTAATTAAACACAGATATTCACAGTTATCTGGGGAATTCACATATCCATTTGTTTAAGGATGGACTATCAACAAAATAAAGAGTCCAAATTCAATGTGTGTTAGACAAATGTAAATGGATCCCTTCGATTTTCATTGTATTATGATGGTCCCTCATCCAAATTAGATTGATGAATTTCAAGGTGCCAAATGATATTGAAGAATGTATAATCAGCACAGCACTTCTTTTTGAGGAAAAAAGGACTTAGAACTTGTACATGCCACATGGTAAGGAAGCCATTTTGTTGTCTACTCTTAAAATAGCTGTAAGAAGTTGTTCTGCAGACAGTGATTCATCAGAAAACCATTGAACCAACTGTAAGCTATCTAAGCAGCCAAAGTAATAAGGGACTTTGAAAGTGAAATAATGATATCACCCCATCCTCCTACCTCAACTGAGAACCAACTTCCTGGGAACTGACTACAAGACTACTGTAGATGTTCTACTTTACAAGATCGTCATTTAAACTAAAGCATCAACTCACCTAAAAAACTGTAGACTTGCCACAAAGAGAAACAGAGACAATCATAAATTATAATTGTATTGTTTTTCCTCCATCTTTGTCTTATCTTTGTGTGTGTGAGAGTCAAGTGAATGTGCCATTAAATTTTAAACATCTGGGGAAACTGTGATAATAAATAATCCTATTTTTTTTAAAAAATCACTCAAATTGGGACAATAACTCTGAAGGTAAGGAAACAAACGTTTTACATGCCAACATATTGGTCATTAGCAATAAAGGATCACATAAATCCTGTCCAGGGCATAGGGAACAGACTGTTTAGACCTGACAATGTGACAGGGTTAATTAATGATCTCAAAGTAAAAGACCCTTCATGACTGAATTTCACATTCAATTTGAGGGGCGAGAAACCTGGCTCTGAAACTAGTTTCTTAAACTTAAAAAAAATTACAGAGTCATTTTAGTCAAGGTAGACTGAGATAATAGGTTAAAAAGTAAAACAGTAGACATTTAAGAAGATTTGTCGTAACACTCAACAAAGATATATCCAATTGAGAAAGAAAGCATGCAAAAAAAGGCTGCCCCATCATGGCACGATCAGAATTTTAGGATGGTGTCAAATTGAAAGAAAAGAGATGTATAATGCTGCAAAGGTTAGTGTTAGGACAAAAGATTGGGAAAACTTTAGAAACCAGCAAAGGATGACTAAAAATATAATAAAGATGGAGAAATTATAATGGAGGAGTAAAACAACAAGAAATATAAAAACAGAGTAAGATTCTACAAATATATAAAAAAGGAGAGCTAAACTAAATATTTGTCCCTTAGAAGATGAGTCTAGGGAATTAATAATGAGAGAAAAGGAAATGGCAGAGACTTTGAACAAATATTTTGTAACTGTCTTCAAAGTAGAATACACTAACAGAACTCCAAGAATAGCAAAATATGAAGGGAAAAAAGAGAGGAACTTAAAAACAATCACAATCAATGGAGAAAAAATACTATGAAAACTAATGGGACTGAAGGCTAACAAGTTACCTGGTTCTGATGATGTGCATGAGAGGATCTTAAAAAAAGTAAGTGCAGAAATAGAAGATGCACTTGTTGTAATCTTCCAAAATTCCCTAAACTCTGTGAAATTTCCAGTTGATTGGAAAAACTGTAAAAATCATACCTCTGTTCAAGAAAGGAGAGTCTAACATCATTGGGAAAATGTTAGAATCCATTATTTATGAAGTAGTAGTAGTAGAACATTTAGGAAATTAAAATAGTCTTGTGTTTGAATTCTTTGAGGCTGAAACAAGTAGAATGCATAATGGGGAACTTGTGCATATGGTGTATTTAGATTTCCAATGGGCATTTGAGCATGTTGAGTGCATGCTCATTGGAATTTAGAAGAAGAGGTGATCTTATTGAGACATATATGATTCTGAAGGGGCTTGACAGGATGCTGGGAGCATGTTTTCTGTCATGAGGAAATCTAGGACTAGAGAGAAGAGCTTCAAAATTAGTGATCTCCAGTTTAAGAGCGATCAGATATTTCTTATCTCAGAGGGTCATAAATCTTTGGAATTCTCTACCTAGAGAGCACTGGGGCTAGATTATTGAATATATTCATGGCTGATTTTGGCAGATTTTTGACACCTGGGGAATTGAAAGTTTTGGCAGGGAAGGCAGGAAAGTGGAACTGAGGCCAGACCATCAGCCAAGATTTTACTGAATGATGGAACAGGCTCCCAGGGCTGAATGTGCTCTGATTTTTTTTATGTTCTCCAAAGGTTAACAGAATCTTGCCAATAAAATTAGCATCATAATCCACATAATTATTTGAAGTTTGTATATTTAGCCACTTAAATACTGCACATACATTAGCATGAAGTTGGGAGCTGAGTCAGTCACCAGGCATGAATGAGCTACAGCCAGGCCAAGGGAAAAGGGTAATTCATGTGCCAGTTTTCCAGATCACAAACAAATCTACTACAGAGGCCTCAGATGATGACTTCAGTGCAAAAACTTACAGAATAACATTGGTGAAGATGTACACCAAGATATGGGTGCATTGGCTGCCTGCCAGTCAATCTTCTGTGACTGTCAAGAAACATGGAAGTATCTGGTTCCATCTTGGCAGAAGGCGTGATGGAGGGATTCTCCTCTCTGCAACTTCATTTGCCTGTCCCTTCCTTATTGCAGATTAAAGACAGTTCAGATGCAGTCCCCATTTCTATTGCAGCTTTTGTGTGAGGAGATCACTTCTGCCAAATATATGCAGACGCAATAACACTTGGAGCAAAATCCAGTAACTCAACACATCATCAAAAATACTTAATAGCACTTCCAGAGATTTTGCAGAACTTCATGTAAAACATCTTACCTGCAAGTTGGGTGTCTGGTCCTTTAAATAATGCCACTGGTGAGTTCCTCTTGCAGCTGTACAGATATTTTTTGTTCTGTGATAAGCAAATATATGATATGTCAGTAAGGTTGACTGATATCACTACTTAGTCAGTTGGGAACTTTCTGGAAAAATTATTAGCACTTTGCTCTGTGGAAGTGGCTAGAGGTACTGTGTGTACCTCAGCTTCTGTCACATTTGCTTAAGCAGTGCTTTTAATCCAAATTTCACATCCTGAGTACCTCAGTGAAGATTGTTCAATTTGATTGGTTGAAAAGCCATACAGTTGCTTACCTACTGACAGATGCCACAGATACCTGTAGAGAGCACCACACAAGATCAAACAGATTCAAACACATTTCCAGCCAAAGATTTGTGGGCAGCTGTCAGTTGGATGATAAGCTGTGTTCCATTGCCACCAAACAGAAAATTCAGACTAATACTGTCCACAATGTAATAAGTTACAACTCCCAGAAATGTTTTTATGATTGACAGCAAAGCAGGCCATTCAGAACTTACTGCTCTGCCATCATTTAACTCCTGTGCATAAATGAAAATTACTGAGGATGAAATGTAGGGTCAATGAGATAATGTATAAAGAATATGCAAACTACTTGAATTTTCATGTTTGGGGCTCCAATGAGCATAGTCCCAACATTTTAACTTTTCCTCATTCTATACCATAGAACAAAAACAGAACAAGCTGGAAAATTTCACCAGGTCAGACAGCATCTGTGGAGAAAGAATAGAGCCAACATTTTGAATCTGGATGACCCTTCGTCAGAGCCAGGTTCAAAACGTTGGCTCTATTCTTCCTCCACAGATGCTGTCAGAGCTGCTGAGATTTTCTGTTTTGTTTGAGATTCCAGCATCTGAAATTATTTTGCTTTTATCCCTCCATAGAATGGATCATCCTAGTGAACATTCTCTGAACTGCCTCCAATGAAATAATGGCACGATTCTTCTGGCCAGCTGCGCTGCTCGAGGAATATCAGTGGGGGTTGGGTAGCAGAATTGATGACCAGCATCCAGCTGATTGCAAATCACCCAGACCCTTATTTTAAGCATAATCAGCCTCATGCTGGAAATCAGCACAAAGCTGATTACAATATGGAAATCTGTACTTCCATATCATTAGGAAGCCAGGTGGTATTGTCCAGGCTTACTGATGTCTCCCACCCTGCCAGGAGAGGTTCCCACCAGTGAGGTCCATAAACAGGGACCAGTTGTAATCATCCTGCTGGTGGGATTGAGGACCCCTTGGGAGATCGGGGGCAGGGAGTAGTGCTCCTTAGGCAGAGCGAGCCTGGTACCTGGCACCCGACAGTGCATTTGGCAATGCCAAGGGAATGGGGCCTAATGGGGCAGGGACTGGGAGAGGGGGAGGTTGATTGGTTGTGGTGGATGGTGGGATCTGCTACATTAGAAATTGGTAGGGTTGGTGATCAGAACCAGCCATGGGAAGTGGGGGCTCAGGATGGATGTGGGGAGTGATTGGACTGGACATGGAGAAGGGGTTAGGCTGGACATGGGGATTGAGCCATGGAGATCAGCGATCGGGGGTGCAGGAGTCATGGAGATTAGTGATCGGGGATCAGGGATGATATTGGGAGGCTGGCAATCGTGAGGTTGAGGATGTGGGGCCATGCGCACAGGCCGATCTTCCATTGACAGATTGGAGCATGCATACTGGCTCGCTCAGCATGCTCATTCCAGTCTCTTTGGCCCACCTGTGCCACCTTTCCCCCTTCTGGCATGAATTACATTAGGGCTCTGTGATACAGAGAGTTCTCTAGATTCATTCCATTTAGCTCACCCAAAAAACTGGCTGGATAAACTTCTGTATATCCACCCATTAGGTATTCAGTTTTTATTTGGGAGATTTGTTCCCAACATCTTTTGTTAAATAAGGGGGCCAAAACTGTTCACAGCACTTTGGATGAGGTCTCACCAGTACCTTATAAAGTTGCAGCAAGACTTCCCCACTCTTATACTCTAACCACTTGAAATAAGAGTTAACTTTCCATTAGTTGGAATTAGCTTCCTGATTACGTGTGCATCTGTGTGCTAGCTTTATGTGTTTCATGCACAAGTAGCTCCAAGTCACTTTGTGTTGCAGCTTTCTGTAGTTTTATTCCATTTAAATTATACTCAGTTCTTTTGTTCCCCCTTCCAAAACGAACCACTTCACATTTTCTCACATTCTATTCCATTTGCCAACTTTTTGCCCGCTTACTTAACCTATCAATATCTCTTTGTAAACTGTTTGTGTCCCTCTCACAACTTGCCTTTACACCTATTTTTGTGTTATCTAGAAATTTGGCTACAGTATATTTGCTCCCTTCCTCCAAGTCATTAATATTTATTGTAAACAATTGCAATCCCAGCATAATCCCTGTGACACTCCATTGATTACAGGTCACCAATCTGAAAAATAACACTTATTCCCACTCACTGTTTCCTGCACATTAGTCAATTCTCTTCATGCCAATATATTATTTCCAACCCCATGGGGTCTTTTCTTATTCCTTAACCTTTTGTGAGGTACCTTGTTGGAAACCTTCTGGAAGTCCAAATATAACATACCTACTGGTTCTCCTCTATCCACTCTGTTGAGATTTCCTCAAAAAACTCTAACAAATTAAAATAATCCCTACAATACAGGAGGCCATTAGTTTGTCTAATGGGTAACCTCGCACTTATCTACTTCAAGTGCCACTTGTTAAATTTTGGCCCATTCTCCAAGTCTATCTATATCCGTCTGTAAAATTCTCTTCACAGCCTGTGTTTCCCATTTATTTTAGTGTCATCTGCAAATTTTGTTAATGTTTCACTCTGTCCCTGCTAATAGATCATTTATATTAATTGTAATGGTGGTAGTATTTAATACCTTCCCCTATTTCCTTTAGTATTAATGGGATGTTTGAAGTATCTTATACCAAATTATCTGTTATTATCTCTGCCATCTCCTTGTTTTCTGTAACTATCTCCCCAGATTCATTTTCTAAGAACCATCTGTTTACTTTGACTGCAGTCTTCCTTTTTATATATTTAAAGAAGCTTTTGCCAGTTTTTATATTCTTTGCTAATTTACCCTCTCTTTTTATTATATTTTTAGTCCTCCTTTGCTGGATTCTGAATTTATCCCAATCTTCAGGACTTTCACTGACTTTTGCCTCCATATATGCTTTCTCTTTAAACTTAACTTTCTCATCTATTTCCTTGGTTAGCCACAGTTGGTTTATCCCTCTCTTAGAATTTTTCTTCCTTTCTGGGAAATATTTTTGCTGAGAGTCATGAATTATCTCCTTAAATGTCTACCACTGCTTGCTTTTTGTCATTCCTGCTAATCTATCTGCCCAGTTCATTTTAGCTAACCTATCTTCATTGCATTGTAGTTCCCTTTATTTAAGTTAAACACACTTGTTTTTGACTCAAGTTTGTCACTCTCCAACTGAACATTAAATTCTATCATGTTATGATCACTACTTTTTAGGGGATCATTTACTCCAAAATCATTTATTAAACATGCTTCATTATCCATTACCAAGGTACTTGTTCCTGATTGGTTCCATGACATATTTTTCTCAGAAACAGTCCCTAATGCATTCTGTGAATTCATTGTTGCAGTATCCTTTTCAACTTGATTAACCAATCAGCATGAAGATTAAAGTCTTGCTTTATTGCTCAATTCTTTTTGCATGTTCCTCTCATTTGCTAATTTATACTCTTTCCTACAATGTGGTCACTGTTTAAAGGTCTATACATGACTCCTACAATGTTTTTTTCCCCTTGCTGCTTTCTACCTCCACCCAAATGCTCGATACATCATCCGAACCCTGATCATCTCTCACAACTGACCTAATTTCATCGCTTATTAACAGTGCTACCACATCACCTTTTCCTTCCTTCCTATCTTTCTGAAAGGTCAAATATCCCTGGGTATTGAGTTCCCAGTTTTGATCTCCTTTTAACCACATCTCCGTATAGGCATATCCATTTACCTCAATTTAGCAACACTGTGGGATGTTTGCAAATTAATGATAATAATGGAAGAAAAAAATAACATTAAAAATGATAAAAATCTCTGAATAAAACATTAATCCAATGGGGAAGAGAAAATATCTGACTTGACAAATAAAAAATATAAAGATTTCTGTTGCTCCACTGTGATTTGTGGGCAAGAAAATGCAAAGGCACAGAAAAAACTGAAAATAAATCGCATGTGTATGGAAAAATCATCAGTGCAACAAAATGATAATGACACTGATATAAATTTGTATAAAAGGGAACCATAACACAGACCAGTGATACTTACACAAAATGGGTTAAACTGATTGACGAAATAGGATTTTCCTTTATTTGTATACATACAAATTCCTAATCCATTGTAACCTGCTTACAATGAATATCCTGTTGTTACCTATACTATACCAAGTGATGAAGCTTCAATCTCATGGAATAATATATATACATTCTGTATGAAGTCGCCTGATTTCAGCCAGTTCTGACTTTGAAACAATATGACTATCCTTGGGCTCCTGAATTGGGTGGAAAAAGCATAAAATGCTTAAGTGAGCATCATGTGAAGTCTGCCATCTATTGCTGACTGGTCTCGAATTCCCATGAAGGGCAAATTCCATGACACTCATGGAATTGTATCCCAGGGAAAGTCATTGCTTTCTGAGATAGAAGGGATAAATTGGCAATACACAATATCCTGATACTTGCAGACTTGAGTATTGGCATGAGACTTGGAAGCAAATTGGCACCCAAAAAACATTTCCAATTCCAAAGCTTTTCCAGATGAGTTGGCAAAGCTCTGGTCATCTACAATCTGTGGCAGAGGCATTTTACAATGCATCCTTTGTTTCTTGCCTTGCAATGAACATCACAGAGAAAACAACTCACTCACTTAATCAGCAGGCACCACTGGCAATATATTGTATTTGTCATGCAGAAAATTTCAATGAAAAAAGGTTTGTTTAATAAATATCTCCTGATTTAAAAGTGCCCAGTATCAAATGAATTTGAACAGGCTTCTGGATTCATGATCTTGCACAATTAATTCATTGAAGTTTAAGAAAAAACTGGATTTCTATTTTCTCCCTTTGCTATAACTCTTGCTGGACTTCCAACCATTCCCTGAGTGGGATAATTTTATCTCTGTCAATGATACATTTCCTCTGCTAGAAACTATAATTTTCACTTATTTATCACCAACTACAACCCCCTTTTCCTAAGAGTACTTTTCCAAAATGAAAATTACCATTCCCAAAATGAAAATTATTTATATTAATGTTTATTCAGGGAGACTATTCATTCATGGAGGATATCCAAATACACCTCAATCCAATCATTGTTCTATTTTCCCACCTCCTATACAACATTTGTACTGAAGTCTCTGAATAGTGATCAAGGGCAAGATACCCAGGTTGAAAATTTCCCAGCCCACCTATCATAGGAATTATAGTGGGTGAGACAGAAAGTTTGGCAGACTATTTAAAGGTTCGTTGAGCTTGGGAGGGAATTTCTGACCTTGGGCATGCGTGGCCAAAAAAAACCCACCTCTGTGTAAAAGGTTAAAATCAGGAGCTACTGATACTGATGCAACTGTGATGCAACATCACAACCGAAAGATTGAGTTTTGATGGGAATCAGAAATGCATGCTGTGTAGGGGATTGAGCTGTATATAGATTTGTAAGTAAACAAGAATGTTTTTTTATAAATAACAGTATATGAAACACAGTGTTATAGTAATAATAATATATTACTAGGGAAACAGCTAAACCCTAAAGAAACCCCAATTAGACTTGAACCCAGGATGAAACACCATACTTTATACTTTCTTGCACTGAAGTCAACTATTACATGCGGCAGATCATATAACTGAATTCAACAAACTCAGCATATATTAGGGATTAAATATGAGACCTTCCTGATCTGTTGTACATCATGAGTTTCAAGAAAATCCAAAGCTGAACAACACCACTACTGCCACATCTCAAATATCATAGCATATATTTATTAATATTGTGACCAAATCTAACATGGATGTTACATCCTAATTATGGATTAAAGGTGAGCTGCAAAAGAACTGGGCTGAATGGGAGTGGGGGGAGGGTGGAGAGGATGAGTTTTTTTTAATGTATTGTGTTGTTATGAGCTTGAATACAATACCTGAAAGGATAGTGAAAGCAGATTCAATAATAACTTCCAAAATGCAATTGGATAAATTCTTGAGGAAAGAAATGTGCAGAGCTATGGGGAAAAGACACGGTAAGGAACAAGTTTGAAAGCATTTCCAAAGAGCCAACACCAATATGACAGTCTAAATATATTCCTTCTGTGCTCTATAACATGATAGAACCTAAAACATCTGCTCTAAGTCACTCCAGACATGAAACTATACCACCATTCTTTCACCTTCAATGGATCTCCATCCTTCATAGAACTGTAGATGAATTTGCTGCATGTGGACTGTAACAGTTCAAGTAGGGAGCAATTAGAGGTGCCAATAAATGCTGGCTGTACCAACAATGTCCATATCCCAAGAATTAATAAAAATAATCTTCCCCGTGTTGCATTATGTACTGTATAGCACAGTAAATCACTGTATGATTTCTCTACAGCAATCCATAGGTTAAGGTCAGTTATTGTTAGCTATTTTCTATAAGTTGTTTGAAATTTACACTACAATTTGAGTAATATTTGCCCCTCAGAGGGAGGCAGAGACTTTTTTAAGATCCTTTTTGGGATGTAAGTGTTCCTGACAAAGACAGCAACTGATTCAAGAACAGTTTCTTCCCTGCTGCCATCAGACTTTTGAATACACTTACCTTGAATTAAATTGATCTTTCTCTACACCCTAGCTATAATTGTAATAGTATCATTCTACACTCTCTTGTTTCCTTATCTATGAACAGTATGCTTTGTCTGTATAGTGCACAAGAAACATTACTTTTCATTGTATACTAATATATGTGACAGTAATAAATCAAATCAAAAATTGTCATGAACTTGATGTTATCAGTGTGTATAGTTTCGTTTATAGGAATCGTGTGAGAAGCCACATGCAAGACCCAGTGAGAACAGTAACCAGCCCAAACAAAGTACATTTATTAAAGACTACTTATTACAATAAAGAAGATATATATACATGTACCGGACTATAATGATCGAAGACCATTGCGCAAAAGAAATTGCTGAACACAGCCATATAGTCTAAGTAAAAATTACCCTTTTGATTTAAAATACATTTACGAGGTCTGAACTCTCTCAATACTTCTTTCTTCCCAAACAACATCTAACTCAAACTCCTAACAATAGATCTGTAAGTCAAAGCCAGCTTGTAGTTATGACATAATATATGATTGAGTAGTTATTCTGAAAACCATTTCTTTGTTCAGCAAACATATGATTTTTGCAGTCTAGCTTCTGGTATGTTAGTTAAGAATGAGTTACATACTGCTAGATGGAAATTCTGCCCCTCGGAATTGCTAGATGAATAATGATGAGTTATCATCTATGGCCAAGATTTCTGCCCCCAGAGTATATGATGTAAAGAAAGGTTTGCTGCTGGCTGCCTAAGTTTCTGACTAACACTTGGTCGGGTAGGCGTTCTCTAAAGCAGTTAATGCAGGGCTCTCACCAGTTCTCCAGCCAACTGGTGAGACCTCATTGTGTAGATTAAAAATGACTCCTTGTTGTATAATAGGAGCCACATCAATATTGTATCTATATACATTCAAGTCTTGCGCTTTGTCCAGAAATGTTCCTTGGTTGCATGACTTGAGTGTAATCTGATATTCAGTTGTTGTTTAAGATTTTTTGTGCTGACTTCAGTAATTGGTGACCACCCTGATGGATGCAATAAAGGCAGACTATATTTTCCCTGGAATGGGAAGAGTAACTGAAAAGGTCTTCTCCATCACTTTAGAAGGATTTAACTCACAACTGCCCTATGGAGTTTAACCATCATCCTGAGGTCATCTGTATATGGAATTATGACTAAAGACTGCCAGCAACAACCTCTACCTGTCCCTGTTGAACTTTCTTTCTCCTCAGGAATGCAATGATACATTGATTAATTTGATTTGCTGCATAAACTGCATTTTGAGTATATATAAGTATGTGATATTTGTGCAGAGCCTGTCTCTCATGTGAGGCAGCTAGTGCATCACAAAAGCAGCAGCTGAAAGGACGCAGGTTTTAATTTTGGAGTTGCCTTCTTCTAGTTGAGCTGCTAAAGAAGCTGAAGAGCATCACCAGCTCTTTCTATATCATCACCTAGTCCAGTGGTATGCAACCTCTAACCTATCTGGGTTCTCAGTGTGGTCTATAGGACATCTTGTTGACCAGTGCCAATGCTTAAACTTGCCACTTTCCACTGATTATCTACTTTTTTTCCTCCCTATATAATTGAAGTAATATATATATAAGATGTCACAAGGGGCTGGGTGCTGAAAAGCAGTATTTCTGACATTCAGCACTCCATTTTCTAGATCATGTCTACCCCACATTCAACCTAGCTGTTGAGTGCAGCCACGCCTACCAAGATGGCCACAGGACATTAAATGACAGACTGATGAGGAATCCATGTGAGCAAGGACCAACTGTGTGTGTGTGTGTGTGTGTGTGAGAGAGAGAGAGAGAGAGCGTGTGCTTGGTGGACAATGAGCTGGATTTGGAATTTGATCAAAGACTAGATGAAAACTACTTTGTAACTAAAAACGTTTCTGTTTTTGCAACCATCCACTTAGCTATCCATGTCCCTTCATATGGGTTAACTAATAAATTGTTTATTACTTGGACTTCTGTTAAGTTTCAGAATCCAGCTTTATTTTGTCTGATACTTTATGACATTCCAATGATGGAGAATGTGGGCATATGTTTGGTTTGATAACAGAGCCCAAAAAGAGATGTAGATACTCTTAGTCATCAACTCATCCAGGCAATGCTGACTCACCAGAAGACACTCTGGCTGCTACAAGAAGCAACTCAAAGATAAGCCACTACCAACCAATTGCTATTGGAAGAACAAAGGCTAGGTCAAGAACAGCACTGAATATCAGAAACTCAGTGCCATATCCTCCAACCCCAATGTCTGATGATGTCGAGCTATAAACACAGATGATGTTGAGACATACTTGAGGGTTTTTGAGAAAACTACTAACTGGAAAGCTAGGTGAGCTGTCATCACTGCTCTTTATCTAACTGGGGAAGCACAGGTCTACTATGATTTGGAGATTGCCAGTGAAGATTACAATCAACTCAAAGCAGACTGATGAGGAATCCATGCAAGCAAGGATCAGCTGTGTGTGGCTGTGTGTGTGTGTGTGTGTGTGTGTGTGAACATGTGTTTGATGGACAATGAACTGGATTATATGAGAAAGACTATATGAGAACCACCTTTGTAACTAGAAACTTTTCTGTTTTTGCAACCACCCACTTGGCCATCTATGTCCTTTCATGTAGGTTAATTAATAAGCTGTTCATTACTTGGACTTCTGTTGTGTTTCAGGACCTCAGCTAAATTGTTGCCTGACACCTTGTGTTATCCCATGAATGGGGGTCACCATGGCTCTGAGAGCCCTACATTTCCAAGTTGGGCCTTTTGTTCTAACTTGGGTTGTTGCTTCTAGATGTGTGATTTGATTCATCAGACTCACAAATGGCTTGAACTCTGACCAGGTGGAGTGAGTTGTGTTAGATCACTTCCTGAGAAGCCTTCCCAGAGATGTCGAACAGATAATGAGCCAGGGTAAGCCTCCCAGATAATGGACCAAGCAGTAGACATGGAAAAATGCTAATGAAGGGAAATCTGAAGGAATGACCCCAGAACACACTAAACCAGAAGACTGCCCCAATACTATAGTGCCTAGAAGATCCAAATGGAACATCAGAATGTGGCTATTTTACTGCAGTCACACAGCACAGTCATGTTGATTATCCATGATCAACTGTGCAGGTTTACCAGAATATATAAGTGGACGGCTGAGCGCTACTAAAAGATGAAACCTTAGAGTAAAACCTAGGAAGGTGTTAAATTCCTGCTTGTGTAAATTCATGTGTGCTTTGTGGACAGTGAGCCCAATTTGGAATTTGACTAGGAGCTGAATGAGAACCACCTCAGTAACTAGAATCTTTTCCATTTTCAGGACTATTAACTTGGCCATGTGCCCTCAGTTGGGTTAATTAATAAACTGTTTATTGGTTGGATTTCTGGACATCCACTTTGTGTCTTGGAACTCTGCTGTATTATCGCCTGACTCCTTGCAATATCACAACACATGAAGCAAGGGCAATGAAGTGAGGTTCATGCTGACTGCACACATTGACTGCAAGAGCTGTGCATTCCCCTTACATCTGAAGTGTATATATTTATTTTGTTTTTACTTTTTTGAAGTTAATAGTCCTTTTAATTTATAAATGATTACGCATTTTCTATAACTCGTTGTGAAATATTTGGCATGTATTAGATGTATTTAATCTTATCCATATGGTCATGGTTAATGAGCAATGATTTCAGCCTTGTGGCCCACCGAGATGAAGGAGGGCCAATAATGTGGCCCATTCACTTGTCAATGGTGCCCATCACTGATCCAGTACATTGGTAGTATCTGTGTTCTTCCATGCTGTCTGCCAACAAAGATTTTACTATTTGGCCAATAATTAGAGGTTTAAAATCAGAGCTTTTCTTCTTTGATGAGCCCTACTTGTCCAGAGGCATCTGATTTTTAAGACATCATTCATTCACCTTCACATTGTTCTAAACAGGAATTGGCACACTAAGCTAGGCAGTGGAGTTTGATTAGGAAAGGTTATTTGAACATGCACCATATGAGACTTTTTGTGAATGAGGGTTATCTCAACTTTCTTCATCATTCTGGTCCTTCCTAACCTTATGTTCCCAACAGTGAAGAATGGTGGGTAATTAAACAACTATACAAATATCCTCATCCCCAATGATAGGGGAGCCCTAGATGTGAGAGCAAAAGTCCTGCCTGTTGAGTTTCAGGCAGAACTGCCAAGTAGATGATCCTCTTGAGATTCTCACTATTCGAGGAACATAGGACAGGCAAAAGCCTTTGAGTCGGTCCACCATTTAAATAAATCATGATTGATCTGTGAACTCCCTCTCTCTGCCCTTTAGTATGTTTGGTTAAGAGAAATCTATAATCTTAGATTTAAAATTAGAAATTGATCTAGCATCAATTGCCATTTGTAAAAGAGTTCCAACTTTCCAGCATTTTCTGTGTAATAGATATATTTCCTGATTTCATTCTGAAAATAGAACTTCATCTTTAAGATAGAACTAGACTCCCCTATGGAAATAGCTTTCCTTTATTTGTCCTATTTGTTCCTCTTAATACCTGAAACCAAATCACCCTTGAACATTCTAAATTTCAGGGAATACATTAATTTGCATAAGTCATCCCTTGTGACTTTGGAGTTCAAGAGCAGGATTTTCACTTTGGGGTCAGGAACCCAATGTTGGTACAATTTCTGGGTCTCGATCCCATTGCAAGACGTAAGCAATTACAGGTTGTGATTTTCCCAGAGATTAGGCCTAAATGGAGGGTTGGTTTGGTGGTCAATGAATGACAGCAGGTATTTAGAGGAGACGGAAGGCTGAAAGTATAAACTAATTTAAGGCAATAATAGTTGCCATTATTGTGCCAGTCATCTTACAATACAACATCCGCCAGAAGCAAGGAGAGACTCAGAGGCACTCATGGCAGAGGCAGTACTAAAGTTCACTGATGTCACCTTGAGGAGTTGCGAGATATGGTAGGAAAAAAGTGAGGTGACTTGTTTCCAGTGAGTGACAGGCTAATCAGCCAAACCAAGCAGGTCTGGCTTGAAATGACAGTGCACATGAGCAACTGCAATGTTGTGAGGAAGGTCTGGGTGCACTGTCATAAGAGGTTCAATTATCTTTTATATTCTAGTAAATTGAATGTAACATAAGACACTCAGATGACAGGCCTCCAGATCTACAGATACTAGCTGACACAAAAGCTGATCAGCCTGATGATTACATCGTTCTCCTAAACAAGGGAGATGTGCCTAGGGTAGTAGTGATCAGTCAGCAAGGCTCAAATTCCTAATGCTACTGTGGATCTGGTAATACTGATAAATGTACCATCTCATTTAGTCACTGGAATTTTGAGAGGCCAGCATTGTCTTATCTTTTATCCTTGCAGGAGAGAAGGGTGCATAATATGAGCAAAAGAAGTCGCACAGGAGTGTCCCAGTTCGCTATCCTGATTGCAATGAAAGTCAGCACTTGACAACATGGGGTGGTGTTGCACAAATTAGTGGATGTTAAGGAGATGGGAATAATTGTGGGGGAGGGTGAAAACATATGAAGGGGAGGGTACGCTTTCCTCCCTGTTCAACAGCATGCGAGAACCTCAGCTGCATTGAGAAGCTTAACTCAGCAGAGGCATCTACTGTCAGTGGTAAGTTCTTTTGATCTCCTTCTTATGTTTCCCAGGGGGCCAGTTGTGTAGGGAAAGTAGCAACATCACTGGTGTCCTGAGACAAGTTGGAAACTATAGGTCCAGCACTATCACATCTTTCAAGTGTACTATCTACCTGCAGATACACACACATTGATACATCCATAAGTGTTGTTGGAAAAGGTGGTCCAGGGTGAAGATCATATTATGGGGGAGCAGATAAGAAAGACAGCGGCAGCTGTGGACAATATACCTTGGAGGATAGAGGACATACATAACAATATTCAGCTGGCCTTGAGAGTCACTTTGACCAGCAGCATAAATCAAATGTCCACATGTTAGAGTTTCCAGAGACAGAACTGGGTCATGGCTGAGAATGATGGTGTCCATTCAATATACGTGCACCACTGTCTGAGTTTTGCAACTAATACATTGAGCAAGTGACAACTTCATGAAGAGTCTATGCCATGATGCTGAGTGAATGCAAGAATAGTACACTGACATACATTGCAATGTTCAGTGGTGTTAAAGTCCAAAAATGCATTGAGTGAATGCCAGCTGTATCCCAGCCAGTGGTCCCCTCCAGCAATCTAGAACACCATTCATCCGATGAGGCAGTAACTGATGAGCATGACGGTGCCACTCCTCACAGGATGCCATCATCATCAGCTTCCTTGGCCCCTCTGATTAAGAGAACCATGTAGCAGTGTCCTGTTCAGATGCTCCATCTAGCCTGACTGTCATCTCCATAACAAGAATATCCATCACAGACATCTCAGCCACAAGTAGGCACTAATGAGCAGGCAGCTTTTACCACATCAGAGGCTAAGAAGTATAGATGTGACTCAGTGAAGGCCACTGTATCGCTTATTCCACTGTGTGGCGCTCTTGGGAGATATTCATTTGTGCTTCAGTAAATTCTTAATTGCATTGGCCATGTGATCTCTGACAGGAACTTCCATTCCTTAATGACAGGAAAAGTAAGAGCTAATGCCCTCCTTCTGTACTGTAGGGATTCTATGATAAAAGGAAAGAATGAGGATGCTGAGATACTGAGAGATGTGTACTAGGAGTGTTAATCAGAACTGAACTATTCAAAGTTGCATGTAAAATCAATGTGTTTTTACAGTCCGAACAGAATGAATGCCAGGGCATTCTGGTGAACATGCCTGGGTCAAATTTATCTTGCCATCCATGCCATTCTGATGATTGCTTTGACTCCTGAGAAACCCCTTGCCATCTCCCTGAACAGCAGGAACCATCTTCCCCAAAAAGGTTCATACACTCCTAGAGATTTATGTTATGGAGAATGCACCATAGTGCATTGCAGGATGCCACCCAAATCAGTACAGGCACGGGAACTGCATCTTGAGGAGTCCAATGGCTGACTCAATGATGGTCCTTATGAGAAGATGACTTCAATTGCGACACTTCTGAACCTCCATTGACTGAGGGAATAAACTACTTAAAATGCAAGGCCACATTCAAGAGGAAGATGAGAAACAAACAAATCATAGGGTCAAAGAGTTTTACAGCACAAAAAGAAACCGTTTGGTCTATCATGTCAGTGCCAGCCATTAAGTGCCTCTCTATACTAATCCCATTTTTCAGTACTCAATCTGTAGCCTTGTATGCTATGTTCACATAAATATTCTTGAGAGTGTTAAGAGAGTACTGAAAGAGGTCATTCAGCCCATCAAACTTGCACCGACAACAATCCTACTCAGTCCCTATCACTGTAACCCCACATAGTCACCCTGCTGGACCCCTTGGCATTAAAGAACAATTTAGCATAGCTAAACAACCTAACTCACACATCTTTGGACTGTGGGAGGAATCAGAGTATGGGAAGGAAACCCACCCAGACACAAGGAAAATGTGCAAACTCCACACAGATGCTGACCCGAGGCCAGAACTGAATCCAGGTCCCTGGCATCGTGAGGCAGCAGTGCTAATCAATGTTACTGTGCCACCCAATTATGCAAGAGTCAACAAGAAATGCATTGGAATGATTGAACCTAGAGCTAACAAGACCATGAAGGGTTTCAACAGCAGATAAGCTGAGAAGTCATGCGATGTTACTTTAATAACTTTGAAGGTGACTCCAGATATAAAGGGCTTTTTACCAATGACACTTATATTTCCTCCCTGGCTCCAACTAAAATTCCTCCCAGAGGCTGGTCACTAGCTGTTGCACTTGGTTGACTTGGCTTCACACCCTGCTTCTCCGTCAGGTCCAGCCCAATCAAATGTCCCTTACAAATCACTCCTGGGCCATGCTGCCACACTCTTTCCTTCATAACTCCTGAGTTCACCTACAAATGACAAAGGAACATAATTAAACATGGGCACGTAAGCTATCACAAGACATCAGGAATATTCCAGAAAAATCTCATTCAGTCAGTTAGGAGACTTCTGGATCTTGGAAATTCATTTTAATTCAGTACTATAATCTTCAGGAAATGATGAATCTTGAGATCCTCCTCAGTAGCTGCTGATTCCTTGGCTACAGAAACCGCTAGTAGCTTTGGTTCCATATTTACAACAGAGATCCCTGTCTCAGCAACTGTTGAACTCGCATTTACTGTGGCAGTTGGTCCTCTGTATCAAACGCAACTCTACTCTTCGAGTAGTCCCCATTTTTTTTTACATGACAACCTTGTAGTTTTACAATATAAGAGACCGGTCCCATTCCTTCCACAATTTTCTAGTCATTCTAGTCATTCATGCGGTCCTGCTGCAAAGTTCATGGCCAGGACTGAACTATCAACTTGGAAAACTGTTTTTTCTCTCTCTAGTTCTGATTTTCTTTTTGGAACACTTTTCTTGCCTCTACCTTCCCTACCAATTCTGAGAATATTATATTCAATTATGTCCATAGGCGATGTCCCATTAGTAATTCGGCTGGCGTGACCCCTGTGGTCATATTTCGTATGGTATTGTACGATAACAAGAATCATCCATTAGGTAATAGCCTATTAATTTGCTTTTTCATTGACCATTTGAACATTTGCACAGCTTGTTCTGCTAATCCATTGGAGGCTGGGTGGTAAAATGCTAATATAACATGCCAAATATCATTTCACTTAAATATCTGAAAATCCTCCACTGTAACTGAAGTGCTATTGTCTGACATGGAGACCTCTGGAATGTCATGGATAGCAAAAATTTACCTTAATTTATTAGCTGTAGCCATTGTAGATTTTATCAATTGGACATTCAACCATTTATAATGCACTTCAACCAAGGTAAGGAACAAATGTACTATGAATAGCCCTGCAAAGTCTGTATGTAGTCTTGCCCATGATCTACATGGTGACGCCCAAGGATGCATATTTGCCAGTGGCAACAATGTTTTTTGGGCTTCACAACTAGGGCACTGGCTGACCACTCTGTTGATTTCTCTATTGATATCTGGCCACCAAACATAACTTTGGACAAGTGCTTTCATCCTTCTTAGCCTGGACGTGCATCATGCAATTTCTGTAATAAAAGTTGTCTCCCCTGGGATGACACTATAATACAATAATATGCCATCCTCACATCTTATCTCTTAAGCCTTTGCTGCAGGTACTGACTTATCTTATCGCTATCCTTGCATCACCATCTTCTTAACTTTTGATAAGACTGTGGGGGAGGCAATCTTACCAGCTTGTCCTGCTGGTCAATTGGCGTGGCAAGCAGATAAGATTGGGGAAGAGGCAAAAACATGAGATTCACACCTAGTTTATCGTCTCTTGCAATGTTATTGGCCCTGTTTTTGTCTTAAAATAGCTTTGCGGCTGGAAAGGGCATGAAGCTGATTTCAATATTTATGAGATAAGTTAAATATTATTAATGAGTCCTAAAGTTATCATCTGGGATCACTCACCGATCGATGTCCTTACCAACGAGGATTACATCTAGTCCCTACCAATGATGACCAGACACAATGGCTTTGCCGGTGGGAATGGAGGCCATTGAAGCCTCCCGGGTGGTTGGGAGAAGAGTCCCTTGGTACTGTCAGCCTAGCACCCTTTTAATGAAGATTGAGGAATTCTGCAATGACAGGGAGGTGATTTGGGGTGACAGGCTGCCATTGGAGAGATGGGGGGGCGGGATTATCCAAAGGGGGCTTGGGACAGAGGATCATGAGACCTTGGCATGTCTATAGGTCCCTGAAGACAACAGGAAAGGTTAAAAAAAAACGTAATTAAGAGACATGGGATACTTGCCTTTATTAGCCAAGGCATAGAATATAAGAGCAGAGAGGTTATGATGGAACTATATAAAATGCTGGTTAGGCCACAGATAGAGATACCCCAGTGTGCTGAGGTTACGCAGTGTACTGGGAGATCGGAGCATCTGTACAATGGTGCCCCTACCTCTCAGCAACCAGCAAGATTTGGCTTTGCCTCCTCCCGCTACTGGCAAGAATTGCATTGTGACTTTTTTTGACCAAGTGTCATAAAATTGCATTTTTCAACTTGCTGAAAAAACGAGTCTGAAACTCTCCCGCTTGTTCAGCACTTAGAATTATTTTCCTAAGATCACCCCCTAGGTCTCTTTCGGTCTAAGTTTTCATATGTTTTCCTGAGACTAGTAATGTCTCTGAGTGCAACACCAGCATTATTTCTTGTGGAACCGATAGAGAAGATACTATGTGTGGCAAAGGTAAACAGCAGTGTATGTCTGCATTTGATATTTGCTTTCCTGGTTGATGTTGGAATGAATAACCCTATGCTGCTAGCATTACAGCTCATTTCTGTACCCTTGCAAAGGCAGTTGGTAGTACTGCTTTATCCTCTCAGAATAAACCCAACAATGGTTTGTGATCTGATACTACAGTGAAATGTCTTAAACAATATAATTAATCACTGAATAAATTACTGCCAGACTTTGACTATCTGAGAATACTTTTTTCTGTATCTGATAATGTTCTTGATAGAATCTCTACAGTGCAGAAAAAGGTCATTTGACCCACTGAATCTGCACCAATGAACGTAAAATCATCACAGTAGTTAGCACACAAACCTGGGCTTGATTCCGGCATTGGGTGATTGTGTGGAGTTTGCACATTCTCCTTTTCTGTGGGTTTCCTCTGGGTGTTCTGGTTTCCTCCCTCCAAAGATGTGCAGATTATGTGCATTGGCCATGCTAAATTGCTCCTTAGTATCCAAAGGTGTGTAGGTTAGGTAGATTAGCCATGGTAAATGTGTAGGATTACAAGGATAGGATGGAAGAAAGGGCATGGGTAAGATGCTCTTTCAGAGATTCGGTGCAGATCTGATGGGCCAATGGCCTCCTTCTGCAAAGTAGAGATTCTGTAGATTCTATGGTTACTCCATCAGACATCCCATGGGACAAAACTTCGCCTACTCCATATGGTGATGCATCACAGGCTTGGTTGAATTAAAGTGCAAATGAATGCAAGGTTTGCTTTATTTTGGTAAATGCTTCTTTTTGTTCCTCTTTCCATCTCTTCAGTCTTCCTAATATTTAGTTGTAAGGAATTTGTGCTCATTCTGTACTGTATAGAAGTAGAGGAGCAGATATGTAGGCAAATTTCAGAAGTAAAGAAATAATAAGATAATAATAGCAGAGGATTTCAACTTCCCCAATATTAATTGGCATATGCAAAGTGTGAATGGCTTACATGGGCTGAAATTCATAAAATGCATTCAGGAGAGCTTTTTGAGCCAGCACATTGAAAGTTCAACAAGAGATGGGGTGGCACTTGACATAATTTTAGTGAATGAAGCTGGATAGATGGTAGAAAGTGTCAATGGGGAAGCATTTCGGTGATAGTGACCATAACTCAGTAGGATTTAAGATAGTTAAGAAAAAGGACAAAGATGAACCAGGAATAAAGATTCTGAATTGGGAGAAGGATGATATTTAATGGGAAAGGACAGGATCTAACCAATATGGATTGGGAGCACCTACTTGTAGAAAATCCACATCAGAATAGTGGAGGTCTTTCAAAAAGGAAATGGAGAAAGCACAAAGTCGATGTGTTCCCATAAAGGTAAAGGATGGAGCCAAAAAGTCCAGAGAACCTGGATATCAAGGGATTATGAAAGATTTGAAAAGGGGGAAAGGGAAAGCTTAAGGCAAATGCAAGGTATGCCCTAGAAGGATATAGAAAGTGCAGGGGATACTTAAAGCAATTAGTAGAGTGAAGAGGGAGCATGGAAAACATTGGCAGGCAAAATAGGGAAAAATTCCAAGGTGTTTTATAAGTATACTAAGGGTACAAAGATAGCCAGGGAAAGAATTGGGCTAATTAAAGATCAAAATGGGAAGTGTGCGGAGCCAAAAGACGTAAGTGAGGTATTAAATGAATTCTTGTATATGTTGACTATGGAGAAGGATGATATGGGTATAGAAAGCAGGAAGGGAGACTATGATATAATTAAACAAGTTAGCACTGAGAAGGAGGAGGTGTTAGTGGGTTTAAGTGGATAAATCCCAGATGAAATATATCCCAGGCTGCTATGTGAAGCAAAGGAGGAAATTGCAAGAATTCTGACATTGATTTTCAAATCTTCTCTGACCATAGTTAAGATGCCAGAAGATTGGAGGACACCTAACGTGGTACCATTATTCAAGAAGGGAAGTAGGGAAAACCCAGTAATTACAGGTGAGTGAGTCTATCATCAGTGGTAGGAAATTATTGGAAAAGATACTGAGGACAGAATAAATCTCCGCTTGGAGAGACAAAGATTAATCAAGGATAATCATCTTGGCTTGTCAAGGTGAAGTCATGTCTCACAAATGTAATTGAATATTTTGAGGAGATTTCAAGGTATATTGATGAGGGAAGTGCAGTTTAAGTTGTCTACATGGATTTCAGTAATGTTTTTGACAAAATTTTACATGGGGAATTGATCAAGAAGGTAACAGCCCATGGCATCCAGGGCAATTTGGCAAATTCAATCCAAAATTGGCTTAATGGCAAGAGGAAGAGGGTGATGGTTAAAGATTGTTTCGTGACTGGAAGCCTATGTCAGTAGTGTACTGCAAGGATGGTGCTGAGTCCCTTCCTATTAGTAGTGTGCATTATGATCTAGACAAGAATGTGGGTATCTGATCAGTAAATTCACAGACTACACAAAATTAACAGTGTAGTAAATATTAAGGAGGAAAGTCTTAGATTACAGGATAATTACAGATTGTCTGGCCAGATGGGCAGAACAATGGGGGCGGGACGGTGGCACACTGATTAACACTGCTGCCTCAAAATGCAGGAACCTAGGTTCAATTTCCGACTTGGGTCACTATCTGTATGGAGTTTGCACGTTCTTCCTGTGTCTGCGTGCGATTCCTCTGGATATTCCGGTTTCCTCCCACAGTCCGAAGATGTGCAAGTTAGATGAATTGGCCATGCTAAATTGTCCCTCAGCGTACACAAACAGGTGCCGGAGTGTGGCGACTCAGAGATTTCATTGCAGCATGAATGTAAGTCTACTTGTGACTAATAAATGAAATAAAAAAATGGAATTTAACTCTGAAAAGTATGAGGTGATATATTTTGGAAGCACTAAAAAGGTAAAGGAATACATAGTGAACATCAGACACTAGAAAGTACAGAGAACCAGTGGGAATGCATATCCATAAGTCTATGAAAGCAGGAGGACAGGTTAAAAAAAAGCTAGCTAAGAGATATGAGACACTTGCCTTGATTAGCTGAAGCTAATATTCCCATTGAGGGGGAACCTGATTGAGGTGTCCAAATTTATGAAGGACTTAGATAAAGTTGGTAGGAAGAAATCTTTCCCCTTAGTAGAGGGGTCAATAATCAGTGGACGTAGATTTAAGGTAAGGGGAAGCAGATTTAGAAGGGTTTGAGGAAAAATGTGTTCATCCAGAGTGTATGGGAATCTGGAACTCCCTGTCTGAAAGGGTGAGATAAGTAGGAACCCTCAACATTTAAGAAGTATTTAGATGAGCACTTGAAATAATCATTACATGCAAGGCTACAGACCAAATGCTGGAAAATAAGAGTAGAATAGATTGGTGCTTAATGGCTAGTGCTGACATGATGCGCCAGAGAATCTCTTTATACGCTCTAAAACAATATGACTTAGTCGGATAAACACTCAGATAATTTGGCAATGTTTAGGGAGTCAAGAGACGTCATGACAAAGTATAGCTGGGTGTCATCAGCGAATGTATGAAAACATTCCCAATCAGCTGGAGGGCAGTGGAAAGCCATTGAAGGAGGATGATGTGGATAACTGTGTCAAAGGCTGAGTGAATTAAAGATGGTCGAGATGGGAAAATTTGCCTTTTTCAGTCACATAGGATGTCATTTATGACTTTTACAAGAGCAATTTTGGTAGTGTGGCAGGAAAAAAACCTGATTGGAGGGATTCAAACATGAAGCTTTGGGTAGGCCTTCGGATAGAAAGGGAGATGCAGGGGGAATGTTCGTCAGGAAGGATGGAGGAATCAATGATTGTTATTCTTTGACAGGAAAGAAGTACAACCAATACTTGTACAGAGAGATAATCTTTTTCCTCCCATGTACAAAGATATTTGGTTTAGATTGATTGGTCATGCTAAATTGCCCCTTAGTGTTAGGGAGATTAACAAGGTAAATGGGTTATGGGGATAGGGCCTGGGTGGGTTTATGGTAAGTACAGGCTCAATGGATCAAAGGGCCTCCTCCTGCACTGTAGGGGTTCTATGACATCATTAGTGATAAATAGTTCAGCAGAAATTGGATTGAGAGGACAAAAAATTAGTTTCATGAACATGTTGAGTCCTGAGAGCATGAGGAGATAGGACAAAAATTAGAGAAAGAAGTCAGTTCAGAATTCAACATGGAAGAGCATTATAGAGAGTTTGGCTCATGGACTAGGGAGGGATTGTCTTAATCATAACAATAAAGAAGTTTATGAGCTCCTTGCCTATTGTTGCAGGTGAAGGGGAGAAGGCGAGAGAGAGGTTTAAGAAGATGTTTGCAATGCAGAGAAGCAGGCAGGGATCATCTTCGCATTCCACGATGGTCTTGGAATAGTGAACAGTTTTAGCAGGGAGAACAGAACTCAACGTTTTAAACAGTCCAACCAGATCTGGGAGATAGATGACTAAACCCAATGTTGTCTGCCACATCCTGCTTACCTTGGTAGTGGAGGAGATCTTCAAGAAGATGATGCATATTGACACAGAGATCAAATTTTTATAAAGATGCAAGAAAGGAGTCAAGATACCAAAAGGACTACTATCATGAATCCACTCAGGTCAACATATAACACAGACCACGCTAAGAGACTTTGCCATCGCACCCCTCTCGTCGTCCTCAACTATCTCATAGACCGCAACCTGGAAACCAAGATAGAGTCCATATTGTCAACTTGTGCTCAGATGCGGACAGCTGGGAAATATTATCACGCAGATGAGACAATAGAACTATGCTATCTACATGCACACCAAGAACAGGAAACTTGAAAACCTCAGCATCATCACCAGCACCACCAAGCCTCCTCTGGTATCACAGTAGATTCAGTAAAGTTTGACAACACCAATTTTAAATCCAACCAATTTATTTAATAGTAAATCAGCGAGCTTTCGACTTTTCATCTTCGTCAGGCAAATGTAGTGTTCTGGTCTGCAATAGCACACATATCAGCACAGACAGTCACAGATTGCTGATTAGAATGTGAATCCTTACACCTAACCTGCTATTCAAGTGTTAAAGTGGCTAACAATGTGAGTGAAGCATTGGTTTAGAGAAATGTGTATTTTCTCCAGACAGCACAGTAAGTGAGGTTTTTTGCTAACCCAGGCAAGTCATGGGGATTACAGATAGTGTGACATGAAGCCAAGATCCCTGTTAAGACCGTCCTCATGTCTCAACTGCCTCAGTACTCAATGTCAACAACTGCCAGTTTATGGATGCAATTTTACAACTCATCCGCTTCATCTTGGACCACAATGTCTTCACCTTCAACAATCGCTTTTCATCCAGACACATGGAACAGCCATGGGGACCAAATTTGCACCTCAATATGCCAACATCTTCATGCACAGGTTTGAACAAGACTTCTTCACCACATGGGATCTTCAACCAAGGCTATATACTAGATACATTGATGACATCTTTTTCCTTTGGACTCATGGTGAACAATCATTGAAACAACTGTATGATGATATCAACAAGTTCCATCCCACCATCAGACTCACCATGGACTATTCTCCAGAATCAGTTGCATTCTTGGACACACGCATTTCCATCAAGGACGGTCACCTCAGCACCGACAGACAACCTCACAATGCTCCACTTCTCCAGCTTCCACCCTAATCACGTTAAAGAAGTCATTCCCTATGGACAAGCCCTCCGTATACACAGAATTTGCTCAGATGAGGAGGATCGTGACAGACACCTCCAGATGCTGAAAGATGCCCTCGTGAGAACAGAATATGGTGCTCGACTCATCGATCGACAGTTCCGACGTGCCACAGCGATAAACCGCACTGACCTCCTCAGAAGATGAACACGGGACACGGTGGACAGAGTACCCTTCGTTGTTCAGTACTTCCCCAAAGCGGAGAAGCTACAGCATCTTCTCTGGAGTCTTCAACATATCATTGATGACGATGAACATCTCGCTAGGGCCATTCCCATCCCCCCACTTCTAACTAGGGGCCACAGTCATACTGAACAGAAGAGATCACTGCAAACAAGTGTACTGATAACTGAACAACCAGGAACACTACAGATCCGACCAAAGAACACATCCGTCAACTCAACAGACTGATGAAGATCTTTGACCTGTACCTTCAGAGCAACGTCCTTGATTTCATCCCATGTATTCCCTGTGTTGAAATTCTCTACTGGCTCCCGAAGATACACAAAGCCAACATACTTCGCCATTACATCGTATCAGGCAATGGGACCCTGTGTGAGAAGCTCTCTGGCTATGTCAAGTAAAGCCTGAAACCCATTGTACATAGAACCCACAGCTCTATCGTGACACTATGGACTTCCTACAGAAACTCAGCACACATGGAGCAGTTGAACTAGAAGCACTTGTCACAATGGATGTCTCGGTACTCTCCACCAGCATCTCCCACGATGACAGCATTGTTGCAACTGCCTCAGTACTCAGTTCCAGCAACTGTCAATCTCCAGATGCAATTCCACATCTCATCCGCTTCATCCTGGACCACACCTTCACCTTCAACAACCAGTTCTTCATCCAGACACACGGAACAGCCATGGGGACCAAATTCACACCTCAATATGCCAACATCTTTATGCACAGGTTCAAACAAGACCTCTTCACCACACAGGACCTTCAACTGATGCAATACACTAGATACATTGATAACATTGTTTGCCATGAGTTCAAAGAAGGACAGTCAGTGAAACAACTATATGATGACATCAACAAGTTCCATCCCACCATCAGATTCACCATGGAATCAGTTGCATTCTTAGACACACGCATCTCCATCAAGGACGGTCACATCAGCACTTCACTAACCCATAGATAACATCACGGTGCTCCACCCTAAACATGTTAAAGAAACCATCCCCTATTGACAAGCCTTCGTATACGACAGCATCTACTTAGATGAGCAGGAGCACAACAGACACCTACAGATACTGAAAGATGCCCTCATAAGAACAGGATATGGCGCTCAACTCATCGATCGACAATTCTGACATGCCAGTGAAAAACTGCATTGACTTCCTGAGAAGACAAACACAGATCATGGCAGACAAAGTACCCTTCGTCGTCCAGTACTTCCCTGAAGCAGAGAAGCTACGACATTTACTCCATCCCCTTCAACTTATTATCGATGAAGAGGAACATCTTGCCAAGGTCATCCCCACACCCCCACTTCTTGCCTTCAAACAACTGTGCAACCTCAAATAGACCATTGTCCGCAGTAAACTACCCAGCCTTCAAGAGAACAGCGAACATGACGCCACACAACCCTGCCATAGCGACTCTGCAAGACGTGCCGGATCATCGACAAGTATGTCATCATCTCACGTGATAACACTGTCCACCAGGTACACGGTAATACTCTTGCTACTCAGCCAATGTTGTCTACCTGATACACTGCAGGAAAGAATGTTCTGAGGCATGGTACACTGGAGAGACCAGGTAGAATCTACGACAACAAATGAATGAACATCGCTCAACAATCACCAGGCAGGAGTGTTCCCTTTCAGTTGGGGAACATTTCAGCAGTCATGGACATTTAGCCTCTGATCTTTGGGTAAGCATTCTCCAAGACGGCTTTCACTACATACAACGCAGAATCGCTGAATAGAAACTGGTAGCCAAGTTCCGCACACATGAAGATTGCCTCAACCAGGATCTTGAATTCATGTCACACTATCTATAATTCCCAAGATTTGCCAGGGCTTGCAAAATCTCACTAACTATCCTGGCTGGAGACAATAATAAGTCCAAAAGGTTTATTTGGTAGCAAGATCCACTAACTTTTGGAGTGCTTCCCCTTTGAGTGGGAGTTCTGCTCACAAATAAAGCATAGAAAGACACAAATTCAATTTACAAAATAATGGTTGGAAAGTCATTACAGATAATCAAGTCTCCAAGGTACAGACAATGTGAGTGGAGAGCGTGTTAAGCACAGGTTAAAGAGATGTGTTTACCCCAGTCCAACACTGGCATCTCCAATTCAGAGACAATGTACACCTCTTTAACCTGTGCTTGGCCCTTTCTCCACTCACACTGTCTTTAAGATTTGATTACCTGTAAAGACGCACATTCCAACCATTATCTTGTAAATTGAGTTTGTGTCTTTATATGCCTTGTTTGTGAACACAAGTTCTCATCACCTAATGAAGGACCTTGAAACTCCTAAAGCTAGTGCTGCCAAATAAACCTGTTGGACTATAACTTGGTGTTGTAAAACCTCTTTCTATAAGGAAGCAACCATGAGGGCTGGCCGTGGGGTGTGGTGGCAGGTGAAAGAGAGTAGTGGTTTTATTGTGGTCCAGGACAACAAAGGTAGAGGCCAGGTTGTAATTGAGTAAATCAATTGCGAATGGAAGGTCAAAGGCTAAGTAGTTGGGATTTTGAAAGTACAGTTGCAAAGTGAATTGGGGTATTTTTTCCCACAAGAACTGATACAAAAAAAATTGGCACAATGTAGTGGGGATATGGATGATGCAAGGAAGTGATTAGGGATGTTCTTATCTGTAATTGATTAGACTCTCAGTAATCAGTCACTGCTAATTGTCCTTTGGCTCAATATTCATTTGTTCCTTATGCCTTGAGAAATTGTTTCACAAAAGGCGTAGTATAAATGCAAGTTATAGGCGTAGAGGAAGGAAACCAGAATTCATCTTTTATCTGTTCTCACTTCAGACCTTTGGGGGTTAATTTGAGTTGGCCCTTTAAACGGAGAGCCTATGCTATAGAGGGAGCTGTTCAGATTCAGACACAGCCTCTGGCTCTGTGTGTGACAGTGGTGTGTCTGGCGGGCGTTTCCCATTTTCTTTACTGTGTTGTATGCGTCTGGCTGGGTTCGTCTGCTGCTCCATGTTCACGATCACTGCGAGATCCTTCAATCCAACCTACTGGTTCCCTCCCCCCACCTCCCACCTCCCACCACCCACCATTTCACTATCCAAATACGGCGGGGCTGGGTACAGACACGCGGGGGGTGGGAGAAAAGTAAAGAGCTAAGTGGGGGAAACTCGTAACCCCTTAAAATTTTTGCAGTCTGCTGGATTCTTCGGTATAGGTTTATTTTTGTAAGAGCGAGCGGAGAAAACAACTTTTGTGCAACTGAATAGAAAGAGACCAAAGGCGACTGGAAGAAAAGGTTCTTTTGGAAGTTGGCAGCAAGGGGTTGGCTGTTGTGTGTGTGAACTCGGGTTGGGTGGTGCAGACATTTACCCCCTCATCTACCCTCATCAGGAGAAGGCAAGAGGGGGAGGGGGTGGAGTAGGAGGAGGACATGAACCGCTGGGGGGAATAAACCCTCGGTCGGGGTGGGGGAAGGGAAGAGGTGGAGGATTTTTTTAAATCTTATTTTGCCTGGAGCTGTAAGGTGAAAAATGGAGAATTAGGCTGAAAGGGGAAGGCGAAAGGAAGGAAGAAATATACATAAATGAGCCCCGAAAGAATGGAGAATTGGTAGTGGAGCTCCTGGGAGTGATTTGAAAAGAAAAAAGGACCTGCATTGAGAAGAAAATCATTTAAAAGGAAATAAAGTAAATTCGATCGAACTCGTTCCACTCTGAGGGGGCGAGAAAAACTACAAGCAATTGAAGTCGAAATCTCTACAAAGCAAGGAATTAAAAGTGGGAGAAAATATTCCGTCAAAAAAAAAACGTCGTCGGGAAAAGGAAATTGTCTTGAAATTGAGTTTGAAAAGAAAGGATTTTTTCTCTTCTCTCTTGACAAGTTAAAAAAATAAACCCCTCCCTCCCATACAGCTGAATTAAAGTTTATGGCGGATTTGTCATTAAAACGAATGGGAATTATTATTTTTTCCCTGTGAATTTTGCCTGGCGATCGGGAGGGTTGTTGTTGGAGATTTTTCACTCCTCCTCCTTCCCCTCCTTCCCCTGGTTGTGTGTGGAAACCTGGCGGTTTGCTTTCCTCTGGATTTTAAACCAACAGTCGAAGAATAGAAGGGAAAATAATAATTAAGACATCTAACCGAGGAGCCGCGACTTGTGAGGAGCGCTTCGCCGTCGCCTTTTCTATCCTGCTCCTACCGCGGACAAAGCGGCCGTTGATCTCGCGGCGGCGGCGCGAGCCGGGCGGCGGCTTCAAACCGGCCCCGCGTCCGCGCGGGATGAGCCCGCGAGCTGTCGCCGCCGCCGTCTCTCAGTGAGCCCCGGCCCCGCAGCACCGCCACCGCCGCTCCCTGGGATCCCCCCGACATGGCTGCTTCCCTCTTCTTTCTCTCCCTCGGCATCCAGGCCGCCCGGCTAAGTGCCGGAGCCGGTAAGTGATTGGAAATCTATTCCCTGGTCCCGGCCCCGGCGCCGGCCCGGGGTGGGGAGGGGGGGGGGAGTACTGAATTTAAAGAGACTGCACTGGTGTGAGTCAGTAATATTGCGTCTGGGGGAAGGAAAGGGGAGAAATAGGGGGCAGGAAGAAGATCGGGAGGAAATGGAAGGGGGTGGATGAGGGGAGAAATAGGGGAGGATGAGGGGAGAAATGGGGGGAGGAAGGATTGGGGAAATGAGTGAAGGAGATGGGATAAATGGGGGAAGGAGTGCGGGGGAAGAAAATGGAGAGAAGTGGGTGGAGAAGAGAAATGACGGGAAGAGGAACGGGAAAAGAGGAAGGATCGGGGGAGAAGGGGAGAAAGATGGAGGGGGGAGGGGAAAGATCGGGGGAGAAAGGGGAGGGGGGAAAGGGAAGGGAAAGATCGGGGGAGAAAGATGGGGAGAAATGGGAGTGGGGGGAGGGGAAAGATCGGGGAGAAATGGGGAGTGGGGGAGGGGAAAAGATCGGGGAAAGAAATGGAGTGGGGGGAGGGGAAAGGATCGGGGGAGAAAGGGAGTGGGGGGAGGGGAAAGATCGGGGGAGAAATGGGAGTGGGGAGGGAAAGATCGGGGAGATGGGAGGGGGGGAGGGGAAGGATCGGGGGAGAGAGGGGGGAGGGGAAGGATCGGGGGAGAGCAGGGGGGAGGGGAAGGACGGGAGGGAGAGGGGGGAGGGGAAGGATCGGGAGGGAAGGAGGGGGGGGAGGGGAAGGATCGGGGGGGGGGGAGAGGGGGGAGGGGAAGGGATCGGGGGGGAGAGGGGGAGGGGAAGGATCGGGGGGGAGAGGGGGGAGGGGAAGGATCGGGGGGGAGAGGGGGGGAGGGGAAGGATCGGGGGGGAGGGGGGAGGGGAAGGATCGGGGGGGGAGAGGGGGGAGGGGAAGGATCGGGGGGGAGAGGGAGGGGAGGCGAGGGGGGGGGAAGGATCGGGGGGAGAGGGGGGAGGGGAAGGATCGGGGGGAGAGGGGGGGGGAGGGGAAGGATCGGGGGAGGAGGAGGGGGGAGGGAAGGATCGGGGGGGAGAGGGGGGGATCGGGAGGGGAAGGATCGGGGGGGAGAGGGGGGAGGGGAAGGATCGGGGGGGAGAAGGGGGGAGGGGAGGATCGGGGGGGAGAGGGGGGAGGGAAGATCGGGGGGGGGAGAGGGGGAGGGGAAGGATCGGGGGGAGAGGGGGGAGGGGAAGGTGGGGGGGGAGAGAGGGGGGAGAGGGGGAGAGGGAAGGAGGGGGGGATCGGGGGGGAGAGGGGGGGAGGGGAAGGATCGGGGGGGAGAGGGGGGAGAGGGGGGGAGGGGAAGGATCGGGGGGGAGGGGGAGAGGGGGGAGGGGAAGGATCGGGGGGGAGAGGGGGGGAGGGGAAGGAGGGGGGGGAGAGGGGAGGAGGGGAGGGGGGAGGGGAAGGATCGGGGGGGAGAGGGGGAGGGGAAGGATCGGGGGGGAGAGGGGGGAGGGGAAGGATCGGGGGGGGAGAGGGGGGAGGGGAAGGATCGGGGGGAGAGGGGGGAGGGGAAGGAAGGAGATCGGGGGGGAGAGGGGGGGAGGGGAAGGATCGGGGGGGAGAGGGGGGGAGGGGAAGGATCGGGGGGGAGAGGGGGGGAGGGGAAGGATCGGGGGGGAGAGGGGGGGGGGGGAAGGATCGGGGGGAAGGCGGGGGAGGGGAAGGATCGGGGGGGGGAGAGGGGGGGAGGGGAAGGATCGGGGGGGAGAGGGGGGGAAGGGGAAGGATCGGGGGGAGGGGGGGAAGGGGAAGGAGGGGGGGAGGGGAAGGATCGGGGGGGGAGAGGGGGGGAGGGGAAGGATCGGGGGGGGAGAGGGGGGAAGGGGGGGGAAGGATCGGGGGGGAGAGGGGGGGGGAGGGAAGGATCAGGGGGGAGGGGAAGGATCGGGGGGTAAGGATCAGGGGGGAGGGGAAGGATCAGGGGGGAGGGGAAGGATCGGGGGGGAGAGGGGGGGAGGGGAAGGATCGGGGGGGAGAGGGGGGGAGGGGGTGAGGGGGGGAGGGGGGGGAGGGGAAGGATCGGGGGGGAGGGGGGGAGGGGAAGGATCGGGGGGGGAGGGGAAGGACCGGGGGGGGAGGGGAAGGGAGGGGGGGAGGGGGGGATCGGGGGGGAGAGGGGGGGAGGGGAGGAGGGGGGGGGAGGGGGGGAGGGAAGGATTGGAGGGGGGGAGGGGAAGGATCGGGGGGGAGAGGGGGGAGGGGAAGGACGGGGGGGTGGGGGAGAGGGGGGGAGGGGAAGGACGGGGGGGAGAGGGGGGAGGGGAAGGATCGGGGGGGAGAGGGGGGGGGAAGGGGGGAGTGGGGGAGTGGAAGGATCGGGGGGGAGAGGGGGGAGGGGAGGAGGGGGAGATGGGGGGGGAAGGATCGGGGGGGAGAGGGGGGAGGGGAAGGATCGGGGGGAGAGGGGGGAGAGAGGGGGGAGTTGAAGGATCGGGGAGAGAGGGGGGAGGGGGGGGAGGGAAAGGATCGGGGGGGAGGGGGAGGGGAAGGATCGGAGGGGGAGGGGAGAGGGGGAGGGGAAGGGAGAGGGGGAGAGGGGGAGGGAAGGATGAGGGGGGAGGGGAAGGATCGGGGGAGGAGAAGGGGGAGAAATGAGGGGAAGGAGAGGGGAGAGGGGGGGGAAGGATGGGGGGAGAAATGGGAGAGGGGAAGGATCGGGGGGAGAAATGGGAGAGGGAAGGAGGGGGAAAAAGGGGGAGAGGAGGAAGGAAAGGGGGGAGGAAAATGGGAGAGGGGAAGGAAAGGGGGGAGAAATGGGGGGAGAATGGGGAAAGGAAAGGAGAAATGGGAGAAATGGGGGAGGGAAGGAAAGGGGGGAGAAATGGGGAAAGAGGAAGGAAAGGGGGGAGAAATGGGGGAGGGGAAGGAAAGGGGGGAGAAATGGGGGAGGGGAAGGAAAGGGGGGGAGAGAAATGGGGGGAGGGGAAGGAAAGGGGGGAGAAAATGGGGGAGGGGGAAGGAAAGGGGGAAGGGGGGAGAAATGGGAGAGGGGAAGAAAGGGGGGAGAAATGGGGGAGGGGAAGGAAAGGGGGGAGAAATGGGGAGGGGGAGGAAAGGGGGGAGAAATGGGGGAGGGGAGGTGGAGAGGGGGAGGGGAAGGAAAGGGGGGAGAAATGGGGAGGGGGGGAAGGGTGGAGAAATGTAGAGGGGAGAGAAATGGGAGAGGGGGAGGGGAAAATGGGGAGGGGAAGGAAAGGGGGGAGAAATGGGGAGAAAGGGGAAAGGAAGAAGGATGGGGGAGGGGGGAGAAAGGGGAGAGGGGGAGGAGGGGAAGGGGGGGAGAAAATGGGGAGAAGGGAGGAAATGGGGGAGAAAATGAGAGAGGGGAAGGAGCGGATGAGAGGGGAGGGGATCGGGGGGAGGAGAGAGGGAAGGATCGGAGGGGGGGGAGGGGGAGGGGAAGGAGAGGGGGAGAGGGGGGAGGGAAGGATCGGGGGAGCGAGGGGGAGGGGAAGGATCGGGGGAGATCGGAGGGGAGCGAGGGGGGAGGGGAAGGATCGGGGGAGCGAGGGGGGAGGGGAAGGATCGGGGGAGCGAGGGGGGAGGGGAAGGATCGGGGGAGCGAGGGGGGAGGGGAAAGGATCGGGGAGCGGGGAGCGACGGGGGGAGGGGAAGGATCGGGGGGGAGGGGGAGGGGGGAGGGAGGGGAGGAGGAGGGGGGAGGGGAGGGAGCGAGGGGGGAGGGGAAGGAGGAGCGAGGGGGAGGGGATCGGGAGAGGGGGGAGGGGAAGGATCGGGGGAGCGAGGGGGGAGGGAAGGACGGGGGAGCGAGGGGGAGGGGAAGGATCGGGGGGAGCGAGGGGGGAGGGGAAGGATCGGGGGAGCGAGGGGGGAGGGGAAGGATCGAGGGGAGCGAGGGGGGGAGGGGAAGGATCGGGGGAGCGAGGGGGGAGGGGAAGGATCGGGGGAGCGAGGGGGGAGGGGAAGGATCGGGGGAGCGAGGGGGGAGGGGAAGGATCGGGGGAAGGAGGAGGGGAGGGGGGGGAGGGGGGATCGGGGGGAGCGAGGGGGGGAGGGAAGGATCGGGGGAGCGAGGGGGGAGGGGAAGGATCGGGGGAGAGGGGGGAGGGGGGAGGGGGAGGGGGAAGGATCGGGGGGAGAGAGGGAGGGGGAAGGATCGGGGGGGAAGGGGGGGAATGAGAGAGGGGGGAGGGGGGAAGGATCGGGGGGAGAAAGGGGGAGGGGAAGGATCGGGGGAGAAATGGGGGAGGGGAAGGATCGGGGGAGAAAGGGGAAGGATCGGGAGGGAGAAATGGGGGAGGGGAAGGATCGGGGGAGAAAGGGGGAGGGGAAGGATCGGGGGAGAAAATGGGGGAGGGGAAGGATTGGGGGAGAAAGGGGGGAGGGGGACGGATCGGGGGAGAAATGGGGGAGGATCAGGGGAGCGGTGGGAGGAGGATCAATGGGAAAATGGAAGGATTGCGGAGAAATTGGGAAAGGGGCAAAGATCCAGGGAGAAATGGGTGAACGACAGGGAGAAAGAATGGGAAAATTGGGGGAGGAGAAGTGTATAAAGGGAGAAATGGGAGCAAGAGAAGGATAGCGGAGAAATAGCAGTGGGGAGGATTAAGAGAAAATGTTGGGGGCATAGGATGAGGGGAGAAATGGAGGAGGAGTAGGGGGAAGGATAGGGGAGAAGTGGCGGGGAGCGGGAAGGATGAGGGGAAAAGTGGGAGGAAGGCAATAATCAGAGGAAAAGTGTGAGGAAGGCAGAAGGATCAGGGAAGGAACGGGGGAGGAATGGGGGGAGGGGGAAGGATCCTGGCAGATATGCATGAAAGACGGGGGAGAGGGCAGAAGAGAGGGAGGGGAAGGATAACGTGAGAAATGGGAGAGGGTGGGAAGGATCAAGGGAGAATTGGGAGAAGGGGTTAATGGAAAGGGGGAGAAATGGGGGAACGATCCAGGGAGAAATGCGTGAAGAAACAGGGAGGCAGGAAATGGGAGAAGAAGAGGAGGAGGAAGGATCGGGGGAAAGAAGAGGGGGGAGGAATGATGAGGGGGGTAGAAGAGGGGGGAGGAATGATGGAGGGGGGTAGAAGAGGGGGAGGGAAGATGGAAGGGGGTAGTAGAAGAAGAGGGGAGGGAATGAGGAGGGGGGGTAGAAGAGGGGGAGGGAATGATGGAGGGGGTAGAAGAGGGGGAGGGAATGATGGAGGGGGTAGAAGAGGGGGAGGGAATGATGGAGGGGGTAGAAGAGGGGGAGGGAATGATGGAGGGGTAGATAGAAGAGGGGGAGGGAAGATGGAGGGGGTAGAAGAGGGGAGGGAAATGATGGAGGGGGGTAGAAGGAGTCTAGGGAGAAGTGCGGGAGGGGAGGATCAGGGGAGCAGTGGGGGAGGGGAGGGGGAAGGATCCGGGGGGGGGGGGGGGAGGAAGGATCGGGGAAGAAATGGGTAAAGGAGACAGGGTTTAATGGGAGAAGGGGAGGGTGAAGAAAAGGGGAGAAGTGTCAAGGGAGGAATGCGAGGGGGGAAGGAGAGGTGGCAAAATGGGAGTGGGAGGGAGAGAGAATGAAATGCGGTAGGAAAAGGGATTAATTGGGTGAAGGGAAGGAGAGGGATACGGATGGATGGCATGAAGGAGAAGAGGAGAAATGCGGTGAGGCAGGAAGGAGGGGGCAAAAATGGAGGGAGGAGGAAAGAACTGGGAGGAGTGGAGAAGAATCAGGGTGAAATAGGAGGCGGGCAGGATCAGGGGAGAAGTAGGAGGGGGGAAAGATTGGGGAGAAATAGGAGAGGCGGGAAGATCAGGGAAAAATAAGAGGAGTGGGAAGGATCAGGAGGAAATAGTGGGAGGAGGATGAGGAATCGGAGAGAGATAAGGGAGGGGGAATAATGGGGAGGGGGAAGGATCAGGAGGAAATGGTGAGGGGGGGGATGAGGAATTGGGGGAATAATGGGGAGAAATGGGGGAGGGGAAGAATCAGGAAAGAAATGAGTGAAGGAGATGGGGAGAGGAGGGAGAAGCAAAGAGGAGAATTGGGTGGAGAAAGGAAGTGGGGAGAAGGAAAGGTTGTGATTATGGGTGGTGGGAGGAAAATTGGAGAAGGAGGGAAGGAGAGAGGGAGAAGTGAAAGGGGATAATTGGGTGAAGGGGAAGGAGGAGGGGAAAAATGGGAGGAGGAGGAAGGATCGGGGAGACATAGGTGAGTGTGGGAGGGGAAGGAAATGGGGGAATTAGATGGAGGGGGAGGCAGGAAGGAGAGGGGGAGAAATGGAGGGAGGCACGAAGGAGAGCAGGAGAAATGGGGGAGGGGGAAGAATCGGGGAGAAATCTGGAGGGGGTAGAATGAGAGAAGAAGTTGGGGAAGGAATGGGGGACGGGCAGGAAAGGGGAAAATTGGGTTGGGGAGGAAGCGGGTGTGAAATGGGAGGAGGTGGGAAGGATCAGGGGAGCAATGGAGGAATGGAATGGATTGTGGAGAAATGGGGATGGGTGAAGGACTCTGGGAGAAATGGGGGATGGGTGAAGGACTCGGGGAGAAATGGGGGATGGGTGAAGGACTCTGGGAGAAATGGGGATGGGTGAAGGACTCGGGGAGAAATGGGGTATGGGTGAAAGGACCAGAGGAGAAATGGAAGAGGGGGGAAGAGTCCGGGGGAAATGGGGTATGGGTGAAGGACCCAGGGAGAAATGGGGGAGGGGAAGGGACCCGGGGAGAAATGGGGGAGGGGGGAGGGGGAGGGTGGAAGGGACCCGGGGAGAAATGGGGGAGGGGAGGTGAAGGGACCTGGGGAGAAATGGGGGAGGGGGGGGAGAAATGGGGGAGGGGGAAGGGACCCGGGGAGAATGGGGGAGGGGGGGAGGAGGGGGAAGGGACCTGGGGAGAAATGGGGGAGGGGGAGGAGGAGGGGGAAGGGACCCGGGAGAATGGAGGAGTGGGAAGGGAAGGGACCGGGAGGGGGAGGGACCTGGGGAGAAAAGGGGGAGGAGGGAGGGACCCGGGGAGAAATGGGGGAGGGGGAAGAGGGACCGGGAGAAATGGGGGGAGGGGAAGGGACCGGGGAGAGAAGAGGGAGGGGGAAGGGACCGGGTGAAATGAGGGACGGGGAAGGTCCCGGGTAGAAATGGGGAGGGGGAAGGACCGGGGAGAAATGGGGGAGAGAGAGGGGGAGGGGGAAGGCTCCCGGGGAGAAATGGGGGAGGGGGAGGGGAGGGTCCCGGGGAGAAATGGGGGAGGGGGAGGGGGAGGGGTCCTGGAGAGAAATGGGGGAGGGGGAAGGTCCTTGGGGAGAAATGGGGAGGGGGGAGGGGAAGGGCCCTGGGGAGAAATGGGGGATGGGGAGGGGGAGGGGTCCCGGGGAGACGAGTGGAGAGGAAGTGGGAGAGAGGGGAAGGAGAGGGGAGACTTGAGTGGAGAGGGAGTGGGAGAGAGGGGAGACTTGAGTGGAGAGGGAGTGGGAGAGAGGGGAGACTTGAGTGGAGAGGGAGTGGGAAAGGAGAGGGGAGAGAAATGGAGGAATTGGGAATGATTGTGGGGGAAGAAATGGGTGTGGGTGGGGTGGGAAAGGAGAAGGGAAGAAATGGGGAGAGTAGGAAGGATCTAGGGAGAAATGGGAGGGAAGGATCAGGAAGAAATGAGGGGAGGGGGAAGAAAGGGAGAGAAATGGGAAGGCAAAGTGGAGGTTGGGGGAAGGGGGTGGAGGGGTGGCGAGTGGGGGATGGAGGCAGAGGGACTGGGACTAGGAGAAGGAGCAAGAGGTTGTAGGGCTGTAGGAATGGGAGAGAGGGGAGAAATCGGGGAATGGGGAATGAGATGGAGAGAAATAGCAGGGGAAAGGATTGGGAGAAATGGGGAGGGGAAAGAATCAGTGAAGACATGGGGGAAGTGGGAAGAGTACGGGGAGTGGGAGGAATAGGAGAACAGGCAAGCAAAGGGGGAGAATTGGAGGGGCAGCAGGGGGAGAAATGGAGGAATTGGGAATGATTGTGGGGGGACAAATGGACGGGGTGGGAAAGGAGAGGGGAAGAAATGGGGGAGGAGATGGATTGGGGAGAGTGGGGGGAAAGGATGAGGGAGTTATGGAGAGAGGGGTTTGAGGGAAGAAATGGGAAAGAGGAAAGGATCAAGGGAAAAATAGAGAGGGGGGAAGATCAGGGAGAATTGGGGGGAGGGGCCAGGATTAGGGGAGAAATGGGTGAAGGAGAGGGAGAAATGGGGTGGTGGTGAAGAAAAGGAGAAATGGGGGAGGAGGGATAAGAAAGGGAGCATTGGGTGGAGGGGGGAAGAAGAGGGAGGAAAAAAGAGAAGGGAAGAAATGGGGGGAAGGGAAAGAATCTGGAGAGAAATGGGGAGAGGGGAAAGGATCAGGGGATAAATGAGCGGGGGGGAAGGAGAGGGGAATGAGGAGGGAGGTGTGAAAGAGGGAGGGGAAATGAGAGGGGTGAGGGAGGAGGATGGAGAGGGGCAGAAATAGCAAGGGGAGAAAAGAGGGAGAATTGGGTGTGGGGGAAGAAGAGAGAGAGAGGGAGGGAGAAGGGAAGAAATGGGGAGAGTAGGAAGGATCTAGGGAGAAATGGGAGGAAAGGATCAGGAAGAAATGAGGGGAGGGGGGAAGAAAGGGAGAGAAATGGGAAGGCAAAGTGGAGGTTGGGGGAAGTGGGTGGAGGGTGGCGAGTGGGGGAAGGAGGCAGAGGGACTGGGACTAGGAGAAGGAGCAAGAGGTTGTAGGGCTGTAGGAACACAGAGAAACATTGAGGGAGAGGGGAGAGAGAGACGTAGGTTGGGAGTGAGAAGGAAAGAGACTGATTCTGGGATATGTGAAATAATTGTCTTGTGACTTGTTTTTGTGGGAGAGAATTCCTGAGGTTTATTTTTCTGTAAGCTTGGTTCTTTAATTGTGTACTGTTCCAGCGTCAACAAGGGGCACCACTTAATATCTGGGCCATTGAATCTGATGGCGGAAAGGTGAATTAAACTTTCCTATCACTCTGTGGGATATCTAGTATGTATGATCTGAAACAGACCAGGATGGTACAGTGCAGTTAGGTAAGAATAATGGCATGTGCATTATAATTGGCTTTGTACTTCTGAACAAATGGCCATGGTTTGCACTGGTACTTGTTTTTTTGTAACCTACCTGTAAGTACTCATTTTGATAGATAGACTTGGTTTCGTTGGCCATGAACATCTGAATATCGAAAACTTACTCTCTTCCATGAAGCACTGGGCCAATGTGAAATTCTGCTTAGATAGGATCCCATTGCAGTTATGCTTCCTTGAGACCATGTGCGACATTGGGTCCAAACACGACTGTTCGAAGGTCATGGATGGCATTGTCCATGAGCTGAACCTGCAGCTTAGGCAGCATTTTTTTGCTATATCTATTGTCTACTAATATGGCAGTTATGATATTGATCCAGGCTATGGTGAAAAAGAGACTGCAATTGTTGAATGAACCTTAGAATGTTAGTTAACTATTGAGTTAGTTGACAATCACAGACATGACAGCATTGCTGAAAGTCCTCAGTATTGATGCAAATCCATTGCAGTATGCAATTGGATACTAGAATAGTTGGCTGGATGCAGATGACAGATGTTGTGTGACAAGTCCTTTGGTGGTAATGCAGGATTGGAGGAGGCTACACTCTTCCAGTTCCTTTGTTGGCATGAATGAAGTATTGTTTATCATTTACACTGCAAAAGGAGCATCTGTGTCAAACTGACAGTCCCGTAAACATGTGCTTGACCATGTCCTGGGATTGCACGTTGTATTACTTTGTTCACAAAAAAATAAAAAAATGATAGGTGGCCAATCAGCTGATTATAGTGTGGTTTTATAACATTCACTAGACAGTAATATATCCTGGAAGTACCTGGAACTTGTACTGTGTGAGTGGGACAGAGTGGACGAAGTGGTGCATATCTAAAATAACAGAAATCCAAAACTGTTGTGATTCTATTTGGTGCAGGAGGAATTTCACCCACATTTTTGCTTTGAGACTCACTGACTACAGGTGCATGTTTTAACAACAACATTTTGGATCTGTACAACATATTTAAGTAACATTCCAAGGCATTTCACAGGAGAATTATCAAACAAAATTTGATACCAAGCCTCAAAAGGAAATAACGAGGTAGTTGACCAAAAATTTGGTCAGAGATAGGTTTTAAACAGCATTTTTTAGGAAGAGAGCAGAGAGGGGGAGTGATATTAGGAGGCAATTCCAGACTGACTTCAAACACAATTGAAGTTTGGTGAGAAGAGGAAATTTTCTAACTTTTACATCCTATAGGATTTGGTTTCTGCTCTTCCACAGAGGTGGGGGGGAAGGAGGGGGAAGTAAACTGTTGGTGACTATCTGGTGAATATTGGGTAAACAGTCAAGGTCTATTTTCTGAAGGTTTAAAATAGTGATAGAGTTTGTGATATTGATAAATATCTAAAGGAAAATAAATAGTTGAATAAAATAATTAAGTAATTAATTAAAGCTCATGAGTATAGCAGGATTGGTCATGTGTCAAGGCTGCAGCAGGTAGGAACTCATAGATACTGGTATCATACAGGACGAGCATATTTGCAGTAAGTGTCTGTAGCTTGGGGAGATTAGGCTCAGCCATTAAGGTGAAGGCTGAGCTGCAGACACTGCAACATATCAGAGAGGGTGAGAGGTACCTGGATGCTTTGTTTCAGGAGGTCATCACAGTCTTTGGGATAGAATCTTGTAAGCTGGAAAGTAGTTGGGGACAGGAGAGTGTGACTGCAACTGAGGCAGGTAAGGCAGCCTTTGTAATTGTTCAACAGTTTGAGGTCCTTTCAGCTTGTTTGGATGAAAGTATGGGATCCAAAATGGATGAGCTGACTGACCATGGTACTGTGGTACTGGATGCCATTCAAATGGGTGGAGCACATAAGAATGTAGTGGTAGTAGGGGACAGCATAGAGAGGGGGTTGACACCGTTCTGTGGAGCAAGAAGCAAACTTCCAGATTGCCGTGTGACCAGCCTGCCTGATGCCACACTTGGGGTAAATTCTCCAGACTGGAAAGGAACTTCAGGAATTGGAAGGGGAGGATCCAGGAGTCTTGGTCCATATAGGTATTAAATTCATAGGCAGGATGAGGAAGTAGGTTCTGCATAAACAGTGTGAGGAGCCAGGTACCAAAATGAAAAGCAGAAACTCAAAAGTAATTTCTGAATTATTATCTGAACCATGCGTAAAATGGCATAGGACAATAGGATTAGAGATCTGAATGTATGGCTTAAAGACTTATGTGGGTGAAGTGGATTCCACTTGTCCTTAAATGTCACATACCCTTCAATATTCAGATCCCAATCTATGTCATCCAGTAGCCATGTCTCCATAATGGCTATCAGACTGTACTTATAAATTTCTATTTATGTTATCAGTTCATCCGTTTTTTGAATATTATGTGCATTTTGTAGCATTTAGCCGAATCTACTGATATACTCTTGTGAATCTTTCTTGCTTTGTCAGTATTGTTTGGTACACCGCATTTTCCTAAAAATGCCTCCACCGTTTAGTTAAAGACTCTCTATTTCCTAGTTATCAGATTTATTATTGGGAAAGTATTGGGAGTGTGGAATCTGTATCGTTGGGATGGTCTACATCCAAATTGTACTGGGACTGATGTTCTTACAGTGGGAGCGAGGGATATTTTTAATTTAAAACCCTCTCTATTTCCCTAATTATGTCATTCGCAAGAACGCTGGTTTCAGCACTGGTCAGCTGTAGACCATTACAACAGTACTGATCCCACTTTCCCCAATACTGGTGCCAGTGCCCCATTCAAACTTAATCACTTCACTGAAGACCAAAGCAGCATCCAGTGCAGACCCCTCTGCACCAGAGTTCTGCAATCTCTCTTCATTTAAATAGTGTATTGCTTTTCTATTCTTCTGGACAATGTAGACACAGTCATATGTATCTACTTATACTCCATCTGCCAAATTTAGTTACCGTGCATTCAGTAACTTTGGGGTATGAAGGCAGACCCGGCTAAGGTGAACTGGGAAACTAGATTAAAAATTAGGGAAATACAGTTGCAGTGGCAGACTTTTAAGCAGCTATTTAATAACTCTTAACAAAAATTTACCCCAGTGGGAAAGATGGGCCCTTTGAGAAGGAAGCACCATCCATGTCTAAATAAGGAAGTCAAGAATAGTATTAAATTGAAAGAATCACTGTACAAATCATGGTAGGTCAGAGGATTGGACCAGCAACAGATGAATATAAAGATAATAAAGGAGGCAGAAAGCAGATTGAGGGAAAGCTAGCTAGTAATATAAAAACAGACAGTAAGAATTTCTGTAAGTATTTTTGAATAGGAAAAGACTAACAAAGCTAGTGTTGGTCCTCTAGAGTATAAGTTTGGGGAATTGATAATGAAAATAAAGAAATGACAGAGATATTGAACAGGTATTTTATTTCTGCTTTCACAGTAGAAGACTTAGACAACTTCCCAAAGATGATTGACAATCAAGAGGTGATGGGGAGCATTGTGAAACAATCATGTTCATCAGGAAAAAGGTGCTTGGAATACTGTTAGATCTAAAAGTTGACAAGTTCGCAGGACCAAATGATCTATGTCCTCAGGCCTTAAAAGTTGTAGCAAGATAGTAAATAAAAACAATAATCTTCTAAATTCCTTAGATTCTGTAACAGTCCTAGTGGATTAGAAAAAAGAGGGAGGCAGAAAGCAAAAACTGTAGGGCAATTAGCTTAACATCTGTCATAGGGAAAGTGTTACAATCCATTGCCAAGGCACTTATAGCAGGATACTTAGAAAACCATGATGTGATCAGGCAGAGTCAATTTCTCTTGAATTTACCCTGACTCCATTTCTCTCCTCTCCTGCCACGTGAACAGCTCCCTGACCCACAGTGCCATGGTCAGTTTGCTCATCCTTCCTGCAGTCCCTTCCCTTGCTCACAAGAGGAGCAAGAATCTCATACCTGTTGGACCAGCGCTCTAGTTCCTGCAGTATTGATCCCTTTGACCCCTCTATTTGTCTCACCCACAATCATACCCTCCTATACCAGACCATTGGCCAAACTCAAAGTAGTTAATCTAAGGGTGTGATTGCTTCCTGAAACACAGCATCCTAATATCTTTCCCTGTCCCTGATGTGTTGCAGCAACTGAAGCTCAGATTCCAGCTCATCAACTTTGAACCGCAGTTTCTCAAGGAACCAACACTTACTACAGATGTGTTTATTATGAACCACAGTGAGGTCCACCAACTTCATAAAGATGAATGGCAGATCAGAAATTGAGACAGCTTGTAAAGAATAGCAAAGAATAACTAAAAAAATTAGTGAGGATGGAGAAATTAGAGTTATGAGAAAGCTAGCTAGAAATATGAAAACAGATAGCAAGGTATTTTGTCCTTAAATGTCACATACCCTTCAATATTCAGATCCCAATCTATGTCATCCAGTAGCCATGTCTCCATAATGGCTATCAGACTGTACTTATAAATTTCTATTTATGTTATCAGTTCATCCGTTTTTTGAATATTATGTGCATTTTGTAGCATTTAGCCGAATCTACTGATATACTCTTGTGAATCTTTCTTGCCTTGTCAGTATAGGTATTTTGAAACAAAGATGAACATTGGTCCTCTAGAGAGACCAGTAATGGAATCTAAAAAAAGGGCAGATGATTTGAACAGATGTTTTACATCTGTCTTTGCAGTGGAGGGTATAAACAAAAGCCTAAAAATAAGTGCAAATCAGAAAGTGGAGGAAGGGAAGAACTTAAACAATTCCAATCAGCAGAGAAAGGAACTGAGAAAATTATTAAAGCTGAAAGCTGGCCTGTCCCTGGGTCCTGTTGGACTTCAGCCTAGGGTGTTAAGAGTTCACCTGCTGAAATAGGTTCTTTGATTTTAATTTTCCAAGGTTCCCTGGTTTTGGAAACATTTTATTAGAATTATGAATTTGACTCCTTTATACAGGAAAGGAGAGCAATAAAGCAGAAACTATTGACCATTTTCTTAACATTGGTCTTGAGAAAATGCTGGAATGTGGGGTTATAATGGATCAGTTAGAAAATCTCAGTGCAATCAAATAGAGTCATCATGGTTTTGTGAAAGGGAATCATGTTTGATTAAATTATTGAAGTTATTTGAGGGAAGTAACAAACAACATGGATAAAGGGAACCCTGTGGATGTGCTGTACTTAAATTTCCGGAAGGCATTTGATATGTGCCATGCCAAAGGATAATGTGCAAAATAAGACCATAAGATGTAGGGGCAGAATTAGGCCATTTTGCGCATTGAGTCTACTCTGCCCTCCAGTCATGGCTGGTAAGTTTCTCAACCCTATTCTCCCACCTTTTCCCTGAAACGCTTTTGATCTCCTTAGAACTCATAGTATAAGGCAGTAACATGTTAGCATAGATACAAGATTGATTAGCTAATAGGAAGCAGGGAATAGGCATAAATGGATAATTTTCAGGTTGTGGTGAGTGGAATGCCTCCAGGATCAGTGCTGGAGCTTTAACGATTTACAATTTATATTAATGATTTGGATGAAGGGACCGAATGTATGGTTGCTAAATTTTATGATGACACTAGGATAGACAGGAAACTGAGTTGAGAAAAGACCATAAGGAGCTTGTAAAGGTTTATAGATAGGTTATACTAGTGGGAAAATTGGCAAATAGAGTACAATATGAGAAAATGCAAACTTGTCCACTTTGGCAGGAAAAGCAAAAAACTACATATTAACGAAGAGACATTATAGAACATTGGGCTGGAATCTGAGTGTCTTGATATATGAATCACAAAAAGTATGCCGCAACATCAAATGGTTAGGAAGAATATGGAATGCTGTTGTTTATTGCAAGGGGAGTGAAATATAAAAGTGGGATGTTTGCAGGAGATGGTGAGTCCACATCTGGAGTAGTCTGGTCTCCTTATTTTGAAAAGGATATGAATGAGTTAGAAACAGTCCAGGGAAGGGATTGAGAAGGTTATTTTATGAGAAAAGGTTAGACAGGGTGGGCCTGTATCCTTTGGAATTTACAAGAATTAAATGTGACCTATTGAAACAGACAAGATTTAGATGAGGCTTGATAGGGTGATAGATTCTTGACTAACAAAAGAGTTGCATGGGTGGGAAAGTGGAGTTGAGACCACAGTCAAATCAGCTATGATCTTACTGACTGATAGAGTAGAATCAAGGGGTTGAATAGCTTAATCCTAATTCACAATTTTGTATGTTCGTAAATCTGGTCTGAAGTAAAAAGATTGGTGTCAGATTTCCTATTTCCCCATCTGTCTTCAAAATGAATTAACATTAAAGGCCTCCTAATTGTTCTTCTGTACAACTCCCTTTGTTCTTCCCCAGACAAAAAGCATAAATGTAATAAGCTCCCTACTGGCCCATTTGGTAAATGCAATGTGTTTTATGTTGTATTAATTCATTTGGACCAAGAAGGTCTGAGGCATTGGGCAGGTCTGTGCTGCATCAGTTGACCACAACTGAAGCAGCATTATTTTACTACATTGAACCTTGATCTGTGGGATCACGTGGTTTGAATTTGAAATCAACCAGAGCTCCTGCTTCTGACCACTATTCTGATCCTGTTAGAAGTGTTCATGTGTATATCAAGTGAAAAGAGGTTTTAGCTGGGCCATGCTCCCTGTCCTTTTGATTTCCTCCAAATAGTCAGCCATCATTTGCTATATAGACACAAGATATTGTGACTACATTGGTGAAATACTGGTGGAAGAATGTCACTTGTGAAATTGTTTTGGTGCATGAGTCATCAAACTTGAGGAGGGAAATAAATTTTTTTTTTCACTGCGGAAATGACACAGATCCATCTAGTACAAATGTTTTGACTTTATGGAAAAATCACTTAAAGGAGGAAAAAGGAATATCCTAATGGAATAGAAACTTCTTAAGTACGTTTCATCTATATTTCTTTGTACACTCGTCAAGAGGACACCCACAGGTCCTTTCCTACTGGCATGTATGAAGCTTTCAAACCTCAATGTTCTTTATTTCACTTTATGACCAAGAGAGTGGCGATGCGGTCCTTTCATGAAGTTTCAAAAGACGTTCTGAATTGAGAAACATAGGTCTAATTATCATAAAGCTTAAAACATAACTATTAGGAACATGTTTGATATCAGTCAAAATATTTCATTGCTGTCTATACACTTAATTCATTAACCCAAATTGTCTCACCAAGAAATCATACCGAAGTGCGTTACAATTACAAATTGAGTATCCATGATCTGAAACCCTCAGGGTAGATTACGTTTTGAATTTCAGATAATTTAGGCTTTTGGATGCTGCATTAGGATTAGGCCAGTTTACATTCCAGTAGCCTAAGCATAGGCAGGCATAATCTTAAACAAGATTTCCCAGTTCTTTTTTCCAGCCATACAACTCTTTAGTCTGCTCAGAGGTTGAAGGAATGCCTGAGAAATATTCTTCTAATATTGAAGAAGTAAAATAAAAGATATTTTTGTCAATAGGTATAAGCATATAAAACAATCTTAAAATATATTTCCATGTGTTTTTTATATACATTTATTATAAATAGAAATTATGGTATTCAGCAATACTTCAAAATGTCTAGAAAAGTGGGATGTATCACTGGATAATGGTACTAGTAATAATTCTCACCCATGAAGTGATCTGCAGTTTTATGTAGGAGTGGATTCAGTGTTGATATATTCTGCTGTGTGCCATTCTCAAATAATTCTTTCAGCTTCATCTGCATTATCACCATTGTTTTTTGTTACATAAGTCTGTCTTTCATTTTTTTGATTGACATTATTTCTTGTTTACTTATCAATACACATCTTAATATTGTCAATGGGTGCTTTCTCTACGTATCCATTACGTCATCATCAACTTAATATAACATCATTTCTGCAATCTCTTTGTCAAAGAATAAGTGACAAGGAGCATTGTTATCAAAAGTTAAACATTGACATCCATGGCCTCCAGCCTATTCACACATTCCTTCAATAAGTGTAATTTGAGATATAAACGCAAAATTGAAGATGAAGAAAGAAGCATACACTAAGTACATAAAAGGATGACAAATAGAAATAAAAGATTGAAAAAAGAACTTGAAAATAGTTGAAAGACAAAGTGAAATGAAAAATTAAATTAGGAAATAAAAAGAAATGATATGTTTGTGGAGAAGTTGGAGGTGATACATTTTGGTAGGAAGTACACATAGAGACAATATAAAACAAAGAGTTCAACTCTAAAGAAGACCTGGGTATATCTTTGCATACGTCATTAGAGTTGGTAAAACAGGTTGAGGACAGTTAATAAAACCTAAGTGTTCAGGACTTTATTAATAGATGTATGAAGTATAAGAACAATGGAGTTATATTGAACATGCATATGAACTCATCTTGAGTATTGCATACTCTAGGACCACTTTTTAGGAAGGAAGTCAAGGTATTGGAGAGAGCACTGACTGACAAGAATGGTTCCAGGGATGAGGAACTTCAGTAACAAAGTAAGATCGGATACCTTGAGACTTTTTCTCGGAGAAAAACGAGTGAGAAGATTTGATAGAGGTATTCAAAATTGTAATATGTCAGGACAGAATAGATAGGGATAAACCCTATACAATCATCAAAGACTTAAGAATGAGAGGTCACATATGGTAATTGACAAAAGAAACAAAAGTGACCCAAGGAAAACTTTTTCTCACAGTATGGTTAGCATCTGGATGACGCTGCCTGAGAGTGTGGTAGATGTAGGATAAATTAAGGCATTAAAGAGGGAATCAGATGCTCATATGAAAAGAACAATCTGCAGAGTTATGGGGGAAGACCAGAGAATAGCACGAAGTGAACTGCTCGTTCAGAGAGCTAGCACAGATACGTTGCACCGAGTGGCAGCCTCCTGTACTGTAATGATTCTGAAATGTACTTTTTGCATACCTGAGCTGGTTTATCAGAGTTTTTTGTCTAGTTCACATGAAAACCTGAAAAATCTTTGACATTGTTGCAGGCCAAAGGTTGTGCCAACCATTGGTCAATATGTTTTCTTCCGTGAGGCACAAACATTAGCAGATGCATCAATGGCATCTTGAACTGTAAGCTTATTTTGGAAGTCTACTCTAGGCCTCAGTTCACAGCTCTAAAGCATACTGTTCAAGAAGGAGTCTTTATATTTCATGGACTGAAGAATGCCTTGGTGCATTGACTGAATTAAGGACGTTACTTTTGGGGGGTGGGGGGAGGGAAGGTAAACATTGAAAACATTGTTCTTCACCAGCAGTTCAGCAGGGAGATATGATGAACAATTATCCAGGAATGACGTGATTTTACAGTTTCCTTCAAATCCAGCTACTTTACAATGCACACGTACCTCTGGTTTCACAACTGCTTCTGAAAATATGTCCCTGCATAGTAATGAATGGGTTTGGTGGGATTTTCTGGCCCCCGTCTTCCCCAAGACCAGAAATGCCTACCTAAGGTCAATGGACCTTCAGTGGTCTGTCAAATTTTCTGTCCCGCCTACAACAATTCCTGTGTCAACAGGACAAAAAATTTACCCTATTGTGTCTTAATCTTTGCAAAGCACTTGGGATGTTTGCTTTTCCTGATTATAGCCATTTTATGTTTGTGTATGCCAACCAAAATGGCACAACTAAGCATTCTTAACAACACTGATACACTCTCCTCAGCTATGGCTACTATGTTCCTCAGGGTGTACTATCAGAACAGACTTGTTGCATCAATGTAAATTTATTTAGGCAATATGTTTTGATATGAAATTAATTTAGCAATTCATCAATATGTTGTTCAGTGGCAATATGATCTGCAGATATTTTATCACCATAAACTTTCAAAAAGTTGATATCATGATGCTTCTTGAAATTCTGCAACTGACCTGTTGCGTATTCACATGCACTTTCAAGCCTCAGTTCTTTGTGATAGGTCTTATCTTTCTGCGTGATTAGTGGGCCGGTCAATGGAAATCTGTTAATTCTGACAAATTCACTCCACGTAACACAATCATGTTCATCGTTTTTCAGCCTATGCAAAATTTTCCTATTATGCATTAACTTTTGTGAATCACTTTCAACAATTTGCATCTCTGCTTCTTTAAATTGTATAAAGTGGTGATATCCACCTCATGCTCCTCGCTCAGTTGCCTCACAAATGCACCATGGTCAAGTTTCCACAGCAACACTACTTTCTTAGCCGTTGATAACAAATTATATATCTGTTTCCTTTTGTTAACCACAAGGATATTTGGTAGTTTTTTTTGACATATTCACTACAAAATCACAAGGTGAACAGTGCAAGTAAATGTCGAGCTTCCTGTGATAAAGATCAGGTGTTGTTTCTGAGGTTTGTGTCAGTGTGGGCTGTCTCAGGTCAGGACCTCTCCATTGCTAAAGTTGGGTTGTGTTAACTCGGGTCAGGGACTCCCTGTGCTCAAGGCTGGGTGTGGTTGGTGAGGTTCATGTTGGGTCGTGTCATGTTGACTAGAGTCAAGGACTTCTTGTACTCAAGATCAGGTGCAGTCGGGCAAAGTTTGTGATGATGTGGGTCAGGGACTTCCTACGGTAAAGGTCAGTGAGATTCAAAAAAAGTGCAGTGTTTAGACTTATTCAGTTGTTGTATTTACAGGTAAAAGGATACTTGACATGTAAGGCATGTATTACCAGGTTTATAGCCCAGTGGAATATAATGATAAACCTGTATCCACAAATGCTGTACCCCTGCGTTTTACAGTGACAAACCAATATCCACAAGTACTGTATGAGAATGTTAGAATTACAAACTTATATTCACTAGCACTATATCCTGATACATTAACAGTCATGGATAAGACCTTTCTCCATGTGTCTCCAAAAATTATTCTTTGATTACAGTATATTCTATGTTATATCTGTATTATGAAAGTACATGATATAGTCTACATGGAACATTGAGATAGAGGGTAAGACTTATTGAGGACTTAGCTTCCGGGGTGGCCCTGAAAAATGCCGAGGAATGACTGATGTTTTGTGTATTTCCATTCCAGCCTGGTGACTTTTAGCTTGCTTTTAAGCTATGAGTTTGAGTATAGGAGTAAGGATGTTCTACTGCAGTTGTACAGGGTGTTGATGTAGTCTGTGCATTTTTGGTGTCCTTATCTGAAGAAGGATGCTCTTGCTAAAGAGGGAGTGCATGCAGCAAAGAATTACTTGGCTGATTCCAGGGCGGAATTAGCAGGAATATGGCAGGACTGTCATACTAAGAGAGACTAAATCGGTTAGGATTTTATTCATTGGCGTTGAGAAGAGTGAGTGGGTAATCTCATAGAAACTTTTAAAATTATAACAGGATTAGACAGAATAGATTTCCAATGCTGGGAGAGTCCAGAACTAAGGATCATATTTTGAGGATAAGGGATAAGAACATAAGAACATAAGAAATAGGAGCAGAAATAGGCCATCCAGCCCCTCGAGCCTGCCCCACCATTCAGTAAGATCATGGCTGATCTGCAGTGGTTCAGTACCACTTTCCTTAATTCCCTTGTCAATCAAAAACCTATCCATTCTTGACTTGAACATATTCAGCAAGGAAGCCTCCACCACTTCGTCAGGCAGAGAATTCCAAAGATTCACCACCCTTTGCATGAAGAAATTCCTCCTCAACTCTGATCTGAATCCCCCCCCCCCCCCCCCCTCTCCCCAATCTTACGGCTGTGCCCTCTAGTCCTGCTATCTTTGTTAAGCGGGAAGAGTGTCTCAACCTCTACCCTATCCATCCCCTTCATTATCTTATATGTCTCAGTTCTTAAAAGATAAACCTTTAAGAACTGAAATGAAGAGAAATTTCTTCATCTAGAAATTGGCGAATGTGTGGAATTCACTCTCACAGAAAATAGTTGATGCCAAAACGTATGATTTCAAGAAGGAATTAGATACATCACTTGGGGATAAAGGGATATGGGGGGGTCTTGGAGATGGATCAGGGTATTGAATTTAATGATCAACCATGATTATAATAAATGGCGGAGCAGAATTGAGGGATCAAATTGCCCACTGCTGCTTCCATTTTCTATGCATATTTCTATGTATGTTTTGGAATCTTGGAGTAACCCTGTTTGGGTTGAGTAGAATAGGCTGCTGCTTTAAGAGTTTTTGAGGCCATTGTCAGTACCTAAGCAGACACCCAGCAGTGAGCCAGGGGCACTCACCAGATTTCACAATACTTCATTTTCAAGTGGCTCTTGAACTGAATGATCCTTCGCAGAATCTCAGTTCATATAAAGAAGAGGAAGCAATTTGAATTTATGTAGATTCTTTTACATTCTCAGGATATCACAATGTATTTCAGAGGCAATTAATAACCAGTTGTTTGTAGGAAGAGATCTTTAAGCTGTGGAAATTATTGGTAGAGGCTTTTCAATAATAATCGCTGTTCTCTTTGCTTTCAACCATTGCTTCTTAGCTAATCACGTCAGAATTTACTTTCAAAGGAATTGACTTAAAGCATTAAATGAAAATATACAGACACTAATAGAATTTATGAAGTGTTAGAAAATATAAAGCACTTGTCCCAAAATGTCATATAGGCAAGCTTTTCAGTGATGCTTGTGAAAGCTGCAGTGTTTTACGTTCTACCTAATGCAACTGAAAGTGACAGGTAAAATCTGAAATTATTGAAAACGCTGAAATTCCAAAAAACAGTGCATCAGCTTAACATTGTTTACTTTGTTCACTTCCACTGGTAGCATTCCCGTTGTCCCAGTAGGACTGGTGCCATAGAATTTCATAGAATATTTGATCATTGTGGCACATGCTTACCCTTTTCTATAGACAGCTTGCATATCCAATCTCCTTTTTAAAAAGAGCTGTCTTGTAAAATATTTATTATCCTTGATGATGGTCAATTTTGCATGTCTGCTATTGGAAAACAGTTCTTTTTGGAGCTTGCTCTTTTTATTTTGGTTCTCACTATTACTTTCTAAATTGTCAATTGCACACTACCACTGACTTCATATTTCTAAAAATGTGAATCTTTTTCCTTGTCAATTATCTTCGTTCCATCACTTTGTATCCATTGCTGATGCGTCCCTTAAATGTCTTATGTCTTATTTTCTTTTATTCTTTAGTATGCGCAAGGAAAAAATTCAGATTGTCAAAATGTGTTGTTCCACATAAAATGAGTCCAATTCTAAATCTGTTGCTCTAATTATTTGTTGGTTGTACAGGCAAAGACAACTCTTTCCCCCTTTTGAAACCCATTGTCAGCATCAATTTTCAAATCAAGTATAGCACAGATGGATTAATGCTCCCTCAATGTTGCCAGTCAATAGTGAAATAGTACATCAGCCATAGTCATGGTCTATCTCAATGAGATTGTGTTTTGTTCCACCTAGTTTTGAGATGGAGCGAAATCCATTTTGTTTACAGTCATCTTCCACTAAACGTAAGAACTAAGAGTCCCTCGAACCTGCTTTGACATTCAATAAGATCATGGCTGATCTCTTTTGTGGACTCAGCACCACTTACCCACTCAGTCACCATAACCTTTAATTCCTTTACTGTTCAAAAATATTTCTACCTTTGTCTTAAAATCATTCAATGAGAGCCTCAATTGCTTTCCTGGGTGAGGAATCCACAGATTTACAATGTTTTGGGTGAAGAAGTTCCTCCTCAACTCAGTCCTAAATCTGTTCCTCTTCGTTTTGAAGCCATACCCCCGAGTTCTAGTTTCAGCTGCCAGTGGAAACGACCCCCCTGCTTTTTATCTCATCTAGTCCCTTCATTATCTTGTATATTTCAATAAGATCTCCCTCATTCTTCTGAATTCCAATTACTATAGCCCCAGTCTACTCAGTCCCTCCTTATAAGCCAATCCGTCAACTCCGGAATCAACCTAGTGAATCTCCTCTTCATTCCCCCAAGTGCCTGTATATCCTTTTTCAAATAAGGAGACCAAAACTACTCCAGGTGTGGCCTCAACAGCACTGTATACAGCTGCAACATAACCTCCCTGTTTTTAAATTCCATCCTTGTAGCAATGAAGGACAAAATTCCATTTGTCTTAATTACCTGCTGTACCTACAAACCAACTTTTTGTGATTCATGCACAAGGACATCCCAGTCCCTCTGCACAGCAGTATACTGCAATTATTTTACCATTTAAATAATCATCCATTTGCTGTTATTCTTACCAAAATGAACATTTACCAGCATTGTATTCCATCTGCCCTTGCCCACTCACTTAGACTATCTATATCCCTCTGGAGACTTTGTGTCTCTGCACATTTTGCCTTGCTACTCATCTTAATGTCATCTGCGAATTTTGACACACTACACTTGGTCCCCAAGTCCACATCATCTATCTAAGTTGTAACCAATTGCACTCCCAATACTGATCCCTGAGGCACATCACTAGTTGCTGATTGCCAACCAAAAAAACACCCCTTTACCCCCACTCTGCTTTTTGTTTATTCACCAATCCTCTATTCATGCTAATACATTACCCATTTTGCTGTGCACCTTTATCTTATGCTGCAGTCTTTAGTGTGGCATCTTATCAAATGCCTTCTGGAAATCCAGATATGTCACATCCAAGGGTTCCCCATTGTCCACTGCATATGCAATGTTCTCAAAGAATTCCTCCAGATTAGTCAAACATAACCAGCTGTTCATGAACCCTTGCTGCGTCTTCCCAATGAGACAATTTATATTCAGATGTCTTATTATTCCTTGATAGATTTGAGCGTTTTCCCTGCGACAGAAGTTAAGCATATAGTTACCTGCTTTTTGTCTGCCTCCTTTTTTTAAACAGTGGCGTCACGTTTGCTGTTTTTCAATCTGCTGGAACCACCCAGAGTCCAGCGGATTTTGGTAAATTATCATTGCTGCATTTGTTATTCCCCCCACCATGTCTTTTAGTATTTTGGGATACATTCCATCAGGGCCAGGAGACTTATCTTCCTTTAGCCCCATCAGCTTGCCCAACGATACCACTTTAGTGATATTAGTTTCCAGTCCTCACCTGCCATAGATCTCTTGTCATCAATTTCTGGCATATTATTTGTATCTTCCATTGTGAAGAGAGACACAACATACCTGTTCAATGCCTTGGCCATTCCCTCATTTCCAGTTATTACTTCTCATCCTCTAAAGGATCAATGTTTACTTTAGCCACTCTTTTTCATTTTATATGTTTGTAAAAACATTTGCTATCAGTTGTAATATTCTGACCTAGTTTATTCTCATCGTCCATATTACTTTCGTTCATTGTTTTTTTCTGGTTTTCTGTTGACTTTTAAAGATTTTCCAATTCTCTAGTTTCCCATTAATCTTTGCCACTGGTTTGCAGTGGTTCCATTCCCGTGAAATCTCGCAGAGCTGAAATCGTGAATGTAAATTTGTGCTTGCGCAGAGTATGTTTTTGACTTGGAAAAAATATGCAAAATATGAGAGTTTAATCTTTTTTTTAATTCTCTAACCTGTCCAGTAAAGTGAGAGTCATTGGTGCACTTACACTTCTGTACATAGTTATCATTTTCAGATGTGCGTAATACAGTCTGCCATTTCATCAATGCAGCAAAATATGTTTTCAGTGTTTTTGTGCTCTTGTGCAAAATCCCATTTTGACAGCTTTTGCAGCATTGGATAGGAAAACATGTGAGCAAGTAGGTAGGCATTCATTGGACTCTTAAGGATCAGTGGCCTTCTTGCCTGAGAAACATACTGCACCTGTGATAACATCATCTGTCAGTTCCATTTTGCATCATTTGGCATTGTCCGTAAGTTTCCATGGTTGTCTGTTGGAATTTCCATGCTAGCCTCCTGCAGCCATGGGGTTGGTTGTGATCATCTCTGCTTGCCACTTGATGCCACAGTTTTCCATTCATCACAGTTACGGATTGCACAGTGGTGCAGTGGTTTGCACTGCTACCTCATAGCACCAGGGACCCCCAGATTCAATTCTAACCTTGGGTCACTGTCGGTGTGGAATTTGCACATTCTGCTTGTGTCTGTGTGGGTTTCCTCCGGGTGCTCCGGTTTCCTCTTATAGTCCAAAGATGTGCGGGTCAGATTGGTTCTGCTAAATTGACCTTAGTGTCGGGGATTAACAGGGTAAACATGTGGGGTTACACTAATACGGCCTGGGTGGAATTGTGGTCAGTGCAGACTCGATGGATTGAATGGCCTACTTCTGCATGATAGGGACTCTTTGATTCATCTTCTGTCTGATATTTCTAACTTTCTCAAATTTAGACATACTCAAGTTTTGCATGTCCTTTCACAGAAAAATCTCAATGTCAAATGACATGGTCCATGATTTCATGCTCGTATTTGGTCTAACTCCATTCTGATTGGTCAGCAAATTCATATGACAAATGTGGACAATTTTGATTATCATGGGATCATTCTATGAGATTTAATAATTGGCCCGTGATTACTTCTGTGTAACTGGAATTTTGTGTCATCTAAATTTGATTTATGATTTCACTATCAGTCAGTGGAGAGAGGAGATTTTATGGTCAATCTGGGCTGCGTTCAAATATGGGTCCCAGAGATCAATAAAAAAGCTGCTTGATCCACTGTGGCACCTAGTATGTGAGGCCGTTATCATAAGTTAGCAAATTACTTCCAGATTTTTCTTGTAACTCTCTTTTGAGTTTCTCCAAATATTGTTTGCAACATTCTGAATTTGATTTCAGCAGCAAGATATAATGGGTTAGGGCCATCTGTCAGATATAATGCATTTCCCTATTAGCCAAAGTTCCATTATTGACTTGGAACTTTTAATGAATAGCCAGTGACCACAGCAGAACCTTTTTGATCATTTCCTGTGAACATTGGTGCATTGCATGCACATTTCCTGCACCAAAATGTGCATAGTTCCCTGCGTTAAAACTAGACAGTTACTCATTTACCTAGATCATTTAAGTTGAGTCAAACTTCCTTTAAGTTCTACTCTCCCCTTATCACCTGGTTCAATAATTTAGCCTGAACAGAAATTCTGATACCATAAGTCTAGCTACACATTGTATTAAGTTGAAATAGATAGCAAGCTCAATGTTTAGTAAGTGTTCCAGAATATAGAGCTAATGAAGATGGAGCAGAAGATAAGGAGAGCAGAACTTAAAAATAGAATGCTGAGTGTTAGAATGTAGGACCTTAAGTCATTGCAGCCACAGGTTCGCAGATGAAGATTTTGAATTCAATGCTTTAATGCTTTGGGCAATAGACAGAAGTGAGGATGGGGTGAAGAGAGTATTGATGAGAGTTTCAGATGATTTGAGCAAGGGAAGAATGAGTAAAGCTATTTAATCTTGCACAAAAGACCAAATTTCTCCGCTACTACTATCACTGCCATTGTCAACCCAGTACCAGTCGTCACTTTATTCATTTCAGGCACAAATCAGCCCTTTAAGGACATTGGGCAGAATGTTCTCAAAATTGCATTGGATCAAATAGCACTCTGTTCAATTTCAGAATACTTTAATGGGAATGGGTGTAGTTGGTTGGACCAACATTTTGTTGCTCATCCCTAAGTTTTTCAGTCCTCCTTTATTGGCTTCTAAATTCCTCCCAATCCTCAGGCTTATCGCTTTTTTTTTGGCAGCCTTATAAGCCATTTCTTTTGATCTAATGTAATCTTCTAACTTCTTAACCATGGTTTATTCACTTTTCTCATTAGGTGGATATAATTTAACAATTTCACACACCCATCAGCATAGCTTACTGAAGTTCCAGTGACAACACTGGACAATATTCAGACTAATTAGTGAATATAATATAACAATTTAAAACAAAATAGGCTTCTTTCTTGGTTTCCAGTTCTGAGGAGGAAGAATATGAAGACCCAGCCTGTTAGAAAGTTCCAGCTTGTGCCTGTATGTCTGTGTGCTACAGTTTGGATTGTTTATTACAGCATAATATTGCTCCATCTCTTAAAACATGCTGGGTTACAAATAACTACTATTTAATAATGACTGGATTTCAAAGACTTGCATTTTCAATATGCTTAAATAGGGGGAAAGGTATAGTCTCTCCATCCCATTGTTACCAGCACATAGTGTGTGACTTCTGTCAGTTCTATCATTAAAGAAAATAGTTAGCTGTGTATAAGAAATGTAATAAAAAAGAACTATTTTAAATTCCCAAGTTGTGCTGTTTATTGATTAGATGCAAAGAGAAAACAAATATGATTTGATGCCTTCTACTGTGCTGCTCTTCCCTGAGTGCTAACTATCTCCTAGGTTTGGATAAGTTGTCTGCTGTGCCATCTAACTGAAAACTAAGGTGTCTGGATAGTTCATTATCTTCTCTTAATTGGAGGATAGCATGTAATTGAATCATAGAATCTCTACTGTGCAGAAAGAGCCATTTAGCCTATCAAGTCTGCACTGACAACAATCAAGCCCTGTCACTATAAGCCTTGTATTTACTTTGCTAATAAGGGACAATTGAGCATGGCCAATCAATCTAACCCGCATATTTTTGGAGCATAGGAGAAAATCAGAGCACCTGGAGGAAACCCACGCAGACATGGGGAGAATGTGCAAACTGCATGTAGACAGTCACCCAAGGCTGGAATTGAACCGGGCCCTTGGTGCTGTGAGGTTGCAATGCCACAGTGTTGCACCTTTTTCTCTGTGCAGTGGTACAAAGGAGTGGCAATTTTACTACAGTTTTATAAAACTTCATGGGAGTTGGTTTAGCTCAGTTGGCTGAATAGTTGGTTGGTGGTGCAGAACAATTCCCATATTGGCTGATGGTATTCAGGAAAGCCAGCCTTTTCAACCTTGCCCATCGCCTGAGGATGGTGATCCTCAGGCTAAATCACCACCTCATAGGGGAGAGCAGCCTATGGTCATAGAACAAAGAACAAAACAGCACGGGAAACAGGCCCTTCGGCCCAACGAGCCCACGCCGCCACCCCGATGTTCCCACCTCTACCCGCAATCCCTGTCCTTGTTTATCGATCTGTGGATTAAAAAACCAAATTTGAGACAATTTAGGGAGAATTTGTTTTGCCAATTAGCCTAAGAGCACATCTTTGGGATGTGGGAGGAAACCGGAGCACCTGGAGAAAACCCACGCAAGCACTGGGAGAATGCGCAAACTCCCACAGACACAGGCCCAAATCCATGTATCTGCACAGCACAGCGATAGTCACTGAGCTGTCGTGTTGCCCATCAAATGGTCCAGGTCAAGCGTACAGTAACAACGTGAAGCACTAGGATACTCTCGAAAAAGATCCAAGAGCAGCCCTCTCACGACCCATCGCATGTATGGCCCTCGTTAGACAACAAGGTGGACCAAAGCACCTGTAGGATAAAAACAAGTACATCAATATCATCATCTATTTACACCAGGGACTCCCAAGGCTTGTTATCTGGGACTATGGCGACTTTACCTTTATAAAGCTGTTGTTAAACTGTATCAATGTATTGCATTCAGTTCTGGGCAGCGTGTCTCAGGGAGATTTTGGTCTTGGATTGCAGAGCAAGTTCTTCAGAATGATATCTGAGCTCAAAGGATTAAATTACAATAAGTTATATGGGCTTGTATTCCCTTGAGTATAGAAGATTATGGGATGATCTACATGAGTTGTTTGAAATTAGTAAAGAATTTGAAAGAGTAGAGGGAAATTATTTTCCCTGGTGAGGCAACCCCCAACAAATACACTTAATCTTAAAATTAGAGCTAGGCCATTCAGGGTGATGTCAGGAAGCAGATTTTTCACACAAAGGGAAATGGAAGTCTGGAGTTGGTGCTCAGTTGAAAATTTCCTTGGAGAAGATTTGAAAGAGGTATTCAGAATCATGAAGAGTTTGGACAAAGTAGATAGGGCAAAACTATTCCTGCTGGTGGAAGGATTGAGATCAAAAGGGTACAGATTTAAAACAATTCGGAAAGAAGCAATGGAGACATGAGGAAAACCTTTTTTTATGCAGTGTGGTTAAGATCTGGAATACACTGCCTGAAAATGTGCAGGTAGCAGGTTTGATCAAGGCATTCAAGAGGGAATTAGATTATTATCTGAAATTAATACCGTGCAGGCTAACGCAGAAGGCAGTAGAATAGCATTAGATGCACTGCTCATTCAGAGAGCTCGCACATATGTGATGGCCTATGGCTCCTGCATTCTGGAAATTCTGTGATTCTTTGATTCTGAGTTGAAGGTTAATGAAACCAAAATGTGTTGATGGAGATATAGATTAGCCGTGATCAATTTGAACGGTGAAATAGGCTTGAGTGAGTGAGTGACTTCTTCCTGATCTTGTTCCTCCTAAGTTTTTATAGTGAGACTAACTTTTGGAATAAGAGATGCAATAAGCAGAAATGAACAGAATTATAAAGCACATTGGGAAAAGTGTAAATTAGATTATTGCAATAAGTATTAAAATCTACATTGAATATAGACGATAACAGATTTCAGATTGTTTCACAGAACCATAGAAAGTAGGCCATTCTGCCCTTCAAGCTTGTATCACCATTCAATATGATTATGGTTGATCATGTACTTTCAGTATCTCACTTCTGCTTTCTCTCCATACCTCTTGATCCCTTTAACGTCAAGGACCATATCCAGCTCCCTCTTGAACATCTGTAATGAACTGGTCCCAGCCACTTTCTGTGATAGTGAATCCCACAGGTTCATAACTCATCATCTGTCTGTAGTTTGTTGTGTTCACAGTGAGCAGCATTATCGCATTAATGATAGTGAAAGGGAAGCCAATCAATGGAAACTTAGCCATAAAAACTCTCATTGTTACACTTGCATCCCAGCTGCTTTCTATTATGTATAAAACTCTGCTAGGGGTGCTCAGCTTTGATAAACTTACAGAACAGTTACTAACCTGCCTCATGCAGGGATCCTGTGAAGCTGTCACGCTTGGAACCCAAAAAATTGCCTGCCAATCCTGGCTTGGATACTGAGATGCAGAAGTTTTTTTGTATGCATGGGCATGCATTTCCGTATCTCTTCTGGTGAAAGGAAAATTATGAGGGGGGAGGGGTGATGTTGATACAGTATGCATTCATTGTCATGCGGTACAGTACTGCTAATCCAGAACGCAAAGGGGTGCTACTTGCAACTAGGGCTACAGGTTGCTTGAGAAACCAGGATCACACTTGTAATTACAGCAAGCAAGTTTGTAGAAATTCATGTCCCCCCCACCCCCCCATGAACGCTGAGGATGGCAGAGGGTGTTGTGGAGCTGATATCTGCTAAAATGAATCAGATATCTAGATTTAATTTGCTTTTGCATCAACAGGAATTACTGGGATGATGCAGACTGCCTTATGTGTTACCAACTCATTTATGCCCTAATTGCATTACGCTGGTTGACTTTTTCAGTAAGTGTACCAGGCAGTAGTGAGAGTTGCACAATATCACTGCGTTTTTAATACGTGACTGACATCTCCCAGGAGACGCTCTTCCTCCTTTCAGGAATAGAACATGTATTAAGAGCAGGATTCTTTCTTCCTGCCTGCAAGCTTTCTATTGATTAATTTAGTGATGGTGAAGAGGATCTCCAAGGAAACTAATCTATTTCTGTACAATACTGTAGTCAAGGTTTTGACTGCACCCTGAGTGATATTCATTTGAACACAAAGGATAAAAGGTATTTTGAAAGAAAATGTACATCTGTGTATGTGGATGAAATATAGAGCAGAGATAATCAGAACTTGTGTACAAAACATTGAAAATTGTTCAATTTGTTAATGCTTCACATAAAACATATAGGGATTTTGTGAATACAATCGTTACAGTAGAATTCATTTTATTCACCTACTTTTTATTTAACTTTGTTCCCTGCTGTATGCTGTATAATTCCATGGCATGGACAGTGAACTGCCCGAGGTCAGTATTGCTCTGAACTTAGCTCTTAAAACATACTGAAAAATGTTCTAATTAATTTACAGTCTGCTTCCAAAAAATTAATAAATTAATAAAATTAATTTGTTATAGAATCATAGAGTCTTACAGCACAAAAAGAGATGCCCTTCGGGTCAGTGTGTCTATGTAAGTCATCAAGATGCCCTTAGGCTGTTGTATCTGTGCTAGCAATAAAGCACCTATCTATTCTAATCCTATTTTTCAGCACTTGGTCTGTAGCCTTGTATGCTGTGGCATTTCAAGTGGTCATCTAAATGCTTCTTAAATTATATGAGGGATTCTGCCTCTACCGTCCTTTCAGGCAGTGAGTTCCAGATTCTCACAACCGTCTGGGTGAAACTATCTTTCCTCAATTCCCTTTCCAATCTCCAGCCCCTTACCTTAAATCTATGCCCCTGGGTTATTGACCCCCTTTACCAAGGGGAAAAGTTCTTTCCTATCTATCCTATCAATGTCCTTCATAATTTTGTACACCTCAATTAGATTTCCTTCATTCCTCTCTGCTCCTCAGCCTAACCAGCCTCTCTTCATTGTTGAATTGTTCCAGTTCCAGCCACGCAATATCCTGGTGAATCTTCTCTACACCCTTTCAATTACATCTTTCCTAGCGTGTGGCGATCAGAACTAACTGTAGCCTAAAAAACACTTTATACAGCTCCATATTAACCTTCCTTTTATATTCTATGCCTCGGCTAATGATGGCAAGCAGCCTTTTTATCGCCCTATCTTCTGAAGATACAAAGATACAAACCCTGCAAGGCTATATGACAGAAACTAGTATATTAACACATCTACATGTGATTTTACCAGATCACCCAAATATTCTTTGTTTGCAATCCTTTAAGGGATAGGGAAGAAAGAAAATTGGTTTGTGCCTTTCAGAGTGTATTTTATTATTAGGCAAACCCTCTTTATTCCATGTTCCAAATTTTAGAATTGCCCTTCACACACAGCTCTAATTTTTATATGTGACTGAACCTGTTTGAAATCTTAGTTATATTCAAATGAAGCTATTTATAAAAAGTATCCTAGCACATTTTTCCACCAATTTTTCCCATTTTCCTCCCTTCTCATGGAAATGCAGATTAAAAAATATTTTTAACACAAGTAGGCTTACATTAACACTGCAGTACAGTTACTGTGAAAATCCCAGAGTTGTCACACTCCAGCACCTGTTCAGTTACACTGAGGGAGAATTTTAGTATGGCCAATGCCCTAAACAGCATGCACTTCGGACTGTGGGAGGAAATTAGAGCACCTGGAGGAAACCCACACAGATATGAGGAGAATGTGAAAACTCCATACAGACAGTGATTCAATCTGGGAATCAAACCCAGGCTTTGAAGCAGCAATGCCAACCACTGTGCCACCATGCTGCAAGAAGTCTCACAACATCAGGTTAAAGTTCAACAGGTTTATTTGGTAGCAAATGCCACTAGCTTTCGGGTCTTTGCCTCTTCGTCAGGTGAGTGGGGAGTTCTGATCACAAACAGGCCATATAAAGGCACAAACTCAGTTTACAGAATAGTGATTAGAATGTGAGTCTTTACAGATAATCAAGTCTTAAAGGTGCAAATAATGTGAATGGAAATAGCATTAAGCATAGGTTAAAGGGATGTGTGTTATCTTCAGACAGGACAGTAAGTGAGATGTTGCAAGCCCTGACAAGTCACGGGGGTTACAAATAGTGCAACATGAACCCAAGATCCCGGTTGAGGCCATCCTCGTGTGTGCAGAACTTGGCTTTCAGTCTCTGCTCAACAACTGTGCGCTTTTTTGTCGCCTTGGAAAATGTTTCCCCAAAGATCAGAAGCCGAATGCCCATAACCATTGAAGTGTTCGCCAACAGGAAGAGAATAGTCTTACCTGATGATTGGCGAGCAGTGTACATTCATCTGTTGTCATACCGTCTGCATGGTCTCCCCAATGTACCATGCCTTGGGGCATCCTTTCCTGCAGTGCATCAGGTAGACAATGTTGGCCGAGTTGCAAGAGTATGTAGCGTGTACCTGGTGGATGGTGTTTTCACATGAGATGGTGACATCCATGTCGATGATCTGGCATGTCTTGCAGAGGTTGATGTGGCAGGGTTGTGTGGTGTTGTCGTCACTGTTCTCCTGAAGGTTGGGTAGTTTGCTGCAGACAATGGTCTGTATGAGGTTGTGCTATTGTTTGAAGGCAAGAGGTGGGGGTGTGAGAATAGCCTTAGTGAGATGTTCGTCTTTATCGGTGACATGTTGAAGACTCTGGAGAAGATGTTTTGGCTTCTCCACTCCAGGGAAGTACTGGACGATGAAGGGTACTCTGTCCAGTGTGAACCGTGTTTGCCCTGAGGAGGTTGGTGCAGTTTTTCTCTGTGGCATGTCGGTGCTGTCTATTGATGAGTCGAGTGCCATATCTTGCTCTTATGAGGGCATCTTTCAGCGCCTGGAGGCTCATCTGAGCAGATCCTGTGTATAGGGCCTGTCCGTAGGGGATGGCTTCTTTAATGTATTTAGGGTGGAAGCTGGAGAAGTGGAGCATTGTGAGGTTATCCGTGGGCTTGCGGTACAGTGAAGTGCTGAGGTGACTGTCCTTAATGGAGATGTATGTGTCCAAGAATGCAACTGATTCCAGAGAATAGTCTGTTGTGAGTCTGATGGTGGGATGGAACTTGTTGATGTTATCATGCAGTTGTTTCAGTGTTTGTTCATCATGAGTCCAAAGGAAGAAAATGTCATGGTGTATCTAGAGTGTAGCATTGGTTGAAGATCCTGTGCGGTGCAGAAGTCTTCTTTGAGCCTGTGCATGAAGATGTCAGCATATTGAGCGAATTTGGTCTCCGTGGCTGTTCTGTGTGTCTGGATGAAGAACTGATTATTGAAGGTGAAGACATTGTGGTCCAGGATGAAACGGATGAGTTGTAAAATTGCACCTGGAAACTGGCAGTTGTCAGTTTTGAGTACTGATGCAGTTGCAGCAATGCCATCGTCGTGAGGGATGCTGCTGTAGAGTGCTGAGACATCCATTGTGATGAGCAATGCCCCTGGTTCGACTGCCTGATGTGTGCTGAGTTGCTTTAGAAAATCCGTAGTGTTGCGACAAAAGCTGGGGATTCTTTGTACGTAGTCAGAGAGATTCTCACACAGGGTCCCATGGTTTAGAAGGCACGTCATGTTTTGGTTCTTCAGTCAATTTATCATTTCTATTGCTAGAAAATGAACACAAGCAGGCTATTTGATCATTGGACAACCAAGCAATTCCTGATCCTGTCTATAGGAGCTGTCTATATTAAATTAGAAAATTTAAGTTTATTAGTGTCACAAGTAGACTTACATAAACACTGCAACGAAGTTATGGTGAAAATTAAGACATAATACATGGAATGATATGTGGCAGCATTTGTGCAGCCAGTACAAAAACTGTTGTCTGTAGAAGACACTAGTATATATTAATATTTTGGCTGGAATTTTCTGATTCATGTGTTGTACCGTGGCCAGCAAGAATAGAGAATTTGGCGATTAGCCAAATCTCCATTCACCGCAGCAGGACTGGAGAATTCCAGCTACAGGCAAGATTGGAGAATTCCAACTTTTGTACATGCTAACTTGCTATCAACTCTTTTATGATTTTCTATATCCACGTTTATGACATAAATTGTCTACATAGAATTTAACAGCAGCAATTACAATTGCTGCCTATGGCAATGTTATGGTGTTACCACAGGCAGAAGAGTCTAAATACAGCTTCACAAATTCATAGAATGTCACAATCATAGAATTGTTGCAGCACAGAAGGAGGCCATTTAGACAGTTGCGTGTGTACTGGCTCTCTGTAGAAGCAATTTACCCATTCCTCTACCATTTCCTCATAGTTTTGTACATTCTTTCTTTGGATAAAAACCCAGTTCCCTCATGCAGACCTCAACTGAACCTTCCTTCACCACATTCTCAGGCAGTGCATTCCTGATCTTGACTATTTCTGCATAAAAAAGATTTTCTTCATGTTGCTGTTGATTCTTTTGCTATTAATCTTAAATCTGTGCATACTTATACTTGATCTTTTCAACAGTCATGGAATCCTACAGTGCAGCAGGAGCCATTTGGCCCATTGAGTTTGCATTGACAACAATCCCACCCATGCCCTATCCCTATAAGTCCATGTATTTACCCTAACTAGTCATCCTGACACTAAGGGACAATTTAGCATTGCTTATCCACCCAGCAAGCACATCTTTGAACAGTGTGAGGAAACCACAGCACCCCGGAGGAACCCACGCAGATCTGGAAAAATGTGCAAACTCCACACAAATAGTGACCCAAGCCAAGAACTGAACCTTGGTCCCTGATGGTGTGCCACCATGCTGCTCAAAGTGTTAATAGTTTTTTCCTATCTACTCTGGCCAGACCCCTCATGGTTTTGAACGTTTCTATCAAAACTTCTCTCTGCCTTCTTTTCTCCAAAGAAAACAGTTATAACTTCTCAGATAGATCTTCATAACTTTAAGCCTCTCATCTCTGGAAGAATTTTTTGTACTTTAATAGAATAAAGAATAAAGAAAATTACAGCACAGGAACAGGCCCTTCAGTCCTCCAAGCCTGCACCAACCATGCTGCCCGACTTAACTAAAACCCCATACCCTTCCGGGGACTATATCCCTTTATTCCCATGCTATTCATGTACTTGTTAAGATACCCCTTCACAGTCACTACTGTATCCGCTTCCACTACCTCCCCCGACAATGAGTTCCAGCCACCCACTGCTCTCTGTGTAAAAATCTGCCTAGGACATCTCCTTTAGACCTTTCCCCTTGCACCTTAAAGCTATGCCCCCTAGTAATTGACTCTTCCACCCTGGGAAAAAGCTGCTGACTATCCACTCTGTCCATGCCTCTCATAATCTTGTAGACTTCTATCAGGTCTGCCCTCAACTTCTGTTGCTCCAGTGAGAACAAACCAAGTTTCTCCAACCTTTCCTTATAGTTAATGCCCTCCATACCAGGCAACATTCTGGTAAATCTTTTCTGTACCCTCTCCAAGCCTCCACGTTCCTCTGGTAGTGTGGGGACTAGAATTGAACACTATATTCCAAGTGAGGCCTAACTAAGGTTCTATAAAGCTGCAACATGACTTGCCAGTTTTTAAGCTCACTACTCCTTCATTTTCTCCCGAAAGTATTTTGCCTGGAGAAATACGATGCTTCAGTTGAGGATTACCCAGTGTTCCAAACAAGTTTAGCATAACTTCCTTGTTTTTTATCCTCTGTGTCTCTATTCATAAAGCCTAGGATGCTGTATGCTTTAATAACCCTCTTTCAAGCTGTCCTGCCACCTTCAATGACTATGGCACATAATACACCCAAGTTCCTCTGCTCCTGCAACTCTTCAGAATTGTTCCTTTTAATTCACATTATCTTTCTGCATTCTTTCTACCAAAATAATCACTTCTCACTTCTTTGAATTGAATTTAATCTGCCACTAATATAATCATTCCAACAACCTGTCAGTGTCCTTTTGAAATTCTACACTCTACTTTCATACCAGCCGCACATTTTGAAATTGTACATTGTATACCTAAGTCCAAGCCATTAATATATATCAGAAAGAGCAAGATTGCTACACTAATCCTTGTGGAGCTCTACTTTTTCCAGCCTGGAAAATATCCATTAACCATTAATCTGTTTTGTGTCACTTGGTCATGGGTGGTGTTTTCCTTAATTAAGTCGCATTTGTCCCATATTTTCCTGAGTGATGATGATTTTATGCTGAATTATCATTTCTCCACCACCAAGGTTAAAGTGACTGGCTGGTGGTTGCTGGCCGTATCGTTACATCTTTTTTTTGATCAAGAGTGTCATTACTATCATGTATGCTTGATCCAAAGGCAGATTTTTTTTCTCATTTAGTTTTTCATACCTCTCCATCTTTTGCCAATCTTTTCATTTGCCGGTAACTTCCTACAATTTTCGAGCCATTTAACAATGAATTTCTCTTCCTCTTTATTTTTCCTTGAAATCTTGTTTCCGCAATGTGTCTTACAAGTCTGTCTCCTCTCAAAATATGTCCTACCCAGTTTCTTTGCTCTTTCCTATTTATGTTCAACAAATTGTTCATTCATTCTCCATAGCACTTCATCAATTGCTATTTTTTCTGCTTTGCAGATTTTTCCATTCTTCTCCAAGCCCATACTTCAAAGCTATTTAATAAACTCAACTCCTTTCGTAAGACCCATGTCTCACATCCATACAAAACAGCACTCCAAGCAAGCTCTACAAGTTGTTTTTTGAGTTGTTTATTTAACTTGCCAGTTATCAACCATTTTTTCTTAAAAGATGGCCTATCCCATTGCTATCTTTTGTTTTTTTGTTGCATATTTTTTACTTGCAGAAATTATTCCTAAATATTGGAATTCTTGCGTCTGTTCTAGGTCTCTTATTTTTATAAATATATGAATTTTCTTTGTGATTTTGAAATATGTAACACAACCAGTCAATGTTAATGCCTGCTGTTACTAATACTCCTAATGTATTTGCTATTACAGGTACTTTGTTATCTGCAAATCTAACTTATTATTCCACCCCCTAACATTTACCACCAGATTCTGTTTCTTCAGTCTTTCATTATTGTTTTTGCATAGACATCACAGAGTACCGATGATGAACAAAATCCATGTTAAACTCCTCTTCCAATTCCACATGGTTCCCCAATGTCCACTCTCACTGTTACTATTTGTCCCGTATAAAACTTTCCTATTTGTTGTCTAACTCTCCAGTCTATTCCAATGTATTTCAGCTCTGTCAAGTGATCAATTTAATTAATCTGATGGAATGCTTTTTCAAAATCTACTGAACAAACATTAATTTGTGTTCAAAATCTAAATTGCATTCACTGATTAACCTTATAATGCTGTTTGCCATTCTTGTCCCTCATGCTCCTTGGAATCCAGACTGGTCATCTCTGATTTCCTGTCCACTTTCTTTGCTGCAATCTCAACACTGCTTTCAATGCAAAGGCAATCAGAAGTCAAGACATCAACATGCCCTTGGCATTTTTATCAGGCTGATCATTATTGTCTGTGTGAAATCCTCTGGCCTTTTTGATAAGCACAATAAAAAGTCTCACAACACCAGGTTAGAGTTGAACCAGTTTATTTGATAGTAATCTTAAAGCTTTCGGAAACGGCGTTCCTTCGTCAGGTGTGTGGAAGGTTCTGATCAGAGAAGGGCGTATAAAGTCACACAAAGTTTACAGAATACTGATTAGAATGCAAGTCTTTACAGCTAATCTGCTATTCAAGTCTTAAAGATGCAGACAATGTGAGCGGAGATAGCATTAGCATATACATCGATGACATTTTCTTTCTTTGGACTCATGGGGATCAATCACTGAAACAACTATATGATGACATCAGCAAGTTCCATCTCACCATCAGACTCACAGTGGATTATTCTGCAGAATCAGTGGCATTCTTGGACACACATATCTCCATCAAGGACGGTCACCTCAGCATCTCATTATACCCCTGCAGCAAGTCCGCAGATAACATCACGATGCTCCACTTCTCCAGCTTCCACCCTAAACACATTAAAGAAGCCATCCTCTATAGATAGGCCCTCGTATACACAGGATCTGTTCGCATGAGGAGGATTGCGACAGACACCTCCAGACACTGAAAGATGTCCTCATAAGAACAAGATATGGTGCTTAACTCATCAATAGACTGTTCCAATGCGCCATAGTGAAGAATCACACCAACCTCCTCAGAAGACAAACATGGGACACGGTGGACAGAGTACTGTTCGTCATCCAGTACTTCCCTGGAGAGCTACAACATCTTCTCTGGAGTCTTCAACACCATCATTGATGAAGGTGAACATCTCGCCAGGGCCATCCCCACACCTGCATTTCTTGCCTTCAAACAACCGCACAACCTCAAACAGACCGTTATTCGTAGCAAACTACCCAGCCTTCAGGAGAACAGTGACCACAACACCACACAACCCTGCCACAGTGATCTCTGCAAGACATGCCGGATCATCGACATGGATGACATCATCTCACATGAGAACACCATCCACCAGGTGCATGGCACATACTCTTGCAACTCTGCCAACGCTGTCTACCTAATATGCTGCAGGAAAGGATGTCCCGAAGCGTGGTACGTTGGGGAGACCATGCAGATGCTACAACAACGGATGAATGAACATCACTCAACAATCACCAGGCAAGACTGTTCCTTTCCTGTTGGTGAACACTTCAGCGTCATGGGCACACGGTCACGGGCATACAGTCTCTGATCTTCGGGTATGCGTTCTCCAAGGTAGCCTTCACAACACATGACAGCGCAGAGTCGCTGAGCAGAGACTGATGGCCAAGTTTCACACACACAAGCATGGCCTCATAGTGGATCTTGGGTTCATGTCGCACTATCTGTAACCACCATGACTTGCCTGGGCTTGTAAAATCTCACAGTGTCCTGCCTGGAGACAATACGCATCTCTTTAAACTATGCTTTTGCAGTTTAAGGTAGTTTAATATTTAAGGACATACAGTTCATACAAAAAGTTGGAAAATAGGTCAACACATGACTTCAAAATAGGGACTGAATTAGATGCGCAAGCCTTCGACCAGGGTTTCCAAAGCATTTCCCTTTTGACCTCTGAAGAGGACAGAATCCCTGAGAAACATTCTTATTGCGTTGATGAGCTAACCTGCAGAAACCAAGTTACAAATTCATTATCTCCTAACTTAGAAAATGCCCCATTTAAGCTCACTCTCTGCTTTCTGTCAGTTAGCCGATCATTTATTCATGCTATATATTATCCCAGCACCATGAATTCTTACCTTAACCATTAACCATTTGTATGACATCTTATCAAATGTCTCTTAGAATTCAGGTGTATTGTATTTACTAGTCCTCCTTCATCTATGTTACTAGTCATGTGCATAAGCAACTCTAATAAATGTGTCAAACAGGATTTCCGCTTAGTAAAACCATGCTGAGATCTTCTTTTTCTAAGTACATTGTTAACACTTCATTAGTAATAGATTCCAGCATTCTCCCTACAACTGATGTTTGGACAACTGGTTCATTGGTTTTTCTTCTTCTTTCCCTCTTTTCTTGAAAAGCAGTATAATATTTGTTAATTTCCAGTCTGATGGACTCTTCCCCCATCCAAGGAATTCTGGAATATCACAGCTAGCACATCCATTTTCTCTGCAGCGATTTCTTTCAAAACTCTTAAGATGTAGGTCACCAGGCCCTGGGATTTGTTGGATCTTCCAATACTTTTGCTCTGATATTTATTTTCCTAATTTCTAAACTTTTTAACCTCTGGGTTACTGTCGATTTCTGGAATGAAACTTGTGTCTTCAACTGTGAAAACAGACTCAAAATATTTTTTCAATGCTTCTGCCATTTCCTCATTCTCCATGATAATTTCTTCTGTCTGTGATTGTAATTGACCAATGTTTACTTAAGCTACTCTATTTCTCTTTATGTACTTAAAAACCCTCTTAATATCTGTTTTTATATTACTGGCTAGTTTATTCTCATAGTTTTCCCATTTTGTCAACTATTTGGTAGTCCCCTGCTGGTTTCTAAAACATCCAAATCGAAGATTTGATTTTTTTTTGCAATATTGTAAACCTTTTTAAAACATCTAATACTGCCCTTAATTGCTGAGTGACCCACAGAAAAAGACCTTCATGCTAAGTTGTTTTTCAGTGGAAGATACTTTTTTAGACATTCTGAATTGTTTCTTTAAATGTTCACTACTATATATTTACCTCCATATCTTTTGATCTATTTATCCAATTTACCTCAGCCAGCTCTTCCCTCATACCTATGTAATTGACTTCGTTTAAATTTAAGATTCCTGTCGATCATTGGAGTATGTCACTTTCAAACATGCAATTCAGTGGTATTATGATCACTATTTCCCAGTGGAACTTTTACCATGACATAATTCATTAACCCTGCTTTGCTATGCAAAGATCCAAGATAGCTTTATCCCTAGTTGGTTCCAAAATGTATTGCTCCAAGATACTGTCGTAAAAGTATTTCAAAAACTCATCTTCTAGACTTTTACTAATTTGATTGCCCAAGTTTATATGAAGATCAGAACTGCCCACAATTATGACATTGCCTTTGTTACAGGCTGTAATAATTTCTATTTTGTTGCTCTGTCCAACAGTATAGTCAATGTTAGTAGTTATAAACTACTCCCGCGGGTGTTTTTGACTCTTGCTATTTCTAATTTTTGTCCATTCTGATTCTATTCATGACCTTCTGGTGCCAGATCCTTTCTCATTAAGGTTCTTATTTCATCCCTTACTCTCAGGACTACCTTTGTTATTTTGTCTGTCTTTTTAAAATATTGTGTATCCTGGTATATTTATTTCGTAACCTTAATATATAAATGACTTGGAAGAGGGAGTAAGTGGAGTGATCAGCAAGTTTGCAGATGATACAAAGATGGCTGGACTTGCGGATAGTAAGGAGCATTGTCAGGTGATGCAGCAGGACATAGGCAGGTAGCTTGGGCAGATAGATGGCAGATGGAATTTAATCCTGATAAATGCGAGGTGATGTATTTTGGGAGAAAGAATGTAGGGGGGAGGTATATGATAAAGGGTAGACCTATTAAGAGTATAGAAACGCAGAGGGACCTGGGGGTGCAGGTAAACAAGTCTCTGAAGGTGGCAGAGCAAGTGGAGAAGGTTGTGAAGAAAGCATATAGTATGCTAGCCTTTATAGGAAGGTGTATAGAGTACAAGAGCTGGCAGTTGTATAAAACGTTGGTTAGACCTCATTTGGAGTACTGTGTCCAGTTCTGGTCGTCTTACTACCAGAAGGATGTGGAGAGTCTGGAGAGAGTGCAGAGAAGGTTTACCAGGATGCTGCCTGGTATAGAAGGTCTGAGTTACAAGGAGAGGTTAGGCAAATTGGGACTGTTTTTCTTAGAAAGACATAGACTTAGAGGAGATCTAATAGAGGTGTACAAGATTATGAGGGATATAAATAGACTAAACAGGGTTAAGCTTTTTCGTAGGATGGACTCGAATAGCACAAGGGGTCACGGGCTTAGGGTGAGGGGGGTAAGGTATAATTTGGATGCTAGAGGGAGTTTTTTTCACACAGAGGGTGGTGGGAGTATGGAATGCGCTGCCAAGTAAAGTGGAGGCAGGCACTCTGGAGTTATTTAAGAAATACTTAGATGAGCAGAATGGGAATGGAGGGGTATAGAAAACTGATTTAAAATAGGGATCATGAGCCTTGGGAGTCCCTGGGAATTGTGTAGATAGATGATGATGATGATATTGATGTACTTGTTTTTATCCTACAGGTGCTTTGGTCCACCTTGTTGTCTAACAAGGGGCATACACGTGATGGGTCGTGAGAGAGCTGCTGTTGGATTTTTTTTCGAGAGTATCTTAGTGCTTCACGTCATTAGTGTACGCTTGACCTGGACCATTTGATGGGCAACACGACAGCTCAGTGACTATCGCTGTGATGTGCAGATACATGGATTTGGGCCTGTGTCTGTGGGAGTTTGCACATTCTCCCTGTGCTTCCGTGGGTTTTCTCCGGGTGCTCCGGTTTCCTCCCACATCCCAAAGATGTACTCTTAGGCTAATTGGCAAAACAAATTCTCCCTAAATTGTCTCAAATTTGGTTTTTAATGCATAGGTCTATAAACATGGACAGGGATCACGGGTAGAGGTGGGAACATTGGGGCGGCGGCGTGGGCTCGTTGGGCTGAAGGGCCTGTTTCCCATGCTGTTTTGTTCCTTGTCCTTGTAACTATGTCTGAATACATGGGGTCCCCTGGTTTTGGAATAAGAAATGCAAAAAGCAGAAAGGAGCAGATTTGTAACCCTAAAATGTGAAGACTGTAAATTAGATTATTAATAGTTATTTAAATCTATATTGAATTTAGACAACAACGGATTCCATATTCAGGTTATGTTGGTGCTTTTCCGTAAGGCATTTAGAATGATAATATAATAATATTTTCATTAGAATTAATGGTTAAAATCATTTCTCAATCTGCTTGTTTCTTTTTGTGGTGAACAAAACATAGAACAAAATATCACCAAAGTTTTGTTACAGCTGAATCTAATCCTGCATTGCACTACATCCACGCAAATTCATCTTTCAACTTGAATTGCCGAAACGGTTTCCTTCTCAGATGGTTGGCACAGCACTTTACAGTGCCAGGGATCTGGGTTCAATTCCCTCATTAGGTGATTGTCTCGGAGGAGTTTGCAGAATCCCCCTATGTCTGCATGGGTTTTCTCTGGATACTCTGGTCTCATTCCACAATTCAGAAATGTGCAGGTTAGGTGAATTGGCTGTGCTAAATTTCTTCTTAGTGTCCCAATATATATTGGTTAGGGAGATTGGTGGGGTAAATGTGTAGGCTTAAGGGAATGGGGTAGATGGCATGCCTGGGTAAGGGGCTCTGTTGGAAAGTCAGTAGACTCAATGGGACTGAATGGCCTCCTTCCGCACTGTAGCGATCCTGTGAACGTTATATTGCTGAAAGTGTGGGTTTACTTGAGAATATAGAAAGTAACGTGGGAATTGTGGCATGTGATGAAATGAGAATTAGAAGCCTGTCTCAGAATATCTGGCTTTGTATTAATGTCAATGCCATATGCTCATGGCCCAGGTTCTGAAGTGCAGATTGCATGTATTCAAATAAACCCCTCTTGATTTGTTTGTGGTAGGATACAGGAAAGACCCCATTTTGTAACTACCTGGCAAATCTGTCAAAGCTTTTGCCAGGTGTGTGGGATCCAGACTTTGGGAATTGATATAAACACTCCACTAACATCAATATAAAATCACTGCACTTCGAGGCTACCCTACAGAAACAATACCATTTGCTGTACTTTGAGGTTACACTTCAGATAATATGAACTTCTTTGTTGAGTACAGTTCTTGTATTTATATTTAAAGCTAGAGTTCATTTAGTCTTGTCTAGGAGATTGTTGTTTATTTACAACTCTCACCACCAAAACATCCTGGTTCCTAATTCCAGTAACACAATTCTTGGTCTGAAGTTATTCTCACAGATATAAAATTCAACTGGGAAAGAGAAGATGCATTTGGCAGTACAAACTTGGGGAGCTGATCTAGCAGAATCCAAATTCAGTAAGCAGCAGTATAGACTAGAAGCAGATCTATCACATACACCATTTGGTTGTGAGGTTCCAATGCCCAAGGTATAACGCACATAGACTATTTAGCTGTGGTTATTAAGCTCCAGTGAGTATGCAACATATTGCCATTGTTTGCTGACCTCCTGTTCTTGTGCTATGCTGCACTAATGTGCATACTGTTGATGCTGTTCACTGGCTGCTTTTGTTTTGCACACAGTTCTCAGACATCACAATCGAGCAGACGAGGCAGAATAGAATTCAGCACTGTCTAGTGTTTAACCATTTCACCTATAGTCTAGGCAAAATTCATTTCTCTGTAGGGCAAGTTGTTAAGTGTATAGTATTTGTATTTAGTTTCAGGCAATCAACTGAGGATTCCATTGTGCTCTTATGTATAGGAGCAGTTGGAAACAGTGTTTATTGGATTTGCAGGTTTATGTATGCAATGTGTGTCTCTGTAAATAAAAGTAAAAATAATATGTAAAGTTCAGGCTCCAGTTCTATCCTTCTCTATTTGGTTTGGAACACAATATGGCATCTTTATTTTCCAATTTCTTTCCCTTTCCCTTTCTGAAGTCTCTGGCTGAGGTAAAGTTTTGTAAGGACTTAAGAAATAGGAGCAAGGAATAGATTATAAGGCCCTTTGAATCTGGTTCAGCATTCAATACGATCATTACTCAATTCCACTGTCCTGCTGTCTTCCCAAATTCCTTGAAAACTCCCTAAGAGTCTTAAAATGTCCATCTGAACCCTGAATATGTTCTAGCAATGGAGTATCCACAACTCTCTGGAATGGAGAATTCCAAAGATTCACAACCTTCTGAGTGGTGAAATTTACCCATCTACTTCTTAATGATTGATTCCTTATCCTGGGACTGTGGTTGCATGTTCCAGATTCCTCAGCTAAGAAAAACAATCTCTATTTTCAACCTGACAAGCCCCTTCTGAATCTTGATTGTTCAGAGTGATCACTTCTCACTCTTGTAAATTTCAGACACTATAGGCCCAATTTACTCTTCCTCCCAGAAACTTAAGTGAAGACAGTGCCAGACCTCTGGTATATGGCTCTTAACTTCCTATTTTTCACTTGGGAGCTAAGACTGAGTATCGGCAACGCACATATTCTTCCTAACAGGGATCTTTGGATTGCAATTGAAAGGAAGAACCCTGGCTGATCATTTTTTTTATCACCCAAACTTAGAGAAGCTAATGTCAGTTGTATGTCAACTAATATTCTGACTGAGATCAATTTGCCCCATACTGGTGAAGGTGAATCAAACCTGAGACCTTCAGATTGATACCACTGAAAAATAATAATCCGCAAACAATTTTGATTTGTATTTATCCTTTGTTACTCGATATTCGTGCGTTCACATGTTGTGCTGTTTTGCTCTCCTGATTCATATGGTACAACATTCAGGCCAACAGCAACATCCTTATGTTTACCAATAGAAATGTCATATTGGCCCTATACCATGTTTAATTGCTTATGTTGCTGTGTGGTGCACTCTGCATCCCCTTCCATCCTCCGACGCACCCCCTCCCGAAAGTTTTTGTTTCTCTTTCTCCAAAGGAGTGTTTTGTGCTGACAGAACTTTTGCTGCTGCATCTCAGACATTCTACTTACTATAGCGGAGGAATGTGCACAGACTGTTAAATACATGCAGTGGGGAGTAAAAGGATCTTCAGCCAAAAAAGAACTTGATCAGTTGGCGGCATCTTATACCCTTGGCACTTTACATGCATTTAATATTAAAACCTGGATACTCGGATAGGAAATTGGGTCTATATTCTGGAATTTAGAAGACTGAGAAGTGACCGCATTGGAACCATGATTCAGAAGGGGCTTGACAGGACAGACACTAGGAGGCTGTTTCCCCTGGCTGGAAAATCTAGAACATGGGGCACGCTCTCGCGATGTAGGTCAATTATGTAGGCTTGAGATAAGGATAAATTTGCCACCAGAAGGTTGTACATTTTTTAGAATTCTCAATCCCAGGGAGTTGTAGATGGTCTAATGTTGAATACGTTCAGGGCTGAGATAGAAAGATTTTCGGTGTCTCAGGAAATCATGGGTTTTAGGGGGAAGGCAGATAGTTAAGTTACTGTGTGTTTAATAGTGTCAGTTACTAGGACATCGTGTGTTTAATAATGATAGGGCAATAGGGCATGACCTTGGGTTTTTAATTTGATTTATTGTCACATGTATTGGGATACGGTGAAGAGTATTGTTTCTTACTTGCTATACAGACAAAGCATACCGTTCATAGGTTTGATTTGATTTATTGTTGTCACATGTATTGGTATACAACAAAAAGTATTGTTTCTTGCGCGCTATAAAGACAAAGCTTTACCATACATAGAGAAGGAAAGAAGAGCGTGCAGAATGTAGTGTTGCAACCATAGTTAGGGTGTTCAGAAAGATCAACTTAATGCAAGGTAGGTCCATTCAAAAATCTGATAGCATCAGGGAAGAAGCTGTTCTTCAGTCAGTTGGTATGTAACTCAGACTTCTGTATCTTTTTCCCATCGGAAGAGGGTGGAAGAGAGTATGTCTGGGTGTGTGGGGTCCTTGATTATGAGTATATGGGGAGAATGAAAACAGAGGATGCAGAATATAGTATTCCAGTTAGAGACAGGGTTAAGAGAAAGATCAACTTAATATATGGCAGCAGGGAAGAAGCTGTTCTTGAGTTATAATACCATCGATAGGGCTGTGTGTGTGGATTCAATAATCTCATAGATACTAGGTCATTGTAGGTAATTATATATCATAGATGCTAAGGCAACATTTGTGGGTTTATTAGTTCCAGATGTTAGACTTAAAAGTAACAGAGATATTTGGGAATCATCTTTGATTATTTAATGCTGTCACTGAAAAGTGGGCCTTGTCTGTGTTTATAATAGTAATGCATTAATAATAAAAGCACAGATATCTGGGCTTTGCCCATGGGTTTAATAGTATCACAATATTCTGGAAATTATTTAAAAAGAAATTGAATAGTCATTGGAGGAAATAAACTCGGAGTGGGGGAATTGAACTGACTGGATTGCTTCACAGAGAACTAACAGAACATGATGGGCATTCTTTAAGTGGTGTAATGCCCCTGAGTCACTATCCTATTAACTATAACAGTATCACTGTTAACAGACCACTACCTGTGAGATTAATAGTATCACAGGTAACTGCGCATCCTCTGTGGGTTTAATAGCACCACAGGTAGCAGGGTTCAATCTCTGATTAAAATTGATTACTGTAGCTGTATTAGTAACATATATACACAGGCACCAGCTGAAATTATGTAATGTTAATACAGATATTTGGGTATCACCTGTGGTTATAAAAGTTACATAATTATTAGGATGCTGTCTGTGACAATAATTGTATCTCAGATATTCTGGCTGTGGGTTTAATAGCAACAGAAGTTACTATGGTCTTGTGGAATTAATTGAGTCACATGTTACTAGGAAAGCATCCATAGTTATAATAGTATCACAGGTATAAGGGCAGTGCCTATTATTATACTATCACAATTTCTTGAATGCCATCTGTGGTATAGTACCACAGATACGGAGGCATTATGTGTTTGTTTAATTAAGCAATACAATATCTAATTTTCTGGAGATTCTTTAACACCCTTGTCCAATTAATTATTGGAAAGACTAAAGCCACTCGTTTTGGTCCCTGTTCTAAACTCCATTCCCTAGCTACTGACTCCATCCCTCTTAATGGTAATTGTCTGAGATTGTTTGCAACTCTGGTCTCCCATTTACTTCTGATATGAACTTCCAGCCTCGTATTAGTGTCATTTCTAAGACAGACCATTTTCACATATACATCTAACTTTGCCTCTTTTGCAGCTTATCTGTTGCTGAAACCCTCATTCATGCCTTTGTTACTTTTAGACCTGATATGTTATTCCAATATAGTTGTAGCTGGTCTCCCATATTCTAGCATGAGATCTTCCAAACCTCTGCAGCCCAAGTCTTACTTTGTAGCAAGTCGCATTCCCCTAGCATCTCTGTGCTCATTGATCTGTATTGGTTCCTGGGCAAACAGTGTCTTGATTTTAAAATTCGTGTCCTGGTTTCCAATTCACTGTATGGTTTGTCCCTCTTTTCTCTAATTTTCTGCAGCCTCACAACCCTCAGAAGTATCTACATTCCACTAATCACAGCCTTTTGTGCATCCCCAATTATAACTGCTCCACCATCAGTAGCTGTGTCTTCAGCTAATGTAGTCCCAAGCTGTGAAATTCCTCCCTACACCTCATTTTCCTTCCTTAAGCCATTCCTCTTTCACCAAGCTTTTGGTCATCTGACCTGATATCTGCTTCTGGCTCGTTGTCATCTTTTGTTTTATAGTTCTCCTGTGAAGCATCTTGGGATGTTTCATTATGCTAAAGGAGCCATGTAAAGCAACTATAAGTTGTTACAGATGAAATGGGGGAGATCCTGAATGAATACTTTGTGTCAGTATTCACAAAGAAGAGGGGCTTGTTGACCGGTCCTGTCTCTGAGGGAGCTGTACACCAGTTGAGGGAAATATCTATACCAAGGAAGGAAGTGTTAGAGCTTTTAGGTAGCATTAAAACTGATAAATCTCCAGGGCTTGATGGCATTTATTACAGGCTGCTTAGGGAGGCGCGAGGTGAAATTGCTGGGCTTCTGATGCAAATCTTTGTCTCTTCTCTGGACACAGATGAGGTCCCAGAGGACTGGAGAATAGCTAATATTGTACCGTTGTTTAAAAAGGGTAGTAGGGATAACCCTGGAAATTATAGGCTGGTGAGTTTGACGTCAGTGGTAGGAAAGATGTTGGAGGGGATTCTTAGAGATAGGATGTATACGCACTTAGAGTGTTGCAATCTGATTAGGGATACGCAGCATGGCTTTGTTAAGGGGAGGTCGTGCCTTACAAATCTGGTAGAATTTTTTGAGGAGGTGACGAAAACGGTCAACGAAGGGCGAGCCGTTGATGTCGTCTATATGGATTTCAGTAAGGCATTTGACAAAGTCCCTCATGGGAGTTTAGTTGAAAAGGTTAAGGCTAATGGAATACAAGGACAGGTAGCTAGATGGATAAGTAACTGGCTTGGTAATAGGAAACAGAGAGTAATAGCGGAAAGGTGTTTTTCTAGATGGAGGTCGGTCACTAGTAATGTGCCGCAGGGCTCAGTATTGAGACCTTTTCTATTTGTAATATTTATAAATGACTTGGGAGAGAGAGTAAGTGGAGTGATCAGCAAGTTTGCAGACGATACAAAGATGGCTGGACTTAGGGATAGTGAGGAGCATTGTCAGGCGATGCAGCAGGACATAAATAGGCTGGTAGCTTGGGCAGATAGATGGCAGATAGAATTCAATCCTGATAAATGCAAGGTGATGCATTTCGGGAGAAAGAGTGTAGTGGGGAGGTATATGATAAAGGGTAGACCTATTAAGAGTAAAGAAACACAGAGGGAGCTGGGGGTGCAGGTGCACAAGTCTTTGAAGGTGGCCGAGCAGGTGGAGAAGGTTGTGAAGAAAGCATATGGTATGCTAACCTTTATAGGAAGGGATATAGAATACAAGAGCTGGCCTTTAATGTTGCAGTTGTATAAAACGTTGGTTAGATCTCATTTGGAATACTGCGTCCAGTTCTGGTCGCCTTACTACCAGAAGGACGTGGAGACTCCGGAGAGAGTGCAGAGGAGGTTTACCAGGATGCTGGTAAACCTCCTCTGGTAAACCTGGTATGGAGAGTCTGAGTTATGAGAAGAGGTTAGGCAAATTGGGGCTGTTTTCCTTAGAAAGACATAGACTTAGAGGAGATCTAATAGAGGTGTACAAGTTTATGAGGGGTATAGATAGAGTAAACAGGGTTAAGCTTTTTCCTGAGATAGACTCAAATAGCACGAAGGGGTCACGGGCTTAGAGTGAGGGGGGTAATGTATAATTTGGATGCTGGAGGGAGTTTTTTCATACAGAGGGTGGTGAGGGTATGGAACGCGCTGCCAAGTAAAGTACAGAATGGGAATGGGGGGATATAGAAAACTGATTTAAAATAGGGATAATGAGCCTTGGGAGTTCCCTGGGAAGTGTGTAAATAGTCGGTGATATTGATGTACTTGTTTTTATCCTACACGTACTTTGGTCCGCCTTGTTGTCTAACAAGGGGTATACACGCGATGGGTTGTGAGAGGGCTGCTCTTGGATTTTTCGAGAGTAGTCTAATGCTTCATGCCGTTAGTGTATGCTTGAACTGGACATTTGATGGGCAGCATGACAGCTCAGTGACTGTTGCTGTGCTATGCAGATACATGGATTTGGGCCTGTGTCTGTGGGAGTTTGCGCATTCTCCCTGTGCTTGCGTGGGTTTTCTCCGGGTGCCCTGGTTTCCTCCCAGATCCCAAAGATGTGCGCTTAGGCTGATTGGCAGAAGAAATTCTCCCTAATTTGTCTCAAATTTGGTTCCAATGCATAGATCTATAAACATAGACAGGGACCATGGGTAGAAGTGGGAACATCGAGGTGGTGGCACAGGCTTGTTGGGCCGAAGGGCCTGTTTCCTGTGCTGTTTTGTTCTTTGTTCTTTGAAAGAAAGTGACAGAAAAGAAGGAACATTAAACAGACAAAAAGATGGCGGTAAAATCATATTCCTGCAAAGATCATTCAGACTTGAAACGTTAGCTCTATTCTCTTACAATAATGAGAACCTGCTGAGAGTTTCCAGTATTTTCTGTTCTTGTTGTTGTGAAAGACAGAGAATGGAGGTAAAAAGAGAACCAATGCAGGAACCAGGAGGGAGAGAGGAATGAAAAATTAATTTATTGAACCATTCCTATGCACCCCCACCCAACTTGACTGGAAAGTCTAGAGTGAATTTGATTCTCTTCCCTCCCTTCTATTCCTGTACAGAAATTAAAATATTTAGTATGTTGCATTGAAAGTTGCTGCATAGTGACCAGGCTGCTTAACACAGGTTCTTTGGGAGACCAAATGTTAAAGTTTGAAGAAAAAATCGGACATGTTCATGCAGCAAATCAGAAATGCACATGGTTACTTCCCAGAAACAAGCTGCCTCTTTCACCAAAGATGTCTTTTCCAGCCACAATTACAGATGGCAAACTTCAAAGTGCTTACAATGCTGCAGCGCTGCTTTCAAAAATAAGTTAGTTTTGTGCTTAGTGCTGTACTCATTCACAACACATGAGACTGATTTTTCCAGGTTTCATATTTAAATTACTTTATGTATTTAAATCCCTGGGAAGTTTTGAATGTTGTCCAGAGATTACATTTCTCAGCTGTGGGAGCTGTGACTGTTTATTCTTTTAATTCTACCCCCGCCCTCCGCCCGCCCCCACCACCACCACCAAATTTTTTGTGTTTCTCTGCACAGGTCTTGTATTTACAATTCAGTTGTTTGTTCTTTGGAAGATGTCTGCAATGCAGGGGAGTTGCCAAGAGCTCATTAAACGTAGCTTGGAGTTGAGCCAGGTATTCATTGCTTGGAGGCCAGACGGCATTTGGTTCAAGCTGGGTGGGGGTTGGTAGGTTGGAATGATTCACTGAATTCATTTTCAATCTCCCTGATTCTACATCTGTCTGGGTTAAATTTCCTCTATTTTTATATTTTAGAAATGTTACTCTATCGCCAATCGTTTTCTTTCTCTTATGTCTCTGCATGCTTGATTTTCAGTTTCTCTTGCCTCAACAAAACTGGGTCCCAAGTCTCTTGGCTTGAGAGAGTAAGAAAAGAGATTGACAACTAGCATAAAAGGGAATCCAAAAGACATCTACAGGCATATAAATTTTATAAGTATGCTAAAAGGAGTGAAGCTGATTGAGGGACCAAAGGGGAAATTTATGCATGGAGGCACAGAGGGCATAGGTGTGGTGCTAAATAAGAACATAAGGAATAGGAGCAGGAGTAAGCCATCTGGCCCCTCGACCCTGATCCGCCTTTCAATAAGATCATGATTGATCTGATGGTGATTCAATTCCACTTACCCGCCTGTTCCCCATAACCCTTAATTCCCTTATTGATTAAAAGAATACTGTCTGTACTAGGAAAGAAGATGCTGTTCTGTAGAAGGATCAAATTAACTCAAAAGATTAACTCAGTTTCTCTCTCCACAAATGCTGCCAGATCTGCTGCGTTTATCCAGCATTTCTATTTTTATTGTATGTATTGTATTTAAGTCACAGGGATAGATTCAGATACACCTGAGGATGCTGAGGGAAGTGAGGATGGAAATTACTGAGGTGCTGGTCATAATCTCCCAATCCTCCCGGGGTCCAGAGCTGGTGCCAGAGGAATGGAGAATTGGAAATGTTTATATCCTTGTTCAAAAGAGGATGTATGAATAAGCCTGGCAACTACTGGCCACTCTCTTTAGCTCAATGATGAGAAAGCTTTTTCCAAGAAAAAATAAACAGTTTGTTGGACAAATGTGAATTAATGAAGGAAAACCAGTTGTATTTGTTAAGGACAAACTGTATTTAACTAATGTGTCACATGAATTGCTTGTCAGGAAAGTTAAAAACCTTAGAATTAAAGTGCTAGTGGCCAGTTGGGTATGAAGTTGATTGATTGACAGAAAAGATACGAGTAGTGGTGAATGGTTATTTCTTCGAGTGGCACAAAATATATAGTGGGGTTCTCCTGGGGTTGGTATGAGGTCAGCTGCTTTTCCTGACCTACATTAATGATGTCGACTTGACCATGCAAAAACAATTTCAAAATTTGTAGCTATGACAAAACCTTAAGTATTTTTAACTATGGAGGGGATAGAGAAGACATATACTATTGAATGGGTGGAGAAGTGGCAGATGAAATGTAGTGCACAGAAGTGTGAAGTAATTAATCCACCTATTCCTATACTCACTAACATAGTACTGGGTGTAATCCTGAGATTACTGCTGGTCCTGCTTTTTGATCTTCTACTTAGATCCCTAAAATGTGCTTTCAGGACCTCATTGTGCTTTCCATCTATGTTGTTGATACTAATGTTGACCATGACCTCTGGATGTTCGTCCTTACCCAGAATAATGTCAGAAAGCTACTCTGTGAAATCCTACATCCAAGCACTAAGGAGGCAACATCCCATCCTGGAATCATATCTACAACCACAGAAATGTCTGTTTGTACCCCTAGATAACAAATTTTTTATCACTACTGTTCTTTCACTTTTCTTTTCTCCCTTCCTGTGCAGCTGAGCTACTCGTGGTTCCAAGAACTTGGCTTTGACTGTACTCCTCTGAGGAACCATTGTCTCACCAGTATCCAAAAGGGAAAACTAATTTGCCGTAGGATCAACTTCGGGGATTTCTGCACTACCAGCAATTTTTCTTAGATTGCCTGGGTAGTCATCCATTTCCAAAATGCCTGCATGCTCCTCACCTGTAGTGTGACCACCTCCCCTAAATGCGACATCCACATAGTTCTTTATCTTTAGAGATGCACCACAGTGATTCCAACTGCCACTCAAGTTCCGAAATCTGGAGTGCAAACTTGTGCAACCAGTAACACTTATTGCAAATGTGTTTGTCTAAGACATGTATTGTGTCCATGACTTCCCACGTGCCACAGACTGTGCATTCCACTCAGCTGAACTGTCGTGCCATACTGTAATTATACGGACTATTTGTTCTTAGTGAAATAGCTTATCAAGTCCCTGCCAACTGGCTCCTTTTGCTGCGCCAAAGTAAGAAAAAAAGAGCATCTCTTTCCCATTCTGCTGAACTCCCACTCAGCAAACTCATATCTACTCACTCAATCTGCACTTCATTTGCAAAGCTGCATCCAGACCCCTATATTTCTATAGTTTGAAACTGAAACTGCAACAGCTACATTGGACTAATTAGCTATTTAGCTAATCAGCTGCTCTCCAGTAGAGTTTATTTATCTCTGTCTAAGGCTGGAAGAAACTTACTTTATTAACTTATTTTATTTGCACAATAAATATCAGTTAAATACTAAGTGCACTTTAGGATGATATTGACTTAGAAATCCCCCTTCAGCAAGCTGATATCTGTCTGCTCTCTCTGCTTTACAATCTGCACTTCTGAGGTGGCAGATGGAGCCCACTTGGGCACCTTGAATGATGTTGTAGGTAAAATAATACCTCTGTGACTGTTCGTGAGTCAAAATACAGTGGTTTTTATTTCAAAACTCCAGGGTTTATTCCAGAATTTTGGGAGAAATAGGACTACCAGACTTTTCATAGAACACAAACACAAGTGGGCATTTATACATTATGAGTCTTAGTGTCAATACAATTCCAAGTTTCCCATTCTGGCTTCCTTGGTTGTGATACAGCCCCAGATTTAATAACGATTCACAGCTGGCAGCTGCAGTCACAAGAGAGGCTTAATCTGGTCACAATTCAAAACTCTTTGGCTGCGGTACCGGCATCCCTATCTTTGAAGTTACTTGTGCAATCGTGGCTGTCCCAGCAGGACTCTTCCTGTTAAAAGCCGGTATCACGATCTGCTATCAGCAGCTGTCAAAAGCTGGTATCGTAAACTACCATCTGTGTAATAATGCCCAACTAACACAAATAAGTAAGATTTGCAAAGTTTACAAAATTATAGCCACATTAAACTATCTGTCTTTGTAAAAATGAGAGTTAAAGCATCTAATACATGAACAAATAACTTATATTACTGCCAGGAGCACTATAAGCTAAAGGAGATCAGCCATGAGGAAGGGTTATATTTGTGACATACTCTAGATACAAAATCCGTTAACCCTTTCCCTTCAGGTACAAAATGCACTCACCTTTTCCCTACTTCAACGAGAAAAGTTAAATCTGTTGATTAGGTGGTTAGCGTGTAGTTCAGAATAACACCAACAGCGCAGGTGCGATTTCTGTTCTGGCAGTGGTGGACTTGCAAACTTGTCTTCTCTCTCTGTCCTGAACATAGAAGACAATGGCAAACCACGACTGGCAAAAATGGTTCAAAATGAAGCATCAGCAGACAATGAACTAAAGACCTTCCTTAGGCAGAGCATGTGACATGATTTTGTACATGTTTAATAGAGATCGTAAGGCACTTCCCACAGTACTGCACTGGCATGAACCAGGATTATGTGCCCAAGCCCTAGATGTTAATTGATTCCTTTACATTATGGTCCATACCAAGTTAATCAAACTGGCATTATGCTGCATCCCTCTCGCAGTTCTGACAGTGCAATCTACTACAACATCATTTCTGAGATGTCCTTATTTTACCTCCGCTGAGGATTCCCCCACCGTGGTGACACGGTCCTAAAACATGTGTGCTACATTTCCTGCACTTCTCTTTCCCTCCCTTCCAGAATCACAATAGTGTTCTCCTTGTCCTCATCCACCCACCCATCAATCTCTGTATTCCAAAGATAATTTTCTGCCATAATGCCACCCTCTGACAGATCTTCCCTCCCTTTCCAGCATTCCAAAGGGTCTGCTTCACCCATGAAGCTCTAATGCACTCCTCAATCTCCCCTAACATCTCAACAATTTCAGGCCATAATCTCAGTGCCCATTTTGGTTTTTTTTACCTGTTTCAGTTTTTTTTAAATTTTTTTTCTTGCAGCCAATAGCAGATCTGCTTAAGGCACATCTCTTTTTATTTTCTTGTCACATCACCATTCTCTTTGGTACCAGAAAACAAAATCTTCCTTTATTCGATCTATCTTGACTTTCAAACTATCACATACCTTATTTGTCCTTGACCCACTTGTTCCTTGCTCCATACCTATTACATTTCTAACTTCTTCCTGAAGAAAGGCCTGAAACACTAACTCTGTTTCTTGCTACAGATGCTGCCATCATCTGCTGAGTATTTCATAGAATTTAATTTTAAAAATTCTTTCATAGGCATGGATATCACTGGACAGCATTTGTTTTTCTTCTTCTTGTCCTTTAACTGAAAGGTTTGCTCAGCCATTTCAGAGAACATTTGAGAATCAACCACATTATTGTGGATCTAGAGTCAGTGTGCTAGATTGGTTTTTACTAGTACCTCTGCTGGCTAATTTTGAATTCCAGACTCATTTTCTATTAATTAAATTTAAATTCCATCAGCAAATCAAGCTGAATGCAGTTCACTCGTGTTCTGACTGAACATGAAACAGCCTTGAAGAACTGAATAGCCTTGCTTTGTTCCTATGTTTCTCATTGGAACGTTGACTTCTTCATAACAATGTCTCCTCCCTAGTCTCTAAAAAGAACTTGGGAAAAAGTAATGATTTAACCCTGGAGATTGATTGAATTTTAAGCACTTTCAGGCTGTTCAGGACTTCATATCATTTGTACCAAAGTTCTGAATTTAGCTTTGGTACTGTTAATGTGCTTGTTTATAAAATTCTGACAGAGACAAAATAGTTAAAACAGATTGTTTGCAGTGACTGTGACTGTAGATAGAAGATTAAATGCAAAAAAGATTTGGAACAAAGGACAGGAGTTATAAGATATAAAATTCACTTTCAAGGTTTGTGGTTAAGGCAAATATTATGTCAGCATTCACGATTAGATGTGGATGAAGTAGAACAGATATGGTTCATTGTTCCTCTGGGCTAGGATGAAGGAAAACAGCAAGAACTTCTGCTGTTGATCACTATCCAATGACTCCTGCTAAAAAGTTGATCACTATCCAACGACTCCTGTAAAAAGTCCAGTTGAACATTTATTCTTGTAACTGACTGCTCTACCCTTTCCTGTCGGTGTATTTTATTTTCCCTCCATTGTTTTGCTGAGAGGGGTCAAGGACTGGGAGTATGGGGAAATGCTTTGCTATTTGGTACAAAGATGGGTGTGTCCCAGAGTCTAGTTGTACGACACAGCTCTTGATTCTTATACAATGACTTGCAACTTTGCACTTTTTTTGTAGGTTAATGTAAACTGTTTTTGAAGCTAATTAAAGGCCTGGCGTCATTAAGGATAGAGAATTTTGTCAAAATATGCATGTCCTGCAAGGTTACCCACAAAGTTTCACTACATCATATAGTAATGCTTATCTAGTGAAGTGATAACAAAAGTAATTGTAATTGATTCCTCCCTCTCTCCGCCAACTTCATTCTCTCTTCACATCTCTCTCTTAGTGGATGTGGTTTTATCTGTTTGTAGCTCTCCAAAGCAGAAGAAGAAAACCAGACTTATTTAGTGTAATGATATTCATACACTAGAGGGAATATTTCACAAAGCAGTGAACTTTATGCTATATATTTTTTGTGTGACTCTCTATACATAATTTCAAATTATCACTGCAAACACGACCAGTGATACAACTGCATCTATCTGCACTTTATCCCTGATATCACACAGCCCAAACTGCTTTCAAGAAACACAGATTAAATTTGGAAATTAATTTAATACACTGCTGGATGTTTTCTATAGCTCTCTTGGAAATCATGTAAAAACTTTCATGTCCATCATTGTGTTTGTTGAAATCGAAGTTCCCAGATCCATTGGCAAATGCCATTGAATTCCATGTTAAATTTGAAAGAGACATAATTAAATCGCAAACAAAAATCTTCAACAAAGATAATTGCATAAGTATGAAGGGAAACTGGCAGAAGTTAATTGGCTAAATAGACAAAAGTGTGAAACAGATTCGTAGACGTTTACAGCACAGAAGCAGACCATTTGGCCCATGCTGGCCAACAAAGGTCTGACTACACTAATCCTAATTTCCAGTGCTTGGCCAATAGCCCTGGAGTTTATAGCAGCACAAGTGAAAATCTAAATATTTCTTAAATGTTATGAGTGTTCCTAACTTGACCACCCTTTTAGGCAGAGTTCCGGACTCCCATCAGTGTCTGAGTGAAAAAAATTATCCTCAATTTCCCTCTGAGCTTCTGCCTCTCACTGTAAATCTATGCCACTTGGCTGTTACTGACTGCTCTGTTATTCCAAGCTAATGGAATAAGTGCCTTCCTATCCAACCTATATATTCTCCTCATAATCTTATACACCTCTATCAGGTCCCCTCTCAGCGTTCACTGCTCCAAGGAAAGTAGCCTCAACTTATCCAATCTTACCTTATAGCTCAGGCCCTCCAGCTCAGGTTTCATTCTGGACAATCTGCTCTGCACCGTTTCCAGTACAGTCATATCCTTCTCATAATATGGTGACCAGAACTGTACACAGTGCTCCCGTTGTGGCCTAACTGGTGTTTGATATAATTCCAGCATGACCTCTTAGTTCTTGTATTGAATGCCTCAGCTAGTATCCTGTATGCCTTCAGTTGCATTCTATCTACCTTGTTATGCACCCTATCTACCTCCCCTGTCACTTTTGGATATTTAAAGAGAGAACAATAAAGAAAACAATTCAAAATATTCTACAAAAATGTATTCCACTATAAAATAAAAATTCAGCATGACGGACTTACCTGTATCTCACTCAGATAGTTAAGGATAGTATTAGACTGAAAGGGGCTTACAATGATGCAAAAAATACTAGCAAGTATCCTAAAGCATGCTGATGTTACCTGGGAGGGTGTCCCAATTTGTAACAGTGGTTTGTGGTGTTGATAGCTTTTTTTTGGAATATTAAGACGAGTCACAAAACCCCAGTAATGAACTAGTCCAGTTGTTGTATAACAATTGTTAAAGATTATTTATTCACTTAAAAGAAAAGAAAATACATAATGAAAAGGACAACAATTATCTAAGACATGTAAGTAATGAATAACTACAGTTTATGTAGAAATTAACCCCTATTCCAAAATGTAGCTATGATCCCTCATTAAGACTTCCATTTCCCAAGCAATGTGCAAATTAAACGGAGACAGAAAATGCTGGAAAATCTCAGCAGGCCTGACAGCATCTGTGGAGAGTGAAAAGAGCCAATGTTTTGAGTCTGAATGACCCTTTGTCACTCTGACGAAGACCCATTAAGACTCAAAACTTTGGTTCTATTCTCTCTCTACAGATGCTGTCAGACTTGCTGACATTTTCCAACATTTTCTGTCTTTGTTTCAGATTCCAGCATCCACAGTATTTTTGCTTTTATCCAAATTAAATAACCGTATAAGTCAAATCCACCTTACAGTAACCACACAATGTAGGTTTCCTGTAATGTCTTGGTTGTAGGATTTGGATACAACACTGTAGCATCTATGAGATGTAAAAGATATTGCAAGTCCCCTTTGGCTATGAAATGGTTGTAAGTTGTGCGCTGGCTTCTGGCTGGGAGGTATGGATTGGCTTGTCTGCTTCTGATGAACAAAGAACAAAACAGCACAGGAAACAGGCCCTTCGGCCCAACAAGCCCGCGCTGCCACCTCGATGTTCCCACCTCTACCCATGATCCCTGTCATCCCTGTCTATGTTTGTAGATCTATGCATTAGAACTAAATTTGAGACAATTTAGGGAGAATTTGTTCTGCCAATCAGCCTAAGAGCACATCTTAGGGATGTGGGAGGAAACCGGAGCACCCGGGAGAAAACTCATGCAAGCACGGGGAGAATGTGCAAACTCCCACAGACACAGGCCCAAATCCATGTATCTGCACAGCAGAGCAATAGTCACTGAGCTGTCGTGTTGCCCATCAACTGGTCTAGGTCAAGTGTACACTAACGACGTGAAGCAGTAGGCTATTCTCAAAATCCAAGAGCAGTCCTCTCACGACCCATCGCGTGTGTGCCCCTTGTTAGACAAGACGGACTGAAGTACATGTAGGATAAAATGAATACATCAATGTCATCGACAATTTAAACACTTCCCAGGGAACTCCCAAAGCTCATGATCCCTATTTTAAATCAGTTTTCTATACCCCTCCATTCCCATTCTGTTCATGTGCTCATCTAAGTATTTCTTAAATAACTCCAGAGTACCTGCCTCCACCACTTTACTTGGCAGCACGTTCCATACCCCCACCACCCTCTGTATGAAAAAACTCCCTCTAGCATCCAAAATATACCTTACCCCCCTCACCCTAAGCCCGTGACCCCTCGTGCTATTCGAGTCCATCCTACGAAAAAGCTTAACCCTGTTTACTCTATCTATACCCCTCATAATCTTGTACACCTCTATGAGATCTCCTCTAAGTCTACTTATTTCTAAGGAAAACAGTCCCAATTTGCCTAACCTCGCCTCGTAACTCAGACCTTCCATACCAGGCAGCATCCTGGTAAACCTCCTCTGCACTCTGTCCAGACTCTCCACGTCCTTCCAGTAGTAAGGCGACCAGAACTGGACACAGTATTCCAAATGAGGCCTAACCAACATTTTATACAACTGCAACATTAAAGGCCAGTTCTTGTACTCTATACTACTTCCTATAAAGGCTAGCATACTGCTCTGCCACCTTCAGAAACTTATGCAGCTGCACCCCCTGTGTTTCTATACTCTTAATAGGTCTACCCTTTATCATATACCTCCCCCCTATATTCTTTCTCCCGAAATGCATCACCTCGCATTTATCAGGATTGAATTCCATCTGCCAATTATCTGCCCAAGCTACTAGCCTATCTATGTCCTGCTGCATCGCCTGACAATGCTCCTTACTATCCGCAAGTCCAGCCATCTTTGTATCATCTGCAGACTTGCTGATCACTCCACTTACTCCCTCTTCCAAATCATTTATATATATTACAAATAGGAGAAGTCCCAGTACTGAGCCTTGTGGCACACCACTAGTGACTGACCTCCAGCTAGAAAGATACCCTTCCATTATTACTCTGTCTCCTATTACCAAACCAGTTACTTATCCATCTGGCTACCTGTCCTTGTATCCCATTAGCCTTGACCTTTTCAGCTAACCTCCCATGAGGGACTTTGTCAAGTGCCTTACTGAAATCCATATAGACGACATCAATGGCTTGCCCTTCGTCGACCGTTTTGATCACCTCCTCAAAAAATTCTACCAGATTTGTAAGGCACGACCTCCCCTTAACAAAGCCATGCTGCGTATCCCTAATCAGATTGCAACGCTCTAAGTGCGTATACATCCTATCTCTAAGAATCCCCTCCAACAGCTTCCCTACCACTGATGCCACACTCACCGGCCTATAATTTCCAGGGTTATCCCTACTACCCTTTTTAAACAATGGTACAACATTAGCTATTCTCCAGTCCTCTGGGACCTCACCTGTGTCCAAAGAAGAGACAAAGATTTGCCTCAGAGGCCCAGCAATTTCACCTCGCACCTTCCTAAGCAGCCTGGGATAAATGCCATCAGGCCTCAGAGATTTATCACTTTTAATGCTACCTAGAAGCTCTAACACTTCCTTCCTTGGTATGGATATTTCCCTCAACTGGTGTACAGCTCCCTCAGAGACAGGACCGGTCAATAAGCCCCTCTCCTTCGTGAATACTGATGCAAAGTATTCATTCAAGATCTCCCCATTCCCTTGGGCCTAAGCACAGTTCCCCTCCTCTGTCCCTAAGAGATCCGATTTTTCCTCTAACCATCCTTTTATTCCTAACATAGGAGTAAAAAGCCTTTGGATTTTCCTTAATCCTATCCGCCAAAACCATTTCATGACCCCTTTTTTTATGCCCTTCTAACTCCCCATTTGAGATCCCTCCTACTCTTTCTATATTCCTCCAACGCTCTCTCCATTTCTAGCTGCTTTGACCTAACATACACCTCTCTTTTCTTCCTAACCAAGTCCTCAATATCCCTAGTAATTCACGGCTCTCTAATCCTGCCTTTCCCATCCTTCCCCTTAGCCGGCACATATCTTTCTTGCAACATTTTCAGTATTCCCTTGAAAGAAACCCACATGCCTAATGTGGACTTACTCTCGAACAACTGTTCCCAATCAGTTTCCATAAGTTCCTGCCTATTCCGACTGTAGTTAGCCTTCCCCTAATTCAGCACCCTCCCCCTAGGGCAACAAGCATCCTTTTCCATCTGTATCCTAAAGTAGACAGAATTGTGGTCACTGTTAGCCACACGTTCCCCTACTACAACATGAACCACTTGCCCTGGCTCATAACTCAGAACTAAATCCAATATAGCCCCCTCTCTAATTGGACTAGCTACATACTGCTCCAATGATCCTTCCAGTACACATTTTACAAATTCCTCCCCTTCCGACCCCCCAGCTCTAGATACTTTCCAATCCACCCCAGGGAGATTAAAATCTCCCACTATGACGACTCTGTTCTTTCTGCATCTATCCACAATGTCTTTACATATGCCTTCTTCAAGTACCCGCAGGCTGTTGGTTGGCCTATAATACACCCCTAGCATAGTAATTGCCTCCTTCCTATTCCTCAATTCCACCCACAGCGACTCCACTCTAACTCCTCTGTATTGTCCTCCCTCTGCACTGTTGTGACACTCTCCTAACTAACAACGCCACTCCCCCACCTCTCCTGGACCCCACCTTGTCATGCCTGAAACACTTATGCCTAGGAATATTCAGCTGCCACTGCTCCCCTTCCTTTAACCTCGTCTCCGTCACTGCAGTCACATCCAAGTTCCTTGCAAACATTAAGGCCCTAAGTTCAACCGTTTTTCCTGTTATGCTCCTCGCATTGAAACAGACACACTCCAGACCTCCAAACCCACTCGGAACCTCCTTCTCCCTGGTGTATTTCCTCTCATCCAAGCTTACGCTATCTTCCATCTCGCTCCCTACTGAACTATCGGTCTCATCCCTTCCCCCCCCTCCATATTAAACCCTGCTGAAACAGTCCAGCTAACCTCCCAGCTAAAATATTCATGCCCTTCCCATTTAAGTGTTCCTCGTCCCTTCTACACAGGTGCCCTTCTTTCACAAATACTTCCCAGTTATCCACAAATATGAAACCCTCTGCCCTACACCAATCCTTCAGCCACACATTCAGCTGTAGGATCTCATTTCTCCTGGCCCCGCTGTTACCTGGCCCTGGTAGCAGATTGCCACCCTGGAGGCCTTGCTCTTCAGCCTACCCCCAACTCCCTAAACTGCCTTCATATATCCTCCCTGCTCACATTGCTGACCCACTGGTGATTTCTAAATAGCTTCACTTTCAAATTCTTATTGCTGTTTATAAAGCTAAGAATTCCATTTCTTTTAAAAACAGCCATATGAACAAGACATGTCAAAAGCTGTAAGTCTTTTTTGCATAGGTGTATGTCACTAGAATACAAATAAGAACAATAATATGAATCCAAATCATTAGTCTGTCAGCTGTGACTCCATTGGTACATAAACAATCAGATTATTTCCCTTTTTGTTGTTTCAGAAACAAAATTGCTATTTACAGATTCTTTCCTTTTGTGGAACTCAGTATTTTTATAATCCTGAATCACTCAGTCATTTAGGTAAGCTGTTTGTGTTTGTGGAACGTAACATTTCGATAGCATTTCTAAGTAAAATGTTTCTACTACTAGAGCAATTCATATGTGATCATCTTTAGATGGTTTTCATACTTTTGGAATGTCCTGAACACTTTTAAAAGCTTGCATACCCTGGAAATGCTGGCTGTTACTATTATTTGGCAAATTTCTACCTTTCAGGCCTTATAAAAGTTTTGTTACTGTTGATACTAGGCAAATCCTTGATAGCAAGCAACAAGGACAAGGGCAGTCGATGCATGAGAACATCACCACCTGCAAGTTCAGCTCCAACCCTCTCACCATCTTGCCTTGGAAATATTTCCCTATTCCTCTGCTGTCACCGGGTCAAAATCGTGGAATTCCCTTCCTGTCAGCACTTTGGGTATACCTACACCTCTTGGACTGCAGTAGTTCAAGAAGTTGCCCACCACTACTTTGTCGAGGGCAATTGCTGATGAGCAATAAATGCCAGCCCAGCCAGTGATGCTTACGTACTATGAAAGAATTAAGAAATGTCAGGATTGGGAATGTTTTAGAAATCAACAGAGGGCCACCAAAAGGTTGATATAAAGGGAAAAAATAGAACTTGAGAGAAGACTAGCCATAAATGTGAAAACGGATTGTAAGTTTTTGTAAGTATATAAAGGGGGAGAGAGTAGCTAGTGTGAACTTTGGCCCCTTAGAGGCAGAGATGGAGAAACTATCATAGGAAATAAGAAAATGGCAAAGGCATTGAACAAATATTTTGTGTCTGTTTTTGCAGATGAACACACAAGTTTCATAACAGAAATAGATGGTAACCTAATGGCTAAGTAGAATGAGGAAATTAAGGACATTATCAGTAGAAAAAAAATTGACAAAATTTAAGGGACTAGAATATGATAAATCCCTGGGATTTGCTGGAATGCATCTTAGGGTTCTAAAACGATTAGCTGCAGATATTGTGGATCTCCCGTCTATGAACTTCCAAAATTCCTTATATTCAGGAATGATCCCGTTAGAGTGGAAATTGCAAATGTTACTTTTCAAGGAAGGAGGAAAAAGAAAACAGTGATGTACAGGTCAGTTAGTCAAACATCAGTTGTTGGGGAAACATTGTAGCCTGTTATTAAGAAAGCCTTAACAAGGCAATTAAAAAGCATAGCATGATTTTACTAAGGGGAAATCCTGTTTGAAAATTTGTTAGTTTTTTGTGAGGATAAAGTTAAAGTTTATTAGTGTCACAAGTAGGTTAACATTAACAGTACAATGAAGTTAATGTGAAAATTTCCTAGCTTGCTTGGATACACTGAAGGAAAATTTAGCATGATCAGTGCACTAATCATCGTGTCTTTCGGACTGTGGGAGGAAACTCGAGCATCTGGAGGAAACCCACGCAGACACGGTAGAATATGCAGATTCGTAGAGACAGTGACCCAAGCCAGAAGTCCAACCTGGATCCCTGGATCTGTGAGGCTGCAGCCCCTACCAGATGTAACTGTTAGGATTTTGATCAAAAGGAACTAATAGACATAGTATACCTGGTTTTCCAAAAGGGATTCAATAAGATGTCACACAAAAGATTAGTCGGCAAGCTAAGGGTCATGGAGTTGGGGTAATAATGTAGCATGAATTAAGGATTGGTTAATGGATAGAACACAGAGAGTGAGCATGAATGGGGCCATTTCAAGTTGACAAGTAGTGAATAGTGAAATCTCAATACTGGAATCTCAACTATTTACAATTTTTATTAATGACTCAACTGAAGGAACATTTTATGATCTTACAAAGAATAATGCAAGAAAGTTGCTGATGATACCAGGTTGGCTAGGAAGATAAGCTGTGAGGAGAACACAGGAGGTAGAGACATGTTCAGTTAGTGGGCAACAAGATGTCAGATGGAATAAAGTTATTGACTTTGATCATAAGAAAAATTGAATATTTTTTAAAAAGGTGTGAAACTTCTAAGTGCTGATGTTCAAAGAGAATAGTATGTACTTGTACAAGGGATGCAGAAAGCTCACATGGAGCAATTAGGAAGCCAAATGACATGTTGACCTTTATTGTGAGGGGTTTGTTGTGCAGGAATAAATAAATCTTACTACAGTTGTAAAAGGTTTTAGTGAGACCACATCTTGGGCAGTGGGTCAGTTTTTCTTTTCACACTTAAGAAAGAATGTACTTGCATTGGGGGCAGTACAGCAAACATTCACTCAGTTGATGCCTGACCTGAGGGGATTGTCCAATGATAAAGAGGCAAGGTAAATTGGGGTTGTATTCACAGAAGTTTAGAAGAATGAGGGGTAATCTCAATGAAACCTATAAAATTATGAAGGGGCTTGCTAGGTTTATGCACTTACCATCATGCTTGAAAAGTGTCTACTTGGGTTTTATCCAAGCAAAGAAGAGAAGGAAAAAAAAAATTCTTTGTTTGAAATTGAACTTTTTAAAATGTTTAGGAACCGTATTGGATAATAAAAAGCAGTTGTACCAGAGTTTTCTTTTGCAATGTTAACTATGACAGGAAGAAAGATCAAGCATTTTGATAGATGTTAGAGTACTGTAGATAGATCTGATGCTCTGTTTGCTGGCCTCAACAGGCTTTTGATTACTATGTATTATAATTGTGGTGTGACAATGTTGCTGACTATCAGTGATAGCCTCTGCACAATCTCTATTTCTGTTGTAGGTTGAAATTATGTTGCTTTCCTGTCTCGTAATAAAGGGAGGAAATGATAGCTGGAATACTTTGGCTTATTCTCGGAAGGGCAATAATCAATATCTTTCCACAGCATTTCCTGCAGATGTATCTGTGCTGAATAAATAGATCGACTTTTGTGCAGCTCACTAACTTGCACTTCAAGTCTTGAGGGCTAAACTGTTGCTTTGAGCAGCTTGGGCTTGAAACAGGCCTTTTGTTGTGAATTGGTTTGCCTCCCTCTTTTGAAAACACTTGCTGTCGCTTGGGATAGAGTCTCACAGGGCCTAGTTACTTGCCCAATGTAAGAAGTCTCATAAAACCAGGTTAAAGTCCTACAGGTTAATTTGGTAGCAAAAGCCACTAGCTTTTGGAACACTGTCTCTTCGTCAGGTGAGTGGGAGTACTATTCACAAACAGGGCACATAAACACACAAACTCAATTTACAAAATAATGATTGGAATGCAGGTCTTTACAGGTGATCAAGTCTTAAAGGTACGACAATGTAAGTAGAGAAAGCATTAAGCACAGGTTAAAAAAGTGTGTACTGTCTCCAGACAGGACGGTTAGTGAGATTTTGCAAGGTCAGGAGGATCCTGGGGATTACAGACAGTGTGACATGAACCCAAGACCCAGGTTGAGGCCGTCCTCATGTATGTGAAACTTGGCTATCAGTCTCTGCTCAGCGACTCTGCGCTATCATGTGTCATGAAGGTTGCCTTGGAGAACGCTTACCTGAAGATCAGAGGCTGAATGCCCATGACCATTGAAGTGTTCCCCAACAGGAAGAGAACACTCTTGCCTGGTGATTGTTGAGTGGTGTTTATTCATCGATTGTTATAGTGTCTGCGTGGTCTCCCCAATGTACCATGCCTCGGGACATCCTTTCCTGCAACGTATCAGGTAGACAATGTTGTCCGAATTGCAAGTGTATGTAGTGTGTACCTGGTGGATGTTGTTCTCATGTGAGATGATGGCATCTGTGTCGATGATCTGACACATCTTGCAGAGTTGTTGTGGCAGGGTTGTGTGGTGTCGTGGTCACCGTTTTCCTGAAGGCTGGATAGTTTACTGTGGACAATGGTCTGTTTGAAGTTGTGCGGTTGTTTGAAGGCAAGAAATGGGGGTGTATGGATGGCCTTGACGTGTTGAAGACTATGGAGAAGATGCCATAGCTTCTGTGCTGTGGGGAAGTACTGGATGACGAAGGGTACTCTGCCCACCATGTCCCATAGAACATAGAACATTACAGCGCAGAACAGGCCCTTCGGCCTTCGATGTTGCGCCGACCAATTAGGAAAAAGCAATGACCCTCTAACCTAAACAATTCCCTTTTCATCCATAAACTTATCTACTAACCTCTTAAATGCCACTAAACTTGATGCATCTACAACTGCAGCAGGCAGGGCATTCCATACCCTTACCACCCTCTGGGTAAAGAACCTACCTCTGACATCCGTCCTATAACTACCACCCCTTAATTTAAAGCTATGTCCCCTCGTGCTAGCTTTCTCCATCCTAGGAAAATGTCCCATGTTTATCTTCTGAGGACGTCGGTGTAATTTTTTTGCTGTGGCGTGTCGGAACTGTTGGTCGATGAGTCGAGTGCCATATTCTGTTCTCATGAGGACATCTTTCACCATCTGGAGATGTCTGTTGCGATCCTCATTCCAACCATTATATTGTATATTGAGTTTGTGCTTTATATGCTCTGTTTGTGAGTAGAATTCCCACTCACCTGACGAAGGGACAAGGCTCCAAAAGCTAGTGGCTTTTACTACCAAATGAACCTGTTGTACTTTAACCTGGTGTTGTGAGACTTCTTACTGTGTTTACCCCAGTCCAATGCTGGCATCTCCACATTATTTTGCCCAATGGCCATTTATTAAGTTTGAGCTGAAGCAGCACATTGGTGACTGTGGCATCAGAGCTGAACAGCACTCTTCTGTCAATACCTGTGCATGACCAGGAGCAGGAATCCAAGGTAGTTTTTATCTCAAAAAGTTCTGATCTGCGAAGTCTGTTGTAATGCCTGAAAAGAGTAGTTCAAAGACTGGAGATTAAATCTCAGATTTTCCAGTCTCTGTGGCTCAACACTGCAATCACAAAGTCATTGAGCTTTAACTGTTTATAAAGTTTATTTATTTATACACAGACATGGGGAGAATGTGGAAACTCCACACAGATAGTGACTTAAGCTGGGAATTGAACTCAGGTGCCTGTGCTATGAGGCAACAGTGCTAACCACTGTGCCAGCATGCCACCCCTGTAAATTTTGTATTTGCTGAAGTGAGATATGGCAATACTAAAAAGCATTCCAAAAAACTTTCCAAAATCTAGTTGACACTTCTAGCAATCAGCATTATTTGGTTAGCTGCAGCATAGTCTATCTGTAAGTGCAGAATGAAGTCCACCCTCTACCTTGTCCTAAAAGAGCATACAGAATTCCATTTATGCTGTCCTTGGTGAGAGTGATAACATAATGATAATGTGTACATAATGTATGCTATTGGCATAAATTACAAGGGTGGAGATAAACTCAAGAAGCATTGGAGACATAATCTTCAAGTCTTGAACTCTTAACACCAATTTATTCATGTGCCATATGGGTCAGGACCTCTCTTCCTCTATTTAGTGGTTAGTCGTCAGGGCAGTGTTCAAATTTGTATTTGAACAAAGAACAAAAGAACAAAACAGCATGGGAAACAGGCCCTTTGGCCCAACGAGCCTGTGCCGCCACCCCGATGTCCCCATCTTTACCCGTGATCCCTGTCTATGTTTATAGATCTATGCATTAAAAACCAAATTTGAGACAATTTAGGGAGAATTTGTTTTGCCAGTTAGCCTAAGAGCACATTTTTGGGATGTGGGAGGAAACCAGAGCACCCGGAGAAAACCCACGCAAGCACGGGGAGAATGCGCAAACTCCCACAGACACAGGCCCACATCCATGTATCTGCACAGCACAGCTATAGTCACTGAGCTGTCGTGTTGATCCTGTCTTCATCTTGATTCCATGCAATGGGTGCGAATTGCCAGGTAATGGATCAGGAACAAGAACACTGGAGAAGCTCCCTATCAGAAGCATTCTTGTGTGTGACCAAGAGCTGAAATCCTAGGAATTTTTATCTCTCATAGTTTTGATTTATGAAGGCCCATTGTCATGCCTGAGAACAGCTAGTTCAAAGATTGGAGATTAAATTTCAGATTTTCTTTGGTCAAGACTATAGCACAAGTCTGGCTGAGATCAGGTCACAACATCAATTCTCACCTGGACTTCAAAATTTCCTGGCTATTGCAGTCTGACTACTCATTGAATACATTTGCTAAGCCATTAAGGAGTAGGAGAGAATGGACTTTCTTCTCACTAGAAAGCTGGATTTGAATCTATCCCAGAAGGAAAAGTTCAGTGTCATAATCCACTGTACCACCAAGACCATGGAATCTAATATAAAGACAAAAATGTTATGGATGCTGGGATCTGAAATAAAAGCAGAAAATGCTAGAAAATCTCAGCAGGTCTGACAGCATCTGTGGAGAGAGAATAGAGTCAATGTTTCGAGTCAGGATGATCCTTTGTCAAGTAAATAGGACAAGATTTACACTGTGTGTGTGCTGGCAGGGGGGTGGCAGTAATTGATAGGGAATTTGGTAGGAAATGCATCTACAAAAAGAGTGTAATTGGTGATGACAAAGACTAAAAATAGTGCTGATGGACACCATTAAGACATTGAAATGTGTAAATGGCAGAACAAAGTTTAGGAATTAGCCCTAGAGGGGTGGGGGGAGGGGATGGTGTGAAACAAGATGGAAAGCCAGATTTTAGAAATGGAAAAATTAAAACAAGAAAGTAATAAAATAACAAAAAGTAATCAAAATGGATTAATAAGATGAAAGAAAAAATGAAATAAAATAAATGGCGTGGTGGAGGAGGAGAGAGTTCATGCTTTGAAATTGTTGAACTCCATGTTCAGTCTTGAAGGCTGTAAAATGTTCAATTGAAAGATGAAGTGCTGTCCTCTAGTTGGGCATCAAAAGGCAAGACGGATATGTGGACAGGGGCAGGTATTGCACCTTCTACAGTTGAATGGGAAGTTGCTGTTGGCGGTGAGTAAGGTGTTGGGTGTGATAGAAGAGTGGAACAGGGTGTCCCGGAGGGAACGGCACCTTGCAGAATGCTGACAGGGAGAGTAAGGGAAAGATATGTTGAGTGGTGGCATCATCCTGGAGTCAGCAGATCCTGTATAAATCTTGTCCTATTTTCCTTATCTTCAGCTTTGACAAACGGTCATTCTGACTCAAACCGTTGACTCTATTCTCACTTTAAGAAGTCTCACAACCAAGTTAAAGTCCAACAGGTTTATTTGGTAGCAAAAGCAACTGGCTTTTGGAATCCTGCTCCTTTGGCAGTGAGTGGGAGTTCTGTTCACAAACAGGGCATCTAAAGGGCAGGGGGGCATCTTTATGTGCTCCGTTTGTGAACAGAACTTCTACTTACCTGATGAAGAAGCAGCGCTCTGAAAGCTAATGGCTTTTGCTAACAAATAAACCTGTTGGACTTTAACCTGGTATTGAGAGACCTTACTGTATTTACCACAGTCTAACACTGGTGTCTCCACATCTATTCTCGCTTCACAGATGCTATCAGACCTGCTGAGATATTCCAGCATTTTCTGTTTTTATCTTCGAAATTTAATGCTCTAACAATACTACTGTCTATAGTGGTCATGGAATCTCAACATTGTATTGTTGCTCCAAGTTTGTTGGATCATCTTGCTCAAGAGTCGTTATTGAGGAAACATTGTAACATAGAGGGTGTTGGGATGCCGCTTAACGCTTCACGAGTGACTCTATTCAGTTGTCAAACAGAAGCTAAAAAACAGAAATTTCCTACAGGAATACAAGAAAATAAACTGCAGTCAATAGTTACAAATTCATAGGAAGTCTTGTCTTTTTTGTAGCGTATTACCACATTGCCTTGGAAAATTCCAAAGTGGAATGCACTAGTTTGAAGTCCAAGCATTTTGCAGTTATATACATAGCAAGATCCCATAAGTTGCAGTGAAACAAATGACAAGCTATCCTGTTTTGTTATAGCTTCTTCGGAGAAGGTATGTTACCAAGAACTTGAGAATTCACTGCTGTTAGTGCTATGGAAATTTCATTGTTTATCATAACTACTGGAAGAGGCAGCCTTGTCTCAGCTGAAGAATGCAGTAGTCACACAATGCCACACTGGAATGCAAATCTAGTTCTGTGTTCAAGCCTTGAAATGGGACTTAAATCCAGAAAATATGTACTTTTAAGTGGCAAAGTGCCATCAAACTCTGCTGTGCCTCTAGTGCTCTGGACAGATTTGTTTAGATTGTAAAGCTATACATTAGCATAGTGCACCAATGCCGTTGAGTTAGAGAATGTATGTGCGTAAAAGTTAACCAGAATTCCAGTGTCTGATCACTTTGCATAAGTGTAGACAAGGACAAAGCGTTAAGAATTCCTGTGTAATGTGTAGGATGCCTTTTTGAATCTCTTTTAGATCATGCCAAGTGTGTTCATTAATTTTTCAAAAATTATACTGCAATTTGGGTTGACCTCAGTTTTCTTTGGCAATCTGATGGAAATTTAAACACCTTACGCTGTATTAATTCATCATATAATATCAAGCAGAAGTCTTTCTCTATGGGGGAGAGTTTTGGAAGTGTGCATGCTGTGCTCAGAATTCTAATTATTGCTGTACAGGTGATTTTTCTTTTGAGCACTGGACTTGTTCATTTGAACTGTAAATAAAAATAAAGGCTGTGATTAAAGCCAACAAAACTTGTTAAGTGAGTTGATGTGGTGGAGAATTCTGCGCACTGTAAGGCTGTATGTGAAATTGCAGTTATACAGTCAGGGATTGAATGAGTTCTGAAGAAGTCATATTACACTTGAAATGTGAACTCCATTTCTCTCTCTACAGATGCTGCCAGACCTGGTGAACTTTTCCAGCATTTTCGTTTTTAATTTAATGGGCCCATATTGCTCATCTTTTCATAGAACCATATGGTCCTTCCGCAGTAACTACCTGTGTTTTATGATTCCACTTTTTGTACTTCTGTTGAGATCATTTCATATTTGGCGAATTTCTAATGAGCACTGCCCTTGCCCTTCTACCAATTTATTATAGAACATAGAGTTCTGCTATCCCTTGTCCTACAATCATTTCTGAACTTTAGATGTGCTTTAGATGAAACTTTTCTATTCTACTTGGTAGCATAGAAATGTTTTTGTTCAATTCTTTACAAGGCTAAAATTTATTTTTTCTAATTTCTTCTAATAGCTCAGATATTTCACAGTGGGCATAAGTATTGTTATCCCTTTTTTTGCACCACTCCTATGTTGCATATTTGTGACATAAAAGAACTAAAACTATTTAAGGTTAGCTTGATTAGAGCATTGTCTGGTTGACAGTCATCCCACTCAAATCATAGCATCCCTACTGGTCAGAAGGAGGCCATTCAGCCCATTGAGTCTGGATTGACTTTGAAAGAGCATCTTAATCAGGTTCAGGTTCACCAATCCCACCTCCTTCCTTCAAAATCACCATAACCCTCATTTATCATGACTAATCCACCTAACCGACACATCTTTGAACTGTGGGAGGAAACTGGAGCATCCAGAAGAAACTCATGAAAGCACGGGCAAATGTGCAAACTCCACGCAGTCACTGGAATCAAACGTGGGAACTAGTGCTGTGAGGAAGTAGTGCTAACCACTGTGCCTCACTTCTGCCCCTAATTTGCAATGTGCAAATTTGACCAATTTACATTTTTTCCTATTCCAGGTATACCTTTTATTAGAAACAGTGCAAAATTAGCATCAGTTTCTTTACTAGAACCTGAATGTAATACCTATGGCTTCTTCCTTTGAACCCATTCTTTATCATTTGAAGATTTACTTTGGCCAATCTCAGTCCTTTTCTTATGGACATTAAGCTAAAAGTATCATGCAGAGAATTCACAGTGTGGCAGGCATGTAAAATGCAGAGATATAATATAGGTACAGTAGGTGAGAATCTTGTGAGATTGGGACTGAGTTTCACCCTAAAACAACTATAGAAGGAGTGCAGCTGCCCTATTTCGTATTTGATGGGCAGTATTTGATGGACTGGTGTAAAAGGAGCTTTATTCTATTTTTAATTTGTATCTGACATGAGAGTATTTAATCATAGTATCACAGAATAGAATCCTTACAGTGCAGGGTGAGGCCATTCAGCGCATCAAGCCTACACCAACAACAATCCCACTTGGGCCCTATCCCTGTAATCCCAAATATTTACCCTGCTGATTTGACATGGTCAATCAACATAATCTGTGCATCTTCAGAGTGTGGAAGGAAAACAGAGCATTGGAGGAAACTCTCTCTCACGCTGGGAGAATGTGCAAACTCCACGTAGACAGTCACCTGAGATTGCAATTGAACATTGGGTTATTTTATAATAAAGTTTATTTATTTATTAGTCGCAAGTAAGGGTTACATTAACAGTGCAATGAAGTTACGGTGAACTTCCCCTAGTCTCCACAGTCTGGAGTCTGTTTGGGTCAATGCACCTAATCAGCGTGTCTTTCAAAACATGGGAGGAAACTGGGGTGCCTGGAAGAAACCCACACACATTGCACGTTCTCCATGTGGAGAATGTGCAATGTGACTCAAGACGGGAACCAAACCCAGGGTCCCTAGTCTGTGAAGCAGCAATGCTAACCACTGTGCTACCATGCCACCCAGGCAGATGGGAGAGTGCATGCAAATCCCACACAGACAGTGACACAAGTCGGCAGTCGAACCCAAGTTCCTGGAGCTGAGGCAGCAGCACTAAGCAGTGGGGCACAAGAATATTTTTCTCTTTGTCACCTTCAGGAACTGCTGAGACCAGTAGTATCACTATGAGTCCAATCTCAGATAGGAACTAATTCAGCACACACATCATGGATCGAAATTGGTATGTTCTGGTAATTGTGCCTCAGTAAATTGAAGAGTGCAATTTACTCTAGAGCTCTTTTAAAGCTTCTCAGTACAAAAAAAATAAAAAACAATTCACAAAATAGAGTTATGTGAAATTCCTTTATCAATGCATTTAGCTGAGGTATTCAAGAATTAAATATTCTGTAATTCTGGGATAAAATTTGCCTAAGTGACTATAAATTAAGGAAAGCCAGCATGGATTTATTAAGAACAAATCATGTTTAACTGACTTGTTAAAGTTTTTTTTAAAGAGGTAACCAAGAGGGTTGTTGAGAGTAATGCTGTTCATATGGTGTACGTGCACTTCCAAAAGATAAAATATCATGCAACAATTGAGAGAAAAGTTATGCTAATAAAGAGGGAGAATAGTAACATGGATAGTAAATTAACTGAATGACAAGAAACAGAGTAAAGGTTAATGAGTGTTTTCAGATTGGAAGAAGGTTTATAGTTGAGATCCCCAAGGATGAGTATTGGGACCCTTACTCATGTTTTTATATAAAGTATTTAGATGCACACTTGTGATGCCAACGCATAGAAGGCTATAGAATAAAGAACAAAACAGCACGGGAAACAGACCCTTCGGCCCAACGAACCTGCGCCGCCATCCCGACATTCCCACCTCTACCCGTGATCCCTGTCTATGTTTATAGATCTATGGATCGAAACCAAATTTGAGACAATTTAGGGAGAATTTATTCTGTCAATTAGCCTAACAGCACATTTTTGGAATGTGGGAGGAAACCGGAGCACCCAGGGAAAACCCACGCAAGCACGGGAAGAATGCGCAAACTCCCACAGACACAAGCCCAAATCCATCTATCTGCACAGCACAGTGATAGTCACTGAGCTGTTGTGTTGCCCATCAACTGGTCCAGGTCAAGCATACACTAACGACATGAAGCACTAGGATACTCTCAAAAAATCCAAGAGGCAGCCCTCTCACGACCCATCGCGTGTATGCTGTATAGGCCAAGTGCTGGAAAATGGATTAAAGTTGTTGTGTGTTTTGTCGTTTACTGCCATAGATGCCATGGGCCAAAGGGCTTTTTTCTCTGCTGTAGACCTCAATGACTGTGTGCTAGATTTTGGCATATAGCAACCATTTCAAAGTTTGTAGATGATACAAAACGTAGAAGTATTGAGGAGGATAGTGTTACAATTCAAAAGGACAAATTGGAATGGATGAACAAATGGCAGATGAAATTCAATTCAGGGAATTGTTAAGGGTTCATTTTGGTGGGAGAAGGTGGAGACAATATAAAAGAAAGGATACAAATCTAAAATGGGTAAAAGAGAAGAGGCATTTGGTGTATGTGTGTGTGTGTCATTGAAGATGCTAGGACAGGTTGAGAAATTGGTTTATAAAGCATAAAGTATCCCAGATGTTATTAATAGGAACAATAGAGTGCAAGAATGAGGAGGTTGTGTAGAGAATCCTGATTCGACCTCAACTGGAGTATTGCATCCAGTTCTGGAGGCTACACTGTAGGAAAGATGTGAAGACATTAGAGAGAGTGCAGAAAAGATTCACAAGAATGATTTGAGATGAGAAACTTCAGTTTCTCAGTTTCAGATTTGAGATGAGAAACTTCAGAACAAAGCTGAGACAAATTGGAAAAGTTGGGGCTGTTTCTTAAGAGAAAGTTGAGTGAGATTTGATGGAAGCATTCTACATAATGACGGAACTGGACAGATGGATGTTCTCAATGATGGAAGAATCAAGAGTGAGTGGCATGGATTTAAAATAATTGGCACAAGTGTTGGAATTCATAAAGGTTTGCGGGAGAGAACAGTGGAGCTAAGGCTAATATTTTGAACTTAAATAAAAGCAATTACAAGGGCATGAAGACTGCTGGCTAGTGAACTGGGAAATTAAGTTAAGGTATATCTGGTGATATGTGCCAGTAAGAAACACTTGAGCAGAATGACACACTACTTGTGGCTAAGGAAGTTAAAGGTAGTATCAAATTGCAAGGAAAACATAAAATTCCGTAAAGATAAGTAGCAGATTCAGATATTGGACAGAATGTAAAGAACATCGAATTATTAGAAGATCAATAAGGAGAAAGAAATTAGCTTCTGAGAGAAAGCTAACAATATAAAAACAGATAGTGAAAAATTCAGTAAGTATTTAAAGAGGGAGTAAATTAAGTGAATGTTGGTCCTTCGCGGAGTGAGTCTGGAAAATAAGGAAATGATGGATGAGTTGAAGAGATATTTTGTTTTACTCTTTTCACTGTATATCATTTGAGAAGTACGCTTGCATTAAGAGGTGACAGGGAGTGAGGAACGAAAAACCAAGGAAAGGGTGCTGAGAGAATGAGTAGAAATAAAAGCTGAAGTTCCCAGGTCCTGATGGACTTCATCCGAGGGTTTTTAAAAATGAGCTGCTGAAATAGTAGTCACATTGGTTTTAATTTTCCAAAATTTTCTAGATTCTGAAAAGGTTCCATCAAGTTGGAAAATGGTGCATATGACTCTTCTATTCAAGAAAGGAGAGAGACAGAAAGCAGGAAATTACAGGCTAATAAGCTTAACACCTGTCATCAGGAAAATGCTGGAATCTTATTAGAAAATTTCTGTGCATTCAGGCAAAGTTAACTTGGCTTTGTGAAACTGAAATCACATTTATTGGAGCTCTTTGAGGAAGTAACAAGCAAATTTGATAAAGGGAGAATTGGCCAGCTTATAAGAAATAGAGTAGGCGTAGATGGGTTATCTTTAGGTTGGCGCAATGTAATGGATGGATTGCCACAGGCTCAGGGTGGGGTTCTCAACTATTTTCAATCTGTTTAATGACTTGGTTGATAGGACCCAATGTACATGTGCTAAATTTACTGGTGACACAAAGATAGGTAGGAAAGTAGCTTGTGCAGAGGAGATAGGAATGTGTAATAGGCGCTGATAGATTGTGAGTAGATATAAATTTGGCAGATAGAGGATGATGTGGAAAAATGCGGACTTGTTCATTTTGGCAGGAAGAATAAATAAGCAGCAAATTGTTTAACTGGAAAGAAGTTGCAGAATTCTGAGCTACAGAGAAATCTGGGCACCCTGGTACATAAATCACAGGTACAACAAGTGATTATGAAGGCAAATTGAATATTGTTATTTATTACAAGGAGAATTAAATATCAAAGAAGGGATATTTGCTACAGTTGCACAGGATGTTGGTGAGATCATATTCAGAGCATTTGTTCACAGTTTTGGTGTCTTTATTTAATTGCATGAGAAGCAGTTCATTGATGGTTCAGCTGACTGATTCCTGGGATGAGAGTGTTATCCTATGAGGAAAGTTGGACAATCTTTATTAGAGTTTAGAAGAATGAAAAGTGAACTTCTGTAACATATAAGAACTTTAGGGGACTTGAGCAGGTGGATGCTGAGAGCATGTTTTCCCTTGTTGAGAAATTATGATTAGGCGACACTGTTTAAAAACAAGATGTTTCCCATTTAAGTTGGATGAGAGGAGAAATTTTATTTTTTTGAGAGTCATGAGTCTGTGGAATTCTCTTCCCCAGAGAGCAACGAAAGCAGAGTCGTTGTATTTTATAAAGCTATGTTAGATTGATTTTGATTGACGTGGGAGTCACGTGTTATTGGGGGCGGACAGGAAATGTACCTAAGGCCACAATTTGATCAGCCATGATCTTATTTGTGACAGAGCAGGTTTGAGAGGCTGAATAACCTGCTCCCAATGTGTATATTCACTTATAAGTACTCTTGAAGTGTTGTCATTATTGTTTATTCTATTTCTTCATAGTAAGCTCTTATTAGCAGCTGGATTAATAATTTATTTTACATATTTGCTAAATGCTGGCTGGGGCATTGACCAGAGGTATTCCCTTGCTGTCCTTTGAATAGTACCATGAGTCCTTTTGCATGCACCTGAGAGCAGATAGGACAGTATTTTTAATGCTTCGTCAGAAAGATGCCTCTTCTAGTAGTGTTGCACTTGATACCTTCTAGAGGATCAAGTGTCTGGAATGCGCCTTTAACTTAAAGTCTTTGGCAAAATTGTTACTAACCAATACCCCAACATCTGCAAGTTATGGCAAACCTACTATCGGGAAGATGTTGAAAGGGACCATAGTGGTCATTTCAACAATAGAACAAAACAGGCTAAAGAGTACAGGAAAGGGGTTTTGAGAAGATAAAAAAAAATTGATTTCCTTCACAATTGGCTTACAAGGGATCCAGATTGTGGATTATTACAGCAATAATGGGCAAAATCATAAAGAATATTTTCACACAGTGGGTTAATAGAACATGTATTTAAAATTTATATTTTATCTGCTTTACCATTTGGGGAAATTTCATCTCTTCATTGTGGTTTTGTAGGAGATTGAAAAATGAGAAATCATATCTTTACGGTACGTATGCTATCAGAAAGATCCAAAGAGATGAAAAAATGTATTCACATGTTTTATTAATTATGATGAGGCACTTGATGAGGTGAAAGATGAATATCTAAAGAACATTAACGTCTGGATCCCTTAATTTTGATGGCAGTGTTAATGTTAGAGCGATAATAAATCCTCATTAGAAATAAACTGCAGCTGTAAAAGCTGAGAACAAACTTGTGCATATTAAAAGGGGAATTGGGATTGTGTTTTCTGTCCAGATTTATTCAATTTGTATTGATAAAATATTCTTAGATTAAAGACATACCTGAATTATTTGTTGGTGGTTACAACTTTAATAACATTAAATACACCAGTCACATTGGCTCACTCTGAACAGAAACTACAAAAGACTTCTGATATATTAGTTAGTGAAAGTAAGAAGAAAGGATTGGATATAAATTGTAAGAAAATAAGAGTCCAGTAATATCCAAAAGGAAAGTCATAGAAAAGAATAGAAAAGTCACACAGGTAGACAAATGTTGTTACCTAGGAAGTATCTTAACATCAGGTGGAAAGTGTGACCAAGAAGTAAGGCAAAGGGTTAGAATAGCCTAGATGCATTTCAAAACATGCAAAAGATTATAATCAACTCAAAATTAGCCATGAACACAAAGCTGAAAATTCTGGAATACTACACCACATCAAATTTGACATTCATTGAAGCAGTGTGAAGAAGAATTGAGGCTGCAGAGTTGTGATTTTTGAGGTGAATAATTAAAATACCTTGGAGACATCACATAATCAATGAAAAAGTGCTGGTAAAATCTGAAACCAAAAGAGCTCTACTGACCACGACCAGGAAGAGACAGACGGAATTTCTTGGGCACGTAATGAGAAATCATGATTTAAAAAATCTAATGTGACAGAAAGGATTATTGCTAAAAGAGGTTGAGGTTGACAAGGATTGATCTGTCTAAAGAGCCTTACAAACTGGATGAATATACCTCTAATGAAGATGATTCATGTCTAGTGAGTACGAATAACATGGAAGTTTGTGATCGCCGACACACTTTTAGGGCATGGTACCTGAAGAGAGAGAGGGAGACCAAGAGGGGTTATTAAGTCATTTCAAACTGAATTGGTTGAGCAGTTGAAAATGAGGAATATAAAAGAATATTGTGAAAAAACAAGCAATTGGGCTGAAATAGACTGTTCCCCTTTAAAACATAGATATGTGGGCTTCTTGTTGCAACTGTACAAAACTCTAGTGCGGCCGCACTTGGAGTATTGTGTGCAGTTCTGGTCCCCACATTATAAGAAAGATGTGGAGGCATTGGAGAGGGTACAGAGGAGGTTTACCAGGATGTTGCCTGGTATGGAGGGCAGGTCTTATGAAGAGAGGCTGAGGGATTTGAGGTTGTTTTCGTTAGAAAGGAGGCGGCTAAGAGGGGACCTTATTGAAACATATAAGATGATTAGAGGTTTAGATAGGGTGGACAGTGATAGCCTTTTTCCTAGGATGGAGAAAGCTAGCACGAGGGGACACAGCTTTAAATTAAGGGGTGATAGTTATAGGACGGATATCAGAGGTAGGTTCTTTACCCAGAGGGTGGTTAGGGAGTGGAATGCCCTGCCTGCGGCAGTTGTAGATGCGCCAAGTTTGGTGGCGTTTAAGAGGTTAGTTGATAAGTTTATGGAAGAGAAGGGAATGGTTTAGTTTGGAGGGTCATTGCTTTTTTATATTGGTCGGCGCAACATCGAAGGCCGAAGGGCCTGTTCTGCGCTGTAATGTTCTATGTTCTATGTTCTTGTTCTTGTAAATTCTGTAACATCATCTAATTGCTGCGTGGTCAAAATATAGATAATAAACATAGAAATAAATTTCTGTGAATAAATATTTGTTCTTTGCAATTCCTCGTGGAAGTAAATTATTTGTAAATTAAGACCATAAGAAATCAAAACAGGAGTAGACCATTCAACCCTTTGAGCCTGCTGCGCCATTTAGTAAGCTGATCTGGGCAAAGTCTACTTTCCTGCCTTATCTCAGTAACCATTAATTCCCCTACTGATTAAAACCCCATTGGCACAACCTTGAAAAACTCAGCCTCTTCATCCTGGTGTAAAAAATTCTAAAGATTCACTTCTATTTGGGAGAAGAAACTCTTCCTCTTTTGAGAGAAGAAATTCTTCCTCATGTGTCTTAAATGAGCATCCCCTTATTCTCTGACAATGTCCTTTTGCTCCCCACTCTTCCTTGAGTGGAAACTGCCATTCATCCTGGTAACCCCCTAAGAATCTTACATTGAAAAGACTGATGTTGCAGCTTCTATTTGTCTTATTGATTATGGAACACCTGCCAATGCCTGCAATCCCACATTGTTCTGGGCTGGTCCTTTATTCAGAGTGTACAGTGCTATTGTATGCTTTATATTTACCCTCTGTTTCATTTTGTTCCTTCATTCCTTAAAGACTGACTCATGCTCAGAGTCCTGTTCCATAAATGTTGTAGTCTTAACCAACTGCCTGTTCTTTCTATGAGTCTAGGTGATGAACTTCGTCTGTGGAAGGTATGACTACTGACCTTGATGCTATTCTCATTCTTCTACACTCAGAACTACAGACCCAACTTGTTTAATCTTCCTATATGTGATAGTCCGTCCATACCCAGGATCATCATAGTGAACCACTTCTATACTGTGTCCAATTATAATATATATTTCTGAAAATAAGGGGACCAAAACTTTACACAGTACTCTAAATGTGGCCTCACTTGTACAGTTGTGGCAACATTTCTTCAATTTTGTGCTCCAGCCCCCTTGAATTAAAAGCCAGCATTCCATTTGCCTTCCCTATTACTTTCAGCAACCATATGCTAGCTTTCTGGATATTAGGAACAAGGACCCCCATGTCCCTTCAGGCTACAGCTTTTTGCAGCCTCCCTCCATTTAAATAATAACTACCTTCCCATTCTTTCTTCCAAAATGAACAATGTCACATTTTCCCACATTGAATTCATTTGCCAATTTTCTGCCTATTCACTTAGCCTATCAATATCTCTGTAAACTGTGAAATTGGATCAAAAAGGCACAATAAAGGAGTTGAATATAATTCTTCAAATTGTTATTATTGCTTCAACTTGATGCAAAGTTCATCTTCAAAATAAGGTTTAGTGTACTTTATGAATGAGATGAAGTGAATGGCAGGATATTCTTGGAGTATAATAGCTGCACAAATTAGTTGAACAGAATGGCCTGTCCCTGTGCTGTATATTCTAATAGGACCTGTGTGTATTTATATTTATTTGTAACCCTTTTCCCATCACTAGATTGAGCAATCAAATGTGTTTGAAGAATGTGCTTGTTAATAGATGTCAGAACCAATATGTCCCTTAGACAGAATCTCTCCCTCTCCTTCTCTTGTGAACCTTTCCCAGAATATAATTGCATATCTTCAGTAAAGACTGCTGACACAGCATCACAGTGACTGTGTGACCCTGAGAGAAATTCAGAATATGCTGACAGATCAAGAACACTGGTATAGCAGAGTGAAGACCAATAAATCACTCTGCCTCATCAGACAATCTTAACGGACATTTGTGTACATTGAAAAGACTGATGTTGCAGCTTCTATTTGTCTTATTGATTGTGGAACACCCGCCAATGCCTGCAATCCCACATTGTTCTGGGCTGGTCCTTTATTCAGAGTGTACAGTGCTATTGTATGCTTTATATTTACTCTCTGTTTCATTTTGTTCCTTCATTCCTTAAAGACTGACTCATGCTCAGAGTCCTGTTCCATAAATGTTGTAGTCTTAACCAACTGCCTGTTCTTTCTATGAGTCTGGGTGATGAACTTCGTCTGTGGAAGGTATGACTACTGACCTTGATGCTTTTCTCAGTCAATATCTGCAGTTGTAGCCTGGCCGTTTCTTCACTGGATTATGATCATGAATATGAAAACATGGATGATCTTTCCCCCTTCTCTCCTTCCGTTCACGAAAAGGGTCTGTAGAATTTTGGGACATATTATATGAAATTTATTTTCAAATTAACAAAATTCCCAATCAATTGTGTGCCTTCTTCTCAGAGTAACATAATGAGTACTGGGCATCAAAGAGTGGTGCAGTTAGGTGCCTTTCTTGTCTTGTATTTGTGTAATTTATGTTAAGTGGAAGGATGGGGGCAGGATTTGTTTTGTTTATATCCAATTCAATCCAAATCAAAGTCTCAAATAAGTGAGACATTCCAGATCAAAGACAGGCTCACCACTTCTGGTCTTGGGCTTGATCTACATAATCCAAGCTGATTTGAGCAGGCATTGCACCTCTTCCAAGGTCTGATCTCATTTGCCAAAAGGTCTAGATGCTGCCTTAAAAAATTGCTTCAAATGAAGCCGTAGTATAACTTTATGACTTAAACCAAATGCAGGACGACAAAACTATATTTGACCTTAGCCAAAAGACTGACAGTTACTTGGAATGTTGAGATCATACTTTTGCTGTCCTACATTTGAGCTGGATAGCTGCATTGTGTCTTGTAGTTTGGGAGTCTTTTCTGTGAGATGCACATTTTGGGATGTGATTTTCCAAATCTGTGTTCACAACTGGGAACATGTCTCAGAAAATCTTATTGATTTTTTTTCCTTTCTGTCTGACTTTAACTTTAAATGGCTGGAAAGTAGAACCGTGATGTGGTAATGCCAGCGTTGGACTGGGGTAAGCACAGTAAGAAGTCTCTCTCAACACCAGGTTAAAGTCCAACAGGTTTATTTCGTAGCAGAAGCCACAAGCTTTCGGAGTACTGCCCCTTCATCACAAGAGTGGGAGTTGTGTTCACAAACAGGGCATATACAGATACAAACAATGTACAAGATAATGGTTGGAATACGAGTTTTTGTAACCATTATCTTGTAAATTGAGTTTGTGCCTATATATGCCCTGTCTGTGAACAGAACTCCCACTCTCATTATGAAGGGGCAGTACTCCGAAAGCCTGTGGCTTGTGCTACCATGTCTTTAACATGGTGTGGTGAGACTTCTTACAGAAAATAAAGGACATGGCAATCTATGATTTTGTGATCTGTTTTTCTGTTGGCCCAAAATCCATGGCCCTTTCTTTGATAGCTGAAAAAGTACAATTAGTGCAGTACTGCTATTGGACATATTCTGCTGCTAGACATGCTGGCAACTTAAAAAAAGACACATGGGTATTTATGCAGCATCATCTAGATACACATTGTCCTGTAGTTACTGGACACTACTGAACTTTCAAAATGCTATAGAAGTTTTGTTTTTTATACTTTAGACTCCTTGGTACTGAAATTTTATGCACTGCAGGAAGATTGGGTAGGATTGGCTTCAGTTTGTCCTGAGAAGCTGTACTTATCTGAACTGCTTTGAGCATCCCAACCTTCAGAGTGGCCATAGTTGAAGAGCGCAGTGATTATTTGGTGCCAGAATGATAAGCAAACCTTGGGAGACCCTGAACTTTAATTAACCAAAAATGAATTGTAATTGAGGCTTATGATAAGGATGTTGTTTATATTGTGAAGAAGGTTATGCTGCCCTACAGTAGCTACTGTTCACTAAATATAAATAAGTAACAAAAATATAGAAAAAGTACTGAGCCAGAATAGCTGCAAGCATTTTCAGAACGTGGAAAATTACAGAACATAGCATTAACAACTAAATCTATCTCTCCAACCCCCATGTTGTTTATTACATTGCGTCTACATGTACTGTAATTCTACCTTTGTGAGTTTAGAAAGATGACAAATGGATTTAGAGATTTGTGTTTTAATGGTGCTGTAAGCAGAATCATTCACTTGGCTTTTTATCATTCTGCCTATATCTAGAACTAATTGATGGCTGTATACGTGTTGCGTGGCTGTTTACTTTTCTCCTCCATAATGCCCTGCAAAAGTATCTGTTTTTGTGCAAGCCCAGGAATGTGAGTGCAGACATTCTACTGTTGAAGGTATCACAATCTCAATCCTGTCCTCACCCAATATTGATAGTGATTCTGGACTATCATTTCAAATCAATCAAATTTGATTAAATCTGATAATTTGTGGGCTGTCACCAAAAAATAAAAGGTGCTGAGTTATTTTAAGAATCCAGCTAACTGACTAATGTCTTTTGGGCAAGGGAACCTGTCACCTTAACCTGATCTGGATTACATGTAACACCAACCCCACAATATGTGGGTAACTCTTAATGCCATCTGAAGAGGCATAGCACCCTACAAGCTGTATAAACAATTCCCACACCACAAGTGCTGAAAGCTTATCTCAGAGAAACTAGGAATATCAGATCAATACGGTTTTCAAAGCATTTAAGACCCTCATTTAGAGATTGAAGATGAGCAGTAGATGGGGATAAATGAAGAAAAAGGGTATGGAATCGGAAAGAGCAATTAAGTGATGCAAAGTCTGGGGATTATATGCCTACAGATACAAGAGTTAAGAGAGATAATTGAAATGTCACGTTTCAACATCCTGCATATAAATAAAATGAATTGCAGTATCCTTTTTTAAAAATGTTGCTGCTGTTACAATTGAGGTCTAGTTTAATGACATTGATACAAAGCCACAAGACAAATCTGGCAAGAACAAAAATCAACTATTCACATACCATAGACAATAAATGTCAGAAGCGACTAACTGTGATTGCAGTTAGATAGTGCTTTTGGAGTTGGCAAATAGTTGACAAGTGTAACCCAAAAGATTACTTTCTACAGCCTATTTATTGCAACACCACTCCATGTAGGTGAAATGTTCCACGTGTGATGGTCCAGCCCCAAATTTTTTATTAATCTAGTAGCCTCATCCACCTCTCACTTTAGCCTATAACTCACTCCAGGGCACTAATTATTTTTAAATATAATATGTGTATTACATTTAAAATGTGTGTACATGTGTATGTTTGGAAGAGAGATCACTAACTGATAATATTCAATATTGGGAACACTTGGTATGTTTCTTTCAATTTCCCTCTTTGCATATTTATAGTTTGAAATCTAATCAGGAAGGTTTAGATATTTTTCCTCATGTTGTTTTTGCTTCTTTTGTCAATTACTTTAACTCTGTACCATCTTGTTATTGATCTTTTCACAAGTGGGAATAGTTTCTCCCAGTCTATTTTGTATAGGCCCATCATGATTTTAAGTACCTCTATCAAACATCCTTTCTGCTTTCTCTTTCCAAGGAAAACAATTTCTCCAATCCAAATGCCTGAATCCATTCCAGTTTGTCTACCACCACAATAGATCCACAGCGGATACCATCTCCCTGGCCCTAAATTCAACCCTGGACACCTAGATAACAAAGACATCTATGTCAGACTTCTATTCATAGACTACAGATCAGCCTTTAACACCATTATTCCTCCAAGACTCATCTCTAAAATTCGTGGCCTGGGCCTGGGCTCTTCCCTCTGTGGCTGGATCTTAGATTTCCTAACCTAATATCCACAATCAGTAAGAACTGACCACCACCTCCATGATAATCATCGACACCGGTGTTCCAGAAGCTTGTACCCTCAGCTCCTTACAATACTCTTATACGCCTTTGACTGTGTGGCCAAATTCCCTCCAAGTTTATTTGCAAGTTTGCTGATGACACCACTGTAATGAGTCGGATCTCAAATAATGATGAGACAGAGTACAGGAATGAGAAGAGAATTTGGTGAGTTGGTGCAATGACAATGATTTCTCCCTCAATGTCAACAAAATGAAGGAGATAGTCTTCAACTTCAGGAAGCATAGTGGAGGGCATAACCCTCTTTACATCAATGGGAACAGAGTAAAATGGTTGAGACCTTCAAGTTTTTAGGTGTCCAGATCACCAACAACCTGTTCTGGTCCCTCCACACAGATGCTATAGTTAAGAAAGCCCACCAGTGCCTCAACCTTCTCAGAAGACTAAGGAAATTTGGCACGTATGGTAGAACTCTCACCAGCTTCATAGAAAGCATTATTTCCGGTTGTATCACTTGATATAACTCCTGCTCTGTCCAAGACTGTAAGAAACTACAAAGAGTCATGAATGAAGCCCAGTCCAGCACTCAAACCAGCCTCCTATTCATCGACAATGTCTACACTTTCCACTGTCTCGGAAAAGCAGTCAGCATAATTAAGGACCTCACGTACCCCAGACATTGTCTCGTTCACCTTCTTCCATTGGGAAAAGATACAAAATCCTGAGTACCAACTGACTCAAGAAACAGCCCAAGAAATTTTTGAATGGACCTACCTCATTAAGTTGACTTTTCTCTGCACCCTAACTATGACTGTAACTCTATATTCTGCACTCTCTCTTTTCCTTCCCTATCTACGGAATGCTATGTATAGCATGCAAGAAACAATACTTTTCATTGTGCACTAATGCATGTGACAATAATAAATCCAATCTATCTTCATAATTGAAGTTCATCTTCTTCCTGGAAATATTCTTGTGAATATTGTCTACAGTCTCTCTAATATATTCACATTGTTCGTAAAATATGACACCCAGAAATGAACACAATACTCCAGCTGAGACCAAGCTCATGTCTTATACAAGTTCAATTAATTTCCTTGCTCTTGTATGCTATACTCCTATTACTGAAGGGTGTTTTATGCTTTATTAATTTTATATGTCACTTGTTCACTCATTCCACCAATTTGTCTTTTGAAGCTCTGCATTAAGATCCTCACACTTGACAATGCTTTTAAATTGTGCACCATTCACAAACTTTGAAATTGTGCATTGCATGCTAAAATTTAGGTCATTCATATATGTTTAGAAGAACAAAGGTTGTCCCAGCACTGGCCCTGGGGACCTCTACTACAAATGTTCTTCCTGCCTGAAAAATAACCATTAACCAATGCACTCTATCTCCTGTTACTTAACAGTTTTGTATCCATATTGCTACTGTCCTTTAATCCATGAGCTATAAATGTTGTTCTCGTCAATTGTACAGCGCCTTATTAAATATCTTTTGGAAGTCCATGTATACCACATCATAATCATTACTTGCGTTAACCCATCCCCCCAGTGTTTGCTTATCAAAGAAGTCCAGCAAATTAGCTAACCAAGATATACTCTAATACGCCTGTTTCGACTTTCCTTAATTTGCTATTTGCTTGTGTGACTAATACTCTTACTGCGAGTTATTGTTTCTAGAAGTTTCCCCACCACCAAAATTAAATTGATTAGCCTGTAGTTGCTCAGCTTTCCATTTGTTTTATGCTCTTTTGAACAAGAGCGTAACATTTGCAATTATCCAATCCTCTAATACTACTCCTGAATCTTAATGAAAACTGGAAAACTATAGTCAGTGCCACCACAATTTCCACTCTCACTTTCTTCAGTATTCTTGAATGCGTCTTAGAACAAAGAACAATACAGCTTGGGAAACAGGCCCTTCGGCCCAATGAGCCCATGCCGCTACCTCGATGTTCCCACTTCTACCCATGATCCCTGTCTATGTTTATGCATTGGAACCAAATTTGAAACAATTTAGGGAGATTTGTTCTGCCAGTCAGCCTAAGAGCACATGTTTGGGATATGGGAGGAAACCAGAGCACCTGGAGAAAATTCACGCAAGCATGGGGAGAATGCGCAAACTCCCACAGACATAGGCCCAAATCCATGTATCTGCACAGCACAGCGATAGTCACTGAGCTGTCGTGTTGCCCATCAAATGGTCTAGGTCAAGCGTACATTAACGACGTGAAGCACTAGGATACTCTCGAAAAAAATCCAAGAGCAGCCCTCTCACGACCCATCGTGTGTATGCTCCTTGTTAGATAACAAGGCGGACCAAAGTACCTGTAGGACAAAACAAATATATCAATATCATCGATAATTTACACACTTCCCAGGGAATTCCCAAGACTCATGATCCTTACTTTAAATTAGTTTTCTATATCCCTCCATTCCCATTCTGTTCATGTGCCCATCTAAGTATTTCTTAAATAACTCCAGAGTGCCTGCCTCCACCACTTTACTTGACAGCGCGTTCCATACCCCCACCACCCTCTGTGTGAAAAAACTCCCTCTAGCATCCAAATTATACCTTATCCTCCTCACCCTAAGCCCGTGACCCCTCGTGATATTTGAGTCCATCCTAGGAAAAAGCTTAACCCTGTTTACTCTATCTATATCCCTCAAAATCTTGTACAGATTTAGATCTCCTCTAGGTCTACGTCTTTCTAAGGAAAACAGCCCCAATTTGCCTAACCTCTCTTTGTAACTCAGACCTTCTATACCAGGCAGCATCCTGATAAACCTCCTCTGCACTCTCTCCGGAGTCTCCATGTCCTTCTGGCAGTACGGTGACCAAATGAGATCTAACCAATGTTTTATACAACTGCAACATTGAAGGCCAGCTCTTGTACTCTATACCTCTTCCTATAAAGGCTAGCATACTATATGCTTTCTTCACAACCTTCTCCACCTGCTCTGCCACCTTCAGAGACTTGTGCATCTGCTCCCCCAGGTCCCTGCGTTTCTGTACTCTTAATGGTTCTACCCTTTATCATATACCTCCCCCCTACATTCTTTCTCCTGAAATGCATCATGTTACATTTATCAGGATTGAATTCCATCTGCCATCTATAGAACATAGAACAATACAGCACAGAACAGGCCCTTCGGCCTTCGATGTTGTGCCGACCAAAATAAAAAGCAATGCCCCTCCAAACTAAACCATTCCCTTCTCTTCCATATACTTATCAATTAACCTCTTAAACGCCACCAAACTTGGCGCATCTACAACAGCTGCAGGCAGGGCATTCCACTCCCTAATCACTCTTTGAGTAAAGAACCTACCTCTGATATCCGTCCTATAACTCATACCCCTTAATTTAAAGCTGTGTCCCCTCGTGCTAGCTTTCTCCATCCTAGGAAAAAGGCTATCACTGTCCACCCTATCTAAACCTCTAATCATCTTATATGCTTCAATAAGATCCCCTCTTAGCCACCTCCTTTCTAACGAAAAAACCTCAAATCCCTCAACCTCTCCTCATAAGACATGCCCTCCATACCAGGCAACATCCTGGTAAACCTCCTCTGTACCCTATCCAATGCCTCCACATCTTTCTTATAATGTGGGGACCAGAACTGCACACAATACTCCAAGTGCGGCCGCACTAGAGTTTTGTACAGTTGCAACATGATGCTGCGGCTCCTAAATTCAATCCCCCTACCAATAAAAGCTAAGACTCCATATGCCTTCTTAACAACTTTATCCACTTGACTGCCTACTTTCAGGGATCTATTGACACATACACCAAGATCCTTCTGTTCCTCAACACTATTAAGAGCCCTACCATTAGCCCTATACTCTACACATTTAGTGTTCCTGCCAAAGTGCATTACCTCACACTTTTCCACATTAAACTCCATTTGCCACCTCTCGGCCCAGCTCTGCAACTTGTCCAAGTCACTCTGTAAACTAAAACACCCCTCTTCACTATCTACCACTCCACCAACTTTAGTATCATCTGCAAATTTACTGATCCATCCATCAATACCCTCATCCAGATCATTTATAAAAATTACAAACAGCAGGGGCCCCAAAACAGACCCCTGAGGCACACCACTTGTCACCGAACTCCACGATGAATATCTTCCATCAACCACCACCCTCTGTCTTCTATCTGCCAGCCAATTCCTAATCCAATTAGCTAAATCACCCTCTATTCCACACATCTGCATTTCTGTAGAAGTCTTCCATGGGCCACCTTATCAAACGCCTTACTAAAGTCCATATATACTACATCAACCGCCTTACCCCCATCCATCTCTCTGGTCACTTTCTCAAAAAACTCAATGAGGTTCAAAAAACTCAATGAGATTGTTAAGTAGTTTTTTAACTTTTCTCTTTGTTTAAAACAGCGAGCGGGAGTAGTTTTTGCCGTTTTTTATTTAAACTAACTTGTAACCGGAAGTCGTCACTAGGAGGCTGCCGGTAGTTGTAGTTTTTAAGCTACATAAGTACTAACCTCTGGGTATCGGCCTCATTGTTCCATTGGAGCAGCACGGAGAGGCAGCGATTTGGGAGAGCGAGAAGTTCGATTGTTAAGTAGTTTTTTAACTTTTCTCTTTGTTTAAAACAGCGAGCGGGAGTAGTTTTTGCAGTTTTTTTATTTAAACTAACTTGTAACCGGAAGTCGTCACTAGGAGGCTGCCGGTAGTTGTAGTTTTTCTCTCTGACTCTATAAATTGGTCCAGAGGGGAAACCCGATACTCTACACAGGTAGAGTATCCCACCCTCCCCCCTCCTCTAACCTAATAATAAAAGTGTGTGTGAAGCTTTTTTTTCTCTCCTGGAAATTAAAGTAACAGTGATGGCAGTGCAGGTAGTACGTTGCACCTCCTGCGGTATGTATGAGGTGAGGGACACCAGTAGTGTTCCTGCTGATTACACCTGCAGGAGGTGTGCACATTTGCAGCTCCTTGAGGATCGTGTTAAGGAGCTGGAGCTGGAATTAGAGGAACTCAGGGTAATTCGAGAGGTTGAGGAGGATATAGGCAGGAGTAACAAAGAGATTGTAACTCCTAAAAGTGATAATGGGTAACTATTAGGAGGAGGGGTAAGAAGCAATCGGGGAGACAATCCCCTGGGGCTGTTCCCCTCCAAAATAAATTTTCTGTCTTGGAGGCTACAGTTGAGGAAGAATCAACTGGAGCTGAACAAAGGGAGCAGGTCTCTGGGGGTGAGCCTGCTGAGAATGCTCAGGTGGGTGGGGGGAATAAGAGATTAGGCCTAGTTATAGGAGACTCCATAGTTAGAGGGACAGATAGGAGGGTAAATAATAATAAACAGGACTCAGGCCTGGTGTGTTGCCTCCCAGGGGCTGGGGTCCAGGATGTTGCAGATCGGGTTTTTAAGATTCTTAAGGGTGAGGGGAGTCAGCCCCAAGTCATAGTTCATGTGGGGACACATGACGTAGGTAGGACAAGGGAAGGAGATATTAAACAGAAATTTATGGAGTTAGGGTGGAAGCTTAGGTCCATAACAGGCAGAGTGGTTATCTCTGGACTCTTGCCTGTGCCAAGAGATAGTTTAGAGATGAACAGAGAAAGGGATAGTTTGAACTCATGGCTGCGTGGATGGTGCAGGAGGGAGGGGTTCAGGTTCCTTAACAATTGGGACTCATTCTGGGATAGGTGGGACCTCTTCAAGAGAGATGGTCTACACCTGAACCAGAGGGGGACTAATATCTTGGGGGGAAAATTTGCTAAGGCTATGATGGGGGCTTTAAACTGATTCGGGGGTGGGGTGGGATCCTAAGTAGTTGGGGTGCTGAGAGGGATGAGAGTAAGGGGGTTATAGAAGAGAGTTGTAAAACACAGCGGCGTACGGGTGGGGTGGGGCATGGTTTGAGATGCGTATACTTTATTGCAAGGAGTATTCGCAATAAGGGGGAGGAACTTGCAGCTTGGACCAGTACCTGGAACTTCGATGTTGTGGCCATTTCAGAGACTTGGGTAGAGCAGGGACAGGAATGGATGTTGCAGGTTCCGGGGTACAAATGCTTTAGTCGGAGTAGAGAAGGAGGTAGAAGGGGGGGAGGAGTGGCGTTATTGGTCAAAGACTGTATCACGGTGATAGAAAAGAAGTTTGATGAGGACTTGTCTGTTGAGGTAGTATGGGCTGAGATTAGAAACAGGAGAGGAGAGGTCACCCTGTTGGGAGTCTTTTACAGACCTCCTAATAGTTCTAGAGAGGTTGAGGAAAGGATTGCGAAGTCAATTCTGATTAGGAGTGAAAGTAGTAGGGTAATTGTGATGGGGGACTTTAACTTTGCTAATATTGATTGGAATAGCTATAGCTCTAGCTCGTTAGAGGGGTCAGTTTTCGTACAGAGTGTGCAGGAAGGTTTTTTGACTCAGTATGTAGATAGGCCAACTAGAGGTGAGGCTACATTGGATTTGGTGCTGGGCAATGAGCCAGACCAGGTGTTAGGCTTGGAAGTTAGTGAACATTTTGGTGATAGTGACCACAATTCGGTTACGTTCACCTTAGTGATGGACAGGGATAGGCATGAAGCTGGGGGCAGTAGTTATAGCTGGGGGAAGGGTAATTATGAGGCCATCAGGAGAGAATTAGGGTGCATAGATTGGACTAGGAAACTACAGGGACTGGGAACATCTGGAATGTGGTGCTTATTCAAGGAGCAGCTGCTGCGAGTCCTTGATAAGTATGTCCCTGTCAGGCAGGGAGGAAATGGACGAGTAAGAGAGCCTTGGTGTACGAAAAAAGTTGATTTGCTGGTTAAGAAGAAAAAGGAGGCTTATGTCAGGATGAGGCTTGAAGGCTCAGTTAGTGCAATGGATAGCTATAGATTAGCCAGGAAGGAGGTAAAAAGTGAATTGAGGAGAGCTAAGAGGGGACACGAGAAGATGTTGGCTGATAGGATTAAGGAGAATCCTAAAGCTTTCTTTCGATATGTTAAGAATAGAAGATTGGTTAGGGCAAGATTAGGGCCAGTCATAGACAGCAGTGGGAAGTTGTGCGTGGAGCCTGAAGAGATTGGTGAGGCACTGAATAAATATTTCTCTTCGGTATTCACGCAGAGTGCTGGAAATGTAGCTATGGAGAGCACTGAGGTACAGGGTTGCAAATTGGGAAGTATTGTAGTAGATAGGGAGGATGTGTTAGAAATTCTCGAGGGTTTGAAGTTGGATAAGTCCCCTGGGCCGGACGGGATTTACCCTAGGATTCTCTGGGAGGCAAGAGAGGAGATTGCAGAGCCTCTGGCTCTGATCTTCAGGTCCTCGTTGGTTACGGGTGTGGTTCCGGAGGACTGGAGGATAGCGAATGTGGTCCCATTGTTTAAGAAGGGGAAGAGAGACCTTCCAGGGAATTATAGGCCAGTGAGTCTTACTTCTGTTGTGGGCAAGGTATTGGAGAGAATTATTAGGGATAGGATTTATAGTTATTTAGAGAGAAATGAATTGATTGGGGATAGTCAGCATGGTTTCGTGCCCAAGCTGCCAGTCTATTTATGTCCTGCTGTATCGCCTGACAATGCTCCTCACTATCCGTAAGTCCAGCCATCTTTGTATCGTCTGCAAACTTGCTGATCACTCCACTTACTCCCTCTTCCAAGTCTTTTATATATATTACAAATAGAAGAGGTCCCAGTACCGAACCCTGCAGCACACCACTAGTGACTGACCCCCAGCCAGAAGAACACCCTTCCACTATTACTCTCTGTCTCCTGTTACCAAGCCAGTTACTTATCCATCTAGCTACCTGTCCTTGTATCCCATCAGCCTTGACCTTTTCAACTAACCTCCAATGAGGGACTTTGGCAAACGCCTTACTGAAATCCATATAGATGACATCAACGGTTCGCCCTTCGTCGACTGCTTTCGTCACCTCCTCAAAAAATTCTACCAGATTGGTAAGGCTCCTCTTAACAAAGCCATGCTGCATATCCCTAATCAGATCGCAACGCTCTAAGTGCCTATACATCCTATCTCTAAGAATTCACTCCAACAGCTTCCCTACCACTGACGTCAAACTCACCAGCCTATAATTTCCAGGGTTATCCCTACTACCCTTTTTAAACAACGGTACAATATTAGCTATTCTCCAGTCCTTTGGGACCTCACCTGTGTCGAAAGAAGAGACAAAAGATTTGCGTCAGAGACCCAGTAATTTCACCTCGCGCCTCCCTAAGCAGCCTGGGATAAATGCCATCAGGCCCCGGAGATTTATCAGTTTTAATGCTACCTAGAAGCTCTAACACTTCCTCCCTCGGTATGGATATTTCCCTCAACTGGTCTACAGCTCCCTCAGAGACAGGAGCTGTCAACAAGCCCCTCTCCTTCGTGAATACCGACGCAAAGTATTCATTCAGGATCTCCGCCATTCCCTCGGGCTCTAAGCACAGTTCCCCTCCTCTGTCCCTAAGAGGTCCGATTTTTCCTCTAACCACCCTTTTATTCTTAACATAGGAGTAAAAAGCCTTTGGATTTTCCTTAATCCTATCCGCCAAAACCATTTCATGCCCCCTTTTTGCCCTTCTAACTCCCTGTTTGAGCTCCCTCCTACTCTCTCAATATTCCTCCAACGCTGTCTCCATTCCCAGCTGCTTCGACCTATCATACGCCTCTCTTTTCTTCCTAACCAAGTCCTCAATATCCCTAGTAATCCATGGTTCTCTAATCCTACCTTTCCCATCTTTCCTCTTAGTCGGCACATATCTTTCTTGCAACATTTTCAGTATTCTCTTGAAAAAATCTCTTATCCAATCCTGATGGTTTATTAATTTTAAATACGTACAGCCAACCCAGTTGGTTGGGTATCAACCCAAATCTGAGGGTTAGAGGAGCTAGTTTTGGTAAATGGTATCAATATGGCCTTCTTACTCTATGACCCACTATGAATTGGAAAAGCTGCAACACGAAAAAAGTGAACTCCATTAAGAAATCCACCCCCCCACCTCCAAACTGAATCAGTCCTTGGTCCTGATCATTTTGGGGTAGAAAGAATCGCTTGGAAAATTGAGAAAGGAATGGTTTGATGACTAAGAAAGATAAACTAACCTGACAGCAAAAGGCTGTGATCATGAAAAAACAGCCATTTTGGATTTGTAAATCAAATTCCTGACAATGATTAAAGTGGCCCTACATTCTATACTATCTCATTTCCTTCTCTATGAACGGCATGTTTTGTCTGTCTAGTGTGCAACAAACAGTACTTTTCACTGTATATCAACACGTGACAATAATAAATCAAATCAATAGAAAGCAAGTAATCCTTATTTTGAGGGATTGCCCAAAAAGATTTATGCTCCCTTAAATGAATATTTTCTAGTTTCCTCCTGTTCCCTGCTTATCTCTAATGTAAACATATGCATGAATGTACTTTGGGATAAGCTATTGTTGCTGTTTTTCACATTTGATTTCATAATCCCTTTTTTCACTATAAATTATTCATTTCACTCACTCCACCCAAATATTTTTATTACAATTTAAATGACGTGAAAATCTGACTGAGAGTGGGCAGCTGACTTAATTTCAGTGTTTACTGGTTCCATGTTAAACTTCCAAATTCCTCTCAGCTCTGCTGAGGACAGTGGCTCACGCAGGGTTCAGTGGATGCTAGTAATTCTCCAGTAATTTGCCCAGCTGTCATCTATAGAACAAGCTATTTGCACAGATGATTTGTCATATATGAGCCAAGACAAGGAATGCTGCCTGGCTTTCCTGAACATGGAGACATCACACATGATCCTAATCTATCTTCTGCGATATTGGATGACCGTTGGGAATAGGAAATGCAATGACTAAAGCTATCAGTGATACAGTTTGTGGCACTTGAGATAAATTGTAGTGTCCTAAATATGGCCCTAGCTAACTCAGCATAACCAGAGGCAGTAATTGGGATCTTCTTTATATGACATTGTACTTTTGCTGACCAATCTGTTGGTGACTTGAGCATGCACAACTACTTGTTGCCATCTAGGTGTTCAGGTGATAAGTACAAAATACTCAGATTTTGAAAAGCATTATCTGATTTTCTGATTACTTCACTGTGTATCAGATAACCAAAGAGAATTCTGAAGTAATTCTTCAGAACAGATTTATTTTGGACTTGACAAAACTGGTCAACTAGATTTACAATGGCCCAGTGGTTAAAAAAATGTCTGCCAATGTTCACTGTCTTAGCTCAGATACCAAGAACAATCATCTGGGTGAGGTATAGGGGTGTTGCTTGCATCTGTTCAGCTGCACCCCAAAAATTTCAGAAGATTTATTTGATTTGTTGTCACATGCACTGGGATATAATTTCTTGCACGCTATACAGGCAAAACATATTGTTCATAAAGCACAAGGAGAAAAGGAAAGGATAGGGTTTGAGAACGAGAGTAAAGGATGAAATTAGAGGGTGTGCTGTGCAAGGTTATCATTCCAGTGCCATATTTTTGTTTGGGGTTGGGGAGAGAAAGGAAGATAGCTATGGACTATTTCGTATGCTGTGAGCGAAATAATGGACTGTGTGGTACTGACAAGAATGGAACATGGAATTTCTAGAAAGAGTGCGCTGCTTTGATTTTACATCTCAGTGACTGCCAGCACCCCATAGTGCACTCCACATCCAGTTGTCTTGCTTCCCAGAATTGAAGTTCTATGACAATTTTGATAAATTAATTGTCACCTCTCTCACCACCTCCATAGTGCACTCCACATTCAATTGTCCTGATGCCCAGCATTGGAGTTCTATGACAATTTTGATAAATTCATTGCCAAATTTGTTGGAATCCCAAAGAGATTCGATTATGCAGGCAGAAAAAAGTTTTGAGATGTTGTGGTCATTTCAACCATTTCTTATTGCATTTTTAAAATTTCATTTCCTATTGATTTCAAAGGGGATCAAATTAATGACAACTGTTTTCAAGCATATGCAATGATGCCACATCCTGCTAGTACTTAAGAATTTTTATCTTGCATCTGCAAGTTCAACAGCTTGCAATCCAACTGGAATTATATGTTGGGAATCTTATCCATGAACGCAATGTAGTGTGGATTTTGTTGCACGTCTCGCACTCATGTAACCTTTGAAAAATACTGCTGTCACCTTGAAAGATTCCAGTAGTAAACTGTCCCTTTAAAGGATGGTGAATTTCTCTTTAGAGTGAGAGTGCCCTGATGGTTAGTTTCTTTAATAAAGGCAGTATCTTTATGGAAGAGGTTTTCATAAGCTGTTACTGTGGCAATCACTATGACACAAAAATGCAGCTAATTTAAAACACCATGTAATTCCCTGACTTCACTAATATTACATCTTTCAGCAGAATGAGTCCTATGAAGTAATCACCCATGGCATAGCACTGTGTTGGAAGTTGTTTTTGTAGGCATATGATGCAGTGAATTTGGTCACAATGAAAAAGTTGTGTTCTTGTGTTTGTTGGTTTCAAGGTTGTTGTAGAGGCTTTTCTACATTAAAACAACAATGGTTAGTCATAAACTTTCCATGAAGGCAGTTAGGATCCCACTAGTTACACCTTCGCCTTCACAAGCCCTGATAAAATGTGTGTATATTACATCGATATAGCACTAAACCGTGTTGTTAGGTTACTACAATTCAACTCAGCACAATGGGCCTGAGGCTGAGATAGTGAAAGAGCCAGTCTGGCAGGTTATTGCTTCTAAATCACTGTCCAGCAGTGTATGTTTGGATGATGGTTGGAATTATTTGCCTCTGATTAAATAGCTTGTTAGCACCATTCTTTCTTTTTCATGAAGAAGCATTTTTACAAAAGAAAATCTTTGCCTTTTTGTTCTGCAAACTGCACGAGAAATATGAAACAGAAGTGGACACAGACAAGCAGAGTTTTTGAAACAGAATGTTGTGAAGGGTTTTGCTGAAACTGAGGCCGTAAGTCATGGAATCCCTCCAGTGTAGAAAGAGGCGTAAGATGTTGATGAAGGCCTTAAACTCTCTCTAACCATCTTTGCTCTGTGATCTCTTTGTCTTAGTACTTTACTCAAAAGATACTTCTAAAAGCAAGATTTTTATGTCATCTAACTTCCCATAAGGAACTCAACATCTATTACTTTTTCCCTCTGTGGTGTACTGAGATGTTTTATTTACATTTTGTACCTGCAAGTTGTTGAAGAAATAATACTTCTGAATTGAGATCTTTAATCTTTTTGGCAATTTTTTCTTATTTATTGCATTAGAACGATAATGCTGTTAAAGCTGCTATAGAAATTAGGAATGATGTTCTGATAAATTGTCAGGGATGTAAAAACTGGAGTTCTCCCTGGCTTCCCTAAACACACTTTAGCCTTGCATAGCAGCTGTGCCTGTATAGTGAGAGCTGACTAAATTTATTACAGTAATACCCCCTTGTGTGTGTATGTGGAATTGAAATTAATAACTTTATTGCTGCAATGTGTTACAGAAACTAATGAGGTGTTAATTTTGTGGCTATTTGAAGATTGGAAATTTAAAATTGATATCCCATAATTGGAAGAACTGTGGACAGTATTTAATTTGAACTGTGCCTCAGCGTCCAGGTAACTTCATTGATAACTTCAGTCATTGCATTGTACACATTGGTTGTGAGCCTTGGCTTAGTTGGCTTTATTTTCGCCTTGGGTTATGAATTCAAATTGCGTTCCAGAGATTTGAATATATAATCTTGTCTGAAATTTCTGTACAGCTGCTCTACCAGAAGTGTCACCTTTTGGATGAGATATCAAATCAGTGCTCCATCTGCCCTCAGGTGAATGTCAAAGATCCCAGGACACTAATCTAAAAAAGAACAAGGTGTTGTTCTGGCCAACTTTAATCCTTATACCAATCATTAAAATAGATTTTCCCAGATTTTGCTGCATAATGATGTCAAAACTGTCAACAATGTCATTATTACTCTGCCAAAACTAACAACAATTTCTGGAGTGTACATGTGCCACGAATAATGTGAAAATCCATGAAATTGCTAACTTCCAGACAGTGTCTGTTGAGGCAGCGACTCCTCCCCAAATGCAATAACAATCAATAACAACAATATTTGTATTAATCCTTTAATGTAATGAAACATCCTACAGTGCTTTACAGAAGCATTATTAAGGCAGTATGATACTGAGCCACATGAGAAGATATTAGATCAAAAGTTAAAGGAGGAAGAAGAGGTGGATGGGTGCAGAGAGGAAATTCAGATGTTAAGTTCTGGCCAACTGAAGGTGCAGTCACAAATGGTGGAACATTTGAAATCAAGGATACTCATTAGGCCAGAATGAGAAGACTACAGATATCTTGAGGAGTTATGGGATTGGAGGAAATTAGTAAGAACTCTTATAACATCAGGTTAAAGTCCAACAGATTTATTTGGTAGCACAAGCCACAAGCTTTCGGAATACTGCCCCTTCATCAGATGAGTGGGAGTTGTGTTCGCAAACAGGGGATATATAGACACAAACTCAATTTATAAGATAATGGTTGGAATGTGAGTCTTTATAGGTAATCAAGTTTTAATGGTTCAGACAATGCAAGTGGAGGGTTAAAGAAATGTGTATTGTCTTCACCTTGAACAATTAGTGAGATTTTGCAAGCCCAAGCAAGTCGTAGATGTAAGTAAACTGACTGGCACCTCCTGGGGATCACAGACTTAAATTTCAAGGACTTCTGCTGTTACCATTTTACGTGTTTAATTGCAGAATACTGCATCCCAGAATGGCACCAATTTGCCAAACTAAACTTATTGATATGCAACTCTGTTAAACAATATACATTATCACAGGTACTCTTTGGCCCCGGCTCCCAGTCCTGAGCAAACCTTGCACCCACCCCTCTATATCAGGAGGCTATTGCAACAGGCAAGCCACATGAGAAAGTTTACTCCAACCTAAGCTTGTCCTTATTCAAATACTTCCTTATCCCATTGACAGTATGCTTGCCTTTTAGCTACCCATATGGTTGAACTCAAAATACCAAGAAGTAACAGTTGAACACCTCTAGAACGAGGTTTGACAAGAAAAAACACCCATCAGAAACCATTTTCTCATTGTAGATCCCATTGGTCATCCAGGTTGCTTTGATTTCCCATGGTGGAAGAAGAATCTTTTAAACCACTTTGGGACTGACCTAGACCTCTGTGCAGCTCCCCCAAGGTCAGTAGACTCACCAAGGTCATCCAGGTTGCTGCTTTGGTGTGGTCCGTGCAATGACCCACGTGGTTTAAAGTCCGTGAACAAAACATGAAGGCGGACTTAAAGAACTTCTTTTAGCCACTGACAGGATATTGATTGGCTCTGATAATGCACATAAGTAATAGCAAACTAACTTTATAGTTACTGCTAAACATCTACTATGGCTCTGACAAGCTAATTTTATTTGTGCAATATCAAATTTCTCTCAAATTATGATGAAACTTCACTTTTTTAAATACATATTTTTCAAGTTTATCTTTATTTTTGCTTCTATGTTAATCCATCTTAATCCATTTATTTATTTTGGTAGCTGAAAATTTGTAAATCAAGAATTAAATGCTTTTAACTCTCTAGTTTGTTGTGTGAATGCTTCAGTGTGATTGCTTCCTTACCTACTTGCTGACATCACTGCTGCTGAAAACCATGACGTACTCTTGTTTGGTGCAGATAGAACTGCCATTGTGAAAGGGATAAACTAGGCCAGAGATTTTTGTGGCAAATGCCTTTGGTTTGCTGTTGACTGCAAAATTTGGGCCATTATTTGTCATTTTCCCATTGCTGTTTATACGACTTTGTTGAATGCAAATTGACTGCTGTGTTTACCTGCATTGTGTGACGGTACTTTAAATTCGTTGATTGATTGTGAAATGCTTTGTGAATGTGGAAATCATTATATAATACAAGTTTGGTCTTTCTTTTTGTGCCTTTGGAGTCCTACTTTTCAAAAAGCTTGGCAGATTATGGTACTTCATTTTGAGATCCTGCTCTTTCAATGTGATGTGGCCACATTTTCTTTGCTTGTCCTCTCCTTTTCTCTGTGGGTTTGGTGTTCCACAGCATGTAGTCACAGATGTTTTGGAATGATCTTGCCGGGTAAGGATGCAGAACACTAAGGACGATCACCACAAAAGAGGCTCTGATTTTTCAAAAGCTTGTTAAAGCAGAGGAGGAAGTGGTGAGGTGGTATTATTGAAATATGTGGTTATGAAATCACTCTCTCAGGCACACTTCCTGTGAAGAGGAACTCCAGTTGAAAAATTTCCTCCCTTTCACTTGAACTGAGACAGTTGTAGTGCTTCCATTGCCACTACAGTTGGACTCATCTGATTTAGCATAGGCTTTTTGTTATAGCAGGCAATGTGTATACTCAATTGATCACCAGAGAACTGGTGATCTCTATCCTATCCTATCCATTCTAGAGTGCAGTTGAGCAATATGTGGACATTAAAGTAGTTAATACTTACCAGGTTTCTGTGTATTGCGGAATTTTATGTGTCTCTGACTCAGTGATTTGCAAGACTGAAATTGAGCATAGTTATTAACTATGACACTTGAATAAGGTTAAGTACTTTTGATACACACTGAATAGCTCACAAGTTATAGAAAAGACTTGATCGTTTATATATTAATAGGAATGCCGACAACTTCAAGAGATAAAAATTAAAATATTTATGTTCGATTGAGTGTAGAGGGAGCCCGCATTGATCCGTAACTCAAAGCAATCTGCTTTTCTTCTGAAGGTTGTCTTTCTTGGCTTTGATTCCAAGGATTTGTCTTTGCTCAAATGGCTATTCTTCATGGGAAGCCTGGACAGTGAGTGTAGCTGGTCATTCATAGTGGCAGCATAGTCAAAATTCATCTTGGCTTTGCCCATTATCACTGCCTGAGCACTTTTCAGCAAAGATCATCAGGTAGAGTTCAGAAGTGATGATTCTGTCCTCCTTAATCCAGAACCATTGAAACCAATTGCAGATTCCTATTGCTGCTCCAACTAAGATTGGTTAACATAGGCAAAAATTGAATCAAAGTTTTTATGGTTATCCTCTGTGTGATCTTCACAAACTAAACCAAAGAGAAGCATGATGCATAATGTTTAATATTAGTTATTGCTGAGGCCAATTTTGGAATATGGGCACATTACCTAAGACGGCACAGTGGTTTAGCACTGTTACCTCACAGCGCTAGGGACATGGATTCAATTTCTGACTTTGGTCACTGTGCGGGGTCTCCATGTTCTCTCTCTGTCTGCGTGAGTTTCCTCTGGCGCTCAAGTTTCCTCCCACAAACTGAATAATACATTAGGTGTTTGGCCATGATAATTTCTCCCTCAATATACCTGGACAGGTGCTGGAATGTGGCAAGTAGGGGATTTTCACAGTAACTGCATTGCAGTGTTAATGTAAGCCTACTTGTGATACTAATAAATAAACTTAAACTTACCTTCAAATGAACAAAGAGGTGCTGCAAAATTTTCAACAGGAACAGAAACAAGGATGGTGCTGGCTTTGTGCATGAAAACAGACTTTGAATTGAATCTATTTTCATTAAAGAAAAGATTAGCTTTTAAAAAGCTCTGAGGGATAATATAGTTGCATATTGATTATATGCATATATAATGCTAGGAGTACAGACTCGAAGACAGATTTAATGCTTCAAGGAAAACAAGATGAGAAGGAATTTTCCCCCTGAGTGAGTAGTTGCATTTGTGGCATAGTGTCCAAGGTTAATGCTTTTTTGATTAACACTGAATGGTTAAAAGACTCTCGATGATGTAGTCAATTGAATGCTGTGTGAATTGTTGGCACTGTGGAAATGCCATGCTAAGAGAAATAATAGACCTGGAATGATTAATAGTAGAATTTACAGAGGGGGAGGAGGAAACAGTTTTGCCCACCACACCAATGCTATTGCTTTTCAACTTGGTTACATAAAACATTTTATATTGTGATAGCCTGTGTAGGAACATATTTCCTAGTCAGTGCTCCCTTATTATGAATCAACTAACCATTAAGAACAAATTTGTGCTGTTAATATTGTTGAGTTTTGTAGGGATTCAGTGTCACTGATCACTCCTGTAAGTGGATCTGATTTGCACATCTTATACTGTAGTATTTAGTTAGATAATAATGTGTTGCAGGGATCTTACCATAAAATCCTTGTGTATTCATTTTGTGCTGGTTGACATTTGCATTCTCCTGTTGTTAGGAAGACAGACTAATAACAGTGGCAGATATCTTCAGGAATTCTTGTATGAGTCTTGGTAATAATGCTGTTAATTATGTGAGGTATTACTGCTGTTACTTACTAGATTCACACTTGACATCTACCCAGGTGTTCTAACGGGTTTAGTTAAAAGGCAGTGATACCATCAATAATATTTCTGCTGCTTGCTGCAACTGAGGTGAACTTTCTCAGTACTGACCAGATATCCAGCGTGAGCTTTGCACATCTGTGTGGCTCAGTATCATTTGATGGTGCATTTATTCCCTAAACCTTTGGGAAAGGTTTTTCCTGGAAAAATACTCTTAAAAGCAATCTAGAATATGAATGTAAATGTCCTCAAATATATGGTGACTAAGCGACAATAGGATACTTATATGTGAAGAGTAGTTGAGACCTGCAAACTCTTCCATTCTGACATACAACACTTCTTTTCATCACTGTTTAGTTCAGTTTTGGTGAAATTAAAGAGGACTTCACATTCCCCTGATGCCTCAACTGAATGAATCACAAAATGTTAGTTTTTGGGTACAGCAAGTGATTGGGACAGCAAATGGAATGTTGGTATTTATTGTAAGGAAAATGGAATAAAAAAGAGGGATGTTTTGTTGCAGCTGAACAGAGTCTTGGTGAGACCAGATCTGGAATACTGTGTACCGTTTTATTTTCTTAATTAAGTTTAAAACAATTCAGAAAAGGTTCACTTGACTCATTCCTGGGATGAGGGGCTTATCCTATGAAGACAAGTTGTGTTGATTTTTAAAAAAGCTTTGATTTATTATCGTCACAAGTATTGTTTCTTGCATGCTATACAGACAAAACATACCACTCATAGAGAAAAAAATGAGTGAGTACAGAATGTAGCATTACGGTCATAGCTAGGATTAGAGAAAGATCAACCTAATGCAAGGTAAGTCCATTCAAAAGCCTGACAACAGAGGGAAGAAGCTGTTCTTGAGTTAGTTGGTACGTGACAGACTTTTGTACCTTTTTCCCGAAGGAAGAAGGTGGAAGAGAGAATGTCTGGGGTGCATGGGGTCCTTAATTTTGCTGGCTGTTTTGTTGAGGCAGCGGAATATGTAGACAGAGTCAACATGATATGATGTGTTGCGGATCAGTCGAAGCAAAGAAGTTCAGTTGGTGTACATTATAATAGCTTTGTTGGTCTCAGGTGCTTAATTGTAGTTCTCCACATTGCTTTGGGAATGCCTCACTGACATCATCAACCATGCACACTATGTCACCAAGTATTCATCCATCAACCTGGGCTGGGGCTTGAAAAATCTCTGGAGCAATGAGATGTGGAAGATAAATGCATCATATTAGCTCTCTGGGAAATGAACATAGCTCTATTATTCTTGTCCACCAAATGTGGCTAATTTTGCTGCCGAGCTGTCTTCTTTGGTGTTGAAGTGGATAAAATCATTGGCAGGATTAAATAGAGCATTTGTTACCTCCTTTATGCAACTATATGAGGCAGTATTTGAGGTACCACATATGTTGTCCTTCATGTCCTGGAAGCCACTGTTCATATAGAAATTGAGCAATGTTACAACTTTGTGGGCCACTAGCATTAGGTTCTCAACAAATCCGCATAGCTGCACTTATTGATCAACTATCGATGATATCTTGATAAAATGTTTTGGGACATCCTTTGATAATTTGAGCCCCTTTAATAGACCAGATGTCTGCAACCTGAATTCCACCTCCTCCTTCTGTAATCTAAATTCCTTGCATCAGATTGAGCCACTCAGTATGGTGTGGGTGACCTTTTAGATTCAATCCTGTACCTTACCTTTGTACCAGCCCCGCCTGTATTTTTGATCCATCCTACGCAACCTTATAACTTCCTCTGTAAACCTCCTCCAGTTAGCCCAGTCCCAATCACTTTTCCTTTTAACATTACATCTCTTCCTCCGCTGTCCAACCAAATCCTACTCCCTCCTCTGACTCTGACTGTTCGCTTAAATCGTAAGATATAGAAGCCATGACAATTCTCCATCTAGTGCCCTCAGTTTGACCCACAGAATCCCAAGATTAACAGCACTGACCCCATCCTTTAGGCCAATCATCCATCTTACTGCCTCTCCCTGGAAATTCCCTCCAACCTTTTACAGGACTATACATTCAAGATTTTAGGTACTTCCCTTTTCCGCACCCCCCCAAATCTAAACAACACCTTCTATCTCTTTCTCAGAAAGCTGAGCCATTGCTTGAATAAATTCAGATTTTTTTTTATCAGACAGGGAGGTCAAGAGTTATGGTGGGGAGGCATTAAAGTCAAATTGAGGTCACTACCAAATTAGTCATGATCTTTTTGAATGACTGAAAGGCTCAAAGAGTTGAATGGCCAATCCTGCTTCTAAGTTTTATGCTCTGAGATGATCCCAATTTCAATCTATTCCATGAGGTGACTTAACAGAGCTATGAATTTGTGATGTGAGTGTCACAAATTAGGTAGCAACCTTGCCCCTGAATCAGAAGGTTGTGGGTTCAAGTCCTACTCCAGACTGGAGCACATTATCCTCACCACTACTTCTGTGCAGTATGGATTAAGTGCTGCCCTGTCAAAGATACTGTATTTGTGAGAAATCAGACTGAGGCCTGATATGCCCTCAGGTAGATGTAAAAAAAATCCATGGCACTATGGTAGTATCTGAAGAAGATCAGGGCTGTTCTCTTGGTGTGCTGACCAAGATTTATCCAGTAAGAAGTCTCACAACACACAAGTCACAAACTCAATATGCCCTCTTTGTGAATAGAACGCCCACTCACCTGACGAAGGGGCATGCTTCGAAAGCTAGTGGCTTTTGCTACAAAATAAACCTGTTGGACTTTAACCTGGTGTTGTGAGACTTCTTATTGTGTTTACCCCAGTCCAACGCCAGCATCCCCACATCAAGATTTATCCCCCAGCTAACACAAAACAGATTATCTGGTTCTATATCCTGTTGCTGATTGTGGGAAATAGCTTTGCATTATTTGGCTGATATGTTTACTCCATCACAATGAATACGCTTAAGTTATTTTATTGGCTACAGCTATAAAGCCAAGGGGTTATGGAAAGTGCTGTACGAATGCAAGTTTTTAACAGCCAAAGTGCCTGCTGAAAATACCTGTTGAGGCTCACACACAAAAGACACTCATTTGAGTGATATACTAGGGCTATTAGAATTCTGTCCCCTGGAATCTTAAAGAGTTAAAGGGTTGGAAACTAGTGGGGGATGGTGGGGACAAAATGTTGCAGGAAAAGAAATAATTTGTGTGCAGGGAATTCTCAAAATCACTAAGCTGTCCCATTTCAAACAGGCATTTTAATTGCGGTCCTCTGACTTCATGATTGTTTTGCAAGAGACCAAAGAAGGAAGTTGAGGAGCCAGGGTGGTTTTGTGGTGAAAGATTCTTTTTGAAGCTATTGCAGAGACTAAAGTTCAGCATTTAACAGGCACCACTGATATCCACTTGCATAAGTCTGTCTGCATTGACAATCTCGATAGTTGTACTTTCTTTTCCTACAAGGATGTTGCATTTGTTTAGTGTCTTTCCCTTTACTCATTTCACAATGTTGAGTTTATTGTAGTCAAAGTTTTTTTTCTGAAAAAATTTGCTGGCTTTTTTCTCCCAGTTTTATCCTCTCTTCCTGAAAATCCTGACTCTGAATGTGGGATGGTTGCCTGGAAGCCAGGTGTCTTTTGGGCATTAGTTGAGTGGTCAGCTCTCCTGCGTGAGCTCAGGCAGTGAAAACGTGCAAGGACATTACAGCTGAGATTGACCCTGTCATCAACCTGTTCAGTTAGGTTGATTGGCAATGCTGAATTGCCTCTTAGTGTCAGAGGGGCTAGAAGGGTAAATATATGATGTTAAGGGGATAGAACTTAGTCAGGATTGTTGCCAGTGCAAGCTTGCTGGGCAAAATGGTCTCCTGCACTGTAGGGATTCCATGATTCTATAATTGAACTAGATTCCACATTAGCCAGGATCCTGGGGCACAGACTTGGTCCAGGCAGCTGAGACTAAGCACCCTGGTTGTAACCCTATCTATGATCAGTTAACTTGGCACAGGCCATTAATTATCTCTGGCATTGAAGGAAACAATAATTTCATCTTTTTGTCTGCTAAATAATATGGATAGGATAATCGAGATGGTTAATGGGAGTCAGGCAAATACCGGCTTGGTCTGCTCCGCCTGGAGAGAAAGTGCCCACAAGTTCAGGTTTCTCATTGTGAGGAGGAGGTGTGGGCTACGTCAGGTCAGCTATTCTGGGACAATGTTTGGAGGCAGCCATTGGGATTGCTGGGTTTTGGAGGTGGGCTGTTCAAAAAGGGCTGTTTTTGATGTAACTGGGATAATGACCCACAGTGGTCATTGGGTAACTGAGATAATGACACAGTGGGTCATTTCCCAGTTACATTAAAAACAGGTCCTCCCCTCCTCAACCCTTAATTTCCCACACATTCCATCACATGCCCCACCACATCCCAAGGACCCCTCATACCCCCATGTCAAACTATACCTCCCCAAACAATCCTTATAATTCCTTATGCGTCTCTGTTATGATGTGCCCCCCTTGTACCAATTAATGTACTTCCACACCCATTCACCTACTACATATTGTTTAGAAGCAATGAACATTTATTTACTACAGAGTACAATGAGCATAGTGACAGTGGTGTATGTAAAAATGGCTTTGAAAAGCAGTCATTAATAATTTTCCACTTTAAAAACACCACCTTTTCACTACCACCCAATAAAAGTACCAATCATCCAGATCCTTTTAAATATTAAAAGCAGAAACTACAAGCACTTGAAAAATCTTTATCTTTATAGATAAACATTGTGAAATCATAGCATAAGTCATTGAATGAGAGCTTTCAGTCAAGTACTGTTTTTTCTGGGGCTCAGGTATTTTAATTGACTAATGGATTTCTGGGCTCTCAGCCAAGAATACATGATGAGGCTTAGTCAAGACTTCAGAAACCCATCAACCTGTTGCAGGCGACAAAGACAGGGTTATCCCTGCAGTGGAGTTAGCAAGGTTGGGAGTGCAGATTGTTCACCTGAATGAGCCAGCACCCTTAATAAGTACTCCAAACGCCAGCACCCTTAATAAGTACCCCAAAAATCAGAAACCTACAGGAAAGGGACAGGAATCCTATAATTGTGACCTGCCCACCAATTTTAAATGGTTTCTATTTTCCCGACTGAGTGAAAATCCAGCTCTTTCTCAAAAGCTAATGGATAGATATCAACAAACTTTGTACATAGATAGGGCATGGTCTAAGGAATAACTGGTAGTTTTTGGTAAAGATGCAGATCAGGATCCTGGATTTTTTTTATGAAGCCATTAACATTGGTATTTAGGGCATATTGACTTATTTCTAAATAATTTATTCAAATTTACTTGCTTTTTGATACTCTGCTGACACTTGACCCAGTTGACACTTGAAAGGAATACCAGTTAGATAGCTGCCAATGGTCCACTATATCTAGTACCACCTTCACAGTAGGGAAGGAGACAACTACTGGAAAAAGTCATGATGGATGGATAATGGAAAATTTCAGTAGATGCCCTCTCTCCTCTTGACATAAGATGGATGGAAGGTGGAGGAAATTAATTTGCTTTCTTGCTCACAGGAGATAAAGTTTAGTTATCTTTACTGGCATTTCAGTTTTGAATGTTCTGTTCTTAGTGTGCATGAGTGTTTAATTTAGCAGCATGGTTGATGTGGGTTTTATTTAAAGTATTGTTAATTATTTCAGAATGCTTTGGACTGTCTCAACTGTTACGTGTAACAGCTGTCAAAATGTGAGCAGAGTTCTTAGAGCAGGTTGTTGGATGTGGATTGACCTAAAGTCTGATTGAAATAAAACATCTTTATAAAGAGATTTATTTTTTAGTAGTTATAGAGCCTCAAGGAAGAACTGCTTAGTTTTATCAACATTGCTACAGGGTGGCAGAGGTATATACTGTATTGACTGTCATCTTGTTAAATTTAGGATCTTCACAGCTCAGTTATCTAGTGGCTTTATTAATTAAATGATTGAAGAACCACAAGAATAGTATTTGTGATATGCCTGGACTACAAGAGAAATCAGTAATTTAACTAAGTTGTGTTTTGGCCCCTCTGTCGTCCTTTTCTCCTTTATGATGGCATTAGCTGAGTGAGAGCACGCAAGCGGTTCTGCTTTAAGGACCTCATGAAAATTTTCAGGACCAGGAAAAAGCTATTAGGCTCTAAATTCATTCCTGTTTTGACAGGTCAACCCCACTTGCCTACCATCTTGCCATATCCCCTCATCCCTCCCTCTAGATCTATCAAAAAAGTCAGGGTAAGTACTTTTCCTATTGACTGGGTGTCAGACTGACGCAGTCGCAGTGTGTGCGAGATGCACAGGGGGCAGTTGTTCTTAAGGTTCTTAAAACATTTTCAGAATATTGGCAATACATTCATTGCCCATTCATAATTGACTTAGAAAGATGAAGATGGGCATTCTTGAATCCTGGCTGCTGCTGATGATGTTTCAACAATATTACTGCTTTTGCCCTTCTGAATGGTGAGGTTGCAGGGAAAGGAGCTGCTGTTGACCTAACCTTGGTGCGTTATTGACATGCATCCTGTAGATCAGACATATTACAGATACAGTTACCTAGTGATGGAGTGGAGTGGGAAATTATTAGTTGAGCTAAATCTAAACAAGTCAAGTTCTTTATTCTATGTGATGTTGAGAGTTTTGAGTTTTTCAGCTGTGGCCATCCAAGTGAGCTGTGGTGATTCCATCACATTCCTGACCTGCATCCTGAAGATGGTGGAGAGGTTTAAGGTCAGGAAGTAAACTACTTGTTGCAGACCTATCAGCCTCTGCTCTGCTGTTGTAACTATTGTGGTGCTATGTAGTATTGGCACATGACCTATGTACTTGACTACAGCCATCTTCAATTGAAATTTTTTTTCTCGTTCGGCTTCAGGTTCTTCTGGTGAGCTCTCTCCAGTGGTTGCACTGAATTCTGGTTATGGTATTGTTTCTCCACATCTATAGATAGCATATTGTGCACTATAGCTTCCACTCTAGAAGATCACTGACCATGCTGTCTGCATTGATACTTTTCTGGAGCTGTGGAAATGGCAAACAGCATATGTGACACCTGAGTTTCACAAACAGCATCTACAATGTAGGTAGAAACCTGCTGCTTTCAACCAGCTTCTCTTGCCAATAACCATTCTTCACATCTAGAATAGTAAAGACCTATGCCATGGCAAGTTATGGCACAATTCTTTTGATGGTTGGCTTGGAGTAATAAGATCCCTTCAGTGCTTTACTTAGATCCTTTGGGTCTAAGCATAGTCTCAGCTTTCTGGGTTGTTTCACTGCTGCCATGCTGCTAATCCAGTCTGTTGGAATTGTTGCTTTCTTGAATACTCCCATTTTTCCAGCTCTTTTATCTTGTATTTGAGGTTTGACTTGAGAGTAGCTGGAGCTCTTCCCAGCAGATCCTGAATTGGCCTTACACGCTCATCTACTTTGAGTTGATATTCTTCAAGCAGACAGCCAAATTCTGCAAAAGGTATCTTTGTACTCCTCCATGATCTGTTCAGCTGTCAATGGTTTTGTTTGCTGTGACACATTGCAAAGCGCTGTTGGCAAGTTTAGGATTACCAGTCTAAGCTTTAAACTTGATCTAGCTGAGGTGAGTGACTGTTGTGTATTATGATATGGAACTCATTCTAATAATAACAAAGCATTGACAAAACTAACCTGTTGTTCTGTAAAGGCTTGTTTTGCCTTTTTCTAGTCAAACATATGTACAAAATGATTTTGCTTCTTGTAATTGAACACTGCTTTTCCCACTCTGGATGATCCTCCTTTTCCTTCAGAAAGTGACTTCCACAGTGTTTGTGTCCTGTCCTGTCTGCTCTTTCAGCTTGGAATGTCTCTCAATTTAATGTATCTCCTGATCTCTTCTGCCCATATACGTGCTCTAGCTGATGTTTTATAGCCTTTACACTTTACACATCTATCACTTTTTTGAGAGCAAGTTTATTCTTTCTCAATAGACTTGCTCTCACTGTTGGATCTCTTATGCCTAAGACAATTCTATCTTTAATGAGATTGTTTAATTGCCCAAATTCACATGATTCTGCAAGCTATGTTATTGCAATTACGTATGATCAATGGGCACTTTTCATTTTGAATCCTAATGTTGAACACACAGGACAGAATTTTACAAGATTTTTTTCTCAGTGTTCAGCTAGTCTGAAAATGGGAGAGCTCCAGACCTGTTTTTTGGGTGAGTTTTCTCATCCAATTTTGTGCACTCTGACTCTAAAAAGATGATGTGGAGTTGCCAATGTTGGACTAGTAAAGGAGGAGCACTCCGAAAGCTCATGCTTCCAAATAAACCAGTTGGACTTTTAATCTGGTGTTGTGAGACTACTTACTCTAAAAAGATAGACTAGTCCGTTTCTAGCCACAGAGACTGTGGGTGGGTCTTAACTTGCCAGACATCTTGTAGAGGGAAGTATTACACATGTGCATTCCTTCCACCCTCCCTAGTCTGGCACTGCCCAAGGGGCACCCCTGCTTTGCACTCAGCCTCTCCAGAGCCCTCAATAGCCTCCAGTTCCACCAGCGAGGCCAACACGACTATTCCTCTTCATGGGGAGCAGGTGTTTTCTTTGCCGGAGAAAACCTCTCCTGGCAAGGCTGTAAAAGCAAGCAATCCTGGACAATTGAGCGCTGGGCTAGCTAAACAAATGCAAAACACGATTTTAATAAATGGATGGCCTGCCTATTTATCTTTCCTTGAATTAGTAGGTGAAGAATTAACCAGGGTTCCAGCTGCTGATTAACTGCCTAATTCTGCTGGCTGGAAACACATGTGCCTGAGTCTTCTAAGAGAACAAGACCAGGCTTGACCTAGGCCCACAATGCCAGGCTAAAGAAGAGCGACAAATAAATGCTGGCTGTTACCTATGTCCAGTGTCTTCATCAGAGGAAAGGAGGAGGTTACTATTAAACAAAGGAAAGAGGAAAGATAATGGAATACTTTTGTAGATGTTCTCCTTCCTCTGGGCATACGGTGGATGGGGGGAAATTGATTTGCTTTCTCACTCACAGGAGATAAGATGCAGTCAGCTTTGATGACATTTCAGGTTTGAATGTTCTGTTCTTAAAGTGCACATGAGCATGTTTTATAGGATACCATTGCCAAATATTTTACAGTGGATAGCCAATTGAGGGATAACAAACCAATAAGACCAGGATGGGACACAGCTTCTTAGTAGGTTTTATGCTGGTGCTTCATTATGGACTGGGATTCCTCTACATATTTTTATGATGATATTTCCAGTTTATTTGGCATTTTTACAGGTAATATGGGGAGGACATCATAACATCTTGCAATGTCCCTGGTGCACCATTTAACTTTATTTATACTGGAAAAATATCCAAAAGGTTATTTAACCAGAATAGTTGAGAATTTGCTCTTTGAATGTATGTTATCTCCTTGCAGTAGGTTGAGGTTTATGATCACACACTTCTGTTGCTTAGGCTTTAGATGTTGCAGTTGGGACTTGATAGGAAAACGAAAACATAATGAGAGGGAAAAAGTGGTTTCTTTGAAAATACTCAATGCTCAAGTTGCAACTGCATTGAAATCTGGGAAATGTTACTAATCTGTGAGCTGCTGGCAGATAAACTTTCTTATGTTTTTTAAATTTGCTGTTTTCATGGGTATTTTGTCACTTAGTGGATTAGATTCTTATTTTCAGCCTCTGGGACTTGCATTCAGATTCTGTCCAGGTTGCTGGGGTGCAAGTCTCTTTGATGGCTGACGTGAAAAAAGGCTCTTTTGAGGAAGCTGCTTCAAATGCAGTGCTCTCACAAGATGTATGTGTGGGAAATGGAAAAATGTTGCACTGCATTAAGGGTTGTGTTTCTGGAGCTCAGCCGAAAATGTATTATCAAGCTAGAATAAAGGAAGGTTTACTCTGTATCAAACCCAAACTCTATCTGTCCTGACTCTGTTTGAAAGAAGACAAATTAGCTTTTGTCAGCTATGGTTTGAGTAGTAACAAAAAAAAAATCATACTTCTGACACCAACATAATTGACATAGTCAATAAAATCTCTCTGGGCAGACAAATAAAGTTGAATGTAAGTGTAAGGTCTATGTCCCTGAATGGCACAGTCTGAATTGAGAGCCAGGTTTACCCAAGTCTGAATTAAATCTGCGCCTGTTCCTTAATATGTTGAATCATGTCATGTTCCTAGCATGTAACATGGTCAATGCCAGGATTCATTGGTCATTGTTCTACTTGTCTATGGCTGGACCCTATTTTGTCATCTGAAATACAGTGTTGCCCTTTTATTTGTATAATGCATGTTTGAAAAATTATTCTGGCAATATTTGTTTTTTATGAGCTCTTACCACTGTAATTGTGATGGGAATGCTGGCTGATCCCAAAATAGGCAGGGAATAAAATGGCTCCGGATTGCTGTACTTGATCACTACATTTTGTGCACTGGAAAGCATGTGGGTGTGGACATCATATGAGAACAGGATCAGGCTGGATTATGAAACCAGGTTGCTGGAGAGCTCCAACCTCATTATATCTATTGTTCCTCCTCAGCACAGTATATATATCAGTCTGCTCCTCCTCAATGCAATTGGTCCATGTGCCACAGCTAATTTCTCCTTAGCACAGTGTGTCAACGTACCAGTGGGCAGGTTACAGGTAGAGATGCGAAATGGTATATTGGGATGCAGTAAGAACCAGTGAATGCAAAGGAAGTGAAAGCGAAATGGGGGAGACTAAATGGAAATATCAACATGTCAATATAAGAAAATAAATTGATTTGTATTGGGGGAAGTGATTATTGGCACTAATGGCATTATTGCTAGACTACTTAATCCAGAAATTCAGTCAGTGTTCTGGGGATCTGGATTCAAATCCCGCCATGGCAGATGGTGGAATTTGAATTCAATAAAAGAAAACCTGAAATTAAGAATCTACTAATGACCATGAAACCATTGTTGATTGTCAGAAAAACCCATCTGATTCATTGATGTCCTTTAGGGAAGGAAATCTGCTGCCCTTACTCAGTCTGGCCTGCATGTGACTCCAGAGCCACAGCAATGTGGTTGACTCTCAACTGCTCTCCAAGGGCAACTAGGGATGGGCAATAATTGCTACGCCCAGCCAGCAATGCATATGTCCCACCAATTATATAAAAAATAAACATGGTATAATAAAACAGAAGGATGAGAGTTACAGACCAAGAGAAATCAATATGTATCAAGCAGTTTAAGTGATATGATACAGCTTGTTTCTGCAGTCTTAGCCTCCATTCCATGTCACCATCTGAAACTTGAAGGGATTAACCAATTGGTTAGTCAAATGAAAGTGGATCACAAAGTCACTGTATCTCTGCTAGTTGCCCAAATTTCTGTCCAATGTTTTTGTGTACCCATGGTTTTACTAAGTTATTTCTGATTCTTTTGGCCTCCCCCAAATGGGTTAGTTCAAAGGAAGGGAGGTTGGATCAGGCTGGTCTGGAAAGTGGATATATAGAGGAGGGATGACGTGGATAAAAATATGATTGTAGTTTACATTCTAAACATAAGCATTTTGGAAGGAGAAAGGATATTGCTCATTATAAGTGTGTCTCATCGATCCATAGTTTGGCTTGTAATTATGACCTTGGGGTATCCAGCACACATGTCTAGTTTCATAATTAGTTTGACAAGATAGCTGAATGTTTCATAGCTTTCACCCAGTGTTCACTGTCAATGAAGTTTGCCACTTACTAAGGAATGTGTTAAATTGCTCAGGTATGTTCTGTACACAAAAAAACAGGACAAATCCAGCCTGGCCATTTACCATCCCACCAATCTACTTTGATTCATCACTAATGTGATGGCAGGAGTCATAAACTGTGCTACTAGGTGTGAGTAACTTAGCAAAAATCTGCTTACTGATGCTGTTTGGATTATGCCACAATCACTCAGCTCCTAATCTCATTACAGACTTAAACATGGACAAAACAGCTGAACTCCAAAGGTAAGGTGAGAATGACTGTCATTGACATCAAGGCAGTATTTGACTGAGTATAGCATCAAGGAGCCCTAGCAAAACTGAAGTCAATGGGAATTGGGGAAACCCTCCACTGGTTGGAATCATACAAGCACAAAGGAAGATGGCTGTGGTGATTCAAAGTCAATCATCTCAGCTCTAGGACATCACTGCAGGAGTTCCTCAGGTCAGTGTCCTAGGCACAACCATCTTCAACTACTTCATCACTGACCTTCCTTCAATGATAAAATCTGAAGTGGGAATGTTTGCTCATGTTCGGCACCATTTGGGACTCCTTAGATATTAAAGCAATCCATGGCCAAATGCAGCGAGACCGGGACAGTATTCAGACTTGGGCTGACATGTGGCAAATAACATTCACGCCACACAAGTGCCAGGCAATAACCATCTACAACAACAGAAAATCTAACTATTGCATCTTGACATTCAGTGGCATTACCAGCACTGAATCCGCCATTGTAAGCATCCATGGGGATTGACCAGATACTTAACTGGACGAATCATTATAAATACTGTAGCTGCAAGAACAGGTCAAAGGCTAGGAATCTTGCAGCAAGTAACTCACCTCCTGACTCCCCACAGCCTGTCCGCCATCTACAAGGCCCAAGTCTGGAGTGTGATGGAAAACTTTCCTGATGACTGCAACTCCATCAGCATTCAAGAAGCTCGATGCCATCCAGGGCAAAGCAGCCCACCTGGTTGGCACCACATCCACAAACGTCTACTCCCTCCACCACTGACATTCAGTAGCAGCAGTGTGTACTGTTTACAAGATGCAGTGCAGAAATTCAGCAAAGACCTTTAGATAGTGCCTTCCAAATCCATGACCATTTCCATCTGGAAAGACAAAGGAGCAGATACATCGAAACACCACCATCTCTAAGCTCCTCTCCGAGCCACTCACCTTCCTGACTTGGAAATACATCGCTGTTCCTTTGCAGTTGTTGGGTCAAAATCCTGAAATTCCCCCCCTAATGGCATTGTGGGTCAACCCACAGAACATGGACTGGAGCGATTCAAGAAGGTAGCTCACCACCACCTTTTCAAGGGCAACTAGGAATAGGCAATAAATGCTAGTCAGCCAGCGATGCCTTTGTCCCACAAATTAACTGAAAGAAAATCTCACCATTATCAATGATCAGTGGCAGCAGTGTTTACCATCTTTAAAATGCCCTGCACAAACTCACTGAAATTCCTTAGGCAGTACCTACCAAGCACATGACAATTATTATCTCAAAGGACAAGGGCAGTAGATATCTGAGAACACCAATACCTGGAGGTACTTCTCCAAGTCAATTTCCATCCTGATTTGGAAATATCGCTGAGTCAAAATCCTGAAATTCCTTCTCTAATAGCATTGTGGATGTACCTATACCTTATGGACTCCAGGGGTTCAAGAAGGCATCTCACCACCATCCTTTGAAGGGTGCCTCATGATGGCAATAAATGCTGGCCTAGTCAGTGACACCAGCATCTTGTAAATTAATTTTTTTAAGAAATAATTTATTTCCCCTTGATGGCTCAGAGAAGCTATTCAAAGTAGGAAGATACCAGGTCTCCAAATTTCATATTGATAGTAGAGATGTTACAGTGGCCCTTGTTGAATATGCACTGGATGGACTCAGCTGGTATTGTCAGACTTCTTATTGTGTGGTCTCAGTTGTGACAGGTTTTGCCTGCTGTACAAAGAAAGACCATTGGAGCAAAATGTGTGTTGATGTTAGTGTCTGCCTGTCCCAGCAAAAGCCATTGCCTTCAGGAAAAGAGTGCTGGAACAATGGCAAAAATAGTAGCAAGAAAAGAAAGAATTGCGATCAGGGAATTTAACAGGATGTACAGTGTGGTTTTTTTTTGTGAAGTTTACTGTGTTTGATGCAGCAGTCCAATTTGCCTGGATTCATATGCCTTCAAGTAGCGTTTAAGTAGAAAAAGAACCACGAATTGAGCCAGATTTGTTTGACATTTCATTGGACTGTGAAAGCCTGTACAGTCCAGCATGACCTCTGCTTTGTTTTCTCTATCTCTAATGTCTGTCTCTCCTGAGATGCAAACTCTTGCTTAAGTGCCATTCCACAAGAGTAAGCAGCCCTTCAGTTAACCTGTGAACCTTGGCAGTGTGATTTAATTGTATCTCATTATAGCTGCACCCAACTTCCTCAACTCCCTCCAAATGCTTTCACACACACATGTGTACATACTGTCAAGAAAATACGCACATGTACAAACATATAAGCGCACAAACATGTACTCATTCTTCCCAGCAGAGGCTGCAAACCTCCCCACCCACACTTTCTTGGCTGAGTTCAGGTAACTTAGACTGGGAATTGGAGCTTGATAACTTCCTCTGGCTTGTGTGACTCATTATAGAGTGCACTGACTTGCTAAGTCATCAGGAATCCTCATTTCTCCTTTGATATCAACATTTCATGCTTTTTAAATTATGTTAATATTGTGTGTCAGAACTTGTCCTCTCCCATCTTAATTGTTGCTGTTTGGGAAGAATAATGTGCAGAAAGTTATTTGTTTCATTATGGGATTAGTACTGTAGACAACATGTCATTCCTGCGCAGCAGACTAGAGCCACCATTTATGCCTCATTTATATTATGTAGCCCTGCTGAATTTGATTCTGTTCTCACCTGACATTTGGACATGGAGTGTCAAGACATTAGTCTAGATTTGGAACTTTGGGGCTGATTTGCTCCTTTCCATCTTGGGTGCTATGAGGCAAACTCTAGCCACCTGAAATCCATCAAGTTAGTGAAAACTGGATTCATGCAGTCAATTTAATTTTATACCCTGCATGTTTGTACTAAAGAATCACCTGGGAGCAGCACTAAGTCTGCTTAGTTTGCTTTCCAACACTGGTGTAGACGGTGTCAGATAGAATGTACCTAATTATGCACAGGGCCAGTGCAAAGGAAAGACCTGCGAGTCCCTTCAGATGGAAACTGTATGCCTTGGATTAAATTAACCAGATGCCTCATTACATTGGACATATTGATGGCCAAACTTTCACCAGGTTTCTAGCTGCCTGTATTCTTGTTAAGTCACAGGCCGTGTTTGAGACCAAGTGAGAGCGTACCAGGGCAGATTAGGGCCTGGAGTTAGTCTGGAGCTGCACCTCAGGGACAGAACAATTTCAGCTGGACAAAAGGTCTTTGCTCCACAGCTATATAGGATGTTTGATAGGAACAAAATTAGATTTGATTCTAGATTAGGTGATTTGATTCTAGGTTACAGGTGTGGTTCCGGAGGACTGGAGGATAGCGAATGTGGTCCCGTTGTTCAAGAAGGGGAAGAGAGACCTTCCAGGGAATTATAGGCCAGTGAGTCTTACTTCTGTTGTGGCAAAGTATTGGAGAGAATTATTAGGGATAGGATTTATAGTTATTTAGAGAGAAATGAATTGATTGGGGATAGTCAGCATGGTTTTGTGAAGGGTAGGTCGTGCCTTACTAACCTCATTGAGTTTTTTGAAAAAGTGACTAAGGAGGTGGATGGGGGTAATGCGGTTGATGTGGTATATATGTACTTTAGTAAGGCGTTTGATAAGGTGGCCCATGGAAGACTTCTGCAGAAAATGCAGATGTATGGGATAGAGGGTGATTTAGCTAATTGGATTAGGAATTGGCTAGCAGATAGAAGACAGAGGTGGTGGTTGATGGGAGATATTCATCGTGGAGTTCGGTGACAAGTGGTGTGCCTCAGGGGTCTGTTTTGGGGCCCCTGCTGTTGTAATTTTTATAAATGATCTGGATGAGGGTATTGAGGGATGGATCAGTAAATTTGCAGATGATACTAAAGTTGGTGGTGTGGTAGATAGTGAAGAGGGGTGTTTTAGTTTACAGAGTGACTTGGACAAGTTGCAGAGCTGGGCCGATAGGTGGCAAATGGAGTTTAATGTGGAAAAGTGTGAGGTAATGCACTTTGGCAGGAATAATAAATGTGTAGAGTATAGGGTTAATGGTAGGATTCTTAATAGTGTTGATGAACAGAGGATCTTGGTGTATTTGTGCATAGATCCCTGAAAGTAGGCAGTCAAGTCGATAAGGTTGTTAAGAAGGCATACGGAGTCTTAGCTTTTATTGGTGGGGGGATTGAATTTCGGAGCTGCAACGTCATATTGCAACTGTACAAAACTCTAGTGCGGCCGCACTTGGAGTATTGTGTGCAGTTCTGGTCCCCACATTATAAGAAAGATGTGGAGGCATTGGAGAGGGTACAGAGGAGTTTTACCAGGATGTTGCCTGGTATGGAGGGCAGGTCCTATGAAGAGAGGTTGAAGGATTTGAGGTTGTTTTCGTTAGAAAGGAGGCGGCTAAGAGGGGATCTTATTGAAGCATATAAGATGATTAGAGGTTTAGATAGGGTGGCAGTGATAGCCTTTTTCCTAGGATGGAGAAAGCTAGCACGAGGGGACACAGCTTTAAATTAAGGGGTGATAGTTATAGGAAGGATATCAGAGGCAGGTTCTTTACCCAAAGGATGGTTCGGGAGTGGAATGCCCTGCCTGCAGCGGTTGTAGATGCGCCAAGTTTGGTGGCGTTTAAGAGGTTAGTTGATAAGTATATGGAAGAGAAGGGAATGGTTTAGTTTGGAGGGGCATTGCTTTTTATATTGGTCGGCGCAACATCGAAGGCCGAAGGGCCTGTTCTGTGCTATAGTGTTCTATATTCTATGTTCTGTGTTCTAGATGTGAAGTCTAGGATCAAGCATTAAGACTGACCACTTGGATGAGATAACGGAGGGTTATGGTTACTGTGAAGATGGATCCCGTAGACTCATCACTTTCCAGAGTGAAAAAGATTAAAATTAAGATTAAAGATTAAGCAATTAAAAAAACCTTAGAATGGAAACTAGATTGTGAAATATTATGATACATCAAATAAAGCCCTCGAGACCAGGCATGGTACTGGGCAGCATGACATCTTTTATAGTGGAGATTTTGTTGCAGAAAGGTTCATAGAAGATCCTTTAAAGGTGTAACCTTTGACATTGGGAGACTGATAGTCCTCTATTTTCCTTTAATCATTTCACAAGTACTTTAACGGTTGTAAAGCATTTCGGAATGTCATAAAAATGTCAAAGGCACAATATAAATGCAGGCTTTTTTCTTCTGATTGATAGTTGAGTTGTTTTGCTGTAGATGCCCTGTACTGGCTTAGTTGCAATAGACCAACACCTTTTAGATGGGGTTGACAGTCTTCACGAAGAACTATGAACTTCTTCTGGTATGTTGGATAATATTCTTCCCTCAATCAGTACAACTGTTATGAATGCAAAGTTTACAAGATTGCTTTGTTTTTTGAGCCTATCTTTTAATTTTAGGTAAAACAGAGGAATAAAATGGGTCTTGTGACCTCTCCTGATCAGGCTGGGTAGCTTTGCAGTTAAAAGTTGGAGTGGGTGGGTGTGTGGGAAGATCATGTTGACTTACTGAGCAAAAGATACAAGATATTCGCAACTGTTCTTACCATTGTCTACAGGTGTGATGAATGTCTCTAACATCCCTGAGGGAGATGAGAGGAATGTCTGGGGGATTATAAATGGTTATACTTTAACCTGTCTACTTAATTCCAAGCCTGAATGCGATTGGGGGTCAAAAGGATAGCTTCTTAGCATTTCTGCCCTGTAGCTCACTTTGCCATAAAAAGTGGGGTTTGGGAAGGGGAGAGCTTATAACAAACCATTGCAATATCAGTTACAAATATCTTTGAAATTTCTCAGGTACAAGTCAGTCTGAGAGAATGAGTGAAGGAATGTAGAGGCAGCCAATCCTGCACCTGAAACAGAGAAAATACTGATCCTGTTTTTGATCATGTAGAGATTAGGTGGAATCTCGCACTTAGTTGGAAGGACTTGAAGGAGATAGGAAGATCAGCCTAGCTTGGCCAAAGAGAAAAAAATCTCCAGTGTAGCCCTCACAATGATTGTCAAATTCTATAATTACAAGTTACCTAGCTGGGAAAGGAATATAATTTAGAAACTCCAAAGTGTTTTATGTAGTCTGCCTGGATCATAAATTTTGTAATTTGAATTTGGTGATGGTAAGTATGAGATGTTTCACTTCAGGTATGATTCAAATGACCCACCAGGAAGCTTTTATCAAACAAAGTTTATTTAAGAATACAGTTAATATACAGCAATAATTTTTACAAAAAAATGAACAATCATCATATTGTATAAACCTTAATAACTCAATGAAATGTTCTAACCAAATAAACTTCCCTGTAAACATACATCTTGCCACAGGTTTAGCACAGAAAATATGAATGTTCATTTGATGCTGGAGCTTAATACTTTGGTTGGTGAATTGAAACTCTGACTTCCCAGCCTTGTAACTTCCAACAGTCTTCGAGGTAGAGATTAATACCACTGTTGATCTGTAGCTTTCAACCAATGAACCACTAAAGAGATAGAATTTTCACTCCAGAAAGGCAAGAAAACCTACTTCCAGCTAGGCAGAAGAATCTATATAACCAAGTAGAGAGAGAAAAAGAAATCCTGCCTGCAACTTGACAACCAGGACAGCTTCTGACTCTGAATCCAAACTGAAAGTAAAAGAACTCTTGTCACATGACCTGTCAATCATTCTTTCTCCAACAATTCAGGGTTATAAAAAAAATCCCAGACATTCGATGAAGTCCAGAATAAAAATAGACAAAGCTCCATTTAAACCATTTAAGCAGCAATAAAAGGCCTGCTTAGTAGCAATAAACTACTAAGCAGGCAGTCAGTGCCACGATGAAACCAAAAGGCCTGCTTATAAACTGCAGCAAACATGATTTAAAAAAATAAATTTTTTAAACACTAATGTCACAGTTGTTTACAGCATAAGTGGCCTAATTAAATTATGTTTAATTTGTCTGTTGCATGAAAAATCTTAAAACTTGAAATTTTGTCCTTCCAGTCAGTCATTGGGAATTCAATCATCTTTCTAAAAGCTAGCAATCTCCAAAGAGATTCTAACACCACCCAAAACTATTTGCTGCTTCTGGGTTTTTGGTGTGAACAAATTGATTTGATTTTTTGATTTTTTTATTGTCATGGTGGTTGGATGCTAGAGGGAGATGTTTCACACAGAGGGTTGTGGGGATATGGAATGCACTGCCAAGTAAAGTGATGGAAGCAGGCACTCTGGAGTTATTTAAGAAATACTTAGATGGGCACACGAACAGAATGGGAATGGAGGGATATAGAAAACTAATTTAAAATAGATTGGGAGTCCCTGGGAAGTGTGTAAATAGATGATGATATTGATGTACTTGTTTTTATCCTACAGGTGCTTTGGTCCACCTTGTTGTCTAACGAGGGGCATACACGCGATGGGTCGTGAGAGGGCTGCTCTTGGATCTTTTTTCGAGAGTATCCTAGTGCTTCACGTCGTTAGTGTACGCTTGACCTGGACCATTTGATGGCAACACGACAGCTCAGTGACTATCGCTGTGCTGTGCAGATACATGGATTTGGGCCTGTGTCTGTGGGATTTTGCGCATTCTCCCCGTGCTTGCGTGGGTTTTCTCCGGGTGCTCCGGTTTCCTCCCACATCCCAAAGATGTGCTCTTAGGCTAATTGGCAAAACAAATTCTCCCTAAATTGTCTCAAATTTGGTTTTTAATCCATAGATCTATAAACATTGACAGGGATCACGGGTAGAGGTGGGAACATTGGGGTGGCGGCGCGGGCTCGTTGGGCCGAAGGGCCTGTTTCCCATGCTGTTTTCTTCTTTGTTCTTTGTCACACTATACTATACAGTGAGAAGCATTGTTTCTTGCATGCTCTACATACTATTCATAGCTAGGGTATAGAGAATGATCAACTTAATGTGCCAAATGTGTAAGAAGTTGCATTAAAGCATTATTAGAGGGGTTTAAAAGAGTTAGAATGAAGTTTTAGGAGCAGAGAACGAGAGTAAAAGATAGAATTAGAAGGTACAGTAGGTACAGCTTGCAAGAAGTTGTCTTGCTCTAGCGCTATCTTGGATCTATGTCTGCCTATTTAACAATAATCTTATATGCAAATTATTATGTCTTATGAGATGCAAGCGCATCTTACCATAATGATACTAGTTCACTTAGCTGGCTGATACAAAATGTTTTGGTTTCAACAACAAATTGGAATCCACTGTCATCTGCTTCTGAAGTTTGATTCACTTATTCTTGTATTGTAGCCAGTTACATCACCTGGATATTGGAGATTGAATGTATTTTATTAATTTAAGTAAGCCTGGCATCTGGATGAAAACTCTTTGTTGTAATGTCACTCTTGTACATGGGAGTACATGAGAGCATGCACATCTTTCAGATGGATTTAAACTTGAAGTACTTTTGTTTCAGAGTATTTGAAGGATTGCCTGCCCTCCCATCAATGCCGCTCACTCCCTTTTCCCTTACAGAAACATTTTCAACCATGAATACTGGACAAAAATCACCCACTATGGTGCGGCATAAAGTCAAATCTAATGATTGTATTTGTAATTGTCTGAATGCATCGTCATTCTGTGACTACTTCTATTTGGAGAATTTCCCTCGCCTTGAGCTATCACGTGGACATATGCTTAAATGTTTGAATTTTAACCAAGTTTCTGTCAGCATTCAAGCAATGAGAACAGTGCTTGGCGCTGTTCACATACTATGCTGTATTGTAGGCTTTTCCTTAAAATGGTTGATACTTGTGTAGAATGAATGATCTTTTAAAAATAAACATGTCATTTTCCTATTGCAGTTGTATTAATTTCTCTTGTTCATTCTGTTCAGTTGTTAATTTCTATTTCTGTGTACATAACTCCTCCCATTTGCACTCAGGAGCATTGATTTTCCCTCAATTCTGACGCTTCAAGCTGTCCCTCATAGGATGAGCTATCAAGGAGACTTTTCCATACAATTAGCCAACTCACTGTTATTCCTCCAGCTATGGGTTGATAGTTCAGCTCATTGCCACAGCCCAGGAATGTGACTTGTTAGAACCTAGTCATTGACATGATTTCTAAGGAATTGCATATGCACGGTTGTTTCACTTTGCTGTTAGTACTGTAAATCCACCTTGCAAATTAAACTGTGAGCTGGAAAGAGACCATGAAGCACCAGTAGTTTCAGGCACATTGCAGTCACATAGGTGCATTACTGTGCTGCAACACTTTACATCAGAGTTTAAGTTGCTGTATTGTTTTCAATGTAATAAAGTGGATCAAGGGCAAAATCCATTATTGGATTTCAATTGCATTGTGAACAAAAATGAAATACCAGCCTTGACAAGATTCTGCATAATTAACTACTTAGATTATAAAATCATAAGAAATATGAGCAGGAGTAGTCCATTTAGCCTGTTGTCACATACTGTTATATCAGTGTGTGTTTGTATAGGATATTGAGATAATAATTGACAACCTTTACATTTAATTTTATTTGAAATTCCTTCTCCAGTATTTCCCATTGCTACTTCTCTCCTGAAGTTGTTGACTTTTGCTGTGAAAGACAGTTATTTGGAGTGTGCCATGTTCCATTAATCTTATTAATTATCTCTGATAACACGCAATGGGCATCAGCAATGTATTTGTGCTATGGTGTGCACCATAGTTGAATCTGATCCTGTTACATGCATGTAACAACCACTCTTATGCCAGTCATGCAGTTGTAATGGTCAAAAGTTGAGTACTATGTAGGTTTTTTTAAGGGTGCAATATTTATGTCTTCAAAAAGCAGGCTTTGAGTGTCCTACGACTGGTTGAGCCTGACAATCTGTTGGCCAATAATTGTCATGAACCTGGCCTGTGTTGTCTGCAAGGGTTGGCCCAACTTGGAACAGCAGTTCGTGATATTATACAGTTTTGTTTACAGGACTGGTGTAAGAAGTTACATGCAAGACCCAGTGAGAACTGTAACCAGCCCAGTCATAGAATAACATTTATTAAAGACTATTTATTACAATAAAGAAAAGTCATATATACATGAACAGGACTATATTGATCCAAGACAGTTATGTATAAGAAATACTAAACACACTCATTTATATTTATGAAATCTGAAGTCTTTTCTGACTTCTCTTCTCAAATAACTTTCAATTCAGTAGATTTATAAATAATGGCCAACTTTGTAGTTATCACACTATATGAGTTAATCTGGGAACATTTTTTAGCTTTACCTGCCTCCACAAAACTTTCTGCACCCTTGCTCTTGGTCTAATAAATAGAACGGGTTTACAGGCTGTTTAATGGCAACTGCCTCTCTGCTTCCACGAATGATTGGCAATTATCCTATTTTTCCTTTTGGTACTCTGTGTATTTGCTGTCTGCTGCTCAGCTTCTGTGGTTTTAAAACGTTAATGTGTACATGCCTTCCCTGGCTGGTTTCATTTGCCTAACTAAGGTGTTTCCTATTAGCATGTTGATGTATTTTTCTGTCTACAACTGCTAATCTCGTTATTAGAACTCACATAGAGTCATAGAGTCAGCACAGAAATAGGCAGCCATCTCACCACCATCTCGATGCTGATCATCAAATACTAATTGGATTTACCAGTATTTGGTCTATGCCTTGCTGATTTAAGTATTCATCCAGATACTTCTTAAATGTTGCAAGAGTACCTGCCTTCACCACCCTCTGTGGCAGTGCATGCCATATTTCTGCTATTCTATGGGGAAACAAAATTCCTTAAATCTCTTCACATCCTGTGAAATACCTTTTGGAATGTTGATGGGTTCTCAACTGTTACGTTTTGTCACATTCTTGATATTTCTTGTTACAAGGCACAGTCATGCACACCATTCTGAACTAAGTATTAGTGACACCATCATTCCAGCGAGTGGTGGAGATTTAACTATTCACTGCACTGATTTTTGTTCACACTTCTTACAGGCCCTTCCGATCTTAATGCAAGGAAGTTCCCTTCAAAATGCTGACAGCAGCAGGGAAGAAGTTGTTCTTGAGTCGGTTGATATGTGACCCCAGACTTTTGTATCTTTTTCCAGAAAGAAGAAGGTGGAATAGAGAACGTCTGGGATGCTTTGCCAAGGCAGTGGAAAGTGTAGTAAATCAATGGATGAGAGGCTGATTTAACTGATGGATTGGGCTACATTCATAACTTATTGTAGTTCCTTGCTGTCTTGGGTAGAGCAGAAGCCATTCCAAGTTATGATATAAGTAGAAAGAATGCTTTCTATGGTACATCTGTAAAAGTTGATGAGAGTCATAACTGACATGCCAAATTTCCTTAATCTCCTGAGAAAGTAGAGGCATTGATGGGCTTTTTTTAAGTATAGTGTCAGCATGAGGAGACCAAAACAAGTTGATTTGAGAAAGTCTTTATGAAGCACCTTGGATATTATGTTGAAAGAACTTTCTAAATGCAAGTTGTTGCATAGTAGCACATAGTTCAGTATGCTTGGCATGTTCTACCTGTGTGTGAATATTCTTGCTTGTGATTTTCTTTGTTTTAAAATACTTGCTTTGCACTGTGGGCGGAATTTTATGTGTACAGGATGGGCACTGCCTGATCCAGAAATGTGTGAATTATTGCATGACAACTTTGTGCTTGCATCCCATCGTACACTCATACAATATCTCGTTTGGTAGGTGCAGGCACAGATAGGCAGTGTGCTCACTGACAATCTGCCTTATTACTTGAGGGGATTGTTTGCCCAATTGACTAGTATATCACATTGCCCATGTGATTTTTAAGTCCATTGCATGCGGCATGGACCAACTCTGTTGCACTTCTCTCAATCAAGGGCAACATAAAAGGGAACTGGAGCAAAGGTAAGTTGAGGAGTTTTTGGGTGTGAGGTGAAGAGCTGTTTGTGAGGATTGAGGATGTTCTTTCTATTTAGGGTTCATCACAGTGTGGCATTACTGTTTTCTGACACAGGAGATTTGGGTCCTTCTGTTACCCTCTGCACCTGGGTCAGCCCTATTTGCATACCTGCAGGTGGGTATGATATACTCTGAGGAGGATGGGCAACAAAGAGAAAGGAGACCTGGTGATCACAGGACATCACTGTCAGGCAGATACGCAGGCACAAGTTAATCAAGGCCAGTAACGAGGATAGCTGCCAGGATATACAGGCTGCGATCAAATTACCTGAAAGTGATAGAGGTCCAATGCCACACCACGTTGTGACTTTCAAGGGAAGTCATAATGACCATCTGCGAGATGATTGACCTGGGATACCTCCAATAAAAGCCTGTAGTTCTGCAGGCCACTGTGGCAATAAATGTTTGTGCCTCCAAATCATTCCAGGGCTCAGAGAGAGGAGGAAAGAGAGAGTTTTACAGCATATCGCAGTCAACTGCATGTGGCTATGTGAAGCTGGTGACTGATGCTCTGTTCACTGGGTAAGAACATACCTTTATTTCAGGACAGACAAAGTCAGCCAGACTAAGTATGCTGGAGGCTTCACCGAAATTCCATTAATTGCATCCATGTAGCTATCAAGGCACCAGCCAGGAGCTTTTGTCAATGGGAAGGGTTTTCTCTCATGAACATTCAGATAGCCTGTGACCACAAGATCTAGATTCTGAAGGTTATGCAAGGTACCGGGATAGTTCTCGTTGCACCTATATACTGCAGCATTCGCAAAAACTTCACTGCTTCAGCTTGCCTCAATGGGTGATTGGTGACCGGAGTTATCTGTTGAAAAGGTGGCTAATGATGTCTGTCAGACAACTAAGGACAAAAAGATGCAATCACTATATCCACAAGTGAGGTTATGGAGAGAAGCATTGGGCTGTTGAAGATTAGTTTCAATGGCCTGCAGTATCTGTTTGAGTGATGTCGCTCAACGTCATTATGTGCTGCGCTCTTCATAGTTTCATTCTGTTCAGGAGCGAACCTTTGGACCAGGAAGACGTTGATGCTGCACCTGCTTCAGACAAGTACACCAACATTGAATCAGACGCAGATTCTGGGCAGCCAGAAGGTGAGGACGAGGAAGCTGAAATCAGGACCATCCAGTGGGGCAAGGACTCCAAAGAACAAAGAACAAAAACAGCACGGGAAACAGGCCATTCGGCCCGACGAACCCGTGCCGCCACCTCAATGTTCTCTCTTCTACCCGTGATCCCCGTCTATGTTTATAGATCTATGGATTGAAACCAAATTTGAGACAATTTAGGGAGAATTTGTTCTGCCAATTAGCCTAAAAGCACATCTTTGGGATGTGGGAGGAAACTGGAGCAACCAGAGAAAACCCACGCAAGCACGGGGAGAATGCACAACTCCCGCAGACACAGGCCCAAATCCATGTATCTGCACAGCACAGCGATAGTCACTGAGCTGTCATGTTGCCCATCAAATGGTCCAGGTCAAGCGTACACTAACGATGTGAAGCACTTGGATACTCTCGAAAAATCCAAGAGCAGCCCTCCCACAACCCATCACGTGTATGCCCCTTGTTTGACAACAAGGCGGACCAAAGCACCTGTAGTAGAAAAACAAATACGTCAATATCATCGTCTGTTTACACACTTCCCAGGGACTCCCAAGGCTCATGATCCCTATTTTAAATCAGTTTTCTATATCCCTTCATTCTTATTCTGTTCATGTGCCCATCTAAGTATTTCTTAAATAACTCCAGAGTACCTGCCTCCACCACTTTACTTGCAGCGCGTTCCATACCCCCACCACCCTTTGTATGAAAAAACTCCCTCTAGCATACAAATTATACCTTACCCCCCTCACCCTAAGCCCTTGTGCTATTTGAGTCCATCCTAGGAAAAAGCTTAACCCTGTTTACTCTATCTATACCCCTCATAACCTAGTACACCTCTATCATATCTCCTCTAAGTCTACGTCTTTCTAAGGAAAACAGCCCCAATTTGCCTAACCTCTCCTCATAACTCAGACCTTCTGTACCAGGCAGCATCCTGGTAAACTTCCACTGCACTCTCTCCAGAGTCTCCACGTCCTTCCGGTAGTAAGGCGACCAAACTGGATGCAGTATTCCAAATGAGGTGTAACCAACCTTTTATACAACTGCAACATTAAAGGCCAGCTCTTGTACTCTATACCCCTTCCTATAAAGGCTAGCATACCATATGCTTTCTTCACAACCTTCTCCACTGCTCTGCCATCTTCAGAGACTTGTTCACCTGCACCCCCAGGTCCCTCTGCGTTTCTATACTCTTAATAGGTCTACCCTTTATCATATACCTCCCCAGTACATTTTTTCTCCCAAAATGCATCATTTGCATTTATCAGGATTGAATTCCATCTGCCATCTATCTGCCCAAGCTACCAGCGTATCTATGTCCTGCTGCATCGCCTGACAATGCTTCTCAATATCTGCAAGTCCAGCCATCTTTGTATCGTCTGCAAACTTGCTGATCACTCCACTTACTCCCTCTTCCAAGTCATTTATATATATTACAAATAGAAGAGGTCCCAGTACCGAGCCCTGCAGCACACCACTGGTGACCGACCTCCAGCTAGAGAAGCACCCTTCCACTATTACTCTCTGTCTCTTATTACCAAGTAAAGTTTTGCGACACCAATTTTAAAACCAACCAATTTATTTGATAGTAAATCCGCGAGCTTTCGACACTATTGTTGTGCCTTCGTCAGGCAAATGCAGTGTTCTGATCTGCAGAGGCACTCATATCCACACAGACAGTTACAGATTGCTGATTAGAATGCGAATCCTTACATCTAACCTGCTATTCAAGTTTTAAAGTGGCTAACAATGTGTGTGAAGGAAATCCTGAGCATTGGTTAGAGAATTGTGTATTTTCTCCAGACAGCACAGTAAGTGAGGTTTTTTTGCTAATCCAGGCAAGTTACGGGGGTTACAGATAGTGTGACATGAAGCCAAGATCCCTGTTAAGACCGTCCTCGTGTGCGGAACTTGGCTATCAGTCTCTGCTCAGCAACTCTGCGCTATCGTGTGTCACGAAGGCCCCCTTGAAGAACATTTACACACAGGTCGGAGGCCGAATGCCCATGACTGCAAAAGTGTTCGCCCACAGGAAGGGAACTGTTTTGCCTGGTGATTGTTGAGCGATGCTCATTCATCCACTGTCGTAGTGTCTGCATAGTCTCCCCAATGTACCATGCTTCGGGACATCCTTTCTTGCAATGTATTAGGGAGACAACGTTGGCCGAGTTGCAAGAGTATGTACCATGTACCTGGTGAATGGTATCCTCACGTTTGATGATGTCGTCCATGTCTATGATCTGGCATCTCTACATCATTCCTATTACCAAGCCAGCTACTTATTCATCTAGCTACCTGTCCTTATATCCCATTAGCCTTGACCTTTTCAATTAACCTCCAATGAGGGACTTTGTCAAACGCCTTACTGAAATCCATATAAATGATGTCAACAGCTCGCTCTTTGTTGACTATTTTCGTCACGTGCTCAAAAAATTCTACCAGATTCGTAAGGCACGTCCTCCCACCAGGGAAGTCCTGATTCAGAGCTTTTATGGTGATGCTGGCATGCTCTAACCAGAGTTGAGGGGCACCACCCCAAACCCAAATACCTCAGACTTAGCCATTCCGTGAACCCAGCTGCCTTATTAATAAAGGTTGATATCCCGAATGTCTTTCCACAGCCATTTATAAGGCTCAAACCACTTGTGCAAAAGAACACTAATGACTTATGAACAATAAACATTATTTATGGTGAAAGCAATAACATAAAATAAAGCAAAAATATCCTCTTGGATCATGAATAGTATATAGTGATAGGAAAAGAAAACAAAACCATCTGCAGGCCCATGGTTGCGCTCATTCTATCTTCAGTGTATGTTTGCGGATGCTATGTCTGGGTACCAACCTCCCTTCGCTGTCAGTGGCATGACAGGCAGATTGATGATTTTGATGTCTGGTTGGCACAGATGACCTTGGTGATCATTCTTTGGCGAGTGAGGCATGAGCAGGCACTACGTGAAAGGGTGTGTTCAGAGACTTGGCTGGACACTCAGCCATTTAAATAGCCACTTAGCACAATATCGCAATTACTAATTGATCGTGGATGGAACTGGGAAATGTGGTTACTTCTGGTTTCACCTGCCAAGCACGAACGTTGCGTGTGAAATGTTGCTCCATGTGTTGATGTGTATATTTTTGTTTATGTGTATTCCTTGTCGTGTCTGTGCATGTTTTTTCACTGTTTGTATATAATTGTTTTTCTGAGCTGGATGTGATTTTGCTGTCTTTGAGTGATGATCACACTTTGCACAAAACACTCTGTCTCACAACATGTGGTTAGCCAACTGGTTTGACAGACCTGAGTGTCTCTGTCAGTGAAATGTTAGGAGTAAGATTTAAAATTAGAAGATTGTGACTCATTATAAATCCATTGAAGAAATAGAACCTTCTCAGATACATCAAAATGGTTTTAAACCAAAATAAAGGAGTCTTATTCCATACTTGAGCAATGATGAATTGATAGATCTGATGCAGTAAAATCCAGAAACATTTACAGTCATGAGACAAATCATTAACTTAAAACACAACAAAACTGTCAAAACCTATTCTGAAAGGTTTATTTTTATTATAGCTGTTACTTTAGTACACTGGAAGCTATCAAATGTCAGTCAAAGGATACTAAGACAAGTATAGACCAAAAGGTCCAATGTTCCATTGTTGTTTTGTATCTGTCAGACTTGCAAGTAAATCACTACAAATGCCTGCAATATCCCTGTATTTGGAAAATAATATAAGATAATAGCTAAAACTTCCACTTCCATTTCCGTTTCCATTACCAGCTGGAAGGTGTGCTTGTGCAGATGTTAACTGACTATTTCAACTTCCCTTGTATGTCGTAGGTAACATCTGTAACAAAAGCCACTCAAATATGCACGAATTTATCAGGCAAAGCGTGGAGGCATTATGATCCACAGTTAGCAATTGAATCAACTTGCCCAGACAATTAGCAGCATATGACAGGATACAGCAACTGTGCAGACTGTACAGCGCATTGATAGCTGCAGTGGAGACTGTTATCAGGTCTGGCTGCTTACTGCATGAACATTTCTGTGTATGTCTTGTCCTTTCCCACCATATTCTACAGGCTCTTCCCTTAGTGTGTGTTAACTAGAATAGATCGGTTTATGATAATTGATTGGAACAATTTTCAAACTTTAGTGCAAACAATGTACCCACCACTTTAATGCAAATATTATTTTAATAAGAAGCTATGCTGCATGTGTGCCCAAACTATCTCCTACTAGGTCCGGTTCTCTCAATGCTAAAATGACCCATTGTCCAGGGGAGGATGAAAAATTCTGAAAGATACTGAGTGGATGAGCAGCATTGACCTTAATGACTCAGAGAAGCATGCTACCAATTGTTCAGGATGGCAACAATTCGTTCATCAAGCTGTATTGTTGCTTTGAGTACCAATATCCCAGGCAGAGGGATAGCAGAGAAGGAAAGAAGAGGCAACAAATCCTGCACTCTGGATCCTGCTTGTCCAAAGATGCTGCTTTTTCTCAGAGAAGTCCTACATACTAGTCCCTCCAAAAACTTTTGGCATATATGGCCAAATGAATACAGACTCAGGCTACAGCACGAGCATTTCAACCTGTAACTGCTTGCCTTCAGGACTCAAATAACGTGAAACAATGGTCATTCAGTCTATTGATTATTGAAAAGCAGAGCCTATCTGCTTCTGGAACTCTAATCATTCAAACAGTATCTCAAAGAAGCATTTAAGAGTTCAGCCATCCTTTGATTGAAGGTGATGACTATTCAGTTGCAAATTTTTGCTATGAGTCTTCAGGTGACTGAACAGGCCAATTCTTGACTGCACATTCTTCTTCTAAAAACAAAACGTAAGAAACCTGGCTCCCTAAGCTCCTCAGTCCAGCAGGCTCATCTGCTGATCATTTATCAGCAACAAACGCTTGATACTGCTTGCTGTTCTTATTTATTCATACTGTGTTACTGAATGCCTTTTCCTCTACCTGCCCACTAATTTATTTTGAGTGTATATTTCTGGGAGAGAGTGAGGGACGTTGTAAATTGAGCATTAAGTGCTGGTAGGGCCTGATGCACTGAAAAAAATGTACTGCTCGGTAGTAATGTTCATTTGTCACTTTCATTATGATGACTGGTACATTTCATGAACTGGCTTGCTAAATATAGTAAGAGGTAAAGTAGAAGTAGAAGGAAAAGAAGCAAACTCATGATGAATTATCCTCCAACTCCACATCTCAAACTCTGTGTGCCTCCTTTCACCCAGGATCTGTAGTGTTTCCATTGTATAGGTGGGTGAGATAGTATTCCCACATCATCTTCTTGTTGCAGTTTGCTTATCCTTGAAAAGCAACAATAAACATAAGAATTACCTTTCCTTGCCATGAAATACATTAAATTTGAGGTGTCAGTAGGCAGGCCACAATGTGGATGATAATGAGTGCTTATACAAAACAATTAGATTTGATGTGTGGTTTTTAGTTGAAGGTAAGAAGAATAATAAAGCTTGTAAACAAAAAAGTGTAATGCAGTGAAAATAATTAATTTTCAAGCAATTGAAAATTGCTAAAACTAAAAGACAAATCACAATATTTATTCCGTGCACATCGTACTGTGAACAGAAGGGAATTGGCTGTTGTTGGTTAATTTTTAATCCATTAGCTTGGAATTTAGTAACTCAGATGTTTCCATATGAAATTTTTACAGCTTTGTTTGGAATGTTTGTCTCAGTTATAAATAACCTTATTTTGTAATATTGTCCTCATTTTTATTTATGTTCCTAGCTGCCCAGAGTGGTGAGAGGCTTTGTGCTTTTAGAGACTCCGAGGTTCAAGGCATCAGTGAGGATCGCATTAACCGGGACAATGGCACTGTCTTGTGTGAGAAAGGGAGTCAGTGTTACGGACTGTGGGAAAAGATGCGGGATGGAGGGGTCCGCATAATGAAACAAGGTGAGCATCTTTCCAGGATTTGGACACTTTTTTGGCGAATGATATCTTGAGTGGAAGTTGCACACACAGTAAGACAGAATTATGTCTCTCATCAAACTTAGTAATTGGCTACCCACTTTCCCAGTACAGTTGGTAACATTGTACAAATTCTCACTTGGTTCATGAAGTGTATAAGACCCAAAATCCTGTAATCAATATTGCCAATGAGAACTCTCAATTTTTCTGGGTTTTGGTTCACATCTCCCAAAATTAGCTGTTTGTCTTGCAATCGCTGTGGGAGGCAACTTAGGAGGGTATTTCATCGCATCAGCAACTCAAACCTGCTAGTTAGGGTTGCAGTTTATCCCTGTGCAGATGAATAAGGACACCACAGTACTACTGCTGCAGTTTCCATTCCGATGCCAATTGCACAGGGCTCTCCTGTGAGATGTAAATTCCTTTCACTGGCCTGGTGATGCCATCCCCACTGCCTTTGAGAGCCAACAAATATATTAGGAACAACTGAGACTCAGAGTATTTTAACAGTAATGCAATCCATCTCGCTAGCTATTTGTCCACTGGATGTCCATTCGGCTTTGCAAATGCAAAATTTATTCAATGTACTTGAAGTCTGCCTCATTGAGGAATCTGAACTCGTCATTGAGCAGTGGCTTTGCATTAGTATGGAATGTACTTCCCACCCAATTTGCAGACTTTGTGAAAGTGAGAAATTAAATAAACAAAATGGATGTTTCACATATCTACATGTTCTACCAAAATATTAGTGAACGTCAGCCCTGAATGAATTAAATTATGTACTTATGTACATAATGTATATTTATATATGAGCAGCTTAGCAATGCAATGGCAACATGCTGTCTAAATATGTGACGTTTCTACAAACACTGAATGAAAAGTCCCAGAGTATAAATGTAAAAAGCTACCATGACAGCTTAATTTTACTTAATGTCATTATTAGGCAGATTTAAGTAGAACATAATTAGATGTGGAGTAAAGATTCCTCAGTGTGCCCAAAACTCCAAAACGACAGTCACAGTTTGACATCCTTTAACCTGTGTGAGAGATTGCGATTTATGCCAAAGTAAGGCCTCTGAGAATTAGGTTGTGATTGCCACACTCACTTCACATAGCATCATTGGAGTCATCAGACAGAAGAGACTTAGTTTAGGCTGATTTCACCCTGAAGTGAGTCTGAACAGTAGAGTAGGCTTGAAAATAAATCCTGTTGACTTATTGCCAAACACAGTGAGTAGGTGAGGCTTGAGAAAAACAAAAGGCAACAAATACTTTAAAAAGTACATTATATAGCATAGAGCATGTTTGCTCAGGTGCCATTCTCCACATCCATTGTTTGGGTACAATCTGGACCAGTCATTCCTTCCACTTGCTGACAGTATGAAGTGTGGGGGAGAAGCTGGAAGCTTCCTCACAATGAACCATCTACTTCATACCACATTGTGCCATCTTGCGCAGAAGTTCCAATTCTGTGTATTAACTCTTATAAATTTCCCAATTTCATAGTGAAAAGCTGGCTGCCTTTAAACAGGAAGTAGATTGGTGACAATTGAGGCTCATTCCCAGGAGGTGGAAAGATAAAACAAACAAAACTAGAGTTTTCTAGATGATAAAAGAGATGCAGAGTAAGATGAAACAATAAAAGGGTGTGCATGATACCAGTCATGTTGATTATCAAGTGAAAAATAGGCTGAATGTACAAAATTCAGAGTAGAAGTGAACAAATAAATAAGCAAAGTGAATGTATGAAAAGAGACTGGCAACTAACATGAAAGAGAATCCCAACGTCCTCTGTAGATATTTAAATTGTAGAAGAATGTTTATAAAGGAGTGAAGCTGATTAGGGAATTTCTTCATGGAAGCAGAGGGCATGGCCAAGAGGCTACATGAGTACAGAGAGGAAGATAATGTCAAAGTCATAATGAAGCAGTAATGGAGGAACGGGATGAGTTAAAAATTGAAAGTGATAGTGGAGGTATCAGAAAGATTGGCAGTACTTAAGGTTGACCAGTCACCAGAATTAGATCAAATGCCTTGGATGGCACTGGCCAGATTTTCTAATCCTTCGAAATAGGGATAGGGCCAGAAGACTGGAGAATTGGAAATGTTATGCCCTTCTTCATGAAAGAGTGTAAAGGATACTCCTGAGCAGTATGGAGGCACAGTGATTAGCACTGCTGCCCTGCAGTGCCAGGGACCTGGGTTCAATTCCATCCTCGGGTCATTGTCTGTGTGGAATCTGCATGTCCTCCCTATGTCTGCATGGGTTCCTCCCACACTCCAGAAATGTGCAGGTTAGGTTGATTGGCCACGTCAATTGATCCTAGTGTCAGGGGCTTAGCAGGTAAATGTCCAGGGTTACGGAAATAGGGCCTGGGTAGGATTGTTGTCGGTGCAGACTTGAGTGCCGAATGGCCTCCTTCTGTACTGTAAGGATTCTATGATAAGTCTAACAACAACAGGTTAGTCAGGTTAACTTTGGGGAATGGTTGGGGAAGCTTTCAGAAATGATAATCTGTGGCAATATTAGCCATCACTTTGACAAATGTGGATTAATTAAGAGAAGGTAACATGGATTGGTTAAAGGAAATTGATCTTTGATGTGATAGAGTTTTTGATGAGGTGACAGAAGGTTGATGGTCATCTGATTGTAGTGGTGTATGTGGACTTCCAAAAATTGTTTGTTAAATTACAACATAATAAACTTATCAGCAAAATTGAAGCCTGTAGAATAAGAGGCACAGTGGCAGGAAGGATACGAAGTTGGCTGATTAATAGGGAATGAGAGAGATTTTTTTGATCTATGTTAATGACTTAGATTTGAGAGTGTGGGGCGCAACTTCAAAATTTGCAGATGATACAGAACTTGGAAGAATAGTAGTCTCTGATGAGGATAATAATGGGCTCTAAGAGGACATAGACAGACTGGTGGACTGGGTGAATACATGGCAGATAACATTTAATGCTGAGAACTGTGAAGAATGAGCTGAAGCAATACAAAATAAAGGCGCAGGGCAGGTTGAGAAAGTGGTTGATAAGGATATGAGTTCAAGGACTTTAAGTAGAGTCCAAAAGCAAGCAAGTTGTAATATATGTGAATAAAACACTAGTTTGAGCTTGGCTGAAGTATTGCATACAGTTCTAAGCATGACATTTTAGGAAGAACATAAAAGCATGAGAGAGGGTGCAAAAATGAGTTAGGAGAATAGTTCTAGGAATGCTTCAGTTTCATTGGGAAATTGTAGAAGCTTGAACTTTCCTCCTTCAGGATGAGAAGATTGAGAGGAGTTTTGGTTGAAGTATTCAACATCATGCAGGGTCTGGATAGAGTAAGATAAATAAACTATACCCATCATGAAGGTTCAAGAACCACATGCCACCAATTTAAGGTGAATGTCGAAAGAACCAAAGTTAATGTGAGGAAAAACTCTTTTACTGAGGAACTGGTTGGGATCTGGAATACTTGCCTGAAAGTGAGAGGATGAAGCAGATTCAATGGTGATTCTCAAGAAGGAATTGGATGATTATTCAAAGAGAGAACATTTGCAAGACTATGGGAAAAATGTTGGGAGTGGAATAGCTGAATATTCTTGTGGAGAACTGATAGGGGCAGGGTAGACCAAATAGCAGCCTCCGATGTTCTAACCATCCTGTGATTCATTAAATTATACAGCTCAAAGTCCTCAGCATCAACTCAAATTTCAGCCAGGGCAGTGGTAGAATGCTTGAGTAATCTTAGAAAATCAGGTAGGATTCCAATTCCACATTTCTGTCCAGAGACTCCTGGAAAGCTGACAAGTTTGAACATTGGAAGCGAATAAGATCAAGCTCAGCAATGATCTGCTCCAGTCAAATAACCCGGCATCACACAGCTAAAAATACTGTTTCCAGATACTATTCAAGTTTGGAAGGCCAGACTCTATAATTATACTGCTGGATGGTTTTGTACGATTTCATATTGCAAGCACTTTGCTTTGCTGAAATCCAAGTGATAATATAATCGATTACCTAAATAGTTCATTCTCTAACTAAGTTCACCATTGATTCTTTTTTTATTTAAACAAATGGCCATTATAAAAAAGAAACCAGTCTGTTCACATGCTGATCATCCATCTCCAGCAATATTTCAGGCCTACATTCCTCTTTTTGTTTCTTCATGCAAGGCTGTTGGACTCATGTGGGAGATAAAGAGGATTGCTACTCTCCTGAATGCGTGGTAATGAACCACAGACAGAATGGGACATTCCGTTTCTGCTGCTGTAGTACCGACATATGCAACATCAACTTCACTGAAAACTTTGGCACACTGCCTGACCCAACGGAATCAGTACCACACAGTAAGTGCTTTATTCTGTTGTTGTTTGTAATATATATAAATGATTTGGAGGAAAATGTAATTGGATTGATGAGTAAGTTTGTAGACAACACAAAGTTTGGTGGATTTACAGATAGCGATGAGGACCATCAGATGATACAGCAGGATATAAATCAATTGGAGACCTGGGCAGAGAGGTGGCAGATGGAGTTTAATCTGGACATATGTGAGGTAATGCATTTTGGAAGGTTTAATACAAATAGGAAATACACAGTAAATGGCAGAACCCTTAAGAGTATTGATAAGCAAAGGGATGTGCATGTACAGGTACACAGGTCACTGAAAGTAGCAGCGCAGGTAGTGAAGGTAGTCAAGAAGGCATAGGGCATACTTGCCTTCATTGACTGAGGTATTGAGTTTAAAAATTGGCAAGTCATGTTGCAGCTTTATAGATCCTTAGTTAGGCCGCACTTGGAATATAGTGTTCAATTCTGGTCGCCACACTACCAAAAGGATGTGGAGGCTTTGAAGAAGGTACAAAAAAGGATTTAGCACGGTGTGTGGAGGGCATTAGCTATGAGGAAAGATAGGAGAAACCTATCTTGTTCTCATGGAACGATGAAGGTTGAGGGGTGACCTGATAGAAGTCTACAAGATTATGAGAGGCATGGAAGAGTGGGTAGTCAGAAGCTTTTTCCTGGGGTGGAAGAGCCAAATAGCAGAGGGCACAGGTTTAAGGTGCAAGGGGCAAGATTTAAAGGAGATGTACGAAGCGGATTTTTACACAGAGAGTAGTGGGTGCCCGGAACTTGTTGCCGAGAGGAGGTACTGGAAGCAGCTCCATTAATGACTTTTATGGGGCGTCTTGACAAGTACACAAATAGGATGGGAATAGAGGGTATGGTCCCCAGAAGGGTAGGGGGTTTTAGTTAAGTCGGATAACTTGGTTGGTGTGGGATTGAAAGGCCAAAGGGCCTGTTCCTGCACTGTAATTTTTTTTGTTCCATCTATTATGAAAGCAAAAAATGAAAGAAAAAGAATTAACATTTGAAGTTATTGACGTGTTGACAAAAATGGAAGGATTTGAAAAGGCAAATGCTGAGGATGCTCGAAATCTGAAAAAGTGCTGGAAATATTCAGCCAGTTGAGCAGCATCTGTGGAAAGATAAACAGAGCTAATGGCTGGGATCTTCCATGCCTCTTGCTCTGTGTTTTCCAGAGGTGGCCTGTCATGGCCAGAAGTAGGATTGTTTTCCTGTTTTATGAACCCACTGGCTGGACCGGAAGATCCCACTAGCAGGACTGTCTGGAAAATTCTGACCATAGTTTCGTTGTTTATCTGCTGCCAGACCTCCTAAGCATTTCTAGCCATCTCTGTCTCTGTTAGAAAAATTGTAGATGTAATTTCTTTTAGCAAGTGGAAGCTTAATAAGAGGAGTTTGCATTTTTTAAAGTAAAGTTCATTTATTAGTCACAAGTAGACTAAAACTAATCCTGCAATGAAATTACTGTGAAAATCCCTTAGTCACCACACTTCAGTGCCTGTTTGGGTACTGTTTGAGGGAGAATTTAGCATGGCCAATTCACCTAGCCAGCACATCTTTGGATTGTGGGAGGAAACTAGAGCATCCGGGGAAACCCACGCAAACATGGGGAGAATGTGCAAACTCCAGACAAACATGACCCAAGCTGGGAATCAGTTCCAGGTCCTTGGCACTGTGAGGCATCAGTGCTAACCACTGTGCCACCATGCTGCCCAATTTTCTATCTTAGGTGATTGGAGGCTACTGATTCTGAGAATATGGACAGTGAGAAAAATCATGAGAGAGTTGGGCCTTTCTTTTTAAAAATCAAGAAACTAGTGGCATATAGTATAAGACAAGAGCTATGTAGAGTAGCAGTCACCTGATGCTAATCTTGAGTTTTAATAATGTGTAGATTGTAACAGGGATGAAAATAGGAAAGGAGTTTGGTGGTTTTTGGAAGTGGGAAAGAGGAATTTGAAACTTAGTACACATTGAGGCTGCAGGGAGGAGGAAGAACCCATATATTCAAGTTTAGGATTAAGGCAAGTTTAGAAGACCACTGATCAAAAAGATAGTGATGAACAAAAGGAAAGTACTGCGGTTGCTGAAAATCTGAAATAAAAACAGAAAATGCTGGAAACATTCAGCAGGTCATACAGTATCTGTGGAGAGACATTGTGATGGAGACAGTTTATATACATATTTTATATGTTAAGTTATCAGGTACATGAGACAAAAACATACCCTTGAATCCACATTCTGGATTACAGTATTGACACGCTTTGTCAAATTTTGATTTGTCATTGCTGTTAGGATCTGAGGAACAGTTAGGCTATGAGTGGGATTCTCTGCCAATAAGAACAGGAAATTATAACGTTCCAGCCAAAACTCCTTTCATTTTCAGTGGCACTGGAGAATCCCAGCCACAAACGAGATTGGAGATTTTTTGCTTATGTCATTTTCATTTGATGCATTACAGCTCATGATGCAAAATGGTTATGTGACAGTATGCTTTCTTTGAAGTAACATGCCACAGGAAAATTCAGGCTCATACCAATATATTCCCATGTTCTGTCATACATGGTGGGGGTAGGTAGGCTATATATGAAAGAAAGAATATGCAAAATGCCTACTGCAGCTGTATTAGTTCCAGTCTAGAGGCCAATAATGCTGCGGGGCTGTCAGCCTGACCACATCTTTGTACGTCCTCTCCTACAATCCCATTTGCCGTTCCTGACCTGTGAGTTGTTAATCACTTAAAGCACGTTATCTACAAACTCCTGGGTACATGTGCATATTCTGTGCTGGTGATTGAGGTAGGTGAAATGCTTGACACAACCTGCTGTAAAGTGCTGTTGTCATATTGCTACTTTCTGCTGCTTTCTCATATTGGGAACAACTTAAAGAAGGCTAAGGGAATATAATTTGAATGTTTTCCCAGCGCAGTACCTTTAGAAAAGAGGTAGATTGTTATAAAAAGAAAAGAAAAAACTGGTAGTGGCTTTCACAATCTCAGGATCCCAAAGCCTTCGTATCCATCAATGTTTTGTTTAAAGTAGATACTTCAGTGATTTAATGAAATGCGTAAGCTGGTTTGTGCATAGCACAATCTCAAAAAGCAATGGGATAAATAATCAAATAATTTGAATATCAGTAGAAATCCCTTGCTCTTGTTTAGTGTCCTAGGGTCTTTTACACTCTTCTGAAACTTTGATTTATCATTTCCTGTAATGTGCTTAACCGCAATGTATTTATGTGCCACAGGTTGCTGGTATACTATTCCACTTGGACCTGAATCTTAATGTAATATGTCATTTTTCAATAGAGACTTCCCCATAAGCAACATGTTTGCCAATCCTAACATTGAGGTCACATGCCTTCAATGTAAGCCAATGCATATGAATTAGTGGAATTGATCAGAAATTGATCTAGTCTTTTCAATGAGTCAAAAATTCCGCATTCAAAAAAACTGACTAAGAACATTAAGTCAGGAGCGAGCAAACCTAGATTAGGTGCTGAAGTCTCTGGAATGCAATTTGTACCAAATGCCCCCTGTCTGAGTGTGCTCCAGTGAATCAAGGCTGACACTTTAATGTTTTGTGTTATGCACCTTCTTTGCTGATAGAACTCCAGTTGTATTGGGCTTTCATTGAACACATGGGGCCTGGGGTTAGGACTCTGTTCCCCACTACAATAATACAGCAGCTGTCATGTGAATCCTACATTGGAATCTATTTCTATACTGGGAATCCATTCTCACCACAAGTAGAAATCCATTTTATTGAATATCTCTACCTAACTTATGTCTTACTTTGCCTAGTGTGTGGGAAGGTGTTCCTGCTTCAATGCCTGTTTAAAAATGCTTTAAAAGGTTGCATAAGTTGCATTCCATTTTTGGAGAGTTACCACGGTAGCCCAGACAGTGCTCCAGTGCTCTGTACCTTATATTTGTATTTTACTGTAGCGTTGGATGAGTTGGAGAATCAGTTGTTTCACAATGACATTTTGAATCATAACATGTCCAGTATGCTAGTAGTAAAAATTACTTCCAATTTCTAAACACTCTCTCATGGGACAGTGTTGCTGCTTAAGCCAGGATTTGTTGCTCATCCCTAATTGCCCTTGTGAAGGTGGTGGTGAGTCGCTACCTTGAACTGATGTGGTCCATCTGAAGTTGATACACCCACAGTGCTGTTAGGAAGGGAATTCCAGAATTTTGACCCAGTGACAGTGAAGGAACCGTAATAGTTAAAGTTAGGATGATTTGTGTCCAGTAAAAGAACTTGCAGGCAGTGGTGATTCAATACATGTATTGTCTTTGATCTTTGAGGTGGTAAAGGCTGCAGCTTTGGAATGTACTGTTGAAGGAGGCTTTGTTCGTTGTTGTATATAGAAAGTAGGACATAGAACATTACAGTGCAGTACAGGCCCTTCGGCCCTCAATGATGTATCGACCTGTGAAATGAATCCAAAGCCCATCTAACCTACACTATTCCAATATCATCCATATGCTTTTCCAATGACCCTTTAAATGCCCTTAATGTTGACGAGTCCGCTACTGTTGGAGGAAGGGCATTTCTTGCCCTTACTCCTCTCTGAATAAAGAGCCTACCTCTGACACCTGTCCTATATCTATCACCCCCAAATTTAAAGCTATGCTCTCTCATACTAGCCATCATCATCTGAGGAAAAAGGTTCGTACTATCCACTCTACCTAATTATCAGAGCATTTTGTTTGTCTCTGTTAAGTCACCTCTTAATCTTCTTCCCTCTAACAAAAACAGCTTCAAGTCATTCAGCCTTTCCTTATAAGATCTTCCCATCATACCAGGCAACATTCTGGTAAATCTCCTCTGCACACTTTCCAATGCCTCCACATCCTTCCTATGTTATGCAGTGCTGCCACATGTCTGTTGTGGAGAGAATAAATGTTTAAGATGATGGATAGAATGCCAATCAGTTGGGCTGCTTTGTCCTGGATGTAAAAAAAATCATTTATATGATGTTTGCATTGCTGGCTAGATCAGCATTTATTGACCATCCCTATTTGCCCTTGAGATGACTTCTATTGAATGTCACAGGGAGATGGTTAAATTCTCTCTGATTGGAGATGGTTTTTTCTGGCATGTGTGAGGACCAAAGCCTAAGTATTGTCCAGCTCTTGCTTTGTGCAGAGATGGACTGCATTAGCACCTGAGGAGTTACAATGGTATTGTTCACAGTGCAATAATGAGCAAGCATCTCTATGCCTGCCCTTTTGATGGAGGAAAGGTCATTGATGAAGTAACTGAGCCTACGACCTGAGAAATTCCTGCAATAATGTCCTAGGACTGAGATGGTTGGTCTTTCACAACCATAGCCATTTTCCTTTGTACTAGATATGATTTCAATGAGTGGAGTCTTTTCTCCCCTGTTCCCATTTACTTCAATTTTTGTTGAGCTCCTTGATTGTCGCCCTTGGTCAAATGTTGTTTTGATGTCAAGGACAATCACTCTCAACATATCACTTGGGTTCAGCTTTTTTGTCTGTATTTGGACCAAGACTTCAATGAGACCTGGAGATCTCAGGGACCCAAGCTGAGCATTGGTGAGCAGGTTGCTGTGTTAAGTGCCGTGTGATAGAACATTTGGTGCCAGTTTCAATCGCTTTGCTCATGTTTGGTGATGGAATGGTAATTGCCTAGATTAGATTTGCTTTTTGTAGACAGAACATATCTGGGCAACCTAAACCTGGGTAGCAAAGGAAAAGTTATATTTTTCCTCACGACCTGAGTTAGGGAGGGGAAAGTGCCAGGTTTCCTGCCTTTGATTGCTATTCAGTGACTTTCTGAAACAAGGCTGGCTGAACATTTCAGAAACTTAGAGGCAAATGAGAGAAGTCAAATGGAATCAAGATGGAGCATGTTACTGGGATATCTAGAACATGGGGTCACAGTCTTGGGATAAAGGGTTGGCTATTTAGAACTGAGATAAGGAAAAATCTCTTTAATCAAAGTGTTTTGAATCTTTGGAATTCTCTAGCCCAAAGAGCTGTGGATGTTCAGTCATTGAGCATATTCAGGACAGATATTTGGCATTAATGTAATCAAGGGATGTGGGAATCATGCAGGAAGGTGGAGTTGTGATACAAGATCAACCATGATCTTACTGAATGTTGGAACAGGCTCTAAAGGCCAAATGCCTGCTCTTGCTCCTACTTCTTATGTTCTTATGTACAAAGCTCAGTTTTGTCAGTGGAATTTTAGTCTGTTGAAACAGTATGCTTGCCAAATGTTCAGTGTTTTTATTTGAATGACAAAATGCATCAGCAATACAGCCCATTACAGCTTTTATAAGAAAGTGCCCCTGCAAGCTTCAGCTTCTTTGTATTTCCTGCAGTTAATATGCTTCTTGGCCCTTTGGTTAAAATCAAATGTCTAATCAAGCCCAAGATCAGGTGCAATGCCTTTTCTTATCAGCTTGGATCTTGTATGTCTTTCTTGTGGAGATCATGAATTGGATTCAATTTGAATTTGAATTGTTTTTTGGAGCAAGCAAGGAGATAGATTAAGGGTTTGCCTCCATCCACTCTTGGCTTTGTATTTTTAAAAATGGTGTAAATTTTTTTAAAAAAACCTGTAGTTTATATTACCCCAAAGGTACAGTTGCTGGGATTTTCTGAGGCCTGCTACGTGGAAGAAATCTTCCGGAGGTTGGGATGTTACTGGATGATTCAGATAATTTCACCATCATTGCAGATGACACCTGAGCCTTGAGATCACATTGCACTGAAAATAGAAAATGATGCAAATGTGCAACTTGGCTGCGTTTTTATGCATATCCTAACCAGAAAGATTTTCTCCTTGAGATAGGAAGGGATGTGCTCTGATTTTTCTGCATTTTCTATTTTTATTTCAAATTCCTTGCATTTTTTAATTTTGAGCTTTTTTCATAATTGTATGTTTGTGACATAAATAATATATTTTTGTTTTAAATTTTGATTTTGTGGCTGCCTTTTTAAAACTCGGATATTGATCCAAGGAGTCTTATAACTGTTTAGAGCCAGAGTTTTTAGCAGGCCTTTCCTGTAAAATTTATTTTGGTGATGTTCCTTGTAATAAGCTGGTGAGGAACTTGAACATCTAATGTTTAAATATTTGCTTTGTAGAATGATAGCGTACTGGACGGCAGTTTGGCCCATTTTGTCTGTGCTGGTTCATCAAAGAGCTATCCAGGTAGCCCCACTTCTCTATTCTTTCCCTAAGCCTTGCAAATATTTCATGACTAATTAATTCAGTTTTATTTGATAATTTGTTTTTCAGTTTAAGAGGTCAGGATCTTAAGATCAAGGAAATTCTGTTAAATGCTGCTGCATTATTGAGAGAAATATTAAGTTAAAATCACCCCCCCACTACCCCCATCGATCTCAGAAAATGTTCAGAGGCAGTCACAGCCCCATGGACTGCTGGGTGTGAGGCAGGTTATTTAAAAGGCCAGCTCTGACTAAAGATCATCCGGACTCAAAATGTTGGCAGTAATCTCTCTCCACAGATGCTGTCAGAGCTGCTGAGATTTTCAAGCATTTTCTGTTTCTGATTTGAAAGGCCAGCCTTGGTACTGTGGGTCTTGTCCTAGTTACAATAAAAGACGAGGGAATAGTGTCCCATGATTTCAGAAAGAGGAGGGATAGTGCACCAGGGTTTCAGGAAGAGGAGGGATAGTGCACCAGGGCTTAAGGAAGAAGAGGGATAGTGCACTATTTCTATCACAGCAGATAACATTTGTGATTCTGATTAGGGACTTTTTAGTGCCATGGCAAAGAAAGAAGCTGGTTTGGAGACACTCAAACATAGAGTTATGAGAAAGATGGATATGGATTAGAAGTTTAGTGACAATGGCTTCAAAAAGCACATGAAAGGTTACATGGATGAGACAAGCATAGAAAGTGTATAAAAGAAGATGGGAGAGAAACATGAAGTACAAAATTAATCAAAGAGGCCTTTGCCCCTCACACTCTGCCAACTTCCACACAGTTTTCATGCTAACTCATATCTCCACTCACCTGCTATGGCTCCTTGTGCCCCCATGCCGAACTATGGTATTTGCATGGATAGTCACCCAGTATACACTGTATAGAGGCAATGAACCCTATAGTGATTGCAATGTGTGTAAAGAAAGCTTTAAATGAAAACAGTCATTCATTAATAACTTCAGGTCTTTGAGGTGGGTATAACAAATATTCACTATCTTTATCCCTCGGATGAGAAGACTGACTTGTAAAGAAAGATTGATTAAAAGGAGCCCATATTCTCTGAAATTTAGAATAGTGAGAGGTTTTTGGAAGTATAGGATTTTGGGAGAGCTTGATGGAGTAGATGTTGAGGAAATATTTCCTCTGGTTGGCAAGTTTAGAACTAGCTAACATAGTTTCAGGCTAAGACATTCACTATTCAAGAATGAGATGATGAGAAATTTTGCATAGGGAGACAATATATACTCTTATTCTTCAGAGGTCAGTGCTAGAATCTCTGCTCTCTTATTCTATATTAATGATTTAAACCTGCATGTATAGGGTACAATTTCAAATTTTGCTGGTGACGTAACTTGAATTATAGCGAAAGGTAAGGATGATGACAGACTTCAAGATGACATAGACAAGTAGCAGATGAAATTTACTGATAATGCAATGATATCTACGAGATACATTATGGTGATGAGAGCAATATAAGCAGAAAGGTACAATTCTAAAATGGGTGAAGGAATGAAAAGAAATGACAAAGCAGGTTGAGAAAGTGGTTGAAAAAGCTAATGGGATCTTGGGCTTTAGAGATAGAGGCATAAAAATACAAAAGCAAGGATGCCATGGTGAATTCTTTATAAAACATAAGCGTGGCCTCAACTAGAAGTGTGTTTAATCTGGGAACCATGTGTTATGAAGAATGTGAAGGCTTTTGATAAGGCACATTAAAAAAAAATCCAAGAATGGCTCAAGGAAAGATGGGCTTCAGTTACAAAGATAGGCAGGAAAAACTGGGGATCTTTTCGTTAGAGAAGAAAAAATTAATAGGAGATTTGTAAGCTTTGTTTAAAATTTGGAAGAGTGTAGATAGAATAGATTGTTCCTGTGGGCAGAAGATTCACATACCAGGAGACACAAATTTAAAGTGATTGGCAAAAGTAATACGAGGAAAAACCTTTTTATGTAGCATGTGATTAGGATCTGGAATGTGCAAAATGAAGATACGGTGGAGGCAATTCAATTGTGTCCTTCAAAATGGAATGTGTTAAGTACCTGAAGGGAAAAGATTTGCAAGTTTTTACTGGCAAGTGGCAGGATAGTGAGACTAGCTGAATTTCTCTCAGAGTGCTGGCACGGACTCGATGACCTGAATGGCTTCCTGTGCCATCACCATTTTTTATTTTATGATGGATTTTTGGACTCTAAGTGAATCAAGAGGTGTGGAGATCATGCAGACAGGTGGAGTTGAGGACAAAGAGTAGCCATGATCTGGTTGAATGGTGGAGTAAGCTTGAGGAATCATGCAGCCTATTTTTGGTCCTATTTCATATATTCACTGTTGACTATCTCCTTAAATGTCTCTGTCCTTGTCTCTCCAGTCTCACCTCCGACAACACCCAGAAGAAGCTCATAAGCAGCGTTATCATTTGGATTGAGACCATTTGCTCAACTCCTTTGATTAATTTTGTACTTCATGTTTCTCTCCCATTTTTTTTATACACTCTCCATGCTTGTCTCATCCATGTAACCCTTCTCCTGCTTTCTTGAAGCCATTGTCACTAAACTTCTAACCCATATCCATCTTTCTCATAACTCTATGTTTGAGTGTCTCCAAACCAGCTTCTTTCTTTGCCATAGTACTAAAAAGTCCCTAATCAGAGTCACAAATGATATCTGCTGTGATAGAAATAGTGCACTATCCCTCCTCTTCCTTAAATCCTGGTGCACTATCCCTCCTCTTCCTGAAATCCTGGTGCACCATCCCTCCTCTTTCTGAAATCCTGGTGCACTATCCCTCCTCTTTCTGAAATCATGGGACTCTATCCCTCCTCTTTCTGAAATCCTGATGCACTATCCCTCCTCTTTCTGAAATCCTGGTGCACCATCCCTCCTCTTTCTGAAATCATGGGACTCTATCCCTCCTCTTTCTGAAATCCTGGTGCAGTATCCCTCCTCTTTCTGAAATCCTGGTGCACTATCCCTCCTCCTTCTGAAATCCTGGTGCACTATCCCTCCTCTTTCTGAAATCATGGGACTCTATCCCTCCTCTTTCTGAAATCCTGGTGCAGTATCCCTCCTCTTTCTGAAATCCTGGTGCACTATCCCTCCTCCTTCTGAAATCCTGGTGCACTATCCCTCCTCTTTCTGAAATCGTGGGACTCTATCCCTCCTCTTTCTGAAATCATGGGACACTATTCCCTCCTCTTTCTGAAATTGTGGGGCACTATCCCTTCTCGTCATGAAATCGTGGGGCACTATCCCTTCTTGTCGTGAAATTGTGGGGTACTATTCCTTCTCGTCATGAAACCATGGGGCACTATCCCTTCCCGTTCTGAAAACCTGGTGCACCATCCCTCCTCCTCCTCCTGAAATCATGGGGCACTATCTCTTCTCATTCTGAAATCTTGGTGCACTATCCCTCTTTCTGAAATCCTGGTGCAGTATCCCTCCTCTTTCTGAAATCCTGGTGCAGTATCCCTCCTCTTTCTGAAATCCTGGTGCACCATCCCTCCTCTTTCTGAAATCCTGATGCACCATCCCTCCTCTTTCTGAAATCCTGGTGCACTATCCCTCCTCTTTCTGAAATCTTGGTGCACTATCCCTTCTCGTCATGAAATCGGGGGGCACTATCCCTCTTTCTGAAATCCTGGTGCAGTATCCCTCCTCTTTCTGAAATCCTGGTGCAGTATCCCTCCTCTTTCTGAAATCCTGGTGCACCATCCCTCCTCTTTCTGAAATCCTGATGCACTATCCCTCCTCTTTCTGAAATCCTGGTGCACCATCCCTCCTCTTTCTGAAATCCTGGTGCAGTATCCCTCCTCTTTCTGAAATCCTGGTGCACCATCCCTCCTCTTTCTGAAATCCTGGTGCAGTATCCCTCCTCTTTCTGAAATCCTGATGCACTATCCCTCCTCTTTCTGAAATCCTGGTGCACTATCCTTCCTCTTTCTGAAATCCTGGTGCACTATCCCTCCTCTTTCTGAAATCCTGGTGCACTATCCCTCCTCCTTCTGAAATTGTGCAGCACTATCCCTCCACTTCCTTCTTGGCTTCTCTTTAGTCATTGACATAGTTGACCGTACCATCCTCTTTGTGCCCAGCTCAATATGGCTGTTCTCGCTTGATTCCATCTTATCTTGGAGCACATCCAGCAATGGGTTCTGTGCTCCGTAAACTTCACCTCATTCAAAACTTTGTTGTGTGCATCCTATTATGAAACATGAATGACTCATAAATTGCACCTCTTCTCTGCAAACACCTAAGTTCAGAAAACTAAGGAATAGATGGATGAATGGAAATGGTTGAGAGCTTCAATTTTTTAGGTGCCCAGATCACCAACACCCTGTCCCAGTCCCTCCGTACCAATGCCATAGTTAAGAAAACCCACCAACACCTCTAATTTCTCACGAGGCTAAGGAAATTCAGCATGTGCGTGACGACTCTCACCAATGTTCATACATAGACCATAGAAAATATCCTTTCTAGATGTATCACAGCTTTGTATGGCTCTTGCTCAGGCTAAGACTGCAAGAAATGTAGCCAAGTCCATCACACAAACCAGCCTTCCGCCCATTGACTGTTTACACTTTGTGCTGCCTCGGCAAAGCAGCAAGCATAATTAAGGATCCTACACATCCTGGGCATACTTCTTCCATCTGGCAAAAGATGCAAAAGTCTGAGGTCACATACCAGCTAGTTTAAGAACAGTTTCTTCTTTGCTGCCTTCAGACTTCTGAATGGACCTACCTTTTATTAAGTTGATCTTTCTCTACACCCTAAGTATGATCATAACATTATATTCTACATCATTTCCTTTCCTTCTCTTCTATGTACTCTATGAATGGTATACTTTGTCTGTATAGAGTGCAAGAAACAATACTTCTCACTGTATGTCAATATGTGTGACAGTAATACATTGAATCAAAGCTGGGGTAGGGATGAGAAATGATAAAGACAAGAACTCTTTTGGGAGTCATTTACAGACCCCCAAAAGTAACCATACAGCAGAACACGGTATAAAGAAAGAAATAATGAGGACTTATTACAAAGATAATCATGAAGGATTTTAATCTGCATATAGACTGGTAAAATCAGATGGACAAAAGTAGCTAGCTCATGGCCTGCTCCAGCTCCTAATTCATATGTTTGTATGTACAACACCTGTCTCTACCAGTTCTGCAAAGTAGCAAGGTTAGGTAAAGTAACTTTTTAAAATGTTCTCAGGCGAAACAGCAACGCAAGAAGGCTTTGCTTGTGTGATAATTGGGTCTATAGTATTATGGGGTAATTTTGTAATTTTTTTCAATCTATTTATATCATAATAAAGAAATAATTAAAGAAATAACTTCCTCCCCTCATAATCTCTATACCTCTTGTGAAGGGATTGGTGCAGCATCACTTGTGCCATGTCATTCTATGAAAGCTGATAGCTGTTAAAATATGATTCCATATCCCTACGTATTTCATCTGTGTGGCCATTCGTTCTCTGTGTACATGTGCTCATTAAGTATTTGAATGGCTGTACAAGCACAAGATGCATCACTGCTAAACCCAATCTTGTTCTGATTGACTTCCACATTGTTATTACAAACTAGAATAGCTGAATAGCAACCAAAAGTGTGAGCCCAGCTTAACCTTGGGAGAGTGGCTGGGGCAATTGTGGCAGCTCTAACTGATAGCATGATAGGGAGCAGTTAAGTCAATACAGACCAGGGATGACAATTATATCTTTCTAGTTTGTGCATCTCAGTTACATGTAATATTTATCAATTATGCCGTCTGAGGAACTGCTGATACTCTACTATGGAGGAATCTGTGCACTGTTTACAGTTTAAAGTTTATTTATTAATGTCACAAGTAGACTTACATTAACAGTGCGATTAAGTTACTATGAAAACCCCCTAGCCACCACACTCTGGTGCCTATTTGGGTACACGAGAATTTAGCATGGCTAATGCACCTAACCAGCACGTCTTTTGGACTGTGGGAAGAAATCGGATCACCCAGAGGAAGCCCACACAGACATGGGGAAAACGTGCAGATTCTACACAGCTACCCAAACCGGGAATTGAACCCTGGCCGCTAACACTGTGAGATCCCAGTGCTAATCACTGTGCTGTGTGTCGAGTGATGCAACAATGCTCCTTCTATCCTCATACTAAATTCCAAATGTGATGGTCTTCTCAATTTATAATCTAATGGCTAATTTATTTACAAAAGAAACATTGATTATAATTTCACAATTTTCCAGTCAAAATCTTCCTGTTTATCTGAATCTTGCAGCAATGGACTCATTTCAACCCATGATGTCAAGAGTTTCACATAATGGCTGTGTGTGTATGGACATCCTTGCACATTTTTTAATATATATATTTATTTGCGTATGTTTTTCTTTATTCATTCTTGGGATGTAGGTAAAGTATTATTATTAAGTCCAGCATTATTGTTTATTCCTAATTAACCTTTAAGAAGGTGGTGAAAGGTCACCTTCTTGAACCTCTGCAGTCCATGTAATGAAGGTGCTCCTACTATACTGTAAGGTAGGAAATTCTAGGATTTTGACTTGTGATGATGAAACAACAATGATATACGTCCAAGTTTGGATGATGTATGGCTTGGAAGAAAACATGGAAATTGGATGTATCTATCTATATGCCTGCTGTACTTTTTCTTTTCAAGTGATAGGAAGTGCTGTTCCTTGGCTAGTTGAATTATTTATGAAGACAATCAATTTTGACTGAACGCTTAAGAGGGACTACCTATAAAAGAAAATATAAGGCAGAACAATCAAATCACTCACAATAGCTTTCTCTTCCCAACATGTGCAAGTTAAATATAAGGTCAACTATTTATTACAGCACAGAAGGAGGCTATTTGGCCCATCATGGTTGTGGGTGCTTTTTGAAAGAGCTTTCCAATTACTCACATTCTGTTGCCTTTTCCTGTTCCAAGAAGAACAAACCCAGGTCCCTGGCACTGTAAGACAGCAGTGCTAGCCACTGTGCCAGCTTGCCAAGCCTTTGTTCTTTGGCCACATCCTCTCATTTGCAACTCAGTGAAATTAGTCTGCTTCTTTCACATCTGATTGTTTCTTGGCCTTTTCCATAACTATTCTAAATATTATGTTATAATCCCTTAAGTATTCCCTCTTTGAAATTTACTCCACTTCATTCTTAATACAAACATATGAATTTGGAGTCAGAACAGATAATTTGATCCCTGGAGCCTGCTTTGCCATTTGATAAGATCATGGTTGACCTGATTGTGGCCTCTACCTTCCTATCTATTCCTCATCAGTCAGGAATAAAGAGTCTCTAGTTCTCCAGAGCTAGATTAAGTATTGCTTCCTTCATTGTTGAGTTGGAAACATACTGGAAGTTTTCTTGTACGCGTTAGGAATTCCTCCCTTTCTTACCTATACTATTGTTGTCTTGCCAGTCTGTATAGGATACTTGAAGTTCTCCACTCTGTAATTCTTGCATCTTTCTCAAATTTATCTGCAAACTTTCTCTTATCTCCTTCCCAATATTTAATGGCCCATAGTACGTATCAACAGCAGAATAACTTTTCCATATTGTTCCTCAGTTTCAACTAAATAGACTCTCACAATCAGTGAATAGTTACAACACAGAAGGAAACTATTTGGCCTTTTTTTCCTGTTTTACTTACTCCCTTTAACCTCCCTACCCAGCCCATTGCCCTGCAATTTATTTTTTCTCTTCAGGTAGTTTGCCAATTAAATCTGTTTTCATCACACTTGGGTAATGGCATTCTAGATTCTAACCACTTGCTGAGGAAAAATGTTTTTCCTCATGTTACCATTCCTTTTTTGCCAATCACCTCTAGTTCATGTCCTCCGGTTCTTGATCATTCCGCCAATGGAAACAGTTTCTCTCTCTAACTTTAATGTGGTGTTCAGAGCTGGACACTCAGTTGAGGCTGAGCCAATGTATTATACAGTTCTATCATTGCTTCCTTTTATACCTGTTCCCTTGCTTATAAGACCCAGGATCCAGAATGCCTTATTAACTGCTCCTTCAACCTGCCTTGTCATCTTCAATGAGTTAAGCATATATAGCCCCAGATCCTTTGTTCCTACAACACCTTTAGAATTGTATTCTTGAGTTTAAATTGCTTCCCCTCATTCTTTTTACTAGAGTGAATCACTTCACGTTTCTCAATGTTGAAATTCATCTGCCACTTGCCAATTCCACCAACTTGTCTTTGCTCTCTTGAAGTTTACCATAATCTTCTTTGTCAATCACAGTATTTCCAAGTTTGGAGCCATCTGTAAATTTTGACATTGTGCCTTGTACACTTCAGATAAGTCAATTAATATCAGGAAAATCAGGGATCCTAAGACTGATCCCTGGGAACCACACTGTGTACCTTCCTCCAGTCCAAAAGCACTACAGCTCCCTATTTCCTATCACTCAGATAATTTTATTCCATGCATATACCATCCTATTTATTCCATTGGCGCTAACTTTCCTGACAAACAGATGTGAAGTTATCCTAATTTATCCCTAATTCAAGAGTCAACCACATTCTGAGAGTCTGGAGTCATGTGTAGGTCAGACCAGGTCAGTACAGCAGTTTCCTTCTCTAAAGGACCTTAGTGAACCAGATAGATTTTTACAGCAGTCAGCAATGGTTTCATGGTCTTCATCAGACTTTTAATTCCAGATTTTTATTTGTATTCAAATTTCATCACATACTATGGTAAGACACAAACCTAACTTCCCAGATTTTACCCTGGGTCTCTGGAAAATTAATGACAATACTACTACGCCACATCATGTCTTCTTTTAAAAGTCCATGTATCTTAAAAGTCCATCAACTTCAAAACCCTTGTCAACCCTCACTACTATCTCATCAGAAATCATAAATAAGTTAGTTGAACACAATTTGCTCGTAGTACATATGTGCTGTCTTTTCTTAATGAATCCACAATTGATCAAGTGACTTAATTTTGCCCTGAATTATTGTTTCTAAAAGTTTTCCCACCATCAAGGTTAAACTGACTGGTCTTTACTTTCTGTATTCATCCTTGTTCACTTTCTTGAACAGGGGTGTAACATATGTAATTCTTTGCCCTCTGACAACACATGTATATCTGTGGAAGATTAAAAGATTATAGTCAATGCTTTGGCAATTTCCATCCTTATTTTCCTCCGTATCTTTGCATGTTTCTTATCTGGCCCTGGTGACATATCAACTTTCAAGTGCAGCCAACCTATCTTAATATCTCTCTTTCGCTATGACTTTGGTGGCATCTGCAGAATCTCATTCCTCTTTTTAACTATGTCATTGGTGCCTATATGGACCATGACCATGGGCTGCTTACCCTCTTCTTCAGAGTCTTCGGCAGCCACTGAATGACATTCTTTACTCTGGCGCAGGGAGGCAACATATCATTATGGTTTTGCATCTGAGACCACAAAAGCATATTTGTTTGAATTACAATTGCGATTACAATTGCTTGTTCTTCCTTCTGCCTTGCAATGCTGAATCAGTTGTTGTGACCTAAACAAGGCATCCAGAGCATCCACTCTTACCAGTACTCATAAGGAAATACTAGTTGGAGAGTGAGATACACTGAGGAGATTCCTACAATACATACCTGAATCTTTTTGACTGCCTGATGGTTATCCATTCACTCTTTACCTGCATACAACTGTAGGGTGACCACATCTATAAATTTGTTATCTGGCGGAGGGGAGTCAGTGGTATAATGGTATTGTCACTGGACTAGTAATTCAGAGATACCGGGTAATACTCTGGAGATCTTGGTTTAAATCCCACCATGATGGATGCTGAAATTGAGCTCAATAAAAATCTGGAATTGAAATCTAATGATGACCATGACTTGATCGTTGTAAAAAAAACCCCATCTAGTTCATTATTGTTCTTATGTGAAGCCCGCCACCTTTTATTATTTTTACTTTCCTGAATATATTCTGGCCAGGAATATTAAGCTTCCAATCCATTTCCTGCTCATTTATTGTCGCTCTGTCATAATCCCATTTTTTGCCTGCTGCTCACCATTTATATAAAATCATATCTTTAAAATCATATATTTTAAACTTAGACATTTATGATAGAATTTTGTCTGCATATAAAATGGAAATATAACTAATCATATAGTTAATATCACAATTAGTCTGCTAGAAGCTCAAACATGATGCGAGCAAAATTCTCATAGGTTCAACATGTTTTATCCCAAGCATACCACATTTCATTTCATGTCACAAATTACTATTCATTTTGTCTGAAACACTGTGGAACTGCTGAGAGAAGTGATGCAATATGTAAATATAGTATACATGAAAAAGATTGCAGGGTTTGAACAGTTTCTGATTAGGTGCATTGACCCGAAGAAGCACCAGAACGTGGCAAATAAGAGAACAATAACTGTCGCAGCATTAATGGAAGCCTTACTTGTGACTAATAAATAGATAAAATAAAGAAATATATGGCAACAGAACTACAGGAAATCATGGTTTAATTTCAGAATCTTCCCTTTAAGATTCAATTTATTGTTTACTTGAAACAGCCTGACTGATTTTGGAGATACATCAATATTATTCTGATACTTATTTACAATGCCAAAGTTGCACAGTACTCCTGCCTTACACCACCAACTCTGATTCTATATCAATTTTGTGCTACAAATTTATTAGAACTTTTTAAAGTCAGTTTTATACTTTCCGGACTCCCATTATCAGCGTCAAATACTTCAAATCAAATCAAATATGGCATTTGTAAGATATAGAGTATAAATTCCCTCTGCGCTATCCTATCAAAAGTGCTTAGGACAATGCAGGTTGGATCACAATAAATCTCTCCTGTTCCATCAAACACTCCAGGGTAAGGACAATGTGGGTTAGATATGGTGTAAATCTCCTACGCTGTCCAATCAATACTCTCACGTTAAATGAAGAGTCTTAACCAAACTCCTGAGATTATATCAGGTTGGGATTGATTGTCTTTCCACTCCAACCATCCTGTGGCCTTTCTCAATGAAAGTGTCAATTTGTTTCTAAATTTGGCACAACTTTGTTCTGTGGGCATACCTGTGTCCAATATGGATTGATTTTGTCCAGACTAATTCATTTGTGAACCTTTATTGCTAACAGCTTCCCGCCAACCCATCTTGAGTCATCTATTTGCACTGAAGCAGTTCAGGCCAAATCAGAGTACAATTCCTGTGGTACTGGTAACATACTAGGTCATTCCTACCAAAACGTTGATCAGTTAGTGCATGCTATATGTTGGTTAGCAATTGAATTTTAAAGCAGTTCACAGCTCTGTGGTACTCAGTAACTACACAAACAGTACGTTATTGAGCTGTGCAGCTACAAAGCTTCTCATTTTGATCCACATTCTGAACTAAATTAATTGATTTCAACTGTGATGGTAGAGGCAATTGAACCTTCACACTGTTGGCCCAGAGAGGAGGAAAATTAGCCTGGGTTCCTGCTGTAATCATTTTTCAGTGACTTTAGTTAGAAATTGTACTTGGATGTTGTTGACCACCCTATTGTTCTCGATTATAATGCCAAGCTCTCCCCTTCTGACTAATCTGTTGACACTTGTTTCAGTCTCATGAAAACTGGCCACTTAGGTATTGGACCTGTAACTTGCAGAAGTGAACGTGTTTCTGAGGAGAAGGGAAACAATGTAAAATATCATTCATTGATCTAATAGAAGAGCAAAGTGCTGCTGATGCTGGAAATTTAAAATAAAAATAGAAAATGCTGGAAAGTCTTAGCACATCTGGAAGCAATTGTGAAGAGAGAAACAATGTTAATCTTTCAGGCTGGTGACCCTTCGTCAGAACCATCTGATACTGATGTATATTCTGAATCATGCAGCAATGAACTTGCAATTTACACTGCTTGCCACACTTATAAATTTAATTCTAAGACAATGTCTCCTTTCACTATTTTTAACTTTGTAATGGCCTGGTGTGAAGACAAGGACATCAGCGGGGACGTCCTGGATGGCATTTCAATCTTCAGTACACCATCCTGTTCTGTGATCATCACCTCAGGTCTACTGAATATAGTTGTAGCTTCTTGTGGGTGATCAGCCCCATCTTCTGAGATGATGATGATATTGCTTGGGCCTTCATCTTGAGAACTGGTGTCTTCAGACAAGGAAGATGATGAGGGTGAACAAGCTGAAATCTTCAGAGGATTGGGAGGCTGCAGGCAGTCTGACATGGCCTTCATCTGGGCAGGAGTGGGTCTCCTGTATCCCTTTGCCAAACTGCCTGTAGGCCCTGTTCGTTCTTTAATTGATTGCTCATCAAAGCCACGGTTGTACAGGGTTGTTGCACTGCTGACCTACACAAACAGACATATATAGAGCAGTTAAACCAGATTGTAATTCCAAAGAATAGCAAAGAAAAGATTGATTACAATACAGTAAGCAAGGCTTGAAGAGTCTGGAATCATTTGAGCCTCTAGCCTTTCCAAGGGGAAAAATCAGCTGGATCTAACATGTAGATCACAATCTAGAATCTCTGGCTAGAAAGTGCCTTTGTCTGGATAGGATTCGGCTTGACTATAATACCTTGGTGAATAACTGGACGACAGTCATTGTCTTTGGGTGATGTGCCTACGTGTGGCCAGTACATAGGAAACAGAATTTCACAGTATCAGAGAAGAAACTGACAGGGTAAAAAAAAGATACTTAATTGGATAAGGACTACTGGTACCCTGAGGGACTACTCCACTCCTGGACCTGAGCACAAAATGAAGACAACATTCCAGTGCAATATGGAGAATTGCTGCACTGTTGGAGGTGCTATTTTTCAGATGAGACATTAAACAAAGGCTCTATCTGTCCCCTCAGGTAGTCAAAAAAAACTAACAGAGTTGAAGAAGAATAGTAGCATTATTCCTCGTATCCAGGCCAATATTTATCTCTCAATCGTCCCACAAAGACACATTATCTGGTCATTGTAACTTGCTTTTGTGGGAGCTTGCTGTGTGCAAATTGACTGCATTTCTATATTACAAAATATTACACTTGTTACAAAAGATTGCACTTCAAAAGTATTTAATTGGCTGTAAAGCACTTTGGGACATCCTATGGTCATTAAAGGCATTTTATAAGTGTAAGTCTTTCAGCTATCATATAGCTGTCAGAATTGTTTAAATCTTTCAAGAGTGGTCTAACTAAGTTTCAATACAAGTTTAATATACCTCTCAATAATATGGCTGTCTAGAAATAAACCCAATTGCTTTGTGTTTTATACTTTGCATTAGTTCGCCTCAGTATCACTGGATTAGAAAACAGAACAGGTTAGCAGGGGTTTCTGTTCACATTACATCCACATCATGGTTTACCCATCATTGAACTGCCCGATGACACTTTGTCTTTGGTTATGTAGCACAGTAGCACCTGTTGCTTTATATTACATCTAGCTGAAGTTATATGTAATATAAAAGCAAATTACTGTGGATGCTGGAATACGAAACAAAAACAACAAATGCTGGAAAATCTCAGCAGGTCTTTCAGCATCTGTGGAGAGTGAGTGGAGTTAATGTTTTGAATCTGCATCAGCTCCGATTTAGGGTCACCCAGACTTGAAAAGTTAGCTCTATTCTCTCTCCACAGATGCTATCAGACCTGCTGAGATTTTCTAGTATTTTCTGTTTAGGTGTAATATTCCTTGTTTTCAAACCTTGAAAGAGTTAATGGTTGTTGTGTTTCCTTATTGTGTAGGAAGTTGGTAATTCAAAGGGATTTGAATTATGGTTCAGAACTGAAGTGGGGCTCACCCACAATTGAACCTCAGAGCTTCCGTGTTTCATACCATTTTTAATCCACTGCAAATTGAACATTCAAGAATATTTGCTGTGTTGGTCCATTTCATTGACACAGCAAGTTTAGACAGGCTGCTAACTTCATAAATGTTTCAAAGTGTTTCCGGATATCCCACTGGCATTACTGGCCCCTATAGGCCAGAAAGTTTGGATTTTCAGTCTGAGTGACTTGATCTCACTTGTGTTAGTATTAACTGGTGCTAGAATTTGCCTCTCATGAGCTTATCTAAAGAGTAAACCAGTCAGAATTTCCATTGCTATTCATTGACCCTTAGTGGGAAATCTCTCAATGTGGATTTCAGTTGAGAATAGGATTAGGTTTGGCCATGATGTTTTTTGCAGCAAAATAGCCTTTTGGCACTCTTGTAAAGCATGGTTGCTTGAGTGACATAACAGATGCCAACTAGCAAGCATCCCGACAAGAATGCCAGAAGGATGTAAGAAGAGAAGAAAATTGGAGAATGCATTCTAAAGTGATCTTCAGTAGGTTCAAAGTATATAACTTTGCCGTGTCCTGTTTCAGATTTACCGCCTCGGGGAGTGATATATTTTGTTTGAGGTGGGGAGATCAAGAATATTATGAAATGGATAAAATTATATCAGAAGAAATTGGAAATCTCCAATTAGCCTTTTATTGAAGGATGTTTTTATTTCAGAGAAGGATCTGTGATGCTGCTTGCAGGGTATATACTGCTCATGCTTCTGGTCTTGTTGAAATTGAGGTGCGATGCTTGTTATCTTGTGTGTTGCATAGACTAAATCTGGCACTGGCCAGATTTCTCAGGAATTCAGTAAATCATCGGAAATCTCTACAGGTTCTCTACAGTTATCAGAAGAATTATTCATCAAGCTCACTTCACTAATGTGGAATGGGGAGGCTTGATAGTGAATAATGATGTATGATATAGAATAAACTGATTTTGAATGAACAGTTGGAACATATCTACACAGCTACTTTATTTGTACCATGATAGAGTCACTGCAGCAATGGAGCAGTAATCTGTAGTACCGAACCATTTGAGCACCTTGACCCAGTGCTTTGCCTGTGGACTGTGAAACATAATCTATGTATATTATGGTGTCTGTGGAGCATTACTACATGGCAGAAGGGCAGTCAAGAACACCCTACCATGGAGGATTGCGTGCAATACCATTACCGGTGGAATACAGCTTTTGAGCACTTGCATTCCACCAATTATGTAGTGCTGTGAAGAAGCCTGGAAACTGATCTCCATTATCTTTGCATAAACTGGAGGATATGCATTTGGACATGGAAGAAGAGGATAGATGGACTTTTATTGTCATTTAAAATAGCTTTCTTTGATGGTGGGATTAAAATGAATTGCTTTTTGAGGAAGGTGAATACAAGAGTTAATAGAGACTGTCAGTCGGAAGGCAACATGACACAGCTCACCTCTGATTCTCATGCTTTGTAGAAGTCCACATTCATTGTCTCCTTTAGAAAGATCTGAACTTCCCACACAGCTGTTGTTTTGTTGCACACTACCTCACGGCACCACTGGCTGATGTGCTTCCCCTAAATCCCCAATCTCAGAAACATTCATTTAGAGCACCAAAATTCAAATTGTTGCCATTGAAATGGCAACTACTTCAAAATAAGCATCAACTTTAAATAATTAACATACACTTTGCTTACCCTTCCGGAATGTCCAGTGTGGTGCCCTGAAATTCCTGCAGCTTCACATATCTCCTTAGAATATCGCTCCAAAGTGTGAACTCCTATTGCCTGCTCAGAGAACTGCATGGTACCTGGCACAGGGCGGCGGTAGAATGGACCTTCAGGAGGAATCATACTGAGGTAGCGTCGCAGCAGAGAAACTATACATCTTGGGTTTGGGGAATCTGCATACTGTCTTGTCTGGACAATTTTCAACTTGTCAAGGCTGTCCTGAGGATTGCTTGGCCTGCCTGTAAACTCCACATACTCACTGATCATGTCGCATCCAAATTCAAACTGGTCCACTGTTAGTTTATGGTGGTCCTTAGCAGCGCAGAGGGAAAAAACTTTGCACACATAAAAGTAGACAGCGTAACTGTAGCTCTTTGCATCTTGGAGATGGAAGACCACCTGCCACAGCTTCTCCTCATCATCCTCTGTGTATGGCTGGGCCTGCTTCCTCACCAGTCCAATACCCAGCCTCTGCAGCTGCTTCATCCGATCGTCGAGGGTGGCCCGGAACTCTGCAAAGTCTGGCTTTAGCTTATTGAAGAAATCAATGTCGCAGCGCCTGCAGTTCTCCCGCAGGTGCCGCAGGATTGAACAACACAGGAGACGGAGAGAGTTAGGCGGATATTCTGAGCCGTCTTGTCTCCGCACTTCGAGCACAAACCTACATAGCCAGAAATTCAGTTCATCGTGAGTGATTTCGTAGCAGAGTTCGGGCACGTAAAGGAAGAGTTCATTGCGCTGGACGCCCTGCTCCATGATGTAGCTATTTCGAGTTTTAGCCCACTCATCCCAAACTCTGACACCCCAGGCTGTTGCTTTTTTTGTGTTGTATGGAATCCCACTGTCCTGTTGCAAAGCCAGCAACCTCTTCTCTTCCATAGTGTGCTTGCTAGACCGGACTTTGCCCTCTTCCTTTGTCAACAAGCAGTCTTCTTTGTTCAGATAAGGCTCCTTTTCTTGCTTAAAGGAGGTAGAAATCGGAGACAAAGAGGCAGCTAAAGCCCTTGTATCTTCCTCAGTAACTTTAGGATCAAACTGATCCATTTATCAGCTAAAAAATTGAAGTTCAAAACAGGCAGAAAAACAAAGGGAGAAAAGGCAAAGAAAACTGCTGCACTGAGACTTAAACTCGCCACTCAGGCTGGGGGCCCCCCGCAGGGTGTTATCAACAACAGCTGCGTGTTAACTGATATACCCCTGCAAGGCGAGGTTTAACTGCTATTCAGCTGTATTTGCAGAAATGATTCCCAGAGGCATTTCAGGTCACGTGAACAGAACTGAGCGGACAGGGCTTGGCAAGGGTCCCTCTGTTCTTGAAGGAAATGGAATGAAACGAAATGCCAGCCCTCATCAGGCCTCTCATTAATCATCCCTAATGTGTGTTTATTGCTGGCTGGCAAGGTAGAAGGCTGTCTGCTCTTATAAAAAGCAGATGAAGGCAGAGAGTTAAACAAGACTTGGCATTATGAATTCAGTGCTTTCCCAGTTGCTGAGGCCTAGTTCCTGAATGGTTCTTGTTTTGCTTCTTTTACTGTGCTTTGGGTGGGGAGGAGGGGGGGGGGGGTTGCGGTGGTGATGGAGAAGGAGAGGAAAACATTAAAAAAAAGGATGGTGCAGATTTCCTTCTTCTCAGCCCCCACTCCACTCCCCCATCCACCCTTTTGCAGGTCTTTAGTGAGCCTTTCATTTTCAAAATGCTCTGTGAACTCCTATTTGGAAATATAAGCACTAAATAATGCCACAGAATTTATTCTTTGTTGTTGTAAAGTCTCTTTTAAAAAAATACTGAAACATGCAAAATACTATCCTCTGGACATGTTCAGTCACATATCAGAGTAAGGGAGCAAATTTCTTTGCTTTTAGTATAATTATTATAAAGGTGAAAAGAAACACAGCAGTTCCTGTATCTGTCGATAAACCAGACAAGTCAGAGCTCCTACCGCCATCACTCAGTTCAAACAAAAGGATTGGGCTGTACCATGTGGCAGGGAAAGGGATGGGAGCAGCAACCATTTAAAACTTGCATGGAAGCTTTCATTTAGATGCTGTAACACAAAGCTTATAACAGATCTCAAGGAAGAAATTACAAGCCGAACCTGTTCTCTCTCTTCACATTCACCCACACCAGAAGCCCAGCACAGGCAGTTAATGGCCCTAACATTGAAAAATGCTGCCACAGTACCCAAACACTTGTGGTGTGTTGGTTCCAGCTTTCTCGTCTAGCATTGGGACCCTCGCTGTACAGATAAAATTTGGCCATATTTCTTGAGTTTGTTTGCTCTGGCTCATACACACTTGCATTTCTCTTTTATTTTAATCTTGTCTCTCCACCTTCACCTTGTGAAACGGAAGTTCCAGGTCCTCTACACCATCCCTCCTACTGTACTACGGCCACTGTCCGTAATATAAGTTCTTATTCTTAGAACCTTGAATTTATCAGGGAATCACCTTTTTAACCTTTCACTTGATATGAGATACACAATGTGAAAAGTAAATCTCATCTATATGTTGAAGTGCCAGGTCCTTTAGTAAGAACCAGCCTCGCTCCTTACAAGCTTTTAGTGTGCAGAAAGTGGGCCTAGATGAGGAGGAAAAGAAACTGGGGAGTAATGGGCTTAAAGCAGACCTGTGATCTGTAAACCCAAGAGTTTGCCGAGAAGGTGAAGGTGGAGGGAGGATGTTTGTGAGAGAAATTGCTTTCTTCTGGGGCTGATAACTTCATCCTTGAGAGAATTATCATCTAAATTATTTTCAGAAAAGGGTCAACTGGTTTTAATCAGGGTGCTGCAGTAGCTTCCATATGCCTGGTGAAGGAAATGGAAAACGCTTATCATTCCTGCTTCTACTTTTCAGTGACTTATACAAGAAATACGTCAGATACTGGAGGGATGAGGCTCACCTATCTTGCAGTTGACAAATCACAAGTTGAGAGATCTAGTTTTGCACTTCCAGATTTTGCATTTTTTAAAAATTAGAAGCAGCAACATAATTTGGGTGGAGATGCTTTCTGGTTTGGATATATTAAGTGCTGCAGTAGGTGCAGTTACAATTAACACAGACCAGCCATATTGAAAATGGGCAGCCTGATAGTGTAACAACAGTGTTTTTGCCTTCTGAAGAACCATTTCGCTGCTTTCATACTGAATATCGTTTTCTGTCAATAAGAGATCTTAGATCTCTGCATTTGTTGGAATCTTAGTATCCAGCTACTAAGATTCTGAATGGCATACAAAAATGGCTACTTGAAACATCCAGATGCCTGCAGCGTTCCAATGCCTCATTAAATGGTTCTATATAGGTCTAGATCCTGGAAGTTGGCATGATATTCAACTAGATATGTGGCTTTGCAGTGTATCTTAATCCTATGGTGATGTTAAATAGGAAATCCCATGACATTGATGTGATGGAATAATAAAATAATGGCAATGTATGTCCAATTAAAGAAGGGTATGTCTTTTGGAGGCAAGGATGATCCCACCATATTTTGCTGTTCTACTCCCTCGTGATAAAAGTCATGGAGATGGAGGTTGTGTTGAAGTAGTCTCACTGAATTAGTGCTTTGAGTGCTGCAGATTTTACCCACTGCAGCCACGGTACACAATGAGGGAGGAAGTAACTGTTGAACTTGGTGCCAGTGGCCAACAAGTGAGCTGTTCTGAATTGTGCAGATTCTTTCATATGGCTACCTTCAGCCTTCCTGAAAATGCTGGGGGTGATTCTCCCATCTGATTATGCTAACTTATTAGTACTAATTTATTAGTGCAGCGGGCCAAGAGATTTCAGCAGGGCCAGATGAGCATGATCTGTGTTGGATGTCCAACCCGAGTGCCACAACTCGGCCAGATTTCAAGCGCTGTCAGCTTTGTGCTGAAGTAAGTGTGGAGCTGCATGAAGTATGCAGGGATGGATTTTAATATAATTTGAATGTAATTAGTGGGCCCAGGACTGAAGCCTCTGGGCCCACTAGCATCCTTTCATTCCATTGGGGTTTAGAGTGAAGGGGAACAAATGAGACCCCCTGGGGTTTGGGCAGCAGTGGTATAGTGCCCCCAGGCATTAGTATCCTTGCAGTGCCAGTTGGCCCCTGGCACTGCCCAATGGGCAAGTTACCAATGTCCATTGGGCATAGGGCTGTGCCTAGTGGGCAGGACTTGATGGAGTAGGGTCGAGGAGTGATTATGGGAGTGAGAGATTCCTGCTGCCCCTCTGCCTAAGGATTGTGGGGGGTGAGGAGGGAGGCCATTGATCGGGTTGGGCTGGAGGATGGGTCAGGAATGCTGGGGCGGGTTAGCACTGCGGGGAGAGGGGCTGGGTTTGGGGGGAGTGGTTCAAGGCTGAGATTAGGAATTGTCAGGAGGCTGGCAATCGGGTTATGAGGTGGAGTGGAGAACCAACATTGTGTGGATAATAGGGCCGGCCACTGATCGAGCGGGCCAGATACCAGGAAGTCTGACAGATCATGCGCGATAACCTGCTCAGCATGCTAATTTTCAGCCTCTCCAGCGAGAATAGGCCCATCCCCTTGATTTTTAATAATATTCACACTGGGAGGTTCTTCTCTTCACTCCCACTGAATATACCAGCGTGAATTACTCCAGTTTTCATGCATATTGGACACTCTGAATTTTTTTGGGAGAATTCAGGCCCGTAGCTTTTGAAAAGTCAGGAAGCGAGTCAAAACAAGTGGATACCCTCCTCTTTAGTTAAAAGAATTGATGTAGCTAATCCTGTTCATAAGTTCAATAGGTATAGGAGTAGAATTAGGCCATTAAGCCCATTGACTCTACTCTGCCATTCGATCATAGCTGATATGTTCCTCATCCCCATTCTCCTGCCTTCTCCCCATAACCCTTCAACCTATTTCCAATTAAAAATCTGTTTAACTCCTCAAATTTACTTACTGTCTCAGCATTCACCACACTTTGAGGTAGTGAATTCCACAGATTCACAGCCCTTTGGGAGAAGTAGTTCCTCCTCAACTCTGTTCAGTTTAAATGATTTGTGGTTGTTGAAGATAGGAACTTGATGTCAATGGTAGTCGTGACTGGGCTTTTAAGTACTTTTCAAGATCTTGTTGATGATCTTAACTTAGGAAATGAGTCAGTAGTGCACAAAATAGTTTCTCTTTCTAGTTCGCTTGTAATCAAGTTTTTGAATTATGTTGCTGAAAACATCAAACTTATCTTGAATGTTGAAGCTGAACACTGAAGACACATAAGAACAAGGGATGGCCTTGGTGAGATGTTCATCTTCGTTGATGACATGTTGAAGGCTCTAGGAAAAATGTCTTAGCTTCTCCACTCTGGGAGTGGATGATGAAGGACAAGACCATCCCCACACCCCTGCTTCTTGCCTTCAGAAAAACCGCACAACCTTAAATAGATTATTGTCTGCAAACTACCCAGCCTTCAAGAGAACAGTGACCTTGCCACCACACAACCCTGCCACAGCAACCTCTGCAAGACATACCAGATAATTGGCATAGATGCCATTATCTCACATGAGAACACCATCCACCAGGTACCTGGTACATACACTAACGACTCGGCCAATGTTGTCTATCTGATACACTGCAGGAAAGGATGTCCCAAGACATGGTACACTGGGGAGACCATGCAGATACTATGACAACAGATGAATGAACACTGTTCGACAATCACCAAGCAGGAGTGTTCTCTTACTGTCTGGGAACACTTAAACAGTCATGGGCATTCAGTCTCTGACCTTCAGGTAAACGTTCTATAAGGCAGTCTTCATGACACACAACAGCACAGAATTGCTGAGCAGAAACTGATAGCCAACTTCTGCATACATGAGGGTGGCCTCAACTGGGAACTTGGATTCATATCACGCTATCTGTAATCCTCATGACTTGCCTGGGCTTGCAAAATCGCACTAACTGTCCTGGCTGGAGGCAATACACATCTTTTTAACCTGTGTTTAACCCACTCCACTCACATGATCTGTAGCTTTAAGACTTGATTACCTATAAAGACTCGCATTCCAATTATTATCTGTAAATTGAGTTTGTGTCTATATATGTCCTGTTTGTGAACATAACTCCTCACTCTCCTGAAAAAGGAGTGAGACTCCAAAAGCTTGTGCTTCCAAATAAATCTGTTGGACTTTAACCTGGTGTTGTGAGACTTCAAACATACTATATAATCCATGGGTGTGTGTGGACATTGAGTATGGGCAGACTTGGATGCATGGCCTCTTTGATGAATAGCCTGTTGATACTAGGTTCAAATCTGAAGGATAGGCATTTGGATGGGCTACTGGAGGGTACCTGCCACCTGCAGTGATATAATTAAATAAGATGTAGCAGCTTTCAAGAGACAGCAAGTAGCATCAACAAAATGATGCAGAAATAGAAATTGGGGAAATGACATGCTTTAAACTGGAGGTCAGTGACAAATCTCTTGCTCTCAACAAAGCTGTATCTGGGGTGTAATTATTTGGTGTTTCCTGTATGTGCTGGTATATATAATATTATTGCTTTCATGCTAATTTTTCGTTAAGCTATCCTTGATCCTGTGCAGTCTATTTGCATTTGTTTGTAGCAACATGTGACGACTTGTCAGCTTGTTACCTGTGATCTGATTGATTTTGAGGTATCCAGGTTTCAGGAGGGAATTCCGAGAGTTGGCAGTTTTACGAATGATCATTAATTTAGTAGTAGGAGTTGCCTAGAGCCAGGCATGTTCTTAATGTCTGATAGTAACAGTTAATGCTATAAGAGATTCAACTCTGTCAACACTCTGAGTTAGCCTGAAAACTCCTCAGGTCATAATTTGTAACTTGTGCTCATTGAGATTCCTAAGATAAGCAATTTTAGGTTGGTCAAAATCAGATATTGGAGAATGGTCATTTTAAAAAGAAGTAGCTGTGTACATGCATTTCAAAATTGGCTATTTTGTGTGTCTGATTTTCTCTCTCCACTTTGCCTCACTTCCCACCAGCATACGTTCTAACTTTCATGAGGACTCTCATTTTATTGTAAATTTTGGGTCAAGTTGGGTGTCAGCTGTATTGAAACACTTCTCAAATTATTAATGGAGAAAAATAGCAATTCAGTCTGTCGCATTAACATAAGTATTCACTATTTAGGTGGCTGTTCAAGAACCACATCTGAGCAACCAAAATCCTTTGAGAATGTTAGCTGGCTAGATGCAAATTAATTTCACTTGCTGGTCAAAGCATATAATGCAATAATAAAACACACTTCCGGGAAGGGAATTGGAGTTCAACTTCAGAACTGTTAACATTAATTGTGAACGTGGTTCAGTCTTAAAAAGATTTAGTTCAATTAAAAATAATCTTTTCTTGTAAAAACAAATGTTTTTCAAAATGATATGGGGAAGGGCCTGGGTGGGATTGTGGTTGGTGCAGACTTGATGGGCCAAATGGCCTCTTTCTGCACTGTAGAGTTTCAGTGATTCTAGGATTGGTCCTGAAACTGACATCTCCAGTTTAAAAGTGAAAAAACAGATTAAAGCCCTGTGTCTAAACTATGTTAGCATGCAATAGTGAATGCTGGGAAAACTCAGAGATCTGGCAGCATCTGTAGGGAGGAGTACAGAGTTAACATTTCAAATCTTAATTTGAAATGTTAATATTTGGCTCTTCAGAACTGAGAATGTGAGGGAGAATCTGTGAAATATTGTCTAGAAGAGATTGCAACAAAAGTGTTGGAATCTGAAGAGCAAGAGAAAGATAACTAGGTGCAGGAATGGCAGAGTGGGATGGAGTGCTTTGCATTGAGCCAAAAATGTATGAGATATAAAAAAGGTGGATGGGAAAAATCAATTTAAAAATTGTTAAATCTAGTTCGGTGCGTTAGCATGGTGGTTAGCACTGCTGCTTCATTGCTCCAGGGACTCAGACTCTATTCCTGGCTTGAGTCATTGTCTGTGTGGAATTTGCACATTCTTTCTGTGTCTGCAAGGGTTTCCTCTGGGTGCTCTGTTTTCCTCCCACCGTCTAAAGATATGCAGGTTAGGTTGATTGGCTATCCTAAGTTGCCTCTTAATGCCCCAAGATGCGTAGCTTAGAGGGATTAATATACAGAGATACGGCCTGGATGGATTGCAGACTCAACAGGCTGGATAGCCTCTTTCTGCACTGTAGAGATTCTATTCTATGATTCTAGTGTTGAATCCTGAGGGCTGTACTGTGCCTAATTGGAAGATGAGATGCTACTCTTCCAGCAAGTTGCTGAATGGCAAGGAACAGGAAGGTTGAGGTCATGCTTGTGGACTGAGCAAAGGTGTTCTAAAAAGTGTTCAACCTTTCTGCATTTAGACTCCCTCATGTAGAGGAAACTGCATTGGGGGCAGCGAATACAATCGATCAAATTGAAGAGGTGCAAGTAAAACATTGCTTAACCTAAAAGGAGTGTTTGGGGCTTTTGATGAAGAGACAAATGGACTCAAAATGTTAATTAACTCTGTAGTTTCCCTGTACAGGCACTGCTAGACCTGCTCAGTTTTTCTAGAGTTCTCTGTTTCAAATTCCAGTATCCACAGTATTTTCTTTATGTTAGTGTCGATGGTTGCTTCATTGTGTGATTGCAGAGATGCCTAATGTTCATTTGTTCAGTTTCTTGCTTTCTTCATTAATCAACCCCAGGAAAGTTGGGGAAAATAATAGAGAAAAAGGGTAGCCTCAGCTGAAATAGCTTCAGTGATTGGAGAGGTAAACAGGCAGTGTAGACTTTATGATGCACTGAATAATACTTTGTGTCATTATTTATAATCAAGAGAGAGGTGTGCTGTTGGAATTCCCAAGGAAACTAATGTTGAATCAGAAACAGGAATTTACCAAAATTAGCATAAGCAAAATAACAATAATGAAGAAAATAAAGGTACCATAGAGTGATGAATTACCAGCACTAAACGGTTCTCATCCCAGTGGTTTATAGGAAGCAGATTGGAATGTTGTAGCCATTCTAGCTAGAAGTTGGCCAAATTCTCTTAATTCAGGAAACATTTAGATTGGAAAATTATGCATGTCATTCACCTTTTTTAAGAAAGGTGAGAGAGAACAGAATCGTAGACCAGTTAGCCTAACATCTGCTATTGGAATTACTAGAATTTATAATGAAGGATAAGGTACCATAAACATTCACTGCAGGTCAGAAAAAGTCAGCATGGATTAGTAAAGGGTAGGTCATGTCTGAAGATCTCCTGATTGAATTTTTTGAAGAGTGACTAAAGTAGCAGGCAAGAGAATGCTTGTGGAAATTGTTTATTTTGGCTTCCAAAATGCTAAAATTAGCTATATTTGAAACTCATATATTGAAGGCAAGTTATTGACGTTGCTTGGAAATTGACTGCACTGCAGGAGATTGCAAGTAGGAATAATGGGCAGATTTTCTCATTGGCAGATTGTGACTGGTGATATTTTACAAGAATCTGTGTTAAGGCCTTGACTATTCACTGTACTCATTAACAACTCAGATGATAGGATGGAAAGCCATTTTTGCTGATGGTACAAAGACTGCATTTTAAGCACATTGCGTCCCAATTTAAACTGCAAATGAACATTGAGAGGCGAAGTGAATGAGCAAATCTGAAACAAATGAAAGGTCATCCACTTTGGACTTGAGAAGAATAGAATTAAGTACTATCTAAATGGTGAAAAGTTACAGAGACTTTGTCTCTACAGAGACAAGCGGGTCCAGGTTTATAAATCATTACAATCTATTTATCAGGTACAGAAAATAATCAAAAGGGTTAATGAAATGCTGGTCTATCTCCCTCTTTAATTATATATTACATGTATTATATAAATATATATGACTACAATTCAAGGGCTTGGATTTTAGAAGAGGTAGCTGTGGAGTTTGTGGATTGTTAGTTTTCATTTTCCAGAATTCCTTATGTTTCAGAGTAGCTCCCAAGGATTTACGATAGCAAACTGGGGAGTTGATGGACTAGTGGTATTACCGCTAGACTATTAATCCAGAAACTCTGTTGTGGTGACCTGGATTTGAATCCCATCATGGCAGATGGTGGAATTTGAATTCAGTTAAAATATCTGGAATTAAAAATCTAATGATGACAATGAAATCATTATCAACTCTTGAAAAAAATCTGGTTCACCAATGTCCTTTAGGGAAAAAAAATCTGTTGTGACTCCAGAACCACAGCAGTATATTAGACTCTCAACTATCCTGTGAAATGGGTTTGATTCCCGATTTGGGTCACTGTCTGTGTAGAGTCTGCACGTTCTTCCGATGTCTGCATGAGTTTCCTTAGGGTGCTCCAGTTTCCTCTCACGTCTGAAAGGCGTGCTGGGTAGGTGCAATGGCCATGTTAAATTCTGCCTAACAGAGCTATACGCAAACTGGCGCCGGTGTGCGGTGACTAGATTTTCACAGTAACTTCATTGCAGTGTTAATGTAAGCCTACTTGTGACGAATGAATATATAAACTTTAAAAAATAAACTTAAAATGGCCTAGTTAAAGGTAACTAGGAATGGGCAATAAATGTTGGCCAGTCAGCAATTCCCAAATCCCATGAGCGAATAAAAAAGTGTTTAAAAAAGAAAGAAGAGAGATAATGGGATAACATAGGTCAATCAGCATCATATTAGGAGCAGTCAAAATACTAGAATTTATTATTAGAGATGTGATAGCAGGACATTTAGAAAATTATAATATGATTAATATTTAGAATTTAAAAAGTTAATATTGATTTGTTCAAAGTTTTCAAGATATAAAGGATAGTGTAAATAGCTGATAGGCAGAAATGAATAACTGTTTTTCCCAATGGCATTAAATGATATGGGGCAAAGTTGGGGATATGGACTGAGATTGCAAATCAGTCATGATCTCATTCAGTGACAATGAAACATGCTTGCAGGGCAAAATGGCATAATCCATTCCCGTTTTCCTGTAAAATAAATCCATTGGAAATAAGACAATGGCTATGTTCGGGGTAGGAAGATTAAAAAAATAATTAAACAAATTTATCACATACGAAAATACAAATTAAGAGTGGGCCACTTGGCCCCTTGAGCCTGCTCTGCCATTCAATAAGATTATGGCTGATTTGATAGTAACTGCAATCCATATTCCTGCCTACCTCAATACCCTTTCACTCCTTTGTTAATCAAGAATCTATCTAGCTCAACCTTAAAAATATTCAAAAATTCTGTTTCCACCTCCTTTTGAGAAAGAGAGTTCCAGTGACCGTTGATCCTCTGAGAGAAACAAATTCTCCACATTTCTGTCTTAAATGAGCAGCCTCTTATTTTTAAACTGCAATCCCTGGTTCTAGATTCTCCCACAAGAAGAAACATCTCCACATCAATATTGTCAATATCCCTCAGGTCTTAAAGATTTTGTTTACTCTTCTAAACTCTAGTGGATACAAATCTATCCTTGGCAACCTTCTCTCATAAGACAACTCATGCATTCCTGATATTAATCCAATAAACTTCTGAACTGCTAATGCATTTATATCTTACTTAAATAAGGCACATTACTTAAATAAATTACTTTGCACAATACTCCATATGTGGTCTCACTAATACCCTGCACACCTGAAGTATAACCTCTCTACTTTATAATCAATTCCCCTTGCAAATTATAACATTGTTTTAGCTTTCCTAACTATTTGCTGCATCTGTACCCTAAATTTTCTGATTCATGCACCACAACACCCAAATCCCATTGCACCTCAGAGCTGTACAATCTCTCACTAGTTAGATTATAAGTTTTCTTTATTCTTTCTGCCAAAATGGACAATTTCATATTTTCCACACATCATATTCTATTTGCCAAGATTTTTGCCCACTCCTGTCTATAACCTCCTGGGATCCTCTTCACAATTTACTTCCCTGTCTATTTTAGTGCTATCAGCAAATTTAGCAACCATATCTCCTGTCCCTTCAATCACGTCACTTATATAAATTGTAAAAAGTTGAGGCTCTAGCACTGAATCCTGGGGCACATTAGTTGTCACACCTTGCCAACCCGAAAAAGACTCATTAATACTAACTCTCTATGTCTTGTTAACTAGCCAATCTTTAACCATGCAAATATGCTATCCCCTACACCTTAGCTTTTATCTTCAATTTAATTTCCCAAGCTTGTGGCCTCTCTAAATAAGATTTGTCAAGTTGTGATCTCATTTATGATCATTCTCAGGCACAGTAGGGATATGGTATGAGATTTCCCATTTCAAACCTGTAGATCCGGCAGGCAGTGCTAAATTTATGCGATCTGCCCAACTTGAGTCCAACTCAATCCCCAGAGATGAATGAAAAATGTCTGATCCCTTGCCCATAGGCCTATGAATGTAATTTGCTATACCAGCAGCAATTGGCCAGGAGGCATCAACACAGTACCATGGGGGTTTTCAACCATGTATATCCTGCAGATATTGGTCTGCAGATAGAGGGATATAGGAGGGCTGTTTAAATACTTTATTTGTTTCCACAGGCTATTTGGTCCACCTTGTTGACCAACAAGATGCATGCATTCGGCAGGTTGTGCGAGGGCTGCTCTTGGATGTTACTTCAGGAGTGGCCTAGTGCTTCATGTCGTTAGTGTATGCTTAAACTGGACCATCAGATGGGCAACATGACAGCTCAGAGACTATCGCTGTTGCTGTGCAGACACATGGATTTGGGCCTGTGCCTGCGGGAGTTTGCGCGTTCTCCCCGTGGTTGCGTGGGTTTTCTCCGGGTGCTCCGGTTTCCTCCCACATCCCAAAAATGTGCTCTTAGGCTGATTGGGTAACAAATTGTCCCTATATTGGTCTCTATATGTCATTAAGACGTTAGGACGGCGGCGCGGGCTCGTTGGGCCGAAGGGCCTGTTTCCCGTGCTGTGTTGTTCTTTGTTCTTTGTATCCTGTAGAAAACATTTAATTTGGATTTGGATATTTGATTTGTTTGCCATAATGCTCTAATATATGGTGAAAAGTTGACATAGTCTGACGATGCCTTGGTTATGCCAAATTGAGAACTCATGCAAGACAAATGCACCTGGAAATGCTTCATTGCACAGTTTAACCCCGAAGAATTTTCACACTGACGTTGACTCCTTTCCAGGTGTCTAGTTTTGTTGCTGTTCTATAGTGTCACTGGATTCATGTTGCTCCATTCTGGTTGTTTATGACAGACAGTTACGTAGGGATTGCCTAGGAGATCCTGGCTTCATACCTAGTTGAGAACTGCAGGAGCAAGCCAGTTGATATTCCCCAAGAGTGCGCTACCTATTAATGGTGCCTGAGACTAGGAAAAGTGAAACTCCTTCATGCCTTGCCAGAAGCATTTGAGGTGCCTCAGAGGTTATGAGATGCACATGGTACTGTTGGAATGTGGCTTTGAGATCTTGGAACTGCTGAATTGGATCCTTGACATGTAATATTTCAGAAGAATAGAGGAGATTTTGATTTATATTGATTTTTATTGCTTTTACTAGGGTTGGTACGGGCAGACTGTTCCATCCATTCAGCATACGGTGAGGGCTGATCAGGGTGAATATGAAGGGTTAATTGTGTTATTGTCCCAGGAGCATGGAAATATTGTAGACCCTGCACCAAAATACAAGAGTGGGCTATTTGGCCCAATGTGCCTGCCCCACCATTCAAAAGCTCATGGCTGATCTGAGTGGCCTTAACTCCACTTTCCTGCCTGTTCTCTGTTAATTTTGATTCATTTATAGATGAAAAATCTATCCAACTTGAATATATTTAGAGATCCAACTTCCGCTACTGCCATGGGTAGAAAATTCCAAAAACCCTCAGAGGAGAATTCCTCCTAACCTCCGGTTTAAATGGAAGGCTCCTTGTTTTGAGACCGAGTCCCCTAAAATGTGTTGAAATCCACAGCAGTTTATCACATAAAGGTTTGAAGACCTTTCTTTGGCTGAGTGCGTAAGTGCAACATGGTGGGTGTTAGGATGTAAAACAGCATTTTGCTCCACTACATGCCTGTGCTAAGTGATATCAACTGCAGTAACAGTTGGATTCCCCTGGCCTAATGGTATTATCAGTGGACTATTAATCCAAAAACTCATCTAATTCTGGGGACCCACCATAGCAGATGGTAGAATTTGAATTCAATAAAAGAAATCTATAATTAGAAACCACTGTTGATTGTCAGAAAAAACCCATCTGGCTCATTAATGTCCTTTAAGGAAGGAAATCTGTCGTTCTTATTGGTCCGGCCTATATATGACTCCAAAACCATAGCAATGTGGTTGATTCTTAACTGCCCTTGGGCAACTAGGGTTGGGCAATAAATGCTGGCCAGCGAGTAACGTCCATATTCCACAAATGAGTAATAAAAAAAAACTGACCAAGGTGCTCCTGGATTACTGGCAAATCAGTTCCGCTTTCAGCTGCCGAGTACTATTTGGTGAGTGGCTCCTGCTGAAAAATGACTTGAACGTTGATTGAGTATAGGATCTGCCAGCTTCCCTTGGTCAAATAACTAATTGATACACGCTGTTAAGTTTCACTACAAATGGTCATATGAGAGCAGACTTGGCATCTTCAGGGTGGGAGGCATATGGCAGAAAAATTAAACTAGTTGAATTTAGTAACAACTATTAAAGTAGGCTGAAATATGTGTCTTCTATTTCTTAAATCAATCACCATGGAATGTTTGGAGTTCATTGTATCCAGTATAAGAGGAACTGGTGTAGGGGGCAGGTTTTCAGATTTCTAGATCATTGGCACCTCTTCTGGGGCAAGTGGGACTGTACAAGACTTGAACTACAAGAGGACTGATATACTCTCAGGGAGGTTTGCTAGTGTTATTGGGGAGGGTTTAAACTAATTTGCAGAGGGATGGGAACCAGAGCGCCAAAGCAGATAGTGGAGCGGGGGTGAAAATAAATGATATTAATAGTTCATGCAAAATCACAAGTAGAAGGGTTGTGTGCGGTGATAATAATCTTCTGAGGTGTGTGCCTATTTTAATACCAGGAGTATAGTGGGGAAGGCAGACGAGTTGAAGGCGTGGATTGACACATGGAATTATGACATTATAGCCATTAGTGAAACTTGGCTCCAGGTGGGGCAGGACTGGCAGCTCAGTGTTCCAGGGTTCCGATGTTTCAGATGTGATAGAGACAGAGGGATGAAGGGTGGGAGGGTGGCATTGTTAGTCAGGGAAAATGTTGCTGCAGTGCTCAAGCAGGATAGATTATAAGGCTTGTCTACCGAAGCCATGTGGGTGAAGCTATGATCACATTAATGGGGTTGTATTATAGACCACCCAATAGTCAGTGTGAAGTTGAGTATAAAGTTGGAGGAGCAAATCTGCAAGGAGATAGCAGACAACTTCCGAAAACATAAAGTTTCAGACATAGGGAATTTTAATTTTCCACATACAGATTGGTACTCCCATACTATTCTAGATGGGTTGGAGTTTGTAAAATGTGTTCTGGAAAATTTTCTAAATCAATATATAGAGGTATCAACTAGAGAGGATGCAATATTAGACTTCCTATTAGAAAATGAGTTAGGATAAGTGATGGAAGTGTGTGTAGGAGAATGCTTTGGTTCCAGTAATCATAACGCCATTAGTTTCAACTTGATCATGGACAAAGATAGATTTGGTCCTCGGGTTGAGCTTCTACACTGGAAAAAGGCCAAATTTGAAGAAATGAGAAAGGATCTAAAAAGAGTGGATTGGGACAGGCTGTTCTCTGGCAAGGATGTGATTGGTAAGTGGGAAGCCTTCAAAGGAGAAATTTTGAGAGTGCAGAGTTTGTATGCTCCTGTCAGATTAAAAGCAAAGTGAATAAGAATAAGGAACATTGGTTCTCGAGGGATATTGGAACTCTGATAAAGAAAAAGAGAGAAATGTATGACATGTATAGGCAACAGGGAACAAATAAGATGCTTGAGGAGTATAAAAAGTGCAAGAAACTATTTAAGAAAGAAATCAGGAAGGCTAAAAGAAGACATGAGGTGGCTTTGGCAGTCAAGGCGAAGGATAATCCTAAGAGCAAAAGGATGGTAAGGGATAAAATTGGTCCTCTTGAAGATCAGAGTGGTCGGCTATCTACGGAACCAAAAGAAATTGGGGAAATATTAAATGGGTTTTTTGCATCCATATTTGTAGGATGGAGGGATTCAGATTCATAGACCATTGGGAAGTCTTCAGGAGGGAGGGGCATCTATACAAGAGGGACGGGGAACAGTTGTCTGGGAAGGGCACCCATATTTTAGCTGGGAGGTTAGCTGGAGTGTTTCGGCAGGGTTTAAACTAATATGGAGGGGGGGTGGGGAGATAGAGGGAACTGGGAGTGGGAGAGAGATTGGTGACAGGGTAACTCCGGAGAGTAGGAGGGAAGATCAGAGTGTGCCTGAGGGCCTTCAGTGCATGTGTTTTAATGCGAGGAGTGTGACTGGCAAAACAGATGAAATGAAGGCAATAATGTTCGAGAGGAAGTTAGAAGTGGTGGCGGTGACTGAGACGTGGCTAAAGGAAGGGCAGGACTGGCAATTGAATATTCCGGGGTATAAGTGTTTTAGGCATGACAGAGGTGGTTTGAGGAGAGGAGGGGGAGTGGCGTTATTAGTTAAGGATCACATCATAGCAGTGCAGGAGGAGGGTGGTATGGCTGAGTTAGGAATTGAGTCGCTATGGGTGGAGTTGAGGAATAGGAAGGGAGAGGTTACTATGTTGGGTGCGTACTACAGACCGCCCAACAGTCCGCGTGCCGTGGAAGAAGGGATATGTAAGGAAATTTTAGATAAGTGTAGGAAGAATAGGGTAGTTGTAATGGGAGATTTCAATTTCCCTGGGGTAGGTTGGAAGGTGCCAAGAGCGGAAGGTGCGGACGGGGAGGAATTTGTACAGTGTGTTTTAGAAGGGTCCTTGGAGCAGTATGTGGATAGCCCGACTAAAGAGGGGGCTATACTGGATCTGGTTCTGGGGAATGAGCCAGGGCAGGTGGTTGACATTGTAGTAGGAGAGCATGTGTCTAATAGTGACCACAACTCTGTCTGCTTTAGGGTATTAATGGGAAAAGATGAAGCCTGCCCTAAGGGGAGGTGTTAAACTGGGGGAGGGCTAGATATAGCCAGATTAGTCAGGATCTTAGGGAGACCGACTGGGTCTGTTCGAGGGTAGGTCGACGCTGCACATGTGGGAGTCTTTCAAGAGAAAACTAAAATTTTTGCAGGAAAGACACGTGCCGGTAAGGAGAAAGGATGGGAAGGGTAGGATTAGAGAACCGTGGGTTACTAGGGATGTTGAGGACTTGGGCAGGAAGAAGCAGGAGGCGTACGTTAGATCCAGGCAATTGGGGACAGAGGCAGCGCTGGAAAAATATAGAGAGTGTAGACGGGATCTTAAAAGGAGTGTCAGAAAGGCAAAAAGGGGCCACGAAATGGCTTTGGCAGGTAGGATTAAGGAAAATCCTAAGGCATTTTACTCCTAGGTAAGGAGCAAAAGGATGGTTAGAGGGAAGATTGGACCTCTCAGGGACAGAGGAGGGGAACTATGCTTAGAGCCTGAGGGAATGGGGGAGATCCTGAATGATTACTTTGCGTCGGTATTCACGCGGGAGAGGGGCCTGATGTCTGATGCCGGCTTTGAGGATTTTGAGGACCTGTTAAATGAAATAATCATTACGAGGGACGAAGTGTTGGGGCTTTTAGGTAGCATAAAGACTTATAAAGCCCCGGGGCCTGATGGTATTTATCCCAGGCTGCTAAGGGAGGTGAGAGATGACATTGCTGGGCCTATGACGCAAATCTTTGTCTCTTCTTTGGACACAGGTGAGGTCCCAGAGGACTGAAGGATTGCAAATGTAGTACGGTTGTTTAAAAAGGGTAGAGGGATAATCCAGGGAACTATAGGCCGGTGAGCTTGACTTCAGTTATAGGTAAGCTAATGGAGAGGATCCTCAGGGACAGGATGTATGAGCATCTGGAGCGCTGCGATCTGATCAGGGATACGCAGCATGGCTTCGTTAAGGGGAGGTCGTGCCTTACGAATCTAGTGGAAGTTTTTGAAGAGGTGACAAAAACGGTTGATGAAGGACAAGCCGTTGATGTCGTCTACATGGATTTCAGTAAGGCGTTTGACAAGGTTTCCCACGGTAGGCTGATAAAAAAGGTGAAGGCGCATGGGATACAGGGCCAGCTTTGTAGATGGGTTGAGAACTGGCTTGGGAGGAGGAGACAGCGGGTAGTAGTGGAAGGGTCTTTTTCCAACTGGAGGTCAGTCACTAGTGGTGTGCCACAGGGCTCAGTACTAGGACCTCTTCTATTTGTGATTTATATAAATGACTTGGAAGAGGGGGTAGGTGGTGTGATCAGCAAATTTGCTGATGACACTAAGATACTTGGATTGGCGGGGACTGAGGAGCAGTGCCAGGCAATACAACAGGACATAGATAGGCGGGTAGATTGGGCAGATAGATGGCAAATGGAATTTAATCCGGATAAATGCGAGGTGATGCATTTTGGCCGGAATAATGTAGAGGGGAGTTATAGGATAAAAAGGTAAAACTATCCAGAGTATAGAGACGCAGAGAGACCTGGGGGTGCAGGTTCACAAGTCTCTGAAGGTGTCAGTACAGGTGGAGAAAGTGATAAAGAAAGCGTATGGTACGTTAGCCTTCATAAGAAGGGGTATAGAATACAAGAGTAGGAGTCTGATGTTGCAAGTGTATAGAACGTTGGTTAGGCCTCACTTGGAGTACTGCGTCCAGTTCTGGTCGCCGTACTACTGGAAGGATGTGGAGGCCCTGGAGAGAGTGCAGAGAAGATTTACCAGGATGCTGGCTGGTATGGAAGGGCTGTATTACGAGGAAAGATTGAACGCACTGCGGTTGTTTTCCCTTGAAAGACGTCGGCTGAAAGGGGATCTATTAGAGGTATATAAGATTATGAGGGGTATAGATAGAGTAAATGGTGGTAAGCTTTTTCCACCATTAGAATCGGATAGAACGAGGGGTCACGGCCTTAGGGTGAGGGGGGCTATGTATAAGACGAATATTAGACGGCATTTTTTCACACAAAGGATAGTGGGGGTGTGGAATGCACTACCGAGTAAGGCGGTGGGAGCAGGCACGCTAGGGTTGTTTAAGGGTTTCTTGGACAGTCACATGAGCGGTCTGCAGATAGAGGGATATAGGAGGACTGTTTAAATACTTTATTTGTTTCCACAGGCTATTCGGTCCACCTTGTTGACCAACAAGGTACATGCATTCGGCAGGTCGTGCGAGGGCTGCTCTTGGATGTTACTTCAGGAGTGGCCTAGTGCTTCATGTCGTTAGTGTATGCTTAAACTGGACCATCAGATGGGCAACATGACAGCTCAGAGACTATCACTGTTGCTGTGCAGACACATGGATTTGGGCCTGTGTCTGCGGGAGTTTGCGCATTCTCCCCGTGGTTGCGTGGGTTTTCTCCGGGTGCTCCGGTTTCCTCCCACATGCCAAAAATGTGCTCTTAGGCTGATTGGGTAACAAATTGTCCCTATATTGGTCTCTATATGTCATTACGACGTTAGGACGGCGGCGCGGGCTCGTTGGGCCGAAGGGCCTGTTTCCCGTGCTGTGTTGTTCTTTGTTCTTTGTTTGTATTTGGTAAGGAAATGGCATGGTGTCTCTGGAAATAAGACAAACAGGTAGGGAGATCTTGGAACCTATGCAGATTAAACGGGAGGAAATGCTTGCTATCTTGAGGCAAATCAGAGTAGATAAATCCCCAGGACTGGACAGGATAATCCCTAGGACCTTGAAGGAGACTAGTATTGAAATTGCAGGGGCCGTGGTAGATATCTTTAAAATGTCAGTATTGGAGTGAAGTGCCAGATCATTGGAGGATAGCTCATATTGTTCCATTGTTTAAAAAAGGCTCAAAAAGTAATCCGGGAAATGCCAGTAAGCTTGACATCAGTAGAAGGTAAAGTATTGAAAGGAGTATTAAGAGATAGGATCTACAAATACTCGGATAGACAGGGACTTATTAGGGAGAGTCAACATTGCTTTGTGCATGGTAGGTCATGTTTAACCAATCTATTAGAGTTTTTCAAGGAGGTTACCAGGAAAGTGGATGAAGGGAAGGCAGTGGATGTTGCCTGCATGGACTTCAGTAAGGTCTTTGGCAAGGTCCTGCATGGGAGGTTAGTTAGGAAGGTTCAGTCGCTAGGAAAAAATGGAGAGGTAGTAAATTGGATTAGATATTGACTCAATGGAAGAAGTCAGAGAGTGATGGTAAAGGATTACTTCTCTGAGTGGATACATGTAGCTCATGTAGCTCATGCCACAGGGATCAATGCTGGGTCCATTGTTGTTTGTCATCTGTATGAATGATCTGGATGATAATGTGGCAAATTGGATCAGCAAATTTGTTGATGATACAAAGATTGGAGGTGTAGTCGACAGTGAGGAAGGTTTTCAAAGCTTGTAGAGGGATTTGGACTAGCTAGAAAAATGGCTGAAAAATAGCAGATGGAGTTTAATGCAGACAAGTGTCAGGTATTGCACTTTGAAAGGACAAACCAAGGTAGAATATACAAGGTAAATTGTAGTACATTGAAGAGTGCAGTAGAACAGAGGGATCTGGGAATATAGGTAAATAATATCCTAAAAGTGGTGTCACAGGTAGGTAGGGTTGTAAAGAGTGCTTTTGGAACATTGGCCTTTATAAATTAAAGTATTGAGTGTAAAGTTGGAATGTTATGATGAGGTTGTATAAGACATTGTATGAAGTTGAATTTAGGGTATTATGTGCAGTTTTGGTCACCTAATTACAGGAAGGATGTTAATAAGGTTGAAAGAGTGCAGAGGAGGTTTGCAAGGATGTTACCAGGTCTTGAGAAACTGATTTACAGAGAAAGGTTGAATGGGTTAGGACTTCATTCTTGAGCGTAGAAGAATGAGGGCAGATTTGATAGAGGTGTATAAAATTATGGTGGGTATAGATAGAGTGAATGCAAGCAGGCTTTTTCCACTGAGGCAGGAGGAGAAAAAAAGTAGCGGACTTGGATTAGGAGTGAAGGGGAAAAAGTTTAAAGGGAATATTAGGGGAGGCTTCTTCACACAGAGAGTGGTGGGCGTGTGGAATGAGCTGCCAGATGAAGTGGTGAAAACGGACTCACTTTTAATATTTAAGAAAAACTTGGACAGGTACATGGATGAGAAGAGTTTGGAGGGATATGGTCCAGGTGCAGGTCAGTGGGACCACGCAGCAAAATGGTTTGGCACAGCCAAGAAGGCCCAAAAGGCCTGTTTCTGGGCTGTAATGTTCTATGGTTCTGTAACAAATGAAACAGCATAGATTTGAATCTTGGACCTAATGCCAATCCTCAGCTCTCTCTATATCCTCCTTTTGTTCCTTCCCCTATCCTTGGCCAAAACTTTCCAATTGTTCATGCCAGTGGTATCTCCTGGTCCTGCTGATGGTGCACCCTAGTTACAGGTTTCCTGTTGGGATGCATTCAATGGGAAACCCTGTTGACAACCCAGGTGGGACCCCTGCGGGCCAATGGTGGGCCCCTTGGTTGCCTAATCCTATTGTGTGAGACTTTGAATTATCTTAAACTGCTAGGAAGCCCACAACTACAAAACACGATTATTTGAGAGTATATTTAAATCTGAAACAAATCAGCTGCAGAGGTACAGGTGATTGATTTGTCTTTTAGTATAATCATTTAAAAACAAAAATGCTGGAAATATTCAGCAGGTCTGGTAGCATCTTTGAAGAGAAACAAGTGTTAATCTTTCAGGTTACTGATCTCTTATCCAAACAGTTTATTCCAAATTTCCAACATTACTATTTTGCTTTTGTATTTGTGCTAAATTTGTTAGGCATAGTCATGCCTAGCCAAATGAATCTGCCTGTGAATCATTTGCAAGCAGCATTATGTTGGGATGGTTGTAGGAACTGCCAAAGCTCAAACAGAGTATTCTAATTAAATTCCCATGTGTGCTGCTGATTTGTGGAACCGTTTAATTTTTCGTAATGAGTTTAGCAATGTTGATTTGCTCCATGGTTCATACCTGTTTGCACAGAGATAAAGTTTGAAATACGGAGCACTGTGGGAGCAGACTCTGTAGTTTTTTTTCTCTCATGTTTCCAATTTTTTCTGCTAAATGTGCTGATGTCTGCAGATCATTGGATAGAGATCAGAAACAGCATTCCTGGCTAGTTTTCCCCAAGGTCAGGAGGACTGAGGGGCAATCCAACTCTGATAAAATCAGCTTACTTAACACAGATGGATGGATGTATTTTTCACCTCTTCATTTAGAGATTCCTGACATTCCCAACTAGCAGGATCAGACAGTAGCTGCACAAAGATGATAGTTGATAGTTGCTAGCTGCTGGGGGCCATTCACAGGGTGTCAACTGATCTTTGCTTTATCATAGTGTTTGAAATGCTTAGACCTTCTGCTCAGCAATTCACTTTGTGAAAGTGACACTGGTTCACCGTCACGTGGGGAGCAGGCGAACAAAAATCTGTTCCTTTTCACTGTACTATGTAGAAACATGCAAGCCACTCTACACTGTCAAATGTAGAACAATGCCATGTATTTATATGGAACATTTTAAAAAAAGAAACAAAAAACATCTTGGGTGCTTCACAAATGCATAACCAGACAAAAATGGACATTAAGCCAAAGAAAGAGATAATAGAAGTGATGACGGAAAGTTTGATCAAAGCAATACATTTAAAAATGGGTCTTGAAGAGGAGGAGAGGGTTGTGGTGGCAGAAAGGTTGAGGGAGAGAATGCCATAGATTAGGTCTTGGATAGCTGAAGATACCATTGTCAGAGATAGGGTGAATGAGGGAGAATATGCAAGAAGCCAAGTATATAGTCTACGGTTGGAGATGGTTATAGTGGTAGGGAAGGGCAATGCCATAGTGGAATTTAGACATGAAAATTTTAAATGAAACACTCTAAGTTAAAGCCAGAGATGATGAATGAAGACAATTTGGTCAAAGTTCAGATGCTAGTCGCACAATTTTGAGGGAGCTCTGTTTACAGAGTGTGGAGGACAGGTGGTGGCTAGTCAGGAGAGAATTGGAACAGTTAAGTCTAGAAGTAACTAATCTGAGAAAGGGTTTCAGTAGCAAATGAGCTCAGACAGGGGCAGAGGTTAGCAATGTTAAGCAGTTTAGTAATAGTAAGCTTTGGGGCAAATAGAACAATGAATAAATGCAATCATTGAAAACATGTCAGTGTCAACAAACCTGTTTAATATTTGTACTTTTGCAACTGCAAACATTTCCCTATGTGTACCATTATTGTTTAATAAGTTACATCATAATGTCACCTTTCAGGGTCAGCATTTAGCCCTCTCAACAGTAGTTTCTGTATTTCACAATGCTGATATACTGGTTATCCTATATTGTTAGTGGGGAGTGGAGGGAGGGAGGTACCTTGCAGAAAATTACAACTCAATGCTTATGGGTTGAGTTAGCTCTGCTATTCTTGTGCTGAGTAATGGAGTCAGGTTCAGCAGCAGTTACTTAGCCATGGGAAAGAATTAGGTTATGTTATTTTCTATATGCAGTTAATTGGAACTCTGTTCTTCAATAATAGTAATTCTTGCTGCTATGTATAGCAACCAGAAAACCATGCTTTGTTCTATTTTCTGTCCTTGAGGTAGAGATGGTATAAAGACAATGGAAGGGACTACAAGGGAGATAAAATTGTCCTTTTTTCAATTATGATCCCTTATCTTCGTCCCATATTTTCTGGCAGGTTGATACTAATTATAACATAATACACAACAGTGGCTCTCAGTGCTCGAAAGCTAAATGAAGTTCTGATCCATCCAGATTAGAAGGCCCCAGATTTGTACCAAGTTAGTTCAGGTCAGCAATACCATTTGAATAAGCATTACAGTTTGCCTTAGTTCCCCTGAATAATGTTAACAAAGCTAGTTAACTTTCTGCTCCATCTCCCCAGTAGGTATGCAGTGTCAACTGCTGAATAGTGTGCATGTTAAGTATTGGGTGAGGACAAGTTGTGATGGCATAGAGTCAAATATCCTGCCTGCATTCAATATCTGAGCTCCCACGGACATTTAAGAGGTTCATCTCTTGTTCAAACCTAACATAAATCAATGGTCCATATTTTCACCATGACAGAGAGGTTCTCCAACCTGGTGAAAATACTGGAATGGCTGAAAATCCTAAGTCTCACCACCAAACATGCATTTCCTATTTGCGCAGGGGTGGGACTGGAATCAGGCCAGATTTCACATGAGTGCTTTATGGAGAAAACTGGCCATTTAAATCATCAGCTGCCTCTACTGAGGTGGGAATTTGATAGCCTAGAAATGTGAAAACTAGTATGTACAGATTAAGAGTTAGTCTCCACTTGGTAAATTTGTTTGGATAGCCAGGTAAGGAACCCTTTGAGATTTTTGAAAGTAAAGATGGTTGTCTATAAGAAATACATAAATGCATTGGAAACGTCAATTCTGACAAAGAGCTGTCAAAAAAAACATCAAAAGCTCATTGGAAATGTCTACATAGCTGTGGATTTAACAGGATTGGGTTTTAAACTTAAAATCTGGGCTTCAAAAAATATCATAGCTCAATATTTAATTCTGTCTGTTGACATAAGCCTGAGGGTCATTATTATAGGATTTGTGTTGCAATGACTGATTTTACAAAATAGCATTATCACAGTGGATTACCTGTCAAGTGAGCAGTTTGATTAACAGCTCCAAGTGGTTATAGAAAAGAAATGTTTATTTTAAAAGATTAGTTGTAGGAATTTCTAGGTGTGGAATTTTTTCAATTAGTTGATCCTATTTTTTGTTTGAAATAGTGGAATCCTCAATTGACACACTTGATTTCATTTCAGAATGGATCTTGAGGTTTGCCCTTGGTGGATACTACATGAGAAGGCAGAGGGTGGTGAATGGGGAGTATGGGTCGCCATATGTTGACATTAAGTTGGCAAAGGGTTATAAGAGTCACAGCAAGGTGGAGTGTAGGTATAAGGGAGCATGGGTTTGGATGGAGAGGCATATGTTGACATGGGGTAAGGGGATGCTGAGAGGCATGAGCTACCAGAGGTTGGCATGGATGACCCAACAAACTTTTGGCCTCCCATACATGCACTGGTTGGGCAACAGCCATAAATGAATAAATAAATAAAAGATTTTTTTACGTTGGTCAGTCCCATGCTGATTCCTAGATATGAGAAGAATAAAAGATATTTGAAAATTTCAGATAATCAGGCAGCATCTATGGAGAGAAACAATCTTGTATGAACTGGATAAATTATTTGTGACCTGTGTTTTTAAGGAAATCAATGTTCCCCTTATAAGCTTTACATTTAACTTATATTATTTACATTTTTCCAAGTCAATGGTCCAGGTTCTGCAATAGCTAGATCTGAAACTGTCAGTATTCAAAATTATTATGGTGAAAATCAGACTTTTCACATCCATGCATGCACAGTAAAAATTAGAAACCTGCATTTCCAATTATCTTCAAGTTTTTCACCCACCTCACCGCTCTCACTGATGACGAATGAGGGCTGAAAATCACCCAAAAAAATTATTTGGTAGAGTACAATTCAGAGAAAATCGGTCTGCCTCAGTTGTTTTAATAGAGATGCGATGTGACAAACGAAAGATTGGGAACTACTGCAGTTCAGGGTTGTTTTGACTATTGTGTGCCAGTTAAAATTACAAGCGTGAGTTTGTCCCATATCATTCCTATTTTATCCATCTCTAGCAGTGAGGAGATCTGATAGTAAACTTTCTCTATCTGTTTCAACATTTCAATTTTTTATCTTTGGGGCAACTCTTTTAAACTCTTATAATTCTTGAATAGATCAGGATAGCATCTAACCTGATACTGAGTCTTCGAGATGAGAAACTGCAAATTCAATCCTGTTCTTTGTTATGTCAGCTCATCAGTTGGATTCAGGACTGCAAAGCCAAAGAAAAGAAAAATTAGGCAAGGCGCCAGCTTCTGATTGATAACCAGTGACTGCTGCTGGAAAGTAAATCAACAGGAAGTCCTTACAGTCACACAACAAGCAATCCTTATCCTGCTGAATAAACAGGAAGCTCTTGCAGTGAGCAGCAGGAGCTGGGTGCTGAAGTTGATTGCCCAATCAACCCTGACCTCTGGAAGAAAAAACTTAGTCAATATTCTTTGACCCCTGCTGTCAGAATATTCCACATCAATGATGTTTGTTATCTATGGTCCTAGATAAAAAAAATGCACATCCTGGATCTGACCATAATCTAGTGGTCACATATAAAAAGAATGCATAAATGGACTTCAGATGAGAACACAAGTTGAATTCATCTGTCTAATGCCCCACATGGTAAAATAACTCACCTGCATTTATGGTCAAGGCTCACAGGAATGGAATGGCCAGTTAGATGAATTACCAGAAGGTGAAAGCTGTTGGAGCTGTATTTTAATAAGAGACACAGGTTTGAGAAGATGAAGACTGAGCATTGGGGAAAACAAATGATTGGGCTTCAGTGACAAGTCTTACCTAAAGCTTTGAAGTTTTATTGACTGGGCTGTCTCACTCAAAACAACAAAGAACAAATGGACTAGTGTGTCTGAAATTAAACAAAAACTAACAAAACTAAATTATCCATACTCTTCAAACAATACTCAGTCATAGGTTTTAACACAGAAACAGAAATAGTCAGATCTTTAATGGAAATTTGCAATGGCTCTTACTTCATTGTAAACTATGCATCTAGTACAATTCTCCTCTGAGCACACTATGATCATTAATATTTATTTTTTTCAACTAGCTATCTAATTTGTGACAGAGATCCCCACATCCTAATCTTCCTCCCTGTAAACTCTCTTTATTTTTATTTATAATTTGTGTACAGTCATTATCATCTCATCATCCAGTGGAAATTACATGCCACTGATTAATTTAATATGACTCTATTATCTTGAAAACATCAGGTTTTCACCTGACCGTCTCAGTTATGTTGAAACCACACCCCTCGCCAACCACCACACACACCCCAATTTAGCAAGTTCCATTGTTATTTTCTCCTTCAACCAAGTAAGCCATATTGATGAATTTCTTTCTAAGCCACTTTGTGTAGTTTTGAGTACTACTATTGCGATTGCTCAATTTGACGATGTATAATAATGTCATCTGTAAATAATCTTTCAGTTATTCCTTCTTCTTTTAATAGTCCATAAAAAACATTTGAGGACTTGCATCAAAAACACCATCTTAAAATTATATAGCATATTAAGGTGCTTCACACGAGCAAGATTAGGGAGCAAGCCATGTAGGGTGACATTAGAGAAGACTTAGTAGGGTAAATGAGATTAGAGAGATAAATGCATATTTCAAATATTAATGTGGGAAAAATGAATTTTGATTATTCGGGACTGACACCAGTACCGGGGAATGAGGAAGCTGTATTCATCTGAACAGTGTTGGGACCCGTGTTCTGGCAAATCATATAAGAGTGATAGAGAGGGCTTTAACAAAAATAGTGGGGTATGAGAGGTTAACTAAGGGAAATTGTGATAAATTAAAGAGGAGAACAAGGAAAGAGAGCAGGTTGCAGGAAGGAAATTGATAATCTGAATGTGACAGGAAAGAGCAATGCATAAGAATGCATCAGCAGAAAAGGTAAAGCTTGTGAAAATAGTAGAAAGATAGAATTAGAGATACTCTGAATGCACATAGGATTCACAACAAGTGTGATGAATTGATGGTACAAATGGAAGTAAGCAGGTATAATCATTACAGAGAGACTGTTGCAGAGTGACCAAGGCTAGAAATTGATTCTTCAAGAGGATTCAAAATTTGGGAAGGATAGGCAAGTAGGAAGAGGATCAGAGAGAAGATCTTAGATGGGAAGATTAAGATGTAAAGTTGTTTGGTTGGAGTGGCAAACTTTGCAATGAATGGTTTACAGGCCACCAAATAGCAGTGGTAATGTAAGGCACAATATAAATTAGTGATGCAACAAGGGTGTAATGTAACAAAATTTTACATTAAGTTTGGAAGTGATATAGTTCAATCTAAAATTATGATTTTTAATCTAAACAAAGAAAACTACAAAAGTATGAGGAGCAAATAGGCTAGGGTTGATTGGGAAACTACATTAAGAGGTATGATTCAGAATGGCTAGCATTTAAAGAATTAATACATTGTTTACAACAAATTTATATTTTTTTGAGGCATAAAAATCCAAAAGGAAAAGTGATCCATTCAGAGCTAACAAGAAGTCAAAGATAGTATGAAATCAAAGGAAGAAGCTTACAAATTGGTGCAAGGCCCAAGAATCGCTTTTACGCTGGAGTGAATTTCCCATGGGATCTTTTGCTAGTCCCCATCAGCAGATCTGCAAATCCATGGATTGCTAGTGTGAAACTGATCTGCACCCTTCGGATGGGATGCAGGTGAAGACCTGACGGAATCTTCCTCCGCAATGGCTGATTTTCCTCTACACCACAGATGGGAAATATGCCAATATAAAACACCATCTGGAATGATGTGGCCCGAAGTCAGGACTTAACTCAAGAATCCCTGGGCTGTCTTTAGAGTTCAGAATGGAGGCTACCAGTGACCCTGGAACATAATGGCAATGGGCAGATGGGTGCATGTATCAGGTGGATCTTTCAGCTTCGGGGACATTGAGGAGGTTCATCTCTCGGCCTCAATATTTTCCTGAAGATCTATCTTCATCTTTTTTCTTTAAGAGTTCCATCTCCTTTTTTCAAGAGTGGGTCAGTGATGTTGGTCTCCTTTTAAATATGGCATCCAGATGATGGCATGATGCATAATTAAATCCCCTGCATCACTGAGTTTGGTGGTAAATACCAGTTGCATAATTAATGAGGTCAGGCCAGAAAATATGATGTAGTTTCCCATCAGCCTTTGCAGCAAGAAACACACCCCATCCCCACCCATGACGGGTTGGTCATAAATGAGAGAATTCCTCCCTTTGTGTCTGTCTTCACAGAGGAAGCTAGTAAAATCCTTCCAGAACTACTAGAAAACAAAGGAACTTGAGAGCCTGAGGAATTGAAATAAATTGGCATCTGTGAAAAAGTAGAACTGGAGAACTTAATGGAACTGAAAGTTAATAAATCATCTGGACCTGATGATCTACGTACCAGAGTGTTGAAAGAGGTGACCATAGAATTAGTGGATGCATTGATAATTATTTTTCAAAATTATGTAGATTCATGAATGGTTTCTTGCAAAATGGAAGTTAACAAGTGTAACCCTATTATTTAAGAAAGGAAGGAAAGAGAAAATGGGAACTACAGACCTGATCACCTGATATAAGTAGTAAGAAAATGCTAAAATCTATTATAAAGGAAGTGAGAACCAGCTACTTAATAATTATTGCTAGGATCAGACACGGTAGCACAGTGGTTAGCACTGCTGCTTCATAGCTTGAAGCATAGCTGCTTCATTCCTGGGTTTGATTCCTGGCTCGGGTCACTACCTGTGTGGAGTTTGCACGTTCTCCTCATGTCTCCGTGGGTTTTCTCCGGGTACTCCGGTTTCCTCCCACAGTCCAAAGATGTGCGGGTTAGGTTGATTAGCCATGCTAAGAAATTTCCCTTTAGTGTCCAGGGATGCGTAGGTTAGAGGGATTAGTGGGTATAATATGTAGAGATATGGGGTTAGGGCCTGGGTGGGATTGTGTTTGGTGCACACTCAATGGGCAGAAGGGCCTCTTTCTGCACTGTGGGGTTCTATGGACCAGACAGGGAGATGTCAACATGGATTGATGAAAAGAAAATCATGTTTGACAAATAGGTTAGAGATTTTTGAGGATGGAACTAGCAGAATATATGAGGTAGAATCAGATGATGTAGTATATTTGGAATTTCAGATGGCTTTTGATAAGGTCTCACATAGAAAGTTAATAAGCACAGTTCGAGCATTTGAGATTGGCGATAATGTAGATTGAAAATGAATTAACAGGCAGAAAACAGAAAGTAGGAATGAAGCAGTTATTCAAAGATTGTCAAATATGAATACTAGGTTACTGCAAGGATCAGTGCTTAATGATTTGGATAAGGGAGCCAAATGTAATATTTCTAAGTTTGCTGATGACAAAAAAACTAGGTGGAAATGTGAATTGTGACAGGATGCAAAGAATCCTTAAGGGGATTTTGACAGGCTGGGTGAATAAGTAAGAACATGGAAGATGGAATATAATGTCAAAAAATGTGAAATTATCCACTATGGTAGGAAAAACAGAATTGCATTTCTTAAATATGGCAGATTGGGAAGTGTTGATGTCCAAAGGTACCTTGGTGTCCATGTTCATGAGTCACTGAAGGCTTTTAGTGGGCTGTGCTGCTTCAGTCATTGAGTGCATTCAATATAGAGATGGATTGATTTACAGATATTAAATACGTTAAGGGATATGGAGATGATGCCATTTTTCTGCACAAAAATAGAAGATCGGCCATGATGTAGTTGAATGGTGGAGCAAGATCAAAGGGCTAAATAGCCTAAATAGGCTTACTTAGCTGCTTCTATTTCCTACATTTCTAATGGATTGAGAAATCTCTACCCTAGAGGTTATAAATTCTCCATTGGTGAATATATTTAAAGCTGAGATAGAAAGATGTTTGGCATCACAGGGAATCGAGGGATATGGGGATGACGGGAAAGCAGAGTTGAGAATAAAGATCAACCATGATCATAATAAATGGCGGAACGGGCTCAAAGGATGTATTCTGCTCCTTTTTTTCATGTTCTTGTGAAGTCAACTAGACATCCTACTTTCTTTTAGGGAAGTGTGTGTTAATCCTACGTTAGATGAATACAAAGTTGCACTTAACTGTGGTGCTGCTCAATATCAAAGAACACTGACATTATCCCAGATCACAAATAATGACCATTTGGTTGAGGTGTCAGAGGATTGCTTCTCACTTCTCAAACCATTAAGAAGTGAGAAGGAAAGATTATACATTAATGGGGAATGCATTTAAAAGACTCAACTGCATCATGGTGAGTAGCTCTAGCCACTGAGATTAAGATTCTGTTGTGTTGTGATGTGGAGCACATCTTAAATTTTGGATTCCTAATCTTCAGTTGTGCAGGAATACCTTCCCCAAGCCCTCCCTATCAGTTATGTTTAGTGCCCTTGGTTTTACTGGTTAACCAAGATGTGGTGTCCCATTGTTTTAGATCTTCACTCCCCAAGGAAGGTCAAATGACAAAGGGAGGTTGTCAAGATCCTTAAGCAACAAAATACTGAGGTCAGGTTACTGGTCTCCATCTTTCTGTGATATGGCCTGTTCTTGCATAAAGATAAGCAAGGATACTTCCTCCTGTGCATTCAAAGACCTTCCCAAATCCCACAATGGTGCTTCCAATAATCCTTCTTCAAAACCCAATGAATTATGACATAAAGAACAATATTGTGGACATTTGGACATCTCTCTTAATTATAGATCTTTTGATTGGCATTAATAACTTGTGGGAAATTACCACCAGAGTCAGATTGGAGGTTCAAAAGTACAGCTTTATTTCAGACATGAAGCTTCGGGAGAAAGCATTGGTACTCCACAGTACTTGGCAGCTACCTTTTCAATAATACAATAAGAATGGTTCATTTTTATACTTTTCAGACAATGGATAGTCCAGACATTAGCCATTTAATACATTGTTATAATTAAGTAGGAACAATAGTTAACATATTGTTACAGTCAGACATATACTGACATTGGCTTTTAACATCACATTGTTTCATAGAATGATTACATTTCCTCCTTTAGTGACTATCAATGACTTAGTTTCAGTCTATACATACAGTAATTAGTTTTCCTGTATTTATATATTCCTGTTCTCATTTATTGCTAATCTCTTTATCAGTCCTTATTGCCCTAGGTCTGTCCTTATTTTTAAAGTGCCTCAAGCTCTTTATTGGCTTCCTGCAGTATCTGCTTCCTGTATGTTTAACTTTAAATAACTGTCTGTCCTTTAATTTCAGGTAGCTGTCTATGCCATAAGTCAGTGCTTGCTTAATGTCTCTCTCCCAGGTAACCTTTTTATGTGCTAGGCAGTCATTTTATGTGTCAGGTACCCATCTTTATAATTTTCCCCACTTCATAGCCTACTTTTTTAAAAATTAATTTGAGCAGCCATTAGTATTAACTTACTGTAGTTGCAGAATTTAGGCTCACATAGCTGAAATTCTTCAGTTAGCTATTTTCCATGTCATCTGCCCCTGTCCTAGCCGTAACTAAATTTTGTCTCCAGACAAACAAAATATTTCTTTGCTCTGGACTTGTTCATTTACACCAGCATTTCTTCCACAGTGAGCCTTATCAGTGAATGTCACTAGAGTAGTCCACCATTCAGATCAAGGCTTGGTCGTCAAACTTGATATAACTCCTGCTTATCCCAGTTCTGTAACTTATGACTGTTCAATAAGCTCACTGAATGATGATTACTTGTGGAACTTTGATTAGTTTTAATTCCTCTCTTAGTTATGAAACTGGGGGCAAGTGCCTCTCCTGATGATATCAGTTAGCTCAGCACAGATCTAACTTAAGCTGTATGCCTCAGTTTCACACTGGGCAATCATAACAAAGAGAGTTTCACTAAGTTCTTTCCCCACTTCCCTTACGTGGGTAACTAATGCTCCAGCATTGGTCTCTCCATGATTGCTATCTTCACAAAGTCCACGTATCGATTTCTGTTATCAAAAATTGCAAAAGTCATCAAGACAAATGGAGAAAAGATAATACAAGCCAGCTGTGATTGAATTGAGTGGCAAAATAAACTGGAGCAACTGAATTATCTTCTAAACACAATCAAGCAGAGTTAACATAATAAGGAAATCATGTTTTACTAATTTATTCCAGTTCTTTGAGGAAAAACAAACAATGTGGATGAAGAGAACCTGTGAATATGTACTTAGGTTATCTGAAGGTATTTGACAACGTGCACAAAATATGAGCTCGTAGTACAGGGAGATAGAGGATTTGTTAGTTAAGAGAAAACAGAGAGTAGGTATAAGTAAATGGGCCTTTTTTATTTGGGTTTTGGAATACATTGCCAGAAAGTTGGTACAGGTAGTTTCAGTTCAAATGCTCAAAAGGGAATTAGACTGTTATCTGAAAAGAAAGAATGTGCAGAGCTATAGAGAGAAGGTGCGGGAATTACACTAAATGAGTTGCTCATTCAGGGTGCCAGTATAGACATGATGGGCTAGCTGGCCTCCTGCACTGTAAAAATTTTGTGATCCTTTGCAACTGTGGCTTGAGTCAAAATTTAATAGATGAAAGCTCTAGAAATCCATATCTTCTTGTAAGAATCCTATACAATGGGCTGATCAAGCGTTCTAATAAGTTTACTTGAGGATTTTTTATCATTTTTCATCTTCATTGAAGGCTTTAGGCTTATAGAGTCCCTTTTACACCCACCCTAAATTTTACAGGTGACTGAAACAAACTTTACACCTCAAGTCTATTTTAGCAGGGCCTGATGGAGACGGGTTGTGATGGTTTTAGAAGTTGATCAGCCATCTCAACTCATTTGGAACAGCAGTTACGATGCTACAACTCAGTTTCCAAATTATATCGATCCCACTCCTGAAATCGGTTTAGGGTGGCATGGTGGCGCAGGTGTTAGCACTGCTGCCTCACGGCGCCAGTGACCCAGGTTCAATTCTGGCCTCAACTCACTGTCTGTGTGGAGTTTGCACCTTTTATCCATATCTGTGTGGATTTTCTCTGGGTGTTCTGGTTTCCTCCCACACTCCAAAGATGCGCAGGTTAGATTGATTGGCCATGATAAATTACTCCTTAAAATCAAGGGAACTAGGAGGGTAAATGTGAGGGATTGTGGGAAAAGGAGCTGGGTGGGATTGTTGTCGGTGCAGGCTCGATGGGCCAAATGGCCTCCTTCTGCACTGTAGCTTCTATGATTTGGAAAATAAAAAGCCCAAGTTGCAACTTGCTAACCAGTGAACTTTGGCAGAGATCTGATGAGAATAAGCTTGGGCTCTGAGTAGATTTTTTAAAATTTATTCATCCATGACATTATTGGATAGGTTAGCATTTATTACCATTACTAATTGCCTTTGAGAAAGTGATTGAGTCATATTTTTGAACCATGGTAGCCTCTGTTGTAGGTACGCCCACAGTACTGTTAATACTCTTTGATCGTGCACATGTGTAGTCACATAGATGAGATATTGCAGGGGTCTCAATATTACGGTATTGCATGTTAAACCTCTCACACATGACATGTGCATGTCTTGAACTAATATCTGAAGGGTTGTGTTTGTGCAGGTGGAATGCTGGAGTGATGCTACCAATTGCGTTTTGCGTAGGTGACATTGAAAATAGCCCTAAAGGAGCTTTGTGCATTTATGTTTTAGGCAGAGTTAGAGCTCCATTTCCCAGAGGACTCATTTTTAATGTTGAGAGATGGCAGCCTTTCATCAACACTAAAACATAATGAAAATGAGCCAAAATTTCCATCAATTCTGTTTCATGTGTTTGGGCATTTTTAAAGTGCAGCGTCACACTTGGTTGAAGTTATGCTGCTCACAGCTCAAACTGAAACCATTGTGAGATATCCCACAAAATATAACCTGCTATTGCCAAAGCCAATTTATAATGACTGAAAAGTGACAATCTGATTGTATTTTTAAGTTAGTTTTAGCCAGCAGGCTAATATTTGAAGTTGAGTTTTGTCAGTTTGCTCCTGATCACTATCTGCTAAGTTTTATTAGATGTAGCTGTCTAGCTTTACATGTGAAGAATTGTTGCATTTGAATGCTACAATTATAACATTTGTAAGAATAGTCCAAGAGGAAACTAATAATTGGAATTGTAGCCTTAACACAAGTGAATGATGGAGAACAGCAAGAAAAATTTGACCAAGAAGCTCTAATGATAGCAAGAAAGAAAGACCTGCATTTATGTAGCACTTTACACAACATCATAATGTCTCAAAGCACCTTGCAACCAAATTTTGAAGTGTAATCACTGTTGAAATGTAGGGAAAAAGATAGCCAATTTGTACAGGAATCTCTCTCAAGCAACAATGTGAGAATCACAAGATAATGTGTTTGAGGTATACGTTGAGAGATAAGTATTGGGCAGCTCACCAGAAAGTTCTTTGCTGCCTCTTGGAATTGTATTATGGATTCTTTTGCATCTATTTCAGGGCAACAAGGATGTTGTATTAATATCTCATCCAAAACGCACAAGTCCTGATGGTGCAGAACTCAATCAATATTGCATAAGTACTGCAGTGAAGCACTATAAAGTCTCTGGACTGGAGTAGGATTCACAGGCAAGAAAGCTTCCCACTGAGTCATTGCTAACTGTATATTCCACCATCTCCTAAGAAGAGCAAATTGGAAATGAGAATGATGGGGAACAGAGAACCTTAGAATGAGTTTGTGCTGTGCCTGTTGAATGACATTGCAAAAGCCTTCAAGTGTCTTCAGGTTAGAGGCACCACATTGAGTTAGCTCAGTAACTCAGGTAGTTAAAATGGAAAATCTGTCAAGATTCCATTCCTGAATACCTGCTGGTTGTAATGAATTTAAGTCTACTACAAATACCAGCATGAGAAAAATCTTCTACACATAGCAAGTGTTTTGGGTCTGGAATACCTGGAAGTGTTGATGTAGAGATGCTGGCGTTGGACTGGGGTAAACACAGTAAGAAGTCTGACAACACCAGGTTTAAATCCAACCGATTTATTTGATAGTAAACTCGCAAGCTTTCGACTCGTCAGGTGAATGAGGTGTTCTGGTCTCCAACAGCACACATACCAGCACAGACTGTTTACAGATTACTAATTAGAATGTGAATCTTTACACCGAACCTGCTATTCAAGTCTTAAAGTGGCTAACAGTGTGAGTGGAAGGAGCACTGAGCACAGGTTAAAGAGATGTGTATTGTCTCCAGACAGCACAGAAGTGAGGTTTTTTGCTAACCCAGGCAAGTCATGGGGGTTACAGATGGTGTGACATGAAGCCAAGATCCCTGTTAAGACCATCCTCATGTGTGCGGAACTTGGCTATCAGTCTCTGCTCAGCGGCCAAAACACCTCATTCACCTGACGAAGACCATAGAGTTGAAAGCTTGTGAGTTTACTATCAAATAAATCGGTTGGATTTAAACCTGGTGTTGTCAGACTTCTTGCTGTGTATACCTGGAAGTGTGGCAGAGGCAGTTTCAATTGAGGGATTTGATTTGATTTATTATAGTCATATGTATTAACATACAGTGACAAGTATTGTTTCTTGCACTTTATGCAGACAAAGCACACTGTTCATAGAGAAGGAAATGAGAGATTGCAGAATGTCGTGTTACAGTCATAACAAGGGTGTAGAGAAAGATCAACTTAATGCAAGGTAAGTTCATTCAAAAGCCTGACAGCAACAGGGAAGAAGCTGTCCTTGAGTTGCTTGGTACCTCAGACTTTTGTATCTTTTTTCCGATGGAAGAAGATGGAAGAGAGAACATCTGGGGTTTGTGGGGTCCTTAATCATGCTGGCTGCTTTGCCAAAGCACCAGGAAGTGTAGACAGAGTTAATGGATGGGAGGCTGATTTGTGTGTTGAATTGGGCTACATTCATGACCTTTTGTAGTTCCTTGCAGTCTTGGACAGAGCAGGAGCCATTCCAAGCTGTGATATAACCAGAAAGAATGCTTTCTCTGGTGCATCTGTAAAAGTTGGAAAGAGTTCTAGCTGACATGCCAAATTTCCTTAGTCTTCTAAAAAAAGTAAAGGTGCGATGGGCTTTCTTAACTATAGTGTCAGCGTGGAGGAACCAGGACAGGTTGTTGTGATGTGGACACCTAAAAATTTGAAGCACTCAACCCTTTCTACTTTGCCCCCGTTGACGTAGACAGGGGCATGTTCTCCTCTACACTTCCTGAAATCAATGACAATCTCCTTCGTTTTGTTGACATTGAAGGAGAGATTATTGCACCAGTTTACCATATTCTCTATCTCACTTCTGTGCTTTGTCTCGCCATTGTTTGAGATCTGACCCACTACAGTGGTGTCGCCAGGAAACTTGAAAATCGAATTGTGTTGGAATTTGGCCACACAGTCATAAGTGTATAAGGAGGGTGCTGAGAACATAGCCTAAGAACACTGGAGCACCAGCGTTGAGGATGATCGTGGAGGAGCTGTTATTGCCTATCCTTACTGATTGTGGTCTGTGAATTAGGAAGTTCAGGATCCACTCGCAGAGGGAGGTGTCGAAGTTCCGCCTACAAAGTTTTAGACATGGTATTGACAGCTGAGCTGTAGTCAGTAAATAGGAGTCTGATATGGGTGTCCTTGTTATCTGGGTGTTCCAGGGTTGAGTGCAGGGCCAGAGAGATAGCATCTGCTGTGGATCTGTTGCAATAATAGGCGAACTGTAGTGGATCCAGGTAGTCCAGGAGACTGGAATTGAGTCGTCCATGACTAGCCTATCGAAACTCTTTGTAATGATGAATGTCATTGGTTGATAGTCATTGAGGCATGCTGATTGGTTTTTCTTACATATCAAGATGGTGGTTGTCTTCTTGAAGCAGATAGGGGCCTCTGATTGTTGTAAAGAGAGATTGAAGATGTCTGCAAATACTCTGGCTGATTGATCCACACAGGATCTGAGTGCTTGTCCGGACACCCATTCCAGGCCAGTTGCCTTCTGTGGGTTGACCTTCGAGAAAGCTATGTTGACATCTATATTGGTGACCCCAGATACAGATTCAACCAGGGCTTTCAAGGTGGGGGGCATGTTCTCGCTAACCTCTTGTTCAAAATGGGTGTAGAATGCATTGAGTTCATCAGGGAAGGGTGTGTTGGAGCTGCAAGAGAACATTAGATGATAATCTGAATAGAAACAGTGTGCAGGATTATGGGGAAAAGGCAGAAGAATAGGAGAATGGCACTAAATCATAATGCTGATTTGGAGAGCCGTTGCAGACACAATGAGCTGAATGTCTGCCTTTTGCACCGTAACAATTCTGTGATTTCTCAGTATCGCAGGACTCAGGAGTGTAACAACAAAACTGTCTTGCGATTTGAGCTAAATCTGTGTTTTTTTGTTTTTATTCCAACTCAATCCAATCAAGTCCAATTCAGAGTCCCAACAAGTTGAGACATTTCTGATCCAAGCTGACAGGACAGGGTGCTCACCTCCTGTCTTGGGCTTGATCTACATGAGCCAAGCTGATTGGAGTAGACATAGCTCTTCCTCCGAGGCTTGATCTCATTTGCATCTTAGCCAAAAGCTGAGATGCCGCTTTTAAAAATTGCTTCAAATGAAGCTAAGATGTAACATAACGACTTCAACCAAATGCAGCATGTCGACACTACACTTGATCTTAGCCAAAAGGCAGGGGAGCCATGTACACTCTTTCAGTATCTCAAACCACATTGATACTGGGTGAGGTTTTATTTGGTTCACTTCATAAGCTACTTTATTCCACTACAATGAAAATGTACAGAATAGCTGATACACTGAAGATCACTTGGTGCAATTAGTTCAGCTTCTGTTCCTGTACAGTTAAAGCAATATTGTGTGCATACAAATCTGTATGATAGTTCTTATCTAACCTGGAAAGATAAATTCCCTCTACTAACTGTTCTGCTAACAATACAGAGGTTATTTTTCTATTGCAGCCTTTCTGTTGTCCAGTCTCCTTTCTGTTCCTTTACCACCTTTTCTGATAAAAATCCTCTCTGCAGGCTGGCAGAGATGAAGGTGCAGATGTCCCCAGAATGATCAAACGTTGCTAACAAATCTATAAATAGACGATTATTTGGTAACTTTCCAAATCACTGCCCATCCTGCATGTAAAACATTTCTACTGCCACTAAATTGATACATTGGAATGGGATTGTCTGGAGCAATTAACAATCTTACAGATACTTCTGTTCGACTCATTTTAGAACAGTCCATTCCTGGATCCTATTCAGAGGGAACATTTTTTCATTCATTTGTGGGACATCAGTGACACTGGCTGGCCAGCATTTATTACCCATCCTTAGTTGTCTGAGGGCAGTTGAGAGTCAACCACATTGCTATGCCTCTGAAGCTGCATGTAAACCAGACTAGATAAACACGGCAGATTTCTTTCCATAAAGTACATTAGTGAACCAGATGGGTTTTTCCAACAATTGACAATAATTTCATGGTCATCAGCAAATTTTCAATTCTAGATTTTTTTTATTGAATTCAAATTCCACTGTCTGCTGTGACGAAATTTGAACCCAGTTCCTAGCACGTTAGCTGAGTTTCTGGATTAATAGTCTAGCGATAGTACCGCTCAGCCACAGAATTTCTATATCATACAGTATTAGGAAGCAATTCTCTGCTGCAAACCGCCACGCGCAATTTTCCTGCTACCACCATTGTCGATAAGTATCACGTACAATGATGTTGACCTTTCTTGGTCACAGAGGAAGAACAGTGACTTGTGCTGTATGAGAGAACTATTAGTGCCAATGGAACTATACCAGAATAAGAGTCAGCTTTTTCACAAGAGGGAATGAAATGGGAAAAATAAGGAATAATGTATCAGATGCCAAGTGTTGTTAAATGTAACCTCAGAGTCAACCCAGAAGCACAGTAAACAGTCCGGAGGATATGGGTGTGAGAGTTGTAGTAAAGTTCAGTGAATTACTGTAATGATAAAAGTAACCTTGCTGGCTAATCTGCTTCAATGGTGAAGACTAAACAACAGATTTCGAAGAAGACCCACTGTCTACGCAGAGATGCAAACTGGCCGCTAACTGTTGTAACAGCAACAATAAATGAGCGACATTGTACACCCAATCACTGATATGGTCACTGAGAGAGATTAGCTTCTCTCTTGTTTAATTTTCAAATGAAATATTTATCCAACTTCCCAAAGAAAGAATTTTTGATAATTGCTATCTTCTAACATGTAACATTTGGAAAATTCAGAGAGACAATTTTGTGTAATGTTTTCTTAGCATTAATTAAAACAAGCAGAAACCTATGAAATACTTGCAGTGAAGTTATCATCTCTACTGTAACAGAGCAGACTGGTGCTGTACACTGGGGAGAGTCAACGCCTCTCTCAACCATATCTTGGGAAAATAGAATCAGCTTCTAGCCTGATCGTACTCCAGAGAGAGTAAGGTGGCGTTTCATCTGAATATTCTCTGGGGAAAGAGAGATGGCACCTTGTGTGATGGTATCCCAGAGAGAGAATTGTCACCTTGCCTGATCTGGCACTTCATCTGGAGGTATCCAAGAAAAGAGAGTCAGCACCTCCCCTGACAGTAACTTGAAAAAAATTGGTATTTCATTTTACAGCATCCCAGATAGAGACAAAGACTTGGCTCCTCACCTGGCTATATAAAGGGAGAGAGTTGACACTTCACGTGGCCATACACAGAGAGAGTCGGCCCCTCACCTGGCCGAATACAGAGAGAGTCGGCTCCTCACCTGGCTGTATGCGGAGAGAATCGGCCCTTCACCTGGCCGTATACAGAGAGAGTCGGCCCCTCACCTGGCCGTATACAGAGAGGGTCGGCCCCTCACCTGGCCATATACAGAGAGTTGGCTCCTCACCTGGCTGAATACAGAGAGTGGCTCCTCACCTGGCCGCATAGAGAGAGAGTCGGCCCCTCACCTGGCCGCATAGAGAGAGAGTCGGCCCCTCACCTGGCCGTATACAGAGAGAGTCGGCTCCTCACCTGGCCGTATGCAGAGAGAATCGGCTCTTCACCTGGCCGTATACAGAGAGAATTGGCCCCTCACCTGGCCGTATACAGAGAGGGTCGGCCCCTCACCTGGCCGTATTACAGAGAGAGTCGGCCCCTCACCTGGCCGTATTACAGAGAGAGTCGGCCCCTCACCTGGCCGTATACAGAGAGAGTCGGCCCCTCACCTGGCCGTATACAGAGAGAGTCGGCCCCTCACCTGGCTGTATACAGAGAGAGTCGGCCCCTCACCTGGCCGTATACAGAGAGAGTCGGCCCCTCACCTGGCCGTATACAGAGAGAGTCGGCTCCTCACCTGGCCGTATACAGAGAGTCCTCCTCACCTGCCGTATACAGAGAGATCGGCTCCTCACCTGGCCGTATACAGAGAGAGTCAGCCCCTCACCTGGCCGTATACAGAGAGAGTTGGCCCCTCACCTGGCCGAATACAGAGAGAGTGGCTCCTCACCTGGCCATATATATAGAGAGTCGGCTCCTCACCTGGCAGTATACAGAGAGAGTCGGCCCCTCACCTGGCCATATACAAAGAGAGTCGGCACTCACCTGGCCGTATACATAGAGAGTTGGCTCCTCAACTGGCCGTACACAGAGAGAGTCAGCCCCTCACCTGGCTGTATTCAGAGAGAGTCGGCTCCTCAACTGGCCGTACACAGAGAGAGTCGGCCCCTCACCTGGCCGTATACAGAGAGAGTCGGCTCCTCAACTGGGCGTATTACAGAGAGAGTCGGCCCCTCACCTGGGCGTACACAGAGAGAGTCGGCCCCTCACCTGGCCGTATATAGAGAGAGTCAGCTCCTCACCTGGCCGTATTACAGAGAGAGTCGGCCCCTCACCTGGCCGTATTACAGAGAGAGTTGGCCCCTCACCTGGCCGTATTACAGAGAGAGTCAGCCCCTCACCTGGCTGTATACAGAGAGAGTCGGCTCCTCACCTGGCCGTATTACAGAGAGAGTTGGCCCCTCGCCTGGCTGTATACAGAGAGAGTTGGCTCCTCGCCTGGCTGTATACAGAGAGAGTCGATCCCTCACCTGGCCATGTACAGAGAGAGTTGTCCCCTCATCTGGCTGTATACATAGAGAGTCGACCCCTTACCTGGCCGTATACAGAGAGAGTCGGCTTCTCACCAGACTGTATACAGGCAGAGAGTTGCCTTCTCATCAGACTGTATACAGGGAGAGTTGGCTTCTTACCAGGCTGTGTACAGGGAAAGAGTCAGCGCCTCACCAGACTGTATGCAGGGAGAGTCGACTTTTCACCAGGCTGTATACAGAGAATCGGCTTCTCACCAGATTGTATGCAGGGAGAGTTGGCTTCTCACCAGCCTGTATACAGAGAATCGACTTCTCACCAGATTGTATGCAGGGAGAGAGTCAGCTTCTCACCAGGCTGTATATAGAGAATCGGCTTCTCACCAGATTGTATGCAGGGAGAGAGTCAGCTTCTCACCAGGCTGTATATAGAGAATCGGCTTCTCACCAGATTGTATGCAGGGAGAGAGTCAGCTTCTCACCAGGCTGTATATAGAGAGTCGGCTTCTCATCAGATTGTATGCAGGGAGAGAGTCGGCTTCTCACCAGGCTGTATACAGGGAAGGAGTTGGCTTCTCACCGGACTGTATGCAGGGAGAGAGTTGGCTTCTCACCAGGCCATACACAACGAGAGTCGACACTTTGCCTGGCTGTAAACAGGGAGAGTCAGTCCCTCACCCAGCTGCATACATATAGAGTGAGAGCCAGCATCTCACCTGATTGTATCCTGAGGAGAGAGTGAATGTCAGCATCTTGCCTGAAAGTAGCCTGGGGAGAAAGTTGGTTGATATCTCCTCTGACTGTATCCCACGGAGCTTACATTCCGTTGTTTTTTTTCCTTTTGCAGTTGGCAAGCACTTTCCTAAAACACCATTTTTATAAATTTTCATGCTTATCATCCCACTAAAAGAAGAGATTACATTTCTACTACTGTTTGAGTTGAAAATAGTGCCAAGAATTAAACCCAAGCTTTGAAATAATAAAACTATACCCAGACACCATCCTCCAGATAAACCCATCAACAGATACACTCCTTTTGTAACATTTTTTAACTGACTGCACTGAATGTAAAGTTTTTTGGACCATTTGATAGCAGCCACTTTGAATCTGAAACTGACCAGTCAATACAGTTCAGACAGACAAATTTATTATAGATGTTTGACTTTTGGTTGTGGGAGGCCCACGGGAATTAAGTGTGGGTAAACTCAGCATTGTTCCTGATGGGCAGGTACCAACAGCACCAAAATAACACTACATTAAATTGTAGGTGTCATTTACAAAGGTGGCAAGTCTGGGTGCTAAAAACTTAAATAAGTCTCAGATTCTCTTGGGTATGAAGATCTAAATTGCATTGTACTTAGGAATTTTCCTATGTTGCTCAATATTAAATATATAGCAGCATAATCCAGAGGTGTAAACATTTCTGTGATAGGAGCTGGGTGTTCTGTTTTCATAGATGCATTTATGTGCTTATGCAATTTTTTAAAGTGAACTAACAAACTCTTGTGTGGATAAAGCTAAGGCATGCTGTTGGGGCAAAATACAGAGAGCTTGACAGTGCATCAAATACCTGTATACTATGAATGGAATGATGTAGAGGGAGCTTTATTTTGTATCTCACCTGTTGTACTTGCTCTGGGAAAGCTTTAAGAGACAGTGTAGAGAAAATTTTACTCAACAATTGGTGTTGCATCTGATCTGGGAGTGCTCACACTCCTCATCATGAATAGCATAAAATTAGAAGTTTTCTTTGAGGAATTTATTGATCAGAAAAATCTGATACGCTAATAATGTTTGTCGTGCCGATGTAGATATTTTGTATCATAGAAAGATTTTGCATTGTAAAGCAATATAGGGGATGTGATATAAGATGTCAGATGACTATTTTGAGAAATATGTAACAAATACTTCAACCTAAGAAAAACCTTTAGTAAAGCTAATAGGACAGAGAATTAGAAGAAAGATACAGAAATGAAGGGAGGGGAAATCCAAGTGTCAGGTAAGTGATGGAATAAACCTTACTTCATAGCTTGAAGTGTAGATGGTGTTGCATGATGTGATTGGTGGGATGGACACCTTCTGTGCTAGACACTGCTACTAGCACAGTAAGCTCATCAGACAATAGTCAAAGATCTAGTAAATGGATCTTCTAACTGACTCTTAAAAGTAGGCATGCAAATCAATAACCAGCAGTCTGGTACACCCATAAATCTGACAGTGAGTTGGAAGCACCGTGAACTACCATAAAGGTCAGTACAGATGATGTCACTCCCATGTCATTTGATAACACAATAAAGATCTATTTCAGCCAGGCGATTCTGATACTTATCCCAGCCTAATGAAATGCCTACAGACCTGATCTTACACTCCCTCAAATTGCTAACTTAAAAGTGACTAAAGAATCAACTCCTTGCAGTTCATAAGTGAAAATCAATTATCTGCAGTTTTAAGAGGGCTTACAGTACCATTGTGAATGTTGAATAGGACAGGCCCATTCCATTGTCTTCATTTTTTTTTGCCTTTCTACAAATCAAATCTGCAAAGTGATATTTCCTGGGATAAAATTGCATGGACCATAAGTCTACAATGCGAAGCAGCCTGTTTGGCTCACCTAGACATGCCAGTCTGTATATTCCACATTATCCTTTTCACGCTACTTCATCTGATTTGATCAACGTATGTTTCCATTCCTTATGCATGTTCTGATATGAACCTATTACTCAGTTAAACCATATCATGTGACTGCAGGTATGAAAGTCATCATAGTCCCATAGGTTGATGTTCCCTTTGTGTGAGAGAGAGAGAGAGAGAGAGAGCTGATTGGTGGTGATTTAATCTGAGGATCATCGCATTTTAGGCAAGGCGCAAGACTAAGGAGTTGGGGTCTTATATAACCTCAACCTGAACAGGAATTGAACTGTGCTATTGGTATTGCACCACATCATGAACAGAAATTATATTATCATTCAGACCCTTGAATGTGTTCCAGCATTTGTTTAGATAATGGCTGACCTATATATTAACCCCATTGATCCATCTCAGTTCCATAACGTTTAATGCTCTTGCAAAAATCTAGCAATCTCCATTGTGTAATTTTCAATTGCTATGCAGCCTCAACAGCTGTTTGGAGTAAGAGTGTCCACAACCCTTTGTGTCAAGTATTTTCTGACATTACCCCTCAGTGACGTAACTCTAATATTAAGATTATACACGCTCAGGATCCACACTTTTACCACTTCCTGGGTGAAAAAGTTTACCTTAAACTCCAGACTTATTAGTGATTATTCTATATCCATCACCCTTCAACAAGCAGGAAGAACTTTCCAAGTCCATCCACCAAACCCAAAGAAGACAAGCAAAGCGTGTAACTCCTACTAAAACATTGGAAAACTGATTCTCAAACATAGTGTGAGCTACTGTTTATTTCCCCATTATTTGAAGAAAATATACATAACAGATCTGATATTCTGGCTAAGATCAATTAATTCTGCATGAGCTGATAATATTCTCTTGCACATAGCTTAGTGTTGCACTAAGCTATGGGTTTTGGGAGATTGGCACTAGTATATTCTTGTTGGGGATCCCCTAATTGGTGCCTCTGAATTCACATTCAGTTAAGAACAGTGGGAGAGGAACCTCCCTGATGCTGCTGGCTCATTCAGAAGACTGTTAGCTCTGAAAGTTCGGCAGCCCCATGGTGAGAGGTGGGAGCTTTGTGGGCCTTCTCCAGGGAGGCAGTCATAGAGAGGTAAGGTTAAAACAAAAATTCCAAGAAGCTAAGTAGGCATGCTGCTTGGATTAGAGAGATCCCCTCAAATCCCATTGAAATTAGCCCTCTTCCAATTTAGTTCTACTTTGGGTTGTGCTTCCTTATCCTATAACTAATCCAAACTCTATGATGATCGCTGTTATCCTAGAGTTCTTTCAGAGACATTTGGTTCACTTGGCCCACCTCATTCCCCAGCTAAAGATCGCGATCCAACAGTATTGGCTTCTTCAATGCTGAACTGACAATATATTGGTCAAGGAAGCGCTCCTTGGTACATTTCAAAAATTCCTCCCATCCTTTCCCTTGACTCTAATATTTTCCCAATTAACATTTGGATAATTAAATTCTCCCAATGTGTCACCACTCTGTAGTTTTTAACATATCTCTCTGATTTTCATGCAGATTTGCTCCTCTAACTTTCTGTCCCATTATTTGGAGGCCTGTAGAATACCCCAGTAGTGTGATTATACTCTGTTTGCTTCTGAACTCTAACTAAATAGATACTATCTTTTCCCCCTTGAGAGCTTCTTCTTTTCCAACACCACACAATGTCATCCCTATTTAGCACTGCACATCACCTCCCCTATTTTTTCTGAACACTGTATTTTTTGGCACATTTCAGTTATTGCTATTGAATCATATTCTCAATGGCTATTTGTGTTTTTCCTCCCCAAACTTACCTATGGATTTACAAACATGCATTTCAAACCTATTGTTATATTCCTTGTAGTCCTTCTTAATCTTTTTCAATTTCATGTGGCTCTACTTCCTTTTCTAATATTTTCTAATGCTCTCACTCTTTAATGCATCCCAAAAATGTGCTCTTAGGCTGATTGGATAACAAATTGTCCCTATATTGGTCCCTATATGGGAATCTTCCACAATAGGTATAGCCTAAAGTCATGGATATGTCATTAAGACGTTAGGACGGCAGTGCGGGCTCGTTGGGCCGAAGGGCCTGTTTCCCGTGCTGTGTTGTCTTTGTTCTTTGTAATTGCTACTCTGAATGCTGGTGCCCACCTGTAGAACCATAGAATTCCTGCAGTGCAGAAAGAGGTAATTCGTCCTGACACCGACTCTCCGAAAGAGTATCTCACCCATCCTGTCCTAACCCCATAATTTGCACATTTATCATGGCTAATCTCTATAACCTACACATCTTTGGATACTAAGGGGCAATTTAGATCAGCTGATCCAACGTAATCTGTATATCCATGGGATGAAAGCCAGAGGAAACTCATGTAGACATGGGGAGAATGTGCAAAAGTCACACAGTTACTCAAGGTTGGAACTGAACCTGAGTCTCTGGCACTATAAGGCAGAGCACTAACCACTGTGCCGCCATGCCACACAATTTTGTTTAAACTCTCTCCAAGCACACTAGTGAATCTTCTTACGAGGATCCACTCCTGTTGAGTAAAATTCATCTTTTGAATAAATGCCTCTTGTCCTAGTGTGATCCAAATGTCCTGCCACTTGCATTGTGCTTCAAGCTACATTGATTCTCCCACAGCACTGAGAGTAGTCAAGAGAGTACCATCTTCGAATTTCTACTCTGCACTAGCTCCTGAAAGTCGGACTACAGAACTTCAATACCTGCCCTTTTTGATGTGACTCACCTCTGGCTCACTCCCTTCCCCTGCAGATATTTTGCACCTTCTCTGTGATGTCCTTTATCCTGGCATCATATGGCAACACAACAGATGGGACTCTTGATAACATTACAGAAATATTTATCTCTCTTCCTAACTATGGAATTTTCTATAAGGCATGAAATGATTTTGGTGAATAGGATTAAGGAAAATCCAAAGGTTTTTTACTCCTATGTTAGGAATAAAAGGGTGGTTAGAGGAAAAATCGGACCTCTTAGGGACAGAGGAGGGGAACTGTGTTTAGAGCCCGAGAGAATGGGGGAGATCCTGAATGAATACTTTGCGTCAGTATTCACGAAGGAGAGGAGCTTGTTGACAGCTCCTGTCTCTGAGGGAGCTGTGGACCAGTTGAAGGAAATATCCATACTGAGGGAGGAAGTGTTAGAGCTTCTAGATAGCATTAAAACTGATAAATCTCCGGGACCTGATGGCATTTATCCCAGGCTGCTTAGGGAGGTGCGAGGTGAAATTGCTGAGCCTCTGACGCAATCTTTGTCTCTTCTGTGGACACAGGTGAGGTCCCAGAGGACTGGAGAATAGCTAATATTGTACCGTTGTTTAAAAAGGGTAGTAGGGATAACCCTGGAAAGATTGACATCAGTGGTAGGGAAGCTGTTGGAGGGGATTCTTAGAGATAGGATGTATAGGCACTTAGAGCGTTGCGATCTGATTAGGGATAGGCAGCATGGCTTTATTAAGGGGAGGTCGTACCTTACGAATCTGGTAGAATTTTTTGAGGAGGTGACGAAAACGGTGAATGAAGGGCAAGCCGTTGATGTCATCTATATGGATTTCAGTAAGGCATTTGACAAAGTCCCTCATGGGAGTTTAGTTGAGAAAGTCAAGGCTCATGGGATACAAGGACAGGTAACTAGATGGATAAGTAACTGGCTTGGTAATAGGAGACAGAGAGTAATAGTGGAAGGGTGTTTTTCTAGCTGGAGGTCGGTCACTAGTGGTGTGCCACAGGGCTTGATACTGGGACCTCTTCTATTTGTAATATATATAAATGACTTGGAAGAGGGAGTAAGTGGAGTGATCAGCAAGTTTGCAGACGATACAAAGATGGCTGGACTTGCGGATAGTGAGGAGCATTGTCAGGCGATGCAGCAGGACATAGATATAGGCTGGTAGCTTGGGCAGATAGATGGCAGATGGAATTCAATCCTGATAAATGCGGTGATGCATTTTGGAGAAAGAATGTAGAGGGGGAGTATATGATAAAGGGTAGACCTATTAAGAGTGTAGAAACGCAGAGGGACCTGGGGGTACAGGTGCACAAGTCTCTGAAGGTGGCAGAGCAGATGGAGAAGGTTGTGAAGAAAACATATGGTATGCTAGCCTTTATAGGAAGGGGTATAGAGTACAAGAGCTGGCCTTTAATGTTGCAGTTGTATAAAACATTGGTTAGACCTAATTTGGAATACTGCATCCAGTTCTGGTCACCTTACTATCAGAAGGATGTGGAGACTCTGGAGACAGTGCAGAGGAGGTTTACCAGGATGCTGCCTGGTATGGAAGGTCTGAATTACGAGGAGAGTTTAGGCAAATTGGGACTGTTTTCCTTAGAAAGACATAGACTCACAGGAGATCTAATAGATGTGTACAAGATTATGAGGGGTATAGATACAGTAAACAGGGTTATGCTTTTTCGTAGGATGGACTCGAATACCACGAGGGGTCACGGGCTTAGGGTGAGGGGGATAAGGTATAATTTGGATGCTAGAGGGAGTTTTTTCACACAGAGGATGGTGGGGGTCTGGAATGTGCTGCCAAGTAAAGTGGTGGAGGCAGGTACTCTGGAGTTATTTAAGAAATACTTAGATGGGCACATGAACAGAATGGGAATGGAGTGGTGTAGAAAACTGATTTAAATAGGGATCATGAGCCTTGGGAGTCCCTGGGAAGTGTGTAAATAGATGATGATATTGATGTACTTGTTTTTATCCTACAGGTGCTTTGGTCCACCTTGTTGTCTAACGAGGGGCATACACGCGATGGGTCGTGAGAGGGCTGCTCTTGGATTTTTTTCCGAGAGTATCCTAGTGCTTCACGTCGTTAGTGTACGCTTGACCTGGACCATTTGATGGGCAACACGACAGCTCAGTGACTATCGCTGTGCTGTGCAGATACATGGATTTGGGCCTGTGTCTGTGGGAGTTTGCGCATTCTCCCCGTGCTTGCGTGGGTTTTCTCCGGGTGCTCCGGTTTCCTCCCACATCCCAAAGATGTGCTCTTAGGCTAATTGGCAAAACAAATTCTCCCTAAATTGTCTCAAATTTGGTTTTTAATCCATAGATCTATAAACATAGACAGGGATCACGGGTAGAGGTGGGAACATCGGGATGGCGGCACGGGCTCGTTGAACCGAAAGGCCTGTTTCCTGTGCTGTTCTGTTCTTTGTCCTTTATACTCACTGCATCTCTACTCATTGCTGTTTTCCTCTGTGCAGTTCCATGTCCATTGGTGCCATAATCTTGCTTCACAGCAGTTTGCGATGTTGAATACTGGTGTGTGCTTAATGACTATGCCATAAGGGGAGATGCAGCTGGCTGTTTATTTGCCATTCAATTATATCTTACACACCCATTAAATAGTGCTTGTTCAGCATGAATATCCTTTGCCAAAAAAGTTCATGGGTTGTTTTTCCCCTTCTCTTGATGAAGGCAGGCATGCATATCATACGCTGAGAGGAACCAGAACAGTTGTCATTTCCAATTAGTGTTCCCAGATTACATTCCCAACAGTATTCCAATTCAACTGCCTTCAGCTCCCTCTATTAATGGGGTCATGACCATTGGACATTAAGTTGTCATGATCCTGGTATTGTTAGGTTCATTGTATATCTTTGTCCATTTGCTTTTTTTAAAAGAATTAACCTTTTGATGACTTAAATATAAAGCCTTACTCTCTGAAGGCTGAATCTCTTTTATAGATATGAGGGGAAAAGAGTGTTTTAAATAATTTGGCATTTTTACCTCTGAGCCCTTCCTTCAGTAAAGACTGCCACCTGATGAGAAACCACTCAGGTTCTTCTTCTTGATTTGGGCTGGATTAGCTGATATTAGTGATACCACATGTTTACATAAAAGAAACATTTTAGCCACAGTGACTCCTCCTGACTCTTATTCAGTGACTGTTGCTAGAAAATACACGTCTATAGTTATTGTGGTCCTGTACCTCTCTTTTGAAGTTGCTGATTTTCATTGGGCATTCTGGGTACCATCTGGTAGCCTCCTGACTCTGGTTGGTGAATGGGTCCATGAGTACTGTGTGCCCTAGAATAATGCAGTGTCCTCGGGTCAGGTTGTATAAATAATAGTTGCCCTCTAGTGCCTGTCATACCATCCTTTCCCTCCCAAGTCTTGCGCTGCTGAGGACTTGGCCTCAGTTTGGTATTGTTCTAAGGGTTCCTGGCACAAGAAACATTCCATTCATATATCAGCCTAGATAATATATGGCGGCAAGATATTTGACTGTTGGCAGGGTTTGACACATACTGAACCCATACTATTCCAATGTCCATATGTACACTTTTGCCATGGGAATCAGGCTGGAACTGACCCAGGTCCCTGGCACTGAGTGTAACAAGTATTCTAAGTCAGAGTATTATAAAATAAATACATAAACCACATGAGGAGATATTAAGTCACATGACCAAAAGGTTGGTCAAAGAGGTCAATTCTAGGGAGTATTTATTGAAGCCATTTTTAAGAAAGCTATTTGTAGCATCTTTATTGTTGCTGAAGTTAAGATCTGCTGACTCAGCAAGGTCAAAACAAACTTGGGACTGCCTGGCCTTTATCAGGAAAACTCGCACACACAGTTTTTAACTAGTTGTTGAATCCTCATAGGAATGGATGTCCTTTGAAGATGGGCATGTTTTCTGTCACATGATACTGGCCAAAAGGAACGTCTGTGAAGTCATGTGCATACCACTCTCAAAGTAAGGAGATGTGAGAAGCAAGGTTTTTACACAGAGTAGTATGTGTCTAGAATGCACTGCCAGGCATGGTGGTGGATGCAGATATGATAGGGACGTTTAAGGAGCTTTTGCATAAGCACATGAATACGCAAGGAATAGGGGGATACAGACCAAGGTAGCACGTAAAAGGGATCAATTTAAATTTGACATCATGTCGACACAACATTGTGGGCCGAAAGGCCTGTTCAATGTTCTGTGTTCTATAACGTGGATCGTTGAGAGCCCAAGTAGCTTACATATAACAATGAGGCGCACACAGCACGAATGCTCCGTAATACATAAAGCTTGGGACTTTTAAAATAAAAGACTGTGTGGACTGATAATCCTACTCCTGTTAACTGAAAACTTTGTAAAGCTGGAAGTAGATTGGAAAAATTGTTAAATCTGAGAGCTTTATGATGTATGGACATGTCTTAACAATGCAAGAGTTGGAAATGAGCACCTGATTATGGTGAAGTTGTTCATCAGAAATTATATCTCAAGAGATTCTTGCACTTGGAGTCGGATGTTTAATTATGGTGTTAACAACTAGGACTTTTAGTAATTTGAAATTAAGTGTATAAATCTTGAACAAGTTCTATACTAATAAAAACTACAGCTGTACTATTAACATTCACAAATCTTCCATGTGCCTTCCTCTGAGTTGCTAATAAAAGTTTCATACTTAAATTCTATTTCCCGGACTTAAAGAAGGATTGTAAAAAGGGTGCAGAAATATTCGGTAAATACATAATTTGAAGCTGCTTTGGGTCTTCGAATGAGCACAAAACTCACTCTCTTGAGGAAATAAGGAGAAATAAGAGTAAAACACTCACTCCCTCCTCTTTCATAGAGTGGCTCCAAATGTAGTGAGACATTGTGCTTGGGGGACCATGTCTTCAGCTGCCTGGGCTCTGAGCTCTAGAATTTCCTCTCTAAACCTCTGTCCCCCTGTACCTTAGTTTCTTCTTTATAGATACTCCCTGGAATTGACCTCTTTGACCCACCTTTTGGTCATGTGACTTTATATCTCCTCATATGGTTTATATATTTGTTTTATAATGCTCTGCCTTAGAATGCTTGTTACATCACAGTGCCAGGGACCCAGGTTCAGTTCCAGCCTTGGGAGTTTTTACGTTCTTCCTCCTCCTCCACCCTGGTATCTTTGTGGGTTTCCTCTGGATGCGCCAGTTTCCTCCTACAGTCCAAATATGTGCACATTAGGTGGATTAGCCATGCTCAATTGCCTCCCTTTGTGTCCCAAGATATGCAGGTTATGGGGATTAATAGGGTAAATATATGGGGTTGGGGGATAGGGCCTGCTTCAGATGCTCTGTTGGAGAGTTGGTGCAGACTCAGTAGGCCAAATGGCTCCTTTTTGTGCTCGATGGGACAAATGGCCCCTTTCTGCACTGTAGGGATTCTTTATGACTCTCAAGGCTCTGCACATGTTGTTATACTGTCCAACATCTACACTCAGATATGGTGATACACTCTGTCTGCTACCTCACATAGTGAGTCCTAACATAACTCCTCACAAATGGTGACCTATATTTCCTATCCCTCCTGGACATGAACCATAAAATAGGCACTGCATAGGGTCAGTGAGATCATGTGGTGAATCAAAATCATGATACTTAAATACAGTCTGGATAAAAATAATTTCTGTATCATTAAAATGATGATCATCTGTACAGTCATGATGAGAAATGCATGATAGCCTTTCTCAGACAGGTGATTGTTGTAGACACAGATCTTCAGGCAATGAGATTGTAGTGTTGGCTCATAATGATGTGTTAATTTGATAATTAGGGTACCTCAGGCAATAAGAAAGAGCTGTTGTTTGCAGACTCGATTCGTCACTGTGTCTGTGAATGATGATATTACATCTGCCTTATGTGAAGGGTAAGAGAGACAGAATCTCACTGTGTCTGACTGGTGATATTGGAGCCTTATGTGTGAGAGAGGAGTGTTTCACTATGTCTGTTGAGGTCGCTCTACGAGAAGGAGCAGGAAGAGAATGCCTCACTCTGTTTGCAGCAGCTAAAAAAAACTGGAAAAATTTATATTTGTCTGCTCTTATGTATGTAACAATGCTGAAGAACCTTCAGTGTTGCAAGTAGGGTCAGTTGCTTTTTTATCCTCTTAGTTGAGCATAACTGCTCAAGAAATGTCCAGTCAGTCTTTTTTGTTGAAGTGATGGCAGCAGGCAACCAGACAATCAAATCTAATCAAAATTTCCCCATTGTGTTGAAACATTTCATCAGGCTGTAATTGGGAATGCCATATGTGTTAGTAAGCTGCATGCATTCCATGCTTATTACTTCAAAAAGAAGATAGAACATAGAACATTTCAGCGCAGTACAGGCCCTCCGGCCCTCGATGTTGCGTCGGCCAGTGGACCCTCTAACCTAAACTATTCCAATATCATCCATATGCCTATCCACCGACCATTTGAATGCCCCCAAAGTAGGCAAGTCCACAACTGCTGCAGGCAGGGCATTCCACGCCCTCACCATCCTCTGTGTAAAGAACCTGCCTCTGACATCCGTCCTATAACTACCACCTCTTAATTTAAAGTTACGTCCCCTCGTGTTGGTCATCACCATCCGAGGAAAAAGGCTCTCACTATCCACCCTATCCAATCCCTTGATCATCTTATACGCCTCAATTAGGTCACCGTGTAACCTTCTTCTCTCTAATGAAAATAACCTCAGGTCCCTCAGCCTTTTCTCATAAGGCCTTCCCACCATACCAGGCAACATCCTGGTAAACCTCCTCTGCACCCTTTCCAATGCTTCCACATCTTTCTTATATTGCGGCGACCAGAACTGTACGCAATACTCCAAGTGCGGCCGCACCAGAGTTTTGTACAGTTGTAACATAACCTCACGGCCCCTAAATTCAATCCCTCTACCAATAAAAGCTAACACACCATACGCCTTCTTAACAACTTTATCAACCTGGGTGCCAACTTTCAAAGAGCTATGTACTTGTACCCCAATGGCTTGCACCAACGTAGTACATTATCGTTTCACAAAGTGCTTCTTAGAAATGATTTAATTTTGAAATACAATAGCTGTTCTTAGAAAAGTGGCAGTAATTTTGCCTGCAGCAAGATTGCAGAGAATGCATTGAGACGATGAATCAGTAAACTTGCTGTTAATTGAGAAAGACATGTTGGGTGGGGCATCAGATCTGAACAGGCAGTTCTATGGTTTATGTGTCTTATCAAAATGATGATACCTCCAACAATCCCTGCATTCCTTTAGTATTGCGTAGGAATCACAGCCCGGAGTTGCATTTGAACCAGGAGCAGAGATGTGGAATCTCAGATTGGAGTCAACAATCAGAATCTGTTTCACAAATGTCTTTTAAGAAAGGAAGTCCTTACCTGGTCTGGCCTATTGCAGACCCACTGTGGTTGACCCTTAGATTTCTCTGAAATGGCTTAGCAAGTGTATTAGAGAATAAAGTTACTCCAGGACGCAAGTCATTCAGTTGTAGCTAACTGCTACAAAGTCTACAAAAAGGAACGAATCCTAAAGAGCACCCAGGCATCGGAAACAATAATGGCAAACTCAAGCCTACAAAGTCCTCCTCCTGAACGACAGGGGACTCGTACCAAAATTGGGAGAATTGTCCCACAGGCTGTTCAAGCAACACCTTAACATAGTCAGGCTCATGGAAACATACTTTACAGACATGTCCCAGTGACTACCATCATCATCCCTGGATATGTCTTGCTCCATCAACAAGACAGATGTGTCAGAAGTGGCAGGCAGCACAGTAGTATACAGTTAGGAGAGAAATGCACTGGTAGTTCTCAACATTGTCACTGGATCTGTGAAGTCTGAAGGCATTGCCAATTAGCATAACAATTATGGCACTGCTTTAGTAATCTAGAGACCTGCATTAATGATCTAGAGACATGAGTTTAAATGCCATGTGGTAGCAGGGGAATATCATTTCAATTAATAAACTAAATCTAGAATAAAAATCTTGTACTGGTAAAGGTGATAATAAAGCTATTGGATAGTTATTAAAAATCCATCTAGTTCACTAAATGTCCGTTAGAAAAGGAAATCTGTTGATGTATACATGCTTCTAGACTCTCAGTAATATAGTTGATCCTGAATTATTCTTTGAAGTAGACCATCAATCCACTCAGTTGCGTTCAAAATTGTGGTTCACCACCATCATCTCGGATATGAATTTATTCATAAATAAATTAAAGAATGTATAGCTGCAAATTGTTATACTGTTTTGAAGTCCCAGGCCAGCATGGTATTTGGAACCAGGATTATTGCACTGAACCTACAGACTAGATGGAGTTTGAACTAAGTGTATTTCGTTGGTAGCACTCTTGCCTCTGAGTCAGAAAGTTGATTCTATAGATTATGGAGGATATAGAGTAGGATCAGTAATGTATTTATTAAATTCCATCATTGAAGAAGAACCCTGTTATAAATGTGATAAATCTCACAAATGATTAATAGCCTGATCCCAAGCATGTAAAGGTGATGAAAAGCTTTGATTATTCACCATTCGTTTTCATTTTGTTAATTTTGCTCAACACTTTCATATTTCATCAATATATATAGTGGTTTTAAAGCTGTTAAAGATTGCAGAGTGTTACAAAAAGAATGCAACAACGGTCAACTGCTAGAAGAAAGTTTGAATAAAGACAAGTGAAGTTGGAATTGAAGTATCGGGGAGAGATGGCTAAGGTGGAGTCAAATAATCAGGGAGAGATGATTGAAAGTGGAGTCAGAGTTGTTGGGAGGTAATTGAAAGTTCAAACCTTTCCTGATTGAATGCATTTATTCTAGCTGAGATACTCTTGTTGGATTCTTCCTTGGTAAATTACTTAAGTGTATTTCAGTGAGCCTGATTAATTTGTTTAACTGTTTAGAACATCACAGCCAAATAAATCCTTTCGTCTACACACACACACACACACACACTTTCCGAATGCGTATTTATCGGATAGCCATTTTGGCTGATTTTGCTATTCTCCCTCTGATCAAAGTTAGTGATGCACTTGTGGTGCCCATGATGATGCCCTGGTTGAGATTTGTGTAGAGATGCTGGCGTTGGACTGGGGTAAACACAGTAAGAAATCTTTCAACACCAGGTTTAAGTCCAACCAGTTTATTTGACAGTAATCCCACACAATTTGACAGTGGGATTACTATCAAATAAACTGGTTGGATTTAAACCTGGTGTTGTGAGACTTCTTACTGAGATGTGTATCCATTGGGCCTTGCTTGGTCTGTAAGGGTCACCTCTACCTTGTTCTTTCTAACAAACTACTGGAAAGTCAGAATATTGAATTACCTGGAGCCAGGAAAATTTAGAATATCTCCCCACACAGTCCAAAAAGAAACAAAACAATTAGAAAAAAGCAGGAACATGTTGGTTTTAAATTTCATTCTTTCCAGATTCCAGCAAGTGAAAAAAGAATGTCAGAGAAAGCAAGCTGTAATTGTTATCCTATGAAATGCATCTTAAACAGGATTGAAACTGTGACTGGCCATTTTTAATTGCATGAGAGCAATATACACTTAACTATGCAAGCAGGAGTTACAGTGGATGAGGAACCTCTGGCCTCTTTAGTGTTTTTAATTCTGGGCTGGTCTGTCTGTGTGAATGAAGATGTATTTTCAGTGTTGTTGACGCTGATTGTTGGGAGAGCTTGCCAAAAGGAGTGAAACAGTAGCTGGGAACAGACAGCGTGCCTCCAGGCTTGAGACTGGTCTGGCTCCACAATTTGTAAACATAACCCTCAGCCCCATCAAGCAGGCATGCAATTCATCTGATCAACAGGCAGGAAGTTCTGGATTTTTTTGTATGTAAATTGGGCTATTTGTGCCTGAAAGGAATCTTTACGTTTTATGGAGCTTGTTTAAAGAGGTGAAAATCACTAGATTGATGGAATAGGCTGGAAACTCATGCATAGGTGAGAGCTGTTTATTTGCTTTGAGGTGAATGTCACAACTGATCCCAGACAAATGTATATGTATATCCAGCCCATTGTCATCTTACACTAATTGTAGAGTAAATTGTTTCCTTACCTCATAGAATCTGCAGTGCAGAAGGAGGCCATTTGCCCCATTGAGCCTACACCAAAGACAATTCCATCCAGGCCCCAACCCCGCAACCCCACATATTTAGCCTCCTAATCCCCCTGACACTAAGCCAATCAACTTAACCCACACATCTTTGAACTCCTGGAGGAAACCGGAACACCCGAAGGAAACCTATGCAGACGTGGGAGAATGTGCAAACTCTGCATAGTGACCTAGGCTGGAATTAAGCTCTGATGCTGTGAGGCCACTGTGTCACCATGCCACTCTTATGTTCCAAAGAATTCTGAACTCAGGCTAAAGCTTATATCAAACAATCACGGCTCAGTGAAACCATCAGGATAGAATGCAACAGATCAAATCATTTCTCATCCACATTGATTGTACAATGTTTATGTTTCAAACTGAAGCGGATTGAATTATTTTCCATTCACAGCACTTCAGTTGAACTTCAATGTATTAACTATTCCTCATTTGGAAAGAAAAGAAAGACTTGCATTTGCACATAGCACATTTCAGGACATCCCAAAGCAGTTCACAGTCAATGAAGTGCAATTAAAATATAGCTAGTTTAGTAGTGTAGGAGTTGTGCTGTCAATTTGCATAGCAAGGTCCCACAAATAGCAATGTGATAACAACCAGACTACCTCTTGGTTAGTGATATAGAGGGATAAGTATTAGCTAAGACTCTATGGAGAACTCCTCTAGCTCTCTTTCTATCATTTTGTTGATGATTGCTTCTGTCATTTTGTCAGTAGTGTAGAAGTGATTTTCACAAAAATAATTCATAGGATTAGATCTCATTGGTTTGTTGATTTTGTGGATGGGATAAATCTGTGAAATGATCTACATTACTGCATGAAGCTAATGGCAAAAAAGCCAGTGGAATACCTTGACTAACGAAGTGTCATGTGTTTGCATTGAGATTAAGTTATTGTAGTTATTTCCAATTTTCTCCTCATTTCTCTTGAAAGTGCTGACTTGCACAATACCTTGCCCTATCCACACATGATACTTCTAGCATTTACCAGTTTGTCACCCACTGACAGCCTTCTAGGATTTCCTCCATGTGATCATTTGTTGTATTTGATATTGGGAATTAGCTTTTGAAGGATTTTTATTGGAAGCTGGGCTTGAAAACAGAAATTTGAAAACAGAAAACAGTTCAGTGCCAAACCTGATTGGCTTGCAGAGAGCAACCAGCTATTGCTGAAACTTTGCAACTCCAAATGAAAGTTTTGCACAACCACTACTGTATAATACTGGAGTGCAGTACTGCCTGCACAGGTCAGGTCTGTCCCTGTGTAACACTAAGGTACTGTACTAATGGGTATAGGTCTTACTAATACTGTGGTATAATAGTGTTACTGTAGAACTGTGGTACAGTACTGATGGATATAGATTTGTCAGTGTATAACATTGGCACACAACCCTAATGAGTACAGGTCTGTCACTGTCTTAAAGGTTGTTTCTCCAAGAGCCCTACATGAAATCTTGGAGGGTAGTGATCAAGCAAGGGAACCCTCTGTTTTTTCTTCTTTTCCTTACTCATTTAAAGTCTTGTCCGGTAGAGAATAGCACAAACTCTAAATGCATCTTGGGACCTTTCTTGTTACTATGGCTTAATGAAAAGCCTGGACTGCCTTTCTCTCTGGATTAGTGAAGTGGAGAAGGGGGTGGGGGGGGGAGGTGGCGGTGGTTGTTAGTGAGGAAGAGGGAGGGAGGAAATTGAGTATGAATGACGTAAAATAAGATTAAAGTAAGGTCAGTTCCAGAAAATAAATAGAAAGCTAGTAAATAAGGAATGTCGAATATTGTTATCAGATATAATATGGTACCACAGAAGTTTCCGGTGAAGGGTTTAGCTTGGCCACTTTATATATACACAGTTTAGAATTAGCAACTGTTCTTGTGGAGAATTTCATTGTGTTAGATGACCAACATTTTTTCTCCAGATACAGATCATTTTCCAACTATTGAAGTCATAGTCTGAGCTGTAAGTGATGGCTCCAGTCAACGATGGACACATGACTAGGAAATGGCAGCTTATGCATTGTAAAAGCCACATCAAAGAAGCCATGAATTTTAATTGAGCACAAAAGGGAACCTTGTTTTTCACTTGCCTCTCCAGCTTTATATTCTATTTTTATCAATTTTCTTTGCTTCTCCCATCCCTATGCTAAGGTTTCTAATATAGTACCCTGAGCAACCCTATAAGTGCTTATTCTTCGTGTATGAACCAATTTCTTCAGTATTGGCAGACTGTTGAGTTATAAGTACATCACAATAAGACTTGATCCTGTACTTAGCCTGACGTCCATAGAAGCATATTTTCTAGCAATACTCACGGGTTAATGATCATGAATAATAACTTTTAATGATTTTTTTCTCCTCTCCTTTGCCTTAGGGATAGTAGGAAAATTGTAGTGGTTCTATGGTCTGGAAAATTGTCAACTAACTTAAACTTGAGTCTTCCATCTGATATCAAGCTAACTGGCTCCTAAAAAATATAAAGTTGGACACAATATGCATGTTGCCTACTCCTTTTTGCAAAGCTGAATGGGTTCCTTTAAACATTCAGCAAGCTCGAAAAAAAATTTTATATCACAATTACTTTGTCTGTCTAAAGTCACATGAAAAATATCTCCCAAGTTGTTCTAGAGAATAAAGGTTCACATTGGTGAAAGTCAAATTTAGAGCTAATGTCAGGAAATTGGTCTTTGAACAAGGAATCACTTTTGTTCATGGACCAGTTATCAGCTTTGAATTGTTCCATGCAGTGCCTTTACTCAGTTTTCATCTATTGATTTAGCCAAATCCTGGACGACTGATTGGGCGACTGACAAGGTGAAACCAGTGAAAGGTATTAGCGGTCCTTCCATCAGTAATATGGAGAAATGCCTGTCTTCAAACACACAAGTCTATAAAAGTCGAATGAGTAGAGGAAGTTGATCAGATGTTGACTTCAGATAAACCTTTGATGATAACAAGGAACTATGTCTTGTACATCCAGCACAATTTACCGCATGGTATTAGGGGGCACTTGCACATTGAATGAAGCACAAGATATCAATGACATCCTGGCATGTCTCCAGTTACCACTGACTAGCCTTCAGCACTGGAGCATAGAGTGTGCAATCAGGATCACAAGATTTAGACAGTCATCTTTCTCATTCTAATGATGTGCAGTTTTTTGTTTATACCAATATATTCTGTCTATCAGGACTCACTAAAGCCCTTGTGCACTTCCAGTGAGAACCTTCATAACACCTTGACCATAAAAGACATTGCCCTGATGTTAGGTTAGTATAAGGTTATTCTGGGAATTGCCAATACTCCCGCCTTAATCCTGGTCATGTATCTGAATTCAGAATTTGCTGGCTCAGTGTTAGTTCTCTCGTGTGGGCTCCAGCCCAACTCCAGAGACTTAATTAATAATCTAGTGTTGTAGTACCGTAGTGCTACATTGTCAGATATGCTGTCTTTTGGCTGAAAAAAATGTTTCCTCTTGAGTAGACTTTAAAAATCTCGTGGCACAATGTGAAGAAGAGCAGGAGAATTTTCCTGATATACTGGTTAATATTTATTCTGCAAGCAGCACCAAAAAATTGATAGTCTGATGGTTACTTCAGTACTGTTTGTGGAGTCTTGTTGTATGCAATTAGCTGCCCCTTTATAAAAGAAAACCATTCTTGGAATGTGGGCACTATTGGCTTGTCTGGATTTTTTGCAGTTTGGATGGTGAAAATGCTTCTCAGGCGCTCTTAAATAAGAGTTCCAGGATTTTGAATAATGACATATGGTCCAAGTCAGGTTGCTGTGAGACTTGGAGGGGAACTTTTCAGTGGTAGTGTTTCCCATGGTCATGCTTTTGTGTTGTCATTCTCGATATTAGAGGTTAAGAGTTTGGACATACTCCTGGAGAAGTTTTGGGTCACTGTGCAGTATACCCTGTGGATCTTATGCACTGTGGTTGTAGTGCATCTAAGATAGAAGGAATGAATGTGCTGCTGATCAAGTGTTTTGTCCTCAGTAAGTGTTGAGCTTCCTGAGGGTTCTTGGAGATCCATTAATCCGGCAAATTGGACATTTCTTTGGTTTGTAGGCGGCAAAACAAATTTCAGAAGTCACAACTGAGCCATTTGCTATTTATGGTGATGATGATACATTGAATGTCAAAGAAAATTGTAAGACTCTTTCTTGTTGGTCATTGTCTGGCACTTTTATGGCATGAGTGTTACTTGACATTTATAAGATCTAGCCTAAATATTGTCCACACTTCTTTCATATGAGCATGAATTGATTCATTATCTGTGGAATTGTTAATGAAATGCAACACTGCAATCATCCGTGTACAGTCCCCCATCTGCCCATATGAAAGGGAGGTGTTAACTGAGAAAGCAGTTTAAAATAGTTGATTCAGGACATTTCCCTGAGGAACTCATACAACGATGTCGTAGACCGTGATGATTGATCTCCATCAATCTCAACTGTTTTCCTTTGTGCCATCTATGACCAAGTGGAGAATTGTTGCCCTGATTCCTGTTGGCTTTGGCTTTACTAAGGCTGTCTGGTGCCATATTTGATCAAATGCTGCTTTGGTAACAAAGATAATCACTCTCACCACACCTCTGGAAATCAGCTCTGTGTCCATGTTTGGGCCAAGGCTGTTGAGATCTGGAATCAAGTGATTCTAATAGAATCCAAATGCAGCAATAGTGAGCATGTTATTGGTGAGTAAGTTTTCTAGCATTCTTGATAGCTCTTTCCATTGCTTTCAGATGATTGAGAATAAGTTTATTGGACTGTAATTTAAATCAGTTTACATATTGAAGGGTGACTCTACCTCACTCATTTAGCTGTGCATTTCAAATCAGTAGTTTCACTGCATCTGTTTCTGATTATGAAGCAAGATCCTTCCTATCGGAGAATCTGTTTTTAAATGCCCAGTACAGATTTTCTTTTGTCCACTCGTAAGTCTGTTCTTTGTTAGGATACAGTTCTAATAATGGCAGAAACAACACAGTAAAGGAGTTGATCATCATACTGGGCTTATATATTGTATACCTATCGATAGGTTGAGGGAGTTAGGTCTTTTCTCCTTGGAGTGACAAAGGATGAGAGGCGACTTGATAGAGGTTTATAAGACGTTGGGAGGTATAGATAGGGTGAATTCTTGGAGGCTATTTCCCAGGGCTGAAATGGTCGTTACAAGAGGACACAGTGTTAAGGTACTGGGGAGTAGGTACAGAGGAGATGTCAGGGGTAGGTTTTTCGCTCAGAGGGTGGTGAGCAAGTGGAATCGGCTGCTATCGGTGGTGGTGGAGGCAAACTCGTTGGGGTCTTTTAAGAGACTTCTGGATTTAATGGGATTGAGGGTTATAGATAGACATGGTAGGTAGGGATATGATTGGCGCAACTTGTGGACCGAAGAGTCTGTTTGTGCTGTTGTGTTCTATGTTATATTATTAAACTGGGGTGATGTTACAGCTGCTATGTTCCACATACTGAACAGTGGTCAGAAGATAAGTCTCCACTGCTCTTTAGGCCAGTTCAGTTACCTGAGAATAGCACAGGGATCAGGATATGTTCTGCAGGTCCATGTAACTCTGTCACAGTGTCACCATTAACCGACCTACCAGGACTGCTCTGTGTTTAATGGCAAAAATATCAACACTTCGAAACATAAGCTCATTTTGTGAAGGAATACTACTTGGTTATTCATAGGAACTATATTAAAGTAAGAACCTGCATTTATATGTCATGTTTCATGATTTGTAATCTAAGAAGCACAACAACCAATTTGTGGCCAGACAGTTCTGGATCATCCGTTTAATTAACAAAATTGATTGATTAGTATTAGCTAGGACAGTTGGAAAACTATCCTGCTGTCCTTTGAATATGTCATAGTTTTTAAACATCCCCCTGAGGGGGCAGACAGGGTCTCAGTTTAATCTCATCTGAAAGGTGGCATTCTCTCATTTGAGCTATGGATTATGTAATAAAACACTCTATATATTAATGAACTGAATAATAATGTAAACATTAGTTTCCTACCAAAACAGTCTTCAAACAGCATCGGAGACTAGAACAAATCCCACCACCATTCTTCCTCATGCTTCTGAAAACCAAGTGTTGTGAAAAAAAGCATGCAAAATATTTGAAGTGAACCAGAATTCCCAATTCTGCACTATGGACAATATGATCAAAGAATCATTTACGCTTGCTGCAATAGCTCTGGCTGTAAATCCCTTAAAGAACCTACTGCTTTGTTCTTTCTTTCAGCATTGTTTGTAATAGCAAATGTAAAATATTACCAGTCAGGCACCCCAGGTTTAGTTCCTAGTCTGTGATTAACATTAAAATAGTTTGGTTTTAGTGCAATTTTCCTTATACAATTGTAAGCACTTCATGTCAACAATGTAATATGGTAGATTTTTTCTCACTCTACAGTGATCAATGAGACACCTAGTGGTTGCAACCCTTGCTGCTTAAACAAGCTGATTCAATGCCAAAATGCACCTCAAATGCAGATATTCCAGCTGGGATGGCATAGTGTCAATCAGGGATTTTTTTTAATGTAAATCTGGTATTGGATTTGTGAGCACTGTGACCCAGAGTTTAAGGTTTATTTATTAGTGTCACAAGTAAGCTTACATTAACACTGCAATGAAATTACTGTGAAAATCCCTTAGTCACTGCATTCTGGCGCTGTCCTAGTACACTGAGGGAGAATTTAGTATGGCCCATTCACTTAACAAGCATGTTTTTCAGACTGGGGAACTGGAGCACCCAGATACGGGAAAAACATGCAGACTCCACACAGACGGTGATCCAAGCTGAGAGTTGAACCTGGATCCCTAGCTCTAAGGCAACAGTGCTAACCACGACAAGTGGTTTACAAAGCATGTTGTATTAATAATGTGCCAGACTAGTTGTTACTCAGTGAGATGTATATTATTTTACATGGTTGTAATTGGATTAATGTGATGCGCACGTGAAATGCTTGTACTTTGTTCACTTGAAGTATGGAGAACCAATTGATAGATTCTGATTTTTTGAAACTTTGATGTATTTAAAGCGAACACTTGAATTATGTATCATTAAGGTGGATGGAGTTCTGTTAGAATTAACAAACTGAATACAAGCTACCTTGGTTCAGTTAGTAGCATCCTGATTTGATGTGCAGCATTGTCTTAAATGATATTCTTTGAAAACTCTGCTCCCCTCACCATTTGGATAGTTACAGTTGCAGCAGAAATCATTGAACTCAGGGCAGCACTATTCAAAAAACAGGCAGCCTTTATGGTGTCCAGGAGAACATTCTCTTCTCAACTCATACAATCAAAAACAATTCATCTCTTACTGCTGTTAGTGCAGTAATTTTGTGATCTGAAAATGTCTGCTGTGCTATTACTGTTATTGTTAAAGTATAAAATGTCATTTATGGAATGTTAAGTACTTTAGGACATTTGAGAGCTGTTAATAAGGTGCAAGGTTAACAAATGCAATTCTGCTTTTCTTATTGGTACATTAAAGTTTTTTTACATGGTATATTGGTACCAATCAACTAACTGAAATGTGTAACAACACTGAAGTTTATGTTTCTGTCTTCAGATATTCGGAGACCGCATTATAAGGAGGAGACAATTGTAATTGCTTTGGCATCGGTATCTGTCGTAGCTGTTCTGATCGCAGCTTTCTTCTTTGGGTATAGAATGCTTGCAGGTGAGTGTCTGTGATTAAATTTGCTTTCATTCCTTTTAGTTTAAAGATAATTCAAAGCTTTCACTCATGCACCTCTCCACCGAAAACAGTGATCTTTCCTTTTTGAGTTTCTTTTTAGCCTCCTACCTAGGTTCCATTCATCTGGTTTTTCACTAATTCCATAGGCACCAGCAATTGCCACTATCCTGTCCATGTAACCATTCTTCACACAAGTGTCAACAGATTTTATTTTTAATCATGCTGTTGTCACAGCTGAGGTACGTATTGTCCTCACTCAAGCCGTGTATGCAAAGTATAAGCAGAAAAAGCTAGAAATTCCTGGCAGGCCTATCAAGAAGCAAAAGTCACTCAGATAATGTTTCAGTCTCAGGACTGAAAGATATTGCAGATGAACAGCATTTAAAAAAGATCAGAAAAGGAGAAAAGAAAAAACATATGATCCCAAGCTCCCTGCCAGATGCCATTTTAATTCCTACACTGTGCCCCTTAGCCAATGACTTTTACTCCAGTACAATTACCTTCCCATACTGCACCCAACTAACTTTTGCTACACGTAGACTGCGTCAGCAGGCTACTTGCTAATTAAGGATATCTCACCTATGCCCACAAGCAGTAACTTTGCAGTGACAAATACTGGATAATGACCAAGAGATTCAGAAAATGTATTCCCTCCCTCTTCCTTGGTCAGTTATACCACGCCCAACAGTTAAAGCACAAGGTGATTGAATGTGAAACCTTTGTGTCTGCATGTCCTAGTGACATCTTTGGCAGGCATTAATCCAGTGAGTCATTGGAGGAGTTTACTTTTTGATGTAACAATAGCATGTTGAATTAAATGGGGAGTTACCAAGCGGAAAGGTATCATTCAACCCAATCAGTTGTATTGATTGGGACTATTCACAATCATATATATATATATATATATATATCCATCATTTCCTCCCTATTCTTTAAGCCAATTTTCCTTCACAAACTTATCTGTTTTTGAATGATGACAATTTCTGCCTCAATTGTGAGTTCTCAGAGTGAATTCCACATCTTTAAAACTGAGAGAGAAGTGGCTTTCTTCTGCTTCCTGTTTCAAATCTCTCCTATTTAATCTTGGATCTGTGATCTGTTATTCCAACTTCATCAGGAAAGGCTCTGCTTCGAACTACGCCCCCCACCCCCAAATACCTTATATTGCCCTACCAATCTGTGATGTTCTACATTATAATGTATTTCCACATAGCAGACATGCTATGATTCTATGTTGTTTTGTCACTAAAGTTTCATTATCTTCCAGTGTGGAGCCCAATACTAAACATTGCATTCAGTAATTAAGGTCTGTTTAAGGCTTTATAAAGGATCATTATTATCTTGTAATCTTTATATTCTATACCTCTGGCGATAAAATCTGCTGATTGACTTGAGCTGTTAACTTTAATGTCCTGTGGGTTTGTAGCCTCAAATCCCTTTGCTCTTCCATGACAGAAACCTCTTCCATTACGAGTAACAAACATTCTGATGAAAGATTGGTGGCCTTGAACCATGTACTCTGTTTCCCTCTCCACAAGCACTGGCTGATCTGACTATTTCTGGCAGATTTGGATTTTATTTGGTTATGAATATAACTGGTAACTACTATTTTAAAATAAAATAAGTTACTTCACATTTACTGATTTCCAATTTTATCTGCACATTTTAACCCATTCCCCCAGTTCATTACTATGAACTTCTGAAGAACTTAATTTACCCCTGTTTTGGTGTCATCTGCATATTGTTGCATCATTTCCTCTAGGCCTTACATAAATTATTCTCCCAGTGAACAGAGCCAATCATTGAATTTAATTGTGTAGAATGCTCAGAAAAGCTGTCCATTAATGAAAGGGTGGTAAGTTGAATAGCAAGTAGTAAATGTATTTCATTAATATTCAAAATGAAAGCCACGTTTTTGCTGAAGCGCAAAGAAATATATTGGGCCTAAATGGCGAAGAAGAAACACTTCCATTTTGCTACACTCCCATCTAGTGGTCAAATTACATATTTTGATTGAGAGCTGTGGTTTGGGACCAGCTAGATGTGGCATGGTTATCATATTAATTTTTAAAATTCTTTCATGGGAACTAGGTGTCACTGACTAGGCCAGCATTTATTGCCCATCCTGAATTGCTCTTGAGATGATGGTAATGAACCTTCTTGAACTACTGCAATTCAACTGTGGTTCAACTAAGAGAGTTCCATGATTTTGACCCACTGAAGGAATAGTGATATAGTTTTAGGTTAGGATGATAGGTGGCTTGGAGGAGAACTTGCAGGTGGTTGTGCTTCCATACATCTGCTACCCTTGTCCATCTTGATGATAAAGATTATTGGTTTGTCAATAGAGTCATGGTGAAGTCCAGCAGCACATTTTGTAGATTGTACTGTTTGTCAATGGTGGAGGAAGTGAATGTTGAAGGTGGTGTATGGGTGCCAATCAAGCAGGCTGTTTTGACCTAGCTGGTGTTGAGCTTCTTGAGCGTTGCTGGAGTTTTAAGCATCCATCACACTCTTGACCTATGCTTTGTAAATGGTGAACAAGCTTTGGGAGTTGAGAGATGAGTTACTTGCTCCAGAATTTCCAGCTTCTGTCCTGCTCTTGTAGCCATAATTTAGTCATACAATTAAGAACGTACCAGATTCAGGTTGTTGCCTAAGAATGATTTAGCTTACTTAAGGAAGTAGTTTAAGGAGGTGAAATTGACCTGTTCATAGAACGAGTAGGTGCTGTGGTTAGTTTCTCTTGTCAGAACCCCCAAAACAATGAGAAGCTTATTATGGAAATCAGGGGACTAAATATCAGCGAGCCTGGCATCTGCTGTTGGGAAATTGTTAATGTCTATCATTAAGGATAGAATTACTTGTAAATTTTCAGTTTGTCAAAGAGACAGCATGAATTTGTAAGGAGTAAGTCATGCTTGACAAAACTGATCTAATTTTTTTGAAGAGGTGACTAAAATAATACTTAAGGGAATGTCAATGGGTGTGATTTTGATGAAATAATGTTATTTTAGTTTTTCATAAGAAAGACTAAAACAACATTAAAATAAGTCTTTCATAAGAGGCTATTAATTAAAATTGAAGCTCATGGAACTGAAGGCAAACTATTGACCTGGTTTGGGAAGTTGGATGAGTGGCGAAGACAGAGTGTAGGGATAATGGTAGATACTCTTAACTGGCAGAATGTGACACATAGTACCTGATAGGGATATGTGTTCAGCACTCAATTATTCACCATATTTATTAAAAACTGAGATGATGGAATAGAAATCCATATATCCAAATTGGCTGATGACATAAAGATAAATAGCATTTTAAGTGGTGGAAATAGAAACATAAAATTACAAAAAAGTATTGATAGATTAACTGGGCAAAACTGTAACAATTGCACTTTAATGTAGGCAAATATGAGGAGATCGAGTTTGGACCTCACAAGGATAGAAAGGGTACTTTATAAATGGTGAAAAGCTTAAGATAGTGGAAGTCTAGGGAGACTTGGGTATCCATCTACATAGATCATTAAAATGTCATAAACAGGCACAGAAAATTATCAGAAGGCCTAAAGCAGAGATATTTCAGCTTTTAAAAGCCTTGGTTAGACTACAACTGTGGTACAGCGAGCACTTCCCAGCCCCACACCTTAGGAAGAATATATTGTGGGAATGTAAATTTATCAGAATATTATCTGGACTGCACAGGTTAAATTACAAAGAGAGATTACAAAACAAAAATGTTATATTTCCTGGAAATCTAACAATGTTAAGGGGAACAAATCGGAGTAGATAAAAAGAAACTATTTCTGCTAGTTGTGGGGCTCTAGGACTAAGGGGCACAGTCTAAAAATTAGACACTGATCTTTCAGTTCTGAAATTAGGAAACATTTCTTCAACAAAAGGGTGCTGGTAATTTGGAGTTCTATTCCCCAATTGGCAGTTAAAGCCAACTGTTAATTGTTAGTTTTAAATATTAGCTGGATGGATTTTTGTTAACCATGGGTACAGTGTGAAGAAATTTGGGGCACTAACCAGTACGTGGAGTTGATTTGAAGGTCAGCCAACAAGGCAGTGAATGGCAGAACAGGTTCAAGGAGGTAAATGGCTGACTCCTCTTCCTACATTCTGATCCTTTGCATCTTTGAGATTTGCATATGCCAACCAAGAAAATGATCAAACATGACAACTCTGCACAAGGCTTGAAGGGAAATATGCTAGATGAGGTAAAAGATTCACACTTCCTGGAGGCCATTTCTTTCTGCACTGCCTGACTGTATTCATCCTTGGGTTTTTAATGGAGCTGCCCCTTGTTAGCACACTTCAGCCTGTCATTAGCATCATGATGTCCTTAGTATTGGGGGGAGGACTCGGTAACATGGGAGGGAGGAAGAGGCCGAATCTGGTCCGTGGGAGCTCATGTGGAGTATAAATATTGAAATAATAAACAAATAGACTGGTCTGTTTGTATGTGTTAGATTTCATATCGTTCTTTGTAAAGGATATTGAGAAAATGTGAAGATAAATATATGGTCCCTGTGAATGTTGTATTCATTAACTTTAGTGATAGTAGTACTAGTAATGGAACACATTCCAGTAAAGACACTTAATGTTAACATAAAGCATGAATAGCATTAAATATAAGTTCATTTTACTCAGCTTTAAAAGAATCATAGAATCCCTATAGTGCAGAAGGAGGCCATTCGGCCCATTAACTCTGCACCAACTGTAATCCCATCCAAGCCCTATTCCCATAACCCTACTTATTTATCCTGACACTAAGAGGCAATTTATCATGGCCAAGCAAGCTAACAAGCACATCTTTGAACAATGGGAGGGAAGTGGAGCACCCAGAGGAAACCCACGCAGACACAAGGAGAATATGTAAACTCCATATAGACAGTGACACAAGCCGGGAATCGAACTGGAGTCCTTGACGCTGTGAGTCAACAGTGCCAGCCACTTAGACACCATGCGGCCCCAAATTAATTTCATGTAGGGCCCACTTTTTTAGTACTCGCCTGGGCACCTGTCAGAATTTGAAATGTATCTTGTTCTTTTGAAAATTCAGAGATATAAGCAATTACTGAACATGTTAGCAAAGGAAATTTCAGCTGCTGTGTGAGTGAAATGATACAGTGGAATTCCGTGCTTAAAGCATGAAATCCATTTACCGAAATTCCATGTGAGCCATGAAGGAATGAGACCTATTTGGTGCAGTTTCAAAGACAATTCATGCAAAAATTAGCATAAATATAGTAATAACTTTTTTGAACACTTTCTCTCTGTTTCCATTCTGAAAAGCACTCAGACATTTTTTTGATATTGGTCAATGGAAATTGATTACCTTCTGATCTCCAAGTAGCTATTCTTCTTGTTTTCTTCAGATAGCAATGTCCCACTCAATCATGAGGGCAATATAGCCACGTGTAATCATTTACTCATTTGGCATTTGTGCATGCAAGGACTCACTGGAGAATGATCAGTTTGGTTACATTGCCAACCCAGGAAGTATTGGTTGGTAATCGGGAGTCGGTCCACTGCCAATTCAGGAATAATTGATTAATGATCAGGAACAGGCAATCCGTGCTCTGGAATTACTGTATAGGGATAAGAGTGGGTTTCTTCCTAAATAGGAATTACAGATGCCAAAATTCTTTATTGTTGATTATCTTGAGATCGGCTAATTCATTGCAAATGGGATCAAATCCAGAAAGTTCAAGTCCAGTATGTAAAGTTTCCCTTTAATCTGATTTCTGCTTCATGCCAAAAATAGCAGAAGAGTTGTGTTTAGCTCAGATTTTTTTTTAATCCTATTTAGATAAACATTCAACAGCCACCATTTTGTAATTAGGCTACTACACCTGGCCTCAGTATCCTTGAGCTATGGAGTACAATGATCAAAAGATCCGCACTCCTGCTAGGTTTAAATTGCATAGGTCATGGTGGCATCCACAGTCAAATACGAAATATCATATGACCAAAATTGGCCGGCAATGTTTCTTTTAAGCGCATAGTAGTATAGCAATCTGAAAGTTCCCATGCAGCCGATACACAAGTTGATCCTGTTAGGTTACTCCCATGCATGACCTTGCAATTAAATAGATTACCTATTACTCCAAAAGAAAAAAAGAGGGAGTGCGTTCAATGTCCATGTAATTAAGTATTACTCTTCTGGAGCACTAAGAAAGATAAAAATTTTGTTGATAACTAGGATCTTCATGGGACATACAATACTTGGGATTGTTCTCAAAATATTGATAAAGTCGTGTTGGATTTTGGTTTGTAAAACTCACTGTTCACCTTGTTCTTAATTCAATATTATGTTCTAAAATTGAAAGATAGTATTTATATTTTGAGCTTCTTTGTTCATGGATTCTATCACCATGTTGCAGCTTAAACATGAACATCCTTGCAAACTTTACAAGTACTTATTATGATAATGGAATCTCCTGTATTTAAATCCTCCAATCCTGCATGACACACAGTTTTATAGATGTTGTTTTATAGATCACTTTTGCTAAGATAAAGATGCAACAAATAGATACACTCAATGTTCACTGACCTTTCTCTCATTTGCCTTTCATCCTGCAGCATAGCAGGCCAATATTATAGTGAAAAGTATTTTTGTTTTCAAAAGAGGGGACTAAGGAATGTTCACAGTAAGAGAGCTCATAAACAACAAACTGTGGTCTCAGCAAAAGCAGCATGTAGCTATGACTAATAGGCCAGAGAAACTAGATTTGATTCTTCATGAAGAATCTGTTGAATTGAGCTAGGCTGAGAGAGAGTTTACGACAATTGACCTCAGGACAGGACTCACTGTGATCCTCTCCATACTGTAAAATTGCCAGCACTATCTTGGATGGATGGCCAATAGAGTGAGCTACCACATTATTTGATCAGTGATGCCACCTCGCCTGACAGAAGGATGCCATTTAGATCATAGTGCCAAGTAGGCCAGTACTATTATCTGAGAGAGCAGATGGTAAATTTTTCTGTCACTGCCAAATAAAAGCAGAATGGAAAATGACAGAAATGTACAGAGCTTTCCTTGGCATCAGCATTAGAATAAGACTGATTAACATTATCTTTTATATTTCCAACATTTACAATACATTGCTTTTTCCAATTATTATTCCTGGCTTGATGACATCTGCCTGAAAATATTCTCATCTGGGACTGGTTTATGCAGTGTGTTAGAGATGCTAACTTTTTTTTCCGCTTTTCCCACAATAGTCATCCTGTGATTTCCAACTTGGTGCTAAATGCTACCGAGTATGGGGCATGCGTTTGATGCTGGTTCTCAACCTGTAGGAAATTGATTCAAATTAAGTCTAGACTGATGCTATTTCTGTTAGCCTTATGATTTAAACACAAATTGAGCTTTGAGCAGTATTCATCCAGGTTCCTTCCCCCACCCCCCAATTATGCATCAATTGGCACTCCTATCCTTTGAGTGACATTGGAAATAAGGTGGCTGATGTGGAAAATGGAAAACATCACATGGGTGCAATTGATCTTGCTGTTCTGAAATTGGGAGACTTGTGGCATGTTGCCAGGACACTGGAGAGGGAACTTCACTCTATGTAATCTATGCAATGCCTGATCTGGAAGTATTTGATGGGACAGTGCAGATGGAACTTTACTCTGTCTATAACTCGTCCCAGTGCCGCAACATTACGACCTCTTTGCGCCTGTTTTGCAGTGGGAAAATGTTGCAAAATTGGATATAAAGTGGCTGGTGGAAATGGCGCCTGCTTTCGTGCCTGTCGTGATTTTATGACACCCGGATTTCCGGCACGGTCAGCCTCTCACTGGAAATGGATAAGGAGCTGATTAATTTATTTTAATGATGTTTTGCAAGCATTTAGTGATCTTGCAGTTCTATCAAAGAACAAAGAAAATTACAGCATCGGAACAGGCCCTTCAGTCCTCCAAGACTGCACCAACAAAGATCATCCGGGCTGGCTTGCTTTTATGGCCTCATTGGGAGAAGTTCTCCCCAGTGAGCAAAATACCCCATGAACAGGAACAGTCATGTTGGCCTCTCCTGAAGGCTATTGAGGCCTCCCCAGGGAGGATGAGTGCAAGGCAGTGGTACTCCTTGGGAAGTGCCAGACTGGCAGTGCCATGTTGGCACCATGACATTGCCAACTGGCACCTGCGCAATGCCTACTGAGCACCTTGCCACCATCCACTGGACAGTACCGAATGCGGGACGCAGGGAAACAGCCAGTTGGGGGATGGCGAGGCTCAGTGCCACTCTGCCTGCGATCGAAAAGAGGGAACAGGGGCTATGATTGGTCTGGCTGGCGGGCTGCTGCATCTCAGCCTAGGGGCCCCCCAGTTGCAGATAGTGTTGCTGATTGAGGCTACCTGCAATAGCAGGGGCCTGACAGCTCTCTCTCTTTATCTCTCTCTCCCTCACTCTCTGTCAGACTCCTGCTACTGCTAAAATGCCTGTGCCACATCAGAGATCTGCACATGTGCAATACCTCTTCTACAGAGTGGCTGGTGAATTAAATACATCCACAGCCTGTCTAGCGAGAAACTGACTAGCCTGTCTTTTTAGAGACAGAGTGATCAGATTGGGTGCGAATACTCACCTAAAAAACAGGTCAGCAACTCTCCCATTTTCATGCTAGCTGGACACTTAAAAAAAATAGTGTAAACAGGGTTAAGCTTTTTCCTAGGATGGAGTCGAATAGCACGAGGGGTCACGGGCTTAGGGTAAAGGGGGTAAGGTATAATTTGGATGCTAGAGGGAGTTTTTTCACACTGAGGGTGGTGGGGGTATGGAATGCGCTGCCAAGTAAAGTGGTGGAGGCAGGTACTCTGGAGTTATTTAAGAAATACTTAGATGGGCACATGAACAGAATGGGAATGGAGGGGTATAGAAAACTGATTGAAAATAGGGATCGCGAGCCTTGGGATTCCCGGGGAAGTGTGTAAATAGATGATGATATTGATATACTTGTTTTTATCCTACAGGTGCTTTGGTCCACCTTGTTGTGTAACAATGGGCATGCACGCGGTGGGCTGCTGTTGGATTTTTTTTTCCGAGAGTATCCTAGTGCTTCACGTCGTTAGTGTACGCTTGACCTGGACCATTTGATGGGCAACACGACAGCTCAGTGACTATCGCTGTGCTGTGCAGATACATGGATTTGGGCCTGTGTCTGTGGGAGTTTGCATTCTCCTCGTGCTTGCATGGGTTTTTTCCGGGTGCTCCGGTTTCCTCCCACATCCCAAAGATGTACTCTTAGGCTAATTGGCAAAACAAATTCTCCCTATATTGTCTCAAATTTAGTTATTTAATCCATAGATCTATAAACATAGACAGGGATCACGGATAGAGGTGAGAACATCTGGGTGGCGGCACGGGCTCATTGGGCCAAAGGGCCTGTTTCCTGTGCTGTTTTGTTCTTTGTTCTTTGAATGTTTGAAATGCCAACTATTAACATCCTCACCTTGATGAGGGCCAAAAGATTCCCATACAATCAATTATAAAATAAAATAATTTTTATTTTGATTTACAGCATAAGATTTGAGGGGGTTTGGCAGGAGCTTTAAATCATTGGCACTGTTAACTTCAGGTTATATGCCATTGGTGGGTTTCTTGTATTTTCTCTCATATTCCATCTCTCACTGATTTTGATTCCATATGTTGATATTAAAGATTGTTCCTTTCTTTAAAAATCCTTTTTGATGTTCATGATTCTCAATTACCTAATAACACTTGAGTCAAATCATTTTTCACTGAGCTCTGACTTTGTAGCTGCAGATCGAATCTTCATGAGTGATATGTTTTTAAAATGATATCCTATTATACATCATCTATTTCACAAACTATATGAATGTAGAACTTGATTTGACTTGTATTCATCATTTTCCATTTGTGATGCTGCTTCTATTAGGAGACAGGAAGCATGGACTTCATAGTATGAACATGATGGAGGCTGCACCCTCTGAACCTTCCCTGGACTTGGACAGCCTCAAGTTGCTTGAGGTAGGCAAAATGTACCTTCTCCATGTTTTAAAGAAGCAGCTGTCCTTTGTGGATTTAAATCATTTGTGCTATGAAACTTCCAAATTTGATTTCAGCTCAGGTTGCTGATCATTATAGTTGGTGGCATTAGAACTGACTGCTGTGTTTGGAAAGTGAAGTGTCACCACTAAATTGATTTAGAAAACAGATGAGAAAAGGATTAGACTTAGCCTTGACTCATGAATGTCAAATATTCTGTCCATGTTTCTTTGGTCACTCACGTTTCAAATGTGCAAAGAAGCCCATCTCAATGTTTAAGTCAAAAGCAAAATACTGCTGGAATCTGAAAAAAAACAGAAAATGCCAGAATATTTCAGTAGGCCTGACAGCATCTATGGGAGCGAATAGAACCAACGTTTGAGCCAGGATAACTCCTGAGTTGGAGTAGAGGTTGCTTGATATTGTTAATTAATTAATTTTTCTCCTCAGGTACTGCCATCACATTCTGTTTCAAATGTGACATCGCCTTAAAAATCAATGACCACACCATCTTTGCAAACTACCACATAATTTCCAGCCTCCCTTTTCTCTCCACGGTTCTTGAACATGCTATCGTTTCCAAATCCCCGTTATTCATTCTGGGAACTATATTTGAAATCCTAAAACATGTTTCTACCCTGTTCCAGTACAAGATTGCATCCTATGACTCTGTGATTATGCTCTGTTGTCCCTTCTTATCCTGTTTGGACTTTAAACTGGTGTTGTGGGATTTCTTTATGTTTTATCCCAGTCCAAAATCTCCACATACTTCTTATCTTGTCTGTAGTCTTTAAAATTGGTGACTTCACCATTTTCTAGAGTCCCATTGCTACCAGTCAGCTGGGTGAGACTGATCTTGTCTGGTTTAATTCCTTTTTCTTCATGCTATTACATGCAGTGGTTTCTTTTCCTGCTCCTTTGGTGTTCCCCTCCCATTTCTCATTTACATGCCCCCCCCCCATTGGCAACATGATCTAAAAATTCAACTTCAGAGTCCAAATGTTCAACACACAACTCTACCTCACCACCACCTATCTTAACCCATCCACAGCTCTAAATTATCTGACTGCTGGTCCAACATTCAGTTCTGGATGAGTGGAAATTTCTTCACAGTTTAATACTTGAAAGACCAAAGCCTTTGTCTTTAGTCCCTGCCACAGTCTCTGTACTATAACCACCATTCCTAACCTTGATGTTGTGTTTGACCTTGAGACTAGCTTCTGATCAAATATTTATGCTATCACTAAAACCAGATTTGATTCCAGTTTAGATAGCTGATCACTATAGTTGGTGGCATTGAAACTAGCCATCACATTCTGTTTCAAATCTGACATTGCCTCAAAAAACAATGATCATTCCATCTTTGCAAACTACCACCCAATTTCCAGCCTCCCTTTCCTCTTCACAGCTCTTGAACATGCTATCATTTCCAAACCTGTGTATTCTTTCTCGGAACTATATTTGAATTCCTGGGTTTGGAAAGGGAAATGTTGCCACTAAATTGATTGGAAAACAGATGAGGAGAGGATTAGACTTAGCCATGAAATGTTAAAAATGCCATCACATATTTTGCCTGACTTTATCCTTGCATCAGCTCATCTGCAGTTGAAACCCTCATCCATATCTTTACTCTCTGTTGAATATTCCAGTGCTTTCTTGGTCAACCCCTCATCTTCCGTCCTTTACTGGATACAAATCAGCCTCCCAACCATTGACTCTTTCTACATTTCCCACTGCCTAAGCTAAGCAGCCAGCATAATTAAGGACTCCACACACCCCAGACATTCTCTTTTCCCCCTTCTTCCTTCAGGAAAAAGATTCAAAAGTCTGAGGTGACGTACTAACCAACTCAAGAACAGCTTCTTCCCTGTGCTGTGAGATTTTTGAACAGACTTACCTTGCTTTAAGTCTTGCTTTAATCTTTCTCTATATCCTAGCTATGACTGTAACACTATATTCTGCACCCTTTTGTTTCCTTCTGTACGAACGGTATGCTTTGTCTGTATAGCACACAAGAAATAATACTTCTCACTGTAGTTAATACATGTGACAATAATAAATCAAAATCTATAAACTCAAGATCTTACTGCCTGTATCTTCACTCATACCAAGTCCTGTTCACCCATCACCTTTAGGGTCACTGAACTATATTTTCTGCTGGTTAGGGAACACTTCAAATGCTAAAATTCTCAACCTTGTTTTCAAATTTCTGCACGGTCTCACTCCTTCCTACCTCTAATCTCTAGCTCTACATGAACACTGTATTCCTCCAGTTCTGGCCTCTTGCCTATCTTCAATTTGGATTACCAATGATAGCTGTGCTTTCATCTGCCTCAGCTCTAGAAATGCCTCCTAAATTTCTCTCCTCCTCTATTTCTCTTTCTTCCATTAAATTTCCCTAAAAACCAACTATTGACTAAGCATTTGGTGATGTGCTCGGATAGCTCCTTATTGTGGGTTGACGTGAAATTCTGTTTGATAACACTCCTTTGAATATTTTACTATTAATGGCACTATATAAATTCAAGTTGTTTTTGTAGAATTAGAAGTACACCACATAGCAACAGTAGAGTCAGTGTCATGTGTTGGGAATGCAAATATCTCACTAAGATCCTCACACTTAATAGTGATTCAGTTAGCTCCACTTGGGTGTGTATAGAAGGTTTGGGTTGTGAATTGGGTCTTTGAGGACAAGATCTATTGCAAATGAGATGTTTATCATCTAGTAATTTATGAGAGCTAAAGCCATTTGGTCAAGTTATCAGTGGATTCATGGTGCCTTCTGAATCAAAGGGTTAACAATCTCAACACACCATTTTCAAGCAAGGTTCAGGGAGGGCATTTGGGAAGTTGGTAGAAAAATTGCAATGAGATAAATGTTTAATTTGTTTCGTCTCCAGGTAATTGGTCGGGGTCGGTATGGTGCCGTGTATAAAGGATCATTGAATGAACGCCCAGTTGCTGTGAAAATCTTCAATGCCTCAAATCGTCAGAACTATATTAACGAGAGAGACATATACAGGCTCCCGCTGATGGAGCATGAAAACATAGCACGCTTCATTGTGGGTGAAGAAAGAATATCGAGTGACAGCAGAACAGAATATATGCTGGTGATGGAGTACTATCCCAATGTAAGTCTCCTAGGTAGCTACAATGCAAGGGTCAGATTAACCAAGCACAAAAAGCAACCCCAGAGTATTTACTGATGCCAGTGGGAATGGTGAGCATGTGAGACCTGTGTTCTATGGTGGAACAACCATTTATGGAAGGAATCTGTTGGAATATAACAGAGTTTGTCATAATCCAGAGATTTTGGCAGTTTATCATGACAGTGGAAATATACGACAAGATTGACTGTTTCTTCATTTATGTCATGTCGGGAAGGTCTTGTTGGAGTGTGCACTGAAGTCCTGCTAAAGTTTGCTCTAGGCAAAATTCTGTCAGATAAGTGTAGCTACTTCTATGGGGTACATACTTTCAGTGGTATCTGCTGGAGGGGAATGATTCCCATTACCATTGCCTGCTTAGGAAAATGTAAAAGTCAATAAAGTCATCATTGTTCTAGATGACCTTCATCGAGAACCTCAGCCGGTATGGGAATTGAACCCACACTGTTAGCGTTACTCTGCAGCATGAGCCAGCTGTCCAGTCAACTGAGCCAAACTGACCCCTTAGGAAAATTTACATGTATATTCACATGCACATGTACATATATATATAATTAGGTACATATTTTTATAAATGATATATATATGTCATTCAACCATGTCTATATTTCAGAATATAAAGATAAATGCATTTTGCTAATATTATATTCTACTGAATTATAAGAGCAGTCCAACAGGACAATCATAAATTCCTCAGTTCCAGCACCAGGTAAAGATTTTTAGCTATATATCAGTCACAGTACTAATGGACGCAGGCCTATCACTGTGCAATGCAGATCTCACTCAACTGATGTTAATCCTAATTAATTAGATCCCAGAATGAAACCTGGCTAGATAAATCCTAACATATATTTAGAATCATTGAAGGAAGTTACTGACCAAATTCACAAGAGTCTGCTCATGGACTTTTAACTCAAAGAGTGAAATATTTATTAAAATAAGAAAAAGTAATCATATTATATGAGACAGAAAGGTTGCAAAGATCTTAATGCAAGCATAAGAATATTATTCGCACTCACATATTCCTTTCACCTCAGCAGTGACTTTGCAGATATATACACATTCAAAAAGATATAACAATTTACAATATTAATCTTATACTCCAGTATTCAGGGATGTATGTTAGTCAGTGAGTGATATTTCTGTCTTGCAACAAACTTGTATGTTAAAGCAAGTCTGTTTACTCAGTGAATGGTGTCTGTTTAAGCAGCCTAAAACTATCTAAAGAGTCTATTTTAAAAATGTCACTATGAACTGCTACAAAAAGAATTCGTAGCCAAAATGACATCACCCAGTGAAAACAGGGTAACTTTTCCAGTAAAACCCAGTGACTGAAGGATAGTTACATAATACAAATTGTATGGGTAAACAATCACAAACACTGGCAGTGCAATATTCAGGCAAAAAGATAGGGAAATTACCAAAACATCTCTATCTGATTAGACATGATTGTGTCACTATATGCAGACCTCCTGGGGAAAGGGATCTATGGTTGCTTGGTGGTGTTTTTAATTAACATGCATAAATCAACAGCTCCCCTTAGAGGGTACTCAACACCACTATGCCAAAAGGGCCTGACTGTGAAATTCAGTGCAATTTGAATTCATGATCATTGAAAACAGCATGAAATGTGCTTCACATAAGAATGTCAGAGCCCATAGTGTATGTAACAACCTCAGACCAGCAGCATGTGTTAGTGAAAATGTTAATCCTGCTTTGAAGGTCCAGATCAAAGATCTTGATCAGTCTGTTGAATTGACAGGTGTGTTCTTTGGTTGGATTTGCAGGTAATTGTAGTGTTCCCCATTGTCGGTACACTTTACAGTAATCTGTTCTGTTTGGTATGAAGTTGACCCCTACTTTATCTGCTGGTTTGATGACAGTGTTGCGGTTGGTCTTGAGAGTGCGGATTGCTTTGCGTTGTGCTTGGGTAATGTTCGGGGCTGTTTTGTGAGTGCAGCTGATGTATCTGGTGTTGACGCACCTCCTGATGACTTGGGCATACACGTTAAGTTGAGGGCGGTGGCCTTCTGGAGGAGTCCCATTCTGAATTCCAGTGCCTGGATATTTTGCTGGGCATACACCTCACACTACTGGAATGATAAAGAAATGTGGTGGAAACCTATTGGGAAGATATTTCAGTGGCCTCGTGCCTTTGCCCACCACGTCCAGACATTTAACTCCAGAAATAATCGTGACAGACAGGGATAAATCAATAATGTCATTACTGTTGTGTGCATTTTAGCAACACATTGTAATAGTTATAACTTTGTGTTCCTGGTGTCCAGTGTTCTGTAGGAAGGGGGTGCAGTGGAGAGAACCAGTAGGCTTATGCAATCAGTCTCTCAGGCCATTCGATTGTACAGCCACTGCTATTTTCTCATGAATATTTATAACTGAGACAGTAAGTCGCTGAGACTGGCTACATCCAATTTCCTCCTCCTTGACGAGGCAGAGACAGGGGACCTGCCTAAGGAAAACAAATGAGTTGATTGTGACCTCAAAAAATCAGTAATTGTATGGATTGATGTCACTATGACAGGTAAAACCTCTGCCGTGCTGCAGCTGTGCCATCATTCCACAATGATCAAAGATTGCCAGGCCCTTTGAAGGGACTTAAGCACAACATCTGAAGCAGGCCTGTAATGTCAGAGATACTGTGCTTCAGGTAAGTTATAAAACCCAATTAGTCTCTGCCTGCCTAGGTCGTCTTTAAAGAATCCATTGTACTTTTGGAAAGACAGGTGAATTCTTTCATTGTCCTGGCTACATTCTTCCTTGCAACATCACTAAATGCTGAGGATCTAGTTATTCACTTCCTTGTTCTCTGTTAGACTTGCTGCCCTACTATGGCTGATACCATTGCCTACATAAGATGGGCCAAACATGGGCAATTTGGACTAGCTTAATGGTAAAAATGAGGCAGCATGTACAAGTTGGGCTGAAAGGCCTTTTTCGATGCTGTAAGCCTCTATGACTCTATAATCAAATGATCAGTCTCGCAAAGCACTTGGAATGTTTCAGTGATGTACCATGCAACAAATTATTGTGATTTACAAAAATTCAATTGGCTGCAAATGTTAGTTCATTTTATTATGTTTGTGTGTTTCCTTGTCATTCAGGGTTCATTGTGCAAATACCTGAGTCTGCATAGCAGTGACTGGGTTAGCTCCTGTCGCCTGGCACATTCCATTACAAAGGGCCTAGCCTACCTTCACACAGAACTGCTGCGAGCTGGTGAGTTATAGCAAAGCCCATAAGATTTGCCCTTCTTACTGTCACACTGCCTAATTTTTGTTTCACGATTTGCTCTTTTTTTGTCTTGCTTGTGTGTGCGTTGAACATACTGATATATTTTGAAGTTATTCTATTTGAGAGCTGTGAAATTTGATGCATAATAGTTCAATTTTCAATAACTGCAATTAAAATATGATGATGCATTTGCATGAGGAGACCATGTCATGATTATACATGCAGAAGACACAAGCCAGCCTTGAGGTCAGATGCACAAAACACCGGTCTTGTGTAGCAGTTCGAGTGTGAAGTGTTCTGTCGCATGCTCATTTGCGTGGATCTACAACAAAATTAGATAATCACTTCCTTAGGCTTTCCGGCCCTCTTTTGCACTCTCGTTTCTGTCCTTTCCCTTGCCTCTTTTTCCTCTATCTTGCCATTTTCCTTTTCCCCACATTAATTTCCATCATTCTCTGTTAATTTGCCTTTTCCTTTGTTGGAGCGTCTCTGTGGTCATACATTTTCTGTTTACCTCTCCATGCTATATAATTTTCTGCTTTTCTGTTTCCTTTGGAACAATAAGGATGACTTCATTCCCCTTAACATGTTGCTCTGTCGGGTATTCTGCCAAAGTCCGAGAATTAAAAGTTGCTGATAAGGAGGTTGATGACAGCAGGACACAATTGATATTGGGTTGTCTTTTGAGGGATTGCTTTTGAGAGCATGGCCCTCTATGACTGTATGTGTCAGGTAACTTGACTGAACCATGGTACTTATTGCATCGCACTAGGAACCTAGAAACAGGAGGTGATTCAGCCCCTGATCCTGCTCCCACTTTTGAATTAGATCATGGCTGAAATGTAGCAGAATTTATTTTGCCCACCTTTGCTTCATATCTGTTGATATCCTTGTGTAACAATCTATTGATGTGTATTGAAAACTCTAATTGACCCAGCAACCACATCGCTTTGGGGGAGTGTTCCAGATTTTGAGCATGAAAATGCTGCCCGATATTACTTCTAAATTGCCTTCTTCTGGTAGAGGAATCCAGAACAAAAAAATCATTTCCTTTATCCACCCACCATATCCCCTTTTAAACACTTCAGTAAGATCAGCTGAGGAATTGCAAGCTTGGGTGAGGTGATGTGAGGCAGTACTAGTGAAGTGTCACGTGATATCAGGAAGAAAAGAGAAGGTTTGGAAAAAACCTTTGACTTGGCCGAGTACTCTAACAGTTATATTTTATGGCTTCTCCAGATCAGTATAAGTCAGCCATTACACACCGGGACCTCAACAGCAGGAATGTACTGGTGAAAAACGATGGAACATGTGCCATCAGCGATTTTGGCCTCTCCATGAAACTGACTGGCAATCGACTGGTTCGACCAGGAGAGGAAGATACTGCGGCCATCAGTGAGGTGAGAATCAAAAGAATTTGTGCAGGTATATTAGCATACTTTCTACAGATTTAAAGCACAAGGGGGCACCATTATCACATGTAAAGAAATAAAATAATATATTTCCTGATGTGTAGCTGTTCTGCACTGGTAGAAGGCAATGTTTCAGGGGCACATTAGAAGCTCCACATATTTAGTACTGTGACTTTGTTGATTAACAAGAGGGATTGACAGCTGTATTTTGCTTTGAAGTTTAGTTGCTGTGTAACATACAAATGTTTTATATGACAGCCTCATCTTCCCTACATGAGGCCATGTGGCTTGTCGAAAAATGATGCTTGTCAAATCTGGGCTGATAGCAATGACTGCTCGTTGCAATGGGCTTCCCTAGCCCTTCACAGCATCCCTGTTTTTAACTTGCAGCCAAGAGCTATATTGCTGCTTGATTATGTTGTGATACTGGCCATAACTGGAAATAACCTTTTTGCTTGAGGCCAGAAGAGATCTGATTCCCAGTGAATAACTTGCTCCTACATGGCGCTATCATTCATTCATTTGGACTCTGTGTGCTGAATCAACTAATGTTCGCTGTGTGAAGCATTGAAAACATAAGAGATTTTCCTCTGTTGGTGGTGACATCTCTTTCTATATCTTGCCTTATACAGGTTGGCACAATCCGTTACATGGCACCTGAGGTACTGGAGGGGGCTGTAAACCTGCGGGACTGTGCATCCGCACTCAAGCAGGTAGATATGTATGCACTTGGCCTCATCTATTGGGAAATATTTATGAAGTGCACAGATCTTTTCCCAGGTAAGAAAATAGGTACACCAACTTGCATTTCTGTCGTGTCTTTTACACACTGAACATCTCAAGGTGTTTCACAGGAGCATTATCAAACTAAATTTGACATTAGGCTACATAGAGAGCTAATAGGGTAAAGGGCTTAAAACTTGAAAAAAGATCTAAGTTCTGATGACTGTCTTAAGCAAAGAGAGAAAAGTGGAAAGATTAGGGAAGAAATTCCAGAGATCAAAGATATGTTGTCAATTGAGGATATACAAGAGGCCAGAATGAGAGGAGTGTAAAGTTTTCAATGGGTTATAAGATTTGAGGAAGTTAAAGCAATTCAATGATGGGGAGGAAGGGATATAGTGAGGAAAAGGATGCAGTTGGGAGTGGTGGTGTGTCAGTGGACAGATTTGAAAGCAATTATGGGATTTTTAAAGTCTAGCTGTTCACAGGAATCATAGAAAATTTACGACACAAAGGGAGACCATTTAGCCCAATCTGTCCAAGCAGCTCAACAAAGCTAGCCAGCCTAGTCAAAACTTCTGTATTAGGTCCCTAACTCTGCTATGGCCAATGTGTGGTAATGGATAAATGGTACTTGTTGTCAATGAGGATATAGGCGATAGAGTTTTAGATGAAGTTCAGGGCCAGCAAATGCATATTGGAATAGTCATGAATGTCAATCAGAAGTAGCAATATTGTGAGTTAGCAGAAGACTTGGCTGCTTCCCTTCTTAGTGGAATTTCACTTCTTTTTACGAGGGATTGTAATCTAAGGACGGATATTTGTGTTCCACCCTGAGTTCTGATGCACTGATGATAGATCAGGCTTCTGTTTGCTTTCTGACTTTTGGGACTCCAACAAAGAATGCCATGATTACTACCTGAACCATAGAAAAATTGGCAAAGAAAATAAGATTAAATAGTTAGATAGGGATTAAGTTTGGACAGAACTAATACATTAAGTAAAGACGACAAAGCAAGACAGCCAGGTAACAGCAAGAAAAATAATGATCAGAGCGTAGCAGGACAGGACAGAATTTACAAATCTCAGAGTGCACCAATAGAGGAGTTAGAGGTTCCAACAATAGCAAAAAGACAGAATGAATGGCCCTGTGTGAAAATGCATGCAGCATTTGTAACAAAATAGATTAATTGACAGTGCAGATTTTAATAAATATGCATGACCTGATAGCCACTGCAGAGATATGGCTGCAAAATGACAGAGCGGTATGTGAATATTCAAGGGAACATGACATTTAGGAAAGGCAGGAAGCTAGGAAAAGATGATGGGGTAGTTCTGTTAATTTAGGATGATATTAGTGTAGTACAAAGAGAGATTATCTTAGTACTGGAAATCAAGATGTAGAATTAGTTTGAGTAGAAATTAAGAATAATAAAGAAATCACATCATCCAGACTCAATGTTAGTTATATTCTCTCTCCACAGATGCTGTCAGACCTGCTGAAATTCTTTAGCATTTTCTGGTTTTGTTTCACATTCCAGCATTGACAATAATTTGCTTTAACCTGGATGATTAATTCATAAGGAGTGTTTCAGGACGGTTTGAGAGCAACATGATTTAGAACCAAATAGAGAGCAGGTTATACCAAGTCTGGTAAGGTGTAATGAGACAGAATTAATTAATGATCTTATTGTGGAGGCTCCCCAAGGTAGCAGTGATCAGAATATGATTTAATTTCCCATTCAGTTTGAGGGAGAGAAGAGCTTAAATAGGGTAAATATGAGGGTATGAAGACAGAACTGGCTACAAGGAACTGTGAATTTAGCTTCAGGGATAAGTCAGAGAGATGCAGCAGTGGACATTTAAGGAGATATTTTGGAATACTCAGAAAATATATATTCCAGTGAGAAGGAAAGACTCTAAGGGAAGAACGCACCATCCATGGCTAGTTAAGAAAGGTTATGGAAGTAACAAATTGAAAGAAAAATCATATAATTCCACAAAGAGGAGTGGCAAATCAAAGCATTTGACAGACTATGAAGAACCATAAAGAATGACTAAAAGATTACTGAGGAAGGAGAAATGAGAATACTGGAAAAAACTAGCTCGAAGTATAAAAACGGAGAGTAAGATTGTCTATTGGAATTTAAAAAGGGAAAGAGTACGTAAAGTGAGCTATGGTTCTGACTCAAGTGAGAGTCTAAGAATTGATAATGGAATTAAGGAAATGGGCGATGAATTGAACGTATGTTTTGTGTCTGTCTTCACTGTAGAGGATACAAATTACATCTCAGAAATAAGTATGAATCAGAAGGTGAAAGTGAAGGGGAAATGTAAAACAATTAGAATCATCAGGGAAAGAGACTTGAGAAAATTCTGAGAACCATAGGTTGAAAGTCCACAAATCATAGAATCATCATACAACCTCTATAGTGCAGAAGGAGTCCATGTGGCCCATTGAGTCTGTACCATCTCTCTGACAAAGTGTCTTACCCACGCCCTCTCCCCTGCTCATTCCCATAACACCAAAGATTCACCGTGGCTAATCCATCTAACCTACTCATTTTGGAACACTGAGCGGCAATTTAGCATGGCCAATCTGCCTAAGATTGCACATCTTAGGACTGTGTGAGGAAACCAGGAGTATCTAAGGAAAGCCAAATAGCCACAGAGAGAACATAACTCCACACACATGGGAGTCCCTGGCACTAAGAGGCAGCAGTGCTAACCACTGTGCTGCCCTGACTTCATCGTTGGATCTTAAAGGAAGTACCTGCTGAAGTAGGAGGTGCATTAGTTTTAATTTTCCAAAATTTCAGAGTCTCTGGTAAAGTCTCAACAAATTTGAAAATGGTAAATATAATTATTCTATTCAAGGAAGGAGAGATTCAGAAAGCAGGAAACTATAGGCCAGTTAACTTAACATCTATCAGAGGGGAAATACTGGAATCTATTGTTAAGGATGTTCCAGCTATATAGAAATCTCCATGCAGTCAGGCAGAATCAGCTTGGTTTTGTGAACTGGAAATCATCTTTGACTAAATTATTGGAATCCTTTGAGAAAATAACATGCAATGTGGACAAAGGGGAACCCATCAATATGCTATACTTAGACAAGAAGGAATTTGGCAAGCTCGCATCAAATGTTGCTATGCAAAGTAACAGTTCTTGGTATAGGGGTAACATATTAACATGGATAGAGGATTGGTTAACTAACAAAAAATAGAGATAGATATAAATGAGTCACTTTTGGGATATAAGATGTGACAAATGTCACAGGGATCAGTGCCGAGATGTCAACTATTTACAATTTATATCAATGACTTGGGTGAATATATAGTTGCTAAATTTGCTGATGACACAAAGGTAAGTAGGAAAAGAATATAGATAGGTTAAGTGATTGAACAAAACATTGGCAGGGGGAGAGTAATATTGAAAGCAAGTCTATTTTGGCAGGATTTTTAGGCAGCTTGTTATTTAAATGGAGAGAGATTGTAGAATTCTCAGATGCAGAGAGATCTGAATCCCCTGGTACACACATCACAGAAAGTTAGTATACATTACAACAGGTGGTTAGGAAGGCAAATTGAATATTGTAGTTTAATGCAAGTTGATGAGACCGCATGTAGAGTATTGTGTTCATTTTGATCTCCCTATTTAAGAAAGCAAATAAATGCGTTAGAAGTCACTCAGAGAGCATTCACTTGACTGATACCTGGGATACGGATTTATCTTATGGGCTGTATTCGTAGGAGTTCAGAACAATGAGAGACGATCTTATTGAACATATAAAATTCTGAGGGCACTTAACAGGGTGGACACTGAAAGGGTATTTCTCCTTGTGAGAGACTAGAACTCGGGCACACAATTTAAAAATAAGGGGTCTCACATTTAAGATGGAAATGAGGAGAATTTATTTCTCTTGATTGTGAATCTTTGAAAAACTCCCCAGAGAGCAATGGAAGCAGGGGCATTGAATATTTTTAAGGCAGAGTTAAGGTTTAAGTTAGATTCTTAACTAAAAAGGGAGTTTTAGTTTAGTCAGAAGTTATCAGGGGTAGGCAAGGATGTAGAATTGAGGCCACAATTAGATCAGCCATGAATGGTCTTACTGAATGGCAGTGCAGGCTCAAGGGCTGAGTTGGCTCTTTCTGCTCTTAATTCATATAATTCACTAGCACAGGCCTTTTTGTTCGAAAAGAAAAGACATGCTGCTGATTCCTGTGCTCAGCAATACAATTGCTAAGATCAGTTAAGATTCATACACAAGCTCTCTTATTGGGGCTTCAGGAGACAGAATATGAATGCAGTGCAGAGTGGGGCATCTTCTGCTGCCCATCTGATCAGGACAGAGGTTCATCAGTGCTTCTAACATGAATTTATTTGCCTCGTGACCAGGAGAGTCGGTTCCTGAGTACCAGATGGCTTTTCAGGCAGAGGTGGGGAACCATCCCACCTTTGAAGATATGCAGCATTTGGTCTCCAGAGAAAAGCAGCGACCCAAATTTCCTGAAGCTTGGAAAGAGAACAGCCTGGTAAGAAAAGATTTATTGCACTTTACCCACCTAACAGCTGGCAGAATGTTTTTCCTGAATATGAACTAGAGAATAGCATAGTGGGCTGGAGGCTGGAGAAAGTTCAATTCCAGCCTTGTATCATTCCATCAACTGTTTACTCTGTCCTGGAGGATTCAAAATTCTTCTGGGCATTCTCAATCCAGTCACTGGTTTTGACCTGGGCAGCAGTGGTGTAAGATTGGTCTAAACTACGGAAGGAAAAATCAACTGAGATTTCCACTCCTAATTGTCACACAATGACTCCTCCTGGGAAGTATATATGTGTGTCAGGTGAGGATATTATCAAACATGGTAATGAGAGTCTCCTCCTGAATGGCCCAAGTCACATTCGCTGTCCATGCACGGAACTCAGTGCATGAACTGGCAGAACTCTCCCCTTCCTCTCCACCCATTGTTTTATTACAAGTTAATGAAGAATGAATCAAAAGCCAGTCTTTACTTGAAATCGATTGACGGAATGGAAATATTGCAGGTATAAATTTTCTGACTCCACTCCACTTCACCCTTATGACCATATCTCTTTATATGCCCTTCTTATAATCAATAAGCTAATTAACAAATAAACTAATTAATTGAAAGGGCCATTGTGATGAAAAATTTTAACATTAAACTTAATAGGTTAAATTAAAACGTTTTCTGCGGGGTTGATGGCACTCCGTGCTTGCGGTGACCAGTAGTGGCCTCTAGCATACTGGGGGATACTTCGTACTCCCTCTCCAGGGACACTTCCAATATAGCCGTGGAAGAGGAGAGACTGTTCTGCCAAACAATCCCCTCAATTGCCCGCTCCCTTTTCCTGTGAATGACCTCTTGAAGAAGCCAGTAGCAGCCTCACCAAAAGGTCCTCCACACAAGGCAGCATAGATTCTCAAATAACCAAAAAGTGGCTGCAACCTCACATAATCTATGTAGACATGGAACATAGACTTCCCTGAGGGTGCAGATAATACAGGTGACCTGTGAGTCTGTGAATCATCATAATCGGTTGTTGTATGGAACTGCTGCATGCAACACCCTCTACACTAAGTTCCCAGTGGTAATGGGGAGCATTCCCATGTGGAGAGCCCTCAACTGGAGGTTCTACTACCTCCGGATGGCAGGACAGAACGCCATAGTGTATCTAGGCAGTTGACAAGGATTGGAGGGTGGGCATTAGCAGCCCTCTTTTGTACAGAATAGAAAGGCGTGGAGGGCTCAAACTGTGAGATTGAACTTTTCAAGGGAAATTTCAGGACATGGACCAATGTGAAATTCTGTTCAAACAGAAGTCGGTCCAGACAGGAATCCACCACTTGCTTGAACCGCCGAAAGTGCAAACAGGCCTGACATCAGGGTTTTAAGGCTATGGATGGCTTTGCATGCTCCCGACAGAAGACACAAACATGAGCTTCTCCCTTGTCCCAAAATGAGACACCACTAATCCATCCACTGACTGATGTGCCTCAAAAGCAAATGATTCGTAGTAGTGTAATTCAAATGCATACTTCACAAAAATGTAAAACTATTGTCTATGGCACTATTGACCAGTGCCATAGACAGCTCAATCACACCACAATTTTTAAATTCCACTGGCTGCAATTTCACGTTAGATTTGAACCCATGTCCTCGAGCATTAGCTCAGGACTCTGAATTCCTAGTCTCATAATATTACATTACATCACCTTCTCTGGGTTGACTAACTATCCAATCATTGTCCTCCCCGTATGTACCTAACATCAATAGATACATTAACACTCATAACCACCTGCCCATCTCCAGGAAAAGTCATCACCTTCAGGCAAGAAAGAAGTCTCACAACACCAGGTTAAAGTCCAACATGTTTCTTTGGAATCATATTCAGGGAAGTTTTTTTTAAAAATGCAATGGACCTGGAAGATGAGAAAATTGTTGCTGTGCTCCATAGGCTGTCCGGTCGCTAAAGGAAACAATGGATGACTGCTGGGACCAAGATGCAGAGGCTCGGCTCACAGCTCAGTGTGCAGAAGAGAGGATGGCAGAGCTCATGGTTATGTGGGATCGAAACAAATCTGTGAGTCCCACAGTCAATCCCATGTCACAATTTACTACAACAGCCATGCAGAATGAACGGTAGGTAGCTAAACAGCAAAGAAGTGCATACCGACCTGAATTTCCTTGAGTCCGTTTTGGCTGTTGCTTCAGACCCAAACACAGTATTTCTATCTCCATTTTTCTTCTCTTGTTCCGCTGCTCAGACCCTTCTTTTCTTTCTCCTCCCTTTATTTGCCATTTTTTTTTATTCTTCTCCTATGGATGCTCTGCCCCTCTCCACTACAATCACTGTCCAACCCATCTGCTTTCTTACTTCCCTCCACCGTTCCATGCTTAAATCCCACTTGGATATGCTCACAGCATAAGAACTTCTGCCCACCTTGATTTTCCCCGAAAAGCCTCTTGAAGTTCCTACATCTTTAAAAGCAGCAACCCCAGTTTATCTATTTCCCCCCCTCTTAATCATTTTCCCTCTTTCTCCTATCACCAATTTTAACCACTACAAGGAGTTCATGGATGTCTTTATCACCATAATTGAGACAACTCATTCAACTGCTTCTGCTGCCTCTTGCACGCCACACTAAGCCAATCCTCCTCCAAGACCCATGCCCTAATTCTCAGTCTGTATCATTCTTTATTATATCTTTTGCCCTTTTTAAATGAGGCCCATCAGCTGCTTCCTTGACCTCATGCTAAAGCGCTGGCCACTCAGCTTCCCTTCCTAGCCACCAAGGTAGCTGAGATTGCAAATAGATTCCACTCTTCAGATACTATTCACCTTGCCTTCAAAGCCATCATTATTCCTTCCTTATGTTGTCCATCTCTAACTCCTTTTTCCTCTCCAAGTTAAAAGTGCTATCACTTCCATATTCCTGCTATTTTTCTTGTGATTTCAAATCTGAGCCTTTCCAATTAGGCTTTCAGCTCTGCCACAGGACTGAAATAACTCCAGTAACAATCATAAATAATGTCCTCTGTCCATGACCTTGGTGTACTTTTCCTCTTTGACCTATTTCAGCCTTTGACAAGGTCAGTCACTTCCATCAGTACTTCTCTTTGATTGTCAGCGCATTGGGATTATTCTGTCTTGATTTAAATCTTACCTATCTAATCACTACCAGAATATCTCCAGATATGGTTTCTTTTCCCGCCCCTTGCACCATTACCTCCAGAGTCTCCCAGGGTCCTGGCCTTGCCACGTCTTAATCCTTAAGTACATGCAAACTCTTGGCGATACCATCTCTGAGAGTTGAGGTCAACTCTTGCATGCGAACAGTGTACAGTTCTACATTACCACCGCCTTTCTTGACCCCTCCATTATCTCTGTGCTATCAGATTGTTAACCTAATATTCAGTCTTGGAGCAGCACAATTCCTACAATTAAGCATTTGTATGATCAAAGCTTTTGGAAGAGATTTTATGGCCTTGCTTGTCCCAAAATTGCAAGATTTCGCCTGAGGTCAATGGACCTTCCCATGGTCCACCCTCGCCCACTCCAATTCCCGTGGTGGTGGTAGTGTGGGGGAACAACAGGCGGGACTCCAATCATTTTCTTCATTTCCCACCACGAACTCTGTTCCCAAACCATCAGTAACATCCTCCACCATCACTTCCCAATCACTGTCTCTGGCTGAACCAGATTGTTTGTAATCTCAGCATCCCATTTGATTCTGAGAATTTCACCATGTACATTTCCCAGGACAAAATCTGTCTCCTTCTACCTCCCTAATATTGCCCACCTTTAAACATATCTAAACTCATCTGCAGTTAAAGCTGTCATTCATGCTTTTTCTATCTCAGACTGAATATTCTAATGCTGTCCTCACTGGCCTCCCTGAACCCCTTAATTCCTGCTCTACCCACTACACTCCCATTATTCTGCTTCACAGCATTATGTCACTTGATGTTTGGGCTTGTCTTATTTCAGGAACCTTTCACATAATCGTCGAGTGCCAAAGATGGGTCCCTACCCGGATTATTCGTCATCTTCATACATCGAAGACTCTATTCACCATTCCGAAGGGATGGTGAAAAACATCTCCACGGACAACTCCACATCTGGTACCCCGTCAACTACCAGTGAGAAGAATCGCAATTCTATCAATTATGAAAGACAGCAAGCGCAGGCTCGCATCCCCAGCCCAGAAACTAGTGTTACCAGCTTGTCTGCAACGACCACCACCACAGCAGGTCTTACCCCCAGCACCGCCATGTCCACCATATCAGAAACACAATATTCTGAAGACACTAACACACAGGCAGGCAATTTGCTGCCGTCTTTAGGCCCCACCCCAGTGTGTCTGCAGTTGACTGAAGAAGATCTGGAGACCAATAAGCTAGACCCTAAAGAGGTGGACAAGAACCTCAAAGAGAGCTCAGATGAAAACCTGATGGAGCATTCCCTCAAGCAGTTCAGTGGGCCTGATCCTCTCAGTGGAAGCAACCCCAGTTTGCTGTACCCGCTCATTAAGCTAGCAGCTGAAGTAACTGGGCACCAAGATTTCTCCCAGCCAAGCACCAGCCAGGCATGTCTGATCCCTGATATCCCAGCCACTCAGATGTATCCTCTCCCCAAGCAACAGAACATCCCAAAACGACCCACCAGCCTCCCACTGAACACTAAAAACATGGCCAAGGAATCACGGCTGAAGTTCAGCAGCAAGCACAAGTCAAACCTTAAGCAAGTGGAGACAGGTGTGGCGAAAATGAACACTATAAATGCGGGTGAGCCCCAAGTGGTAACGGTCACAGCAAATGGCATTGCTGGAAGGTGCCATACAGGAAACTCACATCCAGTGCTTAAGCAGTATGCTAATGGTTCGGTATCTGGTCCTCAGACATCCAACTCTTCAAGCCACCGGGGCCATGAGACCCTCCAATCTCAGTTTAGTGGGGATGACAGCAGAGTGAACATAAACCCCAGCCCAGATGAGCACGAGCCACTCCTGAGGAGGGAGCAACAGGCCACGCGTGATGACATTATTACCGAGCGGCTAATGGACAGGAGAGACCGGCCACTCGATCAGGGGCGGACAAACTCCAACAACAACAACAACAGCAACCAGTGCAGTGTGACAGATGGCGCACTGGCCAGTGACCAGGATCACACAATAGCACCAGTAGCACGACGGCAAGGAAGGAGAGCTGAGCGGCCAAACTCACTCGATCTTTCATCAGCCAACATTTTGGACAGCTATAGTATGCAATGTAAGTAAGAGGGACTGTTTAAAATGTTATTGATATCGATTATTTTAGGGTAACTCTCCCTTCATTGTCCAGTGAATAAAATGAGATATTGTTGATCCATGCAGATTTAAACTCCTAGCGTCCAATCCTAGGCTGTTTGCAGGATTGGACGCTGATTTGGCCTAGGCTATGCTTTTGCACACCCTCTTCCCCATAGAGACACACTCAACTTACTAAATCCAGAGACCAGGGACTGGATTTTTGTGTTGGGCTAGGGAAATGTAAGCCGGATTATTTCCTGACTTTGGAAAGGTGAGCCTGTTCCTTCTGTCTATACTGTCCATATTTTCATCTTCTAGAGAAGCAGGCGGGTAGAGTTTGGGTTTTTCAAATCCCAGGTCAGCAGTCAAAGGACTGCAGGTACAGAAGCAGGCTGACTGGAAGATCTGTCTCAGTTTACTGGGACATCAATTCAGCTTTCCACATCATTCTTATACCCCTAATCCTCACTCCCTACCCACCTTCCAGAATTCTCTTATTCTCCATGCCTTTTCATATTCCCCAAGGCCCCTCCATGATGTTATGTACCCTCCATAGCTACTGGATTGGTATCCAGCTTGTAGAATCCTCAGGAGCTTTGTAAGCTCACCTAAACCCTCAAAAATACTGGGCATGGCAAATACAAATGTCCCCTAGGGTTGTCAGTACAACCCCAACATGATGGGATGTGCATGTGGGGTCGTGACCTGACCCTAATTGAACCTCATTCCAAAAATGGGAAGATTGCATGGGCCCATTTTTATACAGGAGATTTAAGATTGCCGTGAAAAAACAATTTTTTCCTGATCCTAGAAGGACACAAAATTCTGGCCTCAAACGTGCACAGAGTGACTTCTAGAGTTTAAACAGCTAAAGGCAATGTACCAATCTGATTCCTGCTGCTTGTCCAGCTGCAATTACTCTACCTGCTGGAACATGGGCTTACAGGTTGTTCTGAAGCCAAGTGGACTGAATACTGACCCCCTTCAGCTTCCATTAATGAGCTAGCTTGACAGGTCAATTACCACTATCCTGTTATATATACTATGAACGTGGCTTTGAGCTTCTGTTATCAGGCATGCCATCTTTGTGCCACTTCGATGTATGCTTACTTCTTTTCTCACTGCTTCTCCAAGGGTAATAATCATTAATGCTTATAGAAAAGGTCAAAGAAAAGGACATATGGCTAATCACATGTCCCTTGTAGTCTATCTCATCCCCTACTCCCCACGTTGCATAAGTTATTAGTCCCTGCACTGAGCAAGAGGCTGAGATAAAAGTGCCACATATTTCATTGGATTCAGTCACTTTTCTCATAGACTCGGAGAATTGTTGGCAATGCTGTCCTCTCATTCAGAGCTACAGAATTGTTATTATCCTTCAAATAAAAAATGGCTTCTTTTCCAAACACAATTCAGTGTGTCAAAAACAGGTGTTTTGATTTGGATGAGTGCTTAGATATGCAAAATTCAGCAATGCAGCAAAACATTGAATTTCAGTTTCTAATTGTGCTGAAAGGCTTGTGGCGAGAGGCAGGGACTTGAATAATAAATAAGCTACAATGATGAACTCTGCATTGTAACTCAAGCAATGTGATTTTGATAGAGATGCCATAATCCTGCAAGAGTGACAACTGTCACTCGTCAGCTTACAAGCTGATGCCTGCCAATTGCTGGCTGAGGAACCATCAACGGTGTCCAAAAACAGAGAACTGATAAATTAAAAATAAAGGAAATTAAACACAGGTCCACACTATCTCCAACAATAATGGCAACGTGCAGCTAGTCCATACAGAAACAAATCAGTTGTGAACTTGTTTGGGCTCATCTGTGATGCCCATGCAGTTGAATAGACTCCTCATACCCACTGTTCAGAGATAATTGCTTGACAAACACAAAAATATTGTCGTTTAAAAGAAAAGCAAATCAACTTTAACAAGAAATGGGTATAATCAGCCCGTGTGTCCTGTTCCATCAGCCTATGAAATGGTCATGTCTCAGATCTGTCCAAATTGAGGATTAATCGCAGCAGAAGACAAATGCCAAACTTGTAGTCCAAAAACCAAACCAGCAATTCAAGGCCCAACCAAGAATGGAATGCATAGTATGAAAATAAAGCAGCTGCCCAGAAAGCTTGGCCTATAAGTTTTTACAAAAGTAAGTGACCAAAGTGCACCATTAGGAATGAATTTACTTAATGGCTGCAGTCTGTAATTTCCACTTTGGGCAGTACAATAGACATCTATCAAGCTCCCAGGTCGGTCAGGTATTTTATTGAGCTGACTAATTTGAACTACAGTCTCATCTGAATCTCAGCTGGGGTGGTGATTGGCTCCTCACAATTGGCCACAGCATTGCAAGGCCAATAAGGTGGAAAAACAACTAAGATTTCTGGTCTCAATCACTCCCTTGTGCACATGTTGGTGAAGAGAGAATGTGATTAACATTCTAAAGGCTCACTCTATCTAGATTACTTGTGAAAAATAACAATGGAATTGTGCTGCAACGAGGAGTTGGTGCCGTTTGGCAAGGAATGAGAAAAACATGCACTTATTTGCAGTCTTTATATGCTATGTTGTATGTATCTGTTGCATTTAGGTGTCACACTTGGCTACATGTGCAAAACACTCTCTTTAAGAAAGGAAAAAGTGAAAGCATTCACTTTGCACTGGGTCCTTTCTCACATGGATCAGGCACTTACAAGAAAATTCCCATATTTCTACTTGCCAGTTTCTACCGTCACTCCACAGGGAGTAACTAAGCTGTGACTTTCCAGAAACAGGCCCTTGTTAGCTACTAACATTCACAACATTGCCCAAAATCCCTGACTATCTGTAGGCAATACCATAGAAAACCAACTGATTTTTAAATAAATCATATAAAAACTTAAAGTTGAAAATAGTTCAATACAAAATTTGCAAAAACTTTTTTGAACAGTATGTGAGGCAACTCAATTCTAAATAAGTGAATGTAATAAACTGACACAGCAATGTTCTTTTCATCCCCCATTCCCTCACCCTCTTTCCCAGGCGAGATGACACAAGAGAACAAGCAGGCCACCTCTGGGGATAAGATCAAGAAGCGAGTTAAAACTCCATACTCCCTGAAGAGATGGCGGCCTTCGACATGGGTCATTTCGACAGAACCCATTGATGGCGAGGTCAACAACAACAGCAGTGCAGTGGGGCGCTCAAAATCCAGCACCACTGTTTACCTTGTTGGGGATGGCAGCGGGGGCACTGCCACAGCAATGGTCAGCAGGGAAACAGGAGTGAACTGCCTGTGAATCATTGACTTTTACTTTATACTTAGTAATGAGAGAAGAAACAAATATAAGTGGACAGCTATTCCACCCTCGAACCAACCCCCTACTGTCCCTTCCCCAATTGAGATTTGCTTTAGAGATCAGCTATGCAGCAGAAGCTTAGAATATCTAATATTTGAGCTTTTTTTGTTTTTTTTTCCTCTTGTTGCACTTTTTTTTGGGAAAGGTAAAGAGATAATCTTTAAGTGAAGCCTAGCCTGAGGCAAGCACTGTGAAGAGTCTCACAGGGTTTTCAGACAAATAAGCAGCACACAACTTGGTAAACCCCGATTATAGATAAGGTGAGACCAAGCAAGCGGGTCTTTGAGGCATGTTCAACGTGACAAACTCTTTGCCTTTCCTTTGATGCCATTTCTGCCAACATTCTGATTCTGTTACTGACTTATGAAACACATACCCTTTTTTAAACATCAAAAACTTTGTTGGAATGTGCAATAGGCTTAGCTTAGTAATGCTTTTGAAAAAAGAAAATGATTATTATTTAAAAGTTGCGTCTCTGTATATCATGAAGGTTGCTGGTAGTGCATGGACCGGTGGCAACCTTGTTTTTCTTCACTCTCCCTCCCCCAATCCCCATTCCTGCTGGAAACCTTGGCTGGTACAGTACGCATGGTCCCCAGATGTGGAAAGTAGGATGGCACATATCTCTCCTCCCTTCCCGTAGGATTCCCATTATGTGTTAGTCCCCTCGGGTATCTGACCCATCACTACACATCTAATGTTCATGGACCAAGCACTTCAAATCAAGCCTTTAAATCCCTATCCAAAAGTTGTGTTTGATGCTAGTGCCACACTGCTTTTAGTGCAGGATTTTCTCCCTTAGCACCAATGTTTTTTGCACCATTTTCTCATGCCTCATGTCGAGTACCAAACCAGACATACTGGCTGAGGCATTTAATTAGACACTAACTTTTTACCTCTGGGGCATGGGCTCAATCCAGTCTTCAATTGCCTCCTCTCATTGTTGGCTGTAAGCCGCTTTCCGAGAGTGAGGTCAGACAGCGTCAATGCACTCACTACAAAATTGCCTCTAATTGGGAATAAACTCAGAATCTTACAGATCTTATAGTTCAGCTTCTCCAATTCAGTATCAAAGTTTAAAGACGATTTCCTGCTCTCAGCTTTCCCTGATCTTGCATGTTTCTGTCTTGCTGAGCTACAGCCGCACACAGAGGAAGAAGAAGGGTGCAGGAATTTCTTCTCTGATTTGAGATCTGTTTGAAGTTTGTTGCATTGGATTTTTGCTTGCTTTAAACTCTTGTTTCGAATATAGCTGACCATTTGACCTTCTGCTTCAGAAGTGGACTGTGGCATCAAGAGAAGAACAGAGCAGATTTGGATTAAAGTGTGTTAGGATGAAACATGCCACTTGGTTATGTTCATTTGAAAGCCGATTTATCAGAATTGGGTTAGAGTTGTGTGGGCTGTAAAATGGCCTACACTGATACTAATTGTTCAAGTCTAGAGTAGCCTATTTGTAGGACAGTTATTATATGCCCAAAGTCAGAATGGGACTGAATATAAATAACTGGTGAGTGAAATTCATTAACCTGAATCATGTATGGAATTGAAACTTCCAGTGTGAGGGATTGGGATATGTTGACCATATCAAACTAGTAAATGGAAATAATTGGTCTTAATGATTTTGCCCAGCACAGCTTATACATACAGATGTCACTCTGTAATTACCTCACAGAGGCTCATTTGGTCAGTGCACTGAGCCTGAGCTCACTTATCTGATCGCATTTCAGTTCCTCTCAACGGCTATCCAGCAACCATATAGCCAGAAAGCATCAGGTGAGTATGGAGTAAGCGCATCACTGATGCCCTCCCTTTAAAAATGACACATACTAGTCTGGTATGCAAAGAATGGCCCCTAGAATGAGACACGAAGGGTCAGCTAATGTGCACAGTTATGTCCAGCCCACTCCTATGATGCCCTTAATGTTATTTTTCCTTTATACAATTGCCCATGCTAGCACTGCATGGAAGAATTTTCTCCTTTCACATTTCCTGTTTAGCACTGGCTAGCAGCAGATTGTAGCAGGAAGGGAAGGGTGCCTCTGGTACAATGGGTGGGAGAATTGGTTCTTACTGGCTTGAGTTATTACCCAAGCTAAAACATAGCAGAGGCTCATTCATTTCCCTACATCCTCTGGGTAACAAGCATTTTAGCCAAGAGTGAGAAATTGAAAACATTCCCCTAGAGTGTCAAACCAGGTATTCAAAAATATCGACTGCAATTAATCTGCTGATAGTATGTGACTGCAGTTTAATATACTAGAAATCCACAGGAGATTAAAGCAAAAGTAAAGACAGTTGAACATTTTGAGTTGGGCCCCTTCCCTAGTTGAGCATCATTTTTTAAATCTGTCCTTTGTCCTTTTTAATTGTGAATGGCTTTTGGTACAACATGCCAATACTTGCAGACTGAGTTCAGCCCAGTCATTGGCTCTGCCTGTTGGATAATCTTTGTTGGGTGGGGATGGTGGGGGAGGGAGCAGATTTCCTTTTAATAGGAAAGTGTAATGCTACATCACAGCAGAAATTCCTGTTAAAACACTAAGGATCCATTGTTAGGTTGGTGCAGAAACCATTGCAATCAAAGACTTGTTAAGTACTACATCAAATTTAATATCTCTTATTTAAATATAAGGATTGAGTCTTCAGGGGCAATCCTGTCCTGCTTATAACTAGTATGCGGAACAGTAATTGCACCAGTTAGAGAAGTGAACAGGAGTAGCTGAGAGACAATTCTTCTGATAGTTTATCAAGTAAAGACTGTCTACATTTGATCGGCAAGGTTCATTAACAATTGCAGGGTTTGACTCCAGGTCCTCTCTCTTTCTCAGTTCGAGCCTTTGGGTAGCAATGGGCAAATCAGCTGGGATTGCATTCAAGTATGAGAACGGAGCTGACTTTGGGGCTTGGATGCCCCCTACAGTCAAACATCTTGCCAACACTCGCTGTATAAATATGTGTATGGGACATGAAAATCCTGGGTGAGTTACTGGAAGGCGAGCAGTGCTTGTAGTAATATACCTCAGTAAGTGTTGGTGTTACCAGTTGAGGAGGGAGAGTAAATCTGGAATGTGCTGGGCAGAGGATGTTTTTGATTAGAGAGCAAATTCATTGTCAGCAGGTCCTGAAAATATTTCTTACAGCCTTGAGGGTAGTAAATGGGTTCTATTCCAGCCTGTACCAAGGGCTGTATCCAGATGCTGGAGAATAGTGTAAAGACTTATTATATCAGGTAACTTTATTAAGTTAAAAGGATTGTAGAATCAATTAATGACTAAATAGAAGCCCCATTATTGAAATATATCGCAGCATTGAAACTATGACCCTCCCCGATGGCCATCAAGTACTTCACAAACCTTGCTTTATAAATATATAAATGTGTTAATTAATCTAACATAAAACATTATAAGAGCATTTTCAGTTATAATATTGAGGTGCTATAGCAGTTGGAGTATTTTATAATGTTATTGAGATTGATATTTTTTGTTTCTATCCCCATTACTGGTTGTGTATATCAGAGCACTATGTGCCACTGTCCAGTGACTCAAAGTAAGCTTCACAAATTGTAACTTTTCACACAGACTTTCTTCTCAGTGGCAGATTCAGAATTGAAACCAAGCCTTGGGATGTCATCTCCAGTAATGTTTAATGATGCATCAGCTTGTGTCATTTAATAATCCACAACAAAATATTTTGACACCCTTGTCCACTCTTGGATAGATATTGATCGGGCAGATGGGATGTGTTTTGTAAAGTTTGTAATGCATGGTTATTGTGAAATTGAATGTGTCTGAATGAAGCTGTTCAAACTACTGTTCTCTTCAGAATTAATAATTTAAAAAAAGTCAGCTGGCACTATAAGGACATCTGTAAACCACAACCTGTTTTCTATAAGCACTGTAAGTAAATGCTTTGGTAACTCCAAGTTCCAATAATCAAAGAAGAACAAAGTTTACTGGTATAGTTTGCTGACTTAATTGAGGTGACTAGCTGGCTGTAAAATCCTACATATTAAAGAGTATATTCATGACAAACCAGTCATCTCACTTATAGTTTTATTTTCCTTCCCCCGCCTCCTCACAAATCCCTTCAGCAATCTAGAAACAAACATTTTATACTCATGAAAAGATTAAACTTTCTGCTGGAAAGCTAATTCTGTCAGCTGACACATAAAAGTCCAAAATGAAATGAGGTGGAAATTCTTGATCCAATTAGAAATGGACAAAGGCATACAACCCAACACTTCCTAACTCCACTTGAACTATGGTCTGAGAGAGGCCATGGATCAGTTAATGCAGTTAATCAAAAAATAATTCACTGGTGCAGTGGGAACTTGCCAAACTGGACTCCACCTGGCCACAGGAGTATTTGATGGTAGAGGGAAGAGGGATTTATCTATAACTGACCTATTCTGTTCCTTATCTGAAAATGAAACTTTTTTTGCGCTTAATGAGCTCAAATGTACAAAAATAGGTAGATGGGCTAAAAAAAATTCATATTTTCAACTATATAGTGAAGGAGTGGAAGAGTTGTGTGAGGAGCCAAAAGAAGAAAGGAAGAGCAGCATATGGGATGGTGGTATAGGAAGCTGAAATAATGTGCATGAGAGACAGAAACTTGGTACAACAGCAAGAAAAAAACTTGTACGACTATGTCCAAACGCTTTGCTGTCAAATAAATACTTTTGAGATGTAGTGACTGTTGTAATGTAGGAAATATAACTAATTTGTGCACAGGAAGGTCCTAGCAATAACAGTGTAATGAATGAGCATTTGATCTGTTTTTAATGGTGATATTGATCAGAGGACTGCTATTCTTGAAATATTATCATGAAATCTTTTAATCCAACTTAGAGGGTTGGTTGAAGCCTTAGTTTAATATCTTATCAAATAGATGGTACCTATGACTGTGCCGGGTACCATCAATACTGCACTGAAGTTCAGCCTAGATATTGTGCTAAAGTTTCAAAGTAGGACTTGAATCCACAACCTTCCAGCTCATAAGGGGAAGTGCTATCTGTTGAGTCATGGCTGATGTTTGATTTATGTACATCATAGTAACAAATATAATGGAGAGACAATCTGCTTATCTAGAATGCAATACATACATTTTGGAAGGAGGTGGTAGTGAGTGACATCTCCTTGAAACCCAAGACTGCTTTCCAGTATAGATAAAATTTAAATGATCTAGATCAGTCAAAAGAAGCAACGGATCCTCCATGTAGTATCTTCATATGTGTGATTGTTCTTCTTTCATTTTTTAACCTCATAATACTTGCAGAAATGGGATCTGAAAATGGGAGTTAGAAATGAGCATTGGCTCCAGAGCCAGGAGTACCTACTCTTTGTCTCCTGTTTGGATGTTGGATGTGCGTCGCACACGTGGATGTGTGCATTGATGGCCTGAAACAGATTGCAGAGTAATTACAAAGCCAACCTCATGTCAGTACCGCAAAGAAATTTGATTTAAATGCAGCACTATTTGGAACAACAAAATATGTGGTTAGACAGCACTTTTATTGTAATAAAGCACCTCAAGGTGCTTCCTAGCTTTTTTTAATAAAGTTTCACAGGTGACTAAAAGCTTGGTCCAAGAAATAGTTTTTAAAGAATATCTTTAAACAGGGTGAAAAATAGAGAGGCAGCAAAGTTTAGTGAGACAATTAAAGAGTTTTGGTACTACGCAACTAAAGGCTCTAGATGGAACAATGCATGTTGAATACTCAACAAAGAGAATTGAATAATTGCATAGAGCTTGGAGGTTATTGAAATAGTGCATGAAAAATACTATGAAGAATTTTGAAAACAAGTAGAATTTTGTAGCCTGTATCCAATGTAGGTCAGCAAGCAAAGAACAAAGAAAATTACAGCATAGGAACAGGTAAGTCATATTGTAGTTTTATAGAACTTTAGTTAAGTTGCACATGGAATATAGTGTTCAATTCTGGTCACCACACTACTAGAAGGATATGGAGGCTTTGGAGAGGGTACAGAAAAAATTTACCAAGATGTTACCTGGTATGGAAGGCATTAGCTATGAGGAGCAGTTGGAAAAACTTGAGTAGTAGAGGTTGACGAGTGACCCAGTAGAAGTCTACAAGGTTATGAGGGACATGGACAGAGTAGATAGAAGCTTTTTCTCCATGGTGGAAGAGTCAATCGCTAGGGGGCATAGGCTTAAGGTGTGAGGGCCAGGTTTAAAGGAGATGTACGGAGCAAGTTTTTTTTACACAGAATGGTGGGTGCATGTTGAATGCTTAACAGAGAAGAGAATTAAATAATTGCATAGAGCTTGGAGGGAATTCAGCTGGAAGAGGTTATTGAAATAGTGAGGGAAAAATATTATGGAGAATTTTGAAAACAAGGAGAATTTATATATGAGCTGTTGCTGAGGCTGGAGCCAATGTAGGTCAGCAAGCAAAGAACAAAGAAAATTACAGCACAGGAACAGGCTTTTCGGCCATTCAAACCTGCACTGACCATGCTGCCCAACTGAACTAAAACCCCCTTCCCTTCCGGGGACCATTTCCCTCTATTCTCATCCTTATCATGTATTTGTCAAGGCGCCCATTAAAACTTTATCGTATCTGCTTTCACTACCTCCCCTGACAACGAGTTCCAAGCACCCACATCTGTGTAAAAAAAAACTTGCTTCATACATCTTTAAATCTTGCCCCTCGCATGTTAAACCTATGCCTCCTAGTGATTGACTATTCCACCTTGAGAAAAAGCTTCTGACTATCCACTCTGCCCATGCCCCTCATAATCTTGTAGACTTCTTTGCAACTGTGAGAACAAGTCAAGTTTCTCCAACCTCTCCTCATAGCTAATGCCATCCATACCAGACAACATCCTGGTAAATTTTTTTGTGCCTCTCCAAAGACTCCACATCCTTCTGATAGTGTGACAACCAGAATTGAACACTATATTCCAAGTGCGGCTTAACTAAAGTTCTATAAAGCTGCAACATGACTTGCCAATTTTTAAACTCAGTGCCCCAGCCGATGAAAGCAAGCAAGCCGTATGCCTTCTTGACTATCTTCTCCACTTGCGTTGCCACTTTTAATGGCCTGTGTATCTGTACACCAAGAATCCTTTGCCTGTCAACATTCTTAAGGGTCCTCTCATTTACTATCTGTATTAGACCTTCCAGGACAAAGATAATGATTTATCAGGACATAATTCAAGTTAGGAAATGGTGAGAAGAATCCAATAAGAAGTAGGAGCATGCTCTGCCATTCATTGAGATCTTGGCTGATCCGATTGTGATCTTAATTCTACTTTCATGCCTGACCCAATAACCCTTGAAATCTTTTGCAGATCATTTTTTTAATGCGTTTTGGATGAGTTCAAGTTTATGTGGGTTGGAAGATGGGAGGCCAACCAGGAGGATACTGGATAATCAAATTTAAAGATAATAAAGGCATCAGTGAGGGTTTCAGCAGCAAATGTGTTGGGGCAGGGGAAGAGACAAATGATATTATGAAGGTGAAAATAGGTGATAATCGTAGTGGAGTGGATATATATTTGGAAACTTATCTCAAGGTTAAATAGAGAACCAAGATTACACTCAGTCAATGACCAGAGAGGACGATGTTGCAGACGCCTTGATGATTGACATCCATCCCAAAGAGAAACATTTTCTCCATTTGCTTCCTCAAAACTGACATTTGAAATAAGATAACTTGCACACGTCAAAGATAGAACACTGGGATAGCAATGGTCTTGGACATCATTCCAGGCACTGATCTCTTGTGGGAAAACTTATGCAATGGGCAAGTTATATTACCTGGTTACTTACAAATGGACCCAGAAGGAATTCAGGATCCTGCAAATGGATTGATGAGATTTTGCTATGTAAGGTTTCTTGAATGGAGAAGTTAATGTCATTGTTTTAACAATAATATTACGTAGATGAAATTGCAAGTTTCATATAATTGTTCATTTTGCTACATTCACTCCCTGTGTCATCAGATACCGGACTATTGGGTTTTACCCATTGTTTTCTTGCTAGTGTCAGCTCTCCTGTTGTTCTGGTTTCTGTCATCTTTAGGCGGTTAACCTTTTTGTTTTACCAACCTGTTAGATTTCCATTAGTTGCTCAGTCACTGATTCTGTCATTGCTTTAGAAAAGTTGTGATATTTTGAAGAACAAATATTTCCATTTCTGAAATTGTATCTTCTGAGAAGAAATCTGAACTTAATTGCATGTTGTTCCGATCACACTACCAAAAGAATGTAGAAGCTTTGGAGAGAGTCCAAAGAACGTTCAGCAGGATATTGCCTAGACTCCAGGATATTGCCTATGAGGAGAGGTTGAATAAGCTAAGATTGTTTTCACTGGAAAGACGGAGGCTGAGGGGAGATCTGTTTTGTTTGGGTTAGAAATTCCAAAATGTTTTATGAAGCCCGCCTGAATCATAAGTTTTAAATCTTGAATTTGGTTAGGGTAAGCAATGAGATGCTTTACTTCAGGTATGATTTAAATGACTAGTAGGGAGCTTGTATCAAACAAAGTTTATTTAAGTATATAAAGTAAGAAAATTCACAAGAATTTTGATTCATTACAAACAAGAAACAAAACAACCACTGTAATGTATAACCCTTAACAAAGGTATCTAATGATTTCCAATCAAATCAAAACCCTGCCATAGACAAAATCCTTTAAATAGGTTAAATACAGCAAAGTCCACTGCTCATGTGATAATGGAAACTGAGTCCTTTGGTTAGTTCTCTTTGTTGTTGTAATTAATCAAAATTCTTGTTAACATATAAAATAAGAAAATTAACTATATTTTGAAATCTGTAGTTCTCTGGATTCATTCCAAACAGTTTGAAGACAAGACAGCTTCTCAAAGTACCAAAGAGATTCTGGTCCAGCCCCAACAATAGTAGATTTTCACTCTTGAGGAAAACGAGAGAATTTCCAAAGAGGTAAAAAAAAACAGGGAGAGAGGGAAAACATTTTTAGCTTGCTGTTCCTTCTAAAAACTCAAACCTGCAGCTTCAAACTGAAAATGGAAAAAAAACTGTCCAAAAATAAACGAATGTCCTCCTTTATGATGCAGGATCATAAAACTAATCCCAGAGTAAACACAACTCAATTTAAGATATTTAAATAGCAATAAAATGATATTCCCAGTCAAGTTGGCAACAATGACATTGCTGAAGCTATGAGCTGCAGAAATCATGTTTTTAAAAAAAAATTCTTAAAGGTAGACTAACGTCATATCTGATAGAGCTCTAGAAAAATTATGCAAAGGAAGACAAAGTGGAAATGTCAATTGCAAGAGGTACATGTGCAAGGCGAGGGGAGGAAGTTTAAAGGAAATTCATGCAGAGTGGGTGTCTTGAACATGCTATCAGAGGTGATGGTGGAAGCAGGCACATTAGCAACAATTAAGAGCCATCTGGCTGGGTACATGAATAGGAGGGAATAGAAGGATACGGACCGAGTAAGGGCAGAAATTTTTCTTTTATATTTCAGTTAGGACATCATGATTGGCAAGGGCTTTGAGGGTCAAAGGACCAGTTCAGTACTGTGCTTTATACTTTATTTCCTGAAACGCAGGGCTTTTTTTAAACAACAGCTTGTTTTACACAGCATCTTTAACAGTAAAATGTCCCAAGGTATCATAGAAAAACTGTCAATGAGCCAAATAAGATGATACTAGAACAATGACAAAATATTTGGTTAAATAAGTAGCTTTTAAGATGTTTCTTAAAGGATGAAGGAGAGATAGGTTTAGGGAAGGTATTCAAGTATTTGGCAGCTAAAGGTATGGTTATCAATTCTGTAACAAGGACTTCAGTGATGCACAGGAGAGCAGAATTGCAGGAATGCACATGTCTCAGAGGATTATATGGCTGGAGGAGACTACAGAAAAACAAGAGCGGAGACATGAAAAATTTGGAAATGAGCATGGGAATTTTAAAATTTGAGCAGTATCAATCAGCAGGTAGAATGGGAATGGGTGAAACAGACAAGATGTGAATTAGATATGGAGAGCAGAATTTTGAATGATCTGAAGTTTATAGAGGGTGGAAGGTGGGAGATCAAGCAGCAGTGGGTTGAAGGATTGGGTCTAAGAGGTAGTAAAGGCATGGTTGATGGTTTCATCAGATGATGGGGGATGTGTTGGGGAAGTTATTGGTAGAGAGTCAGGAGATGTTATGCAGGTGGAAATAGCAAATCTTAATAAATAGTATGAATCTGTGGTTGGAAGCTCACCTTGGGTTCAAAAATGACACCAATATTGCAGGAAGTCTGGTTGCCAGGAGAGTTTTTGACTTGACAGCAAGGCAAGGAATGAAGTTTGTAGCAGGGACAGGAGACAATATTTAGTTGGAGGAAATTCAAACTTTAGTTCACTCATTTTGCAAGTTTTGTAAGTCATTTGTAATTACTATTCCACAATGCAAGAGATCACTTTTCTCTCCTCTAGCCGCCATCGTTATTCAAATACAGATTTTTAAAATCTTCCTGTTTATCAATGCCAGCATGGTTGGAACTTCCTTCATACTCTACTTCCCATCATCTCACTGTGTTGAAATCATGACTATTGACAAGTAAGAAGGCAGAATCATTTGCAACAATCTTCAACCCAAAGTGCCAAGTGGATGATTCATCTCTGCCTCCTCTTAAAGTTCCAACATCATAGCTATCAATCTTCAGGCAATTCAATTCATGCCATGTGATACCAAGAAATGATTGTAGACACTGGATACTGCAAACGTTCCTGACAATATTCTGGTAATAGTACTGAAGACTTGCACGCTGTTCCAGTACTTCTACAATGGTAGAACATTGCCCAGGTATGTCCTATGCACAAAAAGCAGGACAAATCCAACTCAGCCAGTTACTTACTACTTGATCATTAGTAAAGTGATGGAAGATGTTATCAATGATGCTGTCAAGCTGCACTTGCCAGCAATAACCTGCTCAGTGATGCCAAGTTTGGGTTTCACTAGGGTCACTCAGCTCCTAACCTCAGTACAGCCTTGATTCAAACATGAACAAGAGAGCTGAGTTCAGGAGGTGAGACGAGAGTGACTTCAAGGCAGCATTTGACTGAGAACAGCATCAAGGCAGCCCTAGTAAAATGGAAGCAAATGGGAATTTTTCACTAGTTAAAGTTATATCTGGCACAAAGGAAATGGTTGTAGTTATTGGAGGTCAATCACCTGAATTCCAGGACATCACTGCAGGAGATCCTTAGAGTAATGTTTTCAGACCAACCATCTCCAGTTGCTTCAATTATCTTCCATCAGGTGAAAATTGGAGATGTTCACAGAAGATTGCACAGTTTTCAGCATAATTCATGATTCCTCAGGTACTAAAATAGTCCATGTTGAAATGCAGCAAAATCTGGACAATATTTAGGTATGGGTTGACAACAGTCATGTCACAAACATGCCATGCAATGACCGCTTCCAACAAGAGAGAATCTAACAGCTTCCCTTGACATTCAGTGACATTACCACTGCTGAAACCCTTACTATTAACATCCTGGGCATTACCATTGACCAGAAGCTGGGCTAGCCATTTAAAAACTGTGGCCACGAGCAGATCAGGGGCTAGGAAACCTACAACAGAAAGCTCATCACCCTATTCAGATCACAGAATCTCTGTGCAGAGGAAACTCTTTGGCCCATCATGTCTGCATGACGCATGCGAAACACCTGACCTACCTGCCTAATCCCACTACCAGCCCTTGGTCCGTAGCCTTGAATGTTATGACTTGCTAAGTGCTCATCCAGGTAGTTTTTAAAGGATGTGAGACAACCCACCTCTATCATCCTTCCCAGGCAGCACATTCCAGATTGTCACCACCCTCTGGGATAAAAAGACTTTTCCTCACATTCCCCTTAAACCTCCTGACCCTCACCTTGAACTTGTGTCCCCTTGTGACTGACCTTCCAACTAAAGGTCCTTATTCACCTGATACATGCCTATTATAATCTTGTACGCTTGAATCAGGTCACTCTGTCTTCACTGCCCCAACGAAAACAACACAAGCCTACCCAACCTCTATAACTTAAATGTTCCTTTCTAGGCAACATCCTGGTGAATCTCCTCTGCACTCCTTCAGTGTAATCACATCCTCACAATAATGTGGTGACCAGGAACTGCACGTAGTATTCTAGCTGTGGCCTCATCAAAGTTCTACATAACTCCAACATGACTTCTCTGCTTTTGTAATCTGCCTTGAATGATGAAAGCAAGTGTGCCATTTGCCTTTTTACAACCTTACTAACATGTCCTTCTGCTTTCAGAGATCTGTGGACAAACACCATTCCATTTATATCTTCCAATGATCCAAGACACTCCGCCTCACTGTTAACCACTCAGCCAATCTTCGTCTCATCTGCAAAGTTACTAATTCTATTTCCCACGTAGTTATTTGTGTCATTTATATAAATGACAAAGAATAGGGATCTAGCATAGATCCCTATGGTATGCCACTAGATACTGTCTTCCAGCTACTAAAACAGAATTCTGTCATCACCCTCTGTCTCTTATATCTGAGCCAATTTTGAATCCATCTTATGAAATTATCCTATATCCCATGTACATTTGCCTTTACAAGTTTGTCATGTGGGATCTTGTCAAAGGCTTTGCTGAAATCCACACAAACTACATCAACTGCACCACTCTCAGCTACACACTTGGTCACCTCAAAAAAATTCAATCAAATTCATTAGGCATGAGCTCTTTCTGACAAAACCATGCTAACTATCCCTGATCAATCCTTGCCTCTCCAAGTGGAGATAGATTCTCTCCTTCAGAATTTTCTCCAATAGTTTCCTTACCACTGATGTGAGACTCACTGGTCTGTAGTTCCATGGTTTATCTCTACAACCCTTCCTAGATAGTGGAACCACATTAGCTGGTCTCCGGTCCTCTAGCACCTCCCCCTGTGGCCAGAGTGGAATTAAAAATTTGGGCCTATGCCCAAAGCAGCCTGGGAACATATGGACCTGGAGATTTGTCCACTTTTAAACCTGTCATCATCTCCAATATTTTGTCACTCTCTATGTCAATTTCTTCAAGAACCTCACGGCTCTCTTGGAGTTTCATAATTTCATCCTCATTCTCTTGGGTGAGATGAATGTGAAGTATTTGATCAAAACACTATCAATGTCCCCTAGCTGTGTCCATAGATTGCCCCTTAGTCTCTAATGGGTCCTACTCTATCCACTGGCTATCCTCTTCCCAATGATATACTTGTAGAATGTCTTGGGCTTTTCCCAGAGCTTTCTCATATCCCCTAAATGCTTTCTTAAGCCCCACCCTGCACTTTGTATACTGCACTAATGCCTCCACTGATTTTCTTCCTTTGTACCTGCTAAAAGCCTCTCTTTCTTATCATATCCCGAATATCTCTAATCGTCCATGGATCTCTGGGATTCTTACTCGTTACTATCACTGTAGAAGGAACATATCGAGTTGTACCTTCCCATTTCTTTTCTGAATGGCTCCCTCAGAAGCTGTTCTGTAGGTTTCCTTACAAGTAGCTGTTCCCAAGTGTATTTTAGCCAGGTCCTGCCTCATTTCACTAAACTCCACACTCACTCAATCCAAAACATTTTTTAACAACTTGTCTATTTCTTTATCCAGGAAAAACTTAAATTGTGCCATGCTGTGATTGCTATCACTAAATGCTCCCCCACCACAACCTCAACCAGCTGTCTGGCTTCATTGTCCAGAATTAAACCCAGCTCTATGCTATCCCTTGTTGGATCTTCTACATATTAACCTAAACATTTCTCCTGTATACATTTCGAGAAATCTACTTCATCCAAAGCATTAATACTATGTCTATTCCAACTAATGCTGGGAAAGTTGAAATCACTTAATATAATATTGTTATTGTTCGTACACACATTCAAATTGTGCACACATTCCCTTTTCAATTTCCCATTGATGATCTGGGAGTCCATTGTAAACACCTAGCAATGTGGTTGCCCTTTTTTATTCCTAAGATCTACTCATAAAGCTTCATTTGATATCCCTCCAGGATATCATTTCTCTTTACTGCAGTAACTAACTCCTTAACTAATAATGCAATACCACTTTTTTGCCACTTCCCCTGAATCGCCTGATGACTCTATATCCTGGAATATTGAACTGCCAAACCTGCCTCTCGCTCAACCCTGTCTCTGTGGTGGCTTCTATATCACAAGATCACATGTCCAACTTCACCTATAATGCACCTGTTTTACCTATAATAAATATACCCTGGCATTAAAGTCAAGGCCATCCAGCAATGTTTTATTCCATTGAAACTTAATACAGCTGCAATCCCTCTGACTTGATTGTTTTACTGTATTATGCTGTGTCTCTATTCTGCTCATTCCCCTCCCTCTGCTGAGGGGAATGCCTCCTCCCAAAAGCACTATCAAACCTGCTCACAAGGATGTTAGTCCTGCTCTAGTTCAGATATAGAATGTCTTGTCTGTAAGGTCCCACTTCCCCAGAAATTGTCCCTGTGATTCATGAATTTAAAACCTTCCTGCATCAAATCTTAAGCCACACATTTATCTGCACTATTCTTCTATTTCTCTGCTTGCTAGCATGCGACATTGGGAGAAGTCCAGAAATTATAACCCACCAGGCCCTGCTTTTTAGCCTACTGCCTAACTCCTTGAATTATTGACGCAAGACTTCATTCCTCTATGTATGACATGTATCATATGTATGACATGTACCATATGTATCTACGTATGACCTCTGCCTTACTACCCTCCCCTTTCAGGATGCCCTGCAAATGTTCAATGACATCCTGGATCCTAGCACCAGGGAGGCAACACACCATCCTGGAGTCTCATTGATGGCCACAGTAGCACTATCTGTTCCACTGACTATAGAATCCCCTGTGACTATTGCTCTTCCTTCCTTCAGACAGGCCAAAGGCATGGTTGTGCCAGAAGCTTGGCTCTTTCTGTACTCCCTGGAGGAACCTGCACCCTGACCAGCCCGCAAAATGGAATACTGATTTGCAAGCAGAACCCCAAGGAACTCCTGAACTACCTGCCTGTTTGACTTGGCTTGCCTCGTGATCACCCATTCATTCCTCAAGTCCCTTCAGCTGTGGTGTGATTACTTCTCTAAAGATGCTATGCATGATGCTCTCAGACTCTGGATGCTTCTCAGTTGCTATCCCAGGTCTGAAACTCGAGCTTCCAGCTGGACACATTTCTTGCACACATGCTGGTCGTGGTCACTGGAAATATACCCAGCTTCCCACATAAAGCAGGAAGAGCAAACCACAGCTTTGAGCTCTCCTACCATGCCAAATCTTTAAATTTAAAGCTTTAGAAGACTTTTTAAAAAATATCAATTAAGTCTTAGCCTTGCTTAAACAATGACTTAAAAATTTAATTATAGTTTGAAAATATCCACCTGGACTTCATCATCAAGCAGCTGCTCCCATTGGTCATCACTTTCTGAACATCACCTTGAAATGCTACTACCTGTTTCCGTGCTATCGCTCATTTTCCTTATCACCCTGCCAAAAATCTGCCTATAACCTGTCCTTTGTCTATATGGCACAGTCAGGGGTGTGATGGAATTCTCTCCACTTGCCTGGATGAGTACAGCTCCAACAATATTCAAGTATCTTAACAACATCCAGGATTAGCAGTCTGCTTGTTTGACACGCCACCCAGTACATTCACTCCCTCCACCATCGATGAATGGCAGCAGCAGTATGTACAAGATCCTCTGCAGGAAATCACTAAGCCTGCTTTATACAGCGTCTTCCAAATCCACAACTACTACCATCTAGAAAAATAAAGGCAGTGGATACGTGGGAATACCACTATCTGGAAGGAGTCACTAAGCCATTCACCATCCTGACTTGGAAATACATTGCTGTTCCTTCACTGTCATTGGTGCTCCCTCCCTAATAGCACTGTGGGTATACCTACACCACATGACTGCAATAGTTCACAAAGGCAGCTTGTTACAACCTTCTCAAGTGCAGTTAGGGATAGGCAATAAATGCTCTCCATCCAGTGATGCGCAGTCCGTAAAATGAATTTTAAAAATGTTGTCAACTGCTATAAGATTTCACTTGTGCTTCAGAGTCCTTAAATTCTAACCCTCTTCATTTCCTCTTCCCATCTATAGGCTTTTATAATCTAAATTTGGTATTGTCAGATCTTTCCTTCCAAATACTCCAGAGTATTGAGGAAGTGCTACACTGCTGGAAATGCCAGCTTTCAAATTCAGTGTTAATATCTGTTCTCTTGGGTATCCCATGATTCTATTTTGAAGAGAAGAGGAATTTCCCCAGTATCTTGGCCACTGTTTATCCTGCTGTCAGCATCAGACACATTTGAAAGAGCAAACGCAGCTTGGATGAATGCCTTGCAGAACACTTTTGTTCAGTTCACAAGCATAGCACCAAACGTTCCGTGGCTTTAATTTTAATTCTCCATCTTTCACTCACACTGACATTTCTGTTCTTGAACTGCTCCTGTTGGTAAACTAGAAAAGCAGTACTTCACCTTTTGTTTAGGCACTTTGCAGCCTTCTGGACTCAATGTTGAGTTCAACAATTTTAGATCGTAAATTCGGTCATTTGTTCTCTTTTTCCTTATTTTATTTCTTGTATTTTTGTGTCAGATAGCAAAGCACTTGCTCTATGCACAAGTTTTATCTTTGATTACCCCATCACCATTCCCTTTGACTCTCTAATGTTTCTGTCATTCAATCTCTCCTGTCTTCCACCTAATCACATACGTTCCCACATATCCTTTGTTCAAATCCTATTACATCTCTATCCTTTCCCACTTCTGGTGAAAGGTCATTAGCCTGAAATGTTAACCCTACCTTTCTTCACAGATGCTGTTTAACCATTTAGAGCAGTTTCTGTTTTTATATCTAAAGTATCTGTTCATTATCACATTACTGTTTATGGGATCTTGCTGTGTAGATTGACTACTGTGAATCACATGTTACAGCAGAGATAACTCTCTGTAAGTTACACATTGAGCATTGAATTTTTGGAAGGCGTAATAAAAGTAAGTTTTTTTTTTACTATCCTAACAACTCAAACGCCAAACATACTCAAACATTTAACTTTAGGAACTGTCTAAAGAGGTGTTGCATCCAACAAACCTAAATATCTCAATTAAGACTTGGTTGTAGGCTATTTGGAGCTTTTCCAGTCCTTTTCCTTCCTTTGTCCTCCGGGTCCATATAAGAAAAGTTAAAAACTGAACATTTTCTAGTGCTGATCTGGATTACTGTCTGGTTTTATTGGTGTTTGGTGGCACAGTAGCACCAGGGATCCATGTTCAGCTCCTGGCTTGGGTCACCATCTGTGTGGAGTCTGCATGTTCTCCCCTTGTCTGTGTGGGTTTCCTCTGGGTGTTGGTTTCTTCCCACATACTGGTTAGATGCATTGGTCATGTTAAATTCTCTCCCAGTGTACTCAAATAGGTGATGGACTGTGGTGACTAGGGGATTTTCATAGTAACTTCATTGCAGTGTTAATGTAAGCCTACTTGTGATAAATAAATAAACTACAAATTAAACATTTTCACTACAAATTGCATCAAGAGTGGGATAATTGTTCAGGATTAAATACAAGACCTTTGAAGGGTGAGGCACTATGTGGTTTGCTGTTAGGTGCTTGAATTTGCAGTATTGTCAGTTTGCAGCATTTTATTGAGCTTGTTTTGGTTTTGCAGCACTGCATCTCCCTAAGGAAGCACCATCTGCTTCTCTCTGCGGCTCCCCTCATTCTAGCAGCATTGTTGAGTCTTATTCAGTTTTTCTAGTCATTTGCTGTCCCTATATATTAGTCTTTTGCAGTTCATACTCAGACACCTCTGCATCTCAGAATTGTGCAATCTCTCCCCATTTGGATAATCTGCTTTTATTTTTTTCAGCTGAAATAGATAATTTCACTTTTTCCCAGGTTATATTCCATTTGCTAGATCTTTGCCCAGTCACTTGACCTATCTGTATCCTTGTATAGCCTCCTTACATCCTCTTCACATCTTACTTTCTGACCTATCTTTGTTTCATCAACAAATTTAACAACCATATTTTTGATCACTTCAACCAGGTCATGTAAAGAAATTCTAAAAGGTTGAGGCCCCAGCACTCATACCTATGGCACATCATTCGTTATATCTCACCAACCCGAAAAAAAACATTTATACCTTCCCTCTGTTTCCTAGTAGCTAGCCAATCTTTAATCCATGCAATAGATTACCCCCTACACCATGAGCTTTTCTGCAATAATCTTTGATGTGGCACCTTATCAAATACCTTGTGGAAATCCAAGTACAGTACATCTTCAGGTTCCCCTTTATCCACAACACATGTGACTCCAAAGATGTGCGGTTTGAGTTGAGTTGCGGTTTTAGCCATGCTAAATTGCCCTTAGTGTCAGGGGACTAGGAGAGTAAATACGTAGGATTACAGGGATAGGGCCTGGATGGGATTGTGATCACTGAAGACTCGATGGGTCAAATGGCCTCCTTTCTGCACTGTAGGATTCTGTGACTCCTTCAAAGAACTCCAACAAGTTGGTTAAACATGATTTTCCTTTCACCAAATCATGCTGACTCTGCCCGATTGTCTGGAATTTTTCTAAGACGGTGGAAGTTGAATTCAATAAACAATATCTGGAATTATCAATTTACTGATGGCCACGAAACAATTGTTGATAGTTGGAAAAACCCATCTGGTTCATTAATGTCCTTTAGGGAAGGAAATCTGCTGTCCTTACCTGATCTGGCCCATATGTGACTCCAGTGCCACATAGCAATGTGGTTAATTCTTAATTGCTCCTCAGGAATGGACAATAAATGCTGGCCCAGCCAGCGACGCCCACATTTCATGAGAGAATTAAACAAAAAAAAACAAATGAGTGGCTTGTCAGGCCACTTCAGAGTTCAGATATTAATTAACCTTGCTAGTCTGGGTCTGGAGTCATCTGTCCACTGGACTAGGGAAGGGCAACAGATTTCCTTCCCAAAGGACATCAGTCAACCTGTTAGGTTTTCAAGACAATACAATGGCTTCACAGGCACTTTTACTGACAAGTTTTTTATTTCCAAATGATTCAAACTGGATTCAAAATCTCAAACTGTCATAGTGAGGATTGGTTTTACCTTCCCTGGGTTAGCAGCTGAGGGTTGGACAAGGATCCGAGCTGTGATAAACGGGATAATCTCCCTCCTTTATGCTGATACTTCTGAAGTTTGTGCAGTAACACACGAGTCATGGTTGCACCATTGATAGTGATATGGAAAAGAAGATGCAGGGATTGGGAGTCCCCTGAGTGAAGGAGGCTTGAGTAATCTGATACGAAGGCACTCTGTTTGGAATAAAGAGAGTGCAGCATGATCGCGAGGGAGAGAAATATGCAGTTCAGCAAAATTTGTCACGATCAAACAATTGATAAATACATTTTCATCAACAGCTTCCTGCAACTGACGATGATATCGACCACATTACGAAAACCACCCACACAGCGCAGAAAAACACATACCAAGATTAACCTGGCTAGAACTGCACCTGCCAAAAATATCAAATGTCATCAAGATCTTCAACATGCAAAAAGAAGTGAGAAGGGAAGAAGGAGCTAGGCTAATTGTAAAAACCTCACCAACTTCAACAAAATGCATGGAAGACATACAATTTGTACTGGTCTTTTTCTGAAATTTTCCATTTTGTGTGTTAAAAACAGCAGAACTCCCAACACATTGTCCCATCAAATACATGACGTAAAGATGCCGGCGTTGGATTGGAGTGGTAAGAACTCAGTAAGAATTTAGCAACACCAATTATTAATCCAACCGATTTATTTGATAGAAAAAAAGCGAGCTTTCAACACTCCCGTGTCTTCATCAGGCAAGTGCAGTGTTCTGGTCTGCAATAGCACACATCAGCACAGACAGTCAGCGATTGCTGATTAGAATGCGAATCCTTACATCTAACCTGCTATTCAAGTGTTAAAGTGGCTAACAATGTGTGTGAAGGGGATCCTGAGCATTGTTAGAGAATTGTGTATTTTCTCCAGACAGCACAGTAAGTGAGGTTTTTTGCTAACAATTCTCTAACAATGCTCAGGATCCCCTTCACACACATTGTTAGCCACTTTAACACTTGAATAGCAGGTTAGATGTAAGGATTCGCATTCTAATCAGCAATCTCTGACTGTCTGTGCTGATGTGTGCTATTGCAGACCAGAACACTGCACTTGACTGATGAAGACACGGGAGTGTTGAAAGCTCGCTTTTTTACTATCAAATAAATCGGTTGGATTAATAATTGGTGTTGCTAAATTCTTACTGAGTTCTTACCATCAAATACACCCAGAGGAGGAGCAGTGCAGGTTACAGACAGGGTAAAGCTCCCTCTAAATTCTTCCATCAAACTCCTAGGGCAGATATAGTGCAGGTTACATACAGGATAAAGCTCCCTCTGTGCTCCCCCATCATACACACCCAGAGCAGATACAGCGCAGATTACATATAAGGTAAAACTTTTCTATAGTATTCCAGCAAACACACTCAAAGCAGGTACAGTGCAGGTTGGATACAGTTCGAGAATTTGAATCCAGTTTGAATCATTTGGAAATAAGAAAAGCTTATCAGTAAAAGTGCCTGTGAAGCCATTGTGAACCTAACAGGTTGACTGATGTCCTTTGGGAAGGAAATCTGTTGCCCTTCCCTAGTCCAGTGGACAGATGACTCTAGACCCAGACTAGCATGGTTAATTGATATCTGAACTCTGAAGTGGCCTATCAAGTCACTCATTCATTTTGTTTTTGTTTAATTCGCGCATGAAATGCGGATGTCGCTGGCTGGCCAGCATTTATTGTCCATCCCAGGAGCAATTAAGAATTAACCACATTGCTATGTGGCTCTGGAGTCACATATGGGCCAGATCAGGTAAGGACGGCAGATTTCCTTCCCTAAAGAACAACAGATTTCCTTCCCTGAATCTCTGTCTATATTTTCCCATCAAACACACCCAGGGGAGGAACGGAGCAAAGCTCCCTCCATGTTCGCCTATCAAACACAACAAGGGCAGATACAGTGCAGATTAGATATGGGGTAAGGAACACTCTACACTCTGCCATCGAACTCACCTAGAGCAGGTACAGCACAGGTTAGATACAGAGCAAAGCTTCCTTGATGTTCTCCCATCAAACACTCCCAGGGCAGATACAGTGCAGATTGGTTACAGGGTAAAGAACCCTCTACATTCTGCCATCGAACTCACCTAGGATAGGTACAGCACAGGTTAGGTACAGAGCAAAGTTCCGTCTGTGATGTTGCATCAAACACACCCAGGACAGGAATAAAGCAGGATAGGTGCAGGGTAAAGATCCCTCTACCATCAAAAACAGCCAGCTCAGGTTACTTGCAGGTTAGATATAGGGTAAATCCCTCTCTGCACTGTCCCATCAAGGACACCCAGGACAGATACAGCACAGGTTTTGATACAGAGTAAAGCTCCCTCTACACAGTCCCATTGCACTGTGATGCAGAAGCATTAGTTATCTCCCTTTCCACCAACTTTGCATGGAGGTGAGTTCCAGGTTATTACCATTCACTGTATAAAAAAAGTTCTGCATCACATTCCTCCTTGTCCTGCTCAAAACCTGAAATGTGTTTTCCCAGTCCTTATATGGTTATCTAACGGGAACAGCTTATCTTTGTTTATATTATCAAACCAAACAATTTCATACATTTCTACCAAACCTGCCCTCAGTCTCCTCTTCAAACAGAACAACATAAGCTTCTCAAAGCCACCTTGTAGGTAAAGTCCCTCATCCTCAGAACCATTCTGAGAAGTCAAGAACAATGACAATGTTCCTTAAAGTGTGATGACTAGAATGGGATACACTAGTTTAGCTGTATCCTATTCAGAGTTTTATAAAGATTTAGAAAACATTCCTCCTTTTGCACTCAATAGCTCGATTTATAAAGTTCGAGGACCCATATGCTTTGCTAACTGTCCTCTCAGAATGCCTTTCAGCGCTGTGTACACATTGAGTCCCACTCTCTGGGACTGAGCCAGTAAGTGTATATTGCCCCTCCCTTTCCAGTCTTCCAAAATGCATCATCTCACATATAAAACCTACAGAACAGTACAGCACAGTACAGGCCCTTTGGCTCTCAACATTTTGCTGAGCTACATCTGAACCCAAGATCAAGCTATCCCACTCCCTAGCATTCTTGTGTGCTCCATGCGCCTATCCAATAAATGCTTGAAAGTTGCTAAAGTGTCCAACTCCACTATCACAGCAGGCAGTATATTCTGCACCCCAACCACTCCCCGAGTAAAGAATCTACCTTGGACATCCCTCCTATATCTCCCACCATGAATCTTATAATTATGCCCCCTTGGGTACATCCACCCAAAGAAATAGTTTATCTACATATTCCATCTGCTATTTGTCTGCTCATTTTGCTAATCTATGTTTTTCTGCAGTCAGTTGTATCCTCACTGTTTGCTACTCCTCCATCTGATATCATCAGTACATTTTGGAATTTTACATTGTTTTACATTGTTTACCAATATTCCAGTCATTTCTCCATGTTAGAAAAACAATAAGCTGCGTACTGACCCTTTGGAATTAGCACTGTCCACTGTCCTCCAACCTGAAAAGCAAAGACTTATCATGACTCACTGTTTTCTGTCCTGAAGCCAATTTTGAGTCAAAACTGATCCTGATCCTCTGATTCCATCAGCCTGAACGTTCTCAAGCAGCCTTTCATGTAGCACTTTGTCAAATGCTTTCTTAAAATACATATAGACAACATCCACAGTGTTCCCTGCATCAATCTTCTCAATTATTAGCTATGCACCACCTGCCTTTTCCAAATCCATTCTGCCTCTTAAACTGTTCAGTTTCTCTATGTTCCTGTTGAATTTTCCCCCTGATTATTGTTGCCCAAACTTCCTCCACTCTGATGTTAATCTCACTGACCTGTAGTTGTTTGGACTATCTTCACACACTTTCTTGAATAAGGTGTCACATTTGACATCCTTCTATCCTTTGGCCTCTTCCCCACATCTAGGGAAGAAAATTACGGGGATGCCCCTATTTCCCTTAGCAATTTGGCATGTTGGTCAAATGACTTATCCATTCTAAGCATAGCCATCCTTTCCTATAGATTCCACCTATTAATTTCCCCCTTCAACTATCTCAATCATCTCCATTTCTACCAATATTCTTTCAGCATTTGTTCCTTGGTATACACCATATCGCGTTTCAAGAAGCATAAAGAGGAACATGCCCTTATATACATCAACAGGACAAAGTAGAAAGATTCTTCTGGCTGCCCTTTATTTATCCTACTAGCTACATCTCAGAAGATTCTAATAAATTTGTCAATTATGATTTAATTTTCAGAAAACTGTATTGATTCTATTCACTTGTGGGGGCAAGTGCAGAGGAGAGGCAGAGTGAAGCCTGCTAGGGGTTAGGGAAACGTGGGGGGGGGAGAGGCAGAGTGAAGCCTGCTAGGGGTTAGGGAAACGTGGGGGGGGGAGAGGCAGAGTGAAGCCTGCTAGGGGTTAGGGAACGTGGGGGGGGGAGAGGCAGAGTGAAGCCTGCTAGGGGTTAGGGAAACGTGGGGAGGAGAGGCAGAGTGAAGCCTGCTAGGGGTTAGGTAACGGGGGGGGGGGGAGACAGAGTGAGGCTTGCTGAGGGTTAGGGAAAAACAGTGGGGAAGAGGCAGAGTGAGGCCTGCTGGGAGCTGGAGAGACGTGGGGGGAGAGCAGAGTGAGGCCTGCTGGGGACTGGAGAAACACAGGGGTGGGGGGGGGAGAGGCAGAGTGAGGCCTGCTGAGGACTGGGGAGACACGGGGTGGGAGAGGCAGAGTGAGGCCTGCTGAGGACTGGGGAGACACAGGGTGGGAGAGGCAGAGTGAGGCCTGCTGAGGATTGGGGAGACGTGGGGGGGAGAGGCAGAGTGAGGCCTGCTGAGGATTGGAGAAACACGGGGGTGGCGGGGGGAGAGGCAGAGTGAGGCCTGCTGAGGACTGGGGAGACGTGGGGGGAGAGGCAGAGTGAGCCTGCTGGGGACTGGAGAAACCGGGGGTGGGGGGGGAGAGGCAGAGTGAGGCCTGCTGAGGACTGGGGAGACGTGGGGGGGGAGGCAGAGTGAGGCCTGCTGGGGACTGGGAAACACGGGGTGGGGGGGGGGGGAGAGGCAGAGTGAGGCCTGCTGAGGACTGGGGAAACACGGGGTGGGAGAGGCAGAGTGAGGCCTGCTGAGGACTGGGGAAACACGGGGTGGGAGAGGCAGAGTGAGGCCTGCTGAGGACTGGGGGATTCGCTGGAAGACCGTGGGCAGAGTGCGGCACGTGTGGGGGCTAGGATTGACATGGGGGGGGGGGGGGCAGAGTGAGACCTGGTGGGGAGGGGCTGGGGAAACACTCGCGTGGCAGCCACAATGTTAGTTAGGTAGGGCGGTGGTCCCTCTACATTGATCCATCAAACAGTCGCAGAGCAGATGCTCTGATTTAGGGATAACTATTGGCCGGGCACCAGAGATACATGAATAGGCCAGGAATAGATGAAAATGGAGTGCATAGAGGCAAGAGGTCTTTAGTTTAGAAAGATGTGTGGCAGCACAGGCTTGGTGAGTCAGTAGGTTTGTTCCTGTGCTTTACTGTTCTTTGTTCTATAACTTCACTGTCCCTCTTCAAAGTGCCACAGGAATGTTTATCTGAGAGTGCAGATTTGGTCTGACATCCACTCTGAGGAAGGATTACGCTGGGGTACATTTCACACCGAATCCTGCAGTGTGACTTGAATCTTGTGATCCTGTGGCTTCCTTTATATAGTGAGAAGTCTCACAACACCAGGTTAAAATCCAACAGATTTATTTGGTAGCACTAGCTACAAACTTTCAGAGTGCTGCTCCTTCATCAGGTTGTGGTCACAAACAGGGCATATATAGACACTAACTCAATTTACAAAATAATGATTGGAATGTGAATCTTTACAGATAATCAAATCTTAAAAGTACAGACAATGTGAGTGGAGAGCGGGTTAAAGAGATATATATTGTCTCCAGCCAGGACAGTTAGTGACCTCATGATACTCCACTTCTCCAGCTTCCATCCTAAACACATTAAAGAAGACATCCCTTACGGACAACCCCTCTGTATACACAGAATCTGCTCAGATGAGGAGGATCACAACAGACACTTACAGACGGTGAAAGATGCCCTCATAAAAACAGGATATGGTGCTTGACTCATCAATCGACAGTTCTGACGCATCACAGCAAGAAACCACACCGACCTCCTCAAAAGGCATATACGGGACAGAGTGGGCAGAGTATCCTTCATCATCAGTACTTCCCTGGAACAGAGAAACTACGCCATCATCTCCAGAGCCTTCAACATGTCATTGATGAAGACAAACACCTCGCTAAAGCCATCCTCACATCTCCACTCCTTGCCTTCAAACAACCGGACAACTTCAAACAGATCATTGTCCGCAGCCTTCAGGAGAACAGTAACCACAACACCACACAACCTTGCCACAGCACCTCTGCCAGATCATTGACACAGATATCATCATTTCACATGAGAACACCATCCACCAGGTACACTTGCAACTCTTGCAACTTGGCCAATGTTGTCTACCTGATAGACTGCAGGAAAGGATGTCCCGAGGCTTGGTACATTGGGGAGATCATGCAGATGCTACGACAACGGATGAATGAACATCACTCAATAATTGTCAGGCAGAATGTTCCCTTCCTGTTGGGGAACACTTCAGCGGTCAGGGGCATTCAGCCTCTGAGCTTCGGGTAAACGTTCTCCAAGGCAGCCTTCAGGACACATGACAGTGCAGAATCGTTGAACAGAGACTGATAGCCAAATTCTGCACATATGAGGATGGCCTCAACTGGGATCTTGGCTTCCTGTGACACTATCTATAATCCCCATGAGTTGCCTGGGCTTGCAAAATCTCACTAAGCACAGGTTAAAGAGATGTGTATTGTCTCCAGCCAGGATAAAGTCAGTACACATCTCTTTAACCTGTGCTTAACACTCTCTCCACTCACATTGTCTGTACCTTTAAGATTTGATTACCTGTAAAGACTCACATTCCAAGCATTATTTTGTAAATTGAGTTTGTGTCTGTATATATCCTGTTTGTGAACAGAACTCTCACCTGATGAAGGAGCAGAGCTCTGAAAGCTTGAGGCTTGTGCTACCAAGTAAACCTGTTGGACTTTAACCTGTTGCTGTGAGACTTCTTACTGTGCTGACCCCAATCCAGCACCGGCATCTCCACATCATTCTTCTTTACTGACAGATTAGCACTGCGTAAAATTCAATCTTCACCCTCTCAACAAACTCTCCAGCCAAATACAACAGCAATTAATGCCAGAGTTTTGTTCATTATTCATTCATGATGTTTAAGCTCTGTGGGCATTTATTGCCCTCCCTAATTGCCCTTGAGGAGGTGTGGGTCTTCCTGAACCACTGCAGTCCCTGTCATATCAGGGAGGAAATTCCTGGATTTTCACCCAGCACCAGTGAAGAAATGATATATTTCTAAATGGAGATAGAGCCCCTATACCCCCCTGCTGCTTTTTAGCTAGTAGAGGTGCTGTTAAAGGAGTCTTAGTGAGTTGTTGCAGTAGGCTGACTGATTAATCCAGCCTAGTTAGTAGTGTGCATGAATCAATTGGCATCTTCTGGTCTGTACAAAGCGACACTGCCCTGGCTGCTGCTGCCTTTCACCCCAGTTACAGCGTGGTTTCTGATGGCCCACATACTGATCCCTGGGTCCTGGTAAACATTCAGCCCATCATCATGTCTGCTAGCCCATTTTAATTGGTTGCTGTCGCGTACTGTTACTCAGAAGATATTGTTCTGTGGCGTAACCACACCCATTCCCCTCCACTGCATTGCATAACTTCTGTTCAAAACAGTGCCAGTAACTGCTGTGTCGACAACGTAAGAAACCTCGGTAATCGTTTCACTGTGACTATCGCTCTGAGCTCTAATTTCCATGGTATTTTCTAAAATATCATGTTATCAATCAATAACCCCTTCCTTCAGCAAAAATATTTTCCCCCTGATCTGCTATGGTTGAGAATGACCAATGGAACAGCCCAGTGACAGGGAGATGTAGCTTTGCCCCAAATTTAAACTCATATCTTAGATCTGTCCTGAATACTGGGCTGATAACCGTTTCTATAAATGGCCTCCTGTCTCACACTCTGGAATGTTCTCATATTGCCCAATATTTGAGTCGTGTAACCCAGTAGGTTAATGAAAGAATAAAGAACATACAGCAAAGGAAGCAAAACCCTTTGGTCCACCAAGACTACACCAATCATGGTCGTACCTAGACAGCCGCCTTTATCCCTCTTTTCTCCATCTGTTCGTGTGCCTATCCAGGTAGGTCTTAAACGTGGCTAACGTAACCTCACTTGGCAGTGCATCCCAGGCCCCCATCATCCTCTGCACATCTCCATTGAACCTTTTCTCCCTTTCCTTGATCTTGTGCCTCCTTGTAATTGTCATTTCTGTCCCAGGAAAAAGCTTCCAACTGTTCACTCTATCTATACCCCTCATAATTGTATAAACTCCTATCCAGGTCGCTCCTCAGCCTCCATCTTTCTAGGGAGAACAATCCCAGTTTATTCAATCTTTCCTCATAGCTAAAACATTCCACACCAGATAACATCTAGGTAAACCTTTTCTGTATTCTTTCCAAAGCCTTCACGTCCTTTGAAAGGGGTAGAGTATGAGTTATCAACAGGATAACTCTGGTATCCTGGTCTCCAGTCTTTCTGAACTGAACTTAAAACATTTTAATTAGCTGAGGCCCAGGTTGATATTGTGAAGCAGATTCATTCCACCAGATGGGCAGCACGGTGACACAGTGGTTAACACTGCTGCCTCTCACAGCTCCAGGGATCTGGGTCACTGTCTGTATAGAGTTTGCATGTTCTCCCCATGACTGCATGGGTTCCTTCCGCGTGCTCCAGTTTCCTCCCACACTGAAGATGTGCAGGTTAGGTGGATTGGTCATGCTAAATTGCCCCTTAGTATCCCGATCTGTGTAGGTTAGGGGATTAGTGGGGCAAATGCATTCGGCTATGGTGTAGGGCCTGGAGGGAATGATTTGTCAGAGAGTTGGTGCAGACTTGATGGGCCAAATGGCCTGCTTCTGTATTGTAAGTATTCTGGGTGGCAAGATGTAATCAAATCTAACTTAGATGTGACAACACATGAGCTCCTCTCAAAAGCAAGAAACATAACAAACCACACAAATTACCTTAATATTTCCAGAATACATGTTTAATTTTGATTGTTTCAGACTGGAAATGGTGAGTGGGTCATTATTTGGATAGCTGATTTGCTATCCCTGTGTTTGTCTGTCTGTTTTACCTCTCTCCCAGGGCAGAGGAGTGTGGTCCCTGTCACCCTGTACAGTTACCCAGCTGTTGGTGTGTTTGTGAAGCCAACTACCTTGTGCACCAACACCAACCACCACACCCCCGCTCCCCCAACACCCCTCCCCACCCCCAAACAAACCAGATCTCACATAAAATGGGCTGTGGGCCTGAAATGGGATAACTGACTCTAATTTTTAACCTCCTCTCCCCTCAGTGTTCAACTGCACCGCCCCCCCTCCCCAAACAATCTCTCCAGAAAAAGCAGCTGTCTTTGTGTCCAGCTTTTTCAATCTAGCTCCACTCAATCTGCTCACAATGTGGTCTCTGGAGAGACCAAACTAATCGGAAAAGGGATATGGGCGCAGGTGGGCAGGTGGATTTGAGGCCAGGGAGAGATCAGCCATGATCTGATTGAATGGCGGAGCTGGAATGAAGTAGCTGGAATTAGCCTACTTCTGTTCCTAATTCCAATCTTTCTATGTTCCTAACACAGACTTTGTTTGGGGAATAGCTACATCCAGTCTGTGAGCCCGCCCTTCAGCCTCCTGGGCTCTGTCATTTTCATTCGGCACCTTACTCCACGCTGACACCCCAGTTCTCGGTCTGCTGCACTGTTCCAGTGAATCTCAACCTATGTTTCAACACTTTACTGTTCACTGAGGCACTTTGCAGCTTCAAGACTCAACACCCAGTGCAACAATTTCAAATAGAAACTCTTCCCCTTATTTCCTTTCCTTTGTATGTTTCAGATTTTCTCTTTCTTTTGCTTTCAGGCGATGACACACCTACTCTTGGTACAGCTGTTATTCTTTGCCTCTTGCCTGCTGGAAGACTAAAGACTATCATTAATGGCAGCTTGTAACAGATTTGTTCTTTGTTCTTCGATATTTAAGACTTGTCTGGATGGACACATTTAAGGGGGAGGAATACAGAGATGTAGGCGGTCAGTGGAGATAGGACAATGTGATGGGCACAGGCTTGGTGAACTGAATGGCCTCATCCTGTGCTGCACTGTTCTTTGTTGGAAATCTCTTCTGTCTATTGGCTTAAATGCACCTTATGTCTCGCCTGGCCTCACCCATCCCCTGCTCGAAGCCTGTTACAGCTCAAACCTTTCCCCTTCTGATGAAGGGTCACAAAGGGTCACATGTTCCATCAACACTTACAGGCATTCAGATATACACACACAGACACACACACATAGATCCACAGACACACACAGACACTCGCACACTCATACATGCACACACTCATGCCCACTCACACAGACACACATGCACACACTCACATAGTCACACACACGCATACATACACACACAGACACACACTCACAGACACACGCAGTTGCACACACTCACACACTCATACATGCACATCCTCACGCCCACTCATACAAACACACACATTCACACACACACATACACACACACTTACACACGCACACACACACATATACATGCATACAAACACACACACATGTACACACATTCACATACAAACGCACACACACAAGCACACACACAGGTCCACACACACACACACATGCACAGATACATGCATGCATTCGCACTCACACATGCGCATACACACATGCGCACACACACACACACACACACATGCACACATACATACAGGAATACATGCACACACACACACACTCTCTCTCTCTCTTACACACATACACACTCTCTCACCCATAGACACACACACACTTGCACACGCACAGATGCACACACATACATTCATAGACACACACACATACACACTCATACGTGTACACATTCATACCCACTCACACAGACACACATGCACACACTCACACACAGTCATACACATGCATACATACACACAAACATACACACATGCGCACACACAAACACTCACAGACACACACACACATACTCACACAGTCATGCATGCACACACTCACACCTACACACACACATGCACACACTCACATACACAGTCACACTCGTGCATACATACACACATGCACACACACACTCACACACACACACACTCACATACACACATAATACACAAGAACACCTTCACACACACACACACACACGTACTCACACACACACACACAATCACACACATTCACGCACACACTCACACACACATATTCACGCACACACACTTACACATGCACACACTCACACACGTATACAGATATGTGACACAGATACACATTCACACAAATGCATGCACACACAAGCACACACACACATACAAACGTACACGCACAAGCACACACAGGTCCACACACACTCACAAACGCACAGATACATGCAGGCACACACATACATGTGCATACACACACTCACACATATATGCACACACACACATACACGTACGTATACATGCACACACACACTCACACACATATACACACACACACAAACACACAAAAGCATATATACACATATACACATACACACACACAAACACACACACACATATGCATGCACACAAACCCACACACAAACATGCATGCGTGCACATATATATACACTTGCCCACACACAGACACACACCAACCCCATACACACACACACACTCACACTCTAACCCAGATACTAACTCCAGCCTCCCATTCTGATGTGTAGAATATTATGTGTTGACTGGCTAATTGTGTGTGCATTCCCAATGTCCATCCAGAAAGAATGGAGAGGAGAGATTAAAAGGACTATCAGCCAGAGGATACCTCCCATTTTAATGAACAGGTTAGTAGTTTTCTCATAAATTTTCTCAGGACTCAGTGAACTAATGACTCACCGTAATCTAGAGAGAAAAAAACAACCTGTTATTAAAACCATGAGAATGATCTGATGCTGTTCACACAGGGGAGTTCCCCAGAGAGTTAAACGCATCTGCTTCTCTTTTACACAAAACATTCATCATTAACAAGTTTAATATTTATGGAATAAAATCTTGTTGCTAAATTCTTGATGATTGGGTAACCAGGGAAGCGGAAACTATGGGAAAGTGGGACACTGACCTTTCACCTGCAGGATTTGGGTTCAAACCCTGTGAAGAATGATGGGATGAGAATTTCCTGATGGTTCCAGTGTGATGTGAACTTGATCGGTCTCTGTTCAGCTCTTAGATGGCACCAACATCCTTCATCTTGGGATTAGCTTAGTGATAAAACTGGGCACCAAGGACCAGTTGGGCTGAGGGGCCTGTTTCCATGCTGTAAACTCTGTGACTCTATGACACAAACATGTCATCAAAATGCTCATGAAACTGGGTTACTGATCACAATGTTTCCCCTCTGCCAGTTTCCCGCTGAGGGTACGATAGTATTTAGGTTGATGCCATGACAAATGGCCAGTTACACTGGTGCTGCACAAGTGCCAGACCATCTTTAACAAGAGAGAATTTAACTACTTTTCCTATGGGATGACAGTAAGTCCTCGATTAAAGTTGTGGTTGCGATCCTAAAAATCATGATTTTAAGTGCAACATTGTTCAAATGTAATGTACCTACCTTTGCAAAACAAATCAACACATTACACCCTCTAAGTTGAAATACTTTAACTTATTATTTTCATTAATTGATAAATGAAATAACTTTCTAAATAAAATCAGTTAAAAAATACAAAAGGGAAATGTAATATTCAAGGTACAGTACTCCCATTCACCTCAAATCCTATTTTCTGAACTTCCCACTCTCTGATTCACCTCACAGAATCCCTACAATGCAGTAGGAGGTCATTCAGCCCATTGCATCAACAACAATCCAACCCAGACCCTATTCCCATAACCCCAAGTATTTACCCTGCTGGTCCCCCAGAAACTAAGGAGCAATTTCGCATGGTCAATCAACTCTAACCTTTACATCTTTGGAGTGTGGGAGGAAACCAGAGCACCCGTGCAGACATGGGGAGAATGTGCAAACTCCGAACAGACAGTCACCCGAGGCCAGAATCGAAACCCAGATCCCTGGTGCAGAACTAACCACTGTGCCACCATGCTGTTCTGTTTGCTGCAGATTTTTCCCTCCTCCAACCTCCAAGTTTGGGACTTGCCTGCTTCCCAACCTCCAATCTCCTTTCCCTTCTCCCCAAACTGCCCTCTCACCAAACCCGCCACTCTCTGACTCTCCCTCTTGCTGCCTCCTTTTCGTAATCCTGCATTCCCATTCAAGATCCAGACCTGATCCGATATTATGGGGCTGCAATTCCTGATGGTGAAGAAGCCATGCGCTGGGTCAACTACGGTCTACCTTTTCTGAGCTTTCACTGCGACAAGGGCTTGGGAGAAGAGCAGGCAAATACAAACAGCTTTGACAACCATTTAAAAAAAGGGCAACCAGTAGATGTGGTTCATTTGAATTTCCAAAAGGCATTCAATGGGGTACCAAATGAAAGATCACTTCAAAAGATAAGAGCTCGTGTTATCGGAGGTGGTATATTAACATGGTTGGAGAAGTGACTACCTAACAGGAAACAGAGATTCGGGATAAATGGGTGATTTCCTAATTAGCAAACTGTAACTAGTGCGATACAACAGGGATCAGTCCTAAGACCTTAACTATTTACTGTCTATATTAATGACTCAGATGAAGGAACCAACTAACCAACTGGCTAAATTTGCTGATGTTACAAAGCTATCTTTTGTATCAAATTATGAGAAGGATACAACAAATCTGAAAAAAGATAAAGATGGGTTAAGTGAGTGGGTATGTCAGATGGAGTATAACATGAAAAAATGTGAGGTTGTCCACTTTGACGGGAAGAATGGCAAAGCAGAGCTTTAATGAAATAGATACTGTCCAATTCAGTGCTACAGAAGGATCTGAGCATCCTATAACGTGAATCACAAGAAGTTAACATCCAGGAACAGGCAGTAATTAGGAAGGCAAATGGAATGTTGGCCTTTATGGCAAGGGGGATGGAGCATAAATGTATGGAAGTCATTCTACAGATGTACAGGGCATGGGGAGAGCACATCTGGTAATCTGTGTAGACTTTTGGCCTCCTTTCTTAAGGGAGGATATACTTGCACTGTTCTGTATCCCAGAATGTTGACTTGCCAATCATGTCCTTCCTACAACCATGTCTCTGTGATGACTCCTATATCATACTTCCACGGATCTTGGACCTGATCCAGCATATCCAAAACATAGAGTCTTCAGGTGAGACAGGGGAAGGGGTAAAAGAAGAGGAAGCAGTGCATTACTAGTTCAGGGATCAGTTACTGCAGTAAAGAGAGATAATACTTTGAAAGGAGCATCAAAAGAAGCTTTGGAATACAAAAAGGGGCAGACACATGTTTATTATAGACTCCCAGAAAGTTAGAGGGAAATTGAGGAGCAAGTACGTGCTCAGTTTATGGAGGTGTGTAAAACCAATAACAACATAGTGATTATATCAGGTGACTTCAGCTTTCCCAGTATCAGTTGGGATAGACAGAGTGTTAAGGGCTTGGATGGAATAGATTTCTTGAAACATGTACAGACAAACTTCTTAAGTCAATATATGGAGGGTCCAACAAGGGAGGGAGCTGTTTTGGACTTGATTCTGGGGAATGAAGCTGGACAGGTGGTTGAGGTGGTGGTGGGGGAGCATTTTACTGATAGTGATCACAACATGGCCCAGTTTAAGCTTGTTATGGACAAGGAAATCGATAAACTGCAAAAAAATAGTTTTGAATTGGGTCAGAGCGGATTTTAGTAAAATAAGACAGGATCTGGCCAAGGTAGAGTGGAAACATCTACTAATGGGAAAATCTACAGAACATCAGTGACCAGCATTCAAAAACAAAATGGGGAGGTATAAGCCCTGCATGTTCCCTCTGAGGTGATAAGTAGGAATAACAAGCCCAGGGAATCATAGATGATCAGAGATATTCAGGATACAATGAGAAGGAAAATAAAAGTTTGTAAAAAGTATAAGGGGAGCAAATTAGTGGAGCCATTAGTGAGGTATAGGAAATGTAGGATGGAGCTTAAGAAAGCTATTAGGAATGCAAAGAGAAGATATGAGAAAGCTCTGGCTGGTAAAAGTGGGAAAATCCCAAAATATTCTATAAGTGTATCAATGGGAAGAGGATAATCAGGGAAACAGTTGGTCTATTAGGGACCAAGGGAGGAACCTGCTGGTGCAGACAAAAGGCATTGGTAGAATGTTGAATGAATACTTCACATTTTCACCCAAGTGAAAAGGGACAATGGCATTGAATTCAGGGAGATTGTGAGGTTCTTGAGCAAATTGGCATAGAGAGTGATAGGAATTTTAGATGTTGCAGACTTAAAAGTGGATAAATCTCCAGATCCAGATGAATTGTGCTCTAAGCTGCTTTGGGAGGCAAGAGAGAAGATTGCATGATCTCTGACCCAAATTTTAAATTCGACTCTGGCCACAGGGGGAGGTGCTAGAGGACCGGAGACCAGCTAATGTGGTTCCACTATCTAGGAAGGGTTGTAGAGATAAACCATGGAACTACAGACCAGTGAGTCTCACATCAGTGGTAAGGAAACTACTGGAGAAAATTCTGAAGGAGAGAATCTATCTCCACTTGGAGAGGCAAGGCTTGATCAGGGACAGTTAGCATGGTTTTGTCAGAAAGAGCTCATGCCTAATGAATTTGATTGAATTTTTTTTTGAGCAGGCAACTAGGTGTGCAGACAAGAATACTGCAGGTGATACAGTTTATATGGATTTTAGCAAAGCTTTTGACAAGGTCCCACAGAGAAGACTTGTAAAGATAAATATATGTGGAATATAGGATAATTTGATAAGGTGGATTCAAAATTGACTCAGTTGTAGGAGACAGAGGATGATGACAGAATGCTGCTTTAGTAGCTGGAGGACAGTGTCTAATGGTGTACTATAGGGATCAAGGCTGGATCCCTATTCTTTGTCATTTATATTAGGATTGTGGTTAACAGTGAGGCTTGGGCTACAGAGAAATATAGATGGAATGGTCAAATGGGTAGATAAGTGGCAGGAATTTAACTCTGAAAAGAATGGATCTTGGTGTTTTATCTAACCAACAGGGAGTATCAACTGTATATACATCGAGGAGTGTCGGGGCCCCTGGCACTCCAGATTCTGATTTCTGAAGCATTTTTCAAAGTGGAATTGGATTTGTAAATATCAGGAACCTTAATTTTAAGTTCATAGTTCATTTATCAGTGTCACAAGTAAGCTTACATTAACACTGCAATGAAGTTACTGTGAAATTCTTTTAGAATCTGTGAAGAGACACTGGCCTCTGAGGAGCTTTTCCATCCATATGAGTTGGACTTGGAGTAAGTCTCTCAGTTTATGTCCACAGCATGTTCCCAGGGTCACTGTTCATTTGGAGGATGTTTCAATAAATCCACTGTGTCAGGAGCATCAAAGAAAACAAATGTTTTGGACTCTTGGTGGGTAAGGAGTGGAATGGACCTTGTGCTGAAGCAGCATTCATCTCCTGTGGAGCCTACCCTAAACCTGCTGAGCAGGAACTGACTGGTGAACTGGGAAGAGCTGGGGGAGGGAGTCCAGGACAAGGCTTCTCCCAGCACTGGCCATATCTCAGTGGTCGCTTGTCCACTCTGACTCAGTTTGTCATGATCCACAACAAATTAATTGACATCACCCGGAACAAGAGGATGCAGAGTGGTGTCTGCAACCGTCCTGAATTCTCTTCTTTGACAGGATGGTCTCGTGCTACTGTGTGTTTGATTGTGAATTTCTGCCGATCATATTGAGCTGCTTGGATATTAAAGTTCCTTCTCAATGATGTGCACTGTGTATACAATTCTCCTTGCAGCTGCAACAGCAACTGTGCAAAATTGTGGTTCTATCAGTTTGCTTTCAATACTCTTCATATATAGACAATTTAAAGGTCTCCTTTGCCTTTATTTTATTTATTCCTGTTTCTTTCTTATCTGGTGTGACCGCACATGAAGAGGAAATTAGATATGGTCCTTGGGGCTAACGTGATCAAGGGATATAGGAGAAGACAGGATCAGGATATTGAATTTGATGATCAGCTATGATCAAACTGATTGGCAGAGCGGGCTCAAAGGGCAGAATGGCCTCCTCCTGTTTCTAATTTCTATGATTCTATAGGTGTCTATGATGCAATGATCTTTTTTTCAGCATATCGGCACCATCCTCCAGTGGAATACATTTCATTTATTTTATAAAGTGAGTTGCCCTTTGCTGTACTCTCAGGCAATTCTGATGGAGCCTGTCGCTTGTAAACAACCGGCAAACTCTTCCTTATTGTCAACGAGGTACAATTTCTTTTTACAAAGATCCCACAGCTAGATGCTGAATCCAACAATTTAGCTTTTCCCCTCCAGCATCTGAACTAGAGTGGTGAGAATCCAGAGGCGAGTACCCAAGTAACCTTCCATTGGAGATCCGTGTAGAATTACTGCAAAAACAAACGCAATTCTGTCCATGACGTCAATGGTACTAATGTGTAAACCTGCCTTGGCGATGAGCTTTCGTCAGCTCATCAACGTAATTCCAGAGATCCGGCTGCTGGAAAACAAAAGCTGTGGCTGGAATTCTCTAACCTTGCCCGTGGCTGGGATTCTCCAGTCCCGCTGCAGTGAATGAGGATTCAACTAAATTCTCCGGTCTCGCTGGCGGTGGTATCAGGGTGCATGAGACCACAGAATTCTGGCCCATGTCTCCAAAAAGCAAAATGCTGAAAATACTCAGGAGGTGTGTGGGATGTCTGTGGAGATAGAAACAGAGTTAAAGTTTCAGGTCAAGGAGAACTCTTTTTATTTCAGGTTTGCAGCAGCTGTGGCATTTTGCTTTCGTTTTCAAGCCTCTCTTCTCTGCCATCAGTGGTATCGAGTGTCTGAAAAGAAGACTACATTGATTTAAACGAATAAAGTCTTCTTGAATTTTACTTTTCCCTTACTTTTCCCAGGATTTTGTGATGAGCTTTGAAGTGGTACAAACTCACTGAGCCTTGTGTCCTTCAAAACTAAAAGCAGGACAAAAAATAAAAGAATTCAGAATAGTGAAGGATTGGCTTATGTCGAAATGGTGGCTTCTGGAAGTAATCAGAAGCCACTGTTTACATGCATTGTCAAACTGCGCCTTAATCAGGCTACAGAGTTCAAACATTTGATGATAGCGAGGGTCTCAGTGTGTTCAACTTCATTATCAATCAGCTAATGTTCTGGCGACACAGGTTCAAATCCTGCCACGGCAGTTGGTGGAAATTGAATTCAATAAAAAAATCTGGAATTAATAATCTACTGCTGATCATGAAACCATTGTCAATTGTTGGAAAAACCCATCTGGTTCACTAATGGTCTTTAGGGAAGGAAATCTGCTATTCTTATCTGGCCAGACCTACGTGTGACTCCAGAGCCACATCAATGTGGTTGACTCTCAACTGCCCTCCGAGGGCAACTAAGGATGGGAAATGAATGCTGGTCAACCAATGATTCCCATGTACCAGGAATGAATATTTAAAAATCTCATGTTGTGCTAATTCTTCCTCACTTTAGTCCCCGGCCTGCCGTTCTGATGTACTGAGAATCCATTCAGGAGGAAGTGGACAGAACGTGTAGCTAAAAATACACAGGGGCTGGAAGGCTAATCTGGGATGGAGGTGGTGTCCAGGGACCAAGTGGGAAGTCAGGGATTGTATCCTTTTGAAGATTGGCGGATCAGAGGGAGACTGGGGATGGAGATGAATCCGGGAACGAGGGATTCTGCCAGGGAGAGTCCGGTGATGGAGAAGATATGGTCTTGGAATTCCGGGCCAACTTGAGGAGACTGGTCCAGAAATGTGGGAAGGAGGTTAAGGGCTGCTCTTTGTGGTGCAGGGACGGTTATGGAAGGCAGGGAATGGAGAGTGATGGCATCTGGGATGGGAGAAGAATAGGGGAGTTGGGGGACAAAATAGGAATAAAAGGGGAAACGTGGTATGGAGATCCCTTGGCAACAATAGGGGAGACCCACAGGTTTCTAAAGTATGCAGCAGCAGGTACAATAGTATCCTGCACCTCAGTTCCCAGTCACAAGAAGGCTTAACAAACGCTGCACCATGGGAAGTGAAGGGAAAAATTGAGTAAAATGGTTTAACCTTTTAGCATCAATACTGAGCAACATCAGACTGTGTAATTTGCTGCCTACTGCAGATTTGTCACACTGAATGAGGTCAGCGCGCTCTCTCAACTTTGATCTGAGGATGTGACATTTGGTTTGACTTGGGGGTAACGGAAAAATTTGATTGTCGGTTTGATGAAAGATCTCGTGTTTATAACACTGTGGCCTTGTTAAGCAAATAACGGCTCCTAGTCGGTAGAGGTCCCTTCACAAATCAGCATCAACAGAATTGAAGAAAGAAAGGGAGGTTTGAGTGCATAAATCTCAAAAGAGCAATGCTATGAAGCAACAGTCAGAGCAAATAAAATGTTAGAAGGCATTCAGGCCAATGATAAAAATCTTTTGTTGTACAAGCAAAGCTTACCTGGGAATATCGTGTCCGCTTTTGGCCTCCATATGTAGAGGGATAATGAGAATTTGGGAAAGGTAAAGAGGAAGGCCATTAGACTAATTCCCAGCAAAAACCTTCTTTGTTATCAAGTTCGGCTACCTACACTTTACACAAGTGTAGTGCTGTGGGTGATCTGATTCAGATTTACAAGATAATGAAAGGAAACATTGTGTTTGCTGTGACAAATGTAAAATGGTTATGTTCCCAGGGCATAGTTGAAATTAAGAGAGTGAAGAATTAATTGAAACCCGAGGAGCAATTTTTTTACACAGAGGATGGAATGTAAATGGAAAACACTGTGGGAGGATATGGTTGAGGCAGAGACATTGACAACATTTAAATGACATTTGGACAGATTCTTGGATAGGAAAGGTTGTTGAGGGATATGGGATAAATGCAGGCAAAAGGGGTTAGTTTAGATGGGCATTTTGGTTGACATGGACCAGTTTGGGCCAAAGGGCTGTCTCTGTGCCATAGATTCTGTGACTCTATGTTTTGGACTGTCTCTTAATTTGAGGTGAAATGGAACAATGAAAAGTGCCCCTTTGACTTGATTGCCATAGCGACCAGGAGTTCAGATCAATCACTATAGAAATGAGGGTGCCAGGTTAAACACCTGGATACAAAAAGAGAGGCAATTCTTAAAGAAGTATTGTTTCAGAAACTTTCAACACAGAGAGGGAGAGGAAGACAGAGAGGTAGCAGTTATCACAAACAGCAGGGAAAAGCTATTCTCTGCTAGCTACCAGGCAGAATGCCAGTGTAAGCTTGTCCTCTAGGTAAGGAGGAGGAACCTGTAAAGATTTAGGGCCACTGAATGACTCGCCCTCCTGACTCTGGGGAAAGGAATCACTGAATTGAGCCTTGTTTCTGGAGAACAGTTTGGGAAGACTGGGACGGTTGAAGGACACTGGATTTTATGACTCAGCGAAATAGAGAGAAGTGAACCCATTGGAAATTGAGAGTGACTGTGGACTGTAATCCTATGGAGAACATGCTGTAAAGCACACATATACCGTGAGAAATTATTGTTGTATTAAGGCATTATTAAGGTTCATTTTTTCTGTAGCTTAGAATATGAATTATCTACTAAATAATTATGTATTATCTACTAAAAGTTGAGAGGGTTGGCTTATGAGAAGAGACTGAATAGACTGGGGCTATACTCATTGGAATTCAGAAGAATGGAGGAGATCTTATAGAAACATACCAGATTACAAGGGAGTAGATAAGATAGAAGCAGAGAAGTTGTTTCCACTGGCGGGTGAAACTAGAACTCGGAGGCATGACCTCAAAAGAAGGGAAAACAGATTTAGGACTGAGTTGAGGAGGAACTTCTCCACACAAAGGGTTATGAATCTGTGGAATTCCCTGCCCGGTGAAGCTGGTGGCCATCTGATAGTATCATAGAATGGCCATAGAGAGAAGGAGGCCATTCGGCCTATTAGGTCCATGGGGCTATCTATAACAGCGACTTATCTACAACCAGAAATCTTCCCTATAGCCCTGCAATTCACATAATTATCCAATTCCATTTTGAAAGTTACATTTGGAACAATCTCCACCAGTCTCTCAGGCAGTGAATTCCAGATTCTAATTACTCGCTGCTTAGAGATGGAATTCCCCCTGTCGTCATTGCTTCTTCCCCTGGGGTCCCAGATCCTTCTACCAAGAGGAACATTTTCTTCCTACTGACCTGTCCATGATGTTAAATACTCTGATCAAATCTCCTCTTCATCACTTTTCCAAAGACAATAGTCCCAGTTTCTCCAATTTATCCACATAACTAACTTCCTTATCTCTGGAGCCATGAACCTTTTCTGCACTCTTTAGGGAAGGAAATCTGCTATCTTTATCTGTCTGCTGGTAGGCCAATACCTGGTCTGGCCTACAGGGGACTCCAGACCCTCAGGAATGTGGTTAACTTTCAAATACCCTCTGAGATAGAAGGCAGTTAGGGATGGGCAGATAAATGCTGGGGCGGTCTGCTCCAGTTGAGGTTGAGTCAGTGTCTTAAACAGGTTTATCATAATTTCCTTGTTTTTATCCTCTGTGCCTCCCAAGAACCCACAATCCCATACACTCCATTAACCACTTTCTCATCGTTAAACATTTATGGACAAGCGCTCCCAGGTCCCGATGCTTCTGCAGCCCCTTTCGACTCATAGAATCCCTACAGTGAGAAAGAGGCCATCCGGCCCATCGAGTCTGCACTGACTCTCTAAAAGAGCATCTCACCCATGCTCTCCCCCACTATCTATTCTTGTACCCTGCACATTTACCATGGTCGATCAAGCTAATCTGCACATCTTTGGACTGTAGGAGGAAACTGGGGCCCCCTGAGCAAACACGTGCAGACTCCACACAGACGGTGACCCAAGCTGGGAATCGAACCAGCGGTCCTGGCGCTGTGAAGCAGCCGTGCTAACCACTGTGCCATACTGCCAAATTGTTCCCTTTCTTTTATATTGCCTTTCCTCATCCTTCTGACCAAAATGAACAACTTCACACTTCTCATCAGTAAATAGAATCAACCCCTTACTCACCCATTCCATCAGCTGGTCTGTGGCCTTGTGAAGTTTATCATGAATCTTTTCTCAGATCACAATGCCTCCAGGTTTTGTGTCATTCATAACTTTTGAAATTGTGCTTTTGTACACCCAAGTCTAGGTCATTAATATCCCAGAATCCTACAGTGCAGAAAGGAGGCCATTTGGGCCCATTGAGTCTGCATCGACCACAATCCCACCCAAGTCCTTTTTCTGTAACCCCACATATTCACCCTGCTAATCCTCCTGACATTACGTGCAATTTAGCACGGCCAATTCACATAACCCGCACATCTTTGGACTGTGCTAGGAAACCGGAGCACCTGGAGGAAATCCACGCAGATACGAGGAGAATGTGCAAACTCACACAGCTGGGAATCGAACCCAAGTCCTTGGTACTGTGAGACAGCAGAGCTAACCACTATGCCATCTTGCTGCCCACATATAGATCAACATAGATCAAGAAAAATAAAGTTTTAATCCTGACCCCTGGGGTGCCCCACTGTATACTTTTCTCCAGTCCTCACTAAACACCCTGTAATGTTCACCAATTAAGGGTAAAATAAGAATAGTTACACACCCGCCCTCGGCTAAATTTGTATCTGTGTTGTTCCTATCCCTTCAGTTCGATAGGCTGTAATCTTGTGAGCAAGCCTATTCTGTGGCACTTCATAAACTGCGTTACTCTAATCACACCTTTTTGTTACCTCATCAAAAAACCCAAACAAGTTAATTAATATGCCTCCTGTACCTGTAAACTCACATGGATTTGCTTCTGATGTGCACCCTTCACCCACCACAATCATACTTCCCGAGGGAGAGGGCGGAAGATCCTCGTCCAGATTTCCTTCTTTCAGTTGACCTAGCCTTTTGATTGTGTCTTTCTAACTCTCCCAGGAGCTCAGGGCTCTATGGAAGGATCAAATAGACTTGAAACACGAGGTGGAATTTTCCAGTAAATCTTCCATGGGAATGGTAATGGGTGGGGAGGGTGGACCATGCAAAGGTCCATTGACCTCAGGTGGGATTTTCCAGCCTGAACGAGACTGGAAGTTCCCACCCATTACGTTTCTCTCTCCATAGATGCTGCCAGATCTGCTGAGTTTATCCAACATTTCCAGTTTTTATTTCTTATTAATTATAAAATAATTTGTCTTTAATGATTTCACGCTGACTATCCTTAATTAGTTCACATTTGTCTGTTAATATTGTGCTGAAGAGTCATTTTAAAAAGCTTTCCCGTCTTTCTTGAACTAAGGTTTGTAAGTCTCTGATCCTCTGGCACCATATTTGTACGCAAAGAGGCTGAAAATGTTGCTACAATTTCTACTTTCAGTATTGCTGCATGCATCGCATCTGGTCAAAGTGATTTAGCAACTTTAAGTACAGCCAACCTATCTAATATCTGCTACTTATCAATTTTTAGATCATACGGTGTCTCCTTCTTCACTAAGATTTGGGCAACACCTTCTTCCTTAGTGAAAACAGATGCAAAGTACTTATTATTGTTACCTCAGCTTTGTCCCTTCCCTCAATGCATAAATTCCCTTCAAGGTCTATAATGGGCCCCACCATTCCTTTTAGCATCCTTTATTTATTCATTTGTGGGACTTCAGCGTCGTTGACTGGTCAGTATTTATTGTCCATTCTCCTTGGAGGGCAGTTAACAGTCAACCACAATGCTGTGGCTCTAGAGTCAGGCCAGACCAGGTAAGGATAGCAGATTTCCTTCCCTAAGAGCCATTATTGATCCAGATGGGTTTTTCCAACAATTGACAATGGTTTCATGGTCAATTCCAGATTTTATTTTATTGAATTCAAATTCCACCATCTGCTTTGGTGGGACTTGAACCCAGGTCCCCAGAACATTGGCTGAATTTCTGGATTAATAGTAATACACCATTAGTCCATTGCCTCCCCCCGTGATATTTTACTATTTATCTGCCTGCAGAGTACTTTTGGATTCCTTTTATGTTAGCTGCCAGTATCTCCTCATTCCCTCCCTTGGCTTCTCTTATTGTTTTTTCACTTCCACTTTGAAAGTTTGATATTCAGCCTGATTCTCAGTTGCATCTATCGTGGGCATCTTCTTTTTCCTTTGAATTATTTGCTGTTTGATGCATCATTTAAGGAACTCTGGATTTCATAGAATCCCGACAGTGCATAAGAAGCCCACTCAGCCCATCGAGTCTGCACCGACCACAATCTCATGTAGGCCCTATCCCCATAACCCTATGCATTTACCCTAACTTGTTCCCCTTGACACTCAGGTCAATTTAACATGGCCGATCCACCTAATTTGCACATTTTTGGACTGTGGGAGGAAACGGGAGGCACCTGGAGGAAACCCACGCAGACGTGGGGAGAAGGTGCAAACTCCTCACAAGTGACCCAAGCCGAGAATTGAACCAGGATCCCTGGCACTGTGCCACCATGCTGCCCAAACTCGACCTCGTGTGTTGGGCATTGATTTGCCGAGTTCCTTTCAGCATGCACTGGGACAGTTTCTGGCTGGGGCTGACATCATCTTCTACTCGAGGTGGGTGCTTCAGGGAATTCAGAGTGAGAATGATCTCTTGGGCTAGGTTTGGGAGGAAATTCCCAGGACTGGATTGTAATAAAGGTAAAGGGGAGTAGGACAAAGCTCCGCGCCACCTCCTTCTGGAAAAGCCCACTGCTGTTCAGACACTTGAGAGGCCAACGATGGATCTTTCCTAAAGAACCCTGGAATGCAAGTCTGGCCTGATAGGAGCTGCCAGTCAATAAGAAACCGGCAATTTTATTGAACAGCAGAGCCATGGGGAAGGCAATGGCTATTCCTGGTCTGGGAATATTGCTGGATCTCAGGCTAAGGTAACTGATGCTGGGAGTGGGGAGGGGAGAGGGGAGTCAGTGGCAAAGGGAATGGGGTGGTCTCTAGATGAGGGGGAGGCTCAGGCACTGAGTACCCTTGAACGAGGGCCAGCAGCACTCCCCCACCCTGCAGACTCAGATTAGCTTCAGGTACTCCCCCGGAATGGTGTCCCTCCCTCACTTCCTCTCCCCCACTGGCTGTTGCTAAGCCCACTCCAGCAGGATGAGGGCCTGAAGTGGGAACTAAGTGGCTGTTTAAGGCCCTCAGTTGGCAGCTTGCTGGACAGGCCAGCTTTGGAGATTTATGGACTGGTAGCTGCCTCCCTCCTGCCTTGTTCCCCATCCCCACTAGTGCCAGCACTATCCTTATCGAGGGAAAGGATGGAAGATTCTTACCCAGATTTATTTCTTCCAGTGATTTAACTGTGATTTAACTGTGTCTTTTTGTCACTCCTGGAAGATTATCTGGTTTTGGGTGGGACAGAGAGAGTATATTGTGATGTATAAGAAACTCCAGTGATGTGGGGGGGGGGTGCTGAATGAACCAGAGGGTCTTTAACAGTCTGTTTTTCATAGAAACACAACAGTGCAGAAAAAGGCCATTCAGCCCATTGAATCTGCACCGACAACAATCCCACCAAGCTATACCCCTGTAACCCCATATAATCTCCTGACACTAAAGGGCAATTTCCCCCCCAGACCTTGCCCGGTGATCCCAGGCGTTTACCTCATTAATCCCTCCAACCTACACATCTTGAGACAATAAGAGGCAATTTAACATGGCCTATCCACTAACCTGAATATCTTTGGACTGTGGGAAGAAACTGGAGCAGTTGGAGGAAACCCATGCAGACATGGGGAGAATGTACAAACCTCCACCCAGACTGTGACCCGAGGCCAGAATTGAACCTGGATCCCTGGCACTGTAAGGCAGCAATGCTAACCACAGTGCCAACATGGTCATATATTGGTACTGTCCATCTGTGCCAGCCTGGTGAATCCACAGTCTGCAGTACCATTTTGCACTGGAGCCAGTTTCACTGCACAGCTCTGTTTAGAGAGAGCAAAGCACTCTACAAATTCCCATCAACTGAGTTATTTTTACATTTCTTGTTCTACACTCTCTTTGAATCAGATGACCAATTTCTGTTTGAATTTAGTTTTGTTGACACATATCTGCTTAGTGCAGATTTCCCACAGGATTTTTGCTCAGAAGTTTGCTCGGAAGATTTTTGATCCCATGAGCCAGGGTTAGGTTTCAGTCCCAGTAGCGGAGGTGTCCATGTCTGGCTGGTTTTAGTGGCTGCTCCCTTACCTCTTGTTCCACATCACATCGAGGATCTCTCGGGGGAGGGGGGGGGGGGGAGGCAGGTAATCTTGAACCCTCGGGTTGGGGGGAGTCTTAAACTCTCTCCCATGCCACTTTTCATGTTGGTGGAGTGCAGGGGAGGCATATTTACATGGATAGGAGAGTGTGGCTGGAGACCCTGGGACTTTACACATCCAACATCATCAAGTCCATAGAGAGGAGGCCCATGGGTATCGTTTTCCTCCACTGCCAATTGAAAACTCTAATGGGACAATTAGTGCCACATGAAGGCCTCATCATGCCACTGTTGATATTAATGGTGAGGGGGGCACTCAGCGTGCAGGATGCAAACCTCCACTGGATCATGTTCAGAGGCACTCAGTACCTCAATGACTGGTATCAGGATAGGGAAGGTTGCTGTGAGCACCATCCCACTATCCTTACCCTGATAAATGCCCGCAATCCCTTCCTGCCTGGGATCTAGCGACCATCCTAGGGCTGGGGTACATGTTATACTGGCAGTGGCCACCACCTCCCAGTGGCACTGCTCCTCAGTAGATATATTGGCCTCTGGTTGGCTGCTCTCGGTGGGCAGGATTTGTAGGGTCATTCATCCTTGGGGGAATAGCCCACACCTGATATATCATGTGAAACAAGTTGTCGAGAGCTTTCCCCGAAAACCAGTGAAATGGAACTAAAAGCAGAATACTGCTATGCTGGAATCTAACAACGGAAAATTCTGGAACATCTCAGCAGGTCTGACAGCATCTGTGGAGAGAGAATAGAGCCAAATTTTCAAGTCTAGATGACCTTTTGAAGAAAAGAAATGCTTGAATGAAGGCTCCCACAGACTCGAAACATTAACTCTGTTCTCTCTTCACAGATACTGTCAGAGCTGCTGAGATGTTCCAGAATTTTCCGTTTGTATTTAGTGAGATGGAGCTCTTGCCCGCTCACCACCCAGCCTCTGTAAGATGCCAATCCTGGTGTTGTGAGTAACATGGAGATATTGAGATGTTTTGCTGAAGCCAAGGATCCATTTATTATTTAGTGCACAGAGTTGATAATGGGTGAGTTTACAGCCTGGATAAAGTGGGTTCAATGTTACAATCTATCGAGTGGATGAGAAACACACAATCAGCAATTATCATACACATGTTAGTTTGTCAATGTTTGATTAAATAGTCCGGCTGGAGGAGAAAGCAGGTAATTTGCAGTGATATCAGCAAGCAATGGCTTTGTTTCATGTGTTTCTGAATCTTTACTGAGGTTCCAGGCAGGTTTCATTGGAGCTGGTGTTCAGGATTGCACCTTCAGCCTCTGGCCAGACTGAGCTGTTCTGAAGTGATTTTTTAAAAATCGTTGCCCAAGGGTCACTCTGTCATCCTGTTTGTGTGAGTGATTTCCCTCCGAACAATCTGACTGGGGCAGGCTTGATTGACTAGCTGGTCTTTTCTATCAGTTTTTAATGTCCATTTGTTCATGTGTTCATATCTTTGCATGTTTTTATGTCTGTATGTTTGCATGTTTGTATGTTTGTATGTTCATATGTTCACATGCCTTTGTATGTTCACATGTCTTTGTGTTTGTATGTTCGTATGTCATCAGTTTTTAATGTCTGTTTGTTCATGTGTTCATATCTTTGCATGTTTGTATGTCTGTTTGTTTGCATGTTCATACATCTATGTTCACATATAATCATGTCTATGCTCACATGTGTGTGTCTGTATGTTCACATGCCTGTATATTCACATGTATGTGTCTGTGTTCATATGTTCATATGTCACTGTGTTTGCATGTCTCTATGTTCACATGTCTGTATATGTGTGTTGACATGTCTACATCTGTGTGTTCACATGTCTGTACATCTGTGTGTTCACATGTAGATCTGTATGTACACATATCTGTACATCTGTGTGTTCACATGTCTGTACATCTGTGTGTTCACATGTCTGTATATTCACATGTCTGTGTGTTTGTATGCAGTACATTGAGAAGCTGGGACTTGTTTGATGTAATAATCTGTGGAGCAACATTTGAGTGGCACACTTTGAGTTGTGGAAATTCAGATATAAACCCTGCAATGACCTCTTATAAATAATGAATCATTTGTAAGCAAGTAAATACACTACTGCATCATATTGACAAACTAATAATAACTTTCATACTTTTTGCTGTTCAGAAGGAATTTGAAAACATTTTAAGAATTGGCGGGGTTTCTCACAGACACTACACAAGTGTATCTGTTAACATTTCTATCCGTTCTCGATAAAGGAAAATGTGACAGTAGTGGGGGCATAGAGACACATCCAGGTATAGACACACGCAGAGATACTGTAGATGCATGGAGAGACTGATTGGAGGTAATTGGTGAGAGAGGGGTGTTGGGGAAAGGTAATTTGGAAAAGGTGAAAGAGAGGGAGATTCTGCCTGAGGTTTCCCACTCCCACTTCATGTTTGTAATGCTTGGACTGAGGGAATACACGCTTGGCCTGACTGAGCTGAATGGAGCCTGGGATTGGGTCTGTCCCTCTTCTGCTCGTGTGTGGGGGAGGTAAAATTGTGCCTCGTTTTACATGTGTTTCTGAAATGCTATCACACTGCACAAACCTGCAGCTCACTGCAATTCAAATCAGACCCAAAGTGGCTTTTACATCAACTCGATGAAGGAAGTAAAGATGAGGAAGAGAGTTATGTCCCATTGGGTTTGCTCAGGCCTCTCGTGGAATAGCCTCAGTTACATTCACATATAGGTGAGTTTTAATTGGGATAATGAGACAGACGTGTTATGTGCGGTGGCCGATGTGCTTCCCTCTGCTTTTTCCAGAGCTGTGTTTAGGAGGTTCCATGTTCACGTATTCATTGCTCTGATCTTCTTGGTCCTTTTTCAACATCTGAAGAAGGAGGTAACAGATAAAGACTTTGTGAAAATCTAAGTGGCTTAAATCAATATCACAGCAGTTTAAAGAGAGGATGATCCTTCAGCCCTAGGGGACAATTGGGCAGATCACCCCAGCTCTTGGATTAAAGGCTGGTGACCTTTACTTGAAACTTTACATCTAATTCAAACTGGAGAGATGTCTACTCAACGTGGAGCTGTGCTCTTCTCGGGCACCATGGTAATGGATTGCCTGGTCCCAGCTAGTAAAGATCTTACAATCAGTCCAAATGTGGCCATTCAGCTTCTCAGGCCTGCTCTACCATTCTGTTAGATCAAAGCTGATGTGCAGCTCCTCTGAATTTACCTGCTTTACCTCATTCTTGCCTTCACTGAACAAGAATCTATCCATAGAATCTCCCATTGAGCCAAGAGGAACAAACGTTCCTTTTGGAGAGCGAGTTCCAGGTTTGTACTACTGCCCTTTGAAAGAGTCTTTCCTGATTTCACTCCCAGATAGCCAAGCTCCAGTTTTAAGTTTTCCCCCTCTTGTCCCAGATTTCCATATCAAAGGAATTCTTGCCCCGGTTCTATCCTGTCAAATCCTTCCAATATCTTAAACACATTGATTGGATCATCCCCACCTTCTCAATTCAAGGAAGTCGTGTACATGGAAACTGTCCTCATATCTTAAGGAGAACAATAAATTGTCCCTTTAGTCTGTGTCATTCAGGCTAACAGTGGTTAGCACTGCTGCCTCTCAACAGGCCTTAGATTACCGTTTGCATGTTCTCCTCATGTCGGTATGGGTTCCTCTGGATGCTCCAATTTCCTCTCACAGTCTAAAGATGTGCAAGTTAGGTTGATTGGCCATGCTAAGTTTCCCATAGTGTCTCAAGAGGTGCAAATTAGGTGGAGTGGCCATGTTAAATTGCCCTGTAGTGTCCTAAGAAGTGTAGATTAGATGGGATTAACCATGGGAAAGGTGTGGTGTTACGGGGATAGGGCGTGAGAGAGAGCTTGAGTGAAATACCCTGTCAGATTGTCAGTGCAGACTCTATGGGCTGAATGGCATTTTTAGCACTGTAGGGATTCTATGATTCTGTTAAATTCAAACCTAATATATCTTCCCTGAACTGCCCAGAATTGAACACGATATTTCAGGTGGGATTTGGCTAAGGCTCTGTAAAATTGTAACATAATTTCTGGCTCTTTAGATAAAGACCAACCTTTATTAATTAACCTTCTGATTGTTGTTTTTTGATGCTGTTTCCTGGCTTTTAATGCTTTGGGATTTAATGATCCCAAATCTCAACTCATTTCTCATATTCTTCAATTTTTTTTATTCTTTCAGGGGATGTCGTTGTTCAGACCAGCATTTATTACCCACCCCTAATTGCCTTTGAGATGATGGTGGTGTAGATACACCAATCACGCTTTAGAGATGGAGTTCCAGAATTTTGACCCAGTAACAGTGAAGGAATGGTGATATATTTCCAAGTCAGGGTGGTGAGTGCTTGGAGAGGAACTTGCAGTTGGTGGTGTTCTGCTGCCCTTGTCTTATACGATGGGGTTGTGGGTTTGGAAGAATCATAGAATCCCTACAGTGAAGAAAATGGACATTTGGCCCATCAGGTCAGCACTGAAAACAATCCCAATCAGGCTCTATCCCCATAACCCCACCTATTTACCCTGTTAATCTCCCTGACACTAAGGGACACTGCCTAAGGACTTTTGGTGAGTCCAAAGGCTTTTTGGGTTTTAAGAACATAGAACATAGAATGTAGGAGTTCTGATTTGTAAACAGTGCCAGCCAAAATATGGGCAAAGCAATAATTAACATAAAAAATATGTATTGTACAATGGTGGAAAATGAATGCAGATACTTTTATATAAAATTGATATATCTCTAACACCATTCTTACAAAATTCATGAGGTAATTTGAAAATGTTGCTATTTAAAAATGTTCTTACAGAAGCTGCACAGATGTTTACACATGGTATTCCAATTCATCACCTGAATGAATTTGCCTGTAAACTGGGAAAGGGAAGCATATATAGAGGGGAGAGGATTTGGGAAGCAGTTGTTAACATGCTGGAGTGCAATAAAATGCAAGAGGTGTAAGAATTTTAGAATCCTATAGTGCTATTCATTCAGTCCACCGAGCCTCAAGAATTCCATCCAGACCCTATCCTCTTAACCCTATATATTTACCATGTGAATCCTCCTGACTCTAAGGGGGAATTTAGCATGGCCAATGTACCTAACCAGCCCTTCTTTTGGAGGAAACTGGAGCACCCAGAGGAAACTCATGCCAACACGGAGAGAACGTGCACTTCAAACAAATAGTCACCCAAAGCCAGAATTGAACCTGGGTCCCTGGCGCTGTGAAGCAGCCATACTAACCACTGTGCCAACGTGGTTATTGGAGAAATTGGAGAAATGAGTAGTAAGTAGGTCTGATGGGAGACTGAGCGTGCAATGTCTGTGTGCGGCACTGCGCCAAGTTTTACACCTCTTGTTGCCATGAGCACGGAGAAGGGAGAAAAATCAAACAACTTCCCTGCTCCGGATCCTCTTGGAGGCTGTGAGGTGGGGCTGGGGGAGAGGGGGCAGGGGGAATGCTGAAGTCTGACAAAGAAAACTCTGGACATGAAATGTAAGCTTCAGCAGAGAGAAAGAGAGAGAAAGCAGCAAGCTTGAGAATGGAGTAGTTCGCGGATGAAAGGTGCAGCAGTGTAATGGTCACATTATCCAGTGGGTACATGACTTCATTGCCCAGTTACGACTTGAGAATTTCAACTCAGCAAATAAAAAATCAAGAAAGGAAAACTGGTATCAATGACCAGGGAACTGTTGAATTGTCCAAAAACCCAAGTGATTCATTACTGTCATTTAGGGAGGGAGTCAGTTGCTGTTTTCCAATTCCACATCAATGTAGTTACTCTTAACAGCTCCAGAAGCTGCTCAGTTAACAGTGTTTTAGCGAGGATGATCATTAAGGATGACTAGGGATGGGTTATTAATGCCAGCCGTGCAAATGATATCTACACCCTCAGGATCAAATCTGAGAATTCCACTTTGGGGAGGGTTGAAGGGCTTGGCACAGGAGGGTTGAGAGAATGGTAGAGTCCAGCTCAGACGTACTTGCCTTGCCTTGGGCCTGTCTCCCAGCGCTGGCCAGTCCACGTAGCAGTAGCGGGTTCATCAGAATTGTGAATCAGTTCACATTTCATGTCAACTGCCTCCTTCATCCTGAGAATGCAAGCGGTGGCACCAAGGGGCTGTGGAGGGCGAGATTGAACACAGAGCGGAAAACACATTAACACGACAAAACACAACGGAGGGACAGACAGAAAGAGCACAGCAAGTGGCAAGAGCAGAGAAAGAGGCTGGAGAGAAGCGAGGATGGAGTCTGTCGGATTGTATGAATGTGGAAAACGAGTTGGAGGAGGGGGAGATATCCCTCAGTATTTCACTCTAGCAGTGGAGGGAAGTCTTAACAGGATATGAGGGAGTCCCTGGGTTTTAATCCATTGTGATTAAAGTGGGAGCTGGAAGGGGTTGAGGGCTCTTGGTTGGGTTGGTGGAAGTTATGCACCTTTCACTAATGCTGTGCTTAGTGTCTTAGGGGAATGTGGGGAGAGGATGAGGGAGGGGAAGTGTTGGGGAGGGGGAGAGAGAGAGAGTGTGGGGGAGGGTATGGGAGGGGGAATGTTGAGGAGAGGGTGAGGGAGGGTATGTGTTGGGTGAGGGGGAAGGGAATGGGGGAATGTTGGAGTAGGTTGAGGGAGGGAGAGTGTTGGGGGAGGGCTAGGGGAGGGCGAATGTTGGGGAGGGGATGAGGGAGAGAAAGTATTGGGGAAGGCTGGGGAGGGGAGAGTGTTGGGGAGGGGATGAGGGAATGTTGGGGGAGGGTGAGTTATCAGAGGGGGTAGGTAGCTGGGGTTTGGTTTAGAGTTTAATTGATTAGCTGTTCTGGGTATTTGATGGCTTGGACTCTGCACTCGGTGAGCAGAATTAGATACCTTGTATTCATTGTTTTCTAATCTGTATTCTATATTTAGTGTTTATGCTTCTTATTATTCTATAGTCAATACTCAGTTATTTGTTCTCCATATACTCATTACCCTGCATTCAGCTCTCAATAACCAGTATCTGGAAAGATGTACTGGGTAACCGGTCTGATTGTACTCGGTATGGTACAGTGTACTTGTTACCCTGTACTCTGTCGCCTGTACACAGCTGTCAGTAACCGGTATCTGGTTAGTTATATTTGGTGCTGGGTAACCGGTCTGATTGTACTCAGTATGATACAATATAGTTGTTATCCTGTATTCTGTACACTGTTCGCAGGAACCTGCGGTTGTTACTTAGAGACGCCAAACTTGGTTATACCGGTTCTGAGAGCGTTCCCAAGCCCTGTGACACTTACCCAGTGCAGGCAGGTAATGACAACACTGTATAAGATGAAGATTGCAGTGAGTCCCAGGGCTATCAGGGTGATTGGAGTAAACTGACCACATGGCTTCACCTCTGAAACATACAGGATAATATTAGCACAGCTTCTGACCAGGTAGCACTCCTGTAGTCACACAAGAAGCAGTGTGTGTGACCCTCATTCTAACAGATTTGCTCTCAGTGACACACACTGCATTGATTCAATCCAAAACAAAATCTTTAGTCTTTTCTTTCACCTTTTGTTTTTCCTCTTTCTCCCCCTTGTTTCATTCTTTTTCTCTTACTTTCTCTCTCTCTCTTTGTTCTTTCTTTCCTTCCCTTCTCAACATTTTTTCACCTCTCTGATTAGATCTAATAAATGATAAATGGGTGGCATGGTGGCACAGTGGTTAGCCCTACTGCCTCGTAGCTCCCGGGACCTGGATTCGATTCCAGTCTTGGGTCACTATCTATGTGGGTTTCTCCCTGTCTCTGGGTGGGGTTTCCTCTGGGTGCTCTGGTTTCCTCCCACACTCCAAAGATGTGTGAGTTAAGTGGATTGGTAACTTGATGGGCCAAATGGCCTCCTTTTGCACTGCTGGGATTTGATGACCGTGTTTTATCAGTTAACTGTGGAGTCAATCCTTGATGTTATTACAATGATCATACATTGATCTAAATTGTAACCCATTTACTATGGTTTTGCTCATTCACTTAATCTAGTAATATCTCTCTGTAATTTTACATTCCCTGTGAGGCTACTGCCCTTATGTTACCAACAAATTTGCTATTGTATCCCTCAACCACCTTGTCAATGAATATAATGATATTGAGATGCCAGCATTGGACTGGGGTAAACACAGTAAGAAGTCTCACAGCACCAGGTTAAAGTCCAACAGGTTCATCTGGTAGCAGAGCTTTCAGAGCCCTGCTCCACTCACTTGATGAAGAAGCACTGCTCTGAAAGCTCGGGCTACCAAATAAATCTGTTGGCCTTTATTTACTCAGTAAATATAATGAATAGTATGTCAATGCAGTAATAGCAAAATGCCATATCATATCCCTAGTTGGTGCAGACTCAATGGGGCTGAATGGCTTCTTCTACACTGTAGGGATTCTATGATTCCTAGCCAGGTCAATCATTTGCATCAATACAATGTGTTTGGCTTTAGCGAACTGTCTCATGAGTGATTTTATTGAATCCCTTTGATTTTTATATCAAAGGCCATAAAAATAGTATCTTTAGACATTCCCCTGTCTATTACTTCAATTGCCTTTTCAAAAGTTCAATCAATGTTTTAGGTGTGATCTTCCTTTCACAAGTCCACGCTGGATCATTCTGATCAGTTGAACATTTTCGAGGTTGTCACCTTCTTATTAATTATAGACCCTAGACATTTTCCGAGGACAGCTGTGAGACTAACTGGTCTATAATTCTCTCTCTACTTTCTTAAAGAGTGGAGTAACGTGGAATTTTCCAGTCTAAAAGTTCCTGATGGTTCAGACATCTGTAATGTTATGATCTGCTTACTTATAAACCTGAGACTAGAAACCGTTGGGTCTTAGAGCTACAATTCTTCCCATCCACTAATTTCTTATTTTCATTTTTGTCTCCCTGTTAATGGTTTTTAAAGAGCTCACATAATGTTTCTGACCTTTTGCAACATGTAATTGTAAAGGTTGTATTGATTTTGAAACTCCGTCCAAGTCTCTTTCCATGCTCCCTTTTAGTGGCTCTTGCCTGTTTTCTTACTCCTCGCTATTATTTTAACTCTTTCTATTAATTCTTTTCTCCTCTCACCTTTATCAAGAGAATAGATTACAAAAGCAGGGAGATCATGTTGGAGTTGTATAGAACTTTGGTGAGGCCACAGCTAGAGAACAGAGTGCAGTTCTGGTTGCTACATTATAGGAAGGCCAGGAGCGTGTTGGAGAGAGTGCAGAGGAAATTCACCAGGATGCTGCCTGGGATGAATATTTAAGTTATAAAGAGAGGTTGAGTAGGCTTGTTTTCATTGGAGCAAAGAAGACTGAGTGGAGACCTGTATAAGGTGTACAACATTATGAGGGACATGGACAGGGTGACTAAGGAGCAGCTGTTCCCCTTAGTTGAAGGGTCAGTCACGAGAGATCACAAGTTATAAGTGAGGGGTGGGAGGTTTAGGGGGAATTTGAGGAAAAGGTATTTTATCCAGAAGGTGGTGACAGCTGGGAATGCTCTGCCTGGGAGGGTGCTAGATGCAAAATGCCTCACATCTTTAAAAAGTACTTGCTTGAGTACTTGGCACTTCATAGCTATGGGCCAATTGCTGACAAGCAGGATTAGATAAGTAGGTCATGGCATTTCATACATTGGTGCAGATTTGATGGGCTGAAGAGTCTCTTCTGCACATAGTATTCTGTGACCATGTGATCCTGCGAATCTGTTTGCCAGAATCTATGCTTTGTTTTTACATTCTGTTATATTTTTTCTTATTACTCCATCACTTTAGTTGTCTCACAGCTATTTTTTATTTGTTTTTGAGTGGATCTCTTGCTCTTTGGAGCTTTAAACTAGTCCCGTATCACAAGTACCCCTGCCTCAACCCCTCTGTGATTAACAAATTTACCAATTTGCTACAGACTGCTTCAGTCTCATTGTGATGGAATCATCTTAATCTAAATGTATCTTCCAGGCTGGGGTTTTCCAGTCCTGCCCTCCTCTGGGACTTTCTGGTCACACCAGCTCAAAGTCTATTGGCTAGCAGGGGATGTGGCAAGTCTGACATGGGGACGGTCTTTGTCACTTTTTTTTCTCTCTCCTAATAATATACTGAACGCCATCATATTCAGGTGGTACGGTGGCACAGTGGTTAGCACCGCTGCCTTATAGCCCCAGGAGCTCTGGGTTCAATTCCAGCCTCGGGTCATTGTCTGTGATCAGCCTGCACATTCTCTCCATATCTGCATGGGTTTCCTCTGGGTGCTCCAGTTTCCTCCCACAGTCCAAAGAAAGATTTAGGTGGATTTGCCTTAGTGTCAGGAAGATTAGCAGGATAAATACAAGGGGTTATACAGATAGGGCCTGAGTGTGTTTGTGGTCAGTGCAGACTTGATGGGCCAAATGGCCTCCTCCTGGACTGACAGGGTTCTGTGATTCTATGATTACTGTGACATAAATGTTCACTTGGCATGGGGGACTTTTAACTAAATCTGGCTCTGAACATAGAAACATAGCAGACAGGAACAGAAGGAGGTCATTTGGCTCTTTGAGCCTGCTTCATCAGAATCATGGCTGATCATCCAACTCAATAGTCTCATCCTGCCTTCTCCCCATAATCTTTGATCTCATTTGCCCCAAATGCTGTATCCAGAACTCATTCCAAACTTGAAAATGCTGCAGCCATTTGTTGGTTCTAGAACATATTAATGCTGCAAATGATCACAGACACACTCAAGAAGTTCCTGATCTCAGTACAGGCCTGGCCCAATGCTCATTCCCACCTCTCACTCAACTGATCATATCTAACATTGTCACGCACCAAATGAAAGATCAAAAGCCTGGGACAGGAAGTCTGTCTCTCCCCCAGAGCTGCTAAGAGTTTACTGGTTTGACTTTTGATTTCAGATCTCCATACTCACCAGGCACATCTGGACTGATGAAAATGTAAGTCCCGATTCCATTGTCCACGATATAGGGCGGTGGATGCAGTGTCTCAATTTGGCAAATGTACAAGTCACTGAGAGATGTATTTAACCCCCTCAATGTTATCGAGACACTGCCTTTCCGGGATCGTCCCTGACAATTTGACACTTCCACGTCACTCATGGTGGTATTGAAGAAAAAAGCACAGAAACGATTGCTGAGGTTTCCTTTAAAAATATTGATCCTGAACTGCTGAAACTCCGCATTTCCTGTGGTGTTATAGTTACACTGGAAAGTGGCAGTGTGGTTCTTAGCTTGGATGAAGTGGGGCTGGGTAACTTTCAAAGCCAGAACTGCAGTAGAGAGGGAAGACAAAGGAACACAAATTCAATCTTAAACAGAGGAAATAGTTACAGAGCAATCAATCAAACAGTGTGAGTAACCCGAGGGAGACTGGACCTAACCTCAGCCCTACTAGATTTTTCTGTCTGGCCCATGTGCTGGTCAGGTGCATTGGCTGTGCTAAATTCTCCCTCAGTGTACTCAAACAGGGGAATTTCACAGTAACTAATGTAAGCCTACTTGTCACACTAATAAAGAAATATATTTGATATTTTCTATATATATTATATTAAACATAAATATATCTGAAATGAATTTGGCCATCTAATGCTCTAGGGCTCAGAGAATGAGATTTAACCTCACGATCTCTTTGGAAGGTAGTAGAATGCCAAGTTTGAAAATTAGAGAAAATATCCGATTGGTGAGACAAATGACCAAACACATGCCGGGGCTGCTTCACTCTTATATTTGACACATACCCTTTTTATTATTTATTTATGGGGTGCACGTATCACTGAGAGCCTTTAACAGCCGACCACATTGCTGTGATCTGGACTCACACGTAGGCCAGACTGGGTAAGGAGGGCAGATTTCCTTCCCTAAAGCTCCCAGATGGATTTTTACGACAATCGACAATGGTTTCATGGTCATCATTAGATTTTGAATTCCAGATTTTTTTCTAATTGAATTTGGATTTCATTGTCGGCCGTGGTGCATTATCCTGGTTCTCTGGATTACTAGTCCCACTACACCCTGCTTCCCCTGCCCTCGGAGTATTTGATGAGACAATATAGAGAGGGTTTTATTCTTTATCTCACACAGACTGTACCTGTCCCGAGAATCTGACAATGTAAAGAGAGCTTTTCTCTGGAATTAGCATGTTGCACTGTCTGTTGAAGGCAAGTGTAGGGGGAGCTTTATACAATGAGTAGGATTTTCCCGTTGTTTCCATCAGTGGGAATTTTCCGGTCTCACCGACAGTGACCTCTGGTGATGGAGTTTACTATCAAATAAATCGGTTGGATTTAAACCTGGTGTTGTGAGCTTCTTATTATGGAGGGTGTGAACAATGGGAAACCCCCATTGACAATGGCAGGACTGGGAGATCCTGTCACCAGCCAATGGCAGGACTGGGAGATCCTGTCACCAGCCAATGGCAGGACTGGGAGGTCCTGTCACCTGCCATTGGCAGTACTGGGAGATCCTGTCACCAGCCAATGGCAGGACTGGGAGATCCTGTCACCAGCCAATGGCAGGACTGGGAGATCCTGTCACCTGCCAATGGCAGGACTGGGAAATCCTGTCACCTGCCACTGGTGGGCTATCTCCACTGTTATAAAACACACCACAGGTGGCAAAGAAAGGTGAGGATGAGGATTCCTAGATCCAATCCATGCTGTAACTGCTATGGGATGTTTGAACAGACAGTATAGAGGGAATTTTATTCTGTATTGAAGTCCAGGCTAGAATAATTAATGCTAATAATGAAGCTGAAGGGGTTCCATTCCCAACACGGATATCCCTGGATGAGAGCCACATTTATGGAAAAAAGAACTTTCCAATGCTTGCTCCCTACAATTATTTCCATACTTTTGGATTCTACTTGCATTGTATCTGCATTGAATCGCACTGTATTTACACATTACTTACAATGTTTGTACTGTATTTGCATAGCATTTTGAGAGTGTTTGCTGCTTAGTTGCACCATGCGATTTGCGCATAAATATTTGCACATTTGCACAATTGCACATTTTTCATTGTATGTGCACAGTGCTTGCCTGCTACTTGCATTGTATTTGCAAATGTCCTTGTCTTGTACCCAATATAAATTCATCCTCATGATATCCTCATAACATCTCCTAAGCATTGCTCAGCTGTACAAGGAGATAGAGACTGGAGCTCATTATCTCTCATTTCCTCCAGACCCAACAGAGGCTGCTGACAGGACACTCCAGTGCAGCAATAGTTCCCAAAGTGGGGTATGTGTACCCCCAGGGATACGACAGGGATCTCTGCCGGCCACTTTCCTTGTGTTTATGTAAAAGTGGATTTTCAGGCAAGCGAAACTTCTTCTGGTCTCGACCTCCCCTTATCTGTAGCCTAGAGGATTCCAAACACAAGTGTCTCAATGCTCAGGCTACTCCTCTTCCCATCGCTCACTGCTCCTTCAATACCAGAACACACAAATTAGCAACAGGAGTAGGGCAACACAGTGGTTAGCACAGCTGCCTCACAGCACCAGGGACCCAGGTTCAATTCCGGCCTCAGGTGACTGTGTGTGTGGAGTTTACACATTCTCCCTGTGTCTGAGTGGGTTTCCTCCAGGCGCTCCATTTCTTCCCATATGTGGGTTAGGTGCATTGGGGCCATGCTAAATTGTTAAAGAGGAAAGTATTTTTTAAAGTTTATTTATTAGTGTCACAAGTAGACTTACATTAACACTGCCATGAAGTTACTGTGAAAATCCCCTAGTTGCCACACTCCGGCGGTTGTTCGGGTACACCAAGGGAAAATTTGGCATGGCCAATACACCTAACTAGCTTGTCTTTTGGACTGTAGGAGGAAATCGGAACAGCTGGGGGAAAACCCAAGCAGACACGGGGAGAATGTGCAGACTCTGCACAGTGACTCAAGCCAGGAATTGAACTCGCTCTGGTGCTGTGAGGCAGCAGTGCTAACCGTTGTGCCACTGTGCCACCCACAATTACAAAGGGTTGATAAAGGCGAATTGGTGTGTGTAATAGCGAAGGCCTGTAAAGGATGAGTGCCCAAGGATTATGTGACCTGATTGCCCACAAATCCCAGGGCTGAGTGTGGGCTTTAACATCAGAATCGATCCTGGAGCTGAATGAGGAGCTACATTTTGAAACACTGTCTATATAATCTGATTTAGCTCATAAAGAGTTGTCATTAATCTGATGATTGCCAGTCCTCACGATGATTACACTGGCAATGAAGAAATCAGAATTCCTTGGAAAGAATATGTTTGGGATGGAGATGATTTGATGCATCATGATTCCAGCCCAGGGAAGGAGTGTGCGTAGTGCGGGGGATTTGGAGGGAAAATGAGAGCAGCAGTAAATGCAGCATTAATCAGATAGCGGAGTGTTATTGGTAATTGAGGGAATAGATTCACCTTTTCTTATTTTTCCCTGATTAACAGGTAGCTAAATGAGATTGCTGGCTCCTAACTGGCTGCCTAGTTAACCATACACCGGTCAGTCAAGACTACTGAGTAGTTTTTTGTATATCTTGACTGCTAACTAGCCACAAAAAAGCCACAAAGCTGCAACCACAAAACAAAGTACAATGTGTTGACGAATGGTTATTTGTTTGTGGGCAGTTTAGAAATGTTGTGATTGTCAGCAGCTTTTTTTGCCCACTCACAGATTTAACATTGGGTTTCGCAACTGGTGGTGACACGAGCTGTGTTACCAGCTCATACTGAAAAAACAGACATTCCCCTTTGGTAAAACCCAATCTCACAGGAGAACTGCCCACATCTCACTGGAAGAAGCATCAAACTTGTGAGCTCACAAGCTGCCTTTATATGTGATTAGAAGGTCAACAGGAGAAATTTGTATCAGTCCCATGGACTCTGGGGTGGTGCAGGAAGGCGGGGGGGGTAATCGAATGTGTTCAGATCCCAATGTTGAGCTTCACCGAGTGTGAGTGCCCTGTTGAGCTTCACCGGGTGGGAATGCCCGGCTGAGCTTCACCTGGTGGGAGTATCTGGCTGAGCTTCACCTGGTGGAAGTGGCCGGCTGAGCTTCACCTAGTGGGAGTGGCCGGCTGAGCTTTGCCTGGTGGGAGTATCCAGCTGAGCTTCACCTAGTGGGAGTGCCTGGCTAAACTTCACCTGGTGGGAGAGCCAGGCTCAGCTTCACCTAGTGGGAATGCCCGGCTGAGCTTCATCTACAGGGAGTGCCTGGCTGAGCTTCACCTGGTGGGAGTGCCTGGTAGAGTAGGTTTGTCCAAAGACAAGAAGATTGGGAGCAGGGTGTGAGGTATCGCAACATGACCTTTGGGTACTTAATGGTTTAGAGATGTAAGGGTGTTAGAATGTGTATGGGGGGCTGTGATATTGGGTGAAGTGGGGCCAAGAGGGTGTACCTGATAGAAATAAGAACAATAAAGGGACAGAGGGGTTAGAGTGTGGTAGGAAGGGATTGGTAGTCAATGATATTGTCCTTGGACTTGAAATTCAGGAGAACTGGATTCTCCAGGTTAATGCTTTGGAGACTTAGGTTCAAATCCTGCCGTAGCAGATAGTGAATTTTTAATTTGATAGAATTAATTTGGAATCGATGGTGTCCTTGAAGCCATTGTTGATTGTTGTAAAAACCTATCTGGTTCCCTAAGGTGCTTTAGGCATCTGCTGTTCTCACCTGGTCTGCCCTCCAGATCCACAGCAGTGTGGTTCACTCTTCAAATGCCCTCTAGAATGGCCCAGCAAGTCACTCAGTTCAAGGGCAATTAGGGATGGGCAATAAAATTGTTGGTATAGACAGCAAAGCCTAGATCCGATTGATAGATTTAAGAATGAGGATTGTGTGGAGTTTGACTGACCTCTCTCCCTGTTGTATTTTGTGTACCGTGCCAGGATTCATTAAGAAGCAAGTTCTAAATTGCTGACCTTTGTCCCCACTATCCACTTCCTGTTGCCCCAGGCAGTAATTCAGATCAATTTTCCCTCAATATTTCCTACCACCGCTGTCTCTTAGCAGCAGGGGCAGCACCGTGGTATGGTAGTTAGCATTGTCAACTCACAGCATCAGGGACCCGGGTTCAATTCTGGCCATGGGTCACTGTCTGTGTGGAGTTTGTACATTCTCCTCGTGTCTGTGTGGGTTTCCTCTCACAGTCCAAAGATGTGTGGGTTAGTTTGATTGGCCATGGTGTCAGGGGTTTAGCAGGATAAATAAGCAGGATTATAGGGATAGTGCCTGAGTGGGATTGTCATTGGTGCAGACTGGATGGGATGAATGGATCCTATGATTTATCATAGCTTGTCTGGATATGGGTGAAGAATGGAGAGAACCGGTGAGTGCAATGGTACTGGGACTATCCCATCATTCCTAGCTGCTGTGAAAGGCCTCTATGTTAACAGTGTGGGGGATGGGGGAGTGGGTGGCATGGATGAGACTTCCAGTGACACTGGGCTCAGAGTGTCTCACTGAGATACTTCATGCTGCCTGGGTGAACTGGCTGAAGTTAGTACACAGACTAACCACTTAGCGGATGGTCTATAATCTAGCTCACCATGATTCCGTGACTGGATGGCGTGCCGCAGTTGAGCGAGAGCGACATTTAAGTAAAGCCACATGCAAAACAAAATAGATTCTAGATAAATCTATTCGTGAGTCACAAAGGGCAAAGTATAATGAGAATGTACATGTTATGTTCTTGATTAAATGAGAGAAGCAAAGGGAGGGAAAAAAGATCGTATTGTTACTGTAAAAAGTCAGGCATTGTGACCAGTCTATTACCCAGCCTTGGGAAAGCTTCAGGAGAATAACATGCAGGATTATTGCTGAGGGAGTTGTGTTTGCTCTTATTGGGAGTGGAGGTTTGAATCATTAACTTGACTCTGAACACTGGCTGAAAAGTTGAATCCAGCCCAACTTTTCACAGAGAGAAAAGTTTCAAACTTTCAAATCCTGTGAGATTCAAAATGAGGAAGTCGGGCAGAAAAGTCTGAGGGCAGATTTTTCAAGCAATGGGGAATCAGATCATAGACCAGGGAAGAACGTACAACTTGGGGATAAAGAGAGAAAAGAGTGGAGGGAAGTAGTGTGTCGATGGGCTTTACGGAGATCTGTGTAGTTTGGGAGATGTGGAGGATAAATGTACTGAAGAATGTGATGTGTAGATGGAGTTGAAGAATGATATAGATTCAGGGATATGGTTGATTGACCTTCTATGAATCCAAGCCTTACTGCTGTTCACACAATGACACTTTCCAGTGGAGTAATGGGCTGGGTGTCTGGAGTGTTAACAGGAACTGAGAAGCCCTGAATAAGATCAGCAAAATCAATTACTAACCCCAAATCAAACTGTGACTTTTCTGCTCTGTGTGCCTTCATATCTCACTGGGGACTGGGCCGGGTGCTATCCCCAAGCAGGTGGGACTGAGAGGGAGGAAAGCAGTAGGATTGTAAGTGGACGTGGAGCACAGTGTCAGACCAAGCATAACACCAAGCATTTCTACACAACTATTTTCTCCACCAAAGCTTAACAGAAACCATTGATAATATGGTAATAATGGTTAGCGCAAGCACATAAACATGAATGAGAGCATTGTAATCCGAATAGCTCACAACCCTTTTCCAAGTTAGATATTTATTTGTAGAACGTCACACAGATGAGAGAAGGGATGGGACCTTCAGATGTCAGGCAACAAGGTGCGATTCACCTGCATAAACCCAAGCAGGTCTGGATTCAAATAGCAGCTGCTGTGAGCACAGCAGGAAATCAGCAGTGCTCATTGATTCAATGCAGGAACAGGTTCAATGACCTGCTGTGTTCTGGCAAGGTAAGTAACATGGTTCATTCATACAGAGATCCAAGTCATATCTACGTAGCTGCAGGTAAAGGGTATGACCTGGTTTATATCTCTGCTTCAACATTGAGGCTTGTACATGTATGCAGTTTATGTAAGTGAGCACAGAATACATGTGAATGCTTATTGTGATGTACAGACTATGAATATCCCTGCATGCATTAGATATCAGGCTGACGTAAATTCATGTTGCTATTGCAGACCAGAAGTGCGGTCAAATGCCACAGAGATGACCCAGATTGGGAGGTGTGTTAGGCTGGCTGAGACATATCCAGCCTGTAGAACAGATGGCTGTAGAGACTGTCAGAATACCTAAACATCTGCCTGTTGGTGATGATAAATTGTTAACAAGAAAGTGCATTCACAATAAGGGCTAGACCTAAATAATCTTTTTTGTGTCTCACTTGTCGACTGTGTCATCCCCCCCTTGGGCCAGATCATCTCTCAGATATCAAAAAGAGGAAGATGTTTGAGGAGACACTGGCACAGACTGGTCTACATACTGCCAACTCAGATGTAGGCACCACACAGGTATGTAGTATGTATATAGTCAGGGGCACAGGGTAAAACTCACTGTAGCAGAGTGCAGGAGGAAGTGTCAGAGTCAGAGACATCTGTGCACAATCCCCCTCACAGGACGGAGGAAAGATCCAATGATGCTGAAGGAATTTAGAGCTTCATAAGTCATCCTACCAGACATGGGGTGGGATTTTACAGCCTCGCTTATCCCAAAACCCTAAAATTCCATCCCTCCTGTCCATCAACTCTGTCCACGCTTCCTGCTGCCTCGGCAAAGCAGCCGGCATGATTAAGGACCCCACGCACCCCACACATTCTCTCTTTCCCCCTTCTTCCTTCAGGAAAAAGATACAAATGTCTGAGGTCACGTATCAACCAACTCAAAACAGCTTCTTCCCTGCGGCTGTCAGACTTTTGAACGGACCTACTTTGCATTAAATTGATCTTTCTCTACACCCTAGTTACACTGTAACACTACATTCTGCACTCTCTTTTCCTTCTCTATAAATGGTATGTTTGTCTGTATAGTGTGAGAAACAATACTTTTCACTGTGTGTTAATATATGTCAAAAATCAAATCAAATCCCATCGGAGGTCAGTGGACCTTCCCATGCTCTGTCCCTCACCCGCTCCAATTCCCATGGCTGGTTGGAATTGCTTTTGCGCCACTTCTGGGGTAATGAATAAAAATTTGAAGCAAATTCCATAGGAATACTCAACCTCACCAAAAGAATCCCCAGAAGCCAGTTCAAATCTGCTGTTAGCAGGCCAGCTGTGTGAACTTTGGCTTTCACGTTCCTTAGCTAACAAACTCTAACTGGAGTGAAGGAGCGGGTGATTGTGATGCACTCGTCTCTGTGAAACATCCACGCAGGCAACACAAAATACAAACTGTCCCCGTTCACAATCCTGCAAAAATTCCGGGCACTTCTGCCATTTTGTCACCACAGAGAGGCCCTCCGTAGCAGCAAAAATTCCCGCAGGAATTTCACATCACCCTATCCTGTGAAAGGAACTCCCAGTTGCCTTTCTCCACTGAACCTGTTTTGAGCCGTGTGTGTGTTACTAATAGTACAGGATCAGTAACATGGCTGGCACAGTGGGTAGCAATGCAGCCTCACAGCCTGAGGGACTCGGGTTCAATTCTGGCCTCGGCTCACTGCCTGTGTGGAGTTTGCACATTCTCTCCGTGTCTGTGTGGGTTTCCTCCGAATGCTCCAGTTTCCTCCCACAGTCCAGAGATGTGCAGGTTAGCTGGATTGGCCATGCTAAATTGCCCCTTAGTGTCAGGGGGTTTAGCAAGGTGGATAAGTGGGGTTATGGAAATAGAATGAGATTGGCCTCCTTTTGCACTGTAGTGACTCTATCTGAACAAGTGTGTATAGACCATTCTGTCCCTCAAGCCTGTTCCAATATTCAATCTGAACACATAATTATCTCTGTTTTTTCTATGGTAAACCAGGTGTCTGCCAGATGCACTTTTCAGTGTGGGTGGAACAAATTTCATATTCAATGTGCCAGATGCTAGTTGCACAGTCTCTCAGATGTAAAGGTTTGTAGATCTGACTGAGATAACTTGCAGTTTCAGTTACTGTGTTCTAATCCTACCCATGTTCCCTCCATTCAGTTTGATTACAGCTGATCTGTATCTTAACTCCATCATTCAACCAGGGCTCCTTAACTCTTTAATCCCCACCCTTCACAAAAAGTTCATTTTCAAATTTCAAACCACACCTTTAAGTAACTGAATTTTTCTGGCTTTTTACTTCTGAGTAAGGGATTAAAGCTTGAAGTGGAAATTTTGTGATGGGATATATTGTCAAATCAAGACCCCTCTCTGTAGTCTGCCCTTCCCCTCAATCTAAAACCTGAGGGGCCCAACAATTGGTTTGAATTCACTTGGACAGTAGTGGGCCAAGGTTATCCAGGGTTCCTTATATCCGGTGGTTAACCAGCAATCTGGGAAGGAACTACTTCTTAGATTAATGGTTGACAGTGGCTGTTTATCGTCAGTGCATTCCATGAACACACAGCCTGGCCATGGTGGACAGCTAAGCTGAGGTGGGGGCCCATGTGGGCAAGTCTCTGGAGGGCACAGCTGGCAGTGTGCTGCTGGCACCTTGAGAGAGCTGGTGCTGCCACTTGTCAGTGTTGAGCCACAGGAGTATTGAGGAACACCGCTCAAAGCAGCTGTAGTTCACCCCGGCTGCCTCTCCAACAATGAAATCTCGCCTCCCAGCTGAAACAGGTATGGCACAAAGAGTGATTCCTCCCAGCGTGCCAGGCAGCTGGGATTACTTTAAGCCATTTTGTGAAGAATGGTTGGGTGTCAAGTCCCAGCAACACCAGCTCATTGTCCCCACCACTCCCCCTGTACCAAACTCTTCCTCTTCAGGGAATCTTGAACACAAGTCTAGGCTGACTCTGCAAACGCAGTACTGAGGGCATGCTACACTCTCACATTTCGGCAGCACAGTGGTTAGCACTGCTGCCTCACAGCGCCAGGGATTAGGGTTCAATTCCGGCCTCGGGTCACTGTCTGTTCGAGTTTGCACGTTTCCCCGTGTCTGCGTGGGTTTCCTCTGGATCTTCTGGTTTCCTCCCACAGTCTAAAGATGTGTGGATTAGGTTGAGTGGCCATGTTAAATTGACCTAATGTCGGGGGATTAGCAGGGTAAATATGTAAGGTTATGGGAATAGAGCCTGGGATTATGGTCGGTACAGACTCGATGGGCTGAATGGCCTCCTTCCGTACAGTAGGGATTCTGTGACGCCAGTTATAACAGCGAATACCTTCCCAGCAGATGTAAAAGATTCCACAGCAGCATTTCAAGGACATTCCTGATGTCAGGGCCAATGTCACTGATACAGATTGTTCCATCATTTATTATACATGGGATTTTGTTACCCTGGTAGATCTTTTCTGTACCATCTCCAAAGCCTCCAAATCCTTCCTATAGTGTAGCGACTAGTATTGAACACTATATTCCAGGTGCGGCCTAATGTTCTATAAAGCTGCAACATGATTTGCCAATTTTTTAACTCAATGCCCTGGCCAATGAAGGCAAGCATGCCATATGCCTTCTTGACCACCTTCTCCACCTGCGTTGCCACTTCCAGCGACCTGTGTACCTGTACACCCAGATCCCTTTGCCTATCAGTACTCTTAAGGATTCTGCCATTTACTTCCAATCTATTTGTCCGGATTAAACTCCATCTGCCATCTCTCTGCCCAACTCTCCAACTGATCTTTATCTTGCTGTATCCCCTGATGGTCCTCATCATTATCTACAAATCCACCTTTATGTCATCGGCAAACTTACTAATCAAATTAATTAAACTATGCAGCAATGCTCAGAAACAGAGCAGATTATAAACCCACCAGGACTTTCTTGATTCAATGCTCAATACCATGGAGTTATAGAATCATGGAAAATCTACAGCACAAACAGGCTCTTCGGCCCACAAGTTGTGCCGATCCTATCTCTACCCACTAGACTTACCTAAACCCTCAATCCTATTAAGTCCCACGTACGCATCCAGAAGTCTCTTAAAAGACCCTAACGAATTTGTCTCCACCACCGCCGCTGGTAGCCGATTCCACGCACCATCACCCTCTGCGTGAAAAGCTTACCCCTGAAATCTCCTCTGTACCTACCCCCCTAGCACCCTAAATCTGTATCAACTTGTGGCAGCCATTTCAGCCCTGGGAAAAAGTCTCTGAGAATCCACCCGATCAATACCTCTCAACATCTTATACACCTCTATCAGGTCACCTCTCATCCTTTGTCTCTCTCTAAGGAGAAAAGATCGATCTTGCTCAATCTATCCTCATAAGGCATGCCACCCAATCCAGGCAACATCCTTGTAAATCTCCCTTTCAATGGCTTCCATATCCCTCCTGTAATGAGGTGACAAGAATTGAGCACGGTACTCCAAATGGGGTCTGACCAGGGTCTTATACAATTTATCTCCCGACTCCTAAACTCAATTCCTCGATTGACGAAGGCCGTTACAACATACATATGGTGCAGTGGGTATCATCCCTGCCTCTGAGGAGAATGTTTTGGGTTCGAGTTCAACCCCAGAACCTGATGATGAGGGAAGGTGCATTCTGAACAAGTTGAGGACCAATCTGCAAGTCCTTGCAATAATGACAGGCTGCGAGAGCAGGAGAGATCTCTGCTCAGCCAAGTGACGGCAAGAAAGTTGAAGCCTTTACCAAAATAGTGTGTAGTTCCAGGCTACAACACGCCTGTAAATGTGCATGCTGCTTCAAGCACCCCAACTCCCGGAGGGAACCCTAACATTCCATCATTACCACCACAGGGTGGCATACTGGCACAATTTGGGTGGCATGGTGGCACAGTGATTAACGCTGTTGCCTCACACTGCCAGAGACTTGTGTTCGATTTCCAGCTTGGGTCATTGAGTTTGTACATCCTCCCTGTGTCTGCGTGGGTTTCCTCCGGGTGCTCCAGTTTCTTCCCACAGTCTGAAAGATGGGCTGATTAGTATGCATTGGCCATGCTAAATTCTCCCTCGGTGTACCCGCATGGGCGTTGGAGTGTGGCAACTTGGGGATTTTCACAGTAACTTCATTGCACTGTTAATGTAAGCCTATTTGTGACACTAATAAATAAACTTTTAACACGTGGATTCCATTTTTTCAACCAGATGAAATAAGAAAGATTTCCATTGATTTAGCAATTTTTATGATCTCAGCAATATTCCAGAGTGCTTTACATCTAATTATGCAGTATTGAAGTGTTGCCCCGGCAAATCACAAACATTATTTGTGGCAACCATTTTGTACACAGCAAGATCCCACAAATGGAGGTGTGATAATGATGCAATAATCTGCACATGGTATTTGGTTGAAGGAGACCAGGGAAAATCCTACTTCAAAGCAGTGGTAGGAATTGCTTACCTGCTAGGGCAGTTCAACACTACATCTGACAGACGATGTGGCAGTCCCTCAGTGCTGCACTTTCGGGGTGTCTGCCTGGATGGAGGGCTGAATTCCCTGCAGTGGGACTGAACTACACAGCTTGCAGACTATCGCAGAGCTGGCGCTGAGACGGAAATCAGTCAGTACAGACATGAGACTGAGCCTGGGGATTCCCAGATTGGTGCAGATTGACTCTGTCCACCAGCAAACCAGGCCCTTCCGAGGGGCTCTGTGGGACGTTACACAAACCAGTACAGGAGCCACTGCCCTTTACGGCACGGAAGCCTGAGCTTTGTAAAGTAACAAGACGCAGGCAGAAGGAACCGGAATAATTACCTGGCAGATTGAAGACCTCCAAAAGGCAGATGATGAAGGCGGTAAGCTCAGTCAGATGCTTCATGATGATCCTAGTTCATTGTTCTCTGGGGGAGCTGGCACAATGAGTATTATAGTCACAGTGAAATGGACCAGCTGACAGGATGTGGTTAATTCCACCAGCAACCATGGCCCAGATAACAGACTATGTGGGAGGCTGACAAAGGAAATTTTCAATGTAACTTCATAAAACAATCTTGCAGCATTTCCCATTTCATGTCTTTCAAAATGTTCAACGTTGCACTAAGCAGCTGACACAGCTGCCCTGGGGTTACACTGCCTGGTTTTCAGGACTTTATCAATTGGTTGGTTTTTTTTTTAAATCCCAGTTTGGGCTTTGTGAATATTTTGCTCTTCAAGATGACGTTCTATTTCAGAAACCTTAATAAACCATTCAGACCAGGTACAACGTGGCTTAGTTAGTGTGATTTTCCCCTCCACACTATCCCATTAAACATTCCTAAAGAAGATATTTTAATTTTTATGGGATGTGGACGTCGCTGGCTAGGCTGGGTGTTTATTGCCCATCACCTAGTTGCCTTTGAGAAGAAGGTGGTGGCGAGCTGGCTTCTTGAAGCTCACCATCCATGTGGTGTAGGTACACCCACAGTGCTGTTAGAGAGCGAGATCCAAGATTTTGACCCTGTGATAGTGAAAGAACTGCGATCCATTTCCATGTCAGGATGGAGGGAAAGCTCCGTTTGGTGGTGTTCCTACGTATCTGTTGCCCATGTCCCTGTAGATGGTAGCACTTGAGGGTTTGGAAGGTGCTGCATAAGAAGATTTGTTGAATTTCTGCAGTGTGCCTTGTAGATGGTACATACAGCTGCGTTGTTGGTGGAGGGAGGGAATATTTGTGGAAGGGATAGCAATCAAATGGGCTACTTTGTCCTGGATGGTGTCAAGCCTCTTGAATGTTGTTGGAGCTGCAGCCATCCAGGTGGATATTCCATCACACTCCTGACTTTGTAGATATGGACAGACTTTGGGAGTCAAAAGGTAAGTTACTCACTCAAGATTCCCAACCTCTGACCTGCTCTTATATCCGCAGTATTTATATGGCTGGAGTTATGCCCATAGCAGATCTTAATTACCAAGCAAACCAAATCCTACAGGGAAACTTGGCTTATGAGTCTTCACTCTTTTTTTGCATTCAGAATACACTTTGGGGATTTCAAAAGTAAAATTTAAAAAATTTATCAACTAGAAAAAAATAAAACTTAAACACATGTGATTGCAGTAACTCAGTTAAAATTAGGCTTAAAATTTCTCCTGAAAGACTCCTACTTGGTCAGGTCCACAATCAAACAACTTCTAGTCAAAAATCCCTTATGGGCATTTAACTGTAAAAATCCAATAATATTCCTCAAATCAAAACAGTTGTTGCTTTAATTAGATAAAGCACATGATCTCACTTCCACTCTGCTGTAGAAATTCAATTTTTCAGAAACAGGATGACTTTTTACGGCTCAAGAGTTTGCAGCGGCATGGGAGCATAGTGGTTAGCACTGCTGCCTAACTGTGAAGGGCCCAGGTTCAATTCCCGGCCTGGGTCACTGTCAGTGTGGAGTTTGCATGTTCTCCCCATGTCTGCATGGGTTTTCTCCGGGTGCTTCGGCTTTTTCCTACCGTCCAAAGATGTGCAGATTAGGTGGATTGGCCATGCTAAATTGCCCTTGATTAATAAGGGCCACAGGTAGTGTAAATGCATGGGGTTATGCCAACAGGTCCTGGGTGGTATTGTGGTCGGTGCAGACTTGATAGACAGAATGGTCTACTTCCGCACTGTAGATTCTGACTTGACTGGATGGTGAATTCCAATCACATCTTGTCCCAATCCAAAGCTGAATCACAGAATCCTAGAATGCAGAAGGAGGTCATTTGGCCCATCAAATTTCCTGGAGCTCTTCCTCACGTGGCAGCAGCAAATCTGCTTAAATGTCTTTGTTAAATACCCCACTCCCTTTTCATTGTCTATTCCATTGCTTTCAACATCTCTTTGAACTTAACTTTTCCAAAACATAAAAATCTTTCACAGCTTCCCTATTGTCCCCGCTTTTTGGGATCAATTAAAATTGAATAAACTTTCTTTGTTTTCTTACAAAACTTTTGCAATCTGCAAAAGTCTTTTACTTCCCTCAGAAATTTAACTGCTAAAAAAGCAGGTCCCCAATGCAAATTGCTGACCTTTACTTATTTAATTACAAAACTGCTTTACCGCTATCTCATCACGCCTCAACTCCTTTTCATCTCACAATTTGACTTCATTAACCTTTCCCTAATTTATTTAAATTATTCACTCACGCAGATCTCTTTTCAGAATAATACAAAGTTTCCCCAAAGTATTGTTTAAAAAATAATCCGTTCTCTTGGATTGTGTCAAGTTTCTTGAGTGATGTTAGGTCTGTACTCATCCAGGCAAATGGAGAGTATTCCACGCAGGTCTTGTACCTTGTAGATGTTGGACAGGCTTTGGGGAGTCTGGAGGAGAGTTACTCCCAGTCGGATTCCTAGCCTTTAACTTCTTCTTGTAGCCACAGTATTTACACGGTTAATCCAGATCAGTTTTTATTCAATGGTAATCCCCACAGCGGATTCAGTGATGGCAATGCCATTGAATGTCAAAGGGAAGTGGATGTATTCAGTCTTGTTAGAGATGGTCATTGCTTGGCACTCGTATGTGGAGCGAATGTTACTTACCACTTGCCAGCCTCTGCCTGGATATTGTCCAGGTCTTCCTACATTTGGACATGGACTGTTTCAGTATATGAGGAGTTGTGAATGGTGGTGAGTATTGTGCAGTCATCAGTGAACATTCCCACTCCTAACACGATGGAAGGAAGATCATTGATAAAGCAGCTGAAGATGGTTTGGCCTAGGATGTAGGTAAAACATAGAAAGAACAATTCTTTAAAGAGCATTCATTCTGGGGCTGCAAGCAACACCTGCAAGGAGGACAGTTGAAGAAACCTTGAGCAGAGTTTGTTCCGTACCCTATAGATGGAGCACATCTGACTTGACAGGCAATGCTGTGCCTGCACCTCTGTACAGGCCTGGAGGAGACACCCACGATCACGTGTGGCACCACAAGCACTCTGAATAGGTTAGATTCAGGAGAGATCAGCAGCCCAAAACTGGCCATCAGGAGGCACTATGGGTCACCAGCAGTTGCGGGAAAGTCATCCACCTCGATGTGTAAGCTCATGGCCCAGCACTTCAGCAAAGGGACACTGGTGTTATTCAATCAGTGGAAGAAAGAGGTCACACTTTCTGGGAAAAGATCACACAACAAACTTGTCAGGTCAAACCAGAAATTGTTGAAATATTCCTGTCCTTGGTGACGGGGCAGTCCTGCATATCGGAGCTAAAGGTGAGACTGAAGTATTCACAATCATCTTCAGTCAGGAGTGCCAGGCTGATGATCCACATTAACCTCTCCTGAGATCACCTTCTTCGTCAATGCCCGTTTTCAGCCAATTCAATTCACGCCATGTCACACCAAGAAATGGCTAAAAGCACGAAATACCACAAAGGATTTGGGCCCTGAAAGCACTCCTGTCACATTGCTAAAGACTTGTGCTCCAGAAGTAATACTACCCCTCGCCAAGCTCTCTCAGTTCAGCTACAACACCCATATCTACCCAACAAGGTGGAAAATTACCGAGATTGGTTTTTTTATCCACAAAAGGCAGGACAAATCCAACTTCACTGTTATTGCGCCATCAGGGTATTCTCGGTCAAAAACAAAGTGATGGAACTGGGTCATCGACACTGCTATTGAGGAGAATTTACTCAGAAATAATTTACTCAGAAACCTCAGTCTGATTCCTGGCCAATCTACTCTCTTCAGAACTTTTTACAATCTTGGTCTCAAACAAACAAGGGCAAAGTGAATTCCAGATGTGCAGTTTGAGTGAGTACGTTTCACATCTGGGCTGTGCTCTTCCATGTCCCCCAGCAGGTTGTAGGAATCAGCATAACAAAGGCACAGAATGTAGTCATTTCCATCACCGAGATTAGTTTGTTAGCACCGTGGCTGACTGTAACGTGACAACAAAGAGCTCGAATAAAATTAAAGCCAACACGAATAATCATTGTCACTGGATAACTAAGACCAGAATGCCTGGCTCTGGATATTCTAGTTTTGATTATTAGTGTCACAAGTAGGCTTACATTAACACTTCAACGAAGTTACTGTGAAAATCCCCTAGTCCTATGCCTGTTTGGGTACACTGAGGGAGAATTTAGCATGGCCAATGCATCTAGCCAGCATGTCTTTCAGACTATGAGAAGTACCTGGAGAAATCCCACGCAGACGTGGTGCGAATGTGTAGACTCCTCACCGACAGTGATCCAAGCCAGGAATCGAACCCCAGACCCTGGAGCTGTGAGGCAACAGTGCTAACCACTGTGCCACCGGGCTGTCTAATGGTTATTGGACTGAGATGGATGATGCTACTGAACCACAACTAAATTTTGTTTTGATTAATTATTGCCACATGTGTACGGTGTATACAGTGAAAAATATTGTTCCTTCTGCACTATCCAGACAAAGCATACCATTCATGGAGTACACAAGAGAGAAGGAAAGGAGAGGGTACAGAATATAGAAAATTTAATGGAATTAGAGTTAAGTTTTAAGAGCAAAGAATGAATGCGAGGCAGCAGTACTAACCACTGTGCTGCCATTCATTGTACGGGAGTGGCTTAAGTTGTAATTAGGGGAGTCAGTGTCCATCTCTCTGAGTTCACAGAGCTGATCCTGTTGGAGAAAGAGCAGCTCGTTTCAAACCAAACCACATCTGGGTGATTGATCAGAGTGTTAAACATTTCCACAGACATCTGCCACAGTTATACAAGACATTGTTATCTCTTGTGATTCCCAGAAACCTGGAGTAATCTCACTCTCAGACACAGATATTGGAGCTGACATCAAATCTGTTTCCCAGATCCCACTGCAATGCTGCAGACTGGTATACTGATATACAGACTGTGTGCAGTGCTCTGATACTCTGAATACACAAATGTACATGTATGCATAACAAAATAGTTCCAAACTTTTTGCTGTGACAATAATAACAAAGATAATTATACAAAACATTGCCGCAGAATATTCTGGGAAGGATGAACAGCCAGATATCACGATCCACCCTGAAAGAGATGTGATGGTACAGTGCTGTTTTCGCTAGAATAGTAATCCAGATTCCCAGAATAATTTTCTGGGAATCTGGATTACTCAAAGGGTGTACTATAGACAGCCAAACAGTCCGAAGAAGATTGAAAAGCAAATCTGTAGATTCTTATAGGTTGCGTCCTCTTTCTTAGCAATTTATCTCCTTTTTTTGGATAATGTGTGTCCTTTGCAAGGAAATATCCACTCCAATCATTCCTGGAGTGGAGAATAGCATCACCCATAGTATGATGCATAGAGTCACATGGTAAAAAACTCAAAGGAACTCTCTGAAAACAGCCTGCATGGGAGAAACTGCAGCATGTGTGACAATATCTGGTATCTGTAAATAGTTAAAGATGAAGAATAGAACGGTTCAATTTTATACAGACACATCCCAAGAGTTCTTATCACACTACGCCTGTCTACACCATCAAACCGTGGTGTGCGGTTTGATTCTCCCAGCCGCTGTGCTGCTCGTGTAGTGCAGCAGGCCTGGGAGGCATCAGTGACTTCTGTTTCCCGGGATTCCCACTGGGGATCACAGCCTTCACATATTTCCCAGCGTAAATTATTCAGCACTGACCGATTCACGCTGAAAATCAATGTGACGGTGATTTACACACATTACCATAGCGTTAATGAGTCCGCCATTGAAATCTCTCCCCCGCTAGCATCTCCCCTTTGCAGCATGATGTCACGCTGGCGGGGTGCTCTATAACAGTCAGGAGATGCCCTGGCAATACTGGACAGGAGTGAGGAGGAACTGCAGCCCCTGGAGTGTTGGAGGCAGGGACTGGAAACTTTCTGGGTGGGATGGGGGGGATGTTCCTGAAGGGCTGGAAGTGCTGTCCCCAGGCCCAGGGATATTCCATGTAGTCTCTGTGGCATGGGGTATTTTCCTTTACTGGGCACTGATCAGTAAGTACTGAGCAGTTCCATTGGTGTGGAGTAATTTACTGAGTACTGGTCAGATTGCTGTTTGCAGCCACTGCACTGTTACATTTGTTCTGGGGTGTGGTGAGGGACTGAACTGAGTGCTGAGGTTTTACAGGGTGTAGGGTGGGGAGGAAGTGCATCATGTACTGCTTGAGACCCATCAGTTCAGGTAGCTGTGCTCCGAGCAGGGGTGCTCAGGTTAATACAATCACTCATACGCAAGTAGCTTCAAGTTTTTATACTTAAAAAAAATGTTTTTATTTATTAATCACAAGTAAACCACAAGTAAACACTAACACCATCTTGTGATAAAAAGTAGTCTGTCCCTGCCTCGCGTTCCTGACTTGCAAACATGCCTGGAAGGGAATGCTGTAATTGCCCTCATGGCAATGGATTATGTGGGCACAGTGGGCTATGCCCACACACCAACCCTGTATGCTCTTCCTGCCTGCTGTGTTCATGATGCCAATTGCAGGCAACCTGATCAGCTAACACACGGCACCACAGATTGTGTTGTGCTGCCAGCATCCACAAATGAGGGGGGACTGGTCCCAGGGTGTTCTGGGGGGTGGGAGAGGTGGGGTTGGCAGGGGGGGTGGAATTGCGGGTGTAGTTAAAAACAATGACATTATCTGTCAACCTCTTTCTCTGACCCCCAGCGGCGATGGGTTTTTGGATGTATTAGTCTGGAGGTTGCCAACATGGTGGCGGCTGAGGGGAGGAAGTGCCTCAGTTTCCAGGGAATGGAGAGGTCACCAGTGTTCCTGTGGGGTTGGGAACAGGGCTGGAAGGCTGGTGATGGGTCCAGTGATGTCCGTGGGGAATTGAGAGGCCAGTGATTTCACTGCTGGGAGGATTTGTTTATCGCTTTCCCACAGATTGCTGCATGCACAGTGTCCCACTCAGTGCTAAACTGCTGGTCTCTCTGGTGGGAATAGGCCCTGACATGGATTTTCAGCATGATTCTCACCAGGGCCCTCTCTGATGCACAGAGTCTGGGAGATTCATTTTGAAACTTGCGTTGTTTTTCAGTAGCAGTTTTACAATGGATCTCCCAGTGAAGAAATCAACAAAATTTACTCCAGTTTTTACACAAATTTGATACTTAGGATTTTTTTGGGTAGAATCCTGACCAAAAAAACATTTTTTTGGAGTTTTGAACTCACTTCTGGAAAAAGTGGTGGAGGAAAAGGAGGTGAGCACGTTGAAAAAACATTTAGATTTCCACACTGAACACCCAGGGCTCTGAAGCCAGTGCAGGAAGAAACAATTAGATTGCACTGACTGGAATCAACAGGTCTGATAGTGTTCTGTGATTTCTGCCTTCAGTCACTGCATTCCCTGCAAACTAACAGACTGTAAGAAGTCTGACAAAACCAGATTAAAGTCAACAGGTTTATTTGGTAGCACAAACCACTATCTTTCAGAGCATTGCCCCTTCATCAGGTGAGTGAGGAATTCTGTTCCAAACAAGATGTATAAAGACACAAACTCAATTTACAAAATAATGGTTGGATTGCGAGTCTTTACAGGTAATCAAGTCTTAAAGGTACAGACAATGTGAGTGGAGAAAGGTTAAGCATGTGTTAAATAGTCAAGAGAATTAGTGAGATTTTGCAAGCCCAAACAAGTCATGAGGGTTACAGATAGTGCAACATGAACCCAAGATGCCGGTTGAGGCCGTCCTCGTGTACGTGGGACTTGGCTATCAATTTCTGCTCAGCGACTCTGTGTTGTTATCTGCCACCTTGGAGGACATTTACCTGAAGATCAGAGGCTGAGTGCCGGTGACCACTGAAGTGTTCCCCAACTGGAAGAGAACACTCCTGCCTGGTGATTGTCGAGTAGTGTTCATTCATTCGTTGTCGTAGCATCTGCATGGTCTCCCCATCCTTTCCTGCAGTGTATCAGGTAGACAACATTGGCTGAGTTGCAAGAGAATGTACCGTGTACCTGGTGGATGGTGTTCTTATGTGAGATGATGGCATCTATGTCAATGATCCGGCATGTCTTGCAGAGGTTGCTGTGGCAGGGTTGTGTGGTGTCATGGTCACTGTTCCGTGAAGGCTGGGCAGTTTGCTGTTCGAGGTTGTGCCGTTGTTTGAAGGCAAGTAGGGGTGTGGGGATGACTTTGGAGAAATGTTTGTCTTCATCGATGACATGTTGAAGGCTCTGGAGAAGATGTCGTAGCTTCTCTGGTCCAGGGAAGTACTGGATAACGAAGGGTACTCTATCCAATGTGTCCCGTGTTTGTCTTCTGAGGAGGTCGGTGCGGTGTTTCACTGTGATGTGTTGGAACTGTCGATCGATGAGTTGAGCAGCATATCCTGAGGGTGTTTTCCAGCATCTGTAAGTGTCTGTTGTGATCTTCCTCATCTGAGCAGGTCCTGAGTATACGGAAGGCTTGTCCGTAGGGGATGTGTTTAGGATGGAAGCTGGAGAAGCGGAGCATCATAAGGTTATCCATGGACTACTCTCCGGAATCGGTTACATTCCTGGACACACACATCTCCAACAAGGATGGCCCCTCAGCACCTCACTGTACTGCAAGCCCACAGACACTGAAAGATGCCCTCATAAAAACAGGATATAGTGCTCGACTCATCGATCGACAGTTGTGAATTACCACAGCGAGAAACCACACTGACCTCCTCAGAAGACAAACACGGAATATAGTGAACAGAGTACCCTTCGTCATCCAGTACTTCCTGAGAGCGGAAAAGCTACAACGTCTTCTCCAGAGTCTTCAACATGTCATTGATGAAGATTAACATCTCACTAAGGCCATCCCCACACCCCCACCTCTTGCCTTCAAATAACCGCACAATCTCAAACAGACCATTATTTGCAGCAAACTACCCAACCTTCAGGGAACAGTGACCACAACGCCACACAACCCTGCCACAGCAACCTCTGCAAGACATGCTGGATCATCGACACAGATGCCATCATCATACGTGAGAACACCATCCACCAGGTATACGGTATGTACTTTTGCAAATTGGCCAATATTGTCTACCTGATCCGCTGCAGGGAAGGATGTCCCGAGGCATGGTACATTGGGGAGACCATGCAGACAACGGATGAATGAAAACCACTCAATAATCACAAGGCAGGAGTGTTCTCTTCTGTTTGGGGAACACTTCAGCAGTCACGGGCATTTGGCACCCGATCTTCAGGTAAGTGTTCTGCAAGGGGGCCTTCACGACACACAACAACACCGAGTCGTTGAGCAGAGACTGATAGCCAAGTTCTGCACACATGAGGACGGCCTCAACTGGGATTTTGAGTTCGTGTCACACTATCTGTAACTCCCACATCTTGCCTAGGCTTGCAAAATCTCACCAACTGTCTCAGTGGATTCAATACACATGTCTTTAACCTGTGCTTAACCCTCTCCACTCACATCGTCTGTATCTTTAAGACTTGATTACCTATAAAGACTCGCATTCCAACCATTATCTTGTAACTTGAATTTGTGGCTATATATGTCCTGTTTATGAACACAACTCCCACTTACCTGATGAAGGGGCAGTGTTCCAAAAGCTTGTGCTGCCAAATAAACCTGTTTTGTGAGACTTCTTACTGTGCTTACCCCAGTCCAACCCTGGCATCTCCACATCATAACTAACACATTCCCAGAGTTTTCGATCATAGTACATCAAAGGTAGCAAAAAGTGACATGGAGCCAACAAACATGCACTTAATTCTCCTCTGTAACATCTACTCGCACTATTCCCAAGCTATTACCATGGTTATGTTGTTGTCATAAAATCTATAATTATTTTGACCTCAAATTCTTCTGATAATTTGGTTACCTAAACACAATTACAAACTATATATTCTAAACCATCAGAGACATGGGTGATATTCACACATTCCAGTAATCCTTTTTATCTCTTAGACCTACATTACATAATGTGCAAGGGGATTTTAGGTTAGCTAGTTAGATCCACAGACAGATGTTTAGTTTATAGTGACAAAATAGCTAGAAGGGGTTAAATGATTCTACCTGACAAGATAACAATAATCAGTTTGCTCATGTGTGAATGCAATAACACCTTTAAAATAAAATGAAATATAATTTTAAAAGTATATATTGGAATATTAAAAATATTTTTAAAACATATTCTTAAAATAAATGTATTGTTTGTCCCAGTCAAAAAAATGCAAATGTTGCAGGAATATAATGATAAGCTCAGAGGTTCAGTCATTAGAAGTCCATTAGTTAGCAGAATAAGCACTTGTAGTTTCAAGTCCCAGGACAGTTACTGAAATATAATATAATATTATAGAAGCATCCATTATCCAGACATAAGAAAATATCTTTCTAACAGAGCCAGAGAGAAGCTCACTGTCTTGGCAATGTGCCTATGGTAAAGAAATAGCAATGGAGCATCCCTGACAATAGAGCAACCAGGAAGTGGGCTTAGCCAGAGGGGAAATGGCTGGTACGAAATGGCCAAATGAAATATCATCCTATCAAGTAGCATATTGCTTTTAGCTGAGGTAATCTGTCTTGTATTAGACTGGCATGTTAACACTAAATGAAACTAAGGTGCACCTTCGATAATGACAAATATAATTGTTTTGTAATTTGGCTCAGTGCCTCAGATCTTTGGGAGGGGTCCTGGAGCGCTGAATCAGAGCTATCTGACCATCTGAAGGCCTCCCATGGGGTCTTTGGTCAATATCTTATGTGATTTTTATGTTTTAAAGTAAATTTTAGTTATGTCTTTTGAACAGAGACTTTTGCAAGTTTATCAAATAAATTTAAGTTTTAAGAAGTTTGGCCACTATCGTAAAAGAAATCTCCACTATACATAATGCACCCATTCTCAGAAGAAAGCTGTTTTACCTCATTGTGTGCTGATCACAGGATACTTGGTACTGTGAATTTTGCTTCTTACAACTTCCATCTGTCCATCTCCTCGTTTTCACTTTCTTTTTATCCCTCCAAGTGTCCTTCCATCCATCCATCTGTTCTTTTCTCCTTCTCTGTGTTGTCCAATCATTTCATTCATATTTCCATTCCTCCTTTCACCAATATTTCTATCTTCCCAACATGTTTGTTCACCCACCCAAGGAAATTCCATCATTTTATCCCTCCATCCTTCCATAATTCCACCATTCCTCTATCCATCATTTCATTTATGCATCAAATCATCTATCCATTTATCCAACTGTCCATCCCCTCCATCTGTCCATCCAACTCTCTGTGCTACCATTTATCACAGATCGTGGAATCCCTACAATGCAGAAGGGGGCCATACAACCCATCGAGTCTGCATTGACCACAACCTTACCCACGCCCTATTCCCATAACCCCTCATTTTTACTCTGCTAATCTCCCTAACACTAGTGTTAATTTAGCAAAGCCAATGAATCTAACCCACCCAGCTTTGGAGGAAACCGGAGCATCCGGAGGGAAACTCAATCAGGCACGGGGAGAATTGCAGATTTCGTACAGACAGCGACCTGAGATTGGAATTGAACCCAGGTCCCCAGTGCTGTGAGGCAGCAGTGCTGACCGCTGTACCACTGTGCCGATCCAATCTATCTGTTCATCTTTCTGTCAATCCATTTTTCCATCTCTCCACTCATTATCTGTCCATTCTACTGCTCCTTGTCAATGCATCCATCCTCCATCCATTGTCCATGTAGCCATCTATCAACTATCTCTCCATTTTTCCATTCATCTGTCCTTTTCTCTCTCACCCCCTTCTGTGAAGAACACATCTAGTAACCTGCTGAATATAGCAGACATTTTCCATAACACATTAGTAACCCTCATCTTCAGTGATAACCCGTAATCCCTCCGCTTTTAATGAATGGATTTTCTCACTGATAAATTAGTCATTTATTTCACAAGGTAATCAGTTTAAAAACATTTATTTGTTTTCACAAAGCATGCAGCAATAACTATTATTATGAATATTATATTTACATAATTAATGACCCGGATTTTGCTGTGGTGAAGACGCTCTGTGTTATTGAACAACAACTTGGGGAGTCTGTCCGTGTGGAGAGAGATGGCTAAAGTTTCTATCATTTTCCAGACGTCTCCACAATGGGGAAAAGGCAAAGCCATCCAACTGCCAATAATGTCCACTTTTAATCTCACTTTAAAAACTCGTTCAAATTTATATCTTGATGAGAAAGGAATTTAGTGATCTACTGAGTTCATAATTCCAGTCACTGAAAGTCTAATTTAATATCTGAGGAAGGGTAAATTTCTTCATTATGATAAAAAAATGACATTTTTAAAACATTTTTTAAAATGTGTTTCAGTTTCTCTCTTAGTCCAATTATGATAATTTATTTTACATTCTGAAATTTAAATTAGGAGTAAAGGGATTTAGTGCCTTTTAAGTTGCTGGTTTGCCGCGGGTGTGAATACTTCAATATGATTGGCTGTTTGCCAGGCTTTCTGTCATTGGCCCTAGACAGTGGAAATTTGCTTAAGGTTTTATGTTTACTTATTAATCACAAGTGGGTTTCCATTAACACTGCAATGAAGTTACTGTGATTCCAGACTTAAACTTGTGATGGGGAAGGAGAAATTTACAGAGGTTGCTTTATGGACAACTTGCTTCTAGGGTCACAGTGGGGCTGAATGGCCTTCGAGAGATTTAATTATAAAATGCTGAGAGATCTTCAGTCAAGCAAACCTGATTTTTGTATTTTTGACTAAACTGGGATTCATGTGGCCAAGCCGGCCAAGATCTTATCAAAGGACACAAGGTGTTGTTCGTAACAGTCTGTCCTTAGCAAAGGGGAGTTGTTTTTGGAGCCAATGTGTCTTTATTGGCATTGGAATGAAAACAATATGCACTTAACAGCTGAGCATGATGGAGTTTGGAGCGAGTAATACCTCGCTCCTGGCTCACTTTGGCTGGCTTAATCGAGCAATGCAATCGGGGTTTCTGATCAATTCATTGAGTGGTTGCCAAGAAACTTTTGGAGTCAAACTATATTAACACAAAGAGCATGTTCACAAAGCAGTGTGAAAAACCTGGGGCCGAGCTCACAAGGAAGACAACATCTGGAAGAAGCTGATTCCATATGGCAAAATCCTGGTCAGGTTTAATGTAGAACTTGAAATCAACCATAAGTAAAATAACAGATAATAAGTATTTATTTATGCATTGCAACTATTCACTGTCTATGTAGCGGCAGAATAAATTAAATTGTGTTTTTAAACGACTTAAAGTCAACTTTGTGTCTTTATTTGCTGCAGAAATTAAATACACATCTCTGGCCAACAGCAGCAAGCGCTGGTATTTCTGGCTGCTGAGTTTGGATCACTCACACCCCTGTATCCCCATATCACACACCCTCACTCACACCTCCGTATCCCCATATCACACACCCTCACTCACACCCCCATATCCCCATATCTCAGACCCTCACTCACACCCCCGTATCCCCATATCACTCACCCTCACTCACACCCCCGTATCCCCATATCACACACCCTCACTCACACCCCCGTATCCCCATATCACACACCCTCACTCACACCCCCGTATCCCCATATCACACACCCTCACTCACACCCCCGTATCCCCATATCACACACCCTCACTCACACCCGTACATCACACACCACCACACCCCGTATCCCCATATCACACACCCTCACTCACACCCCTGTATCCCCATATCTCACACCCTCACTCACACCCCCGTATCCCCATATCACACACCCTGAGTTATTTCCCTACATTCCCATATCACACTCCCTCATTCACATCCCTGTACTCTCATATCAGTCCCCTTCACTCACACCTGTAGTATCTCCCACCCATATCACTCATTTTTATTGCGATACTAAGTTATCTCTCTCAGTGCTTCCTCCTTCATTAATGCTGCGACTAATGTTCTGCATTGCTCTCAGTTTCTGTAACATTCCCAGTCGCTCTCACACTCACCATTAGTAACAAACCAGAGACTCTCCCTCTGAAATATCAGCGTTAGAGCTAAATAAACAGGCACAGTTTCTTCAAGGTTTTTAATTTTGTTATACTATAAAAGCTTCTCAGTTGGCAGCAAGTATCTAAGATCAGAATGGACATTTGTCAAAATCTTTCTAGCTGTGGATAATGTCGCTTGGCCATGGAGATTTTCCTCACACTTCCCTAACTCTATGCTAACAGTATGAATGTGCTTTCAAAACCTTTATGAGTGTCATTCTCACTTACAGCATCTCCCCAGTAGAGGGAAGCAATGGACCACAGTTATCACTCTTCCTCCTCTGGGAAGATGGAGTTTTGCTTTCCCTCTGAACTGTTGCAATCCTGGTGGTGATGGCATTCCCTGAGTGGTGCTAGGAACAGAACTTTCAAAACAGAATATCTGGTAAGCCAGCAAATGGTTTCCCAGATTTTTCAATCATCCAATTAGTTGGGGTGCTTGATGCTGCTGGGTTAGGATTCGGTGCAGTAATGGATGTGAGTGTGTTTGATGTATTCTTGGTACTGTGACGGGTGGTTGATGTACTCTTGGTGCTGTAACAGGTATTTGATGTATTCTTGGTGCTGTAACAGGTGTTTGATGTATTCTTGGTACTGTTAAGGTTGTTTGATGTATTCTTGGTGCTGTAACAGGTGTGAGTGTATTTGATGTATTCTTGGTACTGTAACATGTGTTTGATGTACTCTTGGTACTGTTAAGGGTGTTTGATGTACTTTTGGTACTGTTAAGGTTGTTTGATGTATTCTTGGTGCTGTAACAGGTGTGAGTGTATTTGATGTATTCTTGGTGCTGTAACGGGTGTTTGATGGACTCTTGGTGCTGTAACAGGTGTGAGTGTATTTGATGTATTCTTGGTGCTGTAACGGGTGTTTGATGGACTCTTGGTGCTGTAATGGGTGTTTGATGTACTCTTGGTGCTGTAACAGGTGTGAGTGTATTTGATGTATTCTTGGTGCTGTAACGGGTGTTTGATGGACTCTTGGTGCTGTAATGGGTGTTTGATGTACCCTTGGTGCTGTAATGGGTGTTTGGTGTACTCTTGGTGCTGTAACGGGTGTGAGTGTGTTATCCTGAAGGTGAGTCTCCCTTGATTCACGTGAATAACCTTGCTGCAGATGGGGCCATCACTTTGTGCTAAGTTTTGTAACAGGAAGCTGTTACACACATGGGCAGTGACCAGAGAGCTTGCCTCGATTCCCCACATGTGAATAGCATCAATTCTCCGATGTTGGAGTTTTGTCCTCATGTCACCGTAGAGCATTCCGTGTATTATTTAGAATGGGGAAAATGTTGTCGGTAGCGATCTGTACTTTGGAAATTTAGAAAAGTCATCATGATGCAAGTTGTGTGGGGCATTGATGGGGAAAAGAGTCTCTATCTTCACAGTTCCTTCTCTCTGGAATTTAAACTCCATTAAGGGAGACAGCATGTTGGATATTTCTTGGGGCAAAGGGGAAATCAATCTTTCTTTTATTTAGTTCCTTGATGCAGCAATATCCAGAGTGACTGTTCCCATCCCAGCTGCAGGATGGCTCAGGTTCAGGGTTATAAGGAGAGTGCTCCCCTGTTACCTCAAACAAAGAAATATTAGATATCCGATTTCCCAGCACACTCCAGCTTTCACACGGATGCCATCCTATTCATGGATTTGATCAGAAGCCCTGGATATCTCCATTGTCTTGAGTGAGGCCTTGACCTTTGGGGTCATGAAGATTGGGAGCTCAGACGTGGAAATTACTCCAAAAAGCGTGGTTACCCTGGCAATGCCCGGAGATTTTGGTTCCTGTTTGATTTTGATCCAGTTTTCCGGCACAGAGGGGGCATTTCAACATTTAGACCACAGCATCTGGACTGCCGTCCAGCTGTTTTCCTGAGTCAGTAAATCAAAGGATTCAGTGAAATGGGACATCACAGGAGAGACGGTCGAATGGTCACAGGGCTGATGAGTCAGGGCCCAGAATGGTGCTACTTCCTTACATTCATGTAAATCGTGTCATCCTTCAGCTGCAAAATTAAAAGGAAAATATTGCTAGTCATCTCCTTCAGGTTTGGTTGGTAGTCGATGAATCTAAAAACCCCGTTACTTCAGCATTGATACACCCATCACGACTAAGAATCTGACACTTCCCACAAAGTGGGTTCTGAGCTGAGCAGGGGGCGGGGGAGGAATTGAATGGACAGGATACCCTCCACACTCCCTCCCCCGGGAAGCCGCCCAAACTCAGGCGCAATTTCACGCTTGGACGGACAGGGTCTCAGATGGGAGACCCACCCATTCACCTACTGAGGCCTTTACAAGGCCACTTAATAGACTTATCCAGCCCAGCGTCAATCTTCAGGCTGGCGAGAATGGGAAACAGAGAAATAAACTTCCCTCCCTCTTGGTTGGGAAGAGCGAAGTAGGGATGGGGATGAGGAGGAAGAGGAAGAGATCTCAATTTGGAGACCCCTTCAGAGTTGGGATGTTCTGGGATCTTGGTGCTCTGGGTACCCTCCAGCCCTTCCCCAGTGCAGAAAGGTGGAAGAGGATGGTTAGAGGGGTGGGGGTGGAGGGGGAGGAGGAGGAGATAGAGGAGGAGGATTGGAGGCTTGGGATTAGAGGAGGAGGGGAGGAGGAGGTGGAGGTGGAGGAGAAGGCTATGGAGGAGGAGAATGTGGACGAGGCGTATGTCATAGAATCATGAAGTTGTACAATGCAGAAAAGGTCTTTTGACCCATTGATTCTGTCAATAACTACTATTGAAGTCACGCTAATTCCCTGTACTTGTCCCATATCTTTGAATATTATGATATTTCAAGTGCTCTCCAAATATTTTTCAAAGAATGTAAGGTTTCTGGCCTCCACTATCTTTCCAGGAAGTGCATTCCGGATTCCCACTGCCCTCTGAGTGAATATTTTCTCAAATCCCTTCTGAATCTCCTGGCCCTCACCCTAAAACTATATCAACTTGTCACTGACCCCTCAGCCAAGGGGAACAGCAACTCACCCTGTCTAAACCCCTCATAATCTTAACATCTCAATCATGTCCCTTCACAGCCTTCTCTGGTCTAGGGACAACAATCTAAACCTATCCAATCTTTCCTTATAGCTCAAAGGATCCCAGACATCTCCCTGATAAATCTCCTCTGTATTCTCTGTAGTGTTATCACATCCTTCCTATGGTGAGGCGACCAGAACTGTACACAATACTCCAGCTGTGGCCTAACCAGCGTTCTATACAGCTCCAACCTCTTTGCTCTTCTACTCGATACCACACGGTATTGAGTAGATGAAAGCAAGTGTTCCATTTGCCTTCTTAACTATCCTATTCACGTACTCTGCCGACTTCAGGGATCTGTGAATAATTACCCCAAGATCCCTCTGCTCTTCTGAGTTTCCCGGTGTCCTGCCATTCATTAAATACTCCCTTATCTTGTTTCTTCTTCTAAAATACATCAGCCTCATGTTTATCAGGGTCAAATATCATCTGCCACTGCTCTGCACATCTGACCAATCCATCTATGTCTTCTTGTAACCAACAACCACTTTTTTAATTGTTAACCACCCTACAATCTTGGTGTCATTTGTAAACTTGCTTATCATTCCCCACACATTTTTATCTATATTGTTTATGTATATAACAAACAATAAGAGTTTGGCAGAGAGAGACAGAGGAGGAGTAGAGAAATACGTAACAATTATAAGCTCACACAAACTTCTTGTGTAATTGGACTGTTCAATAGCAATAATATCAACAAATATTAATGGGTAATGTAATGGAAGAAAGGATCAGAGGGAAGGGATACAATGAATGATCATCGGGCGAATGTGAGAGAATCCAGCTATCAGCTGTAGATTTATATTTTAAATGTTGTTTGTTTCATCATCGAGGTTCCTGTTTCCCTGAGGAATTGAATTTGACCGAATGTGAACTCCCTTTCTCAGTGTTAGTAAAGCCTTGGCTGATTGTGTGGTTGTGATGAGGGTATGTGACAGTGAGGTATTGGCTCGGTGTACCGAGCTCTGTGCTGAATGGAGAAGAATTGTCTATCTCACTGCCTCAGCTGCTTACCTTGTGTTTGCAGTACATCACCGTTACAGACACACTGTACAGGAACAGCAGGGAAGCAAAGACAATAAAAATCACAGTCAGCAAAATCCCATCGCTGGATTCATCACCTGAGAGAGAAACACATTCCAGAGTCATCCACACAATTCCAGGATTCCCCTTGGGAATGAGGATTAAATATGTCATCTCTGTGAAAGGGTGGGAGTTGGAAAGGGTACTGTGTGAGTGTGTGTGGGTGGGTGTGTGTGTGTGTGTGTGTGTGTGTGTGGGTGGTGTGCGTTGTGTGGTTGTGTGGGGTGGGGGTGTGGGTGTGTGTGTGTGTGTGTGTGTGGAGGATGTGTGTGTGGGTGTTCAGTGTGTGGGTGGGGAGTTGACATGGGATCCACAGTGTGGGTGTGTGTGGGTGGGGGTGTGGTGTGGGGTGTGTGGTGTGTGTGATGTGGGGAGTTGAAGGGGGATATTGTGTGTGGTGTGGGGTGGGGAGTTGAATGGATATTGTGTGGTGTGTGTGGGTGTGTGTAGAGGGTGTGTGGTGTGGTGTGTGTGTGTGTGGTGTGTGTGTGGGTGTGTGTGTGTGTGTGGGTGTGTGTGTTGTTGGTGTGTGTTGTGTGTGGGTTTTTTTCTCTAGTGAATGGGATAGTGTGTGTGTGTGTGTGTGTGTGGTGAGGGTGGGGAGTTGAAGCGGATATTGTGTGTGTGTGCGTGGGTGTGTGGATGGGTGTGGTGTGTGTGTGGGTGGTTGGGGTGTGTGTGTGGGTTGGGAGTTGAATGGGATAGTGTGTGTGGGTGTGTGTGTTGTGTGTGTGTGTGAGGGGGGAGGTGTTGAATGGGATATTGGTGTGTGGTGGGGGTGTGTTGTGTGTGTGTGTGGGTGTGTGTGTGTGTGTGTGGTGTGTGTGTGTGTGGGTGGGTGGGGCGTTTGAATGGATATTGTGTATGTGAGTGTGTGGGTTGGTGTGGTGTGTGTGTGGTGTTGAGGTGGGGAGTTGAATGGGATATTGTGTGGATGTGTGTGGGTTTGTGGTGTGTGGGTGTTTTGTGTGGGTGTGTGTGTGTGTGGGTGGGTGGGGGAGTTGAATGTGATATGTGGCTGTGTGTGTGTGGGGTGGGAGTGAATGGGAATATTGTGGTGTGTGTGGTGTGGGTGTGTGTGGGTGTGTGTGTGAGGGTGGGGAAGTTGAATGGGAATATTGTGTGTGGTGTGGTGTGGGTGTGGGTGTGTGTGTGTGTGGAGGGTGGGGAGTTGAATGGGATATTGTGGGTGTGTGTGTGTGTGTGGGTGTGTGGGTGTGGTGTGTGTGTGAGGGTGGGGAGTGATCTGTGTAATGGTGTGTGGGTGGGGAGTTGGATGGGATATTGGAGTTGTGTGTAGGTGGGGAGTAGTGAATGGATTATTGAGTGTGGTGTGGGTGGGGAGTGGAATGGGATAGGGTGTGTGTGTGTGGGGGGTGTGTGTGGTGTGTGTGGGTGTGGGTGTGTGTGTGGGTGTGGCGTGTTGTGTGTGAGGGTGGGGAGTTGAAGGGATCTTGTGTGTGTGTGTGGTGTGGGTGAGTGAATGGGGATATGTGTGTTTGTGTGTGTGGGTTGTGTGTGGGTGTGTGTGTGTGGTGTGTGTGTGTGTGTGTGTGTGTGGGGTGTGGTGTGTGGGTGTGTTTGCTGGTGTGTGTATGTGTAGTGTGTGTGTGTGTGTGTGTGGATGTGTGGGGTCGTGGGGTGGGTGGGTAGTGTGTGTGGGTGTGGGCGTTGAAGGGATATTGTGTGTGGGTTTGTGTGTGTGTGTGTGTGTGTGTTGAGGGTTGGGGAGGTTGATGGGATATTGTGGTGTGTTGGGGGTGTTTGGGTGTGTGTGTGGGTGTGTGTGTGTGTGGGGGTGTGTGTGGTGTGGGTGGGTGGGGAGTTGAAGGGGATATGTGTGTCGTGAGTGTCTGTGGGAGTGTGTGTGTGTGCTTGTGGTGTGTCGAGGTTGAATGTGGGGAGTTGAAATGTGCTGTGTGTGTGTGTGCGTGTGTGCGTGGTGTGTGTGTGTGGGTGTGTGTGTGGGTGTGTGTGTGGGTGGGTGGGTGGGGAGTTGAATGGATCTTGTGTGTTGTGTTGTGTGTTTGGGTGGGGAGTTGAATGGGATATTGTGTGTGGTGGTGTGTGTGTGTGTGTGGCGGTGTTGTGGGTGGGAGTTGAATGGGATATTGTGGTGTGTTGTGTGTGGGTGTGTGTGTGTGTGTGTGTGGGTTGCTGAGTGGGAGTGGTTGAATGGGGTGTGTGGTGTGGGGTGTGTGTGTGTGTGTGTGTGTGTGGTGTGTGTGGGTGTGTGTGGGTGGGGAGTTGAATGGGATATTGTGTGTGTGTTGTGGGTGTGTGGTGTGTGTGTGGGTGGGTGGTTGTGTGTCTGGGTGTGTGTGTGTGTGTGTGTGGGGGTAGTGTGTGGTTGCAATGGGGAGTTGAATGTGATATTGTGTGTGGTGGGTGGGGTGTGTGTGTGGGGTGGATGTCGGGTGTGTGTGTGATGACTGTAGTGTGAGGTGTGTGGTGTGGGTGTGTGTGTGTGGGTGGGAGTTGAATTGGTATTGTGTGTGTTGTGTGTGTGTGTGTGGTGTGGTGTGTGAGGGTGGGGAGTTGAATGGGATATTGTGTGTGGGTGTGTGGGGTGTGGTTGTGTGGGGGGGAGTTGAATGGGATATTGTCGTGTGTGTGTGTGTGGTGTGTGGTGTGTGTGTGTGTGTGTGTGTGTGGGTGTGTGTGGTGTGTGTGGGTGTGTGTGTGTGGGGAGTTGAATTGTGTGTCGGGTGATATTGTGTGAATGGGATCGCTGTGTGTGGTGTGAGGGGGGGAGTGAATGGTGTTGTGTGTGTGTGTGTGAGTGGGTGTGTGTGTGTGTGGGTGGGAGTTGTGGGATGTGTCGTGGGTGGTGTGTGGGTGTGTGGGTGTGTGTGTGTGTGTGTGTGGGTGTGGGTGTGGAATATGGTGTGTGTGTGTGTGTGTGTGGCTGTGTGGGTGTGTGTGTGTGTGTGAGGGGGGGGAGTTCAGTGAATGGGGGGATATTTTTTTTGTGTGTGTGTGTGGTGTGTGTGTTAGTGTGTGGGTGTGTGTGTGTGTGTGTGTGGTGTGTGTGGGGGTGGGGAGTTGGGGAGTTGATGGGATATGTGTGTGTGTGTGTGGGTTGTGTGTGTGTGTGTGTGTGAAGGGTGTGTGTGTGTTGTGAGGGTGGGAGTGAATGGGATATTGTGTGTGTGTGTGTGGGTGTGATGTGTTGTGTGTGTGTGTGTGTGTGTGTGGGTGTGTGTGTGTGTGTGTGGGTTTTGTGTGTGGGTGTGTGGTGTTGGGGTGGGTGGGGAGTTGAATGGGGATATTTGTGTGTGGGTTGTGTGTGTTGTAGGGGTGTGTCTGGTGTAGGGGATGGGTGTGTGTGTAGTGGGTGCGGCGATGGGGAGTTGCATGGGATATTGTGTGTGTGTGTGGTGTGTGTGTGTGTGGGTGTGGTTGTGTGGGGGGGTTGTTGTGTGTGTGTGGGTGGGTGGGGGAGTTGAATGGATTGTGTGTGGGTGTGTGTGTGTGGGTGGGGGGGGTGGTGTGTGGAGTGTGGTGTGTGGTGGTGCTGTGGGTGGGGAGTTGAATGGGATATTGTGTGTGTGTGGGTGTGTGTGTGTGTGGTAGTGTGTGGGTGGGGTTGATGGGATATTGTGTGGGTGTGTGGTGTGTGTGTGGGTGGTGTGTGTGTGGTGTGTGTGTGTGTGTGAGGGTGGGGAGGTTGAATGGATATTGTGTGTGTGTGTTTGTGAGGTGGGAGTTGAATGGGATATGTGTGTGGGGGTGTGTGTGGGTGTGTGTGTGTGTGTGAGGGTGGGGAGTTGAAATGGGATATGGTGTGGTGTGTGTGTGGGTCGGTGAGGGTGTGAGGGAAATGTGCGTGGGTTGTTGTGTGGGTGTTTGTGGGTGTGTGTGTGTGTGTGTGTGAGGGTGGGGAGTTGAATGGATATTGTGTGTTGTGGGTGTGTGTGTTTTGGGTGGGTGTGTGTGGGAGTTGTTGTTGTGTGTGAGGGGGGGGGTGGAATGGGATATGATTGTGTATGTGTGTGTGTGTGTGAGGGGGGGGAGTTGAATTGTGTGTGGTGTGTGTGTGTGTGTGTGGGTGGTGTGTGTGTGTGTGGGTGGGGGGAATTATTGTGTGTGTGTGTGTGGTGGGTGTGTGTGAAATGGGGTGTTCTTGTGTGTGTGTGTGTGTGTGGGTGGTGTGTGGTGGGGTGGGTGGGGAGTTGAATGGGATATTGTGTGTGTGTGTGTGTGTGTGGGTGTGGGTGGGGGAGTGAAATGGGATATTGTGTGTGTGTGTGTGTGTGTGTGTGTGTGTGTGTGGATGTGGGTGGGGAGTTGAATGGGGATATTGTGTGTGTGTGTGGGTGTGGGTGTGGATGTGTGAGGTGGGGAGTTGAATGGGATGTTGAATGGTACTTGTGGTGTCGGGTGGTGGGTGTGTGTGTGTGTGTGGTGGGGGTCTGAAGGGATATGTGTGTGGGTGTGTGTGTGGTGTGTGTGTGGTTTGTGGGTGTGATTGTGTGTGGGTGTGGGTGTGTGTGTGGTGTGGGTGGGAGTTGAATGGGATATCGTGTGTGTGTGTGTGGGTGTGTGTGTGTGTGGTGTGTGTGTGGGTGGGGAGTTGAATATTGTGTGTGGGCCAATGGGGGGTGTGTGTGTTATGTGTGTGTGTGGGTGAGGGTGGGGAGTTGAATGGGATATTGTGGTGTGTGTGTGTGTTGAGGGTTGGGGGAGTGAATGGGATATTGTGTGTGTGGGTGTGTGTGTGTGAGGGTGGGAGTGGAATGGGATTATTGGTGTGTGTGTGGGGGGTGGGATGTGGAGGGTGGGGAGTTGAATGGGATATTGTGTGTGGTGGGTGTGTGGTGTGAGGGTTGGGAGTTGAATGGGATATTGGGTTGTGGGTGTGTGTGTGTGAGGGTGGGGAGTGAATGGGATATTGTGTGGGGTGTGTGGGTGTGGAGTGTGAGGGTGGGGGGTTGATGGATATTGTGTGGTTGTGTGTGGTGAGGGTTGGGGAGTTTGAAGGGATATTGTGTTGTGTGTGGGTGTGTGTGTGTGAGGGTGTGGGAGTTGAATGGGATATTGTGATGGTGTGTGTGTGTGGTGGGTGTGTGGTGTGTGGAGTGTGGTTGAAATGGGATATGTGTGTGGGGTGGGTGTGTGTGTGTGTTGTGTGAGGATATATTGTGTGTGTGTGTGTGTGTGTGTGTGTTGGGTGGGGAGTTGTGGGATATGTGTGTGTGTGTGGTGGTTGGTGTTGGTGGGGCTTGTGCGTGGGTGTGTTGTGTGGGTGGGGAGTGAATGGGATATTGTGTGTGGGGTGTGTCGTGGGTGTGTTGGGGTGGGAGTTGAATGGGATTTGTGTGTGTTGGGTGTGTGTGTGTGTGTGTGGGTGGGGAGTGAGATTGTGTGTGGTGTCTGTGTGTGGGTCTGTGGGTGGGGTGGGGAGTTGAATGGGTAGTGTGTGTGGTCTTTGTAGTGTGGGTGCGTGTGGGTGGTGGGAGGAATGGCGATTGTGTGTGTGGGTGTGGTGTGTGTGTGTGGGTGGGGAGTTGAATGGGATATTGTGTGTGTTGTGGTGTGTGGGTTGGGTGTGTGTGTGTGTGTGTGTGTGTGTGGGGTAGGGAGTTGAAGGATTATTGTGTGCCTGTGTGGGGTGTGTGTGTGTGTGGGTGTGTGGGGTGTGTGTGGGTGGGAGTGAATGGGATATTGTGTGTGGTTGTGTGGGTGTGTGATATTGTGTGGGGTGGGGAGTTGAATGGGTGGTGTGTGGGGTGGGTGGGTGTGTGGTTGTGTTGGTGGGTGTGTGTGGTGTGTGGGTGTGTGTGTGTGTGTGTGTGTGTTGTTGTGTGGGGTGTGTGTGTGTGTTGATGGGTGTGTGTGTGGTGTGTGTGGTGTTGGGTATATGTGTGTGTGTTCGTGTGTTGTGTGGATGTGTGGGAGTGTGGGATATTGTTGTGTGTGTGGGGGGGGGTGGGGAGTTGAATGGGATATTGTGTGTGTGTGTGTGTGTGTGTGTGTGTGGTGTGGAATGATATTTGTGCGCGTGGGTGTGGGTGGTGTGTGTGGGTGGGTGGGGAGTTGAATGGGATATTGTGGGTGTGTGTGTGGGTGTGTGTGTGTGTGTGTGTGGGGGGGTGTTGATGGATGTGGTGTGGGTGTGGTGTGTTGTGTGTGGGTGGGGAGTTGAATGGGATATTGTGTGTGTGGTGTGTGTGTGTGTGTGTGTGTGTGTGGTGTGGTGGGGCGTTGAATGGGATATGGTGTGTGTGGGTGCTTTGTGTGTGTGTTTGTGTGTGTGTGCTGTGTGTGGGTGGGGAGAGGATGGGTTAGTTGGGGAATGGGATATGTGTGTGGGGGAGTGTGATATTGTGTGTGTGTGCTGTGTGTGAGGGGGGGAGTTGAATGGGAATTATGTGTGTGGGTGTGTGTGTGTGAGGGTTGGGAGTTGGAGTTGAATGGGATATTGTGTTGTGGTGTGTTTTTGTGGGGGTGGATGTGTGGGGTGGGGGAGGTGAATGGGATTATTGTGTGTGTGGGTGGTGTTGTGAGGTGGGGAGTTGAATGGGATAGTGGTGTGTGTGTGGGTGTGTGTGGTGTGGGAGTTGAATGGGATATTGTGTGTGTGTTTGTGTGGTGTGTGTGTGTGGAGTGAATGGGATGGTGTGTGGGTGTGGGTCTGTGTGTGTGTGGGTGGGGAGTGAATGGGATATTTGTGTCGTGGTGGGGTGTGTGTGTGTGTGGGTGTGTGTGTGTGTGGTATGGGTGTGTGTGTGTGTGTGTGTGTGGGTGGGGAGTTGAATGGGATATGGGGAGTGAATGTGTGTGTGGGTGTGTGTGGGTGGGGAGTTGAATGGGATATTGTCGTGTGTGGGTGTGTGTGTGTGTGTGTGGGTGTGGAGTTGAATGGATTGTTGTTGGTGTGTGTGTGTGTGATGTGTGTGTGAATGTGTGTGTGTGTGGTTGTGGGTGTGTGGGTGGGGAGTTGAATGGGCTATGTGTGAGTGTGGTGTGTGTGTGTGTGTGTGTGGGTGGGGAGTTGAATGGGATATTGTGTGTGTGTGGGTGTGTGTGTGTGTGGGTGGGTGTGTGTGGGTGGGGTGTGTTAGTTGTTGAGTTGAGTGTGTGTGGGTGTGTGTGGGTGGGAGTTGAATGGGATATTGTGTGTGTGTGTGTGTGTGGGCGGGTGGTGTGGGAGTGTGTGTGTGTGTGGTGTGGGCGGGTGGGTGTGTGTCTTGGCGGGTGTGGTGTGTGTGTTTGTGGTGTGTGTGGGTGTGGGTGTGGTGGTGGTGTGTGTGTGTGTGGTGTGTGTGTGTGTGTGGGTGTGTTTGTGTGTGTGTGGGTGTGTGTGTGTGTGTGTGTGTGTGTGGTGTGTGTGTGTGTGTGGGCGTGTGTGTGTGTGTGGGTGTGTGTGTGTGTGTGTGTGTGTGTGTGTGTGTGGTGTGGTGGTGGGTGTGGGTGGTGTGTGTGTGTGTGTGGGTGTGGGCGGGTGTGTGTGTGGGTGTGTGTGTGTGTGTGTGTGTGTGTGTGGGGAGTTACCTGGGATCCAGTATCTCTATTGAGGGCGGGGACAGTGTCTATGTGAAACGGGGGTAGGGGGTGTGCTGTTTGCAGCACAGTCTCTGTGAACTGGGACTGAGGATCAGACTCTGGAGACTGATGATTTTGGTTTGGTTTCTGAAACTTTACCCTCTGGGAGCCGGTACAGGACAACCAGCACAGAGGATATGTGAGGAAGACACGGTGTGGGAAAAGAAACACAAGTGAAAGGTCGAAGCAGATTGTGGGCTGGGGTGTCACCAAAAAGGCTGCTGGCAAGATCTGAAACCATTCCCAGCTTGGATCCACCTACCCCTGGAGATAGCTCCCCCAAAAGGTGAGAAGGTATTCATTGCTGGGAAGGGGAGGGAAGTGGGAGATGGAGGAATTGGGGGGGAAGTGTGGGCTGGAATCAGCATAGCTCACCCTGGAAGAGGCAGTCATGGACTGTGTATACTGAGAGGCTGATTAAAAGGCCTGTCTTGCAAATCTGTGACTTTGTCCCACCGAAGATAAAAAATAGGCCCTCAACCCTCACAACTTCTCACCCCCATACAATCCCTCTGTCTCATCCACGTCACCTTTGTCAAACCATGCATCTCCATCCAACCTCATGCCCCCTTTTGCCAAACTGTGGCATTTCCATGTCCGTTGGCCCATTTCATTCTGCATTTCACCAATTCGACTTACAGTGATAATAGGATTTGTAAAAAAGACTTTTACTCATTCATTCATTATTTTCCAGACTCTTTAAAAATCAATGACAGATATGGCAATTCCTTGGGATTCCTTAACCTTGTGTAAATAACAGCAGGGATAAGAGATATCTATCAATCAAGCATATTTTTTCTTAGGCTGAGGTGTTTCAACAAGATTAATGGATATCTGGGCTCTCAGCCATGCCTCATTATGTATGCTTACATAAAATTTCATAAACCCCTGAAATTTGAGAGTTTGAATTCAACATAATAAATTTATAAATATAAAACTGGTTTCAGTAAAAATAGCCGTGAGTTTATCCAACTGAAATCAAAGCCAACTGATTTGTTCCTTCAGAGAAGGAAACTAGCTATAATGCCTGCTCAGCCTACATCTATCTGACTTTAGTCTCACACCAACATGGCTTTTGTTTTCTGTTTTCTTTTTTTCTTATCGTAGAAGATGGTTAGGGTTGGAATTCTCTGCCTAGAGATTGGCTCACGCGGTGATTGGACATATTCAGGGTGGTTAGACTGGTACACAAGACCAGGGATATGGGGGCAGACAGAAAAGTGGAGTTAAGAGCTCAATCAGGGCAGCCTTGACCATTGCGACTGCCAGATCAGACTCAAGGGGCTGAATGACCTCATCCTGCCTCTTATCAGTTCATTGACAGAAGGGTAGGGAACCAGGATGCACCGATTTAAGATTTCATCAAGGTTTTCACAATGGAATTGGTGGTTTATCAGTAAAGGAAAGATTTGTAGAGCTAAAGGGAGAAGATGGTGAAGTGGCTCCTCTCTGTGCTGTGAATAGGGTAGGATTTGGTTTGACTGGTTTCCTTCCATATTTAATATAACAGGAAGGCCGGATTCCGGGTCGGGCTCGGCTCGGAAAATGGCATCCTCCAACGGCTTTGGGAGGGATCGTACAAACCTCGGGCGAACATGTGGGTAAACCTCCGCCCTGAAAGTCAGCTCGGCACAGATTGGGAATTGGACCTGGGAATCTGTATCCGTACAAATCCGATCGACACGGAGCTGTGCACTTATCCAGCAAGCCAGCCAACGTTTGGCAGGAAAGGTCGGCCACTTTGCAATGTGTCGAATAAGCAGATGAACGGTGACACTCACCCACAGAACAGTCGCTTGCTCGTTCGATGTAGATGATGCTCCATTGCTCCAAGCTTTCAGAGAAAGGTGCTGGCTGCGTTTTAAAGAGCTGGCAGAAATAGCGATCTGTGTCCGTCACATTGAGGTCCCGGATAGTTATCGACACGTTTGTCGGATACAACGAAACCTGACAGTGGAACAGATCCTTTCTCTCTGAATCTACCAGCACGCCGTTGCTGAAGGAAGCAGTGCACACCTCTGTGTTTTTATCCTTTTTGCCCTTGTACAGGGCGACACTGAGCTTTTCACCAGACACTGTGCTCCTTGACCCACACATCAGGCTGGCCTCTCCATTAGCACTGGCCCTCACAAATGGAAGTTGGACCATACTCAAGTTCGACTCTATGAAAGAAAAGAAGTTTCATTATTGCAAGCTCTTTTTATATTCATGTGCCACCTTGTGATGTGGGCATCACCGGCAAAATTGGCAGTTAGTGCCCATCCCTTCGCTTCTCAAGAGGAGCTGATGGGAACCTGCCTTCTTGAGCCAATGTAATCTCTGCAGTGCTCCCCACCAAGTCATGAAGGAAGGTGTTCCGGGACTTTGGTCCAGTAATGATGAGGGAATGGTGATACATTTCCATTCAGGATGGTGTTGAGTTGGTGTTGCTTTGCCCTGATGTTGGGTGAGGATGGCACTGCCAAGAAAGAGGTGGTAGAATGGGATGATGTGTGTTGCTTTGGTAGGGATCTGGGTTTGGGAGTGACAGGTTTTCTCAGTAACCATTCTGTGAGTTGTGGATTGTGCTCATCACAGTCAGCAGTGGAAGGAATGAATGATTAAACTTTGGATTCAATGAACGACTTTGTCTTGATTTGTGCAAACTGCGAATGCAGAAATGTCCCTGTGCCGAATTTTGGGATTTTAAATTATTTTGAACAGGAGTACATCTAGGAGAGAATAGAGCCAATGTTTCGAGTCAGGGTGACCCTCCATTCTGGAAAAATGTTATCCAGACTCAAAACATTGGCTCTGCTCTCTGTCCACAGATACAGCCAGACCTGCTGAGATTTTCCAGCAGCTTCTGCTTTTGTTTTGGGTTCCAGTATCCGCAGTATTTTGTCTTTATTCTCGGGGTATGTTGGGGTTGGAGTAGGAATGTGACGGTGACAGTGTACTCAGAGACAGCCGTGTTAGTGATTAGGACACAGGAACAGGGAGGCAAGTTCCAGAGGATGGCCGTGGGTACGGTAAAGATGTCCAAACGAGTTATCAGTGTCATTAGAGATGAGAAGGGGTTGGGAGCTGAGACGGAAGTGAACCAGACTCGAGAAAGGTTAAGCGATGTGGCAAAGATTTGGCAGATGGAATATAATGTGGGGAAATATGAGGTTGTCCACTTTGATAAGATGAATAGAAGGGAAGAATGTGATTTAAATGGAGATTCTCAGAAGGGCAACCGCTTTTATTGGGTGGAACGCTGGCACAGTGGTTGGCACTGCTGCCTCATAGCGTGTACTCAGCATTGAAACAGCAGGGAACCAAATGGAAGGAAAAAAAATGAAATTGAAAGTAGTTTTATATTTATACAGTCACCTCTTCTTCTGAAATGTGTAGGCTGCAAGAGGCTGAAGCAGAAAGCTTCGCTCAAGCTAACGCACTCCATCCCCTCGATTCCCGGCTTGGGTCACTGTCTGTGCAGAGTTTGCACATTCTCCCCATGTCTGCGTGGATTTCTTCTGGGTGCTCTGGTTTCCTCCCACAGTCCAGAGATATGTGGGTTAAGTGGATTGGCCATGCTAAATTGTGCCTTGGTGACTCAAGATGTGTAGGTTAGGGGGTTGACAGGATGGGTGTGTGGAGTTGGGGATGGGGTGGACCTGGGTAGGATGCTCTCTTGAGGGGTTGGCGTGAATGCAATGGGGCCAAATGGCCTCCTTCTGCACTATAGGGATCGCAGGAACTTTACAATCTGCTCCCAGTCAGACCAGTTGAGGATTTATTCACTATTTGAACACAAGGCTGGAGAAGGGAAGAAATTCCATTTCTCAATCTGAGAATAAGTCTGGACCAGCCGCTGAAGGAATGGCCATCCTGAGGAAAGTCAACTGGGTCAGGGAGTATCTAATAGAACAAGTGTCAATAGAGCATTACTCTGTATCTAATCCAGGTTATATTCACCCTGGCAGCTTTTGATTTTGACAGTTTAGGCTGTTTTACCTCATGGGACAATGAGGCCATTCTGCCCCTTCAGCCCATTCGATTTGATCTCAGCTGATTTGTACCTTAGCTGCATTGACCACCTTGGCTGTGCAACCCTCAATAAATCAAACAAAAACCAGTCAATTTGAATCAGCAACTTGGTGTTTCAGATTTCCACCATGACAATGTCTAACATCAATGGCTTATTTTAAGAATAATTGTGACTGTCTTTTCTCACCACAGGAAATGGTTTATTTTTACTCTTTATCTAATCTGTGCAGTGGCCAAATTTCAGAGTATTTGATGGGAGAGTGAACTTTGCAGCGTCTAATCAATGATAATCTGGGAACCTTTCACAGTCACAGTGTGGTGTTTCCATTCCCCATTCTCTGAAAGATGCAGTGGGCCCAGCGTGAGGTGTTACATAGAAGATGTTAAACTGGGCGGCTTATCTCATATTTCCAATGTTTGCAGCCCACGTTTGAGGAACAGAGTTAAGAGGGGATGGAGTGCGTTAGCTTGAGCGAAGCTTTCTGCTTCAGCCTCTTGCAGCCTACACATTTCAGAAGAGGTGACTGTATAAATATAAAACTACTTTCAATTTCATTTTTTTTCCTTCCATTTGGTTCCTTACTGTTTCAATGCTGAGTACACAGCACAGCAACATCATCACCCTCAAAATCAGGCCTCAAAATAACCTGAAAACCCAACTATTCCTCCAAAAGTGAGCCTTTTTAAAGTTCATTCATAGTGCATGGATGTCACTGGCTGGCCAGCATTTATTGTCCATTCCCAGCTGCACTGAGAGTCAGCCACACTGCCGTGTCTCTGTAGGCCAGACCAGGTAAGATTTCCTTCTGTAAAGAGCTTTTCCGACAATGCTTTCATCTGAATTAATTCTTAATTCCAGATTTTTTAAAAAATTCTACCATCTGCCGTGGCAGGATTTGAACCCAGATTCCCCCATATTAGCCGAGTTTCTGGATTAATAGTTTAGTGATAATACCACTTAGACCGTCACATCCCTACCAATGGCATGCAAAGTTAAAACTGCAGACATACCCTGCAATCTAACAGTCAAATTGAAAAGAAGCTCTCTAAAATAGCCTGTAGCTTGATCTTGCCCCAACCTCACTGAAGGTGTGTTGCCCTTAAAGCGATAGTCATCATAGTCACCGTGATGACTATCGCTTTAAGGGCAACACACCAGAGCTGGGTGACCAATCAGGACTCAGGATGGGGAATCACCCCGGGGGGGGGGGAGGAGTTTTCTTAAGCAGAGGAATCCAGAAGGAGCAGCAGACATGATGCTATTCCTGTGGATTCTTGTCCATAAATCCTTCACGAATGAAATCATTCCATTCCCTCAGTGACTTCTTCTGTGAGAAGGCTATCCATCTCTGTGATGAATTTTTCACTCTGTCCTCAGCACTTTAAGTGAATTAATGCAATCCAAGTTCCAGGACACTCCCTGTGCATGTCCTTTATACACACACAACTCTGTAGGAGAGTTCCTAATACTCCAGATCACTGCCTGTATCCACAGGAGTCTTTTCTCCTCTGCAGGGATATCTGGAGTCTGTCCCACCTTCTTCACTGAGTGAAACCACAAGTAGAATCCACCAGCCGAGAGGGGGATATTGAGAAAGTTCCAAGAAACTCTTCCAGACCCAAAAAGTGATCCATTTTTATTTCTTGGTCAATAAGAGGTCCCTTACATTGGATTTGTCAGCAGTTTGATGCAGGACAGTGTTGTACCTCCAGTAGAAGCTGTGCCCTTTAACCCTCTACTGATACTGCCAACCCCCCTGCCCAGCAGAAAGCTGTGTGTGTGTGTGTGTGTGTGGTGGGGGGGGGGGGGGGGGGGGGGGGGGGGGGGGGAGAGAGGAGGGAGGGAGGTAGGTTGTGGAGAGGGGAAGGGTGTCGGGGGGGAAGGGTGTCGGGGGGGGGGGGGGGAAGGGTGTCGGGGGGGGGGGGGGGAAGGGGTGTCGGGGGGGGGGGGGGGGAGGGTGTCGGGGGGGGGGGGAAGGGTGTCGGGGGGGGGGAAGGGTGTGGGGGGGGGGGGAAGGGGTCGGGGGGGGGAAGGGTGTGGGGGAGGGAGGGGTGTGGGGGGTTAGGCCCCAATCTCTTCCAGATTTCTGGCATTTGCAGTTTATTCAAATGTTAAACAGTTTATTGAAGTTCAGTTTAGCTGCAGCTCTCAATAAGCTCTCTCTCTCTCACTCCTCTCTCACTCTTTCTGTCTCTCTCTCTCTCTCCCCTTCTCTTTTGCTCCTTGTCGCTGTCTCTGTCTTCCCTCTCCCTCCTTGTTTTGCTCTCTCTGTCTCCCTTTTTCGCTCCCCCTCTCTCTTGTTCTCTGTCTTCTCTCACTTCCCCTTTCTCTTGCTCTCTCTGTCTGTCTCTCTCTCTCTCCCCTCTCTCTTGCTCTCTCTGTCTCACTCATTCCCTTCTCTCTCTGTCTCTCACTCTCTCGCTCCCCCTCTCTCTTCCTCCCCCTCTCGCTTGCTCTCTCGCTCTCTCTCTTGCTCCCCTTCTCTCTTCTGTCTCTCTCTCCTCCCCCTCTCTCTCTCTCTCTCTCTCTCCCTCCCCCTCTCTCTTGCTCTCTCTCTCTTTCTCTTGCTCCCTCTTGTTCTCTCTCTCTTTTTCAAGCCTCCTTTTTCCCACACCTCCTCTTCCCCACTTCGAAACAATTCTTGTTTCCTCAGTTTCTGTTCTTGGCTCAGGTGCCTACTGTCAGCTGTCAGGTTGTTGCTTGCCTCTATTCCCTACATAGAGACAGGATGTTCCTGGCCTAGTCTACACCAACATTGTATGGGATCAGTTCTCTTGACTAGCATGTCCCTGGGACTCTCTGCCAGTGGTGATTAAACCAATTAAATAGTGATCAACCAGTCTTTAGTCAGAAGTGAGCAATCTCCTAGAACTATTGTCCTGGTTGGGACTTGTATGTTCTAGAAGGCAATGTCCTGGAAGATGAAACGCTGGAAGATGACAGGTAAGTTACAATGGATTCTGTTTTCATTGAGGCGGAGATTATTTTGCTGTTGTATTAAAGAAGATATAATTGCTGTTGACTTTTATTTTAATCATTTATTATTGTGAAATTATAATGTATTTGGATTGTAATGTATTGGGTTGTAGTGCATTTGGATTGTAATGTATTGGGTTGTAGTGCATTTGGATTGTAATGTATTGGGTTGTAGTGCATTTGGATTGTAATGTATTGGGTTGTAGTGCATTTGGATAAATTGTTTAAAAAAGAAGTGGTCACAAAGCAGGATAAAATGAATCCTTGCTCAAGCAAGGGTTAAGTAAGTGTGGGTATGTAAAAGGTCGTTGTTGCTAACTCATTTAACAAAGCTCTTTATATGATTAACAGATATGTGGGTAAGGATAAGGCAATGAGTGTTACTTTGATATATTTTCAAAAGGCATTTGATAAACTGATTCACAGACTGATTAAATGAAGGCACACAATATTGAAATGGATAAAGGACAGCAGACTGGATCACAAGGTAGAATAATGATTCACAGAGTCTTTTATTGGAAATGTGCTGGTGATCTGGACTCATGTTCACTGAGCTCGAATTCAAAGTTTGCAGATGACACGATGCTTGTAATATAGTAACCCGAGATTAGGATAGTAACAAGATGAGAGGTCGCACAAGGTTATAATCCGACAGGTTTCTCTGAAATCACAAGCTTTCAAAGCTCTGCTCTTTGACAGATGGAGTGCCTTCACATCAGCCTGTTGGACCTGGTGTTGTGTCACCTCTCATCTTATCCACCCCAGCCCAATACCAGCACCTACACATCATAGGACAGTAACAGGCATTGCCTCTGGATTAGTAATCCAGAGATTATAGATAATGCCCAGGTTAATGCTTTGGGGACCTGGTTTCGAATCCCACCAAGACAGTTGATGAAATTTAAATTCAATACAACAAATAGAAATAAAAATTGAATGATGACCATGGAATGATTGTGGTAAAAACCCATCTGGTTCACTAATGTCCTTTAGGGAAGAAAATCTGCCATCCTTACCCGGTCTGGCCTACACGTGACTCCACAGCAATGTGGTTGAGTCTTAAATGCTCTCTGCAAAGGCCTAGCAAACCACTCAGCCGTATCCAACTACTACAAAGAAAAACTTGTGGAATGAATGTTAAAGCCAAATGGCATCATGGTCTTATAAACACAAGCAGAAGTTCTGATAAACTTTTATCAATGACCCAGCTGGATTGTAATAACTAATTCTGGGCACCTCGGTTCAAGATAAATTTTAAACTGAAGCAGAGAAAATTTACTTGACTGATAAGGGTGAGATCTTCAGTTACGCTGAGAAACGAGAGAAACCGGGGTGGTGTTCCTTTGCGCAGAGGAATTAAGGGGAGATTGAATAGAGATATTTAAAATCTTGAAGAGCTTCGGTATAGTAAATGAGGAGAAACTGTGAACTGCAGCACAATAAGGCAGGGAACCAGAGGACACAGAGTTCTGGTGATTGGTGAATGAAGAAGTTGTTATCATTCGCTGAGTTGTTACAATCTGGAATGTGCTATCTGAAATGGTAACACACTCAATAATGTATTACAAGATGGAATTTAATATAGTTGAAGGACAAAGCATTACACGGCTATGAGGAAAGGCAGGAACAAGAGTTTCCTTAGGTAATTCTTACGAAGGGCCAGCATAATCTGTGCTGTTTCATTCAACAATTGTATTGACGAATGGCAGGGATTATTCCTCTTCTCAATATTTATTTACATTTAAAACAACATGGATTTGGTTATGGGAGAACATTATCAATATTACAGAGAGGACAGTTGTCTGCAAGATGGATAGTAAGTAACTTTGGGCAGAAAGGTCGTGGAGATTTGAGGTGACAGTTCATGTGGAGAAACCTAGGGTGGGAAGAAGATTAAGGGAAGGAAAAATGGAAGGGAAGAAATGGAGGAAAATCTAAAAAGCTTTGAAAAGGAGAGAGAGATAGGTTGACAAAACTGTAGGCCACACAAGATCCCTCAGATTTATAAATTGGATTAAAAAGCTCAAATACAAAGGGATGATGCAACACCTAGAAAGAAGTAAGAAAGAAATCCGGCTTTTCCTCGCTCCTGCCCAAAGCATCTTGTGGCTGAGGAAGGGTGTTTTGAAGTGTCCTCACTGTTGGGATTTAGGAAACATAATAGTCAATTTATGCACAGCAAGCTCCAACCAACAACAATGTGATAATCACTGAGTGGTTCGAGGGAGGCGATTTGCCTCATCAATTCTGTTCTAGCTCTTTGAAGGAACTATCCAATTTTTCCCAAACCAATTCTCACCCAATAGCCATGGAGCTTCCTCTGTTTTAAATAATGATCCAAACTAGATTGGGAAGTTACTATGACCCTGCTTCAACTCCCATTTTAACCATTGAATTCCAGATCATAACAATGCGCTACAATTCTCACCATCTCACCTACTATTCTTTTGCCAATTCATAGAACCATAGAATCCTGACAGTGCAGCAGGAGGCCATTTGGCCCATCCAGCCTGCACTGACCACAATCCCACCCAGATCCTATCCCCGTAACCCCTCACATTTATCCTGCTAATCCTCTGACACTAAAGGGCAATTTAGCATGGCCAATCAATCTAACCCGCACACCTTTGGACTATGGGAGGAAATTGGAGCACCCAGAGGAAACCCACGCAGACATGGGGAGAATGTGCAAACTCCACACAGACAATTACCCGAGGCCGGAATTGAGCCTGAATCCCTGGTGCTGTGAAGCAACGGTGCTAATTATTGTACTACAGTGGTTTAAATTTGATTTCATTTGACTTATCATTATTACATGTATTAGTATACAGTGAAAAGTATTGTTTCTTGTGCACTATACAGACAAAGCATACTGTTCACAGAGTACGTAGGGGAGAAAGAAAGGAGAGGGTGAGAATATAGTGTTACAGTCGCAGCTTGGGTGAAGAGAAAGATCAGCTTAATATAGAGTGGGTCCTAGGAAATATGAGGTTCCTCCTTATTTACTGTTCTATGGTTTTGAATGGTTCAATCTTCTCTGCTGTAAGGAGAACAAATACAAATTCCTGAATCTCTCAACGTAGATTATCCTGAGGAAATCTTTTCTGCACCCTCTTCTGAAAGTGAGATGGCTGGAATTAGTCACAATACTCCGTCTGAGGTCTGAGAATGTAAGAAATTGGACCAGGGCAATATGGCACCTTAAACTACTCCCTCATTCAATAAAATTATAGCTGACCTTTGACCTCATTTCCCACCTGATCCCCATGTTGTTTGAATGTCTAAAATCTATCAGTTTCAGCCTCAAATATATCCAGTGACCAAGGGTTCGCATAGAACCTCCTGTGGTTGAGTTTCACAAAGAAATTTGTGGAAATTCCTCCTTGTTTCATTTTTCAGTGATGGACCCTGAAGCTGTGTCCCCTTGTTCTAATTCCCCAGCCAAGGGAACACATTCTCTCAGTGTCTATCCCATCAAGAATCGCTCCCCACTCTTAGAATCATCTCAGTTTCAATAAGATGCCCTCGCATTCCTCCAAACTCCAGAGAGTTTAGATTGAGTGCTCTACACAATCTCTCATCAAAGCATTTGATAACATGTCACATTACAGAGCTCCTGGTGTAGAGGGGTAACGTATTACATAGACATAGAACATTACAGCACAGTACAGGCCCTTCAGCCATCAATATTGTGCTGAGCTATGTCCAATCTCAAGATCAAGTTTATCCCACTCCCTATCATTCTGCTGTGCTCCATGTGCCTATCTCTAACTGCTTGGAAGTTCCTAAAGTGTCCAACTCCACAGCAGGCAGTGTATTCCACACCCCAACCACACTCTAAGTAAAGAATCTACCTCGGACATCCCTCCTATATCTCCCACTATGAACCTTATAGTTATGCCTTATATGTTAGAATAGATAAAGGATTGCTTAGTTAACAGGAAGAATGGAATGGGTCATTTTCAGATTGGCACGCTGTAACTGCTGGAGTGCCACAGGGATCAACGCTGGAGCTTCACCAATTTACAATCAATATCAATGCGTGGATGAAAGGACTGAATGTATGGTGGTTAAATTTGCTGATAACACACCATAGGTCGAGAGCAAGTTGCAAAGAGAGGATAAGGAAAGTGCAAAGGGCTGGTAAACTGAATGGGAAAACATTTGGCCGGTGGAGTTTAATGTGGAAAATGTGACCTTTTCTCCACTGGCAGGGAGTATAGAAACACAGAAACGTGTTGTTCAGCTGAAGAACTCTTCCAGTGAACTGCTACCAGAGGCTTTTCACCACAGGCAGCTGTTGACTCTCTTATATTCATACCTCCTCTCACCTCTGCCATTTCCCTCCCACTCCTTCACTATTCTCTGTGATCCATGTCAATTACCTCTCAGGCTGAAGGTCATTGACTAATGGTAGCTCATGCATTGTACCCCGGATAAGCAATGTTAGGCAGTGGCTAACCCTTGGCCCCGAGCAGCCGGACTCACATCTTCACTGCACGAACAGAGTGAGAAGATGGAAGTCTGAATTATATAAAAGCAGCATGGAACTGACAGGAACATGGACACAAGTCTACGGTTCAGCACACTGCTTATCAGAGTGAGTGTAGTCCGTGAGATGTTGGGTATTGGAGGAATCTTGCACCGTACACAAAATCCAGAACCCTAACCTCTCCTTCCTAGTACACTACAGAAAACAGGAAGCATTTCTTTGTTCTAACAAAGGCATTAACTGCTAGTTTATCACAACCATGAGCTGCAAATTGAATGAGATCTGATTGAATGAAATGTCACTGTGCGAAATGGGACAGATTTCAAACAGATCCAGCAACTCAAGACTGGGTGTCTATGAGATGCTGTGGGCCATCAGCAACAGCAGAATTGGAACTCACTCACAACCTAGAACCTCATGGAGATTGCCCATTCAACCAAGCCAGGGGATTAGGGTTCAAGGAAAAAAAGCAGGGGAGCATGCCAAAAGCCATACCTAAATAATTGATGTTAATCTGGAGAAACTACAATATTACAACATTGTATGTGCTGAACAGCAAAAGCAGGATGCAATAGACAGAGCTAAACAATTTCACAACCAATGGATCGATCTAAACTCTGCATTCTTGCCAGATCTGCCTCTGAACGGTGGTAGACAATTAGATAACTCACCGGAGGGGATGGTTAAACAAATATTCCCAGTGATGGAGGAGCCCAGCGCACCAATGCAGACAATAAGGCTGAAGCATTTGCAACAATCTTCAGCCGGAAGTGCCGAGTGGATAATCCATCTTGGTCTCCTCTGGGGGACCCCAGTATCACAGATGCCAATCTCCAGCCAATTTCATTCACCCCACATGTTATGAAAAACAGCTGAAGGCACTGGATGCTGCAAAAGCAATGGGCCCTGCCAATATTCCAGCAATAATACTGAAGATTTAGAATTGCCATTCCTCTAGCCACGCTCTTCCAGTACAGTTACAATACTGGCATCTACCCAACAATGTGAAAAATTGCCCAGCTATGTCCTGTACACGAAAAGCAGGACAAATCCAACCCAGCAAATTACCACCCAGCCTACTCTCAACCATCAGTAAGGTAATGGAAGGAGCAGTCAATCGTATTATGAAGTGATGCTTACTCAGCAATAATCTGCTCAGGAACACACCGTCTGGGTTTTGCCAGGATCACTCATTACAATCTTGGTTCAAACATGGACAAAAGAGCTGAAGGCTAGATGTGAGAATGATGGCCCTTGATATCAAGGCAATATTTGACTGAGTATTTTCATTAGGAGACTTAGGGATGATCTTATAGAAATCTATAAAATAATGAGGAGCATAGATCAGCTAGATAGTCAACATCTTTTCCCAAAGGTAGGGGGGTAGGGTTCTAAAACTAGAGGCACAGGTTTAAGGTGAGAGGGGAGAGATACAAAAGGGTCTCGAGGTGGGTACAATTTTGTCTTTTAAAAAGTATTTAGACAATTACATGGGTGAGATGGGTATAGAGGAATATGGGCCAAATGTGGGCAATTGGGACTAGTTTAGTGGGAAAAATTGGGTGGCATGAATATGGGCCTGTTTCCATATTATAATCTTCTATGATTGTATCACTCTAATTGTATTAATGTACTGCTTTTGTGATAATAAATGTTTCCAGGATTATAAAACACCAGCCTCCTAAGGCAGATAACCATAGTTTAAGAGGGAAGTTTTAAGGGGCGTCTCGCTGGAGAGGCAAGATAGGGAGGGAATTCCAGAACTTATGGCCCTGGCTGCCAACAATTCAGCAACTAAAACTGGGAATGCTCAGGATGCCAGGATTGTGGATGTCTTAGAGGGTAGTGGGAAGCTAATACAGAGATGGGGAAAGGCTAGGCTGTGGATTGATTTGAATGGTGGACATTGCTTAACTAGGATTCAGTGCAGGTCAGGGTGCACGGGTGGGAGAGAGAGGTGAACAGGGTTTGGTGCGGGTTAAGGCACGAGTGGCAGAGTTTTGCAGGATGTTGAGTTTACGGATAGACAGGAACATGGGAAGCTGATCGCGGCTGCAATAGAAGAGAGATAAAAATGCCTCGGGCAAGTGTTTCAACAGCGTTTGAGCTGAGAAAGGGGTAGAGTCAGGTGATGGAAATGGAGGCTGTTAGTGATGCACAAATATGTGGTTTGGAAAATCATCTGAGAATTCAAAATGACAATATTGTGGTTGAAGCCGAGAGCGTTGCCAGGGAGAAAGGACAGAGTTGGGGATGAGGGAATGGGCTTGGTGACAGGAACTGAAGACACTTGTTCCCGTTTCAATATTTAACCAGAGGGAATTTCTACTCATTTGGTTCCGGACGTCAGACAAACAATCTGACAACTTAGAGATAGCAACAGGGTGGAGGGATTGTCCATGGATTCTAATTAGTTTTTTCACACAGAGGGTGGTGGGGATATGGAATGCGTTGCCAAGTAAAGTGGTGGAGGCAGGTACTCTGGAGTTATTTAAGAAATACTTAGATGGGCACGTGAACAGAGTGGGAATGGAAGGGTATAGAAAACTAATTTAAAATAAGGATCATGAGCCTTGGGAGTCCCTGGGAAGTGTGTAAATAGACGATGATATTGATGTACTTGTTTTTATCCTACAGGTGCTTTGGTCCACCTTGTTGTCTAACAAGGGGCGTACACGCGATGGGTCGTGAGAGGGCTGCTCTTGGATTTTTTTTTCCGAGAGTATCCTAGTGCTTCACGTCGTTAGTGTACGCTTGACCTGGACCATTTGATGGGCAGCACGACAGCTCAGTGACTATCGCTGTGCTGTGCAGATACATGGATTTGGGCCTGTGTCTGTGGGAGTTTGCGCATTCTCCCCGTGCTTGCGTGGGTTTTCTCCGGGTGCTCCGGTTTCCTCCCACATCCCAAAGATGTGCTCTTAGGCTAATTGGCAAAACAAATTCTCCCTAAATTGTCTCAAATTTGGTTTTTAATCCATAGATCTATAAACATGAACAGGGATCACGCGTAGAGTTGGGAACATCGGGGTGGCGGCGCGGGTTCGTTGGGCCGAAGGGCCTGTTTCCTGTGCTGTTTTGTTCTTTGTTCTTTGTTCTTTGTTCTTTGTCTTTTCACATGATGTTGCTGATGGACAGGATGTGGATGAGAAATAAGAGGAGGCCAAAGATAGATCCTTGCAGAAGGGGTGAGAGATGGAGCGGGAAAAGAAACCGTTGAATCATCTTTCTACAATGGAATCAGTCCAGTCCGATCGGCTAATGGTGGAAAGGCATTGGAAGATGATTGTGCGTCCGTTGTGTTACAGGCTGCAGGGAGAAGGGAGCGCTTGTCTTTTTCAGAGACACAACACACCACCATTACAAACCACTTCCTCATCACACATCACCCTCTTCAAGCTGCCATCCAACATTCGGCACTCTTCAACCATTTCCGCACAGCCTAAGGGCTTCTGTGCAGCAAATAACACAGAAACTGAAAGCAGGGGGAGACCATTCGGCCCTTTCTGCCATTCATTACGATCATGGCTGATCATCAAATTTATCCTGACCCCACACGTGCCTGCGCCAGTCAGGCCGAGCAGGCTCGCCCTCGCTCCCCCATCATTGAAGATTGCCATGTGATAATATTCAGCTCAGCGAGCCTTATTTACACACTACAGAGGCTTGGTGATTACTTTAAAAAAGCAGCCACGTAGGATGTCATCTGTAATGTTGATAAGAACTGTTTGAACTGTGGCGGGATAGACACCCGATTGGAAGGTTTCAAACGTAGAATATTGTCACAATAACAGGAAATTGTGACTGAGTGAAATCTATCCATAACTTTAAACAAAAATGTACTGAACTGTGGAAAGAGGACCTCTTTAAAAAAAACATACAGGACATTGGCCAAAGATGGCTGTTACTGTAAGTTGGACACTTTTCCATATGGATTGCTCTGCTAACGTGTCACTCATGGAATTCCACGCTTCAGAGTATCGATGTTCAGTTCACAAATTAATTCTTGGGAGGAACACACTAAAAATGCCAAGTGTGGGACTTTAATCGTTGGTAATTCTGCCAAGAGAATCGCAACCAGCCAGATATAATGACCCAAACCCACTGCGGCAGCTCAAATTCCCCAGCTCCTGCCAGCTTTTACCAGCTTGAAATGTATCAACATTTTCTGAGATGGAAGATCTTGTTGTTCTACAACAATGACTGCAAGGCATCTTAATAAAACTTCTTTCATGGAATATACAGACAGGTTTAAAAACTGGATTTATCTCCTGGCCCTGCATATTCCCCTCTCTACCATTAAACCAAGCCAGGGATTCATCCTAGAGGGATGCAGGAGGGTGTAGAATAGAATCCTTACAATACAGAAGAAGGCCATTCAGCCCATCGAGCCTGTACCAACCACACCACAATCCCACCCAGGCTTTATTTCCATAATGACGCATATTTATCCGCCTAACCCCCCTGATATTAGGGTTAATTTAGTATGCCCAGTCAACCTAACCGGCACATGTTTGGAATGTGGGAGGAAACCGGAGCACCAGGAGGAAACCCCACAGACATGGCAAGCACATATAGACTCTGCACAGACAGTGACTTAGGCTGGGAATCGAACCTGGATGCCTGGCACTGTGAGGCAGCGGTGCTAACCACTGTGCCACCATGCATACCTCCTGGTATGCCAGGAGCAATCCCAGGTATACCCAAAAATAAGGTGTCAACTCAGGGCTTCAGCATAAACGATATCTGATAGATTCCACACCTAACGGATTAAATCTGAGCTCTGCTGTCCTGGTCCATCCAGCTCTGAATGGTGATGGACAATTAAATAACTCATTGGAGGAGGATGCTCCTCAAATATCCCCACCCTCAATGATGGAGGAGCCCAGCACCTCAGTGCAAAAGATAAAACTGAAGTATTTGCAGCAATCTTCAGCCAGAAATGACAAGTGGATGATCCATCCCAGCCTCCTCCCAGGATATCCAAATTGCAATATCCAATGGAGGTACTGGATATCTCAAAGGCAACAGGTGCTGACAATATTCCAGCAATTGTACTGAAAACTTGTAAACTCACAACAGTTTTACAACAATCAAGGACAAGCAAAGAACGTAATTATATATTGTTTTAACGGTGGCGTAGTGGTTAGCACTGCTGCCTCACAGCACCAGAAACCCGGGTTCGATTCTCAGCTTGGGTCACTGTCTGTTTGGAGTCTGCATGTTCTCCCCATGTCTGCGTGGATTTCTCCGGTTCCCTGGTTTCCTCCCACAGTCCAAAAGACGTGCTGGTTGGGTGCGTTGGTCATGCTAAATTCTCCTTCGGTGTGCCAGAACAAGCGCCAGAGTGTGGCGACTAAGAGATTTTCACAGTAGTTTCATTGCAGTGTTAATCTAAACCAACTTGTGACATTCATAAAAAAAACTTAAACTTAAAACTTTTATTTGGGCTTTAACTTTGTTTCTTTCTGAGGTCTGAGAGTGTGTGTTTCACTTGTTTTATTACTATTTTCTCTTTTTATGTTTGCTAAGTAATAAACCTAGGGGATGATCCTATTAGCTTGTTCCTCTGGTTGACTGGTGTAGCGAGCTGGTAAGATCGGGAGAGAGGTGGAAAATCACTCCAGGTTTTTACCTTTTACGATGTTACCAGCACTGATTTGACAACGAAATCACCTTTGTGCCCATAAATGTGGCGTATCCGATTTCAATATTCATTATTTCATTTAAATCTAATTAGTGAGTGCCGGATGCTATTATCAGCCTAGCACCCTGGCACCGCCAGCCTGGCATCCTGGCATTGCCCACTAGGGGTGGGTCAGAGGGGCAGGACAATGATAGGTCCATGGTAGGGGGAGGCTGGAGGAGCTCCATGAAGCGGGCAGAGGGCAGGGGGAACTCTGCCATTGGAGGAATGGAGATTGACGCAGGGTGATGTCCAGTGTGGCGATCGGGAAGGGGAGGATGCAGAGTGGGAGAGGGAGTGTGGAGAGATTGACACAGTGAGTCATCGACAGCAGTTCCCGACATTTACAGGAAGAGATGGGAGTGAGAGGAGATTTCCCAGTGTTGTGTGTGTGTCCACAGTGCACTGGGAGATGGGGTGTCTTCAAGCTCAGCAGCAGAAGGCTGGCAACTATTGTATTGTGGCACTTTTTCAACAAAGAATCGTACAGCTGGGAACTCACCCAATAAACGGGCACGATTCTCTTCCATTTTCATGCTGAGGTTTGGCACTTTGAATTTTTTTGGTAAGGTTCCTCCCTTTGCTCTTTCCTTACTGCCAGAAAACCTGGCTCCTTATTTCTAAAGCGAACACATTTGGATTGGAAAAGACATCTCTGGAGTAATGAACTGAAAGCCTGTGTTGTGACCACCAAGGGGGAGGAAGTTGACTCCTCCTTGTCTGCTCATTGCGATATGGAAAAGGATGGAAATGAACGCAGGAGGCGACAACACATCAAGGATTTTGGAGAGGAAAAGGACACTGAATGTGGAATGGTTATTCATAAGGAGAAGGTGTGGATTTTTTTTAGGATATTGACGGATTGGAAGAATGAGGCAGTACAATGAAGAGAGAGACTGGGTAACAATATTGGCTAACGTGGGGAGCTGGAGGCAGTTGGCGGTTTTGGGTAGCAGGCCCTTTTAAGAGGCGTACATTGGGAGAGTCATGTGACCTGATGGTCTAATGGGGAACGAACACGGGCATCTTGATACAGTTAGAGTAGATCCGAGAGCTGGAAATGTTAACGTTGTGAAAGTACTCTATATTTATCTGCTTGTAAATAACCATTATAATTCATTACATCAACTGGTGGTTGCCCATATTTGTAATTACTACATTGACAATGAGATAAATCAGAACAACTCTGTCTGTAGCGAGGAATTAGAAAAGAATATAATTGTAAAACTGCAGAGTGAATCAGATTGACCAAAAAAGAGGGAGCAGGCATGCCTCTCCTTGGAAAGCTGGAAGTCTTCGATATGACTACTGAGATTCAACATCAGTAGTTGAGGGGCGGGCAAGTGGCAGAAATAACTGATCAGATAATCTTATAACAGAGAAGTGCATGAGTTCCTGAGGTTTATTGTTCGAGGTGAGGACAGAGGGGATAAGGGGAAGGAGGTTACGAAGATGGTTCTGATGGGGCCGAGTGCATCTAGGCGCAACTGAGGATGCAGTTCAAGCCAATTCACAGCTGTAGAAATGTCACGGTGAAAGGAGAGCCAGAGGTTAGACCCCACTCTAATCCCCTAATTATAACAGCACCACCCTTAACCTCCCCGATCTCTGGGTGTAAAGGAGTTGAAGTAGCATTCTGTTAAAACAGACACTTTCCTACTCGCTGTATGGGAGCTGGGATATCCCTGTCCCTAATAACAGCCACAGTATAATGCACTGTGAGCAGTTAGAGCTCACTGCTCTATGCAGTGTATGCCTCGTGTATAACTGTAATGGAATATGCTAAATATGACAGAACGTTTGCAATGATTGGGAATGAGATGATAGCTGATATTGTTTAAGCATCCTGAAGCTCGGAGCGTGGAAACAGTAACCACAGGACAGTCAGCATGTGGTTAACTGTATGAGAGAGCAGAAGGCCAAACCTTAGAGCAAAGTATTGTTGGCACAGTTTGGAGAGGACTTTGAATATTGAGTTCAAAGCTGCCAGTATAGAGGGCAGATAATGCTCATAGGAATGTGTAGCTGAGGAGTTGGGAAGGAGCAAGGGGAATAACAGGGAAAACGGAGAAGGATCTCGCTGCTATTGTGAACTCTCACAATAGGTCAGAGTTCGGATGGATGTCACAGTGGGGTTCGAGAGCCTCGGGACTGGTCCGGAGCTAAACAGGGTCCAGACAAGGATTGCGGGAATGTAAAGCTGCGTGTAGAATTTTAAGCAGATGATTTAACCCAAGCTTTACCAACTCATGGCCTGCGGGCTGGATGTGGCTTGTGAAGCCTCCTAGTGTGGCTACTTAGTGCAGCGGAAGATTCTGGAAGAAACTGCTTCCCCAATTACAGACCACTCCTATCCCACATTTACCGCTGATAGTGTACTGAAGGAAGACATTCAGCCCATTGTGTCACTGCTAGCCCAGTGGAGAGTAATCCAGTTGGTTCCTTCCCTGCGGTTTATTGCCCAGAGTCTGACATGATTATTTCCCAGTAAGAATTTAGCAACACCAATTTATAATCCAACCGATTTATTTGATAGTAAAAAAGCAAGCTTTCGACTCTGTGTCTTCGTCAGGCAAATGCAGTGTTCTGGTTATTGCGATTATTTCCCTCAGGTGTTCATTCAAATTCCCTTTGAAATCAGTGATTATCTCTGCTTGAACTCTGCTCTGCCTGATTCTCTCTTTTTCTGGCTCAGTATCACATTTTTATTTTGTAAAGCTCCAGTGAGGAAGAGTTTAAAGTTGTAATAGGTGCGATAGTGTTGTTGAGGGGCCTGCTCTTTCCGACATTCCCATTTGGTGAGTTTGTACAGTTATCCTCACTCCTGGGGAGTGGCTGGGCGGGGATTCCCCACCACATTCGAGACCCCAACAAACAAACAAACTCCGCTGGATTGAGGAATATCAGTGACTCACCACACAAAACTTCAAAAAATCCTTTGGCCACCTGCAGCTCCGGTTATCAACCTCCCAAACCCTCCTCCCCAGACCAGCAACTCACATCAGAGCACTAACTGCTCACAGTGCATTATACTGTAGCTGTTATTAGGGACAGGGATATCCTAGCTCCCATGCAGCGAGTTGGAAGGGGAGATGTTCCCATTCACCTCTCCTCCCGACCCCATCGTTACCTCTCCTCCCGACCCCATCGTTACCTCTCCTCCCGACCCCATCGTTACCTCTCCTCCCAACCCCATCATGATCTCTCCCCTGACCCCATCATGATCTCCCCCCTGACCCCATCATGACCTCTCCCCCGACCCCATCATGACCTCTCCCCCTGCCCCCATCACAACCCCTCTCATCACCACCACTGTCTCTCTCTCTCTCTCTCTTTCTCCACATGGGTGGAATTTCCTTCCTCCTCTGCCAGCTCTTCTCCCCCTTTCCCATCGGGATTTCAATCCCCTCTGCCCATCACAGCCTCTCACCCTTTCCTCAGCTTTCTCTCTCCCTCTCAATGCTTGTGATAATGCAGTGTTAAAAGCTTGAGAAGTGTCTGTACAGAATATACAAAGCACTCAGACAGAAAGCATTCATTTCCTGCTGAGCTTCATTGCTGTGGTTTTTGGGAAGTTTGCACATCAACATGGGGAAAGAAATTTACCGATACCTAATCAATAAGTTGTAAAGTTGTCCCAGACAAAGATTATTAAGATAAAACTGATTGCAGACGTTTACATAAGGCATCTTTGTGTTCTTAAAGGGACAGGCTCCTTTGCAACATTTAAAGCGTCAGCAATTGGAGAGAATGTACTCAATGATTTATAGTGAGAACTGACCAGTTATAAGGTGACAACAGTTCTATATTTGAATTAATGCTGCATTGTCTGTAAACTTTAATCTCCATAGGCTAAAACCATGTTCAGAAAATACCTGGAGACTCTTGTTTTGGAGTTGAATTTGCCAGTGCTGTTAAAATAGGGCATTGCAAAGCTGTATGTTACTGATCAAAGCCACGCGTGGAGCTGCTTGTGTTGAACTGGAATGGACACAGTGAAAAACCCCACAACACCAAGTTAAAAGTCCAACAGGTTTATTTAGAATCAGGAGCTTTTAGCAGTGCTCTGAAAGCTCAGAATTCCAAATAAACCCGTTGGACTTTAAGCTAGTATTGAGAGACTTATTATTGTGATGACTGATCAAAGTCCTCTCTCTGCTGCAGTTTTTAGTATGTTTTTAATATGGAACATGCATTCTGTTAATACCAGAGCTGGAAGAGATTTGATTTGATTGATTACTGTCAGTCATATTGGGATAGAATGAAACGTATTGCTTTGTGTGCGTTATATAGACAGGGTGACACAATGGCACAGTGGTTAGCATTGCTGCCTCACAGCATCCGGGTTCGATTCCCAGCTTAAGTCACTGTCTGTGTGGAGTTTGTACATTCTCCCTGTGTCTGCATGGGTTTCTTCCAGGTGCCCCTGTTTCCTCCCAGTGTCCGAATTGACTGTGCTAAATTCCCCCTCAGTGTACACGAACAGGCTTCGGAGCATGGCGTCATTTTGGAAGAGGAGACTCAACGCCCCAGCAATGTCTGGCTGCACTGATACTGGGTCGCCTTGTTTAAAGGGTGTCCAGATCAGACCAAATAAATGACCCCCCTCGCCCCCACAACGCTCTTCCTGGGTGAGATCCGGTTTTGCCAGCAGGAAGGGACTAGGACAATTGCAAACTGTTTGGCACCAGGTGTGAAACCCTTGTGTGAGATCCTCACACAGTTTTGCAGCCTTTCCCCTCTCAGTTTTCTGCTACTGAAGCTAGTGGTTCTCAGTCAGTGATTTTGTTTAGTTTTGAGGTGAACCCACTGACCACATTTCTCTGCCCTCAATCAAACGGCCTACTACCCCCTCCTTCATATTGTCCAACTCAGCCAGATGCTGCTCGAACCCTCAGCCAGCCTGCTGTTTCCTCTGGATTGGACTATACCAACTCACTCCTGGCCCTCTTCCACCCTCCATAAACTTGAGGTCCTCTGGGCAGACAGGGGAGCAAGGGAGGGGGAGGGGAGGTCCGGCCTCAGTGGGGGAGGAGGGGGGTCCCCTCAGTGGGCCTCAGTGGGGGAGGAGGGGGGGTCCGGCCTCAGTGGGGGAGGAGGGGAGGTCCGGCCTCAGTGGGGAGGAGGGGGGGTCCGGCCTCAGTGGGGAGGAGGGGAGGTCTCAGTGGGGGAGGAGGGGGGGTCCGGCCTCAGTGGGGGAGGGGGGGGTCCGGCCTCAGGTGGGGGAGGAGGGGGGGGTCCGGCCTCAGTGGGGGAGGAGGGCGGTCCGGCTCAGTGGGGGAGGGGAGGTCCTCAGGGGGGAGGAGGGGGGGTCTACCCTCAGTGGGGAGGAGGGGAGGTCCGGCCTCAGTGGGGGAGGAGGGGGGGTCGGCCTCAGGGGGGAGGAGGGGAGGTCCGGCCTCAGTGGGGGAGGAGGGGGGTCCGGCCTCAGTGGGGAGGAGGGGGGTCCGGCCTCAGTGGGGGAGGAGGGAGGTCCGGCCTCAGTGGGGAGGAGTCCGGCCTCAGTCCGGCCTCAGTGGGGAGGAGGGCTCCGGCCTCAGTGGGGGAGGCGTCCGGCCTCAGTGGGGAGGAGGGCGGGTCCGGCCTCAGTGGGGGAGGAGGGCGGGGCCTCAGTGGGGGAGGGGGGGTCCGGCCTCAGTGGGGGAGGAGGGCGGGTCCGGCTCAGTGTCCGGCCTCAGTGGGGGAGGAGGGAGGGGTCTACCCTCAGTGGGAGGAGGGGGGGTCTACCCTCAGTGGGGAGGAGGGGGGGGGTCTGCCCTCAGTGGGGGGGGAGGGGGGGTCTGCCCAGTGGGGGAGGAGGGGGGGGTCTGCCCTCAGTGGGGGAGGAGGGGGGGGTCTGCCCTCAGTGGGGGAGAGGGGGGTCTGCCCTCAGTGGGGGAGAGGTCTACCCTCAGTGGGGGAGAGGGAGGTCTACCTCAGTGGGGAGAGGGGCGGGTCTATCCTCAGTGGGGGAGGAGGGCGGGTCCGGCCTCAGTGGGGGAGGAGGGCGGGTCTACCCTCAGTTGGGGGGGGTGAGGGGAAGTCCGGTCTCAATGTCAGAGGAGGAATGAGAGTGGGGATCTTCCCTCGGCAGGGGGGCAGGGGGTGGTAATCTAAAGGAACAGGGTGGAAATTCCAGACCTTGTATTAATGGCTGTTTATATATTCAGGTTCAGAAATATTATAAGAATTCTTGACTGTATATAAAGAGTTGTTTACACATTACTAAAGAGGAATAGTGTTGGAATTGTAGTCCATGCATTTGGGAATGATTATACATTCTGTACAGGAATAGTTTTGGAATTCTGGTTTGTAAATTAGGGGTTGATGATATATTACTGAGCTGGAGTGATGAAGGAATTCTGTACAATAAACAGACCAGAATTCCCACCCAATTCCAGTACAGCAATGTATAATTGTGCCTTAAAGCGCAGAGCAGAACACTGAAACTATGACTGTGCAGAAATGCATCAGCAACCCTGAATACACAGGCCATAATTCCAGCACTATTATTGTTATCTTCAGTTAAACTTAAACTTAGAGCAGAAGTTAAATGAGTTAAAGTTGATATTAAATGAATTAAATTGAATCAGTTAAAGTGAAGGTTACAAGTAATGTCTATTTATGCTGAGTGCTGGGACCTGAAGAATTAAACAAAGAGAGGGTGTTGTTTATGTGAAATCTGAATCAAATCTTTGTTTTTTGTTCGTCACACAAATGGAAAATATCTGGGAAAAGAAGGTTTATGTATTCCAGTTGGATAACACTATTCAGACATACCCCCAACCACAATAACACTGTCGTTCGCATTACTGCTTCATAGCACCAGGGACCTGGGTTCAAGTCTGGCTCAGGTGACTGTCTGTGTGGAGTTTGCATGTTCTCCCTGTGTGGGTTTTCCTCTGGGTGCTCCAGTTTCCTCCCACACTCCAAAATGTGCGGGTTAGGTGGATTGTCAATCCTAAATTGTCCCTTAATGTTCAAAGATGTGTGTTTGGATGCATTAAACATGGGAAACATACAGGGTTATAGGCATAGGACTTGGGTAAAATATTCTGTCAGACAGTCATTACAGATTTGATGGGTTGGATGGCCTCTTCTGCACTGTGGGAATTGTACAATTCCTGCACTATTCCTGTACAGGAATGTGAAATCATTCCCAAATACATCGATCAGAATTCCTGCACTATTCCTCTAACTAATATGTAAACAATCCCAAAAATACAGACCAGAATTCCTATACTATTCCCGGACAGTCATGTTTAATCAGCCCCTATCGGAGCCGAGGCTGGATTTTCCCATATTGAGGCGGTGCCTATGCCGGCGGGAAAATGAGAGTGCTTCCCGTGGCCTTGGCAGCTTCTCTCTGGTAAGATTTGACGCCCCAATTTCTGCATTTGGTGACAGATACCCTCCCCACAAAAATTAAATGGTGCCCCTCCCCCAACACAGACCAGTGGAACACCACCAACCTCTCATCAAAGAAGGGCTTCCTGCCCCCACCCAGAATTAACAGCTGATCTCCCCTCCTCACACTGTGTAAGCATGAGGATGACCGACAGATACCCCCTCCAGACCTGTTCCCTCTCAGATACCCCCCTCCACAGACTGTTCCCTCTCAGATACCCCCCCAGACCTGTTCCCTCTCAGATACCCCCCTCCAGACCTGTTCCCTCTCAGATACCCCCCCCAGACCTTTCCCTCTCAGATACCCCCCTCCAGACCTGTTCCCTCTCAGATACCCCCCCCCAGACCTGTTCCCCTCAGATACCCCCCTCCAGACCTGTTCCCTCTCAGATACCCCCTCCAGACCTGTTCCCTCTCAGATACCCCCTCCAGACCTGTTCCCTCTCAGATACCCCCCCTCCAGACCTGTTCCCTCTCAGATACCCCCCTCCAGACCTGTTCCCTCTCAGATACCCCCCTCCAGACCTGTTCCTCTCAGATACCCCCCTCCAGACCTGTTCCCTCTCAGATACCCCCTTATTCCCACACTATTTCTGTACGCTGACCTATAATCCCATACTATTCCTGTACACTGACTGGTATTCCCACACTATTCCTGTACCCTCTCAGATACCCCCTTCCAGACCTGACTGGTATTCCCACACTATTTCTATACGCTGACCTGTATTCCCACACTATTCCTGTACGCTGACCGGTATTCCCACACTATTCCTGTACGCTGACCTGTATTCCCACACTATTCCTGTACGCTGACCTATATTCCCACACTATTCCTGTACACTGACTGGTATTCCCACACTATTCCTGTACACTGACTGGTATTCCCACACTATTCCTGTACACTGACTGGTATTCCCATGCTATTCCTGTCTGGTAATATATAAGCAGCCTTGAGTTCACAGACCAGGATTCCTGTTTATTGACTGGGATCCTGTTGAATTTGATTTGGAATGGGTGCACTGAGGCCCATTCTCCCCTCAGCTCCGTTTGCCTCCTCTGGGCAGCAGTGAAGCTGTGAGGTGCTTGGAAAGCTGCTTCCTGTCAGTGTCTGATCCAGACTGACCACTGTGCAGAGCTATCGTGGAGAATGACTTGCTGCCAGTGGGGCAGATAAAGCTCGAGGCTGCTTGGCAGAGGTGGGGGAAGAGAATTCGGGAATTTCAACAGTCTGACTGCAAATTTCCTGTAAAGATCATTGCAGAGCCGGCTCTAATCTCTGCAGAATGCACTTCATCTCCACACTGACCACCTTCAAGTGAATTTCATTCAGACATTAGAAACAAATATTGAGACCGTAGGATGAAAGGATAAAGATTTACCTCCCAGTTTGATGGCAGCAATGAGACTCAATATGAAGATCCCCATCTTCTCTCCCGTTCTCTCCATTGCCGCCCCAGCGATCTCTTATCAAATGCTTGGTTTCTTCAGTGATAATTGAAAAGACAGGAAGAGGTCTGTGTGGGCAGTTATGACAGAATGCGAGTCACAGCTGTGTATTTTTGGTGTGAAGAGTTTTTTTGAAGGGCGGGGGGAGGGGGGGGCACCGCGTTCTGAGTGTTACAAAGGGAAGTATTAATGCACTGCCTGACATCTATCACTTCTCCCTCTGGCAAAGCACACGCCTGCAATTCCAGCTGGCTGTCCCATCACACCAGTCCTGTCTGAGCATCTGGGATTGCATTTCTCAATATGTTGTAATGAGTCAAAATAAGGATGGTAGAATTGGACGGTCGATGTGGGGCACCTGCCTCATTCAACCGAGAAGTTCAGGAGGCTTTTGACAAGATGCAACGTAAGAGTGGTGAATCTGTGGAACTCTTTGCCGCGGAAGGCTGTGGAGGCCAGATCATTGAGTGTCTTTAAGACGGAGATAGATAGGTTCTTGATTAATAAGGGGATGAAGGGTGTGTAAAAGAAGCAAGAGAATGGGGATGAGAAAGAAGAGAGCCATGATTGAGTAGTGGAGTAGACTCGATAGGCCGAATGGCCTAATTCTGCTCCTATGTTTTATAGACATATGGTCTTAAGTGAGTTGTGTGTAAAATTAAAGTGCAGGGATGTGGGGGTAGTGTATAGAGATGGATTGAAAACTGCTGACAGACAGGAAACATCGACTCACACCAGAAGGATTTTCCAATCCCACTGACGGTGTATTGCTGCTGTCGCTTTTGCAGCAGCAAAGGGTGTTTTCAACCCGGTGACAGCTACAAAATGAAAGGATCCTTCCACAGCTCAATGGTGGGCCAGCTCCCACTGCCCCAAAAGACACAGTAGGTTACTCCCACCCAAAGAGCAGGAATAAACGGGTCATTTTCCAAATGGTAGGCAGTATCTAGTGGGGAATGAGTTTGTGAACAGAACTCTACTCCCCTGATGAAGGGACAGCGCTCTGAAAGCTAGTGGTTTTTGCTACCAAATCAACCTGTTGGACTTTAACCTGGTGTTGTGAGACTTCTTATTGTGCTTATCCCAGTCCAACGCCAGCATCTCCACATCATTGCTATAGTTACACAGAGCCTTGGTGAGGCCATGCTCGGAACATTGAGGAAGGATGTTCTTGCTATGGAGGGAGTGCAGTGTTGGTTTACCAGGCCGATTCCTGTGATGGCAGGATTGACAGATGAGGAGAGATTGAGTCAGTGAGGATTGTAATCGCTGGAATTTAGTAGAATGACAGGGGATCTGATAGAAAACTATAACAGAGTGGGAGTGGCACAGTGGTTAGCATTGCTGTTTCACAGCACCAGGGACTCAGGTTCAACTCTGGCCTTGGGTCACTGTCTGTGTGGAGTTTGCATGTTCTCCCCGTGTCTGTGTGGGTTTCCTCCGAGTGCTCCAGTTTGCTCCAGCAGTCCAAAGATGTGTGGGTTAGATTGATTGACCATGCTAAATTGACTATATCGGAGGGGCATAGCAGGGTAAATACGTGGGGTTATTGGAATAGGCCTGGTGGGATTATTGTCGGTGAAGATTTGATGGGCTGAGTTCTATGATGATTTCTACGATTCTATGATTAGCACAAAGTAGACAATGTAGATGTAGGAAAAATGTTCCCAATGATACGAAGTCCAAACGCGGGTCACGGTCTGAGGTAAAGCATTTAGGACTGAGGTGAGGGGAAATTTCTTCTCCCAGAGAGGAGTGAGCCTGTGGTATTCTCTACCACAGAAAGCAGTTGAGGCTAAAATGTTGTATGGTTTCAAGAAGAAGTTAAATATTGTTCCTGTGGTTAAAAGGATAACAGGATATAGAGGAGAGCAGTAACAGGGTATTCAGCCGGATGATCAGCTATGATCACACTGAATAGTGGAACAGGCTCGAATGACCAGTCCCTGCTCCTATTTTCCCTGTTTTTAAGAACAAACAGGGATCCTGGGCTGGGAGTTCCAGGTCTGGCAGCATCAGGCTCCGAATAGAGCTGTGTGCAGCTGTACATGGATGCAGAATGGAAATGCATTGGGAGCGATGGAAGGAGGGCTGACAACAGCAAAGATCAACTCTCTGACAAGGTTTAGAAAAATATGAAATCTCAACCTATTAGGCGCCTTCGGCAAGGCTGATTGGAGAGAAAATTAAAAGAAATAGATGGAAATGAAGCTTGCCGACCGTGCAAGAATTTCATAGAATCATACAATTCCTACAATGCAGAAGAGGCTATTTGGCCCATCAAGTCTGCACTGACTCTTCGACAGGCCTTATCTTACCCACACCTTATCCCTTAACTCCATGTACTTACCCCACTCATCTACATATCTTGGGACATTGAGGGACAGTTTAACATGGCCAATCTATCGAATCTGCACACCATTAGAGTATGGGAGGAAATCGGAGCACCCAGAGGACAACCCACATTGATATGTACAAACTCCTCACAGTGAGCTGAGCCAGGAATCGAACCCTGGTGCTGTGAGGCAGCAGCACTAACCACTGTGCTGACTTTCTAACGGAAATGGTGTTTTGTAGAATCAAAGAATCACAGCGTGATAGCAGCACTGAACCAGTCCATTCGACCCATCATATTGATGCTAGCTCTTTGCAAGAACAACTCATCGAGTCCCACTGCCCATCCTTTCCCTATAACTCTGCAATTTGCTTCAGGTCCGGTGTTTATCCAATTCCCTATGGAACAAGATGATTGTTTGGATGCACCAGTTAAAGCCATGTGGTGACAAGGCTCACAACACCAGATTCAAGTCCAACTGGTTTATTTGGTAGCACAAAGGTGAAGGAGCAGTGCTGCGAAAGCTCGTGTGTTGTGAGACTTCTTACTGTGCCCACTCCAGCTGGCATCTCCACATCATGGTGACAAGGAGCAGGGGCAGTTGGGAGCCTCCCTGCACATGCTAACCATCGCCACCCCGTGCAGAAGAGGGCACAACTTTGCTTTTTGATCTCTGAACTCTGGACCGGGTGTGGACATTGGCTAATAGCTGTTGATGGACAGTTTGACCAACGTGACAACAGGTGGGTGAGGCTTGGGGAGGGTAACAGAGGGCAGTTTGGGTGAGGCTTGGGAAGGGTAACAGAGGGCAGTTTGGGTGAGGCTTGGGGAGGGTAACAGAGGGCAGTTTGGTGAGTGAGGCTTGGGGAGGGTAACAGAGGACAGTTTGGGTGAGGCTTGGGAGGGTAACAGAGGGCAGCTTGAGTGAGGCTTGGGGAGGGTAACAGAGGGCAGCTTGAGTGAGGCTTGGGGAGGGTAACAGAGGGCAGTTTGCTGGGTGAGGCTTGGGGAGGGTAACAGAGGGCAGTTTGCTGGGTGAGGCTTGGGAGGGTAACAGAGGACAGTTTGGGTGAGGCTTGGGAGGGTAACAGAGGACAGTTTTGGGTGAGGCTTGGGGAGGTTACAGAGGGCGGTTTGGGTGAGGCTTGGGAAGGGTAACAGAGGGCGGTTTGGGTGAGGCTTGGGGAGGGTAACAGAGGACAGTTTGGGTGAGGCTTGGGGAGGGTTACAGAGGGCAGTTTGTGGGTGAGGCTTGGGGAGGGTTACAGAGGGCAGTTTGTGGGTGAGGCTTGGGGAGGGTAACAGAGGGCAGTTTGGGTGAGGCTTGGGGAGGGTTACAGAGGACAGTTTGGGTGAGGCTTGGGGAGGGTTACAGAGGGCAGTTTGGGTGAGGCTTGGGAAGGGTAACAGAGGGCACTTTGGGTGAGGCTTGGGTGAGGGCAGTTTGGGTGAGGGTAACAGAGGGCAGTTTGGGTGAGGCTTGGGGAGGGTTACAGAGGGCAGTTTGGGTGAGGCTTGGGGAGGGTTACAGAGGGCAGTTTGGGTGAGGCTTGGGGAGGGTTACAGAGGGCAGTTTGGGTGAGGCTTGGGGAGGGTTACAGAGGGCAGTTTGGGTGAGGCTTGGGGAGGGTAACAGAGAGCACTTTGCTGGGTGAGGCTTGGGGAAGGTTACAGAGGGCAGTTTGGTGGGTGAACCTTGTGATCAGCTGGGCATGTAGAACTGATCGGCTGCCATCTGTTGTCTCTGGAAGGGGTACCCCGTTCGAATGACCAATCATTGAAATCACACTGGAGGCTGAAGAATTTACCTCCATCAGTCATCTCGTTGATAAGTGTTGGACCGTAAAGTACCTTCATATTTGGAGAGATTTGTTGAGGAATGGAAGGCTTCACAAGTTAAAGAAATACTCTGATTGACTGTTTTATAACACCATTTCCAAGACCCAGCTGGAGAAGCTATTCCGACACTGTGAGAAGGTTAATTCACGTTGTATCCCAGTGGATGTTAGCCTGGAATCCAGCATCAGAACACCAGAGAGGTTTGGACAAAACTGAGGAGATGGGAGTGATACTGTTAAAGCGAAGGCTCACTCCATCTGGGACAATTCCTGAGGTCAAGGTAACAACTCCTGCTGTTTTCCATTCAATACCATCCACTCCTTCAAGATGCTGACTTTAGCTGAGGGTTGTGACTGAGTCAATGGGCAGTATTTGAGTGAAAACTTGTAGCTGCTGTGTATCAGTTACAGTTCTTCTATCTCAGCTAGGAGTTGCTTTTCTCCGAGATACGGATTTCTATGTGAGATTCATAGGCAACCTGATTTAATTCATACCTATCTTCATCCCTTCCCCCACCCTCGCCAGCGCAGACAAAGAGAAACTTGAGCTCAGGAAGGAAACTGGTGTGATCAGGCAGTTGATTGGAGATGTGTTGAGCCTGGTGCAGTCTCCCTTACCACAGTAAAACTGTGAACAGTCACAAGTGTGAAGTGTTGAGATCACGCTGAGCACCTCATCGCCAGCTTAGTGAGGTATCTGTTAATATCTACCACAGGCTGACATTTCAACTGCCTGCATGTATTCACAAAACAGGAATAAACAGAAATAAAACAAACCCACAAACTAATTCATCTGATATTCCAGATCTGAATCAAATGTAAGCCACAGATTTAAGTTCATCTATACCCAGCCCATATGCACATAGCTTGGTTTGTACAGAGCAGGGTCTGTACACAGCTCAATATATACCCGGCTTGCTGTGTACACAGCCCGGTATGTACCCGGCTCGGTCTGTACACAGCCCAATGTGTACCCGGCTTGCTGTGTACACAGCCCGGTATGTACCCGGCTCGGTCTGTACACAGCCCGGTATGTACCTGGCTCGGTCTGTACACAGCCCAATGTGTACCCGGCTTGCTGTGTACACAGCCCGGTATGTACCCGACTCTGTCTGTACACAGCCCATATGTACCCGGCTTGCTCTGTACACAGCCCCATATATACCCGGCTTGCTGTGTACACAGCCCAATATGTACCCGGCTCGGTCTGTACACAGCCCAATGTGTACCCGGCTTGCTCTGTACACAGCCCAATATATACCGGCTTGCTGTGTACACAGCCCGGTATGTACCGGCTCGGTCTGTACACAGCCCAATATCTACCCAGCTTGCTCTGTACACAGCCCAAATGTACCCGGCTTGCTCTGTACACAGCCCAATATGTACCCGGTTGCTCTGTACACAGCCCAATATGTACCCGGCTTGCTCTGTACACAGCCAATATGTACCCGGCTTGCTCTGTACACAGCCAATATATACCCTGCTCGTACACGCCCAATATATACCCGGTTGCTCTGACAAGCCAATATGTACCCGCTCGGTCTGTACAGCAATTCCCGGCTCTCTGTACACAGCCCAATATTACCAGCTTGCTCTGTAACAGCCCATATGTACCCGCTCGGTCTGTACACAGCCCAATGTTACCGGCTTGCTCTGTACACAGCCCAATATGTACCGCTTGCTCTGTACACAGCCAATATATACCCAGCTTGCTCTGTACACAGCCCAATATATACCCAGCTTGCTCTGTACGCAGCCCAATATGTACACGGCTCGGTCTGTACACGGCTCAGTCTGTACACGGCTCGGTCTGTACACGGCCCAATATATACCCGGCCCGCGCCTGTACCCGGCCCGGGCCTGTACACAGTCCAATGTGTACCCGGCTTGCTCTGTACATAGCCCAATAAATACCCGGCTTGCTCTGTACACAGCCCAATATGTACCCGGCTTGCTCTGTACACAGCCCAATATATACCCGGCTTGCTCTGTACACGGCCCAATATGTACCCGGCTCGGTCTGTACGCAGCCCAGGCCTGTACCCAGTACCGGCCCACGCCTGTACCCGGCCTGGGCCTGTACACAGTCCAATGTGTACCCGGCTTGCTCTGTACACAGCCCAATATGTACCCGGCTTGCTCTGTACACAGCCCAATATGTACCCGGCTTGCTCTGTACACAGCCCAATATGTACCCGGCTTGCTCTGTACACAGCCCAATATGTACCCGGCCCGGGTCTGTACCCGGTACCGGCCTGCGCCTGTACCCGGCCTGGGCCTGTACACAGTCCAATGTGTACCCGGCTTGCTCTGTACACAGCCCAATATGTACCCGGCTTGCTCTGTACACAGCCCAATATGTACCCGGCTTGCTCTGTACACAGCCCAATATATACCCGGCTTGCTCTGTACACGGCCCAATATATACCCGGCCTGGTCTGTACCCGGCCCGGGCCGCGCCTGTACCCGGCCCGGGCCTGTACACAGTCCAATGTGTACCCGGCTTGCTCTGTACACAGCCCAATATGTACCCAGCTTGCTCTGTACACAGCCCAATATGTACGCGGCCCGGGCCTGTACGTGGCTCGGTCTGTACGCGGCCCAATGTGTACCCGGCTCGGTCTGTACGCGGCCCAATACGTACCCGGCTCGGTCTGTACACGGCCCAATACGTACCCGGCTCGGTCTGTACGCGGCCCAATACGTACCCGGCTCGGTCTGTACACAGCCCAATATGTACCCGGCCCGTGCCTGTACCCGGCCCGGGCCTGTACACCATTCGGCCTGTACACGGCCCGGGCCTGTACACCATTCGGCCTGTACACGGCCCGGGCCTGTACACCATTCGGTTTGTACACGGCTTGACCTATGTGTAGCTGGGTCTATATGCTGCTCAGTCTGTACAATATTCAGATATAGTTTGATCCAAACAGTAATCAGACTATGCAGCAACCCCATTCTGTGTTGGTCCATACAATGCACAGTCTGCATTGAGCTCAGACCATGCAGATTTCAGTCTGTACAATGTCCCGTCAATTCTAAACCCGAGGCTGAATGACTGTATTTGAGCAGCCCATGTTATAATGTAACCAATAGCAGAGTGATGTGGTGGTCAGCTGACCCAGTATAAATAGAAAGTCGGTGAGGATTATGGAGAGCTTGTGTTGCTCAGTGAGTGGCTTCAGTGCTAGTGTTTCATCAAAAAAAAAATTCTTTATTAAACTGTTTTAATTGCTTTACTTTGTGAAGTTAGTTATTTCATTGCTTTCAACTGAAGGATCCTTACTGCTGGATGAACACCCAATGAGAGATTGGGTCAACGGGGCAGATACTGGAATCTAAGAGTATGAGGCAGGATCTAATGGGAATGTTTCAGATTCTGACAGACTGGATGCAGGGATGATATTCCCTCTGGCTGGGAGAGTCCAGTACAAAGGGGTCACAGTCTCAGGATTTGGGTAGGATAAAGCTGTATATCAACTTGCAAGTGTAATTTCAAATGGCAATCTTTTGTAACGGGAAATGTGTTTATGAGTAACAGTGGTCAACAGTTGTGATTCAGGAGCTATATTGATTTGTAAACCTGTTTATGAAAGTCAATCTTGCTGAATTTCTGCCAACTTAATAACCACAGTGAGAATTCGCACAAAACCAGATTAAAGTCCAACAGCTTTATTTGTAGCAAATGCCACTAGCTTTTGGAACTGCTGTTCCTTTTGTTCCTATGGAAGTGGGCACTGTTATCACCCTCCCCCCACCCTTGGGGCTGGTTATCACCCTCCCCCCACCCTTGGGGTTGGTTATCACCCCTCCCCCCACCCCTGGGGCTGGTTATCACCCTCCCACCACTCCTGGGGTCTGGTTATCACCCTTCTACCACCCTAGGGTCTGGTTATCACCCTCCCATACTCCTGGGGTCTGGTTACACCCCACCTCCCCCCCAACTCCTGGGGTCTGGTTATCACCCTTCTACCACTCCTAGGGTCTGGTTATCACCCTCCCCCATTCCTGGGGTCTGGTTATCACCCTCCCCCATTCCTGGGGTCTGGTTATCAATGCCCCCCCCACTCCCGGGGTTTGATTATTGCCCCCCCCGGGCTCTGGTAATTGACTAACACGGCTCCTTAGCTTTTTAACCTTCACTCCCAGCCTGAAGGCACAGCTGTAATCTCATCCCCTTTTCTCTGGGTGATCCTGTTTTAACTCTGCAGGAACTATTAACCTTGGACATCTCACTGAGCTTGTGTTCCAATCAGGGCCCTAACTGAACAAGGCTTTTGCCCTGTTTTATTGTTTGAAGCAGATCGATTCAGTCGCGGCATCAAAGATGAGGCATCAGCGGCTGAGGAGGGAAGTCAAGGACAACGCAAAAGCAAAGGAAAAATCATAGAAAGTGGCGAGGATTAGTGGGAAGCCTTTAAAAGTGAGCAGAGGACAGCAATTAGAGAGGAGATGAAACATGAGTGTAAATTAACTGGTAATAATACAGTTTTTTTTTCAATCTGTAAAAGATGAGGTAAAATAGCCATTGGACCACTAGAAAATGAGAAGTAATAATAAGAAACAAAGCAAGAGCACAGGAACTGAATGGTTACTTTGCATCAGTTTTTATGATGGAAGACACCAGTGGGATGCCAGAGCTCCAGGAGAGTCGGAGGGCACAAGTGAGTGTACTGGCCATCACTAAGGAGAAGCTTCCGGGGAGACTGAAAGTGAATAAATCACCGAGACCGAATGGACTACGTCCCAGGAATTCAAAAGAGATAGCTGAGGAAATTGTGGAGGAATTGGTGGTGATTTTTCAGGAATCACTGGAGGCAGGGAGGGTACCAGAGGACTGGAAAGTAGCGAATGTAACACCGCTGTTTCAGAAAGGAGGGAGGCAGTAGGCAGGAAATCATAGACCAGTTAGCCTGACTTCGGTCGTTGGCAAGATTTTAGAGTCCGTTGTTAAAGATGTGATCGCAGAGCATTTGGAACTGCATGATAGAGTAGGATTGAGTCAGCATGGCTGTGTCGAGGAGAGGTCATGTCTCATAAATCTGTTAGAGTTCTTTGAGGACATAACAAGGAAATTAGATAAAGGAGAGCCAGTGGACGTGATTTATTTAGATTTCCTGAAGCCCTTTGACAAGATGCCACATAGGAACCTGTTAAATAAGTTAAGTGACCATGGTGTTAAGGGTAAGATCTTAGCATGGATCGAGGATTGGCTGACTGGCAGAAGGCAGAGAGTGGGGATAAAGGAATGTTTTCCAAGATGGCAGCCGGTGACTAGTGGTGTGCCTCAGTCGGTCAGTCTTGGGACCACTTTTCACAATATACATTAACGATTTGGAGGAAGGAACTGAAGGCACTGTTGCTAAGTTTGCAGATGATACAAAGATACGTAGAGGAGCAGGTAGTATTGAGGAAGCAGTGGGGCTGCAGAAGGACTTGAACAGGTTGAGCGAGTGGGATAGAAGTGACAGATGGAATACAATGTGGAAAAACGTGAGGTTATGTACTTTGGAAGGAGGCAGAAACTATTTTCTAAATGGGGAAATGCTTCAGAAATCAAGCACAAAGGGACTTGTATCCAAGGAAGGATGTGCTGACCTCGGAAAGGGTCCAGAGGAGGTTCACAAGACTGATCCCTGGAATGAAGAGCTTGTTGTATGAGGAGCATTGAGGACTCTGGATCTGTACTCGTCGGAGTTTATGGGGGGATCTTATTGAAACTGACAGGATACCGAGAGGCCTGGAGAGGATGTTTCCACTAATAGGAAAACTAGAACCAGAGGGCACAACCTCAGGCTAAAGGGACAATCCTCGAAAATAGAAATGAGGACAAATTTCTTCAGCCAGAGAGCGGTGAATCTGTGAAACTCTTTGCTACAGAAGGTTGTGGAGATCAGGTCATTGAGTGTCTTTAAGACAGAGATAGATAGGTACTTGATTGATAAGGGGATCAGGGATAATGGGGAAAAGGCAGGAGAATGGGAATGAGAAAATTTATTTAATGATTGAATGGTGGAGCAGACTGGATGGGTCGAGTGGCCTAAAATTCTGCTCCTACATCTTATGGCCTTACCATAGGGTACAGCGAGCGTTACTTTTTTACACATCCCCCTGTCAGCTTTATCTTATTGATAACCTGGAAACCTTGAGGGATAACTCTGCTAGTTGTTTTTTCCCTTTGCAGTTGCTGTTTGTTATCTTTGGGAAAGTTCCAAGAGTTATTTACATTGAGCACACATTGCTGAGATTATTTCCTGCTTTTTTTCTTGTTATATTTCTTTTCTGTTTTTTTTTGCTGCATCTCTCCTTTGCTGCAAGGTTGTACCACACCTTGGTATGACTCCTGTTCTGCCCTAGACCACAAGAAACTACAAAAGGTCGTGAATGTAGTCCAATCTATCACGCAAACCAGCCTCCCATCCGTTGACTCTGTCTAACTTTCCACTGCCTCGGCAAAGCGGCCAGCGTAATTAAGGATTCTACACACCCAGAAATTCTCTCTTTCACCTGCTTTTGTTGGGGGAAAAAGATACAAAAGTCTGAGATCACATACCAACCAACTGAAGAACAGCTTCTTCACTGCTGCTTAGACTTTCGAATAGACTTGCCTTTCATTAAGTTGATCTTTCTCTAACCCGAGCTATGACAGTAACACTACATTTTGTACTCTCTCGTTTCCTTCTCTATGAATGGTATGCTTTGTCTGTATAGTGTGCACAAAGCAATACTTTTCACTGTATGTTAATACATGTGACAATAATAAATCAAATCAATTGCTCTCAGTAACATTGCTGTGCTGTTCAAATCCAGCATGAGAGTCACAGTTGAAAACAAAATGTTCCCTTGCTTTGGTATGGTTTTTTTGAGTGGAATTACCGCAAAGATCCATTCTCCTCCTTACCAGTGAGTTCCATTTTAATATTGGTACAGTTGATAACTTTTTGAAGATTAATCACTGCTCACACAAACGCCTGTTTATTTTATTGAACTAGCTAACAACATGGATTCTGTGACCCTATATTACACTGGTTAACAAAGCAAGGCAGGCTAAAGGAGATATACAGTACATAACACATTTAACAAAAGATTAGTCGGCAAGCTAAGGGTCATGGAGTTGGGGTAATAATGTAGCATGAATTAAGGATTGGTTAATGGATAGAACACAGAGAGTGAGCATGAATGGGGCCATTTCAAGTTGACAAGTAGTGAATAGTGAAATGCCACGAGAAATGGTACTGGAATCTCAACTATTTACAATTTTTATTAATGACTCAACTGAAGGAACATTTTATGATCTTACAAAGAATAATGCAAGAAAGTTGCTGATGATACCAGGTTGGCTAGGAAGATAAGCTGTGAGGAGAACACAGGAGGTAGAGACATGTTCAGTTAGTGGGCAACAAGATGTCAGATGGAATAAAGTTATTGACTTTGATCATAAGAAAAATTGAATATTTTTTAAAAAGGTGTGAAACTTCTAAGTGCTGATGTTCAAAGAGAATAGTATGTACTTGTACAAGGGATGCAGAAAGCTCACATGGAGCAATTAGGAAGCCAAATGACATGTTGACCTTTATTGTGAGGGGTTTGTTGTGCAGGAATAAATAAATCTTACTACAGTTGTAAAAGGTTTTAGTGAGACCACATCTTGGGCAGTGGGTCAGTTTTTCTTTTCACACTTAAGAAAGAATGTACTTGCATTGGGGGCAGTACAGCAAACATTCACTCAGTTGATGCCTGACCTGAGGGGATTGTCCAATGATAAGAGGCAAGGTAAATTGGGGTTGTATTCACAGAAGTTTAGAAGAATGAGGGGTAATCTCAGTGAAACCTATAAAATTATGAAGGGGCTTGCTAGGATCGACACTGAGCCATTGAGACAATTCTCCCAAAAATGCTGAACTGGCAGGAAAACTGTTCTAAATCCCAACTGCTTTCTCAGTCGAACTTCTCACCTGAATCTGTGCATTGTGGACATCCCAGTCCGGAATATCATGAAACATTCGGGAGGAGGGGTGGGGAACACAGCGCCGAGTCCAGCCTGAACTTGGCAGGATGAGTGGGAACCCAGGCATGCGCATATCGCTGGGCGATTGCTGAACAGACCTCCCAGCATCCAAACCACTGCCATCCAATCCCCACTCACATCACTGGCCTCATCGCTGGCCCCCCCCGACAGAGACATCACTGGTCCCCACAAACCACCCCCCCACCCCACCCCACAGAGACATCACTGGCCCTCACAAACCCCCTCCCCACACAGAGACATCACTGGCCCTCTTTCTGTTGCTGCCGATGGCCCGCAATGCCTTGTTAACGTCCAGTTTTGAGCCTCTAGTTTTGTTTTAAATCTGTCCCGTTTGGAACAGCGGTAGTGCCACGTAACATGATGGAGGACATCCCCAGTGTGAAGATTGACTGTTCTATAAGGTATGATTTGGTAAGAGTGAGTATGTCAGGACGTTGCTTGATTCGCCCGGGGAAGCAGTTAAGAGTTAACCACATTGCTGTGGTTCTGGAGTCACATGTAAACCAGACTGGGTAAAACAGGTTTACTTCCCTCAAGAATATGAGTAAACTAAATGGGGGTTTTTACGATAAGCAATGATGGTTTTGTGGTCTCCATCACCGAGAATAGTTTTACATTGCAGATTTACACTGCTGAACACCCATAATTATCCCCTCTCCCTCGGCTTTTAGCTAAAAAAGTCCTTAATTTTTAGTTTGCTTTGTGTAAAAATCGAACCTAGTTTTTTTAAGGAACAGCAACCGCACATCTCGTCTACAGATAGAAACTACTTGTGGAATTGAAAACGATACATAATAACTGAGGTGAAATGGGAATGAAGTGGATCAGGCATGAGCAAGGAAACCTCCTGCTGGTGATGGCACAGAAGTTAATTATTACATTGCAATAAACTGCTGATAAGAGAAGTAAACCAGTGGGAATGGAGTGTACAGCAGCTAACTGGACTGAGAAATAATAACACAAATAGAAACAAGGATCAGAATAAGAACAAAAACACTTCTCTCAGTAAAATGTTCATGGAAATCTGAAACATTCAGTGTTACCATTCAACTGTTCACCCTCCATGCTGCAAGATCTTTCGGAAGTAGCCTTTGTTTTTATAGTGGAGCCTCTTCTGAATACCTCAAATGATCCCAGAGGGAATTGGCTGTTTTGGGCATCAGGAGATGGGCAAGGTGAACCCCCCCCCCACCCCGTTCCTGCTCCAGCCGCTGCCACCATGTTACAGGCCACCTCATCTCAGACCTCCAGCCGCTGCTCAACAGCATCTGCTTGCCCACTTCCATTTCTCATCTCCAAGGCTTTCCTACCAATTCCCCTTGCCCCAGCTCTCCCTTTTCTTAAAGACTGATTAGGCTCTCCGTTTGCCACTTTTTAAGATTTATTTAAGCCTTAAATAAACCTTAAGGCTTAGTAAGGCTCACATTAACACTGCAATTGAGTTACTGTGAAATCTCTAGTCATCACGCTCTGGCATCTGTTTGGGTCAATGTGCCTAACCAGCATATCTTTGGAGTGAGAGAGGAAACTGGACGAAACCCATGCAGACACGGGGAGAATGTGCAAACTCCACACAAAAGGTGACCCAAGCCGGGAATCGAACCCAGGTCCCTGGCACTGTGAAGCAGCACCTCCTAATCACTGTGCCACCCACTTACCCAGTCAGGTAAATTATGAAGCAGTTTTTAAAATCCCCTCTCTTTTTCCTCTTGCCGTTGTTGTTTTCCTCCTTGTTCTCTTTCTGTTAGAAGTATCCACATATCAACTTCATGATTAAAAACAACAATTCATTTCAGCCACTGAAAATATTATTCCTGATTATTCCTGTTTGACTTGACCCTTTACTTTTTGCCCCCAAAAGTTTGATTTGTACACGAATGTATACGATACTAATTGAACTTAAATTCCATCCATTGGAAAGGTTTGGCCATGTGTTTGTAAAACTTTAGCCTATACTTCAGGTTGTTAGTTTACTGACATTATTACCGTGCAATCTCCTTCCTACCATGAGCCTCATGCTAATCCTTGGTGGTTTTTAATGTTTGTTCTTCCCTTATTCCAATCCCAATGTTTTTTACCAAAGCTTTCTCTTCAACATTCAAATGTGTTCTAATGAAAAATTGAACAGTACAAAGAACAAAACAGCATGGGAAACAGGCCCTTCGGCCCAACGAGCCTGCGCCGCCACCCCGATGTTCCCACCTCTACCCGTGATCCCTCTGTATGTTTAAAGATCTATGGATTAAAAACCAAATTTGAGACAATTTAAGGAGAATTTGTTTTGCCAGTTAGCCTAACAGCACATCTTTGAGATGTGGGAGGAAACTGGAGCACGTGGAGAAAACCCACGCAAGCACAGGGAGAATGCGCAAACTCCCACAGACACAGGCCCAAATCCATGTATCTGCACAGCACAGCGATAGTCACTGAGCTGTCGTGTTACCCATCAAATGGTCCAGGTCAAGCGCACACTAACGACATGAAGCACTAGGATACTCTCGAAATAAAAAATCCAAGAGCAGCCCTCTTACGGCCCATTGCGTGAATGTCCCTTGTTAGACAACAAGGTGGACCAAAGCACCTGTAGGATAAAAACAAGTACATCAATATCATCATCTATTTACATACTTCCCAGGGACTCCCAAAGCTCATGATCCCTATTTTAAATCAGTTTTCTATACCCCTCCATTCCCATTCTGTCATGTGCCCATCTAAGTATTTCTTAAATAACTCGAGTGCCTGCCTCCACCACTTTACTTGGCAGCACATTCCATACCCCCACCACCCTCTGTGTGAAAAAACTCCCTCTAGCATCCAAATTATACCTTACCCCCCTCACCCTAAGTCCGTGACCACTCGTGCTATTAGACTCCATCCTAGGAAAAAGCTTAACCCTGTTTACTCTATCTATACCCCTCATAATCTTGTACACCTCTATCAGATCTCCTCTAAGTCTATGTCTTTCTAAGGAAAACAGTCCCAATTTTCCTAATCTCTCCTCATAACTCAGACCTTCCATACCAGGCAGCATCCTGGTAAACCTCCTCTGCACACTCTCCAGAGTCTCCACGTCCTTCCGGTAGTAAGGCGACCAGAACTGGACACAGTATTCCAAATGAGGTCTAACCAACGTTTTATACAACTGCAACATTAAAGGCCAGCTCTTGTACTTTACATCCCTTCCTATAAAGGCTAACATACTATATGCCTTCTTCACAACCTTCTCCACTTGTATTGGCTGAATTTTCTCTCCACAGATGCTGTCAGACCTGCTGAGTATTTCCAGCAGTTCAGTATATCGCTCAGTGATCAGGGCTGGTGAATCTGCTTTTTCACTAAACTTGATGCCATGAAAAAAGATAAAATACTTTTAATACTCACTGAATTTCTCATTCCAAGTTATAGAAAGTGCTTAATCATTCATATATCAATAGAACTATCAGCAGCTTCAAAGAATAAAAACAGAACGAATACTACACTTGTGCTCGGCTCTCACAGTCAGTGTTGTGAGCAATTAGCACCCACCTCACTTATCCTGCTTCAGGTTCTCAAGGCCTCCCTACAGAACCTTTAAGATTCATTAACAGAAAGAGATTCCACTCCCTGAATGTTCAACTCGTGTGTGACCATAATACGAACATTATGCCCGTCTGTGGAAGACACCTAGGCAATGTGCGTGACAGCTTCATTGTCAGGAGCTCTGACATCCTGGATCCATTTGAGGAGGAGCCCAGATTACGGGCTGGCTCCTGGGTGATGTGGGTTACCTGTTTCAGACATGACGACTGTGTGAAGGCCTGTGACAGAGGCGGAGACGTGCTTTACTGAGCCCCATAGCCACCCGTGTGCTAGTGGAGCAGTGCATTGGTCTCCTCAAAATGCGATTCTGGTGCCTGGACCACTCTGGCGGAGCCTTGCAGTACAACCCTGTGATCTCTTGCTGTGTTGTGATGGTGTGCCGTGCCTTGCATAATCTGGCTCTGCAGATTATTTGAGGAGGAGGATGTGGATGCTGACCAGCCGGACATCACTGGGATGGAGGAAGGTAATAAAGAGCATGCTGAGGAACACCACCCAGGTGTTGGAGGGCTGGCGTCTCAAATGGGACACGTGAGGGAGACTCTGATTACCAGGTGGTTCAGTCACTAGGGGCTTGTGTCTGTGAGTTCCTTTGCCCCCCCAAAATGCCTTCTATCTCCTGCAACATCGTCACACCACAATGTGGGCCTGGGTATGCTGTGTTAGCTTTTTTGGCAGGCAGGAAAATGATGAGGACTCGCTAAGCATCATTATGATGAAGCTCTGGTGCAAATTAGTCTGACTGCTACCTGAGCTCCACATGCAAGCTGGCACTGAGCCCACATCTGTGTTGTGGGTAAAGAATCTGAGACCCCCAGACAGGGGCCTGGAGCGAGTCAGGTGGGGGACTGGAGGGAATCGCTCATGGGTTCTGAGGAACCAATGGCTTTCTTTTCTCAGTGACGTAGCATTGAAGGGCCTCTACAATTGTTATCGATATGAAGCATCCCTCCGGCAATCATCAGTGGCAGAGGATTTCTATTCAAGATAAATTAGTTACAAGTGGGTGGTGAAAAAACATTTAATAATTGCAATAAAGGTGTTTAAATAATACATTCTAATATAAAAGTTTGAACAGAAGACATTAAGGTGCTTAAATATCTTTCTAACCAATGCAGTCCTTCATTTTAGTCACTTCTTAGCCTTATGTGGCCAACCACTATGCCTCAGTGACTCCCCAGAATGTACATTGGATGTGGAGGGAGCCAGCTCCCTACCTCGCCCTGTTACCTGTGATGCGCATGGTGGGTGAGCTCTGGAGTCCTGGACCTTGAGGGCCCTGAACTTCCTTCCAGGTGATGGGGATGTTTCCATGATCCCTTCATGTCCCTGGGCTGCGTCGCTGTCTCCTGGCTGGAAGGCCCCGGAATGGGGCCAAGCCTTCCTTCTCCTTTGGGTTCCTGTAGGCCCTTTCGTCACTCCGTGGGATGGCGGTGCTTCTGGAGCGAGCTCCAGACCAAAAGGGCTGCAGACCAGTGAGCCTCACATCTGTGGTGGGTAAGCTGTTGGAAGGTATTTTCAAAGACCGGATCTATAGGCATTTAGAGACGCAAAGACTGATTAGAGACAGTCAGCACGGCTTTGTGAGTGGAAAATCATGTCTGACAAATGTGATTGAGTTTTTTGAAGAGGTAATGAAGAAGGTAGATGGGGGCAGTGCAGTTGATGTTGTCTACATGGACTTTAGCAAAGCCTTTGACAAGATACCACATATAGGTTGTTGCACAAAGTTAAATCTCTCAGGATCCAGGATGAGTTGGCTAAATGGATACAAAATTGGTTTGATAACAGAAGCAGAGGATTGTCGTAGAGAATTGTTTTTCAAACCAGCGGTGTGCCTCAGGGATCAGTGCTGGGTCCATTATTATTTGTCATTTATATTAATGATTTGGATGAGAATATAGGGGGCATGGTTAGTAAGTTTGCAGATGACACCAAGATTGATGGTATAGTGGACAGTGAAGAAAGTTATCCTGGATTGCAATGAGATCTTGATCAATTGGGTCAGTGAGCTGAAGAATGACAAATGAAGTTTAATTTAGATAAATGTGAGGTGATGCATTTTGGTAGATTGAACCAGGACTTATTCAGTTAATGGTAAGGTGTTGGGAAGAGTTACAGAACAAAGAGATCTAGGGATACATGTTCATAGCTACTTGAAAGTGGAGTCACAGGTGGACAGAAGGATGGAGAAGGCATTTGGCATGCTTGGTTTCATTAGTCAGAACATTGAATACAGGAGTTGGAACATCTTGTTGAAGTTGTACAAGACATCAGTAAGACCACACTTGGATTACTGTGTGCAATTCTGTTTTCACCCTGTAATAGATATTGTTAAGCTCAAAAGAGTGCAGAAAAGATTTACTAGGATGTTACTGTGACTTGATGATTTGAGTTATAAGGAGAGGCTGGATAGAAAGGGACTTTTTTCTCTGGAGCATAGGAGGCAGGGAGGTGATCTTATAGAGATCTCTAAAATAATGAGGGGCACAGATCAGCTAGATAGTCGATATCTTTTCCCAAAGGTAGGGGAGTCTAAAACTAGTGGGCATAGGTTTAAGATGAGAAGGGAGAAATACAAAAGTGTCCAGAGGGGCAATTTTTTTCACACAAGGGTGGTGAGTGCCTGGAACAAGCTGCCAGAATAGTAGTGGAGTTTGGTACAATTTTATCTTTCAAAAAGCGATTAGACAGTTACATGGGTAAAATGGTTATGGAGGGATATGGGCCAAATGCAGGCAACTGGGACTTAGGGATTTCAGAAAAAGGCCAGCAGGATGGGTGGGAGCTACAGCAGGTGCTTGTGCTCCATTCGGATCTATCCCTGTAACACAGGAAACAAGGTTAAGTGCACAGGAGGGAGAGGAATCAGGAATGCCAAACACATGATTCACATTCTTTCATTGAACATAGAACAAAGCACCAACAAAATAACATCACAGGAATAGGCCCTTCAGCTCTCCAAGGCTGTAGCGAACAGGCTGTCTGTCTGATTAATAACTCCCTATTTCCGAGACTATGTACCTCTATTCCCATCTCATTCAAATAGCTGTAGAGTTGCCCTTAATGGTCACTATTGTATCTGCATTCGCAATCTCCCCAGACAGCGAGTTCCAGGCACACTCTCTCTGCAAATAGTCACGCCTCGTACATCTCTTTTAAACATTGCCCCTCGTACCCAAAATTTGCACCCTGAGAAGTTGCCCCAAAGTGAGTGGAGGAATGACAGATGCTCACGTCTAGATAGCAGACAGACCATACTGTCACTAATAACCTGCGTCTCCCCTTCCCTTAACACCTCCAGCACCAGCTCCTCGAAGGGGGGTGAGGACCCAATGATCTTACTCACCACCCCCTGTCTTCACTCTCTCACGGGTGTTGTGGTCGGTCTTCCCGCGTGGAGACAGAAGGAGCCATGAAAGGAATGATGGTGTGACTCCTGCGGAGTATCAGGTGGTGACCCTGAGAAGGCAAACCCAGTGGGGTTCACCGGGGCGGATGGGAAGGAGCTGCTTGGGGGTCAGGAGGTGGAAACGTGCAGAATACTGGGGCTGGGAGGATCTGGGGGAGATTTGGGGGAAGATGCTAGATGGGGTTCAGCACTTCCCCTTGCTACACGGATGAGGTTATTTTGGCACTGCTTCCCGGTTCAGGGGTGGGAGGGGAGTGGAGGCGGGGCAGTGTCCTGGCACTGCCCGAGGCAGCGACTGCCTCCCAGGCTGCATTTCCATCAGCACCCCCCTCCCCTGGGGGCTGCGTCCTGGTGTTGAGGATCCAGCAGTGTCCCCAGGTCACCCTCGCTGTCCTGCACTGCCTGCCTGGAGTTTTTATGGAGCTGTCCCTCATTAGGCTGCCTGGCGGAGCTTTCCAGCAAGTTCCGTACAGTTTGTGTGTTCGCATTGAGGGGAAGGCAAGGGAGCATTTAAGGTGTGCTGATGGGGCAGGGAAATCACTGCCTCAATGATTGAGGACAGGGGAGGGAGAGGGAGGTGTCACACAGCCATCAGAGTCTGGAGGAGATGGGGGCTTGTGCAGGAGGGTCCAGTTTGGGGATGAGGGGGTAAATCACTCCATCTGTATGGCGGGGGGGTGGGGGGAGGGTGGATCTCTGCCTGCAATGAAAGGGAAGGAGCACGGGGGGGGGGGTGAGGTCTGCTGTCACTCTTCCTGAGATTGTTGACGGAGAAGGGGGAGGGGTCCGTGGGTGGATGTGGGGCTCAGTAATGTTGCGGAGAGTGGGACAATGTCTGCGGCGGGCCAGGGGGACGCATTCTCTGGCCTAGGAACAATACAGTAAGAAGTCTGACAACACGTCGTCAGTGTATGCTTAAACTGGACCATCTGATGGACAACATGACAGCTCAGAGACTATCACTGTTGCTGTGCTGACACGTGGATTTGGGCCTGTGTCTGTGGGAGTTTGCGCGTTCTCCCCGTGGTTGCGTGGGTTTTCTCCGGGTGCTCCGGTTTCCTCCCACATCCCAAAAATGAGATCTTAGGCTGATTGGGTAACAAATTGTCCCTATATTGGTCTCTATATGTCATTAAGACGTTAGGACGGCGGTGCGGGCTCGTTGGACCGAAGGGCCTGTTTCCCGTGTTGTGTTGCTCTTTGTTCTTTGTTCTTTGTAACACCAGTTTTAAATCCAACCGATTTATTTGATAGTAAACACGTAAGCTTTCGGCTCTATGGCCTTCTTCAGGCGAATGAGGTGTTCTGGTCTCCAATAGCACACATATCAGCACAGACAGTTTACAGATTACTGATTAGAATGTGAATCTTTACACCTAACATGCTATTCAAGTCTTAAAGTGGCTAACAATGTGAGCGGAAGAAGCCAGAACACCTCATTCACCTGATGAAGATCATAGAGTCGAAAACTTGTGAGTTTACTATCAAATAAATCGGTTGGATTTAAACCTGGTGTTGTCAGACTTCTTACTGTGTTTACCCCAGTCCAACGCCAGCATCTCTTCACCAGGAACAATACAACAGGAGGGAATTATCTGTTTTTTCTGCGTGTGTGCGGTTGGAAGTGCTGATCGGGGCTCCATATTTTCAAGCGTGTTAAGCCTCACTCACAGGCTTTGTGCAGCACGATTTGGAATCACTGATTTTGTTTTCAGGCAGAGTGTGTATGGGGAGCGGGGGTGGGTGTTGCTGGAGTATGGCTCTAAAAGTTGGTTTGAAACACTCCCACCAGGTTCCAGTCTGCCCAGCACTTTGAATCAAAATGGTAAAATTGGGCCTGAAATTTCTGACTGCTGCCCCTAGATGTCAGTCTTTCCTCAGTGATAACACTTTAATCTCTGAATGGGAAGGTCTCGGGTAGAACTGTCTCTCCCGGATTTAAACACATGATCCATGCTGACATTTCAGTGCCGCACTAAGCGAACACTGCACTGTTAAACATGTCGTTGTGATATTCAAAGAACAAAGAACAAAACAGGACAGGAAACAGGCCCTTCGGCCCAACGAGCCCGCACCGCCACCCCGATGTTCCCACCTCTACCTGTGATCCCTGCCTGTTTATAGATCTATGGATTAAAAACCAAATTTGAGACAATTTAGGGAGAATTTGTTTTGCCAATTAGCCTAAGAGCACATCTTTGGGATGTGGGAGGAAACCAGGGTACTCTAAGAAAACCCACACAAGCACGGGGAGAATGTGCAAACTCCCACAGACACAGGCCCAAATCCATGTATCTGCACAGCACAGCGATAGTCACTGAGCTGTCGTGTTGCCCATCAAATGGTCCAGGTCAAGCGTACACTAACGACGTGAAGCACTAGGATACTCTCAAAAAAATCCAAGAGCAGCCCTCTCACGACCCATCGCGTGTATGCCCCTCGTTAGACAACAAGGTGGACCAAAGCACCTGTAGGATAAAAACAAGTACATCAATATCATCATCTATTTACACACTTCCCAGGGACTCCCAAGGCTCATGATCCCTATTTTAAATCAGTTTTCTATACCCCTCCATTCCCATTCTGTTCATGTGCCCATCTAAGTATTTCTTAAATAACTCCAGAGTACCTGCCTCCACCACTTTACTTGGCAGCGCATTCCATACCCCCACCACATTGTGTGAAAAAACTCCCTCAAGCATCCAAATTATACCTTACCCCGCCCACCCTAAACCCGTGACCCCTCGTGCTATTCGAGTCCATCCTAGGAAAGAGCTTAACCCTGTTTACTCTATCTATACCCCTCATAATCTTGTACACCTCTATTAGATCTCCTCTAAGTCTACAGATTTCTAAGGAAAATAGTCTGAATTTGCCTAACCTTTCCTCGTAACTCAGACCTTCCATACCAGGCAGCATCCTGGTAAACCTTCTCTGCACTCTCTCCAGAGTCTCCACGTCCTTCCTGTAATAGGGCGACCAGAACTGGACACAGTATTCCAAATGAGGTCTAACCAACGTTTTATACAACTGCAACATTAAAGGCCACCTCTTGTACTCTATACCCCTTCCTATAAAGGCTAACATACTATATGCTTTCTTCACAACCTTCTCCACTTGCTCTGCCACCTTTAGAGACTTGTACACTTGCATCCCTAGGTCCCTCTGCGTTTCTATATTCTTAATAGGTCTACCCTTTATCATATACCTCCCCACTACATTCTTTCTCCCAAAATGCATCACCTCACATTTATCAGGATTGAATTCCATCTGCCATCTTTCTGCCCAAGCTACCAGCCTATCTATGTCCTGCTGCATCGCCTGACAATGCTCCTCACTATCCGCAAGTCCAGCCATCTTTGTATCGTCTGCAAACTTGCTGATCACTCCACTTACTCCCTCTTCCAAGTCATTTATATATATTACAAATAGAAGAGGTCCCAGTACCGAGCCCTGCGGCACACCACTAGTGACCGACCTCCAACTAGAGAAAGACCCTTCCACTATTACTCTCTGTCTCCTATTACCAAGCCAGTTACTTATCCATCTAGCTACCTGTCCTTGTATCGCATGAGCCTTGACCTTCTCAACTAATCTCCCATGAGGAATTTTGTCAAACGCCTTACTGAAATCCATATAGATGACATCAACGGCTCGCCCTTTGTTGACCGTTTTCGTCACCTCCTCAAAAAATTCTACCAGATTCATAAGGCACGACCTCCCCTTAACAAATCCATGCTGCGTATCTCTAATCAGATCACAACACTCTAAGTTCCTATACATCCTATCTCTAAGAATCCCCTCCAACATCTTCCCTACCACTGATGTCAAACTCACCGGCCTATAATTTCCAGGGTTATCCCGACTACCCTTTTTAAACAACGGTACAACATTAGCTATTCTCCAGTCCTCTGGGACCTCACCTGTGTCCAAAGAAGAGACAAAGATTTGTGTCAGAAACCCAGTAATTTCACCTCGCACCTCCCTAAGCAGCCTGGGATAAATTCCATCAGGCCCCAGAGATTTATCAGTTTTAATGTTACCCAGAAGCTCTAACACTTCCTCCCTCGGTATGGATATTTCCCTCAACTGGTCCACAGCTCCTCAGAGACAGGAGCTGTCAACAAGCCCCTCTCCTGTGTGAATACTGACGCAAAGTATTCATTCAGGATCTCTGTCATTCCCTCAGGCTCTAAACACAGTTCCCCTCCTCTGTCCCTAAGAGGTCCGATTTTTCCTCTAACCGCCCTTTTAGTCCTAACATAGGAGTAAAAAGCCTTTGGATTTTCCTTAATCCTATCCGCCAAAACCATTTCAGGCCCCCTTTTTGCCCTTCTAACTCCCCATTTCAGCTCCTTCAATCAAATCTCTCTCAAGTGGACGTCAAAGGTCCAATAATCCTAAGCCATTATTTGAAGAAATTGTCCCAGTCAACAGTTACACCCCATTCAACATCTGTAAAGAGAGATAATCTCGTCATTTATCCAACTATTTATCAGTTGGCAAATTAACTCCTATTTCACCAGACTGCAATAGTTACCATGTTTGGGAAGTACTTCATTGGCAGAATATTTCTCAACCTGTCATGTTCTGTGACCTTTCTATTTTTGCCTTCAGTTTGGGGGAAGTGGTGGTCACACATTCCTTGCACCCCTTCCCACTCAAATCCCATTCCTCATTCCAATCCCACTTTCTCCTGTCTTCACCCCGAGATAAAACCGCTCTCCCATCACTTTCCCATCTGTCTAGACTTTGACCCTGCTCACCATGTTTATCTGCAGTTTCTGATCTGAATCTGCCTTTGAGTCTCTGTCACTTGCTCTCCTCCATCAAAATAGTGAAAGACTCCAGAAATAGTGAACTAATCCAGGAATACAAAGTTAAGCTTCCTTCTTTTCTCCTTAAATTTATCTGTTTCCTCTATCTCAGCCCAGTAACAAAGGGAAAGAATTCATACTTTGCTGCCACTGAGGTTGAGAACGTCCTTTAGCTTTCTCCTTCTTTTCCTGTACCATTTTCCCTTGCTGTAATGCTGAGCTTGTAGCTCTGCCTTGTTTCTGTTTGTGTCTCCCTTCACTATCTATGAGACCCATCACCTGCTTGTTTAACCGTGTTCCTGTTAAGCTGCTGACCAAGTCACTTCCCATTCTGCCCCTATGCTGGCTCAGGTTCCTCTTCTTTTGAAATTTGCCAATCTCATAAATTATCCACCTTTTTCTCATCTAACTAATCCAGCCCCCAACCCCATCCCAAACCCACACACATCTGTCTTGCAAACTCAGCATTTTCTTTATTCCTTCAGCTAGATTTCCAGAAGATATCCAATGTGATTGTGAGATTGGTAAACTATCCCTCCTCCGCTTTCTCCATCTGTCTGCACCCTTTAACACGTTTGACCCTCCATTACCCAGCAGGGTGGGACTATCCCAGCCTGCTTCTATTCTTACTGATCAAGCCAATCTCACCAGATCATCCCCTGGAATGAAGGAAGAATGAGACCAACCAATGACAATGAAACAACATCTGTATTGAAGATGTGATACTGCTGAAACTCTTCTGCTACCTTTTGCACATCCACCCGGAATCAGGGCGGACACATCACACAGAATGGCATTCTCTGTTAGCCTTGGGTGAGCAAGGTGGTGACATTCCAGCCAACTGGTCTACTGGCCTCTATTCAGACTCCCAGTGTCCCCCTCCACAGATATGAGCTGTCCCAAAGCCCCTTGGGACATGTTATTATGTTAAAGGTGCCCTCTCGGTGTCTATTGTTATTGTTGTACATATTCTAACTCACACCAAATATCACCTTTATCTACTCCCTTCACTGTCTCTGGTCTGGAAGCTATATATTTTTCAAAGCTTGTGTTCTGATTGTTCCATGTTGCTTTCTACCTTTGTAACCTCTTCCACATATCCACCCCAAGAAAGACTTTATCTTTCTACAACAACAGCCCCAACCTTCTTTGCTGCACTATGAACGGTGTGTCTTCAGTTGCTGAACTTTGGAATTCTCTCGTCAAATCTCTCCTACTTTCAATTTAGGATCATAGTATCCTACATTACAGGAGGCCATTCAGCCCTTTGAGTCTGTGCCAAAAACAATCCCACCCAGATCCAAGCCCCCCATAACCCCATGCATTTACCCTAGCTAGTCTCCTGACATTCAGAGGCAATTTAGCATGGCCAATCCACTTGATCCGCACCCATCTTTGGCCAAAAGACCAGAGCACCTAAGGGGAATGTGCAAACTCCACACACGGTGGCCCAAGCCAGGAATCGAACCTGGATGCCTGATGCTGTGAGGCGGCAGTGCTAACCACTGTGCCACTGTGTCGCTCCTCCATTAACGTACTTATTACAACTTACTGTTTTGACTAAGCTTTTTTTGTTCCCTGTTTGGTTCTTGTTGTTATTTTGGTTTGATTATGCTGCGCTGTAGCAGTGTAGATCATCAAACTGTATCCATAAATGCAAGGTGTTATTGTTTTTTTGAGACATCCTGAGGTCAGGAAGACAAATGAGGAAAGATTCCCTTCCCCATTACAGAACACACTCAGTTCCTATTGCACTGATTAACTTCCCCATTATTTACAGAATCTTTAGTCTTCTGTATTTACTGCAATATAATAATATTGAAATACAATTATTAATAAATGTTTCCAGCACTCTCAGTATTCCCAATGTTCAATTTTTGGTTATTCCATCAATCACACTTTTAAGATTCGAATAGTCAATTAAACATGGGCACCTTTGTCCACATCTGTTTATAGCCACTGGAGCAAAGGACCTCACTGATCCCATTCACCAAACATTACAGAATTAGAGCATCACAAAGTGCTGACAACACACAGCGGCTGGTGAGAGGCTCGAAATCAAGACTAGTTTAGCTAAGTGTTTGGGTTGAAATGTAGGTCAGTGGTGGTGAAAGATTTAACCCCCCCCAATCATTTCTCAATAAAGATAACCAGAAATGTTATTTATCTCTTCTTCGCTGCACTTACCTCCAGTTATCTAGCGTGAGCATCTGATGGGTTGTCAGTTTTGTTTGAAGTGTCGCAACTTTTCACATTTCTGTACATTAGCAGATTTCTGATCATGTTTCATGGGCAATTCCACGTGTCGCCTCTGTCTCATCCTTTATCATAGAATCCCTACAATGCAGAAAGAGGCCATTCAGCCCACAATCCTACCCAGGCCCCATCCCCATAACCCCATGCATTTATCCTAGTGAGTTCCTCTGGCCCTAAATTCCACAGGCAATTTAGCATGGACAATCCACTTAACCAGCACATCTTTGGAGTGTAAGAGGAAACTGGAGCACTTGGAGGAAACTCCACACAGACATGGGGAGAATGTACAAACTCCTCACAGTGACCCAAGCTGGGAATCAAACTTTGGTCCCTGTGAGGCAGCAGTGCTAACCACCGTGCCACCTGTTGTACTATTTGTATACCACCTCGAAAACTAGCAAAAGTTTCAAAGCTAAAACAGGTGGCGTTTCAGTTATCAGGTTTTTTGGAAATAGATTTCTGGGAATTTGTGGCTGACAAGAATCTTGAATAGTTGCAATTAGTAAACATTATTGAGCAGCTGCAGATACAAGGAAACTTTCACAATGACTCAGACTTGAGTATTTTAATGATAATTTCATTTTTATAATGCGAAACAGACAACAACACACCCACCGTGTGGCTGCCTGTCTGTACCTACCGACAAGATTTGATTTTGCAGGTTCAGAAAACGAAATTATTAATTTAGAAAGTGTGTCTTGGTGGCACTTAATAAATCCCAGGTGTTTTGGAACAATAATACACAGAGAACTCACACAGCAAATGAAATCATTTTATTGAGAACAAAGCAAACTATCAGGAACAAATGCCAATATTTATAAGACTTTAATCTCAAAGCTGCCCTCAAAATGAGAGGAGTGGGGGGTGGGGAGGGGAAGTGGTTAACTGTTAAATATGTTCATCAGAACACTTTGTATAGTGATCTTGAGTATCTAGGTAACTGGAAAGCAAAGAGGCTATCAATATATATGTGAGTGAGTGGCAGAAAGCATGTAAAAACATTGAAAAAGGAGTTACTGTGTTATTTAAAGATGAATAATGTCCATGGTCGTGTGGAGAAGGTGGGAGAATAGCGAAAAGTGAATTGCTTATTCAGAGAGCTGCTGCAGATACAATGGGCTGAATGGCCTCCTGCACTGTAATATTTCTGTGAGTCTGAAACCCCCCCCCCCAAGTTAAGGTAACACTTGGGCCTCATGAAATTATTATTTCAGTTTGGCCTCTTCCTGTGGGCTGGCTTTGTTCATGAGAAAAGAGGAAACACTTGCGATAGACCTGAAATAAAAAGAAGCTCTGGGAGTGGCTGGGGCAAGGAGTAGCTATTATTATTTCTATTTGATTCGGCCTCAGTGAATCGTTGAAAGCACAAGTAATGGAAAGATGTAACCAGTGGTGGGAGTGTGATGTAGAAATAGACATTAACAGTGCACCCTCTGGGTAGCTGAGTGGACTGGGTTGTGTCTAACCTAATCTTTCTTGGTCATTGCGGTGATTTTGTGATAACCTGGGTGTCAAGACGAGAAGGAACAAGTTTGAGAACAAAAATAGTGCAACAGCCACACATTTACATCTCACTGCAGCCTTTCTTCGAAGCCTCGGAGTCACACCCAGTAGCATTGCAATGAGGCTCCCATGCTTGACCTGTTTAACATTGTTTTTTCAGTGTTTGTATAAAAGCATGGTGGCGGACTCAGTATTCGTCCTGCTCTGTTCTCCACCAGTGCTGGGAGCCATCCGCTCATACACAGAGTTCTCCTCTTCTTTCCTGGTCAACTCCTGTAAAAGAAATTGATAAGGTCATTTTCAATTGGACAGAGTGCAATTCCAGAATGTGCAGTTGCTATTTCAGAGATACCTTTAGATACACAACAACAATCTGCATGTAGGTGGTACCTTGACCATCCCACCATGCTGGACAGAAACATTGTCACACATGAATCAGCACCATGCTGAGGTAGGTTTTGAGGCTGAGAGTGAGGTCAGGAGACAGAAGGGTTTTGGGCAGGGAATTCCAAAGTTTGAAGCTGGAGTTGGGTAGCTGGAGGCAGGGCTGCTGATGGGGTCAAAAGAAAGCTGGAAAGGACAGAAGGCCAGAGTTAGTGGGGGGGCAGAAGTCTCAGAATGTCCTGTGGCTGGAGGAGGTAATCAACTGGGGGAGGCAATAGAAGGGTTTGAACATAAAGTTCAGAGCTTTAAAATGTAGCCCAATCCATCACAAATCAGCCTCCCATCCATTCACCTTGTCTATACTTCCCGCTGCCTATGCAAAGCAACAACATAATTAAAGATCCCACACACCCCGGACATTCTCTTTTCCACATTCTTCCATTGGGAAAAAGATACAAAAGTCTAAGGTCACATACCAACTGACTCAAGAACAGCTTCTTCCCTGTTGCCATCAGCCTTTTGAATGGACCTACTTTGCATTCAGTTTATCTTCGTGCATAAGCTAGCTATAACTGTAACACTAATTCTGCACTCTCTCATTTCCTTCTCTATGAACAATATGCTTGTCTGAATAGCATGCAGGAAACAATACTTTTCATTGTGTTCTAATACATGTGATAATAATAAATCAAATCATAATGGACGTGTTACTGGACTGGAGCCAATGTCAGTTAGAGGTAGCGAGTGCGTCTGTGTTGGTACATGATAGATTACTGGAAGCAAAATTTTGGATAAGTTCAAATTTATGGAGGATGAGAAGACAGATAGAGTGTTGGAATCATGGAATGTGGAAGTAAGAAAAGCATGAAGGGGGTCTTCAGAAACATGAGGGTAAGGGGCAGAAGACTAAACAGCCCATCAAGTCAGTTCCACCATTTAATAGCCTGTGTGTTTCAACTCCCCTTCCCATCACTCCTTAATCCTTCAATTCCATGTGGCACTAAATATCTGTCCAATTCAACAATGGCATATCCTCAACCCCCTGCTGTCGAGAATTCCGAAGATGCACAACCCTGTTCAATGAAGACATTTTTCATCCTGGCTCGAAATGAATGGTCCTTTAACCTGAGCCCCAGGTAGATTATCCCAGTCAGGAGAGACAGCCTCTCTGCATCTTCCCTATCAAACTCCTTCATAATGTGTTTCAATCACCTCTCATTCTTCTAAATTCCACAGTAAAGAGGCCACTTTACTCAAACTCTCCTCAAAAATAACCCTCTCATCCCAGGAATCAATCTGATGAACTCTTGCAAGTACATCCGCCCTTAAATGTGAAGATCAAAACTAGACAAAGTATTCCAGGTGAGGTCTCAACAAAGGCCAGCACAATTGTTCTTTATTCTTGTTCTCCAATTCCTATGCAATAAAGGGCAACATATCATCTGCTATCCTAATTGTATGCTGTACTTGCTTGCTAGCTTTTTGTGTTCTTTGCATATGTAGATCCAAGTTTCTCTGAACACTGTTTAGAAGTAAGAAGTTTCACCCCACCAGGTTAAAGTCCAAAGATTTATTTGGTAGTACAAGCTTTCGGAGTGTCACTCTTTCAACAGGCTCAGCTGATGAAGGGACAACGCTCCAAAATCTCATGCTACCAAATAAACCTGTTGGACTTTAATCTAATGCTGAGACATCTTACTGTGCTTACCCTAGTCCAACGCCAGCATCTCCACATTAATGTTTAGAAGCTCTGTACCTTTTAAAATTTATTCTGCTTTTTTGACTGAAGTGAATGACCTCACACTTCCTGACAATACACTCCATCTGCTGACTTCCTGCTCACTCACTGCACCTGTCTCTGTTGTTTGCAGCCCCTTGGTGTTCTCATAGCTTGCATTTCTACCTAGCTTTGTATCATCAGTAAACTTGTACAAGACATTGTCATAATTGATCCTTTTAAGGAGCAAGCATTACGATGGCCATGTGACCTGATCACCCAATGGGAAACAAGTGTGGGGATCCTAGGCTTTTGCAGCCAGGTTGATCCTGGAGTTGAGAATAATCACATCGATTATAGTATTCTGTATATAAGTGTTAATAGTAATAAACGCATTGTTGTTAGCAGCACAGTGGTTAGCACTACTGCCTCACAGCGCCAGGGACCCGAGTTCGATTCCTGGCTTGGGTCATTGTCTGTGTGGAGTCTGCATGTTCTCCCTGTGTCTGTGTGGGTTTCCTCTGGGTATTCTGGTTTCCTCCCACAGTCCAAAAGATGTGCTGTTTTGTGGCCATTCTAAACTTTCCCTCAATGTGCCTGAACAGACACCGGAAGATGGCGACGGGGGATTTTCACAGTAACTTCATTGCAGTGTTAACATAAGCATACATGTGACACTAGTAAATAAATTTAAACTTAAAAAGCTTTAGTTAACTGATGGCCACTAATCATTGCATTTACTGCATTGGTTACAAGGAAAACAACAGTGACTCAGATTGTAATGAAAAATTTAACCAAAAATCATTTGCAAGAGTTGTAAAACAAGTTTAATTGAGTCCAGCCTGCAGAAAAGGAAAAAATAGATGTGTTTCTCTTTGGGAAGCTTTGTAACCTGCTACAGTGGACTGAGTGCAATATATGGAGCACTTGGAATATTTTTTCTGTGCTAATGATATAGAGAAAGAGGATAAAAAGAAAATTTTATTGCTGACTGCATGTGGGACCCAGATGTATAACTTGATCCAAAGTTTAACGTCTCCGGATACTCTCGACACAAAAACTATTTGTAGAGCTCATTAAGCTATTAAAAGGCATTACTACCCTAAGCCCTCAATAATATTACAAAAATACTCATTTAAATCTACAGAGAGAGCCATGGGAAAACCACTGAAGCCTTTGTAACAAGCTGACACAAATCTCAGAGCATTGCAATTCTGGGTCAGTATTGAACGACATGTTAAGGGACCGATTGGAAAGCGGTATAAATAATGCAGCTATGCAGAGAAAAATGTTAGTTGAATAAGAGTTGACTTTAAAGGTGCTGGAAATGGTGCTAGTGATGAAGAACATTGAGAAAGACACCCAGGAACTAAAAAAGTACACAGAGCAATGTGGTCTATCACTTATAGCAGGAAGTAACAGATAACAGTGAATGTGTTAGTTTAAATAGAGAAATAAACACCAAAGCTGGCAGAGGCACAAAAGAAGATTTAAATGACAATGGGGAAATATTGCAGAGTGCGATCAGAATGGGGGAAGTCAATTCCCAGAAACACGTGGATTTAGAGAAGCAGAGTGGTTCATGTGTGGAAGAAAAAGACATTTGAGGCACAAGTGTAAAAGGAACAGGGCCTGCCCGGTAGCAGCAGAGTAAGTAATCCAGCCTCAGTGAATAGTATAGAGAATTGCCCAATGTTTTGTCACTAAATTATGAGGAAGCCCGTAAGGTGGCCTCCATCATGATGGAGTTATTAGAGAACAGCTGGCGACTGAAAGTGGAGGGTCACAGAGGAGTGTCAGCCAAAGTTAAGGGTGAGCAGACCTACTGATATTTTCAAAAAGATTTTCAAACCCTGAGTTGAGAAACACTAGACAGCCGGGAAGGCCATTAAATAGAGGGATCTAAGCTACACTGGGTAGTTGTGTCAGGCCAAGGACCACGTTTAATGGGGTGTGACTGGTTCCAGATCAGGGTGACTGCCTGAAATTCTCAAACAGTCTAACAAGACCAACTGGGGAACTAACATCATCCTTCACTAACAACACATTCAATAACCGAGGAGGTATTGACCAGATAGATTCAGAAACATCTGTAAAAACTGGGATGCCTACACATCGGTGCTGGATAATTCAAAGAACAACACAGCACGGGAAACAGGCCCTTAGGCCCAACGAGCCCGCAATGCCATTTTAACAGCATGAGTTCCCACTTCCACCCATGACCCTTGTCTATGTTTATGGAAATCCACATTGGAAACCAGACTGGGGAGACAATTTAGGGATAATTTGTTTCCCCAATTAGCCTAAGAGCACATCTTTGGGGTGTGGGAGGAAACTGGAGCACCCGGAGAAAACACATGCAACCCACGGGGAGAATATGCAAACTCCCACAGACACAGGGCCCAAATCCATGTATCTGCACAGCACAGCGATAGTCACTGAGCTGTCGTGTTGTCCATCAAATGGTCCAGTTTAAGCGTACACTAACGATGTGAAGCACTAGGATACTCTTGAAAAATCCAAGAGCAGCCCTCGCATGACCCATCACGTGTACGCCCCTTGTTGGACAACAAGACGGAACAAAGTACCTGTAGGATAAAAGAGAAAAAACACCAATAATATGCACATGTTTTGCACACATTCAAGGGATCCCCAGATGCTCAGAAGTAAAACAAATGAGCCAGAAAAGTATTTTGGAAGGTCCGTAGGAATGAATTAATTCCCAAGAATGTCCCAAGGTTCTTGATCCCTATTTTAAACAGTCTTCTATATCCTTCCATCTCTATTCCGCTCACGTGCCCATCTAAATATCCCTTAAATAACTCCAGAGTGGCTGCCTCCATCACTTTACTTGGCAGCGCATTCCATACCCCCACCACCCTCTGTGTAAAAAACTTCCCTCGAACATCCAAATTATATCTTATCCCCCTCAGCATAAGCCTGTAGCCCCTTGCAATATTTGTTTCCAATGTAGGAAAAAGCTTACCACTGTTTATTCTTTCTGTACCCTTCATAATCTGATACACCTCTCTTAGATTTCCTCTCAGTCTCTGTCTTTCTAAAGAAAACAGCCCCAATTCGCCTAACCTTTCCTTGTAACCTAGATCTTCCAAACCGGACAGTATCCTGGTAAACCTCCTCTGCAATTCACTGTGAAGAGAGTTCCAGGAATGCATGCTCTGGAGGTGTGCTAATACACAGTCCCACGGGCTGTGCTGGGGAGATGTACTGCGTGTATCTGGGGTTGTGTTGGGGAGATGTACTCAGCGTCTCTGGGGTTGTGTTGTGGAGATGTACTGAGTGTCTCTGGGGATGTGTTGTGGAGATGTACTGAGTGTCTCTGGGGATGTGTGGGGGTGACGTACAGAGTGTCTCTGGGACTGTGTGGGGGAGATGTACTGAGTGTCTCTGGGGTTGTGTTGTGGAGATGTACTGAGTGTCTCTGGGGATGTGTGGGGGTGATGTACAGAGTGTCTCTGGGACTGTGTGGGGGAGATGTACTGAGTGTCTCTGGGGTTGTGTTCGGGAGATGTACTGAGTATCTCTGGGTTTGTGTTGGGGAGATGTGTCCCTGGGGTTGTGTTGGGGAGACGTACTGAGTGTCTTTGCAGTTGTGTTGGGGGAGATGTACTGACTGTCTCTGGGGTTGTGTTGGGGAGATGTACTGACTGTCTCTGGGGTTGTGTTGGGGAGATGTACTGACTGTCTCTGGGGTTGTGTTGGGGGAGATGTACTGAGTGTCTCTGGATTGTGTTGGAGAGATGTATTGAGTCACTCTGGGACTGTGTTGGGGAGATGTACTGAGTGTCTCTGGGTTTGTGTTGGGGAGATATACTGAGTGTGTCTGGGGTTGTGAGGGCGAGATTTACTGAGTGTATCTGGGTGGTGTTGGGAGAGATATACTGAGTGTATCTGGAGTTGTGCTGGGAAGATGTACTGAGTGTCTCTGGGGTTGTGTTGGGAAGATGTACTGCGTGTCTTTGTGGTTGTGTTGGGGAGATGTACTGAGTGTCTCTGGGTTGTGTTGGGGAGATGTATTGAGTAGCTCTGGGACTGTGTTGGGGGAGATGTACTGAGTGTCTCTGGGTTGTGTTGGGCAGATGTACTGAGTAGCTCTGGGACTGTGTTGGCGAGATGTACTGAGTGTCTCTGGGTTGTGTTGGAGAGATGTATTGAGTAGCTCTGGGGTTGTGTTGGGGAGATGTACTGAGTAGCTTGGGATTGTGTTGGGGAGATGTACTGAGTGTCTCTGGGGATGTGTTGGGGAGATGTTCGAGTGTCTCTGGCTGTGTTGGGGAGATGTACTGAGTGTCTCTGGGGTTGTGTTGGGCAGATGTACTGAGTAGCTCTGGGACTGTGTTGGCGAGATGTACTGAGTGTCTCTGGGTTGTGTTGGAGAGATGTATTGAGTAGCTCTGGGGTTGTGTTGGGGAGATGTACTGAGTAGCTGTGGGATTGTGTTGGGGAGATGTACTGAGTGTCTCTGGGGATGTGTTGGGGAGATGTTCGGAGTGTCTCTGGGCTGTGTTGGGGAGATGTACTGAGTTTCTCTGGCTTTGTGTTGGGGAGATGTACTGAGTCTCTATGGGGATGTGTGGGGGTGATGTACCGAGTGTCTCTGGGACTGTGTGGGGGAGATGTACTGAGTGTCTCTGGGGTTCTGTTGGGGAGATGTACTGAGTGTCTCTGGGACTGTGTGGGGGAGATGTATTAAGTGTGTCTGGGGTTGTGTTGGGGGAGATGTACTGAGTGTGTATGGGGTTGTATTGGGGAGACGTACTGAGTGTCTTTGAGGTTGTGTTGGGGGAGATGTACTGACTGTCTCTGGGGTTGTGTTGGGGAGATGTACTGAGTGTCTCTGGGTTGTGTTGGAGAGATGCATTGAATAGCTCTGGGACTGTGTTGGAGCGATGTACTGAGTAGCTCTGGGGTTGTGTTGGGGAGATGTACTGAGTGTCTCTGGGTTAGGTTGGGGAGATGTACTGAGTGTCTTTGGGGTTGTGTTGGGGAGATGTACTGAGTGTCTTTGGGACTGTGTTGGGGAGATGTACTTATTGTCTCTGGGGTTGTGCTGGGGGAGATGTACTGCGTAGCTCTGGGGTTGTGTTGGGGAGATGTACTGACTGTCTCTGGGTTGTGTTGGGGAAGATGTACTGAGTAGTTCTGGGGTTGTGTTGGGGAGATGTACTGAGTGTCTCTGGGGTTGTGTTGGGGAGATGTACTGAGTGTCTCTGGGTTGTGTTGGGGAGATGTACTGAGTAGCTCTGGGGTTGTGTTGGGGAGATGTACTGAGTGTCTCTGGGGTTGTGTGGGAGAGATGTACTGAGTGTCTCTGGGTTTGTTTTGGGGAGATGTACTGAGTGTCTCTGGGTTTGTGTTGGGGAGATGTGCTGAGTGTCTCTGGTTTTGTGCTGGGACGATGTACTCAGTGTGTCTGGGTTTGTGTTGGGGAGATATACTGAGTGTCTCTGGGGTTGTGTTGGGGGAGATGTACTGAGTGTCTCTGGGCTATGTTGGGGAGATGTACTGAGTGTCTCTGGGCTGTGTTGGGGAGATGTATTGAGTGTCTTTGTGGTTGTGTTGGGGGAGATGTACTGAGTGTCTCTGGGCTGTGTTGGGGAGATGTATTGAGTGTCTTTGTGGTTGTGTTGGGGGAGATGTACTGAGTGTCTCTGGGCTGTGTTGGGGAAACGTACTGAGTGTCTTTGCGGTTGTGTTGGGGGAGATGTACTCTGTATCTCTGGGGGATGTGTTGGGGGAGATGTACTGAGTGTCTCTGGGATTGTGTTGGGGAGATGTAATGAGTGTCTCTGGGGATGTTTTGTGGAGATGTATTGAGTAGCTCTGGGACTGTGTTGGGGAGATATACTGAGTGTCTCTGTGGTTGTGGTGGGGAGATGAACCTGTTGGAGATATACTGAGTGTCTCTGTGGTTGTGGTGGGGAGATGTACTGAGTGTCTCTGTGTTGTGTTGGAGAGATGTATTCAGTAGCTCTGGGACTGTGTTGGGGAGATGTACTGAGTGTCTCTGGGGTTGTGTTAGAACATAGAACGTAGAACATAGAACATTACAGCGCAGAACAGGCCCTTCGGCCTTCGACGTTGCGCCGACCAATTAGGAACAAGCAGTGACCCTCTAACCTAAACCATTCCCCTTTCATCCATAAATTTATCGACTAACCTCTTAAACGCAACCAAACTTGGTGCATCTACAACTGCTGCAGGCAGGGCATTCCATACCCTTACCACCCTCTGGGTAAAGAACCTACCTCTGACATCTGTCCTAAAACCACCACCCCTTAATTTAAAGCTGTGTCCCCTCGTGCTAGCTTTCTCCATCCTAGGAAAAAGGCTATCACTGTCCACCCTATCTAAACCTCTAATCATCTTATATGCTTCAATAAGATCCCCTCTTAGCCGCCTCCTTTCTAACGAAAACAACCTCAAATCCTTCAACCTCTCTTCATAGGACCTGCCCTCCATACCAGGCAAATCCTGGTAAACCTCCTCTGTACCCTCTCCAATGCCTCCACATCTTTCTTATAATGTGGGGACCAGAACTGCACACAATACTCCAAGTGCGGCCGCACTAGAGTTTTTGTACAGTTGCAACATGACGTTGCGGCTCCGAAATTCAATCCCCCTACCAATAAAAGCTAAGACTCCGTGTGCCTTCTTAACAACCTTATCGACTTGATTGCCAACTTTCAGGGATCTATGCACATATACACCAAGATCCCTCTGTTCTTCAACACTATTAAGAGTCCTACCATTAGCCCTATACTCTACACATTTGTTATTCCTGCCAAAGTGAATTACCTCACACTTTTCCACATTAAACTCCATTTGCCACCTCTAGGCCCAGCTCTGCAACTTGTCCAAGTCTCTCTGCAAACTATAACACCCCTCTTCACTATCTACCACTCCTCCGACTTTGGTGTCATCCGCAAATTTACTAATCCATCCTTCAATACCCTCATCCAGATCATTATAAAAATTACAAACAGCAGGGGCCCCAAAACAGACCCCTGAGGTACACCACTTGTCACCGAACTCCACGATGAATATCTCCCATCAACCACCACACTCTGTCTTCTATCTGCTAGCCAATTCCTAATCCAATTAGCTAAATCACCCTCTATCCCATACATCTGCATTTTCTGCAGAAGCCTTCCATGGGCCACCTTATCGAACGCCTTACTAAAGTCCATATATACCACATCAACTGCCTTACCCCCATCCACCTCTTTGGTCACTTTTTCAAAAAACTCAATAAGGTTAGTAAGGCACGACCTACCCTTCACAAAACCATGCTGACTATCCCCAATCAATTCATTTCTCTCTAAATAACTATAAATCCTATCCCTAATAATTCTCTCCAATACTTTGCCCACAACAGACGTAAGACTCACCGGCCTATAATTCCCCGGAAAGTCTCTCTTCCCCTTCTTGAACAATGGGACCACATTCGCTATCCTCCAGTCTTCTGGCACTATACCCATAACCAACGACGACCTGAAGATCAGGGCCAGAGGCTCTGTATTGGGGGAGATGTACTGAGTGTCTCTGGGATTGTGTAGGCGAGATGTACTGAGTGTATCTGGGTGGTGTTGGGGGGATGTACTGAGTGTCTATGGGTTGTGTTTGGAAGATGTACTGAGTGTCTCTGGGGTTGTGTTGGGGAGATGTACTGAGTGTCTCTGGGGTTGTGTTGGGGAGACGTACCGAGTGTCTTCGGGGTTGTGTTGGGGAGATGTACTGAGTGTCTTTGCGGTTGTGTTCGAGAGATGTATTGAGTAGCTCTGGGACTGTGTTGGGGAGATGTACTGAGTGTCTCTGTGGTTGAGTTGGGGAGATGTACTGAGTGTCTCTGGATTGTGTTGGAGAGATGTATTGAATAACTCTGGGACTGTCTTGTAGAGATGTACTAAGTGTCTCTGTGGTTGTGTTGGGGAAATGTACTGAATATCTCTGGGGTTGTGTTGGGGAGATGTACTGAGTGTCTCTGGGCTGTGTTGGGGAGATGTATTGAGTGTCTTTGCGGTTGTGTTGGGGGAGATGTACTGAGTGTCTCTGGGCTGTGTTGGGGAAACGTACTGAGTGTCTTTGCAGTTGTGTTGGGGGAGATGTACTCTGTGTCTCTGGGGGATGTGTTGGGGGAGATGTACTGAGTGTCTCTGGGATTGTGTTGGGGAGATGTAATGAGTGTCTCTGGGGATGTGTTGTGGAGATGTATTGAGTAGCTCTGGGACTGTGTTGGGGAGATGTACTGAGTGTCTCTGTGGTTGAGTTGGGGAGATGTACTGAGTGTCTCTGGATTGTGTTGGAGAGATGTATTGAATAACTCTGGGACTGTGTTGTGGAGATGTACTAAGTGTCTCTGTGGTTGTGTTGGGGAAATGTACTGAATGTCTCTGGAGTTGTGTTGGCGTGATGTACTGAGTGTCTCTGGGGTTGTGTTGCGGAGATGTACTGAATGTCACTGGGGTTGTGTTGCGGAGATGTACTGAATGTCACTGGGGTTGTGTTGGCGAGATGTACTGAGTAGCTCTGGGACTGTGTTGGCGAGATGTACTGAGTGTCTCTGGGCTGTGTTGGAGAGATGTATTGAGTAGTTCTGGGGTTGTGTTGGGGAGATGTACTGAGTGTCTCTTGGTTTGTGTTGGGGAGATGTACTGAGTGTCTCTGGGTTTGTGTTGGGGAGATGTACTGAGTGTCTCTGGGGTTGTGTTGGGCAGATGTACTGAGTGTCTCTGGGGTTGTGTTGGGGGAGATGTACTGCGTGTCTCTGGGGTTCTGTTGGGGAGATGTACTGAGTGTCTCTGGGACTGTGTGGGGGAGATGTATTAAGTGTGTCTGGGGTTGTGTTGGGGGAGATGTACTGAGTGTGTCTGGGGTTGTATTGGGGAGACGTACTGAGTGTCTTTGAGGTTGTGTTGGGGGAGATGTACTGACTGTCTCTGTGGTTGTGTTGGGGAGATGTACTGAGTGTCTCTGGGTTGTGTTGGAGAGATGCATTGAATAGCTCTGGGACTGTGTTGGAGCGATGTACTGAGTAGCTCTGGGGTTGTGTTGGGGAGATGTACTGAGTGTCTCTGGGACTGTGTTGGGGAGATGTACTTATTGTCTCTGGGGTTGTGCTGGGGGAGATGTACTGCGTAGCTCTGGGGTTGTGTTGGGGAGATGTACTGACTGTCTCTGGGTTGTGTTGGGGAAGATGTACTGAGTAGTTCTGGGGTTGTGTTGGGGAGATGTACTGAGTGTCTCTGGGGTTGTGTGGGAGAGATGTACTGAGTGTCTCTGGGTTTGTTTTGGGGAGATGTACTGAGTGTCTCTGGGTTTGTGTTGGGGAGATGTGCTGAGTGTCTCTGGTTTTGTGCTGGGACGATGTACTCAGTGTGTCTGGGTTTGTGTTGGGCAGATATACTGAGTGTCTCTGGGGTTGTGTTGGGGGAGATGTACTGAGTGTCTCTGGGCTATGTTGGGGAGATGTACTGAGTGTCTCTGGGCTGTGTTGGGGAGATGTACTGAGTGTCTCTGGGCTGTGTTGGGGAGATGTATTGAGTGTCTTTGTGGTTGTGTTGGGGGAGATGTACTGAGTGTCTCTGGGCTATGTTGGGGAGATGTACTGAGTGTCTCTGGGCTGTGTTGGGGAGATGTATTGAGTGTCTTTGTGGTTGTGTTGGGGGAGATGTACTGAGTGTCTCTGGGCTGTGTTGGGGAGATGTATTGAGTGTCTTTGTGGTTGTGTTGGGGGAGATGTACTGAGTGTCTCTGGGCTGTGTTGGGGAAACGTACTGAGTGTCTTTGCGGTTGTGTTGGGGGAGATGTACTCTGTATCTCTGGGGGATGTGTTGGGGGAGATGTACTGAGTGTCTCTGGGATTGTGTTGGGGAGATGTAATGAGTGTCTCTGGGGATGTGTTGTGGAGATGTATTGAGTAGCTCTGGGACTGTGTTGGGGAGATATACTGAGTGTCTCTGTGGTTGTGGTGGGGAGATGTACTGAGTGTCTCTGTGGTTGTGGTGGGGAGATGTACTGAGTGTCTCTGTGTTGTGTTGGAGAGATGTATTCAGTAGCTCTGGGACTGTGTTGGGGAGATGTACTGAGTGTCTCTGGGGTTGTGTTAGAACATAGAACGTAGAACATAGAACATTACAGCGCAGAACAGGCCCTTCGGCCTTCGACGTTGCGCCGACCAATTAGGAACAAGCAGTGACCCTCTAACCTAAACCATTCCCCTTTCATCCATAAATTTATCGACTAACCCCTTAAACGCAACCAAACTTGGTGCATCTACAACTGCTGCAGGCAGGGCATTCCATACCCTTACCACCCTCTGGGTAAAGAACCTACCTCTGACATCTGTCCTAAACCCACCACCCCTTAATTTAAAGCTGTGTCCCCTCGTGCTAGCTTTCTCCATCCTAGGAAAAAGGCTATCACTGTCCACCTATCTAAACCTCTAATCATCTTATATGCTTCAATAAGATCCCCTCTTAGCCGCCTCCTTTCTAACGAAAACAACCTCAAATCCTTCAACCTCTCTTCATAGGACCTGCCCTCCATACCAGGCAAATCCTGGTAAACCTCCTCTGTACCCTCTCCAATGCCTCCACATCTTTCTTATAATGTGGGGACCAGAACTGCACACAATACTCCAAGTGCGGCCGCACTAGAGTTTTTGTACAGTTGCAACATGACGTTGCGGCTCCGAAATTCAATCCCCCTACCAATAAAAGCTAAGACTCCGTGTGCCTTCTTAACAACCTTATCGACTTGATTGCCAACTTTCAGGGATCTATGCACATATACACCAAGATCCCTCTGTTCTTCAACACTATTAAGAGTCCTACCATTAGCCCTATACTCTACACATTTGTTATTCCTGCCAAAGTGAATTACCTCACACTTTTCCACATTAAACTCCATTTGCCACCTCTAGGCCCAGCTCTGCAACTTGTCCAAGTCTCTCTGCAAACTATAACACCCTCTTCACTATCTACCACTCCTCCGACTTTGGTGTCATCCGCAAATTTACTAATCCATCCTTCAATACCCTCATCCAGATCATTATAAAAATTACAAACAGCAGGGGCCCCAAAACAGACCCCTGAGGTACACCACTTGTCACCGAACTCCACGATGAATATCTCCCATCAACCACCACACTCTGTCTTCTATCTGCTAGCCAATTCCTAATCCAATTAGCTAAATCACCCTCTATCCCATACATCTGCATTTTCTGCAGAAGCCTTCCATGGGCCACCTTATCGAACTCCTTACTAAAGTCCATATATACCACATCAACTGCCTTACCCCCATCCACCTCTTTGGTCACTTTTTCAAAAAACTCAATAAGGTTGTAAGGCACGACCTACCCTTCACAAAACCATGCTGACTATCCCCAATCAATTCATTTCTCTCTAAATAACTATAAATCCTATCCCTAATAATTCTCTCCAATACTTTGCCCACAACAGACGTAAGACTCACCGGCCTATAATTCCCCGGAAAGTCTCTCTTCCCCTTCTTGAACAATGGGACCACATTCGCTATCCTCCAGTCTTCTGGCACTATACCCATAACCAACGACGACCTGAAGATCAGGGCCAGAGGCTCTGTATTGGGGGAGATGTACTGAGTGTCTCTGGGATTGTGTAGGCGAGATGTACTGAGTGTATCTGGGTGGTGTTGGGGGGATGTACTGAGTGTCTATGGGTTGTGTTTGGAAGATGTACTGAGTGTCTCTGGGGTTGTGTTGGGGAGATGTACTGAGTGTCTCTGGGGTTGTGTTGGGGAGACGTACCGAGTGTCTTCGGGGTTGTGTTGGGGAGATGTACTGAGTGTCTTTGCGGTTGTGTTCGAGAGATGTATTGAGTAGCTCTGGGACTGTGTTGGGGAGATGTACTGAGTGTCTCTGTGGTTGAGTTGGGGAGATGTACTGAGTGTCTCTGGATTGTGTTGGAGAGATGTATTGAATAACTCTGGGACTGTCTTGTAGAGATGTACTAAGTGTCTCTGTGGTTGTGTTGGGGAAATGTACTGAATATCTCTGGGGTTGTGTTGGGGAGATGTACTGAGTGTCTCTGGGCTGTGTTGGGGAGATGTATTGAGTGTCTTTGCGGTTGTGTTGGGGGAGATGTACTGAGTGTCTCTGGGCTGTGTTGGGGAAACGTACTGAGTGTCTTTGCAGTTGTGTTGGGGGAGATGTACTCTGTGTCTCTGGGGGATGTGTTGGGGGAGATGTACTGAGTGTCTCTGGGATTGTGTTGGGGAGATGTAATGAGTGTCTCTGGGGATGTGTTGTGGAGATGTATTGAGTAGCTCTGGGACTGTGTTGGGGAGATGTACTGAGTGTCTCTGGGGTTGAGTTGGGGAGATGTACTGAGTGTCACTGGGGTTGTGTTGGGGAGATGTACTGAGTAGCTCTGGGACTGTGTTGGCGAGATGTACTGAGTGTCTCTGGCTGTGTTGGAGAGATGTATTGAGTAGTTCTGGGTTGTGTTGGGGAGATGTACTGAGTGTCTCTTGTTGTGTTGGGGAGATGTACTGAGTGTCTCTGGTTGTGTTGGGAGATGTACTGAGTGATCTGGGGTTGTGTTGGGCAGATGTACTGAGTGTCTCTGGGGTTGTGTTGGGGAGATGTACTGAGTGTCTCTGGGGTTGTGTTGGGGAGATGTATTGAGTAGCTCTGGGACTGTGTTGGGCAGATGTACTGAGTGTCTCTGGGGTTGTGTAGGGGAGATATACTGAGTAGCTCTGGGACTGTGTTGGGGAGATGTACTCAGTATCTCTGGGTTGTGTTGGAGAGATGTATTGAGTAGCTCTAGGGTTGTGTTGGGGAGATGTACTGAGTAGCTCTGGGACTGTGTTGGCGAGATGTACTGAGTGTAACTGGGGTTGTGTTGGGGAGATGTACTGAGTGTCTCTGGGGTTGTGTTGGGGAGATGTACTGCGCGTCCCTGGGTTGTGTTGGAGAGATGTATTGAGTAGCTCTGGGACTGTGTTGGGGAGATGTACTGAGTGTCTCTGGGGTTGTGTAGGGGAGATATACTGAGTAGCTCTGGGACTGTGTTGGGGATATGTACTCAGTATCTCTGGGTTGTGTTGGAGAGATGTATTGAGTAGCTCTAGGGTTGTGTTGGGGAGATGTACTGAGTAGCTCTGGGGTTGTGTTGGGAAGATATACTGAGTAACTCTGGGACTGTGTTGGCGAGATGTACTGAGTGTCTCTGGGTTGTTTTGGAGAGATGTATTGAGTAGCTCAGGGACTGTGTTGGGGAGATGTACTGAGTGTCGCTGAGCTGTGTTGGGGAGACGTACTGAGTGTCTTTGCGGTTGTGTTGGGGGAGATGTACTGATTGTCTCTGGATTGTGTTGGAGAGATGTACTGAGTTTCTCTGAGGTTGTGTTGGGGGGATGTACTGAGTAGCTCTGGGACTGTGTTGGCGAGATGTACTGAGTGTCTCTGGGTTTGTGTTGGGGAGATGTACTGAGTGTCTCTGGTCTGTGTTGTGGGAGATGTACTGAGTATCTCTGGGGTTGTGTTGGGGGAGAGTACTGAGTGTCTCTGGGGTTGTGTTGGGGAGACGTACTGAGTGTCTTTGCAGTTGTGTTGGGGGAGATGTACTGAGTGTCTCTGGGTTTGTGTTGGAGATGTACTGAGTGTCTCGGGTTTGTGTTGGGGAGATTTACTGAGTGTCTGTGGCGTTGTGTTGGGGAGATGTACTGAGTGTGTCTGGCGTTGTGTTGGGGAGATGTACTGAGTGTCTCTGGTTGTGTTGGGGAGATGTATGAGTGTCTCTGGTTGTGTTGGGGAGATGTACTGAGTGTCTCTGGGGTTGTGTTGGGGAGATGTACTGCGTGTCTCTGGGGTTGTGTTGGGGAGACGTACTGAGTGTCTTTGCAGTTGTGTTGGGGGAGATGTGCTGAGTGTGTCTGGGGTTGTGTTGGGGAGACGTACTGAGTGTCTTTGCAGTTGTGTTGGGGGAGATGTACTGAGTGTCTCTGGGTTTATGTTGGGGAGATGTACTGAGTGTCTCTGGGTTTGTGTTGGGGAGATGTACTGAGTGTCTCTGGGGTTGTGTTGGGGGAGATGTACTGCGTGTCTCTGGGATTGTGTGGGTGAGATGTACTGCGTGTCTCTGGTTGGTGTTGGGGGAGATGTACTGAGTGTATCAGGAGTTGTGCTGGGAAGATGTACTGAGTGTCTCTTGGGTTGTGTGGGCAAGATGTACTGAGTGTATCTGGAGTTGTGGTGGCGATACATACTGAGTGTCTCTGTGGTTGTGCTGGGAAGATGTACTGAGTGTCTCTGGAGTTGTGTTGGGGAGACGTACTGAGTGTCTTTGCAGTTGTGTTGGGGGAGATGTGCTGAGTGTGTCTGGGGTTGTGTTGGGGAGACGTACTGAGTGTCTTTGCAGTTGTGTTGGGGGAGATGTACTGAGTGTCTCTGGGTTTGTGTTGGGGAGATGTACTGAGTGTCTCTGGGGTTGTGTTGGGGAGATGTACTGAGTGTCTCTGGGGTTGTGTTGGGGAGATGTACTGAGTGTCTCTGGGGTTGTGTGGGGGAGATGTACTGTGTGTCTCTGGTTGTGTTGGGGAGATGTACTGAGTGTCTCTGGGGATGTGTTGGGGAGATGTACTGAGTGTCTCTGGGGTTGTGTGGGGGAGATGTACTGAGTGTCTTGCAGTTGTGTTGGGGGAGATGTACTGAGTGTCTCTGGGTTTGTGTTGGGAAGATGTACTGAGTGTCTCTGGGTTTGTGTTGGGGAGATGTACTGAGTGTCTCTGGGTTTGTGTTGGGGAGATGTACTGAGTGTCTCTGGGTTTGTGTTGGGGAGATGTACTGAGTGTCTCTGGGGTTGTGTTGGGGGAGATGTACTGAGTGTCTCTGTGTTTGTGTTGGGAAGATGTACTGAGTGTCTCTGGGTTTGTGTTGGGGAGGTGTACTGAATGTCTCTGGACTGTGTTGGGGAGATGTACTGAGTGTCTGTGGCGTTGTGTTGGGGAGATGTACTGAGTGTCTCTGGGTTGTGTTGGGGAGATGTAGTGAGTGTCTCTGGGGTTGTGTTGGGGAGATGTACTGAGTGTCTCTGGGTTGTGTTGGGGGAGATGTACTGCGTGTCTCTGGGTGTGTTGGGGAGACGTACTGAGTGTCTTTGCAGTTGTGTTGGGGGAGATGTGCTGAGTGTGTCTGGGGTTGTGTTGGGGAGACGTACTGAGTGTCTTTGCAGTTGTGTTGGGGGAGATGTACTGAGTGTCTCTGGGTTTATGTTGGGGAGATGTACTGAGTGTCTCTGGGTTTGTGTTGGGGGAGATGTACTGCGTGTCTCTGGGGCTGTTTTGGGGAGACGTACTGAGTGTCTTTGCAGTTGTGTTGGGGGAGATGTGCTGAGTGTGTCTGGGGTTGTGTTGGGGAGACGTACTGAGTGTCTTTGCAGTTGTGTTGGGGGAGATGTACTGAGTGTCTCTGGGTTTATGTTGGGGAGATGTACTGAGTGTCTCTGGGTTTGTGTTGGGGAGATGTACTGAGTGTCTCTGGGGTTGTGTTGGGGGAGATGTACTGCGTGTCTCTGGGATTGTGTGGGTGAGATGTACTGCGTGTCTCTGGTTGGTGTTGGGGGAGATGTACTGAGTGTATCTGGAGTTGTGATGGGAAGATGTACTGAGTGTCTCTTGGGTTGTGTGGGCAAGATGTACTGAGTGTATCTGGAGTTGTGGTGGCGATACGTTCTGAGTGTCTCTGTGGTTGTGCTGGGAAGATGTACTGAGTGTCTCTGGAGTTGTGTTGGGAAGATGTACTGAGTGTCTCTGGTGTTGTGTTGGGGGAGATGTACTGCGTGTCTCTGGGGTTGTGTTGGGGAGACGTACTGAGTGTCTTTGCAGTTGTGTTGGGGGAGATGTGCTGAGTGTGTCTGGGGTTGTGTTGGGGAGACGTACTGAGTGTCTTTGCAGTTGTGTTGGGGGAGATGTACTGAGTGTCTCTGAGTTTGTGTTGGGGAGATGTACTGAGTGTCTCTGGGTTTGTGTTGGGGAGATGTACTGAGTGTCTCTGGGGTTGTGCTGGGAAGATGTACTGAGTGTCTCTGGAGTTGTGTTGGGGGAGATGTACTGCGTGTCTCTGGGATTGTGTGGGTGAGATGTACTGAGTGTCTCTGGTTGGTGTTGGGGGAGATGTACTGAGTGTATCTGGAGTTGTGCTGGGAAGATGTATTGAGTGTCTCTTGGGTTGTGTGGGCGAGATGTACTGAGTGTATCTGGAGTTGTGCCTGGGATATGTACTGAGTGTCTTTGTGGTTGTGCTGGTAAGATGTACTGAGTGTCTCTGGAGTTGTGTTGGGAAGATGTACTGAGTGTCTCTGTGGTTGTGTTGGGAAGATGTACTGCGTGTCTCTGTGGTTGTGTTGGGAAGATGTACTGAGTGTCTCTGGGGTTGTGTTGGAAGATGTACTGAGTGTCACCGGGGATGTGACACTCCAAGAAGAAACTTTGGTTCGAACCTCAATATCTGGGGAATTGAGCCATAACAAAATGTTTGATAAATATGATTCGAAGTTGTACAGATCTGCTCCCATTTCTTCCCACTCTGCTCTTAACAGAAGCGTGCTGGAGATAGCCATTCCTGCATGTTGTAGGGTGGTATTCCCAAAGTCTGAAGGAGTGAGACCTCTGCCAGAGCCCAATGCGTGGGATCCATCAAGGAGGACACTTCAATAAGATGAATGCAAGTAACAGTTTTAAGACAAGGGACAAAGCGAGTAAGTTGCATGTTGAGGAGTGCTGTTGGGAAACTCTTTGTCAAAAACCAAAAGCAAACAGCACAGGGAGACAAAAGCTTTGGAGTCTCTTGAGAGCTGGTTAAACATTGTGAGGTGTTGGCTATATGAAAGAGATTTGTGATATTTCTGCTGTGTCCTTTGGCACTTACTTTAGCTCTGGAATTTCCCATCGTCAGCACCATGATGCAGATGAGACAGATCAGAATCACGCTGCCGAGAATCCCCACACTTAGGTGTAATGAAATTTGGGAACCTGAAACACAATCAAAAATATGAATTGAAAGCACATTGCATATTAACAATCTGCTCCTGCTCCTGGCCGAATGAACCATTAACAGGTTCAGGCAGCAGGCGACCCCGGGGTGGTGGGGGGTGCTGGGGCTGGGGGGGAGCGTCCAGGCTGAACATTCTCCGCTCTACTGCGGTTTCATTCACAGCTGGGTGTATCTCCGGAGCAGGAGCGTGTGATGCCCAAGAGCATTGGCGAGCCTTCTGTACTCATTGGGCACCGCAGGGACTGAGGTCTGTCATCGACCCCTTTAATCACATTTTAGTTTGATTTTTAAGCTTCCTTTCTACTTTGTCTTTTCCTTTGGGCAGTTCTCTTCTTTATTGGGAGGTGCCCGTTTTACCTTCTCACTCAGTTTATTTGACTTAGTTTAATTGATTTGCAAAATAGATTGGCAATGTAGAAGGAACTTTACTCTGTATCTAACCGTGCTGTGCCTGCCCTGGGAATGTTTGATGGGCAGTGTAGAAGGAACTTTACTCTGTATCTAACCGTGCTGTGCCTGTCCAGGGAATGTTTGATGGGGCAGTGTAGAAGGAACTTTATTCTGTATCTAACCGTGCTGTGCGTGCCCTGGGAATGTTTGATGGGGCAGTGTAGAAGGAACTTTACTCTGTATCTAACTGTGCTGTGCCTGCCCTGGGAATGTTTGATGGGGCAGTGTAGAAGGAACTTTATTCTGTATCTAACCGTGCTGTGCATGCCCTGGGAATGTTTGATGGGGCAGTGTAGAAGGAACTTTACTCTGTATCTAACCGTGCTGTGCCTGTCCAGGGAATGTTTGATGGGGCAGTGTAGAAGGAACTTTATTCTGTATCTAACCGTGCTGTGCCTGCCCTGGGAATGTTTGATGGGGCAGTGTAGAAGGAACTTTACTCTGTATCTAACCGTGCTGTGCCTGCCCTGGGAATGTTTGATGGGCAGTGTAGAAGGAACTTTATTCTGTATCTAACCGTGCTGTGCCTGCCCAGGGAATGTTTGATGGGGCAGTGTAGAAGGAACTTTATTCTGTATCTAACCGTCTGTGCCTGCCCTGGGAATGTTTGATGGGGCAGTGTAGAAGGAACTTTACTCTGTATCTAACCGTGCTGTGCCTGCCCTGGGAATGTTTGATGGGGCAGTGTAGAAGGAACTTTACTCTGTATCTAACCGTGCTGTGCCTGCCCTGGGAATGTTTGATGGGGCAGTGTAGAAGGAACTTTACTCTGTATCTAACCGTGCTGTGCCTGCCCTGGGAATGTTTGATGGGGCAGTGTAGAAGGAACTTTACTCTGTATCTAACCGTGCTGTGCCTGCCGGGAATGTTTGATGGGGCAGTGTAGAAGGAACTTTATTCTGTATCTAACCGTGCTGTGCGTGCCCTGGGAATGTTTGATGGGGCAGTGTAGAAGGAACTTTACTCTGTATCTAACCGTGCTGTGCCTGCCCTGGGAATGTTTGATGGGGCAGTGTAGAAGGAACTTTATTCTGTATCTAACCGTGCTGTGCGTGCCCTGGGAATGTTTGATGGGGCAGTGTAGAAGGAACTTTACTCTGTATCTAACCGTGCTGTGCCTGTCCAGGGAATGTTTGATGGGGCAGTGTAGAAGGAACTTTATTCTGTATCTAACCGTGCTGTGCGTGCCCTGGGAATGTTTGATGGGGCAGTGTAGAAGGAACTTTATTCTGTATCTAACCGTGCTGTGCCTGCCCTGGGAATGTTTGATGGGGCAGTGTAGAAGGAACTTTACTCTGTATCTAACCGTGCTGTGCCTGCCCTGGGAATGTTTGATGTGGCAGTGTAGAAGGAACTTTACTCTGTATCTAACCGTGCTGTGCCTGCCCTGGGAATGTTTGATGGGCAGTGTAGAAGGAACTTTATTCTGTATCTAACCGTGCTGTGCCTGCCCTGGGAATGTTTGATGGGGCAGTGTAGAAGGAACTTTACTCTGTATCTAACTGTGCTGTGCCTGTCCAGGGAATGTTTGATGGGGCAGTGTAGAAGGAACTTTACTCTGTATCTAACTGTGCTGTGCGTGCCCTGGGAATGTTTGATGGGGCGTTATGGAAAGAAGCTGAACCATTCTGTATCTTTGCATAGATTGTTTGATTGTAATCCAAAGTATTTGAATTTCCCAGTGGAAACATATCAGTGAATACATAAATTTACCCCCATTTTGTAAAAATCCAAAAATGCCCTCACATTTCTCACAATTTCCACAATTGCTATTTCTGGTATAGATGATGGTCCCTTCTCCCTGGTTCTCCTCATAAGGAGGTGGGTACAATTTGACAATCTTGCAGACATAGTAGTCAGTTAGCGATGAGTTAAATCCGTACAGGGTGACAGAGAGACTAGACTGTCTGCGATTAATCTGGCACTGAAAATGTCCTGTAGAGATGAAAGAGTGCATGGACAAATTTGTTGTCCCAGAGCAGAACTCGATTTTATCCTTTCCTTTGAGAATTGTTAACTTCAGTTCTGAGTTCTCATCACATTTGTTGGAACATTCCAAGGTGGCCTTGCCTGTGCTGTCCACTTCTAGCCTCGCAGGCTGGGTAATAATTAGTCCAGCTACAACGAAAGAGAGAAAGGAAAAGAAATCATTCCAGTTCAATATCTGGTATAAATAATCATTCCAGATCAATGTGCCAAATCCATCAGAACCAACTGCATCAGAACTCAATGGATTAGATCTATTTTAATCAATTATTTCCGTTCAATTTTTCGCTGAATATTTTTCCCACCTGGCTGACGCTCTGGCCAAATTTATGTCCTGTTTTACACCTGACCCAATTTTATTCTTTGTCGTTGAAAACTAGAACCGCTATGTGAAACAGGACATTAATCAACCCCACCAGTTTCCTATGAGATGGGTTACGTTAAAATTGGCTTCAATATATCAGCTTCAGAAAGTGTGAGAAATGGGGTGAGAAGAGGCCAGATATTTTGAGATAGGACAAATTATCAATTTACCCCACGGCTGCAAAACTAGCATTGTATAGTCACCAGCTGTTAGGGGAAGCTGTCTGATTTCCCTCTCTCAGGTCTTTCCATTATGTGACCAATCCTTAAATTTACACAGCAAGTTGGAAATCAAAATGTCTTCCTTATTTTAATTTGAGGTATTTTTACAAAACAGCATCATGATCGCCTTCCTCGCTTATGTCAATATTTAACATCACTGTTTAACATCTCATAGAATCCTTACAGTGCAAGGAGGCCATTCGGCCCATTTAGTCTGCACTGACACCAATCCCACCAGGCCTTATCCTTGTAACCCCATGTATCTACCCTGCTAATCACTCTAACCTACGCATCCCGGGATATTAAGAAAGAATTTAGCATGGCCAATCAACCTAACCTGCACATCTTCGGACTGTGAAAAGAAACCCAGGCAAACACAGGGGAAACATGCAAACTTCACACAGACAGTGACCCAAGCCGGGAATCGAACCCGGGTCCCTAGAGCTGTAAGTGCTAATCACTGTGCCACCAGGCCGCCCCCAAATATCAGATTGAAGGAGCACCCAAAACTTCTGCTATCCCACTCCCAGTGCTGGCAGGTGCAGGGTCAATCCCCCACTGCTAACAAACTATTAAAACACAGGTCAGGGCCACTCCCCCAGCCAATACTGCTCAGTATCAGGTGCTTAAAAATCCAGCCCAGTCCAAGATACAACTAGGATAGATCTCCAGTCAAGCAACTGGGAAATGGTATCTGCATCTCAATGTTTTTAAACCGCCAATTATCTTGGAATGAGAGGCCGAGGGGAGGGTGCTGTGCTGAAAGATCCCTCATTGCCTTAATTAGGAAGAGAGCAACGGGACCACTGCCAGCAGAAATCTGGAGCAAACCTTGCAGAGGAACCAGGAAAAGCACAAGGCCCAATCTGCAATAAGGTCTATTGGTTTGCATTGGAGTCAAGCCCCCTTTCAAACACCTTGTCCTGATGCAGGACTATCACAGAGAGCAAGCGAGAGGAAGAAAAAGAATGAACTATCTTTGAAGTGCAATCACTTGTGGTAATTTGGAATCATAGAATCACTACAGTGCAGAAGGAGGCCATTTGGCCCATCGAGTCTGCACGGACCACAATCCCACCCAGGCTCTATTCCTTTAATCCCACATAGTTATCCTGCTAATCCCACTGAGACTGAGAGGCAATTTAGCATGGCCAATCAACCTAACCCACGCATCTTTGGAGGAAACTAGAGTACCCAAAGGAAAACCCACACAGACACAGGGAGAATGTGCAAACTCCACACGGAGACCCGAGGTTGAAATTGAACTTGGGTCCCTGGTGCTGTGAGGCAGCAGTGCTAACTATTGTGCCACCATGCCGCCCTTAAATGTCAGATCGAAGATACACCCAAAATTTCTGCCGTCCCTTTATAGAAAAATGCATCAGCCATTTTGCATCCAGGCAAGGAAAAAAAAGAGTTAAAATCGGGCAATAAGAATATTGGTCCAAACTATTTTAACTGGGACTGCAAGGTCTCCATAAATACAATATGTTTTTTGGTGATGGTTAAGGGATTTTTGGCTGACAGAAATCTCTTATTCATGTTGTAATAGTGACATTGAACAATGACCGCACCCTCTGGGTTACAGCTACAATGACAAGAAGTTCTAATCTATCACTCTGCCAGTACTGGAACAGGGATCAAGACATCCCAATTCCCAGATGTTGTGGTTTAGTGGGAAGGCATTTGCCTAATCAAGACATGGGGATATGGGCAAGGCTTGCTGGCACGCTAGCATCAGGACTTTGCAAAAGTGGGATCTACCTGCTGCTGGTTTCTCAACAGTAGACAGTTAGCAACTTGGAATTTTAATCATAGATGCAGCTTATCATTTTATAAGTGCAGTTTAATCAGTGCGAACTATAGAGGGAACAATGCAATGTAGTGGTATTGTCACTGGACTAGGAATCCAGAGATCCAGGGTAATGCTCTGGGATCCCAGTTTCAAATTCCACAATGGCAGATGACAAAATTTGAATTTAAAATCCGGAATTAAAAGTCTGAGGGTGACCATGAAACCACAGCAGATTGTTGTAAACACACACTTGTTCACTAATATCTCTTAGGAAAGAGGGAAATCTGCTGTCCTTATCTGCTCTGCTCTATATGTGACTCCAGATCCACAGCAATGTGGTGGACTTTCAGAGGCCCTCTCAAATGCCCTAGGCAACTATGGATGGGCAATAAATGCTGGCCCAGCCAGTGACACACACATCCCCTGAATCAATAATAAAAAAGTGCTATCAGGGTGGAAACATATTAAGCAAAGTGTGTGAATTCATTCTGGGCTAAGCCTTGTGAATAAAGAGAGTGAAATTGGTTATCACCAACACTTGTGAGATAGAGAAAGAAACAGAGACAAAGAAAGAAGAGAGAAATAGTGAAATGCTTCTGAACTGCGCTTACTGTTGTAATGCAGAACAAAGTGCACCAGCCATTTTGCATAGATCAATTTCCATCAACCGCAATGAAATAAATAACAGATGGTCTGATATTGGCAATGGTTGAGGAATAAATATTGTTCATTTGGAAATAGAAGTGTGGCATCTGAGACAGCAAGTAGGACCTTGGTCTAAGGTCTCACCTTAAAGACAGTACAGTTAACAAAGTAGCAGGAGTAATACTTAAGTGGAGTATCAGTCTATACTTCAACTCATAACCTTCTAACTCAGAAGGCAGTGTTTTACTCTTATCACTTTCCTCTAACTCCAATTGGAATAGAATTCCTACAGTGCAGAAGGAGGTCATTCGGCCCATCAAGTCTGCATTGACAACAATGTCAGCCTATCCCTTCAACCCCATGCATTTACCCTGCTAATCCCCTGACACTAGGGTCAATTTATCATAGCCAATCAACCCAACATGCACACCTTTGGACTGTGGAAGAAACTGGAACACCCAGAGGAAACCCACGCAGAAACAGGGAGAACGTGCAAGTGCACCCAGTCACGTGAGGCTGGTCTCTGGCACTGTGAGGCAGTAGTGCTACTACTGCGCCACCTTGCTATGGAAATTGGATATGTGTGAATGCTGCTTTAATGTTCCAGTGCAATGTCCTGTTTCACATGAATGAATAACCTTCATACATTCGCTGCCCAGTCTCACAGGGAAGGCAGGGGGGGATTCTGGTGCATTGCAGGCTTAATGGACCCCCAGCAAACTTGTAATTGAGATCTCTCTAACAAGTGGTGACAGTTATCACTCACACAGGCTAATCAGCAAACAACAGCACACTTGATGTAGGATTGTGTGTGTGAAGAGGACCCCCCCACCCCCATCTTTTAGGGAAGACTTTCCTTGTACTTTATCTCTTACTGAACTAGAACTTCCAAACTTGAAGGGTTGGGGATGGGGTGTTTGGGGTTGGGGGGTGGTGGCAGCAATGGCAGAGAGGGGGGTGCAGGAGTCAACTGAAACTTAACTTCGCAAAAACAAGTGTGGATGGAATATTATCACCATCTTGTGACGTAATTTACTGTTCAGCACGGAAACGAGACAGCAATAATTTTACAGATTGCAATCTTTGCATCTTGATTTCTTCTCTCCACTTCCCCGATGGGGGCAGTTTCACTGAAAGCAGCAACTCATCAGTTCTTTGATGTTGCACTCATTTCCTAGCCCTCCTCATTCATGTAAGAGTTTGCTGTGCTTCCCTATATCACAACAGTGAGAACACATTAAAAATCCCCTCATTATCTAAAATGTGTTCTGAGAATCTTAAAGTCTTGAGTATGACAGCAAATCTTTCTTTTTAATTCTGTTTGTAATATGTGGTGTTGAAGCAGAATTAATGCATCCGTTAAACAGTGGAAGAGCTGATCATATACACATCAAACATTCATGCAATCTCTTGAATTTCTTGCTTATTGTTTCACATTGAAAATTATAAAGCAGGTTTCCTCAATCTGAAGCATCTCTCACATCTTGTGATATTGCCACTTTGTATCTTCCTTTGGCCCTGTGGGATTGATTTCAATATTAGCAGTTTCAGCCTTGCTCCATTAATGGTTTGTGAATTAGTACTGAATCTATCACATAGGTCTCTGCTGCGCTTATAGTCCATGTTAATCTCCTTTGATTTCAATGGTAAAATGCTCTAATCTCTTCCCCCTCTTGTGGGAATTAAACCCTCCCTTAAATCTATCATCGAATAGAATCCCCACAGTACAGGAGGAGGCCACTTGGCCCATAGAGCCTGCACCGACAACAATCCCATCCAGCCCTCATCCCATAACTCCATGTATTAACCCTGCTAATCTCTTTCACACTAAGGAGCAATTTAGTGTGGCAATCCACCTAACCCGCACATAAAGAACAAAGAACAACACAGCACAGGAAACAGGCCCTTCAGCCCAACAAACCCGCACCGCCATTTTAACAGCATGAGTTCCCATTTCCACCCATGACCTTTGTCTATATTTATAGATTGGGGAGGCAATTTAGGGACAACTTGTTTCACCAATCAGCCTAAGAGCACATCTTTGGGATGTGGGAGGAAACCGGAGTACTCGAAGGAAACCCACGCAAGCACGGGGAGAATGTGCAAACTCCCAAAGATACAGGCCCAAATCCATGTATCTGCACAGCACAGCGATAGTCACTGAGCTGTCTTGTTGCCCATCAAATGGTCCAGGTCAAGCGTACACTAACGATGTGAAGCACTCGGATACTCTCGAAAAATCCAAGAGCAGCCCTCGCACGACCCATCGCGTGTGTGCCCCTTGTTGGACAAAAGGCAGAATGAAGCACCTGTGAAATAAAAGAGAAAAACATCAATAACATGCACATCCTGTGCAATTCCCAGGAACATCCCAAGGCTCTTGATCTCTATTTAAAACAGTCTTCTATATCCCTCCATCTCTATTCTGCTCATGTGCCTATCTAAATATCCCTTAAATAACTCCAGTGTGCCTGCCTCCACCACTTTACTTGGCAGTGCGTTCCATACCCCCACCACCCTCTGTGTGAAAAAACTCCCTCTAGCATCCAAATTATACCTTGCCTCCCCTCACCATAAGCCCATGGCCCGTAGTAATATTTGATTCCAACCTAGGAAAAAACTTACCACCGTTTATCTATACCCTTCATAATCTTACACACCTCTATTAGATCACCCCTCAGTCTCCGTCTTTCTAAAGAAAACAGCCCTAACTTTCCTCGTAACCTAGACCTTCCATACCAGGCAGCATCCTGGTAAACCTCCTCTGCACTCTCTCCAGAGTCTCCACGTCCTTCCAGTAGTAAGGCGACCGGACCTGGATGCAGTATTCCAAATGAGGTCTAACCAACGTTCTATACAATTGCAACATTAAATGCCAGCTCTTGTACTCTATACCCCTTCCTATAAAGGCTAGCATATCATAAGCTTTCTTCACAACCTTCTCCACCTGTTCTGCCACCTTCAAAGACTTGTGCAGCTGTACCCCCAGGTTCCTCTGCGTTTCTATACTCTTAATAGGTCTACCCTTTATCATATAACTTCCCCTACATTCTTTCTCTCAAAATACATCACTTCGCATTTATCAGGATTGAATTCCATCTGCCATCTATCTGCCCAATCTACCAGCCTATCTATATCCTACTGCATCACTCGACACTGCTCCTCACTATCCACAAGTCCAGCCATCTTTGTATCATCTGCAAACTTGCTGATCACTCCACTTACTCCCTCTTCCAAGTCATTTAGAGACAATACAAATTGAAGAGGTCCCAGTACCGAGCCCTGCGGCACACCACTACTGACCGACCTCCAGCTAGAAAGAGACCCTTCCACTATTACTCTCTGTCTCCTATTATCAAACAAGTTACGTATCCATCTAACTACCTGTCCTTGTATTCCATGAGCCTTGACCTTTTCCACTAACCTCCTACGAGGGACTTTGTGAAACACCTTACTGAAATCCATATAGATGACATCAACAGCTCACCCTTGGTCGACTGTTTTTGTCACATCTTTGGACTTTGGGGGGAACCATGCAGACATGGAGAGAACATGCAAACTCCACACAGACAGTTACTGAAGATCAGAATTGAACCCGGGTTCTTGAAGCTGTGAAGCAACAGGGCTAACCACTGTGCCGCTGTATGTTTTGATTACTCCGTGTGGGTCTATTGGTAGCTATATAGGGAGAGTTTCTAGCCCACTCGTGATGTGTGTTTTGTGGTATGAGATGGCACACTATTCACTGGCAGCATGTCTTCTGATCCCACTGTTGTCAATAGGATTTCCCATTGATCCTATCCCACATTGCTGGGATGTGCTGTCAGGGGGACCAGCTGAGCTTGCCAGCATGAAAAGCTGGAGAATTCCAGCCATTATGTTTCTTCTCCTTTGCCAATCATTGGAAATAGATCTTCTTTAGTTCTGATCCTTCCACCAGTGCAGATTTTCTCCATTTGTCCAGATCCTTCATGATTTGAAATTATCAAATTCCCTCTCAGACTTCACTTCTCAAAGAATAATCTTAGCTTCTCAAATCTATCCTAAAACTGAAGTCCTTCATCCCTACAACCATTCTCATAAATCTACTCCATACCCTTTCCATCATCCTTAAAGTGCTGTGCCCAGAACAGTACACCACACTCCAGTTTATAAAGATTCATCATAGTTTCCCTCTTTCTGTACACCATGCTTTTATTTATAAATGCAGGATTTTGTAAGTCTTTTTAAAAGCCTTCTCAATTTGCCCGATACCTTTGATTCTTTGTGCCATGCACACTCCCAGCTCTCTCTGTTTCCCCAACCTTTTAGAATTGCATCTTTGAATTCATATTTTCTCTCTTCAGTCTCATCAAAATGTATCACTTCATCCCTTTGCATTAAATTTCATCTGCCACATGTATGCCCATTTTACCAGCCCCAAACTCTTGATGTCTATCATTGAGCTCCCCACAGTTCACAATACTTTCAAGTTTTGTGTCATTAGCAGATTTGGCAAGTTCTTTTATGTATATAAATAAAACATAGTACTCTGAGTACTGATCACTTCCAATTCTCTTCCCATTCTTGGTACGCTAAGGCAGATTTTTGTCTGATTCCATAGTTATGTTCTGGAACTAGTCTGTCGCCAGAAGCTTATAAAGTTTGAGGTGCATCATTCAACATCCAGTGTGGCTGACCAGGAATCTCTCCCACTCTTTTACCTTCAGCCATTGGCATGTTTGGAAGGATTTACAGGTTGCTACTTAACCTGTTTGGCTGCATTACAAACATACCTTGCTTAGCCATCATGTCCTGGAGTGGGGTTTGAATCAAGAGCTTCTGGCTCAGAGGGAGGGACACTATTCACTGTGCCACAGGATCTACGGATCCTGGAAAAACTCCAAAGTATAGTTTCCTTTGGTACAATAAACAATAATCAACTGCTCCTCTTTCCTGTCACTTAGCCAAATCTGCATTTGTACTAAGAAGTCTCACAACACCAGGTTAATGCCCAACAGGTTTATTTGGGAGGACGAGCTTTCGGAGCACTGCTGTTTCTTCAGGTGAGTGGAGAGTTAGGTTCATAAACAGGGCCAAGTCTTCACTCACCTGATGAAGGAACAGCACTCTGAAAGCTTGTGCTACCAAATAAACCTGTTGGACTTTAACCTGGTGTTGTGAGACTTCTTACTGTGCCTACCCCAGTCCAAAGCCAGCATCTCCACATCATGTATCCATACTGCCACTGACCATTTTAACCAATGAAATTTGATGATAAGCCTATTCTTGAATCACTCACAAACGGAAGCCATTTCACCAAATTCAGCCCGTGAAAATGATCAATGACACTTTGTTTTTGAATTCTTTAAGGTGTTTAACCAAAGCCTCAACTGCTCCCTGAAGTGGATGTAGAAGATCCACGGTATTATTCAAGGAAGAGCAGAGGAGCTACTCCCTAGTGGCTATATCGATATTTAGTCTCTAACTAGCATTTGAAATAGATTATTTGCTAATTTATGTCATCGCTTTTTGAGGGCTCTTGCTGTACACACCTAGCAACAAGTCTCCTTCAGCAGTTCTTTGAGAAATCCCAAGGACATGAAAGGTGCTGTCCCTTATTTTTTTAAATTGTTACAGGTTTCCAACTTGCCCCATCAAATTCATTATCAGTAGTTTTTCATCCAAGTCCATGCAGATACATTTCCGAATGGTGTCCCATTGGAAAATCACCAGAGAACGAGATTTGGCTCTTCGTAGCCAAATGTCCCAGTCAGCCAATGTTTTTCTCCCTCACTCCTCAAATAGTTCACCCAGTTTGGACCCAGGACCTGATTCATTGCCAAGGTCAGGGAGGTCGGGGTGGGCATCTCTTCCAGGGTTTTATGAGAGAATTACAGTTAAAATTCTTTTGAGAAATCCAGAGCTATAAATATTCCCTCAGAGAAAATATAAGAAAGAGGAGTACAGGAAGTCATTTGCACTCCATCCTCTCCCCCAAGTCTGCTCCACCATCTAGGAAGATTGTGTCTGGTCTGATTGTCGGCTTAATTCTATCTTCCTGCCTTTCCCCTGGTACATTGATTTCTTTGTCAATCAAAAATCTCAGCCTTGACTATATTTAATGTCCAAATCTCCACTGCCAACTGGGGAAGAGAATTCCAAATATTAACAATTCTGAGAAGAATTTCTTCTCATCGCCATCTCAAATGGGAAACTTATTTTGAAACTGATTCCTCTCATTCTAGATTTCCCAAAAGAGAGGAAAATATTCCCAGTTTCTATCCTGCCAGTCCCCCTCAAGATCTTAAGATATTTCAATAAGATCACCTGTCATCTTTCTAAACTTTCAGCACAGGCCAACTTATTCAACCTTTCATCATAAGATGAACCCGTTCATCCCAGGAATCATTACGAAAATTTTCTGAACTGCTTTCAATGCAAGTATATCCTTTCTTAAGTAGAATCAGTACAGTGTAGAAGAAAGCCATTCGGTCCACCAAGTCTGCACCAACAACAATCCCACCCAAGCCATTAATTCCTCATATTTACCCTGACACTAAGGGTCAATTTAGCATAGGCAATCAACCTATCTTTGGACCCTTCTGGTAACCAAAACTGTATTTAGGTGCAATCTCTCCAATGCCTTGTACAAAACTTTCTTATTTTATACTCCATCCCCTTGCAATAAAGGCAACATTCCACTCGCTTTATTAACTTTGTGATTTACGTGCAAGGACATCCAGATCGTTCTCTATTACAGCAACTTTACAGTCTCGCTCCATGTTAAATTATACTGTTTTTTATTCTTCCAGTCAAAGTCGATAACTGCTCCCTTTCTCACATTCTACTTGAGCTGTCAATCCCCCGTGCGCACTCGTTGTAATGTCTCCACAGCACACTATATAGAAAGGTTCTTACCATCCAGTCTCCATACTGGGTGCATCCAAAGAAAAAACACCAGTAGGTTCCGGAGACACTCCATTGTTCGATGATTTGGATCCTGTGCTGCTTTTACTTTAAATGGCACTGATATCTTCAGAGCCCATCATTTTATGATGTGTAATAGGAAGCGGTGGGGTGATTGGAGATTGTATCTACTCCGGAAATACTGACGACAAGACTCCTTCTCTTCACTGTACAACTCTCACCACTTCCCTGTACTCACTTACTGGGAATGTTAGGCACTGAGTTTACAGCGTAACATTTCAGGCTAGTGTCTCCGTCCCTCTGTGCCCAGCTCTCCAAATATTGCACTGCTGAAAGTTGGCTGTCCAGTGGTAATGGACTACAGTAGTATAACATATCGCAAGATGATGGAAAACTCTACATTTATCTCTGGAAAGGAAGAATCTAAGTGACTGAGAGACAGAACTTGATAGCTAAGAGCGGAGAGATAGTGACAAAGTATAACGAGAGAGTTGGGGGTGGGGGAGGATTATGACAGAAAACTGCAGTGAGGAGGTTAAAGAACCAAATTGAAAATAGATCACAGGGAGAGTGGCAGATACAGATGGCATAAGAGAAAACAAACAAAGAATTACCGACACACAAAAAGACACACACACAGAAGAAATCATGTGATTGAGACAGAAACCAAAGAAACAGACACGAGCGAAACGGGATGGAGAATGAGAAACAAACAGGGGAAAATTGGAGAGGTGTGCAATTGGTATGATGTGGTTAAGCAGTTATGCATGAACTGACTGTTTGGAAAAATACATGAAAATTGACTCACATCTGATCAGTGCATCAGCTAGTTTACCTATAGTAGCGCTGACCAATTCCCAGCTGTTTGGTCGTTGGCCATCCAATCACAATTCTTTCTGCCGTTAATTATCTGCTCACTATGTACTCAGTTAAACCTTCACTGTCAAACCTTGGTCCCCATTAACCAGAATTGAACCATTTCCTTTGGAAGAACTGCTCACTATTCTGGTGTCATCCTTAAATGCAAAGATTTCTCCTGGTTTTTCTCCGTGATGAATTGTCTGCTTAGCTCCCTCTTCCCTGCCCCTTATCTCGAACAATTGCCAGAGTTTATGAATTTCTTTGTCACGAAAATTGAGATCATTGCTACGAAATCCATGTTTTACTCTGTGTGCTAAAACGGCTGTCTATGGAGATTGTAACATTTAAGGTACTGGATGTTGCAACGTTTGTTAAATTGGGTTCTTGCCCAATAACAAGGGCTGACGATACAAAGTTCGGTGGTGTTGTGGATAGTCTGGAGGGATGTCAGAAGTTGCAGCAAGACATAGATAGGATGCAAGACTGGGCGGAGAATTGGCAGATGGATTTCAAAGCAGATAAATGTGTAGTGGTCCATTTTGGCAGGACCAATTGGATGAAGGAGTACAATATCAAGGGTAGAGTCTTAACAGTGTTGAGGAGCAGAAGGATCTTGGCTTTGCAGGTAGAGGATGTGGTCAAGAAAGCATACAGTATACTGGCCCTTCCTTAATCAAGGGATTGAGTTTAGGAGTCGGGAGATACTGCTACAACTTTGTAAGACCCATGTCAGACCCCACTGGGAGTAGTGCACAATTCTGGTCGCCTCACTACAGGAAGGATGTGTAAGTTATTGAGAGATGCAGATGAGATTTACAATGATGTTGCCTGGACTGGGAGGCATGCCTTATGAAGAGACTTTGAGGTAGCGAGGTCTCTTCTCTCTGGAGAGACAAAGGTTGAGAGGCAACCTGATAGAGGTTTATAAAATGCTGACAGGAATAGATAGGATGGATTCTCAGAGACTATATCCCAGGGCTGAAATGGTCGCTACAAGAGGATACAGGTTTAAAGGTGCTGGGAAGCAAGTACAGAGGAGATGTTAGGGCTAACATTTTTCACTCAGATGAATGGAATTGGCTGCTATCAGTGGTAGTGGAGGTGAACTTGCTGGGGTCTTTTAAAAGACTTCTGGATGAGTACATGGGATTAAATGGGATTGGGAGTTGTAGATTGTTCTATACCTACTAGGCCATAGAACAAAGAACAACACAGCACGGGAAACAGGCCCTTCGGCCCAACAAGCTCGCGCTGCCGTCCTAACGTCTTAATGACATAACCATGACCTTAGGCATACCCAATCATATGGGTACGATTGTGGGCCGAAGGGCCTTGTTTGTGCTGTAGTGTTCTAAGGGTGGAAAGCTCTTGGAGCGTGGTGATAGGCCACCAGGTTGGTTCAAAGATCAGTGAATTATAGTTTGAAGGCAGCCAGTTCCGAGCAGTCAGTCAGCAATGTGACAGGGGCAGACCATGGTCCCAGTTAAGATAAAACAAGAGCTATGAGGATTTTAAATATAAAACATTATTCCAGCAAAGGTACCTCTTTGGAGCAGTGGTATTCTGCTTGGCACAGCTGCGGATCTGAAAGTGTGCTTAAAAGGTGAAGCTAAGACTATCTGGAGATCCAAAGGAAAGGAATCTTGGAAATCTGAGATGAGGAGAAATTTCTTTACACATAGGGTTATGAACCTTTAGAATTCTTTGTCCCAGAGGGCTGTGGAAGCACAGTTCTTGTGTATGTTTAAGGCAGAGATTGATAGATTTCTGATCAACAACAAAGTAAAAGGGTTAGGGGGAATAGTGTAGGTAAAAAGCATTTAAATATCAGAACACTCATGATTATACCAAATGGTAAGAAGGCTCAACAGCCTACTCCTGCTCCAATGAATCCCTATAAGGAGGGCCCTTTGTGAAGCCATTGGAATGGGGATCCCAAGAGACTTTCACATATGGAGATCAGAAACTCTTGTGAGGAAGATTAAGGCCGCAATTTTATGACCTTGTCCCGTTCGACTTTCGGTGAGGTGAGGTGTAAGTTAGGGTGGGAGGCAAATCAAATTGGCAACCAGTCTGGTTGGTACAAAGCAGATTTAATATTAATGATGAGTTCTAGACACTATCGTCTAGGCTCACTTACCTCTACCATCTCACCAAGTGAGGTTCTCTCAGATGAGGAAAACATAGAGTCTCCACCAATAGGGACCAAACATGATGGCCTCATGGGGGAGGGGAAATCAGAAGTCACTGAAGTTCCAGGTGATTGGAGACAGTTCCAACCTGGCACTGCCCACTAGACTGTGCTAGGGCACAGGGGGTGGTGCCAGAGGGAGGGGAAGTCAGAGTGGGGGTGAAGCCAGAGATTGGAGCCATGTCTGCCTCTCCCCCCAAGGGTTGGGAGGGAAACTTTGCTGGGGTGGGAGTAAAGGAAAATTCTATATGTGGGGAAGGAAACTGCATAGGGGCAATATCCATGATGGGTGGCAGGAGATCTGCCAGTATACCAGGAAATTGGGGACATGCACAATAGTACCTAGAGCACAGCAGTTGACTTCACCAGCTAGCTTAGGCTCCATGCAACTGTTCCCCCCCCTCCCAACTCCCAATAAAAATCACATCCTGGCACTTGGCACTAAGTACTATAAGATTGCATTGTAAAAAATAACTGAAACTCTCCAGTTTTCTTGCTTTCTTGGCCCTTAGGTCATTTTTCTTCAGTTGAGATCAAAATTCTATCATTAAGACAACTGTGCCAAACTTTAAAATCACCAAGGCAACTGTGCTAAATTTTAAAATCATCAAGACGACTGGATTGCATTTTAAATCCTTAGAGGCACTTGTGCTAAATTTTAAAGCATGCAGGACTCTTCAAGCAAGATGAACCTTTGGTATCCTGGTTATTTATGCTTTGCCCCATCTGATGCAAGGGAATGTGAGGATGGCATGTTATGGGCGCATCCCAATAAGAGTATAATGTTTGGGTGTAGCAACCGGTGGCTGATTTTCAAAAAACCAAATGGCAATTCAACTGAATGTTGTGTTAGTGTAACTGTAGCAGAGCATTGGTGGGGATTTTCAAATAATGGGTGCCTTGAAATTGGATGTCTGGTCAACAGCCCAGAAACACGATTAGAGTAATTTGCATTATTTTTCATGCAAGAGCCTTGATGATAATCATGGTCAACCATAGCTTGATATACTTGTTCATTCGTATCCTTCAATGCTTCAAAAAGCATCAGTGTGTCACCTCTCCTATTCCCATGCACACACCAGTAGATCTATTTTAGGTAGAGATGGCTTTGCATCAATTTATTCAATTTTCTCAACAGAAATTCAAAGACAAATGCAACAAGTCAATATATTTGGCTGGTTTAACGAGCCCTGTGCCCTAAGTGCAGCATTGCATCAACAGAAGATCCTCTCCATTATTCAGCAAGTTTGACAGTTGTTTCAAGCAACATAGATCTGGTGCAAAATTAAATGAAATTCAGCAAACATCTCCTGTTTGATAGAGGCCTGGAATGGATTCAGAATGGAATTTCTGCAGTTTCTCTTCAAACGCTGCAAAATAGATTGAAATAGACGTTTAAGCACCAATTACTAACTTTTATCTAGACATGTTCCAACAGGCAATTTCTCTTCAAAAATAACACAAGAGCAACCCTTAGGATATACAAATATATGAACTGGGTGCAGCAGGCCATGTAGCCTCACAGGCCTGCTCTGCCATTTGGTAAGATCATAGCTGATCTGATTATGGCCTCTCACTTCCTGTTGACTCTTATATCCTTGTCAGTCAAGAGTCAATCTAACTTTAAAAATATTCAATGACCATGTCTCCATTGCTGGAAACAGAATTCTGCAGATTGATGACGTTCAGAGAGAAAGAAAATCTTTTCATCTTGGTTTGTAATAAGAGACTGCTGCTTATTTGTAAACCTTGTTCCACAATTCTTGTTTTATCCAATCTGTTTAGGTCCCAAAGGATCTGATGTTTCCATAAGATTAGCTTTTATTCTTCTAAACACCAATGGATAAAGACTTTAATCTGTATGACCTTTTCTCACAAGGCAGTCCTTTATCCCAGGAATTATTCAAGTAACTGCGTCCAGTTCTGGTTGCCTTACTATCAGAAGGACGTGGAGACTCTGGAAAGAGTGCAGAGGAGGTTTACCAGAATGCTGCCTGGTATGGAAGGTCTGAGTTACGAGGAGAGGTTAGGCAAATTGGGGCTGTTTTCCTTAGAAAGACAGGCACAGAGAAGATCAAATAGATACAAGATTACGAGGGGTATAGATAGAGTAAACATGGTTAAGCTTTTTCCTAGGATGGACTCAAATAGCACGAGGGGTCGCGGGCTTAGGGTGAAGGGGGTAAGGTATAATTTGGATGCTAGAGGGAGTTTTTTCACACAGAGGGTGGTGGGGATATGGAATGCGCTGCCAAGTAAAATGGTGGAGGCAGGCACTCTGCAGTTATTTAAGAGATACTTAGATGGGCACATGAACAGAATGGGAATGGAGGGGTATAGAAAACTGATTTAAAATAGGGATCATGAGCCATGGGAGTTCCCTGGGAAGTATGTAAATTGTCAAAGATACTGATGTATCTGTTTTATCCTTCAGGTACTTCGGTCTGCCTTGTCTAACAAGGGGCATACACGCAATAGATCGTGAGAGGGCTGCTCTTGGATTTTTTGAGAGTAGCCTAGTGCGTTAGCGTACGCTTGACCTGGATCATTTGATGGGCAACACGACAGCTCAATGACTATTGATGTGCAGTGCAGATACATGGATTTGGGCCTGTGTGTGTGGGAGTTTGCGCATTCTCCCCATGCTTGCGTGGATTTTCTCCGGGTGCTCTGGTTTCCTCCTACATTCCAAAGATGTGCTCTTAGGCTGACTGGCAGAACAAATTCTCCCTGAATTGTCTCAAATTTGGTTCTAATGCACAGATCTATAAACATAAACAGAGATGACAGGATCATGGGTAGAAGTGGGAACATTGAGATGGCGGTGTGGGCTCATTGGACCGAAGGGTCTGTTTCCCGTGCTGTTTTGTTCTTTGTTCTTAAACCTTCACTGTATTGCTTCTGCAATTATGTTCTTTCTTAAAAATGGAGGCCAAAACTGTACATTGTACTCTGGGGTCTTACCAATGCCCTATACAACTGCAGGAAAGCTTGACTATTTTTTTTACATTATATTCCTCTTTCAGTAAATAGCAATTTTCCATTTGCCTCCCTAATCACTTGTTGTACCTACATACTTTCTGTTTGTGATTCACGTATCTAGACATGCTCTGTACCACAACATTCTGCAATCTCTCTATTCAAGTCCAATTAACTCATCTATAACTCTTTTCAGACTCTTTGGGGGTGATTTTCAGCCCCAGTTCAGTGTCAAAAAACTGCCAACCTGGCAGTACCAACCTGTGCTGAGTGCAATGCTGGGGCTGCACCCTAGAAGAAGTCTCATTGAGGGGTGGAAGAGAGAAGAGACATACACACACACTTATGTTGTGTGAGGGGGAGGGGCTGAAAGGGAGATGCCGACGATGACTATAGGAAGTCGGAAGGAAAGAGTGAGAGGGAGGTGATGCTGCCAATCAATGTTGGCTTTAATCACTGGGATGGGAGAACCCTAAGACTTGCATAGTGGTGGTGTGAGGGATAAGGTTGTCAGCACAGCTGGATTTATACTATGTTTTAGCTCCGACCCTCAAAATGATGGCATGAAACCAAGCCCCCCATCTTTTTTTTTGATAAAGTGCCATAAGATATCTGGAGAGAAAACCTATCTATTTCTCTGGAGAAATACACTGGTTTTCAGTCACACCCTAATACTTTGTTTTTTTTGGGTAAGGTTCCACTCTGTACATCCTCTTCACAATTTAATATCCTACCTACATTGGGTCATCAAAAAAATACAGCAACCACATTTGTTTAAGTCAATAAATATGGATTGTAGATAGTTGATGTCTCAGCGCTGATCCCTGTGGCATTCCATTTGTTATATCTTGCCAACTAGAAAATAACCCACGTATCCCAATTCTGTTTTGTGTTATCTAACCAATCTTCCATCCATGTTCATTTACCCTCACACTATGATTTTTACTTTGTGTAGCATTTTATCAAATGGCTTCTGGAAATTCAAGTACAACAGATCTACAGGCTCCCCTTCATTCACGTTGCTTGTTACTTCTTCAAAAGAAATCTCATAAATTAGTCAAACAAATTGGTTTTCACATGTTAACTCCTGTGGCCATTCCCCTGAAAAACAGATATACTGCTTTGGATATTATTGAGAGGAAGGCCTCTCAGGAGAAAGTAGGAATAAACAAATTTGTTGCACCAAAGTTGGTGCTGCAGAGCAGTTATGGGCCATTCTGGAGGAGAATGACGACAGTGGTTGTGGTACACATTGGTACCAATGACATAGGTTAAAAAAGGCATAAGGTCCATATGGAATTAGGAAGAAAATTGAGAAGTCGGGGACCTCAAAGGTAGTGATTACATGATTACAAGTGCCACATGTTAGGCAAAGTAGAAACTGCAGGATAAACTGGATTAAACATGGCTGAACAGATGGAGTGAGGTAAAGGGGAATCAGTATAAAGTGGACTGGTTACACCTGGGCAGGACCAAGACTGACATCTTAGGAGCAGTATTAGCTAGAATGATTGGGAAGGGTTTAAACTACCATGGCTAGGAATCAGAGGAGGGGAACCAAAGACAAAAAAAAAGGGAATATGAAAAGTGATAGGAAGAGAAACCCAGGGAGAGATTAAAACAGGGCCTCAGTAAAATATCGTGGGAACAGGACCAGTAATGTTAAAAAGATGAGGAGGCTAAAATCTTTGTGCCTTAACATACAGAGCATTCGCAATAAAGTGGATGAATCAATTGTGCAAAAAGGTGTAAACAGCTATGATATAGTTGGGGATTATTCAGTTCATGGCTGGGAACTGAACATCAAACAGTATTCAGTATTTAGGAAGAACAGACAAAAAGATAACGGTGTGGAGTTGCATTGCTGGTTAAAAAGGAAATTAACACCAAACTGAGGAAGGATATTAGCTCTGACAATGTGGAATCTATATGACAAAGCTAAAAATGATCAAGGGCAAAAAGCATTGGGGGGGTTATATACAAACCTCAAACTATACTGATATTAGAAATGATATTAAACAGGAAATTAGAAATACATGCAGTAAAGCAACATCTGTAATTACAGGTGATTTTAACTTGCATATAGATTTGGTAAATCAAAGTAGCCACAATACCATACAGGAGGAATTCCTGGAGTGTATATGGAATGGTTTTCTGGACCAATACATTGAGAACCAACTAAAGGTTAAATCATTCTAGACTGAGTATTATGTCATGAGAAAGGCAATCTAGCTATGTGAGACCCCATGGGGATGAGCAACCATAAAATTATAAAAGTTTCCATTAAGATGGAGAGTGACATAGTTGATTCTGAGACTAGGGTCCTGAATCTTAATAAGAGAAACCACAACGATATGAGGCATGAGTTGACAATGATAGGGAAACGTTAATTAAAGTGGTTAGGCAATGGGAAACGTTAATTAAAAGTGGTTAGGCAATGGGAAACATTCAAGAAGTGCATGGGTGAACTACAACAATTCTTTATTCTTGTCTGGAAAAGTAAAACTGGAAAGATGGCAAAACCATGGCTTACAAGGGAAATTAGAGATAGTATTAGATCCAAAGGACAGACATACAAATTGGCCAAAAAAAACAGATCTGAGGATTGGGAGCAGTTCAAATTCAGCAGAGGAGGATCAAGGGATCGATTAAGAAAGCACAAATAGAGTAAGACTGTAAGCTTGCAGGGAACATAAAAATTGACAATGAAAGTTTCTATGGGTATAAGAGAAAAAGATTGGTGAAAGCAAATGTCATTGGAATATATCTTTGTTGTGAATCATAAACTATTTTCATAAACGTCTATCATTGCCAATGAACCGTCTTTCTTGTTATATTCCTTTCCCTTTCCGCTCCAGTCAAAGGTGCCCTCATTCCTATATAATTATCCTTATTTAATTGTAACACAGTTGTTTCCATCTAAATGGGGAGACACATTGGGATGCTCTGGTGCAGAGAGATCTGGGTGTCCTCACTTAAGAGTCACAGAAAACTAGCATGCAGGTACAGCAGATAACAAAGAAGGCAAATGGAATGTTGGCATTTATAACTAAAGGAATAGAATCTTAAGATAAGGAAGTATTGTTGCAACAATACAAGTATTGGTAAGGCTGCACCTGGACTATTGTGCACAGTTTTGGTCCCCTTATGTAGAATGTAGTAACATTGGAGGCAGTTCAGAAGAGGTTCACTAGATTAATTCCAGTTCAACCGTACGAAGAGAGATTGAACAATGTAGGCCCATACTCTCTGAAATTTAAAAGAATAAGGGGAGATCAAATTGAGGTGTATAAGATGATAGAAGGATAGAGTAGAGGTGGAATAAATGCTTCCTCTTGTGGGTCATTTTAGGACGAGACGTCATAGTTTTAGGATGAGTAGCAAATTTAAGAGAGTTGAGGGGAAACTACTCCCAAAGGATTATGAATATATGGAATTTGGCACCCCAAAGTCTGCTGAATGCTGGGACATTTAATAAATTTAAGGAGAAGACGGATTTTTAATTGGTAATGACTTGTGGAGAGAAGGAAGAAAAATGGGGATGAGGAGCATATCAACTATGATCGAATGGCGAAGCACACTCTGAGCCAAACAGCTTAATTCTGCTCCTCACTTATAAACTTATGGTTATCTAAGGAATCTTTTACTCAGATTGTTTATTAAACCTGCCTTATTACACATGAACAAATCTAATACAGTCTTATCCCTGGTTAGATTCATAATATATATTGTTCTAGGAAACTGACTCGAATACACTATGAATTCTTTTTCATGGTTACCTCTGCCAATTTGACTTTTCCAATCCACGTGAAGATTAATGTCACCCAAGATTAGAATGCTGCCTTTTTTTAACATGCCCTTATTATCTTCTAATTTATTCTCCGTCTTATGGTATATTCACTATTAGTGGATCTAAGACTTCTCCCACCAGTGCCTTCTTCTCCTTCCTTCTGTCACATGCTCACCCAATGTCTCTGCCATCCCCCATACATTTACCCACTAATCTCTCTAACCTACACATCTTGGGGCACTAAGGGGAAACAACTTTGGATTATTGGAGGAAACCAGAGCACCCAGATGAAGTCCAAGCAGACAAGTTCAGAAAGTGCAGACTCTGCACAGAGACAGCCATCCAAGCCTGGAATCGAACCTGGGTCCCTGGCACAATGAGGCAGCAGTGCTAACCATTGTGCCACTGTGCTGTGTAATGTATACAATGCAGTACAAAGCAAAAAAATTATAGCACATTTTACGATCTGCAGTGAAATGCAAAATGCTTCTACGTCACTTCAAATGGATGAAATTGTAAGATTTTAAGTGGGTAGAAACATTAATTTCCCTATTGTTTACCTTCAATTCACATCAAAACTGTGCAGTAATATAATTGCATCAAATCACCAAAGTGACTTCAGCATTTCATGCAGTTAGTACTTGTAATTTAGTTGAAGCCTGTACCAGATCATGATCTTGCTGGATTATACACATCATGTGTAGTAAGAGGGAACAACGTCAGCACCCATGAGCTAGGTTTACCATCTGAAAAGTTTCTGTTCATCACTTATGAAGATAAGGTGATTTAGTCCCAGTCATTCAAAGCAGTTAACATAAGGAGTTCAAGATACTATTCTTCTTCAGTTCCTTGATACTTTCTTTCAAAATTGGATTTCAAATACAATTCCCAATTTGCACATGCAAGATTGCAGCAGGTGGTGAGAGAAGCAACACAACCTCATCATTACAAATTTAACTGTCGCAGATACACCTATGAAAGAACTGAAAGGACTGAAAGGAGTGATTACCCTACAGTTCTAATTGAGACACCCATCATATTGTCTGGTACTACAACCATGATAAATGGGATATATTCAGAACAGATCTCACAGTCCAAAACTGGGCATTCACAAGATGTTGTGGACCATTAGCAGTATACAAATATAGTCAAATACAATCTGTAACCACATGGTTTGGCATATTCCTTACTCTATTATCATACCAGGGGCCCAACCCTGTCTCAATCATTTGTGTAGAAGGGCACAGAAGCAACATTGGACATGTCTAAAAATAAAGTGCCAACTTAGTACAACCAGGATTATCTTTGCATTTTGGATAGTAGAAATGCTATACACAAAGTTAAATGATCCCATAGTAAATGGATTTGATCAAAGTTCTGCATTTCTGCCACAACCAGTTCTGAATAACAGTGGACAATTAACTAAATATCACACAACTAACACAACTGAAGATGGTTGTTGGAGGGCAATTACCTCATGCCTAAGACATTGCTGCAGGACTTTCTGAACCAGTGATCTAGCTGAACCACTTTCAACTGCTTCATCAATGATATTCCATCATAATATAATGATGACTGCAGTGTGTTCAGTTTCATTCATGACACCACAGATAAGTTCAACTTGTACGCAGCAAGACCGTCATAACTTCAGGTTTGGGGTTTAAACAGCAAGTAACATTCATGCCATACAAGGACCAAGTCATGACCTATTCCAACAAGAGAATCCAAATTTCATCACTTGAGATTCATTATTATCATCATTGATTTTCTCACCGTCAACATCGTGGAGGCTCACCATTAATTGAAACTGAACTGGGGTAATCACAAATGCAGAGGCTTCAACAGCAGGTCAAAGATTGGATATGCTGTGGCAAGTAATTCTTCTCTGGACCCCTCAGAGCCTATCATATACAAATTACACATCAAGACCATAAGGGACTACTTCCCACTTGCCTGGATAAGTGCAATTCAAACAACACTGAATGAAGGCAGCCAATACTATCAAAGTCAAAACAGTCCACATAACAGACACTCCACTTATTAATTTAAGCATTCATTTTCTCCTCCACTGGAGCACCATGTGTACTCTCTACAAAGTCCACTGCAAAGAAATTGCCGAATTCCTCCAGCAGCACCTCCCAAACCAACAACACCAAGACTATAAGGCAGCAGAGAACATCACACCTCCAAGTCACACATCAGGCTGATTCAGAAATATATTGTATTCCTCCCTTGTTACTGGGTGGAAATCCTAGAACTCCCTACCCAGCAGCACTGTGCACAGAGTACATAAACTGCAGCTGTTCAAGAAAATGGCACACCAGTGCCTTTGCAAGAGTAATTAGGAGTGAGCAACAAAAGCTGGCCTTGATAGAGATGTTCACATCCCATAAACAAATAAAGTAACACACATTAAAAATGTAAGCAAGTTATTAGCTGCAAATTATATTTCAAGAGGTTAAATTCATAGGTAACATCAAATGGAGGGAGGGCTGATATTGACAGGATTGATAACCACTGAACTGAAGTCGATTTCAGAGTAGTAGAGAATATCTTCATCACTGAATGAAATTGTGTCGATGTGTTGGGTACAATGGTTTGAAACTCATACAGATTGCACAGTAATTAACTGTCAAGAAGACCAGAACTATTGCAGAAGTACAGAGGATGGTGGCTTGAGCATTATTAAGTGGTGAAAGATTGAAGAATTACACATGGGGACCTGTGCGAGTTTTAAGGTATGTGCTAATATGAGAGGAAGGACACCTAATTGAACCCTTAGGCTAACACTATTCTATAGGTATAGACAATGAAGTGCAATGAGATCTTCATGTAGATCACTGAATCCATGCCATTACCTGGATGCTCACTGTACTGAACACTGGAGTGGCAAGTTCCAGTTAATAATTACAAGAGAAAGCAATGTGAATGTTAACTTTTCAGGACTCATTGGGCCTTTTAAGTACCAAATTACAGTTGGATCACTGGTTAATGTGTTAAACCACTTATAGTTTAAATTGATGTAATTAGTGTGAAAATGGCTCAACACAAGTATACATGTCAATCATCAACGGTAAGATAAAATGGCATACACATACCAGCTATTCTTTGTTATTTGCAGGTAAATGCCTTTTCAGTATGGCAGATGCTAGTTGCACAATTGTGTTTAGAGCCAAGCCACTCAAAAAACCCCTGTTATTTGATTTCACTTCCTTCAGTGCTTGAATGACATCATTCCTAAATGTAAGTCAAAACACAAAATGAAATAACTTGGAAATAATCAATTATGTTCTCACATAGATACACTGCTAAAACTACATTCCATTCTGTAAAGTATGCTACATTTCTCCTTCCTGACAGCCCAGGTTGATAAAACCAATGTGTGATTGAGCTTTACTAATCAGGAGGTCGCAGGTCAACTTGCACAGAGTTAGCTCACTTCAGCTGCAACTTAAGGAGTGTTACAGTTGGCCTCAGTACCTTCATGCTAGAGCAGGGTCAATAAACCAAGATTTCCATCTCAGAACTATATCATAACACCTGGACACCAGGCAGAAAATAAACTGAGTTCAGCTCTGATGACCCCACGACCTTTGGACTTTAACCTGGTGTTTACCCCAAGAGTAAACAGCCTGCTCACAATTCACTTTCGAGATTCCCATGAGAAGCTTAGTGAGACATAAACGCACTACCAGCACCGTGCAGCATAACCTCTGAAAATTAGTAACTTTAAGGGAGGAGGGGAATTTTTAAAATTAAAACAAGTGCTGTGAATATTGAGAGTCTATTTTTTCTAATATGGGGATATTAAACACAAAGCAGGATACCAACTGATCTGGCAGTTGACTGCTGAAACAAAAATACCATCACATATTTATTTGCAATTATATTATCATCACTTCAAAGCAGTGATATAACTGAGCCCAAAGTTTTTGTTTTAAGTTATAAACTTTGCAGAGCAGTATATTTTGAAGATGTTTGATTTGGAGACAATTTATTCCAGCTTAAATAATCAACATAAGAAGAAAAAGCTTTATCCATTTTCTGACCTGTTTGCTTCAGGATGCATATCCAACAGAGTCTTCATTAGTTTATTGAAACTACTTAAATTAGCAGAATTTGGGGGAATGAATGACCCTGTTGTTGTGAGAGTGTTCTGTAAGCATCGCATCTGTTTGTATTTCCTTCTGTTCATCTGGTAACACAAATGAAAATTAGATTAGGAATTTCAAGAATATCTGTACTAACCATATGCTATTGCCACAGAATGAGATAGTTTTTAAAACAGTGCACATGGTAGGTCAACATCTCTGGTCCAGAATCAGAGGTTTTCAACCTTATCCAATTTGTTCTCATTGCAAAATTGTTATTGTGCTTTGGGCAGTAACTGCAATGTATAACAAATTGAGTAGACAAATACTGCATTGTACTATCAAAGCATTGGCTGAGGTCATGAGAGATAGCATTTGAAATATTCCTCATGCTCAATATGAGGCAGAGAAAAGTATTTTTTTCTATTTACAAGTTTTTCATTGGAAGTGGAGGCAGGTCTGTACTTTGACTATTAAACTAAAGAAACATGATACTGGTTTTGCACAGAATGCCTGGCAATACGGGATGCAGTAGGCAATACCCATAGTTTAAGAGAAGTGCTATCTTATGCCAAGGAATTCAAATATATCAAGGATTACACAATATCTAAAGGGCTAGTTGTCATTTTCCCTGCACCAATTCTAGCTTTATACACAGGTGGCCAATAATACAAGCTTTGGCCGAAGATATAATTGAATAAGGGATATCAATAACAGCAGTGAGCTAATCATGTGCATGGAAAAATGATTCACTACATTATATTGTGAATCACAAAATTATCGTCAATTGAACAAAGATGCAAAATGTGCAAAAATGCAATGCAGATATCAAAAAGCACCAAATTAACTAAATTTCAATCAAACAAAAAATATACAGTCAATGGACCAAAGGATAATCAATGAAGCACCATATAATTGATGCATCAATGTGCATTCAATATACTAAATGTTCATACAACTAGGGATACTTTGTAAATTAAGATGCATGGAATAAAAAGCAAGCCATTTACCCTGGATGAACACTTTGCTGATTGTATTGTCAGCATTTAAAAATGGAAATCAGGGCATGGAAGACATGAATACATGGGAAACTGTCATTGGTGTGACAGCATTGTATTTGACTTACTATTATGGGGAGCAAAGGGACTCTGCATTAACTCCATGCTTTATTTACTAGTTAAGTTAGCAAAAATTGCAACTTTCGTCATAACCCTTTTGAACTTTTGGAATGCTATATCAGTATAATCAAAACAAATAAAGAAGCTACTATGGTTCAGACCTCTGATTCTACTTTTGTCACTAAATCTTAAATCTATGCTTAACCACCAGAGCATCAGTAATTGATTGACAACCGTAACACGCAGTCACAGAAAAAGATATAGGATAGCTAGGAAAGCACAAGTGGCAGAGTTGCCAAAGCTAGGTCAGCACCTCTGGCCTAGAATTGGCTGAGGCTTACAAATTTTATCCAGACTGTTCACATAATATTTTGGGTAATCTCCTTGATGTTTAACAAGCTGAACAGACAAATTTATCTATTGTGTTATCAAACCACAGGCTGAAGTAGAAATAGATAATGAGCATATGAATAAACGTTTAATATGAGGCATCATTGAACGTATTAGAACATAGAACAATACAGCACAGAACAGGCCCTTCGGCCTTCGATGTTGTGCCGACCAAAATAAAAAGCAATGCCCCTCCAAACTAAACCATTCCCTTCTCTTCCATATACTATTATTTGATTATGGTCTGTACATCGTCCATTATAAACAATGGAAGAATCATACTGTTTGATTCAATCAATCAATCGCTGGGATGTACAGATGACATACCTTGCATCACATTAGCACTGAAATTCGGACACGACATTACTCAATTGAGAGGTAGGCAGACTGTCTTTTGGAGCTGATGGAATCATCCAGTCCGTGGAAAATACACAATTAAAATCACATAATTAAACTGTCAGATGTGATTCAGTGATTGGTAACAAATGATTTTTTTTTTTGGTGATACCGTTGGACAAACTCCAAATGAAATAATTTGGCATTCTGTATCTTAAACCTTTTTACAAAGGTTAAAGGGTTGTGGTCAGTATAAACTGTGGTCTCTGTGTCAAATTTTGAACGTATGTCTCAAAACAGTTGAGGGCCAGTAATAACTTAAGGGTTTCTTTTTGTGTGGAGTACAGTTTCTGATACTTGTTTAGTTTTTTTGGAGAAGTACTCAATTGGTCTATCGATCCCTGATTTGTCTTCCCAGAGGAGGGGTGCCCCTACTCCGATGCCACTTATACTGATAGCTACTTTAAATGCTCAGTTAAAGTCCAGAATTGCAAGGACATGTTGGCCTATTAGGCTAGCTTTCAGTTTTTCAAACGTTCTCTGTACATAGCTGCTTTGCTTTTTTCTGTAGGAGATCTGTCAGCAGGGTAGGTACTATGCCGAAATTTGGGACAGCCTGCGATAGAACCCACATATCCCCAAGAACCTCATGATTTCTCATTTTAATGGGAGAATGGAAAACTATGCTATCATTTGTACCTCTGCTGCTCTAGGCAGTATTTGTCCTTGATCCACCATGTATACGCGTAGGTCATCTGAACCTTAGCCAATTTATCTTTGAGACTGACCACGAGGCCAGTAGACTGTACTTTGTGAAAGAACATTTCCAGTTGCTCCAAGCGAATTTCCCAAATATTGCTGTACACTAGGTCTTTGACTAGGTACAGTGAGAAGTCTGACAACACCAGATTTAAATCCAACTGATTTTTCTGATAGTAAACTCAAGCTTTTGATCCGCTGGTCTTCGTCAGGTGACATTTTGACTAGGTATACCATGCGATTGAATAAGCTCATCATCATCTGACTCATCAGTCTTTGAAAGATGACTTGGGACATTTCGGAGTTCAAATGGCATAGCTTGGCACTGGTATAACTCATACCAAGTTACAAAAATAGATTTCCTTTGTGCAGACAGTCAAGCGAGCCTGCCATTACCCCTTGAGTAGATCTACCTTTGTAATGCAGGCAACTTCACCTACCCTATCTATGCAGTCTTCCAGATTGGATATTGGGTAGAAGTCAACTCTGGTTACTGCCTTGACTTTTTGGTGGTCAGTGCAGAACATCTTTTGGACAAGTCCAGCTTGGGAACGAGCAAAACCAGGAAGCTCCAGCTCCTCGGCTCTAATAGCTGATGGTCCAGTACATACTTAATCTTCTGAACCTGGGCCAGCTTTTCTAAGCCCAGGCAACAGGGTCATTGTCTGTTGTTGTCATTGAAGGGGCCTCACTCACATTATGTAGAGATAGTGTGGTGTAGTTTTAAAGTTTATTAGTGTCACAAGTGGGTATGGAATGCGCTCCCAAGTAAAGTGGTGGAGGCAGGTAGTCTGGAGTTATTTAGGAAATACTTAGATGGGCACATGAACAGAATGGGAATGAAGGGGTATAGAAAACTGATTTAAAATAGGGATCATGAGTCTTGGGAGTCCCTGGGAAGTGTGTAAATAGATGATGATATTGATGTACTTGTTTTTATCCTACAGGTGCTTTGGTCCACCTTGTTGTCTAATGAGGGGCATACACGCGATGGGTCGTGAGAGGGCTGCTCTTGGATTTTTTTTCCTGAGAGTATCCTAGTGCTTCACGTCATTAGTGTACACTTGACCTGGACCATTTGATGTCGCTGTGCTGTGCAGATACATGGATTTGGGCCTGTGTCTGTGGGAGTTTGCGCATTTTCCCTGTGCTTGTGTGGGTTTTCTCTGGGTGCTCCGGTTTCCTCCCACATCCCAAAGATGTGCTCTTAGGCTAATTGGCAAAACAAATTCTCCCTAAATTCTCAAATTTGATTTTTAATCCATAGATCTATAAACATTGATAGGGATCACGGGTAGAGATGGGAACATCGGGGTGGCGGCACGGGCTCGTTGGGCCGAAGGGCCTGTTTCCTGTGTTGTTTTGTTCTTTATGCAAAAGTAGGCTTATATTAACACTGCAGTGAAGTTACTGTGAAAATTCCCTAGTCACCACACTCCAGTGCCTATTTAGCTACACTGAGAGAGAACTTAGCTCAGCCAACGCACCTAACCAGCACGTCTTTCAGACTGTGGGAGGAAACTGGAGCATCCAGATGAAACCCACACAAACACAGGGAATGTGTGCAAACTCCATGCAGACAGTGATCCAACCTGGGAATCAGACAGGCCCAGCAGTGCTAACCACTGTGCCACCCTCGTCTCTGCATAAGCCTTTAAATGCAGTCAGCAGCTTTGTGAAATCTACTCACTGTTCTGCAGTACTGGTGTGTTGGTTAGCCAGATAGCAGGGCATTCAATGTGAGCCCCATTATGTCTCACTCTAATTTATTCTCGCTACTACCCTCATCCTCCAGGGATGGTAGCAATGACATAAACTGTTACCTGTTTGTGCCTTTCCAGCTGAGATATCACTTTGATTGTGACATGACACTCTTTGTTTCCCCCTCCCGCCCAACTTGGGGTCTCAATTATACTGTTTACTCTTGAGTACTTTGTAAGGGCCAGTGGTCTCCCAGCTAATATGTTCAGGCCCTGACATGTTTGTCTGCCTGTGGTCTGCAAAAGAGAAAGTTATTCCCTTTGACAGCTTTAGTTTTTTCAATCAGGCTTAGAATTAATGTCAACATTGCAGTTAGAAACAATGGAGCTTAAGATGCATTCAAGCATGAAGGGAAATGTAAATTAAGACAGCTGACTGGAGCTCGAGTAGAAATCCATTAAGCTGTCAATTGATGCCTCTTTCAAAGCACTGCAGTTTAAAATTAACGGAGATCAAAGTTTCCCAGTGGGACACAGGAGGCCTCAACAATTTCAAGCCAAAATTGTGGGGACGGAGAACACAGCTGATAAAAACCTCATCTGGTAAAACTGACAACTCCTCTCTATCAGACAACTTTAAAGGGGCCTATAACACCAGCAACTTCTGACAGGGAGAAAGGGTAATCACTGCTGCAGAATTCAGTGCTGCAGTGGTAGTAAAGGCTGCCAGGTGACCCGGGGAATAGAGATTAAAGTGACTAGACCACTCAAAATTTTCAGAGCTGATAGGCAGGAATGAAAATGTTAGTCACAGGGCTGCCTAAAATCATGCAGAAGTGATCTTCTGGTCTGTCAGGACTAGAAGGGGCAGTCCAACCATGAGATCCCAGGAGAAAGTGGCAAGGTAAAGCCCTTGCTCCCAGAACCTGAGGGACCTTTCCTATGCAGCCCGAGAGTGACAGAGGGTCAAATGGCCACTGGATCTACTTCTTTGATTTGGGTCTCAAGGTGTCAAAGTGCCAGAGTGCAGTATGCCATTGGCATTACTAAAATGCATGGCCTGAAGATGGGCCTCAGAGGGGTTCTGAGGTGAGAGGGATCTGACGGGGGGGTCTGAGTGAGTAGAGAACTCAGTGGGGAGAGGACTTAGTGGGAGTCTGATGAGGAAAGGAGCCTAAGTGGGGGTGGGGGAAGGCCTGAGATGGGAGGAGGGTCGCTGTCAGATCACTCTCTTGCCTGTACGGTGTAGATCACATCCACGTTGGTGATAACCAACACCAAAGCCTGTCCAGTGCAGTTCCCTTTGGGGGTGCCAAGTGCATGGCAGAGAGCCAGTGAATGGGCTATCAAACTAGCTAATTGCATTACATTTAGTAGATTTGCATACCGCTCTGGGTCAATCAGAACCAGTAGGACAGGGTGAGCGATTTCTGATAGCCCTCATGCCGAGAGGGAATCCTGATTTTAGACCCGATGTCCAATTCAGCGGGAATTCTGACTACCCACTATCAGTGAACAGTGAATTTCACCTCTCCCTCTCCTCGTTGACTAACACAGAGATTTTTTCCTTCTGATCTAAAAAGGTATCCTTGATTAGTTTCAGAGGTCCTTGAACTTGGTGCCCATAAACTAATTCAGAATAAAACTGGAGGACTCACTGAATGAATCCTTAATCACAGAAGAAAACCTCATCTTTTATCCCAATTATGGGGGTACATGCAGACGTATGCCTTGATTACTATTTTTAGGGATTGATGGTACAATTCTAGTACAGCCTGTGATTGCAGGACATAGGCTGAAGATTTCAGCTGGGTCACACCAAAGTTGCCCAGATCTCCAGGAGTATTTTAGGACAGAAATTTTAGCTCTGATTCAATTAGATCTTGGTGTGCAGTCTATACATGGTAAATAAAAAAATTAGGTTAATTCCCCCACTGCTGTTTTGGCAGAAATGGTTCTTAGAGACAGTCTTTGGGAAGTGAATACTCACATCCATGATGGTAAGGATATACTGATAGATCCCTTTTGTTTTAGGCAGTGGCCCCAACAGTCCACTAACATCTTGCTGAATGGTTCCCCAAAAGCTGGTACCAGAATCATAGTGGTTGTGACATATTTTGCAAAACCCGAACACTTTCTTGTGTAACTTGGCCAATGAAACTACTGGCTGATGTGGGCTTGTGTTTTATGTAAACCAACATGGCTGGACCTCAAAATTGTAATATTTCCCTATGGTACACCAGTGGGTCCCACTGTCCACTGCAGGTTATCAGAGGTCACCCTTTCCTTCTTAGCTTCTTGTTTTTAAGGTAGTAGTATTCAAGGACTGCTTCTGCCTCAGTGTGGGCTGTCTGAGCAAATGCTTTTAACAGCAGGTCAGCTCACTGGGCTACAAGCAAGAAAGATCTCTATTATCATCTTGCCAGGCACTTCCTCTTACAACTGTTCCATTTATTTGACCCCAGTTCACTTCTCTAAGATTCACTGATTTAAAGATTCAAAATTGCATTCTCAACACACAGGCCCTTAAGAGACTGTAAACATAAACTGACAGTGAGTAGGCTCCCTAATTATTCCAATTTAAAAATTTAAATCTGTCCCGGTGGCACTGGGATCTCAAGATAATTTCTAGAATCACAATTTTAAAATTGTGCTCACAGCAGATCCTGGTGCCACAGCCCTTTAAATATCAGGTACCATAAGTTATTCTGTAAATGAAGCTGTTGGTAATCCAAACAAGGAGCTGTCTCAGAAGTATAAGCAACAAGAAATATCTTAAGATCATCTCAGAAATGACCTTAATATTCCCCATAGCGTTTTGAGGACTAACTCTTTAATGCATCTCTTTATGCAGTATGACGCTGGAATCAGATATTCTGACTTATGACTTAATTTTAAAATTCTTCCCCGATAATTCAAAATTTAAACTATAAATTTTGTTCACCATTTCATGTTTTTTCAATACTCAAAAATCTTTCACTACAAAGCAGCATATATGCATAAATATAAAAATATATCAATTTAATCTCCAACACCAAATGATACATATAACAAATTTCTGTCGATACCTTATGAGAAGCAGCATTAGTAACTCTTGTTGATAATGGGACAGAACAAGACTCCCACAGACTGTCCACTTTGATGTTGGTGTCCTTTGCAGTGTGGTCTTTCAAAGTGCCCACCTTTAATGGTGATTGTGAATGATTTTTAAGTACAGATAACATATGATCGCCCGAGATTTTTGCAAGATGGACTTTAATGTGCTTCCCCTGATATTCTTTTTCATTCATTTCATCCACTGTCAGTTTGGCATAATTGGGAGAGGCAACTCTTAGCACTCCGCACCTGGCAAAGTGGGAAAAAAAAACTTTTACATTGGGGAAAGTTTCAAAATAAAAATGTTAAGGTTAGACACAGAAAGATTTCAATGGGACCAACTGCTCGACACCAATAAAATAATAAACTATTCTAAGGGACAGCTGCACAGTGGTTAGCACTGCTGCCTCACAGCACCAGGGACCTGGGTTCAATTATGGCCTTTGGTGACTATGAGGGCTTTCATTTGGATTCATTTGAAATATTCATAATTAAACTAAAATCAAAGATAAACATTTGAGTAAATGAGAAATTACTTAGAAAAATAAAAGTAATAGGACCATGAATAGACCACTTGTCCTACTGGGGCTGTTCTGTAATTCAATATCGTAGCTGTTCAGATGGTGGCTTTAACTCCTCCTCATAGCACTCTACTCCCTCGTCTGTGGAACAGGAAACAGAATCATGAAAGTCAATGTTGGGCTAGGAGATGGTGTTAAGTGGAGTGCCACAGGGTTCAGTACATTAATCCAGTTATTCATATAATTAATCAATAACCAGATTTTTTAAACCACAATAAAGTTCATTAAATTGGTTGCTAACACAAAAATAATAAGTTGTATAAAAACAGTGCAATGAGATTTAGATGAGTTATAGACTGTGCAAATAATTGATAAATTAAAGTTTACAATGATAAACATAAAACGCTAACAATGTGCCTTACAACTATATGATTACTAAAATGAAAAATCACAAAGATTTGGAAAGGCATCTTGGAGTAAGATTCGATGCTTTCAATGGTGAGATAATATGTTTAAATAAATAAGAAGCTGCAATAGCCAGGAAAGGAAAGCACAAATTTCAGAGGTTATTTGGTGATACCAATTCAATTATGTTGCTTGAACCAGTTAGAATTTTGAATTCAAAAATAAATGCAAATGGTGAAAATGTACTGCAAGAACATGGCAACATTTTTAGCATAAAGGGGCTTAGCTGATTCCTTAAGAAGGACCAGAAACTTTAACTGTCATAATAAAAGAAAAGCACTGAATTATGTTTGGAAATGTTGAACTTTAAATAACACCTGTGTGTTTGTTTTTAAACGTGCATACAAGCCAAAAATGGCTAGGACGCAAACTCAGTCACTGGCTGAATTGTTGGGGATGGCAATGCAGCTTGGGAGGCAATCACTGTCATGGTCAGTGGCCCTCTGAACCAGGAAACACTGCTGGAACAAGGTCAATTACCTCATCTGGGCAGCAAGGGTGAGTGCTTAACCCCATCTAGCATCTTCCTCCAGATCCTCCCATCTCTTGCAACCTGCATATTTCCAGCTTCCGATCCCCAAGTTTCTCCTTCCTACCCCCCAATTAACCCCACTGTGCTTGCCTTCTAAGGGTTACCACCTGATATTCTGCATAGTCATGCTGTAATTTCTTTCATTTTCATTTCTTTTGTGGCTTCTTCTGTCTCCACAAAAGAAAAACGACCACAATACTTGAGTGGGCAAAGGGGCTCAGGGTCCTCACCCCCTTTGAGGAGCTGGTGCTGGAGTTCTCAAGGGAAGGAGAGATGTGGGCTGTCAGTGACAGCACGGTCAGGCTGCTGTCAAGATGTGAGCAGCTGTCATTCCTCTTGCTGCTTTATTCTATGTTCAATGAAGGAATGCGAATCACATGTTTCGCATCCTGGATTTCTCTTCCTCCCTTGCAATTAACTTTGTGTCCTGTGTTGCAGGGGCAGAACTGGATACTCCAGGGCCACATGCTGGGCTTCTGAAATCACTCCTCCCTCAGCTGTTGGAGATGCAACAACAGATCCAAGGAATGAAGAAGGGGCTGATGGCCACACTGGACTGGCTGCACAGCTTTTGGGAAGAGTGCCAAAATTTTCAGGTGAACTAGCTATTGTCTGTCTTATGTGGGCAGGCCAACACCATGAGAGTGACGTCTGCAGTGGAAAGCCTGGAGCAGGGGATCCTCACCATGAGTGGCAGGCTCCAAACAAATGCCAAGTTCCAGCAGGCCACAGCTAAAGGAGTGAACATGCTTCTTGTGATTCTGAGGGGCTCGAGGGATGCAGGAGACCCAGCAGATAGCGCTGAGACACAGTGGATGACTGCAACAGCCCTTGAGAATGTGGCCCAGTCTCAGGGCACTTGCTGCAGTCATTGACAGGTGGCCCCTGACTCAGAGAGCCATTGCAGAAGGCTCGACCATCATGGGTAGAGTACTGATAGTTCTTAAGGACTGACAGAGCCAAGTGACAATGAAGCTTCTGGATCTCACGGCAGAAGCACTGCCATCCCATGGAGTAACCAAGGGGCCTACATGAACCCTAAAGGAGGAGGAAAAGCTCGAGCCTATGCCGTGCTTCCGGTCAGGAAATTGTAGCTGAGTCTACATTTCCTGACTCTCACCTTCCTGAAATCAGGGCAGTGGAATGAAGGTGTCATGGAAACATCCCAGTCACATGCAAGTCAGCCAGGGCTCTCTGTGCGAGAACACCAGAGCTGGGATGTCAATAGTATGACATGAAGCAAAAAGCTAGCCAGCAGCACTTCTGCAAAAGTCATTTGCAGGTACATCTCCAACTGAAGTCGTCAGCAAAGACTAACAGCATAAAATGAACATTGAATCTTTTCTGCCAAACACTGGAACCTCAAAGCTGAGTATTCATCTGTGCTAAAATCATCGTTATGCGAATCCTGAAATGCAATTGCTGCAATGCTCAATCAGCTATTCATGAGTCCTGGGGTGGGTTATGACCTCACTGTGCCTGGTACAGATCGTGCCAATCTTGGTAAATAACATGCGAGTCTAAAAATTGTTTTGTGCCTGGCACCAAACTGCTTGCAATCATCCAGGTCACTTTCTAATGGCCCAAACCAGATCGCATCCAGAAAGGGCATGAGGCACTTAGCATATTTGAAGTAGCATTTAAATCTTTGTTGATCTATTTTCACATGTATTAGTACACAGTGAAAAGTATTGTTTCTTGCGCGCTATACAGATAAAATACACCGTTCATGAAGAAGAAAATGAGAGAATGCAGAATGTAGCGTCACAATCATAGCTAGGGTGTAGAGAAAGATCAACTTAATGCAAGGTAAGTCCATTTAAAAGTGTGACAGCAGCAGGGAAGAACCTGTTTTTGAGCTGGTTGATACTTGACCTCAGACTTTTGTATCTTTTTCCCCAATGGAAGAAGGTAAAAAGAGAACATCCAGGATGCCTAAGATCCTTAGTTATGCTGGCTGCTTTGTCGAAGTAACGAAAGTCAGTGGATGGGAGGCTGGTTTATGTTTTGGATTGGGCTTTTTCAGTCATCCATTTTATACAGTTTCTTGCTGTCTTGGGCAGAGCAGGAAACATATCAAGTTGTGGTACAACCTGAAAAAATGCTTTCTACAGTGCATATGTAAAGATTGGTGAGAGTCACAGCTGACATGCCAACCTTCCTTGGTCTTCTGAGAAAGTAAAGGTAATGGTGTGCATTCTCAACTATAGTGTCAGCATAGGGGGGGGACTAAGACAGACTGTTGGTGATCTGGACACTAAAACTCTTGACCATTTCTACTTTGTCCTTGTTGATGTAGACAGAGGCATATTCTCTACTATTTTTCTTGAAGTCAATGACAATCTCCTTTGTTTTGTTGACATTGAGGGAGAGATTATTGTTGCCACACCAGTTCACCATATTCTCAATCTCATACTTGTGCTGTCTTGTCATTATTTGAATGCATAACCCATTTGACATTGAAATCGCCCAGCTGCTGAGACCTTCCGATCTTCAGGTGCAATTGAAAGTGGCGAGAAACACTACTGGTCTCCATTAACAGAGACTGGGCACAATGGCAGGGGCTCAGATGCCACTAAATCCCTTGGATGTTCGGGGACATAATTGGGCAGTGCCCATCTAGTGCCCCAGTGGTCACAATGGCAATGTCTATCTGGCACACAGTTGGGTACTGCCAGTGTGCTGGAGCAATGTCAAGGGGTCGGGCTATGATTCTGCGGTGGGGAGTGCGTACTGTGCAGAGGTTGGCATGTCATATTCATGAAGGGGGAATCCATCGGGAGAGCCCAATCCACGATAAGGATGTGTGGAAACATATCACCGATTGGGGTAATTTTTTTGGGGGTGGGGGGGTGGAGTGTCCCCCAGCGCATTGAGTTCGGGGCACCCTTCCATAATAGCACCCGATGGCTTTGTAGCTGGGCAAGGTTCTCAGCTGATAAAAAAACTGACAGAATTACCAGAGGATGTAGTGCTGGACTCGCTGAAAAGAACAGCCTGTTTTCTTGGCGTCAGGCTGAGATTTACCAACTCGTTCTGCTGGTCAATTCTGAAGGAAGGCAGTTAGATTGGGTGGGATGCAAAAAAATCAGGATCGTGCCCAGTTTTTCACCTCTCACTATCTTACTGCCACTGATTTGCTGGCGAAATCAGCTGTGTGTACAGAAAATTTCAACGTTCAGAGACTCTTGGACACAATCATCTGGGCTCACTTGAACTTATTTCCTCACTGGTGGGAATCACACATGGTCCCGATCAATGGGGACCAGACATGATGGCCTTGCTGTGGGAATGGAAGCTATTGAAATCCCTCAGATAGTCAGAGGCAGGGCTGGGCAGTGCCCACTGGGCACCCTACACTGCAAGGGATAGTGCAAAAAGGATAGAGCCTGAGGGGTTGGGGCCATGAGGTGAGAGGGAGGAGAGAACTCTGCAGAGGGGCTTGACTGGTAGGGATAACACTTGGGGTAGTGGGGATCAGAGGAAAAGAGAGTCAAAGACCAGAGTAGTGATCGATCACTGATGGATCCTGATGTCCATGAAGTGGGATGACAGGAGAGCTCCTCGTACACCAGCTGATCTGGGCACCCTAGAGCTCAGCAGCCAGCTTCACTGGTGAGATTAGGGTCCATTACTCTCCAGCCCTCCCCACAAATGAGAATTGCATCCTGGCACTTATTTTTGACTAAGTGCCATAAGACTTCCAAAAAACTAGTCTGATATTCTTCCTGTTTTTTTCGTCGTTCAGCACTTAAATTTTTTTCAGCAAAATTGCATCCTTAGAATTATATGTGAAAATCTTGCCAGGACTGATTCGTAGTTCTTTTTTGTACTTACTTATTTTGGATTTAATTATCACCTTTAATCTTTCTAAACACGTGCATCTTTTTACTCAAAAAATCAAGGTTAAATTTGCTCCTTTTAACACATAAATATTGGGACTAGTAAAAGTAACAATGAAAGGAAGGATTCTTTTAATATTAATCTTGCTGCGATCAGCAGATGAGGGCGTTGAATAAAGAAAGGGAGACAGTCTCTCCTTATCCAGGACTTAATTTCAGGACATCCTAGCTGTATGGAGACAAAGTGACAGATCTCATCCAGATTAGCAAATTCAAGGAATTGCAGCTGAGGACAGTCATAACATAAAGAAAGATGGCACTTAAATCTTCTTCCTTTGCCTTAGTGTCAGCATTTACAAAGAACAAAGAACAAAACAGCACTGGAAACAGGCCCTTCGGCCCAACGAGCCCGCGCCGCCACCCCGATGTTCCCAACTCCACCTGCGAATCCTGTCCATGTTTATAGATCTATGAATTGAAAAGCAAATTTGAGACAATTTAGGGAGAATTTGTTTTGGTAATTAGCCTAAGAGCACATCTTTGGGATGTGGGAGGAAACCCACGCAAGCACGGGGAGAATGCACAAACTCCCACAGACACAGGCCCAGATCCATGTATCTGCACAGCACAGAGATAGTCACTGAGTTGTCGTGTTGCCCATCAAATGGTCCAGGTCAAGCGTACACTAACGACATGAAGCACTAGGATACTCTTGAAAAAAAAAATCCAACAGCAGCCCTCTCACGACCCATCGTGTGTATGACCCTTGTTAGTCAACAAGGTGGACCAAAGCACCTGTAGGACAATAACAAGTACATCAATATCATCATCTATTTACACACTTCCCAGGGACTCCCAAGGCTCATGATCCCTATTTCAAATCAGTTTTCTATACCCCTCCATTCCCATTCTGTTCATGTGCCCATCTAAGTATTTCTTAAATAACTCCAGAGTACCTGCCTCCACCACTTTACTTGGCAGCGCATTCCATACCCCCACCACCCTCTGTGTGAAAAAACTCCCTCCAGCATCCAAATTATACCTTACCCCCCTCACCCTAAGCCCATGACCCCTCGTGCTATTTGAGTCCATCCTAGGAAAAAGCTTAACCCTGTTTACTCTATCTATACCCCTCATAATCTTCTACACCTCTATTAGATCTCCTCTAAGTCTACGTCTTTCTAAGGAAAACAGTCTCAATTTGCCTAACCTCTCCTCGTAACTCAGACCTTCCATACCAGGCAGCATCCTGGTAAACCTCCTCTGCACTCTCTCCAGAGTCTCCACGTCCTTCCGGTAGTAAGGCGACCAGAACTGAACGCAGTATTCCAAATGAGGTCTAACCAACGTTTTATACAACTGCAACATTAAAGGCCAGCTCTTGTACTCTATACCCCTTCCTATAAAGGCTAGCATACTTTATGCTTTCTTCACAACCTTCTCCACTTGCTCTGCCACCTTCAGAGACTTGTTCACCTGCACCCCAGGTCCCTCTGCGTTTCTATACTCTTAATAGGTCTACCCTTTATCATATACCTCCCCCCTACATTCTTTCTCCTGAAATGCATCACCTCACGTTTATCAGGATTGAATTCCATCTGCCATCTATCTGCCCAAGCTACCAGCCTATGTCCTGCTGCATCGCCTGACAATGCTCCTCACTATCCGCAAGTCCAGCCATCTTTGTATCGTCTGCAAACTTGCTGATCACTCCACTTACTCCCTCTTCCAAGTCATTTATATATATTACAAATAGAAGAGGTCCCAGTACCGAGCCCTGTGGCACACCACTAGTGACCGACCTCCAGCTAGAAAAACACCCTTCCACTATTACTCTGTCTCCTATTACTAAGCCAGTTACTTATCCATCTAGCGACCTGTCCTTGTATCCCAGGAGCCTTGACCTTCTCAACTAACCTCTCGAGGGATTTTGTCAAACGCCTTACTAAAATCCATATAGACGACATCAACGGCTCGCCCTTCGTCGACCGTTTTTGTCACCTCCTCAAAAAATTCTACCAGATTTATAAGGCACGACCTCCCCTTAACAAATCCATGCTGCGTATCCCTAATCAGATCGCAACGCTTTAAGTGCCTATACATCCTATCTTTAAGAATCCCCTCCAACAGCTTCCCTACTCCGTACTTCCCTACGGTGTCAAATTCACCGGCCTAGAATTTCCAGGGTTATCCCTACTACCCTTTTTAAACAACAGTACAACATTAGCTATTCTCCAGTCCTCTGGGACCTCACCTGTATCCAAAGAAGAGACAAAGATTTGATTCAGAGGCCCAGCAATTTCACCTCGCACCTCCCTAAGCAGCCTGGGATAAATGTCATCAGGCCTCAGAGATTTATCAGTTTTAATGCTACCTAGAAGCTCTCACACTTCCTCCCTCAGTATGGATATTTCCCTCAACTGGTCCACAGCTCCCTCAGAGACAGAAGCTGTCAACAAGCCCTTCTCCTTCGTGAATACCGACCCAAAGTATTCATTCAGGATCTCCGCCATTCCCTCAGGCTCTAAGCACAGTTCCCCTCCTCTGTCCCTAAGAGGTCCGATTTTTCCTCTAACCGCCCTTTTATTCCTAACGTAGGATTAAGGAAAATCCAAAGGCTTTTTACTCCTATCTGCCAAAATCATTTCATGCCCCCTTTTTGCCCTTCTAACTCCCCGTTTGAGCTCCCTCCCACTCTCTCTATATTCCTCCAACACTGTCTCCGTTCCCAGCTGCTTTGACCTTATCATACGCCTCACTTTTCTTCCTAACCAAGTCCTCGATATCCTAGTAATCCACGGCTCTCTAATCCTACCTTTCTCATCTTTCCTCTTAGCCGGCACATATTTATCTTACAACATTTTCAGTAATCCCTTGAAAGAGTCCCACATGCCTAGCGTGGACTTGCCCTCGAACAACCATTCCCAATCAGTTTCCATAAGTTCCTGCCTATTCTGACCATAGTTAGCCTTCCCCCAATTCAGCACCCTGCCCCTAGGGTAACAAGCATCCTTTTCCATTTGTATCCTAAAGTAGACAGAATTGTGGTCACTGTTAGCCATTTGTTCCCCTACTACAACATCAACCACCTGCCCTGGCTCATTACTCAGAACTAAATCCAATATAGCCCTTTCTCTAGTCAGGCAAGCCACATACTGCTCCAACGATCCTTCCAGTACACATTTTACAAATTCCTGCCCGTCCAAACCCCCAGCTCTCGGTACTTTCCAATCCACCCTAAGGAGATTAAAATCTCCCACTATAACGATTCTGTTCTTTCTGCACCTATCCAAAATGTCTTTACAATATGCCTTCTTCAACTACCCGCGGGCTGTTGGGTGACCTATAATACACCCCTAGCATAGTAATCGCCCCCTTTCTATTCCTCAACTCCACCCACAGCGACACTGCTCCTAACTCCTCTGTATTGTCCTCCCTCTGCACCGCCATGATGTTCTCCTTAATTAACAACGCTACTCCTCCACCTCTTCTGGACCCTCGTCTGTCATGCCTGAAACACTTATACCCAGGAATGTTAGTTGCCACTGCTCCCCTTCCTTTAACCGCGTTTCCGTCACCGCAACCACATCCAAGTTCCACGCAATCATTAAGGCCCTAAGTTCATTCTATGAAGCACCTCAAGATATTTTTCTATGTTCAAAGTGCTCAAAAAAACAAGTTTGATCTTGAAGAGGAACTCTGCTGACCTTTTGAAAAAAAATTAATATAGATTAGGTAAGTCCAGGATATTATTGCAAAGTAAACCAAAAAAAAGACCAGAGAAAGTACATTTGAAGCCAGTGAAGTGTAGTATCAACACGCCGTGCTTGGTTGAAGTCATTAGGTTACATTTTAGTTTCATTTGAAGCAATTTTTAAAAGCAACATCTCAGCCTTTTGGCTAAGATGCAAATGAGATCAAGCCTTGGAGGAGGAGCTATATCTACTCCAATCAGCTTGGATCATGTTGATCAAGCCCAAGACAGGAGATGACAGCCCCGTCTTGTCAGTTGGATCAGAATGTCTCAACTTGTTATGTCTCTGAATTGGACTTGATTTGATTGAATTGAAGCATGTAACAAGTGTTATTTGGCATCGTGACATACGACAATGCAGAATCGCTGAGCAGAAACTGATTTGTGAAACAAATTCTGCACTCACCTAATGAAGCAGCAGCATTCTGAAAGCTCATGCTATCAAATAAACCTGTTGGATTTTAACTTGGTGTTGAGAGACTACTTACTGTGCATTATACAAGATCATCTAGAATTGGTTCAAAACTGAACTTATAGGTAACTGGCATTTTCAATTAACCAATATCACCCATTCATCAGGCATGCTGGACAGTAAAGATTTTATTGCATTAGAAATTCAAATTCTTTCAACCGCCGAGGATTATTTGGAATAAGTTGGTAGGAAGAGACATGAGGAGTTCTCTAGCCTCCCAGTCGCAAGTTTCTTGGTGGTATGCAGTTTACTGGAACATAGAACACTACAGCACATACAGGCCCTTCAGCCCACAAGTTGTGCCAATTATACCCTTACCTACCAGGCCATAGAACTATCTGTTACTCCCAATCCCATTAAATCCCATGTTCTCATCCAGAAGTCTTTTAAAAGACCTTAGTGAGTTCACCACCACCACTACTGACAGTAGCCAAATTCCACTCACTCACCACCCTCAGTGAAAAACTCCTAACATCTCCTTTGTATTTCTCCTTTATAAGAAAGATGTGGAAGCATTGGAAAGGGTACAGAGAAGGTTTACCAGAATGTTGCCTGGTATGGTGGGAAGGCCTTATGAGGAAAGGCTGAGGGACCTGAGGTTATTTTCATTAGAGAGAAGGAGGTCACGCGGTGACCTAATTGAGGCGTATAAGATGATCAAAGGACTGGATAGGGTGGATAGTGAGAGCCTTTTTCCTCGGATGGTGATGACCAACACGAGGGGACATAACTTTAAATTAAGAGGTGGTAGTTATAGGACGGATGTCAGAGGCAGGTTCTTTACACAGAGGGTGGTGAGGGCGTGGAATGCCCTGCCTGCAGCAGTTGTGGACTCGCCAACTTTGGGGGCATTCAAATGGTCGGTGGATAGGCATATGGATGATATTGGAATAGTTTAGGTTAGAGGGTCCACTGGCCGGCGCAACATTGAAGGCTGAAGGGCCTGTATTGCGCTGTAATGTTCTATGTTCTACTTGCTTCCCAGCACCTTAAACCTGTCCTCTCGAGCGATCATTTCAGCCCTGTGAAATAGTCTCCGAGAAGCCACCCTATTTATTCCTCTCAGCATTTTATAAACCTCTATCAGGTTGCCTCTCAATTTTTGTCTCCCCAGGAAGAAGAGACCTAGCTCCCTCAACCTATCTTATAAGGCACGCCTCCCAATCCAGGCAACATCATTGTAAATCTCCTCTGCACCCTCTCAATAGCTTCCACATCCTTGCTACAGTAGGCGACCAGAACTGCACACAGTACTCCAAGTGGGGTCTGACAAGGGTCTTATAAAGTTGCAGCGTTACCTCCTGATTCCTAAACTCAATCCCTTGATTAATGAAGGCCAGTACACCATACGCCTTCTTGATCACCTTCTGCACCTGTCATGCCGAGTTCCATGGACCTGGACCCCAAGATCCTTCTGCTCCTCAACGCTGCCAAGACTCCATGCAAGACTTCTTGAGAAGGTGAGAGGGCATGGGATCCAAGGGACTTTGGCCTTGTGGATCCAGAACTGGCTTGCCTGCAGAAGGCAGAATGGTTGTGGATGGGTCTTTTTCTGCATGGAGGTCGGTCACCAGTGGAGTGCCCCAGGGATCTGTTCTGGGACCCTTGCTGTTTGTCATTTTCATAGATGACCTGGATGAGGAAGTGGAGGGATGGGTTAGTAAATTCGCCAATGATATGAAGGTCGGTGGTGTTGTGGATGGTCTGGAGGGATGTCAGAAGTTGCAGCAGGACAGAGATAGGATGCAAGACTGGGTGGAGAAATGGCAGATGGACTTCAATGCGGATAAACGTGTCGTGGTCCATTTTGGCAGGACCAATGGGATGAAGGAGTACAATATCAAGGCTAGGAGTCTTAGCTGTGTTGAAGAGCAGAGGATCTTGGGGTCTGGGTGCATAGGACTCTTAAATCGGCCTCGCAGGTGGAGGATGTGGTCAAGAAGGTGTATGGTGTACTGGCCTTCATTAATCGAGGGATTGAGTTTAGGAGTCAGGAGGTAATGCTGCAACTATATAAGATCCTTGTCAGACCCCACTTGGAGTACTGTGTGCAGTTCTGGTCACCTCACTATAGGAAGGATGTGGAAGCTATTGAAAGGGTGCAGAGGAGATTTACAAGGATGTTGCCTGGATTGGGAGGCATGCCGTATGAAGATAGGTTGAGGGAGCTGGGACTCTTCTCCCTGGAGAGAAGGAGGTTGAGAGGCGACCTGATAGAGGTTTATAAAATATTGAGAGGAATAGATAGGGTGGATTCTCAGAGGCAATTCCCCCGGAATAGTGAATATGGTCACTACAAGAGGACACAGATTTAAGGTGCAGGGAAGCAAATACAGAGGAGATGTTAGGGGTAAATTTTTCACTCAGAGGGTGGTGAATGAATGGAATCGGCTGCTGTCGGTGGTGGTAGAGGCGAACTCGCTGGGTCTTTTAAAAGACTTCTGGATGAGTATATGGGATCTAATGGGATTGGGGGGGTTATAGATAGATCTATGGCTTGGTAGGTATAGATGTGATCAGCACAACTTGTGGACCGAAGGACCTGTTTGTGCTGTAGTGTTCTATGTTCTATATCCATCTGCCACTTGTCTGCCCAGTCTTGCATCCTATCTACGTTACGCTGCAACTTCTGACTATCCACAACACCACCAACCTCTGTATCGTTGGTGAATTTACTAACCCATCCCTCCACTTCCTCATCCAGGTCATTTATGAAAATGACAAACAGCAAGGGAATTAGAACAGATCCCTGGGGCACTCTACTGATGACCGACCTCCATGCAGAAAAAGACTTATTCCCCACAACCACTTTCTGCTTTCTACAGGCAAGCCAGTTCTGGTTCCACAAGGCCAAAGCCCCTTGGATCCCATGCCCTCTCACCTTCTCAAGAAGTCTTGCACGGGGGACCTTATCAAACGTCTTGCTGAAGTCCATGTAAACCACATCCACCGCTCCCTTCATCAACGTGTTCCGTCACATTTTCAAAGAACTCAACTAGGCTCGTAAGGCACAATCTGCCCTTAATAAAGCCGTGCTATTTCTGATCATACTAAACTTCTCTAAATGCTCATAAATCCTGTCCCTCAGAATCTTCTCCATCAACTCATCAACCACTGAGATCAGACTCACCAGCCAGTAATTTCCCAGGCTACTCCTGTTCCCTTTCTTGAAACTTTTCATTGATATCACCCCATGACGCTACAAAACCTGTGGGAGATGGTGTACTGAAAGTGAGACCAGGGAATCCAGCAAGTACAAATGGCCAGAGAACTCCCCCATGGGAACAAAACCTGAGGGATGTCAAATAGTATTTGATGATGAATGGAAGACATTTGCATTGAAAGAGCTGAGAATTAATGGACTGAAAGGCCTTTTCTCATCCTTAACTTGTAAATGGGTAAAGGCAATTTGAACAGAAACAAAGCTGTCACTTTTTGATAGATTAGCTCCACCATCCCACCCTCAGTTATTACTCTCTCAAGTTACATATCTAATTGAACAGAACAATACAAGATGGACACCTATAAGACAGGGTGAATCTGCAATGCAAACACAAGATAACTGAATATCATAATATCTCAAATCAGTTTCTGCTCAGCGACTCTGCATTGTCATGTATCACAAAGCCAAATAACGCTCGTTTAAATGTATTTATTTTAGTTACAGAGTTTATACTCTGATGTAGTGACTGAAGAAAGGCTTTTATATAGCAACTTCCAAAGATGTTCCAAAGCACATCACAGCTGGTGAAAGTAGTCACAGTTCCAATGTAGACAGATGTAGCTGCCAGGTTCCGCAAACAGCAGTGAGGTAAATGACAAGTTGTTGACAATGATACCTCATCATACAACAATTGACACAATAATAACCCAAAACACACTCTCACCATCCAGAATCAATATATAGTAATAAGTTAATAAGCTTCTTGTATCATTGACATGAAATACAATAGCTTCCCATATCTGGCCTGTTCACAATCAAGAATAAATGTAAAATGAATAAGGATACACTTAGAGATTGGAAGGACCGGCAACTTGAAAAATTAATCTGCAGTTAAGACAAATTAATAGGAGGAAATAGAAGAAATTCAATTTCTAGTTGGTGATTAGAAACATTCGAAAGAAGATTTTGAAAATGGTGTTTTATTCCTCTCCTTCCTAGTACGCTACAGAAAACATGAAGCATCTTTGTTCTAACAAAGCATTAGCATTAGCTGCTAGTTTAACACAACTATGAACTGCAAATTGAATGAGATCTAATTGAATGAGATCTGATTGAATGAAATGTCACTGTGCGAAATGGGACAGATTTCAAACAGATCCAGCAACTCAAGACTGGGTGTCTATGAAATGCTATGAGCCATTAGCAACAGCAGAATTGGGACTTACTCACAACCTGGAACCTCATGGAGATTGCCTATTCAACCAAGCCAGGGGATTAAGGTTCAATGAAAAAAAGCAGGCGAGCATGCCAAAAGCCATACCTAAATAATTGATGTTAATGTGGAGAAGCTACAATATTACAACATTGTATGTGCTGAACAGCAAAAGCAGGATGCAATAGACAGAGTTAAACAATTTCACAACCAATGGATCGATCTAAACTCTGCATTCTTGCCAGATCTGCCTCTGAACGGTGGTAGACAACTCACCGGAGGGGATGGTTAAACAAATATTCCCAGTGATGGAGGAGCCGGAAGTGCCAAGTGGATAATCCAGCTTGGTCTCCTCTGGGGGACCCCAGTATCACAGATGCCAATCTCCAGCCAATTTCATTCACCCCACATGTTATGAAAAACAGCTGAAGGCACTGGATGCTGCAAAAGCAATGGGCCCTGCCAATATTCCAGCAATAATACTGAAGATTTAGAATTGCCATTCCTCTAGCCACGCTCTTCCAGTACAGTTACAATACTGGCATCTACCCAACAATGTGAAAAATTGCCCAGCTATGTCCTGTACACGAAAAGCAGGACAAATCCAACCCAGCAAATTACCATCCAGCCTACTCTCAACCATCAGTAAGGTAATGGAAGGAGCAGTCAATCGTATTATGAAGTGATGCTTACTCAGCAATAATCTGCTCAGGAACACACAGTCTGGGTTTTGCCAGGATCACTCATTACAATCTTGGTTCAAACATGGACGAAAGAACTGAAGGCTAGATGTGAGAATGATGGCCCTTGATATCAAGGCAACATTTGACTGAGTATTTTCATTAGGAGACTTAGGGATGATCTTATAGAAATCTATAAAATAATGAGGAGCATAGATCAGCTAGATAGTCAACATCTTTTCCCAAAGGTAGGGGGGTAGGGTTCTAAAACTAGAGGCACAGGTTTCAGGTGAGAGGGGAGAGATACAAAAGGGTCTCGAGGTGGGTACAATTTTGTCTTTTAAAAAGTATTTAAACAATTACACGGGTGAGATGGGTATAGAGGAATATGGGCCAAATGTGGGCAATTGGGACTAGTTTAGTGGGAAAAATTGGGTGGCATGAATATGGGCCTGTTTCCATATTATAATCTTCTATGATTGTATCACTCTAATTGTATTAATGTACTGCTTTTGTTGTAATAAATGTTTCCAGGATTATAAAACACCAGCCTCCTAAGGCAGATAACCATAGTTTAAGAGGGAAGTTTTAAGGGGCGTCTCGCTGGAGAGGCAAGATAGGGAGGGAATTCCAGAACTTATGGCCCTGGCTGCCAACAATTCAGCAACTAAAACTGGGAATGCTCAGGATGCCAGGATTGTGGATATCTTAGAGGGTAGTGGGAAGCTAATACAGAGATGGGGAAAGGCTAGGCTGTGGATTGATTTGAATGGTGGACATTGCTTAACCAGGATTCAGTGCAGGTCAGGGTGCACGGGTGGGAGAGAGAGGTGAACAGGGTTTGGTGCGGGTTAAGGCACGAGTGGCAGAGTTTTGCAGGATGTTGAGTTTACGGATAGACAGGAACGTGGGAAGCTGATCGCGGCTGCAATAGAAGAGAGATAAAAATGCCTCGGGCAAGTGTTTCAACAGCGTTTGAGCTGAGAAAGGGGTAGAGTCAGGTGATGGAAATGGAGGCTGTTAGTGATGCACAAATATGTGGTTTGGAAAATCATCTGAGAATTCAAAATGACAATATTGTGGTTGAAGCCGAGAGCGTTGCCAGGGAGAAAGGACAGAGTTGGGGATGAGGGAATGGGCTTGGTGACAGGAACTGAAAACACTTGTTTCCGTTTCAATATTTAACCAGAGGGAATTTCTACTCATTTGGTTCTGGACGTCAGACAAACAATCTGACAACTTAGAGATAGCAACAGGGTGGAGGGATTGTGCATGGATTCTAATTAGTTTTTTCACACAGAGGATGGTGGGGATGTGGAATGCGTTGCCAAGTAAAGTGGTGGAGGCAGGTACTCTGGAGTTATTTAAGAAATACTTAGATGGGCACATGAATAGAATGGGAATGGAGGGATATAGAAAACTGATTTTAAAAAGGGATCATGAGCCTTGGGAGTCCCTGGGAAGTGTGTAAATAGACGATGATATTGATGTACTTGGTGCTTTGGTTCACCTTGTTGTCTAACAAGGGGCGTATACGCGATGGGTCGTGAGAGGGCTGCTCTTGGATATTTTCGGGAGTATCCTAGTGCTTCACGTCGTTAATGTACGCTTGACCTGGACCATTTGATGGTGACTATCGCTGTGCTGTGCAGATACATGGATTTGGGCCTGTGTCTGTGGGAGTTTGTGCATTCTCCCTGTGTTTGCGTGGGTTTTCTCTGGGTGCTCCAGTTTCCTCCCACATCCCAAAGATGTGCTCATAGGCTAATTGGCAAAACAAATTCTCCCTAAATTGTCTCAAATTTGGTTTCAATCTATAGATCTATAAATATAGACAGGGATCATGGGTAGAAGTGGGAACATTGAGGTGGCAGCGCAGGCTCGTTGGGCCGAAGGGCCTGTTTCCCATGCTGTTTTGTTCTTATATTAAGTATTATACAATGCAGACTGGCCTTTGCAATGAACAAACTGCATTGTTTGGTTGCAAAATTCAAAAGTAGACTCTCACACGTAACCTGAATTTGAGAAATCTCAGCTTTAAATACACCTCTGCTCTGGTAATTCCTTAACTTAAGGAGAGCTCTGCTTATAGTATCATTGTATTTAAGAGTGGGCAGGCAATCCATTGTGCCCACCATTACTGCACTCAAATTCAACAAACAGTAGTGATGAATTCTGAAGCAAAGGTTTCAAGACAGATTCAGATTACCTGTATTCACTATGCAAATTGCAAAGCCAAATTCCAGACACCTGGTACTTCTGAAAAAGCCTTCTTAATTCCATCTACGAAGTTGGAAGAAAAATTCTTGCTGTTACACATGATCACCCAGTGATGCTTTTGTGAACACTCAGTATATTCAAATCCCTCCACACTATTTTAATGCAAATACTTTGTTTATTTTAAACAGACTAATATTTAAATTTAAAATGACACAATTTGATGTGGATGTATTAAACTTGTTGACAAGATTGCAATTTCCAGTTGAAATGTTAACAACATTTAAAGTTAAAATCATTAAGACACGCGATACCTCTGTTACTGTCCTGGGTAACCCATCTATATAAATGTAACATGTTTCAGCAATCTCCTTTTCGATGCGAGCAGCTATAAAAAAAAATCATCCATTAATATGTTTCAATAAATAGAAATGAATTGCACCCTGTAAGTACTGCAGCATTACAATAAGAGTTATGATCAGTGCCAATCAAAACTGAGATTATTTACAATGCTCACAAGGAACAAATAGCTATCCTGAGTTACAAGTGAAGGATGAACATGTAATTGACATTCTGAAGGACAATCAGTATCAATGGAAAAGAACTTCGATTTTCAGGAACAACAAAAGCAGGTGGAGAGAAATTAAAGTACTGAAAATTTGATCCTATAATTCAATACTCTAAGTGTTCTAACTTTGCCCCAAATTCCAGAAGAATTGAAAAATGTGGGGTAATATCAAGAAACAGCATTTGAAGCTGGATTGAATTCAAGTCAGTCTCAGTATGTAACATTTTTGAATAGATGGATTAAAAATGGATGTAGGGACTTAACTTTTAAGGATGATACAATTTGATTCTGCCCAAAAACCTACAAGGGAGGGCATGGTCCTGGATTTAATTTTATGGGTAAGCATGCATCAGCAAGGGAGCATTTTGTACACACCATTCATAACTCCATTAGATGCAAGATAGTTATGGAAAAGCATAAGGATGGGCCTGAAATCAAAGTTCTAAACAATTTTAATAAGGTCAGACATGATTTGGTCAGAGTGGACTGGGAGCAGGCACTTTTAGGTGAAGCCGTGACAGAACAGTGTGATGTATTCAAGAAGAAAATAGGCAATGTAACAGAGCCAACACGATCCAATAAAGAGCGTGGGTCAACAAATCCAGTGAACCTTGGATTTTGAGGGATATACATTGGATAAAGAGAAAATGGGAGGCTTTTGGCAGATTTCAAGGGCTCAAAACAGCAGAAGTTCTAGAGGAATACAGAGTGTGCAAGAGGAAACTGAATAAGGAAATTAGGAGAGCAAAAAAGCAACATGAAAGGATGCTGACAGGTAAAATAAAGACAGGTTCCAAGTTGTTTTACAAATACAGGAAAGTTCTAAGTTATTTTACAATTACAATATAGGTAAAAGGCCACCAAACCATAGATTTCTCGCTCAGGAAAAAAGTGCTTTTCTTCTTTGCAAATTTTGCTCACATTTAAACCAGACATTAAGAGCTAGAATGAGGACACATGGCAAAAATCTCACCACATCAGATAATGCAGGAGAAAAAGAAAAAAAATCCAAAATGTAAATGGGGAGGATGAAAAACAAGAGGAAGGCAAAGGAAATAGATGTTTAATTTTACGTTGTATTATGAATGCATCTTTCAGCTGTGCATGATTAATGCAGTAACAAAGCCACGAGGCATTCCAGTCATTATATTGATATAATATCAGCACTTATTTCAAAGCTACAATGACAAAGTTGCAAATTTGTAAAATCAACCAGCCATACAACTTAGTAGAGCTTCATTACTCTCAAAAAGATTTGAAACAAATAACCAAACACTTTGAACGGAATTTTACGAGTTTTTTTTAAGTGTCCAGCTAGTCTGAAAACAGGAGAGTTCCTGATCTGTTTTTCAGGCTAGTTTTCGCTCCCAATCTTATGCACCCTGTCTCTGAAATTTTGGTGTAGACCATTTCTGGCCATAAGAGGCAGTATGTAGGACTTAACTTGCCAGCCAGCCTGCAGCTCAGATCGGAGTCACAAACTATGCAGAAGAAGCGAACAATAAAGCAGCTCTCCTGGCAGAACCTTCCCAGATTGGTAACAGCCTCCCGTTTGAACACTGGAGCTCCTTGCCTCCCCCCTCCCCCAAACATTACTGACCCCCTTACTATCATCCAACCCATTTGCACATAGCTCATCAACCCCTCGCCCTGACATGACCCTCTCTCTCTCCCCTGCCCTCGATCATCAGAGGCACAAATTCCACCCCTACCCCAAAGCACACCTGCAGGTGCTGATTTGGCTTTCCCTTCATGGTAATAAGGCAAACTGCATTAAACTCACTGGAATGCTCTAATAGACATCTGACTCGCTTGAACTGCCCTCAATTCATCTTCCCTAACAACAGTGCTCCATAAAAACAAAGATGGACAGACAAGCACCTGCACTGGCAGGAGATGAAATGTCCAAAAACAGCACCCAGATTTTCTGAAACAGGCCTAATCAGGCTGTTGGAGGCACTGAAAGCAAGGCAGGACACTCTTCAGCAGGACATCATCCTAGGGGAAGTGACGGAAAAGCAGCCTGGGAAGCTGTGACTATGTACGTTAGTGCCAGGGCACTCGCCAGGAGAACTGGAAAGCAGTGCAGGAAGAAAATGACCTAATCCAGGCTGCAAGAGAGTTTAACCTCATCTAGCATCTTTCCCCTAAATGATCCCCAGATCCCCTGACCTCCAGCATCCTGCATGCTTCCAGCACCTGACCCCAAAGCACCTCCTTCTCCCCACCTTCCCCAAGAGTCTCATGGCACTTGCCCTCTGAGATCCCTGATAGCCTGCAGTACTAGTGCTAGATTTTTCATGGTTCCTTCTGCCCCCATAGAAGAATGCTTATAATCACTAGGAGAGGCAAAAATAGGGGATGGTGAAGCTGATATCCGAGCCCTCACCCGCTTTGAGGAGTAGGCGCAGGAGTTTATGGGAGAGGGGAGATGCAGATGATGAGAGTACCGCCCGGGCTGGAGCACAGAAGTGAGCTCTTGCCAATCCTCCACTTTATGGAGAAATGATAAATTGGATGCAGCCCAAAATCATCTTCCTCCCTTGCACTTAACCATGTGCCCCATGTTGCAGGAAGAGCCCCAACATGCCTGGCCCATCTGACATCATGGCCCCCAGTGCTACTTCCACCCATCCTGCCCCCGATAGCTCACAGGACTCTTCGGAGGAACTGGTGAAGGGACCAACGAGGCCGGAACCAGTTTGGCGTCAACTTCTACCTTGCAATTCACCATGCCAAGATTCTCACATTGGTGAGTCAAAGTAGTGGCGAGGCATCTGGGTCACTTTCTGGTACGCACGACACATCTGCTGATGTAGATCAATTGGAGGAGGGAATGTCCAAGCTGTGGCTCATGGAGACCTGCCAGAATCGAAGGCTCGATTAGCCTTAGGCTACCTGCTGGGCCTCTGCAATCACTTTTACCTCAGCTGCTGGAATGCAGCAACAGAGGCAGAGCGTGCAGGAGGGGATGACAGCAACATTGGATTGACTAGGAGGCTGTTGGAAGAAGTTCCAAAACTTTCAGGTGGTTCAGCTATTGCCTGTCTTGCATGGTTCCCAGGCCAACACTGCAAGGGTGGCAACTGTGATGAAAAGCATGAGGGAGGAGATCCTTGCCATGACTAGCAGGTTCCAAATGATGGCTGAGTCACAGCTGGCCACAGCTGAGGGCCTCAACAAACTTCGAGATTCTGCGTCCATGGCTGAGAGGCTTGAGAGGTTGCAGGTGACCCATTGAGACAGCATCGAGAGGCAGCAGCCTTCAGAACGTGGCCCAGTCACAAAGAGCCGTGGCTGAGGGGCTGCACAGTGTGGCTGAGTCACAGAGGGCACTTGCTGCTGCCACTGATAGGTGGTCTCCCCAACTCAGGTGGCCAAATAGAGATTGACCACCAGGGCTAGGACACAGGTGGCCCTTCAGGACTGACAGGGCCAGGTGACACTGGAGCTTTTGGTGCTCACTGCAGAGGTACCACCATCCTTAGGAGTCCGGAAGGAGGAAGAAGGGCTTGACCTCGTGCTGTGCCCATATACCAAAAAGACTCTAGTTACATCTTCTGACTCCCCACTTCCTGACATTGGGGCATCTCAGAGGCAGTAGGATGAAGCGGGTGTCATGGATACGTCCTAGACATCTGGAAGCTGGCCAGGGTCTTCAAGGTCTAGGCCTCCAAAGGATAATTGCCAAGAACATGACAGACCACGGGCTGCAGTAGGCAGCTGGCTCCCTCCACTTCCAATGTAATCTTGGAGAGTCACTGGGGCGTATTGGTAGGCTACATAAAGTTAAGAAATTGTGGCGTCACTAAGAAAGCACAGGTGAAGGGCAGCACTAGATAGTTAGACTATTTAGGCATGTTAATGCTTCCTGTTCAATTGTTTTTGTTACCACTTATGATTAAGACACTTTTATTGGCACCAATAAATAAATGTTAATTCACCACCCACCTGTGACTAATTTGCCTCAGATTTGCCTATAATAGAAATATTCTTACCCTGAAAGTCACTGGAAGGACCCTGCATGTTGATGTGAATGGGGGAGGCTCCTCAATGCTCTGTCATGGGGAAAATGAAGGCGCTCAAAGAAATCACTGGCTACTGCGGGTGGCATGCATTGCCAGAGACTTGCACCATCTGCCATGGCATCTTCAGAACCCATGAGAGATTCACACCCTTTCCCCATTCCCTCACCACCACGGCCATGTATGAGGGTTTAGTGATCTCTTACCTACTACTCAGATGTGGACCCAGGTGCCAGCATGCATGCAAAACACAGGTCAAACTACTTTGCACTAGGGCATCATCATCAACCTCCTGCCTGCCATGGAAACTCGATAATACAGCGTACCAGGGTCCACCACTCTGATGTTATAATGTTGCAGAAGATTGGAAGAACTCCGGGGCAGGGTTGGGGGGGGTGCAGATGAAATGGAACTTACATGTGGCAACACAGTCTCCTATTGCCCACAGTGTGTGCTGATCACGGACATCCTGCCACCCTCACATGCCTGACTCTTGCTGCCATCAGTCCTTCAGCACCCGAGTGTTGTTGCTCTTGGTCGTCATCCTCCTCCTCCCGTGCGATGCCTTGATCCACGTCTTCCTCCTCAAGAAGGTCTCCTCGCTGGTGTGTTAGGGTGTGTAAGGCACAGCACACCACCACAACGTGGGATGATATCAGAGGGCTATACAAGAAGGCCTCACCAGAGTAGTCTAGGCACTTGAACTGCATTTGAGGAGCCCTATGGGCACTCCATTATTGCACAGGTGGCAATAAGGATCTCATTATATCGGGTCTCTGCCTCAGTCTCAGGCCTTCGCACAGGCCTCATTAGCCAAATCCAAAGCAGTTTCGCCATGTTTTCTAAGAGTCATCCCTGCACCCTAGACTCCTCCTCAAAGACCCCCGCAATATCAAAACTCCTCAATATGAAGCTGTTACGCATGCTGCCATGGTGTCTGGCACAGATGTACAGAATGTTGAGCTGATGGTCACATGCCAATTGCGTATTTACTGAACAGAAGCCCTTTCTACTCATTAATCTTCCTGGAGCCTCGAGAGAAACTTCAATGCAATCTATAGCCCCTGTGCATTTGGCATCCCCACAATGACTGCAAATCCTGCAGCCCTGCTAGGCCTGGACCAAGTCAAATTTGATATACTGGCTAGCCTGGGTCTATAGGGCATCTGTGACCTCCTTCACACATTTGTGATTGGATGATTGGGAGACTGGGAGATACCACAAAGGTCTTCACTGGCAGTCTGGAAGGACCTAATGGTGTAAAAGTTTAAGCTGTCATCGCTTTCACAGCCATTGGGAATGGGTATCCTCCCCGTGCCCCAAGGTACAAGGTCCTGCAAAAAATGGCTCAGTTGTTGCCTCTCTCTTTTCCGATTGGGTATGAAGCTCAGTAATTCCATGGTGATGAATGCAAAAACATGTAAATAGACATCTTGCCTATTTTGGACAGGTTCCCAATTGCGTCTTTTCTTCTGTGCTAAATGGGAATAGGCATGAAAATGAGCACCATTCCTACTAGCTGATTTTCACTTGATTTTGGGTGTAATAAGTTCTGCTCATTACCTGGATTACAGCAATGTTCAAATATGCTCATCATACTTTATTCAAGTTTCAAACTACTCCAGAGCAATGTTAATTCTTTCCATCTCATCACTAGTCTACTAGTTGACCTTTATCCAGTCATTAATTAAGCCAATAGGTCAAATTGCTGACCAAAAAGAATCTGGACGAATACTATCAGCAAACCTATCCTATCAGTCAAGGCAGATTATTAGAGGTGGCTATTACTTCTTAAAGCTAAGTTACACTAACACCCAAAAACAACAATGTTTTGTTTGAATAGTTTGCAGGGCTAATTCTATTGGCAATTTGTTTCTCAAGTTCTTGCAAGGTATTCTGGTCACGATTTTTTTCCCCTTATATGCATTGCTTCTTGTCCTACCTTCTTTTGCTGTCTTGCTTCCGTCTTTATTGTTTGCTTCATTTTGCGTGGCACTGAAACCACGATAAGCAGTGAAATTCTCTTCTGCATCAAACCAATCATCAGTTATTTCAAGATCTTTGGCTATTTGTACAAAATGGAAAGAAATATTAAGATACTAAACATATAAAATAGCAGAAATCCAAAATTGTTTAAAATCCAGATACTTCACAACAGAGCTGCATATTACATTTTTTCTAAATTACCAAATTAAAATTACAAAATTTCACCAGCAGAAATAATTCAATGTAGACTGTGACACAAATTCAATTAAGACATTAAAATCAACAAAGTATGTTGAAGTTGGATGGATTTTTAGACAAGTTCGGAGAAAAATTCAAATATTGACTTCAAGCGATGGTAACGGGAAGGAACGTAGCTGACACAAAAGAGTCAGAATTAATGGTTGCTGCCCAGTTTAGTTTTGTAAATCAGTTTATTTTGCAAATTGTCTGATTATTTTGCTTCTGAAAAAATTGTGTCTAAAATGAAGTTTTAACTTGAAAATTAGGAATGCAAAAAGAAAAAGGAAAATACTGTGGATGCTGGAAATTTGAAATGACAACAGGAAATGCTGGAAATATTCAATGGGTAGGCAGCAGTTATGGAGAGAGTTAATGAATAGAGTTTGTCTTTGGTGTTTCAGAATCTCTCAATTATCCTCAAATAACAGTCAGCACATTTGATAAGGAGTACATGGTACAGCAATATAAAACAAAGGGTACAACTCTAAACGAGGTGCAGAAGCAGATGGATCTTGATGCACATGTCCACGTCATTGAAGATGGTATGACTCGTTGAAATTGCGGTTAAGAAAGCATACAGTATCCACTAGGGACAGAGTAAAAGAGCAAACAGATTATGTTGAACTTGTTTAAGACATTAATTCAACCTCAGTTGGAGTAGTGTGTCCAGTTCTGGGTGCCACAATTTAGGAAGAAAGTGAAGGCATTGGAAAGAGTGCAACTGGATGTGGGGATGAAGGACTTCAGTTATCGAGATTGAATGGAGGTTGGGTCAGGCTGTTACTTGACTATCCACTTGATTTTAGTAAGAAAGGCAGTGCACGATCCAGTTGGGTGTCTCATTTCCAGTTCCTCGGCTGATAGATCTTGCTTTGATCCTTTTTGACTTTTCTGCAGCAATTTGAAACAATTGAGTGGTTTGTTAGGCTGCATTTCAAATGGCATTTCAGGGTCTGGAGTCCTACATAGGCCAGAGCAAGCAATGATAAATTTCCTTCCTTTAAGAACATTAGTGACTAGATGGGTTTCATGATCATCATTAGCATTTTTATTGAATTAATTTAAACTACACCATATTGTGATTTGAACTCATGTCCCCACAGCAACTTGGGCCTCTGGATTGCTAGTCCAGTGACATTATCTCTATGCCACCACCTTTCCCTAAATATCAGTAAAGGGCCATGTAATTGTACAAGTGCAGAGTCAGAGAAAGGACAGTGTGGAACCTGCTCAGACAGGTTTTAAGTGCATGACAGATTCATCTAGAAATAAAGATCCAATTGAAACAAATAACTCCACCACTGAAAGTGAAGTTATTTGAACATTTCAGAGGTTAAAGTCTGTATCAGAGATTGGAAGAAATTAACCTAATCACTGAATGCTGTTAATTACATTCAATTTCAGCTAATTGATATTATTCAAAACGGTTAAGATAGCAGCTATCAAAAGGCATAACAATATAATCTCACCATTTTATAACCTCACTCCACTCACTGCTATAGTTAATGCCCAATATCTACTGGTTCGACTTAACATATATTTGTCTTGAATAACTGTTCATCAATGATTTTCTACTGAACTGACAGAAAATGTTAAGCAATTGCATGTATCTTGAAAATTTATGTACCCAACTTTGCGTTGTGATTTGTAACCAATAAAGAATGTTTTTTTGCGTGACTTGTGATTTGGTTTCTTCCTTAATGGTTCAGTTACTCAGAAACTTAAGAATTATGTAATCAAGGACTAGGAAATCAAACTGGGTTAAATATAAAATAGGTTAGGAGAAAAGTCAGGTACCAATCCTCTGTGTCCTTTGGCAGCAATCAAAACATTAAAATTGTTCCTTAGTGGTGAATAAAAGAAAATTACAGATTTGTCTGGCTCCAATATGTATTTGTCAGGATAACAAAACCTAGGTTATGTATGTACGTCTGGGCATCTGTAGCTGATTTAGACTTGGATATTAAGAAAAACACAACCTCAATTTTCTGCCGACACATAAGTAGGAAGTTCAAAGGACAGCAAGGGCTACAAGACGTTTAAAGATGACTAGTTAGCAGAATGGGCTGTTGAGTGGCAGATACAATTTACTGTCGGTAAATAACAATGCACTGTGAAGAAAAGCAACATACAATAATCTTGAGAACACAATGAAAGGCGTGCAGCAATAGATGAAGAGATTACAATTCCTTGAAAACAAGTGTAAAAAGTTGTCCAATATAGGTTAAAACATGAAGAGTTTTGATAGAGCAAAAAGTGAAAAGACTATATCCCAAGGATAGTAATGTAGTAAAAGGCCATCAATAAAAAATTATGATAGAGAGGAGCGAGATTAGGATACATTTTATTCTAAAGAGAGTTGTTGAAGTGTGAAATGCTTTGCTGTATGAATTCATAAGCAAGATCACTATTTTTTAAAAGGACAAACTGCATAAGTATGTGAAAATAAAAATATAAAAAGGCTTAAAATAAAGCACACGACAGAGTGGATACTTTAAATTAATCTATTAATAAGGTGACAGAAACACAATGGACAAAGGGTCCCCTATGATATTGTAAACCTAAGTTCATTCTGGTTGCCCAGGATCAAATACTTTGGTTTCCCAAGTATCCATATTCCTGTGCAAGACACTTACCTTGTCTTCATTTTTGATGCTCTTATCTCTGCGAAATTCTTAGTGTTCTATCCTGGTCAAATCTCCATGTATGGCTCCCCTCCTTGTTCTCTAAAGTTCAAGCTGTGCAGGTAGGCTTGCTAGCCACCACAGATCTGACTGATCCAGATGGTCTACTGCCCAAGTTTGATTTCACTAATTCCTATCAAATCAGACCTAGAGATTCCCAGTAAAGGCTTCAGGTTCATTTCTGAAACCTTACCTCTAGAGATTCACAAGGATCTATCCATATCTTTTCATCATTCACATGTTTTGTGTTCATAATCAACAATACTCAGCCCTACCTCTCCATCTTTTCTTGCCCATTCACTGCCTCTGTGCTCAGACTTCTTTTCTGAAATCTCAGGCCTAACTCTCTCATTGAACCCACAACTTTTTTGACTGGTCAGGTTGGGAGAAGCATGTCGGCCACTTCGCAGGTTCTCCATGTATATTTATGACCCACGCGCATTTCCCAACTGGAAGAGAATGATACCGTCAGGACGCACAGAAGGTTGGCGGGAAGTGAGGTAGATAATTTGAATATGTTTCAAATGTAATTTAAAGGTCATTTCAATGTGATTATTCACTCCGTGCCAACCCCGATAGCATCTCCCATCCCACAAGGAGTACTTCATTCTGGCAGGGTTTAGAGTAGCTCTCCATGTTTGGGGAACTAGTGGGAGACCCTGCTGGAGGGTCCCAGCCCCCAGGGGCTGTTAGGGGGTGGTGACCCCTGGTCGGGGCAACCTGGCAGCACCAGCTTGTGTCTCCTGGCACTGCCCCAGGATCAAAGTGTCCATGGGGTATCTTGGCACTGCCCACTGGGCATCAGGCAGTGCTAAAAGGGCAGGACCTATGGCAAGTAGTGGAGGGTCCCGCATCCACTCTGTATGGGTATCAGTCTGGGCTACAGGGAGGCGAATGTTCAGGCAGGTTGGACATAGGGGCACTTGGAATGAGAGTCACGGGGCTGGCCCAGGAATTGTTGTGGGGGCTGCAAGGGGGAACCTGGGGGGCTGGAGGGGCAGCACTGTGGTGGTCCCCAGCTGGCCAGTGATTGAGCTGGCCGGTAAGTAGGGAGACTGACAGATGCAGACTACTGCACATGCGCTGAGTTCTGGAGTTGTCAGATACTGGCATGGATAGTGCCCACCTCCCAACCCTTGATTTTTAATGATATTCCCCATTGTGACCTCTTCAGTGCACAAAGTGGGGAGATTTGATTGAGAAGCTGCACTGAAAAAAAGTTGTGATCTAAAACAATTTTTCCACCAATTCATCAATTTTTGAGAGAATTGCTCACGTAGTCTTTGATGAACTGCAATTTCCTCCAGCTAAACACTGGGAAGCCAAAGATTCTGGCTTCCTCCCTGACCTGCAACAATGTACATTTGCCAAAAGTTCTGGCTTCCTTGCCTTCTCCTGTTATTGTCTTAGTCTGAAACAGATTGTCACCATCAATTCAAATCAAATCAGTTGCTACCATACCATATGCTTCATTCTCAGCACTGAGCTGGCAATTTAATGTAGTACAGTGGGAATGCTGTAGTGCCAGAGAAATATTACCTCTCCTGTGGTCCATGTGAATATTAAAGATTCTGTAACATAATTTGAGGACCACTAACAGCATTAAATGAGATTGACAAGATCATTTTTTTTATTCGTTAGTGGGACACGAGCATGGCTGGCTGTTCAACATTTATTGCCCATCCCTAGTGGCCTTGAAGAGTAGTTGACAGTCAACCACATTGCTGTGCCTCTGGAGTTACATGTAGACCAGACCACCTAAGGATAGCAGATTTCGTTCCATAAAAGACATCAGTGAACTAAATGGGTTTTTCCCCGACAATCGACAGTGGTTTCATGGTCATCAATAGGCTCCCAATTCCGGATTTTTAAAACTGAATTCAAATTTCACCATGTACTGGCCAGCGAGGGATTCGAACCAAGGTCTCAGAACATTAGTAGAGGTTCTGGGTTAATAGCCTACCAATAATACCACTAGGTCATTACCTTCCCAATGTTAGTGGGATCTTACTCCACGCAGCATTACCACTATATTGTCATCATAATATTTGGGAAATACACAATCTCTTTGTACAAAGCATCTTATGATGAAAAGCTGCAAGAACAATTGGTAATTTAGCCTTCTCAGTTAGTTACATCAATAAAAGAGATCAAAGCTGATTTCTACTTTAACTCCATTTACCCAGTACCCAACAAAAACTTTCCAAATTTTCAACTGATTCATTGGTTCAACAACTTTTTGGGGGGAGAATTCTGGATTTCCACAACTCATTGCAAAATTAAATGCTTTGAACCATGTGTGAATGAGCTAATTCTAATTTTCATCTTATGCTCTTAGTTCTGGCACAGCTACAAAGGCCAAATAGTGATTTGTGGTGTAAGCATTCTATATTTTTATACTGAAGAGGTGAGCTCTTGAGAGCTACATGAGAGTCAGGTTATTTTTATTTTTCAGTAGCATTTTCATACAACCCTATAATTCTAAACATAAATCAATGTATCCATTGTGCAACTGCTATCATCTGATGGATAAACATTACAACTTTCACCCATTTTCTAACAGTCTTTCCCCTCCCCTTCTCCTGAAGGCAATCTTTAATTTGTTCCCTCCCTCACCAATTAGCCAAGCTTTTTGTCAGAGTTTAAAAAATGCTTAATGTAGAAAAACACATTATAGAATTTTGCAGGGTTACCTCTTGTGTATCAGGTAACTTTCCATTAAAAGGGGTTCATGGGGTAACAAGTTTGATGGAAAATGAATCTCCCAAGTTTTATCTTTCTGGGTTTCACATACTTTCATATATGCATCATGCAAAATAAAAGGTATTTGCAACTCACCCTGTTTCACAAAATTTTCATAATTATCCTTTGCTTCAACTTTATGTCCTACATATTGATAATGACTGGTTTGTGGCTGTAACAAAAATCAAAAGTTTTAAAAGACTTCAAACCTGATACCTTATTTTTAATCATATACCACTGAAAGAAAATTTATTACCAGAAGCATCATTTAAGACTTTGAGAGAAGATGAGTTGCAGCTAGCTATTCTCTAAGTTAGGAGACATCTATATTTCAGCATAACTAAACATTTCCTTCAAACGTAGGAAAGCTTGAGACACATGACTGTCTAGGTTTCGCTTTGTGTAACACTTTTAGTTTCACAGGTTTTAAAGTCTACTTTAATGGAAGTAGCAATTACATTTAGATAGATAACAACTTTCAATATATAGTACCTTTAACAAATACAAGTCCCAAGTTACTTGATGCTTCACAGGAAAATAATCAAACACCCTGCAGCAATACATGGAAATAGTAGGACAGGAGCTTGATCAAAGAAATATCTTATAAGGAGTCTGGGTAAAGGAAAAAAATAGTTAGAAAGGCTGATAGTTAAAATTAAAGAAACTGAAAGTATAGCAGCCAAAGATGAAGTGATTATAGTCAAGAGACCAGGATTGCAGCAGCTCAAAGAAGAGGTGAGGCTGTGGAGGAATTTGAAAACAAAGCTTCAGAATGTTAAAATTGAGACATTGCCAGAATAGGAGCTAATATCAGCCACAAACACAAGGACAATGGATGAATGGGGCATAGGAGCGATCTTGAGCTCATTTCACCATCTGCGAAAATGCCATCAGGGGCTCAAGATCTGGAAGTCATACATCTTGCCGGGAGATCATGATTTCGGAACTTCTTCATCAGCGACATCATAAGGTTTACGTCCATAAGCTAGTAGATAAGGATATGATCAGTGCAACTTATGGGCCGAAGGTCTGTTTGTGCTGTAGTTTTTCTATGTTTCTATAATGGATATGAACTTGTTTTACAGTAATCTAAATATATTTTAATATTATTATTACACTTCTTCACAGCATCACCCCCACACATTTTCAAAGTATGCCAGTTTACAACACATTTCCTGGATGTGAACCTGTAGGGGATCCCTCTAGGGGCATAAAGGTGAATACAGCCCCTGAGGAAACGGGATATAGCCAGGCAATGGCCACGCAAATCTAGCAATGCCAACATTGTCATTATTGCAAGAAACAGACAGACGCTTACGGGGTGGGGGGTGGTGGAATTCATTTGTATGTGGTGATAAGTCAGAGGGAATGGGAGAGTATGGGCGACAGTGTGCACATATATGGTGCCAGCTCCTACTGTATTGGGAGGACGCAGTGATTGGTGGAAAAGGGAGAGGGGGGTGGTGTGGATGCCGGCACCAATTGTGATGGTGGAGGAGCTTTGGAATGAATGCTGGCTCTAAGGGGATTGAGGATTGGGGAGCAGCGTGAGCCCGAGACCTCCATGGTGGGCTGTGGGAGTCATGGTAGGTTCACTGGTGCTCTGATTGGGGCATCTTCTAAAGATGGCACCCTGATCTCAGGGTATGAAACACATCCCCTTTGTTTGTTTTGGTATCTGGAGTGAAAACCAATCACTTCTCTGGAGAGAAACATGACGATTTTCACAAGAACAATTTTTATTGATAAGATTTCATGGATTGTATGAGTTGGGTTACAGACAGCAGTTTTGGATGAGTTCAGGTTTATAATAGTTGAAAATGGTGGGGGTGGGGGGGGGGGGGGGGGGGGAGTTGGTGAGCAGGCTGACACAACATTAGGAATCTGAAAGTAAATAGAAAGGAAGAATGAAAGGCTAAATCTTTAAGCTGAGGTAGTCATCAAATTCTTTAGCCTCCCTGATTTTGAATAGCAATTATTCAAAACACCCTCAAATATACACCACCATCAGCCTAAGCGCAAGCCAAAAACATTCTGCACTTCAGAAGATGAACTTGGTGGATTGGGCGGACAGGTGGCAGATGAAGTTTAGTGCAGAGAAGCAAGAGGTGATTAATTTTAACAAGAACAATATGGAGCGACAGTATAAAGGGAGAGGCCTTTGAGATGCAAGAACAAAGAGAGCTCAGTGTAGATATGCAAAAGTCTTTGAAGGTGACAAGCCATGTTGAGAGAGCAGCTAATAATGCATATGATATCCCAGGCTTTATTAACAGAGGCACTGAGTACAAGAAAAAAGATCAGTTGAACTTGTACAAGACAACAGTTAGGCCTCATCTGGAGCACTCCATCTCGTTCTGGGCATCATATTAGAGGAAAGATGTGAAGGCTGTGAAGAACACACAAAGGAAATATCACAAGAATTATTCCAGGGATGAACAACTGTAGCTATGAGAACAGATTGAAAAGGTGGGTCTGTTTTCCTTTGAGAAAAGAAGGCTGAGAGGAGACTTGATAGAGGTATTCAAGATTGTAAGGAGAAGACAGGATAAATAGTAAGAAACTGTTCCCTCTTAGGAGTACATCAAGAAGGGCACAGATTGAAAATATTGGGGAAAAGAAGTAGGAAATGTGAGGAAAGAGTTCTTCAGCCAGAGAATAGTTAGTTTGGAATGAACTTTCTGAAGTGGTGGTAAAGACAGGTTTGATTGAGATATTCAAGAAGGTAATTAGATTGATATCTGAAAAGAAATAACCTGCACAGTAGTGGGGATAAGGCAGGGCAGTGGTACAAGGCAGAATGTTCTTTCAGTGGACAAGTGCAGGCTCACTATACTGAACATCTCTTTTCTGTTGTAAAGGCTCTGTAAGCATCTGTCTGTTTCTTTAAATAATGCCAATAGAGGGTCTTTGTGCTACTAAACACCTGTTCAGCTGGTAGTGATTAGCGCAGCTATTGATGGGACATGCCTAGGATCAAGGATGAAGATCCAGAGGCCCATGAAGTTACTGAAGATCAGTATGATGCAATAATGTCATGAAGGAAGATGTGCCCATGATAGAGTGAGGGCATATGGCCACATTTCTTCTAGTTCTCAATGTCATTCTCTTCCATCTCATGCAATGTCCAACAACCATACCAATAACGAGTCCTGTTTTCACATTTGTGCATTCCGGCCTCATGAATCACAAAACCAAGATTTTTGCTTTGGTCGGGGTTGACTTGTGAATATGCTCACTCTGGGAACTGAGGGTCCACTGAAAAACAAGAGCAATGTGAAAGACTTGACGCTTGCACCGCCATCTAATGATGCAAAGACTGCTATAACTGAGACAAGGACATGTTTAGGGTTCTCCTCCCCATGCATGTCTTATGTTCTGTCAATATCATTGAGGAGACAAATGCCTCTCAAATATCAATGTTCATGAGCTGTCCTCACTGAATGGTATTCCTTGAGGAAAAAAGAGTTAAAAACTCAAGGGAGCAGAGACTATTCAACTGAGATTAACATCACATGACTATTATTTGCAAAGTGGGTCACGATTACTGTATAGGAGGATAGCTAAACCTCAACATAAGAGGATTCTAATGTCCAAATTCACAAACATCAAATGACCAAAATATTCACATAACCATCGTGTTCACAAGTGTAATTTCTTTCATGGTGGAATATCAATAAACCAAAAGGGACATCAAAATATCTTAACTTTCTTTATCCTATTGCAATGTTTCACACCAGAGGTGTTGCAGCTTGCTGACTGCTGGTCCTATGTCTGTGATGACCTTGGCAACGCCCTCTGGTGACCCTAGGCATGGAGGGCCTTGACCTGATAAGGATGTCCTGCTCATGGAAGTGTCCCAGAGAGAAAGCCCCCAAGTTTTCTGGCTGGCGCTCATCTCTCTGTGGGACTGTGTTCAGTAGCACAAGGACTCTCTATTGGCATTATTTAAAGAAACAAACAGATGCTTACAGAATCTTTACAATGGAAAAGAGATGATTCGGCACATTGAGCCTGCATTGGCTACTGAAAGGGCATTCTGCCTTGTACCACTATCCTGCCTTATCCCCATTGCTGTGCAGATTATTTCTTTTCAGATATCAGTCTAATTCTAGTAGGAATCTGATTCTAGCAGGAGATGGTGTACCTGGAAGGAGGTCAAGGTGCCTCATCCCCATGTTGCTACATCTTGATGGTACCCACTAGGGTATGGCGGCATGCAATGCAGGACTGAGTGCAAATTTGGGAAGATTTTTTGGACCAAGGTCTCTATGGCAGTTGCTAACATTCCCATAATGGCCTCAAAGAATTTGTGCGTAGAGTGACAACAATCAGTCAGAATGCAAACAGACTTCTCCATTGTCTGTTGTTTTGCTGATTGACTGTTGAATCTCTGCCTGTCATTGCATCTCCAGCACTGAGTTGACAGCCACTTGTAGAGCTCATCAGACTCAGTGGCTGGCTGGTCTCCTGCAGTCTTCTTGAATGTTAGAGACCTAGGCTGAAGACATGTCAGTGAGATGTTCTACAGAAAATGAGCCTGAGCTTAATCTAAAATTCTGAGCTTCCTCAGCTGACATAGTCTGGGGTTTTGTACTGCTGCTCAGCTGTTTTATGGGTCTCCAAGTGTTAGTGCCAGAAAACAGTTTTAGTTGATGCACGTGAGCTTTACAAGGCTGCACATGACTCAGAGATTGTCAGCATTTGCTAAGTGATGGATCTGTGGTCCTTACTGGTTGCTGGGAGAGATTGATCTTTTTCACAGAAGCAATTCCTGTCTTCCCAAGCCAGCTTGGCTGTACCTCCCTTGAATTGAGCAAGTGCAATGATGTCAGCCATTTCTCTCCAGATCTGTGATCTTTAGCGACTGTTGTATGCCAGCTTGGCCTATACAACAATAAAAGGCGTGATCAAAAGGAATTCAGCAATGGTTAGGTGAGATGCTGGTGTGTGTGGTGATATGAAAATCTCTATCAGAGAGCAAGTGTGAATGCATGTCTTCCGTTGATGGATTTGAGAAACTCCTGAAGAGAGTAGCCATTTGAGTAAGTGATGCCACGATGAGACTTTGATACTGGAGAAGTTGGAGGATGACTTACTCTGGTGGAGCAGATGAGATCATTCATCCTCTTCCTGCACTGGTTGCCAACCACACTCAGCAGCTGTGTGACTACCAGAGACCTGAGGTCTATGTGCCTCTTGGAGCCATTCTTGTGCATCTGCACTCCTCTGAACAAGATCTTGAACCCTGGTGGGTGAAGGAGTTCTTCTTGAAATTTTCAGCTTTCTTTTTCTGGGTGGAAGACAAACTACAAGTGTCCTGGAGGCAGATGAGGTGGAGAGAGTGAGGTGCAAGTGTTGAGCTGGAATTTAAATACGGCATCGCGTCAGCTGATGGTGGGCACACAAATCAGTTCCTGACCTGCCAGCTGATTTGGTCCGATACTCACCTGTGCACAATGAACGTGTTTCCACGTGCAGAATTGGGTGCAAGTGCCCGCCATTCTGGCCAGTGGAGTGGGTGCTGCCGGAACCTACCACCCCTGTGCTGAGCCTCAAATGAAAAATTCCATGCTAACTATCCAAAGGTTATGTGGCCTCCTTATTCTTCCAACCAAAATGCCTTACGTCGCAGTTACCTACATTAAAGCTCATTTGTCAATTGCAAACTCCTTCTGCAAGCTTATTGTCTTTCTGTATGATGCAGTCCTCCTCCATATTAATTGCATCTTTCAATTTCTTTTTTTGTAAATGAATGCAAATTGCAAATCCAATTATCTTTAACTCTTACTATGTTTTCTGACTGTAGCTAACTTGCTAGTTGTTCTGCTACTTGTCCCAATTCCATATTTTCTGACCTTATTGAAGGCTTTTTGGAAATCCAAATTTATTGGACTTTGTTACCCTTTTCTATTGTTTGTGATTTGTTCAAAAAAAAACAATAATAATCAAGCAAATCTGAGCTGCCTCTTCGTGATATTTTCAGTTTTAGGTGTAAGGATTCTATTAACTTATATGTACAAGTCTAAAGCTCCTTAGGATAGCTCTATCTTCCTTTTTATAAATAGGAATTACATATTGCAATAATTATTTAACATTTAATTGCAAATTTACCTCATCAGATTGCACATCAACTGTAGCTCCAACAAGCTTTTTAGCACGTGTTTCCCAAGATGATACTTCTTTCACAGCGATGTGGTCTCTAAGCAGGACGAGAAAATGCAGGTGAATTCCTGTAGCCAAGACAATTTTGTTATGCAAAATCCAAGAATCTCAGGCTTTTGATATTAGCGTTTCTGCATTCGGTTAGCAATGATAAACAAAAACGTACACTGCAAAATATAGGATAATTTTTCTAAATCTAATTCTCAGTTTTAAAGCACTTTTGATGAAAAAACACTGAGAAAATAAGATGCTGGATGATATTTAACTGGGTTTTAATGTTAGATTTTTCATACGTTCAGCCCTACCTACCACTTCCATGACTTTCCATGGACTTATTTTCTGTAATCCAGGAACTTTACCTTGCAGAATAACTGCATATTTTAATGTACAATGAAATCCTCCCTGAACCATCTTTTCTTCATTGTGAATTCAAGTAGTAGACATGAATAAATAGTTATATAATCCACATGAAAAAATCCTGGCGTCACATTGCAATCCTTGCCTAACATCTGCATAGGACATTTACAGGAATGCTCATTGGGCGGTAAGGAGTTCTGATTATTCCCTTCCTAACCAAGGGGTTCTGGGGCCATCCTTACATTCTCTAGCTAAGATTACCTAATTCTGCAGTGAATTTAGAGCATTCTGCTCAAGAAGCAACCAAATTCACTTGGCCAACACTGAAAGCTTCTTGCTCTTGGTGTTAAATCTTCTTCATTATATTTATCAAGCAGCAAACATGGGAAAGAAATGGCTTGTGAGCAGAGACGTTCCATGCCATTAAAACATCTCTGTTTGACAGCATTTTGAAAACTGGCCTCAAGGGCCATATAAAAGGGACTTAAAGAGCTGCATTTTGCCCTCAAGTTGCATGTTGGATGAGCCTGTTCTAGATTATATTTACCATGTGACTATTTACATCACAGTGGGCTGTACTGTTTCCCTACCTCACATTAAGACTTAACTGTGCCAAACATTTCTGCATTATAATCCTCAAGTCTTTATCTAACCTATTTATAGTATAATCCTTACTTACATTCTACCGCTTCACCTCCTGAATCGCTGCTTTATAAATTCAGACGTTCTGAAGACTTGACATTTCTTCCAGATCTTATTCTGGTCACATTTGGAGTGGTAGGTTCAGTTGCTTTGGGAAAGTTTCATTGGTTTGGTGTTGAACTACATCGGCATTGTATGTCTGGCACTTAGTCACCTACATTTGATTTGCTTTTCTGCATTCTTTGGAGTTGATCCATTCTGCATCAGCAACCATTTGCTTTCTTCAGACATAATAGATTTGTCCAATTTCTTCCAGAGGGAGTGTTCACTCATAAAATGAACACATGGTTTCTTTGCCCGTAGATGCCAATGTTGCAGCTAAACTAAAACAGCATGATTTCTGGCACAGCCAATTCTGAATAACAAGTCTTCAGTACTATTGCTAGAATATTGTCAAGACTCAAAGCCTTCACAGCATCCAGTGCCTTTAGCTGTTTCTTGATACCATGTGAAATGAATCAAATTGGCTAAAAACTGACATCTGTGATGCTGGGGTCCTCTGGAGGAGACCAAGATGGATTATCCACTCAGCACTTCAGGTTGTTGCAAATGCTTCAGCGTTATTTTTACACTGATGTGCTGAGCTCCATCATTGAGGATGGGGAGGCCAGAGAAGATTTCTGGAGTTGAAGATATATCTCCATTCCATTTGAATGCTCCTCACCTATGAATTCAACCTCTGGTTTGGTTTTCATGTCCACAGGGTATTCTTTCTTGTGCCTGCACCTCACGGAGGTATGTTGTGGTAAGCTAATGGTTGCTACTTTGCTGCTTCAGGATCACTCTGCTCCTGTGTGGTTCTTGCAGTTTTGTTTTTCTGGTGTTCCCAGCTTGTGGGACAGCAACTATTGGAGCCTGAAGTTGGACACATCATTATGTTGCTGGTCATTCAAATGTGTATCTTCCAGTTTGAAGTACAGTGGTACTTAGTTAAAAGCTCAGTTACTCTGACTAAAGAGCATCTTCAGCTGCCTGCAAGGGGACTGGACAAACCAGCTCTTCAAAATGTGAAGACAATAAAATTGAAGTTCAGGTTGAGAATCTCTTCACTGGTGAACATCTTGCTAACTTGCAGTACCATGTAATTTACGTCAGAGGTTGTTTTGACATCTTCTAACATGTTGAAGTTATGAGCAATGCAGGCATCTCTGCTTAAGGGAGAAAAGGATTGCTTTCATGTATAAAATTTTAAGTATCATTTGCAGTCATACCGGAATGGTTCAACATCAAGTAGGATTCCTCCAGGGCCGTAGAATGATATGTCTGTTGTTTGTATCCAAAGGTCTTTCAGTCAGAGCTACTTATCTAAGAGAAGGGCAGACATTAGTGTGGTGGTATTGTCATTTGATTCGTAATCCAGAGACCCTTGGGTAATTCTCTGGCGACCCGAGTTCAGATCCCACCACAATAGATGGTGTAATTTGAATTCAGTAAAACATCTGGAACTAAAAATCTAATGGTGACTATTGTTGATTGTCGTAAAAACCTATCTGGTTCACTAATATCCTTTAGGGGAGGCAATCTACCATCCTGACCTGGTCTGACCTACATGTGATTCCAGACTCACAGCAATATAGTTGACTCAAAAATGGCCTAGCTAGCCACTTAGTTGTATCAAACCACTAAAATGTCTTGAAAGAATGAAATGAGGTGTCCCATTACACATCAAAAGAGTGAATTCAGTCCTGTCAACCTCGAAAAGTCCTCCTTAATAAAATCAGGGACTTGTGCCAAAATCGGAAGAACTGTCTTGGACTCATCAAACAATAACCTGACATAGTCATATACACAAAATCATAACTAACAATGTCCCAAATCATCACCATCCTTGGTAGGTCCTGCTTCATCAGCAAGACAAACCTGGCAGGTGTGTTGACATAATGATATATAGTTAGGAAGGGGTGATCCTGGTAATAAATCTGTACTTCCCCATGTTGTACATTACTTGGAAGAAGCACTGAGGTTGACAAGGGTGCAGAATGTAAGTTGGCTTACACCTCTACTGACTGAGTTGGCCAAGCCTTAAAGGGTATAACTGCTAGACACCATCTGTGGTGAAGGAATCAATAAGATACTTGACCTCATCTTCACCAACCTGCCTGCCGTAGATGTCCACGACATATGAATAGAAGTAACCACTACACTGTCTTTGTGTAAGCAAAGTCCCATCTTCACAAGCTCTCCATTGTTTTACGTGGGAAAACAACTGTACTCAACGGAATAAATTTGTAGATGTAATAACTCAAAACTAGGTATCCAAAGGTCTATAGGACATCTGCAACAGCAGAATTGCACACAACCACAATCTGTAACTTCATGAACTGATATATTGCCCATCTGACCATTACAACTGAGCGAGGGGATCAATACTGGTTCAAAAGGTGCAGCAAGGCATGCCAATCTCAGCATGAGGCACACCTAAAAATATATCAACCTGTTGAAGGAACAAAACAGGACTATTTGTATAACCGAACAGGAAAAGTAGCAAGTGATAGACGGAGCTCAATAACTGCACAATCAATGAATCAGATCCAAGTTCTAAAGCCCTACCACATCAAGCCGTGAATGGTCATGGATAATTTAAAAATTCAGTGGAGTGGGAAGACTCCACAATTTTCTCTGGCCTCCCCATCCTCAATGATAGAGTTTAGCATATCAGTGTAAAAATAAGGCTGAAGCATTTGCAACAACCCGAAGTGCTGAGTGGATAATTCATCTTGGTCTCCTCCAAAGGACCCCAGCATCACAGATGTCAGTTTTTAGCCAATTTGATTAACTTCACGTGGTGTCAAGAAATGGCTGCAAAGGCTTTGAGTCTTGACAATATTCTAGCAATAATACTGAAAACTTGTTATTCAGAATTTGGCTGTGCCAGAAATCGTGCTGTTCTTGTTTAGCTGGAACACTAGCATCTATCTGGTAATGTGAAAAATTGTCCAGGTATGTCCCGTACACAAAAAAACAGGGCAAATTCAACCGTAACAAATACCACCCCATCAGTCTACTTTCACTTAATAATATCATGGAAAGAATCATCAGCTGTGTTATTAAGCAGCACTTGCTTAGCAATAACCTGGCCATTGGCATTCAATTTGAGTTCCTCCAAGGTTACTCAGCTCCTGGCCTCATTACAATATTGGTGCAAACATGGACAAAAGAGGCAAGGTGAGACAGTCCTTGACATCAGGGCAACATGTGACTAAATGTGACATCAAGAATATGTGGCAAAACCAGAGTTTATGGGAATCAGGGAAACTCTCTGCTGATTGGAGTTACACATTGCAACCATCTTCGTTTGTGCTATGATAACAGGTCAATCATCTCAATTCCAGACATCACTGCAGAGATGACTTCTGCACAGTTTTGACTACATGCAGGAATACGCCTGTAATTTGATTTTGTTAATTATTGTCACATGTATTAATATACAGTGAAAAGTATTGTTTCTTGCCGGCTATACAGACAAAACATACTGCTCATATAGGAAGAAAAGAGAGACTGCAGAATGTAGTATTACAATCATAGCTAGGGTATAGAGAAAAGATCAATTTAATGCAAGTTAAGTCCATTCAAAGGTCTGACAGCAGCAAGGAAAAAGCCGTTCTCAAGTCAGTTGGCACGCGACCTCGGGCTTTTGTATCTTTTTCCCAAAAGGAGGAGGAGGTGGAAGAGAGAATGTCTGGGGCGTATGGGGTCCTTAATTATGCTGGCTGCTTTGCAGAGGCAGCAGAAAGTGTAGATGGAATCAACGAATGGGAGACTGGTTTGATAAACTGGGCTACATTCACGACCTTTGTAGTTTCTTGCAGTCTTGGGTAGAGCAGGAGCCATACCAAACTGTGGCACAATTAGAAAACGTGGCACTATGTTGGACAGTTATGCGACCTCTGGAATAAAGAACTGTGAGTTTATCAGCCCATTGCAGCTCATCGCTATATCAAGATGGTGACCGAGGAGTTATCAACGTGTGTGCTTGCATGCTGATCCAGGCAGTCATCCCAATGGCCTGATAAAGTCCTAATTCTGGGATGAGATGGGTGCAGCCTATTTTCTGATACATGAGGTGGTTGGCGTCATCAGAGGTGCCTGAAGGGGAATTTCCAGAGGCTGGTATGCTGGAATCAATGCTGGACAGCCTCCCTCCATGGACCAGCTGCTTAGAGAATCACTTAGTCAAATAGATTGGGAATTTTGGCATAATTATGGCATTTTGAGAAGTGGCAACTTAAGCCTCCTTGATGACTGTCCCAATACTTAGAGACTGTGACAAATGGCTGAAGGGGAGCAGCAGTTGGGGTACAATTGGCATCCATTCTAAACTCCTCAGTAACCAAAGATACAGCGTATGGAGCATACATCTATTCCATATGACTTTCCATAAGGCTACATTCTTAATAGAAGAGATCATGCAATCCTGAGTTACGATGGCACATGAGATGAATGAACTCCTCCACTCTCATGGCTCTGTCCATGAATCTTCAATGCCTTAGAGGATTCTGAGGTGTGGGAACATATCTGCTACTAATGGTTAATTTGAACGCTTTTTCTTGTGTCTCCTTAGACCCAGCATCTATGCTCACCTGAGCTGTACTTTAAGTCTATTTATTCCACCCGATCCTCTTGTAAGCTTTAACTATTGAAATTATGTCAATCAGTCTTGAATATTTCAGCTGATTTAGCATCGTACTGCTTAATTTATGGGACTGGCCAAGGCTCTATATTTAATTTCCTTTATGTCCAACTTTCTTGAGAAAATGGTCAAGCTTCCATGAGCCTCTCATATTACTCTTTGCACCTGTGAACAAGTTTTTAGTGATTTATGTATTTGGAAATACAAATCACTTTACTCCTTATACAAGTTTTAAAATCTCATCATTAAGAGTATTCTGATTTGCTTTTCTTTGATTCACACATTCCAAAGATGCGTAGGTAAGATTGATTGGTCATACTAAATTGACCCATAGTGTCAGGAGATTAGCAGGGTAATTACATGGAATTAAGAAGATAGGGCCTGGGAGGTATTATTGTTAGTGCAGGCTTGAAGGATGAATGGCCTCTTACTGCACTTTAGGTATTCTATGATACAAAGTGGAGGAACATGCACTTCATTTCACTGAACTCTTATCTGTCACAATATTATCCACTCACTCAATGGCCTGAATTTTTTATCCATTATGCATGATACTTGGCAGGTTGAAAGCAGCATTTAATGTGCTTCGGATCTTGAACAGACCCAGAATGCGATTTATGTGGCAGCCTAACTAATAGGTAAACAGCATGAAACACGTGCAAGGAAAGGGAAGGTGGGCACCAAGAAGTAGGAGGGTGAGAGCTGATGTGCTCCCTCAGTGTACAGCTGCAGAGCTGTCTCAGAGAGCTGCACACCTATAAAGAAATTGTAGCACAGTCAAACACAAACATCCGTCCCCAGACATCTTTTTAAATTTTAGTTAATCCCACCCTGCATTGGGATTGAAGCTGAAACATAAAGGTCACCTGGCTAATCAGCCCACTTGCCAACTGTAAGAAGCATTTGGGCCAGGTGTAATTGGCCCTTTAATGGGCTAAATTGCCTTTTAGCTCGCTGGTGGATGCACTTCCAACTTTCATGCCGCATCTGCAGACCAAAATTTTGCACAAGTGCGTGATGACTTTGGGATATGTATCCAATGTCTTCTCACACAACTTCACATGGTTTCCTTAAAAAACCAACATTCACAAATTTCACTCTTCATATACTCATACTGACTCTTTGACCAGCTGATTCCTGTCCAAGTACCCTGTCATTTAGACACTGATAATAAGTGCCAGTAATTCCACTTTAAGCAATGTTAAGCTGGCAGGTCTATAGTCTCTGGTTTCTCCATCCCTTCTGTCTTAAACCATAAAATAGAATCATCATTCTATTCAATAGTAGAAGGACATTCATAATTTCCCAATTCAAAATATAACTCCCAAATCTACACAGCTGTGGAGAATTATGACAAGCACATCTGGAATTTCTCAACCCTCAGTGGAAACTATCAAGTTCTGGACATTTGCTTATCTTAAGTGGCCTTATTTTCTCCATTGCATTTTAAAAATTTGTATTAAGTCCTTCCCTTAACAATTAGGCTTCCCTGCATTTTTAACTTGCCTTCTTGTATTGTGAAAGTGGATACTGCCTTTTCCTCATTATCCATTATACTCTAATTTGTATTTTTCTTTAATGGCCCTACACTTTCTCTCACTGCTCTTTCTCCCACATGGGAAAAACAACTTATCTATCAAAATGCACCAAATATATTTATAGTAACCATCCATATCAACTCAGAAGATCCCAGGTTTAACCCTAGATCTGCAATGAATTAGTGGACTGCCAATGAGGATAGCAATGCAGACAAATATCCTCAACATTTATTGATCATGGTTTAGCAACTCCTACTATGTGAATAGAATCTGGCTTAGGTTTAGAATTGTCTTCCAATTCTTGATATCTAATATGGTACAAAAAAAATGACTCCTTGGGTGGGTGCCAGAGGTCAGCAAGTTATCATTGAGTCAGTGTCTCTTAGAGAAAATGGAAGTAGATAAGTAAAGAATAAAATTATAATGGTTAAAATTCAGTTAAAAGTGGCCGATATATTGAAAAACTAGCCAAAACGCATGTTAACTACATTTTCAGTATTTTTTACCTGTAACTTGAATTGTTTTGATATTGAGACAGTGGCTCCTGTTCTCCCAACTGAAATAAAAAAAAAATGTTACAGCTGCTATCCAAAACAAAACAAAGAGTTAACATTTTCCAACTACAACTCAACAGCTGATGTTTCTATTACAGCTTTGTCCACGTTTCTCACCTCAGTTAAAAGGTTGATGCTCCCTTACTTCATCAAGATACATGCATTTAGGTTATCTGAACTTAACTGAAATGCATTCTGAGAGGAACAGGTTTGCACTCCATCAAGCAAACAGAAATTCTACGTGTAAGGATCGATCTGAAGATTTTAAAAATTGGTTGCCGTTTTCAGTCATGTTAGACATCCAGTTAATCCAAAAATATCAGAATTATTTAGACCATTTACACATCGTCCTGGCTAAATATACAATCAATTACTGATCCTTACCATAGCAGGAACAAATATAGTACATGAGAGTCCTTTTAATTCAACAGATAAAAAAGGGAGACTGTCCAAAGACAATCCTTCTAAGACTTTCTGCCTTGTGCTCTGGTAATTAGTTTTAAGTTCTTGCAAAGCAGATGATACAGCTGTGCCATAGTCAGTTCCGACTTCCAAAAATGGCAACCTGTTTGAAAGAAAGATATATTAAATCTTAGCCAAGAGGATGCTCACAAAAAGAAAGAAAAATAATTGAATGCTGACAAACTGAAGTATAACAGGAAAGATTAGAAACGGGAAGCAATTTAGTTAGCACCGAAATGAGGCAAAAAAATAAAATCCTTCCTCAAGTTCTTGGTGAAAACATCTCGTCAGCATTCTATGAGAGACTAGCTGAACAATTAATGAAATGTCCTGCTCAGAACCAATGCTCTTTAATGAGACCATTTGTCCTGATCAACTGCCTGAACATTATTAGCTCAATTAATCAGCCAATGGTCAATCAATTCTTCCTCCCAAAAGTGAAGAAACAACATTAAAAACAAAATTATGCAAATATGATTGCTGTAATATTATTTCGATTTTATTTGGCAAATTTTTGATACTTTGAGACTGGTCGATCACAGATGATTGAGGAGATAATACAAGAGGAGGTATCAGGTGTTAAAGATAAGCCAATGTGTCAACAAGCTGAAAATGTGGAATCTGGATTTTACCTATGTAGCAGTTTTACGGAATTAGAGATGTATATAAGAACATGCGAAATAAGAATAGGATATTTTGCCCCTTGCATTTGCCATTCTCTAAAATCATGGCTGATCTTCTATCTTGGCTACATCATATAATTATAGTCAGTTTTTGCCTGTCCAGACTGTTTTGATTAGTTAGTTTAAGAGGTGCATCTGAAGCTGGGTTTAATTTCTGGTTGGATAGGAATGGCATGGGAGGGATGGATGAGACAATGGGATTGGTTACATCTGGCAAAATAAAAGGGCATTTGTTACAGCATATTTGAAAACTATTCTTTGTGCTAAAAATGAAGTTCACTCAACTTGAATGAAAAAGATTCAGAAAGATGTTAGGTGAACACTAGCACTGATTCTACAAATGACATTGATAACTGTCTTTAAATTAGCTTTAAATTAAGGGCTGGTAGTTATAGGACGGATAGCTTTAAATTAAGGGGTGGTAGTTATAGGACGGATGTCAGAGGTAGGTTCTTTACCCAGAGGATGGTAAGGGTATGGAATGCCCCGCCTGCTGCAGTTGTAGATGCGCCAAGTTTGGGGGCGTTTAAGAGGTCCGTGGATAGGTTTATGGATGAAAAGGGAATGGTTTAGGTTAGAGGGTCATTGCTTTTTCTTAATTGGTCAGCGCAACATCGAGGGCCGCAGGACCTGTTCTACGCTGTAATGTTCTATGTCTATAATTTCCAGAATTTCTACACAACATAACTTGACAGACATGACAGTGCACAGACATATAAAGGATGGAACAGTTATGATGTTGCTATGAAAATGGAATCCTAAACAAGGACTTTGTCACTGAGGAAGATTGGCAATTATGAAGATGTTTTCTTTGATATTAGATGCCAAAATTATAACAGGCAGATTTCAAGGGAATGGTGTGTTTATTTCTCAAATAATATTGAACGCATCAGGTGTAAAACTGCATTAACTCAATTAAACTTTTCATATCTATTTCATGTTTTGTATTTCATATTGACAAGATCTCTACTTTTACTCCAAGGCCTATTTTTACACATGGACAGCTTTATACAATCTTTTCCAAGAGTGAGCATCTCTGATTCTGTTTAGTCCTTGGTGAAAGAATGACCAGAAATCATGTATTTAAAGAAGAACTGTTGCAATAAAAAACACTGATATAACTCAGGAAACCCAACTGGAAAGGAATGGTATTTATTATTAAACACAAAATAGAGCCACCTGAGCAGGCCACTGCCTGTTACCAAAGGAACTTGTATTCAACGAGCCTTACAGGGAGATCAATTAGAGATACACTATGGAAGTCATGGGGGTTATTGCAAAACCAAACCTGACTGCAAATATTTTATGGGTTTCCAAGTTACCCACAGATCCTCCAAATATCCAAAAATCTGTTCAACTCTTCCTTGAATACATTGAGCAAACAAATATCCACAGCTCCATGAGTATAAAATTTTAAAGGTCCACAACTCTTTGAATGAAGTTTCCCTCATCTCAGTACCTAATTCCTTCTTCTAAGACTGTGAACTCTAGTTCTAAGCTTCACAGCCAGTGGAAACATCCTCCCACTAGCTACCTTGTCAAATTCATCACAAGCTTCACAGGCAGAATTTTATCAAACCCCGCTATTGGGTTGCAGGTGGACAAGAACCTGTAGAATTCCTTCCGGCCACCCATCCACTCACTCACTATCTGTATGCAATTTTACATGGGGGTGAGGAAGGACCAGGTGGCTTATCTTCCCAGTCTCAAGCAGACAACTATTGGGCAAATTATCACTGTCTCCCCAGTCTCAATTTTGAAACCAAGCAGAAAGAATTCAGCGACAGGGTCAAGCCCTGTAGTCTGCCCTTTCTGGGTCTCAGGCGGGAAGGAGTGGGAAGCCTCCCTCAAGGTCCCCCTTCCACATTGCACTGGGCAGAAGTTCTGTCTCTAGCCAACTAATGGCTCCTGGAGTAGAAGGGCATTAATTGGGCTGCTACAATTAGTGGGGATGCATGCCCTCTAATTCTATGCAACAGAGTATGAAACCCCACCATCCAGAAAATTCTGTCTTACATACTTCAATTAAATCACTTTTCATTCTTATAGAGTCAGAGGCTTACAGCATGGAAACAGGTCCTTAGGCCCAACTTGTCCATGCCACCCTTTTTTTTAAACCCCTAAGCTAGTCCCAATTGCCTGCATTTGGCCCATATCTCTCTTATAAAGCATTTAGAAAGTTACATAGATAAGATGGGTGTAGAGACAAAATTGTACCCGTCTCTTCTACTACTATGGCAGTTATCCCAGACACTCATTACTCTCTGTGGAAAAATTGCCCCTCTGGATACTTTTTTATCTCTCCGTTCAAACCTATGCTCCCTAGTTTTAGATTCCCCTACCTTTGGGAAAATATATTGACTATCTGGCTGATTTATGCCCCTTATTATTTTATAGGCCTCTATAAGATCACCCCGAAGCCTTCTACGTTCAAGAAAACATTCCCAGTTTATCCAGCCTTTCCTTGTAACTCAAACCATCAAGTCCCGGTAGTATCCTAGCAAATCTTTCCTGCATTCTTTCTAGTTTAATAATATCAGTTCTATAATAGGATGATCAGAACTGCACAGAGTATTTCAAGCGTGGCCATACCAATGTCTTGCACAACTTCAACAAGATGTCTCAACTTCTGTATTCAATGCTCTGACCAATGAAACCAAGCATACTGAATGCCTTCTTCACCACTCTGTCTACCTCTGAGTCAATTTTTAAGAAGCTATGAATGTGTACCCCTATATCTCTTTGCTCTGTAACTCTCCCCAGTGCTCTGGTTCAATCTGCCAAAATCATCACCTCGCATTTACCTAAATTAAAAATCAGCCCACTGGCACAATTGACCAAGCTTCCATCACAATGCGAAATAACTTTCTTCACTTTCCATTATGCGACCAATCTTGGTGTCATCTGCAAACTTATTAACTATGCCTCCTATTTTCTCATCCAAATTATTAATATAAATGACAAATAACAGTGTACCCAGCACTGATCCGAGGCACACCACTGGTCATTGGTGTCCAGTTTGAAAAACAATCTACAACTGCCCACTGGCTTCTGTCATCAAGCCCATTTTCTATCCATTCAGCTACATCATCCTGGATCCCGTGAGAAGTAACCTTATGAAACAACCTACCATGTGGTATCTTGTCAAGGGACTTGCTAAAGTCCACATAGACATCAATGACACTGCCCTCATCTACCTCTTCAAAAAACTCAATCAAATTTGTGAGACATGACTTTCCACTCACACAGTCATGCTGACTGTCCCTAATCAGTTCTTGCGTCTCTAAATGCCTACAGATCCTGTTTCTCAAAATACCTTCCAACAGCTTACCCACCACAGATGGGAGGCTCACTGGCCTGTAGTTCCCAGGCTTTTCCCTGCAGCCCTTTTTAAACAAATGCACAATTGCCACTCTCCATTCTTCAGGCACATCACCTGTGACTATCGATTATTCAAATTTCTCTGTTAGGGAACCCACAATTTCCTCCCTAGCCTCCCATAATCCTCCCTGGGATACACTTCATCAGGTCCTAGGGATTAATCTACCTTGATGCACTTTAAGACTTCCAGCACCTCCTTCTCTATAATACGTGTACTCCTCAAGATAGCACTATTTATTTCCACAAGTTCTCTAACATCCATGCTTTTCTCTTCAGTAAATACTAATGAGAAATATTGACTTAGGTTCTCATCCACCTCTTGTGGATAGATGATCTTGTTAATCCTTAAGAGGCCCTACTCTCCTTAGTCTTTTGGCCTTTATGTATTTGTAGAAACTTTTTGGATTTTCCTTTGCCTTATCTGCCAAAAGAATCTCGTGTTCCCTTTTTGTCCTCCAAATTTCTCTCTCAACTCTACTCCTACACCCCCTATACTCTTCGAGGGGTTCACTTGATCCCAGCTGTCTAATAAATGTCATGTGCCTTCTTCTTGACTAGAGCCTCAATATCCTGAGTCATCCATGGTTCCCTACTTCTACCAGCCTTACTCTTCACTCTTTGAGGAATGTGCTTACCCTGAACCCTGGTTAACACACTTTTGAAAGCCTCCCATTTATCAGATGTCCCTCTGTCTTTCCACAAGCTTCCCCAATTAACTTTTGATTAAATGCCGGCTTTATACTATCATAATTGCCCCAATTTAGAATTTTAACTTTTGGGCCAGACCTATTATTCTCCATAGCTATCTTAAAACTAATGTAATTATGGTTACTGGTCCCAAAGTGATTCATCATTAACACTTCTGTCACCTGCCTTTCCTCATTTCCCACGAGGAGGTCAAGTTTTGTCTCCCCCCCTCTAGTCAGGCCATCCACATTCTGTATGAGAAATTCCTTCTGAATACACTCAGTAAACTTCTTCCCATCCAGCCCTCTAATACTATGGCCGTCCCAGTCAATGTTCGGAAGTTAATATCCGCTCCTATTATCACCTTATTTTTATTGGAACTTTCTGCAATCTCCTTACATATCTGCTCTTCAATTTCTCACTGACTATTTGGGGGCCTTTAGTACAACTTTATCAAAATGATTTCCCTTTTATTTCTCAGTTCTACCCATATAGACTCAGTGCCTGAACCCTCAGATATACCCCTTCTCAGAAATACCATGATGTTTTCCCTAATCAAAAGTGCAACTCCATTTCTCCCTTACCTCCATTCTATCTTTCCTATAACATCTATACCCTGGAACAGTGACTTGCCAGTCCTGCCCCTCCCTCTGCCATATTTCAGTAATTGCTATAATATCCCAGTCCACATACTCATCCTGAGTTCATAGGCTGAATCGACTCAATCTCTCCTCATAAGACAATCTCCTTACCCCAGAACCATTCTGGTGAATCTTCAATGCACTCCTTCCAAAGGCAAATATATCCTTCTTTGAGTTAGGAAACCAAAACTGTACTCAAGATGTCATTTCACACTTCTTCATTACCTACCAATCTCTTTGTAACAAATGTTAACATATCACTTGTTTCCTAATTGCTTGTCATACTTGCATGATAACTCTGGTTTGTGTATTAGGATACCCAGTTCCCTCTGAATATCATAATTTCCCAGCCTCTCACCATTCAAAACATATGCTGCTTTGCTAAGCAGACCAAAAGGAAGGAGATAAAGTGGTTTAAGTGGCTTACTTCTATGAAAATTGTATGCAGTACTCTCCGTGCAGTCTCATGAATATTCTATACAACTGCAGCAAGACTTCCCTATTTCTATACTCCATCCCCCTTGCAATAAAGGCCAATATTCCATCTGCATTCCTAAATACTTGCTGCACCTGCATGCTAACTTTGTGACTTATCTATAAGGACATCTACAATCCACATCCCCCTCTACCACAGCATTCCACAGTATCAAGTAAAATACTCAAGTAATATTCTGCTTTTCTACACATTAAAGTAGGCAACCTCACATTTTCCTACATTATATTCTATTTGCCAAATTTTTGCCCACTAGTATAACTTATCTAAATTTCTTTGCAAACTCTGCATGCTCCCCAAAATTTTCTTTCCAACCCATCTTCAGCAAGTTTAGTGCCAACACACTCTGCCCCTTTATCTAAGTGATCAATATAGTACATAAACACTGAGGCCACAGCATTGGTTCCAATGGTACCCCATGAGTTAAAGTGAGCCAGTCTAAAGTGGCTCATTCACCTTCATTCTGTTTTTTGTTAGTTAGCCAATTCTTTAACCACGTTAACATATTAGTCCTTACTCCTTGTGCCGTAATATTTTATCTGATACCTTACTGAAAGCATTTTGGAAATCCAAATACGCTGCATGTGGTTATGCTTTCTCGATTCTGCTGGTTACATCCTCGAAGAATTCAAATAAATGGTCAAACACCATTTCCCTTTCATAAAACTATGCTGATTCTAGCTGTTGTTTTAATTTTCGAAATGTCCTGCTACTATTTCCTTAATAATGGATTCACTATTTCCCAGATGCTCGATGTTAAGAAAACTGGCCTTTAGTTTCCTGCTTTCTGAATCCCACTTTTTTTTGAATAGAAGTGTTAGCTTTATAGTTTTTCAATTCACAGGGATCTTTCCAGAACCTGGAAAATTTTGGAAGAGTACAGCCAATGCATTTAGCACATCCACAGTGCTTCCTTTGAAGATCCTTAGATTCAGACCATCATGTCCAGGGCACATGTCAGCCCTTTAACCCCATTAATTTATGTTGTACCTTTTCACCATTAGCAGCAATTGTTTTAAATTTCTTGTTTCCTTTTGCTCCTTGATTTCCTACAGTCCTTGGGATACTTAGTGTCTTTTAGTCAGAGGATGGATATTAAATACTTGCTCAAAATCTTTCCCATTTTCAGGGACTGATGATAATTTTCCTTCTTATATACTTGTAGAAGCTTTTCTGTCTGTGTCCTTTCTTGCCAGATTACTGTCACACATTCATTTCTCCTTCTATTATATTTTTAGTCATCCTTTTCCTTAGTTAGCCATACAGAGTGCATCCATATCTCAATGCAGTATACTGATTTTAGCTCCTTAATTGTCCGCCGCTGACTATCCACCATCTCAAAATTGTCATAAGTTTATCACACAAATTTCAAACTGAATGTGAAATTCTTCCATGTTATACTTTTACATCAAAGATCCTTTTCTGTAAAGCCCTCTACAGCCCTAACTGTATGGTTTGCCTGCTGGTACAAGCATAATTCAAGGGAATGACCATCCCAATAGTGTAGCCCCCTCTCTCCCCAGTACTGGTGCCAGCGATTCTTGAAATGAAGCTAATCTCTCCCATGCCAATCTCTGAACCACACATTGTACTCTCTGCTCTTACGTACCCTATTTAAATTTGTTTGTAATTCACTTCATAAATTAAAGATTATCTTTGTGGTTCTGGCTTTTAATTTAGCCATCCATTGTTTATACTTCCTCCGGAAAATCTCTTCTTTAGTCCTTATGTCATTGACATTTACCTGACCACGACAAGTGATTCCTCTGCCCCCTCTCCAAGGTTCTCTCCAGCTCTAAGGAGACCATTTTAAAGCTGGCATCAGAAAGGGAACATAACCACTGAAACCCTTAATTGTGGCTGCAAAGAACAGCATCTTTCTTCTTGATTACACTGTCTTATACCACTACCACATTCTTTTGTACCTCCTCCACCCAAATGGTTTCTCATACCGTGGCACCATGGACAGTTCACTCATTCACATAGGCAGCACTAGGGCAAAGGCTCTTCCAAAACTCTACCTAGGATTTCTTACTTGCCTAACTCAGTCACACCAACCTGTTTCTGACCACTAACTAGATCTAAATCATCACCCAGCGTAAGTAGTATGACTGCTTGCTAATCTTCAAGTAACTCTCTCCTCCCTGATGCCTTGCAATGTTTGAACTTGAAACTCCAGTTCAATAACAGAATTGAAATTCTTCAACATGTACACTGTTGCTTCCCTAATCACTTAGAGAATTACAGAAAGGAAACTAGCCCACTGAGTTGCTCCTTTTTTCTTTTGTACGTTTCCTCAATTTTACATGTTGCTTTGCACAATACAGCCTTAAGATATACTTGAGAGGTCAGTACAATTGAACAGAGCTGGATAGATGAAAAAGGAGGCAGGATCAACAGAGAGAAAACATGATATTAAAGAATACCAGAGGATTTCCCTGGTATTTCTTGCTTCTGTTCACGAACCCATGACTCATGCTGGAATTGAGATTGCCAGTGCTGCTTTTTTTTTTACACCATACACAAAGAACACAGTGTCAATTCGACAAGCACCGAAGAGTTGCTGATGTACTTGCAAATACGCCTCAATAAGAGACAATCCTTTGAGGCAAAAAAGTTATTTTTACTGTTAACCAATTTGTAACTAATATAAATATAAAGCGTGCTGGAGAAACTCAGCAAGTCTGGCAGTAATTGTCAATACAGAAACAGAGTTTTTCAGAAGTGGAGAGATAGAAATCATTCTTCTGAATCCATAACTTCTTCAGAGGCAGAAATGTGTTGGGTTTTATAATGTTATAAAAGGGAGTGGTGAGTTAGAACAGAAACGAACATCAAGGGAAGTTAGAGGGCTGGAAGGATTAATTGATAAAGATGTCATGAAAAAAGGCAAAATGAGTTGTGGTAAAGAAATAAAGCATTGGTCCAGAGTAAATGTTCATAGCAGAAAGGGCAGTTCTACATGAAAGAAAAATATGGATATAGACAGACACTGCAAAAAAAAAACAAAATGGATGGCACAGTGCACAATCTGAAGTCACTGAACTCAAAACTTGACTGTAGAAGGCTGTAAAATGCTTAACTGAAAGAGGAGATGCTATTTCCTCACCTGTGGCCCTTTCTGGAAAACTGCAGCAGGCCAAAGATAGAAATGAGTGCAAGATGGTAAATTAAAGTGACAAAACAACTGGAAAGTCAGGATCTAAGTTGTAGACTGAGTGAAGGTATTACGGAAAATCAATAAGTTTATATTTGGTCTAACATCGAGGAAATCACATTGTGAGCAGTGAATACAGCATACCAAATTGAAATAAGAGCAAGTAAAGGATTGCTTTACCTGGAAGGAATTTGGTGTATTGAACAGTGAGGGGAGGAGAGCTAAAGCAGGCAGATGTTATATCTCCTGCAATTGCATGAGAAAGTACCATGTGAAGGTGGTGAGGTGTTAGAGTAGACCAGATGTCACAGAAGAAACAGTCCCTTCAGAATGCTGACAGAGGAGGGAAGGAGATGTGTTGGTAATGGCTTCTCACTGGAGATAGCAGAAATGTTGGAGATTGATGCTTTGAATCAGGAGGCTGATATGGTGGAAAGTGAGGACCTTGAGATGCCAACTCTGGTTTGTGGAAGGAAGGCAAGGGGAGGGGAAGTCAGGAAATAAGTTGGATACAGCTGACAGCCAATATCAATCACAATGGGGTGCGGAGGGAAAAAGAAAGGCTACTGTAGTAGGTAGCATTATCAGAATAGATGCAACGGAAAAGAAAGACTGGGAAAACTTAATGGAATCCTTGCAGGATGCACTGTTTAGTTTAAATAGCAAAATTCTGAGCATACTACTTCTAATCTTCGACTTGTAGAGCTCCTTTAGCATTGCACAAAATCCTGTTTGTGCAGATAGCTCCAATTATAAATATAATTTATAATAGACACAAAAGTGTGATATAAACATTTAGTAGTATAGTTTTTTTCCCAATTACGGATGACATTATTCAGGAATTCAATGTACAGTCCTAGCACTATCCACGACAAATAAAGAACCTATCCATTACCATACTCAAAAGTTTTTAGCTCTTTTTCTTTGGAGGACACTGTGAAGTAACATTCAAATTAAGTTACTTTTCTTCCCGTATTAAAAATTTTGCGAGTTAAATTCAGAATTAGCAAAATCAAGTAAATGTAAGGATTGTAATTTATCAAAAAGCTACAAACACACAATATTTAGTTACTTTAAAAACATTAGATGGAAAGCATTTTTAAAACTAAACTGACTTGAGACCCCAATGATATATACTTAGGATGAGAAGTACACAATTATATACCAACGTTATACACTTACCCCAGGTGTCGACAGCTTCTCTCTTCAACAGCCATGTTGTAAACTCTCCAACAATGTTGCTGACACATCCAATATTGCATCTTCAAAAGCTGTAACTCTGCTTTTATAGCTCTCTGCTTCATACTATCACAGCAGGCTGAAGGACTTTCATCTTCAATGGCAGTGAGGTAAAGAGAACTCTGCTGCTGCAGTTCTGTACTTTAAATATATTGCAAAAGAAGGCATTTAGAAGCGTATTTCATGTCTTCAGGATGCCACAGAGAGTTTTATAGTCAAATGATACAATTAAGTGTTATTACTGTTATTTTGTGGCATTTAAACCCATAATTTCATAGAACATAGAACACTATAGCACAAATATGCCCTTCGGCCCACAAGTTGTGCCGATCATATCTATACCTACCAGGCCATAGAACTATCTGTAATTCCCAATCCCATTAAATCCCACGTACTCATCCAGAAGTCTCTTAAAAGACCCCAGCAAGTTCGCCTCTACCACCACTGACTGCAACTGATTCCATTCACTCATCACCCTCTGAGTGAAAAACTTACCTCTAACATCTCCTCTGTACTTGCCCTCCAGCACCTTAAACCTGTGTCCTCTCGTAGCGACCATTTCAGCCCTGGGAAATAGCCTCCGAGAATCTACTGTATCTATTTCCTGTCTCAAAGCTAAATACCATCAATAGGGCCAGATCTCTTTTACTTCTAAATAGTTTTCCCTTTTTGCTTTTACTTATTGGGGTCCTTTGCTTAATTTCATTCTTGCCCCCAACATGGGACCTAAAGGCCAAGATCAAGAAAATACACAAATTGATCAATACTTCTTCACTTCTAAAAACATGCCTGTATGGATTACTGTCTTGTTGAAATCCAAATTTATCTCTTGTTTGAAGGAACTGGAATCTCTGTCAGGATCTTCATGTAAAGTTTTCATTTTCAATGCTAAATTACAGGCTCGTAAACAAGTAAATACCTTGAGACATGTAAACGTCAGTGGTTAACCATTTATGGGGGACATTCCCAGATTCCAGAGAAGTCAAAGAGTCTTAATGAACCACAGAGGTTAAAAGAACTTGAACTGTATGGTGTACACCACTGAACTATATAGGCCCGAATGTCCCTAGTCCAAATTAAATTAGACTTAGCCGACCTCAGGAAGACATCACTTGACAGACTGATGCTATTTGAAAAAATGAGAAACTTTTCATCCATTTACAGGTTAATTCCGCCTGCATTTGCTGCAGACTGTGATTGATTGAATAGCTTCAGCCATTACTCAAACAGCAGAGCAGAGTCAGTCGTGGCTGCACTGAAAAGCTTCTAATGTTATTTTGACACTCAAACCTCATGTTCTTTGCCAATATCTTGCGACTGGGTTCAGAATTTCGTTTGGTTCCAAGAATTAACAAGAGGGAATGTTTTGAGTTGGCAGTGTAGCACTCCTTCAGTACTCCGTAGAAGTCTTAACCTAGACTTTGTGCACAATCTTGTGACTCAGGAGTGAGAGTACCATTTCACTGATCCAGGGCTGGCACCTACTGCCAACCATGGCCAGATATTGACTTAATATTTTTGCAATAATAGAATTTGAACTGAATTGACCCTGAAACTAGCAGTCACAACTTCAAAACAAAAAACATTGTTCTATTCGCTCCAGAAAAGGCTAGGATAACAGGAACAGAAGCATCTGTTATTGCTGTAGAAGATATCAAGCTGTATAGCTTGCTAGTGAATAAGGACCAGTAGTTATATAATTAATAAGATGATAATGTGCTACATCTGAACTTGTGTTAATGTGGGGAATAGTGTCATAGGGTTCAAGTGAGAGCAATGTCATTGAAATGTTGCAATCTTCTGCTGGGTATTGACGTTTTCTGAATATATGTGCATCAATCAAAATATCTCATTGCATCAGAGCAAGCTGCCAATGCATTTGTTAAACTTATTGGTTTTCTATCCTTTGCTGCAAGGTGTCTGCACCATTTTTGTTTACATAACTTATTTTTCTCCAATGTTCCTTAATATATGAGAGCTGGATTAAATGACACTACTTAGGTTCACCAGGCTGATACTGGAGATGAGGGGGTTAGCTTATGAAGAGAGATTGAATAGAATGGGCCTGTACTCACTGGAGTTTAGAAGGCTGAGGGGGATCTTATAGAGACTTACAAGATAATGAAGCGGCTAGATAGGGTACAGGTAGAGAGATTCTTTCCACTTAGAAAGGAAACCAAAACTAGAGGGCAAAGCCTCAAAATAAAGGCGGGGGGGTGCAGTTTAGAACAAAGTTGAGGAGGAACTTCTTCTCTCAGAGGGTGGTGAATCTCTGGAATTCTCTGCTTATTGAAGTGTGGAGGCTACCTCGTTGAATGTGTTTAAGTCACGGGTAGATAGATTTCTGATTGATAAGGGAATTAAGGATTATGGGGAGGAGGCGGGTAAGTGGAATTGATCCACTTCAGATCAGCCATGACTTTATTGAATGGTGGGGCAGTCTCGAAGGGCTAGATGGCCTACTCCTGCTCCTATTTCTCATGTTCTTACAGTCTGCCCTGCTGTTATTTTGATTATTGCTCGTGCAAATTTATATAAAATCTTGAGTCCAGGTCTAAATGGACACATTAAAACTAACATAGTACTCCTTTCTTTTGAGACCTCAGGAACAGCAATTTCACCCTTGCCCTCACAAAGTCCGTGTGCATCACAGCTTGGAAGAAATTTCAAATTCAAAGTTGCAGTGGATGCTTTCATATCATCTCATGTCTACTGTCAAAGTGGGGGGAAATGAACCATGCAGAGAGCTCTTTCAAGCAGAATCAGACAGGCGAGTCCATAGAGACAAGTAGGAAAGCACAGTTTGCCCACTCGGAAATGCATCTCCAAGCAGATTGATGAGGGATGATAGTGTTCCTACTCCCCAATTATCTCTCCACCATAAACCCATATCCCTTGCCATCTTTAACATGCTGTGATGTTTCAAGTAACATTATAGCCTTCTCATTTAAGAATGCCTCAACCTGCACTATGGGCTGCTGAGATGCAAGCATTCCAGACCTTCCAATTGCAGAGGCCTCAAGAAGTCTCAGTTCTAGATGACCATAGCATTAATGTAGAGCTATATTCTGTCATTGTGGACACACAGCCAAGGAATAATTCTTTCCTGCACAGACCTTGTAGACGATTGTTATGGCTGGTGCTGCTTCAACTGGATAATGTCAGAGTCCTTTCAATATGGTCCAGCACACAGTACAATTCTACCTGTACCCTCCACATTGACTAATACTTGGTCCTTCAATTATGTCCTAAGCACTCTGGTTACTAGCTCTTTATGCAAGGTCTACAGACACCATTGTTAAAATGAGCATACAATACAAATCTCCAAGAAAGATTCAGCCAAATGCACACACCTCTCTTAAATGCAGGCACTGCAGGGATTGGAATTACATCATGCTATGATGTTTTACGTAATCTTTGAGATTCTGTTTACTTTGATGCAGTATCCCTTTAAGGGCTGCCTTTTTATTTATCCCTCAATGTGATGATTTAGATAATTTGGTTACCCAAAAGAAGCATCTCTTTAATCCTATATTTAAACCTGACTGCAATTGGTATTTAGGTGTTTGTTGCCATCTTACTTGCTTCCTTCAGCTGCACATCAGTTTAAAATGAAGAAAAAAATCACCAAGGAAGGCTATTTATGATTGAATGTGTGCAGCACAGCTTCTTCCAGACAGTTAGGGCTGCCTCTGATTTTCTATACAGTGCAGAGTTTCAGTCTTTCATTCCTGAAATTCCATCTACATTGTAACTTGTCACTCTGAGAACTTGCCAACAGGAAATCCACAATGGGGGTGCCATCAGTGGGACCAGAGAATCCCACATTCTGACCGGCCAGAAAATTCTGACTATTAGTTCTGTTCTAGTGTTAGTTAGCTGGTATAAGATTAGTGGAAAAGGTATAAATAATGCAGAATTCTAAAATTTATGAAGAGTCAACATTTTTAACCAGTGGGCTGTAAGTTCAACAAAAGAAAGAGAATGAAAACAGAAAATAATGTGGAGAGAGAAACAATGTTAACATTCCAAGACTACTTGCCTGTTCAACAAAAGGAAATTCTGGACTTAGGTACAGCAAATACGTTTTGGCAGATGGAAAGAATGTCAGTGGACAGCATTTTGATGGTACTGTTAATAATTCAGTTAGATTCAACATTGTCATAGAAAAGTCAAAAATCAGTGAAGAATTAATTAATTAGTTATTTGATAAGTAGTTTGGCTAAAGTGGAAACAGTTAATGAGTGTAAATCAGTGTCAGAGCAATGAGAGGCATTCTAGAAGGGGCTAATGAAGATTCAGAATAGAAAGTTTCTGCAAACGAGTGGATGGAATCCCAAATCTAACACTCTTGGATATAAAGGAGCAAACAGGTTAGATAACACAAAAATGAAGCTTATCTCAGATGACAGGACCTACATCCTATAGATAACCTAGATGAGTAAAGAAATATAAAGAGAGGACATGAACAAATATCAAGGAAAACTTAAATGTTTCACAAAGATAGAGAGAAAGAATGGAGTGTATTAAGAGACCACAAAGTAATCTGTGGAGATGGAAGACACGGGCATAATTTCTAATTAATACTTTGGACCTGTCTTCACCAAAAAAGGGAAGGCAGACAATGCAATTCAGGAGGAGTATGCAATAAACATTGTGGCAACAACTTAAGTCAACAACTTCTTTAAAAAATTCTTTTTTTCATGTATATGGGCATCACTGGCAAGATCAGCATCTGAGAGGACGGTTAAGTATCGAATACATTGCCGTTGATCTTGAGTCAGATGAAGGCCACAGCAGGAAACAATGGCAGATTTTCTTCTCTCAAAAGATATTAGTGAACCAGACAGGCTTTTACAATAAACGTTTTACTTACAGGGTGTTGTGTAGGCCAGCATTTATTGGACATCCCTTGTTGGGCAGGAGCTGCTTTCTTGAAATGCTGCAGTCCCTGAGGTAGAGGTATACCCATAGTGATGCTAGGGAAGAAATTTCAGGATTTTGACCCAGAACCAAAGAAGGACCAGTATTATTATTTCCAAGTCAGGATGGTGAGTGGCTTGGAGGGAAACTTCCTGCTGGTGACATTTCAGGACCTGCCATCCTTGTCCTTCTAGATGGCAGTGAATGTGGTTTTCATGGGCACCATTACCGAGACTATCTTTCAATTCCAGATTTTCTTGTAAATTGAATTTAAATTCTACCAGCTGCCCATGTGAAAATTGAACCAGTGCCCCGTTCAACTCGGCAATAACGTTGCTAAGCTATAACCAAATTAATTCTTCAGAAAATTTTGGCATCAATGGAAGAAGTTGAAATTACTCAACAAAAGATATACAGGGCCAAGACACTGTTCCAGCAAATTTTGGTCCATTTGTTGGAATCTTTCACCGGAGCAATAAATCTAGAGTTTTAATACAGCTATATGATACACTAATCAGAATTTATTGAAATACTGCATGCAGCTGATCAAAAGGGATACAAGGGAACAAAACTGATGCAAAAGATTGGAGAATCTGAGCTCTATGGATGGAAAGGGTAAAAAGAAAAGAGAAACAAAAAAACCCTAAATGGAGTTGAAACAAGAGGATATTTGTAAGCATTTGTAATAGCTTAGACCTTAAAATGTTTTGGTCAATTCATGTTAAACGGATAGAACAATTTACCAAAGATGCAAAATCAAAGATGTTGGCAAGTTCAAGATGCTACTGAACCATGGGCTGGAGGAGTTGAAGTACGATTGAGCAAAGCTGGATTAACGAATCAACCTTTTCTAATCTTTGAAATTTTTATGTTTCGGCCTTTTAGCTAAGATCAAGTATAGTATCAACATGCTGTGCTTGGTTGAAGTTATTAGGTTACATTTCGGAGTCATTTGAAGCAATTTTTAAAGCAGCATCTTGGCCTTTTGGCTAAGATGCAAATGAGATCACTCCTTGGAGGAGGAGCTATACCTGCTCCAATCAGCTTGGATTATGCAGATCAAGCCCAAAACAGGAAATGAGCGCCCTGTCTTGTCAGCTTGGATTGGGAATGTCTCAACTTGGTGAGACTCTGAATTGTCTCTGAGAAAGCTGTGGACCAGTTGAGGGAAATATCCATACCGAGGGAGGAAGTGTTAGAGCTTCTAGGTAGCATTAAAACTGATAAATCTCTGGGGCCTGATGGCATTTACCCCAGGCTGCTTAGGGAGGTGCGAGGTGAAATTGCTGGGGCTCTGACGCAAATCTTTGTCTCTTCCTTGGACACAGGTGAGGTCCCAGAGGACTGGAGAATAGCTAATGTTGTACCGTTGTTTAAAAAGGGTAGTAGGGATAACCCTGGAAATTATAGGCCGGTGAGTTTGACGTCAGTGGTAGGGAAGCTGTTGGAGGGGATTCTTAGAGATAGGATGTATAGGCACTTAGAGCGTTGCGATCTGATTAGGGATACGCAACATGGATTTGTTAAGGGGAGGTTGTGCCTTACGAATCTGGTAGAATTTTTTGAGGAGGGACGAAAACAGTGGACGAAAGGCGAGCCGTTGATGTCGTCTATATGGATTTTAGTAAGGCGTTTGACAAAGTCCCTCATGGGAGGTTAGTTGAGAAGGTCAAGGCTAATGGGATACAAGGACAGGTAGCTAGATGGATAAGTAACTGGCTTGGTAATAGGAGACAGAGAGTAATAGTGGAAGGGTGTTTTTCTAGCTGGAGGTCGGTCACTAGTGGTGTGCCGCAGGGCTCGGTACTGGGACCTCTTCTATTTGTAATATATATAAATGACTTGGAAGAGGGAGTAAGTGGAGTGATCAGCAAGTTTGCAGACGATACAAAGATGGCTGGACTTGCGGATAGTGAGGAGCATTGTCAGGCGATGCAGCAGGACATAGATAGGCTGGTAGCTTGGGCAGACAGATGGCAGATGGAATTCAATCCTGATAAATGTGAGGTGATGCATTTCGGGAGAAAGAATGTAGGGAGGAGGTATATGATAAAGGGTAGACCTATTAAGAGTATAGAAATGCAGAGGGACCTGGGGGTGCAGGTGAACAAGTCTCTGAAGGTGGCAGAGCAAGTGGAGAAGGTTGTGAAGAAAGCATATAGTATGTTAGCCTTTACAGGAAGGGGTATGGAGTACAAGAGCTGGCCTTTAATGTTGCAGTTGTATAAAACGCTGGTTAGACCTCATTTGGAATACTGTGTCCAGTTCTGGTCGCCTTACTACCGGAAGGACGTGGAGACTCTGGAGAGAGTGCAGAAGAGGTTTACCAGGATGCTGCCTGGTATGGAAGGTCTGAGTTACGAGGAGAGGTTAGGCAAATTGGGACAGTTTTCCTTAGAAAGACGTAGACTTAGAGGAGATTTGATAGAGGTGTACAAGATTATGAAGGGGATAGATAGAGTAAATAGGGTTAAGCTTTTTCCTAGGATGGACTCAAATAGCACGAGGGGTCACGGGCTTAGGGTGAGGGGGTAAGGTATAATTTGGATGCTAGAGGGAGTTTTTTCACACAGAGAGTGGTGGGGGTATGGAACGCACTGCCAAGTAAAGTGGTGGAGGCAGGTACTCTGGAGTTATTTAAGAAATACTTAGATGGGCACATGAACAGAATGGGAATGGAGGGGTATAGAAAACTGATTTAAAATAGGGGTCATGAGCCTTTGGAGTCCCTGGGAAGTGTGTAAATAGATGATATTGATGTACTTGTTTTTATCCTACAGGTGCTTTGGTCCACCTTGTTGTCTAACAAGGGGCATACACGCGATGGGTCGTGAGAGGACTGCTCTTGGATCTTTTTCGAGAGTATCCTAGTGCTTCACGTTGTTAGTGTATGCTTGACCTGGACCATTTGATGGGCAACACGACAGCTCAGTGACTATCGCTGCGCTGTGCAGATACATGGATTTGGGCCTGTGTCTGTGGGAGTTTGCGCATTCTCCCTGTGCTTGCATGGGTTTTCTCCAGGCGCTCCAGTTTCCTCCCACATCCCAGGCTCTTAGGCTAATTGGCAAAACCAATTCTCCCTAAATTGTCTCAAATTTGGTTTTTAATCCACAGATCTATAAACATAGACAGCGATCGTGGGTAGAGGTGGGAACATCGGGATGGCAGCATGGGCTCGTTGGGCCGAAGGGCCTGTTTCCCGTGCTGTTTTGTTCTTTGTTCTTGATTGTTTTTATTCCAATTCAATCCAAAGGTAAAAAGAATATAAACAATTAATTTTGCATTTAAAATGTTATTCTTTCTGCTTAAAAATGGATGTTTTCAATCAAAGAATTTATAACATTTGCTTCTTTGTAATTTGCAATATTTGTTACTTTGCTGCATTATCATCAGAAATTCTGGAGTCAAGTAAATGATAAAGCTTTTTATTAAACATTCAATAAAAGACCTCAAGCCTAATATTTACTATCATAAAGAACCAATGTGACATTTCTGTTTTCCATACTTCCATCATAGCGAAACTGATTAACATGCCAAATCATATGGGAAACTGGCCAATTGGGAAACTGGCAAATGATCAAATTTATTTTGTTTACAACTCAGAACTAGGACCAAAGAAATGTTTCACCTCATTGATCACTGAGTTTGAATGCAGATTCCCTGAACTAAATAGGCAAGGTCCTAAAGCTTACGTATCATCTTCTAAGGGCACTGGATGAAGTAGTCTTCTCGTAATGTAAATGCAAACTGCAACTCACTTTGATTCAAGGCATTACATTATGAGTAACACTTCCAGTCTTAACACATTGCCAATAGATTAGATGAAGTGGAAAATATGATGGAATGGTCTATGAGACTGATTAATAATGTTAACAATTATTTCCATTATTATGTCCAATTTGCTCAGAGGTTGTTCCTTTGAACTTCAAACCACGCTATCAGCTGCCCTTAAACCTGGCTACAGTTATAACCCTAAATCCATTTAGCAATACCTTTTGTACTTTTTCTTCAGCTCTTCAAGTTCATCAAGAACTTTCCTTAATTTGGTTTTGCATTGGCTAGTAACCAATTCCTGTATAGGACAAATGAAAGGCATAGTTAATTACTTTAGTGAGAATTCTTCAAATATTGGGCTATTGCAATGACAAGTGACAGATGTTGCTTAACGTCGATTAAAAACAAGTGGTGGGCTTGAGAAAAGAGAATAGGTAGTAGAAATACAAACTGAATGACAAAATACTATCAACACAACACAAGAATCTGGGGTACTTGTGGAAAGCCTACTGCATTCATGGCAAAAAAAGTGACAGAAGTTAGAATAGCAAAATGGAGTGTGCTGGTGAGGGAATTACGCAAGAGATAAAACATAGTCCTCAGGTAATGGTGTGCTTGTATAATCCCATTTTCTGGTTCCATTTGAAGCACCATATATTGCTAGCTAGAACTAGATGGGAGCATCTTTAGAAGGTTACAATGGCAGGTAACAAACTGATAGCTCAGATCCCTAATCTCAAAAACATGGAGAGATGAATAAAGCTAAGAAAGATTACACCACAGAAGGACAGGTTCGAGAAATCTCATGAATTTTTTTTGACATAATCAGGCATACTGGAGAGAGGCAATAATTCTGAGCAGTCAATTCTGTCTAGATTCAAAGTAGAATATTTAATAAGATGCAAGAGATAAAAACAGAATGCTGGAAAATCTCAGCAAGTCTGACAGCATCTATGAAGAGAGCTAACAGGTGACCTTTCATCGGAACTGACTCCATGGCTGCTGCCAGATCTCTTGAGATTTTCCAGTATTTTCTGTTCTTATTTCAGATTCCAGCATCTGCAGTATTGCTTTAAAGAGAAGATATTTCTATCCCTCAAGACAGTGGGGATATGAAATAGATCTTTAGAAAAAAGTTAATATTGTACTGGGCAATGTCTTAAAAAGACAAAATGTCTGGTTAGAATGGGACTGACTGTTATGAGAATGACAGGGCATGAGATGTTGCAGTACTCAGAGCTTGGAAATATGCTATGGAAGTCAATGGCTCAAGTTTAAAAAACTTCAGAAAAGGCCAAACTAATATCACGCTTTTGTAAAAAATCAATTGGAACTGGTAGGCTACATTTTACCAGAGAGAAATTTGGAGAGACACTTGGGTCAGTGGCACACAGGCTGATGACAAGGACTTTCTCAGCAGATCTACAAAGAATCATAGGACCAGCAACTCGCTATGAGGTATTATGAGTAAAGGCACATATATGGTATTTGGACAAGTTGGTCTAACAGGCTATATAAGAGGTGGGAAGAGTTTGGGCGGGGGAGGGGGGTGTTTTTGGGGGGCAGTGGGCGCAGTGGTGAGAAGACCTACATTAATGGAATCAGTGGAGAATTGGCTTCATCACGAAGAAGGGTCACTCCATGGTTTGCTGATGCCTCCCTTGTGGTGTTTCTGCAGGCAGTAATCCAGAGAAGAGATATCCTGTTTTTAGCATACCAGGAAGCAAAGGCCAACAAGTCTAATGAAGAAGGCACAGCTGGAGCTGTAAGAGATAGTAGCCATGTAGTCATTGTAAGAACGTAGATCCAAATGAACAAGAGATTTAATGATCTGAAGAAGTCTAGAAAGTCGTGTCATTTACAATTGCAAGTTGTAATCTCAGCATAAATGAAAAGAGATCCATGAAACACAAGGCTAGGTGGCAGTCCCACACATGGGGCAAAACTAGGCACCAACATTCACACTGTGGTGCCCAGTTCAAGTGCATCTGAACTTCACACAGGATGGGTGGACACTGCCTCTAGATGTTTGAACGATCATTCCATTAGAAATAGTAGAACCAGGGCTAACTGCCCCTCGGAATCTATTGTACCACGGAGAACATGGCTGTCTGACTGTGGTCTTCATTCAACTGTCCAGCCTGTCCTCCATAGCTTCAAACTTCCTTGCATGTCAAAAATCTGTAATTCAGCCACGAAAATATTCATACTCAACTTTCAGTGATCTCTAAGATAATGAATTCCTCGGATTAACGATCCTCAGAGAAGAACAAAGAACAAAACAGCACGGGAAACAGGCCTTTCGGCCCAATGAGCCCGCGCCGCCACCCCGATGTTCCCAACTCTACCCACGATCCCTGTCTCCGTTTATAGATCTATGGATTAAAAACCAAATTTGAGACAATTTAGGGAGAATTTGTTTTGCCAATTAGCCTAACAGCACATTTTTGGGATGTGGGAGGAAACCAGAGCACCCAGAGAAGACCCACACAAGCACGGGGAGAATGAGCAAACTCTAACAGACACAGGCCCAAATCCATGTATCTGTACAGCACAGCGATAGTCACTGAGCTGTCGTGTTGCCCATCAAATGGTCCAGGTCAAGCGTACACTAACGACGTGAAGCACTAGGATATTCTCAAAAAAAATCCAAGAGCACAACCCATCGCGTATATGCCCCTTGTTAGAGAACAAGGTGGACCAAAGCACTTATAGGATAAAAACAAGTACATCAATATCATCTATTTACACACTTCTGAGGGACTCCAAAGGCTCATGATCTCTATTTTAAATCATTTTTCTATATCCCTCCACTCCCATTCCGTTCATATGCCCATCTAAGTATTTCCTAAATAACTCCAGAATGCCTGCTTCCACCACTTTACTTGGCAGCGCATTCCATACCGCACCACCCTCTGTGTGAAAAAATTCGCTCTAGCATCCAAATTATACCTCAGCCCCCTCACCCTAAGCCCGTGACCCCTCGTGCTATTTGAGTCCATCCTAGGAAAAAGCTTAACCATGTTTACTCTATCTATACCCCTCATAATCCTGTACACCTCTATTAGATTTCCTCTAAGTCTACGTTTTTCTAAGGAAAACAGCCCTAATTTGCCTAACCTCTCCTCATAACTCAGACCTTCCATACCAGGCAGCATCCTGGTAAACCTCCTCTGCACTCTCTCCAGTATCCACGTCCTTCCGGTAGTAAGGCGACCAGAACTGGGCACAGTATTCCAAATGAGGTCATTTTATACAACTGCAACATTAAAGGCCAGCTCTTGTACTTTATACCCCTTACTATAAAGGCTAGCATACTATATGCTTTCTTCACAACCTTCTCCATCTGTTCTGCTACCTTCAGAGACTTGTGCACCTGCACCCCCAGGTCGCTCTGCATTTCTATACTCTTAATAGGTCTACCCTTTATCATATACCTCCCCCCCTACATTCTTTCTCCCGAAATGCACCACCTTGCATTTATCAGGATTGAATTCCATCTGCCAACTATCTGCCCAAACTATCAACCTATCTAGAAGAATTCCTCCTCAACTCTGTTTTAAATGGGATACACTTATTTTTAAGCTTTGATTCCTGATTCTGGATTTTCCAGTGTACCAAACATTCTCTCACTATCAACTGTCTCAAGCCCCACCGAATTCTTCGTTTCAGTAAGCTCACTCTCATTCTTCTAAATTATAGAATATACACCCACTTACTCAATCTTTCCTCAAGACAAATCCTTCATTCTAGGAATCAACCTAGAACTTTCTCTGAATTGCCTCCAGTGGAAGTACATACCTCCTTAAGTGAGGCTAAAACCGTATACAGCATTCTATATGTGGTTTCACCAATGCCGTGTACAGTGTAATATTTCTACAATCGATGCCTCTGCATTACAAGCCGACATTCTATTTGTCATGTTACAAACAGATATATGTGGACTCAACTGTTCCAGGCTCTATAGGGCTCAAGTACCCAGAGTTTGCAAGCATTGGCCATGTCATGCACCAACCAAAATAAAAAGGCAGCAGGCTTCCCCTGCATCAGCTTCAGGCAGAGGGAAAGCATATTGGGGAAGATGACAAAGTGGGTGCAGAAATGCATAGATCAGCAATTGTGATATTGTTGAATTATATGCATGATGAGTGTTAAAGGTATTTACATACAACTTACAATGACTTGATTATTTACTTTCACGCAAGTTGACAGTAAGCAAATACGAAATCAATATATGGAATATTAAAGTGAACGTATTATAATGCCTGTATTGAGAAGCACTTGACACATAACGCTGAAAAGTACAGAGATGGTAAAAGCCTCAAATGAAAGCTCAGCATGATTGCTTCTGAGAGAAAAATGTCTTGGTTTGGTGGCCTCTTGTACTGAGTCATGCATGTTATAATCAGTGCAGTGGGGCTCTGCTTGCCAATCAGCGTGAGGCCAGAACAGAGCCCATGAAGCAGAAGTCATGAATGAACGCTCTACGGGAAAGTCCATTTAAACAGGCAGGCCACAGAAGAGGAAGTTTGTGGCAAATGATGAAGTGAAATTGGCAAGCTAAATAGATACATTACCATTATTTTATTGAGTGAAACAATGTTAATTTAATCAACATTAAGCCTGGGCAAAACACAGAAAATTCTGGAAAAGTCCATCAGTTTGTCAGCATTTATGGGGAAACAAACACAGACTTGAAACGGTTACTGTATTTCTCCCCACTGATGATATCAGACTTGCTGAGATTTTTCAGATTTCCAGTATCTGCAGTAGTTTGCTTTTAGTTAAGCCTGGATTTACTCTTCCCTTTACAGTCCTAAATTTTCCAATGTCTCATAACAATATCCATTTGGTTATTGTTATTCAGTTGGATCATTGTTGGACAAAACCAGATGCCAGTTTAGCAATGGCATAAAGGCCTTACAGAATAGTTACAGAGTAGGTTCAACAGAAGCTCCAGGGAGCAGTACTCTTCATGATCTTAGGGTATCTCAAAAGTTTACAGATTGGAGAGAACGGTATCACAGACTTTTTTTATGTCCACCTAAGAGGGCAGATGTATCCTCAATTTAACATTTGAACTGAAAAACAGCACTGGCAGGTTCCTGAATATTTTGCACCTCTTGAACAAGACAATAAATACTGGGATCTTTGTTGCTAAGCCAGCCTTTATTTATTTCCACAAGTGACTTTAGCAATTTGAAATTGGGTGCTATTATTTCTAAACCATTGTTGAAGGGCAAAATTAATGAATGTTTAGATTTTGAAAACAGCAGTTTCACAGATTAATTGGCAAAGCATAAAACTCACGTAAGCATATGATGCAAAGTGGTTTTGCCACACATCAATGCTAATTATAGCAATGTCAGCTTAAATCACAGCTCAATCCGATTCTGGAGAGAAACAAATGAGGCTTCATGTACAGGATCTAGCTTCACTTGATATCAGTTAAATCTGGCTTGAACATCAAATTTAAGTAGAGGCTTAGGAAATCAGTTCACAGTATCACTAAATTTGTTGTGCAATTGCACCCTTAGAAACACAAAATAAGTTAAACACTAAAACATTACAGTTAATTTTAGAAGTTCCTCACTTGTTTTAAAACACCTTGAAAGGCTGTGAAAGATATTGTTAAAAGGCAAGCCTGTTTATACATTCTCGCACACCTTCTAATTGAAAGCTCTGAAAAAGGATAGGCGTTTCAATTTACATCTTAACATTACCTATGGTATATCCCAAAAGCAAATATCTAGTTGATCAAAATAAATCATACCTTTGCACGTGAATCAACATCAGTCATCTGCAAAACAGTATTGATGCACTTCTCCTGTGTGGTAATCTTAGCTGTCTGCGTGCTTTGTTGTTTCACAGTAGATTCAACAATGGACAACTTTGTGTTACAAGCAACATTTCCATACTTTCTCCTTTGTCCCAGAGTTGGTCTATTTTTGCTCATCAAAGTTATATCTGTGTTGTCAGCTCGATCAACAACAGGATTTATAGTTGTAGTGTCCTTGTCTAAAGTGAAATCAGTCCTGAAATCAGTGCTTACATCAACATATCGATCCACCTTGATAACTGAACCATTTGTGTTTTTATTGAAGCATTGTTCACATTTCACCAGATTATGAGTGCAAGTTTCTTCAATCAAAGTATTACTTCCAAAGGCTGTCAAGTTAGACAAACAATTAATAAATCTATTGCATTCAGTTATTTCTGATGGTCTAAGATTATTACTTGCTTGGCCTGTCAGATCACTGTTATGGTCTGCCACTGTCACATCTGCAATAAGATTATCACCAGCAGCTGACACAAATGAATCAAAAATATTCTGTTGATCGGCATCTAAAACTTCACAGCTAACTGCAGTCATTTCGCAGAAATTCTCCCATCCTGGAAAATCTGGATTCTCATATGCAGACACAGTATTGCTGTTCTGTTTACTTTGGTTCTGTGATGTGTCCTCAGCTTTTGAAATTGTATAAGAAGCTATATCATTCATCGCATCAAGTGGCACCAAAGGCACTCGATTTTCACTTTCAACATCTGTTGATGTACTACAGGCAGACTGGTCATTGGCAAATTCTTCTTTTTGATTAGGGAAGCACAGTTCACTGATACTAACACTCTCTAACAATAATTCAGTCTGAAGGTCGTCATTATGTGCACCTTCTACTTGTTCCAACTTGCTCTCATTAGGACCTATAATTTTTCCATCACTGATTGTCCTCTCAACATTTCTTTCCGAAATCCCAATAGATTTGCATTCTACAAGATGGGTTCCAGCCAGCCTTTCTGAACATTCACAAACATCCAGCTCATTGCTCTCATGTACAAATGACCTCTGTGCTGAAGTGATAGCAGAAACAAATGAAGTCTCATCCATTTCTTCAGCTACAGAACAGCAAGGTGTAGACTGATCAGACCTTACAGAATTCACAGCACCTGGATATACTATTAGGGAACTTTCTTCATGGCCCAAAAAGTCAGCAAAACTGTTGCTCTCAGTGTTATTCATGCTGTAATAATCAGGAAATGGCTCTAGATCCAATGTCCCAGAATCCTTATATTCAGGAATAAGCTGATGGAGAGCTTTGCTTTTATTCTCATTGTCACTAGTAACTTGTTGCACGGTCATTTCATTCAGTTTCGTGTACATTTCAAATTCTGTGTCCAAGGACAGGATTGATTCATTTCCATACTCTTTCACCAACACAAATTTCTGGCTGCACTTTTCTTGTTCAAGCGGCGTCAGCACACTTGTTTCCTTTGCCAGATCAACAATTGAACTTCCATGAGGGGAACTGGTTTCATAGGCCAACTCCAACATAGATGAAATCTGACATTTTGTCTCAATGCTTTCATCACACTGAGTCCTTAATCCCCTATCAGAGGTGTGAGGTTTAATTCCAGAATCAATCAGTTGTTTATCACAAGTACCTTCTTCATTTGTTTTCCCATTTCCAGAATTAGAACCATCACCAGCTCTGAAGCACAGGAACCTTTTTCCAGTATTTGAATAAGATGTAAGGATTCTCTGGTTGTGCGCAAGAAGCATGGTCTTATCTATAAAATTTTTAAAGAATGAGTGTAATTAATGTTAAATAACTAGACAAAATATTCACTCTAATTTAATAGGAAACGTGCCAAAATTCAATACATACAGAGATGCAGGCCTCTGTATTAATCCCCAACCTAAATAAGCTAATCAGAACTAGGACAGCTGTTGAAGCCCTGTAGCGTATCCTCGTGTCTTCAGTTTGAACAGTGGAAAGTTGCCAAGACTGCGGCTCATCATCACAACTGCAAATACAGGTGTGGATGTTGAGTGAGGACTGTGATATTTCACAATAATCAAATAGTCTTTTTCCACTGCAGAAAATTAGGTAATAAATATGACTACTTTGGCTACATCCTAAACTTACATAGCACAGAAGACATTCCCTACAAGAAAATCAAAGAAACCCCATAGTGCAGAAAGAAGTCCTACAAGGATGGGGCAGTGCTATACCTAATTTTAATCTTTTGAAAAATCTCAGACTTTCTGGGACATGGTCAAGACTTCATTAAAACCCTTTATTGTTAACTCAAAATTTTTCAGCAACTTTATCAAGAAGAACAAATGCTGTTTTAATCTACTTTATAGGAGTTAGATTTTACGTACTGTTTTGCACATCACCCAATATTTGCTTTCACCCTTTCATCAAAATAATCCCCAGTCAGTGGCATTCTGAAAATCAAATGTACAGATCATAGTTCATTCAAGTTCTAATGCGTTCCATGTAAAATAACTCAGTTCAAGGGTGCTACTTTTGGTAAAAGATCATAATCCAAAAAAGTTAGTTTCCACTGAGAAAACAAAGCACAATTATAGCGCATGCACCTTGGGGGAGAAAAAATAGAAAGTTGAGATAACCAGGGGTAAAGGAATGTAAACTCACACCCATGCCTTTATTGCTGAACTGCAAATAGCATCAGGTTGTATCATTTTTCAGGAGAGCTAGAAAGATGTCATACAAGATTATATTCTATCTAAAAGTTTCCAATGGTTACCCAAGGATTTTGCTGTGGAACATGATTTGGCTGGCTGTCGAAATCTAATGTGGCCAATAGTATTGAGGAAGAAAGAAAACAGTAAAAGACTGTTCCTTGATGCAGTTTGTGTCATGAGGTTTAATTCACACGTGACAGTACAAATCAACTCACTTAGGACACGTACGTAGCCTTTGTTGTAATGGCTGTTCTCATTCATCCATCCATCTTAATACTAAAAAAGTCTTGAGTTTAGAACAGGCTTCATTTACAAACAAGACTTTTGTGATGATACAGCACCTTTAAGAAATGTAATCGTGTCATATTTCTTGCAAAGGCAGTGTTTTATACTGCACCTGCTGACCATAACATGTTCTAGTTATTGGGGATGTGTGTTTCAATCTGTTATTTTTTGGGGTTGTCCCCCGAGGCTCCAGAGTAAGGTTTAATAATTTTGATTGACATGTGATGTCATTGTGCTAAAGGGAAAAGCTAGGTTTAGCATGAGTCAAGCAGACAGTTGCTGTTTGAATTAGAATGGAATAGCAGCTCTTTCTTTCTCTGCAATCAATGTTTGGGACCTGCTGGAAAAGAGGCAACTCGCTCCAGAGGTCTGCAAAAGGCAAGATGTGTTTTCACTTTCTGTCTGAAGTTCTGCTGCGTGAAGACAGGTCTTTCTCTGGATGCTGCTGTCTGAGAGTCAGAAGGCAGGTGTTTCGCTCTGTATCTCTATCAAGAAGCGATAAAAGGCTGAAGGGCTAGCGACCGATGTAAGCTTGTACGTTTTTGCTAACTGATTCTGAGGAAGAGTTTACATCTCTGGGAAATGTTGCTTAAACTGGAACCAATAGAGATAGCTAGCATTAAGAATTACATGTTTAAGTATTTAAATTAGTAAAAACAATGATAATTCCTTTTGTTGTTTTTAAACTGGATTGTTAAATAAAGTTTGTCTTCATAAAAACTTCCTAATGGAGGATCAATAGTGTCACACCTAGAGTGAAACATGTTATGCTAACACTAAAGCCAAAATCAAAAATAGTTGAGTCTAGGCTAACTTCATAACATACGTTGGAATTTCTAATCTGATTCCTCACACTTTAACAGGTTGCATCTTCTTTCTTCAAACAGATGATAAAAGTTTTTTTAAGATAATGAGTGAGTTTGATAGGCAGACAAAGCATTATGACATATGGTAAAGATTAAAATTAGAGATTGTAAAAATGATAGTCAATAATTCAGAAGAAGCAACTAAAGAATGTGGAATACAATAGCAAACAGTAGGTGAAAAAAGTAGCATTAATGTATTTAAACGGAAAGCCAGGTAAGCACGAGGAAGAAATAAATCACAGGATATGCTGAATCTAAAGATGTTTGTAAAGAACAATACAGCACAGGAACAGGCCCTCTAATAAAGACTCTTTATTAGAGTCTTTCCAGTAGCGTGGCGACCAGAATTGTACACAATACTCCAAATGCGGCATAACCAAAGTCTTACACAACTGCGACATAATTTTCCAATTCCTGTACTCAACGTTCCAACCAATGGAGTCAGTATGCCATACCCCTTCTTGTCCACCTGAATTGCCACCTTCAGGAAATTATGGATCTGTGTGCCTAGATTCCTCTGTTTGCTAATATTTCCAAGGGCTTTACCATTTACTGTACACTTTTCTTCTGCAGTAGACCTTCCAAATCACATCACCTCACATTTGTCTGGGTTACATTCCATCTGTTACCTTTCAGTCCAAGTCCCAGCCGATTTATATCCTGTTGTATTCTCTGTCAATCCTTCTCACTATCCGCTACTCCCCCAATTTTTGTATCATCTGCAAATTTACTAATCAGACCATCTAATTTTCCTCCGAATCATCTATATATATTACAAACAACAGTGATCCCCACACTGATCCTTGTGGAACACCGCTTGTCATACCTCCACTTAAAAAGGTACTCTTCCACTGCTACTCTCTGCTTTCTCTGTCCAATGTTGTCTACACTGTAAGAAAGGATGTCCCGAGACACACTGGGGCGATCATGCAGATGCCAAGACAATGGATGAATGAACACTGCTCGACGATCACCAGGCAAGAACGTTCTCTTGCTGTTGGGGAACATTTCAGTGATCATGGACATTTGGCCCTTGATTTTCGGGTAAATGTTCTGCAAGGCAGCCTTCACGACACACGACAACGCAGAATCGCTGAGCAGAGACCAATAGCCAAGTTCTGCACGAGGACGGCCTCAACTGGGATCTTGGGTTCATGTCACATTATCTGTAATCCCCGCAACTTGCCTGGGCTTGCAAAATCTCATTAACTATCTTGGCTGGAGACAATACACATCTCTTTAACACGTGCTTAACGCTTCCTGCACTGACATTGTCTGTACCTTTAAGACTTGGTTATCTGTAAAGGCTCACATTCCAACTATTATTTTATAAATTGAGTTTGTGTCTTTATATGTCCTGTTTGTGAACAGAACTCTTTCTTACCTGATGGAGCAGCACTCCGAAAGCTAGTGCTTTTGCTACCAAATAAATCTGCTGGACTTTAACCTGGTGTTGTGAGACTTCTTACTGTGTTTACTTCAGTCCAAAGCCAGCATCTCCACATCATTCTCTGTCCAATCCATTTTTGTATCCATCTTACCAGCTCATCCCAGATTCCATATGACTTCACCTTCGATAAGGTTCTTCATGTCAGGCTGATATCAAAGGCTTTAGTAAAGTCCATATATCAAAGACTTGGTTATGGATAATTTTCATTATCCATGTTCTGGTTAATTTTTCATCTCACTTTTTCAAAGAATTCAATCGAGTTTGTGAGTCACAACCTCCCTTTCAGAAAACCATGCTGCCTTTCACTAATAAGACAGGATGCATTCATATCTTTCAGATATGAATATATCCTGTTCCTAAGAGTCTTCTCCAATAATTTCCCTATCACTTACGTAATGCTCACAGGCCTATAATTTCCTGGATTGTCTTTTCTGCCCTTCTGGAACAATGTTAGTTACTGTCAAATCCACTGGTACTTCACCTGCGGCTAAAGAGGATACAAAGATTTTGGCCAAGGCTTCAGCAATTTCTTCCCTTGCCTCTCTCAGTATTCTGCGATAGACCCTATCTGGCCCTGGGGACTTGTCCACCTTAATATTTTTCAAAATTCTAATACTTCTCACTTTTTATATCAACATCCTCCTTTCTACATTCACGACATTCTTCTTAATGATTACTGATGCAAAGTACTAATTAAGGACCTCACCCACTTCATTTGGCTCTACACACAAATTCCCTCCACTGTCCTTGAAGGGACCCAATCTTTTCTTAGCTACCTATTCCTCCTTTTATATGCATAAAAAACCTTGGGATTTTCCTTAATCCTGCTTGGATTTCACAGCCCTTTTTAGCTCTCCTAAGTCCTTATTTAAGCTCTTTCCTGCTATCTTGGTATTGCTCAAGCACCTTATCTCTTTTCAATTTTCTGAAATTTAAGTACATCTCTTTCTTTTTCACTTATGCTCACAACTTCTCTTGTCATCCAGGGTTCCTGATTCTTGCCAAGTTCATCCTTCATTTTTACAGAGACATATTTACTCCCACAGATCATGTTTGGATTTACTCTCAAATAGCGCCCTCAGTTTACATTCCCTAGCTCCTGCTTAATATTGTTGTAGTTAGCCTTCCCCCAGTTTAGTACTTTGACTCTGGCACTATTTCTATCTTATTCTACAAGTATCTTGAAGCTTATAGGGTTGTGATCATTGTTCTCAAAATGGTCCCCCACTGAAATATCAATCACCTCTCTGGGCTTGTTCTGAGAACCAGATCTAAGATCCTTCCTGAGTTCAACTATTTACATATTGCCTCAAGAAGCACTCTTGGACACACTGAATAAACTCTACCTCATCCAAGTCCCTGGCACTAAAGGGATCCCAGTTTATATTGAGAAAGTTAATGTTGCCATCACAATAATTCTGTTGTTTTTACATCTTCCCATAATCTGCTGACATATCAGTTCTTCCACTTCATGCTGGCTACTGGGAGATCTGTAGTACAACCCCAACTGGTGATTGCACCATTCCTGTATCTATGTTTGACCCACTACTACATGATCCCACCAAAGGTGTTCTTCCTCTATATAGCTCTGACATTCTTCCCAATCAGTAAAGCAACACCCCCACTTCTTTTGTCACCCTTGCTATCTCGCTTGAATGCTAAGCTGCCAGTCCTGCCCTTCTTTCGTTCAAGTCTCTGTAATTGCCATAACATCACAGTTGAATGGAGTAATCCAAGCTTTTAAGTTCATCTATCTTATTCTGTCATATTCCTTGCATTAATGCAAACACATCTCAGACCATCTGTTGTCATGTTTTGTACACTCTATGTTTTACTTCTCTTAGCCTTACTGGACCCATTCACTGAATTCTCCACAGCATCTGTACTGTAGATCTTTTTGTCTTTGGTTTCCCTGTCTTCCACTTTTCCCCTTACTGTCTTTCATTTCTGTCCCTACTTTAGTTTAAACCTTCTCCCTTCAGCATGTCCGACAACTGCTCCAAGACATCCTTCACCCTTGCAGCCTTGTGGAGTCTCGTTTGCATCCTCAGAAATGCTTGTTTAATCCCCTTACAATTGAATACCCTATCACTGTAGCACTGCCACTGTTTCTCCTGTCCAGCAGAGCTAGCCATGATGCCATGAACCTGGCTGCTGTCACCTTCCCCTGAGCCATCTCTCCCAACAGTAACTAAAATGTTACATAGAACAATACAGCACAAACAGGCCCTTCGGTCCACGAGTTGCGCCGATCACATCTACCAATCCACAGACCTATCTATAACGCCCTATCCTATTCGTTTCCATATACTCATCCAGAAGTCTCTTAAAAGACCCCAGTGAGTTTGCCTCAACAACCTCCGATGGCAGTCGGTTCCATTCACTCACCACCCTCTGATTGAAAAACCTACCCCTGACATCTCCTTTGTATTTGCTTCCCTGCACCTTAAATCTGTGTCCTCTCGTAGTGACCATTTCAGCTCGGGGAAATAGTCTCTGAGAGTCCACCCTATCTATTCCTCTCACCATTTTATAAACCTCTATCAGGTCGCCTCTCAACCTACGTCGCTCCAGTGAGAAGAGTCCCAGCTCCCTCAACCTATCTTCATAAGGCCTGCCTCCCAATCCAGGCAGCATCCTTGTAAATCTTCTCTGAACTCTCTCAATAGCCTCTACATCCTTCCTATAATGAGGCGACCAGAACTGTGCACAATACTCCAACTGGGGTCTGACAAGAGTCTTATAGAGCTGCATCATTACCTCCTGACTCCTGAACTCTATTCCTCGATTAATGAAGGCCAGTACACCGTACGCCTTCTTGACCACTTCCTCCACCTGCGAGGCCAATTTAAGAGCCCTATGGACCTGGACCCCAAGATCCTTCTGCTCTACAACACAGCTAAGACTCCTACCCCTTATATTGTACTCCTTCATCCCATTATTCCTGCCAAAATGGACCACTACACATTTATCTGCGTTGAAGTCCATTTGCCAGTTCTCCGCCCAGTCTTGCATCCTGTCTATGTCCCACTACAACTTTTGGCATCCCTCCAGACCATCCACAACACTACCGACCTTTGTATCGTCGGCGAACTTGCTAACCCATCCCTCCACTTCCTCATCCAGGTCATTTATGAAAATGACAAACAGCAGGGGTCCCAGAACAGATCCTGGGGCAATCCACTGGTTACCAACCTCCATACAGAACAAGACCCATCCACAACCACTCTCTGCCTTTTGCCGGCAAGCCAGTTCTGGATCCATGAGGCCAAAGCCCCTTGGATCCCATGCCCTCTCACCTTCTCCAGAAGCCTTGCATGTGGGACCTTATCAAACACCTTACTAAAGTCCATGTACACTACGTCCACCGCCCTTCCTTCATCAATGTGTTCAGTCACATTTTCGAAGAACTCAACTAGGCTCGTAAGGCATGATCTGCCCTTGACAAAACCATGCTGACTATTTCTAATCAGTCCAAACTTCTCCAAATGTTCGTATATCATCCCTCAGAAGCCTCTCCATCAGCTTACCAACCACTGAAGTCAAACTTACCAGTCAGTAATTTCCTGGACTATCCCTGTTCCTTTCTTAAAGATAGGAACCACGTCCGCAATTCTCCAATCCTCCGGAACCTCTCCTGTTTCCATGGACAACGCAAAGATCATCGCCAGGGGCTCTGCAACCACTTCCCTCACCTCCTACAATAACCTGGGGTACATCCCATCCGGTCCCGGTGACTTGTCTATCTTGATAGAATTTAACAGGTCTAACACATCCTCTTTCCTAATATCCACATACTCAATCTTTTCCGTATGCCTCAAACCTGCAGTGCAATCTCCCAGTTCACTTTCCACCGTGAATACCGAGGCAAAGTACTCGTTAAGCACCTCTGCCATTTCTTCCGGATTCACACAGACTTTTTCCCCTTCACCTTTTATAGGCCCTATCCCTTCTCTTCTCATCCTTTTACTTTTCACATATTTGTAGAAGGCCTTGGGATTCTTCTTAATCTTACCTGCCAATGCCTTCTCATGACCCCTTCTGGCTCTCCTAATTTCCTTTTTAAGTTCCCTTCTACACACCTTATACTCCTCTAGATCCCTAACATCCCCTAGCTCTCTGAACCTTTTTCAGAGTTTCTTCCTAACTAGGTTCACCACTATCTTCGTGCACCACGGTTCTCGCATCCTACCAGTACCTCCTTGACTCCTCAGAACGTTGTCTTGCAGTGCCCCAGACAAACATTCCTTGAAAAACCGCCACTTTCCTTCTGTACTCTTCCCCAAGAACACCGCCTTCCAGTTTATGCGAACAATTACCTGCCTAATGTTTTCATATTTCCCCTTACTCTAGACATACACCTTCCTAGTCTGCCTGATCCTATCTCTTTCCATCGCTATCGTGAAAGAGATAGAATTATGATCTCCATTCCCAAGATACTCACCTACCGTGAGATCCAACACCTGCCCCGGCTCATTAGCCAGCACCAGGTCAAGTACAGCCTCTCCTCTCGTAGGCTTTTCCACGTACTGTGTCAGGAAACCTTCCTGAACACACCTTACAAACTCCACACCATCCAAACCCCATACCCTTGGGATATTCCAGTCGATGTTTGGGAAATTGAAATCTCCCACCACGACAACCCTGTTATTTCTACATCTGTCTAGGATCTGGACAGATCCTAGGATAGGATGTTATATCTATTTTGGAGGGAGACAACTGCAGGAGACTCCTACACTGCCTTCCTACTCTTCCTCAATGTGGTGGTCACTCATTTCCCATCTCTTTCAGTATTTTTATCTGTGGTGTGACCAACTCACTGAACGTGCTATCCATGACTTCCTCAGCATTATGGATGCTCCAACATGAATCCATCCACAACTCCACAGCCATCAAGTGGTCTAACAGGAGCTGCAGTTGGACACACCTCTTGCAATGAAGGAGCCAGGGACATAGGAAGGGTCCCTAGATCACAGCAGATCTGGAATCTCCTGCCATGACTTAACCAGAAGTAGACCAAAGTCAGATGAAGAGACGTGATGCCCATGAGGAGTATAAATACCAGCACAGACAAATTTTTGTTTTGTGGACCTGATGTTCAAATCCTCTAACACTGGGGAGATCCACAGTTCTATCAACAATTATGATCTCTCTCCAGTAGCGCTGACTCAGTCTATCTCAAAGCTACTCTGGTCTGCATCATTCTTCACCTTATCCAACACTTAAAAAATCAGGTGCAAAGGAATGCAAGCTTCAACGACTGATAGTACAGTGATTAGCACTGCTGCTTCAAAGCGCCAGGGATCAGGGTTCAATTCTGACCTTGGGTTTACTGCTTGTGTGAAGGTTGCACATTTTCCGTATTTCTTCCAAGTGCTCTGGTTTCCTCCCACAGTCCAATGATCTGCAGGCTAGGTGGATTAGCCATGGTAAGTGTGTAATATTCACATATGTGTAAAGATGACAGCCATCACAGACAATTAACCATTCATGTTGCTTATTGAAATAGATGACGGAACCTACACAAAGTAGATCATTTCATCAGAATGCATACTACTGTGAACTTCTCACTTTGTGGAGTCTGATTCAGTGTTGCCTGTCAGTAGACTATAAATAGGGCATGTGGTGATAATGCCTGACTACCTACAAATTTTGTAATTTTTTTAGTTTAGCCAGACGGTGGTTGTGAATGGAGGCTGTTTGAACTTTGCTCGAGGAAGAATTGGAGAACCCTCAAACCTGGTCAGTGACAGAGGTGTAGAGTGATTGGATATCCATGGTGAAGAAGAAACACTTAGAAACAAAAAATTAGAAATGTAAAGTGATGAATGATGTCAGAAGGGTCAAGGATGTCAGCATGACACCAATAAAGGGAGAAAAGTAAAATCAAGATAGCACAAAATCAGTTCAAGGGGGAGTGGGAACAGGCTGAAACAATAGGTACCGCTGCGTTCTTGTTTGTAACCAGATGAGGTCAGTGACAGCCCTGGAGATGATTGCTTAATGTCTGGTGGTGGGTTGGTGGTCCAGGGGAAATGGGAGGAAGTATTGGAGAACTGTAATTTGGCCTCTGCAAGATAGTGATTAGCACTACCCTTGGCTTGATGATAATGTTAGCTTTGGACCTGACAGAATATGTTCAGAGGAAGATACTTTTGAGTAACTAATAAGAAAGGAAAAATTTACATGGCTGATGTCATAGAATCCTTACAGTGCAGAAGAGGCCATTCAGCCCACTCCACACCAATTCGAGGATAGGGTAGGGGCTCTGGGTAAGATGCTCTGTAACAAATAGAATGGATAGATACATGGACAACCAAAGTAACACAAAATTAATAAGGAAATAAAATGAAATTAAATCAGCTATAAAAGAGAGTTTTAACTATACAGCAATAGCCTAGTAAACAGTAATCAACATAGACGCAGGAGGGGAGGATCTTGCCTGGTCAACCTCAATTTCTCTATAAAGTCATAACTATCAGACTATGCAAATTTTATGATAAGTATTTTTGATTTTTTTTAAACAGTTAGATGTTTAATGCAAGTGCTATTAACCATTTTTAAAGTGGAAGGATTTCAGGATAAATGCTGGGAATGAAAAGAAATTGGCTTAATCAAAGAAAACAGCAAGCAGTTGTTTGTAGATTTACATCGTGATGGGCAAGATAACATTACATGGGTGTCCCAGGACTTAATGTTGGGATCAATCTGGTTTCTAATTTACATAAAAACTAGATTCAGAAAATCTATTGGTCAGATGACTAAATAACAGCTCAGAAGCTAAGTATCAATTAAGCAAAATCTATGTAGGCTAAACAATGTAAGATGAAATTCAATGCAAATAAGCATATCTCACATCGAAAAGGAAAGTAGCCAATGTGCTAGGCCATCCTAGACCACATTCATCAACAACCACATTATTCAGCATCTATCCCTTGTATGATGTGGGCTTTACCTAAAGCAGGTACCAGAGAGCTGCAGCTCCCTCCCAAAATTGTAGTGAATCAATACTCACCATAGCTGATACAGCATCTTCCAAATGGTCTACAATTCTGAGAGCTGCCAAACACCAAACCTATCTTGCTATTTATATGCATAAGCCTGATCCTCCCCAACTTGTACAACTCATCGTGTCAATTTGCACATAAACTTGACCCTTTCTCAAATCTCAAAGTTGGTTTCATGATCATTAATGTATCTAGCATTCTATTTCAAATTTTGTTAATTAGTTGAATTTAAATTCCCTAGCTGCCATAGGTAGGTTCTGAAATCATGATTGAACAGCATTCATCCAGGCCTCTGGATGGCTAGTCTAGTATTATCACAATGCTACCATCTCCCTGTATGGTTTGTGGCTGAAAGGAGAATGTGCAGATGTTGGCATTTCCAAACAGCTGCTATCTTTGTGCTTCCAGGTGGTAGAGGTTGAGAGTGCGGGCACAGGAAGTTGGCAAGATGAATATTACTACATGCTAGTGGTGGAGGAAATCAAAATTTAAGATAGTGGATGAAATACCGATCAAATGGGCTACACGTCCTAGGTGGTGTCAAATTCAAGTCTTGAACTCATGTACGCAAGTGGAGAGAATGCCATCAAACTCCTGAATTGTGCCTTCTAAATGTGGATAGGCTTAGGGAGACAGGAGCTGAGTGACCTGACACAGAACTTTTAGCCTCTAATCTGCTCTTCTTGCTATGGACTTATATGGCTGACCCAATTCAGTTTCTGATCAATGATAAGCTCCAGGATGTAGACAGTTAGCGTTCAGCAGTGCTAATGCACTGCAATGTTCAGGGGAAATGCTTAGGTATTCTCAAAGACCATTTGGATAGCTATGGCATTTTGAAGTGTAAATCCATCTTGTAGATCTCAGTTAACCCTTTTCAAAGCCTCAATATCAGGGTGGGGGAGGGGATCATTTTTGTAATCAGTAGTTCTGTAAATGCCCAATATTCTATTTGTTTTAACTAATGCTTTGAAGGATCCAATAATATCCACCTTCCAAATAAAGAGATTGTTCTTCATCTCTCATTGGCTCATTGCAGTTCTCACATTTTCGGGTACTTAGGGTATTGCAATAACTGCACTTTTCACAAGGCCAAATGCAGTAAAACGTAGGCATTCTTGATCTAGTTGGAAACAAAAATAAGCAAAATTAACTCAAAAGCAGTTAGTATTTTCAATCACTTATCCTTATTTACCTACTTCAATTACTTGCTCTTGAATAGTCTTAAACCAACCAAGAACTTTAAAACACTGATTTGCACTTATTGTTCTGGAGGGAAACAACTTTCAGATTTCTCTGGCTCCTGTCCAATGAATATAGTCTCTTCAATCTATTAGTTTTGATTGGGTGGGGGTGTGAGAAAATCTCAATGGAACAATACCTGTCCATTGCTTAAATACATAAAGAAAAGCACCATCTGAGACAGCAGAGGTTCACCGATTGATCACATTCCAGTTTCACAGTGGACTGTACTGCAGACTAATTTCTGAGACATCAAAATAGGAACTATGCGTATAATATAGTCCATAATAAATCTACTAAGGATTTCAGGAGAAACTTCTTTATCCAAAATTTTAGGAAGGTTCTATTGTGGAACCCACTACCACAAGGAATAATTAATGCTAAATGCATGTCTACATCAATGATGAAGTAGAAATGATTGATAGTTTCAAGTTTTTACGTGTCCAGATCGTTAACAATCTGTCCTGGTCCTTCTCTGCATGCCAACACAAAGGAAATTTACATGTCAGTTACAATTCTCACCAACTTTTATAGATGCAAATTCAAGGGTAACATAAAGATGGCACAATAACGACTGGCAGATTTCAAAATGGTCCATACTGGAAATAAGCATCAAGACAGTGGGATGATGATTAAAAAAAAAAAACAGGCAAAATGAGGAAAACGCAATTAATAAATCTCAGAAATACCAAAGGAACAGTAAACAAATGCTTCAAAAATGATTTCAGTGCAATGAACAGGCCAAGGAATGAGGAAGGATCATCAAAATGACAGAATTATGAAGTAAATTCTGAGAAAATAATAATGAATCCAAACATATTGCACTAATCATTAAGTTTTAATGCAGTGATGAATGTGTTAGCAGCGAACTTTTCTAACTGTGCAGTGTTGGTTACCGCTTGCATATTAACAGCATGTGAAATGGGTTAGCTAAAATATGTTATATTTATTTACTAAGAAATGAAGATCAACACTAGCTTTAATGACAGCAACACACTGAGGATCCATGTTGTTGTTCTTCCATCGTCATCGATGAGGACCTCGACACCATTAGTCATTTGAGGCTGGTTGCAATGTGTCCAAAGGTGACTGATCAGGCCAATTCGAGTGCGAATGTCCTGGCACATATTGGACAGACTTGTGTAGTCATTGTAGTTGTTGCACTGGTGGCTCTGGACTTGCGCAGTTTGCGCTTAAGTTGTGCTTCAGCAACACACCTTGCTTTGTGAACTTGACAGCCTTTGTGGATGAGGCAGCACCAGGTAGGGCAGTTTTGTGCCAGCGTTTCCCAGGTGGTTGTGTCAGCATCAAATGACTTCAGGGAGGCTTTGAGTGTATCTTTGAAACATTTCTTCTGCCCTCCACACGAGTGTTTTCCAGCAGAGAGTTCCCCAAAAAGGAGCTGCTTGTGTATGTGCTCATCTGACATACAGATGACATGACCTGCCCACCGGGTCTACGCTCTCATCAGCACCATGTGGACAGATGATCGACTTGCTCTAGAGAGAACTTCAGTGTCTGGTACTTTGTCTTGTCATCAGATGCATAATATTCTGTGAAAACAAGTCATATGAAAATGATTGAACTGTCTTGTATGCCTTCGATACACAGTCCAAATTTCACAGGCATACAGGAGGGTAGTGAGTACCACTGCACTGCAGACCTTCAATTCTGTTGCTAGACTGATTCCTCGACATTCCCATGCAGTGAAGCACAGTCTACCAAAAGCAGAACTTGCCTTTGCTTTTGTACAGTTAACTGCATCAATAGTCACTGCTTGGGAGAGGGTGCTGCCAAGATAAGTAAACTAGTCCACTGCCTGTAGTTTCTGCCCTTTGATTGTGATTATGGTTTCTGTGTACGGTGCATGAGGAGTAGGCGTGACTTCAGAGTTTTTAATGTTGACGGTGAGTCCAAAGTTGTCACAAGCCATGGAATATTTGTCCATACAAACTTGCATCTCTGACTCTGAGCCAGCGTACAGGGTTCAGTCATTGGCAAAGAGGAAATCTCTCAAAATAGTCTCCTTCACTTTGATAAGAGCTTGAAGTCCCCTCAGGTTGAAAACTTCCCATCCACTCTATACTTGAGGCCGATTCCAGCAACACTGTCCTGGAAGGCATCATTCAGCATGGCAGTAAATATCATGCTGAACAGCGTGGGTGCGAGCACACAGCCCTGCTTGACACCACTGGTGACTGGGAATTCTCCACCATCCAGTACACTGGCCATCATGGAACTAGCATACCATCAGAATGAATTTGAGGGGAGTGCAGTCAAACTTTGACATGATTCTCCACAGGCCTTGTCAGCTTACAGCATCGAAGGCTTTCGCAAGATCAAAGGTTGTGTAGAGCTTGTGATTCTGCTCCTGACACTCAAGTTGGCGCGCAGCAAAAAATCACGTCAGTAGTCCCACGACCTTTGCGGAAGCCACACTGACTGTGGAAGCAAGCCCTGCTCCAGATGAGTAACCAGATGATTTAGCAGGATTCTTGAGGGTTTTTCCTACGATGCAGAGCAACGAGATTCCTTGGTGGTTGTCGTATACTTGCCAATTGCCCTTCCTCTTGTAGACATGTAAGATGGAAGCATCTTTAAAGTTCCTGAGGAATGGATCCTTGCTTCCAAAAGGACTGGAACAACTGGGTGAGCTTCTCGATAAGTGCAAGACCAGCAGCTTCATAGATCTCTGCAGGTATGGCATCCGCCCCGGGGCTTTGCCACTGGATAGCTGGCTGACAGCTTTCATGACTTTGACTACTGTCAGTGGGTCATCCGTGGCACTGTTAATTTCAACCTGGGGAATCCTGTCTATTGCCTTATCATTATTGATGACAGTCGGTTGAGGACAGCTTCAAAGTGTTCAGCCCACCTCTACAGGATCTGAGCCTTCTCTGTAATGACTCAACTCCTGAGATTGGAGGTCCATAGACAGTGTTGATGGCTTCATAGAACCATTTCAAGTCGTTTCTGTCAGCATATCCCTGTATTTCATCTGCCTTGGCACTCAGCCAGGCATCCTGCATTTTACACAGTTTATTCTGGACTGTCCTGCAAGCACTGGTAAAACCATTTTTTTTGGCAGCTGAGGTTGGGTCGTTCTACAGGCCCGCTGGAAGACAGTGCTTTTCAACAAGTACAGCTTGTATTTCCTCATCATTCTCATCAAACCAATCATGCTGCTTGCAGGTGGAGGACCTGAGCGTCTTCGGCGCAAATGTATGGATAGCATCCCTGAAGCATTCCCAGTCGTCCTCAGCGCTGCCTGCGTGGTGTAGGTCAGCAAGCTTGATTTCTAAGTCTTCAGCCAGTGCTGAAGCTATGCTGGGGTTCTTTAGCTTGGCCACATTGATTCTTTTCATAACCTTGCTTCCTTGTGGTTGCCTCTTGGGTCTGATGCGGAGCCTCATTTTGCAAACAAGCCTATGATCTGTTCAGCAGTTAGCACCCCACATGGCCTCGGTTACTCTGACATCCTGCCTGTTTTTTCTCTTGATAATGACATAGTTGATAAGATGCCAATGCTTAGAGCAGGGAGGCCTTGATCCGCGGAGGCAGACAGAAGTTTGTGTTGGTGATAAGGAGGTCATATGCAGCACAGGTCTTCAGTAAGAGTAGGCCATTACTGTCACACTTGCCCACTTCATGCCTCCCAATGACTCCCTGCAGAGTCACAACCTACTCTTGCATTGAAATTGCCAAGCAAGATCAGCTTGTCGATACTGTCCACTGCTGATAGTAGGGACTTGTCTTTCATCTCGTCTGGATTGTTTATTGTGAGGGCTAGGCGCTGATCAGGGTGGCTTGACTTCTGTTCTATAGTGGAAGCTGTAATATCATAAGCTGGTTGTTCACACCCTTGGGTAAACCATCAAGTTTCTGAACAAGATGATTCCTGACAGCGAATCCAACTCCACCATCGTGAATGCTCCAGAGAAAAAAAAAGTGCATCCACCTCCAGTTTCAGTCAACTGACCTACCTTGGCAAGATAAGTTTCGCTCAGGGCTAGAATGTCAATGTTGGATCTTGCAAATTCTCTGGCAACTAAGGCTGTTTTTCTCTCAGTCTGTCTGCTGTCGGGTTGTCCAAAAGCATGCGCACGTTCCAAGTGCTAATGGTGAGCGCTATCACCTTGTGTTTTATTTTGTGTGTTCGATCACAAGATGGGATCCCCATCAGCTGTGGCAAACTGGCCAGGATGTAGTGAAGCAGGCAAAGTTTATACTAGGACATCTTCTACGTCTTATCCTGCTTTTCGCATTCCACAACGCTTAGAGGCTGCCTTCTTGACCGTTGGACCTTCCATTGGTCTCTTCTGTCAATCCACCAGACTCTATCTTCACATGCTGCGATAGACATTTCCCTATCTCACTGAGGGTTGAGACCCGTCGGCTACCCTCATCTGGTTTAACTGGCTTGTCAAGGTCATTGCCCGTGGTGCGGCCGTTGTTGCATGCAAACAGCTACGGGTAGCTACAGATGAGAGCTGAGTGCCAGCTTTTCTACCCCTTTACGCATTCTACGGAGGTGATCAGTGCGTTCCTGAAGAGTGCTGCTCAACCGGCCAGGCAGACGCTGAATTCCACTGCTGCTTTGGTCAGCGAAAAGTGACCATTAGACCTAAGCCGCCTGCATGCAGGTCCATGACTGCATCTCCCAGTGTATCCACACCTGCTGCTTTATCACTCGCTCATTGCCACAGGACTTCAACAGTTGAACAGGACACTGAAGGTGATGATGATGATGGTGTCAAAACTAGCTCTTGATTTGGATTAAAGTGAGGGAGAGTTGCACAGCGTTAGTCTCACACACTCTTCCCAATTCGCATCTAGATCCATTGGCAAGACAAGAGTCAAGATGGCTGGAGATGGGACTAGGCGCAGTGGATGACTAGGACGTCTTTTATGTCTTATCCTGCTTTTAGCATTCCACAACGCTTACACGGACCGGCTTCTTGACCGTTGGACCTTCCATTGGTCCCTTCTGCTTAATCCGCTGGACTCTATCTTCACATGCTGGGATAGACATTTCCCTATCTCACTGAGGGTTGAGACCCATCGGCTACCCTCACCTGGTTTAGCTGGCTTGTCAAGGCTATTGCCCGGGGTGTGGCTGCTGTTGCACGCAAACAGCTACAAGGAGCTACAGATGACAGCTGAGTGCCAGCTGCGGACAAAGGATGGACAAACCGCCCTGAAAGGATGTGACATGTTCCCCCACCAAAGATATTACTCCTCCCTGACCCCCCATATACATCATTTTATCAGCTCTAATGTAATGTGAGATTTTCCCGGAAACTATGCATAGTTCCAAATATAATCTAGTATTAAATTCTTTTATAGGTTTGCTGCTTTCCAAGATCAGTCCTAGATTGTTCATTGACCAAAGGCTGCATACTTTACTCTGCAAAAGTTGTAACTCTCCAATCTTTCCTTGATCCTCCTCTGTTGAGCACCTTACTCTACAATGCATTAGGAACCATCATAACAGAACAATCTTGCATTATCTTGGTTAGTCATTTATGAAAGAAATTGTTGTGGTTTCTGGTATTTAGGTTGTGTGATAAAGTTTCTTTTTTTTGTAGCATTGCAATTTAGCATATTTTTCAACCATTTTATCATACCGTGTTTTCTATCATGTCACCATTTCAGCAATCTTGTTCAGGCATGTGATCTGCGTTTCCTTCCTGAATTGCTGCTTAATTGCGTTCTCTCCAGGAGGACTTCTTTAATCAGATGGCTTAATTTCCAATCTCTTCCTGTGGTCTTCTGCATCAATTTTCTCCATATACTTGCATTGTTCCTTATTTTAAAGCACCCTCTTCCACCTCCAACCCTAAGTTTTTCTACACCTATTTCTACCAGTTATCACAGCCCTTTGCAAGAAGTTGCCAGTCAACTGACACTTTTGGTAAGTTTAATACATTGGAATTCTTCCTCAAAGCACTAGTTTTTTGGAATAATTTTTGCTTGTCAGAATCAATACTTCTTTAGTCCATTTCCCTGATTTTACAATCCATTCAGTTGATTCATTTGAGTCTCTTCCAAGGTGAATCAATCAATCCCTTCTAACATGTGGTAACAAACTCGTCCTCCTGATACTTTGTATATTTTCAGAAAACTGGCATATTCTTTCTGCTGTAATTGCAAAGTACTTCAATGCTCAATTTCTTCTTTTGTTATATTTAATAGACATTGCTTATTGACTCCAACAGTTGAGTTCACTTTTTGAGTCTGCTCCTTGCCATGCATTCCTCAAGTACCAGGCACTTCCTGTCTCTGCAGAAAACCAATTTCTTGAGCTGATTTACATATCTTTCAGTTCAATCATTTAGTTGGATTTCTCAAGGATTCCCAATAGTGGCTCTGGTAAAGGGTAAACCTGCTTGAGTTTCTGCTTCAACAGAACAGTGGTTCTTGCAGTAGATGATACAGGATGTTCTGCCTGTGCACTGTGAATCTAATCCTTGATGTGTTTCACTCAGAATCTAGCAGTTCTCTTGCCAAAACAAAACTGATAGCATCCATAACATGGATTTTCTTGGCTCTCCTCGAGTTCCATGCTATAACCTAATTTGCGAATTTCCACTTGTGCTATTACTCTCAACCCTTTTTCCCTTCTGTTTACATCTTTATGCTCCAATCCCAGTTCCATCACCACTGGTTGGTAAATGTTGTACTGTTTCTTACTGGCCCTAGAAGATTACCTAGTTACTTCCACCTTTACATGAAACTTTTTTTTGTAGCTTTGATATATCTGGGCTGCTTCTCATTTTGATTGGGGTCATAACTTTATACTTCATTTCCTATTTGCTGCTAAGTAGTTAAATTTCTCCAACTTTTTCCCCCCCTATTTCTTCAGTTGCAGCTCATCTTACTTTCAGACTGATTACAATGTTATTGTTTGCTTGCAGTTCATTGTTAAAACTTAGAAGGAACTTCTCATTACAAAATGATGGGACATATATAAAACTTGGGGCATTCATTCAGCATTTCAGTGAGTCAATAAGGGACTTTTGTAGCCTCTTTCTATGTTCTCTCCATGCCGCTAACCCCCCGCCCCCCTCACTCTCAACTAGGCACTTGGCTGTGTATCCCTGAAGCTTTTCTTCTGTCTAAACTTCAATTAAATTGAATACTCACAGGTAGGCTGTGCCAGCGAAACTTCTTCATTTTTAAGAACATTAAAAATAGCAGGAGAAGGCATCTATCCCTTCGAGCCTGCCCCGCCATTCAATAAGATCATGCTGATCTGCAGTGGATCAGTTTCACTTTCCTGCTTTCTCCCCATAACCCTTAATTCCCTTGTCTATCAGTAATCTATTTAACCATGACTTAAATATATTCAACGAAGTAGCCTCCACCACTTCAATGGGCACAGAATTCCAAAGATTCACCACCCTTTGAGTGCAGAAGTTCCTCCTCAACTCCGTTCTAAACTGCATTCTCCCCTCCAACTTTATTTTGAGGCTGTGCCCTCTAGTTGTGGTTTTCTTTCGAAGTGGAAAGAATCTCTCTACCTCTACTCTATCTAGCCTCCTCATTATCTTCTAAGTCTCTAATAAGATACCCTCTTCAGCCTTCTAAACTCCAACGAATACAGGCCCAGCCTATCCAATCTCTCTTTTATTGCCAACATGTAATAGCGTGGCGCACTTTGGATGCCGTCAAAAGGTTTCAGACTTCATTAGGAACAAACGTATTTATTGAAAACAAGAAACTATGTACAAGCTGTTGCAACACATGGCAGTCTGAGCACAGCTCTAGCCTTTACATGTCGACTACAAGGCTGTCCAATGTATTCTGCCCGAGGGATGATTCATCTTCTGGTATGATTACTCACTAGTGACTCACTTCTGCTGTACTGTCTTAAAGAGTTCAACACCACATACATAGCAAAGAGTATACAAGGTTAACACAAGGAATTACTGAGCAGTGTGAAAACTACAAGTAGTGGAGGATGCCACCAGGTCTTACCTTAAGTTTTCCATTGGCAAAAAGGTTTAATGAGGATTCACGTTATTGATATAATGCCATAGAAGGACAGAATAATTTGCATTATATAGTTTGTAGGCAGTCATTTCGCCAGGGACCCGGTTTGATGCCAGCACTGGGGGATTGTGTGGAGTTTGCACATTTTCGCAGTATTTGGAGTTAGCATGTTCTTGCATTGTCCATGTGAGTTTCCCCCCACAGTTCAAAGATGTGCAGGTTAGGTGGATCAGAGTACAGGAATAGGGCGCGGCCGGCATGCTCTTTCGGAGAGTCAGTAAACACTTGATGGGCTACATGGCCTTTTCTACACTTTGCCAATTCTATGGCAAATATTTTGTATTTTTATCACAACATCTGGTCAGGCAAACAGACAAAATCATGGTGAAATGGCTGTATTCTACACTTTGTAAACAGGGTAACCATTTTTTGTCCTTCTGCACAATACTTGGTAAGATAAATAGATAAAACCGTGGAAAATAGATAAGGACTGGACTTGGGGCACCTATGAAGCTGCTGAATGATAGTGAAGAGGAATTTGAGAATAATGAGTTCAGAAATAAATGTAAAAACAAAAATATCATCACAAATGCTACAAATGTCCTTTCAGCAATAGACTTCCTAAAAATCATTCAATAGCTAATGAAATGCTGTATAAAATTTTAGTTAATCAACTAGGACACAAGCTGGCAACTGTACACAGTACCCATGCCAGTGTGGTGAATTCACCCAGATGGTTGGAAGATATCGCCTGTACGCATTGGTTTGTGTTTTCTGTGCAACAGTTCTTCTCATCTAAAAGGTACGTCTTTTTTTTGCATATTTGAATGCTTTAGAGGGAAATTGACTTTCAAAATTAAGATCAGAAAAAATTGAGGAAGCAATGAAGTATTCTACCAGGCTACTGGTACCATTATATGCAATAAAAAAGGGTGGTATCCATAAGTTGGGCCTATTTCCATGCTGTAAATCTCTGACTCTATTTGAAACAACAAGAAATAAAATTTTCAAATGCTAAAAACTGAAACAAAAACAGAAAATGCTAGGAAGAGAGGTAAAGCAGCATCCAACAAGAAAGAAACTAAGTTAATATTCCAAGTTAGTGACTTCATTCCTGACTGTTCTTTCATTAAAGATGTTTCAATTAAACTTTAAACACCTCCTTGAGAATATTTTGAACAGCATTTAGCTTTGGATACAAAAATATTTATTTAATTTCATGGAATTGTCACCTTCATAGCTAGCAGTTGTTCACATTTAATTTCCAATCTGGACTATTTCACCAAGATAGTTATGCAAGATGTAGCCACTGATTTTGCTGACATGATAGTGACTTTTCAGTTTTGACACATACATGAATAGGATGGGATAGGATGGGAATAGAGGGATACGGTACCCAGAAGAGTACGGGGTTTAGTTCAGTCGGGTAGTATGAGCAGTACAGGCTTGGAGAGCCAAAGAACCTATTCTGGTGCTTAATTTTCTTTGTTTAGATGAGATACATTCATTTAGTACCTACTTGTTTAGCTCTGAAGATATTCTGGGCTCTTGTAAATCCTCCCTGGGTTCAGACTGCATTCTGTTGTCAGAAAGTTATAGTCACGAACAAAGAACAGAATTTTAAAACACTTTAAAGTCAATAGCTTAAAGGTCCACATTATTAAGATTGACACTAACAACACATGCAAGCTGTAAGTTTTGATACCACAAAGACAGAACTAGAGAGAGATGATTTGAGGATTTAAATGCATCAGCTATGGTTTTTACCATTAATTTTCAGTACTTATCCTCCCCAGGGCATCATCAGCAACAACAACTTAACTTGTCTAGCATCCTTAACATAATTATACATCCAAATGCACTTCAGAGTAACATTATAAAGCAAATTTTGACACTAGTCCACATCAGGTGATATTAATTAGAGTAGATTACCTTCCCTAGTTCAAAAAGGTTAGATTCTAAACAGCATCTTAAGAATAAAGAGAGAGATACATGGTGATGCAAATAAATGGCAGCTTAATATTAAGCAAATTCTTTTTCAAGTCAGCCTCCACTGTGCCAAACACAAAGAATTACATGTTTTTTAAAAAAAACTTTGCTTCTGGTGCTGATATCTTCAGTGTCCTGTGTATGCTCAGTCAGGTCAGCAGCAAGTGTTGGAATATGACTGAATACTCATTATAGCCAATAAAAAGTACAAATCTTAGAAAAATGTGTAAAATAAATGCATGCAATGTGAACACTCAGTTCATTACTTATTTTAAACAAAGAAGGATAAAGGTAAGCAATGGAAGTAAATGCAAGCTGTAGCATTTTCCTCAGAGTAATCACTGTTTTAACATGTGATGAGTATTCTGCTGTGGAGCCATTAAACATAATGCCACTAATTTTAAAGCCAGAAGGATTTTCCAATGGAAGATTTTGGAAGCAGACATACAAAACATAGGCAAATGCACTCAAATAAAGTGATAATGATAGAGTGGTATCCCTAAAAAATGGATGCAGCCAATAATGCAGATAGCTAGTCACAGAACAGAATGACATACTTACACAATCACTTCCAGTCACCAATCTTGGGAATATCATTTCCCATCGGTAGTAGACTTACCAGAGACTGCAACAAAGTAGCATACAATGGCATGGAAATAAAGTCTCACCTCACATTAAGGATACATGTCTAGCCCCACTGTGCTACATAGATAAAAAAAAATCCAGCAGCTGAAAACTATACATCCATGAGGCATTGTGAGACTGTATCCCACCACAATCCAGAGCCTCATGACATAACTCTATAATTGCCATTAAGGCAGAAAACCAATCCCAGATGAAGGGCTTGGAGAACACGTCAGGAGTAGCATTTTCTGTGCATAAAAATGAAGAGCTGACCTAGTGAAGCTATAGGACTTCATGAATGCTAAATATTGGAAATAACATGTTCTAGGTAGAGCCAAGCAATCCCAGAGCAGCAGCTGGGTAATATGCTGGCTATGGAACAATGTCTAAATCCTGATTTTTTTAAAAATCATATATACAACTGAAGTAGCAACCCTGGGGAAAATATTTTGGTTAACCTGATGAACCTAAAACTGATCCTGCTGACAAAACATCACTATTCTTAGATAAAGAAAATTGTGGTTTCTTTATTTGCTTGCACCTGCTAAGACGAGGGCATTTCAGTTCTGCTAGGCCATGCAAAAAATAACTGCCCTTGATATCAAGCCACTATATGACCAGTCATCAAGCAACCCCAGCAAAACTGAAGTCAACAGAAGCTCTTCAGTGGGTGGAGTATTGTGCCAGGAGTCATACTTAGCACAAAAGGAAAATGCTTGTGGTTGATGGAGACCAATCATCTCAGTTCCAGGACACTGTTGTAGTAATTCCTCAGAATAGTGTCCCAGATCCAAACATCTTCAACTATCTCATCAACTATCCTCTCTACACTTCAAGGTCAGAAGTTGGGATATTTGCTTATGATTGCAGTGGCCGGCACCATTTGCACCTCCTCAGACACTGAAGCAGTCTTTGTCCATGTGAGCCAAAGTGTGGACATCATTCAAGCTTGGGCTGATAAGTGGCAAATAACCTTTGCATCACAGAAATGCCAGGCAGTAACCATCTCCAACAAAATTAAGTCTAAACATCTCCCCATGACATTCAACAGCATCACTATCATTAATTCTCCTATTATCAAGTTCTACTGACCAGAACTTGAATGAGACAAGCCATATAAATACTATGGCTACAAAAGCAGGTCAGAGGCTGGGAATTTTGCAGCAAGTAATTTACTTTCTGACTCCTCAAAGTCATAGTGTAAGGATGTTCAACATAGCAAGGCTGAATGTGGGACTGGAAAAAGATTATTGTCATAATATGGTGTAGAAAGTCACACAGTAGTAGACAAGAGTACAGTAGTAGTCTAGTAGAAGCCAGCATGGAGATGATACCTAGTCAGGTCTATCCCATGAAAATATATAGAGCAATGTGTTACCAATAAACAACGTTCAATCATATAAACCGCTGTGTTGGTTCTGTGAGACATGGAACAAACCCTTGCAACATGGTGGCAGCTGGTGGAAAAAACCCAGAACATCAGGAACTGAAAAAAATTTTAAACAGCTGGAAAATGAAAGGAACACCATTCCAACCAAGCTGAATGTTCTTGAAGCAAAGGCAAAACCAGAGATTGCCTGAAAAAAAGCCCCATGGAAGAATGGGAAGTAGAAAGAAGAATAAATTCTACCGTTCCTCTAAAAATGCCACCAGAACCTGGGAGGTTCATTACAAATGTACAGCATGGTAGCACAGTGGTTAGCATTGCTGCTTCACAGCTCCAGTGACCTGGGTTTGACTCCCAGCTCAGGTCACTGTCTGTGTGGAGTTTGCACATTCTCCTTGTGTCTATGTGGGTTTCCTCTGGTTACCACCCACAGTTCAAAGATGTGCAGGTTAGGTTGATTGGCCATGCTAAAAAATTGCTCCTTAGTGTCCTGAGATGCGCAGGTTAAATGATTAGTGGGTAAAATATGTAGGAATATGGGGATAGGGCTTGGGTGGGATTGTGTTCAGTGCAGACTCCATGGGCCGAAGGACCTCTTTCTGCACTGTAGGATTCTATGATTCTATAAATACCCATCATTTGCTAAGTCAAAGGAACTAGTTAAAGTAAGCAACATTTAAATGGTCATTAGTATTTTAAAAAGTCCCAAAATCACTGCAACCTACATGAGTTCAATATCAGTGCCATATCATCTGGTGGCCAAACTAAAAACCAAAAGGTTTAAAAATCTTAGCCAAAGTCAGAAATTCTTTAAATACCTGAAAATCCAGTAATATTGTAAGGGAAGGTCTGGAATCATTGTTTTAATAAATACTGCATAAAAATCTCAAGAGGTTGGGCCTGCCATTACCTTGAGAGTCAGACAAAACCTAACAAACTTTCTAAGACTCTGAAGAAACAGTTGCTGCGGCATCATTTTTAAAATTTGCATGACTGACTCAAAGATGATCAGGAAAGGCAAACATGGACAACAAATCAACAATGCCAGACCAATGTGATGCAAGGGTCAAACCTGATCCAAAATTGGGTGCTGCAGGAAAAAACATTTTAAATTACTGCAGTACATCACATCTAAGTAGGAAACCAAAGTCCAGATTAATAGATTTTTATACTTATTTGATGAGTTGATAGATGAAGTAATGCAAATGCAATGCATTGATGAATCCTCTGCTAAATTTAATGAGACATTAAAAGCCCGTGACAAGCATTTTCGTTTTCAAGTTGTGGAGCGCACAGAAAGAGAGATGTAATCCCTCCCCTTAAGTAAATCTAGAAAAGAGAATGGACAAACTACATGACAGCAACAAATAGGCAAAAAACCAGATGGAAGCCCAAAAGTAAATCCCTTCGAAAACACTGATCTTTCCCAAGCTGCAACAGCAGATGACAGCACAGAACCAGTGGACTTTGACTGAAGAGAAAGTGGTAGAAAGTTCCAAGCTATGAATCCACAAGTGGCCCAATCATTTAGAAGCATCAACTGCAGGCAGAGTTAGAAACATAGAAAACAAGAGCAGCAGTAGGCCATTAGGCCATTCAAGCCTACTCCAATCATTATGGTCATGGCTGATCCTCCAACTCAACAGCCAGATCCTTTGACCCCTGTGCCCCAAGAGCTATGTCTAACTCCTTCGCTTTGGCCTCAATTGCTTTATGTGGTAGTCAATGCCACAGGCTTGTCACTGTGTGAAGAAATTTCTCCTTATTTCAATCCTAAAAGATTTACTTGTATCCTTAAGCAATGATCCTTGGTTCTGGACATCTCACTATCGATAACAACCTTCTTGCATCCACCTTGTCTAGTCCTGTTAGGTTGTATAAGTTTCTATAACATCCCCCCCTCATTCTTCTAAATTCCAACAAATATAATACTAATCATTTCTATCTCTTCTTATATCAGTCCCACCATCCAGGAATCAGTTTGGTAAATCTTCTCTGCACTCCCTTCATAGCAAGGCCATCTTTCCTCAGATAAGGAGACCAAAACTGCACACAATATTCCAGGTGCAGCCTCACAAAGGTCCTGTACAATTGCAGCAAGACCTCCCTGCTCCTGTACTCAAATCGTATAACATTTGCCTTCTTTACTACCTGCTTGCTTACCTTTAGCAACTAGAGTACAAGTATCGTGCACATTCCATTTTTAATTGATAGCCATTCAAATAACGTCATCTTGTTTTTGCTATCAAAGTGGATAACCTCACATTTATCCACATTATGCTGCATCAGCCACGTATTTGCCCCCTCATTCTTTCCCCAATCATACTGAAGCATCTCTTCATTCTCCTCATAGCTCACCCTCTCACATTGCTTCATGACATCTACAAATCTAGAGACAATACATTAAGTTCCCTCATCTAATTAATTTATGTTGTGAATAGCTGGGATCCTTACACCAATCTCTGCCTGATATTCAGATTTCTATCAATCTCAATATCATGTGTTTTAGTTTTTAATTATAAATCACGAGAAGAAAACAAACACTGGAAAATCTCTGACAGCATCTGTGGGGAGAGAACAGAGCTAAAGTATGGATTAAAAAACTGGAAATAAGGTGAGATTTATAATGTTATCCTGGGGCTGAGTGGTGGTGGTGGTTAAACAATAGGGACCGATAGAGGGTCAGCGATAAGTGGAAGCTGGGAAGATTGACAAAGATGTCACAGACAAATAGAAACAAAGGGAATGTAAATGAAGACGATCATGACTAAGAACGATGTTGATAGTGGCACACTAAGGGATCAGAATGGTAGAACAAAGGTAAGCATATGCGACTGAGGGTAAATGAGGACAAGTATCAGATGGTCCAAGTGGGGTGGGGATAAGTGATAAAAGGAAAAAAGATGGGAAGTGGGATAAAATAAGTGATGGAAATAGAATCAGTGCAAGATGCCGCCATTCAGCCCTCTGAATCTGCACCGACTCTTCAATAGCATGTCACCCAAACCCATCCTCTCGCTATCTCCATAACCCTACACAGTTACCCTACTAATCCCCTTTAATATATACATCTTGGCACATAAGGGACAATTTAGCAAGGCCAATTAACCTGCACATCTTTGGACTGTGGGAGGAAACTGGAGTATCGGGAGGAAACCCACAGAAACAGAGAGAGAATGTGCAAATGCCACAGTCATCCAAGGCTGGAACTGAACACGGTTCCCTGGCACTGAGACGCAGTAGTGCTAACCATTGTGCTGCCTTTAACTCAATGAAAGACACGTCAATAAACAGATAGAAATAAAGGTGGAGATGAGTACACAGTCATCAGTCATAGAATCCCTACAATGCAGTAGGAGGCCATTCGACCCATCAGGTCTGCACCAACCACAATCCTACCCAGGCCCATTCGCATAACCCTCCACATCTACCCTGCTAATCCCCGTGACACTAGGATCAATTTAGCATAGCCAATCAAACTAACCCGCACATCTTTATTAGATTCCTGTTTACTGACTTTAGCTCAGCCTTCACCAGCATTATTCCCATGAAACTCATCTCCAAATTTTGTGGCCTGGGCCTCAGCACCTCCGTCTGTGACTGGATCCTGAACTTTCTAACCACAGACCACAATCAGTAAGACAATACCTCCTCCATGATCATCCTCAACATCGGTACCACACAAGGCTGTGTTCTCAGCCCCCTGCTATACTTCTTATACACCTCTGACAGTGTGGCCAAATTCCTCTCCAATTCGATTTTTAAATTTGCTGACAACACCACTGTACTGGGTTGGATTTCAAACAATGACGAGATAAAACACAGGAATGAGAGAATCTGGTGCGACAACAATAATCTCTCCCTCAATGTCAACAAGAGATCATCTTCAACTTCAGGAAGCCTAAAGATAACATGTTCCTGTCAACATCAATAGGACAAAGTAGAAAGGGTCGAGAGCTTCAAGTTTTTAGCCGTCCAGATCACAACCGATCCTGCCCCCCCCCCGACATTATAGTTAATAAAGCCCACCAGTGCGTCTACTTTCTCAAAGACTAGGGAAATTTGGTATGTCAGCTACTCCTCTTGCCAACTTTTACAGATGCACCATAGAAAGCATTCTCTCTGGTTGTATCATGGCTTGGTATGGCTCCTGCTCTGCCCATGACCACAAGGAATAAAGGTCATAAATGTCACCCAATCCATCATGCAAACCAGCCTTCCATCCACTAACTCTGTCTACAATTCCTGTTACCTTGGCAAAGCAGCCAGCATAATTAAGGAGCCCACAGACCCTGGTCATTCATTCTTCCACCTTCTTCCGTCAGGAAAGATACAAAAATCTGAGGTCACATACCAACCAACTCAAGAAATAGCTTCTTCCTGCTGCTGTCAAACTTTTGACTGGACCTACCTTGCATTAAGTTGATCTTTCTCTATACCTGAGCTATGACTGTAACACTATATTCTGCACTGTCTGGTATCTTTTTCTACAATACTATGTTTGGTCTGTATAACATAGAAGAAACAATACTTTTCATCGTAAATACATGCAAAATAAAATCAAATTAAAATTCAAATCTTTGGATGACAGGAGGAAACCAGAGCACCTGGAGGAAACCCACACGGACACAGAATGTGCAAATTCCACAGTCATCTGAGGTTGGAATGGAGCCCAGGTACCTGGCTCTGTGAAGCAGCAATGCTAACCACTATGCCACCCAACCAGTGCCATGCAAAGATTTGAAGCTGTTGAACTCACTGAAATGTTGTAACGCAGCTGATCAGAAGATGCTGTCAGACGTGGTGAGATTTTCCAGCATTTTCTGTTGTTGTTTTAGATTCTAGTATCTGCAGTAATCTTTTATAAAATGAGTTATTTCAATAGCATAACTGCATACATAACAGCTTCAACCAAATATTGTCAATGCTGTGTGGCTTCAGGGCAGGATCATGATGTTCTCTGTGACTAAAGCTGCCAAACGATGTGGCTAGAATGAGAGCAAGGGAGGACTGGGGCTTCACCAAGAACCAACATCTTCCGTGGAGTTGTATGTCAGAGTCTGCACCTTCAGGACAAAAGCGGAGAAACTGCAAAACAAATTGCTGACAATGGAGCAATTTATCAACATGCATCAATTTTTAACTCAAACTGTGCACAGATCTGGTATTTAGATATTGTACGTCGCCACTTCAACATCCCGAGAATCCGAATCATCAGTGGGAACTCGCTCTTTCAAACTGGGAAGAATGCAAAGACAGGAAGGGAAATAACCGCCCCATCCTTACCTTTCCACACTCATTCAGCACCGTCCCTGCTCCGCCATTCCCCGTCCTTACCTTTCCACACCTCATTCAGCATTATCTCCGCTCCGCCATTCCCCGTCCTTACCTTTCCACACCTCATTCAGCATTATCTCCGCTCCGCCATTCCCCGTCCTTACCTTTCCACACCTCATTCAGCACCGCCCCCGCTCTGCTATTCCCCGTTGACCGTTACTCCACGCGCCACGCGCTAACGGCTGCAGCCGAGGGCACCTTCGCCCATCCTCACAACCCATTGGCTCAGCGGCAAAGCGCGCACTCCCATTGGCCCTAACATCGGAGAGCGATATTCCCACGAGGTAGGCACGTGCTGCGGGGGCGGGGGAGAGCGCGCGAGGGCGATGAACCCAGCCGCAACCCCACATTAGGTAAGTAAAGGACTATTCTAGATGAAGGACTATTAGATCACTGTTTGTGTGGAGTTTGCACGTTCTTCCCGTGCCTATGTAGGTTTCCTGTAGGTGCTCTGGTTTCTTCCCACAGTCTGAAAGATGAGATGGTTAGGTGCATTGACCTAAACAGGCGTGGAACGTGGAAACTAGGGGAATTTCACAATAACTTCATTGCAGTGTTAATATAAATCTTACTTGTGCCTAATAAATAAACTTAATTATTTTCTAGACTAGTGTACAACATGCAGAGACAATGGTTCTGTCAATAATTTAGAGAATATTGGGCTCATGTATAATATATTGATGGCGGGGGGGGGGGAGGTGGAGGGGACATCTCTAATAACACGGAGGATACTGAACATAGATAACAAGTAGAGGGCAATAGAAATGTCTAACACATGGAAGGTATTGTACTAGTGTAACATAGAGGGCTATAGTTGGGTTTTTAATACACGGATAATACTAGTGTATAACATGGGTATTTGACATATCTGTAACACATGGAATGTACTGGACTAAGGTATAATATGTAGAAGCAATGGTCATTTCTAATAATGTGATGAATACTGGACATTTGCGTAGAGAGGATATGGAATTAGTATATAATATAGTGTTTTAGATATACCTATAATGTAGATTTTATTGGACTCATAAATAACATGTAGAGGCCTATGGATATGTCTGTAATAAATGGAGGATACTAGACAAATGTTTAACATGTAGAGGTTTATGGACAAATTTGTAAAACATAGAGGATACTGGGCTGTATTACTTGTGGAGGGATATGGCTATGGAGGGATATGATAACATGGAGAATATTGGACATATGGATAATATGTGGAGGGCAATGGACATATCCATTATATGTGCAGGATATTAGAACAGAGAACATTACAGCTATATATATGTGGAGGATACAGAGTAACACGTCTACAGCACAGACCCTTCAGCCCTCAGTGTTGTGTTGAAGTACATCTAATCCCAAGATCAAGCTATCCCACTCCCTATAATGCTGGTGTGGTATTAATATATTATTAATTTAGTGTATACATAATGGGCTATGGACATATTTATAATGTGAAGGATAATGGACAAGTATGTGAAGAGCTATGGACATCTATAACAGGGATACATGTATAATGTATCAGACAATGGAATGTTTATAACATGTAAAATGTACTAGATTAGTATAATAACATGTGGAGAGTATTGGACATTGAGGAGATTAACTGGCCTAAAGTATAACATTGGCCTGTGGACACGCCTATAATATGCGGAGAGCATTGGACTAGGTAGAAGCAATGGTTATGTCTATAATGTGAATACTGGGCTTGTGCGTGACATGTAGAAGACAACGAACATCTCATATGACAAGGAGGATACTGATCACCTGGGTAACATGTAGAAGGTTATAATAATGTTTGATAGCTGGAGGATAATGGATTAATGTATGGCATGTAGGTGGCATCAGGGACTCGGGTTCGATTCCTGGCTTGGTCACTGCCTGTATGGCATCTACACGCTCTCCCCATGTCTACATAGATTTTCTCCAGGTGCTCTGGTTTCCTTCCACAATCCAAAAGCTGTGCTTGAGAACATTGGTCATGCTAAATTCTCCCTCAGTGTACCCAAACAGGCGCCAGAATGTGGCAACTAGGGAATTTTCACCATAATTTCATTACTGTAAGCCTATTAAGGTGTAAGCCTTAAGGCTAGTAGATGTAAACCTACTTGTGATTATAAACTTTAAAAAAAAGAGGGTTATGGAGCATGTGGAGGGTACTGGAGTAGTGTACAATATATGGACTATGGTCAAGTCTATAACATGGAGAAGTCTTACCAAACCACATTATAACATGGAGGATACTGAACACATGAATAACACGTAGAAGGCTGTAGACATGTCCGTCATAAATGGAGATATTTGTCTATTGTATGACACTAAAGGGTATGGACAGGTTTATAATGTAGTGGACACAGGACATGTATGGAACATGTAGAGGGCTATGGACATTTGTAAGAAGAATACTATACTAGTATAAAACATGCAGAGTGTATTGGACATGTGTAGAGGATAAGTGGACTAGTGTGCAATGTATACAGGACTATGGACACATCTAAAACACATGGAGAGTACTGGACTATATAACAAATAGAGGCAATGGGTCATGTCCAATAATGTAGACAATACTGGACTTGTGTGTAACATGTAGATGTGGTTGAACATCTGTAATAAAATGTTGAGGATACTGGGCACATGGATAATGTGAAGAGCAATGGACTTGTCATTAGAGATGTCTATTCCCCTGTATACGTTATGCATACTATCAAATAAATCGGTTGGATTTAAAATTGGTGTTGCTAAATTCTTACCGAGTTCTTACTACCCCAGTCCAATGCGGCATCTCTACGTTATGTTATGATAAGCCAGTATTCTCCACATTATAACCAAAAGCAATGTAGTAGTTAGCACCGCTACCCCATAGGCAGAAGTTACATATTTGTAACGTGAAGAATAGAGGACTAGTCTAAAATATGTAGTGGGTATTGGACATAAGTAGAGGGTAACTGGGCCAGTGTTTAAAATGTGGAGGGCTATAGACATGTCCTTAATGGATGATACAGGACTACCGTATAAAATATAGAGGGAAATCTACAATGTGAAAATACTGGCCTAGGGTATAATGTAGAGAGGAATAGACAGCTCTAATAACATGGGGAGGATATTGAACACCTGATAACTGTAATGGAAAGATATATATGTGGAGGATACAGAGTAACATGTCTACAGATACTGAACAAATGTATAACATGTAGAGGGCTATGGACTTATCTTTAATGTAGAGATAATACTGGACTAGTGTATAACATGTGAATGGACATTTGTATAATGGTGACCAATTCTGGTCGGAAAAAAAGGAACAATTCACCATAGAACGTGCTGGTAAATTTGTGAAAACCGGGGAAAGGGATAATTGGAGGTAGGTAAAACACCACAACTCTGATGTTGCTACCTGCTGAATCTACCCACCAACCCATCATCAATTACCCACAGACAGCTTAAATACAAGCTACAAAGCTGTTGCACCTAACATATGCATTAAAGTCCTGCTGAGATGGTAGAAATCTGAGACAAAACATGTCCCAGGATGGCTTGACTGAAGACAAGAGACCAAATGCAAGATTGTTGGCCATCTTGGTGTGTATAACATGTTGAAGGGATGGACATGTATATATGTGGAGGAAATGAACATGTCTATAACATGTGGAAGGTATTGTGATATGATGTGCATGTACTTTCAAGGGAGTGCATCTTAAACCATTGTCACCTTGATAGGGTATGATGCATTAGACGCACGTCCAGCAGGTGGTGGGAAAATAGCAGAAATCCAGGTCATGTATATTCCTCACAGTCCCCAATGAACATTAGCTTCAAATATAGAACCCATATTATTGTATCATCAAACTTTGTGCAATATTGGGATGTTTATGTCAAAGAAGAAAAATTAACAAAGAGCGATGGATAATTTATAACATATTGAAGGAAATGGATATGCATGTAATATGTAGCAGGAAATCAATTTGTGCAGAATATGCAGAGGGGAATGGGTGCATCGACAACACGGAGGGGAATGGGCGGATTGACAACACAGAGGACAGATAGACAACACAAAGAAAAATGAGTAGATACAGAGAATGCGACGGAAATGAAGATAGGAAAAAGTGGTAAAGGAGCAGGTATAATATGCATTTTTCATTATTAAGCTGCCAACAGCACGGTATCGTATATTTAACTTTCTTTGAATTCATGAAGGTGAATTACACAGCGACAACAACAAAATAAGGAACTACAGAGTGTTCCATATCTATTCCTTTCCATTCCAGGAATTCATTGTCTGTGTTAAATATACCCAGGGCAGGGTAGAGCACAAGTTAAATGAAGAGTAAACCAACCCTTACAAAAACACTTAACTGAAATGTCAGCTTAGGTTATCAAAAGAAGTTTGATAGTGCCCTTGCAGCTAGAAGACAAAGGTGATGCATCCCACTGAATTTGAATCCACGTTGTCGAGATGAAAGGCGTGGTTGTACACAATTGTATACTGACACTCGTGTACAATTAGCAACATCAGTTGACTGCCCAGTGAAGAATGACATCATCTGAAAGTCTCTCAAAGGTTTTATTAGCTTGAGAATGTAGTGTCACCCTTAATACATTGGTATCATCGTAACTGTTGCTCAGTGGATCATAGCAGATCTCTGAATTTTTAAACAAAACAAACAGCATCCTATGCAATCGTTTCAATTCTCCAACAGAAAACTCTCGACCCATCCTGTTAAAGCTGAGACTGCAACAGATTCAAGGAAGAAAAGGCCCAGTTTGCTGGCTGAGCTAGAGTCTCCCAGAGAACAAAAAAAATCACTCGTACAACGTGTGAAAAAAAAGTAATTTAAAAGCTAAATATGTACAGTTTTCTTTATATCATTTCCTGGACTGGCTTCTTGATATTCTGATTCAACTTTATCTTACTGCTGCCATTTTCCATTATGGAGAAACATATTTCATTTGTCGATGGCATAGCACTTCCCATTGCTTAATACTTCCAAAATAATTTAGTTCCTTGGGCCTAAACACATACCAATCATGTGTCTCAGGCAAGAAGTGCTTGCATCATTTAAAGAAAAAAAACATAGCCAAAAGCTTTTATAAAACAAGAACATCAACACCTTGAGCAGTTAGAAATACTGCTTGTTGCAAATGCTGTTGTCTCTGGCACTTCAAATTACCAAGTAGTAATTTGGTGTGAGGAGTGAGAGAATACCTAGCTCTTTGGGGAAAGAAAAGAAAACCAAAGGCCTCAAAGATCCACAGTTCCAACCCATCTCTGGTATATTCTGGCCAAAACCCTGATAACCCACCTCTGTGTCTTGCTTTAAAAGTCATCAAGTAATGGATTGATTCAAGCCAAAATATTACAAATGTTATAAGGTATGTACATTCTTCCTCACACCATCTTTCCCTCTTTCATTGCCTTGTTACTCCACAAGAGCTAATTTCAATTAGTTCTGTGTTATAAGAGAAAATACCAATTGTTGCCTGGAACATTCATCCCCCCACCCCTGCCACTGCCACCGCCCAGTTTTATACCTGGTCAATGCAGCCGTACGATCGAATTGTTTAAAAAAATCAGAATCAATAAAAATCGACATCATCTGAATTTGTTGCCCTTAAATAGTGCATTTATTTAAAGTGGGCTTTAATACTATAATGGTGTATTCAGAATTCAGGTGAATTGACTTATCCCACCAACCCTCTCCCTCCCCACAATCTGGGTTGTATTTCCAAGATTCCCATTGTTCTTTGAAAAAAGTGTAATCTACTCTGCACCATGTGCAAAACTCTTCCCTTAACTCTACTTTGGATAGTGATCTTGAGACTGGGCCCATTGGCAAAGTACAGCTAAAATTTTAATATATGAAAATAAACACTATGGGCATTGCAAATACATTGTGCGGTTGGCATAACCCCTGAGTGTGTTGGCATCTCACTCACCTTTTACCACTCCCCACAAATAAATATTCAGTGACGATGCACCAATGCTGAACGTAGATGTTCAGTGCAATGGCTTACATGTCCCATTGTTTTTAATTAACTCTCAGGATTCTGGTAAAGCCAACATTTATTGCCCATTTTAACTTGCCCTGAGAAGATGACAGTAACTGAGTAAATGATTAAACCGTTTCAGGGCTTGCTAAGAGTCAACCATGTCAGTGTGGGAATGATGTTACGTCGAAGCTGGATAAGTTTCCTTTCTTAACTGAAAAATAATGAACCCAATTGGATTTTTACCATAATCCAACAGTAAAAATGAAGTTGATATCAGCTTTTTATTTTCAGATGTTTGAAATGGAATTCAAAATCTCCAACGGTCATGGTGGAAAGTAAACTTATGTTCCCTGGATTATTAATTCATAAATATAACCACCACACAAACTATCCTCTTCTCGGCAGTGACAATTTAAAACCAAATCCCTTGTTAAAGCTAAGCTGTTGCTTGATGATGGAGTCATACAATCATAGAATGAGACAGCACATAAAGAGGGTGTTTAGCCCATTGTGCCAATGCTGGAAGTGTCAACTTGAAAGCCTTGTAAAGAAAACCATGTAATTGGTGAGTCAGAAACATGTGCAATTTTTTTCCTCAGCAGTGTGTGTATGTGGTAACAGTGAAGCGTCTCATTAATTACTTTTTTAAAAAGCGAGTTCCCTTAACAGGCAGCCCAGGCCCATGACCTGGCTTCTTGGAAGTGGGTCTTTTACTGTTGGGATAGCAAGGCGCTCCGGTTGGCTTTCATCTTCTCCAGCCTCTTCGATAGATGGCTGTTGCTCATTTCCAGCTCCTCAATTTTATCCAGTGCTGAACGGACCTGTCAGGGAACAATTGGTCATAGATTCATATATGAGTAGTTCTCCAGTTGCCTACTGCACCTAAACGTTGAGAGATGATCAGAGTCCAAAACTTCTATCTTGGCCAAGCAAAGGCTTTTCAAACAATATTTTACTTTTTCCAGAGGCATGAACCATCTTTTTTGAGAAACTTTAATTTTTCCAGTTTTTTTCCTCCAACTTGCCTGAATCAAAACTAGTGATACTACAGAAATGGATCATTAAATCACTACATCTCCTTTCTTTCAGAGTCACAATAGATTTGCCTTGTCCACTTCACCAGCCTTTCCGTTCAACAGATCTTCCTCCATCTCCAGCGTGACACCACCACCAAAGACTTCTGACCCTCCCCTTCAGCATTCTGAAGGCACCATTCTCAGTGACACTGGTCCACTTCTCAATCACCCCAAACACCCTCCCCTTCTGTGGCACCTTCAGATGCAACTGTAGGAATACAACATCTTTTAGGAGATACAACATCTTTCCTTTTTATTTCCTCCCCACCATCAAGGGCCCCAAACATTTCTTACAGATGAAAAAGCAATTTAAGAGTTTTTAAATTTAGTATATTATATTTACTCTCACAATGGGAAAACCAAACACAGATTGACAGTAACATTGAAAAACATTTCTTTTCATCCCACTAGTATAACTCCAAGATTACAGTTGTCTGTCATTTCAATTTTACCCCCCATTTTGACCTTGACCTCCCAACTATTCCAATGAAGTTTAAGGAACAACACCTCCTCTTTTGATTCAGCACTTGAAAGCCTTCCATATTGAGTTCTGAATTCACCAATTTCTAACTGTAACCTCTGCTTCCATGTTTTTGATAGTCATTGATGATGATTCTGCTATTCCAATTCCTTCCCATTATCCTTGCATATCATTTCTTTTGTCACTGTTTAAAAATAAAGGATCATCAAATGAGAAGAAATTATTTTTCTGTGCTGTAAGTCTTTGGAATTCCTCCTTTAAAGCAGGTGGAAGCAGAGACTTTGAATATTTTTTAAGGCAGAGGTAGATAGATTCTTGACAAATAAGGGAGTGAAAGATTGTAAGGGGTACAAAGAACAGTATAGCACAGGAATAGGTTCTTCAGTACTTCAAGTCTGCGCCAATCACATTTACCAATCTAAATCAACTGCTTATTCCCAGTTTGTTCTTAAACGTAGCTAATGTAACTGCCTCAACCACCTTGTTTGGCAGTTCATTCCAGGCCCCCATCACCCTCTGCGTAAAAAAACTTCCTGCACATTTCCACTGAACCTTTCCCCCCTTAACTTGAACTTGTGTCCCTTTGTGATCGTCATTTCTGCCTTGGGAAAAAGCTTCCAACTGTTCACCCTATTTATACCTCTCATAATTTTAATAAACTTCTATCAGATCACTCCTCAGCTTCTGTCTTTCCAGGGAAAACAATCCCAGTTTATTCAATCTTTCCTCATAGCTAATACCTTATGTACCAAGTAACATCCAGGTAAACTTTTTCTGCACTCTTTCTGAAGCATCCGCATATGATAGCATGACGACCAGAATTGGACACAGTATTCAAATGTGGCCTAACCAACATTTCATACACCAGTAATACAATTTGCCAACTTTTATGAGTTGATGCCCATCCAATGAAGGCAAGCATGCCATATGCTTTCTTCACCACCTTTTCCACCTGTGCTGCCAATTTTAAGGATCTGAAAAGCTGTACTGCCAGATCTCACTCTATCTATGCTCCTGATTGTTTTGCCATTTATTTTATAACTTGGATCTACCAAATTGCATCACTTTGCATTTGACTGGATTAAATTCCATCTAATTTCTCCGCCCAATTTTACAATCTATCCTGCTATATTCTCTGATAATCTTCATCTAGTCTGCACTAACACTCCAACATAGCATCTTATCTAGGTCCTATCCCCATAACCTCATGTATTTACCACACTATTCCTCTAATCTACACATCCTGGGACACTAAGGGGCAATTTAGTATGGGCAATCTAACCTAACCTGAATTTCTTTAGGCTGTAGGAGAAAACTGGAGCACCCAAAGGAAACCCACATACACACTACAAGAACATACAAACGCCACATAATCACCCAAGGCTGGAATCAAACCTGTTTCCCTGGCAGTGAGAGGCAGCAGAGCTTGCTGCTGTGTCATCCAAATGTCATTAAATAATGCTCTGGATAATATCATTAAATCTTTTTTGCCCACCTCATATCTCTACTTGCTTTAAATTTGTTACAGCTCTAAATTGTTCCAGTTTCAATAAAAGATCAGGAACCTGAAACATTGGGCAGAATTTACTTGGCCTGGCTGCCATGTAGTGGGTGGGACATGAACCATAGAAATCATAGAAACCCCACAGTACAGAAAGAGGCCGTTCGGCCGAACGAGTCTGCACCGACCATAATCCCATCCAGGCCCTACCCCCACATCCCTACATATTTCACCTACTAATCCTTCTAACCTACACATCTCAAGACACTAAGGGCAATTTAAGCATGGCCAATCAACCTAGCCTGCACATCTTTGGACTATGGGAGGAAACCAGAGCACCCGGAGGAAACCCGTGCAGATACGAGGAGAATGTGCAAACTCTACACAGACGGTGACTTAAGCCAGGAATCAAACCCAAGTCCCTGGAGCTGTGAAGCAACAGTGCTAACCACTGTGCTACCATATCACCCATGCATACTGTGCTGAACCATACAAATGTCCATTGACCTTGCGTGCGATTTTTAAACCTTGGGGTGAGCATGGCTGAAAATCCCACCCATTAACTCTTTCTCTCACTGCACATGCTGCCTGTCCTGAGTTTTTCCACTATTTTCTGTTTTAATTCTATCAAATCCGTCTGTTATCGTGTATAAACAGACATCTCATCTATTCTGACTCTCCTCACTCCTATACTCTTTAATATTCCTCTTTTCTAGTAAGTAATGGCCTTTTGCAACAAAAGTTATGATTCTACTTCAACGTAGCGTGTTGGAGTGGTTTCCACATTTTCACCTAGCTCGATTAATTAAGGTAGATTTCTCCTAAACTCTGTAACAATTTTTTTTGTGATTTTCTTCAGTTTGTGATCTCCCATTTTCATCTCATTCCACAGTGAAAACAATCACTGGCTGCTTAAAATAAACTTTCTCAATCCCAACAAAAAAATTCCTAACTTCTCAAATGCCTCACATCACTGTACCAGTAATTGTCTCAGCCCCAGGACATTACTGAAAGTGTAGCCATCTTCAACTGCTCCAGCATAAAATCAGAAGTGAGGATGTTCACAGAAGATTGCACTATGTTCAGCACTATTCATAACTCCTCAGATATTGAAGCAGTCTGTCTCCATATACAAGATAACCTGGACAACATTCTGGCTTGGGTTAATAAGTGGCAAGAAACATTCATGCCACACAAGTGCTAGGCAATGACCATCACCAACAAAACAGAATCTAACCATTGTCCCCTTGACATTCAATGCCATTATCATCTCTGAATCCTTCACTTATCAACACCCTGGGGGATACCACTGACAAGACACTGACCTGGACTGACCAAATAAATACTGTGGCTATAAGAACAGTTGAGAAGCTGGGAATTCTATGATAAGTAACTCACCTCCTGACTCCTAAAACCTGTTTATCTACAAGACCAATGTCATGTATGTCATGGAATATTCTCCACTTGTCTGGCTCTGTAGATTTCCAACAACTCTGAAGAAGCTCAACACTATCCAGCATGTTTGATTAGACCCAATCTATCACTTTAAACCCTATCTAAACTGACCATTGGAACATCCACAAAGACAGTAGAATATTTGTGAGGAGATAAGTAAACAACAATTTTTTTTCTCTAAGTTCAAAATGGACATCAGATAACGAAGGTGACAATATTGTGATAATTTACATTATATTATTTGAGCTCCTTTGAGCCTCAGTTAACTGCTTCACTGTACCTCTCTTTGGAGCTTGCGCTTCTCAGCCTTAAGTTCATCTTCCACTTTTTCTGCATTTTCTGCTGCCGTTTTGTATCGTAAAACCTGGTTTTCGAGACGAGCGATCTGAAATATTCCCCATGTGCACCCCCAGGAAATGACAAAACATGAAATAATTCCATCAGAAATGTGGAAAATGCTATATTAAAATGGATAAATAGTCAGGCATCTTCCATTATTAGCAAATCACATAAGATAGTGACAATAACGTGACAAGACTTGTTACATGGTTTACTTTGGAGCGTTTAGTCCATTGTTTTGTGGATGAATACAACTGTCAGTTGGCATTAGTGATGAGATAATTGGCAAGTTGATTCATTTTGGGAGGTGAACGTTGAGGGAGGAATGTTGACAAAGCTCTTTGAATAATACTATGGAATCTTTAACGTTTACCTGAATCACAGAACAGGCAAATGCGGTGTCTCCTATGAGAAACAGAACATCTCACATGTTGGCACCTTAGATTTTACACTGAAGTCCTCAAGTGAGGTCTGGACTACAACTTCCCCATTCAAAGGCAAGACAAGTACCAATTGAATGAAGTTGACACCACCCTCCCAGAATAGTTCCTTGAACCCAGAATTCTGCTTACACCAGAAATAACGGCATACTCCTCAGTTTAGGATGCAAGTTAAGGCATTTTATATAAACATCTAAATATAACTCTAAAATTCAACTTGAAGATCACAAAAGATCAAAAAAGGCCATTTGGACGAAGAGCCTATGGATAGGCAGAGAGCGTCTGAGATGGTGGAAAATGTGCAAGGACTGCAGGAGATTAAATAACTAGGAAAATTCTATATAGATAAGAGTGTGCTTATGCTGTAGGAAGAGATGAAATGGATGAGTAGATTCCACGACGGGTGAGTGTGTGCATAGGCTGTACCAAGAGATTAAATGAGTGGGTAGAGACCACGTTAGAGCAGAGATTATAAGTGCTGTGCAAGAAGTGGGACAAATGGGCTGAATGGACTGTTCCCATTCTGTACTTTGTCAAGTACGAGTGTTATAAAGTTATTAAATACTTACATTTTGTTCCAGTGCCGTTATTTCCTGTTCAGTTTTGGTGAGTTTAAACTTGTATTCGCTGATTTGTCTGTTAGCATCCCCTTTAAAACACACACATATACACACATACGTCAGTTGCAATAATCCAAAGCTGCAGTCAATGTTGGGCTGGCCAAATTCTAAAGGACCTATTTGACAGACTAGGTCTGCAGTAGGTGGTGAGAACCACAATGAGGGGAAAAGCTACCTGACCTCATTGTCTCCTTGTTATAGAAGCATATATCCTTCAGAGTATTGGTAGAAATGATGACAGCACAGTCCTTGCGTAGATGAAGGCCCATCTTCACACTGACGACACTCTCTGTCATGTTGTATGACACTATCACTGTGTCGAATGGGATACATTGAGAACAGATTTAGCAACTCAAACTGCATGTGACATCCTCGGGACCATTAGCAGCTGCAGACTTATTTTTAACCACAATCTGTAATCTCATCGTCTGGCATATCTTTCACTCTAAAATTACCACACGGCCTGGGATCAACCTTGGTTCAATGAAAAATACAACACAGTATAACAGGACAACCTGGTGAAGCTACAAGACTGTATGCATGACATTCAGCAGAAACAGCACACAATAGATAAAGTGAAGCAATCTCACAACCAGTGGATCAGATCAAAGCTCTGCAGTCCATATTCAATCATGAATGTTGGTGGACAATTAAACAATTCACTTTATAAAGAAGGTCCATCAACATCCCAAAGCTTAATGATGGTGGAACCTAGTACAATTGCAAAAGACAAAATTGTAGTCTTTGTAGCCATCTTAAGCCAAAAGCACCAAATGAATGATTCATCTCAGCCTTCACCCAAAGTCTCCAATATCACTTCAGACAATTAGATTTACTACACATAATTTCAAGAAACAGCTGGCTGAACTGAATACAGCCAAGATCCCAACATCATTCCAGCTGTAGTGATGAAGGCATGTGCTTCAGAACCAGCTGTGTCCCTGGCCAAGCTGTTTGTTACACCTCAAACAATGTCATATACTCGATAAAGTGGAAAATTGTTTGGTATATCCTGACCACAAAAGGAGGAGAAATCTAATATACTATATTCTAATCCTAATACTAATCCAATTTATTATATTCAGTGCTTACCACCATTTTTTCAAGAGCATGTAGCAAAATATTCTGACCTTGAACCACTCTGGCTTTTCTTTTTTCCTTTACAATATTTCTCAAAATACACTTCTTTGACCAAGCTTTGGGTTATCTGACCTGATAACTCCTTGCATGGCTTGGTGTCAAATTCTGTTTTCTAAAGCTCGTTTGAAGCACCTTGAGATGTTTTATAGTTAGATATAATATTTACTGCTATGATGAAGGGAAAGAATGAGTCAAACATGAAGCGGAAAAAAGCAGGGAAAATGTGGAGAAGGGTAAGAGTGGGGGCAAAGATGTTAGAGTGAAAAGGAAAACACATAGCACATCACAATAGAGAGTCGAAGGAAAGGATGGGGCCAAAATGCAAAGGAGGCAGGTAGAGAATGGGTGAACATTGGGGGTGGAGGACAGGGTGAACATGTGGGTGCAGGTGAGGAGTGGGTGATCACAGGATGAGTAAAAGACGGGGTGGGGTAGAGGATGAGGTGAACATGGGGTAGGATAGAGGGTGGGGTAAACACAGTGGGGGAGAGAGTGGGGTGAACACGGGGTGGGGTAGAGGACGGGGTGAACATGGAGGAATAGAGGCTGGGATGAACACGGGGTAGAGGATGGTATGAGTACAGGGATGAGTAAGAGAATTGAGGAGGGAGTGAATACTGGGTAGAGGATAGGAATGGGGAGGGGGAAGATGGGTGAAGACAGAGTTGGAGGCAGGGAGAATAGACTCATTTTGCAGATAGCTGGCTTGCACGAGGGTCAGCAATGCAACTGAAGAGCCCAAGAGTGTTCTTGCAATCCTGATTGTGCATAGATCCCAGGGTCTGAGCATTGCGCACTCACATGCTTGGTCACAGTGAACAGAATCCAGCAGAACTTGTGACCTGTACAGTTGACATCATCCGGTATGTTCACGAAAATAATCATTAATAAAATCCACACACATAGGCATTATATACAGACATACAAACATGCTATACATGTATAGGCACCTACACAGGCACCATACACACAAACATACAGATGAATACATATAGTAGATGATGGAGTTGGAACTTACTTTGGACTTCGATCACCTGCACATCTGTCCCATTTTCCAAGATGCTGTCACTGGAAGCTGCCTTTTCTGTTTTTCCACTCATGGATCTCTCATCCAGTTGTGCTTTTAAATTTTTAATCTGACGTAAAAAAGACTGATTCAGCATGGAAGGAAATGAAAAGCTGAATCTGAACACTGAAGACATCAGACCATAATGAAAGTTTATCCGGATCAAGATTCAGATAGCATCAGTCTCAATCTCAACCCAATCTTCTTCCCACAATAATACACTTCACTAATCACTTAGCTGATTGGCTACCCTTATAGTCAGCAGACTTGTAGAGATATTTATCCTATCAGTTCAGGCTTGGTTTGAATCCAGACTAACAGTAAACTTTGGCTGTCTGACCCACTCAAGATTATGGAAATGTAAGAAACAAGCAACAAAGCAAAAGAAAATCAGCTCCCTTTCATTCCCACAGATCAACTCCATTCCCTTCGTATTATCCATTTCCCTCCTCCTATCTCTCCCCATCTTCTCACACTCCCTTTCCTATCCTCTTCTCTTCCTCCTCCATCCTGCCCTTCCCCCATGTCTCTCCAACCTGTCCACTCCAGTTCCCATCATCTCTTTAACCTGTCCCCTTCCTCCCCTCCCTGTCCCTCCTTGATCAATTGATCTCCTTCCCTCCTTTAGCCTGGCTCTTTCATCCCAGCCTCTCTCCCTTCTCCACCTTTCATTCACCACCCTGCCCCATAGTAGATCCTTACCTGCTCTAATAACGCTTCTTTTTCATCTATGAACTTTTTTACCCTAAAGTCTGGAGAGAGGGGAAACAAACAGAAAGGTCTTTATAAACAGTTGAAAGTGAGAATCATTCAAGTTTGAAAAAAAGCACAAGATTTAAGAGAATGAGGAAATGTTAAAGTTAGTGTAGAAAGTTGAATGAGTTATTCACATACCACAAGGCACGGCAAAGGTCAGCCTAGGTTTAGTTCAACGTCAGTGTGATTGCTGGAACATCGGGATGCATGCAAACAGTTTAATCTTCCATTCTGTTTAGCATGCAAATTTTCTACAGTCAAACAGAACTGGAACACAAAATCTCATTATCCTTTTAACTTGGGGTTATATCAAAAATTATAACACACCAGAGATTTAAAAAAAAAAGCAGAAAAGGAAGACAGACAAGGAGGCAGAAAGAGACTGAGACACAGCAGTACACAAATAGAGACAGAAAAAGGGAGAAAGAATGAAGAAAGATGTGAGAAGAAGACAGAGATCTGAAGAGAAACAGAACAAGAATGAGAGTGACAGAGCAAGAATAAGTGACACTGAAGTAGATACAATGAGAGAAAGAATGGAAGACACAAAGAGGATGTAATAGAGAAAAAGAGGGGGAAATCCTCCAGTGGATTAAAGTCAGCCTCATGCACCGACAGGTTCAGGGAACATCCATGCCCACTAAACCCAATACACTCAGTGTTTAGTATTGTCACTGCTTAATTATAAATCTTTGAATTGTGATGGGCTGGTGTAGAGTATGAGAGGCGGGGAGGTGTTTCCTTGGTGTGTTATAACTAGATTAGTGCACAGTTTGCAGTCGGCAGATTAGGTTTTTGCAACATAAATATTCAATAATCTGTTTTTAAAAAATACACATCTACTCGAGTTAATGTAAGGTGACAGCTTATGAAAAGATAAATGTGAAGTGCAAGGCAAACAAACGTGACACCAAAAAGGAGTTACTGAGAACTGCCACAAAATTATCCTAGCATTCTCATCGTTCACATCTCCAAATGTTCTGTTGTTACCAGAATCTCAAATGGTATTTTACTACTGCCACTCTCAAGAATACTGTCCTAGAGAATGAAGGCCTATGCCTTCTTGCTCTCACATTTCTATTTCTGGAATCTCTTCAGGGATCTGTCCTTGCCCTTTTCCTGTTTCTCATCTACAGGCTGCCCCTTGGCAACATAATCTGCAAACACGGCATCAGTTTCTGTAGGTATATTGACAACATCAGTAACCAAAGCACTGATGAAAGGACATTCTGTCTCAAAACATTGCTCTAGTTTGTCTCTGCAGATGCTGACAGATCTGCTGAGATTTTCCAACGTTTTCTGTTTGTTTCAGATTCCAGCATCCACAGTATTTTGCCTTTAACTTCCACTCCCTGGCAACTGTGTGAGGTGAACTAGACTATTGGCAAATTTTGTGTCATATTTGACACTTAGATGAACATATTCCATCCTCCTTAACATCACTCATCACCAGCCCAGTTTCAGCTTAAACATCACCACAACCCCCAATCATGCCTTATTTGCCTCTGGATGTAACTCTCCCAAGGTACTCCTAGCCCACCACTCACTTTCTACCCCCATTTCTATTTCCATGAAGTTGAACTAATTGAAAATGTTGTCCACATACTTTCTGGCACTAAGTCCTGACATGCACATCATTCATCCCTCTACTGGCTTACTCACCTTGGCTCTTAGCTCAGCAGAACATTGACTTAAAAACTGCCACTCTTATTTTCAAAATTCGCCATGCCTTACCCCTCCCCACCTTGTAATCTGCTTCTAAAACTTACTCCTCTGTGTTCTATGAATTCAGATTGCCTAAACATTTCCACCTTATAATCATTGGTGGTCATGCCTTCAGCTACCAGAGGAGTAAGTTTAAAAAGTCCCTCCCTGAACCTCTCAGCCTTGCTATGGTCTCTCTTTTAAGATGTCCTTTTAAACCTCACTCTTTGAATAAGCTTCTTATGCAGTAGATTTATACTGACCTACACAACACTACTGTGAGGAACATTGGGATATTTTACTATGTTATAGATGCTAATATAAATACCAGTTGTTGCTGACTGCAATACCACACAGCAATAGGATTGAGTTCTGTGTCTGTGATTACACACACAGTAATGGGATTGGGTTCTGTGTCTGTGATTGCACACACAGTGATAGGATTGAGTTGTGTGTCTGTGATTGCACACACAGTGATAGGATTGAGTTCTGTGTCTGTGATTACACACGCACACCAATACGATTGGGTTCTGTGTCTGTGATTACACACACACACCAATGGGACTGGATTCTGTGTCTGATTACATACAAGGTAATGGGATTGAATTTTGTGACTGCGATTACACACAGCTATGGCATTGGGTTCCGTGTCTGTGATTACACGCAGGGTAATGGGATTGGGTTCTGTGTCTGTGATTACACACACAGCAATATAATTGAGTTCTATGTCTGTGATTACACATAGCAATAGGATTGAGTTCTGTGTCTTGATTACACACAGCAATGGCATTGGGTTCCGTATCTGTGATTACACACAGGATAATGGGATTGGTTTCTATGTCTGTGATCACACACTGCAATGGGATTGGATTCCGTACAATGGGATTGGGTCCTGTGTTTGTGATTTCTTGGTACACTGAGGAATGTACGAGTTCTGGGAGCTTTGGTCTACAGCAAACCCATGTTGAATTTCAGTAAGGTGTACTTAATACATAAATAAAGTTAATAGAATTGCAGAAAACCTAAGGCCTGTCAACCTTGGTAGGGACTCCTTTCTGTTCAACCTGGTGGACAAATTGAAACATTTAATTATGGTTGCAAACTGATCCTGCAGACACCAGGGTCTCAAATCCATCTACATTAGGAATATAGAATCAGTGGGAGCGAATGGGCTGTCTTCCCTTGCTGAGTTTTCACTGAAATGCAGTTTTTCCCTTCAGTATATTCTTTAAACAGCAATAGCATTATTAAGCGATAAGCAGCATGCAGATTTTCCCGTGGGGAACACCAAGAAACATTACATTGAATATTCTGTAATTTGACAATATACTCAATGCATCAGTGCATAGCAGCTTCCCTCCAAGTTCCCACTTTCAGCTTAAGGTCTTGCTGAATGTCTATCTCCTAACAGCCCACTGGAGAAAGTAGAGGGTTTACACAAACATATCACACCATGTCTCCCATCTAGCTTTCCTCCTGATCTTCAGAGGGCATGTATTATACCTGGGCTGCATTCCATGGGTGTAGTTTGCCTTCTAAAACTTTCCTTGAGTACTCACTCATTGTGTGCATGTCAGTCCAGATGGGCTCAATAGGAGTATGGAAGTGGTAAAGCATCACAACCAATTCCCAGTTCAACCATTAGAATCAAAAAAGCACACTTTCCAGCACTAGCTGTCAATGTGGACATGGAGTCTGAGTGATAAACAGGCAAAAAACAGTGCTATTGATAGCATCTAGCACCACAGTAGGGAAACTGCAAACCTGGTTCATGGATACAAAACAGTACATGCTGATTGGAGTGCTACTTGGGACAGGAGCTGGAGAAACCCAGCAGAGTGAGGAGATCGAGTTCTTTCAGATCCAGGGTGTACAGCAAAATGCTGCCACCTGCTGAAACAAGGAGGGACACTACACTGATTCTAGTCAATCATAATCGTGCAGAGATTTGTTGGAAATCCCAATTTTAACATGGGGAAGTCAAGGATAGTAAACTCATATCAGCATACAGCACTGAGCTATTTTAAGTCTTAGGCTTCACCGTCTGGGAGGAAGGACTCCTGCCAGAGATGGGATTCTCCATTGCTAGGGATCAACTGCAAGAACAGACACATATTAAACACACACACCTGCACATGTACCTACACACATCTCTGCAACTGCGTATGTCCCTGCAAGCATATCCAGACCTGCACATACATCCATACCTCCCTACACATCCACATCTGCACATGTACCTGCATGGACACGTGCATCTTCACATGTACCTGCATGCACACCCACACCTACACATATGCCTGTGCCTGCACCCGCACTTACACATGTACCTGCATGTGCACACACACCCGGACATGTACCCTCACACGCACTCGCACATGTATCTGCATGCATACCTGCATGTGTATCTGCACGCACACCTGTACATGTACCTGCACAAGTTCCTGCATGCACACCTGCACCCACATATGTACCTGCATGTGCACCCACACCTGGACATGTACCTGCATGTCCAGATGTGGGTACATCTGCACATGTACTTGCAAGCATGCCTGCAGATGTACCTGCACGCACATCTGCACATATACCTGCAAACACACCCGCACTTGCATGCGCACCCACACATGTATCTGTTCGCACACCCACACCTGCACATGTACCTGTACCTGTACCCTCACATGTGCCTACACATGTACCTGCATGCACACCTGCACACATACCTGCACACATATCTGCATGCACACCCCCATCTGCACATGTACCTGCACACACATTCCCGCACTTGCACACACATCCCCGCAACTGTGCACACACTACACATGCACCTATACACACATCCACACATGTATTACACATACACCTGCATATACATACCCACACTGCACATATAGCTGCCCACACACCCATATCTGCACACGTACTTGCATGCACACCTGCACACGTATCTGCACATGTACCCATGCATGCACATGTATCTGCATGCACATCTGCACATGTACCTGCGTGCATGCACGCCCCCATCCACGCGCACATACTCGCACCTGCACAGACTTGCATGCATACCCGCACCTGCATGCACTCTCACACAAGCTCACATACTTGGAAACACCTCCGCACCGACCCATTTTTCTGCATGCACACCTGCACATGTACCTTCACCTGCACACACACTTGCATGCACACCCACACCTGCACACATTTCTGGACCCAAACCTGCATGCACACCACACCAGCATGTGTCTGCATGCACACCTGTACCTGAAAACACTTTTGCACACATCCACACCTGCATGCATCCCTGGACTCATACCTGCATGTACACCACAACAGCACATGTACCCGGATGCATCTCTGTACCCACACCTGCACGCACCCCTACCTGTCCATGTACCAGCATGCACACCTACACCTGGTTATTTTTTTCCCTTACTTAGCCAATATCCTTTTTCAAGATAGCTGCTGCTCTGGCTAAGACAAATTAACTGAGTGCAGTCTAGGTGTTTTCTCCTGTTGTTCAGTAGTACTTTTCACTGATGGAACAGTATTTTCCTATATTTTGAAAGGCAAAACCTGGACCTTATAAACAAGAGCGAGGGTCCTACCCAAGCTGCTAACATGTAAATAGTCTTTTTTTGAGACACATTTACAAATCAACTGTGTCACAATTCAGTTTAAAGCACAAGGTATAGAATGAATCAAAGCTTAGAACTGTTTGATCAAAATCTACAGAGTTGACCCTTTATTCAGACTCCAGCTCAGTGATGCAGTATCGTTTCATGCTTATACCACGCAGCTGTTTTAAGACAGTTTGAGGCACTCAATCCATTGGAAAGCTGTAATATAATGTTAGACAGTTGCCCGATATACATTGAATTTCAGTTCTCTCAAGTATCAATATACAAGGCACATTGACAAGAATTCATTGGCTTCACATACAACCTGTATAACATGAAATCACAGATCTTCTATCATTATTCAGGGTATCTGTAGGGGCCACACAACTGTACCCCTGTAATAGCTAACATAAACTTATAGGTGAGGTCATATTCTGAAGGGCCAGATAAGAACACAACAGAATAGCAGTGAAAGCATGTAAATAGAATCAGCACAGGACAGACACATAGTTAGCAGTCAGGTGGTATGTCATAATATTTAGTCAACAAGCAGACGGGAATGTATTAAGTAATAGTCTGCATAGAAACAGAAGATTAATTATTTGTATAGTCTGCAAAGGGACAGCCTTTAACTTACATAGTATACAGACTGCCCTGGGACAGGTTGTATATTATACAAATTAAAGTCTGCATAAGGATTTGGATAACAGAACTGTGTGTGTATATTCAAAGTATAAATTAGCCTTGCTTCTCTGCTTGACTGAAGACACACATTCTCATTAGGGAATGAGTTTCACTGTTATTGACAAACATTCTCATGTTCAAATACTATCCATTTGGCAAACCCAGATAATCAGTATCAGAAGGCTATTCAACAATTAAGTTCAATCTCACCTGTTACCCTACACCCTAGAGGTGTTACCCTTACCAGTACTCTCCAGCTCAAATCACTTGACAAACATCAGGAGCAGGAACTTTGGCTAATTTCCCCTCTCTTCAACCCAGAGCTCACTAGACAGGAATTCGGAGCTGGAATCACGGCTAATTTCCCCTCCAGTAACATTGGGTTCAGTGGACAGGGATCAGGAAAAGGATATTTGCATGTGGAACGGTTGATGGTTCATCAAATACTCTTCCTCTCAACTATAAACTTTTTATCATCACCCCATTCTTCAAAACAACAACCCTTCACCCCATTGTCCCTGCAAACTACAATTCCACCTCCAAACTCCCTTTAGTCTCCGAAGTCCCTGAATGTGTTATCATCTTCAAATATGTATTCATCTTTCAGTCACTCTTCTAAATTTTGCCCTGCCACAAGACTGAAATGGCTCTTATTAAAATCATAGAGCAAGGCGGAGGGATTCTCCTGGCCTGCTAGCTCCGATCGCAAATTGTGGTGACCCAGAGAATTGGGAGTCATCGGAAGAGTGGTGATCAGGTTCCCACCCATACACTTAAAACCACCAGTCTAACTATAATTGGGCTTGCAACCTGAGTGAAATCATCCTCGCTATTTACCCAACTTCCCAGCAGAATCTGCTGCAGGCAGCTTTGGTGCAGACTCTCATAAGTGAGGACCTGGCATATTGGACCCTGTGAGTCAAGGAAGCATCACCAACCCCTCAGTAATGAGAGGCTTATTCCTTGCTCTCCCACACTATGCAAGCATGAGGTTCATTCGATCCAACCCCTCACTCAGGTTTTCTTCCCCCTCAAAACTCCACTCAGCCTCCCTTCAAGCCAATCACCTTGGCAGTGTTAACAGTGCACTGACACTAGTATCCTGCTACTGACATCCTGGCCTGGTACCTTAGGCCTCATGGGGATTCAAGGAGGTAGGCTCAGTGGCCAGTTGTCCCTCTGCTGCTGCCAGGCTGCAAAGTAAGGGTCCTTTAAGGGTCCCTTAAGAGACTCTCCACTCACCTGACAAAGCATTAGAGGCCTAAAGCTAGTGGCTTTTGCTACCAAATAAACCTGTTGGACTTTAACCTGGTGTTGTGAGACTTCTTACTGTGTTTACCCCAGTCCAATGCTGGCATCTTCACATCATGACTGCCCCTTCCACCCAGGCATGATGATTTCAGGCATCCTTGTGATCACTATTTGCATTCTTGTCAGCTGTGCAAGTTTTGAATTGGTCAGGTTACTTACACCTCCATGTCCCCTAATCACTTGGCAAGATTTTAAATCATCACAGCACCTTATTCTGTAGCAGAGATTTTCCTTTCTTCCTGTCAGAAGTAACAGGTGAAAACAGACCTTTTTAAAGTCCTCAGACAGAGAGATGTCAATTTCATCTATGTTGGGGTTTCAGTCCAGCCAGCTGTGCACTCAGCCCCAATGATTGCACATAGAGTCATATGAGTCATAGAGGTTTACAGAGTGCAAACAGGCCCTTCGGCCCAAGTTGTTCATGCCAACTTTTTTATAAACCCCTAAATAGTCCCAATTGCCCAAATTGGCCCATATCTCCCCCATATCCATCCTACCTATGTAACTGTTTAAATGCTTTTTAAAAGACAAAATTGTACCCGCTCTATTACTACTCTGATAGCTTGTTCCAGACACTCACCACCCTTTGTGTGAAAAAATTGCTCCTCATTTTGTATCTGTCCCCTTTCACCTTAAACTTATGTTCTCCAGCTTTAGACTCCCCTCCTTTGGGAAAATATACTGACTATCTAGCTGATCTACGCCCCTCATTATTTTATAGACCTCTATGAGAGCAAAAACCTCACGTGCAGTGGCAACAATTTCTGCTTGCTGGATCGCCTCAGCAACTTCAAAGAAAAGGCTGTGTGCATACACTGAGGCTGAATGCACAGCTGGGCAGATTTCAACACCACCCCTTCCCCCATTCCCCCCCCAGGTAAAACTGACATCTCTTCTCTGTTGCAGGACTTCAAAAGATTCTGCTTTCACTTGAAGCTTCTGACACGGAGAAAGAAAAATCTCTGCTTCGGAATAGAGTGTGCAGTGGTTTAAAATCCTGCTAGGTGAACGAAGGGCACAGAGGTTAGTGACCTGGCAACTTCACAATTTGCACAGCTATCAGGTTGGAATATTTCTGTGGAAGGGGCCCAAGTCTGAGCATGGAGCTCAGTTCGCCATTTAAAAATGGTAGCTTTGGAACAATGGATCTGGCCAGTGGGTTGTCCACTATGAATAAATTAACATCCATAAAGGTGGGAGAATATGATTATGGCTGATCTTGACTTCAACTCCACTTGCTTGCCTGTTCACCATATTCCTTGATTCCCCGAGAAATCAAAAATTTGTTGACCCCAGCCTTAAATGTATTCAGTGTTGGAGAATCCATAACTCTGTTGGGTAGAAAGTTTCAAAGATTCATCATTTTTTTGAATGAAGAAATTTCTCTTCATCTCAGCTGTAACTGATCAGTCCCTTATCCTGAGTCTGTACCCTCGTATTTTAAATTCCCTGACCAGGAACCCAGGCACAATGCCATTCTGTCTAACACTGTCTAAGTGTGGGGCCACTGGACAGTGATCAGGAGCAGAATCCCCAGCTGTTCCCTACTCTCTCTAACGCTAGGGTTACTGGTCAGTAACCACGAGCAGGATCCCCAGCTGATCCCTCCTCCCTCAAATATTGATGTCACTGAACACTGATCAAAACCAGAACTCTGACTAACTTGCCCTATGCAACCCATGGTGTTGGGGCCAGCTTGCTACTGCTCTCCACATTAAGAAGTTATTGGATCCAGAGACCCTCCAATCTCTAGTACCACATCGGTCAATATTTTTACCCATTGAGAAATGAGGAAACATTCTGTAAACTCAGCTGCATGATTGGCTTCATGTGCAAAATATCTCTTTAAACAATATGTACTTGCTACATCATGGAATGTAGTCCATTTAGTTTCAGGCACAGCAATGGTTAGGTGTCAGAACGGACAATCATGGCTTCAAGTTTCTATTTAATACTCAGTCAAACAGTGTCCATGTAACATTAAGTTTATTAACTTAGAAAAAGCCACTAATGGCAGTCTATGAGGAATGTGTAAGGTAGAGACCAATTGTCGGTAGATAATGTGCACTTCATGGAAAATTGTGAAAGAACAGGCAAAATTTGCAGGTTGGGGGAGGCAAATGAAAGTGGGAGTTGGTGAAATAGGACCGAGCGTAGCTCAAAGTATAGTGCAAATCTTATTATAAATGACAAATATACAACTTCATATTAAAATAACATTTTTAGCATTTCTGACACAGTGCAGGACTACAGTTTGGTTTTGATATGAGATTGACCTCATGATAGAGAACAGTCATCTTTGTTTTTGCTTTTTCGCTTTCCATCTTTTCCTGCCTCAGTCATTGCTGCACCTTGCACCATTTCTTTATCTGAATCACGTGTAATACTTTCTCTCTGGTCTCCAGCCTTCAGTTGGCCCCCACTATGATTAGATTGCGGATCGCTGCTGTTAGTGCACTCCTCTACATATGTTCCCCCTTTTTTGCCCTGCTCTCTCCCCTGTCCCTTGTGCTCTCTCTCCTGCCCCTCACACTCTCCCTCCTGATGTATTAGCACTCCAGCCCCACTGTTATCTGTGTTCAGTTTCACATGTTCAGTGGGCCCTGCACTCAGAATGGGCTGAGATTTGGCCTCACTTCCAGTACCCATCTCGTCCCTTTCCTCTTTGGCCTCAGGTTCCTCCTTTTTATCCTGACTTTCATCTCCTAATATCTCACGCATCTCATCATCCCACTCAAACCTACCTCCTTCCTCAGCATCCTCATCATCCTCTCTGAGCTCTTGTTCCTCCACATTTATCTGAGAGACTGGTGCATCATCTGCTCTTTCTTTCCTTGTCTCACAACTCTGTGCCTTGTGTGGCTCATTGCTCGCCCCAGACGTATCTGCTTCCTCCTGTACAGGATCCCCTCTCTTTCCATCCTGCATTATCATTCCTTGCTCTATAATTTTTACCAAGACAGTGCCACTCTTTACAGAGTCTTGTTGCAAACCCTCCGGTGCTACTTCCTCAGACTCTTTGTTCAGTTCACATATCACGCTTTCATCAAGGTCACTCACAACCTCTGAAGATACCTGAGCATTTTCCCCAAACTCTTCACTGCTGCTACAAGTCTTTGGTACTTGCTGTATTTCTTCCCCATTCTTCATTGGCACACTCTCTTGCACTGTTGCCTCATCAGTAATTCCAGTCTCCTTTTTTGTTGGTGTTCCTTGTTCACCTTTACTGTCTGTTACTTTATGAACATTCTCAGTATTATTCTCTGGTTTGTCCCTGTTAGTTTCTTCAGTGCTTTTGCTTTGTATTTGATTTCCTTTACCATTCCCTTTTACTACAACACTTATCTGACTACTTAAATCACACTCAGTTACTTCAGCCCCTCTCTTTTCCTCCATTTGTTCTTTCTCTGTCTCTACTGTCTGAAGATCAGGTAATACTGCTTTTTTTGAATTTTCAGCTGTACTGACCTCTTGCCCAATTTCTTGCACAATTCCATGCATATTACTACCAAGTAGTTTCTCACTTTCCTGTTCAAAGTTGGCCTCCTCCTGTTTGCTGTGATCTTTGGTCTGCTCTCTGCGACCTCTCACCCCATCCATCTCCTGCTGTCTGTGACCTCTGACCTCATCCATCACCTCCTGTCTGGGAATTTTGATGTCATCCATCTCGTGCTCACTGGGACTTTTGTCCTCCGCTTCTTTGCTGGTGCCTCTGACTTCATCCATCTCCTCCTCGCTGTGGCCTCTGACTTCAGGATCTTTGACCTCACTCTTCACTTCTGGGGGACTTTTGACATCATCCTCTTTTTCTGGAACCACTACGACCTTATCCTTCTCTTCTGGAACCACTATGACATCTTCTGAAACCACTGTGATCTCACCCTCCTCTTCTGTGGGATCTTTGGCTTCATCCTTCTCTTTTATTGGACCCTTGGCCTCATCCTTCTCTTTTATTGGACCCTTGGCTTCATCCTTCTCTTTTATTGGACCCTTGGCCTCATCCTTCTCTTTTATTGGACCCTTGGCCTCATCCTTCTCTTTTATTGGACCCTTGGCCTCACCCTCCTCTTCTGGGGGATTTTTAACCTCACCCTCCTCTTCTGGGGGATTTTTAACCTCACCCTCCTCTTCTGGGGGACTTTTAACCTCACCCTCCTCTTCTGGGGGACTTTTAACCTCACCCTCCTCTTCTGGAGGATTTTTAACCTCACCCTCCTCTTCTGGGGGATTTTTAACCTCACCCTCCTCTTCTGGGGGATTTTTAACCTCACCCTCCTCTTCTGGGGGACTTTTAACCTCACCCTCCTCTTCTGGGGGATTTTTAACCTCACCCTCCTCTTCTGGGGGATTTTTAACCTCACCCTCCTCTTCTGGGGGACTTTTAACCTCACCCTCCTCTTCTGGGGGATTTTTAACCTCACCCTCCTCTTCTGGGGGATTTTTAACCTCACCCTCCTCTTCTGGGGGATTTTTAACCTCACCCTCCTCTTCTGGGGGATTTTTAACCTCACCCTCCTCTTCTGGGGGACTTTTAACCTCACCCTCCTCTTCTGGGGGATTTTTAACCTCACCCTCCTCTTCTGGGGGATTTTTAACCTCACCCTCCTCTTCTGGGGGATTTTTAACCTCACCCTCCTCTTCTGGGGGACTTTTAACCTCACCCTCCTCTTCTGGGGGACTTTTAACCTCACCCTCCTCTTCTGGGGGATTTTTAACCTCACCCTCCTCTTCTGGGGGATTTTTAACCTCACCCTCCTCTTCTGGGGGATTTTTAACCTCACCCTCCTCTTCTGGGGGACTTTTAACCTCACCCTCCTCTTCTGGGGGATTTTTAACCTCACCCTCCTCTTCTGGGGAACTTTTAACCTCACCCTCCTCTTCTGGGGGACTTTTAACCTCACCCTCCTCTTCTGGGGGACTTTTGATCTCAACTTTCTTTCCTGAGAGACTTTTGACCTCACTTTCCTCTTCTGAGGAGCCTTTGGCTTCACCCTCCTCTCCTTGGGTACCTTTGGCCTCACCTTCCTCTTCTGGGGGTCCCTCAACTTCACCCTCTTCTGGGGGATTTTTTACCTCATACTCCTGTTCTGGGTGACCCTCAACCTTACTTTTCTCTTCTTTGGAAAATTTGACCTCCTCCTTCTTTTCTATGGGGCTTTTGATCTCACTCTCCTCCTTCTCAAGTCCTTTGAATTCAGTTGCACTGAAACCTTGGGTCCCAGTCTCATCTCCTTTGCCCTTGAACTCATTGTTAACCTCCCAAGGAACTTGCACCACAACTTTAACCGTTTCACAATTTTCAATCTCATTTTGACCATCATTAACTTCATCCTCTTTTTCTTCCTGACTCTTGATCTTATCACAGTTGGAATCTTTGATCTCATCTTCATTTCTGGTATTTTTCACTTTGCTCTCTCCTTGCCCATGATCATTCTCTTTCTCATCCCCTTTATTGCCTTTGTCTTCATCATTGTTGTACCCTTTGGCCTGCCTTTCATCTCCTTGGGCCTTGATGTCATCCATATCGTCTTTCTTTCCATTGTTACTGGCTGCACTGAGATTAGATTTTTTAACTTTCTCCTCAACTTCTCCATGACTCCTGACCTCGTCCTCCCCATAATCCTTAATGTCACCTTCAATTTCTATGGCCCGATCCTCAACCTCAGCCACTTCTTTCTTTTCCTCTCTAATTGGTGTCATTTTCTGAAGATAGCTAGACTCCCATTTGCCATCTACCGTTCCTTGCTGCATCACCTGACTGGCTTCATCACTTTGCTCTGCACCTGGATCTGTCTCAGCTTCATCTGGTACTACTTTCTTCAGTTTTTCTCCATTCACTTCTCCAAACTGTAAACTATTTTCTGCCCTACCTGTCTCAGTCACCTCATCTCTCCGATCAGAATCTTCACCAGTTACAATAAGCTGCTTTACTTCATTCCCTACAATTGATGCATTTATCTCTCTTGGATGACATGTAACCTCTTTGCCCACCTGCAGCTCATGCAGGGTTGCCCCTGTTAGTGAATTAGTCCCTATCTCAGTCTCTTCTGTCATTTTTTCCACTTCTTCTCCTAGCTCTACTGAGACTGTGGATGCATTGTCCACAGGTTGCTCACTTCTGTCTTGATCATTTCTTTCTTCATTCTCAGCTTCATCCTGCACTGAACCATCAGAAAAATTCACGTCCTCTCCACCTGACCCAGACTGTCCATTCCAACCAGGTGTGACAAGCAACACTTGCCCTGCTTCTTGGCTCTCCCTGGCTATATCATCATGAAAGTTCTCTAAGCAGATTTCAGTCTCCTGCACTGTAGAATGGAGCTCTATGTCCCCTATGGCCACTTGCTCAGGCCCTGTAATCAGCATCCCATCCAATTTCTTCCCTTCAACATGGATAGCTTCAGCAGGTTTCTCCCGCTGCAAGTTGTCCCCTTTCATCTGAACCAATCCTTCCCCCACCTGGGTGCCATCCTCTTCCTTATCTCTTGTTTCCTCTTGCTGTTGCAAAATTTCTATGGCATTTTCTAGCACTTGTTGCACTATTTTCTGAGTTTCCTCCACAACTGCTTGACTGTCAGCTCCTGTCCCAACACCATCATTATGCACCACAGCCAAGTCATTCCCAACTTCTGAATGCTCTTCCTTCCTAATCCCTCCATGTGTACTCTGTTCCCCTATGTTACATAGCCTTCTCTCATCATCATGATCGAGATTCTGGTTTGTATCCTCTTGCAGTTGCTTCCTGTTTGCACCAAAGTCACTCTCATTCTCCTCTGTGCTGCCACAGATCTGCTTTACCTCTCCAGATTCCAGGGCATTGTTTATTCCCTCGAATACCTGTTTATCTCCAAGGTTTTGTTTGTCACATGCACTTTGCTCTCCATCGTCAAGATTGGCTGTAGTATGTTCTATTTGATCTGTGTCTCCATTATCTCTTACAGTCACTGCTGATGTTTCACTCTCAGTCAGTGCCTCACACTTCTTAGTTATGTCCTTTTCTTGCACATTATCCATTAACATCTCCCGATTCCCAGTCTCCTCCATCTGTTCATCAATTCCAGTATTCTGCAAGACTCCTCTTTTCCCAACAGTCTCCAAAATCTCATTCCTCATTTGCAATTCGTGGCTTTCTCCTATAAGGACCATTGGAAGAGGTGAAGACATTGTGTCCCTGAATGAACCATCCACAATTACAAATTTCCTTTACAGATTTCCAATTTGGCAAGAATTTATAATGCTTAGGTTCTTCTAGTTGTCATTTTTAAAACATTGAGTATAAAAAGGCTTATCTATCTCCTTTAAAGGAACTTCAATAAGCACAGATCAGCTTTAAAAAACATTAAAACAAAATCAGAAAAATTAAATTGACCTCAAATCTGTTCAATTATTTCCTAATGAGAATGAAACAAAATCCGGCAAATTACCTTTATTCCAAAGAAAGTGCGGGGAGGAGGCAATAATTCACTTTAAAAAGATCACTTAGTGCTTGGTCCACTTTAATATCTCGTTGCAAAAGAGAACATTGGGTTAATGCAGTAACACTCACACGCCAACAGAGGGTGATGTTGCTGCACGTACAATGATGGATTGATTCACATCTAATAATGGCTATTCTGCCCTTCCCACCCTGCCATCCTCGCTCGCCTGCTCCATTCCCACATCCTCATGAGGACATCAGTGAAAACTCACTTTAAAATGATTTCGCCCACACGAACTGAGAGAGTTGGTTTTAAAACCCCTCTGGTTTTATCTCTACCACAAACTTGCTTTTTATTGTGGCATTTATAATTGTCCTCATAATATTTGATGAGACAGAGTAGGGGAATCTTTATTCTGTATGTAACCCTGTGCTTTATCTGCTCTGGGAGTGTTTGATAGGACACGGTCAGACAGATAGTGATGCAATCAAATTCCGAACGTTTCTTCATTATTGCTTCATTTTCAAACTTGGGTAACCAATGAGCTGGCCACATAGGTAACCATTTGCTTTTAAAATCAGACTTTTGCCATCTAGTTTACATTTCAGAAGTTTCTGGTCTTCCTCAAGTGTATGAGAGAGACAGGAATAGGAGGTTATAATAATGAATTTAAATAAAGAAAGATGGGAGAAGGTTTGAGTGCGGCACATGAACTGGTTGCGCTATATGGTCTGTTTCTATGCTGTATATCATCTGTAATCCTGTGGAAAATCCAAGTTGTCTGAAGCTAATCTGGGCGGGGGCGTGGGGAAATGGGAATCCCATCCCTAATGATGTTTACAGAGACGGTTTTCAATACAATCTCTTTCCTTCTGTATTCACAACGAAAACTCCCACAAAAAAGATAAATTGTGGAGAAGATATGGTAAGGTGAGTGAGGTGCATCATTGAATCAGATCAGCTATCACAGGTATTACATTATATCTGTCAATTCCTTAAAGTACAGGTTCTCCTTTGGGTCTGCTGGATTCCACAACTAAAGGTTAAGGTGCAAGTTTATTAGAACTCTGCAAATTGCTCTCTAGTGATTTGGTTTCAAACAAACATGCCTCATGATCCACATCCAGCCCCTTCTGTTCTTCCCTTATTCCTCTGCCCAGAGACCATTCCAAAATTTAAGATTAGAGATGAACTGGGCATGCTTCACTTACCTAAGGGGCCATCACTGGAGCTCTGTAGCTGGGCTGCAGTCTGAAGGTCTGTCTCAGCAGCCTCTGAGTGTGCATTGCCTTCCTTTCTGATTGGTTCAGCCTCACCATTCGTCAACATCCCGTAGGCCTGCCATAGAGAATTAACCATGTTGACACGAGTAGAACAGGTGCCAAACCTCCCAGGCTCTGACACGTATAGAAAGGAGAGATCTTGAGCTTACCTGCTCATCCATTGCCTACATCATGGGCTCTTCCAAGTGGCTACCAAATGTGGAATAGGCCCCAGGCCCCTTCCCTGTTCTGTGCTGAACCCAATCAGCTGAGATGGGGTAACTGGAACAGTCAGAGCTTTGGCTATGCTGGATTAGAGAAGAGCAGTTGAATATTTGCCAGGGTTGACTATCCAGTGGACATAGTCCTAGACAGATGTTAGATGAGAACAGGATTGGGCCCCATTGTGATCCCCCAACCCAGATATGTCCAGTAAGTTAGATGTAGTTAACCACTGTTTAAAGCAAAGGTTTGTACCTAGATTATTAAAAATTTGTTCAAACAATTCGTGTGAAAAATGAAAGCTGTTTTAATTGGAGCAGCTTGAACACATAGTAAAGCAGGATATCTCTTGGGGAAGGTGGAGTGGAACCCATGGGAGAAAGGATGCCCTCCCAGAGGCAGTGCTGATTCATGGAATTGCCTTTTGCATTGATCTACCTTACCTCAGAATTCATTATTTGAGATAGTTTGAAATGGTGAGCATTACTGCTGATATTAATCTCCCTAAAACAAATGAAGGTGGGGCATTTACTGAGACCCTTCCAATCCTGCCACTTCCTGAAAGTAATAACATTGTTTTAAATATGTTTTCATGGGTAATGGTCTCCGTTCACTACCTTACCCCAGCAATCCACTTTTCATGTTTAGAACGCTGGCGGGCTGCTAGTGTGTAGGAAGCATCACTGTCAGGACTGCCTTTGTCCTCACCTCCTAGGATTGGAGAGCAATTGACAATCAAAGTCTAGATTGATCTCCCTCCCTGGCCCAATAGCACTGAAAGTAACAGTAATACTAGCTGCTAATTGGTCAACTAAGTAGATACAAGCATTGACAGTTATATTCTTGTAAGTTGCACACTCTTTAATCAGCCCACCATCACCCAGCTCCCAAATACTGGTCAACACACCAATATCTAACTCTTCAAGCCAAGAACACTAGGCCTCAACCTCAGGTCCCCAGTGCTGCATCCATACCTTAAGTCTCTCCTTCAGCATAGCAACCTCATCCCTGAGCTCATCCCGTTCAATCCTGATGGCATCAGAGTATTCCTTCTGTCTTTCTAAAGCCTAAAGGGGAGTCCGATGAGAATGAGAAAGGGAGAAGAGAAAGGAGAGGAACAATACATATCAAAAAAGATAAGAGGAGCAGAACTTGAGGAAACAGAATATTAACAGGAGAAATACAGATAATATTCAAAAGTTTGCTAAATAAAACTTAAAAATTTTCTGAAATAAAATCAGATAATATAGATAACCATAGGCTCAACTGTGCATGGTGATCACAAACTTTTTTCACACCCTCTGTAGGGTCAAATTTCCATTGTTACCCCTTCACCAAGTCACTGTAATATGTCCAATTCCTGCCCGAGGATAGCATACCTGACTAGGAGGGAAGAGGCTGTAGAGGGGCAGTAAATCAGGAGAGGCTACATGACTGATATTCAAGCAGAGTTAATATAGTGTTATGAAAGGGAAGTCATGTTTGATGAATTTATTAGTGTTCTTTGAGGATGCAGTGAATAGATGGATAAAGGCAACCAACAGACTTGGTGTATTTGGATTTCTAAAAGGTGTTTGATAAGGTACTACATAAAAAGTTACTGCATAAGATCAGAGCTCAGGGTGTTGGGGTATTTTATTTGTACAGAGAGATGATTGACAGGAAACAGAGTCAGAATAAATAGGTTATTTTTACGTTAGCGCACTGTAACTAAAGAAGCACCACAGTGTTCAGTGATGGGGCCACAGCTATTTATAATCTCTATAAATGACTTGGGCGAAGAGACAGAATATATTGTAATCAGATTTGTTGACAGTATAAAGTTGGGTGAAAATCACATTGTGAGGAATACCCAAGAAATCTGCAAACAAGATTTGACAGATGGCAAGTAACATAGGAAAATGTGAGTTGTCCACTTTGGCAGGAAAAATAGGAAAGCAGAATACTATTTAAATGGACAGAGGCTACAGAGAGATCTTGGTATCCTTGTACATGAATCATAAAATGATAACATGCAGGTACAACAAATAATTAGAAGGCAAATAGAACAATGGTCCAAGATAATGGAATATAAGTGAATTAGAGATTAGTGAGATTGCACCAAGGGTAATGTGTATAGTTCTGGTCACCTTATTTAAGAGGGATATACTTGAATTGGAAGCAGTTCAGAGAAGGTTCTCTGGGCTGATTCCTGGTATGAAGGAAGTGATCTCTGTGGAAAGGTTCAGCAGTTTGGGCCGACACTCTTCGGCATTTAAAGGAATGAGATGTGATCTTTTAAAGATTTTGAGGGAGTTTGATAGGCTGGATGCTGAGGGGATGTTTCTCCTTGTTCAGGAATTTAGAATGCAGTGGATTTAATTTCAGAATAAGGGGAGTTTCTTTTAAGACAAAGACAAAGAGAAATTTTCACTCAGAATGATTAATCTTTACCCCAGAGAGCAATAAAAAAATGGGTCATTGAATATATTCAAGACTGGGATTTTTGATCTATATTGGCAGGAAAGTGTAGTTAAGATGATCTCATTGAATTGTGAAGCAGACTCAATGGACTGAATGGTCTACAACTGGTCTTATTTTCCACATTCTTATGTGGAGAGAAGCCATGTGGCTCAGCAGTGAAGATGTATTTCTGGCTGAAGGGTTACATGTATGGCAACAGGAGGTCTGTCTTTAGGGTTGGGGCTACATGTCTGATAAGAGAGGTTACATAACAGGATGAGGTTACATAACAGGATGGGGTTATATGGCTGGAGGAGTGGACTGCAGGTGACATTTTCTCCTGAAGCCTTCTTTTAAAATTTGCCATTCCTTTCTATTGTAGAGTCCATTTTGCAGTCTGCATTGTGATCAATCCAGTGCTTTCTGCATATGGGCAACTGCTCCCAAGGGTCCCTTAATATAATGGGTTCCCCTGCACTACCTCTCTCCAAGTCAGAATCCAAGCCTCCTCCCACCACTGCTCCATCATCCTCTCCCTCCCCTTCTAAGGCCTTGCTTGCCTTTAGTTACTGTAGTTCAGAAGCTCTTGGACCTCTAGAGCAGTGGGCACTCTGCCAGCTCCTATCCTTACATATTTCCTTCAGAATGGAGGTGATGGCAACAGGGGTCTGTCTTGGTGACAGAAAACAGATGCCTCAATGGTTATGTTCCCTCCAATGACAGCTCTTGGCATCCATGAACATGGTGGCGACAGACACAGGTTGACACCTGCCTCCTTATCAATACCAGGACACAGGTGGTTTCATCTCACCTCTTGCTGTGCTTAAATCCCACACTAAAGACCACCACACAGTCCAGACCCACAGTGCAGTACGGAGGGACGTTATCGGAGATGCTATCTTTTATGAGACATTAAACCGAGGTCTCATCTGCTCTCTCAGGTCAATGTAATTGATCCCGTGATAGAAGTTTGATGAAGAACAGGGAAGTTATCTCTCAGTGGCTTGGCCAATAATTATCTTTCAATCAACATCACTTCAAACAGATTAGCTTTATTGCTGTTTGTAGGAGATTGTTGAGCAGAGATTGGTTGCTGCATTTCCTACAACAATGACTACACTTCAAAACTTCCTTCATTGGGATGCCTGAAGTTGCTAAAGTCACCATATAAAAGGTACGTCTTTGTTGATGCTGCACTGCCAGGATGAAAACCCGCTCCTGTGGAATGCAATAAGACTTAATCTCATTTGGGAAAAACCAGAAGAAATCCACTAATGTTTTCCCATTGGATTCAAACCAAATGTGGCCAAATGCAGGATGCAGGGAGGGAGGGTGGGAAGACAGTCCAAGCAATCTTGTTATTTCTATCGATCACCAGAGGCTGTAGCTGACTTGGTACACATGTGGCCAATAGTGACTGTGATCCCTGATCCAGAGTGTTAATGGCTGAGTAAGCAGGGGGCTGGCTGCAATGGCACATCAAGACATACAGGCTACCCCTACCCCAATTTTCTTGTCTTTCCATTCCACTGTCTCCTGGAGGTCAGCAATCTCTTGGGCGGAGGAACGCTGCTTCTGGTTCAATTCTTTGATCTCCTGCCACCGATCCCGAAGCGAGGAAGGTAAAGAAGGGAAAAAGGAGAGGGATGAAAAGAGAGGGAGAAAAAGAAAGTAAAAGAAAACTAGGAAGAGCAAAGACAGGAAAGAGTAGTATAACAAATAGCAGACCAGAGAAGAATTTCTTCATATTCATTTATTTTCAAACGTTGTCTCAGATCAGTTAAAATCAGCCAAATCATGTCATTGTCTGACGTAACAGAACTTTCAAAGTGTCACTTCAGTAAAAATGCAGCCAGGTACACAAGGGGCCACCTAATCCCATTAAAGCTGTTACCCACTGATTTGATCTCAGGCTGGATGACCAGATAGTGGTCAGGACTCTAGTGCCTCCTGTTGGCCAGAACTGAACTGTGACATACTCCATGGGTAAATAGTTTGCTGTCGATTACATGGGAAGAATGGACAGAACCGAACACAACCCTAATCAGCGCTTCAGCCAAGTATGATCATCGTAGTCAGTTAAGGCACTTGGGATGTCAGGGGAAATGTCAGGCTGAGATGGCAACAATCAGGGTATTCAAATTCTGGCACTGAACCACTTTTAAATCCACCTAGAACACAAAGACTTTGTCAGGCCATGCACACACCAGTATCACCACGAAACCTGTTTTCACAGCTCAAATTGGTGCAAAGCTATTTGACTGAGTCTGTCCTTGCACAGTCTTCGTAACTCACCTTCAAGAAACCAAATAACAAACATTCTAACTAATCATTAACAATTGGATTACATTGCTATACTGATTGACCCAAAAGGAATCTGAACTTCGGCTCATTTCCACATTCCAGGCTTTCCAGGAGATTAAGGCCCTGACTACGTTAGCTATCAGAGCATCAAACATACATTGTCAAATGGTGGTAGCTTTGCTGCTGCTGCTCATGTGACATGAGCAGCAGCATTTAACTTACCATTAACATCTCTTCTCTCTCTTTAAGAGTCTCCTTCATTGTCTCGAATTGATGCTGCAGGATACTGTAGGCGTGTTTCTGTCTGTCCAATTCCTAGCAAGAAAGCAAAATCAGAAATTTCAGCTCCAACATCCAGGGTAGCCAAAATCTGCACTATCTACAGTGCCAGAGTTAATGGCAGACTCCATCCCAATCAATAAACCCCAATCAATAACCCACAGCAAAGCAGTCCAAATGATCTAACCCCACGAGATGGGACAGGGTCTGAACCTGTGACACCCCAAAGTGATGAGACAGGAGTCAGTGTATGTGATTCCTCAAACACAGTGATGGGTCTTAAATCTGTGTCTCTGTGATGGGGCAGGAGTCTGTGTCTGTGACATCCTAAAAGCACAAAACTACAGAATTATAAACAGTAGTAGACTATTTTGTCCCTTGAGCTTGCTCCCCCATTCAATAAGATCATGGATGATTGAGTGTGGCTCACCTCCACTTTCCTGTCCATCCTCACAATCCTTGTCAATCAAAAATCTAGAAAATCAGCCTTGAATATATTAAATAACCCATGAATTTCACAGATTTAAGACGCTCAGAGAAAAAATTCTCCTTATCTCAGTCTTGAGATAGGAGGCCCCTAATTTTCAAACTATATCCCTTACTTTTAGGCTCCTCACCAGAAAAATCCTCTCAGAATCTACCTCAACAGGTTCCCTTGGAATCTTAAATGTTTCAATAAAATCACCTTTCATTCTTTTAAACTGTAATGGGTATAGTCACAACCTGTTCAGCCTTTCCTCACAAAATAATCATCTAATCTGAGGAATCAGTCAAGTGAACCATGTTGGAACTGCTTCTAATGCAATCATATCTGATCTCACTAAGACTTCCCTGTTATTATATTTCATTCCCCTTGCATTAAATGCCAACATTTGTTTGCTGTCCTAATCACTTGTTGTACCTGCTATGATGATGATAGTTGCTAAATATATATGTATAGGTTTTTATGTTTAAGGGGCAAGTTTTAAAGTTCAGTTTTTTTCTACAGTCAATATATCTGGTCGGAATGTAGCTCAGATGCTGGGAAAGTAGGATAATTGTTCATTTTAGCTATGTAGTGTTTACTTAGGAGAGAACTAATGGTTTCTTTTTTATAGATGAAGGTTTTCCCTGTGGTTTCTGATTCAGTTGATAGATAGGGTCATGTGATAATGTAGCTAAAAGGAGGAGCTAGGTACATAGTAGAGAAAAACAACTTTCAGTTCTGGCTGGGGTTTGTTTTGAATGCAGGTTTTCTACAAGCTATCTCCACAAAATCTCTCTGAAAGCTTCAAGCTATTTTGCACTCAATATAGCAAGTGCATTTATGGTTGCTAACTATATTTAAAGTGCTTTGTAAGTCTAAGAAATATTTTCTAATTTAGAACTGAAACAATGGTAAGTTAGAAATTAGAGTTGTTTCTTTTTTAAAAAATATTGTTTGATGGGTACTAATCAAGTTGCTTTAGTTTGCTAGTTTATACTTAAACTGTGCTTTTAAATAAAATTTTTTTTCCTATAAAAGATCCCTAATTTGTCAACAGAATTGTTTCTGGAGTGAAGCATCCTATCCTCAAATTTATGCCAAAATACAAAAAACCGTTGGGGTCTCGATGTATCAGGACACCCAGATATCCCATTGCAGAATTCAGTGGTACAATCTCTCACTGTTTAAATAGCATACTGGTTTTCTATTCTTCTGCCAAAGTGGACAAGTTCATATTTTCCTAAGTATCGTCCGTCTACCAAATTTTTGCCCATCCTAAATCCCTTTGTAAATTCTTTATGTCCTTTCGACAATTTACTTTCTATCTATCTTTGTGTCATTGACAAATTTAGCAACTGTACATTCAATGTCTTCATCCAAGATGTTGTAGATATTTGACGCCTCAGCACTGATTCAGTAGCGCTTCACTAATTACAGTCTGCCAATTCAAAAAAACCCACTTATCCCTACTTTCTTCATCCTGTTAGCTAACCAATCTTCTATCAAAAACATATCTAATACATTATAGTCTACACCATGAGCTCTTATTTTGTGTATACCCCTTGATGCAGCAACTTATCAAATTACCATGTGGAAATCCACGTGTGCCACGTCCGTTTTATCCACCTTCTTTGTAACTCCCTCAAAGAATGCGATAATCAAACATGATTTCCCTTTTACAAAACCATGTTGACTCTGCCCAATTGTGATTATGTTTTTCTAAATGTTCTGCCATTACTTTCTTAAAATGATGATAGAACATGGGAAATTATGTCCTTGATTTTCTCTACCACCCCTACACAAATACAGAGTGAAAGAACATCATAATTATTGGATTGAACATCAGCTGTAATTTGCTGTTGTTTGTCCTGACACCTCAAAATCTCCCAACACCTCTCACCTTGGTCTTCTCCTCATGCATCCTGTGCGTCTCTGCTAACTGTTCCTCTAGCTCCAGCAAGCTTTCCCTCAGTGTGTCTACCTGGTACATGAGATTGGTCTTCTCATTGTCCAGCTGTGCATTTGACACCATGGCTTTTTTATATTTCTCCTCCACTTCGGCCAATGAGTCCTGGGATAGTGAGAAAAATAACCATCATAAGAGCACAAAATAGCTTCAAAACTGAACAAGGTTGAGGTAGACAATGGGGAAGAGGCTGAATCCTGTTGTAGCTAGGGTGAAGTCTACCCTATCTAAATTCACAAGCAGTAGCCAGAGGAAACCTTCAAACTGCCATCTGGGATTTGAACCTGGATTCCACAAATGAGAGGCCAGAGTTTGATCAGAGGCCCAAGTCTCAATGTTGTTAAATGAGCTGCTTCACTTATAGAAGGGACATTTGTGGACCAACAACCACCCCTCCCACTGCCATATCCGTTAAACCACTACACTTCAACCACTACACCACCCCCCATCACCATCAGTTGATTGATTCTACTTAAAGCCTCCATCCCTGCCCTGAAATCTTGGGTGGTGGATTATTCCACTCCTTAAGGTATGCAAGGCAAGTTTGGGCCAGTGAGACTCATGCACAATTGGTGCTAATAGAGACAGTTGCAGTCTATACTGGAAGAAGATGAATTCCAATGTGAAAGTACCTCCTTCCTCAAGACTCTGCTTTGTATCAGCAGAGAGCTGAGAGCATTGTTTTAGCTCCCAATTAGTTGCGTGCACCAATGTCGCTCCTAATAATGGACTTGTGACTATATAATGTACTTACACTGTGGGCTGCTGAGTGTCTAATGCGTGAGCGACATTGGCTAAAAGGCCTGGGGTTCCACTCTTAGCTCTGCAGTGTATTAAGCCAAGGATTTTGTTTGGGAAGGAGTGGACCTCAGCACCCTGAGTTAGGAAAGAAGAATTACAACAGCAGTAGGAACATTGGAGGGGACAGGTTTAAGATATATTTACAAAGCTTGCCATAGTTTGAACCATCTGAAACACTGATTGTCTAGGGTCACAGGACACTCAATGTACAAGATGGCTCTCAGTGGCTACTCAAACAGGTTGTGGAGAGGCCAGTGTTGAACTGGGGTAAACACAATAAGAAGTCTCACAATAAGGTACAACAGATTTATTTGATAGCACAAGCCACTAGACTGTGGAGCGCTGCCTCTTCATCAGGTGAGTGGGAATTCTGTTCACAACCCTCTTCACTCACATTGTCTGAGCCTTAAAAACTTGATTACCTGTAAAGACTCACATTCCAACCATTATTTTGTAAATTGAGTTTGTGTGTCTATATGCACTGTTTGTGAACAGAACTCCCACACACCTGATGAAGGGGCAGCACTGCAAAACTAGTGGCTTATGCTACCAAATAAACCTGTTGGACTTTAACCTGGTGTTGTGAAACTTCTTACTACTTAAACAGGTACCAGGAAAACAGGAATCATTGTGAGATAATCGGGGGGCGGAGAGCACGAGGGGGGGGGCAGAGAGCGCGGGGGGGGAGGAGAGAGAGGTGAAAGGATTGGCAAAATGGCAAGGTTGGACAAGAATGGGAGTAAATACAAGAGGAGGAACTAGAAAAAGACAGAAATGATAGGAATTGATAAAAGATGCTTCCCAGCTGAAGGAGAACAAGCAAATAGGCCAGAAGGAAAATCTTCAAGGCAGTCCATGCTGTTAGTGTGGAGACATATCAGAATAGGAATCAGTTGAAATAGACCCCATAGTTAATACCATGTCTGGACACAGGCAGCTCACGCTCATTCCCAAACAGGGTACCTTCAATTCCTTCAGCCCTTCCATGTATTTTCCTTCTACATCCTGTATCTGGTCCTTTAGCTCAAAGATTTCCTGAGAGAGAATCGGACAGCAATGTGAAATGAAGGAGAGAGGGAAAGCAAGAGACACATAGAGAGAGAGAAAAAATAAAGAACTGCATAAGCAAAGAGATAAACAGGAACAAGTGGAGTGAAAGTGAGAGACAGAGAGGCTGTAGCAAGAAAGACAGATGGAATGAGAAAGACAAGAAAACAGATATAGGCAAAATGACATGGAGAAAAAGAGAAACACAAAGAACGAGAAAGACAACAGACAAACTGACAGTCAGACACAGTGAGATACAAAGAGAAAAAGATTTGCAAAAGAAAGACAAGGAGAGATGCAGGCATGAAGTCACAGAGTCAGAAATTAATGAGAGTCAGAAAGTGACAGAGATGAAACAACAACTTCGAGAGACAGCGAGAGAGAGATAGGGAGAGAAAAAAATGACAGAGAATAACAAAGAATGACAAATGAGCCGAACAAGAAAAAAGGGCTGCAACCTCCTCGGAATGGCAATCAGCATCAGATTGCCATTCCGTACCCACTTATTTGTGCCAACTTGCTTCCCTGCCTGTCTCACCTGACCTTTGAGATCCAGGCAGTGCAGCTGTCTCCCAAATCCAGCAGAAAATCTGAGGGCTCGAGTGAAGGAGGTCAACATTCTCCCCCCCCCCCCCCCCCCCACCAACTCCCTTTTTCCTTACTGTACTGCACTAATTGCCATAAAGATCCAACTGAAATTGACTAGCCAAAAGAGGTGTCTAACATAAAATGGATAAGATCTGGGGGAGTGAGTTGGGAGGGTTGGATATCAGAAAGTGGCATAGGGATCGGAGTCCAGCTGGGTCAAGGGAGGGTATCATATAGGGGAGTGGTGGCTGGTCAAGCCGTATCAAGGAGTTGGAGGCCAGGTCGAGAGTGGTGATCAGGAGAGGGAGTGAGGTTGGGTCGGAGATGAGGGTCAAGATCATGGGGGTAGAGTCCCATGCTGGTGAGAAGGTCACAGAGTTAAAGGGAAAGTCCCTGGGGGGCTCATTCTGGGTGTTTAAAATAGGTAATTATAAGTCAAAAGAGGTTTTACTTTTCCTAACTTTTTCAAAGTAAACTTTAAAGTAATCCTGGCGGAACGATCTGAAGTTAGAGATTAAATAGCTCTTTTGGATGGTTCCCAGTGTGTTGCAATTGCCCGTGGGAGGTTAGGGCTTCAATTGCCATGCAGTTGTTTACTTGGGAAGTCCTGATGCCTTTCCCTGGGCAATTGCAACACACTGGGAACTGTCCAAAAAAGCAATTTAATCTTTAACTTCAGATGGTTCCACCAGGATTACTTTAATGTTTCATGTTGACGCATTCCCCAATGTGTCTCAGGGTTGTTATTCAAATCTGAAGGTGGGGAACAAGAAAGTTATGGTCCAAAGACAGAGAGAATAGAAACCAAGGGAGAAAAAGAGAAACTAATAGAGAAAAGAGCAATGAGTCAGAAAGAGAGAAGAAAAGTGAATAATATGAAAAGAGAAATGGTGAACAAGGAAAAAGATAAAAAGTCAGAAAGACGGAGAAACAGACAGATGTTAAAAAACAAAGTGAGAAAAGTAGAAAGAGTAGAATGAGAGACAGAGGCACACACAAAGAGAGAGAGGAGGAAGGAGAGAAGAAAACAATAGAAAGAAGCAGGTAAACAATTACAGAGTGAGATGAAGGGAATGATAGAGGCAGAAGAAGAAACATAAAAACACGTTGTGAAAGATAGAGACTTGGAAGACTGAAAAAGAAAAAAGTAAATAGAATCAGGTAGATACAAATTATATGAAAAATAAAATAATGAGAAAGAAAGGCAACAAAGCTTTATGGAAAGAAAGATAGAGTTGGGGGGAGTGGGGTGAGGGGGATGCTGGAAATTTCCACTCTGTGCACAGAGTGCTGGCTGAGATGAGAAAAGCAGCGTGCAGCTCATAGGCTATACATGTGGACAAGGACAAACCCCCACATGCATAAGGGTAGTTCCCCACACTTCCCCGAACATACATAAAACAGCTACCATCCCCACACACATAAGGGGAACTTCCCCCAACATAGTCCCAGCAAGAGCCCACAAGGACAGCCACCAAGGGGACGTGCCAGGATGCTACTCAGGCAATGTTCCCTACCCCTAGGGCTATGTTTACTTGTATGCTCCTAATGGGTTCCCTCAACCACTTCACATTTTTTGAAAAAGTTGTAAACACTTGCAAGGGGGTGGGGGCAGTATTTCTATTGTGGGAACAACATACAGTGGAGAAGCCTTTAACTATAATTTATTGAAATAACCTTTCATGGCAAATGCAGATGCAAAATTGCTGCAAAGGAGGGAGAGAGATAGTCAGGCAGTGAATGCGTGAAAATTAGAGAGGAAATGGGTTGAAAGACAAATCAACAGAGATGCAAGGAAATTTAGAGACAGATATAAAGACAGAGTGAAGAAAACAACCAGAAACACATGTAGCCAACCATGAGGAAATAAGATAAATTCTACACACAAGCATATCATCTTGCCATGGGAGTGTGTAAAGAACTGATTATCTCAACAGTCAACTGCCCAGTCTGAAAAATTTGGCACTTGCTAGTGAAGTTCTGACCTGTGTTCCTGGTGGGTAGGCTTGCCCACTGGAATCACAAAGCTCTGAAACGCCCTTCCCTGACCCTGCACCCCCATTCTTTTTACCTTGATCTCCCGAATGGAGCCTTCAGTGTCCATTGAGGTGGTGGTTTCCCCACTGCCTCGCCTCGACGAAGTGCCCCCCAGGGAGGCAAGGGTAGCAGCAGAGAGGCTCGAGGTTGCTCGGGATCCCTGAAATAAAAATGTTGACTAACTAAGTTTGTGCACACAAAACAACAAATGCAGTGCTGCCCAGAGCCTTTTCTTAGCTCATTAACCTCATCTAGCCCCTCTGTCACATTGTGTAGCTCAAGTAGTTCACTTTCAAAGGAAGAAAAGGACAGCAAGCACAGATGCAACTGGAGTGACCTCACTAGAACCAATCTAGTGGGATAGCAAAGCAACATAAGATTGAATAGGGGTGATGTATATTAGTGATGGAACTGGGAGATCAATGGTAACGTGGAACCTGTGATCTGTGACCATGACTTACTTTCTATTTCACATCACGAGCCCTCAGAAGAGAAGTCGTCTACAGGATATCTGTCTACACTAAATCTATGCTGCAGTTACACCGGGAATTCCCTAGTCACCACTTACTGGTGTCTATTTGGATAAGCTGAGGGAGATTTGAGCATGGCCAGTGTACCTAACATACATGTCTGGGAGGAAACCAAAGCACCTGGAGGAAACACACACTGACACAGGGAAAATGTGTAAACTCCCCACAGACAGTGACCCAAGCTGGGAATCAAACTCACCATGAGGCAGCAGTGTTAACTACTGTGCTGCCAAAAGAATGGGACAATTTGGAGGGTGCTTTATTCTGTATCTACTTCATCTTGTAGCTCTTCTGGGAGTGTTTAATGGGACAGTATACAGAGAGTTTTTCCTCTGTATCTAATCTTGTCACACCTAATCTTGTCACACCTACCCATGGAGTGTTTGATTGGAAAGGATACAGGGAGCTTTTTATCCTGTCTAATACATATTGTAGCTACTCTAAAAATGTTTAATGGGACAGAGTACAGGAAGTTTTATTCCATATCTGACCTGGGAATATTAAATGATACAGTGCAGAATGTGTTCTATACTGTGCTTAACCCATGTCACTAGTAGCCTGAAATATAAAATGCCGCTTCACTTTGATGAGCACTGAATAGATAAAAAAGAAAATTAATAAATTGTGTAGGCTGTGTCAAGCCACCCCCACCAGTAGGACTCAGCTTTGAGAAGTGTCCCAGATTACGGAACTCCAAAAGAGCTCGGAACTATCAGTTGTGGGGCTAGTTATCATTCAGCTGCCTGAACACCTTTTGAATCCCAGGTCAACCATGTGGAAACTCTAGATAATAGGTGAATGGTACCTGGAGCTCCAATTGAACTGTGAAGTGTGCTAGACAGACAAGGGAAGTAATCTTTATTCAATTACTTGTTCCTCACCTTCTCTATAAAATCCTTCTCCACTCTTTCTTCCACCTACAGGAGAGAGAGAGAAAAGGAGAGGGTTTAGTGTCAGAACCGCCATACTTACCTCACACACAAGCATGAATGAATGTCTCCTGCCCAGCAACCACCAGTACTGTACTCCAGTTTTGTACAGTGACAAACCTATTTGGAATAGTTAATGTACCAGATGAGGGCATAGGGGAAGTAGAATAAGGGCAAAGATGAATAGATGGAGAGTGGAGAGGAGGGGGAACGAGAGTGAGGAGGGGGGAGGAAGGGTGAAAGGGAGAGGAAGGGATGCAAGGGGAAGATGATAAGCAAGAAAGGTGAAAAATCACAACAGTACAGAGCAAGTAGGAACGTGCTCACCACTGGACTTGCACGAGCTGAACTTGCATGGGACGATGTATAACACATTCGTTATACATTCATGTACCTGTACCCACATGTACTGCATCCAACAGTGACACACTGGTATGGACCACTACTGAACTCTAGTTTTATACAGTGACAAACCTGAACACACCACTATTGTAGTGTAGTGTTATACAATGGCAGAGCTGCCCTCACCAGTCCTATACCAAACTGATGGTCCTGTATCATCAATACTGTAGCCCACTATCCATATTCAGTGAAGTTGGTGCCCATTAAAATATATCCAGTGAGGACTACTGCTGATGAAACTATATCCAATGAAGGTCAGTTGCCAGTGCAGGTTATCAGCTAGTTAAAATAAGTCACGCGTGTGTGTAACCAATGTCAGTGTCAACGTGAATGAATACCCAGGAAACCATACTCAGCAATGTGATGCTGACAAGCACAGAACATTGCAAATATAACTCAATGGCTAATTAAGATATTATTCTGAAAATATAAAAAGCAAACCACACCTTATCTGAAATAATTTACTGTTAAGCAATAAATTCATCATAATCCCAGATCGCCATTGGCTGCTGTCCCCTTTGGGCAAGAGCTGGTATTGATTTAATCTGAGGGTCAACGCACCTCAGGCAAGGAGCAGGTTGAGAAGGCAGGGCCTTCGTGAATATGGTTACGCAATACTGTTAACACCTTAACTCAAATTACTCCCACCATGCAGTGTCAGACCAGTATCTACCAGTACTGTAGCCGAGTGTTAAGGTGACAGACCTATATCCACCAGTACTGTATCCCAGTGTTGTATAGTGACAGACATTTACACATGTACTCAGTGCTATACTCATGTTATACTCATGTTATACAGTGGCAGATCTATACCTCCCAATACTGTACCCCAATATTATATAATGACAGACCTGTACCCCAATGTTATACGTGATAGACCTATACCCACCAGTACATCCCAGTGTTATAAAGTGATAGACATGTACCCACCAGTACCTTACCCCGATTTTATACAATGACAGACCTGTATCCACCAGTACTGTAGCCCATTGTTATACAGAGATATCTCTGTATCCATCATTACTGTCCCCAGTTTTATACAATGACAATCCTGTATCCACCAGTACTGTAGCCCAGTTCTAGACCATGACAGATCTGTATCCACCAGTATTGTACCCCAGTGTTATATAGATATAGATTTGTATCCACTATTAATGTCCCCAGTTTTATACAGTGACAGACCTGTATCCATTAGCACTATAATCCAGTACTATACCAGGACAGACTTGTATCCACCAGTACTGTATCTCAGTGTTATAGTGATAGACCTGTACCCACCAGTACTGTACCTCAGTGTTATACAGTGACAGACCTGTACCCACTAGTACTGTATCCTAGTGTTATACAGAGACAGACCTGTACTCACCAGCTCTGTCCCCAATTTTATACAATGACAGACGTTTATCCACCATTACTGTACCCCAGTGTTGTACAGAGATACATCTATAGCCACATTACTGTCCCCAGTTTTATACCATGATAGACTTGTATCCACCAGTATTGTATTAGAGTAATACAGCAACAGACCCGTACTCAGCAGTACTATACCTCAGTTTTATATAGGGACAGACTTGTATCCACCAGTACTGTGCCCCAGTTGGATACAGTGACAGAGCTGTACCCACGAGTACTATATCCCAGTGTTATACAGTGACAGACCTGTATCCATCAGTACTCTACCCATGTTATACAGAGACAGACCTGTACCCACCAGTACTGTATTCCAGTATTATAGTGATAGACCTGTAACCACCAGTACTGTACCCCAGTTTTGTACAGTGACAAACCTATTTGGAATAGTTAATGTACCAGATGAGGGCATAGGGGAAGCAGAATAAGGGCAAAGATGAATAGATGGAGAGTGGAGAGGAGGGGGAAAGAGAGTGAGGAGGGGGGAGGAAGGGTGAAAGGGAGAGGAAGGGATACAAGGGGAAGATGATAAGCAAGAAAGGTGAAAAATCACAACAGTACAGAGCAAGTAGGAACGTGCTCACCACTGGACTTGCACGAGCTGAACTTGCACGGGACGATGTGCGGGAACTGGAGCCAAGAAAACAATTGTGTTCAGAGGGCTAGGTGGATGAGGAAGAGAGAAAGAGAGCGAGAAAGAGAGAGAAAACGAGGATTAGACCAGTAATGTTTAGGAGCAGCTAAAGCAGTTCTGCATTTGCTGATAATATGCCATTAGGCATATAGCATGCAATGTTAATAAGCCAATAATAGTTTGAAGCAGTGGGATAGCCCTGTGTCTGGAACACAACTCTTTGTGGCCGTTGTCAGCAGAAATATGCTCCTTTTTCCTAGAGTCTCGGTTTGGGATTGGCCATACGCAGGCAGAAAGCTAAGTGAACTTTACGTGAGGAGCTACCATTGGATCAGGGTACATCTAGAGGCAACACTTAGGGGTTCTAGGTTCTTATGCAGTCAGGCCTGACCCCAATCCCAGCTTGATCCCACAGTGAGGTCCTAGCCTTATTCCTGACAGTACACAGTGGCTTTAATGGAGTAAAATGTTACAAGGTGCTTCATAGATGTGTTTTTGAACAAAAACTGACAGTGTGTCTTATTAGGGCAGGTAACCAGTAGCTTTGAGTAGGTTTGAAGAGTATTTTAAAAAGGGGGCAGAGTGTTTTAGGGAGACAATTCCAGAACTTGGGTCCAGGCAACTGAAGATACACCCATTAGCAATGAAGTGATAAAATTCAGGGTGCTGCATAAGAATTGGATTAATATCATAATCATGGAGAGTTGTTTGGCTAGAGGAGGTTACAGAGAAAGGGAGAGGTGAAGACAAAGGAGTGATATAAACCAAAACCTCACCGCTGGTCACTTTGTAGTGGTGACTATTCCGTATAAATTGTCAGTGTTCTACGTGCATAACACTCATTGGAAAGCAGTGTGTTGTTCAGGAGAACCCAGAACACTTGTACCAATGGCACAAACTCCAAGTCAAGACCATTTTCTGCTGGCTTTTAGCCTTGTTGGAGTAACTGGCTTGACTTTACAAACATCCTGACACTTTGGAGAATTATGACAAAGCTGGAGCCAGTAAGAGCAGTGAGTGACTATGAGGGAGGAGAGGAAAAGCAGGGAGAGAAAAAGAGAGGGGAAATGACAGGGTCTTACTGCATGAGAACTGGAGGTACTGTACCGGCGGCTCCCAATCCCATCATAGGCAGACACCTGGAAGAATGAAACAACAGTGAGATAAAAGACCACCAATGCCTAAGCATAGGAGACCAAGCGGGCGAGGACACTGCTGAGTAACGTACATGCAGAACCCTGAAAGTGAAGGCAAAGTGGGAGGTGGAGCGGAGTGGGGTGGGGCAGTGGAGTGGGGGGGGGGGGGGGGAGAAGGTGAGTAGATAGTGTTAATAGATCGGTCCACAAAGATGTATGGACACACATAATGCTCGGCACGTGAAGGGTAAGGAATCATTAACTCTTTGGATTCAAGAAAGATAAATTGGAATCTTTTCTAAATTGTGAGAAGCTAGGAACTGTAAACGAATGCAAAAGCACTCAAAAACTCAATTTCTCTCAAGGTGACTGGAATATTTAAGGGTGAATGTGTGCTTCAGTTGCATTGAATCTTGGTCAGATCTTATCTGAATATGTGTTTAGCTCCGCACCTCAACTCTTGGTGGTTTGCAACACAGGTTCACCAGCATTATACCAGGATGAAAAGGATTAAACTACAAAAGGTTTCATAAACTTGCTTTGAGCGCAGAAAATTGAAGCATGATCTGATCAAGGTATTTAAATTCTTAAAAGGATTGATAGGATAAGTATGGAGAAACTAATTCCCATAATGGGAAGTCCAAAACAAAGGGAATAATCTTAAAATTAGAGTGCAGTCATTCAGGATGAAAATCTGGAAGCACCTTTTCACAGGAAGGGTAGTAGAAATCTGGAACTTTCCGCTAAAGAAAAGCTGTACATGCTGGAGGACAACTGGTGTTTTAAGACTGATATTACTAAATTTCTGTGGCACATGGATATCAAGAGCTGAGGAGCTGAGGCTGAAATTCCAGTTAGAGAGCAGTCATGATCTTAATTGACAGACGGAATAAGGCTCATGAGCTGAATGACCTATTTATGCTTTTATGTAAACAAATACACTTGCCATCAATGAAAGGAGTGTGGCATTTGCCTGAAGGTTTTGCTCCCTCATTTTAATTCGCCTTTGCAATCTCTCTACTCACTTCCTGTTCCCCATCTTCCCCCAAACCCTTTCATCACCAAGGCAGGACCATTCTCCAGTTTAAACATCTCAATATATCCTATATGGCCTGTCTCAGAATGTAGGCTTGTGTCATTCAAATTCAAATGTAATTCTATTTCTTTCAAAATAAAGTGTGTGGGTAATTTGAGCCCTGTCCTGTGGTTTTTGTGGCATTTGTTGAGCAACAGGTGATATCGTATTTATGCTTTCTCGACAGGGAGGTTTCCCTGTCATAGACTAATTGATGCAAATTGACTGTAATGATTACTCAATAACTTGATTATTCTTATATCATACAACTCTCCTTAGGCCATCCTTCAGGATTGAGAGTGAGTTGCTTCAGTTCAATGGGTTGTCAGATGGCTAATAAATGCAAAACACATAGAAAAGGAAACCAAAACTGCACGTAATATTCTAGCTGTGGCCTCACCAAGACCCTGTATAATTGCAACAACACATCCCTGCTCCTGTACTTAATACCTCTCAGAATGAAGGCCAATGTATTATTTGTCTTCTTTACATGTGCTGCACCTGCATGTTTACTTCCAGCACCAAGTGCACAAGGACTCATAGGTCCTGCTGCACAATCCCCCCTTCCAATTTATAGCCATTCAGGTAATAATCTGCCTTCTTGTTTTTGCTTTCAAACCTCACATTTATCCAAATTATACTGCATCTTCCATTGATTTGCCCATTCATCCAACTAGCCAGACAATGCTGAAGGATTTCTGCATCTTTGTTACGGTTCACTCTCCCACCCAATATGGTACCATCTGCAAACTTTAAGATGTTACATTTTGTACCCTTGTCCAAATCATTATACTTATTGTAAATAGCTGGGATCCCAGCACTGATTTCTGTGGCACCTCATTAGTTACTGCCTGCCAATTTGAAAAAGACCCATTAATTCTTACTCTTCATTTCTTCTCTGCCAATTAGTTTTCTACCGTTCTCAATATACTTCCCCCAATCCCATGTGCTTCAATCTTGCACAATAATGTCTTATGTGGGACTTTGTCAAACTTTTTCTGAAAGTCCAAATATACCATATCGACTGGCTCCCCCTTGTCAACTCTACTAGTTATATCTTCGAAGAATTCCACAGATTTGTCAAGCATGATTTCCCCTTCATAAATCTGACTTTGTCTGAACCTGCCACTGCTTTCTAAATGCTCTGCTATAAAATCCATGATAATAAATTCAAGAATTCTCCCAAGTAACGATGTTAGGCTTACTGATCTATAATTCCCTGATTTTTCTCTACTTCCCTTTTTGAATATTGGGGTGACATTAGCTATCTTCCAATCTTCAGGGACTATTCCAGAGTCCAAAGAATCCTGGAAGATGACCACTAATACATGCACTATTTCTAGAGCCACTTCCTTAAGTATTCTGGGATGTAGATTATCAGGCCCTAGGGATTTACCTGCCTTCAATGCCATCAACATTCCCAGCACTATTTCTTTATGAATGTTGATCATCCTCAGTTCTTCCCTCTCACTAAATTTTGCATTCTCCAACATTTCTGATATGGGACTTGTGTCCTCTTTTGTGAGGATAGAACCAAAGTACATATTCAGTTGCTCAGCCATTTCTTTGTCCGCTATTATACATTCTCCCATTTCTGTCTGTAGGGGACCATCTAAATTTGTTTTCACATATCTATAGAAAGTCTTAAAGCCTGCCTTTATGTTCCCTGCAAGTTTACTTTTGTTTTGTATTTTCCCCCCCTTAATCAATCCCTTGGTCCTTCTTTGCTGAGGACATCTGAGGAAACTGCTATATGTGGGGCAACTGGTATGGGTAGATGAATTGGTCAGAGGTTTATGCACTCTCCAATGCTTCGAATTTGCCTGCTTGTGTTGCTGAGCAAGCCTCTCAACATGTTTGGTTTCTTATACGAGCATACAGACAAACAACAGGACTAGTCAGTTGGCCCCTTGAGTCTGCTCTGCCATTTAATAAGATCATGGCTGACCTTAGTAGTCTCAAATTTGAATTCTGCCTAGCCCTGATAACCTATGCGTGCTTTTATCAAGAATCTATTCACCTCTGCTTAAACATATTCAAAGACTCTGCTTCCTCCATCTTTTCAGGAGGAGAGTTCCAAAGACTCATGATCCTCAAAGAAAAAAAATTGACATCTCAATTTTAAATGGGACCTCTTATTTTTAATTAGTGTTCCCTAATTCTAGATTCTCCTACAAGAAGAAACATCCTTCCCATATCTATCCTGTGAATCCTTAAATATATTCAATGACAGTGCATCCACAACCCTCTGGACTCGAGAATTCCAAAGGTTCAAATCCTGATTGAAGAAATTCTCTTTATCTCAGTCCTAAAGGATCATTACCTTATCCTGAAACTGAGCTCCTTCTTTTAAATTCTCAAATCAGGGGGAAACAATGTCTTAACATCTACCCTTCCCAACCCTTCATTTTTTTGAATATTTCAATGAGATTACAAAGATTTACAACACCCACTTATAGCAACACCCACTGAAACTGACATGACAACATAATCGTTTGAGTAAAAAACAAGATGCCCACATCACTGCATTACGAAGGGTTTGCTGGACTGATGCACTGCCTCACTCAATCTAACATCTCCATCTCCAGCCTGGATCCGAAAGAATGGAGGCAACAGAAGCAATGCCACAAGAAAACTAACATCAAAGCCCTCAAAGATTCCACGAAGGCAGCCATTTTCAGTCAGTTTTACAAGTGAATCTGGCCTCAATTCTCCAGGAATACCTTTGAAATGGACAAAGGCCCCACTCTCTTGCCATCAGGTGATAGTTTCCGTGGAATGACCATCCAGGTCTAAAAGAAATCATTCACTGGCATATCCCACTCATCAAAATGAAATCTCAGACTTTGAACATCAACATCCTCGTGGAATTCCATCAGGAATTCGACATTGACTTTGGTGTCCTAGGTGAGACAGAGCAGCGGGTGTATCTCTTTCTGGAAAGGCTTTCCTGAAAAGAAACCTCCATGGGATGGGCTTCACCATAAAAAAATGTGCTTGCCTGGCACCTCAGTGACTCTTACTGTGAGAGAATCTGAACATAGAAATTGGGATCAGGAGCAGGCATTTCAGCTTCTCCACCATTCAGTAAGATGCTGGCCGATCTGATTGTGACCTCAATTCCACAATCCTGTCTACTCCCAATAACCTTTGACTCCCTTGTTAGTTGAGAATCTATCTACTTTTATCTTTAAAATATTCAATGACTGCCTCCACTGCTCTTTGGGGAAGAGAGTTTTAAAGGCTCACTATGATCAGAGAGCAAAAAGTGATCTCATCTCCACTTAAATGGGAGTCACCTTATTTTTAAACCGTGTCCTCTAGCTCTAGTCTCTCCCATTAAGAGAATGTCCTTTTAACAGTCATCCTGTCAAGCTCCCTCAGAATCTTGTATATTTAAATAAAATTATCTCTCATTTAGAATATAAAATATTACAGCACAGTACAGGCCCTTCAACCCTCGATGTTGCGCTGACCTGCAAAAACCAATCTAAAGTCTATCTAACCTACACGATCCTATTATCATCCATATATTTATTCAATGAGCATTTAAATGCCTTTTTCGTCGGCGAGTCCATTACTGTCGCAGGCAGGGCATTCCACACCCTTACTACTGAGTAAAGAACCTATCTCCGACATCTGTCCTATATCTATCACCCCTCAATTTAAAGCTATGTCCTCTCGTGCTAGCCATCACTATCTGTCCATCCTATCTCATCCTCTGATCATCCTGTATCCCTCTATTAAGCCACTTCTTAACCTTCTTCCCTCTAACAAAAACAGCCTCAAGTCCCTCAGCCTTTGCTCATAAGACCTTCCCACTATACCAGGCAACATCCTGATAAATCTCCTCTGCATCCTTTCCGATACTTCTAGGACCTTCCTATAATGCAGCTACCAGAATTGTAGCAATACTCCAAGTGCGACTGTACCAGAGTTTTATACAGCTGCAACGTGACCTCATGGCTCCGAAACTCAATCCCTCTACAAATAAAAACTAACACACCGTACGTCTTCTTAACAACCCTATCAACCCTGGTGCCAACTTTCAGGGATTTATACACACGGACAGCGAAATCTCTCTGCTCATCCACACTACAAGTATTTTATTATTAGCCCACTATCTGTATTCCTGTCACTTCTTCCAAAGTAAAGCACCTCACACTTTTCCAAATTAAACTCCATTTGCCACCTGTAAGGTCAGCTCTGCAGCTTATCTATGTCCCTCTCTAACCTGCAACATCCTTTCGCGCTGTCCACAACTCCATCGACTTTAATGTCATCCGCAAATTTACTAATTCTTCTACACCCTCATCCAGGTCATTTATAAAAATGACAAACAGCAGTGCCCCAAAATAGATCCTTGTAGTACACCACGAGTAACTGAACTCCAGGATGAACATTTCCCATCAACCACCACCCTCTGTCTTCTTGCAGCTAGCCAATTTCTGCTCCAAAACGCTAAATCACCCTCAATCCCATGCCTCCATATTTTCTGCCACAGCCTACTGTGGGGAACCTTACCAAATGCTTTACTGAAATCCATATACACATATCAATTACTTTATCCTCATCCACCTCTTTGGTCACCTTCTCAAAGGGCTCAATATTTCGTGAGGCATGACTTACCCTTCACAAAACCGTGTTGACTATCCCTAATCAAATTATTCCTTTCTAGATAATTATAAATCCCATCTCTTATAATCTTATAATTTTTTAATACCTTTTGTGATTATAACTATTGTTATTTACCCCTCCCTTTTACCTCCTGATTTACAATCATTTCTGGATGTTATTTATGTTCTTTGCAGTGAAGACAGACAAAATATTTGTTCAATGCATCCACTATTTCCTTGTTTTCCATTCTTAATTCCTCAGACTCACTTTTTAGGGAACCAGTGCTCACTTTATTAACTCTTTTCCTTTTTAAATACATGTAAGAAACTCTTTTTATATTTTTAGCTAGGTTATTGATTTCCTTTTTATTAATCTTGTAGTCTTTGCTGTTCTTTATATTCCATCCATCTGCTGGCCTGTCACTCATTTTTGTGGAATTGTGTGTTTTTTTAATGTTTTTCTTTCAATACTATCTTTATCTTCATTAGACAATCACGGACGGTGTGTCCTCCTCTAGAGTTTTTCTTTGTCACTGGAATGTACACTGAGTATTTTGAAGGATCTCTTTTAAATGTCTGACACTATGAACCCGATTCTCCCATTCCATCACGCACGATTTTTGGCACATCACATTGGGATGTGCGTGTCGGCCATTTCATGAGATTCGCACATGCATTCCCGGCACACGCATGTCTTCCCACAGCCAGACAACAGGCACAGTCAGGACCACGCTGGAAACTGGTGGGAAGACAGGGAAGTGATTAAAATCGGTTCTTAATCTCATTTAAATGTCATTATCGGGCATGGCATGGAATTCTCTGGGCCTGATAGCATCTTCTATTCAGCCAGGAGTATTCCATTCCAGCGGGATTTCGAGTAGAACTAGCAGAAGACCTCACCAAAGTGGAGGGGGGGGGGGGGGGGGGGGTCAGTCAGGCCTTGTAGGGAGTCAGGCAGCAGAACAGGTGGTGCCCCCTGGGCATGGGCACCCTGACAGTGCCAGTTTGTGCCCCAGTACTGCCCAAGGGGCAAAATGCCCCTGCCTGGAGCACCTAGGCACTGGGGTTAGGTCTAGGGGCAGGGCCTATTGTGGGTGATCGAATGCGGGGGCGGTTCCACAGCCTGTCTGCAAATAGGATTGGTCAGGGCTGGAGAGAGGTCAATGATGGGGAGGGAATTGTCACCGCAGGGAGAGGGGCTGGAGATTGCAGTGCATGGTGGGAAGGATTGGGGCTGGCCCAGGCTGTGATGGGAGGCTTGAGGGATAGCACTGAGGGGGTCCCAGCCTGGCCATAATTAAGCCAGCCAGCCAAGTACAAGCTGACAGTTTGGGGCCACTGCACATGCAGAGTTCGGGAATTGTCAGACTCTGGTGTGAATAGGTCCCATCGCTCGCCCCCCAAACCTTTAATGATATTCACACTGGTGACCTTTGCGTTGACAGAATGTGGGAGATTTGATTTTGAACTCCAGCTGAAAAAACAATCGTGAATTACACAATTCTTCTCATCAATACAATATTTAGAATTTTTTGGTAGAATCAGGCCCTGGATCTTTATTGACCTATCCGTTAATTTCTCAATTTACTGCCGCCAGCTGGGTCATCATGCCTTCATAACTGCCTTTGCTCAAGTTTAAAACATATCTTAGATCAACTTCTCTCCCCTTCAAACTGAATGTGAAATGTAATCATATTTTGATCACTGCAACCTTGAGGTGCCTTCACTGTGAAGTCATTAAGTAATCCTCACTCATTGCACATTATCAGATTTAGTATAACCTCCTTGCTGGTTGGAGCATGCTGTTCTGAGAAACTCCTGTAAACACTCACATAAACTCATCATCCAGGCTCCCCTTCCCAGTTTGATTTAATCAATCTATATCTAGATAAATATCACCATGATTACCATAACTTTCTCACAAACCCCCAGTATTTGTTCTGGTATACACTTCCCTGTGGTGTGGTTACAGTCTGAATACCTATCAACCACTTGCACAAGTGACTTGGGGCAAAATTTCTTCCTCTATGGGAATCATAGCAGGCAAGGGACAGAGCATGGAAAGGTATGCTGATCTCGGGCAAGATTTCCCAGTTTCAGATCGAGTTTCTAATCTCCATTAAAACTGATTTTACATTTTTATTTTCAGAACTGTAGGAAAAATACTCCACCAATTATAAGGATAGAAATCAAAAATTTAAAAAGTCTTCTTGTTTACAGACAGGTAGAACACAAGGCCATTTGGGTAGTTTAAATTGACACCTCTGTCCGCAACAGCTGTTAATTCATCTGTTTTGTAACAAATGCTGCATGCATTCACACACTAGGTCATTTGTTCTGTTTTTTTTTCGCTATAATGTTGTCTAGCTTTATCTGTTGGTGCAGTTAGATTTGTGCAGTCTTGTCCCTTCCTGTCATGCTCTGATCATCATTTCCCTTACTGCTACCTGGCTCTCTTGCCTTATCTTCTCTACTTATCACATGTTCTCAAACTTAATCCCTTGCCCCCATTATTTAGTTGATGCCCTCTCTGTCACTCAGGTTATAAATCAACCTATCATGGCTGCCCACCTCATCCTACCAAGGAATCAGCATGTCACTGTTAGCAGAAAATAGGAGCAGGAGTAGGCCATCTAGCCCTTCGAGCCTGTCCCACCATTCAATAAGATCACGGCTGATCTGAAAGTGGCTCAGTTCCACTTACCTGCCTGCTCCCCATAACCTTTAATTCCCTTATTGGTCAGAAATCTATCTACCTGTGACTTAAACACATTTAATGAGGTAGCCTCCACTGCTTCAACGGGCAGAGAATTCCAAAGATTCACTACTCTCTAGGAGAAGAAGTTGCTTCTCAACTCTGTCTTAAATTGACTCCCCCTTATTTTGAGGCTGTGCCCTTTAGTTCTTGTTTCCTTTCTAAGTGGAAATAATCTCTCTGCTTCTACCCTGTCTAGCCCCTTCACTATCTTATATGTCTCTATAAGATTTCCCTTCAGCTAAACTCCAATGAGTACAGGCCCAATCTACTCAAACTCTCCTCATAAGCTAACCCTCTCATTTCCGGAATCAACCTGGTGAACCTTCTCTGTACCCCCTCCAAGGCCAATATATCATCTTTCGCAAATAAAAGGACCAAAATTGCACATAGTACTCTAGTTGCAGCCTCACTAATACCTTGTACAATTGCAGCAAGACCTCCCTGCTTTTATACTCCATCCCCTTCGCGATAATGGTCAACATTCCATTTGCCTTCTTGTTTCTACTTTTGAGGCAACAGATGAAACCAAGCAGGGGTTCAAGGCCAACCTTGAATCTTTCCTAGCTCAAATCCCAGCAAGTAATACAGTGATCTTCTCTTGAGTTCATGTAACTACTAAGTTAATAAAATGCTAATTTATGGATCTTGGTCTTTTTGGTCTCACAATTCCTATCTTCACACTGCTTTGAAAGGTCCATCAAATTGGCTCAGGCACTCGATACCCTTCACTGAGTCAATTCTGCTAAGTTTCTGTGCTTCAAAAATGAGTCAACATAATACATACCACAGCTCTGGCTGGGGGAGACTGAAAACTCCAAACTTTTAAACTTATGGGAACATTGGAATGGTGGTGGGGTTGGAGTGAGGTTTAAACACCACCACTTCACCGGGTATCATGGAGAGGAAGCTTCTCAGTTGTGCTGCTCTTATGAAGCAAATTCACTCATCCAGCTGTTACCAGGGAGAAGGGACTGCTCTTCAAAGACCCATGAGCATCAGAGCTGCTGACTGGGTGCCCTAGATCTGGCTGTGGTCCCAGAATGGGCATAGTGGACAAGGTGCCAGCTCAGGAACTGCAGTTCCGAGAAGATCAGAAATTCAGGAGGAGGCACAAACATCGTTTCTAAAAGGAATACTCAGCATTCAGAGTAGATTATTTAACTGTGCCATCTCTAAAGTACACACCATATACATGTGTTAGTGGAGATTCATAAATTCATTACTGTACACACATGCGTCCGCTATATACACTATGTACATGCTTGCACACATAAAACATGCATACTATACACACATACTACTACACACCCCTACACTATGTGCACACTTCTGGCACTCTGTCAAAATTTCTGAACTCAGATAAGGAAAGAAAAAAAATCAGACAGACAGAGTATAGATGAAAGCAGATACACAAATGTGCACACACTGATGCACATTGATACACATGCACAGGTACAGGGTGCACAGAGGCATGCATAAGCCGTAATTACACATAGACACACGTGCATGAGCACACAGCAGGACAGAACATAGAGTTGGTAAGAGAGAAACAGACCCGAGTTCCATTTTGGGATGCCGAATGGGACTTGGAGCCAAGGCCAGTGCCATAGAGAGGGAGGTCAGAGTAATAGCTTCCCTGGGAGAAGATGAAAAGAGAGAGAGAGTCATACTAAGAGTTGGGAAAGTAGGAGAGAAAGTGGTGAATGGGTGAAGGAGGGGGGAGATTGGAAGGAAGATTGGGTAAAGAAGATTGGATCAATGAATACAAGGGCAGGGATGAAGGGGAGGCAAGTATGAGCAAAGGATTTGGAGTGATGTGAGAGATGATGGAGTGATGGAGGTGACAGAGTTGTTGCATTGATGGACTGATGAGATATGGAGTGCTGGAGGTGATAGGGGATGGAGTTGGTTGAGGTGGAGTGATGGGGTGGGGGGGGGATGGAGTTGGTCGTGTTGATGGAGTGATGGAACACCTCAGTGCAGGCAGTTTTCATATGAACCAGGTGATATTTTACACAGGAACCTAACTGTTCCCCACACAGTGAATATGGCAGGAGAATGAAAACACACAAACCGCTGCCTCCTTCCTGAGCCACTGCCTTGCTGATTTCAAGCTGCATTCACTGTATCGGGAGCTCTGTATGATACCAGCAAGTGGAAGAAACACGAAACATTACGGACAGAGTCCGTATCACACAGTTCAAACTACACTGAGTTACCAAATCTTTGACAGAATTCAGATTGTAAAAATTCACACACACGCACACACACATGATCAGGTAGGTACTAACCCTACTGGACTCTCTACCAGGCCCAGATCCACAGGACAACTCATCAAAGCCATTTGCCTGTCAGGAGAGAAGGGGAGTCCATAAAGATCAATCAACACACAGGATGGAATGGTGCAGTGAGATCAATTATCTCCCAGCCTCAGTGACTGCATTTAGCCCTGAACCCAGCCTGGCTCAGCCCCATCCTATCGAGGCCCAGTTCAATTCCATGCCTGGACTTGCCATAAACGCATGATAAAAAAGCATTCTTTCTGGTTTTATCACAGATTGGTACGCTTGCTGCTCTGTGCAAGACCACAAGAAACTACAAAGGATTGTGAATGTAGCCCAATCCATCATGCAAAGCAGCCTCTTATCCACTGACTCCGTCTAAACTTCCCACCCACACCTCAAATATATTCTCTTCCACCTTTTTCCATCGGGAAAAAGATACAAAAGTCTGAGATCACGTATGAACTGACTCAAAAACAGCTTCTTTCCTGCTGACATCAGACTTTTGAATTGACCTACCTTGCATTAAATTGATCTTTCTTTACACCCTAGCCATGACTATAACACTACATTTTGCACTCTCTCCTTCCCTATATATGGTATTCTTTAACACGCAAAAGAAATACTTTTCATTGTGTACTAATACATATGACAAAAATAAATCAAATCAAAGTGTAACAACCTGACACATTTCCAAGAGGCCAAAGCTGAAATATTAGCAAGAGCATACAATTAGTCAGCAAGAGAAAGCATCAGATATGAAGACTCAACCTTCCAGTTCACCATAACTTTAAACTTCTCCACCCCATAAACATATATAGACTTCCCCCCACTCACACTCCTCACCTCCAGACCTCTATTCACTCCCATGGAGCTGTCCCTACATCAGTGGAGATTTATCTACAAAGCAGACATATGAAAACTAAAGTCATGGAATGTTACTGCATAAAGGAGGCCATTCAGCCCACTGTCTGTGTGCCAGCTCTCTAAAAAGTCCCACTCCTCCTGCTCTTTCCCTTTGACCCTGCAAGTTTCTCTTTTTCAAATATTTAGCTATTAGAGATGTTCAGACTGAAGAAGGTTTTAGAGAGAATAGATAAAGAGGAACTGTTCCCATTGGTGGAAGATTGAGAATCAGAGGACACTTGTAAGGAGCAGCACAAGAAAAAGCTTTTTTTAACAGCAAGTGGTTGGTGTCTTTAATGCCTTACCTGCAGTTTGGTAGAGGTGATTCAATTGTGGCTTTCAGAAGGAAATTGGGTAATTATCTGAAGGTAAGAAAACTTGCAGGCTGTGGAGGTCATAGCAGGAAAGTGAAACTAGCTGAGTTACTTTTGCAGAGAGTTTGCATTAATTTATTGGACTGAAAGGCTTCCTCCTGTACTCTAACCAATCTATGATCCTGTGGGTTTTTTTGGTAAACAATCTATCTCCTCTGATTGCTGGGTCAAAAACTTGGAACGTTTTTCTTATCATCCCTCTGGATGTACCTACACCAGATAGACTGCAGCAGTTCAAGAAAGTTTACTACCCCTTCCCAAGGCCAATTAAGGAAATTAAGGAAAGGATTGCCTTGCCAGAGATGCTCAGATCTCTTGAAATAATTTTTTAAATCCCTTCAGTCAGTAGAAATATAGTTTCACTTTGTTGCCTCTATTAAACACTTTGTGATTTTGAACATTTGTATTAAATCTCTTCTTAGCCTTCTCTACTCTGACAGCAACCTCAGTTTCTCTAATCTCTCCATGTAACTGAAGTCACAGATCAATCTTAGCAACTATTTGCTATACCCACTCCACTTTTTTTTTTAAAAAGTGTAGCGCCAAGGATCAGACAACAATACTCCAGTTGAGGCCAAACCAGTGATGAGGTTTTGTGTCCATGTTTTTTGGGCTCAGTGCCTCTAGTTATAAACACAAGAGGCTGAACACGTTTTTACCAGCCTTATCAATCTGTTCAACTGTCTTTGTTTCTAGTCCTAGAGGTGAAAGGCCAGGGCTGAACTCACCATACTCCTCTTTAAAAATAAATTCTCTCAATAACAGAATAAATAACATCACTGCAGTGAGCAGATTTAAATATGTTTATGTCAGCAAGGTCCGGCTAAGCTCAGACTGAGAACCGTTCTTATGGCATGACACAGTCACAACCATTCTTTATTTTTAAACAAGACTATTTATTATTAGCTCCTCTCAAAATAGATCTTTAATCTTGTGAGGAATTTGCAGGCCCCAGTATCTGTGGCGATCACAGTGTCTTCCATTTAGGTAGTTAAAAACTGGCACCATGGCGACAGACAAAATTTTAAATCCAGCCCAAAGGGTCAAGACTAAAGTGTTCTCTGTCTGTGATGAGTAAAGTCAATTTTCTCCATTTCAAACCAGATGCCCAGAAGAGGTATCTACACCGTAAAGCCACTCCAAATAGGTACAATCACTCAGAGGTAACATATATCCAACTTCAAAAAAGATACAGTGTACCACTGAAGGGGGTTTTTCTGAGGCTGGAGTTTAGATAGAATAGAGGGAGCTCTACTCTGTATCTAATCTGCTGTACCTGCCCTAGGTGTGTTTGAAGGAGAGAATGTTCGAAGAAATATTACTGTACCTGACCCACAAGATTTAATCTAGACTCCTCATCTCGTTTCATGTCTTCCATGTAAAACTGAAATTTGCTGTTCCCTCATCACACATTTCTATTTTTTTTTACAGTCAGTCATGGCTCAGTGAGTGATGCCCTCATCTTGGAATCAGAAGGTTGTGCATTCAAGTCACTCTCCAGGCTGATACCCTTTGCAATACTGAGGGAGTGTTGCACTGTCAGAGGTACTAACTTACGTTTGAGATGTTGAACTAAAATCCTGTCTTTCATCTCAGATTTCCTGATCAATACTTACACTCCAGCCAGCATAATTAAAACATCTGGCCATCATATTGCTGTTTGCAGAATGTATAAATTAGTTACCACATTTCTCTAAGTACTTAATTAGCTCTCCAGCACCTTGGAACATTTGAGAATGTGTGAGCTGGTTTAGAAATACAGGATGTTTCTTTATTTTCTACTCTTGCTTTCTCTATTGTTTTCAACCTCAGGGATTTGCTGCCTTGCAAAGACTTCCTATGGTTTTCATTCACATGAAAATAAGTAAAGCCTGGAAGTGAATCAGTGAGGAATAGCCACTGACACAAGTGAATGGATTCTGTTACTGAACAGAACTCTACCTGAAAAGTACAGAAGGAACAAAAGCTTTTACACAGGTTCAGTGCAGGGAAACCATTACATCATTAACACAGGCAGTGTTCACCTTTACCAATGTGCCTCTCGCACTGCTATGCCTTCCCATCCCTCCACTACTGTACCCCCTTCTCATGAGTGCCATCCCATGTATAGACATCTTCTGTTCTTGCCTGGGGCTGGGGAGGGGTCAGAGTCTGGGGCAGATAGGACAATTCCACCATGGATTTTCCAAAGCCAAGCTGGACATCTAAGCATGTGCACATACTGAGAAGGGACAGTGGACTTCCTGCACTAAATTCCATAGACTTCCCAACCAAGCTGAAGAGCAGTTCCTCTCCCTTCTTCCCAGCTGATCTTAGCAGAGATTTGTTAAAAGGTAAGGGTGTGAATGCATTACAGCCAGGACATTTAACTGCGCTGTTCTTCACATAATGGTTGGTGATTCAATCAGGGAAGGACAGGACTGAAGGACCCCCCTGCTACCTCCCCAAATTGGAGCAGTCACATAATGACACAGGGAGCACTGGTACTCTCCAGGAACCCAGTGCCAAGGTGCTACTTGCTACATACGGCTTTCGGTTTCTTCTTCTTCTTTTGGCTCTTCCCAGCGACCTGTTTCACACAGAGCAACAAGAAAGTGAGGGAAAGTTCCAGATCAATGGATGGGGTGGAGTTAGGTGGAGGGAGGTGAATCAACATTGCAAAGGAAGAGAAAGTGAATCACACGCAGTGAAATGCAACACAAACCATGCAACATGCATGGCATGGACGACAAACAGCCTGTTCAATTGCCACCCCATCTCAGATTAAATCAGCTAGGGCTGCTTTGCACGGCCTGTGAAAGGATCAGTGAGGGATTAGCTGGCACAATCTGGTGCAAGCCTCAGGTTTAGGGGCAGTACTCAAAGTCACCCAGCAGAGAGAATGGTTAAAGTGATTACTTCACAAGATTAGTGATACAAAGAAGGCGCACTCAATTCCACCACATTAGTCTGAGATTTTAATTCTTGAGTTTCATTCTGAAGACTTTGGAAACAAGAATCTGGTTTCAGGAAAGGTGATTAGGAAGCTTTTGGAATGTTGTAAAAAGTTGGCTGCTGAATTGTTATTATTTTTGGAAGGAAGGCTGCCTTCTTTCCCTGGTCTGACCTATATGTGACTATATGTCCCCATTCGAGCATTCAGCTTAGTTTACTGGCACTTTCCTATTGCCACCAAATTCTCTACCTCCACCTAAAATTCACTGCCTTGTCTAATGTTCAAGCACCAACTGGCCACAGCAATGGAGAGACCATTCTCCACATTTCAGAGTAGACAGTGAGTGTTGGGAGGCTGGCGGACTATGGGTGTGCTTCTACCAAGCTCACACTCTCACATTTACACCATGCTCAAAAATACACACGTGCCATGCAAATATACAAGCTGTAATCACACATGCACAATCTCATTCACACACACACACATACATACATGCAAATGTGTACACTTGCTAGGTGAAGCATTGGACAAGAAATGAGAGCAGTGACTGCCTCCGCAGGGGGAGCTGGGACCAATTGTGACCCTCCTTCTGTCCAGCCTGATTTAAAAAAAACTGAAGGGAACTGGCGTGGGTGTTGGCTGCAGAGGGAGACATTTGTCTCAGTCAAAGAGCTGCACCGTGTCAATTCTGTGATAACTTACTTCCTCTGATTTCTTATCTTCAGAACTTCCTGTATCGCAGTTCAATTCCTCCATGCAAAGCCTCAGGCCTTTTGCCCTCGGCTTTCAATTAGCAGACAAACCATAAGTTCAAGAAGGCTAGCACCAATGACCCTTGGAAGTTTGTTGTTCTTTGGTGGGAAGGAAAGCTGATCATTCTGAAATTTGCCAGTTCAAAACATGGGGGCAGTTTGAAAAAAGCCAAAAGTAGAACTGCCCATCTGAAAGGGAGAGATACTGAATCAATTATACCCCACCTTCAGTACTGCTGTGATTACATTACCGGAATAGCAATTTAGAATCATGAATTACTTATCCAAAGAAAATGAGTTCAGACCTCACCATGGCTGTTTGCGAATTTGAATTCAATTTTTAAAAATCCAAAAATAAATAGCTGGCATCAGTAAAAATGTTGTAAAAATCCAGTTGGTTTATTGATGTCCCTATATATGATTCTGATCCCACAACAAGTAGTTGCCTTTTACCTGCTCTTTGACAGGGCAGAGCAAACTATCCCCACTACTACAAAGAATTAGGAGACTCACACCATCTTCTCAGGGCGATGGATAATAAATGCCAGTCTTACCAGTGATGCCCATATCCTGACTGAATGAAAAAGGTAGCTGCAGCGCAATAATTAGTCCAGTTAGTAAAAGTCACACGCTGAGCAGGCAGTCAGTGGATTGATGATCTTACCCTTCCAGAGGCACTTATATTGTCATAATCGGTCTGTTGGTTGACAGGAGAAAAATCAGCTCAGCAAGACAGGACTGTAAATGAGAAGTATTGGGTCTGATGGCACAATACTTGTACTGGGGAGTGAAATCAAGTACTGAGGGATAAAACCAAAAACTCCAAGGCCTGCAATTATATTCCGAATAGAAAGTGGCTCAATGCTCTGGAAGAGCAGAGGGATTTATTTCAGGCCACAAAATATTACAGATATCACCTCAGGTTAATCAGGCTGTTAAAAAAAAGCTAATTATCACAAGAGGTATAGAACATAAAAACCATGAGCAGTGATGATTCTTTATGAAACGTTAATCAGACGTTAATTACAAAGTGCTGTGTTCAGTGTTGGGCTCTGCACTGAAGGATGATGAAGCTTTAGCGAGGTGACAGTGTAGGTTGAATGTAGGAATGGAACAATCACACTGATCTCTCAGATGCACTCTGCACTGCAATCGGGAGGCTGAACACATAGATGAGCCTGGCTTCAGAGCACTTGGACAACATATCACAAGGGCACCCCAATCTTGCTGGCAGATCCCCATGGACATTGGGATCACTCCTAACACTCCTTCCCTCCAACCTTATCATTCCCCATCCCTCCCCGAAACAGAGCCCAACAAATCCCCAACATGTACCCACATGTACCCTATCATATTCAACATACAGACCTCAAATTAGACTATATGTTCAACATACAGATCCCAAATCAGATTCTATATTCAATATATAGATACTAAATTGAGCTACATACGCAATCCCCAATTTGGACTGGATATTCAAGCACACAGTTCCCAAATTAAACTGTATATTCAATGCACAGACCCAAATTCTGACTGCAGATTCAAGAACATAATTCCCAGATCAGACTGCATAGTCAACACTCTGATCCCAAAATCAGACTAGCTATACAAATACAGAGTCCCCAAATGAATTAATATATTAATAGTTACAGATAGTTCTATGGCCTGGTAAGTATAGATATGATCGGCACAACTTGTGGGCTGAAGGGCCTGTTTGTGCTGTAGTGTTCTATGTTCCATATCCATTTGATCATACAGACCTTAAATTCAATTGTATATCCAACCACAAATCCACAAAACAAACTGTTCATGCAAGCACGGTCAACCTCTCCCAGTTTGGTAAAAATTTCAGGGCTCCATTGAGAGTAGTAATTGCTTATCAGTTATTAAACATGGGGAAAACAATAACATTCCTCAAGAAATGTGAGTCATGAATGATTCCTGTGATTTTTCCATGGAATTGACCTGGTTTGAGATGTCCAACTGAATGATCTTTGCATCCTAAAATAGCAAATTCAATCTTTGATCAGTCCTCAACATAACAACAATTGTGAAATTTACCATTTGCAGTGTTCCTGGTTATGAGGAGATGGACAGGAATTATCCTGAAATCATCCCACTTCAGATCCTGTGCCAGAAATGCAGCATCTTCACACTGGATGAGATAAATCCACAACACAGCCAGACGGACTTGCCATGAAACCCAAATAAACCAATACATACACAAATTATTGCAATAGGAAATAAAATAGCACTAACCCGGACACTGCCACGACTCCCCACTGAAGTCCAGTCATCGTCATCAGATGCCTGCACAAGAAACAAGAATGTGAATAAACAGATAGAAACTATTCAAATCAATAGAGGGGAGGAGACTGTAAGCAGAGAGAGACCAAGCCAGAAGAAATAGACACACACACAAGAACAGATAGGCAAAAAGAGAGCGAGGGCGCACGAAGCAGAGGGCGCTCAAGAGAGGGCACATGAGAGAGCACTCAGGAAAGGGGAGGTGGTGCACGAGAGAGCGGGCAAGGGCATGCGACTAGGAGGCGCGCGAGCCAGGGAGAAGGCAAACAGGAGGGGGAGAGGGCACGTGAGGTGGGGAGAGGGATCGTGCGAGCCCTCCCTGGGAGAGGGCACTTGAAGGGGGGGCGTGATGAGGGAGCATGCGCATGGGAGAGGGGGAGGGCGCGTAAGAGAGGGGAGAGGGCATGTACATGGGCATATACTGTGAGAGGTCAGCCACACGAGAGAGAGAAAGTCCTTGATGGAGATACATGATCTGATTATGCGTAACTTAGAGGTTGCAAACAGCATACAATTGTCACATCCATCTATCAGGGAGAGGGATGGAATCAGTAGCAAGTCTGGAGTGGGGTCTCAAAACAATGACCTCATTCTTCCCAATACTGAATTGGAGGAAATACCTGCTTATTCAGCTCTGGATGTCAAATAAGCAGTTTGATAATTTGGAGTCTTGCCAATGTACATATAAAAACTAAGATCGTACTTTCAGGTGATGTTGCTGAGGTCAGCATGGAGATAAGAAATAGGGGGAAAGTAAGGATCAATCCTTAGGGACACTAGAAGTAACAGTGTGGGAAGAGAGGCCATTGAAGATAATAATCTGGCTGTGGTCCAATAGATTAGAATGGAACCTGATAAGACCACCCCCAGCCAGCTGAACATCAGAGCAGAGACTTTGTCATAGTCACTCAGGAAGTCGCAGGAAGGTAGACATGAAGTTGAGTGTGACAGAGAGAGGACAGTTACATGTGTAAAATGGGTATAGAGGGATATGGGTCAAACATGGGCAATTAGGACTAGCTTAGTGGTAAAAACTGGGCGGCATGAATAAGTTGGGCCAAAGGGTATGTTACCATGCTGTAAACCTCTCTGACTCTAGGAGAGCTATGGAGGATGGGCACTGGAAGAACAATAGCACTGAAAGTTGCACAAGCAGAGAGAGAGAGAGAGAGAGAGATAATACAAACCGAAGTGTGTCTTCTGAATCTGCGAGAGTATTTCTCACTGTCTTCCTACAGAGCCAGGAGGAGAACGAAAGAGGCAGGAGTTTGTGAACATTTCAAAGAGAGATACAGACATATAGTCAGAAAGATTTCACAAACTGAAGACAGCAGAAGGATCTTAGTTCACAAATTGTACGTACAACCCAAAATATGAAAACAAATTCTGGGCCAGATCAAGGATAAGAGGAGGGGGTGATGAGTGGAGGCGGGGGGGGGGATTTCTCTGTCAGCTGCGACAGAAAATATGGAGCAGAACCCGGAATCCATGCAATTTGTAGTCTTTTTATGACCAATTGGATCAGGAAGAGAAGCAGATCCTTGCCCCATACCTACATCAAGGGATAGGTCATGGATTCTGGAGATGGTGGGGGTTAGCTCCTCCACTTTTAACACTCAGTGGGCCTAGGGCCAGATGTCAGTAGCCCTCCAGCCTTTGCAGGAATGTGTAATGGAAGCTACTCCCAGAAACCTGAGACCAAGACAGGATATTTTAAAGTTTATTTATTATTACAAGTAGGCTTACATTAACACTGCAATGAAGTTACTGTGAAAATCCCCTAGTCATCACCGACTAGCGCCTGTTTGGGTACAACGAGGGAGAATTTAGCATAGCCAATGCACCTAACCAGCTCGTCTTTCAGACTGTGGGAGGAAACTGGAGCCCCCAGAGGAAACCCACATAGACATGAGGAGAACATGCAGATTCCACACAGACAGTGATCTGAGCAAGGAATCAAACCCGATCTCTGGCACTGTGAGGCAGCAGAGCTAATTACTGCATCACTGTGCCACTAAATTTCCTTTTGTTAATGATACTCTCTCTGGAGGTGCCAGAAAGCAGCCCACCATTGTCATGTGAATACAATGATGTCTTCTGTCTGGAGCCAGAGCACCAAATGGAGTGAACACCAAGAAACTACAGACTCAATGTGTATGCAGATATATGTGAAGGTACAATGTGTGTATAGGGATACAGGGAAGTACAGTGTGTCCATAAAGGTATCTGAAGGTACTGTGCGTACAGTGATCTAGCTCTGAAATAGCGCGAGGTCCAGCCAATAATATTCACACAGAGTGACACCCAATGATAACACAAGCTATTAACAGCAAGCAACTGAACCTTTCTTTTACTTCTGTTCAAATGAATCTTTCAGGAATCATCTGATCATCAGTGTGAAGAGTTTCAGTGCTAGAAATGAAACATTTTGTAGAGATGTCGGCAATCACCAACATGAAACACTCCCTGGACAGGTACTGCATGGATTAAGCAAAGAGCAACACTCACTTCAGACTCTTTCATTAAACATTCCAGAAAATGCAGTTGATCTCCCTTCATAAGATGTGTTGATTTGTGTTTCAATGACTGCCCAAACCCATTTCCCACCAACTCCTTTTGGCCAGCAATCAGACATCCTTCCTCAAAAGGAAAAGGCTTTCTTTGAGTAAGCAGCCCCTGCCGCTCTTCACAGACTCACCCTTCCCCCCAAAAATACTCCAGGAGCAAAGAGGGGAAAGAGTTTATCCAATCAGGAAATGAGAATGACATTGGCCTTCTGGATAGAAAGGAATCCTCGACAACACAGGCACCACCTCAGAGGCATAAAGTATAACACATGAAAATACAGCCAGCCTCACTGCTAATATCAAAGATTATTTTCAAACAGGAAGGTGGGAAAAGAAAAGATTCTATAAATATTCTGACAGCTCAGACATTACCATCCACTGCTCGATATCTCCAAACTTTGTATCCAGCCCATAATATTTCTAAGAACAGAAAAGGAAGAATTTAGGAGAAAGGGGGAAATGCAGGGAAATGTAAACATGGAGTAGGACAGATTGTATTAAAGAGCGTGCAGTCTTTCAGAACCACGTGCAGCCGCAAGACACTAATCCCAGCTCTGTATGGAGCTGAATAACCACAAGATACATGAATGAGCTACATGATAAAAACACTAACATAGAAACAGACTCTCTCGAGGTAAGGAGGCTGGATTTTCCTTCAGGCTTTGTGACCTCTACATAAGATCCAGATAGGAATTCCAAGCTTACCTGCAGGCAGTGAGACCAGTGGCACAATCCACTAGGTGGTGGGCTGCAGAATTGGTGGCAAACTCTCATTATGTTAGGTCCAATCAGAGAAACAGCAGCTCTGGGGTCTATGCAGGCCCCCAAATGAGGTGGATGCTGTTGAGGGAGGTCAGGGAACCTGATGAGGTCTAAACCTGGAGGTGCCCTCATCAGCCAACTGGAGAATGATGTTGAAGATCCCCAGAGCTGGGTAGGAATGTTGGGACAAAGAGGAAACACTTTTACAGGTTTATTCATCTACGGAGTTGTGGTCACCATGGACTGGGTGGCCACACAATTTCCCTGAGAATGTTCCCAGAAGCAGGAATGTGTCAGGGAGCTAAACTGTTAAAACCCCCCTCTAATTTTTTGGTCTTCCCCCATCCTCACCTTCAACACAATTGCCACAAAATCCAACCCGAGAGAGAGAGAGGGACACAGGCACGCACCCACAGAGGGACACAGGCACACAGACACACATGCAACACACGTGCATATGGATTCTCAGACCCACACACAAGCACAGACATGTTTATATTCCAGTGAAAGCTCGAAGTGGGACTCATCAGTAAGACTACAGTCAGGCCAGTCAGGAGTGTCATCAGGAAACACATTTTCACACAAAAACTTGAAACTTAGGACTGATTTCAATGTCCTTTTGTTTGATAAGAGTATTGAGAAATTATGGACCAAAGCTGGTAAACAAAGTTGAGATGTGACGGATGGGCTAAATGGTCTTCTTTTGTTCCCATGTTAGCGTGCAGACTTAGCTGTAATGATTATACCCTGTGCCACATTTGCTGCAATGCCAACAAGGTAGCTTGGGGGAGAGAAAACACCACAGTCAGGATTCCTGCTGCAGAGTGTGATGGATAGACAATGAATAAACAGCCCAAGAGTCCACTGGCACACAGTGCTCTGTGCGGGGAACCATAGACCAGTGAGAATCTGGAGGAGAGCAGAGAATCAGGCAAATACTGCTGACTGGCCTTGTCTCTAAAGGAATACCAATAAATGGGACGATGGAAGTGAAGTAATTGCATGCAATCATCTCACCTTTTGCACCTGATAAATCTAACGAAAGGAGGAAGCAGGAAAGAAAATAGGAAATGGCAGAAGTTAAACAGAATGAATAGAGATGAGGAGCTGAAGAGTTTCAGTTCAGAAAGAGTGATTGATCACACATATGAAGCTTGAGGATTAATTTGGACCCACTTTATACCCACAGTAATTGTATACCTCTGACCTGGTGCCTACAGGGTCAAGTCAAGGCTCAGATAGCTGCAATCAAAGCCTAATGCCCAAACCTCAGTGCAAAGTGGCAGATTCTGCACTTTGGTCTTTTCAGTCAAATCAGGACAGTAGAGTTCAGACCTGCATCTCTTTCACTCACGCTCAGTATCCAACCAGCTGTCAACCAAAATGAAAGGAATTCAACTGAGGTCACCATGGCATCATGCCAAAGGCATGAGTGGACAGCTTAGCAGTTTGAAGATAGGAATTTTGTACAATTGAGAATAAAAGCCAACAAAATAATCTAACCACAATTAACCATAGCGTCCGCATATTTAGTTCAAGAGATTTGATAAATGGCCTTTTGCTGAGTCAGGGTTCAAACCTCCTTCAATCACACCGAATAGTCCAAAAATCACACAAGGGGAAGTAGTCAGACAGCAGCCATTGTAACTGAAATGCTGTGCATCCAAAAGTTTGAGGAAAGTCATTGCAATAAACAGCAATGACAAAGCAGCACAGAATGACAGTGATGAGAATGCGGGGGTTATGGTCGAGTGTCTGTTGGGGGGTTCATGGCGGGGGTCGTGGTCCGGGCATCTACAGAGATCATGGCTGGGTGTCTGCGAGGGTCACGGTCTCAGCATCTGTGGGGGGTGGGGGGTCACGGTCTGGGTGTCTGTGGGGGTTATGTTGCCGGCGTCTGCGGGGATTATGGTGGACATTTACTTGATTATTACTGGTCTTTTAAAAATTTATTCTTGGGATTGAGCATCACCAGAAAGAGTGGCATTTATTATCCAATCTTAGTTGCCTGAAAGAAGGCAATGGTTAGCCTTCTTAAATTGCTATAATCTAGTTCATGAAGTTCCGCCTACAGTGCTGATAGGAATTTGGGCTAAAATGGTTATTTATGAATATTGCCTGTGCTTGATTTGCATTTCTGAAGAATAGGTGATTGAAATTTGATCTGATCAAAAAGATTTGTTCAGGTTGATGCATAGCAACTTTTTCTCTAATGTGGAAATCCAAAACGAAGGGCATAATCTTCAAATTAGAGTTAGGCCACAGTGGTATGAAACCAGGGAGAGGGTCTTTCACACAAAGCGTATTTAGAATCTAGAACTTTCATCTTCAAGAGGCCTTGGATGCTGAGGAAATTACTGCTTTTTACTAGGCTGAGTGTTAGATTTGTGTTTGATGAGGAAATGAAGTAATCTGAGCAACTGAATGGATAGCTGAGTTCATATGATCCTTGATACAGAGTTTCAAGACTTTGGCCCAGTGATGATGAAGACATTTCCTTGTCAGGTTAGCTGATGATTTGAAGGAACTTGTAGGTTGAAGATACGACAGTCTCTTCACTTTAATACAACAGAATAAATCCTTAAAATCGTTACAGTGCAGAGGAGGCCATGTGGCCCATCGAGTCTGCAAAAGAGCATATTGCCTAATCCTATCCATTGCCCTATCCTCATAGCCCTGCACATTTACCATGACCAATGCAGCTAAGCCACACATCTTTGGGCACTGTGGGGTATTTAGCATAGCCAATCCACCTAACCAGCATGTCTTTCGGACTGTGGGAAGAAACCATAGCAACTGGAAGAAACCCACGCAGAAACAGGGAGAATGTGCAGACTCCGCACAGACAAGCCGGGAATCGAACACTGTGCCTGGCGCTGTGAGACAGCAGTGCTAACCACTGCATCACCATGCTGCCGATATAAATGTTCTCAGCTGTAAGACTACATTCTGCTTCAACCAGAAACAAAAAAAAATCCATGACAGAGCACCATCTGCCAGCAATGGAGGAAACACAATAAAATTAGTCGTGCAGTTGAATACTGCCAACATCTGCACAATTCCACAACTTACTTCTTTCTGCTGTCTCTCCAACTCCTTCATTCGGATTTCTCTTGCCTCTGCTCTTGCAGCCCGTTTTGCAGCCAATCTGGCCTCAGCCTATCAAAGACAAAAATGTGAGATGTCAGTTCCAAACAGGTCTCACTGCACCAGATCGGCTTGGACTAGCTTGTGAAATATATCATTGTGCGTAGCAATTCACGAAATCTCACCCAATCAGCAGAATGTTGTAGAGGCCAACGGGGTCTTGGCTGTCAGCTGTAGAGCCACTGAGTGTTTCACGTTTTCCCTCTTTTAGGGAAATCCAGCTGCATCATGTGCCATTCAGGCAGTTGACAAACCAGCGCCAGGAGCAAAGGTCTTACTCATGCAGCATGGTCAGCCAATCAGGAGCTACAGCTCTGTAGAACGGTAGACTCATTGGAAGACAGGGTTGCTGCTATGACACCTACCAGAGGCACGGAAGTGTCACAGATGCCAGACTAGAGGTTTGTGATGGGAGATGGGAGTCATAGGGGAATGGGTTTAGAAGCAAGGTCAGAGGGGTGTCCTCAGCAGGCATCCATTTCCCAATATTTACTCCTTTTATCAGCCACTGAATGTCTTTGAATAAGGGACCCCCTCACCAAAAGCCCTCAAGCAATCCATAGTGGCAGTGGAATGCCACTAGTGGGCATTAATTGGCGATGGGATGAGAAGGTCATCCATAAGTCTTGCTGCCATCTCACCTAATTAAATGCTCCCCCACCACTGATCTCTCCCGCTGCCCACAGCATCCGTCCCTCCCCCCAGCCATCAAATCTTACTACAGGGGAAGCACAAAATTTCATCCAGTACAACATAATATTCTGCCGACTAATCATCTCACTGGCATCTATTCCCAGTAACACATTCGTATCCAAGTGTAATTGACATGTGCACACCATACAACCATGTTTCCTATATTACAATGTGGAGAAACCGGTATTGGACTGGGGTAAGCACAGTAAGAAGTCTCACAACATCAGGTTAAAGTCAAACAGATTTATTTGGTAGCACAAGCTTTCAGAGTCTTGCTCCTTCTTCAGGTGAACGAGAGTTGTGTTCACAAAGAGGGCATATACAGACACAAACTTAATTTACAAAATAATGGTTGGAATGTGAGTCTTTACAGGTATCAAATCTTAAAGGGACAGACAATGTGAGTAGAGAGCGGGTTAAGCACTTGTTAAAGGGATGTATACTGTCTCCAGCCAGGACAGTTAATGAGATTTTGCAAGCCCAGGCAGGTTGTGTGGGTTGCAGATAGTATATCATGAACCCAAGATCCCTGTTGAAGCCATCCTCAGTTTATGGTCAGTGATTCTGTATTGTGTTTCGTGAAGGCCGCCTTGGAGAACGCTTACCCGAAGATCAGAGGTTGAATGCCCACGACTGCTGAAATGTTCTCTGGCTGGAAAGGAACACTCCTACCTGGTGATTGTTGAGCAGTGTTCATTCATCTGTTGTTATAGTGTCTGCATGGTCTCCCCAATATATCATGCCTCAGGACACCCTTTCCTGCAGCATATCAGATAGCTAACATTGGCCGAGTTGTAAGAGTATGTATCGTGTACCTGATGGATGTTGTTCTCACGTAAAATGATAGCATCCGTGTTGATGATCTGGCTGTCTTACAGAGGTTGTTGTGGCAGGGTTGTGTGGTGTTGTGGTCACTGTTCTCCTGAAGACTGGGTAGTTTGCTGTGGACAGTAGTCTGAAGTTGTTTGAAGGTGAGAGTAGGGGTATGGGGATAGCTTTGGCGAGATGTTCATCTGTATTGATAACGTATTGAAGGTTCCAGGGAAGTATTGGATGATAAAGGATCTGCCATGTCCCGTGTTTTCCTTCTGAGGAGGTCGGTGCGGTTTATCGCTGTGGCATGTCGAAGCTGTCGATCAATGAGTCAAGCGCCATATCCTGTTCTTACAAGGGCATCTTTCAGCATCTATAGGTATCTATTACGATCCTCCTCATCTGAGCAGATCCTGAGTACATGGAGGGTTTGTCCGTGGGGCATGGCTTCTTTAATATGTTTAGGCTGAAAAGTTGGAGAAGTGGAGCATCGTGAGGTTATGCATGGGCTTGCAGTACACTGAAGTGCTGAAGTGACTATCCTTGATGGAGATGCATGTATCTGAGAATGCAACCGATTCCGTAGAGTAGTCCACGGTGAATCTGATGGTGGGATGGAACTTATTGATGTCATCATATAGTTGTTTCAATGATTGTTCACCCTGAATCCAAAGAAAGAAAATGTCGCTGATGTATCTAGTTTATAGCATCGGTTGAAAGTTCTACACGGTGAAAAGGTCTTGTTCAAATCTGTGCCTGAAGACGTTGGCATATTGAGGTGAGAATTTGGTCCATCCAGACACATGGCTGTTCCATGTGTCTGGATGAAGAACTGGTTGTTGAAGATGAAAACATGGTTCAGGATGAAGCGGATGAGTTGTAGAATTGTATCTGGAGATTGGTAGTTGTCGGCGTTGAGCACTGAGGCACTTGCAATAATGCCGTCATCAATGCTGGTGTAGAGCGCCGAGACATCCATTGTGATGAGGAGTGCTTCTACAGTTCAACTGCTCCATGTGTGCTGAGTTTCTGTAGGAAGTCTGTAGTGTCGCAACAGAAGCTGGAGGTTCTTTATACAACAGGTTTCAGGATGCCCTCCACGTAGCCAGAGGTTCTCACACAGGGTCCCATTGCCTGACAACAGGATGGCCACGTGTGTTGGCCTTGTGTATCTTCGGGAGGCAGTAGACATCTCCAACGCGGAGAGTACGTGGGATGAGAACCCAGAGGGTCCTCTGAAGGTCCGGATCAAAGGTCTTGATCTATTGACTTATGTTCTTTGGTCGGATCTGCAGGTAACTGTTTGTAGTGTTCCTCATTGTTCAGTTGTCAGTACACTTCTGTAAGATGTGCCGGATCATCGACCTGGATACCATCATCTCTCGTGACAACATCATCCACCAGGTACATAGTTCATACTCTTGCGATTCGGCCAATGTTGTCTACCTGATCCGCTGCAGGAAAGGATGTCCCGAGGCATGGTACATTGGGGAGACCATGCAGACACCATGACAATGGGTGAATGAACACTGCTGAACAATCATAAGGCATGAGTATCCTCTTCTTGTCAGGGAAAACGTCAGTGGTCGTGGGCATTCAGCTTCTGATCTTCGGGTAAGCATTCTCTAAGGCGGCCTTCACAAAACACAACAGCGCAGAATCGCTGAGCAGAGACTGATAGCCAAGTTCTGCATATATGAGGACGGCCTCAGCTGGGAATTTGGGTTCACGTCACACTATCTGTAATTCCCACAACTTGTCTGGGCTTGCAAAATCTCACTAACTGTCCTAGCTGGAGACAATACACATCTCTTTAACCTGTGTTTAACTCTCTCTCCACTCACATTGTCTATACCTTGAAGACTTAATTACTTGTAAAAACTTGTATTCCAACCATTATCTTGTAAACTGAGTTTGTATCTGTATATGCCCCATTTGTGAACACAATTCCTTACTCATCTGAAAAAGGAGTGAGATTCTGAAAGCTAGTGGTGCCAAATAAACCTGTCAGACTTTAACTCAATGTTGAGAGACTTCTTACTGTCCTATACTATAGCGTAAGATTTTAAATGTCCCAAGGCTATGGAATGCAGATGCAAGCTGAAATTCAAGTTTATTCCTTTCCACCCCTGTACAATACTCCAGATCTCCACCCTACTCCGACAGGGCCAAGGAGCTAAAGCAAGATTCCTTTTTTTTATTTTTACATTATTCTTTAAGTTACCAAGCCAATGTGTGAAGCGGATAGGCAAACCCTTAATCCAAATCCTTGCTTGTTTGAAAAATCAATTCAAATTCACACTGAATCCAATTCATAGTCCCCACAATAAGGATATACAAGATCTAAGCTGACAAGAAAAGGCATGATGGCTGATCTTGGGCTTGATCTTAACTAAAAGGCCAAGAAGCACACCTTTTCCAAGTGATCATTCTGGGCCCACAACTCAGCAGAAAATAAACATTGTCAGTTTTGATATTATCTGTTGATTCTGTAATCATCACTGTCTCAACATTGCCCATGTTAAAATCCAACAGTGACAGTTTACAACTTGGTAGTGATTTTCTAGTAGCACTGGGGGAGAAAGAGAAGGAGATGAGGCTCAATCTGTGAACACAAATGCGACCATATTTCTTCCCTCTTGGCCAAAAGGTGAGAGATCAGTACCCAAAATATAACCACTCTTCACGAGGAAACAATGAAGTCAGAACCCCACTGGTGCATGGCCTGATGTAGTAACCATGGAAAAAAACTCTGGCAACCATCACCAGTGCACCCTGACCCAATTACTATATGAACTCACACTTTTCAAAGCAAAAAGCAATGATCTTTTTGGGTCTGTCTTTGTGATGGCAGGGCCTGTGGGTAAGAGAATCAGACCATTCAGAAGGTGCAAGATTTTGGTGGTCTTGGACGTCAGAAGAAAGATGGGGTATGTGTGAACACACAGGTAACATGGTCAAGCCCAACCATTGCTTATGGTCTGTGACCCAGTACTAACACAATAGAATGATAGAATCACAAAATGATTCAAATAATGGAGGCCATTCGCCCATTGTATCCATGCCAGTTCTTTGAAAGAGCTATCGAGTTGGTCCCCATTTTCTCATAATCTGCAATTTCTTTCTTCAATTCTCATTTGAAAGTTGTGTAATATCTTTCTATTACCCTTTCATTCAGTGCACAGATAACAACAACTCACTGCATAAAATGGTTTTTCCTCACATTGCCTTCATTCTTTTTCCTATTTCCTTAAATCTATGTTGTCTGGTTACCAATCTTCCTGCCTTCGGAAACAGTGCCTCCATATTTACAAAACACTTATTATCAAAACACTTCATGTTTTGAAAACCTCAGCTTGGATATTCACTGAGTTAGATTGATTCAAGAGCTCTTTAAAAATGACAGGTGTGTCCTGATTCCTGGATTTCCAACCCATTCCTGGGATCTGAGATTTTCAAGTTTGCGGGACACTTCCTGTCAGGACCCCGCATTCAGAACCAGACAGCCTGGTCTGAGATAAGCATGCCCTTCTCCTCTCCAGTGTTCATGGTGTCGGAACAGAATTGTATTTTACCGCCCTTGGAGTCATGAACTCTAGTATGCATGTTGGATTCTTTTAAAAGGCAAGCTCAAAAGCTCCCTCTCATGCCCCTGCCAATTATGCCTACTCTCCCCTCCCTTCAAGTCCCCAGTTATAAATTTTGCCATTCCATGTACCCTCATACCCCCATGTCAAACTCTACCGTTCCACCCACTTTCTATGTTCCTACATACTACTTCCACGTTTCTTCCATTCCCATTGGACAACTGTGCGTTTTCTAAAACTAATAAACACGACAATACAATGTAGAATATGTTTTTAAAAAATGTTTAAAAATTGTAATCTATTGATTATTTTCCCTTATGTTTGAAATTTGAGGTGTAAACTAATAGAAGTGTCAATCACTCTGGTCCTTTGAATTCCCCAGCAATGAAGATTCTGCCCTGGCAAGCACTTTCTCCCGATCTGAGAATTCCCAACTCCTCCTACGTGCCCTGAGAATGCAAATCCAGCTGTCAATTAAATCTCCCCTTAACCTTCTGTGGTCTAATGAGAACAATCACAGCTTCTCCAGTCTTTGGACACAATTGAAGTCCTTCATCCCTGGTACTTGTGGCACAGTGAATTAGCACCGTTGCCTCACAACGCAAGGGACCCAAGTTCAATTCCCAGCTCAGGTCACTGTCCGTGTGGAGTTTGTACACTCTTGCCATGTCCGTGTGGCTTTCCCACTGGTGCTTTGGTTTTCTCCCAAAGGAGTTTTGGCTCAGTTCTCCCTCAGCGTACCAAACAGGCACCAGGTGGCTAGAGGATTTTCACTGGAACTTCATTGCAGGTTAATGTAAGCCTACTTGTGATAATAATAAACTTTAAATTTTACTATTCTCATAAATCTCTTGTATATCCTTTCTAAGACCCTAATGTCATTCCTAAAGCATGATGTTCAGGATTTGATGAAATAATGCAACAAGACCTGATGAATGAGTATAAAAGTTTTGCATTTTGTTTTCTGTTTTTATACTCCAGTTCTCTATTTATGTTATAATTTTAGATTATTTTAGACAGCCTTCTCAATATGTCCTCTCACCTTCAAAGATTTGTATACATTCACCCCTAGGTCTCTCTGTTTCTGCACCTCTGTAAAATGGAGCCATTTATTGTATATTGTCTTTTTTCATTCCGCTTTGAAATGTACCACTTCACTGTACTCTGCTTTTAATTCCAACCGCCACGTGTCTACCCATTTCACCAATCTGTCTATAGCTTCATGATATGTATCACTATATTTCCAACTTTCATGACACCTACCTCAGTATAGGTTATTAATATATATTAAAGTGCGTTGTTGACCAACCACTGGAGAGCACCACTGTATATGTGCCTCACCACTACTCTCTATTTCCTGTTCCTTACCCAAGCTACCACCCTTAATCCACGGACTTCAATTTTTCTAACAAGTTTAGAATTGGAACTTTGTCAAATGCTCTTGCATTAAAGAATACTATCAAGTTAGTCAATCACAAATAACTTTAACAAAGCCAGACAAGCACTCATTTCTTAACCCATAATTTTCCAAATGCCAATTGATTTTGCCCCAGGTTTATTGTCTGTAAAAAGTTCCTTATCACTGATGTTAGGCTGACTAGCCTGTAGTTGCCTGTCCCAGTATTTGTGCAGTCCAGGCTGCATCCCCAAGTTAACGTCTTTACTCCAAGTTTGCCTAAGTTTGAAATAACTCATTATTTATTTTTATCCAAAACAATATTTCTATTGCCTACTTTCCTGTGAAACCAGTTTTTTGGGTACTGCCCAGGGGCTGAGAAAGTCTCCTTGCTGAATTTTTACTGGCATGCGGACAAATATCTGAAATACTCACAAATCCCAGAGATTATTTATATTCATTAGGCAGGGTTGCCAACGGCATTAGATTTCTCTTCTTTAAAGGACATTCGTGAACCAATGGGCTTTTATGACAATCAGGTAGTTTCACAATCACTGTTATTGAACTCGCTTTTTAATTCTAAATTTCTTGGCAAAAGGACAAAAAACGGCGATAAACAGGTCATTTTCAGGCTGTCAGCCTGTTACCAGTGGAATGCTGCAAAGATGAGTGCTTGGACCACAGCCACTTACAATTTATAATGGTGATTTAGATGAGGGGCTGAAGTGAGCTGATGATATACAAAGCTGGGTGAACAACTGTCAGCAAGCAAAGAGCTGTAATAGGACAGGTTAATAAATGGATAAGAAGGTGGGAGATGAGGAATAGTAGTGCAGTGGTAATGTTACTGGACTAGGAATTAAGAGGTATGAGCTAATGTTTCGGAGACATGAGTTCAAATCCCCCCCACAGCAACCTGTAGTACAGCAGACACTGAGGACTCAGTCCTAACATCCTTAAACCTGAGCACACCCACATGCATCTTCAAATCCTTCCAGCTACACTGGCACCAAGCAGGCACCAAACCTGAGCAAAGTTACTGACATTCTGCTCTCCCTCTTGCAGAAGCAAGTCACAAAGGAAGGAGAGCCAGAAGACCAATGGAAGATTAGCATCTTACATCACTTTAGCATCTTTAAGAAGACAATCCAACAATCAGAACAAACGTTACAGAGATTGTAGCTCCCAGGGCTGCCGAAACTATCAAAGGGCGAATAGTTAAGATTTTTAATATATTATTGATGTGCTGTTGTATAAAATTGTTAAATGAAGGGATATTCCACTGGATTTTATTGAACAATATTAGCCAAGAGGACTTTGTGATGGAGAGTCTGAAACGGATGTCCTATTGAGGAATGGTAGGTCCAGGAAGCAGACAAGTTTCTTTACACTGAAGCAAAGCCTCACAATTTGATCCATTTATGTATGGCGGTTGTAGCATCCTTATTGCCTTCGCCATCTCTTCCTCATGGATCCATGTAAGTTGTGGCATGGCCCTTGGAATGTTGAAGTTGTGGAGGACACAGCATATTATAAATATGGACAACCTCTCTCATAATGTACAGCAGCAAACCACCCTCCACCCCAAATAATCTAGACAATAAAAACATTGACTTGCTGCTTTTTCCTGTCGTGAGAAAGTGTCATTAGCCCTGGTCTTGGGCAGATATCTCACTGCCAAAACTCCTAGTCATGGCTGGAGAAAACAGTATCTGTTCTCCTGACTTTGCCACTTCCCTTAACCACTACATTCCTTTTCATCTCACACACACACCACCTGTTCCCCACTTCTGCCTCCTGCCCCTCTCTCCCTCAACTCTTGAATGACCTCATATGATACTGTGATCAACTGGCTGAACTCCCTGGAGCTTTTATTCTTGCCTATATAGGTAGCAAGTAACTCCAGCACTGCCATATGAGTCCTCATACCAATCTGACTCTCAGTCATATCCTCCTGTGGTTGACCACTCACCTATATTTATATAACTGCAGAAAGGATATGATTAACATGCTGCCGAATTCCTTGTAACGTGTGTGGGTGATTCATTGACAGTGGGTTCTATACACATGGTAAATTTCGAAGAGCCAACTATTGCACAGTGGTGTTTTCAGTTGCTGTGCAGTCATGCAGCTTGGAGGGGACATTGAGGGTGATAATTCTGCCCTCCCTGGATGCTCCATAATGTCTGCCCTCACACTCCAGTTCACCTACTCTGGGCTGATGTTTCTTGAGTTATAAATGCTAATTGTGGATGCAGAATCTCACTTGACCCCCACCAAATCCCACATGCAGTAGTGAAGACACACAACCTGCCCTGCCAAACCAATCTAACTTTGTTTTATATGTTATGTTTAATTACTCTATATTTTTTAACTAATCAATTCATCTAGGTACCATATTGAATTAATAATATATATTGCAATGTCCGTTGTCCATCAGTAGTTTCTCTAATATATTGTCCAATAGTGTGTATTGTACTGTGACAATATCCCAGCTCCTTACTTCATAGTCTCACAAGTTTACTATCTGATGAAGTTCTTCACTGGTGCTGCAGGTATGTTAACAAGAGTCCTGCACGAACAGCTCTCTCGTTACTCTGCTGATGGTGAAACTTCTCACATCCTCCTTTCATGAGGGAACGTCATTCAACAGGTTAACAAGTTGCTAACAAATCTTTCTTGCTCCATTGTGCTGCTTTCTGCTAGGTAGGTTTCACTAAGTTATACAGTTTGGATGCAGTTCACTACCCTAAAGGTGATGGGAAAGTCAGTGGAGGGTGTAAAAGGTGCTGAAGCCAATTGCAGATTTCTCTTCTTGTCATTGTGACTGAGACTATCTAACAGTGCAGGTCAAGGATGGAACTGACACTTTTTGAATGTCTCATTCCTACAGTGGGCAATGCATTACCCAATCGACACTGCAGAGAGGGAAGAGACAGTGAACAATGAATGCAGGCTAGAGGAAAGATGGCTGGAGAGCGAGGGCGGACAGGCGGGAGGGCGGAAAGGGGGAATGGAAGGAGGGAGGGAGGGAGAAAGGGGGAATGAGGAGGGGGGAGGGCGAAAGGGGGAAAATGAAGGAGGGAGGAAGGGAAATGGAAGGAGGGAGGAGAGGAAAGGGGGAATGGAAGGAGGGAGGGAGGAAGGAAGGAAAGGCAGAATGGAGGGAGGGAGGGAGGAAGGAAGGAAAGGCAGAATGGAGGGAGGGAGGAAAGAGGCTAAATGGACTGAGATTAAAAACTTTTTTTTGAAGCTGGGATGGTTTTCCTTCACAGACTCCTCTGGCAAGTTCCATACATTGTTTCCAACAACAGACAGCCAACTCGAAATAGGTGAACCTGTACAGGTGTAGAATGTTGCAGTTTCAAACACATCTCACCCTCAGCCCAATTCTCACACTTATTCCCCTCATCTCAGTCCCTCCACACATCCCAGGGTGAATTTATTGTGTTCTCAACACTACACCAGTTTAACAGCAACACCCAGATTCAGGCGTTAACTTTAGAAACAAACTGTTCAACAAACCTGTCAGCAGAGGAAAATAATGACACAAAAACAGCTGCCAACATGGAAAAGTTACCTGTTTTTCCACTAACTGGATGATTCAAAAGGCACCAAAAGCAAGAAGGCAATGAGATTTAGACAAGCTCTCGGACCAGACATCACACAGCTCAGTTTCACTCACACAGAATGAGCCGCACATCCACCCACACCTCATCTTGACATAAGCCTGCCCACTCTGACCTGTGTCACAGTTGATTGGCTCCCATCAGTGCCCGTCATTGCATTTGCTTTTGATTGATAGCATCATAAAGATAAAAGAGGGACAAGCTGGATAAAGTTGGTGTTATGGTAAAGCCACTAGACTAGTAATCCAGAGCTTCCAGCTAATTTTGTAAAAAATTAATTCAAGGCATGTGGGCTTCACAATAAATACTAGACCAGTATTTATTAACAATCCCTAATTGCCTTTGAGAAGGTGACAGTGAGCTGTTATCTTGAACTAATGAAGTCCATGTGGTGTCAGTGCACCCAGTGCAGTTAGGGAGGGAATCCAGAATGGTGATATTTTTCCAAGTCAGAATGGTGAGTGACTTAGAGGGAAACTTCTTGGTGTTCCCAGTATCTGATGTCTTTGTCCTTTGAAATGGTAGCAGTCGTGGGTTTAGATATTGTTGTTGAAGGAGTTTTGATGACTTCCTGCAGTGCATCTACAACTGGTACACACTGTTGCTACCATACATCAACGGTGAAGGAATTGAATATTTCCAATTGAGTTGATGATGTGTGAGACCCCCAGCACACTCTCCCAGAGACATCCCATGCCACCCACTCCCAGACCCCCAGCACACAGTCCCAGAGACCTCTCCCAGCACATAACACACACTTGTAAAGTCGCCCTCAGCATGCACTCCCAGAGTCTCCCAGCACATAGCACAGATTCCCAGAAATCCCAAGCACACACTCCTAGAGACCCCTTCAGCATTCAGCACACACTCCCAGAGATCCCCCCAGCATACACAGCCAGAGAATCCCCTCCCCCCCCACCCCCCGAGACCCTTATCACATAGCAAACATTCCCAGAGACCACCCCGGCACACAGCACACACTCCCAGAGACTCCCAGCACATAGCACACACTCCCAGAGACTCCCAGCACATAGCACACACTCCCAGAGACATCTGTGGCGCACAGCACACACTCTCAGACCCCCTGAGCACACACACCCAGAACACACTCCCCAGCACACACTCCCAGCGACTCAAAGGTTTTAGACAAATGTGAGGTGATACATTTTGGTAAACTGATATTTTTCCAAGTCAGAATGGTGAGTGACTTAGAGGGAAACTTCTTGGTGTTCCCAGTATCTGATGTCCTTGTCCTTTGAAATGGTAGCAGTCGTGGGTTTAGATAGTGTTGTTGAAGGAGTTTTGATGACTTCCTGCAGTGCATCTACAACTGGTACACACTGTTGCTACCATACATCAACGGATTTACTCAGTCAATGGTAGGGCACTGGGAGAGTTACCAACAAAGAAATCAAGGGGTGCATGTTCATAGCTCCTTGAAAATGCAGTCACAAGTGGACAGAGTGATGGAGAAGGCATTCGGCATGCTTGGTTTCATCTGTCAGAACACTGAATACAGGAGTTAGGATGCCTTATTGAAGTTGTACAAGACATTGGTAAGGCCACACTTGGGATACTGTGTACAATTCTGGTCACCCTATTATCAACAGGATATTTTTAAACTAGAAAGAATGCAGAAAAGATTTACTAGGATGCTATCGGGACTTGATGGTTTGAGTGATAAGGAGAGGCTGGATAGACTGGGACTTTTTTCTCTAGAGCATAGCAGGCCAAGAGGTGATCTTATAGAGGTCTATAAAATAATGAGGGACACAGATTAGCTAGTCAATACCTTTTCCCAAAGGTAGGGAAGTCTTAAACTACAGGGCAGAGGTTGAAGGTGAGGGGGAAGAGATACAAAAGTATCCAGAGGAGCATTTTTTTCACACAGAGGGTGTTGAGTGTCTGGAACAAGGCAGTAATAGAGACGGGTACAAGTTAGTCTTTTAAAAAGCATTTAGATATGGATAAGATGGGTATGGAGGGATATGGCCAAATGCGCACAATTTGGACTAACTTAGAGGTTTAAAAAGAAGAGCAGAATGGACAAGCTGGGCTGAAGTGTTTCCATGCTGCAAACCTCTGACTCAACGACACACCCAGCACACACACTCCCAGAGACACTCCCAGCACACAATACCCTCCCACAGACCCCCCGAGCATACAACACACACTCCCAGAAACACCCTATAGCACATAGCACACACCCCCTGAGATGCCTCAGCACACATCCCCAAAGACACCGCCCCCTCCCCTGCCCCCGCCAGCGCACACACACTCAGAGACACCCTCCCAGTAAATACCACACATTCCCAGAACACACAGTGCGCACTCCCAAAGACCCCCAGCACACAGCACAGATTCCTAGAGATCCCCAGCACACAGCATACACTTCCAGCCACGCTGGCATACAGCAGAGATTCCCAGAGACCCCTAGCACACAGGACAAATTCCCAGAGACCCCTGGCATACAGCACACACTCCCAGAGATCATCACCACCACCACCACCACCCCCCGGGTCCCTGTAAAGACTGTATCTTGGTCTGCGGGATTTTATCTCAGGAAACTTGCTCCTAATCTGGACTGCTCCTCCCACTCCATCACTGAGGGTGCGCTGCAGTGTCAGCATGTGCTTTTTTTTGATAATGGTCACAAATGTTAGAGTTTGGAAATATTGTGAACTGTGAGAATAGTGACACACTTCAAGAAGATCTAGATTGATCAGTTAACAGGTTAAAATGAACACCAAGCAGTGTGAAGTGATACATTTTGATAGGGAGAAAAGGAGGCAAAAGCTCTAACTCTAATGGGGCTGCAGGAGCAGAGGCATTTGGATGCACAAATCATTGAAGGGGCAGGATCGATCGGGAAAGTGGTTAATAACATACAGGCTCCTGAGGTTTAAAAATATAGGAAGAAAGTATAAAAGCAAGGAAATTATTGTGAACCTTTACAAACAGTGATCTTGCCCAGATTGGAGCATTATAGAAAGAAATAAAGATTTGGAAAGGGTACAGAAAAGATTGATGAGAATGTTTCCATGGAGGAGAAAGTTGAGTTGTGAGGACAGATTAAAGAAGTCTTCTCCTTTTGGAGGAGTTTAGACCGAGGATCTGAAAAGGATGAAGTGTCTGGAACGAGAAGATAGAGAGATATTGTTTCCATTGGTGCAAGGAACTAAAACCAGAGGACACCATTTTAATATAATTGATAATGGAAGCAATGGCATCATGAGGAAAAACCTATGCTTGAGAGTGCAGTGAAGATTGATTCAATTTCAGATTTCAAAAAGGGATTTGGATAATTATCTGAAGAGACAAAAGTTGCAGGGCTATGGGGAAAAAGTAGAAGCTGGCAGCATTACACTTGCAGAGAGCCAGAATAGGTATGATGAGCAGAATTGCCTCCTTCTATATTGTAATCATTCTATGATTCTATAAGATATGAACTAAGGTCCCATTAGTTTGACATTAAAGCTCCTTTGGCCCTATTTAAAAGAAACATTCAGCAGTTCTTCTGATAACCTAGGTATAGTTACTCTTCATTTAACATCACAGAAACAGATTCTCTGCTCATTCATCCTGTCACCATTTTAAACACTGCATTCATGTTAACCTGCAACACCTTATCGCTTGTGACCCACACTGTTCTAGCAAAAGTACTTGAATTTTCCAAACTTTACTGGAATGCCCCTCCTCCCATCCCAGTCTCCAGCTGTCAGGGTAAGATCTCTCACAGCCGCACAATCAATCACACTCCTCGAGACAGGCTGACAAACAGCCACTCAACCAAAACATAAAAAGTTACACAAGCACTGCATTCAAAACAAAGATCCAGATATTTATAATCCAAATCAAAGCAGGTTAGAGAAATGGGATCTATTCACATTGATTGACCTTCCACACAGCTACAAGAACCTTTGATACTAAGTTAACACAGTTAACCTTTCACCCCTCACCCCTCTGATAAGTTGCGGTCTCCATGTTTGGAACAGGTTTCAGCTTTCACTCTCCTCACTTTGATATGCAACAGGGGGATTAGCTTTACTTTAATTCCATCAAACTAAAGTAGTCATAGAGTCATAGGAGTATACAACACTGAAGACATGTTCCAGGCCCTTGATCTATATCTTGGCCCCTGCCCCCGCTCCACCACCCTCCCCTACTCCTACTCCCTACCTCTACCCTCTACCTCAGATCCATGCTCCATTCGCTTTCCCCATGACTCTGCCCCAGACATCTGCCCCTGCTCCATGCCCATACCCTTACCCCAGACCCCTGCCCCATGCTCCACGCCCCTGTATCAGACCCATATCCCTGCCCCATCCGTCTTCCCCATAACCTCCTGCCCTGTCCCCCTTGTCCCCACCCTTCCCCCATGTGCCTTGCCCCATCCTGCCTCCCCCATGCACCCTGCCCTATCCTGCTTTCCCCTAACCCCCTGCTCCATCCCTCTCCGTCTTTGCCATCCGCCCTGCCCCTGCCCCACGCCCTCCCCCCTTCCCTCCCCATCTGCATCAGCATTCCATGTCCCCCCACACCCATCTGCCCTCTCCATAGCCCCCTGCCCCATCACCATCCCCATCCCCATCCCCCCTGCCTCATTCGCCTTCCCCTGCCCCATCCTCCCTCCTCTTCCCCCTGCAAGGAGAATGTGCAAATTCCACACACATAGTGACCCGAGCCAGGAATCGAACCCAGGACCCTGGAGCTGTGAAGCAGCACTGCTAACCACTGTGCTACTGTACCGCCCTCAATCTTGCTCCATCATTCAATAAGATCATGGCTGATCTTTTTATGGACTCAGCTCCACTCACCCGACTGCTCACCATAATTCTTATTCCTTTACTGTTCAAAAATATATCTATCCTTGCCTTAAAAACATTCAATGAGGTAGCTTCAACTGCTTCACTGGGCAGGGAATTCCACAGATTCACAACCTTTTGTGTGAAGAAGTTCCTCCTCAACTCAGTCCTAAATCTGTTCCCTCTTATTTTAAGGCCATGTCTCTGAGTTCTAATTTCACTTGCCAGTGGAAACAATTTACCTGCTTCTATCTTATCTATTCCCTTCATAATCTTACTTTCTATAAGTATTTCTATTTCTATAAGATTTTCCCTCGTTCTTCCAATAAGTATAGCCTCAATCTACTCAGTCTCTCCTCATAAGCCAACCCTCTCAATTCCAGGATCAACCTTGTGAATCTCCTTTGCACCCCTTCCTTTCTCAAATAAGGAGACTGAACTGTACACAGTACTCCAGGTGTGACCTCACCAGCACTTTATACAGCTGCAACATAACCTTGCTGTTTTTAAAATCCATCCCTCCAGCAGTGAAGGACAAGATTCCATTTGCCTTCTTAATTACCTGCTGCACCTGCAAACCAACTCCTTGCGATTTTTGCACAAGGACACCCAGGTCCCTCAGCACAGCAGCACGCTGCAATTTTTCATCATTTAAATAATAATAATAATTTTGCTGTTATTCTTACCAAAATGGATGACCTCACATTTACCAATATTGTACTCCATTTGCTTGACCCTCACCCACTCATTTAGACTATCTATATCCCTTTGCAGACTTTCAGTGTCCTCTGCACACTTTGCTCTGCCATTCATTTTAATGTTATCTGTGAATTTTGACACACTACACTTGGTCCAAATCATCTATGTAAATCAAAAACAATCACGGTCCCAACACTGATCGCCAACCAGGAAAACACCCATTTACCCCTAGTCTTTGCTTTCTGTGACTTAACCAATCCTCTATCTATATTAATGTACCATCCTTAACACCGTGCACCTTTATCTTATGCAGCAGTCTTTGTGTGGCACCTTGTCAAATGCCTTCTGGAAATCCAGATACACCACATCCACAAGTTCCCCATTGTCACTGCATATGTAATGTTCTCAAAGAATTCCACCAAATTAGTCGAACACGATCTGCCCTTCATGAATCCGTGCTGCACCTTACCAATGAAGCAAGTTATACCCAGATGTCTCGCTATTTTTTCCTTGATGATGCATTCAAGCATCTTCCCTACTACAGAAGTTAAGCTAACTGGCCTAAGTTACCTGCCTTTTGTATACCTTTTCTCAACAATGACATTACATTTGCTGTTTTCCTGGAACTACCCCAAAGACCAGCAAAAATTGATAAATTACCACTAGTGCATTTGCTATTTCCCCCACCATCTTTTTTAGGATTCTGGGATGCATTCCATTAGGACCAGGAGACTTGTCTACCTTTAGCCCCATTAGTTTGCCCAACGCTATCTCCTTAGTGATAATGACGGTTTCTGGGTTCTCACCTATCATAGCCTTTCTGTCATCAATTTTTGGCATGTTATTTGTGTCCTCCACTATGAAGACAGACACAAAATACCTGATCAATGCCTCAGCCATTTTCTCATTTCCAGTTATTATATCCCCCTTCTCATTCTTTAAAGGACCAACATTTACTTAGCCACTCTTTTTCATTTTATATATTTGTAGAAATTTTGCTATTTGTTTTTATATTCTCAGCTAGTTTACTCTGATAGTCCATCTTACTTTTTTTTTGTGTGGTTTTCTGTTGACCTTTAAAGATTTCCCAATCCTCTGGTTTCCCACTAATCTTTGCCACTTTGTATGCATTTTCTTTCAATTTAATACCCTCCTTTATTTTCTTAGATAGCCATGGCTGATTTTCTCTTTTTTTAAACAGTCCTTCCTTATCATTGGTATACCTTTTCTGAGCACTGAAAAATAACTTTGAAAATTCCCCACTGCTCCTCAGTTGTGCCGCCATAAAGTTTTTGCTCCCAGTCTACCTTAGCCAACTCCTCCCTCATCCCTTTTTAGTCTCCTTTGTTTAAGCACAAGACACTGCTATTGAATTTTACTTTCTCACGCTCCATCTATATTTTAAATTCAACAGACTGTGATCGCTTCTTCCGAGAGGATCCCTAACTGTAGGATCATTAATTATTCCTGTCTCATTACATAGGACCACATCCAGGATGGCTTGCTCCCTTGTAGGTTCCATTACGTTCTATTCAAGGAAACTATCGTGGATACATTCTATAAACTCCTCCTCAACGTTGCCCTTACTGACCTGGTTTGATTAACTGATATGTAGATTAAAATCTCCTATGATAATTGCTGTACTATTTTTACATGCATCAGTTATTTGTTTATCTTTCGCCCCACCATGATGTTATTTGGTGGCCTATAGAGTACGCCTGCCAATGACTTTTTCTCCTTACTATTTCTAATTTCTACCCAAATGAATTCAACCTTTTTTTTCATAGAATCTATATCATCTCTCAGTACCGCCGTGATGTCATCCTTAAATATCAGAGTTACACCATCTCCCTTACCTTCCTGTCTATCTCTCCAAACAGTCTGATACCCTTGGATATTTAACTCCCAGTTGTGCCCATCCTGCAACCATGTCTCTGTGATGGTCACCAAATCATACTCGTTCACGATGATTCATGCCATCAACTCAATTACCTTGTTTTGAATGCCACGAACATTCAGATAAAGTGCCTTTATACTGATTTTTGTACCTTTTTGAATTCTAACGTTTCCACTAATAACATCTCCTAAGTTCTCATTCCTTTTAACTTTTTTCCTGATTTTTCGTGTAGTTGGAACCTTCTCCCCACATTTTGCCCTTGCTCCCTCTTTCTCAGACTCCTTACATAGGTTCCCATGCCCCTGGCATATTAGTTTAAACCCTCCCCACTCACTCTAGCAAACACTCCCCCTAGGACATCAGTCCCAGTCCTGCCCAGGTGTAACCCATCCAATTTGTACAGGTCCCATCTCCCCCAGTACCGGTCCCAATGCTCCAGGAATCCCTCCCTCTGATGCCATCTCTTCAGCCATTTTTTTATCTGATATATCCTGTCATTTCTACTCTGATTAGCACATGGCCCCAATAATAATACTGAGATCACTACCTTTGAGATCTGATTTCTTAACTTTTTTCAAAGCTCTCTGTATTCTGCTTTTAGGATCTCATCCTTTTTTAACCTATGGCGCTTGTACCAACATGTAGTACAACCACTGGCTGTTCGCCCTCCCCGTTCAGGATGTCCTGCAGCCGCTCCAAGACATCCTTGACCCTTATACCAGAGTGGCAACATACCATCCTGGAATCTCATTTGTGACTATAGAAATGCCTGTCCATTCCCCTTACAATCTCCTATAAGTATTGCATTGGCACACTTTTTACCTTTCCCCTCTGCAGCAGAACCAACCGTGATGAAACAAGTTTGGCTACTGCTCCTTTCCCGAAACAGATCACCACCACCCTCCGCCAACAGTATCCAAAACAGTATCTGTTTTGTAGGGGAATGACCACAGGAGATTCTTGCACTAACTGCTTATCTCTCTTGCTCTGTCTGGTGGTCACCCATTCCGTTCCTACCTGCGGAATCTGAGCCTGCGGTGTGACCACCTCTCTATACGTGTTGTCCATGATTTTCTGACTCGCGGATACTCTATAGTGTGTCCACCGCTGCTCCAGCTCTGAAATTTGAGCTTGCAGGAGCTGTAGCTGGAGAACTTCCTGCACACATGCTGACCCAGGGGTCTGGAACTAACCCAGCCTGTCACATGGAGCAAAAAAAAGCAAACACGGCACATTCCCCTGCCCCACACTCCTGTTCCATACCACTGCCCCATTCCCCTGCTCCATGTTTGTCTATCATCGTCGATGGATGCATTGTCGTTGAGGCTAGATGCAATGCGTCTGAAGATGACTGATCAGGCCAATTTGGGTACGGAATATCTTGGCACATATTGGACAGACTTGTGCAGACACTGTAGTTGTTGCACTGGGTAGCTCTGCACTTGTGCAGCTCGCGCTTAAGTTGTGTTTCAGCAATGTACCTTGTTTTGTAAACTTGACAGCTCTTGTGATTGAGGCAGCGCCAGGGAGAGCGGTTTTGTGCCAGAGTTTCCTAGGTGGTCGTGTCAATGTCAAGCAACTTCTGGGAGGCCTTGAGTATGTCTTTGTAATGTTTCTTCTGCTCTCCATGCAAGTGTCTTCCAGCAGAGAGTTCCCCAAAATGGAACTGCTTGGGTATGTGCTCGTCTGACATATGGATGACATGACCTGCCCACTGGGTCTGTGCTCTCATGAGCACTGTGAAGACTGATGATAGACTTGCTCTAGAGAGAACTTCAGTGTCTGGCACTTTGCCTTGCCATTGGATGCGTAATATTCTACGAAGATAAGTCATGTGGAAATGATTGAGCTGTCTTGCATGCTTCCGATAGAGTCCACATTTCACAGACATACAGGAGGTAGTGAGTACCATGCACTGTAGACCTTCAATTTTGTCGCTAGGCTGATACCTCAACGTTCCCATACAGTGGAGCGCAGTCTACCAAAAGCAGAACTTGCTTTTGCTAATCTGCAGTTAATTTCTGTATTAACAGTCACTGCTTGGGAGAGGGTGCTGCCAAGATAAGTGAACTGGTCCACTGCCTGTAGTTTCTGCCCTTTGATTGTAATTATGGGTTCTGTGTACGGTGCATGAGGAGTAGGCTGGTGCATGACTTCAGTCTTTTTAATGTTGATAGTGAGTCCAAAGTTGTCACAAACTATGAAAAATTTGGCCATACAGACAGCATACAGGGCGCAGTCATCAGCAAAGAGGAAACCTCTCAGAACAGTCTCCTTCAGTTTGGTAATAACTTGGAGTCTCCTCAGGTTGAAGAGCTTCCTATCCATTCTGTATTTGAGGCTGATTCCAGTAACAAGGCATCATTCAGCATGGCAGTAAACATCGCCTGAACAGTGTGGGTGTGAGCACATAGCCCTGCTTGATGCCATTGATAACTGGGGATGCCTCAGAGGATTCTCCGCCATTCAGTACTCTGGCCATCATCCATTATGGAACCGGTATACCATCAGAATGAATTTGGCGGGGGCAGCCAAACTTTGACATGATCCTCTACAGGCCTTGTCAGCCGATAGTGTCGAAGGCTTTCGCAAGATCAACAAAGGTTGTGTAGAGCTCACAATTCTATTCCTGACACTTCTCCTCAAATTGGCAAGCAGCAAAAATTATGTCAGTAGTCCTGCAACCTTTGCAGAAGCCACACTGTGATTCTGGAAGCAGGCCCAGTTCCAGATGTGTGACCAGACGATTTAGCAGAACTCTTGAGAGGTTTTTCCTGTGATGGAGAGCAGCGAGATTCCTTGGTGGTTGTCGTATACTTGCCAATTGCCTTCTTCTTGTAGAAGTGAACGATGGAAGCATCTTTAAGTTCCTGAGGAATGCATCCTTGCTTCCAAAAGGACTGGGACAACTCGGTGAGCTTCTCGATAAGTACAGGACCAGCAGCTTTGTAGATCTCTGTGGGTATGGCATCTACCCTTGGATGTTTGCTACTGGATAGCTGGCTGACAGCTTTCATGAGTTCAGCTATTACCAGTGGGTCATCCATGGTGCTGTTGATATCAACCTGGGAGGTCAGCAAGCGTGATTTCTAAGACTTCAGCTTGTGCTGAAGCTATGCTGGGGTTCTTTAGCTTGGCTGCACTGATTCTTTTCATAACCTTGCTTCCTCGTGATTGCCTCTTGGGTCTGATGCGGAGCCTCATTTTGAAGATAATAAGCCTGTGATCTGTTCAGCAGTCAGCACGGTGGATGCCACGTTTCACTGCTGCTTTGGTCAGCGGAAAACGACCAACCTGAGCCACCTGTGTGCAGCTCCCAATGTATCCACACGTGCTGTTTTGTCGCTCTCTCATCGCCATAGGACTTTAAAGGTTGAACAGGACGATGATGATGATGATGGTGTCAAGAGTAGCACTTGATTTGGATGAAAGTGAGGGAGAGTTGCACAGTGGTCAGCCTCACTCTCTCTTCCCAATTCCCACCTGGATCCAGTGGCAAGACAAGTCATGACGGCTGGAGATGGGACTAGGTGCAGTCCTGTATCTTGTCCTGCTCCTCGCATTTCACGACACTTGCAGAACTACCTTCTTGACTTTGGGATCTTCCATTGGTCTCGTCCACTCAATTCGCCAGATGCCCTGCTCCGTACTGCTGCCCAGAACCCTGTCCCATACCCCTGCTCCAGAACCCTACCTCATATGCCTGCTTCATACCCTGCCCCAGGCTGGCGATGGGGTAGAGAGGGAACTTGAGGGGACTGGGAATTGTGTGGGGATGGGTTTGAGGTCAGGGTGATGTGTCAGTTAGAATACCAAATCCTCTTCCAAGCAGCTGCAACACCATCATTCAATCATGTGTACATTGGCTTACATTAGTTGCTGCTCTGGCCATGCTTCAATTTTAACATTCTCAACCATGTTCTCAAATCCCTCAATGGCCTCATCTTTCCCTATCTCTGTAAATCCCCCTCCAGCCTTACAACCCTCACAAATCCTTCAACTCTGGTCTCCTGCTCTACCCTTCCTTCTACTACCTTGCTCTCAATGGTCTAAGCCCCAAATTCTGCAATTCCCTCCCTAAACGTCTCCATGTCCCAGTGGTCCTTTAGAACAAAGAACAGAGAAAATTACAGCACAGGAACAGGTCCTTCGGCCCTCCAAGCCTGCACCGACCATGCTGCCTGACTTAACTAAAACTCCCTACTCTTCCAGGGAACATTTCCCTCTATTCCCAACCTATTCATATATTTGCTAAGACGCCCTTAAAAGCCACTATCAAATCTGCTTCCATTACCTCTCCTGGTGCCAAGTTCCAGGCATCCATCACCCTCTGTGTAAAAACCTTGCCTCATACATCTCCTTTAAATTTTGCCTCTCACACCTTAAACCTGTGCCCCCTAGTAATTGACTCTTCCACCGTGGGAAAAAGCCTCTGACTATCCACATGTTCATGTCTCACATAATCTTGTAAACTTCTCATGCTAATGAGAACAAACCAAGTTTCTCCAACCTCTCCTCACAGCTAATGCCCTCCATACCAGGCGACATCCTGGTAAATCTTTTCTGTATCCTCTCCAAAGCATCCATATCCTTCTGGTAGTGTGGCAATCAGAATTGAACACTATATTCCAAGTGCACCTTAATTATGGTTCTCTGAAGCTGCAACATAACTTGCCAACTTTTAAACTCAGTGCCCCAGCCAATGAAGGCAAACATGCTGTATGCCTTCTTGATTACCTTCTCCACCTGCATTGCCACTTTCAGTGGCCTGTGTACCTGTACACCAAGATCCCTATACCTATCAATACTCTAAGGGGTCAGCTATTTACTGTATATTTCCCATCTGTATCAGATCTTCCAAAATGCATTAACTCACATTTGTCGAGATTAAACTTCACCTGCCATCTCTCTGTCCAAGTCTCCAACTGATTTATATCCTGCTGTATCCTCTGATGGTTCTCATTGCTACCTGCAATACCACTGACTTTTGTGTCAGTCACAAGCTTACTAATCAAACCAATTACAGTTTCCTCCAAATCATTTATATATATTACAAACAACAAAGGTCTCAGCACTGATCCCTGAACTCCACTTGTCACAGTCCTCCATTCAGAAATGCACCTTTTATCTTCTTTGATCGAGCTAGTTCTGCATCCATCTTGCCAGCTCACCTCTGATGATGCAACTTCACCCTCTGCATCAGTCAGCCGTAAGGGACCTTGTCAAAGATCTTACTGAAGTCCATGTAGACAACATCCACAGCCCCACCTTCAATCATCTTCATCACTTTCTCGCAAAAACTCAATCAAGTTAATGAGACATGATCTCCCTTCATAAACCACGTTGCCTCTCACTAATACATCTACTTATATGCAAATGGAAGTAAATCCTGTCTTGAAGAAAATGCTCCAATAATTTCTCTACCACTGATGTAAGACTCACCAGCCTGTAATTACCTGGATTATTCTTGCTATCCTTCTTAAACAAAGGGATAACACTGGCTATTCAATTACCTAGAGTAGACTTAGATTTTAGAAAAACATCATTACAGAAATCTAGACAGTTGTGAGAGAGACCTTAAACCAAAGCTTCAGCACAAAAAGGATCCCAAGATGAAATATGAAAAAGATCAGGAGAGAGTATTCAATGAAATGCTCAAAGTTTAACTCCGACTTTCTCCACAGGGATTGCCAGACTTGCTGTGTGCCTGAACAGCACTTTCAGTTATTCCAGTTTTATCCTGGGTCTTGGCTGATATTTATCCTTTAATCAATATCAATAAAGCAGATTATCTGGTCATTATTGCATTGCTGTCTATGAAAGTGTGTTATGTGCAAATGTCCAATGTGCTTTCTACATTACAATATGACTGTCCATGAAAAGTCTTTATTGGTTGTGACACACTTTGCGATGTCCTGAGGATTTGAAAGTTGCTTTTGCAATATTAAACTTCCTTTATTTGATGAAGATTTTACTCGCCCCTCCTAATGTCACTTAAGAGTGGGAGGGGCAAAGTAATAATACATTCTTCAAATTAATGAAGATATTAGGTCAAGTGAACCTTTAGGGTAGGACAAGATTAAACCGGAGTAGCAACAGACGTCAGCAGACTCACCCTGGAGAAACTAGACAGGAGTGGAAGATTTTATATGTTATATATCCCATCCTGTTCCAGATCACACTAGCTTTACACAATCCCCCTGTGAGTCTCCATTTCAACACAGCAGAGATACAAAGAGCAAAATGTGTAGGGTGAAGACTGCACACACACAGTAGGAACAAGAATGAGGGAAGTGTAAGAAAAACTAGTCACAGCATAGATGACACAACAGAGTAAGATACAGAGGGAGAGAATGCATGAGAGAGAGAGATGGAGAAAGAAAGGGACAGAAAGAGAAGACTGAAAGACAAGAAAAGGCAGGGGCACAAAGGAGACAGAGTGACAGATGACATTTAAAGGAGGGAAGGGGCATGAGAAGGGAGGGAAATTAGGAAGCAAGGAAGACAAAGAGAATTGGAGGAAGACTGAAGAGACAGAGAGAGAAGGCAGCAGAGACCAAGGGGTAAGGGCAATGGGGAATGACTGAGGGGGAAAGGGAGACAGATAATGGGGAAAGGTGACAGAGCAGGGAGGGTGACAGGCGGTGAGCACGTAACGGGCAGAAGGAGAGAGGGCGGGCGCAGGGAGGGGGAGGATTCGTGGAGGTGGGGGGCCGCAGAGAGAGTGGGGGGGGCACAGACAGAGCACAGGGGAATGGTGAGTGTGGAATAAAGCAAGTAAGATTACGAGAAGAATGGACTGAACTTGAGATAATGACCTGGAGCATATGCAATTCAATCATTCTTTTGGAAATATTTGCTGACATGTCCATTTCCAGAGTTGAAGGCCTGGGGAAGTTGTGTAATCAGGTGAGAGTACAAGCTGGCAGGAAATTGAATTTTGGAAAGTAGAATTGTAGGAGGGCAGCACCAAACTAAGTGAGATGGTGTCCATACAATAAACAAAGATTGAACCAAAGGGGAGCAGAGATAAGGCAAGGTGGAACAATGCCACTATTATTCTGTTACACAGATTATAGCACAGGAGCTATTTCCCTTTAAGTGCGTCACCAGAACAACGGCAATCGGCTTTCACCGTACTACAAGTCTACAAAGACAGGAAATGCAAACTCTGGCATCAGTCCAAGCATCAGCATTAAGTGATACTTCCGATTTAACTACAGCCAATGCCATGCAGGTTCAGACCAAAAAGTACAACTTTGAACTTGGATGACTCAGGGACAGGACTGGATAAATCATAGAAAGTCACAGAATCCTGCAGTGCAGAAAGAAGTCGTTTGACCCATCGAGTCCACACCAGCCACAATCCCATCCAGGCCCTACTCCCCATATCCCTATATATTTTACCTGCTAATCCCTCTAACCTAAGCATCTTAGGACACTAAGGGGCAATTTTAGCATGGCCAATCAACCTAACCCACGCATCTTTGGACTATGGGAGGAAACCGGAGCACCTGGAGGAAACCCATGAAGCCACAAGGAGAATGTGCAAACTCCACACAGACAATGACCCGAGCTGAAAATTGAACCCACGACCCTGGAACTGTGAACAGCAGTGCCAACCACTGTGCTACCATGCTGCCCAAAGATACGTCAAGTGCTGGGTTTCAGATGTTTCAGGCGGAACAGGGAGGGAGGCAAAAGAGGTGGGGGAGTGGCACTGTTAATGAGGGATAGTGTCATGGCTGTAGAGAAGGTGGACGCCATGGAGGGATTGCCCTGGGAGTCTCTGTGGATGGAAGTTCGGAACAGGAAATTAGAGGCATAAATTGGAAGGAGATATTCTCAGGGAAATGTACCAAAGTAAGGTAGCAGATTTTCGAGGAATGTTTGTCTGGAGCTGTGCACGACAAGGTTCCGACGAGACAAGGAAGTTTCGGTAGATTACAGGAACCATGGTGCACGAATGTTGGAATGAATCTAGTCGAAAAGAAAAGAAAGGTGTACAAAAGATTCAGGGAGCTAGGTAATATTAGGGATCTAGAAGCTTGTAGGAAGGAACTTAAGGAGGAAATTAGGACAGCCAGAAGGGATCATGAAAAGGCCTTGGCAAGTAAGATTAAGGAAAACCCTCAGGCGTTCTACAAATACATGAAAAGTGAAAAGGATGAGATGTGAAGGCATAGGACCTATAAAATGTGACGGTGGGAAAGTTTGTATAGAACCAGTAGACATAGCAGAGGTGCTCAATGAATATTTTACTTCGGTATTCATAGTGGAAAAGGATCTTGGTGGTTGTAGTGCAGGTTTGCAGTGGACTGAAAACCTTGAAGTGTGGACATTAAAGAGAATGTGTTGGAGGTTTTGAATAGCATCAAGACAGATAAGTCGCTGGGACTGGATGGGATGTATCACAGGTTACTGTGAGAGGCCAGGGAAGAGATTGCAGAGCTCTGGAGATGATCTTTGCATCATCAGTGGAGATGGGAGAGATTCTGGAGGATTGTGGACGTGGTTCCTATATTCAAGAAAGGGAATAGAGATAGCCCAGGAAATTATTGACCGGTGAGTCTAACATCAGTGGTTGGTAAGTTGATGGAAAAGATCCTGAGAGACAGGATTTATGAATATTTAGAGAAGTATAGTATGATCAAAAGTAATCAGCATGGCTTTGTCAATGGCAGATCGTACCTTACGAGTCTGGTTGAGTTTTTTGAAAATGTGACTGAACACACTGACGAAGGAAGAGTGGTGGATGTGGTTTATATGGACTTCAGCAAGGCGTTCAGTAAGCTCCCCCATGCAAGAAAGTGAGAAAGGGGGCTTGGGATCCAAGGGGATATTGCTTTGTGGATCCAGAACTGGCTTGCCTGCTGAAAGCAGAGAGTGGTTGTAGATGGGTCTTTTTCTGCATGGAGGTCGGTCATTAGTGGAGTGCCCCAGAGATCTGTTCTGGGACCCTTGCTGTTTGTGATTTTTACAAATGACCTAGATGGCGAAGTGGAGGGATGGGTTGGTAAACTTGCCGATGACATGAATGTTGGAGGTGTTGTGGATTGTTTGGAGGGATGTCAAAAGTTGCAACATGACATAGATAGATGCAAGACTGGGTAGAGAAGTGGCAGATGGACTTCAACCTGGATAAATGTGTAGTCGTACATTTTGGCAGGTCAAATGGAATGAAGAAATATAATACTAAGGGTAAGACTCTTAGCAGTGTGGAAGATCAGAAGGATCTTGGGGTCGGAATTCATAGGACTCTTAAATCAGCTTCTCAGGTAGAGGATGTGCTTAAGAAGGCTTATGGCGTACTGGTTTTCATCAGTCAAGGAATTGAGTTTAGGAGTCAGGACATAATGCTGCAGCTTTATAAGACCTTGGTCAAACCCCAGTTGGAGTACTGTGCTCAGTTCTGGTCGCCTTATTACAGGAAGGATGTGGAAGCCGTTGAAAGGGTGCAGAGAAGATTTACAAAGATGTTGCCTGCATTGGGTGGCATGCCTTATGAGGATAGGTTGAGAGAGCTCAGTCTTTTCTCCTAGAAGAGACGAAGGACGAAAGGTGATCTGTTAGAGGTGTATAAGATGTTGAGAGGTATTGATTGAGTGGATTCTCAGAGGCTTTTTCCCAGGGCTGAAATGGCTGCCACAAGAGGACACAGGTTTACGTACTGGGGAGTGGTACAGAGGAGATGCTAGGGGTAAGCTTTTCACTCAGAGTGTGGTGGGTGCATGGAATTGGCTGCCGTTGGTTGGTGGAGACAAATTCAGTAGGGTCTTTTAAGAGACTTCTGGATGAGTACGTGGACTTAATAGGATTGAGGGTTATAGGTAAGCCTAGTAGGTAGGGATATGATCGGCACAACTTGTGGGCCTGTTGTGCTGTAGTTTTTCTACGTTCTACAAGCTAGAGCTCCCCTCTGATAAAAGAACAGCTTTTAAAAGAGTGAGGGAGAGACACTGAGTGACACTCATATATACACACACACACACACACACACACAGCATAGGAAGGATAAAGAGAAATCACAGAAACATAGAATAGAATCTTTACAGTATAGGAGGCCATTCGTCCAATTGAGTCCGCTGCGAATCTTTGACAGAGCACTTTACCCAGACCTTATCCCTGTCACCACATGTATTTATCCCACTAATGTCCCTAACCTACACATCTTGAGACAATAAATGGCATTTAGCATGGCCAATCCATCTAACCTGCATATCTTTGGAGTGTGGGAGGAAACTGAAGCACCAGAGGAAACCCACGCAGACATGGGAAGAATGTGCAAACTCCAAACAGACAACAACCCAAGGCTGGAATTGAACCTCCAGGTCCCTGATGCTGTGATAGCGCAATGGTTAGCAATGCTGTATCATAGACAGAGATAGATCGATAGAAACAGACAAAGAGGAATAGAGTGTGAGAAAGGCACACGGCAAATAGATAGTCTGTGAGACAGAGAGAGACAAAGAGAGTTAGAAACAATGTACGAGGGTACTCGGAAAAGGCAGGAGAATGGCACTCAATCATAATACTCATTCGGAAAGCCTCTACAGATACAATGAACCAAATGGCTGCCTTCTGTACTATAACTGTTCTGTGAGAAAGAGAAAGTGTGCGAGAGCGAGCGAGTTTGAGAAACAGAATGTGACAGATCCTTTAGGGCACTAAGATTTAGGAGCAGAATTAGGCCATTTGTCCATTGAGTCTATTTGCCATTCAAATTAGTTGATACATTTCTCAACCTCATAACCTTTGATCCCCTTACCAATCAAGAATCAATCTATCTGTTTTAAATACCCGTAATAACCTGGCCTCCACAGCAATGAATTCCAGAGATTCACCATGCTGTGGCTGAAGAAATGTCTCTTCATCTTGGTTCTAAAGGCTCGTCTCTTTATTCTGAAGCTGTGTCCTTGGATTCTATTCTCCTACTAGTGGAAACACCTTCCCCACATCTAATTTATTCAGGTCTTTCAGTATTCTGTAAGTTTCAATGCATCACTACCCCACCTTCTTCGTCCTTCTAAACTCCACAGAATACAGGCCCAGAGTCCTCAAATGCTCTACATATGTCAAGCTTTTCATTCCCGGGATCAGTCTTGTGAACCTCCTCTGGACCCTTTCCAAGGTGAGCACATCCTTCCTTAGATATTGGTCCAAAATTGCTTGCAATATTCCAGAATCTTATAAAGCCTTGCAGTACATCCCTGCTTTTGTTTTCTAGTCCTCTCTGAAATGAATGCTAACATTGCATTTGTTTTCTTAACTACCAACTCAACGTGCAAGTTAACCTCGAGAATCCTGAACTGGGACTCCCAAGTCCCTTTCTGTTTCCTATTTCTGAATTCTCTCCCCATTTAGAAAATAGTCTATTCCTCTTCCTATCAAAGTGCATAACCTCACACTTTCCTACATTGTATTCCATCTGCTACTTCTTGGCTCACTCTCTAACCTGTCCAAGTCCTTCTGCAACCTCCCTGCCTCCTCAATACTACCTGTCACTCTGCAAACATAGCTTTTAATTACTTCATCTAGATCACTGATGTATAAAGTGAAAAGTTGCAGTCCCAACACTGACTCAGCAGAACTTCAGTATTCTATTCTCTGCCTTCTACAAGTCAGCCAATCTTCTATCTATGCCAGTACCTTGCCTCTAATACCGTGGACTGTTATCTTACTCAACAGCCTCCTGTGTGGCACTTTGTTGAAAGCCTTCTGGAAATCCAAGTAGATAACGTCAACTGGCTCTCCTTTGTCTAACCTGCTTGTTGCCTCCTCAAAGAATTCTGACAGATTTGTCAGTCATGACCTTTTTCTTGATGAAACCACACAGTTCATCCTCCTTCATCATGCACTTCCAAAATCTCATCCTTAATAACGGATTCTAAAATCTTACCAATGACCGAAGTCAGGATAACCAGCCATAATTTCCTGTTTTTTGCCTCCCTCCCTTCTTATACGGGGATATTACATTAGCAATTTTCCAGTCCTCTGGGACCCTCCCTGAAACATCACCACGAATATATTCACTATCCCTTCTATCTCCTCAATACCATACGTCCCTCTTCCTATCTTTGTATCATAGAGAGAAATACAAGAGCAAGACATAGAGAGATAGTGTCAGTTATGGAGAAACAATGAGTGTGAGAGAGATACGGTGTGTCCAAGGATGTGTGTGCAAGGAAGAGAGTTCCTAAGCAAGTCAGGGATGGAGAGACTGATATAGAAAAATAGAGGGAGGAGACAGAAACAGACAAAGGGGATGGCACAGTGGCATAGTAGTTTGCACTTCTGCCTCACAGCTTGAGGGATTCAAGTTTGATTTCCAGCTTGGGTCATTGTCTATTGGAGTTTGCATGTTCTCCCCATGTCTGTGTGGGTTTCATCCAGTCTCTGGTTTCCTCCCACACTCCAAAGATGTGTGGGTTAGGTGGATTGCCTGTGCTAAATTGCTCCCTAGTGTCAGAGGGACTAAACAGGGTAAATGCATGGGGTTATAGAGTCAGGGCTTGGATGGGATTGTGGTTGGTGCAGATTCAATGGGCCAAATGGCCTCCTTCTGCACTGTAAGATTCTATGAAAGCCCAAAGATTATCTGGTTAGGTTGATGGTCATGCTAAATTAGTGTCAGGGGAACTAGCTAGGATAAATGCTTGAGGTTATGGTGATAGGGCCTGTTGGGATTGTGGTTGATGCAGACCAAATGGCCTCATCTGCACTGTACCAACCTTTATGATAACCAACACATTAATAAGTGCGATTTGTAGAAAGTTTGTTCCATTTCACATTGTGCCTGAATTTGACAGCTATTTCTATAATATGTTGGCTCTAATCTGAAATAAAATTTACTGGTGAAGCAAAAAAAAATAATCGTTCTGATGAGACAAATGCAACGCATTTTTACTGCCTCGGAGAATAAACAACTTTATAATAAATAATATATATCTCAATCCCTCAGTGTCATTGTAAATATGCTGAAATGTATATACCTGCAAATAAATAGATCAGCAACTGCGCGGGAACATTTGTTCCTGTGAGAAAGCCAATTCAGTGTAAAGCCAGAGTTTTACAAACACAGTCTCATCCAAACAAGCTGAGAGGACCTTAGAATTGTTCTTAATTACAGAAGCTCCTATCCTCTGGGTCCCCTTATCTGCCTCAGCTGCAGTCACACCCCAAGTTCCTGACCACTTTCCAAACCAGAAGACTCTATCCTAATGTCCTCCTGAAACAAAATGTCCAGGAGACTCCCTCCCTCCCCAATGTATGGATGTGTCTGCAGCTCAACTGACTGCTCCTCAGACTGCAGACATGTTTGTCCTAGGTCACAGTATCATCCTGGAGCTCTCACAAGCTGCAATCTTGACACATCATCTGCCCTGCCTCCTTGATTCATTTTAAATAATTACCTAATTCAATTATTTACTTATTTATGGTGATTTTTTATTAATTTGAATTAAATAAAATTCAACTTATGAAAGAACAGTTCCCATGCTATTTTAAACCTTGAGGGAATGGAATAAATTTACTAGATACTCACCAGATACGCACCAAACAGCTAGCTAGTCCTGCAGCAGGGCAGGACCACTTTCTGAAGAGTGAAATGATTAGAAAGTGAAAAGCAAAAGAGCATATCTTTCCTTCATGAATAACCTCAGCTGGTACGAAAATTTACCCCATGCTATTAGCATCACTCTGCATCACGAACCAACTGTCCAATCAAATGAGCTAAACCAACCCTGAGATGAGTCATTCTCTAGCTTAGCTTCCTTCAAAGTAACCAACACCTATTCAGGCCCTATTCTAGATGATGATTTTCAGGTCTTGACAATTGCTTTAGCTACCTGTTTAATTAGGCTACTTAACTTAAAGACATACTTTCCCACTTTGATCTAGATTCTCCGGTATATATTGTATGCACTGGTATAAACTATTCCTCTATGGAACTGTTCCAAGTATATATTCTGACACAAAGGTGCAGCATATACTTTCTCTATATAGGCCCATCCCCGCTTCTGATGTAGTGTACGCCTGATGTACACAGTTCCAACATGGATGTGTGCCCATTATATGCATGTCCTCCCATTTATACTATTGCACATAGGGGTGTCAGAATGGTAAACTGCTTTCACACACTCACTCCACCAGACTTTAGACTAAATCATAGAATTTTACAGCATAGATGTGACCCTACACCCCATTGCATCTGTACCAATTATCAAGCACCAATCTTTTCCAATCCCATATTCCAGCACTTGGTCCATTGCCTTAGATGCTATGGTTTATCGAATGCTCATTTAGCTGCTTCTTAAATGTTGTGAGGGTTCTTGATTCTCTCACCGTTTCAAGCAATGAGTTCCAAATTCCCTTCATTCTCTGGGTGAAGAGATTTTTCCTCAAATCTCCAAAAAATCCCTTGCCCCTTTCCTTAAATCTATGGTTCCTGGTTATTCATCCCTCTATTAAGGGGAAATGTTCTTTCCTATCTATATCCCTCAAACTTTTGTACACCTTGATCAGGTTCCTCCCTGCCTTCTCTGCTCTAAGGAGAACATACCCAGCCTCTTTTTGTAACAGCTCAGGCAATATCGTGGTGAAGCTCTTCTGTACCTTTCCAATACAATGACATCTCCCCTACAGTGTGGCAACCAGAACTACACACATTACTCTAGCTGTGGTCTCATAAGTGTTTTATACAGCTCCATCATAACCTCCCTGTTCTATATTCTATGCCTCAACTAATAAAGGTAAGTATCCCATATGCTTTCTTAACCACCTTATCTATCTGTCCTGCTGTCTTCATGGATCTCTCACATGGATTCCAAGATTCCTCCGGTTCTTTGTACTTTGTAGCATCCTACTACTCAGTCTGTGTTCCCATGCCTTGTTAGTACTCCCAAAATGAATCACTTCACACTTTTCAGGGTTAAATTCCATTTGCCCCTGTTCTGCCGCACAGACCAGTCTCTATCATCCTGTAATCTTTCTTCCATGCTATTTATCACACCACCAATTTTCAAACTTACTGATCATCCCCACTCCTTCATGTCTAGATTATTTTTTTCCTCATCCAATCCTGTATATTATTAGAATGTAACCATGACAACTTTGTGTTAGATGTAATGTGACCAATGGGAACAAGATATGAGAGTCAGCTGACCCAGTAAAACATGGAACCAATTACAGAATGATGTAATAGTCAGCTGACTAGCTGATTCACTATAAATAAGGAACTATGTAGAATTGTGGTGAGTTTGGAGTGGCTTAGGGCGAAGCCCCAGCTTTGGAATAATTAAGTTTCTTTATTAAATCCTTTCTTTCATTTATAAATTGGAGTAAGTTTAGTTGTATTTTCATTAGCTGCATTTTGAAGAGTTTCTTCTGAAGAAAGATATATTTTGTCGTACAATTTACTTTTGTGGGAACATGTTGACTTTGTACTCTATTTTATTTTTGAATGACTCCCACTGCTGTGATGTGGATTTTCTACAAGCTGCTGCTCCCAGTCCACTTTGGCCAGATATTGTCTTATTCTATTAAAATTGGTCTTCTCCCAATTTAGAACCTTTATTTCCAGTCGATCTTTGTCCTTTTCCATGACTACCTTAAGTCTTACTGAATTACAGTCACTATCACCAAAATGTTCCCCCACTGGCACTTCTACCTCTTGCACAGCTTCATCTTTAAAATTAGGTCAAGTACTCCCTCCTTTCTTGAAGGACTTTATATATACTGGTTCAAAAAGCTCTACTTGATATGTTTTAAGAATTTGGCCCCTTCTAAATCTTTCAGACTTTGCCTATTGTAATCTCTTACGATTATTACCCTATTATTTTTACACTTCCCTGAGATTTGCCTATATATCTGCTTTTTTATCTCTCCATGACTGTTTGGGGGCTAGGATATATTCCCATGAATGTGATTGGCCTCTTTTTGTTTCAAGTCCCAACCAAATGGCCTCAATTTAGAAGCCAGATATGATTATATCCTTCCTCACTGCAATAATTGATTCCTTGACGGATACTACCACACCACCTCCCCTTTCACACCTCCTCTCCCCCCCCCCCCCCCCCCCCCCCGCCCATTGAAGAATCAGTGCCCCAGGATAAGGAGCTACCAGCCCTGCCCTTCCCTCATGTCTTTGTGATAACAATAATATGCTACTCCTATGTGTTAATCAACACTCTCAGTTCATCTGCCTTATCCGCAAAGCTCCTTGCATTAAAATAAATGCCATCCAGCCTTGCCATATTCCCTTGTGTGTCTTAACATGTCTCTCTCTTTGCTCTGCTTTCCAGACTGATCTAAATTTGCTTCTTCTTAAACAACCTTTGGCTTTTCCTCACTCGCTAGAGTACCTTAACTCCGTAACCCATCTCCCTGTCAAATGAATTTAAATCCCCCTACACAGCACTAATAAACTGCAAGGATGTTGGCCCCTTTCTGGTGCAACCCGTCTGACCTTTCCCAGAAGCAAACCTGGTGATCCAGCAAGCTAATACTCTCCCTCCTCTTCAGCTATGTATTTATCTGCTCTCCCCTCCTATTCTCATACTCATTCACTAGTACATGGCATTAGGATTAGCCCAGAGATTACAACATTTGAGGTCCTGCTTTTCAGTCTGTGAGCTGTGTTTGGTCTGTATACTGGTCCCGTTAGTGCTTATGGTTGGATAACTCGGAATATTTTTATTGAATTGCAACAAGACGCAAGTGCTGTAAATTACTGCAGAGACTTTACTACAAGCACAGGAAACTGAGCACAAACATTGCTTAAAGAATCTTGGATGGATAACAGCTGCTTACGTCCAGGGCTAAAACCCAAAAAACAAGCTTTAATCTCAACAAAGAATCTCTTCAAAACAAATTATTTACTGAAATTAACATGCTTTCCTACAGCTAAAATACAATTTAGAAGCAACTGTTATTACACTGTACACATTCTCCCTATGTGACACATCGTTATTCCCCATCGTACTGAACAACTCATTTCCCCATTACATACTAGGATAGTCCCTTATTAACACATCCTATGCAGTGTAACATGAAGGAGGTGGTGTGCTGGAAGAGAGGAGGATTACAGAATGAGCAGAGAGCACCAATAATGGAGCAAGATATCAAGGTGACCATCCACAGGCTCAGTCACAGCTTTAGGCAATACCATAATGCTGTCAGGAGAGTGAGGAGGGTCAGGTGAATTGGGAGAGGAGGTGAAGGGTTGAGAATTTTTGAGGAGTGGGGTGTGAAGGGTTGGGGATTTTTGAGGAGTGGGGTGTGAAGGGTTGGGTTTTTCAGGTGAGCAGAAGGTGAAGGCTAAGCATTTGGAAAACAGATGCAAACAGGCCTAATCTTAGGGAGAGGTCCTCACACCCTCTGTGCCATGTTATGATTGCTAACCATTTGCTACAATTTGTGTTGAAAAGCAAAGGTTCCATTTCTGGAATAAGCAGAATTCACCATAAGTAGTTCAGTTAATTGACTTCCGTTCACAGGGGACTACAAAATGTAGACACTTCTGCCCTATTATCAGCTTGTGAAGTCAGTTCAGGAAATTGCACTTCCTTTTTTTCGGTATCTCAGTGACCAAGTTTAAAAAAAAGGTGGGTTCGCCCCAGGCTGTCAGGCCGAGGGAAAATAAGATCAATTTCTCAGCAGCTGTGCAAGACGCTGGGGTGAGTCATAAACAGACTAATCCAGCCCTCCTCATTGCAATCATTCAAACTGCTAAATATAGACAGACCAAGGAACTCCTCTGTTCTCTCAATCTCAAAACCTTCATTTTTCCAATTAGCTTTGTTTTCTCAGAAAAAGACAAAATCTTTGGATCTCCCATTGTGGAGGGTCTGGGGGTCACATATCACTCTGGTGCTTGAACATGATCCTCTCTGATCCTCACACACAGTCTGCACTAAACTCTGTTTTTCACATCTTGCTTTATAACTCCATCCTTTCATTGTTCTACCTTTCCCTCTTTTAGTCACTCTCTTCATTCCTTTGCCTTTCCCTCCCTCTCATAATCTCTTCCTCCCTCTGTCGCCTCCCACTATCTATTTTCCTCTCTCTCCTCTGCAGATTTGTTAAGAATTAGGGAACTGTTAGGAGTGACAGTGCTAATCTGGTCAGCTGGAATATAGATTGTGAGGCAATGTTTGTTTCAAACTGTGACCAAGATTTCAGGGCCCAGTGCCAATGTCAAGCACAGTATAGATTCAATACACAGCACAGTTTCCTCCTTTACTGTCTCATCAGATACGTCCTGACCAGCTGCAGCATTGGTTGAATACAGAGTCAAACTAGCGTCAAACTAAGGGGTGGATTTGTGCATTGGAAGTATGTTCAAATAGAGCTGCCCTGTGGCTTTACAGAACTCATTTCCCTCACAGCCAGTGAGGGGAGGAAGCTTTAATCCCATTGGTCTAGCCTGACCTTTGGCCCAGGTCCCACAGGCTTACATTCTTCTTTTCAGACAAGTCACAGGTCCAAAAATAGTCGAGTAACACAATGTCTGAGTTTACCAGGATTACTGAGAATGCAAGTCACTTTCTGCCCAGCCACAGTAACACCTCAACCCAGTTTAGCTGCATCATTACAGCCAGCGCTTGGGCAACAGCAGCAGTAAAAGGAAGGGCACTTCCTACGGCTGCTAGTGTGTGACTTATCCCAGGTTAGTTTGCTTATAGGTAAACTTGCTGGGTGATGCCAGGTTCATACGACCCTTGCAAATATGCATATAACTGACACCTTCCCCTTCTATTGAACTAATTTAGGTTTTGCCATTCTGCTTAACTTTCTGCCTTTTTGCTGTGTTTATTCCTGGGGCAGAACCGATAGAGATATTCCTTCCATTGAAGGAGCCAGCCTGCAGCCAGACATTGCAAATTCGTTCAGTTTTCTATTAAATTTCATTAGCAGCAAATTAAAGATTAGGAGTGAGATTTCCATTTTGGGCTTATTCAGCAATCCCAGTGCATACGGCATTCAAAATTGCATCCAAAGCCTTTTTTCTTCCAAATTTCCATCCAAATATGAATGAAAGCAGAATTTTTATGAACCAACTCAATCAGGGAATATTTTCAAATATAATTCTAATTAGTAGTTTTGTCAATTTTCATATATATTGGGTCACTGTTTGTGTAGAATTTGCACATTCTCTCTGTGTCTGTATGGATTTCCTCCGGGTGCTCCAGTTTCCTTCCACAATCCAAAAATGTGTGGGTTAGGTTTCTGGACGTGCTAAATTGCCCATTAGTATCCAAAGATGTATAGATTAGGGGAATTAGCAGGATAAATATTCGGGGTTACAGGATAGGCAGGGGGGCCTGGGTAAGACACTCTGTCAGAGAGTCAGTGCTGACTTAAGGGGCTGAATAGCCTCATTCTGCAATGTAAAGATCCTAAGTGTGGTAACTTGTCCAATTTAACTGGCAATAGTTGGAAAATAGGATTACCAAACAATGAGCACTTTAAATTGATGTTAATCCATCATCCGTGAGTATTGCAATTTTAATTGATTGAAAATGGCTTTTAGAAAAAGCTTACTCTTTTTCAGTTACACTGGTACACAGTAGTCAGTTCCTCAAGTGAATATTTAAATTAATTTCACTGAATGCTTTACATAACATGTAATATCCTCCTTCACAAAAGTCTGCAATGGCAATCCTAGTGATGATTCATTCACTCCGGTAGTAAAGCCAGATTTAAGGGTTGCGCCCAGTCTGAATGTGTTAAATTTACTAATCGCATATTGTTACAATCCCAGTTGATGTCATAAATCCAAAGATCCCAAAATGGATTTGTAGCTGAAAAGACTGTAACTTTTGCTTTCCTTAATCAAATGTGGAGAAGCCAAGTTACAGGACCACTAATTAGTTTCAACAAGAATAATACGTAACATAGGACATAGAACATAGAACAATACAGCACAAACAGGCCCTTCGGCCCACGAGTTGCGCCAATCACATCTACCAATCCACAGACCTATCTGTAACCCCCTATCCTATTCTTTTCCATATACTCATCCAGAAGTCTCTTAAAAGACCCCAGTGAGTTTGCCTCAACAACCTCCGACGGCAGTCGGTTCCATTCACTCACCACCTCTGAGTGAAAAACCTACCCCTGACATCTCCTTTGTATTTGCTTCCCTGCACCTTAAATCTGTGTCCTCTCGTAGTGACCATTTCAGCTCGGGGAAATAGTCTCTGAGAGTCCACCTTATCTATTCCTCTCAACATTTTATAAACCTCTATCAGGTCACCTCTCAACCTACGTCTCCCCAGTGAGAAGAGCCCCAGCTCCCTCAACCTATCTTCATAAGGCCTGCCTCCCAATCCAGGCAGCATCCTTGTAAATCTCCTCTGCACTCTCTCAATAGCCTCTACATCCTTCCTATAATGAGGCAACCAGAACTGCGCACAATACTCCAACTGGGGTCTGACAAGAGTCAGACAGAGCTGCATCATTACCTCCTGACTCCTGAACTCTATTCCTCGATTTATGAAGGCCAGTACACCGTACGCCTTCTTGATCACTTCCTCCTGTGAAAGTAACACGGTAGTTGTAATGGGGGACTTTAACTTTTCCAATATCAACTGGAAAAGCTATAGTTCAAGTACGTTAGAGGGGTCAGTTTTTGTTCAATGCGTGCAGGAAGGTTTCATGACTCAGTATGTAGATAGGCCAACAAGAGGTGAGGCTATATTGGATTTGGTATTGGGTAATGAACCAGACCAGGTGTTAGACATGGAGGTGGGTGAGCACTTTGGTGATAGTGACCACAATTCGGTTACGTTTACCTTAGTGATGGAAAGGGATGGGCACGTACCAAATAACAGTAGTTATAGCTGGGGGAAAGGTAATTATGAGGCTATTAGGAGAGATTTAGGATGCATAGGGTGGAGCAGGAAATTGCAGGGGCTGGGACATCTGAAATGTGGAGCACATTTAAGGAACAGCTTCTGCATGTCCTTAATGAATATGTACCTGCCAGGCAGGGAGGAAGTGGTCGAGTGAGGGAACCATGGTTTACTAGGGAAGTTGAATCTCTGGTGAAGAGGAAGAAGGAGGCTTATATAATGATGAGACGTGAAGGCTCAGTTAGGGCACTGGAGAGCTATAAATCAGCCAGGAAGGAGCTAAAGAGGGATTTGAGAAAAGCTAGAAGAGGACACGAGAAGACTTTGGTGGATAGGATTAAGGAGAATCTAAAGCTTTTTACAGGTATATAAATAATAAAAGATTGGTTAGGGCAAGATTAGGGCCAGTCAGAGATAGCAGTGGGAAGTTGTGCGTGGAGCCTGAGGAGATAGGATAGACACTGAATGAGTATTTTTCGTCATTATTCACGCAGGAGAAAGACAATGTTGTCGGGGAGAATACTGCGATACTAGGTTGTAGACTGGGCAGGATTGAGGTTCATAAGGAGGAGATGTTAGCAAATCTTGAGGGTATGAAAATTGATAAGTCCCCTGGGCCAGATGGGATTTACCCCAGGATTCTCTGGGAAGCTAGAGAGGAGATTGCAGAGCCTTTGGCTTTGATCTTCATGTCGTCGTTAGCTACAGGTATAGTGCCGGAAGACTGGAGGATGGCAAATGTTGTCCTTTTGTTCAAAAAGGGAAGTAGGGACCATCCTGGAAATTATAGACCGGTGAGCCTGACTTCTGTTGTGGGCAAGTCTTGGAAAGAATTATAAGGATAGGATTTATAAGCATCTAGAGAGGAATAAATTGATTAGGGATAGTCAGCACGGTTTTGTGAAGGGTAGGTCGTGCCTCACAAACCTTATTGAGTTTTTTGAGGAGGTGACCAAAGAAGTAGATAAGGGTAAGGCAGTTGATGTAGTGTATATGGATTTTAGCAAAGCGTTTGATAAGGTTCCCCATGGTGGGCTACTGCAGAAAGTGCAGATGCATGGGATTGAAGGTGATTTAGCAGTTTGGATTAGGAATTGGCTAGCTGATAGAAGACAGAGGGTGGTGGTTGATGGGAAATATTCAACATGGAGTGCAGTTACAAGTGGTGTACCTCAAGGATCTGTTTTAGGGCCACTGCTGTTTGTCATTTTTATAAATGACCTAGATGAGGGTGTAGAGGGTTGGATTAGTAAATTTGCTGACGATACTAAAGTGGGGGGAGTTGTAGATAGCGAGGATGGATGTTACAGTTTGCAGAGGGACATAGATAGGTTGCAGAGCTAGGCCGTGAGGTGGCAAATGGAATTCAATACGGATAAGTGTGAGGTGATTCACTTTGGTAGGAATAACAGGCATATGAAATATAGGGATAATGGAAGGACCCTTAATAGTGTTGTCGAGCAGAGGGATCTTGGGGTACAAGCACATAGCTCTTTGAAAGTTGGCACCCAGGTTGATAAAGTTGTTAAGAAGGCATACGGTGTGTTAGCTTTTATTGGTAGAGGGATTGAATTTAGGAGCCGTGATGTTATGTTACAACTGTACAAAACTCTGGTACGGCCGCACTTGGAGTATTGCGTACAGTTCTGGTCGCCGCATTATAAGAAAGATGTGGAAGCATTGGAAAGGGTGCAGAGGAGGTTTACCAGGATGTTGCCTGGTATGGTGGGAAGGCCTTATGAGGAAAGGCTGAGGGACCCGAGGTTATTTTCATTAGAGAGAAGAAGGTTACGCGGTGACCTAATTGAGCGTATAAGATGATCAAGGGATTGGGTAGGGTGGATAGTGAGAGCCTTTTTCCTCGGATGGTGATGACCAACACGAGTGGACATAACTTTAAATCAAGAGGTGGTAGTTATAGGGCGGATGTCAGAGGCAGGTTCTTCACACAGAGGGTGGTGAGGACGTGGAATGCCCTGCCTGCAGCAGTTGTGGACTCGCCTACTTTGGGGGCATTCAAATGTTCGGTGGATAGGCATATGGATGATATTGGAATAGTTTAGGTTAGAGGGTCCACTGGCCGGCGCAACAGAGGGCCAAAGGGCCTGTACTGCGCTGTAATGTTCTATGTTCTATGTTCCACCTGCGAGGCCGATTTAAGAGTCCTATGGACCCGGACCCCGAGGTCCTTCTGCTCTACAACACAGCTCAGACTCCTACCCCTTATATTGTACTTCTTCATCCCATTATCCTGCCAAAATGGACCACTACACATTTATCTGTGTTGAAGTCCATCTGCCACTTCTCCACCCAGTCTTGCATCCTGTCTATGTCCCGCTGCAACTTTTGGCATCCCTCCAGACCATCCACAACACCACCGATCTTTGTATCGTCGGCGAACTTGCTAACCCATCCCTCCCCTTCCTCATCCAGGTCATTTATGAAAATGACAAACAGCAGGGGTCCCAGAACAGATCCCTGGAGCACTCCACTGGTTACCGACCTCCATGCAGAACAAGACCCATCCACAACCACTTTCTGCCTTCTGCCGGCAAGCCAGCTCTGGATCCACGAAGCCAAAGCCCATTGGATCCCATGTCCTCTCACCTTCTCCAGAAGCCTTGCATGTGGGACCTTATCAAACGCCTTACTAAAGTCCATGTACACTACGTCCACTGCCCTTCCTTCGTCAATGTGTTCAGTCACATTTTTGAAGAACTCAACTACGCTCGTAAGGCATGACCTGCCCTTGACAAAACCATGCTGACTATTTCTAATCAGTCAAAACTTCTCCAAATGTTCATATATCTTATCCCTCAGAAGCCTCTCCATCAGCTTACCAACCACTGAAGTCAAACTCACCAGTCTGTAATTTCCTGGACTATCCCTGTTCCCTTTCTTAAAGATAGGAACCAGATCCGCAATCCTCCAATCCTCCGGAACCTCTCCCGTTTCCACGGACGACGCAAAGATCATCGCCAGGGGCTCTGCAACCACTTCCCTCACCTCCCACAATAACCTGGGGTACATCCCATCCAGTCCCGGTGACTTGTCTATCTTGATAGAATTTAACACATAGGTCTAACACATCCTCTTTCCTAACATCCACATACTCAATCTTTTCCATATGCCTCAAACCTGCAGTGCAATCTCCCAGTACACTTTCCAACGTGAATACCGAGGCAAAGTGCTCATTAAGGACCTCTGCCATTTCTTCCGGATTCACACAGACTTTTCCCCCTTCACCTTTTATAGGCCCTATCCCTTCTCTTCTCAACCTTTTACTTTTCACATATTTGTAGAAGGCCTTGGGATTCTTCTTAATCTTACCTGCCAATGCCTTCTCATGACCCCTTCTGGCTCTCCTAATTTCCTTTTTAAGTTCCCTTCTACACACCTTATACTCCTCTAGATCCCTAACATCCCCTAGCTCTCTGAACCTTTTAAATACCATTTTTTTCTTCCTAACTAGGTTCACCACAACCTTCGTGCACCACGCTTCCCGCGTCCTACCTGAACCTCCTTGACTCCTCGGAACGTTGTCTTGCAGTGCCCTAGACAAACATTCCTTGAAAAACCGCCACTTCCCTTCTGTACTCTTCCCCAAGAACACCTCCTTCCAGTTTATGCGTCCAATTACCTGCCTAATGTTTTCATATTTCCCCTTACTCCAGACATACACCTTCCTAACCTGCCTGATCCTATCTTTTTCCATCGCTATCGTGAAAGAGATAGAATTATGATCTCCATTCCCAAGATGCTCACCTACCGTGAGATCCGACACCTGCCCCGGCTCATTAGCAAGCATCAGGTCAAGTACAGCCTCTCCTCTCGTAGGCTTTTCCACGTACTGTCAGGAAACCTTCCTGAACACACCTAACAAACTCCACACCATCCAAACCCCATACCCTTGGGATATTCCAGTCGATGTTTGGGAAATTGAAATCTCCCATCACAACAACCCTGTTATTTCTACATCTGTCTAGGATCTGTTTCCCTATCTGCACCTCAACTTCCCTGTCGCTATTGGGCGGCCTACAGAATACACCCAGCAGTTATTGAGCCTTTGCTGTTCCTAACTTCCACCCACAGAGACTCCATAGACATTCCCTCCACGTCTTCCACCTTCTCTACAGCCATGACACTGTCCCTGATCAACAGTGCCACACCACCTCCTCTTTTGCCCCCAACCCTGTCCCTCCTGAAGCACCTGAAGTACCCAGTCCTGTCCCTGAGACAACCAAGTCTCTGTAATGGCCACCACATCACACTCCCAAGCAGCAATCCACGCCCTTATCTCATCAGCAATTTTTCCCAAACTTTAATCTCTCTATAAGCTTCAGTTCCACCTCGTGTCACCCATTTACTCATAACTCTCGCCTATTTCCTCAATCTCCCAATAACCCTTACTTAAAATGTGCACCTGTTTATTTAAATCCATTCATGCAATTGCCCATCCTTTTCTCTTCAATCACGCCCAGAACTTTTAAGGAATTAATTTATACTTCTCAAATTCCTTCCAGGGATTTAAAAAAAAACTCTGGGAAAAGTGGTCCTTTCGTCAGGTGAGTGTGGAGTTCTGATCATAAAGAGGGCATATAAAGGCCCTGTTTACAAAATACTTATTAGAATGAGAGTCTTTCAGTTAATCAAGTCTTAAAGGTGCAGACAATGTGAGTGGCCTGTTTTCAGGTCAAACCAAATAAACAAACTCAAGTTAAATCAGGACAAAGTAAAAGGGGCAGTTCCCCAAAAGGAAGGGAACAGCTCAAACAAAATTAAAGAAAACTTGAAAATATCAAATTAAAATGTGATTATTAAGGTCAATAATGCACTGCAGCTCCAACGGGAGGACAATATGAGTGGAGATAGCATTAAGCATAGGTTAAAGAGATGTGTTTTGTCTCCAGACAAATCAGTAAGTGAGATGTTGCAAGCCCAGGCAAGTCATGGGGTTACAAATAGTGTGACATGAACCCAAGATCATGGTTGAAGGTGTCATCATGTGTGTGGAACTTGGCTATCAGTTTCTGCTCAATTAATCTGCGCTGTCGTATGTCGTGAAGGCCGCCTTGGAGAATATTTACCTGAAGATCAGAGGCCAAATGCCGGTGAAAACAAAGCCCTGAAAGCTAGTAGCATTTTCCACCAAATAAACCTGTTGGACTTTAACCTGATGTTGCGAGACTTCTTGCTGTGTTTATCCTAGTCCAACGCCAGCATCTCCACATCAAAAGTGGTCCAATAGAAGTTAAAGACAGCATTGGACTAAAAGAAGAGTTGCCAGAAAAAAATAATAAATCTGAGGACTGAGATGGTTTTAAATGGAGCCAAGGATGATCAATAAATTGATCAAAAGAAAACAAAATCAGAAAGTACACTAGCAAGAGATCATAAAAGTTTCTACAGGTATGTTAAAAGGAAGTAAACATGGGTCCCTAAGATGCAAAGGCAGTTTGGGGTGGCGCCATAGCACTACTGCCTCACAGCATCAGGGACCTGGTTTTAATTCCCAGCTTGGGTCACTGTCTGTGTGGAGTCTGCCCGTGTCTGCCTGATTTTCCTCCAAGTGCTCCAGTTTCCTCCCACAATCCAAAGATGTGTAGGTTAAATGCATTTGCCATGCTAAATTGCCTCTTACAGTCTTGGGATATGTGGGATTGTGGGGATGGGGCCTGAGTGGGACTGTTGTTGGTGCAAGCTTGATAGGCTGAATGGCCTCCTTCTGCACTGTAAGGATTCAATGAGAATCAGGAAAAATTATGAGGAATAAGAAATGGCAGAAACATTAACACGTACTTTGTCTTTACCAGAGTAGGAGAAAAGTGTGTGGAATTGTAAGTCTAGAGAAATTAAACAATTCAAAGAAATTAATAGTATTAAGAAATAGTACTAGAAAAATTAGCCAACAAATTCCCAGATCTAGTGGGCTACATCTTTGAGTTTTAAAAGAGGTGGTTATAGAGATAGTCAAAGCATTTGTTTGGATTTTCCAGAATTATCTAGATTTTAGAATGGTGCCTACCAATAGGAAGGTGCTATATATTACCCTAATATTCAAGAGAAGGGGAGAGTAAACAGGAACCATAGCCCAGTACCCTGACATCAGTAGCAGGAAAAATGTTAGAATCTATTATTATGGACATGGTTACAGGGCACTGAGGAAACCATAATATAAGTAGACAGGATCAACATTTTTTATGAAAAGGAGATTGTTTATGATAAATCCCCAAAGAATCATTACACAAATTAGGACTGATGAGATTGTAAGGGATATATTACCATAAATTGAGAATTGGTTAATGGACAGAAGACAGAGAGTAGGAATGGAGGTCATTTTCAGGTTGGCAGAATGTGACTAGTAGGGTACAGCAAGGATCAGTATTTGGATCTAATTTATTTACAATCTATATTGATGGCTTAGTTGAGGATACTGAGTGTAATGTATCCAGATTTGCTGATAATACAAAGTTGAGTGAGAAAGTAAACTGAAGATTGCAAAGAGAATGCAGAGACATGGAGATAGATTGGATGATTGGGCAAAAAAGTGACAGATGTAAAAATGTAAAATAATCTGGAGAATTGTGGATTATGCAGATTTATAGAAAGCCTAGAGAAGCAGAACATTTTTTGAATGGCGAGAGACTGGGAAATGTTTACATTCAAAGAGCTCTGCGTATTCTCATGCATGAATCACAGAAAGTTAATCTGTAGGTACTGCAAACAGTTGTGAAAATGGATGCTATGTCAGCCTTTATTGCAAAAGAATTGGAGTATAAGGGTAAAGGATACTCAATTAAAAAGGAACTTGATGAGATCACTTCTTGATTACTCATTACTGTGTTGGATTCCTTCCCTAAGGAAAAATATTCTTGGCTTAAGGGAACATTAGGAAGGGAGAATTATCCAATGAGGAGAGATTGAGAAGAACAAAGAATAAAGAAAGTTACAGCACAAGAACAGGCCCTTTGACCCTCCAAGCCAGCACCAACCATTCTATGTGACTTAACTAAAACCCCCTACGCTTCCAGGGACCATATTCTCCATTCCCATCTCATTCACGTATTGTCAAGATGCTCCTTAAAAGTCACTATCATATTTGCTTCCACTACCACCTCTGACAACAAGTTCCAGGCACCCACCGCTCTCTGTGTCGAAAATCTAACTCCTACATCTCTTTTAAAACTTGCCTCTCACTCCTTAAACCTATGCTCCCTAGTAATTGACTCTTCCACCTTGGGAAAAACCTTCTAAATATCCACTCTGTCCATACCTCTCATAGAAGTCTACAAGATTATCAGGTTTCCCCTCAACCTCCGTCGCTCCAGTGAGAACAAACCAAGTTTCTCCAACATCTCCTCATGGCTAATGCCCTCCATACCAGGCAACATCCTGGTAAATCTTTTCTGTACCCTCTCCAAAGCCTCCACTTCCTTCTGGTAGCGTGGCAACCAGAATTGAACACTATATTCCAAGTGCGGCTTGGTGTGGTCAAAGTAGACAGAGAATAGCAGTGGAAGTGCTTTTCTGAATGGAAGGCTGTGACAAATAGTATTCCTCAGAGATCAGTGCTGGGACCTTTGCTGTTTGTAATATATATAAATGATTTGGATTGATCAGTAAGTTTGTGGATGACACAAAGGTTAGTGGATTTGCAGATAGCAGTGAAGACCATCAGAGGATACAAAGGATATAGATCAGTTGGAGACTTGAGTTGAGAGATGCCGGATGGAGTTTAATCTGGACAAATGTGAGGTAATGCATTTTGGAAGGTCTAATACAGATAGGAGATATATAGTAAATGGCAGAACCCTTAGGAGTATTGATAGGCAAAACGATCTGGGTGTACAGGTACACAGGTCACTGAAAGTGGCAATGCAGATGGAGAATGTAGTCAAGAAGGCATAGGGCATGCTTGCCTCCATTGCCGGGGTATTGAGTTTAAAAATTGACAAGTCATGCTGACGCCTAATAGAACCTTAGTGAGGCCGCACTTGGAATATAGTGTTCAATTCTGGTCCCACACTACAGAAGAATGTATGAGAGGGTACAGAAAAGATTTACCAGGAATGTCACCTGGTATGGAGAGCATTAGGTATGAGGAGAGTTGGAAAAACTTGGTTTGTTCTCACTGGAGCAATGGAGGTTGAGGAGAGACCTGATAGAAGTCTACAAGATTATGAGAAGCATGGATAGAGTGGATTATCAGAAGCTTTTTTCCAGGGTGGAAGAGTCAATTATTAGGGGGCATAGGTTTAATGTGCAAGGGGTAAGTTTTAAAAGAGATGTACGAGGCAGATGTTTTTTTTTTTACACAGGAAGTGGCAGGAGCGTGGAACTTATTGCTAGGGGAGGTAGTGAAAGCGGATACGGTAGTGACTTTTAAAGGACATCTTGACAATACATGAACAAGATGGAAATAGAGGGATATGGTCCCCAGAAACATAGGGTGTTTTAGTCAAGTCAGGCAGCATGGTAGGAGCAGGCTTGACGGGCCAAAGGGCCTGTTATTGTGCTGTAACTTTCTTTGTTCAGATGTCTTCAATCAAAAGATGGTGCATCTTTGGAATCTCTACCTGAGAGAGCTGTGGATGCTCAATCATCCAGGACATTTCAGACAGATGTGCTTCGATTGTTGGATTCTAAGGAAATCAAGGAATTATGGGACAGTCAGGAAGGTGGAGTTAACACACAGCCAATGGTTTTACTGAATGGCAGGGCAAACATGAAGGGCTGAATGGCCTACTCCAACTTCTTATGTTCCAATATTTTTATAATAAATAGAAGTGTTTGATGAAAATGAGAAGAATTTTCCTTCATGATTGCTTACAGCAGTGTCCAGGAGACAAACCTTTAATTCCCAAACAGCCTAGGACAATTATAGAGAGTTGGCAAACCTAGCTGCCTCAGTAAAGGGGCTTGATGAATGTTTGTGACCTTACCCTTCCCCCACTATGTACAAACTGACACACATTCTATCAACACTCAGTAACCTGAGGGCCAAGTAAGATTTAAAAATAGACCTAATGCATTTTCTAAATTAACATGAGAGCACGAAAGAGAAAAAAACAGAGGTACATTCCAGAGGCAAAGGAGCAGAGAAAGATAGATTCTAGGGAGAGAGAAAGACAGAGAGACAGACAGAGAGGAACAAACAGCAAAAGCAAGATAGACAGAGACATAAAAGAGTAGACCAAGGGACAGAAAGAGGCAGAGACAGGTAGAGCAAGACACAGAAACAGATAGAGAGATTCACAGAGACTGAGGGACATATCCCACTAGGCAATGCAATGCTCATTCCTGCTCAATCCCCACTGTCTGCTGTGTTCACACAGGCACTTCCTGTGTGGTTGCTAAGTTCAGGCTAGGCTTTGTCAACACAATTCTCAGTCGATGTAGTCAGCTCTACATGTATGTGTAATACAGGCTTGAATGAGCACTTCTGGGGGCAGTGGGGAGCAGTTAATATTCCAGCTCCATTGCCCCAAGTAGTGGTCAACAAGGCTTGTACTGCACCTTGTTTAATACAGACTCATATCAGGGGTCACTGATGTAGTCTGCATCCAATTGAATTCACTGAAGGAACAATACTCATCCTAGAGGCATCCTACAGGCCTCAGTCTGGCCTTTGAAATATCTTTTCTCAGTTTACTGTCCAACAATAGATAATCCAGAGTGGAAGAAGAGAATTTACAGGACATGTTTGCCCCCAGCAAATGACACTGTTTTGCGCAATAATATATGTTACATTCAGAGCTGGAAGAAACAAAAGCTACATTACTTGCATTTCCTAGAATGTGAAGTCAGATCCAAGTGGTACTCCAGTACATCCCAAAAGCGGACAGGCTATTGACAATAGAATAGTGTAGTCAAATCCATTCCATTCTTATCAATTGCATGTGCGCACACACACGGGGTGGGGGTGGTGGGGGAGGGGAGTGGGGGGAGGGGAGTGGCTGAGAGGGGGAGGGGATGAGGGTAGGAATGAAGGAGGAAGAGAGAAGAGAGGTGGAGAGAGAGGAGTGATAGGGAAGGGGGAGAGAGATGGAGATGGAAAGGAGGAAGGTGTAGGAAGTTGGAGGGGGAAAGGAGGGAGGACTAGTGAGGGGGAAGGGAGGAGGCAGAAGGAGAGGAAGGGGGATGGAGGGAGGACTAGTGAGGGGGAGGGGAGGAGGCAGAAGGGGAGGAAGGGGGATGGAGGGAGGACTAGTGAGGGGGAGGGCAGGAGGCAGAAGGGGAGAGAGGGGGATGGAAGAAGGATGGAGGGAGGGATGGAGAGGGAGGCAGAAGGTAGGTGTTGAGAGGCAGGATGGAGGGAAGAGGGAATGGAGGGGAGGGGAAGGGAGTACTTGGAAGTGCTTGATAAAATAGGACAGAATCTGCATGGCTTTGCCAAGGGGAGATAATATCTGACGAATCTGTTGGCATTCATTGAGGAGAGGGGGAAAAGAGGAAGAGGGAGGGAGGACAGAGGGGGATAGAAGAAAGTTGGATAAAGGAGAGCCAGTGGATGTGATTTATTTAGATTTCCTGAAGCCCTTTGACAAGATGCCACATAGGAACCTGTTAAATAAGTTAAGTGACCATGGTGTTAAGGGTAAGATCTTAGCATGGATCGAGGATTGGCTGACTGGCAGAAGGCAGAGAGTGGGGATAAAGGAATGTTTTTCAAGATGGCAGCCGGTGACTAGTGGTGTGCCTCAGTCGGTCAGTCTTGGGACCACTTTTCACAATATACATTAACGATTTGGAGGAAGGAACTGAAGGCACTGTTGCTAAGTTTGCAGATGATACAAAGATACGTAGAGGAGCAGGTAGTATTGAGGAAGCGGGGGGCTGCAGAAGGACTTGAACAGGTTGAGCGAGTGGGATAGAAGTGACAGATGGAATACAATGTGGAAAAACGTGAGGTTATGTACTTTGGAAGGAGGAATGGAGGCAGAAACTATTTTCTAAATGGGGAAATGCTTCAGAAATCAAGCACAAAGGGACTTGGGAGTCCTTGTTCAAGAATCTCTTGAGGTTAATGTGCAAGTTCACTTGGTAGTTAGGAAGGCAAATGCAATGTCAGCATTCATGTTGAGAGGGCAAGAATAGAAGAGCTGCGATATACTTTTGAGGCTGTATAAGGCTCTGATCAGACCCTGTTTGAGCCCTGTGTCTAAGGAAGGACATGCTGGCCCTTGGAACAAGTCCACAGGAGGTTCCCAAGAATGATCCCTGGAATGAAGAGCTTGTTGTATGAGGAACAGTTGAGGACACTAGATCTGTACTCAATGGAGTTTACAAGGATGAGGGGGATCTTACTGAAACTGACAGGATACTGCGAGGCCTGGATAGAGTGGGCACAGAGAGGATGTTTCCACTAGTAGGATAGACCAGAACCAGAAGACTGAAACTCAGGCTAAAGAGACGATTCTTTAAAACAAGATGAGGAGGAATTTCTTTAACCAGTGAGTGGTGAATCTGTGGAATATTTTGCCGCAGAAGGCTGTGCAGGCCAGGTCATTGAGTGTCTTTAAGACAGAGATAGACAGGAATTCATTAATATGGTGATGAGGGGTTATGGGGAAAAGGTAAGAGAATGGGGATGAGAAAAATATCAGCCATGGTTGAATGGCTGAACAGACTAGATGGCCCAAGTGGCCTAAATCTGGTCCTTTGTCTAATGGAGAGGGAAGGGAGGGGAGAGTAGTGGTGGGAAAGTGGCGTGTAGGGAGGAGGAGGGAGGGATGAGAGGGAGAAAAAGGGATGAGTGGTGGTGAGGAGATTCAGCCTGTGTGGGCAGAATTATGTGATAAGATCCATTGAAAATGTAGCCTTACCTCTCTGGCAATTAGATTTAGAGCATCATCTTCTGCAGATAATCGTTCCCGGTTGGCAATCCTTTTTCTACCTGGTCCTTGAGTCCCCATTTCCTAATTTCAGAAATAAAAAGAAATTCTAATTTAGAATGAGATAAAACTATATGATTGAAGTTAATAAGCTGAAGATCAGAGAACCCACAACGAAGTGCATGAAAGCAGGCGCTGTAATTCTGACTGAGTGGACAGCTGCAGAGCCTTACTTCAGCTCTTTACTCATAATATCATGGACTTTGGGGGTGGGGAAACACAGCTATGCAATCCACTTTACTCCTCCCTCACTCTTCACCTCACTCCCTCTCTTTGATATTCATCTTCCTCTCACTCCCACTAAAAAATCTTTTCTCACAAGTATTTCTTTTCTTTCCCATTGACACACTTATCCTCTTCCCTGACTTTTATATTTTATGACTCCCTTTCTCCAATTAATATACCATATCTGTATTGCTGTCCCCCTCCGGCACTCTGCCTCGGCCTCTCCCCCTCCGGCACTCTGCCTCGGCCTCTCCCCCTCCGGCACTCTGCCTCGGCCTCTCCCCCTCCGGCACTCTGCCTCGGCCTCTCCCCCTCCGGCACTCTGCCTCGGCCTCATCTTGCAGATGATGAAATTTAAAAATCGATAATATCTAAAATTAAAAGCCTAATGATGATCATGGTATTTACTATCTTTGGGGTATATCCCTTTGGTATTTGCTATCTTTAGGCTATGTCTCTGGAAGCAGAGTCTTTGAATAGTTTTAAGGCACAGCTAGCTAGATTTTTGATAAGCAAAGGGGATGAAACATTATCAGGGTAAGCAGGAATAAGGTTACAATCAGATCAGCCATGATTTTTATGAAATGAAAGAGCAGGTTTGAGGAGCTCAGTAGTCTACTCCTGCTCCTAATTTATACATTCCCTGTTGCTCTCTCCAGCCGATACTCTGGATCTCTCCCCTTCTGCTGGCCAGAAGGGTAGGGACTCACGAAGCAAATGTGGAACACAAGGAAATTAGGAAAAAACATAAGGAGTCAGGAGGGCTAAAAGGGATACGAAAAGTCATTGGCCAGCAGGATTAAGGAAAATCTAAGGGCTCTTATACATACGTAAAGAGCAAGAGGGTAGCCAGGGAGAAGGTTAGCTCACACAGAGACAGGGAAGGGAATCTAGGCATGGAGCCAGAGGAAATGGGTCAGGTTTTAAATGAGTACTTTGCATCAGTATTCACCAAAAAGGAGGACTTTGTGGATAATGAGTCTGGGGAAGGGTATGCAGATAGTTTGGGTCATGTTGAGATCAAAAAGGAAGAGGTATTGGGGGTCTTGAAAAACATTAAGGTAGACAAGTCTCCAGGGTCTGATAGGATATACCCCATAATACTGAGAGAGGCAAGGGAGAAATTCTGGGACCTTGAGAGAAATCTTTAGACTGTCACTGGCTGGAGGGGAGGTAAAACAGAAAGAAATCCCACAACATCAGCTTAAAGTCCAAACAGGTTTATTTGTAGCAAAAGCAGCAAGCTTTTGGGACAGGCTGTCCCTTCGTCAGGTGGCTGGGAGTTCTCCAGCTGGAGAACTCTTTCTGTTTTACCCCAGTCCAATGCCAGCATCTCCACATCATGACTACAGGGGAGGGCCCAGAGAATTTGAGAGTAGCCAGTGTTGTTCCTTCGTTTAAAAAGAATAGCAAGGATAACCTAAGTAATTACAGGCCAGTGACTTTTACATCAGCGGGAGGGAAATTATTGGAGAGGATTCTTCAAGACAGGATTTACTCCCACTTGGAAATAAGTTGATGTATTAGCGAGAGGTAACATGGTTTTGTGAAGGGGAGGTCATATCTCACTAACTTGATGAAGTTTTTTGAGGAAGTGATGAAGATAATTGATGAGGATAGGACAGTGGATGTTGTCTACATGGACTTCAGTAAGTCTTTGACAAGGTCCCTCATGGCAGATTGGTACAGAAGGAAAAGTTGCATGGGATCAGAGGTGAGCTGGATACAGAACTGACTCAGTCACAGATGACAAAGGATAGCAATGAAAGGGTGTATTTCAGAATGGAGGGCTATGACTAGTGGCATTCATCAGGGATCAGTGCTGCGACCTTCGCTGTTTGTAATATATATAAATAACTTGGAGAAAAATGTAACTGATTTGATTGGTAAGTTTGCGGACAATACAGAGGTTGATGGAGTTGCAGACAGCGATAAGGACCATCAGAAGATACAGCAGGATACAGATCGGTTGGAGACTTCAGCAGAGAGATGGCAGATAGAGTTTAATTCAGACAAATGTGAAATAATGCATCTTGGAAGGTCTAATACAGATAGGAAATACACAGTAAATGGCAGAACCCTTAAGAGTAGTGATAGGCAGAGGAATCTGGGTATATAGGTACACAGGTCACTGAAATTGCAATGCAGGTGGAGAAGATAGTTAAGGAGGCATACGGCATGCTTGCCTTCATCGGCCAGGGCACTGAGTTTAAAAATTGGCGAGTCATGTTGCAGCTTCATAGAACTACAGTTAGGCTGTACTTGGAATATAGTGTTCAATTCTGGTCACCACGCAACAAGAAGGATGAGGAGGCTTTGGAGAGAATATAAAAAAGATTTACTAGGAAGTTGCCTGGTATGGAGGACATTAATTATGAGGAAAGTTTGGAGAAACTTGATTTGTTCTCACCAGAACAACAGAAGTTGAGGGTGACCTGATAAAAACCTACAAAATTATGAGTCATTGACAGAGCGGATAGTCAGAAGCTTTTCCCCAGGGTGAAAGAGTCAATTACTAGGGGTGTAGATTTAAGGTGCAAGGGGCAAGATTTAAAGAAGACGTTCAAGGCAAGTTCTTTTACACAGAGGAAGGTGGGTGCCTGAAAATTGTTGCGGGGGAGATAGTGGAAGCAAATACAATAGTGACATTTAAGAAGTGATTGGACAAATACATGAATAGGATGTGAATAGAGCGATACAGTCCCCAGAAGGATCGGGATTTTAGTTCACATGGGCATGATGGTCGGTGCTGGCTGGGAGGGCCATAGAGCCTGTTCCTCTGCTGTAATTTTCTATGTTCTTTCATTATTTGCAAACTCTAATCCTATTTACTGCATTATCTCTCTATTAAACACCCTGTCTACTAGAAACATCTCTATTAAAAACTATTTGCCAAACTGTATCTATTTTATTTTTCTATTTACTGCATTATCTTTTTAACACACTGTATCTCTCTATTAAAAACTCCATCAGAAAGACAGCAGGGCAGAGAGCAAGGGGAGTCTAAATTGAACTACATTTATTTCAATGCAAGAGGCCTGATGGGCAAGGCAGATGAACTCAGGGTATAGATGGGGACATGGGACTGGGATATTATAGCAATTACTGAAACATGGCTGAAGGAAGGACAGGACTGGCAGCTCAATGTTCCAGGATACAAATGCTACATAGGAAAGATCGAACAGGAGATAAGAGAGGAGGCGGAGTTGCATTTTTGATTAGGGAAAACATCATGGTAGTATTGCAAGGGAATATATCTGAGAGTTTGCCCACTGAGTCTATATGGGTAGAACTGAGAAATAAGAAGGGGAATATCACTTTGATAGAAGTGTACTAAGGCCCCCAAATAGTCAGTGGAAAATTAAGGAGCAAATATGTAAGGAGATTACAAATAGTTCCAAGAAAAGTAAGGTGTTAATAGTAGGGGATTTTAACATTCCCAACATTTACTGAGACAGCCATAGCATTAGGGGCTTGGATAGCGAGAAATTTGTTGAGTGTATTCAGGTGGAATTTCTCATTCAGTATGTGGATGGCCCGACTAGACAGGGGACAAACTTGACCTCCTCTTGGGAAATAAGGAAGGGCAGATGTTAGTGAGGGATCACTTTGGAACTACTGACTATAATTCCATTAGTTTTAAGATAGCTCTGGAGAATGATAGGTGTGGGCCAAAAGTTGAAGTTTTAAATTGGGGCAAGGTCAATTGCATTGGTATTAGAAACTTTCAAGAGTTGACTGAGGGAGTCTGTTGCCAAGCAAAGGGATGCCTGGTAAGAGAGAGGCTTTTGAAAGTTTATTGATTAGGGTTCAGGGTAAGCACATTCTTTTTAGAGTGAAAGGCAAGGCTGGTAGAAATAGGGAACATAGAAACATAAAGATAGCCAGTAGGCTGATGAATGGTAGATGGAGTTTAATTTAGATAAATGGGAGGTGATGCATTTTGGTAGATCAAATCGGTGGAAGACCTACTCAGTTAATGGTAGAGTGTTGGGGAAGTTATAGAACAAAGAGGTCTAGGGATAGAGGTTCATAGCTCCTTGAAAGTGGAGTCACTGGTGGACATGATGGTGAAGAAGGCATTCAGAATGCCTGGTTTCATTGGTCAGAACATTGAATACAGAAGTTGGGACAACTTGTTGAAGTTGTAGAATACGTCAGTAAGGCAATACATGGAATACTATGTACAGTTCTGGTCACCTTATTATAGAAAGGATATTATTAAACTAGAAAGAGTGCAGAAAAGATTTACTAGTATGCTACCAGGACTTGATGGTTTGACTTATAAAGAGAGGCTGGACAGAGTCGGACTCTTTTCCCATGCAGCGCTGTAGGCTTTGGAGTGATCTTACAGAACATGTATGAAGTAATGTGGGACAAAGATAGGGCAAATAGTCAATCTTCCCAAAGTTAGGGGAGCCTAAAACGAGAGGACATAGGTTCAAGGTGAAAGGGGAGAGATACAAAAGGATCCAGAGGGACAATTTTTTTCACAGAGAGGGTGGTGAATGTTTGGAACGGGCTGCGAGAGGCAGTAGTAGAGGTGGGTACAATTTTGTCTTTTAAAAAGCATTCAGACAGTTACATGGGTACGACAGGTACAAAGGGATATGGGCCAAATGTGGATAATTGAGACTCGTGATAAAAACTGGGTAACAGGACAAGTTGGGCCAAAGGGCCTGTTTACATGTGGTAAACATCTGTGACTTTACTTTATTCTGTATCTCTCTAATTGACACACTTCCAGCCTTGCTGCAGCTGGCACAGATTGCACTGATCCCAGAAAATTGCATGCAGCCCAAAAACAGATTTCACGTTTGGTGCCAAACAGTTTGCAATCATCCTGGTCCTTTTCTGTTGGTGCAAATCGGATTATGGCCAGAAAGGCCAATTAGATTTTTAAAAGTAGTATTTAAATATGCTTAATCCATTCGATTTTCCTAGGTCCTTAAATTTTCCAACCCTCAGATGCAGTGCCAACCTGGCAAAAATCATTACTGGTCCCCATCTGCGGAGATCAGGTGTTGGGACCACACTGCGGAATGGAGTGAGGGGAGGGAGTATTGGAGACCAATGAGGCCCCTGGATAGTTGGGGGCATGGCTGAACAGTGCCTGTCTGGTAGTGCCCACCTGACACCCAGTGGCAGTTGGGCACAGCCTGTGTGCCATGGCAATGCCAAAGGGTGAGTCCTAAGTGGAGGTGGGGCTTTATTGGGGACTATGACAAGAAGGCTATGATAGGAGATGGTGTGAAGGGATGGGGCAAAAAGGGCCATGTTGGGATCATGAACAAGGAGACGGGTCAGGGGTCATGGAAAGGGGGCATGTTGGGGGTCAGGAAGGAGGACCCAATGCCAATGATCCATGTTGGAAAGGGGAGTGGAGAAACATGCCACGAATGTGAAGGAGGAGCTCTACGTCCATAGTGAATGGGAGAGGATCTCCCAATGCACTGACAGCAGGAAGCTCTTTCAAAACGACACTCCACCACTTTGTAGCCGGTCTCAATTCACCAATCTCTCAACAAATGACCAAGTGTGGGACACCAACGTTGGACTGTGGGAAGACAGTAGTCAGATCCATGGCATCACTCTGGCTTTCTCATTATTATAATATTTAATCATCCTTTGGGAAAATCACAGCCACCTTATCCTACTTCTTTATTAGACACACTATATACTGTATTAGATATGCTGCATCCTACAGATCTCTGTAGACACACAATATCCTAAATCCCTCTGTTAAACACAATGCATTCAGTATCTTTGTTAGTCACACACTGTATCCTGTATCTCTCTATTAGACCACTGTATAGTGTATCCTCTATAAGATACAAAGTGTCATCTACCACTAAATTAGGCGCCCTGTATCCCGCATCTCCCCGTTAGGCGCCCTGTACCTCTCTGTTAGGCGCCCCGTACCCTGTACCTCTCTGTTAGATACACTATATCCTGTATTTATTAGACACACTGTATCCTGTATCTCCCTCTCGGACACATTGTATCCTATGATTCTATTTGATATTATGTATCTCTTTATTTTTCTGTTTGCCACTCTATCTGTTTGCTGCTCTCTGTCTCTCTCTATTAGACACACGGTTAATCTCTGTGCCGACAGTGTATCCTCTGCCTCTGCCTCTGCCTCTGCTTCTCTCTCTTTCTCTTTCTCTCTCTCTTTCTCTTTCTCTTTCTCTCTCATTCCCGGTGCCGTTACCCCAATGCCTGATCTGGTGGCCCCCTCCTCACCAGCCGGAGATCGTATTCTCTCCTTTCCTCTCCTCTCCGTGGGCTGCTGTTGCTGTCACTCGGCCGCCTCCCCGGGCCCGGCTCCGGATGGACTCTTCACCGCCGCCTGCAACATATTCCGGGGTCGGGCTAGCTGCTTAAAGGCGCCGTCCCTGCGCCGCAATAAATGTCGGCTATTAAAAAAACCTTTAATTCTGACTGTTAGGTATGAGGGACAAGTAACATAACTCCCGAATTTATAACAATTAATTTTATACTGAATTATTCTGGCCACGATGTACATTAAATTAACCCCGAAATATAAAATTATCCCAGATCCTTTATATATTAAATCAACTTAGGACCTATGTTAAATTAAACCCTCCTCATAACCGTATTCCAATCTCTTTATACATTAAACTAACCTAGCCCTTATAAATATTTAATTATCCCATTCCTGTATATATTAAAACAACCTTTTATACGTTAAATTAACCCATTCCTATATATTAAATGACCCCAGACCTATACACAATAAATTATCCCAGCCACTATGTATATTCAATTATCCAAGTTCCTATGTATAGATAGATTATCCTAGACCCTATTTCCCAGCCACTGTATACTATATTAACACAGCGCCGACATATACATATAAGAAATTATTCCAGTGCCTCTATACTTATTAAATTATCCTAACTCTACGTGTACTAAAATAACTCAGCCACTATATTATCAATGTAATTCAGCATCTTTCTATTTATTAAAATAATAATTATTTATTAAAATAATGCTCCTTTCAGCATTGAACATCGCAGTTTGTAATTTGCTGTTATATCAGCAAAGTCACCAAGCTACTAATCCATAAACCCAGAGTAATGATCCAAGTACAAAGGTTCAAATCCCATCACAACACTTGGTGAAATTTGAATTCAATAAATTCTGGGATCAAAAATCTAAGAATGAGCATCAATTTATTGTCATAAAAACCCATCAGATTTATTAATATTCTTTAGGAAGAAAACTGCCTAGTCTTCAGCAGCTAGATGTGTTCAAAATCTATCCATTTAGCATGGCATTACTGCCACATACCACAATAAACGGTATTCCCAATGTGAAGAGGTGATATTGTCTCCACAAGAATTGTCATGGACAGATGCATCTGTAACAGACAGGTTGGGTGAAAATGAGTTTCTTTTTCTTCCTTGTTGATTCCTTTATTACCTGCGACAAACCCAGTAGTTGTGTCCTTTAGGACTTACCCAGCTTGGTCAGTAATGGTGTTCCTGAGTCACTCTTGGTGATGGACACTGAAGTTCCTACCCAGAGTACAATTCTGTACCCTTACCATCTTCAAGTGATGTTCAACATGGAGTACTGATTCATCAGCTGAGGGGGTCAGTATCTGGTAATCAGCAAATTTCCTTGTCCATGTTGATCTATGCCACGTGACTTCATGGGATCTCAAATTGATGTTAAGGACTCCCATGACAGCTCCATCATGAATATATACCACAGTGCCACTATCTCTGCTGCATATATTAAGGGATGGAAATGGTCTTATTTTAAACATTAGCTGTAAGGTATGATTCCACAAAGTTGTTGCTTGACTTGTCTGTGAGACAACCCAAATGTTAGTAAGGAGGACTTTGCAGGGTCAAGAGGGCTGAATTTGCCATCGTTGTTTCCGATGCCAAGGTCAACACCAAGTTGTCTGTCCAGCTTCATTCCTGTTATAATGCCCACAAAGGCCATGGGGGAATCATTAATAGATCTACCTGTGGGGTCCATAAAGTACAAGCTGCCTTATTGAGCAAATAGAGGCTCACTTAATGGGAAAAAACCAGCGGGGGTTTTTAAGCCTATAATTTTACCCTGATTGGAGTTGTAGATCTTGAGGTGGAGACTACCTGTCTGTAAGTGGCAGGAGCACCTTTTCCTTTGGCACACAATAAGGGATTTTGATGACGGAATCAGTATGTGGCTGAATTATGACATCAGTAATGGAGAGAGAAATTATTTTCTTCCTCCATCTTTCCATCTGGAAAACATCTGAATGTCAAGAATTTCTCCGGTAAGGAAAAGGCATTATGCTTTTTTTAGAGAAACTCGAGCCCTGTGACAGTATTGGGGAAGAATGGGCCCTAAAACACTGAATGCATGTGTTACTTTTTCTGTGCTAACATTACAGGACATAAAGTGATATTGTTCCAAAAATGTAAAGTTACAGTTAAAGATGGCTGAACATTTGTATTAATATACCTTCTACATTCCAAAGTCAAATGCATAAAAGTAGGGCAAATCCAAACCGACTAAGTTACATCAGTCAAATCTCAATTGTCAGCAAAACGATGGAAAGTATCGTTAACGGTATCAAGCGGCACTAACTCATCAGTAACCAGCTCACTGACACTGAGGATGGGATTTTACAGCCTCACTCATTCTGAAATCCTGCTCAAGGTCAATGGACTTTCCATTGTTTGCTCCTCACTCACTCCAATTCCCATGGTGGGTGGGGTAGTAAAATTCCAGCCTGAGTTTGGGTTGCACCAGTGCCACTCAGTTCCTGACCTCATTCTATCTTTCTAGTCCAAAAATAGACAAGATGTAAGGTAAGAGTGGCATCAAGCCAACATTTAACCCGGTGAAGTATCAAGGAGCCCTAGCAAAACTGGAGTCAATGCGAATGAGGGGGGAAAATGCAGGTTGGGGTCACACCAAGACACAAGGGAAGATGATTGTAGTAAATGGAGTTCAGTTCATTTCAGTTCCAGGACATCACTGCAGGAGTTCCTCATGATAGTGTCCTAGACTCAATCACCTTCAGCTGCTTCATCATGACATTCTGTCCATTGTAAGGTCAGAAGTTGGATGTTTGCGAATATTGCGCAATGTTCAGCACTATTCACAACTCTCCAGCAAATGCACTCTGAGTCCATTTACAGCAAGAGCTGAAATAATAAACAACATTTGCATCAGGCAATGACCAATTCCAACAAGAGAGAATCTAACCATCGCCCCTTGACTGTCAATGGTATTATCACTGCTGAATCCCCCACTGTCAGCATCCTGGGAGTTACCACTAACCAGAAACTGAACTGGACCAACAATATAAATACTGTGATTATGAGAGTTGGTCAGCGTCTGGAATTCTGCAGCAAGTGATCGAGCCCCTGATTCATAAGAACATAAGAAATAGGAGCAAGAGTAGGCCATCTAGCCCCTCGAGCCTGCCCTGCCATTCAATAAGATCATGGCTGATCTGATAGTTGGTTCAGTTCCACTTACCCACCTGCTCCCCATAACCCTTAATTCCCTTATTGGTCAAAAATCTATCTATCTGTGACTTAAATACATTTAACAAGGTAGCCTCCGTTGCCTCAATCGCAGAGAATTCCAAAGATTCATTATCCTCTGGGAGAAGAAGTTCCTCCTCAACTCTGTTCTAAATTGACTTCCCCATATTTTGAGGCTACAGTTGTCAACAGGGCCTTTAACAGCATGCAGTCCATCTCTCCTGCCACAACCCTCACCCAACCTTCCCTCCCAGAACAAGGATACAGTCTGTCTTGCTCTCACATTTCACCCTGTCTCTGCATGTAAAATATAACCCTCCGCCATTTTCGCCAAATCCAGTGTGGTACCACCACCAAACACAGCTTCCCTTCACTCCCTCTATCAGCATTCCGCAGAGAGTGTTCTCCCAGGATAATCGAGTCCACTCCTCTACTATACCCAACAATTCTCCTGTCAGTCATGGCACCTTCTCATACAATCACAGAAGGTGTAATACAAAGTAGAAAGGGTCAAGAGCTTCATGTTTTTAGGTGTCCAGATCACCAACAATCTGTCCTGGTCCCCCCATGTCGACACTATAGTTAAGAAAACCCACCAATGCCTCTACTTCCCAGAAGACTAAAGAAATTTGGCGTATCAGCTATGACTCTTCCCAACTTTTACAGATGCACCACAGAAAGCATTCTTTTTGGTTGTATCACAGCTTGGTATGGTACCTGTTCTGCCCAAGACTTCAAGAAACTACAAAAGCTTGTGAATGTAGCCCAATCCATCATGCAAAGCCTCCCATCCATTGACTCTATCTATACTTCCTGCTGCCTTGGCAAAGCAACCAGCATAATTAAGGACCCCATGTACCCCAGATGTTCTCTCTTGCAACTTCTTCCTTTGGGAAAAAGATACAAAAGTCTGAAGTCATGTACCAACTGACTCAAGAACAGCTTCTTCCCTGCTGCTGTCAGACTTTTGGATGGGACCTACCTTGCATTAACTTGATTTTTCTCTTCATTCTAGCTATGACTGTAACGCTCTCTCATTTCCTTCTCTATGAACGGTATGTTTTGACTGTATGGTGCGCAAGAAACAATACTTTTCATTGTATGTTAATACATGTGACAATAATAAATCAAATCAAATCAAATCAATCAGGCTCAGAAAAATAAGCACATTTGGTAATTGACTGATGCCAGAAATGGATGCCATTTCCACTTATTGTTCAAAAGCATACAACAAGCAATTTCATACTGCCCAATCGTTTAACTAATGCAAGGCAAGGGGCCGTCCAATCCTAGACCCAAGGCAGGTCAGGTGTCAAAGTCAGAGTCACTTCATATGGCGTCAAGTGCTAGTACCAAATTTAAAGTGTTGTCAGCCCTTTAAATTTCAGCACTGTCTGCGCAGAAGTATCCTGTCTTTCATTCCTATCCATATCAAACAAACAGCTACAGTGAGAATGGCACATGGAAGGTCTAGGTGGGACCACGATATAGCAAAGCTTTCACCCAGGTTCTCCTCCAGGTTGCAAGGGCAAACAGGGAGATACTTTTCCATAGGAAAGACAGTAGGAGCGAGCCACAGCTGACCAAGCAAGACTGGTTGGAGATTGTGAGAAACTCTCGCAAGTGTGGCTCACCCATCGAATTAAGATACAATGCTGCATATGAATAAAAACAAAGAGCCAAAATAGGTCAGTCAGATCCTTGAGCCTGCTTCTGCCATTCAATAAGCTCATGGCTGATGTGAATGGGTGGCACGGTGGCATTGTAGTTAGCACTGCTGCCCCTCAGTACCAGGGACCCAGGTTCAATTCGAGCCTTGGTCACTGTGTGTGTGGAGTTTACACTTTCTCCCCTTGACTGCGTGGATTTTTTCTGGGTGATTCAGTTTCCAAAGATATGCAGGTTAGGTTGATTGTCCATGCCAAAATTGACCCTACTGTCAGGGGAATTATCAGGATAAAAATATGGGGTTATAGGAATAGGACCTGGGTGGCATTGTGGTTGACACAGACTTCATGGGCTGAATGGCCTCCTTCTATACTGTAGGGATTCTGATTCTATGAATGTAACTTCAACCCCACATTTCAACCTATCCTCTTGTTAACTAGCTCTATCTCAAAAATATTCAGAGACTCTGCTGCCACTGCCTTTTGAGGAAGAGAATTCCAGAGAATTGCAACCCTCTGTGAGAAGAAATTTTACCTCATCTCTCATCTTTCTTTTTAAACAGTGATCTCTAGTTCCAGATTATCTGAAAAAAAGGAAACATCCTCTCCACATCTACCCTGTCAATAATCGTTAGGATCTTAAAGGTTTCGGTAGTGATAATAACTCAATAAGATTTAAGGTAAATATGGTAAAGGACAAAGATGGTCTGAAAATAAAGATTCTGGATTTGGGGAAGAATGATTTTAATATAATAAGACAGGATCTGGTCAAAGTAGATTGGGAGCAGCTACTTGTACGAAAATCTAGTGGGAATCATTCATAAAGGAAATAGGGAGAGTACAAAGCCAGCATGTCTCCACAAAGGTAAAGAGTGGATTAAAAATTCCAGAGAACTCTGGATATCAAAGGGATATATAGGTTTGGATCAGGAAAAAAACAGGAGGCTTATGGCAGACACAAGGAGCTTAAGACAACAGATACCCTGGAGGAATACAGAAATTGCAGAGATGTACTTAAAAAATAAATTTGGAGAGTGAAGAAGGGGGAATGAAGAAAAATTGATTGGCAAAAAAAAAGAAAATTCTCAAGGTGTTTTACGAGTATACTAGGGGCAGGAAAAGTGCAGCGTTCATTAAGGACCAAAGTAGCAATCTGTGTGTGCAGCCAAAAGATGTATATGAGGTACTAAATGAATATTTTGCATCTATGTTCACTATGGAGAAGGACAATGTAGGTACAAAAAACAGGTAAGGGACCATGATTTAACTCAACAGATTAACAGTGAGAGGAAAGAGATGTGAGTGGTTTTAGCGGGCTTAGAAGGGGATAAATCCCCAGGTCAGTATGAGATGTATCCTAGGCTGCTGAGTGAAGCAAGGGAGGGCATTACAGGGGCTCAATGCTAATTTTCAACTCCTATCTAAAGGACAGAGGACTGGAGGACAGCTAATGTGGTACCATTATTTAAGAAGGGAGATAGGGATAAAACAGACAAGTGAGTCTAACATCAGTGGTTGGGAACTTGGAAAAAATTTTGAGGAATAGAACTAATCTCCACTTGGAGATTAATCAAGGACAATCAGCATGACTTTGTCAAGGGGAGATTATGTCCAACAAATTGGATAGAATTTTGTGAGGAGATGACTTGATGGTTAGATGAGGGGAGTATAATTGATGTTGTCTATATGATTTTCAGTAAGACTTTTGACCAAGTCCCAAATGGAAAGGCAAGAGCCCAAAGGATCCAGAGTAAGTGGCAACTTGGGTCCAGAATTGCCTTGGAGTCATGTTTCAGAAGGTGATAGTCAAAGGTTGTTTTTAAGACTGGGAGCCTGTGTCCAGTGGTGTGTTGCAGGGAACAGTGCTGTTTGTAGTGTACATTAATGATCCAGACGTGAATATGTTAGGTATGATCAGTAAATTTGCAGATGACATAAAAATTGGTAATGCGAGACATTATAAATTAACTTTCCTATCTGAGGCTTAGACTACAGCACAGTATTGACAGGCTGGTCAAATGGGCAGAACAGTGGCAAATTAAATATAATCCTGAAAAGTGGGATGCTAGAAAGTATAGATGAGCAGAGGGACCTTGGGTGCATGTTCAAAGATCCATGAAGACTACAGAATAGGTAGATCAGGTGGTTAGGGATACATATGGAACACTAACTTTTATTAGCTGAGGCATTGAATATAAGAACAGGGCAGTTATGATGGAGCTTTATATAGCACTTGTTAGGCCACAGCTAGAGTACTATGTGCAGCTCTCATCGCCACACTACGCGAAGGTTATGTGTGCACTAAAACGGGTGAAGAGGAGATTCACCAGGATATTGCCTGGGCTGGAGCATTTCAACTATGCAGAGAGACTGGGTAGGCTGGGCTGTTTTCCTTTTAGCAAAGTAGACTGAGGGGGGCATCTGATTGATGTATAAAAATTATGAGGGACATAAATAAGGCAGATAGAAAGGCATTTTTTTCCTTAGTAGAGAGGTCAATAATCATTGGCGGTAGATTTAAGATAAGAGGCAAGAGATTTATATGATAAACAGAGAGCAAGACCAGCCAGCAGAATGGGGTGCAGTAACTCCACATCCTGACCCCTAGGGAGGAGGAGGGCTTGAAGATGGACAGCTGTCAGGTTGAGACACAAGTGCTAATCCAAGTGGATGAGAAATGGGTGAGGGTGCATGATAGAGCATTAGCACACACAAAACACAGTGCTTTTTGACCAACATTGGATACCTGGAACTCCATAGCAGGGTTGGGATGCAGAGATGGGAAGCCCTTCCCGCTGAAGTATTTCTCTTCTGTTCTCTCATACAAGTTAACTTGAGAACCTTGGGCCAGCCAGCCACTTCTGAGGAGGAGACAAGAGAGTACATTCCCCTGATGAGATGCCCTCATGTTCACAGATTTGCTTTCAGTATTAGATTTGGGCCCACCAGCTGACAGTGAGCACAATCTGTGCAGCCAAGAGACATTATAAGAGCTGAAGCCACTGACATTTGGAGGACTGTATAAGGTCAGGCTCAGACTGAGACTAATATGATGACAAACCTATGGAATTGTCAATAACACAATAACTGCTGAATCTGAAGTGAAAGCTGCACAAACATATAGCATCGCTGCTAGAGGCTATGCACAATGAAGCATTGATGGTGCATGAATCCATTCAGGCCATGAGCACTGGATATTGGTGCACGCATGGTTTCCTCCAATGAGAGATTGGGAACTCTCAAAAAGAATCAAACCCAGCAAACCAATCAATAGACAGATGCATACCATCACCTCATCCATGGTAGAATGAGGATTGAGAGTTTGGCATCTGGAGTCTCTATCAAGTTCTTGTCCTTTTCGGGTGAACAAGGAGGTGTCTTCTATGGGAGGAGGAGTGGCTACCTATGCCTTGCAGGTGGCTCCTGGCAGGCTGGACCCTCTAGGCCTCAGGGGCAAAATGACTGGTGATGTGTCTCTGAGTCTGCTGCAATAGCAAAGGGTGCACCATAGCAGACTGCTAGAGAATTTAGAAGAGCACCAAGTTGCACTTGGGGTCTATAGGTTATTAGAATATATAGATGTGAAGTTTCTTTTCTGCATGATTCTTTTTTGTGTGTTTCAATAAATTTTTTGCTTTCTGCTGCTGGTTCACATTATAATACTTGGTCCCTGTGAGACCTGATCTACAGCCTTGTTCTCTCAATGGAGTGAAATGGTGAACTAAGATACTTTCATTCAGCTCATCAGTCTTGCCATTCTGCACTATGCATCTGGGCACTGGAGTGTCTATCGACAACTGTGTGTCTGATTAAAGGTGAGGTTCCACTGGACTCTCTCTGAAAGGGCAAAGGATCATGGAAAATTGACTCTGTATGAGGATGTCTCAAGTCTCCTTTATGAATTCCTCATTGAATCTTATCTGTGACCCATGAGATCTCTCTTCTTGCATCACCTGGTCAGTTGGTTTCTCCAAATCTTCACCAGAAGAGATCAAGATCAACAATGTCAATATTCAATGTCTTACTCCTTCACAGTCTAACATTATGCAGTGCATAGCCAACCACCACAATACACAAGACTCTGGCTGGGGCATAGCTGAAGGGTCCTATCTGATCTGCCTAGGTCAGGTCTTGAGTAGCCCAATAGTCCGCTTGATTGTCACTTAATTTGACACATGGCAAGAGTTGTATCTCTTTTCTGCCTCTGTGTGGGGTTTGCTCAGAGGTGATTGTAATGATCTTCAGTGGATACCCCTTGCCCCCAAGTCTCCATCCCTGAAAGTATGTGAGGAACTGGAAAAGCTGTGGGACCTGAGACTGCAGGAGTGGATATCGTGACTGTTGCCCTGTTGCCAGGAACATGTGTACACGGGTGAAGGATCTCTTTTGGGGATAGTTTCAGTTGGGATGGTTTTGGTTACAGGTCGTGTCCATTAACTAAGTCCATAGTTTTTTCTACATTAACAGCAAGTCTTTATTAACTACTTGCAACGAGACACAAATATACAGTGGAGGCGTGAAGCTGTCCTCATCCTAGGACTTATCATATCTCTGACCAACTCCACATTGATCCCAAGTTTAAGTCATGTGCCTTCTTATCTCATTTTGTGGATGGTACTGTACTCAGTCTCACATTAACTCTGTGTGTATCAGACCCTTCTAATACACCTCCCCCCAGAGTTTCCTCCCATGGATATGGCTACTTTAGTTCACTTCAAATCTTTCATTGTTATAAGTCTTATGCACTTACCTTATTGTTACAACTACTTCAATTATTGCTATTACAGTATTAGCATTAGCAATATAATCAGTATCTCATCTCTTGCTTCAGGTCCTTGAAGTTAGAGGTTCAGGCAATGTGCAGGGATAACCTTTCCCCATCTTGTTAGTAATTCTGTCATGGGAGTGGCAGGCTCTATTGGTTTTGGTTTCTTGTTGTGGGCTTGGAGGTTGGACTTGCTTTAGGGTGTGCATTATTCTTTTTTTCCCATTTTATTTTGAACCATTCCTGGTCAGTTCAGCTGTTGTATTGATGCATGGTTGTTGCTACACTCAATCATTTCTTGTGAGATGGATGAAGATGGCATTCATCTCCTTGACACTGCATTTTCTTCTTATTCCACGTAGAGCATCTGGAAGCCTTTTGAATCTAAGGTACAGCATTCCTGTGGAAAGAAAAAGGTTAAGTGAAATGCTTACCTCTGCTTTTTGTTTTCGATGGTAATTTACAGCTATCTGGTTGCATCATCCCTTGTGGTTGTGGCATGCTTTGATTTGATTTGACTTACTATTGTCACATGTATTGGGATATACTGAGAAGTATTATCAATGAATGGGAGGCTGGTTTGCGTGATCGACTGGACTACATTCAAAATCTTTTGTCGTTTTTTTGTGGTCTTGGACAGAGCAGGAGCCATATCCAGCTGTGATACATCATGGAAAAAATGCTTTCTATGGTGCATGTCTAAAAATTGGTGAGAGTTGTAACAGACATGCTGAATTTTCTTAGCCTCCTGAGAAAATAGAGGCCTGGGTGAGGTTTCTTAACTATAGCGTCGGCATGGAGGGACCAGGACGGGTTGTAGTTGATCTGGACACCTGGAAACCAGAAGCTCTCAACCTTTTCCCTTTTATCCTTATTGATGTAGACATGGGCATGTCTTCCACAGAGCTTCCTGAAGTTGATGACTATCTCCTTCGTTTTACTGACATTGAGGGAGAGATTATTGCCACCGCACCAGTTCACCAAGTTCCTTATCTCTTTCCTTAGCTCTGACTCATTGTTTGAGATCCAATCTACAATGGTGGTGTCATCAGCAAACTTAAAAATGGAGTTGATGTGGAATTTGGCTATACTGTCAAGTGCATAAGGAGTATAGTAAGGAGCTGTCTTTGTTATCCACATGTTCCAGGTTGAGTATAAGGCCAGAGAAATGGTCTCTGCCGTAATACTGGCTGGAAGTTGCAGTGTGTGCACAATGGTTATTAAACCTCTCAGTTGCAGTCCAGTAATAAAAGATAATGCAAGACTAGCTTCTTTACAAACCTTTATTCTCCACATATACTAGCCAACACCCAGTACTATCTGTAACCCCTTTTTATATGCCGCAGAGCACTGTTAAATAATTAACATACAAATTGGGTCTAAAGTGAAAGTTGCAGTTAATCCATTCCTAAAAATGGTCAATGTATTAATGCGATATTAGTGTATCTTTAAGAGATTTTTTTAAAAATCATAGTCCCTGCAGCTCTCATAGCCTTTGCTTATTTCATTGTTGCCAAGTTGTCAGTAGGAGATCTTTTATTGCTCCTTCAGTAGTTTAAATGTGATTTGTTTATTGTTACTCTGGGATGTTTTATGATCCTGCATTGTCAAGAGGAAGACTGGTTGGCAAGTCATGTGTTCTGGACAGTTTTTTTCCCTTTCTAGTGAATGTAAGGTTTCATTTTCTGTTCGTCTGGCAGCAGTTTAGTTTAGAAGGGACATCAAACTGAAAAGAAGTGTTTTTCTCTCTCTCCCCCTGGTTTTTGGAAATTCTGCTGGGGTTAGCTGAAAGCAAGCCTTCTTGCCTTCCTGGAGAAGAGAATGTGCTGTTGGTGGCTCAACCAGAGTCTCTCATTGTTTTTCTGGAAAGCTATTTTGACTCCAAAACTTTCTTGTGTGTGCCTTAAGAGAACTGCAGCATTCATCCAAAGGACTCAGTCCCAATATCACGTGAGCATTAGTCTTTGCTGTGTAAAACCTGTGGATAGGGTTTTTTTTTTGTCTATGGGAAATTTTGCTTGATTGGAACATTTTAGATATATTTGTCAAGGGTTATACTAGATCATGATTTTTTTTCTAGCTTGTAATTGGTAAAATTTATTGCTACTTTTTTCCATACATGTTAACTGTATTCTTAAATAAACTTTGTTTGATAAAAGCTCCCTAGTGACTCATTTGAATCAAACCTGAAGTGAAACATATCATGCTTACCCTAACCAAATTCAAAGTGCAAAACTTACGATCTAGGCTGGCTTCATAAAACATTTTGGAGTTTCTGACCTGAATTATAATGTCAACCAACTGTACTATCATCATAGTTGGAGGTACAGACTTTTAAGATTGTTGACCATTCCCTGATCCACTTCCACGAGAGGTGCCAAGATAATCATAGGGGTGTTAGGTTGGCCTGAACATTAACCATTGGGAGCTTCCTGGAATAATAATGGACAGACCTGCTCCGCAAAATAAGAGAAATCAAAAAGGAAATCCAAGGCTGAATACACAGCACTCAGGAACATTATGTTCTGATTTTTATATTCGTTCAGAGGATCTGGGCATTGCTTGCTGAGCCAGCATTTATTGTCCATCCCTAATTGCCCTTGAATTGAATGGTTTGTCAGGCCTTTTCAGAGGACATGTAAGAGTTAACCACATTGCTGAAGGTCTGTAGTCACAGGTAGGGCGAGACTAGTAAGGATGCAGATTTTTCCCTTTGCTAAGGGGTATTATTAAACCAGGTGGGTTTTTATGATAATTGACAACAGGTTCATCGTCATCGTCTGTCTTTTACTTCCAGATTTTTTAAAAAGTTCAAATTTCACTATCTGTTGCGGTGGGATTCAAACCCCAGTCCCTGAGTGTATTACCTTGGATCTGTGGATTACTAGTTCAATGACAATACCGCTACACCACTACCTCTCCAAAATGGCAACGGTAGTCTTTTTATCCTCGGCTATCTGGAGGAAATCCAAGGTAACACTTGTTCAGGAGAGAGAAAGGCTGATTACAGATGACATACATCAGTTCAGAGATTTGTTTGTTGCCTTACCTAATTGATTCCAGGGTCATGCCCTCCTCTGTAAAATGCACTGTCCATTGTTTGAAGCCGTAGGCCTTTGAGTCATGGTTTCTCGTCTAACAGGACAGTTTTGTTGGTACCTGAATCTAATCTAAAATTTGTTACATGACCATTTATCAGGATGTTAGCATTCCAAAATATCACCAAGAAGCATGGCTGCGTGTCTTTTGGGTTTTCAGTTTCGACCATGTATATTACTGTTGGTATGTTGATACAGTGCTGGGTTTTGTTTTGTACAGTTTACCTCAATGTCCCAGTCTATTACAGTGGAAACCTTGGGCAGTATTTGCAAAACTTGATCTCTCCTGTGAGAGTGCCTCATACTCCACGCTGGCAAAGTAGAGTAGCTCAGGAAATTGATTCCCTTGACGTGGATTATCCCTGCATCTTTGTAGCTGATAACTGGACTGAGATTGATTTCTGTCCCATGTTGTCTGCTCTCCCCTCAGGATTACTTTGTGTTTTGCATGTAGTCAGATAATCCAATTAGTTGGATTGTCTAGGGTAAGATGGCCTCCAGCTTGCAGATCTGCAAACATTTTTCAAAGTCTGCAATAATGCTGTCCCATAAAAATATTTTCCTCCGAAGACTCCAATGTTGTAACTGGTATGGGCCTTGGGTGAAAGCCAGTGGAATCATCATAGAATCCCTATAATGCAAAAGGAGGCCATCTAGCCCATCGGGTCTGCACTGACTTTCCAAAAGAGCATCCCATCCACGCCTCCAACCCTAAACCCAACCAGTGCAGTAAAATTTCTGCCTTTAGCTTCCGAGCTCTTCTTTCCATGGTTTTTCTGGCTGATTTTCACAGCATCTATAGCTTTAATTGAAAAATTCTTTCCATCCAAATCCATGGAAGATGTCTTTTTTGTTAATCTTCCAGCATTTCTGTGAGCATGAAGGTTTTTGATTTCACTGCAGCCACCATGTTGAGGTGGTGTTGGTTGAAGACAGTGTTTGTTCAAGAAGTCTTCATAATCTTCTGTAAGTCAACAACAAGTCTTTATTAACTATATGTTACTACATACAAAAATACAGCAAAGAGTATAGTCATGGAATCATCTCCATTCTAGGGCATAACACATCTATGTTCAACGCTATACTGACCCCAGGTCTAGATCATGTGCCTTACATCACTGCATGGGTAGTACTGTACTTAGTCCCACATCAACCCTGCAAGTCCTAGCTTTTCAATTACATTTGCTAATGTGTACTTCTGGCTGTTGGCGTGAGCATCTCTTCCTTCTGAAGCCTGTTCACTCCAAAGCTGACTCTTTTGCTCATCCTGAGGTTGCTGATGTCTCTCCACTATCCACCATATTTTGTCCATCTCCCTCCACTGTCCACTAGTCCCTGTCTACTTCCCTCCACTGTTCATCTTCCTCCTATTGACCTCCTTTCTCACCACTTTTCTCCTGCCCACTTATCTCCTATCCACCTCCCTCCTAAAAATCTCTCTCTGTCCACCTCTGTCCTGTTAAACTTTTTCTTGTTCACTGTTCTCCTCACTGGCTAGTTGATGATGATTATAGGGAGAAGGTGACATGGTGATAATGTCACAGACTAGCAATCAAGAAGCTCTGCTCTAGGGACATGGGCTCAAATCCCAGCATGGCAGCTTAAATTCATAAGAACATTTGGAATTAAAAAGCTAATCTCAATTATAGTGACCATGAAATCATTGTTGATTGCTGCAAAAACCCATCTAGTTCACTAATGTCCTTTGAGAAAGGAAATCTGCCATACTTATCTGTTCTGGCCAACATGTGACTCCAAGGCCACAGCAACGCAGTTGACTTTTAACTGCTTTCTGAAATTGCATGGCAAGCCACTGAGTTCGAGGGCAATTAATGTTTGGCAATGTCAATGATACCCACATCCCATGAAATAATAAAAAGTAACAATATTCGCCTTCTTGATGTACTGTCATTAGATGCATGGTGCCTCCCATTCTAGTCTTGTCACAGAGTCCCAGCCAAATGTTTATCAGAGGAAACTGAGCCATTGGCTGTCATGAGGAAGTTTGTATTCTGATGGGGCAATGATAAGTTTAAGTAACCTGAACTGAGGATCAACCTCATCACTATTTCCATGTGTGTGAAAAACCACAGACCTCCTCATAAGACAAACATGGAATATGGAGGAGAGAGTACTCTTCGTCGTCCAGTACTTCCCAGGAGCAGAGAAACTACAACATCTTCTTTGGACCTTCAACACGTCATCGATGAAGATGAACATCTAGCTAAGGCCATCCCCACACCCTCACTATTTGCCTTCAAACAACTGCGCAACCTGAAACAGATGATTGCTCGAAGCAAACTATCCAGCGTTCAGGAGAACAACGACCATGACACCACACAATCTTGCATGGCAACCTCTGCAGGTTGTGTTGGATCATTGACAAGGATACTGCTATCACAAATGAGAACACCGCCCACAGCTACACAGTACATACTAATACGACTGGGCTAATACAGTCTACCTCATACACAAGGAAAGGATGTCCCAAGGCGTGGTACATCGGCAAGACCATGCAGATGCTATAACAATGGATGAACGGACACCGCGCGACAATTGCCAGTCAGGGAACACTTCAGCAGTCAAGGCATTCAGCTTTCGATTTGGGGCAGGCATTCTCCAAGTTGACATTCAAGACACACGACAATGCAGAATCGTCGAGCAGAAACTAATAGCCAAGTTCCACATGCATGAAGTTAGCCCCAACTGGGATCTTGGGTTCATGTCATCCTACATATAACCCCCATCATTTGACCTGGGCTTGCAAAATCCTAATAACTATACTGACTCGAAACCTCTTTAACCTGTGATTAACTCTCTCTCCGCTTGCGCTGTCTGTATCTATCAAAAACGTGATTACCTGTGAAATGTTGCATTCCAACCATTATCTTATAATTCTGTTCTTGTCTATATATGCTGTATTTGTGAACTCATTTTTCCATTCATCTGATGATGCAGCAGCACTCTGAAACTCATGATTCCAAAAAAATCTTTTGGACTTTAACCTAGTGTTGTGAGACTTACTATTTCCACACTAAAATTTAGAGCAAATTTAAGCTCAATTTAATTGGATTAGACAGAGATAATTAGGATAAATAACACACTGTCAAATGTCTCAGTCTTCAGGATGATAAATTCTGAACCCAAAACAACTTGCAATAGGCTGTGATCAGTGACATTTCACACACTGGCTTGTTTAGCTTGATGTAGAGATGCTGGCGTTGGACTGGGGTAAACTCAGTAAAGTTTTACAACATCAATTTTAAATCCAACCAATTTATTTGATAGTAAGTCCGTGAGCTTTCGACTTTACAGCCTTCGTCAGGCAAATGCAGTGTTCTGATCAGATCAGAACACTTCATTTGCCTGACGAAGGCTGTAAAGTCGAAAGCTCGCGGATTTACTATCAAATAAATTGGTTGGATTTAAAATTGGTGTTGTAAAACTTTATTTTGTTTAGCTTGAACACACTCTGTAATCCCTACTACCTGTGAATTATTTTTTGTTCTTAATCACAGCATTTGAAAATATGAGAACATGATGTAAAAAATACTGTTTAAGGAAAGAAGAAAAGGAATAATGAAAAATCTAATCAGTGACATGAACCCAGAAGTGGAGAAAGGAGGGTAATCTGCCAGTTAAATATCTGGAGGTGTAGTAATCGCTAGAATTGGCAACCACCAGTTAATATAATTAACTATAATGGTTATTTACAAGCAGATAAATATACAGAGTACTTTCACGATGTTAACACTTCCAGCTCTCGGATCTACTCCAGCTGTAAAAGCCCACACTCTGCATCAAGATCTCCGCGTTCATTCCCTATTGGACGATCAGGTCACACAACCCTTCTGATGTATGCCCCTTAAAGGGCCAACTACTACAGGAGGGAAAACAGTACGTCATGCAATAGTTCGTAGGATACTGCTGTCAATCTCACTATGATGACAATGTGACCTGGTGGATAGAAACACCCTTGCCTCTAAATTAGGAGTTTGGGGTAAAATCCCACTTCAGTAATTGATGATATAATTTAAGATGGCACTGCAGGATCTGTAGTGAGAACTGTTTTTGGCGTTGTCTCATAGTTGTGATGTTAATCTAAAGCCACATCTCCATTTGGGCAGACTTACAAAATCTCATAGCACTATTTCAAATAAGAGCAAGGGAGATCTCCCTAGTGTTCTGGTCAATATTTATTCCTCAACCAATATCTCTAAAGGATAGTTTAGCTGAACATTATTACTTCATAGTTATGCAGCTTGCTGCTCAGAAATTAGTTGTCGTCTTTTCTACATTAACACAGAGACTACACTTCAATAGCTGTTTGTGACTTAGTGGCAACTGGAAGATTGGTAAAGTGAGATATATTTCACATTCTTTCTTTATTTCTTGGGAGACAATCTCCTTCCCCTATTTCTAACAATCAGTTTTACTGAGATTCTCTGGCTATTCCTGAGATTTTCCTGGCTCTAGCATCAAAGTTACACCACAGATTCCCTGCGAACATTCACCTGCTCTCTAGTCTTGTGGAGGGTGCAACATGCCAATTGTAAATGCATTTCATTGTCTATTTGACCCCCTCCTAGAGCTTGCACACTATCAGCAGTGAGAATATTATGAACCTGTCTACACACAAGTGGTGTAATAGTGCCCACACATAGTGTATCCCTTTTATTGTGCTTCTCTCCATCTGTTCAGATACAATATATTGTACTCTGCCACCCTCTGGTAAGAAGTCTCACAACATCAGTTTAAAGTCCAACAGGTTTATGTGATAGTAAACGCCACTAGCTTTTGGAATGCTGTTCTTTCGTCAGGTAAGTGGAAAGTTGAGTTCGTCAGGAAAGTTCTACTCACCTGATGAAGAAACAGTGTTCCGAAAGCTTGTGGCGTTTACTATCAAATAAACCTGTTGGACTTTAAACTGGTGTTGTGAGACTTCTTATTGTGTTTACCCAAGTCCAACACCAGCATCTCCACATCATGACCATCTGATGGTCACAGGATATAGTGTAGCTGGGAGAATATCCACAATTAAAAGATGTAGAGATGCCAGCGTTGGACTGGGGTAGGCACAGTAAGAAGTCTTGCAACACCAGATTAAAGTCCAATAGGTTTATTTTGTAGCACAAGTTTTTGGAATGCTATCCCTTCATCACGTGAGTGAAGAGTTAGGTTCACAAACAGGGCATATAGAGACACAAATTCAGTTACAAGATAATGGTTGGAATGGAAGTCTTAACAGGTAATCAAATCTTGGTTGTTAAGACTCACATTCTGACCATTATTTTGTAATTGAACTTGTGTCTATATATGCCATGTTTGTGAACTTGATTCTTCACTCACTTGATGAAGGGGCAGCACTCCGAAAGCTTGTGCTGCCAGTTAAAAGATGAAATTACAACAAAAGGATGCATAAACTTGGCTTGTATCATTGAGTTGAGAAGCAGAGACACTGCAAATCTTCAGGCCACAGAGTATGAAACAATGGTTAAGAGAAACTCAGAAATAACATTAAGGTCACATCCCTTCACAGGTAAAAGATGAAGCTTGTGTGATGTGGTAATTTTGATTCTATCTGAAAATTCATGGTCTCATGAACAACAACTTTCATTTATTTAGCACTTTTAATACATAAAATGATACAGGATGCTTTACATGAGAGTTATGAAGCAAAATATGACACTGTGCTGCAATAACAAGATATTTGATAAGGTGACCAAGATCTTGGTAGAAGAGCATCATATTGAAATCTATTTTAAAGAATGCCACTCAGATGGATGTAAAGGATCACAGGGCACTCTGACTTAAGAAGAAAAGAGAGGTAGAGAGGCAGTGGAAGGAATTACTGAGGGAATTTGAGAGCTCGTGTGAAGGCAGCTGAAGGCATGGCTACCAATAAGTCAGTGGCAGATTTACACTTTGTGGAGACCCCCCATTCACCATTTCTGGGCCACCCCCCAAATAATGCCACACCCTTCTCTCAATGATGTCATGCCCCTCCTGACCCCAAAGCCCCTCACTCCACAGGCCGCAAAGGCACAAGCCACAAAAATATACAAATTGATCACTGCTTAACTGCACTGGTGCTTTTTACAAACATGCCTGTGTTGAATTGAAATCCAAGCTTATCTCTTGTCAGAATGAGTTTTGGGACAAGCAAACATGGAACCTGCTGGTGAGCAAACAGAAAAGCCATCTGAAGATGTGACTGCAGCACAGGCCAGTGCAGGACAGAATGAATTAGTCCAATGCAGGTGCAAATACCCTAATCAAAAAGATGCATACACTGTCATTCTGTATATTCTACAGAGTCTCATTCAGTTTCAAAAAAGTTAACTTCTTTATGCCCTCTAACAAAATCAAAGACATTACTTTTGCAAATTCATGTGAGTGGAGTGTCCAGTGAATCCAAATCCATTATCAGTGGCTTTGATGAAGTTATCATAAATTCTGTGTTAAAATGTTGGTCTTCCCTACACTTCGATATCAATAAATTTTTAAATGCCCTCTAGAAGCTCATCAAATTCACTGACATATTCAAAGCAGGCTAAAAAATTACCTTTTTGAATTGACACCAATAACTCATCATGTCCTCTTACATGTTGTCCCAATGAAGACAGCATTTTGACTGTGGCAACAACATTTCTCAGCACTTTCCTTCAGTATAAATATTCCTTTTCAAACTGAGTCGATACTGCTGAATCAATTCTTCCAGATAATTTATGTCTTTGAATGAATACACACATAGCTTTAACATGAACTTTAGAAGTCTCATGATCAGCAAGATCTCTTCCAACATTTCTCGTCAGAGTGCCCATCAATAAATGCTTATTTTCCTTTAGTAGGGTCAGGGAATAATTTGCAAATATAATGGTAGATTGCCTGAGAGGCTTCTGAAAAAGTCAGCCAATATTTTTTCATCCTCAGAAAATGAGACTTATAAAAACTTCTAACCTGCTTTCAATTTCAACCTCCTCTCAAATTTTACATATCACTTATGTTCTCTAGTCTATTTATTACAAAATATTCAGTCATACCCTATGGGACAAATTTTGACAATAAGACAATATCTTCAGGGTAAACTTCCCTCACTCCAATGAAAGAAATATCATGTAGTTCCATTGCCATTTCAGATTCCACTTCTTGTTTAACTTTTTCAGGCAATGTATTTTCTCTGGAAATTGGCAAGTTTAAATCAACAGAAAATTCACCCATAATTTTGGTGGCTGAGAATGAATGTGCAGTTTGTGCACTGTTCAATACTTCAAACCCTTTAAAGTAAAACGACAAACTGTACTTTTTGTTGGAATCAAAAGACTGAAGACTTAAAATCCTCCCACCCACTGCCGCTGCCCTCAACACTGGCAACCCCCTTCCTGTCTTCCTGTCCTGGAGCACTAGCTCACCTCAGTATCCTGTCCCTTGTTCTCCCTTCTGCTCTCTGATCCTCTCTTTCCATCTCTGAAACTAGGGACAGAGGACCGGAGCCCAAACCCAACCCACCCTTCCACATTCTCTCTCTGACTCCCACCCCAGCACCTGGGCAGAAAACCTTCCCCTGCCCCACCCCCTCATACCCATACTCACTTCCCTCTTTATCCGCTCTCTGTGCCTCCCATAAAGTGGAAATGTTGGCGTTGGACTGGGATAAACACAGAAAGAAGTCTCACAACACCAGGTTAAAGTCCAACAGGTTTATTTGTAGCAAATGCCACTCATTTTCGGAACTGATTGTTTCTTCATTAGATGGACCAGAGAGGCTCCCACCCAATCCTCCCTGCATCGTCACAGGAAGAAAAACAAAAACATGACACCTGGACAATCTTGGGATGGGTATAACACCAACAATATAATGGTGATAATGCCATTGTTGCCGGTGGCAGGGCCTTCTAGGTCCATGTATGCAAGAGTGGCAGCATATAGGGCCCCTGTTGTTCCCAAGGCCCTGCGATCATTTGGCCTGATCACAAAACATCCTAGGGTCAAGTGCTGCAACCGCCCCAATGTGACTATTCAGGCTTGCGTGAGGGCAATGGCCAGGCTTGTCGGCCCCTCAGCCATTGTCACAGCCTCAAAAATATATGGCTGTGTTTTTCCTGAAGGCCGAGTGGATGGTTCACCTCGCCCTGGAAAAGGGACTCACTGTGGGCTACTCCACAGAGGGTCATTCTATCATACATCCCGTCTTTTATCCTTATGGAGCTCCTCCTCCCCACCTCCATCTACTGAGGAATGTCAGCTCCAGCGTGATCCCAATCTCGCTCGGCCTTCAGGAACCCACCCTCAGGCATCTGTACTCCTTCCGACACTAGGTGTTTAACTGCCTGGCCTGGGAGGATTGTACAGGGCCTTCTGATCCATGGTCAGCGTGCGGTGCCATGCTTATAAGGTGGTGGAACACGTTAAGAAGAACTGCCCTGCCTCCAAGACTGCCAACCCCCATCCCTAAGTATGTGCAGCTGGCACCGCAGCCCCCTCTCCTCACACAGAGGTACCACCTGGCCCCCCCCACCTTGGCTGCTGGTAGGAGCACAACGTCCATGTGACCAGAAGACCACAAGAAAGAAAAAGGAAGGAATGGAACACTGACCTTCATCACCCCAAGTAGCTGGCTTGGGGAAAGAAAACACCTCTGACCCCCCTCCCAATCCATCAACTGGGCCCATTGATACCTTAGGGTCTGGGCTGGACTCGGCATCGTGGGTGTGTGGGCTTGGGGAAGATGCAGCCCCTCCCAGGGAGAGAAAGGGAAAGTCCAAAGGATGGAGCAGGAAGAAAAGAGGAAAAGTGCGAGGGCCATCACCTAGCAGCAGGATACCCCTCAAGAAAAGGTGCTATAGCCAGAGGAGGGGGGTCCTAAGATGAGTGGGAGTCCCCATACCCCTTCCTCTAGAGTAAAGGTGGTGGTGTCCATGCCTCGCTCCCCATTTACATCCTGTGTCCCACTCCCATTTGTTTTTGTGCCTTGCCTCAGAGGAGGGCAAGAGAAAGAAAAAAGACAAAACACCTGCTGTCACAGTTCCCCAAGTGGGACTCCCCAGGATGGGGTGCGAGCGGACCCCTTGGGGCTAGGTGCGAGTAGTACTCCCCGGGATGGGGTGCCAGCAAGACTCCCTGGGGCGCGGTGCAAGTGGGTCTCCCTGGGACGGGGTGTAAACAGGATTCCCTAGGGCTGAGTATGAGCGGGACCCCCTTAGGGAGGCGTGCGAGCGGAACCCCAGAGGTGTTCGTTTTCCAATAGCTGGGAGACTGCGGCAGCACCCCGTTTTTTGGGTCTTAAGTGGTGGCAGCAAGGAAGGCCCCTACTTCTTTATCCTGACATTTGACACTTGGCACTCCAGCTCTTCAACTGGAGTTCTCTCCGGACCTGTGGGGTGTTCTGGTATTTGGGGCTGAGTGGAGGATTGAATCTCTGCCACTCTTGTACCCAAAAGCAAAGGAGAAGCTGAGGAGGAATCCCTCCTCCATTGTGGCATCGAGAAGGAGCCAGGACAGGTTGGTGGCTCCGTGTTGCCTGCCATACGCACGGCGACGGGAGATCTGGAGTCAGAGGGCGATGCCCTCAAGAGGAGAGCTGCTTGGTGGTGGGCAGAGGGATGGTTTGTGAGTCCACCTGGAACAAGGCAGGGGACTTCCTGCCCTCACCGAGCCACCCATCATCCACCCCAGGGGTATTCAGAACCTTTATAATTGAACATGCGAGTTGCCCTGACAGCGATAAACTGGACCTTGACCGTTGGTCGGACCTGGCGTTACTGATCTGGTCCAGGTAAGACTGCTCGCAGGTGACATTGGTCCAAATGAAAAAGAGCGGCGCCAGTTGCAAAGGTTCCTCATTGGGCTCATGAAAGAGTGGACTGGTTAGTCTTAGGCCACCAGCCCGTCAAACAATTCAATAATGGTGAATGGTGACAGGAGCATTAAGCTGCTGATACGAAGGTGACCTCAGCCAGCCTCAATGTCAACGACAGCAGTGAGCCACTCTGCAGGTTTCACAACTACTCAGTTCTCCAGGTCGGGAAGTATGTGGTGTGTTTATTGCAAGAAACGCACACCACTCTGGAAGATTCCTGGAGTGGAAGTGGTGGGGGAGTCCACATGAGCCATCTCACGCTCGCTTCGAATGGGTTCGCTATCTTATTGGCCCTGCATTTTCAGCCGGGGGTCAGGCCGATTGCTGCACTTGAAGGGGGGTGTGGTCATTCACTCCCTGAACATCTACACCCTGATCAACCGATTTTCTATGGGTAAGTGTCCATTCATCTCGGCACCATCAAAGGGGGCGAATGCATTGTCCTTGGGGAGGAGCAGATTTCAACTACACCCTCACAGCTCGTGACTGTATCAGACCCTAGTAGTGCACCCTGGTGATGGTGAAGTTTCAGGCCCTGCTTAAAGATATCTCCATTCTGGTTCCAGAATCTTCACTCACACGAGGCCTGGAGCTGGAGCTTCCAGATTTGACTGTATCTACATTTCGAGGATATATGCATCCGGCATCCTGTCAGCTTCTGTGCAGCAGCTGCTGTGCTTGGACCACTACGTGGTGTGAGTAGATTTTGTTCCATCTCACATCCAGGGTGGCGTCTGTGTTCTGTTGCTGGAGGACAGGCAGTTTCTGGACTCATTTTGTTGTTTCTGGGCTGGCTGGAGAAAGAGGTAGGGAGGCTTCCCTTCCTTGAAGTCATGATGGGCTGAGGGCAAGACTCACATCCGTATCTTAGGTAAGGAATACATGAGTGGTTGACAAAGACACGGAAATCCAGAGTTGAGGAGGTTTTCGACCTGGAGTCACACCTTGGTCAGTCTGATGAGGACCCAGCCCTGGGCTGAAGTACAGGGAGAAGAAGGGCACACTGCAGTACCTGCAACTCATCAGGTGTCACAGTGCATACATGAGATCACGGCTCCAGTTCCAAGGGGGCCTATCCTGCAGCTTCCACTTCTTCTATTCACTGCAAAAAAAGCCAGGCAATCCCTCAGCAGTTCCTGCTGACCAAAGTCGGGTCCCCTGTCTCGGATCCGAATGCACCAGGGCACTACTACACTGCCCTCCTCTCCAGATCCGTCCAGCAAGGATGCAGCCACAGTTTTGTGGGAGGACCTGCTGTAGGTCAACCTGGAGAGCGTTGTCAAGCTTGATGCTCCTACAAGCCTGAGGGAGTTGACCAGCACCCTCATAGCCTCTCAAGAGGGAAAGCCCTGGGGCTGGACACACTGACTGTGGCGTTCTTCAGGGTGTTCTGGGTCATCCTGGGGAATGACTATGCAAGGATCCTGGGGCAGAGTCTTCCAACCAGGGAGATGTCCCTCTTTTGGCGCAGGACTGTCATCGTCCTGCTGCCCAAGAAGAGGGATTGCTGCCTACTAAAAATTGGCACCTGGTATCCCTCCTCACTATAGACTATAAAATCTTTGCCAAGGCAATGGCATAAAGGCTTGGCTCTGTGCTGAACCACATGATCTACCCTGACCAGTCTTACATGGTCCTGTGCTGTTCGATCCACGATAATCTCCATCTGGTCCGGGATCTGATCCATCATTCCCAGAGGGCTGGTCTGTTAAGCGCCTTCTTGTCTTTAGATCAAGGAAAAGGCGATTGACAGGGTGAAATATGAGAATCTGCTCAGAACTCTGCAAGCATTCGGGTTCAGATGCATTTGTTGCCCGGATCTGATTACTGTACTCCGCTGCAGAGTCACATTAAAGTTAATGGGTCCCTGGCAGTGACCCTTCACTTTGGGAGTGGAATGCAACAGGGCTGCTCCTTGTCCAGCCAACAGTATTCGATTTGTGTGGAGCCATTCCTGCGCGTCTTGCAGAGGAGGTTGTAGGGTTTGGCTTTGTGCGGCCTGAGCATTGAAGTGGTCCTGTTGGCTTACGCCGATGACGTGCCCCTCGTGTTCATGGACCTGGCTAACCTTGGAGAATGCAGGAATGCCAGGTGTGTACTCTGCCACAACCTTTACCAGGATCAACTGGGCATAATGCTCCAGACTCCTGGTCCGTGGCAGATGAATGTCCTCCCGAAGAAGCTCAGGTCTTTCACCTGGAGCAGGACTAGCTTCCTCTACTTGGGAACCCATCTTTGCCCTGCTGAGGAATCCTGGCTGACAAACTGGCAGGAGCTGGAGACCGAAGTCATTGCTCGCCTGAGTTGCTGGATAGGATTGCTTCGAGTGCTGTCTTAGAGGGCGTGAGTTTTCAACATAAATCAGCTGATCGCCCCCATGCTGTGATACCATTGGTCACTGTGACCCTTTCCCCCGACTTTGTCGCAAACATCTGGAGAAGCCTCGTCTAATTCGTTTGGGACAACACTGGGTCTGTGCAGAGATTCTCCCACTTGGGGAGGGATGGTCAGGCATTGGTATAACTTCATACCCAGGTGGCATTCTTCACCTCCAGACTCTGCAGAGATACCTTTACATCAAACCTTCTCCACGATGGCATACGCCAATCATGTATTTCTTCCGCCAGGGGCTCAGCCTAAAATATGATGTGCAGCTCCTGTATATAAATCTGGGGAATCTTCGAACCTTTATGCATGTATTGCCCATCTTTTACCAGGAACTTCTCAAAGTCTGGAACAGGTTGCCTCGTGATGAAGCTTTCCCCTGTCTTGTGCAAGAGCCGCTGCTTAGGAATTCACTCCTCCAACTGTATAACTTCAGGTGGCTGCCAGAGAGGAGGGTCTTGGAAGCCGGCTTGGGGACGTGCTGGCAGATGAGTGAGCTGGATGAACCCCCACGAGTTGGCTGAGAATGTGGGAGTGGTCATCTGACACGTGGCCAAAGCCGTCCAAGACCTTAGGACGGTTGTGCTCAGACCTGAAGGCACACTTGGTCTCGAGGAGGCACAGGCATGCAGGCGGGGTCCTGCCAAGCGTGACCCTGTTCAGGCAGAATTTCACATTGGTTCCAAGTCTAGACCTCCTCTGCCAGGTCAGGTGTCCCACAGTTTGAGCCACCTCATGGAAATGCCCTCTGTGCCCTTTGCTATCACAGAAAGAAATCCCACAACATCAGTTTAAAGTCCAAATAAGATTTATTTGTAGCAAAAGCCGCAAGCTTTTGAGACAGCCTGTCCCTTTGTCAGGTGGTTACAGAGACATTTCCTGTATGGGCTGCTGCTGCACACCTTCTGCTACTGCGTCCTTACCCATCGCCTGGATGTACCTTGGCGGGCCTTGTTGCTGCTGGTGGTGGACGTCCCCAGTAGATGTCCCTCTATGGAAGATTCTCCCCCCCACTTTCTCGGGGACTTGGGTGGAGGATGCTGCACACAATCGCCCTTCAAAGAAAAGCCTTTTATTGGTATTTTATTTACACTTGAGTCCCACATTCCTGATCTACGGACAGCTGGTGCGGAGAGGGGTGGGGAAACGAGGAGGAGGAGGACACTTCATGAACTTGCTCCTCGACCTGGCAAGGTCCAGGCAGCGGGCGATCAAGGGGGTCATTCAACCTGACTGTCTGCCCCTCTACCATGCTATATTCACGGCTGGGTGTCCCTGGAAAGGGAGTGTGCAGTATCTAAGGGCACAGTTGATGCCTTCCACAGGGATTGGGGTGTATTGTTGATCCCCTTAATCATATTTTAATTTGATGTTTTAAGTTCCCTTTCCACTTGTCTTTTGTTTCAGGCTGTTCCCTTTTTAGGGAGTTGCCTTCTTTGAGTTAAGCTGATTTTGTTTATTTGCTTTAAACACAAAAAGAGTTCCCTGATGAGTCTAACTGATTGTCCAGTCAGGGAGCCTCATGCTCCCTATTTAAAGCAGATGTGTCAGTCTCTCTGCCTGTATAGCAGGAAGCAACAGGGAATGAGAGCTTTGTTATGTAGTATTGTTGTAAATAAAGAAGCACTGAATGATGGGACTTTCACATCCATGGAGTTATTTCAGCAGTTTAGGTAGATAGGCCATGCTAAATTGCCCTTTTATGTCTAGGGAACTAGCAGGGTAAATATGTGGGGTTACGGAGATAGAGTCTGGCTTCAATCGTTGCTGATGCAGGTTCAATGGGACAAATGGCCTCCTTCTGTACTGTAGGGATTCTATGATCATAGGTGTCAATCTTCAGCCAATTTGATTCACTCCATGTGATATGAAAAAACAGCTGAAGGTATTGGATACTGCAAAGGCAATGGGCCCTGGCAATATTCCAGAAATAGCACTGAAGATTTGTGCTCCAGAGCTTGCTTTACTCTAGTTAAATTGCTACAGTACAGCTGCAATATTGGCATCTATCCAGCACAATGAAAAATTACTAGGAATGTCCTACACAGAAACAGAACAAATCCAACCCAGTCAATGACTGTCTCATCAGTCTTTTCTCAGTTATTAGTTATGGGAAGGACTGGCTCATTGATGCTCTGTTTGAGTTCTGCCAGGGTCACTCAGCTCCTAATTTCATTACAGCCATAGTTCTTGTTTCTGATTGCACAATTCAAAACTCCTCAGATACTGAAGCAGTCCATGCTTGTATGCAGCATGCCCTGGACAATATTCAGGCTTGGACTGATAAGGTAAATAACATTCCCTCCAAGCAATGATTAACTCCAGCAAGACAAAATCTCACCATCGCCTCTTGACATTCAATGGCATTATCATTATCAATGATTCCCCTACTATTAACACCCTGATGGTTACCATTGACCAGAAACTAAATTGTTTACCCAAAATACTATGGCCACAAGAGCAGACAGAGGCTGGTAAATTCTGTAGTGAGTAACTCGCTTCCTGACTCTCCACAGCCTATCCACCATTACAAAACAGTTCACTTGATTAGTACCCCATCTGCTACTTTAAGCCTTTATCATTGATGCACAACATCAGCAGTGTGTTCTGTTGCATAACGTCCATCTACAATGTGCACTATAGAAACTCATCAGGGTTCCTTCAAAAGTACCTTCCAAAATCACTGCCACTTAGTAGAAACATAGGGTCATCACTCGCTGGAGACTCCCCCGCAAGCCACTTACCATTTTGACTAGGAAATATATCACTGTTCCTTCGTTGTCACTGGGTCAAAATCCTGGAACTTCTCTCCTAAAACCACTCTGGATGTACCTACATCACATGGAATTCAATGGTTCAAGAAGGCAACTCACCACCACCTTCTCAAGGGCAATTAGGGATGGGCAACAAATGCATTCTAGTCAAAGATGTCCACATTCCAAAAATGAATATCATAAATTCTATCTAACTATCTGGTTTCAGACAAGCATACTACAGGCAGTAAATGGTTAAATTTGTACACTCTTCTTAGGCACTCCCTCAGGACTGAGTAGAGGAATGTTTGAGTGCAAAGCATGTAAAGTTCAAACTGTTTCAAGTAAGTAGCTCTTGGCATTTTCTCTGCATCCAAATATTCAACTAGAAAGTGACACGGAACGGTGAATCACGTTGCAAAGACCAACCCTGATATCAACCAGTTATTCAATCACAGAGAGATTGATCAACCCCCAACAAAGTACACAAACGCAGAGCAAAACAGCATTTTGCTCCTGAGCAAGGAATAATCAGAGACTTCAGAAGTCTGAAAGACCAGAGGAAACCTTTTGGAATGTCTGAACACGGCACTATAGTTGAGCTGGTGTTCTTTGTAAATGGGCGTAAGGTAAGATCAAAGCATATCGTGAGAATCAGATCTTTAAGGTTTTTGAACAGAAATTGAAAAGGTAAAAAGATTCCACTCTGGAGATTTCAATAGAGGCTGATATTCCAGTGTAGTACTGAGGGAGAATGGCATTCTGATTGTCTTTTGGATGTGCTATTATACTTCTGTTCCTCCCTTTCTGGGTTTCTTTCCTTGACCCTGGCTGTCTTTCTGTGGTCTATTTCCACCTCTTCCTGTGTCTCCTTCACTCCTATGTTTGATGTGTGTATCTCTCTCTCCCCACCTGTGTATATTTTTTCCTACATCTATTTAGCCTATGTCTGTGTGTGTCTCACTCTCTCTCTCCCTGTGTGTGTGTCTGTCTTATTTATTTGTGCGAGTTATTTTTTGACTTGTGGTTCTGTCACACTTCAAATCTTGTTCTTCCAGTTTTTCTAAATGATCTGGTGTGAGATCTGACTAAGTTCCCTTGACTGCAAATATATGGCCTTGCTGCATGTATTCACCTTTCCTATGTTTAAGTGCTGTTTGTTCATGGACAGCTGTGACAGAACTCCTTTGAACACAACAACCCAGTTCAACCATGGGCCATGAGTTTATTGTGGCTGAGTCTCCACATTTTTCAGATTGTTGTTTTCATCCTTTTTACCAGCGCATGATAATGAGCAGAATTTTATTCATACAAAATATGTAAATCATCCCACCACTTTACTGCCATCCCTGAGGTCTAAATCAAATACTCCAAGGCTGGGAAGGAAGAAGGGAGGATTTCACTCTTCAGGGGCTGCCCTTTGCCAGTCAATGTCCCTTAGGTCAACAACCCCTCAATTCTTCTTACCTGCTCCCTCCCTTAAACCCAGCATCTCTCCTTCTCTGCCTCTCTGCCTAACCTACACAAGGCCTCCGAGCTCAAGATCCTGGATTTAACTGCTCCATGGGCCTTGATTTCCTGTAGTCTGGGCAGCTACTACTACCGTCTCTGTGATGCTGTCATGACTGATGGACTACTGGCCAATCTGATAAGCTGGCAACTCCATAAGATGGGACTTTCATCCCAATGAGGGGCTGCATCCTATTCCATTCTCAGGGGTCTGCCTCATGTCACTTTATGGTTTCCAAGGGAGAGGGAAGTGTGCTGTCCTTCCCCCTTTCTCTCCCCATTATTCAGGTTCAGATCTCTCTCTGTTTTCTCACGGGGATGACCCGATGATATTTTTCCAAGAGCAGGAAGATCTCCGGGATGTCCCGGTTGATTATTATCGCTTGTAAATCAGCTGTCATATTTACTGTATTATAACAATGACCACACATGAAAGACATTGCATTGTGTTATGCATTTATACTTATTGCTATTGGCTCACTGGAGCTTTGCTATATTAGTGCAAGCACCAGAAATTATATAATATACCTAGTGCAGGAAACAGTGAGAAGAAGCAACCATGGAAGAGATCACACACCATTAATAAAGCTTCATTTGTTTTTAACTAAAGTCTGTCCTGTATATCACATCTCCAATACACAAATAAATTGGTGATGAGGACTGTAGACATGCGCTTGCTAGCCACCTAGAAAGAAGAAATTAACTGAGGAACAGTTGGAACAATAAAAAGACATCTTTTACAAATGCTATGGAGATGAATGGGTTAGGTTGATGTGAGTAACTGATACTCTGCAAGCAGATAATATATGTTATGATAAATACAATAAATAATAGGCTGTAGCTCAAATAGGTACCTTAAGTGTAAGAAAATTGGTTAGCAGGATGGCATGGTGTCACAGTGGTTAGCACTGTGCCTCACAGCACAATGCTGGGCTCAATTCCCAGCTTGGGTCACTGTTTGTGCAAGTCTTCACTTTCTTCACATGTATGCATGGATTCCCTTCAAGTGCTCCGATTTCCTTCCACAGTCCAAAAGATGTGCTGCTCAGGTGCATTAGCCATGCTAAATTCTATCAATGTACCTGAACAGGCGCCAGAGTGTAATGACTAGAGAATTTTCACAGTAACTTCATTGCAGTGTTAATGTGAGCTTACTTGTGACACTAATAAATAAACTTAAAAAACTTAAAACTTAGCTGCTAACATGTGATGACAGACCGTGTATACAGGATGAACATGTGAAAAAATCTTGGCATTGTTGGATTTTTGGATGAAAATGTCCGGTGATGGAGCTCTCATTTCAAGCATTTTGACTATTTTGTGCAGGCAAGTTCAACAATTAAGGAAATAATGATATCCATTTTCCTGTCCATGATTGGGGAAAAGCTTTTAATCTCCTCTGTGGTTTCATGCAACCTGACAAACACAGCACTAAAATGAAGAAAAAGATTGTGGACATTCTGTAGCAGACTTTTCACAGAAATCCTTGGTGATTGTAGTGCATTTTTAAAGTACATAAAATAAACCAAGAGGGGGAGTCAAATCATGCAATTCATGGCAGTGCTTAAAGGACTTGCAGAAAATATTCTGAGTTTGGAGATGTGCTGAATGACACTATTCAGGACAGGTTTGTTTGTAGCATACGCAGTAAAGTGACACAAAAATGTCTATTAACTGAGATTAATCTTACTCTGCAGAAAGCCATTAAAATGCAATGGGCTGCAAAGGAAGCCCAGCAATTTAGTTTGTGTAGTCAAAAACACAATGTTTGCTGAACTGACACCTAGATTCCAAAATCTGTACAAGTTACTGGTGTGTAAAGTCAGGGCATTCTGCTGCGATACACTGGTGTAAAGGTATGGATTATGGAAAATGAAGCATGCATTGAGTGTGCCTGCAAAAAATCAGCATATGAATTAAAATAAGAAGCAAATTTTTAAACAAAATACAAGCAGAAAAGTCCATGCTGTGTAACGGCATCAAAAAGAGCAAGAGACTCACAGTCGGAGGAGGAATTATGACATAAGTGCTTCCATCGCTAGTACTATATACAGATACTGGATCATTCCAGCACTGGATGGACAGCCAGTAAGGATGGAAGTTGAGACTGGGGAAGCAGTCTTTCTGGTGCCAGGAATTATTTACAGTGAGAAACTCAAAAACATTCTCTTAAGGCCATCAAGGATGGTGCTGAAGATGTACACAAATGAAGTGGTCTCTCTAAAGGGAGACCATTGAAGTGGTTAGGCAACTCAATGGACAATCATTGTCTCTCCACATCGAGATGGGAAACTATCCAGTGTTGATGGGTCGTACATAGCTGGAGAAGATTCAACTGAACTTAAGTCAACATGATAGCCAATGGAGAATCAAACCTCATGAAAATTTTAAAGTAGCCCATTGTTGTTTTCAATGGAAAATAGGGAACATGAAAGACATTACAGTTAAGCTAAAAATAAAAGACAGAAGCCAAGTAAAATATTTGAAGGAAGTATTTGTACCATTTACTATTAAACCAAGGGTGAAGGTTGATTTAGAATGACTGGTGAATTCTGAAGTTCTGGAACCTGTCAACATTAGTGAATGGGCCATACTTATTGTTCCAATCATGAAGAAAGATGGATCTGTAAGGATATACAGAGATTTTAAAGTCACCATAAATCCAGTATTATATGCTGAACATTACCCATTACCTCATATTGAAGACCTGTTTGTGGGATTGGCAGGAGGGCAATATTTCAGCAAAATTGAGCTAGGCCTATTTGTGGGTGAATGTAGACAAGAACAGGAACTTCCGATAATTGCAATACACGAACACTTGTTTGAGTAGTGAAAATTGCTGTTTGATATCATATCTGCTTCAACATTGTTTCAAAGGGCAATGGTCAGATCCTGAGTGGATTGAATAGAGTCCAGTGCTATCTGGATGACATCCTAGTTACTGGAAAAGATGAAGAGAATCTTTGAAACTTGGATGCTACTCTCCAGAGATTGGAAAACTGTCATCCGGGGATGCACACGGACAAGTGTGAGATCTTTTCAATTCTCTGTTAAGTATCTGGGACACCTAATTGATGTCACTAGTCTTTACAAATCTTCTTCTAAGGTTAAGGCCATTACAAAGGTACCTGCGCCCCAGAATATTAACAGTTATGTTCCTTCCTCGAATTGTTGAATGGGGGATTTGTCCAAACTTGGCAACAATTCTAAAACCATTACATAACCTCTTGTGCTAGAACAAGACATAGAAGTGGTCAGATCAATGCAATAACCCCTTCATGCAAGCCGAAGAAGCATTACTTAAGTATTGTGGTTTGTGATTTTCCTAAATAAATGCAACATCCCCATCGACACATGGGAATTGCTTGCTGTAGAATGCACAATCTGGAGAAGAAGCATTTGTGAAGATGCCAATCGCCTCGAGCATCACCCGATGAAGCACACAGAGGTCAAATGTAAACAATGGAGGTCAAGTGGAGGTCAAGCGGAAAAAGTGCATCATTCAGAGCATTCCACCCACTCCAAACACCACTTGTTAAACCCATGGCAGAGTCTGTGGCTCCAAGATTGGACTTCTAAAAACTTCATTTGTGGGATATGGGTGTCGCTGACTGGCCATCATTTAATGTCTATCCCTACTTGTCCTTGTTCAGCGGACAGTTGTGAATCAACCACATTGCTATGGCTCTGTAGTCACGTGTAGGCCAAATCAGGTAAGGATGGCAGATTTCTTTCCCTAAAGGACATTAGTGGGTTTTTCCAACAAACAAATGGTTTCATGGTCATCAGTAGATTTTTAATTCCAGATATACATTTTTGGAAATCAAATTCCACTGTCAGCTGTGATGGGATTCAAACCTAGGGTCTCCAGAATATTAGCTGAGTTTCTGGATTCTCCATCTAAGTATTTCTTCAATAACTCCAGAGTACCTGCCCCCACCACTTTATGTGGCAGCGCATTCCATATCCCCACCACCCTCTGTGTGAAAAAACTCCCTCTAGCATCCAAATTATACCTTACACCACCTCACCCTAAGCCCATGACTCCTCGTGCCATTCCAGTCCATCCTAGGAAAAAGCTTAACCCTGTTTACTCTATCTATACACCTCATAATCTTGTACACATTTATCAGATCTCCTCTAAGTCTACGACTTTCTAAGGAAAACAGTCCCAATTTGCCTAACCTCTCCTTGTAACTCAGACCTTCCATCCCAGGCAGCATCCTGGTAAACCTCCTCTGCACTCTGTCCAGAGTCTCCACGTCCTTCTGGTAGTAAGGCAACCAGAACTGGATGCAGTATTCCAAATGAGGTCTAACCAATGTTTTATACAACTGCAACATTAAAGGCCAGCTCTTGTCTTCTATACCCCTTCCTATAAAGGCTAGCATACTATATGCTTTCTTACCAACCTTCTCCACCTGCTCTGCCACCTTCAGAGACTTGTGTACCTGAACTCCCGGGTGTCTCTGCATTTCTATACTCTTAATAGGTCTACCCTTTATCGTATACCTCCCCACTACATTCTTTCTCCCAAAATGCATCATCTCGCATTTATCAGGATTGAATTCTATCTGCCATCTATCTGCCCAAGCTACTAGCCTATCTGTGTCCTGCTGCGTCGCCTGACAATGCTCCTCACTATCCGCAAGTCCAGCCATCTTTGTATCGTCTGCAAACTTGCTGATCACTCCACTTACTCCCTCCTCCAAGTCATTTATATATATTACAAATAGAAGAGGTCCCAGTACTGAGCCCTGCGGCACACCACTAGTGACTGACCTCCAGCTAGAAAAACACCCTTCAATTATTACTCTCTGTCTCCTATTACCAAGCCAGTTACTTATCCATCTAGCTACCTGTCCTTGTATCCCATGAGCTTTGACCTTCTCAACTAATCTCCCATGAGGGACTTTGTCAAACGCCTTACTGAAATCCATATAGACGACATCAACGGCTCGCCTTTCGTCCACCGTTTTCGTCACCTCCTCAAAAAATTCTACCAGATTTGTAAGGCACGACCTCCCCTTAACAAAGCCATGCTGCATATCCCTAATCAGATCGCAACGCTCTAAGTGCCTATACATCCTATCTCTAAGAATCCCCTCCAACAGCTTCCCTACTACTGACGTCAAACTCACCAGCCTATAATTTCCAGGGTTATCCCTACTACCCTTTTTAAACAACAGTACAACATTAGCTATTCTCCAGTCTTCTGGAACCTCACCTGCATCCAAAGAAGAGACAAAGATTTGCGTCAGAGGCCCAGCAATTTCACCTCGCACCTCTCTAAGCAGCCTGGGATAAATGCCATCAGGCCCTGGAAATTTATCAGTTTTAATGCTACCTAGAAGCTCTAACACTTCCTCCCTCGGTATGGATATTTCCCTCAACTGGTCCACAGCTCCCTCAGAGACAGGACCAGTCAACAAGCCCCTCTCCTTTGTGAATACCGACGCAAAGTATTCATTCAGGATCTCCGCCATTCCCTTGGGCTCGAGGCACAGTTCCCCTTCTCTGTCCCTAAGAGGTCCGATTTTTCCTCTAACTACCCTTTCATTCCTAACATAGGAGTAAAAAGCCTTTGGATTTTCCTTAATCCTATCTGCCAAAATAATTTCATGCTCCCTTTTTGCCCTTCCAACTCCCGTTTGAGCTCCCTCCCACTCTCTCTATATTCCTCCAACGCTGTCTCCGTTCTCAGCTGCTTTGACCTAACATACACCTCTCTTTTTTTCCTAACCAAGTCCTCAATATCCCTAGTAATCCACGGCTCTCTAATCCTACCTTTCCCATCTTTCCTCTTAGCCAGCACATATCTATCTTGCAACATTTTCAGTATTCCCTTGAAAGAGTCCCACATGCTTAGCGTGGACTTACCCTCGAACAACTGTTCCCAATCAGTTTCCATAAGTTCCTGCCTAATCCGACCGTAGTTAGCTTTCCCCCAATTCAGCACCCTGCCCCTAGGGCAACAAGCATCCTTTTCCATCTGTATCCTAAAGTAGACAGAATTGTGGTCACTGTTAGCCACATGTTCCCCTACTACAACATCAACCTCCTGACCTGGTTCATTACTCAGAACTAAATCCAATATAGCCCCTTCTCTAGTCGGGCTAGCCACATACTGCTCCAATGATCCTTCCAGTACACATTTTACAAATTCCTGCCCGTCCAAGCCCCCAGCTCTAGGTACCTTCCAATCCACCCCAGGGAGATGAAAATCTCCCACTATAACGACTCTGTTCTTTCTGCACCTATAAAAAATGTCTTTACATATGCCTTCTTCAATTACCCGCAGGCTGTTGGGTGGCCTATAATATATCCCTAGCATAGTAATCGCCCCCTTCCAATTCCTCAACTCCACCCACAGCGACTCCACTTTTAACTCCTCTGTATCGCCATGATGCTCTCCCTAACTAACAACATCACTCCCCCACCTCTTCTGGACCCTTGTCTGTCACGCCTGAAACACTTATACCCAGGAATATTCAATTGCCACTGCTCTCCTTCCTTTAACCACGTCTCCATCACCGCAACCACATCCAAGTTCCTCACAAATATTAAAGCCCTAAGTTCATCCCTTTTTCCTGTTATGCTCCTCGCATTGAAACAGACACACTCCAGACCTCCAAGCCCATTCGGAACCTCCTTCTCCCTGGTGTATTTCTTTTCATCCAAGCTTACGCTATCTTCCATCTCACTCCCTATTGAGCTATTGGTCTCAGCCCCTCCCCCCCTCCATATTAGTTTAAATCCTGCCGAAACACTGCAGCTAACCTCCCAGCTAAGATATTCACGCCTTTCCCATTTAATTGTTCTCCGTCCCTTCTATACAGGTGCCCTTCTTTCACAAAGACTTCCTAGTTATCCACAAATATGAAACCCTCTGCCCTACACCAGTCCTTCAGCCACGCATTCAGCCGTAGGATCTCATTCCTCCTGGCTCCGCTATTACCTAGCCCTGGAAGCAGCCCTGAGATCGCTACCCTGGAGGCCCTGCTCTTCAGCCGACCCAATTCCCTGAACTGCCTTCGTATATCCTCCCTGCTCTTCCGTCCTACATCCTTCTCTCCTACGTGAATAATCACATCCGTCTGGGTCCCCTCACCCTTCAAAGTGCCCTCTACCCTGTCAGACACATCTTGCACCCCTGCTCCAGGGAGGCAAACTACCATCCTGGAGTCCCACCTTGGATCACAGAAGCGTCTATCTATTCCTTTAACCCTCCCATCCCCCACCACTATCTCCCTTCTAGCCCCTTTCCTCCCATTTGAGGTACTCTGGTCCTCCTGCCTTACCTTTTTTACCCCTGCACCCTCAATATTTTGGGGGGCTGCCACTGGGGAAGTCTTTGGACTGTCTCCCCTCTTCTTTTTCCCCTTCCTGACAGTAATCCACCTGTAAGGGTCAGGTTCTCTCCCCCGCCCCCGCCTTAGGCTCCGGGTCCACCACCTTACTCTGCCTCCCTTCCACGATTTCCTCATTCTCCCTGACTAAAAATGCATCTTCCAATCGCTGCTCTAGTTGCTTGACCCGAGCCCTCAGACGCTGCCGCTCCAAACACTTGAAGCATATGTGGACTTTTGGGAGAGGTCTTGCCTCCAGGAACTCCCACATATGACACCATACACAGATGAGGCGTCTTCCCTTAATCCCTGCCATTGTCATGAACACCTTTGGAGGTGTGAATGCAACTGGAAAACCAGTAGCACACTGTGCCTAAGCCTGCTCTCGCCCAAGCCCCACGAGCCAAAGTCCTTATCTTTCACTCTGCTTCCCTACTCACTCACACTGCCCGCTCCTGACGCTGCCCGCTGTCTACTGCCACTTTCTTTTTATACTCCCCGGTTCCCTTCCCAGCTAGCGCCACGCCTAACTACAGCAGCAAAAAGCACTCAAAAACAGAGAGAGAAAAAAAGGCAAATTGAAAAGTTCACACTCAGCCACCAGCACTTCCAAACACTCTGTCCCAGAGAACCATGAGGTGGATTCACACACGAGTTGCTGATTTATACTCCCCCACTCCCTTCCCAGCTAGCCCCATGCCTATTGGAGATATCAGCACAGTCAGGAAATTTCCCATGGGGGATCAATAAGATTATTCTGCCACTTTTGAGGAAATGGATGTTAAAGAAGCTACATGAGAGTCATTTCTATCGAAGGAAATAACAAGAAGGTGGCCTGTATTGGATGTGGAAATTGAGGAGAATGTTATTCTTGTGTGAAGATAAAAAACGTGTCACCGTTAGCATTGCTGCATCCATGGAAATGGCCTGAAGAAGCTTGGCTACATGTGCATGTGGATTTTCCAGGATCTTTCAAAGGACATATCATAGACTTCATTGAATCTCTACAGTGCAGAAACAGGCCTTTTGGCCCATCGCCTCTGCACCAACTCTGTTCTACTCAGGCCTTTTCCTCCACTCTATCCCTGTAATCACTACATTTACCATAACTAATCCATTTAATCTGTATATTTTGGAACACGTAAGGGCAATTTAGCATGACCAATCGACCTTCCACATCTTTGGACTGTGGGAGGAAACTGAAGCACCCAGAAGAAACTCACACAGACATGGGGAAAACGTGCAAACACTGCATAAACAGTCACTTAAGGCCAGAATTCAACCCGTGTTCCTGGCACTGCAAAGCAGCAGCACTAACCGTTGCCACCCTGCCACCAACATTTCTTCCAAGCAACTTCCAAACACTCCTAAAAACAACCAAGCTACAAGGTTGGCTAACAAATTCTTGCTGATCTATTGGAATACCATACATTCCATGACCAAGACCTCTCCAGCCTTACTCATGATAAAAAGACAGCTGAGTTCTGCATATGACCTCTCAAAACCTCCAAAAATTAAGGAGTTTGTGCAACAGTAACAACAGGCTTAAATAAAATGACAGGAAGGCAAAGCAAAACAGAGTTTTCCACCAAGAACAAGGAGTTTTGGTTTGAACTCCTCCGCAAGGGAGAAATGAGTTTCATCCACAGTCCTTATGCAGACTGGACCTGTCTCTTTTACTACCCAGACCAGGAATGACGTTATCTGGAGATGACATGTAGACCAGTATTTGTTGGAAGAACAGATCCATCAAATGCAGAGCCTGTTGAAAGTTTAGGATCAGACTTATAAAATGTTGTCTTGAATCTTTTTACAATCCCTACACAATGAAACATTGTTGAGGAAGGCAACACCTCATCTTTTCTTCAAACACAAACACAACCTGAAGTTCTGATTTCAGCACCTGTTAAATCAACCATATGCCAGAGGTTCCCATCAATGTGAAGAAGAAGAAGGTTCGCTGTCAACCGCTCCAAGAGTGATGATCTCCAAGCCAGCTGACTTATTAATAGTGACTGACCTACTGACTATTGTCCATGTTGAACTTGATTTGAACTTGTTTGGGGATGTCCAATTTAAGTTCCATTGGAGGAAATGTTACATATTTATTCCTATTGATTCACCGGAGCTGTGCTGTATTAATATATACATTGGAAATGATGCAATAGAACTAGGGTGAGAAACAGAGAGAGAAGATGCAGCAACTAAGAGGTCACACACTATTAATAAAGTTCCATTCATTTTTAAATAAAGTCTGTTCCACGTATCATGTCTCCAATATATAGCACATTGGCTATGAAGAACTTTAGGATCATCCCAAAGTCATGAAACAAAGTATATTTCTTCCCAGTGTCAACTGTGGTTCAGTTGGTTCTTGCCTCTGCATTATACATTTTTCAAGTTTACTTTTTCCACCCTCTGGCTCATCTCTGCCAGGTATGAATCAACTATCATTATACAGGTCATTTATTGTTATTAAATGTCATATATCTTGGCCAATTATACTCTACCCTCTGACAGCATGGGAATTCATTGGTTTGTAGGATCTCGAAGCTCCTGCTCTCTATCATCTAGCAACTGCTACTACACAAACCATAGAGTTGAAAGGTAGCTTTTCCACTGTTTCTTAATAATTTCTGTTACATAGATTGCAGAGTTCAAAAGTTCTTTCCCACTGTCTGTTGAGGCATCCCTTATCAGTAAAAATAAGTAATCCTATTCATTTCCATTGTCTGGGAACTTGCACTTTCCATGATTTATACTGATAACAAAACTGTAATCTGTGACTGTATTGTTCTTATAGAATGTGGTTCTTCTCACTTAGCTGTCATTCAGTTTTGCTTTGGGCAGCCCCCCTGTATTTTGGACAATGTGAACAGACCATCTTCAAAAATATGTGTTAAATTTGAAATACATGTATAAATCCTTTAATTATAGTTATATGTGTTTCCGTATAAACTGTACCCCTATAGTATACTTAAGGCAGCCAAATATTCTTACCCAAAATTAATCCACTCATTTTAGTAGTCTTTATTAGTGTCTTAAATCTCAGAGTATTTTGAAATTTTCTAACAAGCCCCAACTGCCTTCTCATGAAGGCAGTGTCCTGGCGAAAGACATTCATTATTGATCAACGCATGCTGGGAGAAAGGCAGTTGGGCTGAATATGAAAGGTTCCACAGCACTGATTCAAAGTAATGCAGAGACATTATCCTCGAAAACATTTATAGAATTAGTGAGGGAGAAAGGCCCTTTGGTCCATTGCATCTGCATTGGTCAAAGACAAACCACCTAGCTGTTCTAATCCCATTTTCTAGAACTTCGTCAATGCTTTGGCATTGCAAGTGTAACATCTAAATACTTTTTAAATGTTATGAGAGTGTCTGTTTCCACCATCCTTTCAGACAATGAGTTCCAGGCTCCCACTTTCCTCACATCCCCTCTAAACCTCTTGTCCCTTACCTTAAATCTATGCCCCTTGGTCATTTATCCATCTGGTTAAAATTGAACAGTTTTGTTTGGTAGCAAAAATGGCTTTTGCTACCAAATAAACCTGTTGGATTTTAACCTGGTGTTGTGAGACTTCCTACTGTGTTTACCCCAGTCCAATGCCAATATCTCCACATCATTTATCCATCCACCAAGGGTAAACGTTTCGTCCTGCCTATCTATTACACATCTCAGTCATCTCCCCTCTCAGTTTTCATTGTTCCAAAGAAAATAACCCTAGTCTATCAAATCTATCTTAACAACTAAAGCCCTCCAGCACTGGTAAATCTCCCCTGCATATTTTTCAATACTATTACATCCTCTTATAATGTGGATTCCAGAGCTTCATATAATACTCTAGCTGTGGCCTAACCATCATTTTAATCAGTTCCAGCATAACTCCCTGCTGTAAAACTCTGTGCCTCAGCTAATAAAGCCAAGTATAGCATATATCTTCTAAACCACTTCGTCCACCTGTCCTGCTATCTGAAGGAACCAGTGTACATGTACACCAGGATCCCTCTGATCCTTGGCTCTTTCGAGGGTGCTGTCATTCATCATGTATTCCCTCGTCTTGTTTGCCCATCCAAATGCTTCAATTCACACCTATCCAGTTTGAATTCCATTTGCCATTAATCAGCCTATCTGACCAGCTCATTTATATCCTCCAGTCATTGAAGCTATCCTCTTCACTATTTATCACCTCACTAATTTTTGTATCATCCACAAACTCCTACATTCAAGTCTAAATCATTTATATAAAGGGTTCCAACACTGATCTTTGTGGAACCCACTGGATGTGGAGATGCTGGTGTTGGACTGGGGTAAGCACAGAAAGAAGTCACAGCAGTAGGTTTGGTAGCACAAGCTCTCCGAGTGTCGCTCCTTGTTCAGGTAATTAAAGAGTTGTGTTCACAAACAGAGCATACATATACACAAACTCAATTTACAAGATAATGGTTGAAATGCAAGGCTTTACAGGTAATCAAGTCTTTACAGGTACAGATAATGTGAGTGGAGAGAGGGTTAAGTAGAGGTTAAAAAGATGTGTATTGTCTTCAGCCAAGACAGTTAGTGAGATTTTGCAAGCCTAGGCAAGTCATGAGGGTTACAGATAGTGTGACATGCACCCAAGATCCCGTTGAGGCCATCCTTATGTGTGCAGACTTGGCTATTAGTTTCTACTCAGTGATTCTGCCTTGTCGTGTGTCATGAAGGCTATCTTGGAAAACACTTACCAAAGATCAGAGGCTGAATGCCCATGACTGTTGAAGTGTTCCCCAACAAAAAGACTCCTGCCTGGTGATTGTTGAGTGGTGTTCATTCATCCGTTGTCACAGTGTTCGCATGGTTTTCCCCAATGTACCATGCCTTGAGGCATCCTTTTCTGCAGCATGACAAATAGACAACATTGGCCAACTTGCAAGAGTATGTACTGTGTATCTGGTGGATGGTTTCTCACGTAAGATGATGGCATCCATGTCGATGATTTGGCACATCCTGCAGAGGTTGCTGTGGCAGGGTTGTGTAGTGTCATGATCACTGTTCCCTGAAGGCTGGGTAGTTTGCTGCAGACAATAGTCTGTTTGAGGTTGTGTGGTTGCTTGAAGGCAAGAAGTGGGGATATGGAGATGGCCTTAGCAAGATGTTCATCTTCATTGAAGACATGTTGAAGGCTCCAGAAAAGATGTCATAGCTTCTCTGTTCTGGGGAAGTACTGGACGACAAAGGATATTCTGTCCAATGTGTCCCGTGTTTGTCTCCTGAGGAGGTCAGTGCTGTGGTTTTTTTTGCTGTGGCTCAATGGAACTGTTGATCCATGATTCCAGCACCATATCCTGCTCTTATGAGGGCATTTTTCAGCGTCTGTACATGTCTGTTGTGATCCTTCTCATCTGAGCAGATCCTGTGTATATGGAGGGCTTATCCATAGGGGATGGCTTCTTTAACATGTATAGCATGGAAACTGGAGAAATGGAGCATTGTGAGGTTATCTGTAGCCTTGCGATATAGTGAAGTGCTGAGGTGCCCGTCCTTGAAAGAGATGCATGTATCCAAGAATGCAACCGATTCTGGAGAGTAGTCCATGGTGAGTCTGATGGTGGGATGGAACTTGTTGATATCATCATACAGTTGTTTAGTGATTGTTCGCCGTGAGTAAAAGGAAAGAAAATGTCACTGATGTATCTATGCATTGTGTTGGTTGAAGGTCCTGTGCAGTGAAAAGGTCTTGTTCAAATCTGTGCTACAACATCTTCTCTGAAGTGTTCAACATGTCATTGATGGAGATGAACACCTTGCCAAGACCATCCCCACATTACCACTTCTTGCCTTCAACCAACCGCACAACCTCAAACAGACTATGTCCTCAGCAAACTGTCCAGCCTTCTGGGTAAGAAGTCTCATAACACCAGGTTAGAGTCCAACCAGTTTATTTGATAGTAATCCCACTGTAGTTGTGGTCTAACAGCTTTCGGAAACAGTGACCCTTCGTCAGGTGTGTGGAAAGTTCTGATCAGAGAAAGGCATATAAAGTCACACACAGTTTTCAGAATACCAATTAGAATGCAAGTCTTTACAGCTAACCTGCCATTCAAGTCTTAAAGATGCAGACAATGTGAGTGGAGATAGCATTAGCATAGGTTAAAGAGATGTGTATTGTCTCCAGACAAGATAGTAAGTGAGAGTTTACAAGCTCAGGCAAGTCATTGGGGTTACAGATAGTGCGACATGAACCCAAGATCCTGGTTTAGAATATCCTCATGTGTGCGGAACTTGGCTATCAGTTTCTGCTCAGTGACTCTGTGCTGTCATGTGTTGTGAAGGCTGCCTTGGAGAACGCTTATTTGAAGATCAGGGACCGAATGCCCATGACTGCTGAAGTGTTTGCCAACAGGAAAGGAACATTCTTGCCTGGTGATTGTCGAGTGATGTTCATTCATCTGTTGTCATAGCATCAGCATAGTCTCCCCAATGTACCATGCTTCGGGACATCCTTTGCTGCAGCATATTAGGTAGACAAAATTGGCTGAGTTGCAACAGTGTGTGCCGTGTATCCGATGGATGGTGTCCTCACATGAGATGTTGTCATCCATGTCGATGATCTGGCATGTCTTGCAGAGGTTGCTGTGGCAGAGTTGTGTGGTATTGTGGTCACTGTTCTCCTGAAGGCTGGGTAGTTTGCTGCAAATAATGGTCTGTTTGAGGTTGTGCGGTTGTTTGAAGGCAAGGTGTGGGGATGGCCCTGGCGAGTTGTTCGTCTTCATCAATGATGTGTTGAAGACTCTGGAGAAGATTCGTAGCTTCTCCACTCCGGGGAAGTATTGGATGACAAAGAGTACTCTGTTCACCATGTCATGTATTTGTCTTTTGAGGAGGTCGGTATAGGGGTTTTTTGCTGTGGCGCATTGGAACTGTCGATCAATAAGTTGAGTGCCATATCCTGTTCTTATGAAGGCATCTTTCAGCTTCTGTCTGTCGCGATTCTCCTCATCTGAGCAGATGCTGTGTATATGGAGAGTTTGTCCGTAGGAGATGGCTTCTTTAACATGTTTAGGGTAAAAGCTGGAGATGTGGAGCATCGTGAGGTTATCTATTTGCTTGCCGTACAGTGAGGTGCTGAGATGACCATCCTTGGTGGAGATGCGTGAATTCAAGAATGCCACTGATTCCAGAGAATAGTCCATGGTGAGTCTGATGGCGAGATGGAACTTGTTGATGTCATCATATAGTTGTTTAAGTGATTGTTCCTCCTGAGTCCAAAGGAAGAAAATGTAATTGATATATCTAGTGTATAGCATTGGTTGAAGCTCCTGTGTGGTCAAGACGTCTTGTTCCAGCCTCTGCATGAAGATATTGGCATATTGAGGTGTGAATTTGATCCCCATGGCTGTTCCGTGTGTCTGGATGAAAAACTGGTTGTTGAAGGTGAAGACATTGTGGTCCAGGATGAAGCGGATGAGTTGTAAAATTGCATCTGGAAACTGGCAGTTGTTGGTGTTGAGTACTGAGGCAGTTGCAGCAAAGCCATTGTCGTGGGGGATGTTGCTGTAGAGCGCCGAAACATCCATTGTGACGAGGAGTTTCCCTGTTTCAACTGTTCCATGTATGCTGAGTTTCTGTAGGAAATCCCTAGTGTCGTGACTAAAGCAGGGGGTTCTTTGTACAATGGGTTTCAGGATGCCCTTGACGTAGCTGGAAGGTTCTTGCACAGAGTCCCATTGCCCAATATGATGGGACTGCCGGATGTGTTTGCCTTATGTATCTTTGGGAGCCAGAGCAACCTCTGCAAGACATGCCAGATTATCGACATTTTTGCCATCATCTCACATGAGCACACCATTCACCAGGTACACGATACATACCCTTTGACTCGACCAGTGTTGTCTATCTGATATGCTGCAGGAAAGGATGTCCCGAGGCATGGTACATAGGGGAGACCATGCAGACATTACATTACAACAATGGATGAATGAACACCGTTCGACAATCACCAGGCAGGAGTGTTCTCTTCCTGTTGGGGAACACTTCAGCAGTCGGAGGCATTCAGCCTCTGATCTCCGGGTGAGCATTCTCCAAGGTGGCCTTCATGACGTATGACAACGCAGAATCGCCTAGCGGCCAAGTTCTGCACATATGAAGGCGGCCTCAACCGGGATCTTGGATTCATGTCGCACTATCTATAACCCCATGAGTTGTCTGGGCTTGCAAGATCTCACTAAGTGTCTTGGCTGGAAACAATTCACACCTCTTTAACCTGTGCTTAACCCTCTCTCCACTTACATTGTCTGAAATTGTAAAGGCTTGATTACTGTAAAGACTTGCATTCTAACCATTGTCTTGTAAATTGAGTCTGTGTCTATGTATGCCTTGTTTGTGAACACAACTCTTCATTTACCTGAAGAAGGAGCAACATTCTGAAAGCTTGTGCTATCAAATAAACGGGTTGGACTTTAACCTGGTGTTGTAAGACTTCTTACTGTGTGAACCCATTAGACACATTGAAATATAGAAAATAAATGCAGGAGTAGGCCATTCAGCCCTTTGAGGTACGTTGTTCACTTTGATCATGGCTGATCATCAAATTCAATATCTTGATCCTGCCTTCCTCCTAGATGCCTTGATCTTTATAACCCTAAGAGCAGGAATCTAACTTCTTGAAAGCACACAACATTTTGGCCTCAAGTATTTTCTGCAGTAGTGAATTCCATACATTCACCACCTTCTGGGTGAAGAAATTTCTCCTCATCTTAGACCTGAAAAGGTTTATCCCTTAGCCTCAAACTATGATCCCTAGTTCTGGACTCCCCCACCATTGGAAACATCCTTTCTGAATCTATCCTGTCTAATCCTGTTAGAATTTTATAGAATCATTACTACATAATGTGAACAGTGGGGTCCTAGCACAGATCTCTGCAGTACCACACTAGTCAACATCTGTCAATTGGGAAAAGATCCATTTATGACAACTTTTGGCTTCTTATATGCTGATCAATTTTCTATCGATCTCAAGAGACTACCCACAATCTCATATGCTTTAACTTTACATAATAGGTTGCTATGTGACAGCTTGTCGAAAACCTTCTGAAAGTCTAAACAAACCACATCTACTGTTCTCCCTGGTTTACTAGTCTACTAAGTCTACCAGTTACATCCTCAAAGAATTCCAATAGATTCATCAAGCATGATTTCCCCTTTGTAAACCCATCTTGACTTTGTCTGATTATACCATGGTTTTCCAAATGCTGAGCTACAAAATCCTTGTAAGTAGACTTCAGTAACTCCCCCAGTACCGACGTTAGGCTTATTGATCTATAGCTCCCCTGTTTTCTCTCTACCTCCCTTTTTGAATACAGACTTACATCAGCTGTTCCAATCTGTAGGAAAGAGTCCAGAGACCAAAGAATTTTGGAAAATGACTACTATGGATCTACTTTTTTCAGAGTCAATTCCTTAAGTACTCCAGGATGAAGATTATTAGGCCCTGGAGATTCATCCACCTTCAATCCCATCAAATTTCCAAACCATTTCTATACTATTACAATTTTCCAGTCAGAAAAGCATCCTTCTACCATCAAGCTCTGCTTCCTGCCATTCAGCCAATTCTGAATCCAATTTGCCAAATTTCCTTGGATCCCATGGGCTGTCACGTTCGTTATCTGCCTCCTATGTAGGATATTATCGAAAGTCTTGCTGAATTCTAAGTAGACAATGTCAAGTGCATTGCCATCATCTGCATTCCTGGTCGCATCTTTGAAAAATTCAATCAAGTGGTCAGATGTGACTCCCCTAAACAAAACCATGCTGATTTTTGTTGATTAATCCCTACCTTTCCAAATGCAGATTAATTCTGCTTCTCAGAATTACTTCCAATACTTTCCCCACCACTGAGGTTAGACTGACTGGCCTGTAGTTTTCTGGTTTATCCCTTCCTCCCTTCTTGAATCATGGCACTAGAATCATTGGCTGTCCTACAGTCCTCCAGTACCTCTCCTATGACCAAACAGGGATTAAAAATTGTTGCCAGAGATTCTGTTTCTTCCTCCCTTGCCTCACCCAATAGCCTGGGATACAGTTCATCTGGCCCTAGAGATTTATCTATTTTAAAGTCTGCCAGACCACCAGACCACTCAGAATTCCTCTCTGTCTGTGTTAACTTTTTAATTGTATCACAGTCCGTCTCTGTGATTTCTATACCCACATTGTCTCTCTAACTAGTGAACACCAACAGAGAGTATTCATTTAGAATCCTACCTAGGTCCTTTGGCTTCACACAAATTACCACTATGCCCCTTAATGAGTCATTCTTTTTCCCTAGTTATCCCTTTACCTTATAATTACTTGAAAAACAATTTAGGATTTTCCTTCATAACTCAATCAACAGCACAAGAAGCTTGCTATATGTAATTCTGCTGTTGCATTTTCTACTGTGCAACAGTGATTACATTTCTAAGCTCCTTCATTGACTATAAAGTACTTTAGAGCGTGTTATATAAATGCAAGTCTCTCATTCTCTTTCATTGGCCCCATTCATCACATGTGGGAAGCCAACGGCCTATTGAATTAAATATCAGGGCCAAATCAGGATTCCCACTGGGCAGCACACCCATCACGATTCACCCAGCCTGCCCCACTGGCATCGATCAGGTTCCCATCCAGAGCAGGACTAAACAAACCTCAAGCATGCTATGCAACAACCATTAAGCTGTCAATCAAAAGCTAGTTGAGGGTGTTGCATTGTGAAATTGAGTGAAAAAAATATTCAAAGATTTGCAATGGATTTCAAAGGACTTCAAAGGCTTACAAAGATTTTCAAAGGATATCAGCTTTCTGAGAAGGCTTAGAGACTGGACATGCAGTGTTAAAAGAATGTGGTTGAGTGAGCACATGTGGAGCAGAAAATCCTCCCCTATATGTAGGATTCCGCTATGGTCAATGAAAACAACCTGACCATTTCAAAGTTTTGACAGTATACAGACAAGAATGAAGATTCTGATCAGAGTGCTGCCTGAAATCAACATGCCAAAAGTGATCTTCAGGTTTCCTAGGGCTTGAAAGAGAAATCCAGCCATAAGACCCTCCCCACCTTGGGAGAGTTTCCTGAGGTCAACCCTTTGCCCCGAGCCGAAAACCTCTCAACCCTCACGTCGCTTGGGGGACTCCTTCCTTTGTAGTCTGCCAGTGGCAGAGTGATACGTGGGCAGATCATTTACCTCCTTGACCCACCCCAGCGCATCAGATCGAGGTGTCAGCCAGGATGTAACTGCCAGAGTGCCAGGAGTAAATGTAAAGTTGACACTGTCAAGGAGTGGAACCTGGAAAGAACTGGGGGGATTCTGAGGAAATAAAGCCTGAGGAGACCCTATATAGAAGGCTTTGTCTGGTGGAGTTTGGGGTGACCCATTCGGTGGTGAGGGTTGAGATATTCCCCTGGGTTATGGTGGGGGGAGTATTACCTTTTCTGTTGTGAGGGGGCCTGTGTCTGAACACTAAGATTAGGGCACCCTTTAAAGAGACTTCCTGGATCTCAGAAAAATCAGGCCGGCTGTCATGTTGTTCCTGTTGCTAAGATTTGCATTGATCAGGTGGGTGAATTTCACTTGAGTGGTGCTGCTAATGTGAAATTTGCTGCCACAATTGCTAACTTTTTTTGAAGTGTCCAAAATTTATTTAGTTGCAAATAAAGAATATTAATGGATAAGCCGGGGGGGGGGGGGGGGTGGAATGGTGTACAGAAGAGTAGGATTTAACTAGGTGGGATATTAAAGAGTGTGGAGAGTGAACAGGATAGTCAGCTAGATCATAGAAAAGAGCTGCACTGAAAGGGGCTATTTAGTTAATCACTGGCTTGAGTCCTGGCTCGTTCAATACGTAATCTCCAGCTTGCTCCCCACATCCTGACACTATTTCTTCTTCAAATATTTATCTGATTTCCTTTTGAAAGTAACCATTCAATCAGGCAACCTTATTCCAAATCCTAAGTTCTCATTGTATTATGAAGTTTCACCTCATGGTTTGAACTGTTGTCACAGTTCAGATGGCTTGGCACTGCACTGACATTATGTTTGGCCTCAGCACCCTGGATCAATAACGATTCCCATTTCTGATCATTATCCACTGACGCTGACTAGCGAATGAGATTAGTGATACCTTCCAAAGTCGAATAGGTCCACTGCTATAGAGTGCCTCAAATGTTGCTCAAGACAAGGTGCCGCTCCTCAGTGAGTACCTACACCCTATAGAGAGAAGAGGAAAAAACATTTGACATAATTTCTTTTTCGGAAGATTTTCCCTCAAAGTAACTTCAGAATTTCTGAGATTTTTTAGGTAAAGTTGTGATGCCAGAGCTGGGGGAGGAAATTCATGGTGGGGAAGATCACTATCTCTTCAGGTCATTCATGCAATGTCTGGACTTCCATTTGCACCAATGTACTTTCTCTCCCTCTCCTTTTACTACCTATCTCACTTTCTTTCTATGCCTATTTCTTTCCTTGAGTCCCCCATGTCTTCCTTCCTTTGTCTCCTTCTTCTTCCTTTTCTGCTTGTCCACCCTCTCTCTTTCTTTCTCTAGCTTTACATCTTGTTCTGCCTCTTCTTCTCTCCCTGTTCCCTCTCTTTGTCATTCTCGCTCTTTCTCCACTTGTTATTCAGTCTTTCTCTCCCTACCTCTCACCATCTCACCCACTTTCCTTGTCTCTGTTTCCCTCCTTATCTCTCTTTCTTTTTCTCTCTTTCCCTCAACTTTTCTACTGCTCTCACTCTCTCTCTCTCTACCTGCAGGTCAGAGAAAAGAATGTGGACCCGGAAACAATGCTGTTACCCTATCTCAGGAGGACTCGTATCCTTTCACTCTGTGAATCACAATAATGTATGGGCACCAGAGCTTCAGAAATGTCCATCCCTCAGATCATTGAAGTACTGTTTTATAAACTGGGTGCTATAGCATTGTTTTGAAAGGGCACAATTTACACTAATTAATATTAATTAACAAATGAAAGCATAATATGTAGTACCGTAGTAACAATAACTTGAATTGTGGCTGATGTGGTTGAATTATAACTGTCCACTGACATGGCCTATTAGGCCACTCAAGGGCAATGCAGGATGGGTAAATATTGTGACATCAACATCAGCACCTTTAAGATAGTAAAACACGGCAAGGTGTTCCACAAGAGTGAATATTTTCAAACTAAATTGACAAGAGATACATAAAGAGATATTAGAGGAGATAACCAAGCTTGGTCAATGAAATAGACATTAAGGAGTTGCTTAAGAGAAAAAGGATTGTGTCACGATTACAAAAAAGGCATTTCCTTAAAGTGGTCTGTGAATTAAGAATTTGTATTCAGCACCCTTTTACTTTGTGAAAAAGAAAACAGCAGGCAAGCTTTAGTTTAAACAAAATAAGGTTAGTTTATTACAAAACTACTATTGGTACTTACAAAGAAAAATGATAAAGGTATTAATTAGAATACATCTACAGTGATTAAAATACAGATAAAGCATGTTTTAAAAGATAAATTTCAAATCAGCCTTTGAGATATGTTACAGGCCTGTTGCTTAAATTCCTTCTTCTTGAAGTGAAGAGGTTAAAACTTGAGGTTCAGTTCAGTTGTGATGGCTTTTGTAGTTGAAGAGTTGAAGCTTGCTTTTGTAAGTGGAATCAACATGCAGAACAGATCATGGGTGTGAGTGAAAGCTCCTGTTTTCACTGTTGCAGTACAGCAGGTGATCACCTGTAATAGCTTGATTTAAACAGCCTTCTGCTGTTTCTGAAACCTTTCTCAGTCTCTCCCTGTTGAGAAGTCATTTCTGCTTCAAGGTATCTCCCGCATGATGTTCATGATCGTTCTCTCTTTGGGCAGCTTCCAGCCTTTTCCTATATTATGAAATCCAAGCTGACGAATTAAACTTCCATATTCAGTGTCGGCTATTCAAATAGCCTTTCTCTCAACGGGTTCTTTATTCAGCTTTTTATCAAAGTTGTCGTCAGACAATTACCTTTGTTCTGAAGGAAGACCAGCAAGTGCAAGGATCTCATTTACACTCATGGAACACATTAAATTTAAAAATGTCTTTTCTGATCTTTCTCAAGGTGGGCAGTTTGACAAGGTTTTGAACCAGTACAGAAAGATACCAAGTTGTATACTTTTTCTGAACAAAGGGTTTCTCAAAGTTAATTTTAACAAATGTGTTTTGCAAACATTTGTCCTTAAAAATCTATATCTTAATCACACGTTCATGAAATTAGAGAAATGGAAGGTAATTCCAGAGCTTGGGGCCTTGACAAAGGCATAGCTGCCAATGATGGAGTGACTGTAACTGAGGACGCTCAAGAGGCCAAAATTAGTTGAGCGAAAGGTCTCAGAAGGTTGTAGGACGATGTTATAGAAGTGGAAATAAGTTTAGTGCTGGTGTGATTATAGAATCTAAGAGGTTCTATTGAATGAAAGTAAAGCACCCAGCACTTGAAGGTAACAGAAAATAAACAGGTGATGCTGTTGAGTTTGTGGCCTAGACCTAAGACAAAATTTTGTCTGAATTTGACTGAATTTCATCTGAATTTGACGAATTTCGTCAGCCTTCTAGAAACCTAACCTCTAAACTTTCCCACAGTTCTCACACTGAACTCAAATCATCCTTCAGTTTTTCTCCAATCTTCCCTCTTGCATTCTCAAGCTCATCTTGTCCATGATACCCATCTCCTACTCCCTCAATTCTATTCCCATACAACTTCCAACTTTTCCTCCTAAACCTCATGTTTGCTAACATTATTGACGATTTTCTCTCTTCAAATCTTGTTCCACTCTTTTGTAAATCAGCTGCTATCACTCCTCTTAAAAAAATATCCTGACCCCACCATCCTTACTGACTACCATTCCACCTATAACCTGCTTTTCCTTTCCAAAGTTCTTGAACATTTTGTTGCATTCTAAATCTATTTCTTTCTGGAAATCCCATGTTTGAAGCTCTCTAATAAGGTTTCTGCCATGACACAGTACCGAAACAGGTTTTATTGAAGTCACAAATAACATCCTATTTAACCATGACAAAGGTAAACTTTCCTACCTCGACCATCTCAATCTCACTTCAGCCTCTGACACAGCTAACCACATCATCCTCCTCCAACATCACTCTACTGCCTGCCAGCTGAACTGAATTGCTTTCAGCCAATTCCATTTTCATTTACTTAATTGTAGCTAGAGGATCACATGCAATGGCTTATATTCCTGCTCAACACCACCATTTCTGATGAGTCCCAGGGATCAATCTAGGTCTCCCCCATTTCTCATCTGCCTGCTTCCCCTTGGCAACATCATTTGAAAGCACAATGTCAATTTTCACATGTACACTGATGACACCCAGCCAAATCTCACCTCTGCTCCTCCACTGTTGCTAAATTATCAGAGTGCTTATCCAGCATATAAAAAGGGATAAGCAGAAATTTCCACCATTTAAAGACTGGAAGTCATTATTTTAGTCCCCTCTCCAAACTCCATGCCCTAACTACCAACTCCCTCTCTCTCTGACAACAGTCTGGGACTAAACTAGTGTGCTTGCAATATTGCTGGCACATTTGATTCCAAGACGAGTTCTGAGCACATATTTGCTAAGACCGCTTATTTCCACCTTGTAACATTGCTTGGATTCACTCCTGTCTCAGCTGAACTTCTGCTAAAGCCCTCATTCATGCCTTTGTTTTCTCTTGACTTGACTATTTTAATGTATTCACATCTGGTCTCGAACTTCCAGCCTTTGTAAACTTGAGATAATCCAAATCTCTACTGCTGGTAACCTACCTTGTACCAAGTCCTGTTCATTTGTCAGTTCTCTGATCACTGATCTACTTTGGCTGTTGGTTGTGCAATGCCCCAATTTTAAAATTCTTATCCTTGTTTTCAAATCCCTCCATGGCCTTGTTCCTTCTTATTGCTGTAATCTCCTCCAGCTCACAACCCTCCAAGATCTGCACTGCTGCAGTTCCGTGCTCTTACTCATGCCCGGTTTTATTTGTTCTGCAATTGATGCCTGTGTCTTCTTTTGCTAAGTCTCATCAGAGCAGGTGGAGAAGGTTGTGAAGAAAGCATATAGTATGCTAGCCTTTATAGGAAGGGGTATAGAGTACAAGAGCTGGCCTTTAATGTTGCAGTTGTATAAAACGTTAGTTAGACCTCGTTTGGAATACTGTGTCCAGTTCTAGTCGCCTTACTACCAGAAGGACGTGGAGACTCTGGAGAGAGTGCAGAGGAGGTTTACCAGGATGCTGCCTAGTATGGAAGGTCTGAGTTACGAGGAGAGGTTAGGCAAATTGGGACTGTTTTCCTTAGAAAGACGTAGAATTAGAGGAGATCTAATAGAGGCGTACAAGATTATGAGGGGTATAGATAGAGTAAACAGGATTAAGCTTTTTCCTAGGATGGACTCAAATAGCACGAGGTGTCACGGGCTTAGGGTGAGGGGGGTAAGGTATAATTTGGATGCTAGAGGGAGTTTTTTCACACAGAGAGTGGTGGGGGTATGGAATGCGCTGCAAGTAAAGTAGTGGAGGCAGGCATTCTGGAGTTATTTAAGAGATACTTAGATGGGCACATGAACAGAATGGGAATGGAGGGGTATAGAAAACTGATTTAAAATAGGGATATGAGCCTTAGGAGTCTCTGGGAAGTGTGTAAATAGACGATGATATTGACGTACTTGTTTTTATCCTACAGGTTCTTTGGTCTGTCTTGTTGTCTAACAAGGGGCATACATGGGCATACATGCAAGGCTTCTGGAGAAGGTGAGAGGGCATGGGATCCAAGGGGCTTTGGCCTCGTGGATCCAGAACTGGCTTGCTGGCAGAAGGCAGAGAGTGGTTGTGGATGGGTCTTGTTCTGCATGGAGGTCGGTAACCAGTGGAGTGCCCCAGGGATCTGTTCTGGGACCCCTGCTGTTTGTCATTTTCATAAATGACCTGGATGAGGAAGTGGAGGGATGGGTTAGTAAGTTCACGACGAACAAACGTGTGTTGTGGATGCTCTGGAGGGATGCCAAAAGTTGCAGTGGGACATAGACAGGATGCAAGACTGGGCGGAGAAGTGGCAGATGGACTTCAACGCGGATAAATGTGTAGTGGTCCATTTTGGCAGGAATAATGGGATGAAGGAGTACAATATAAGGGGTAGGAGTCTTAGCTGTGTTGTAGAGCAGAAGGATCTCGGGGTCCGGGTCCATAGGACTCTTAAATCGGCCTCGCAGGTGGAGGAAGTGGTCAAGAAGGCGTACGGTGTACTGGCCTTCATTAATTGAGGAATAGAGTTTAGGAGTCAGGAGGTAATGATGCAGCTCTATAAGACTCTTGTCAGACCCCAGTTGGAGTATTGTGCGCAGTTCTGGTCGCCTCACTATAGGAAGGATGTAGAGGCTATTGAGAGAGTGCAGAGGAGATTTACAAGGATGCTGCCTGGATTGGGAGGCAGGCCTTATGAAGATAGGTTGAGGGAGCTGGGACTCTTCTCACTGGGGAGACGTAGGTTGAGAGGCGACCTGATAGAGGTTTATAAAATGTTGAGAGGAATAGATAGGGTGGACTCTCAGAGACTATTTCCCCGAGCTGAAATGGTCACTACGAGAGGACACAGATTTAAGGTGCAGGGAAGCAAATACAAAGGAGATGTCAGGGGTAGGTTTTTCACTCAGAGGGTGGTGAGTGAATGGAACCAACTGCCATTGGAGGTTGTTGAGGCAAACTCACCGGGGTCTTTTAAAAGACTTCCGGATGAGTATATGGAAAAGAATAGGATGGGGGTTATAGATAGGTCTGTGGATTGGTAGATGTGATCGGCGCAACTCGTGGGCTGAAGGGCCTGTTTGTGCTGTATTGTTCTATGTTCTATATGTTCTATACACATGATGAGTCGTGAGAGGGCTGCTCTTGGATTTTGAAAGTATCCAAGTGCTTCATGTTGTTAGTATATGCTTGACCTGGACCATTTGATGGGCAACACGACAGCTCAGTGACTATTTGCTGTGCTGTGCAGATACATGGATTTGGGCCTGTGTCTGTGGGAGTTTGCGCATTCTCTCCGTGCTTGCGTGGGTTTTCTCTGAGTGCTCCGGTTTCCTCCCACATCCCAAAAATGTGCTTTTAGGCTAATTGGCAAAACAAATTCTCCCTAAATTGTCTCAAATTTGGTTTTTAATCCACAGATCTATAAACATAGACAGGGATCAAGGGTAGAGGTGGGAACATCGAGGTGGCGGCGCGGGCTCGTTGGGCTGAAGGGCCCTTTCCCATGCTGTTTTGTTCTTTGTTCACTGGAACACCCTTCCCAAACCTCTATGCCTCTCATTCCTCCATTAGGATGCTCTGTAATATTTTCTTCTTCGACCAAGTTTCTGATCGTCTGCCTAATATCTCCTTACGTGCCAAGATATAATTTTTATTTGATAACATACCTATGAAGTGCCTTGGAATGTTTTGCTATGTTGAAGTCGTTACATCAAGTTGTTGTTGTAAATGATAGGAAGGCTTTGCTGAGTCTTCAGATATCTAGAGGCGGGTTCTCCTGCCTCCCCCCCCCCCCCCCACTCCCCATGGGAATCATAGTGGACAAGGGGCGGTTGACCTCAGGTGGGATTTTCTGGTTTTGGGGCAAGTGCAGCTGAAAAGTCCTGCCCATAATTTATGTCGCTGGTCTAGTTGAAGTTTTGGTCAATGACAATTCCCAGGATGGTGGACTCAATGTTGTTAAATATCCAGGGGAATTAGTTTGAATCTTTCTTGTTGGTCCCTTGAGCCTGCTCCACCATTCAATTCGATTGTGGCTATCTGAATCTCAACTCAATCTTCTCACTTTGACATCCTTCTATTGCTCTCAGCCTTGACCTACAGTGGATCCCCGGCACCACAGCTTTCTGAGGCAGCCACCTCCCTACCAACTGAGGTGAAATTCAGTTGAAGCCTGAGTCTGATATTTCTCATTCAGCTCATCGAACCAGTGCTAACTCTCATATACAATGAACCCCACTCCCTTGCTCTTTCTTCATAGCCTTGCAATATTTTCCCTTCAAGAATTTATTCCATTCCTTTCGAAAGTCACTATTAAATCTGCTTCCAACAATCTTTCAGGCATTGCATTTCAGAACAGAACAACTCGGCATTAAAAAAACTTGTTTCATCTCTTGTTTGTATTTTGCCAATTACCTTGAGTTAGTGTCCTCTGATTATAACCTTCTTGCCAGTGAAAACAATTTCTCCTTATCTATCTACACCTTTCATTGTCTATCCAATCTCCTCATAACCTCTCTGCTCACAGCAGAATAGTTTCAGTTTTACTAGTTTCTGCAGATAACTCAAGTAATTGATCACAACAGGAGCTGATTATTACTTCTCTGCCCATTGGACCAAGTGTAACATTTCATTGACCAAAACACCGATGTAGCTCCATTATTTTAGTGCACATTGGTTAAATTTTTCAAGGCTGTTTGTGGATGGTATTAATAAGGTGCCAACCTTGATTGAGACTTTCCCTTGACGTGTGTTTTCAGTCAGGCTAACAGGGACTAAGTATGGCTGTGGTGGAGGAGGTTGTGGAGCATGCACTGTGATGATCTCCAAGTATAATGCCCTGGAAAAGAAGATCATGTATCCTTATGCTGTTTAAGTAATTTCATTGGTAGATGTCCTCAAGGGTGGCCTGAAGAAACTGCACAGCCAGTGTTGTGAATCAATGCAAATTTTAAAAGAAAGAGTAACAGGATGAACATATTGTAGCACGCTAGGAATTGCTTCAATGAGAATCCAAGCAATGGACCAGTAATGGATTGGAAACCTGCTACAACTGAAATGGGTTTTATTTTGGTTTTTTAACCCCAGTTATGGGCATTAGCATCTTATCAATTACAGAGTGTGAGCATGATGGCGACTTGCACTTTATCAGTGAAGGCTCTGTATTTAAAGAGACCTGGCAGGGGTTAGGTTGGATTTGGGAAAACTTGCTTTTGAAGTAAAGGGAAGACAGAGATGAATAGAGGACATGAGAAGGTTCTCGAATTCTTCCCTGCATGTCATGGTGGAGGTGCTCAGTGCCAGAAGAGAGGTTGCCTTTCCCATGGATGGGAGGAAAAAGCCAGCTACCTTATTTAAGCAAGGGTGACTGAAAGTAGCACAGGTTGTGAGCAATAGGAACACTGTGACCATCATAGGAATTCAGAGCAGCAAAAAGCTGATAATCTCATCATGTCCAGAAAGGTAAGCATCATCTGACTTTTTGGTGGAATCCATTACTCTCTGACTTGTATTGTCCTACACAGTACTCACCCAATTGAACATATCTCACAGTTTCAACAAACAGGATTCTCAAATCTCTGACTGAATTGACAACGCTTATACTCACCTTCATCCCATTGGCTCTCATATGCATCTATCATGGTTAACTTCCATAAATGTAATCATTCCAACCTGAGCATAATTATGTTTCTAAAAATCTTACCTTTGCCTTCCCTCATCACAAGAGAAGAGAATTCAAGCTTCTGGGAGAGGCAGAGAATAAGGGCTGGAATGTAATCACGGCCATCCTGACTGCTTTGGGAGAAAACATCTTGAAGATTGATTGGGTGGTGCAGACAATGGGTATTGGCAAAGGGAAAATGGAGGCAGCCCACAGACTTGATGACAACCTTAGATGATGCATTGCCATTTGGCACTTAACAGTCGCTCATGTTGAATTGACGTTAGTATTACTAAAATGTCACAAAGTATACTATTATGAATTTGTACCCTTTCTCAATGTCAGTATTAACTCATATCTTTGATGCCCACAGGTCCTTCAAAGCCCCTGCAGAGGTGGGTGAGGAGCCCTCACAGGGTCAGAATTCTGAAGATGCACTAACACATAATTCATATGCATTCTCCACCAGTACATGTACAGACAGCTAGGTAAATACTACAATAGAGAAAGCAGGGTGGTTATGGGGAAGGACTTGTCACATGTGAACAGGAGCAGGTGTTGCTGACAGGGAGAGCAGTGGGTAGTTCCCATCAGAGGGTGCAAGATACTTCAACTCTATTTAGCTGGATGTAGAACCTCAGGGGTCATTAATGAAAAAAGAATGTGTGAAGCAGCAACAGGAAGTGTGTGCATTTCTATCAGCATTTTCAGAGTACTGCTGGAGAGAGATTATAGGACTTAATCTCTAGTATGATTTCCAAAATGTCTCAGGCTGCTCTCCATCTTCATGGAAAGAGTGACCACCTGCAAGGTGACTTAGATATGGCTGGTGACTGAGGGCACACTAGCCCAAGTCTGTGTGGAATTTGCATGTTCTCCTCATGTCTACATTGTTTTCCTCTGGGTGCTCTGGTTTCCTCCACTCTCCAAAGATGTGCAGGTTAGGTTGATTGGCCATGCTAAATTGCCCCATAGTGCCAGGGGGAATAGCAGAATAAATATGTGGGATTAAGAGTATAGGGCTTGGGTGTGATCTGGCAGACTTGATGGGCTGAATGGCCTCTTTCTGCACTGTAGAGATTCTATGATCCAGCAAGGCTGCCACTTTATACAGAATGGAGTAAAGTCTCACCTTGGCAGTTTAGCACCTCACTGTCATATAACCAAATAATCTCCAACCATTATCTAACAGGGAAAAAAAGGTGGGAAAGGGAAGTTGGAGAAAGATCACATGTCATGGGACTCTTCCCCAAAAGCTTATTCTTATTCTTGGTCACTCCAACACCCTCCAAGGCAGAAATACACATTCTTCAGCCTGCCCTGTTGACCGAGCCTGGTTCTTCAGTGGTACAGGTAGATAATGGCATGGCCCTAATGGACTCAAATCCAGAAGACATTCACCCAAAGTATCCCATCTATGTAATTTAAGAATAAGCAGCTCACATCCAGCTCTTTAGAAACCACCGAGGTTATACCATGTAGGAGCAATAGGAAATAGATGAAAAAGACTTATTAGTTATAGACTTAGTTCCACTGTTATAGTAGACTTATTAATTCCACTGTTTTCATGGATTAAACATATACTGTATGGGTGATGGATTGAGAATGCTTCAGAGGAAATGCTGCTCTTTCGATCTCAGGCATTTGCTTCATATAGGCATTGAACGTTTTCACTATGCATTCAGCCAGCCGATTTGATGAGTAGTGATCGGGTGCCATATGGATATGTTTTATTCCATTAAAGGTCATGAGCTTCAAGCAATTAGCACTTGCGAATGCTGTCCTATCGTCTGACGCAAATCCTCCTGGTACACCATGTGACATTGGTGCAGCTTCTCAACTGTGGAATGTGAAGTAGTGGACTTCATTTTCAATATTACCATTCATTTCAAATAGGCAACCATGAACAAAAGAAACATCATGCCCATTGACAGGCCAACATAATCCATGTGAACTCTTACTCTGGCCAGTTGTGAGGATAGTGTAATCCTTTGGAGAGCGAGTTTGGCTCTTCCCATTGCAGAAAAAGAGTTATTGCTTTACGAATTGCATCATGCCTATCTGGGTGTATCAAAGATAAAAATATTAGTAAGAAGCTATAGCTGGCGGTCTCACATTGATTTAATATAAAAACAGTTGTCAAGCAATGTAACCATTGCAAGTTCCAGCAAATGCTATCAGCTACAGCTCCCTTGCATCCATGGGAATGGCCAGAGTAAGAGTTCACATGGATTATGTTGGCCTGTCAATGGGCACCATGTTTCTTTTGTTCATGATCGCCTATTTGAAATGAATGGTAATATTGAAAATGAGGTCCACAACTTCCACAGTTGAGAAGCTGCACCAATGTCACACGGTGTACCAGGAGGACTTGTGTCAGACAATAGGACAGCATTCGCAAGTGCTAATTTCTTGAAGCTCATGACCTTTAATGGAATAAAACATATCCATATGGCACCCGATCACTACTCATCAAATCGGCTGGCTGAATGCATAGTGAAAACGTTCAATGCCTATATGAAGCAAATGCCTGAGATCGAGAGAGCAGCATAAACTGAGATGCAGAGATAGAAAGAGACACAGAAAGGAGTGACAGCAACTGTGATGGACACAGAAAGGGAATTAGAGAGAGAATGGGAAGGTAGAGGGAGAGATGTTGAGAATTCCTCTGGTAAATTCTTGATTCTTGCCCATGTCAGTTGTTTCTGATGTTTCAGTCTGTACAGACAGCCAGTGCTCAAGAAAGAGTTACATAATAAGGGCTTCATACCACGCAGTTGGCTTCAAAGCCAGTCACTGAATTTCCTTTGCGAGCTTGGAAATATTGTTACTGCTGTTGTTATCCTTTACTGCAACTAACAGTCATTTCTCTGTTAACGCCTGTCTGACTCCTCTCTGCATGCTGTATGGTGCTGCAGTCACTACGGTGGAGGGGATAGGCAGCACCAGAACAAGGATTCACCCAGTACAGGTGAGTATGGATTGGGGGAGGGCCACCATGCAGCAGAGAGTCTTGGCACAATAAAATCACCAAATTTCTGGGGTTCTGAGATAACTGTTTCTGCTAAATTGGGCGAGTGTGAGAGGCTAGACGGTTTAATCCAGGAATATCTGAGGCTGTGAGTGATGGACCCAGGATCTTTCAATATTTCTGAATGAGAGTACTTTATTTACACAAGGCTTGGTACACTCAAGTACCTCACTACTTATTTGTGACAAGCAAAATACTCAGAATGTGAAAATTGTCAACATTTGTTACTCACCACTATTCACTCTGAGAAGGTGGTGGTGGTGATGGAGTACCACCATTCAGTGCTATTAAATACTTGCCATCTCCTTCTTGAAGAGGTGGCAGACATTTAGTAGAACTGAATGATTTATTGGATTCTTCACTTGACAGATAAGAGTCAATTTCATTGTGTGGACTCATATAAAGATGGTGGGTGCGATTCTCTCCATGCCATGCTAATTTTGTAGCGCAGCAGGGTGGGAGAATCTTGCGGCTAGGCATATAGGGATTCGTGCATGTGTTCCCACCGTAAGCATATCTCCCAATACTGGATTTCTGGCACTGTCAAATCTGCACTGGAAACCGGCAGGAAACCAGGTAAGTGATCTTTTTTTAAAATTAAATGTAATTAGTTGATCTGGGAACTGAATTCTCTTGCCTCTCCCACCTGTTAGGAGTATTTCACTCTAGCAGGGTTTACACTAGCGGCCCACTAATGGGGAACTAGAGACCTGACTCTGGTGCAGTGAAACATGGCAATTGGAGCCCCCAAGGGGGTCGGTGGTGGGGGGCTGCCTCTAAGCATGGGCAGCATGGCAGTGCCAGCCTGTGTCCCCTGGCATTGCCCAAGGGGCAAAGTGTCCATGCTCTGGGAGCACCTTGACACTGCCCATCAGACAGTGCCAAAGGGTAAGGCCTATTGGAGGCAGGTCCTGATGGGGAAGAACCTATGGGGCAATCGGTGGGAGGAGTCCTGCTGCCATTCTGCATAGGGATCTATCAGGTTAAGAGGGAGGCCAGCATTCAGGGTGGGCTGGGTTTGCTTGGGGCATTCTGCAGGAAGAATCATCACTGTGGAAGGGTGGGGGTCAAGATCAGGGAAGACAGGGGAGGAGGAGTCTTCTGTGAGAAGTTGGGACTGCTGGGGGAGGGGGAATTACGTGGAGGGGACGCTGGAGATTAGTGCCGCTTGGGACCTTGTGGGAAGGGCTCGGTTGAGGCTAGCCCAGGAATAACAAGGAACAAAGAACAAAACAGTACAGGAAACAGGCCCTTCAGCCCAACGAGCCCACGCCGCCACCTCGATGTTCCCACTTCTATTCATGATCCCTGTCTATGTTTATAGATCTATGCATTGGAACCAAATTTGAGACAATTTAGGGAGAATTTGTTCTGTCAATCAGCCTAACAGCACATCTTTGGGATGTGGGAGGAAACTAGAGCACCCGGAGAAAACCCACGCAAGCACGGGGAGAATGCGCAAACTCCCACAGACACAGGCCCAAATCCATGTATCTGCACAGCACAGCAAATAGTCACTGAGCTGTCGTGTTGCCCATCAAATGGTCCAGGTCAAGCATACACTAACGACGTGAAGCACTAGACTACTCTCGAAAAATCCAAGAGCAGCCCTCTCATGACCCACTGCGTGTACGCCCCTTGTTAGACAACAAGGCGGACCGAAGTACCTGTAGGATAAAACAGAAATACATCAATATCATCGACAATTTACACACTTCCCAGGGAACTCCGAAGGCTCTTGATCCCTATTTTAAATCAGTTTTCTATACCCCTCCATTTCCATTCTGTTCATGTGCCCATCTAAGTATCTCTTAAATAACTCCAGAATGCATGCCTCCACCACTTTACTTGGCAGTGCGTTCCATACCCCCACCACTCCCTGTGTGAAAAAACTCCCCCTAGCATCCAAATTATACCTTCCCCCCTCACCCTAAGCCTGTGACCCCTCGTGCTATTTGAGTCCATTCTTAGGAAAAAGCTTAACCCTGTTTACTGTATCGACACTCCTCATAATCTTGTATACCCCTATCAGATCTCCTCTAAGTCTACGTCTTTCTAAGGAAAACAGTCCCAATTTGCCTAACCTCTCCTCGTAACTCAGAGGAGAGTTACCATACCAGGCGGCATCCTGGTAAACCTCCTCTGCACTCTCTCCAGAGTCTCCATGTCCTTCCAGTAGTAAGGTGACCAGAACTGGACACAGTATTCCAAATGAAGTCTAACCAATGTTCTATACAACTGCAACATTAAAGCCAGCTCTTGTACTCTGTACCCCTTTCTATAAAGGCTAGCATACCATACGCTTTCTTCACAACCTTCTTCACCTGCTCTGCCACCTTCAGAGACTTGTTCACCTGCATCCCCAGGTCCCTCTGCGTTTCTATACTCTTAATAGGTCCACCCTCCATCATATACCTCCCCACTACATTCTTTCTCCCAAAATGCATCACCTCTAATTTATCAGGATTGAATTCCATCTGCCATCTATCTGCCCAAGCTACCAGCCTATCTATGTCCTGCTGTATCGCCTGACAATGTTCCTCACTATCCACAAACCCAGCCATCTTTGTATCATCTGCAAACTTGCTGATCACCCCACTTACTCCCTCTTCCAAGTCATTTATATATATTACAAATAAAAGAGGTCCCAGTACCAAGCCCTGCGGCATACCACTAGTGACCGACCTCCAGCTAGAAAAACACCCTTCAATTATTACTCTCTGTCTCCTATTACCAAGCCAGTTACTTATCCATCTAGCTACCTGTCCTTGTATTCCATTAGCCTTGACCTTTTCAACTAACCACCCATGAGGAATTTTGTCAAACGCCTTACTGAAATCCATATAGACGACATCAACAGCTCGCCCTTCGTCGACCGTTTTTGTCACCTCCTCAAAAAATTCTACCAGATTTGTAAGGCACGACCTCCTCTTAACAAAGTCATGCTGCATATCCCTAATCAGATTGCAATGCTCTAAGTGCTATACATCCTATCTCTAAGAATCCCCTCCAACAGCTTCCCTACCACTGACATCAAGCTCATGGCCTATAATTTCCAGGGTTATCCCTACTACCCTTTCTAAACAACGGTACAACATTAGCTATTCTCCAGTCCTTTGGGACCTCACCTGTATTCAAAGAAGAGACAAACATTTGCGTCAGAGGCCCAGCAATTTCACCTCGTGCCTCTCTAAGCAGCCTGGGATAAATGCCATCAGGCCCCAGAGATTTATCAGCTTCTATGTTACCTAGAAGCTCTAACACTTCCTCCCTCGGTATGGATATTTCCCTCAACTGGCCTACAGCTCCCTCAGAGACAGGACCAGTCAACAAGCCCCTCTTCTTTGTGAATACTGATGCAAAGTATTCATTCAGGATCTCCCCCATTCCCTCGGGCTCTAAGCGTAGTTCCCCTCCTCTGTCCCTAAGAGGTCCGATTTTTCCTCTAACCATCCTTTTATTCCTAACATAGGAGTGAAAAGCCTTTGGATTTTCCTTAATCCTATCTGCCAAAACCATTTCATGCCCCCTTTTTGCCCTTCTAACTCCCCGTTTGAGCTCCCTCCTACTCTCTCTATATTCCTCCAATGCTCTCTCCGTTCCCAGCTGCTTTGACCTATCATATGCTCTCTTTTCTTCCTAACCAAGTCCTCAATATCCCTAGTAATCCACGGCTCTCTAATCCTACCTTTCCCATTCCTTCCTCTTGGCTGGCACATATCTTTCTTGCAACATTTTCAGTATTCCCTTGAAAGAATCCCACATGCCTAGCGTAGACTTACCCATGAACAACCATTCCCAATCAGTTTCCATAAGTTCCTGCCTAATCCGACTGTAGTTAGCCTTCCTCCAATTCAGCACCCTCCCCCGAGGACAACAAGCATCCTTTTCTATCTGTATCCTAAATTGGACAGAATTGTGGTCACTGTTAGCCATATGTTCTCCTACTACAACCCTAACCACCTGACCTGGCTCATTATTCAGAACTAAATCCAATATAGCCCCCTCTCTAGTCGGACTAGCAGTCGGGAAAGTTGTGGTTGAGCCATGAGGGGTTGGGGCTGACAGCACTGTAGTGGTCCCAGACTGGCCAGCAATCGAGCTAGCCAGCAAAAAGGGAGGCTGCCAGTTTGGGGCCACTTCGCATGTACAGAGGGCCACTGGTTTCAGCCTCCTGGGTGGGAATAGGCCCCACCTCCTGAAATAATGATATCCATGCTGGGGGCTTCTGCATTGCACAGAATATGGGAGACTCTAGTGTGAACTCCCACTGAAATGAACACTGAATTATTCCAGTTTTTCCATGAATTTGACACTTCGAATTTTTTTGGGGAGAATTCTGGCTGGTAAATTTCCTGTCCCAGGTGCATTCATGAACCAGTTTTTAACAACACAGTTTTACTCACATTTGTTAAATTCAAATTCAATCCCTTGAAATGTTATACCTCCTTTGAATTATTGGTCCAGTAATATAAACACAATATTGTTGCTGCTATTCCTGCAGATGAGGAGATTCTAATCAGATCAGGTTCACTGTAGACACATTGTTCCTTTGCTGAAATGTTTTAAATTCTGTAAGTGCAGATGGTACATCTGCTTGACTATGTGTTGTGTTTTCTGGTTCCCACAATCGCACTTTAGACTTACAATGCTGGAACTTCATCAAGTGCTCCATGTAGCTAGTGCACTGATAGATTGACACATTGTTACTTCGCAGGACTCCATTACAGCAATGCAGCCTGAGCTATATATTCATTATTTAGTTTTATATTCATTAATTAGTTCCGAGTTCCTAATGAATAATATAACAGTGTAATAGTATGATACTGTGCTGTTTAAATCAGGAAGGTTCCAGATTTGACCCCATGACCTTGACTTCTGTCAGCCAGACAACTGATACTAGTTACAATCTGAAGCCAACAAATTTAGCCTGAAGTAGGGCTGCACGCTCTGGCCTCAAACAAGGAGATGCTTCAGGTACAGGCTAAATACATTCCAACATAAGATCTGATGAAAACAGTGGGGACAATGTGGAAGGAAGGCTGAACAAGGGTGGGACGATCGAAGAGCGAGGACTCACAGTGGTAGGTGAAGGAGTAAGGGGGTGAGTAGGATGACAAACAATGGAAGGAAGATTGAAGGGGGCGAGGAAGATGGACTTCTACAAGGTTGCATGAAAAGCTCACAAATAAGGAGTCAAAAGGATACCATATCATCGACTAGAAGGGATGAATGAAAACTCCAGGTAGAGTTGCAAGTGGGGCATGGGTGTCTCATAGATGGAGGGTGATTGAACCAAGCAACAGACTTCTTCTTGAGGCTGCTGACCTTTTCCCTCTGGGTTGCTAATCCTGATCAGTTTGATGAAGAGAGGTGTGCTGGACTATATAAATAGGGTGCCAGGACCTTTGAGCCCGCTAGCTGACAGCAAACAGAAGAATCATCTGCCACTCACCACCTGACTCAGATGGGAACTCCTCTGTTCATAATTAATGAGGTTTCAAGCACAGAATCTGGTTCAGGTTTCTAATCTAGCTAGTGGGAAAGGTGCTGCAGGAGCAGGAATTCTGCTCAGAGTTAATGTTTTGAATTGAATTCAATTTCTTTCCTGCTGAGTTTTTTCAGCAATTTTTACTTTTACTTCTGTAGTATTTTGCTTTTATTTCTATAAGCAGATTGTGCGTGACTAATTTTTTGAAGAAGTAACAAAGAGGTTGATGAAGGGAAAGCAGTGAATGTTGTCTATATGTATTTTAAGAAAGTATTTGACAAAGTACCATTTGAAAGGTTACTTAACAAATTGGGGTTAATGGAATAGATGGGTCGGTGCCAATTTGGATAAAAAATTGGCTTATGGACAAAATTTTCTTTGGGTAAATGGTGACAGACAATAAGTACCAAGCTTGTCAGTGACACCCTGAAACAAATACGAAGAAATGGCTTGAGTATAAAAAGAAATCCAGAACAAGTGAGCAGGGGAAATATTAGGGGAAATATTTTTTTGATTTCAATTATTTCACAAGTGATAGAAAAATAATGAGTGATGAGGAGTTCTGAGCCATGTGATCTGTTGGGAATCGTGCTGGATCTTCACAGATAGTGAGTGATTGATGTGTTAAAATCCTGAGCACAGCACTGTGGAAGGTTTCCAGGGGCTGGTTGCTGCTTTGACATGCACAAGTTACGACAAAATGAATCACGGGCTCGACAGGCATTCAAATGGGTTACGCATCAACTGAGTTTTACGTAAGTTATCTGATTTTTATTTCCACTACGAACAACATGCATTTGCTGGTGTCAGAATGCAACAAATTAACAACATACATTTACTGCTGGTTCAGCAGGTCAAAAATCTATTTCATTATTGTGAAATGTTACAAACAAAAATAAATTAAGCAATTTATTCATTATCTTTCTCTCTGTTTCCAACTTTACCTCCTCCTCTTTGACCAGGAGCGCATTGCCAAGGCACATGGTTCCCAGTGTGGGTTCTGCACCCCAGGAATGGTGATGTCCATGTATACCTTGCTTAGGAACAATCCAAACCCCAGTACAACACAGTTGCATCAATCCCTTGCAGGTAAGAACCCATTTTCAGAAATAACATCTGGCAAGCTGCATTAACTTGAGATTTTTTTGAAGAATTAATTTCTCTTGAGACTAGTTGGATAATTGTTATGTTTTCATGTTGTTCTTAGTTGAAGCGAGAGTACTTTAAGCGACCGATCACAGGATGTCCTGATGATGTCATCAGCCATTTGTGTGGGTAAACGGTCAGTCTATCCCAACAGCCTATAGAGTAAATATCTTTCCAAAAAGCTCTTGCTTGTTTGTACCTTCGTGGTCTGCAAGCCCATCCTTTAAAAATACAACAGGAAAATTGGCAATGAGGTGGCTGATCACCATTGCAAATATCCAAAAAAGAATTGCAGAGATCTGGTGGAGAAAAAGATAAGTTAAATTAGGAAGTTAAAAAACATCATTGTACGAAAGCTGGTGATGGAGGAGTGCTGAATAATGGTAGCAGCCATTGAAGGAACTGAAATTTAAACAAATGTTTTAGAGAAACAAGAAAATAAGGTCACCATGGTCACCTTTACTAATATTGATTGGAATAGCTATAGCTCTAGCTCGTTAGAGGGGTCAGTTTTTGTACAAAGTATGCAGGAAGGTTTTTTGACTCAGTATGTAGATAGGCCAACTAGAGGTGAGGCTACATTGGATTTGGTGCTGGGCAATGAGCCAGACCAGGTGTTAGACTTGGAAGTTGGTGAACATTTTGGTGATAGTGACCACAATTCGGTTACGTTCACCTTAGTGATGGATAGGGATAGGCATGAAGCTGGGGGCAGTAGTTATAGCTGGGGGAAGGGTAATTATGAGGCCATCAGGAGAGAATTAGGGTGCATAGATTGGACTAGGAAACTACAGGGACTGGGAACATCTGGAATGTGGAGCTTATTCAAGGAGCAGCTACTGCGAGTCCTTGATAAGTATGTCCCTGTCAGGCATGGAGGAAATGGTCGAGTAAGGGAACCATGGTGTACTAAAAAAGTTAATTCGCTGGTTAAAAGGAAAAAAGAGGCTTATGTCAGGATGAGGCTTGAAGGCTCAGTTAGTGCAATGGATAGCTATAGATTAGCCAGGAGTGAGCTAAAGAGTGAGTTGAGGACAGCTAAAAGGGGACACAAGAAGACTTTGGCTGATAGGATCAAGGAGAATCCTAAAGCTTTCTTTATATATGTTAAGAATAGAAGATTGGTTAGGGCAAGATTAGGGCCAGTCAGAGACAGCAGTGGGAAGTTGTGCGTGGAGCTGAAGAGATTGGAGAGGCACTGAACAAATATTTCTCTTTGGTATTCACGCAGGGAGATGTAAATGTAGTTGTGGAGAACACTGGGATACAGGGTTGCAAACTGGAAAGTACTGAAGTAGATAAGGAGGATGTGCTAGATATTCTTGAGGGTTTGAAGTTAGATAAGTCCCCTGGGCTGGACGGGATTTACACTAGGATTCTCTGGGAGGCGAGAGAGGCGATTGAAGAGCCTCTGGCTCTGATCTTCAGGTCGTTGTTGGTTACAGGTATAGTGCTGGAAGACTGGAGGATAGCGAATGTGGTCCCATTGTTCAAGAAGGGGAATAGAGACTTTCCAGGGAATTATAGGCCGGTGAGTCTTACTTCTGTTGTGGGCAAAGTATTGGAGAGAATTATTAGGGATAGGATTTATAGTTATTTAGAGAGAAATGAATTGATTGGGTTTAGTCAGCATGGTTTTGTAAAGGGCAGATTGTGCCTTACTAACCTTGTTGAGTTTTTTGAAAAAGTGACCAAAGAGGTGGATGGGGGAAAGGCAGTTGATGTGGTACATATGGACTTTAGTAAGGCGTTCGATAAGGTGGCACATGGAAGGCTTCTGCAGAAAATGCAGATGTATGGGATTGAGGGTGATTTAGCTAATTGGATTAGGAATTGGCTAGCAGATAGAGGACAGAGGGTGGTGGTTGATGGGAGATATTCATCGTGGAGTTCGGTGACAAGTGGTATACCTCAGGGGTCTGTTTTGGGTCCCCTGCTGTTTGTAATTTTTATAAATGATCTGGATGAGGGTATTGAAGGATGGATTAGTAAATTTGCGGATGACACCAAAGTCGGAGGAGTGGTAGATAGTGAAGAGGGGTGTTATAGTTTGCAGAAAGACTTGGACAAGTTGCAGAGCTGGGCCGAGAGGTGGCAAATGGAGTTTAATGCGGAAAAGTGTGAGGTAATTCACTTTGGCAGGAATAACAAATGTGTAGAGTATAGGGCTAATAGTAGGACTCTTAATAGTGTTGAAAAAGAGGGATCTTGGTGTATATGTGCATAGATCCCTGAAAGTTGGCAATCAAGTCGATAAGGTTGTTAAGAAGGCATACGGAGTCTTAGCTTTTATTGGTAGGGGGATTGAATTTCGGAGCCGCAACGTCATGTTGCAACTGTACAAAACTCTAGTGCGGCCGCACTTGGAGTATTGTGTACAGTTCTGGTCCCCGCATTATAAGAAAGATGTGGAGGCATTGGAGAGGGTACAGAGGAGGTTTACCAGGATGTTGCCTGGTATGGAAGGCAGGTCTTATGAAGAGAGGCTAAGAGATTTGAGGTTGTTTTCTTTAGAAAGAAGGCGGCTAAGAGGAGACCTTATTGAAACATATAAGATGATTAGAGGTTTAGATAGGGTGGACAGTGATAGCCTTTTTCCTAGGATGGAGAAAGCTAGCACGAGGGGACATAGCTTTAAATTAAGGGGTGGTGGTTTTAGGACAGATGTCAGAGGTAGGTTCTTTACCCAGAGGGTGGTAAGGGTATGGAATGCCTTGCCTGCGTCAGTTGTAGATGCGCCAAGTTTGGTGGCGTTTAAGAGGTTAGTCGATAAGTTTATGGATGAAAGGGGAATGGTTTAGGTTAGAGGGTCACTGCTTGTTCCTAATTGGTTGGCGCAACATCGAAGGCCAAAGGGCCTGTTCTGCGCTGTAATGTTCTATGTTCTATGGTTTTGCTCAGAAAGATCTGGATGTACAGGGAGCATTGTGAGTAGCAAGTATCCTACAACAATGTGGTCCCAATCTTCCTGAGTACAATGGGGGAAAAACATTCAACCTGTATGAAGAAGTCTGGTGCAGCCGAGAAACACAGTAAGAAGTCTCACAACACCAGGTTAAAGTCCAACAGGTTTATTTGGTAGCAAATTTGGGCTTTTGCTACCAAATAAACCTATTAGACTTTAATCTGGCATTGTGAGACTTCTTATTGTGTTTACCCCTAGTCCAATGCTGGCAATTCCACATCATGACAGCTGGAAAAGCCAGCTTGAAAATTATGATGAGATAATGGGCGTACTACAGGGCCACTTCTCACCAAAACCTTTGGTCATCACTGAGAGTTTCAGGTTCCATATGCGTAACCAACGAAAAGGTGAATTAATCACACAGTTCATACCTACTTAGAAGAAATTAGCTGAATACTGTGAATTTGGGGATGTCTTGAATGACACCATTAAAGACACAGTGTGTGGATTAAGAAACAAAGCTACCTAAAAGTGGCTGTTACCAGAAAGTAACCTACATCTAAAGTAAGCTTTAGAAGTTGCAGTTCCAATGGAATTGACAGCTAAGGAGCTTCAACAGTTAAGTTCAAACATAAAATATTGGCTGAGACCCAAATAGAGATTCAAACTTTCCACTAATGTGGAAAAAGTAGGCATGCAACAGCAGACTGTTGGAGCAAAGACATGAAATGCAGTAACTGTGAAAGAACAAGGCACATCTGATGTACTTATTGGAGAAAGAAACAACAAGTTCTAAGCAAAACTATATAAACTATATAAAGCAAAAACCAAATGCATTATATGGAAAACTGAATAGAGGGATAAGTATCCACATGATTAAAAAAAGGTGCATGAAAAGAACAAAGTCAGTCAGAAGATTAACTGTTGTTGAACACATTGACTATTTCTGTTGCAACAAACTGTTAATGGGTCACTCCATCACAGATAGACAGCCAGTGAAGATTGAAGTGGACACTGGGATAGCAGTCTTGCTGGTACCAGAAGCTGTTTACCAAGACAAACTGTGACATTTTGCCTTGAAGCCTTCAAAGATATTAAAACAGAAGTGGTTCTGTTCAGGGGCCATAATAATATAAATGTGCAGTTGAATGGGCAGGCCATAGACTTATTCATGCACATGTCCTCTGAAATGAAGAGCAGTGAGGAACAGGCAACAAACATTGATAAACACCAGTCACTGATGATAATGTTCCATAAAATTAATTTTAAAAAACATTGTTAAAAGCAACTATCCAGCAGTAATGGGGAGAACCTGACTGGGAAAGATCAAATTAAACTGGGCTGAGGTGAATTTCATATCGGATTCCAAAGCAGTTTCACCAATAATTTTAAAGATATATGCCATTGCCTTTAATGGGGAGCTGGAAACATGAAGGAGATTTCAGTCAAGTTAAAGATTGAAGGTCGAAATTCAAGCAAAATGCTTAAAGGCTAGGTCAATGTTGTACGCAATCATACTTAAGATTGAGGCAGAATTAGGGTCTGCATACCCTAATATGAGTAATTGGGCGTCGCCGATTGTACCCATAATGGAAAAGGATAGATTGGTATATATTTATGATGATTTTAAAGTCACTATCAATCCTGTACTGTGTGCAGAGGAATATCCTCTGCCTCCAATTGATAATTTATTTGCTCAGTTGGCTGGAGGCCAACATTTCAGTAAAATTGAATTTAGTTATCACCACAGCAATGTGATCCAGATTCATAACAGTATCTCACAATCATGACATACAAAAGGTTATTTAGATATAAAAGATTTCTATTCGGCATCGCATCTGCACCTACATTGTTGCAATACGGCATGGATCAAATTCTAAGTGGACTAAAGGAATCAATGTTACTTAGATGATATTTTAATTACTGGAAAGAATTAGGAAGAACATTTCTTATAACCTATATGCCACACCCAAGAGAATAGAGCCAGAATTTTACCACCCTAGCCACCATGGGAAGCGGAGCAAGAGAAAGGCAGAACATAGAAAGGTCTGTGGACCTTGGGCAGAATTAAATGGTTTTAGACGAGCAAAGCTGTAAAATCCCACTCTAGATAGAAAATTAGGGATTAAGAGCATGGAAGGATAATTGCGATTTTTTTTTCCAATCCTCGACTGAATATCTGATTTAAATAATGGAATAACATGCCATTAATTGAAAGGAAATGCACTAATTGCCTTCAATGGTCACATGTTGCTGCAATTCAAAACGCTAATCAATTTTGTTCTTTTTTGATATAAATTAAACTATTTAGTAGTTTATCCCTCGTCTAGCGATTATCCTTAAGCCTTTCCTTAAACTTATTGGGCCCGATTTTACCAATTGGAGATTAAGGGCTGGATCCAGGCATAATATGGATCTGAGCCCTGAATCGTTTGTGCAGCGTGCCCATACGCTTCTCACTAGCTTTGATCCAATCCACGCTGTGGGCAGGGTTTAGCACTGCTGGAACGATCAGAGCTCTGAACTGTGCACGCGCAGTTCAAAAAAAACTGAAAGCGCACCCAGGCGCAAAAGAGAAAAACAGCTTGGGGGGGGGGGACGCAGACCCGTTCCCGTGATCGGATCCCACGTCCCCCCCCCCGCCAAAGGGAGGCAGACCCCTGCGGCAGAGCACATCCCAAACCTAGCTCAATTGCTGCTCTCCTTCCACCATCCTTCCGATCTGTAGTTCTTCGAGAGCCTGCAGCACCTTCCTGGCATTCGTCAGAGGAGAGGGGGCGGGCTCAGATGGATCTCTGGTTGGGAAGGGCGTGGTGGAGGATAGGTGTGGGAGGATGGACTTGGGAGAATCTTGCAAACGGAAAATAATGTACCATCTTCTTTGTACTGCCTAATTATCTATAAGAAAGGGAATTAAACTACAGTGTGCTAGTGAGCAATTAGTGACCTGTATGACCCAGTAGCCATGAGCCAGGTGCTCAAATGTTCAGAGTCATGTGGTGAACTTGGAAGTTTTGTTGTCCCCGTAGTGGGACTTGATCAAGGCGATTACTAAATCTGGGAAATCAACCATAGTGAAAAAAAGTTTGTATTGGCAACTCTTCTCTCACGTTCCATGGCAGATTGCCCCTACTTATGAATGTGATTTGCATGGGCAATGTTGGATGCAGCTAATCTGCCTGTGGAGCAGTGTTTGATCCTTTCTTTCATCTTGTTTTCATCTGAACATTGCACAGTATTAGAGGAATTCCCTCTGGAAGATAATGTCAAAATTATAATCGCAGGAACTAAAAACCTGACAGTCAAAAATTTGGGAAAATATTTCAAAATATATATCCCCCCAGAGACAAAATGTCAATTATGCACAGTGTTTAATTTGTTTAAGCAGTCCAAGACAAGAGAAATTGTTGAGAAGAAACTGCAAGGTCAGGTTAAACAAGATGAGAGCAGAGCAAAATGCCATGTTTTTCAAAAAAGGTGACCACCAGTGAAAAGTGGATACCCGCCACCGTTTTAGCACAGACAGGTCTAGTCTCCTGCATCATACAAATTTGAGATGATGTAGAATGAAGAAATATACAGACCAACTTAAGGCGATCAGATCCGGTTTACCAGAGATTTCAAGTGTCGAGAATCCACAAAAGCTGTGAAAGATGAGGACATACCTAAGAATTTGACAACAGCTGAAGAATTGGAGAAGACAATACCTCAGTTGAATGCATGTCAACACTGAATCAATCTCCAAACATTACATCAACTCCGGTAAAGACAATGACGGATGATGTCCAGATGAAATCAAAAATATGCAGTCAATATGAAAAAGTAGATGCCTAAAGTTCGCCAACAACCACCTAGAACTAATATTCTCCGAAACATCTAACCTAACTGTTGTATTTACTAATTGTTCATATTGAGAATTTGATTGTTAACATTATACTATATGTCATTACAAGAACCTTTTATGTAAAGGGGGAGGATGGTGTTGTGTATTCATATTGTCACTAGTTGGAACATAAAGGGACTGATCATTTGACAACCTAATTACATCATCCACTATTTGCGCAGGCAAATAGACAACTGTTTAAGGAGATACTCAAATCATCAACTGCCAGTGAGGAAGAAAGATGGTAAGGGGAGTAAAAAACATCCATGGCTAAACAAGGCTAAAAACAATTTAAAGACAAAAACTAAAGTACGCTATATTGCAAAGGCCACTGGCAGACTGGAAACTTTCAAACATAAAGGGATATTAAAAAAGTAATAGAAAGAGTTAAGATAAATTATGAAAGAAAACGAATGCAAAATATTGAGAAGGATAGCAAAAGGTTTATGAAAGGGAAGAGAGTTGCTCGGGTGAATGTTAGTCTCTTGGAAGATGAAACCAGAGAGTTAATAGTAGGGAACACTGAAATGACAGAGATTCAAAATCAATACTTTGCCTCAGTTTTCATACTGGAAGGCACTGATAGCAGTCCTATAGAAATGGGCAAGTCAGAAGTAAAAGAATGGTAGAACTTAAAACAATCAACATTGATAGGGAGAAAGTACTTGAGCAAACTATTGGGATTTAGGGCAGATAAGTCCCCTGGGTCTGATGGCCTACATTCTGGGGTATTAAAGGAAGCGAAGACAGTAGATCTATTGGTTATAATATTCCAAAATTCCCTGGACACGGGAAACATTCCAGTGGATTGGAAAAATGCTAATTTTTTTTTCAAAAAAGGGCCTGAGGCAAAATGTGGGAAATTACAGGCCAGTTAGTTTAACATTTGTTGATGGGAAAGTGTTAGAACCAATTACCAAGGAAGCAATATCAGAACATTTGGAAAGTCAAAACATTATCTATTAGAGTCAGCATAGTTTTATGAAGGAAAATCATGTTTGACTAATTTGCTAGAGTTTTTTGAAGATGTAGCAAGCAAAGTGGATAATGGGGATCCTGTAGATGTTATATATCTGGACTTCTGGAAAGCGTTTGATAAGGTACTGTATTAAAGGTTAATTCACAAGGTTAGATCATATGGGATTAAGGGTAATTTATTATTTTGGATAGGTGACTGGCTGCTGGACAGAAGACAAGAGAGTCAGGATAAATGTTTTTTTTCTGGATGGTAAGAATAACGAGTGGAATGCCGCAGGGTTCAGTCCTTGGGCCCCAGCTATTTACAATCTGTAATAATGACTTAGATACAGAGATCGAAGGCTGTATAACCAGATTTGCAGATGACACAAAAATAGGCGGGACAGTAAGCTGCAATGAGTAAATATGAACCTTACAAATTGATATAGATAGGTTAAGAGAGTGAGCCAAAATGTGGAAGATGGAATTTAACGTGGATAAGTACGAATTCATGCGTTTGGTCAGAAAAATGGGAGAGCAACTTATTACATAAGTGGGGAGAGACTTTGAGGTGCTCCGGCACAGAGGAATCTAGGTGTCCTTGTTCATGAGTCACAGAAAACTAGTGTGCAGTTACAGCAGATAATAAAGAAGGCGAATAGAATGTTGGCATTTATAACTAAAGGAATAGAATATGAAGGTAAGGAAATGTTGTTGCAACTATGTAAGGCATTGGTAAGGATGCACCTGGAGTATTGTGCAGAGTTTTGGTTCTCTTATTTGAGGAAAGATGTAGTGGCACTGGAGGCAGTTCAGAGGAGGTTCACAAGATTAATTCAAAAATGAGGGGTTTGTCATATGAAGAGAGATTGAAAAATGTAGACCTATATGGAATTTAGAACAATGAGATCAAAATGAGGTATGGATGAAGTTGACTTGGAGCAGATGCTTCCTTGTGTGGCAGATTCTAGGACAACAGGTCATAGTTTTAGGATAAGAGGTAGCAAATTTAAAACAGAGTTGAGGAGAAACTACTTCTCTCAAAGGGTTGTGAGTCTGTGGAATTCGCTACCCCAAAGTGCAGTGGATGCTGAGACACTGAGTAAAGGAGTCTAAGGAGGAATTCGACAGATTCTTAATTGGTAATGGGTTGAAAGATTATGGACAAAAGGTAGGAAGATGGGGATGAGGAGCATATCAACCATGATTGAATAACAGAGTGGACTTGATGAGCCGAATGGCCTTGTTTACTCCTATATTTGATGAACTTATAAAGTTCATCCTAACAGCGTATTAACATCTTTCTATTAAAACTCATTTGCTTGTCTCTATGTGGTATACAAATATGACAATAACCTTGAAGATTCAAAAATCATCTTGGTCACCAGGATGGTAATTGATTTAGTTAAAACTGAGTTGAATTTTGCAAATGTTTTTACTTGCTCCCAGTGCCCTGACAAATCTGAATGTTATTGCTGCCCACTGTACCTTGGTACACTTTAAATTAAAAAAGATGTGATATGCCAACAACAGAATTTTGTATTTGTATGATAACTTTAACAAATTAAACTATCTAAAGGCACTTCCAAGAAATGTCATCAAACAAATTTTGATAGCAAGCCACGTGATGAAATATTGGGATAGCAAAGTAAGAAGACTTGCAGTCATATAGAGTCTTTCACAAATACCAGTATCTCAAAGCATTGTATAGCCAATAAAGTACTTTTGAAATGTTATCACTCTTCTAATATAGGAAATGCAGCAGCCAATTTGCACATAGCAATCTCCCACAAACATCAATATGATAGCAAGCAGATAATCTGTTTTGTGATGTTGACTGAGAGATAAGTATGTCAAAGAAACTGAGATAGCTTCCCTGCTCTTCTTTCAAATACTGCTGTGGCTGTTACTTAATCAAACCTGCAAGGGTGCAACGATTAAGGCAGTACCTCCAATAGTGCAGCTCTCCCTCTGTACCATACTGCAGTGTCAGCCCAAATTTTTGTGTTCAAGTCTTGGGCTGGACAAGTGACCAAATATTTAGTCAAAAGTATGTTCAAAGGAGGAGGAAGCGTTGGAGAGGGAAGATGGTTAGGGAAAGAATTTCAGAACGTAAGGCCTGGGATTCTGAAGACACCACCTTCTATTAAAATTGGGAATGCTGAAGGGCCAGAGTTGGAGGAATGCAGAGATGTCAGGTGGTTGTAGGGTTAAGGTTGCTGAGATAAAGAAGGAGAAAGACAAGGCTGAGGAGGAATATGAATGCAAGGTTGAGAATTTTAAAATTGAGGCTTGAGTCACCACAGATCATTGATGGATGAACAGGGTTTGGTGGAAATTTCGACATGGGTGGCAATTGCCATAATTCTATCTGACTTTCTATAACACTGGTCCCTGGACTTGACAAATTCCTGATTTTCCCCACCTACTTTCCTAAGTGCTCTAAAATACTGTGGCTTTTGGTTTATTTATATTGCTGTCTCAGCTCTGATCTTGAATTTCATCTGTCCCTTTGCAGGAAACCTGTGCCGTTGTACTGGATACAGGCCAATTGTTGATGCTTTCAGGACATTCTGTACGGTAGGCATTGTCAAACAGTGAACTTTAAAATTACCATGGAACACTGGTACAGGAGAAGATCACTCAGCCCTTTCAGCTCATTCCACCATTCATTAGTCTGAAAATGAACTCCATTTATTGCTTTGGTTTTGTATCATTAAATACTTGGGAGCTAACAAAAATTTAGCAATCTCAGATCAGTGATTTTCAACTAGGAGTTTTCAGGGATGAAGATTTCTTTAATGGACTAACTCAAATTCTAAGATTATTCCCCTTTGTTCTGGACTATCCCACCAGAGGAATTCATTTCTTGCTTAAAAATTGCTTGACTGTATTGAATCATCCTCAAAAACAGGTGTTGTATTGCAATGTGTGTTGTCATGCTCTTATCCAATGTAGTGCTGGCATTATAATTAGCATGATGTGTACTTCTTCATCCAGTTATTCCTGATTTACATGCATGGGATCAACTGGTTTGAGCAGAAGGCTTTCAGTCAGCAAAAAACAAAGAACATTAGCAGCTGTCACAGCACACCCTGTGCACTTTGAAACTTGAAACAACTCTGAAATACACCAAACACTTGTGGAATCATAGCAACAGCCAGAAAAAAATCAACCAGAAACAAATCCATATGTTATTGATGTCCCCTTTAAATAGCACTGGTGTACTGTCATTCATGTCTGCTTAACATATGAGTGAGCATAGAGCTCTAAAATAGTAGCATTGGCATCAAATCAGTGATGCATGCTGATCAAACCTATAGGAGGCTCATTTGGCAAGAAAACTAATCTAGATCATGGCTGCTTTTTCAGTGTAACTTCCGACCTGAATCTTCCCACTCCGTACAAAGGAGAGGTCACAATCGATAACTTTATTGAAAGCTCAGACAGTGGCATCTATTCATGCCAAAGCATCTGAACTTGGTGGGATAAGCAGGAACATGCGTATGTGCACATCACTGGCTGATCACTGAAATGACCTCCCAGCATCCAAATCACTGACCTTCAACATCCACAGACATCGCTGACCCACAACCCTCCACAGACATCGCTGGCCCCCACAATCCCCCAACAGAGACATTGCTGCCTCATTGCTGGCCCCCACAATTCCCCCCCACACACACTACTTGTCTCATCGCTGCCCCCGTATAGACATTGCTGCATTCCCAAACAGATATTTCTGCTTCCCTCCCCCATACAAGCATTGCTGCCCCCGTCTCCGTGTAGGCATTTCTGCTCCCCTCACCCATATAGACATTGCAGCTCTCTCAAACAGACATCACTGCCCTCCCAAACAGACGTTGCTGCTCCCCCATACAGACATTGTTGAACCCCCCCAAACTGACATTCCTGACCATCCCCCATACAGACATCTATGTCCCCTTCCCATACAGACATTGCTGCCCACCTCCCCATACAGACATCGTTGCCCTTCTGATATAGACATTGCTGCCCCCAGTGGAAGGATTAGTGGGAGTTACACTATCTGCAACCCCAAGACTTGCCTAGGTTAGCAAAAAACCTCACTTACTGTGCTGTCTGGAGACAATACACATCTCTCTAACCTGTGCTCTGTGCTCCTTCCACTCACATTGTTAGCCACTTTAAGACTTGAATAGCAGGTTAGGTATAAAGATTCGCATTCTAATCAGCAATCTGTAAACTGTCTGTGCTGATATGTGGGCTATTGCAGGCCAGAACACCTCATTCGCCTGAGGAAGGCTACAAAGGCTGAAAGCTTGCAACGTTACTATCAAATAAATCGGTTGGATTTAAAATTGGTGTTGTCAGACCTCTTACTAAGTTTACCCCAGTCCAATGCCGGCATCTCTACATCATGGCTCCTTCCTCCCATACAAACATTACTGCCCCCCCTCCCCATACAGACTTTGCTTTGCCTCCTCCCCATACAGACATCCCTCCACACGCCCTCCCTCCCCATACAGACACTGCTAGCGCCCATACAGATATTACTAGCCACCTCCCCATACAAGCATCGCTGCCCACCCCCCCCACATGGACATTGCTGCCCCTTCCCATAAAGAAATCGCTGCCCCCCTCCCTATGTAGCCCCCCTTTCCATAAAGACATTGCTAGCCTTCCTATATGATGTAGAGATGCTGGCGTTGGACTGGGGTAAACACAGTAAGAAGTCTGACAACACCAGGTTTAAGTTCAACCGATTTATTTGATAGTAAACTCACAAGCTTTCGAGGATATCCTCTTCATCAGAGAGGACAGCCTCGAAAGCTTATGAGTTTACTATCAAATAAATTGGTTGAAGTTAAACCTGGTGTTGTCAGACTTCTTACTGTGTCCTCCCTAAATGGACTGTTCCCAACCCCAATACAGATATTGTTGCCCTCCTTCCCATACAGACTTTGCTAGGCCCCTCCCCATTAAGATATCGCTGCACCCCCTCCCTACACAGACTTTGCTAGCCCCCCCTCTCCATAAAGACATCACTGACCCCCCTCCCCCCTGCAGACATTGCTGCATCCCCATACGGACATTGCTGTCCCCCCTCTCCACAGACATTGCTACCTCCTCTCCCCAGACATCACTCTGCCCCCTCCCCATACAGACATCACTAACCCCCTCCCATACAGATATCATTGACTCTCCTCTCCATACAGACATCGTTGACCCCTCTCCCCATACAGACATCGCTAACCCCCTCCCATACAGATATCACTGACCCTCCTCCCCATATGGACATCACTGACCCTCCTCTCCATTCAGACATCATTGACTCTCCTCTCCATGCAGACATCATTGACCCTCCTCCTCATTCAGACATCACTAGACCTCCCCCCCTATACAGGCATTGCTGTCTCCTCCCATAACGACATTGCTGGCCCCCCTCCCCCATATAGACATTGGTGCCCCTCCTTCCCCATACAGACATCATTACTTCCTTCCCCCAAACAGACATCGCTGCCCATCCCAAACTGATATTCCTGCCTTCTCCCCAATACAGATCCCATTCCCATACAGACATTGCTGCTCACCTCCCCATATAAACATTGCTGACTCACCCCTCCCCACACTTCCCATACAGACATTGCTGTCCTCTTTCTCCATACACACATCACTGCCTCCCCTCTGCATACAGACATTGTTACCCCCTCCTGCATACAGACCAATGCTGCCCCCCTCTTCCATAAAGACATTGCTTTCCCCCACTCCCACACAGACATTGTTGCCCCCCCTCCCATAAATCCATCGCTGGCGTCCCTCCCTCATTCAGGCATTGCTGCCACCCCACCTACCGATATTGCTGACCCATCCCCCATACAGACATCCTGGCACCCTCCCCCATATAGACATCGCAGTACCCCCTCCTCATAAAGACATCGCTGTTCCACAATACAGACATTGCTGGCCCCCTCCACATACAGAAATTGCTGGCCCCTTCCCCATACAGACATTGCTCTGCCCTCTCCCTGTACAGACATCCCTCCACCCCACCCCACCACCCACACCCCCTAACAGACATCGCTGGCCTTTCCCATACAGACATCACTGGCCACCTCCTTCCTCACACAGACATTACTGGCCTGCCATGTAGACATCACTGCTCCCAACCCCAATACAGATATTGTTGCCCTCCTTCCCATACAGACTTCGCTAGGCCCCCTCCCATAAAGGCATCCCTGGCCCTTCCCATACAGACATCACTGGCCCTCCTTCCCCATATAGTCATTGCTGGCCCCTCATACAGACATTGCTGGCCACCTTCTTCCCAGTAAGAAGTCTGACAACACCAGGTTTAAGTCCAACCGATTTAATTGATAGTAAACTCACACAAGCTTTTGCGGCTGTCCTCTTCGTCAGGTGAATGAGGTGTTCTGGTCTCAAACAACACATATGACAGCACAGACTGTCACAGACTAACGAAGAGGACAGCCTTGAAAGTTTGTGTGAGTTTACTATCAATAATCAACGATCAAATAAATCAGTTGGACTTAAACCTGGTGTTGTCAGACTTCTTACTGTGTTCACCCCAGTCCAACGCCGGCATCTCCACATCACTTTCTTCCCCATACAGACATTACTGGCCCGCCGTACAGACATACAGACATCGCTGCTCCCCCTCCCCATTCAAATATTGTTGCCTCCTCCCTATACAGGCTTCGTTAGGCCTCCTCCCCATAAAGAGATCGCTTGCTCTTCCCGTACAGACATCACTGGCCCTTCCTCCCCATACAGACATTGCTGGACCCCCATACAGACATCACTGGCCACCTCCCCATACAAACATTGCTGCCCCCCTCCCCATACAGACATTGCTGCTCCCTCCCCTAAAGACATCGCTGGCCTCCTTTCTCCATGCAGACATTGCTGCACCCCCTCCTCATACAGACATTGCTGCCCCCTTCCTATAAAGACTTTGTTGGGCCCCCTCCCCAGACATTGCTGCCACTCCCTCCCCATACAGACACTGTTGCCCCCTTTCCCCATACAGACATTGCTGCCGCCCCCAAATTGACATTCCTGCCCTCTCTCCCATACAGACATTGATGCCCCCTTCCCATACTGACATTGCTGCCCACCTCCCCATATAAACATCGCTAACCCGCCCACTCCCTACACAGACATCATTGCCCTTCCCATACAGACATCGCTGTCCTCCTCCCCCATACAGACATTGCCGTCCTCCTCCCCCATACAGACATCGCTGCCTCCCTCCCCATAGATATTGCTGCCCCCTCCCCATACAGACTCCACTGACCCCCTTCCTGTATAGACATTGCTGCCCCCTCCCCATGCTGACATTGTTGCTTCTCTCCCCATGCAGACATCACTGGCCGCCCCTCCCCAGACAGACATTGCTGGCTTCCTCCCCCATACAGACATCGCTGCCCACTTCTCATACAGATATCGCTCTGCTCCTCGCCACTGGGTCCTGGAGGCATAAAATTTCAGGAAAACTGTAACCTTCATGTCAACAGGTGGCAGTACTTTCCCTGAGGTGCAGGTGTCACACCGTGGTCTTGGAGAGCCGCGACGGCGCATCTCCTCAGACAACCTCGAAGCAATTGCGGGCCCTGTATCTCCTTGGCCTCGGCATCCTCCATTTTCTGTGCATCCTCTCGGGAAGCTATCCATCCACTTCATGGCCCTCAGCAGCAGCCCCTTGCCCTTCTTCCTGAGGGATTGGTAGTGGCTGCTTCTGTAGTGGTCTCTCCATGCGCACTATCTCCTGAGCTGTCTCCTCCTCCTCCTCCTCCGCCACCATAATGACCAGCTCCAAATCAATCAGTCCATGATCAATCTGCACAGTGGGGTTGGAAACAGCATAGAATGACAGATTATTATCATTGATTGCATAGACCCAGCACCACCCCCATGCCTCACTTGGGTCAGAATCCCCACTTGAGGATGCTGGCAACTCCACACAATCCATGGTGCCATATGTGACCCGATTAGGGTTGTGTGAGATTTGCATCATGACAAATGCTGGTACAGATTATGTAGATTGGTGTGCAACTGTGGGCAATACTCATTCTTGAGCCATTGCTATGTGTGCAGCTGCAACATCCATTACAGGACAGGGACAGATTGCAGAGCAGCACCAGATGTGTGCCTGGTGACTGCAGATTCCATGCACGCTATGCCTGAATCTCTGCATACCAGCCTGGAGCAGCAACTACTTCATTTTGGTTAGGTCTCAGTCAGCACACGGTGCACTCTTCCCCCACCCTGGGGAACACTCTGACCAACACTCAGTCGAATCCCTGACCACACCATACGGCAAGACAATGCCACTGCACAATGGAGGGGAAACCTGAGCAAGCGTCCTTAAGGAGGCCTCCCATAATGAGCTACAGTGCTGCCCTGGAGGGCAAGACAGAGCAGGACTCCTTCACAGATTCTCAACTAGAGAACTCTGAGAAAATAGAAGTACACCCCCCCCCCCACCTCACCACCACCACCACCAACCCTCGATATCACTGGTCCATGGGCCAGCATCTGAAGACATCAGGCATCTCCAGGACCTGCTATAACATCCTGCGCACTCCGATAGTGGCACTTATCTCTTCACGCCAGTTCAAGGCTGCCATGCCAGCTTGAGACTTTTGTATACCTACTCTGATTCGTGAAAAAGTGACAAACAGGTGGGAGAAGCTAATGTAGGCAGAGATTGCCATGTCGATTCTGATAATGGCATGTTGAACTATGGTAAGTGATGCAAATCAGCAGCACGCCGATTTTCAGTGTGGTCCCAGCACTGCCATTTTTTTCTGGTTGGGAGATGCACATGGGGAATCCACAAAATGGCCGACACATGCATCTCCCAGCCTGACTCGCTAAAAAAATGTGAAGATGGGAGAATCAATCCCATAATGTCTATACTAGATCATAGATTTTTATCAAAATGGCATATAGCATGCTATGTGCCAGAACTATGTGTATGCCATGGACACCAATTTGGATACTTAATGGCACTTGTAATGCCCAAAACATGTGAGCTACCCATTTCATACCCACAATCACCTTGTCAATTAGTACTTTGCAGAGAATATGAGCCTGGATTATCAAATTGTCCCCATAAACATTTCATTTTTTTTGATAAATCTTATTTAAGGCACTCATTATAAATAATGGTAGCCTTAAAGTTTTAGCAGTTGTTCTGCGGTGGGTAACGCTTGCAGTGAAACCTTGCAGATGCAACACTCCTGTCAAAGTTAATCATCCCCAATTATTTCTCAAACGCTCTCCTTTTAGGCATCGATCTGCTGCCAACAGGGAGGACCAGGAATGAGCTGTCCCCTGGGAAAGGCTGAGCAAGATGGAAGCTCAACACAAACTATGGATAGAGATCAAGATGTAAGTTAGAAGCTGTTGGGTGAATTGCAGGAAGGTACAAAGAACAAAGAACAGTATAGCACAGGAAACAGGCCCTTCAGCCCTCCAAACCTGTGCCGCGCATTGGTCCAACTAACCCATTCGTTTGTATCCTACAGAGTTCAGTGAACTCTGTAGATGTCATAACAGTAGTGTTCAGAACATGTGAAAGGGCCATTTGAGCTTTATGTGTTCCAATCTTCTGAGCTCCTGAGCCTCTACTTAAGGTCAGACTAGATGAAGAGTCTTAGCCAAACTCAATTATCCCTGCTCCTACAGAGAGAGGGAGGAACTTGGTATTGGGAATAAGTTTATCCCAGCTTTCACAGTGAGAGGGAAGGCCTATTATTATCTGTAAGTCCAAACCACTGGTTATCAGATATCCATATTTAAGCTTTGTTGATAGATTGAGTGTTTCTTTGAATTAGGCTTCAATTCTATGAAGATTAGCTCCTGCAGTATTGTCTGAATAGTCTTTGGCACTCAGTCATGGCACAAAACAAGGTACTAAAACATTGATCTGCAAATATAATTAGTTAATGTGTAAGTCCCATTGTCTTAGAATCATAGAAACAGGGGGAGACCATTCAGCTAACATGCCTTTGCCAGTTCTTGAAACAAGTGATCCAATTAGCCCACTTTCTTGCTCTTTCCCCACAGCTCTGTTTCATTTTCTCAAGAATTAATCTAATTTCTTTTGAAAATTACTACTAAATCTGCTTCATTGCCCCTTCAGTCAGTGAATTCCATTTCACAAGAGCTGGCTATGTTAAAAATATTCTCATCTCCCATCCGACTCCATTTTAAATCATCTTAAAAGATTTGGTCTCTGGTTACCAACTATTCTGCCACTTATAATTATTTTTTGTTAGCTCCTGTATCAAACTCCTTCATAAGTATGAACATCTCTATCACAACTCCCCCTAACCTTTTAAGGAGAAAAACCCCAGTTTCTCTAACCTCTCTGCGTAAGTTAACTCCTGTCCTCGTACTATTCTGGGAAGATATGAGTGATTGAAGAGGGGGACAAAGATGAAAGCTAGGTGAAGAAGGCAAGTTATTCTGTTCTGATCTCTCTTATATACCCATTTCAGATGTGCAGCCAGTTATTCAAGGCAGATGATTTCCTCCAACTGGATGATACTCAGGAGTTGATATTCCCACCAGAGTTAATGGTAAACGGGACATCTAGTTTATTTAGTAATTGTTCTTGGGTTTACAGATAATTTGGATGTCAAACTGATACTAAGAGGCGCAACGACGCATGTTACTGGATAAGTGTGAAGAGAATTTTACTCTATCTAACCCATACAGTGCATGCAATGGGAGTGTTCAGATGTGATAGATTAAAGGGAGTTTCATTCTTTATTTACTCCTAGCTGTGCATGTCCTGGGACTGTTAGATTTGTCAGTTTGAAGGGAGCTTTACTCTGGATCTAACCAGTGCTGTATCTGCCCTGGAAGTGTTTGATGGAAGAGTATTGAGTATAGGAGTTGGGACATCTTCTGGTCACACTATTATAGTTCTGGTCACACTATTATAGAAAGGATATTATTAAACTAGAAAGAGTATAGAAAAAATTTACTAGGATGCTACCAGGACTTGATGATATGAGTTATAAGGACAGGTCGGATAAACTGGGATTTTTTTCTCTGGAGCTTGAGGAGTAATCTTACAGAAGTCTATAAAATAATGAGAGCATAGGTCAACTAGATAGTCAATATCTTTTCCCATAGGTAGTGAGTCTAAAGCTAAGGCATAAATTTAAGGTGAGAGGAAGACCATACAAAGGGTGCATAGGGGCAATTTTTTCACACAGAGCGCGATGAGTGGAACAAGCTGCCAGTGGTCGTAGTAGAGGTGGGTACAATTTTGTCTGTTAAAAAGCATTTAGACAGTTATGTGAGTAAGATGGGTATCGAGGGAAATGGGCCAAACACGGGCAATTGGGACTAGCTTAGGGGTTTTTTGAAAAAAGGGGTGACATGGATAAGTTGGACCCAAGGGCTTGTTTCCATGCTGTAAACCTGTATGACTCTATCGAGGAAGATCTACTTTGCATCTAAAATAGAAACAGAAATAGCTGGATTATTTCAACAAGTCTGTATTGAATATATGTTAACAGCCTTGGAAGTGTTAGATGGAAAGGTGTAGAGGATGTTTTGCTCTATAGCTGATCTGTGCTAGATTCGCTCTGGAGTGCTGGGTGATCTTCAATGGCAAATTGTGTATTTTTGGAGTTGATTCTTAATTTTTCTTTTTTTAAAGAGTCTGGTTTATTATGACAAGTATATTAATAACATATCTGCTCTTGATGCAGCTAATGGAGGAGAAACTGGCGAAGAGAACTCTTGTATTCCAAGGGGAAAGAGTGATGTGGATTGTTCCTGCAAACTTGGAGGAACTCCTTGAAATGAAAAGCCAGTATCCCAAAGCTCCCCTTTTGGTGGGGAACACCAACATTGGTGAGAATCAATTCAAAGGAGAGTTAGATTTCAATGCTGTGAAATTACCCCTAATTGAGGCCTTAAAAATGTAAATTTTTAACATTTAAAATGTTAATTGGTTGTTGCTCACTTTTAAGTAGTGAGCTGATCAGTTTTCCAGCTTTCATCTAGTTATGATCCCAAGCCAAAGGAATGCTGCAGGGAGTTATCCCACTGTGGCACTTCACCTCAAAGCCCTTATCCCAGGACTAGAAATACTCAGCTCCATAATGCCATGATCTGTCTTATATCCAGTCCTACCTGGAATAATCTAACTCAAAGTTTTAATTCCACCAGTGGCAATTTCCCACTACTCATGATTCCCAAGCTTTATAGTTGTCTGTTTCAATCCGTCTATTTCTCTGTTTGTCCTAGTTTTCTGAACTATAGACCAGGATTTTCCATTCCCAGTGTCATGGTGGTGGGAGCAGAAAATATCATAAGATGAAAACAGTTCCTATTATCTACTTAAGACTTCAATGACAAAGTGCATCTCCTAAAGCACAATTTTGGAAAGGCTATCTGAATACATTTAAATGTTATATACACGCATTACAAAGTTTGCTCACATTGGATTTAGAGGTAACTTTGGCATCTAATTAGGCTGATGTGTTTCACAACAGTATATAAGCAACATGCACTTGGTGGCTAGCACTTTATTCGTGATTTTGACATTTGTTCACCTACCTTTCATCATGCAGCACTTCTAGCACTTCAACTCAGCGCCAGGCTTCAGAGGCAGCATCATATCTTCGCAGGGGGGTACTGTAGGCAAGGCTCTACCTGCCGATAAGCAGTGTTGCAGAAGGGACTGCAGGGCAAGACCTCCACTCGGGAAGGAGGCAATAGTGGTCAGATACTCATCTCAAAACATGACATGGGGGATTTAGTAAGGTGTCCTCTCAGCCAGAATCTGGAAGAGTCAGTAATAGATGGACATGAATGATCTAGAGCTAGAATGAGAGGATCGCTCTGTGAATAAACGCTTCTGTTTCCATTGCTAACCTTGCAAAGACTGTCCCTGTTCCGGTCACAGATCAATAATGTCTAGAACCTTGAGCACAGGGAGTTGTCATAACACCATATTCCTCTGTCTGGGGGTTTCTGGTTTTATACTGTGCTGTAGATGGCACACCCAAAGTCAGGGGAGGCATCTGCTATCTATAAATGAGGTAGTGTACGGGTATTGGAGAGTTTTGGGGAGGGATGTGTTCTACGTCTCACTGGTCAAGATGCCTCAGGACGAGGAAGAGTAAGGTCCACATGGGACATAGGCATATCCATATCCAAAAATTCAATAAGCAACACTAGGCTTTCCAACAAGCACACAGAGTTAAAGGATTGAGATGATTCAGAAATGTTGGATGTCAGGAAATTGAGCTCCTCCAGGCCAATGGGAGGGATTTGCAAGTTACATAGGTAGGCTTCATTCGGTCTGGGAGTGAGAGCTCAGCACCACCATCTTCCAACCCGAAGCGATAGCAACGCAGCGCAAATTAAAAAAGAGATGAGAATCTAATAGTGATGGCTCTGAGGATCTCTTGGAGGACTGGTGTTCTGCTCTGCAAAACTGAATGAAGGGATACTCAACAGAACTTTGTTTTGCCACATGATGGGAGGTACAAACCTGAGACATGTTAGCATCCTTTGAGTGACAATGAAGGGAGAGTTAAGCATTCAGGAATATTCATATGAGACCAATCCCCACTTTTGGCACTAATCAAGCCTCTCTTTCCAACCACTGAAATTTTCCAGAACAACAGCAAAGTGCAGGGCTATTGGGCAACTGGACAAACTGGAGCTGCATCTTAAAGGCAGCAGCTCAGCTGACTAGATGAGAAATCTCAGCCCACCATCAAATAATTTATTAAACATTTGCTTTTATATCTTTTTTTAAAAATCTAGTCTGGGAGAGCAGTGAATGAGAAGATTTCAGTGATAGGCCTGAAAGCTGCACATTCAAGCACCTGCCAAAATGCTGTTGTGACAATGGTTGACATAGAGGGAACTGGGGGAGCACACCGAAAAATACATGCACTAGCCAGAATTTCAGTGGCAATTAAGTGCCAACACTGGGCAAAAGACCGTATAGCCACAGTCACTGATTAGTCATTAACATAAATAGGGCCCCTAGTGGCTCATGCTCACCAAATTTTTTTCTCACTTATGCTGCAAATAGGAAACTGTGGTAAGTTCCTGTCATAATGCAGGATCTATGTCCCGGCAATCACCATTCTACCAGTGTTGACTTCAGTGCTCTGGGCATGCCAGCTCTATTAACACAGAGACTTAACGTGGACAAATTCCTCCATTGTGTATTGATCTCTGAGGAACGCGACTAACATCTTTTCCTGATATTCCTGTGATTGCCACGGCAGCTCCAACTACAGAGATTCTACTGAGTCCAAAGTTTCATAATCTGACTTGGACACTGCAGGATCCTTGCCTCCAGCAATCAATCCTCTGACTGTTGGCGATATTGAATGTCCCTATCTACACAACTGTGGACCAGATTGTATGATATGCTCGAGGCTGATCTAGAACTAGGTCCTACCGAGGTGTGTGATTCTGCACTAGTGGAGGGTGCAGATGTTCAATGGTGCTGTTGTCAGGTTCCTTATCTGTGGTGTCCTTGGGACTGAAGTTCAGGACCTGGCTAGTTGAGGGCCTTGGGCACTTGGTAGAGATGCCTATGAAAGAGAGTTGATTAGTGCCTGGCAGGTGATGTCAAAATAGTCAATGCACACACAGTATGGTGGTCTGAGGGATAAGCTGGTACAAGCTCCACATTTGGATGTTTATTGCTGACCTCACTGATGCCACAGGTTGGCTAAAGTCTCTCTGGCCAATGTTATGGCTCGGTTCTCAAAGGGCGTATGGACCTTGATTTTGACCGTTCCATCCCGGATCTTGGATCTCTCACTCTGATTGTGTATGAGCTTGCCTGCATAATGACAAATGGAGAGAATCTGAGCAGAACACATGCCTGGGCAGATGATAAGGATGTTTGCCAAATGTGGATGCAGAGTGAAGCATGGACAGGATGAGGACATGAGCTCCAGACGATTAGAGGCCAGACGAAGATGTGAAGATGCAAGTGAGAGAATAAATGGTGAGGTTCTTTAAGCTGGCAGCTTATGAAATGCCATTGAGTGCCTGATGTACTGGTGATTGTGCGAAATGAGAGTGATGAAGTGACTGATTAACTCTGGTGGTATGAATGAGATCATTCATCTAACACTAAGAAAAATATAAAATAATTGCTTTCATGGATGACCATCTACCTTCAAAGCCATTTTTCCACATTCTTGCCATATCCCTGGATTTCATTAGAACCAGAAATCTATTGACTTCTGTCTTGAACAAGCTCAATAATTGAACTTCCACAATTTTTGGGATAGAGAATTCCAAAAATTCACCACCCTCTGTGTGAAGAAATCCCTCTTTCTGTTTCTTGTCCCACTATCACTTCCTTGAACCTGCCCTACCAACTCTTTTGTCATGTAATTTCTTTTGCCTTCCAGTTCTATTATAAATGTTCCCTTGTAATCTTTATTCAATCTTCCCTTCTATCACTTGCTTAAAACTTATATCCCACTTCTGATGAAAGGTCACCATCCTGAAATGTTAACTCTGCTTTTCTCTCTACAGATGCTGCCAAACTTACTGAGTATTTCCAGCGTTTTCTGATTTAATGTGCAGGTGCATTGAAAAGGGAAGAAATAAAATATGCAGCAAATGGTTAGGTTCTGGAATTTACTAACTGTTTGATAGAGGCTGATTCAATCATGGCTTTTAAAACAGGATTGGATCACTATCTAAAGAGGAAAAATGGCAGAGCTATGGGGAGAAGGTGGGGAGTGACATTAGGTGGATTATTTTTGCAGAGAACCGCCACAAACAGGGCAAGCTGAATGAACTCCTTTGGTACTGTAACCATACTAAAATCTATGACTTGAATCAAGACAACAAACACCACAGTTTTATTAACGGTCACATCTAAGAGTTTTTTGCTGTTCATTAGGTCCTAATATAAAGTTTAAAGGTGCCTTTCACCCAGTGATGATCCATCCTACCTATGTTTCTGAGCTCAACTCTGTACAGATCACGGATGAGGGTGAGTTATTTCCTTTCTTAATTAATTCTTGTCCTTCCCTGGTCTGACCTTTTCCACACCTGCAGGGAATCTTTCTAAGCTATGGCACACCAGTACCAGGAGCTGTTCTTCAACTGCAAGCCTCGATAGTGAGGACTGAAGGTTGTTCTATCAAATGAGGCATCACCATTCCATTTGATCCATGCACATGCATTTACCCAGCAGTGAAGCTGATTAGAAATTCAACCAACTATTGATGCAAATTATAACACCTACTGATGCCAACCCTATTACAGCCACCAAATACTGCCTCTCCAGCTAGTACCACACAATCTACTGCCACCTAACTGCCAACACCAAAGCTGAGAAAAGCAACTAATTACAGATTCAGTCCTGGTACCAGATCAGGTAGTGTCTTATGCCAAATGGAACATCTGATTAGCATCATAAGCTGTTTGCATCTGATGTAATATTCTGAATATTTAGCTAAAGAGCACAGATGCCATAATGTGCATTACTAATCTGCTGGAATTTATTGAAGTGCTAACTATGTGGCTCAATTGCTGCTTAGAACTTTACCACTGAATTTCAAGTGATACAATTCCACATGTGAATCTTTCAAAGATGATTAATCCTTATGGGAATAAATGGTTGCATTCTCACCTCTTGAGTCAAACTGCAATAGGTTTGAGCCCCACATTGAGTGAAGATGGCAGACTCACATCTGAACACTGGGTTAACATCCAGTGGGAGTGCTTGCTTGGTTGAGACAGAGAAGGCCAAGGGACACAGATTTAAAATAATTGGTAGAAGATTAGCGAGGAAGTGAGGAAACATTTTTTCACCCAGTGGATGATGGGACCTGAAATTTACTCTTGATACATTTAAAAAAGTACTTGCATTGTGTAATTGAAGAGCTATGACCTGCAGGATTGTGGACCGAATGAAGGCAGGTAGGATTAGCCTGTATAGTTCTTCATTGACTGACATGGACATAATGGATCGAATAGCCTCCCTCAGTGTTGTAAATTTTCCATGATTCCATTTCTATTGCTGTAATTGATTACCTCCCCCATTATAAAGGGTAAGTTGAGCTATAGCTTTGGCTATAGCCCACCTAAGAGATGGTTTGAACCAAAAAAAACAGTGGAGATCCACCATAGCTACCCTTCCACAATAAAATACTCAAGAATCTCTTGATTGTGATTTAAGTTCCTAAGCTTATCAGTGCCCCTAATTCTTTACCTGGCAGGACTAAGACTTGGTGCTGCTTGCAGTCTATCCCGTATGAAGGATGTCTTGGTAAAAGCTATCGCAGAAATTGCTACAGAGAAAACTGAAATCTTCCAAGCACTTGTGAAACAGCTCTGTGTTTTGGGAGGAGAACAGATCCGTAACATGGCGGTGCGTAGTCATAAAATGTATGTTGGAAATTAGTTCAAAAAGTGACAACAGATGTAATCAATATCATAGTTTGGTACTTTGAATAAATAAAATCTTAACCAAAGGTCTTGGATGATATAATTGGCTAGGTACTATTATTATACTTTGGGGAAAATATTGGGACAAGGGATGAAGATTTTTTATTTAAAAGGCAGGGATCATGTGCAGAAGTGGAAACATCGAGATGGCGGCGCGGGCTCGTTGGGCTGAAGGGCCTGTTTCCCATGCTGTTTTGTTCTTTGTTCTTTGTAATTAATTTAGTATTAACTGACACTCTCGCTTCACATGAGACTTTACATGAAATTTGTCTTGTTTTTAATGTCAAACACTTTCCTGCCCACAAAGGGCTTTACATTTTGTGAAGGTTAGGATTTGAATCCTGTTTGGCAGGATTTTCCAGTTCAACCAATAGTGGGCATCATCTCAGACAGGAAGGGAAAATTTGGACTTTGGGCTGCTCTCCAGATTTTCCTGCCTGCCTGAAATGACTTAGTTTAGGTACAAGATAGGAACATCAACAGCATGATAAAACTAAGAAATATATTGCACTGTAACTTCCTCTGTTGATATTTCAGTCACTTGGAGGCAATATTGTGAGTGGATCCCCCACATCTGATCTGAATCCCATTCTGGCAGCTACCAACTGTATCCTCGAAGTGGTATCAAGAGGTAGGTGTTCAGAATTTTGTTTTGTCATTCTTACAGCAATTAAATTTTAGAAATAAAAGTTGGCTATTTGGCCCCTTGAGCTTGTTATGTCACCATTCAATTAGATGATGGTGATTTGTACCTCAACTCCATTGACCTGTCTTGTTTCTATAATCTTTAACACCCTTGCCTAGTAAAATGAAGCAACCACCAAAAATATCTTCCCTGCCTTCTGCTTTCCAGCATTCCACAGGAACCTGTTCCCTTTGTGACATCTCAGCACACTCCTTGGCCATCCCTAAGCTCCCTCCCTTCCCTACAGCATCTTTCTGTGCAAGTGTAGGAGATGCAACATCTATTCTTTCACTTCTTTCCTTCTCACACTTTTCCCAAGTGAAATGGCAATTTTTTTCAATTTAGTGCACTGCGTTCACTGTTCACGATGAGGTCTCCTCTACATTGGGAAGACCAAAAATAGATTGAGTGACCACTTTGTGGAACACCTGCAATCTCCGCAAGCATGAACCTGAGCTTCTGATTGTTTCTCATTTTAATCCTCCATCTTGCTCCCATTCTGACTTTTCTGCATACTGAACAGAACGGACTACTGCGAAGAAGTGTACCGACAACTAAACAATGTGAAACACTACAGACAGTTACCAGCAGATCTGACCAAAGAACACACTCGTCAACTCAACACTCTGATCAAAACCTTTGATCCGGACCTTTAGAACACCCTCTGGGCTCTCATTCCACGTACTCCCCGCATTGGAGATCTCTACTGCCTCCCAAAGATACACAAGGCAAACATACCTGGCCGTCCCATTGTATCGGGCAATGGGACCCTGTGTGAGAACCTCTCTGGCTATATCGAGGGCATCCTGAAACCCATTGTACAAAGAACCCCCAGCTTTTGTCTTGACACTACGGACTTGCTACAGAAACTCAGCACACATGGAGCAGTTGAACCAGGGACACTCCTTGTCACAATGGATGTCTTGGCGCTCTACACCAACATCCCCCACGATGATGGTATTGCTGCAACTGCCTCAGTACTCAATGCCAACAACTGCCAGTTTCCGGATGCAATTTTACAACTCATCCGCTTCATCTTGGACCACAATGTCTGCACCTTCAACAATCAGCTTTTCATCCAGACACATGGAACAGCCATGGGAACCAAATTCGCACCTCAGTATGCCAACATCTTCATGCACAGGTTCGAACAAGACTTCTTCACTACACGAGATCTTCAACCAAGGTTATATACTAGATACATTGATGACATCTTTTTCCTTTGGACTCATGGTGAACAATCATTGAAACAACTGTATGATGATATCAACAAGTTCCATCCCACCATCAGACTCACCATGGACTATTCTCCAGAATCAGTTGCATTCTTGGACACACGCATCTCCATCAAGGACGGTCACCTCAGCACCTCACTGTACCGCAAACCGACAGACAACCTCACAATGCTCCACTTCTCCAGCTTCCACCCTAGACACGTTAAAGAAGCCATTCCCTATGGACAAGCCCTCCGTATACACAGAATTTGCTCAGATGAGGAGGATCGTGACAGACACCTCCAGACGCTGAAGGATGCCCTCGTGAGAACAGGATATGGCGCTCGACTCATCGATCGACAGTTCCGACGTGCCACAGCGATAAACCGCACTGACCTCCTCAGAAGACGAACACGGGACACGGTGGACAGAGTACCCTTTGTTGTCCAGTACTTCCCCGGAGCGGAGAAGCTACGACATCTTCTCCGGAGTCTTCAACATATCATTGATGACGATGAACATCTCGCTAGGGCCATCCCCACCCCCCCACTTCTTGCTTTCAGACAACCGCACAACCTCAAACAGATCATTGTTCGCAGCAAACTACCCAACCTTCAGGAGAACAGTGACCACAATACCACACAACCCTGCCACAGCAACCTCTGCAAGACATGCCAGATCATAGACATGGACGACATCATCAAACGTGAGGATACCATTCACCAGGTACACGGTACATACTCTTGCAACTCGGCCAACGTTGTCTACCTAATACGTTGCAAGAAAGGATGTCCCGAAGCATGGTACATTGGGGAGACCATGCAGACACTACGACAGCGGATGAATGAGCATCGCTCAACAATCACCAGGCAAAACAGTTCCCTTCCTGTGGGCGAACACTTCAGCAGTCATGGGCATTCGGCCTCCGACCTGCGGGTAAATGTTCTTCAAGGGGGCCTTCGTGACACATGACAGCACAGAGTTGCTGAGCAGAGACTGATAGCCAAGTTCCGCACACATGAGGACGGTCTTAATAGGGATCTTGGCTTCATGACACACTATCTGTAACCCCCGTAACTTGCCTGGGTTAGCAAAAAACCTCACTTACTGTGCTGTCTGGAGAAAATACACAATTCTCTAACCAATGCTCAGGATTCCCTTCACACACATTGTTAGCCACTTTAACACTTGAATAGCAGGTTAGATGTAAGGATTCGCATTCTAATCAGCAATCTGTGACTGTGTTGATATGTGTGCTATTGCAGACCAGAACACTGCATTTGCCTGACGAAGGCACAAGAGCGTCGAAAGCTCGCAAATTTACTATCAAATAAATCGGTTGGATTTAAAATTGGTGTTGCTAAATTCTTACTGAGTTCTTACTACCCCAGTCCAACGCCGGCATCTCTACATCATTTCTGCACATGGCCAGTTACAGTGTTTGAGGGAAATTCAATGTAAACTCGAGGAATAACATCTCATGTTTCAACTCGGCAATCTGCAAGATTCTGGACTCAACATCGAGTTCAACAGTTTAGATCATGGTGTGATTTGTGAAGAGGATGCAAAGAGGCGTCAAGGACATTTAGACAGACTAAATGAGCAGACAAGAACATTGCAATGTAATTCAATGCAGTAAAATGTGAAGTTTTCTACTTTTATAGGAAAAACAGAAATCCAGAGTATTTCTTAAACTGGGAGAAGTTGGGAAATGTTAATGTCTGATGGGACCTCAGTATTCTTGTTCACAAATCACTCAAAGCGAACATGCAGGTTCAGCATTGGGAAGGCAACTGGTATGTTAGCCTTTATTGCGTGAGCTTTGAGTATAGGATAAAGAAATTCTTGCTGCAGTTGTATATAGCTTCAGAGAGGCCACATCTGGTGTTTTGTGTGTAGTTTTGGTCTTTTTACCTTATGAAGGATATAAAGAGTGCAACCTGGGATGATGGGATTGTCCATTCAGAGAAGAGTGAGGAGACTGGGCCTGTTTTCTTTACAGTTTAGAAGAGTGAGAGGTGATTTCATTGAGGTGTATAAAATTCTTAAAGGGCTTGACAGGGTAGGTTGGAGGGATGGGGTGAGGGGACCAATGGTCAAGAACCAAGGGATAGAGTCTTAGAATAAGAGGTAGGACATTTAAGACTGAGATAAGGAGGAACTTCTTTAGTTATAATGGTAAATCTTTTGAATTCTCTACATCAGAGGGCTGTGTAGGCTCAGTCATGGAGTATGTTTAAGCAGAGCTTGATAAATTTCTAGATATCAATGACATTAGAGGATGTGGGTTAGTAAAAGAAGATGGTATTGATTAGAAGAGCTATGATCTAAATAAATGGCGGAGCAGGTCAAGGGATTGAATGACCAACTCATGCTTCTATGTTCCTAATCCCTGCTGCCACCTTGATTGATGTTATTTTTTCAATCTGCTGAGTTGTACCTTAATGTCTTCATGTTGCATTCAAATTGTTTTTATGTAGCAATTCATGTCTCATTTAGACACAGTGCATTGCTACTCTCTTTGGCTGGTCATAAAAACTTTTGTTATTTAATCTTGCTGAGCCTATACTTTATCACAGACTTTTTCCTTTGTTCTTCCTGACTCTTTCCTCCCTCCACGGCTTATAACTCCTTAGAATTTCATACATTTAGTTCTGATGATCTGAAAACATCAACGCCGTTTCTCTCCATACATATGTACGTACATACAAAGTAGGAGCAGGACAAGGCCACTTGGTCCCACAAGACTGATTCACCATTCAGTAAAATCATGGCCAATCTGATTGTGACTCCAAACCCACATTCCTACCTTTCTGATAACATTTTAACCTCTTTTTCCTAAATTAAATTAATGGCTTATGGACATAACTGGCTGGGTCAGCATTTACTGGTCATTCCTAAGGCCATTTAAAAGTTAACCACATTTCTGTCGGTCTGGAGTCATATGCAGGCCAGATTTCATTTCCTAAAAAACATTAGTGAACCAGATGGATTTCATGGTCATCATTAGACTTTTAATTCCAGATTTCTATTTAACTACTTGCTGTGGTGGATTTAAGCACTGAGTCCCTTTAGCATTGTCCTGGGTCTCTGGATTACAAGTCCAGTGACAATACCACCATAGATAGTACATTAGTATCCTAATCAGGAAATGCAGCTCTGTATTAAAATATTCAAGTATTCCACTTTCACTACTTTTTGAACAAGAGGATTCCAGAAACTCATGACCCTCTGAGAAAAAAATTCTCATCTTCATTTTAAATGATTGATCCCTTATTTTTAAAGTGACCTCTAGTGCTAGATAATGCCTTATCTGCTGAGTTTTCCAGCACTTTTTGTTCTTGTTTCAGATTTCCAGTTTCTGCAGTATTTTGCATTGGTAAAATTCTATCAATCTCAGTTTTGTTATTAACTCCATTCTCAGCAGCCTTATGTGGGACAGAGTTTCAGGTTCATTAACGTTTGTGTGAAGATGTGATGGCTGGCATTACTCATAAACAGCGCAATTCTCAATTTAATCTATCCGCTCCTTTAATTGTCTTTCACACATCACTTAGGTCACCCCTCAAACTCCTACACTCAGAGGAATATAAGCTAAATCCAAGCAACTTTTCCTCGTAATTTAATCCTTTTATCCTCAGTGTCATTCTGGTGATTTTACACTGCATCTCTCCAAGGTCAGTATTTCCTCTTTGAAATTTGGTGCCTGGAACTAAACAGAAGTATTCTAACAACTAAAGCTATGTTCACTGAATCTTCACTCCTCCCTTTATTTCAGTTGTATAAATTCACATTGGAATGATGACCTACATCTTTTAAAGAACTAGGCTGCCAATTCTGGAGATTTCATCACATGACCTATCTTCCTCCCCCCCCGCCCAATGTGTCTGCCTTTCATCAGCCAAATATACCAATCCTTATGACAATTAGTCAATAACAACATTGACAATACCCTCTATGCTTCCTGATGTTTGAAATTTAATGGTATTCAACTGTGTGGTGGTGATGACAGGACCCAACTTTATGCATAATGTACTGTATAGATGTTGACTGTGGTTCAGTGGGTAGCCTCTTGGCTCTGAGTCACATGGTTACGGTGGGTTCCAGAGACAAAATCTAGGCTGATAGATACAGTATTGAAGGACAGCTACTCTATCAGAGATGCCATTTGTGACATTAAACTGAGGCCTATCTGCTCTCTCAGGTGAACAGGGAACATGAAACTACATGAAGTGTCGAGTGGTTCATGTAATGTATAAACATCATTGACTGCCTGGTCCGAATGGCCTGTTTCTGTGGTATATATTCTATGTAACAGCACATTAGACAGCCCAGTCCTGGACAATATTTATCTCTCACTAATATTACGTGAAACAAGTTTATCAGGTCTATCACATTGCTGTTTTCAGTTGTAGGTCAGAATCTGGTTGTTTCACAACTGTGTGCAATTCAATAGTTAATGAGTGTGAATGAGCCCAAATGTGACTGAGCTGCAACCTGCAGGAATACTTGTTGGAATATTGGGGAAAAGTAATCAGAACAGGTTTGTTTAATGTTTCAAATATTTATTTTCATGCTTCCAACAGAAAGAAGAAGAGAAATTCATTTAGATGAAAATTTCTTTATCGGATTTGGTAAAACAGCATTGATGCCAGAAGAGGTCTTGCTGTCGATCTTAATACCGTATTCCAGAAAAGTAAGTCATTGAAGAGATAAAAGGTGGGATCAGAAAGTGTGTTGATAAGTCAGCTGCAAAAATCAGTCTCACTGACGAATAGTTCTCTCCTTTTTTTCTGAAGTGGGTGAGAGGGAGTAATCAATTTGTGAACTGAGTGATACATTGGAAAAACTGCATGTCAAAAACCGCCCAGATTTATTTTTGATAATAAAGCAAGAACACTAAGAACAACTTGCAAATAATGCATTTAACATAAAAAAACTATCCCAAGCTGTATCACAGAGACCTAATCAGACAGAAATTGAAACAATCAAAGAAGTGACTAAAATCCTGGTTTTAAACAAGATTTTAAGAACAATATTAATGCAGGGAGAGGTAGAGAGGTAAAAAATTTCAGGGTGAAAATCCAGACCATAGTTCTTGGGTCAATGGTGGGCAACCTGTGGCCTAAGGTCACATTTGGTCCATTTGCACTCTGAGTGCAGCCCATTGGACATTCTGTTGGCCATTGCCCAGATGCAGGGTTATCACATTCCACAAATTTCCATCTGCCTTGTTTTTTTTCCTTTAGGTGTGACCAAAGTGACGCACATGTAAAGCAATGGTTAGTAAAGTCAGTTTCATGCTGAATACACACAGCATTGACTATCAGACATGTGCTCCTTTTGCTCCAAAGTGTAAATACTGTTGGTTTTTCTAGTTGAAGCTGATTACAGTTCTTGATTAAGCATTTTCTTTAACTGATTATGAAATATTCAGCATATATTAAATATATTTAATCTTAATCACGGGGTCATGGTTAATCAACAAGCCTGATTTTAATCTTGCTGTCACTAAGATGAAGGAGGACCACTTGCGCAGCCCACCCACTATCCTAGGTTGTCTATCACTGCCCTAGGCTGAAGGCATTGCTGCTGATGATTGTGATGTACACAAATAGCCAGTGTCAGAATTCTTCAAGTGCTGAAGAGTTGCCAATGTAGGAAACATGGGGGTAACGAATGAAATGTGGTGTGAATCAGGATAAAGGCAGCAGAGTTTGGAAGGAGTTAAAATTTACAGAGGGTGAAAGATGGAAAGTTGCTGGAAGAGCATTGGAATTGATGCATCTGCAGATGGTAAAGGCATGCATGTATAAGAGATTCAGCAACAGATCAGGTGTGGTTAGGGCAGATAAATTATCGAGGTGGAAGTAGATAGTTCATGTGATGGACAAAATGTAAAGCTAAAAACTGAGCTTAGGGTCACATAAAACACCTGGAGTGTAAATAGTTTGGTTAATGTTCATGCTTTCAGAGAAGAAGGCTGGAATTGGTGGCCTGGAAACATAAATTCTGGTAGGGGATGAAGACAATGGCTTCAGTCACTCAGTGAAAACGAAGAGGGAAAGATGGTTTATCACTATAACAGTCACAAAGGATGTCATTTGTGAGTTTGCTTCGGGCCATTTTGGTAATGTGGCTCGCCTGTAAACCTAATTGGAGAGGTTCAACTAAGGAGTTATGAGAAACATGGACAGATTTGAGAAACAATAAGGACATATTGTTTCCTTGGGTCAAGGATGGATTTTCAGTGATGAGAGTGGTCTTAGCAAGGAGTTAGTGCACCACTATTTACAATTATCAGGTAGGCATGAGGTCAGGAAGAAGTCAGCAATTTAGTGGGAATGGAGGTTAGCAAAAGATAACTGAAAATGAAGGTAAGGTAATGATAAGACTGGCTCATAAAAGTCTGGGGATTGCAGAGGAATAGAAATCTAAGGGAAATGAAGAGTTCCATAATTTCAAAGTTTTGTGAAACAGAGATTTTGACAGGAATAGGCTTCTTAAGTTTGGGAACTACTCTATGGAGTCTTTTTTTTATACCATATCCCTGTTCCGAGGTCAGCCTGATTGTCAAGCTTGTCTCCCTACCAGGCAGAGAACACTCTGGAACAGGCTGCATCTACAGCACCTGATAAAGAATCTGGGGTTTGATTTAAACTCTGACATTGGGTCTGAATGTGAATCTTCTAATCTCATTTTAATATTCAAATGAACAACTCGCCTTCTGAACATGATTCATGTATTAACCCTGAACAAAAAATATGGGAGAACGTAAGAGGAGTTTGAAGACTATCTCCTGATCTTGGAGCTGTGTTCAACTCTTGATGGACCTCAGCTTTATAAAAGATTATTGGATGGAGTCTGGCATCGAAGAGAAAAATGAACCCTCTTGGAATGTTATTAATAATGGAATTAAAAGTGGGAGTTCCATTTGAGTTCATAAAGAATATTGAGAAATACTGAGTTCCCTAAAATGGACTGTTTTTGACAAATTGGAAGACACAATCGGAATGCATTGCCCCGGTCTTCAGGATGTCAAGCCGATGCAAAGGTTACCAATTTAGCAGTGGGGAGAATATACCCACAGGTGCTAGTCCCAAAGCTAAATTTGTGGGGATCATTCCTTAGGTGTCCTGGTGGGCATCAAATGCAAAGTAGTCACAATTGAGTTGCGGGGGGAGTAGTCAAGCATGTCATGATCAGAATTCTCCAAAAAATCTCCTGGACTGCTAAGTATAGTCAATTTATTTTTTTTAAAAAATAATGCTCCCTCCTATTCACAGTACTTGAGATAGCCCCATGATCATGGTGTAAGTAAGGCCAGCTGTTTGTGAAGGTATGACAGTGTGGAACATTCAGATGATGCCCAGGCTCAATTTGCGATCAGCCCTAGATCTCTCTTCTCATGTGCGTACTACCTATATAACATGATGTTTGAGTCCAAAATAAATAATGTTTTCTGAATGGACAGATCATTTGTCGATCTAGATCTAACAGATATTGTTTCAAGCAAGGTTGTATGTAGTATAATAGGATTTAGTCCTTCTATAGCAAGTTTCATTTACCTAGTACCATTTACATAGTAACACATCTCAAAGTGCTTCTCTGGAGAATAAGCAGACAAAACCTATTACCCCTTTTTCCAGTTGGACACATTGGATAGAATATTGACACTGTGATTATCACTGCTGTCTCACAGTGCCAAGGACCCAGGTTCGATTGTAATTTGGGTCACTGTGCAGGCGGAGTTTGCGCATTCTGCCCATGTCTGAATGGATTTCCTCCTATATTCTGAAAGGTTAGGTGCATTGGCCATGCTCAATTCTCTCTCAAAATATCTGAACAGGTGTGGGAGTGTAGCGACTAGAAGATTTCCACAGTAACTTCATTGCAATGTTAATGTAAGCCTACTTGTGACTAATAAATAAACTTTGCCTTTGGCACTTGATAGGCAAATTCATACATGCAGAAGGACTATTTGGATGTTTTGTTAGCAATTGCAACCTCTTAATTCCTTCAAGAGGAAGCAGAAGAGGGAGGAAAAATGCAAAATCTTTACAGGTTACTGGTTAGGCCTCAGCTGGAATATTGTGCTCAATTCTGGACATACTTTAGAATTGGAGAGATTGCTGAAGCTGGCATTGTATCCCTTAGAGCAGAGAAAGGCAAAGGGGAGATTTAATGGTGGTGTTCAAACTTATAAGGTTTTTTACTCGAATAGATAGTGAGATACTGTTTCCACTAGCAGGACAGCCATTAAATGAGGGACATTTGCAGAGGGACATAGATAGGTTGCAGAGCTGGGCCATGAGGTGGCAAATGGAATTCAATACGGATAAGTGTGAGGTGATTCACTTTGGTAGGAATAACAGGCATATGAAATATAGGGCTAATGGAAGGACCCTTAATAGTGTTGTCGAGCAGAGGGATCTTGGGGTAAAAGTACATAGCTCTTTGAAAGTTGGCACCCAGGTTGATAAAGTTGTTAAGAAGGCGTACGGTGTGTTAGCTTTTATTGGTAGAGGGATGGAATTTAGGAGCCGTGAGGTTATGTTACAACTGTACAAAACTCTGGTGCGGCCGCACTTGGAGTATTGCGTACAGTTCTGGTCGCCGCATTATAAGAAAGATGTGGAAGCATTGGAAAGGGTGCAGAGGAGGTTTACCAGGATGTTGCCTGTTATGGTGGGAAGGCCTTATGAGGAAAGGCTGAGGGACCTGAGGTTATTTTCATTAGAGAGAAGAAGGTTACGCGGTGACGTAATTGAGGCGTATAAGATGATCAAGGGATTGGATAGGGTGGATAGTGAGAGCCTTTTTCCTCGGATGGTGATGACCAACACGAGGGGGACATAACTTTAAATTAAGAGGTGGTAGTTATAGGACGGATGTCAGAGGCAGGTTCTTTACACAGAGGGTGGTGAGAGCGTGGAATGCCCTGCCTGCAGCAGTTGTGGACTCGCCTACTTTGGGGGCATTCAAATGTTCGTTGGATAGGCATATGGATGATATTGGAATAGTTTAGGTTAGAGGGTCCACTGGCCGGCGCAACATCGAGGGCCGAAGGGCCTGTACTGCGCTGTAATGTTCTATGTTCTATGTAAATTAAAAATAACTGGCAAAAGAACTAGAGGCGGTTTGAGAATTTTCTTTACTCAACATGTCTGGACTTTCCTGTCTGAAATGTAATTTAAGCATTTTACTAGTAACTTTCAAAAGGGAACTGGATCAATACTTGAGAAGAGAAAATTTGCCGTATTATAGGAACAGACTGGGTGGTGTAAGACTAACTAGATTTCAAAGCACTAGAACAGACATAAGGGGCTGAAAATCCTCCTGTGTTGTATTCATTCTATGAAATAGAACAAAATATCACGAAGTGAATTGGACTCTTCCTCATTGCAGTGGCAGTTGGTCTCAGTATTTCGCCAAGCCTCTCGTCGGGAAAATGCCTTCCCTATTGTGAATTCGGGAATGCAAGTCGTGTTCAAAGATGAGACAAGGGTTATTGCTGAGCTAAGGATGTTCTTTGGAGGAGTGGGCCCTACAACTGTTTATGCAAAAAGATGCTGCAAGGAGCTAATCGATCGGTAAGCCTGTAAACATTGGGATATTCACTATGTTAATCTGGAAAACCCCTTTAAAGTATGGACCACAAAGAAAATCTGTCCATTTGTTGTACTTTGTTCCTCTGAATTTCTTGAGCATTTCACTAGGAAAGAGTAGCTGTATTGGTTTCCAATACAATGATAGCAGAGAATGCAACTTGACTATGGTCAATCAGTCCTTTGAGAGGAAAGATAAATTATCTTCACTGACTTGTCTTCTTCAAGACCTTTTATTCTGGATTTCATCCTCTTCCAGGCAACATTCATAGAACATAGAACATAGAACATAGAACATTACAGCACAGAACAGGCCCTTCGGCCTTCGATGTTGTGCCGACCAAAATAAAAAGCAATGCCCTCCAAACTAAACCATTCCCTTCTCTTCCATATACTTATCAATTAACCTCTTAAACGCCACCAAACTTGGCGCATCTACAATCACATACCTCTCTCCAAAATCCTGAGCAAGAGGTCTTTCTGCTCTTCCAAGGCAACTGCCTTTCCTCTGTTCAACTTAACTTGGCTACAGATATTGTTCTGTTGTTGTCTTGAGGCTATTGGACTAAATCAGGATTTATACCTAATCAGGCCCTTGCAGACAAAGCCTTTGTTTATAATTACTGTATTTGTTCTATTTCTGAGATCTTGCAAGATCTATTATGACCATCTGAGGAGAGGCTGATAGGAACACTCAACCTCGTTACTGAACAAATCTTTTTTTTCACTGTAGATTTTAATTCCTGATTCTGTCAGGCATTTAGTTCAATTGTTATGACAAATTAACATATTATTCCTTGCTCATGTCACCACGTTTCATTGAGACATTTTTCTAATGTGTAGGAATTCATGTTGCTTGTAAAAAATGTCCCCAATATTAGAAACAACTTGTAATCCAAATCCGATCTGTGGGAAAAAATGGACAGAACTAAATTGCTAAAATATGGTGCCTATGCATTTTAATACCTTGCACTCCATTCAAAAATATATTTACATTCAGGATATTGGTGTTGCTGATAAGACCAGCATTTATTCCCAGCTTCCCTTGAGAAAATGGTGATAAACCACCCTCTTGAACTACTGCAGTCCATATGTTACATCTTTGATGCTGTTAGAAAAGAGTTCCAGGATTTTGACTTTGTGCTGATGAAGGAATGGTTATAGATTTTCAAGACATATTGACATGTGACTTGAAAGTGTGCTTGGAGATGCTGATATTTCTATGCATCTGTTGCCCTTAACCTTCTTGGAGGTTGAGGTTATGGCCAGTATTTTACAACTTTGCTCCGGCGAATTCTGTTCTGCAAGCCATGCCTACCCTGATTTTAGGGTGGCGTGGCAGTAAAATTCCAGCCCATGTGGCTGGATTGTGTAACATTAAAAGCTTTGGCGAGTTGCTGCAGTACTTGTTTTAATACAAGCATTTATGTTGCTTGGATGCTGCGTGAGTAACCAATAATTCCTTTCTGCCTGAACTAGATCCTGGGATGAAGATCTGCTGAGTCAGGCCTGTGAACTGCTGCTTGAAGAGATTTCGCTCCCTAGCTCAGCACCTGGGGGAAGTGTGGAATTCCGGAGAACATTGATCATAAGTTTTTTCTACAAATTCTATCTGCAAGTGTGGCAGAGATTACAGCAACTGCTAAGCAAAGAGGCAAGAAATGTGTTTCATTCACAGGTTAACTGCGTGCCACATCAGGAAGAGTTGGTGGAGAGTAGAACATCGGGTGTCCCATGACTGATGACACATGGAGATGTGTAAAAGGGTATTCTAGAAGGATGTGAAGATAGAAATGAAGGGGGCTAGGATTAGCTAAAACCCAAATAAAGGAGACCAAAGCAGTCTTTAGAGATTCATGAAGGTAAGTTACCAAAGAGTCAACCTTTTCACATCCAGGTCCACCTCACATCCTGGTCCACTTCATGTCTGGATCCTCTTCATGTCAAGGTCAACTTCATGCTCCGAGGTTAACTTCCAAGTTCCCTTCCCATCTGGATCCCCTTTCTATCCAGATCCCTTAACCATCTGATTGATTTCACATCCAGCCCTGAAACAATTTGACATTCAGCTTTCCTTCATATTTGGATCACCATATTTGGATCCCCTTCATGTCTGGATCCCTTTCACATCTGGATCCCATTCGTGTTTGGATCCACTTCACATCTGGGGCGGCACAATGATACAGTGGTTAGCTTTACTGCCCCACAATACCAAAGACCCGGGTTTGATTTCCAGCTTGGGTCGCTGCCTACACGGAGTTTGCACATTCTTCCCTTGTCTGCATGGGTTTCCTCTGATGCTCCGGTTTCCTCCCACACTCCAAAGATGTACAGGTTAGGTTGATTAGCCATGGTAAATTGACCCTAGTGTCAGGAGGTTAGGAGGATTAGCATGGTAAATATGTGGGATTATGGGAATAGGACTTGGGTAAGATTGTGGTCAGTGCAAACTTGATGAGCCAAATGGCCTTCTTCTGCATTGTAGGGATTCTGTGGATTCCTTTCACACCCTCCACCTCTAGATCCTCTTCACATCCAGATCCTCTTCAAATCTGGATGCTTTTCACATTTGGTTCCACTTCCAGTTTGGATCCATTGTGCATACAGATTCACTACACATCCAGATCCACTTCAAATCTGCATCCATTACATTTGATTTGATTTTGATTTGATTTATTATTGTCACATGTATTAATGTACAATGAAAAGTATTGCTCCTCGCATGAAACACAGACCACACTGTTCATACAGAAGGAGAGAGTGCAGAATGTAGTGTTGCAGTCATAGCTAGAATATAGAGAAAGATTAACTTAATGCGAAACAGGTCCATTCAAAAGTCTGATAGCAGCAGGAAAGAAACTATTCTTGAATTGGTGGTACATGTCCTCAGACCTTTATATCTATTGCCAGTTGGAAGAAGATGGAAGAGAGTATATCGAGGGTGAGTGGGGTTTTTAATTATACTGGCTGTTTTTCTGAGGCAGCGGGAAGTGTAGATAGTGTCAATGGGGGGAAGGCTGCTATGAGTGATGAACTGGGCTTTGTTCATGACTCTTTGTAGTTTCTTGTAGTCTTGGACAGAGCAGGAGTCATACAAAGCTCTGATACAACCAGAAAGAATGCTTTCTCTGGTGCATCTGGTGAAAGTTGTTGAAACTCACAGCAGACATGCCAAATTGCCTTAGCCTCCTGAGAAAGTAAAGGCTTTGGTGGGATTTCTCAACAATAGCATCAGCATTGTGGGACCAGCACAGGTTGTTGATGATCTGGATACCTAAAAGACTTGAATTTTCGATAATTTCTACTTCTCTTTGAAATTAATGTGGACAGGATCATGTCCTCCAATGGGCTCCCTGGAGTTAATGGCAATCTCCTTTGCTTCATTGATATTGAGAGAGAATTGTTGTTGCCGCACTAGTTCATCAGATTCTCTATCTCTTTTCTGTACTCTACCTCATCATTGTTTGAGATCTGACCCACTACGGTGGTGTTGTCAGCAAATTTGAAAATCAAGTTGGAGGGGAATTTGGCCGCAAAGTCACAGGTGTATAAGGAGTATAGTAGGCGGCTGAGGACACAGCCTTATGGGCACCAGTGTTGAGGATGATTCATGGAGGAGGTGTTGTTGCCTGTCCTTACTAATTGTAGTCTGTGGGTTAGGAAATTCAGGATCCAGTTTGCAGAGGGAGGAGCCGAGGCCCAGGCCATGGAGTTTGGAAGTGAGTTTCATAGGAATAATGGCATTGAAAGCTGAGCTGTAGACAATAAATAGGAGTCTGACGTAGGCGTCTTTGTTACCAAGGTGTTTCAGGGTTGATTGCAGAGCCACGGAGATGGCATCTGTTGCAGTGATAAGCGAACTGTAATGGATCCAGGCAATCTGGGAGGCTGGAATTGATTTGAACCATGCCTAACTTTCAAAGCACTTTATAATGATGGATGTCAGAATCACTAGAAGATAGTCATTAAGGTACGCTGCCTGGCTTTTCTTTGGTACCAGCAGACTGGGACCTCAGACTGTTGATAAGAGAGGTTGAAGATGTATGCGAATACCCACATGAGCTAGTCCATGCAGCATCTGAGTGCTCATCCAAGAACCCCATCCGGGCCAATCACTTTTCATGAGTTGACATGTCCAGAGTGACTGGAACTGCTTCATATCCAGGTTCTTTCCACATTTGGAATTACTTCATGTCTGGATCCCCTTCAGAACCAGATTCACTTCACATCCAGATGCACTTCACTTCCAAATCTGCTTCATGCCAGAATCCACTTCACAACCAGATACACTTCATGTCCGGATCCATTTCTGCCTGAATCTGGCTTTCCTTCTGACCTGTATCTGCTTCACGACCAGATCCCTTTCACATCCAGATTCACTTCATGACCTTTCTCTTCATAGTTAGATCCACTTCATATCCGTACCCCTTCATATTTGAATCTAACTCACCCCCTGAATCCCTTCACATTTGGATCCACTTCACGCTTGGATCTACTTCACATCCAGATTTACTTCATGTCCGGATCTGCTTCATCATCTCAACCCCATAAAATCCAGGTCCACTTCACTCCCAGAACCCCTTCAAGTTCAGACTACAGATCATGTCCAGATTCACTTCACATCCTGATCCACTTCATTCATATTATGCTTTGAACCTCTTCACGTCCAGATCCACTTCATGTCTTGAAACCCTTCATGTTAGAATCCACTTCATGTCCAGATCCACTTCATATCTGGATCTATTTCATGTCCTAATCCCCTTCATGCTCTGTTCCTGTCCCTGCCTGAATCAACTTAGTGTCTTGATTTACTTCATGCCATGATTCCCTTTATATCTGGATCTGCTACATGTCCTGAACCGTTTGACATCTAGATCCTCTTCAATCTTGCTTCATCTGGTAGGAACACTGAGTGCCTTCTCCCTTCAGGCCTGAGTCAAAATGTCCATAGAGTTTAAGTGTGGGGAGATGGAAGTGTTTGAGGTAATGTCACTGGACTCAGAGTCCAGAGGCCTAGTGTAATATTCTGGTAACATGGGTTCAAATTCCATCATGGCAGCTGGTGGAATTTAGATTCAATTAATATATCTGCAATATAAAGTTAGTCTTAGTAATGGTGATCTTGACAACTATCATCAACTGTTGTAAAAACCTATCTGATTCACTGAGGGAAGGACATCTGCAAACCTTGTCTGGTCTACGTGTCACTCCTGATCCATACCAATGTGGTTGACTCTTAACTACCCTCAGTTCAAGTGCATCAGAATGGGCAACAAATATTGGCCTTGTCAGTGATGCCCATAGTTCATGAAAGAATAAAGAAAAAGACTGATGCGCTAGGACCCTGATCTGATTTTGCTGTCTGCTGGTGATAAACTGGGTACGATGGATGATTTGGTCAGCTTCAGGCAGTCAATTAATTAATGGATATTTTAACTGTCCACTATTCATTTCAGCCACTGCACCACAGAAATGATCCAGCACAGAAGGGGCCATTTGGTCCATCTTGTCCATGCCAACCCAAAGATACCCACTTGTCCTTTCTAATTCCTGCACACAACCCATAGTTCTGCACCTTACAGCACCTAAAGTGCAGATCCAGGTACTTTTTAGATGAGTTGGAATATAGTGTTCAATTCTGATTACCACACTACCAGAAGGATGTGGAGGCTTTGGAGCGGGTACAGAAAAGATTTACCAGGATGTTGCTTGGCATGAAGGGCATTAGCTATGAGGAGAGATTGCAGAAACTTAATTTGTTCTCACTGGAGCGATGGAGGTTGAGAGACCTGATTGAAGTCTGTAAGACTATAAGAGGCATGGCCAGAGTGAATAGTCAGATGTTTTTTCGCAGAGTGGAACAGTTAGTTACTAGGGGGCATAGGTTTAAGGAGCGAGGGACAAGACTTAAAGGAGATGTATGAGGCAGATTCTTTATACAGAAAGTAGTGGGTGCATGGAACTCATTACTGGGGAAGGTAGCGGAAACGGATAGTGACTTTTAAGGGGCATCTTGACAAGTACATGAATAGGATGGGAATAGAGGGATATGGTACCTCGAAGGGTAGGGGATTTTAGTTAAGTCAGGCAGCATGTCGGTGCAGGCTTGGAGAGCCAAAGGGTTTGTTCCTGTATTGTAATTTTCTTTGTTCTTTGAGTTTAGAGTCTCTGCCTTCACCACCAACTCAGGCAACAAATTCCAGACATCCACCATCCTCTATATAAAAGATTTTTCCTCATATCCCCTCTAATCCTTCTGCCACATAGCTTGAATCTATAATACCTTGTTTTTGAACTTTCTGTCAAGAGAAGCAGCTTCTTCCTTTCTACTCTACATTTAGCCCTCATTTTCCATACCTCAATCATGTCACCTCTCAGCGTTCTCTATTCCAAGCAAAACAACCCCAAACTTTCCAATCTCTCCTCATAGCCACAATTCCCCAACATTCTAGTAAATCTTCTCTGCACTCTCTCCTGAACAATTACGTCCTTTCTGCAATGTGGTGACCAGAACTGCACACAATTTTCCAGTTGTGGCCTCACTAGTGTCTTACATGGTTTCATTATGATGTCCCTACTTTTGTATTCTGTATCTCTGCCAAGGAAGGGGAGCATTCATATGCTTTCTTTACAATCTTATCTACCTGTATTGCTAGCTTTAGGGAACCTGTGCACTTTCATGTCAAGATCTCACATTTCACCTACTCCTCTCAGTATATTCCCATTTTATTGTGTATTCCCTTTCACTGTTTGACCTCCCTAAATGCATTACCTCATACTTATCAGAGTTGAACTTCACCTGCTACTTTCTTGCCCATTCCACCAAACAATCTATATTATTTTGGAGCTTTTAGCTATCCTTTACATTATCCACCACATGGCCAATTTTTATGTCATCTGTAAATTTTCCAATCATGCCCCTCATGTTCAAGTCCAAATCGTTAATATATAAAACAAACAGCAAGGGTCCCAACACTGAACCCTGCTGAATACCACTTGGAATATCTTTCCATTCGCAATGGCAGCCATCAATCATTACACCTTGTTTCCTGTTACAAGGGCAACTTTGGATCCAATTCACCACACTATCCTGTGTCCCATATTTTCCTTTGTTGACCAGTCTTCCATGCAAGACCTTGTTGAGTGCCTTACTAAAATCCATATAAACAATATATTCTGCACTATCCTTGTCACTTCCTCAGAGATTTCAGTAAATTTGTACAGCATGACTTTCCCTTCAAAAAGCCATGGGATGGAATTTTACTTCTGCTTTACATCCACTTTTTGGTATAAAAATGCCATAAAATTGGGCATAAACTGACTAGCGTGAATGGTGACTTTTTTGTGACAAGCACAATTTTATGACACCTGGATTTCTGGCATAGTCAACCTCCTGCTGGAAATGGGTACTAGATTGATTAATTTATGTGTTTGTTAATTTCCATGTGTTTAGCAAGCTTGGCAGTCAATCATCCAAGTTCAATTACTTTTATGATCCTGCCAGGAGAGGTTCCCTCGAGCAAGGAAAACATTGCAACCACACCACCCCCCTCTCCACCCACCATTAACAGTGAACAGTCATGTTGGCCTTGCCAATGGAAGTGGAGGCTACTGAGTCCCCCCCCAGGAGGCTGAGTGCAAGGCGGGGATGCACTTTAGGCAGTGCCATCCTGCCACCTGGGCAATGCTCACCGGATAGTGCCAGATGATGGGGCCAATGGGGATGGGGTCTCTGGAGCTGGGTCAATGTGGAGGGCAGAGCCTGTGGGAGGCCCACTGCCACTTTGCATGTGATCGGTGGGGAAAGGATCCATGATCGATTTGAGCAGCTGGTGCGAGGGTGGGGGGGAGGAGGTTGGCGGCAGCTGCATCACGGGTCACAGGCCCCCACAGTTGTGGGGGAGGGGAGCTAGTTGTGACTGTCTGCAGTAGCAGAGGCCTGACAGCTCTCTCTCATCCTGTCAGGCCCCTGTTACTGTTAATGTACACATGCGCAATATTTACCTCTTCAGGCTATCTTGTGAGTTAAGACCTGCCCATAGCCTCTCTGGTCAGAAACAAATTATTCTAAAATTTCAGAGTCACTGTGCATAAGATTGGGCATGAAAACTCACCCAAAAATAGATCTGGAACTCTCCCATTTTCAGATTAGCTGGCATTTAGAAAAAAGTCTTGTAAAATTCCGCCCGAACTGTCTATTCTTCATAAGTCCATGACTTTTTAAGTAACAGTTTGTCCAATCCCTCAGGATCGATTCTAGCAATTTGCCTACCACCAAAGTAAGACTAACTGGGGTATAATGGTTTTGTATTTCCTTTGTACCCTTTTTAAACAACAGCAGTTCCCCTGTGTCCAGTGAAGACTGGAAAATAATCCTCAGAGCATCTATTATTCCCTTCCTGACCTCCTTCAACAGCCTAGGAAACAATCCATTCAGCCTTGGTGACTTAAAAAATTTCCAGGATTCCAACTTCTCTTCATTTGTTATCCAGATGTATTCAATATTTCACATTACTCTTCTTGGATTGCTATGTTCACATCATTCTTTTTCTTTGTGAATAGGGAAACAAAATATGCATTAAAATCTCTTCCCATATTCTCTGTATCTTCACACAAGTTATCTTCTTCATCTGTGATTTGTTCTGCTTTTTCTGTAATTATTCTTTTGCTTTTTATATACAGGTAAAAAATATCTTTGAGGTTTCCTGTCTTGTTTGCTAATGTTTTTTCATGCCTTCACGTTGATTTCCTTTTTTTTAACTTGACCCTTGTACGTTCTATATCCCTGAGGCTCTCTGCAATATTGAGTTTTTTGTGACTTTGATAAAGCTTTCTTTTTCTGTTTAATCTTCCCTTGTATATTTCTAGATAATAAAGGGGGTCTAGATTTGGCAGGGCAACTCTTATTTTTGGAAGGGACATGCTTTGTACCCTAAGGATCTCACTTATTAGTGCTTCCCACTGGTTTACCACTAATTTATCTGTCAGCAATACTGTCCAGTCCACCTCAGCCAAACCACTTCTCAGTTTTGTAAAATGTGTCTTCCCTTAATTTAAGACTTTTAGTCCTGATTTATCTCTGTCCTATTCCATAATAATACTAAATCTAACCAAATTGAGGTTGTTATCTCCGATATGGTTAGAAACGGGCAGCACGATGGCACAATGATTAGCACTGCTGCCTCACAGCTCCAGGGACATGGGTTCAATTCCCAGCTTGGGTCACTTGTGGACTTTGCACATTCTCTCTGTGTCTGTGTGGATTTCCTCCTGGTGCTTCAGTTTCCTCCCACAGTCCAAAGATGTGCTTATCTAGGTAAGATACCCAGGACATATCTTACGTGTCCTGGGATATGTAAGGTAGTGGGATTAGTGGGGCAAATATATGGGGTTACAGGGATAGGACTTGGGTGGAATTGTTGTCACTGCAGACTCAATGGGCCGAATGGCCTCCTGCACTGTACGGATTCTATGGTTGCCTGATGTCACTTCACCCATTTGCCCATCTTCACTTTCCAAGATTAAATCTAGAATTGAGTTTCCTCTCGTTGGCCTTGTCATATATTGTTTAAAAATATTTTTACACAGTATATGAATTTTTCAACCTCAATGCCTCTTATATTGTTTGAAACCCAATTGATATTGGGATAGTTAAAGTCCCTACTTTTTAAAAAAATGTACTTTTTGGTACTTTATTCCTAATCAGAAACCATTTAAGTCCAAACAGAATCCTCACATGAAGGACAAATCAGATCCAAGCTGACAAAATAAGAATATACATGCCATCTTGGGCTTGATCAACAAGATCCAAGCTGACAGGATAAAGCATTACATCTCCTCCCCTGATTGATCTGAGCTTCATCTTAGCCAAAAGACTGAGATGGCTTTGAAAAATTACATCAGATAAAGCATTGGTTTAACCTCATCGGCTATTCTGATTGCTTGCTCTACTCTGGCACAGGCAAACCACAATCACAAGCATCAGCACACTGCAAGTGCAATGGGCTAGCCACATCCCCTGCTTGATCACGATTTCACTCCTGCCAGATAATCATCACTATGCCTAGCAATGTTTGGAATGGTTCACCAAGTCTCCTACTATAATTGCCCTTTATCCTCCAGGCAGAAATTATCTACATACCTGTTCTACTATCTTCCTTTTACTATTTGGGTGTCTGTTGTATTCTCTTAGTGTTGTGACTGCTCCTTTTTTATACCTAAGATAAATCTATAAAACCTCATTTGTTAGCCTATTTAGTATACCATTCCCTCTCACAGTTGTAATTGATTCTTTAACCAATAAGGCTATCCCCACTCCTTTTTGTTACCCTCTGAAAACTGCGTATCCAGGTATGTTGAACTGCTAATGTTCCTCCTTTAACCAGATTTTGTTACAGCAATGATATAAACTGCTGCCATGTGTCTGACTGTGCTTTTAGTTCACCTGTCTTTAAAATACTCCTTGCACTGAAGTCTAAGCAGTTCAACTCTGCCAATTTCCTTTGCTGGATGCTTTTTAATCTTAGTTTCTTTTGACTTTCCGAGTTGCTGTCTACATCACTAACTAATGTTCTATCTCCCATTTCCCGATTTGAATCTGACCTTTGGTTCCCATCTCCATGCCATACTTGTTTAAAAACCTTCCAGTGAAACAAGCAAAAACTCCCTGAAGGATATTGGTCCCAGCTCTGCCCAGGTGTAATCTGTCAGGCTTGTACAAATCCCACTTTCTGTAGAACTGGTCCCAATGCCTCACAAATCTAAACCTCTCTCTGGCACACCATTTCTCCAGCCATGCATTCATCTGGTCCATCATTTTATTCCTGTTCTTGCTAGCGTGTAGCAGTGGGTATAATCCTGAGATTGCTACATTTGAGATCCTGCATTTTAATCTGTCTGTTAGTTTCCCATATTCCACTTTCAGGACCTCATCCCTTTGTTGACCTGTATTGTTAGTACTTATGTTAGAAGCATGAGCTTAAAATCATCCCCCTCTATTTTGAGCCAAATTAGCGTTATCTCCAGCAGGTAAAGTGGTGAGAATTCTGTTGGATGTGTCAGTGTATTCGAGATCGTAATTCACCCACACTTTAAAGGGATTCTCTCTGACACAAATTGTGTTTGGTCCATCTCATTCAATTTTCCAGCCATAACACAGTTTACTTTGGGGCTCATGAGGCTGGAGAATCTCGACCTTTATTTCTGAATGTTGCCATCAGTTGGAAACATTTCAGACACATCTCGCTCCTGTTAGTTTGAAGGCATTGACAACAGGGTTAAGCATGTGGAGTTAAAAAAGGAACCTAGTAAATCATTTCACAAATATTTTAAACCTTTGACTTTTACTCCCTCAGACTTTTCCACGGCAATCTGAACAGTGAGAATCCTGGGATGGGAGAGGGTTGATCAGTGGCTCTTTGACCATTGTATTAGATTAGATCCAAAAATAAAGTTGATTAATACAAAAAGGTGAAAGATGCCTTGCCAAAACAGGAAGCGTCTGCATGTACATAAATACATGTAAACTATGGACATACGAACATGCAAAATTGAAGGGCAGGAAAAGATGAGTCATCCTATCAAACACGCCTCACAATTCACAATGGCTGTAACATCATGACTAAATTTATCATTACTTATCTTACCACAGTTATGAAATCTCCTCAGGCAAAAAAAAACAGAAGAGATCCCACAGCCAATGAAGGAAACAATTCTTTGGAAAATTCGTCTTTAATCTCCTCAGTTAAAACTGTCCATGATACCAGGTAGTCCAACCTTCTATGTGATGTTAAATGATGTTAGGAATTAATCCTTCTTTAAGGCAAAGACAGAACCCACCCCACCAGATAGCAAAATATTCCACAGGGTCACTATTGTTTGCATGGCTTCAATTCACAGCTCCTTTTCATTTTTCCTCCAGGATCTGTTTGTTGCAGATATCCCAGAGCGATACCACAGTGCAATGAGCCCACTTCTGGTCGAGCTGCCTCGAGGCCTCCAGAAATTTCAGGTCCGTTGATCCTACCCAGCATTTTCTGTGAAAAATGGAGGCAATTCTTCTCCAAAAATTCTAAGTGTTGAATTCGCATAAAAATGAGTAATCCCACTGTTTTTCCAGCAAGCGTTTCAAAATGAATCTTCCACACTCTGTGCACTGCAGAGTACACTAGCAGGAATCTTGTGAAAATTCAGAGGGCAGGGCCTCTTCTCGCTGGAGAAGCCAGCAGCATAGCGCTAAGTTGGCCACGACACCTGCACCAATGTGTCAGCACCGACATCAGCGTATGCACAGTGGCCCTGCACTGCCGTATGCACCAATCTGTCAGCACCGACATCACCATATGTACAGTGGCCCCGCACTGTGATTGCTGGCCAGCTGATCGCCGGCTAGCCCTGCCACTTTCGCATCGCTGGTCCTCCCATTCCCCATGGCCCAATCACTGGCCCCCCAAACATGTTTGGGCAAGGCTTCGACACCACCGCCTGCCTCAATCTCCATCTCTCCACCCAACCAATGGCAGCCCCAAATACCCGATTATCTCCCCCCGCCTGCAGTCCCAATCCCTCCCCCTTGCAGGCCAATCCATCCCCCCCACCCAATATCCTGCTCTGATCACTGGCCTCCCTCCCTCTGCTTGTGATCCTTCTGCAGAATGGCAACAAGACCCCCCCAACCCCACCGATCACCCTTCACAAGCTCCATCCCTCTGGTCCTGCCCCCTAGACACTGCCTGATATCTGGTGGGCATTGCCACTTTGCCCCTTGGGCAGTGTAACAGAGCCTAGGCTGGCATTGCCGAGTTGGCAATGTCCAGGTGGTATCCTCTCTCACCCCCAATCTTCCGAGGAGCCTCGATGGCCCCCCACTTCATTCCAGTGGGGTGTGGCCACCAGCTCCCCATTAGTGGGGAGCTGTTGTAAACGCTGCTGGAGTAAACCACTCCTGGCCAGGGGTGGGGGAAAGCTAGTGGGCCTAGAGATTTCAGTCCTGCTGATTATATGTTAAAAATATTTAAATTAGGATTGCCATAATTTTTTCATTACTTTGCCAATTTTTGGCATAGAGCTGATGGTGCTGGAAATCAGACTGCTCATGGAGGCCTTAGCACTCAGTGGGGAGTCCGCTACATGGCCTCTGCTTGAGTCTCCTGGTTCGGTTCGCTGCACTACGGAAGTAGTGCAGGGGGCTGGCAGAATCGTCCCCGTAAAGTTCCCACGTCCATACTTGTTCCCAACCCATTTGGAGGTAACGAGAATTGGAGGGAACTTGTGTCAGTTGTCTGTATTGGATTTGTTGGAGAGTAAAATTGATTTATGTTAAATTGGGGCCTCTAACTGTAATATGTGGCTAATCCTCCATGCTTCTTATGTTACAGGGCATAATCTTGTGCCCTCCCCCATGGCAAGTTTAGGCGGGGGAGAGAGGGGAGTGCAGTTGCGAGAGGTCTTCCCAGAAAGAAGCAACACAGGGCTCTCTCTGGCTCTCCAGTCAATGGCGAGAACACCAGTTGCCTCCATAAGATTCTGGATAAAGTCAGTGGCTGTAAACTCAGGGCTGGAAGAGAAAATTGAGTTTAAATATAATGATAAAGGCAAAATGATTTGGATGTTAGAATCTGAATAAAAAACAAAAATGCTGGGAAATGCAGGTCTGATAGCATCTGTGGACAGAGTAGAACCAGTGTTGCGTCAAAATGACCCAGAAGACAAGGAAAATTGGACAAGTTTTATACTGTGAGGATGAGGGATGGGTTGACAGGGTTTTTTCTATGCCGTTCCTGTCATTTACAGCCCCCTCCAACTCCCCTTCCCCCTCACTCTCACAGTATGAATCTTGTCTGATTTTTCTTAGTTGATACTTAGTTGATAAGTATATGTTTTACATATATATTAGTATTATATGTATTATATGTATTAGTTAGTATTAGTTAGTAATAATTAGTATTATATGTATTAGTTTTACTTAGTTGATAAGTATATGGAAGAGAAGGGAATGGTTTAGTTTGGAGGGGCATTGCTTTTTATATTGGTCGGCGCAACATCGAAGGCCGAAGGGCCTGTTCTGTGCTGTAGTGTTCTATGTTCTATGTTCTTGTCTTCAGCTCTGACGAAGGGTCATTCTGGCTCGAAATATTAGCTCTATTCTCTCTTCACAGATGCTGTCAGACCTGTTCAGATTTTCCAGCATTTTCTGTTAAATACAATGAACTGGCTGTATTCCTTGACTGGAGAGACCTTCAGTCAAAGTTATGAATTCATGTGAGAGGCAGCTTCAGATGTCCCCTTATAGTTAAATTCTTCTTGTTTGGGTAAAGACATCTCAAGTTGGACTGAACTGCTGCTGTACGAACCTTGCTATGAAAAAGTGAATGAAAAAGGATTTTGTTTTTAGAAATAAGTATTTTCTTACTAAAAGGAAGAACTGAATTGAACTAGGTTGGAGAGCGATGGTGGAGTGCAGTGGTGTTAATTACTTTGAGTTTTCGTGGATGAGAAGAGTAGGATATCCCTCACTGATTCCAAAGTTCTGTACATCAATACGATTCTGGTAGTATGCTTATAGGAGGCAGATTGGGAAAAGCAGAGGAATTCTTTCTTTAAAAGTATTTAATTGTCTCTGAATTGCTGTAAGGTGTCCTGTGGCTCTGAATGATGTTTTATAAAAGTAAATCCCTTGTTCCCTTTGATATCCAAGTATCTAGCCAAAGATTGGAGATGTTTTCCCTTATTTTTACTGGCTGCTTGATGAGTTGATGAGTAAAATAGAACATTAGACTATAACTGGACTCCTTGAGATAAAGCAAAACAACAATGTTTTTACAGTTGCAATGATCTTAAAGCTAAAACACTGTTATCAACTACATGGCTTGGAGTCAATGGTCATGTCAGTTTATCAACAGTCTGACTGGAGAATGTATGAAGAGTGCACATACGACCAGAGCAAAAGGAGGTTCATTACAAATAGTTAATGGAATTAGTCATAGCCCTATCATGCTTTAAACACCTCAGATAGCCTCTCCAATTGAATTTCCTGGAATGTTACAATTTATTCTTTGTGAATTGAAAGCGTTTGACACTTATTTTTAAGCTAGTGAATGGCTAAGCTGCAAAGTCTTCTGAGGTTGCAGTTGAACCAACTGTGTGAGAGAGGTTTGGTAGTTTGATTTACCTTTACAGCCAGTCCTTCATTTCTTTCTGTTCAATTTGCATTTACATAGTGCCTTTAACATAATAAAACATTCCAAGGCACTTCATAAGAATGGAATTTAACACTGAGCAACATAAGAAAATATTAGGGCAAGTAACTGATATTGGGCCAAAGCTGAATCTTTTAAGGTGCATCTTAAAAGAAGAGAGGTTTTGGGACAGAATTCCAAAGCTTAGAGTCTTGGTAACTCAAGGCTGTTCAAGGTCACGTGGAAGTGTTTAAGAAAGTAGGGTGGATTAATACAAAAAAGCTATAGCTGAAGACATAGGTAATATGGGGTTGCTCCAGGAACATTGGGTAATACGTCAACATGGAAACAACTGCACTGGACTCTGGAGTGACACATTCTAGCACTTACTGATACGAACAGAAAATTGTATACCATTGAGTCAAAAATTGAGTTGTTCATCGAGGTAAATAATGTGTGGCACTTCAGATGTTCTTGCTAACCAGGCTGCCGACAACTCTTGTGCTGATCTAGCTGTCAGTTGATGATGAGGGAGAATTAGCCTTGTAAACTGCATTGCATGTCTCAGAGGGAGGCCTTGTTTGCGAAGCAAGAATTAGTCTTAAAGATAATTGACAATGGAATAGCATTTCACGTTGATAGATCCCAATCATATTTACATAATGGATGGTACGGTAACATAGTGGTTAGCACTGCTACTTCACAGCACCAGGGACCTGGGTTTGATTCCTGGCTTGGTCACTGTCTGTGTGGAGTTTGCATGTTCTCCCCGTGCCTGCATGGATTTCCTCTGGGTGCTCCAGTTTCCTCCCACATTCTGAAAGGCGTGCTGGTCAGATGCACTGACCTGAACAGAGCGCTGGAGTATGGCAGCTAGGGGAATTTCACAGTAACTTCATTGTAGTGTTTACGTAAGCCTTACTTTTGACTAATAAATTAAAACAAATCCTAGTCAGACAGTTCAGTTTGACTGAGGTGACACTTGTCACAAGTTGGAGAATTTTTATGGATGTAAAACAGGCCTAACACTTTAACAGCACATAGACCAATCTATCCAATCATTGAACAATTGTCCAGGGATTCTTACTTAAGGCAGGCTTGGAAGCTGCCTGAATTGAATACAGGTTTAGTCTCATGCAAAACTAGCATTTCTAAGTCTGGGGCTGCAAAACCAGCAATCCTCAATGCAGTAAACATGCAGTAATGTCCAACAATGCTGCACTGTTTTCCCCTAATTCAGTATTAATGGATAGATTTGTGGAATCTAGGTAACAATATTGGAATTATTAGACAAATAAAGACTAGGCTCTATAATTCTGGTGATCACATAACAAAAAAATGAATTATTGATTAATCTTGGCAATCAGCTACAACTGACTGAGATATGAGGAGGGAAAACTCCAGCTAATGGAGAACATTCTCTGATTTGTACAAGAGATATTTCACATTTTTGTTCTGTGCACAGCCAGTTACTTGGGACCAGCTTCAAGGGGATCCAGTTGGGCAGCCAGTGGCTCATCTGTCTGCGATCAAGCATGCAACTGGAGAGGCCATTTACTGTGACGATATACCAAACCAGGAGGGAGAGCTCTTCTTGGCATTGGTCACCAGCTCCAGAGCTCATGCAAAGATTGTGTAAGTTAGCCAATTGCAAACCAAAATATTATTCTAGGGCATTCACTGAAAACTGTGTATTTACATGAGAACAATAATATTTTTAGGAAAAGGCAAAGCTGAAAAGCCACATTATCTATTATCCTTTCACATATTACCTATCCATTGATTCACCATATCCCTCAAACCACCCACTCACCTTCATACTATATCCTCCAAACCCAGTTTTTAAAAAGTATTTTACAGAATATGGGCATCGCTGGCTAGGCCAGCATTTATTGGCTGTTACTAATTGCTCTTGGGAAAGTGGTGGTGAGCTGTTTTCTTGAACCTACTGCAGTTCATGTGATGTAGGTGCACATACTGTGCTGTTATGGATGGAATTCCAGAATTTTGACCCAGCTCCAGTGAAGGAACAGTGAAATAGTTCCAAGTTAGGATGGCAAGTGGCTTTGAGGGGATGTGGTTGTCCTTCTTTATGATAGATGTCTTAGAACTGGAAGGTGCTGTCTAAGAAGCCTGGTGAGTTGCTGCAGTACATCTTGTACACATTAAACAATGATGCCACTGAATACTCTATTTGGAGTCTGCATGTTCTCCCCGTGTCTATGTGGGTTTCTCCCAGATACTCCAGTTTCCCCCCACAGTATTAAGGTGTGTAGGTTAGGTTGATTGGCCATTTTAAGCTCTATGAATCTCTATAACACAGGAGTCCAATGTCTGAACAGCAGAAGAGAACCCTGATGGGGCAAGTAAACAGCCAGCAATTGTGGTCCACACTGGTGTCAACAATGAAGGTTGAAAGAGAAATACAGTTCTGCAGTCAGAATTTAGGGAGCCAGGTTGAAATGAGCAATCAGGACCTCAAAAGTAGTAATCTCCAAATAACTCCCAGGACTTTGTACAAGTGAATGGAGAAATAGATAAGATAAAGTCGCCATAGTCCATAAGCTGCTTTGTCCTGAATGGTGTCAGACTTCTTGAGTGTTGTTGGAGTTTCATTGATCCAGTCAAGGGGAGAGTATTCCATCAAGTTCCTGAATTATGCCATATAGATGATGGACAGGCTTTGGGGAGTCAGGAGGTGAGATACCAAGCACAAACTTCCTAGCCTCTGACCTGCTGTTGTAAGCCACAGTATTTATATGGCTGTGGATTTATATGGATCAGTAAATTTGCAGATGACACTAAAGTCGGTGGAGTGGTAGATAGTGAAGAGGGGTGTTATAGTTTACAGAGTGACTTGGACAAGTTGCAGAGCTGGGCCGAGAGGTGGCAAATGGAGTTTAATGTGGAAAAGTGTGAGGTAATGCACTTTGGCAGGAACAATAAATGTGTAGAGTATAGGGCTAATGGTAGGGCTCTTAATAGTGTTGAGGAACAGAAGGATCTTGGTGTATGTGTCAATAGATCCCTGAAAGTAGGCAGTCAAGTGGATAAAGTTGTTAAGAAGGCATATGGAGTCTTAGCTTTTATTGGTAGGGGGATTGAATTTAGGAGCCGCAGCATCATGTTGCAACTGTACAAAACTCTAGTGCGGCCGCACTTGGAGTATTGTGTGCAGTTCTGGTCCCCACATTATAAGAAAGATGTGGAGGCATTGGAGAGGGTACAGAGGAGGTTTACCAGGATGTTGCCTGGTATGGAGGGCAGGTCCTATGAAGAGAGGTTGAAGGATTTGAGGTTGTTTTCGTTAGAAAGGAGGCGGCTAAGAGGGGATCTTATTGAAGCATATAAGATGATTAGAGGTTTAGATAGGGTGGACAGTGATAGCCTTTTTCCTAGGATGGAGAAAGCTAGCACGAGGGGACACAGCTTTAAATTAAGGGGTATGAGTTATAGGACGGATATCAGAGGTAGGTTCTTTACTCAAAGAGTGATTAGGGAGTGGAATGCCCTGCCTGCAGCTGTTGTAGATGCGCCAAGTTTGGTGGCGTTTAAGAGGTTAATTGATAAGTATATGGAAGAGAAGGGAATGGTTTAGTTTGGAGGGGCATTGCTTTTTATTTTGGTCGGCACAACATCGAAGGCCGAAGGGCCTGTTCTGTGCTGTAATGTTCTATGTTCTATGTTCTATGTTCTATGATTCCATTCAGTTTCTGGTCAATGTTAGCACATAGGATGTTGATAGCAGGGGATTCAGAATGCTAATGCCACTGAATGTCAAAGAGAGATGGTTGGATGTTCTCTTGTTGAAGATGGGAACTGCCTGGCACTTATGAGGGGTAAATGTTACTTATATTTATCTGCCCATGCCTAAATGTTGTCCAGATCAGGCTGCATGCAGGCATGGATTGCTTCAGTATTTACTCTAACACCACCTGTTACCTTTTCATTTTATCCCTCAACCCTGTTTATCAATTTTCTCAGTAAGTCTCACAACACCAGGTTGAAGTCCAACAGGTTTATTTGGTAGCTATAGTGGCGTTTGCTACTAAATAAACCTGTTGGACTTTAACCTGGTGTTGTGAGACTTCTTACTGTGTTTACCCCAACCCAACACCGGCATCTCCACATCATGTCAATTTTCTTACTAGTCCAACCCATCTAGTTGTAGAATCACCAGGACTGTTCCTGCTGGGTTGAAAGCAGGAAGGGGGCATTCTGCTTCACTGGACAATGGGACGTAGGGCCACACTTTCAAGGTAGCAGCTAATTAAGTCCAATTAAAGAAATCAGCCCAAATCCAAAAGCTGAAGGTTTTTAAAAGTACATTAACTTGCAGAATTGATTGATGTGTGATTGATTGCAAAAGCTTCCTGATACCCTTAAAGTTCAAACTATAAATTAAATAGCTTCTTCTCCACCTCAACAACACCATGAGCTAACAACAGGGCTGATTCCTTACATCCTGTTCCCCTTTCTCATTTAAAAGCTAATTACACTCTGCACTATTTATATCATATTATATCCCCTCAACCTTTCTCATGATCACACCCAGATCACAATCTATCCCACTGTCCCATTTAACCTTGCAATCTCCCTTCTGGTGGCACTATGTCCTATGTAGTACACAACATCATTCACTGAGCTTTCTCCTGATCACACTATATGGCTCCAATATCGGCATCTACCCATGTATGTGGAAAATTGCCCAACTACATAATGCAGGACAAATCAAAACTGCCTATCAGTCTTCTCTCATTCATCAGCAAAGTGATGGACAATGTTATTGACAGTGCTATAAATTGAAAGTTACTCAGCAACCATCTATTCACTATACCCATTTAGCTTTCTTACGTCCTTCACGCAAACATGAACAAGGGATTTGGATTCAAGAGCTGAGGTAAGAGTGACTGTCTTTGACATCAAGGCAGCATTAGGCTCCGCTACAGGAGGGGGTGGGCTAGACTGGAACAGCAATAACAAGAGGAGATAAGGGAATAGAGCAACTTTTCTGTTGATGTAGGCAGGAATCTAGGATAGTATGTTGCCTTGTGGTGCCAGGTTCAAGGATGAAATGGTTAGCACTGCTATCTCATTGTGCCAGAGACCCAGGTTCAGTTCTATCCTTGGATGATTGTTTGTTTGGAATTTGCATGTTCTTCCTGTGTCTATGTGGGTTTCCTCCAGATGCTCCAGTTTCCCCCCACAGTACAAAGGTGTGTAGGTTAGGTTGATTTGCCATTTTAAACTTGATGAATCCCTATGGCACAGAAGGAGTCCAATGTCTGAACAGCGGAAGAGAACCCTGAAGGGGCAAGTAAACAGCCAGCAGTTGTGGTCCACACTGGTGTCAACAACAAAGGTTGAAAGAGAAATACAGTTCTGCAGTCAGAATTTAGGGAGCCAGGTTGAATTGAGCAATCAGGATCTCAAAAGTAGTAATCTCCAAATAACTCTCAGGACTTTGTGCAAATGAATATAGAAATAGATAAGATAAAGTTGCCCTAGTCCCAGAAGACCATAAGCCGCTCTGTCCTTTGGGAGGAGGAGCTGACTGGTGGTTATTTAACCTGAGGTACAACACACCTCAAAGAGGAACAGGGCCTTCATGAATAACCATAGCCAGTACGGGAATTGAAAGCATGCTATTGGTATAACTCAGCAGCACAAACCAGTTGTCTAGCTGACTGAGCTAAACTGACCTCCAGAAATAGAAGAGTACATCAAAAAAGGACAGAGCAGCTTATGGTCGTCTGGGACTATGGCGACTTTATCTCATCTATTGCTATATTCACTTGCACAAAGTCCTGTGAGTTATTTGGAGATTACTACTTTTGAGGTCCTGATTGCTCATTTCAACCTGGCTCCCTAAATTCTGACTGCAGAACTGTATTTCTCTTTCAACCTTCATTGTTGACACCAGTATGGACCACAACTGCTGACTGTTTACTTGCCTCATCAGAGTTCTCTTCTGCTGTTCAGACATTGGACTTCTTCTGTGCCATAGGGATTCAGCGAGCTTAACAAATTGCCTACACGAGGGAGGCTTAGATTCCTAAGAGATTGAGATCAGTTCTAGTGAAGATGGGACCTGAAGAGGCATGATGGATTGCACCCAAACAGATGCAGAACCAATTTTCTTGCATGGTAATTTGCCAGTGCTACTGGGGAGGTTATACAACAACTTGGTAGGAGTGTGGGAACTAGGATACTAAAGAGGAATACCAAGGTGCAAAGAAGATTGTGCAAGAGTAGGAAATAGGAAAGTATTAGATAGATTCAGTGTGACAGGGAAAATAATAGAGTTTAAATTAGGGTTACTACTGTGCATGTAGGTGAATATACAAGTATCGTAAATAAGAAGATAAATATTCAATGCAGATGGCCATATGAAAGTTTAAAGTTGTGGCAGTAAGAGTGACCTGGCTGAAAGAAGGGTAGCATTGTGTATTAAATAATTCTGGAAAAAATAAAGGACAGGGGGAAGGTAGCATTATTGATTAAGGACAGTATTGCAATGCTGGAAGGCAAAGATGTGTCAGAGGGTCACAGATTCTGTATGCAAGTCTATATGAAAGCAAGACCCTGAGCTTTTAGTCACTTGTCACTTTAATTCCCCATCTTGCTCCCATTCTGGCCGTTCTTTACATGGCCTGCTGCAGTGGTTCAGTGAAGCTCAACACAAGCTGGAGGCACAATCCCTTCTCTTTCAACACTCTACAGCCTTCTGAGTTCAACAATAAGTTCAACAATTTCAGATCGTAACCTCTGTCCCCATCTTGTTCAATGTGTTTTGTTTTGTCAGATCAGTTTGGCCTCATTTCTTTCTTTTATGTTGTGTTCAGATGGCTGCAATGTAGCCATTCATACCTCTTCTGGACACATTTTTTGTGTCTTTACTGTACACATTAATACTCTCTGAATTTTGCACTATGAAATCTTTTATCATTTAATCTCTCCTGACCCCATCTCTCTTTGATCTCACAGACCTTCTTTTTGGTCCTACCTATTCCCTCTTCCCTTCTACTGACTTAAAACTTATCTTTCTATTTTCCTGCTGTTCTGAGGAAAGTTCATCTGGAAGGAGGGGTGGTGGGTTAGCAAGTTTGGATGGGGGTGAAGAATTTGTCAGAAAGTAAAGGATGAAGTGAAGGAGAAGGGAAAGAGTGATGAGATTGAAGGTTATAAGAGGGAGAGTGTTGTTCCTACCAGACCTGTTGAGCATTTCCAACATTTTATGAATTTTTTTCCAAGTTTACTGATGATACAAAACTAGGTGGCAAAATAAATAGTGAAAACGACCAAAAACTGCAAAGGGAGACAGATCCCCTATTTAAAAATATTTAACATCCTTTTTCAAGTGTATGCAATGGTCTCAATTACAATTGGACATCAATAAATCTAATTTGAAATGAATTTGCTATCAAATTTGATAGTGTGCTCAAAGCTATCATGTCACTCAAAGCTATATTCATATGCATTCAAAACTATCCAATGTACTCAAAGATATCCAGCGCATTCAAAGCTTTCAAAAAGCTCAGCTACTTGCACTAAAAATACAAGTTATTTAAAATAATACCTGATTTAATCAGTTTTTCATTTGATCCAAAATCTTGTCCCACCAAACAGTGCATTCTTGAAAGCACCACCTGATTCCTATCAGTTCTTAATTAATTTCAGGCACAGAGTCTAAACTTTTCACTCGCTCACTTTACAGATTTCAAGATCTAAATTCTCATCCCACCCACTCTGCAGGCCTCAGGATCTAAACTCTCCTCCCACTATCTCCCACCAGTCTTCACACTCTCTTCTCACTCCCTCCAGTCTCTACATACTCGCCTTTATACCCTCCAGTCTCATCACTCTTCCCCCTCGCTCCCTTACTTCATCCTTTACCTTCTGACAAATTCTCTCCCTCCCTCCAAACTTGCTAACCACCCTTCTTCCAGTCTCTCTCTCTCCATACTCTCTTTGTTTGTTCCCTCGCTCCAGACTTTTCCTCTCTTAAAATTGTCCCTCCCTCTAAACCTTTCCCCTTTCCTCCAGCCCCCTTCAAAGTTTCTCCCTCATTCCCCCCTCACTTCAGTTCCCTCCAAACTCTCCCTCCAGTCTCCTGTCCCTGGGACCTCATCAATCTCACACTGGGTTTCGTTAGTCTCTCTCTTGGTCCGGTTAATCAGTGATCTCTCTTAGGCCTTGCTGACCTCTCTTTGGCCTCACTTATCTCTCTCTATGACTCACTGACCTCTCTATGGTCTTTGCTGATCTCTCTCAGGCCTTGCTGACTTCTCTCTGGCCTTCACTGATCTCTCTCAGGCTTTGCTGACTTCTCTCATGCCTTCATGGACCTCTCCCAGGCCTTCATGGACCTCTCTCAGGCCTTCACTGACCTCTCTCAGGCCTTCCTGACGTCTCTTAGGCCTTGCTGATCTCTCTCTGGCCTTGCTCACCTCTCTGGGCCTCACTGATCTCTCTCTGGGCTGCACACCTTTCTTTGAACCTTATTGGTCTCTCTCAGTGTTGCCGACCTCTCTCTGGCCTTCAATGATCTCTATCTGGCCGTGCTGACCTATCCCTGGCCTTGCTGAGCTCCTTTTGGCCATATTGACCTCTCACTGGCCTTGCTGACCTTTCTTTGGGCCTTCAATGATCTCTGTCTGGCCATGCTGACCTCTCCCTGGCCTTATTGAGCTCCCTCTGGCCATATTGACCTCTCACTGGCCTTGCTGACCTTTCTTTGGACCTCACTGACCTCTCTCTGGGCCTTGCTCACCTCCCTTTGGCCATATTGACCTCTCACTGGCCTTGCAGACCTTTCTTTGGGCCTCACTGACCTCTCTCTAGGCCTCACTGACCTCTCTCTGGGCCTTGCTCACCTCCCTTTGGCCATATTGGCCTCTCGCTGGCCTTACTGACCCCTCTTTGGGCCTCACTGACCTCTCTCTGGCCTTCACTGATCTCTCTCATGCCTTGCTGACTTCCCTCTTGCCTTCGTTCATCTCTCTCAGGTCTTGCTGATCTCTCTCTGGCTTTCACTGATCTCTGTCTGGCCTTGTTGACCTCTTGCTGGCCTTGCTGACCTCTCTCTCTGGCCTCTCTCTGGGCCTTACTGACCTCTCTCTGGGCTCACTGATCTCTCTCTGGCTTTCACTGATCTCTTTCTGATCCCCACTGACCTCTCTCTCTGGGCCTCACTGATGTCTTTCTGAGCCCCACTGACCTCTCTCTCTGGGCCTCACTGATGTCTTTCTACTCACTGATTTCTGTCTCTTGTCTTCACTGACTCTCTCTGGGCCTTACTGATCTCTCTCAGGCCTTCACTGACCTCTCTCTGGGCCTCACTGATCTACCTCAGGCCTTTACTGATCGCTCTCAGTCCATCACTGATCTTTCTCAGGTCTTCACTGACCTCTCTCGGGGCCTCACTGACCTCTCTCTGGGCCTTACTGACCTCTCTCTCTGGGCCACATTGATCTCTGTCTAGCCCACATTGATCTCTGTCTGGACCATGTTGATTTCTCTCTGGCCTTACTAACCTCTCTCAGTCCATCATTGATCTCTCTCAGACTCCACTGATCTCTCTCTGGCCTTCACTGACCTCTCTCATGCCATCACTGATCTCTCTCAGGCTTCATTAATCTCTCTTGGTCCTTCACTGATCTCTCTCGGCCCTTCACTGACCTCTCTCTGATCTCTCTGTGACCTTCACTGACCTCTCTCAGCCCTTCACTGACCTCTCTCAGGCTCATTGATCTCTGTTTGGGCCTCACTGATCTCTTTCCAGCTCTCTTGACCTTCATGAATCACACGATTCCAGGACCGATGTCAAATCACTGCAGTGCTGCCTGGAATTTTTACTTGCAATTTCCAGTGGATCTGTCAATAAAGATATTTAGTTGCTAGGAGAGGGAAGAAGGAGAAGAGGGAGGAAGGAGAAGGAGGATGGAGGATGGATGGGGGAATGGAAAAGAAGAATTGATGGAGTAGGTGGAGGAGTGTGGGTGGGGGAGAGAATGGGAATGGACAGAGAGAGAAGGAAGAAAAGTGGGTGAGAGTGGGAGAGGAATGGGGAGGAAGGAGGTGAAAGAAGGGAAATAAGGGAGCAGGAGAAGACAGAGAGAATGATAGGGGAAGGGAGAAAGTGGGGAAAAGGGGAGGGTAAGGGGGAAGATGAGGAGAGTAGAAGGAGGAAGGGGAGAGACAGGAGGTGGGAATGGGAAGGAGAGAAAGGAGAGGGGAGGAGAGAAGGGGAAGAAGAATAGCAGAAACAGGGTGAGGAGGGAAAAGAGGAGGTAAGGATAAATGATGGGAAAGCGAAGAGGGAAAGGCAGATGATGGGGATAAGGAAGGGGAAGGAAAGAATGGGAAAGGAACAGGAAAGGTTGGGAAAAGGAAGTGAAGAGGAGAAACAGGTGAGGAAGGGGGAAAGGAGGAGGAGGAAAAGTAGGGGTACTAGAGGGGTTTATTCAGAGGAACAAGAGTTCTGCAGGCAGGGACAGATAGGAGGAAGATGACAGGTTGGTTGGGGGTGTGGGGGGAGGGGAGGTGGTGTGACTGTACACTTGTTTTAATAATTATCTGGGTCTTTGAAAATTTGGCTGTATATGCAATCAGATTTTGTTATGATACTGCCAGACAGCAATTGATCAGAATGGTGTCAATTGATAATTATCATTTAACATCACAAGTATAATTCTAAGTGAAAATGAAATAGAATGTTAGAGCTGATTGCTTTTGAGTAAAAGTGATATCAAATGATGACAAAATGATTGTAACTATGTGCAGGTGACATTAAATGAAAGCTGTTGAAAGCAAATAATACCAAATGGCATGAAAAATTTTGGATAGGGCAAGTTAAGTAAGTAAGTAAAAGGTGACAGATGAAGTATAATGTGGGAAAATATCTACATTCTGGTGGTTGCTATTGACCAGAAACTTTATGGGACTAGCTACAAGAGCAGGTCAGGGGCTAAAATTCCTGCAGTGAGTAATGTAGCCCCTGACTCTGTAAAACTTGTCCACCATTTACAAGGCACAAATAGGAGGTGATGAACATTTGCCCTTGCTTGGATGAATGCAGCTCCAACAACACCATCCAGGACAAAGCAGCCTTTTTGATTGGCACCTCATTCACAAATACTGACTCTCTCCACCCCTGATGTAACGGCGTGTATTTTCTACAAGACGCACTACCACAACTCAAGGCATTTTAGGCAACACCTTCTAAATGCACAACCACTTCCATCTAGAAAGACAAGGGCACCAGATACATAGGAATACCACCATCTTTAAATTCCTCTCCAAGTCACAAACCATTCTAAGAACCAGATCTTTGTTCCTTCAGTGCTTGGGTCAAAATCCTGGACCTCTCTCCCTAACAGCATTGTGGATGTATCCACAGCTTACTCAAGTTTCTCAACGGCAATTTTTCAGCATAGTTTCTCAACGGCAATTACCAATGAACGATAAATGATGGCCAAGCCAGCAACACCCACATCCCTGAAAAAGATTTTTAAAAACAGGGCTGTTGTGTTTGATAGGAAGAAGACATAAATAATGGGCCAGATCTTCCAATCAGTGACAATGCTCTTTACATTGCTACTGACTGCAGAGATCATTGTGAGGTTGCCTTTTGCGAATTTTAGGCTGGGACTTCTTATCTCAGCTAAAATATCAAAGTCTCCTTGCAGCAATTCAAAGATAACACTGGCAAACAGGAACAGAGGAGAGGACACTATCTTTTTACGATAGCTGCCATATTCAGGTAAATTTTTAAAGGTCTCTAGTCTTTCAGTGGTGTTAGTGAGTTAGCAAGTGGGTAATTCAGAGAGTGTTTTGGTAAGTGAATGGATGGATGAGTGAGTGAGTAGATGAGTGGTTGATTGAATGGTTGAATTAAGCGCATAAGTGGTTAGATGAGTGAGTGAGTGGGTGATGGGATGGGAGTAGATAGTCGGGTCAGGATTAGGTAGTCACACAGGATGTTTCTTTCGCAGCTAATGAAACAACAACAAAACTTACTCCAACCTATAGATCAAAAAAAGTTTAATAAAGAAACATCATTACTCCAAACTTGGGGTCTCACCCTGGGTCACTCGAAGCTACCCACAATTCTACATAGTTCCTTATTTATAGTGAATCAGTTGGCCAGCCGACTATTATATAACTCCATGATTGGTTCCATGTTTTACTGGGTCAGCTGACCCTTACATATTATTCCCGCTGGTCACATTACATCCAATACAGATTTGTTACTAGTTACATTCTAACACAGGATGGTTAAGTTGGGGTGGGGTGGTTAGTAGTTGAACTGGAGGGGTGTTTATGGGTGTAGGATTGGTGATTGGGTTAGAGTAGATATTGGGATATTGAGTTATGCCATAGATTAAACAGAATAACAATTTTAGGCTTGGTATCCAGATGACTAAGGCACATCTAGGTCACGTTGCCAACACTAAGATCAGTAGAAGAAACTTCTGTAGAGGATTGGGGCAGCTCAAGGGGTGTTCAAACTTCCAAGGCATGTGATGCACCAGGACACCCACAGGGTCTCAACATGCATCAGCAGCTTAAGTTCAGTGCATCTCTGCTCCTGATCTGGAGGATCAGGAGATCTGGCTCAATAAGTTTCAGTAAGAAGTCTCACAACATCAGGTTAAAGTCCAACAGGTTTATTTGGTAGTAAAAGCTACTAGCTTTCGGAATGCTCCTTCGTCAGGTAAATGGGAGTTCTATTCACAAACAAAGGCATATAAAGACACAAACACAATTTACAAAATAATGGTTAGAATGCAAGTCTTTACAGGTAATCAAATCTTAGAGGTACAGATAATGTGAGTGGAGAGAGGGTTAAGCATAGGTTAAAGAGATGTGTATTGTGTCCAGCCAGGATAGTTAGTGAGATTTTGCAAGCACAGGCATGTCATGGGGGTTACAAATAGTGTGACATGAGCTCAAGGTCCCAGTTAAGGCTGTTCTCATACGTGTGAAACTTGGCTATCAGTCTCTGCTCAGTGATTCTGCGTTGCCGAGTGTCATGAAGGCTGCCTTGGAGAATGCTTACCTGAAGATCAGAGGCTGAATGCCCATGACCACTGAAGTATTCTCCAACAGAAGAGAACACTCTTGCCTGGTGATTGTTGAGCGGTGTTCATTCATCCGTTGTCATAGTGTTTGCATGATCTCTCCAATGTATCATGCCTCACGACATCCTTTCCTGTAGCGTATCCGGTAGACAACGTTGGCTGAGTTGCAAGAATATGTATCGTGTAACTGGTGGATGGTGTTCTCACATGAGATGATGGCATCTGTTCAATGATCCGGCACATCTTGCAGAGGTTGCTGTGGCAGGGTTGTGTGGTGTTGTGGTCACTGTTCTCCTGAAGACTGGATAGTTTGCTGGAGACAATGCTCTGTTTGAGGCTGTGCGGTTATTTGAAAAAAAGAAGTGGGAGTTTGGGCATGGCCTTGGTGAGATGATTTTTTCATCAATGACATGTTGAAGGCTCTGGAGAAGATGTCATAACTTCTCTGCTCTGGGGAAGTACTAAATGCCACGTCCCATGTTTGGCTATCATCTCACATGAGAATACCACCCGCGAGGTACGCAGTACTTGCAACTCGGCCACCTGATACGCTGCAGGAAAGGATGTCCTGAGGCATGGTACACTGGGGAGACCATGCAGATGCTATGACAATGGATGAATGAACACCACTTTAGAGTCACCAGGCAACAATATTCTCTTCCTGCTGGGAAAAACTTCAATGGTCATGGGCATTTGGCCTCTGATCCTCGGGAAAGCATTCTCTAAGGTGGCCTTCACAACTCATGACAATGCAGAATCACCAAGCAGAGACTAATAGCCAAGTTCCACACAAGAGGACAGCCTCAACAGGGTTCTTGGGTTCACGTCACACTATCTGTAACTTCCAGGACTTGCCTAGGCTTGTAAAATCTCAGTAATTATCCTAGCTGGAGACAGTACACATCTCTTTAACCTGTCCTTAACCATCTCTCCACTCACATTATCTGTATCTTTAACTCTTGTTTACCTATAAAGACTCACATTTCAATCATTATTTTGTAAATTGAGTCTGTGTCATTATATGTGCTGTTTGTGAACAGAACTCTCTTACAAAGAAGCAGCGCTACCAAATAAACCTGCTGGACTTTAATATGGTGTTGTGAGGCTTCTTACTGTGTTTACCCAAGTTCAACACCAGTATCTCCACATCAATAAGTTTCAATCAGTGAACAACTATTAACTGTTGGTGTTCAATAGGATTTGGCTTGTATACAAACCACAATACTTAACATGCAAGTACAACAAGGAATTAGGAATGCAAATTATATGTTGGCCTTTATTGCAAAGGGGTTGGGGTAAAAAGGGAATCATGCAGCAATTATAAAAGGCTTTACTACATTAGAATAGAACCATATAATCCATACACCACAAAGAAGCCTTCAGCCCATTGAGTCTGCATCAAATCTCCGAAAAGGCATTTCCCCCATACCCAGAAGGGGGACTTAGATGGAGAATAGGTATGGAGAGACTGCTTCACCTGTCCAGAGAGTCTGGAACCAGGATTTGTACTCCTGCTCTTATTTCATATATTCTTAAGCACTGTAATTTATAAGCTGACTCCATGTTTACTTCACTTTATGATCCAGGTCAATTGATGCAGTAGAGGCACTGAAACTTCCCGGGGTTGTTGACATCATTACGGTTCAGGATGTTCCAGGGAAAAATAAAGTTAACATGCTGTTTGATATGGAGGAGATCTTTTGTACGAGTGAGGTAAATTCTGCACCTTTATTCAATCCCTCTATCAGATTGGGTTATGTTTATTATTCTCCAAATAAAATTACACTTAAATCAGCTCTGACTGTTGCCACTACTGTTGTATTGGCATAATCAAAATTCTACAAAGAAGTTAACCTTGGTGATGTGCAAAAACTTTGCTCCAATTTTTCTCCAATCCTCCATCATTCCCTTCCTCCTTATCTCCCCTTCCTGTCTATCATCTTATTAATCCTTTCATAAGAACATAAAAAACAGGAGCAGGAGTAGGCATCTAGTCCCTTGAGCCTGCTCTGCCATTCAATAAGATCATGGCTGATCTGGTAGTGCATTCAATTCCACTTACCCGCCTGCTCTCCATAACCTTTAATTCTCTTATTGGTTAAAAATCTATCTGTGACTTAAACACATTTAACAAGGTAGCCTCTACTCTTCATTGGACAGAGAATTCCAAAGATTCACTAACCTCTGGAAGAAGAAGTTCCTCCTCAACTGTGTTCTAAATTGACTTCCCTGTATTTTGAGAATATGCCCCCTAATTCTTGTTTCCATTCTAAGTGGAAATAACCTTGCTGCTTCTATCCTGTCTAGCCCCTTCATTATCTTATATGTCTCTATAAGATCTCCCCTCAACCTCTAAACTCCAATGGATACAGGCCCAGTCTACTCAATCTCTCCTCATAAGCTAACCCCTCATCTCCAGAATTAACCTGATAAACCTTCTCTGTACTCCCTCCAAAGCTAATACATCCTTTCTTAAAAGGGGCTAAAATTGTACACAGTACTCGAGGTGTGGCCTCACCACTACCTTGTACAGCTGCAGCACGACCTCCCTGCTTTCATACTCCATCTCTCTCACGATAAAGGCCAACATTCCATTTGCCCTCTTGATTACCTGCTGCACTGCAAACTGAGTTTTTGTGATTCATGCACAAGGACCCTCAGGTCACTCTGCATAGTAGCACGTTGTAATTTTTCACCGTTTAAATAAAAGTTCATTTTACTATTGTTCCTTTCAAAGTGGATAACCTCACACTTACCAATGTGATACTTTTGCCAGATCCTTGCCCACTCACTTAATCTATCCAAATCTCTCTGCAGACTTTCTGTGTGCTTCATGCGATTTGCTTTTCAATTCATCTTTGTCATCTGCAAACTTTGTTACCCTATACTTGGTCACCTCCTCCAGATCGTCTATGTATATGGTAAATAGTTGAGGCTCCAGCACCAATCCCTGCAGCATGCCACTAGTTACTGATTGCCAATTAAAAAAGCACCCATTTATTTCGACTCTGCTTTCTATTAGATAGCCAATCCTCAATTCACACTAACACTTTACCAACTCGTCTACCTTTATCTTGTGCACCAACCTTTTGTGAGGCACCTTATCGAATATCTTCTGGAAATCTAAATACACCACATCCACCGGTTCCCCAGTGTCAACCGCATTCATTATATCCTCATAAAATTCCAGTACATTAGTCAAACATGACTTTCCTTTCATGAATCCATGTTGCGTCTACTTGATTGAACCATTCTTTTCTAGGTGTCCTGCTATTTCTTCCTTAATGATAGATTCTAGCATTTTCCCAACTATGGATGTTAAGCTAACCAGCCTGTAGTTAACTGATGTTTGTCTACCTTCTTTTTTAAACAGTGGCGTTACATTAGCTGTTTTCCAATCAGCTGGCACTTCCCCAGAGTCCAGCGAATTTTGATAAATTACAACGAATGCCTTTGCTATTATTTCTGCCGTTTCTTTTAGTACCCTGGTCCCATTAGTCCACCCAGCACTATCTCTTTAGTAAAAGTGATCATTTTAAGATCCTCACCCTACAGTCCCATGACCGTCAATTATTGGTATGCTATTTGTGAAGACCAACACAAAAAACTTGTTTAAGGCCTCGGCCATTTCCTTGTTTCCCATTATTAAATCCCCTTCTCATCTTCTAAAGGACCAACATTTACTTTAGCTACTCTTTTCCATTTTATATATTTGTAAAAGTTTTTACTATCAGTTTTTATATTTTGTGCTAGTTTACTTTCATAATCTATCTTTCCTTTATTGCTTTCTTAGTAGTTCTTTGTTGTTTTTTTAAAGCTTTCCCAATCTTCTAATTCCCCACTAATTTTGACCACTCTGTATGCATTGGTTTTTAATTTGATACTCTCCTTTATTTCCTTAGTTATCCATGGTTGATTATCCCTTTTCTTACATTCCTTTTTTTTCACTGGAATATATTTTTGCTGAGTACTGAGAAAATCTCCTCAAAAATCCTCCACTTTCCTCAACTGTACTACCAATTAGTCTGTGTTCCCAGTCTACATTAGCCAATTCTGTTCTCATTCTATTGTAATGCTCTTTGTTCAAGCAGAGGACACTGGTTTGGGACGCTAGTTTCTCACGCTTCATTTGATCACTGATTCCAAGAGGATCCCTCACACGGAGATCATTAGTTTTACCTGTCTCATTACACAGGACCAGATCCAAGATAGCTTGCTCCCTCGTAGGTTCTGTGTCATACTTTTCGAGGAAACTATTTCGACAGCATTCTAAGGACTCTTCCTCAAGTCCACCGTGTCGACTTGAGTTGACCAATAAACATGGAGGTTAAAATCCACCATGATTATTGCTGTTCCATTTTTACGTGCATCTGTTATTTGTTTATAGCCCACCCCACCTTGAAGTCATTATTATTTGGGGACCTATAGACTACGTCCACCAGTCTCTTTTTCCTCTTACTATTCCTTATCTCCACCCACATTGATTCCACATTTTGCTCCTTAGACTTATATCGTCTCTCACTATCACCCTGATGTTATCCTTAATTAACAAAGCTACCCTACCTCCTTTTCCTTCCTGTCTATTCTTCCCAATTGTCTGATAATCCTGGATATTTACTTCCCAGTCCTGGTCACCCTGCAACCATGTTTCTGTAATGGCCAACAGATCATATCTATTTGTACTGATTTGTGCCGTCAACTCATTCACTTTGTTTCGAATGCTACATGCATTCAGATAAAATGTTATGTTAGTCTTTCTTACCTGGGCCCAATTTTATTAGTGCATTCCTTTGTTTGCATGCTCTGTCCTTTCCTGTAAAAAATGGTTATTCTTTCCCAGACCATCTCCCTGCACTGCATTGACCACCTTTCCTCTCATGCTTGTCACCTTTTTCACTCTGCCTGAGATTAGATTCCTGCCACCTTCTATACTCACTGTTCTATTACGTGGTCTGGAAACTTTACTAACCTCTCCTGAGCAGTCGGCTCCTTTAACTAGTTGAAAGTCCTCATCATTAACCTGCACTCCTACCCTCTTCTTTACCTTTGATTTTGTAATTCTCCATACAACTGAACCCTCCCCACCACTATTTAGTTTAAAGCCCTATCTACAGTCCTAGTTATACGATTTGCCAGGTCCCAGCACGATTCAGATGGAGACCATCCCCTTGGAACAGGTTCCCCTCTTCCCCAATACTGGTGCCAATATCCCATGAATTCAAACCCATTTCTCCCATACCAATCTTTGAGGCACGCATTTACCTCCTTAATCTTATTGATCCTGTGCCAATTCGCTCATGGCTCAGGTAGTAATCCAGAGATTATTATCTTTTTGGTTCTGCTTTTTAATTTAGCTCCTAGTTTTTCATATTCCCTTAGCAGAACCTCTGTTCCTGTTCTACCTATGTCATTGGTACTATGTGGATTACCACAGCTGGATTTTTACCCTCCAAGTTCCTCTGCAGCCCAGATGAGATATCCTGAATCCGAGCACGAGTCAGGCAACGCAACCTTCGGGATTCTCGATCCTGGTCACAGAGAACAGTGTAAATGCCCCTAACTATTACTAAAGCCAATTACGACATTTCTTTTTTCTCCCCCTACTTGACAGCTCCCTCTACCACAGTGCTGTGGTCAGTTTGCTCATCCTCTCTGCAGTCCTCGTTCCCGTCCACACAGGGAGCAAGAATCTCGAACCTATTAGACAGGTTCAGGGACTGAGGCTTCTGGAATTCTTACCCCCTGGATCCTTCTACATGCCTCATCCAAAGCCACACCCTCTTGTTGCTGACCACTGGCTGAATTCTAGTTTGTTTGTCTAAGGAGTATGACTGTCTCCTGAAACACAGTGTTCAGGTAACTCTCCCCCTCCCTGATGTGTCACGAAGCTCAGAATCCAGCTCATCAGCATTGAGCCGGAGTTCCTCAAGCAACCAACATTTACTGCAGACATGCTCACTGGGAACCACAATGGGGTCCATCAGCTCCCACATCATGCAGGAACAACACATCACCTGACCCTCCATCCTTATTTTATTAATTCTTAAGTTTTTACGAACTATGAATTAAATCTACCTTGCCTCGCCCATTTCCACCTAAGCCATTGAGCTTTCAACTCTCACTCTGCTAACCGCTCACTCCGCTGCCTGCTGGATAGTGCGGCCTGCTTTTTAAACCTCCCGCGTGCTTAAGAAAAATTTTAAAAATCCTTCCCAGGTCACCCCTTGGTCGGCCTACATCCACTTTTCACTTAAACTATGAAAAAAAAACCCCGCGAAAAAGTAAGGAAAAAAAGTCAATCCCTTACCCTTTTTACTCCAGCCACAAATCGCTCCTCTCTGCCTTGCTCCGGTCAAACAATGAGAACGTTCCCCTAGGTAAGTAGCTTTTATGTAAAACAAATCCTTCCCAAGTCACCACGCGGTCGGTCTACTTCCACTTTTCACTTAAACTAGGAAAAAAAGAAATCCCGTGAAAAAGGGAAAAAAGCCAATACTTTACCCTTTTTACTCCAGTCACAAATCGCTGCTCCCTGTCTTGCTCTGGTCGAACAATGAGCAATTTCCCATCTACCTTTCCTTCCTTTGGTCTCTCCCTCTCTCTATCCTCTCTCCCTCTGATCATTCCTTCTACCCGATCACTCTCTCCTGAATCTTTCACAGTAAGAACAGTAATACCAGGTTAAAATCCAACAGCTTTATTTGGGAGCACAAGCTTTTGGAGCTCTGCCCTTTCATCAGGCAAGTGGAGAGTTGGGTTCACAAACAGGGCATATATAGATCCAACTCTCCACTCAAATGATGAAGGGGCAGTGCTCCAAAAACTTCCGCCACCAAATAAATGTGTTAGATTTTAATTTGGTGTTATGAGACTTCTTATTATGCCTACCCCACTCTAACGCTGGCATCTACAGATAATTTATCTTTCACCTTATTCTTGATCTACCCCTCTTTCTTGATCTTCCCCCTCTAGTCTGATCAGACCGCTTCTTCTGATTATTCACTTCCAATCTCTCCCTCCCTTCTGACCTTTTCATCTAGATGATTCCGCTCAATAAGTATCCTCAACTATAACCACGATCACCTCCTTAACCCTTTCTACGTCCTTCCCAATTGTTTCTTCCTCCTGGACATGGAAACATAGAAATCCTATGATACAGAAGGAGGCCAATTAAGCCAAGAGCCGGAATTCTCTGGTGGGTTTTGCGCCAGCGTGGGGTGATATCAATGGAAATCCCATTGACATTGGCAGGACCAGAGAATCCTGCCACTAGCAACCAACACACCACCTCCCGTCGGCAAGAAATACAAAGCTGGAAGGCCAGAGAATCTTGCCTCATTTGTCTGTGCCAGTGAAAAAAAGCTCTTCAGTCTAATCTCACTTTCTAATTCTCAAACCATATTCCTATCAGTAACAGTACTTCAAATGCATGCCCAAATGATTTTTAAATGTAGTGAAGGTTTCTTTTAACATTCTGTCAGTCAGTGAATTCCAGATACCTAATACCTTAGTGTTGAAAAATTTTTCCTCAACTCCACTTAAATCCTCTGTCAGATACTTTAAATCTGTTTATCAATCTCTCTGCTGAGGCAACTATTTCCTTCTGATCCACCCCATCTGAGTTCCTCATCATTTTCTATTTTTTAAGTATATCTCCACTTGGCCTCTTCTTTTGCAAAGAAAACAGTCCTGACACAATCAATTCAATCTTTCCATGGTTAAATTCTCCATTCTTTGTGGCATCTTCACAAATTTCCCCTGCATCCTCACTTGTGTGATCAGATGACTCTTGTAATGTGGTAACCAGAACTGTATACAGTAGCCTAGCCTAGCCTAATGAGTGTTTAAGCATTTCTAATATAACTGCCCCATTTTTATATTGTATGCCTTGGCTACAAAAGGGAAAAAAAACTGCGGGGGCGGTCTTACCAAAAAAATTCAAAGCCCTGAATGAATGTGAAAATGGGAGAGATTTGTGCCATGTTTTCGCGCATCTTAAAAATGGAATGTTACCTTACATTGTCAAAAAAACTTGCAAAACTTAGAATCCGCCAGCAGGGGAAGTGGGTAGACCTAAATCTCCCAAAAGCCAACATATATAGATCCAACTCTCCACTCACATGATGAAGGGGCAGTGCTCCAAAAACTTCTGCCACGGATAGCGAATGTGGTCCCATTGTTCAAGAAGGGGAAGAGAGACTTTCCTGGGAATTATAGACCGGTGAGTCTTACTTCTGTTGTGGGAAAAGTATTGGAGAGAATTATTAGGGATAGGATTTATAGTTATTTAGAGAGAAATGAATTGATTGGGGATAGTCAGCATGGTTTTGTGAAGGGTAGGTCGTGCCTTACTAACCTTATTGAGTTTTTTGAAAAAGTGACCAAAGAGGTGGATGGGGGTAAGGCAGTTGATGTGGTATATATGGACTTTAGTAAGGCGTTTGATAAGGTGGCCCATGGAAGGCTTCTGCAGAAAATGCAGATGTATGGGATTGAGGGTGATTTAGCTAATTGGATTAGGAATTGGCTAGCAGATAGAAGACAGAGGGTGGTGGTTGATGGGAGATATTCATCGTGGAGTTCGGTTACAAGTGGTGTACCTCAGGGGTCTGTTTTGGGGCCCCTGCTGTTTGTAATTTTTATAAATGATCTGGATGAGGGTATTGAAGGATGGATTAGTAAATTTGCGGATGACACCAAAGTCGGAGGAGTGGTAGATAGTGAAGAGGGGTGTTATAGTTTGCAGAGAGACTTGGACAAGTTGCAGAGCTGGGCCGAGAGGTGGCAAATGGAGTTTAATGTGGAAAAGTGTGAGGTAATTCACTTTGGCAGGAATAACAAATGTGTAGAGTATAGGGCTAATGGTAGGACTCTTAATAGTGTTGATGAACAGAGGGATCTTGGTGTATGTGTGCATAGATCCCTGAAAGTTGGCAATCAAGTCGATAAGGTTGTTAAGAAGGCATACGGAGTCTTAGCTTTTATTGGTAGGGGGATTGAATTTCGGAGCCGCAACGTCATGTTGCAACTGTACAAAACTCTAGTGCGGCCGCACTTGGAGTATTGTGTGCAGTTCTGGTCCCCACATTATAAGAAAGATGTGGAGGCATTGGAGAGGGTACAGAGGAGGTTTACCAGGATGTTGCCTGGTATGGAGGGCAGGTCTTATGAAGAGAGGCTGAGGGATTTGAGGTTGTTTTCGTTAGAAAGGAGGCGGCTAAGAGGGGACCTTATTGAAACATATAAGATGATTAGAGGTTTAGATAGGGTGGACAGTGATAGCCTTTTTCCTAGGATGGAGAAAGCTAGCACGAGGGGACATAGCTTTAAATTAAGGGGTGGTAGTTATAGGACGGATGTCAGAGGTAGGTTCTTTACCCAGAGGGTGGTAAGGGTATGGAATGCCCTGCCTGCTGCAGTTGTAGATGCGCCAAGTTTGGTGGCGTTTAAGAGGTTAGTAGATAAGTTTATGGATGAAAAGGGAATGGTTTAGGTTAGAGGGTCATTGCTTTTTCTTAATTGGTCGGCGCAACATCGAATGCCGAAGGGCCTGTTCTGCGCTGTAATGTTCTATGTTCTATGTTCTATAGCAGCAGACAGTATGATTGCACATGTGCAGATTTCTGTGCTCACAGAGCATAGGAATCTGTCAGTCTCCCTCATCTATAATTGATCTTCTGGCTGATCATCACCTCTTCCCCCTACCGCGGGGCTCTGCAGATGATCGCCATTTCCCCTGTCCTGACTGATCACCAGACATCTGCCTGGAACAATTGCCATCCCCTGCACCTGGATTGATTGCTAACCTCCCCACCCAGACAGATCATCAGAAACGTCCCCCCAGATTAATTACTAACACCCCCTCACCAATCACTGTTGCAGAGGGCAGCGGTCCCCCCAACTGATTGCTGCTGCAGAGTTGCAGTGGTGTCTCCCTTCCCCACCCACTAATCACTGTTGTAGAGTGCACAGCACACCCCCTCAGCTGAATGGCCAACTCTTCGTATGGCTCTGCTCCCTCAGGCCCCAGTCTCTTGGCACTGCCAGTGTCCCAGGCTAGTAAGGCCAGGGTGCCAGGCTGGCAGTGCCAGCACATTCCCTCTTCCCCCAGCCTCAAATGGGGAACCCTCAATAGTTTCCAATTTGACCACTGAGACCAATATGTCTGACTCTGTTGATGGGAACCATACGTGATCTTTGCCGAGACAACCTTCTCTGGCTAGGCTGCAGAAGCAACTCTCTGAAAGAGCGTTACACCCTGACCTCACATCCGCCTTGTCCCCATAGCCTTGCGTTTTTACCATGGCTAATCCACCAAACATACACACTTTTGGACAATAAGGGGCAATTTTGCATGGCCATCTACCTAACCTGCACATCTTTGTACAGTGGGAGGAAATTGGAGCACCCGGAGGAAACCCATGCAGACATGGGGAGAACATACAGACTCCACACTGACATCCAAGGTCAGAACTGAATTCAGGTCTCTAGCACTGTGAAGCAGCAGTGCTAACCACTATGCAATTGTATTCCCTACAGTTAAGTCAAAATCTATAACAAAAACTAAAGGGTCTAGTACTGTACTCTACAGAGTCTATGAAGAGGTCATATTGTATTCACCACAGATGCTGCCAGATCTGCTAAGTTTTTACAGCATTGTCTGTTTTTTTCTTACTTTGACATAACATTCCCTTAACAAATACTTGCTGACTGTTGTTGATTAGTTTATGCCTTTTAAATGAATATTTATACTGATCTTTTGTTGAGACAACAACCTGCCTGGAGACACCTTCTGGGGTTGATGCTGAAGGTCAGGTAATTGCAAAATTTCTGCACACAGCTATACTTTGACTCTGGACTCAGTTTATGCCCTTAACATGCTCTATTCCACTTTACAGGTAACCTGTGTGGGACACATCATTTGCGGAATTGTTGCCAACAACCAGGTGTGCGCCAAGATGGCAGCTGCAGCTGTGAAGATAACATACGAAGATCTGGAACCCGTTATCCTCACTTTGGAGGTTTGTGCTCAAATGGACCAGAGGAAAAGATAGAAAAAATGGACTTCAATTAACAGAGACAATTTCAGAAAATCCCAATCTACCTCATATCCAACAAAATACTTCTGAAGAGTAAAATTCCAGATACATAAATCATCTGACTGTCATGTTTACATTCCATCCAATAATTCACTTCTGGATATCTATTATTCTACAAACCACCCTTAACTATTGTCCAGTCTGTAATTCACTCCTGAGTATTTCTTATTATAAATGATCTATCTGAACCTCTCGATTAGTTTCCAATAAGTAGCTTACTCCTGGGTAGGAGTTATTTATAGACCACCAAAGTCCCTTAGATTACAGCCTATAACTCACTTAAGGGCAGCCATTATTTCCTATAAAATCCACCCAAATCCCCTAATTCCAGCCTACCACTCACTCCCAGGTACTTGTTACTTCATATGCAATTCATGAGAGTCAAACCGTTGATTCCAGTTCATATAGTTGATTGTGAGGGCAAGGAATGTGAAAGGCATTACTGAAGGGGAATTGTGAAAGGATGGGCTTTATACTACCCAGAAGGACAAGAGTCGCAGAATAAAGGAGCACCACTGCCTGCAAGTTTCCCTCCAAGCCACATTTCATTCTGACTTAGAACTATATCGCTGTTCCTTTACTATCTCTTGGTCAATAGCTTGGAACTTCCTTCCAAACAGCATCATGGCTTTTCTTGAATTGCTGACAGCAGCGGTTCAAGAAGGCAAGGTTTTTTGGCATGGTGACCTAACTTGGAAAATTCATTCTTCACATGTCAGATCTGACAGTAACTCTCAGAGAACTTCTATAAAATGATGTGGAATGACACTCAAGATTTGACCAGTCTAAAGAGACCCAGACACCAGGGTTAAATATTACGGTGTCAGTCAGTCAATCAAGATGTCAATGGATGCTTCAAAAGTCGATCTGGAAATTGTTCTCTTGCAAGATGAAGCACCAATACCGTACAAGTCAAAGGTAATGATTGAAATGCAATAGTGTTATGCCCAAGTAGAGAAACAAATATTAGCAATCGCGTTTGGCTGAGAACGCTTCCATCAGTCTGTCTATGGTAAAGGCCTGGAAATAGAGCTTGATCATAAATCTTTGGAAGTTTTACTTAAAAAAACCCTAAATTGTGCACTACCAAGAATCCAAGTATTTCTGCTCTATCTGCAAAAGTACCAGGTCACAATTAAACACAAACCAGGCAAAGAAATTTATATCAGAGACACTCTGTCATGTGCATACCTACCAATCATGGAAAGAGGAGAAAGGAATAGAAGTATAGATTCACATGCTGACAAATAACTTACCTGGGGCAGTAACCAAACTGGATGAGATTAGGAAGTGACCAAGAACAACAGCAACTTACCAACTAGCTGTCCTACACATTGGACTGGAAATCTTTCTGCTACACGTGAGTATTAGAATTTTAGTGAGGAACTTCATGTAACCGGGGGAATATTTTTCAAGTAAGAAAAGATAATAATTCCTACAACACTGAGGGAAAAATTGCTGCAAAGCAGATATTAAAATCACCTTGGCACAGAAATATGCAGGAGAAGAAATTGAGATGCAATGTATTGGTTTGGAATGGGAGCACAAATCACAGAAATGGTGAATGTGTGTGCAATGTGCCAAAAGTACAGTAAATTCCTTCAACCATATAGTGTTCCACAGAGACCCTGGCAGAAATTTGGAGTGGATTTGGTCACATTTAACAACAATATATATCTACTAGAAGTAGATTATTACTCAAAAAGTTTTTAGTCTGTGATGCTGAGAAAGGATCGTAAGAACATCAGTGTAATAAGTAATTTGAAATCAATTTTTCACCAGTACAGATATCACTAATGTCCTTTGGGGAAGGAAATCTGTTGTCTCTACCTGGACTGGCCTACATGTGACTCCAGAGCCACAGCGATATGGGGTTGACTCTCAACTACCCTCTGAAATGGCCGAACAAGCCACCCATTTCAAGGGCAACTAGGGATGGGCTAAATGTTGGCCAGCCAGTGTTGCACATGTCCCAAGAATGCATAAAAAAATCCTGAAATGCTCATTTCAGATAATGGTTCACAATTCACAGGTCTGAGATTTGCAAATTTGCACATGACTAGGAGTTTTGCCATATTGTGTCAAGTTCCAAAGAACCACAATCGAATAGAATGGTGGAATATACCGTGTGGACTTTAAAACATCTCTTGACGAAGGTGAACATATATGGAAGAGACCTCTACCTAGCCCTACTGTATTTCAGGAAGTGGATTCAGAAGGAAGGAGAACCTTTCAGACTCCAAGTAGATGGCAATAGAGGAGAAAAAAACAAAAATTCCTATGGAAAACAAAGAATGACCCTGCTCTGGAAGTGGGGCTGAAAAATCAAGAACCAGAATCCACCAGTGAAGCAGCAGATAACCAGATAAAGTCTAGAGTTCTGGAAACTATCAAAGGAATGAAAGTGACAGAGCTGGAGAGGTTCCTTTGTCCTTCAAAATCATCTCTGTCACTGTTTAGAACATCCAGTGGAAGAATTCTAAAAATACTGTGATACGGCTGTGAGGAAAAGACAAAACAGACTGATCAAAACAGAATGTGGAAGAATGGATAAGAGATTGTGTACTTGAGTATAATATGATGTTAGTCTAGTTTGTTCTAACAGAAACTTGTCTGAAGTGTTTTTTGACAATATCAAGATAATAGATGGTTTTGATTGTGGACTCCAAAATTAGATACCATATGGTACACTCTAGATTGCATAATGCAGTTGACAGTCAGGGAGCACATGTCAGAAAAGGTTGGAACAAAGCTGCGGATGCCTTATATTTATGTGTTCATGATTAGAAAATATATTTTTAATAAAGTTAGTTTACATTGATGGGGTCAGTCCTGCATCATAAAAATAAGACACGAGATTTTGCAGTGGTAAAAGGAAACACAGTAGGAGATTTGGGAATAATGGAGCAAGGGAACATGGTAGGAGATTTATGAGAAATGGAGTGAGGGAACATAGTGGGAGGTTTGAAGACAGAGTGGGATGAGGAAACAGAACGAGTTTGGAGGTAAAGTGGGATGAGGGGACACAGTGGAAGATATGGGGGCAGAGATGGGCAAGGGAGCACAATGGGAGGTTGGGGAGAATGAGGTAAGGAAGTAATATGGGAGGTTTCAGAGGAATGGAGTGAGGAAAACAGAGCTTTGGGGAGAGTTGAGTAAGAGAATACAGTGGGAGCTGGGTTTACGAGGATTTAAGATTATAGTCGATTTCACGAGGAAGTCAATGTTCTCTATAATTTGAAGAACAGCTGTTTGGGCCTCATTTCATAGAATGCCTACAGTGCAGAAGGAGGCCATTCAGCCCATTGAGTCTGCACTGACCACAATCCGACCCAACTCCTATCTTCATTATCCCATGCATTTACCCCAGCTAGTCCCCCTGATACTAAGAGGCAATTTAGCATGGCCAATCCACCTAACCTGCACAACTTTGGATGTGGGTGGAAACCAGAGCATCCAGAGGAAACCGACACAGACACAGTGAGAACATACAGACTCCTGTTATGATACAATCTCCATAGTTCATATAGAATACCCAATTGTAATGGAAGATAAATAAATGTCTGTACTTTTAACATCTGTCCCTAGGATGCAATTCAGCACAAATCCTTTTTTGGCCACAGGAAACTGGAGAATGGAAATGTTGATGCTGCATTTGAAAAAGTTGACCAACAGCTGGAAGGTACAGTTAAAGATTGCACAGCTCGCTGGATTGTTACAATGTGATTACTGACAAACAGCATTTTAACTTTTGTAACAATGTGCCATTTATAAAATAGGACTGTTTCAATCTGTAATTATACTGAGGTTCACTGGCTAACAGCAGGATTTTCTGGTCACATTTACTCCGGAACTGGAAATTTTCACCTGAGGTCAATAGACCTTTAAGTGGCCTGTCAAACTGTTTGTTCCGCTCATGAACATTCCCATCCCAGGCTGGACCAGGAAATGGACTGCTATGTTTCTAACTGAGTGGCTATTTTTCCTTTGGTAAGTTAGAGGCTGTCATGAGTTGTAGTGTGCAAGTATCTTTGTATAAGTTATCCAAGTCTAACTGGTTTCAGCCTCTAAGACATCTCCTAGAAACTGAACCATTGCATAATTATGGGACTGTGTCCCATATTATGGGTCTGTGTCTGCAATTTTCCATGATATTGGCAAAAAAAAAGCAAGCCTGAAGATTGGAAGCATTTTAGCATTCTGCCATGGATACTGAGAAAAAGATTAAGAAAAGAAAAATAGAATGAGAATACAGTAATGTTGAGGCATTAAAAAAATTGTAAAAGTTTCTATGAGCATGTAAAAAAGAAAAGATTAGCAAAAACAAATGTGAGCCTATTAAAGTTGAAGTCAGGAAAACATATAATGGAGAATAAGAAAATGGAAGAGAATATGAAACAAATATTTTGGGCACGATCTTACAAAAATATTCTAAATATGGAATCAGTGAGAAAATAGAATGGAATGGTGCCAGTCTTTTTGGTGAGCTGTGAGTCACAATCTTATGGCACTTAGTGCAAAACAAATACCAGGATGTAATTTTTGCTTGGTGAGGGAGGGGATAGAGATGGGGTTGGGAGGCAGAGACTGAAGCTGGTTGTGAGCTCTTGGGGCACCATTGTGCGGGTACTAGGAGATCTTCTGTGGCCCACACTTCACTTACCCCACGGATTGCTCTTCACCCCCACACACCTTGTCTATTACCCACTTTGCTGGTCTTGTCTCCACCTTCCCCTACTCCCGCTCTCGCCAAATGCCCCCTTCATCTGTCTAACCTCACTGATCACCTCCTGTACCCATCTACCCCTCCCATCTGCCAAGTGACCCGTCAATCACCCCTGTCTGCAGAGTTCCTTCTATTTCCCAATCATGCCCTTCTACAAAATTCCCTCCCTCCCCTAAACTTCTGTCCACACTATTCTCTTCTGCCTGATCACCATCCTTGCACAGCTCCCTTCTTCCCTGCTCGACACTCCGGCAGAGTTCCCTCTCCCACATCTGTGAGCTCCTATTGCATCCCCCCTCATGCTCCACTCCCCTTCAAACTCCATTCCCACTCAAGTCCCACCCCTTTGGCACTGCCTTTGGCACAGTTGTGAGCCCAGTGGGCACTTCCAGGGTGCCAGTGCCCATGGGCACTGCCCAGCCCTGTCCCTGACCACCCAGAGGTTTCAATGGCCTCTGATTCACCCTGGTGAGGCCATCAGGTCTGATCTGGTCTCATGCTGGTGGAGACCAACTGTGATTCTCGCTGGTAAGAAGCTTGACCAATGAGCAGTTAAGTTCAAGTGAGTCTAAATGATGATGAACTAATGACATGCAAATAATATCATCAGTATTGAAATTGGCTTTGCACCCTTTCTGTGCATGAAGCTGATTTCATCAGCAAAATAGGGCTGGTATGGTCAGGGGAGGTGAGAAACTGGGCATATTTCTCATTTTTTGACTCACAGACTCATAGAATCCTGACAGCACAGAAGGAGGCCATCAGGACTGCACCAACAAGAATCCCACCCAGGCCCTATCCCCATAACTCCAGGTATTTACCCTGCTCATCCCTTGACACAAAGGGGCAATTTAGCATGACCAGTCAACCTAATCTGCACATCTTTGGACTGTGGGAGGAACCCAGAGCACACTGTGCACAAACAGTGCTTGATTTGATTTGATTTATTATTATCAGATCTATTAACATACAGTGAAAAGTATTGTTTCTTGCGCGCTATACAGTCAAAACAAACTGTTCATAGAGAAGGAAATGAAAGAGTGCAGAATGTAATGTTACAGTCATAGTTAGCGTGTACACAAAGATCAACTTAATGCAAGGTAGATCCATTCGAAAGTCTGATAGTAGCAGGGAAGAAGCTGTTCTTGAGTCAGTTGTTCCGTGACTTCAGACTTGTATCTTTTTCCTGATGGAAGATGGTGCAAGAGAGAATGTCCGGGATGCGTAGGGTCCTTAATTATGCTGGCAGCTTTGCTGATGCAGCGGGAAATGCAGACAGAGTCAATGGATGGGAGGCTGGTTTACATGATAGATTAGGCTACATTCATGACCTTTTGTAGTTCCTTGTGGTCATGGGCAGAGCAGGAGCATACCAAGGTATGATACAATTAGAAAGAATGCTTTCTATGGTGCATCTGTAAAAGTTGATGAGAGGCATAGCTGATGTGCCAGATTTCCTTAGTCTTCTGAGAAAGTAAAAGTGCTGTTGCACTTTCTTAACTGAAGTGTCAGTATAGGGTGACCAGGACAGGTTGTTGGTGGACACTAAAAACTTGAAGTTCTCGACCATTTCTACTTCATACCCATTGATGTAGACAGGGACATGTTCTCCTTTATGCTTTCTGAAGTCAATGACAATCTCTTTCATTTTGTTGACATTGAGGGAAAGATTATTGTTGCCTCACTAGTTCACCAGATTCTCTATCTCATTCCTGTACTCTGTCTCATCATTGTTTGAGATCCGACCCGCATCGGTGTCATCAGCAAACTTGAAAATTGAATTGAAGGGGAATTTGGCCACACAATCATAGGTGTATATGGAGTATAGTAGAACACAGTCTTGTGGGACACCAGCATTGAGGATAATCATGGAAGATGTGTTGTTGCTTATCCTTACTGATTGTGGTCTGTGAATTAGGAAGTTCAGGATCCAGTCACAGGGATAGGTGCCAGGGAGTTTGGAGATGAGTTTCATGAGAATAATAGTGTTGAAGGCTGAGCTGTAGTTAATAAATAGGAGTCTGACATAGGTGGCCTTGTTATCTAGGTGTTCCAGGGTTGAGTGCAAGGCCAGTGAGATGGACCTGTTGCAGCAGTGGGCAAACTGTGGTGGATCCAGGTAGTCTGGAAGCTGGAATTGATTCATGCCATGACTAACCTTTCGAAGCACTTCATAATGATGGATGTCAGAGCCACTGGCTGTTCGTCCTAAAGACACACTGTTTAGTTTTTCTTAGCTACCAGGATGATGGTCGTCTTCCTGAAGTAGAAAGGGACTTCAGATTGTTGTACAGAGAGGTTGAAGATGTCTGTGAATAGTGTGGCGACTAGGGGGTTTTCACAGTAACATTCATTGCAGTGTTAATGTAAGCCTATTTGTGACACTGACGAATAAACTAACCTTAGATAATGGGTTGCGGTAAAACCAGATCAAATTGTGAACTTTTGAGTAAATAAGGGATGGATTCTCCTAGCTCACTAGCTGCCAGTGGGAATTGCGATAGCCTGCACAATCAGGCAAAAAATGGGTTTGGCACTCATCACGATGTTCCCTATTAGTCCTGATCAGGTTTTAGCACATAGTGGCAGGCAATCCGATAATTATGTAAATCAGTCAATTGTTATACAATTAGTAGGCGTGGCGGCCCATTCACTGCCAACCCCGCCATTCACCTGCCTCTCCAATGAGAAATGCACCAGGCGGGCTTTGATGTGACCATGACCAGTGTGAACCTGGCATGCTGTAGCCCATGGCTCAAGGATATCAGCACCTCAGCAAAGAGAGACATCCTCCACCCACTACTCAAATAATGAATCACACTAGGGAGATCACACCATCCCCACACCAAGCAGGCATGATGGTGACCTTCCTCCCAGGCCTCATCTGACTCCCCACACTTAGTCCACTTCTCCTCTCCAGACCTGGCTACTCAGTCCTCCTCCCCCTGAGACTCCCAATCAGCCTTTCTCCCTCCTCAGAACCCCATCTCCCTCCAATTCCTGTTCAGGCCCCACTTCGGACCACTTGCCTTGGCATTGCCAAAAGTGTGCTGAACCTGGCATTGACACCATGGCCTGGGCCCTTGGGACCTGATGCGGGTCAAGGAGGTAAGTCAAGTGTCCATGTACCATCTGTTGCTGGCAGAGCTGCAGAGGGAGGGATCCCTGGGAAGTGTGCTTGGGCTGGAAGCAAGGGATTGACCTTGCCACTCTCCCTTGGGATGCCCCTTCAAAGCCTGGCATACTTGATGATCATCTTTGGCACGGTGATTTCAGGCAGGCCTGTGATCAACATCTTCATTCCTGTCTGTCAATTGTGAACATTTGTGACCAGGTCACTTTAATTTCCTTGCTCCCTAGATAGCTGGCAGGCTTTCAAATATCAGCGTGTGGCCAGACCTGCCATCTAAAATGGTGTTTTGTAAAGCACTTTGGGACAATTAGGCACGAACTAAAACGGCAGGCTGCAGTTTATTGACAGAGACAAACAGGCTGCAACCTGACAAGTGAATAAACAGGATATGGGTCATCTCCAGAATGAAAGGGACTTTACAGTCACACTGGCTTGTTTCATCTCCAGATGGAAGAGACTTTCTGGTCACACTGTGTTGTGTACCAGACATAAGGGCACCGTGAACCCTTATTTAGAAGGGAAGTATGTGACCTATGTGCCTCCAGCACTGACAGACATGGACATTGAGGACACACCCAGAGATCGGTGTGGTAGCACCTGATTGGACTCTCATCGATTGGGGGATCAAGTTCTGATCAATTGAATGGCAATGGCCAAAAAGGGCGTGAAACCAACAGGATATAAACGGTGCTGCATAACCAGAAATCTCTTTCTCTCTCTGACCCCACGAATGAGCTACAACAATGGGGACCATCACCAGTGACAACCAGCATGAGGAGAGCCACCACACCTGAGAAGGAAGGAAGGAAGGAAGATCACAGCCAGAGTGCCAGACCTGACCAAAAAAACAGACTACGCAGACGACTACCAAGATCAACAAACAGATAAAGGCCAATATTTGCTTGGGTACTTGCCAGTCATGAAAGTTAAGTCAAGAAATTATATTGGACTTGAATTCTAGTATTTTCTGAAAGGTAACTTATTGTTTGTTGGATGGGTGATTATTGATTGTGTAGGTTTAAATAAATATTGGTTGTACTAATAAGATGTCTACTTGTAGTTACTTATCCAGCGTATAAGGGTTAAAACAGACTGTGTGGCAACAAGCAGTACTCCATTATGCAACAGAGATTTCCCTTACTTTCTGTCAAGAGCTGAAGGTGTGAGCAGACTTCTTTGAGTCCTCCAACACCCTGAGGGAGAGTGGCGAGGTCAACCCCTTGCCCCCAGCCTCAGCTCACACAACCCCAAGGTGGATGCTCTTCTTTTCTGAGGTACTATCCTAGACCCTCAGGGTTCAGCATACCAAGTCCCTGCTGGTCATGACCAGCACCAAAGCCCACCTGGAGCATTTCTTGCTGGAGAGACAGGTGAATGGCTGGTGAAGCCATCAAGCCCACAATTATATTACAATTAGTGGGCTTGCATAATAATTGGATGTTGTCTGCTAAGGGCGGAAGTCCGATTGGGGCTGGTAAGGTGGTCGGGTGAGCCCTAATAGCCCTCATGCCCGGAGGGAATCCCGATTTTTGGCTGCACCATTCAGCGAGGTAGCAGGATTCCCACTGGTTGTCCGATGAGTTTGGTGAAACCCCACAATCTGTAATGATATTGACAAGCTGGATGTTGAAAAATGTTTTCTCTTGTGGGTAAGTCCAGAATTTGGGGTCACCTTTATAGGACAGAGGTTAGAAGAATTTTTTTCTCTGAGAGCTGTGCAACATTGAAACTCTCTGCCACTGAAGGCACTGGAAGTTGGATCACTGAATAATTTTAAGGCTGGGTAGATAGATTCTTGTTAGGCAAGGGAAGTAAAGGTTATTGAGGGTAAATGGTAATGTGGAACTCAACACAAACAGATCAATCATGATCTTATTGAATGATGGAGGACACTTGAGGGGCTGGAATGGCCTATTTTTGTTCCTATTTTATACATTCATATGTTTGTATCCCAATGTTTTTATTTACAGGACAAATCCATATTGGAGGCCAGGAGCATTTCTACATGGAAACCCATAGTGTCCTTGTCATTCCTAAAGGTGAGGATGGAGAAATCGAAATCATTTGCTCAATCCAGCATCCAAAATATGCCCAGGTAAGTCATTATAATTTAAATGGCCCTAGGCTACTACCCTCATTAGTGTAGGTGAATCATAGCAGTTTGTGTTCTAATAAATTTAACAAGGGACAGATCTATTTTTGTTGGTTGTAATGCTGCTGTCAGAGATAGCATGACTGTTCCTCTTCTGGTCTCCTCTCTTGAACAGTGCATATCAACAGCTGCAGCCATTTGGTTCCTGAACTAGGGACAGGAAGGTCAGTCAGGTTTTCAATTCCTGATAACCAGTAATCCCAATGGGCAGCAAGTATAAACGAGCAAAGGCGTCAGGGTGAGGTGAAGACCACGGTTATCAGGTTATCTATCTTCACCTCCCATTGTCATTTTCTGTTTAGGCTTTTATGCGTGCACACAGACATCCATTTGGAAGGATTACCACAATTACCAGGGCAACTACTAGCAAGATAGAAGGGGAAAGAACAGGAATAATAGGGAGTGGAAGAAAAAAGTCAGCAAAACATATGAGGAACTGGAACATGAGCCAATTTAAGTTATCATTAAGCCAAGGTTCAGCCATGCTGTATGGAAAATATTTGCTCACACTTCAGAGTATTTATTGTATCAATCACCCAATCTTTGAGAGTCAACTATATCTCTGCTTTGCTCTTCTTTCCATCTCCTTTTCTCCCTTAATCTCTTTTTTGTATGGCCAGCTCTGGAACTAATAAGAAAAGCTTCAGACCTTCTTTGGAACAAGGAAGGTATTTATTGAAGACAGAAATTTAGGAGGTTAACCAGAGCCCAGTTCTACAAGCTTATTCTATACTTTCTGAATATTCTGCTGAGAGAGAACTCCACCCTTCAGTGTGCATACCCATTCTCAGTTTCCATCGGTCCCTCAAGTTAGGTGAGCCTCTATTGCTGTATTAGAACATAGAACATAGAACATTACAGCGCAGAACAGGCCCTTCGGCCTTCGATGTTGCGCCGACTAATTAGGAAAAAGCAATGACCCTCTAACCTAAACCATTCCCTTTTCGTCCATAAACTTATCTACTAGCCTCTTAAACGCCATCAAACTTGGCACATCTACAACTGACGCAGGCAGGGCATTCCATACCCTTACCACCCTCTGGGTAAAGAACCTATCTCTGACATCCGTCCTATAACCACCACCCCTTAATTTAAAGCTATGTCCCCTCGTGCTAGCTTTCTCCATCCTAGGAAAAAGGCTATCACTGTCCACCCTACCTAAACCTCTAATCATCTTATATGTTTCAATAAGGTCTCCTCTTAGCCGCCTTCTTTCTAACGAAAACAACCTCAAATCCCTCAGCCTCTCTTCATAAGACCTGCCCTCCATACCAGGCAACATCCTGGTAAACCTCCTCTGTACCCTCTCCAATGCCTCCACATCTTTCTTATAATGTGGGGACCAGAACTGCACACAATGCTCCAAGTGCGGCCGCACTAGAGTTTTGTACAGTTGCAACATGACGTTGCGGCTCCGAAATTCAATCCCCCTACCAATAAAAGCTAAGACTCCATATGCCTTCTTAACAACCTTATCGACTTGACTGCCTACTTTCAGGGATCTATGCACAAATACACCAAGATCCCTTTGTTCATCAACACTATTAAGAATCCTACCATTAGCCCTATACTCTACACATTTATTATTCCTGCCAAAGTGCATTACCTCACACTTTTCCACATTAAACTCCATTTGCCACCTCTCGGCCAGCTCTGCAACTTGTCCAAGTCTCTCTGCAAACTATAACACCCCTCTTCACTATCTACCACTCCTCCGACTTTGGTGTCATCCGCAAATTTACTAATCCATCCTTCAATACCCTCATCCAGATCATTTATAAAAATTACAAACAGCAGGGGCCCCAAAACAGATCCCTGAGGTACTCCACTTGTAACCGAACTCCACAATGAATATCTTCCATCAACCACTACCCTCTGTCTTCTATCTGCTAGCCAATTCCTAATCCAATTAGCTAAATCACCCTCAATCCCGTACATCTGCATTTTCTGCAGAAGCCTTCCATGTGCCACCTTATCGAACGCCTTACTAAAGTCCATATATACCACATCAACTGCCTTACCCCCATCCACCTCTTTGGTCACTTTTTGAAAAAACTCAATAAGGTTAGTAAGGCACGACCTACCCTTCACAAAACCATGCTGACTATCCCCAATCAATTCATTTCTCTCTAAATAACTATAAATCCTATCCCTAATAATTCTCTCCAATACTTTGCCCACAACAGACGTAAGACTCACCAGCCTATAATTCCCCGGAAAGTCTCTCTTCCCCTTCTTGAACAATGGGACCACATTTGCTATCCTCCAGTCTTTATTGTCTTAAAGAGACAGACACCACATACACATTAATTCCAGGGATCCTTTGGGGATAACCTCATACCAATGGACTACCTTCACATGAATTTTAGGATAAGCTGTTAGGAGGACATAAGATGGAGGCATCATATCTAAGAACTTTCTCGCCTTCATCCTATGACATAACACTGAACTTTCCAGTAGAAGTAACACCAAGAGATCTGGATTTGAAACTCTGATAAGGGAGGCAGTTAAAATAAATTCAGAGGTATATTCTTGCTCTAGTCTTATCGACTGAGGGCAGCATGGGCAATCATTTTAATAGTCCTCTTTAAATGTGCAATTCAGCTTTGAAGGCGACGTGAGAGCCCAATCTGTCATTTAATCCTGAGGTTGAAGCTGAAACCTTTTTGGGAGTTGGATTCAGGGCCAGAACAGATCCAGCAAGATGAGATTTCTACATGATCAGTTTTTGGTTTCTTTGTGGGTCTGGAGAAGTAAGATTGATACTCCAGGCTTTACAAGACAACCTTGGGCTTCTACATACCTTGAAATTTCTCTATTTGGGATTGTCTTTCTACCGGGTATTGTAGCCCTGGATAGGTGTCTCCAAAGCTCAAATAGCCACTTTTTGACCTTTGCTCCTGTGCCCTTTTGATCAGGAAGTTAGCAAGAGACATGTTAAAATCAACCTTGCCTTTCTGCACCTAAACCCAACTACTTGCTGGGTTACAAACTCTCAGGATTTTCCTCAAGATGATGAGAATTAAACATGGCTGCAAAAATTTCAGGAGAGAAATCATTGTGCTGCACTGAAATATAATGTGATTTTTTAAAAAATGTTCTTTGAACTCTTTCATTTATTAACTGTAAAATAGGTGGCTTTTGACTAGTCGATGCAAACAAACAAAGAAAATTACAGCACAAGAACAGGCCTTTTGGCCCTCCAAGCCTACACCAATCATGCTGCCCATCTGAATTAAAACCTCCTACTCTTCCAGGGACCATATCCCTCTAATACCATCCTATTCATGTATTTGTCCAGTCACCTCCTAAATGTCACTATCATATCTGCTCCCACTACCTCCTCGGTAGCGAGGTTCAGGCAACCATCACCCTCTATGTAAAAAAATTTGCTTCATAAGTCTCCTTTAAACCTTGCCCCTTCCACCTTAAGACTATGCCCCCTAATAATTGACTCTTCCACTTTGGGAAAAAGCTTCTGACTATCCATCCTGTCCATGCCTCTCATAATCTTATAGACTTCTATCAAGTTGCCCGTTGTTCCAGCGAGAACTAACCAAGTTTCTCCAAACTCTCTTCATAGCTAATACCCTCTATATCAGGCAACATCCTGGTAAATCTTTTCTGTAGCCTCACCAAGACTTCCATATCCTTCTGGTAGTGTGGTGACCAGAATTGAACACGATATTCCAAGTGCGACCTAACTAAGGCTCTATAAAGCTGCAACATGACTTGCCAATTTTTAAGCTCAGTGCCCTGTCGATGAAGGCAAGCATGCTGTATGCCTTCTTAATTACCTTCTCCACCCGTGTTGCACTTTCAGTGACCTGTGTACTCAGATCCCTCTGCCTATCAATACTTAAGGATATATTTACTGTATATTTCCCATCTATACTAGACCTTCCAAAATGGATTAAACTCCATTTGCCATCTCTCTGCTCTAGTCTCCAGCCGATTTATATCCTGTTTTATACGCCAACAGTCCTCATTGCTATCCACAAATCCACCAAACTTTGTTCGTCTGCAAACTTACTAGTCAAACCAGTTACATTTTCCTCAATCATTTATATATATTACGAACAGCAAAGTTCCCAGTATTGATCCCTGATAAACACCACTTGTCACAGCCCTTCATTCAGAAATGCACCTTTCTGGTGCTACCCTGTCTTCTATGACCAAGCATCTTGCCAGCTCACCTCTGATCCTGTGCGACTTCACTTTCTATACCAGTCTGCCATGAGGGACTTTGTCAAAGGCCTTAGTGAAGTCCATGTAGACAACATCCACTGCCCTACACTTATCAATCATCTTCGTCAGTTCCTCAAAAATTCGATCAAGTGTTGAGACACAACTCTTCATAAAATCATGTTGCCTCTCACTAATATATCTATTTATTTCCAAGTGGGAGTAAATCCTGTCTTGAAGAAACTGCTTCAATAATTTCCCTACCACTGACATAAGGCTCACCAGCCTGTAATTAACTGTATTATCCTTGCTATCCTTCGTAAATAAAGGAACAACACTGGCTATTCTCCAAGCCTCTGGGACCTCCCCTGTAGCTAGAGAGGATACAAAGATTTCTCTCAAGGCCCCAGCAATTTCCTCCCTTGCCTCTCTCAGTATTCTGGAGTATATCCCATCAGGCCCTGGGGACTTGTCAACCTTAATGTTTTTCAAGAACCCAATATATCCTCCTTTTTGATCTCAACATGATCCAAACTATCTGAGCAGAGACAGCAACCCTTAATTGCTAAGCTGCATTCTTGTTTAGGAGTTAAAATTGAACCACCTCCAGCTGGATATGTAAAGAAATTGGATTTGTAGATCTGTTGATAATTTTTGCTTCTTCTGATAGGCAGTAGTCGCAGATGTGCTGGGAATTCCATTCAATCGAGTCACGGTCCGTGTCAAAAGGATTGGTGGTGCCTTTGGTGGAAAGGTGGCAAAAGCCAGCAAAATAGCAGCAATCACAGCAGTGGCAGCTCACAAGTAAGTGGTTCACTAGTTTGGAGTTTTGTTTAGTGTAGGTTGTTTGTTGTGCAGGAGTGTCACTAATATACTCAGGTCAAACTTTGACCTTTCATCTCTGGACATTAGGTTCGAGTCCAGCATAACCTGACAGGATCAGACTCCTCAGATGAATGGCTGTGTGTGGGTCCATTGCGGGGTTTTTCAGAGACTAAATAATGCCAAAACTTCGATTAATGAAAAGACTTGTGAAGTCAGTATCCTGGTTGTACAAATAAAGATGTATCTTTATTTGACCAATGATCACTGGGAGAGATAACAATGAGCAGTCCAACATCTCTCTGAGAGAAGGCCCTCAGCATTCCAAAACCACTCTAAGGTTACAATAATCAGACAGGACAATTATAAATTTTCAAGTTTGCTTTTCTTGCCTTTCCTTTAGTTATAAACCAATCGTCATTAGTGCAAATCAATCATTGTTTCAGTTGTCATAAACCTTAGCCAATCACATTCCATAGAATCCTTCCAGTGCAGAAGGAGATCATTTGGCTTATTGAGTCTGCACTGACAACAATCTCATCCAGACCCTATCCCCATAATCTTATGCAATTACCTTAGCTAGACCCCCGACACTAACGGGCAATTTAACATGGCCAATCCATCTAACCCGCACATCTTTGCACTGTGGAAGGAAACTGGAGCTTCCAGAGAAAACCCACATGGGGAGAATGTGCAAACTCTATACAGTCACTGACTTGGGGCTGGAATTCAATCTGGATCCCTGGTGCTATGAGGCAGCAGTGTTAACCATTTTGCACTGTGCTGCCCGTACTCTCTGATATTTTCTGCAGTCCTACAGCCCTCTTGAGATATCTGCTTCTCTAATTTTTGACATCATGAGCATGCCTAGTTTTAATGCCTTCATCTGCCAAGGCCTCAAACTGTGGAACTTCCTCTCTATCCCCCTCTGCTTTTGTAACCTTCTTTCCTCCTTTAAGATACTCCTTAAACTCTACCTTTTATCAAGCCTTGGATTAGGTGTTCTGATAGCTCCTTATGTAGCTTAGTGTCAGATTTTGCTCTAGCATGTTCTTGTGAAGTCCTTTGCAATCCTTTATAATGTTATTAAGTTTTGTTGCTGTACTTGCCTCAGCAGTGTTTGATGGAACAGTGTAGATGGAGCTTTACCCTATCTAACCTGTGTTATATCTGCATCAACATTATTTGATGGTACAGTGTAGAGGATGCTTTACCTACCCTATTGTACTTGCCTCAGTAGTTTGATGATGCCATGTTTTCATCATTCAATGAGGGAAGGGGAAATTTTACAATGGTGTCACCAGAAGTGGTCTGTACGTTCAAATGGCTTTGATTGTATTAAGATTTGTCTTTATTCCCCTTTTGAAGATGCTAACTGATAGATCTACACTAAATTTTACAGTGTAGTATCAAGCCATTTGGCCCAAGTGATGGTTAGAGATGGTTAGATTACCTCATGTAAAAGATGTTCATTGCCTGGCACTAGTCACCCTAAATGTTATTTGCCATTCATCGGCTCATGCCTAAATATTGCCCAGGTCTTGCTGTTGGCAGACCTGCTTCAATACCTGAGGAGTTGCGAATGATACTGAACACCAGGCAATTATCAGAGAACACCTAAACTTTTGACTTCAGGATAGAGGAATAGTCATCACTGGCTGAGGACACTTTCCTCCACCTCTTGCATGCTGCTTGTTTAGCTCACACTTAGTTTTGGCATTGTAGTTTCACCGAGTTGGCACCTCATTTTTAGGTGGTTCTTTTGGCATACAGTCCTTATTGACCAGAATTGGTTTTCTGGCTTGATGGTGATGGTAGACTGAAGGATATACAGAATCATGAATTTATAAATTGTGATTGAATACAATTGTGCTGCTATTGTTGACCGACCTGAGCAACGCCTGGATGTCCAGTTATGAGCTGTTAGATCTGTTCTGAATCTATATGTTTTAGTACAGAGGTAGTGCCACATGATATAATGGAGGGTTTTCTCAGTAGAAGATAAGGCTTTGTCTCTACAAAAGCTGTACAGTGTTCAGTCCGACTAATGTGGTCATAAACCGGTGCATCTGTGCAGGTAATTTGGTGAGAGCAAGGTCAAGTCTTTTTTTTCCTCAACATCTGTCATGGGGCCAGTCTTTATTCAGGGCTCCCAAATTTCCTTAATCTAGTTCCTCTTAAGTGCATTTACACTCTTCATCGCTCTATAATTCTTGGGATACAAATTTAAATTATGAGGACAGTTTATAAAGTCCATGCTTGTAAAACTTCCTGTATCCTTCTTTAATGAGTATAATTACCCATCTAAGAAACTTCATGTTACTGGCCAAAGATTCTTGGGTCCTTACATGGCTAATGAACCTGATTCTTGAGTTGCATCTTCGACTGCACACTTACCATGTGTTTCCGCGAAGTGGGTTCGGTCCTTGGGCTCTAGTTTTCTGGCATTCCTTTCTCAGGCTTCTTCCCCAGGCCTCCACTTGCATTGGGTGGCTTCAAAGAATTGTGCCATTCAATCAGGAAGTTCCTCCAAGTAGGCCTCTCTTGAGAAAGGGTCTCACAGGAGTTAAGAACTATGTTATATTTCTTGAGGTCAGCTTTCTGGGTGTCTTTGAAATGCTTTCTTTGTTCTGTTGTTCGGAAGCCTTCTGTGAGCTGGAGTAGAAGATTTACTTTGGAGTTCATACTCTGACATCTTAAGCACATGGTCAATCCAGCTGATTTGGTTTTCGGATAATCATGACCGCGAAGCTAGTGATCTCGGCTCCCTTGGGAAACATTGATGTTATTACATCTGTCCTCCCAGCTGATGCAGGGAATCCATCTCAGACAGTGTTGATGGTATCTTTCCAGAATCTTGAGGGGTATTTGTACATTGTCCATGTTTTTGAGCCGTAGAGAATGGTTGGGAAGATGATTGCCTTGTACACAAGGATTTTAGTTTCAGCACGAATGTTGCAGTTATCATAATCACTTATCCTTAGGTGTCTGAAGGCGGTGCTTGTAGACTGGATAAAATGTTGGATCTCAGCATCAATATCAGCCTGAGATGAGAGATGGCTCCCCAGGTAGGGGAAATGTTTCACATTTGAGAGGGTTGATCTTCAATGAGGGGAAGAATAGATCTTGCCTATGTGGATTGATAAAGGATTTCAGTCTTTGTGAGGTTGAGGCTAAGACTGATTCTTCGGTATGTTTCTGTGAAAGCATCAACCATGGCTTGGAGATTCTCTTCTGAGAGAATGGAGATGGCAATGTGAACCACATAGTGAAGTTCCACGAGTGATATCAGTTTGCTTCCTTCTTGGATTTCAACCATCCATCACATAAACATGTCCACTCCACTGGAAAGCTTGTTTATGACAAGGTGAAGGATGGTGGTGATGGAGATAGAAAAAATGGTAGGGGTGATGACATATTCCTGCTTAACCCCAGATTTGATCTCAAAAGTTTCTGTTGGGAAACTGTTGGCAACATCTTGTCATGGTGGGGTCAGAGGATATTGATGAATTTTTCTAGACAGCTGGCTTTTGACAGGGTCTATCATAACACTTCCTGATTCCATGTTAAAATGACCCTTGGTGTTCCAAGATGTGTAGGTTAGGGGGATTCCTGCTCCTATTTTCTATGTTTTTTTTCACAGTAATAAAGCTATAGAACTTTAATCAATGTGGTGAGGGAGAGAAATCCACATAAAAGTGAGCTGATAGATATTAAAGGCCTGTACAACATTTGCTCTGTGAGTCATAAGTAAATGTCTGATTAGAGGTGGATCTCTGTGTGCTGCAGGACAGCCTGCTCAGTACGGTGTGTGTTGGAGAGAGGAGAGGACATGCTGATCAGTGGGGGTCGCCATCCATTCGTCGGCAGATACAAGGTCAGAACAAACAGGCTAAATTGTAGATTCCAAGTGTAAAGTAAGTTCTTTCTTAATGTTGACTTCACATAATGTTAATATTTTGTAAATACATTAATTTAATGTTAATTTTACTTTAACATCATTTGCCACAGACTTCCTCTTCTGTGGCCTCGCTGCTCTCAAAACATTTCCCACGGTTCTGCACCTTCACCCTCAGTCCCTCATTTCTATGTGTAAAATATGAAGGCTGAGGATAAAAAAACCAGCTCCCAAGAGGGAATGAGGAAAGTTATTCAAAAACCAGCAGCAAAGCTTGGGAAGAAGTGATGAAGTCAAGGAAGGAGTTACCCCATCTACCTCTAAAAAGTGATGACGCGGGTTCATCCTGATACTGGCATCCCTTCCAAGAGCATGAGCATTGTTCGTGAATAATATTTTCCAGTGCATCACAAGAGACTTGCTATTTGGTCCATTACAAGCTCAGCATCAACACCATGTGCCTGCTGTTGCTCAGGTTATTGGCCAAACATGCCATGTCAGAAGGGACAAAGACACAAGTACAAGTAGAGTGTACCAAGTACACAACTTTAAGTCAAACTTCACAATGGACTGAAAACTGTCTTTTCCTCCGTCCCGTTCCTTTGCTTCTACTGGCCTTGCTGACTACCCTCCACTTCTTGCCAACTTCACCTCCTCTGCCTTGCTGACTCGTTCCGTGCCTCCTGCCTCTGTTCTCACCTGTAGGCTCATCTGTTCTTCAGTGGTTTCCCAGTTCTGCTTCTGGCTCCACTTAAGAAGTCTCACAACACCAGGTTAAAGTCTAACAGTTTATTTGGTAGCAAAAGCCACTAGTTTTCGGGGCTCTGCCTCTTCATCAGATGAGTGGGGGATTCTGATCACAAACAGGCACATAAAGACATACATTCAGTTTACAGAATACTGACTAGAATGCGAGTCTTTACAGCTAATCAAGTCTTAGAGGTGCAGACAATGTGAGAGGAGATAACATTAAGCATAGATTAAACGGATGTGTATTGTCTCCAGACTGGACAGTAAGTGAGATGTTGCAAGCCCAGGCAAGTCATGGGGGTTACAAATAGCATGACATGAAGATCCCGGGTGAGGCCATCCCCATGACTTGCCTGGGCTTGCAACATCTCACTTACTGTCCTATCTGGTGACAATACACATCTTTTTAATCTATGCTTAATGTTATCTCCACTCACATTGTCTGCACCTTTCAGACTTGATTAGCTGTAAAGACTCACATTCTAACCAGTATTCTGTAAACTGAATGTGGGTCTTTATATGCCCTGTTTGTGATCAGAACTCCCCATTCACCTGATGGAGGGGCACAGCCCCGAAAGCTACTGGCGTATGCTACCAAATAAACCTGTTGGACTTTAACCTGTTGTGAGACTTTTTACCATGTTTACCCCAGTCCAATGCCAGCATCTCCTCATCATGTCCACTGAAGAACTCATACCATGTCCTGGTATCCATCTAGTGGTAAAAAGTGGTCAGTGCAGGGAACTGCTAACTGTATGATCAACTTTTGCCACTAGAGGGAGCCTGGTAAAAGTACTGTGTAATGAGGTGAGTCTTGGTACTCCACATTGTAATTTTTAAAAATAACCTTGTTTGTAGATTGCATTTCTTTCATATTTAGCAAGGCAGTTTATTTTATCAGCTAGGAATGCATGGTGCCTCATATGTAGGTAAGTTAGGCATGGTTAGGAAGAAAGCTTAGTCATGGCACAGATCAATTCCAGCTTCCTGGATTGCCTGGTTCCACTATAGTTCATCTACTGCTGCAACAGTGCACAGAAGATGCCATCTCCCTAGCCCTTCATTCAATCCTGGAACACCTAGGTAACAAAGACATCTATGTCAGACTCCTATTTATTGACAATAGCTTAGCCTTCAACATGCTCATTTCTACGAAACTCATCTCCAAACTCCATGGCCTGGGGCTTGGTTCTTCCCTCTGCAATTGGATCCTGAACTTCCTAATCCACAGACCACAATCAGTAAGGATAGACAGCAACACCTCCATGATCATCCTCAACATTGGTGCCCCATAAGGCTATGTCCTCAGTCCCCTACTATACTCTTTACACATTTATGGCTGCATGACCAAATTCCCCTCCAATCAGATTTTTAAGTTTGCTGATGACACCACTTTAATGGGTCGGATCTCAAACAAAGTACAGGAATGAGGTAGAGAATCTGGTGAACTGCTGCAACGACAATAATCTTTCAATATCAACAAAACAGTAACTTTATTGCAGTGTTAATGTAAGCCTACTTGTGACAATAAGTAATCAAGTTCAGGAAGATTAGTAGAGAACGTGCCCCTCTCTGTATTAATGGGAACAAAGTAGAAATGGTTGAGAGCTTCAAGTTTTTAGACGTTCAGATCACCAACAACCTGTTTTGGTTCCCCCCATGCCAACACTATAGTTAAGAAAGCCCACCAACGCATCTATTTTCTCAGAAAACTGAGAAAACTTGGCATGTCCACTATGACTCTCACCAACTTTTACAGGTGCACCATAGAAAACATTCTTTCTGGTTCTGTCACGGTTTGGTATGGCTCCTGCTCTGTCCAAAACCACAAGAAATTACAAAAGTTATGAATGAAGCCCAGTTCACCACACAAATCAGCCTCCCATCATTGACTCTGTTTACATTTCCCACTGCCTTGGAAAAGCAGCCAGCATAATTAAGGACCCATGCATGCCAGATATACTCTCTTCCATCGGAAAAAAGACAAAAATCTGAGGTCACATAACAACCAGCTCAAGAATAGCTTCTTCCCTGCTGCTGTCAGACTTTTGAATGGACCTACCTCGCACTATGTTGTTCTTTCTCTACACCTTGCTGTGACTGTAATACTACATTCTGCACTCCTTTTCTTCTCTACGAATGACGTGCTTTGTCTAGCACGCAAGAAACAATACTTTTCACTGTATATAAAAATGTTACAGTAACACAAAGAACGAAGAAAACTACAGGAACAGGTCTTTTGGCCCTCCAAGCCTGCACTGACCATACTGCTCAATTTAACTGAAACCCCCTATCCTTCCGTGGGCCATACCCCTCTATTCCCATCCTATTCATGTATTTGTCAAGACAGCCCTTAAAAGTCACTACCGTATCCGTTTCCAATACCTCCCCTGGCAATGAGTTTCAGGCAGCCACTACTTTCTATGTAAAAGATCTGCCTCGTACATCTCCTTTAAACCTTGCCCTTTGCATCTTAAACCCTAGATAATAAATCAAACCAAATGTATATGCAATATTTCAGCTGCTTTTTTTTTGGAGCAAGAAAGATCCACTGGAACCTAACTCCATCTTTAACATTGATTCCTATGGAAGCACAAAATATACTTAAAGTCATTTTGCATAAAGTGTCGATTTTCTGGAATTCAACCATAATTTTAAATGAGACTTACTGTACAGGAATGCAGTGACAACTGCTCTGCACACTTGGACTTTTGTTGACCTGCTGAGATCTTTGCTGTCAAATACTTGCTGCATAGTTTGTAGAAGACTGAGCTGATCTGGCATTTGATTTCCTTATCGATTATGGCCATTCGAGAGGGGTAGCTGCTAAGATATGGAAACTGCTTAACAAATTCCAGAATCTCTACTTCAAGATGTATCTGAAGCAAAATACTTGTCTGATCAAATGTGGATAGATGTACGAGTTTAGTTTCAGTTATATTCAAGAACAGAATGAGTTTCTTAAAAACAGAATTGAAGAGATTAAGAGTGTTTTACAAATTTGGTGCAGAGTGAGCAATGAAACTGCAGCCATTTACAAACTGTAGATCATGTATATCGATGGTAATCAGTTTAGCTTAGAGGTGATGGAGGCTAAAGAGTTTTCCATCTCGATAATATTTAATACTGACACTAGAGGATAGTTGATTGTCGAGATGTCAGGCAAATTGTAGAATATGGAACTATCACACAGCCTGACTTAACCTTGGTCTGGATTCTGAAGCTGTCTATTTAAGATCACCCACTCATGATAGTTGCAATCATATCATCATGAAGCAATTAAAGGATTGTGATGAAGTTTGGACATCCAAATTTTGGACACAATCCACAGATCTCAGGATTTACTGATGTTTTGGTTAGGTTGTTGACTGCAACGGAGAATTTCTGCTATTGATCACAATATTTTTCATGGATTTGTTTGGCAACAAAGACAATTTTGGAAGTTCCTCTGAAAGGTTGGAAGTCACACTATCCCTGAAGGGAATTTCCTCAACTGCCGGGAGTAGGTGATTCAGGAGAATGTGTGTCAGGATTTTCCATGCCATGGACATGAGTGAAATACTTTGATAGTTCACACAGCATGATTTACTTCCTTTCTTGAAGATGGTTAATTTGTCACATTTCTGAAGTCTTTTTCCTCCCAAATTTTAAGGATTTGCCTTTGGAATTTTGATGTGCATCTAAGTCCACCAACTTTAAAACTTCAGTTGGAAACTATTGGGACCGTAGACTTTGTCGTTTTTCACCCATTTGATAGCTTGTTGCAGCTCTCTTACTGATGGTGGTTCATCATGGATTCTACTACAGGCTAGGAGTTTCAACTGCCACTAAGGATTCACAGTAGAGGAATTGTTCAACATGTTCTTTCCAAAGTTGAAAGATTGCATTATCATCCTTAACAAAGATACATTCCTGTGTGGGCAGAGAGGATTTTGTCCATTCCAAGACAACAATTCAAAAGTATTAATTAGCTGTAAAGCATTTTGTAAATCCTGAAATTTTGAAAGACACTCTTTAAGTAGTGGTATTTTTAATGTAGGTTGGTTACATGACTGATGGGCGAATAATCGCTGTGGAGTTGACTTGTTACTGCAACGGAGGAAATGAACTGGATGCCTCTTTAGAAGTAAGTTCCAATGTAATCAATGCCATGGAATGAGCCATTGATGAGCTCAGTGGTGACAGGGAGAATGAGGAAGATTAGGAGATTAACTTTTTCAGAGAGGAAACACAGAGAAAATGGGTTGAATGACTTCTGTGTGAAGCAGGACGGGGTGGGGTTGATTTTCTTGTCATGACTCACATTAATTAATCAAGTTGGTAACATCTGCATCAAGCCTGGACTAGCTGGTTACCATTTTCATCTTTGAAATCCTAGGGTGGCTCTGGTCCAATTCTAACAGTATTGGATATTGCCCTGAGCGAGGGACAACTATGCAGGAACCCCAGATTTTGTCATCTCCAACACTGAGCTCATCTTTCTTCATCCAGCAGTGTTTCATTTCACCTGAGGGTTGTCCTCTGAATCCCCATGCAGTATTCATAGTATCACACAGCACAGAAGAGGCCCTTTGGCTCATCAAGTCCGCACTGACACATGAGTAACTCCTGAATTCCCACCTAATCCTATCTGGGAGCCCTAGGCCTAAGCTCTGAATGTTATGACATGCCAAATGTTCATTCAGATACTTTTTAAAGGATGTGATGGAACCCATCTCTACCACCTTCCCAGGCAGTGCATTCCAGACCGTCACCACTCTCTGGGTAAAAAAGGTATCCCTCACATTCCTCCCCAAACCTTGAACCTATGTCCCCTTGTAACTGATCCTTCAATCAAGGAGAACAGCTACTCCTTATCCATTCTGTCCATATATCTCATAATCTTGTACACCTCGATCAGGTTGTCCCTTAGTCTTCTTGTTCCAATGAAAACAACTCAAGCCTAATCAACCTCTCATAACTTAAATGTTCCATCCCAGGCAGCAGTTTGGTGAATCTCCTCTGCACCCTCTCCATCACATCCTTCCAATAATGTGGTGATCAAAACTGCACGCAGTACTCTAGCTGTGGCATCACATTTGGATGGCATGGTGGCACAGTGGTTAGTACTGCCTGGATCCTAGGTTTAATTCTGACCTCAGGTCACTGTGTGGAGTTTGCACTTTTTCCCCGTGTCTGCGTGGATTTCCTCCAGATGCTTTGGTTTCCTCCCATAGTCCAAAAATGTGCAGGTCAGGTTGATTGGCCATGCTAAATTGATCCTAATGTCAGGAGGATTTGCAGAATAAATGTGTGAGATTACAGGAATAAGGCCTGGGTGGAATTGTGGTCGGTGCAGACCCAATGGGCCAAATAGCCTCCTATATTGTAGCCATTCTATGATTCTACGAACTCCAACATGATTTCCCTGTTTTGTAATCCGTGCTTCGATTGATAAAGGCAAGTGTCCCATATGACTTTTTCACCATCCTACTAATATGCCCTTTCGCTTTCATCCTACTAACATGCCAAGGTCCCTTTGTCCCACAGAATTTCCTATGTCCTACCATTCATTGAACATTTTCTTGTCAAATTACTCCCACTTTTCAGGGTTAAATTCCATCCACCACTTATCTGCCCATCTGACTGTTCTGTCTATATTTTATTATGTTTTATAATTTAGACAGGACTGGGTCCTTTCATATCCAATCCTTGATTGGCCATGCAGATACCAGCAAGGTGTCAAAATTTGAGGGTCATCACAGATCTCTTCCACATCAGGTGTTGAAGACGGATTTCTGGCTAGTGGCAGGCAATTCAGTGCATTGGTGTTAGCTATGCAGGTCCCAGCATGGTATGGTGATATTCATAAGCCATTAGTAACAAGGCTGATACTGTATCTGGGCCTTCTTTATAAAGTTCCAGCAGTGGTTTATGATCAGTCACTATGAAGAAGCACCTACCTTAGAGGTTTTTATGAAACTTTTTAATGCCGAAGACAACTGCCAATCTTTTTTTTGCAATTTGGAAATATCTCCTCTTGGCATTTGAGAGGGGACTGAACAGATATGCAATAGTCTTCTCTGTCCCATTTCTCCAGCAATGTGCCAGTACTGCCCCAACCCTGTAAGTGGAGGCATTCATTGTCAAGATAAGGTCCTTTTTGGGGTCAAAATGAGTCAATAAGTTAGAGGACAAAAGTTGCTATTTAACTCTGTTGAAAACCTCCAGCTGTGGCACCCCCGAAGATCATCTTTGATATTTCTATAATAGAGCATGCAGGGGGCTAGCAATGATGTTAAATTAAGAATAAAGTTCCGACAATAACTCACTAATCCCAAGAAAGATTTTAATTCTGTGGGGTTCCTTGGAGTTGAAACCTCCTTAAGGGCCTCACTGTCTTTCACTGGATGAAGGTCCTTTTCATCTACTCGAAAGCCCAAATAAGTGACAGCACTTGCCTGGAAGACACATTTTCTCTTTTCAGATATAGCCCAAACTCTGAAAATCGGCATAAGACCTCTTCAGGTTCATTAGGTGTCTGTGTTCTGAAGTTCCTGTGACCAAGAGATTGTGCAAGTACACCATTACTTGAGATAATCATTGGAGTATGTTCTCCATGACCCATTGAAAAATGGCAAACAAAACCCCAAAGTGCAGGGAAGTGTACTGATACAGGTCTTTGTGCATACTAATTGTTACATACTTTTGGGAAGGCTTGTCCAATTCAAGTTTGAGATACGTATGACTCATGTCCAATTTTAGAAATATTTGGCCCCCAGTTAACCTGACACACAGGTCTTCGATCTGGATACTGGACTTCCTGTCAAACTTAGAAACCCTATTGACTTTAAGCTTATAGTCCCCACAAAACTTATGATGCCCAACTTTTCCAGGCATTCTAATACTGACTCCACCTTTTCCAACAGGGAGTATAGAACTCGTCTCTCTATAAAATACTTAGGCATAGCATCAGGGTTGATATAATTCTTAGCTTTGGGTTCCCATTATTTTTCCAAGTCCTTCTTGGAAGACTTCAGGGTACTTGTTGGTGACTTCATACAGTATCCTAGCCTAAAGATCTCCAACCAGTCTGATGCATTGGAACCAGTCTCTCCACATGAGGCTAAATCCTTCTTCACCATTGATCACCATCAACTTCAATGGTGATTGAAGTTGAACCAACTGTTGCCTTTAGTTCACTATGGTCGCTGTAGTGCCTTTTATCTGCAATAGTTCCTCTGTGTAAATGGCCAGCCAAGTTTTGTGCTTTCTAAAATCAGGAGCTGAATACCAGCCCAGAGACAATTATAAATCTATTTCTTGATAATGGAGACCACAGCCTTCATATCCATTTCCATTTTTAATAACAACTCCACCACAATGAAAACAATTTTTGTTGTGGAGATGCAATTTAATTGCATTATCCCTGGTTGTGGCTGTACCCCGGTCCTTTCCTTGAAATAGTATGCCTTTTGATTGTCCCCATATCTTAATCTCGATTGTGACCTCCTGCAACACTTGCAATAGTCTGCTATTTATTATGTACAACCTTCTGGAATAGGTTCTCCCTGACTTCCCTTGACTGCCTGGTGGTGCAAATTGGCCTCCAATGATAGAACTATCTCAATGATTTTGCCAATAATTCTTTCCAGACTGTCACCTCATTAATTACACAGACCAGCTCATTCAGAGGTGGCTCAAACTCACAGAGCTCTGCCAATTTTAACAGCCTGGCCAGAAATTTGGTGAGATTTTCCAGGAGTTCACCCTGCTATGACAGTCCAAGGTGGAATTTTCCGCTGAGATTTGGGGAAGGTGTAATCTCCTAAATCTGTCACTACTCCACTCATGGGTCAGATTCTCCTCTCACATGCAAGGATTTCAAATATATTTTAAGATGGAAAAGCCATATCTTTCAATTCAAATGTAGCCAAGATTCCTATTCGAACCTCAATGTTTTCCTTCACTTTTCCTCCTTTCCTTACTTTGTTCTCTTTGCATCTTGAATTGTCAAGCATTATTAGGGAATGCCTGTCCTCTAGCATCCCAACCAAGTGGCCATTCTTCATGCTTGAATCAACACGATACTTAAGTGCAGACAATATCAATAAAATTAAGTCCGTTCCTGTCCTCCCATAATGCTGTTAAAATAGAGGATATTGTTGAAAGGAATCTGTTCAATAGATATGGCTAATGCAGAGTAGCCATTAACAACGCAACAGTGGCAATGATCAAACAGTTTGGGGCTTTGGGCAGACTATATCCTGAGCACTGAGTTCAATCCAGGTCACTGGAGGATTATACATTTACTGCAGGTGATGCAGTAAACAGCCAGCTGATCCCTTGCAGGAGATCCTTGGTTTCCTCTGGCATCTTATGATCCACTTTCATGTGTGCCTGGACAATAAGTGTGCAGGATATCCACAGGAAAATCCCAGTGAGCCTGACCCTGCCCTCACCAGGAATTGCTGTATAGTCATCAGAGCCAGTAACTCTGCCTCAATTCTTTTATAAACTGTAAAGTCTGGGGGTGTAGAGGTCAATGGAATGCCACATGCCACGCATTTTGCAGCTGAGTCCTCTATGTGATGTAGTTTCCACAGTAATCCCACATAAAAGATTAAGGCAATTAAGGCTCTTGGTACATGATATCTGCCAGGTTGAAAATGAAATGAGAAGATAAATCGGGAATTGGTTAACTGGCTGACATTAAGCTTGAGTCATTGCCTGTTGATTGTAAGCACAGAAAACTAAAGAGAATGGAGGAATTCTGGTTTTGTGGTCCTGTGAAAGATTGAGTTAGAGCAGAAAGTGTATGAGGAGGAGGGTGAACTTGGGAAAGATATTTGAAATTTATAAGGTTAGTACTGCTGCTTCACAGTACCAAGGACCTAGGTTTGAACATACAACACTATAGCACAAAAGGCCCTTCGGCCCACAAGTTGTGCTGATCATATCAGTACCTATCAGGCCACAGAACTATCTGTAACTCCCAATCCCATTACATCCCAAGTACTCATCCAGAAGTCTCTTAAAAGACCCCAGCGAATTCGCCTCTACCACCAGTGACGGCACCCGGTTCCATTCACTTACCACCCTCTGAGCGAAAAACTTACCTCTAACATCTCCTTTGTACTTGCCCCCCAAGCACCTTAAACCTGTGTCCTCTTGTAGAGAACCATTTCAGCCCTGGGACATAGCCTCCGAGAATCCACCCTATCTATTCCTCTCAACATCTTATAAACCTCTATCAGGTCGCCTTTCAACCTTCGTCTCTCCAATGAGAAGAGGCCTAGCTCCCTCAACCTATCTTCATAAGGCATGCCTCCCAATCCAGGCAACATCCTTGTAAATCTAAATTGTTTGATTCCAGTCTTAGGTCACTGTCTGTGTGGGGTTCGTATGTGCTCTCCGTGTCTGCATGGGTTTCCTCCGGGTGTCCTGGTTTCCTCCAAAATGCACAGGTTAGGTGGATTAACCATGCTAAATTGTTCCTTAGTTTCCAAAGATGTGTATGTCAGAGGGATTAGTGGAATAAATATGTGGGCAGGAAGCCAATCAATCAAGAACAAGGGCCTGCATCCTGCCTGGGGAGGAATCATAGTGTGAGCCAGGGAACAGAGAGTGTGGTTGTGTCTTCAGATCTGTCAGAGCATTGTTTGTACACATCTATATATATTGTTGATAATAAATCCTTCTTGACTTTAAGTCACAATGGGTTCCCTTCAAAGTTATTACGGAAGCGTATATTGGATAAAATATAGAGAGAAAACAATTGTATTGGTTTCTTGGTGACAGATTCTGGAGCTGGCCCTCTTAAACATGGACAGTGGCTACTACATTCCACACGTCCGCCTGACTGGCTTTGCGTGCAAGACTAACTTGCCATCCAACACAGCATTCCGTGCTTTTGGACAACCCCAGGCAATTGCTATTACTGAGAGCTGGATAACAGATGTGGCGTCCAAATGCAATCTTGTAGCTGAAAAGGTAAGCAATGAAAAGAAGTCTGTCTCTCCTTGTGCACAGCTCTTGCCTGGGTCCTCTGTATTCTCCTGTCAACTGCTAATGGAACTGGACACAAAATAGGCAAAAGCAGACATTTAATACACAATTTACTTAAGTGATTTTAGCTTTTGATTAATTAAATGACAAAGTGTACTGGCTGAATGCTGTCCACGCTGGTGAAGGAGGCCCTCCTAAGCCCCCATGATTTTCAGTCCCATCTTCATTTGCATTCACCAGGCAAGGTGCAAGATGCAAAAAGGGAATCCCAATGTAGCTCATCAGCTGAAACCAGGCTGGAACTTTTACCAGGCACTTAAGTGGCAAGTAACAGGTGTTCCATTTGCCAAGGGTAGGTGGCCTGGGTAGCAGCGGCTGTGTAATGATTTGGGGTTTGTATGCCTTTAAGGCAGGAACAGGCCTGGCAGCAAAGCTTTGTTATGAATTGACTTTATCAGACAAAGACATTTCATTACAGTAAGTTCATTAAATTATTGGATAAAATATGTCAACAAACTTAGGCAGTGCTTTATGGATTATACTACCAATGACACACATGCACAAATGGTTTCTCTCGCAGCTTTGGTCTTCAAGCCTGTTCCCCTTTTTCCCTTCTATTCTGTCTTGTTTGTTTTTTTTCTATAGATGATTTCTCCACCACACAAAGACACGGTTAGGGTATTTTTAATCCTGCCTTTTGACCAATGAACCCCTCCCTTGCCCTGCTCCAGCAGGAATGAGTATAAATCAGGAGATAATGACGGCATGTAATAAAAGCAGTATATTATTCTTGGGGGGAACTTTAGTCTTCATGTGGATTAGGAAAATCAAATTGAGAAATATAGTGATGAGGAAGAATTCATAAAGTGTTTGTATTCTAGAACATTGTTTCCTAGAACAATATGTTCTAGGGACCAGGCTACTTTGGACTTGATAATGTGTAATGAGACAGGTTTAATAAACAAACAACCTCAGAGTAAAAGATCTCCCAGGAAGCATGACTATTAAAATGATAGCATTTAGCATTCTATTTGAGAGTGAGAAAATTAGATCACAAACAACTTAAATAAAGGTAATTACAAAGAAATGAGAGCCAAGTTGGCTTGAGTGGACTGGTAAAGATGGTAAAGATTAGTGGTAAGGATTGCAAAAATTTTAAAAGCCAACAAAATATGACCAAAAAATAATGAGGTAGAAGATAAACCATGAGAAGAAACTCACAAACAATGTAAAAATGGACAGTAAGAGCTTCATTGAACATAAAAAAAAAGATAGTCCTAAATGAATATAGACCGCTTAGAGATTGAGACTGAGGAAATAATGTTAGGGAACCAGGAAATGGGAAAGGAGTCAAACAAATAATTTGCATTAGTCATCAGTAGAAAATACAAATAAATTTCTAAAAATACTGAATAATTGTTCTTGCTGATTTTCTACGAACTAATCTCAGGAGACTCAGAAGATTATGATTGCTTAATTCATGCATATACAGGGAGAAAATTACCTCAGAGAAGAATCTGAGGCAGATTCTGATGTTTACATAAAAGCTCCATATATTTGTACAGTGAAAAATCATGCAAGCAGTATTTTGCTTTGAATTCCAGTATTGCTTATTTTAGATTCATGTTAAACAATTTACAGATGCCACAGAGCAGGGTATCTATTGCTCTAAGAATCATCTGTCTTCCTAATCTCTTGTTCCCAGGCTTGGCCTTAGATTGCCAACTTGAGGTGGTATGGAGGTCACTCGGCATTCTAGTTGGCTGTTTTTGTCTTTGTTTCTATCAACATGGTCTTTTCCCCTGATTGTGTAATTTTACTTAAACTTTCTAATAGTTTTACATAGATTCCTTAATCCCTTGTGATGAGACATTTAACTTTTATAGTAGGGCCTTCATCACCCGTACTCACTATTTTCCCTAAGAAATTGTTGAAGTAAACCATATTAATTATTTCCCTTTAACACTAATCAAAGACAAGGGGTAAAGAGAGAGGAAACAAATTCTAAAATGTCACAAGAGGAAAAAATACTAGGAAACTAATGGGGTGGAAGACCAATAGGTCTCCTGGACCTGATGGGTTGCACCCTAGGATATTAAAGGAAGTAGGGACAGAAATAGTGGATGCAATGGTATTAATCTTACAAGAATCCTTAAATTCCAGAAAAATCCCACGGAATTGGAAAACTGCCTATGTAATTCACTAATTCAACAGAGAGGGAGACAAAAATCAGGTAACAATAGGCTAGTTAGCTAAAAATTGCCACTGAGAGTCCATTATAAAGGATGTAATAGTAGAGCATGTAGAAATGATAACATAATCAAACAATAAGCAGGATAGATAAAGGGGAATCAGTAGGTATAACATATCTGGATTTCGAAAAAGTGCTTGCTAAGGTGCCATATAAAAGGCTACATAATAAGTTAAAAACCCATGGTGTTAGGTAGTATATGGCACAGATATAAGATTGGCTAACTAATAGAAAACAGAGTGAGTACACTATTGCTAAGCTTGTGGATCTCATAACAGTAAGTGGGAAGGCAAGTGAGCAGGATGACACAAACTGCTGAATTTTACGCCCATGTTACACTTGTTACCCTCGGCAGGAAAATGCCATAAAAACCAGCATGAAGCAACTAGTGTGAATGGTGCCCATTTTTGCGCCAATTCCCCCCCATGGGAAAAAAAATTAGCGTGATTGCCGAAAATGGATGAGATGTCAATTTAAATGTTTTTGCATGCATCATAATGTCATTAGTGTCACTCCAAATCGATACATCTCACCTGCCTTTATGATTGTGTTAACCGCAGCTGGATTGGTCTGGAAAATACCTCTTCTATGAAAGTCGGATTCTGGCACTTGATCAGTGAGGCTGAGTGAGGAGATAAGTCTCAGCATTTAGATTTCTCTGTGCTGATCAGAGGGGGTTGTTTCATGGTGGCCATGTTGCATTTTGGTTTGGAGGCTGCTGAGAGTGTGTGGGTGGGGGATGGGTGGCCGTTGTTCATCACAGAGCCCAAACTTAGACTTTCAACACGGGACAAAATACAGCAATGAGATAATCTGGTAAACTGGTGCAACAACAATAATCTCTCCCTCAATATCAACAAAACAAAGGAGATAGTCATCAATCTTAGGAAGCACAGTGAAGAACATGTCCCTGTCTACACCAATGGGGACGAAGTAGAAATGGTTGAGAGCTTCAAGTTTTTAGGTGGCCAGATACCAACAATCTGTCCAGATCTCCCCATGCTGACACTACAGTTAATAAAGCACACCAATGCCACTACTTTCTCAGAAAACTAAGGAAATTTGGTATGTTAGCTACAACTCTCACCAACCTTTACAGATGCACCATAGAAAGCATTATATCACAGCTCCTGCTCTGCCCAAGACTGAAAGAAACGACAAAGGGTTGTGAAAGAAGTCCAGTCCATCATACAAATCAGCCTCCCATCCATTAATTCTGTCTACACTTCCCTCTGCCTCGGAAAAGCAGTCAATATAATTCGAGACCCCACATAGTCCGATCATATTCTCTTCCATTTTCTTTCATCAGAAGAAAGATAGAAAAATACCAACTGACTTAAGAGCAGCTTCTTCCTACTGTACAGAGATGGCTTGAGTGGTACCTGCTTTGGGCTTGGCTGATAATGCCTGTAGAGAGGTCTGAGAATGAGATGGAGATCCGATATAATGAAACCCACATTGTCACCTATTCATAATGGAGCGATGCTTGTACCGCTCTGGCAGGGCCCTCCAAGATACCCGTCTGATATCGTCCTACATTATGGTGATGTAATGTGCCTTACACAATCTAGCACAGCAGCGTGAAGACCTTCTTGAGGAGGAGGGCATAGAAGCAGACCAGTTGGGCACCACTGAGGACAATGCCGCTGAGCAGGAGGAGGAGGAAGAGCAACATTACCGAGCCGCGAGGGCGGCAAGGAAGGCCCTGATCAACTCTTGTTTTATGCAATAGAAAGCTGTGTTGGCTCTCAAGGGTTCTTCTGCCCCCTGGAGTCCTACAATCTCCTGCAACATTGTAACACCAGAGTAGTGGGCCTGGGGATGTTGAGTTAGTAAGTTTGTTTGGCAGTCAGGAGGGTGATGAAGACTTGCTAAGCATCATTGTGATGATGCCCTGGTGCAAAGAAGTCTGACTTCTACCTGTACTCTATGTGCATGCGCCCACATTTAGGCAATGGGGAAGGGATCACTAAAATCCCATACAGGGTAGAGTGGGGGAGGGAATCTCTCATGGATTCTGGGGATGCCAACGGCAGATGCTGTAAGTCATTGCCAATGCATGCAACCCACTGTAGCCAGTGATTTATTGGAGCACCTTTATTTTCTCAGTGACACTGTGTTGAGGGGCCTCTGCCACTGACATTAACATGCAGGGTCCCTCTGGCAACTGTCAGAGTAATGACATGCCTGTTAGAAGCAGGTGGGTGGTGGAAAAACATTTATTGATGACAATAAAAGTGTTTTATTAATTGTTGGCATAAAAACCTATGAATAGGAAACACTGAAATACATACTCTACGTAGTTTTGCCCTTCACCCGTGCTATCTTAGTACCACTACAACTTCTGAACTTTATGTAGCTTACCATAGTGTCTCCCCAGAATGTACATTGGAGGTGGCTACCATGTGCTATGACCTGTGATGCCCTTGGTGAGTGCCCTCTGGAGGGCCAGGACCCTGAGGGCTCTGGTCAACTTCCAGATGTCAGGGACGTATACCCTCTTCATCCTGCTGCCCCTAAGACGCCCCAGTGTCAGGAAATGGGGGAATCAGAGGTGTAGCCACATACGCAGTCTCCTGGCTGGAAGGTCCTGGCACAGACTCGAGCCCTTCCTCTTCCCTTGGACTTCCCGTTGGCCCCTATGTCACTCTATTGGGCAATGCTTCAGCAACAAACTCCAGAAACTCTGGCGTCACCTGACCCTGCCAGTCCTGTGGTCTAGCCATGGTGGTTGAGCCCACTATATTGACCACCCAAGTTGGGCGGGGGGGGACACCTGTCAATGGCACCAGCAAGTGCCCTCTGAGACTGGGCCATGCTCTGCAGCCTCTCAGCCATGACTCTCTGTAACTAGATCACACTTTCAAAGGCAGCAACCATCGCCTGTTGTGTCTCTGTGCAGTCCCGCCGAGTTGCCTGCAAGCTCTTGAGCCTATCAGCATGGGCCACAAAATCACAAAAATCCTGTTGAGGCCCTCAGCTGTGGCCTACTGTGACTCAACCATCGCTTGGAACTGCCACTCATGGTGAGGTTTGCCTATCCCAGGCATTCCACCGAGGACTCCACCCTTGCAATGCTGTATTGGGTATCATGCAAGACAGGCAATAACTGATCCATCTGAAAGTTTTGGAACTCCTCCCAATAGCCTCTCAGTCAGTCCAGTGTTGCCATCAACACTTCCTGCATTCCCAGGCTCTGTTGCTGCACCTTCAACAGCTGAGGGAGAAGTGATTGCAGAGACCCAACATGTAGCCTCTAGCAGATCCAAGAATGCGCCAGAGGTCTTGGACTTTCCCTCCTCCACCCAATGTACATAAGCAGATGTTTAATGTCCACCCAGACACCTCGGCACAAATTTGATCCCCTGATGTGAGAGTCTCTGGGATGGTGAATTGCAGGGTGGAAGCTAATGGCAAATTGGTCCTGGACTTGGAGATCCCTTCATTGGCTTCCTCTGAGGTATCTTCTGAGCTGTCAGGGGCAGGGTGGGCAGAGCAGCAGTGGGGGCCACAATACCAGATGGCCCAGGTGAGTTGGGATCCCTTCCTGAAACATAGGACACAAAGTTAAGTGCAAAAGAGGGAAAGGAATCTGGGCTGCATGTTACTTGATATTTCTCCATAAAGTGGAGGATTGGCAGGTGCTCACTTCTGTGCTCCAGCCTGACCATGCTGTTGCTGATGGCCCACATCCCCTCCTCTCCTGCAAACTTCACCCCTCTCTAAGGGGGTTAGGATTCAGAGCTCAGGCTCATCATTCCCTGTCTTTGCCTTTTCCAAGTGGTTATGGGCATTCTTTTCTTCTGGGAAGAAAAGGAACCATGAAAAACTTTGATGGCACAAGTCCCGCAGGGTATAGCGGGTGGTCCTTAGAAGGAAATGTGTGATACTCTTGGGGAAAAGGGGGAGGTGCTTGGGGGTCAGCTGCTAGAAGCATGCAGAGTGCAGGGATTGGGGGGATCATTTGGGGAAAAGGTGCTGGATGAGGTTAAACATTCACTCTTGCTGCCTGGATTAGTCATTCACTATTTTCCAGCACTGCTTCCTGTTTCTCTGGGCTAGTGACCTGGCACTAAGACACATGGCTACAGCCATGCATAGCTTCCCCTGGGGCAACATCCAGGGAGGAAGAGGATGTCCCATCTTTCTGCCAGCAAGCTGTCCAGCTCTGAATCAGAAAATCTAGGTGCTGTCTTCCTCAGGGCCATTTCTTCCTGCACTGCCTGCCTGTCTGTCCATCCTTGGGGTTTTTAATGGAGCTGTCCCTTGCGAGGGTAGTTCAGCTGCAAACAGTTTGGGCGAGTCAAGTGTTAAAGCATTTTAGTAAGTTTAAAGTAGTTTGCCTTGTTACCATACAAGGGAAACCAAAATCAGCACTTGAATGTGTGTTGATGCAGAGGGAAGAATTTGTGCCTCTTTGATGATCAGGGGCTGGGGAGAGAGAGAGGATCATGTCAGGCATCCATCAAGCCAAAGGTTGATGTGGAGGCTATGTGCAAGTGAGTCCAGTGGAGCGGGGGGAAGGTATGGGGGTCAATAGCAGGGGTCAGGGAGGGCTCTGATGTCCTTGGGAGAGGGGAATGTGGTTTCTGGCCCAGGAGGATTCTGCCAGGAGAGCTGATTTATTTTTCATTTTTTCTGCACATGTGCAGTTTGTGGCTCTGATCTAAGCTGCTGGCGAGTTAAGCCCTGCCCACTGCCTCTTGTTGGCCAGACACAGTCTAGCCCAAAATTTCAGAGACAGAATGTACTGGGAAAATTCACCCGAAAAACAGATCTGGAACTCTCCCATTTGCAGACTCACTGGACACTAGAAAAAAATCTCGTCACGTTCTGCCCAGAGGATGGGATTCTCTGACATGGATGGTATCTTTCGGTCCCATTGCTGTCAATGGAATTTACCATTGAATCCACCCCCCACACTGGGAAACCTGGGGCAGGGTATACAATCATTGAGACCAATAGATCCCAATTGCACAAAGCGTTGGAAAATCCCATGCATAGGATTCTTAAAGGGTTTGTTTCTCCTGTGGGGAGTGTAGGATCAGAGGGCATAATCTCAGACTAAGGACTTGCCCATTTAAGATAGAGATGAGGAAAAGTTTCTTCTCTGAGGGTAATGAGTCTGTGGAATTCTTTACTGTAAAAGGCTGTAGAGGCTGGGTTTTAAAGTATGTTCAAGGCTGAGAGATTGATTTTTAATCAGTAATGGAATTAAGGGTTATGTGGCAGGAAAGTGGTGTTGAATAGCACAGCAGACCTCAATGGGCCAATGACCTACTTTTGTTCCTATGTTTTACAGCCTTATGGCCCACATTAAGTTTGCCTTTGCCAGGCCTCCTCAGTTCCATCACTAGTAGAATAGGTTGAAGTGAACACAGTGCAAGCTCCAACCAATTCATCCTTAAAATGGTAATAAGTGTCCTGATCAGGTGAAAAATATAGTCATTCTGCATATCTGGTGACCAAATGCTTTCAAGACTGCATTGCTCTCATTCTAAGGCTGTTAATCACTTGCCCAAAAGGAAAGAGTAGTCTACATTAACCTCAAATGTTACAACTGATAATGGGCAGTTATCTGACATACAGTTTTCAGAAATTGTATTTCCTTATGTTCAATTTACTATTAATTATATATACAGGATTTCCATATCCTGTTCTGATTATTAAAACTTTTCACAAATAAAGAATTATTAATTGAACATAAATAGAACTGGCAATGTGTCAGGAAATCCATTGGTTACTCAGGAATAAAGCAACTGGAATGAGCCATTCAGCATCTTGGTTAGAGAGTGGGCAGAATTTTCCAGTCGCAGTCGCCCTATTACCAAAGTCCCGTCCAAGGTCAGTGACTTTTACATAGTCCTGTCTCACCCACTATGATTCCAGTGGTGGGTGGAATGGAAAAATACCACCCAGTGAGTTCGTGTGTACTATTGCTGGATCATCTGAAGACTTGGTTCCACTTTCAGGTTCGAGAGATAAATCTGTACAGGGGAAAAGAGTCCTGCACGCTATACAAAACTATATTTGACTCATGTAACCAGTTGAGGTGTTGGAATGAATGCCTGGAATCAGCTTCCTATCACAACAGAAAGATTACTGTTGAAGAATTCAACAAACTCAATCGCTGGAAGAAAAGAGGCATTTCTGTGGTGCCCTTGAAAAAAACGGTTGGCTTTTCTATACCTTTCCTCAACCAGGTATGTGAGACACTAAATCTCCTGTTAACACAGTATAGCCTTGCGATACCTATTTGCGTATGGGCATGGGACAGGCAATATAGTCTAATATTTATAGCAATCTAAATCTCCACACATAATTGGGATTGGCACAGTAAGAAGTCTCACAATGCCAGGTTAAAGTCCAACAGATTTATTTGGAATCATGAACTTTCAGAGCACTGTTCTTTCATCAGGTGAGTAGCACTCTGAAAGCTTGTGATTCCAAATAAACCTGTCAGACTTTAACCTGGTGTTGTAAGATTTCTTACTGCGCCCACCCAGTCCAATGCCAGCATCTCCACATCATAACTGGGATTGTGAGACAGAGATTAGAAACACTGACCAACATGACCATAGTAAAATATCCCAAAGGAAAAGATTTTACTTTCCGTCTTCTAATTTTTCGCTTCCAACCTTCCATAAAAGGAGTAAGCGCAGAGTAGAAATTCAGAAAAGAAACATTTTTCTTGGTTTGAGTTTGCTGTATGTAAATCCTGCAAAAGGATTTTCCAAAATCCATCACTGTCAATACAGACTAAAAATTTACAACATTTTCTCTTCCTGCTGCCATGAATAATGATGCCTACAAATGAGCCTGCTGGCTGTGCACTGCCTCCCACAAAGATGGTGGCCATTAACTCGTGTCTAGAATCAGCCTGGAACTGTATATGCATGGCACTGGTAGCAATCACATTATATAATTGTGGTCTTTTATCATATAATATTTGTGTGCAATCACACATGCATATTTGTAAGTTTTATTATTAGTCTACATTGTGTGCTATATTCAGAACCATGCGCACGGACAGAGGCACTGAAGCGTGTGTGCAGAGGGACAGTGACACTAAAGACCACGCAGGGATAGTGACGGTCATGTGGAGGGCACAGTGGCACTGAGGACCATGTGGAAGGGATAGTGACATGAAGACCATGTGGAGGAGATAGTGACACTGAGGACTATGTGGAGGAGATAGTGACACTGAGGACTATGTGGAGGAGATAGTGACACTGAGGACTATGTGGAGGAGATAGTGACATTGAGAGCCATATGGAGGGATGGTGACACTGAGGACCATGTAGAGGGGGCAGAGACACTGAGAACTATGTGGAGGGTATAGAGATGCTGAGAGCCATGTGAAGGGATAGTGACATTGATTGTCATGTGGAAGGAACAGTGACACTGAGGACCATATGGAGGGAGCAGTGACACTGAGGGCCAAGTGGAGGGGCAGGGACAGTAAGGGCCATTATGGAGGTACATGGATACTGAGGGCTATGTGGAGGGACTGTGACACTGAGGGCCATGTGAAAGGACAGTGACACTGAGGACCACGTGGAGGGGGCAGAGACACTGAGAACTATGTGGAGGATATAGTGACGCTGAGAGCCATGTGCAGAGAGCAGTGACACTGACGGTCATGTGGAGGAAAAAGTGACACTGAGGGCCATATGGAGGGACTGTGACACTGAGGGCCATGTGGAAGGACAGTGATAATGAGGGGCATGTGGAAGGACAGTGAGACTAGAGCCTTATGGAGACAGCAGTGACACTGAGGGCCTTATGGAGACAGCAGTGATACTGAGGGCCACGTGGAAGGATGGTGACACTGAGAGCCATGTGGAGGGAGCATTGACATGAGGGCCATGTGGTGGGACAGGGACAGTGAGGGCCATATGGAGGTACAGGGACACTGAAGGCCATGTGGAAGGACTGTGACACTGAGGGCATGTGGAGGGACCAGTGACACTGAGGACTATGTAGAGAGTCCAATGATACTGAGGGTCATGTGGACGGACTATGTCAGTGAGGTCCATGTGGAGACAGCAGTGACACTGAGAGCCATGTAGAGGGATAGTGACACTGAGAGCCATGTAGAGGGATAGTGACACTGAGGGCCAGGTGGAGGGATAGTGACACTGAGGGTCAGGTGGAGGGTCCAGTGACACTGAGGGTCATGTGGAGGGTCCAGTGACACTAAGGGCCATGTGGAGGGTCCAGTGACACTAAGGGCCATGTGGAGGGACAGGGACAGTAAGGGCCATATGGAGGTACAGGGACACTGAGGGCCTTATAGAGGGACTGTGACACTGATGGCCATGTGGAAGGACAGTAATAGAGGGGCATATGGAGGGATAGTGACACTGAGGGCCTTGTGGAGACAGCAATGACACTGAGGGCCATGTGGAAGGACAGTGTCACTGAGAGCCATGTGGAGGGACAGTGACACTGAAGGCCATATGGAGGCAGCAGTGACACTGAGAGCCATGTGGAGGGACAGTGACATTGAGGGCCATGTGGAGGGAACACTGACACTGAGGGCCCTGTGAAGGGAGCAGTAACACTGAGGGCCCTGTGAAGGGAGCAGTAACACTGAGGCCGATGTGGAGGGACCAGTGACACTGAGGCCGATGTGGAGGGACCAGTGACACTGAGGCCGATGTGGAGGGACCAGTGACACTGAGGCCGATGTGGAGGGACCAGTGACACTGAGGCCGATGTGGAGGGACCAGTGACACTGAGGCCGATGTGGAGGGACCAGTGACACTGAGGCCGATGTGGAGGGACCAGTGACACTGAGGCCGATGTGGAGGGACCAGTGACACTGAGGCCGATGTGGAGGGACCAGTGACACTGAGGCCGATGTGGAGGGACCAGTGACACTGAGGCCGATGTGGAGGGACCAGTGACACTGAGGCCGATGTGGAGGGACCAGTGACACTGAGGCCGATGTGGAGGGACCAGTGACACTGAGGCCGATGTGGAGGGACCAGTGACACTGAGGCCGATGTGGAGGGACCAGTGACACTGAGGCCGATGTGGAGGGACCAGTGACACTGAGGCCGATGTGGAGGGACCAGTGACACTGAGGCCGATGTGGAGGGACCAGTGACACTGAGGCCGATGTGGAGGGACCAGTGACACTGAGGCCGATGTGGAGGGACCAGTGACACTGAGGCCGATGTGGAGGGACCAGTGACACTGAGGCCGATGTGGAGGGACCAGTGACACTGAGGCCGATGTGGAGGGACCAGTGACACTGAGGCCGATGTGGAGGGACCAGTGACACTGAGGCCGATGTGGAGGGACCAGTGACACTGAGGCTGATGTGGAGGGACCAGTGACACTGAGGCCCATGTGGAGGGACTATGTCAGTGAGGTCCATGTGGAGACAGCAGTGACACTGAAGCCCGTGTGGAAGGTCCAGTAACACTGAGGGCCATGTGGAGGGTCCAGTAACACTGAGGCCCATGTGGAGGGACTATATCAGTGAGGTCCATGTGGAGACAGCAGTGACACTATGTGGAGGGGTAGTGACACTGAAGGCCATGTAAAGGGAGCAGTGACACTGACGGCCGTGTGGAAGGACTGTGGCACTGAGGGGCATGTGAAGGAACAGTGACACTGAGGGTCTTTTGGAGACAGCAGTGACACTTAGAGCCATGTGAAGGTAGCACTGACATTGAGAGCCATGTGGAGGGACTGTGACAGTGCGGGGCATGTGGAGGGAGCAGTGACACTGAGGGCCATGTGGAGGGACTACGTCAGTGAGATCCATATGGAGACAGCAGTGACACTGAGGACTCTGGAGGAGCCAGTGACACTGAGGACTATGTGGAGGGGCCAGTGACACTGAAGACTATGTGGAGAGAATTGTGAATCTGAGGACTGTGTGGAGGGACAGTGACATTAAGGGCCATGTGTAGGGAGCAGTGACACTGTGGGCCATGTGGAGGGACTGTGACACTGAGTTCCATGTTGAGGGAATAGTGACACTGAGGACTATGTGGAGGGGCAATGACACTGAGGACTATGTGGAGAGAATTGTGACACTGAGGATTTTGTGGAGGGACAGTGACACTGAGAGCCATGTGAAGGTAGCAGTGAAACTGAGAGCCATGTGGAGGAACTGTGTCATTGAGAGCATGTGGAGGGACTATGACACTGAGGGCATATGGAGGGATAGTGACACTGAGGGCCATATGGAAACAGCAGTGACACTGAGGACCATGTAGAGGGAGCACTAACACTGACAGCTATGTGGAGGGGCAGGAACACTGGGGGCCATGCGGATGGAGCAGTGACACTGAGGTTCATGTGTAGGGACAGTGACATGAGCTGTGTGGACAGACAGTGACACTGATGGCCATGTGGAGGGACTGTGACACTGAGGGCCATGTGGAGGTACAAGGACAGTGAGGGCCATATGGAGGTACAAGGACACTGAAGGCCATGTGGAGAGAGCAGTGACACTGAGGGCCATGGGGAGAGAGAGCAGTGACACTGAGGACCATATGGAGGGACTGTGATACTGTGGACCATGTAGAGGGACTGTGTTGCTGAGGGCCATGTGGAGGGAGCAGTGACACTGAGAGCAATGTGAAGAGTACAGTGACACTGAGGGCCACGTGAACAAAGAACAAAGAACAAAACAGCACGGGAAACAGGCCCTTCGGCCCAACGAGCCCGCGCCACCACCCCGATGTTCCCACCTCTAACCGCGATCCCTGTCCATGTTTATAGATCTATGGATTAAAAACCAAATTTGAGACAATTTAGGGAGAATTTGTTTTGCCAATTAGTCTAAGAGCACATCTTTGGGATGTGGACGGAAACCGGAGCACCCGGAGAAAACCCACGCAAGCACAGGGAGAATGTGCAAACTCCCACAGACACAGGCCCAAATCCATGTATCTGCACAGCACAGCGATAGTCACTGAACTGTCGTGTTGCCCACCAAATGGTCCAGGTCAAACATACACTAACGACGTGAAGCACTAAGATACTCTCGAAAAAAATCCAAGAGCAGCCCTCTCACGACCCATCGCGTGTATGCCCCTCGTTAGACAACAAGGTGGACCAAAGCACCTGTAGGATAAAAACAAGTACATCAATATCATCATCTATTTACACACTTCCCAGGGACTCCCAAGGCTCATGATCCCTATTTTAAATCAGTTTTCTATACCCCTCCATTCCCATTCTGTTCATGTGCCCATCTAAGTATTTCTTAAATAACTCCAGAGTACCTGCCTCCACCACTTCACTTGGCAGCGCATTCCATACCCCCACCACCCTCTGTGTGAAAAACTCCCTCTAGCATGCAAATTATACCTTACCCCCTTCACCCTAAGCCCGTGACACCTCGTGCTATTCGAGTTCATCCGAGGAAAGAGCTTAACCCTGTTTACTCTATCTATACCCCTCATAATCTTGTACACTTCTATTAGATCTCCTCTAAGTCTACGTCTTTCTAAGGAAAACAGTCCCAATTTGCCTAACCTCTCCTCGTAACTCAGACCTTCCACACAGGCAGCATCCTGGTAAACCTCCTCTGCACTCTCTCTAGACTCTCCACGTCCTTCCGGTAGTAAGGCGACCAGAACTGGACGCAGTATTCCAAACGAGGTCTAACCAACGTTTTATAAAACTGCAACATTAAAGGCCAGCTCTTGTACCCTATATCCCTTCCTATAAAGGCTAGCATACTATATGCTTTCTTTACAACCTTCTCTACTTGCTCTGCCACCCTCAGTGACTTGTTCACCTGCACCCCCAGGTCCCTCTGTGTTTCTATACTCTTAATAGGTCTACCCTTTATCATATACCTCCCCTTTACATTCTTTCTCCCAAAATGCATCACCTCACATTTATCAGGATTGAATTCCATCTGCCATCTGTCTGCCCAAGCTACCAGCCTATGTCCTGCTGCATCGCCTGACAATGCTCCTCACTATCCGCAAATCCAGCCATCTTTGTATCGTCTGCAAATTTGCTGATCACTCCACTTACTCCCTCTTCCAAGTCATTTATATATATTACAAATAGAAGAGGTCCCAGTACCGAGCCCTGTGGCACACCACTAGTGACCGACCTCCAGCTAGAAAAACACCCTTACACTATTACTCTCTGTCTCCTATTACCAAGCCAGTTACTTATCCATCTTGTGGAGAGAGCAGTGACACTGAGGGCCATGTGGAGGGGGCAGTGACACTGAGGGCCATGTGTAGGGGGCAGTGACACTGAGGGCCATGTGGAGGGGGCAGTGACACTGAGGGCCACGTGGAGGGGGCAGTGACACTGAGGGCCACGTGGAGGGGGCAGTGACACTGAGGGCCACGTGGAGGGGGCAGTGACACTGAGGGCCACGTGGAGGGGGCAGTGACACTGAGGGCCATGTGGAGGGAGCAGTGACACTGAGGGCCACGTGGAGGGAGCAGTGCACACTGAGGGACACGTGGAGGGGGCAGTGACACTGAGGGACACGTGGAGGGGGCAGTGACACTGAGAACCATGTGGAGGGGATAGTGACATTGAGGACCATGTGGAGAGAGCAGTGACACTGAGGGCCATGTGAAGGAAGCAGTGACACTGAGGGCCACGTGGAGGGAATGGTGACACTGAGGGTTATGTGGAGGGAGCAGTGATACTGAGAGCCATGTGAAGGGAGCAGAGACACTGACAGCCATGTGGAGGGGGCAGTGACACTGACGACCATGTGGAGGGAGCAGTGATACTGAAGGCCATGTGAAGAGAGTGGTGACACTGAGGGACATGGGGAGAGAGCAATGATACTGAGGGCCATGTGGAGGGACTGTGATACTGTGGGCCATGTACAGGGACTGTGTCACTGAGGGCCATGTAGAGGCAGCAGTGACACTGAGGGCCATGTAGAGGCAGCAGTGACACTGAGGGCTATGTGGAGGGAAGGACAATGAAATTGAGCTCAAATTTGACTTCTGATTATTTGAGCTGGTATCTAGGCAAATAGCTATATGGCTGGTTCTATGAATGGATTGTTGGCACATTTTGGTCCCAAAAGTGTGACAGATTTTGACAGAGCTGAACAATGACTTAGACAGCTTTGTTTTCTTTGAAGGCTGGAGCTCTGCTCCAGGTCTATGTGGATGGATCAGTTCTGTTGACTCATGGTGGGACAGAGATGGGGCAAGGCCTTCACACCAAGATTCTTCAGGTAATAATAATTCATTTTACTCTTTGTTTCTGGCTTACAGTGGACGTGACAGGTACTGCTAACATTTGCCACTCTCACCCAACAGTATTTGCAAGTTTCTATGATGAACTGAATTTTATCAGTTCCCAAGGTCCACATTGGGTGACTTTTGAACAAAGGTCAATTACTTTTGGTCAGTAACTCTGACTGACTTTCCCTACTCTCTAGCTTCAATGTTCCCTACACCTCTCCCAACTGCCTGGCTGAAATTGGATTCTGGAATCTTATGTTCCAAATGATTCAGATGGTAAACTAACTTACCACTTTATTACTTGTTATTGACCAATAAGTTCTATTAAGTTACAAAGGGGTGATCATAAACTGAATTAAGATAAGGACTAGGCTTCGGAGACCATGGTGGGGAGAATGAGAAAGAAAATTTTATTTCACTTTTTCATCCTAACCTTGCTCTGCTAAACATAGAAACTTGAAACCCACAGAAGTTTTCCAGTCTCCTGACAGAACTTGCAAGATTCTACCTAATTCACATCAAGTAGTGTCTCTTGCTGTTGACAGGAGCTGGGAAAGATTTGATTTGATTTATTTTTGTCACATTTATTAGTATAGTAAACAGTGAAAAGTATTGTTTCTTGCTTACTATATAGACAAAGTATACCGTTTATAGAGAAAGAAAGCAATGAGTGCAGAATGTAGTGTTACAGTCATAGCTAGGATGTAGAGAAAGCTCAACTTAGTGCAAGGTGGGTCCATTCAAAAATCTGATGGCAGCAGGAAAGAAGCTGTTTTGAGTCGGTTGGTACGTGACTCAGACTTTTGTATCTTTTCCTGATAGAAGAAGATAGAAGAGAGAACGTCCAAGGTGCGTGAGATCCCTAATTGTGCTGGTTGCTTTGCCAAGGCAGTGGGAAGTATAGACAGAGTCAATGGATGAGAGTCTGGTTTGCATGATGGACTGAGCTTCATTCACAACCCTTTGTAGTTTCTTGCAGTCTTAGGCAGAGCAGGAGTTATACCAAGCTGTGATACAACCAGGAAGAATTGTATGGTGCATCTGTTAAAAATTGGTGAGAGTCATAGCTGACATGCTAAATTTCCTTAGTCTTTCGAAAAAGTAGAAGCGTTGATGGGCTTTTTTTTAATAATAGTGTCAGCTTTGGGGGACCTGGACAAGCTGTTAATGATCTAGACACCTAAAAACTTGAAGCTCTCGACCATTTTTACTTTGTCCCCATTGATGTAGACAGGGGCATATTCTCCCCTACTCTTCCTGAAGTTGATGACGATCTCTTTTGTTTTGTTGACATTGAGGGAGAGATTATTATTGTTGCACCAGATTCTTGATCTCATTCCTCTGCTCTGTCTTGTCATTGTTTGAGATCCAATCCATTATGGAGATATCATTAGCAAACTTGAAAGTCAAGTTGGAGGTGAATTTGGCCACACAGTCATAGCTGTATTTGGAGTATGGTAAAGGACTGAAGACACAGCCTTGTGCGGCACTCGTGTTGAAGATGATTGTGGAGGAGGTTTGTTGCCTATACTTACTGACTGTGGTCTATGGATTAGATAGTTCAGGATCCAGTCGCAGATAGGGAAAATCCCATGTAATTTTGGAACTATGAAATGGAGCACAAATTAGGCAGACTGGTCTATGTGAGAATATATTTATACAATTCTGTCTGAAAGATGTAAAGTGATGGTAATTTTCAAACAGGTCCATCAGAGAAACTGTAATGCAGAGGAACAGCTTGGCCTTGGGAATAGTTCCTCCAGTCTTTGTGTGACAATTGGCATGAGATGGCCTACCCTTAATAAAGCATTCTGTCCTTGACTCAGCTAACTCTTTTTCCTTCTTAACCTTTCAGATTGCCAGTCATGAGCTGAAGATTCCAATGTCAGCCATTCACCTGAATGAAACTTCCACTGCAACAGTGCCCAACACCAGTCCTACTGCAGCCTCCTTCAGTACTGATCTTAACGGCATGGCTGTGAAGGTAAGGGGAATTCAAGCTCAGATGTAGTTAGGGTTTTAGAGTGGATCCCATTGGTGAATGGATTGTGTTATTGTAAGGAAGAAACAGCTTAAGCTGATCATTGTATTAAGACCCTCATGAGTACAATGGGTGGAACCTTATCAGAATTTTTCAGTGTTGGCCCAGTGAGAAAATGGGTGTGAATCCTGCTGGTGCGAGTGGTGGGAAATTGCACAGAATATTGAGCCACCTTAAAAAAAATTCTACCATAGCCTTCTCCTTACCTTAGTTGCTAGCCCCAGTCCTTTTCCCAGTATTGACCCATTCCATGCTGAAGAGCTTCTAACAACTTCTGTGAAGGTACAGTGCAGGGTTTCTCTGTGACCATTCCCATCTCTAACAAAGATGTAGTAAGTAGCAGGTCTGTGGCAATGTGACCGGCTTTCAGGCTCAGAGGGAAAGGATGAGGTCAGACAGAGCTATACTGATAGGAGACTCGATAATGAAGGGGACAGACAGGAGTTACTGTGTGACAGAAGTGACGCCAAAATGATATGTAATCTCCTGAGTGCCAGCGTTTCTGAGTAGCTGCAGAATATTCTGAAGAGGGACAGTGAACGACCAAAGATCATTGTACACATTGATACAAAAAACATAGGTAGAAAAGGATGAGGTCCTGCGGAATGAGGATAGGGAGTTAAATAAGAAGTTAAAAAGCAGGACTTCAAGGGTTGTGATCTCCGGATTACGCTCAGTGCCACATGCCAGTGAGGACAAAAATAGAAAAATAGGCCAAATGAATGCAGGGTGGAGGATTGGTGCGAGGGTAGGGGGAAGGATTTAGATTCTTGGATCATTGGGATCTTCTGGGCTAGATGTGACCTGTACAAGAGAGACGAATTCCACTTGAACAGGAGGGAGTCCAATATCCTTGCAGGGAGATTTGCTAGTGCTACCTGGAAGAGTTTAAACTATCTTGGCAGGGGCGTGGGAAAAGGGCTAATGAGAAGTCAAGGAAAAATAATAAGAGCAAATTTAGTAATCAGGATAGCCAGGGCACAGCTAAGACAGAGAACAGACTCCTGCTTTATTTCAATGCATAAGGCTTAACAGATAAGATGAATGAACTCATGTGTGAATTGGCTCTGGAGATTGGGATGTTATGGGATGCCATAACAGAAAAGTGGCTAGAAAAGGGCAGGACTGACAGCTCAATGTTCCAGGATACAGATGCTAAGGTGTGATAGAGGTACAGGTAAGCATGGAAGGGGAGTTGGTGAAAGGGAGGGCATAACAACAGTCCTTAAAGAGGATATTCTTAGGGGTTCATCAAGTGAGGCCATATGAATAGAACTTAGAAACAAGAAAGGGATGGTCACACTAATGGGACTATATTATAGACTCTTCAATAGACAGTGGGAACTACCGGAGAGATTGCAGATAGTTGTAAGAATAATAGAGTAGTATTAATGGAAGATTTTAATTTTCTCAGTATTGACTGGGCCACCCATAACATAAAGGGCCTGATTGGAGTGGAATTTGTTAAAATGTGTCCAAAAGAGTTTTCTGAATCAATATATAGAGGGTCCTACTTGGGACGGTGCAGCACTGGACCTCCTCTTAGGAAGTGAGGTAGAGTAAGTGGGTGCTAAAGGAGGAAGGGTGATACTACGGCCACATGCATATTAATAGGCAACCTTAAAGCATATTAAGGTGGAATAATCCCCTGGGCCCGATCAAATGCATCCTTGGATCTTGTGATAGGCCAGGGAAGCAATTGCAGAGACCCTTGCAGAGATATTTGCTTCATCTCTTTTAAAGTTCCAGAAAACTGGAATATTGTTCTGCTGTTTAAGAAGGATAGCAAAGACAAGATGGGGAATTACAGGCTTCTGCACTTGATATCAGTGGTGGGTAAATTACTGAAGGGGTACCAAATCTTTTAAGGTTTTTTGAAGAGGCAACCAAAAGGATGGATGAGGGTAGGACAATAAGTGTTGTTTGTAGAGACTTCAGCAAGGCCTTTAACAAAGTCCCACATGGCAAGCTAGTCTGGAAAGTTAGGTCTCATGGGATCCAGGGAGAGCAAGCTAATTGGAATCAAAATTGGCTCAATGATAGGAACCAGAGGGTGATGGTTGAAGGTTGTTTCTCGGGCTAAAGGCCTGTGACTAGTGGTGTGCCTCAAGGTCAGTTTGGAACTCTTATTTGTTATTTACTATTTCTATTAATAGTTTGGAATGTGAATATACAAGGCGTCGTTAGTAAGTTTGCTAATGATCGTAAATTAGGAGGTATCATTGATTGCGAAGAAGATAATCAAAAATTATAGGGGGATCTTGATCAGTTAGGGAAATGGGTCGAGGACTGGTAAATGCATTTCACTAAAGACAAGTGTGAGGTATAGCATTTTGGAAAGTCAAACTAAAGTAGGACTTATATAATGAATGGTTGGGCCCTGGGGAGTGTTGAGGAACAGCAGAACCTAGGAGTTCAAGTACGTAGTTCATTGAAGGCAGCATCACAGATAGACAGGGTGGTGAAGAAGCCATTTAGCACACTGGCCTTCATCAATCAGGGCATTTAGAATAGGAGTTGGAACATTATGTTACAGTTGTACAAGTTATTGAGGCCACACTTGGAGTCTTATGTACTGTCATCCAATTATAGGAAAGACATTGATAAAGTGGAAATAGTACAAAAAAGATTTACAAAAATATTTCCAGGACTAGTGGGCCTGAGTTATAGGAAGAGGTTGGTCAGGATAGGACTTTATTCCTTGGAATGTAGGAGAATGAGGGGTGAACTTATTGTGGTGTCTAAAACCATGAGGGGCACAGATAGGTTGAACATACATAGTCTTCTTCCCGGGAAAGCAGAATTGAAAACTAGATGGCATAGGATTAAGATACGAGGGGAAAGGTTTAAATGAGATCTGAGGGACAAGTTCTTCACTCAGAGGTGGGGGGAGGGGGGGCTGCATATATGAAATGAACTGCCAGAGAAAGTGGTTGAGGCAAGTACAATAGCAACATTTAAAAAACATTTTGATAAGTACATGGATGGGAAAGGATTAGAAGGATATGGGCCAAATACAGTTGGGACAAGCTGGGAGAGCACCATGGTTGGCACGGACTAGTTGGGCTTAAGGGCCTATTTCCATGCTATTTTGCTCTATAGCTCTGTAACTTCAGTTTTTGGTTCTTTAGCCAGATTGCATTTATCATCTGGAAGTCATAAAAATGAATTCTAATATTTTGATGTGGGGAGGACTAGGTGGAAGGATGGTTTCATCGTGCTGAAGTAGAACCACTACCAACTCAAGATGTCCTCCAAACTTTTAACTGAGGTACCTTGCATTGTACAGGAAATATCCTTGGTCTCTTGCCATATTGTTTTACTGACTGGAAGTCTTAATTGCAATGTCAAGTGTTCCACACAGCTGCTCATAATGCAAGCAGCCTCAAACCTTCTGAGAGGGAAAATAGGGACCTTGAATAAGTATTAATATGTTTGAACCCTTGCTATGCTGCTCATCCTGTATTTTAAAAAACAGGATCCAGATTGATATGCCAAGTGGGATGGAGTGGAAGTATTTCCACTGAATTGTCCTGGTCATAAGTTCTGTTTATAAACATAGTTTATAGCTCAACTCTTCATGGAGTCATCAACTCCAAATTGCCATACTAACTTGCTGTAGAAATGCCATCTCTATTGAGTTGGCAATCGTTCCCTGTAGTTGGGGAGATAGTGGTGTGGGTGGGGGGAATGAGGGAATCTGTTCCCAGCAAAATTGAAGAGAGATCCCAAGATCATTTTCAACACAAGTTGGCTGCTCAACTCCAGGGAGCAGGCAGCAGGCAGCAATCATGGTTCCCAGCCTGTTCCTGGGAAAGTTCCAACCATGGAGCTACCACCCACAATATTTCATTAGCTGATGTCCTATTGTGTGAAAACACGTTCAGTCTCTAAAAATAAAACTTCAGTTCATACATTTACATACTTTCCCACCTTTTTTCCTCATTCTAATCTCATTGGATTTCCTGATTCTCCATATCCAAGAGGCTGGGCAATCAGTTTTTTTTCCCAAAGAACGAGAAATCTGGCATGTATGATATTGCTTAAATTATATCATGTTTGTGGATCAATGTTCTAATGAACATGAATTCAAATTGGACCACGGCAACTTGAGAAGTTGAGTTTAATTTTAAAACATCTGAAAACAAAAAGCTAATATCAGAAAAATGACAAGGTGATTCACTAAAGCAATTGACCTGCCACCCTTATCCAACCTGGTCATTATGTGATTCCAGTCCCACACCTATGTGATTAATTCCTAATGACTCTTTGAATGGACCGTGCAAGTTAATTTATCAAACCAACACAAACAATGGTCCACCACCATTTTCTCAGGAGTACCAGGGTTGGCAATAAATAACTGCCTTGATAGCAATGCCCATATCCTATTACTGAATTAAAAAACAAATCTCATCTCATTGTAAGTTCTAATACTGTGTTCAAAGTATTTTGATGTATCTTCACACATATGCTTTTTGGGGGGAACAGTGAGGAAGTGGTGGAAGGACTCACAGGCTGATTAGTAAGCCACTGAACTCGAGAGGGGAAGCTGGGCAAAGTGGAAGGAGTTGGGGAAATAGGAAAATGACCACGTCCAAGCTGCTGTCACTGCAAGAGGTGAATGTGTCATTGGAGATGCTGAAAGTGGCTGCTCACCACTACAGCTCGCAATGCGATAAGCCCAGCAAGGAATTCATGCTGTGCCTGTAGAAAGAGAAGAATCTGTGGAAACGTCTGCAGGAGGACAGGAAGGTCAATGAGTGCATGCTGATTTTGTCTGGAAGATAAAAACGCATTGCAACGAGCTCTTCACAGAGTACCAGACATACCTTGATAATAGCAATCTGCAAGGATTCCGCCAGTGCTGCAAGCAACAAGATAACTGTGTGCTAAACAAACTGGGCTGCATTCAACCAGACCTGGGAGAACTCTTAAAGATTGCTGGGGTGCAGACAGACCAGCCAATTCCTGAGAATTCCAGGCCAAGGCCAGAGCTTAATCTAGCATTGAAGGCGAATTACAACCTATCAGATGTACTAGCAGACTCTCTTTTAGAACTGATGAAGGATAAAGCAAGTCACACACTCAGTGAAGAATTTGAATGATTTGTGATTGCACCAACCAAGTGGTGTTTAAAAATATCTCGATTGCATCATGAATACTCCTGCCATGGCCAATAAGTTTTGGAAGAAGACCAGGAGCTTTTGGCCCATAGGTGGTGACTGTAAAATGGCACAAGGCCTTGTCAGCTGGTTAAATAAAGCTGGATCAAACACATTTCATTATCTTTACCAGAGGGAAGCCGATTCTCATGTCTTGTTAGTGGGTGTTTGTACTTTGGATTCTAGTTCCAGGTTATTTTTCTGTGTCAATGTATTTCCTGACATGGCATTTTCTTAATTGTGGTTTGGTTGTGTTCCTATAGGCTGCTTGTCAAACTCTGCTGCAGCGACTGGAACCTTTCAAGCATGATAATCCCAAAGGAACCTGGAAGGACTGGGTGAGTCACTAATATAAACCATTCAGGTTGTTTTAATGAAAGAACACATAAAGAATAAACATATTCATATTATATGGAACCTTACATAATCTTGTAATATTCATAAGTTGTGGACATTGCTGGCTAGGCTAGCATGTGTTGGCTATCCCGAATTGCCCTTGAGAAGATGGCGGTGAGCTGCCTTCTTCAACCAGTGTCGTCCCGTGGTGTAGATACACCCAGTCTTTTGTTTGGGGAAACAGTTCCTGGGTTTTGGCCCAACAACAGTGAAGGAACAGCAATGTGTAGGAATATCCGAGGATTTTAACTGCCCAAATATTAATGAGGTTAGTTTTAGTGTGCAAGGTAAAGAGGAAGTAAACTTCTTAAATTGCACCCTGAACTTTTTTAACTAATATGTAGAAAGCCCAAAAAATGAGGGGCAATTCTAGATCTAATATTCAGAAATGATCCTGGGCAAATGGAAAGCCTATCAGTAAGCGAGCTTTTTGCAGATAGTGGTGTCTAATTTTTTAGACAGTGGGCTGGGAGAATCTCATGAAAGACAATGCATGAGATTCACACTTGCGTTTCCACTGCAATAACATCTCCCAGCACTGGAATTCCAGCGGTTTCTGCTCCAGAAATCAGCAGGGAGGCGTGGAAGTTATTTAATATTATTTTACATGTGATTTAAATTTCACTAGTCTCTCCACCCTCGTCAGGAGTATTTCACTCCATGACGATTACAGTAGCTCCCCACTTTTGGGAAACAAGCAGCCCAATCCCAATGGACTGAAGTGGAGGGGGATGAAATCGGAGCCCCCCCACCTCTTCACTCCAGGAGGATTGGGCTGGAGGGCATTGGCACTCTGGTAGTATCAGCCTGTATCCCTTGGCACTGTCCAAGGGGCAAAGTGCCAATGCCCAGGGGGCATCTGGGGGAGGCCTGGTAGTGACAGGGACTAGGGGGAGACGATTGGTGGGGGTGGGAGGTCCTGCAGCAAGTCTGCAGTTGGGATTGGTGGAAAGTGGGGGAGGGAAGAGAAACAGCATGGAGCGGGAGAAGAGGGAAGTCAGCCTGCTGGAGGGTTGGCACTGGAGGTACGGGAGTGGAGGGCTGGACTGCAGGGGCGGGACATGAGCCTGAGAATGCTCTGGGGTCCATTGGTCAGACTGTGGGGATGTGGGGATCGCAGACCTGGCCACCAATGCCAAGCTACTCTGTGGACGCTGATCATGACACTGACAGATCACCACATGTGCGGTACCCCACTCAGCACACTGATTTCAGCCTCTCCAGCAGGGAGAGGCCCTGCCCCTAGTTTTTAATGATTTCATACTGGTGGTCTCTGCAGTGCACAGATGTGGGAGATTCTTTTCTGATCTCACGCTGAAAAACATTGTGAACTACTCCACTTTCCATGTGAATTCGACACATTTTTTTTGGAGAATTCCAGCTAACTCAGTTAGGATAGTTTTAGGAAAGGATAAGGCTGGGTCAGGAAGGGTTAATTTTACTAAGATATAATTTGGTCTAAGTGGACTGGGAACAACTACTTGCAGATAAAACAGGGTCAAATCAGTGGCAGGTCTGCATGGAGATGAGACCATAGGACAATTATGTTCCCATAAAGACAAGGAATGGGATTTTTCATCCATGCCCACCCAAAACTGAGGTCAACGAGCCTTTGCATGGTCTGCCCCTCCCTCCACCACCATGGGAATTATTGTGGGCAGGATGGAAAATTTCTACCCGAAGAGTGAGATCATGGATGTCAAGTGACATAAAGGTCAGGATTAAAGAAAAAAGGAAGCTTACTGCAGAAGCTGAAACTGAATACTGAGAGGTCGAGATAGAATGAACGTGGAGAGGATGTTTCCACAGATGGGAAAGATTAGAACTCGAAAGCACAACCTCAGAGTGAAGGGATGTTCCTTTAAAACTGAAATGAGGAGAAATTTCTTCAGTCAGAGACTGGTGAATCTGTGGAACTCATTACCACAGAAGGCTGTGGAGGCCAGGTCATTGAGTATTTTTAAGACAGAGATAGATAGGTTCTTGATCAATAAGGTTACACGGAGAAGGCAGGAGAATGGGGATTAGAATCATATCAGTCATGATTGAATGGAGCAGACTTGATGGGCCGAATGGTCTAATTCTGCAGTCATATCTTATGGTCTTATATGGAGGACTCAATATTAGAGTCCTGAGAGAAGTCTAACAAGTGAAGGGGGGAACTTATAAAAGGAAATTAGGATAGCTAAGAGAGTGCAGGAAAACCTAAAAGAAAAGAACTCATGAATAATGAGGGAAAGAGTAGGACCAATTATGGACCATATATGAAACTGTGTACGGACCTGGAAGATGTGGGTACAGTCGTTAATGAATACTTTGTATCAGCCTTCACAATGGAAAAGGATGATGGAGGCATAGACATCAGAGTGAAAGACTGTGACAAATTAGAAGAAATTAACATAAAGAGAGAGGAGGTATTAGCAAGTTTAAGAGCCTTAAAGGTGGATAAATCCACACACCCAGATGAAACGTACTCCAGGCTGTTGATGGAGGCAAAGGACGAGATATCAGTAATTTTTAAATTCTCTCCTGCCACAGGTGAGCTGCCTGAGGACTGCTAATATTATCCCAGTATTAAAAAAAGGAAGTAGGTATAGAACAGAAAATTATAGGGTATAATGATAACTCTTCACAAGTAACAGTCCTTTAATCAAACATGTAGCCTCACAGTTAGCACTGACTATCGTCTTATCTGCAAACCAATAGCCCACGTTATTGTTTTACCAATCCTTGTCTTATGGTTGGCATGTTTGCAAAAACATGCTTGCCTTCATTGGCCAGGGTATTGAGTTTAAAAATTGGCAATTCATGTTGCAGCTTTATAGAACCTTAGTGAGGCCGCACTTGAAATATAGTGTCCAAGTCTGGTTGCCACACTACAGAAGGATGTGGAGGCTTTGGAGAGGGTGCAGAAAAGATTTACCAGGATGTTGCCTGATATGGAGGGCATTAGCTATGAGGAGAGATTGAAGAAACTTGGTTTGTTCTCACTAGAACAACAGATGTTGAGGGGTGACCTGAGAGAAGTCTACAAGATTATGAGAGGCATGGACAGAGTGGATAGTCAGAAGCTTTTTCCAAGGATGGAAGAGTCAATTACCAGGAGGCACAGGTTTAAGGTTTGAAGGACAATGTTTAAAGGAGATGTGCAATGCAAGTTTTTTGCACAGAGGGTAATGGGTATCTAGAACTCATTGCAGGGGGAGGTAGTGGAAGCACTTACGATAGTGAGTTTTAAGGGACATCTGGACAAATGCATGAATAGGGTGGGAATAGAGGGACATGTTCCCCATAAGGGTAGGGTGTTTTAGTTCAGTCAGGCAGTATAGTCGGTGCAGGAGGGCTGAAGGGCTGAATCATGTGCTGTAATTTTTGTTCTTCTTTGTATGTATAAACATTGTGGTTCGGAAGAAAGGCAGCCTTTAAGATGCATTCAACCATGAAGGGAAGAGAAACAAACCATATTCCTGGCAAGTGAATAATGGATCTGACATCTGATTTATTGGCGCATTGAGATTCCCATTAGAGGCTGGTGTGTGTGGTGAATCCCCAGCAGGGTATAATGATAACTCTTCACAAGTAACAGTCCTTTAATCAAACATGTAGCCTCACAGTTAGCACTGACTATCGTCTTATCTGCAAACCAATAGCCCACGTTATTGTTTTACCAATCCTTGTCTTATGGTTGGCATGTTTGCAAAAACATTTTTTAAAAAATGAGGTTAAATGTGTGATGTCAGTGTACCTTTAAAAAAGGTGTTTGTTTTAAATCATAATTCCTGCAGCTCTCACAACCTCAATGTTTCTCTACTCAAAGCCTTATCTGATATCATTGTGGGAGGGCTAACAAATGTCTTTATTGCTCTGTAAGTAGCTTGAATTTTTTTTTTATAACTCTGCATTGTTAGGAAGGAAAAAATACTGGTTCGCAGGTCAGGTAACAGGTTCTTTCATTTTCAGTTCTGAGCTACAGTTAAGTTTTAAAAAAGACAGCAGGCTGAATAAAAGTGTTTTTTTTCTCTCTCTCCTTGTTGTTTGAAAGTTTGCTGGTTATCTGAAAGAAAGGTCTTATCTTTCTGCAATAAAGACTCAGCAATTGGTGGCTTGACTAGAGAGTCTCTCTCTGAGATTCTGAAAAGTTATTTTGACTTCAACCTGTCCTGAGTAAATCCAGAAGACTGCAGACTTCAAACAAAGGGGACTCAATTAGTTTTTGATGTGTTGAATATGGAGGGTTTTGGTTTTGATTGTAATCTCTTAGATATATTCATTAAAAGTTGTACAAGTTGATAAGTATATGGAAGAGAAGGGAATGGTTTAGTTTGGAGGGGCATTGCTTTTTATATTGGTCGGTGCAACATCGAAGGCCGAAGGGCCTGTTCTGTGCTGTAATGTTCTATGTTCTATGTTCTATATAGGCCAGCCAGTCTAACCTTGATGGTGGAAAAGTTATTAGAAAGAATTTTGAGGGTCAGAATGTATCTACACTGGATAGAAATGAGTCAATTAGGAATAGTTAGCATAGATTTATTAAGGGAAAATAAGAACTACATAAGAACTAGGAGCAGGGTAAGGCCATCTACTCCTTGAGCCTGCTCCACCATTCAATAAGATCATGGCTGATCTTTTGTGGACTCAGCTCCACTTCCCTGCCCACTGACCATAACCCTTAATTCTTTTACTGTTCAAAAAATTATCTATTCTTGCATTAAAAACATTCAATGAGGTAGCCTCAAATGCTTCACTGGGCAGGGAATTCCACAGATTCACAACCCTTTGTGTGAAGAAGATCCTCATCAACTGAGTCCAACTCAGGCTATGCCTCCTAGTTCCAGTTTCACCTGCCAGTGGAAACAATTATCCTGCTCATAATTTTATATCTTTCTATAAGATCTCCCCTCATTCTTCTGAATTCCAATAAGTATAGCCCCAGTCTACTCAGTCTCTCCTCATAAGCTAACCTTCTCAACTCTGGAATCAAATTTGTGAATCTCCTCTGCACCTCCTCCTCAAGCAAGGAGACCAAAACTGTACACATACTCCAGCTGTGACCTCACCAGCACCTTACACAGCTGCAACATAACCTTGCTGTTTTTAAACTCCATCCCTCCAGCAATGAAGGACAAAATTCCATTTGCCTTCTTAATTACCTGCTGTACTTGCAAACCAACTCCTTGAGATTCCTGCAGAAGGACATCCAGGTCCCTCTGCACAGCAGCATGCTGCAATTATTTACCAATTAAATAATAGTCTGTTTTGCTGTTATTCCTATGATGATCTCACATTTACCAATCTTGTACTCTATCCTCCAGACCCTCGCCCACTCACTTAGATTATCTACATCCCTTTGCAGATTTTCAGCGTCCTCTACACATTTTGCTGTTCCACCCATCTTAGTGCCATCTGTGAATTTTGACACAGTATACTCACTCCCCAACTCCAAATCATCTAATGTAAATTGTAAACAACTGCAGTCCCAACACTGATGGCTAATCAGAAAAACATCCACTTATCCCCAGTCTTTGCTTTCTGTTAGTTAACCAATCCTCTATTCATGCTCATACATTACCTGTAATACTGTGCATCTTTTTCTTATGTCGCAGTCTTTGGTGCAGCACCTTGTCAAATGCCTTCTGGAAATCCAGATACACCATATCCACAGGTTCCCCATTGTCCACTGCACATCTAATGTTTTCAAAAGAATTCCACAAAATTAGTCAACATGACCTGCCCTTCATGAACCCATGCTGCATCTTATCAATGGGACAATTTATAGCCAGATGTCTCGCTATTTCTTCTTTGATGATAGATTCAAGCATTTTCTCTACTACAGCAGTTAAGCTAACCACCCTATAGTTACCTGCCTTTTGTCTACCTCCTTTTTTAAGCGGTGGCATCACATTTGCTTGTGTTTGACAAATTTGATATAGACTTTAGCAAAGCTTTTGTTAAGTTCCTTCATAGAGACATAGAAAATAGCATCAGGAGCAGGTGACTCAGCCCTTCAATCTATTTCCACCATTCAGTGGCTGATCATCCAACTGAATACTTGATCCTGCTTTCAACCTATATCTTTGATCCCATTTGCCCCACGAGCTATATCTAACTTCTTGAAAACATATAATGTTTTGGCCTTAATTGCTTTTTGTGATAGAAAATTCTATAGGCTTACCATTGAGTGAAGAAATTTCTTCTCATTTCAGTCCTAAAAAGTTTACCCTGTATCCTTAAACTAGTACCCCAGTTCTGGACACCCCCACTATCGAGAACATCTTTTTTGCATCTACTCAGTATAGCCCTGTTAAAATTTTATAGGTTTCTATGAGATCCCTTCAGAGGTTTCTGTGAGAAATCTAGAGCAGACCGATTAAGAAGATAAGGGCCCATAAGATCCAAAGTAAAAGTGACACACTGGATCCAAAAGTGGCTGAGAGGCAGGATGCAGAAGGTAATGGTACAGAGATATTTCTGTGACTGAAAGTCTGTTTCTAGTGAGGTTTGAGCCTTTCTTTTTGTGGTGCACACTTATGATTTGGACTCAAATATAGGGGATATGACTGAGGAGTTTGCGGATGGTACTAAATCAAAGAAGTGATAAAGAGTGAGGGGATAGCTATAGACTGCAGGAGCATGTCAATGGACTGGCCAGATACACGGAGCTGAGGCAAATTGAATTCAACCCACTAAAGTGTAAGGTAATGCATTTGGGGTGGACTAACAAGGCAAAGGATTACACTATGAATGGTAGGACACTGAAAAGTACTGAAGATCAGAGGAACTTTGGAGTGCAAATCCCTGAAGGTGGAGGACAACCTTCAGGGATTGAAGTATCTACTATCTACCAAGTAGATAGGTGGTTAAGAAGCTATATGCGATACAGACCTTTATTAGTGGAGACATGGAATGAATACAAGATCAGGGAGGTCATGCTAGAACTGTTTAAAATGTTGGGGAGGCCTATGCAATACAGACCTTTATTAGTGGAGGCATGAAATGAATACAAAAGCAGGGAGGTCATGCTAGAACCATCCTCTAAATGAAAATATCTCTCCTCATCTCCCTTCTTAGCCTTCTATCTCCTGCCTTAAATCCCAGCTGCCTGATCATTGACCCCTCTACTAATGGAAAAAATGCCTTCCTATCCACTCTATCTCTGCCTCTCAGTTTCTATCAGGTCCCTTCTCCATTTTCAATGCTTCAAGGAAAATGGCGCCAACTTATCAAATTATTCTTCATAGCTCAAATCCTTTTGTGCTGTAAATGTCGATGAACCTTTACTTGCCAGTCAGGATGGTAAATGACCTGGAGGGGAATTTCCAGGTCATGGTGTTCCCAGATGTCTGCTACTCTTACCAAGATGGTAGCAGTTGTGGATTTGGAAGGTGTTTATTTTTTGGGAGCCTTTTGAGTTTCTACAGTGCATCTTGTAGATGGTACATACTACTGCTATTGCTATTGATGAGGGAATAAATCCTTGTGGATGGAATGCCAATCAAGTGATTTACTTTGTCCTGGTTGATACTGAGCTTAGGCTATAAGATGGAGGAGCAGAAATCATGACAGATCTGATGTGATAATCCTCAACTCCAATTTCCTGCCTTATCCGCACCGCTGTCTCATACCTCCAGGTTGCATTCCTGGGTGACTGTCTGTTTGGTATTTGCACGTTCTTCCCGTGTCTGTGTGCGTTTCCTCCAGGTTTCCTCCCACACTCCAAAGATATGCAAATTACATTGACTGGCCATGTTAAATTCTGCCACAGTGTACCCGAACAGGCACCGGAGTGTGATGGAATTTTCATAGTAACTTCAATGCAGTCGTAACTTGTGACACTAACAAATAAACTTAAAAAAAATTCTATTTGCCTTCCCTATTATCTGCTGAGCTTACATCCTAGCTTTGTGTGCATAAGGACCCCCAAATTTTTCTGTACTGCAGATTGTTGTAATCTTTCTCCATCTAAATAATATTCAGCTCCTTTACTCTTCCTATCAAAGTGTTTCACATTTTCCTACATTATATTCCTTGATGGTGGTATAATAGTCAGCATTGCTGCCTCACAAAGCCAGGGCGCAGGTTCAATTTTGGCTTTGGGTAACAGTCGGAGTGGAGTTTGCACATTCTCCCCTGTGCCTACGTTGGTTTTCTCTGGTTGCTCTGATTTCCTCTGACAGATCAAAGATGTGCGGTTAGGTTGATTGGCCATGCTAAATTGCGCCTTAGTCAGGGGGATTAGAGGGGTAAATATAAGGATAGGGCAGGCTGGATTGTTGTTGTGAAGGCTTAATGGACTGAATGTCCTTCTTCTGCATTGCAGTGATTCTATGATACTACCAAGTATTTTTTCCCACTCAGTTAACCTGTCTATATTCCTTTGTAGACTCCTTGGCCAGATCTTTATTGAGCTACCCACCACCATGCAAAGATCCACTGACCTCAGTGGGATTTTCCAGCTTAGGGACGAGTGCGACCAGAAAATTCACCCTCTGTGTCATTATTACCACTTGCCTTCCCACCTATTTTTGTGTCATCTGCAAACTTGCCAATAATAGTCACTTCCCTCATTTAAGTAATTAATATCTATTCTTAGAATCTTAGAGTCCCTGCAGAGCAGAAGATGATCTTTTGTCCATCAAGTCTGACTCTCTGAAAGAGAATTGTGCTCAGGCCCATGAACCCACACTATCCCCATTTCCCATGGCTAATCCATCTAACCTACACAATTTAAGACACTCAGAGACAACTTAGCATGGTCAACTAACCTAACCAGCACATCTTTGAGCTGCAGGAAGAAATTGGAGCACCTGGACAAAACCCACACAGACACACGCAGAACATACAAACTTCACACAGTCACCCAAGGCAGGAATTGAACCGGATTCCTGGTGCTGTGAGGCAGCAGTGCTAACCTCTGTGCCACTATACTGCCCATATTGTAAATAATTGTGGCCCCAGCATTGGTCCCAGTGGCACTGCACTAATTATAGGTTGCCATTTTGAAATGCCCATCTTATTCCAACTCTCTGTCTTCTATTTGTTAACCAATCCTTTATCAATGCTAATGCACTATGCCAAACACCACAGGCTGTTATCATAAGTAGACTTTTGTGTGGTTCCTTCTTGAATGTTGTTGGGTTTGCACTCATCCAGGAAAGTGGAGAATATTTAATTACACTCCTGGCTTATGCCAGGCTTTGTTTGGGGAGTCAGGAGGTGAGTCACTCTCTGCAGGATACCTAGCCTCTGACCTACTCATGCTCAGTACCATTTTATTTAGGGCATTAGAGTGTGCAGTACAAAGACAAATTATCATATCAATCAGTGGGTGTAATTCTCCCAAAAAATTTCTAAGTGTGGTCTCCATGTGGGTCAGCGAGCTCCATTTTACAATCCATCCACGTTAAACATTTTTTATAAGCTTCAGGTGATTTGCGCTTTGAAGGACATCATCAGCACCTAAAGACTAGCTCCTAAAAGGGATCCCTGATCTCAAAATGAAATTAATGATCCCCTCATGGACCCCACTCCACCCATCACTCAGTGCCATGGAGTAGGGCCTGTGAGGTCGTCCCCACTGTCACTCTACATCTCGATCGATGATGCTGGGGAGGGGGTGTAATGGGTCTGGTCATGTGGGGCGCTGAGGGGGTTACTCGTGCTCAGCTGTGGGCCTCCACAGTAGCTAGGAGGTGGGGGTTGCTAGGATATGCCTGGCAGCAGATCTCTCAGATCAGTTAGTTCTTTGCTGGTTGCTATCGCATATGCAAATCTAAAGGTCTTGTAATTTTACCCTGCCCCTCTCCTTCTTACCATTAGAAATGATCTAGTCCATTTTTTCCTTCTCTGAGTGCAAAAGATACACAATACAGGTCTGAAACTCTCTTGTTTTCACACTAGTTAGGCAGTTAGAACCTTTCTCGAAAAGTCATCCCCATTCATTGTGACTGACACTATCTGCCAATGTGCAGGAAGTGCTTCTCCCAGGTACAAATGAACACAACCATGTTAATAAGATGTATTAGTTAGGTAATTAAGCACGTTTAACCTGCATCTATATGGTGTCAAAACGTTGATTGCAATTTTGGAGCACACAAACATAAGTCCTGTCATCATCCTATTGGTTTGTGGCAACTACTCTGCGTTTCAGAGCCCCATTAAACATAAACTGAGTTAGCTGGGAATTGCTTCCTCAGAGCTTTTTCAACTTGCTTTCGAAAACTGTTACTTAAAACTTACAATCAGAAGTTCTATTTTTGTCTAACTGTTATGGATTGCAAATTCAACAAGTCAATAATAAAGCATGAATCCAAATGCAAGTGCCATTCTGCCTCTGATTTGAGAGGTATCAGGATCAGTTGCACATGTACTGGCAGTCGCAGTGCAGTCTGAGTGCACATGAACAATCGTTTTGATACCTTTCTTTTGGCACAAATAAATTTTAAAGTGCAGAGGCTATTCAGCCCATCAAGTCTGCATCACTTTTCTGAATGAGCAATCCACTGAGTACTGTTCTCTTGCTTTTTTCCTGTAACCCATTCTTCCTTTTTTGTCAACTGCCTTTTAAGTGCTTCATTGAAGCTGCCCACACCACATTGTCAGTCAGTAAAATCCAAACCTTAATCATTCATTTAGCCAAAGCTTTTCCTCATGTTTTTGCTTTTTTTAATGAAGTAGTTTAAACCTGAGCTCTCCTGTTCTTGATCATTTCACAGCTTCTCCCTATCTATACTATTCAGACCCCTCATGATTTTGAACACAGTTAACTTGTTCATGGAGATTTCATTCCAGAGAAATCTCATGGATGGCAAACATGATTTATAGTAGAACTGAGTTCCTAACATGCCTCTGGGAACAGTTAGATTAAAAATGAAAATTAAGCTTTATTATTATTTGTTATTATTGATAATATCAAATTAATGAATACCATCTAAAGTACCTGCTGAATATTCAGTTATATTAAGTTCTGATCCTATATACAGTAGCGCTAAAGATGGATTCACAGGGCGATCCTAGTCATGCTGAAAGCTTCCAGCTGGACAGATCCTAACAAACTTGTATTTTATTTGGCTTCTTTTACCAAAGAATGGCCATTGACATTGAGTGACATAAACTTTAAGATGCTTCCACGATCTTGGAGACGATTGTGAATGGGGTTAAAGTGCTCAGAATGGGGCGGAGGAGTGAGAAGTTCAATTAATGGCTTTCTGATTTGCAGCTGAAAATCCAGGCATCCAGCAGTATAAGATTGAGGGAGCACCTCAGCTAGGCCTCTTGTAGGTATAAGGGTACAGGTACTAACAAATTTCTAACACTTGCTAGACATCAACTATGTAGAACATGCACTGACACTGTCTGCATATTCGTACCTAGTAATAAGTGACTGAATCAATGCTTCCTCTGAGCTTTATGGATGCGTGATTGTAACGCAATCCAGAATGTCTCATGGAAAGTGTAAACCGGTTACACACAAGTAATATTCTCTTCCAAAATCAGCCAGCTGTGATACTTTATTTGCTTGGTACCCACAATTTGTTAGTGGCATTCAAAAATGCTGTCTGACCCCCAATTTGGTTTGTATCAGAGACTGGTGGCTGGAACAGTTGCCCCAAGAACTTTGTGGAAGTTGATTGTCTGAATTGAGGAATTTGAAATGTGTTTGTTTGGATTTCAATCATGAATATAAATCTAAATCAATAAAAGTGTGAAATTAATCTCTGAGTTGCTTCAATTCCCGCTGTTTAGTTTAATAGCTTTCATTTAGAATGGGGCCTAATCCATGCTTTTACATTGATGGCATTCAGTTTATTATAATTTTAATTTACAAAATAATAATTTTTAATTTACAAAAACAGATTTGTGCAGGTAAACGCAATTACAATGGAGGGGACTGTAAATGGTGGGAGTTGACTGCATTTCTATCAAATCTCTTTTCAGCTTGCTCTTCCCCAAGGAAAGCAGCCCTAACTTCTCCAATTTATCTTCTTAACTGAAGTTCCTAACACTTGGAATGTCTTTCCAATGTTTTTGTATCCTTCTCAGAACTGGATACAATACTCTAGCTAAGGCTGAACTAGTGTCTTATAATTGTTCAACATAACCTCCTTGTTCTTGTATCCTATATCCCACTTAATAAAGCCTAGGATTTTATATGCATTATGAACCATGTCGTCAGTCTTTTCTGCCACATATGCAGATATACCTTTGCTCCTGCACTCCCTTTAGAATTATACTTTTTTATTCATGTTGCCTCTGCAAGTCCTGTTCCAGCATAAAAATCAAGGCTGATGCATCAGTGCAATAGTGCAGAAATGCTGCAATATTGGAGATGCCATTGTTTAGGTACGATGTTAAGCCTATGTCCTCAATGGTGAACATAAAATAACTCATGGCACTATTTCAAAGAAGAAAAGTTGAAACTGGAGTCCTGCCCAATACTTATTGCTCAATCAACATCACAAAACCAAATTATTTGGCCAGTATCACATTGCCGTACATGGGCAATTACTGTGTGCAAAGTGGCTGCCAAAGCAGTGACTAAATTTCAGTGACACTTTATAGTCTGTGAAGTACTTTGTGGCATCCTGGGAGTTTTAAAAGTCATTAAAGTCTTTTTTCTTTTTAATATCTGACTAATACACCATGTTAATACATCTGAGCAGTGCTGCCTAGTGACATGCATTACAAATCGCACTTCATAAACTACACCTATAAGGTAAGTTAATTAATGATACTGATTAATGAACCTTTCTAGTATAACTTATATATTGACCTCACCTGCATATTTTATGACTATTAAAATGCCTTAACATCGTATTTTACCAAGGCATTTAATAGCATATCTTACTAATGTAATGTATGTTTTGTTAGGTAAAAGAAGCTTTTATGAACAAAGTCAGCTTATCAACAACTGGTTTCTTCAAGTAAGTTTGTTGTTAATTCCAAACGAATCTATGAATTAGCAGATAGTCCTGACTGAATAGAACTTTAGGAAAATAATGAAATGGCCCCATTAGTATTTGTGCTCATATCATCTCAGGGCCAGAATGCAGCACACCCTATCAAGGTGAAGAAGAAATTGAGAGGAAAGAGCATGACTGGTGTTTAAGAAGTTTAGTGTCATTCAAGACAAAGTAGTCCACTCGATCATTGCTTCATTCATCATGTTAAACATTTACTCTGTCCACTATTGGTGTGACATTGTTGTAGTCTGCACTTTCTATTAGATGCACAATAGTGACTTGGCAAGGCTCCTTCAATAACCTCATAATTCATGACCTCTACAACTGAGAAAAGCAAGAGTAACAAGGGTATGGGAACACCGCTGTCTGCAAATTCCTCTTCAAGTGAAGCACCATCATGACTCAGAAATATATCATTGTGGCTGTGTCAAAATCATGAAACTCTTCACTAATAGCAATGAAGTACTTTAGAATCATAGAATTCCTATGGTGCGGACGGAGTCCATCAACAATCCCACACTGGCCCTACCCCCCAAAACCCCACGTATTTACCCCACTAATCCTTCTGACACTAAGGGCAACTTAGCATGGCCAATTCACCTAATCTGGACATAATTGGAGTGTGGGAGGAAACTGGAGCATCTGGAGGAAATCCACACGGACACTGCAAGAACATGCAAACTCCACATACGCAGTGACCCAAGGCTGGAATTGAACCTATGTCCCTGGTGCTGTGAAGCACCTATTAGTGTTAGCCTCTGTACCACCATGCCACCCACAGACTGCAGTTATTCAAAAAGGTGAACTGTTGTTCTCACTCCATCCCCCATTGATCTCAATTGCACAGCAGTCAGGGCGCCTGTTCTCTGTTAGTGGGAAACAGTCACAAATGCCGCTGGAGAGAACTTCTCCTGGCAGGGATGCTAGCAGGCCCAGAGAATATCATCCCAGGCCTGCTAATCATATTGAAATCCTCATTTCAGTACCATAATCAGCTCCGTACTGATTTCTAGTGCAGAGTTGACTATGCTCAAAAAAAGAGCCTGGGAGTGGGTGTGAACCTCACTACAGGTTCCCTGCTATTGTTTCCCAGCCCGCTGCACTAGAATCTTGGCCCTTATATTGTTAGGAGGAAGACTGAGTAAATTTTAATGGATTTTTGGTCTTGGGAATGAACATTAGGAGTAGGAAAAGGTGCAATGAAGTCTCAACTGATTGACTGATGTTGATGCTTTCCTAAACATAGAAATTGTGGACAGACATGACTTTTCAACACCATCCATTCCACTCAGAATTCCCACTATGAATCAAAGGGACATGAGCAACAGGTAGATACAGAGCCATAGTATTAAGTAACATGTGGTAAGGTCCGCTTAATACACAAGAAAAATATATATGCCACCAACACTCTTATCTAATTTCATTTTGGACAGCGTGAGCCAATTGTTAAGATTTGCAGTGCCTTTAACTTTTTTGTGCAGCCGCACACATTGCTGGTAATTTAAAAGGCCAACTTAAGCCCAGAACACGTGTGAAGTTTTAGGTTGCTATATAGTTACATTGCTAAGAGGAAACATTCCATGATATAGAATAGTCATTGTGATCTCTCTTTGAACTATGAAACATGTTGGTCAAAATGTTTCATTTTGCCTCCTTTTGCTGTGGCTCCTCAGCTCAAATTACTGTATTTTGTAGTTTTGGCACAAGGTACATTTGAAAGTATTTCTTCATCACCACCCTCATAGCTTCTAACTTTGCCCCTCTGTAAATATTTTTAAGATATCAGTGTAATTAACCAAATGGTTGTTAATGGGGGTCAATGTATGACCGAGTTCTAAATAAAAGGATGTATGTGTTGGTCATTTTAGGGGCGAGGATTTATTCATAGACTGGGAGAAAGGTGAGGGAAATGGGACCAGTTACTTCATATTTGGAGCATCATGTTCTGAGGTGGAGATTGATTGCTTGACAGGAGACCACAAGGTAAGGAGAAATCGGAAAGGAACCTGAGCCTAAGTAGGATGTGGAATTCTAACAACCTGTAAGGAAAAGTTAACAAAGTGGGTTTGTTTTCTTTGGGGAACAAGAATTTTCAATAACATTTCCTTAAAAATTATGAAGGCACTATGTATAGAGTGAGTTTCCTCCTCTCCTATTGATATGACTCTCACTATGGAACAGTCTGTTCATCTCCTTATTCTCACAGGGTCATTAAGATCACAAGAAATAGCAGGAGTAGACCATTCAATCCAGCAAGCCTGCTGCATCATTCAGTAAAATCATGGCTGATCTGATTGTGGTCTTATCTCCATTTTCCTGCCATCCCTCATAACCTCTGTCTCCCCATGTGAATCAAAAATCTGTCTGACTCAGACTTGAAATTATTCAATTCTCAGAGAATAAATTCTTCCTCATCTCCATGTTAAATACGAGAACCTTTATTTTCAAACTGTTCCTCTAGTCCCAGAAACTTCCACTAAGGAAACGTCTTTTCAGCATCCATCTTGTCAAGCACCCTCAAAACTTTATGTATTAATAAAATCACCTCTCACAATTCCAATTAATATAGCCCAACCTGCTCAAATTTTCTTACAAGATAAACTCTTCATTCCAAGAAGTAGCCTAGTGCAGGATTTTCCCATTTTTCCATCTCATGACTTCCCAAGAGCATTAGGGTACCACAAACATTCTTATTATGTCAGTTACACATTTTAGCCGCCCTAAGTGAATCCCTTCCCAGGACTCCCTCACATCAGCCTCCACCATGGTATCCCTCACATGAATCTCCTCCCAAATCCTCTCTCACATGAATCCAATGCAAAAGATCCCCTCCCATTGCCCCATTCACACTAGTCCCTTGCTAAAGCACTTCCCTCATGAATCCCCTGCAAAAGTCCCTCTCCCATTGCTCTGTCTCTCTCATGAATCCCCTCCCTAAGACCTCCATGAAACCCCTCCCAAAGAATCCCACTCATGGCCCCCAGCCAACGTAGCATTTAGTTTATTTTGCTAGGATTTATGTTTCTTAAAATGTGATCCCAAGATTTGGTTAACATTGCCAATGTAACTATTGGGCAGAAAAGCGCCTGAATGAGCAGAATAGCAGCTTATGTGGCGAAGGAGCAGCAGCTGTGACGGAGATGTAGGCATAGGCTGCTACTCTGCTCACTCAGCCGTTTTTTTGACTTCTGATGGGCCCATTAGTCCGCCTATCAGTAAACAATGCACAGACAAGGTTGGCTCTGATTGGATAATTTGATTTTTTTCATTTTTGTGGCTATTCTTTGTTGAATAAAGATAAAATGTGTAACTGACATAATATGAATGTTTGTGGTACCCTAATGCTCTTTGTCAGCTTCTTCAGCTGACTTACTACATTTACATTTTAGTTTATACAATTTTTTTTGGAGTTTTTAAGATAAAATTATTGCCTTTTTGTCATGTGCTGCCAGAGCTTCTGTAGAACACCTGAAAGCCTCTCATAAGAACCCCAAGGTTCCCCAGACCCTAGTTTGAGAACCACTGGCCAAGTTAACTTTCTCTAAACTGCTTCCAATGTAAGTATATCCTTCCTTTAGTAAGGAGACCAAAACTGTACACAATACTGCAGGCGAGTTCTCACTAATGCCCTATCATTATGCTGCATCCCCTTGCAATAAATGCCAACATTCCTTTTGCTTTCAAAGAACAAAGAACAAAACAGCACGGGAAACAGGCCCTTCAGCCCAATGAGTCCGCGCTGCCACCCCGATGTTCCCACCTCTACCCGTGATCCCTGTCTATGTTTATAGATCTATGGATTAAAAACCAAATTTGAGACAATTCAGGGAGAATTTGTTTTGCCAATTAGCCTAAGAGCACATCTTTGGGACATGGGAGGAAACCGGAGCGCCCGGAGAAAACCCACGCAAGCACAGGGAGAATGCACAAACTCCCACAGACACAGGCCCAAATCCAGGTGTCTGCACTGCACATCAATAGTCACTGAGCTGTCGTGTTGCCCGTCAAATGGTCCAGGTCAAGTGTACACTAACGACATGAAGCACTAGGATACTCTCGAAAAAGATCCATGAGCAGTCCTCGCACGACCCATCGTGTGTATGCCCCTTGTTAGACAACAAGGTGGACCAAAGCACCTGTAGGATAACAATACGTCAATATCATCCATTTATACACTTCCCACGGACTCCAAAGGCTCTCCCTAGTTTAAATCAGTTTTCTATACCCCTCCATTCCCATTCTGTTCATGTGCCCATCTAAGTATTTCTTAAATAACTCCAGAGTACCTGCCTCCACCACTTTACTTGGCAGCGCATTCCATACCCCCACCAACCTCTGTGTGAAAAAACTCCCTCTAGCATCCAAATTATACCTTACCCCCCTCACCCTAAGCCCGTGACCCCTCGTGCTATTCGAGTCCATCCTAGGAAAAAGCTTAACCCTGTTTACTCTATCTATCCCCTTCATAATCTTGTACACCCCTATCAGATCTCCTCTAAGTCTACGTCTTTCTAAGGAAAACAGTCCCAATTTGCCTAATCTCTCCTCGTAACTCAGACCCTCCATACCAGGCAGCATCCTGGTATACCTCCTCTGCACACTCTCCAGAGTCTCCACGTCCTTTCGGTAGTAAGGCGACCAGAACTGGATGCAGTATTCCAAATGAGGTCTGATCAGCGTTTTTACAACTGCAACATTAAAGGTCAGCTCTTGTACTCTGTACCCCTTCCTATAAAGGCTAGCATACTATATGCTTTCTTCACTACCTTCTCCACTTGCTCTGCCACCTTCAGAGACTTGTTCACCTGCACCCACAGGTCCCTCTGCGTTTCTATACTCTTAATAGGTATACCCTTTATCATATACCTCCCCCTTACATTCTTTCTCCCAAAATGCATCACCTCGCATTTATCAGGATTGAATTCTATCTGCCATCTGTCTGCCCAAGCTACCAGCCTATCTATGTCCTGCTGCATCGCCTGACAATGCTCCTCACTATTCACAAGTCCAGCCATCTTTGTATCGTCTGCAAACTTGCTGATCACTCCACTTACTCCCTCTTCCAAGTCATTTATATATATTACAAATAGAAGAGGTCCCAGTACCGAGCCCTGGGGCACACCACTAGTGACCGACCTCCAGCTAGAGAAACACCCTTCCACTATTACTCTCTGTTTCCTATTACCAAGTAAAGTTTCACAACACCAATTTTAAATCCAACCGATTTATTTGATAGTAAATTCATGAGCTTTCGACACTATGTGCCTTCGTCAGGCAAATGCAGTGTTCTGGTCTGCAATAGCATTCATACCAACACAGACAGTCATAGATTGTGTATTTTCTCCAGACAGCACAGTAAGTGAGGTTTTTTGCTAACCCAGGCAAGTTACGGGGGTTACAGATAGTGTGTCATGAAGCCAAGATCCCTATTAAGACCATCCTCATGTGTGCGGAACTTGGCTATCAGTCTCTGCTCAGTGACTCTGCGCTGTGTGTCCCGAAGGTCCCCTTGAAGAACATTTACCCGCAGGTCGGAGGCCGAATGCCACTGACGTCAAACTCACCGGCCTATAATTTCCAGGGTTATCCCTACTACCTTTTTTAAACAACGGTACAACATTAGCTATTCTCCAGTCCTCTGGGACCTTGCTGTACTTAGACATTAATTTTTTATGACTTACGTACAATGACACCAAATCTTGTTGTACTGCTGAATTCTGTAGTCTCTTTCTTTGAAAATAATATTCTACTTTTCTATTCTTCCTGCGAGATGGACAACCACACATTTTCCTGTAGTATGCTCCATCTGCCATATTTTTGCACACTCATTTAACTTGTTTCCTACCTATCTTTATCATTTGTGTTCACCTCCTCTCCAAAAGAGGTGAACAAAACCTTGCATTAAGTTGATCTTTCTCAACACCCTAGCTATGACTGTAACAGTACATTCTGCATTGTCTCCTTTCCTTCTCTATGAATGGTATGTTTTGTTTATATAATATGCAAGAAACAATACTTTTCACTGTATGTTATCACATGTAACAATAATAAATCAAATCAAATACATGACTCTCGCTGAGGAACACAGAAACATAGAAACTAGAAGCAGGAGTAAGCCATTTGGCTCTTTGATTTTACTCCACCATCCATCTTGATCATTGAATTCAATATCCTGATCCCCTCTTCCTCCCATATCCCTTGATGCCTTTAGTGTCAAGAGCTCTATCTAATTTCTTTCTGAAATCAGACAATGTTTTGGCCTCAACAACATTCACTGGTAGTGAATTTCACACATTCACCATCCTATGGGTGGAGAAATTTCTCTTCACCTCAGTTCTAAAAGGTTATTCCATATCCTCAAATTATGACCTCTAATTCTGGACTCCCCCACCATTGGGAACATTCTTTCTGAATTTACTTGTCCAACCCTGTTAGAATTTTGTAAGTTTCTATGAGATTCCCTCTCATGCTTCTAAACTGCAATGAATATCATCCAAACCAATTTAACCTCTCTCATGTGACAGACTTGCCATCCTCAGAATCAGCCTGGTAAACCTTCCCTGTATTCCATCTATAGCAAGGACATCCTTCCTCAGATAAGGATATCAAAACTGCACATAATACTCCAGGTGTGGCCTTATCAATGTCCTATTCAATTGTAGGAAAACACCCTTATCCCTATACTGAAATCTTCTCACTTTGAAGACCAACATACCATTTCCCTTCTTTACTGCCTGCTGTACCTGCGTGTTTACTTTCAATGACTGATGCATGAGGACTCCAAGGTCCCACTGAATATCCACCTCCCTCAATTTACACCCATTCAAGTAATAATCTGTCTTCCTATTATTGCTACCAAAGTGGATAACCCACCTTCATCAACATTATACTGCATTTGCATTGCAGATGCCCACACACTCAGCCTGTCCAAATCACACTGAAGCATCTGTGCATTCTCCTCACAGCTCACCCTCCCACCTAACTTTGTATCATCTGCAAATCTGGAGATAATACATTCAGTTTCCTCTTCCAAATCATTAGTATATAATGTGAACATTTGGGATCCTAGCACAATCCCTGCAGAACTCCGCTAGTCACTGACTGCCAGTCAGAAAAAGTCCCATTTATGTCAGCTGTTTGCTTCCTATCTACTAACCATCTTTCTATCCATCTCAAGACATTACCTGCAATCCCATCTGCTTTAACTTTACATAGTAGTCTGTTACATGAGACCTTGTTGAAAGTCTTCTGAAAATCTAAATAAACCACATCCACTCTACTAGTTACATCCTCAAAAAAATTCCAATAGATTCGTCAAGCATGATTTCCCTTTTGTAAATCCATGCTAACTTTGATTATACCACTGCTTTCCAAATGCCAAGTTATGAAATTCTTGATAATAGAGTGCAACAACTTCCCAAGTACCAACATTAGGCTCACTGGTCTTTCGTTTTCTCTCTACTTCCTTTTTTGAATAGCAGGCTTCCAGAGTCCAAAGAATTTTGGAAAATAACCACCAATGGATCTACTATTTCCATGACCACTTCTTTAAACACTCTGGGATGAAGATTATCAGGACTTGGAGATTTATCCACAGCCACTTCCTCAGCCACTTCTTTATTCCCTGTTATGAATTCTCCCATTTCTGACTGTAAGGGGCTGCATTAGTTTTTGTCAATCTTTTTCTCTTTACATATCTGTAAAAAATTTTACAGTGAGTCTTTATGTTCCCTGCTAGCTTACTTTCATACTCCACTTTTTCCTTCTTAATCAATCTCTTGGTCCTCCTTTGCTGAATTTTAAACTGCTTCCAATTCTCAGACCTATTGCTTTTTCCTTGAATCTGAACTGTCTCTAATTTCCCTTATAAACCATGATTTGGCCACAATTCCCTTACCACTCATGTTCCAAACAAGAATAAATAACTCCTGGGGTTCAACTATTCTTTAGTGACTGCTATTGTCTGGTCACTGCTTTTCCTTTCAGTAATGTTTCCCTTCTCTTCTAAACAAGCCAGTTCTAATCTGGGCAACAATCCCCACTTCTCCTAACTGTGGTCCTCTCACTGATGTATGGGCTCTTTTCTCCCACCACTTCTTCTCATAGTGTTGACTCTCTTTGATGCAAATCCTCGTCTCTCTTAAGACTGTTCCCTCCTGGAGTATTGGCATGCTCTTCTCCTGAATGTGCTGGCTCTCACTAGGGATCAGTTTCACATAATGCATGACCTTTTCTGCCTCTCTTCCAAGAACTGAGGCAATTAAGTGTAAATATCACTTTCCTTTCTTCTCAAAAAATGGAATAATGCACACAAACTGTTCAGAATCCCCAGGTTCAATCCTCATGCTGTGTTGATCTTGGCCAGAGTTGCTGATCACTCATAGACTCCTGCAGAGTATTTGGATGCCAAATAACAGGAGGTTTGGGTTCAGCTGTACACTCACAGTCAAATATGTTGTTTCCACAAATTATCTACACACAAATACAAATGAAGAATGGTCAAGACTGTAATGTATAGAGTTCCCAAACATTAATCCATATTCAGGAGAGATGGGAAGAAACAATAAAAATAAATGTTGTTGAGAGAAGAAACATGCTGTTGAAGCTTTTTACCTTGCACTCACCAGGACAATTTGCAAGAATATTGACGGTGATGGGAACAAAAGCTTATGCTGCATGAGAAGAGAGTGCTGATTGGTTGGCAAATGGGCAAGTAGAGGCTGTAGGTTAATTGTATTTTTTAAACTGGAGAGTTATATACTTTCTTCTTGGGATAAGGGTATCAAGAGATATGGAATAAAGGCAGAAAAATAGAAGTAAATTGAAAATCAACCATGTTTGAATTGAGTAATGAAAGAAACTCGTGGGCTGAAGGGCCTGTTTGTGCTGTATTGTTCTATGAAACCTTTCAACCTGAATTGTCTCCTCCTATTTCTAATATACCTAAGATATAAGGTGTTCCTGGTACCATAGCACAATTCAGGTTTGAACTCTCTTCATATTTCAACAGAGAGCTATCTAACTAGCATTAGATGTACTTTATTCTAAATTGTAGGACCGGAGATTTGGACCAAAGACTCCAGAGCCTATGCTTGGTGAAGTACGCTAACAACTTACTTTCTTTCTTGGCAGAATATCAGGACGGACATTATTGTTGATGCAGGAAGCAGTATAAACCCAGCTGTGGACATTGGGCAGGTACGACATGAAAGCTGAAGGAAAGGAAGATAGAGAGAATGCAGCTCCACACATTTTGATAGAATACCAAGGTTTCTGTGCTGCCATGTATTAGCTGTGAAACTGAGTTTCACAGTTTATGAAGACAGTAGCTGTTGTAACCTCTTCAAACCAGAAGGTTTGAGAGCAAGTCATTTCTACATTTTCTGGATTATAGAAAAACCTCAAATATGTGAACCTGAAAACACAGTAATAGATTTTTAAAATTAATTAATCCATGATTCTCGTGGTGGGTGGGATTGGAAAATTCCACCCTGAATGTTTATAACTGGTGTTGAGATTTTTGAGTATGGTTGAAACATCAAGGCAAGTGAACAGCATTCCATCGTTCTTCGAAAATGTGACTGAGCACATTGACGAAGGAAGAGCAGTGGACGTGGTGTACATGGACTTCAGCAAGGCATTTGACAAGGTCCCACATGCAAGACTTCTTGAGAAGGTGAGAGGCCATGGGATCCAAGGGGCTTTGGCCTTGTGGATCCAGAACTGGCTTGCCTGCAGAAGGCAGAGGGTGGTTGTGGATGGCTCTTTTTCTGCATGGAGGTCGGTCACCAGTGGAGTGCCCCAGGGATCTGTTCTAGGACCCTTGCTGTTTGTCATTTTCATAAATGACCTGGATGAGGAAGTGGAGGGATGGGTGAGTAAGTTCGCCGATGACACGAAGGTCGGTGGTGTTGTGGATGGTCTGGAGGGATGTCAGAAGTTGCAGCATGACATCGACAGGATGCAAGACTGGGCGGAGAAGTGGCAGATGGACTTCAACGCGGATAAATGTGTTGTGGTCCATTTTGGCAGATCCAACGGGATGAATGAGTACACTATCAAAGGTAGGAGTCTTAGCTGTGTGGAAGAGCAGAGGGATCTTGGGGTCCGGGTCCATAAGACTCTCAAATCGGCCTCCCAGGTGGAGGATGTGGTTAAGAAAGCTTACGGTGTACTGGCCTTCATTCATCGAGGGATTGAGTTCAGGAGTCAGGAGGTAATGCTGCAGCTTTATAGGACCCTTGTCAGACCACACTTGGAGTACTGTGCGCAGTTCTGGTCGCCTCACTATAGGAAGGACGTGGAAGCTATTGAAAGGGTGCAGAGGAGATTTACAAGGATGTTGCCTGGATTGGGAGGCATGCCTTATGAAGACAGGTTGAGGGAGCTGGGACTGTTCTCCCTGGAGAGACGAAGGTTGAGAGGCGACCTGATAGAGGTTTACAAGATGTTGAGAGGAATAGATAGGGTGGACTCTCAGAGACTATTTCCCAGGGCTGAAATGGTCGCGACGAGAGGGCACAGATTTAAGGTGCAGGGAAGCAAGTACAGAGGGGATGCTAGGGGAAAGTTTTTCACTCAGAGGGTGGTGAGTGAATGGAATCGGCTGCCGTCGGTGGTGGTCGAGGCGAACTCGCTGGGGTCTTTTAAAAGACTTCTGGATGAGTATATGGGATCCAATGGGATTGGGGGTTATAGATAGGTCTATGGCTGGGTAGGTTTTGATGTGTTCAGTACAACTTGTGGGCCGAAGGGCCTGTTTGTGCTGTAGTGTTCTATGTTCTATGTTCACACTCCTGACTTACGACTTGTTGATGATGAACCAGCTTTGAGAAGATGGGAAGTGAGTTAATCATCACAGAATTCCTAGCCTCTGACCTGCTCTTGTAGCCATAGAATTTATATGGCTGATCCACTTCTGTTTCTGGCCAATGGCAGCCCCTTGGATGTTAATATTGGAAGATTCAGCGATGGTAATACCATTGAATGTTAAGGGGCACTAGTTAAATTTTCTCTTGTAAATATTTGATGTAAATATTTATCCGAAACATAAAAACATTAGAAAGCAATAATAAAATATATTTTATGTTTTTAATCATTCCAAAGTACTGTATTGCTTGATTGTGCTCAAAACATTCCGGACAGCTGGTGTTTCCAAACTATTTCCAGGCTGGACTGTTACATTGAGAGAATATTGTAATTTAATGGCCTCCTAACCTGCCATTTAATTACAATCATGGAGACAGCTCTAAGTTTCAACCCTATACTGTATACAGCCACTAATACTTTATAAATATTCTACACTTCCTGCTGCCTCGGAAAAGCAGCCAGCATAATCAAGGACCCCACACACCCCAGACATACTTCCTTCCATCTTCTTCTGTTGGGAAAAAGATACAATTGTCTGATATTATGGACCAACTGACTCAAGAACAACTTCTTTCCTGCTACCACCAGACTTTTGAATGAACCTACCATATATTAACCTGATCTTTCTCTATACCCGAGCTATGGCTATAACATTACAATCTGCTCTTCTCCTTTCTTTCTCCCCCTATAGCCACGAAAAGTATGTTTTGTCTGTATAGCATGCAAGAAACAATACTTTTCACTGTATCCTAATACATGTGACAGCAATAAGTCAAATCAAATAAACATTTATTGTTAAACTATCTAGATTCAGAATCACTTCATGAGACTGACCAAACTAGACATATCTTACAACATGGTGGCAGCTAATGGAACAATCCAGAATCTCACAAAGATCAGAAAAGAAAATGAATTACTGGAAGACTGAAAAAACAGAAGCATTCTGACCTGAAAAAAGCATAAGCAAAGGTGCACAAAGAGATGACCAGTGAAAAGCTCCAAAGCAGGATTTGAAGCAGAAGAAATAAAGTTCCCGCTGCAGCAGAAGACTCAGTTGAATTTCATGAAAATACAGCTTCAATATTGGGAGAGTGTAGAGTCAGAAGGCCCAGCAGGGCTGAGCGAAAAATATAAGTTCTTGATCAGAATTATTTAAAAAAGATTTTAAGTCAGCAACAGTCAGAATTGTTGATTAAAATGCAGTGTGAACAGCTCAGTCCTTAGTTAGCACCTGAACGTATGGTGCTGAATTCGGAAAACAAATAAATAAAACCAATTTGGCAATTAAAAATCCAGCAATATCCTGGAATCAACAGTTTCATGATCCAAAAATAATTAGATTAGAGAAAGACTTAAAGAAGTCAATCCAAGGAATTGCGACTAAAAACTTTAAAACAGATATCACAATGCCATTACTGTGGGAATTCGCCAAGACCGGGGTGCAAAGGAAAGGTCACTTAGGTGGCGTCATGTTGGATTTCTGAACAGCCCTTAAAGCTGTACACAGACTAAAAATTTAATAACTATGGATCAAAATTCTATTCCATCAGACCAGATGGACTTATCCAACGCCCAGATCAGTGACAGAACTGGGAACTTCGGAGAAAGAAATTCCTGTGATATATGATTGTTTCAGGTTTAGTTAAAAAATAAAGCTCAATAGGTTAACACAACTGCTATATTCAGTCAGTTCAATAGCTGATGATATAATAGCGAGTTAAGGAAATAATGAATTTTCACCAAAATTTGACAAATTTTCAAGATCATTTGATATATATTTTAATTTAGGAAGTAATAAGATCCTCAAAAGGGCAAAGTTTAACAAACATATCCAACAGCCAGGAGAACCTGTTGAATGCTTCATTAATGAGCTAATCAGCAACAGAATTGATACATTCTCAGACATGCTTCAAGTGATGGAATATTGAAACTTTGAGAAGGTTATTCAAAGCAAACCAAAATCCATTTACAACACAGATTGAACTCAAGGGAGAAAGCAAGTCATGATACAAGGCAACCATCACTCTTCAGCGAGTGAAACAGGGATAGCCAGGTTAAGGGAAGCAAGATTCCAGCCAATCAGTAGAAGATGGGTGAAAATGTCAGTGCTGTGGAATCAAGCAACCCACAGGCAAGATCAATGTTTGGCAATCTCAGTACAATGTTTTAATTGCAACTGCATAGGGCATTTTGAAAAACTATGCAAAGCAAAAACATCTAGATGCACAAAGGATCTCAAAATGATTCATAAGATTGAGACTTTACAACATGAGGAAACAGAATCGTACATATTTGGGGAGGTCAAAAATTCTGGGTTTGTGTTCTGGAATTTTGATTAACCATCATCTCACAAACTTGAAATTGGACATAGGATCTTATGTTACATGTTATCAGATCACCCAATGTTCAACAATGGACAACAAACAGTTCGACCAAAATTACAGTGTTTTCAAAAATTGACACTAACAGCAGATTTTGGCAACTTCTACTGCACCAAAAGTCCAGGTTTCCGATCACATTCATCACTCTGTTTGGCAGATTCTGCTTTAACCACAAGCCATTTAGAATCACCTTGGCAATGGAAATACTTTGATGCAAGTTGTCAGCCATTTTATGGATGTCAACTGCCATCTTATGACACTTTGGTCCACAGTGTAACAGTGGAAGAACATGATAAAAAGCTTACAGCACTCCGAGAACACTTGCAGGAAGAAGTGCTCACAGTAAATGGAAAATATAAGTAGTGAAAAACCTCTGTTTGGTTCCTAGGACACGTCATGAGCAACAAAATTACCCTGAAAGACACACAGAAAATAAAAGCTATCAGCAAGTTCCCAATTTCTTGATTCTGGACCTCCAGAGATTCTTAAGTATGCTTAGCCAGTTGGCAACATTTTACCTATTCTGGCACTGGTCAGAGAACTTCTAAGGCACCTTCCCAAGGACAATCACAAGATCTGGGAGAACTAAAGAGCCTCTAGATCACCTATAAACTTAGAGACTTAGGTGGCAGAGGGATATTGTCTGCCAGTGAAGGCGTTGAGGCTACCTCATTGAATGTTTGTTAAGGCAAGGATAGATAAATTTTTGCACAATAAAGGAATTAAGGGTTATGGGAACGGGTGGATTTGAGTCAACAAAAAAAAAACACGAGTTTATTGAATGGTGCAGTAGGTTGGAGGGGCAGATGTTCCTCGTTCTTATATTCTTATGTTGGCTAAACTGGATTACATTGTAAATATGTTGGATACAGACTTGGAGAGGTGGTATAGTTTTATAGAACATAGAACATAGAACATAGAACAATACAGCACAGAACAGGCCCTTCGGCCTTCGATGTTGTGCCGACCAAAATAAAAAGCAATGCCCCTCCTAACTAAACCATTCCCTTCTCATCCATATACTTATCAACTAACCTCTTAAACGCCACCAAACTTGGCGCATCTACAACAGCTGCAGGCAGGGCATTCCACTCCCTAATCACTCTTTGAGTAAAGAACCTACCTCTGATATCCGTCCTATAACTCATACCCCTTAATTTAAAGTTGTGTCCCCTCGTGCTAGCTTTCTCCATCCTAGGAAAAAGGCTATCACTGTCCACCCTATCTAAACCTCTAATCATCTTATATGCTTCAATAAGATCCCCTCTTAGCCGCCTCCTTTCTAACGAAAACAACCTCAAATCCTTCAACCTCTCTTCATAGGACCTGCCCTCCATACCAGGCAACATCCTGGTAAACCTCCTCTGTACCCTCTCCAATGCCTCCACATCTTTCTTATAATGTGGCGACCAGAACTGCACACAATACTCCAAGTGCGGCCGCACTAGAGTTTTGTACAGCTGCAACATGATGCTGCGGCTCCTAAATTCAATCCCCCTACCAATAAAAGCTAAGACTCCATAAGCCTTCTTAACAACTTTATCCACTTGACTGCCTACTTTCAGGGATCTATTGACACATACACCAAGATCCTTCTGTTCCTCAACACTATTAAGAGCCCTACCATTAGCCCTATACTCTACACATTTATTGTTCCTGCCAAAGTGCATTACCTCACACTTTTCCACATTAAACTCCATTTGCCACCTCTCGGCCCAGCTCTGCAACTTGTCCAAGTCACTCTGTAAACTAAAACACCCCTCTTCACTATCTACCACACCACCAACTTTAGTATCATCTGCAAATTTACTGATCCATCCCTCAATACCCTCATCCAGATCATTTATAAAAATTACAAACAGCAGGGGCCCCAAAACAGACCCCTGAGGCACACCACTCGTCACCGAACTCCACGATGAATATCTCCCATCAACCACCACCCTCTGTCTTCTATCTGCCAGCCAATTTCTAATCCAATTAGCTAAATCACCCTCTATTCCACACATCTGCATTTTCTGTAGAAGTCTTCCATGGGCCACCTTATCAAAAGCCTTACTAAAGTCCATATATACTACATCAACCGCCTTACCCCCATCCACCTCTCTGGTCACTTTCTCAAAAAACTCAATGAGGTTAGTAAGGCATGACCTACCCTTCACGAAACTTTTGTATAAGGATCTGGCACAGACAAGGTTAACATGGGTCTGAGTACAGAATGGCCCACACTGTAATGCAAAGGAACATATGGCCTGAGCTTGGAAGGTTAGTGTTGTACTAGACAGTGCTGTGTGGAAGCAAGCATGAAGTCAGCTCCTAGCTTAGATCCTAAACTGTGTATATGCATACAATTACCAGTAGTTAATCAACACCTTACTGTTAAACTACCAAAGCCTCAGAACCTCTTCATGAGATTTACCAAACTACACACATTTTACAACAAATATAATTTCTTCAGGATAGATTACCTGGTTGTTATCTCATTGATAGTAATGAGACCTTTTTGTGGAATGTATAAATGCAGCAGTTAACTTGTGCAAATGACTTCACTTAAGTACTTAATTGATTATGAAGTATTTTGAGGTATCCCGATGTTGCGAAAAGTGGGCAAGAATGTCTGTTTAGAAGGATCATTTAGAGCGTGATGAGTAAAGTGAATTATAAACTGATTTGAGTATGCATATTCAATTTGATAATCACTTCTTTTTACTTCATTACAGATTGAAGGTGCTTTTTCTCAGGGTCTTGGCCTTTTCACCATGGAGGAACTTAAATATTCTCCCAAAGGGGTGCTTTATACTCGGGGACCAAACCAGTACAAGATTCCTGCTGTTTGTGATATTCCGGAACAGCTGAATGTATCTTTGCTATCTGGATCAGAAAATCCAAAAGCCATCTACTCCTCCAAAGTAAGTTCCAGACAGCTAAGCTGGGATGATTGGATTAGTAGTCTGTCAAATCAGATAACGTAGATATTTATCTTTACTGAGATATTCATATCTCAGTGAATAAAGCCAATGTGGAACTAAACTATGAGGAGTAACAGTTCCCATGTTTAAGTTTCAGTCTATGCTATTGGCTTGTCTCTTCTGGGACACTGGTAGGAGAAGTATGGTTAGACTTACCACAGAGAAAAACATCATCTAAGATGACAACCAAAGTCTTTTGGCCATTCATGCCTGTTGCCACTGCAAGTGAGCACAAAGAATCTGGCGTTCAGCCAAACCGCCATTCGCACAGAATCCACCAGAACGAATGGCCAGAAAATTCTGGCCATGATCGTTGTCCAAAGAATCCTACCATAAGAAGAAAGTGCCAGGGATTCGGGTTCGATTCCAGCCTTGAGTGACTGTGTAGTTTGCATTCTTCCCATACCTGTGTGGGTCTTCTCTGGATCTTCTGATTTCCTCACAGTCCAAAGTGGGTTGGCCTGATAAATTGTCCTTTAGCATCCAAAGATATATAGGTTAGGTGGATTAGCCATGGTAAATATGAAGGGTGAGGGCGGGATTTGGTCTGGCTAAGATGCTCTTTCAGAGAGTCGATACTGATGCGATGGACTGAATGGCCTGCTTCTGCACTGTAGGGATTCTATGGTTCTACTCTATCACAAGAGAAAACAGAAATAGTCATCCTGGTTTATAGCTCTACTTTTATTTCTGTCCCAATTCTAGGGGGTTGGTGAGTCAGCTGTGCTTGCTGGTTGTTCTGTGCTTTACGCCATTAAGGATGCAATTACAGCAGCAAGAAGAGAGATCGGTTTAACAGGGAATTTCACTTTGAACAGTCCTTCCACTCCTGAACAGATTCGCATGGCATGTGTTGATCAGTTCACTGAAATGGTAAAGCAAGCATTTCTTATTTAATTGCAAATGTTTAAGAATTGCAACATATTTTATATTTGCTTTATTTTCCAACATGGTTGCCCTTCCTTCATACAGGTCTCAGTCAGTGCACCTGAATCCACTCCATAGGCCATCAATGTGTGAAAGACATTGATGATCTCAACCCAGCTATACAGGTGTTGTGTAAAGCAGTGTATGGTAAATTTGTACACACTTGGTGATTTGTATTAATTGAACACATATGAAGCAAAAGAAAATAAGCATTATTTAATCAGGTTTTAAACGAATATCACTGAATTAAAGTGAATTAATTTTTAATATCTCATCATAGACAATTATGTCTCAGCTTATGTCTAGATTTACTTTCTGTGTTAATTTAAATAACTGAGTACATTGTATTCAGCATCCATCTATTGGAAGATTGAATATCAATTTGCATTTTCAAAGGCTATGTAATATTTTAATCCTTATTTTTTGAGGTTGAAGGAGTTCAAAAAAAAGACAAGAACAATGGACAAAGGAGGAAGTTGGACAAAACACAAGCAGTCATGAGTTAGTAAAGTATCAAAGAGTTGAAGCATAAAGCATATGTGCCCTGATAGTGATTGGATATTATAATCAATGTGCATACCTAAAATGTAATGAAATAATGTAGTAATTTTTACATAACTAGGCAGAATTGGATTGCTTTAAGAAAATAAGAATGTGTAATTTAGTGATTGGTAAATGCAAATAAACTATTATCTGTATTACAGTATAAGAATGATGTATGGTAGTTAATCAGGGAGATCTTTTACACCATCTTGTATGGGTGTACCACCCTGCATACGCTGAAATAAATTGATGAGCAAAGCAGCCTAAGTCTTGTCTGGGTCTCTTGGAATTGGAGAGTTTTGGATCACCCCAGTTTCCGTGGTGTAGCCAACAGCATCCATCCAGCCCTCTATGAGTTATCTGGTGAGTACTGTTTCGCTTGAAAGAATGTTCGCTTGCAGTTGCTTCAGGCTACAATGTAGGTCTGATAGAACGAGTTTGAATTTTAGACCTGAGATTTAGGTGGACAGAGGTGAGTGTAACTCGGGAGGCATGTGTGTCCTGGGGGGAAAGAATATTGAGGCCACAACTCATCAGAAATCCAATACGGGACACATTTATGGTGCCCTCTGGTACCATCAAGAGGCAAATGTTGTTAAAAGGATTACTTACCACAAAATAAATAGTGGGAATGTAGGTAGATAGATGAGTTTGGAGAAGTCTATGTCTTGACTGCAGAAGACTGCCATGCCCTGGTTTGACTGAAGGTAGAAAAGGATAAAGTTGAAAAAATGGTCTGGAGAGCACATACCTGACTAAGGTACAAGGCAGAAATCCAGACCAGATGAGTGAAAGTTACAATTATTAAATAATGCATTAGTGGAAGCATTGGAAAAGGTGACACCAAACTGGGAAATTGTAATAAAATGACGGCACCTCCTCCTGATGCGATAGTTAGTAGAGGGAAGGTTAAACCTCTATTGCATAATGTGACCACGGTGTCTCTGGAAGAGACGTAGAACATAACTGGCCTGGTGACAATACAAAAGTACAACATACACGCTGACCAGGATCAATTGATGGGCTACATACCGGGTAAAGCAGATTAGAGATTATAAAATCCAGGCGTGGAATTAGAAAGATAGAGATGGAGCCTAGTAAAGGATATAGGAAGACCCTTCAGATACTAACTCGGCACTGAACTCAGTCATTACACATCTCAGGTGACTGACAAAACAACCAAAGGATTATGGTATAATGCCAATCAAGAGTATACCTTGATGGCCATCAGAAATAGGGGAAAGGACTGGTCAAAGTCCTGAATACTACTAATCAAGGGCTAGTTAATGCCACTGGTGCACAAAGCCAGAGAAGGGCATGTGACGTGTTGGTCTCAGATTTGATTGAGGAATTAAATCAGATATAGAAGACATTAGATATGAGATTGTAGCTGGACATTTATTTGAAGCAATATATAACATGAATTTCATAAACCTACACCACCAATGATGAGAGCTGGTGGTCACTCAACTCCAGAGTTGGAGCTAAGAAGTTCGTAATAACATTTCACCAAGAGTGTCACCTGGAGATTTCTTTTAACAATAGTTATCGGTTCAAGACCCTGGGAGTAGAAAATGATGGGTGGGTTTATTGAATGGGATCTCCTGGGTATTTCACTTAGCTTAACAGCTCCATTTGGATGAACATTAAGGAATGTTGAACTGAGTCCAACGATGATATCATATTTACCTGTCATACCCTTTTGATGAACAATAGTGAAATATGCTGATTATATTCACCAACCAGGAGAAGATGTTTTAAAGTAGTCCAGATGTCACAGATATAACTGTGTTTTATGACGAGACCAGAGATGGTCTTTGGGAAACTGAGATGTATAATAAACACTGGTTTTTGTATGTAAGTGACCCTTATTTTGGGAGATTTCCAAATGCCAGGCCAAACAACAAGGTATGTATTTAGCTTCTGGTGGGATGATACGGAATTTACAGATGAAACCCCAGATAAAATAGCACAGATGGTCACACTACATGCCACTAAAATAGCATATCAATATATACTAGCATCAAGGAAATAAATTACTTGGGGAGGCATCCAAGTAGACCTAGGTACTCAGATGATTAAATTGACTAGGTTAACCTTAGTCAATTTAAGTAAGTTTATTTATTAGTCACAAGTAAGGCTTACATTAACACTGCAAGAAAGTTACTGTGAAATTCCCCTAGTTGCCACAGTCCGGCGCCTATTTAGGTCAATGCACCTAACCAGCATGTCTTTCAGAATGTGGGAGGAAACCAGAGTACTGAAGGAAACCCACACAGACACGCGGAGAACGTGCGACCTCCACATAGACAATGACCCAAGCCAAGAATCAAACATGGTTCTCTGGCACTATGAAGCAGCAGAATAACCACTGTGCCACCATGCCGCTCCTCTCTCCATACCAGATCTCCATCCCAGATTAATAAATTGGATCGGGCCAACTGTCCTTGTTTAGTGGTATTATTGTGAATGATTGTTTTGTGTTTCTATCAACAAAGGGCCCTTACAGAATACTGAATGGCATCCTGGGGATATACCCCAGTATCCACTACATACATGTGCCAAAGGAGAAAACTGTAGTAACAGGTAGTCTCTACAGCTCAGCTATTTAGGATTCCTGCACAGATGTGCATGACTGGCTATCTGAAGGATAAAGGAAGGAGTTCTCAGTGTTGACAACTGGTCTTCTTGGGCATTTGTCAAGGGCCAAAGTGGGGACCTGAAGGGGTTAAAAGGAGAGGGCAAATACAATGGTAAATGCAAATGAACCATTATTTGTACAACAATATAACAATGATGTATTGTAGCAGATCAGAGACTTTGGCTACGGTTCTCATATCTGCACCTGTCGCTTTTCTGGCAGGTCTGGCTGGGAGATGCGTATCCCCGGCCTTGAATGGGGATTTGCACATGCGCTGGGAATGTACGCGCATCTCCCAGAGCCAGCAAGCAGTCGCCCACCAGACCACGCTGGAGACCAGCGGGAAGGCAAGTTAGTAATTTAAATCTTTTAAAAATCTATTTTAAATATGTAAATTAGTTAATTATCAGGATCTTTCAGGTCCCAATTGAATCTCCCACCTCACCAGGAGGTTTAGATTTAGATTAGCCCCTACTTTCAGGGAACGAGTGGGAGATCCCGCTGGAAGAAGTTGGGGGGGGGCAATCAGGGCCTCCCCAGGGGTTCAGGCAGTGGGGTTGTGGTGTCCTCTAGGCATAGCCACCTGGCAGTGCCAGCCTGTGGCCCTGGCAACAAGGGCAAAGTGTCTATGCACAAGGGGTACTTGGCCCTGCTCATCGATCTTCGGGCAGTGCCAAGAGGGCAAGACCTAATGCAGGCAGGGCTTAGGGACAATTGGTGAAGTGGGGAGGTCCCGCTGCCAATCTGCATTGGGATTGGTCTGGGATGGAAGAGAGCAGTGATTGGGGCAGGTTGGGGGGGGGGGTGGTGTGGGGTGGTGTTGGTATGCCAGAACGGGAGGGTTTGGGCTGTCTCTGTGGGTGTCTGACCCCAGGAGAAGAGATTGCAGGGGAGCTATGGGGGGAGATAGTCTGCCAGAGTGAGGTGGGGGGATCACCACTGCTGGGGGGTGAGCCTTTGGAATGCTCTGGGACTGGCCAGGACATCGTCGTGGGGGCCGCAATTGGGCTTTGTGGGGGAGAGGGGAGCTGGAGGGGCAGCGCTGTGGGGTCCTAAGTTGGCCAATGATCGAGCTGGTCAGCAAATGGGAGTTTGATAATTTGGGGCCACTGCATATGCACAGAGCTCCAGAACTGTCAAACTCTGGTGCGAATAGGCCTTATCTTCCTGGTTTTTAATGAGATTTTTGATTGGGCCCTCTGCATTGCACAGAGTGCAGAGATTCAGGTGAGAAGTTGACCTATCAGAACTGGCACAATCTAAAACAGTTCTGCCGCCAATTCAGCATTTTTGGAAGAAATCCCCCCCACGTTGTATGCCATCTTGTATGGATGTAACTCCCCCTCATTTGTATGAATAAATCAGTGAACAAAGAAGTCTGAGTCCTTTTCTCTGCAGAATCACCTTTTCAGTAATTAATTTGGACTTAGTGCTTGGAGAACAAGTTTCTTAGCAGTAGAGTGGAGGTAAGCCAGGGTGATTGTGTGTCCTGCTTTTTAGGGGATTACCTTGACTGTTTATGTTATGTCCCTTATTGGATGCCTTTTGTTTCATATTTCTAAAACAACCTATGGGAGACTAAGCCTGAGCCTCAGCCAGCAAAGAGATGATGATGTTGTGACCACAAGTTATATGTTTTGGTTTTTTTGAGCCCCTCCTGTTTCTGCTCTTATGGTCACCAGAAGCCCTCCAACCACCCCTCCACACTCATCTGGTTATATGTACCATCCCACAGCTGAAATGTCCCTTGTTTTATTTCATAAGAGTTGGTCACTCTAAGGTTCTGAGGTACACCAATGGTATTGTTTTGCAACTGCATTGAGGAGACAATATCCTCATCTGTAATATCTTCCTCATTTATTTCTATCTTGTGGTCTGTCACCAAACACCAGCTTCCTTATGATACAGTCCCTTTGAAGGAAATTTTACCCCCAATCACCTGGGAGGAAAGCAATAGCACAAGTTCAAATATTGAACTGACACCCTAATATTACTCTCTATTGATCAGAATTGCACTCACTTTTTACCAGCGAAGTTAGGTTTTAATTTCTTCCAAACAAGCCCTTTTTTAAATTGAACCAGATTTGGGGAGGGGTGGGGGACATTTAGAGTGTAATCTTACTGACCATTCACACCACACTCCAACTGCAGCAAGGTTGGAGAACTTGGCACCAGCCAAATCTCTGATCACTGCAGCATGGGAAAATCCTGTTGGCGTAAACAGCCATAAGGTCTACGTGGCAACGAAAGACATATTAAATCATAATAAAAAAGTGCCAGGGGCACCAATAATATATAAAACTAAAAAATAGTCCAAACAAAATAACATGCCTAATAAAACACCAGAAAAAAAGCGAGAATGGTGAAATCATATTATGAGCAGCTGATACTCAATCCTCTGATCTCTACTGATTGCGGAAAGCATTAAGTGTACCAGTGGACACATACGTTCCTTTTTCAGGGCCACTTCATAACAAATCAGGCAGCAGAAGAAGCAGAGAGCCAGTGTTACACTGTGCCCTTCTCTTCGTTCTCCCCTTGCCACCACCACTGCACTCCCGTAGATTCTGTCCATTCTGTGCCAGTAGTTTTAAATGTGCCTTTTTAGTTCTTATTAATGAATTAAGCATCCAGTAATGGAGAACACCAGAAAAAAGAGATTAGTGAACTTCATCATCACGTGGTGATGGAGCAACACATTTACAAAAAGAGGCTAAAGTGCCAATGTTCCCCAAAAGCGGGGAACTAGTTAAAAGCCTGCTGGAGTGAAATACTCCTGAAGGGGTGGGAAATGCTAGGAGGCCTGGAGAATTCAGCCCATGTTAAAATAAGATTAAAAACACTTGTGAAGTCCTTATCTTGCTGGTTTCCAGCAAGGCTCAGACAAGATGTTTGGCATTGGGAGATATGTGTGCAGCAGGAACGCATGCGTGAATTCCGTAAATTGCCCCCGCCCCGCCATATTCCAGTTATGGCCGAACTAAACTTCTATAAAATTGCAACATGACTTGTCAATTTTTAAACTCAATGCCCAGCTGTTGAATGCAAGCATGCCGTATGCCTCTTGACTATTTTTCCATCTGTGTTGCCACTTTGCGACCTCTATACCTGAACACCCAGATCCCTCCGCCTATCAATCCTCTTAAGGGTTCTTCCATTTACTGTATATTTCCCATCTGTATTAGATCTTCCAAAATGCATTACCTCACATTTGTCTGGATTAAACTCCATCTGCCATCTCTTCGCCCAAGTCCCCATACGATCTACATCCTGCCGTTTCCGCCGACAGTCCTCATCGCTATCTGCAATTCCACCAACCTATGTCGTCCACAAACTTACTAATCAAACTTCTTATGTTTTTCTCCAAATCATTTACATATATTACAAACAGCAAAGGTCCCAGCACTGATCCCTCAGGAACGCCACTTGTCATTGCCTTCCATTCAGAAACACACCCTTTCACTGCTACCCTCTGTTTTCTATGACCAAGTAAGAAGTCTCACAACACTAAGTAAAGTCTAACAGGGTTGGACTTTAACCTGGTGTTGTGAGACTTCTTACTGTGTTTACCCCAGTCCAACGCTGGTATCTCCACTTCTATGACGAAGCCAGTTCTGTATCCCAGGTGACTTCACCTTCTGTACCAGTCTGCCATGAGGGACCTTGTCAAAGACCTTTCTGAAGTCCACGTAGACAACATCCACTGCCCTACCCTTATCAATTATCTTTGTCACTTCCTCGAAAAACTTGATCAAGTTAGGGAGATACGACTTCCCCTTCAGAAAACCACATTAGCCCTCACTCATGCGTTCACTTATTTCCAAGTGGTAGTAAATCCTGTCCTAAAGAACCCTCCACAATAATTGCCAACCCAGTGATGTAAAGCTACTGGCCTGTAATTACCTGGATTTTCCTGGCTACTCTTCTCAAACAAAGAAACATTAGTTATTCTCCATTCTTCTGGGACCTCCATGTCACCAGTCAAAGAATTCTCTCAAGACCCCAATAATTTCCTTGCTTGTCTCTCTCAGTATTTTGGGGTATATCCCATCAGGCCCTGGGGATTTGGCTACCTTAATGTTTTTCAGGACTCCCAATACCTCCTCCTTTTTGATCTCAACATGACCCAAATTATCTACACACACTTCCCCAGACTCATCATTCGCCAACTCATTCTCTTTTGTTAGTACTTATGCAAACCGCTCATTTAATACCTCACCCATAAACTCCAGCTCCATGTATAGATTCCTTCGCCTGTCCTTGAATGGGCCAACCCTCTCCTTGGTTAACCTCATGCTGTTTATATATGTATAAAAAGCCTTGGGATTTTCCTTAATCTTGCTGGCCAATGACTTTTCGTGACTCCTTTTAGCCCTCCTGATTCCTTGCTTAAGTTTGTTTCTACCTCCCTTGTATTTCACATTTGCTTCATGTGTTCCCAGCCTCCTAACCTTGACCAATGCTTCGTTTTTCTTTTTGACTAGGCTCACAATATCTCTCGTTATCGAAGGTTCCCAAAATTTGCCATACCTTTATTCTTACAGGAACGTGCCAGTCCTAAATTCCTCTCAACTTACATTTGAAAGCCTCCCACATGTCAAATGTTGATTTGCCCTCATTCTCCCAATCTACATTCTTCAGTTCCTGCCTAATATTGTTGTAATTAGCCTTCTCTCAATTCAGCACCTTTATCTGAGGATTACACTTATCTTTATTCATCAGTACCTTAAAGCTTTCTGAATTGTGATTACTGTTCCTCAACTGCTACCCTATTGAAACATCGACCACCTGGTCAGGCTCATTCCCCAGTACCAGGTCCAGTATGGCCCCTTCCCTAGTTGGACTACCTACATACTGTTTTAAGAAGCCCTTCCGGATGTTTCTTACAAACTCTGCCCCATCCACACCCCTAGCACTATGTGAGTCTCAGTCAATATAGAGGAAGTTAAAATCACACCCAACAACCCTTGTACTTTTACACGTTGCCAAAATCTGCCTGCATATCTGTTCCTCTATTTCTTGCTGACGGTTGAGACCTAGAGTAAACTCCCAACATTGCGACTGCACTCTTCCTATTCTTGAGCTCTACCCATATTGCCCTGCTATATAAGTCGTCTGAGGTGTCCTCCCGCAATACAGCTGTGATATTCTCCTTAATGTTAGACTGAGGTAAGCACCGTAAGAAGTCTCACAATATCAGATTAAAGTCCAACAGGTTTATTTGGTAGCACAAACTTTCAAGTGACACTCCTTTAGGTGAGTGATACTCTGAAAGATTGTGCCTGTTGGACTTTAACCTGGTGTTGTGAGACTTCTTACCTTATTCTCATTAACCAGTAGTGTAATTCCCCACACCTTTTATATCTTCCTCTATTCCACCTGAAACATCTGTGTCCTGGAATGTTAAGCTGCCAATCCTGTCCTTCTCTTGACCAAGTCTCTGTAATGGCAACAACATCACAGCTTCAAGTACTAAACCAAGCTTTAAGTTTATCTGCCTTACCTGTTACACTCTTACACTGAAACAAATACACTTCAGTCTACCAGACCCTGTTTGATCACCAACCACACCTTGCCTGCTCTTCCTCTGAGTCTTCTTACTGGCCCTACTCTCTAGTTCCCCCTCAGTTTAATTCACCCCCTGCCAAACTAGAAGGCCCAGAATGACTATTATAAAACCATTCCACATAGAGATCAGAACTCAGTAATCTTGTCAATGCAGCAAACAACTGATGAAGAGACAATCTGTGCAAGGCACATCTACCCTTCCCCAGTTATTTGGGAGGGTTCATTACAGTCCTAGTTGTAACAGACAGAAAAGTGATACATGTGTGGACCATGCAAGCAAACAATTAGGAGAGTAGACTTATGCTCAAATACACTGTTAACTCTCAATTAAAGATGGTGTATGGCACCAAATGGTGCTTGATAGTAGGTTTCAGGTCAGTGATGGAAGGCAAAATTCTTGGTGCTAACCTTAGAACAAGATTTAGTTGGCACTGTCCTGCATTATTAACATCAAGAATATTTCTGTGACCAACTGGAAATATTGTCTATCCTGTGACCACTAGCCCAGACTTGGGAACTTATTTTGCTGCTCAGACACAGATGTTCTAATTTTCAAAAAGTATGACCAACCCCTCTCACAATCACCACTACTAAACAGGCTGGTAAAGTAATGCTGGCCAAGTGAGAAACCATTTCTATTTTAATGGAATGAAGTGTGCATATCTGAGAATGAGGTGCTGACCTATTAAGCTGCTATGGAGGACTGTCCGCTTGCTAAACAGTGGAAGCAGCATGTCTTAGTGATCCCACAACCAACAGGTCTGTGGTGTGACACTAGTCAAGAACAGTGATGAACAATTAAACAATTAATGGTAGGGGAGAAGGCTACATGAGCATTTTCATCTTCAATGACTGCTTGGAATCATTTTCAAGCAGAAGTACGAACGGGCGTTCCATCTTGATCTCTTCAAAGTCTCTACCAACACAGACATCAGTCTCATCCAATTTGACTCACCCAACTATATCAAAAACAGTTGAGCACATGGAACAGCTGGATACAGGTAAAGCCATGAGCCCCGGCAAAATTTAGAATATAGCATATATGAGTATGAGGTTTGGGGAAATGTGCCATGCCTTATACTGAAGAATCAACTGAGGAATATAATTTTCAGTTGTTCCTTGAAAAATTCTACTCAAATATCTTGTCTCACTTATGTTTAAATAAAAGTGATAATTGTAACCAATATGGAGTTAGTTTGAAGCCATTAAGCACACAACCCAAAGGGTTATAAATTTATTATGACAACAGTTTGGCCAAAATGTATCAGTAACCAGTAAGTGGGATCCTCAGACTGACATGGTTGGTTGTCAACATATATAAGAAAGAAACTTCCCTACCAGTAGTATTGTAGCAATTCATTAACGATGGCACACACAACCAATGTTGAGGAAGTTTGTGATGAGATACAGGACAGACTTAGATTATCATTGATCAGGCTAGAAACAACTTGCATCAATTCTGCGCCATGAAGACTGAAATGTGACTGGAAGAATTAAGTAAAAGTAAACTTAAAGACTGCACAATTGTATAATTAGGAAGGAATGTTCAGAGGGTTCCTGATTGTGAATGCTTTAGGGAGTTACAGACTTTCTTATTTGTAAGTGCATATTAGAAAAAGTATCTTTTTTTGATAGCACCACCCCTGTTTGGTTCACAGAACTAAAAGTCATTTAATCTTCTGTAACCTTATCTTTGAGGAATGAAGCTTTTTAGCCAATTTATTTTCTCTTAACAGAGGCTATTTCCTCCATGCACAGATTTATTATTAGTGAGAACTTGAGTCAGGCTTTTTGGGTTTGAACTGAATTAAACTATATGATATTACTTGGGTTTGCAATCTGAGAATACCACACAAAATTAGGCACTTTCAATTCATAACCCATGACCTGGATCAATACTTTCAAATTGCATAGAAATGTGAAGATGACTATCTGATTATGTTCATTTAAGATTGTACACCTATATTTTATTTTGATTAAAGCTCAGTTGCGCAACTGACAAAGACAAATGCATAAAGGCCACGAGCATAAATAGTGATATGGCAAAATATCAAAAGAGTTGAAAACACAATTTATGCAGGCAGGATTTCCCAGTGACATTATCTCTGCTCCCCACTGGCGATGTAATGGTTCTTACCATGCAATGTCAGAAATCTCATTTGAATACACTTTAACATCATTAGCAGGCCTACTGGCATCATCCTCTGCCCATGTTGGAAAGTCCACCCATTGTAACATACTCCATGACAGTTTTTTAAAATTGAAAAACTGGCAAGTTTATTTCTGAAGGGAGTTTGGAGGTGAGCATGCAGTTTTCCACAGGCCACCACTTCTCAGAGGGCAGAGAGGGCATGTGAAAGGTCAGGGGGAGCCAGCTATGGATTTTGAGTGGAGGGCTGAAGTTAGAATAAGCAAAGGGGCTTAGGGTATCTGAGGTGGGAGGGTACAGTCTTTAACAGGCAAGGCTGCTCAGAGCACCAAGGTGAAGGTGGGGACAGGGCAGGCGGAGCATTGGAGGCTCAACAGGCAGTTGTACCAGGAGGTAACCATTGTGGGTGCAAAGGTAGGAGACAAGGGGGAAGGGGAAATGTAATTGCAAGGTTGAGGGTAGAGGTGGTGGAGGAGAGCTAGTAAGGCAGTTTGGAGGGTTGAGCTGGTAGGGCTCTGAACTCAGAGAGAACTGTCAGATGTGCGAGGGGGGGCACATTTGGTTAGGCTGAGACATGGGGGAGGAGGTCAGAGAGGCAATGACCTATTTGATAGAAGATGAAATGGATTGGATCTGAAGGGGGAAGCACATATTGCTTTAAAAGCCAAACCATCCTAGGTTAAAATTTTCAGCTGATGGTCCCCTGTTTTTATCAAGCACCCTGACACAAGAAAGGGAAGCCTGAGCAAATGGGTTGGGTGGCTGTCCAGTAGAAAAGGCCTGAATGATCTACAAGTCTGGGGGAAGTGCTTATTAAGTTTGTGACTAAGCATTTAACTCTCTAATACATCTCTATTTGGATAAATCAAATAAGCAACTGAACTAAATCAAACAATTTGAGGGACAAATTAAAGGGTTAGCTCCTTAAAGGGCTACTGCCTGAACCAAAAAGCAAATTACAAGTGAAACTTAAAACATTAAACCAAAATATGACTAAGAGGGTCAGTAAAGCACCCCAGTCCCACTGTGCCCACTGGGCACTTATCAGATTATTGACCCATTAGTCTCTTAACACTTCTTGAGTTTGACAGCTGAGCCAATCATACTCATTTAGTCACCACTTATGTGAGTGTCACTGATAATGCTGACCTCCCTAGTTTGTGAATATCAACATTTCCTTTCACTACTCACTGAGAAGATGAGTAGAGAAACCCTCCCTGACAAAGGACAAAGGATAAAAGTTTGAGCAGAATATTCTGCTCCATCAGGTATGGCTGCAAGGTCCTTTCAGAGCCTTCCCCCTCCTTCCCCTTGACAGGATAACACAGTAGTGGGGCAGTGAGTCAAGCGCAGATACCTGTGCCTTACACAAGAATTCAAGAGACAGGAGGATTTCCAAATTTGTGGCCACTTGTTCAGGCTGAGTGGGGAAAGGGCATTATCGGTTTTGGGAGATTACAAGGAAAAGGTCCTCAATGGAATAGCTAGTACAGTAGTCAGTGATCAGCAAAGGGTCAGCCATAGAAGGGGATTCCTCCATTTCACACTCTCCTTCTCCCCTTGCAATGAGTGGTACGAGACAGAGATGGATGAACATCTATCTCAGTGGGAGGTGCTTTTAGAGAGGCCTCGGGATTATAATCCAGTGAGCACCTCGCTCTCTCTGATTTGGAGCAGGCAGAGGCAGGGACGGCCCAGGGAGCTGACATTAGTTACATGCTTGGAGGCCAGGACTCTTCTCAGCCCATCAGATGGCGTGCCTCTGGCCTTGGTCATGCCTCATTTGGTAGAGCTCCAAAGGCAAAGTCAGGGAACATCAGAAAGTGATGTGAGCCACGCTCCTGGGACTGAAAGGCCAAATGGAGGTATCCCAATGTCTTCTTTATGAGGAGATTGTGTCAGCATTCCCAGGCAGCTAAGTCAACACTGCAATAGTGGCAGAATCACTAGACACCTTGATGCAAGACTTCTGAGGAGGCCATAAACCCCATGGTACATGATGTACTCTCTATGGTGTACATCTCCATGGTTCATGCACTTTTGGACTATTAATGCCAGAGAATAGTGGTGATTTTTGACCTCATTCCAGCTACCCCTTTATCCCAAAGAAAAAGCCAAGGCCCTCAAAACCCATTGTGAGAAGAAACTGGTGCAAGGCACGTGGCATCCCACCCAAGGGACTTAGGCAGTTTCCAGCCCATCCAACTCCCTGTGATGGAACCAGCTCCGGTCCCTGAGGCTGATGAGGGTAGCAACACCATACAGCAATACCCTGAAAGCAGGCCAGGGTCCTTCCGGTCTTGGCCCTAGAGGACACCCACCAAGGTGATCACAAGGACAGGCAGGTAGCAGTCTGCTTTCACCTCTGCTGTGGACCATGGGGGTAGGGATAGAAAGATTTATATGGTGTGGGCACAGGTGTTAGGTACTTGCAGATAGCGTCCACCCATGTAAGTTAATTTTGGATGCGGGGGCGGGTTCTATTTTTAATTTTTACGACTTGATCTTTTGCAGATTGTGTTGTTGGCACCAGGATGACATTGTGGGACCTGCCCCTCAACTTTTTTCCCGAAGACCCTGAGTAAGAATAGGGTGCGCCCACCGTTTTTTTTCTGCTTGCTGTACAACGCTGTCTAATAATGAGATAACTCCGCCCTAAACCTTTGGAGTGGAACTTGAGTGCATCGCTATATAAAAGCAAAAAACTGCGGGTGCTTTAAGTCACGGGTCACACAGATCTGAACCCAATGTGTACAATAACTCTAGTCAGTAACTCTAAACCGAACCCTGTATGATTCGTACGTTGTAAGGTCAATATCAACAAACATTCGCCTGATTATACAGCTCCAGCTGTGTCACACCGAAAATTATACACAAAAATAATGAAACATAAATAAAATGCATTAGGTAAAGCAAATATCAAATTACCTGAGCATTTTTACTTGATTCCTGAACTATTAGGCGACTCCTTTTTTTCAAACGTCGAATGTTCTGTGAGATGTTACTCCCCGACGCCTCAGTGAACGGTTCCGCATTAGGTCTTGAAGGCGCTGCGACTCGCATAGCGCAAAGGACAGGTGAAGAGCAACTGTCCGCTTAGGGCGGGCGGGGCGGTTGTAAGGGCCGATGCGCGTGCGGTGGGAGCAGTCAGCGCGCGTGCTGAGCCCAACGGCTGCCCGGAGCCAGTTGCCTCAGGGCTCAAACACTGTGCGATGGAGACGGCGTCGGCTCAGCATCGACGCGGGGTCTGGACTGTCACCGAACTGAGGTGGGAAACGGAAGAGAAAAGAGACGGGCTAGGAGACTGCGACAGGAAGGAAAATAGATGTTAGGTTACCGAGAAATAAGTAGCGAATGAAAAATAGCCAGGAATAACATATAAAAAAGTTTATTTGTTAGTGTCACAAGTAGTGTTATGCTAACATTGCAATGAAGTTAGTGTGAAAATCCCCTAATCGCCACATTCTGGGGCCTGTTTGGGTACACTGAAGGAGAACTTAGCACGATCAATGCGCTCTAACCAACACGTCTTTCAGACGGTGGGAGAAAACCAGAGCACCCAGAGGAAACTCACACAGACACAGGGAGAATGTGCAGACTGTACACAGACAGTGACCCAAGCTGGAATTAAACCAGCTGTGGTGCTGTAAGGCAGCAATGCTAATCACTGTGCCTCCCACATAAAGAAGCATGGCTGAGAAATAGCCTGTGAAGGAGACAGGGTCTGAGAAATAGCCAGTGAACAAGACGAGAGACTTGGAAAACCACTGAATGATTCCAGGGACTGGAAAATAGCCTGTGAATTGAGAAGTGAGACTGAGAACTAACCATTGAATGAGATAAGAGATTAAAAAACAGTCTGGGAATGAGAAATAGCCTGTAGTGTGATGGGGGACTGAGAAATAACTTGTGAATGAGACAAGGGGCTGTGAAATTGCTGGGAAGTAAGGCAGGGGACTGAAAAATAGCTGGTGATTGGGATGAGGAATGGAGAAATAGCCAGTGAATGAGAGCAGGGATTGAGAAATACCCAGTGAATCATACCAGGGACTAAACTAGGCAGGGGCTGAGACAAAGATTGCTGAATTGGGTTGCATGGTGATGCAGTGATTAGCATTGCTGCCTCACAGCACCAGAGATCCAGGGTTGGATTCCAGCCTTGAGTGACTTTCAGTGAAGTTTGCACATTCTCTCTGTGTCTGCATGGGTTTCCTCTAGGTGCTCGGGTTTCCTTTAGGTGCTCAGGTTTCCTCCCACAGTCCAAAGACATATGGGTTGGGTGAATTGGCCATGCTAAGTTTCCCCTTAGTGTCCAAAAATGTGCAGATTAGGCAGCTCAGTGAGATAAATATGTGGGGTTACAGTTATAGGGCCTGTGTAAGCGAGAATTGATTCAGACTTGATGGACTGAATGGCTGCTTCTACACTGTAGGCATTCTATGAAATAACTACAGAAGGTTTGAGAACAGCCAGTAACATAGAAACGTGCATCAAAAATAGAAACAGAAGTAGGCAATTCTGCCCTTTGAATTTGCTCTGCCACTCACTTTGCTCTTGGCTGATCATCAAATTCAATATCCTGATCCCACCCTCTCTGCCCTCCATCCCTCTCTGCCCTCCATCCCTCATTCCCCTTCATATCCCCTTAACCCCAAGAATTGTATTTAATTTCTTTATGCAGAAGGATTGGTAAATAATGACTATGAAGTGAGCCTGAGCAATAACCAGCATCTGAAAAATAGCCAGTAATCAACAGACTATGAAAATACTCAGTGCCTGAGAACAATCTAGTTACAGAAAAACATAACACAGAAGTAAATCTTACAGTTCCCTGAATCTGCTCTGCCTGAAAATTTTTGAGCATTTAAATTACATCCATGTTCTTGCTCTATCCTCATGTTCTTTGATTCTATGAATGCTCAAATGTTCATGGATTTCAGTCTAAATAATGCTCAAAATGCAATGTTCCTTCAGTTTTCCATTGTAGTTTCAGCCTTGATTTTTTGTGTTCAAGTTCTTGCTTGAGCTTGAACCCAGAACCCTGTGACTCGAGATTAGTGTGCCACCAACTGAATCACAGGTTGGGGAGATGGTAGCATAGTAGCAATGTCACTGGAATAAACATTCAGAGACCAATGTTAATGCTTTGTGAACATGGGTTGAAATCTCTCCCAGCAGCAAGTGGAATTTAAATTCAGTTAATAAAATCTTGAATATAAAGCCAGCTTCAATATCATTGATTGTCATTAAAACTCATCTGGTTCTCTAACAGGTTTTAGGAAAGGAAATCTGCCAAGCTTAACTGGAATTTACCACTCAGTTCAAGGTCCATTTAGGCAACATCCACAACCATGAATTAGGAAAGACTCAATGACTGAACACTCTCACTGTTCTGATAGAGAATTCTCAGGATTCATAGACCCTGGAATGAGGAAATTCCTCCTCACTTCATTCTCAAATAACCAATTGAGAATATGGTCCTGAATTCCAGACTCTCTGGCATGGAGAAAACAAGCTCTGTTCCATTAAGCTTCCTTAGAATCTTATCCTTTAATGAGATCAGATTTCATTTTTCTGATCATAGACCAACCTTCTCATCTGAAGAATTAATCCAGGTAAAGTATATCATAGGTTAGTTACAGAGATCAAAACTGCACACAGTACTCCAGATTTGGTCTTACCAAAGCCTTTGTAGAATTGTATTAAAACTTCCTTACTCTTATGCTTTCACCTTTGCACTAATGACTAATGTATCGTTCATCTGTCTAATTGCTTGCTGCATTTGTATGTCATCTTTTTGTGATTTTTTTTCTTATTTTCTGGTTATATTCTGGATTCCATTCTTCTTACCAAAATAGATAATGTCAAACTGCCCACAACACCGCTACATAGAAGTTCCCAACTTGGAGCTATATCAACATTCCTTCACTGTTGCTGGGTAAAAATCCTGGAACTCCCTAAAAGCACTTTAAATATATTTGCACCAAATGGATATAGTAGCTCAAGAAGGTATCCCGCTACCAACATCTCAAGGACAGTTAGTGAGGCAACAAATATTTGATTTTTTCTGATTTACTGTTGTCATATGTATTGGTGTGCAGTGAAAATTATAGTTTCTAGCTTTGTACAGGCAAAACATACTGTATATCAAGAAGGAAAGGAGAGGGAGCAGGATGTAGTGTTACAGTCTAGCCAGGGTGCAGAAAATGGTCAATTTAATATGAGGTAGGTCCATTCAAAAATTGATGGTAGCAGGGAAGAAGTTAATTCACAGCCCCTCAAATGGCAATGTAACAAAAAACAGGGGCACAAAGAGAGAGAGAGAGAACAGGAGTTCACTTGGAGAGTCAGTGGCAACAGTTGGTTGGTAAAGCGTGGAAAGAGAGAGCAAGGATTCATTCCGAGAATCCGTGAGGATAGTGGAGGATAAAAGTGCAGAGAGCAAGAGTGCAGAAGTTTACTTTAAGAGTCAGCAAGTACAGCAGGAAATAAAGGCACTCTCAAAATTCACTTTGAGAGTGAGCAAGTACATTGGAGGGATAAAAACAGGGAGAGAGAGCCCAGGAGTTCATTCTGAAAGTCAGCAAGTACAACAGAGGATAAAAAATGAGAGAAAGAGAGTGCGAGTTTATTCCGAGAGTTAGTGAGTACAGTGGGGGTAAAAAAACAGGGGGAGAGAGAGAGCATAGGAGTTTGCACTGGGGGAATATCTGAAATAAAAATCAAGGTATGATATAGCGGTGCAGGTAGATGACTGACTAATGAGAATCTATTGGCTTTGCTAGGTTAGTGGCCTCAGTGCTACCTTGGAATTCTACCCAAAAAAGTCAGAAATTTTCAAAGGTGGAGTAAGAGTCCATTGTTCAGTTTGTGACTGTAGTGACATAGCTGTGAATTTGAGCAACTAAAAGATGATCTCATTAAAGGTAGAACTGTCTTGGGCACAATACATAATGAGAGCAAGTTGACCGAGAGAGGATAAATGTACTCTCAAGAAAATGATAGACATGTGTAGAAATGTAGATGGAAAATTGCAGTTAAAGCATATGTGTGGGCAGAACATACCTGGCTTTGTATTATGCTGATAGACATTATATACCAAAAAAGCAAAACAATGACGGACAAAAGGCAGGATGCAAATACTTGGAGGATATTAGATAAAGGAAAAGAAGCACTGTCTAGAATGAGGAAAGCAGGGTTTTAGATATAAGAAGCAGAACCATTTTCTGCTAAAAAGGAAAACAAGTCTATACTGATGACCACTGAACAGATACCAGCTGAAGAATCTAATGAATTACTATACAACAGGTTGGCTCTGTTAAGTCTATAAGTGGTAAATGATTGTGACTATTAGAATGATGATCACAGAAGGAGAGCATCAAGTGAATGGTTAGATAGGCATTGGTGCATCGTGCAACAACATGGGCAGGATTTTCCGTCCACTCTTGCCCCAATTTGGGAAAATCCTGCCCAAAGTCAACAGACTTTTTCATGGTTCCTGCCTCAGCGATATGATTTCTGTGGTGGGCAGGACAGCAAAATTTCACTCCGTGACTGTGCGAAGCAGCTCAACATGGCGATCCAAAAATAAATCTGCAAAAGTAATGTTAAGGCTATATGATGGCACGATAGTCTTGCCGAAAGGACAATCTAATTTGAGAGTCCAATGCAATGGCAAGAATGAAAAGCTAGAGTTCCAGGTCATAGATAGTAAGCAAAAGCCACTGTCTCAGCCGAAACAAGTCTAAAGCTTGGCTCAGTAACTCTATTAACTACTAAAAGAAATGTATGTGTCACAGCAGACTAAACTTTGACTGCTGAATAGATCTTAGAGGAGTACAAAGATGTGTTTACAACATTTGTAAGTAGATGAGAGTGTAAGACCAATTCAGCACCTGTTGAGAAGACTTCCCTCAAGTTAAACCAAAGAAAAAGATAGAAGAGCTGGAAAAGAAGGGAATAATCAAGAAAGTAACAATTTCTACGCATTGGATTCGCAGCATGGTACGGTGAAGTAATCTGGAAAGCTGTTGGTATGCTGAGACCCAAATGACTTAAATAAAGTGTTAAGATGCCAACTATCAAAGAAATTTTGCCAAAGAAAGAATCTTTACTAATTAGATGTGAAAGATGGTTGCTGGCAACTGAAGCTAAATGAAAGCAGCAGGTTTCTAACTACATTCTGGTTGCCATTTGATTGCACATCCATTTGGCAACCGTGGCTCCAGAGGAGTACCAACATATATAACATAAGATGGTCAGTAATCTGCCTGGAGTGGAAATTATAGTGGTGACCTTCTAGTCTATGGACGTGGAGGTATAATGAAAAAAGATTGGGGTGGCATGGGAGTATAGGAGTAACACAGTGACAATGGTTAGCCTCACAGCACCAGGACCTCAGTTCAATTCCAGTCTCGAGACATTTTCTGTGTGAAGTTTGCACATTCTCCTTGTGTCTGCAAGAGTTTTCTCTGGGTGCTCTAGTTTGCTCCCATTGTGCAAAAATGTGCAGGTTAGGTTGATTGGCCATGCTAAATTGACCTTTCTGTCAGGGGAATTGACAAGGTAAATGTGTGCGGTTACAGGAAAAGGCTGGGTGGGATTGTGGTCGGTACAAACTTGATGAGCCAAATGGCCTCCTGCACAGTAGAGATTCTATGAAAGAAACCAAAGCTGACTCTAGTGCCACTGCAAGAGAGAGCTCACCTAATGAACCTGAGGCTGAACAAGAAAAAATTGCAACTCAAAATGCCTGAAGTTAAGCACATAGAACATGTGCTAACAGCAAAAGATCTTTGCCAAAATCTTGCCAAAATGAGAGTTGAAGCAGCAATGCAGTGATCAAAGATGTCAAAGCAATGCAATGATTTGTTGGATTCATGAACTATCTAGCATAAATTTTGCCTAATTTGTCATTGGAGTGTGAACTATTAGGCAAACTCGCAATCAACGATTTGTAGTAATGTTGGGGCACAGACTGAAATGAATGAAACACGATGGAAATACCAGTGCCACGCCCACAGTCTTACACGTCCACACTCTTATACTTTCATAGTGCCAAGTACTATGATGTCAATAAAGAGTCACTTTGCAGCGTGACACCAGTGAGATAGATCTTGAGGCAACCTTAATGCAGCAGGGACAACCAATCACATTTGCAACTAGGCGTTAATGCAAACTGAACAAGACTACTTTCGGATTGAGAAAAAGTGCTTGGCTATTTATTGGTTTTGCTTGTGAGCATTTTTATCAATACTTGCTTGGGAGTGACAAAGTAACAATGGAGTCTAACCACAAAGCCACGTCAAAGCATTTTCTTAAATCATTACTATCTGTTCCAAAGCAACTGCAAATAACTTTTTTTTTATAGAAGTATCATCTGGATATGACATGCAAGCAATGGAAACAAATGCACATTGCTGACATGTTGTCAAGAGCAGAACTTGCAATAAAAAAAGTTGATGCTGAACAGAATGAATCTGGATGATATCAGTGTGAAAGAGCAGCTTGACATGCTCTGGAAGTCATCAACCTGAAATACTTTTTTCAAATTTGTCTATTGGATTTTTTGGCTGAGCCAGCATTTATTGTCCATCCTTGAAAGCATTTAAGAGTCTAAAATACATCACTGTGGATATGGAGTCACATATAAGAACATAAGAACTAGGAGCAGGAGTAGACCATCTGGCCCCTCGAGCCTGCTCCACTATTCAGTAAGATTATGGCCGATCTTTTTGTGGACTCAGCTCCATTTACCCACTTGCTCACCATAACCCTTAATTCCTTTGCTGTTCAAAAATTTATCTATCCTTGCTTTAAAAACATTCAATGAGGCAGCCTCAATTGCTTCACTGGGCAGGGAATTCCACAGATTCACAACCATTTGAAGAAATTCCTCCTCAACTCAGTCCTAAATCTGTTTCCCCTTATTTTGAGGCTATGCCTTCTAGTTCTAGTTTCACCTGCCAGTGGAAACAACTTAAAATTGAATTCTGATTTATTCCCTTCATAATCTTATATCTTTCTATAAGATCTCTCCTTATTCTTCTAAATCCCAATGAGTATGGCCCCAGTCTACTCAGTCTCTCCTCATAAGCCAACCCTCTCAACTCCGGAATCAACCTTGTGAATCTCCTTTGCACATCCTCCAGTGTCAGTATATCCTTTCTCAAGGAAGAATATAGGCCAGAAATATAGGCCAGATCAAGTAAGGATGAGATTTTTTTAGGACATTAGGGAACCCAGATGTGTTTTTATGACAATCGGCAATGGTTTAATGGCCATATTAAATTTTTTATTCCAGATTTTGATTGAATTCAAATTCTAGCATTTGTCATGGTGGGATTCAAACCCAGGACCTCAGAGTGTTTCCCTGGGTAAATGATTTATTAGTCCAGCAACAATATCTCAATACCACTGCCTGCCTGAGAATATCAAGAACATACCTGTGATTTCATGAGCATATTAAGCAAACCAAGAGGAATTAACAGCCCAAGATGGCATTGTGTATGAGAAAATAGTAATTATCTCTAAGGAGCTGAGGAGAGACGGTGAAGCACATCCATTCATGCTATCTAGTCTTCAAAATCTCTCCTCTCCCCTCTTTTCTTGCGTACTAGCAAGAAAATACTCAATGTGGTTCTGAGAATTTTCCAATCTACAACAATTAAGAACTTGAGTCAAATCCAATGCATAACACGGTTTTATTTCTTTATTTTCCTCCAGACTTTTAGCAACAGCACTTGGGGTGAGTCTAAATTTGGTCCACTTTTCAATTTTGTGGTGAAAACTGTAAATCTCAAATGTTGCTCAGTAGCCTAATGAATATAGGATAACCTGATAGGATGATTTGATGGTGCAGAATGACTGAATTGCTAAAATTAAACATGAACAACTGAGTTTTAAAATTAATATCTTGGTTCATTGAAAAGAAAGGTGCTTTGAGCAAGAATTGAGTACCATGTTATATTGGAAAATAATATCTCATACACTCAAGGAAATCTAAGCCAAGTTTATTCATACTGTCCTGATTATTTCAGTTCCAGTATCATTCTGGTGAATCTGAGCTCAGATCTCTCCCTGAACCTAGTTCTCCAGATAGAGTACTACAAAGGTTTCAATGAAAGCATATTTTCCCTTTTAATTCTAATCCTCTTTAGATAAAGGCCAACATTCTCAAAGGCTGGATATTCCTGCCTGAGATCAACGGACCTTTGCGTGGTCTGCCCTCATGCTACGATTCCCATGGTGGGTGGAATGGGAAAATTCCACCCTTAGTATTTTTGATTTTGATATTTCTGTATTTGTTGAATTTTTATGTTTTCATATTTGTACTCCAAAATCTCTCTACTCCTCTACAGTTCTTAAGTGCCTTCTGAAACTCCATGTAGACAGCATTCATAATCTTCATTCATTTTGTTAGTGACCTTTCCAAAAAAATCAAGTATAGTTTTGGATTTATGATTGGCATTCATTTACATATTAATTTTAGTGGACTTTAGTTACCTGAGATTATACAAGCAACAGACTAAAGCCAAGTATTCCTGGTAATGTTTTTGAAAAGAGAAATGATCAATGTATCTGTCTGTCTTATTAGAGGAATTCCACATCAAGGACATTCAATGAAAATAAAGCAACTTAAGTTAAGGGCTGCGATTTTCCTGATCACACTAGTGGGAAAATTGTAGTATAGTGTTTCCTTTTGTTGTCAATGGCCAGCTCCCCCTCCCCCACACCTCCCAACCACCCCCACTCACACAGTTTCAAGCTAATTTCCCGACCCACCAGGCAGCTGATTCTCTGGAATCAGGAATCAGCTGTTTGCCCTTTACAAGTGGGAGCAGCATTTAAGTGCTCCCTGCAAATCCAAGTGTCAGTTCAGCCAGCAACATGGCAGGAAGAAGGTCGGTGCTGGGAATTTTGGATGCAGATGTGAACCGGATCTGGAAGCTATCAAAGAGAAGATAGGTTGGCAGGGGTCTGCCATATGCAGAAGTGTCAGAAGCCTGAAGCAGTGGCAGTGTGTATCAGCTCCAGCTGTCTCACCAAAAGGGCAGACATTCAATGAACATCCTCCTCTGAGTTCCAAGAGTAAATGCTCACTTTCCAGTCTCTGGTATCACTCTTGTTTTAATCTATGGTGTCTCATATTCAGTCCCTTTTAACTCATTGCACTACTTTCTAATGTTGTCGCACATGACCCTCCCCTTCCCTAGCAATCCCCATTACACTTTTTGTCCTCTCCCATCTCCCTCCAGCAACCCCTATTACACCCTCTGTTTGGCCAGGCCCCATGCTAATATACGGCACTTGTGATCAACACCCCATCCCTCCTGTTAAGCCACCACCTTACTCTGTCTTCTTTGTGTCCCCATAGGCTAGGATTGCCAGCAACAAGTGGGAGTGAGTGGTAAGGGCGAGGGCATGCCACAATTCAATTGTGAGATGTGAGCCATGGAGATCATGGGGAAAGCCAAGAACAAGTACAAGGTTGGCAGATCCCAATCAACAGAGCCCAAAGCACCATAATCCAGGTGACCTGTCTCAAGTGAGTATCTTATCACCCTTGAGACTTCCATCAGCTAATCTTGTCACATTCACCAACCACCAGTTCAGAGAGAGACACATAACGGTGGGTTATGTTAGTGGACAGACTTCTGGGATATTCTTTGGTGAGCAACATACTACTGCTATTGAACATTGGGTGGAGGCTGGAACATCCAACACAATGGCTTGTTGGAGGGATGATGGCTCCCAGGAAAGTGCTGGCTCCAAACCAGATGACAGACCTCTAGAAAAGATCATTCCAGAACTGGTCGAGATGCAAAAGATGCCAGACTCTGTAGGTTAGCGACCTTCTAGCAAATGAAGGCATAACTGGAGGACTCTGGAAGCTTCCTCTTGCTGGAGATGGTGTTGGCATAAATTGGTGCGCAGGCCAACACTGCAAGGGTGGTGTTTGTAGTGGAAAGCCTGCACCATGACTGATAGTTTCCAAAGCTTGGTCCACTGATTGATATTCATGGCTGAGACCCTACGCACCAGGATCCAATCACACACAGACATGCCACAGACATTGAGGGACCTTGCTGAGACACACCAGAGTTTAGCCGCATGACTCAGGACCATGGCTGAGCACATAAAAAACATGGTACACTTGTAGAGGAAAATGTACCCATCACTTAAGGCTATAACTGAGGGCATCAGAACCGTAGTGCAGATAATGGTGAGCCTCCAATTCTCGCAGCTCCAGATGACAATGAGACTCTGGAACTCAATTCAGTTGTCCTCTGTCACAGTGACCCATGCGTTAACGAACACCCAAGGGAGGAGGACACGCTGGATCCCAGCCTGGGGCTTTCAACCATGGGGACTCTGGCCGTCACCAGCTCTTCTGAATCTTCCCTCACTGAAACTGGCAAAATTGCTGGGCAATAGAATCTCGTGACCCTCAAGTCTTTATCCCTGAATAATGTAGCTTCTAAAGACTGACCACTCCTCTCCATGGTAGCTAACCCACATAGCCTGGAGGAGCTGCTTGCTTCAAGAGTGAACTAGCAGGACCACAGACAGTGACCTATATTCCGTCCAACTTGTCCATGGCTTTCCCCCCCCCCCAGTGGCTGGATGATCCCTCGTCTAACTGCATCATGCTTATTGTGCTCCCTCTACTGCTCAGAGTGGATGTCCCTCTAGCCTCATATCTGCCTAGCTTAGGGCCTGCCTTTTACTGCCTCACTGCCTAGATTTAATTGGAGCTTGTACCTCAATCTCTCTCTCTCCTGATGGACAGTTGAGGGGAGACGTTGTGTCAACAGCTATGCAATAAGGTTCTGTGGCTCACTTGGACAATGATTTATGGCTGCTGGATGATGAGGGATGAAGACAATGCCATCTTATTGATGGCTCCAAACTGTAGTGTCTCTGCACAAGGACTAGGCAACTTGTCAACAAATACTTGACCCATAAGCTAATCCTCCCCCAATGCCCAAAACCCAGTCCCTTTCAGAGCTTCCACTTCGCACTACATCTCAGTTCCCTAATGTGATTTGACAGCTGTTCGTTTGGAGATTAAACCCTCATAGTTGGTTATTTTTCCTATCAACATAAGAAGCCAGTGTCCATAACATAAGGTGTCTGAGATAAACTGAGCTGCTCCTGCATTTCTATGAGAATGCAAAGGAAGGAGAACTTGTGGAGGGACCTTGATGCTTTCCTGTCTGAGATTTGGCACCTTATGTGGTGGAAGTGTAAGAACTGTGAGGGCATGTAGCTTCCTCTTAGCAGGCCGAGGTGATGCCAATTCATAAGGAAGATCAGTCTTGAAACTTTTGTTCCCTACATTAAAGTACTCAGTAGTGTTCCATAAATCCACTGCTTAAAACAAATGGGCTGTTATGGGCTCTTCAGATCTCAAGGAGAGGTATGAATTTTGAAATCCAATCCAGTAGCATGGAGACGTGGCCAGAGTGAGCAGAGTGAGACCCAAGAGTGTGCACCTTAATGAGGCCTTGATTGATTGGCTGTTTGGCAGAAAATAAATTCAACTGACCCTTGGTCATCTATCTTTCTGATCACTCTTCTCAGCTGATCCCCTCCATCACCAGGTCAACAGCTGTGACTGTTAGGAATGGAAAAGTTTGTGCCTGGACTTAAGTCAATCCTGAAAGGGAGAAATCCTTACTGAAACTGACAACTCCTGTGAGTAAGATGAGTTCATGGATGTTGCCAACAGATCAGTCTCCATGACTAAATGATGTGTAGGCCCACTGTATGAGTGCATTCCTGTGAGAATAAGGCAAACTTTCAGGTGGACAAGTTGCACGGAATTATTTTTGGAGAAGGAGATTTCACAGCTGAGATTTGAAACCGGCAGGAATCAATGGGACTAGTCAGTTGCCTGAAAGTACCATGTAAGGGATCATTCTCAACTATTTAGTGAGAGCATAGAACAAAGAACAAAACAGCGCAGGAAACAGGCCCTTCGGCCCAACGAGCCCACGCTGCCACCCTGATGTTCCCACCTCTATCCGTAACCCCTGTCAATGTTTATAGATCTATGGATTAAAAACCAAATTTGAGACAATTTAGGGAGAATTTGATTTGCCAATTAGCCTAAGAGCACATCTTTGGGATGTGGGAGGAAACCGGAGCACCCGGAGAAAACCCACGCAAGCACAGGGAGAATGCGCAAACTCCACAGACACAGGCCCAAATCCATGTATCTGCACAGCACAGCGATAGTCACTGAGCTGTCGTGTTGCCCATCAAATGGTCCAAGTCAAGCATACACTAATGACGTGAAGCACTAGGATACTCTCGAAAAAAATCCAAGAGCAGCCCTCTCACGACCCATCGCGTGTACGCCCCTTGTTAGACAACAAGGTGGACCAAAGCACCTGTAGGATAAAAACAAGTACATCGATATCATCATCTATTTACACACTTCCCAGGGACTCCCAAGGCTCATGATCCCTATTTTAAATCAGTTTTCTATACCCCTCCATTCCCATTCTGTCATGTGCCCATCTAAGTATTTCTTAAATAACTCCAGAGTGCCTGCCTCCACCACTTTAGTTGGCAGCGCATTCCATATCCCCACCATCCTCTGTGTGAAAAAACTCCCTCTAGCATCCAAATTATACCTTACCCCCCTCACCCTAAGCCCGTGACCCCTCGTGCTTTTCGAGTCCATCCTAGGAAAAAACTTAACTCTGTTTATCTATACCCCTCATAATCTTGTACACCTCTATCAGATCTCCTCTAAGTCTACATCTTTCTAAGGAAAACAATCCCAATTTGCCTAACCTCTCCTTGTAACTCAGACCTTCCATACCAGGCAGCATCCTGGTAAACCTCCTCTGCACTCCCTCCAGAGTCTCCATGTCCTTCCAGTAGTAAGGCAACCAGAACTGGATGCAGTATTCCAAATGAGGTCTAACCAACTTTTTATACAGCTGCAACATTAAAGGCCAGGTCTTGTACTCTAAACCCCCTCCTATAAAGGCTAGCATACTATATGCTTTATAGGTACCAGTTGGCAAGTATCCTGTACAGTGAGAACTATGAGAGGCATGGGAAGAGTGGATAGTCAGAGTGGAAGAGTCAATTAGTAAGGGGCATAGATTTAAGGTGCAAGGGGCAAAGTTTAAAGGAGATGGATGAGCAGATTTTTTTTTACACAGAAAGAAGTGGGTACCTGGAACTCGCTGCCGGGGGAGATAGTGGAGGTGGATATGATAGTACTTTGAAGGGGCGTCTTGACAAGTACATGAATAGGATGGGAATGGAGGCATATGGTCCCCAGAAGAGTAAGGGGTTTTAGTTAGCAACATGGTCGATGCAGGCTTGGAGGGCCGAAGGGCCTGTTCCTGTGATGTAATTTTGTTTATTCTTTATTCTACACCACAGATTCCTAGCTGCCATACCAAAGTACAGAACTAAACCAACCACAGGATGATCAAAAAAAAATCAATCCAATATCATTCAGGGAAGGGATCTCCACTTGGGCTGGCTAGTTTAGTTTATTTATCAGTGTCACATTAACACCACAATGAAGGTGCTGTGAAAATCCCTCAGTCACCACACTTTGGCGCCTGTTCGGGTACACTGAAGGAGAATTTAGCATGAGGACATTCGGCCAGCAGACCTCCTATACTAGGTGATAGCTTTGGGATAGTCATTGAGATAACGCTCTTGTCATCAGCACCACCAAGCGGAAGCAAGAAGATAAACTGGCACTTACATTTCTGCTAGGGTGTATGGAGTTTTGGGGGGAGGGTGTGGGGGGAGGGGTGTCCATGTTGATGACAAAAGCATTATCTTGATGATTTTCCCAAAGCTATTATCTAGGACAGGGGGTCACCTGGCGGAATGTCCTCATGCTCTCGTTAAATAGCAGAGAATGATCCCTTACATGGTACTTTCAGGCAAATGACTGCTCACAGGTGATTCCTGCTAATTTCATATCTCAGTTGTGAAGTCTTCTTCTCCAAAAATAATTCCATGCAACTTGTCCCATCTGGAATTTTGCTTTATTCTCACAGGAATGCATTCATACAGTGGGCCTACCTATGGTTCAGTCATGAAGACTGACCTGTTGGCATTGTACATGAACTCATCTCACTCACAGGAGTTGTCAGATTTCTCCCTTTCAGGATTGACTTTGGTCCAGGTACAAACTCTTCCAACTTTTAACTATCTCAGCTACAGATCTGGTGATGGAGAAGATCAGCTGAGAAGAGTGATCAGAAGGTACAGATGATCCAGGGTCAGCTGAATTTCTTTTCTGCCAAACAGTCCATGTGACATTGAAGAATTCCTTGTTGAGTCAATCAATCAAATCCCCATTAGGGTTCATGCTCCATGGGTTCCGCTTCTGAGGACTTTTACCAAAGCTCACCATGTGACTTCCACCGAATCAGGCTTCAAGCCTGATTATATGCAGATCAGGATAAATGTCGATTAATAAGCTTCCTGCCTGCTCTGGGCCGGAATCAGGATCGGCACAGTGGAAGAAAGAATAGTGTTAGGCTTTTTTTTCTGCCCAGTGCCTGATTCTCCGGGCCAATGTGATTTCTGGTGGGGGTTAGTAGGCCCAGAGAATTAGCTTCAAAGTGTTAACTCCATTGAAATGTGTGATTGCCTGTTAAACCTTATCTGGGAGAGTCCTCACATCTAACCCCAGGTCTTGAGGTAGCAAACAGTGAAAGGAATGGCTCTAAGGAAGAAGTATTGTGAAGATTGTCAAATTGAAAATTACTTAATTTTCTTAGAAAAATTCTGAGGTCGAAGTAATTTGAAATTAAACTGTAAAGTAGGGACCTCTGTTCTTTGACCTGTAGTTCTAATTATTTTGCATTGATAATTATAGACATGCTGAACAATATTTTAGTCTATTTAACAAACTGGATAGACCAATATTCAAGAAACATTGGTTAATACTTGAACTTTTCCTATTTTAATTGCTGCAGAAGAATTGTGATAAGAGAGTCAGAGGAAACATAATCGTTACAATAACTCATTAATATGACTAAAGATTTTCACTGTATCAGATTTTCTCAACCTTCTCCTCAATGTAATTAAAAAGTCTTATTACTTTCAAATGTTTAGTATCCTCGTGACCTCCTTGTTGATTGCATTCCATCTGAAGTGAAAAGAAAGCGTGGAATAAACTCTGAGGTAATTGTGTTTGGAAATAAAATGAAATGATCCTTACCCTTTTGAAAAGTTGCTTGTTTCAGGAACAGTATTTTATTCTGTCTGTTCTCCTGAATGCAATTAATAATGTTGAGATACGTTTCCACAAATGGCAGCAGCAGTCACTGCCTTGCTCAAATAACCATTCTTAAAAGTGGGAGTCAAGCCAGGATTGGGTGAGACTGGGGCAAAGCCTCATAGCTGAGACCAATCTTATCCTCACTAGGTAGCAATGGGATTATATTGCCAAACTAATTTTGTTCTTTCCCTCTTCTCCAACATTCAGGCCAATTGTACTTTTCGTTAGGGTAATTTTCTTTCCCTAGCACTCCATATGTGCTTGAAAATAGGGTGGTAGCACTGCTATAAACATGGATGATTGATCTTCAGACATGTGGTTGGTAGTACACCAATTACAATTTTCAGATGGACCTTCATTTGGCGGCTGAATCTCCTGTTGGAAATAGGCAGAAGTCTTGTTAATATTTACAAATCGTGGTCAAATGATGCACAATTCATCACTACTTTTATTGTTACCATCGTTATATATTCCATAAATGCTAGCTTCAGAGGAAGACTTGTGCACATAATCAATCATATGGGGTTATATTTTATGGAATAATCTAAGGAGCTACCCTTGTAATCTTGAGTCAATTTCAGAGCCAATAAAAAAAGTTAATTGATATAGAATTTAATGGACTGCTAAGAACTCTAAACTGGCAACAAATCAGAAAATTTATCCCTTCATTTTGCAATAAGCTTATGCTTAGTAATTCACCACACATCTAAAAACTAATCTTTGTTGAAGTGGAATAACTTGACTACATTCAGATTAGCCACATCTTTAAACTCTGAAGACTCGGACCTCCATTCTTGAGTTTATATTCTCATAAAGCAAAACAGAGAATTTTAATACGTCTCAATATGAACATACCCTTATTACTGTCGTTATGAATATATAATGCACCAAATTGAACCTCTGAGCAATCTGTGATATTAAGACATTGAATAACAGAACCTAGAGTCCAAGAATTCCACAGGGTGGAATTCTCCCATTTTGAGATTGTATAGTGGTGGGTGGCTCCGACAGTACCTGTCAGATTCAGATTGAGTGAGAGAAGACAGAAGACTATAGTAGAGTTATAGCATTGGACAGTGGTAATTAAACAGTCCTGAGGAAATGGTTGGCCCAATTATTTTGGGCACAACTAATTAAAGGCATGACAGTTGAAGAACAATGGCAGATGTTCAAGAAAATATTGAATACCTTTTAAAATATATTCTTGAGAGGAAGAGGAATTGTAAAGGAAGAAAAACATTCCATGGCTAGACAAGGAAGTCCAAGAGGAAATTAAGGCAAAATTAGGGCATACCAAACTGGAAAAGCTAGTAGTAAGCTGAAGAATTGGGAGAACTTTAAGGTTCAACAAAGGCTACTGAAAATAGAATCAAAAGAGTTGTGATGAATTACAAAAGGAAACTAGCAGGAAACATAAACACAAAAGCTTTTGTAAGTATATAAAGAGGAGCTAAAGTAAATGTTGGCCCTTTAGAGAAGAAAAGTGGTGAAGTATTAATGGGGAAGCACTAAACCAATATTTTGCCAGTATCTTCATGGTAGAGAATAATGAAAATTTTCCAAAAACTGTAGTTAATGCAGAGGAACTTGATACAATAACCATCTCTGGTGAGAAGATAAATTAATGGGATTAAAGGCAGATAAGTCTCCAGGACCTAATGATCTGCACTCTAGGGTATTAAAGAAGTGGTAACAGAGAATGTGAGTGCATTGGCTGTGATATTTCAAAATTCTCGGATTCTAATAAGATCCTAGTGGATTGGAAACACGCTAATGTGATGCCCCTATTCAAAAAGTAGAAAACTATAGACCAGTTAGCTTGACCTCTGGTGGGAAGTTGCTGGAATCAATCATTAATGAAGAGATGAATGACCATTTGGCTCAATCCATCATTGTCAGCATGGTTTTATGAAGGGTGAGTCATGCTTGACAAATTTGCTTGAGTCCTTTGAGGACATAATCAGCAAGGTGGATAATGAGGAACCTGTGGATGTAGTACATCTGAACTTCCAGAAAGTATTTGACAAAGTGCCACATAAAAGACTAAACCAAAAGGTAAGATTGCAGAGGATTGAGGTAGAGTACTAGAATGGATTGAGAATTGGCTGACTGATAGAAAGCAGAGAGTCAAGACCAAAGGGTCCTTCTCTTGCTGAAGAAATGTAACTAGTGGGGTTCCACAGGGCTCAGTCTTCGGATCTCAATTGTTTACAGTGTATGTAAATGATCTGCAAGCAGGGACAGAGTGCAACATAGTAAAATTTGCGGACGATACTAAAATATTTGGAAAAGCAGACAATAAAAAGGATATAAATAGGCCAGAACAATGGGTCAAAATTTGGCAGATGGAGTTTAGCGTGGATAAGTGTGAGGTTATCCATTTTGGCAGAAAAAATAGAAAGGCAAATTATTACCTAAATAGAAAGAAGATTGAAAATGTACCTGGGCAGAGGGAACTGGGGCATCTATATTCATGAATCGCAGAAAGTCAGTCTGCAGGTATGGCATGTAATAAAAAAGGCAAATGGCATGTTGGTATTTATTGGTAAAGGACTGGAGTATGAGAATAGAGAAGTGCTTTTACAATTGTATAAGGTATTTGTGAGACCACATCTGGAGTATTGTGTTCAGTTTTAATCTCCTTATTTGAGGAAAAATATACTGGCAATGGAAGTAGTTCAGAGGAGGTTCACCAGTTTGATTCTAAGAATGAAAGGGTTGACTTTGAAAAGAGATTAAACAGTTTGGGCTGAATCTCACTGGAATTTAGAAGAATAAGAGGATCTGATCAAGATATATAAAATTTTAAAAAGCATTGACAAAAGTAAATGTAGACCAAATGTTTCCTCTTGTGGGGCAATTTAGAATAAGAGTTCACAGGTAAATGTTGAGAGATAGTAGATTTAGTGCTGAAATGAGGAGGAACTATTTCTCACAGAGGGTGACGAATTTGTGGAATTCACTGCTCTATAGTGTGATGTAATTTGAATCATTTAATGGTATCAAGAAGGAGATAGATATATTTCTAATAAAAAAGGGATAAGGGGATAGATATGGGGACCAAGTGGAAAGGTGGATTTGAGATCATGGGGGAGAGATCAGCCATGATCTGATTGAATGGAGGGGCAAGCTTGAAGGGCTGAATTTGACTACCTTTGCTTCTAATTCCTATGTTCCTATTCCCACCGACCAGAATGGCAGGAACCTATGCCAGATGCTACATTTGGAAGTTCATTAATCATGCACAAGCAAGTTTCTCTCCGACTTTTGTGGTGGGCCAGTAGCTGATAAGTCTACCACCTTCAGCTGATACATTTGAAGGTTTTGGCACCATATTAATTTTTGTTTCCCAGTTACATACCTATTTGATTTTTCTAAATGTTTCAAATTATGTTTATTTCTCTTGCACTGAAAATAATACTCAGTGTTAGCTTACCGATGTATTCAATCAGAATTCCTCTACAAAGTTTTAGTTGAAGCACCTTCATTGCACAATTACTTGTGACACTAATAAAAAAAAATAATTGGAAGTAATTTTAATTGGTGACAAATAATGGAATGAAAATTGGGAGAGATGTATGAGCAGCCAATCTGCTATCAGCCAAAATCAAAACTACATTACTAATTCATAGATTTTACAGCTGAGCCCTTAAATTGGTATAACTTTAAAATATAATTGCAGGGCTCTGCATGTGACATGTATAGGATATCTTACATGAAAAGTACTTGTCCTTCAACATGATATTTTTCTTCAACCAATAACTTCCATTTGTGCAGTATACAGAACAATGTTTTACTAGATATTTTACTAGCTTACCTATTTTAACTATGCATCAACAAATGCTACATACAGTTGAGTGAACAGAGAATTCAGAAGTGCTCCCCATTTGTGATATTCCTTAACTATCTGTTTACTAGGTTTTCAAACTCATATTTTTCTTCTTGTGAATAATTGATTATTTTCTAATAGACATCATCCCAATGTTAATTTAGCACTGAGGTTGAATATTCAATTATGTTGCGCCTGTTCTTACTGTACTGAACAGATGCATAAATTCTGAACATGGGAGGCAGAAAGCATGAGGTCACTTCAAGTGTTCCACCTGCCATAATGGATGATGCTTCTTTATTGGCAGCCAAGCAGAACAATTGAAAATGTTGAATAATTAGGATGTGGGACTTGTTGGATGATCCTTTTCAATTTTGGTATGCTGCATAGTAAACTTGCCCAGGAACTCATTATGTTGGAGGAAATACTATCTGGTTTATGTTGGACAGAATAGTCTTCATATTCAGTGCTAAGCTTTGATAGAAATTGGAGCTGGATTCTAGCGCTACTTAAAGATCATGGAGTTCTTAGAAGTAAGTTGCTGATTAATTTCCGGGTGACCTTTGGTTTGTTTCTTGGTTCTGGAATGTTGGGTATCGCTGCTAAGCAGATTATTTTACTATGTTGCACTGTTGCTTACAGCTTAATAAACTGCAATTTGACTGAAATTAAGGAAGATCTGGTAGGTCTGCTCACAACACTGGAGATCAAAGGAAAACAGAAAAGAAGCAAGTGGGAGTCATTACAGCAAGATAAAGGAGGCACTACTTAGGAGAACATCGAATAGCATTCTCTGGCCATTTATGCCAACGGGGTTCTCCAGTCCCTCTCAGTAAATGGAGATTTGTCTGAGTGTCAAAATCTACATCCTTGGTGGGTAGCTGCAGTAGGGCATGGACAGCCGGAGAATTTTGGCCATGGGTGCAGGTATTCAATGAGCAGTTATATTTCAGCTTCACTGTGGAATGCAAATGAGGTATTAAAGCTTCATTCAGGAGGCTGTTATTGGGCTGTATCATCTGTTGTCACAACCTGAGCCCCATACCATGAACGGATAGCACTACCTGGAGTCCATAATTTTAATGCCACAGCCCCTTTGTGGTTGGAGCAGCGAGCATTCAGTGAAAAATTCACTGTTCATCGCATTCCTAAAGAAAAAAGCAAAGCAGATCAAGGAAGTACCAGAGTTATCTTGCATTGCAGAACTATAGAATATATTATATTGCTCCCTATTGCCACCAGTATTTTGATCAAACATTAAGACTTCCACTCCTTCAACTTACAGTTAAGTCATGATCACAGGCAGTGTATCACATAGACCAATATTCATTGTCCTGTCATGACTCCTGCATGCTGCTCCAGATCAATATGCTGCATTTATTCCATCTAGGCCAGTGTTTCTCAAACTTTTCCAGCCACAGAACTTTTTCACATACAAAGAATACTGATGGAACTCCAAAGAAACATTCTTTTTTTTTTGAAGAGTTGAAGTATACATGCACACAGGGTAGAATTTAACATTCCACGCACAATTGATGGGGGGAAGCAGTAGCGATTGCAATTCTCAATCCCACGTGATCAATTAGAATTCATGACATTATACTGGACATCCACTTAAATGGCAGCCAGAATGAATTGCTGCTGTATTGGCTAAGCTAGCGCAGATGTGTGGTTGGCACCATATCCAATGGCAGCCCATTGCGATATTCAAAAGTAGCATTCTGAGGCTGCCGAAGAAACTAGAGAATGCAAAATGTTGTCCAGTGGAAGATATCCCAGGCAGAAAGGGAGCCAACAAGCTTCTCATTTGTCCAACAACTATATGTGAGTTCTGTGGGAGGAGGTGACAGCCACGAGGGACATCCTAATGCCCAGGGATAAAAGAAGAAGACCTGAATAGAGGTGAAAGCTGAGGTCAATGAGCATGATCAGATCCAATGTTGGAAAAAATTCAGTGACCTCCTGTGCTTGGCATGGTTGAGTTCTGAGTGGGTATTGTCCAATGTGGGGCACAGAGACCCATGCATTGTTGCAATCAAGAGTGTGGGTTTCAGAGAATCTCAGAGCACGTATCTACCATGTGTCTCAAGGCTGGAGAGATGAATCGCAGAAGATGCCACTACCCACCTGCCAGAATATACAGGCTGCAATCAAACTACCTGCGGAAATATCTTGCCCTCCTTGCTGGCCCTGATGAAAATATGCCTATGCCTCTGCCGAAATGTGATGTCTGCAATCATCAGGTCTCCTCCCTCTTTATCCCTAATCCCCTCCTCAAAGGAGATATTCTCTGCTGGGTACACTATATACATCTGCAGTTTGCACATGAGCTGACCTGTGTGCAGAGGATAACCATGGGACCCAAATCTTTGGTACCAAGTGCTTGTGTTAAAATCACTCGGACAGCGTGACACTAGTCAATAGGAAATAATCCCTTCATCTAGTATATAATTGTTGCTGGGCATGCTGCCAATCCCATGCCTGTGACCACTGCCTGACTGTCATCGGAATGCACACCTGACACCATTGAGTGCTACTTAATCTTCTTTCAGTTGGATGGTGAGACGCTCAATGCATATAAAATTCTGCCCACAGATTTGCATCCACAAGAAGCACACCTTCTTGTGTGGGCACACCTCTCCATCACAAACATACTCACTTCTCTCTCACACATCATTGCTTCTCTCACACTCACTTCTCATACACATGCACATTCACACATGTCTTTCAGGCTCCCACAGTCCTGGTCTCTGCCTTTTGACTCGGTCTTTACTGGATCACTATGGTCCTGGCCCCTATCGCCTTGGCTCCTTCTCTTGTGATCCAGGGACACCTTGGCACACTTGGCTCCTCTGCCCGTCTTGACCCACCAGTGTCCTCAGCCCTATGTGGTCCTGACCACTCTTCATCCTTCGAACTTTTCCATTCCCAAAGCCCCAGCGTCTTGGCACCTGCAGCCCTAACTTTCTCGCATCCTCAATGCAATCTATTTTGCTGTCTTATTTGGTCATTTTCATTCTTGGCCTTGCCTGAGAGTTTAAATTTATTTCGCTGTTATTTTCAATTCGTCCAATCAGATCTTAGCTTCTCAGTCTTGTGCTGACTTGTGTACCTATCAGTAGCCAACAAAGTGAAAACCATGCTGGAAAGACAGCTTTCTTAAAATTTAAAACTACTGGAGCAGGAACCCAATTTGAGGAACCCTGATCTAGGCCATCTAATTCCATAACGGCTATTATATATCACACTATTCCCTCAACCATCACAGGAGACGAACAAATAAATGCCTTTTCTGCTTGTTGTGGCAGTCCTATGTCGCGTACCCTCAAGCTATTATCCTGATTTATGCTTATATGCCTAGTGAATAACAATAATGAAGGACCAACCATTCATATCCCCTTGGGCAAACAAGAGGTTGAGGATGTAGAGTAAATGGGACATTGCTGTCCCTAGTTATCAAGAGTGTTTAATAGAACATAGAACATTACAGCACAGAACAGGCCCTTCGGCCTTCGATGTTGTGCCGACCAAAATAAAAAGCAATGCCCCTCCAAACTAAACCATTCCCTTCTCTTCCATATACTTATCAATTAACCTCTTAAACGCCACCAAACTTGGCGCATCTACAACAGCTGCAGGCAGGGCATTCCACTCCCTAATCACTCTTTGAGTAAAGAACCTACCTCTGATATCCGTCCTATAACTCATACCCCTTAATTTAAAGCTGTGTCCCCTCGTGCTAGCTTTCTCCATCCTAGGAAAAAGGCTATCACTGTCCACCCTATCTAAACCTCTAATCATCTTATATGCTTCAATAAGATCCCCTCTTAGCCGCCTCCTTTCTAACGAAAACAACCTCAAATCCTTCAACCTCTCTTCATAGGACCTGCCCTCCATACCAGGCAACATCCTGGTAAACCTCCTCTGTACCCTCTCCAATGCCTCCACATCTTTCTTATAATGTGGGGACCAGAACTGCACACAATACTCCAAGTGCGGCCGCACTAGAGTTTTGTACAGTTGCAACATGATGCTGCGGCTCCTAAATTCAATCCCCCTACCAATAAAAGCTAAGACTCCATATGCCTTCTTAACAACTTTATCCACTTGACTGCCTACTTTCAGGGATCTATTGACACATACACCAAGATCCTTCTGTTCCTCAACACTATTAAGAGCCCTACCATTAGCCCTATACTCTACACATTTATTGTTCCTGCCAAAGTGCATTACCTCACACTTTTCCACATTAAACTCCATTTGCCACCTCTCGGCCCAGCTCTGCAACTTGTCCAAGTCACTCTGTAAACTATAACACCCCTCTTCACTATCTACCACTCCACCGACTTTAGTGTCATCTGCAAATTTACTGATCCATCCCTCAATACCCTCATCCAGATCATTTATAAAAATTACAAACAGCAGGGGCCCCAAAACAGACCCCTGAGGCACACCACTTGTCACCGAACTCCACGATGAATATCTCCCATCAACCACCACCCTCTGTCTTCTATCTGCCAGCCAATTCCTAATCCAATTAGCTAAATCACCCTCTATTCCACACATCTGCATTTTCTGTAGAAGTCTTCCATGGGCCACCTTATCAAACGCCTTACTAAAGTCCATATATACTACATCAACCGCCTTACCCCCATCCACCTCTTTGGTCACTTTCTCAAAAAACTCAATGAGGTTAGTAAGGCATGACCTACCCTTCACGAAACCATGCTGACTATCCCCAATCAATTCATTTCTCTCTAAATAACTATAAATCCTATCCCTAATAATTCTCTCCAATACCTTGCCCACAACAGAAGTAAGACTCACTGGCCTATAATTCCCTGGAAGGTCTCTCTTCCCCTTCTTAAACAATGGGACCACATTCGCTATCCTCCAGTCCTCCGGAACCACACCCGTAACCAACGAGGACCTGAAGATCAGAGCCAGAGGCTCTGCAATCTCCTCTCTTGCCTCCCAGAGAATCCTAGGGTAAATCCCGTCCGGCCCAGGGGACTTATCCAACTTCAAACCCTCGAGAATTTCTAGCACATCCTCCCTATCTACTTCAATACTTCCCAATTTGCAACCCTGTACCTCAGTGTTCTCCATAGCTACATTTCCAGCACTCTGCGTGAATACTGAAGAGAAACCTAAACCTTCTCTCCTATCCTCAATACTTCAAAAGTCCCACAATTTTTACCACAATCTTTACTACCACTATTGAATGCCTTTTTTCAATCCAGCATTTGTCATTTCTTCACTATAAATATAACAGTACTAAATCCAGAATAAAAATCAAATTGATCAGCTAAATTTCATTTCCATCCAACTGCGAATCATTCTGATGGAAACTCTCCTTAATGCCTGTCTGTTTATTGGTTTTCTTGTCCTTGCACTCTAATGAAGTGTATCCTAGTGACGAACTTAGGAGTTGGAAGAAGGTACTGAACTTCTATTGAGGACAATGTAATTGATTGTGCTGGATCTTGAGGGTTCAGCTCAGTTGTAACTGCAACATTTTTATGGGGTGGGGGTAGAGTATACTTTATGTTTTAAAAAAAATTCATTCATTAAATACCCATTACTACATTTGCATTCAGAACTTGAATATCATTGAAAAAGACCCATGTCATAGCTTCTCCTCTTGCACTCTTCAAGACATTTGGAAAGATATTAAATCAGAAGGAAACAACAATTTATACTTCATGACAAGAGCGTGCTGTTTGGTTGACGTACGCTCTGGTAGAAGCTGTTGCTGTGGAAAATGTACCAGTAGAATAATGAGTGAGTGTTTTTGGCTTTTATGACAAATTTATTGAAATGCAGAAAACATAAAAAAGAACAAAATCTTTCGTTCAAAAATAGACTTTGGCATTTAGAATTTTAAGTAAAATTAAAAAATCTCAAAAGCAGAATGACAAACAAATGTTTATGTATTTGAAACAAAATATTAATAAAAATGCAGATGATTCATCTCCCCAATAAGTTGCAGCTTTTTTGTTTGCTGCAAATTAAAGACAATTTGGGTGATTTTCTGGCACCCTGTGCTTCACAAGTCCACCGGAGGAGTCACGTCAGTGAGGGGGAGAGAGATTTGGCTAATCCACTCCGAGAGGCTGGCAGCATAGTGCTGAGCAGGCTACTGTGTATGTGGTTGTCACTCAATAGGGAGTTTGCCACATGTGCACCCCCCTTCCCTGCCTCCCGGTTCCCATGACGCTGCTGTTCCTCTCTTTCCCATCAATCTCAAATGCGGAGCGTGCAGCAGCTCCCCCCCCTCACCACCACCAATCAGTCTATCCCTGTTCTGGTCCTGGCCCTCACGTCATCCCCTTGGCAGTGCCAGATGCTCCTGACCTCTCAAGGGGTCACAATGGCCCCCTTGGGGGGGCATTGTAATCAATGGCCCCCCCAAGCAAGGTCATTACACTTGGGCCCCGATGATGGGGAGCAGCTTTAGTCTCCACTGGTGGAAACCTTCCCTGGCAGGTTGGGAGACATTAGTGAGCCTTGGTGATATTGTCCTGGGCTTGATAATGACATTGAAATGTGATTTTCAATATGGTAATCACCCTCATGCTCTTTCCTGGCCTGAGGCTGACCCTGGCATATGAAAGTTACAGTCTCCCATTGACAATTCCCAGCCAACTGCGCTGTTCAAGTAATTGCACCCAAAGGGTTTTGCAACAGCCTCACGCATCTAACAGTTCCTGTTCTAAAGCAGTTTTCTGAAGAACCTCTTTGCATTGAGTCTTTTCCCATAATCTTTCTCCTGTGCAATCATGGGGGTTACAGATAGTGCGATATGAACCCAAGACAGTCTTCACGACACACGACAGCGCAGAGATGTTGAGCAGAGATTGATAGCCAAGTTCCACACACATGACGACAGTCTCAACAGGGATCTTGGGTTCATGTCACACTATCTGTAACCCCCATGACTTACCTGGGTTTGCAAAACCTCACTTACTCTACTATCTGGAGACAAAACACATCTCTTTAACCTGTGCTTAGTGCTCCTTCCACTCACATTGTTAGCCACTTCAAGACTTGAAGATTCGCATTCTAATCAGTAATCTGTAAACTGTCTGTGCTGTTATATGCACTGCCTGAAGCCAGAACTCTCCATTCACCTGACGAAGAGGGAAATCTCGAAAGCTTGTGAGTTTACTATCAAATAAATAGGTTGGACTTAAACCTGGTGTTGTCAGACTTCTTATTGTGTTTACCCCAGTCCAACGCCAGTATCTCCACATCATTGTGCCCATTCTGCCAGCAACTATGACACCCATTTAAAAAAAGATAAAAATAGAATAAAGAGACCATCCCCCCAACGAGGGAACACCACCACCATCATGGAATCCAACCCCTCCCATGAACATGGACTCCACCTCCCTCCCCCGCAGGCATGAAAATCTCAGCACCTCCCCCATGCAACTCCTGACTCTGTCCACAGGTACTGCCTCCAAATGCCTGATCTGCATATTTAAAGAGATGTAAATGGGTGATCCCCCTTATGGAGAAAGGGGGCAATTGAGCAGGGAATTCCTGCTTGATTTTCTGCCCCCTCCATCATTCCTGCCCTCTGAAAATGGGAGCAGAAAATTCCCCCCCAATATATATGTAGCTTCCATAAAGTGAAAGTGCATCGCTGTGCAAGCCAACTGATGACCTGAAATTGGTTGTCAGCGTAATTTCTAGCATGGTCAGGATTACTGTGCAAACACAGACTAATTGCATCTAATGTTGGACACTTTTGAGTTTTGCAAGCAAAGGGTGATTGTGTATGGTCAGTATCTTTACTGTTATGAACAGCTGTCAGGACATGCTGTTTGATATGTTCTGCCTGTCTTTGGGAAATACGCCCTGTATATCTAGCATCACATGGCACTGGAATCCATAAAGCACATTACTAATTTGTGTGATAAGCAGAACGCCATTTTGGCTTGATGGTAGCATCAATATCTATACATATATAGGTGTATACACCTGTATACATATAAAATACATATATATATGCTAGCTTTTGTGGTACCTTTCCCTTCCAGAGTGATCTGAAATAGGCTTGATGTTTTTCAGGACTGAAAGTGACAGTTTTAGGCTCATTCATGAGTCTGTATGATATTCCAATCAGGGTACACTTGCCAACCAACCAGCATGCACGTCATGAAGTATAAATTATTGTTCCCTTTACATTTACTAATCTTGTGAATGTCCTGATGAGTGCAAGATGAAAAGATTTGATGTGGGTTTTTTCCAGTGATATAGTTATACTTCCTTCAACTGCATTCTTATAAAAACAACCAATTAAATCAAGCGCTTAATCCCTGATAAGCATTTGAATTTATAATCCCACTTCAAAGAATATATTCCACTTGGACCTGTCAATCAAACTGAATGGAAGGCACCCTACTATGATAACGCAGCACAGTAACGTTAGTCCTTAGGCTTATGTCAACAGACAGAATAAAATAGCGACCAATGATTTATTTTAAAATATCCAAATATTTTCAATGATTTAAAAGGCAGGAATTCTAAATTCCTTGATAACTTGATTTTGGCAGTTCATTTTGACACTTTTTATAGTTGCATTTGATAGTTACAGACATATAAATAAGCCCTTCGAGCCTGCTTCGCCATTCAACAAGGTCATGATTGATCTGTTTGTTTTTCAAAGTCTACATTTCGATCTATGCCTGATAACCTTTGATCCCCTTGCTTAACATGTATTTATCTATCTCTGTCTTAAGAATATTCTGGTTCATTTTGACAGTTAATGAGTGCACTTTTTACGTACATTCATCCTGCATTTAATAATCCCAAAAAGCATGTGATATGAGCTTCCTCAAAGATCTCCCAAAAAGATGTTTCAGGACCGTATCCAAAGGGGTATCCTAGCTCTCCAAAACAGTTGCCCACCTCTCCAAAGGACTCTGAAAAGTGTAACCTGTTCCTATCAGGTCTAATCTACACGTGTAGTGTTGCCCATCCCTGGTTAATGAAAATCAGACATGACTGAAGGTAGCTACTGTCTTGTGTGGATAGGTGCATCCAAGAAATGTGCATGTACAAATCTGGTCTATGCTATTCCCCCTACCCTGTGAAAATGAAAGCTCTGACTCTGGCCATATCCACCAGTTTTGCGATGATGTATAGGCCCTCTGTCATTGTGAAAACCCTGACTACTGTCCTCCATGCTGTGCTTGACACCCTGAGCAAAGTTTAAGCTGAACTTTAAAAAAAAATTCATGGGATATGGGTGTCTCTGGTTGGGCCAGCATTTGTTGCAGAGACAACTACATTACTGTGGAACTGGAGTACATGTAGGCAAGACCAGATAAGAATGACAGATTTCCTTCCTTAAAGGGCATTAATGAACCAGATGGCTTTTTGCAACAATCAACAAATGGTTTCATGGCTATCATTAGACTTTTTAAAATATGTTTATTGAAAGTTTTCTTATATTTTACATAGCAAACAATCACCGATATAGATCCACACAGTGCTTGCTTATACATTTCAACATGACTGAGCACAGGGCTCCCCATGGCCAGGGGACAAGCCCCTGGTAACAGGTGCTCACCTTGCCCAAGTTCCGTCTAATCGCACCAGTAATGACAGTAATAATATAAAAACAAAAAGGCAAAGGAACATTGCTGGAGAACCAACTGAGCGTCCAAGCAGCACAGGCTATAAACTAGTGAGCGGAGAAAAGAAAGAGACAACAAGGAGAGAAAGAAAGTGAGAGGGAAAAGAGAAAAGTTCTCAACAGGGTGAGTGAACATACTCAGGTAATAAGCCAGTGCACGCCTACCAGTCGGGGAGGGAACACATGGACCCTGGGGCCATCGGGTATCAACTTACCCAGCTTCAACTGCAGCATTCCAACATGTGCTATAAATGGTTGCCAGGTCATATAAAACCTAGCAGTGGACTCACGTAGCATGCACCTCATCTTCTTTAGCTTGATAGTATCTATCACCTCCTTCACCCAGGAGGAGTGCATTAGGGTGCACCTGATTTCCACCTAAACAGGATTAGTTGTCTTGCCACTCCTGTCCATCAAAGATGCCAAAAGACAATATCAGACCAAGCTAGAGTCCCAGGCTGGCCACACTGACACCTGCTGACTATGACAAGGTCTGCAAAACATAACAGGCTACAAGATGAAGGCATGTAAAATCACCAGCTCCAACACATCCCTCGCTGATGAGCTCAATGCATTCTATGCCGGTTTTGAGCAAGAATGAGCGAGATTATGTCTTCACCTTGGAAGTCCTGAATGAACCTATATCTGGGATCACTATTGCAGATATCAGAGCAGCTTTCTTGAAAGTCAACCCATGGAAAGCATCTGGCCCAAAAGGGGTACCTGGATGTGAACTCAGATCTTGCATAGATCAGATGGCAGAGATATTCACAGACATCTTCAACCTCTCTTTACAACAATCTGAATCCCTATCTGCTTCAAGAACATGACCCCCATCATCCCAGTACCTAAGAAAAACTAAGCAGCATGCCTTAATGGCTGCTAGCTGGTGGCTTTGACATCCATCATTATGAAGTGCTTCAAAAGGATATTCATGGCACAAATCAATTCCAGCCTCCCGAACTATCTGGATATTCTACAATTTGCCTACTGCCGCGACAGGTCCACAGCAGACACCATTTCCCTGGCCCTGCACTCAACCTTGGAACACCTAGATAAAAGAACACCTATGTCAGACTCCCATTTATGGGCTACAGCTCAGCCTTCAACACTGTTATTCCCACAAAATCCATCTCCAAACTCCGTGGCCTGGGCAGTGGCAGCTCCCTCTGCAACTGGATCCTGAACTTCCTAACTCAGACCACAATTAGTAAGGATAGGCTACAGCATCTCCTCCATGATCATCCTCAACACCGTTGCCCCACAAGGCTATGTTATCAGCCACCTATTATACTCCTTGTATACCTATGACTGTGTGACCAAATTCCCCTCAGTTCGATTTTCAAGTTTGCTGATGACACCACCATAGTGGGTCGGATATCAAACAATGAGGAGACAATATACAGGAATGAGATAGACAATCTGGTGAACTAGTGCAGCAGCAATAATCTCTTCCTCCATGTCAACAAAATGAAGGAAATTGTCAACGACTTCAGGAAGCGTAAAGGAGAATGTGCCCCTGTCTACGTCAATGGGGACGAAGTAGAAAGGGTCGAGCGCTTCAAGTTTTTAGGTGTTCAGATTACCAACAATCTGTCCTGGTCCCTCTGTGCTGACGTTATAGTTAAGAAAGCCCACTAATGCCTCTACTTTTTCAGAAGACTAAGGAAATTTGGCATGTCAGCTACAATTTTCTTCAACTTTTACAAATGCACCATAGAAAGCATTTTTTCTGATTGTACCACAGCTTAGAATGGCTCCTGCTCTGCCCAAGACTGCAAGAAACTACAAAAGGTCATGAATGTAGCTCAATCGATCATAGAAATTATCCATTGACTCTGTCTACACTTCCTACTGCCTCCGCAAAGCAGCCAGCATAATTAAAAACCCCATGCATCCTTCTTCCTTTGGTAAAAAGATACAACAGTCTGAAATCATGTACCAACCTAATCAAGAAAAGCTTCTTCCTGCTGTTGTCAGACTTTTGAATGGATTTTCCTTGCATTAAGTTAACCTTCCTCTACATCCTAGCTATGACTGTAACATTACATTTTGCATTCTCTTGTTTCCTTCTCTATGAACAGTGTGTTCTATCTTTGTAATGCGCAAGAAATGATACTTTTCACTGTATGTTATTACATGTGACAATACTAAATCAAAACAAATCCCAAATAAATAAACTGCCTGCTGACAATTTTGAAAGGTAGGACTTGGAGCCAGAAGCTATGAGCCACTGCATTCAAAGGAAGGGGCTCACTCTTATTAAAGTTAAATTTGTATCCTGAAATATGACCAGACCTCTCTAGTATACAAAAAACTTCGGGAATTCAGTTGGACAGATCGCCGACATACAATAGTAGATTGTCCATATACAATGATACTCTCCACTTGATTCCTTCCTGACCAATCTCCACTATTTGTTTACTGTCGCAAAATGCCATAGCAAGAGGTTCAATACAATGGCAAATAATAGGGGAGAGGGGGCATCCTTAGTGCCCCGAGACAAAGAGAAAAAAACTGAATGCACATCGGTTTGTCCGAACTGGGGCGAAGGGACAGGGTACAGTATTTTGATCTAGGAGATGAGTTTTGGGCTGAACCCAAACATCCCGAGAGCATTAAATAAATAAACCCATTGCACCTGATCAAACGCTCTTTCGGGGTCCAGTGAGATTAACATATCTGGTAATTTGGAGGTGGCAGGCACATATATAATGTCAAATAGTTGCTGAATATTTGAGTACATGTGTTTATTTTTAATGAACCCAGTCTGGTCAAGCAAGATGATAGAGGGCAGAATGTCTTCAAGTGAATGGCCAGAATCTTAGAGATTATCAGTTTGAGATCTACATTCAGTAATGTGATCAATCTATAGGAGCTACAGATTTGGGGTCCTTATTCTTTTTAAGGATAAGCAAAATTGTCGCCTGAAGTCTGTGGGAGAGAATGGTTCATGTGCGATAGCAGGGTAGCCAACCTTTCCATAAATCTTTTGTGAAATTTGATAGGGTACCCATCTGGTTCAGAATATTTCCCATTTGGCATAGTTTTGGTCGCCCTAAAAACATCGATTGGTTTCTCCAATGCTGCGGCCTCTCTCCTGTCCACCATGAGGAGATTCAGTACTCTAAAGAACTCTTGAAAGTCTGCCTCATTGGCAATATTCTCCAAGTATAGAAGATTGAGTAAAAGTCCCTAAGCAGTTCATTTATTCACTGTGGATCAGTAGAGACCCCATTTGGAGTCTACATTTGTTGTATTAGACTTTTAGTGGAGAATTGGCGCAGCTGATCAGCTAGTAGCTTGCCTGCCTTGTCCCCATGTTCATAGTGTGTATACTTAGATTTGAACAGCACCTCTTCCGTTTAATGAGAAGACAAGGTTTCAAATTGGGCCTGTAGTAGTACATGTTCTTATATACCTCTGGACATGGGCCCTCAACGTATGCGGCATCAACATGTATGATATACTCCAGCAACTCTGATAATCTCCTACCTCTCTGCTTCATATCGTGCGCTGAGATATGATTGGGCCCATTAAATGATCCTTCAATGTCTCCCAAGCTGCCAAGACTCCCAGGGCATCATTAAACACTAATAAATCATTGATCTGGGTTAACAGAAATCTAACAAATTCATCAAAGAGCAAGTATTAAATTGCCAAGATGTATGAGGGCCCATCCTCTCCCCTACTACCAAGTCCATTGTCAAGGGAGCATGGTCTGAAATTACAATGCTTTTCATAGGAGCATTATTGTTCAAAGAGTAATCTATATGTGAATACGTTTAGTGGACATGTGAAAAAAAAAATATTCCCACTAGTTGTGTTAAGAAACCTCCATGGATCTGAACCATGCATTCCGTGAGAAATGATTTAATAATTTCTGCCAACTTGGAAGATACAGCAGATGTGGGGGTGGAGCGGTCAAGTGCGAGATTCAACCAACAGTTGAAATCTCCGCCAAGTATCAACTGGGATTAAAATCTGGAAATAGTGTGAAAAATGACTGGAAAAAGTTTTTACAGCCCCAGTTTGAGGCATACACATTGGCCATCACCAGGAGCATCCCATATAATTTACCCGTGACAATGACACATTAGCCATTTGAGCCAGAAATGAGATTGGCTACTACCAAGGGTAAAGACTGTGGATGAGGATTGTTGTCTCCTGGTGTGAAAAGTTGAGTGAAAGCATTGACTTCCCTACCCCCTATCTCTATAGACCCTAAAATAGTCCACTGGTTTGGGGTGGATTTCTTGGAGGAATGCAATTTGGGCACCCACTTGGTGAAGATGTAGAAATATCTTACCATGCTGAACTGAATGATTTTATCCCCTGACATTCCAGCTAGTGAATTTGATCGCTCTGAGATTGGAGCGTAAGGGCCCCCTAGCCAGCATCTACCATTCCTAACAGTAGCCTAGTATTCCTCACAGGGGAGTCTCCCCCCAACCAGTGACATAGGTAGACGTCAAACCCTAGGGCCCTATCCTCCCCACTCGTTATGGGGAAACAACCATGAGAAAGAGAAGGTGGGCTTGAAAGAGGCCAAACCATACCCGCAGAGAAAAAAGATTTAGCAAAGACACAAAAACACCCACACAGACCAAACCTGCAAACACAGAATCCACCCCTGCACTTGCCCTCCCAAACAGGGCATTTGTGTTTCCAACACCTCCTTATTGCAGCATCTTCACAGCACTCTGGATGGTATACGATCTCCACCTCTATTTCCATCACGGTCATAGGTGCTATAACTTGAAATACTAAATAACACTTAACCTAACAGTCGCAAAACCCATTACCCTTTCCTGGCTGATAATTTGATCTGGGTTTATAAAAAAAAATATCTGGTTTATAAAAAACAAATATCAGTTTACTTTCTCCATGCAGTCACCTGATTTAAAAGTCTGCTCCACAAGTTTTATCGCCACTGCTGGATCCGTGAACTTGCGCTTAGTTCCATTGTTAGGAATAATCCTCAAGTAGGTTGGAAAGCGAAGCCTGAACCTGACTTCAGGACAGTCACGTAGAAGTCATTTGACATCAGTAAAAGGCTGCCCTTCTCTGTGTCACTTCCAGGGTAAAATCTGGAAATATCAATAGTTTGTTTTCCTGGTACCTCAGAGTGATAGCTTGTGATGCTTGCTGCAGGATTCTGTCTCATACCGAGGTGTAATGTAAATGTGCAATAATGGGCCAAGGAACTTCTCCTGGTCTGGGTATGCAATCCAGAACTTACTCATCCTCAAATTCCAGCACATTCTTCAATAGCTGGGCAACAAAGTGTGATATTTAGGCACTCGATTCCCTCTGAAAGGCCTATCAGACGGATGTTATTTCATCTTTGACGTCCTACCAATCATCACATTTCTCCCTTAAGGACCTAATCTCCGATGTCAAATGACTTGGCTCTTCAGCTTGGAGATGGTGTTTCCACTAAATGCCTCTGAGTCCTCAAGCTCCTTCAAGCTGAAATCATGGGGGACGGTGACACTTTAGAGAGATTTAACAGATGATCTGAGCTCTTCTGGCAGCTCATCTATTTTGGCCTGCAATTCAACGGCCCAATGGTCCAACTTATTGTCCAATCTTTGCATGGCCTCTATAAGAGCTTCTCCTGTCCTTTCACTCAGCATGCCCCTGTTTCACTCCCCTGCCCCTGTTTTGGTTTACCTCCATTTTGCCAGTGCCAGTGCCTGTGGGTCTGCCCATTTCCTCCAGCTTGGAGCGCAGTTTCTTAGTCCATGCATCAAGCTGTTTTGCTGTTTGATCTATCAGAATTCTTACATGGATTGTTTTCCACCTCACTTCATCCCTAACTGGGTGAACAAAAGCAGCAAAGGGTTCCCAGCTGAGCTGCAAGTTGCTACTCTTCTCCCTCATTTTAATTCACCTTTGGTTGCGTGAAAATGAAACAGCACTGTATATCCAGGTTGATCTGATAGTTACAATTTTTACGACACAGGTGTTCTTCTCGGGCTGCTCCTCCACTTTAAACGACACTTGACTGAGTGAAAAAACTGCAAGATGGTTCCAGGCTGAACTACAAGTCTCAATATGCCCCTCAGCTCTAGCTGCAAAAAAAGCAATCCACAAGTAAAAATAGCTTGCAATTTGCAGCAGCACCTCGGTGGTTCCTGCTTCCCACTTTAATTCACACTTTCTTGAGTGAAAAAGAGAGAGTTTGCAGATTGAGCTGAAATCCACAGCCCCTGCCCTGCTGAGCACATACAATAAATTCCAACCAGCAGAAAGGAATCTAAAAATAAGCCTTTCCAGCCAGACTTTCGAAGTTCTTTCTTTGCAACTGAGCTCCAGGGTATTTTTAAAGCTTGCTTAATGTACAAATGGCCAGATTTCAAAAAGGATCTTGCCAGCTGTGAATCATGCTTCCTCTCACACCAGGTCCACGTTAGATCCTCATTATTAGACTTATAATTCTAAATTGCTATTCAGTTGAAATTTCGTTATTTGCTGTGGTGAGAATCAAACCAAGATCCCCAGAGCATTATCCTGGGTCTCTGAAATCTTGGTCAAGTGACAATGTCACTATGTCACTGCCCCCTGCTTTGTTTGATGTTTGTGTCCCTTTAAGAAAGATTTTCTTTTAAATAAAACATGATTTGTGTAGCTCATAACTTCAGTGGTTTCTTAGCTCACAGCTTCAGTGATGTAATTACTACCTGAGTGAAATTGTCCTTTTATTGCTACTTCAATGGGGTTACTTGTGTTCACTCTGGGATTAGTTTTATGATCCTGCATTGTTAAAAGAAAAGATCATGTGTTTTGGACAGTATTTCTTTCTTTCCATGAATTTAAGGTTTCAATTTTGAGAGTTCTGAGGCTGCAGTTCAGTTCTTAGTTTTAGCAGGGGCATCAAGCAGGAAAGAAGCTGAAGTCTCTCTCTGTCTCGCTGCTCTATTTATAAATTCTGCTGGTTATCTCAATACAATGTTTTGCCTTCTGGAAGGAAAGTGCAGGCTTCGAAAAGAGTCATTTCCAGTCAAGTAATCTATGCTGTGTCAAGCCTGTGAAAATGGTTTTGTCTGTGAAAGATTTTAGTTTGTTGGAACAGCTTTAATATTGAATTAAGGATTAATAAATTATTGTAGTTGTTTTCTTTTTGTATTTTTGTATGTAATTGATAAAAGAAATTGCTAATTTTCATTCTATACATATTAACTATATTTTTAAATAAACTTTGTTTGATAAAAGCCCCCTGGGGGGTTGTTGAATTATATCTGAAGTGAAACATATCATGCTCAACCTAATCAAATTCAAGATGCAAAACGTATGATTCAGGCAGTCTCTAAAATACTTTGGAGTTTCTAACCTGACCAATAACAATTGGGAGCTCAAGCGAGATTAAAATCTTAATTTAGGATTATTGAACTCAAAGTCAGTGATTGATGAGCACATTTGTGTTTTATTTTCAGGTGTTGTATTCAGGTTTAAATAGGGAGTGCCTTGTGGTATAATGGCTCTTTCAAGGCAAAGAAGTTTTTGGGGGCAGCATTTGTGTCTTTTGTAGAAGGATTAGTTTGTGAGCTTATCTGTAATAAGTGATGTCCTCTTGCCTGCACAGTTACTTGGTGATTTATCACATGAAGATGCTTTCTGTAGATCAGCCTCCAAGGTATGACAAAGGTAGGACAAAAAACATTAGTGGGAATTGTGTATAGACCATCAAACACTAATAGTGAGGTTCAGAATGGCATCAAGCCAATTACTGGGATTAAAAGCCAATAAATCCCCAGAGTCTGATACTCTACATCCCAGAAGGAAGTGGCCCTAGAAATAATGGAAACATTGGCGATCATTTCCCAGCATTCTGTAGATTCTGGAAGAGTTCCAATGGATTGGAGGGCAACTACTGTAATCTCACTTTTTAGAAAAGGAGGGAGTGAAAAAGCATGGAATTATAGACCGTTAGCCTGACATTGGTGTTGGGGAAAATGCTGGAGTCAGTTATTAAGGATGTAATAACTGAGCATTTGGAAAGCAGTGACAAGATCAATCCAATTCAATATGGATTCACTTGAGGGAAATTGTACTTGACAATTTTTCTGAAATTTTTTTGAGGATGTGACCCGACGCGCAGACAAGGGTGAACTCGTGGATATTGTATATCTGGACATTCAAAAGGCTTTTAACAAGATCCCATACAAGAAATTAGTGAGCAAAATTAAAGCTCATTGTACTGGGGGTAATGCATTGACGTGGATAGAGAACTGTTTTTTAGTGTGACAGGCACTGACTAGTGGAGTACCCCAGAGTTCAATGCTGGGACCCTAGCTATTCACAATATACATCCATGATTTGGATGAAGAAATTGAACACAATATCTCCAAATCTGCAGACAACATTCAGCTGGGTGGCAGTCTGTCTTGTGAGGAGGATGCTAAGAGGCTACGAGGTAACTTGGACAGGCTGACGGAATGGCCAACACTTGGCAAATACATTATAATGTGCATAATAGTGGCAAAAACATGAAGGAAGATTATTATCTGAATTGTGGCAGTTCAGGAAGAGGAGAAATACAGTATTGTTTGTTGTTCATTGTTCGTTGGAGCAAGCTGAGAGAGGATCAATTTGTGGCAGGTAAGCGATTAACAGTTTTTTAAGTCTTTTTGTGGGGTTTCTGTTTTTGAAAAAGTTACTTTGAAAGTAAAGCGGAAGTAGGCCGTAGGGTAAGTTGGGAAGGTTTCTTTTAAATATATACAGCTACTCACCTGGCAAATCACTCTTATTGTTCATTGGAGCAAGGTGAGAGGAGAATAGATTTGTGGAAGATAAATGATTAACTGTTTTTTAAGTTTTTTCACGAGGTTTCTGTTTTTGAAAAAGTTATTTTAAAAGTAAAGTGGAAGTGGGCTGCGGGATGAGCTGGGAACGATTTTTTTTAGCGTGCAAGGTATAAAAAGCAGGTTGTACTAATCAGTGCGCAGTGTCTTTAGCGGGCAGTGGAGTGAGCAGGGAACAGAGTGAGAGCTAAAGGGCTCATCGGGTTTAGGCGAAAAAGGCGAGACAAAGCAGGATTAATTCTTAACTTGTACTAACTTAAACCAGATAATTGGTTTGGAGGGATATGTGATGTGTTGTTCCTGCATGATGTGGGAGCTATTGGACCCAAGGTGATTCCCAGTGAGCATGTCTGCAGTAAGTGCTGGTTCCTTGAGGAACTCCAGCTCAAGGTTGATGAGCTGGATTCTGAGCTTCGGACACTTTGAAATATGAGGGAGGGGGGAGTTACCTGGACAGTGTGTTTCAGGAGACAGTCATACCTTTAGACTAACTGATTCAGCTGAGGGTCAGGGACATGAGGAGGTGGCTGCAAGTGAGGCAGGAAGTGAGGGGGGAAGAAGGCAGGAAGTGAGAAAAGGGCAGGAAGTGGGATGCAGGAGTTTGAAGAGCCTCAGTCTCTGATTCGATACAACAGGTTTGAGATTTTTACTCCTAGTGTGGACAAGAATGGGGTCTGCAAGAAGGACGAGCAAACTGCCCATGGTTCCTTGGTGCAGGGAGCTGTTGAAGCAGAGGAAGTAAAAAGAAATGTAGTGGTAATTGGGGATAGTATAGTTAGGAGCATTGACACAGTTCTTTGTGACCAGGATCAAGAATCCCGAAGGTTGTGTTGCCTGCCTGGTGTTCAGGTCCAGGATATCTCATTTGGGCTGCAGAGGAAGTTGGAGTGGGAAGGTAAGAATCCAGTTGTCGTCATCTACGTAGATGCCAATGATATAGACAGGAACAAAGGATCTGCAGAAGGAGTATGAAAAGCTAGAAGCCACATTAAAAAGCAGAACCAACATGGTGGTAATCTCTGGATTATTACCTAAGCCACGAGCGAATTGGCGCAGGGTCAATAAGATTACGGAGGTGAATGTGTGGCTCAAAGTTTGGTGTGGGAGGAATGGGTTTGAATTCATGGGACATTGGCGCCAGTATTGGGGAAGATGGGACCTGTTCCGATGGGATGGTCTTTGTCTGAATTGTGCTGGGGCCAGAGTCCTGGCAAATCGTATAACTAGGGCTGTAGATAGGGCTTTAAACTAAAAAGTGAGGGGGAAGGTTCAGGGGTATGGGGAATTAGAAAATCAAAGGTAAAACAGAGGGTATGAGTGCAGGTTAATGTTGAGGACATTCAACTAGTTAAAGGAGTCGAGGGGTCAGGAGAGATTAATAGCATTTCAACAAATTAGGATCCAGGTAAATGCTAGCGTAAAGACATTTTACCTGAATGCATGCAGCATTCAAAACAAGGTGAATGATGGCACAAATCAGTACAAATTGATATGATCTAGTGACCATTACAGAAATATGGTTGCAGGGTGACTGGGACTGGGAACTGAATATCCAGGGGTATCAGACATTTCAGAAGGATAGATAGGAAGGAAAAGGAGGTGAGGTAGCTCTGTTAATAAAAAATAACATCCGGGCAGTAGTGAGAGATGATATAGGCTCTAATTTGCAAAATGTGGAATCGTTGTGGATAGAAATAAGGAATAATGAGGGGAGAAAGTCATGGTGAGTGTGGTCTATAGGCCCCCAAACAAAAACCTTGAGGTGGGGCGGGCTATAAACAAGCCATAAATAAAACTATAAATAATGGATGCGTGCAAAAATGGAATGGCAATAATCATGGGGGATTTTAACCTGCATATTAATTGGTTGACTCAAGTCGGACTTGGTGGACTTGAGGAAGAGTTCTTAGAATGTTGTTGGGATAGATTCCTCGAACAGTATGTTACAGAACCTACTAGGTTAGCGAGTTATCTTGGATCTAGTCCTGTATGATGAGATAGGTAGAATTAAAGATCTTCTCGTGGGATTATTGATCACAATATGGTTGAATTTCTAATACAGATGGAAGGTGAGAGAGCAGGGTCCCAAACCAGTGTCCTCTGCTTGAACAGAGAGGAGTATGATAGGATGAGGGTGGAATTAGCTAATGTAGATTGGGAGCACAGACTAGTTGGTAGGACAGCCGAGGAACAGTGGAAGATTTTTAAGGAGACTTTTCTCAGTACTCAGCAAAAATATATTCCAGTGATAAAGAAGGAATGTAGGAAAGGGATAACCAGCTGTGGATAATGAAGGAAATAAAGGAGAGTATTAAATTAAAAACCAATGCATACAGAGTGGTTAAAACTGGTAGGGAATTAGAAGATTGGGAAAGCTTTAAAAGCAACAAAGAACGACCAAGAAAGCGATGAAGAAAGGAAAGATAGATTATGAAACTAAACTAGCGCAAAATATAAAAACTGATAGTAAAGGTTTTTACAAATATATAAAAAGGAAAATAGTGGCTAAAGTAAATGTTGGACCCTTAGAAGACGAGAAGGGGAAGTTGATAATGGGAAATGAAATGGCGGAGGCCTTAAACAAGTTTTTGTGTCGGCCTTCACAGTAGAGGGCACAAATAGCTTACCGAACATTAACAGTCGTGGGACTTAGAGGATGAGATCCTTAAAACAATTACTATTACTAAAGAGTGCTTGGTAGACAAATGGGATGAAAGGTAGTGCTTGGTAGACTAATGGGCCCAGATGGAATGCATACAGGGTACTGAAAGAAATAGCAGAAGTAATAGCAGATGCATTAGTAGTAATTTATTAAAATTCTCTGGACTCTGGAGAAGTGCCAGCTGATTGGAAAACAGCTAATGTTACACCACTGTTTGAAAAAGGAAGTAGACAAAAGACGGGTAACTACAGGCCGGTTAGCCATAATTGGAAAAATGCTAGAATCCATCATTAAAGAAGCAATAGCAGGAAAAGAATGAAAAAGAATGGTTCGATCAAGCAGATGCAGCATGGATTCATGAAGAGAAAGTGATGTTTAACAAATCTACTGGATTTTTATGAAGATGTAACAAGTGTGGTTAGAGGGGAACTAGTGGATGTGGTGTTTTTAGATTTCCAGAAGGTGTTTGATAAGGTGCCTCACAAAAGGTTGATGCAGAAGATTAAGGTACATGGGGTTGGGGGTGAAATGTTAGGGTGATTTGAGGATTGTTTATCTAACAGGAAGCAGAGAGTTGGAATAAATGGATACTTTCTAGTTGGCAGTTGGTGACGAGTGGTGTGCCGCAAGGATTGGTGCTGGGGCCTGAGCTGTTTACCATATACATAGACGATCTGGACCAAGTGTAGGGTAACAAAGTTTGCTGATGACACAAAAATGAGTGGGAAAGCGAATTGCGTGGAGGACGCGGAAAGTCTACAGAGGGATTTGGATAGGCTAAGTGAGTGGGCGAGGATGTGGCAGTTGGAGTATAACTTTGGCAAGGGTGAGGTTATTCATTTTGGAAGGAATAATAGTAAAGTGGACTTATTTAAATGGTGAGAAACTACGGCATGCTACTGTGCCAAGGGACCTGCGTGTCCTTGTGCATGAATTGCAAAAACTCAGTCTGCAGGTGCAGCAGGTGATCAAGAAGGCAAATGGAATGTTGGCCTTTATCGCAAGAGGGATGGGATATAAAAGCAAGGAGATCTTGCTGCAACTGTACAAGGTATTGGTGAGGCTGCAACTAAGTACTGTGTACAATTTTGGTCCCCTTATTTGCGAAAGGATATATTGGCCTTGGAGAGAGTGCAGAGAAGGTTCACCAGGTTAATACCAGAGATGAGGGGGTTAGCTTATGAGGAGAGATTGAGTAGATTGGGCCTGTACTTATTGGAGTTTAGAAGGCTGAGGCATGATCTTATAGAGACTTATAAGATAATGAAAGGGCTAGATAGGATAAAGGCAGAGAGATTCGTTCTACTTAGAAAACAAACAAGAACTAGAGGACACAGCCTCAAAATAAGGGTGAGTCAGTTCAGAATAGAGTTGAGGAGGAACTTCTCTCAGAAGATAGTGAATCTCTGGAATTCTCTGCCCATTGAAGCGTGGAGGCTACCTTGTTGAATATGTTTAAGTCACAGGTAGATAGATTTCTGATTAATAAGGGAATTAAGGGTTATGGGGAGCAAGTGGGTAAGTGGAACTGAACCACTTTCAAATCAGCCATGATCTTATTGAATGGCAGGGTAGGCTTGAGGGGCTCGATGGCCTACTGCTGCTCCCATTTCTTATGTTCTTATGTAACCTGGATGTCATGATGGAACAGTCGCTGAAGGTTTGCAAGTACAGCAGGTGGTGAAGAAAGCTAATGACCTTCATAGCAAGAGGATTTGAGTATATGAGTAGTGATGCCTTGCTGCAGTTATTACAGGGCCCTTGGTGAGGCCTCACTTTGAGTATTGTATGCCCTGGTGTTGTATTGCATTGACTTCCTTAGTGTTACTTAGCAGGCTTTCCACCTCCTGAGGGTAAGAATATGCCCATTTTTCTATCACTGCCCTCTTCAGTGCCTCCAGAGCAGCATCAGAAACCTTTTGCTGCAAGCATTTCTACGTTAAATGGTTTCCTTTCGTCTGCAACCTGCGTATCCTTTTCCTTTTAAAAATGTATATTTAAGTAGTGTCAAAGATACCTGATAATCAACTCCCTACCAACTGAGTATACCCCCCCTAACCCCAAATCAAGCAGGCCAATTGGCCATTACCTAACACAGGACACTGAGTAAGCAGTACAAATATTATATGAATGCCACAAGCAAGTATCTAAATTTTTCAAAAGAGTAATTCAGTGTAGTAGCTCTAGAGGACATCCAAAGAGTTCATACTTGAACCATCTTATGTGAATAGAAAATTTTTGTAAATATTTTACATGGTGTCATGGTAGAGAGATTTCTATTGCACATCTGTACCTGGACTGTCTTGTAGGTTTGAGATTTTGTGTTCTTCTATTAATAAACTTTTTGAAATATGCATAAACAATATAATAATAGAGTCTTCATTTTCTTAGGATCTGCAAAGAATTCTGGATTTAGGGCATTTCACTGCCGCGCTAAATTTAACATGGAATATGAAAAATGCTGACTACAATGTGGCTGTTATTAAGAAATGCATCCAGCTTCTAGACTCTGAAATGATTAGGTAATGTTTAACAATAGGTTTTTACGATAACTTAATTTTCTGCATTGTTTTCTACAAGTTAGAAATTCGAATACTACTTATTCCAATTTTCCCATTTTTTCCCTCCAAAATACTAATTTGTATTAGCATATAATTTTAAAGATATCAGCTGTTCTTAAGTCCCTCATCTATATGTCTATTCATCATGTGTTATTCTGGACAGCAAATGTTGACAGGCCCAATCTTGTTCTCATCCAAAATCCATTTTCCTTCAGATGTTACCAAAATTTGAGATAGCCTGATTATTTTATAGTTCAAAGTTAATGGAGACACTGAGATTCATTGTGGCAGATCTGCTGTCACTCTGCCTGAGGTTAACTAATTCAGCATAAATCTGTTATTGAACCAAGAGTTAGGATTTCATACTGATCCCACATGAATTTGTGGTAAATCTTTGGAAACTTATTTGTATGTTTGCAACAGCTGGCTATAATCACAGAAAGCTCGCTTTTTTACTATCAAATAAATCGGTTGGATTAATAATTGGTGTTGCTAAATTCTTACTGAGTTCTTACCACTCCAATCCAACGCCGGCATCTTTACATCATGACTACTATCGACACCGCATACTGCCGGATCCAAGTGGAGAGGATCTCCAAGAGGATTGCACATATCGACACAGACATCAAGTTTCTACAGAGATGCAAGAAAGCAGACAGGATACCAAAGGGACTACAGATCACGAACCCACTCAGGTCAACCTATAACACGGACTACGCTGAGAGGCTTTGCCGTCGCACCTCTCTCACACTCCTCAATCACCTCATACACCAGCTCTATAGCAAACGCCGCACCCTGGAAAGTAAAATGGAATACATATTCTCAACTTGCACTCAGGACGCAGACCAGCTGCGAAACTTTGCCAAGCAGATGAGACAAAGAAACTACACCATTTACATGCACACCAAGAACAGGAAACTTGAAAAACTCGGCATCGCCACCAGCAACAACCAAACCTCCCTTGGCACCACAGTAGAAAACAACACTACCGCAGGGAGGTCCATTGTCAACTTGTCGGACTACACACTTCAATCAGAGGAAATCGAAGTTCTCAGCCGAGGGCTCAATTTCTGTCCCACCACCAAAATGGATCCCATCAGTCTTGCAGCAGATACAGAGGAATTCATCAGGCGAATGAGGCTGCGAGAGTTCTTCCACAAACCCCAAGAGGCCAATAGTGGACTCAATGAGATAGCGAATGAACCAGAACAGCCGACAGAGGGATCCGCAGTGCAGCAACCGAAGAGGAATGAATCCAATTGGACTCCTCCGGAAGGCCGCTGCCCCCGACTGGACATGTATGCCCAAGCCATCAGGAGGTACGTGAACACCAGATTTATCAACCGCACTTACAAGACAGTCCCGAACATCACCCAAGTACAACGCAAGGCCATCCGTGCTCTCAAGACCAACCGCAACATTGTCATCAAACCAGCAGACAAAGGAGGCGCCACCGTCATACTGAACAGAACGGACTACTGTGAAGAAGTGTACCGACAACTAAACAATGAGAAACACTACAGACAGTTACCAGCAGATCCGACCAAAGAACACACTCGTCAACTCAACACTCTGATCGAAACCCTTGATCCGGACCTTCAGAACACCCTCCGGGCTCTCATTCCATGTACTCCCCGCATTGGAGATCTCTACTGCCTCCCAAAGATACACAAGGCAAACATACCCGGCCGTCCCATCGTATCTGGCAATGGGACCCTGTGTGAGAACCTCTCCGGCTATATCGAGGGCATCCTGAAACCCATCGTACAAAGAACCCCCAGCTTTTGTCTTGACACTACGGACTTCCTGCAGAAACTCAGCACACATGGAGCAGTAGAAACAGGGACACTCCTTGTCACAATGGATGTCTCGGCGCTCTACACCAACATCCCCCACGACGATGGTATTGCTGCAACTGCCTCAGTACTCAATGCCAACAACTGCCAGTTTCCAGATGCAATTTTACAACTCATCCGCTTCATCTTGGACCACAATGTCTTCACCTTCAACAATCAGCTTTTCATCCAGACACACGGAACAGCCATGGGGACCAAATTCGCACCTCAGTATGCCAACATCTTCATGCACAGGTTCGAACAAGACTTCTTCACCACACAAGATCTCCAACCAAGGTTATATACTAGATACATTGATGACATCTTTTTCCTTTGGACTCATGGTGAACAATCATTGAAACAACTGTATGATGATATCAACAAGTTCCATCCCACCATCAGACTCACCATGGACTATTCTCCAGAATCAGTTGCATTCTTGGACACACGCATCTCCATCAAGGACGGTCACCTCAGCACCTCACTGTACCGCAAACCGACAGACAACCTCACAATGCTCCACTTCTCCAGCTTCCACCCTAGACACGTTAAAGAAGCCATTCCCTATGGACAAGCCCTCCGTATACACAGAATTTGCTCAGATGAGGAGGATCGTGACAGACACCTCCAGACACTGAAGGATGCACTCGTGAGAACAGGATATGGCGCTCGACTCATCGATCGACAGTTCCAACGTGCCACAACGATAAACCGCACTGATCTCCTCAGAAGACGAACACGGGACACGGTGGACAGAGTACCCTTTGTTGTCCAGTACTTCCCCGGAGCGGAGAAGCTACGACATCTTCTCCGGAGTCTTCAACATATCATTGATGACGATGAACATCTCGCTAGGGCCATCCCCACCCCCCCACTTCTTGCTTTCAGACAACCGCACAACCTCAAACAGATCATTGTTCGCAGCAAACTACCCAACCTTCAGGAGAACAGTGACCACAATACCACACAACCCTGCCACAGCAACCTCTGCAAGACATGCCAGATCATAGACATGGACGACATCATCAAACGTGAGGATACCATTCACCAGGTGCACACGGTACATACTCTTGCAACTCGGCCAACGTTGTCTACCTAATACGTTGCAAGAAAGGATGTCCCGAAGCATGGTATATTGGGGAGACCATGCAAACACTACGACAGCGGATGAATGAGCATCGCTCAACAATCACCAGGCAAAACAGTTCCCTTCCTGTGGGCGAACACTTCAGCAGTCATGGGCATTCGGCCTCCGACCTGCGGGTAAATGTTCTTCAAGGGGGCTTTCGTGATACACGACAGCGCAGAGTCGCTGAGCAGAGACTGATAGCCAAGCTCCGCACACATGAGGACGGTCTTAACAGGGATCTTGGCTTCATGACACACTATCTGTAACCCCCGTAACTTGCCTGGGTTAGCAAAAAACCTCACTTACTGTGCTGTCTGGAGAAAATACACAATTCTCTAACAATGCTCAGGATCCCCTTCACACACATTGTTAGCCACTTTAACACTTGAATAGCAGGTTAGATGTAAGGATTCGCATTCTAATCGGCAATCTCTGACTGTCTGTGCTGATGTGTGCTATTGCAGACCAGAACACTGCACTTGCCTGATGAAGACACGGGAGTGTGGAAAGCTCGCTTTTTTACTATCAAATAAATCGGTTGGATTAATAATTGGTGTTGCTAAATTCTTATTATAATCACAAATTACAGCCTTCCTGAAGCTGAAAAATTTGGAGCCTGTCCAATTATTTGGGTGTGATTCCCAGAGCTTACCTCTGTAGCTCCTAGCCAAAATCCCCTCCACTTTCTGTACTGGACAGATAAAGATTTTTTTCTTTAGAAAATTCACCTTTCTATGCAGTCCCATACCGAATCACACCAATTGGGGCCCATATCCATCTAAATGCCAGTATATATAATTTTATGAGATGTACCATATGTGATCCTGTAATAAGCCAGGCAACTTTCTTCACGCTATACTTTGATAGTTTTGTTATGTGTAAGACAGAACTTTGACAATTCCTTACAAGGCATAAAGAAAACTCTAGTGCAACAACAACTGCCATTTTCTGGTGGGTTTGTATCCTTTTGGAATTATAATGAGAGACTAATAGAGATTTCATTGATTTCTAAAGTACATATTTGGCTGACAGTTGAAGAGGGAAAAGGGGTTGCAAATCTGCAGCATCCTGGTATACTTCTGCTGTAAATAAAGCTTAAGCTTACCAGAATAGCTGGAATTTGGGCTGGGACCAAATATGCCTTCACCAATCTTTGTGTATTTTCGTTTAGTTTTGGGGTGCACCGTTTTCCTGCTCAAATATAGGCAGCAGCATTGGATAGTATAGGGCCATTACTGTGCTCCAAACTTTGTGAGTTTCTGCATCTTCAATCTGTTGCTTAGAGGCTTCAGGGTGAATTGAACAGATTGACTTAGTGAGCAAACACTTGGCAAATGCAAATGCATAACTGTAAGGCTATCCACTTTGGCAAAAACAAGAAGGAAGATTATTATCTGAATGGTGACATTTTTAGGAAAAGGGTAAGTACAACATAACCTGGATGTCATAGTGGAACAGTTGCTGAAGATTAGCATCCCGCTACAGCAGTAGGTGGTGAGGAAAATTAATGCCAAGCTAGCCTTCGACAGTTGCTCGAAGAATACTCACACGTGGAATTGCCGGAGTCTGCGCCCCTTCCTTCTCCTCTTCCTCCTCCTCTCTCCTCTCTCTTCTCCAGTGAGTGGTAAAGCTTGGGCCTCCTCTGCCCACAATTCATTCTCCTGATCTTCTTCCTCAATCAAAAGGACAGTAAGATTAATGGGTTGCAATGCAAAAGCCATTACGTCAATCTGAAGGGTGGGGGGAGAATTTGGGGAAGAAAAAGACAGATGGAGAGGTTAGAGAACTCTGCTTACCCCTACCCCAGCAACACAACCCCCTATTCTCCCCCACCCGCACACCTCCCCTCCCCGTTCAACCAGCAACTCACTGCCTGTGTTGCTGGGAGAACGTGGAGGGTGGAATGGTGAGAGAGGAAGTGGGGGGGGTGGTGACTTTATTGCTGAGCCACCTCAACCTCAGCTGCTGATCCAGAGGAAACACCTAGATGTAGTGGGAAGGTGAGGAAAATTAAGATGTGATAGGCGCCTAGTTGGCACGGGTTAAAGTAGGTACAAGTGTAGCGAGGTCACCACTGCATTTTGTAACTAATAATAAATTATGCCATTTATTCACAGATACCCTCCACCCTGCCATTTAATGTTGCCAAGCTTGGTGGATCCATGCACATGCCTAGCAGTTCATTTCTGTGGAGTGTCAGAATGGCTGCTCTATGTCTTGTCCACAGTTAGGACAGAATAAAGAAACCCTGCTGCAGACAATCCCCCAAACTGGCCACCTTTTGTGAGAATCCATTCATGAAAGGAGTGAAGACCTCAACCCCCCGTGATGTTTATCGGCATGGTACATTTAGCGCTCTGCTAGGCTGGAGTAAAACATTTTGCTGAGGATGAGAGAAACAACGTTTTGTCCTCACTGCAAGTCATCATCATTCTTCGGCTGTGTCTGGCCAATGGCTTCAGCCCTCCAGCCATTGCAAATGTGCAACAAAATGGTTAGGTGATGTTGGTACCACATTATTGGTGTGACCTTATACCCATTGTGTGAGATCGCACAGCCTACTACTCCGCTCATCCCTGAATGGAGAGGTGATCAGGGCATTCCTTGCTTGTCAGGCAATTCTGGCCATTCCACTGCTCAGCGTTCTTTCTCCTCCTCAGTTTTGTTAGGCCCATTACTCCTCAACATCTTCCTGATCTGAAGAGATCTGATGCTCGCCCATCTCCTTCAGGTCCCTCCTCTATAGCACTAGGTTGTGGAGAGCGCAGCAAGCCATAATAATGTGGCCCTGTCAAAGCTGATAAACATATCAGCCCTTTGAGGCTGTATTGTAGATCACCCTCTGACTGGTACAGGCACTGGAATTATCTTTAACAATCTGATCGCTTGCTCCACCAGGACACACATTACAGTGTGAGCCTCATTGTATCAAGTCTCTGCAGGTGTTCGTGGTCTCTGCACTGGCGTCATTAGCCACTTCCTGAGTGGGTACCCGAGGAGCTATCCCTCCAGTTTCAGGTCTCCTCTCAAAGACAGCGGGGACTTGTGAGTGGCCCAAGATATAACTGTGATGAGTGCTCCCCAAAAATAGGTACACACTTGAATGAGGCATATTGTGTGGTTGCAGATGAGTTGAATGTGAAGGAATGAAATCCTTTATGGTTCCTGAAAGGCGTCACATTCTGTCATGGTGACATGAGTCACATGAATGCAATCTATCAGATCTTGCACCTGGGGCATCCCCTTAAAGTGGCTGAAGCCCATGGATGGCACTGGTGTCCTGATTCGCCTGGTCCTGGTCAAAGCTGATAAATGTACCAGTCCTAACATAAAGGGCATCTGTCATCTGCCTATTACATTTGTGAATGGTAGACTGGGAGATACCTCAGATATCAGAAACATTCAGAGCAGCTGTAACTTTAAGGGCCACAGGCATTGGGTATCCTCCAGTTCCATAGGTGCCAGCTCTTGTAATACAAGGTAGAGATGATCCACTTTCCCCGCCAAACACAGCCTTATCTGATTCTGCAGCTCAAACAACTAAATGGAGGAACAGTGCAAGCTGTGTACTGCTAAGACTAGAACTGAAAGACACTTCTATATTTTTGGGGCTTGTGCTCAACAGAGTTAACATTTGTCTCCAGTCTGTGCAACTTTATCTAGCTTTGGCTATTGAACTGGCATATTTGACACCCCAAAGAATTGTAAATTAGTTGCTTCAATGCAGGAATATTTTTGACCGGTACTGTCTCTGGCCTTGCTCCTTCACATGTGATCCTGCTTCCTGACATCTGCAGTCCACTGGCCCTCACCACTCACAGCAACATGTTGTTATCTATGCTGCTGGTCAATTACAATCAGTAGAAACGCCAACTCACAGGCTCCATGGTTCTCACAAATCACGCACAGAAAGAGTGAGTTGACCTAACAGGGTCCTGACCCTCATCTCTCCATGCATCTGCTTCCCAATACCTGTGTGAATTTCAGCTCTCCCTCACACCAGCCCCTCTGACAATACAGCCACATAGCTTTTCCTATGCTCCAGCGGGATCAATAGTGTTGAGCCTCTACTGTTACATGCCATTTGGCCCACATATTACGTCTTCTCCCCCCCCCCGCAACACCACTAAAGAAAATTAGTCTCACCAGTGCGCTAATCTTTATTAGAGTGAATACATGATAACAAGGTCTGCATCCTGCCGAGTGTCTCAAAAATGGTACCAGTCATGATACTGAACATGGTGTCTGCTGTCACCATCCTACTTGACACCCCAAAGAATTGTCAATTAGTTGCTTTGGCAATAACATTCACCTTGATAAGTCTCTGATGCTGTTCAGTTGAACATCCTTGCATGATAACAATAAATGCGCTCTCACTGCTGTACCTGACTGTTAGAGTTTGCAGAGAAGTGCATTTGAATTTCCTGTAATAACTTCTAGCCTCACACTATTGGTTTTAGTGGCTTTAGGTTTCACTGCATTTGCCTCCTCACCACAAAGTGAGAGTCTGTAGCACTTCATGAGAAAGGGTAGCTTTCTATCATTGATACCCCAACATTTCACTTGTAGCCTGACCTCTTACAAAGCAGGACACCAGGACCACATAGATAACCCATGTACTGTCCTTCTACTGTGATGGCCTCCCATCCAATTTGCAGCTACTAAAAAGAAAGGACACCTATTGAGCAACTGTTTGCACACAAATCCAGCATGGAGGAAGCGAGAAGCAGTTGCAGCCAGCACATCCCCTTGGAAAAAGCGACGGCCCGATATGCAGGGGTAAGGTTTTTGAGCTATCCACCCACACCTTCCAACCACCTTCTCCCCCTCCACCACTGAAAACGACAGTGACCTTCACCTCAGGCCCTAAACTGGACTTCTGCGTTTCCAGCATGCTCTCTGGTGTCTCTTGAGTGCTGGACTGTCCAAGAAGTAATAGCCACTTGAATGCTCACCTCCAAAGTTTCTCTGAACTGAAGGTAGCAGGTTTGTCCTTATGTAGACCTGTTGTAAATGGTGTCGCATGACATCATGCCAGTGTCAGCTGAATATTAAGTGCGGCCTCAGTATCCAGCATGAGTGCTTGCTAATGATTTGCTGATGCATTCAAATTAGGTTTGCGTCCTTCTTCAGCATATTCCACAACAATTGCCAGTGAGATTAGCTCAAAATCAGGAAACATGATCTCGCTGGCAAAATTCATGTTTTTTTTTCAAACTCTCCAGATTTTGAGCTTGCATAGCCGTTCCTATACATGGAGAGATTGGGCTCAAGATCCTGTCCATTGTCTTTTGGTTGAAACATTCAACTGTTCAAGCAAAAATCAAAAATTGTGTGACATTACTTCCAACAAGAGCTAGAGAAATGCTTCCCACGACCTGCTCAGTATTGATAATTAACACTTATTATCTGATCTATAGTATAGAGTCATAGAGGTCACAGCATGGAAGCAAGTCTTTTGGCCCAACTTGTCCATGATGTCCTTATAATTTTTTTTTTAAACTCTAAGATAATCCCAATTACACACGTTTGGTCCATATCCCTGTATACCCATCGTACCCATGTAAATATCTAAATGCTTTTTAAAAGATAAAATTGTACCCACCTCTACTACTACTTCTGGCATCTTCTTCCAGACACTCATCACCCTCTGTGTGAAAAAATTGCCCCTCACTCATGTTAAACCTATGCCCTCTAATTTTATATTTCTCCTCACACACCTTAAACCTATGCCTTATAATTTTAGACTCCCCTGCCTTTGGAAAAAGATATTGACTTGTCTGTGTCCCTCATTATTTTATAGACATCTATAAGATCACCCGTCAGCCTCCTGTGCTCCAGAGAAAAAAGTCCCAGTTTATTCAACCTTTCCTTAAAGCTCAATCCATCAAGTCCCGGTAGCATCCTAGAAAATCTTTTCTGCATTCTTTCTAGTTTAATAATATCCTTTCTATAACAAAGTGACCAGCATTGCACACAATATTCCAAGTGTGGCTTTATCAATGTCTTGTACAACTTCAACAAGACATCCCAACTTCTGATTTCAATGTTCTGAACGATGAAACCTAACATGCTGAATGCCTTCTTCACCACTCTGTCCACCTATGACTTTATTTTCAAGTAGCTATGAACATGTACCCCTAGATCTCTTTGTTCTGTAACTCTCCCAACACCCTACCATTAACTGAATAAGTCCTACCCTGGTTCAATCTACCAAAATGCATTACCTTCCATTTGTCTAAATTAAACTCCATCTGCCATTCGTCAGCCCACTGGCCCAATTGGTCAAGGTCTCGCTGCAATTGGAGATAACCTTCCTCACTATCTACCATGCACCAATCTTGATGTCATCTGCAAACCTACTAACCATGCCACTTATATTCCCATCCAAATCATTAATATAAATGATAAATAACAGTGGATCCAGCACCGAACCCTAAGGCACACCACTGGTTACAGACCTCTAATTTGAAAAATAATTCTCTACAGTCACTCCCTGGCTTCTGTCAAGAAGCTAATTTTGTATTGATTTAGATACCTCACCCTGGATCCCATGAGATTTATCTTCATGCAACAACCTACCATGTGGTACCTTGTCAAAGGCCTTGCTAAAGTCCATGTAGACAACATCAGCTGCATTGCCCTCATCTACCTTCTTGGTTACCCCTTCAAAAAACTTAATTAAATTTGTGAGACATGATTTTCCACTCACAAAGCCATGCTGAATGTCTCTAATCAGTCCTTGCATCTCTAAATGCCTGTAGATTGTCTCTGAAAATACCTTGCAACAATTTACCCACCACAGATGTGAGGCTAACTGGCCTGTAGTTCCCAGGCTTTTCCCTGCAGCCTTTTTTAAAAAAAGCCACAACATTTGCTACTCTCCAATTTTCAGGCACCTCAGCCATGAATACCGATGATTCAAATATTTCGGCTAGGGTGCCCGCAATTTCCTCCCTAGCCACCCAAACATCCTGGGATATACCTCATAAGGTCCCACAGATTCATCTACTTTGATGCACTCCTTCTCTGTATTATATACACTCCTCAAGATATCAATATTTAATTCCTTAAGTTTCCTAACATGCATGCTTTTCCCAACAGTAAATACTGATGAGAAATATTCATTTTAGGATCTCACCCATCAACCCAGGTTGATAAAGTTGTTAAAAAGGCGTACGGTGTGTTAGATTTTATTAGTAGAGAGATTGAATTTAGGAGCCATGAGGTTATGTTACAACTGTACAAAACTCTGGTGCGGCCGCACTTGGAGTATTGCATACAGTTCTGGTCGCCGCATTATAAGAAAGATGGGGAAGCATTGGAAAGGGTGCAGAGGAGGTTTACCAGGATGTTGCCTGGTATGGTGGGAATGCCTTATGAGGAAAGGCTGAGGGACCTGAGGTTATTTTCATTAGAGAGAAGAAGGTTACGCGGTGACCTAATTGAGGCGGATAAGATGATCAAGGGATTGGATAGGGTGGATAGTGAGAGCCTTTTTCCTCGGATGGTGATGACCAACACGAGGGGACATAACTTTAAATTAAGAGGTGGTAGTTATAGGACGGATGTCAGAGGCAGGTTCTTTACACAGAAGGTGGTGAGAGCGTGGAATGCCCTGCCTGCAGCAGTTGTGGACTCGCCTACTTTGGGGGCATTCAAATGTTCGGTGGATAGGCATATGGATGATATTGGAATAGTTTAGGTTAGAGGGTCCACTGGCCGGTGCAACATCGAGGGTCGAAGGGCCTGTACTGCGCTGAAATGTTCTATGTTCTATGTTCTATCTCTTGTGGATCCACACAGATGACCTTGTTGGTTCTTAAGAGGCCCTACGATCTCCCTTGTTCCTCTTTTGCCCTTTATGAATTTGTAGAAGCTCTTTGCGTTCTTCTTTGTCTTATCTGCCAAAACAATTTTGTGTCCCCTTTTTGCCATCCTGATTTCTCTCTTAATTCTATTCCTACACCCCCTATACTCTTCAAGAGATTCACTTGATCCCAGCTGCTGTCATGTGCCTCTTTTCTCTTGACCGGGGCTGAATATCCTGAGTCATCCAAAGTTCTCAACTTCTGCGAGCTTTGCCCTTCACTCTAAGAGGAACCCTCTGAACCCTCGTTTACACGCTTTTGAAAGCATGCCACTTACCAGACATCTCTTTTCCTTCCCACTGACTCCCCCAATTAACTTTTAAAAGTTCTTACCTGATACCATCAAAATTGGCCTTGCCCCAATTTTGAATATTAACTTTTGGGACAGACCTATCATTCTCCATAGCTATCTTAAAACTAATGGAATTTTGGTCACTAGTCCCAAAGTGATCCCTCATTAATATTTCTGTCACCTGCTCTTCCTTATTTCCCAAGAGGACGTCAAGTTTTGCCCCCTTTCTAGTTGAGCCATCTACATACTGAATGAGAAATTCCTCCTGAATACATTCAACAAATTTCTCTCCATCCCACCCTCTAATACTATGGCTGTCTCAGCAAATATTGGGAAAATTAAAATCTCCAACTATTATAACCTTATTTTTCTTGGAGCTAACTGTAATCTCCTTTCATATTTGCTCCTCAATTTCCCACTATTTGCGAGTCTATAGTACAACCCTATCAAAGTGATTCCCCCTTCTTATTTCTCAGTTCTACCCATATAGACTCAGTGGCTGAACCCTCAGATATATCCCTTCTCAGTACGGCTGTGATGCTTTCCCTAATCAAAAGTGCAACTTCCTCTCCTCTCTTACCTTCTGTTCGATCTTTCCTATAGCATCTGTACCCTGGAACATTAAGTTGTCAGTCCTGTCCCTCGCTTAGCCATGTTTCAGTAATTGCTATAATATCCCAGTCCCATATACTCATCAATGCCCTGAGTTCATCTGCCTTGCCCATCAGGCTTCTTGCATTGAGACAAATGCAATTTAATCTGGACTTCCCTTGCTCTCTGTCTTGCTTCTGTCAGATCTGTTTGGTACTAGGATTACTGACACTGCCTTTACTAATTAATGTGCTCTCTTTAACTTGTGTGCTGTCCTCAAACTTCCCTTCTGTGTCCCTATTGTTTTGGACCCCACCCCCTCACCAAACTAGTTTAAAATCTCCCGAGTGGCTCAAGCAAATCTCCCCGCCAGGATATCAGTCCCCCTCCAGTTTAAATGTAACCCATCTTTCTTGAACAGATCAGCCCTTCCCCAGAAAAGATCTCAATGATCTAGAAGTCTAAATCCCTATCCCCTGCACCAACTCTCAAACCAGGCATTCATCTGTCTAATCCTCCTATTCCTACTGTCACTAGCACATGGTATTGGTAGTAGCCCTGCAATTACTATCTTTGAAATCTTGCATGTTAAGCCTCCTAACTCTCTATATTCACATTGCAGGATCTCATCCTTTTTCCCACCTATGTCGTTGGTACCAATATGTACAATGACCTTTGGCTGCTCACCCTCCCTCTTAAGAATGTCCTACAATTGCTCAGAGACATCCTTGACCCTGGCACCACAGAGGCAGCACACCATTCTGGAATATCAACTGTGACCACAGAAATGCCTGTCAGTGCCTCTAATTAGAGAGCCGTGTATTACTACTGCTCACTTGCTCTTTGCCCATCCCTTCACAGCAGCTCCTCCACAAACCATCTTCTGGTCACAGTGACTGCTGTGTGACCTGCAACCACCAATCACCTTCACCAGAAAGTTAGTTTTATACTCACAGTTATGCACTGCTCTGCCCGGTCCCTGCAGACTAGGCTGCGAATCCCCAAGATAAGTTGGTTTTATATTCAGTTATGCTCTGCTCCACCCTCTGACCGCTCCCTGCAGACTAGGTCTCAATAAGTTATTTTTATATTGCTCATGAGAACTTTGAGGTCTCGCCCCAACAGGAAGGAATAGATGGGAACCTTGCTTATTTCTGTTGGGTAGGTGCCCTATCTGGGACTTAACTGGTCAGTATAGGACTTCCCCTTGAGACAGAAATTCACCCATTAAGAACTTTAGGCCAATCAGAGACCAGCAGCTCTCCATTGCCAGCAGTGCCAGTGGGATTGATAGCTGTTGCTGATACTGTTCCAGGGACTTGAAAGGATCTTCAGATCCCTGGTCACAGATGAGTTAGGGTAGGATCGCAGTAGTGGGAGAGAACTGTGCAAAAAGACTAGAGAAATGAACAGGGGTAGGTTTTCAGCGTTCACCCTTCTTACTGATGTTGGGCCCTTTAGTCGTGCAGTAACTACTTAACAGGGACTAATCGATAGGCCACTGGCAAATCTGATATGGTTAATCCCATGATTAAGGGCATTCAACTAGACTTAGATAGTAACAATATAAAGGGCAAAATGATGGAAGAGTTTCTGAAATTCATTCAGGTGAATTTTTTGATCAGTATTTTTCCAGCTAAATGAGGCACAATGTTTTCTTGATCTGGTTGTGGAGAGTGAGGCAAGCCATGTGAGATGAATGAGAATGAGGTGAATCATACAGCTCAGAAGGAGGCCATCTGGCCCTTCAAGTCTGCACCGACCACAATCCCACCCAGGCCCTATCCCCATAACCCTATACATTTACCCTAGCTAGTCCCCTTGATACTAAGGGGCAATTTAGCATAACCAATCCACCTAATCTGCACATCTTTGGACTGTGGGAGGAAATTGGACTGCCCAGAGGAAACACACAGGGAGAATGTATAAACTTCACACAGACAGTGACCCAAGCCAGGAGTCGAACCTGGGTCCCTAGCATTGAGAGATATTAGTGCTAACCATCATGCTATGTCCCTATCCCCCTCCCGCCGTGTCAATAGGGTAACATTTAATAAACGGTGATCATAGTATCATAAGGTTTAAAAGTTATTTGTTCAACGTAGTGTGAAAATGCTTATTTGGAAGAGATTATTTCATTGAGAATACAACTGATCTGCCCCAAGTAAGTTAAAATCAAAACTTTGCAGGCAAAATAATAAATAAATAGTGGGCTACCTTTAACTAGGAAAATATTGAGGTAGAATCAATGTAGACTCCCAAGAGGAGGAAGAATAAGACAACCAAAGGATGAGGAAGAAAAACGTGTATATAACACATGACAAAATTGGTAATACAAATGACAACCAGGCTGACTATCATTTTGAGTGGGCATAAAAAAGAAAACAATGGAGTCAAAGTGAGAAAGGGTGGGGCTAATTAAGGACCAAAGAGAGACATAAGCAAAGAGACAGAGGCATGCTTACTAAATAAGCTAATAAATGTTTTTGCCAAGGAAGATACTACTTAAGACATAGTAAAAGAAAAAGTAGGTCAGACACCGGATGGGCTAAGGAAAAGCAGCATGGCTTTGTTACAGTTAATTATGTTTAACTAACTTGGCTGAGTGTTTTAATGAAATAACAGCTCAAACTGTATACACCCCAACATGCTTCCTTTGCTAACTTATTTTTTCTAAGAACAATTAAGGACTGGAACAAACTTCGACAAACCTTAATATCTATACCTCCAAGGATTCATTTAAGCAACACCTATTCAACTTTTTAAGTAAATGTCATCATCAGCTCTACTCATTGTGCACTTTTGGTGAAAATTTCTTGGTGGAAGACAACGGAGGGAAGATTTACCAAATACCAGAGAGAGTTAATGATGGTAATGCAATTGATGTGATGCATATGTACTTCTAAAAACATTTATTTTTCCTTCTGTTGTCCAGTCATTATTGACAAACTTCCGTATTCTGCTAACTTTTATGAATGTGGCTTGCAAGGTGATGATGATCAGATAATCTGTTTTTTGTGACGTTAATTGTGGGACAGATATTGGCGAGGACACTGGTGGATAATGTTTCTTCAGAAGGAACTTTTCAAAATGCAGCAAATGAAACACAACAAAACTTACTCCAACTTATAACTCAAAGAAAGGTTCCATGTTTTACTGAGTTAGCTGACCTTACATTTTATTCCCATTGGTCACATTACATCCAACACAAATGTATCATTGGTTACATTCTAACAAATTCCCTTTGCTTTTTAAAAACTTTTTCTTTGAAACAATTTAAGACAACCATCCTTCAGTATTCTTAATAATTTTCCAGTACCTGCATCCCTTTTTGTAAAACAATCTGATCCTATAAGTTGGCACTGACCCATTAAGTTTGGAAACATCCTTGTTTTCCAGCATTTGCTAAACACTAGCTGAATCAATTCTTAATCTTTTTTTCCACGACAGTTTTTTGAATGAATGTTGTCCACATAACATTCAATTGGTACTTTCTTACCCTGTGTGCCCATGAAAAATAATTCTGTGAATGTGTCTGCCAAATATACTGCCATATCCCACACCTCCATTAAGGTGTCCACTAGGATTTCAGCCCTTCTTACTTTCTTTGCTTTCCAGGCCAAAGGGCAACATTTTTCTTCCTTACCTCCCAAGAATATTATGAATCCGGCACCGCTTGAATGTCCATCTGGTAGATTGGCATATGAAGCATTACTAAACATAATCAATTTCATATCTTCCGGAATTTAATTACACCCTCCACTAATTTTAACTTTTCAGATGTTTTATTAATCTGCAAGATCTCTCTGACTGTGGTGCAATTCAACATATTACTGAACTCTTGGACATTATAGCTCCCATCTGGTCTTATCTGTGTGCATAGTCAATTTAACTGTCTTATCATACTCCTCAACAACTCTTTCTTTTTCATTGGTCCATTCCTTTTTTCCCAATGACCTTTCTCTGGTGACGGGAATGAGATCAATACTGTTCAGATGTCCCTGTTGACTCATCGTTACACCAGATGTACTTTGTTGGATATCAAGACCAAGATATTGAAAAGCGCCAGCTGCTTGACTCCCTACTTTAAATTCTGTTTTCAACTTCTCAACTATCCTTTTTTCAAATTTTTCTGTATCACCGATAGGAAATCATCCATTGCATTATAAAAATTCCAGCTAATTTTCCTTTAGTCTCCTGGCTGGATCTGCTTTTTACTGGGCATAGCCAGTCTTCAGCAATTTGGAACATACAGAGAAATACCAAACCCTTGATGCATTACTTAATCCATAAACACAGTTGTTCTATTTCCAAAAATGTCCCTGTGTATTACCTGCTTCTTTAGGCTGCCTCAAAAAAACGTTTCTTTAAAATATCTCACCTTGCAGAAATGTGGCTTTGATATCAATTGATTTACACATCCAGTTATAAGATGCTAGAACAGCAAAGTAAATTTTCAGTATCAATTTTCCTGCTGTGGGTGAATCAACCTTAATGTTTCTCCCACCCAAATGTTCCTCATACCCATGGACTATTAATCTGTTTTTAGCTTTAATACGTTCCATCTGGCAAAATGTTCTCTTTGCAAATCCACCTATGAGACTAAATAGGCTGCCCTTCATCTGTACTATAACGTATATCCAAATTCCTTCCAACTACCTTTGTTTAGCCTCTCTTACTTCTGCAAGCTCCATCTTTGCTGCAAGTTACTGTGGATATGCTAAACCAGATGGCCATGTCTGCAAAGTCCAATAGATAGAGCTTTTGTCCTTGTCCCACATCTTTAGATCCATCACCATGACATCATTGAAATCATGTGCTAGTTCACGACTGGACGCCGGGGTGTCTGTACATTTTATGCAAATTTCACACTCGGCTGATATTTGTTCAATGAGATCATTATACTTTTTGTGATGCTGGATGACCAAACTGCTTATGGAGTTTCAGAATAATTTTTTTGTTCGTCCATGCTGTTGTCTGTTAGCAACACTATCAGTAATTCCTTATCATGATGGCTTCTGCTTCTATTCCAATTGTTGGTTTGATTCTTAGCCTTCCTTTTTAAGCTCCAGCCTCTACTGCCATATCTGTTTCTGTCAGGGTTGCTACACTCAGACCGCTATTCTCTATGACGCACTTCTTGTGACAGATTTGTGACTTTTTCCTGAGTTCACAAATGCTTACTGTCTCTTCCTCAGGACATAGGCATAACTTTTTTGTTTCCATCTATCCATCCCATTTCCCCAATTTATAGCCTTGGGTTCTTGCCCTCACTCTTCTATGTTGAGCCAGTGTTTGTATTTTCCTGAGGCCTTTTCTGCTTTCCTAATTATAGTGACCTCCCTCCACTCTCCTGACCCTTGGGTATGTATGATACACTGTGCCTATTTTAGGTGGCCGAGCCTTGGAAGTAGCAGCTTCATCCCTTGCTTCGTTAGTACTTTGTTGATCATCAGATTCTCTTTCATCTATTGTTGACTGCTCCTCATAATAACTCAGGGTATGTGCATGTAAAGTACAAGATGCCTCCTGCACTTCTGCATCTTGCTCGGATGCTCCAAATTCATACCCAAGTGCTACTACTCTCAAAGACTGGACCCACACTTTCTGGTTACTGTGTTGTGCTATAATTACCTTACTGTCTGTTTCTATCCAGGTCCCCACTCCTGTTCCAATCCAGTTATCTATAATAGTCTTTTTATCTTTGCTGCAAGTTACTGTGGATATGCTAAACCAGATGGCCATGTCTGCAAAGTCCAATAGATAGAGCTTTTGTCCTTGTCCCACATCTTTAGATCCATCACCATGACATCATTGAAATTATGTGCTAGTTCACGACTGGACACCGGGGTGTCTGTACATTTTACGCAAATTTCACACTCGGCTGATATTTGTTCAATGAGATCATTATATTCTTTGTGATGCTGGATGACCAAACTACTTATGGAGTTTCAGAATAATTTTTTTGTCCATCCATGCTGTTGTCTGTTAGCAACACTAATACCACAGCTTTATCCTGTTTGAAATCGATGGTCATCTGAGCTTTCTTCATCGCAGACCTGCTTAATAACAAAGGTATATCACTAGAAACTACAACTGTACTTATAAATAAACTAATTCCAGGAAGTATCACCCTTTTGGAGGATGTTACAGTGTTGTCATCTCCAAATCTAAAGCAAGTGGAACTATACGTTCTTTTACTTTCTTTCGGTCTTTATGATCAAGAGACCCTAAATAACAATCTAGCCAATCTTGGCCGCAGATAGTGGATGTACATCCACTATCAAAACAACATAGTTGAAAGAGTCTATCATCAGGATGCTCATTATGGGACTCAATTTTTTTGCCACTGAAACAATGCCTTCTTGGTCCTTATCCTCTTCATTATCACTTCCCACATATTCTAAAGATTTTAAAGACCCGATTTCTTCTTTTCGGACATTTACAATGTAGTGTTTTGGGGAAATTGTTTTGGAAACAGTGATTCACAATTCCTCTAGCATTCCTTTAAACAACTTTTATCAGTATCTTTCCCCATTTTCAAATCTGTTATAACTGTTTTCAACACTAGGATTGTTATTAATGTGACTGTCTCTGTTTAAAAGCCTTCATATACTATTTGATCTGGCATGTGGCTGAGTCACCATTGACTCCTCCATTCTGGGCACTATGGCATTCCAGTCCACATTGAACAAGGTAGTGGGGAAGAATTGTTTCCTGAAAAACTCTTTTAATGATGCTGCAATTTGATCAAAGAGGGGCTTTGTTCCTCATAATTGTATTCCAGTCATTACTACAAGAAGACTGTGACAGACATGCACAGTCCAACAACTTATAGGCCAATACTACATCTGGAATCTCCAAGTTAAATTTCATTAGCCTATTATGGCCCCTATCAAAAATCCATGATATATTCTTCACGGATTGAGTCTCTTATTTCCTGTGATATCAAACATCACTCATCCTTCATAATTCTTCAAGAACTCATCTTTCTGGTAAAACTTATCTAAGTATTGTATCAGGAATTGTAACCCTTCTTCTCTATTTAGGGCATCTATTGTACAATCAGAAAATACTTTGCTTCTTATCTTGCTCCTAATTGCTTTTTTTTGGTATTGTGATGACAAGGGTCTACATTTCCACTTCTGCCTTCCATTGCTAATATGGTTCGGCATTTGAAAAGACAGGAGGATATGACAGAATGTAGAAGTAAACCAGTGAAATTAGATTATCCTTCAAAAACAAACATCAAATTATGATGGGTTTTCTCAGCCACCAATGTTTTTTCAGAAGGAATGTTTCGAAATACAGCAAATGAAACAACAAAACTTACTCCAACTTATAAATCAAAAAAAGGGTTCAATAAAAAAACACCTTCACTCCAAACTTGGGGTCTTGCCTGAGCCACTCCAAGCCACTCAAAATTCCACATAGTTCCTTATTTATAGTGAATCAATTGGTCAGCTGATCTTTACATCTTGTTCTCATTGATCACATTATGTCCAACATAAATTTGTCACTGGTTACTTTCTAACAGATAAATTCCTTGCATGTGTCATGGGGTATTTTACATTCACCTGAGGCAGAAGATGGGGCCAAAGTTTCATTGTGCTGATACTAGCTGGTGATTTCTTCAGAACAGAATAATGAAATAGTGTACATTGCATGAGGGCAATGATGACTGTATACCTTGCTACCATGTTGTGATGGGTCCACTGAGAAGGTAGAGGCATTTTAGGAAAGGCCGTTATAGCTTTGTGAGGAAGGAGAACAAAGTATTTACAAGGCTGTTTAGGATAAGCTGAGGAGAAATGTATCTGCATGAGTATTTTCATACCTCTCTGACATATATGTCAATGTGCCATGTCCTTTAGGAAGGAAAACTTGCCATCTTTACCTGGATTGGCCTCTAGAACAGCAGCAATGAGTTGACTTTTAACTGCCCTCTGAAATGGCCCAACAAGCCATTGAGTTATATCAAACCACCACAAAGTCGAAAAGGAATGAAACTGGACACACCACCCATCATGAACCCAAGCACCTGTGATGATAATGGCAAACCCTGCCCTGTTGACCTTTCAAAGTTTTCCTTACTAATTTTGTGCCAACATTGGGAGAGCTGTCACACAAACTAGTCAATATAATCTGATATAGTCATACTCACAAAATCACACAGACAATAGACACCATCATAACTGTCCCTGTGTTTGCCCTATCCCAATGGCAAAACAAACCCATCAGATGAGATGACACAGTAGTATAGTCAAGAGAGGTTGGGTTTGGTAAACCATCACATTACTGTGGAAATCTTTCACATTGACTCCCAACCCTGTGAAGTCTCAAGGCGAACATGGGTAAGGGAACTCCTTCTGATTACCACCCACCATGCCCTGCCCACTCCTTCAGTTGATGAATCAGTAATCCTCCATGTGGAACACCAACTGAAGGTAGCACGGAGGGCAGCAACTTCAAAATATATTCTGGGTGTGGCACTTAAATGTCCATCACCAAGATGGCTCGATAACACCACTACTGACCAAGTTGGCTTAGTCCTAAAAGGCACAGCTATTAGACTGTCAGCAGGTGGTAAGAAAACAAGAGAGAAAATTCTACTTGGCCTCATCCTCATCAATTTACTTGTGGTAGATGCATCTCTCCATGACAATATTCGTAGAGTGGCTGCCATACAATCCTTGTAGGATGAAACACTGCCTTCACAATGAGGATACCATCCATTGCGCTGTGTGGAACTAATGCCATGCTAAGTAGGATCAATTTCAAATAGATCAAGCAATCCAAAATTAGGCATCCAGGATTCACTGTGGGTCATCAGCAGCAACAGAATTTTATTCAACCACAACCTAACACTGTGACCTGGCATAGTCCCACTTTACTATTACAACAAGGCTTGGGGATCAGCCTCTGGTTCAGTGAATAATGAACAAGTGTATATGCCAAGACTAATACCAGGCATATCTAAACATGAGGTGTCAACTGAGTGAAGCTACAGTAAAAGACTACTTACATGCTAAACAGAAGGGAAACATATGATAGGGAGGGCAAAGCCATCTCGCAAACAAAAGGTCACATTTGAGCTCTGTAGTCCTGTCATTCTAGTCCTGAATGGTGATGGACAATTAAACAATTAACAAAGGAGGATGCTGCACAATATCTCCTTCCTTAGTTATGGGAGAGCAGAATAGGTCACTGTGGAGGAGGAGACTAATACATTTGCAACTATTTTCAGCCAGAAGTCTTCAGTAGATGACCCATCTCAGCCTATTGCTGAGACCTCCAGTATTCAGCCAATTCAATTCACTCCAAGTGATATCAATAAACAGCTGAAGGCAGTAATACTGCAAGGATTATAGTGCTGACAATATTCTGACAAGAGTATTAGGCACTTTTGCTCAGAGTTAGCTATAATCATAGCCAAGCTGTTCCAGTAAAACTACAATACAGTGTGGAAAACTGCCCATGTATGTCTTGTTCACAAAAATCAAGACCAGCCCAACCTGTCATTTGCTGCCCCATCCTTCCACTCTTGATTAATGTCAAAGATATGGAAAATGTTATTGTGATGATACTGTACCTTTAAGAAGTATATTTTAATCATGTTTCTTTACATGTTTTTCAAGCAGGCCCAGATATTGTACTGCCATGATGTCTGAAGATTGTGTCCTCTAATTATTGTTGAAGCAATATAACGGACCTCATGTTCATTTTTAATCTGGACTAATGTAGTGTCCTGAGGCTTTATGAGCCTTTTGGAATTGCTGGGTGGAACATGATTGATAGGTCAAGTGCTGTCTGGGAACAGTTTTTTTCCCACAGAAAGGCTTTAGTTTTGGTTTAATGGTTAGCTGGAAACTGGTGGAGGCAGGCAGGTGTTTCTCTCCACACACATGCTGAAAGTTGCAGGACTAGGAAGCATCAGAGTATTAATCCAACATTCAAAGGGCCAATTCACAGCAGATGTTAAAAAGCTGCTAAATCCACCATCATGTAGCATGTTTGCATTTTTTGTGCCCAGTGCACAAAAAGGTGTATATTTGTTGGGTGTTTTTTCTGGATTTTCCTCTCAGTGAAAAATGATCAGAACTATTTGTGTATTTTTATGGAAACTTGCCCTCATACTTTTTGGTAATGTGTAAAATAATTTGTTAGATCAAATTTCAACAAGGTGAGGATGTCAGGAGAAAGAAATAAAGAATAGCATGGGAAATAGAAATTAACATGCTCTGGAATGGTATTTTTCAAGTTGGGACCTGGTACATTTTTGGGGTTAAAACAGGACTCTTATATAACCTGAAATGCATCAAATCTGAGCTGTACCTAACCAGACAATGCTAGCCACAGATGCTGGGTGCTTGAAATGGAAAATATTTCCATTCCTAACATAAGTTAGATGACAATATTAAAAAATCATAACATGAAAAGTAATATAAAAGGATAAAATCCTGCCTGTGGTCATGATTTCTTTAAAACTACAATTAAAGAGCTGAGAGAAATTTACTTTCTGCCAACACAACAAAATTAAATTGCAGGTTGCTTATGAATTTAGAAAATTTTCTGGTTGATGCTTGATGCTTCATAGATCATCCAAAAGCTAACAATCTCTATTATGTCTTAGACTATTAATAGTGTCCTTATAGTTGAAAAGCTGCTACTTCTGATACAAAATTATGAGGTAATTGCAAACCAGCAGTAGATGTATGTTTCAGGCCAAGACTTAGCTCTCTGTTCTTTTGTATCAGTAAATTATGGCAGCAATCTGAGGAAGGTTTGTATTCTTACCTGAATTTGGTATAAAAGAGATAATCTGGAGGCCACAATAGAGAATAATTGGCCTCAGTATTCACGTATACATAACAGTGGAGTGGAGGTAGTGATGGGTTAAATTTTCAAATGTGTGAAAAATGACCCTGATCCATTATATGTGCACCCACAAAGAAACTCGGCAGTGAAACAGGCAAAATTGAACAGCATTTTATTGGAATGGCCAAAGATCAAGAGGCTAGTTTGAATGAAGGCTTGGTGCTCACAGCTACTGTCTCAATTCTCCCTAGGAAATTATTTAGTGAGACTACTTGTGAGAATTATGTCTTTAGTTTTGAGGTGTTGGTACAGAGAAGATCACATTAGGTGGTATCATAGCTGTTTTTAACTGGAGTTCGGGTGAAGCAGACAATACCATCGGCCGCAAGGGTTTATCGTTGAGGTAATTTCAAATGGATACCATAGAGAGGGCAAACAGAGGGATTGAGTTAAGCAACGTACCACATGCAGAGAGGCTCAGCTTTCTTGACTGCTTAGAGAAGTAGCGTTTCTAAAATGAGATAGTCATGTCAGCTGATCCCAAACATCTGCAGCCTCACAAAAGACATGCAGACTGCTGGACATGGTAGCTACACATCACAAATGATTGTGAGAGTGACCAAAGACCTCAATTCCTTTATCTCTTGTTCTTTCCAAGCTGCTTCAGCAAGTATAGTGAAGATGTTGTAGTTAATTCTCGGAAATTCATAAAGCTGATGATGAATGAGTTCATTGCTGGAATTGGGAATTATTAAACTTCCCGGCGATAACAATAGCCAGAATGAACATACAATGTGATTTGTGTCTGGCTGGTTTCCTACATATGCAGGGCCTCATTGACAATGCACATGTGGCATTTAGAATGCTTCAAATCATCAAATTGATTTGCAAGGGATTTCAGCTCCAACTTTAATAATTTATATTCATATACTACCTCTAATATAATGAAAACTTTCAGGGTGATTTTATTCCATCAATATGCAACTGGTGTGCAACAAAGAAAAAAGTAGCTGCAGGTCTGTGTCATTTTTTAACAGCTGTCAGGGCTTTCTCACCATGGCAAGGTGACATTGCCACCTGCCCCTTCCTGATCGGTGTCCTAGCCCCATACGACGCTGCAGATTACTCACCTGCCTCCACCATGAAGCTCCAGCCCACCTCCCTTGCCAGCCTGGCACCTTGACATTGCCCATTGAGCTCTTAGAAATGTTAATATACAGAGGGATCTAAGTATGCAGATCCAAAGTTCCCTGAATGTTGCAACTCACATGAACAAGGTGGTCAAGAAGACATATGGCATGCTGGCCTTCATCAGTTGGGGTATTGAGTCTAAGAATTGGAAAATCATGTTCTAGCTGTTTAAGATTTTGGTTAGGCCACTTTTGGAGTATTGTGGACAATTCTGGTCAGAAAGATGTTGATGTGTTGGAACAGTTGCAGAGGAGATTTAACCAGATGTTACCTGGTTTGGAGGATAGAGACTATGGAGAAAGGTTGAACAAACTTGGATTGTTTTCATTGAAGCATTGGAGGATGAGGGGGGACCTGACAGGTTAACAAGACTATGAGAGGCTTGGATAGAGTGGATAGTCAGTCTTTTTCCCAAGATCAAAAGGTCATTTACTCAGAGGCATGGGTTGAAAGTGAGAGGAGGAAAGTTTAAAAGACATGTAAGGGGCAATGTTTTGAAACAAAGGGTGGTGAATGCCTGGAACACATTGCTGGAGGAGGTGGTAGAAGCAGATTCTATAACAAAGTTCAAGAGGCATCTGAATAGATAAATGAATAGGCAGAGAATAGAGGGATGTGTACCACATAGAGGCAAGAAAATATTAGATTAGAAAGGTATCTGTGTTGACACAGACTTGATGGGCCAAAAGGCCTGTTTCTGTGCCGTACTGTCGTTTGTTATGCCCAGACCACCCAGAAGGGCTTCAATGGCATTCATTCCTACTGGCCTGTTAGTGGGGACCATATGTATTCCTCGCTGATGAGGACCTCAACCAGTGAGCAGGTAAAGTCAAGTGAACTGAACAACAGCATCCGGGATTCACTAATTATATGTAAATGATCAAATGAATATTGAAATTGGATTTGCACTGTTAATGGGCATGAAGTAGATTTTGCCATCAAATCAATGCCAGTAACATTGTGAAAAGTGAAAAACCCAATTTTTCATCTCTCACCCATTCCAATTGACGGATAGGACAAGCCTCCCACTCCACCTGTCCTATCCATGTTCCAGGCTGAACACTGACTGTGCCTCAATAAATCAGCAGCTATAGGGAGGAGAGAGCCTCTGCTTGTGGGCCAGGGGTTGCAAGATCACTTCCACCCAACATTACTCCTACCCTTAATAAATCTTCTAATCCCCTGGGGAATACAACCTCATAATCACTGACAAACTCCACAGTGACTGAATCTTTTCATGATCTCTGAGACCCCTACAATTAAATATTCTTCCTCCACCCATAACTCTCTGCAACCTCCCACTTAAATCTTTGGCTGACTTCCTAATTTGCTCCTTGGTCTTTCTGATTCTCTTTCATTCTTGCACTCTCACTTCTGCTTCCCTCATCTTTGCCTCCAGTCTCTTCCAACTTCCCTGTGATCAGCCCTCAGACTCCAAACCATGCTGCATTCACCTTGCCGCTCAGAATTTCTACTCTGAGAAGTTTGAAACTGAACTGATCTATTCCATGACACTGCAAGCTGTCAATTATGCAGGTAAGGAGTCACTGAAAAAAAATACACAGCTAGAATTCTTTCTTCCACTTGGAAATTCTGGAATGTTGGGAACTTGTGGAAAGCCTTACCAGAATATTCTTGAAAAGGATGCAATGGGATGTGCTGTGGAATCTTCACACAGAAATCAATTTTATTTTGTAGTTGTAATGTTCTATGCTAGGATTTGTGAATTTTACACATAAATAAAAAAAATGTGGTTTGCACACACATTCAAAATAACAATGCAGGTTTATTGAAAGAGCTTTTGCCTGTACAGAGTACAAAATGAAACTAAGCAGGATCCTGTGAAACACGTTGATGATGAGATCAAATTATGTGGTTTGCTCTTAAAGCAATCATGCAATCATTTAAATATATGACATTCTCCCCCCCCAACTCTCTTTACTAGTGTGATCATGACAACAAACTACTGTATGTTATACATAGGATTAATAATACTCTAGATACAGTACTATGCACCATTAATCATTACAAACAATTAATAAGAAAGTCAATCAGGAGAACATCTACTCCACTTTGGTTGTATATGATATTCTGAAATGAGGCTGTTCTTGCCCCTAGAAATATCCCAAAAGTTCTGAATTGGTGGGGAAACTGTTCTAGATCACAACTGTTTTTTTCAGTGCAGCTTCAGACAAACTTCCCCACTGTGTGCACTGCAGAGGTCATAAAAGTGAATCTCATTAAAAACCCGGGATTGGTGGGTGGGGGGGCAATGCTTATTTGCTACTGGAGGCTTACAGTTCCAGAGCTCTGCACATGCACAGTGGCTCCAATCTCTCAGTCTCCTCATTTGCCAGTCAGCTCAATTGCTGGCCAGCCTGGGGTCCCTGCAGTGCAGCCCCTCGTTCTACGCCCCCCCAACAGCCTGATCACAGACCCCACGACAATCTAGTTCTGACAATCCCACCCCAGAGCAGCCCGACGTCCAGCTCACACCCCCAGCAGTGGCAAAATCCCCACACTCTCATCCCGACAGATATCGCTCCCGACCACTCCCTCACTGACACTCCCTCTCCAGAATCAGATTCCCTGAGAGGCAGAACCACCCCCCCACCCTGGCAAACCACAAGCCCAGTCCGCCCCAATCATTGGCCTCTCTCCAGCTCAGACCTGCCCCAATGCAGAGTGGCAGCCAGACCCCAGCCCCACCAATCACCACTAGGCCCCACCCATAGGCCCCATCCCCTTGGCACTGTCCCATGCCCAATGGGCAGTGCCAAGGTGCCCCCTGGGCATGGACACTTTGCCCTTTTGGCATCACCAGGTTCCCATGCCCAGAGGCACCAGCCCCTCACCATCCAATCCCCTGGTGGCCTCCAAATGCACCCTTCATTCTGGCAGGCTGTCCACTAATTCCCGACACATTGAGCTACTCTAAACCCCACCAGAATGAAGTACTCCTGACAGGGTAGGAGATGCTATCAGGCCCGTCAAGTTCCATGCTGTGCCCAATAATCACTTGCAAAATATATTTAAAATGCATAAAAAAAAATTCAAATGACTTGCCTTCCTTTCCACTGGTTTCCAACGCGGTCCCAATCGCAACTATTCTCCAGCTCTGCATTTCCAGTGCTTGTGCAAATCCTGCAAAGTGGCCGATGCAATTCTCCGGACCAGAGCTGCCAGAAAAGTTGCAGGTTGTGATGAGAGAATCAGGCCCATGATTTGGAACTTCAGTGGACACTTCTCTAGGAAATAATTCTGCTTTTGCTACTATATCATGTGATATAGTAGCAAAAGCACAATCATTAGTCAACTCAGATTCAACTACGTCTTCCATATTAGTATTCTCGATTCTTGGTACTAAAGATGTTAACATTTATGGAGATGATTCTGAGAAATCATTTTGAGGTGACAACAATTGATCAGCATCGTGCTGTCAAACTAGTTCATCTTTGGTTTGAATATGTAAGAAACTGGACCTGCTTTTGTTAAAACTGTGGCTGGTAAACATTTCTCCATCATGAAGTAATTACACATAAACACTTGATTCCTTGTTAAAATGTTTGTTGCTTTGCCTTAACCTCTCATCTAGCAACTTGAGGTTCTTGTTGATACTCTATTATCTCTGGAGTTTCTGGAGGTAATAACAAATCAAACGTAATTTTCAACTTTCTCTTTAAGAATAGTAATGCAGATGAACTTTGGGTAGTCGCATGAGCAATGTTTCTATAAGATGCCGAAAGGCTAGCTATATCACATGATAATGAACCTTGCTCTCTCATAAGAACATAAGAAATAGGAGCAGGAGTAGGCCATCCAGCCCCTTGAACCTGCCCCGCCATTTAATAAGATCATGGCTGATCTGTAGTGGTTCAGTGCCACTTTCCTGCTTTGTCTCCATAACCCTTAATTCCCTTGTCAATCAAAAACCTATCCACTCTTGACTTGAACTCTCAAAGCTTTTAAAGAATGTTTCAAGGATTGTATGAATCTTCCAGTTAATTCATTGGTTGATCAGCGATAAGGTGTGGATTTTATATGCCGAACACCATTTACTTTTGAAATAAACCTCAAAATCTTGTGAAGTAAACTATAAATCACTATTGCTAACAACCTGCTTGGGTTTACCAAATCTGGCAAAAAATTTTGTCTAGTTTTTCAATGGTTTGTTCCAATGTAGTAGATTTCATACCTTCTGGCCATTTTGAGCATACAACAACTATATCAAAGAACATGTAACTCTCAAGTGGACCAGCAACATCTATATGCGATCATTGTAATGGCACTTTAGGTCCTTTCCAAGTAAGTAAAGAAGAGAGCAGTGGATTATTTCTTATATGCACAGGATTGACACTGTTCCACTTTTCTTCAATCTGAACATCTAGACTCAGCCACCAAAATGTGCTAATTCCTTTATCCAGATTATATCAGGATGCAAAATATATTTAAAATATATTTTGAAAATATTCAAATGACTTTCCTTTCTTCCCGCTGGTTTCCAACGCGGTCCTGACCATGATTGTTCTCCAGCTCTGCGTTCCCAGTGCATGTGCAAATCCTGCAAAATGGCCACTGGGATTCTCCAGACTAGACCTGCCAGAAAAGTTGCAGATTACAATGAGAGAATCACGCCCATGATTTGGAACTCCAGTGGGCACTTCTCTTGGAAATAATTCTGCATCTGTCTCATGTGATATAATAGCAAAAGCCCAATCATCAGTCAACTCAGATTCAACTGAGTCTTCTGTATTAGTATTCCCAATTTTTGGTACTAAAGATTTTAATATTTACAGAGATGATTCTGAGAAATCATTTTGAGGTGACAACAATTTATCAGCATCATGCGGCTAAACTAGTTCATCTTTGGTTTGAACATGCAAGAAAATGGACCTGTTTTTGTTAAAACTGTGGCTAATAAACATTTCTCCACCATGAAGTAATTACATATAAACACTTGATTTCTTGTTAAAATGTTTGTTGCCTTGCCCTCACTTCCCATCTAGCAACTTGAGATTCTTGTTGATGCTCTACTATCCCAGGATGTTTTTCATGTAGTTGTTCAAGAAATCTTCCAAACAGACTAGGAAGAATGATCACTTGGATTCCCCACACTAGACATCCACTTGGATGATGAACTCAAATTTTCTTGACACTATAGTTTCAAATCAGGATGTGTATGATGTGTTCCAGCTATCATTCCTTTCAATACTCCATTCATTATCTTGCCCATCACTGGATCATTTCTGGTATGTTTCTGAACTTGAGAACCTGTCACAAAGCAAATGGTCAACCAGCAAAAAATAAAAAAAATTAGCAAAACTAATTGGTGGCATCTGTTCAGCAGGTAAGCATGATAATGCATTAGCATGGCATTCTGATTGATGATTCTTTATATCTTAGGAGTGTGCAGATAAGAGTACTGATCATTGGCTGGCCACTAAAGAAGCTATGCCATTATACTGCCCAAAAATGTCTGAAGGATCGATGATCAGTCAATAATGTGAAATAACAACCATATAAATAATGATGAACCCTTTGTGCATGAAAAATTATATTCAATGCTTATTTTCAGCTGAGCGCAGTTAGATTTAGAATTTGTAAAACAAAAGCGATGAGTTCTTCTGAAGGCATAATATGTGAAATGATGGACCGAACTCTATAAGGTAAAGTTTACAAGCCAACAGTAATGGTAGCTTTAAATTAAAATGAACTAATACTTATGCAAAGCATCTTTGACATTATTGAATGCTTTCACACATTCTGTTGTCCATTCCCATGACTGTTTCATGAATAGTAAATTACGTAATGCCTTCAATAATGTAGCTAAGTCAAATTTGCTTATAATGATTCACTAATCATAGAAAAGACCTCAATTGTGTCACATTTGTCAGACTTGATGCTTCTAAAATAGCTTCCATCTTTTTAGATGCTTTATGCAGGCCTTTGCTATTGAAAATGTAACCTAAGTACTGGAGTGTTGTCTGGAAAAAAAAATCACACTTTTTTTTGATATGCAGACCCATGTTCTTGAAGATGTTCCCATGTTACTTCTAATATTATTCAAACTCTGGTGTTCTCCAGATTCTGTAATTATAATAAAATCCAGGTAACATTGTATGCTAGAGAGAGCACTTAAAATCTAATCTATCAATCTTAGGAATAGGGCTGATGCAGATGTTATTCCAGAAAGAATTTGTTTTATAATGCAAAAGACTTTGTGAGTAATAGTATTAAGCAATGGTTGAGATTCAGCAGCTACATTCATCTATAAACATGCTCATGAAAGATCAATCTTGCTGAATTTCTGCCTAACTGATAGCCCAGCAAACAAATCTTCAATTAAAGGAAATAGACATTGATCAGCACACAACACTTAAAATCACCACAAATACAAATGGAACCATCTGGTTTTATGACAGATATGATGGGGATGGTCCAGTCACTCATTGTAACTGGCTCTAATACCCAATGCTAACAAGTTGTACTAATTTTCTTCAATCTTGAGATGAAAATCGTATGACAGCACTCTTGCTTTGAGAATTTTTGGCTGATTAGGCTTTGTCTTGAATTTCACTTGAATACCCTTCATTGAACCAAGTTTCTCTTTGAACACACTTGTATTGATCCAGAAGATGCAGTAAGTATGTTTTGGCATTAATCAATCTGTTGACAGCACTCCCATTAAGCTTATCCCACATTGAGCTCGAGAATTCCCACAGATCACATTCAGAGGCAACCCTGTCCATTCAATTTTAAGTTGACCATGATGTTACCTTTTAATGACACAATCTCTTTGTATATGCCCTTAACATCACATCAGCTCATTTTGAAAAAAGATGCTTCAGCTTTTGTTGGTAATTAGTCTCAAGAACTAAAGATACACCAACACCAGTATCAACCTCTGTCCTAATGTTGCCCACTTAACTTTGGAATCATCCAGAATCTATGATTTACTCGGTATGGATAAGACATTCAGTTGGAGCTGTTCATCATATTTCTGGACATACTCTTCTTCACAGTCGTAATTTTTTCATTTCATGTTGTTAATCTTTTTGTAGAAAGCAACTTATTCTTCTTGTTGAAGATTCTTCTTGTGAATATTCTCAAAGGAAGTTGGTCTAGTTAAAACAAGCTTTTGCAATGTGACCAATTTTGCCATACTTCTTGCATTGACTGTCTTTACTTCGGCATTTTCTTCCTGAAAGGCCCATTTTAATACATCTTTGACATGCTAATGTTTTGACTTCTTATGGGCAGTTCCCAATTTGTGGATTTTCACTGATGCACCAAATTGTGAAGCCTCTTTAGCAGTCAGTTCAATTAACAGTGTGATTTCTACTGCTGTATTTGAGATCAAAGCATGTTCAGTAAGCAGTCTTCCTTGGAGAATTTAATTTGGAATTCACAAACTAGATGCTCTTGAACAGTATCTTCTAATGACTCTCCAAACTCATAACGTTGTGCCAGTCTTTTTAAATTAGCCACAAACTGAGTAATGCTTTCATTTTCCATTTGATTCCTTTGGTGGAAGCTAAACAGTTGTACAATGATCAGTGGTTTTGGAGAAAAATGCTCTTCAAGAATCTTTGTCAAGTCATTATAAGTTTAGGTTTCTGGTGGATGAATCAAGATCTAGAGTAAATTGAATGTTGCACTTCCCATCACACTGAGAAAAGCCAGTACAAGCAACTCATATGCAATTTTATTTGATTGCATAAATTACTGAAACTGCTCAGTATAGAAACTCCATAATTCATTTTTTTCACTGAAAGGATCTGTGGCACCTAACTGACCTGCCATTTCTCTTGCAGACACTAATGACTTGAGACTGCTCCGTATATTTTTTTTGCTATCTTCCAATGCTTTTTACTCTGGACACCATTGATTTGATGAGTTTTATTTTCCTAAATGGCCCCCTACATACACCATAGCATCCCTTTTTTTCAAATTTGCCAAATCCTGCTTGGAATCTTACCCTTCTCTGACCAGGAAAACTCCATCTTTAAAAAACACACAGAGAGCTTCCATCCTTTTTCAACTGTATAGTAAGCTTTCCATTCTGCCACTTCACAGTGCAACACATGCGGAGACCCTGCAGTTTTTTTTTTCTACTTAGGATATTTTCTTGATGATCTCAGCAAAACAAAATCCTGATCCATTGCCAATTTTGCTTTTGTAATTTCCTAACTATGATAGGGGCTGTGGGTTTCACACAAAAAGAAAAAGATCTGGTTTGCACTCGTGGATTCAAAGTAACATAGGTTTATTGATGAAGCTTTTGCCTATACAGAGTAGAAAATGAAACTAAACAGGAGTCTGTGAAACAACCTCATGATGACATCATCAAATCATGTGATCAGCTCTTAATGGAATCGTGCAGCCACATTAATATCTAACAGTAGCTTCCCTACTCTTGAAACATAAATGCATTCAGTACTTTCACTTGGCTAATAGTCCTATAATATTGTAGCTAACAATAAAGTGGCTGTTTCACTATCCACTGCTGAAATTGGCATTAAGATTCATACTGTAGTTATATGCAATGGAACTTGCAGTAGATCTGATGGTGATAAAAATTAGGGAATTACAGATGGTATTCAGAATGAAAAAGGGATCATTCAGGTTGAAAGAACTGCTATCTGAGTGCTGTTGCAAAAGAGGTTTCTCTTGCTGTTCTTCCTCTTCATGTAGCTCTTTTTATTGTACTTCTTGTCACTCATGCAGTGGATGCTAAGGGCTCATCATTCATATTGACAATCTATTTGCTCTGGTGTGTGTGAACTCCTCTCAGAATTCCTATCAGGCAGAAGGCCCATTGAGTATGTACGGACCACAATCCCACTCAGATCCCTATTTTTGTAGGCCCACACATTTATCTTGCTAATCCTTTTGACACTAATTTAGCATAGCCAATCAATTTAACCCATTCATCTTTGGTCTGTAGGAGAAAACCAGAGCACCCAGAGGAAATCCATGCCAACATGGGGAGAATATGCAAACTTATGCAGCCAGTGAACCGAGGCCAGAATTGAACCCAGGTCCCTGGCACTGTGAAGGAGCATTGCTAACCACTGTGCGATCATGTCACCCCTGCCTTCCAAAAGGTGCTGGAAGTGTTGCTTGAGTACTTTAACTGTATGCTCAATGATGTTTCACATGGCAGCAAGGCTTTCATTGTAGCCAGCCATTCAGCTTTTCCCAGATGCTTAACATGAACTATGAACCAAATCTAAATGGATTACAGACTTTGGCCTGGTCTCCAAATTTTGACTGTTGACCCAGTTGGAACAAAGACAGCTCAGAAAAATGTTGCAGGATGAATTTATCATTACCATTGCCAAGGAACTAGGCATAGATCTGCATGTTGCACTGCCTGTGTCACAGATAAGCTGGGCACTGAAAGATTAGAATTGTTTGCAATTCATAAATATACCAAGAATGTGATGGAGAGTAAGTGAGAGAATGTAGGTGCAGTCTTTTGCACCTTGCTCCTGGGAAAGCTTAATGCCCTCTTAATGCATTGGTTTGAAAATTGAGTTATGGCTGCAGCGGATAACACAACTCAGTGATGGCCTCCATTGTGAAGGGAAGATGCTTGAGGCATTGCAGCTTAGGAAAATTCAGTGCTACCTGAAGATTCATTGTGGGCATATTTTGTGCCCTTTCCCATCTCACCATCAGCTTCTCCTACACTATTCTGTATTTGCTCTTCTTCCTTGTGCTTTATGGACAAAGGCAAACCAACCACGACTGCCATGACAAAACAGTTCAACAATATTTTCTCAGTAATCAGAATTAAGTTTTATAAGTCAGAAAACAATAGCTTGAATTTGACCAAAAATCCAAAAGAACAAGCCAGCAACTAATCTGTATGTAGTAGATGAATCCTTAGTGCTGCTCAAGGGTATTTCCTGTCTATTAGTGTCATGAGTTGTCAAGTGAATTTATCCTGTGGTGAGTCAGATATCAATTTTATGAAACGGTCACAACAAATGTAGGACTTCACTTAAATATAATCATTATTCACATACTTCCAGAGTGTTCCGAGGATGCCTTTGAAGTAGTCTGATCTAACATACTGGGCAGTGAGAATTTAGTGCAGAATGAACAAACACTTGCCACCCTGCATATCGAGCATTTAGATGTTCATTTTGCATCTGAAAAATGGAGATAGTGCCAACAAATGTCTTGGCCAAAATGACTAGTTTGCTTTGAGCTGCTAATGTAACTAAGTTTTTTATGTTGCTTATGGGATTACCTGTCATATGCTTGCATGGTCATTGGTCACGCCTCTTGCTAGTTAAACTTACCTAGATTTCATTATTTCAGAACACAAAATATGATTTTATAAATCTCAATAACTATAAGTTTTAAATCTGTTGGAACCCTGCAGTCATAGCAACAGATACATCCTTCTTGGATGTAATCTTACATAATCCTAAACACTTTGGGCATTTGAGATGACTTTCTGCTATTGGTGCTGTCATATTTTGAGTTCATTTCAGTTCCGACTTGTCTGTAACGAATCTTTCAATACATTGTTTCACAAAACAACCAGAGCTACCTAGCCACCATAACCCTAAAAAATTAATCCAGGGTGGTGCATTAGGGCTAAAGCACAATTGACTGGAGTAGCCTGAATGTTTCAGTGTCCTGCTATATCTAGCATACTCAGAGTCTGCTATACCTGTCCAGTACATCCAATTGAGTGGCTGGGTATATTTGTGGTATATCAAAATATTCCAGGATAACCTGGTAAGTTGGTGACTCTGCTTGAAGTTTTAAAAAGGTTTGAATAAAATTGATCAAAGCATTTTGTCCCCCCACAGTTAAGTGCTCAAAATGTAGGGGTTATTGATTAAAAATTAGGAAGTTAAGGATAAGAAAGAAAGTAGCGTGGAATTTCTTCCGCTATGGTGGTTCTAGTGCAAGTAAATTCATTGAAACAATATGCATTGACTTAAGACAATTAGAGAACCAACCTTATGAAACTGTGCTCCTGGGGAAAAGCCATGATTGGTCTGTCTTACAGATACATAGTAAGAAGTCTCACAACACCAGGTTAAAATCCAACAGGTTTATTTGGTAGCACAAGCCACTAGCCCTCGGAGCACTGCTCCTTCATCAGATGAGTGGGATTTCAGTTTACAAACAGGGCATATAAAGACACAAACTCAGTTTACAAAATAACAGTTGGAATGTGAGTCTTTACAAGTAATCAAGTCTTAAAGGTACAGACAATGTAAGTGGACAGAGGATTAAGCACAGGTTAAAGTGGTATGTATTGTCTCCAGCCAGGACAGTTAGTGAGATTTTGCAAACTCAGGCAAGTCATGGAGGTTACAGATAATGTGACATGAACCCAAGATACTGGTTGAAGCCATCCTTATGTGTGCAGAACTTGGCTATCAATCTCTGCTCAGCGACTCTGTGCCATCATATGTTGTGAAGTTGTCTTGGAGAACACTTAACTGAAGATCAAAGGCCGAATGCCCGTGATCACTGAAGTGTTCTCCAACAGGAACAGAACACTCTTGATTGGTGATTGCTGAGCACTGTTCATTCATCTATTGTTGTAGCATCTGCATGGTCTCCCCAATGTACCATGCCTCGGGACATCCTTTCTTGCAGCATATCAGATAGACAATGTTGGCTAAGTTGTAAGTGTTATGTACCATGTACCTGGTGGATGTTGTTATCATGTGAGATGATGGCATCCGTGTCGCTGATCTGGCATGTCTTGCAGAGGTTGCTGTGGCAGGGTTGTCTAATGTCATGGTCACTGTTTTCCTGAAGACTGGGTAGTTTGCTGTGAAAAATGGTCTGAGTTTTGTGGTTGTTTGAAGGCAAGAAGTGGGGGTGTGGGAATCACCTTGGTGAGATGTTCGTTGTAATCAATGACATGTTGAAGGCTCCAAAGAAGATGGCTTAGCTTCTCTGCTACAGAGAAGTACTGGACAACATGTCCCGTGTTTGTCTTCTGAGGAGGTTGGTGTGGTTTTTTTGCTGTGGCACATTGGAACTGTTGATCGATGAGTCGAGCACCGAATCCTGTTCTTGAGGGCATTTTTCAGCGTGACGAGGTGTCTATTGTGATCCTCCTCATCAGAGCAGATCCTATGTATATGAAAGGCTTGTCCATGGGAGGGCTTCCCCGGATTGCCTGTAAAGATTTGCATTCCAACCATTATTTTTGTAAATTGAGTTTGTGTCTTCATATGTGCTGTTTGTGAAGTGAAATCCCACTTACCCCGATGAAAGAGCAGCGCTCTAAAATCTAATGGCTTGTGCTACCAAGTAAACCTGTTGGACTTTAACCTGATGTTCTGAGACTTCTTACTGTGTTTACCCCAGTTCAACGCTGGCATCCCCACATCATGGTTACAGATACATGGCAAGCACATGCTTGGAATCCTAGCATGACCTCCTCACTGTGAGACTTCATGTTGGGGTTGCAGTTACGTAAAATTTCCTCTTTGATGTGTTTCAACAAAATTTGAGAGAAACGATGAGAAGTTGATAGGTTGCTCTTTGGGAAAGGCTCCTCGGCTCTTATTCCTAAAACTTCTTGTCTCATGATTTAGTATGGAACCTACGGCAATAGATGAGAAATGCTCCAATGTGTTAACTTTTTTAATCATGTTATGCATGTAGAATTTGAAAAAACAAACACAATGGCAATGCACACCACAAAAAAACTAACAGGGGTTGGATGTGATTTTAAAGGAGGGGAGCAGGGATTGTTCAGCTGAAATGAAATTCAGTGAATTGCTACTGTGACCTATAAGGTTTCAGACTGGTATCTCTTTTGCAATTTTCTGTGAACATTGACACGTCCTGTCCAATGAGGTGGGGGAGGGTGGTGGGTGGGGGAGCTGCGCTAACTCTCATTGTGGCAGGGGTGCAGGGGCCAGTTGTCTTGGGGGAGTGATGAGAGAAGTGCTGACAGACATCATCTGATTGGCAAAAAAACAGTATTTTGAAGAAAATACCTTTCCACATGTTAAATTTTAATTGAAATTGGTCATCTCTTTAAATCTGTTTGCAACTGGCTGCTTTCTAACCAGTACTGCCCATGGATTAGGGATATAGCTGTGGAATGTAGCCTACCAAGAAAATACTGTGTTGTTCTGATCATATCAGTTGACTTTTATTTTGTTAATCTTATTTTATGGTGTGCGCATTTTTCTGGCAAAGCTAACATTTGTTTCAATCCCTACTTGTCCTTGAAATGGTAGTGGAGTACGTGCATCTACAGTGCCATCTGGAAAGGAGTTCTAGGATTTTGACACAATGAAATGAATCATGTCAGGATGATGTTAGTTTGGAGTAGAAGTTGTGGTGTTTGCTACCCTTGTCCTTCTAGGTGGTAAAGGTTGCATGTTTGGAAGGCCTTAATGAAAGAACCTTGTTGAGTTGCTGCAATGTATCTTGTATTTGCATAGACTACTGATTACCCACCCCTCACGACTCCAGATTGCAACCAGCACGAGCATCAGCTTCGTAAATCAAGGTCTGAACAAGTAGATGTTCAGTGGTGGTTTGGTATACTGCCTTCAGTTTTCAGCCTGTTATGCTGCTTGTATTTGTGTAAGTGCAGTGGTAAGTGAGATGAGAATTCAGCCTATAACGTAATAGATCTGAACTATTTTTTGTTGCATCCAATAATGCTTTAATGAATTTCTGATTCATGGTGATAGTGGTATATTTATATACATTGGTACATGTTCACCATCCTTCAAACTAACTACTTGATATAAAAATAGCACAGATTTTTAATATTGAAACTCTGCTCTAAATTATTTCTACCTTGAAATAATTGCCTAGGTGTATTCTTTACTTTGTGCTTTACAAAATACTTATTATGCAGTTTGACCATTGTTATTCACCAACTTTTTGGAAACCATTTCTACAGAAAATAGAAGACAAATATACCAAAATTTGTTGCTGTTGGGATTGTGACTATACAAGCAATCACTAAATACATATATATATTTTAATTTTTCTTTAGTCTCAATGAAATCCGTAATGCAAGACTTGCCTTTACCACCTATGAACAATTGTATCAGAAAGGAATGACAATCAATCAACATACCTTAATGAGAGCCCTGAAGGTAAGGTCACATAGTTTTGCATGTAAAGCAGAGAACTTGATTTACCTACTCTGACATCTGTAAATTATTACAATCAATAGTAATACAGAACTTAAACTTGTATATTAAGCGCATGCAATAACAAGAAAAAGGCTTCATTCTTGAGCAGCATCCAAACTGCGCTTATATGGCTGTCATTTGTGGCTTTTGCATATCTGTAATGAAATACTGCTGAGTGATTGTTTAGTTCAAGAATTTGAAAGTTCAAAAAAAATTATCTGATGCCAGGAGTGATTCTCCCATTCCATGTACTGCTTTTGTAGTTCAGCAGGCCGGGAGACTTGAGTGGAGGCCATTTTGTGGGCTCCCAGCTGGGTGCTATGGCCTCAGCAAATCTCCAGCAGCTGGATTTCCGTCACTGTCAGCTCTGCTGCAGAAACAGAGTGGTATAAATTATATTAATTCTTGTAATAATATAATTTCCATCTGATTAGCGTGCCTGTGATCGAAATCTCTGGGCCCACTCGTGTCCCACCGCCCACCACAGTGGTTCACTACAGTGGGGTGGCCCAACCCTGCTGGATTGAAGGGGCAATCAAGGCTCCACAGTGCCAGCCTGGACCCCCAGGCACTGCTCTAGGGGTAAAGTGTCAATGTCCAGAGCACCTTCTGCCCATCAGGGGGAGGCTGGCCTGGATAGATCTGGGGGTCAGCAGTTGAGGTATCGCGGGGGGAGGGGTGGGGGTCACATGATCGAGCTAGCCAGTGATTGGGAGGCCAGCACGTACACTGATCTTGGCATTTATAGATTGGCGCATGCGCAGTGGTCTGCTCAGTGCTACGTTGCTGGCCTCTCCAGCGGGAATTGCTTTGAATTTCAGCCTGTGGGAGATTCATTTTGAAACTCCTGCTGAAGAAAACAGCGTGACTTACTACACAAATTCAACACTTAGAATTTTTTGGAGAGAATCGCCCCATGATTGATAAGGGTTTTATATTGACACAAATTTTCTTGCATGAATTTCCTTCCTTTTCTGAAAACTCTGATTACTACTGAGACACAGGATGTCAGCAACTTTCAGTGACTTGGAAAAGGGAAAAGTGGGAACATAGTTCTTAGGAGGATGAGTAGACTATCCAGTCCCTCAAGCCTGCTCCACTATTTGATAAGATCATGGCTGCTCTGACTGTGACCTTGATTTTCCCATCAACCTTTCCTCCTTGAGAATGAATGTCAGCAGACTACATGACAGTGGAGGCCAGCATAATTAACTCTGGCCTTGATTTTATATGACTTCTACACATGTGCAGTAGGTAGGCAGGAACAGTAGCTTTCTCACCTCAGAATAGCCAACTGGAGTGCTATTAAAACCAAATCTGCTAAATTTCTCCTCCAATGTACTTTGAGGATAATACAAGGGTACAAGGAGCCATCTTATCAGTTTACCCAGCAGTCAGTTCTGTAAGCGTTGCAGGCTTCAAATATCTGAGGCACCTGTGAATGACTCAGGATATTGGAGAAATGGGAAATACCAGGATACGTTGCACAGGTGTGCATGATGTGCTTCTGATAATCACACACCAGCTGAATACTTATGAAGAGGAACCTTTTCCTGTTAATGAATATCAGGGGTTTCTGTCTTGAAGTTCCTAAAGACACATTTGTGCAATCAGCTGCACCCCATAGTATAGGGGAGCCCAAGAATATAGGAGCCTGGCTGACATTATGCACTGTGAACCTTATAAAACCATAAGCCTCACTGTAAATGCCATCCATCACTTCTGTGATACATTTATGTGTTAAGGACTGAGAATTATCACTTAGGTCCCTGGTGGATCTCTGGAATGACCCAATGGCATAAAAATTAAGTGTGGCAGTGGTCTTCAGGGGTAGTGTCAAGGGATGGCCTCCCAATCCGTGTGAGGATTAGATCCTCCTGCAGAATGTGACCACATCTTTTGGCAAGTGTAGGCATGTGTAAAATTGTTATCTCCAGATAGGAAAAATGTCTTCACGTAAGCCACCTCAATGGAATGGGTCTAGCCTCCTCATCCTTTGAGTACTGGGGCTCCCCAGACCATGGATTTCAGGCCTGATCTTCTCTTGAAGCTGTGCTAGGCAGCACGGGGCCTTTCCTTTTCTCCTCAATTGGGCCGCAGCTATCAGGAAGGCAGTATTAAGTGTTGCCTTCATTCATTCATCCTTCTCCATGTGGACAAATAGATGCAAGCAGATTGAGGGGCAATAATAGTCCATCTATCAGGCTCAACCAGAGAGCCACTGTCAGGACCTAGACCTATGTCTGCATTACTCACCTCTCCCTGATCTTATGTTCCATCTGAGGGGTTATCTCAGATTCTTGAGATCAGGTACGTGACATCTCAATCACTGAGAGTTGAAAGAGACTTCAGTGCACCCTTGACATATGTTGCTGTGGTTGCTCTAATATACTGATTATGCCTAGCTAGCACTTTTGAAATGACTGGATGCCCTTTTGATACCCATACCAATTGGAGAAAGCACCTTGCAGCTTTCACTGATCATCTTGCAGATATCCAGCAGCTGTGTTCCCTTAATGGTTGGCTACATTTCCCATTTTCACATTACCCTCTGTTAATACTCAAATTGATTTACTTTTATTGTGATCTCAATGAGTCTTGCACTCTCAAATCAAAGCACTCCAAATATCAATGCTTCCAATTGCAACTTCTGTAAACACTTTCCAGACCTCTGTCAGTTCAGAGTTTATTTCAATGTTGTTACTCCAGGCAGTTTGAAGGTGCCCCTTGAGAAGGCCCTTGAGTTAAGGGCTCTTTTCACACTGCCTCAGATTCTTCTCAACAGATTCTTTACTAGTTTTGATTTTAAACTGCATCATAAATTTGAAGTCTCAAGATGGTGATACTGCATTTTTACTTCAATACCAGCTTCAATCCTCCCTCTGTCAATGCCTGGGTCCTCCTGATCCTCCATGAACATCACCATGTGCAGGTAGAACTTCCTACAGTGATTCTTCAGCTTTCCCCCGGATCCCATTATCATTGTGGTGGATATTCTGCCCTCCCCATGGAACCCATCACTGTTGATATCGTCATGCCCAATGTAGGAACTCACCCTTCCCCATCTTGAGTCTATGAGGGCAATGACATTTAGAGGTGACTGAAGAGAACTTTGATAAGCTATGCCCCACGCCACCACTTCTCTCCCCTAATAAAAGCTGCAGATGCCTCCCCTGATCGAGGCCACCCCTTCTGCAATTCAGGACTGAGCCAGACACTCCCATCATCCCTGAGTGTGAGACAATGACCATGCCTTGCACACCAAGCTGCGCCTGATTCCCACTCAGTCCTTGCCCCTGTCTGGAGCAGGAAGACTATGCATGACTTGCATAGCTCTGTAACATGGCTTTTGAAGTTCCAGGATCACCTTAATCTCTCATCATGACCAAATGGTCCACAGAAATGTCTTTAATCTCTCACCCCAAGTAGATGGTCCACAGACCTTAGGATTGTATTTAATCTCTCAGCCAGACCTCCTGGTCCCAGTTTAGGTACTATGACTGTCATTTCTGGTTCCTGAAGGACTGGCTACAAGACTATTTCCTTTCCATGAATCTTTATGCAACATGTTCCTCTTGTGTAAGGCAGCCCTCCCTCACTGCCCCCACCCCCACCTCTTCCCTCCCATGTCACACTAACCACCCCCTTTCCTACTCAAGCACCTGAATGCATGCCTTTGCATTCATGCAATGCAAATCTCATTCACTTCCCTTCTATGTCTACGTCCTAGTGTTCCATTTCATTCTCCAGCTTCCCCCCCCCACTATCCTCCCCTCTGCCTGCCTTCATGACATTGCCAAACATCACCATACCTCTTCACCTTCATGTCTCAGTCTTCTCTGCACCCCCACGCTTCTCCAACCCCACTATACCTACTCACCTTAATTCCTCTGTCATCAATTTCTCAACCCTCTCCCTCGTTGCCGTGCTAGTCTCTGTTTTAGAGTGCACCCAAGTCAGTGATAGGAATATGAATGATAGACGTGCATTGACATCACACCTAGAGTTATCTCAACTAGCTTGCTGAGGTCATCTCTTTATGCCTTAAGGTGTGGAGGTTTCATTAACTAGCTCTGGCAGGTTTCTTCACTGTCTCCTTCTTGACCACTACGATGAATTTGATCTCCTGACTGTTACTTAACAAATGAAGATCCAGGGATGCAACTCCCACCGCCCCCCCCTCCCCCCCGGCCCCCACCACCCCACACACACACACACAATCTGGGGGCTCTCCAGGATTTGCTGTTTTCTTAGACAATTTGACCACTTCTGTTTGTTGCTTACAACAGACACTAAAAATATTTAGAACAGTATTGTTGCTTTAAAACAACTGTTTAGAACAAATGAAAGCCACGATGGATTCAAGGAGATAGGTTCTTGCTGCTGCTGAGCTGCAATTAGGAAAAAAGTACAACCTCAGCTGCAATCTCAAAAAGTTGGACCATTGTGGTATTTTCTCCCTTACCTTCCCAACCAGCCTGTGGCCTGCTCTAAGTGAATTTACCAATTTACAACCAGTTTGGTGTCTTGAATTCATTTCTATTAAGAACAAAAATACACCTGTCCAATGTGATTTTGTACTTGACCTGAACAACTTGCAAACAGTGGAAAATTTCATTCCATCAGGCTGAATTTGAATCCAGATCACTGAGCTATAGTGAAATGGATAATCTGCTCTTTCCTCTTTTTAAACTTTGTGTTGCTTGATGAAAAGGAGAGCTAGAGATGAAATTGGAGAAAAACAGAGAATAAATGAGATTCGGAGATGGGATTTTAGTGCATTGTTATTGGGCCAGCTCATTGAGTTTGTAATCTAACATAACTGGTTCTAACTGTAGATTTCCAAGGTTTGTAAATTATTGCTAGACATATTATAGAAAGGCTGATGTAAATACTGTTATGGTGCCTCAAACGATTTTGATTTAGATTTCTTTTAGCAAAAAAATGCAATGGTAAACAAAACTGGCATTGAAAAATACAAATTGAACTGGTCTCGCTATTAAATCAAATCTGAAGTATAAATATTGGATATATTTTCCAGAAGCTAATACCTGGCTGGCATGGGATTTGAATTTCATTTAAATTTCTTTTCTCTGTCTGACTAAACATGTATCATAAATGTCTGAGTAAAAATGTATCATAAATACTACAATTATTATTGAGCATACAGAATAAATATAACTAAGATCGTTGTTCAGAAGTCCATCGGAATGGGACCAGAGGCTGTACTTACCTACTAAAATCACTAGAGTGTGCAGGCAGTCTGTTTGGTGTGATTTTGATAATGTGATATTCCTTACAGTATGATTGCAGCAGGTTGTATAAAATCTTTGTAAAATAAACCAAATAATGGAAATGCTGCAGCTGGTAATATAATGAATAGAACCTGGAATAGCAGAATGTTTTGATGTCAGAATCTTTGTTGTCAAATATAGAAACTACTCCACTACTGATGTGATCTGTAAAAGCAATATGACTGATAAGTGCTCAGCTTGGAAAGCCAATGACACTGCAACCATTTTCATGTTTGCAAAATGGGCTCCAAAGTATCCAACATGGCAGATGTAATGCATATGCACATTCTGAGCCTCAGAGACATTGTCTAAGACATATATCTAAACAAGAAGTTAAGTCCTTTTTATGTACACCTGTTTGTGTCTTAATCAAATTGGTTTGTACAAACTAAGTCTACAAAACTAGCTGTCCTTAAAAAGATAATTGCAAACCACCACCAAAATCTATGTTTTTAAAACTTACTTATGGAGATTTGGAGTTGGGTTGCTACTGGACATTCATCCTCACTCCCCCTACCTGTCCTCACCCCAACCCTCTTCTGCATTCCCCCTGCCCTGGCTCTGTTTGTCTCTCTATTGATGTAAAGATGCCGGCGTTGGATTGGGGTGGTAAGAACTCAGTAAGAATTTAGCATCACCAATTTTTAATCCAACCGATTTATTTGATAGTAAATCCGCGAGATTTCAACACTCTGTGTCTTCCTCAGGCAATCCTCACTGCATTTGCCTGAGGAAGACACAGCGTGTTGAAAGCTCGCGGATTTACTATCAAATAAATCGGTTGGACTAAAAATTGGTGTTGCTAAATTCTTACTGTCTCTCTATTGAACAGGCATATTTGAATTATCTATGGTAAGAAGTCTCACAATACTATGTTAAAGTCTAACAGGTTCATTTGGTAGCACAAGCCACTAGCTTTCAGAGCCTGCTCCTTCATCAGGTGAGTGGCATCTCCACACCCTGAGCTATCTATCACACTTCTAATGTAAAGAACATGTACATTGTCTCCATTCAGCTAGTCTCTAATATACATAGCTGGATTAAAGGATGTAGAAATGGTGGACCTATGTAGTTTGTAACTATCATGATAGCAATTAAGAAACATAACACATCTGCATGGTTCACTGGCTGTGATTACTCAACAACTAAACACAGATGGGGTGGCATCTTTTCAGGTTCAGAAAGACTGCTGGCTCATTGGAAAGTGCCTTAATTGCTACATGAATGCAGTCAATCAGATCCTGAACTGAGAAACATTCTGTCACAGCAAAACTTGCAGCCTGTTGACTGCTGATAATCATAGAGTATGTTGTTAGATCATTGGCCGTGGCAAATCATAAATGGAATTTTCCAGTCCTGTTGGCAACAGAAATGGTAATGGACAGGCGTACGCAATTTGTTGTGAATGAAAAAGTTAGTTTTCCTCAGTGAAGAAGTAGTTTGAAATTTTGCTCTTCTAATTTTCAAAGCATATTGAATTTCCTGCTAAGCATATTGAGAATTGTATTTGCATCATTAGCATCTCATAGTTGCTCATTATTATGTCACCTTACTGAAATCATATTCCATGTCCAAATTAAGTGCACACCAAAGGTCTGTGGGAAGGGTCCAGCACTCTTATTTTGGGCCAATTGAAATGGCACCCTATTAGTTATTTCTTCAAATTATGAAGAACAAGGCTCGGCTGAATATTGGTTTTGAAGGTCAAATGTTTTATGACTATATATGTGGCGCACCTGGCAAACTTAATTTCATCCATGAATTGGAGGTCACTAGACACTGGATGGAATTTTCCCATCTTGCCCGCTGTGGGGATTGTAGGCAAGACAGAAAATTCAGTGGACCATTTACGGTCCATTGATCTTGTCAGGAATTTCCAATCTTGGGGTGTGTGCGGAAAATTGCATGTGCTGTTTCTACCTTCTTTCCACACAGTTGCTGGATGCCTGTAGCACGAGTTATGAAGTTGTGCCAAGGCTGGGCATGGGAGTCATGACCAGAGGAAAGGGTGAATGAAGACAGGGCAATGGAGAGCGTGAAGTGGTGCAAGGACCAGAGAGGAGAGGTGAGATGGATAGAGTAAGAGGAGTGAGACAGAGATAAGACAAAGTTGGGGGGAGGGGAAGGGAGTAATGATGAGAGGGGAGGGATGAAGTGGAGGCAGGGCAAGAGGAGGCAGGGACAAGAAACAAAGAAAAAGGATAACATGGAGGCAAGTAGGACACAAGGAAAAAGTTGTTTGGTTTTTTTGGTGGAGGTATATCTAATGCATGGAAAAAGTTGATGGGGTGTAGGGGGCATGGACCGTAGAAGAAGACTGTAAGACCATCCATGAGTAAAATGTAAAAGACTATTCAGGGAAGGTTATAAGACTCCAGGCATATGATTGAGACAGGGGATTTTTAAGAGATTGACCCTAAAATGAGGCTATGTTGTTAGGGGCAAGTACTGTATGTATTGTATATCTTGATTGACTTACACAGGTGTCTCTTCTTGAACTGAAGGATGCAGCATTGGGCATTGATGTTAAGTGATCACACAAGTGACTTAAAATATCATAAATCTACCTTGCATGGTATTGTGGATGATCTTTTGAGACTGCTTATACCAGTCAGCCATAGGAACACTGCATTTTCTACTTTGCAGAGAACACACCCATCACTTCAGTTCAAATAAAGAAGACCACTTGAATGGACCCAACATTGTCCTAAGTCATGGACTTAAGATGCATGGCAACTTTTCCTTAGACTTCCAAGTCTCAACTGACCCTCATCCTCATATTTCCTGGGAGGATGGAGTTATCATTTACTTTAGGATGTTTGCTTTGAGGCATGCAAGTTATTATTTCAGCAATATTAATTAACCATGTTAAATCAACTGCATTCAGAACACTGAAATAGTTCACACAAAAGAGATCATCAGAATTTGATTTGATTTGATTTACTATTGTCACATGTATTAACATACAATGAAAAGTATTGTTTCTTGTGCACTACACAGGCAAAGTATACCATTCATAGAGAAGGAAACAAAAGATTGCAGAATGTAGTGTTACAATCATAGCTAGGTGTAGTGAAAGATCAGCTTAATGTAAGGTAAATCCATTCAAAAATCTGAAGTATCGGGAAAAAACTGTTCTTGAGTTGGTTGGTATGTGACTGCAGACTTTTGTATCATTTCCCCAATGGAAGAAGGTGGAAGAGAGAATGTCTGGGATTCATGGGGTCCTTAATTATGCTGGCTGTTTTGCCAAGGCAGCAGGAAGTGTAGATAGAGTCAATGGATCGGAGGCAGTTATGGAGTCAAGAGTAACAAAGGGAGGTTGTATAGTAACAGGAGAGATTGCATTTAGGAAGCATTGACCACAGAAGGATGGGAGGAACTGATGGATAACTGGGAAATTGGAAGTTGTTGAATAAACTCATGACAATAAGAAGCGCCATATTAGCCATAAGTAATTAATGACGCAGTTGGAAAAACAAGCTTTAGTAAAGTGATATAGGAGGAGACTGAGGACATGTTAGGGGAGTCCAGCACTACTATTTTGGGCTACTGAAGGGGCATTTCATTATTATTTATCTGCTCAAGACATGAAGAAAAAGGCTCTGTTGAATACAGGTTTTGAGGATCAAATTCCATTGGAGGAGCATTGCTCCTTTATTAATGCTGTGTATTCATGTAAGGATCCATTAAGTCTGGAAAGGCTAGACAAAATAGGCCTGTATCTGTTGAAATTTTGGAGTTTTGAAAAGTAAGAGGCAACTTGATTGAAGCAAAGATTCTGAGGGGACTTTACAATATAGGTATGGAAATGATATTTCCTCTAGTGGGAAAATCTAGAACTAGGGGCTACTGTTTCACCTATTTGAGACAGAGGTGAGGAAGAAAATATTCTGCCAGAAGGTTGTGAGACTTTGGAGTTCTCTTCCTCAAATGGTGGTTAAGGCAGTCTTTGAATATCTTTATAGCATAAATAGATGGATTCTTAATAAGCAAGGGGGTTATTAAAGGGGTAGGCAGAGATGTGAAGTTTAGCTTAAAATTAGATCAGACATGATCTTCTTGAATGGCAGAGCAGGCTCAAGGGGCAAATGGCCCACCACTGCTCCTAATTCATATGTTTCTATGTATGTTGGAGTGACATTTATGTTGGCCTGAATGGCCATCTTTCCTGAAAAATGGAAGAAGGAGCAGTCAAAGTCCACAGCTGCTAGACAGAAGCTACATGCACATTACTAGCTTCAGTAGGGAAGCAAGCTAGCAATTGCCTGACAGAGGGCAATAGAATAGAGGTAAATTTACCTAAATTAAAACACTCTTTGTTAATGTGCAATCATATCTGAGGGCAATGCTCAGTCACCTGCAGACCTCCAACATCTTCTTCATCTGCCGGGATGGCCTGAGGATGTCATGCTTAGACTGAGGGCGGACTAAGAGCTTGACAGCAGACTCCTGGCTTGGAGATGGAGGAAGAACACTCAAGGGAAGTTGCAATGATGTCTCAGTTTTATTTGTTCACAGATAGAAGGAGGAATGGACAATGCGGGCTTGAGACCACACTAAAATAAAAGCAAAATACTGCAGATGTGGGAAGTTTGAAACAAAACAAAAAATGCTGGAAAATTGCTGAGTTTTTCTAGCATTTCTGTTTTTATTGCAGGCCATATTGCCTTGTTGTGAATTATGATTTGAACGAAGAGAAGAAGGATCTGTAACCAATTGGCACAGCTCCAGGAAGGGCATCAGCCTGAGCAACAAGAGACAGATGCTCCTGAGGAGAGGAAACATCTACAAAAACATGTGGCATTACCGGTGTGTCAGGCAGAGTGGCAATGCTTCCTGCTGATTGCAGGCAAAGTGAGCATTCCCCCACCAATCATAGGCAAAGCGGTAGCACCTCACCCCAACACCAATCACAGGGAGAGTAGCAGTGGTCCTCTCTGCTGCCCACCCCAGATCCACCTGCACATGGCCCCCATCTCCCCCAGCTCTAATGGGTGTCTGACATCTCCCTCTCCCTCCCCTGGCCCCAATTATTATAGAAGCATAAATCTCCAACTCCCCTCATCAGCGTCAGCATGCCTGCAAGTGCTCACTTGTCTTTCCCTCAATGGTCACAGCAAACCTCATTTAACTGCTGGGATGCTTTACCAAACTTCCTGCAGCTGATCTGCCAACAAGGGACAATTCCATAAAAACTCCAGGGATGGACAGGCAGGAAGTGCAGGAAAAGATGTTGGCAAAGAAGGCTGGACGTCATCCTATGGGAAGTGATGGAAAGCAGACTGAAAGGCAGTAGTCACCTTTGTTAGTGCCATGGCACTTGCCAAGAGAAAGGGAAGCAGTACCAAAAAATGATCAATGACTCATCTGGACAGCAAGGGTGAGCATTTAACCCCATGTAGCATATTTCCCCAAATGGCGCCCACACTCCCCCAGACTCCCAGCACCCTGCATGCTTCCAGCCCCTGACCCCAAGCATCTCCTTCCTCGCCTCCCCGCAAGAGTATCATAATGTTTGCCCTCTGAGGGCCATCCCTGATATTCTGCAGGAGTCATACCATCATTTTTTTCATGGCTCCTTCTGTCCCCATAGGATAAGAATGTCCATAACTGCCAGAGGAGAGCAAAAACAAGGGGTGGTGAGCCTGATCTCTTGAGTCTTTACCCCCTTTGAGAAAAGGGTGCTGGAGATGTCAGGAAAAGAGGACATCAGGGTCATCAGCATGGTCAGGCTGGAATCGAGAAGTGAGCACTTGTCAATCCTCCACTCAATTTGAGTCAATTACTAGGGAGCGTAGGTTAAAGGTGCAAGGGGCAAGGTTTGAAGGAGATTTACAATTTTTTTATGTCAGGTGGAAGTGCCGGCGAGATAGTGGAAACAAATACGATAGTGACTTTTAAGGGGCATCTTGACAAATTCATGAATGGGATGGGAATGGAGGGATATGGTCTCTGGAAGGGTAGGGGGTTGGTGCAGGCTTGGAGGACCAAAGGGCGTGTTCTGTAATTTTCTTTGTTCTATGTTTCATGGAGGAATGTCAAGTAAGTTTCTTGCATACCAGATTTCTCTCCCTCACTTGCACTTAACCTTGTGTCCTGTGTTGCAGAAAGAGAGCAGGATGCTTTGGAGTCATCTGGCATCATGGCCTCTGCTGCTGTCCCCACCTATCCAGCCCCTGAGAGCTCTGATGACGCCACAGAGGAAGTGGATGGAGGGACCTCTGAGGGCAGTATCTTGTTGGCGTCAACTTCCATCTCACATCTCACCATTCCAGGGACTTTCACATCAGTGGGTCCAGTTAGTGGTGAGGTATCTGGGTCACTCTAGTGAGCGCAACATATCTGCTGATGTACTTTGGGAAGAAGAAGGAACATCTGGCACACAGGGGCCTGCTGAAGGTGAGGATTCAGCCAGGCCCAGGCTGCATGCTGGGTCTCTGAGATCACTTCTTTCTCAGTGGCTGGAAATGCTGCAATAGAGTCAGGGAATGCAGGAGGGGTTGATAGCAATACTGGACCAACTGCAAGGCTGTTGAGAGGAGCCCCAAAACTTTCAGATGGACTAGTTACTGCGCTGTCTTGAGTGGTTCTCAGGTCAACACTTACAAGGATGGCATCTGCAGTGAAAGGCCTGGGGCAGGATCCAAGCAAGGCAGTCCACGATGGAATCCCAGATGACAACGAGCCACAGCTGAGGGATTCAACAGGCTTCTCGAGATTCTGTGGCCCATGGCTGAGAGGCTGAAGAACTTGCAGGAGACCCAGTGTACTTGCAGGACAGTATAGAGACACATTGGGCAACAGCAGCAGCCCTTCGGAACATGGCCAGTCACAGAGGATCATGGCTGAGGGCTGAAGTGTATGCAAGAAACTCTGGTTGCCCTAGCTCAGCAACACTCACTACTCATACTGTCCATCATCCCCCCTCACCACCACCACCCCCCCCACCAAAGCAACACAACCTCTCCAGCAACACAGCACTCCCTCAATCCCCCATAGCTCCCCCATGCCTAATCTTTGCCTTCATGCTGTATTGCTTGGAACTCCAGATGGGTTGAAGTTGAATAAATGCATTGTGAACCTTTCCTTGATGTCCTGGCCCCATTATCTTTGCTGATTTGCTGATGAAATCTCCTAGATTAGTAAAATCTTTGACTGTCTGCAGAGAAACTCTGTTCAGTTATAGGTACAGTAGATTTAGTATTATTCATGGTCATTACCCTGCTTTGGTGATGGTGACCACAATTCGGTTATGTTTACCTTAGTGATGGAAAGGGATAGGCATATACCAAACGGCAGAAATTATAGCTGGGGGAAAGGTAATTATGAGGCTATTAGGTGAGATTTAGGATACATAGGTTGGAGTAGGAAACTGCAAGGGCTGGGAACATCTGAAATGTGGAGCTTATTCAAGGAGCAGCTACTGCGAGTCCTTCATAAATATGTCCGTGTCAGGCAGGGAGGAAGTGATCGAGCGAGGGAATTGTGATGTACTAAGGAAGTTGACTGTCTGGTGAAGAGGAAGAAAGAGGCTTATGTAAAGATGAAATGTGAAGGCTCACTTAGGGCACTGGTGAGTTATAAATTAGGTAGGAAGGAGCTAAAGAGAGAATTAAGTAGAGATAGAAGAGAACATGAGAAAACTTTGGCAGATAGGATCAAGGAGACCCCTAAAGCTTTTTATATGTATGTCAAGAATAAAAGATTGGTTAGGGCAAGATTAGGGCCAGTCAGAGACAGCAGTGGGAAGTTGTGCGTGGAACTTGAAGAGATAGGAGAAGCACTGAATGAGTATTTTTCGTCAGTATTCACACAAGAACATGTCAGTGTAGTTAAGGAGAATACTGAGATACAGGGTTGTAGACTAAATGGGATTGAGGTGCAAAAGGAGGAGGTATTAGCACTTCTTGAGAGTATGAAAATAGATAAGTCCCCTGGGCCAGATGGGATTTACCCCAGGATTCTCTGGGAGGCTAGGGAGGAGATTGCAGAGCTTTGATCTTCAAGGCTTTGATCTTCATGTCATCATTGGTTACAGGTATAGTGCTGGAAGACTGGCGAGTAGCAAATGTTGTCCCCTTGTTCAAGCAGGGGAGTAGAGACCATCCTGGGAATTATCGACCGGTGAACTTTACTTCTGTTGTGGGCAAAGTTTTGGAAAGAATTATAAGGAATAGGATTTATAATCATCTAGAGAGAAATAAATTGATTAGGGATAGTCAACACAGTTTTGTGAAGGGTAGCTCGTGCCTCACAAATCTTATTGAGTTTTTTGAAAAGGTGACCAAAGAGGTGGATAAGGGTAAGGCAGTTGACGTGATGTATATGGATTTTAGTAAAGCTTTTGATAAGGTTCCCCATGGTAGGCTACTGCAGAAAATGCAGATGCATGGGATTAAGGGTGATTTAGCCAATTTTAGGAATTGGCTAGCTGATAGAAGGCAGAGGGTGGTGGTTGATGGGAAATATTCAACCTGGAGTTCAGTTACAAGTGTTGTACCTCAGAGATCTGTTTTGGGGCCACTGCTGTTTGTCATTTTTATAAATGACCTAGATGAGGGTGTAGAAGGATGGGTTAGTAAATTTGCTGACGACACCAAAGTCAGAGGAATTGTAGACAGTGAGGATGGCAGTTTGTAGAGGTACATAGATAAGCCGCAGAGTTGGGCCGAGAGGTGGCAAATGGAGTTTAATGCGAAAAAGTGTGAGGTGATTAACTTTGGTAAGAGTGACAGAAGTACAGAATATAGGGCTAATGGAAGGACTGTTAGTAGTGTCAATGAGCAGAGAGATCTCGGTGTATATGTGCATAGATCTCTGAAAGTTGGCACTCAAGTTGATAAGGTTGTTAAGAAGGTGTACGGTGTGTTAGCTTTTATTGGTAGCGGGAGGTCATGTTGCAATTGTACAAAACTCTGGTGCGGCCGCACTTGGAGTATTGCATGCAGATCTGGTCGCCGCATTATAAAAAAGATGTGGAACCATTGGAAAGGGTGCAGAAGAGGTTTACCAAGATCTTGCCTGGTATGGTGGGAAGGTCTTATGAGGAAAGGCTGAAGGACTTGAGATTATTTTCATTAGAGAGAAGAAGGTTAAGGGATGACCTAATTGAGGCATATAAGATGATCAGAAGGTTAGATAGGGTGGACAGTGAGAGCCTTTTTCCTCGGATGGTGATGGCTAACACGAGGGGACATAGCTTTAAATTGACGGATGGTACTTATAGGACAGATGTCAGAAGTAGGTTCTTTACTCAAAGGGGAGTAAAGGTGTGGAATGCTCTGCCTACAGCAGTTGTGGACTCGCCAACTTTAAGGGCATTCAAATGGTCAGTGGATAGGCATATGGATAACATTGGAATAGTTTAGGTTAGAAGGTCATTAGATTGGTTCCACTGGTCGGTGCAACATCAAAGACCGAAGGGCCTGTACTGCTGTAATGTTCCATGTTCTATGTTCTACTTATCTTAGGCCAGTCCTACTCACAAAGCTGACGAGTTCGTCAATCGTCTCTTGTAGAAGGGCATGTCTGAATGACAGAACAACCAGGTTGTCAACAAAGTCCAGAGAGTGAGAGAAAAGAGTCCACTGGATGCCTATAGGTCTGCCTGATGTTTGTTATGATCCAGTCAATGATGGTAAGAAGAAGAATTGGCAACTTTATACAGCCCTGCTGAACTCTTGACTTTACGGGGGAACCGCTCAGATAGTGTATTATTCACAATGATACTGCATTCAAGTTGCCGATTTGAATGACCATAGAATCTGTAGTGCAGAAGGAGGCCATTTGACCTATTGAGTCTGCACCAACACCAATCCCACTGTGGTCCCATCTCTGTAATCCCACATATTCACAGTCCTAATTCTCCGACACTAAGAACCATCTTCTGTTGAATTACATAAGATCTTAGCAACCACAGGCTGTTTCTGTGTACACTGTCGAAGGCCTTCTTAAATTAATGAAGTTTAGGTGCAGGGGACTGTTCCATTCTAAGCACTGTGTAGATTTGGTCAATGTATCATCTTCCTGCCCTGAATCCCATTTGTTCTTCCTTCAGCCTGGTGCCAATAGCTTTATCAATCTTATTTAACATGATCTCACTTGCTGGGGGGAAAGCCTTGCTGGGGATAGAGCATTCTATTGGTTGTACTGCTTTGTATTGCTGCATGGATGGAGTAATGTCAGAAGCTTTTCAACTCTTCATGGCTTTGATGGCAGCTCTGACTTCATCTTCAGATAGTGATTTAGTGCTAATCACAAATGATCATACTGTCAGATGTCTGGCTAGAATCTCCTTGTGAATTGTTGTTTTGCAGTTTCTGTAACAATGTTATTTTTACAAGGTGGGGTAGTTGGCCCCATGCCAAACTTTCAACCTGGAAGACCAGTTTGCTGTTCTTTTGGACCATTCACATAAGAATTGTCCAGCTTAATTCGACCTACTAGGAGCCAAACCTCTTGCTGCCATAACTTTTACGATTCCTAAGGTACTCAGTCTTCCCAACCATGCTAACATGATAGCAAGGGAAGGACCATAGAGTGTTTTACCTCATCATTCTTTATGTGCCCTGTATAACCTTGTGCTGCAAAGGTGTTACCTGAAGGAGGAATTGAGGAGCGAAAAGTCCCCTTGGATAAGGATGATTTTGATGGTGATAGCTCTGAAGATGGCAAGGATTTATACAAGTCATGTGAAGAGACCATTGCAGCTAACAACGTGGCATGCATGCCTGTGACAGCATGACAGCTACAAGAATCCAAGATGACAAATTTTCAGAATCAAAATTTCCTTTTGCCTTTGCAGCATGGAATGTCCCATCACCTTTATTCTCAGCTAGAAAATCTCACAACAGTTCAATGCTCTTATAATGGTGACAGAAAAATCAGGACTCACTGAGTCCTGGCCTAATGATGGAGTCATTCTTGGAAGGAATGAAAGCATACCTAAATGAATCATCTTGGCAACCTCTGTCTGCTGTGGAATCTGATTAGCATTCCCTTAGCACATGCCTTTAAACAACTCCTCATAGCATCATAGTCCTTTCAATCTCACCAAGTCGGTATGCATGGCAGCTTTTCAGTGGCTGCAAGTCCAATTACATTGGATGCAGTCATGTCAGTCTGACACTTGCTCAATATGGTACAAACATCATTCTTTCATGCTTAGCCCATGGACAGCTCAACAGCAGACAGCATCATGAGAACTCTATATATGTCCCATTGCCAGCCCTCAGCAATGCAGAATGCAATTGTGCCTAAATCACCATTTGCATATGAGGAAACAGTAACCAATAACACCTACATAACGCAGTAACATCGTGAGGAATGTTCACATTGTCTTCACAGAAAGACATTGGTTTGCTGAGGTGCAATCTCATGGGACTCTGAAATCCTTGAACCCCTGACAGGTTTCTGTGGTGGATATCCTTTGCATTAGGATGAAACCTTGTTCAGTTATTACTGACACCACAGTTACCCTTCCTATATCCTGCTGAGACCTTAGAAGAATTGCCTATACATTGCATTGAGAACATTACAATTCTCAACATGGTACAGCATTCAAAGACTTTCCTTTCATAGCTGGTGCTCCGCCTCCCCCACCCCTCGGTCACTGGCCTCCTGGATATCTCTGGGCCAGTCCCAATGTCACACGCCCCATCAGCCCTGATTGCCCTAACTCCCTGTCTAGCCAGTCCTGATCTTCCCTACCTTCCCCATCCCCCCAGACAGTCCTCTTCATCTGATCCCACCCCAAGACAGTGCCTTCCCCCCCCCCGATAGTCCTGAACCTCTCCCACCCCACTAACAGTCCTGACCCCTCCCTTAACTAGATGGTCAGCCCTGATTGCCCTTACTCACTCCCTCTCCCAGTCATCTCAATTTCATAGTAGTAGTGGGTCTCCTTCCCACTGATTGCCGCATTCACTTGATACTGCCTGATGCCCAGTAGACAGTGCCTATTTGCTCCTTGGGTAGTGACGTGGTGCCAGGCTGGCACAGTCAGGCTGACACTGCAAAAGGGGTATCCCTCTTTATTCCTGACATCCAGGGATGAGCCTCAAAGACTTCTCTTCATTCCAGCAGGGTCAGGCCACATTGTCCCCGTTAGTAGGGAGCAGGAGTAAATCCCACTGGAGGGAATCACTCCTGGCAGGGGTGGGGAGAGATGATCAGATCCAGAGTCTTCTGTTCCAGGCCCGCTGATGAAATGGAAATGAAAATTTTTGGTGGAGCTGATTACACTGGAAATTTCAGTCTTAGAGACTCATGGAGGCTGTGGCTCCCAGTGGGAAGCCTATGAAATGGCCCCCACTAATATCTCATGGCCCCCAAAATCTTTTGCCTTTCCAAAAAGTTCTCTTGCCTGATCTTTGAAATTGCATGGCGTACTCTCATGTCTCTCTGGTCTTGGCTCGCTCTCTTTTGTTATGGCCAATCTTGTCCTGCACACAGACAGGACTGTAAGCCCGATGGATAAAAGAATAGTTCAAAAGCATGCATCTCTACTGTCTCTGATGAGCCCTCCCAATAAAGGAGTAAAACATCAGTTTACAGGAACCTTTGAGATGATAAACTTAAAATGACTGTAAGAAATTCAGTGCTGACGTCCCTTTTGTTGGTCTTGCTTAACATTCCAGTAAACTCCAAAACTTATATTGCCAGGTGCCCTTACAGGAGCGTAAGTTTTCAGGCGTAGAAGCATCATGTATCCTTGTGCTGTGTTTCCTGCAATGCTGGGTAGCCGTTTTCTGCGACCTTCATGTCAATGACTTCTTGGGCTGGTCTGGTCAGACGGGAGTGACTCATTCTCCCATCCCTCAGAAAAAGGACCTCCTTCTATTCCTGGACAGTCAGGAGGAGAATCCCCAGGGAGGCCCAAGTTTCTCAAAGCCCTCATGCAAAGCTTGTCTATAGCTCCTTACCTGCAGTGAATGAATGTCTATCTGAGTGCCATTTAAATATGGTGCCATCACTTTCGACTCCAAGAGATAACAGCAGGAAGGTGACATCATGCCTGCCCTGCTATGAGATTTGCCTTGCTGATGCATAATTAATGAGCTGAAAAGTGGAAGATCATGCATGGTTAGCCAACATGTTGCACTGTGGGCATCATGTTGATTTTTCTGCCCGCCACCAGACCTAGTTTTCAGAACGGAGAATATCAGTGACCAACTTAATGAAAGTGTATACTACAGGCTGATTAAATTTTTTCTTATCACCTCCCTGGAAAGGGGCCCTCTGGAAAAGCATAGCCTCCTGATATACTGATCCTTGGGATAGTGAAGCTTTGTGTCTAGATCCTCAGAAGGCTCAGGTCAGTAGTGAGTACTCCTCCTCCCTCTTATCCTTTTCAGATTTCTAACAGCAGCTTATGTGACCTGCTGCTCGTTGCTTCAATCTTTTTTATTCTTTTAACTGCAGCCAACTGACATTGAAACTATATCTAGCAGAAGTTATCATTTTTAGGAGAATAGGTGAAAAAAATTGATGAGATGAGGAGAAATTGGATTTGATTCTCCCATCCCAATGCGCAACCTTTTTTGAATGGGAAAATTGTGTGTTGGCTATTTTGCGGAATTTGCGCATGTGTTTGTGATGCACATGCTATCTCTCACAAGCAGAGAGCAGGCGCAGTCAGGACCGTGCTGGAAATCAGTAGAAAGAGAAGTTAGTGATTTAAATCTATTTTTAATGTATTTTAAACATCAGAACAGATAGGAATCAGAGGGGATCAGATTTATGTTGTACCAAGGCAGCATAGTGAATCATCATCACCGTCCTGCCTGAATCAATAACTTGTAACATGGCCAACCAAGGTCCTTCACCCTAGTGTGATATCAATGGAACTCATGCTGGAGGGTGTAGACCAGGTGATAGTTCAGTAGAAGGGGCTGGTTGGGGGTTGGAACTCCTACTCAGAGAGCCTTGTGACAATGAGGGTGTCCTTCACTGTGCTGCCCTGCAGGATTCTTGTAGCCACCTCTCCCTCATCCTCTGGCTCCTCCTCAACTTTGTCTTCCTGGGCCTCATCCTCATAGGCCATTTGCTCCATCTCATTCCTCCTCCTCCAGGATTGTCCTCACTGGTGCACCAGGTTGTGGAGCACAGAGCAGAGATAACCATAATTTTGGAGACCCTCAGGGGTAATGCAGGGCATTGCCAGAATGGTCCAGATAGTGGAACTGCAGTTGCAACAGCCCGATGCATCACTGAATGATAGACCAGGTGGCAGTGTGGGCCTTGTCGCAATCTAGGGCCTCCACATATGCATCATCAGCCTTGACTGCAGTGGGTAGACCTTGTCTCCCATGAGCTATCCCAGCAGCCTCAGATGGTTTTTGAAGACCCTGGGATGTTCAAACTCCACTATTGTGCACATTCCTTGGATGGCGTGCACATATGTGCACAATATTCAGAAGGTGGTCACACATAATATGAATGTTTAATGAGTGGAACCTCTTTTGATTAATAAAAGGTATAATAAGTTCAGGCGTCAACTGTAAATGAACAGTGCTTTTATTGCACAAAATAAAATAAATATAAACCAGAAACCTATGCTGAACACAATTGGTCCTAAATGGAACTAAAAGATGATGGACCCATTCAGGGTCCCGCTTTACACAGAGCTTGGTAATTACCATTTACCGTTGGTTAATTACCAATTCTCAGGGAGTTTGTATTCAACAAATTCTATCAGGAGGTCAATTAGTGATTATCACAAGGGCATCCCTTCATGATACAGTGCCCACAGGGTCACGTGCATGTCGTTGATAACCCCCTGCACATAGGGCATCCTGGCAATGTCATCGAAGCCTGCAACGCAGGCATTCTGTTGTGTCTGGTCCACATAATTATCTGCCCAGAAGCACAGGGCTTCTGATTCTCTTGTATGCAGAGGACTGCAAGATACTACAGAGGAATCGGTTGGAGGCCTGGAAGGACCCGGTGATATAAAAGTTGAAGGTCACCATGATCTTTACTGCCAAAGGGAGCAAGTGTCCTCTTGTCCCATGAGGTGCCTGGTATGCAAGAACTAATGCCCCTTTACTCCAGAGGTTGGTGCTCGATGGTACTCACCTCCTAGCTCTCCTTTGCTATTGATGTGTCTGCACCACACTTTTTTAGAGCAGTAGTGTTTTGTGCCAGAGTGACTTTAAGCTAAGATCTGGGAAACATCCACAGGAAGAAGTAGCTGTACCAATCTCGCTAATTACCTTCCAATACAGTCAAAATCATGCTGAAAAAGTAGGGCACTGTTTATGGGTATGAAACGGTTGGCGCCATTCAAAAGCATCCAGGAAGATAGTAAACTATTACATGCTGGGCGTGATTTGGATTTTTTGCCTTGCACACTATTTTCCTAGCTCACCACACTGATCAGCATGTATGGTGAGGTGGTAAGATTATGCCCATCAAATCTAGAGCTCTAAACTAAAAACAGAAAATGTTGGAAATAGAGAAATTGGCCAAGACTGGAAAAAGAAAAACTGGACTTATATTTTGGGTGGAGATTTTTTTATTTTGTTCAGCTTAACTAAGAGAGAGGATAAAGAGGGATATGTCTTTAGACTTTAAAGATCTTTAATAATCTCTAAATACATTTTAATTTAAAAGATAGAAAGGTTTCAGAAATACTGCAAATTTGTGTCTTATATATCACAAGTGAGAGACCAAAAAGCTAATCTTTAGATAAATACTTTAGCGGCGCAATTATTTAGTCCTGCCCACCATGAGAATCACAGCGGGAAGGATACAGACCATGGAAAGGTCCCTTGACCTTGGGTGGAATTTTCGGGCCTTGGGTGAGTGCAGCTTGAAAAATCCCACCTTAGATTTTTTGTTAAACATGAATAGCACAATAATGCGCTATTTCCTTCAAAGATTTACCTTTGCTGCTGAGCTGTGTCATAACTTTGACAGAGTCATTGTGAACAACAAAATAAAAATTTGTTTCCTTCATTGTTGGATACAAATGCGAATGGAATAAAAGTAAAATACTGCCAATGCTGGAAATCAGAAATGAAAACAGAATTCTGAAACAACTCAGCAGGTCTGGAAGCATCTGTGGGGAGAGAAACAGTTAACATTTCCACAGAATTCCTACAATGCAGAAGAAGGCCATTCAGCCATTGAGTCTGCACCGACTCTCCCAAAGAGCATTTTATACAGTGCAGAATCAAAACTGGGTCCCTGATGCTATGAGGCAGTAGTGCAAACCATTGTGCCACCATCCTCTCCCCAGTGCATATGACATTTACAGAGCTAAAAAGAGGGAAAATGTGTTGATCTAAACTGTTCAAAAGGGGGTTGAGCAAGTGGAGCAAAATAGGTCAGGGATAGGTATGAACAATATACAAAGATGTTTAGGGCACAAGACATAGGATGTGTTAATGCCAATGTTAAAGACGATAGAAAGTTCTGATAGTGACATAAAGATAAGATGGCAGAATGTGTATGGAACCATCTTGTAAATATACATAGTACTTTAAAAATAATACCCCTTTTCTTCAATGTTAGTAAGGATGGTATGGAAGGGTGGTGGGAAGGATATAGATGCAAAATAGTCTGTCAGTTTTAATGTTTTTAAAGTGTGTTGCTGTGAATAAGGTGCTACAACCATGATCAAACTGTATGGTGGAGCAGGCTCGACGGGCTGAATGGCCTACACCTCTTTCTAGTTTCTATGTGCCTATGTTAATGCTAACTGGGTAACTGGATAATTATACAGGAGAGTTGGAAAATGGACAAAACCATGCCAATCTACAAGATTGGTAAAGCTAACCAGTATCTTTAAAATATCTAGAAAAATCCAAGTAAATGCTTATCTCAAAACGCATGACTGAGAAACAGCCACAAGTGAAGGACTATTGTTAAGTCCACAGCTTCAAGAAGTGAGGTAATTTGATACACATTTTCCTTAATTATCGTAGCATAAAAAGACTTCATAGACTTGGTTACATATTTCCATAAATATTCACTCCCACTATCACCAAAAAAACATGTGCCATCTATAAAATGCACTTCAGGAGCTCACCAAGGCTCCTTAGGCAGCAACTTCCAAACCCACAACTACTACCATCAAGGAGAATGAGGGCAGCAGACACATAATGATTTGATCAATTGTATATCCATTAGATTAGGCAGGTTTTGTTTTGTTGTCGCTATCATAACAGTGCAGGAAAGATGGGACTCGTCCAGTTGCTTTGATGAGGACACGGTCTCATCATAATCATTTTCCTTTTGTGACTGCAATCCACCTGATCTCAAACAGGATAGCAGAGGAATATCCAACTCAACATCTCAGTATTCTGCAGACCAGGTAAGTAAAGCACAATTCATTCACCTCTGCTATTCTGCACTTTGTGCCCAAATTTTCAGAACACATATCTCAATGTGTGGAAAACTAAAAACTAATTTGAAAAAAAAACCTTTCAAAAACTCCTACAGACTTAGTTCTGCAGGGGACGTACACTTTGAACAAGTGCTTGGAATTCCACAAATATCCAAATCAACTTTGCTCAGCAAAAGCTTTCAGAACTTTCTATGACAACAAAAGCAACATGCATTTATATAGCACATTTAATGTAGTAAAACTTCCCAAGGCACTTCACTGGAGTGCAAATCAAATAAAATTTGACATGAACTCAACTCAATGTGATGCCACCAGAGAAATTGAAAACTTAGACTCTTGACTCTTGGTAAGACAGCACTTTCAAATAGATGACAGTAAAAAAAATTATCTAACTCTGAGAAAAAATGTCAAATAGGTCAATTTCCTCACATTTTCTTAGCTACACTGCAAAAAAGATGACAGTCTATAAAAGGAGGATAGCCAGCCACTATCTGAATCTTAACAAATGTAGTGTTAGATGGGTTGGTTTCCACACATTTTCTTACAAATGCAGCAACCAAAAACCTAGATTTTTATCTATTTTTCAAAATGATCACATGACTACACACCTGACACTGAGCCTGTTTCCTTGGAAATGATGGGCAACCATCATTTGCACAATAATGATCCTTTGATTAGTGCATGCACAATTGAAATATTTTAATCAATCCCCGATAGAGAGCATGGTTCACTGATTTTGAATGAATTGAATAAACTTGAAGTCAATAAGCATATCACATGATAAGTTATACTGCAGCTGTAAATTAAAATGATAACATTTATTGGGCCTTGCAGTGAGTTATGATTGAAAATTATTAATAAGGTATTGTGGCCGTAAATCTGCTTATATTTAAATTCTCCCATTACTTTCAATGTCATCCAACAATACCTTATGAAAAAAGCCATCATGAATTTCCTTTTCATTTATATTGTTTTAGATGTGGTGGACACAGCTGGAAAACTGGGTAGGGATCCAGGTATTTTTCCATGTACTATATTCCATATTAAAAGTGACACATAAGCTTCTAGGCCAGTGTTTTCTGGAATTGAACATAGCACTAATGTCAGCAAGTTATAATTTTTTTTGAAATAAAAAGTTCAATGAAACACAAAGCTGTATTTTATCAGGGCCCTTTAGGAACTGGCTGGAGGCAGTAGGGCTAGTAAAATAATATTGATAGGTGGCTGGTGGTCATCTTTCCAGTGCCATGCCAGCAGGAAGCAATACATACAGCCTGCTGAGAGCCCTTTTAAGCAGTTTAAGTGTCCAATAAAGGTCTTCTTTCCAGCTTTGCTTACTATTAAGCAAAGTTGGGCAGATCTCTGCCACATACAAGAGTGCAAGGTAAACTCTGTTTAGCTCCCGATAGGCTCCTAGTGGAGGGGTGAGGTGATGGTGGGATTGGGTCTTCCTTTTCTAATACTTTTTGGCCCACAGAGGGGCACTGCAGTAGTAATTACTGCCCTTGTGGCAGCAGACTTGCACTGACTCCAGATCCCACATACCTGCTGATGATGGTAAATCAGCTATCGATGGGCCCTCCTTCACTAGGTGCAGGGGTAACCACTGGCCCTGCTGCCACTACTGACTTCTTTTCCACGTATTTGATAAATATCAAAGTTTATTCTTAGTGCTAGAAGTAGGCTTACATTAACACTGCAATGAAGTTACTGGGAAAATCCCCTGATTGCCACACTCCAGTGCCTGTTCGGGTGCATTGAGGGAGTATTTATCACGACTAATAAACCTAACCAGCATATTTTTGGACTGTGGGAGGAAACCCAAGCACCCATAGGAAACCCACGCAGATTCCGGGAGAATGTGCAGACTCCATACAGACAGTGGCCTAAGCCAGGAATTGAACCCAGATCCCTGGCACCATGAGGCAGCAATGCTAACCACTGTCCTACCCCTGCAGTATCATCCACTGGGAAAGTAAATAGGAAAATGATAGGCATTCTACCCATGTTTCTTTGTTCATTCATTTTACAAACCAAAAATTATGGATAGCTGTAATGATCTAACCATATTAGAAGTTGTGGGTTTTAAACAAAAAGAAAATATGTGGTTTGCGCACAAAGATTCAATCTGACAACATAATTATTGGAAGAGATGTTGTCTGTGCAGACCACAAACTGAAGCTAAAAGTAGGAGCCCTTGAAGCACCATAATGACATCTCTACCAAATTAGGTGACTTGCTCTTAAAGCAACCATGCAACTACTTAAATATATAACAGAAGCATGCAAAGATTTCTTGATATGAACTCCTGCTGGGCAAGTCTTCGACCGAAAGCACCTATTTATCAAATTGGCCCTTTGAGGTAATTAAAAACAGATTGAGGAAAAACTGAAAAATTCCTTGTGTGGCATTGCTGTTTCTGGACACTAATTATTGTCAGCGAGAAGTGATAATGAAACTATTTGTAAAACGTATAGTACAACTGACACATTTTTACATTACAGAATAACTGTAAAAGAACTTCAAGGGTAAACCTTTTTAAACTCAAAGCAATATCAAAAGACAAATAGCTGTATTTAGTTCTTAAATACACAAAAACATATAAGTTCACTGTGGAATTGTCCTTAAGTAGGGGTCACAGAATTTGTCAGTGACCAGCTAATTCAAGATGTAACAGGATTTGACACAGTAAATTTTTGAAAACAGGCTATTTGCTGCTGTCTGTCGAGTATAAATCATCTTCTGCTTGATATGTGTGATCTTTAAAAAGCTGTTTATTAAAGAATGGGAGCCATGAATCAATAAGCTGTTAGCGGCCTTCATGAAAGAAAAGACAAATTAAATGTCACAGCTCATACATAGGAAGGTTTTCAAGATTTGACAGGGGATCAAGGCTAACATAAAACTTAACAGACCCTTTTTACACAGTAAAGTTTTGATCATTTCATGCTTTTATGGACATGTATGTTTTAATAACCTTTTGCAATTTTCTACTTCAAGTAATTGAACCTACTATAAACTAAAAATTACTTAATATCTTGTCTGCTATTTTAGCAGTGGTATTAACCTGTTCCAGATAAACAAGTTAACCACCAAGTTAAATTAGTGCGCACTATATAAAAAGAATTGGTCCCTTAATATCACCAGCAATAATTTCTGGTTTTATGTATTCTCTAACAGTCAAATCTGTTTTGCATGGGAATTTGCTCTTCAGATACTCAGAAAACTATTTTACATATTTACTTTCATTGCATTCCTCATATTGCTATTTCCATTTATTAACTGTAATATGATTTGCCTTACCTTTGCATGGGATTCCACTGTTTTTCACTTTGGTGTTTTGACTAATCAAATATTACCCTTCAAATGAGCTGTTAAATTAAGAGAGACCATGAAGCAATAGGGTTGAGGAAACATGAAATGGTACTTACTCCTGTCTATTTTGGGTTATTTGCTATGTTCACATTGTATCTGAAAATAGACAACATATTGGTCAAAATCAAAGTTCGTTACCTTCAAAGATTTCAATCCAGTCTTATTTCTGTGGTAAAACTTTAGGTGGAGTTTTTCACTTCCGTCCATGATGGCCATCATGGTGGATGGGAGCAGAAAATATTGCAAGAGCTTGAAAATCAGTTTTACACCATCCTAAAGCAGATTTGTGATTGTGCTATCAAGCTTAAATGGCAGGCCATATTTCCTGCTACACAACTTAAGGAATGTCTTTAGCATAAATCATCAAAAGGGATACTTGCTGAAAGTCTGACCCCACATCAGATCAACAGGTCATGTCTTTCACAATGCTATATAAGCATAGTGAATCTGGTGAGACACACTTCCCTTGAGATTAAAGGTTTGTTCACTTACTTGCTCAGCACTCCCAACATTGAGGATTCTTTGTTAGGCTCAGCTGCCAACAGCATTTGACTTGAGGGGATAAAGGTTGAAGTAGTGGTAAGCTTAGGGTGGCTGCTCATGTCAAGTGCAGGGTAGGCCTGATTTTGGGAATATGCATTTGGGATTTGTGCTGTGGCACCTCTAGAGACTATAGGATAAAACCTGACTCAGAGGGTGTGATCTTATGAAAAAGAATTCTAAGTTTAGAATGAGAGTGAAAACAGGACAGTTCCAGATTCCTGTTTTTTCAACAAGTCCAAATCTGGTACCTTATGCAATTAGTGCAGAATGAATCAAAATCTGTTTCTTGTCACTAGGAGGAGGGACGGGCCAATTGATAGTAGCAGAGGACACGTGCAGCTCTCTGATGGTTTCAACAGGCCTCTGTGACCTAAATCTACTCTCCCGAGCTACCATGAGAGCACGCAGCCAATTGTGAACCCCCTGCATCTGGAAATATTGATTCTGCACACCCCTGTCCTGATAAAACTGACCAAGCTGATTCCCCCTCCACTGATCGCCATTGCAGAATAGCAGCAGGCCCCTTCCCTGCAACAATCTCAAATGCAAAAGGTGCAGTGGTTCCCACACCTCAGCAATTCACCCACCCCCAGTCTGGCCTGCCTGTGTTGACCCTATACCTCAGGCTCCACCAACTTGGTGGTATCTGGTTAAACAGTGCTAGAATGTTCAATGGGCAGTGCCAGTGTGGCAGTGTCAGGCTGGCACTGCCCATTGAGCATTTTTCCTTGTCCCTTACCTCCTGGGGGAGCTCAATGGTCTGCAGGTCTACTGGCAAGGCCACCATGTCTGGTTTCCGTTGGTGGGGACCAGCTGTGATTCTCGACAGAGAGAAGTTTAAGTTTATTTATTAATGTCATAAGTAGGCTTACATTAACACTGCAATGAAGTTACTTGAAAATCCCCTAGTTGCTCCAGCGCTTTTCAGGAGCACAGAGGGACAATTTGACATGGCCAATGCACCTAACCAGCACGTCATTTGGATTGTGGGAAGAAGCCGGAGCACCCAGTGGAGAACATGCAGACTCTGCACAGATAGTGATCTAATCTGGGAATCGAACCCAGCTCCTTGGTTCTTGTGAGGTAGCAGTGCTAACGGCTGTGCCACCATGTCACCCTTACAGCAAGTGAGCCCGTCGATTCAGTCCTGGGCTTGGTAATGACATTAGAATAAGATTTAACTTGGATTTTGCGCTGAAAATGAATGCAAGGCTGAATGTGCTAGATATCTGGTGCTGGTAAGATCATGTGAGATGAGAAATCAGGCATGAACCTGATTTCTCTGTTCCCTCGCAATTTTACTGGCTCATCTCGCCCTTCAGTTGGCCGGGCATAATGGTAATGTCTCCCCTGCAATGTAAGGTGCTGCAGGGTTAAGGCTCCGATTCAAGAAATGCGCACTGAGGCTGCAGCATGACAATAGGCTTCAAGGTAAGGCCTGCATAGAGGGGAATGGAGGTTCATACTTGACATAAGAACATAGAAACATAAGAAATAGGAGCAAGAGTAGTCCGTCTAGCCCCTTGAACCTGCCCTGCCATTCAATAAATCATGGCTGATTTGCAGTGGATCAGTTCCACTTTCCCGTCTGCTCTCTATAACCCTTAATTCCCTTATCTATCAGGAATCTATCTACCCCTAACTTAAACATATCCAATGAGATAACTTCCATCACTTCAATGGGCAGAGAATTCCAGAGATTCACCACCCTCTGAGAAAAGAAGTTCCTCCTCAACTCTGTTCTAAACTGCTCCCGCCTCCCCCTTATTTTGAGACTCTGCCCTCAAGTTTTGGTTTTCTTTCTAAGTGGAAAGAATCTCTCTACCTCTACCTTATCTAGCCCCTTCATTATCTTGTAAGTCTCTTTAAGATCCCCCCTCAGCCCAATGAGTACAGACCTAGTCTACTTAATCTCTCCTCATAAGCTAACCTCCTCATCTTCAGTATCAGTCTGGTGAACCTCCTCATCTCCAGTATCAGCCTGGTGTACTCCATCTAAGGCAATATATCCTTTCGCAAATAAGGGGACCAAAACTGCACACAGTACTCCAGTTGTGGCTGCACCAGTGTCCTATACAGTAAGACCTCCCTGTGATGAAGGCCAACATTCCATTTGCCTTCTCGATCACCTGCTGCACCTGTTGACTGAGTTTTTGCAATTTGTGCACAAGGACCCTCACGTCCCTCTGCACAGTAGCATGCTGTGACATGGGTACTAAGTAAGTGGAGGAAGGAGAGAAGGCAGAGATTCTACATCTCACTGTGCTATAGATCTCAAGAACGGGGGACATCAAAGCCCTAGGTCATGGACACATTTGAAGTCAAGGTTTTGGGTATAAGGATTGAGGGGTCACAGAGTGAGGGAAACTCTAACATACTGCTCCAGCAGGATATTGGGAAGGATTTTAACACTGGCACAGGGGGGTGCCAAACATGTCTGGTGCTGAGACCTCAGCATCACTAGTTTGCAATAGAAGGAAATTGGGCAACAAACAATTTAACTGAGGACAAACTCATCTGGTGAGATCTCTGAGGGCCTCTGGGACCAATTATTCATTGCAGTGGGGAATGAGTAAAGGGCTACCCAACAGATATGAGCATTCTTAGATGAAAAGAAATGCATAGCTCTCACGCATTATAAGCTCTCTATTCAAAATGCAGGAAATCAGGAAAATTATCAGTGAAGTTCATTGTGAGATTGATCACTATATCTTAACCCTTTGTCATATCCTCAAAATTCCCCAGAGCAAGAAGGCAACCAGGAGCTATTGGGCAACTTGACCTCCTTCACATGCCAGTTACAATCGTTCTGTTTGCATGAGACGTGACAGGCCTTGGAGCCCCCCCAAATAATATCACCTTTTGACAAAATATCTAGTCCCAAAGAATCTAGTGTTCTCATCTAAAGGATGGAAAAAGGATAAATTTGATGTGCACCCTGCGCACAACTTGATTTCAGGGTGATTATTTGCTTGCTCGACAGACAACTGAAGGTAGAACAAACAAAGAACAAAGAACAACACAGTACGGGAAACAGGCCCTTTGGCCCAACGAGCCTGCGCCGCCATCCTAACATCTTAATGACATATAGAGACCAATATAGGGACAATTTGTTACCCAATCAGCCTAAGAGCACATTTTTGGGATGTGGGAGGAAACCGGAGCACCCGGAGAAAACCCACGCAACCACGGGGAGAACGCGCAAACTCCCGCAGACACAGGCCCAAATCCATGTGTCTGCACAGCAACAGCGATAGTCTCTGAGCTGTCATGTTGCCCATCTGATGGTCCAGTTTAAGCATACACTAATGACATGAAGCACTAGGCCACTCCTGAAGTAACATCCAGGAGCAGCCCTCGCACGACCTGCCGAATGCATGCACCTTGTTGGTCAACAAGGTGGACCGAACAGCCTGTGGAAACAATTAAAGTATTTAAACAGTCCTCCTATCTCCCTCTATCTGCAGACCGCTCATGTGGCTGTCCAAGAGACCCTTAAACAACCCTAGCGTGCCTGCTCCCACCACCTTACTCGGTAGTGCATTCCACACCCCCACTACCCTTTGTGTGAAAAAATGCCCTCTAATATTAGTCTTATACATAGCCCCCCTCACCCTAAGGCTGTGACCCCTCGTTCTATCCGAATCTAATGGTGGAAAAAGCTTACCACCATTTACTCTATCTATACCCCTCATAATCTTATATACCTCTAATAGATCCCCTCTCAGCCGACGTCTTTCAAGGGAAAACAACCCCAGTGCGTTCAACCTTTCCTCGTAAGACAGCCCTTCCATACCAGGCAGCATCCTGGTAAATCTCCTCTGCACTCTCTCCAGGGACTCCACATCCTTCCGGTAGTATGGCGACCAGAACTGGACGCAGTACTCCAAGTGAGGCCTAACCAACGTTCTATACACTTGCAACATCAAACTCCTACTCTTGTATTCTATACCCCTTCCTATGAAGGCTAACATACCATACGCTTTCTTTATCACTTTCTCCACCTGTACTGACACCTTCAGAGACTTGTGAACCTGCACCCCCAGGTCTCTCTGTGTCTCTATACTCCGGATAGTTTTACCTTTTATCCTATAACTCCCCTCTACATTATTCTGGCCAAAATGCATCACCTCGCATTTATCCGGATTAAATTCCATTTGCCATCTATCTGCCCAATCTACCAGCCTATCTATGAAGGTATACACTCTTAAGGATTTAGGCACTAATGGAATGACCATAATGTTGCTGAGTAAGGCATTACCTAAATACAGTGAAGTGTCGGGATTCTCACAATTATTGGTGACCTGTCACATGTCCTTTCTGAAACTTGGAAACGTGTTCGGCACATAGGAGCATACACGAGTTCTGAGGAGGGACTCAGAGCTTGGAAACACTGCCTCATTAGTGAAAGACCTTGGAATTCTAATATATATGATCTTCTTTGTCTCTTCCAACATTTCTCCTACCTTCAGCCTTTACCTTTCCTGAAAGCAGTTGAGCTGGGAATACACATTAGTCTAAATTTTACAAAGGCAATAATTAACAATGTGTGACCCTGCAAAGCAAGTGAACCAGGTCTTCCCATGGGGATACCTTACAAGAAGAATGATGCATCGTATGTTGGGAATGATCCTTGAATTGGCACACATTGTTGTGAGATGGAAGCAAATCGCATAGACAGGAGGTGTCAGATATGACATATATCCTCCACAGTTCCCACCATACATCAGAAGTGACATTGTGAAGACAGATTTCTGTTTGAATACATCCCAACTCCATATAAGATTGCCCCCAATTCCAACTCTGCTCTCAGTGGCCCAATGAAATTCTGACCTTAATTTTGCTGGAAAGTCAATATTTGCAGATGTTGGGTGTGGTGATACCTGCTAGTACTCACTATTTCATATCACAACCAAATTGCCAGTTGGGGAAGATATTTGAGAACATCTGGATACGTGGAAACTTACCAGTCCAGGAATCAAGATTTTCAAGAAAGGAAAAGAAAATTTGAAGAAGTTACGAAAACAATTAAAAAGTAACTTGTTGTATAACCAAAGATTTTCCCTTAAACTGAAATGTCTAGTTGTAGCAATTAACCAGCTATTTGTTAATGAATTATAAGGGAACTTGCAACCCTATACTGAAAGATTTAATTAAACATGCATTACCTTCTGAAATTAATTACTAAGCAAGGCAAACTATCCTTTTCTCCTGATACATTTTAATGAACTCAAGATATAACTGGTAATATTTCACAGCTATAATATATTATGGACTGATTAACTTTTTATTCTTTGATTTGATGTGGGTGTCTCTGGCTGGGCCAGCAATTCCCCTTCTTGAACCACTGCAGTGTAGGTGTTATATGTTGTAATGCTCTAACAATGTTAGGGTTGTGGTTTTTAAGCAAAAAGAAAAGGATGTGGTTTGCACATGTTGGTTCAAAGTAGCAAACAATAGGTTTTGTTGAAAGGGATATTCTCTGCGCCGAACCGAAACTGAAACTAAATAGCAGTCTATGTAACACCCTTTCCCTATAGTCATTGACAATATCACCAGTTTTGGTTCTCAATAAGTCAAAATGCTCCTGACCACTCATTTTCCCTTAACGTAACAATAAAAGTTGTTATTGATTTTGATATCGGGCAGCTCAGATACAACTAAGTTTATTTTCATAATCCCTTTTAATAGCTTTTATAAGATGCTTTACAATCTTTTTTGTCTTTGTATCATTCCCATTTGGCAGAATCTGTGCTACTTCTTGCATTTTTGTGAGTTTTTTCATTTAATTATATACTATCCCTCTTTGATTGTCCACCTAACTGCTTTTTCTGTGGAGTTGTGCTTTTCCTTCTCAGGAGTATAAAGTGGTTCTGTATTGTGTTAAATGTTTCTTTAAACATTCTCCACTGTTCTGCAGTTACGGATAGTAGCACTTCTTACCTTGGAACTATCTCTGTATCATTTTCACATGACATAGTAGAATAGGCACAATCATCGGGCAACTCAGATAAACTAAGTTTTCCATAGTAGTATTCATAACATCACAAACTAAAGAAGTTGGTGCTTTTCGAGATGATTCTGAGAAATCATTTTGAGATGACAATAATTGGCCGTCATGGTGCCAAACTGGTGAATCATGTAAAACACTGGACCTGTTTTTACTAAAATATGGCTGATTCCCATTTCACATTGTTGGCATAATTACATGCTAACACTCGGTCTGCTTGTTGAAATAAATGTTGTTTGGCCCATGTTTCTCATTATTGAGATTATTGTTGATGCTCTATTATCTCTGTAGTTTCTGGAGGTAATAAATCAAACATAATTCTCAACTTTCTCTTAAAGAATAGTAATGCAGGTGAACTTTGGGTAGTCGCATGCGTAGTGTTTCTATAAGATGTCAAGTGCTATTTGCATGATGTGATAATGAACCTTGTTCTTTTGAAGCTTTTAAAAAATGTTTCAAGGACTGTATGAACCTTTCACTTAATAATTGATTGATGGATGATAAGGTAATGATTTTATATGTTGAATAACACTTACTTTGAGATAATCCTCAAACTGTTGTGAAATAAACTGAATCATTATTGCTAATAATCTATTCTGGTTTACCAAATCTAGCAAAACTTTGACAAGTTTTTCAGTGGTTTGTTCAGTTGTTGTAGATCTCATATTAACAACTTCTGGGCACTTCAAGTGTGCAACAATTTTAATGAAGAATATATAACTCTCAAACAGAGCAGCAAAATCTGCATGCAATAATTGCCACGACATTTTAGGCATTCTCAATGGTGTAGGGGAGATAGCAGTGGTGTATTTCTTATTTGTGCACAGGATTAATGCTGTCCCACTTTCTCTTCAATCGGAACATCCAGACCCAAACATCAAAAATAACTATGTTAATTCCTTCATCCGGACTACACCAGAATGTAGATTTTCAAGAATTCTACACGTAAACTAAAAGAAATGATCACTTGGACTTCTCACAGTAGACACTCACCTTGGATGGTCAACTCAAGCTTTCATGATACATAGTTTCAAATCAGAATGTGGGATGATGCATTCCAGCTATTATTCTTTTCAAAGCTATATTCATGATTTTAACCATCAAGGTATTTCTTCTATTTCTGTTTCTATTTCATTTCTGGTATCTGAACTTGAGAACCTGTCACAGGCGAATGATTTACAAGCAAAAAATTTGTAAAAATCAGCAAAATTATATATGCAAACAGAAGAAAACCACACAAGGAACTTCAGAGACAGTATCAGCTGGATCTCTGGGATCAAAAAGGAAAAAAAGAAGCCTGTGTCTTATAAAGTAAAATTGCAGGGCAAAGTTGTGAGGAAGCATCTGGACTTTCTCAGGAGTAGGGAGCCCATGCCAGCACAGAGCTCATTATCAACCATGGAGACAACCAATGCCAATGATACTAGTCATAGTATCAAGCCATGACTAGAAGCTAACTGTAAACCTGTCGCTCATATTGGTGAGTATATGGATTCCACGATGGAAGCAGAAGAGACTAGGAGCAACTGAAGCATGATCCCAGGAAGAACCTACACCAATGGCTTTATGGTGCTCCCTTCAAAAGTGAAAATCTTCAATTCAGTACATACCCACACATCCGATCCCACCTTCAGCTGACCCCAGGCCAACTGCCAAGTGGCAGAAAAGGCCATCCTTTAGTTGGGCTGCTGTGGAAAAACAGACTTGAAGGGGGAGGGATGTTATGACAGCCATGGGGATGGTCAATAGATAGAATACAGGCTCCCCTAATAAACAAATAGAAAAGGAGCAATGGGTGGTTTAAATTCAGCAGTCTCTACTCAGGTTAGCAGGACTCCTGGGCTTGACCTGTGTACTATAGCTACAGAAGCGGTGCTTTATTCACTATGTAAATAATAGCATTGATGATAGAAGACCAGCCTCAACAAGATTATTACAAGAAGGATATATAAGTAGACATTTCAGTGCAACTTAGCATGGGATGTGACTTTGAATGGAGAAGTGGAGTTTGATGATTAAGAGGGGAGAGGAAAAGAAATAAGTACTCCTTTGCTTTTTCATCCTGTAATATTTTGCTCTTGTTCTATTAGAGGAATTGAAACTAGCTTTTTGGTAAGACTCTGGCAAGTGGTCAATGTCTATTCTATTCATAAGATTTAATAATGGAAACAAACTGGTAATAGCATTAATAAAATATATTAAGAAAGAAAATAATTATTTGAATGAAATAAAATACATAGTTTATAAAGAAACATTAAGGATGGCAAGACATGGCTATAGCATGTGGGAGCTCTTGGATATCAGTGTGATCCAGGACAAATACATCTGCAGTAAATGTTTGTGGTTTGAGGAGCTTTGGTCCAGTTACTGAGCTGGAGGCTGAGCTGCAAACACTGCAACAGTTTGGGGTGTTACTTGGATACTGTGTACCAGGAGACAGTCACACTTTTTAGGACAAGACCTTTTGATTTGGTCATTAGTCAGTACAGGAAATTGTGACTCTGAGTAACCAGCTTTGACAAAGGATATCTAGACTCGAAATATCAACTCTTTTCTCTCCTTACGGATGCTGCCATACCTGCTGAGATTTTCCAGCATTTTCTCTTTTCATTTCTGATTCCAGCATCAGCAGTAATTTGTTTCTATCCAGTGAATGCAATTAAGACAGGTTAAGAGAGCCAGATGGTAGAAGTGTAGGAACCTCAATTTATGCTTTTGTCCAATAGATTTGAGGTTCTTTCAGCTTACTTGGATGAAAGTGGAGCTGCAGGATGAATGAGCTAACTGACCATGGCACTGTGGTTCAGGAAGCTATTCAGGTGAGTGGAGCAAGAACGAATGTGAGTAGGGGGCAGTATATTGACATTGTACTCTGTAGAATAGAGGAAGGGCTGTGTTGCCTGCCTGCTGCCAAGGTTCAGGACATCTGCTTAGGGCTAGAAAGGAACTTACAGTGAGAGGGAAAGGATCCAGTTGTCATGGTCCATGTAAATTCAACAGAGGCTCTGCATAGTCAGTGTGAAGAGCTAGCCACCAAATTAATAAGCAGAAATCAAAGATTATAATCCCTGGATTATTACCAGAACCAGCTATGTATTGGCATAGGTCAAACAAGATTAGGGAAATGAATTAGTGGCTCAGACAGTGATGTGGGAGAAGTATTTTTGCTTCATGGGACACTGGTATCAATATTGATGAAATTGGAATCTGTACTATTGCAACAGCCTACACCTGGACCTTGGGCAACTGATATTCTAGTGAGCTGCCTAAGTAGGGAATTAAAAGTTTATTTATTTGTGTTACAAGTAGGCTTACATTAACACTGCAATGAAGTTACTATGATAATTCCCTAGTCTGTATACTCTGGCACCTATGCAGATACATTGAGGGAGAATTTAGCATGGCCAATGTACCTAACCCCCACTTCTCTTGGACTGTGGGAGGAAACCAGGACACCTAGAGGAAACCCATTTACTGATACAGTGACTCAAGCTAGGAGTCAAACCCAGGTCCATGGCACTGTGAAACAGCAGTGCTGACCACTGTGCCACTCTGCAGTGGGAGGGTTTTCAATTAACCAGTTGGAACAAGGGTTCTAATTTGGGAAGATGTGATAAATCAAATAATAGAGACAAATCAAGAGAGAAAGGTATGAATATGGGAGATAGTAAACAGACTATGAAAGGAATGGATAGTGAATACAAAGCTAAGAATACATCAGCAGGTAGGTTAGAGGTTGCAAAAATAATAAAAGGAGTTTTAAGATTCTGTCTTTTCACAGGCACTCAGTAGCCCTGGAAAGAATATAGCTCCAATCTGAGAAAGCAGGATAATTGCTCATTTTAGCCATGTAATATTTACTTAGGAGAGAGCTAATGGACTCTTGTTTACAGAAGTTTTCTTTAATTAAAGGAATTGAAGGTGGGCTTAAGTATACAGGGCTATGTAATAATGTGTCTATTGTGAAGAGCTAGGTATGTAGTAGAGGGAGAAACATCTTTCTGTTCAGTTTTTGGTTGGGGTTGTTAAAAGATAAAAGTTGGCAAGCTGCTCTGAAAATCAAAATCTCTCTTAAAGCTTCAAGGCTGTTGATACAATTTATACCAAGTATGCCTGTGTTTGCTCACTGTATTTAAAATGACATTTAAGTCTAAGAGGAAATATTGTTCATTTGGAACTGAAATTGTGGTAAGTTAGAAATTAAAGTTGTTTTCTTTCTTTTTTTAACTTGTTCAACTGTTAAAAGTTAACTGTTTCATTTTGTTAGTTATATTTAAACTATGTTTTGACTAAAACTTGTAATAAAAGATGTCAGTAGAACAGGAGATAAAACCTGTCAGTAAAATTACTCCTTGAACAGTGCATTTTATCCTCACATTTATGTCAAAACAAAAAAATTGTTGGGGTCTGGTCTAGTTCAGAATATACCTAGGAGTTTGTGTCTAGAACCTGAACAATCATAAGAGCTCTTATATATATTTAAATAAGAAAAGACTTAATAGAGTTTTGATCCAGTAGAAAGTGAGTTTGGGGAATTAATAGTGGAAAATAAGGACACAGCAGGCAAATTGAACAGGTATTTTGTATTGATTTTTAATACAGAGATACACTAACATCCTAGAAATTGCTGTAAATCAGAAATTGGAAGAGTGAGAGGAACCTAGGAAAATTATAATCACCAGGGAATGATACTTGGCAAATTGATGGAGATGTGGGCTAACAATTGACTTCATCATCAGGTCTTTAAAAAAATTAGTGAGTGCGAAATTTGATGTGTTATTTTTAATTCTTGTAAAATTCCCTAGATTCGGGAATGGTTCCGTTAGATTGGAAAATAGGGAATATAACTTGTTTAATTAAAAAGAGAAGGAGACAGAAAACAGGAAACTGCAGGTAATGAGCTTAACACATGTGCTAAGGAAAATGATAGGGTCATTATTAAATATGTTACAACAGGGAGCTACAACCAAGCAAAGTCAATATGGTTTTGTGAAAGGGAAATCATGTTTACTCAATTGGCTTTCTTTGGGTAAAAGGGAACAATTGATGTATTGTACTTAGATTTTAAGAAGGCATTTGATAAGATGTTGCATCAAAGGTTATTGTGAAAAATAAATATTCATGGTATAGAGGGTAACGTATTGCATGGATAGAAAATTGGCTAACAGGAAACAGAAAGTCAGAATGAATGGATCTTTTTCTGAAAGGCAGGATATAATGAGTCATGTGCTACAGAGATCACTACTTGGGCCTCAATTTCTAATTATTTATATGAATGTCTTGGATGAAGGGACTGAAGATTGCTAAATTTGCTGATGATACAAAGGTAGTTAAGAAAATAAGCTGTGAAGAAGATGTAAAAAGTTTGGAAAGGGTCATAGATAGGTTAGTGGGCAAATGAAGTTTCATGTGGGCAAAAGTGAAATTGTGAAAAAAGCATATTCTCTGAGGTCTTGCTTCAGTAGTACAGGACACTAGTGAGACTATAAGGCTGACTTTCAGTCCACTTTGCATCTGCTGCAAATCCCATTCTGTTGGGAAAATTCCAAGCGAGGTCAAAAACAGGATTCTGGCCCAGGCCCTTCCTGAGGAGGAAGTGAGTGTCATAGCTGAGGAGGAGCTGGAAGATGGGTACAGTTGACGGCTATGGTGCGACAGACCAGGAGGATCAGGGAAACCTTCATCTACTCAATTCACTAACTGGGCCGTGATGTCTGGCAGCTCCACAACCATCAGCACTGCCAATGCCTAAAACCCCCAACAACAGATACAACCCACCTCACACTCAACCTCATCACCTTGATCGCTGCCAACCCCCCACCGAACCCTAAGGGTATCATTGACATCACACCAACTTGATGGGCCAGCGTTGGCAATGTGAGTGAATCGTTTGACAAGACAGGAGCATAATGACAATTTGCTGTGAGGAAAGCTGTGATATTCCTCAGGTTCTGCTCAGATCTGACTACTGTCTGTATGCTGATGCACACTGACTCACAGACTCATGTCTGAGTGAGAGTGGGGGCTCTACGATTTGTCCCGCTGATTCAAGAGGGAGAAGAGGGTTTAGGTAGTGAAGAAGCAGTGATTCCAGGATGCTTGTTCTGTTGGAATAGCTTGAAAGATCTGCAGGAGGATTTGAAATCAGACAGAGGGATAAACCCTCCCAGTGGGATTGGAGTCAAAGATAGAGGCATTGCGGCTTTGTGGTGAAATATTATTTAAAATTATGACTGTTTGTAGTGAGACTGTAATAACTACTCCCAAATTTAAAGTGCCTAACTTCACCCATGTCCACTCAGTGACCCTAGAACTTTATAACCTTGTAGAACTGCTTAGCTCAGGTGTGAATAGCAGCTATGGAAGTGGCCTGCTGCCTTCCACCCCTATTGCTTGCGGTGCCTTTGGCAGCCATCCTGGTGAGTTACTAGTGTTGCCATGCCTATTCTGTCCACTGGCCCTGAGGTGCGCCAGCTTCATGAAGAGGGAATTTGACCTCAGTTTGCCAAAGTTTCCTTGTTGGAAGGCCCCAGGATGTGCTCCATGCTTCCTCCTCCTGTGAGATGCTCACTGGCCCCTGGGCTACTCCATAGAATGGAAGGGCAGCTGGAATGAACTTCAGAAGCCTCTGCGGCCCCTGGCATTACTGGTCCTGGAGGCTTGCCATTATTTGATCATGAAGCTCTGAACAAAGGTCCTTTGTGTCTGGACAACCTCTTGGGGCCTTCAGCAATAGTCCTCAGAGACTCATTGGTCCTTTGGATTTCTTCACGCATGGCTTGACCATCTGTCCCAGGATTTACACTATTCTCACCTCCATTGCAGTGTTGGCTTGGGTGCCATGTCATGCTGGCAACATCTCCTACAAATAAATGCTTTCGCACTCCTCCAAACAACCTTGCAGTTGCAGAAATGTCACTGACAGCCTCCACTGCATTTCTCATCTCACCTTTGCATCTCTAGCAGTGCTGGCAGAAACTTTTCCAGAGACTCAGGATTTCGTGGAGGCTCAACTGTTTCATTGGATCCAGTAGATCTCTAACTACCTGTTCCCTATGTTGCTCCTGTCTTCACCTGATGTGCATTGGTGGCAATGCCAGCCTAGACCTCTGCCTACTGGCATTGGGCAGTGCAAGGGAATGAGGCCAAAGGGGTGGGGCCTATTGGGGAAGGGCCTAAGGGGGGAGATCAGTTGGGAGGAGGTCCTGCTGCCATTTTGCAAAAGGATTGCTGACAGATGGAGGGGTGGGGTGCCCTAGGCTGGCCATCAGACTAGGACGGACTACTGGGGAGTTCAGGGCTACTGCAGGGTGGGGGCAGGACCGCAGAAGTGTGGGTTAGTTGGGGAGATCAGGGCAGGACTGCCAGGGGAGTGGTCAGGAAGATTGCAGTAGGTTAGAGGGGAGGGGAGCATTGGTGCTGTCCCGGAGAGACCCAGGAGCTAGCGACAGGGAAGTGGAAAATTATAGAAACTTGAAACAGGAATTATCCAATTGGCCCTTTGTGCCTGTCCGCCATTCATTTTGATCATGGCTAATCATCAAATTCAGTATCCTGATTTCAACCCCCCACCAACTTTCCCCCATATCCCTTGATCCTTTAGCCCCAAGAGCTAGATCTAATTTCTTCTTGAAATCAGATAACATTTTGGCCTCAACTACATTGTGTTAGCGAATTCCACACATTCACCACCTTATGGATGAAGAAATTTATTCTCACCTCAGTTCTAAAAGGTTTACTCCTTGTCCTCGAACTATGACCTGTATTCTCCCCACCATTGGGAACATTCTTTCTCAATCTACCTTGTCTAACTCTATTAGAATTTTATAAGTTTCTATGAGATCCATTCTCAATTTTCTAAACTCCAGAGAATATAATCATAACCAACTTAGTCTCTCCTCGTATGACAGACTTGCCATTCCAGGAATTGGCCTTTGTTATCCTTTGCTTACTCCCTCCGTAGCAAGGACATCCTTCCTCAGATAAAGACACTAGAACTGCACACAATATTCCAGGTGTAGCCTCAGCAATACTCTATACAATTGCAGCAAAACATCCCTATCCCTATAATCAAATTCTCTCACTGTAAAGGACAACATACCAGTCACCTTCTTTACTACCTGCTGTATCTGCATGCATACTTTCAGTGACTGATGCACGAAAACTCCAAGGTCTGGTTGAGTATCCACCTCTCTTAATTTACACATTCAAGTAATAATCTGTCTTCCTATTATTGCTACCAAAGTGGATAACCTCACATTTATCCACATTATACTGCCTCTGCGATGCAGATGTCCACGCATTCAGCCTGTCCAAATCACACTGAAGCATCTCTGTATCCTCCTCACGCTCACCCTCCCACCCACCCAACTCTGTGTCATCTGTAAATTTGGAGACAATATATTCAGTTCTCTCTTCCAAATCATTAGTACATAATGTGAACAGTCAGGGTCCTAGCACAGATTGCTGTGGAATCCCACTAGTCATTGACTGCCATCAGGAAAAGACCCATTTATGCCAATTCTTTGCTTCCCATCTGCTAACCAGTTTTCTATCCATCTCAAGATATTACTTGCAATCCCATGTGCTTTAACTTTACATAGTAGCCTGTTACGTGACACCTTGTCAAAAGCCTTCCGAAAGTCTAAATTAACTACATCGACTGGTTCTCCTTGGTCAGCTCTACTAGTTACATCCTCAAAGAATCCTAATAGATTTGTCAAGCATGATTTCCCTTTTGTAAATTCATGCTGACTGTCTGATTATACCACTGCCTTCCAAATGCTAAATTATGAAATCCTTGATAATAGACTTTCACAACTTCCCCGGTACTGACGTTAGGTTCGCTGGTCTATAGTTCCCTGTGACCTCAATATCTCACTTTTTCAATAGTGTGCTTATGTTAGTTACTGTCCAATCTCAAGGAACCAGTCCAAAGAATTTTAGAAAATACCCACCAACAGATCTACTATCTCCAAGGTCACTTCCTTAAGTACTCTGGCATGAAGATTATCAGAACCTGGAGATTTATCTACCTTCAATCCCATCAATTTCCCCAAAACCATTTCCCTACTAATACTGATTTTCTTCAGATCTTCACTAAAACTTGTTTCTCTCAGCCCTGCTGGTATATTATTCTTGTCTTCCTTTGTGAAGAATGAAGCAAAATACGAATTTAATTCCTTGGCCATTTCTTTATTCCGCATTATGAATTCTCCTGTTTCTGACTATAAGGGGCCTATATTCATTTTTGTCAATCTATTGAAACTATTGCAGTCAGATTTAATGTTCCTCTTATTTTCATATTCTATTTTCCCCTTCTTAATTAATCCCTTCGTCCTCCTTTTGCTGAATTTTAAACTCTCCCAATCCTCAAACCTTACTTTTTCTCGCCAATTTATATACTTCTTCCTTGAATCTGATACTAACTCTAATTTCCTTTGTAAACCATAGTTTAGCCACTTTCCCTTACCAATCTTGCACCAAACAGGAATAAACACTTTCTGGAATTCACTTATTTGTTCTTTAAATGCCTGCCATTGCCTGTCGACTGTCTTTCCTTTCAAAAGGTTTCCCAGTCTATCATAGCCAATTCATGCCTCATGCCATCATAGAACATAGAACATAGAACATAGAACATTACAGCACAGAACAGGCCCTTCGGCCTTCGATGTTGTGCCGACCAAAATAAAAAGCAATGCCCCTCCAAACTAAACCATTCCCTTCTCTTCCATATACTTATCAATTAACCTCTTAAACGCCACCAAACTTGGCGCATCTACAACAGCTGCAGGCAGGGCATTCCACTCCCTAATCACTCTTTGAGTAAAGAACCTACCTCTGATATCCGTCCTATAACTCATACCCCTTAATTTAAAGCTGTGTCCCCTCGTGCTAGCTTTCTCCATCCTAGGAAAAAGGCTATCACTGTCCACCCTATCTAAACCTCTAATCATCTTATATGCTTCAATAAGATCCCCTCTTAGCCGCCTCCTTTCTAACGAAAACAACCTCAAATCCTTCAACCTCTCTTCATAGGACCTGCCCTCCATACCAGGCAACATCCTGGTAAACCTCCTCTGTACCCTCTCCAATGCCTCCACACCTCCATCGTAGTTACCTTTATTGAAACTGAGGACACTGGTTCAGAATCAACTACATCATTATTCTCCTTGACAAAGAATTCTACCATATTATGGTCATTTGTCCCCAAAAGTTCTCTTGCAACTAGATTGCCAACTAATCTTTTCTTATTGCACAACACCCAGTCCAAGATGGCTTACTCCCTTGTTGGTTCCTCAACATATGGCTCCAGAAAACCATCCCTATACATTCCAGAAATTCCTCCTCTATTGTATGTACTAATTTGTCTGTCCTAATCTATATGCAAATGAAAGTCATCTATAATCCAAATGCTCCTTTAACATATACATCTCTGATTTCCTGTCTAATGCTTTTCCCAACATTACCACTACAGTTTAGTGGTCTGTACACCACCCCACCAATGTTTTTGCCTCTTGCTATTTCTTAACTTGACCCATACAGATTCCACATAATGTACGCTAATATCTTTACTCAATGTCATGGCAATATCATCTTTAATCAATAATGCAATTCCACCACCTTTTCCTTTCTCTTTGTCTTTCCTAAACACTGAATAGCCCTCAATGTTTAGTTTCCATCCTTACTTACATTGGAGCCACGTTTCCATAATGCCAACTATATCATATCCCTTTATACCTATCTGTGCAACTAATTCATTCATTTTGTTTTGAATGCTCTGAACATTCAGGTACAAAACCTTAAAGTGAGCACCTTTAACATTTCTTTTCCCTTTTCTACTGTTTTTACTCAGTCTTTATATGACTTTGGCCCTTCATTTCTCTTCCTTTCACTTTCCTTATTTTCCTTACTGTCTTTTCCTCTTGTTCTTAATTACCCCTGCTCTGGATCCTTGCAAAGGTTCCCATCACCCTGCCATGTTAGTTTAAACCCTTTCAAACCACCGCAAATATGTCTCCAATGATATCAGTTCCAATCCTGCCCAAGTGTAACTGACAAATTTTGTACAGATCCCAGCTCTCCCAAAATGGGTTACAGTGCCCTAGGAATCTGAAATGCACCCCCTCACACCATCTTTTCAGCCACGTATTCATCCTGTTGTTTCTACTCTTGACTAGTCTGTGGCACAGGAAGTTATCTTGAGCTCACTACTTTTGAGGTCTTACTTTTCAGTTTGCTTCCTAGCTCCCTATATTCTACTGTTAGAGCCTCATCCCTTTTTTTTGTTGTTTGTACCAACGTGTACTCACCTATCTGTCTATCAGAGGGCCAGTGATGCAGGATTGCAGGGCTAACCAGCGATTGAGCTGGCCCTAGTGATTGGGATGCTAACAGTATGGAGCCACTGCGCATGTGACAATCTCGCCACTGACAGATCGTTGCATGTTCAGTGTTCCGCTTTTCCTGCTGTTGTCAGCTTGTTCAGAGGAATAAGCCCATTGATTTTAAGAATGAATCTCGCAGTGGGAGACTGATTCTGAAAATCCCACTAAAAATACCAATGGACATTACTCCACCTTTCATGCGAATTTGGCACTTGGAATTTTTTTGGGAGAATTGCATCCCCATATATATGACTTTAAAGATTTGTTTGCCACCTTAATGGTTCCAAAATTATGTTTATAACTGGAAGTCAGATTCCTCCGGGAACATAAAGAAGTGTGTTTGTTATTCATAGACAGGTGTCTCAGTCATAGTTTCGTGTCTGAGAGGACCTTAATACTGGCTCCCTTATCAACTTCAAAGTTTCTGTGATGACCGTTAACTAAGACGTCCATGTTCTAGAACAAAAATGCCTGATCTTTGACCTTACCTAAGAAGCATGATTACGTTTTCTCTTGGTGCAGTACTTTAACTTCACGAATTGTCTTGAGATCCTGGGGCGATTCTCCCACTAATTTTTTGGTGGATTGGATTGGGAGATACGTGCATCACCAATTCACAGGATTCATGCATGATTTATGTGTGTCTTCTACCGCTGGAAAGCAGGCACAGTAGGGACCATGCTGGAAATTGGTGGGAAGACCAGGTGAGTGATTTTAATCTATTTGTAATGTGATATAAGTGTGATAATTAGGCCCAGGACTGAAGTCTCCAGGCCCAATAGCATTTCTGTCAATCTGTCAATCCCTGATAGCATGCACAGAGGCCCGGAATTGTCATACTCTGGCATGAATAGACCCTACACTAGCCTCCCCCACCACCACCCCTGCCACCTCTCCAACATTGTAATGATATTCATGATTGTGACCTCTGCATTGCACAGAGTGTGGAAAGAATCAAGTCTGAACTCCCACTGAAAAAAAACAATTGTGAATTACACTATTTTTCTTGTAAATTCAGCACTCAAATTTTTTTGGGGAGAATCATCCCCCATCTGTGCACCTGGTTGTGTTAATTTTGCTAGTTTTGCTTATCTTCCTTAAATGTTCGATGTGGTTGAAATTAAAATACTGTGCTGAGACTGTTGGACATTGATGATACCTCGTTTGGCTCCACTGGCATGTTTGCCTACCCTCTAAATTAGGGTATTTCTTTCAGTGGCCTGACAAGTCTCTGCTGTTCTGGTGCTTTACTAGCTGGTTAATATGAATTGCTCTTTATCATGGCTTGTTTTCACCTCTTAAGATGAATCTGTGCTGTAAACTAATTTTGGATTGCGTGACAATCTGAATGGCCTTTTCAGGGGTTAAATCTTAAATCTTTCTTATCTTGAAAGCACATCGTCTGCCATTCCAAATAAATTCTGCCCCTTATTAGCTCTCTGATTTCAGTCACCGTAATCACAGTCTTCAGCCATTCTGCACAGTTCATTAATGAAGGAGTCAACAGGTTCTATGGCTGTTGGACCCGTGTATCAACTTCGCTCTTTCAATGCTTTTGTTACTACTGAAATTATGACCAGTGTTAAATGATTTTAAACTTTCATCAAATTTTGCTGAGGCTTCATTTATTTGTTGTCTACCCATGACATTGTGATCTATTGCATCTATTGAATAAAGAAATGTATTAACTTGTTCAGCTTCTGAGCTTTTGACTTGACTTGAGGAACCTCTTTCTCCAACATTCTTGGATTTGTGACTGCTATGGGCATATCCAAACAGGTCTGGCAAAGTATTTTATTGCTCCATGGTCATTTAAAATTCAAGTGTGTCTAGCTTATAAATGCTGTTAGAAAATAGAAGATGGACTGCCATTTGCTTCTTCTCAACAGAGTTTTCTACATTTGTCAGTGTTTTTTGAAATGCAATTATAATTTCTGTATTTAAATTTTCAGCAATAACTCCCTGAATTTACATTTTTGAGATTTCCCTGCAGTTTCTAAATATTGTCAGGTCAAACAATCCACTTCTTTTTTAACTACTGATTCTTTTTAAAGTTTTTTTTCTTTCTCAATCTGATTAAGCTTGGCCACCATGTGTTTGAGCGCTGACTTGGGACTCTAGCTGTTCGTGGTACATTTTAAGATGGCAATTCTGACTGCTGGTCCTTAAAAGCTTTTTAAAATACATTCTGACCAAAACTTAAGTTTTTTTAGCTCAACATTCTATGTCTTCTGAATCTGCACAGGATTTGGATATTGATGTTGGATTTTCACTGGATTCAATAGAGTCTTCTGCTGCAGAAAGCAATTTTATTTCTGCCTACTGCTTTCAAAACTACTTTAGCATTTTTCTCTTGCGATCTCCTTCAGCACTTTTACTTTTGATGCTTTTCATCATATCAGACTGTTGCTTTTTCAATTTTCCAAGTTTCAAAACTCTTCTTCAGAATTTCTGGCAGGTTCTGATAGTTGCTACCTTATTGTAAGATTTTGTGTGTAGTAAAGTAGTTCTTATGAAGAGGTACTGAATTTTGTATGGTTTAACAACAAGCAATTATTGGCTACTTGTACCTATTTACATATATACAGTGTAAGTCTAAGCAAGGAGCTGTCTTCATATTTGCCTCTACAGGCTCTGTCCAACACAAGTTTGCTCTCTGCGTTCAGGTCAGGTGCTCTTTTATATCACAGTGTGGGTGGTACTTTACTGAATCTCATATCAACCTTTCTATACCAAACCCTAATACTATGGACATCAAAATCCCCCACCCAGAATACATTCTGTGCCCATGCCACCCTCAGCGCTTCTTAGATTTGTGACGAATCTGGGCATGGATGACTCCAACTGGTCAAATTCAACATGGAGAAGTACTGATTTATCAGTTTTAGGGAGGGGTGATAGATGGTAGTCAGCAGGAGGTTTCTTTGCCCATATTTGACCTGATGCCTTGAGACCTCATGGGGTCTACAATCAATGTTAAGATTCCCAGAGCCATTCCCTTCCAAGCGTGTATCACTGCGCACTGTGTCAATGTGTAGATCATACTTCTATTCTCTAGAAGTTGCCTAATGCAATTTTTAAAGATTGTACATATTGTTACTTGATAATGTTACCCAACAACATGAATGACATCAGGCCAAATCATTGACACAAAGTCAAAGAATGACAAAAAGAGAAATGAGAAAAGTGGTTTCATAAATTTGTGTAAGTTAAAGAAAAATAATTCAGATTATAAAATTGACTGATCATGAATTTTTGGGCATATTAATTCACCGACAAAACAATAATGATCAGACTTCTCTCATTGATAGTGAGTAGCTGAGTCCTTTTTTATTGAGTCCGTAATAATGGAATTGCCTTTCTGAACTTCATGAGTAATGGATTTTCCATCTTTCTGTTGCTATTATCTTTTGTTTCATGAACAAAGAAATGTCTAGACTTCTTCATTGTTCTCATCTTGCTGGTGTAATAATGTCATAGATACAGATGAATGAATTGGAATAAGGCAGGAATAAAATGAACTAGTCAGCAATTTGATCAGTTAGCCACGCAGCCCACTTGTGGAGGAATTGTAGAAAGTTTTCATTTCTTTACAACCAAGTTATTATACGTAATTGCAAACTTCAAAAATTATAGGAACAAAATAAACACATCTGCTAACAAAAGTTGGTTGGCTTTGTTAGGATTTGGCTAGGTTATCATTTATGTTCTGAGCATTCCATGGAAGTGAGATGGCTCAAGCATTGGCACAAATACCATTCAGTGCTTCTGCCCCTCTGGCCAATTACAGTACAATATTGACAGTCATCAGAAAATGAACCAGTCCAGCTTACCCAATCCTGCCAAAGACAGGAACAATAGTTTTCCTATTTAAAGTAATTAAAATTTAAAACAATGCTGTCTTCCCATCTTTTATTTTTTAACCACCAAGTTGTTTAGCTTGTGAGCCTTTTGACAACTGGGTAAGAAATATGGTCAGAGCCACAGAATTGTTTAATTCTCCATTGGATCATTGAATATGGGTCATTGAATATATTCAAGACTGATTTAGCCAAATTTTTGGTTGACAAAAGGGTCAAGTGTAATGGGTGGCAGACAAGAAAATGGGTGTTAAAGTTACAATCAGATTAGCCATTATCTTATTGAGTGATGGGCAGATCAGGCATGAGAGGCTGACTGGCCTACACTACTTCTATTTCTGAGATTCTTATGCTTATGCTTATTATTGTAATGATTGGCTCGTTAGGCCATACAATTTAGTTGGGGTCCATGTCATCCTTCTTCATTTATCACTTCCACAACATAGGGTACCTTGTGTTCACAGGGTATTTTGTTCAGTAAATTCGACAAACTCACTCCACTGAAAAGAGAATTGCTGAGTGTGAATGGCAGTTCTTGGAATTGAACTCAGAACTTTTAAGGAGCCAAAACACTAATCCCCTTGATTGCTTATCTATGTTATTGATATTGAACAACCTGTTATAGCATATTGTGCAAGTTTTTATACTTATGACTTAAGGCTTAGGTTTTCCAGTTTATAAAAATCTTGTGTGCAATGAGTGGTATCTCTCTGTCTCTGAGCCAAAAGCTTCAAATTCAACTCCAACACCAGAACGTGATGGCCAAGGAACATGCATTCATAACATGACCAAACAGGTTCAGTATCAACCATACACCAATGACAGGTGTTATGAATGAAAGAGATTCATGGTCAGCCATTTGATGTAAAGAGAAAACAAAACTTCTAATATACTGTTCGTAGTTCTAAACTAAGCATGCATGTTTCCATAACAACTCAGACTCCTTGAGGCTCCTTTTGGCTCTGTTGGCTGGATAGACAGTGTGGATCAGAGTGGTGCCAACAGCATAGTGGTTGAACTCCTTTCTGGCTAGGATGGATTTGAGATCTGCTTCCTTATCCTGTCTGTGATGAAGGTCATGGTACTATGGGTCGGGCTTGCTATTGGGCAAAGCCATTAAGAAGAAGAATTCCAGATCATAATTGTCTGAAAGGCTGTATATTGATGCTGGATATACATTAGTTAGTGTAGAGAGAAGGACCATACTTTTCAATGGAAGCAACTTTGCAAGAGCTTTACTGATAATTGGTGTGATTACTTGAAGTATTGGTAAGTACTTGACACTGACATTTAGTAAAATAAAGAACTGACTTGAGAATCCAATTATCGTCATGGTACATTATCCATTTTCCTGCACTCACAGAATCACACAGTGCAGAAGAGGCCCTTCAGCCCATCGAGTCTGCACTGAAATGTGAGAAATGCCTGACCTACCTACCTAATCAATTTACCAGCATTAGGCCCATAGCCTGGAATGTTATGATGTATCAAGTTCTCATCCAGGTACTTTTTAACAGATATGAGGAAATCTGCCTCCACCAATCTCTAAAGCAGCATATTCCAGACCATCACCATCCTCTGGGTAAAATAGGTTTTCCTCTCACCTCCTCTAAACTTCCTGCTCCTCACTTTGTGTCCCCTCATTGCTGACCTTTCAACTAAGGGAAACAACTGCTCCCTTACCATCCTGTCTATGTCCCCATAATCTTTTATGCCTTGATCAGATCATATCTCAGTCTTCTCTGCTCCAACAAAAACAACCTAAGTCTATCTAATTTTTCTTCATAACTTAAATGTTCCATTCCAGGCAACATCCTGGTGAATCTCTTCTGCACATCTGCAGTACAGTCACATCCTTCCTATAATGTGGTGACTAAAACTGCACACAGTACTCTAGCTGTGGCCTCACCAAAGTTCAATACAATTCCAACATGACTTGCTTTTGTGATCTATGCTTTGTTTGATAAAGGCAGTATGCCTTTTTCACCACCCCACTAACATGCTCTTCTGCCTTCAGAGATTTATGGACAGACATGCCAAGGTTCCTTTGTTCCTCAGAACTTTCAAATTCATGCTGTTCATTTTTTAATTTCCTTTTTTCACTCACTCTTGGAACATGGACTTCGCTGGCTGGCCAGCATTTATTATGATGTAGAGATGCTGGCGTTGGACTGGGGTAAGCTCAGTAAGAATCTGGCAACACCAATTTTAAATCCAACTGATTTATTTGATAGTAAATCTGCAAGCTTTCGAACTTTCGTCTTCGTCAGGCAAATGCAGTGTTCTGACCAGATGCAGACTTGGAGGGCCGAAGGGCCTGTTCCTGTGCCTTTGTCCTTTGTTCTTTTTAACACTGTGGGTGGAATTTTACGAGACTCTTTCGAAGTGTCCAACTAGCGTGAAAATGGGAGAGTTGCTGATTCTTTTTTTGTTTGGGTGAGTTTTCTTTCCTAATCTTATGCACTCTGTCTCTGAAGTTTTGGGTAGATCGTTTCTGGCCACAAGAGGCAGTGGGCGGAGCTTAATTTAGACAGCCAGCAGCTCAGTGGAGCCACAAACTGCATACGCATAGAAAAATCAAAAAATACATCTGTTCTCTTGGCAGAACTCTCCTGGGCCAGATATCACCTCCCCCTCCCCCAATAATATCAGAGCACCTTCTCCCCAACATTATTGACCCCCCCCCTTGCCACCCTCTCCCCCTAGACTCACTTGCACATTGCCCCTTCATCACCTCCTGGCCCTGATGGCTGCCTGACATGACCCTCTTTCTTCCCTGCCATCGGTCATCACAGAAGCGCAAACTCCCCCCTACCGATCCACCCCATTGACACACTTGCAAGTGCTGACTTGGCTTCTCCTCCATAGTAATAAGGCAAACTTCATTAAACTTATAGGATGCTCTAATGCGTGCATGACTTGCCCAAACTGCCTGCAGGTGACCTGCCTTAACAAGAGACAGCTCCATTAAAAACCCCAAAGTTGGACAGAGAGGCAGGCAGTGCAGAAAAAAATGACCTCCAGGAAGTCAGCACCCAGATTTTCTGATTTGACCTAGTCAGGTTGCTGGAGGCAGTGGAGACAAAGCAGGACATTTTCTTCCCCTAGTAGGATGCCTTTTCAGGGAAAGTGATGGAAAAGCTGTCTGGGAGACTGTGGTCACGTGTCCCAGTGCCAGGACACTGGCCTGGAGAATTGGGAAGCAGCGCCAGAAGAAAATGAATAACCTAATCCGGTAACAAGGGTGAATGTTTCCTTTAAATGACTCCCAGTACCCTGCATGTTTCCAGCTCCTGATCCCCAGGCATCTACCCTCTCAAGAGCATCAAGGGCCACTATGTGATACCCTTCAGGACTCATGCATCAGATTTTTCATAGCTCCTTCTGTTCCCACAGAAATATGCCCATTATTGCAAGAGAGCGCAAAGACAGGAGGTGGTGAGCCTGACATACAAGCCCTTATCCCTTTTGAGGAGTGGGCGCTGGGGCTTGTGGGAGAGGAGGGGATGTGGGCTGAGCATAGAAGTGAGCACCTGCCAGTCCTCCACTAATGGAGAAATATCAACTAAGTTGATGCAGGTCTGATTCCTCTCCCTTCTTTGCACTTAACCTTGTGTCCTGTTTTGCAAGAAGGGAACCGATCTGCCCGGACCATCTCCATCCCAGCTCCCACTGCTGCTTACACACATCCTGCCCTGACAGTTCAGAAAACTCCTCAGTGGAAGCTGATGAAGGAAACTCTGAGACTGGTACCAGTTGGGTGTTACCTTCCACCAAGCAATTCACGATTCCAGAGCCTCTCACATTGGTGGGTCAAGATGGTGGTGAGGCATCTGGGTCATTCTCTGTGCACACAACACATCCGGTGATGTACATTGGGTGGAGGAGGGAATGTCCAAGGCTTCTACCTTGTGGTGACCTGCTGGAGGCGAAGACCCCAGGCAACATGCTGGGTATCTGTAATCACTTCTCGCTCAGCTGCTGGAGATGCAGCAACAGAGCCAGGGAATGCAGGATAGTTGACAGCAATGGTGGACCAATTGTGAGGCTGATGGAAGGAGTCCCGAAGCTTTCAGGCAGACCAGCTGTTGCCTATCTTGCGTGTTTCCCAGGCCAACACTGCAAGAGTGGTATTCATGGTAAAAAGCCTGGGGCAGGAGATCCTCACAACGAACGGTAAGTTCCAAGCATTGGCTGAATCACAGCAGGCTATGGCAGAGTTCCAGAGGGTCATGGTCGAGTCACAGCTTAGCAAGTCACCATCACTCTCCCCCCTGCCAAAGAAACTCACTAACACAACTTCCCCAGGCCCAACATCCTGGTGTTACAGTGTTGCAGGAAATTGTAGGACATTGCGGGGGGCCAGACTGGAACCCACGTGCAGCAATACAGCGTCCTATTGCCCAAAGGTTATGTTGATCAGGGCCTCCTTCACCATCCTTGCATGCTGACTCACGCTGCTACCAGCCCTCCAGTGTGTTGCTGTTCATCGTCATCCTTCTCCTCCTCCTGTTCGTCAGCCTCCTCTCCAGTGAAACTCAACGGTCTGCCTCCATGTCCTCTTCCTCAAGATACTGCGCCAGGACATAAGGCAGGACAATATCAGAGGGCTATATTGGAGGGCTCTACCAGAATAGTCCAGGCACCTGGACTGCACCTTGAGCAGTCCTGTGCTGCACTCCACTATTGAACAGGTGGCAACATGAGCCTCATTATACTGTATCTCCTTGTCAGTCTGAGGCCCCCACATAGGCGTCATCAGCCAATGCAAAGTAGGTATCCCATGTCCTTCACAAGCCATCCCTGAACTCTGGGCTCCTCCTCAAACTCCTCCTCAAAGATGTCCGGGATATCAGAACTCCTCGATATGAAGATGTCATGCACGCTGCCAGGGTGTCTGGCACAGACTTGCATAATGTTGAGTTGTTGGTCACACATCAATCGGAGGTCCCTATCTGCTTCAAGAACATGACCATCATCCAGCTACCTGAGAAAAACCAAGCAGTGTGCCTTAGTGACCATTGGCCAATGGCTCTGACATCTTTCATTATGAAGTGCTTCGAAATGTTAGTCATGGTGCAAATCAATTCCAGCCTCCCAGACCACCTGGATCTACTACAGTTTGCCTACCGCTGCAACAGGTCCACAGCAGATATTTCTTTGGCCCTGCACTCAATCCTGGAATACCTAGATAACAAGGTCAGATTTCTGTTCATTGACTACAGCTCAGCCTTCAACTTTACTTTTCCCACGAAACTCGTCTCCAAACTCCGTGGCCTGAACCTCTGTGACTGAATCCTGAACTTCCTAACTCACAGATCATAATCAGTAGGGATAGGCAACAACACCTCTTCCACGATCATCCTAATTTACTGCAAATGTAGATGGTCAAGGTAATACGCATGCACGAACTGTGAAAATGATTAAATTTTTTTCTGATTTACCAGTACTGTGAGTACCAATCACCTATTCCAAGATGCTGTCTGCAAATCCAGGTGATTGGCAATCATATTGTATCTTAAAAGTAAAAATATCAAGGTTTAAATGTGTTGCAGGATAGGAATGAAGCAGCAACTTAGTACTGGTCAAATGTAACTTCTTTTTGTTGGATTCATCAAATGTTCGTTAGGTTGATATATTCTGTCAGGATAATTTCATTAATATTTTTTAAAAATGGGTTTTCTCTGTTATTTCCAGTTCTTTGTTCTGAATGCTTGTTCAACATTGATGCTGTCTCTTAAGGGGCTTTTGGAATCAATTGACCATGTATATTTTGTTGAAAGATTCTGAGAAAAACTACAAAACATGTTAAGCTTTGTGAATTCATAGAACAGAACAAAGACTGCTGAATTTGAAAAAAAATAAGGAAAAGAGCTCCTGCTAATTTCCAGGCTTTGCTCTGGGTCACTAAGGATTGGGTAACATCTCCCAGTGTACTTTACGTACATAATGCACTGGGAGATTGGGGCATCAGCACAATGGCACCCTTAGAGTTTAGCAGCCTGCTTCCTGGTGAGAACAGCTCCACTTGCAAGAATCACATTTAGGCTCTTTTTTTCTGTCATAGGATTGTGATTGGGAGCTCGCCCAAAATATCCCGTTTTTCACATTCGTTCAGCTTAAAATGTTTTTGGTAAGATCACCCTCTTAGTCCACTGACTGCACAAACAGAGCTGATAATGCTAATGCAGCATTTAAACTGTCAATTCAATTGTCTTTCTTCTGCTATGGCCAACTAGCACTTGCCGTAGATGTCAACATATAAGTTGATTTTTGAAGCCTTGAAAAATCCTTTCAAATACAGAGTTGACTTATACGCTCAGTATAATAATGACCAATGACGTGGGTGTGGGTGGTCATTATTTTGAAATGTCATTGGCATCTTAACTCCCGTGCATCTTTGCACGGGAGTTTGATCTCTTGCATCCAGTTATATGGTACAATAAGTAAAACATGAATTGATGAGGTGAAATATTGACGTTGATTAATGCTGCAAGTATGGCATTTTGTGGCTAAAATCAATTCTTCTGAGTATACACAAAAACATGGGCTGGAATTCTCCTCAAAAAATTCTAAGTGTCGAATTTGTGGGAAAACTGGAGTAATTCACACTGTTTTATTCAGCAGGAGTTCAGACTAGAATTTCCCACACACCATGCAATGCAGTGGCCACCAGCATGAATATCTTTAAACTTCAGGGGCAGAGCTTATTCCTGCTTGGGAGGTCGAAACCAGTGACGTAATCCTGTTAGTGGGAATCTATTGTAAACCCCGCTAGAGTGAAACGCTCTGGCAGGGTGAGAGAGGCTAGCAGGCCTGGAGAGTTCAGTCCCTGGCCCACTAATTATATTTAAATTATATTAAAAGCAGATTAAAATGACTTACCTGGTTTTCCTGTCAGTTTCCAGTGCAGATCTTATGGTGCCAAAAGTCTGATGCTGGGAGAAGTGTTCATGGCAGAAACACATGCGCAAATCTCACATATGCTTGGCCACGAGATTCTTTCACCCACTGCACTAGAAAATTAGCATGACAGGGTGGGAGACTCGCCCCATGATGTTTAAAGCTGAAGAATGGGATTGTTTTGTATGTCAGGTCATCTGTTTCTCTAAATCAACTTATATACTGTGACTTACAGCAGTACAGCAACGTGGATACCATTCAGCGACTTGAATTATAAGGCAATTATTTCATCCACAGTTTTTTCTGTAGAATTATTTAAAATTAGTAATTTTTAATGACTAAATTTCACCTTTTAAAGCAATGATAAAGAAGTTAAAAGGGGCAATTTTCCCATTCCAACCCGCTAATTTTTTGGCAGGTCGGGTTGGGAAATGTATGTATGCGCCAGTTTGCGGGATTCATGCACGCATTCCTGACAAACACACGTCTCCCACCACTGGACCACGCAGGAAACGGTGGGAACACCAGATAAGTCATTTAAATCTATTTTTAATGTAATTTAAATGTAATTATTGGGCCCAAGATTAAATTCTCCCGGCCTGATTGCATCTTCTACCCCAGCAGTTCAAATTCGCTCTGACGGGGTTTAGAGTACTTTCTCACTTTCAGGAAATTAGCTGGAGACCCACAATCAATGGAGGGCAATTGAATCTTCCCAGAGGGTCATGTGGCAGGGATGGTGGTGCACCCTGGCAATGCCAACCTGCGCCCCAGCACAGTCTAAAGGGGCAAAGTGCCCATGTCCTGGAGTCACCTAGGCACTGCCCGTTGGGCGTTGGGCATTGCCAAGAGTTGGGGCCTATGGGATGGAATCTATGGGACAGGGCCAAAGGGGGAAGCTTAGTGGTAGTGCCAAAGGAGCAGGATTAGCTGGGAGCTGGGCCTACGGGACAATCAGGGGGGGTGGAGTATCCATTGTCACTCTGCATAGGGATTGATTGGACAGAGTGGGATGTGGGCTGTCTCCTGGTTGGGGGTGGTATTGTCACTATTGGGGGGAGCTGGAGATCGGAGTGCTCTAAAATGGGCATGGGAGGTGTTGAGGGTCCCCCCAGATATGGTTGTTAGGGGCACAATTGGGCCAAGCGAAGGTCGTGGAAGGGCAGCACTGTGGGTGTCCCAGGCTGGTCAGCGATCTAGCTGACCAGCAAAATGTAGGCTGACAGTTTGGGGCCACTGTGTATGCGCAGAGTTCCAGAACAGTCAGAATCTGGTGTGATGCATTTTGGTAGATTGTACCGAGGCAGGACTTACTCAGTTAATGATAGGGCATTGGAGAGAGTTACAGAACAAAGAAATCTAAGGCTACAGGTTCGTAGCTCCTTGCAAGTGGAGTCACAGATGGACAGAGTGGTGAAGAAGGCATTCAGCATGCTTGTTATCATTGGTCAGAACATTGAATACAGGAGTTGGAATGTCTTGTTGAAGTTGTACAAAACTAGGTAAGGCCACACTTGGAATATTGTGTACAGTTCTGGTCATCCTATTATAGAAAGGATATTATTAAACTAGAAAAAGTGAGGAAAAGTTTTACTAGGATGCCACCGGGACTTGGTGGTTTGAGTTTTAAGGAGAGGCTGGATAAACTGGGACTTTTTCCTCTGGAGTGTAGAAGGATGAGGGGTGATCTTACAGTGGTCTCTGAAATGATAAGGGGCATAGATCAGTTATTTAGTTAATTTATTTTCCCTGTGATAAGGGAGTCTAAAACTAGAGGGCATAGGTTTAAGGTAAGAGGGTGGAGATACAAAAATGTCCAGAAGAGGAATTGTTTTACACAGAGGGTGGTGAGTGTCTGGAACAAGCTGCCAGAAGTAGTAGTAGAGGCAGGTACAATTTTACCTTTTAAAAGGCATTTAGACAGTTGCATGGGTAAAATGGGTATAGACGGATATGGGCCAAATGCAAGCAATAACTAGCTTAATGGTTTAAAAAAAAGAGTGGCATGGGCAATTTGGGCAGAAGGTCCCATTTCCATGCTGTAAACCTCTGTGACTCCATGAATAAGCCATGCTTTTAATGAGATTCATGATTGTGACCTCTGCATTGCACAGAGTGTGAATGATTTGAATCTGAACTGCCACTGAAAAAGCCATTATGATTTACACCATTTTTCCTGTGAATTTTTTTAAGGAGAATCATTCCCATAGTCTTATCTTTGCCATACTATCAAAACTGTCAAATGAATTAAGTTTTGGTAACTGTCAGCCCCAAGATGATGACTGCCATTGTGAATGAAGTTGTGGACAACAATCTTGACTCCCCAGTACAGGTTTTTGATAAACTGAGAGATATCCTAAAGAAAATGTATGAGGCACAGAAGAGAATCCTGTCATTTCAGAGAGCAGTTTCTTAGTGGGTCTCATCTTCAGTTCTTGGAAATCCTGCTGCATTGTGTCAAACGTCTTGATTGATTCTTGGAGAGGAGGACGGATAAGGAGCATTCATGCACCTGGCTTCTCAAAGGAGGCTGGGGATGAATTCCTGACTGAATTTGAGAACTGGCTGCCATACTTTCATAATCTCGATTTGAAGACTGGGTGTTTCTAGTTCAATGGAGTGCATTTTATCCCATCTTCAAGGTCTAGGATCGACCAAAGACTCTGACCACTGGCGTTACATTATCCTTGATGTTTGTCGAGAAGGGCTGGAGGTGGCTGAACGCAAGGGGTCTTTGCCACTTGCAGGGGCCTAGGTTTCTCTTTACTGAAGCTTCAAGATGATGACATGATGAAGGATGCAAAGACTTTGGTAAAACTCTGGATGGATCCTGGATGCTTCTCAATAATCCTATCATGGTCTTGGGCTTGTTGAGCTCTGTGGATGGATATATTATCATAAGTCCAGAGATTTGTTCCCTTGTGACTATATTCATGATTTTGTGATATTGTCTTTTATCGTGTCAAGAGTGTTTAATATGCAAACATTCTGCAAAAAGCACGTTTGTCCACTTTTTCTCTTTAATAGTATTTATTCACTGGCATGTTCCAAAGATGAAATGAGAGAGGTCTTAGTTTAATGTGCGTTATTATTTCATTCAATCTTTGTTTTAATGTGTGGTACTAGGAGAGCAGATGGGCGAGGGGGTCTGCCTACATTGCTTCTGACTCTGTGGCAAATTCTAATTCTTGGGCTGCAGTGTTTGCAATAGACGATATTCCTGGTTTGGGGATTGTATTTAAGTCTATCTCTTTCTATTGGGAGCATGTTGATTTGGTTGTATGAAATTAGGAATTTACTTGCTTTTTAGGTGCTGTAATCCTTGCACTTACATTGAGGGAGTGTTTTTTGGTACTCTTCATTTTTATTTATAGATAAGATGAGCAGTGCCACATGTTAGGGACTAAATCAGAAACTCCAAGGTATAATATGAAGTCAGCCTGGACCTTAACTAATTTTTGATTTTGGAATTCATGTTAGCATAAGGTTTTTCATTCCAGGTATGATTTTATTAACTCACTAGGAAGCTTTTATTAAAACAAAGTTTATTTAACCATACAGTCTAACTATAACAAAAAGGATGAGCATACTTTTACCAGTTGAAATACTTAAACATGACAATTAATTGCTAGCTATTTCTATTAGTTACAGTTTAAACAATATTGCTTATAGACATAAACTCTTCTTTAGAATTATTTAATTAAAACACACAGGCTTACATGAATTTCTAGTCTTGAAATCTTTAAACATCTCTGGACAGAGATACAGACATAACCTGTCTTCTGATTCTCAGACAGTAGCCAAGGAAGACCCATCTACAAACAGTAGCACTTCAGAGTGAGATCTGTCCTCAAACTTCAGCCAGAGAAAGAGAGCAAGAGAGAGACAAAATATCTCTTGCTTTTTGTAAATCTGCAGAGAACCATCAGTTATTTGATTCTTAGAATATATGCTGAACATGTCATCTTGTTGTTTGGGTTTCTTTGATCACAGGGAATGGCTGGAATCTTGTTAATGGCAGGGTCTAACTGGCATTTCTGGGGTGCCTAGAGTAAGAGGTTGTTTGCTTTGTTTAATGTATAAAAGTGACATGAATGTTTTTGGCCTGTCAGCCCTTATTCTACTGATCCTAGTTTAGCTCGATTAGTAGTTAGGGCAAAGGTAATTGTGTTTATCTGGGTCAGGTGGAGGGTTCATTGGGCAGGCAGTAGGTCACTCTTCCCTTTAGGAGACTTCAGGACCACTCTCCTCCTTAAAACTTGACTCCCTGGGGATGTGATATATTGCAGGTCCTGAGTGTGGGTCTAAGTGCTTCAGTTCAGCATTGCTAAAAATCTTTCTTTGTTTGGAGGTTTGGCTGACTGGAGAGGTAAGTTGCCCTCCTCCAAGTGGTCTTATATAAGGACTTTTAGATTGCCCTTCCCTTGAGGATTAGGCTCCCCTGGAGGGAATGAGGGAGGCAGTATCATGTTACTTATTAGTTTATGCTGTTCAGACCCTATATCCTTTTTGCAAAAGTGTGCACTGCTGGACCACATCTGGTGTTTATTGGTTAATCCTGGTGTTCCTCTCTCCTGAGGTTCCCCTTCTTTGTTTGGGTTGCTCTGATTTGTTGTCTTGAGAAGGAGAATTACATAAGAACAGGAGCAGGAGTAAGCCAGCTAGCCCTTCGAGCCTGCCCCACCATTCCATAAGATCATGGCTGATTTAAAGTGGATCAGTTCCACGTTCCTGTCTGTTCCCTATAACTCTGAATTCGCTTATCTATCAGAAATCTATCTACCTGTGACTTAAATATATTCAACGAGGTAGCCTCCACCACTTCAACGGGCAGAGAAATCCAGAGATTCACCAGCTTCTGAGAGAAGAAGTTTCTCCTCAACTCTGTTCTAAACTGCACCCCCCCCCCTTTATTTTGAGGCTGTGCCCTCTAGTTCTGGTTTCCTTTCTAAGTGGAAAGAATCTCTCAACCTCTACCATTTCTAACCCCTTCATTATCTTGTAAGTTTCTATAAGGTCCCCCTCAGCTTTCTAAACTCCAACGAGTACTGGTCCAGTCTATTTAATCTCTCCTTATAAGCTAAACCCCTCATCACTAATATCACCCTGGTGGACCTTCTCTGTACTCCCTTCAAGGCCAATATATCCTTTTGCAAATAAGGGGACCAAAACTGCACACAGTACTCCAGTTGCAGCTTCACCAGTGCCCTGCACAGTTGCAGCAAGACCTCCCTGCTTTTATATTCTATCCTCCTCGCGATAAAGGCCAACATTCCATTTGTCTTCTTGATCACCTGCTGCACCTGCAGACTGAGCTTTTGCGATCACATGCTGCAACTTTTCACCCTTTAAATAATGTCCATTTTACTATTAGTTCTTCCAAAGTGGATAACCTCACATTTGCTAACGTCATACTCCATCTGCCAGGTCCTCACCCATTCACTCAAGTCTATCCAGATCTCTCTGCAGACTTACCGCATCCTCTACGCAATTTGCTTTTCCACTCATCTTCATGTCATCAGTAAATTTTGTTACCCTGCACTCAGCCCCCTCCTCCAGATCGTATATGTATATGGTAAACAGTTGAGGCCCCAGCACCAATCCCTGAGGTATGCCACTAGTCACCAACTGCCAACCAGAAAAACACCCATTTATTCCAATTCTCTGCTTCCTGTTAGATAGCCAATCCTGAATCCATGCTAACACTTTACCCCTAACTCCGTGTACCCTAACCTTCTGCAGCAAACTTTTGTGAGGCATGTTATCGAACGCCTTCTGGAAATCTAAAAACACCAATCCACCAGTTCCCCTCTGTCTACTGCACTACTCACGTCTTCATAAAAATCCAGTAAATTTGTAAAACATAACTTCCCCTTCATGAATCCATGTTGCATCTGCTTGATCGAACCGTTCTTTTCTAGGTGTCCTGCTATTTCTTCTTTAATGATGGATTCTAGCATTTTCCCAACTATGGACGTTAATCTAACTGGCCTGTAGTTACCCACCTTTTGTCTGCTAACTTTTTTAAACAGCAGCGTAACAGTAGTTGTTTTCCAATCCTTCGACACTTTCCCTGAGTCCAGCAAATTTTGATAAATAACACATCTGCTATTACTTCTGCCATTTCTTTCAGGACTCTGGGATGCATTCCATCCGATCCCGGGAACTTGTCTACCTTCAGTCCCATTAATCTACCAAGCATTACCTCTCTAGTAACAGTAATTGTATTAAGAACCTCATCTCCTACCAACCCTCTATCTTTAATATTCGGTAAGCTATTTGTGTCCTCCTCCATGAAGACCAATACAAAAAATTTATTTAACATCTCAGCATTTCCTCGTTTCCCACCAAAAAATCCCCCCTCTCGTACTTTAAGGGTCCAAATTCACTCTAGCCATTCTCTTCTTTTTTATATATTAGTAAAAACTTTTACTATAATTTTTTTATACTTAGAGCTAGTTTAGCTTCATACTCTATCTTTCCTTTCTTTTTTGCTTTCTTACTCATTCTTTGTTGTTGTTTAAATTTTTCCCAATCTTATAATTTCCCACTATTTTTAGCTGCTCTGCACACATCGGTTTTTAATTTAATGCTCTCCTTTATTTCCTTCGATATCCACAGCTGATTATCCCTTTTCTTACAGTCCTCCTTTATCACTGGAATATATTTTTGCTGAGTACTGAAAAAGATCTTCTTAAAAATCCTCCACTGTTCTTCAGCTGTCCTACCAATCAGTCTGCACCCCCAATCCACATTAGCCACTTCTGTACTCATTTTATCATCCTCCCCTCTGTTCAAGCAGAGGACACTGGTTTGGGGCCCTACTTTCTCACCCTCAATCTGTATCAGAAAGACAACCATATTTGATCACTTGTCCCAAGAGGATCCCTCATAAGAAGATCTCTAATTCTATCTGCCTCGTTACACAGTACCAGATCTAAGATAGCTCGCTCCCTCATTGGTTTCGTAACATACTGTTCAAGGAAACTATCCCAACAGCATTCCAAGATCTGTTCCTCAACCCCACCACATACGACTTGAGCCAACCAATCAATGTGCAGGTTAAAATCCCCCATGATTATGGCTGTTCCGTTTTTGCATGCATCAATTATTTGCTTGAGGTCTCACCTCAAAGTTATTATTTGGGGGCATACAGACCACAGCCACCAGTGACTTTCTCCCCTTACTATTCCTTACCTCCACCTGCAACGATTCCACATTTTGCTCTTTGGAGCCTATATCGTCTCTCACTACCGCCCTGATATTATCCTTTATTAATAGAACTACCCCACCTCCTTTTCCTTCTTGTCTATCCTTTCTAAATGTCTATTACCTCTGGATATTCAGTTCCCAGTCCTAGTCACCTGCAATCATGTTTCTGTATTGGCCATTAGGTCATATCCATTTGTGCTGATTTATGCCATCAACTCATTCACTTTGTTTCGAATATTTGTGCGTTCAGGTAAAGTGTCTTTATGTCAGTCTTTATCTGGATCCTATTTGTAGAAACGCTGCTAACCTCTCCAGTGCCCTCTACTCCTAGGAAGTCCTCAACATTAACCTGCATTCGTACCCTCTCTTTTAGTTTTGATTTTGTAATTCCTCATACCCAGCACCCTCCCCCAACTAATTAGTTTAAAGCCCTATCTACAGCCCTAGTTATACGATTCGCCAGGATTCTGTTCCCAGCACAATTCAGACGAAGACTATCCCATCTGAACAGGTCCCACCTGCCTCAATACTGGTGCCAATGCCTCATAAATTCAAACCCATTCCTCCCACACCAATCCTTGAGCCATGCATTCACCTCCTTAATCCTATTGACCCTTTGCCAATTTGCCTCTATCTTTAATATTCCAGAGATTACCACCTTAATAGTTCTGCTTTTTAATTTGGTTCCTAGCTTTTCATGCTCCCTCTGCAGATCCTTAGTTCCTGTTTTGCCTATATCATTGGCTCCTACATGAACCACAACAATTGGATTCTTACCCTCCCACTCCCAAGTTCCTCTGCAGCTCAGATGAGACATCCTGGGCCTGAGCACCAGGCAGGCAACACAACCTTCGGGATTTTTTATCCTTGTCACAAGGAACAGTGTCTATGCCCCTAACTACACTATCCCTAATTACTATTCTCTTTATTTCCTCTGCTTCAGCTGCTCCCTGCACCACTGTACCATGAGCAGTTTGCTCGTTCACCTTGCAGTCCTCATTCTTGTCCACACTGGGAACAAGAATCTCAAACTTATTGTACAGATTCAGGGGCTGAGACCCTTGGGACCCCACCTCCTGTACCTGATTCCCCACCTTCCTCTCCCCACTCCTTGCCTTGCCCGCAGCTACCCCTTCTTGTTCCTGACCCCCATCTGAGTTAGTTAGTTTAGGGGGTGTGACTTTCTCTTGAAACACATTATCCAGGTAACACTCCCCCTCCCTCATGTGTCACAGTGGCTGTAGCTCAGAGTTCAGCTTATCTACTTTGAGTCGGAGCTCTTCAAGCAACCAGCATTTACTGCAGACATTTTCACTGGGAATCACCTTGAAGTCCATTAGGTCCCACATCATGCAGAAACAGCACATCACACGTCCCTCCGTTCCAATTATCTAGTTTAAGTTAGTTCCAATTAAGATTTAAACTTATCTTGCCTCACCCTTTTCGCTGAAGCCCAGTGAGCCAAAGCCCTTACAGCTCACACTTTGCTCCCTGCTCACTCCACTGTCCGCTCCCGACGCTGCCTGCTGTATACAGCAACCTTCCTTTTATACTTTGCTTAAAAAACCCTTTCCAGCACACCCCACAGCCCAATTCCGTTTAAAGTTTAAAGCAAGTTTTAAAAATTAGAAAGCTTGCATCAAACTTAAAAAAGTCAGTCGCTCACCTTCTCTCTCTCAATCCTCCTCTCCGCTTGCTCCACGAACAATGAGAAAACTTACCAGGTGAGTATCTTTCCCTTAGATATCCAGTTAATGGGTGTCTTGATGATTTATCATCTTCTTGATGGTAGGGTAGCAGTGATGGTAGAACCTGAATCATGCCTTTGATATGGCTGGAGAGGAATAGGGCTGGTTGTGTTGCATGTCATGGTGTAGTATAGAATCTTTGGTTTATTGACAGTTGTATATGAAAACGTATGCTACCACCTCATATCTTGTGCTGATGGTGGTATTCTGATGTTTCTCTTTTTCTGGGATACTCTTTCATTGCTTGGAGATCTTAGGATGCAGAGTTAGGTCCTGATTGGGTGTATTTTATCCCATAAGGGATCTCATACAATGTGTAGCTCTGTCTTTATTATCCTGTGAATGAGAGCAGCACTGTGGTGCCATGTGCTCATGATCTTATCTGATTATCCTGTTATCCTGAGAGCCTCCACTTGTTCTGATATCCTTTCATTATCTGTACAAAAGGAAATGTTGATCACAACAATTAGAATGATAGGTAACCTGAACCATTTTTATGAATCTGGTATTTTCTGTATGTATAGATGGAATAACAATCACTTTGTACTGACTAGATTTTGGAGACTTGTTGCATCTTGTAGCAAAATGGAAAATAGAAAGCCATTAATACAAACATTCATTCAAAAAAAGTGACAGCTCCTGATTTTGCCACCACCCACCCACCCAATTATGGGCGACAGCTTGGAGTGGGTGAAAGAGTGGTGGGTTTGCCACTCTCATATTTTATGCATCTTCTTGCTGAAAACACTCCCAGCAAGGGACTGTAAAATCTACCCACATGGCATTGACTCTCATAGAGAAGAAGAGGTGACTGGAGATATTGAAGCAAAGCCTGATGGATTAGTGTTTGGGCCTCAGTAAATATAAACTGGTTAGTAAGGTTAGATCACATGGGATCTGGGGAAACAAGCCAATTGGATACAAAATTGACTTGCCGTAGGAAACAGAGGGTGGTGGTTGTTTTTTTGGAATGGAGGCCTGTGACCAGTCGTGTGCTACAGGGATCTGTGTTGGGTCTGTTCTTTGTCATTTATGTAAATGATTTGGATGAAAATGTTGGAGGACTGATTAGTAAGTTTGTGGATGATACCAAAATTGATTTTGTTCAACCGGGCCAGTGATTCAAAGAATGGCAGATGGAGTTTAATGCAAATATATCCAAAGTGTTACAGTTTGGTAAGACAAACCGGGGCAGAATTACACGATTAGTGGTAGGGTCCTGGGGAGTGTGATAAACAAAGAGACCTAGCGGTGTTGGTACATAGGTCCTTGAAAGTGGCATCACAGGTCAACAGGGTGGTGAAGAAGGTGTTTGGCATGCTTGCCTTCATCAGCTAAAGCATTGAATACAGAAGTTGGGATATTATGTTACAACTGTATATGCTATTGGTGAGGCCACATTTGGAATACTGCATTAAATTCTGTTTGCCCCGCTATAGGAAGGATGTTATTAAACTGAAAATGGTGCAAAAAAGATTTACAGGATGTTACTGAGACTGGAGGGTTTGAATTTTAAGGGGAGGTTGAATAGGTTGGGACTTTTTCTCTGGAGCGTGCGTGAATGAAGGGTGAACATTCTAGAGGTTTATAAAATCATGAGGGGCATAGATAAGATGCATAGCGAAGATCTTTTCCCCAGAGTAGGGGAGTCCAAAACTAGATGGCATAGGTTTGAAGTGAGAGGGCAAAGAGAGGGACAATTTTTTCTACACAGAGGGTGATGCATATATGGAAAGAGCAACCAGAGGAGGTGGTAGAAGTGGGTTCAATTACAACATTTAAAAGATATTTGGACAGGTACATGGATAGGAAAAGCTTAGAGGGATATGGGCAAACCTAGGCAAATGGGACTAGTTCAGTGTGGAGAGAGATGCTTAAGCTGACCAATGGTAGCACTGTAGTTGATATGACCTGATTGCAGTGCCAAAGAAATTTAGTGGATTTACTAAGGTAGGACTCCTCTTTACATCTCTTTTACTCTTCACAGAGTTCAGCAACACGCTGCTTTAGCTCTAGTATTACAAGTAGTTCTCTCCACTCATTTCCAAACGTTTGCTTCAATCACAAGGGTACACTTCACTACTTTTCTTTCGTACTCATGCCTTCAATGCTTACTACACTCACAACAAATTGTCCCACTTACCTAAGCTTGCTGCTTCTTGCTCTCACCATGTCTTCTGTATTGAGCTACCTTATCCTTCAATTGGGCACGCACTGATCCAATTCCACTTTTCTTGCAGAAGAAAAGTGATACACAATCAAAAGATGTTCTGATCAATGGATGATGCAGTCACTGGCATCTTTGGCAGTGACAAGGTTTGGAACACTGCAGATCGATCTGGAGGCTTCAAACTGCAGCATAGTCGAACATTTTTCCCATTTCTCTTTGCCTTTGATTTTGTCACTCATATTCGCTCACTCATGATTATAAGATGACAATTTGCATTATATTTTGCTGCAGTGTCTTACCCTCCATTTACCCTCATCATAATGTGCTAATCCTTGCTTTCAACTCTCTTTCTAAGGCTTGTCAATGACGTGGGGTATGCAGCTGCACAAACAGAGGGGAACAACACTCCTGAAGATATATCATTCCACTTTCTTAGCCTTCTGAGTACTGGCATAAAAACTGACCTTGGGCATTGTAATATACTGTGACCTAGAATCAGTTGCATTGGATAATTCAAAAAGCATGTGAAACAAACTAAAGAGCAGTTGCAGGTGGAAAGAACTGCACAGAAAATAGCTTCCTTGAGAGTAGGCTCATGTCCCAGCTCTGCTGGATCGGACAGAAATTAAAATTTTAAACTCAAAGACATGAAAAGAAATATACTTTCTGTGCACCAACAATTACAGAACATCTTAACTGTGTGTCAGAGAGCTACTGCTGAGAAAGTAAAGAGCAGTCTAATACCAATTTCTAAGATTCCTGTATGACAGCAATGACCTACAATCAACCAAAGAAAATGCAGATTTCTCAGTGGATTCCATAATTGGCTTTTCCTGATTTCCTCCTGAAAATTGGCTCAGAGGAACTACTATTCCTTTTTGTTGAGTGTATGTCTTGAGTTGCTGGTGAGCTTGCAATGCCAGAAAGAATCACAGATTAGAAGGAGGCCATTCAACCCACCATGTCCATGCTAGTTCCCTGCAAGACAAACTCATCTAGTTCTATTCCATGCATTTTCCGTGTCACCCTGCAATTTCATTCTCATTAGACATTTAACCACTTCTCTTTTGAAGGCCAAAATTAAGTCTGTTTCCACCAAAATCTCAGGGAATGTGTACTGGATCCTATCCACTTCAAAAGAAAATGATGACTTGAATATCAATGATATTTGGCAGATATAGTTTATTGGAAGGTGGACCACATGGAATAAATGCTGGATTTGACTGTAAATGGAGACGTGCAAACATTCTTCAACTGAAGTGTCTTGCTGCTGGAAACCAGTAGCAGCAGGAAGGTATCTGAGCCCTCCACCTCCCCGTCTTCACTAACCTGTGTGATCTCTCCCATTTTCCTCATCACACAGAAGGCTCTTGTCCAGTGGTGGCTCCATGTATTGTCCCTTTGTTGACTAAAGTAACATAGCATCTAACAAACCTCTTATCACATGGAACCCTCCTTATGGGTTACCAAAGCTCTTCAGACAATGGAATTGTTGCATGAGGACCCCACTGGTCTTCTCAGTAAGGAATGCAGTTGAGTAATGGACCAATCAGAGCTCAGTTTCTAAACCTTAATTCCTGAGATTAATCAAAATCAAACATCCTGTGGGCTTATGGAGCTTACTTTTATCTGCTGTGCAAGGACAAAGAGCAAGGCTGGGGGAAAGTTGGGTTCATGATGGATTGCTGCAATGTAAAACTATCATGACAATTGACTGGAAAATATGAACAGACATGCAAGATGTGCTGCAAACAATTACAGAGGTGCTCATTAATGTAGTCAAATCCTCTGAAATTCATTAAGTGTGAATATGTTTGGAGGAACCTGCAGGATAGTGTGCATGTAATCAGTGACACTTTGTGCTTGGGAGAAACCTGAAATTTGTGTGAACCTTAGAGCCCTCTTCAGGTTGTTCATGAGGAAATTGTCAGTTACATAATTCAAGCATAAACATCAGGCTGCTTGATATTGTTTATATTTCCTATGACAGACTAGAAAGAGCTAGAGGCAAAATATTTGAATTGGCATTGGTAACAAAAAGCAATGCAGCACCGGTGAAAGAACTGGATGTCGGTTTGTTGAGAGAGCTTGCATATCTTCATACAGATAGTACAAGAAATGCAACCTCCTTCTATACTGCTGTTTAAATTGTCATGAGTCTATATCGGTGGCAACCATGATTTAGTTGATAGGAAAACTCTAAGATAAAGGTTCGGGATTCACACCCACTCCTAATACTTGTGCATAATATCTTAGGTGGCACTTCAGTGCAAAATTCTCTCTAAGTCCCATGGCAGAGCCCAAAACATGGAATGATGTGCAAACGTGCAAAACGCTGCCTCAACCTCATTAATTATGCAACTGGGTATCTTGCATTATATTTGGTGGGTAAGACATGCCTGATGATGCGTAATCTGCTCTCCTATCCAGGTGGCAAATTGAAAATGTGCCCAGCGTTCCTGACCCAGTATTGAAGCAAGGAGCTGGAACTTCTGAAAATGAAGGTACATGAAAATATATCTTCTGGAACACTCCGAGGACGAAAGATGGAATTTCTGAGAGAGAAGTTCAATCTCCAGGAACATTCTGTGGCTGGAAGCTGACCCCTACAGGATGCAAGATCTGTGAGGTCCACCTGTAGATGTTGCCCCCACCCGCTACCCTGGTGTTCTGGAATCAATTATTTCTATCAGCCTCCATTCTGAACTCTGGGGACAGTGCCAGGTATTGTTCAGCTGAGTCCCAACATGTACATTCCACATTATTCAAGGTGTATTTAGCACTGGCATGTTTTCCTGCTGGTGTTTTGGGGAATCAGATGTGTGTGGTCAGGCCTTCCGAATCCCATTAGGATAAAAATTGTTTTCATCCTGGCTTCTATGGATTTCCTGATCTGCCATGGTGGGTATCAGGAGATGATTCTGCTGTTGTAGGTAAAATAATACCTCTGAGACCAGTTGTGAGTCAAAGTATAGCAGGTTTATTTAAAAGCTTTTGGGAAACACATCTGGCACCTAACAGCGGTTCCCTAGGCTTCTTTCCAAACACAAATTAAGAGCACAAATTTATACTTTCCCATGCTTGGCAGGTTCCCAGGCTGTGGCTTATCTTCCATTGCGTGAACATGGCTGCCTCGATGATTTCTTCATGGTGATCTCAAGGCTGCAATTGTCCCACATCTCAAATAATATGGTGTGATTAGTTACTAGCGAACATTCAGGCCGGCTCAAACAAGTTAATTGCATACAAGATAACAGGGCCGGTATAACAATTTATGTTCATAGGTACCAGTATAGCATATAACTTATCGGTACATAATACATAAACAATACATAACAAATATATATGAAGGCATGTATGTAAGTTCCACTGGGTTAGACAGAAGTCCATAATGTTAAAGAACAAAAATAGATATTAGCCACATTCCTGAACACAATTAGCTGGGAAAATCATAAACTTGTGTACAACGGCAAGGACAGCTGATTTCTTATCTATCTGCATACACGAAAACAAATCTTGCAATACTTTTTTACAAATCTCTAAGTATTACAAAGTTCATTAACCTGTTGCCTACTTCACTGTTGTAAATGTATGCCAACATAAATGAATTTTTGGGCCTTCTGCCAAATTGTCCCCCTGCTTCATCCATTGAACTTGCTGGTGAGGGCTTGGGAGAATACTACCCAACATTGTTGTTTGTGTTTCTGCCTAAAGTGCAAATTATATTATCATAGTGACTGGAACGTGGAGTTCAACATTGGCAAGTGCAAGTTCACACATTTTGGGCCTAAAAAAGATAAATTAGGCCATTTTCTAAATAATGTGAAGCTTTGTTTTATTTATTCATTCATGGAATATGGGTGTCATTGGCTAGACCAATATTTGCTGCCCATCCATAATCACCCTTGAGAAAATGGTGCTGAGCCTCTGAGCTGCTGAGGTTCATGTAGAAATATAGAAACATAGAAAATGGGATCAGGAGTAGACTATCCATTCCTTGAAGCCTACACTACCATTCAATCTGATCAAGGCTGATCCTCTGTTCACCAGCATGCCGCTGAGTTCTTCCATACCCCTTGATACCTTTAGGGTCTAGAGATCTGTTTCTTTCTTAAATATTCAGTGATTTGGTCTCCATTGCCTTCAATGGTAGGGAATTCCACGAGCTCACCATCCTCTGTGTGAAGAAATATCTCCTTGTCTCAGTACTAAATGACCTATCCCATATCCTGAGACTGACCCATTGTGCTAGATCCCCTACTTGAAGAAACAACATACCTGCATCCAGTCTGTTCAGACTTGTCAGAGTCTTATATGTTTCAATTAGATCCCCTCTCATTCTTATAAATTATAGTGAATACAGACCCAGTTGATCCAATTTTTCTTCATAGGATAATCATGCCACCCCAGTAATCAGTCTGACGAACTTCACTGCGCTTCTACTATGGCAGATTCTGAAGTCAGGAACATTGATGCCAGAATATTCTTGGCTAATAATGTCTCCAACATTACTGCTCCATGTGTTATCTGTTGCTGGTCAATCCCATTCAGTGGGCAAGCCAACTCAACAGGAATCTTGCATTGAAAGAATAAGAACATCAGCGTGAGCACTGGGAAGTCATAAGAGAGCCCTGACTCTCATCGCTTCAGGCATCTGTGACTTCCATCGCAGTGCCTCCCATTAGCTGTGTGAATTTCTGTTCTCTCTCACAACATCTACTCTGACACTACAGTCACATCCTCATGTAGTTTCCTGTGTAATCCAGCAGGATGAAAAGTATTGAGACTCTATTGTTTCATGGCATCTGACCCTTCCCGCCCATCTATGCCAAAGAACATGTCTGACCCTGCACAATGCATGGTGCATCCAATAAAATGCACAAGAACAAAGTCTGCATCCTTTTTTAAAAAGTTTATTAGCGTCACAAATAGACTTACATTAACGGGGCTATGCAATCACTGTGAAAATCACCTAGTCGCTGCACTCTGCCTGTCAGGGAGAATTTAGCATGGCCAATGCATTCATCTAGTGCATGTTTCACACTGTGGGAGAAACCAGAGTATCTGGAGGAAACCCATGCGGACACAGGGAGAACATACAGACGCTACACAGACAATGACCCAAGCTGGAAATCGAACCCAGGTCCCTGGCACTGTGAGGCAGTAGTGCTAACCACTGGGCCACCGTGCTATGTGTTAGGGCATATCAAAAACATTGTGCTAGTTCTGATATTAAACAGAGGGAAAGTCAGCGTTCATCTTCCTATCTTGCCAGTAAGTACTTCACAGTATGAGATCTGTACTGCTAAAGCTTGAATCAAAAGGCACTTCTACAAAGGGTTAGCCTTTATCCCCAGACCACGCAACTCGATCTATCTTCGGACATTACCATTGGCATGCTGGACTTCAAATTTTGTCAGTTAGTTGCTTTGGCAACATCGTTCATCTTGATTATACACAGCTGAATTCTGAGAGGTCTGTAATTAGCTTTTCAAACAATCCTAGAGGATAGCCTCATTCTCTTGGCTTTTCAACGCTGTGCAGTTAAGCAGTCTTTCATGAGCACAATCAATGCATTCTCATTGCTGGACCAGGGAGTTAAAGTTTGCAGAGAAGGTGATTTGAACTTCCTGCTCAGTAATCAACTCCGGCCTCACACCATTGACAGAGTGAGGGTCGTAGGTTTCACAGCATTTGTCAAGTGAGAGGGTCTTTAATCCTCAAGAGGCAAGGTAGCATCCCATTGTTAGAATGCAACCAATGATAACATTGGATTTGTTGTAGTGATCAATGGTAACTTGCTATAAGGGTCAATTGACCCAGTAAATTACGTAACCATTGACAAAATTTGGTAGCCAGCTGATCAACTGACTCAATGTAAATAAGAATCTGTTGGGAATTGTTAAATTGCTTAGAATGACCCAGAGTGAAGCATCATGTATTGGAGTAACAATGTTTCATTATTAAACCTTTTTTTTGATTTATAAGTTGAAATAAGTTTGTTTCATTTAATTGCTTATAACTGAATAGTTCCTTCTGCTGGATCAACACCCATCACTGAAAGCCCCACAGAACCCTTTCAGTCTGAGCTCTCCCAAAGCTCTTTGATGTGTCCCATTAAGAATCATCGTGTACAGTGGTAGGCACTGCTGCCTCACAGCACCAGAGATTCAGATTCGATTCCTGGCTTGAGTCACTGTCTACCTGTATGTTCTCCCATATCTGCACAGGTTTCCTCCCACAATGTGTAAGATGTATTGATTAGGTGCATTGACCATGCTAAGTTCCCTTTCAGTGCACCTGACAGGCACCAACTGTGGCAACTAGGGGATTTTCACAGTAACTTCATAGTAGCGTTAATGTAAGCCTATTTGTGACACTAATAGGACCTCATAGTCACATCCAATACTGCCCTTCTTATGTGACTATCTCCCACTCAGTTTTGTTGTGAAGTTGAGTTTATAAAGATCTATAGAATGTCTATAAAGAATGTAAAACATTAAAAGGGAAATAACAGGGCATGGTCCCTTTAAAAATTAGTTGTGTTATTGTCTTTAAAAGCTGCTTTTATTCAATACTGAGATGTTTAAAATGTAGAATACACTTAGACTTTAAGTGGCAACATTTGTTTCAAAAGGACCAAGCCTCAAGGTTGTCTTGGTAACCAGCTCGGCAGGTTCTTTTGCATTATATGAGTTTATGAGCCTATGAGTTTAAAGAAAACATTCAGCTAAAGGATGCGTATCAGATTTGAAGTTACTATTGTTGCCAATCTCAAGCCAAGCTGAGTACAGGAACGTTGATAGATTATAAAAAGGGACACAACTGCCTTCAGTGCAATTCCACTAGGGGATTGAGTCAGCAGTTCAACAAGAAGCAGGGCCCGATCAACTGAAGTAGTTAAGGACAATGAAGGGAAATTAATCAATTAGAGCAGTTGGTTCTTAAGTCTACCAGCTTCAGGTGGGGCTTAAGATAAATCATCCTTTAACCAGCAAAAAGTACCAAATCAGAAAGCGCTGATAGACAGCGGCCAGCTTATCCAAACACTATCAGACTTGGTTGTATATAGTTTTTTTGAGTGTGATTATTATTGTATAATTGTATATATATTATAAGATACGGTTATTATTGTATTAGTACCAATGGTCATTGTTTTATCCAAACAACATTTCAGTCAAAAACATCCTCTAATTCATATTTTATTGGTTAAATTAAAGTTTCTAAATAAAATACCTTGTCAATGATTAACATAAAGCACATGTCAGGCCTTTATGTTAATGAACTTCTAATGTTAATTAAGAGCTAACACCTTCACAAATAATTGTAGCAGATTATGACATGAGACAAAGGGGATTAACCTCTATGTCATAACAGTTTGCAGCTCCAACATGGAAGTGAACTAACTCAGCTATTGTTTGAACAGCAACCCAGCAGGGAGGAACTGGGAAGCAATGCCTGCTTGGTAGCCAGTACTTTACCTCGGAGCAAGGGGTGAGCTGATATCAAGGAATGGCAAAGCCTCTGAGTCCCCACACATGCTTCCCAACACTTTCTTACCGCCTCTGATGTGACTGTGACCTTCATCCCCACCCATAACCAAGTATGATAGTGTTTGGAGTCCTTCATTAGCTGTCCGCTATCTATAAGCGCTGTCTGATTTGGTACTTTCTACTGGTTAAGTCCTTTCTGAAACTGGCAGAGTTAAGAACCAAGAGTTGATTGTCTTCAACTATTTCAGTTGATCGGGCCCTGCTTCTTGTTGAACTGCTGACTCAATCCCCTAGTGGAACTGCACTGAAGGCAGTTGCGTTCCTTCTTATAATCTATCAACAATAAGCTGCACTTGTGTGCATCCCCAGCACTCTCCCTGGCATCCCTGTTGGACTGCCCAATAAATAACAACTGCTTGATCACTCACCTCCAATATCTCTTTCGCAGATGACAGTGCCAGGTTCACCGGGTCACTGAAGGCAGTTGGGTTTTTTTTTATATAATCATAAAGACCAATCAACATTTCTGTGTTCATATTGGCTTGAGGTTGGCAACAATAGTAACTTCAAATCAAAGCTGTACAATGAAAAGAGTATCTGCACAGCCAGTTACCAGTTACCAGTTACCTTATTGAAACATATAAGATGATTAGAGGTTTAGATAGGGTGGACAGTGATAGCCTTTTTCCGAGGATGGAGAAACTAGCACGAGGGGACATAGCTTTAAATTAAGGGGTGGTAGTTATAGGACGGATGTCAGAGGTAGGTTCTTTACCCAGAGGGTGGTAAGGGTATGGAATGCCCTGCCTGCTGCAGTTGTAGATGCGCCAAGTTTGGTGGCGTTTAAGAGGTTAGTAGATAAGTTTATGGACGAAAAGGGAATGGTTTAGGTTAGAGGGTCATTGCTTTTTCCTAATTGGTCGGCGCAACATCGAAGGCCGAAGGGCCTGTCCTGCGCTGTAATGTTCTATGTTCTATGTTCTAAGGCAATTCTAAAGCTTGGTCCTTTTGAAACAAATGTTGCCATGTAGACCTTTTATAAAATGTGTCAACGCAACATCTCGCTGGCACCAGCTACATATTAAGTGTGGACTCAATATCAGTCATGAGTTCCTGCTAATTATATGCATTCAAATTAGGTTCCCACCGAACCCTGGCATGTTCTATATCACTCCACCTGCGAGATTAACTGAAAATCAGAAAAAGCGATCCTGGTGGTGAGAATCACGCTTTCCTGAACTCTTTGCATTTTGAGCCCACATTGTCATTTCTGCAGATGGAGAGTGTGGGTACATGCTTCCAACCCAAGTGTCCTGTTACTGTATCTTTTTTATAATAGACTTAATAAACTGTGATGTGGAAACACCCGCAGTGCTGTTAAGAAGAGATCCAGGATTTTGACTCAGTGACATTGAAGGAATGGTAATATAGTTCCAAGTCAGGATGGTATGTGGCTTGCTGGAGACTTGAAGGTGGTGGTATTCCTATGCATCTGTTGCCCATTTGGCAGTACCAGCCTGGAACACTGGCAGTGCCTTGTTGGGCACCATATGTGTACCTGGGACAGTGGTCAGATAGTGTGGCTTCTGTGGGGGTGGAGTGTGAACAATGATGGGGGCTTTTGCAGGGGAAGCTCTGCAAGGGTAGGCAGGGAATGCAGGATGGTGGCCACACAAGGGAGGTGGCTATGTGGGAGGGATTCTGCAAGGGGAGCTATGCAAGGGCATCTCGGTCTCCTATCATGATCCCTTCTGTGACTCACCTTGCATGTCTATACTCATTGGAGTTTAGAAGAATGAGAGGAAATGTTACTGAGACTTACAGAATTCTCAGTGTGGCTTGACAGGGTAGATGCTGAGATGTTTTATTCCCTTATGGGAGTGTCTGGGATCAGATAGCATAATCTCAAAGTAAGGGGTCACCCATTTAAGTCAGAAATGAGAAGAAATTTCATCTCTCAGAGGTAGTGAATCTGGAATTCTTTATTGCAGAAACTGGGTCACTGAATACATTCAAAGCTGACATCGACTGATTTTTCATTAGTAAAGGAATCAAAAGTTATGGGATAAGTCAGGAAAATGGAGTTGGGGATTATCCCATCAGATCAGTCATGATCTCTTTGAATGCTGCAGCAGACTCAGTGGGCTGAATAGCCTCCTTCTAACCTTATGGTTTTATTGTACAGTTCTTGGATACACTGTGCTTCAGTACCCGAGGAGTCAAGTTCCGTCACCTTGCAGTATCCAGTGCCTTCAATCATTTCTTGATATCATGTAGAATTAATTGAATTGGCTGAAGATTGGCATCAGTGAGGTGATCACTGCTCAGCACATGTGGTTGAAAGTGATTGCAAATGGTTCTGCCTTGTCTTTTGCGCTGACGTGCTGAGCTCTTCCATCATTAGGAATGGAGACATTTGTTGAAACTCCTCCTCCAATTGTTTAATTGTCCACCGCATTCATGACTGGATGTGGCAGCACTCCAGAGATGAGAGCTCATCTTCTGGTTTTGGGTTTGCTAGCCTTATTATCATATGCTGCTTTCACTATTTGACATTTGACATAAAGTACTCCTGGGTTGTCACTACACCAGGTTGATACCTCATTTTAGGCATGCCTCTTTGCACTCTTCATTGATCCAGATTTGCTCGTGAGAGGGGCTATGTGGACCATGAGGATACAGATTGCATTCTAATTAAATACTGCTTCTGCTGATAATTCAGTGCCTCTTGAATGCCTGAGTTGCTAGATCAGTTTGAAATCTATCCTGTTCAGCACTGTGGTGGTGCTACACAACACAATGGAGGGCAAGCTCATTGCAAAGATGGGTCTTCATCTCTACAAGAACTTTGTGATAGTCACTTCTACAGTAGTGTCATGAACAAATTCATCTGTGGCATGTAGATTGGGGGGAATGAGGACATATAGGTTTTCCCCTCTTGTTCCCTTACACCTGCTATAGCCTGGCTGCTACTGATGAATACGATTCATTAGCTATGGTGGGGTGGAAGGGTGACGGTAGATGGTAATCAGCAGGAAGTATCATTACCCATGTATGACCTCGCGTTTGTAGGATAATAAAGAGATTTTGTTGTTTAAGTATACAAATCAATGAAAGCTGACAGAGAAACTAATGGAGTTGAATAAATGAATCTTTTTGTGATTGGCAGGTAGTTACTAGTGGGGTGCTGCTGAGATCTGTGCTCGGACCCCAATTGTTCATATTATATATTAATGACTTGGACAAGTGAACTAAAAGTATTATCTCCAAATTTGTAGATGTTGCAAAGTTTGATGGGTAGGTGAGCTGTGAGGAGGATGCAGAGATGCTTCAATGTGATTTGGACAGACTGATGCAGTATAATGTGATACATGTGAGGTTATTCATTTCGGTAGCAAAAATGGGAAGGCAAATTATTATCTGAAAGTGTGTAAATTGAGAGAGATGGGATATTCAGTGAGACCTTGGCGTCCTTGTGCATCAGTCACTGAAATTAAGCATGCAGGTTTGGCAGGCAGTAAAGAAGGCAAATGGTATGTTGATCTTTACAGCGTGAGAATTTGAGTTTAAAAATTGGAATGTTTTCCTGCAATTTATAGGGCATTGGTGAGGCCACACCTCTGCAGTTTTGGTGTCCTTACCTGAGGAAGGATTTTCTTTCTATTATGTTTAAGTTTAAGCATTAATATTGCAATGAAGCTAAGAACATAAATAAGAACATAAGAAATAGGAGCAGGAGTAGGCCACCTACCCCCTCGAGCCTTCCCCGCCTTTCAAGAAGATTATGGCTGATCCGCAGTGGATCAGTTCCACTTTCCTGCTTTCTCCCCATAACCCTTAATTCCCTTGTCTATCAGAAATCTATCTACCCGTGACTTAAATATATTCAACGAGATAGCCTCCACCTCTTCAATGGGCAGAGAATTCCAGAGATTCACCATCCTTTGAGTGAAGAAGTTCCTTCTCAACTCTGTTCTAAACAGCAGCACCCCCCACCCCCCCCGCCCCCTTATTTTGAGACTGTACCCTCTAGTTCTGTTTTCCTTTCTAAGCGGGAAGAATCTTTTTACCTCTATTCTATCTAGTCCCTTCATTATCTTGTAAGTCTCTATAAGATCCCCCCCTAGCCTTCTAAACTCTAATGAGTACAGGCCCAGTCTATTCAATCTCTCTTCATAAGCTGACCCCCTCATCTCTGGTATCAGCCTGGTGAACCTTCTCTGTACTCCCTCCAAGGCCAATATATCCTTTCTCAAATAAAGGGACTAAAACTGCACACAGTACTCCAGTTGGAACCTCAGCAGTGCCCTGTATAGTTGCAGCAAGACCCCTTTGCTTTTATATTCTTTCCCCCTCGCGATAAAGGCCAACATTCCATTCGCCTTCTTGATCACCTGCTGCACCTGCAGACTGTGTTTTTGTGATTCGTGCACAAGGACTCCAGGTCCCTCTGCACTGTAGCATGCTGCAGCTTTTCACCCTTTAAATAATATTCCTTCCTACTATTATTTCTACCAAAGTGGATAACCTCACATTTGCTAACATTATACTCCATCTGACAGGTCCTCGCCCACTAACTCAGCCTATCCAGATCACTCTGCAGACTCTCTGCGCCCTCCATGCAATTCGCTTTTCCACTCACCTTCGTGTCATCAGCAAATTTTGTTACCCTACACTCAGCCCCCTCCTCCAGATCATCTATGTAAATGGTAAACAGTTGAGGTCCCAGTACCGATCCCTACGGCACTCCACTGGTCACCAATTGCCAACCAGAAAAGCACCCATTGTTTCCAACTCTCTGCTTTCTGTTAGATAGCCAATCCTCGATCCATGCTAACACTTTACCACCAACTCCGAGTACGCTAACGTTCTGCAGCAACCTTTTGTGAGGCATCTTATCAAACGCCTTCTGGAAATCTAAAAACACCACATCCAACGGTTCCCCTCTGTCTACCGCACTAGTCACATCTTCATTGAAATCCAATAAATTTGTTAAACGATTTCCCCTCCCCGAAACCGTGCTGCGTCTGCTTGATCAAACCATTCTTTTCTAGGTGTCTTGCTATTTCTTCTTTGACGATGGATTCCAGCATTTTTCCAATTATGGACATTAAGCTAACTGGCCTATAATTCCCTGACTTTTGTCTGCTACCTTTTTTAAACAGCAGCGTAACATTAACTGTTTTCCAATCCTCTGGCACTTTCCCAGAGTCCAGTGAATTTTGATAAATAATTACTAAGGCAACTGCTATTACTTCTGCCATTTCTTTCAGAAACCTGGGTTGCATTCCATCCAGTCCCAGGGACTTGTCTACCTTCAGTCCTGTTAGTCTATCAAGCACTACCTCTCTAGTGACAGTAATTGTATTAAGGACCTCATCTCCGACCATCCCTCTATCTTTAATATTCGGTAAGCTATTTGAATCCTCCTCCATGAAGTCCGACACAAAAAACTTATTTAAAGTCTTAGCCATTTCCTTGTTACCCACCGCTAACTCCCCCCTCTCGTCCTCCAAGGGTCCAGCATTCACTCTAGCCAGTCTCTTCTTCTTTATATATTTGTAAAAACTTTTACTATCATTTTTTATATTTAGAGCTGGTTTAGCTTCATACTGTATCTTTCCTTTATCACTTTCTTAGTCATTCTTTGTTGTTTTTCAAAATGTTATTGTGAAAATCCCCTAGTTACCACAGTCCAAAGCCTATTTGAGTACACTGAGGGAGAATTTAGCATAGTCAATGCACCTAACCAGCATGTATACAGCAAAGGTGTGCCAGGCTGATTCCTAGTATGGCAGGACTATCATATGAGGAGAGACTAAGTTGGTTAGGTTTATATTCATTGGAGTTTAGAAGAGTGAGAGGGAATCTAATTGAAACTTATAAAATTTTAACATAGTTAGATAGGATAGATTCAAATGGAATGTTCCCGATGGCCGGGAAGTCCAGAACTAGGGGGTCAGAGTTTGAGGATAAAGGGTACAGAGGTGAGGAGAAATTTCTTCACTCAGAATTGTGAAGCTATGGAATTCACTACCGAGAAAGTAGTTGAGGATATACCACTGTTGATTTTGGCCTACTCGTCCTTCTATTTTGTAATTATGTTTCTAAATGATGCCATGGTTTAAGAAGTTATTTATGGGGCATGATTGCATAACTGGAGGAATTCTAAGCCTTAGGCCAAATTCTTAAAATGAATGGTGCACCAGTCAGGAGCAAAATTAAGAAACATGTTTTAATGCAAAGAATAGTTTAAATGTCAAGAGACAGTGGATGCTGAAGGTCCATTGGAGCTTTCAAGAATAAGATTGATAGATTTTTTTTGATAGATAAGGGTATCAAGAGATATGCAGCAAAGATGAACAAATGGATTTGATGTACGAATCAGCAATAATCTAATAAGATGATGGAACTGGTCCAAAATTTTGAATGGTTTCATCTAATTCTTAATGTTCTCATGCTTATATATTCCTCCTACCATCGCAATCCAGGGTTGAATATGAAACTAGATAAGATGTTGGAAGAGGAAACAAGAGTGCTCATGAGGAGTGCAATTTTTGGGGTTGAACAGCAATAATTATTTTAATTTTATTTTGCAGTCCATGAGCTGTTTTAATATCAATATGAAATTCAGCTTCATATTATAGGGTATGTGCAGTATTACTAATTAGAAGCATCGTAATCTTAAAAACAGATTCAGAGTGATAATGTGCTTTGTTGGTTCAAACCTCAGATACTCAGATTTCAGTTTTGTATGTCTTATGTTCTAATTGAAACTTAAAGCATGTTTATGTAAATTCTAAACGGAAGTGACTCACACCGTAACCTACATATGGTGATTTTCCAAAATGAAAGAAAAGAAAATACAATTGTATTTCCTGCCACATTTTATGAGCCTGGCTTGATTTATCACACTTGAGATAATACGTTCCGCATCACTGATCAAACCACACTTGGGAAAAAGCCAAGTTAAAGATAACAATTTTGTTATGTAATGTGGCTAGGTAATATTACCAGGGAGATAGTAGATATTTAGATTTATTTTTCCTCCTAGAAACCATTACCACAATTTATCACATTTCTGTCTAAGATAGTGAGGGTATCTGGGGCCACAAATGTAAAGAGGAGCACAGAAATACTCATGACTGCTGCTGGATTGAATAGCAGTAAAGTCTGGATGATGGCTGTTCTTCCACTTCTCAGATAGAACACCACACTTCAGCATGTTATATCTAATCAGTCAGACAAAGAATGTACTGAACTGTGGCAAAGACTGTCAAGTGACAGGCAGCCCTAGGGCTTCTATCAAAGACTTCTTGGCTGGAAGGCTTGAGTACTCAGGCTTTCCCATCACACACATTTAAAAATAAACTTGAAGGCACTAGTAAAACATTAACAAGTCAAGTGAAACCATAGGTTTATAAGTAAAATGTCTTCCCTTCAGAATGAAACAGACTCCAGCAAAAGCAATTAGGGAAATACATTCCACAGAATGGTACCTGAGTAAATCACTGAGTAAAGATAGTAAAATAAATAAATCAACCTAAAATCCATTTCTCCAATTATATATCTTGCTGCAATTGCTAAAAGGCTGAAAGACAACGACCAGAAAATATTTAAGAAATAACTTGATTGGATGTACCATACTGGCTGGCTGGCTCAGAGCATTTGGAGAGAAACTGACAGATTATGCATTTGGGGATATATGGAATTTTTAAGTCCTGAATTTTCACTCAAAGCTGACATTAGCTATATGAAGTTCTCATTCTTTTGAAGCAGTGACAGCAGTAGCAGAAGTGATAGCAGTAACAAAAGTAGTTTTAGAGTGGTTGTGAAGACCACTGCCAGACCAAGCTGATTGCTGTTGCAGGGATTACAGGATTGCAGGTTTGCAGTGGACTGAAAAGATTGAGTATGTGGACATTAAGAAGGAGGATGTGTTGGAGGCTTTGAGTAGTATTAGGATGGATAAATCGCCGGGACCAGATAGGATGTACCCCAGGTTACTGTTGGAGGCCAGGGAAGAGATTGCAAAACTTCTGGTGATATCTTTGCATCATCAATGGAGGCAGGAGAGGTTCTGGAGGATTGGAGGATTGCGAATATGGTTCCTATATTCAAGAAAGGGAATAGGGATAGCTCAGGAAATTACCGATCAGTGAGCCTAACCTCAGTGGTTGGTAAGTTGAAACAGTAGATTCTGAGGGACAGGATTTATGAACATTTAGAGAAGTTTAGTATACTCAATAGTAACCAGCATGGCTTTATCAAAGGCAGATCGTGCCTTATGAGCCTGATTGAGTTCTTTGAAAATGTGACTAAATACATTGACAAAGGAAGAGCGGTAGATGTGATTTATATGGACTTCAGCAAGGCGTTCGATAAGGTCCCCCATGCAGGACTTCTTGAGAAAGTGAGAGTGCATGGGATCCAAGGGGCTGTTGACTTGTGGATCTAGAACTGGCTTGCCCGCAGAAGACAGAGAGTGGTTGTAGATGGGTCTTTTTCTGCATGGAGGTCGGTCACCAGTGGAATGCCCCAGGGATCTGTTCTGGGATCTTTACTGTTTGTAATTTTCATAAATGATCTAGATGAGGAAGTAGAGGAAGGGGTTGGTAAGTTTGCTGATGACAGAAAGTTTGATGGTGTTGTAGATAGTTTGGAGGGTTGTTAGAGGTTGCAGTGTGACATAGATAGGATGCAAGGCTGGGCGGGGAAGTGACAGATGGACTTCAACCCGGATAAATGTACTGGTCCATTTTGGCAGGTCAAATGGGATCAAGAAGTATAATATCAAGGGTAAGATTCTTAGCAGTGTAGAGGATCAGAAGGATCTTGGGGTCTGGGTCCATAGGACTTTTAAATTGGCCTCACAGGTAGAGAATGTGGTTAAGAAGCCATATGGTGTACTGGCCTTCATCAATTGAGGGATTGAGTTTGGGAGTTGGGAGATAATGTTGAAGCTTTATAAGACCCCTGTCAGGCTTCTTTTGGAATAGTAGTCAGTTCTGGTCGCCTCATTACAGGAAGGATGTGGAAGCTGAATTGAGGGATTGAGTTTGGGAGTCGGGAGATAATGTTGAAGCTTTATAAGGGTGCAGAGGAGATTTACAAGGATGTTGCCTGGATTGGGTAGTATGCCTCATGAGGATAGGTTGAGGGAGCTAGGTCTTTTCTCCTTAGAGAGATGAAGGATGAGAGGTGACCTGATAGAAGTGTATAAGACATTGAGAAGTATAGATCGGGTGGATTCTCAGAGACTTTTTCCAAGGGCTGGAATCATTGTTACAAGAGGACACAGGGGAGTGCTGGGGAGTAGGTACAGAGGAGATATCCGGTGTAAGTTTTTCACTCAGAGGGTTTTTCACCACCTTAAACAATCATTGCCTCCACCACTGACACATAGTAACAGTGTGTATCATCTGGAATATGCACTGCAGCAACTTAATAAATTCTCTTTGACAGCACTTTCCAAACCTGCAACATTTCCACTCAAAAAAACAAGGGCAGTGAATGAATATGGACACTACCTCTCTAAGTCACATGCCATCCTAACTTGAAAAAGTATCGTTGTGCATTCAGTGTCACTGTGCCAAAATACTGGTTGCAGAGATGAGTCGAAGATTGACCTCCACATCCCCACAGCTTTCCTGAAGTATTCACCAGATCCTTGTGGTGAAATTAACTATTCATGATGTGACTTTGTCCCTCTATTCGTACTGTTCTGCTAGATAGAGATTTGGGTTAAAATTGGCTCTAAAAGATTGGCAAATAGAATATTAATCTATACTAATTCAGACTAAACTTAAGCTGAGCAACCTACTCGATATTGTGGCCATAAAAGTACTATTCAGCACTTAAGAAACATGCAATTTTTTTTTTCTGAGAAGGCTGTCTCTATAAAATGATTTATAGCAGCCTGTTACCACATTTACGGGCTTGGTGAAAAACATCTCCCAAAACAATCTAGTTGAGTTGCAGAGTGTAATCTGACTAAATGTAAACTAATGAACCAATAATGAAGAAATGGTAGAGGCAAAATGGATTCAACACACTAGCACTTCTTGGCTCAAGACAATTAATTGAAAAGTAGGATACAAATTGAAAAATAAAAAAAATGTTCAGCATCACCATTCCTTGAAAAACATGTGGAAATTATAATTGGTTGCACAATATAATCATTTATGTTTATGCTGTTCAATTTATTCTGATTTTTGAATTTTGAAGCAATAAAATAAAATGATTTTTGTTTTTAATTTTTTTTCTATTATGAAACCTACAATGCTGCACTTTGAAGTGCACAGATGGAGAATTGTCACTGCTTTAATTATTTAAGACAGTGAGTAGCTTAAGCCATACAGAACAGGTCTCAGGTTTGATCCTTCCCGTGAACTGTTAATTTATCTCAAAAAGGCATTAGTAGGGGCTAGATTACCCTGGATTAGAGAAAGTTATTGTGGCCATTGACTTCAGATTGTTGGCTAGTAACCCTTCTTAAAATGCATATGTCACCATGTCAACATCTGACCAACAGTAACATGTTTCAATAACCTCTAACATTTAAGTCTGAATTTATCTGACAGCATCAGTAAGATAACAGGAAGGGATCTCTGCTTCCCTTTAGGATTTTGTGGATACCTAATTACATTTACCTTTATTTGATTAGATTTGATTTACTATTGTCACATGTATTAACATACGGTGAAAAGTATTGTTTCTTGCATGCGATACCATTCATAGAGAAGGAGATAATACTACATATAATGTAGTATTATATTCATAGCTAGGATGTCGAGAAAGATCAACTTAATGCAAACTTCATGGCAGGTAGTGTGCGGTTTGAATGTGCATGACTATTTTTCTGTGAGAGTCCCATTATTTTTCACCTGCAATATGTTCTTAAAATTGTGTGGTTTTAATATTTGATTATAATGAGTTATAGATTGGGAACATAAAGCACGTGAGTGGGGAACCGAAAAGTGAGGGGAAGGTATAGGTGGCGAGCTAAGCAAGGAGGAAGGAAACGTGAGTGAACAGGATTCTGTGAAGAAGGGCTATTGAGTGAATGAGTGTGTTGAGAGAAGTGGGCACATAGATGACTGCTAAAGCTAATCTATATCCAGAAGGTTTTGCAGCAAATTGGACAGGATATCTCAGATGATTGAGTTTTGAATGAGTTGCTAGCTTGAGATGTCCTTTCTTTATGCTTTTTCTCTGTCTATGATATGTACTTGCCTTTGAAGGAGATTGCACTATTTTTATATGGTTGTGTTGCAATGATCTTACAGTGAGCTTCTCCCAGGAATAGAAATCGATATCGAAACTCCAAAAAGCAAAGTTATCAGTGCTTCCTTTGACCACCATGAGAGCACACTCAGCTTCAAGCTCTCATATAATATTGGCTTTGATAAGTGACAGCCAGATCTTCGGGTTATATGATCAGTCCATCGCAATTGCGACTGTCTTAATATGGTGTGGATGATTAGCATGCTAGCTTGGGTGAGCAAATGTGTTTCTTCTAAGCAATGGGACCCATTGAAGTGTACAAAATTATGAGGCATATCAAAAGGGTGGACAGGAAGGAGGTTTTCTCTTTAGTGGGCTGTGTGGGCAAGTGTTAGTAACTAGTGGGTATAGACTTAAGGTAACGTGCAGGAGATTTGGAGGGGATTTGAGGAAAAGATTTTTCACCCAGAGTGGTGGGAATCTGGAATCCACTACCTGAACAAATAGTAGAGTAGGAACCCTTAAAACAATTAAGAAGCATTTAGACAAGCTCTTGCAATGCCATAGCCAAAGGGCATTTTTTTGTCCTGTAAAACTCTGTCACCGAAAATCTCTGACCTCGGTTGGATATCCTGGTGCTGCTGTAGTGAATGGAGGTTTGGCTGAGCGCCAAATTCTCCAATCTTGCTGGCAATGAGGCAGCAGAAGCAGATTTACTATATTGGAGCCCTGCACTCTGCTTCTGCGCTCTCCCCAGAATGTTATGCTGCCCTCCCCCATTCCAGATAACGTAGCACTCCACCCTGGCGATGCCAAGCTCATTCATCAGTGATGTCAAGTCCTGCCCTAAGTTATGTAAAGCCCCACCCCAAATGACATAATTGTTTTCATGATCACACTCATCTTCAGCTCACACAATGCAAGCCACAAAAGTGCAGAGAAGTACACAAGTTAACTTATGAAAACAAGCCTGCAATTGATAAGTTCGAAGCAACAATGCAAACCACAGGAACCCAAAAAGTACAAATACACAAATCACTGCTTCAGTGCATTGTAACTGATAAAACAATCCTGTAAATTACAAATTTAAACTCAAATCCACAGTGCAAGGTGCAAAAATATTTTTAAAATACACAAATGACAAATCATTGCTTAATTGTTTAGTGCTTTTTAAGTTCTGAAAACAAGCTTGTAATCAATAAATTGAGATCCAGCCTACCTGTTGTCAGCATTTCAGTTGAAATGGTCAATATTGCGATCAATGGGGGCGATTCTCCCAAAAAAGTTTTAAACGCTGAATTTGCAGGAAAAATGGCGTAAATCAAGATTTTTTTCAGTAGGAGTTCAAATTAGAATCTCCCACATTCTGTGCACTGCAGAGGTCACGATCATGAATATAATTAAAAGCTCGGGGGGAGCAGGGCCTATTCGTGCCAGAGTCTGACAGTTCCGGGCCTCTGCACATTCATAGTAGCCCCAAACTGTCAGCCTCCTGTTTGCTGGTCATTTCACTCACTCCCATGGACCAATCGTAGCCTGCAAGATCATTCCCAGGCAAGCCCTGATCCCCTTTCCATCCTGGAGCACTCTGATTTCCAGCATATTCCCCCAGCAGTGACGATCCTCCTCCACCCCAACGGACCCCTCTGCCCACAAGAGGCAAAATCCCTTATGGAAGGTTGACTTCCCAGCAGACCTATGCCGATTCCAGCCCACTCCGATTGCTGACTTCCTTTCAGTCCTAGCCGATCCTGACAGTGGGACTCCCTATCCTCACCGATTGCCCCTAGAGTCCTCCCAGAGCTGGCCCTGCACCCTAGGCCCGCCGCCCCCCCCCCCCCCCCCCCTCCCCCCAAGCCCCACCTGTAAGTCCTGCCACTTTGGCACTCCCTTGTGCCTGATAGGCAGTGCCAAAGGTGCCCCCTGGACATGGATATCCTGGCAGTACCAGCCTGTGCCCCATGGCACTACCTGAGGGGCAAAGTTTCTGGAAAGGGGCAAAAGGGTTAACACTGCTCATGCCTAGGAGGCAGCATTGCCCTGCCACCCAACTCCCTGGGGGGCCCCTTTCACTCTAGCAGTATTGCCAATTAGTTTCCCGGAAGTGGAGAGCTACTCTAAACCTTGCTTGAGTGAATTTGTACTGGTGGGGTGGAAGATACTATCAGGTCTGAAGAATTCAGTCCCATGCTTGATAATTACATTTAAATCACACTAAAATAAGATTAAAATAACTTGCCTGGTTTCCCGTTGGTTTCCTATGTGATCCTGATCATGCTAGATATCTGGCAGTGGGAGATGCATTTGCGTCAGGAACACATGCGTAAATCCCATGAATTGGCACATGCATGACTCTCCCGGCCTGGCCTGCCAATTTTTTGGCGGGTTGGAATAAGGGAATCACCCACTATGTGTCTTGAGGTGGACAGGCATGGAACTGGTCAATAACCAATGAGATGGAGAAATCAGCCAATGATTTATCTGCAGAAAAGCATACTGTGCTGCAGTGCAGGATAGAATGAATCCGAAAAAACCAGTGCAGGAGGAAATACTCCTAAGTGGAATCCAGTGGGTTCAAATCTAATATCAGTGGCTTTGCAGGCAACTGTCCGTTATTTGTCCAAAAGAGACTTTCTGAAGGCCACTATTGACAGCTATGGGGGAATGGCAGTTACTGACCAGTTAAAATTGTCTGCATTTGACAGCCATGATATCAAACAAGGAAATGATGGGCCTGTTTGAAAAACAGAACTTAAACAGAATATTGAAGAAAGATATATTTAAGATTTTCTTGCTTCATCTATTTGTAATCCATGACAATTTATATAATTTTTCTTCTGCACAAAATTATTAATAAACATCATCATAGGTAAAATCTTGTAAAGGTGCACTTTCAAACATCAATATTGCTGAACTTGTCAAATGTTCCTTTGCAGATAATTTATTATACTTTGCAGATAATTTTTAACACTTTTCAGTACAAAGAATGTTTGCTGGAAACATTTGTGACAGGTCTTGTTAAAAATATTTTCAGAATAGTTTCCACATTTGGAAAGTTTGCTTGCAAACCATCACATATAAGCGTGTATACATCAGCTGGTGATCTTAAGGCACAGAGCTCATCATTATCAATGAAATGAATGAATTGTTTCACTTCATCTTCAAAAATATTTGTATCTATGTCCTCCCAACAGAATTCAGTTAATTACTTATTGCAGCAGTTCTCAGCGTTCTTATCCAAACCTCTGACAAAAAGCATGGAAATTAATTCAACAGTTTTCTTCAGAGACTCACTTCTACTCTGCAATTGCACCATTATTGTGTCATAAATAGAATTGACAATAATAACAATGATCTTCCCTTTTCCTTTTAAAGTAATTTCATTGTCTTTGGTTTCATCAAGAAATAACTTCCTCTGTCTTGTACAGTTCTCAACATTAGAGGGATTAGTATTCTTTGTTAATGTTAGTGCCTTTGCTTCCAATGAGATATTGTCAATTCAAACTTCCATGAAAAATCTTCTACCTGAGGCTCACAATTGTGCAGCACACAAAAAATTGTGTCAACATTTAGTAGTGATTTGCTGACAGAATTGATTCTTTGAAGTAATCAGTTCCATGAAACAATAAAAACTGCAACATGAAATCTTTTAGACTTCTCTGCTTAGGAATTTTCTTTAGCTTTCACACAAAAGGCCTGATTTTACCATTTTCATTCTAAGTGCCAAATCTGGATGTAATGCAGATCCAACTTGGAAATCTGCTTTCAGGCATCCACATATGCTCTCAGCCATCTCCTGTCCTATTCGTGCTGTGCACGAGGGCTTAGCACACCCAACATGATAGAAGCTCTGAACTACGCATGTGCAGTTAGAAAAAAATTTGAAAAAGCACGCCCGTATCAGATTGCTCCTGGCTTGCAGAAAGCACAGAATGCGGTCCGGGAGCAAAAAGCAGAAGCGATGACCCCCACAACATCACTGTCCTCCTTATCAATCTTCCTCCCCCACTACCCACATATATCACTGTCCCCCTTATCCAATCCCTTCCACTATCCACACACATCACTATTCCCCTTATCCACCCTCCACTACCCATACACATCACTGTCCCTTATCCACCCCCTACTAACCATATACATCACTGTTCCCCCTTATCCACCCCCAGTACCCATACACATCTCTGTTCCCCTTATCACCCTCCCCCACATACCCATACACAACACTATCCCTCTTATTTTCCCCCCTACTACCCACATATATCACTGTAGCCCTTGTCCACCCCCCCACTACCCACATGCATTACTGACCCTTATCCACTCCCCCATTACCCACACACATCACTGTTCCCTTTATCCACCCCACCACTCCCACGCACATCGCTGTCCCCCTTATCCATCCCCCCCTATCCACACACTTGCTGTCCACCTTATCCACCTCCCGCCACTACCCACACACATCACCATTCCCTCTTATCCATTCTCCCCCCACTACCACACCCATCACTATCCCCCTTTCCCTCCCCCCCATTACCCACATACATCATTGTCCCCCTTATCCAATCCCTTCCACTACCCCACATCACTGTCCCCCTTATCCAGCATCTACCTACCCAGACTGATCATCACTTCTGCCCGCCCACCAGTGAGCAATCGGGCCTCTCCCCCGAACAATGATCTCATCTCACTCCCCCCCCCCCCCGAGAATGGTGTGGCCTCACTCCCCAACCCCCAAAACAACAATCTAGCCTTACTTTCCCCCACCCCAGGGAATGGTCTGACCTCAGACAATGACCTCAGATAACAGGTAATCATCAGACCTCACTCACTCCCCCAGACAACGATTTAGTCTCTTCCCCCCCCCCCCCCCCCCCCCCCTCCTCCCCAAGAGAATGATCTGGCCTCACTCCCTTCCCTGCACAACCAGAGAATGATCAGACCCTCACCACTGATCTGAGTCAGAGAGCCGTTGGAAACACTGAACTCCATCTTCAGCAGCTGGAGCACCTGATTCAGACTTTTATTTAGCAGGTCCACTACGGCACGGTTGCAGATTGGTAAACACAGTGGTAAAGGGGGAAATGCTGATCGAGTTGGGTGAGCAGTTCATTAATTCAATTTAAATGCATGCAAATGCATTTAAATCATCATTGCGCCTGTTTTGTGTGCAAAGTGGATTGCCACCACTCCCGGTTTTCGGTAAAGTGGCAATCTGTGCAAGTCTGATTGCGATAATGGTCTCTCACCTGACTTTACTATGTTTTTGTACCTGAAAACGGACGCGATGCAATGGTAAAATAGCGTCTGTTATCTCTATGAATTTAATGTGGCTATGTCTGATATACATTCCTTTATATCGACAAAGTTCAGTTTCAAAGCCAAAATAAAATAAATTCTTTTGACCGTCAAATGCTTGTTCCAAGCATGATTGCAATATATTCCACGAATGCATGGAACCCAAATAAAAGCATACAAGTTTTGAATAAAGTTAAAAAAGAATGGCTGCCTCACATGATTCAGCTGCTGCATTGCATCTTAAATTCATGGAGTGACTGAACATGGGCTGAATAATGCACAGGAGCTTGCATTGTTTCTGGGCACAATCATGCATTTAAATATGTATAGCCCATTCAACTTCCAGCGCATAGAATTCTCTAGCCTTCCGGTGAAGTATGATAACAGTGGGTATCATTACTGGTCTCCCCTAGCATGTGGGGCCTAGATGAGCTAGATAGTCAATATCTTTTACCAAAGGTAGGGGAGTCTAAAACTAGAGGGCATGGGTTTAAGGTGAGAGGGAGAGATACAAAAGTATCCAGAGGGCAATTTTTTTCATACAGAGGGTGGTGAGTGTCTGGAACAAGCTGCCAGAAACAGCAGTAGAGGCAGGTACAATTTTGTCTCTTAAAAAGCATTTAAATAGTTACATGGATACAATGGGCATAAGGGATATGGACCAAATGGGGGCAATTGGGATTAGCTTAGGGTTTAAAAAAAGGTGGCCAAAGGACCGGTTTCCATGTTGTAAACCTCTATCACTCTATGACTGTACCAGTGTAAAACTCCCAACTCTCCGAAAGAGTGACGGTGTGGGAGCATTGTGGTGTGATAGAGGGGCACAGATCACTCCATTATTCTTGCCGTTATGACACTTATTTTCTTTTGGGAGAATATGCTCAATACTTCAATTGTTAATCACAACGTGTACTTATATTTATTTGTGGGATTGGTTTAACTCAGTTGGCTAGTTAGTGATGTAGAGCAACAGCACAGGTTTAATTCCCATACCAGCTGAGGTTATTATGGAGGGCTGCCTTCTCAACCTTGCCCCTTCCCTAAGGTGTAGTGATCCTCAGATTAAATCAGCATCAGTCAGCTCTTCCCCTCAACAGAGAGAGAAACCTGTGGACATCTGGGACTCTATCTTTACTTATATTTGTTGCATACATAGAAAAACTGAGGAAACATGATTTGAAAAAATAATGAAAGGAATATATCTGTCAGACATTGTTACATGAACAGATGAAATGTATTTGCAAGGAAAACCTCATTTGAAATGGCTGAGAATTCAGTTTTACTTAATGAATGATAATGTAGAATTGTAATTTCCCCTTTCAGTTTTTCTGGCTCTTTTTACCCTCACATTTAAACCCATTTGACACATGGCTGTTCAGGTATCCTTTCAAAAATGTGAGTCAAGTTATAGGGAGAAATACCTACTGGGTGGATCAAATGTTTCTCAGAGTTATTTAGAATCTAGGCAACTATGAATATTTCAAAAAAGAGATTTTGACTAAAAGATTTTGACTATAAGAGACTGGAATATAACCAACTAATTAGTGATGGACTGGGATGTGAGATAACTGGTGAAATGGTACAGGAAGACAGGGGTACAGGGTGAGTTGGAGCAAAAGGAGGGGAATGAGGATGGTGTCTTAGGTCTTCTCCCTGCAATACCATTTTATCTGTTGCCGTTAAATTGGCAGATTGTTCGCCCACTGGCAGGCTAATTGAGCTACTTGACGCTGGAGTCTGAGACATAGGGAAAGATTTTCTGGTTGCCATCGCCCCACAGCCGGAAATTCCTGCCCATGGTCAATAGACTTTTGTGTAGTCCATGTCCTGCTCTCTATGATTCCCATAGTGGGCAGGATAGGGAAATTCCACCCATAGAATCACTCTGGGTAGAAATAAGAAATAGCAAAGGAAAGAAGTTCCTGGTGGGAATAATTTTTGGGTCCCTAAACAGTAATTTCACAGTGGCACATTGTATAAACTAAAAAATACTGATGGTTTCTTAAAACACATACAGCAATAATCATGGATGATTTTAACAGGCATATTGACTGGAATAAACAAATTGGCAAGGGTAACCTCAACAGGGAGTTAATCAAATGTATTAGGAATTATTTCTTAGAGCAATATGTTGTGGAATCAACCAGTGAGCAGGCTATTCTGGATTTGTGTTGTGTAATGAGGAGGGATTGATTAATGATCTTATGATCTTGATTGGGGATAGTCAGCATGGTTTTGTGAAGGGTAGGTCATGTCTTACTAACCTCATTGAGTTTTTTGAAAAAGTGACCAAAGAGGTGGATGGGAGTAAGGCGGTTGATGTGGTATATATGGACTTTAATAAGGCGTTTGATAAGGTGGCCCATGGAAGACTTCTGCAGAAAATGCAGATGTATGGGATAGAGGGTGATTTAGCTAATTGGGTTAGGAATTGGCTAGCAGATAGAAGACAGAGGGTGGTGGTTGATGGGAGATATTCATCGTGGAGTTCGGTGACAAGTGGTGTACCTCAGGGGTCTGTTTTGGGGCCCCTGCTGTTTGTAATTTTTATAAATGATCTGGATGAGGGTATTGAAGGATGGATTAGTAAATTTGCAGATGACACTAAAGTCGGTGGAGTGATAGATAGTGAAGAGGGGTGTTATAGTTTGCAGAGAGACTTGGACAAGTTGCAGAGCTGGGCCGAGAGGTGGCAAATGGAGTTTAATGTGGAAAAGTGTGAGGTAATGCACTTTGGCAGGAATAATAAATGTGTAGAGTATAGGGCTAATGGTAGGATTCTTAATAGTGTTGATGAACAGAGGGATCTTGGTGTATATGTGCATAGATCCCTGAAAGTAGGCAGTCAAGTCGATAAGGTTGTTAAGAAGGCATATGGAGTCTTAGCTTTTATTGGTAGGGGGATTGAATTTCGGAGCCGCAACGTCATGTTGCAACTGTACAAAACTCTAGTGCGGCCGCACTTGGAGTATTGTGTGCAGTTCTGGTCCCCACATTATAAGAAAGATGTGGAGGCATTGGAGAGGGTACAGAGGAGGTTTACCAGGATGTTGCCTGGTATGGAGGGCAGGTCTTATGAAGAGAGGCTGAGGGATTTGAGGTTGTTTTCGTTAGAAAGGAGGCGGCTAAGAGGGGACCTAATCGAAACATATAAGATGATTAGAGGTTTAGATAGGGTGGACAGTGATAGCCTTTTTCCTAGGATGGAGAAAGCTAGCATGAGGGGACACAGCTTTAAATTAAGGGGTGATAGTTATAGGACGGATATCAGAGGCAGGTTCTTTACCCAAAGGGTGGTTCGGGAGTGGAATGCCCTGCCTGCAGCGGTTGTAGATGCGCCAAGTTTGGTGGCGTTTAAGAGGTTAGTTGATAAGTATATGGAAGAGAAGGGAATGGTTTAGTTTGGAGGGGCATTGCTTTTTATATTGGTCGGTGCAACATCGAAGGCCGAAGGGCCTGTTCTGTGCTGTAATGTTCTATGTTCTATGTTCTATGTTCTATGTTCTATTGTTAAGGATCCTCTAGGAAAGAGTGATCACAGCATGCTAGAATTTTAAAGTCAGTTTGAGAGTGAGAAACTGGAGTCTCACACAAGCATTCTGGATTTAAACAAAAGAAATTACGCGAGCATGAACACAGATTTGGCCCTCACGGACTGGACATGAAGACTACAAGGTAGGGCAGTTGATGAACATTGGCATATATTTAAAGAGATATTCAAGTTCTCCCAACTAAAATATATTCCAGAGAGGAGGAAAGGTAGTTAGGGGGAGTGGATTTCCATGGCTAAGCAAGGAAGTTAAGGATAACATAAAGACAAAAATGAAATCTCACAGTATGGCAAAGGCCAGTGGCACTCTGGAAGATTGGGAAGCTTTTAAAGATCATCAAAGGTTATTAAAAAGTAATAAAAACAGCAAAGGTAAATTATGAAAGAAAACTGGTGCAAAATATAAAAATGGACAGCAAAAGCTTCTATAAATATACAAAGAGAAAGAGAGTAGCTAAAGTGAATATTGGTCCCTTGGAAGATGAGGATGGGGAATTAATAGTGGAGAATGCAGAAATGAATGAGACATTAAATCAATATTTTGCTTCAGTTTTCACAGTGGAGTTCACAAGTATTATCTCAATAGTAACAGAAAATGCAGATTTATAGAAAAGGAAGAACTTAGAATTATCATATCCAAACGTAGTGAGCAAACTGTTGGATTGGATGGAAGTAAGTGCCCACGATTTTATGATCTATATCCTATTGTCTTAAAGAAAATGGTGTTGGGGATAGTGGATCCATTGGTTACAAAATATTGCAAAATCCCCTCTATACAAGAATGGTTCTAGTGAATTGGAAAAGATCTAATAATGCCCTTATTCAAAAAGGGTGGGAGGCAAAATGTAGGAAACTATTGGCCAATTAGTTTAACATTATTTGTTGAGAAATTGATAGAATCCATTATTAAGGAGGTAATAACAGGACATTTAGAAAGTCAAAATGCAATCCATCAAAGTCAGTATGGTTTTATTAAAGGTATATCATATTTGACTAATTTGCTTGAGTTCTTCAAGATATAACAAGCAAGGTGTCGATTGAAATTGTCAATATATTATGTCTGGACTTCCAGAAGGCATTTGTTAAGGTGCTACATGAGGTTAGCTCAAATGAGATTTGGGATAATTTATTAGCTTGGATAGAGGATTGGTTAACCAACAGAAAGCAGATTGGGATAAATGTATCTTTCTCGTGTTGGCAAGATGTAACTAGTGGGGTTCGGTCCTTGGGCCCCAGCAATTTACAATCTATATTAATGACTTAGATACACAGATAGTAGATACCACAGTCAAATTTACAGATGACATTAAAATTGTGGGATAGTTAATTGTGATAATGAAATAAGAAGTTTACAAATGGTTATGGGTAGGTTAAGTGAATGGGCAAAATTTGGCAGGTAGAATTTAATGTGGATAAGTGTGAGATTAGACATTTTGTAGAAAAAATGCAAAGGCAAATTATTACGTAAATGGGGAGAAACTTTGTAGTGCTTTGATCAGAGGGACTTGGGTGTGCTCACGCACAAATTGCAGAAAATTATTTTGCAGGTATAGTAGGTAATGAAACAAATGGAATCTTGGCATTTATAGCTAAAGGAATAAAATATAGAAGTAGTGAAGAGTTGCTGCTACAATACAAAACATGTATGAAACTCACTTAGAATACTGTGTTTAGTTTTGGTTCCTTACTTGAGGAGAGATGTCCTTGCATTGGAATTCACTAGATTGATTCCAGAGATGATGGATTTGACTGAAGAAAAAAGATTGGGCAGTTTAGGCCTATACTTCCAGGAGTTTAGAAGAAGTGAGGGATTGACAAAGTAGATGTGAAGAAGATGTCTCCTTTTGTGGAACAATCTAGAACAAGAGGTCCTAGTTTTAGGATATGGGGTAACAAATTTAAAACAGTGATGAGGAAAAATTACTTCTCTCAAAGAGTCATGAGTCTCTGGAATTCATTACCAGAGCATGGTGGATGTTGGGACTTTAAGTAAATTTAAGGAAGAAATGGACCGATTTTTAACTAATGAAAGTTTGAAGGACAGTGGTGAACAAGTAGGTAAGTGGAATTGAGGCTGAGGTTAGATCAGCCGTGATCGGATTAAATAGCAGAGAAGATTGAGCCTACTCCTGCTCCTACTTCTTGTGATTCTTGTGATAATTAAGGGCCACTTCTTGCTTCCATGGGAATTTCGCTTTGGTCAAAGAGAAGTCTGCAGCCACATGAAGGAACACTAGGTGAAATCTGACAGCCTCCCAATTGGTTCTAAAGTGGGTGAGGGTGCCGATCTTTATGAGCAGTCAATGGTCCACAGTGGGCAGAAGTGCTGACTGTGTCTCTTTCAAGGGTATTGACGTACCCTCTCTCAGCAAGCAGTGATGAATTACTAGTCCTCTGACTGGGCTAATAATCCTTGGAATTGGGCTGTAGTATTTAATTCGGTATTAGTAATTTTAATGGCTGCCATTGACAACATTCAACCTTGAATCCTGCTGCCGCTGGCTCCAGCAGTTACTCCAGATTTTGGCTCTCGTGGCAGGAATTCTACTTCTCCATAAAATTTAGCCCAAAGATCTTTCCTGTGTATGAATGCATGTGATTTTATCTAGCCAGTTGGAAAATGCAAGTGATAACCAATGTGATTAGGATAAGCTTTGGTGCACTCATAAAATGCTGACAACAGCATCAACTCACATTTAATGGCTTGTAACCTAGCATGTTTCAGTTGTACCTTAAGGCCAGTCAGAGAAACATTCCACCAGAAAAGGGGAAGAATGTCCTACCGCTCACCTGTACATTGAAAGCAGCATCAACCAATTTAGTGACAGTCAACATGATTAGGTAAGGGATATTAAGTCCAGACAGTATAGCAGGAATTCACTCATTTGCATAGTTCATACACCATGTGAGTAACCAGAGCCATCATCAAACCTATGTTTCAACCCTCAGGGAAAACAAGTATTGGGTTTAATTAGTCAAGCTAGGTAATGATTAAAGATTGAAGTCTGGTTTATTTAACAGAATATATTAAATTTAAATTGCTTGTGGTTGAAAACCTGGGCTATGTTCCAAAGATTGCTGTGTCTAGAATGAATAGAATCATCTTGAGTGATGCTTAAATGCTTTAAAACCATGTTGTAATAGGACTTGAGCACTTTAAGTAGGCTGACACTTTATATTGAAGAAGTATTGCATTGTTAGAGATTCAGTCCTTCAGTTAAGATATGAAACCAAAACTTTATTTATTTTAATGTTTCTGGTGGACTTTAGTGATTCAAAGATGTTGGGGGTTCTCTGTGTTATGGTTGACACATAACAGCCACAAAAACGAAAACAATATTGTCTCAATCCAAAATTCCTTCCCCTTTAATTTTACTTCCTCTAACAATTATCATCTTAATTGTTTTAAGGTTAGTTTCTCTATGGAGTATATTTCATCTAAAAATTTTTTTTTACTCTTCAGGTCATAATGAAGTTTGTGTATAACTTTATTCCTTATGGGACCACTCCAGGTCAGGAATATTACTCACACTTAAGTTAACCAGAGCTCATAGACACTTGTTTGGGTCTGAAGAACCGAGCTATCTCTTGCTTAAGGAAAGCAAAGATTGCCTTCTTCAAGATAGCCATCTTTAATAAACATCAGCTTCATTATTTTTTCCTGGAAATTGTAAGGATCTCCCAATTTAGGATTAATCAACAATAGGTTCGTGAAATTACATATAGAATACTTCATGAGATGATACATTTACTAACTTATTTAAAGAATTATTAAAAAAACCAAACATTCTTGTTGGTAATATCTTTGCCATTTCCCATAATTCCTCATTTGCCTTTGTCAAATGTTCAATATGCTGGACTCCTCAATGCCGATTCTCTCTCTCCCTTGTCTAACTAAAAGTCTGAGAGACTGGCTGCTGCAGGTCCTTTTTCTGGTCAATTTGGTGTTGAAGTACAATCTAAAATAGCATTTGAAGACTTTGTAGAGAAAACCTCCAAAGTGTAGGAAGTAACCTCTAATTTACAAAATGTAACCTCTCAGCAAAAATACCTTTTCCACAAATGAGTAAAGAAGCAGCTGGGAATAAGATCACGAGAGTATAGGAATAGAAGAATAGACTATATGGCTTGTTGAGACTGCTCTGCCATATAACAAGATCATGGCAGATCTGAAGTGGATCCCGCTTTCTTCCCATAATCCTTAATTCCCTAGTCTATCAGAAACCTGGGGGGAAAGGGGCAGGGGTGATCAGTCTGGGTAGTTGGGGGTATGGTTGGATAAGGGAGAAGATGATGTCTGCGGGGCCATTATTCCTGCTTTTTGCTCCCAAGCTGCTTTCTTCACTTTTTGGAGCCCTGGAGCGTTCTGACACAGGGTCACTTTTTCAAATCTTTTTTTAATTGCGCATGCGCAGTTCAGAATTCCGATCATTTCAGGTGTGCTAAGGCCCACCCAGAGTGCAATCCAGACCTGTGATTTCTTTTCAGGCTGAGTGCTAAAGGGGGTGCCTGAAATCTGAATTCTAAGTTGATTTGAATTGCACTCAGATTCTCATTTAGAATGAAAATGGTAAAATCAGACCCTATGTCTCTTTTTCTAAGTTGTTAATATAGATTGTGAATAGCTATAAGTAGCTGAAGCCCGAGCACTGATTCTTGTGGCACTCCACTAAGGTTAGCTCCACTAACTTGAAAATGCAGAGGGGATCATTTGATAGTTGGATTAGATAGTTGGAATCCGGGATCAGATAGTTCGGAAGGGTTTTTATCTCTTTCCTGGATTTAATTGCTTCACCTAACAAATCCCTTTTGAAGTTTATCTGCCAAGTTGGTTCCTTTACATTAAGCATCTTTGATTTTGTTTCAAATTGCGCCATAGTTGCTGTGTATTCATGTTGGTTTCACTGATGAACTTGAGAAGGCCTGAAAACCTGTTGACCTGATACTTCACAGAAAACAGTATGTCACTATCACTCTAATTATCAATTAACATATAGAAGTTGATATGCTGCTTCTCCCAGGGTACTGACAAGATGTCAGAGTTGAACACAGCTATCACACTGGCGTCAAATGTGAAAGTGAGCAAGAATCAACTTCCTGATGCACTTACAATTTTATTGATTTTAAACTCCCCCCAACCACTTGCAAACCCACACACAGTCGCACATTCAAATTCAGCCCGGTGAGAAAGAACTATCAAGTTCTAAGGAACAATTCACAGAACTCGTGGCACTGAAAGTCCCAAAGTTAACCTTGTATTAGTGACATCTCTCTTACCTTTGAGTCAGAAGTTGTCAGTTCAAACTCCACTCCAGGACTTGAACTCAATAATCGTGGCTGACAGCTGTGTCATTGAGATGTCTTTTGTATGGGGCGTTAAACTGAGGCTTCTTCTTTCCTCACATAAAAGGTCCCAGGACGTTATTCAAAGAAATGCTGTAGTTTTCTATCAGTGTCATTATTATTCCTCTCAACATCATTTCTTGTTATTTGCCAACACAAATTAGCCACTACTCTTTTTTGCATTTCAACAGCCGCTACACTTGAAAAAGTACATGATCGGTTATGAAGTGCTTTGAGATGTCCCAAGATCATGAAAGATACTGTATAAATGCAAATGATTATTTTTTTCCAAATCAGTTACATTTATTTCTCCAATTATATTGATGTTCAAAAGTTGTATGATGTGATTGCCTTATCCTGGGTAGCAAATATGTGCTACCCTAGAAGCTGCTATGATAGTTTTTTCATGCAACATTCTACCATATTGTCTCTGATGATTCAAAATCATGCACCATTTATGGTCTTCTGATATAAGGCATGATATATGTTCTTATGACATATAATAGGCTAGACTATTAGCATTCTTCCTCTCAATAATGTGTTCAGGAAGAGAAAGTTGTCAGGCAGGACAGCAAATAGAAGGGAACAAAATACCAAATCAAGTCATTTTCTGCCTGCTTATTCTACTACATCCACCACACCCCTAAACCCACATTTTCTATCAAGTATCAAAAAGTTCAGCCTACTTCTTTCATAAGAAAGAAGGCTAATTTTTCACTATCTTGGCATATTACCATTATCTTGGTATAAAAAAAGCTTAAATACACTGTGACCTCAATGAAGGAAATGGTTTCTACATATTGCAGTATGTTCATTGTGGTTATAAAACTTTCACTATCTAAAACATTACCTTTCATTCTGTCAGCTATAGCTCTTCATCTATGACTCTTACCAGTTGTACCTGACTGAAGCAAAATTCAGAAGGTATTTGGGAAAGTTCATCTGAAGACTTAGCGGCCCAGGTTTAGACTTATTTCAGGGAAACAGTTGCCCCAGACAAACATTTTTTAAACCTTTTGTGTCAAAGAAAGCCAGGTCCAAGCCCAAAACTGTTACATGTTCAGTTACTGAAGGGAGTTTTAAGATAGTGCCTGTCCTCTGGAGAGACAGTGACATTTCAAAAAGTTTTCATTGGCTAATGATGTGTTCTTAAATCTTCCAATTGTGTAGACCCTTCCTATCTCTTTAATCTGCTGCAAACCCACAATCCTTCAAGATATCTGCTTCTCCAATTCCAGCCCTTGAGCATTGCCAATTTTGATTGTTCCACCATTCGCAGATACGCCTTCAGCTGCGAAAGATCTAAACCCCAATGCTTCTTTGCTGTTTTTTGCTCTATTTGAAGCTCCTTAGAATTGCTTCTTTGACTAAACTTTTGGTCATCTGTCCTCATACCTCCACGTGTGTTTCAGTGTCACATTTTGTTTGATAATGTTCACAGATTATATATTCATTTGTGCTCTTCTGGTAGGTAGTTTCTTGGTTCATTGGCATTAATGCCATATTCTTAGCAGTTCTTGTCAGAAGTTATTTGCCATTGCCTCCACTTTTTGGGACAGGGTAAGGAGGAAGGCCCCAAGTCTACCTTAACCAGAACAGCAATCAAATCTGATAATTTTGACATTTTGGTGAATCAGATACTCATTGGGCCCGATTTTATAATTGCATTGCATCCATTTTTGGGCTCAATGAGTGTGTGATTTGGGCGCAAAAACTTGATAAAATCAGCTGTGAGGCGAGTAGCGTGATCTGCACCTGCCTCCGCACTGGTTCCCCTTTTACCAAGGCCAAAAAATGGCCACAATCAGGACTGCGCCTGAAATGGGTGCAATGGCTAGTCAAATGCATTGCATGCATTTAAATTGACTTAATGGGTTGCACGCCCAACTTTACCGACACTTCCCTCTTTAGCACCATGTTCGCCCATTCAAATCAGCATGAAACAGACATGCTCTATTGGAGTCCGATTCAGATGCTCCAGTTAGTGAAGAGGTAGGTGCCTAGTGTCCAATGGTCCTTTTCTTGAGATCAGTTGGGGGGAAGATGGGTTCGCTGCCATTCTGCTTGAGATTGATGGAGGGCTGGAAGTGGGGTCTACTACCACTCTGCCTGAAATCAATGGCAGGGGGAGGCGGGCTGACGGAAGAGAGCGTCCATTGCCAATCTGCCTGAGATTGGTGGGAGTGGGGAAAAGGGATCTGAAACACTTCCAGTTTCAAGTCAGCCCAGCACTTAAAATCAAAAAAGTAAAATAGGGCCCATTATTTAAGCTAACCAGACCAACTTTACCAGGTTCATGATACTTTAAATTACAAGTTTCTGTTATTGTTGAATAAGTTAAGACCTTATCAAATTTCTTTTGAAAATCCAGATATATTGCACAATTGAACGATCTTTATTCATCCTTGTGGTTATTTCAGCAAAGATCTCAGTCAGGTTAGTCAGCAACATTTCTCTTTAACAAATCCTTGTTGGCCATCCTTTATTAACCTATGTTTCTCCAAGTTAGAATTAACTTTGTCCTTAATAATATCTAATAGTTTCCCCACTACTCTTGTTAGGCTGATTGCCCTGTGTAACAAAATTTGCCCCACCAATTTTTTTTGACAGGATTGAGAGATTGTGGTTAGAGCTTCTTCTATCTCCAGTCTAGCCTTCCTCAACAATCCAGGATGCATCCCACCTGAACTGGGTAATTTGTTAATTTTGAACTGCCAGCCTATTTCCTTTTTCCTCTTTTATGATTCAATATCACAATACACTAGCTTTTCTTTTCTGAAGACAGATGCAAAGTACTCATGCAGTAGAGTGAATTTTAAATTACAGGAACTTGTGTATTTGAAGGTAGATGTAGGAGTGAAAGGAGTTAAAAGCATGGAAATTGACAGCCCATTGGGAAGTTGGCTCCAGCTTGCTAACTTCTGCCTTTAACTGCAATGCATTAGACTGTTCTTGGGAGAAACAATTTAATGTTAATTATTCAGTTAATGTGATATGGCATTCAATGGTAATTGAAATTTAACTGCATGCAATCTCCAGTTTGGAGATGTGATCTATAAGGTCAGCCATTTATGCATTTTACTTGGATCTAGTTGAGAACCTAGATGAGACCATGAAGCAGAAATGGCAGCAACTGCTTGCATACCTAATGAAAAGGAGATAGTCATGAACAGGCACAATTTAAAGAACTCATATTCACAACACAGGGTGTAAAGGTTGAGGCTGGCTACCTGAACACATGGCAGACAAGGACATCTTCTAGATACTCAACTATCACACCTGCTTCTTGGCCTACGGAAAATCTTTTTGCTCAGAGGACTTATTCTGAGAGTCTGCTTTTGCTACAGTGGAGGTGTTTTGCAAGACTTTGGAGGTTACTGTTGCTATTTTGGAGTTTTGTGTTTCTGATCTATCTTTCCATTTGTCAAACATTAGTTCAGCTTGGATGCTACTTATGTAACATTATCTTGATCCTCAGGTAAAGACTGGGATGAGAAGCAGCCGCAACAGTACGTGCAGCAGTATCAGCAGAAGCAGTGGCAGCCTTTCCTTCACTGACCTGCTGCTCCACAGGTGAGAAGGGATTGGCATGGAACTGCAGCACAGAGATGCAGCTCATAGAATGCAATACCCCCAACAAGAGTTTAGGCAGAAGATCAGCTTCCTGGACATTTGAAGCATCAGTGCTCTAAGGATGTTCAGGTGGCTGTAGATATCTACAGCCTCCCGGATAAAGAATGACCACATAATGGACCTGATATGTATACATTGCCAGCAGCTACCAAAGTCACCCTTAATTTCTTTGCCTCTGGCTTTTCCCAGGGATTTAAAAGAGATAATTGAAGAATTTACAGTCAATAAGGCCAGTCAGAATGGCCAGGGCTTGGCTTTTTGGCTCAGGTCAGAGGATCATTATCTATTCACATTTCGCAATAATGGTATCAACAGACTAGCCTGGGGTCTTCATCGATTGCAGGAACTTCCACTCTTTTAATGTGCAACTTGTGTGCATCTACAAAAGAAAACATTGCATATTTGTGCAAGATTTTCGAGAGCTGCCAGGATGCTATTTTTCTGTGAGTCAGTCAATCAAGTTTTGCATCTTGAAACATATCTGGTAGCTAACTCCTTGGAAGCAAGAGCTACTCACTGAAAAATCATGCTGGTGACACCTATTAAGCACCTTGACAATGCACCCAGGAAGATGAAATTAAAGCCATCTGACTATGATTACAAGAAATGTCATTACAAAAAAAATTTGGATGCTGAAGGTATGCTTTGTGTGTTTGCCTCATAGTGGAAAATATGATGTTCCCACTTCAGCTCACACCAGGTTTAATTTTGAAACAGTAAAACTTCTAATCAGATTATCACTGAGTGGGAAAGAAATCCAGTGTTGCAAGCTCCTTTCAAAGTGTGATCCCCACCACATAGAAGTTTAGTGGAAAAAGGTATATGGCATATTCTACATCTCCTTTAAGTTACATATCATCCTTGTTTGAAATTATATTACTGTCATTGAACCAAGATGCTGGAATGCTTTTTCAAACAGCAATGCTTACTTACACCAAAAGAACTGCAGTGGCAATCAGGAATGGGCAATAAATGCTGAACTGGTTGACAAAGCCCAATCTAAATTAAACTAAAAGCATTATACTTGTGGCAGCATCAAGAGAGAGACATCCACTCAGTAATGAGTGGTTACTTTCCACACACTACTCAAACAATGCCTGGGCAATGTCAGGGGATTGTGCCTGGGCAACACCAATCTGCCATGTAGTATCATGGGGACATGCCTGGCATGGATTTTCTGACGCAGTTATGATTCAAGTGTCGGGATCTGATAATATGTTAATATATTCAAATGTTGTTGCAGCTGGGAGAAGGACAAAACAGAACTTTCTGCAGGATTGGAGCACAGGAAGTCTAAGTGAGATTCTCTTTCTTGTTACATCAGAGTGTGGTAGTGTCTGTGTGAAGGAAAAAAATATCTTACATGACATCTTACTGTAAGTGTATTTAAACTAATCTCTTTTTCTTCAGGACCAGGTTTAGGTTAACCTATAACTTATATTTTCTTTAAGTTGACTGTAAAGTCAAAATGATTGTGCTGCCTAAGCAAAACAATTAGAAAGCAGCCGAATAGCCTCAACAGTAGTGCAAGCGACAAAATGGCTGGAACTGTTTGCCTCTTCCTGGAGGCCGGGATTCTTCTCCAATCCAATGCAGCAAATGGAGATTTTGCATAGCTCCAGATTCTCTGTTCTTGGTATGACATCAGAGAATCCTGGCCAATATCATCATTGATTGTGGAATTAAGAGGAACAGGTTTCAGCTGATAGAAGTTACTTGAAGGATTACTTTGCAGGCCATATGTAGCCTGGCATTTATGATTGCAACTTCAAAGCAAGTTAGTATAATCATGGGGATTCAAAACAGACGTTCGGCCTTTTGCATATACAAATATGCATACCGATTTCTTTTCGCCTGGTCATCGAGGATGATGCACTTCATGCTTCTAATGAACTTGCACTTCTTGCATATTTTAGGCTTAGTTAGCCATTAATAGCTTGAGAAACAGGTGCTTATGATTGAATTCCTAGCACTATTTTTAGAATGTTTTTAAGCACTCTTTAAATTCATTTTTTGTTGTCCTCTGAAATTATTTGCTGGTTTTCAGTGTGCCATCAAAAATCTTCTTTGGAACTCATTCATCAGACATTTGTACCATGCGACCAGAGCATTGTACCCATACCTCCATGATGAGAGAACCAATAACTGGCATCCTTTTTAAGAACTTTCGTGTGAGGGATTTTGTCCTGGATTTTCAATAATCTTAATGCAAGTATTTCAAGTTTTTCCATATGGCATTCTTTTTTATCCAAAATTGATTGGCATATAGCAGGGTTATAAGAATAGCAGCCCTGTTCACTGAATTTCATCTGCAGAATGATGTGTTTCTTGTCACAAAGGTATTGATGGATTTTGCAAAAATCAAAGCTAATTTTGTCGATTTTGCAGGATGTTTCTGTATTAATATGGACTTCCCTAGACAAGGTGGGACATGTAAATCTGTACACACCCTGATGAATATGATGGTAGGCAGAGTGTATTCCTTACCTGGGGCACTATCACAGAATTGATACAGTACGGAAGTACATTCGGCCCAAGTGTGTCTGCACTAACTGAGCAATTCACCTAGTGCCATTCTTTTGCCTTTACCCCATAACCCTGATTCTTTTTCAAATAGTAGTCTAATTCCTGTAATCTAATGTTTCAAACAGTAGTCAAATTCTTCACCAGAATCTGCTTGCAATATACTGGATGATATACAATATCTTGGAGCTGCAGACTCCGCCACAGGTTTGGCAGGTAGAGTTAGATGAGAATAGTGGAACATTCTGAATTCTGTACTCTTCCTACTGTTTACTTTGGCTTCCCATGCTCAAAGTGGTGAAAACCTTCAGGAATGCTTGTTCGCCACTTTGCGCTTTCTAAGGCAAGTGAATCACACGTATTGATGGGAATGTTACACTTATTTAGAGAGGCTTTCATTGTGTTCTTGCAGTGTTTCCTCTGCCCGCCTCGTGATCATTTGCCATTGCAGATCTTGTTTTGGGAGTTTTGTCAAGCATGCAGACAATATGGCATGCCCATCATAGCCGGTCAAATGTAACCAGTGCCCGATACTGGAAATAAAAGGACTGAAGAGGCTAAAATCTGAAACAAAAACAGAAAATGCTGGAAAATCTCAGCAGACCTGACAGCATCTGTGGGATGAGAATAGAGCCAGCATTTCAAGTCCAAATAGCCCTTCATCAGATCCGATACTGGATATATTGACCTGGGAAAGAATGCTTATGTTGGTATGCCTACCCTGCCAGTGAATTTGAAGGATTTGTGTAGAAAACGTTGGTGATATTTCTCCAAGGCTTAGGTGTCTGTTGTCTGTTGTACATTGCCCATGTATCTGATGCATACAGCAATGCAGAGACTATGGCTGCTCTGTAAACTGGATTTGGTTTACTTTGGTTTTCTTTGGTTTCGTGAAGGGTGGGTCGTGCCTTACCAACCTCATTGAGTTTTTTGAAAAAGTGACTAAAGAGGTGGATGGGGGTAAGGTGGTTGATGTGGTATATATGGACTTTAGTAAGGCGTTTGATAAGGTTGCCCATGGAAGACTTCTGCAGAAAATGCAGATGTATGGGATAGAGGGTGATTTAGCTAATTGGATTAGGAACTGGCTAGCAGATAGAAGACAGAGGGTGGTGGTTGATGGGAGATATTCATCGTGGAGTTCGGTGACAAGTGGTGTACCTCAGGGGTCTGTTTTGGGGCCCCTGCTGTTTGTAATTTTTATAAATGATCTGGATGAGGGTATTGAAGGATGGATTAGTAAATTTGCGGATGACACCAAAGTCGGAGGAGTGGTAGATAGTGAAGAGGGGTGTTATAGTTTGCAGAGAGACTTGGACAAGTTGCAGAGCTGGGCCGAGAGGTGGCAAATGGAGTTTAATGTGAAAAAGTGTGAGGTAATGCACTATGGCAGGAATAATAAATGTGTAGAGTACAGGGCTAATGGTAGGATTCTTAATAGTGTTGATGAACAGAGGGATCTTGGTGTATTTGTGCATAGATCCCTGAAAGTAGGCAGTCAAGTCGAGAAGGTTGTTAAGAAGGCATATGGAGTCTTAGCTTTTATTGGTAGGGGGATTGAATTTCGGAGCCGCAACGTCATGTTGCAACTGTACAAAACTCTAGTGCGGCCGCACTTGGAGTATTGTGTGCAGTTCTGGTCCCCACATTATAAGAAAGATGTGGAGGCATTGGAGAGGGTACAGAGGAGGTTTACCAGGATGTTGCCTGGTATGGAGGGCAGGTCTTATGAGGAGAGGCTGAGGGATTTGAGGTTGTTTTCGTTAGAAAGGAGGTGGCTAAGAGGGGACCTGATCGAAACATATAAGATGATTAGAGGTTTAGATAGGGTGGACAGTGATAGCCTTTTTCCTAGGATGGAGAAAGCTAGCACGAGGGGACACAGCTTTAAATTAAGGGGTGATAGTTATAGGACGGATATCAGAGGTAGGTTCTTTACCCAAAGGGTGGTTCGGGAGTGGAATGCCCTGCCTGCAGCAGTTGTAGATGCGCCAAGTTTGGTGGCGTGTAAGAGGTTAGTTGATAAGTATATGGAAGAGAAGGGAATGGTTTAGTTTGGAGGGTCATTGCTTTTTATATTGGTCGGCGCAACATTGAGGGCCGAAGGGCCTGTTATGTGCTGTAATGTTCTATGATCTATGTTCTATAAACCACGAGTTTGGAGCTACTATTGAAGTCTTGGTCTATGAGCTCTGTTCCTGAGGCATCCAAAAACTTCACTGACAAATCGGATTTAATCATTGATGTCTGCCTGCACCAAGAGGAGGCTCCCAAGACGTGGGAAATGATCCACTTTGCCCAAGGGCTTAACGTGGATGTTGATTGTCTGGGTGACAGGAGCAGGCTTGTAAAGAACTGTTGTTTTCTGGATGTTTAGTTGGAGGCCCATTCTCTCACATGGCTCGGTGAATGCATTGACGACAGTTTGTAGCTCAGCTTGTGAGCTTTCTCTGTGTACTGCAGTTTGATGACTGAGATAGGGATAATCTTGGTCCTGGCCGGGAGGTGTGGGAGATGGAGCAGGTTCCTGTTTATCTAGTAGGTTAGGTCACTTTTAGGGGCTTGCTGCCTTTGTTTGTATTGCTAAGCAGATTTCCACCTTTCAGACGTTTACAAATTCTTTTTACTGTTGCTGTAAGGGTTTTGTTGAAACTCCTTTCTTTACATTACAATGGAAGCCTCAGCGAAGAAATGACTGAGGGATGGGCAATAGATATCTCCAGGATTATAAAAGGATTTGAAAGGATGGACTAGAGAAGTTTCTTCCATTTATGGGGAGACCAGCAATAAGGGTCATTGTTATGATCTCCTTAGACACTGATAACCTCGGAAAAGAGTTATAAATTTTCCAGCAGTCAAAGGAAAGAATCGAACAAGATCTCATATTTAAGAATTTTACAAGATTTTACAATAAACATTACTTAGTAGGTAATTAAGATACTGAAACTCTTCCTGACTATTCAACAGGCATTTGGCCTCTGATCTTCGGGTAAGTGTTCTCCAAGGCGGCCTTCATGATTCACAACAGCGCAGAGTTGCTGAGAAGAGACATATGAGGACAGTCTCAGCCAGGATCTTTGGGTTCATGTCGTACTATCTGTAACCCCATGACTTGCCTGGGTTTGCAAAACCTCACTTACTATACTGTCTGGAGACAATACACCTCTCTTTAACCTATGCCTAATGCTCTTTCCATTCACATTGTCTGCATGTTTAAGACTGGAGTAGCAGGTTAGTTGAAAAGACTCACATTCTAATCAGTAATCTGTAAACTGAGTGTGCTGTTATATGCTCTGTCTGAGGCCAGAGCTCTCCATTCACCTGACAAAGGGGCAAACCCCAAAATCTTGTGAGTTTATTATCAAATAAATTGGTTGGACTTTAACCTGGTGTTGTGAGACTTCTTACTGTGTTTACCCCAATCCAACGCTGGCATCTCCACATCATCTCTTCTCCCTGCCATATCAACTCATGCTAAACAGCAGCCCACTGATTTTCAATGGGTTCCCAGCAGTACTATTTTTCTCCAGGTGGAAGATACGCACAGGTTGTAAAAACTGTCGGTGAAATGGCCAACAAATGCACCTCTGGCCCAGCCTGCCAGAAAAGTTGCAGACCACAATGGGAGAATCGTGTCTTATGTTCCTAAGTGGGAATTGTATCAAGCACCAAAAAGCCAAGACAACAGGTTGTTTTTGAATTTTGCTCAATCAGTTTAAATTAGGCACTTAGACATCAGCAATCTATTAGAAGTGAAATTAGATTTCAAACCTGAGAACCAATCCTATTGTGGGAAATATATTGGCATGAGGAGGTAAGTGCTGTTAGTGGAGTGCAGGGGATATTGCAGGCAGGCCACTCTCAATATCCCATATGAAATATGCTTCATTCAATCTTTTGAGTGTCATTGATATGACTTCAGCAGCAAGGTACTTTCTGGTGTCTCCTGCATCTTTAAATCTTTTCAAGTCCTGTCCCTTCAAACAGGGAATCTGTTCACACCAGCATTCTGCTTCACAGTTGACACAAAAACAGCTTTCTTTCTGCATGACACAGCAGCAGCTATTTTTGGTCTTCTTCTGAGTCTGAGGGACTATATCCAGTGAGACTAGCTTCTACGGGTTTTGACTTAGGTCTCTGTCCCTGTGGCAATCAAATCGCATGCACCAGGATGTCTCTGGATTGAGTGCACGATGATTATCATCTCCCCTCCACAGGGCAATCTATCTTAAACTAAAGTAAATATATCTGTCTTACTTTCATGACACTATGATAATAATATGGTCACCAATAAATCCAATAAGGATTTACTCAGGGAGGCTGTACTATAAATCTTGCCATCACGACATTATGATTAAAAAATAGTCACCAATAAATTGGAATGTGGAACTCAGTCCTACAAGAAGTAGTTGGATTGAATAACATAGATGCATTTCAGGAAAAAGGTGGTTAATTACAAAGCCAATATGCTAACTGGGTATATGACGAGGGGTCAGAGGACATTCATTTGTAATATGTGGATATGGACCTGTTGAGTTATTTCTGCACTATATGCTCTGTACAATTCTGTTACTACGGTCGTCACTGCATATGCACACTGTATTACCAAATTCAGACGATGTACAGTGCTCCTAGATTTACTGCCAGCATCATCTTTTTCTTGTTTTCTGGCTATGGTGCTTGATTTAACTTGAGAAGCATAACTGATCCTGGCAGCAGGTAATTGATAATCCAATATCTACATCCACTAGGCAGTTACTTTATTATGAGACGCAAGATTGTTTTTCTATGTTATGGCAGTATGTAGGATGAAGGCTGTAACTTGGCAAGTTTTTTTGTATTGATTTGTAGCCCTTTGTTGGTTATATAATAGTATTGGTATTGCTTATACATTGAATTGAGTACAAACATTTTCAATTAGTTAAAAGATTCTTGAAAACAAATTCGCTCTATTACATTTGCAAACAAGAACAAGATAAAGTTGAATGGTAAATGATGTAGGATTTCTGACTTGTTTAGCTGACAATAAAATAACTTAAGTGCAAGTAAATCCAAATGTTTCTTTATTCAAATTTAAACAGTGGAAAATTAATCATGTAATGTATCTGTCCCTGGTAGGAATATTTATCATGCAAATTCAGAGTTTTGTAAACGCAGACCATATGCTAGTTTATTTGTCAATTTTCTCCTCTTCATTCTCTTTCCTGATGGTATGCCTCCTCACATTTTTATAATGTTTTTCATGACTGCCAGAAGTCTCAAAGCACTTCACAGTCAATGTTGAAATGTAGTCACTGCCTCTCACAGTGTGCGTCAGCGCTGCTTGGAGGGGTGGTGGGAGGTAGCGGCGGGGTGGGGGGGGGAGGCGGGTGCGGAGGAGCAGGAACACTTGACACAGTCCCTCACTGTGCACTTCAACAGTGCTTGACGGAACCTCACCCAGGGAGCTGTGAGGAAATGGAACTGCCACTCCCAGCTCCCCCACAGATGTCACTCGTCAATGGGCCAAAACCTGAAGGCAGCAGGAGGAAGGCTACCAGGCATCTCCATGGCCTGCCTGCAATATCCCCCGCACCCCACTAACAGCACTTACCTTCTCATGCCAGTTCAAGGCTGCCATGCCAGGTTGTAACTTTTAAATAACTATATTCTGATTCAAGCCAAAATTACATCACGCTAAAGACATGGGAGACGCAGACATGGGTGGTGATTGCCATGTGGCATGCAAAAGTATGTAAACTCATGCTAAACAGCAGCCCACTGATTTTCAGTGGGTTCCCAGCAGTGCCATTTTTCTCCAGGTGGGAGATACACACAGGTTTAAAAATGTTGGTGAAATGGCCAACAAATGCATCTCCCGGCCCAGCCGGCCAGAAAAGTTGCAGATCACAATGGGAGAATCGTGTATTTTGTTCCTAAGTGGGAATTGTATCAAGCACCAAAAAGTAATGTTGCCAAGACAACAGGTTGTTTTTGAATTTTGCCCAATCAGTTTAAATTAGACACTTAGCCATCAGCAATCTATTAGATTTGGAATTAGATTTCAAACCTGAGAACCAATCCTATTGTGGGAAATACTGAGATGTTATCATGGGTAGAAGGAATAGCAGGGGACGGGGGTGTGAGAAAGGGCAAATGGGAGAGTACCTTCCACCTGCCAAATTATAGCTTAGTTCAGCTCTCAGAGAGAAAGAGACTGGCTGGTTCTCATTGCTGCAATTATGTCTTAAAAGAAAGTCTCACCTTGATAGTGAAGATAGATAAAGAAAATAGAGGTCCAGACAGAAGAAACATGATTCTGGAAGCCAACAAGCCTTGTTGTGATTAAGAGAGTGACTAATAAAATCTATTTTTTTGTTCATAAGTGGGAATTGTATTTATCTAAACAACATTCTAATAGAATAGTACTTTATATCATTTGTTAATAGCCTAGCTAAGCTGTTCACTGTTAGATAAATACTTGTTGATTTTACAGAAAGAATCTTAGATAGTTATTTTGATTTAACCATGAAAAGTTGCTGAAGAGCAGTTTGCACTACTTCTCACACATTTTGAACAGGTTATGAGGCAAGGTACACCTCTTTGAATGGTTAGGTGTTAGTTCTCAGAGAACAGATCAACCTCTGCTTCATAATAGTTACCTCCTCAAAGAACTTTAGCAAGTTAGTTAAACGTGATTTCCCCTTTTGAAATCCATATTGGCTGTTCATAATCAACCCGCATTTTTCCCTGTGATGACAAATGCTATCTCAAATAATTGTTTCTAGAAATTTGCTCACAACTGAAACCTGCCCACCACTGATGTTAAACTGACTGGGTTGCAATTGCTGGGGCTATCCATGCACCCTTTTTGACTAAGGGCATAATATTTGTATTTCTTCTTTTGGACCTCCGAGTCTAGGAAAGACTGGAATATTACAGCCAAAATCCCTAGAATTTCCATCCTCTCTTTCTTCAATATCCTTGGATGCATCTCATCTGATCCAGGTGTCTTGTCAATTTTTGGTATCAACAGTATATTCAACATTTCCTCCATCTCAATTTTGAACCCTTCTAGGGACAGAATTTTCTCATCAGTCATCATTTCCTGGGTAACATTTACCTTCTCAATAAAGACAAATGCAGGGCATTCATTTAATAGCTGAGCAATGCACCCTGCTTCCCTGTGTAAATTCACTTTTATGTCCCTAATCAGCCCTACCCTTCCTTTTATTATGTATATGCCTACAGAAGTTTTTGAGATTCCTTTCAATGTTGGCTGCCAGTCTTTCCTCAAAATCCCTCCTTGCTTCCCTAATGTGTTTTTTTCACCCTTCCCTCTCCCCCAAACCACCTTTGGTCCTTTTGATTCTCAGTTGTATTTTGTACCCAACACATATCTTATGCACATTTTTTCCTCCTTATCTTAATTTCTATCTCCTTTCTCACCCAGGAGATTCTTGATTTGTTTTCTCAACCATTCACTTTTGAGGGAATATACTTTGACTGTGTAATGACCCTGTCTGTTTTCATAGTAGCTCATTGTTCAGTTCCGATTTTTCCCATCAACCTTTCATTCCAATCTAACAAGCTCAACTCCATTCTTGCCCCACTGAATCAGTGCAGAAGGAGGCCATTCAGCCCATTGAGCTTGCAGAATGCACTGACAACAATCCCACCTGGGCCCTATCCTCACTTATTTACCCTTGCTAATTCCCATGTCACTAAAGGTCAATTTAGCATGGTCAATCCACCTGACCTGCACATCTTTGGACTGTGGACGGAAACTGGAGCACCCAGAGGAAATTCACACAGTTACAGGGAGAACATGCAAATAGTCACCCAAGGCCAGAATTAAACCAGGTCCCAGATGCTGTGAAGCAGCAGTGCTAACCATTGTGCCACTTTACCACTGAAGCTATTGTTCCGCAGTTAATTGCTAATTATTGTTACCTGGATTGCCTATTTTAATTTTCTATCATCACCATAAACCTTAGTTTACAGTGGTCACTGTCTCCTAAAATGTTGTCTCACTTACACTTGATCTAGTTGGTTCACCTCATTTACAAGAACTGATACTTGTTGGACTGGATACATACTGTTGTATACTGGAAGTCTTCCTCAAAACAATCTAGGAACCTTTGCCATTTCTGTTAGAACAGGCTGTTTCTTGCTGGAGTACAGTTCTATGAAGTGCAAATACCCAGTGTTCAGTCACTTATGTATGAGCCAGAGGACTAAATGATGACATGTTTTTGTTACAATCTCTTTGGGGTTCCTTATAAACCAAAATATAAACAATCAATTTTATCAAATGACCACAAATTAAGAAATTACCAATAAGCTTTCACTTATTTGTAACTTACTTTAACACAAATCAGAAACAATGTAAATTAAATATGACTTAACAACAAAATTGCACTTCAAACAGGAAGATAAATTCCATTTTAAATAGCCGTTACAATAAAGGTCCTTATTACACCTGTATGTGTAATAAGCACCTGTATCATTCCCCATAGACTTGCGGCACCATGTACAATTCTGAAGTTCCCTAACTTGAATAATATGTAGGATCTCACTTTCCCATTAAGTCAATTCAGCTCTTAAATCACGTTCACTAATCATTGTATTTTATTTGAGATCCCTGGAGAATGCCATCATTCCAACATAACTCTTCTGCAGAATCCCCTTAGCTGGGTTCATGACACTCTTGATGGCATAGATTCCCTGGACACTCATGTATCTTTTCTTTTTAATAAGCCATGTTTAAAAATCAAGTTGGCTCTAACAAAATTAAAGCAACATCAGTAAAATTATACAATTCACAATCACTGCTCTAACCCTGTCTTCAACTTCTTGTACTATTTAACTGTTTTACATACGTGCAGCACCTTGTAAATGTGTCTTCTCTGTCCTCCAGTCTGCTGCAGCTATCTTTTACACAACCCCACCAACCCAAACCCCAGAATTGTTACTCGATCAAGAGTGGCCAGACCATGCATATTAGTATTTCTTACTGCTAAAAAAAATTGCAGTTGAACCCTTTACAATTGATGCAAAACCTTAAAAGCCCCTTTCATTCATTCTTAAGATGAATGGTGGATTCAATAAACATTTTTAAAAAATTACAAAGTTTCATTACCATATTACTTCAGGGTCTAAGGTCATCATATTATTTTTATAGACGGAGGAGGGAGACAAACCTGAACTCTACTATTTTATTGCTGTCCCTAAAGAAAGGTGTTTTTAATTTTTTGAAATATGCCATGGTCTGTTTGGGAGGTTAATTTTAAAATGACTCACAGCAAACTCTCTTTTAAGGTAAATCAGAAATAAAGTTTAATCACACATTCAAACACAGATATGGTTGCAACTTCACACTTGCACACACTGAGAAGAGGAGCTTTTATAATCACACAATAGAATTCATAGATTGCCTATAGGGTAGAAAGAGGCCATTCAGTTTATCGAGTCGGCATCGACTCTCTAAAAGAATATTTTACCCAGACCCAACCCCCAACCTATCCCCAGTAATCCTGCACATGATGGCTAATCCACCTAACCAGCATATCTTTGGACACTAAGGGGCAATTTAGCATGGACAATCCACCTAACCTGCACATTTTTGGACTGTGGGAGGAAACTGGAGCACTTGGAGGAAACCCATGCAGACACGTGGAGAATATGCAAACTCCACACAGTTACCCAAGGAATCAAACCAGGATCCCTGGTGTTGTGAGGCTGCAATGCTAACCATTGTGCCACTGCTGCCTTTGAACAACTTTAAAAGAAAAAGCACTACAGATATGGGTATCAGCTCACATGATTGCATTGAGCCAGAAAGTCAGAGTCCAGTGATGGTTTCTTCATGGAGCAAATATATTTAAGCTAGGAGAAGTGGGGTTTTGCAGAATTCCTTTAAAGTTGTTGGTGATATAACAAGATGTGGTTGGTATGCGGAGGCTTGGTCTGCTCAACAGTTGATGGCAGGAATTTTCCAGGGTTTGGGAAGGTTTAGACTCAATGCAGATTATTGGTCAGCCTGGAGCCTCTTCATCCTGCTTTGATATTTTCAAGCTGGAATTTAAACAGCAGATGAGCTGTAAGTCTGAAAATATAAAGTTAAACTTTTGCAAAGGCCAGAAAGTTACATCATGTGATGTTGCCCATGAGTGAGTTAGTTACAGGCTATCAAGCAGTTTCTATACCTCTGGTAAAACTCCATTGTTTGTGTTAGGAGATAAATGATGGCGTTTTATGCCTCTGCAAGTATAACACTTTTGAAGGCTTCCCATTTGTTATAGGATTAAGTTGGAGAGTGCAGGAATAGATCATCTGCAGGTCCCTAATTTTGTTAGTTGTAATTTGTCATGATTCGCACAAGCACAAGGGGCATTACCACTCACTCTTCCACACACATTCACGATATGTTCCTCTGGTCTCCCATCCTGTGCAGTTCATACAGTGCAAAACTCAATTTACCTCACACACACAAAGCAAGTTTTCTTAATCTAGGCATGCTTCCTGCTCACACACTGTCCATCTGTCTTTCTGTAGGCCAATCTTACCCATAATGAAAAGTAGAGGTCCTGGACAAGAAGGGCATACTAGAAATCAGGGCCCTCACCCAAAATATGGACCTAATTCCACTGCTGATTAGGAAGGACCAGAGCCATTACTGTGGCAATGATTAGACCAGCAGCACATAGCCAAGTGAGCACCCTCCATCAGATGGTCTTTCAAACAGCAAGACTGTGAATGCAATGTGATGCTTTGTATTACGCTGCCATGCACTATTATCACTAATCTAATATAAAGTAAAAACAGAAGATACTGAAAAAACTCAGCAGGTCTGGTAGCATTTGTGGGAAGAGTGTAGCATAGTGGTACAGTGGTTAACACTGCTGCTTCACAGTGTCAGGGACCTGGGTTTGGTTCTGGCCTCAGGTGACTGTCTGTAAGGAGTTAACATGTTCTCCCCATGTTCGTTTGGTGTCTGTGTGGGTTTCTTCTGCATGCTCTGGTTTCTCACACAGTCCAAAGAAGTGTATGTTAAATGTGCAGAGTAATGAGGCTAAGGTAGAGAAAAGAGCTTGAGTCAGATGCTGTTTCAGAGACTTGGTGCAGACACGATGGGCTGAATAATCTCTTTAGTCAGAGTAGAAATTACAGGATATATCGAATAAATACATGGCCAAAGAGATGCCTGGAGGAGGGTTTCAGATTCCTGGGGCATTGGAATCAGTTCTGGGGGAGGTGGAACCTGTACAAATTGGACGGTTACATCTGGGCAGAACTGGGACTGATGTCCTAGGGAGAGTGTTTGCTAGAGCAGTTGGGGAATATTTAAACTAACACACCAGGGAAATGGGAACCTATGTAATGAGTCCGAAAAGGAGGGAGCAAGGACAAAATATGGGGAGAAGCTTCCAACTACAACAAAAATCAGGAAAAATGTTAAAAGGAAGAACTCAAGAGATGTTATAAATGGAAGTGTTAGAATTCAAAAAGAAGATACAAAAACTCGCATCACGGTGTTTTATCTGAATGTTCATAGCATTCAAAACAAGGTAAATGAGTTGGCGGCACAAATCATTGTAAACGAATATGATTTGGCGGCCATTACAGAGACATGGTTGCAGGATGGTCATGACTGGGAGTTAAATATCCAGTGTATCAGACTGCTTGGAGGGACTGACAGGAAGATAAGGGAGGTGGTGTAGCTCTGATATTTAAGGATGATATCAGGATGGTAGAGAGAGTTAATATAAGTTCTATGGAAACAGAAAAGGTTGAATCCATTTGGCTGGGAATTAGAATTAGTAAGGAGAAAAAGTCACTGATAGGTGTAGTCTATGTGCCACCAAATAATAACATCATGATAAGGTGAAAAATAAACAAAGAAATAACTGAAGCATGTCAAAATGGTACAGCAGTAATCATGGGGGATTTTAATCGACATATCAATTGGTCAGACCAGGTTAGTCAAGGCAGCCTTGAGGAGGTGTTCATAGAATGTATCCGCACACTGAACTCCTTGGATGAGGTTCTTGAGGACACAACAATGAAAGACCAATCACTGTGCTCACCCATACTCTCCACTAGTGCAGACACACACCTCAGTGAGATTTCGAGTTAGAACAGGCTCAGAGTCACAATCTGGCAGACACAACACAGAATCTGGCCTACAGCAGGCAGAAGCAGAGACATCCAAGCTCGCCAGTACTCAGAGGATTGCTGGAGGCCAGGATTCTGCTGAGTCCGAGTCAGATGATGAGTCCATCGAGTCAGTCTCATGCAGATGTAAGAGCTGCAGCAACAGTCACTGAAGTATCAAGCAGCATCCTTCCTTCCACTTACACTGTCTGTATTTAAAGACTTGATTACCTGTAAAGATTTGCATTTCAACCATTATCATGCAAATATGCCTCTGTCAAATATATACGCTGTGCTTATGAACTAACCTCCACTCATCTGATGAAGGGGCAGAGCTCTGAATGTTCATGATTCCAAATAAACCTGTTAGACTTTAACCTGGTGTTATGAAAATCATCACAGGTAACAGGACATAGCAGGAAGCAGGAACTCCAAGGCAGTTAGCCTCCACCTCAGCACCAAGACATAGTGACAGATTTGACAAGATCAAGAAATAATAGGAGCACAATGGTAGCATGGGTGTTTACCATATATGCAAATACAATTGCACTCATTCCATATTTTTTCTTCTGCATGTCTCTTCTGTATGCTTTGATTTAATTTGATTTATTATTGTCACATGTATTAGCATACGGTGAAAAGTATTATTTCTTGCGCGCTATACAGGCAAAGCATTCTGTTCATAGAGAAGGAAACAAGAGAGTACGGAATGTAATGTTACACAGCTAGGGTGTAGAGAAAGATTAACTTAATGCAAGGTAAGTCCATTCAAAAGGCTGACAGCAGTAGGGAAGTAGTGTTCTTGAGTCGGTTGGTACATGACCTCAGACTTTTGTATCTTTTTCCCAGCGGAAGAGGGTGGAAGAGAGAATGTCTGGAGTGCATGGTGTCCTTAATTATGCTTGCATTGGGAAGTGTAGAAAGAGTCAATGGATGTGAGGCTTGTTTGCATGATGGATTGGGCTACATTCACGATCTTTAGTAGTTCCTTGCAGTCTTGGGTAGAGCAGAAGTCATACCAAACTGTGATACAACCAGAAAGAATGCTTTCTATGGTGCATCAGTAAAAGTTTGTGAGAGTTGTAGCTGGCATGCCAAATTTCCGTAGTCTTTTGAGAAAGTAAAGGTGTTGGTGGACTTTCTTAACTATAGTGTCAGTATGGGGGATTAAGACAGGTTGTTGGTGATCGGGACACCTAAAAAATCGAAGCTCTGGACCCTTTCTACTTTGTCCCCATTGATGTAGATAGGGGCATGTTCTCCTTTACACTTCCTGAAGTCGATGACAATCTCCTTTGTTTTGTTGACATTAAGGGACAGATTATTTTTACCACACCAGTTCACCAGTTTCTCTATCTCATTGTGCAGAGTCTCATCATTGTTTGAGATCTGACTGAGTTTTGTTGTGGACTATTGGAATCACACAATGTTTCCTTCTCCAACATATCAATGGTTTTACATCATCTATTTCTGGTCCATATTGTGTGAAGCCACCTCATCACAATGTGTGTCCCTTTTTAGTTCTTCTCTAACCTCTGTGCAAAAAGTGCTTATGCGAGACATCTTGTCAACAAGTATTATGGGTCAAATAATATTTATTCTTGACTCTGTAAGATGGAGAATCTTATAATCGCTTGACTTGTCTGCATTGTGGGAAAGTGAAGATGTAGTGAACAAGTAGAGATGTAGGTATGCATAGAAAAGCATACTTCCTTTAGTTCCATGTACTTTCTGTCATCTCTGATAGCTTGTAATCTAAAATGCTATCCTCAGAGATCATGCATGTTCCTGTCTGCCTTGCATTGATGCAGGCAACATTAAATGCAGCATCCAATTTCTTCATATTGTCCTCCCTCTATTGGATCATTGAAATAAAAGCCTCAATTAGCAGATATCTCCAAGATTCTTTTTTATGTTGCTAGTAATGAGTGACTATGACTTTAAGGTCATGCTTACAGTATCGGCACCTATTAGCTGTGCAATTGTGGCCATGGCTATTATAACTCCAGGAGTCAACTATAAAGGAACAGTGCTTTATTGCACCAAAAAAAAGCAAAACTACAAGTCTGTGGTGAACACACACAGGTCTTAATAATGGACATACTGAGGGACCTGCTCAGTATATGAGGTCTACCTGGTGAGTTAATTACCAATCCCCAGAGCGTTCATATTTAATGAGTCGTACAGGGAGATCAATCAATGATTCTCCCTGTAGGTCCTGGGATTTGTCACACCTATGAATGCCCTCAGTGTCAGTGGGGAAACCATAATCAGGCAGAGGATGAAGCTAGCCCATTGCACCTGGGATGTGTTGACCTCTACGATCATGGTTTGCTTTTGTCAGGTAGCCAATGAGGTTATACCGAAGCTTTACCTGATGCAATTTTTAAAAGCCATCTCAGTCCTTTAATAAGATGAATCATCAGATCAAGTCGAAGAATGGATGCAAAGTTTTGTCTTCTCAGCTTGGATCTTTTTTGTTCCTCATGCGGGGATCATTTTTGGCCATGGACACCTATGTCCAGCTATGAGATTCTGAGATGATGTTTCCAAAAAGCCATAAAAGATTGAGAGCATCATGTTTTTAGGTGTCCAGATCACCAACAACCTGCCCTGGTCCCCTCCATACTGAAACTGTAGTTATAAAAGCCCATCAAGTCTCTACTTTCTCAGAAGACTAAGGAAATTTAGCATGTCAGCTATGACTCACCAACTTTTACAGCTGAACCATATGATGAAATTGGATGCTGTATCACAGCTTGATATGGCTCCTGCTCTGCCCAAACCACAAGAAACTACAAAAGCTCATGAATAGAGCCCAATCTATCATGCAAACCAGCCTCCCATCCATTGACTCTGTCTATATTTCCCACTGCCTTGTCAAAGCAGCTAGCATAATTAAGAACTCCACACTCTCCGGAAATTGTCTCTTCCACCTTCTTCCATCAGAGAAGAGATACAAAAGTCTGAGGTCACCTATCAACCGACTTAAGAACAGCTTCTTCCTTGCTGCTGTCAGAGTTTTGGATGAACTTACCTTGCATTAAGTTGATCTTTCTCTACACCTTAGCTAATACTGTACACTACATTCTGCACTCTCTCGTTTCCTTCTCTATAAGCGGTATGCTTTGTCTGTATAGCGCACAAGAAATAATACTTTTCTCTGTATGTTAAAAAATGTGACAATAATAAATCAAATCAAATCAAAATGATTTTATCTCATTCGAATTTTTTAAAAATTAAAAGTAAAGTATCCTTCAACCCTGAATCTTTGCTTCATCTCAGTAGACCTACTGCTATGAGATCATCTTGACCAGGCACTTGGATGCCTATATTTATTCCATTTTACACATTACTCATTCAGTGAACTGAGCAGGGAGCAAAATGTTTTGTGAAGGTGTGAGATTTTTTTGGAGGAGCCTGGAACCCTGATGAGGTTCCCATCTCTGAACCTGGCAACTATGAGATTCTGAGATTATGTTTCCAAAAATGTTTCTCCTGCTTATCCACGTGCCTACTTGTTTTTGGAGTCATTACCACAGAGAGGAAAGGGTTACTGCGCAAAAATCTATAATTGAAACTAATTGAAATTAATTTCACCTGAATGTAACCTGACAGCTCATTATTATGTCTGTTATAACAGCAATGCTCCTAACATGGTTAGAATTTTACCATCGTGCCCACCACAGAAGTCGGATCAGGTGAGGGGTGGAGCATGGAAAGTTCTGTTTATCTTGGGCAGGAATTTATGATTTCGGAAGGAACAAGGCTGTAAAATCCTTCCTCATGTCTCAGCTATGCATTCGTCCTTGTTTGGGAATGTAAATATTAAATGGATGCCCTGTTAATCACCATCACTGTCTCTAATGCTGTGAGGCACTCCTCCGAGAAGTCCTAACAGTGTTCTTTAGCATCATTGTTTTGAGTTTCATTTTCCAATGTCTTACTTCATGTTCCCAAGTGGAGGGCCTCAGGTATTATTTCCAGATAGCTTTGACCCTCCTGTATGAACATGGCAATCTTCCAATCATCTTGGAGGAGCATTAGAAGTTTCTCTGCCTCCTGTTAGACTCGGTCCTCCCCCAGTAATTCAGGATCTCATTGTTATACAGGTTAATATCTCTGTGTTACTCCCTAAGTTGTTTGAGGGGAATGTTCTATAGTCCTTGTCCCTCCCCATCTTGAGGCCTACTTTACCGAGACATATATGGACATCTCCATCAGATCATCGAGTGCCCGCTCCTACACTACAAGCTCACCATCTATAGGTTGCAGATGCCTCTCCTGACTGATCCTGCCAATTGCGGCTGAGGACAACCCCACATGTCAAGTGCTAACCATACTGGGCATTAATGATATTGGACTGATATGCCCTCCATGTCCTGGGCTGGGACAAGGACAGATTTTTCAAACTCAAATCACTGCTTAAATGTATTGCCACCCTGCTAACACTTCCCTGACTTTTGCCATCTGACCACGAGATTTCTTTGCCCCAGTCTCTCTCTGCCCCCTCCCAGTCATGAGTCTGTGTTCAACATTGTGTTCAACATTCCCCAGTCTTCCACTGGCCCCACCTTCCTCAGCAAGCATTAACACTCCAACGCAACTCTGTCTTATTTCCACTTCCCTTCCAGTCAATCCAGTGCTCTCCAGCTCCTTCCTTAGCCTTGTCTTGTCTCCCCCACCCAATCAAACCTTTAACCCATAGCACGTTGGAACCTAACCCACCATCCTGCTGCTCTGGGATATGAGTCTTGCCTGAGTTAGCCCTCTAAAGTTGATGTGCTGAAACCTGGCACAGAATTTACTATGCAAGCGCAGCACAATGCAAGGTAGGCGAACTTACGTCAAAGTCATGAGTGAAGCGCAGATTGCCAGCTTCATTGCTTACATTTGGTCATGATGCCAACATAGCCTTTTGATCTAGCATTGGTGATTTGGTAATAAGCATTCATGATATTCTAATGGATACTTTTGTATTCATTCAAGGAATGTGGACTTTGCTGGTCTGTCCTTAATTGCCCTTGAGATTATTGCCTGTCTCTAACTGCCCTTGAGAAGGTGTTGATGAGCTTCCTTCTTGAACCACTGCAGCTCCTGATTTGAGGGCACACCCACTGGAGGGTGTTCCAGAATTTTGACCCAACAATAGTATAGGAATAGTGATATAATTGAAAGTCAAGATGCTTAGTAACTTGGAGAATAACCTCTGGATGATGGTGTTCCCAGATAGCTGCAGTCATTAGCCTTCTAGATGGTCATAGTCATGGGTTTGAAAGGTGCTGTTTAAGGAGCTTTGTTGAATTCCTGCAGTGCATCTTGTAGATGGTATTCATGGCTGTCACTGTTCATTATTGTGGAGGAAGTGAATGTTTGTGGATGGAGTGCCAGTTAAGCATGCTGCTTTGTTCTGGATGGTGTCAAGCATCTTGAGTGCTGTTGGAGCTCCAAGGAGAAATTATTCCTTCACACTCCTGACTTGTGCCTTGTAGATTGTGAAGAGGACTTGGCAGTTACTCACTGCCAGATTCCTAGCCCCTGACTTGCTCTTGTAGCCATAGTATTTATATGACTGATTCAGTTAAGCTTCTCCTCTAGAATATTGATAATAGGGGATTCAGCAATGGTAATACCATTCAATGTCAAGGGCGAAGGTTAAATTCTCTCTTGTTGGAGATGGCCATTTTTGGCACTTGATTGGCACGAATATGACATGATTGTCAACCCAAGCTCGACATTGTTGAGGTTTTTCTGCATTTGGACATGGATTACAGGTACTTAAACAAGAAAAGAGTAAGTAAAGTAAGTGTTAGTGCTCTGGAGAATGAGAATGGGATAATAGATAATAAGGAAATGGTGGATGAAAGGAACAGATATTTTGCTTCCGTATTCACTATAGAGGATACAAGAAACATTTCAGTAATGCTGCAAAGTGGGAGATAGAGGGGAGAGAGGGACTTGGTGAAATTACAATCACTAGGGAAGTAGTACTGAGCAAACTGATAGAGTTGCAGGATGATAGGTTTCTGGGTCTTGATGGATTTCATCCCAGGGTTTTATAAGAGGTGGTTAATGAAGAAATGGATGTGTTGGTATTAATTTTCCAAGATTCATTAAATTCTGGAAATGTTCCGTTAGACTTAAAAGTAACAAATATAACCCCTGTACTCAAGAAGGGAGGCAGGCAGAGAACAGGGAATTATAGATGAGTTAACTTAACACCTGTCAGGAGGAAGTGTTAGAATTAATTATTAAAGAGGATTTAGCTAAGCACTTTGACAAGACAATTGAGAATAACCATCGTGGTTTTATGAAAGGGAAATTATGTTTAACCAATTTACCAGAGTTATTTGAAGGAGTACTATGGGATGTATGGAGGGAATCCTGTAGACATACTGTACTTGGATTTCCAGAAAGAATTTGATTCAGTGCCACATCAAAAAATAAAAGCTCATGATGTAGAGGGTAACATATTAGCCTGGATTGAAGATTAACTGACTAGTGAAAACTGAGAATATGTACAAACGGGTCGTTATCTGATTGGCAGGATATGATTTGTGAAGTCCCATTGATATCTGTGCTGATGCTTTAACATTTCAGAAATTATATCAATCGTTTAGTTAAAGGGAGTGAAGGCATGGTAGCTAAATTTATAGACAACATACATATTGTGAAGAAGTCCTATGGAGTTTGCAATTGGATAAAGGTAGGTTGAGTAAACAGTCAAAAATCTGTCAGATGGAGTATAACATGGAAAGTGTGAAGTTGTTCAACTGGCAGAAAGACTTAAAAAGCAAAGTATTATTAAATTGAGAATGACTGCAAAATATTGAAGTGTATAAGCTGTTCTCATTCTTGAGAACATTGTTATACAGATGCAGCATATAATCAAGAAAGCTAATGGAAGGCTGTAGTTCATTACGAGAAAAATTGAATATAAAAGTAAGGGTGCTATGCACCAGTTATATCAGGCATTGGTGAGACTGCATCTCAAATAATCAAATGACTTGGCCTCATACCTTTATACCCCGTCCACTTCATTGAATTATGGGCTAGACACAATGTTGAAGTCTTCTTCTGCCACCTTTGTTTCTGTGTCCTTTTCCTTGTGCTGGATTCTTCCCTCCCATTCAATGGATCTTTTCATTGCCTCCAATATTCTCCCTCTGGCTGGACCTATCCCTCTGGCCACTTACTTGTTCTTCATCTTATCATTGAGAACAATTTGTGTGATATCAGCCATCTATTTCTTTGCTCCTCTCACCCACTCCAACCTCTCTCCTTTTGAACTTTCTGCGCATGTTCTCTCAAGTCCAACCCTGACATTGTCATCAAAAGCATCAACATGTTTCGGGCAGTTGTTATCTAGCATATTGACATCTACCTCGCAGAAGCTGAACACCAATTCTTGATGCTTCCTCCTATCTCCCCTTGGACCATGATCCCACCAACAAGCATCAAGCCATTGTTTCCAGGACAGTCAGTAGCCTCATCTTCTCTGGAGAAGTTACCTTCACAGCTTTCAACCTCATAGCCTCCCAATCTGGATAGTTTGCTTCTACCTCCTTCCCAAAATCAGGCTAGTCCCAGTAAGTCCTTCATGTCAACCTGTTCCTTCCCCACAAACTAATTTCTTCCTATCATGATTCCAACCAATCTCCTCTTGTCCAGCTCCTCCCTCCCTACATCCAAGATTCCTCTGATACCTTATGTCATATTAACAATTTCTGTTCCCTTACCCAAACTGCTTCCTTTTTACTATGGATGTCTAATCTCTTAATACCTCCATTCCCCAAAAGGATGGCCTGAAAACTCTCTGCTTCTACCTCATTCAGAGGCATGAACAATCCCCATCCATCATCACTCTCTCCATCTGGTTGAACCTATTCTCTCACTCAACAATTTCTCCCTTGACTCACTTCCTCCAAATAAAAAGTATGACTGTGGCTACCCACATGAGTCCTAGTTATGCCTGTCTTTTTATGGGATATGTGCAATGTTCCTATTTTCCAGTACTATTCAGAGTCCCCTCCCCCCCACAGGTGTTTCAAAGGCACATCAATGATTTTGGTGCCATTTCACATTCTCTTCTGGGACTGGAAAAAGATATCAATTTTGCTTTCAATTTCTAACACTGTTTTGTTTTCACATGGTCCATCTCTGACACTTCACTTCTCTTCCTTGACCTCCCTGTCACCAATTCTGGTGGTAGACTGTCTACTAGTATCCATTACAAACCCACCAACTCCCACAGCTACCTCAACTACAGCTTATCCCACTCCACATCCTGAAAGAATTCTATTCCCAATCTTTCATCTGTTCACATCTGTTTTAGTTTTGCAAAATGATGCTGCTGATACATCTTTTTTTCTTAATCATGGTTTCCCACCCACTGTGATTGACTGGATTCTCAACTATATCTAATCAGTCTCCCATGACACTATTCCCCTTCCCCTTTCTCTCAGATATCGTCCCTTTTGTCTTCACCTTTCACTCTGCCAATCTCCATATTCAAAGGTTCATCTTTTGCCATTTCCGCCAACTCTAGCATGATGCCATCACCAAACACATCTTTCCCTGTCCCTCCTGTCAGTATTTGACAGGGACCATTCCCTCCTAGATATCCTAGTTCACTCCTCTATCCTAACATACAGAATCTGACTACCTTCCCATGGCACCTTCGCAGGCAACTGCAGAAAGTGCAACACCTAATCTTTCACTTCCTCCCTGCTCATCATCCCAGGGCCTAAACCATTTTTACAGGTAAAGCAGATCTCCATGTGCACTCCCTTAATCTGGTCTATTGCATTCACTGCTCCCAATGTGGTCTATTGTACTTCGGAGAGACCTAGCACAGACTCTGTGGGGACCATTTTGCAGAACACCTTCAGTGTATCTTCAAGCAGGACCCAGACACTCCTGTCACTTAACATTTCAACACACCATCCTGTTCCTTTCACATATACATCCTTGACCTATTGCAATGTTCCAGTGAAGCCTGATGCAAAGCCTGGAGGAACAACACCTCATCTTCCGACCAGGCATTTTACAGCTAACATTACAACACTGAGTTCAAGAGCTTCAGACCAACTATCTCCTCCACTTTCATTCCATTTTCACCAATTTATTTTATTTTTATTTAAAAAATTATTTTCATTTCTTCCATGATTTCATTTTCTAAAATCCCGTTTTCCATCTTGATTTTCCCCCATAGCTTCCCCTTGCTCCATCCCACTAGGTCCATCTATTACCTGTCTCAGGTTGTCCTTTGATACACTGCTCATCTTTGTTCTGCCATTTATACATGCTGGTCCCTTAATGTGAGCATTATCCTTCGCCATGATCACCACCATTTACATTCCTTACAGCTTTTTGAGTATGACATATTTGTTAATCTCTCCCATCTCCACCAATCACTGGTTCTCTATCCAGCTCCCACAGTTTCTCCCATCCCACCCTCCCCACAACATTATTTCTATTGTCTTTAGCTTTGACAAAGAGTCATCCAGAATCAAAATGTTAACTCTGTTTTCTGTCACAGATGGTCTCAGCAAAAGAGGTTATCCACTTTGGTAGAAGTAACAGTAGGAGGGATTATTATTTAAAAGGCAAAAAGCTGCAGCATGCTATGGTGCAGAGGCACCTGGGGGTCCTTGTGCACGAATCGCAAAACCCCAGTCCGCAGGTGCAGCAGATGATCAAGAAGGTGAATGCAACGTTGGCGTTTATAGCGAAGGGGATTGAATATAAAAGCAGGGAGGTCTTGCTGCAACTGTACAGGGTACTGATGAGGTTGCAATTGGAGTACAGTGTGCAGTTTTGGTTGCCGCATTTGCTGAAGGATATATTGCCCTTGAAGGGAGTGCAGAGAAGGTTCACTAGGCTGATACCGGAGATAAGGGGGTTAGCCTATGAGGAGAGATTAAATAGACTGGGTCTATACTCGTTGGAGTTTAGAAGGTTGAGGAGGGATCTTATAGAGACATATAAAATAATTAAGGGGATAGATAGGGTAGAGGTAGAGAGATTCTTCCCGCTTACAAAGGATAGCAAAACTAGAGGGTACAGCCTCAAAATAAGCGGAGCGGGGGGTGCAGTTTAGATCAGAGTTGAGGAGGATAAGTCTCTGGAATTCTCTGCTATTGAAGTAGTGGTGCCTACCTCGCTGAATATATTTAAGTCACGGGTAGATAGGTTTCTGACAGACAAGGGAATTAAGGGTTATGGGGAGAAAGCGGGAAAATTGAACTGATCCACTTCAGATCAGCCATGATCTTGTTGAATGGCAGGGCAGGCGCAAAGGGCTAGATGGCCTACTCCTGCTCCTATTTCTTATGTTATGTTCTTATGTTCTTATGACCTGCTGTGATTTTTCACATTTTCTGTTATTGTTTCAAAATCCAGCATCTGTGTAATGTGCTATCATCACGAATACAGTGTGAAATGTTGATCTCTTTATTAAAGGAAGGATGTAAACACGTTGGAGTTGGTTTACTAGAAACCTGGAATGAGCAGGTTATCTTATGAAGATAGATTGGAAGGGCTGGACTTATTCCCACTAGAGTTTAGAAGAATGAAGTGTGACTTGTATGAAGTATATAATATCCTGAATGGTATTGATCAAGTGGATGTAGAAAGGATGTTTTATCTTATGGATGAGTCCCAAACTAGGGGGTGCTATTTTAAAATTAGCAGCATTCTTATAGAACAGAAGTGAGTAGATTTTTTTTTTCTGAGAGTTGTATGACTTTAGAACTCTGGGGGCGATTCTTCCATCGTGACCTGCAAATTTTCTGGTGGGTTAGATTGGAAAAAGCACATGTTGATCATTTTGTGTGTTCTCTGCGAGCATCTACAACCCATGTGCATCTCCCAACTGGAAAGAAATGGCACTGCTGGGACCACGCAGAAAACTGGCATGCCACTGATTTGCATCACTTACCATAGTTTAGCATGCCATTATCGGGATCAACATGGCAATCTCCACCCATGTTTGCATCTCCCACTTCTTTGGTATGATGTCACTTTGGTGTAAATCAGAGGAGGTATATGAAAGTCTCAACCTGGCTGGCAGCCTTGAACTAGTGTAAGGAGGTAAGTGATGCTAGCAGAGCATGGGGGATGTCGCAGGCAGGTGCTGGAGATGCCTGGTGGGCTCCTTCTTGCTATCCTCAGGTGCTGGCCATGGCCAGTGGTACATAGGGTTGGGGGAGGAATAGACAGTGGGGCCTTTTATTTTCACAACGCTCACTGTGGGAGGCCCCATCAAGGAGTCCTGCTTACTCCTCCCCTCCAGTGCAATGGTCTAACTCAGTGTGGGAGCTCTTGCTCACCCTTTCCCTCAGGGACTTAACTGAGAGCTTGTGTTAAGGGGTAGGGAGGAGTGCATCATGTACTGACTAGACCTAACCAAACGAAGCAGCTGCTGCTCCAGACTGGAGTGCAGAGGTTCAGACATGGATTACATAGGATCTCCTGTCACTGGGCGCGCATCTGGTGCTAATTTGTAGTCTGATCCTATAGTATGACACAGACCAGTAACACATGCCTGTAATGGATGTTGTAGTTGCACACATAAAATGGCTTAAGGGTGTGCATTGCCCACAGCTGCACACCAACAAGCATAATCTGCCAATGCTGATGGGAATCTCACACAACCTTAATCAAGCTATGCATGGCATATAGATTGTGTGGTGTTGCCAACACCCACAAGTAGGGGATTGGTGTGGTGCTGGGTCTATGTAGTTAATCTGTCATTCTATGCTCTTTCTAAACCCCACTGTGCAGATGGATCTCAGTTTGCTTGATTTGAAGCTGGCTATTATGATGGTAGCAGGGGCAGAGGAAGAGGAGGAGGAGGAGACAGCTCAGAATATGGCAGGCATGGAGAGACCACTGCAGAAACCACTATCACGATTCCCCAGCCCCTGTCATCCCACCACCCTATCCCCCCAAAACATCCGAACCTGTTAATGCACCTGCATTGGCAATAGTTGTGAGTCTTAGTCGAAGGTTGGAAGATGATGACGACTCACTGTTGTGCACATTGGGATCCTACACCTGGTACTATTCAAGTGGGGAAGCAATGTTTCATTGCTGTCCTTCAGGAAGAAGGGCAGAGAACTACAGCTGAGGGCCTGGGGCTGGGTGAGCAGGCTTCCAAGACAAAGGCTCAGGAAGTACAGGCAATTCATTCGAAGCCCTCTTGGAGGGGATATGCTATTGCTGGCTGTGGCTCTCCAAGATCTTGGGGGAGGGGCTGCCACTTGCTTCCTGTTGATGTAAACCCAGTGGCAACCTAATTGGGATTTCTCAGGCCTCCATGCACAGATGTGTGCGGCAGTTCACAGATACCATGTACAGCAGGAGATCCAAGCTCTTGGTTTCGCTTCCATTGCTAGGATTCCCATTGCCGATGGAGCAGTGGATGGGACACACATTGCCTTTTGGGCTCCATGTGCAAGACTGCAGCAATTTATAAATAGGAAAGGGTTCCACTTCCTGAACATCCAAATTGTCTGCAACCATCAAATGAAGATCATGCAGGTTGATGCACGCTATCCAGACAATGTCCATGACAGCATTGTGCTCTGGCAGTCGGACATCCCTGAACTCTTTGAAGACTAGCCTAGGCTCCCGGGATGGCTACTGGGTGACAAGAGTTAGGTCATGGATGTTGCGGAATCCCAAGACTGAGGCGGAAACCTGCTACAACAAGACCCATGCAGCCACCTGGTCCATCACTGAGCAGTGCATTGGCTTGCATAAGGTGCAGTTGCCCTGCTTGGACTGAACTTGAACTGAACAGCATGATCCTCTGTGTGCTTCATGCATCATCATTATTTGCTGCATTCTTCACAACATTGCCCAGCAGCGGGGAGAGCAGCTGGAGCAGGAAGAGGAGCAGCAAGAGGGCAAAATGGACATCCCGTCATAAGAAGAGCCAGAGGAAAGAGGCAGCGAGGGACACCTTGATTGCAGCCAGCGAGCAGGCTGCAATCACCACAAATCCACCACACCCCAGGAGCAAGTGCAACCAGTATTCCCTCTCCAACCAACTTGGGCCCTCAAACCACCATCACGATTCCCCAGCCCTTGTCATCCCACTACCCTATCCCCCAAAAACATCTGAACCTGTTAATGCGCCTGCACTGGCAATGGTTGTGAGTCTTGGTTGAAGGTTGGAAGATGATGACGACTCACTGTTGTGCACACTGGGATCCTGCACCTGGTACCACTCAAGTGGGGAAGCGATGGCCTAATGGTATTATCATTCGACTATTAATTAAGAAACCCAGATTAACTCAGATAATAGTTCTTGAGTGCCAGGTTTGAACCCCGCCATGGCAGATGATGGAATTCGAATTCAATAAGGAAAAAATCTGGAATTAAAAGTCTACTGATAACTACAAAGCCATTGTCGATTATCGGGAAAAACCACTAATGTCCTTTAGAAAAGGAAATCTGCCATCCTTACCTGATCTGGCTTATATGTGACTCCAGTGCCAAAGCAATATGGTTGACTCTTAACTGCCCTCTGAAATGGTCTAGCAAGACACTCAGTTGTAACAATCGTTACAAAGTCTCAACAAAGAAATGAAACTGGATGGAACACCTGGCATTGACGTAGGCAACGAAAAAGACATCGACAAAACAGCCCTGTCGACCCAGCAAAGTCTTCCTTACGAACATCTGGGAGCTAGTGCCAAAATTGGGAGAGCTGTTTCACAGACTAGTCAAGCAACAGCCTGATATAGTCATTCTCATGGAATCATATCTTACAGACACCACCATTACCATCTCTGGATATGTCCTGACCCACTGGCAGGACAGACCCAGCAGAGGTGGTGGCACAGTGATATACAGTTGGGAAGGCGTTGCCATGTGCGTCCTTTATATTGACTGCAGGCCCCATGAAGTCTCATGGCTTTAGGTTAAACTGGCTACCACACACAATCCTATTTCTGTACTGATGAATCAGTACTCCTCCATGTTGAACAACGCTAGCAGAAGTACTGAAGATGGCAAGAGCGCAAAATGTACCCTGAATGGGGGATTTCAATGTCAGCAACAGCACTACTGATCGAGCTGGTCGAGTCCTAAAAGATATAACTGCTAGACTGGATCTGCAGCAGGTGGTGAAGGAACCAACAAGAGGAAATAACATACTTGACCTCATCCTTACCAACCTGCCAACTGCGGATGCATCTGTCCATGAAAGTATTGGTAAGAGTGATCACTGCACAGTCCTTGTAGAGACGATATCCTGCCTTCACATTGAGAATAACCTCCATCATGTGATATGGCACTATCATCATGCTAAATAGGACGAACTTAGAACCAATGTAGCAACTCAAGACTGACCATCCATGAAATATTGTGGGCTTTCAACAACAGCAGAACTGTACTCCAGCACAATCTGCAACATAGAACATAGAACATTACAGCACAGTACAGGCCCTTCGGCCCTCGATGTTGCGCCAGCCAGTGGACCCTCTAACCTAAACTATTCCAATATCACCCATATGCCTATCCACCGAACATTTGAATGCCCCCAAAGTAGGCGAGTCCACAACTGCTGCAGGCAGGGCATTCCACGCTCTCACCACCCTCTGTGTAAAGAACCTGCCTCTGACATCCGTCCTATAACTACCACCTCTTAAGTTAAAGTTATGTCCCCTCGTGTTGGTCATCACCATCCGAGGAAAAAGGCTCTCACTATCCACCCTATCCAATCCCTTGATCATCTATACGCCTCAATTAGGTCACTGCGTAACCTTCTTCTCTCTAATGAAAATAACCTCAGGTCCCTCAGCCTTTCCTCATAAGGCCTTCCCACCATACCAGGCAACATCCTGGTACACCTCCTCTGCACCCTTTCCAATGCTTCCACATCTTTCTTATAATGCAGCGACCAGAACTGTACGCAATACTCCAAGTGCGGCCGCACCAGAGTTTTGTACAGTTGTAACATAACCTCACGGCTCCTAAATTCAATCCCTCTACCAATAAAAGCTAACACACCGTACCCCTTCTTAACAACTTTATCAACCTGGGTGCCAACTTTCAAAGAGCTATGTACTTGTACCCCAAGATCCCTCTGCTTGACAACACTATTAAGGGTCCTTCCATTAGCCCTATATTTCATATGCCTGATATTCCTACCAAAGTGAATCACCTCACACTTATCCGTATTGAATTCCATTTGCCACCTCACGCCCAATGTCATGGCCCGACATATCCCTCACTCAACAATTACCATAAGACAAGGGGATCAACCCTGGTTCAATGGAGAGTGCAGGAGGGCATGCCAGGAACAGCACCAATCATATCTAAAAATGAGGTGTCAACTGGTGGAACTACCATACAATACTACTTGCATGCCAAATGACAAAAAATGCAAATCATAAACAGAGCTAAGCAATCCCACAACAAATGGATCAAATCTAGGCTCTGCAGTCCTGCCACATCCAGTCAAGAATGGTGGTGGACAATTAAATAACTCACTGGAGGAGGAGGCTCCACAAATATCTCCATCCTCAGTGATGGAGGAACCCAGCACCTCAGTGCAAAAGATAAGGCTGAAGTATTCACAGCAATCTTCGGCCAGATGTGGCAAGTGGATGGTCCTCCTCCAGCGGCCCCAACATTCAGATGCCAGTCTCCAGCCAATTTGATTCACTTCACATGATATCAAGAAACAGTGTTGGAGGCACTGGATACTGCAAAAACAATGGGCCCTGATAATATTCTGGCAATAGGACTGAAAACTTGTATTCCAGAACATGCCAAGCTCTTCCAGTATAACTACAACGCTGGCATCTTCCCAACAATGTGAAAAATTGCCCAGATATGTCCTGTACATAAAAAGCAGGACAATTCCAACCCGGCCAATTACCGCCCTATCAGTCGACTCTCGATAATTCACCTTATAATTCACCTTTTTCACCTTATTGGGTAGATACTAGTGTTGTAGCTGTACTGGGACAGTTTGGCTAAGGGCATGGCAAGTTCTGAGGCACAAATCTTCCAGTACTATTGCCAGGATATTGTCAAAGCCCATAGCCTTTGCAATATGCATTGCTTTTAGTTGTTTCTTGATAATCTTGGAATGAATTGAATTGACTGAAGCTAAACTGACTGGCATCTGTGATGCTGGGGACCTCTGGAGGAGGCTGAGATGGATCATCCACTCAGCACTTCTGGCTTAAGGTTACAGCAAATGGATTCAAATGGCCTTGCCGATGTGGCTCAGTGGGAAAATGCAACCCACCATTGAAGATTGGAGCTGATGGTCACAATCTGTTTTTCTGACAATGGGAAACTGACACTTTAGCTCCTGAGATATTTTCTGTTCCCACTAGCCATTAAGCTCACCAGAGGTGGGAACAGCAAATCATAGCCACTAATATAAACTCAACATGTCCAATGCTTATGAAATTGAATTGAATTGTGTCCTCTGATTCCCTTGCAGTGGGATCAACAAAGCTATTTCAGAGTTTCTGTAGTTCTCCAGTTTGTTACACTTTTATACAATTAAATGCATAAAGGTTGTACATAAATATGTCTGCATAGATAATCTTTCATATTCATCCATGTACTTTGTGACTGAATTTGTTTGTTGTTATTTTAGTCATTTCACATACCTAAGCAGTCAAACTGCTTCTTAAGTGATTGACACTTTTGCCATCATACTTCTATATCTATAGCAACCAGCCTTAGCAAAATTTGTTAACTGCTTCCAGCCTGCACACAAGCAGAGATATAGCATCCTGTTCCACACCTACTGTTTTCCTGATTTTGAATATTAGGGAGAATACAACACAGGCACAGGACAGACAATCCATGAGTCTTTGGAATTAGTCTTCTGTTTTGAGGAGCTAATGCGGCATTGTTGGCAAATTCTCTGATCAGGACATGCCCATTTTTGTCTTAGCTTTTGGTCTTGATAGATGGTTAACTTTCCCATCTGACCATGCGGAGGTACAGTCCTTCCATGTTAGCAGGGAAAGCATAGGTCAGTAGGACAAAGAAAAATATAGCTGAGTAGGGACTAAGATGCCCTGTTTCCCCATGTTCCTGATCTTAAAGCTGTCAGAGGTGGAGCCGTCACATTGAATAATTCCTTGCATGTTATCAGGGAAGCACTATATATATATCTTGCTCATAAAATCAAATACTTTTATGAGATCTATAAAAGGAAGGTAGAGTTGCATTTGCTGCTCACTGCACTTCTCTTCAAGCTGATGTAGGGAGAAGATCATGTCTACCATGGATTTGCCTGCTGAACTATATTGTACTTCTAGGTATATTCTGTTGTCTAGTTGGTGGAGATTTATTAGTTTAACTCTGACAAAAGCCATTCTAGTGATGCTGAGGAGTGAGATGCCCTGGTAATTTGTTTTTGTATAATGTGACAATGTTTGTGTCACACATATTCTGAGGGCTAGAGCCTATTCTTCAACAGAGGAGGAGATCATGGATGTACGCCAATGTGTGAGGCTCTCCATATTTGAATAGCTCAGCTGATATTCAATCTTTCCAAATGCTTTCCATGCTCCTTGGATGTCATTGGTTTTTTTGTGCTCAAGTGATTTGAGTTCTGCATTAAGTTCATACATGGTAGGTGACTTCAGAAATTCATCAAGCTAGTGATATATCTATTTCATGTGAGTTTGGTCTGGAGGAATGCTTTATCCAGGGGCCATTTGCTTGGTCCTGTCAGGTGACTACTTCCCCATCTGTGGATGTCAAAGGGGCATCGTTCTACGTTCACCTTAGTGATGGATAGGGATAGGCATGAACCTGGGGGCAGTAGTTATACCTGGGGTTAATGGTAATTATGAGGCTATTAGGAGAGAATTTGGGTGCACAGGTTGGACTAGGAAACTACAGGGACTGGGAACATCTGAAATGTGGAGCTTATTCAAGGAGCAGCTACTGCGAGTCCTTGATAAGTATGTCCCTGTCAGGAAAGGAGGAAATGGTCGAGTGAGGAACCATTTTTTTTTAATTAACTAAAAAAGTTAATTCGCTGGTTAAAAGGGAAAAGGAGGCTTGTGTTAGGATGAGGCTTGAAGGCTCAGTTCGTGCACTGGAAAGCTATAGATTAGCCAGGAGGGAGCTAAAGAGTGAGTTGAGAAGAGCTAAAAGAGGACATGAGAAGATTTTGGCTGATAGGATCAAGGAGAATCCTAAAGCTTTCTTTAGGTATGTTGAGAATAGAAGATTGGTTAGGGCAAGATTAGGGCCAGTCAGACACAGCAGTGGGAAGTTGTGCGTGGAGCCTGAAGAGATTGGAGAGGCACTGAACAAATATTTCTCTTTGGTATTCACGCAGGGAGATGTAAATGTAGTTGTGGAGAACACTGGGATACAGGGTTGCAAACTGGAAAGTATTGAAGTAAATAAGGAGGATGTGCTAGATATTCTTGAGGGTTTGAAGTTAGATAAGTCCCCTGGGCCGGACGGGATTTACCCTAGGATTCTCTGGGAGGCGAGAGAGGCGATTGCAGAGCCTCTGGCTCTGAGCTTCAGGTCGTCGTTGGTTACAGGTATAGTGCCGGAAGACTGGAGGATAGCGAATGTGGTCCCATTGTTCAAGAAGAGGAATAGAGACTTTCCTGGGAATTATAGACTGGTGAGTCTTACTTCTGTTATGGGCAAAGTATTGGAAAGAATTATTAGGGATAGGATTTATAGTTATTTAGAGAGAAATGAATTGATTGGGGATAGTCAGCATAGTTTTGTGAAGGGTAGGTCGTGCCTTACTAACCTTAGTGAGTTTTTTGAAAAAGTGACCAAAGAGGTGGATGGGGGTAAGGCAGTTGATGTGGTATATATGGACTTTAGTAAGGCGTTCGATAAGGTGGCCCATGGAAAGCTTCTGCAGAAAATGCAGATGTATGGGATTGAGGTGATTTAGCTAATTGGATTAGGAATTGGCTAGCAGATAGAAGACAGAGGGTGGTGGTTGATGGGAGATATTCATCGTGGAGTTCAGTTACTAGTGGTGTACCTCAGGGATCTGTTTTGGGCCCCTGCTGTTTGTAATTTTTATAAATGATCTGGATGAGGGTATTGAAGGATGGATTAGTAAATTTGCAGATGACACCAAATCGGAGGAGTGGTAGATAGTGAAGAGGGGTGTTATAGTTTGCAGAGAGACTTGGACAAGTTGCAGAGCTGGGCCGAGAGGTGGCAAATGGAGTTTAATGTGGAAAAGTGTGAGTTAATTCACTTTGGCAGGAATAACAAATGTGTAGAGTATAGGGCTAATGGTAGGACTCTTAATAGTGTTGATGAACAGAGGGATCTTCGTGTATGTGTGCATAGATCCCTGAAAGTTGGCAATCAAGTCGATAAGGTTGTTAAGAAGGCATACGGAGTCTTAGTTTTTATTGGTAGGGGAATTGAATTTCGGAGCCGCAACGTCATGTTGCAACTGTACAAAACTCTAGTGCGGCCGCACTTGGAGTATTGTGTACAGTTCTTGTCCCCGCATTATAAGAAAGATGTGGAGGCATTGGAGAGGGTACAGAGGAGGTTTACCAGGATGTTGCCTGTATGGAGGGCAGGTCTTATGAAGAGAGGCTGAGGGATTTGAGGTTGTTTTCGTTAGAAAGGAGGCGGCTAAGAGGGGACCTAATCGAAACATATAAGATGATTAGAGTTTAGATAGGGTGGACAGTGATAGCCTTTTTCCTAGGATGGAGAAAGCTAGCACGAGGGGACATAGCTTTAAATTAAGGGGTGGTGGTTATAGGACGGATATCAGAGGTAGGTTGTTTACCCAGAGGGTGGTAAGGGTATGGAATGCCCTGCCTGTGTCAGTTGTAGATGCGCCAAGTTTGGTGGCGTTTAAGAGGTTAGTAGATAAGTTTATGGACGAAAAAGGAATGGTTTAGGTTAGAGGGTCATTGCTTTTTCTTAATTGGTCGGCGCAACATCGAAGGCCGAAGGGCCTGTTCTGCGCTGTAATATTCTATGTTCTATGTTCTATCTTTGGTAATGTGGGGTAGAATGCTCTTTTGACTGCAGAGATTTCAATGCTCCATTAGTGTTATGTGGTGAGTCATCAGGTGGAAGCAATAACCTAAGAACATCTAACATTTGTTGTCATCCTTTATGCATGGAATGTTGATGCCATTGAAATGGATTGTACAGCTCACCACCAGGCATGCTATTCCAGCAAGGGAGTAGGTAAAATATGAGCAAGCCCACTTCCTTCCCATCCATCCTGAAGCTTTTCATTGTAATAGAGTGGGAGAACAGATGCTAAGATAATCCACTTCGCGCCATTTTCCCCATAACCCTGTGCATTCTTCCTTTTAATCATAACAATTTAATTCCCTTCTTGAGTACTTTAATTGACCCTGCCTCCACTGTACCCTTAAGCAGTGCATTCCAGATTGTAACAACTCGCTGCATGAAAATGTTTTCTCTTATATCACTTTTGCCGATTATTTTAAATCCTTTCATGAACAGGAACAATTTCTCTCTATTTACTCCGTCCAGAGCCTTCATGATTTTGAATAATTCTATCAAATCTCCTCCCAGCAATCTTTACTCTAAGGAAAACCATCCTACTATCTCTTGTTTATCTTCATTAATGAAATTCCTCATCTCTGGAATCATTCTCATGAATCCTTCCTATACTTTCTCCAATGCCTTCATATCCTTTCTTGAAATGCAGCGCCCAGAACCGGACATAGTCCTACAGCTGAGGCAGAACCAATGTCTTATATGTTAAATATAAATTTAATGTATATATAATATAACTTTATATATAATAAATAATTAAATATAAATATTCAAGATAACCTCCTTGCTCTTGTACACTATATTCCTGTTTATAAACTCTAGGATACTACATTCTTTATTAAACACTCTCTCAATCTGTCCTGCTACTTTCAATGAATTATACACATACATACCCATGTCTCTTGGCTTCTGTATCCCCTTTGGAATTGTACCCTTTATTTTATATCATCTCTTCATGATCTCTCTACCAAAATGAATCACTTCACATTTTTCCACATTAAACTTCATCTGCTATATCTCTACCCATTCCACCAACTATTGAAGTTCTCAGCCAACCTCTTCATAGTTTTCAATGATTCCAAGTTTCACAGCAACCGCAAACTGTGCAGTTGTGCTTTGTATACCAAGGTCCAGGTCATTAATATACCAGGAAGAGAAAGGGTCCCACCACTAACCGCATGGGCACTCCACTTCAAACCTTCCTCTGTGCTGAAAAACATCACTTAACCAGTACTCTGTTTCCTGTTACTCAGCCAATTCTGTAACTTAGTTAGTATTGTCCCTTTTATTCCATGTGCTATAATGTTGTTCAAAAGTCTGTTATGTGGTACTGTATCAAATGTCTTTTGAAAGTCCAAGTATGCCACATGAACAACACTGCCTCCACCTACCCTTGCAAAGAATAAGCAAAATGTAAATTTTACAATTTAAAATTTTTCTGAGTGATGCACAGGATCTGTAAAAGAGCTGGTTGCTGTAGGAGGGAGCCATTCATGGAGTTATTTTACTGGTGAATTGACCTGTTACTAATCTGGTCACTTATATTTTCAATTGCCTTTCTCAATTGTGTTCCTTTTGGTCTGTCCTAGCTTTAAGTCTTCAGCTCTCACTACTCCTTAATCACAGATTCTGTCTCTGGAGATGAATTAATATTGGAAGAGAGAGGGAGAGAGAACCTGTGAGCAATGCAGCAGTTCGTCACAGATTCTGTCACTTCAAAGTATGCTGAAAAATTATTTTTATTGGTCGCCACTGTGATTGAATTACTGTGCACTTGTTGGGGACTTGTAGGGGAGAATTTGCCCTCCATCCCTATGTATTTTGAACCTGGCTAGGAAGCAGGATTGTCATTTATGATGAAATCTTTGTGTACTCCATTGCAAGTCCCTTATTCAAGAAGGACATCAGCTACAGTCACTGGCAATGCAACAATCCATCTCTGAGGATGATAACATGCCACACATAGAGGATACACTGGCACATAATTTCCCCAAATCTTCCACCAGTACAGACAGTCACCTCAGTTGAATCTTCATTATAGTTTATCAGAACTTATAATTAGTCTGAGGGTCACATCATGGATATGCCAGAAGCTGATTGAGGCTGTGACAACTGAGATCCCTAAAAAAGGAAATTGTTAAGCCCAATATTGATGGTCCTCTGGGAGTGGAAGCAAGAATCTGCTAGTGATGCAGCGACAAGCAGGGAACATCAGGCAGAGATGTCTGCAGCCTCAATAAGTGAACAGTGGGGGTGCTCTCCAAACTATGAATTCTATCATGTTTCTGGCATTTGAGTGCAGGCTTCCACCATGGAGAGGTAAATGGCTGCCATGGAGAACCATGTTCAATGGAACACTCAGTGGCTGTTGAATATTTGCTTGGAATTGCATTCTGTTATTCTGGTCATGAGCTTTTTAAAGTGTTGGCTAAGCAAGAGGTGATGAGCCACCTTGACTCCCCTCCGGTGCTCCTACTCTGGGACTTAGGGAGATGATATTGCACACTAAAAGGGAGGAGAGATGCCAACTATCCAACTGGTGGCACTTTCTCAGGAGACCCAAAGCATGAGTTGATGTTCCAACTTCGCTTGGTCAAGGGCTCATATCTCAGTTGAGCTTGAGAGGGTGCCCTCCAGTTGGTGAGATTGAGGAGGGTGCCCTCTGCAGCATTGACAATGGAGAGAGTGATGAAACTAACGTCAAACACAAGACTTCCAGAGTCAGATAAATTTTAAGTAAATTTAAAGAAAGCAATTGATTTAAATTTCAAATCATGTAGAACTAAAACAGGACATAGGAACTCATTTCAATATATTTCTCTTCTGCATTTAACAGTAGTCAATGCTTCCTAAGAATTTAAATTGCTAGCAACAATTTAATGAAAATAAACTTAGACAAAAATTCTAATACCCTTAAGTTATAGTATGATTTGTCGAATCAAATACAAATCAAATCTACCAGATAGATTTAAACCTAAATAAATTATGACTGCTCATCTTTAATTTGAAATAGAGGACTAATTTTCAAATAATATTAGTGAAGTCACAACAGTTTTCTCAATTTCTAACATTTTGCTACCTTATGTGACAGCACCACAAGTATATCATATTACTAAATATGTAGAAACATTTTAAATTTGAAGAACTTTCACCCTTAGGAAATGCAAAACTATTTCAAACAAGCAGAAACCATTATTTGAATGATTGGATTAGTTACATCATTAACTTTCATCATGAAGCGTAATCCTGTTGGGACAATCACATTTTAAATGATGTTTTCTAATGTTGTTTCATGAGCACAAGATGAGGTAAAGCAAAAACATTTTCAATGTCCAAAAATAGAGAGAAAGAGAAGTGGGTACTGTCTTAAGTTCCTGAACTATTTTCCTAAGATATCAAATGTATTAACATGCTCTGACAACTGAACAACTTTACTTACTTGAAATTCACTCAGCATTCATTCCTTATTTACTCTCGTCCATCTTAAACTTTGTTATCGATAATGAACTTAGTAGTGCCAGATGTTCCTGACAATTCCCCATTGGCCATTATAGTTTATCAGAACTCATAATTTAATAATCTAATCAGATGCTTGGTGTACTGCTTTTTGAATGATTGCAGTCCATATAATAAGCGCTGTCAGAAAGGGAGTTCCAGGCAATAGTGAAGAAATGGAGGGGAACTTGTAGATGGTGGTGTTCCCATGTATTTGTTGCCTTTGTCTTTCTAGATGGTAGTGATTGTGGAGTTGGAAGGTGCTAATTCTTGATAAGTTCCTGCAGCGCATCCTGTAGAAGTTATGCACTACTGCTACTGTATATTGATGGTGAAGGAAGTGAATATTTGTGGATGGGGCCAATCAAACAGGCTGTTTTGTCTGGATGGTGTCAAGACTTTTGAATATTGTTGGAACTGCACTCAACCAGGGAAGTGGAGAGTATTTTATCACACTCCTGACTTGTGTTTTGTAGATGGTGGAAAATGTTTAGGGAGTCAGGAGCTGAGTTACTCTCCAGAGAATTCCCAGCCTCTGAGCTGCTCTTGTGGCCTTGGTTTAAGGCTGATCCAGTTAGGTTTCTGGTCAATCAGCCTAATAGTACTGTAAATATATTTCCTTCCAGTATTTATCCAATTTTATTGAATCTGCTTCCAGCACCCTTGTAATGTGTTTCAGATCACAACAACTCATTGTGTAAGAAAACATTTCCTCATGTCACCTCTGGACATTTGCCAACCACTGTAACATCCTTAAATACCTATGTTGACTGATCCTTCTGAAACTGAGAATGATTCCTTTTTATTTATGACAGTTAAATCAATCATGTTTCTGAACAGCTCTATCAAATCTGCCTTTAACCTTCTCTGCTCTAATGAAACCAACCACCAGCTTATCCAGACTTTCAATATAACTGAATACCTGCATCCCAGGTATCATTTTAACAAATCTCTGCATTCTCTCCAAATAAGGATATCCCTTTCAAATTGTGGTGTCCAGAATTAAACATAACATTTCAGCTGAGATCTTAAAAAGTGTCTTTATAAAGCATGACTTCTTTGCTTTTGTAGAGGGAAGATTAAATCTGATTGAAGGAAGGACAATAGTGAGTTTGGGAGAGTCAAAGTTAACCAATAATGTATTAATAGACTAAAGTTCTCATATGTTTCATAGAATTGTGACTGCAAAAGGAGTCAATTTGACTTATCAAACGTACAATGCTCTGTAAAGGTATCAATCAGAAACACCAAGGTATATTATGAAGAAAAACTAGATTCCAACAATTTTCTATTTTAGCATTCATGTAAGATAAAATACTTCATTCCAGGTATCATTCTATGACATACTAGGGAGCTTTTATCAAAAAAAATGTTATTTATTAACTCAGTTTAAATGTAACAAATGAATTAGTTTAATCTTTAATAATGGAACAATGTTAAAACGTAAATGTTTAAAATATAACTCTTAACTGCTAGACTATTTCTATGAGTTCCAATTCAAGCAATATTCCTTTTATAGACTTAAATCCCCAGTTAGCAAAACACAGGCATACTTTTAGGTAAAGATAGATAGATTTTTGAAAAGTAAAGGAATTAAGAGTTTTGGTGACTGTATGAGTAAGTGGAGCTCCACTCCCCTTCTCTTCTGTCCTGTCATCTCACCAAGAGGCATCATATTGACCTCACTATTTTTTCAATTCCATTTCAATACAACTTATTCAAATTCATACATTGAATGTTTCCCTCTCTTTCACAGTAATTATTGCCATTCTTCAACTGAGAGTGATGTAACCTTGGATGGTTTCTCATCAGATATCCTGAAATCATTGTTATCTGTCATTTTAACTGAGTTTTGATCTTTATGACCTTGATAAACTATCAGTAGGCATTGGTTTTGTTTTGACAATTTTGGCTTGATTTAGAAGAACGACACAGCACGGGAAACAGGCCCTTTAGCCCAACGAGCCTGTGTTAGTGGATGCTTGGCTAGCCTTGTGTGTTAGGATAACAGTAGGATTAAATCATATCTCTCCAGTGAGACATTTACAATGTGGGAAGGAAAAAGTTGAAAATGTGATTATAAGCTGATTTACTCTATCATTAGGCGAGTAGTCACCATATCTCAAATCCAAATAACAGACTGATCAATTCGAACCAAGACCTCACAAATTAGACTTCTCATTTTGCTGCACTAATTTTTCACACACTAATGCAAAGCATCATTTTTTTTAAATGGACAAGTCTTTGTAAGTGCAGATCCCAAAGATAGGAATAACAGACAAGGCCACTGAGTTTCTTTACCCCAGAATTGTAAGCCCTAACACAGGTCACAGAGATACGGATTTTTAAGGCCTTTGATATTACATTTGTAGGCTGTGTAAATCCTGTGACTGGAGAGATGATAGCGTGACAGCTGCCTGAAGCACTTTGAGATTGGTCTTAATTTTCATTTTATATTCATCCTCAACCTATGTTATCAGATACCAACAGTTGAGCAGGCTTTCCTAAACTGGTGAATGTTACTTTATCCAGTACGTGTGTTTAGTAGAGGGTACTGCCCCAGATAGATAAATTGCTGGACAGCCTTCTCTCTTTGGTAAGTCAGTGTAGTATTATGTATAATGTGATAAGGTGCTAGCTGGAACATAATCATCAATCTTCCTCAGTCTGATTGATAAGGTGACATTTTTAGCTTCAAAGCTAAACTGGATGAAATGTTTCCAGTTATGGGACAACAAAACATCTGTGAAAATCCTCTGGAATCACAATCTAAACTGATGATGTGTGCACCCAATGAGTTATGATGTGCTTCACTGGAAATTTTTGGGGGTTGGCAAGAGGATACCTCAGGATATTTGAATTCAGGATATGTGTTCCCAAAAGTGAAGCTGTGCAAAAATATTCATAAGGTACCATTTGTATTGTATTGCAAATGTTGATCTTCCTTAAGTATTGAATGATAATAAAGCTTAAGGAACGCTTTTCTCTCTGATCTGCTGACAGCCTCTGGCATGATGCTTAATTCCAAAAGCATGTATTGTCTCACTGGGCACAGGCGTTCTCCTGAAGAATATGTACCTAATGTGTCAGTGTTATTTGCTTGCTACTTCAATGTTACTGATTTCAAAGGATCTGATGTATAGAGCAGCAGATCGTTAATTGTTTCACTAATGTTGAAACTTCTGTGCATAAATATTTTGAAAGAAAAAAGAAACGCAATAGCTTATGATTCAGTACCTCAGATCTGAAATTTAAGAATTTTATCTACTAAATACCATATATTATTTTTTCTTCCAATTCAATTCTTCCCCCATGACTCTGCCACTATGATGGGGTCATTTGCCATACTTCTGCACCATGATGTTGGAGGTGGGGGTGTTATAGAAGGGATGTCCTGGTGTGGGGGGAAGAGATGTCCAATGACAAGGTGTCAAGGAGGCATGTCTGAAGGGGGATGTCACAGGAAGGGGGTGTGGTGTTGATAGGTTGTGGGGGGGGAGGAGATATGGGTCATAGGGTCTGGTGGGGGAAGAAGTCTGACTCCAGGGGTTGGAGGGGAGACTGAGTCTGAGATGGGGGGAAGGGTGGCCTCACTCCAACGGGAAGGATGTTGGGTCCGGGAAGGTGTCTGGTCCACTACCAGGTAAAGTGGAGAATTGTGGTACTCTCCAAATCCTGTGCTGGGGGTAAGAGGTAATGGGCTCTGGTCTCACATAATTTTCTGCTACATGGCAGAGCTCACGAAGAACATTTAAGGATATGCAACTACTTAAAGGTCAATACCTGTGTGTAGGGGAGAAACTGATTCAACAACTGACCTGTTTCCACTGAAGCAAAGAAACTTTAATTGGGGTTTTAAAATTTTGAAGGGTATTTTGATCTAGTTGTGGAGTCAGTGACCATGAAATTATCACTGAGAGTGAGGAGAAAAATTAGATATTTTAATGTGGAAAATTGTTGAAAGTTATGATCCAGAAAGCACTGTATAAAAAGATGGTGGAAACAGATTCAACAATATATTTCAAAAAGGAATATATACATGAGAAGGAAAAAAAAATACACGACTAAGGGGAAAAGGTAGGCCATTGAGATTGTTATGGACAGGAGGGTGTTTAATTTAAACAGTCCTGACTTCTCCTGTCATCACCTTCGGTAAACAGAAAAGTGTTTCTGAATTTTTATTTCTCTTTTGAGTGGTGCCGTATTTTCCCCAACCTTTCAGTTTTAGAACAAAGAAGAAAGAACAAAACAGCATGGGAAACAGGCCCTTTGGCGCAATGAGCCCACGCTGCCACCCTGATGTTCCCACCTCTACCCGTGATCCCTGTCTATGTTTATAGATCTATGGATTAAAAACCAAATTTGAGACAATTTAGGGAGAATTTGTTTTGCCAATTACCCTAAGAGCACATCTTTGGGATGTGGGAGGAAACCGGAGCTCCCAGAGAAAACCCATGCAAGCACAGGGAGAATGCGCAAACTCCCACAGACACAGGCCCAAATCCATGTATCTGCACAGCACAGCGATAGTCACTGAGCTGTCGTGTTGCCCATCAAATGGTCCAGCTCAAGCGTACACTAACAATGTGAAGCACTAGGATACTCTCGAAAAAAATCCAAGAGCAGCCCTCTCACGACCCATCACATGTATGCCCCTTGTCAGACAACAAGGTGGACCAAAGCACCTGTAGGATAAAAACAAGTACATCAATATCATCATCTATTTACACACTTCCCAGGGACTCCCAAGGCTCATAATCCCTATTTTAAATCAGTTTTCTATGCCCCTCCATTCCCATTCTGTTCATGTGCCCATCTAAGTATTTCTTAAATAACTCCATAGTACCTGCCTCCACCACTTTACTTGGCAGCGCATTCCATACCCCCACCACCCTCTGTGTGAAAAAACTCCCTCTAGCATCCAAATTATACCTTACCCCCCTCACCCTAAGCTCGTGACCCCTCGTGCTATTTGAGTCCATCCTAGGAAAAAGCTTAACCCTGTTTACTCTATCTATACCCCTCATAATCTTGTACACCTCTATTAGATCTCCTCTAAGTCTACGTCTTTCTAAGGAAAACATTCCCAATTTGCCTAACCTCTCCTCGTAACTCAGACCTTCCATACCAGGCAGCATCCTGGTAAACCTCCTCTGCACTCTCTCCAGAGTCTCCACGTCCTTCCGGTAGTAAGGCGACCAGAACTGGACCCAGTATTCCAAATGAGGTCTAACCAGTGTTTTATACAACTGCAACATTAAAGGCCAGCTCTTGTACTCTATACCCCTTCCTATAAAGGCTAGCCTACTATATGCTTTCTTCACAACCTTCTCCACTTGCTCTGCCACCTTCAGAGACTTGTTCACCTGCACCCCCAGGTCCCTCTGCGTTTCTATACTCTTAATAGTCTACCCTTTATCATATACCTCCCCCCTACATTTTTTCTCCCGAAATGCATCACCTCACATTTATCAGGATTGAATCCCATCTGCCATCTGTCTGCCCAAGCTACCAGCCTATCTATGTCCTGCTGCATCGCCTGACAATGCTCCTCACTATCCGCAAGTCCAGCCATCTTTGTATCGTCTGCAAACTTGCTGATCACTCCACTTACTCTCTCTTCCAAGTCATTTATATATATTACAAATAGAAGAGGTCCCAGTACTGAGCCCTGCGGCACACCACTAGTGACCGACCTCCAGCTAGAGAAACACCCTTTCACTATTACTCTGTCTCCTATTACCAAGCCAGTTACTTATCCATCTAGCTACCTCTCCTTGTATCCCATTTGCCTTGGCCTTCTCAACTAACCTCCCATGAGGGACTTTGTCAAACGCCTTACTAAAACCCATACAGATGACATCAACGGCTCACCCTTCATCCACCGTTTTCGTCACCTCCTCAAAAAATTCTACCAGATTCGTAAAGCATGACCTCCCCTTAACAAATCCATGCTGCATATCCCTAATCAGATCGCAACGCTCTAAGTGCCTATACATCCTATCTCTAAGAATTCACTCCAACAGCTTCCCTACCACTGATGTCAAACTCACTGGCCTATAATTTCCAGGGTTATCCCTAGTACCCTTTTTAAACAGCGGTACAACATTAGCTATTCTCCAGTCCTCTGGGACCTCATCTGTGTCCAAAGAAGAGACAAAGATTTGCGTCAGAGGCCCAGCAATTTCACCTCACACCTCCCTAAGCAGCCTGGGATAAATGCCATCAGGCCCCGGAGATTTATCAGTTTTAATGCTACCCAGAAGCTCTAACACTTCCTCCCTCGGTATGGATATTTCCCTCAACTGGTCCACAGCTCCCTCAGAGACAGGAGCTGTCAACAAACCCCTCTCCTTCGTGAATACCGACGCAAAGTATTCATTCAGGATCTCTGCCATTCCCTCGGGCTCTAAGCACAGTTTCCCTCCTCCGTCCCTACGAGGTCCGATTTTTCCTCTAACCAACCTTTTATTCCTAACATAGGAGTAAAAAGCCTTCGGATTTTCCTTAATCCTATCCGCCAAAATCATTCCATGCCCCCTTTTAATTTTAGAGTGATCCAATTCTCTATTGATAACCCCACAGCAAGCTTGAGATAACTACAATAAATAGATTGGTGCAATAATTCCTGTTCAACAGAAACCCTTGTTTGCTGGCATGTTTGCTAGCCCCTGGTCACATGACCCTCTTAGCAGCTAGCCCCTTAAAGGGGACAACACCACATCCCTCCCCCTGTAAGTTCTTTTATAGAATGCTAATAATTAAGTGACTCAGTCCCCAATAATTAAAACATCAAACACATGCATTCATAGATCGAGGCTTTCAGGTGGCTTCTGATTTCTAGTGGAGTGGCATAACTTCTCTATTGGTGTACTTCCACTGGAATAATTGCTGCAGAAACCACTCTTCTCAGATACTGGTTACTCAGCTATCACAGGCTGACTTGGTACTTTACTTCTTGGATAGTCAACAATATTTCCTGCTGGCAGCATGGTTTCAGGTGGAAATATGTCCATTGGGACAACTGTCACTCCTGTAAGTAGTCCACATACTTATGGATGATTCTTTCTTGCACATACACGTCGTAAGACAAAGGTCCTCTTTTTGGTATTGAGGCCCAATGCAAGCTACCTCCACAATTTCTGAATACAAGGCATCACTGGCAAGATTTTAGTATCCATTATTAAAGATGAGATCGTTCGAGTTCTTGGAAGTGCATGATAAAATAGGACTGAGTCAGCATGGTTTCATGAAGGAAAGGTCATGTCTGACAAATCTATTAGAGTTCTTTGAAGAGGTAACAAGGAAGTTAGAGTAAAGGAAAACTAGTGGACGTGATTTATTTAGATTTTCAGAAGGCCTTTGACGAGGTGCTGCATAGGAGACTTAAATAAGTTAAGTGACCATGGTGTTAAGGGTAAGATCCTGGCATGGATAGAGGATTGACTGACTGGCAGAAGGCAGAGAGTGGGGATAAAGGGATCTTTTTCATGATGGCAGCCAATGGCAGTAGTGAACCTCAGATGTCAGTGCTAGGACCACAATTTTTCACAACATACATTAACGATTTGGAAGAAGGAACTGAAGGCACTGGTACTAATACGTGGAGGATAGATAATATTGAGGAAGCAGGGGAGTTGCAGAAGGACTTGGACAGCCTAGGAGAGTGGCAAAGAAGTAGCAGATGGAATACAATGTGGAAAAGTGTGAGGTTATGCACTTTGAAAGGAGGAATGGAGGCATAGACTATTTTCCAAAAGGGGAAATGCTTAGGAAATCAGAAGCACAAAGGGACTTGGGCGTCCTTGTTCAAAATTCTCTTAAGGTTAATGTGCAAGTTCAATTGGCAATTAGGAAGGCAAATGCAATGTTAGCATTCATGTCAAGAGGGCTAATATATAAGAGGAGGGATGTATTTCTGAGGCAGTATAAAGTTCTGATCATACCTCATTTGGAGTATTGTGAGCAGCTTTGGGCCCTGTATCTAAGGAAGGATGTGCTGCCCTTGGAACAAGTCCAAAGAAGATTCACAAGAATGTGCTGTGGAATGAAGAGCTTTATGAGGAATGGTTGAAGATTCTGGATCTGCACTCATTGGAGTTTAGAAGGATGAGGGGGGGATCTTATTGAAACTTAGAGAATACTGTGAGGCTTGGATAGAGTGGACATGGAGGGGATGTTTCCGCTAGAAGGAAAAACTAGAACCAGACAGCACAACCTCAGGCTAAAGGGACGATCTTTTAAAACAGAGATGAGAAAGAGTTTCTTCAGCCAGAGTGGTGAATCTGTGGAACTTTGCCACAGAAGTCAGTGGAGGGCAGGTCATTGAGTGTATTTAAGACAATGGATAGGTTCTTGAATAATAAGGGAATCAGGTCTGATGGGGAAAAGGCAGGAGAATGGAGATGAGAAAACTATCAACTGTGATTGAATGGTGGAGCAGACGCGATGGGCCAAGTGACTTAATTCTGCTCCTATGTCTTATGGTCTTATGGTTCCCTACTGAAAACAATCTTATTGATTTGCCTGAATCATAATTTTTTTCTGACTGCAATGATTGGCCTTTACCTCTCTGGCAAATTTGGAAACATCAGGCTTAACTTGTCCTAAGATGCCAGCCCATCAACAGCTCTGCTGACTGTGCTCCAATGTGGACTGGAGGGGAGGCAATGGCCTAGTAGTATTATTGCTTGACAATTAATCCAGAAACTCAGCTAAAGTTTTGGGGACGCAGGCTTGATTCCTGTCATGTTAGAGATGAAGAGTTACATTGGAACATGAAAAACAGAAGCAGGAGTAAGCCATTCGATCCTTTGAGCCTAGTCTGCCATTCATCTTGACCATAGCTGATCAAGTTCAACATTCTGATCCTCCTTCCTCCTATATCTCTTGATCCCTTTAGCCCCAAGAGATATATCTACGTTCTTCTTGAAATCAGACAACGTTTTGGCCTCAACTACATTCCGTGGTAGTGAATTCCACACATTCACCACCCTCTGGATAAGGAAAATTCTCTTCATCTCAGTCTGAAAAGATCTATCCCTTATCCTCAAACTATCACCCCTAGTTCTGGACTCCCTACCATTGGAAACCTGTGTGACATATAATGGATGCCCACATATTCAGCCTGTCCAAATCATGCTGAAGCATCTCTACATTCTCCTCACAGCTCATTCTATCATCTTGTATCATCTGCAAATTTGGAGATAATACATTCAGTTCCCTCTTCCAAATCATTGATATATAATGTGAACAGTTGGGGTCCTAGCACAGATCCCTGTGGAACCCCACTAGCCACTAATTCCAATCAGAACAAAAGCCATTTATGCCAACTGTTTGTTTCCTATCTGCTAACCAGTTTGCTATCCATCTCATGTGCTTTAACTTTATATAATACTGTTATGTGAGACCTTGTTGAAATCTTTCTGAAAGTCTAAATAAACTACACCCACTTGTTCTCCTTGGTCAATTCTACTAGTTACATCTTCAAAAAATTCCAGTAGATTGTCAAGCATGATTTCCCTTTTGTAAATTCATGCTGACTTTGTCTGATTATACCACAGCCTTCCAAATGCTAAGTTACGAAATCCCTGATAATGGACTCTAACAACTTTTCCAGTCCTGACATCAGGCTCACAGGTCTATAGTTACCTGTCTCCTTTCTATTCCAGAGTCTAAACAATTTTTGAAAATAACTACCAATGGATTTAGTATTTCCAAGGCCACTTCCTTAGAAAGCTTAGGATGAAGATTATCAGGACCTGGAGATTTATCTACCTTCAATCTCATCAATTTTCTCAAAATCATTTCTCTACTAATGCTGATTTCCTTAACTCTTCATTAAAATATATGACTTAGGCACTTCTGGCATATTATTCATGTCTTCCTTTGTGGAGAATGAAACAAAGTATGAATTTAATTCCTTGGCTATTTCGTCCTTCCCATTATGTATTCTCCCACTTCTGACTGTAAGGAGCCTGCATTCATTTTTGTCAATCTTTTTCTCTTTACATGTCTATGGAAATTTTTACAGTCAGTTTTTATATTCTCCACTAGCTTACTTTAATACTCTATTTTTCCCTTCTTAATCAATCGCTTAGTCCTCCTTTGCTGAATTTTAAATTGCTTCCAGTCCTCAGGCCTGTTGCTTTTTCTTGCCAATTTGTATGTTTTTTCCTTGAAACTAATACAGTCTCTAATTTCCCTTGTAAACCATGGTTTGGCCACAATTCACTTACCACTTTTGCGCCAATCAGAAATAAACAACTTCTGGAGTGTATCTATTCATTCTTTAAATGCCTGCCACTGTCCACTATCTGTCCACTGTCTTTCCTTTCAGAAAGGTTTCTCAGTCCATCATGGCCACTTCATGCCTCATACCATTATAGTTACCTTTATTGTGATTCAGGACCCTGGTCTCAACTATGTCACTATCCGCCTTAACAAAAAATTCTACCATATTGTAGTCGCTCATCCGCAAGTATTCTCTTACAATTAGATTGCCAACTAATCCTTTTTCATTGCACAATACCCAGTCCAATATGGCCTGCTCCTTGATGGTTACAAATAATTCTGCCTTTGTTTATAGTTGGCTGGTACAGGTGTCTCATCCAGTATCCTTTATGTTGGCTTGGCTGGAATGTTTCTACAATGCAAGGCCTGTTACATGCCAGGAGTTTGAGGGGTTAGCATTTATCCTTTTTGAAACTGCCTCAAAATTTCCAGAATTACCATCATGTGGTCAGTAGCAGTTATTACATCAGTCCAGCCATTTGTCGATTTAAAACAAAATAATTTTATTACATAGCCAGGGTGATGCTGACAATATATATGTATTCCTTCATATCTTCTGACCAAGACAAGACTAATTGGTAGCTGTTTCAAAAAGCAAGCACAAGTGCAATAATTGAACAAAGAACAAAGAGAAGTATAACATAGGAACAGACCCTTCAGCTTCCAAGCCCATGTCAATCATGATGTCCTAACTAAATAAAAAAAACTTTCTGTTCTTTCTCAGTCCATATCACTCTATTCTCTCCCTTTTCATGTACTCATCCAGATGCCTCTTAAATGTTGCTAATGTGCCTGCTTCCATCACTTCCTCTGGCAGTGCATTCTAGGCACCCACCACTCTGCATGAAAAACTTGCTCTGAACGTCCTCTTAAACTTTCTCCCTCTCAGCTTGAACCTGTGTTCTCTTGTAATATGAACACAAGAACATAAGAACCTGAAGCAGGAGTAGGCTACCTGGCCCTTTGAGCCTGCTCCACCATTCAATAAGACCATGGCAGATCTTGTGGACTCAGCTCCACTTACTTACCCACTTACCTTTAATTCCTTTATATTTGAAAATTTATCTATCATTGCCTCAAAAACATTCAATGAGGTAGCCTCAACTGTTTCACTGAGCAAGGAATTCCACAGGTTCACAACCCTTTGGGTGAAGAAGTTTCTCCTCAACTCAGTCTTAAATCTGCTCCCTCTTATTTTGAGGCTATGCCTCCTAGTTCGAATTTCACCTCTATTCCCTTCATATATTTCTATTAGATCCCTCCTCATTCTTCTAAATTCCAATGAATATAGTCCCAGTCTACTCAATCTGTCCTCATAAGTCAACCCTTTCAACTCAAGAATCAACCCAGTGAATCTTCTCCAGTGCTAGTAAATTCTTTTACAAATAAGGAGATCAAAACTGTACACTGTACTCCCGATATGGCCTCACCAGCACATTTTACAGCTGCAACATAACCTCTCTCTTTTTAAACTCTATTCCTCTAGCAATGAAGGACAAAATTCCATTTTGTGTTGCAGGGGGATGGAGCGGGGTCTGTTGTTAGGGAATGGTGGGCTTTGTTGGCAGGGAAAGGGGAGGTGTTGTGTTGTTTGGGGATGGGGGTAGAGTGTTGCCGGGGGATGGGGGGGCTGTGTTGCTGCGAAATGGGGTGTGTGTTGTTGTGGAATGGAGGGCTTTGTTGCTGAAGGATGGGGAGTTGTATTGCTGCAAGATGGGATGGCTGTGTTCATGGTCGATGGGATGGCTGTGTTGCCAGGGGACAGGGGGTCAATGTTGCTGGGGAATGGAGGGTTGTATTGCTGGGTGATGGAGAGGCCACTATGTTGCTCAAGGTGTGGGCTGTGTTGCTGGGGGATGGGGGGTTGTGTTTCTGGAGGATGGGAACTGCTGTGTTGCTGAGGGTTGGGGAAGTCTATGTTGCTGGGAAATGGGGGCTGTTTTGCCAGGGGAATGGGTGGTGATGTGTTGCTAGGGATTGGGGCCTGTATTGCTAGAGAATGGAGAGCTGTGTTGCCGAAGGATTGGGAGGTGGGGTGACTGTGTTGCTGGGGAAGGGAGGTGTGTTGCTGGGGGATGGGGGGCTGTTTTGCCAGCAAATGGGGGTGCTGTGTTGCTAGGGGACAGGAGGGGTGTTACTGGGAATGAGGGGCTTGCTGGGAGATAAGAAGACTGTGTTGCCAGGGAATTGCTGGGGTGGTGCCTTGTGTTGCTGGGGAATAGGGGGGCTGCGTTGCTGGGGAATGGGGGGCTGTGTTGTCCAGGGAACGGGAAGCTGTGTTGCTGGGGCATGGTGGGTGTGTTGCTGGGAGTTGATGTTCTCTGTATTGCTGGAGGATGGAAGCTGCTGCGTTGCTGGGGGATAGAGGCCTATGTTGTGAGGGGATGGGGGGTGCGGTTGGGCTTTATTGTTGGGTGATAAGGGGATGTGTTATTGAGGTGATGGGTAGGTCTGTGTTGCTGGCAGATGGGGGTGTTGCATTACTGGGAGATTGGAGGGCTGTGTTCTTGGGGGCATGGGGGCTGTGTTGCTGGGGAATGTGGGCTGTGTGCTGGGAATGGGGGGTTCTGTGTTGCTGGGGGATAGGGGCCTGTGTTGTGAGGAGATGGGGGTTGGGCTGTATTGTTGGGTGATGTTGGGTGTGTTGCTGAGGGGTAGGTCTGTATTGCTGGCCATTGGGGGTACAGTATTACTGGGAGACTGGAGTGGCTGTGTTGTTGAGGGCATGGGGTGACTGTGTTACCATGTGGGAGTGGGGGGAGTCTGTGTTGCTGGGGGATGATAAGGATGTGCTGTTGAGGAATGGGGTGTTATGTTTCTGGGGTATGGGGGACTGTGTTGCTGGGGGATGGGGGTCTGTTTTGCCAGGGAATAGGAGGGTCTGTTTTGCAGGGGGATTGGAGGGCTCTGTTGCTGGGGAACGGAGGCTTTGTTGCTGGGGATGGAGGGTTGTATTGCCGAGTGATGATGGGGCTGTGTTGCAGGGGGGTGGGGAGTGCTGTGATGCTTGAGGATGGGGGTACTATGTTGTGGGAGAATGTGCTGGGGGATGGGAGAGCTGTGTTTTTGGAGAATGGGGGGATGCTGTGTTGCTGGGGGTTGGGAGGTGTATGTTGCTGGGGAATGGGGGGGATTGTGTTGCTTGGGAATGAGGGGTTGTGCTTCCAGAGGATGATGGAGCTGTGTTGCTGGGGAATGAGGGTTGTGTTGCTGGGGATGGGAGTAGTCCGTGTTGCTGGCGATTGGGTGGCTGTGTTGCCGGGGAGAATGGGGGTGTGTGCTGTGTTGCTGGGGGATGAGAAAGCTGTGTTGCTGGGGAATGGGGTGCTGTGTTGCTGGGTATGATGGGACTGTGTTGCTGGGGGATGGGGGTGCTGTGTGGCTGGAGAATGGGGGAGGTCTGTATAGCTGGGGAAGGGGTGGGTGTGTTGCTGGGGATTGGGAAGATGCTGTGCTGCTCGGGTATAGAGTGGTTGTTGGAGGATGAGGGGTGTTTTGTTTCTCGGGGATGGGGAGGGGGCTGTGTTGTTGGGAGATTTGGGGGTGTGTTTCCAGGGGTCGGGGATGTTGCCGGAGAATGATGGGCTGTGTTGCAGGGTGATGCGGAGGCTGTGTTGATGGGGGATGGGATGGATTGTATTGCTGGGGGATGGGGATCTATTTTGCCAGGGAATAGGAGGGTCTGTGTTGCAGGGGGATTGGGGGCCTCTGTTGATGGGGGATGGGATGGACAGTAGGGGATGCAGGGGCTGTGTTGCTGGAGATTAGGGGCTGGGTTGCTGCGGAATGGGGGTGTGTGTTTCTGGGGATGGGCGGGTGTGTTTCTAGAGAATGAGGGTCCGTGTTGCTGGGAGACAGGGAGGGGATGTGTTGCTGGGGCATGGGTGGCTATATTTCCATGGGATGGGCGTGTGCTATGTTGCTGGGGGTTAGGGGGTCTATATTGCTGGGTGTGGGAGTTCTGTGTTGATGGAAGATGAGCGTATGTGTTGCTAGGAGAATGTGGGGTGTGTTTCCGGGAGATAGGGATGCTGTGATGCTGGGGGATGGGCGTGCTGTGTTGCTGGGGGAATGGGAGTCTGTATTGCTGGGGGATGGGGGGAGCTGTGATGCTGGTGAATAGGAGCTGTGTTTCTGGGGGATGGAGGCACCCACTCTCAATGACTGTCAAATTGATGGCTGCTCTGTACATTTATGTCACTGGCTCCTTCCAGACCCCCAGCGAAGATACCTGTGGCATTTCACAATTAGCAGTCTCCTCTGTGTTAAGAAGGTCATGGATGGCCTGTATGTCCGGGTTGGCCAATATATCAAATTTCATCTGGACAAGGCCCAGCAGGACGCCTAGGCTGCAGGATTCACAGTCATTGCATGGATGCCTAATGTGCAGGGAGTTATAGACTGCACCCGCATTGCCCTCAAAGCCCCAGTCAGGTATCCACAAAGATTCACTAATAGAAAGGGGTTCCACTTCCTAAATGTGCAATTGGTTTTTGACTACAAGATGAACATCATGCAAGTTTGTGTCAGAATTGTGGCAGTGGGCATGACAGTTTTATTCTGAGGAGCTTAGACATACTGGAGAGCTTTGAGGAAGAGCCAAGGCTGCAGGGATGGCTCATAGGTGACATGGGGTTTCTGTTATAGACTTGGCTGATGATGCCTGTGCAAAGGTCTGAGACTGAGGCAGAGATACGGTATAATGAGGCCTATATTTCCACACACCCTACAGTAGAGAGGTGCATAGGGTTCCTTAAAAGGTGGTTCAGATGCCTGGAGCACTCTGGCGGCACCTACAATATAGCCCCTGATTTCCTCCTGCATTGTGGCGATGTGCTGTATCCTATACAACCTGGCATAGCAGAGGAGGAGGAGGATGTGGAGGCTGACTAGCCACGTGTCGCTGGGGAGGCAGCTACCTAGCAGGAGAAGGAGGAAGAAGAGGAGGAAGTGGAGAAGGACCATGCTGAGCAACACCACCCAGGTTCTGGAGTGCTGGCAACAAGAATCGGGCATGTAATGGTGGCGAGACAGAGCCTGATTACCAGGCCATTTGCCAACTAGCACCCTGTGCACGTGGGTTCCATTCCCCTCCCTACCCAAAGTCCTACTATCACCTTCAACACTGTAACATCAGAATGGTGGGCCTAAGTATGCTGTGTTAGCAAGTCACTTTGGCAAGCAAGAAGGTGATGACGATTTACTAAGCGACTTTAAAATGATGCCCTCATGCAAACTAGTCTGACTCTGCGTGCACACTGGCACCTGAGTCCACGTCTGTATAGTGGGCAAGGGATCAGTAAACAGTGCCCCATGACTGGTGGGGTGGAGGAGAGGAGTGAATCGCTCATGGATTCTGAAGAACCAGTAGCTTCATTTTCTCAGTGACACAGCATTGAGGGCCCTTCCCAACTGATATTAACATGAAGTACCCCTCCGGTGAACATCAGGATAACAGCATCCCTATTCGAGGCAAATCTGAGACAAATTAGTCACAAATGGGTGGTGAAAAAACATTTATTGCTTAAATAGAAGTATCTAAATAATAAGATCTAACATAAAACTTACAGAGTGGTAGTTAGCACTGCTGCATCCCAGAGCCAAGGACACAGGTTTGATTCCGGTCTCGGGCTACTGTCTGTGTGGAGTTTGCATGTTCTCCCATATCTATGTGGCTTTCCTCCAGATGCTCCAGTTTCCTCCCACAGTCCAAAGATGTGCAGGTTAGGTGGATTGGCCACGCTAAATTGATCCTAGTGCCGGGGGATTAGTAGGGTAAACATGCAGAGTTATGGGGATAAGGCCTAGTTGGGATTATGGCTGGTATGGGCTTGATGGGCCAAGTGGCCTCCTTCTGTGCTGTAGGGATTCTATGATTCTAGAAAACATTAAGGTGCTTAAAAATCTAACTAGATAGTATAGTCCATCACCTGTGCCATCTTAGTGCAACTACAGTTTCCTCACTTTATGTGGCCTACCATTATGTCTCAGTGTCTCCCAAGATTGTATATTGGAGGTCAAGGGGGCCAGCTGCCAACCATGTGATCTGTTATGCATTTGGCAATTGTCCCCTTGAAGGCATGGCTGACTTCCAAGTGTCTGAGATGTAACTTTCTTTATTCCACTGTCCCTGAGATGCCCCAGTGTCAGGGAGTGGGGAGTCAGAAGGTGTAGCCACAGCCACAGTCTCTTGGCTGGAATGCCCTGGCTTGGGCTCGAGCTCTTTCTCCTCCTTTATGGTTCCTCTGAGCCCCCTGGCTCATTCAATGGGACAGCAGTGCTTCTGCAGTGAGCTCCAGAAGCTCCAGCATAACCTGGACCTGCCAGTCTTGGAGGACCACTTGTGTTCTTCCTACGATGGCCGAGCCTTCTGCAGTGGTCATCTGATCAGGGGCCACCTGCCAATGACCGCAGCAAGTGCCCTCTGAGACTGGGCCACATTCTCAGCCGTGACCCTCTGTGACTGGATCACATTTTCAAAGTTGCTGCCGGAGCCTGCTGTGTCTCAGTGCTGCTCCACTGGGTCTCATGCAAGCTCTCAAGCCTCCAGCATGAGCTGCAGAACCTTGAAAAGCCTGTTGAGTCCCTCAGCTGTGGCCTGCTGTGACTCAACCATAGCCCTCAGGGACCCCACTGTGGCCTTCTCCAACACGGCCATCACTTGGAGCCTGCCAGTCATGGTATGGATTCTCTGGTCCAGGCTTTCCACTACAGATGCCATCCTTGCAGTGTTGGCCTGGGAATCATGCAAGACAGGCAATAGCTGGTCTGGCTGAAAGCTTTGAAACTCCTTCCGATAGCCTTGCAGTTGGTCCATTGTGGCCATCAGCCCCACCTGCATTCCCAGCTTCTGTTGCTGCATCTCCACCAGCTGAGAGAGAACTGACCTCAGAAAACCAACATGTAGCCGGGGGCCAGCTGAGTCCTTGCCACTGGTAGGCCCCCAGGTGCCAAAGGCCTCGCACATTTCTTCCTTCACCTGATGTACATTATCAGATGTGTCATGCATGGCAGAGAGTGACCCAGAAGTCTCACCACTAACCAGACCCACTGATACCAGAGTATCTGGGATGGTGAGTTGCAAGGTGAAAGTTGACACTTTCTGAGTCTTCTGAGTTGTCAGTCTCAGGATGTCGGGAACTGCAATTAGGACCTCGAGTCCAGATGACCCAGACGCATCTGTATCTCTTCCTGCAATACAGGACACAATATTAAGTGCAAGTGAGGGAGAGGAATCTAGGATACCAGAATGTTGCTTGACATTTCTCCATTGAACATAGAACAAAGCACCAAGAAGATTACATCACAGGAATAGACCCTTCATCCTCCAAGTCTGCAGTGACCATGCTGCCCATTTGAATTGCAACACCCTATACTTCCGGGGAACATCTACTCCCATTTCATTCATGTATCTGTCAAGACATCCCTTAAAAGCCATATCTACTTCCACAACCTCCCCCAGCAGCGAGTTCCAGGCACCCACACTCTGTGTAAATAACCATGCCTCATACATCTCCTTTAAACCTTACCTCTTGCAACTTAAACCCTTGTCCCCTAGTAATTGCCTCAATTTGAGTGGAGCATTGACAGGTGCTCACTTCTTGATTCCAGCCCGACCATGCTACTGCTGACAGCTTGGATGTCCTTTTCTCTGAACAGCTCCAGCACCCACTCTTCAAAGGGGGCGAAGACACAGAGGTCAAGCTCACCACTCCCTGTCTTCATCCTCTCTGAGCAGTTATGGGCATACTTCCTCTGTGGGAGAAAGAAATGATGGCATCATTCGTGCAGAGTATCGGGGGTAGCCCTCAGAGGGCAAATGCAGTGATACTCTTGGGGGATGGAGGAAGGAGGTGTATGGGGGTGAGGGGCTGGAAGCATGGATGGTGCTGGAGGTCGGGGGGGCTGGGGGGATCTGAGGATGATTTGGGGAAAGATGCAAGATGGAGTTAAACACTTACCCTTGCTGGCTGGCTGAGATCAATGACTTTTTTGCAGCACTCCTTCCCTGTTCCAGGGCCAGTAACGTGGCACTGAAAGAGACAGCCACTGCATCCCAGGCCGCTTTGCTGTCCTCTCCCCTGAGTTTGCGTCCTGCTGGAGAGAAGAGGGTGCTCCGCCTTGCTGCTGCACATCCAGCAACCTGCTGAGGTCATCCTCTGTGATCCTGCGTGCCGGCTCCTTTGACATTTTTTCCAGTATTGTCTGCCTGCCTGTCCATCCTTGAAGTTTTTATGGAGTTGCCACTTGTTAGGGTAGATAAGCTGCAGGCAGTTTGGCAGAGCATTCCAGCAAGTTACATGCAGTTTGCATGTTTGCATTGAGGGGAAGGTGCACTTGCAGGTGTGCTGATGGGGGATGGGCGGTAAAGGGATCTGTGCCTTTATAATGATTTGGGGGCAGGGGAGAAAGAGAGAGGTGTCATACAGCCATTGGAGTCAGGGTGAGAAGGGAGCCATATGCAGATGGGTCTGATGCCTGCGATCGGTGTGGGGGAGGAGGAGGTGCTGCCACTCTGCCTGTGATTGGTGGGGGAGCATTGCCACTCTAAGCGTGATTCGTGAGGGAGTGGGTGGGCTGTGATTTGTCTGACTGGCGGAGGTTGGAGGGATAAGGGGGTCAGTAATGTTGGGGAGGGGCAAATTCTGTCTGTGAGGGTAGGGGAGACATTATCCAGCCTGAGAGGGCAATTACAGAGGAGAAGCATAATTTTTTCTTTTTGCACACGCGCAGTTGGAGGTTCCGATTGGAGCCTCAGGGTTTTGGGTATGTTAATTCCCATCCACAGGCTTCTGCAGCAAGAATTGGACTTGCTGAAAATTTTGTTGGCAGAATGTGTATGGGGGTGGGGGTGGGGGGTGCTAATACAGGCCCAAAAGACAGATCTGAAACTTCCCCAATTTTAAGTCTGCCTAACACTTAGATGAAAAATGGTAAAATACTGCCCAAAGTCTGCCCTAGGATGTCTACACATCTTTTCCTTTAACAGAGTGGAAATATTGGTAACAGATTTCACCAATAATACTGACATATCCGTTATGAATTACATTATTATATGTCAGCAAAAGTATAACAAGCTAAATATCTCTACAATTAATATTGATTTTTGAAAAGGACAGACTAAATAACAACTGCATTGTAGCAATAAAACTAAATGTGCTGAATAGGCAAGTTAATGTAGGTTTCTGGCTTGCTGTGTATTTTGTGTTTTATTTCTTCAGAAAACTTTGTTCATTTCTGTTAGGAGATCCTGTTTTCCGTTAACATTTTGTTAATTGCTGTTAAGTACAGAATTACACCATGTAACATCACATGGGGTGAAAATACAATCATGAAATGACATTCAGGCCAGAGTTGTCCAGCCCTGCTTCCCGTGGTAGAGGTGATTCACCATTGGCTACATTGAAACCTTCTAGTTCTGCCAAAGTCTACAACATTGTGTGTGGCTCACCATGCAGGAACCCACAAGTGGGACCAGAAGATCCCACTGGCAGGAAGGACTTGAAAATCCCCTCCTCTATAATGGGAATAAACCTACAGATTAACATTTCAACACTTTGTTCATGATCTTGATGAATGCTGAAGCCAGGATCCAGGATTTCCTTATTCTAACAACTCTTTGTGTGGTGTCTGTTTCTTTAAGACAGCACAGCACAAGAGTCACCTGGCTTGGAGGACCAATGGGGACCCAGAGCCAGTGACCTTTCAAGAAGGTGGAGTCCCTGCTAGGGTAGAATACATCTGGAAACCTGTGCTAAGCATGTAAGGACTGGTGCAGCTGAGGCTGCTGTGCAAAGGCAGCCTGCACACAGTTTCTCTTTATCGATAAAGAGATTTTTGTTTCTAATGAATCCTAAAGTATCATGATAATGTCTGCTGCATAACATTGGCAACCAGATAGCTAAATTGTGATACTCACCTGAGTATGTATTTTGGGCAAATAGACCCAGAGAGAGGTGTCAGAGAGGGTGGAATCCCTTGAAAACCCCCAAGGAGGGTGAGGCACTGAAAAATCCTGGAAGGGGAGCATTGGAAGGTCTAGAAGGAGGGCACCGATAGATCCCAGGAACAAAGCACTGATAGATCCAAAAGAAGAGTACCAAAAAACCTCGGAAGAAGGTAATGATAAAATAACCCTGAAAAAGGGCACTGAAAGATCTTGAAGGACTAAGAAAAGAGCTGAAGGCAACAGAAATTAGTTGCATCCTATCCTTTTGTATTATAATGAAAGTTTCTTGTAAGTTTTAACAATGGACTATAAACAAATAATAAAACTATAATCAATCAGCAAGTAAGACAAGTCAGGGTGGAAAAAGAACTAAAAATAAAGAGAAAAGAGTTGGATAAAATTAACTGAGAGCTACAGCAAATAGGAAATGAGTAAAAAGTTTGTGACCCTAATCAAAATGAGAAGCAGCCTAGCTACATTAAAACTAAGAGAGAGAGAGGAAAGAAACAAGCACTTTGAAAATGGTGGAAATAGCTAGGAAATCTATTAAGGCCAGTAAGAAACAGTATAACATTCACCAGCAAGTAGTGAGAGAACTGAACTTAGAGCATGAAGATGTGAATAAAGGATAAAAAGGATTGAGAGAAAAAGCACAAGCAGAACTTTCACTCAGACAGAGCCAGTGAAATCTCACAGAATGAATGGTGAGAACTTAACTGGTCTCAGTGAAATTATTTCAAGATTTGATCTATGGCACTCATATACAACATCTTATATCTCTCCTACAATGGTCACTGCAATGTGGAAACAGAAATTAGAGCACAGCGATCATTTACCAGAGCCACGATTGGGAAATTTTTGAGATCCAATTGAATGATCAAATGACGAGTCATGTGGAAAATACAAATGAGCTGGAGAAATTGGCATTCTGCAAAGAGGCAGAAATTATCCAGTGTTTGAGGGTGCTGAGAAGGACATAGCAATAGACAAATCCCAAAAAAGAACACAACTATTGGAACAATACAGAAGGATTGTCTGAAATATAACAAGAAAGAAGAAATTTTGAATGTAGAAGTAGATTTCAAGGCAACTACAACAAAAGAAATATGGCAGTTGTCTGAAAACATGCAAAGCATGAGAAGGGATCAAATGCTGTTAGAAGAAAATGTTGGATTCACCTCGGAAGAAACTCGAAATGGATAAACTGAACATGTAACTCTTTGTAGCATGCTCACTCCCATTGATCCAATCCAGACAGTTGTCCACCTTTTCAGAGAAAATGGCTCTGGTTTTTCCAATTTCTTCACTTCCTTCCAAATGTGTATGACCAAGTTGGTTATATTCTCTGAATATCTGGTAAGTAGGTCCAATTAAAGCACATATCCTCCTCTTGCTGCCAGATCATCGTCCAAAGCCATTCAATTTTGTATGCATTACCGCCATTTCATCATTGATTTGTGATAAAGTTGTAGCACTATTATTAACAATCACTTCTAAAATGTCAGCTATATTCTCTATCTCCATTGACAGTCTTACATGTGAATACCGTGGTATTATTCAGCAAAAATGATCCAATCCCACTAAAGCTCGTCGTTCTCTTGTGGTAACCATGGATAGACTTTGTTTCCACAAATCCAATATGATCCATCAAGTGTTGGGTATGTGTGTTCCACTCAAACAATATGGGAATATCACATGTGTGGTCATTTTCTGGGAATGTTAAGCAGATTCTACTTCCTATATTTAAGGTAGTATTGCAGTTACTAATTCCTACATCCAAACTATTCTTTTCATTTTTGATGCAAAGGCAGAGTGATGGACTGAATAATGATTGTGATTCTTTCTGGCAAGAGAGAGTTATTATGGCAGAAGCAAAACTATAATGATCGAGGAAGAGCTCTGTGTTTAATAACTAGTTGTTAAGCTGGTGGAAAGTGTCAGTGGATTGGGAATTCTTGCGAAGAGCTGGAAGTCAATGTTGGAATGCTGATGGGATAATGCTTATATGAGACAAATAGACTAAGAGTAAAACTTGCACATGCTGAAAAGGAGAATAAAAATCAAGAAAAATAGCTTCATCATCAGTTATAGACAATCAACTCCCAATTGTGAGATTGGGATGGCAACAGTTGGGAAATAAAGCTGAGCTGGAGCAAATTCAGAAGAGGTTGAAGACTGTGTTCACTGCAAAGAACTCTTTTAATAAAGAAGGGCCACTTAAAATTGTCACTTCAGATGGACATCAAGATAGAGGAAATTTTTAAAAGTTCATTTGTGGGGCATGGGCCTTGCTGGCTGGCCAGCATTTATTGCCTATCCCTAGATGCCCAAATGCAGTTGAGAATCAACCACATTGGGCTGTGGCTCTGAAGTCACATGTAGGCCAGATCAGGTAGAGATGGCAGATTTTCTTCCCTAATGGACATTAGCGATTGAGATGGGTTTTTTTTGACAATTAACAATAGTTTCATGGTCATCAATTATTAAACAATTATTTGAAAAACAAACTGCAGGAAATGGAGTTGGAACAGGTTCAGACCAAGCTGCAACAGTGTGCAAAAAAAAAACTAGAGGCAGAAGAGGAAGTGGATGCATGGAATTAAGAACTATTCATGTTCAAGCAGAAGATTAGTTGATGCAGAAGACCAAAGGAAGAGATTGGACAATGAAGCCACACAGCTGTGGAACTGTGCTGCAGAGAAATAGACAAAACAGCAATTCAGGCTGAAAAGAAAATTGACATTACATGCCAGAACAAGATCACTGAAATGGTCACACAAATAGAAAGGCATAAGAATCAATATAATAAAATGGATAATGGAAAATATATTGAACAAAAATGCCAGAAAGAGAAGGAACTTTATTTCTGATACTTGGATAGTGTGTACTGTTCCTCATTAGTGGGGAGCAGTTATAAACCCCATTGGTGGGAACCACTCCTGGCTGGGGAAGGGAGACTGGAGGGGAGGAGGTGGATAGATGCTAGCAAGTGCGGAGATTGCCATCCTCGGCCTACTAATCACATGGAAGAATTAGTGTCCAAAAGATAATGAGCTCTGCACCGATTCTCGGTACAGAGCTGATTATCCAAAAAAGCACCTCAGAGACTTGCAATCTCGCAAAAGACTCCCTGCTGTTGTCTCCCAGCCTACTGCACTGTTCGAGAAGAGTAGCAAGCTGAGAGAAACGTGGCCATAATGTTTATTTAGAATTTGGGTTTGAATAGTTTAATTTTGAAGATTGTATAAAAAAGTTAAAGGGGAAGGCATGCAGTGATTGTCATATCTGTCTCTATTAGACAGCACAGTAGAAGAGGAATCAATGGGACCAAAGCAGGTGATCCTCCCCAGAAGGCGGAGTCCTCTCTAGGGTAGAATACAGCTGGAAGCCATGTAGTAAGATGTAAAAGCCGGAGCAGTTGGGGGTGCTGCTCTGAGGCAGCCTAAGGCTGCAAACACCCGTACATAGTTTCTCTTTATCAACAAATAGTTATTGTTCCTAATGAATCCTGAAGGTAGGAGGATATTAAGAGGCTGCAGGGTGATTTGGAGAGGCTGGCTGAGTGGGCAAATACTTGGCAAATGCAACATAAGGTGAATGAATGTGAGGTATCCACTTTAATGACAAACACAAGAAGGAAGATTATTAACTGAAAGGTGGCAGTTTAGGAAAAGGGAAAGTACAACATGACCTTTGTGTCATGGTGGGACAGTCACTGAAGGTTAGCATGCAGGTATAGCAAGTGGTGAAGAAAGCTAATGGCATGCTGGCCTTCATAGCAAGAGGATTTGAGTATAAGAGTAAGGATGTTTTGCTGCAGTTATGTAGAGCCTTGGTGACATCATACCTTGAGTATCATGTGCAGTTTTGGTTTCCTGGTCTAAGGAATGACATTTTTGTACTAGGGGAATCCAGCAAAGGCTCACCAGACTGATTTCTTGAAAGGCAGGACTGACATATGAAGAGAGACTGGATTTACTGGGCTTGTACTCATTGGAATTCAGAAGAATGAGAGGGGGTATCATAGAAACATATACAAACATGATGGGATGGGATTGGACAGGGTAGATGCGGGAAGAATGTTCCCAATGTTAGGGATCATAGTCTAAGAATAAGGAGTAACTCACTCAGGAGTGAGATGAGGAAGAACTTATTCACTCAGAATTGTGAACCTGTGGAATTTTCTACTACAGAAAACTGTTGGTGCCAATTAATTAAATATGTTCAAGAGGGAGCTGGAAGTGGCACTTGTGGCTAAAGCGATCAGAGGGTATGGAGAGACCCTCCATGGGTATGGGTATGGGAGTAGGATACTGAAAATGCATGATCAACTATGATCATATTGAATGGTGCTGCATGTTCAAAAGGCCAAATGGCCTACTCCTGCATTTATTTTCTATGTTTCTAAGTCTTGTGAGAGGATATCAGCTTTTGTTGCTGCTCAAACCCTCACCCATGCTTTTGTTACCTGCAGACTCAACTATTCCAATGATTTACTGTCCAACCTACTACCTTATGCCCTCCATAAACCTGGACTTGTCCAAAATCCTGCCATCCATATCTGAATGTACACCCATTGCTTCTCAGCTCATTGACCTATGTTGGTTCACAATGCAGAAGCATCTCAATCTTAAAATTTTCATCCTTGTCATTATTCTTTGTGGCCTTACTCCTGCCTATCTCTTTAACCTCCTCTGTCCTTACAATTGTTTAGAATTGCTGCAACTTTTCAATTCTGACCTTGTGTTTATCCTCAATTTTGCTTAGGGTTCTCCAGACCCTAAGCTCTGAAATTGCTTCCCTAAGATCTCTCTCTCTCTCAGTATTTCTCTCTATTCCTTGGAGATACTCTTAATGACCTTAACGAGGCCCATGAGGTTAGCTGCTTGGAGTTTGAGCTCCCTAACTGAGGTCATAATTGCCTGATCAATCAGGAAAATCTCAACTTTTTACTTTCCTATGCTTTTGGGACAAGCTTTGTAATTCCTGAGACTTTTTCTCTTTTTCCTTAATTTCTGAATTTGTTTACTGCAGCCAATATCTTTTAAAAATGAATTTCTTTCTAAATTTCTCCTTTTTAAACATGAAACTCAGCTTCCTTCTAGCTGGGTATAGCTTCACTTTATTTCAAAACTCGTTTCATGTTTTTCTTTTTACTAAAGTTTCACTTTCCCTGCTTCTGAAAACTGATTTGTTTTCATTTTAGTTTTTCTTATATTTTTTCAAAGCTTTTTGACTTGTCAGTCACACTGTGTTTATTATTTCACCTGCCCCTCTTGATCTGGTACTACTTGGATGTCTCCCTGTAAGTCTACTCATCCACAACAGCTTCCCGAATGGTATTCCTCTTTTCCAAACTTCAGTTAAACAGTTTGTGCCATTCAATTGATTCTATCTTGTCTTCAATTTGATTTCTTTCAGTTGTTCCCTGTTATCAAAAGATTTCAAGACTTTGTTTGGAACAAAGGTTATTTATTGATGAGAAATTTGGTACTGAAGGTTTACAATTCTGGGCTGCCCTGGGACAGAGTTCCAGTCTTTACATGCTTACATGGCATCTATATAATTCTACTTGAGAGAGGACTTTATTTTCTGGGTGATCACTCACTCTCAGATTCCAACTGTTACACAAGTCAGGTGACTCAGGAGGAAGAAGCAAGAAAAAGCAATAGTTCGTTAGTTAGGGGAAGACGTAGGCTTTTCTGTCACTGTATATGTGACTCTAGGTGGCATGTTGCCAGAGTCAAGGACGTCATGGAGCAGCTGCAGAATATTTTCTGGTAAACGATCAGAGGTTGTGGTATCAATGACTTAGGCTGGATAGAAACATAGAAGATAGAAGCAGGAGGAGGCCATTTGGCCCTTTCAGCCTGCTCCGTCGTTCATTACGATCATGGCTGACTGTCCAACTCAATAGCCTAATACTACTTTCTCCCCATAAGCTTTGATCCCATTCTCCCCAAATAGGTGATGTGATCCTGCAGTCAACATTTAGGGAGCTAGGCAGAAAATTAGCAAGCAGGACCTTAAATGTAGTAATCTCTGGATTACTTCCAGTGTTACGTGCAAGTGAATATAGAATAAGGCAGACAAATGTGTGGCTAGAAAGATTGTGCAGGAGGGAGGGGCTTGAGATTCCTGGAACACTGAAGCTGGTTCTGAGGGAAATGGCATCTGTACAAGCCAGATGGGTTGCACCTGACTAGATCTTGGACTGAATTTCTTGTGGAGTGTTTTGCTAGTGCTGTTGGGAGAGTTTTAAAGTAACCGGGCAAAGAAGTGGGAACCAAAAGAAAATATTAGAGAGGAATGCCAGGAAGTACAAAATACTGGGAGGAACAGATAACAGTCAGATAGAGAATAGTAAGTTAGTAGGTGAAGTCAGGGTAAACTAGCAAATAGTGACATCTAAATCAGGGTTATTGTGCATGTATGTGAATGCACAGTGTATAGTAAATAAGACTGGGGACTTACAGACACAGATTGCAATGTGGGAATCTGATGTGGCAGTCATAGAAACCAGGGTCAAGGAGGGGAAGGACTGGGTGTTAAATATTCTGGGTACAAAGTGTTCAGAAAAGATGGGAAAGGAAGAACTGTGACAGTATTAATTAAGGAGACCATTGTAATACTAAAGACAAACAGAGAATCAAGATATATTCCCTCAAAAGTAAAAGATAGGGAAACAAATTAAGAGATCCTTGGCTGAAACAGGAGATAGTAATTATGACAACAAGTTTGTGGATGATAAGTAATTTGGAAGTATTGTGAATTGTGAGAAGGGCGTGTAGAACTTCTAAAGGAATGGACAAATTGGAGGAATGGGCAGATAGGTGGTAGATAAATTCAATGTGGAGAAGCATGAATTGATGCTTTTTGGTTGAAAGACTATGGAGAGATGTTGTTAAAGGGAAAAATTCTTAAAGGGAGTGCAGGAACAGAGGGACCTTTGTGTATGTGCATAGATCATTGAAGCTGACAGAACAGGTTGAGAGAGCAGTTAATAGAGCAAATAGATTTCTTGACTATTAATAGGGGAATACAATGCAAGAGCAAGAAGATTATGCTGAACTTATACAAGAAAATAGTTACACCTCAGTTGTAATATTGTGTACAGTTCTGCATGCCACACTATAGGAAGTGCAGAAGAGGTTTACAGGAATGTTCCAGGGATGAGAAACCTTAGTTATAAAGTTAGATTGGACAGGTTGGGACTGTTCTCCTTGGAGAGAAGGCTACGAGACAATTGATTGAAACAACTTCTTTCTGTGAAAGAATCAAGAATGATAAAGAACAGATTAAAGTGACTTGCAAAAGAAGTAAATGTGATGTGATTTAAAAAAAAAACATTTTTGCACAACAAGTGGTTTGGGCCTGGAATGCACTGTTTGGAAATGTGATAAATGTAGGTTCAATCAAGACATCCAAATGGACATTTGATTATTTCTTTAAGAGAAATAATATGTAGGGCTATGTGGAAATGGCAGGAGAATGACATTAAATCATATTGCTTATTTGAAGAGCCAGTGCAAATATGATAGGATGAATGGCTTTCTTCTGCATAAGAATTCTGCACTTCTGTGATAACGGTTCTGTGTTTCGAAGTTCCTATCTATAAAACCTTGATGCATTCCTGCAGTACATTTGTACATACTGTGCATTAGTGGTTGAGGGAATGAATTCTTGTGAATGGGATGTCAATCAAGCAGGCTGCTTGGTCCTGGATGGTGTTGAGCTGCTTGAGTATTGTTGGAGCTGCACTCATACAGGCAAGCGTAGAGCATTCCATCACACACCTAACTTGAAGTTTGTGGACAGGATCTGGGGAGCCAGAATGGGAGTTATATCCTAGCCTCTAACCTGCTCTTGTACCCAAAGGATTTATATGCTTAGTCCAATTCAGTTTCTGGTAAACCCAAGATATTGATATTGGGGGATTCAGTGATGGTAACACCATTAAAAATCAAGGGATAATGGTAAGATGGTTATTGCCTGGTACTTGTGTAGTTCAAGTTGTATAAAACGTTGGTTAGACCTCATTTGGAATAGTGTGTCCAGTTCTGGTTGCCTTACTACTGGAAGGACGTGGAGACTCTGGAGAGAGAGTGCAGAGGAGGTTTACCAGGATGCTGCCTGGTATGGAAGGTCTGAGTTACGAGGAGAGGTTAGGCAAATTGGGACTGTTTTCCTTAGAAAGACGTAGACTTAGAGGAGATCTAATAGAGGTGTACAAGATTATGAGGGGTATAGATAGAGTAAACAGGGTTAAGCTTTTTCCTAGGATGGACTCAAATAGCACGAGGGGTCACGGGCTTAGGGTGAGGGGGGTAAGGTATAATTTGGATGCTAGAGGGAGTTTTTTCACACAGAGGGTGGTGGGGGTATGGAATGCGCTGCCAAGTAAAGTGGTGGAGGCAGGTACTCTGGAGTTATTTAAGAAATACTTAGATGGGCACATGAATAGAATGGGAATGGAGGGGTATAGAAAACTGATTTAAAATAGGGATCATGAGCCTTGGGAGTTCCTGGGAAGTGTGTAAATAGTCGATGATATTGATGTATTTGTTTTATTTTAAGGGTACTTCGGTCCGCCTTGTTGTTTAACAAGGGGCATACACGCGATGGGTTGTGAGAGGGCTGCTCTTGGATTTTTCAAGAGTAGCCTAGTACTTCACATCGTTAGTGTACACTTGACCTGGACTATTTGATGGGCAACACGACAGCTCAGTGACTATTGCTGTGCTGTGCAGATACATGGATTTGGGCCTGTGTCAGTGGCAGTTCATGCATTCTCCCTGTGCTTGCGTGGGTTTTCTCCGGATGTTCTGGTTTCCTCCCACATCCCAAAGGTGTGCTGTTAGGCTGATTGGCAGAACAAATTCTCCCTAAATTGTCTCCAATTTGGTTCCAATGCATAGATCTATAAACATAGACAGGGATCGTGGGTAGAAGTGGGTATCTCTCCCCTCTCATTGGGCCGAAGGCCTGTTCCCAGTGCTGTTTCGTTCTTTGTTCTTTTTTGAACATTACTTGTCAACCAAAATGCAGTCTTACTGCATTTGCACTGGACTGTTTTAGCATTTGAAGAGTTGTGAACTGAAAGTTATGCAATCATCAGCCAAAACCCCCACTTCCGACCTTATGAAGGAAGGAAGGTCATTGATGAAGCAACTGATGATCATTGGACCTCATACACTACTTTGGGGAGTTCCTGCAGTAATATTCTGGATCTTAGATAACTGACCTTCAATAATAACAATCATCTTAATTTGTGCAAGGTATGACTCCATTAGCAGAGAGTTCCTCTCAGCGATTCTCATTAACTCCAATTTTGCAAGGGCTAATTGATGATACACTTGCTCCAATGCTGCCTTGATGTCAAGGCAGTCATTCTCAGCTCACCACTTGCATTCAATTCTTTTTTCCAAATTTGACCCGAGACTGTAATGAGGTCAGGAGCTGAATGGCTCTTGTGGAAAACAAATTGAGGGTGGAGTTCTCCCATCCTGGGACTAAGTTCCTTTGTGGAGCTGGAACACACAGTGTTCCTGCTACAGAGGCTGGCGGCGAGTCATTCAGCCAACCTATTTAATTATGCAACTGGCATTTTTGCACTATAATCTGTAGCAGGGCAGAACTGATGGCACTTAATCCATCGTCATATTGGGGTAACATATTGAAAATGCACCGAACATTGCTGAATCATTATTGGAGAAAGAAGGAGGCGGCTAAGGGGGGATCTTATTGAAGCATATAAGATAATTAGAGGTTTGGATAGGGTGGACAGTGATAGCCTTTTTCCTAGGATGGAGAAAGCTAGCACGAGGGGACACAACTTTAAATTAAGGGGTATGAGTTATAGGACGGATATCAGAGGTAGGTTCTTTACTCAAAGAGTGATTAGGGAGTGGAATGCCCTGCCTGCAGCTGTTGTAGATGCGCCAAGTTTGGTGGCGTTTAAGAGGTTAGTTGATAAGTATATGGATGAGAAGGGAATGGTTTAGTTAGGAGGGGCATTGCTTTTTATTTTGGTCGGCACAACATCGAAGGCCGAAGGGCCTGTTCTGTGCTGTATTGTTCTATGTTCTATGTTCTATGTTCTAAGATGAACCTCCAGAAAATGAAAATAGACATCTTGAGAAAGTAAACAGATACATTGGAACATTCTGAGGCTGGAAAATGGACTTCCTTCAGATGCAGAATCTGGACAAACCATCAGTTGATGCTACCACCTACACACACTGAAGTGCTCCAAGGTCCCGAATTGCTGGTGGTCCATGTCCTGAACTCCAGAGACAGCTCCAGACGTTGTTCAGGTGAGCTCTGACATTTGCACACTGTTGTTCCAGAAATGTTTTGCACCAGCTTGTTTTCCTGCCAGCATTGTGGAGAGTTGGATGTGAGGGCCGGGCCTTCATTTGCATCCCATCCGTGGTATACAAATCACACTAGCCCTGTGAAAGATCCTACGACAAATTTCACACCAACATAAAACTGACTTCTGCCGACTTCTACCCCTTGGCCATTGGATCCACCGGCAAAGGCTTGAGAGAATTCTGTCCTAAGTTACAGTGAGTACTGTGGCACTATGTACAGCTCTGGTTACCCTATTTAAAACGGATATTATTAAACTAGGAAGAGTGCAAAAAAGATTTATTAGGATGCTACTGGGACTTGATTGTTTGAGTTATAAAGACAGGCTGGATAGACTGGTATTTTTTTGTCTAGAGTGTGGAAGGTTGAAGGGCGATCTTATAGAGGTCTATAAATTTATGAGGGGCAAAGATCAGCCAGATAGATAATAATATTTTCCGAAAGGTAAGGGAGTCTAAAACTAGAGGGCATAGATTTAAGGTGAGAGGGGAGAGATACAAAAGTGTCCAAGATAGGGTGGTGAGTGTCTAGAACAAGCTGCCAGAGTAGTGTAGAAGTGGGTATGATTTTATCTTTTAAAAGTATTTAGACAATTACATGGATAAAATGGGTATGGAGGATATGGGCCAAATGCAGGCAATTGGGACTAGCTTCAGAGTTTTAAAAAAAAAAGGCAGCCTGGACAATTTGTGCCGAAGGGCCTGTTTCCATGCTATAAACTTCTATGATTCTATGACTATGAGTAAGTTATTGCTAAGCCCTATTGATGATCCCTTCCATCATTTTACTGATGATTGAAAGTAGACGATAGAGTGGTAGTTGGATTTGTCCTGCTTTTTGTGATAGCATGAATTGGGAGACATGGTGCTGCCTATGACTGTGCTCCACCTAGCATGGAACATTGTGCACCCTGCACCAAAAATGCTGAAGATGCTATATGACCACTTGGAGGTGATCTAGCTTCTATGATGCCAGCTCCAGTTCACTACAAATCCAATTTTTGCTCCCTAATTATTTTATAAATTTTGCTTTCAATTTGATATTGGCCTTTGAAGTGAAGCAAGGGCAAGATCCATAGGAAAGAAAAGGATAGTAGTTATAAACAAGCTGGTAAGGTTAATAGGGACTGTTGTGAGTTGGGAATGGGAAATGTGATGGTTAATTCAGGTGAAGCACCCTTTAAATCATAGACTTGTGAATGATCTGGTGCTGTTTTTCCTGTGTTTTCACTTCCTTCTCCTTGATTTGCTTCTCCTGCAGTTGTTTCTGCCCAGATACTAGTAAAGACTATTCCTTAATGATGAAAAGATTGTGGCACTTTCAGCAGATGACCACAAATATGGACATCTTTTGAGAGGAGATACATTGTGAAGTTTGTTTGGTGCAAGAGTTGTTTTGAGTACGCTGATTGTTTGTTCAATAATGTTCACGATGGCAGTATAGCTCCAAAACCAGAAGTGGGTTGGCATAAGGCATTTTGTGTTTGAAATTTTTAATATTTTTACTTCCCACTTGACCTAAGCTCCATTTTGGGGAAATTAAATTGTCCCCGTGTTTCTAACAAAATTGTGGTAATAGGATTTTCAGAGAATATTTCTATGTGAAAATGCTTCCTGTACAATGCCCTACACCTGTCCCTTCTTCTGACAGCTCCCCATACTTTCCTCCTTGCCTATCCTCCTCTATTTGCAAATGCAATTCCTGTGTTTACAGCTAGATTATTTGTGAGGCAAAGCACAAAATTGCAAAAGCAGCAACAAAAATCTAAATATTGAACAATAGTTGGAAAGACCAGCAACTAATCTGTTATAATTGCATGTTTACTTTAAATAGCACTTGTGAGGGGGTCTTCCCATTGGTCCATGCTATATTGTGCTGTGCAAATGAAGCGCTGTGTCATTTGAAAATGTACAAAAAATGCAATGCCACAAATTACAAAAATAATTTTTCACATTTATTATTGCCAGCATGTACTCCTGCCACAAGTGTGACTTCTACTACCAATATGATGGGTGCTACACCTTCAGCCAAAATTGTGTAATTATTTTTAGCCTGTGATTTTGGGACTTTGTAGACTAATTGCATGGCTGAATTTATAGGCCATTAATCTTTTAAGAAATACAGCATGGGTTAACAGTGGTTGTGGTCTGAATACAAAGTAATTATTGTGTTTGCCATTAAATTATTCACCTATATCTCATTAGATATTTTGGTCTGCAGTGTGGTTTTATGGCATCTTCAGAGTCTGCGTTGTTAGTATGTCATTGATATAGAACTTGGTTGAATGATTTCAATTTTCTTTAATACAGGATTAAGGGATTGGTGAAGGATGTAACAAGGACAGTTAATGCAAACAGCTTGTGTGTAGTTTTGCAATGCAGCAGGATAAGAAAGTTTCTGAAATTGCTGTGCAATTAACTCATCCCTTGCATTTCTGGCAGAAAGGCATGAAGGTAGCCGTGCTTACTCTTGTCCTTCCTCACCTTTGTGCTGGTCTTCCTCATCTGATGGGGATTGCTCTAATTGCTATACTCTCTCCAGTGCAGCCCTCTAGAACGCCATGTTCCATAGGATGTAGCAAACAATAATGGACTGTGGGGCATATTGTCAGGAGCTCTTAGAACATAAGAAATAGGAGCAGAAGTAGGCCATCTAGCCTGTCGAGCCTGCCCTGCCATTCAATAAGATCATGGCTGATCTGAAGTGGATCAGTTCCACTTACACGTCTGCTCCCCATAACCCTTAATTCCCTTATCGATCAGAAATCTATCTACCAGTAACTTAAACATATTCAATGACGTAGCCTCCACCACTTCAATGGGCAGAGAATTCCAGAGATTCACTACCTTCTGAGAGAAGAAGTTCCTCCTCAACTCAGTCAAAACTGCCTCCCCCTCCCCCCCCTTATTTTGAGGCTATGCCCTCTAGTTCACCTTTCCTTTCTTAGTGGAAAGAATCTCTCTACCTCAACCCTATCTAGTCCCTTTCATTATTTTATATGTCTCTATAAGATTATCCCTCAGCCTTCTAAACTCCAATGAGTACAATCTATTCAATGTCTCCTCATAAGATAATCCCCTCATCTCTGGTATCAACCTGGGGATCCTTCTCTGTACTCCCTCCAAGGCCAATATATCCTTTCACAAATAAAGGGACCAAAATTGCATGTAGTACTCCAGTTGCAGCCTCATCAGTGCCTTGTACAATTGCAGCAAGACCTCCTTGCTTTTATATTCTATCCTCCTTGCAATAAAGGCCAATATTTCATTTGCCTTCCTGATCACCTACTGCACCTGCAGACTGAGTTTTTGTGATTCATGCACAAGGACCCCAGGTCCCTCTGCACAGTAGCATGTTGTAATTTTTCTCCATTTAAATAATAGTCCATTTTACAATTATTTCTTCCAAAGTGGATAACCTCACATTTGCCAATGTTATACTCGATCTGCCAGATCCTCGCCCACTCACTCAGCCTATCCACATTTCTCTGTAGACTTTCCGCTTCCTCCAAGTAATTCGCTTTCGCACTCATCTTTGTGTCATCAGCAAACTTTGTTATTCTACACTCAGATTGTCTATGTATAAGCTAAACAATTGAGGCCCCAACACCGATCCCTGCGGCATGCCACTAGTCACCAACTGCCAACCAGAAAAGCACCCATTTATTCCAACTTTCTGCTTCCTGTTAGATATGATATACAGATGCCGGCGTTGGATTGGGGTGGTAAGAACTCAGTAAGAATTTAGCAACACCAATTTATAATCCAACCGATTTATTTGATAGTAAAAACGTGAGCTTTCGACTCCTGTGTCTTCCTCAGGCAAATGCAGTGTTCTGGTCTGCAATAGCACACATCAGCACAGACAGTCAGAGATTGCTGATTAGAATGCGAATCCTTACATCTAACCTGCTATTGAAGTGTTAAAGTGGCGAACAATGTGTGTGAAGGGAATCCTGAGCATTGTTGGAGAATTGTGTGTTTTCTCCAGACAGCACAGTAAGTGAGGTTTTTTGCTAACCCAGGCAAGTTACGGGGGTTACAGATAGTGTGTCATGAAGCCAAGATCCCTGTTAAGACCGTCCTCATGTGTGCGGAGCTTGGCTATCAGTCTCTGCTCAGCGACTCTGCGCTGTCGTGTATCACGAAAGCCCCCTTGAAGAACATGGGGCTTTCAAGGGGGCTTTCGTGATACACGACAGCGCAGAGTCGCTGAGCAGAGACTGATAGCCAAGCTCCGCACACATGAGGACGGTCTTAACAGGGATCTTGGCTTCATGACACACTATCTGTAACCCCCGTAACTTGCCTGGGTTAGCAAAAAACCTCACTTACTGTGCTGTCTGGAGAAAATACACAATTCTCCAACAATGCTCAGGATTCCCTTCACACACATTGTTAGCCACTTTAACACTTGAATAGCAGGTTAGATGTAAGGATTCGCATTCTAATCAGCAATCTCTGACTGTCTGTGCTGATGTGTGCTATTGCAGACCAGAACACTGCATTTGCCTGAGGAAGACACAGGAGTCGAAAGCTCGCATTTTTACTATCAAATAAATCGGTTGGATTATAAATCTGTCCTGTTAGATGGCCAATCCTCAATCCACGCTAACACTTTACCCCCAACTCTGTGTATCCTAATCTTCTGCAGCAACCTTTTGTGAGGCATCTTATCAAACGACTTCTGAAAATCTAAAAACACCACATCTACCAGTTCCCTTCTGTCAACCGCACTTGTTACATCTTCATAAAAATCCAGCAAATTTTTCAAACACAACTTTCTCTTCATGAATCCATGCTGTGTCTGCTTGATCAAACCATTCTTTTCCAGGTGTCCTGCTATTTCTTCTTTAATGATGGATTCCAGCATTTTCCCAATTATGGACATTAAGCTAACCGGCCTGTAGTTACTCACCTTTTGTCTACTTTCTTTTTTAAACAGCAGCATAACAGTAGCTGTTTTCAAATCAGCCAGCACTTCCCCAGAGTCCAGCGAATTTTGATAAATAACTACTAATGTATCTGCTATTATTTATGTCATTTCTTTCGGTACTCTGGGATGCATTCCATCTGAGCTGGGGACTTGTTTACCCCTTCAGTCCCATTAGTCTACCAAAGCGCTATCTCTTTAGTAACAGTAATTGTATTAAGGACCTCACCTCCTACTAACCCTCGATTGTTAAGATTCGGTAAGCTATTTGTATCCTCCTCTGTGAAGACCGACATAAAAAACTTATTTAAAGTCTCAGCCATTTCCTTGTTTCCCACTATTAAACCCCCCCTCTAGTCTTCCAAGGATTCAACATTCACTCTAGCCACTCTCTTCCTTTTTATATATTTGTTAAAGCTTTTACTATCATTTTTTATATTTTGAGCTAGTTTAGTTTCATAATCTACCTTTCCTTTCTTTATTGCTTTCTTAGTCATTCTTTGTGGTTTTTTTAGAGCTTTCCCAATCTTCTAATTCTCCACTATTTTTGGCCACTCTGTACACATCAGTTTTTAATTTAATACTCTCCTTTTGGGAACTTTAGGGCTATCTAGTAGCCCCATGACACATGGTTCTGATTTTAGCAGTGCAGTTCAGGTGCAGTGGGTTTGGGGAATGATCACACAAAGCATCAACATGCAGGTTTTGCTTTTCTGCTGGCAAAATTCTGTCCCATTCCTGGAAAGGCCAATACTGTGGGGAATAGTTGAGCGTCACAGCACAAAAATGGTGAAAGCTGCCTGGGAAGCTTGCACATCCTGATTTTGTACTTGAAAATGAAGTTACGCAGTGGAATCATTGCTCTCCCAAATTATGCGAGCTGTTGGCTGATTTGTTGACAGTTTGATGGATTTCATGTTCCTAGGTGTGAGCAAAGCCAGCCATTGCTGCAAAATCTCTGTTAAATTTGATGGGGAAGTGATGTACTGATTGACATTGGTGAACAGGTTATTGTGAAGTATTTGATGCAAAACATTATAGCCCACCAACTCCCATTTCCACCAACCTTGAATTTAGGCTCCCTTGCTACTGTGGTGCATTTTGCATTTGTATCCATTGGGTAATTAATCCATGCCTTGCTATGCTACAGTTTGGTTTTGTTGTTTCTTGAGGCTACAAAGGTTTGTGACAACCTGCTTGGAGAAGCGCAGTGTCTTCATCCACTGTTCCTTAAAACAATCAGCAAAGTGACTCTTGGTCTTCAGATCTTATACACTGTATTTGACCTTAAATAAAAATGCTGCATAAAGTCAGAGGGGTTGGCAGAATCTGTGGAAAAGAAGAGCTGAAGAGAGGTAGAAATGTGATGAATTATATGGTTGGAGATATACTTTTTATTGATATTTCTTTAAAATCAGGCCAAATGCTGAGAAGTTGGTTGATTCATAATCATCATGAATTAGAATAGCAGGTAGAATGGTTAATGACAACTTTAACCACAAAATTAATTTGTGTAGCTAGAGTAGAGATAACAATGTGCAGGATCTGGGAATTATGAACAGAATATTAAAATATTTCACTGTCCCTAAGCCAAGCAGTTCCTTCTGATCCTGCTTTGTCGAATGCATATAGGCCTCCGCTGAATCTGTAACTTGAACGCTCTTCTGTGGTATGGTCTCTCTCTCTCTCTCCGGCATGTAGTATATATGAATTTTTAGGAAGTAGCTTTTGGAAGATCATTTGTGCATAAGTTAAACAAAGTTAGAGCCAGTAATGAGCCTTGGGGGAATCCATCGACTTGGCTATTCCATGTAATTTTTGCCTGACAAGATACCTTTAATTGTTCAATGGTGTTCTGATGCTTTTGGGGGGAGGAGACTGAGGATGAGGTAGTTGCTGTGGCAGCTTCAGGCAGACATCAGTGTGTCAAACAATGTCATAGGCAGCTATGAGGTCAAGGAATACAGCACCCATTTTCAAGTTTTCTGAAAACCGTTTTGTCAGTGATAAAGACCAACCTCATAATAATCTTAAACGAGTAAGAGATATAAAACTTTAGATTGTAACTGGAATAATAAACATTAACAGGTCCCAGATCTTCTTTTGATGTGCACTGTGAAAGTTGCAAATCACCAATTTTCCCATTTCAGATGTGTTCCAGAGTGGTTGCTCCAGAGAAACTTATGCACAGAGTCAAGCATTGGAAAAGTACATACACTGAGAAGGACCAAATTCAACTCTACGAGTTCATGGACTTATTATTACTGTAAGTGTTGAAACTCCACTATAGTATTACTTTCTCCTTTAGTCTTTCTTTTGAAGAAAGATACCAGGTTGTAGACTGGGCAGGATTGAGGTTCATGAGGAGGTGTTAGCGAATCTTGAGGGTATGAAAATTGATAAGTCCCCTGGGCCAGATGGGATTTACCCTAGGATTCTCTGGGAGGCTAGAGAGGAGATTGCAGAGCCTTTGGCTTTGATCTTCATGTCGTCGTTGGCTACAGGTATAGTGCCGGAAGACTGGAGGATGGCAAATGTTGTCCCTTTGTTCAAAAAGGGGAGTAGGGACCATCCTGGAAATTATAGACCGGTGAGCCTGACTTCTGTTGTGGGCAAGGTCTTGGAAAGAATTATAAGGGATAGGATTTATAAGCATCTAGAGAGAAATAAATTGATTAGGGATAGTCAGCACGGTTTTGTGAAGGGTAGGTCGTGCCTCATAAACCTTATTGAGTTTTTTGAGGAGGTGACCAAAGAGGTAGATAAGGGTAAGGCAGTTGATGTAGTGTATATGGATTTTAGCAAAGCGTTTGATAAGGTTCCCCATGGTAGGCTACTGCAGAAAGTGCAGATGCATGGGATTGAAGGTGATTTAGCAGTTTGGATTAGGAATTGGCTCGCTGATAGAAGACAGAGGGTGGTGGTTGATGGGAAATATTCAACCTGGAGTGCAGTTACAAGTGGTGTACCTCAAGGATCTGTTTTAGGGCCACTGCTGTTTGTCATTTTTATAAATGACCTAGATGAGGGTGTAGAGGGTTGGATTAGTAAATTTGCTGACGATACCAATGTGGGGGGAGTTGTAGACAGCGAGGATGGATGTTACAGTTTGCAGAGGGACATAGGTTGCAGAGCTGGGCCGTGAGGTGGCAAATGGAATTCAATACGGATAAGTGTGAGGTGATTCACTTTGGTAGGAATAACAGGCATATGAAATATAGGGCTAATGGAAGGACCCTTAATAGTGTTGTCGAGCAGAGGGATCTTGGGGTACAAGTACATAGCTCTTTGAAAGTTGGCACCCAGGTTGATAAAGTTGTTAAGAAGGCGTACGGTGTGTTAGCTTTTATTGGTAGAGGGATTGAATTTAGGAGCCGTGAGGTTATGATACAACTGTACAAAACTCTGGTGCGGCCGCACTTGGAGTATTGCATACAGTTCTGGTCGCCGCATTATAAGAAAGATGTGGAAGCATTGGAAAAGGTGCAGAGTAAGTTTACCAGGATGTTGCCTGGTATGGTGGGAAGACCTTATGAGGAAAGGCTGAGGGACCTGAGGTTATTTTCATTAGAGAGAAGAAGGTTACGCGGTGACCTAATTGAGGCGTATAAGATGATCAAGGGATTGGATAGGGTGGATAGTGAGAGCCTTTTTCCTCGGATGGTGATGACCAACACGAAGGGACATAACTTTAAATTAAGAGGTGGTGGTTTTAGGACAGATGTCAGAGGCAGGTTCTTTACACAGAGGGTGGTGAGGGCGTGGAATGCCCTGTCTGCAGCAATTGTGGACTCGCCTACTTTGGGGGCATTCAAATGGTCGGTGGATAGACATATGGATGATATTGGAATAGTTTAGGTTAGAGGGTCCACTGGCTGGCGCAACATCGAGGGCCGAAGGGCCTGTACTGCGCTGTAATGTTCTATGTTCTATCTATGAATATTATTTTTATCATGTAAAAAACATGGGAACCAGGAGTCAGCTAATCAACAGCTCAAGCCTGCTCCATCATTCATCCAGTTTATGGCTGATGGATATCTCAACTTTATTTACCCACCTTTCATCTGTACTCCTTAAAACCTTTGTCCAATGAAAATGTATTAAACTCAACCTTTAAATTTTAATTAACCCAGCAGTCACTTTTTTTTTGGGAGAGTTCCAGATTTTGACGACCTATATGTGAAGATATAGGGGATTATTCTCACAAAAAAAACCCAAAATGCCCACTGGGCAGAAAATGGAAGATTCCCACAGGTCAGCCCCAATCACCAGCTTCCCATAGTCAGCTCAATCCACCCCGCCTACCCCCCCCCCCGCCCCCCCAACCCCATACATATGCAGTCCTGATCCCACTTCCCCAATATTCAGCCTCTGTCTGCACCAGAAGGGTGATCATGCCTTGTCCTTGTTGGTGGGGACCAACTTTAATTGTTGCTGGTGGGAACCTCTCCTGGTGTGCAGGAGACACTAGGGAGCCCAGGCCAGTAATTATGCAGAAATGTGCATTTTCACATTGTAATCAGCCTCGTGCTGAATTCTGGTGCTTTGCTTATTATGTCAAAAAAATGGCCTGGGAGACTTGTGATTGATCAAAATACCAGTCACAAGTCCTGCTACAGGCCACCTCCACTGATGTCTCTTGAGTAGCGCTGTGGGCTGGAAAAATTGCCCTGTACTTTTTGATGCCACCCCTGGAGTGGTTAATTAGAGTTAAAATTAACTCTAATTTTAAGATTTAGCATCTTCGTTTAAGATTTTTACAGTAGACGAAGTAGTTTCTCTTTCTCTTCTACCCTGTTGAATCCTTTTCTCATTTTATGTGTCTCAATTCGATCACCCCTCACTTTTTAAATACAGGTCAAGTTTGTCTTTGCAAACCAAGATTGTGTTAAGGGTTAAGAACTTAATATGTAAGTTTCCAATTCAAAATTACAATTCCTGAATCTAGAGAACCTTCCAACATCACGATTGACACAATTTCCTCATTTATCTGTTATAATAACTGAAGACCGAGGTTAGAAACCAAATAGAGATGCATCTATCATAAGTTCTATTATTTCTCTACTGCTGTTTTTTTTTGCATAATAGAAAAGCAATGTTCCTCCCCTTAACTTATTTTTATGTGCCCTTGAATTGCTGGCATTCTGTGCTCTTTCTCTACTGTGAAAACTCACAAGTTTTGTTTAATTTATTTAAAAGTCTGCCATTTATTAATTATTCATCACAGTTTCACTTGCATCTGCTTTTAAAGGGCCAACATTTTCACCTACAATTCTCTGGAAGCACCATTCAGCTGGCACAAACTCACCATAGGGAATGACCCTTGTGTTAGAACAGGCTGGTCCATGGCTCAATCAAGTTGAGATCAAAATTTAAATCTGAGCAGTGAGCTACAGATACGTGATATCACTGAACAGATGTGAATTTCTGACCACTTTTGTAGCAGTAAAGATCGCATGAAGGACTGGCGGTGGATTGATGATGAACAGGAACTGAGTCTTTGTAGAGCCGGAAGGATGATTATTCTTCTATTATGCCTGTTTATTTTATTCAAGGATAAGCATTATATAACTACACACTTTGACCTGATAAGTATCCTTGATGCATATCACTTCCCTGTCCAGCATGGAACACATCTGAAACCGAGTAGAGCAGGAGATCAAACTTGTATCCTTCTTATACTGAATGAGCTTCTGACATTGGAGCTTCTAAGTTTATTAAGTGTATTTGTATTATAGTTTTGTCCTTGGAGATCAGCTGTTTGTTCAAATCTCAATATAAGAACATGTTGCTTTTCACTCTCTCTGACTCATACTTCACAAATGTGACAAAATTCCTGCAGTGTTGAAACTATGCAGTTCAGGCATTAAAATAGCAACAGTTCCATTCAGAAACTAGGCAAATATTTAATTTATTTATTTATTAGCCACAAATAGGCTTACATTAAAATTGGAATGACGTTATTGTGAAAATCCCCTGGTCGCCATACTCCGGTGCCTGTTCGGATACGCTGAAGGAAAATTTAGTAAGGCTGATGCACCTAATCAGCATATCTTTCCATGTGGAGGAAACTGAGGCACCCAGAGGAAACCCATGTAGACATGGGAGAACATGCAAATTCCGTAGAGACAGTGACCTAAGTCAGCAGTCAAACACAGGTCCCTGATACTGTGAAGCAGCAGTGCTAGGCACTGTGTCGCCCCTCTATCCCCCTTATCCATCCCTCCTCCTACTACCCAGACAGATTGTGACCCCTGCACCTTCCCCACAGATCGTCTGCAGAGTGGCAGCAGAACATCCTCCTCTGCTGCCAGAGATCCATCTACTCAACCCCCCCCATCAGTGAGCAATTGAGCCTCATCCCATCCTCACCAGAGATACATCTTATCCTCCTCCTCCTCCTCCTCTGTCTCTTTTCCACCCCCCCCCCCCCCAGAAAATGATTTGGCCTCATTCCCCTCCTCCCACCCCACCCCGAGAATGATATGGCCTCATTTCCATCCTCCCCCCCGGATCTTCTCCAGAGAGTGATCTGGCCTCACTCTCCTGGTGAGCGTTTAATGGGAACAGTGTAGAGGGAGTTTAACTCTGTATCTAACCCCATACTGTGCCTGTCCTGGGAGTGTTTGATGGGGACAGTATAGAGGAAACTTTTACTCTGTATCTAACCCTGTGCTGTATCTGTCCTGGGGATGTTTGATGGGGGAAAGTGTAGAGGGAGCTTTACTCTATATCTAACCCCTTGCTGTAGCTGTCCATCAGTATTCTGTAAACTGAGTGTGTGCCTTTATATGCCCTGTTTGTGATTGGAACTTCCCACTCACCTGACAAAAGAGCAACGCTCTGAAAGCTAGTGGCATTTGCTACCAAAAAAACCTGTTGGACTTTAACTTGGTGTTGTGAGACTTTATACTGTGCTCACTTGCACCCCCACCCCCCCCCAAAGGGGCATCTGACTTGCCTCCCTCCCCCACCACAACCAGACAATAATCGGCTGTCCCTCCCCCGCCGCCAGACAACAACTGGTACCCCCCCTCCCCCCACAAAACAATGACTGGCCTTCTCCACCCCCGCCAGACAATGATCGGACTCCCCACCCCCACCAGAAAATGATCTGGCTTACTTCCCTCTGCCCCCAAGCCGGAGAATGATTTGACCTGCCCCACCCCAATCTGAGTCAGAGAGCCATTGGAAGCTCTGAACTCGCCTCTTCAGGAACAGAAGCGCCCGATTCAGACTTTTATTCAGCATGTTCATTTTGGAGCAATTCTGGATCGCTGAATGTGGTGATAAAGGGGGAAATGTTGATAAAGTTGGATAGGCAGTTTATTAATTCAATTTAAATGCATGCAAATGCATTTAAATCGCCGTTGCACCTGTTTCGGGTGTGAATTAGATCACAGCCATTTCTGGGTCTCAGTAAAGTGGCAATCTGCATGGATGCAGGCGCAGACATGGATCACATTAACACCCTCATACTCAACTTTACCACATTTTTGTAGCTGTTTTCCAAATGATAAAATGGGGCCCATTGTGCCCAATTGTAGGAGAGGCAAATTGAAGATGGACACACCCTTTTTTGGCAATAGGTGCTATAAATCAAGTAAGTTTAATTGACAGACCGTGGAGTACACGAAGGTAAGTGGATAGGATATGGAGGTTGGGGAAGGGGAGGCTCAACCATTGGGGAAATTGGGGCATTAATCATTTGGGGGTATGGGAATGGGTGGGTGTTAGGCATGGGGGAGTATTGTTGGGAATAGGAGTGTTGTGTCAGTTTGGGGAGCCAGGCCTGTAGGATGCGGGAGTCAGGTTGGAGAAGTTGGTTTGCATTTCAAGATAATTATCATGAAAATGCTTACCTATGAAATTCCAAGAGGGGTTCCCAGCCATCTTTTGCGTGTCCCCCATTCTGACACTGAGGAGTTGTGTTTTTATTAATTCTTTCATGAGATCTAAGTGTCACTGACGAGGATTTATTGTCCATCCCTAATTCCCCTTGAATTGTTTTGCCTGCCACACCATTTCAATGGGCAGTTAACAGTCAACCGCATTGCTGTGGATCTGGAGTTATATGTAGGTCAGACCAGATAAGGATGGCAGATTTCCTTCCCTTAAGGGCTTTAGAGAACCAAATAGATTTTTATAATAATTAGAATAGCTTCATGATAACCAATACTGAAACTAACTTTCATATTCCAGATTATTAATCACATTTAAATTCCACCAACTGCTATGATTTAAACCCCTGTTCCCAGAACATTAGCTTGGGCCTTTGGATTAGAGTTCAATGACATTGTCACTACCCACCATCTCCCTTTTATGTTCCTTGAAAACCTTCAGGTTGTCAGCTGACAGAATGAAATAGTAAGCAATTTTTTTTTAAGATTAAATGGATCAGACTTTTAAATGCCTTAATAGTTTCCTTTGACAGTTGTTTCTGACAATTTTGACAGTTGATCTTGGCAGATATGTTGACAGTTCCAACATGTCTGACATTAATGAGTGTATGCATTTTTACACGTCAACTTTTAACAATTCCAACTGGCATCTCATCTATCTCACCTGACCTCCAACAAAGGGCATCTGACTTCCCTCAAAGGTGTTCCAGGACCAGATTGAAAGGGATACCTTACTTCTCCAAATGATATCCTGGCTATCAAAACAAATTCATAATATTCAGACTTGCTCATACCTGATCTAATCTGCACAACTTAAGTTTCATTACCCTATCAAAATCCCACTTCAATGGAGGCACTGATGGTTTAAATGGCCAGCTGTTTCCATAAAACCAAGCATGAATGAAACGTATTCCATGCACAATTGCAGCCTCTCAAAAATGGCAATTGCCATGTTCAGAAAAAGTCATACAATTTTTAGCCATTTATTCTATTCTTGCCATGACAAATCGCCTATCATGTTGGAAATGTAGGCTCATGTCTTTATTTATGAAGCTCACAAACCAATATACTTTGTTAACTACTCTCTCAGTATGGCTTGACAGCTTCAAAAATTCTATGCACATAATCTGTCTGGTCCCTCTATTCCTGTACCCTTTTTAGAATGATCCGATTTCCTCTCCCTCTTCCTGCTGTCAAGGTGCATCAGCTCATGCTTCTCTGTATTAACTTTGATCTGCCCTTTGTGTGTCCTTTCTGATAGACTATTCATGTCCTGTTACAATCAATTGGTATCATTTTACCTTCCAGCCACTCCTTAAAGTTTGGAGCCTTTCAACAAACTTTGAAACTTTATTCTATATTCCAATGTTCAAGTCATATAAAAATACCAAAAGAAAACTGATCCTAGCACTGACTCTTGCGGAACACCACTGGAACACCATCCAGTTTTTCATCCAAGCTGACACTGACCATTCTATGCATTCTCTTAGACACAATTTTGTTAACCAATCTATTCAAAGCTTTTCTTAAAATCCATACAAACAATATTATTTGCATTTTCTCCGATCTCCTCTGTTCCTTCAACAAAAAACTCAGTTAGATTAGTGAGGCATTCTCATATTATCTACCTGTCCATCATCTTTTCCACTTCAGTTTCCTTCTCAACCTCTTGCGCTGGATTTCAATTCTTCCCCCTCCCCCACTGTGCTTGTTGAGTAGCATAGCGGGGTGGGAAATATGCACTGAAGTGCAAAAACGCAAAACATGCCTGGCACTGGGCCTTCCACAATCCTCCCAGGCCATTTTTTCCAGTACAATGCAACGCTAACTTAAATGTTTGAGTTTGTTTCCATAGAATTAGCAAGTTAGGCATGGCACTTTTCCTCCTCCAGTACCACCACCACCCCCGACCCCCCACCCAAGCTTGACATCATGCTGGTGTCATTTACAGCCAGTCTATAAAAGTCTAGGTCAGGCACAAAAAGAGCAATGGAAAGTGAGGAAGCAAATTCCATTGAGCAACAGCCCCTGGAATGCAGTAGTTGGACTCACATTCCAAACATTATTCTGTAAATTGAGTTTGTTTCTTTATATGCCCTGTTTGTAAACGGACCTCCCACTCATCTGATGAAGGAGCAGCACTCTGAAAGCTGGTGCATTTGCTACCTGATAAACCTGTTGGACTTTAACTTGGATATCTATTGCCTGCTGAAGACCATGTCTGAGATGTTCAAGTCAGGTGACCTTAACCTACATAAGAAAGCTATTTATGGATTTATGGAAATCCATTAAAGATGCCAAAAAACAGTACGACCAAGCTAGAATCCCAAAGTAGCCACACAGACTCCTGCCGACAATGGCAAGGTCTGCAAGACATATCAGGCTACAAGATGAAGGGAGATAAAATCGCCAGTTCCAATGCACCCCTCCCTGATGAGTTCAACATATTTAATGCCCGTTTTGACAAGAAGTCAGCAAGACCACATTCTTCATCCCAGTAGCCTCATACAAACCTGTATCCAAAGTCACCATTGCCACCTTCAGAGCAGCCTTCTCAGAAGTCAACCCATGGAGAGCAACTGGCCCAGATGGAATATCTGGATGAGCATTCAGGTCCTGCTCAGACCAGCCGGCAGGGGTTTTCGCAGACATCATCAATCTCTCTTTACACCAATCTGAGGTCCCTATCTGCTCCAAGAAGAACATTACCTTGGTACCAAAGAAAAGCCAGATAGTTTGTCTTAATGAGTATGGTCCAGTGGCTCTGACATCCATCATTATGAAGTGCTTTGAAGGTTAGTCACAGTGCAAATCAATTCCTGCCTTTCAGAGTGGTTGGATCCACTACAGTTCGCTTATTGCCGCAACAGGTCCACAGAAGGTGGCATCTCTCTGGCCCTAACTCAACCCTGGAACACCTAGATAACAAAGACACCAATGTCAGACTCCTACTCATCGACTATAGCTCAGCCTTCAGAATTATTATTTCTATGAGACTCATCTTCAAATTTCATGGCCTGGGGCTCGGCTCCTCCTTCTGTAACTGCATCCTCGATTTCCTAACTCACAGACTGCAGTCAGTAAGGATAGGCAACTACACTTCCTCCACAATTATTCTCAACACCAGTGCTCCACAAGGTTGTGTCCTCAACCCCTTACTATTTTCCTTATACGCCTTTGACTGTATAGACAAATTCCCCTCCAACTCAATTTTCAAGTTTGCTGATGACACCACTGTAGTGGATCAGATCTCAAATAATGACGAGACACTGTATAAGAAAGAGATTAAGAATCTGGTGCAATAACAATAATCTCTTCCTCAATGTCAACAAAATGAAGGACCCAGTCATTGACTTCAGGAAGCATAGTGGAGGGCATGCCCTTTTCTATATCAATGGGGACGAAATAGAAATGGCCGACAGCTTCAAGTTTTTAGGTGTCCAGATCACCAAAGCCTGACCTGGTCCCTCCATGCAGACGCTATAGTTATGAAAGTTAAGAAAGCCCACCAACACACATCTTTTCAGGAGACCAAGGAATTTGGCATGTTCACTACAACTCTCAGCCACTAGTGTTGTGATCTGGCAGGTGCAGAGTGCCATGTAAATCAAATCACAAAGGGAAGCTTGGCAGGCTATCATGACTCTTTTTGTTTTGTATTTTATCTCAAAAGATATGCGTACCTAAATCAGAAGCCACAAATTCCAATAAGATTTTTAGAAATTTAAAATATTGAATTAAAATTATCTATTGGTTTAAGATCATCATTAATTAACAGAACTATCTTTTCTGATCTTTCTGTGCTTCCAAAATGTCATGAATCCTTCAATATTTAGTTTCAATCTATGTCATCCTTTGTAATGCTTTCAGATTGCACTTAGTTATTTCCATTTGCCATCTCAGTTCATCTGTTTTCTTTTGAATGACAAGTGCATTTGCATACAGAGTTTTAGCTTTGTCCTTTTATTATTTTTGTAACCTCAAGCCTTGGTTGCTAATTTACTCTTAGATTTCTACTCCCTGTGCATCATAAAAAGCGTTCTTTTTGGATGTATCACAGCTCAGTATGGCTCCTACTCTGTCCAAGATTGCAAGAAACTACAAAGAGTTGTGAATAAAACCCAGACCATCATTCAAGCCAGCCCCCCTCATCCATTGACACTGTCTACACTTTCTGCTGCCTCGGAAAAGCAGCCAGCATAATCAAGGACCTCCACCCACTCCGAACACACACACTTCCACTTTCTTCTATCAGGAAAAAGATACAAAAATCTGAGATCACATCCCGACCAACTGAAGAACAGCTTCTTACCTGCTGACATCAGACTTTTGAATAGACTTACCTCACATTAAGTTGATCTTTCTCTACACTCTTACTATGACTGTAACACTACATTCTGCACTTTCTCCTTTTCTTCCTTATATGTGGGATGCTTTGTCTGAAGAGTGCACAAAAAACAATACTTTTCAGTGTATACTAATAAATCTCACAATAATAAATCAGATCAAGATTCACTATCCTTTGAGGAAAAAAAAGTCCCCCTTACCTTTGTCCTAAATAGACAACCCCTTTTTTTTCGAACAGTGGCCAGAGTTCTAGATTTTCCCACAAGAGGAAACATTCTCTCCATATCCACCCTATCAGAAGCCCTTAAGATATTATATGTTTCAATAAAGAGCTTCTTACTCTTCTAAACTCCAGAAGGTAAAGGCAAACCTTTCCTCATAAGATAAACTGTCTAATCCAGGTACTAATTTAGCACATTTTTTCCGCCAATCAGAAAATTACCTACTTATACATACCATCTGTTTTCTATTAAGTAGCCAATCTTCTATCCATACCAATATGATACCCCCATATCATAAGCCTTTATTTTTTCACAAATGTTTTTGTGGTACCTTATTAAGTTTTGTGAAGGGTAGGTCGTGCCTTACTAACCTTACTGAGTTTTTTGAAAAAGTGACCAAAGAGGTGGATTGGGGTAAGACAGTGATGTGGTATATATGGACTTTAGTAAGGCGTTCGATAAGGTGGCCCATGGAAGGCTTCTGCAGAAAATGCAGATGTATGGGATTGAGGGTGATTGAGCTAATTGGATTAGGAATTGGCTAGCAGAAAGAAGACAGAGGGTGGTGGTTGATGGGAGATATTCATCGTGGAGTTCGGTTACAAGTGGTGTACCTCAGGGATCTGTTTTGGGGTCCCTGCTGTTTGTAATTTTTATAAATGATCTGGATGAGGGTATTGAAGGATGGATTAGTAAATTTGCGGATGACACCAAAGTCGGAGGAGTGGTAGATAGTGAAGAGGGGTGTTCTAGTTTGCAGAGAGACTTGGACAAGTTGCAGAGCTGGGCCGAGAGGTGGCAAATGGAGTTTAATGGGGAAAAGTGTGAGGTAATTCACTTTGGCAGGAATAACAAATGTGTAGAGTATAGGGCTAATGTTAGGACTCTTAATAGTGTTGAAGAACAGAGGGATCTTGGTGTATATGTGCATAGATCCCTGAAAGTTGGCAATCAAGTTGATAAGGTTGTTAAGAAGACATACGGAGTCTTAGCTTTTATTGGTAGGGGGATTGAATTTCGGAGCCGCAACGCCATGTTGCAACTGTACAAAACTCTGGTGCGGCCGCACTTGGAGTATTGTGTGCAGTTCTGGTCCCCACATTATAAGAAAGATGTGGAGGCATTGGAGAGGGTACAGAGGAGTTTACCAGGATGTTGCCTGGTATGGAGGGCAGGTCTTATGAAGACAGGCTGAGGGATTTGAGGTTGTTTTCGTTAGAAAGGAGGCGGCTAAGAGGGGACCTAATCGAAACATATAAGATGATTAGAGGTTTACATAGGGTGGACAGTGATAGCCTTTTTCCTAGGATGGAGAAAGCTAGCACGAGGGGACATAGCTTTAAATTAAGGGGTGGTAGTTATAGGAAGGATGTCAGAGGTAGGTTCTTTACCCAGAGGGTGGTAAGGGTATGGAATGCCCTGCCTGCGTCAGTTGTAGATGCGCCAAGTTTGGTGGCGTGTAAGAGGTTAGTAGATAAGTTTATGGACGAAAAGGGAATGGTTTAGGTTAGAGAGTCATTGCTTTTTCCTAATTAGTCGGTGCAACATCGAAGGCTGAAGGGCCTGTTCTGCGCTGTTATGTTCTATGTTCTAAGTAACTTCTGGAAATGCAAATACAGTGCATCCACTCGTTCCTCTTTATCCACAGCATATGTTGCTCATTCAAAGTGTTCCAATATATTCGTTAAGCGTGATTTTCTTACCACAAAACCACTAGTGTTGTGATCTGGCAGGTGCAGAGTGCCATGTAAATCAAATCACAAAGGGAAGCTTGGCAGGCTATCATGGCTCTTTTTGTTTTGTATTTTATCTCAAAAGATATGCGTACCTAAATCAGAAGCCACAAATTCCAATAAGATTTTTAGAAATTTAAAATATTGAATTAAAATTATCTATTGGTTTAAGATCATCATTAATTAACAGAACTATCTTTTCTGATCTTTCTGTGCTTCCAAAATGTCATGTACCCTTCAATATTTAGTTTCAATCTATGTCATTCTTTGTAATGCTTTCAGATTGCACTTAGTTATTTCCATTTGCCATCTCAGTTCATCTGTTTTCTTTTGAATGACAAGTGCATTTGGATACAGAGTTTTAGCTTTGTCCTTTTATTATTTTTGTAACCTCAAGCCTTGGTTGCTAATTTACTCTTAGATTTCTACTCCCTGTGCCCTCAGAACCTTCCTGTCACAGTTTGTTTATCATTTCTCACATTAAAACCTTTCTCTCTTGTCTTTTCTCTACTTTTTGATCCATCATATATTTCTAGATTTGATGTCTTCCTCTCACTATTTAGTTTAATGCCCTCTCTGCTTCCCTATTTATGTTAGCTTGCTAGAACATTGGCCTCGGTATGGTTCAAGTATAGACCGTTATAATGTTACAGCCCTCATTTTCTCCAGTACTGCTATTCCATGAACCAGAACCCACTTGTCCCACACTAGCCTTTGAGCAACACATTCATCTTTCTAATTTCATGTACCCTATGTCAATTTGCACATGGCTCAGTTAATCATTGAGATTCTTGACTTTGAGGTTCTTCTTTTCAATTTAGTGCCTAGCTGCTCATACTCAGTAGATAGAACCTTTTTCCTAGTTGTATTCATGTCATTATATCATTGGTACCTCCATGGACCATGATAACTGGATCCTCCCTTTCCACTGTATGTTTCTCTCCAGCCCAGAGCAGATGTCCCGCTCCTGCTACAGAGAATGGTGTCAATTCCCCTCACCAAACTATCCACTGCTTCCACTACACCCCTTTCTGCTCCCCCATTTGAATAGCTTCCTGACTATGTGCCATGTCATCCACCCTGCAACCTACACTCTCATCCAAATAAGCTGAGAGAATCTCAAATCTATTGGACAATTGCAAAGACTGAGTCCACTGCACTGCTGCCTTCTGGATCCCTTACTGCCTCACTCACAGTCACACCCTCCTGCCCTTGACAATTAACCAAATCAGAACTTCCTCTCCTACATGGTATGACTGCCCCGAGATACAAAGCATCTGGGTAATTTTCCCCACTCTGATATGTCTTATTAGCCAGTAATCAATTGGCATCTGTTATGGAGCAATATCGGGGATGAGGGATCTGTCTCTAAATTGGATGATCAGCCATGATCAGAATGAATACCAGGATGAATGCTGAATGACCTACTCCTGCTCCTATTTTCTCTAATTTCATTGTTTCACCAAAGTAACTCTTTCAGGCTCTGAGCTACAAGTGTTAGTTGCAAAAAAATGATAGAACTCTGCTACCCCCTCCCTAGATAAGTGAAACTTTTTTATGAAGTGTTCCTTTGGGAACTGTAGCTATGCTCTCCTGAGTGTATAAACTTCTTCAGGAATATAAAGATTCTTGCAAACACACTTCCTATTTAGAATGTGTTCAGCTGTAACAGTGTTTGCCCTTCATCTACCTAATGCTGCTCTTGCTGTTCCTTTTGCAAGAGTGTCGTTCCCATGAAAAATTGAATGCAATTCCAAAAGACTTCTAAGACTTCAGAGTGTCATTTTGAAATCACCTTAGTAATATATATCTAAATCCAATGCAAGCAGAATATCTTCTATAACTTTATGATAAAAGGTCTTGTATTTCAATAGTACTTTTCACAACTTTAGGATATGACCAAAAGGTTTTTTGCAGCCAATTAAATATTTTTGAATCGTAGCCTCTTGTATAGTGGGGAATGTTGTACCCAATTTGTACACAACACACTCCTACAAACAGTGCAGTAATGACCAGATAATCAGTTTTAGTGAAATTACACAAGGGGTAAATGTAGACTAAGGCACCACAGATAAAATCCCTGCTCTTCTTCAAATAGTGCCATGGATTCTTTAATATCAATTTTATATCAGGTTGGGAATTGGATCATCATGATGCTTGCATGGTGTGGAGGTCTGCCCTGATCTTTGAGTGGTGGTGGAGTTGCCCTTTTTCCTATGAGGTTGGAGGTTTTCCCCTTGTATTCAGGGGTCCCAATGTCAGGGGGTTTCTGATGTCCCTTTAAAAATGGCATCTCGAGTTCTGTGGAGCTGGGCTTGCTTGTTCTGTCAGGGTTCACTCTGCCGGAATGATGGTATAAATCATATCCTAATTTTTTGACTGAGTGTCAGAAGATCTGATGAGAAAACTTGGACTGGGTTTCAATCATAACTTGCCAACTTACCATATTTTGGGAAATTACAGCCTCAGCCTATGATGGGAAGGCCCATGGACAGCCTTCCCACCCACTGCTAATTTACACCCTGAACTGGCCTCTGATCAGGAGCTCTCGGTGGGTAGGACATCCACCCCAAGCTCCTTGTTGCTGAGGAAGGCCCATCAACATCTATTTAAATGCCTGAGTCACATTTAATGCAATAGACCTTCCTTAAAAGAGCACTCTGCAGCTCTCCAATCAGCTAGCAAGAGCCCAATCATTCCATAGTTTTACTGAAGAGCCACCAAGCAATGTTTCAAATATTGTTGAAAATTGTTGCCTTCTATCTTAAATTGCCCATGGTTTGTAATGGGAGTAGGAATAAAATGATGTTTTGAGTCCCACCTATTACATAGGATACACAACACAGAAACAAGACTGTTGTCCCAACCAATCGTAACCTCTGCTTATGCTTCACTCTCATGTTTTCTCATCTATGTCTGTCATCGTCACCAGCTATTCGCTTCTCCCTCAAACACTTGAGTAGGTTTTCATTTAAACACGTTTATACTACTCACTTTAACCACTCACTCTATTATCGAGTTCCGCATTCCCTATTGGGTTCCTTTGGTGACTATATTATATCGATGGCTTCTAGTCATGCTATTTCCACAAGAGGAAACATTGTCTCTGGATCCACTCTATTAAAATCTTTCATAATTTTGAAGAGCTCTATTAGTTACCTTCAGCCTTCTTTTTTTAAGAGAAAAGAAACCCACCCTTTCCTATCGATATCCACATCTCTCTAGAATCATCCTTGTAAATCTTCTCTGCACCGTCAATGTTTCTCTATCCATTTCATGATAAAATGAAAAGAACTTCAGTTTATAAGTTTAAGCTTATTTATTAGTCACAAGTAAGATTTATATTAACACTGCAATGAAGTTACTGTGAAAATCCCCTAGTTACCACAATCCTGTGCCTATTCGTGTCAATGCACCTAACTAGCGCGTCTTTCAGCCCATGGGAGGAAACCTATGGAAGTGCAGGGAGAATGTGCAAACTCCACACAGACAATGACCCAAGCGAGGAATTGAACTCTGGTCCCTGGCACTGTGAGGCAGCAGTGCTAACCACTGTGCCACCATGCCACACTGTTTATGCAGTACCCTTGGGTGCATCCAAACCAAAGTTCAGTACAGGTTTAGCATTACTTTCTTGGCTTTTTAGTGCTGCTTCTTCCTGAGTTTTATGTATGAAGGCAGGCCCTTGATGATTATTTGCTGAACCATGACTATGAATTGTGATTTTTTTTTAAACCACAGATGAGCTGAGGAACCAATCCTGAGTCTACCTCAGCCAGAACAAGCAATCAAATCCCGTGCAGTTGGCATTAATCCAATCCACATGGCAGCCACTTAGCCAAATGAGTTAATCCACACCCCTCCCCCCCAACCCTTTTCAATTCTGTCTCTCCAGAAAGATTGGTGCTTGCTTTGCTATTTTTATGGCCTTGCTCATTTATGGCATAATTTTTAGTGATTAGTGAATTTGTGCTTCAAGGTTCCTTTGTCCCTCTTGCCCCACTGAGACTGACATCTTCCAAATAATAAGTGACTTTCCTATTTTTATTACTAAAACATTCCACATTACATTAATCTGTGTTGAACTTAATGTGTCAATTATTTCCCCATTCTGCAAATTTATTAATATCCTATAATTTGTTGCAGCTCTCCTCAGTTCCCCTCATTATTGCATCCTTCTCAATTTGGTGTCACCTACAAATTTAAATACTTTGTTTTTGATTCCAAAGTCCAAGTAGTTAATATTGCCTTCACAGTGATATTTGTAAAGCCCCAAACCTTCTTCCACCTGCACAACTACCACTTAATCTCAATTTTTGTTTCCTATCTTGAAGACACCTGGCAACCCAGTTGTCCTGTGATTCCACATTCCCAATCCTTATTCATTAGTCTATTATGGGATGTCTTATCAAAAGCTTTTGAAAATCCAAATAAATTATATCTACAACATAATTACAATGTAATTAATGATGTTCTTGTCCGTGGAAACTTTGGCTATCTGAAGTGAGGTGTGCCCAAAAATTCGAACACAGTGCTAAGACTGCCATTCTGAGTGTAATTTTGATCCCAGTCTAATTGGTTGTAAGTTGGAACATGGAAAAGGCTCCTAAACTGGTAGGGAAAAATGTATTTGCTGATAGCTACCTGTGATATTCATTTGAGCAATAGAGGGCAGATGTGAGCAGTGCACGTGCCTTTGCAGAGTGAAGATTCCAAAGTCTTGCCATTGTTTCAGTAGCTGAGAAGTGTCACATTTCCATTATCTCTCACCTGCCTCACTGCAACACAGATAGTAACTGAGAGCTACATAGACACATAAAATCATGAATGGATTAACAATAATACACACCGTGCCGCAGCACAGAGCTCCAACTGACAGGGAGGACCTCAAAATTGAAAGCAGTCATTACACTTGAAATAAAATTTAATAAACCAAACACAAAACCTGAGGGTGACATGAATATGGAAAGGGTTGTAAGTGAAGCACAGAATAAAATGAAATTAAGATACAAGCATTGGGTTGCTCTTTTGTGCTCAAAAGGGTTGTAAGTGAAGCACAGAATAAAATGAAATTAAGATACAAGCATTGGGTTGCTCTTTTGTGCTCAAATGGGTTCCCCCCCCCATCCCCGAACCACCCATCAACCAATATTACTCCTTGTCCAAAGCCCTGCTCCAACTTTGGAGCAGGCTGCCAGGTGTGGGGCTGAGTATGAGCAACTATTGCTTGGGGAGGAGACTGCCATCCTCCATGCAGTATGGGAGCCACCACTGTCCTATTAAGAATCCTGTTTTATATTTTGCCTACAAATTCATGATCTATCCCTGAATGTTACCCATCCTTTCTCTGCAAATATTGGCAGATAGGTGTAACTGGATTTAACAGTCTTACCAGGCAACTCATGCAATGCACAACACTAAAGCACTGCAGAAATTAATTACTTTGTCTGTAACATGTATTTTTTGGAATCAGTATTAATTCAGCAGTTTCATATCTTTAACATTCATTTACGGAACATAAGCATAGCTGACTAGGCCAGTACTTAGTGCCCATCTGCACTTTTCCTTGAGAAAGTGGTGGTGAGCTGACATTTTGAACCGCTGCAGTCTTTGAGCTGTAAGTACGCCTAGTACTTATATCTTAATTTCATTTTATTCTGTGCTTCACTTACAATCCTTTCCATAGTCATATCACCCTCACTCAGGACGTGATTTAAGGGTAAGCGTCAAGATTTTCACCCAGTGAAAATACATTGTATTTCCAAGTCAGGATGGTGAACCTGCAGGTAATGATACTCTCAAATATCTGCAATTCTTGTCTTTCTAGATGGTAGTGGTTGTGGGTTTGGAAGGTACTGCACAAGGAAACATCTTGTAGTTGTTAGTGTTCATCAGTGGTGGAGGGGTTGAATGATTGAATGTTTGTGGAAGGTGTAGCAATCAAACAAGCAGCTTTGTCCTGGATGGTGTCGAATTTCTTAAATATTGTTGAGACTGCACTATTCAAGCAATTGGAGAGCATTGCATTACATTTCTGACCTGTGCCTTATATATAGTGGACGGGCTTTGGAGGGCCAGGAGGTGAGTTACTTGCTGTGAGATTCCTAGTCGTTGGCCTGTTCTAATAGCCACTGTATTTCTATGGCTCGTCCCAATGTGTTTCTGGTCAATGGTAACCCCAAGATGTTAATTGTAGGGGATTCAGCAATGATAATGTTATTGAACAATGAAGGGTGATGGTAAGATCCCCTCTTGTTGGAGCTTATTATTGCTTTGCACTTGTGTGGGGCGAATGTTACTTGCTACTTGTTCAAGCCTGAATATTGTCCAGGCTGCATTTGGACATGATGAATCACGAATGGTGCTGAACATTATGCATTCAGCGGCGAACACCCCCACTTCTGACCTTATGGGGTGGAGGGAAGGTCATTGATAATGTAGTTGAAGATGGTTGAGCCTGGAACATTATTCTGAGGAACTCTTGCAGTGATATCATGGAGTTGAAATGATTGACCTCCAACCACCATAACCTTCTTGTTCTGTGCCAGGTATGATGCTACCCAGTGGAGTGTTTCCCCCCCCTAATTCCCACTGACCCTAGTTTTGCCATAGCTCCTTTGTACCATACTTGGTTAAATGCTGCCTTGATGTCAAGAGTCATTCTCACCTCACATTTAGCCTTCAGCTCTTTTGTCCATGTTTGAACCAAAGCTGTAATGTGGTCAAGAGCTGAGTGACCCTAGTGGAATCCCAACTGAGTGTCCATGAGCAGGTTATTGTTGACTTTGTGCCACATGATAGCACTGTTGATGACCCCTTCCATCACTTTGCTGATGATTGAGACTAGACTGATGGGGTGGTAATGGGCCAGGTTGGATTCATTCTGTTTCTTGTGTACAGATTATATCTAGGCAATTTTCCACATTGCCCGATACATGCAGTGTTGTAGATGTACTAGAACAGCTTGGCTAGTGATGTGGCAAGTTCAGGAGCACAGTTCTTCAGAAATATTGACAAAGTATCGTCAGGGCCCATTGTCTTTGTTGTAACTAATGTTTTTAGCCATTTCTTGGTATCACCAGAAGACTGACATCCATGATGCTGGGGATTCCCAGAGGAGGCTGAAGTAGATTATTATAGATTGACAATTTAGGCTGAAGATTGCTGTGAGTGCTTCAGCCTTGTCTTTTGCACTGATGTGCTGGGATCCCTATTCTTGAGAATGGTGACGTTTGTGGAACCTCCTCTTTCAGTGTGTTTAATTGTCCACCACTGTTCATGACTAGATACGGCACGACTGCAGAACTTAGTTGATTGTGGAATTGCTTAGGTCTATTACTTACAGATTATACAGTTTGGCATGCAAGTCTTTCTGGGTAAGCAAGCAGTGGGAATGGTGTCTCTTTAAAACAAGCTGCCTTTATCACTATGAATTTTCCTGGCCACCCAATTGTGGAATGTAAGCCTCTGTTCCCAGCAGCATGGAACAGTAAATGATGTTTCTCAACTTGGGGTCCTTGCAATGCATTACTCGTTCTAGCAGTACTGGATTTGCAATATTTACCATCTTGCATTCAGTGAAGAGGTAAGCTTTTAACAGGCATTTTTTTTTACAAATGAAGGAATACTGATCAATTTGTATATTTTCTTGACTTCAGCCTACCAGTCCTGGAGAGATGATGGGATAGGAGGATGGTGGATGGGGGGAAAGAAACTGAGCACAGGGTTCCACTAACTGTAAGTCAGCCATGAGACAAAATGCTCATAGCTAAAGCCATGAGGTTCATCTTTGTGCATTCAGTATACCAAATTTCTCTTGTCCAGTGTAGGTTTTGCCAAATGAATGACAGTTGATCTATTAAGCAATACAATAACTCAATAAAACCTATAATGATCACTTGCTGCTTTTTTGTATGTTACACTCATAAAACTTTGAAAAAATCTTTTAAAGTCAGTAATGCAGACACTTGACAAAGCTTAATCAATTCAGTATTATTACTGTTGTATATGGAACAATTGCCTAGCTGAATTGTAAAGCACAGGTAGGTGTCCAAAAGCGTTTTTTTTTTGCTGTCATTCTATTCAATCATCATAAATCTTCAGCAACTAACGACTGAAAGATTTCTATTCACGTCAGAAAGTAGAATGGGAATGAACAAAAAGAAATGAGTTAAAATGTGCAATATGTAGATCAGTAGGAGAATGTTCTGTTGGAAAGAAAGAATTGAATTTTTGCACCCCTCCCAATGTAGGGAATTGAAGTGTGGGGAGAGCCTGTTTATATCAGCACTGGCCAGCATGTCAGTTTCGAAACATTGTTCCTGATGCTGGCAATGTTCACCATGGCATTAGGGAAGCAGGGCAGCAATCCTGTCTGAATGAGACCAATTGAAATATTTAAGTAGCTAGTTTGTAAGAGATGGAGACTGAAATTTTGATGGGAATACAAGGGTTTCACATGTTGTCCATTGCGGATCTGCTGAAGGGAAATGAGTATACAATGGGGAGCCAGTCATGGCTTCCCCAGGGAGTTATCCCTACCTGTTAAAAGGTTAACAGGGCAAGGGCAAACTTGGCATTTAGAAAGGAAATGCCCTTGGCACTATGCACGTGGAAGGACAAGTATGCATTCAGTTCTTGGCATCACAGAGTCAGAAGAGTATGGTGCATAATTGCCAATAACAAGAAGGCAGCTACTGATTCAAAAGGAAGGCTGCAGTTGGCAATACAAACACAAAGACACAGAGAGGGCAGTACATTTCAGCACCATCACTACATTCCCTGGGTGCAAATATCATTAGTTACGTCCATGTGGCCAGTGAGGTACCCCATTAACCATCCAATCAGATTCATCGAGAAAAAGGGCTTTCACTCTCTCAACAAGCCTGTGACCATGAAATTTCCCTTCATGGTTGTGTCCCTTTTCCTGGTAGCATGAGTCTTTCATTTTCGGGCAGTCCATGCTATTTCAATTCTTCGCTCTGGCCATGAAAGTGTATGAATGAATCCTAGGAGACAAAGGATATGTCTTGAAGATAAAGCTATTCAACCCTCTGTGGGATCCTCAGGTCTATAGGTGATACAACCAGAGCTACCTGATCACAGAAACAACTACTGACAGAGTCACTGGGCTTTTGAAGTTGCACTTTCCCTCCCTGAATCTTCAATACGCTTCTGCAAAGATTTTTGTCATTGCGGTGAACTACCATATTCTCTATAACATATCCTTGTATATGCAAATTTACAACACAGAAGTAACCACATAGAAATGGCAGAAAGAAAAAAATTCACTGGTCAATCCAGTCTGTTCAATACAGTTATGACTGCATCACAAACAAATCCCATTCACCTGAACTGTATTGTGTTCTAGGAGAACCAAGAAAAATTGATGAATATTGGGGCCAATTAGTGAAAATGTCATCTTGAAGAGGGCCATTGCTTCGCATCTGCATGGCATTAATGTTACTTGCCATTTATCAGCCAGAGTCTGATTTCACTGTGGGCATAACTGCTTTATTGTATAAGAAATTGCGAATGGAACTGAACACTATGCAATCATCAGCACAAATTCTCATTTCTTATTTTTCATGGAGGGTAAGTAATAAATGAAGCAGGTGGAGGTGTTTGGGAACACCTGTAGAAATGGTCTGGTGCTGACAATTTTGGTAAATCATCTTTTTTTGCATTAGGTATGATGCCAGGTAGAGGAGAGTTTTATCCCTGATTCCCATTGGTTTTAATTTTACAAAGGTTCCTTGATGCCACTCTCAGACCAGATGGTCACTCTCGAATTCAAGTCTTGTTTCAAGCAAGGCTATGAGACCTGGATCCACATATTCTTGGCAGAACCTAAAGTGAGCAGTGGTGAACAAATCTTTCAACAGTTTGTATGAGGAAAAAAGTCACAACTTCTCATATAATCTTGATTCTAGCGAGAACAATTACTCAAACCAAAGAATTGATCAGATTTTGAAAATAAAGATTTTTGCTTCTAATGGTGTTTATGATTTTCATGAACACCCTTTTAGAATGAACCTTGTTACATGATTCCATCTCCAGAATCTACTGTTTAATTACCAAACAGCTGAGAACCAATGATCAGTTTACAGACCTTGCTTCCTAATTTCTGCAACTGGTCATATTAAAAAAAAAAATTATTAGTCACAAAAAAACTTATGTTGACATTGAAATGAAGTAACTGTGAAAATCCCCTAGTTGCCACACTCTGGCACCTGTTCAGAGGGAGAATTTAGCATAGCCAATCCACCCACCAGCATATTTTTTGACTTTGGGAGGAAACCCACACAGACACAGGGAGATTATGCAAACTCCACACAGACAGTGACGCAAGCTGGAAATTGAATCTGGGTCCCTGGCGCTATGAAGCAGCTGCGCCAGCCATTGTGCTACCTTGCCACCCCAAGTTGTTGTTTCTTCTTATCAGTTACTCCATGTAAAATTTTACAATGACTTAGTTTTATCTAGTTATGTTTCACTCTCTCAACGTATTGGACAATTTGCATCCTGACATTAGTCAAGCTGACAGTTGGATTTTCCCAAGAAAGCCAGGATTTTATTCCAAGTCTGTCCAAATCTTCTTTAAAAGATGTATCAAAAGTTCTTTAAACATAGTCCAGGGGAAAACTTAGACCCCAATATATATTATAGTCATCTACTTCTTACTCAAGGTATTATGGTTCAGGTTAGAAACTCCTAAGTGTTTTATGAAGCCCACCTGAACTATATGTTTTGCATCTTGAATTTGGCTAGGATAATCATGTGATGTTTCAGTTCAGGTATGATTCAAGTGGCCCACTAGAGAACTTTTATCAAATAAAGTTTATTTAAGAATATAGTCAACATGTATATTAAGAAAATTATCAAAAACTTTTATCAATTACAAACAAGAACAAAGCAACCCACTATAATGTATAACCCTTAATGAATATTTTTAATGTTTTCTAATTAAAACCAACGTCCATAGACAACAAAAAACCCTTTTCACAGGTTTAACACAGCATAAGATTAATGCTCACTTGATATTGGGATCAATGCCATTAGTTCAATTCTGCAGTCCAATGCCCTTCAGACTCAGAACAGTCTGAAGACAAGACAGTTTTCCAAAGCAACAGATCTCGCCTCCAACAATAGATTTTCTACTCCAGGAAGGCTTTCAGATAAACAGTAAATGTTCCAAAACTAGGGAGAGAGAGAAGAGACATTGCTTTCAGTCTGATGTCCACTCTCTTCTAAACTAAACTTCAAATCTGCAGCTCAGAACTGAAAGTGAAAAACTTTTTTGTCATCTGACCTGTCAACCAGTTTTTAAAGTAAAACAGGTAGCAATAAAAGAAGATCTGGTAGCCAAAATGACAACAAAGCATCATTGAAGCTGTGAGCTAAGAAACCACTGCAGCTGTGAACTGCAAAAATTATGATTTAAAAAAAATCTCTTAAAGGGACACTAATATTACAAAGGAAAATAGAAACAGCTCCAATGTTTCACAAGCTTACTATTTTCTGTGAAATGAACCACCTGTACAACCTAGTTCTGCCCTTACGTGATTTATAAGCATGATTCCTTGGGACTCCCTAACAGTTGAAATAACTTGTTCACATAAACACAGTTAAGTCCCTTCATTATTTTATAAGTCTTGTTCAAATCACTCCTAAGTCTATTCTTCTCCAATATGCAACTCTTTGATCTTATCAGGGAGTCAATCTTGTGAATCCTCTCTGCATCCTTTTGGTTCAGGTCAACCCATTTATTTTGTACAAGTTCCCAAAAACGATCCCAATGTCCCTAATATTTAAAGCCCTTCCCTCTGCACCATCTCTCCAGCCACACATTCATGTGGATTAACTTTCTGTTTCTAAACTCACCAGCTTGTAATCCAGAGATTGCTACCTTCTGAATGCTGTTTTTAATCTAATTCCTCGCTCCCTAATTCTGCTTGCAGGATTTCATCCCTTTTTCTACCTGTATTGCTGGCATCAATACGTACCACAATTTCTACCTGTTTGCTCTCTTCCTTCAAAGATTCTTACTTTCTCACTTCCTATCTCTAGTGCTTTCCTCTTCAAAGTTTTCACCAAGTGACTTCTCAACCTTTCTATCTCAACTCATCATGCCTTCTCTCACCTGAGTTCAATGGTCTCCAGGCTCCCTCCCCACCTCCCCCTCCAGAACAACACCCCCCCACCCCCCTCGGCACCCCACCACCATATAAACACTCCAATCCATATTCATGGTCATATTCTATTCTCATAGTGTTCATGTCTGAATATTTATCCCTGTTCTTGACACCTCTTCCCTAATGTAAAGTGTTCCCTTCTGCATCCCCTGCCCCAAGTCATTTACAGTGGTATTTTCATAATTCCAAATGATTAGCTTTTGGCCTTCAATAATATTGTACAGCTATAGATCTAATTATTCACTCTCTCAGCTCCACCGTTGATATACTTGCCTGCATTAAAAACATATGCTTTTCCATTGTGGCTGCCTCTCTGTGATTCATGTTTCTGAATCCAAGTTAGATTCTAACATTTATGGGACACAGCCAGTTTATCAATGTTAAAACTTTTGCACTGTAGGATTCTACGATTCTGTGATTCTATGAATAGGTTGCCAGATCTAGCTGGATCTCATCAAATATAACCCTCTGTCAAAATGGCTGACTGCTCCCAGATCTTCCTGCAATTCAGATATTCTGCATCATTTTATTTGCTTCTCTGAGAAAAATTACTCGATTGCTGATGGCTGTGTTTTTTTTAAATTCCTTCAAGGAGCAGAATTTATTGCTCATCCCTCATGGGTTTTCATAAATAATCACATTGCTGTGGACCTAGATCACATGGAGGCCAGATCAGGTAAGGATGACAGATGTGTTTTTACAAGAATTGACAATGCCTTCATGGTCATCAGTAAACTTTCAATTCCAGATTTTTTATTGAATTCAGATTTCACCATCTGCTATGGAGGGACTTGAACATGAGTCCCCTGAACATCACCCTAGATTATTAGTCCAGCAACAATACCACTATGCCATTGTGATTCTGTTGCATAATTCCAATTGGGATGAATGGGACAGACTCATAAAACCATAAGACATTGGAGCAGAAATTGGCCTTTCAGTCCATTGAATCTGCATCACCATTCAATGAGATCGTGACTAATTGGATCTGATAATCCTCAACTCCATTTTCCTGCCTTATCTCCATAACTATTGATTGAGACAGATTAAAAATACATCTCAGCCAGGAACATACTTATCGACTCAGCTTTTACAGATTTCTGTGGTAACAAATTCCACAGTTTCACTATCCTCTGAGAAAAAGATTGTTCCTCCCCTCTGTCTTAAATGATGCCCTCTGGTCCTAGACTCTCCCACAAGTAGAAATAACCATTCAATACTTGTCAAACCCCATGAGAATCTTACACGTCACAATAAGGTTGCCTGTCATTCTTCTAAACTCTGATGAATATAAGCTCAATGTACTCAACCTATTGTCTTAAGAAAATTCCACCTCCACCATACACAGGATCAAACTAATGAACCTTCTCTGGACTGCTGAGAATGTCAGTATATGTTTCTCTAGTTAAGGGACCAAAACTGTTTCAGGTGTAGTCTAACTAGTGTATAGCTTTAGTAAGACTTCTCTATTTTATACTCCATTCCCTTTGAAATAAAGGCCAATATTCCATTTTCCTTCCTTATTTCCTATTGAGTTGCACGCTAGCTTTTTGTGATTAATCCATGAAGACCCCTAAATCCCTCTTATGCTCCAGCATTTTGCAGTTTTTTTTAAATTAAATTAAATTCACTTCTTTTTAATTCATTTTATGGGATAAATTTCAAGCTAGGCCAGTATTTATTGCCCATCTCTAATTACCCTTCAGAGGGTAATGGGGAACTGCTTTCTTGAACTGCTACAGTCCTTGAGGTATAGGTACACCCACAGCACTATTAGGGAGAGAATTCTACTATTATGAGCCAGACTTCACTTGTCCAAATCATTAGTATATTTTGTAAATAATTGTAGCTCCAGCACTGAACCCTATGGCATCCAGTAGTTACAGATTGCCATCCTAAAATGCAAACCCTCTACCCATGTTAATACACTACTCTCAACACGATGGGCTCTTACCTTATTGAGTTGTCATTTGTGCAGTGCCTTATTGAACACTTCTGGAATTCCAAGCATATTACAACTGCTAGTTCTCCTTTATTTATCCTGCTTTTTCCCTCCTCAAAGAATTCTAATAAATTTGTCAGGTGTGATTTCCCCTTTACAAAGCAATGTGACTCTGCTTGGTTATATTATATATTTTTAAATGCTCTGGTATTACATACTTTATAATGGACTCTAATATTATCCAATGACAGATGTTAAGCTAACTGGCCTGTAACTATCTGGTTTTGGCCTTTTTTTTTGAATAAGTTTTGCTATTCTCTTGGATTTTTCCAGAATTTAAGGATCTTGGAAGATTACTACCAATGCATCCGATATCTCTCTAGCTACCTCCTTTAATTCCTTTAATATCCTAGGATACGACCATCAAGTCTGGGGAAATTATTGGTTTTAGCCCCATTAGTTTCACTATTATTTTTTCTCTTTTAATAGTTATTTTGTTTATCCTACACTACCATCAGGTTACCAGAGGTAATGCCCGGACACTTCCTTCAATCCCTCAGAGGCTACAGGCACATCTGCATCTTTGGTATGGTAATCATCCTTTTTGAAAATCAGCAGTGATTAGTGCTGGCATGAAATCATGCCATCAGCATGGAAGGGGAGTGGGATGATGAGTTGACTAAGGTACATCATGGGCCGATGCTAGTGTTAAGTCCTTTAATTGTATTTTAATTTATTTAAAAATATATAATCAGGTTCACGCCCTCTCTCTGAAGCTGATTGCATAAGAGGTGATCTCAGTAAACATAAGATTCCTAAGAGTTTTGACAGATTGTTTCCCTTGACTGCAGAGTATAAAACTTTGCAGTGTTGGTGGTGGGTGACGTGCCCAATCTCAGGATAAAGGGTCAATATTTGGGATTGAATTGAGAAGAAATGTCTTCAGAAGGTTGTGAATCTTTGGATCGAACCCTAACTCTATCTCACAGGTTTGTGGATGTACCATCATTAACTATGCTCAAAGTGGGATAAATATGTAACAGGGCAGTTGCACTGCTTCCCCTAGTTGAACTGGGTCCCATGGCTGTCATGGCGCCTGTTGGCCAGATCTCTGCTGGCAAGTAACAATGGTGAGGGAAGAGCACCAGCTAGGGAATTGTTCAATCCCATGGTATTTTTAGGGGAGGGAGTGGTGTCCTTGGAAACTTTGCAGGGGCATCGTAAAAGGCTGGGAGTGGCAGGCTGAAATTTGAGCAGAAGAAGAAAAAGTCAGAGAGAGACCTATGTTGGTACCTGGAAAATTGGCAAGGGAATCAGCTGCTCAATACCAAGGAGGATGATCTAGGCAGCACAGAATTCAACTCTCACTGCATTCCAAGTATGAGAAACGTCGAAATATTGGAGGTGCCATTTGTGCCTGTCTAGCTCACATACCTGTGAACAATAGAAGTACCACCTCTCAACTTTGTTTGCTGCATTTCAAGTTTATTTTTAAGCCCAAACCCACTTTGTGAAAAGTAGGGATAGGAGATAAAACTGAAATATTTGGGACCACTACCCTTCACAAGGCATTCCTGCTCTACTTTTTTAAGCAACAAGTCTGCAACACTATGAACTCAATGATTTTTTCTGTGTTTTGGAGTGTTGGGTGACAATTATCCACTATGAGTAGTTTATTGCTTTACGGTAAGCTTTTTCATGAACATATTTATAAATTTGGTGTCAGTGTGGTAAAGGATCACTAAGCTGGTATCTTTGTAGCATGCATGTTCTGTTTCCTGCATTATAGATAGGCTTTCTCAAGGAATCAAGGGATCTGAGGAGCAGACAGAAAATGAAATTGGGGCAGGGGACCGCAATCGTGTTGAATGGTAGAGCAGGTTCCAAGCGTCATATGGTTTATCTGCTGCTATTGCTTCTGTTTATATTTTCCAGGATTTAATCTGACCACCTTGGCATAATCCTGCCTGAATGTTATTACTGCAGTTAGTATTTTGTGTCATTGTCTAAATCTTTCGAAGAGCGCTAAGTTACTGTTTGTCTTCACATCATATGAAAAGAGGACAGGTGTTACAGGGTTATGATATTAAATCAAGGTTATCTAGCATGAAGAGAGTGAACTATTCTAGGAAAAAATACTGCTTTATAGGGAAATGACATAGCTTTATAGATTAGAGTGTAATATAATTCACATCAAAACTGGACAGCAGTTAAACACTGCTCTTTTAACACTGATTAAATAGTTATTAGGGGCTCTGTGGTTGTCATTTTTATGTCATTTCAACACTAATGGAATTGTATACTAAATTATTTATAATACAGAACCATGTTGTTTACATCCCTTTAAAGTAGATCAGTGTCGATCCTTCAGGTGTCTTTTATCTTTAATACCAAAGAGTGTTTTTTTTTCTTTCCACTTAAAAAACATCTTAGGATGTGGGCAGTGCTGGCAAGATCATATTTACCATTCATCTCTAATAGCCCTGGGTCTTCTTGAAAAATAATATTCCTTCTGGTCATGCTGCTGGTAGAAATTCCAGAATATTGATCTTATGATAAGGAAATAATGGCAACAAGTGTCTAAATCAGGGCAATATATGATTTAATATGGCACTTGGAGGTGATGGCTTCCCTGTTGAACTCTCAGTGGCGTATAGATCAGAAGGCTAGAAAATACTATTGAAGTAAGATAATTCCTGCAATTTTGTAGTTCATCTACTTTAATCCCAATTATTACCATTCCCTATATTTTTTAACGTTGTACAATTATTAACATTTCTTTAGAATTGCCCACTTAGTTTTTTTCCCTTTGTTGAATACAATGCAGGTTTTCAAGTTTTCATAACAAAAAGTGGTTTTAAGTTAGGAACTCATCTGCAAATGACAATTGATGCTAGATCGATTGTTAATTTTAGAATTTAAATTAATCGATTTTTGTTATACAAAGGTATTGAAGGATATGGGGACTAAAACAAGTATATTGAGTTTAGATCACTAATCAGCCATGTTCTCATTGAATGGCAGGATAAGGTCAGGAAGCTAAATACTATTGTTCCTTTCTTCCTATAACTGTATTTTTCATCCCATGTATTATCTTAGTGAACCCATGCTGTACCTTTTACCTTGTACTAATCCTATGTATAATGGAATGCTCAAAGCTTCATGCTTGCTCAGCTGCATCAGTCTCTTTCAGATTTATCATTACCTTTTTAGTTTAACATTCAGTAGCACATACATAAAGCCTAGAATCCCATTTACTTTTTGCATTATTTCTTTCATCACTTGCACTTATGGATCTGTGCATCTGAATTTCTTGAACTCTACAGCTGTGAAATTCATTTCTGCAGTATTGCTGAAGACAGTTCTGTGAAGCTGCTGGGATGCACTCTGTACCATCAGACACTTTCAACACAGCTCATGGCGTGGCACTTTGGAACTGGTTCTTGAGCATGTAATCCTGCTACTCTAGAAGCAGCTGAATTGGTACTATTCTGACTGCATGCCGCCTTATGTATCAAATTTGGATTACGCATGTCCGTTGAACAAATTTGCGCGTCAGTCAACTAAGAGAAGCCCACCAATAATCAGAAAGCATAAAAGGACTAAGGATTTGATTTTTCCAGCTCATTGCATTGCTTGGGTAACACTGCGGGCTGGGAAATGTCAGCAGGAGGGCTTAAACAGGATTCAGAGCCGGCATCCAGCTGGTTTTGACTTTCCAGGCCATTTTTTATGGCATAATGAACCTCATACCAGGAAACAACATAAGGCTGATTACAATATGGAAATTGATGTTTCTATCCCATTAACAAGCCCGGAAGTGTATTATCAGGCTTGTTAATGTTTCCAACCCCGCCGAAGAATATTCCCACCAGCAGGGATTAAAGCTGGACCAGGTGTAAATACAGAGTACTGCTAAATGCTGCTGGATGATTGGTGGATGTATTGAGAAGTGCTGGAGGCTAGTGGTATAGTGGGTCTGAGAGATGAAGGGGCAATGCATTCACTGATCATGACCAAGAACATGAGGTCATTAAGTTTTTTCCAGTACTGAAGCCCTTGCCCTCCAGACTTTAGGCATTTACTTCTCTTGCCATCTGCTCCCACTTCCTGCAGAGAGTCTGGTATCTGGCCCTCCCAGCATTCCCAAGGAAACATGGCTTCTTTTTGAGTCCACCTTTGTGACCATCACAGTTCACTGGACTGCTAGCAATTGTATCACTGTGTATTCCTGCTTTTTCTTCCTGAACTGGCACACTATTTTTCTTCATATATCTTCAGATAAGGAGACAGTGTATCCCTATCTCTCAATAGCTTTAGGTTCAAGTTGAATTCCAGGTCTTGATGGCCAAGGAAGGTACATTCACTGCAAGCCAAACAAGTAAATCCTTGTAAATCTTTCCAATATACGCCAATGGCAGGAAAAATTCCTGGTCAGCCATGTAAAGGAAAAATTTGAGCCACTGCCATCACTATTCATAGTTATAGACTACAAGATGCATGTAAAAGTATGTGTTGTCACAGGAACTTGGGGGATTGGTTGGTTTAATTAAGTTAGATGGTTGGTGTGGATCAGATTGGGGTTTGATGCCTGTTCTGGCTGGAGTGGATTTTGAACCTGCCTTCCTGCCACACTATGGTAGAGGGCATGGTGCTGCCTGTTATACCTATCTTCAGACAGAGAACTGAAGATGAATATCTTAAAATCTGATTTTGATTTATGGCATTCAATCGTCCCATGCAATTTACTTTTAAGAGGAACAGATTGCCATTAGGAGCCTTTAATTACAGCTCATATTTTCTCCTTTATCAGAGTCCTTATTCTGTGCTTGGCCTGATGGCAGAGATTAGTGACCTAATCACATTCCAGATTCAAGTCCAACTCCAGACCTCATAATGAGATTGCATCTGGAATATTATGCACAGTTTTGGTCTCTTTACTTGAGGAAGGCATTAAGAAATGCATTAGAGGCAGCTCAGAGCAGATTCACTAGATTGATTCCAGGCATAAAGGACCTGTCTTATAAAGAGATAATGAGCAGTTTAGGCCTATATATACTGAAGTTTAGAAAAATGGAAGTCAATCTAATATAAGATGCTAAAGGGGATTGACAAAGTAGACACAAAGAGGATGTTTCCCCTTGTTGGACATACTAGAATGAAAGACAACAGTTTTAGACTAAGGGATAGCAGATTTAAAACAAATGAAGAGGAATTACTTCATTTAAATGTCATGAATCTGAAGAATTCTCTACCGCAGAGTGCAATGGACGGCAGAACAGTAAATACATTTAAGGAAAAGATAGATGTTTTTAATTAGTAGTGGGATGAAGGGTAATAGGAGGTGAAGATGAGATCAGTCATGATCATATTGAATGATGGAGCAGAATTGACAGTTGAATTACCTACTTATGCTCCTAACTTTATGCCCTTTTTCCTCTACCAGTACCTAGCTATTAATTGATTAGATGCAGAGAAGAGCAAGCCACAACAATTAGTTCTTCAAATTTCCTTTCTGCACCAGAGGGACATCTTTTTTAGAGGGACATCCTTTTTTAAGTAGTAACTAACTGGGAATTGTCATATTCTTCCATCTGTAACAGGCCCTGCCTGAACTCCCAAACTGCTGCATCAGGGTGATATCTTAATCTGTTCCTTAAGTGCCCTCATCTATAAATGTTATGTTCATTGAAGTACATTGTGTCAATGCCAGGAAATAAATACTAACCATTTAGGCAGCTGGTATCAGTATCAAGTGCTCCCAATTTGGTCAATTCACAAACATATGCAGAATAACATCCCTGTATGCATCCCCAACAATGTGTTCATTCCCTATTTCAGGAAAATGTTCCCTACAGCACCTAAGTGCTATATTTTAATTTCCACAACCTTTGAATGATATTGCCAATTTAATGCTAATTTGTGCTGAATTGTAAACACTTTTTGTGAGCCAGGAAAAATTGCCATTTCAACAAGAACCCAGAGTAAGGAATTAGCACTTCTAAAAAAGAAACAGAGAAAAAATTATAGAGAAAAAATTATAGAGACAATGAGCATTTGATATTGATAAAACAGAGAAACACAAGCAGAATTTAATGGCTGGTAGGGTTCCCACTTCATCAGAAAAGCTGCTGATATTGGCTGTCCCTCAATTATTAGTATTAGTAATTTCAGGCAAGATTTTGCTTTTCAACTGGATACAAGTTCTGCCTTATACAATTGACAGCCAGTCTGATTTTGGATTTGCCGGGGAAAGGTTCCATCTTATGGGGACAGTCTTTGTGGGGTGGAGAGATGGGGTGGAAGAGGTATGGGTGTCTTCTGATTGGGCAGATGGGCTCGTAAGGTAGTTGCCTCCATTTTCTCACCTGAAGAACTAGCCTGCTTCCTGCCCAGCCTCAAAATTGAGTCTTTCAATGAGGACAGTCGAAACATATCCCATAGTGGATAGAAAAAGCGATTTGTTGCGGGGAGGGTGGCGACAGAATTAGAAGGAATATGAAATTCTGAATTTCTAACAGTGGGTTGAGATGCAGAGATTATATCAGCAGCATTTTTTGACGTCGAACATTATACTGTTCTCTGGCAGGTTCCTCTTTAATTTGTTTGCGTACTATCATCACAAACATTTTTGAAAATAATGCTTACCTTCAAGGTAGTGTCAGCAGTGCATGAGAATTTTGTCACAGCTCATTCATGGTGGGCACTTTCGGCGTTATTCAGGTGTGTGTAAGATCAGTGTTTTTCAAGGGCAGCAAGCAGGTGAATGACAACTTGTTTAGAGGCCAGGGACCAGCAGGGTGAGTCAGTAATGAGGAGGTTGTGGAGTGGATCAGGGCATGTAGAAGTGGAAGAAGAACCCAGAGGAGGACAGAGGGTGGGGTCAGGGGCATAGAGGAGTGATGTCTTGGGTGTGTTGGTGGGTGGCTGTGGTAAGAGAATGCAGGACCTAAAAAATAGTATCAGTAATGTCCAAATGTGCGTATGGTCTCAGGGTGTGAATTAGCAGAGCCCTTACTAAATTTTGAAACCTACAATATTTCAATTACCCTCTTCTGTGATTGCTTTTAGTCCTTTATGATGCATGGAAGTGAGAGTCAGCTGACCCTGCAAGTTCCTCTACGTCCTACAGTGTGGTGGGTACAAAGCTGGACACTGACGTGAACATTCAATAAAGTGTGAATGCAAATAATTTGTATTCAATAAAAAAAAATCTGGAATTAAAAATTTAATGATGACCATGAAACCATTGTCAATTGTCAGGAAAATCCATCTGATTCACAAATGTCTTTTATGGAAGGAAACCTGCCATCCTTGCTGGACCTGGCCTACCTGTTACTCCAGAGCCACAGCAATGCGGTTGATTCTCATCTGCTCTCTTAGCAAGGGCAACTAGGGATGGGCAATAAATGCTGGCCAGCTCGTGATGCCTACATCCCATGGATGAATGAATAAAAATGTTTAATCAGGGAAATTCTTTAATAGGCTTCCTGTAAATGCAACATTGTCAGCCGGTGGTGGTCACTATTTACCTTTGCTAAATCTAATGTGTTTTTCATTGAATGCACTTCTCACTTTTAATCATAATCATGGAAAAAATAGCAGAAAGAAAGAAGGTGTAAGTGGTGCATAGTTTCAGCTACAATATAGGAAATGGCATTTTGTTGACAAAATTGAGGCTATTTTCAGAGATAGGAAGACTATGGAAAATGGATTTTGGGGAAATGAGGACAGAGCGAATACATCTGATTTTGGACTATTTTCTTGAGTGAAAAGTAAACACCATCATAGATTGGTTGAGACTAAATGGCCTGTTTTCATGTTGTAATTACTATGCGTACCAGACAGGAAAAAAAAATTCAATGTTTGTGGATTTTTTGGTGGCTTGTTTTGGAGATTCTAAAAGCGGTGCTGAATTTACATGTTGGTTTCATATATCACCAGGTTTTTAAAAAATCACAGTCATGAGAGGAAACCTCAGCTGATTACCCCTTGCCAATAACATGAGAGTTAATTATAACAATTTCATACTGCCCCTGGCTGAGATCAGCTCATTCATTATAGGCTGGAGATACACCTGGCCTTTCTATCTTGGCATAATAAACATATTTACCAATGAGCTGTTGGAGTATACAAATAGTGTTGTTCAAAACTGATCTGTAGTTGTATTGATTAAATATTGACATAAAAAAGTACTATATATTCACAACATATTCTATATATTTACTTTTTGCTCTGTACATGTATGACATAAATTCAACTGGAGTGTGAAGCATTCTAAAAATATTTTAAAATGAAACAGATGCTAATTAAATGCAAGCTGTTGTTCAGTTACGCTGGTTTAGGTTAAAAAACAACATCTAAATGTTATTTGTTCTATAATACTGTGGGTTTCCTCTTACTGCATCAGATTTTAATATGACAGTTCTGCAATGTTTTCTGTGAAATTTTGAAATGGAAAGAATTCATTCTTTTGCGAAATGTGCTCTGCAAAATGTCCTTGGAGGAGAGTTTTGGAATACTGCTCCACATGCAAGTGAGGCAATGGAGTGTTCCCACCCAATATTCATCAGTTTATTTTGCGAATGGTGAAAGGTGAAAGAAATATAGTTACTTGAGAATGTTTATCCTCTCGATTGGCCAACTATTTCCCCATCGGTATTGTTCAATGATAAATATGTTTCTCTGACAGGAGTGAACCAGTGGACAATGTTAACATAAAAGAAGAGAAAGTCCCAGCAACAGGAAAAACCCCAAGAGATGTGTATCAGGTGAGAGTGTTTGAAGCTTTGGTTAGGAGCTATATATAACATTCAGCATAGCAAAGTTAAAATTTGAGAACTAGCTTTTATTGAAAGATTACCTTTTATTGAGTGCAAAAATTAAAAAGAAAATTGCCATACATCTGCCTAGCTGTAAACTTTTTATCAGCTAATCCATCTAAATCTTCACAGGATGCATTTTTTAATTAAAATTGCTTTCACAATGAATTTTTTTAAAGCTCCTGTCTATTTCCAACATGTACGTCAATTTCTGTTTGAGCCTATTTTCTCCTTTCTAGCCTAGTAATGGAGCCAATTATAACAATTCCCTGAGATCTGGCCATTGAGTGTACAGGAGAAATATGCCTGGCTTTCCAGCTCAACATGATAAACGCATTTACCCATTAAGTTAAATTTCTTGGGGACTCACTCCTTCTTGCTGCTCAAGCTGCTGTTACTCACGGAACTCTACCAATTAACAATGGGCCCTGCTTCCCCTCATTTAAACGAGAGCAAGGACCTAGGCATGCTTGCCTGCAGTCTGCATGCTTATGTCTCTTAGTATCAATGAACAAACTGATTTCATACAATCACAGATTCCTGTGCAGAAGAGGCTATTCTACTGCGACTTTGACAAATGCAGTCCCACTGCCCTGCCGTATCCTCATAGCCCCACACATTTACCATGGCTAATCCTTTAAATGTACACATCTTGGGACCTAGAACTGTGAGGCAGCACTACTAACCTCTGTGCCACCATGCCATTGCTTTGATTTATTCATTGAGCATTCCCGTACCAAGTTTCCCCATCTCCAAGTCAGCCAGCCCTTGGCCTGATGTACATTCGGCCTTCCCCTTTCACATGAAGGACATCCTGGAGGACCACAGATGGGTGCTCCTCCCCTCCATACATAATCTCACGTACTGATGATGTGCAACCATGTGCAAGAAACCCTGCAAGGCAATTATCTGCCTCCATAACCTGAGATATTCTATTGAGAGAATATACCTTGGTATAATGGAAAGAATTCCTGTATCAGGCCTTATCAGCCATGACCATTTAGCTGGGACTGTGGAGCTCTGGTGTGTGTATCTAGCTGCTGCCCAGCAGCAGTGCCTCTTGAATGAATTTGCCTCCATCCCTTCTTTCCTGCCTCTTTCAGGCTTAGAAGACCAATCACACTTACTGAACTCCAGATTCAAACCTTAATTGGCTCTCATAGAAATATGACCCATTAGTCAGGAGCAATGCTTCTTAATAAGCAGCTGAGCCTGATTCTCCATGGCTTGACAAATAGTTATTAGAGTGCCCCTTCACTCAGCCCTAAAGAAGAGCCATTAACTCCTCCCATCCACTTTGAGATCCCTTTCATATCATTGTAATCAGAATCTTTTTGAATTGTATCATTACAAAGAACAAAGAACAAAACAGCATGGGAAACAGGCCCTTCGGCCCAACGAGCTCGCGTCGCCACCCCGATGTTCCCAACTCTACCTGCGATCCCTGTCCATGTCTATAGATCTATGGATTAAAAACCAAATTTGAGACAATTTAGGGAGAATTTGTTTTGCCAAATAGCCTAAGAGCACATCTTTGGGATGTGGGAGGAAACCGGAGCGCCCAGAGAAAACCCACGCAAGCACGGGGAGAATGCGCAAACTCCCACAGACACAGGCCAAAATCCATGTATCTGCACAGCACAGCGATAGTCACTGAGCTGTCGTGTTGCCCATCAAATGGTCCAGGTCAAGCGTACACTAACAACGTGAAGCACTGGGATACTCTCAAAAAAGATCCAAGAGCAGCCCTCTCACGACCCATCACGTGTATGCCCCTCGTTAGACAACAAGGTGGACCAAAGCACCTGTAAGATAAAAAGAAGTACATCAATATCATCATCTATTTACACACTTCCCAGAGAATCCCAAGACTCGTGATCCCTATTTTAAATCAGTTTTCTATACCCCTCCATTCCCATTCTGTACATGTGCCCATCTAAGTATTTCTTAAATAACTCCAGAGTACCTGCCTCCACCACTTTACTTGGCAGTGCGTTCCATACCGCCACCACCCTCTATGTGAAAAAATTCCCTATAGCATTCAAATTATACCTTACCCCCCTCACCCTAAGCCCATGACCCCTCGTGCTATTGGAGTCCATCCTAGGAAAAAGCTTAACCCTGTTTACTCTATCTATCCCCTTCATAATCTTGTACACCTCTATCAGATCTCCTCTAAGTCTATGTCTTTCTAAGGAAAACAGCCCCAATTTGCCCAATTTCCGATAGTAAGGCGACCAGAACTGGACGCAGTATTCCAAACGAGGTCTAACCAGCGTTTTATACAACTGCAACATTAAAGGCCAGCTCTTGTATTCTATACCCCTTCCTATAAAGGCTAACATACTATATGCTTTCTTCACAACCTTCTCCACTTGCTCTGCTCAGAGACTTATTCACCTGCACCTCCAGGTCTCTCTGCGTTTCAAACTCTTAATAGGTCTACCCTTTATCATATACCTCCCCCTTACATTCTTTCTCCCGAAATGCATCACCTCACATTTATCAGGATTGAATTCCATCTGCCATCTGCCTGCCCAAGCTACCAGCCTATCTCTGTCCTGCTGCATCGCCTGACAATGCTCCTCCTATCCGCAAGTCCAGCCATCTTTGTATCATCTGCAAACTTACTGATCGCTCCACTTACTCCCTCTTCCAAGACATTTGTATATATTACAAATAGAAGAGGTCCCAGTACTGAGCACTACGGCACACCACTAGTGACCGACCTCCAGCTAGAGAAACATCCTTCCACTATTACTCTCTGTCTCCTATTACCAAGCCAGTTACTTATCCATCTAGCTACCTATCCTTGTATCCCATTAGCCTTGACCTTCTCAACTAACCTCCCATGAGGGACTTTGTCAAACGCCTTACTAAAATCCATATAGACGACATCAACGGCTCGCCCATCGTCCATCTTCTCACATTTTCGTCACCTCCTCAAAAAATTCTACCAGATTTGTAAGGTACGACCTCCCCTTAACAAATCCATGCTGCGTATCCCTAATCAGATCGCAACGCTCTAAGTGCCTATACATCCTATCTCTAAGAATGCCCTCCAACAGCTTCCCTACCACTGACATCATACTCACTGGCCTGTATCCCTAGTACCCTTTTTAAACAGCGGTACAACATTAGCTATTCTCCAGTCCTCTGGTACCTCACCTGTGTCCAAGGAAGAGACAAAGATTTGTGTCAGAGGCCCAGCAATTTCACCTCGCACCTCCCTAAGCAGCCTGGGATAAATGCCATTACCTTTGAAAGTAGAAGATAGTTTGTCAGTTCATGAGTGCTTCCAGCACTATCCAATCTCCCCATTATCCACCAAGTTCCTCTCATCCTCCTCCACAGTCAGTGCATCCTAATTCCTCACCCTCTTGCAACCATCAAGCCTCTCCACTATTACTCTGAACCTCATTATTATTTATGTTGGTACTCCTGTTCTTCCCCACTATTACTATCAATGTTGACATCCCCATGCTTTTGTGAGTTTGACCCCTCCCTTTCTGGAGACCAGCTGCAATCTTACTTTACAGACCATTCCCCTCTTGAGACTATCCATTATGCCCCCCATGACACTTGAACATCCACTATACCGGACAAAACTGCCTCTCCTGAATGTAATTGTGCCACCTGCATTCTAGTATCATGCTTCCAAACACCTAGGCCAAATGCATTAGATGACAGAGCACACTTTCTACACAGTTTTCTGTCACTGCCCAGAGAAACTTCCCTCGCAAAGACTTGGCCAAAATATGCATAGCATGCTAACCTGCCAACATGCCCCATCAGTCTGATTTCATTTCTTATACATGGTCCCAGCAATCTGATCTTGTTTCCTGGACAGTTCAGCCTTTCCATTCCCTGGAACTACTTCTGCCTCATCCTTCCCCACTGATCCTTCCCACCTTCTTGTCTAGCCCCCATGTTAGCTTGCCCTGTAGCCCTTATACCCCATCTTGTTCTGCCTCCATTCATCTTTCCCCTGCTACAGGTATCCTGTATAAAGAGTGGACAGTTAACAGGAAGATGAAAGTGGTATCTACTGAGCTCAAAGTCATAGATGAAGTGAAGCTCGCCTGGTGCACGATACATAAAACCAGTTATAAAACTGAATGGTCTAATTACCCATTTGAGAGGATCTTAATTTGGAGTGGGAATACAATTCCTGTGAGATGGCCTTTTAATAAGCATGCATGAGATACTAATGCATGCAAATGGGGTTTCCAACATTGTTCTTTGGGAAGCTCGACCCAACTTTAACCCATCTTGAAAGTCAAGAGGGCAAAAAAATCCAACATTTTTTTACAGCTATCAGGAAATTGATTGTTTGTCTCACATCAAAAACAAAACAATTATTGACATAAAACAGTACTCTATCCTTAGAAAATATCATAGAACATAGAACAATACAGCACAAACTGGCCCTTCGGCCCACGAGTTGCACTGATAACATCTACCAATCCACAGACCTATCTTTAACCCCCTATCCTATTCTTTTCCATATACTCATCCAGAAATATATATCCTTTTATAAATATGTTTTATAAAACCATGTGCTTAGTTAAAAGATTCTGTTAACAGGAAAGACAAATTATTAGCAACGAGAAGATAATGAATGCCCTTATTAACACATTGGTTAGGTATGAGGTGGGGGGCTCATGGTATCACATCTTCCTTTCTGAGTGAACTGCCAATACTTTGACAATCTGTTTTGTGTCATTTCTGCTTTACTCCTGATGCTTAGTTTTTAAAATCTGGTCCTAGCATTACCCAGTTATCTTTGCTGTGCTGGAATGATAGAACATAATACATCATAGTGTATTCGTCAATTTCTGAATTTGCAGTGGTAGCTCTAGCTGGATGATGTCAACTATTGAGCCGGATATACAATTTCCTTTTGAACTTGTTCTCTTGCTAAATTCAGGATTTAACTACAGATAGTTCTGTATTTCTCAGGCTTGTCAATATATGAATTCAATATTGATTCAATGAAATAAATTAATTGTAAATTCCTAAGTATCTATTCAAATTTACCCACTTCATTAACGTAAATCATTTGTAAACCATTATAATAATTTAAAACATTGGGCTTATTAACTGTAAAAAGCAGAAGATACCAATTATTCATTAGGGACTGGGTAAGCATGTTGTGGGGTTCGTTTATTCAGACTGGGCACATAAGAACAGTTCTACATTTGTGTAAAGCTGAAAAGAATCAGAACTGTACTTCTTTTGGATAACCAAATCAACTAAACAACAAATTGATGGATAAACTAAAAGGTAACTAAGTAAAGGGATACTGAATCAAAGTAAACACAATCTCAAAGGAAATTAAAAGGTCAAAAGAAAATGTGATTTAAAGGGTCAAAAACACTCCACGCCCTGCAGTGCCTACCGGGTACAGAACACTTTGATTATGTCTATGGACATCACATGTTACCTTTCCACAAATACCCTCTGCATCCCCTGGCAACCAAAAAGAAAGACAAAAATTTTTCAAAAAACTAGCAAATGGGTGCAGTCTAGGATATCTTACATATGCATGTTGCTTGGACTCCATGAAGCCATGAAAGATACAGGCATCTTGGAAGTTCATGAACCAACACAGCCTTTGTTTACATGGGACTGTTGCATTCAGGACAACCTGAGCTCCCTAGTGGTAAGGAAAAGAATTTCCGTATAAAGAGTCCTCAAAAGGGAATCTCCGCCATAGGATGGCAACAAAGCACACCAGGGCACATCCAGGAGGCAGGCGAGGGCAACGAGTTACAGATGTACAGCAGCAACCTATACAGAGGAAACCCTGGGTAAGAGGGCATCTCCACGAAGTAACTCATATTGTGGGGCACTGGCACCTGAGGGAGGGCTTGGAGCTTTGGACCAATATGAAATTCTGTCCAAGCAGGGAAACACAAATCGATACCACCACACATCTGAGCATCCTTGAGACCTCAGTATCATCAGTGCCAAACATCACACTTTTAAGACATTAGACAGCAGCAGGCCCAAGATGGATGTCCACCGATATCTGACATGCCAGCTCAAAGGGGGTCATCTAGCCCACATCTCCACCAATAGTACATCCCTGATTCTGGTCCCCTGTGCAGTCTTAGCCCTTTTTCAGTCAGCCATCTGAAGTTACAACGGTGGAAGTATGGATTTTTATGAAGGCTTGCTGAAAATAGCTTCTTTTCTTGAAGACGGAGAGCCGTGGTACAAGGTGACCATACTCCAAATTTTAATCAGGACCCGGTTTAAAAAAAAAACAATGCCAGTAAAGAGTTATGAAGATCCTTCAGGTCTATAAACAGAATCCACATGTCATAATTCAAGCTATGTACTTGGCAGAAGAAATATATCACCATAGCACACTATCTAGAAGAGGGTTTAACATAAAGGTATCACCGCAAAGTCTGAAGAGGAAAGAGGTTATCTAAGTGCAAAAGCACACCAGTGGCTGACCACCCTCCATAGGCAGGAGTCTCACAATGCCAGCAGTGATCTAGTGCAGCCTTTTGTCCCAGAAGATGTTGATAATCATCATCTTTCATGACAAACTCTGGGGGAGAGGTCAAAGTGATCAGCCAGTACTACAATATGGAGGCAATTAGCTGGATCATGACTAATGTTCATAGAACAGCACTCAGAGCAGTCCTGTTCAGCATTCCAGGGAAGTAGTGCCTTTGGCTTCCAGCCCTTGCCGGTTTGATTGCCAGGTTTTCTCAGCAGGGTAGAGATGAACTTCCAGGTAGAGGAGACCACTCCTGTTCTAGGTAAAAGGTCTGAGCTCTTCCAATAGGGAATCCACCTGCCACTGACTCACCAGTATTCCAGAACACTTGGGTCTCAGTTTATTCTTGCAGAGGATACGGTAGAGTACACTTACTGACACTCGGGCATCCTCTGCAAGATCAACTGGGTCTGTGAACATAAGGAACATGTCATTAGTGTACAACGAAGGGACCATCTCAATGCCCAGTGCACACAGAAATCCTATAAGAAGTGCTGGAAAGAGTCCATGCAGATTGAATTCAATTGGCCAGACAAAGGCCATGTCTGATGTACACCTCTCCCAAAACGAAGAGACATCATCAGGATCCATTAATTTTGATTGGACAATCTACAGTGGAATACAGAATTTGGATCCAGGTGAGGAAATGTGTCCCAAACCCAAATGATTAAAGTTCAAAATAAATATTGGTGATCAATCTTGTTAAACGCCTCTCTTGGTGAAGAGACAGGGAGGTGCTCAACAGATGAGTTCTCTGGAAATGGTGGATCAGGTCCTAGACAAGATGAATATTTTAATAAATGCCCCAACTATTCCTATGTAGGAATGGTCAGGATGTATGATATTGTTCAGCAGGACATGAAGACAATCCTCTAACAAAGATTTTGTAATCCATGCTGAGGAGGAAATCCAGAGCCTTGTTCTTAAATAGGTAAAAATTGCCCTTCTTTGGCAGCAGGGCTATAACAGCCCAGCCATGAAAGAGGCATTTCCCCATTGTGGGCTCCTGCTTAGTCATTTTGCAGGATGTCGCAGATTGCCCTAAAGAACTTCAAAGTCAGCCTGTCCAGTCCTGAAAACTTGCCCCTGGAGAGATTCTGGTGAGTCTGCCAGTCAGTTATTTGTTTTTCTGAAGAACCTTTTATTGATGTTTTGTTTGCACTTCAGTTCCACATTCCTGATCTATGGACACCCGGTGTGGAGAGGGGAGGGTTGGGATGCCGATCTCCTTGTGAACCTGCTCCTGAGCCTGGCGAGATGGACCATCAATAGGTCCAGGCAGTGGGCAATTGTAGGGGCCGTCCATCCCGGCTGTCTGCCCCTCTACCGCAGCTATGTTTGTGGCCAGTTGTCCTTGGAGAGGGAGCATGCGGTATCCATGGGCACAGTCAATGCCTTCCGTGTCCATTGGGCACCGCAAGGGCTGAGATGCATTATAGACCCTGACAGTCACATTTTGATTTGACATGTCTTAAGTTTCCTTTGTATTTTTTGTTTTTGTTCGGGTTGTCCCTCCTTTCTTTTGGGGAGCCACTCCTTTTACTTTGCCCTAATGTAATTTGAGTTTGTTTACTTGGTTTGACATAAAAGGACCCCCCCACCCCCCACCACATACAGGAGCAAATCTTGTCAGCACCTTCTGGGTCAATATATAGCAGATCTACCCATAAATCTCAGGGCCATTCTCACTAAAAAGATCTAGAGAGGACAACATAATATACTTGGGCATGAGCCCTGATGCCCTCTGGATTTAAGACATAGAACATTACAGCGCAGTACAGGCCCTTCGGCCCTCGATGTTGCACCGACCAATGGAGAAAAAACAATGACCTTCTAACCTAAACCATTCCATTTTCATCCATAAACCTATCCACTGACCACTTAAACGCTCCCAAACTTGGTGCATCTACAACTGCTGCAGGCAGGGCATTCCATGCCCTCACCACCCTCTGGGTAAAAAACCTACCTCTGACATCCATCCTATAACTACCACCCCTTAATTTAAAGCTATGTCCCCTCATGCTAGTCTTCTCCATCCGAGGAAAAAGGCTATCACTGTCCACCCTGTCTAATCCTCTGATCATCTTATATGCCTCAATAAGGTCACCTCTTAGCCGCCTTCTCTCTAATGAAAATAACCTCAAATCCCTCAGCCTTTCCTCATAAGACCTTCCCTCCATACCAGGCAACATCATGGTAAACCTCCTCTGCACCCTCTCCAATACCTTCACATCTTTCTTATAATGTGGCGACCAGAACTGCACACAAAACTCCAAGTGCGGCCGCACCAGAGTTTTGTACAGTTGCAACATGACGTTGCGGCTCCGAAATTCAATCCCCCTACCAATAAAAGCCAAGACTCCGTATGCCTTCTTAACAACCTTGTCAACTTGAGTGCCAACTTTCAGGGATCTATGCACATATACACCAAGATCCCTCTGTTTGTCAACACTGTTAAGAGTCCTACCATTAGCCCTATACTCTACATGTTTGTTATTTCTGCCAAAGTGAATTACCTCACATTTCTCCTCATTAAACTCTATTTGCCACCTCTCGGCCCAGCACTGCAACTTGTCAAAGTCTCTCTGCAAACTATAACACCCCTCTTCACTATCTACAACTCCTCCAACTTTGGTGTCGTCAGCAAATTTAGTAATCCATCCTTCAATACCCTCATCCAAATCATTTATAAAAATTACAAACAGCAGAGGCCCCAAAATAGATCTCTGAGGTACACCACTTGTAACCGAACTCCATGATGAATAATTCCCTTCAACCACCACCCTCTGTCTTCTATCAGCTAGCCAATTCCTAATCCAATTAGCTAAATCACCCTCAATCCCATACATCTGCATTTTCTGCAGAAGCCTTCCATAGCGAACCTTATCGAACGCCTTACCAAAGTCCATACATACCATGTCAACTGCCTTACCCTTATCCACCTCTTTAGTCACCTTTTCAAAAAACTCAATAAGGTTTGTGAGGCACGACCTCCCCTTCACAAAACCATGCTGACTATCTCCAATCAATTCATTTCTCTCTAAATGACTCTAAATCCTATCCCTAATAATTCTTTCCAAAACTTTGCCCACAACAGAAGTAAGACTCACCGGTCTATATTTCCCAGATTAGTCTCCATTCCCCTTCTTGAACAATGGGACAACATTTGCTATCCTCCAGTCTTCCGGCACTATACCTGCGACCAACGACGACCTGAAGATCAGAGCCAAAGGCTCTGCAATCGCCTCTCTTGCCTCCCAGAGAATCCTAGGGTAAATCCCAACTGGCCCAGGGGACTTATCTATTTTCATACCCTCAAGAATATCTAACACCTCCTCCTTATCTACTTCAATACTATCCAGTTTACAACCCTGTATCCCAGTGTTCTCCACAACTAGATTTACGTTTCCCTGCGTGAATACCGAAGAGAAATATTTGTTCAGTGCCTCTCCGATCTCTTCAGGCTCCACGCACAACTTCCCACTGCTGTCTCTGACTGGCCCTAATCTTGCCCTAACCAATCTTATATTCTTAACATATCTAAAGAAAGCTTTAGGATTAAGACAAGGAATCTATTTTCAGCCAGCAGCATAAGGAGCTGCTGACAGACCCTGTGCCTTTTTTCCAGTGAGTAGAAAAAGGAGGAGGCACATCCAGGTCTTTGAAGAACTGGATCTGTCACCCAATGTACATGTCCCGGGACCTGATGAGTTGCCAGTCTGTGAGAGTGTCTTTTTTATTCTTTGTACATCAACTGTAAAAAATTTTTTACTCAGAGGGTGGTGAGTGAATGGAATTGGCTGCCGTCGGTGGTGGTCGAGGCGAACTCGCTGGGGTCTTTTAAAAGACTTCTGGATGAGTATATAGGATCCAATGGGATTGGGGGTTATAGATAGGTCTATGGCTGGGTAGGTTTTGATGTGTTCGGCACAACTTGTAGGCCAAAGGGCCTGTTTGTGCTGTAGTGTTCTATGTTCTATGTTCTATGTAACTGCAAGGCGGATCCTAATCGGACTGACTGTGATGTGACTCTATAGGTCAAGCACCACCTTCTCCAATTCCTCGATCCTGGATTTCCACCTCTCTAATGGCCCCTTTGTGAATTCTTGACAAAATACACAGAAGTGAGCCTTGCCACATTCCACCATAGCCTCAAGGAGGGGAAGCCTCCCCACTTCCTTTTCCACTGCCAGGAATGTCACATTCACTGTGTGCTCCCTCCGAAGGATGATGAAACAAGTCCAGGAATTGTTCATTCTCTAGCAGCAGGTTGTTGAAGTGTCAATACATGGAATTACACGCGGTAACAATGCTGATCCTGGAGTTTATCTTTTCCGTCAAGCTAGTGTTTTGTTGGCAGGGTGGTGGTGAGGTTTGGGGGTGGGATTGAGTTTTGGTCTGGGATGGGGAGGACTCAAGGTTCTTGACATTCTGCTGTGCTTTTTACCTGCAGAGATATTCCTCCTCATCTCCCTGGCAGCTGAGATGGCATTGTCTTCCAGCATCACTGCCCCTTGCAGGGAGGAGGTGACATGATGGCGGGGGAGGAGATGCACTGGTGCAGTCATGGCCACCTAGGTTGCATTGATGGCCTTCGAGTTGGGATAGCTCTTCCTTACATGTCTCATCACCTTGCAGGCATGGCATTGCACGCTGTCTACCAACCAAAAGGCTGGTTCTCTCATGGATGACTTCAAAGCCCCATTCCATGCTCTCCTCCCGGGCCAGGGAGGTAAAGAGCTGGTGCCAAAAGGAGAACAGATAGCAAAGGCTCATCACTCTCAGAATAAATGAGATCAGCGCTTTCTCTGACCTCATCTTCCCTAGTGGATGGATGTGGGGGAAGAGTAGCACTGTGAGAACAAAAGGTGGGATGTTAATCAAGATTATTTCTTGAGTGGTAGTCTCTAGAAAGTCCATTGCCAAGAACATCCCATTCATTGTGTGCTCCCTCTGAAGGATGAGGTGCACTGCCTGCACTTGAAAAAAGATGGCCTTGCCGTATATTTTGGAGGCTACGATTATGGTTAAGGAGCTGACTACTCCAATCATAGCTTTAATGCAGTTACTATGGTCATTGTGGGTGGGTGTGTTGCCTTGTCAGTCATTTCAAGGGTGCCAGGTCCACAGGAGAACCAAATGCTGAAGAAATCATTATTCCACGTAGGTAAGTCTGGCAGGCCTCACTACTGGCAAAGATGCTGTCACCATTGTTGGGTTTATTGTTGGGCCTATCCTAACATGCAACATGCATGTTGTTATATATGGAAAGGGAGTCTGAGTATAAGGGGGAAACATAGAAGTATAGAAACTAAGAGCAGGAGTAGGTCATTCAACCCTTCAAGCCTGCTCTGCCATTCATTATGATCATGACTGATCATCAAATTCAATATCCTGATCCCCCTGCCTTCCTTATCCCTTGATCCCTTTAGCTCCAAGAGCTAGATCTAATTTCTTCTTCAAATCAGACAATATGTTGGGCTCAGCTACTTTCAGTGGTAGTGAATTCCACACATTCACCACTCCCTGGAAGAAACATTTTCCCCTCACCTCAGTTCTAAAAGGTTTACCACTTATCCTCAAACCATGACCCCTAGTTGTGGACTCCCCCATCATTGGTAGTGTTCTTTCTCAATCTACCTGTGTAACCCTGTTAGAATTTTATAAGTTTCTATATCTCCCTCACTTTTCTAAACTCCAGTGAATATAATCCTAACTGACTTAGTCTCCCCTCATATGAAAGAAATGATATTCTAGGAATCAGCCTGGTAAACCTTACATATAGTCCACCTATAGTAGGATATCCTTCCTCAGATAAGGACATCAAAAGTGCATACAAAAGTGCATCAAATGTGGCCTCACCAATGTCTATACAATTACAGGAAAACATCTATATTCCTAAATTCAAATCCTCTCACTATGAAGGCCAACATGCCAATTGCCTTTTTCACTGCCTGCTATATCTATGTGTTTACTTTCAGCAACTGATGCACAAGAAATCCAAGGTTTTGTTGCATACCCACCTCTCCTCAATTTACATCCATTCAAGTAATAATCTGTTTCCTATTATTGCTACCAAAGTGGATAACCTCACATTTATCCACATAATACTGCATCTGCCATGCACGTGCCCACACAGCTATCCAAATCATGCTGAAACATCTCTGCATCCTCCTCACAGCTCACCCTCCTAGCCAATTTTTTAACCATCTGCACATTTGGAGATCATACATTTAGTTTCCTCTTCCAAATTATTAATAAATCATGTGAACAGTTATGGCTCTAGCACAGATCCCTGTGGAACCCCACTAATCACTGATTGCCAATCAAAAAAGGACCCATTTTATGTTCAGCTTTTTGTTCTTATCTGCCAGCCAATTTTCTATCCATCTCAAGACATTACCTGCAATTCTGTATTTTAACTTCACTGACTAATTGACAAAAGTCTTCTGAAAGTCTAAATCAACTCTACTACTTACATTCTCAAAGAGCTCCAATAGATTTCCCTTCTGTAATTCCTTGCCATATTTGTCTGATTATACCACTGCCTTCCAAATGCTGAGCTATGAAATCCTTGATAACAGACTCTAGCAACTTCCCTAGTACTGATGTTAGGCTCACTGGTCTGTAGTTTCCTGTTTTCTCTCTACCCCCCTTTCTGAATAGTCGATTTACATTAACTACTCTTCAATCGGTAGGAACTAGTCCAGAGACCAAAGAATGGATTTATAATTTCCAGGGCCACTTCTTAAGTATTCTGGGATGAAGATTATCAGGACCTGGAGATTTATCCATCCTTCAATCCCATCAATTTCCCCAAACCATTTTTCTACTGATGCTGATTTCCTTCAGCTGCTTACTAAAGTTTGTTTTTCTCAGAAATTCTGGCACATATGTCTTTCTTTAGGAAAAATTGAAGCAAAATATGAATTTAATTCCTTGACCATTTCTTTGTTCCCCATTATGAATTCTCCAATTTCTGATGGTAAGGGAATGAGAGGTGACCTGACAGAAATGTATGAAGTGTTGAGAGGTATTGATCGAGTAGATTCCCAAAGGCTTTTTTCCCAAGACTGGAATGGTTGTTATGAGACGGCACTGGTTTAAGGTGCTGGAGAATAGGTACAGAGGAGATATCAGGGGTAAGTTTTTCACTCAGAGGCTAGTGGGTGAGTGGAATCAGCTGCCGTCAGTGGTGGTGGAGGCAAATTTGATAGGGTCTTTTAAGAGACTTCTGGATGAGTACATGAGTACAATAATTTGGAAGAGGGAACTAAATATATGATCTCCAATAGGATTGAGAGTTCTAGGTAAGCCTAGTAGGTAGGAATATCAATGATGCAACTTGTGGGCCGAAGGGCCTGTTTGTGCTGTAGTTTTTCTATGTTCTATATTCATTTTTGTCAATCTTTATCTGTTTATAACCTATAGAAATTTTTACTGTCAGTTTTTATGTTCCCTGCTATCTTACCTTAATACTCTATTTTTCTCTTCTCATTCAATCCCTTGGTCCGCCTTTGCTGAATTTTAAACTGCTCCCAATCTTAAGGCCTATTGCTGTCTCTTTCCAATTTGCATGCTTCCTCTTTGAATTTGATACTGTGTCTAATTTTCCCTTGTAAGCCATGGTTTGGCCACAACTCCCTTTCCACTCTTGTGTCATTCAGGAATAAACAACTTTTGGAGTTTACCTATTCATTCTTTAAATGCCTGCCATTGCCTGTCCACTATCTTTCAGTAATGTTTCCCAGTCCATCATGGCCAATTCATGTCTCATATCATCTTTGCCTCTTTGAAATATAGTGTATAGTTACAGTACATTTTCATGTTTATATATCATTACAGAAGTGCATAGAACTACTGAATCTAGGCATAAAAATGATCTGCTTGTACACACAGATCTTGTGGTGGTAAGTTTGAATGGAGTTTCTTTAACTGCTCACAGTGAGCTGTGCAATTTTCAATCTTGGGTGCTGTTCCTGGTTGCATTTGAGATCTTTTCCTCGGTGCAGTAGGACTGAATAGTGGTTGAGGGGCTGGAATGGATCTGATTTGTTCTCAGTTAAGCCTCACTATTGCACCTTTGTGTGGTTAATGACTTCAAAGGACTTTGGTTCTGAACAAATTACTTTCACCTTGGCTGGTTTCCATGTATCTTCAGTGGGAACCATGATATAAATCTCTTGTTCCAACTATGAACCTGCCAATTCTGTACACACATTTCTATATGCACATTTCTATATGCACATTGGTCATCTTCTCTTGTAGTCTTAAAAGTTGCTGTCTAGTTTTTGAGATAGTAGAATAGGCAAGAATAGTAAATTGGTACACATATTCTGCAAAGATAGAATAATTGCAGTTACAGGAAATATTCTCAGATGTAATGAAACATTGCAATGTGTTGATCTTGTTTAGTCTGTCTACTTTTGAGAATTCAGGATTTCGCCAAGCGAATCATACATTCAGCTACGCTGTTACATCTGAAGTGATGAGGAAAAGAAATAGTATGATCAATATTCAATTTCTTACAGATATCTTGAAATAACGTACCTATAAATTGCAGTTATTTGTAATGATCCTTCCAAGAACACCAAATAAACTGAAAATAGCATTTAGAATGTGCTTGGCTGTTGTGCTTGACTTAAGAGTGCAATGATCAAATAATTGGGCGCTCGGTAAAGTAGTCAACAATGGTGATGAACTAGTGCCATGGACATGAAAGAGATCAGATGAGATGCTCACACTTCTTGATGATGACTTCAATGTCATTATTCATACCCAGCCAATAGACTGTCTGTGTTGCTCGCCGTCTTGCGCAATCTATGCGCCCATGTGAGTGATGACAATATTAAAGAATATCAGGTTGTAAAGATTCCAATGTGATGACTTGTCTGCGTTTTTAAAAGTGACTCCTGAGATGATGCCTCACTCATCCCATTAAGGCCAAAATGGTCTCACGTGTTCGTGAGCATGTTGAATTGAATCAGGATGTAGAGATGCCGGCGTTGGACTGGGCTAAACTCAGTAAAGTTTTACAACACCAATTTTAAATCCAACCAATTTATTTGATAGTAAATCCGTGAGCTTTCGACGCTATGCGCCTTCGTCAGGCAAATGCAGTGTTCTGATCTGCAGAGGCACTCATATCCACACACAGTTACAGATTGCTGATTAGAATGCAAATCCTTACATCTAACCTGCTATTCAAGTGTTAAAGTGGCTAACAATGTGTGTGAAGGGAACACTGAGCATTGGTTAGAGAAATGTGTATTTTCTTCAGACAGCACAGTAAGTGAGGTTTTTTGCTAACCCAGGCAAGTCATGGGGATTACAGATAGTGTGACATGAAGCCAAGATCCCTGTTAAGACCGTCCTCGTGTGTGGAACTTGGCTATCAGTCTCTGCTCAGCAACTCTGCGTTGTCGTGTGTCACGAAGGCCCCCTTGAAGAACATTTACCCGCAGGTCGGAGGCCTGTAGGGTGGAACCTACCTTCTAGGGTGGAAGCTGGAGAAGTGGAGCATTGTGAGGTTGTCTGTCGGTTTTCGGTACAGTGAGGTGCTGAGGTGACCGTCTTTGATGGAGATGCGATGATGGAGAACCTCCCAATGCTCCACTTCTCCAGCTTCCACCCTAGACACGTTCAAGAAGCCATTCCCTATGGACAAGCCCTCCGTATACACAGAATTTGCTCAGATGAGGAGGATCGTGACAGACACCTCTAGACGCTGAAGGATGCCCTCGTGAGAACAGGATATGGCGCTCGACTCATCGATCGACAGTTCCAACGTGCCACAGCGATAAACCACACTGTCCTTCTCAGAAGACGAACACGGGACACGGTGGACAGAGTACCCTTTGTTGTCCAGTACTTCCCCGGAGCGGAGAAACTACGACATCTTCTCCGGAGTCTTCAACATGTCATTGATGACGATGAACATCTCACTAGGGCCATCCCCACCCCCCCACTTCTTGCTTTCAGACAACTGCACAACCTTAAACAGATCATTGTTCGCAGCAAACTACCCAACCTTCAGGAGAACAGTGACCACAATACCACACAACCCTGCCACAGCAACCTCTGCAAGACATGACAGATCATAGACATGGACGACATCATCAAACGTGAGGATACCATTCACCAGGTGCACGGTACATACTCTTGCAACTCGGCCAACGTTGTCTACCTAATACGTTGCAAGAAAGGATGTCCCGAAGCATGGTACATTGGGGAGACCATGCAGACACTACGACAGCCGACGAATGAGCATCGCTCAACAATCACCAGGCAAAACAGTTCCCTTCCTGTGGGCGAACACTTCAGCAGTCATGGGCATTCGGCCTCCGACCTGTGGGTAAATGTTCTTCAAGGGGACCTTCGTGACACACGACAGCGCAGAGTCGCTGAGCAGAGACTGATAGCCAAGTTCCGCACACGAGGACGGTCTTAATAGGGATCTTGGCTTCATGACACACTATCTGTAACCCCCGTAACTTGCCTGGGTTAGCAAAAAAACTCACTTACTGTGCTGTCTGCAGAAAATACACAATTCTCTAACCAATGCTCAGGATTCCCTTCACACACATTGTTAGCCACTTTAACACTTGAATAGCAGGTTAGATGTAAGGATTCGCATTCTAATCAGCAATCTGTAAACTGTCTGTGTGGATATGAGTGCCTCTGCAGATCAGAACACTGCATTTGCCTGACAAAGGCGCATAGCGTCGAAAGCTCGCGGATTTACTATCAAATAAATTGGTTGGATTTAAAATTGGTGTTGTAAAACTTTACTGAATTGAATCAGGCCATCCTTCAATGATGGTTTACCGTGGTTACTGTTGTATAGAATCTTTCATGTTTCTTGTAGCTGCTGTATCAGATGATTCGGAGAACTTCTTTAAGTTCAATGTCAATGAAATCAACTTGTAAAACTAAGGATATATCTTTTGTTTTCACTGGGTTAGGTAATCTCCTAAAGGAATATGATGTGATGAAATTACCTGACTTGTACCAAATCTCATAATTGTAATTGGTCCTTTATCAAGAAACATTGAAAATTTAGTGGTGCATTGGTCAATGTTTTCACCAAATCTTTTCCACTGGCTTATGATTGGTCTCTCCCACAAAGCTAATGTTTGCTGCTTGATAATGGATTCGTTGAATTGAGTTATAGAACATAGAACATAGAACATTACAGTGCAGTAGAGGCCCTATGTTCAGAGATTTTGAAGCAAATGCAATTGATTTGCCTTTTTGTAGCATATGTGCTCCCAGATATTTCTAACGGGCATTTGTCTCCCGATCATTGCAAAATTGAAATGTTGATGCTTCTGAAAATGACTGTATCAATACTTCAAAGAGATTTTGATGATCTACATGTCATAGGAAAGGCACATTCTTTCTCAAGAATTTCCATAGTGATGATTTTCAAATGAAATTGGAAATGTATTAAGACAAAAAGTAAAATGGCCTGGACATTTTTGAAGACTGTCCTTAATTTGAAGAGTTGACATAGCCTTGATGTCCTCTATTTTACTTGAATCAGGACATATATAACAGCACTGGAATGAATAGAATTGAAGAAATTGACCTGCTGTATTTTGATGTCAGATTTCACACTGTTGAACACCAATCATTCACTACCCACTGCTTGCATCAATAAATGCAGATTATGGTCATGTTCTTGCTTTGTTCTTTTCACAACCATTATAGCATCAATGATGTACAGATGTATCCTGATGTAATGCAGTCCATATGAACTTGAAAGAGATCCTGGCTAACTGATAAGCTGAAAAGAAGTTGTTGAAATCAACATTGACTGAATGACATCATAAAATGTAACAAGCTCTTGGAACTTTGCTGCAAGACTAACTGACCAGTAATCGAGCATGGCATTAAACTTGGAAAAGAATTTAGTACCTGAAAATCTCAGATTTAACACTTATCATTTGGGCATTTTGTAAGGACAATGTTTCAAAGCTACATTTAAACATTATGGATCGAGGCATATCCTCAATGAGCCAATCTTCTTCATCAGGTGTGATTGAGTTGCACCAATCTGTTTGATTCTGTCTAGTTTAAACTTCAATTTATCTTGTACATAGATGTTGCATTACATACTCCATCAACTGACAATTCTGCAAGTGTAATGTTTCAGCTCCTTTGACACTGCCAATTTTGTTAAAACATTCTGGATATTTTGGTATTAGGTCATGAATTGTCATAATTTGACGTCTAGTGACATCTAACTGATTCCATGGATTATTACAGGTGTGAAGTCATGGCTTGGCAATAGATTTACAATTGTTAAGACTTTTTGTTTCCATGATGTAGAACATCTGTGTCACCTAGGAGGATTGATTGTACTTGTACTCCATGAATTGCACTATGAATCTTGCATATAGAATTAGTGAACTATCGTATACTGAAAGTTTTACAGATATGCCATGGCTTCCACATTTGTGGTTATGTATATTTTAGGATTCACAGGAGTAGTATATTGGAACTTACCCCTTTGTTAATCTTGGCTAATAATGAATAGTTACCAACTTCATTAAGACAGATAACTTGAATCTTGGCAAGCACTTCACATGGTATGCTTTCCCTGAGATTGATGGTATGAAACATGTGTTCACCATTCTATGACTTGTGCCATTTTCTGGTTTGTTAATCACCTCATGTAATTGTTTCTAATGAGATACCAGATAGTTGTTCTTATTGCTTGAATGTACAATCTTCACCATCTGTTTGGATCAGTGCATTTCTCTTTGTAGCTGCATCAGTCTTTGCACTACCACTGCCAATGATCCTTTCTACCAGATGCCTTTTGGAATTGATGAAAAAGTTGAGCATTTCCTTGGTAGATGGAGAAGTCGATGTCTTTCATGTATCTTGCTAGATTGAGTGTGTCAACAACTGCAGTTGTGTTTAGGACCTGTAAGCTTTGTTGACCTGGGAGGATTGGTTTGTACTTGTGTCCATCTTTGAGTGATTCTTTGATGCTATATGCATTGGGCTTGTTTAGCAGATCTTTCTGGAATGCTTCCATAGGAGTAGATGTGTTGACCAACTCAACAATTCTGTCTTCTAGTTCTACATTTGAAAACATCATCCCATGTACCCTTTTCTCTGCATCTGCTGATGAAGTGGTTTATGGATTCTGTAGGCTGTTGCTGAAATGACATGAACTCTAGTTGATGCATCTGGAAGTTTAACATGATTCAGAACTGGTCTTCCAAAGTAATCATATATTTTGGTGACCTTTTAGCTCTTCTGTGAACCTGGATATATTCAGCCTGTGTAGACTTTCATTTCTAATTGTTAAGTGATTTTTAATGGATTGCATATCTGATTCAACCACACCTGAATCAAAAACTATAGCTCAGTAAGCTGTTTAAACATTTTGAATTGAATATTAGATTAGCTGTTTCCAAATTCCTATTGGGGAGATTTGTAGATGTTTTGATCTTCCTTCTTCTGCGGCACCTGGGATGAGTGTTACTGTAATCACTTGTATTCCACCCACGAATACACCAAGGAATGATGACATCTTTACTTTTTATTTATTTATTGTTCAGTATAATTTACTAAAGTGCTTAACAGTAAAGATAAAATGGTACAAAGTTTGCCGCATGCTGGACTGCCTCTACGACCAGCCTGAACTATTATGCCACTACAGTAACTGACTTCATTAGTAAGTGTGGAAAACTGTGTGCCAAAGAAGCAAATCCATATGTTCCCCAACCAGAAACTATGGATGAACAGGGATATCCGCTGCTTACTGAAGTCCAGGTCCGAGGCATTCAAGTTAAACAACATTGACCTATACAAGAAAGCCAGATGTGATCTCAGGAGATCCATCAAAAATGCCAAAAGACAATACCAGACTAAGCTAGAATCCCAGATTAGCCACATCGATCCCTGCCGAATATGGCAAGGTCTGCAACACGTAACAGGCTACAAGATGAATGCATCTAAAATTACCAGCTCCAATCCACCTCTCCTTGATGCATTCTACATCCATTTGGTGCAAGGGGTCAGCAAGAGCATGTTCTCCACCCTGGAAGCATTGAATCTGGGGTCACCATTGCAGATGTGAAAGCAGCTTTCTTAAGGTCAACCCATGGAAAGCAATTGGCCCTGATGGGATATCCAGATGTGCACTCAGATCCTATGTGGATTGGCTGGCGTGGGGATTCACGGACATCTTCAACCTCTCTTTACAACAATCTGGGATCCCTATCTGCTTCAAGAAGATGACCATCATCCCGGTACCTAAGAAAAACCAAGCAAAAGTTCCTTAATGACTTATCGGCCAGTGGCTCTGACATCAATCGTTATGAAGTACTTTGAAACGTTAGTCATGGCACAAATCAATTCGAGCCTCCCGGTAGACCTGGATCCACTATAGGTTGCTTACTGCCGCAACAGGTCCACAGCAGATGCCATTTCTGTGGCTCTGCACTCAAGCCTGGAACACCTTGATAACAAGGACACCTATGTCAGACTCTTATATATTGACTACAGCTCAGCCTTCAACTCTATTATTTCCACAAAATTCATCTCTAATTTTCATGGCCTGGGTCTTGGCACCTCCCTCTGTGATTGGATCCTGAACTTCCTAACTCACAAACCATAATCAATAAGGATAGGCAACAACACCTCCTCCATGATCATCCTCAGCACTGATGCCCCACAAGGCTGTGTTCTCACCCTACTGTACTCCTATATCTATGATTGAGCGGCCAAATTCCCCTCCAATTCGATTTTCAAGTTTGTATCTCAAACAATGACAAGACAGAATACAGAAATGAGATAGAGAATCTGGTGAAGTGGTGTGGCAACACTAATCTCTCCCTCAATGTCAACAAAACAAAGGAGAATGTCATTGATTTCAGGAAGCATAAAGGTGAACATGCCCATGTCTGTATCAATGGGGACAAAGTACAAAGGGCCCAGAGCTTCAAGTTTTTAGGTATCCAGATCACCAACAACCTGTCTGGTCCTCTCATGCTGAAATTATTGTTAAGAAAGCTCACCAATGCCTTTATTTTCTCAGAAAACTAAGGAAATTTGGCATGTCAGCTATGACTCTCACCAACTTTTACAGATGCACTATAGAAAGCATTATTTCTGGTTGTAGCTTGGTATGTTTCCTGTTCTGCCCAAGACCACACGGAACTGTCTTATGAGGAACGATTAGATAGACTGGGGTTGTTTTCCCTTGAAAGACGTTGGCTTAGAGTGGATCTCATAGAGGTGTATAAGATTATAAGGGGTATAGATAGAGTAAATGGAGGTAAACTTTTTCCACCTTTAGAAATGGATAGGACGAGGGGTCATGGCCATAGGGTGAGGGGGGCTATGTATAGGACGAATATTAGAGGGCAGTTTTTCACACAAAGGGTAGTGGGGGTGTGGAATGCACTGCCGAGTAAGGTGGTGGGAGCAGGCACGCTGGGGCTGTTTAAGGGTCTCTTGGACAGCCACATGAGCGGTATGCAGATAGAGGGATATATTAGGACTGTTTAACTACGGCTTTTTTCCACAGGTAATTCGGTCCATACTTTGAGCATGCATTTGGCAGGTGGTGCGGGTACAGCTCTTGGATGTTGATTCATGGGTTGCCTGGTACCTCATGTCGTAAATGAGTGCTTTATGTGGACCATCTGAAGGGCACCATGACAGCTCAGAGACTATCGATGTGGCTGTGCAGACACTTGGAATTGGGCCGGTGTCTGCTGGAGTTTGCGCGTTCTCCCCGTGGTTGCGTGGGTTTTCTCCGGGCACTCCGGTTTCCTCCCACAACCCAAAAATTCGCTCTTAGGCTGATTGGGAAACAAATTGTCCCTATGCTGAAAATTTTCCATATTAGGAATAATATATATATTATTATATAGGAATATTAAAATAGGATAATGTATTTGCTACTATATAGTATGACGGCGGCGCGGGCTCGTTGGGCCGAAGGGCCTGTTTCCCGTGCTGTGTTGCTTAAAAAAAAACTAGAAAAGGTCGTGATGTGGCCTAGTCGATCACACACACCAGCGTCCCATCTATTGACTCTGTCTACAATTCCTGCTGCCTCAGCAGAGCAGCCAGCATAATTAACGATCCCATACGCTCCAGATATTTTCTCTTCCATCTTCTTCCATCAGATAAAAGATACAAAATTCTAAGATCACATACCAACCGACTCAAGAACAGCTTCTACCTTACCACTGTCAGACTTTTGAATGGACTTGCCTTGTATAAAGTTGATCTTTCTCAACACCCTAGCTATGACTGTAACACTATATTTTGCACTCTCTTGTTTCCTTCTGTATGAACAGTATGTTTTGTCTGTATAGCACGCAAGAAACAATACTTTTCACTATATGTTAATACATGTGACAATAATAAATCAAATTAAAACTTTATCATTATGATTTTGAACCATTTAAAGTATGTGTCCAATTGAACAAGAAACATATATTCCTCATTCATCCCACAAAGGCAATATGAACTCTGTACCAAGGTTTTCTCAGCCAAACCCATGGATGAAATGATTGAAGAGGTGGAGTATTTCTTCACAAGACTAATATTATCCTACACTTTCTTCAATCTGAGAGTCTGGTCCTGACCACTAGAAATAACACCTTGTAAGTTATTTCATGTGTATGACTCTTGGATATCCTTTGTGAATTCCGTAAACATGGAGGAATGATGACTCTGATTCCCCTAACAGTTCTCTGTTTTGTACCATTAACTCAAGTTCCCTTTTTGGTATGGCTTGATTTTGGGATTTTACTTTGCTTTAGCTAATGCAGTATAATGTGGATAAATATGAGATTATTCACTTTAGTAGCAAAAATGGGAAGGCCGATTATTATTTGAATGAGTGTAAATTGAGAAAGGCAGATACTCAGTGAAACCTTGGTATCCTCGTGCATCAGTCACTGAAAGTAAGTGTTCAGGTACAACAAGCAGTAAAGAAGACAAATTGTATGTTGGCCTTCAGAGCGAGAGGATTTAGTATAGGAATAGGGATGTTTTACTGCAATTCCACTGAGCATTGGTGATCTCAGACCTAAATACCATGTGCAGATTTGCTATAGAGAGAGTGCAGCAAATGTGTATCAGGCGGATTACTGGATAGCAGCCTGTCATAAGAGGAGAAAAGTAAAGTAAAGTTTATTTATTAGTCACAAGTAGGCTTATATTAAAACTGCATATGAAGTTACTGTGAAAATCCCCAAGTCGCCACACTCTGGCACGTGCTCAGGTACACTGAGGGGAGAATTTAGCATGGCTAATGCATCTAACCAGTATGTCCTTCAGACTATGAGGAGTGGGTAGTGAAATTGGAGCAGACAGAGTAAACCCACACAAACACGGGGACAACATACAGATCCACGTGGACAGTGACCCAAGCTGGAAATCGAAGCCGTGTACCTGACGCTGTGAGGCAGCAGTGCTAACTGCTATGCTACTATGCTGCCCACTAAATTGGTTATGATTGCATTCATTGGAGTTTAGAAGAGTGAAAGCAGATCTCATAGAAATTTATAAAATTCTGTCAGGATTAGATATATTCAGAAAGAATGTTACCAATGGAGGAGAGTCCAGAACTCAGGATCATAATTTGAGGTTAAGGGGTAAAAAGAACTACAGTGAGGAGGAATTTCTTCAATCAGGGAATGGTGAATTGTAGAATTCATGACTATAGAATGTAGTTGAGGCCAGAACAGTATGTGATTTCGAGAAGAAATTATACATCTCTAGGGGCTAAAGGAATTAAGATATGTTGGGGGAAGGCAGAATCAGAATTTCGACTTTTTTGATGATCAGCCATGATCAGAATGAATGGTGGAGCAGGCTTGAAGGACCGAATGAATGTTTCTGTGGTATTCCTTTCAAAATCATCTTCATAAACTTTTCATCACTTGATCTGAGCTATTGCATCTTTGCACTTGACAAGCTGTACTAGATAAAAGTACAAGATGTTCACATAGTGTTCCTGTGGTTCAGCTTTGTCCTAATTTGGTAGATGTGATAAAGCATCAGTGTTCACATGTTGCTCAGATCTTCTGTATTTAATCTCCTAATTACACACTGATATGATGAGAGACTATATCTGCATGTGACTCACAGCTAGAGAAAATATTCAGCATGAACCAAAAATCATTGTTAAAGACCTGTGGTCTATTAACAAGGTAAAATGTCTTCTATACAGAAGGTAAGGAAATATCTTGATTCCAAAACCAAATCTCAGGGCTTCCTTTTCCAGCTAAGCATAATTTTGTTCAGTGCTTGTCAACAATCTCGAAGCAAAAGCTATTGATCTTCTCAGTTTGGCATCATTTGAGACACAATAGCATCCAACATATTATGATAATATGTCATATGCAAATTGGGTTTTTAAATCGAGTCAAAATGATTTTCGATTTGGTTAGCGTATTTTTGATTTAATTATTTGCCTTTCTGCAGTCTTTTGTCCAAGTTCATTGTTGATTCACACATAATAATGTATGAAGTGGTTTTAGTATGGTAGTGAGATATGAAATAAATTTTCCATAGTAATTGATGTGTCCTAAAAAAATCTCAGTTGTGACGTATTGTACAGTCTAGGCACATCTAAAATTACAGTCATTTTCTTAGGTTCCTTGTGGAGTCCACCCTTATCAATTACATGGCCTACATAGCCTATTGATGATCTGAAAAAAATCTGCCATTTTCTTTCTTCACATGAAAAATTATGTTTCTCTAGACACTCCAGTATTTCTACTAAGTTTTGGAAATATTTGTGTTCATTTCTGTCTGTGATTAATATGTCTAAATATCCAAATAACATTAGACACCATTGAGGCCACTTAGGATAGATCCACTGATTTCTTCTTTTCCAAATGGTAGGCATTTATACTGGAACAATCCTTTGAGTAACAATTGTTAGCAGTAGTTGCAACTGAGTTGCCACCTTCATTTGGAGACAAGTCTTTTTTATGTATTTCTGTTGATTCTCAGACAATACATGGGATACTCAATTAATGGGATACTGATCAATGCATAGTACTAGATTTATCATTATTTGAAGTTGCCATATATTCTTATAAAAGCATCTAGCTAAATGACAGGGTTGATTGGAGTTGCCCAATTTCTCGGGTTATGAACTTCATCATTTCGTCTTAATTTTTCAAATTGCATTTCAACTTTTAGCTTGATAGCATAAGGCACAATTCATGTCATTAAGCGTTTTGGATTGCTATCAGGTTTTATTTCTAATCAAACCTCTAATCTAGTCATTTCCCCTAAAATATTTTAAAATACCTTCTTGTATTTTTCCAAATGTTTCTGTAATGTGTTCTTTCCAACAACTAATTTGTTAACTGCTTGCCAGTTTAATTTGGTTTTGTTTAACACGCTCTTTGAAGAATGGGGAAAGTTTCCTTTCACTATACATCATGGCAATTTTTCAGATTGACCATTTGTTCCAACTTGTATGACAATATAATCCTTCACTAGAAACATGTGTTCTGTGTAAGTTATCAGGATTATATTAGACAGCCTTAATGGTACATTCTTGAACTTGTATTGATATAAATTTTTGGTTAAAAAAGATTCAGCAGTTACTATGTCTTCTTCCATTTTAATTTCATTCCCATTCAGTTTCGGTTCAGATCACTGTGCGTCACTTTGTATGGTGTCAACCTGTGCTGGGACAGTGCTTCAGGGCATTGCCACCATGCCCCTCTCACTTGAGGACTATACTCACCTTTACACTCTGGTAGGAATGGTGTGGTGAGGAGGGGTGGGGGCATGTGGAATCCCCACAACAGGTTCATGTCTGGGTGAACCACCCATCAGCATGATTTGACAAAACAGCAGCGGGGTCAATGTATGGTGACAGGATGTTAATGATATGCAAATCTATTAAAATGTATTTAAATAAGGTTCATGCCTATTTTGGGCGTGAATCTGATTGCATCACTGGCAAGGAGTAACAAGAATTAGAAGCTGTGATCTTGTTGATGAGATCCATGATTTCCGGATGTTGTCGCATCTTGAGCCCCTGCTGGCAACGTTGTGGAGGGCAAGCTCAGGCTCAAGGTTCCACCACAAGATCTTTGTAGGGGGGCAACATGCGGCAGGGTGTATGCACAGCTGCCACCTTTGTAGAAGGCAATGTGTGACATGAATCCAGCTTCTTTACTTTCAAGAATTATCTGTCATGCATAAAAATAAAGTACTGTCAGTATTTTGCAAAATCATATTTGGTTCTTGCTTTATTTTCTCTATATTTTCTTTATTTTTTTCTTCCATATGTCTTTGCAGCTCATTCACTTTCTAGCATATGTCTCTCTCTTTGCATTGGTTCATTCATGATATTTGTGTCAAACCAGAATGTTCTCTCTTCCTCATCAGCCGCTGTGTACACTTCACATTCTCTTTCTTTCTCCCTGCCTGTCTCTGTTACTTTCCCCCTCTCTCTCTTTCTCCCTCTCTTGTTCTATCTCCTCTGTTTTTCTAAATGGTGAAACAACAGAAAGCATTAAAATGAGTTGAAGTATTGGTGCAGAATGTTGGATTGCTGATCCCAAAAGAGTGGGGCAAAGGTTTGAGATATCACCAGCCTCAGGCACCATTCAGTCACCAAGTATAACTTTGGGCTCAAAGGTCTGATCCATTCTCTTCAAAGGGTTAGTAGGAGGCCTCGGTGTGTTACAGATGCTGGTATTGGTGGCCAGAGGCTGGCAGTCTGTCTGACTATAGAACAGCACAGAGTTGGAAAACTACTTTTTGGGCAATAACTCCTGGGATGCACATCCTGCTGTCAAGGGTTATAACAGTGGGCCCAGGTTGTGGATTGGTAACAGGTGCCAATGCCCACAACCTGCTGAATTAAGCTTATTTAAAATCAGTGAATATCAGTATTTGATCTCCATACATGCACAGACAGGTGTCAACAGCCAACTTAACCAACCATATTGTGTTGACAAGAAACAAAGTTATAACATGTAAAAGAGTTGCCCATAAGTTAAAATGCCAAAGCTTAGTAAAATAAAGGAGCTTTAATTGCTGTTCAGATTTAGCTATCCTCAGTTGTGTCGGTCCCCTGTTTTGTAAAACATTTGTATTGAGATTTGTCTATATCTTATGAAGTGCTTCTCCTTCCTACTTTGTTGATTGACAGTTAATACCCAACTATTGTGTTTGCCTCAAATTACAAGTCATGGTTTATTTTGGAATTTAGTTTTGATTCCTATTTTAACCGAATATTTAGATGTATATATCCAATCATATTACCAGATATTCATGAATCCATTTACAGGTTCAAAGTGAAAAGTAAAGTAAAAATCTTAGATATCGTCAATTGAGCAGTACAATAAATAATTGAGTCTTACATAAGAATCATACTCTAATCCTTAATACTTATGTCAGAAAGGGTCATTATTATTAATATTATGCACTGCTGTGAATAATTTACATTAGTCTGCATGACTTCTAGCTTACAGTAATGGAGTTATTTTCTGAGAATTTAAAATAATAATTTAAAAACCCATGAGGATAAATGGATTACTTAGATATTTCCTTGCTTTGTACTCGTCACTTATTTTGTCACTTTAATCTTCTGTTACACTTTTGGTTATGCCATAGATATTCTCTTATGTTTCATGGCACAGGTCACTTAGGCTAACTAATTCTGTACCTTTTATGTTCTGAAGTTAACTTGCACCGCCCAATGTTTAGCTAGAAAATAGTGTCAGCCAAGTGATACAACAATTGTAGCATGCCCTAAAATTGTAAATCCCTGGCTATATTTCTCCCATCTTTCAACAACTGTTGAGCAAGATGAAACCAATTATAAATCAGAAGGGTATTTTGCAGAACACCAATGACTAAACAAAAATTACAATTCCAAACTTTTTTAAAAACTCCTGCCACAGACAGGTATCAACAGCCAACTTAACCAACCATATTGTGTTGACAAGAAACAAAGTTATAACGTATAAAAGAGTTGCCCATAAGTTAAAATGCCAAAGCTTAGTAAAATAAAGGAGCTTTAATTGCTGTTCAGATTTAGCTATCCTCAGTTGTGTAGGTCCCCTGTTTTGTAAAACATTTGTATTGAGATTTGTCTATATCTTAAGACTGTGGCAGACAGCAAAACCAAGGGTGCAATTCTCTGTCCCATGCACAGATTGCGGTATGTCCAAGCTGTAAATTATTTAATCTTCTGTGGATCTTCTCATGCCTGAAGAGTCTTGTATTGAATCGCAAGAACATCACAGAACTGGTCGTTCATATTATAGTTTTTGCTGCTTGGGAAAGCTTTGTACCTTCCTCATGACATATTGGGATTCTGAATTTGATGTAGATAGTCCTCAAAACATAGAATCATAGAGGCCATGCAACCTATCAAGTCTGTACCAACAACAATCCCATCCAGGCCCTATTCTCATAATCCCACATATTTACCCCGCTAATCCCTCTAACCTATGCATTCCAGAATGTTAAGGAGCAATTTAGGCATGGCCAAAGCACCTAACCCACACAGTTTTGGAGTGTGGGAGGAAACAAAAACACTGGGAGAAAACTCATGCAGACATGGAGAGAACATACAAAATCCACACCGACGGTGACCCAAGCCAAGAATTGAGCATGGATCATGTTGAACATTTGATTTGGAGCATATTACCCATTAATATGAGTGTGAGGGTGGGGGCTGCCTCTCTTTAGTGAGGAGTTGGTGATAGTACCCTGGTCAATTTAGGGGGCACCATTTCATTTTTTGCACAGAGATGGCCTATCTCTGAGTATGGAAATTTGGTCACCATTTAAAAATGGTGGAACAGTGGGGCTGGTCAACGGGTTGCTTGAAATGAATTTACTCGTATTCTTCAGATAGGTGAATCCCAATTGAAAGACGCAATCAACGGCAATAGGAAAAATTCCCATTTTCCCTCAGTGTCGGCACTTAGCCTGAAAACAAGAAAATCAGACTCTCCGTGTTTCAGTCTGTATTAGTGGTGAGTCACACTAAATTTATTAACCTGACCATTATTTACATTTCAGCCAATCTGATTGAAAGGACTAATTATCTGGTTACCATCTCATTGCTGGTCAGGGGAGCTTGCTGTATGCAAACTAGTTGCTACATTTTCCATCATTATTACAATGACTACAGTTCAAAAATACTTCATTGGCTATAAAACACGAAAGGCACCGTAAGTCCCTCTCGCTCCCCCTTCAAGATATTTTTCTTTATACCAATGCCCATGGAAAAATCAGTAAGCCCTTCTCCAACATGCATAATAACTAGGGGAAGTATAGTCAGTACTTACTATGGTAATCACGTAACTAAGAGGCAGGAGTGTCATTACATTTTACAGACTAAATCTTGGTTTTCATGTTTAATCAATAAAATGCTCCAAACCCATATAAATATTTGATCTTACTATTCATTATACACAGTGAGGATAGCAGAACTCACTAGTTTAAAGCTCTGCGAGCATTATTTATCTCTATTTTTTATACTGTTGATGTCTTATTATAGATGTGACATTGGCACTAAAATTGATGCCTTTTTACTGAAGAATGATCAGTTGATTAAAAGCTACACAGGTCTTCACTGGATAAGTTCATAAGTAGTCATTAATGGAACTTTTAATGTTTTGATGACAATAACCTTTGGATGTTAGCATCATTTCAGAGGTTATTCCCTGTCAGCCGTCTGCAAATTTATGTGAAACGTATCAACTGAACAAGGGATGAATGCTGTCGAAGCATCATATGTATTAATTTCAGAGTGATTGTGTTTTGACACAACTTGCAACAGTCTGAGTATTTGAATGTCTTAATTTTGCAATGCTCATTTTTTATTTCACTTCAGACTGCAGGAATCTAAAAGTTTTTGAAAGCACAAAAGCTTTCTCAAAAATTCTAATCAAAAGATATTTACAAATGGGAAAGGCAGTTCATCCCATCTCAGGTTATCTGTCCAAAATGAGGGGTGGAATTTTCTGGTCGCACTTGTCCCAAGACCAGAAAATCCTGCCTGAGGTCAATGGATCTTGGCATGATTGAAAAAATTCCACCCGCTGTTACAATGCCTCTCCACTCATCCCTGCTCCTGACTTGGCAACATTGTTAATTCCAGGACTCTTGTCTCCACAGCTTTCTGGAAACTCATTCTGAGTATTGATAACTTGTTCTGATGTTGAAGAAAATTTTAAAGAACAACTTATGTCACGGCAAATTGACATAATATTACTTTATTTTGTGCTTACAGTGGCCATTGGGAGTGATCAGAAGGATCTGCTGCCCCTTGTTCTGTTACAGCTGTTTTTATGCCTATCTAATCATACAATTATGTTCAATTCTGTACAAATTTAATCACATCAACCATCTTTTACACAGATCTACTCATAAGAGCGCATTCAGTTCTGTACAGATCTAATCATGTTTCTCAATACAATGGATTTCCTATCTTGTTCACCCAATAGGTCTTTACCAGAATACAATTACACCCAAAATAAAATCATTCATTTTGTTTTAGCTTTTTTCCTAGAGCATTCCATTCTTCATGTGCCTTAATTTTATTTGAGTCATGCTACTCTCTTTAACTCCTGTCAAGTCATGCTAATCCATATTTTCTGAGTTAACCTTTTACTTATATTCCATTTTCTCACTGATGGCAATCCTAAATTTGAATTTTGTAAGTTTGAACCTGTCAGCTTTCTCAATTTTCTAGATTTAGCTTATCATATCATTTGTTACAATATATTTCAAAAACGTCATATGTCGGATAGCTAGTTCATAAATTTGTGAAACTTTTATTGGAAAAAAACAAAGGATCAACACAGAAACTCTCTGGTTGATTTGAAAATTCTGAGCTGAATCATACATTATTTGTCTATGCACATTGTAGATGGATCAACAGGAAAACCAACATCATCAAATCATAGAATGGGATCCCTACAGTGTAGAAGGAGACCATTCAGCACATCAAGTTTGCATCAACCACAATTCCACCCAAGCTTATTCCCATAACAACATATTTACCTTGCTAATCCCTTGACATTAGGGTCAATTTAGCACGGCCAATCAACCTAAGCCTTGGAGTATGGGAGGAAACTAGAGCACCCAGAAGAAACCCATGCAGACACGGGGAGAATGTGCAGTCTCCACAGACAGACAGTGACTGAAGCCTGAATTGGATCCAAGTCCCTGGTGCTGTGAGGCATCAATGCTAACCACTGTGCTACCGTGTGCAATGTCGCTGACATTTTTAATTTTATTGATCAAGTGCAGCCATTTATACAGAAATATCAATGCAGTAAATGCAAAAAGTAGATTTAAAACAAGAAAATCATATATTGAAACTAACAGTTCCTCACTTGTGCCTTCCCTCTTAATGTGACCCCCAATTGCGCATGGCATCTACCTAACTATAATATTAATGTTCTACAGCCAATCAGTGACTAAATGACCTGAAATTGTGACCCCAAGATAAAAATAGAGACGCACTGCGAGTGGGAGTATTTGATGTCATGTGAGAACCTGTGTAAAGTCATTGGTATTTTAATGCAGACAACTCATTAATTTTATTCTTCTGGGTATGAATTATGGCAACTACTGTGGCAAGGTCCCACGTATCATAATCTCAACTCATGCACAAAGAGACCAAAGCGGGTCTACTGCCATAGGAGGAAAATATCATAGAATCTCCCTGGGAATCTGGGGCACAGTCGAAGAAATATTTTTCAGTGATTGTACACCACCTGGATTAGAGTGGTGATATATACAACAGGACGTAGGTGAATGTGTAAATGCAACTTATATTTTCATTCTGAGAGGTTGTTTCCCTTGTTGAAGAGTCTGGGACCAGAGGGCATATCTTCAGCGTAAGGGCTTGTCCATTTGAGAGATGAGGAGGAATTTTGTCTCTCAGAGGGTAGTGAAGCTGCAGAGTTCTTTACCACCGAGGGTTGCAGAGGTTGGATTGTTATATCTATTTAATACTCAGAGAGGTAGATTTTTAGTCAGAAAGGGAATGGAGGATTATTCGGATAAGTCAGGAAAATGAAGTTGGGGATTGTCATATCAGATCGATCGTGACTTCATGGATAATGCATTCTGAAAAGCACCTTGAGATTTGTCTGAGCTCCTAAGTGCATATTCAACATGGCCTTCTTGGTCATACATCTTGTGACCACATGCATTATTATTATAGCAATGTTAGGCATCATTTGTCGCGCTTTATCAGCCATGTGCAAAGCAACCAAAGCTGGTCTACTGCCACAAGAGGAAAATATCATAGAATCTTCTTGATAATCAAGGGAAGAATATCTTTCAGTGATAGTACACCACCTGAACATATATGGATTACAAGTCATTGCAGATCTCTGTGCCATGTTTGTGCTATTGTGCCTATGAGAAATTAATCTGTGATGCAAACTCTAGTGCCTGTTAATTCTGTCTTGAGCCACCGCGGGCAAATTTGATAGCCCTAACAAATCTATAATCACCTATCTTCCGTATTTGTGAACTGCCAACTGGGAGACCCTGAAAACATATCACACATAATCCTGTAAGCATTTGGAGGCAAAAGGTTGATAGCCATTAGTAACATGCAGCCACCAGGAACAGCTTCCTCTTTTTCAAGGTTGATAATGTCTGCAATCTGAGTCACCTGAAGAAATACTGTCAAGGAAACTCAGCTTTAATGCCTTGTGCATGCTATATCCCTCTTCTGCTCATCTCTCTGCTATCTGCAAATGTAATCCAAAAACCCTCTGAAGTATAAAAAAACCGTCAGAAAACATATTGTGAACAAACCCTTACTTACTCCACACCACAGTTATAAGGTTCCTCTGACCGTAGTCCTGAATTCTTTTCTCTCCTGCCTCTCCCCCATGCCTTCTCTGTGTTAATCTTTTCCACAAGACCAACCTCCTCGCTTGATCCTATTGTTACTAAATTGCTGACCATCCAACTTCCCTTTCTGGCCCTCACCTTAACAGATATTTTTAAGAGCTCACTCTCGCCTTCAAATCTGCTGTCATGACTCCTCAACATTGTCAAGAATGCGTGATTTTTTTTAAGAGTGCATGAGCAATTATTTAACTGTACAGTTGCTCTTATTTCCTTTTGTTTGAAATTTAAAAGAGCTAACGATTGAGTGATCTGTTCAGGTACTTTCAGGTTGCTTGTGTGCACGGTTTAGAGGAAACCCAATATTCTACACTCCTCCATTTTTGTAAACTACACTGCCATCTCCATTCTCCTTTCTGTTAAGTTTGAGACTATCAGGAGGGAGCTCTAAGAAGTCCCATGGAAAGGCAAACCACAGGAACAATAAGGTTTACTGAAGAACTGTACTTCGTGCACACCAGCCAGAGTGGCTGGAGGGGAAGTTTCCTGGGCAGATCTCCCATGCCTTGGATCACCTGGCCATCCTCTTAAATGGACTATGCTAAGCATATATACCACTTTCCTCTTCAAAGCCTTTCAACATTCTATTGCCTCAAAAATCTGTGGCATCACTGGGGATTTTGCTTTCAGCTGTCATGTCCCTTGACTCTCTAATTTTCCCCCCGTGCCTTTGCACCACTTTTTCCTCCTTTGAGATGTTATCCTAGAACCTATCACTGAACCGCAAGCTTTTGATCATCTGCTATAGTATCCCTTTGTGTAGATCAGTATCAAATATTGTTTAATAATACTCTAATGAAACACCTTAAAATGTGTTACTACATTAAAAGCATAATATAACTGTAAGTTGTTCTTGTCAGTAATAAGCTATAAATAATGAATATTGCAATTTTTCTGTGTTATACTGAACCTCCTCAAATAGTCTCACTCCACTTACAATGGCCAATTTTGAGAAGACACCAACTTCTGATGCAAATTGTACAACTATATTGAATTATAGTTCTAATTGAGTGATTACTGTAGGTTAATAGGCAACCAACCCTGTGTACTAGTGTGGAAGTCAGTTCTAATATAGAGTAGGGTGGATTTAAGCCCATCAGCACCTGAATGTATACATTCATCAAGATTCAAATCCTTGTTGATAATTTTGTTTCTCTTTCCACAGATTCTACCTCATGTGCTGAATGCTTCAAGCATTTTCTGTTTATATTCCAATGAAACTGTTTAACTATTTATGGATCTCCTTCCATTTTGTATTTCTCTGACTTTCAGACTTTTCAAGCAGTATATACTGTTTTATATATATATAACAATAGCAGATTTTAGGATTACAGTACAATGGCTTTATGGAAGATAGTCTAAATGAGAATATGCATGGGTTAATTTTGTTTTATTTGTCTCCTGCAGGTTGAGGGCATAGAATCGCTGAGGGAAACCCATTATGAACGCTTAGCTAGACATCTCAACAAGAAGTTTTATCAGGAAGAAAGAGATTATGGAACAGTCACCACAGACAGTATGATGCTTACTGAGCATCCCGTGCTGGTCAAATACAGAAGGCAAGTGGTAAGAAGAATACATCACTTGATGGATGGAATGATTTCTTCATATACATTGATTTTTGCTTCTTATAGCATTCTCTATCTCTACACTCTCCTGTGTTTTTTTAAATTCATTTACTGGATGTGGGCATTTACTGCCCATCTCTAGCTACCCTTGAGAAGTTGGTAGTAAGCTGCCTTCCTGAACTGCTGAAGTCCATGGAGTGTAGATATACCCACAGTGCTGTTGGAGGGAATTCCTGAATTTTGGCCCAGTGATAGAGAAGGAAATGACATTTCTAAATCAGGATGTGGCTTTAAGAGGAACTGGCAGGTAGTGTGTTTTCATGTAGCTGCTGCCCTTATCCTTCTAAATGGTACTGGTCATGGATTTGAAAGGTGCTATCCAAGGAAACTTAGTAAGTTCCTGCAGTACAACTTGTAGATGATATACACTGCTGCCATTGTTTGTGGGTAATGGAAGGATTGAATATTTGTGGAAAAGGTACCAACCAAGATTGGTGCTCTGTCCTCGATAGTGTCGATCTTAATGTTTTCCCATGCGATGCACACTTGTTAAGAGTCGGACTGATGGAGCAGACATCTTGCCTGTTGGCATTCTTAGAACACAGGTTGATCTAGGATATACTGAGAAGTATAAGGAGTGGCTAAGTGTGAGTCTCCCTTTCTCTGATTTACTCTTGAGGGAAATGTCCACTTGATCAATAGCTTCACATAGTGGTTCTGTAAAGTAGGGAGTTTAAACTTATTTGGGTACAAATAAATTCTTATGCTTTACCACTCCATTGTAGTGCTCTAGTTGGAGTTGTATAAATATGTGGTTGTTGGCTATCATGATGACTGTCCATTACAATAGCTGATGCTCTCCTGATAAATTTACAAATGCTGACACAAAGTACAAAAAAAAGCTAACATTGCAGATCACAGTTTGTAACTTGGGGCGTCTGAGTGAAAAATGATACCTAAGAGTTTGCCTACGATGCAATAGACAAATAATATTGCTGAGAATGCAGTGGAACACAAGGTTAATTTTCGACCCAATTCAAGCAGGGACATCTGTGTTGCACTTCCTCGACCTATCAATGAAATTGGAAGAAGAACTGATTTATGTTATGATCAAATCTCACCTAAATACAGAAAGCAAGCTGTCAGCAAGTATTGTGTTGCTTATAGACAGTTCCTTAAATCCAGCAGGTCTTTCACTGATGAAAGCCAACCTGGAGATCTGAAAGGGGAGTGGCCAATGTTATTGAGGCACACTGACTATGAGCAGGTCACTCTGAATTTTTCTTGCTGCAGAATAAGGGGGCAGCAAAGGAACAAAGAACAAAACAGCAGGGAAACGGGCCCTTCGGCCCAACAAGCCCGCGCCGCCACCTCGATGTTCCCACTTCTACCCATGATCCCTGTCATCACTGTCTGTGTTTATAGATCTATGCATTAGAACCAAATTTGAGACAATTTAGGGAGAATTTGTTCTGCCAGTCAGCCTAAGAGCACATCTTTGGGATGTGGGAGGAAACCGGAGCACCTGGAGAAAACTCACACGAGCACGGGGAGAATGTGCAAACTCCCACAGACACAGGCCCAAATTCATGTATCTGCACAGCACAGCAATAGTCACTGAGCTGTCGTGTTGCCCATCAAATGGTGCAGGTCAAGCGTACACTAATGACGTGAAGCACTAGGATACTCTCAAAAAAAATCCAAGAGCAGCCCTCTCACGACCCATCGCGTGTATGCCCCTTGTTAGACAAGGCAGACCGAAGTACCTGTAGGATAAAACAAATACATCAATATCATCGACAATTTACACACTTCCCAGGGACTCCCAAGGCTCATGATCCCTATTTTAAATCAGTTTTCTATACCCCTCCATTCCATTCTGTTCATGTGCCCATCTAAGTATTTCTTAAATAACTCCAGAGTACCTGCCTCCACCACTTTACTTGGCAGCGCATTCCATACCCCCACCACCCTCTGTGTGAAAAAACTCTCTCTAGCATCCAAATTATACCTTACCCCCTCACCCTAAGCCCGTGACCCCTCGTGCTATTTGAGTCCATCCTAGGAAAAAGCTTAACCCTGTTTACTCTATCTATACTCCTCATAATCTTGTATACCTCTATTAGATCTCCTCTAAGTCTACGTCTTTCTGAGGAAAACAACCCCAATTTGCTTAACCTCTCCTTATAACTCAGACCTTCCATACCAGGAGGTAAGCCTCCTCTGCACTACTCTCCAGAGTCTCCAATTCCTTCCGGTAGTAAGGTGATCAGAACTGGATGCAGTATTCCAAATGAGGTCTAACCAATGTTTTATACAACTGCAATATTAAAGGCCAGCTCTTGTACTCTATACCCCTTCCTATAAAGCGCAGCATATCACATGCTTCCTTCACAACCTTCTCCACCTGCTCTGCCACCTTCAGATACCAGGTCTGGTACTCTTCACTTTATGAAAGAGACAGGTGTTCCAATTAAATAAATGGGAGTGGCACGATGGCACAGTGGTTAGCACTGCTGCCTAACAGCGTCAGGGACCCAGGTTTGATTCCCGGCTTGGGTTACTATCTCTGTGGACTTTGCACATTCCATTCTTGTCTCCCCAGGTGCTCTGGTTTCCTCTCACAGTCTGAAAGGCATGCTGGTGCATTGGCCATTCTAAACTGTCTCTCAGTGTACCCAAACAGGCACCAGAGGATGGCAACTAGGGGATTTTTCAAGCAACTTCATTGCAATGTTAATGTAAGTCTACTTGTGACTAATAAATAAATAAACGGCATAAACAAACAATGCAAGAGGCTGACTGACTTTATTAGGAATAACAAGAACTCTTCTTCACATCTCTCTTGGACATATATATATTTCCAACTTCGGGGATAGGCTAAATATTCGGCTAACAACCATCAGATAAATTGTAGAGGAAAGGGGTATGAGAATGAGGAAGGCTTGTGTGGACCACCAAAAAACAGCAGTGGTTCTAGTCAGAGTTGGATGGAGGACCCTTGCTCCTTCAGCTTCACATTGTGGTATATATCAAAACTTACGTTTTGTTGGGATGTTGAACAGTGTCTTTAAGTACTGCAGTTTAGGTTTATTTCAGTTTCAAGCTAGATTAATTTCTCTGAGGCCTCAAGCAGGCATTCTTTGATATGGTACCATTCCTGATGCTTGTTGAACTCTTTTGCCCTTTTTTGGCAGGAAAAGAGATGCAGCAAGATGAATTCCTACCCACTAGAATATAAAATACCTGTAAAAATATGATACCACACATGGTGGGGTAGATTTTAATATTGTACAATAGTGTAAAACAAATGATATCAAATTGACAATTGTACATCTCTTCCCATTTTTATTTCCCGCAATTTCAATGGGGAGATGTAAAAAAGCTGTTGGCTTGTCAGCCCATTTTATGTTACCACACAAAGCTATGGTCTGTCCAAGTGAATTTTAGTCATATTGTATGACTTCAGTACATCACATTCACCTGCACCAGTCATCAGTGCAGTTGCTAGCAGTATGGTTGCTTTGCATGCATATTATTTTATATACTTTATTACCCTTTTGTATTTTGTTCTGAGCCATCATTTAGAGTGTCAGCCTATTGTGGTAATCTGTCCAAATAGTAGTGAAGCTGCAAGCATTTTACAGATTCTACAGATAGGGCTGCTATTGCAACTAATTGAACATATTAATTCTTTGGTTACATGACAAGTTGGTGCCAACACTGTTATTGCGCTGTCCTGATAATTGCAGTTTGGTCTCAGCATATGGCTGAAATGATGTGATACTGTGACATTGGTATCATGAATTTAGATATATTGCTTTCTGTGCTTAGAACAACATTTTGTTCTACTGGCAATCTATATGCACTATTTTGACTGATTATCAGTCAGCTAGGGCTCCTCACAAACGCAGTATTTCATGGGAAGGTGTTCAGTTACTTTGATTCCATTAGAGAAAAGAGCATTCAACATCTCTTGTCATTTTAGCATAATAGTTCACTCCAGGCAGACTCACATTGAAAGCATCACAAAAGAATTCTAATGAACCACAGCAACTCTTGTTCACTCATGTTATATAGAATTCTTGATACAGGAAGACTGAAATAAACAAAGGCTTTGATTGACATTGTTGGGAGAGATGGTGGTCTACTGGTGATGTCACTGGTTGAGTAATAAGAAGTGTAGGCTAATGGTGTGGGGTATTGGTTCAATCCTACCATGTCAGCTGGTGAAATTTAAATTAAACAAATAAGTTCTGAAATTAAGAGCTGGGGAATTTTATATATACATTTTAGTGTGCAGGAGGGTAGAGAATCAAGCCTTAAAACGGCATTTACACCAGTGGGTTTATCCCATTTGATCATTCCCATCCCTTACCAGTGGTGTAATGGGTATCTGCCCTGCAATGACTGGAAACCCCATTATAATGCATTTAAATATGATTTGTGGATCCCCCTGCTGCAACGGCCCCCAATGTTTGAAAGTAGCCTCCAACGGCATCATCATGGCGACACAGTTTACAACAGGTTTTTAAAAATGGGAAATCGTCGAGTAGAATCTGTTGAGGACACACCGGTAAGTCGAAGCCCCAGCAGAAAGAGAGTCATGTCCAGGAAATAATCTGGTACTGCTTCATGACACTGTTTGGGCAATGGTCCCTTGCATGCTCTCAGAGGTCTCAGTTCCAGATGTGCTAGGCTCATTAAGAACCCGTCCTGCCAGCACGACACTATAGCACCTGCCTCCTGGTTTTTTTTCCAAATGTTAAAAATATGGCACAAAAAGCTGGCAGTGCAGTTAGTGGATTACAAAGTGTTCTTCTCACCCAAGGTGACACTCTGGAAAAAAATTGGAAAATTCCACTTCTAGCCCCAGTGGTGGTGACCATGAAACTATCATTGATTGTTGTGCAAGCCCATCTGTTCACTCATCCTTTAGAAAAGGAAATTGGCCACCTTCATTTGGTCTGCCTATTGCTGTAATGTAAGATTTACTGTAATGTTATTGACTCCAAACTGCCATCAGAAGTGGCCTAGCAAGACACTCAATTCAAGAACAATTGAGGATAGGAGACAATTGCTTTCCTTGCTGGCAATGCTCTTATCCTATGAGTGAATACCTTTTTAAAAAATTGTTCAGAGATTAAGCCACTGATCTAGATTTTTTGATTTGACTTAATGTTTGACAGGCAGTTACAGTGGAAATGATCAAAATCAGAAAAAAATGTCTTTCCAAATATTTTATTATTTGTTCTCAGGATATGTGAGTCACTTTGAAGATCAGCATTTATCGCTCATAGTTTGTTGCCCTTGAGAAGGTAGTGATAAGCTGCCTTCTTGAACCACAATGTAGAGCTGCTGGTGTTGGACTGGGGTAAACACAGTAAGAAGTCTCACAACACCAGGTTCCACACACCTGACAAAGGAACACAGTTTCCGAAAGCTTGTGGGATTAATATCAAACAAACTGGTTGGACTCTAACCTGGTATTATGAGACTTCTTGCCATTCTTGAACCATTGTAGTTTGTGTTGGGAAGGTAATTGCATGTTGTTTTTAGATACAGGGACATTAAAGATACAATGATGTACGTCCAAGTCATGATGGTGCACCAATTTTGTAAAATTTGGTGATGTTTTCATAACGTCCTAACACTATTAGAGGTCATGGGTTTTAACACAAAGGAAAATACGTGGGGAGTGAATCTCCCATCCTGTTATGCTGTTTTTTTTAGTGCAGCAGGGCAGGAGATTCAAGCGGCAGCAAATTCACACTGGGTGCCCAGCCCTGAGCATGTCTCTCAACATAACCTTTTTGATATCGATGGATCACTGCTGAAAATCAGTGGAATGGACATTAGCATGTGTTATATACCTCAGCAACTAATTAGCTGATCTGCAAGTAGAATCTCTGCTCCAGCTAGTGCTCCCCCCTGCTCCCCCCCCCCCACCCACACACACACACACACACACACACACACGTACTCTGGCGTGACAGCATGCCAGTGGGGATTACAATTGTTGTATAAAAATCAGGATCTGGCGTAGCAGCATTGAAAAAGAGTCAGGAAGTACATTTTATCGAGCTGCGGCCCCTAGAGTACAGAAAAGAATGGAGGCAGTGTCTGGAAACTTTCTGCTTGTTTTTGGAAAATCATGGGTGAGCTGGAAGTGCTGTCCCCAGGCCCAAGGATATTCCATGTAGTCTCTGTGGCATGGGGTATTTTCCTTTACTGGGCACTGATCAGTAAGTACTGAGCAGTTCCATTGGTGTGGAGTAATTTACTGAGTACTGGTCAGATTGCTATTTGCAGCCACTGCGCTGTTACATTGTTCTGGGGTGTGGTGAGGGACTGAACTGAGTGCTGAGGTTTTACAGGGTGTAGGGTGGGGAGGAAGTGCATCATGTACTGCTTGAGACCCATCAGTTCAGGTAGCTGTGCTCCGAGCAGGGGTGCTCAGGTTAATACAATCACTCATATGTATGTACTCTGCAATGATGGGAACCCATCTTGTGATAAAAAGTAGTCTGCCCCTGCCTCGTGTTCTTGACTTGCAAACATGCCTGGAAGGGAATGCTGTAATTGCATTCATGACAATGGCTTAAGGGGACACAGTGGCTATGCCCACATACTGCATGCTGTCCCTACTTGGTGTCAGGCACCTAATCATGTACACATGACACCACATGTTGCCAGCATCCACAAGAGGGGGCAATGGTCCCAGTGAAAGATGCTGGGTTGGGGGAGGTGGATGGGGGTGCGGTGCTGGGGTAGTTACAAGCAATGACATGAATCTATCAATTGTTCTCTCCCTAACCCTCACTGTGCAGAATGGATCTGGGACTGATTGATTTAGAGTTTGCCATTATGGTGACAGCTGAGGAAGAGGAGGTGACTTAGGAGGTAGAGAACATGGGGAGGTTACCCTAGCAGCAAACAATGGCAGGCCCTCAGAAGGAGGGCAGGGGTTTGCAGCTGATGAGATGGGAGAGCAATCTCCTGAAAGCATGGCCAAAAGAAGAAGGATGTGGAGGCCTAGGTGGTACCAGACCAGAGCATCATTCGAGGGTTATCGGAGGTCATGTGCCATTGCCGGCTTCATCTATCTAAGGACATGGTCCGGCACCTAAGGACATCTACTCTGAGTAGAAGTTAAGGTCATGGTGGCACTGAATTTCTGTGCGATAGGATTGTATCAGGAATTCAGTGGTGACCTTTGTGGAATCTTGCAGGCCTCAGTCCACAGATGTATTCGCCAGGTGATAGATGCCTTGCTCATCTGGGCAGGAAATCCTTCCAGTTTGATGTTGACCAGGCGCAGCAGGAGGCCCAGGCTACAGGCTTCTGCCCCAAGTTCAGGGGGCAATGGACGGGACAGACTGTGGCCCCCGTGAGGTGAGGAGCAACCATTTATTGACAGGAAGGGATTCCACTCCCTCAATGTACAAATTGTCTGTGACCACCAGATATCATCATGGAGGTCTGTGCACGCCACCCGAGGAGTGTCCATTGACAAATTTGTCGTGAGGAGGTCAGACATCCCTGGGCTCTTTGAAGACCAGCCCAGGTTGCCAGGATGACGTGGGGAACAAAGGCTACCCGCTGAATTCATGGCTGATGACAGTAGTGAGGATGCCTGAGACTGAGTTGGAGACCCTTTATAATAAGGCCCACGCTGCCACCCGGTTCAGTGTGGAGTGATTCATTGGCCTGTTAAAGATGTTTCTGGTGCCTGGATCGCGCTGAGGGTGCACTCGAACATGCCCCTGTGCAAGCTTCACACATTATAATCATCTGCTGCATTCTGCAGCAGCAGGGAGACCAGCTAGAGGAGGAGGATCAACACTAGGCAGACCTTGATGACTTGCCATATGAGGAGCAGGAGGATGGAGGTAAGGCGTGATGGCAGGTGACCAACAGGGCAGCAAGGGAGGTTCTGATAGCAACCCACTTCACATAGCTGATGATGTCCAGTATGAGGCTGCTCCCAACACCCACTACACCCTAAGAGCCTCTGCAGCTGCCACCTCCCCACAACCCAAAGCTGGCCATTCAGCTCACATTACTCACCTTGAGAAACATCACAACAGGTTAATGGGCCTGGACTGGCACTGGTAGCAAGTCCTTGGTAAAAGCTGGAGGATGATGATGACTCACTATAAGGCACACTGGGAAGCTAGTCATGGTGGTTCTCAAGTCTGACTCCGACCTGTTCTTTCACTGCATGTTGCCACCTAGACCCACAACAGTAAGGGTTGGGAACACAAGCAGTGGGGCAATGGCGGGGTGGGGAGGGGAAGGCATGCAGAGAGTGATGTTTAATTAGAGTCTAGTCAATGCTGGGGAAGTTGTGCAGGCTGTCAATAACCTTATCCCAGAAACAGAATAGTCACAACAGATTGCGAAGTGCAAAAGATTTTTAATTGTGCTCTTAACAGTGACCAAAACTTAACTCTGACTACTGGTGACCTTCACCCATACTCTTAGTGACCCTACAACTTTCTAATCTTGTGTAACCTATTGCTTCCCTAGGATGCACATCAGATGTGGAGGGTTCCAGTTTTGATCCACACCCTGTTCCCTGTGATACTCTTAGTGGCTGTCCTCTGGGGGACTGAGACCTGGAGTGCCCTGGCCAACTTGCAGATGACACTGATGTTTCTGTGACATCTTATTTATACAGCTGACCCTGAGATGTCCTGATGTGAAAATTGAAAGGTTTCAGATGTCCAGAATCTCCTGGATGGAACCGGCTTGGGCTCTCACCCTTCCTCCTCCCTCAGGCCTATAAGCCCTGGACACACTGCAGGAAATTGCCAGGGTAACTGGATTGAGCTCTAGAAGCTCCAGCATCACCTGGATCTGCCATTCCTGAAGGCCTTTATGTGGCTACTCCATGATCTGTAATCCTTTAGCCTGGCCCTGAGAGACTTGGCCAATGGCTGGAGCCCCTCAGTATTAGTCCTGTAAGACTGGCCTAAGTTGTCAAGAATCACAGACACAGCTTGCTGTGCTACAGAATCCCAGCAAGAGTCCCTGCTATGGCCACCACTATCTCCAATATGCGCCTAAAACCCATGGCCACAGTCCAATGTGCCTCCAGGTTGGCCTGGAGCCTGTCACCCATGAAGCAATGTTGACCTGGTTAACAAGCTGTGCAGGCATCATTTCCTGCAACAGCATTTTACATGACTCCTCTAAAGAATCTTGCAATCACAGCATGGTTGCTCCCATCCTATCCACAACTCCGTGGGTTTTCTAATGTATCTCTACCAGCTTTTGGGATGAATGAACACTGAGGCCCACTATCTGGCTTGCATTCTCATCTGTGGCAGACTTTCATGTGCCCAAGCACTTGGATGTGCCCACCTCTACCTGATGTGCATCAGTAACTATGATGTGCTCACCAGTAAGTGACCCAGAAGTCTCAGCACCAACATGACCCACCATGGTGATAGTCTCCATGTTGATGAGTTGTGTTGTTGATATCTGGTGCGGTTTTCGGAGGATTCTTCAGGACCTCCCTCCGAGACGTCATCAGAGGTGTCCAATGGAGTTGGTCCCTTGGGGAAGCAGGCCCTGGTGCATCAGGTTCCAGTAAAATAAAAACACACGTTAGGGGAAGGAAGGGAAAACAGCCCACACAACATGGCACTTAATTCAAAGAAGAGATGGAAATACGTTCATCTGATGCTGGCTTGCGTGCTCCCTGTCAGCTCCAGGGCACACTGTTCAGATCCCATCAGCAAGTGCAGCTTAAGTATTCTACCACCAGTTTTCTCTCTCATGCAAATGTGTGCAGTTTTCTCCTGTGGGGATATAAGGGGGATTGAAAGCATGATGTACGGAAGGGCATGGGACGCAATGTGTGTTGGGGTTGGGATGCTGATTAGAAGAATGCCACAGGGTTTAGAGGCAGTACTGTTGGGATGGGGGTGTGTGGTGGTTGGTGGCTGCTCTGAGGTGTCCGGGAATGATTTGACATTGTGAACATAGCATATGTATAAGTTTCAGAATGGGGGAGTTGAGGCCAGTGATGTCTGTACTGGGAAGACTTGTTCAGCGATCTCCCAGAGATGTGTGCATGCGCAGGGGCCCACTCAGTGCGCTGATTTCAGCCCCTTCAGTGGGAATAGGCCTTGTCCTCAACTTTTTGGCATGATTCACTCTACCACCCTCTGTCATGTACAGAGTGTGGGAGATTCATTTTGAAACTCTGGCTAGGAAAAACAGCGTGATATCCACAGTTTTCATGAAATTGGACACTTAGAATATTTTTGGGAGATTGCCGCTATGGTTTGTACGTGTAGCTTCAAACTAATAACAGATTTATTGAAAGAACTGTTGCTAGTGCAGGGTACAAAATTAAACTAAAACAGAAGCCAGTGTAACACTCCAATGACCTCATGATAAAGTCATGTGATCTACTCAATCATGCAATCACTTAAATATAATAACATCCCTCCCCTTTACTTCTTTGGCCATGAAACAAATTACCTATGCTTACAAAACGCATAATCAATAATACTGTAGGCACAGTACCATGAGTCATTAGTCATCATACATAGTCAATAAGAAAGTTTATCAGGACATCTATTCCTCTTTGGTTATATACCACATTATGAAATTTGGCTATCCTTAACCTATGAATATGATCAATAGACATTTCTTCTATTGGAACTAATTCTGCAACATTCTCTCGTGGTATAATAGCAAAGATGCAATTGTTAGACAACTCAGATTCAGCTAAGTCTTCTCAAGTAGTATTCATAACACTAGGGACTACAAATATTGATACTTCTGGAGATGATTCTGGAAAATTATTCTGAGATGACAACACTTGTTCAGTATGATATTACCAAGCTAGTTAATTTTCAGTTTGAACAATGTAAAAATTAGATTGCAGTTGCATCACATTCATTAGATGTACTGCTTCTGAAATAGAGTTCATCTTAAGTGCTTTATGTAGGCCTTTACTATCAATAACATGACCAAATACTGGACTGACATCTAGAAATAGTCAGTTTTCTTTCTTAATATGCACATCATGCGCTTGACAACTTTCCAATGTTGCTTTTGATTTATTGAAATGCTAACAAGTGGTCCTCATTCTTCTTCAACTTTGGGATGAATTGAATATGGCATTGCTCTTGCTTTGAAACTTGTTCACTATTAGGCTTTATCTTGAGTTTTACTTGAACTCTCTTCATTGAGAGAACTCTCTCTTTGAATACATTCTTGTATTTATCTAGAAGATACTGAAATCTTGTTTTGACATCAACCAATTTGTTAACTGCACTCCAAACTTACCTTTGTTCTCCAACCATCATCTCCCAAATAGAGCTGGAAACTTATCATGGGCAACATGGAAGGGCAACTCTGCTGTTTGTCAATTCAATTTTATATTGGCCATGAGGTAACATTTTAATGGCATGATCACTTCTGTCTATGTCCTTAAAATCACATCAACTGGAAGTGTAGACAGTGTCAGTGGGTGGGAGGCTGGTTTGACTGATGGACTGGGCTTCATTCACAACTCCTTGTAAATTCTGGTAGATTGTCCACTTAACTTCAGAGTCATTCAAGAATCTTGAGTCACCCTGTATGGATAAGATGTTCAGTTGGAGTTCTTCATCATATTTCTGGATATTCTCTTCTTCATAGTCTTTATTCTTTTCTTAGGATGCAACTTGTTCTTCTTTATGAATGTACTTAATTCTTCTAAATATTCTTTGCGGGAAAGGTTGGTCTATGCTGGGCGGACTTGTTCATCAATCTCCCAGAAATGTGTGCATGTGCAGGGGCCCACTCAGTGTGCTGATTTCAGCCTCTTCAGCGAGAATATGCCCTGCCCCTGACTTTTTAGTGTGATTCACGCTACTGCCCTCTGCAGTGTACAGAATGTGGGAGATTCATTTTGAAACATCTGCAGAAAGAAAAGCACAATTTCCACAGTTTTCATGTAAAAGGTTGGTTTAAGTACAATTCTTGCATTAACTATCTTTGCTTCAGCATTCCCTCATTGAATGGCCCATTTGTGACAGCTTGTTGCTGCTTTGACTTCTTATAAGCAGTTCTCTATTTGTGGATCTGCAGTAAATGCATTTCTGCACTAAATTGTGAAACATCTTTATCAGCCAGTTCCACTGTCACTATTTAAAGTTTAAGTTAATTTATTAGTGTCACAAAGAGGCTTACATTAGCACTGCAATGAAGTTACTGTGAAAATCTCCTAGTTGCTACACTCCAGTGCCTGTTCGGGTACACTGAGGGAGAATTTAGCATGGCCAACACATCTAAGCAACACATCTATCAGACTGTAGAAAGAAACCAGAGTATCCTTGGAGGAAACTCACGCAGACACAGGGAGAATGTGCAGATTCTGGACAGCGACCTGACACACAGGCAACTTTTTACTTACTTGATCTTTCTGATCTGGGACTTCAATTTTTAATCATGTTGTCTTCTAATCTTTAAAGTCTAATGAGCCATAGCAAGGCAAGTCTACCAATGTCCTTTTGAAAGTCAGTTCAGTCTTCCAGCACTTACAATACAAAGATATCTTTTGGTGCCTTTTTGATGCCTACATTTCCACATGTTCCTTCTCTTTGAGCAGAGAACAATTTTCCAACAAGACTTTGGATGGGGCTAATGAAACAATAGTTTTTTTTTTCCTCTCTGCCTCTCACAGCAATATCCATTTCTCTCTCTCTCTCTCCCCAGTATCTCTGTGTCTGAGAATCTGGTAAGAAGTCTGAAAACATCAGGTTTAAGTCCTACTAATTTATTTGATAGCAAACTCACAAGCTTGTGAGTTTACTATCAAATAAATCAGTTGGATTTAAACCTGGTGTGTCAGACTTCTTACTGTGTTTACCCCTAGTCCAACACTGGCATCTCCACATCCGAGAATCTGTCCAGAGAGCCCAATTGCCTCTGTTTTGTCAAAGTAAGAAAACCAGTACTTGATTTCCTCTGATTCCTGGATTTGGCCTTTTTTCCTCATAGCAATCTTACATAAGCAAATCACTTAGATCTGTCTCCAGACACATTGTAGGATGATCATCATCTTCATATTCAGGATCATCTGCTTAAAATTAAAAGAAACATTTTAAAACATGACCATCTTTATTTTTGTGTATGTCATGCTTTACTGTAGAAATTTGGAATGGAGGGTCCATTTTCTGGTTAAAAAAATATGGAAATTAGAAGCAGAAGTTGGTCATTTGGCCCTTTGAGTCTGCTCCAACATTCATTTTGATTATGGTTGATCATCAAATTCAATATCCTGATGCCACCTTCTTCCCATATCCCTGGATCCTTTTAGCCCAAAGAGCTACATCTGATTTATTTTTGAAATTAGAGAATGTTTTGGACTCAACTATATTCTATGGTAGTGAATTCCACACATTCACCACCCTCAGGGTGAAGAAATTTCTCCTCACCTCAATTCTAAAATGTTTATCCCTTATCCTCAAAATATGACCCCTAGTTCTGGACTTCCCCAACATTGTGAAAATTCTTTCTGAATCTAGTTCCCCAACACTGGGAACATTCTTTCTGAATTACCCTGTCTAACCCTGTTAGAATTTTATAAGTTTCTATGCAATCCCCTCTCATTCTTCTAAATTCCAGTGAATGTAATCCTAACTGACTTAATCTCTCCTCAGATAACAGACCTGCCATTCCAGGAATCAGCTTGGTAAACCTTCCCTGTACTTCCTCTATAACAAGGACATTTTTCTTCAAATAAGGACACCAAAATTGCACACAATACTCCAGTTGTCTCACCAACACCCTGTACAATTGCAGCAAAAGATCCCTATTCATCACAAATCTTCTCACTATGAAAACCAACATGTCATTTTACCTTCTTTACTACCTGCTGTACCTGCATGCTTACTTTCAGTGACGTATGCACAAGGGCACTAAGATGTCATTGAGTATCCATCTCCCACAATTTACACTGATTCAAGTAATGATCCGACTTTCTATTATTGCTACCAAAGTGGTTAACATCAAATTTATTCACATTATACTGCATCTGCCATGCAGATGCTCACACACTCAGCCTGTCCAAATCATGCTAAAGCATCTCTGCATCTTCCTCACAATTCACCCTTCCACCCAACTTTGCATCATCTGCAAATTAGGAGATAATACATTAAAGTTCCCTCTTCAAAATCATTAATATATAATGTGAACAGTTGGGGTCCTAGCACAGATCCCTGCAGAACTCCACTAATCATTGACTGTCAATCAGAAAAAAAAAACATTTATGCCAACGCTTTGTTTCCTATCTGCTAATCAGCCTTCTGTCCATCTCAAGACATTACCTGCAATCCCACGTGCTTTAACTTTGCATAGTAGTTTGTTATGTGAGACCTTGTTGAAAACATTCTGAGAGTCCAAATGAATCGCATCCCCTAATTCTCCTCAGTCAACTCTACTAGTTATAGCCACAAAAAAACTCCAAAAGACACACATCGAGCATGATTTCTCTTTTGTAAATCTGTGCTGACTTTGTCTGATTATACTACTGCTTTCCAAATGCTGAGTTATGAAATTCTTGATAATACACTCTAGAAACTTTCCCAGTACTGATGTTAGGCTCACTGCTCTGTAGCTGTTTTCTCTCTACCTTCTTTTTTGAATAGCAGGCTTATATTAGCTACCATCCAATCTATAGTAACTATTACAGAGTCTAAAGAATTTTGGAAAATAACCACCAATGGATCTACTATGGTCGTTAATATTTCTGACTTGTTGGAAAAAGGATGATGTGATAGTCAGTGACATAGGGAAGGAAAGGAGGTTGTTGGTGAATGGGGAGTTATGATTGTGTATACGGACAAGGGAGAGGAACTATCCATATGTAGCACTCTCTTCCACTTCCTGTTCCTTCATTTCCTCTTGAACTTGCTTCTCTTACAATTCTTCCTCCTCTTCTTTCTCATGTTTCTGCTCTGCAGCTTCATGCTTGATCGATGGTGAGAAGTGTTGTTACCTCATAATGATTCAATTGTGCAGCATGCAACATACTATTGAATAATGACAAATCTGATAGTTGAGAACTGAGAATTTTGGGAGAAAGAATGTAGAGGAGAGTTATATGATAAAGGATAGACCTATTAAGAGTATAGAAACGCAGAGGGACCTGAGGGTGCAGGTGCACAAGTCTCTAAAGGTGGCAGGCAGGTGGAGAAGGTTGTGAAGAAAGTATATCGTATGCTAGCCTTTATAGGAAGGGGTATAGAGTACAAGAGCTGGCCTTTAACGTTGCAGTTGTATAAAACGTTGGTTAGACCTCATTTGGAATACTGCGTCCAGTTCTGGTCGCCTTACTACCGGAAGGACGTAGAGACTCTGGAGGGAGTGCAGAGGAGGTTTACCAGGATGCTGCCTGGTATGAAAGGTCTGAGTTACGAGGAGAGATTAGGCAAATTGGGACTTTTTTTCCCTAGAAAGACGTAGACTTAGAGGAGACCTAATAGAGGTGTACAAGATTATGAGGGGTATAGATAGAGTGAACAGGGTTAAGCCTTTTCCTAGGATGGATTTGAATAGCACAAGGGGCCAAGGGCTTAGGGTAAGGAGGGGTAAGGTATAATTTGGATGCTAGAGGGAGTTTTTTCACACAGAAGGTGGTGGGGGTATGGATTGCACTGCCAAGTGGTGGAGGCAGATACTCTGGAGATATTTAAGAAATACTTAGATGGGCACATGAACAGAATGGGAATGGAGGGGTATAGAAAACTGATTTAAAATAGGGATCATGAGCCTTGGGAGTCCCTGGGAAGTGTGTAAATAGATGATGATATTGATGTACTTTTTTTAATCCTACAGGTGCTTTGGTCCACCTTGTTGTCTAATGAGAGGCATACATGTGATGGGTCGTGAGAGGGCTGTTCTTGGATTTTTTTCGAGAGTATCCTAGTGTTTCACGTCGTTAGTGTACACTTGACCTGGACATTTGATGGGCAACATGACAGCTCAGTGACTATCGCTGTGCTGTGCAGATACATGGATTTGGGCCTGTGTTTGCGCATTCTCCCTGTGCTTGCGTGGGTTTTCTCCGGGCGCTCTGGTTTCCTCCCACACCCCAAAGATGTGCTCTTAGGCTAATTGGCAAAACAAATTCTTCCTAAATTGTCTCAAATTTGGTTTTTAATCCATAGATCTATAAACATGGACAGGGATCGCGGGTAGAGGTGGGAACATCGGGGTGGCGGCGCGGGCTCGTTGGGCCGAAGGGCCTGTTTCCCATGCTGTTTTGTTCTTTGTTCTTTGCATGGCTTCTGCAGAGTAATCCAGTCAGTGGGGAAGCATTTCTTGAGTTATCTGCTATTATGTCCCTTGTGGCTGCAAGATGTTCATGGTACACCTGCTGTGTACCAGCGCATGGAATCAGAGTTATGAATTATGCTGTGAGTAAATAAACTTTGTCGCCCAATAGCCAGTCTTTGACTTGCCTTGGTGGGCCAAACACAGCTGGGACAGAGGAGTGAGTGAGTAGAAGAGCAGGTAAAAAAGAGGACCTGGAGGCAGTAACCACCATCTAGAAGCTTGAGAACAAAGCATCAGAGCCATTATCAGTGACTAAAGAGCAGCTTTTGGCTAGGTTCAAGCATCAAATGACCCAAGAATGGGTGCAATGTCTTACCTTGTCAGCTTGGATCTTGTTGGTCTCTCTTAAGGGATTCATGAATTGAATTCAATTTAAATTTGTTTTTTGGAGCAAACAGGGGAATGGATTTAAATTTGCTTGGTCCACTCTGAGCATTGACTTGTAACTTTAAGCAGCAAGGCCTTTAACAGCAAGAAAGAATCAACAGGGCTATTAACTGTGAGAGAGGAGTAATGTAACCGTTAAGAGCAAGAGGCCTGTGCTATCCTCATGAGCTAATGAGGCCACCACTGCACTTTATGAATCACAGGGAGAGACACCCTGGGGGAAGAATAAAGAAGAACAGTAGGTGTACGTATGCTTGTATGTCCTTACAGTGGAGCTGGTATCCAGTCGTCTTATCCCTCCTTGCTATTGGTTCAAAGCCTTGATCCATCAAGTCCATATGGTAACTTGTGCGCAGCGGCCAACCCAAATTAAAAGAACTCATGCACAGGCAGAACCCCTGAAAATGAAGATAGAGACCTGGAATGTTAAGGCCACATGAACAACCCCAACAAAGACAGAACAGAGTCCTGCTACTGTTGCCTGGGAGGTAATGGCTCATGTTATTATTACTAGACTATTAATCCAGAAACTCAGCTGATGTTGGGGGCCCAGATTCAAATCCACCACAGCAGATGGTATTTGGAAAAGGAATTTACTGATAAGAATGAAATCATTGTGGATTTTTGGAAAAAACTATCTTATATGGGTGGCATGGTAGCACAGCGCTTACTATTGCTGCTTCACAGCGCCAGGGACTCGGATTCGATTCCCAGCTTGGGTCAGTGTCTATGTGGAGTTTGTACATTCTCTCCATGTCTGCGTGGATTTCCTCTGAGTGTTCTGCTTTCCTCTCTTATTCTGAAAGATGTGCTGGTTAGGTGCATTAACCTGAACAGGCGTCGGACTAGATGAATTCCACAATAACTTTATTAAGCTTTACTTGTGACTAATAGACTTCAACTTCATTAATATTCTTCAGGGAAGGAACTCTGCCATTCTTAGCCGGCCTGGCCTATGTGACTCCAAAGCTACAGCAGTGTGGTCGACTTTCAACTGCTTTCTGAAATGGCTGAGAAAGCAAGTTAGTTGTATCACTCACTACAAAGTCATTTAAAAAGGAATGAAACAGGATAGCTCACCTGACATCAACTTAGGAACCAGAAAACACAACTGCAACAAAACAAACTGCTCTGTTGATCCTGCAAAAATCATCCTTACTAACATTTCAGAGCTAATGCCAAAATTGGGAGAGTCATCTCACAAACTAGTCAAGCAACAGATTGATATAATCATTCTCAAGGAATCATACTTTACAGGTAACATCCCAGACACCACCATTATCATTCCTGGATATGTCGTGTCTCACTGGCAGTACAGACCCAGCAGAGATAGTGGCACAGTGGTATATAGATGGAAGGAAGTTGCCCTGGAAGTCTTCAACATTTACTCCAAACTCTACGATGACTTCAGGTTGAACCTCTAACTGGTTACTACATACCGTCCTCCTTTGGCTGATGAATCAGTGCTCCTCCATGTTCAACAACACTTGGAGGAAGCATTGAAGGTGGCAAGGGCACAAAATGTACTCTGGGTGGAGGATTTCAATATCCACTGCCAAGAGTGGCTCAGCAGCAGCACTACTGATCGAGGTGGTTGGGTCCTAAAGTATACAAATGCTAGACTGGTCTGTGGGAATTAATGAGTGTACCAATAAGAGAGAAAAACATACTTTATCTGATCATTACCAATCTGCTAGCTGCAGATGCATCTGGCCATGACTGTATCAGTAAGAGTGACTACCACACAGTCCTTGTGGAAACAAAGATCCCCTTCACATTAAAAATAACTTCCATTGTGTTGTGTGGCACTATGTCTGGCACAGGGACAGATTTTGAATAGACTGGCAACTCAAGACTGGGCATCCGTGAGGCACTGTGGGCCAGAGAACTGTAGTCTAGCACAATCTGCAACTCATGGCCTGACATATCCCCCACTCAATCATTACCATCAAATCAGGAATTTACCCTGGTTCAATAGAAAGTGCAGGAGGGCATGTCAGAAGCAGCACTATGCATACCTAAAAGTGAGATGTCAATCAGGTGAAGCTACCAAACTGGACTACTTGCATGCCAAATGGCATAAATAGCAAATGATAGGCAGAGCTAAGTGATCCCAAACCAACAGACCAGATCCAAGCCCTGAAGTTCTCTCACATCCAGTCATGAATAGTGAACAATTAAATAACTCACTAGAGTTGTTTAATTGTCTAAACATCTCCATCCTCAGTGAGGGAGGAACCCAGCACATTAGTGCAAAAGATAGGGCTGAAACACTTGCAGAAATCTTCAGGCACAAGTGCTGAGTGGATGGCCCTCTTAGCCTCCTCCAGTGTCCCTGGCATCATAAATGCCAATCTCCAGCCAATTTGAATCATTGTATGTGTTCTCAAGAAATGGTTGGAAGCATTGGATATTTCAAAGGCAATGGGCTCTGACAACATATCGACAATAATATTGAAAACTTGTGCTCCAGAACTTCCACTCCCCTAACCAAGTTCTCCTAGTACAGTTACAATACTGGCGGCTACCTGAAAAAATGGAAAATTGCCCAGGGATATCCGGGATACAAAAAACAAGACAAATCCAACCCAGCCAATTAGTCCCCCATCAGTCTACTCTCGATCATCAGTAAAGAGATGGAAGGGGTCATCAGCAGTGCTATCAAGCAGCACCTGCTCAGCAATAACCTATTCAGTGAGTCCAGTTTGGGTTTTGCCAGCGTCATTCAACTCCTAATTTCATTACAGGCTTGGCTAAAGGGCTGAATTCCAGAAGTGAGGTGGGAGTGACAGCCCTTGACATTAAGATGCATTTGATTGAGTGTGACATCAAGGCACCTTAGCAAAACTGGGGGCAAACTCTTCAATAGTTGGAGTCATATTTGGCACAGAAGAAGATGGTTATGGTTGTGGGGAGTCCAACTCTGCAGGAGTCCCTTTGGGTCATGTCTTAGGTTCAACCATCAATGACCTTCCCTCCTTCACAAGGTCAGAGGTGCGAATATTCACCGATGATTGCACAGTTTTCAGCATCATTTGTGACTCTGATAATGAATCTGTTCTTATTCAAATGCAACAAGATTGGGACAATATCCAGGCTTGGGCTGACAAGTGGTAAGTAACATTCATGCCAGTAAGAGACAACCACCACTCCTTGAACTAGTGTGCAACAGTCTTGGAATCTTTGGCCCAAGACTGTCCAAAGTGGAGGAAAAGCATTTAGGAAGGAGTTGAACTCTCAAGTTTCATCACCAAGAGCAAATTGAAGTCAAGCTTTGACATAAAAAGGAACACGTGGTAACCCAGGCACCCCACCTACCACTTGTCCAACCACCATCTGTTTCACCTGTGACAGAGACTGCAGGTCACACATTGGTTTCCTCAGTTATTTGAGGACTCATTTTTAGTTTGGAAGCAAGCCAACTTCGACTCTGAGGGAATGCCTAAGAAGAAAAAGATTAATTAAAAAAAAAGTCATGATTATTACCAGGAAAGTGGCCATTCAAATTGTTACAGATGCAAGAAGGTTAATTTAAACATTCTTGATTTTTCTTCTCACTACCTGTCCGTAAGCAGAAAGATGTTATCGATTCTTGATTTCCCCTTTGGTGGTGTTTCTTCCCCTTCCCTTAAATTTGGAATGTTCCAACCCTCAATGAATAACTTGCACATCAAACGTGAATAAAAGGTTGGTTTATTTCACACACACAAAAAATGCAAGAAATTGGTTTTGCAACATCCGTCCCTTTGGCACTTATAATAAAAGAAGGGTAAGGGAAAGAAAGGTATATAGGGCCAGAGCACAATAAAAATAAGAGTTATTGTTTTAGGTAAGTCTACATTTTGGAACAAAAAGAATTGTTTCTTCAGAAGATAGTTTGGTTGACTGCTGCAAAGTGATCTACCTTTCCAGAAATGAGGCCTTCCACAAAGGAAAATGCACATGGAGTTGATTTAGACTTGAAAGCAGCAATCCCAATTGTGATGATACTGTCCCTATTAGAAATATATTTATATATTGTTTCTTGAGAGGGATAAGTTTAAAATTCAGCTCTGTTTCACAGTATTTATTTGTCTATAAACCAAGTAGCTTACTTGCTGAGAATGCAGACAAATGATTGATTTTAGCTAATGACGTGTTTGTGTTAACCTGTGTTAATGCATTTTGCTTTTGTTTTTTCCTCTGGGGTTTCAGGGTAGGGTTTTAATTTGGTTGACTGACAGAGTCGTGTACTTAAAGGGAGGAGTTAAATCTATGGGGAAAAGCTGGCAGTTACTGCTGGGTCTGAAAGAAGCAAGAGGTGTGTGTGTGTGTGTGTCTCTCTCTCTCTCCCCCTCCCTGGAGCTTGTTGTTTGGGACTTGCTTGGAAAAGTACGTCACTCTGTGAGTAATTCTCCCAAAAGTGCTGAATTGGTGAGAAAATTGGTGTGAATCATGACTGTTTTTTCAGTTCAACTTCAAACACGAATCTTCCAGACTCTGTGCAATGCAAAGGTCACAATTGTGAATCTCATTATAAGCTCAGGGGGTGAGGCCTATTCATGTCAGGGTCTAACAATTCTAGACCTCTGTGCATGTAATGTCAGATCACAGTTTGCTGGCCAGTCGATCATTGGATAACACCTTATCCTCAAACTAATGCCAAAATAGAAAAACTATTGTGGTTTGGTCAGGCTTTGGCGTTTCTGATCCATAAGCTAATACATTGTTCCAATTGTTTATGTATAAATGTATCCAGAAATAGGGCCTTCTGCTGCTAACAGTTCAATGTTACATTTGATGGATAACACAGGCTGCCGCCTGGAGTCCCATTCTCTCTGGAAGTCAAATTATGTCTGAAGGTAAGATCCAACTGCTTCAAGGTTAAAGAAATTCAGACAGATTAAGTCTCAGTCATTTTGTATTATGGTTTTAGGTTGACTCACAGATCTCCGAGTTGAAATGCATTGTGATTTGGAGTAGTGAATGGCTGGGCTGTTCAGACCACAGTCGATAATAGGAGTCACAATCAAATGCTTTTGCTCTTAGAGAGACAGCATCTCTGGTGGCTAGAATTTTTTTTTTGTTTTTATTCCAATTCAATCCAATCAAGTCCAATTCAGAGTCTCAACAAGTTGAGACATTTTTGATCGAAGCTGACAAGATGTAGAGGTGCTGGCATTGGACTGGGGTAAACACAGTAAGAAATCTGTGACAGGGCTCTCACCTACTGTCTTGGGCTTGATCTATATGATCCAAGCTGATTGGAGTAGACATGGGATTGAGGGTGATTTAGCAGATTGGATCAGAAATTGACTAGCCGAAAGAAGACAGAGAGAGGGTGGTGTTTGATGGGAAATGTTCAACCTGGAGTTCAATGGTGTACCGCAGAGATCTGTTTTGGGGTCACTGATGTTTGTCATTTTTATAAGTGACCTAGATGAGGGTGTAGAAGGAAGGGCTAGTAAATTTGCGGATGACACTAATGTCAGAGGAATTGTAGATAGAGCGGATGGCTGTCAAAGTTTGCAGAGGGTCATAGATAAGCTGCAGAGCTGGGCTGAGAGATGGCAAATAGAGTTTAATGTGGAAAACTGTAAGATGATTCACTTTGGAAGGAGTAACAAGATTACAGAGTATTGGGCTAATGGAAAGACTCTTAGCAGTGTGGATGAGCAGAGAGATCTTGGTGTACATATGCATAGATCCCTGAAAGTTGGCACCCAGGTTGATAGGTTGTTAAGAAGGCACATGGGTGTTAGCCTTTATTGGTAGAGGGATTGAGTTTTGGAGCCGTGAAATATGTTGCAGCTGTACAAAACTCTGGTGTGGCCACACTTGGAGTATTGTGTATAGTTCTGGTTGCCACATTATAAGAAAGATGTGGAAGCGTTGGAAAGAGTGCAGAAGAGATTTACCAGGATGTTGCCTGGTATGGTGGGAAAGTCTTATGAGGAAAGACTGAGGGACTTGAGGTTGTTTTTGTTAGAGAGAAGAAGGTTAAAAAGGTGACTTAATTGAAACATACAAGATGATCAAAGGATGAGATAGAGTGGACAGTGAGAGTCTTTTTCCTTGAATGGTGATGGCTAACACAAGGGGACTTAGCTTTAAATTGAGGAGTGATAAATATAGGATGGATGCCAGAGGTAGATTCTTTACTCAGAGGGTAGTAAGGGTGTGGAATGCCCTGCCTGCAGCAGTAGTGGACTTGCCAACTTTAAGGGTCATTGATAGACATTTGGATAATACTGGAATAGTTTAGGTTAGGGAGTCATTAGATGGTTCCACTGATCGGCGCAACATCGAGGGCCAAAGGACCTGTACTGCATTGTAATGTTCTATGTTCCATACCTCCTCCTTCAAGGTTTGACCTCATTGCTTCTTAGCCAAAAAGTTGAGATGCTGCTTTTAAAAGTAGCTTCAAATGAAGCTGAAATGTAATCTAATGACTTCAACCAAGCATGGCATGTTGTCTTTAACAATGCAAAGCAGCTCCAGGGAGGGGCATTAGTGTATTTATTTTAAAAGATAATGAGGAGACTCTGCTGGTTTGTCTGAATGTTAGAAATTTTTCTGGTATGAGTCATGGCTAGTCAGGATAAACCATGGAATCCCTTTCAATTGAGGAAAATAGCAGACTTCCTATGAGACATGCAAAGTAATGTGTCTGCAATCAATGGGACTCTGCCTGAATCCATGCAACCCTTCATGTTTCCTTCATCTGCTTGTCACTGGCAAGACAGAATGAGTCGAAACTGTCTTTCTTTGTAGAAATGGCTTCAGTATTATGTAGCCGTGAACTACAAATTGCAAGATGTTGCTTATATTTTCAGCAGCAACCTAAAAGGAGCTAGGTGTATAATTACTAAGAATCATGGCCATCTTGACAGCCATAGACACTGTGATCCTTGCCATGCTTTGAAATGGGAGATGTGGTTGCAACAGTTGATTGATGTCAATCACAACTTATTTAGTGATGTAATGACAGCTCATACATTAATTGTTGTTGAAAGTCAGGTCAGAGAATTGCTCCCTAAAGAGAGCTGAAACTGTATCTTGCTGAGAGACTTTCTCATCCTCATCAAGCAGTTTGTCCAGCTCTGTGCTTTTCATTCTCATGCTCAGTACCAAGCCACTTATGTGGGGAAGCAACTTGTCTCTGCACAAACCTTTAAGCCACCAGCTAATTCATCAAAGCATCAGCTAGACCAGTCCCTGTAGACTAATGAAATTTTAGACAAGTATAGTAAAGCTCCACAAACATAAAATTACATTGACAACCAGATGTGATAATCCAGAAATCAACCTGTAAGTCATTCATAATTCTTTCAAGTGGAACTAACCAGGAATCCTTTATGCCATTTATATTGCATGTTCAGCTGAAGGTGAGTGAGAGAAGACATTGTGCAACAATGGCATATCAATAGTGCTCACTGTATGATATGGAGGTCTATTTGCCCTGTATGTTACTAGCATTCATTAGGTGTGGGCAATCAAATTATTATGCTAAGATAATGTCAGGTACATCAGAATGGTTGCACACATGTAGGAACCAATTTTCAACCTATAGCAGGTTAATTAGTGCTTAAAACAAAGATACTAAAGAACCTAGTTTCTATCCTATAATATTATATAAGATTGATTGTTTAAAGTGAATCAATTATGATAGAATTATTGTTGAGTATGTTCTTACTTTTGAATGAGGGAGTAAGAAAGAAAATAAATATTGAACTATGGCCTTCATTTATCTCCAACACTTGCCTTGGTCAACTTAAAAGGCCCCAACCAATTTAGAAGTTTCCCAGAAGCTATTGCAGACTCAGTGATGGTCTTAGCGCTACGTTATTGTTTTGTCCATTTTAGACCAAGTCAAGTTTAATTTGTTTGAGTTTCTGCTGAAAATATAATACACAACTTGACATTAAGAAGGGATCCATATACATAGAGATGTCTCCTGTGCCATATTTAATTGTTGATTGCAATTCATGCTTAGTGTACAAATTTATTAGTGTTAAAAGAGAAATGTCAGGAGAAATAAGAACATGCCTGGATGTCAAAACAATTGTTTTAGTACTTAATTGAGGTTTCAGATTTCAATGAACTTCATAGGACAAGTCATACCCTCAAGCAACCCAGTGAGCTATTGAATACCTACTGATGTTGAGATCTCAGTGTCATTCTGCAAAGGCCTAGGTAACTGTGATCATTGTAGCATAATTCAAGAAATCTAATTTCACCAGTGACTTCAATAAGTGTGGAACTATGATCATTATGTGTTCAATTTTATCTACAAGAGTCTCAGAGGAACGACACAAAGGCCTTGGTCTATGTATAAGCCACTCAAGCCATCATATCAGCACCATTATAATTACGCAGGCCATAACGTTTTGAGCAGAGTCAGGCTCATCTTTCTGAAAAAAATGAAAATGTTCAAGTAAACCAGAGTAATGGCAATTTTCATTGAATAACACTCAGAGGAACAACCAAAAAAAAAATTCTTATCATTATCTATCTGCTAATAATACTGTCTGCTGTAGTAAATCAAGACTGAACTACTACTTAAGCTTTTACTTTAACCCCAAGCAATCACATTTGACTTGGGCATTTGAGCAATGCTTGGAGAATATTGTGCATCTCTTAAGAGCTTTGTGGAGAGCAAGTTAGACATTTTATTACACATGCCTGGTAATTTACAGCTTGAATTTAGCTGCAGGGAATTCTTTGCCATTTTAATAATACAGTGGAAGTAGAAATGCAAGAAAGCCCAGATTCTGAGGCATCATATAGGATGGCTCAGTCATTCTGGTTGATACCAAGCACCAAGAGCATTTGGACTTTCCAGGATTTAAAATACACTGGGACCTATATAAATGAGGAGATTGTGCTACACCCAACTTGCAATTCACTTGCACTTTTAAGCCTACTTGTAATAGCCACTGTGGCACACATTTTTATTTGGTACTACTGTCATCTTTGTAAGGTGCTCCAATTGGATTGCACTAATACTAATTAGTTCGCTGTATATTGCTCCATTTGTTAACTGATTCCATGTATCTACCCAGTTTGTCAATCTCGTAAATTACCGCAGTAAATCTTGCGGTCAGTGGGTAGCATCTCTGTGTCTGAGCTAGAAGGTCTGGGTTTGAGTCCCACCCACGACGCATAATGCAACCAATCAGGTTGAATGTCAATATGAAAATCCTTCCATCACATCAATGGCAGCTGGTAAGAGTGGGAGAGACTCCTAATTGGCCATGCTAGATTGATGCCCCTTAAGATACATAACCTTCTAGCAACAGACTGGGGACCTGTTCCAGAATAGATAGCTTTGGCAATGAATGAAAGTCTGCCTTAGTGCACCACTAGCTGTAGGAAGAGAATTGGCATGTACCCCAGTAGAAAGATAATGCAACTGTAACTTTCTTCATGTGTGCCAGCACATTGCATCCATAACCTACATCAATATGTCACAAACTATTTTCCCACACAACCTCATTTTAATGCTTGAAAATTGACATGACTCCAGGCACCAACAAAAAAAATCATTACACAGCCAAGTGACCTTCATTTTGTAATTATAAAACAAAATATTATAAATACATAGTATAAATATGAAAATCTGTTTTTCAAAAGTACTCACCAGTCTCGTATTTCCTCTGACATCTAGAACTCATGAACATTGCCTAAGAAGCAGTGGAAATGTAGATTGATGGTCTTCAATCACAGAAATGTTACAGTGCAAAAGAAGGCCATTCTTCCCATTATGCCTACACCAGCTCTTCAAATGAGCATTATGAGTGTGTGCTTTTCTCCTATTTTTTCCATGTACCTTTGCACATTATTTCTATTCAAATAATAATCTAATGCCATTGTGAATGCCTCGATTGAATCGCCTCCACTAGCCTTCTAGGCAGTACATTTCAGACCCGAATCACATTGCATGAAAAAGACTCCTATTACCAGGAGCTACCAGTGTGGTTACGACGATGGGGTGGAATGGTGGGCCTGGATAAGATACTCTGTTAAAGAGTCAATGCAGATTCAATGAGCCGAATGGCCTCCTTCTGCAGTGTAGGGATTCAATTATTCTATAATTATACATCATTTGCATATAGCCTTATTTCAATTAAAGAACCCAATTTCTTATTTCACAATCCTTGTCATATGATAGTCATGTTTATGACGAACAGAAGAATTGGCAGACATTACCCATTGTAAGAGAAATTCAAAAATGGCGCAAGAGAAATACCAGCATAGAAATTCAATTATCTCAAGCATAATTCATGTTCACTTGACTGCAGAGTACCTATGAGATAATAGGACAGCCTTGCAGCCAGCACTATCCATGTTGCTTTACATTTACCTATTTGGGAGGATAAGAATTTGCGCACCTCTGATAACATTTAAATAAGGTCTGCATCATTTATAGAGGAGGAGCACTCTGGCTGAAGCTAGAAAGGAAGACTGAAACACGAGAAATATAACTGCAGATGATGTACATCACACCCTCTGGGTTCTCTAATGCTACTTTCAAGGCCTTGCTCTTGGCAGCAAGCAGAAGGTGGATGATTCTCTTTCCTACCTCCCATTGCAGGAATTCTTTTCTCACACCTGGACTAACTGCAGCTCCACTTCTCACAACACCCCTTCCCCACTTTCCCTCATCTTCAATAATCACTGCAACATACTTCACCTCACTTCTTTCTCATGCACTCTACATTTTCCTACTCGTTTTCTGGCAACCACAGTGGAAATTATCTCCCTCGATATCTTGAAAACTTCAATGAATCACGCCTTAACCTTTGAAATTCCAGAAAATACAGTTTTATTTAATTTTTCCTCATGGATTAACCATTATTGTCCCTTGTAGCATTCCAGTACATCTACCCTGCATTCCTTCCAAAGTCAATACATTCTTCCAGAACTAGTTGTGTCCAGAACTAATTGCATGACAAGTTTATCCATGGCTTTGTGCAGCTGACTTTTATGCCCTTGTATGATATTTATAAAATGTGAAGCTAGAGTATTCAATTAGCATTTTTGATTACTTTCTCTATATGTGCATGACATTTCAGTGATACGAGCACTTAGAACCCAATTTGGGATTTCCACTATTTCTAGCTTTCCACCATTTACAAATTATCCTTTTAAGACCTCACATTTGCATACGTTGAAATTATTTTGGTATAGTTTTGCCCATTTAGTTAACATATCAACAGGCACGATGTTGAGCCCACATTCTTCACGTATGAGGTCACTGGCGATGTGACATCATGTCGGCGAAACTTACAATAAGTTCACCCAGACGTGAACCTTTTGAGGAGATCCCTCCGGGAATACAATGGAAGCGGGACATGGCTAGGCATTGCCCTGGCAGTGCCTCTTGCCACAGTTTGGTACTGACAGATTGACAATGCCAGTTGGGGGTAATGCAAACCTGTCAGCAGGCAGTGCATTCGGGTGAACCTCATCTATTTGTGGTTGGAGATACGGGGGCGAAAGAAGCACTCAAAGTGCATTGGGAATGCCGGAGATGATGGGGGCAGGGACAGGGATGATGTGGGGGAGGGAAAGCATAATATCTCTGTAGTGGAAGATTAATATTTGTTCCTGTGATTGGGGTGGCCTTTAAAAATAGTGCCCTAATCACAGTGGAGCCGGTTCCTGACCCTAAGAGTCGCCGCCCCACCAGGATGAAGATGCAAACCTTGTCCCCTCTTTCTTTTATTGCTGTTAAAGGGACAAGATCTGGAGAGAAAATGGTCGGTGAAGCTGAAGAGTTCCACACCAGAACTAATACTTTGAAAAATTCTCATATGATTCTGCCCACAATCTCTTGGAGATTTTATGCTTCCATTAAACTGCTTATAAACTGCCTATCTTTTCACCATGAGCAAATTTGAATATGTCTATTCAATCATCTAAGTTGTTGATGAGTACAGTGGATAGTTAAGACTCTGACAGAGACCCTTCCAGAATCTGCCAGTTAGAGTAACTGCCCATAATTCCAAGTACTGAAGACTTAGCCTTCCTCCTCTCAACTAGTTTCCTAAACAAGTCAAAAAAATTATCTTCAATTTTATCATCAACTTTAGCTTTTATAAGGGACTTCAATGCACATGAAATGCTCTCTTTCCAAGGGGGTATTAATGCTATTCAGTGGTTGAAAGCTAGATTATTTTCTTCAGTTTCTTGTAGTTTCTGATTTGACCATAAATTAAAGAATAAAAAAGTTAAAAAGCTGTATTCAGGGAGTTTATATTAAGTGTTTATGTTTAAAAGAAATCTAAGAGAGAAAACATAATGCTAATCATACACCAGCTGAAACGTTTTTTGTGTTCCATAAACTTTAGAAAGTAAATTAAACAGAGAAAATGTCTTTCTTCATCTTAGTTTTAGTACAATCTTTAAAAAAAAGACAACAGGTTGAGTTCTGAAGCAAACATTAATTATGTGCAATATCACCTGTGTTAGGTCAATAATTAAAACAACTCTTAAGTTTTACTCAGGCATCATTAATGGCTAGTGAATGGGAACTATCAACTTACTAAGGCAGATAGGGAAAGGCTGACTACATTATGCATGCTGTTTTGTGTTGTTCTGGCTTTGAAAATAGTAAGATTCAAAATAATTATACCTGTAAAATAATGTGAATCAAATAATTAGTATGTACACAAATAAACTAAATGGAAATGTATTCCAGTCACACATTCATTCCACAAAGCACTAGGATGGCTATCTGTTCCTAAAAATGGAAATTGACTTACATCGTCAGTTCACATCAGTGGCTGGGATTCTCTCAACCCACTGGGCAGCAGGCTGGGCCCATATCGGTGGGGGTTCTTTAAGTAGGATTCGTGATCAACATCCAGCCAATCGCAAATCTCCAAGACCATTTTTTCTGACATAATTGGTCTGTACCAAAAATCAGTTGTGGGGCTGATTATCATATGGAAATTTTTATTTTCATAGGAGTAGTGGGCCTAGGATGGCATTCTCCAGACTGGCTGGTATCTCCTCCCCACACTGGGAGAAGTCCCCATCAGCAGGGTTTACAATTGCTCATCACCAATGAGGAATAAGCATACTCACTCCGATGGTTGTGGTAGTGGTGGCTGCACACTCTACAATAGGATAAGTCGGGGGAGGGGGAGGGGTGGGGGGGGGAAGGGGCAAGACGGCATCAGCACTAGCCATATCGGGGATAGTGGAATTGGTGCACAGAATGCCAAAGATTCATTCAGGTAAGTACACCCAAAAAACAGGTGGAAAAACAGGAGATTTTCATCCCCGTTGGGCATTTAGGTTTTTTTTGAGAGAATCCTGGTAGGTATCTCTAAAGTTAGATATTTGCTTGTTACTCTGAACAAAACAGAAGAAAATAAATAAATTTAAAAATGCTATCACTCACCATCTTCCTCAATCATTAGTGATGTCTTTCACATTTCAAGAGAAGCCAGTACAAAACCTGGTATCAGCTACCCAAGACTGTCGGAAGACAACTATCTTCAAAAGGTAAAGTTTACCATGGAATTCATGACAGAATCATTTGCAAGTTTATTTATAAGCAACCAGCTTCAAATTCCAAGCTTTGGTACTTCCCAGACCACCTCATAGAACAACAATCAATTAGCAGTGCAAATGCATTAACCATCTTACTCTAATTCTGGCAAATGTTTGACTTCTTTTCCTAGGGAAAAGCAACAACTGCATGACGAGGCACAAGGTTTCCAAAATTCTAGGTTATTGTTGATGGACATCTAAACATAATCAGTGGAATTTTCCATTCCTGCCAACAGTGGAAAATTATGGTCGGCAGGGGCACTTAATTTGGCAGGCGGCAAAACATCTGTTGCCCAAAGTCAGGACAAATTGTTGGAATTTTATGTTCTCATTTCTCAAGGCCATTTAAAGGCTGATTTTGACAGGGCCACTTGCATGCCAAACAGCAACTGATTAACAGAGCAAAGCATTCCTCAACCAAGTTATGCAGTCCTACCACAATGGTGATGGATGAATAAACAACTCACTGGAAGGGGAGGCTAAACAAATATCCCCATCCTCAATAATAGGGGTAGTATATAGTGCAAAAGGAAAGACTGAAACATTTGGAACAACATACATTCCACATGATGTCAAGAAATGGCTGAAGGCATTGACATATTCTGGCAATAGTACTGAAGACTTATGCTCCAGAGTATGCCATGTCCCTAGCCAATCTGTTCCAGAACAGCTACAACAATGGTATATACCCAACAATGTAGAAAATTGGCCACGTACATCCTGTACATAAAGTATAGGACAAATCCAACCTAGCCAGTTAGTACTACGCCAGTTTATTCTTGACTAGCAGTAAAGTGATGGAAGGAATCATCAGCAGTGCTATTAAAGTGGAAATTGCTCAGCAGTTCCCTCTCACTGATGCTCAGTTTGTGTTCAATCTGGGCCACTCAGCTACTGACTTCATTATAGACTTACTTCATACATGGACTAAAGAGCTGAACTCAAAAGGTGAGGTGAGTGACAGCAAAGCAGTATTTGACTGCATGTGATATCAAGGAGTCTTAGTAAAACTGGAATCAATGGAAAACAGAGAAAATGCTCTGCAGGTTAGATAGTTATGGGTGTTGGAGGTCAATCATCTCAATTCCAGAACATCAGTGCAGGACGTAATCAGGTGCATGTTCTCCACTACATTTCCTGAAGTCAATGATTATTTCCTTCGTTTTGTTGACTAGGAAGGTATTTGATAAAGGGCCCAATTTTACCATTTTGATTCTAAGTGCTGAATCTGGGTACAATTCAGATCCGACTTGGAAATCTGTTCTCAAGTGGCCCCATATGCTCTTAGCCTGGAAGAAATACCACGAATCTGAATCACACTGTGGACAAGGCTTATTGCACCCAAAACACTACTGCTTGATGGGAGCTTTGAATTGCTCATGCGCAGTGGAAAAGAAATGAAAAATATGCCCTGTCACATCGCTCCCAGATCACAAAAAGTGGATAAAGCAGCCCAGGAGTGAAAAACGAGAGCAATGGCCCTCCCAGACGTCACCCCCCCCCCACAACATAACTATCCTCCTTATCCATCCATCCCCCCCCCCCCCACCACCACCACCGTTACCCACTCCCTGATCCCTTTTCCCCCATTGATTATGTTTACTGGTCCAGATGTCCATCAACAATAGCCTGGAATTTTGGAAATCTTGTGCCCAGTCATGCAGTTGTTGTTTTTTCTGGAAAAAGCAGTTGACCTTGAGCAATGGTAAAATCGGGCCCAAAGTTGCTCATAGGAACCTGTTAGCTAAAATTCAAGCTCATGGAACTGAAAGCAAATTATTGCCTTGGTTGGAAAATTAGCTGAGTGAAAGGAGAATAATAGCAGATCTTCTACTTGGAAGAATCGTGTCCTTTGGAAATATGTTAGGGTCTCAATATTCACTGCATTTATTAAAAATTTAGCTCTTGGAATATTAAACATCAATGACCAAACATCATTTGGTCTTCTTAATTCAGGAAGAATGCAGGCATCGGGTAGTGCTAAGCGGGCAGGGATACTGGGAGTGGGGCCTATGGGGCAGGACTCAGTGGCACAAGGAGGGATGTGGCTAATTAGGGCTGGCCGTTGGTGTGGAAGGAGCTGCCAAAACGGGGGAGAGGGGAGTGTCAGTACTGCTGGTAGGGATGAGATCGGGACTGCTGGTGTTAGAGAGTTTCAAAGAGTTAGAATGAAGTTTTAGAAGCATAGAATGAAAATAAAAGAATTAGAAGGTATGTTGGGCATAGCTTGTAAGAAGTTGCCTCAATTTGGTGCCATCTTGGAATGTAGGGTAGATGGAAGCATTAAGTTACAGATATTAATTATTTGAATAAGCAAAATTGTAGCAAGTGCTCTTTAATGTGAGGTCATCCATTTTGGACCTAAAAAACTATAAAACAACAGATTTTTGAAATGCGGAAAAGAAGAAGTTTTCAAGTGAAGGGGACTCAAAACAATAAGTGCCATTAACAGGTACAGCTACAGAATCAAAATGAGCCAAAGAATGCACCTGGAATATTGAAAATATTTCTGAGCACCACTCCCTAGGAAGGATGCAGGCGTATATTGGTTATGGAGGGGTGCACTGAAATTTACCAGGGTTATAACAGAACTCCACTCTCACATACATATACACACACTCCCATTCTCTGTCACACTTCCATAATCAAAAGTGAGACATCACAAACTGGGATTCTATTTTCTGAAATTTAGTGGTTGATTTGATTAAAGTTTGAAGATATTGAGAAGAACTGGGTGGCACAGTGGCAAGCACTGCTGCCTCAGAGCTCCAGAGACCTGGTTCAATTCCCGGCTTGGGTCACTGTCTGTGTGGGGTTTGCACATTTTCCCCTGTGTCTGCGTGAGTTTCGTCCGGGTGCTTCCGTTTCCTCCCACACTCCAGAGATGTAAAGGTTAGGTTGATTGGCCATGCTAAATTGCCCCTTACTGTCCCAGGATGTGCAAGTTAGAGAGAAACCCACACAAATACGGGAAGAACATGCAGATTCTGCATAGGCGTGACCCAAGCCAGGAATTAAACCCAAGTCCCTGACATTGAGGCAGCAGACCTAACCTCTGTGCCACCTTGATCTCGTGTATTTTATATCTTACATTTGTTCATCTTGCAACATTTCACTCTTTATATTTCTTTCTGATTTTCACTTTTTCTTTTACACACTTTTTCTGCTAGGAGGGCAGTAAGGAAAAGGCTGTTCACCATCAGATGCTTGTTATTTCTCTTGTACTGTAATGACAGTAACCTTTAGCTATTGCCTGTTAAGTATATATCAATTTATTTTTATGACTAACCTGACCTTAAAGTAATGGTCGGTTTAGGCAATAAACCTAATTAAATTAGAAACATTTCAGTACATACTGCAGAGAATACCAGTTAATTAATCAGACATTTGGCTTGTCATAGGATACAAATATGAATACATCATATTTTTAGAAAACAGAAATTGCTTTGGAATAGTACAACTTAATAATTAGATATTTCATTTGGCTAAAGAATGACAAAAACGAATCTGAAAATGGATTAATGAAGTATCTTGTACTTAATTCCTATGGAAAAGCATCATGTTGTTATTGGCCAAATTTTGTAGTTCTAATACCATTAGACTTGTCCTCATACATTTAGGTTTATAAACTCGTTTCTCTTGATCCTATAAATTTTTTTTAGGTTTATAAATTGTTTGTGTTGCAAGTTGCTGAAAGTGCAAGCTAATATTGTTACAGCAAAGGAAACAAGGTATCTTGCATCTGAATGAACAGGATAAGCAACTGTGCATCTTTTAAACCTGCAATTTCCACTACTTAGAATGGATGAACTCAATGTCAAATCAAATGATAAAAGAGAAACAAAGCAGGTAAATGAAGATTGGATAATGAGAGTGTAAACAGTAAAAAAAAATTAAAGTCTCAAACAATTAAATTTGAAATAATGCTACTGTATACTTGTAATAGTTATTTCACAGATATGGAAGTTTTTTGGCAGTAATCAACATTTGCCACATCATGAAAAGAATACTTAGGCTGAAATGGTCAAGATTTTGGCAACCAACCTAACATACGCTTGCGATTCAGCCTAATTTGAACTAAGTGCCCATGCCAAAGGGAAAACTGGCAGCGTCTGTCAGGTAAGATTCACACACCTGAATGATGCAAATAAATGCAATCCAGGAAACATGCTGGCCAACCCTGCTGTTCAGAGATCAGGGCATCCTTTTTTAAAGGGCACTCTGATTCTTGCATTTATGGACAAGTCCCCTTCCTCCAAAACCTGAAATGGTGAACCCACACTCCCCCCCCCCAAACCACAATCGAGAGCATCACCAGTCCCTCAAAGAGGGCATCCTCTACCCCAATACTAAAAAAAAAATCACCAATCTCTCCTCCAGCCCTACTCCTGTCTCAGACATCCCTCAGATCCTCCTTCCTCTGACCCCCTCCCGTCCCCTCACCCAGGTCTCCCTTCCCTGCCCCTTGACCTTGCCAATGGTGCATTGTACCTTGACACTGTCACCCTGCCTGAAATCGTAGACTCCAAAGACGGTCTACAAGATAGGTCCAGTGCCCATGTGCCCCTCTACCATTGCCAGCCTCCAGAGGGAGGGCCCCCATTAGCATCCTAGACGTTGAGAGAGCTTGACCTGGGAGTCTCTAGGGTGGTCTGCCCTTTCTAGCTCTGGAGAAGGTATTCTTCAATTTGAGGATGGTGGTCACAGCTGCAGATGATTTCAAACCAATTAAGCGCAGTCAGCTCCGTGCTAGAAATCAGTATGGATGATCATATGGAAATATATTGACATTTACATATGATTAATGGGCCTGAAACGGTATTCTCTAGGCTTGTAGCATCCTCCTTCCCTGGAGTGGTTTCCACCAGCAGGGTTTACAACTACTTCCCATAAATGGGTAACAGGTAGATTCACCTTGCTGGTGGAGACAGAGGCTATCAAGATGCCCAGGGAGGTAAGGGACTAAGAAAGTTGCTCCTTAGCCAGTGCCAGCCTGGAACCCTGGCACTGCTCAAAGGCAAACTGACACTGACCACCAGGCACTGGGCAAAACCAAGGAGGTGAGGCATTGGGGGTCAGGGTCTATGGGGGAAGGCAATGGGTAAGGGAGACGTTGCCACTCTGCAAGTGGAATTGGTTGGGGAAGGAGGAAAGAAGGCAATTGAGGGTGGGGGTGGTAGATTGGGGTTGGCTGAAGGTAAGGGGGAGATTAGGGCTGGCCCAGTAGTTCAGCAATCAAATGGGTGCAGGTGTTAGGAGGCCAGTAACCAGGAGGGGTTCCAGGGAAGGCTAGCGAGCAGGAGGCTGGCAATGGCAGAGAGGAGGGGGGGGGGGGGGGGGGGGGGGGGGGGGGGGGGGGGGGGGGGGGGGGGGGGGGGGCGCGGCTGGGTTAGTATGCATGCGCTGATGTCCACACTGATATATTGGCACATGTACAGTTGCCTGCTCAACACTTTTCTGTTGGCCCTTCAGGTGGGAATATGCCCACTTTTCAGAATGGATCACATTGAGGCACTTTGCATTGCTGTGTGTGTCAGAGATTCATTCAGGTAAGCATGCCCAAAAAACAGGCAGGAAATACTCCCATTTTACCACCCATTAATATGAGAAGCCCAGCCCATATTTTTTTAAAACGTATTCGGCAATTCAAAAAGCATTTGACTGGTCATGTAAAAGGGGTAACAAAGAGGAATGACAGGCAAGTGTTTTTATTTCCTTAGAATTCAATAGGTTGCAGTTTGCACGAATGAGGAACTGGTTTTGAACCATTGAAAGCTTATGACACAGAAAGAGGCCATTCAGCCTACCTTGTCAGTGCCAGCCAAAAGAGAGAGAAAAGAAACTAGCCACTTACTTTGATCCCACTTTCCAGCACCTGGTCTGTAGCTTTGCAGGCAACAGCATTTCATCTACGGATCCAGGTTCCTTTTAAAAAAGTTGAACATTTCAGCCTCAATCACCAATTACTTCAACCCTATTAATTTAAAAAGTCAATAAAAATTCAAAACACACTTTTTCCCCTCCCTGAACAAACCATTTAATCATCTAACACCAATAATCTCAGTTCCTTAATTAGCAGCTCAGAATCCAGCCTCTGAGTCAATACTTCAAAATCAGCTTCTTTGGATATCACAGGACTGGCACTTGATTAGTTCTTATCAGGGGTACAAATGTCCATGTGCCTGATCGTTCAATGCAACAGAATCATACAACCAGTTTATTTTGAATATTGCATTATGCAGATCTCTTTTCATTAATACAATAATCAGGACAATATACAGTCTGTGCACAAGCACAAAGTGTTCAAAGAGCATCTAAATCATTTTGACATGTACTTTGCATCTGGGACACAGAGTAAATCTCCATGTTTCATAATGGGGTGCAGCATTGCTTTGTTAGGTCTGAAAGAAACAAAGAAAATAGATGACTTGTATTTGCATGGCACCTTTCATAATCTCAGGACATCTCAAAATGCTTTATAGTCAATTAAATATTTTTGAAGTGTTTTCATTGCTGTAATGTAGGAAACGTGGTAACTAATTTGCACACAGCATCCCACAAGCAGTAATGGATTTTATGCAATCCATTAGAAATAAATATTAGTCAGGACTCTGGGTCACGCTCGTGCTCTGGCTTGAAATATTGTCAGAGATCACTTATGCCCATTTAAAAAGGCAAACAGGGTCTCAATTTAACATCTCATTTAAAGAACATCACATCCAATTGTGCATTGCTCATTCCAGAGCATCAACAGATATGATTAAGTATCTTGGAGATAGATTTGAACTCAGTTAACATGAAGACTGGAATGTTACCTACCGAGGAATGGAGGCCAGACATGGTTTGCTTATTGGTGATACCTTTGTTTTCAATGAGATCTGACAAATTATTTCTTAAAAATAAGAAACAGCAGGCAAAGTTGCAGCATGACCTTGTCGTACGGCTATGCTGTCCAATTACTTTATACTGCAAAGATGTACCTACATCTGCATCCTTCATTCTGTGTGGCCCTGGCTCATACGTTGGTTGGTGTTCTGGTTGAGGAAGTTGTTAAGTTTTTCGGTTGACCCTTTGGTTTTTGAATATCCTAGGATAAGGTGTTGCCATTTTCTGTGAGCTATAAGAAGTAATCCATAGAAAATTAGAATCAAGGGACTCATTCTGCTCAATTGAGATGATTAACCTTATCAGCTAATTTATTATCAGCAATAACATGCCCTACATTGAAGGAATAGATAAATTTTACTGTTCTGCAGTTACTATGTGTGCACAGTAAAACAGCCACCATAAAAACCTTTGCACCTATAAATATATATACGGTAAAGTTCTGATTTCAACCTTTGATCCTGGTACCAAAAATTGTCAGTCATTCATGATTTTGTTTGTCATGAATCTTTTTGCCTTAAACTTACCTTTCACCAGTTATTAACATTATGAAAGAGTTGTACCTGAAGGTGTCTAAATCTTGCCTTTGTAACTAGATTGAGATATCTATTTCGTATTGTTTTTAAGAATAGACAGGAGGTGTAAGCTTAACGAAGCAAACCAATAACAGCTCAAGACTGCTGAAATCAACTTATAATACATTCATTATGCTATCTCAGAGGCAGGAATATTTTCACCTTTTGACTTTGCGTTGCAAATGTTTTGTATGTTGCAAAATTGAGCGTTGCCCAGCCACAAGATCGTATGATTCTGGCAAACTAGTTCACATTTCCACAAAATTTAGAAAACTGCCAAGAGTACTTGCAATTTTGAGATTAGTTCAACAAGAAATCATTGACCATTCTATTAATGGTAACACTTAAACTTAATATTTGCTGAAGCACCAATTAATTCTCATTAATTAACTGCTGCCATATGACCTCAAATTTGACTGTCTACATACAATCTACAATTCATACCCTGAGCATTTGAACCATTATTTTCTTAAAGTCCTTGCGAGAGTGTGTATAAGCAAGGAACAGTCTGATGTCTGATTCAGAATAAAGTCACTGAAATATTTGTACCAAACAACATCAACATCTAAAAGTAAAGATTGAATTCACCTTTTGCCTTCAGCTTTCACTAACCAAGAGTTATTTATATTAATCGTTGTTGAGCAGAGCGGGTACAAAAGTGCAACGTCCTAACTATGTTGAAGGTTTTAACAGAAAGAAAGGCATGTAGTTTGCCCACGTGAATTCAAATATACAACAGGTTTTATTGAAGAGCTGCCTCCTGCACTGCCTCAGAATACAAAATTGAAAATAAAACAATAGTCGGAATGCACACCTGAATGACATTATTATCAAAACTTGTGATCAGCTCTTAAAGTAATCTCATCTTTTTAAATATATAAAATCCCTCCCTCTTCAGTGGTCATCACAACAAATTACTACTTTATTATATAGGATCAATAATACTGCAGACACAATACAACAAATCATTATACACAGTGAATAAGAAAGTTGATCAGGAGGACGTCTATTGCTCTTTGGTGGTATATGATGTTTCAGTAGACACTTCTTCTCTTGGAATTAATTCTATTATTCTCACTCAGCATATTAGCATAGACACAATAAAGCAACTTCAATTCAGGCTTCCATAGTCATATTCATAACATTCGGAACTATAGATGTTGGTACTTCTGGAAATGACTCTACAAAATCATTTTGAAATGATAATATTTGGTCAACATAATGTCACTAAACTAATGTAAGAAATTGGACCTCAATTGTGTCATGTTCATTGGATGTGGTGCTCCTAAAATAAAGCTCCTAAGAAGATGGACTCTATGTAGGCCTTTACTATCAATAATGTAACCCAAATACTGGACTGACCTCTGGACAAAGGTCACTTTTCTTTCTTCATATGTAGACCATGTGCTTGAAGATGTTCCAATGTTACTTCTAAATTATTCAAATGATCTTATTTAGTGGACCCTGTAATTGGAATAGTGTTCAGGTAACAATGGTACACCAGAGAAATCTGATCCATTAATCTTTGGAATAGGACTGGTGTGTATGTTATTCTAAAAACTAATATTGTATGAGAAAATGGCCTTTATGAGTAACAATGGTAAGTCATAGTTGTGACTCAACAACTACATTCATCTGTAAATATGCTTGTGAAAGATGATTCTTGCTGAATTTCTTATTCCTGATAACTCAGCAAACAAATCTTCAATTAAAGGAAGTGGATTATTAATTAAATAAATTAATTAAATTAAAGCACAAAACACTGGATTTTAGTTTTTTTAAAATCACCACAAATACAAACTGAACCATTTGGTTTCATGATAGGTACGATGGGAATAACCCAGTCATTCACTAGAAACAGCTCTAACACACCAGTGTTAACAAGTGATACTAAGTCTTCTTTGACCTTGGATGAATTGCGTATAACATCACTCTTTGCTTTAAAACTATTACATTTTCTCTTGAACTCCTTTCATTGAGCCAAATGTTTCTTTGAATGCACTGTTATTCAGAAAGTACTGTAGATCTGCTTTGGCATCAACCAGTTTGTTGACAGTACTCCAATTAGGCTTCACTTCCTCCAACTGTGATCTCCCAAATAAAGTTGGAAAATTTCTAAGGACCAAAAGGAGAGTACCTCCACTGTTTGTCCACTCAACTTTATTTAATGATGTAAGCTTTTAATGGCACAATCTCCTCAGTTCGTACTTTTTTTTAAATCTGGAAACCATTGCCTTGATGTAGGTTCTATATTCAAATGACCCCAACTATATAGCAAAGCATTCATTATTTTTAATACTTCTGTGTGTGGTAGATCATGTTTGACCAATCTATAAGAGTTTTTCAAGGAAGTTACCAGGATGAAGGGAAAGCGGTAGATGTTATCTACCTGGATTTCAGCAAGGCCTTTGACAAGGTCCCTCATAGGAGGTTAGTTAGGAAGGTTTAGTTGTTATGTATAAATGGGGAGATGGTAAATTGAATTAAACACTGGCTCAATGGAAGAAGCCAGAGAGTGGTAGTGGAGAATTGCTTCTCTGAGTGGAGGCCTTGACTGGTGGTGTGCCGCAGGGATCGGTGTTGGGTCCATTGTTGTTTGTTAACTATATCAATGACTTGAACAACAAAGAACAAAAACAAAACAGCACAGGAAACAGGATGATAATGTGGTAAATTGGATCAGCAAATTTGCTAATGATACAAAGATTGGAGGTATAGCGGACAGTGAGGAAGGTTTTCAAAGCTTGCAGAGGAATTTTGACAAACTGAAAAAAGGGGCTGGGAAAAGGCAAATGGAATTTAATACAAGTGTGAGGTTTTGCACTTTGGAAGGACATACTAAAGTAGAACATACAGGATAAATGGTAGAACTCTGAAGAGTGCAGTTGAACAGAGGGATCTGGGAATACAGTACAGAATTCCCTAAAAGTGGCATCACAGGTGTATAGGGTCATAAAGAGTACTTTTGGTACATTGGCCTTTATAAATCAGAGTATCGAGTATAAAAGTTGGAGTGTTATGGTAAGGTTGTATAAGGCATTGGTGAAGCCGAATTGAGAATACTGTGTACAGTTTTGGTCACGAGTTAAAGGAGGATGTAAATAAGTTTAAAAGAGTGCAGAGAAGGTTCACAAGGATGTTGCCAGGACTTGAGAAGCTGAGTTACTGAGGGAGATTGAATAGGTTATGACTTTATTCCCTGGAGCGCAGAAAAATGAGGGGAGATTTGAAAGGGGTGTATAAGATTTTGATGGGCATAGATAGAGTGAATGCAAGCAGACATCTTCCAGTGAAGCTAGGGGAGGAAAAAAACAGAGGGCATGGGTTAAGGGTGAAAGGAGAAAAGTTTAAAGGGAATATTAGGGGGGGCTTCTTCTCGTGGAGAGTGGTAAAGTGGAAAAAGTGGTAAATGCAGGGTCACTTTTAACATTTAAGGAAAACTTGGATGGGTTCATGGATGGGAGAGGTGTGGAGGGATATGGTCCAAGTGCAGGTCAGTGGGACTAGGCAAACAATGGTTCAACACAGACATGAAGGGCCAAAAGGCCTGTTATCTGAGCTGTAATTTTCTATGGTTCTATATGCCAGATACAGCCTGGAATCTGTTCATTCGCTGATCAGAAAAATAAAAACAGAGTTATTTTTCTTAATTGAGTCTTCCTGGCACTGACACTTGAATCTTTTTGTTTTTGATTCTCCCAACCTGTGGGGTCTCATTTTTTTCTCTACCTTAGGGAAGGCAATTGTCTAGTAGTATTGTTGCTAGATTATAAATCCAGAAACTCAGCTAATATTCTGGGGAACCCAGATTCAAATTCCACCACGGCAGATGGTGGCACTTCAGTTTTAAAAAGTCTGGAATTAAGAATCTACTGATGACCATGAAACAATTGTTGATTTCATAAAAACCCATCTGGTTCACTTATGCCTTTAGGGAAGGGAGATCTGCCATCCTTACCTGACCTGGTTTACGTGTGACTCCAGAGCCAAAGCAATGAGGTTGACTCTCAACTGCCCTCCAAGGGCAAGTAGGGATGGACAATAAATTCTGGCCAGCCAGCGATGCTCATATCCCATGAATGAATAAAAAAAAATTTCTCGATGAAACTAAATCCCACCTCATGGCCAATTTTCCTTCTATATTGTCTTAACCATATTTGGGGTTGTGGGTTTTAACAGCAAGTAAAGCACATAGTTTGCACATATGGATTCAAACAAACACACAACAGGTTTTATTAAAGATCTGCTCTCTGCTCTGCATTAGAATACAGCACTGAAAGAAAAACAGCAACCTGAGCACACACCCAAATAATATTAAAACATATATCTGCTCTTAAAGCATCTGCAACCTAAGTATATATCAACAAGAGTGAAAATCCAATTAACAGAAAATAAATGTGACTTGCATTAAATAATTAAATAGAGCTATGCATTTATGTAACAACAGGCTTGGTTCCTTTACAATATGAGCTTCAGAAAGTAAGACATACATTAATAGAAGGTGGCAGGAAATTAACAATTATCCTCTATGTTAATGTTAATCTTCTATTTACAGCAGCTTTAAAGATGTTGCTTGGACTTGTTTTCCTTGTGTGCTTCTTCATTTGATGTTTCAGCTTTGCTATTCAGTAGCTTCACTTTATTGTATACTTGCAAGAAGCAGACTATCGTCTACACAGCATGAGATAAAAAAGTACCTCTACAGATGCAGTACACGCCTAAGCAATAATTATTAGTTACCTCTGGAAACTTCAGTATTGTTGTTCATAAGCAAAGGCTCCTCATCTGACATGATGCAGGCTATGGATTTTAAAGGTTCCTTTGGTAAACATAGATTGTTGAATATACAGAAAGTGATTTTATATATGTTATATTCTCTAATCCACTAATGCCATTTGCAATCAATGATTAGCTTACTAATCAGATTGATAACAGTGCATCAAGGTTAATGATCTCAGTAATATGACAGAAAATCGGCAATAGTAGGAAAGAATAAAACATTTGTTTTTCTAGATGTTTCCTGATATTTTTGATAATCTGCTTATTTATATCTAAATAGGTGTTTTGTGATTATTCCCTAGGAAAAATTACACAAGAAAGAGTATCAATGGTTGAAAACAACTTTTCAGCAATGCCATGAACAGGTAAGCACATGTTGATGTGTAATATGTGTTAGGCAATTATTTTGTATTAAAAAAACAGTAAATACACATTGCCCAGTCCCCATATTGATAAAAAATGCCAGGTTGTGATGGTGTGCAATCTTCAGCAGAATATCAGAAACCATTTTATTTTCTTCTGTATGTGTTTATATGTGACTCTTGTATGTAGTTACATGCCACTCCTTCATATAGTTGGACATTGCTACATTATGTAGAATTTCACTCCTGTACGTATTTTGTCACTTCAGTACATGGCTATGTGTCAAACCTGTATATCTGTGTCACTTCTGTAGTTGTATGGGGCACCTATATAGTGTATGTAGTTATAAATCTGGTTCCATTTTATAATTGTAGTTAACTAAGATCAAAACAGGCCTTTCAACCCTACAGCCTCTCAAGTGTGTTCCATCCTTGGAGATAGATTATGATTATTATGTATCAATTTCATTTGCGTACTTCAGCCATATGCTCCTTGAACAACGTAACTAATAAAGATCTATTGAGCTCAGTTTTGGAAGTTCCAAAAATCTATACATTCTGGGGGGGAGGAGAGAGAGTTACAGAGTTCCACTACCCATTGTGTGGAAAGTACTTCCTGATGATGCTCCTAAATAGCGCAGCTCAAATTTTAAAATGATGTTCTTTATCCCATCCCCAGAAGAAAGTAGCTGTCTGCAGCTACTCATATCAAATGTTTTTAACATTTTTAAATATGTCATTCAAATTTCTCAAACTTCTATACTCAAAAAATGCCATTGTCCTCATAATGTGACCCTCTAAATCATTTTTAAAGTTTATTTATTAGACACGAGTATGGCTTTTATTAATACTGCAATGAAGATTCTGTGAAATTCCTGTAGTTGCCACATTCCAACACCTGTTTGGGTCAATGAACCTAACCAGTGCATTTTTTAGGATGGAAGAGGAAACCGGAGCACCCAGAGGAAACTCACGCAGACATAGGGAGAACATGCAAACTCCACACAGACAATGACCCAAGCCAGGAATTGAACCCAGGTCCCTGGCTCTGTGAAGCAGCAGTGTTAACTATTGACTTTGGAGTTGAGATGATTGGCTTATGAGGAGAGACTGAGTAGACTGGAATTCAGAAGAATGAGAGATCTTATAGAAACATATAAGATTATGAAGGGAATAGATAAGATAGAAGCAGGGAAGCCATTTCTATTGACAAGTGACCTCAAAAGAAGGAGAAGTAGATTTAGGACTGATTTAAGGAGGAACTTCTTCACACAAAGGGCTGTGAATCTGTAGAATTCCCTGCCCAATGAAGCAGTTGAGGCTACCTCTTTGAATGTTTTTGAGACAAGGGTAGATTTTTGAACCGTAAAGAAACTAAGGGTTATGGTGAGTGGGCAGGTAACTAGAGCTGAATCCTCATAAAGATCAGCCATGATCTTTTTGAATGGCAGAGCAGGCTCGAAGGGCAAGATGGCCTACTGTTGCTCCTAGTTCTTACGTTCTTGTGCTACCATACTGCCCACTTTGGTATCATTTTGGTAAATATGCACTGAAAGCCCTCCAGAATTCTCCCTCAGTGAATCCAAACAGACCCCAGAACATAGCAACTAGGGGATTTTCACAGTAACTTCACTGCAGTGTTAATGTAAACATACTTGTGATTAATAAATATATTTTACTTTTTTTTTTACTTTACTTCTGACTCATCACGCTTAAAAACTAATAAAGTGCTTTAGGTGGGGATCTTACTAAATTTCTATACAATCAAATGTTGCATAACTTTGCACTCTCCCCATTTTGGATAAAGGCCAACATTTCACTCACCTTTTGCACTACTTTTTGTCCCTGCTGACTAGCTTTAAATGATATGCCTTCTTGAACTCTGAAATCTCCTTGTTCCTTCCCAGTTCTTAGTTTCTCACCATTTAGGAATTACTCTTAATTATTTTTCTTGACTCCAAAGTAAATTACCTTCAATTGCCCACTTTGAGCTCTGTCTGTCTTAGTTATACCCACTCAATTAATCTGATGTGCACAGTTGTAAATTAACCTTAGTTGCAGCATTTTTTGTCTTTCGCAGGTGGTGACTCTGGTAAGTAACCAGTAAGTAAGTAAGATATTTCAGCTGATGTAGATGGTGTGTGTGTGTGTGTGTGTGTGTGTGTGTGTGTGTGTGTGTGTGTGTGTGTGTGTGTGTGTGTGTGTGTAAAAGAAGCAGCAGAGAATGCAAGTTTAAGAAAATGTGATAAGTGGTTGCACTGTTGTTCTTAATGTTATGACACGTTTGTACATAGAAACATTATGCAGTTTACCTGAGGCCTTGTCCAGTTGAGCTGACATGTCCTGCTCACCTCACTGACTCAATTCCAGTGCAGCATCTTAAAAGCTCTAACTCAAGGCCCCGGAGAGATACAAATAGTCATGGTGCATGTGACTTTTCAGATTGTGACCAACATCTCAAAACCATCCCTCTGGACCCTCCTGATGTGATCTTTGCCTCCCCAAGTGACACTACACACCTCCTCAACCAACCTCTGTCCCAGGCAGATGGATATCCATATACCTTATCTCCCTGGAGAGACCATCTTGTGACAATACTCATGTTTCACCCTCATCTTGACTATCCCTAGAATCTCTGTTCCTTCCAGCAATTCTCAGGGTCTGATTTTACCATCACGTTGTGCCCGTTTTCAGTAAAGTCAGGCTTGAGGTGAATAGCACAATCTGCGCTTATCTCCGGTTCCCCCTTTACCAAGATCTGAAAATGGCCGCAATCGGAACCATGCCAGAAATTGGCGTGATGGTCATTTAAATGTATTTGCATGCATTTAAATTGACTTAATGGGCTGAATTCCCAACTTTACTGGTATGTTCCCTTTTACCACTGTGTTGCCCAACCAGAATTAGCATGAAACAGACATACTCCATAGAAGTCCAGTCTGGGCACAGGTGCCTAATGTCTGACAGTTCTCTGCTTGAAAGTGAAGGGGGGGTGGTGAATGTGGGTGAAAGGAGGGGAAGGGGAGCAAGGGGGGGTGGGGTGGGGGGGGTCCACCACCATTCTGCCTGAGTGAAAGCAGTGTCTGCTGCCACTCTACCTGAGATCAACGGAGGAGAAGCTAGGTCTGCTGCCATTCTGTCTGAGATCAGTTGAGGAGAAGCCACTCTATCTGAGATCAGTAAAGGGAGAAGAGTGCCCACTGCCATTCTGCTTTGTGATCTGCCTGAGTGATGGGGGAATGGGCAATGTCTGTGGGGGAAGCATTATCCGGCTCACGAAGAATGTGGCAGGGGAGCAGCATTCTATCTTTTTTCCCATGCATGCGCAATTGGGGGCTCAAATTGGAACTGCAGGGTTTGGATGCATTCATTCCTGCTCACAAGCTTCCTCAGAACAATTCAGAATCACTGATACTTTTGCAGGCAGAGTGAGTGCATCTGGGTGCACCTGAGAATAGGTCTTTAACTTGGATCTGAAACCCAGATTCAAATTTGCTCAGCACTTAGAATCAAAAAGGTAAAATAGGGCCCTCAGTGTCCTCCATCACAGGACTCCCATCCTCCTATCCTACTGATTCCCCTTTTAACCCAGAGGAAACCCACACAGACACCAGGAGAATGAGTAAACTCTGCACAGACAGTGACTCAAGCCGGGAATTAAACTGGGATCCTGGTGCTGTGAGGCACAATGCTAACCATCCTGTCACTATGCTGCCATAACCCCCAAGCAACTATCTCTTCCTTCTATCACCTTCAAACTCCCCCTCTTTAAGCATCTATATCTGCCTTACCTCTTTATTCCTGTCCTCCCCATCTAATCCCCCTCCCCAACACAGACTACCAGTACCCAACAGTAATTCATGTTGTTCTTCATCTGAAGCACAGAATCCTACATAGTAGCTCCACTCCACTTCATCCCACTCACTGCTGCATTTGATGTTCCAAGGTCTGTGCCATGTTGGTGTGGGTGGTGGGAGCAGTGCAGCAGATCTCACCAATGAGATACGCAATTCCTCAGGTACTGAGCCCCACCACCACTCGCACGGATAGGTAGAGTGGGTTCGAGATCAGGCCCTACATCTTTGTCAGGACTGTTCTGATAGGGCCATCTTCCATACCAGTGCTTTTAATATACCTTTCTTTTCCTTTAACCAAGGATCTGAAGGTGGCAGAGCAAGTGGAGAAGGTTGTGAAGAAAGCAAATGGTGTGCTAGCCTTTATAGGAAGGGGTATAAGTACAAGAGCTGGCCTTTAATGTTGCAGTTGTATAAAATGTTGGTTAGACTTCATTTGGAATATTGCGTCCAGTTCTGGATGCCTTACTACCGGATGGACGTGGAGACTCTGGAAAGAGTGCAGAGGAGGTTTACCAGGATGCTGCCTGGTATGGAAGGTCTGAGTTACGAGGAGAGGTTAGGCAAATTCGGACTTTTTTCCTTAGAAAGACGTAGACTTAGAGGAGAGGTGATAATAGAGGTGTACAAGATTATGAGGGGTATAGATAGAGTAAACAGGGTTAAGCTTTTTCCTAGGATGGACTCAAATAGCACGAGGGGTCACAGGCTTAGGGTGAGGGAGGGTAAGGTATAATTTGGATGCTAGAGGGAGTTTTTTCACACAGAGGGTGGTGGGGGTATGGAATGCGCTGCCAAGTAAAGTGGTGGAGGCAGGCACTCTGGAGTTATTTAAGAAATACTTAGATGGGCACATGAACAGAATGGGAATGGAGGGGTATAGAAAACTGATTTAAAATAGGGATCATGAGCCTTGGGAGTCCCTGGGAAGTGTGTAAATAGATGATGATATTGATGTACTTGTTTTTATCCTACAGGTGCTTTGGTCCACTTTGTTGTCTAACGAGGGGCATACACGCGATGGGTCGTGAGAGGGCTACTCTTGGATTTTTTTCGAGAGTATCCTAGTGCTTCACGTCGTTAGTGTACGCTTGACCTGGACCATTTGATGGGCAACACAACAGCTCAGTGACTATCGCTGTGCTGTGCAGATACATGGATTTGGGCCTGTGTCTGTGGGAGTTTGCGCATTCTCCCCGTGCTTGCGTGGGTTTTCTCCGGGTGCTCCGGTTTCCTCCCACATCCCAAAGATGTGCTCTTAGGCTAATTGGCAAAACAAATTCTCCCTAAATTGTCTCAAATTTGGTTTTTAATCCATAGATCTATAAACATAGACAGGGATCACGGGTGGAGGTGGGAACATCGGGGTGGCGACGTGGGCTCGTTGGGCCGAAGGCCTGTTCCCCATGCTGTTTTGTCCTTTGTTCTTCATTCTTTGATCTGACTCCACTCAATAGCTTTCCTCCACCTCCTTCACTGTGCACTCCATCAAGTTCCATATTTAAAGGATCATCCTCCATCATATCCTCCTCTTCCACTGTGTGTTAGATGTTGCCACTAAACACATCTTTCCCACTCCTTTCAGTACTCTGAATATGACACCTTGATTCATTCCTCTATGACCCCAAACATCATTAACTTTTCCCAATTCTAATGGAAGGTCATCAAGTTGAAACATAAGATTTTTCTCGCAATAGTTGCTGCAGAGGATTTTCCGTTACTATTTCAGATTTACCATGGCCACACTATTTTGCTTTTGTTTTACTTTCCTGTATTGTTAAATGAAATTTCCTGTAGTGTTTAGGTCCTGTAGAAATTAGGTGAATCACACACTGTAGCTGGTTACTATTCTTATCTATATTGGGCTATTATCATTCTGTCCCCAAGTTGCATTGTTTAACATTCTTGTGTAGGGGAGTGACATAGTCATCCCATGTTTAACACTATGATGAATGAGACATACAACATCGTATATATATATTTGATTAATAATTAATTAAATCTCCTATTTTAAATTGTGGTGACTGAAGGTTTGCATATTGGAAGTGGCCTAATTATTATGGAACCAAATCAATCTCTGTCTATCGGAGATATCTTTTGATTCTAGTCTCATGCAGAATATTTAGCCGCTTTATTGTCAGATATTATTTAACAGGCAAAGAGTCTGAATCAAAGAACTAATCTGCAGTCATGAAGTCATTTTCAGTTCCTCTTTATTTAATTGCTGTGAATGCTTTTCAACCATTTCTTAATCCTTAAGGTGTCTATCACTGCATTGCAATTATTCTTTTAATTGCTAGGTGTCACTACAGATTTGTGTCAGTTTACTTCATTTGGTTGTCTTTTTGTGGGTTTGAATTCCACACCTGTCTTTGAATGCATCATTGAGACTTGACACCCCCTGCAGTATTGTTACATTGACATAGAAACTGTCCTTCAGAGGAGATAATAAACCAAGGTCTCATCTCTGCATTCTGGATGTTTACAGTGTCCAAGACATGCCAGTAATCTGCATTCATTTGGCCCGTTGTTTTAATTTTTGTACATAAGGAAAACTGCCTACCTTCCCAAACCTTTCAGGTTTTGAGGAATAAATAAGGCAATTGGTGCATTTATTCTATGAAAGAGAAGCCATTTGTACTCAGCAAAGTGCAACACATGAACAGGACAAAGTAAGAGGCCAGCCCTGCCTGACTCAAAATTTAATTGGAAAGTGTGGTGATGCAATCCCTTTAAGGAGCAATCCTTTGCGGGCTACGTGATTGGGAAAATCCTTTTGGAGAAGCCATGTGGGAAGATGGGCCAATTGGAAGTGTAGGCACGCGTCCTGGGAGGAGGATGACTTTCAGTTGGAGCAAGGGAGAAAGACAGTAGACCTGTGTGAGAGTTTTATGTCAGACCCTTAACTTGAATAGACTATTTTGAGTTGATAAACTCTTCATTGTTGGAACCATATCGAGTCACCCCAATTATTACAGAAAACTTTCTGATTCTCACCCATTGTTTGAAACTTCCTACTGATGTTTGTGCAGAATAGTTGGATTCAATTGCAGATTCCTTCTTCTGGATAAGATGCTCTTTAAAACACTCAAAGCAGACTCGGTGAATTGAATGGTCTCTTTCTGTACTGTAAGTATTCTATTCTATGGTTATTTAAGGATGAAAAACTGCTTGATGTTCTTCTCAATCACTTCTGTCAAGATCTCAAAAAGAAGTTTCATAGTTCTCCAACCTCAATTATAATCCCTTTAAAGTTCCTCAATGTTTTCTGGGCTCAGCATTTCATGTCCAGCTTCCATGTTCCTCTGCCAACCTTTCCTGTAAGTGACAGTCAGCCAGTAGAAATAAATTATCAGAGAGGAACATCAGCTTGACTTTGGTGGATCTGACTGTGAACGCTCAGGAACAGGAAGTCTATCCTCGAACAGATGGAGAAGCCATGTGGGGAGGTGTGACAAAGTGATATTATCACTAGACTAGTAACTCAGAGACCCAGGTAATTCTCTGGGAAACTGAATTCAAATACCAGATAGTGAACTTTGAATTCAATTAAAATCTGAAATTTTTAGTCTAATGAAATGATTGTTGTTAAAAATACAGCTGGTTCAGTACTGTTCTTATTGGTGCAGCCTATATGTGACTCCAGATCCACAGCAATATGGTTAAATCTTAAATGCCCTCTGAAATGGCCGAGCAAGCCATTCAATTCAAGGGTAATTAGGAATGAGCAATAAATGATGGCCCAGCCAGCGATGCCCACATCATCCAATGAATAAAAAATATTATATAATTTAAGAAATAGCCAGTCTTCACCCCCACGCATTGAAACTGGCTGGTGTTTCCTACATGCTGCACTTGGCCATGTTCTTTCTAGTATAATAGGTGCAACAAACTTGGCTTGGCTTTGAATTTCCATCTAGATTTTTCAATCTGAAAAAATGTAATTGATATCATGAAAGGATAAAAAACAGGGAAAAGCTGTATGAACAACTTCTGATTCAATGACAACCTTGTTAATTAATGAAAACCATTCTTCACAGCAAGAACTCATTTTTGTAGAAACCACTTCTCTCTTTTTCTCCTGTTTGGTTTGTGATCGTGCAGTTTTATCACCCTAATCTTCCTCGCAATGCATGATGTGTAAACAAGGCAAATTTGATCCTGGTAAAACAATTTCACATTATGTTGAGAAAAGTAACTACCGTTTGCTGAGTCAGCAAACAGTACTGTAATAGGTAGAATTAGAAACATTTACAACAAGTAAGTAGAGATAATTGAGTTGAAGGATTATCTCTGTCATTCATTTCATTCTGCTTCAAAATGAGGAGTTTGAACTTGCAATGAGATCCAGTAAAAGTCTAAAGTCTATCTTAGAAATGTCATGGACACACCTCCAGCATTTCCTTTACACATGTTCAAAAAAAAAACACATTTTTTCTCTGAATTTTCTGTAGGTAAATTCAATCTGCACTTGGAACAGTGGGAATAGGCCATTCAGCCCTTGAACCTGTTCTACCATTCAGTTAAATCACAGCTCATTTGTAGGTAACTCCATTTACCTATCATAATAATCTTTGAGTCCCCATCTCTTCCTATAATGGTTTCTCTTCTTAGAAGTTTATAGTTTAGAAAAAGTTTTTCTTTCCCTCTGTTCCTTTCACCAATGAATCAATCAGCGGTAAATCAGAAGAAACCAGATCGGATGAGCAGCAAAAGTGGAAAGTTAGATATTGAAGTTAAATTTCAGGGCTCGGAACATAAGTCCGCAGGAGCAGTGATGTGGGACAAAGGCGCTGGAGTGGCAACATGGGGCCCAGGTGAGGCATGAAGTGGTGGTGTGGGACCAGATAGTGGATTGGTGGTGTGGGGCCCAGGCACTGGAGTGGGGAGTGGGACCCAGGCACCTGAGTGGCAGCGTGGAGCCCAAGCAAGGCACCGGAGCAGTGATGTGGGGCTCAGGTGCTGGAATGGTAATGTGGGGCCCAGGTGAGGCACCAGACCAGCAATGTGGGGCCCAGGGAAAGCTGCGGAGCAGCAATGTGGGACCCACGTGAAACAGCAGAGCAGCAGCATGGGGCCCAGGGAAAGCAGTGAAGCAGCAGTGTGGGGCCCAGGGAAAGCAGCGGAGCAGCAGTGTGGGACCTAGGCAAAGCACCGGAGCAGCAGTGTGGAGCCCAGGCAAAGTACCGCAGCAGCAGTGCGGAGCCCAGGCAAAGCACCGCAGCAGCAGTGTGGAGCCCAGGCGAGGCACCAGAGCAACAGTGTGGGACCCAGGCGAAGCACCGCAGCAGCAGTGTGGAGCCCAGGCGAGGCACCAGAGCAGCAGCGTGGGGCCCAGGTGAAGCACCGCAGCAGCAGTGTGGGGCCCAGGCGAAGCAGCGGAACAGCAGTGTGGTGTCCAGGTGAAGCAGCGGAGCAGCAATGTGGGGCCCAAGGGAAGCAGGGGAGCAGCAGTGTGGTGTCCAGGTGAAGCAGCAGCAGCAGTGGGGCCCAGGCAAGCACGAGCAGCAGCATGGGGCCCAGGCGAAGCAGCGGAGCAGCAGCATGGGGCCCAGGCGAAGCAGTGGAGCAGCAGCATGGGGCCCAGGCGAAGCAGTGGAGCAGCAGCATGGGGCCCAGGCGAAGCAGTGGAGCAGCGGCCCAGGCGAAGCAGCGGAACAGCAGTGTGGTGTCCAGGTGAAGCAGCGGAGCAGCAATGTGGGGCCCAAGGGAAGCAGGGGAGCAGCAGTGTGGTGTCCAGGTGAAGCAGCGGAGCAGCAGTGTGGGGCCCAGGCAAAGCAGCGGAGCAGCAGCATGGGGCCCAGGCGAAGCAGCAGAGCAGCAGTGTGGGACCCAGGTGAAGCACCGCAGCAGCAGTGTGGGACCTAAGTGAAGCAGTGGAGCAGCAATGTGGAGCCCAGGCGAAGCAGCGGAGCAGCAGTGTGGTGTCCAGGCGAAGCAGCAGAGCAGCAGTGTAGTGTCCAGGCGAAGCAGCAGCGTGGAACTCAGGCAAAGCAGCGGAGCAGCAGTGTGGTGTCCAGGCGAAGCAGCAGCGTGGAACTCAGGCAAAGCAGCGGAGCAGCAGTGTGGGACCCAGGCGAAGCAGTGGAGCAGCAATGTGTGCCCCAAGGGAAACAGCAGAGCAGCAGTGTGGCACCCAGGCAAAGCAGTGGAGCAGCAGTGTGGTGCCCAGATGAGGCAGCCAGAACAGGGGAACAATTGACATTTGAGTAAATGAGTGATTGGAGATCGTAAGAGAAAGTCAATGGGGAATGGAGAACTGAGGATGTGAGGGATTGTAACTGAGAGAATGTGAGGTGGTGAAGGAGAGAGTATGGATGGAATGTGGGAAGTGAAGCCATGAGGGAGTGCAAGGGAGAGTGTGAGGGTGTAGGATAGGGCAGAAGTGTGGGGGTGAAAAGGGGTGTGTGGAGAGAAGATGAGTGGGGGCCTGGGCAGGTGTGTGTGTGGATGGGAGGACATGTGTCTTGTTTGTCGGGGCAAGGGAGAGTGTGGAGGTGATGGAGAGTGTAGGGCCAGGGAAGAATGTGGGAGACGAGGGAGAATGTCAAGGAGAAAGAAAGTGTGGGTGAAGATTGTGGGAGGAGAGGGCAGGGGAAGAGTTTGAACCACATTACTTCCTTGGCTGTAATGACCTGAGGATGTGAAACGTGGTATACTGTTTGTATTCGCTTTCAGCTTCACATTGAATTTACAGCACAGAAACAGGCCATCTGATCCACCCACCTATGTTGCTGTTTATATTCTGCACATGCCTCCTCCCAATTTTCTTGATCATATGATAGGGTAATCTTGAACTCCTTTCTTCCTCATGTGTTTATCAACTTCTTTGAATATATCTTTTCTAGAATTATAGAATGGTTACAGCACAGAAGGATGCCATTCAGCACATTGTCAATGACTAAAATTTTGCAGCTCTTTCAGCCAGTAGAATTTTCTGGTCCCGCCACAACAACCCTCTGCCATGGGTTCTCCAACAGTAGAGAGTGCAAAGAAAGTGACAAAGCATTGATGGGAAGATCCCACCACCGTAAAACACACTGCTGTGGGGGCAGGATATCCTGTCAGTTCTCTAAAACAGAAACTCAGGTAGAACCATTCCTTGACATTTCTTTTCTCTTCAATAGTTATCCGGTTTCTTTTAAAAACCACATTAAATCTGTCTCCACCACACACACAGATGTACATTCCAGATCCAAATCACTGATTGCATAAAGAGGTTTTTCCTCATGTCGCTCTGGTTCTTTTGTTTATCACCTTAGTGTTCTCAACCTTCTACCAATGGGAATAGTTTCTCACCATTTGTAGTCTTTAGATCCCTCATGATTTTGAAAATGTCTAACAAATATTCTCTCAACCTTCTCTTCTCCACAGAGAAGACTTGGAGAACACTAATTTATCCACATAAATGAAATTCTCCGAACGATTCTTGTAAATTTTTCTCCATCCTTTCCAAAGCATTTACATCCTACTTATTGACTCTGAACCAGTATTTTTTGAAGGTTCATGCTTACTTGTTTTTGTATGTGATATAAAATGCAAAATTCAGTATAATTTGTTAACTGCTTTCTCAACCTGTCCTACCACCTTCAATGATTTGTGCACATATGTACCTAGGTCCCTCTGCTTCTACATTCCCTTTGGAATTGTACCCTTTATTTTATGACACTTCTCCTCTTTCTTCTAACCAAAATGTAATACTTCTCAAAAGGTGTCTGCCCATTCCACCAGCCTGTCTATATCCTTTTGAAGTCTATTACTACCCTCTTTGTAGTTCATAATATTTCCAAGTCTTTCATTTTCTTCAATTTTTTTAATTGTGCCCTGTACACTCAGGTCTTAGTTATAAATATAAATCAAGACAGGTAGTGATCCCTCCATGTATCATCCCTCAGCCAGAACTAAATAAAGTCTTCTGTATTCGTTTTTCAATAGGATTGAATTAAATAATTTCTTGTGACTAATAAACTTTAAATAATTAAACTGTTAAATAATGAAATTCTAGATGTGCTAAAGATTAATGTCTTAAAATATCATTGTGAGCCCATAAGAGCCAAAGGCCCTAAAAGATAATCTTTCAAAGCACTCTGTGTCTTTCTGATCAATATTACAAGCAACACTAATTTGAGAGGATGTACTTAGTTGGACGAGGAACGAGCATTGGGGAATGCAGGGGTGATGGCTAGAGCAGTGATTTTCTTTTGAATTTTGACCAAGAGTGTTCTGCTGAAATTGGACTTCTGCTGTTGCTCAGTAGAAAAGAGGAAAGAAATGTCAATCACATTTACTAAGACAAGATAGTTGTTTAGTACATCTTCCAGGGTTAAGGGCAAAAAGGCTGGGTCATGGGGAGGGGATGTGGTTTGTGGGGTGCAGTGTTCTTTTAAAAGGCCAGCCTGGAACAAAAACTCAAACAGCCTCCATCTTGCTTTCAATTGCTATGATTCTATCTATAGGAAACATGTTGATTAATCCTGGAATGACCTTAGAAGGACACAGATATCATGCAAAACTTTCTGCTCTTATTAGCAGCAGTAATAATAGTGGATAGGGCACAACATTTGGGGTAATGGGAAAGGTCATTTTCCTACCATTGGGAATTAGTTTGGAATTTTGTTCTCTTGACACTGAAGGTGGGTTAAAGGTGGCTTGACTTTCCCGCTGATCTCTGTCTGGAACCACATTTGCATTTGTTTGCACTGATGGATGTTCATTAAAAGTCTAACTCGCTGAATTCCTCCCTCCCATCAATGGATTATTAGAATGGCCTGTTTGATGGCTATACATGACGGGTATACATCTGGTAAACTTCACTTCATCAATTACCTTGAGATATGTAGATGCTGCTTTCACTTACATTTAAGAAGGTTGCAATTTAGATGCTTGTATCACAGGCAGCTAGCTCCAAGATTGGACAAGAAGGCAGGTTTACAGGGGAAGGTAGAGGATGGAGTCATGGGAAGGTAAGTGTTGGCTGGGTAAAGTTGAGAGTATGCTAAAGGGTGAGGTATGGGGAGTCAACGGTAGGGTCCTGGTAGGCAAACTCAGGATACCAGTGATGAGGGAACAGTCAGAGTGGGAAGTAGAATGCAATACGGTGGCATGTTCAGGCTGCGAGTCTGGGAAGTGAAGGTGTTATTGGGTGGGTCACAGAGTGAAAATGAAAGGCAGCATGATCATGGGAAGGGTCGGCATGGGATGTAGCAAGTGTTGATTCTGAGGACAAGGAAAGTACATTAAGATGGATGTTTTTTGGACTCAGGGTAATGGGGAGAGGTTAAAGGGTGACAGATAGGAAAGATAAGGTAATATTGAGTGGGTCTCTGTTGATACGGAGAAGGTGGTGGAACAAGTTGGGAAAGTGCGCACACTATCTTTCCAGTTACAGCATTGCAATATCTTTGATGGAAAACTGCGATCCATCAAAGTGGGAGGAGAGTTTTCTGGGTGGGTGGAGTTCAAAGTCAGCATAATTAACTGATTACATTGGTCTACTGAGAAGTGCAGTTATGTTATTTTTGGAGGTTAAGGACTCTTATGAGTATACTTCCTATTTAACCTCTCTACAACTGGAGCTCTTTGTGCTTTTTCCTGTGGATCTTCCTTTAGCTAGAATGAAATCTCCAGAAAAATCTTCACATTTAAAAAAATGCATTGGTAAAAGTCATTTTCAATGTCCAATATATTGCATAGGGATTAAAGGCACTTTGAAATTGTCTAAATAGCCAAATTACAATGTAATAGAAGCAAAATGTCTCCCTAAACTTTCAAGAATTTAATGGAGAGTAGCTGAGGATTTCATTAAATAGCATTGAAAATTAGTATTCCTCATGGCTTGTGGGTGAGTTGTGGAACCAGCAATAGCAATGTGGGTGAGAACCTGTAATTTCGGTCCTATAATGTTCAAAAATCATATCAAGAGATTAAATTCTTCTGTTTTCATCCAGGTACTGCTCCCTTCATACAATGACAGAATTATAGGCAGGTGAAAACCACCCCCTGAGTTCTTTAAAAAATTTAATAAATGGAAAATTCAATAGGTAGTAAACACTTGTAACAACAGGTCTGAAAGAGGATTGAGTAATTAATCCACTGTTGGATCAGTTAAGGTGCATGACTACTAATCCTGTTGTATATTAATTAATAGAGACCTTTGAGTTAATCCTTTTTTAATTTCCTTCTTTGATGCAGTAGTTGTTAGGCAATGAAATATACACACGTAAGTTTTAACAATGCCATTATTTAATTCATGTCTATTATTGAGTTTTCATACTGATTGCATTTTTCATTACAAAAGCAAACGTTCAGAATCAAGGTGATGGAAAGCAATGGTCTCAAACCTAGTGTTCCACCTACCCAACTTTGAATTTTAAATAAACTCGGAATACGCTGGAAACACTTAATAGGTCTCAGCAACAACTGTGGAAGAAGGAATAGAGAAAATTCATTTGCAGAGTTCTGCATTTTTTTAAAAAATCTCTTTTCCTTTGTTTTCTTAAAACAGAATGTTTTGAAATTTTTTTCACTTTTATTGTTTTCCTGTTTTCCAATGTCTCCATGTCATCTGGCTAAAGTGGCAGTAAGGCAAACTTTTGACAATGTTGCTTAACAGACAGCTGTCAGTAGCCAAATAACAGCCTGTTATATGTTTTTAAATTTATTTCCATGTTTTAAATTTATCCTCTAAGAACTTCTGTTCTTCAGACAGTGACTGTCCCGTGACAATTGCGTTATGATTGAGATACCATGACCAAAATCTTTGTTCTCCCCATCAATGCAATCTCAGTCCACCACTCAAGAATCCCTTGCCCAGTCCACAAACTCTCATCTGACAATTCCACGATCTCTTGTCCTATCAACCTAAAAACGCTTGATCTCCTTAACCATTTATCATTGCTCTATCATTGCATGATCTGTCATTCTATATTCCATGTATCATTATTCTTCATTTGCTATATTTGTGATTTCTTGTCCTCCTACTCCAGGTTCCTCATTTTCACTATCCAAAATGCTTTAGTAACTGCACAAATTGGATCTGATACTAAATCAGACAGAAGAGATAGATCACAACTTCAAACCATATTTCATGTATCTTATGTGAAGTTATTCAGGATTGTTCTTGGTGTCCCTCAGATAAGATAACTAAATTATAGCTGATGTTTCTGTGTATATTGGTTGTTAAGTGAAAACCAGATGAGGTTTGAGTCTCATCCCCTTCTCCCCATTGATCAAAGTCTACTGACACAGTAATAACATCAACTTGCATTTATGTAGCACTTTTAATGTAGCAGAACCACTCAAGATGATTCATAGGATATTGCCAAACAACATTTGATACAGAGCCTCAGAAGAGAAATTAAGCCAGATATCCAAAGGTTTGGACAATGAGTAGTTTTAAGAAGCAGTTTAAAGGAGAAGAAAGAGATACAGGGTCAGAGAGGTTTCAGGAGAAAAATTCCAAGCTTTGGGTCTGGACAGCGGAAAACATTACTATCAATAGTGAAGAGAATTGGGAATGTGCAGGAGGCCTTTAGTGGAGGAATAGAAAGATCTCAGAGATAGTAGAGCTGGAAGAGGTTATAGATATGGGGCCAGGAAAGGTCAGAGAAGAATTTGAATGAGAATTTTAGTATTGAGGTATTTTTAAAGAAAAGCTGCAGGCCACTAAGGTATGATACAAACAAGAATTTTTATTGGGAAGGTGTTACTCTTGTAGGCCGTCAGATGAGACTGAGTGTAAGCTCAACCCAGCTGCTGATAATACCATCAGTACTTGATATGATCAAATCCTTAAAGGGACCTTATCCCTATAGGGACAAACATAAATACAAATACTTTCCTCCCCCTTTACCTCAGAGGTTCCTGCAATGAAACAAATAAAATGCTAACAATACAATTTACAGTATTTATAAATTTACAAACATAACAGTTAAACAACTACCAATAAGTTAGATGGTTCGGAAGATGTTGATTTTGGATAGTTGTCAGTAAATTTCAAATGTCTGCTTTTCTCATTTTGACTGCAAGCACTAGTGTTTTTGGTGAATCTAGACATTGTCCATTGTTGTCTCGACTGGAATTGATATTGAAGTTGCAGATTGATTTGGCATTGAAATGTCCTCAACTAGATACTGTCTTCTAAACTTGTTTCAGTACTGTCAGATTGTCAGGTATGACTTCACATGGCACACTTTGTTGTAGGCTCTCATTTAACTCCAGCCCTGGTAACCTTGTTCCAGTTGGTCAGCGTGTCTTCTCCACACGACATCGTCTTGACTTTGCATGATGTAGGAGACCAGTCGTGTTTGTCCTGATACAATGGCAGGCATCCACTTCTCATTTCCCACTTCTATAGTTCCTTGCCAATTCCCACTTCTCATTTCCCACTTCTATAGTTCCTTGCCAATTCCCACTTCTCATTTCCCACTTCTATAGTTTCTTGCCAATTCTTTTTGAGCCTTTCTGAAAACCTCTTTCCTCTCAACAATTCTTCTCATCTGCTAGAGGATCTTGGGTTGTAGAATGTATCATATTCCTGTAAATCATCAGGAATTGGGTTGGTCGTTTTGACAGTGAACTTTGCTCACCAATCATTTTCAATGAGTGTTTCATTGTCTGGGCAAACCTTTAAGCCAACCCATTTGTGGCAGGATGATGAGGATTGAATAGGATATGTTGGATTCTGTTCTCCTTTGAATAATCCATGGATTCCTGTGAAATGAACCGAGGCCCATTATCACTGACAAGTTGGTCAGGGAATCTGGACTTAGCAAATATCTCTGTTGTTCTCTCTGAGGATATAGTCTTATAATAGCTTCTTCAGGCCATTTTGAATGCACAAATAGGAACATACACCCTTTGAATGGTCCAGCCTAACCAATATGGACTCTTTGCTATGGACCTTCTGGCCATTCCCATGGGTGAAAGAGCACAGTGGCAACAAGTTTTGAACTTTCGCACAGGACAAACATATCTCTGCCTTCTGCTTGATTTCGCTATCGAGTCTTGGCCATCAAAAATAGCTTCTATCTCCTTCATTCTTACACTTCCACAATGACCTTTATGAGGTTGGTTTAGGACAATGATGATAGAATAATGTCCATCATTCTGCAGAGTGGACAACTAGCATATACTGATAGTTCAAATCCTTTCTGGATTTGTTCCCACATTCTTGCCATGAAATACATCCATAACTTCTGGCAGCCATGGATTATTTCTACTATACTTCTTTACTTGTCCCACGGTTACAGGAATGTTATCTATTTCTTCGAAATAAAAAATGTTAGCACTTAAATTATGTGTTGGTCATTAGGTAAAGGTAATCTGGAGAGTCCATCAATGTTCCCATGGAGATTAGATTGCTGATACTTTATCATGTAGGTGTGAGCTGACAACAGTGATGCCCATCTCTGTGTCTGGCTCGCAGCCAGAGATAGAATACGATGTGTGGCATGAATGTCGTAGTCAGTGGTCGATAATCCATTAGTAGAGTGAATTTCCATCCATACACGTATTAGTAGAAACATTTGATCCTGTAATGACGCCCAGAGCTTTGTCCTCCATCTTGCATAGTCCATTTTTGTTTCATTCAAGTATTTGTATCAAATGCTGTTGGTTTCTCTTCACCCTGGGGCACTATGTGAAAAACCACCGCACTCACCCAGTGAGGTGATGCGTCACAAGCCAATTCTAAAAGTGTGGGTCAAACTGTGTCACAGTGACATAGTAGGGTGGCATGGTGTCACAGTGGTTAGTACTGCTGCCTTACAGCGCCAGTGACCCAGGTTTGATTTGAAGCTTAGGTCATTGTTTGTGTGGAATTTGCATGTTCTCCACGTGTCTGCATGGGTTTCCTCTGGGTGCTCTGGTTTCCTTCCACAGTCAGAAAGACATACTGATAGGGGTGTCAGCCATGCTGAATTCTCCCAGCATACCCGAACAGGCACTGGGGTGTGGTGACTTGGGGATTTTCACAGTCACTTCATTGCAGTGTTAATGTAAGCCTATTTGTGACATTAACAATTAAATTTAAAAACTTTAATAATGCCTCTTTTGTTTGTCAAAGGCCTTCTCAACCTGATCCATTCATGTTCATTTCCTGATTTGCAGAGAGAGACTTTTCAGAAAAAGAGCATCTTGTAGACATTTTATCTTTTAACAGACCTTCCGTAACTAAACTCAGCATGAATATATGACCCTGTATACCTAACTCATCTTCTATTACTTTAATTTGAAAAACACCTAAAGGGTCCTTTCTCATTTATAAACAAGTGCAATTGTCTTGTTCTAAGTAATTATTACAGAGCTAAAAAGTATAATTACCTCCTTTCCAGCATCTGCTGCATTCCCTCTAGACACGCCATAGTGAAGTTTCCCATTTCAATCTGACACAGGAATCAGAGGGGCGGACTGTGGAAAGGTCCGTTGACACTCAGGTGGGGTTTTCTGGTATCTTTTTTTTAAAGTTTATTATTAGTGTCATAAGTAGACTTACACTAACACTGCAATCAAATTACTATGAAATTTCCCTGGTCGCCACACTCTGGCACCTGTTTAGGCACATTGGCAGTGCTAACTTCTCCCTCAATGTACCTGACCAGCACATCTTTGGACTGTGGGAGGAAACCCACACAGACACAGGGAGAATGTGTGGATCCCACGCAGACAGTGATCCAAGATGGGAATCAAACCCAGGCTCTGGCACTGTGAGGTAGCAGTGCTAACCACTGTGCCATCGTGCCACCCCCTCGAGCACCAGCAGGAATGCGGCTGGAAAATCCCATCCACCACAGAAATATAAAATATATCAATAGCACTGTATCATCACAGTTTTGACATTTTTGCCTATAATTTCCAGGTTCCCCAGATTCACATTTGGGGGACTCCCCCCACTGAGGTACTGGGAAATGAACATAGAACATAGAACATTACAGCACAGAACAGGCCCTTCGGCCTTCGATGTTGCGCCGACCAATATAAAAAGCAATGCCCCTCCAAACTAAACCATTCCCTTCTCTTCCATATACTTATCAACTAACCTCTTAAACGCCACCAAACTTGGCGCATCTACAACTGCTGCAGGCAGGGCATTCCACTCCCGAACCACCCTTTGGGTAAAGAACCTACCTCTGATATCCGTCCTATAACTATCACCCCTTAATTTAAAGCTGTGTCCCCTCGTGCTAGCTTTCTCCATCCTAGGAAAAAGGCTATCACTGTCCACCCTATCTAAACCTCTAATCATCTTATATGTTTCGATTAGGTCCCCTCTTAGCCGCCTCCTTTCTAACGAAAACAACCTCAAATCCCTCAGCCTCTCTTCATAAGACCTGCCCTCCATACCAGGCAACATCCTGGTAAACCTCCTCTGTACCCTCTCCAATGCCTCCACATCTTTCTTATAATGTGGGGACCAGAACTGCACACAATACTCCAAGTGCGGCCGCACTAGAGTTTTGTACAGTTGCAACATGACGTTGCGGCTCCGAAATTCAATCCCCCTACCAATAAAAGCCAAGACTCCATATGCCTTCTTAACAACCTTCTCGACTTGACTGCCTACTTTCAGGGATCTATGCACATACACACCAAGGTCCCTCTGTTCATCTAGACTACTAAGAATCCTACCATTAGCCCTATACTCTACACATTTATTATTTCTGCCATAGTGCATTACCTCACACTTTTCCACATTAAACTCCATTTGGATTAGTAAATTTACTGCTTCCAGGAAATTCCTAAGTAAGGGTTTATCCAGCAATTGCCCAGAAATGCTAACTGCCTCTGGACAACTGGGCTGGGCTGGGAAACATCCAATAGCAGTGATTTAAACTACAATATCAGATGATTCTGCCATGTTTCACATTGATGTTACCGTGGAAGAGTTGGAACTCCACAGTAACTATCTAAACATCCAGATGCCATTCTGTCATGGAATCCACAGCCCCCTGCCCATCACCTGGCTGGATCCACCCTCCAGCACCAGTCTAATCCCTCCTAACCCCAACTTGATCCTTCCCTCCTGGCCCAACCCTCCTCTTCTATTTCTAGTGCTACTTCAACCAGTCTCTCACCGCCCCCCCCCCCCCCCCACCTCACCACTCCTGATTGGATTTCCCCCCTCTGGCCCAACCACCTCCACCCCAGTCATTCCCACTCTCCTATCTCCTGTCTAACCACACCTCCTCCACCTGCAGTCCAACCCTTCCTCCAGGTCTGACATCTGATCTTCTTTCCCTGGCCCCCACCTTCCACCAAATCCATTATTGCTCCCCCTCATAGCCCAATCCTCTCTTTGGCTTCAGTATGATTCCCCCTTGGTCTGACCACCGTTCCCAATTCACGCACATCTCCCCCCTTACAGCCAACACCAACATCCCCCAACTTCTGGATCAACTATCCTTCTGGCTTCAACCCTCACCCTGCCCCTTCCTGGTCCTCCAAATTTGACTTTGCCCCCACATCACCGCAAACCACTTATCAGTGAAACATACTTGCCCGACTAGAGAAGGGGCTATATTGGATTTAGTTTTGAATAATGAGCCAGGGCAGGTGGTTGATGTTGTAGTAGGGGAACAAATGGCTAACAGTGACCACAATTCTGTCTACTTTAGGATACAAATGGAAAAGGATGCTTGTTGCCCTAGGGGGAGGGTGCTGAATTGGGGGAAAACTAACTATGGTCGGATTAGGCAGGAACTTATGGAAACTGATTTGGAACGGTTGTTTGAGAGTAAGTCCATGTGAGGCATGTGGGACTCTTTCAAGGGATTACTGAAAACATTGCAAGAAAGATATGTGCCGGCAAAGAGAAAAGATGGGAAAGCGAGGATTAGAGAGCCGTGGATTACTAGGGATATTGAGGACGTGGTTAGGAAGAAAAGAGAGGCGTATGATAGGTCAAAGCAGCTGAGAACAGAGACAGTGTTGGATGAATACAGAGAGAATAGGAGGGAGCTCAAACGGGGAGTTAGAAGGGCAAAAAGGGGGCATGAAATGATTTTGGCAGATAGGATTAAGGAAAATTATTCCTATGTTAGGAATAAAAGGGTAGTTAGAGGAAAAATCAGACCTCTTAGGGATAGAGGAGGGGATCTGTGCTTAGAGCCTGAGGGAATGGCAGAGATCCTGAATGAATACTTTGCGTAGGTATTCACGAAGGAGAGGGGCTTGTTGACAGCTCCTGTCTCTGAGGAAGCTGTGGACCAAATGAGGGAAATATCCATACAAAGGAAGGAAGTGTTAGAGCTTCTAGGTAGCATTACAACTGATAAATCTCCAGGGCCTGATAGCATTTATCCCAGGCTGCTTAGGGAGGTGTGCAGTGAAATTGCTGGGCTTCTGACATGAATTTTTGTCTCTTCTTTGGACACAGGTGAGGTCCCAGAGGACTGGAGAATAGCTAATGTTGTACCATTGTTTAAAAAGGGTAGTAGGGATAATCCTGGAAATTATAGGCCGGTGAGTTTGACGTCAGTGGTAGGGAAGCTGTTGGAGAGAATTCTTAGAGATAGGATGTATAGGCACTTAGAATGTTGCGATCTGATTAGGGATACGCAGCATGGATTTGTTAAGGGGAGGTCGTGCCTTACGAATCTGGTAGAATTTTTTGAGGAGTTGACGAAAACAGTCGACAAAGGGCGAGCTGTTGATGTCGTCTATATGGATTTCAGTAAGGCGTTTGACAAAGTCCCTCATGGGAGGTTAGTTGAAAAGGTCAAAGCTCATGAGATCAAGGACAGGTAGCTAGATGGATAAGTAACTGGCTTGGTAATAGGAGACAGAGAGTAATAGTGGAAGGGTGTTTCTCTAGCTGGAGGTCGGTCACTAGTGGTGTGCTGCAGGGCTCAGTACTGGGACCTGATCTATTTGTTATAGATATAAATGACTTAGAAGAGGGAGTACGTGGAGTGATCAGCAAGTTTGCAGACGATACAAAGATGGCTGGAATTGCGGATAGTGAGGAGCATTGTCAGGCAATGCAACAGGACATAGATAGGCTGGTAGCTTGGGCAGATAGATGGCAGATGGAATTCAATCCTGATAAATGCGAGGTGATGCATTTCGGGAGAAAGAATGTAAGGGGGAGGTATATGATAAAGGGTAGACCTATTAAGAGTATAGAAACACAGAGGGACCTGGGGTGCAGGTGAACAAGTCTCTGAAGGTGGCAGAGCAAGTGGAGAAAGTTGTGAAGAAAGCATATAGCATGCTAGCCTTTATAGGAAGGGGTATAGAGTACAAGAGCTGGCCTTTAATGTTACAGTTGTATAAAACGTTGGTTAGACTTCATTTGGAATACTGCGTCCAGTTCTGGTCGCCTTACTACCAGAAGGACGTGGAGACTCTGGAGAGAGTGCAGAGGAGGTTTACCAGGATGCTGCCTGGTATGGAAGGTCTGAGTTACGAGGAGAGGTTAGGCAAATTGGGACTGTTTTCCTTAGAAAGACGTAGACTTAGAGGAGATCTAATAGAGGTGTACAAGATTATGAGGGGTATAGATAGAGTAAACAGGGTTAAGCTTTTTCCTAGGATGGACTCGAATAGCACGAGGGGTCACGGGCTTAGGGTGAGGGGGGTAAGGTATAATTTGGATGCTAGAGAGAGTTTTTTCACACAGAGGGTGGTGGGGGTATGGAATGCGCTGCCAAGTAAAGTGGTGGAGGCAGGTACTCTGGAGTTATTTAAGAAATACTTAGATGGGCACATGAACAGAATGGGAATGGAGGGATATAGAAAACTGATTTAAAATAGGGATCATGAGCCTTGGGAGTCCCTGGAAAGTGTGTAAATAGATGATGATATTGATGTACTTTTTTTTATCCTACAGGTGCTTTGGTCCACCTTGTTGTCTAACAAGGGGCATACACGCGATGGGTCGTGAGAGGGCTGCTCTTGGATTTTTTTCGAGAGTATCCTAGTGCTTCACATTGTTAGTGTACGCTTGAGCTGGACCATTTGATGGGCAACACGACAGCTCAGTGACTATCGCTGTGCTGTGCAGATACATGGATTTGTGTCTGTGTCTGTGGGAGTTTGCGCATTCTCCCCGTGCTTGTGTGGGTTTTCTCCGGGTGCTCCAATTTCCTCCCACATCCCAAAGATGTGCTCTTAGGCTAATTGGCTAAACAAATTCTCCCTAAATTGTCTCAAATTTGGTTTTTAATCCATAGATCTATAAACATAGACAGGGATCACGGGTAGAGGTGGGAACATCGGGGTGGCTACGTGGGCTTGTTGGGCCAAAGGATCTGTTTCCCGTGCTGTTTCATTCTTTGTTCTTTGAGATTTGTGAAGGCCAGTGGCATCAATCACATGCCCCACATACTCAAAAATGATATCAACAAGTTCCATCCCACCATTAGATTCATCATGGATTACTGTCCAGAATTGGTTGCATTCTTGAACACACGTATCTCCATCAAGTCATCTCAGCACTTCACTCTACTGCAAGCCCACAGATAATCTCATGATGCTCCAGTTCTCCAGCTTCCACCCTAAACCTATTACAGAAGCTATCCCTTATGGACAAGCCCTCCGAATACACAGAATCTCCTCAGACAAGGAGGAATGGAACAGACACTTGTAGATGCCATAAGACAACCTCATAAGAACAGGATACGGTGTTCGACTCCAGTCAACAGTTCTGATGCGCCATAGCAAAAAATTTTCAGAAGACAAACATGGACATGACCAACAGAGTATGCTTCATTGTCCACTACTTCCCAGAGTGGAGAAATTATGGTATCTTCTTTGGGGCCTTCAACGTTTCATTGATGAAGACAAATATCTCGGCAAGACCATCTCCACACCACCACTATTTGCCTTCAAACAACTGCGCAACCTCAAACAGACCATTGTTCACAGTAAATTAAGCAGCCTTCAGGAGAACAGTGACCAAGACACCACACAATCTTGCTACTGCAACCTCTACAAGACATTCTGGATCATCGACATGAATATCACCATCACACTTGAGAATACCTCCCATCAGATACACAGTATATACTTATGCAACTTAACCAATGTTGTCTATCTCACACACTGCAAAAAAGGATGTCCCAAGATGTGATGCACTAGCGAGGCCATGCAGATGCTACAACAACAGATGAACAGACATTGCGCGACAATTACCAATTAGGAGTGTTCCCTTCCTGTTAGGGAACAGTTCAGCAGTCAAGGACATTCGTCCTCCAATCTTTGGGTAATCATTCTACAAAGTGGCCTTCAGGGTACATGACAGTATAGAATTGAGGAGCAGAAACTGATAGCCAAGTTCTGCACGCATGAGGACGGCCTCAATCAGGAACTTGGGTTCATGTCACACTTGTAACCCCCACTATTTTGGCCTGGGCTTGCAAAATCCTATTAACTGTTCTGGCTTAAGACAATTCATACCTCTTTAACCAGTGATTATTCCTCCCTCCTCTCACTCTCTATCTGCAAAGGTTTGATCATCTGTAAAAACTCACATTCCAACCTTTCTTCACAGTCCAATCTGTAATTTTTTGCAATTGTGTCTTTGCCTATATCGCTGTATTTGTGAACCTACCTGTCCATTCACCTGATGGAGGAGCAATGCGCCGAAAGCTCATGATTCCAAATAAATCTGTTGGACTTTAATCTAGTATTGTGAGATTTCTTACAGTGGCCTATAAGTTTGGTGGCTGTTAAGCTGGCCTGTCATCAACATACAATTGCGTATGCAAGCCATGGGCAGCAAACACAGCCTATTTTAAAATGTTAACAACTTTGTTAAAATAGTTGGCAGAGATATCTCAGATTCATAAATTGAATGTTAATCTGTAATATTTGCAACAGTAATTTCTACATTTTTTTCTGATAAGCATATTCTTTTCCTGGCTCATGCTAACTGTTCCTTGCAGAATTAATCAAAGTAGCCATTCATAATATGTGAATGTACTCTGTAATGATAGAGGTTTTCGGAGGACAGCCCTATTATCCCTGCACCCAATATTCACATGCGTACTCTCTAGTAGAGATCACTGGAAAGTAATCAAGGAAGACATTGCTGCTAATTTTATCTCTTCCAAACCCTGAGGCCAAGTATAGTGCACCCATCATTGCGCATCAAAGGAAATTAAATCAGACAGTTTCTATAATGAACTGTCAATACATCGTGGCAGTTTTAGGCTCTGGTATCAAGTGGATAATATACCTTGATAAATCTGTGAGGTGCAACCATAAGGAACTAATCATAAAATTAAACACAAAATACTGGAGATGCTAGAAATCTGAAGAAAACCACTAAGTGTTTGAAATGCTCAATAGGTCTGGCAGCATCTGTAGAGAGAGGAACAGAGTCAAGAATGACTTTTGAAAAAAATTACAAACATACAAACTAGGAACAGAAAAATGCCTTACACACCTGCTTTGTCATTTAATGACAACACACCCATCTGATTGTTCCACATTCCTGTCATCCTCTAATAATCTTTGCTTATCAAGAACCTATCTACCTCTGCCTTAACAATAGTCAAATACAAAGCTTTCACCACCTTTTGGGGAAGACAGTCCCAAAGACACTCAACCCTCTGAGAGAAAACATTTCTTCTCATCTCCATCTTAAATGGGTGACGCATTATTTTTAAACAGTGCTCCCTAGTTCTAGTTTCTCCCACAAGAGGAAAGATCCTCTCAACCCTGTCAAGCCTTCTCAGAATCTTATTTCAGTCAAGTCATCTTTTACTCTTCTAAAGTCCAGCAGATACAAGTCTAACTTGTCCAACCTTTCCTTATAAAACAATCCTGTCATTTCTGGTACTGGTTTAATAGATCTTCTTTGAACTGTTTCAGACACAGTCATATCTTTTGTTAAATAAGGAGACTGTATACAGTATTTCAGATGTGGTCTCTCCAATGTCTAGTATAACTATTAAAACTTCCCTACTTTTGGATTCAATTCCCCCCACAATAAACAATAACATTGTGTTGGCTTTCCTAATTACTTGTACCTGCATACTAATCTTTTGCGATTCAGAAACTTAGATATCCAAATTCCTTTGCACCTCAGAGCTCTGTAATCAATCACCATTTAGATAATGTGCTTCTTTTATATTCTTCCCACCAAAACACATCATTTCACATTTTCCCACATTATATTTAATTTGCCAGACCTTTGCCCACTCATATAACTTAGTAATATTCTTTTGTGGCCTCCTTATGCCTTTTTCACAACTTACTTTCCTACTTATCTTTGTGTCATCAGAAAATTTAGCAACCATAATTCCATTGCTTCATCCTGGTTATTTATAAAAATTTATAAGTGATTAAGGCCACAGCTTTGATCCTTATGGCACACCAATCTTGACAGCAATTAAAAAAACCCACAGTGCATGTTACTTCTTCAAAGAACTTTACCAAAACGATTAAACATGATTTTCGACTCACAAAACCAAGTTAACTCAGCCTGATTACCTTGCATTCATATAAGTTCCCACTATAACATTCTAACATTTTCCCTATGTTAAGCTAACTGGTCTGTACTTTCTACTTTCTGTCTCCCTTCCTTTTTGAATAAAAGAGCTGCATTTGCTGTTTTCCAAACAAATGCACCCTTTCCCAAATCTAGGGAATTTGGAAAATTAAAACTAACAAATCAACTAACTTACTAGCCACTTCTTTTAAAACACTAGGAGAAAGTCCATCAGAAAGCATAAACAATGGGGGATTTCAACTTTCCTTATATTGATTGGGATAGTTGAAGTATGAAAGGGTTAAAGGGGTGGAATTCTTAAGGTGTACCTGGGAGAGCTTTTTCAATATGTACAAAGTCCTTCAAGCCTATTGGACATAATTTTAAGGAATGAAACTGGGTAGGTACCAGAAGTGTCATTGGATGGGCATTTCAGTGACCATTGGCAACATAGTGGTTAGCACTGCCACCTCACAATGCCAGGAACCTGAGTTCAATTCCAGCCTTGGCTGTGTAGAGTTTGCACGTTCTCCCCATATCTGTATGAGTTTCTCCTAGGTGCTCGGGGTTCCCTTCTCCAGTCCAAGGATGTGCAAGTTAGGTTGATTGAACATACTAAATTGCCCCTTGGTGTCCCAAGATGTGTAGGTTGGGGAGATTAGCAAGGAAAATATATGGGGTTTTGGGAACAGGCCTATTGGAATGTTGATGCAGATCTGAAGGGCCTGCTTCTTCACTGTAGGGATTCTGTGATTCTATTCTATGACTGGTACTTGTCAGCCGCAGCTGTAACAATTTGCTCAGTCCCACTTCCCTGGTGATTGTAATTTTCTTACATTCCTCCCTGTTTTTCATTTCCTGATTTATAGCTTTTCTGGGATGTTACTTGTATTCTCTACAGTGAAAGTTAATGCAAAATATCTGTTAGTTTATCTGCCATGCCCTTATTTCCATTATAAATTTCCTACTTTCTCACTTTCTATAGGACCAGTATTCACTTGGTATCTTTTCATTTTTAAATATCTATAGAAACTCTTCTTTATCAGTATTTATATTTTCAGCTATTTTTCTCTCAAACTAATTTTTCCCTCCTTCTTAATTCTTTGTGCTGTTTTTTATGTTCTGTACAATCTTCTGATCTTTCACCCACCTTTTGCATAAATACATGCTTTTTCTTTAAACTTTTTATGGATGATAAGTCCTTCCCTTGGCATTCTTCTTTGTCATTAGAATATATCTATTCTGTAAATCCTGAAATATCCCCTTAAATGTTTGCCACTATATTTCTATTGACCTATCCCCTAATCTAATTTGCCAATTCACTTGAGCTGGCTGTGCTTTCATACCCTCATTAATTCCTGTATTCAAGTTTAAACTACTAATCTTGGATCCTTCTCCCTCAACCATATTATGATCGTTACTATCTAGGAGTAGCTTCACTTTGAGGTCATTAGTTAATCTATCTCGTTGCACAATGCCATGTCTTGTTTAGTCAGTGTTCTAGTTGGTGCTAAACCATGCTGTTCTGACAAGCTATCAGTCTTTTGACTAAGATCAAGTGTCAGATCAAGTCCATGATGGGGTGCAATGCCTTATCTTGTCAGCTTGGATCTTGTCCATCTCTCTTTTCAGTCCATAAATTGGATTAAATTGGATTTTGAATTTGGTTTTTGGAGCAAGCAAGGAATGGATTTAGGTTTGCCCAGTCCACTCTGAGCTTTGGCTTTGTAACTTGAAGGATGGGCTAATTTTTTTTAAAAAGAAGCTATTCTGAAAACATTTTATGAATTCTGCATCTAGGCGACCTTTGTCCATTTGACTTTTCCAGTCAATATGTAGATTAAAATCCCTCATGATTATTACTGCTCTGACAAGATCCCATTATACACTGCCTACCATGTACTTAATGCTTGGGGGCCTGTACATCACTCCCACAAATGATTTCTGGCTCTTATTATTTCAAATTTCTACAAACTACTTCTACAATCTGGTTTCCTGGACTTGGGTCATCCTTGACTATTGTGCTAATACCATCAGTATTTAACACAACTACCCCTCCATCTTTACCTAGCTTTGTGTCCTTCCTAACTGTTGTTTACCCTTTAGTATTCAGGTCCCAAACTTTGCATCCTGCAGCTATGTCTCTGTAATGGCTGTAAGAAGTCTGACAACACCAGGTTTAAATCCAACCAATTTATTTGATAGTAGACTCACAAGCTTTCAACCCTCTGGTCTTCATCAGGTGAATGAGGTGGTCTAGTCTCAAAGAGCACACATAACAGCACAGACTGTTTACAGATTACCTAAAGTGTTGTCAGACTTCTTACTGTGTTTACCCCAGTCCAACGTCGGCATTTCTACATCATGTCTGTAATTGCTATCAGAGTGTGCAGCATGGTGGCAGTGCTGCCTCACAGTTCCAGGAACTCAAGTTTGATTCCTAGCTTGGGTCACTGTACACAGTCTGCACAATCTCCCTGTGTCTGCATAGGTTTCTTCCAGATGTTCCAGTTTCCTCCCACAGTCCAAGTGATCTGTGGTTAGATGCATTGGCCATGCTAAATTCTTCCTCAGTGTATAAGGTGCCAGAGTGTGGCAACTAGGGGATTTTCACAACAACTTCATTGTAGTGTTAATGTAAGCCTATTTGTGACAGTAATAAAGAAACTATAGATTATATTTATTTATTTTTATTTATGCTATCAGTATATCTGTTTTGTTTCACGTATGCTACATGTATCCATATATAGAACCTTTCCTTTTGCCTTTTTACTATTTTTTTAACCTCTAGCCCCATCTGTTGATTTACTTTTAGATTTGTAGGAGGCAATCTTGAGCTCACGCTTGCATCTATGTGAATATCAGTGGGGTTCAAGATGTGGAAGTCATGGATCTCATCAGTGATTTTGTGAGTTTCGATCTTCCCAACCTTTGCTGATAATGTCATCAGGTGCCCAATCATAATAGATGTGAACATGCTTTACATGCTTTTAGAAACATACAAACAGAAAATAGAAACAGGAGTACTCCATTCAATTCTTCAAGCTTGTCATTCTATTCATTATGATAATTGCTGATCATCAAATTGAGTATCTTCAATGAATTTTAATATCATTAACCCATCTCCTTGCCAGATATTGACTTGCCACATTATTGACACCATCCCAACGTGACATCATGTTGATACAGTTACACCAGTTTTACCTAGACATGAGCCTATTGTGGGTGTCTCCCTGGAGACGTTAAGATAAGTATGGCCCTCTGGCGTGAGAGACTTGGCCAGACAGTGGCCTAGCAATTTCCTCTAGCTCTTGTTCATACTAACTGAAATCCTCTCTACTTGCCTATATACATGGATCACCAGAACAGTGGTCCCAACATAGTTCAAGTGTGAACTGTTCCAATGGTACAACCCCACTTTCTCCAGTAGTGGTTCCAGTGGCAAGAATTAAGAACTTAATTCTCCTATATCAGTCTTTGAGCCACGCATTAATTTATCTAATTCTATTTACGCTATGCTAATTTGCTCATGTCTTTAAGAATAATCCAGATACCTTTGAAGTACTGGCTTTTAATTTAGTGTCTGACCCCTCATATTCTCTATGCAGAACCTATTTCCTAGTTCAACGTATGTTATTGGTACCTACATGGACTACAATAATTGGATTCTCCCCCTTCCACTATAAGTTTCTCGCCAGTCCTGAGCAGATATCCTGAACCCAAGCACTGGGCAGAAAACAAAGCTTTCTGCCAAGTCCAAGGCTCATCCACTATTGCCTACTCAGTCTTTTTATCTGTTTCACTTATGGTCTCACTTTTCTGTCCATTACCACTGACCAAAACAGATAAACCTATTCTAAAAGATGTGAACATCTTCTGATGCAAAGTGTTCAGGTGTTTTTCCTCCTTCTTGATATTGCACAGTGTCTCAGTTTAGCTTCTAGACCATTGATCCTGATCCAAAATTGCTCTAGCTAGTTATGCATTCTACAGGTGTATTTGTCTTGATTTCCATTGTCATCCAGGAGATCCCACATTTCAAAGTTGCAACAATTGTCATGCTATTGTTTCTTACATTATTAGTTTAATTATTTTCTTAATTAACTTAGAATAATCCCTACATATACCACAATTTACTGTATTAGGAAATATTATTACCTCCTTTGTGATGATACTATGCTTTTAAGAAATGTATTTGTGTCATGCTTCTTGTGCAAGGCTTTTTTTAGCAGTCACTTCTATTTATTGGCATCACTTTGTCTACAGCTGGTAGCCCTGTTGTTATGCAGCAGCATAATTGATCTTAATTGCTGGACTGTTTGTTTAATCTTGACTAATGAAAGGTTGTTCTGCTAATATTTTCCCTTGGGGCTTTTCAGAGTGGGGTTTGACAGGAAAAATCATTGACTAGGCAGGGATAGGCTCACAGAGAGAAACTCAGTTCAGTTGCTGTTTGAGTGCTACAGAGAAAAGTAGCTCTTTCTCTGGAGATTGGAAACTGGAAGTTGCCAGAAAATATGTACCTTTCTCTGACATCTGCTGTTTGAAGTTAGTTCTTTCTCCAGAGACTGCTATATAGGAGTCAGAAGATAGATATGTTTCTGGATCTCTGTATAGAGGTGTTTGTGACCAAATGCAAGGAACTTTGGCTTGAAACTAGTTAACAGGAGAAAGAAGGTTTATGTCTATGGGGATATTGCCTAAATTGAAACTAAAGTGATAGCTAGCTGATAAGAATTATACCTTGTCATGTTTAAGTATCTCAATTGGTAAATGTTATGCTAATTGTTTTTGTTATATTTTAATTGTATTCTTAAATAAAATTTGTTTTAATAAAAGCTCCCATAGAATATACCTGAAGCAAAATATCTTTTGCTCCCTCTATTGCCAAAATCAAAAAAAGGTGGGTTCTAGGCTAACTTTACAATATACCTTGGAGTTATGGTCCCTAACACTTTTAACTAATCATAATCACTGCAAACTGGGTAAAAGACTTTTAACTAAGTGATATGTTTCCTAACTTCTAATTGGCTTTCCAGTTACTCACCAACCAACTGCTTCATCTGCACCAAAGTAAGAAAGAAATTTTAAAAAAAAAGCAACTTTTTCCCCTCCTTCTAACCCGCTACTTACTAAACATATACCAGCTCACTCTGCTACAATCTAAACTCCACTTGCAAAGCTGCACCCAGATCTCTACATTTAAAGGGTGGGACTTACTATGTAGCCCACTGTGTGTTTTGTGGCATCAAAAGTACCCACCATTGGCCCATGGTGCAATATTCTGGTCCTGCCATTATCATTGGGGTTGCCACTGAGTGCATCTCACCACTGGAAACCCATGGCAACGGCATGCCATTGGCAAGATCCTAACATCAAGCCAGCCTGAACAGCCAGAAAATTCCAGAAACTGTGACGCCAACAACGAGATTGGGCTAATTAGCTAATTAACTAATCAGCAGTGTCCAATAGAGTTTGTTTATCTCTGTCTAAGACTTGAAAAAATTTACTTTTGTTTAACATACCTCAGTTTATTAACTTATTTTAAGTAAATATCATTTAAATGTATAACTGCAGACCATATTTTTAGAAACATATTGATACAGTAGTGAACTTCCGATACTTACCTTGAGTTTAGATCAAAGCTTCAGATTTAAGGAATTATAATTCCTGGTGGGTCACAGGACTTGTGCGCGTGCATCAGCAGAGAAAGAGCTCATGTGCGGCGTTTGTCCATTTTCAAGTTTTCAAGCCAGAAACCAGCCCTGCACACAAATATGGAAGATAAAGAAGAAAAAAAGTAAAATAGTATGAAACTGCAGGTCAGGTGACCTTAACAGAAATGCTATTGTAGAGAAGGTATATCAGAGAGCAGGACACAGGGAAAAGGACAGGGAGAAGTCCCGAACTTCTCCAAGAAGAAGGTCCCAATCCAAAGAATGAGACATAAGTCAGTCCCAAAAAACAGCCCCAGATAAAGGTCAAGGATAGAGATCAGAAATAGGTTCTGTTAAACAAAGTTGAGAGAAAAAAGCAGAATAATCAACTTCAAATTAAAGAAAGAGAGCTATGAGTAGCAGCCTTGAAGCAAAATGGGCTCAAGAGAAGATTGAAGATCCAATAGACCAGTCAAAGTTTGGTGACTCCATGCTGTCTTAAAGGCAAAGATACCCTTTTGGAGCAGTGCTGTTGTGCGAGTAAAGACCTGATCTGAAAGTGTGCTTGGAAGGTGAAGCTTGAAATTCTCTTGTTTGAAGAAACTTAAAATTCCCTTGTTATTGAATCCCTGAAGATGGATCCTGTTTAAAGACATCCACATGGGAGCAATGTTTGAAGAGAATTCCTCAAATGTGTTGATTGGAAATCCTCATAAGAGTTTCAGTGACACCAGTTGGCTCATGGCATGACAAACTTCATGGTGGGTTGTTGAGAATCCATATAATCTGATTTGGTCACATTTGTCATTTACTTCAAAATGTGCTGAGTCTGACTAGAGTTCACCAGTTCTTTCATATGTATTTCATGCTTACCCTGAATATTAAGAGTATATGATTGAAATGGTAAATTATTTTACCTTTCTGAATTTGTATATGGCTGTAAAGATATAGCTAGGATCAAGGAATAATATTTGAATTATTTTCTTGTGTTTATATTGAGATCTTTCCAACCTTGTTTTCTTGTGCAATAGAGTTCATTTTTTTCTTTGTTAATTGTTTAATAACTTGCCTCCTTGATTCAAAACATGTTAAGATCTGTCAAACCAGGTTTTACTCTCAGATCTCATTTGTCCAGTATTAACATCAGTTGAGATTGTAATAATACTTAAAACTCCTCAGTCACAAATCTCCAACCACCTCCCCTGAATCCCCCTCCCAAGGACTGAGGGAATTACCCCCAGGGAGCCCCCCTCCCCCCACCACCACCATGGGCACAGGGAACAACCACAACATGATTTCCTCAATAAAAGTTTCCTCCCCCATCCCAGTAGGGGGCATTGCCCTGACATGATCCTCTCCTAGGGCTATATTTACACATGCAATGGGTTATCTTTGCCAGGTGCCTTTCTATCAGGATGTGTTGTAAACCCTGCCAATGTGATGTCATGTCAGTGAGATGCAGGGGTGCATGGGGGAAGTCCTAATGTGAGGAGATAATAGAGTGGGTGAACCCACTAGTAAGATGTTAATGCATTGGTAAAGGGGTTTCTGACGTTTCATGGCGAGAGCTCCATTATGTCATTGGCAGGGTTGGGGACAATCTGAATGGATAATCCTGCTGAACAAAATTGTTTTGAGAATCTGGTTGGATTCTCTGCCCCTACTATCTTTCCTAACCACCAAAAACTGGGGTGGAGAATACTAGCCAATTTTCAAAATCTACACAATTCAGATACATTTCTTGTTTTTTAATTATTTACAAATCAAACTTAACCATTGGTTTCCTATTCCTAAGAGGATTCCTCTTTTCCTGACACAAATTTTCAGAATTTGGGAATGGACCTTTACCCATTTGGATCTGGGCCTGAGGAAATATTTTCTCCAGCAAGGGCTAATTTTGTTCTTGATCTTCATTTGAAATTTCCTCTTCAGCAGACACATCATTCTGACTGTAACTTGAATCTGAACTAGTTGTCATGTTGTAACTGTTGGTATTCCACTCGTACTCCAACCATCCAATCTACCGGTTTAATTTGATTATTCCAATTTTTATTCATGAAGTTAAACTCTTGACGTTAAAACATTCTCTATATGTATAAATTTAATTTTTCCATTACCAAACATCTGCAAGAAATATGTACTAGGACCACTTATTTTTGTGACTCTTCCTGGTAGCCACTTCAACTACAAAAACATAGAAAATAGGAGCAGGTATAGATCTTTCATCCTGTCAAGCCTGCTCCACTACTCATTACGACCATGACTGTTCATCCAACAGTAATCTGTTCCTGCTTTCCCATATGTTTTGATCCCAATAGCCTTGAGTTATAGCTAACTCCTTTTCAGAAACATTGTTTTGGCCTCAACTTTTTGGTTGCTTCCAGTAGTATTGAATACCAGACACTCAACAGCCTCTGGGTGAAGAAATTTTTCCTCAACTCAGGTCCAAATGGTTTACCCTGTATCCTCATACTGTGACTTCTCGTTCTGGATCCCCCGCCATTGGGAACATCCTTCCTGTCTAGATTGGAATTTTATAAGTTTCTATGAGATCCTGCCTCACTCTTCTAAACTTCAGTGAATATCCTAACTGACTCAATAAATCAGTCCTGCCATTGCAGCAGTCTAATAAACCTTCGCTGCACTCCCTTCCTCAGATAAACATCCTTCCTCAGATAAAAAGGTCAATGTTAACCACTATCATCGAGTGTGTTTACATTGACCTTCTGGTTCAACTTCAGACTTCTTTCTCTTACTCCACCCCGATTATGGCCCTTTTTGTTCCTGATTTGTTTTCTTTCCTCTAATTGTGCAAAATGTGGCTTCACCAATGAGAACCTTGTTTTAGGCTGTCTTCAAAAAAATAATTCAGCTGGCATTTTGCCTTTAATCATGTGAGGTGTGTTACTATAAATAAACAAAAAATTGCCAGTTCATGATTTAGTGACAATTGATGTTTCTTCCAATTTGTTTCCAGTAATTAATTAACAAGACTACTCTTAATAATTTGTGTTGTGCACTCAGCTGCTCTAATTGAAGCAGAATAATGCAGTTGAACTCGAATATGTTTTACACCATTTATTTTTAACAAATTTCACAAACTTTTCTGAACAAATCTGAGATCCATTATCAGACAAAATTTCCTCTGGGAACCTATGGGGATGATCTAATCCTAGCCACTAAAGATAGCTTCTCACTAGAATTTTGTCAAGCTCATCCCCTGATGTTGATTGTAAAGATCACAAAGCAATTGCAATCTGTACCTTTCCGGAATAACAAGTCTGCAACCTTATCAACTGACAACTCATTGTTATGCATAAAAATAGCCTGACTTCAAGATCCAATTCTTTGTCAGTCACCCATTTGCGATATACCCTGTTCTCTTGCAATACAGTGTCTCTATGAACTGTTTCATCAATGTCATCTTGCTGTGATTGGCAAGTCATCTATGTCTGTTTGACTTTTCTGGTCCTGCTGAATGTGGTGATGGGATAGAAGAACCATAAAAAATGTTATGGATTACAGTGGAACTGAAAGAAACTGCTGACGCACAATAGCAGGCCGTTAATTTGGTCACTCTCTGTGTGGAGTTTACACGTTCTCCCCATGTCTGCGTGGCTTCCTCCAGATGCAGGGATAAGGCTTGAGTGAGATTGCTGTTGGGGTAAGCTTGATGGGCCCAATGACCTCTTTTTGCAATGTAGCAATTCTCTGATTCTTCTGAAGCAGGGAAAATCATAAAGATGGATATCCGATACACAAATTGGTAGCCTTGCACATAAAATGGTTACTTGAGAAAGAGACATTAAGCAGACACTAACTTTAGCACAGACATCCACTTGAAATAAAAACATGCAGCACAGATAGTTATTTAAAGTTAAACATGCAGGAATCAGATACTGCAGGAAGCCAGTAAGAGCTTGAGGAACTTTAAAGATAAGGACAGATTCAGGACAATAATGTCTGATAAAGAGATTAGCCATAAATGGGAACGGGAATACATAAATGCAGGAAAACCAATTACTGTCTATATAGACCAAAACTAAGTCATTGATAGTCACTGACAGAGGAAATGTATTCATTCTATGAAACAATGCAATTTTAAAATGTCTGTATATGTCTGACTGTAAGAAGTCTCACAACACAAGCTCACTATCACACAAGCTTTACTATCAAATTTGAGATAAGTATCAAATAAACTGATTGGACTCTAATCCAGTGTATTGAGACTTCTTATTGTGTTTACTCCAGTCCAACACCGGCATCTCTACATTATATCTGACTGTAACAATGTGTTAATTATCAATCCAACTCAACTATAACGATGTGTTAAATGGCTAATGTCCTACTATCCATTGTCCAAAAAGTATAAAAATGAATCACTCCTATCGTATTATTGAGAAAGTACTGCGGAGTATCAGTGCTTTCTCCCTGAAGCTTTGTGTCCGAAATGAAGCTGTACTATTGAACCTCCAGCCTGACTCCAGTGATAATTTTCCCACAACACTTCCATGGGAAAGCACACTGAGGGAGAGCCAGAAAATCATGGCCAAAGTTTCATGTTCTTTTTAATCAAGAGGCAGAAATTTACCCTCCTGCCTGCAGTGGATTTTGTGGCAGACTGGAGTGGAAAATTTGGAGACAGCTCAAAACTCATATCCCTGTCAGGAAAAAAAAACACATTCATGGTGGGCTGCTGGCAGGTCAGGTTTCACACTAATTCGGGGCGATGCCATTTACATGCATTAAATCTGCTACTTGCCTAGGATCCTGTTGCCCTTTCCCAATCTAGCACTATATTAGCGGGAAATTAGACTGTTTTGAATCACATTTGAAAATAAGTGATGTGCAGCTGTCGACCTTCACTTCACTCCTAGCTTTGAAGTGAGTGCAGCATTCAAAGGTGACTTGCAACAGTGCCACTCTAGGCTCTCACCAAAGCCAGTGAGATGTTATACTTTTGGTGTTGGCTTGTTCCCCTTGCTGGTTTCCTCCATTCTCCAGGAGGGTATCTTCTGCAGGACTCAGCAAAGCTGCATGCAGGATCAGGACCAACATTGCAACTGGGGGCAGGGGTAAAGAAAAGAACAGAGACATGGGGCTAATGGGACATGGTGAGCTTCAAAGGGTGTGAAGGAGGAAGGAGACAGCAGGGACAATGGACAGTGGTGGGTTGGGGAAGTGTGAGGGTGTGGATAGAATAAGAGGCAGAGAAGCTTGAAAGCTTCCTGGGTCAGGCGGGGTTTCCTTTATATGTGAATGTGCACACATCCTTATGATGTGAAGGTGTGAGGTCCACTTTGGGCAGTGGGGTATTGACAGTGATGGGTTCAGGTTGGATGCTGGAATATTGACCACAATTTGCCATGGGATCGAAGATCAGTGGAGGAGACTGGAACATAACAAAGGGAGGCTCTATCTGCACTTTGTGGGGTTCCAGAAGATTGGAGGGACAGAACTCTCACTGGGGATGGATCATTGCTGGTCTCAAAATAAAATCTCTGCACCACCATAGAGTCAGCAGTTAGAAAACAAAACTTGAAAAGAATCTGCATGCAAGGAGTTTTGAGTCAGTGAGGGAGGAATCCAGGGCTGCACTCAGGAGCCCATTTCAGAGGATATAGAAACTAGAAACAGGAGTAGGCCATTCGGCCATTTTAGCTATTCATCTTGATGATGGCTAATAATTGAATTCAATATCTTGATTTCACCCCTCCCCCCTCTCATATCCCTTGATCCCTTTAACCCCTAAAGTTATATCTAATTTCTTCCTCAAATGAGACAATGTTTTGGCATCAACTACTTTCTGTGATAGTGAATTCCACACATTCATCACCCTCTGGGTGAAGACATTTCTCCTCATTCTAAAGGGTTACCCCTGATCCTTAAAATATGACCCCTAGTTCTGGACTCCCCCCACCATTGGGAATATTCTTTCTGAATTTACTCTGTCTAACCCTGTTAGAATTTTATAAGTTTCTATGAGATCCCCTCTCACTCTTCTAAACTCCAGTGAATATAATCCTAACTGACTTAGTCTTTTCTCATATGGATTCCATCCCTAGAATCAGCCTGGTAAACTTTCACTCTACTCCTTCTATAGCAAGGACGTCCTTCCTCAGATAAGGAAACCAAACTGCATACATTAGTCCAGGGTATGACCCCACCAATGCTCTATACAATTGCAGCTAAACATCCCTATTCTCAAATCCTCTCGCTGTGAAGACCAACATACCATTTGCCTTCTTTACTGCCTGCTATACCTGTGCACTTACTTTCAGCAACTGATACACAAGGAGTCCAAGGTCTTGTTGTGTACCCACTTCTGCTCAATTTACATCCATTCAAGTAATAATCTGTTTCCTGTTACTGCTACCAATATGAATAACCTCACCTTTATCCATATAATAATGCATCTGCCATGCACATGCCCACACAGCTATCCAAATCATGCTGAAGCATCTCTGCATCCTTCTCATAGCTCACCTTCCCACTCAAGATCTTGTTGAGTATCCATCTCTCACAATTTACACCATTCAAGTAATAATCTATCTTTCTAGTATTGCTACCAAAATCACATTTATCCACATTATACTGCATCTGCCATGCCCACACACTCAGCCTGTCCAAATCAGGTTGAAGCATTTCTGCATTCTCCTTATAGCTCACCCTCCCAACCAACTTTGTATCATCTGCAAATTTTGAGATAATACATTAAGTTCCCTCTTTCAAAACACTAATATATAATGTGAACATTTGGGGTCCTAGCACAAATCCCGGTGGAACCCCTGTAGTCATTGACGGCCAATCAGAAAAAGACACATTTTTGCCAACGTTTTGTTTCCTATTTAATAACCAGCTTTCTATCCATTTCAAGACATTAACTTGAGTTTAATTTTACATAGTAGTCTGTTATGTGAGATCTTGTTGAAAGCCTTCGGAAAGTCTAAATAAGCTACATCCACTGGTTCACCTCAGTAAACTCTACTAGTTGCATCCTCAAAGAATTCCAATAGATTCTTCAAGAATGGTTTCCCTTTTGTAAATTCATGGTGACTTTGTCTAACTATATCACTGCCCTCGAAATGCCAAAGTACAAAATCCTTGATAATAGACTCTCGCAAGTTCTCCAGTGTCCAAAGAATTTTGGAAAATAACCACCAATGAATCTACTATTTCCTGGGCCATTTCCTCTAGCTTTTAAACTGCTCAGACTCGAAACATTGAAATAAAGTTAGAGCAAGTAGAGAAAGCAAAGACTGTCTTGGGAAGATGCCATTGAAGCCATTGCCTTTTGTTGCACTTTAACAAGAGTCTACAAATGTCTTTGCAATAGATTCTCCCATCCTGACCTGCTAATTGTTCGGTGGGCCAGGCAGGGCAAATCGCATGTGCACCAAGTCACAGGATTCGCACATGCGTGACCAATTGCTCACGCTCTCAGCGAGTGATATCTGGCATTGTCGGGACCACACTGGAAACCGACCAGAACAGCAAGTAAATTAATCTTAATGTTATTTGAATGTTATTTAAATGTGATTATCGTGCCTGGGACTGAAATCTCTGGGCCCAATAGAGTCTCATACCCCATCAGTACAATTTCACTGTGGTAGGTTTAGAGCAGCTCCCACTTTAGGGGAACCAGCAGTAGACCCCATTGGAGTGGGGGTCAGCACACCCTCAGGAGTTTGGGCATTTGGGATGCGTGGGATCTTGACAGTGCCAGTCTGTGCTCCCTGGCAGTACCTAAGGGCCATAGTGCCCATGCAAAGGGGGCACTTTGGCATTGCCCAATGGACATGGAGCAAGGGGGAAGGGCCTAGGGATGAGGCTTGGGGCAATCAATGGAGGTGGAGGGGCCCCTGCTGCTATTTTGCATGAGGGTCGGGACTGGAGGGAGACCAGTGATCGGGCCAGACTGTGGGGTGTGAACTGGTGGGGGGGACCTACAGTCAGGCAGTGGTGGGAGTGGGGTTGGAGTGGCAGCACCGCCATGATCCCAGGCCGGCCAACAATCCAGCTTGCCAGCAAACCAAAGGCTGACAGAACAGGATCATTGCACATGCGCATAGGCCTGGAACTGTCAGGCTCCAGTGTGACTAGACCCCCTTGAGCTTTTAATGATATTTGTGATTATAAGTGTGGGAGATTGGAGCCTGAACTCCCACTGAAAAAAACAATTGTGATTTGCTTTAGTTTTCTTGCGAATTCAGCACTTAGAACGTTTTTGGAGATTCGCCCTCATATCTCTCCACTGTGTTTTGACAAAGAGATGTGTGAGAACAGAAAACACAGGAGCTGTAGAAAAAGCACAGCTGTTGAATATCTGCCAGATCAGCAGTGAAATCCTTGAATGCACTTTCTGCAATTGGCATGGGTAACAGGCCAAACTTATTGAAGTGTAAGCTCAGCTTGATCAACATACAAGATCATAGATTGCAGGCATGCCTTCAGTAAGTTGGCACATCTCTTGAATGTGTCCAAACCACTCCCAAGCTCTATGAGACTGACATGTCATGTATCGGGATTGGAATTGCAATCACTGAGATATGTAAATATGCACCTCAGCTGGAAAACTGTATTCTGTAACATTCAGAAAATGTAGTAACATACACACAGATTTACAGCATAACATTAGTTTTTGGGATGTGAGTGTGAGGTTTACTTTTTTGCCCACTATTCAGTAATCTCCAGGAAGAAGGAGGATTGAATAATGGAGCCTGTACTCAGTGCTGTTTTCTTGATGACAGTGACGCAATTGAGGAGGAGAAGGATTTAGCATCATCCAACTCAGCTTCGAAAGGAGGCCAGTCCTGAGGTCCAGGGGTGCCCCAGCAATGCCCAGAAGATAAGGATGTTAAATCCATCCCACAGAGGCAACTCACATGACTGAGGTCTACAGAAGCAGTCTTTCCTGTCTAGAAATAAATGACAGACAATGCTATGCATACTTGTCAAGAGATGTGATGGATCATATCTGCCACATTCTGTGGAGGATTCTTATGCTGGGAGGTCACCTCCCTGCCAATGGCTCTGAAAATCACCGCCACACTCAATTTTGACTGCTAATCATTTTAGGAATCCACAAGGTTTACAGACAACATCTGTTCTCAGCACATAAATGTATCGAGTAGGTAATCTTTACCATAGGACTCATTATTATATGAACTTCATACTCATTGAAGCTAGCCAGACTGCTAGATTTCTGGGATATCTCAGCTTTTCTAGAGTATAGAAATGTGCACACATCTTGTATTGAGAGCTCCAGCAGCAGTAGCATCTGATGTTCATTAACAGGAAAGGGTTCTATTCCATCAACATTCAACTGGTGTACGATTATCAGAAGCATTTCATACATGCTTGTGCAAGGTGCCCTGGGAATTGCCATGACTCCTACATCCTGAGCTACCAACCTTACCTATTCGAGGGACTTACTGCCACATCCTTCATCCAGAGTTTTCTCTATTTACATTATTTTGAGATGCTTTGGCACAATAATATTCCTTCTTGCAGCAGTAGCATTTTGCCTTCATAATTTTGTGCTCAATATTGGCTCCATAAACAAGTAAAGAACATTGTAGTCTAACTACTGTCATTGGGGCCTTCTTTTGGTTCAGTTGGATCTCATTTCCTTTAGCCAATGACTGGTGATTGTTAATTCAAACTTATCTCAAGTCAAGTGTTACCATGTCCACAGAAAATTCTGTTTGGCATTTTTGTCAAAAGTTTACTTTAGCAACTTCCTGCAAACATATTCAATTTTAAATCACAAATCTGTTCCGCAATACTGTCATGATATTCTCCAAAATTGTAATGGGCAGACAGCTTTTCAAAGCCACACTAAACTCTCCAATGTCCTCAGTGAGGCACTGATTCCTTGATCCAAACTGATAGCTTTCAGCAATCTCTAACAGTTTGGGATTGCAGTGCTGTACTGATATCTGACAGCAGTGTGATTTTTGGTTTAGCAGTGATGAGCAAATTCTTCAGCATTTTGTTCACTTCTGGGTCTGATTCTATTAATAAAATAGCTTTTTCCCTTTCCCTCACTGACTAGCTGAATTATCAGGATTTTCATGATATTATTAGCAGCAAAATTAGCAACAAAAGATAATGTGGAGTTGCTCCACATTACCACTGAAAAACTCTCATTCATAGAACATAGAACATAGAACATTACAGCACAGAACAGGCCCTTCGGCCTTCGATGTTGTGCCGACCAAAATAAAAAAGCAATGCCCCTCCAAACTAAACCATTCCCTTCTCTTCCATATACTTATCAATTAACCTCTTAAACGCCACCAAACTTGGCGCATCTACAACAGCTGCTGTTGTTTCATGTACCATTCATGTACCAAGACACCAAGATCCCTTTGCACTGTGGAGTTCTGACATTTATCTCAATTTACATACTATACTGTATTTCTATTCTATCTGCCAAAGTGGGCATGTTCATATTTTCCACACTATACTCCATTTGCCAAACTTATCCCCACTCCCTTCATCTTAATAAATGCACTTGTAGTCTCTTTAGACTGGATTTTCATCCTTGAGGTGGGGAGCGGAAGGCAGGAAAACTTCCTGCTCGGACTGTCAGCCTCAGGAGAAACTACCTGCTTGGACAGATTTTCATTGTGGTGGGTGGGTTGGCGGGGAATGTGTGGGCTGCAATTGGGCAGGCACTCTCAGGCAAAAATTAAGGAGCAACAATAGAGGCTGTTGAGGCAAGCTGTGTGAAAGGCCCACTTCAATGCTGTAGGACTTAGACTCAGTTAAGATAAAACAGAAAGCCCTTGCAGCCCTCTTCCACTCACTCCCCATGTCCTACCCATGCCATTGCATGTCTCCCACTCACCCCCTCATACCTACCATGCAATTTATGCCTCCTCTAAATATTGTTTACAACCTTCATGCCCCCATGCCAAGCGAACTGCTGAAAACATTCCCCATAGCCCCTCATGGCCATGCCAAGCAATGTCCCACAAATAAGTCTATGGCCCCTCATGCCAAGTTAGGGCCCACAAACATGATGGTTCCTCATGAACCAATGCCAAGCTATACCTAATTATTCTTGGCATAAATCTCATAGCCTGTTGAGGTCTCATATATCCATCAGCCTGTTGAAGCATCTGAATCCCGGAAAAAATGTTTCATGACTTTTCATGAATTTTGGTACATGAATGTAACAGCATGGCTGTTAGTTGGAATTCTCTGACTTTGCTCGTAGCTGGGATTCTCCAGTCCAGCTGTGGTGAAGAGAGATTTGGCTGAGTGCCAAATTCTCCATCCTCCCTGGCAATCATAGCAAGATACGTAAGACCAGAGAATTCCAACCGTCCTTCCCCAGACATCCAATTATACTTGCTGATGCACTACCTTCAAAGGTCAGTTCACCCAGTGTGAAACAGCCTGTTTTCTATCATTGGATTTTCAAGCCTCTTTCTTAATAAAGAAAAACTTAATAATTCCTCTTCCGTTTTACTGGAAGCATCCGCAACCAAAATGTGTTTGCTTGAAAGATGCACTATCCCACTACATTGCCAGATTGTAATATCTTTGCAGAACAAAAGAATCATAAGATCTCTATAAAAACCAAAACCATTCAGTCCATTGAGTCCACACCGACTCTTCAACAGAGCATTCTACCAAGGCCCTCTTCCCCCATCTCATACCTGCAACCCCACACATCCACCAAGACCAATCCATCCAACCTAGACATCCTAGGGCACAAAGGGGTAATTTAACATGGCCAATCTGCCTAACCTATACATCTTTGGACTGAGGGAAAAGAGACTGTGTACCACATAGAAGTCAATAATCCAACTGAATTGGTTTATTCAGGTTTGCTTTATACACATACATGATATAAACAAAAGACCACAGGAGGATGCTATTATAAAGCTGACCATGAAATGTGATCTCAAAATGCATCACATCACTGTATGTGTATATTATGGGAACATTACCATGCTATGCTTTTACTGCTGCACTGCAATGCTTTCATTGTGTGCAACAGGTGCTCTCATGGGTTTGAAATAACCACACAAGCCCCTGAAGAATACTGATGGAAAAAAGATCATGCATCCCTGAATGTAATTGAATGAAAAGTCTAACAAAATAAATATACAGTCCCCATTAACTCTGACTGTAAGTAAATTGCCACGAGTACATAAAGGATGGGATTGTCACGAAATGGGGATGATACAAGAGTCCTTTTAAAATAACAGCTTTTCTGCCCCTTAGGGCAGATGTGTTCCATAAACTGTTTGCAGGATCTTTTGAAAGATAAGTTCAATAGGTCATCTACATACCCAGGCCATGTTATGGCCCCAAAGAATCCATAAGGCCTCTAGACACCAAGTTCTGCTCCCAAGCATGTCAAATTATTTCCATGCCCACTGATCGATCATACATTATATAAATACCATGAACCTATAGTGACAGTAAGATGTGTTTTTAAAAAAAAGCTTTTTGATGACTTTTCACAGTTTTTCACTTTCTTTAACAAACCTTTCTTTTTACTACAGCCCAGTAGGAATGTCAATCGTCCATGTTCTTTAAAGTTTCAATAGCAAATCCCACAGCACTTGAAACCTCTTTATTGTGAAATTGGCAGCATTGAGAGCCAAAGCTGTCAATCAAACAACATTTTTTCCGGGATTCAGATGCTTCAACAGGCTGATGGATATATGAGACCTCAACAGGCTATGAGATTTATGCCAAGAATAATTAGGTATAGCTTGGCATTGGTTCATGAGGAACCATCATGTTTGTGGGCCCTAACTTGGCATGAGGGGCCATAGACTTATTTGTGGGACATTGCTTGGCATGGCCATGAGGGGCTATGGGGAATGTTTTCAGCAGTTCGCTTGGCATGGGGGCATGAAGGTTGTAAACAATATTTAGAGGAGGCATAAATTGCATGGTAGGTATGAGGGGGTGAGTGGGAGACATGCAATGGCATGGGTAGGACATGGGGAGTGAGTGGAAGAGGGCTGCAAGGGCTTTCTGTTTTATCTTAACTGAGTCTAAGTCCTACAGCATTGAAGTGGGCCTTTCACACAGCTTGCCTCAACAGCCTCTATTGTTGCTCCTTAATTTTTGCCTGAGAGTGCCTGCCCAATTGCAGCCCACACATTCCCCGCCAACCCACCCACCACAATGAAAATCTGTCCAAGCAGGTAGTTTCTCCTGAGGCTGACAGTCCGAGCAGGAAGTTTTCCTGCCTTCCGCTCCCCACCTCAAGGATGAAAATCCAGTCTAAAGAGACTACAAGTGCATTTATTAAGATGAAGGGAGTGGGGATAAGTTTGGCAAATGGAGTATAGTGTGGAAAATATGAACATGCCCACTTTGGCAGATAGAATAGAAATACAGTATAGTATGTAAATTGAGATAAATGTCAGAACTCCACAGTGCAAAGGGATCTTGGTGTCTTGGTACATGAATCACAAAAAATTAGTATGCAGGTACAGCAAGTGGTGAGGAAGCAAATGAGCTGTGGATATTTATTGCAAGGGGAAATAAAGCATAAAAGTAATAAAGTGTTGCTACAACTGTACAGGACTTTGGTAAAACCACATATGGAGCGCACTGTACAGTTTTGATTGTTTTATTCAAGAAACAATTCAGACAAGGTTCCATCGACTGATTCCTGGAATGAAGAGATCATCTAATGAGGAAAGATTGAACAGGTTATGTCTATGGCCATTGGAATCTAAAATAATGAGATGTGATCCTACTAAATTGTATAAAATCCTGAAAGGACTTGATAGAATGGATATTGAGAGGATGGTGAGGCTAATGTGCCTTTAAGAAGTGTATTTTTGATCATATTCTCTGCAGTTTGCAGGCTTTTTATTGTTTTTGACACCAGACTGCCTGATTAGACGTTCTTTAATTGCTGCTTAAATGATTTAATTGGGATTTTGTTTATTTTGACGTGGGCCTAATGCACTCTCTGGGAGATTATGACCCTTTTTGAGGTGTTGTGGTAAGATTGATTGACAGGTCAGATGGAACAGTTTTTTTAAGTTTTACATTTAGTTTGGTTCAGTTTAGAAGAAGTTATCCTGTTTTTTTTGTTGCTGCAAGGAGGCTTTGTCCTTCTCTTCTTGTTGTTTTGGGAAGCTGTTCTGACTTTAAGCTTGTTTGTGTGTGTGTCAAGAAAGCTACAGAATCAGCAAAATGTAAGCATATGAACTTTCTGTATTAAAAAAGGGTGTTTTTTATGAGGCTTCTTTGTTTGGAGCAGTGCATTTAGTTGTTAAGGTTTATACAATATCATGGTTATTTTTCTTGTTTGTAATTGTAAAAGTTATTGCTAATTTTCTTTCTATGTGTTAACTGTATTCTTAATTAAACTTGTTTGATAAAAGTCCCCCAGTAGTCATTTGAATTGTACCTGAAGTAAAACGTTGTATGGTAACCTACACCAAATTCAAAATGTAAACCTATGGCTCATAAAACACTTTGAAGTTTCTGAGTTGGATTGTAACAGGAAGTTTCCTCTTTGTAGGGAGTCTAGAATTAAGGGACACAGTTTAAAGATTAGGGCCAATTTAAGACCGAGAAGAAAATACTTTTTCTTCTGAGGATTATTAGTCTATGGAATTTTCTTCCACAGACAGCAATTGGGGCTGGGGCTATTGAATATACTCAAGGCTGAGTGAGAGAGATTTTTGATCAGCCAGGGAATCAAAGACTATCAGAGGGGAGGAGAGCTGGCAGCTAGGAAAATGGAGCTACAATCAGATCAGCCATGAGCTTAATGAAAGGTAGAGCAGGTTTGAGGGAGCAAATAGCCTCCTGCTCCTATTTTTTTATTCTTGTGACTGATTGTTATTCTCATAGCTCCTTGGTTCCTGTAGCAGAGAAACTACTGTCATTATATAATTTTATTGACCAATATATTATCTGGGTAATCAGATTGGACAGAACTGTTAACAATTTCACTGAATTCAGCATTTGGAACAGAGGCCTACCAAGGTTAATCTTGTAGCAGTTCACCACTGACTATCCTGGGAGTAACTTTATCCAGAATTTGAAACCACATTGTGTGAGGGAAATTCAAAGCACTGTGGTTTGTAGGTTGCAATCTAAAGTTTCATTAGGAATTGGCAATGTTCCAAGATCCATTAGTGCTTAACTGAAAGCTCCAGAGGCTGCTTTATTTAAAGAAATGAAAGGGAAGCCAAAGTACCAGCTTAACCATAGAGACAAAACAAACTGCTTGCTGCTTACTTCTTCAGTGCTAGCACTGTATTTTAATCAGAATTTGTCCTTCTGTTGTAGCTGAATCAAAGCAAAGGAAGACGACTAATTTTACCTTTACCACCTGTGGATGACTGTCCAAAGATCGCTCAATGTTCTGAATGGACCCAGGTATGTCCAAAAATATGTGACATTATACAATGAGTCAAATATTGATATTTTTATAATATACTTATTTATTTACTCATTCCTACAATATATACAATCCACATGAAAAGGTTGGCCAAGCAACAAACCTTTGAGCCTTGAAAGTACTGTGCTATAACTGCCCAGACATCTCCGAGAGTGACTGACACTTAAGGCCATAACATCCAGACTCCCCAGTGTAGGAATTGGGGGTTACCCCAAAGATGAGCTGGGGAATCCATCCTCAGAACTTTACAAGTCAGCATTTATAAGGCAACTGTCTGGAAGTGTTAACTTCTTCTGCACAATTGCTAGGAACCATCTGAAAATGTGATTTAAATCATTCACTTTGGATGTTTCTGCCATAGTTACATCAAAAAGGTGAAGAATTAAAACCTCTTTCAATGTCTGAGCAAATATTTTAAACATTCAGTCCAATCCCTGCAAGGACTGTCAATACACTACTGACTAACACTCCCTTCCTCCCCCCACCACACCCTCCCCACCCCAAGTACTCCCTCACACCCATATTAACACCCCAAACCCACTCCCCCCACCAACATCCCACCCATATGGAACTCCCCCACCACTCGCAGTCCTGAATCTTATCCCTGACATAAACTGAACTGACCCGTTACATGGTGCCCCCCCCCATTCACCCTCACTCCTATTACTTGACCTGTCCCACCTCCACCCATCCCTGAATCTTTAAACTTACTGCTTTAAGGTAGCTACTGCATTAAAAAGGAGGGCATGACGTCCTTCATTCCTATTCTCTTAGAATTTTACACTGGGCTTCGAAGACAGTTGTGCTGCCTGGATCTCAGCTGGCCTGAGTCACAAGGGTTGGTGAAATAGACTCGGAAGATATTTGGCATGGGGAGCTGGTATGGAGTAGCAATCTGAGGCTTGTGGACACCCCAAAGCAGTTATAGCCCTTTCTGTAATTTATGTTTTGTTTTCATTGAAAAGAGCGCTTTTTCTGTGTTTGACGTCGCTTTCTGATCACACTTTACCTATTCATGCCTGTTTTCTACTTTCTATTTTTAAGCCAATCATCTAATGAGTGGAACATATTACCCATTATTCCTAGGTTCATTGAGGATGAAATTGGTTTCTTCCTTCTTTCATTTCCGCTTTCCTATTTCACTCAGTCCCTCTTTAATTTACTCAATCAGTCCTGCTTTGTTTTTCTGCTCTTTTCTTTACACTTTTACGATTATAGGCATTTCATCCAAAAACCAGGTTATGAATATAAACAGGGTTTCCATTAATCATTATGGTTCAGAAGCACAAGGCAAACTGAAACAATAGCCGTGATTCTCCCTTCGTGACCCACAATTTTTCTGGTGAGTCAGGCCAAGAGATGCGCATGTCCGCCATTTCGCGGGTTCTCCACCAGCTTTTACGACCCGGGCGCACCTCCCAACCAGAGATAAATGGGATCCCGCTGAAAATCGGCAGGCTGCTGTTTAGCATGAATTTACATGTCATTATCAGAATCCACATTGCAATCTCTGCCCATGTTTGCATTTCCAATCTCTTTGGGATGTAATTTTGATATGAATCAAACTACGTATTTAAAAGTCGCAATCTGGCATGGCAGCCTTGAACTGGCCTGAGGAGGTCAGCTAATGGAGTGCAGTGGATGTTTGAGGCAAGCCCTAGAGATGCCTTATGGCTTTCCTTCTGTTGGTTCTTGTGGGGGTGGGAGGCTTCTGTTTCCTCACAGCTCTCTCAGTGAGGTTCTATCAGGGAGTCCCGCTCTCCATCCCATCTCCCCCTCACTGTCTCCCCAGGCAGCTCTGAAGCACACTGTGTGAGGCAGCCTCGAAGGGTTCTGCTCTTCCTCGCCCCCTCATCTTGGCAACGTTAAAACGCTTTGTGGGAATTAGCCTCAAGGACTTCTGCTCCCCCCAACCCCACTCCCCCAGGGCAACACTGAAGAGCAGTGGGTGAGGCAACCTCAAGGACTCCCAGTTCCCTCTGCCTCCTGGGCAGCGCTGAAGTGCACTGTGGGAGACAATGTATAACACTCTTTCTGAACCTCCCCCTCTTTGCACTTTGCAGTGGCATTATCTTTCTGTGGAGTGTGGTCAGGGACCCAACTGAGTGCTGGTGTTGCTGACTGAGGCCTAACCAGATGAAGCAGCTGCTGCTCCAGACAGGTTGCAGAGGTTCAGACATGGACAGCATGGAATCTGCTGTCACTGGACAATATCTGGTGCTGATTTGAAATCTATTCCTACCCTGTGACACAGACCACCACATATGCCTATGGCAGATGCTGCTGTTGCACACATAGCAATGGCTCAAGGATGCACTTTGCCCACATCTGCACACCAACTTGCATAATCTATGCCAGTGTTTGTCATGATGGAAATCTAATACAACCCTAATTGGGCCACACATGGCACCATGGATTGTGTGGAGTTGCCAGCTACCACAAGTGGGATGCTGGCCCAAGTGAGGCATTGTGGTGGTGCTGGGTCTATGAAGCCAATGATGATAATCATCATTCTATGCTCTTTCCAAACCCCACTGTGCAGATCGATCACGGACTGATTGATTTGGAGCTGGCTATTATGGTGGCAGAAGAGGAGGAGGAGGTGGCTCAGGAGGTGGCAGGCATGGAGAGACCACCACAATTACCATCACCAGATCCTCAGGAATGAGGGCAGGGGACTGCCGCTGAAGGTGCTGTGCCATGAGGGGGCTGCAACCAACACACATCCATCACACCCCAGGAGCAATTGTAGCCGTTATTCCCTGTCCAACTGACCTGGGCCCTCAAACCACCACATCATCCTTCTTCTGCTCCTATCATACTGCCACCATATCCTCCAGAAACATCTGGCTCTAAAAATGCGCCTGTTTTCCAATTGTTGCGAATTCTGTTTGAAGGCTGGGAGATGATGAGGACTTGCGTGCACGCTGGGATCCTGCCCCAATGCAATTTAAGTCTGACTCCTATCTATACTCCGAATGCACATTGCCACTCTAGCCCACGTAGCAGTAAGGGTTAAGGACACATGTTTTTTGGCCAAGAGAAGAGGGAGAGTGGGGATGGGGGGGACCAAATGTTTGGTGGATATTTCACCATTGAACTTTGCATTTTCTTCCTTGCCCATTCTGAGACAGTCACAATGGCTTTTGTATTGGGAATACTGCTGTACTCGTGCTTTTTAGAATAAAGAGAGAAGCAACAGAAAAGGGAAGTCAGCTGACTAGATACATCAAGGGAGTGTGTATGCAATACCTGGACTATAGAATACACAGGCCAAGACACCTGAGTTTTCAAGTGACCAAAGAACAATGCTTGCAAAGACTATGTTTGACAAAGGAAGCATTAAAACATGATGGCACAATGATAGCCAACTTGCTGCCCAAATTTTTTAAGCCTGCCTTCATGCCTGCTGGAGTTAGACCCCAACAGTGTCAAACAAACTCCACAAAATTTCCATTTAATTTCTGTCACATTGTTTTAGCAGTGCAATGTGGTGCCAACGTTCTGCTAACAATCTCTCCACATGAATCCAGAAAGTGTCAAATGTCCATTTACAGACCTGCTATAACTGTTGATATAAAAAAAAAGTGAATCGATGCATACAATGATATTGGGGAAGGTAGAGCAGGCACTCTGAAACATGTGGCTGAGTTTGCAAGGCTCAGCAGACAGCACCTCTATGTTTGGGAGCATTGGGGGATGGGGGCGGAGAGAATCAGAGATATATTAGTCACAGCACAATGTCCACTAACAATTTATTGCGCTCTTAACATAAATGATTACCAACCCCTGATTGATGCTAACCTTCACCATGCCCTCTAGTAAACTACAACTTTCTAACTTTGTGCTGTCTACTGCTTCTTTTCGGTGCTACTCCAGGATGCACATTGGAGGTGGAGATGTCCGGTTGTGATGCACGTCTGATTGTGATGCCATTGGCGGACATTCCCTGGGTGGCTGGGATCTGGAGGGCCTGGGCTGACATATGGATGGCACTGTTTCAGTGCTACCCTGTTCATCTTGCTGGCCCTGAGATGCCCTAATATGAGGAAATAGGGAAACAGAAGTTCTCTGGAAGATTCTGGCATGGGCTCAAGCCCTTCCTCTTCCATTGGGGTTCCCAGAGGCCCTGACAACACTCAATGGGATGCCAGGAAAGCTGGACAGAGCTTCAGAAGCTCCAATGTCACTTAGCTCTGCCAGTCCTGGAAGCCTAGATGCGTCTGCCCCATGATGTTTGATCCCTCAGCCCTGACGCTCTGAGACTGGATCAAGCTCAAGAGCTCCTCTGCTGCAGCATTCTGTGAGCAAGCCAGGCTCTGGAGCCCCTCAGCAGTAGTCCTCTGAGCCTGGGCTAAGTTGTTGAGGATCCCAGCCACGGCCTGCTGGGTCACCAGAATGATATGGAGTTGACTGGGATAAACACAGTAAGAAGTCTTACAACACCAGTTTAAAGTCCAACAGGTTTATTTGGTAGCAAAAGCCACTAGCTTTGGGCCTCTGACCCTTCATCAGGTAAATGGAGAGTCCTCTGCCTATATCCATGGCCATTGAATGCCATGCCTCTTGGGTGCTGGAAACAACTCGTCTATGGCCCATACTGTCTCCAGGATATCCTGGACCCTGTCAGTCATTAGAACAGACCCCTGAGCCAGATTTTCCGCTGTGGTTGCCACTCTTCCAGTGTTGGCCTGGATCTCACGCTGTGTCGGCACCACCTCCTGCAACAGCACTCTGTTTGACTCCCATAAACAGCTTTGTATTCGCAGCATAGTGGCTGACAGCCCTTCCACAACTCCCAGGATTTTTTGATACATTTCCACCAACCACAAGAGGAACAAACCCAGAGGCCCAGCAGCTGACTGAATCTTGGTGTCCGGCAGACCTCCATGTGCCCGAGCCCTCGGATGCGCCTGCTTTCATTCAATGTGCATTAGCAGCTATAATGTTATAGTGAGGTTATGTAAGACATTGGTAAGGCTAAATTTAGAGTACTGTGTGCAGTTTTAGTCACCTAATTACAGGAAGGATATCAATAAGATTGAAAGAATACAGAGTGGTTTACAAAGATCTTGCCAGGACTTGAGAAACTGAGTTACGAGAAAGATTGAATAGGTTAGGACTTTATTCTCTGGAGTGTAGAAGAATGAGAGGAGATTTGATAGAGCTGTATAAAATTATGATGGGTAAAGATGGAGGGAATGCAAGCAGGCTTTTTCCACTGAGGCTGGGGAGAAAAAAACTAGAAGACAGGGGTTAAGGATGAAGGGGGAAAAGTTTAAAGGGAATATTAATGGGAGCTCCTTCACACAGAGAGTAGTTTAAGTGTGGAATGAGTTGCCAGATGAAGTGGCAAATTTGGGCTCATTTGTAACATTTAAGAAAAACTTGGACAGGTATATAAATGAGAGGGGTGTGAAGAGATATGGTCCAAGTGTAGGTCAGTGGGACTAGGCAGAAAAATGGTTTGGCACAGCCAAGAAGGGCCAAAAGGACTGTTTCTGTGCTGTAATGTGCTATGGTTCTATGTACTCACCAGATTGTGACCCAGAAGCTTTAACACTAAAGGTACCCATTGTGGTGATCATCTCTATATTGGTGGAATATAGAACATAGAACATAGAACATAGAACATTACAGCACAGAACAGGCCCTTCGACCTTCGATGTTGCGCCGACCAATATAAAAAGCAATGCCCCTCCAAACTAAACCATTCCCTTCTCTTCCATATACTTATCAACTAACCTCTTAAACGCCACCAAACTTGGCGCATCTACAACTGCTGCAGGCAGGGCATTCCACTCCCGAACCACCCTTTGGGTAAAGAACCTACCTCTGATATCCGTCCTATAACTATCACCCCTTAATTTAAAGCTGTGTCCCCTCGTGCTAGCTTTTTCCATCCTAGGAAAAAGGCTATCACTGTCCACCCTATCTAAACCTCTAATCATCTTACATGTTTCGATCAGGTCTCCTCTTAGCCTCCTCCTTTCTAACGAAAACAACCTCAAATCCCTCAGCCTCTCCTCATAAGACCTGCCCTCCATACCAGGCAACATCCTGGTAAACCTCCTCTGTACCCTCTCCAATGCCTCCACATCTTTCTTATAATGTGGGGACCAGAACTGCACACAATACTCCAAGTGCGGCCGCACTAGAGTTTTGTACAGTTGCAACATGACGTTGCGGCTCCGAAATTCAATCCCTCTACCAATAAAAGCCAAGACTCCATATGCCTTCCTAACAACCTTCTCAACCTGACTGCCTACTTTCAGGGATCTATGCACATACACACCAAGATCCCTCTGTTCATCTAGACTACTGAGAATCCTACCATTTGCCCTATACTCTACACATTTATTATTTCTGCCATAGTGCATTACCTCACACTTTTCCACATTAAACTCCATTTGCCACCTCTCGGCCCAGCTCTGCAACTTGTCCAAGTCCCTCTGCAAACTATAACACCCCTCTTCACTATCTACCACTCCACCGACTTTAGTGTCATCTGCAAATTTACTAATCCATCCTTCAATACCCTCATCCAGATCATTTATAAAAATTACAAACAGCAGGGGCCCCAAAACAGACCCCTGAGGTACACCACTTGTCACCGAACTCCAAGATGAATATCTCCCATCAACCACCACCCTCTGTCTTCTATCTGCGAGCCAATTCCTAATCCAATTAGCTAAATCACCCTCTATCCCATACATCTGCATTTTCTGCAGAAGTCTTCCATGGGCCACCTTATCAAACGCCTTACTAAAGTCCATATATACCACATCAACCGCCTTACCCCCATCCACCTCCTTAGTCACTTTTTCAAAAAACTCAATGAGGTTAGTAAGGCACGACCTACCCTTCACAAAACCATGCTGACTATCTCCAATCAATTCATTACTCTCTAAATAACTATAAATCCTATCCCTAATTATTCTCTCCAACACTTTGCCCACCACAGAAGTAAGACTCACTGGCCTATAATTCCCTGGAAGGTCTCTCTTCCCCTTCTTGAACAATGGGACCACATTCGCTATCCTCCAGTCCTCCGGAACCACACCCGTAACCAACGAGGACCTGAAGATCAGAGCCAGAGGCTCTGCAATCTCCTCTCTTGCCTCCCAGAGAATCCTAGGGTAAATCCCGTCCGGCCCAGGGGACTTATCCAACTTCAAACCCTCGAGAATATCTAGCACATCCTCCCTATCTACTTCGATACCTTCCAGTTTGTTACCCTGTACCTCAGTGTTCTCCATAACTACATTTACATCACCCTGCGTGAATACCGAAGAGAAATATTTATTCAGTACCTCTCCAATCTCTTCAGGCTCCACGCACAACTTCCCACTGCTGTCTATGACTGGCCCTAATCTTGCCCTAACCAATCTTCTATTCTTAACATATCTAAAGAAAGCTTTAGGATTCTCCTTAATCCTATCAGCCAAAGTCTTCTCGTGTCCTCTCTTAGCTCTCCTCAATTCACTCTTTAGCTCCCTCCTGGCTAATCTATAGCTATCTATTGCACTAACCGAGCCTTCAAGCCTCATCCTGACATAAGCCTCCTTTTTCCTTTTAACCAGCAAATCAACTTTTTTCGTACACCAAGGTTCTCTTACTCGACCATTTCCTCCTTGCCTGACAGGGACACACTTATCAAGGATACTTATCATACTTATATATACTTATCATATACTTATATGTGGTACCATGCCGGCAATGGTGCCCTTGGAGGATTCCTCAGTGCCTCCCTCCGCAATAAATTGTTAGTGGACATCATGCTGTGACTAATGTATCTCTGATTCTCTTCCCCCACCTCCCCCCAGGGAGTTTGGCAGTTTGCACCAGAGCAGTAGGAGCAGTGGCAACACCCAAAGGGCTGGGTTCCTCAGGGTCCAGAGCTGGAAAGAACATTTGTTGTTGAGGGTAAGGCAAAACATTCTATGCAACATCACACTTACTTAGAGGGGACCAAGGTTGAGGGTGTGCTTCTGCTTACTTGCGTGCTGGATGCTGACCTGGCTATCAGTGATCATTAGGTATGGCGCATCACTCCCTTTCAGCTCCATGCTACTTAGCGGTCACCAGTGAAGGGTGTTTGTTGAGGGGTGAGGGGATGGGGTTAGATTCTGTCCTGGGGAAAGGGTCACTTGTTGCATGCCCTTCAGGTATCTAAGCAGGATTGAAGATCCATGCCAAGTATATGTGCAGTTCCAAGTGAGATGCTCACACACCCTTGCTGCTCACCGAAGATCATACATTTCTTTATGACACTGCCTGCCAGAGCATGGTGTCAGGCTCCTGGCATTCACCACTTCTGTCTCCTCCTCTTACAATGCTGTGGCAAATGCCCCCCTTGAGTTAGGGTCTGGCCAGAGAACAGATGATCGTGCCTTTCCTACACAGCATCAAGCAGGTGCTTCCTGGTCGTCCTCTGAAAATCTGGGAGCCAGTTTACATGCAGCCATTTTTGTTGTGCGATGGCTGTGTGTCCATTCCTGCAGCTTATATACAGCTCTGGCTTATGTGGGGACTGCTGGTGGATTGAGTGTGGCCAGTCAAGGGCCCGTAGGCAACAAATGTTTGAGAGACATTTTGAAGGCTGCATTTAGTTGAGTGTCATTCACCTTTCAGGGTGCTGATTGCCTGCCATTCAATATGCTGCTGTGTCGGAGGTGGATGGGGAGCTACAATACTCAGGGCTATCATTCAAGAGAGGAAGTGATCACAAGCTGAAGTTGTGCATATCAACTTAACGCTAGTTCTCTGCAGGGCAACAGTGAAGGCAGTATATTCATGGGATGGAGGGATTGGGTACCTGCATTATCCAGATCCATGGGAGCACGAGGTGAGCAAGAAGCCATATCTGTGTGTGGGAAGAGATGGGGGGTTGGAGGGAGGGCTAGTGATGAGGCCAGTGATGTGAGTGGGGATTGGAGGGCAGTGATTTGGATGCTGGGAGGTCTTGTCAGCAATCACCCAGCGATATGCGCATGCATAGGTTCCCACTCATCCTGCCAAGTTCAGGCTCCTTGGCATGAGTAGGCCCTGCCCTCCTCCTGAGCATTTAATGATATTCCCAACTGGAACCTCTGCAGTGCACAGAGTGCAGAGATTCAGGTGAGAAGTTAAACTGAGAAAACAGTTGGGATTTTGAACAGTTTTCCTGCCAATTCACAGTTTTGAGAGAATCCTAATTTTGAGTTACACTCTTAACTGCCATACCTCAGCTTCAAGCTGAGAACTGATGAGGTAGTTGTGGCATATTGGTTGACTGACTGGTTTTTGAACAAATAGATGCAGCATGTGATGAGAATATTGTAGTGCTAAAGTTCAGACCTCCTGTCAAATTAGATAGTACAAGGCTGACTGCTTGTATGCATTGATTCATTGTTTTTTTTATATCAACAGATATAGCAAATCTGTAAATGGATATTTGACGCTTCCGGGATTCATGTGGAGAGATTGTTAGCAGAATGTTGAAATCACATTGCACTGCTGAAACAATGTGACAGAAATTAAATGGAAATTTTGTGGAGTTTGTTTGAGACTGTTGGAGTCTAATTCCAGCAGGAGTGAAGGCAGGCTTAAAAAGTTTGTAGATGGGCTGAGGCAGATTGTAGGAATTGCAGTTTTGAACATTTGGGGCTGGATTTTTCTCTTTGTGACAATGAGACAAATGGATCAGGGATCGGGAAATGGGGTGAGGACCTCCTACGCCAGTTTTTATGTTTGCCTTATTTTCTGGCTTTATTTGTCCAGATATCAAGTCGGTGTATTTAAATGGGACAATAATAACATGTTATCACTTGGAAGCCGAATTTCTGAAACATCTTTCTTAATTTTGTTTATGTTACTTTGTTACTTACTGTTGCTTCAGCTTTTACATCTTTCACCATTGAACTTTTCATTTTCTTTCCTTACCCACTCTTAGAAAGTCACAATGGCTTTTGTATTGTTGTACTCTTGTGCTTTTTAGAGTATAGAGAGTAGCAACAAGAAAGAGAAGTCAGCTGATTAGATACTTCAAGAGAGTATGTGCGCGATACCTGGACTACAGAATATACAGGGCAAGACATCTGAGTTTTCAATTGACCAAGGAATAATTCTTGCTAAGACTGTGTTTGACAAAGGAAGCCATTAAAGCATGATAGCACAAGCTGAGCGCCAACTTGCTGCCCACCTTTACTATTACTTGGCCAATTGCTGTGAAGCTCATCACCATACTTAAGTTTTATGTTATCAATTCATTTCATTCTGCATCTGAGGACATCATTAAATTTAATAATGACAAGACAGTCTGTAGCTAGAAGGACATAGATTTAAGATCATTATCTCAATGATTTGGGGCAGAGAAAAAATATGCAGAGAGTTATTATGATTTTGAATGCATTGCCAGATATGGAGGTAGAAAATGATTAAATAGCAAATTCCAAAAAGGAATTGGATAAGTACTTGACAAGGGGAAAAACGACAATGGAGAAAAAGTGAAGGAGTGGGACTAATTGGATGGTTATATCAATAAACCAGGGCAAGTACAGTATGCCAAATTACTGGGCACTGCACTTTTCCCAATAACAAGGTTACATAGATTATACCCACACGACCATATATGATCCTTATATGAATCTCATCACTCACATGATAACCTATTTGTTGTGATTTTATAATCATATAAAGGCACAAATCACTCATAAGGGATTGGGCAAAAATATAGTGGATTTGTTTGTTTTGACAAGGCAGATATGAACAGTAATATAATGATAGAAAGCTTGAAGACACCAGATCATTGCCATGTTCTGCTCACAAACAAAAGTGAAACTAAAACTAGATTACACTTCCCTTCACTAAGGTCAGGCTGCGATCTTTTAAAAGCATATTGCTATGTCCACCTTTCTTTTTAAATATACCTCCTTCCTCCCAAATAGTACTATTATGGTGAAATTAAAGTGATGGACACAAAATGGTTACCTGGCACACAAAATGGACTTTGGGAAGAGACATTAAAAGGCACTGGCTTTGGATACAGACAGTTACACAAAGAGTTAAAACCTGCAATATCTGAGTTGCTGCAGGAAACTGGTCAGACCTGAGGCAGATTTGAGATAAGAGCAGACCCAGAACAATGAATTTGATAATAAGATCAGCCACTATGGGGACATAAATGTATATATCAAAACCAGTCATTGATAAAGGATATAACTGCATAAATGTATCCATTCTATATACAATAATATGCTAACTGTCCATGTCCGTACCTATCTGCTTGTAATGGTGTGTTAACTGTTGATGCTCGTTTCTGCCTACTCAACTTTTAATGAAGTGTTAACTGCTAATATCCATACTATCTATTGTCTAAAAGGTATAAAGATGCTCAACTACCATTGTATAGTTGAGAAGATAGCAGTCAAATTTTGCAGAGTACCAGTGCTTTCTCCCAAAGCTTTGTCCAAAATAAAACTGTTTTGTTGAACGTTCAAGTCTGACCCTGAAGTGGTAAATTTCTCACAACAATTGGCATAGTCAGCAGGATCTCATTGCTGCTAAGTCAATTGACCACGATCGGAAAGCCAGAGTAGAGATCACTGAACCTGTGGAAGTCAGATGAGGTCAATGAGAGTTTAGAAGGGGTTAAAATTAAGGGGTATTTTGTGGTATTATAGAGATAAGTACTAACTGCTGATGGTATAGTGATATGTAACTGTTAATAGTGCTGACCAACTAGGGGACAAGGAAGTGCCTATCTCAAACGCTCACCTTTAGACCGCTTGTTAAGAGGGGAAATCTTCCACACAATGGTCAGGACTCTGAAGTGGGTGTAGAGGCACTAAGGGCACTTAGGATTGTGAAGCACAAGTGGCAAAGGTCGGTTAACATCAAATTCTGTAGTGGCAAACAAACGCAGTGTTGCCATCTGTTTGCATGAAAGCTTGTATATTTGGGTACTGGACTGTCAATGTTGTAAAGTAGTGCGGAAAAGGAGCTGATCAACTCTGACCTAGAGCCGGATTCCGGTGAAGAAGCACATTGCCGAGGTGGTAATAGTGAAGCCATGGGTATAAATTGAAATCCTGAGACAGTAGTGAATCACGATGCTAGAGCAGTAATAGTGGCCAGTGTAGTGAAGTCTCTGCGGTAGACAGCACACATTACTAGGAAGTAATCATGGCTGCATGGTGCCTAAAACACATTGCCAAGGAGGCAAGAGTGACCAGGGGTAGAGAAGTCTGCGAGATGGTAGATAAAGAAGTTAAGAGAGGACCTGCAGGATCTCTTATTGAAATGTACATGATAGACAGACATGTGTAAATAAAGAGGATGCAAAGGGATGGCTGGGATGTTCTCAGACCTTAGAATAGCAGAGAAATTGGCTAGATGGGAAAAAGAAAAACAAGTTAAAGAAGGCAGGGGTATTATTAGTACATCAATTAGAAGGACTAATTGAACAAGTAATCGCATCTGCTAAAAAGTGGAGAGAAGATTAGAGTTAGAATTCAGAATAAGGGAACTGGAGAAACGAAACCAAGTGAAGAGAATTGATGGGGAGGGATCCTCTACCTCCTTGTGAATCCACACAACAGGAACCAACTGCTCCTCCAGAGGAGTGGAGGAAGCACTAGAACACAACTAGAACACAAGTCATTGCTAGTAACCCGAGGGGGAACAAATGCTTGGTCAAAAGCAAATTATAAACCATTCACCCCAGGCGAAAGACAGCAGATAATGGCTTTCCTGGGTAAATTACAACCTAGAAGCACAAATACTAAATTCAACAAATACTAATACTAAATTCTGGGAAGTATTAGATATAATATGGGTAGACACCAATTATACCTGAGAGGCATACACCAACTGGTCAGGACAGCCTGTCCAGTGGATAAGTGGAGGCAGGTAGCAGGTGGACCTGCCATTCCTCCAGTACAAAATTATAGTAGGGGAACACTGGACACATATAGTTGCCCTAACAGCAGAAATAGATGCCCAACAGGCACCCTTCACCCAGTTTAACTCTCTGGAAATTCAAAGAGTTTTGGGAAATGATCCTACTAACTGAAGCAAAATTACCACGACCGAGCAGCTTAAGGGAGAACAAACTTCTGATTACGGGGAACTCGTATGCCAGGAATGCTCAGGGTAAGGAAACTCAGGTTGTGGGGATCAAGCGTTCATCCAGGCTTTCAAGAATGGGCTCTCTGGTGCTCACCAAACCATCGTAAAAGTGGGAGTAATTATATCCCATGAACTGGTAGAATGGGCTAATGGCATATCGGAAGGTGGAGAGGAGAAATCCCAGACAAGAGTAAGGCTAGAAAGAATAGCTGCTTACAGTAACAGGATAGGAATTAAGTCCAACTGATTTGCCACAATTGTGGTCAACAAGAACACTTTGCGAGGGATTGTGGGATCCCAAGGAGAGGAAACAAATTTGGAAGCTGTGGGAAACATTGTAGTTATTGTAATAAAAATGGACACACAGAAGCAGCGTTTTTGGAATAATGTGGGAGACCCCCAACCTGATCCATGACCACAGCAGAATCAGAAGAACCAAGGAACTTCTGAGGTCAGTAAGATTGATGGTCTGCAGCCCCCATTCATAAAGGTAAGAGGATGGGAGGATTTATGTGTCTGCACTAGTAGGGAGCAGGCAATGTGAGATGCTGGTGGACACAGGAGCATTCATATCTATCACCGATCCACCCTTACCTACTACAAGTAAAATGATTTACCTAACTGGAATAGAAGGAACAAAACACCCTCCTACCTGAGCGAGGCCATGTTAGTAGAAATAAGTAATTTGTATATACCAATGAGATCTTATGTGTAAAAATGTGTGTAAAAATAATGAGGGTACAATAATGGGAAATGATTTAATGAAAGAATATGAGATTTTGATAGATTTGTGGAAAGGGACAATTAATTTAGCCAAGACAGGACGATCGGAAAACTAGAATAAGGAAACTCACAAGTCACTCAAAACTATTAAGGTGGCCACAGTCACCACCAGAAATTGGGAATTAGAGACAGGAGTGTTTGGAGCCATCTATGCTTCTGTTGCCAGAGAATGGGTAAAACAAAGTTAGATACTGGCTTAACTAAAACGGACCCAATAAAGGTACCTGGACCGACCGACCCACCGACGATACCTACTAAAACCAGAAGCAGAGAAAGCTGTAATGGAGATAGTTGAAGGGTTGGTGGAAAAAGGAATTCTGAGGAAAACTACAACTACCAATAACTCTCCAACCTGGCCAATGAGCAAATCTGATGGAAGCTATAGGCTCAGAATAGATTACACCGGACTCAATAAAGTCACGTCCAAGTTGCACCCCATTGTAGCAAGCTCCTCAACAATCCTGAATGGACGGTCACAGGAGCACAAAATATTCACAGTATTGCATATAGCAAATGGATTCTGGTCCCTATCCTTGAATCCCGAATCCCAAGACAAATTCACTTTACAGTGGGAAACAAGTAGTACACTTAAATTCACTTACTGCAGGGATCTCCACAACAGTCCCACTATCTTCCATCGAGTTATGAGTGACATCCTGAATAGAGTAAAACTGCCAGAGGCTAGCACGATCCTACAATATGTAGATGATATCTTAATAGCTTCAGAATCTAAGTCAGGACATCAGGAAGCACTATATCTAGTATTAAACTAATTTAAAACCTCACGCTTTATAAGTAAGCTCAAAAAGGCACAAATCAGGAAAACACAAGTCCTGTATCTAGGACACCTTATGTCCCAAAGGCTTGAAGAAATGCCAACAGACCAAAAGAAGGCAGAACAACAAATGCTGTGGCCTGTCACCGTATGAGACTGTTTAACTATAGCCGGAGTTTTATCCCGGGATTCACAAAATTGGCAGAACCTATGCAAAGACGAGTCAAAGGTGGAAAACCAGCTTTAAATCCCATAGAATGGGGACCCGAGCAGTAAAAGGCTTATAAGAAATTAAAAACAGATATCAGCCCCTGGACTAGGATTACCAGATTCCAATAAAGACTTCCACATTCATTGTAATAATGAAGGAGGGTTCTATTCCGCAGTGGTAACACAAGAGCACAGCAACAAAAGGAGACCCATCAGTTACTATTTCAACTGCAGAAGGGCCAGTAGTCACCAAACTGCCAAAGTGCATAGCCACCTTGGATTGTGCCGTCTGGGCTATAAAAGTTAGCAAGCCAATAATAATGATAGGGAATATAATCCTCTGCACCAAACACAACTTGGTGGAAATGCTGAACACAAGAAAGCTAAGGTCCGTCTCAAACATGAGAAGGGCCAAATGTGAAGCTGTCCTCCTACCTCCAATCAAATCCATAATAATAATAAAGGACACAGGAAATAACCCAGCAGAAGAGATTTTAGACTCAGGAGTGCCACACAATTGTGGGGATATAGCTATGGACGTAGAAAAAGGTAGGATAAAGGATGCACCCTTAACAACATCTGAGAAGACCCTTTTTGTGGATGGTTCATGCCAGTATGTGGAAGAATCACTCTGGACAGAGTGGGCAGTAGTAAATGACAAACTAGAAACAGTAAGGTTAGAAAAAATTGATGGAAGATTATCCATGCAAGTTGCAGAACTAGTTGCACTCACACAGGCACTGGAGTTATCTGAAGGCAAAATGGTAAACGTATATATAGATAGTCGGTATGCATTCGGGGTAATACACGGTTATATGACAGCATGGGGTAGAAGGGAATTCATAACCATGGGAGGAGCTCCTATTATTGTTAAAAGCTAGCGAGAAATCCCGAGAAACTGCAGTAATAAAAATTAAGGTGCACCAAAAAGAACTAGGAAGAGATAACCCAGACTATTTAAATTTCAAAGAAAACCAAGCCGCAAATAGAGCAGCATAGTTAACCTTCAAACAGGAGACAGTTGGCGAACTGCCAATAGCAGTAACGGGACTGACAGAAGATGAAATAGATATTTGGCATTTACATGAGAGTACCTCAAAAGAGGAAAAAGGGAAGTGGGAAGCACAGGGAGCGATCAAAAGGACTGATAACATCTGGAGACATGAAGATAAGATAATGGTATGAGAGTGCATACAAAACAAGTTATTGAAACAACACCATGGACTCTTACATGTGGGTAAAGAGGCCATGATAACTCATTTAAGAAGGGAATGGTGGTGGAAAGGCATGGGAAGAGAAAGCCCGGCACTGTCACCAATGTTTGACTGCACACAACATAACCATGGTCGACCCATAAAAATTAAAATGGGATACCAGCCCCGACCAAAGGGACCCTGGGAATATCTGCAAATAGATTTCACAGGGCCACTACCACAATCCCATGGTAAAACCTATTGTCTGTTATTATAGATCAGTTCACCAGGTGGATAGAAGTGCTCATACTACAAATTGTACTGCTACCATGGTGGCTAGAATGTTGGCAGAAGAGGTAATCCCTAAATGGGGAGTACAAATCAATTCAGAGCAAGAGATGCACTTCATCAGAAAGGTATTAAAAACAGTGTGCTAATTGATGGGGATAAAACAAAAATTCCAAATCCCTTACCACTCACAGAGTTCTGGAATGGTGGAACGTATGAATAGAACACTTAAGAATACACTAGTTAAAGCCATACAAATGTCAGGAAAAATGGGGACAGAAGTATTGCCCACTATATTAATGAGGCTAAGAGCTACCACAAACTGGACAACCAGATTAACCTCTTATGAACTGATGCTAGATGGGCAATGCAATTACCGGAAAGCATCATATCAGGTGGGACCGATGTAGACCCACTAAAAGATAAAATCAGAAGATATGTTTTAGAATTAAGCGCTTAACTAAAAAGTTGCGCAAATTAGTAAAAGATAATCAAGAAGGAAGAGACACACAGAGAGCTTGAAATGCTCTCTGACATCCCAAAAGTAGGAAGTCACATCCTAGTAAAAACATTACCTAAAAAAATCCAGGGTTTGCACCAAAATGGAATGGACCATATGAAGTTATAATTAGTGGAGACACCTGTGCCTCTGCCAGAAACATTGGACCCAGTTAAAATTACAGAAAAAAAAATGAATGAATTAAGGTGTTAATGTTATTGGCAAAGATTTAGGCACATATTGCCATCAACAAAATGGACTTATCAGTGGTTATCATTTTGGATGCAACTTCTTAATCATTCCCTCACAGAAATTCTTTACTTTCTTTTGGTGTAAGTGTGTAATGTGTAATTTCCTCAAGCCTTGTACCTTGTGCTTCTCTTAGGAACTTCTTAAGTGGTGAAGGATCAGTTAGCTGGCTGGGATTAAGATGGTCCCAGGACAGATAAACCCCATGATGACTGTGTTTCAGATTGCATTTGTTGTGCAGTTTCATGGGTTGCTTTCTCCTTTCCTCCATTGTAGACATCTGAAAAGACTAGCAGTAGATATCTACTATGCCAAAAGACTGTAACAGTGAGTACATTCCTGCCAGATCACCACTTGCTGTGCATAATAGCAAATAATTGACAGAAAAGCAGGTTATCTGCAACCATTCATATCCATGACCCCTGAAACTTGGTTGTCTGTAACCATTTGAAATCATGGAAAGCAGAAGATAGCCAGATGGCTCTCAATCTCCATTTTGCCCCAATGTTTTCTTCTTAAAATCTAGATTTAGATACAGAATGGTTACCTTTCTTATAATGGTCCTTCCCTAAAGAAGCATTCTTGCTATGCTGAGCCCTCTGCCCTTTATCCATCCATAAATCCACATTGGTTGTTCATTCCACTTTACCCTTTCTGTTATTTGAAGACAATGTACTGCTCTCTCTTTCTCTTCAACTCATTTAACTCTATCCCTTTCATCTCTGTCCTCCAGCAATATGCCTTTCTGATGTCCTTCCATGACACCTCAGCATATTTTTTCTATGATTTGTTCTAAATTTGAGCTGCTTTCAAATGAGGCTACAGCCTTGGACCATTATAACTGTCCCAATGCAGGAACTATCTCACTCCACCCTCACTCCGTTGATCATCTCACTGAACTTGCTCTTCTAAGCATAACTTCTCTAATCTCCATTCCAATCTCCTCACTTCTTTACTGATTGCCATTTTTCTATAAATTATAATGTCCCACCCTGCCTCTCCAGAATGTTTGCATCCTTACAAACAAGACTCTCTCCATCTATTACGTGATGATGATTGAATCTACAACATCCAGGCATTGGCAGAAATTTGGTCTACATTTCACAATTACTTTGCACTGAATGAAAACTCTCCAGTTGGCTGATCAGTCCATCCCTGGCTCAAACTACCTCAGGAGTGATGTAGCCCTTAACACTAGGAGCAAGATTTTGAAACCCTGCTAATACCAGGAATAGAAGCTGGCAAGAATGAAAAAGAATGCCACTCTCCATCTCACATCTACTCCATTTTCCCAAAGGTAGGATAGGAAATACAGAACAGCAGAAATACCAGATCATATATGGGAGAAAACAAATTAAACCACTTAAGGCCAATTGAAGATAATCCGGTGACATTTTCCAGTGAGGCTCCAGTTTCACCAGAGGTGATGGGAGCCAAATTCGCTGCCTAGAGGTGGTTTTCTGCCAGTAGACCGAATTGAGGGATGGGGGAAGCACTTCAGGCAGACTTAGATGTCTCCCTTGCTGCCTGTGTACAGCAGCAATCATAGATTATTCGATAGGCGGGCTTCCTCTGCTTACCTTCTCACTGTGATGACTTGGCTGTAAAAGTCATTTTTGATTTACATCTTGTTAAAGTCATAAAGGATGATGAAGAGACGTCCTCTCTTGAAACATTGGCTCTGTTCTCTCTCCACAGATGCTGTTAGACCTACTGAGATTTTCCAGCATTTTCTGTTTCAGATTCCAAATTCCGCAATATTATGTTTTTATCTTAGGATTACGTCACATTTGATGCATGACACAGAAGCAGGCAATTTGGCCCAGTCACAAAGGAAAATGAATCTGGTGGTTGGAGATCAATCATCTCAGTTCCAGAACATCACTGCAAGGTGGTGTCCTAGGCACAACCATCTTCAGCTGCTTCAGCAGAAAGACAGGAGTAGAAATGTTTGTTGATGATTGCACAATGTTCAGCACCATTTCTGAGTCTTCAGAAACTGAAGCCATCTGTGCAGATGGGATGAAGAGTTATCTTAGAGGAATATATGAAATTGTTCCCTCACAATCTCATGTGTTTCAATAAGTTCACCTGACGTTCTTCTCAATTCCAATGTGTATAGGCCCAATCTGTTCAACTCTTCCTCTAAGATAACTCTTCATTCCAGGAATCAGTCGTGTGAAACTTCTCTGAAATGTGTCTAAAACAGCAAGACCTGAACCAATTTCAAGCTTGGACTGATAAGTGACAAGTGAAATCTATGTCACAGAAGTACCAGGCAATGCCCATCTCCAACAAGAAAAAAATCTAACCATTTCCCCCAACATTCAATTGTATTGTGATCGCAGAACCCCCATCCTGGGAGTTATCATTAACCAGAAACTGAATTAGACTAACACATAAATACTGCGGCAACTGGAGCAGGTTAGAAATTGGAAATTCCGTGGTGAGTAATTCACTTAATGCTACCCTAATATCTATAAGGCACAAGTCAGGAGCATAATGGAATATTCTCCATTTGCCTGAATCAGTGCAATTCAAGAAACTCAACACCATCCAGGACAAAACAATGTAACTGACTGGCAATCCATCCACCACCTGAAACATGCACAAAGGCAGCAGTGTGTAAGATCTACATCATGGAACATAGAAACATTGAACATTACAGCACAGAAACAAGCTTTTTGACCCTTTTTGGCTGTACCAAACCATTTTTCTGCCTAGTCCCACTATCTCACCTGGATCATATCCCTCTCATTCATGTACCTGTCCAAATTTTTCTTATATGTTAAAAGTGAGTTCGCATTTACTATTTCATCTGGCAGCTCGTTCCACACTTCCACCACTCTTTGTGTGAAAAAGCATCCCCTAATATTCCCTTTAAAGTTTTCCCCTTCATCCTTAACTCGTGTCCTCTAGTTTTTTTTTTCTCTCCTAGCCTCAGTGGAAAAAGCCTAGTTGCATTCCTTCTATTATACCCATCATAATTTTATACACCTCTATCAAATCTCCCCTCATTCTTCTACGCTCCAAAATACATTAAAAGTTTGGAACTGCAGTTTCAAATATTGGAAGTAACTCTCAGGTGGAATAGTAAGCTGAATTGCACAACTGTCTGACCATTGAATTCTTCCAAGAAATCGATCATAATTTGCTGAAGGTACATTGGAAAGTTTGAAAAGTGCTGTTTTTGTACTTCATCAGATCGACTAATGGTTTTGCATCCTTTTGCCACTCTATTACTAGAAAGGAGAGAGCAACTGCATTCAACCTTGTAGTTGTATTTGAAGTAAAGTTGTAGGATATGCGTGAACTGTCAATCATCATCTACCAAGACAGCCAGCTGAAGGCCTGGTCCCACTCCCCTAAGAGTGGCTGACTCAGAGTCTTAATTCTAGCCGCAAGAATTTTGTAATTGGCATACTGAGACTTGCAAGAATTGGGTTATTGTCTGATATACAACTTCATTAACCCCTTTTTCCCTAGCATTCTTACAGAGCTGATTGCTTGATGCAATGCCTATATATAAAGATTATGAGAGTTAATTATTTCCAAAAGTTTGGTTTAAAATATACTTAAGCCATTTGTAAATGTTTTGTTTCTTGCCTTTGTTTTGTACATGGAAGAATCATTTCCTTCTAGTCAAACAGTGCATGTTTTCTCCATTGTGCTTCTTAAAAAGTGACCTGTTAATATCTAAGATGAGTCAGGATAGAGGGATAGTCTGAACTATGAACATCAATGATCACTGTTACTGTTGGTCTTACTGGGTGAAAATGTGATTTTCAAAAAGGGAAAGCTAGCTCTTGTGAATCATGAGAACAAGACCAGTCTTTTCATCTCAATGCTATTCTTGTATTCGACCAGATAATGCCTGACCTTATTGCTTGACACGATTACCAACAAAATTCTATCGATCTCAATTTTGAAAATTTTAATTAATCTAGCATCTACAATCTTTCAAGGAAGAGAGTTACAGTTGTCTGCTACCCTTTGTATGAGAAAGTGTTTCCTGATTTCACTCTTGAATGGTCTAGCTGTATTTTTAAGATTAAGGCCAATTGTACTGAATTCCCTCTGGAAATAGATTCCCTATATCAACCATGCTGTTCTCCTTTAATACTTTAAACACTTTGATTGGCTCACCCATCAAAGGCAAAGGGATTCAACCCTATAAGGCTCAATTTTAACTCACTCAAAATCCCTTTCACGTTTACAGAGTTGATATTAAATCGATTCAAGTTTAAGCAATCTGCCCTCATGATTCAACCATTTAGTAATCCCCTGACTTATTGGATGAATCTACACTGTGTAAGTTACAAGGTCATTATATCCCTTCTGAATTCTGGCCCAGAACTGATGGCAGTACTCCTGATGGGGTTGACCAAGGCTCTGTAAAACTAAAGCAAAAGTTTCTTACTTTTGTACTCCAACTCTTTGAGATAAAGACCAACATTCCACTAGTCTTTCTGATGATTTTTTGTGTACCACTTTTAGTGATTTAGACACCCAAATCCCCTTCTTTTGGAAGATGAGCACAGAAAGCCAAATTCCTGTTCCCAAATACAACATTTCCTATTTTCATTGGGTAGGGAATGGTGGTGGGGTAGGGCTGGGATTTTGGCATCGTTAATTCTTTGGCATGTGTGGTTCATAGAGATAGCTGGCCACTTAAATCATCAGCTGTCTCAAGTCAAATTAAATTTTGACATTAGTGTGGGATCTAACATTTGCTGAGCATTCCAAGTCAGGCCTGTTCTTTGTGCATTTCCTTGGATAGCCAGGATAAGATTTAGATAAGATACCCCAGGCCTCTTTAGATAAGATACCCCATGTACAGTTACCTTCATGTGCTTTACTGCTCCAGAGTTGTCAGGAACTTAACTCCAAACGTCTTCCTGTCACCCATGGGAGTAGGAGGGTGAGGTTTCAAGTCTATCAGGGCAATCTTTTTGTTGCCTCTGCAAGGAAAAGCTTTGTGATTTTGGAGAGTACATTGTGCTTTGTGTGAGGGAGCATAGGAAGATAGACATAGCACCTTCTTACATAGATGCCAGCCACTATGTGTTACCAGAGCCTAGAGGGATGCCCGAAGGTCAGGAAGAAGGGACTGCAGCAACAGGAAGGCTGAGCTGAGGGAGGACAACCAGGTTTTATCCTGTGGGAGAGTATACAGACCAAGGAAATATATCTCAATACGGAAAACCAAAGGAAACAAGGCCAAAGGAGACAAAAAACAGAAAATACTAGAAAATCTCAACAGGACTAACAGCAATGGAGAGAGCTGTCTTCTCTCTCCAGAGATGCTGTCAGACCCCTGAGATTTTTCAGCATTTTCTGATTTTGTTTCAGATTCCAATATCCACAGTAATTTACTTTTACCTTAAGCCAAAGGAAACTTAGGTTTAGCTTAGAGATTGTGATGAACATCTGTTGTATGGTCCAGCAGCAACAGGAGCCACAATCCATCAACATCAAAACCCTGCTTCTGGTTCTTTACAGGACACCTCAGGAGACCTTGTTGCTTTATCCAGTCAGGAGCATATAGCTGCATTAAGGTAATGACTAATGCCCTGTTTGCTTCTGCGGGTAGTACATTAGTTTCCCTATTTTGGCATCTCAGATGAGAGAGCAGTGACCTTTGTCCACACTACAGACTTCTCTATAGTACAGAATGTCACAAATTGCATCCTTGTTACAATAAGGACCCCCAACTCAGCACCTTCGCCACTCAGAGCTCTTTCAGTTTTAATCAGTGACCAAGTGGACCTAATGTGTGCATAGTTTCCTTCATTCTTAAGAGTTCATAACTTCCCCTCTATTTCAGCCATCAAAGTAGATCAGTGGATGTCAACTGTTTCAAGTTCAAAAATAACAGTGCTTTGTCATAAACAAAAGCAAAAAAATTGCTCAAAAAACTCAGTAGATTTGGCAGCATCTGTGAAGAGAGAAATAGAGTTATCGTTTTGAGTCTGAATGACTTTTTCAGATTCAAAACCTATACATGCTGATTTGAATGCATGTTGAATGCAGGTAAAGATTATTATACATGATGAGAACACACTTTGCTGTTGCAATTCCTTGAATGAACTATTGTCTATTCTGGCCATCGTTTAAAGTCACATTTACAGGGTAAATAAAAGATAAAAGGAACATCTCAGTGCTTGAGCCTTTGGCCTTGCAGTCTTGTGTGCTACAGTAAGAAGTCTTAGAACACCAGGTTAAAGTCCAACAGGTTTTATTTGGTAGTAAATGCCTCTAGCATTTCAGGGTTTGCCCTTTTGTCAGGTGACTCGAACAGTGTTCATTCATCCGTTGTCATAGCATCTGCATAGTCTCCTTGGTCACTAGTGGTGTGCCGCCGGGCTCAGTATTGGGACCTCTTCTATTTGTAATATATATAAATGACTTGGAAGAAGGAGTAAGTGGAGTGATCAGCAAGTTTGCAGACGATACAAAGATGGCTGGACTTGCGGATAGTGAGGAGCATTGTCAGGCGATGCAGCAGGACATAGATAGGCTGGTAGCTTGGACAGATAGATGGCAGATGGAATTCAATCCTGATAAATGCGAGGTGATGCATTTTGGGAGAAAGAATGTAGGGGGGAGGTATATGATAAAGGGTAGAGCTATTAAGCGTATAGAAATGCAGAGGGAGCTGCGGGTGTAGGTGCACAAGTCTCTGAAGGTGGCAGAGCAGGTGGAGAAGGTTGTGAACAAAGCATATAGTATGCTAGCCTTTATAGGAAAGGGGATAGAATACAAGAGCTGGCCTTTAATGTTGCAGTTGTATAAAACATTGGTTAGACCTCATTTGGAATACCGCGTCCAGTTCTGGTCACCTTACTACCGGAAGGACGTGGAGACTTTGGAGAGAGTGCAGAGCAGGTTTACCAGGATGCTGCCTGGTATGTAAGGTCTGAGTTATGAGGAGAGGTTAGGCAAATTGGGACTGTTTTCCTTCGAAAGACGTAGACTTAGAGGAGATCTGATAGAGGTGTACAAGATTATGAGGAGTATAGATAGAGTAATCAGGGTTAAGCTTTTCCCTCCGATGGACTCGAATAGCACGAGGGGTCACGGGCTTAGGGTGAGGGGGATAAGGTATAATTTGGATGCTAGAGGGAGTTTTTTCACACAGAGGGTGGTGGGGATATGGAATGCCCTGCCAAGTAAAGTGGTGGAGGCAGGCACTCTGGAGTTATTTAAGAAATACTTAGATGGGCACATGAACAGAATGGGAATAGAGGGGTATAGAAAACTGATTTAAAATAGGGATCATGAGCCTTGGGAGTCCCTGGGAAGTGTGTAAATAGATGATGATATTGATGTACTTGTTTTTATCCTACAGGTGCTTTGGTCCACCTTGTTGTCTAACAAGGGGCATACACGTGATGGGTCGTGGGAGGGCTGCTCTTGGATTTTTTTCGAGAGTATCCCAGTGCTTCACATCGTTAGTATACGCCTGACCTGGACCATTTGATGGGCAACACGACAGCTCAGTGACTATCACTGTGCTGTGCAGATACATGCACTTGGGCCTGTGTCTGTGGAGTTTGCACATTCTTCCCGTGCTTGTGTGGGTTTTCTCCGGGTGCTCCGGTTTCCTCCCACATCCCAAAAATGTGCTCTTAGGCTAATTGGAAAGACAAATTCTCCTTAAGTTGTCTCAAATTTGGTTTTTAATACACAGATCTATAAACATTGACAGGGATCACGGGTAGAGTGGGAACATCGGGGTGGCAGCACGGGCTCGTTGGGCCGAAGGGCCTGTTTCCGTGCTGTTTTCTTCTTTGTTTTTTGTTCTTTTTTCAATGTACTATGCCTCAGGGCATCCTTTTTTCCAGCGTATCCCGTAGACAACGTTGGCTGAGTTGCAAAAGTATGTACCATGTATCTGGTGATGGTGTTCTTACATGAGATGATGGCATCCGTGTCGATGGTCCAGCATGTCTTGCAGAGGTTGCTGTGGCAGAGTTGTGTGGTGTCGTGGTTGCTGTTCTCCTAAAGGCTGCATAGTTTGCTGCAGACAATGATCTGTTTGACATTGTGTGGTTATTTGAAGACAAGAAGTTGGAGTGTGGGGATGGTCTTGGCAAGAAGTTCGTCTTCATTGATGTTGAAGGCTCTAGAAAAGATGTCGTAGCTTCTCCACTCTGGCGAAGTATGGGATGACGAAGAGTAGTCTACTCGCCATGTCCATGTTTGTTTCCTGAGGAGGCCTTTCAGTGTGGCGTGTCAGAACTGTCAGTCAATTAGCCAAGTGCCATATCCTGTTCTTATGAGGGCATCTTTCAGTGTCTGGAGGTGTCTGTTGCGATCCTCCTCATCTGAGCAGATTCTGTGTATACAGAGGTTTGTCCATAGTGGATGGCTTCTTTAATGTGTTTAAGGTGGAAGTTGGAGCAATGGAGCATCATGGGGTTATTCGTGGGCTTGTGGTACAGTGAAGTGCTAAAGTAACCGTCTTTGATGGAGGTGCGCGTGTTCAAGAATGCAATGGATTTTGGATAGTCATCTGATGGTGGATGGGATTTGTTGATGTCATCATATAGTTATTTCAGTGGTTGTCCACCATGCATCCAAAGGAAGAAAATGTCATCGATGTATGTGGTGTATAGCATCAGTTGAAGGTCCTGTGTGGTGAAGAGGTCTTATTCAAACCTGTGCATGAAGATGTTGGTATATTGAGGTGTGAATATGGTTTCCATGGCTGTTCCATGTGTCTGGATGAAGAACTGTTGTGGTCCAGGATGAAGCAGGTGAGTTGTAAAATTGCATTTGGAGATTGGCAGTGTAAGCATTGAGTACTGAGGCAGTCGCGCCAATGCCATCGTCATGGGGGATGCTGGTGTAGAGTGCTGAGACATCAATTGTGACGAGGAGTGTTCCTGTTTCAACTGCTCCACATGTGCTGAGTTTCTGTAGGAAGTCCATAGTGTCACTGGGGGTTCTTTGTACAATGGTTTCAGGATGCCCTCAACATAGGCAGAGAGGTTCTTGCACAAGGTCCCATTGCCTGATATGATGGGACAACTGGGTGTGTTTGCGTTCTGTATCTTCTAGTGCAGTTGTGATCTCCAGTGCAGGAAGTACGTGGAATGAGAGCTCAGAGGGTGCTCTGAAGGACTGGATCAAAGGTCTTGATCAGCCTGTTGAGTTGACGGGTGTGTTCTTTGGTTGGATCTGAGGGTAACTGTCTATAGTGTTCCCCGTTGTTCAGTTGTCAAATCAGTTCTTTGTAGTAATCCATTCTGTTCAGTATGACAATGGCCCCTCCTTTGTCTGCTGGTTTGATGACAACATTGCAGTTGGTCTTCAGAGCACAGATGGTGTTGCACTGTGCTTGGGCGATGTTCAAGGCTGTCTTGTGAGTGCGGCTGATGAATCTAATGTTGACATACCTCCTGATGGGTTGGGCATACATGCAAAGTTGAGGGCAGCGGCCTTCTGGAGGAGTCCAATTCGACTCTTTCCTCTTTGGTCGCTGCACTGCAGATCTCTCTGTTGGCTGTTCCTGTTCATTGACTGCTTCATTGTGTTCGCTGTTGACCTCTTCGGGTTTGGGTAAGAACTCCTGCGGCCTCATTCGCCTGATGAATTCCTCTGCATGTGCTGAAACACTGTTAGAGTCTGTTTTGGTGGTGGGGCAGAAATTGAGCCTTTGGCTGGGAACTTTGATTAAACGCAGAGGGATTCATCAGGCGATTGAGGCTGTGGGAGTTCTTACACAAACCCTAAGAGGCCAACAGTGAACACAATGAGCCAGCCAATGAATCGGAATAGCCGACAGAGAAATCTGCAATGCAACAACTGAAGAGGAAAAGGTCCAATTGGACTCCTCCAGAAGACCACCGTCCTCGACTTGACATGTATGCCCAAGCCATCAGGAGGTGCGTCAATGTCAGATTCATCAGCTGCACTCACAAGGCAGCCCTGAACATCACCCAAGTACAACACAATGCCATCCACACTCTCAAGACCAAATGCAACATTGTCATCAAATCAGCAGATAAAGGAGGGGCCATCATCATATTGAACAGAATGGATTACTGCAAAGAAGTGTACCGATAGTTGAACAACAAGGAACGCTACAGACACTTACCTGCAGATCCGACCAAAGAACATACCTGTCAACTCAACAGACTGATCAAGACCTTTGATCCGGATCTTCAGAGCACCCTCCGTGCTCTCATCCCACGTACTCCCCGTGTTGGAGATCACGACCGCCTGTAGTTGATATACAAGGCCAACACGTCTGGCTATCCTATCATATAGGGTAATGGAACTCTTTACAAGAACCTGTCTGGCTACAAGGAGGACATCCTGAAACCCATTGTACAAAGAATCCCCAGTTTTTGTCGTGAACTACGGACTTCCTACAGAAACTCAGCACATATGGAGCAGTTGAACCAGGAGCACTCCTCATCATAATGCATGTTGCATCACTCTACACCAACATTCCCTTTGATGATAGCATTGCTGCAACTGCCTCAGTACTCAACGCCAAAACTGCGAATCTCGAGATGGAATTTTACAATTCATCTGTTTCATCCTGGACCACAATGTCTTCACCTTCAACAATCGGTTCTTCATTCAGACACATGGAACAGCCATGTGGACCAAATTTGCACTTCAATATACCAACATCTTCATGCACAAGTTCAAACAAGACCTCTTCACTGCAGGGGACCTTCAACCGATACTGTACACTAGATACATTGATGACATTTTCTTCCTTTAGACTCATAGTGAACCATCACTGAAACAACTATATGATGATGTCAACAAATTCCATTCCACCATCAGACTTACCATGGACTACTTAGACACACGCATATCTATCAAGGACGGTCACCTCAGCACTTCACTGCACCACAAGCCCACAGATAACCTCATGATGCTCCACTTCTCCAGCTTCCACCCTAAACATGTTAAAGAAGTCATCCTCTATGGACAAGCCCTCTGTACAGGATCTGCTCAGATGAGGAGGATTTCAACGGACACCTCCAGATGCTGAAAGAGGCTCTCATAAGAATAGGATATGGTGCTTAACTCATCAATTGACAGTTCAGACGCACCACAGTGAAAAACCTCACCGACTTCCTCAGAAGACAAATATGTCAGAAGCCCATTTCGGTGTCAAATACGGCACCAAGTTTGTGCACAGTGTGACTCGGCCTCAGACATTCGTCAGGGATGCGATGTCACAGAATTTTACCCATCACTGATAGCGAGAACACGGGAAGGTGATAAAACAGCAGGGAACCATGTCAGGATCCCTGTGCACCTTGTTACTCCTGGTATTCAGTCCCCTACCATGTTAGGTTATATCCTTCCCACCAGCACTAGCAAATTGCATCATGAGGACAATGGCCTCAGCTCTGTTGAATTACAACCAGTCGAGCCTTTATAAGTTCCACCTCCTCCTGATCTGGTCCCATGTCATAATTGAAACAATGTGCATTTCATTGTTGCTTGACCATGGTTCAAGATGTGATTTTGCCTTTGTGGGACAAAATGCCCAGTTTAATTGCAGCAGGGTCTTAAACAACTAACAGAGTCACCCAATAAGACAAGCACATTATTTCTGCCATGCCAAACCTTGCTCTTAAAACTAGGAGCAAAGAGTTGCATATTCTGAACCATAATCACACAAAGTATACTTTAATTTATCATTATTTTGGGATTATTACATCCATGGACAAGACATAAAATCACTCCCATTTTCTATCAGGTTCAAATTGCTTTGCACTTACAATTATCTGAAGCTGAGCTGTCAGTGCTTGAGTAATTTCTGCATTGCACAAGATTCATGTAGTCCATGGAAAGTATAGGTACTTGAAAATCAAACAACAGTTTGAGCTTTAAACCTGTTTGTCAACTTAAATTATTTGAACTTGAGCATCTCGATGTTTGTTCTAACTTTATATATAATTGTAGTAATGTGTTTCAAGGCTTGCTACAATAGGCAAGGTTTCTGTGGTGCTGTGATACTCAGTTAGTGGTTATCAGGGCTATGTGTAGATCTTTGCTCATCCCGATCAGTATTTCCCATGTGCAACCTTACAAGGGCAGAATTGTATTCATGTTCTTTGTAGCTCAATTCATTTGGTTTGCTTAATAGGTATTAAAAAATTCTTTTACGGCTACCAGGATAAAAATTAATATAACGTGGCTTTACACTGATAATGCTAGCAGAGAGAATTTAAATGACAAAAAAGATAATCGTTTTTCATTAACGAGAATAAAAAAGCTGAAATTGAAATATGTTACTGGCGTGCAGCCAGTTTTCTACGATGCATTGGCGTAGCAGGATTTTAATCGAAAAATCATCCTTTTTGTCCTTTTCTTTCAGGGAAGTACCTCTGCTAGCAAATCAAGAGTCTGCACTCCCAAAGCCTGTAAGTACAATAGCAGCACGTTCCTAAATGAACTGTGCATTATATAGGCTGGTTTTATGACAAATATTTAGTATAGGAATGAATCTGATATTTAGAGCTTCTTTTTGGATCTTTTCTCTAGTTTTATTTGTCCAGCTACTAACAACACCATTCATATTTACAATGAAATCATTCAATATTTTAACACCTGGTTCTCTTCATCACTGTCCCATCCTATTCCTTTTGGTAGAGAAATGGACTGTGAATTACCTGTGGCTTCCATTGCCAAAGCTGCTTCATGGCTTAACCAACAGGAAGGGCAGAGGTGAAATAGTATTGTCCATTTCCAGCTCATGTTTCAGTTTCAGTTCATGTTCAGTTCATGCACATGCCTACATGATTCTACCTACAGATTGATTAAATCCCCAAGCGCTAATAATTTCCTTTGCCAATTTTTGAGAAAGGCAAAAAAAACAGAGACATATGGCCATTTCAGGCATCTTTTGGCAAAAAAGTCTTTTTTGACTCTTCATTGGTAATCAAGCAAGTCCAGAAGATATAAGCATGTATTAAAGGAATGATTTGTACTTTCCCTTCCATTTGCAGGACTGGTGCAATTACTATTAGGCAAACTAGGCAGTCGTCTACATGGCAAATTTGGTTGAGTTACCAATTACAACCTTCCCTTCCCCTCTGTGCTCATTTACCTACCAATTGTAACATCTCATTCCCTTCCATGCTTACAGTCCTACCAATCAAACCTATCCTTCCCATCCATGCTCATTAATCCACTAATAACAGCTTTTCCTTTTCTTGTTCTACACTAACAACAGGTTGATTTTCACATTGTCTCTTTCTTCTCCATGTGCTCATTGGCCAACCAAACGTAGCTTTGCCTTTCCTTGCCCCCTCCATTATGTGCTCAGTGATTGTCCAGTTTCCCCCCCTTTTTCTGCTCTTTGCTGCCATGAGCTGGGTTCCTAAGGATTCTGCATTTTCAACCAATCAGAAAGTAGCTGGGTGATCTCATGGTGATCCAATATTGAGGTCTCAGAAGAAGTGCCGGAATGCGTGATTTTAGTGGGTGATGCCAAGGGACCATAATGTTGCAGAACAGTGAGAGACTGAGACTGGAGTGAGGACAGGCTGAGGGTAACAACTTTTACCTGTTGTGTGAGAATGGGATTAACGTGGAGCAAGTGTTAGCACATTTTACTATATTATTTTCAATTGTTAATTGGAGGGGAGGAGGGACACGGGAGCATGAGGTTCACTGGGGAACCTAATACTCTTGTGTTGGCTCTGCCCCTAAGCTGTGATCACATATCTGTAAAGTGATCTAACACCTTCTTGAAGTACTGTAAGGAATTAGTTTCCATTCCCATCTCTAATATCCTGTCCTAGTGGTCTATTGCCCTTGGGAAATATAAGACTTTCAAGCATCCAGCTTTCAAAACTCCAGCCATTCCTCAATTTGTCTCAGGTCTACTGTGTCATAATGCATCAAACACCTGAGAGGAGATTTTCCTGGATCTGTGCCTGGAAAATCAGGTGGATAAGAAGTGCACACATTTTGGCTGATTATACTTCTTTGAGGTGCCTTTGAACATTTTACAACATTGAATATGCACTATAAATGCGAACCGATTCTATTAACTACTTGTAGTCTGAACCATTTAGCTATTCAAAATTTATTAAGCCTGGGTGATGCAGAATTAAACCAAAGGTAGAAATTAGTATTTTATTGTTCTTTCAAGAGATATGGGTGCCACTTGTCAGACCAGTATTTGTTGCCCATTCTTAATTTAAGTGGTGCACCTCTTTGAACCATTGCAGTCCATGGCAAGTAGGTAGGCCCAAAGTGTGATTAGGGAAAGGCTTTCCAGGTTTTTGACAAGAGACAGTGAAGGAACAGTGGTATAATTCAAGCCAGGATTGTGTGTAGCTTGGAGGTTTAACCTTTGCAAGGTTAACTGGACATAGTGTAACTTTGTCTTTTCCAGTTCTTAGGTCAATGCTAAGTGATCTGTCTGGTTTTATTCTTTTCTGACTTTTTTGTAGCCAGAGAATTGCTAGGTTATTTAAGTGTTAATCACATTGTTGTACTTTGGAGTCCCAGGTGGGCCAGACTAGATAAGCAGGGCAGATTTCCTTGCCTTAAGAGAACCTCATGCATTTTTATGGCAATCAGCCATCATCTTGAGAGTAGTTTTTTATATTGCAAATGTGTTGATTAATTGAATTTAAATTCCACCAGCTGTATCCCCCTGGATTTACCAATTTGATAAAGGAGACATCAAACGAGCGTTCAGCCCCTTATTTTCATTCATAAAGGGAATAACACATACTTCAGGCACGAGCCCTCAGCAACTCATCTGGCACTTATACCAATAAGACAGACCTTCTAGCTCAGAATGTGATTAGAGCTGAATCTGAAGAGCTGCCTGCCAAATGATATGCTTTGCTGCCTATTTACATTTGCAAAATGGGGGAAAAAAAGTCATCAAATTTCTGGACCTAAGGATTAGCATTAGCATTAGCAATAGCAAAATGAGAATTAAAACATACTTTAAAAAAATCCCTCCAACTAACTGAAACACAAAAACAGTCCATACACCCTTTGAATTTTTTCCAGCATTTCCCATATTGTAGATTTTGCACATCTATTACTATTTAGAACAAGGAACAGTACAGCACAGGAACAGGCCCTTCGGCCCTCCAAGCTTGCATCGCTCATGCGCCCAACTAGACCATTCATTTGATCCCTCTATTTCTAGTCTGTTCATGTGGCTATCTAGATAAGTCTTAAATGACCCCAGCGTGTCCGCCTCAACCACATTGCTTGACAGTGCGTTCCAGGCCCCCAACACCCTCTGTGTAAAATACGTCCCCCTGACATTTGTGTTGAACCTTACCCCCCTCACTTTGAACTTGTTGACCTCTTGTATTCGTCACCTCCGACCTGGGAAAAAGCTTCCCACTGTTCGTCCTGTCTATGCCCTTCATAATTTTATACAGCTCTATTAGGTCACCCCTCATCCTCCGTCTTTCCAGGGAGAATAACCCCAGTTTGCCCAATCTCTCCTCATAGCTAAGACCCTCCATACCAGGCAACATCCTGGTAAACCTTTTCTGTACTCTTTCCAAAGCCTCCACTTTCTCCTTTCTCTTTATTGCACAATGCAGGACTTTCAGTGCATCTGCATCTGTGACATCAAAAAGTTTCTCTGACTATTTCTTATTTCAGTTATTTATTTCAGCCATGACATGCATATCATAGATTAATGTGAACTTTGCTGTTCCATCTCTTCAATCATCACATCATTCCATAGCATGACTGGGAATCTGGGCCAACATCTGTTCTTATTTTTTTCAAAATTAACAGTGGTTATGCATTCCATTTGCGACCTCAATCATCAAGAACATGAGTTTGGAAGCAAATAACTAAAGTGTTCTCATTAGTATATTTTTAAAAGACTTAAATTAATGGGTTACCACCTGTTTTATAATAGAGGACAATAGAATGTCATCAAAAGCATTGCACATTGTCACCAAATGTAATCTGTTATAATTTCTAGGCTGCAGTTATTGGCTGAGAAATAGGTTGGTGCCAGAACAGGTAGTCACAAATTACATCTGATCTTGGCTCTCATTTTCATAGAATTTACAGTTCTATGCTAAAGTTTATGCTCCATGCAAATATCCTTCCAACTTACTTCATCTCACCTATCAGGTTATCCTTCCAATCCTTGCTCCTACATATATTTCCCCAGATTCCCTTAAGTATGACTATGGCTTCTTGATCGCTCAGTGCAGATCATATCGGGGTAGAGGAAAAGGTGGTAAAGGGCTGAGCAAAGGTGAAGCCAAACAACACTGCAAAGTACTCTGCAACACTTTGGCAGAACCCAATTTGGATCTAAAGAAGGACAATGAGGTAGCTCTGTCATTGGCGAATGCAGAGAAAGGAATTCAAGAACCACAGGGAATAGCAATGTCCTTCGATTGGGGGAGGCCTTTATGCAATATCCATCCCTCAACTGAGAATGATGGTATCAGTAAAATATTCCAACATTTCTTGCAGCAGTGGAGCCCAAGTTGCATCACCAGGTAGTCAAGGGAAATTAGGGACAGTCTTCAGACACCAAGGAAGCTTATTCCAGAAGGTTGTAGATACCAGATAACAAATTATTGCAAGTGCTACAGAAGACCACAATGATGGCTAAGAGAAAGGGAGTCAAAACGTGTGCTATTTCGAAAAAAGGCCAAGTATCGCCAAGCCAGCCATTCAATGACTGGCTTGCTGCAGGACATAAAGTGCATTTCTAAGCTGATCCTTGAGAAGACTCTGCAGATTTTCCCAGACTTTAGTCCTGGGCTCAAAAATAGGATGTAAATTCAAATTTAATTATTGAAATCAGCTCCAGCTTTTCCAGGCATTGTAATTCTGACTCTATCTTTTCTAATAGGGAGAACAGAACTGTTCTCAATCTAAAGTACTTAAATGTAGTATCAGGGTCACTATAAAGCTTAGCTTTAGCTCCCCTTATTTTCCCAAGTTCTTCTTGGAAAACTTCAGGAGCCTAGACTAAAGATCTTCAGCCACTTTAGTCTGCTAGTCTCTCTGCATAAGACTAATTCCTTATTCCCATACAATGATGAGTGGAAGTCAAGCCGGCTGTTGCCTGTAAATCACTCCGATCGCTGTGGTGCCATTTATCTGCAAAGGTTCCCTGGCGGCCCAGCCTGGCTTTTGTGTTTCCTAAGTTCAGGAGTTGGATACCAGCCTGGAGGCAATTATATATCTGCTCCACAATAACAAAGACCACCCTCTGTAGCCACTTCCATTTTTGATGGGTGACCATTTACAAACACCTCCACCATTATGGCGCATCTTTTGTCATGGAGATGCAATTTAATTGCATTGTCCCTGGTTGTGGGTCTTTCTGCAAGGTACAGTCTGGAAAAGCCTTGGCCTTTTTTCGAAATAGCATGCGTTTTGACTCTCTTTCTCTTAGCCATGATTGTGGTCTTCTGCAATAATCTGTTATCTGGTATCTACAACCTTCTGGAATAAGTTTCCTAGTGTCTGAAGACTGTCCCTAATTTCCCTTGACTACCTGGTAATGCAACTTGGGCTTCACCGCTGCAAGAAATGTTGGAATATTTTACTGATACCATCATTTTCAGTTGAGGGATGGATATTGCATAAAGACCTCCCCCAATCGAAGGGCATTGCTATTCCCTATGACTCTTGAATTTCTTTCTCTGCATTCACCAATGACTGAAGTACCTCATTGTCCTTCTTTAGATCCAAATTGGGTTCTGCCAATAATTTACTTGGATTGTCACATTGTTAATTCCTCAGACCAGTCGATCTCACAACATGTTGTTCAGGGATTCCACTGTGCTCTGCCAACATTTGCAAGCTAGTCAGAAATTCAGTGACAGATTCCTTAGTGATTCAACCTGCCATGTTAAAGTGGTATCACTGGAGTATTATGGAAGATTTTGGGTCATAATAGCCTTAGTCATAAAGATTTTGGAGTCAGAGATGTCATATAGGTCAGGCTTTTGATTACACTGAAGATCAGGATCCTATTTGCTGACAGCAGGATCGTTTTTTGCTCCTTGTTCCCCTCCATACTATTGGCCTGAAAAAATTAACAACATGTGCTCTACATGCTGGGCTCTGTCTTCTATGTTTGCATCATAACTTCGAGTTTCCCAAAATGAGGCATGTTTTTACTAGAGGATTACTAGTCTGAATAGTAAAGTTGGTTGGGAAAGAAAAAAACTTGATTTACTCGTCATCAATGTAATAATCTTACCAAGGCCAGTCTTCCATCATTAATTACTCTACTATTTATAGTGTTATCTGAATGCCAATCAATGGCTACAGAGTGCAGATTGGTCCCAAATCTATCGACTTATGGAGAGAGATTGAGCATTTAGGCTCAATCTCTTGGAGTTTAGTAAAATAAGAGGAGATCTGTTTGAGGTATAGAAGATGATAAAAAGTTTTGATAAAGTACAGGTAGAATGTATGTTTCCTCCTGTGGATCAACAGGTCATAGTTCTAGGATAAGGGGTAGCAGACTTAAAACCAAGATGAGGAGAAATGACAGGGACGATTTTTCCCAGCCCGCTGCACTGCTCAAGTAATGCAGAGGGCTAAAAGACATCAGCAAGGGGCCTTAGGATTCGCAACCAGCATCCGGCTGATTGTAAGTCTCTCAGACCCTTTTTTCCAACATAATCTTCCTTGCACCAGAAATTAGCGCGAGGCTGATTACAATATTAAAATCTTAATTCCAATATCACTAGCGAGCCCGAGACAGTAGCCTCTGGGGTCACTAGTGTCTCTTCCACTAACCTGCAAGTCAAGTTGCCATCAATGGGGATTAATGCTGGTCCCCATCAACAGAGATCAGGCATGATCACCCTGTGGTTGCGTCACAGGCTATTGAGGCTCCCCTGGAAGGTCGGGGACAGTGGGGTGCCCATTGGACAGTGCCAGCCTAGCATTTGGCACTGTCCACTAGGTACTCTGGAAGTGCCAAGGAGGCAAGGTCTGCTGGAGGCAATGGGAGGAGCATAGGGTACGATTGATAGTGATGGGCGTGAACCTACTCCACAATTTGCAATGGGATTGATGGGAGACGAAGGGAGGAGGCAATCTGGACTGCACATGATGGTGGAGCGGGGGGAGATCGGGGCTGTATATGAAGGGTGTTGGGGTTGGCTCGGGCAGGGGGGGGGAATGGGTGCAGGGTGGAGGGGGTGTCAGTTAGGCCAAAGCAAGATCAGCCATGACTGTATTGAATGGCAGAGCTGGCTTGAGAAGCTGAACTGCCCACTTCATCTCCTAGTTCAGGCAGGTTGGGAGAGTCCTGTTGAACACTGACATCATGATGTCCACATTTTACCAGTGATGATGTAGCAGGAGAGCAGTTAAACTCAAACTCATTGAGCAGATACTTGCATTGAGCTGTCACTTGCATGCAATTCTGTGCACTTTTGTGTGAAGATCGGGATCAGGGGCTTTCAAATCCACAACAGAAGAAAGATGGTACCACTCAGGTGATGCTTCTGTGCTGCTTCTGGAGGCCAGCCTTATTGAGATGTTTGCTTGATTGACTTAAGTTGGAGGAGAGGGGAGCAAAGGACATTGCCAGTCTGTTGTGGCAGACCACTAAGAGTGGAAAGTTAAACTTCTGTTGAGCTCATATTGGCTGGGATTTTCTGTACATGTTCACAGTGGGCACTTTGACACATGAGAATGGAAAATATCTGAAAGAAGGTCAGAATTTTTTTTTACAGTATTATAGGATTAAATTGTAATTCTGCACACCAGCCTTCCATGATAGGTCCCATTTCCATACATCACGATACACTGGAAATGCCATTTCATGACACATGCATCTCATTACAAGGGTTCGTCGCAGGAATCACCCCTCACATTGCAACATCAGGACACATTGTTATGCAATTAGCACATCTTTCACAGCAGTACAGAGGTGACGTGGATTTGGTGACCTTCACTTCACCACTCAGTTTGAGATTAGTTCGCCTATCTTGCATCATGCAGCACTTACAGGAATTGTAGCAGCAGTATGTCGCTCTCAGGGGGTGTCACAGGTAAATCTCTACTATCAGACCAGTGATAAGGCAGGGTGGCTTTTAATGGGCTGCAGGCTTAGAGCTGGCTGCTCTCGAGAAGAGAGAAACCTACCTGAAGCATGGAAAGGGCTTGGATTTGGCTTGTACAGGGGAAGGGGGCAAGTGGACTGCAGGAAACGGTGTGTATTGGGATTATAGTGGGAAAAGTTGCACTCATGCACATGATCCAAGGAAAGGGTAAAGCAGGGGGCACTGTTATATGTTGATCAGTATAAGTGGCCCCAAAAGGAATAGGTGAGGTCCACATAGGCCATTGGCACATCCATTTTAAAATGTGGAGATAGTAGAATTACAATAACTATGGAAAGAACTGGGAGGGATGGGTCGAAGATAGCACTAAGATAAAGTTGAGTGTAAATGGTGGGTGTCCAAATAAAGACATGAGGTGGTCTCTTGTGTGAGAGAGAAATAAATGAGACTGAAAGGCTTGTTGTTACGATGAATACTATCCAGCAGAATGCTGGGGACATCAGAGAGTGAAGGCTGGCATCTGAAAATGGTATGACACATATCTTTCCTGCCCTCTTGAGGTCATTGTACCTCGTGGTTCCTGCCTCAGTGACTTCCTGTCATCCCTGTTTATTTAGGTGGCAGCCCTCTTCTAGCTGTCTATTGGAAATGACACTTCAAGCCTCACTGCAAACAGCATCACCTTCAGGAAAAATCATAGAAGGGGGCAGGGGCAGTCTTTTTGTGGCTTCTTTCAATGCTTCTTCATGCAGCCTTTCGAAACAATTTTGGTTGCAGCAATTCTGAATTGTGCTGGGTCCGTTCAAATAGAGATCTTTCCATTAGCAAGCGCAGGTTGTCAACATGCAAACACTGTGATTACTCAGACACCTAGAAAGGGATGCTAATATTGCAGCTGAGTTAAACAGCCATGTAAAGTTTTACAACACCAATTTTAAATCCAACCAATTTATTTGATCGTAAATCCGCGAGCTTTTGACACTATGTGCCTTCGTCAGGCAAATGCAGTGTTCTGATCTGCAGAGGCACTCATATCCACACAGACAGTTACAGATTGCTGATTAGAATGCGAATCCTTACATCTAACCTGCTATTCAAGTGTTAAAGTGGCTAACAATGTGTGTGAAGGGAATCCTGAGCATTGGTTAGAGAATTGTGTATTTTCTCCAGACAGCACAGTAAGTGAGGTTTTTTGCTAACCCAGGCAAGTTACGGGGGTTACAGATAGTGTGACATGAAGCCAAGATCCCTGTTAAGACCGTCTTCATGTGTGCGGAACTTGGCTATCAGTCTCTGCTCAGCAACTCTGCGCTGTCGTGTGTCACGAAGGCCCCCTTGAAGAACACTTACCCCCAGGTCGGAGGCCGAATGCCCATGACTGCTGAAGTGTTCGCCCACAGGAAGGGAACTGTTTTGCCTGGTGATTGTTGAGCGATGCTCATTCATCCGCTGTCGTAGTGTCTGCATGGTCTCCCCAATGTACCATGCTTCGGGATAAGCATGGTACATTGGGGAGACCATGCAGACACTACGACAGAGGATGAATGAGCATCGCTCAACAATCACCAGGCAAAACAGTTCCCTTCCTGTGGGCGAACACTTCAGCAGTCATGGGCATTCGGCCTCCGACCTGGGGGTAAGTGTTCTTCAAGGGGGCCTTCGTGACACACGACAGCGCAGAGTTGCTGAGCAGAGACTGATAGCCAAGTTCCGCACACATGAAGACGGTCTTAACAGGGATCTTGGCTTCATGTCACACTATCTGTAACCCCCGTAACTTGCCTGGGTTAGCAAAAAACCTCACTTACTGTGCTGTCTGGAGAAAATACACAATTCTCTAACCAATGCTCAGGATTCCCTTCACACACATTGTTAGCCACTTTAACACTTGAATAGCAGGTTAGATGTAAGGATTCGCATTCTAATCAGCAATCTGTAACTGTCTGTGTGGATATGAGTGCCTCTGCAGATCAGAACACTGCATTTGCCTGACGAAGGCACATAGTGTCGAAAGCTCGCGGATTTACTATCAAATAAATTGATTGGACTTAAAATTCGTGTTGTAAAACTTTACTGAGTTTACCCCAGTCCAACGCCAGCATCTCTACATCATTAAACAGCCATGACAAAGTCAGCTGCTGAAATGACAATGTTCCTAAGCTGCAAGCAGGTTCATTCAGAGAAAATCTCTTCCTGTTTGTCTCTGACTGTAAAAGTTCTGACAATAACAGTAATAGCTACCATGGCATCAGACTATCACCAAACTAAAACAAAGACAAACAGTGCTGGAAATCTCAAGTAAAAGCATTTCAGGCTGATGACCTTTCTAGTGCTGATGAAAGGTCATCAATCTGAAATGCTAACTATTTTCCTTTCTCTTCACAGATGCTACCTGATCTCCTGAGTATTTGCAGCATTTTCTGTTTTCATATCATCAAAATAAGTCTGTTCACGAAACAAAAGAGGCAGCTGAATGTAAGAACTTCACTCCATTGTATTCTTAATGGTCTAGATAGTGAGTGTTTTTTACATTGTAACTGCTTTGACAAAAAGTGAGTGCACACTTCAGAATCTGTGTATAAGATGCAAGTCTATTCAGCTAGTCTTTATTTTGTGTCTGTCTTTCAGGGTCTGAAACACAGGAGCAAGAGGAGGAAGACATGGATGACTGGGTCTGGGTGGTATCCATTCCTCCAGTGAGTCACTCAGAGATACTTAGATTTCCAATCACACACATAGATCACACCCATCTTCACCAATCAGTCACAGTTTAATTGAATACTTTATGTATTGACATTTTGATGGCTATAGTTTGTACTATGTCAGCCACCATGAATGACCAAAGGAAGTATACTTTATTTTAGCGCACATAATATCATGACCATTTCTGCTAACAATTGTAGCTGCCAAGTGGGGACAAAGTAATAAGCTTGTGATAAATCATTTTGTTTTTGCAGACCTTTTTTTTCCATTGAAAAGCATCCACTCACATCAACTTCTTTATTCATCATAGTTTTTGGCTCAGAACTCATTTTGTTGAAATAATATCATTGGAATTTCTATATCCAACTCATATGTCTTCTAGTGCTTTTTTCTCCTTCATGGGGGCAATTATCCCATCCTGTTGCGCTGCTTTTTTAGCGCAGCAGGCCGTGAGATTTGAGTGGAGGCCTTTTTGAGGGCACCCTGCTGGGCGACACAGTCTCCACTTGTTTCTCAGTGCTGGATTTCAGAAATGCCAGAAGTCAGCACGGAGCTGCATAAATTATGCTGATCACAATTAGCATCCAATTAGCGATCCTGGGACTGAAATCTCCAGGCGCACTAGCCCCTTGCACCCTTCTCCCCCCTCCAGGAGTGGTTTACTCCAGTGAGTATTATTCTAGCTGACCCTGTTGGAGTAAAGGGGGACAATAGAGGCCCCCCCCAGAGGGCCGGATGTCAGGACGGGTGATCCTGGGCGTTGCCACCTTGGCAGTGCCAGCCTGGGCCATCTGGAATTGCCCAAGACCAAAGTGCCAATGCCCAGGAGGTATTTTGGTGCTGCCATCCAGCATAGGGCAGTGCTTAGGGATTGAAGCCTTGGGGAGGGGGTTAATTGGTGGGAGTGTGGGGTCCCTCGGCAAGGAGGAGGGAGGAAGGCCCGCAGTCAGGGCTGGCCATCAGGCTGATGGCGAGGGCAGCTTGCTGAGGGGGTGTTAAGGCTGCAGAGGGGTAGGTCGAAACTGCCAGTGGGCGGTGGAGGGGGGGTGCAAGCAGGAGATCAGGAGTGCCATCGATCCTAATCGATTCCTAATGCAGCGCAGATAGTGACCAGGTGTGCCAAGTTGGCACTGCCCAAGAGGCAGTTCCATACCTTCAATGGCTCAGGGTGGTCCTCAGTAGTCTCTGTCTCCAGCAGCCGGCTGATCTGCTGGTGGTGGTGTGGTGGGCATTAGTGAACCTGGAAGCTACCATCCACAGTCCACTAATGATATGAAAATTCATATTTCCATTTTGTAATCAGTCTCATGTGGATTTCTGGTGCAAGGCTGATTACATTGTAAAAATTGTCCTGGGAGACTCATGATCGGCTAGATGCCAGTCACAAATCCTGCTACAGGGTCCCAGTTGATATCTCCCGACCCACTGTGCTATTTGTGCAGCACAGCGGGCCAGGGAAATAGCACCCCAGATATACATTGCCATTTGAAAATAAAACCAGTGAGTGAGATAAATCAAAAATTCATGGTTAAATAATACTGAATTAGTTTGCAAAGTCTATAGGTTTTCAGGGAAAGGAATCTTGGCAGAGGGAGGGATCTGAGGTTTTGGAAAATATTAAAATAGCACAGTGAATTTTGACCTGCACCGTGGGACTGCAGAGGGGAGGAACATATATGAGACTGCAAATCTGAAGGTTTAGAAGAAATAAAATGGAAACCCAGGTGACCAAGGCTAAACCTACAAATAAGTTTAAATTAGAGATTGTCAACCTCCTCCAAATATTTGATTGGCCAGCCCATTACTTGGTTGGCTGTCTCTTGTCTAATCACTGTTAAACTCAGAAATGATGATGTAGAGATGCCAGTATTGGACTGGGGTAAACAACCACCAAGTTAAAGTCCAACCAGTTTATTTGATAGTAATCCTACAAGCTTTCAAAAATGGTGTTCCTTCATCAGGTGAGTGGAATGTTCTCAGAACTCTGAAGTGGACAGACTAGAAGATGGTTGGCATGGGCTTTGAAATTTTTAAAGTTTTAACATTTCATCTGACCCGCAAGTCACACATTTTGGAAGTTAAAATTCATCTCTTCCCTAAAAGTGATGTCCAATTTATTCTTTATTTAAATCCCAGTTGACTGTCTGCTAATACCAACTTGGGAAATTATGGAAAGGCACACTATCCAACAAGACCAAGTAGATGGCTGCAGTCATTCAGCAGAGCTTTGTTATCAAGGATGGAGAGACTAGGCTGCAGTGGGGAAGCCCAAGGATCCAGAACATTTCTGTTATTCCTGTCCCTACAAGGATTAAAAAAAATTAAAACTCGCTCTTTTTTGGACTAACCCTTGTCTTGATTCTCTTCCTTGCTGTCCTCATCTGACAGGAAATTCATTGCAACTTCCCTTGGATTGCAATCTTAAAATAGCAGTCAGGGCCAGATGATGTCATCAAGACTTTACACGCATTGAAAGAAAACTTCAATCCAACAGCCAATTTTGGAAACGTGCCATTGACTGTTGAGCAAGTTTAAAATGGGGAATCATCATTTTCTAATGTCATTTAAGTAACCATGGTGATTTAATTGCTCACCTGCTCAATTCTGTCAGGTGGATTAGAGAATTATGGATGTAATAAGTTCATCTAGAGAGAAGGGAAGATGAATTAGTAATAGCAGACTCTGAAGAATGCATTTTTGAAATTGAATGTATTGTACGATTTAGACAACTTTAAACGATTCAAGGGGTATTGCCAAATTGGGGAGCTTTTCCTGCTCTGCCCTGTTCTGAATATTCTTTCAGGCTTATACTATGCAGTACAAAGCTCCTCAACACACATGCAGAATTTTACTTTAAATAACACCTATTATCAGATAGAGACCAAACTGAAGTATTTAAGGTGATTAAAGGATTTGATGGAATAAGTGAAGAGAAATTATTTTCCTTGCTGGGAGAGTCCAGAACAAAGGGAACAAAACCAGCAGAGATTTTCAGTATCAATATCATCAAACATTTCTTCATGTAAAGGGTGGTGGAAATCTGGAACCCTCTTCTTCAAAAATCTGGAACTGTATTCTTCACTTAATCCACGCCACCTCCTTTCCTGAAGTTTTCAATCACACCCCACTTTCTCAATCAAAGCCTAATCCTGAAACTCATTCAGTAATAGATCCCAAGGTGAATCTCAACCCTGATTCTCTGGGTCCACTAGCCTCTTTCCCTGATAGATCAGCGCATGCGCAGTTGCCCACTCAGTGCACTGATTTCAGTCTGTCCCATGGGAATATGCCCCAGGGTTTTTAATGATATTCACGCTGGTGGCCTCTGCACAGGGTGTGGGAGATTCTTCTCTGAACTCTCACTGAAAAAAACCAGAGTGGTTATTCCAGTTTTCTCACGAATTCAACACTCACAACTGTTTTGGGAAAATTCTGGTTTGAATGTGTGCGTGATCTTACCAATCTTCAAAATCTCCTCCACCAATTGATTGAGGGTGACTATGAAGGATGGATATGAAATGGTAGTAGGACGAGTGTGCATCTGAGTATTGGTTTGGAGAGAGAGGTAGAAGTGTTTAGAATTGCAAGATGTGGTTGCCAGATGATTACCGTACAGGAGAAGTCAGAGAGTGATAGATACCTCTGAAAATGGCATCACTCACTTTTCCTAGCTGAATGATATCATTAGACCCCTTACAACATTGCATCCAGATCCTGGGACTCCATTCTTTCTGCTCACAGCTTCTATGCCAGTCACATCTGTTATCTTGGGTGGTTGGTCTCTTTCATGTGCCCTGAGGAAACTGCATCTCTTCTGACCTTCCTGGTAAGGTTCATTCCACATTCAGGGAACTAGTGCGAGACCCCACTGGAGTGAAGAGGCAGCAATCGAGACCCTCTAGGGGATCTGGTATGGGGGTGGTTCCCTCTGGATATCAGGAATCCTGGAAGTGCCTGCCTATGTCCCCATTCCTAGGGCACCTTGGCACTGCCCACCAGGCATCAGGGTGAGCTGAGAGGTGGGACTGCCTACTCGAGGGGAGGGGGGGTCTGCCTGCCGGGATGGAGGGTATGAGAGGTCTGCCAGGCGTGGGGGTGGGGAGGGATCATCACTGCTGGGGGAGGGGCGGCTGGAGACCTGACCTGGTGCTCCGAGATGAGACGGGGTGGTCAGAGCTGGCTTGGGAATTGTTGTGAAGGCCAAGATTTGGCCATAGACGGGACTGTAGTAACTGCATTGCCAGATTTTTAAGCTGGCCAGCAATTGAGCTGGCCAGAAAATGGGAGACTGACACATTGCACATGTGCAGAGTTCTGGAACTGTCAGACTCTGAATAGGTCTCAGCCCCTGAGCTTTTAGTGATATTCACAGTTGTGACCTCTGCATTGCACAAAGTGTGGGAGATTGGATTCTGAACTCCCACTGAAAAAACAATCGTGATTTACACCAGTTTCCTGCCAATTCAGCACTTAGAATTTTTTGGGGAAAATTGGGCTCAAAGTTTCCAGTAACAATTCTGACTCCTGCTGAGGTCCCTTCAAATAGAAATGCGGACCATCCTCGTGCTCTGTGATTGCTTGGGAAACTCAAAAGCAGAATTCTAATAGCAGACTTGGAGAGCCATGACAAAATCTACCAACAAACAAAAGGTTTACTGACTTAATATCAGCCTAGTCCTGAGTGCAAGAGTGGTAAGATAGACTTCTGCTCTGGAACACGCAGTTTTGGAAGTCAACATTTCCTTTGTGTAAGGTAGATGGAGTCAGAGATGACTCAGAACCAGTGGAGACGCAGTGTAATCGGACTCTGGTTATTTTCCTGGATGTAGAAACATCTATACCTGGAAAAACAGCCATATTATACTTGACACACATTGTGGACTTTCCCATGGAATATACCATAGGCCTGATTTCTGATCCCTAATCCATGTGTGGATGATGTGAGGAATTTTATGGAGGCCACAGAGGTCTTGCCTATGGGCTGGAGAGCCATGGAGAAACTGACAGCAGCTCCTCCTTGAAAAGCCCACCATATTAAGAGCCAATCGAGCAGTTGAGAGATTACTAGCAGATCTTCCAAGGACCAGGATGCTGGAGATAAGAAGTCCCAGTTTGTAAGAGCTGCTAGTCAATCAGAGGCCAGCAGCTCTTGTGCTCATTGTAAGCCATGGGGGAGATAATGGCAGCTGTAGGAAACACACCCACCAAAGATCAAAGTTCACAGAAGAACCCAGATGAGGTAAACAATGGTGGGGTTTTTTCATGTGCTGGGGATCACAAGGAGGGAATCTTATGGGTTGGCAACAAGGGCCAGATTTGGCTCACAGTGGCCCTCCCAACCCTTCAATCAGGCACTGAGTTTGCATCCAATGTTGTCAACATGTTGATATGGCCTGTTGTTAAGTTAATACTAGCAGTGGCAGGAAGAGGCCCTTATTTAGACATTAATTGCCCAATGAAGGGTCTCAATTAACAGCATGCGGGGTATTTGATGTGAAGTGGAAAAGTGGTGGAGACCCACAGGCTGCCATCCGAAACAAGTTAACGACCTACCCTGCCTTCAAACTCACTGGGAGAAACACATAAAATACCCCTTCCAATAAATAGCATTAGTGCAAATTTCTGATAAAAAATGATAGCACAAATGTTTGACTGTGGTTCAGCTAATGTCCCACAAGAGTAACAGGTAGGCAGGGCAAGAGATAGTTCTGCCTATGGTATTACTTCAAATCAAAGAATTGAAATTGTAATATATTTTATAGCTGTTGTTCAACATCTGGTAGAATGAAATATTACTTCTTGCTTTGCTTACCTTCATGAAAATTGACCATTGTGGTGGCTTTGTGAATAGAACAACTAAAAGATTTGGATGGGCATACAAGGGGATCAGAGGAAACATGTGGAAACACAATTGCAAATCTTTAGGAAAATCTAAATAATGAAGATTCTTGATTTAGGATAATTTAATGCCTCTCCTGTTATATAATATCAAATGATATTCTGTTTCTTACAACATGATTTGACTTGATATCTTTGCTTTTAGTTGAAGTCAGCCACTTACACAGCTCAAAGGCTTTCTCCAATAATTTCTGCTGAACAGTTGGAGGAAGTACAGAAGAAGAAGGATGAAATGGAATATCATATGAACACTGTGGTAAGGATTCTTCATTCCCCTATTCAATGAAGCAAATTTTCCTCTCTTTGCTGGTTTTGGATCAGTTGAGTAAAAGTCAGTGGGGAACCAATCTGCTATATTCCCTGTTATCTTATCCCAGTTCTTTGATTTCCTTTCTGACGTGTACTCAAGTATAGTTTGTTCACTCATAATCAAATCCACATGTGGAGAATACATCATTCTGCATAATTTAATAGGTTGCCTTGTCTAATGCAGTTTTGACACAACCTGGAACTCACTCTGCCAACTGGTAGCTGGGGTTGCAGGCCATTCGAAGTTTTCAAGATTGTTAGGCAAGAGATATGGCCCAAAAACAGCTAAATGAAGTTCAGGTGCAAATCAGTCGTGATCCATTTGAATGACGGAACAGGCTAAAGGGGCTGAATGGCCTTCTCCTGTCTCTATGTTGTAAGCCCATTACAACATGATTGATTGCATCAAACATTGCAGGAAACCTAAAGAAAAGTTTAAAAAGCTGGGTGTGGGACTAGATTGGACAGTTCTTTACAAGAGCAAGTGCAAGTATTCAGGCCAAATGAATTCCTTCTGTGCTCTAACTTTCTATGATTCTATGGATTGCAACTTCTTTTTTTTGTTTCTAATTTAGTGAGCTGATTACCACTTCTATTGTAAATATATATTAACAATGTGTCAGATTCAGTCACTGAGCTGGAATTAGAAGTTCAAGGTTCACTTTGAGACATTAGCATTTTGTTTGCACTGACACTTCAGCGCAATACACAGAGACTTGCATTATGGTAGCGATTGTAGCCTCTTTAGATGAGAAGTTAAACCAAAATCTTGTGCTAAGATCCTATGACACTCATTGAAGAAGGACAGGAAGGTCTCTTGGTGCCCTGGCCTACATTTAACCATTAACCATGGTCCCCTAAACTGTTGATTTATCCTGCTTGTGGCATTGTCTCAAGCATTAAAGTATACATTTGTTTATCTGCATAACTTACAAACTAACTCACAAACTATGAAGTACATTGACAATGTTTATGATGTATATATTCTTATATTGCTGTCGTATCGTTTGCTTCATAAATTGGTAGTTAAAGATCTAAAATGAGATTGGTTTTGTGATTTTTTTACCTAATGGAAGAAGGCACAAAATAGACCCAATGACTAAAATAATTAACAGGAATGTACCTGTCTTCTCCTCATATAAAAAACCTCTGTAGTACACTGGAGATAAAGTTTATTTATTAGTCACAAGTAAGGGTTACATTATTAACATTGCAATGAAGTTACTGTGAAATTCCCCTAGTCGCCACAGTCCAGCGGCTGTTTGGGTCAATGAACGTAACTAGCACGTCTTTCAGAATATAGGGGGGAAACCGGAGCATCCGGAAGAAACCCATGCAGACACAGGGAAAATATGCAAACTCCACACAGACAGTGACTCAAGCCAAATATTGAACCCGGGTCTGTGGCGCTGTGAAGCAGCAATGCTAACCACAATGCTGCTGTAATGCCTTTGTTATATATTCATTATCTGACCTTTTCTAGCCTGAAAGGATCCCAATGCAAAGCATTTCAGGGCTATGGTCACCTTCTCAGCATCCTTCTTGCCCTGCTGTAAAGCTACAGATCTGGTTCCAAGGGATGACAGAAATCTGTAACGCTTTCTCCGGCTGAGAGCCTTCTTCCATTCCACCTGTTAATTACTGCCTCTGCTCCATCTCCCATCTTGTGCTGCAACTAAAGGGAGGCTGCTACTAAAGCTTCAAGATTGGGAACAAGTGATATGCCCCCGTACCCTTGCAGCAACAATTTCTTCACATGCTGCATCAATCTCTGCAGACTTCACCAACTGTAAGCAATTCCTTAAATCAACCAACACTTCACAAACATATAGAGAGCCAATAGAGAGTAATCAGAAACTAACATTAATGCTGTTTATTATCCCTTTAAAACTTTGCCGTTTGTAGCTGAACACATGTTTAGGTGTACGCATTTAACAGATGCCGTTAAGTCGAGTGACAGTGTTGAAAATGGCAGTATTGATATCAAATCTTTAATACAGGCTGACTGATGTCACAATCTGGCTACTCTACATACTTACAGTGCACACTTCTAACATCCTGAGCTCATAAAAATAACATTTGGTTGCTACAGAAGTGAGAGTAAACGAGATGGTTATCATTTTGATACTAAAATAGCACTCAACTTCAAAGCTATGGCTGCTCCAAAGGTGAGTTTTGTGGCCTACATTTTTTTGTGGTGGTTTCTGTGTAGGTGATCTTATTCTGGATAATGTAACAATTGCAAAATGTAGAACAATCAATAAATCCCTGTTGATCAAAAAACTGAATGCAGAGGCTTCAAGGATTTCACAACTATGTATTTAGTGAACATGTGTATTTCATTTTAAGTTATTGAAAAGAATTGTAACATCAAAGACAAAGTGGGTCAAGGAGTAATGGGATATTTCAAATAGTTATTATAAATCTGCCATATTGTTGTAGTGGGTTTGAGCCTGCATAGTGTTTATATTAAACAGCTCAGAATGTGTCACACTGAATTTCGGACTGTGTGAAAAAGAAAAAAATGAAAGATTTGATTGATATAGCACCTTCATCAATTTTGGGTCATTCCAAAGCACTTTACAATCAATGCAATTCTTTTGGAATATAGAATCAACATAGGAAATATAATAGCTAATTTGACCACAGCTTAATCCCTCAAACAGTAATGTGATAAAATCATAGAATAGTTACAGCACAATAAGAGGCTGTCTTTGGTCTTTGCAGAGTAGCTCATTCCAAATCCTCATCATTTGACATGTAAAAATATTTTCCTTGTGTTTTTATCTTTTCTTGCCAACCGTCTTAAATTGGCATCCTCTGGTTCTTGACCCTTTTGCCAATGGATACAATTTCTTTCCATGCAGTCTGTTGAGGCCAAACTAATGTTATCATAATTTCTTTGCTTTTATACTCTATGCATCTTTATAAAATCCAAGATCCCATATGCCTTCTTAAAGCACTTTCTCAACCTGTCCTGCCACCTTCAACAATTTCCGCACAGACAATCCCAGATCTCTCTGTACCTCATTACCTTTAGAATTGGAGCTTTTATTTTATATTTCATCTCCCCATTCTACCAAAGTGTATTCCTTCACATTTCCCTGTATCAAATTTCATCTGCCATACGCTCACCCATTTGTCAATCTTGTGGTCTGTTTTTCCAAGTTTTATGTCTTGAAACTAAATGTAGTGATTCAAGAATAAATAATTGCCTAGATACTGGACAGGACATCCCCTGTTATTTTCAAAGTAGTGCGCTGGGATCAACACTTTAAAAGGCAGATGGGGCAAGAGTTCAACCCCACATGCAAAAGATGGCACTTCCAGCAATGCAGCTCTCTCTTGATATTGTACTGAAGCATTAACCTAAATTTTGCATTCAATTTTTTAGAATAGGATGTTGACCCCCAACTTTCTGACATAGATATGTGAGTATGAGCATGAGCATGACTGAGATTTTGTGTCTCTATTTGCAGTAAATGGAATTGGGGGAAGGGAGTAGGGGGATATCATCTGAGCCGAAAAAAAGGGATTTACAACAGCGAGATTTCCTGCACTATATGTTCCTGTCCCCACCAAGAATGGTTGAGGTAGGGGGGAGAACTCGTTTGAATTCATTATTATACCATTAGCAGGTAGTTCCGCTGTAACCTCCCCGATGGTCAATAACCTGTCCCCAGTGTTGCAACATAAAGCCAGCAAGTTTTAAAACAGGTTTTACCAAACAGGAACCTGGTGACCTCCCTTCCAATTGGGAATTCAGAGATAAGTGCACTTCTCAGCACAGGATTCCAAAGGAGAGAAGGTACCAGCAGTGTGGGAGAGAAGGGGGTGAGCCTGCCACAGAGCTCCTTTTGCTGGAGTGAGTATCGTGGCTCTAGGGAAAAGGGAAATGTGTACCTCAGATGACCATTGAGCTAGGTAGTAGGTCCATGGAGAGATCTAATGAGCACAGGCAGATACAAATAGGTTGCAAAAAGTTAGGTTTAATGCATTAACAATGGTGGTTTAACCTCATGTACGTTTTCACTGTCTAAATTGTCAAACCACACGAGTGCAACTGAACTTTCTTCACCTTTCTAAACCTATCTCTACATCTGGTGTCTGCCCAGGGTTCACAACTGAAATGGAAGCAGCTTTCTGATTGCCAGGCCCAGTTCTCAGTGATGACTTTTGTGGTGGGCTTATGGCTGAAAGCTGTGATGTCTTTTCCAGGGCACATTTGAGAAATCCTCAGAGCTGCCATCTGGACTACTCTTTTCACCCTGCTTGAAGTTTTCTGGCTGTTCCCTTGTTGTGCCTACAAGGAAATGGAGATGTCATTAGCATTATGAAAGTGGCATAAGGATATACAAGATAGAATTCATATTAATTTGGTGAAATGGATGATGATGTTATGGGTCCTCAATTTTCTTTTTTGCTCCCATCTTCCCCTCAGCACAGGAGTTGTTACCAATGTAAGCGATGTAGAATGTAACTAATAATAACATTGGATGTGTCATAGTGTGACCAATGGTAACATGCTGCAAAGGTCACCTGACCACTACATCATTTTGTCATTGATTACATAGTTTACTGGGTCAGCTGACCCTTACAGCATGTTACCATTGGTCACACTACATTAAATCCAATGCTATTATTGATTACATTCAACATTGATTACATTCTAACAGGAGTGATCTTGTCCCTCCCTGACTGGGAGGATGGCTTTCTCTTCATACTCCAAGTTTTATTTCGACCATTTGTCTGCCCAACTGTGCTCTCTTCCGGAAGTTGAGAGACAGTTTTTTCCTGCAAGGGAACAGATGGGGAAAGTGTAAGTAGACAATGTAGCAGGTGTAGGTGGGTGAGTAGTGATTGATGAGAATAGTGAATTAACCTGGCTGAAAGGAAAAGGTTATTTATTCTCTACCCCCTGCACTGCACTCCCAACTTCCTGTGCAGAGTGTCAGTACTCACTAGCCCTGCCATCGCCACTCATGCTGAGTTGATTATCTTGCTGGAGGGTCTTCTCTCCATTTGAGGGTAAAAGATCACCTTCACTGCATCCAGCATTCTGCTCAGGTCCCAGTCTGAAAACTTTGGCATGGCCTTCCCAGCAGCCATCCTCTGCTTTAGATTGGAAGGGGTACTGGTGAGGCATTTAAATGGAGCCTTCAGTAATTGAATCATGCCAACTTGGTGGCAGGCTGGAACATCAGATTCTGCCCACTACGGAGGCAGTGTGGAACCCAAGAAAAAAAAAAATTCTCTCTAAATGTAAAGATATGGCAGTGAAAACCACTGCTGCTGCCAGTCGGCAACACACCAGTTTTCCCATCAAACTTGATACTTTGCCAAAGTATCAGAAAATTCTGCCCATATCTTCACCTCAACAACAATTGAAAATGATCGAAAATATATGCTCATGAATGATGTCTTATTGCTGAAAAATGCAAATTCAAATGAGAACACAGTGGTTGTGATAGACTGTAGGATTTAGTACTGTGCTGCTATTTACTGCCTGGGCATGACATTAAAATTGATCCCTTGGATGAGATATTGGAATGGCTATCAGACATAGAATCATCAAACAGAGAATTTGTCCCTATTTACTCTGTCCAAACTATTCACTATTTTCAATGCCTCTATTAAACAACCCTTTGATCATCTCAGCTCTCAGGCAAACAACTTATCAAGTCTTTCCACAATGCCAAAATTCTACATCCCTGGTATCTACATAGTGACTTCCTGCACTATCTCTAAAGCTTTAATATCCTTCCTAAAGCATGATAGCTAGAAGTGAGAACAACTCAGTAGATGTAACCTAACCAGTGTTTTATAAAGGTTTAGCATAACTTCCTTGGTTTTGTACTCTGTTGGGAGCAACCTGGTCTCCACCTGCTACAACTACATGACTGAAATTAAAAATTCAACACAGGGAGGAAAGCCTGCGTGAACATGCAGCTTATAATGGAATCAAGTGCATTCAGGGACCAACCTACTCTCCCATTTATTTGTGCGCATCACAATTCATAGCTGCAGGGAACTTTCCATTTTGCAGCAACTTTAAAATGCTGCATGCAAAAATCCTTGGTTTGATTTGATAGAAAAATAGGATATAGCACCATTATAAAAATTAATATAATTGTATTTCATTGGTTGCTTTGTACAGAAGGAGCGTACAGCAAGGGAACTGAGCTGGCAGATAGATTATCATCTACCTGGCTACAAGAAGCTATCAGCCTACAGACAAAATGCAGGTGGGCTTTTTACTTCCTATATATCACATGTTATCAGTCACTCAATGAATAGCCCATCTCCCAGTGGAAGATTATATTCTTTTCACAAAAAAACTCCCTGAAATTAATTAGACAATGTCACGCTTGATTTTATCTTATTTGGAAATAATTTATTACCCTTTCTGCAGGATCTATTAGCGCACAGATCAGTGTAATTATTCATTTGCAAAGAAGCTCAAGGGTAATTAGATGGAGGAAGCTTTACCACCCAATTGTGTTAATGTCTGCAATCGGGAACACTTTTACATAAAGAAATAATTGGCCACTGATTTGGATACAAGGGCATATTATCAGCAGAGAAACAGATGATTTTTATGCAAAAAATATTGTTATATTTAATAATAGTTTAATTTTATACAAATATTTCAATTTGTGATCTGCTTAAATTCCCAGGCTTTAATATTTATTTGTCAGAAGAACTTTCTTTCAAATGATAATGAATGCCCACTGGATTTTCACCCAGCTTTTATGTGTTACTTCTATACTTTTCATTAGAACATAAGTAACAGGAGCAGAAGTAGAACATATGCCTCTGTTGAACCTGCTGTGCTACCCAGTAAGATCATGGCTGATCATCTGCCTCATCTCCACTTTCCTGCCTTCTCCCCATATTGTTTAATTTCCTGAGGGATCAAAAATCTGCCATGCCACTCACTGCCTTGACTTTATTTAAAAATGGCACATCCGTAATCCTCAGATAGAAAGTTCCAAAAATTTAGAACCCTTAAAGTGAAGAATTTTTTCCTCATCTCAGCCCTAAACAATTCACTTTTTATCAGTATCTACTCTTCAATCCCTTCAAAATCTCAGTGAGAATGCCTCATATTCCTTTAAACTGCAGATTTGCTCAGCCTTTCATCTTTGGACAAACCATAGGAAGAGATCTAGTGAACATTTATAGTATAGTATATTCTTCCTCTGATCTGGAGACCAGGTCTGTACATGGTATATTCCAGATGTAGTCTCATCAAAGGCCAATACAATTGTAGCAAAATTGTATTTGTACTCCTGTCTTACAATAAAGGCCAACAGTTTTTAAAAGTACTTTGTGAGGGTGTGAACATTATTGGCAAGGTCAGCACTTACTGCCCATCCCTATTGCCCCTGGGAAGTTGGTGGTGAGTCACCAAGAGAGCTGTTAGAGAGGGAGTTTCAGGTTTTTGACCCAGTGATAGTGAAGGAATGGCAGTTTAGTTCCAAATCAGGATGGTGTGTGACTTGATAGGGAATCTACAGGTTGTGTGTTCCCATGTGACTGCTGCCCTAGGTAGTAGAAGTTATAGATTTGAAATGTGCAGACAAAGGAGACTTCACATGTTGCTGCATCTTGTAAACTGCACACAGGTAATAAAAGTTTATGGTCATGGATGGGATGCCAAGCAAACAGATTGTTTTTTTTTCCTGGGATGTGTAAAACTTCTTGAATGTTGTTGAAGTTGCACTCATCCAAGCAAATGGAAAGTATTCTATCACACTCCTGTCTTGTCACTTGTAGATGGTGGATAGGTTTTGTTATGGTTCAGGTTAGAAACTCCAAAGTGTTTTATGAAGTCTACCGGAATCATAAATTTTGCATCTTGAATTTGGCTATGATAATCATGTGACGTTTCACTTCAGGTATGATTCAAATGACGCAGTAGGGATCTTTTACCAAACAAAGTTTTATTTAGGAATATAATTAACATGTATAGTAAGAAAATTATCAAGAACTTTTATCAATTACAAACAAGAAACAAAACAATCACTATCATTTATAATTTGAAATGAATATCTCTCACGTGTTCCAGTTGAAACCAAAGTCCAATAAACAAAACCCTTTCAACAAATTTATCCCTGCAGAGGCTAAAGCTCACTTAATACTGGGTTAAATGGTGGTTTCAAATGACCTTGAAAACTCAAAGCAGTTTGTAGTCTTCAAAACACCAAAACATAGATTCTTTACTGCAGGATGGCAAACAAGATGTGCTTTCAGCTAACTGGTAAAGCTTTCAAAACAAAAACAGAGAGAGAGAGAGACTTCTTTCATCAATGTTTCTAACACTGCAACCAAATGAAACACAAAAAAAAAACCTAGTCACATGGTCAGCAACTTGTTTCTCTATTTCTTCTCCCACCAATGACATTACCTAAGACTGTGAGCTGGGAAGTACCGACTGTGTGCTGCAGAGATCATTTTTTTTTTAAGAAATCTCTTAAAGGGACACTAACATTACATCTGCCCACTTAAGAAAAAGAAATGAACCATCAACTTCAAAAATGGTTTCATTTTTTAAACCCTTTCAGTTTCACAGTATTAGTGCTCTTCAATATACATACATTTTATAAAATCAAAACATGCAAACAAAATTAGCAATCATTGTCTTTCACCATCGAACACTCCTTTTTTTTAAAATCACATTCGTGACAAAGCACCAACAATCATATTTTGTCTTCCTGCCATGTGTATAATTTTTAGATTAAATGGCTGCAATAGTAGACTCCATTAAAACAGTCTAGCATTTTTAGTCTTAAATTTCTTCAGAAATGTCAACAGATTATGATCAGTACACAAAGTAGTCTCAGATAAATTACTGGCAACATAAATGTTAAAATGTTGCAATGCCAGCACCAAACTCAAAGTCTCTTTCTCAACCATTGAACATTTCTTCTTGTGATCATTCAATATTTTTGGAAAAATATCCAATAGGCTGCTCTAATATCACTATCCCTAGTAGCCAATTTCAATACTTCTGTGTAATTTGGAATGGCCAACACAGGAGCAATGGTTAACAACGCCTTTAGGCTGTTAAATGCCTGTTGACACTGCCATCCTTGAAATTTATTTTGTTTCTTCAGCAAGTCAGTCATTGAACCAACCACGCTGCTAAATTTCAGTACAAATTTACGGTTAAAAACCATTCAAGCCCAGAAATCTAATTCTTTCTTGGCAATGGTATTGGGAACTCCCCAATAACTTTTATTTTCACATCCTGTGAGATCACCTGTCCATATCCAATTGTATGGCCAAGGACCATGACTTGGTCTTATCTAAACTCACTCTTAACTAGGTTTACCACCAAACCCATTTCCTGAAGTCAATCGAATAATTCCGCCAAATGTTCTTTCCATGTCTGAATAAGAATCACTGCATGGTCTATGTACACTGCACAATTGGATAATCCTGAAATAACTCTGTTGCTTAATCGCTGAAATGTAGCTGGGGCATTTTTCATGCCAAATGGTATAACTTTAAACTGGTATAAACCATTTGGTGTCACAAAAGCTGAAATCTCCTTCGCCCTTTCAGGTAAAGGTACCTGCCAGCTATTTTTGATTAAATCCAGTTTGGAAATAAAAGTGGATTGTCCCATCTTCTCAATGCAGTCCTCCAGTTGTGGAATAGGACAAGAGTCTGATTTTGTAATTGCATTAACCTTCCTTTAATCCACACACAATCATTGGATACCATCTGGTTTCAGTACCATCAGTTTGGGTGAGCTCCACTCATTGCAACTCACTTCAGCTATGTCGTTTTTAAGCATACTTTCGATTTCCTTTTGAACCTTTGCCAATTTTTGAGGGTTGAGCCTATAAGGATGTCGTTTAATTGGAACAGCATTTCCCATATCTACATTATGTATAACCATTCTAGTCCTCCCCAACCTATTCCCACATACTTGTCCAAGTGATATTCATATCTCTTTCAAGTCAGTTCTATTTTCCTCTGGAAGATAACTCAGTAATTTATCCCAATTTTTAATAATGTCCTTGTTATCCAATTTAATATGAGAAATAAAATTCAGAGTCATCTGGATTTGGTTCTTCCCTCTGAATTATAACCAGTAAAACATCCTCATTTTTCTTTCTTTCCCAATCAAAATACCTTTTAAACATATTCACATGCCACACTCTGAGTTTTCCATCTAATCTGGTATTCCTATCAAATAATTCACCTCACTCAGTTTCCTTTCAATTTGATAAGGCTCACTAAACCTTGCTTTTAAAGGTTCACCTACCGCTGATAGCCTATCCCCACAAGCAAAACTATAAATTTTTGATTTCTTAATTGCTTCCTCTTTCATCATATGCTGTGCTACTTTAAATATTGTTCAGCCAATTCATGTGTTCTATTCACCCTTTCCCTAAAATTTGACAGATAGGCCAATAATGTAGTCTCAGAACGCTCATCACCAATTTCTCCTTCGTCCCCTTACTTCATGACCAAAACCAATTCAAAAGGACTGAATTTGGTTGACTCATTAGGTGCATCCCTAATTGCAAAGAACACAAATGGAATTCCTTTATCCCAATCCCCTGGATAACCTTGACAATAAGCCCTCAATGTTGTCTTTAAAGTTAGATACCACTGCTCTAATGCTCCCTGCGATTTTAGATAGTACACAGTTAGAATCATAGAATCCTACAGTGCAGAAGATCCTAGCTGGTCCCCCTGACTCTAAGGGGCAATTTAAGCATGGCCAATCCACCTAACCTGCACATCTTTGAATAAATTGATTTCAAGTTGATCCAAATTGTTTTATTCCGAAACTGTTCATAACCATCTTGAATAATTTTGTTGTAGAATTTGATCTGATTGTATTTTGTGGATAGTCTGTAACTAGGAAATAAATAAATAAATAACTCCTCTATAATCCTTTAAGTTGTAATATTACATACTGGAATGGCCTTTGGAGACCTAGTATACACATTCATTATAGTCAAAACATTTTGATTCCCACTTTTTGTTCTAGGGAGGGTTCAAATGCAGTCAATTAAAACCCTGATTAAAGGTGCCTCAAATGCTGGAATGGGTATTAAGGGTACTGGTTTTATCACTGCTTGACGTTTCCCTATGACTTAACATGTATGACATGACCAACAAAATGTAACTATATCTTTATGCAGTCCAGACCAATAAAAATGTTTTGTGTTTTATCTTGAGCTTTCCCTACTCCCAAATGACCTTTTACTGATACCTCATGTGCTACTCACAACACCTCCTTTCTATACCCTACTAGCAATACACTTGATGAACTTCTGCCCACTCTTCATCTGACTGAAGATGTAAAGGTCTCTATTTCCTCATTAAGATATCATTTTTAAGGTAATAATATTCTGGTATACACTCAGATTCCTCTTCCATCTATACTTTCTGATATAACTGTTTTATTTCTATATCTTTCTGATGTAACTCTGCCAACTTTCCCAAGCTAAAATATCCATTTCATCCTCCACCTGTTCTTGTTCTTTTCCAATGGTCTGATCAAAAATTGTTTTTGATAATTGAACTTCACCTTTCTTATCTTCACTCTTTGATTACTCTTCTTCTCTTAACTTATAACTTTGTTACTATGTGTCAGGAAAAGTGTGTCTTTTAGCAATTCAGTTGGTTGATTCTCCACTGGCTTTTAAACCACAGTGGGCACCAACCGTGATCCCACTATTTTACTACTCAACATAAACTGCATTGCTAGACAAAATAATTTCTCTATTACTACCACTATTGCTTCAACACACTTCACTGGACTGTCCAACCACATCTTGTATAATGGAATACTATTCTTCCCACCCTGAATTCCACCAATTACCACCTTTCCTGGCAATACTCCTCCACAAATATGTGACTCCTCCTCTCTTACTATCAAAGATTAACTTACTTCGTTATCTCTTAAAATTTTAACTTCTTTACCTACTCCTCCTGGTACATACGAGTAAACTTTACTCAAAGAACTACATTCTTTAATCATATCTAGCACCTTCTTATCAATAAACTTCTGATCAGGCTTTATATTTGTTTACAGCTCTTTCACTTCAATTGGCCTTTCCTTTATCACATTAACAAACCCGACTGTTTTATTCCTGTTTTACCAAGTCAGTCTTCCAAGTGTTTTTCTTAAATCACCAATATTACAACTTTACATGGCTTAATTTATTACAGTGAAAACGTCTGAGGCTTTTTAATTCTCTTCCACCCCCTGTATTTCCTTTTTAACCTGAGATATACTGTCTTTATTATCTCCCACAAGATGTCTTTTAGCTTTATCACCTGAGTATTTCTCTTTCCCAGTTTCTTTCCCTCATAGGCTGAAACTGATGTTGAAAACCAAACTTTGATTTATGATCTAATTCATAATCATCTGCTGTTTTTTCTGGTACTAACCTTGCAATTTTATACATTTGCACTTTTAACATTTCAAGTTCAAATTGTCTTTCTAGTTCCTGAAGTTCTAATTTTCTTTTTCTTTTTGATCCACTAGGACTGGCTCTCCTTTCCTTTTCCTTTTCCCTTCCCTGCAATTCAAGCAGTTTCTTTTTCCTGTTGTAATTCAAACTATTTCAATTATTTTGCTTTTTGTTCCTCCCTTTCTTTTGCTTTTGCTGCTGCAGTTGTCTTTCTTTTAATTGTTTTTTTTCTCTGCTACTCTCTCTTTTTTCTTTATTTGGAATTCAAGCTGCTTTAATTCTTTTTCATGTTCAAGCTGTTTCATTTGTAATTAACACCATTTCCAATGACTTTGACTATGTTTCTGACGATTTTAAATGCTCAGCTATTGCCACAATTATTTCCCCTTTCCTTACACTGTCAGGCAATACCAACTGCAATTTTTTGCTAATTCCAAAAGCTTTGTTTTAATCCCCTTTTGTGAGGTACCTTGTGTGGTTTCCCTACGTAATAGACTGCGTATTACGTCTATTACGCAGACGTAATCAAGGCACCAGCAGGTGAGCCAGTAGCTTCAATGAACAAAACAAGATTCCACTCAATGAATGTTCAGATTGTCTGTGACCGTACGACAATATCAAGGAGCCCACATAATTTTTACATCTTGCAAACTCACAAGGTATCAAGGTGGTTCTTGCACAATTAGATGGATGACTCTTGGGTGACAAGGATTATTCTTTGTCACCCTGATGAGTGTGATGGCTGATGACCCCACTCTGACACCTGAGAATTGAGGCCAAGGAGAGCTCTAATAGGATTTATGTCTCCACAAAATTTAGCATAGAGGTATTTACTCTGAAGAAGGAGAGGGACTGAAGGTAGAAGAGATTAGGTGAGTGCACACAGTGTCCAAGAGAGAGAGACCTTTGAGAGGAAAGACACAGGGTCAGTTAGTGCAAGGACAGCCAAGATGGGATCAGTCAATTGCCTGATACAATTGTGCGCATCTGATTGAGAGACACTGCACAGGTTCCCCCAATGAGCTCTGAAAAGAATTGCAGGTGTAGAAGTTGAGGGCCACTGTGACCTGTTGAATGGGTCTTCAGATGCACAGTCCGCTCCGGGCGAGCATTGCAGTATCCTCCAGAACATGTCTTCCTCATAGTCGTCAAATGCTGCATCCTATGTAATCTTTCTCTTTCAGGAAAGTACCCAAAAAAAGCAAAGGAAAGCTAGACAGATTCTGATTAGAATGAACCATGTGAGGAAGAGCCTAGGAATGCACCAGATGAGGGCATTGAAAATATTCAAGCAACAGGAACATTTAGGGGCAAGGAGCAGGAGGGTGCTTTGATCCAGCAAACTTTCAGCTAGGTATCCAAGGTATCGATGCTTACTCAATCCAATGTTTGCAAAAAGTTATTAAAGGAGAGCCCAATCCAGAACTCCAGCACCACACAATGCCTTACAGATACAATTCTGGACTGCATCTGGCTACTATTCAAAGCCAACTCAGCCCATTAAAGAAAATGTTTGTGTTACTTTACATGAAGAAAGAAAGAGAATGGAAACTTCCCATACTTAGTGGAAGCTTCTAAATAATAAATGCAAATAATGTCACTTGTCACACACTCCCTTTTGTGCTCAAGGTACCCTTAAACTTAGGCCTATAAGTACTGCATTTTGGTGGCCCCTGCAACCTCCTGACTGGCAGAGGTATTAGAGGCAGTCTGCTTATTGTACTGTCCTGGTGGCCGTGATTACCCTGACATTTGTTCTTCGGCTGCCTAAGCCTAAATTAGCTCCAATTAGGGCACTTAAAGCATGCATCCCTCAGTTGTTGCAACATCATTAGGTGCTGCAGCCACTAGCAGAGGGGTGCAGAAGCTGTTACCTCATCCAAAGTGTTCTGAGAGAAACCCACAGAGATGACCAGCATCACATTCACCAGCATGAGCTGCATTTGCATCTCCCTGCTCACCATTGATGGACAGACACACAGAGCAGACCAACAAGGCACTCCATCCATTTCTCACATCATGGCCTGCTGAGCTCACAGGTGGTGTGTTGAATTGCAGGCCTAATTGTGATCCCTGGAACCTATCATTCTGTTTCTGAAGCTGCATTTCCATGAGAGTCCTCACTCTCTTAATGAAGGAAGCTGTGCACTCAGTGCTCAGGATCACTGCAATGATCATATTTCTCATGGACTCCTCAATGACAGAAGCTATGCCCGCAGGTCCTCATGGATCTCCGTCATATCTCCCTGCCCCCTCCACTGTACATACAACTGCCTGATGGATATCTCCAGAAGCTTGTAATCTGCCCTTGCTTCAGCATTGTCCTGGTCTCCAGCAGTGGTCCCACTGCACGCTTGGACTTTTCTACCTCTGCCATCTCCTCAAGCAAATGTGATGTGTTCCCATCATCGTGCACTACCTGTGGAGACAATGATCTAATGATTACTGGCATGTGAGGACCTGTGCCGTTGCCTGATTCAGAGAGCAACAGTGTGACATAGGTATAGGAACGATGTTTTCCTGGCTTCTTAAAGGGAAATCCGTGTGTTTGCCTGCAGCTCCTGTAGATGATGCATCTGCAGAAAGATAGCACAACAGCAGTAAATTAAATTATCATCATCACTATACATGTTAGGTAGCCTGCTGAGACAATGTAGATCTGTTGTATGGTACCATCTGCATTGAAGTTTCAATGAGTACGCTGCCCGCGACAGCTCATTTTCTGATGAGAGGAGCTTGTGACACATCTGGAACCTACATGCTTATCTTCATCCCAGATTTCCATCTCACCATGGCCAGAGACCAAAATGGTTGGTGGCACTCCAGCTCAAGAAGAATCCTTGGCTAGGGCTAGGGCTAGGGCGAGGGCTAAGTAGATTTGGGATTCCCCCAAAGGTTCAGATGTGGTCTGCTATGTTGTGATGTACCTTCTCTCAACAGGGAACTGTGGAAAACCTCATTGATGTCCCCTCCCCCTATCTGGGCATTACGCGAGACATTTTACTGTGATACACTTACCCATCCAATGCATTGAGAGTGCATACCAGCCTTTGCAGGGCAAGCTTCAGTGCCAGTTCACATGCAAACTTAGTCTCATAAGCACATAGGGGAATGGACTCTTGACTACATCTCTCTAATAGGCTTACCTTTGCTATCCACAGAAGATCATTGAATCTTTTGCGGCATTGAAACCAAGTATGGCACGTGACATTGCACCTACTAACCTCAGCAGCAATCCCCAATATGCGTTCTTTGTCAAGTGGAGTGGCCTTTTCTTGCCATCCTGTTGCCTGGCACTGAGATCCTTCCTGCATTAGAGCATCCAGGCATTCATCAGTGAAACAGGCATATTTGACTACCTGACCTGCCCACCTGCCTCACATGACCTTCTGGTGTTAATACCATTACTATTCATGACACAACTAGCAATTGTTGAATTAAGCTCCCTCAGCCTCTCCACAACTCCTGGGTATACTCAGGGAGCTGTCATTGGCCACTGCCTGACTAGCTCCCACACCCATGCCTAACTGGAAGATGATTTCATATTGGGTAGGCTTGAATTAGCCACCTAGCATGATATTGTTCTAACTATGCGATCCCTGGCATGAGCAGGTTTTACAACCTCTTCCGATCATGTCGACATCAGGTGCATCCTGAAGGTAAAACCTAGGCCCTTGTCTTCTACTGTCAAAACAATCGCAAATATTTGTTCAAAGTTTCTACTATTTTCTCATTCTGCATTATAATTTATCAAGACTCTGCCTCAAAAGGACCAAACTTATCTACACTTCTCTTTATGTAAAAGCTCTTAAAATCTATTTTTTACATTCCTGGCTTTTTCCTCTCTTTTGATTAACTTTCTGGTCACCCATTACTGGCCTCTCTTAATCTAATGTTAGTCTTAATTTCCCTTCTAAGCCATGGATGCACCTTGCCCACGGTGTTTTTGTTTTTTTTAATTGAATGTATGTTTGTGGAAAAATTTTAGTAGTTTTTTTCTCAGTGTTCCCAATTGTTTGTTCACAGCCATTTCTTGCAGCCTGTTTATCTGATCAATCTTAGTCAGCTCTCCCTCACTCCCAATTGAGGGAGGTTTCAAGTTTAAGGTTATATTGGATCCAAATATATTACTCTCAATCTTAGCCAAGCCCCATCTCCATATCCCTGCATATTTACCTTGACTAATTCAACTTACACATTTTAGGACACTAAGGGCAATTTAGCATGGCCAATCTACCTAACTTGCACATCTTTGGATTGTGGGAGGAAACCGGTGCACCCGGAGGAAATCCACCCAGACACCAGGAGAAGGTGCAAACTCCACAAGATAGTCAGCCAAGGCCAGAATTGAATCCAGTTGCTGGCACTGTGAGTTAGCAATGTTAACCATTATACCACTGTGCCAGCGTGCTGCCCTTTATCTAATAAAAAAAGAGCCAGCCTTGAAAGCTGCAACTTTTTTTTTGGAAGCAGAATCCAAATTTCTTATTACTCTTACGTGAACAAAGTACATCAATTAGAATGACCAAAGGGAGGTGAATTCAAAGAAAGGAGAGTAAGAAGAACTTTAAATGGAGATTTAACTCACTAATCAATTGGAATAATCTGTGTGAAATTTCTCTCTGCACTATTTTCCCTGAAAAGAATTAAAGGTGCCAAACTTTTGTTTAGGTATGGAGGTACTTTTCAGTGTGTGAATGGCCACATTTAGTTTTTCAGAAAAAAATCTAATTTTCCTCTGTATTCCCAACCCCATATCGATTTTCCTCTGGCATTTTTACAAATTGAGAATGTCTAGAATCCAAAATGCACATTCTGAAATCAGGTCCCCATTTTAAATGGGGATGAAATTAGATTTCCTTCCACGTACCATTTTTGTTGAGTGAGGCAAGAAAGTCCATTAAAAGCACAGCAGGTTTGAGAGCTTGTGAAGCAAATGGAAAGACTGGAACATTTGAAAGATCATTCCAAATGCACTATTAGGCGTTGTAATGTAGATGTGCTTTCAATGCCATGGTTTATCACGGGGATCTATCTTTGAAAATTACACTGATCCTTACATCGACAATCTTGTGTAATTGTTCACATGTATTATAGTAATTTTCTGATGGAGAAAGCACCATAATACAATGAAAAATAATACAAAATGTCCTGTCAGCCTGTAGTGTCATCTTTTGTACGGTGCTAAAAGAAAACCTGGTTCTGATGCTCGAACAAAATTTACATCTGGAAAAAAATAGAAGCATTTGTTCTCTTACATTTATCAGCAGAGCTCAATTTTAAAATTGAAATGACTACCTTCTGTTCTTTCCCTCCCAAGATTAGTTCATTATTAGGAGAACTATGTCAATATCAATGCTTGGTTGGGCTTCAAGTCTTAGTGGGTTTCAGCATATGAGGTGTTACACTCATCTGAGAATGAATGACAGTTTTCAAAAGGTTATAACAACAAATTGTTTCTTTAGTGTGGTTTCTGTTTTATTTATATAAGCAAATAGGAGCACTATTTATTATCAGTGATCAGAAGGATTTTTTCACACAGCACAAAGTACTTTTTCTGAATATGGAGGGTATGGAGACTTTTATTAAATGATAAAATGTTTAATTTTCTACAAGAATTGTAAAATATTTTACATTGATATTGCATGGAATTTGAGGACTGTACATATTGTGTATTGGGGGTATAGTGTAGATGATACAGGGGTGTCAGTGAGGTACCATAGGGTGATGTGGATAATCTGAGGGGCATGGGTTGCCACAGGTGGAGAGAGTAAGAGAAGTGAAAGATGATGTTTAGGGGTCTTTAATTACTGATAGGGTCAGAATACTTTGTTGGAGAACTAGGTGAGCCTTTTAATTCCTCAATATATTTATCAATATGGCTTGCAAACTGCACCATGAACATGATCCCAGTGTGAAAAGACAAAAGTGGTATGTGAAATCATGGATCAGTATACAATTCGCAAGTCACAAAGGTGCACTGGTCTGGTTTCCTGAATGCAGAATGGAAAATACCACAAGCATTGTTGTGAATATTACTACAATAAGCAACCTACATGAGTTCAATACATTTCCAAGTATAGCTGAAGAATAATTACCAGGAGATAGCCTAGATATTGGAGGGGGGAGTGAGATTTTGAAAGCAATGTAGTAGCTTGGTGAGAAATTGATAAAATCTCATCATCACCTCTACTGGCTTGAGAATTAAACAGTCATCCTTCACTAGACTTCAACACTTGTTTGAGAGGTGTGAAACCCAAGAAAGTACCTCAGCTGTTCTATTAGGAGGCTGTTCCTAATTAGTGCATTTAACAGTAATTAACACTCCCATATTAACAGTCAGATTGACTATTTAAAAGCTGTCATACACCATCAGTCACAGGAATTACCTCTGAAATTACTAGTGCAATTATAATGTATGCACAACTTCCCCTGCACAGCATAGCTCTGTACCACTGCTACATTAAAACAAGAGCTACATATTTTTAAACATTTCAGTGATTATTTTAAAGAAAGATATGCTTGATTCCAATTATTCATTGCTGCAGTCTCCAGTCTCAAATTATAAATTCTTTCTTAATTTAGGAAGATTGTCTAATCAAAAGGGTGAATCAGCTGTAGAGTAATCATTGTCATTTTAGAAACTGGACTGCTATTTCCTTGAGTTTTCAATGCAAGACATTGAATAAGTTAACATGGAAGTAGTAGCCTAGAAAAGGGATTGCATTTAGAAATGCTTGATTGGGGAACAGGATTTACTTTGCATGTACCTGTTAGTGTTGACTTAAGACAACACAATATAGTGTCTGTATTTGTTATGATTATTAGGTACTTAGCCAGCATTATTTATTATCAGCACTCTGCTTTTGAGATTGGATCTGCAACAGCCAAGCAGGTAATGGCTCTTAAAGGAATAGTGCACGCTGGCTGCATAGCCCAGAGAAACACTTAGAAAGTGAAGAATGGCAGCAGACCTGGCAGATCATACTTCCAATTTTAATGACAACGCTTGCAGGTTTTGAAGCAGGCAGTAGACAGAAGGAAGATCCATTTCTCTCCCATGAAACAGAAATTCCTCTCAGTAACAATTCTACTGACAATGGAAAGAGGTAGCAAGGAAAAGAAATGTCAGCGCATGGTTGGAATGACCACATCAAAATTATCAAGCTAAGGAAACTACTCTGTTACAATCTGCTCACATCTCCACTATGACAGTATATTGGACGATGCAGCTCCAATTTGTGTAGTGGCTGCATGCTGAGCATGGACAATATTCTGTCCAAAATGGATTAAGTGGTCAGTCCCATCAGCACAATTGTGACACCATACAACTGATAGCCTCTTCTAAAAGCATAAATAGCTATCATTATGTAATAGCAATCACTAACGCTTGCATTCTGTATTTGAGCAGATCTACATAAATGCTGACATGTAGTTCCAGGAGAGGGGAATTGTCTTCTTGGGAAAGACATTTTCTGTTCTCACTGACTTTTCATTTGACCCACATGAGGAGCCAGAAAGGACAGAAAATGCCTATATTGTACCTGTATTGTACCACAGAGCTAGTTAGGCTACTTTTCCCCAGGTTTTAGCAAGATGTTATAGTCTGTAGCCAGACACTCAATACCTAGAGCTGCTCAAGATCACCAATCAGTCATCTGAAGTGTCCTCAAGAAAAGCCTTCTACATCCCAAATTATAGCCATTTGAATACTTCAAAGAGGTATTAGGAAAATGAACACAAAACCAGGTATTATAAGCTTGCAAAAGAGCAAATTTTAATAATTTCTGTTCACTGTAGAAATTTATCACTGTTTGACAAATTAGCTTTTGTTCTGGATCTGATGGTGTTTGTAAAGGTGTCATAGTCCTTGCAGACCATAGGCTGGTGGTGATTTAACCTAAGGGTCAACTCACCTTAGGTGAGGAACAAGGTTAAGAAAGTGGGACTTCACAAATTATCTTAGCCAGTATGGTAACTGAACCCATACTTGGCATCACTCTGCATCACAAACCAGTCTTCCAGCCAACTGAGCTAAATCAACCATTAGTTGTAGTGAAGGGATGGTAAAACCAATATGGCTGGAATATAGGAAGGTAATTGTATGTTGGTAGTAAAGATTACATTAATAATAGTGTGACTTCCTGTATTGAGAAAGAGAGTTATGGTTTAGATAAAATGTTGTTGCCCCGGATGCTATTTCAGAGCTGTGACAGTTAGGGGCATTAATCATTGATGCTCTACTTCCTCTCATGCTCCTCCTTCCATTTCCTCCCTTCTTCCTGATACTGCTGAATTTGGCATATTCCAAGGTACCTTGCATCCTGTGGAAGCCAGCAATATGGGAAAAGACTAGTACTCACTTGGTTTGTTCATTATGTCCATAGTGAGTGGGATGACAATGCTATTCCTGATGCAGAAAACCTTGGTATCCTCCTCAATATGGCTGTGGACTGAAACTGTGATATCCTGCGGATGTTACCTGCAGCAAACTGAAAGAAGCCCATGACCTAAAAGTTTAAGGGGCACAGGCAGTTCTGTCTCATGCTCCAGTTTAAGACTTGAATTGTGGCTACAACAAGTAGGCACAAACAAGAAGGGTCAAAAGGCCTGTTTCTGAGCTATAATTTTCTATGGTTCTAAGTGATGTAGATCAATGATAGACTCCTCGTAAAACATTGTTGCTTCATACATTAAAGAGAAGTTGAGGGAAGAGAAATTTTCCTGGAATACAAGTTATGGGTGTGCTCTCCTGCATGCCGTCTTCTTCCAGCTGTCATAGCTGTTCTTGCACTCTGTTGTCTTCCTTGCTTTGAGAACAGCATTACCAGACCCATCACTGTATTCAAACTATTTATAAACTGGCTAAAAATAGTCCAACACCAACACTAGGACATCTTGGCAGTTGATCTTGAACTCTCTAGAGTTAGAAAACATGCCAAAACCAAAAGCACAGATTCAGCAGTCTGAAATGACAAACCTATTAATACCTCAGAATCCCTTTCAATAGTGTGAGGGACTAGGACCTCAGTCCCCCTGTATTTTGTTTAATAAATATATAGAGATATGCTCATTGCTACCTCTTTAAAAACTTCAAACTGGAAAACATCTAAAATGGCTGAATCAATGTCTGTCTGTGATCCCAAACAAAGTAAACTCCCTGGCAGTATTGGGGAAACTCACATATCATTACTCCTGAAGAGCCAACCTCTATAACATACAAAGATAAAATTCAAAAGAGCTTTACAAAGGTCATCTGCTTTTCATAATCCTGGCTGGCCAACAAGAGTCTGCTTACCTGCTAAGATAAAGGGCTGCAAACTTTCTTTCAGTTCTTAATGGTTGAGACATTTATCAATCACAGACAACCAAATGAGAAATATATGTCCTTGTCAAAGACAGCATGCAGAAATGAGAGTCACGTAACATGGACCTCTGACTTGCAGAACCAATAATATCACCTTGTTGAACTGCAAAATCTCAGCCTGTTTTTTTTTTTGCCATCTGTCTAATAGTGTCACAGATAGGGAGATCTGGTCCAGGTTGGAACTTGGCCTCTGTCTACACTCCTTCTACTGGAGATTCTGTACCACAAGACTTGTTTAACTCTGCATGCTTATCTCATCGTGTGAAGCCAACACCACTGGAAAAGTGAATTACCCAGCATCGGTTTTCTGTTGTCAACTTCCATGAATGAATACCTCATTCAAATTTAAATTTACACTCTAGAATTTTCCCAAGATTGGCAAGTGTCAGATCTCGACTGAAAACTGGCATGTTTATCCGCAGAGAAACATAGCTTTTCTATCCAAATTCTCCCATATGTTATCATTTCAAATCAGAGGGGCATGTTTTGCAGCATCATTACTAAGGGTGACTCATAAATATGCAGATAAGCCTAGTTCCACAAAAAGGTCCCCCAATCTCTAAGTCATGTAAAAAGCTCCCTCCCCCTCCTCACTCATTAGCCCCCCCCCTACCCCCTAGTCATCAACATTAGGTCTTTGGGTCATCAGCTCCTGGACTTCCCCAGTTGCCTCTGGCACAGTCATCATATCTGGTCTCCATTTTTGGAAATCAGTAGTGATTCCCACCAACATTGCATCATACTGATGGGTGGAAACGCGGTGCTCCCACAAGATTCAGTGTTAAGCCAGTTTTGAATATTCAAACATATTTAAATGAATGGTGATCAGACTCATGCTCTCACTGGGGTGAACCTGATGATGTCACAGTGGGCGAGTGTGTGCATGGAGAAAATCACATTCTGAAATCTTCCTGGCCCAAATCCCATTATGGTCCTTTCATATAAGTTTCTGACCATCCAAGATTTGTGCTTGTGTCAAATGTTGCTAGAATATCACTCCCAATATTTCTTTTCACTATGGCCTTTGCACTGTAAATATTTATTTTCTCTTTTTTAACTGTATGAATATAAGTGAATAAATATTGCGGCACCTGCCCGCCCCCCCGAATCCTGAGCATGTGCAAATAAATTAACCCCTTGAGTTCATCCTATCTCAAGTTTGCTTGTGGGGTTGTTGTTCGAAAATTGGATCATGGCAAAACTGGGGTATTGAGGAATACACCACCATTTATAAAGGGGGAAACAAATTAAAACACCTTTCTGTGTGCAGATGGGTGGTGAGAGAAAAAATTAATGCTGTTTAAATGCATCCTATTCACTTCAATTATTTTTTGTGCTGGTGACTTCGTCTTGTTGTAATATGCTTTTTAAAAATGACATCATTAGAAAGGAAGTGTGTTATGCAATTGAGTTTTAGTTTCACTTTTGCTTTTAGCAGAGCACTGAAATCAGTTCAACTGACATGTCTTTAAGCCCCATACCTATGTATACCTGTTCTCATGTGCCTAGTGTGAATAAGTGAATCCATAACTTGTTACTCAATCCCTTATGCACTCTTGGCAAGGGTAAAGAGATCCTATTGGATTTATTAATGACTATATTGTATTTGTAGCCCCTAGATATAATCTTATTTGCAAGTGAAGATGGCTCTTTTAGCCACTGTGATTTATAGCAGTTTGATTGGTGGTAGCTCAGAAGCTGCCAACCAGCCTGTTTCCATAAATGTGTTGGTCATTTAAATATTTTAATTACAGCTGCATGTCTAGATGTCATCACAATTCCAAGTTTAACCCTAACTGACCAGGATTTCCAATATTTGCAGTTCCCAAGAACCTTCTTCATCTCTCATAATGGAAGACCCATCCTCAACACCTTTCAGATCGAACACCCATGATCACTACTGGCAATCTGCAGTCAACCTCTCATGAACAGAGCATGTTACAAAGGCTGATTTTCTTTTTGAGGGGCGCATGCTACTTGCCCTTCTAGAAGCAGCGACTGCTATTAACATGCTGAGGGTCGACTTCCACTCTTCTGTGGAAGGAAGCCCCACTGCATGAGAGCAACTGGAGGAGGGGTTACTCCCTGTTTGATCAGAGCACTTCCCATTTATTTGGAAAACAGTCTCCCCACCCTTCCTTACCTTCCACTATTACAGCATTGGAAGTAAATTGAGGCCCTTACTCGCCACTTAATTGAGCAATAAATGGCCTCAATAGGCCTAAGAGCAGGCAGCCTAGTGGGCCTAGTGCCTATCCCCAGCTTTAAACTTCCACAAAATTGCTAATCTCCCTCATACTGCTCTTCACAATCATTAACCTCTCTATCCCTTCCCACAATCTCTGCCTTTAATATCTCTCTGAACAGACAAGTCACTTTATTAAAATTCTACAGCATTTGGGAAAACCTACATAAGAACGCCCTCTTTATCTCCGAGCTGGGAAATTCTTGTCTGTGTGTCTGTAGGATTGATTAGTAGTTCATTTTATATTCCTTGTTAATCTTGTTTTCTAACTCTTCTTTGCCTTCATAATTTTTTCCTGACCTTTTCTTTAATTTCATATTTTTCTTTGCCTTTCTTGTCTTTATTATTTACATACTTAGCATATGCCTTTCTCTTTTCTTTCACTGTCATTCTTATCTCTATTTGTCCATAGTGGTTCATTATTGACTGGATTTTTTTGTATTTTTTTTTTAAGCAGGATATATTTCTCCTAATCTCTACTGATCACCTTTCAAGTATTTGCCAGTGTTGTTCTATCTCTTAGTTTATCAAGGATTTTTTTGCATTTAACCTCTCCAAGATTCTTGAAATTTTCATCCCTGATTGAGAAATGGGGACAACTGAAAGCTACCCATACCCTGTCTATGCATTTGACCACCTGGCTTCCCTGCCAGTGGCTCCCTTCCTACAAGCCTCATTCTGTCCCATTTGATCCTGAGGTCATCCCTGGTGAAAACTTTGATGCATTATTGGCAAGTCACCTCTCTTGGTGTCATTGCCAGCAAAGGAAAGCTTCTTTCCCTTGATTGGGCATCATTTCTCAGGGTGGGATTTCTATCCAACTAGGACCTTGATCACCTGGGAGGTTTGAGACAGACCAGCCAATTACACTGAAATGGCATCAGGCCTTTCAGAAAAGTGTAACAGGCCTCCCTCAGTTCTCCAACCTGTGGAGAGGGCCCCATTCATACAGACCAAATTCTGTCCATCGTTTGTTGAAATAATAGCTGTTTATTCAATTTTAGTAAAGCAAATGTGTCTCAGGTATGTTTCTCCTAAAGATGGATTCAAAAATTGACTAATTTGGACAAAGGCACTGACATAATTAAGGACAGTCAAAACTCATTTCCTTCGATGTATTACTTGTGGAAAATATATGCATACTAAATTTTTGAAGCATCTGACTGTAAGTCTCTAATTTAGCCATTACTCAATTTCTTGGGTGGCTGAGATTTCAGTTGTCAGTTGAGCCACAAGTTGAAACCAGTTCTGAAGCAAGGTAGCCATACTCAACCAAGCAGACTTTTGCATAGTTCTTCACACTAACATCTGGAAAGTTGTAACAAAATTGGGAGAATAATCCAACAAACAAGACAAGTAATAGCCTCACATAGAAATACTCAAATAATCACACTGAGGTACCAAAGTTCTGGAATGCACTATGATCACCCTTGAATATGCTCTGTCCCCACAACAGGACAGACCAATTAGAGATGGTGGTATAATTTTATACAGCTGAGAATAAGTGGCCTTGGGAATCCTCAACATTGAGATGGGATCCAAGTGAAGTCTCATGCCATCAGGTCTAACATGGGTAAAGAAACATCTGCTGATTATCACCTACTGTCCTCCATGGGGGTTGGTTAGTTCAGTTAGCTGGACGGCTGGTTTATGATGCAGAGCGAAGCCCAACATCGTGGGTTCAATTCCTATTCCGGTTCAGGTTATTCATGAAGTTCTCGTCTTCTCAACCTTGCCCCTTGTCTGAGATGTGGTGACCCCAGGTTAAATCACCACCACTCAGCTCTCTCAAAAGGAAGAATAGTCCTCTAGGATTACTTGTGACAGTTCATTTTCACCACCCTGCTGCTATGATGGATCAGTACTCCTCCATATTCAACACCACTTAGAAGAAGCACTGAGAACAGTAAAGAGACAGAATGTATTCTGTGGGACATTTCAACATTCATTGCCAGGAATGGCTCAGTGATAGCAATAACTAGTCAAGTTCTGAAAGACATAGTTGCCTTCAGTAATAACTACACTAGTTTTGTGGAGACAAAATCCCACTGTGTGGGAAAATCACTCTGAAGACAACTTCCACTGGCACTTTCACTGTGCTAAAGAATAGAAACTGTATGAACTATCAATGGTAATAAAATTTTATTCCACCTGATGGCCCAGCAGATCATTTGCTCTACCATTAACAATTGGCCAAGTGACCAACTCTAGTTCAATGAGGAGAATACCAGCGAGCAGCGTTAGTGTACCCAAAAATGAAGTGCCAACCTTGGTGAAGCTACAACACAGAACTACACGGTAAACAGTGTGCTATAGACAGCATGCTATAATCTGAACGAAGCAATCTCACAATCGATGTTCAGATTTGAACTCTGCAATCTTGTTATATTCAGTCATGAATGGTAGTGGATAATTAAAAAAAAACTAATGGAAGGTGGTTCTCTGAATATTCCATTCTCAAAAATGGTAGAGGTGTTAAAAATAAGCTTGCAATGTTTGCAGTCATCTTCAACCGTAAGTGTCGAGTGGATGATCTATCTCAGCTTTCTCCTGAGGAAGTACACAAGTACCTACAATGATAGTCTCCAACAGGAGAGAGTTCAGCTACGTGCCCTTGACATTCAGTGATATTATTATTATTAAATCCTTCACTATCCTGGCAGGGTCGCCATTGACCACAAGCTTACAATTCTGCTGCTGTGGATCAGACCAGAGATTTGGAATTCTGATATGATTAACTCATTTCTTGACTCCCCAAAGCCATTCCACTATCAGTTTGATGCATGTCAGGATTTTGATGTAATATTCTCAATCAGGACAGCTCCAAAAACGTTTAAGAAACTCGATACCATCTAGATTAAACCAACTCACTTGATCGGCAATCCATCCATCAGCTTAAACATTTATTTTCTTCCCCAACAGTTCACAGTGGCTATAACATGTCTCATTAACAAGATGCAGTGGAATAACATTTTCCATAGCATCTCAATTATAAAGTTGGCATTTTTTTTGTGAATCCAACAATGTGAAGAATCTCTCTGTCACTTGACACAGTGAGATTGGCAACTGCTGACCATGTTCTCTATTCAGAATATTCTTCAGCTTCCATGTACTATCACCATATTTAGAAGCATTCAGAAATGTCATTCATATACATTATTAATTTTATGACATTCCACAATCATGGATACAGATGAAAGCTAATATCATAATCAGAAAGATGTACAAATACTACTGATTATTTAAGTCATAAAATGGACTTCACCCAATTCAGAAGCTGAAATGAGAAAGCTGATTTGGAAAGAGATTTGAACTTGCTTTTAAAATTATTTTTACTCTGCTGCTCGCTGCTTTAGGATTGTGCCGATTGTAACTGTACCTTGTAACTAGGTAAACTTCAGGTTCAATTCCTAATCAATGATATAACTATGTCAAGTTTGAAGTCATGTTGCCAACTCTGATTCAATGTATCCTAAAGGTTTCACCATATGACTTGCCCTTTGCTCCAGCCATTATTCAGCCAATACATCCATCCCATGCCAGCTGGGAAGCAAAAAGACTTATTACCCAATTGGATGATGCTTGACTGTCAGCCAAACAGTCTTCTCATTTCACATTTTCAATATTTTTATCTGGTAAAGGAAAATGTCCAAAGAAAATGACAAGAAAAATTGTTTTCAACGGTCCATTGATTTTTCTTGTGGGGGCCACATGGGAAGTTTCTTAGAGATTGATCCTCAATTCCTGTATCTCCAGACCAATCCCCCTAGTTTGTAATATCATAAGGGAATATCAAGGTGGCTACTTCAGAGCATAGATCCCACACTTCTGAGTGGATTGGCCCATTGTCATCACGGGTGCTTGGCTGTTGATTGGTCTGTTGTTTTTATGGGGGTATTTGGTTGTGAATTGGCATTTTAAGGAAAAAGATGTAACAGAAGGTATATTTGCAACCATTTACATATTAAACACAGAATGTTGAATAGACAAAGTAATTTGTAAAAAAAAAAGGGATGATTTCTTGATGGTCTCACACTTTCCCCTCAAAATAAATATTGCTTGAGATTCTCCAGCCTCCCAGGTGCATGTTTCCTGCTGACAGGAGTGGTGCATTGGTTACGAATGGTGACATTCTCTGGTCCCATTACTGTCAATGGGAATTCCTATTGATGTTGCCCCAATCTGGCAGGAAACCTGTAGATGGGAGTGCACTGCTAGCGGGCCAGGAGAATTCTGTAGGGGGTGTGAGCAACCAGAAATTCCAGATTTCATGTCTACAATTATCCACGTAAGTCTTTCCTAACAGTAAAGCAACATTTATCCCAGTGGGTGTTATACCAGAATACAATTAATGTAACAAATTGCAAGGGATCCAGTAACAACTGGCTAGGCAATCACAAATATCAAGGCAGTGAAGTAACCTTCAACATTGTCAGTATTTATTTCATTGCATATATATATGCAATATTTTATACATATATATATACACACACACGATACAAATCAAGAACGGTTTCAATTTTTAGAAAAAATTGTAAGTTGTACTTTCTGTTCCTGCAACCCTTCAAAATTAACTGTTCTCACACAAGAGAATTATGATTCCTGTTTGACGAGGAGATGGGTTCAAATCCCATCATGGTAGCTGGTGGAATTTAAATTCAATTGAGAAATAGGGAATATAAAACTAGTCTCAGTAGTGATGATCATTGTATTATCAGCAATTGTTATTAAAAACACTAATGTCCTTTAGGGAAGGTAATCAGCCATCCTTATCTGATCAGGCCTACATGTGACTCCAGATCCATAGAAATATAGCTATTTTCTGAAATGGCCAAGTAAGATACTTAGTTCAAAGACAATTAGGAATGGGCAACAAATGCTGGCCTGCCAATGTCCCCTGAAAGAATTTTTAAAATCCTATTTGTCTATATACTTATAAAGAAATATACAAAAAGAATACCAACAAAACACAATCATTAACCTATATTTACATTGAAGCAAATATTCACCATATTGTTACTGAATAGAGTTTTCTAAGGAAGCACACTTATTCCTGAAAAGTTAATTATCCTGCACCTCCAAATCATTTTACAAACTTGGATGATTCTCCAGAACATTTTCATTGATATTTTTGAACAAAGAACACTGTCCAACCATTATGTGAGTTTCTTTGTGTGCATTATCATACTGTCGGTTTCTGTTGACAAATTCCCATGTGAAACAAAATTCTGTGGATGTGTATAACCCTCCTAGGATGCTGCTGTTTTACAGTGCTGTTGTTTATCACTGGATTGGCTGATGGAACTGTTGTGGCTGCACAAAATGTTGGACTGCACTGCTCTATCTCTGGCCATGTTCTTACTTTACTTCATATATCAGTCTTGCTTTGTCCTTTTGCAAGATGACCTGATAAATTACATCCTGTCAGTATGACTGCAGTTTGCTATGACACAGGAAGAATGATGATTTTGCTTGATTCTCTATTTCTAGACTATGCAAAGCATTGTAGTCTTCCTAACATTTTATTTTTTGCCTCTTGCAGATAATTTAACTATGATATTGTGCACCTCAATAAAAAGTTTAACGATGACCATGAAACCATTGTCGATTGTTGTAAAATCCCATCTGGTTCACTCATGTTCTTTAGAAAAGGAAATTTGCAGTCCTTACCTTGCCTAGCCTATATGATTCCAGACCCACAACAATGTGGTTGGCTCTAAATTGTTCTTTGAAATAGCCGAGCAAACCACTTAGTTCAAGGGTAACAGGGGTAAGCAACACATTGATTAGGACATTTCTTGGACAAGAACCTCCTATAGGTCCGGTGTGTGGTGCCTCTTCATGATGGTGATCTCTGTTCTATCTGCTCTCAACACTACAATCTCAGATACTAGAGAGTCCTTGTATGATTTTCTTTTCCTTGATTTTTTTTTTGTTCCTCTTCACTATACTTTGTTTCTTGGACCTCATGGATCATAGGACTCTTTGCTACTTGCAATGTCTCATGTCACTCTGATTTGCAAATAGCTGCAGCATTCAGCTTCTCAAACAGTACTTGTCTTGGTGTTCTGGGACTTTCTAAATAGAGTTGCAGTCAACTGATTAACCTAAAGCCCTGTCATGAGAGCATGTGAAAATATGCTTCATACAAGAGTGAGATCCTACTTAAGCTTAGCTCCTATCTGTCCTGACATCTTGAAGTCTAATCAAGAAATTTGGATTAAGTTTACTTGGGCCTTGGCTAGCTGAGGAGAAATAGATGAAGGTTTTTCTTCTACTTCCCCAGATGGTTTCAGCTTTGATTCTGCCAAATAAACCAATTCTTGAAAAGTAGCAACCCCTGATCTTTACTTTTCTTAATGTTTTCTCTGCTCAGATGGTACATGATTCTCAAGTGATCTATCTATACTCTGTTTCATCACTATCAGGTAACTCAATGTTCTGACATTATTGAAGCAATTCCTTTGGCACTATATGATTTACCAGATCATAATGACTTGTTGTTTGATCTCTAAAAGTGAATCAGCTGTAGCAGACTGGTCTGTCGTCTCTGTGGGAATTTTTGGTTGTGCATGTTAAATAAGCAAAGTGATATATAAAGAAAAAGGTGATTGCTTAGGGATCTCACAAAGGATGGTAAGAGGTTTGGTGAACACAAACTGCATTATAATAGAACAAAGTTGAGAAATCAGAGGGAATATGTGGGGGAAATGCATGATATCTCTAAACTTCTTCAACTTGCTTGTTTGAATGGTCACTATAAATAATGGAGTTGAAATCACGTCATATGGTCATCATCTTACCCACTGATGCTAATTCTATGGAAAACTAATGCATTCAACTCACCAACCTTGTTTACTTCATTCCAGGCATTTATACACATGCGTTTAAATCCATCTTAGGCTGCCTTGTATTTCCCCCAGCTGTTCTCTCTGATTACTCAACTTTATTTTATCTCCCTTAAGGTCTCCAACACGAGTGCCCATGACAATGATAGCTCCTCAGAGGAGTTCCTTTTCTGACAGTTCACCATTGCAGGATTTAATACATTATAACAGGGGCAACACTTAAAAGTAATTGGCTGTAAGTCCTTTGAACCATCGTCAGGTAGTGAAAGATGAATGAAAATCTCTCTTTTCAAGGAACAGGACAGTTCAGATACTCTTGTTTCTGTAAGACAAGCTAAAGAAATATCTACGTTTCCACATGGTGACTTATGCTTCACAAGTGAACAAGACCAGACGATAAAATCAGGGACAGCAATGGAGATTCTGCATTGAATGACAAAGTGCTCTCCAAGCTCTGCTCAGCTGCACACAAATGCTGTGCTTCAGAGGCTATGTACAAAGAACACACCTTTTGAGCAACAGCAGAAAATATCTCTTGAGAGATATTCCAATCACGTAGTGTACACTTGTACAGAGATTGAAGAAGCCCATCTCAAAGCATGATGTTGCAACACTTCTGCTAAGTCTTCATCCATGGAAAAGTGACCAACTGCATGGTGCATTAAATCACATGAGTGCATACACAATGATTTTCACACTCTGAATTCTACCATAAATAGAATGAGTGATGCTTTAGTCTTGGCCTGTCAATGCCCATTGATATGCAACTAGGTGTTCTGCAGTAGATTGCTAGCAGGGAAATATAACCAGGCGATGAGAAGGATGATGGTGGTGGGAAACATGGAAGTGGGGACTCCATTCAAAGCACTTCCGCCACTCATTCAGTCCTCCCCCTACCACCGCTGCCACCTCACCCCTCTCCACCACTCCCTGCACCCCCATATGGTGTCTTTTAACCACAAGTGCAGATGGATCAGTCTTTGGCAGGCCTTCACAGGGTCCAAATCTCTTATGTGTGGGAGCAAAAGCAATTTAACAGCCAAAGGATGTAAGTAGCCTGCTTCTGCTGTGTAGCAGCAAACTGTTCTACAATGTTTGAATGTTAAGGTTCTATTTCTATTTGAGACACATAAATATCATTGATTTCTAGTATCTATAAAAGATGAGTGACTACCAAGCAGATTAATGAAGGAATGGTTTATTAAGATGAATACCATTATTTATTTATTAGTCACAAATAAGGCTTGCATTAACACTGCAATGAAGTTACTGTGAAATTCCTCTAGTCACCCCACTAGGCTCCTGTTCAGATCAAACCAGAGCACCTAGAGGAAACCTATACAGATACAGAAAGAACATGCAAACTCCACACAGGCAATGACCCTGTGGGAATCTTGGTGCAGTGAGGCAGCAGTGCTAACTGCTGTACCATCTTGCCACCCAACTGAGAGTGATATAAAGATTCAATCCTTGATTTGACTCCAAATTCCTCACTGACAAGCAACATCTAGGATTCACTTGCTCTGGCCTGACTGGCCAAATGAGTCACATAACCCTCTCAGAGCTTACCCGTAAAAAGCCCCACAAGACCAGTTCCCTACTTTTTCAATGTGGCTACATATAGAAAATATATTTAAGCAGTGAATTGTTGTGACTTGAAATGCACTGTCCAGAGGGAGGCTTGAAGCAGAGTCAGTAATAACTATTAAAAGGAAATAGGATAAATAGTTAACCACAAGCTTACTAATTCCTTAGGGGAACAAAGCTTCCATCATCACCTGCTCATGTCTATAGCTGTAATGTGGTCCAGCTCCACTGAACTTCTCTCCATAATGGCCTAGCAAGTCATCCAGTTGTTAAGAAAATGGTTTACCAATAAATATTGGCCTTGTCAGCAACACCTGGATCCTATGATTGAGCGCCCGATTTTACCATTTTCATTCTAAGTGCTGAATCTGGGCGCAATTCAGATCAATTTGGAAATCTGTTTTCAGGCACCCCTGTACACACTTAGCCTGAAAAAAAATTGCAGATCTGAATTGCACCCAAAACAATCAGAGCTTTGAACTGCGCATGTACGGTTAGAAAAAAGAATTTGAAAATCGCAATGCCATAGCATCATTCCCAGATCACAGAAGCGAATAAAGCAGCCCAAGAGTGATAGCCCTCATAGACATCATACCCAGCCCGTCAATATAACTGTTCCCCTTACCCAACACACCACCACTCTCCTGCTACCCCGACCAATCATGACTCTCTGCCCCCTCCCCCCCCCCCCCCCCCCCCCCAATGATCGCTCATAGAGTGGCAGCAGACCCCTGCCCCTTTCTCCCTGATTCCCTCACCAGAGATCCATCTGGCCTCCCCCACCCTCCAAGAATGATCAGACCTCCCCAACTCTCCCCTGCAGAGAATGATCAGGCCTCCCGCACCCAATCCCATCCCACCAGACAACGATCTGACCTCCCTCCTCCTTCGCTCTGACCAGAGATATAGCTGACCTATTTCCTCCTTCCTTCCCTCCACCAGAGAATGATCTGACCTTCCTCCTCCTCCTCCCTCCCCCCCCCCCGACAACAAGGTGCCCTGTTCCCCTCCTCCCTCCCCCTCCATCCCCACTTCCATCAGACAATGATCTGGCCTCCCTCCCCTTTCCACCAGAGATACATCTGACCAAATTCACCCCCCCAACCAGAAAATGATCAGGCCTCCCTTCTCCCGCACCCATCCCTGCCCCACCAGAGAATGATCAGGTCGGCCTCCTTCCCTTTCCATACCACCGATCTGAGTCAGAGAGCCCCTGGAAGCTCTGAACTTACCTCTTCAGCAGCTCGATTGCCCAAAACAGACCTTTGCCAAGCATGTCTGTTTCGCGTCAAATCTGGACACAGGAATGCAATGCTAAAGGGGGAAATGCTGATTAAGTTGGGCGGACAGTTCATTAATTCAATTTAAATGCATGTTTCGGGTGTGAATCAGATTGCGGCCATTTTTAGGCCTTGGTCAAGTGGGCATTTACGTGAGCGGGGATCGTGTTAATGGCCTCAAGCCTGACTTTACCACATTCAGGCACGATGCAATGGTAAAATTGGGTCCTGAACAAAACAACCTTTGAAATGAAAATGTCCTTGGAAATGGGAAAAGTGATACCAATTGGTTCACTATTTCAAAGATACAATTATATTGGGCCAAATGGCCTTTTTCTGTTTTTTATCATTTTGTGATTCTGTAAGTTTGCATTGACAAATTCTGTGACTTCTGAACAAGATGTAAAGATGCCGGCGTTGGATTGGAGTGGTAAGAACTCAGTAAGAATTTAGCAACACCAATTATTAATCCAACCGATTTATTTGATAGTAAAATAGCGAGCTTTCAACACTCCCGTGTCTTCATCAGGCAAGTGCAGTGTTCTTGCCTGAACACTGCACTTGCCTGATGAAGACACGGGAGTGTTGAAAGCTCGCTATTTTACTATCAAATAAATCGGTTGGATTAATAATTGGTGTTGCTAAATTCTTACTGACTTCTGAACAATACATGAGTTTGATTATTCAAGGACAGGGTAGGTCGTGGTGTTGATGTTGTTATAGTGGAATAATTTATTGGTACTCATTACTCAGTACCTACGGTCACAAATGAACAATGGAGCAGGCGTTCTGGCACCTTTGGAGTCCTACTTCAGTGACCTTTCAGTACATTTAGAGTAAAATTGGCAAGGACGAAAGAAGAATGACTGTTTTTCTGCCTGGGTTATACATATATCAGGAAGTACATCCATATATCCACAGAGTACATTATTTAATCTCATCAGGTGAAGAGGAGAAACATTTGCAAAAAGAGTTGTTTATACAAATGGAGAAAACAATTAACAATAACAAAATAACAATTTGCATTAAAGTAGTGCCTTTAGCACAGTGAAACATCTCACCACATTTCACAGGAATAATTATCAAAACAATTTTGACACTGGAATGCATAATAAGATATGCTGACCAAAAATGTTGTCAATGCAATAGGTTTTAAATAGTATCTTAAAGAAAGGGTAAGAGGCCAACAATTGGAGAGATTTAGGGAGAGAATTCCAGAAATTTGAAGCTAAGCAATCTTTAAGGGGTGGAAGGAATATTTCTCAAGGGCCAGTTAATTGACAAGGATATGTGAATCATCCCAGCAGAAAGCTGAACCAATTGACAGGAGGGCATGTACCACAAGTAAAAGAGGGACTCACATTTGAAGCCAGGGATTCGAATACAGCAGTTGCATTATATTTCAGTCTGACTCCATATTATATATATTATTCCCTATTTGGCAATAAAGCCAGTTGTTGATTTGAGCCACATCATGTCATCCACAATTTATTACACTGGCAATGAGGCATAACATCGAAGTCGTCGGGGATCACAGTGTCCAGCGCAAGGAAGAGGAAACTTCAGCATCGAGAATATAAAGAAGTTAAGGTACACTTAGCAATGCCAATGATCGGAAAAGATCAAGCCATTTGACCTCAAAGTAGACAATTGGGGTCAGTACAGAGAAAGGCTGTGTTATTTCTTCATAGCAAACGAAATAACCACTGAATGTTTTGCTTACAGTTTGTGGCCTACAGACTTAGTTTAGTGAGAACATTAACATCAACAGACACTCCAGGCACAAAAATCTTTAGAACAGATTGAGGAGCTTGTCAAAAATCATTATAACCCCTGTCCCGCAATCGTGATGCTGGGATCTAAATTTTAGATGTCAATCTGTGAGCTGCGGAGTGGTGGGGGAAGTCAGTCGCAGGCTTCATGACAAGACTTCAGGAACTGGCAGAAACCCTGTGAATTTGGCCCAGCATTAGCAAAAATATTAAGGGACAGAATGGTTTGTGGTATAAGCAGCTCAATAATACAAAATAAGTTATTGTGGGAGAACAAAATTATCTTGGGGAAAAAGCTGTAGAGTTGGCCAAAGCAACTGAATGTGCTGAGCAGGGCATAATGGAGTTGCAAGATTTGCAAGGTGTGCTGAACAAGGTAAATCATTTTTGATGGGAAAAGGCTGTGGTGTAAAACAGCTAAGAGCGGGCACAGCAGGATAGAAGTTCAACAGTGAGGGCTGAAGTGTGTTTACAATGTGGCGGAGAACAGTCCCAAGATATCTGTTAATGCAAAAATTATGAATGTTTCAGGTGTAATAGAAAAGGTTATTTAAAAGTTACTTAAAAGAGCGAAGTAACCAGTATAGTCAATACAAAAACAAAAGATAGTGACTATAAGCGTAACTCGCCTAAACAATTTGGATGAGGAGCCCAGCAAAGGACCTGAATCATTCACCCTAAGCCAGGTGCAGCTAAGCAAAATGCCCCCAGTAGAGATAACTTTGCTGATAATTGGCAATGAAAGTTGATAAAGAACAGTGGCTATAGTCATAGGGAAACAAGCATTTTCGTATCTTCAAAAAGGACTCCAACCATTAAGATTTAGTGAGTTAGGTGCCATTTTGCCCACATGTACCTGAGAGACACTTCAGACTTTAGGTGCCGCAACAGTAACCATGGCACATCCAGACAGCAAAGTTGCGGTCTTGGTAATCAAAGATCACAGACCTTGTTTAATGGGCTGTGATTGATTAAAGCAAATGCAGCTAAGCTGGCTGGAAATATTAAACTTGAGGGCTGGAGGTGTCCAGGAGCAACTGTATAAATATTCAGAGGTCTTCCGAGCAGGGGAGCTAAAGCCAAAATCAATCTAAATCAGGAAGAGAAGCCTAAGTATTTTCAGGCCTACTGCTGCTTTATGCCCTTCATTAGAAGGTGGAAATCGAGCTCAGGAGGCTGGCAGATTTAGCCAGATCGTAAGGCCCGAACAATGCTTCGACTGGACTTCACCTGTGGTCCCCATTTTGAAACGGGATTGGAAACTAAGAATTTGCAGAATTAACTGTCAATAGAGGAGGACAGATAGATAGGTACCCCATATTCAGAATTAAAAATCTCTATGTTGAACTAGCAGGAGGTTTAAAATATATTGAATTGGTCCTCTGCCATGCCTATCAGCAGCTGGAGTTGGATAAGGATTCTCAAAGGCCGGTAACAAACAGCACGCATAATGCTTTGTACCTGTATACAAGATTGCCTTTTGGAGTCTCATCAGCCTTTGCCATTTCCCAGCAAATAATAGAGAAGCTCTTGCAAGGCATTCCCAATTAATGATTTATCTGGATGATACACTAACCACTGGTACCTTGCCTGAAGAACACAGATCCAATTTAGAAGAAATATTGGGACAGTTTAGCTATGAAGAAAGGTTGGATAAACTTGGTTTGTTCTCACTGGAATGAAAGAGTTCTACAAGATTATGAGTGGCATGGATAGAGTGAACAGAGTCAAATGCTCTTCCCTAGGGTAGAAAAGTTAGGTACTAGGGGACATAGGTTTAAGATGCATGGGGAAAAGTTTAGAGGAGATGTGTGAGACAAGTTTTTTTTTTACACAGAGGTCAGTGAATACCTGGATTAGTGGCGGGAGCAGGAACAATAGCGACATTTAAAGGGCAGCTAGACAAATGCATGAATAGGATGGCAATGGAAGGATACAGACTCCTTAAGTACATGCAGTTTAAATTAAGGCAAGCATCATGATCGGTGTAGGTTTGGAGAGCCGAAAGGCCTGTTCATGTGCTGTACTTTTCTTTGTTCTTTGCTTTTGTTCTCTAAAGAAGCCGGGGTTAGGCTGAAATGGAAGAAATGTACGTTTCAATCAGAAGAAGCTACCAACTTAGGATTCAGGGTCAATTCAAAAGGGCAACATCCTGTGAAAGGAAAGGTAAAAGCCATCAAGGATGTTCCACAGCCAATAGATGTATCTGAACTAAAATCATTTCTAGGGATGGTAAACTTTTATGGCAGATGTTTAAAAAATGTTTCACCCATCTTAGCCCCACTTCACCAACTGTTTAAAAAAACACCAAAGATGGAAATGAGGAGAAGAACAAAAGGAAACCTTCACAAAAATTAAATAGGCTCTGCACCCGTCTGCCATGTTAGTGCATTTTAACCCAAACAAACCCTTAAATAATAACCTGCAATGATTTATCATATGGAATGAAAGCAGTTTTGTGCCTGGTAGTGCTGAAAGGCCCACTCCCTTCATTTCAAGAATGTTGTTCAACATGGAAACGAAATACTCTTAAATAGACAAAGAAAGCTTGCTGTCATCTATGCAGTCAAGAAATTTCATTAGTATATTTATGGCCAACATTTTACCATAGTCTCATACTACAAGCCATTGTTAGAGCTTTTTGAGAAGATAAGTCAGTGCCATGAGTTGCCTCTGCAAGAGTGCAGAGATGGGTCTTTTGTTAGCAGCCTACAGTTCTTCATTTCAGTATCACCCTGGAACGTAGATATCACATGCAGATGTACTTAGTCAGTTGCCTACAGGTTCCTCAAGAGGTTATACTGGAACTGCATTTGGTAGAGACCTTGCCAGCCTGAACAAAACATACAGTTGTGAAGAGGAAGCTACCCTATATTGGTGAAAGTAAAAAGATGGTTATGTAAGGGTGACTGTATGTTCTATATTCTATGTATGAGTAGTCAGAGTTGTTAAGACCATATCAAAGCAAAAGGTCAAAAATAGCCTATGAAGACACTTAGCGGTGTGCAAGAGTTAGAGTCCGACTCCATGGAAGATGATTTCGGTTAACAAGAATAACACTACTCTTATTCAGGTTAAAGTAGAATGCAGCGTCAGCCAGGAGTTATGTGTGGTGGCTGGGCATTGACAAGCAAATAACAAGGATGGTTAGTAAATGTCCTGGTTGCAAAGCTCAACAGACTTTACTATCACTGACAAATTTGTATCCATGGAAACGGCCAGGAGATTATGTATGAGGCTATATATAAGTTTTGCTGGATCATTTATAGGTCATCATTTTCTTACACTAGTAGATGCACATTCCGAGTGGTTGGATGTGCAAATGGACTGGCAGAGCATACGGTTTAAGTTGTCAATAAAAAAATCAAGTGAACAGGCCTCTTCCTTTCTGCATAGTTAGTTTACTATTATCATATAACACCACCCAAACACGTCAAGCCAACCGAGTTAGATGGGACGTTGTTTAAGATCACAATTGGGTATGATATTCTAAATTTGGCAGGGAGGTGAAGGTTAGGCAAGCCTCTCAAAAGAAAGTCAAGAGTCAGGAACAAGTGACAGTGGATGGAATTTTACAGCATGCCCGCCCGAGGTTTGTATTATCCCGCCGGAGGCCAATGGAGAATACCGTTCTCCGAGCCTCACTCAGAGCGGGGTGGGCATGCCGGTAAAATACCAGCCCATGTGTTTTACGTGGAAGATGCAGTCTTGATTAGAAATTAGATAGTAGGCCCAGCATGGATGGTTTTTAAAATTGTGGAAAGAACATGACTAGTCTCCTCCATCATAGAAGTACATGGCTACAAGCTTAGGAAGCCTTTGGACCATCAAAGGAGAACATGGGATTCTCCCATGGGATGGTAGTAATAGACATGGGATCTACAGACAACCTCTGCAGGTAGTTCTAGGATGGAAGCTGGTTACTGAGCTTTCAGTGAGAAAGTGGGACCGGAGCAACCAATGGTTGTGGAGATTGAAGGGCCAGAAGCTGCTGAAGAGCCATTTGATCTCAGATTAATGAGTCTGCGTTTTTCTTTTGTCCAGTCCGGCCCTTGAAATGTGAGCCTACCTCCCAACTGAGATGCTCTACCCGAGCTTGGAAACCTCCAGACCAATTAAAGTCCACTGAGATGCATAGGTTAGAGGGATTATTGGTAAAGTATGTAGGGATATGGGGGTAGGGCCAGGGTGGGATTGTGTTCGGTGCAGATTTGATAGGCCAAAGGGCCTCCTTCTGCACTGTAGGGTTCTATGATTAAATCTTTGATGAATTTTCAGTGGTTTTTCCTGATACCTTTTTTACATCAGAGCTTGTTGTGCATCTTACAAAGTCTGTTCTTTCCTTCTCCTTCGAAATATTTGGGATTTTAGGGGGAAGGAGTGTAGTAGCATAGCCCTTTAAGGGGGTCATTTCCTGAAGGTCATGTTATCGATAAGGTCCCAATGGATCCACCTGGTGAAAGCTGAGCTAATCAGCAGGCAGGCACCTACCATAGATTGAGGAGGGACTTGTAGTTAGAGCCAAGGAATCGAGTAAAGCAATTGTACTGCATTTTAGTCTGACTTTGTATATATATTATTCCATATTCAGCAAGAAAGCCTGTTGTTGACTCAAGCCACATCGAATTGCTCTGGATTTATTACAGCAATTGAAACTATTGTTGCCAGTGGTGGAGTAATTAAATATGATTTCGAAAGAGGCCAGATTTACAGAAGTGGCTTGTAGGGCTGGAGGAAGTTACAGAGATAGAGTGGGAAGAGACCATGCAGTGGTTTGATAACGAGGCTAAATCAAGTAGACCATGAACAAAAGTTGCAGAGATAACAAAAGAGGATAATAATCATAATTTTTCTGAACTCTAATTTTTCAAAAGGAGGTAGAAAGATTCTCCCAGCCCTCCCTGTGAAGAATCATCTGTCAGATTGTGCTGTTCTTAGTCAGCAGCTGAAGACACTTCACCATCTGTCTTCCCTAAAATTTGGACTGATTGAAAAAAACCAGAGCTTTCCAATGCAATCCACCGTGTGTCATTTGGATTGAATCGGACAATCTGAGAATTACCTGCAACATTTGAAAAGCTGTTGACAGCTCAGGAGCTGATACAAGCAGCCACCTGGTGTGGTAGCAGTCAGTTTTTATGCCAGGAATGTGTGGTGTGTAACGGATGTGTTATGGACACATGTTAGTTCAAGTCTTCTTCACTCTACACACCATCTGGCACTAGGCAATGTTTCATTTAACAATTTGGAAAAAGAACAGCTGAACAGCTCAACAACAGATAGTATCAGGATGCTAGATTGCATGACTAAATTACCTGTCTGACACCGGTAAAGATGATACTATTCTGCTCCAGTTCAGAAAACTACAGAATCCCACACTTTATAATTTTCAATAAATATTTGCTTATTAAAATAATGAGAATCATAAGCAAAATAATTTTTGCGATGGAATGCAGTCCTGTATTACAGAGTACCCAATTTTTCCCACTTATCATGAAAAGATACTTCGACAGGAAAAGAGAGAACTCAGAGATTGTGTTAATCCATACTGCTCTCCTGTAACCTCCTCCCACCCCACCCCAAAAAGGTTCCATTGCACTGTTTTAGTAGTAAAGCACTTTATGCACATGCCTGCATCCTCATGGTCTCAGTGAGGTTTGCCTTCAAATATATCTTCTCACATTCTTGCACTTTAAGAGATTCACAAAGACAGTTGCTTATGCACACTCAGAACTGCACCTACAGATAATTTAAAAGTTATATTTGCATGTGAAGACACATGCTCATGTTAAGCTAACTAATTAACTAATCAGTGTAATATCAGAGATTTGGGATAGTACCTTTTCCAATGTGAAGTAACCTCTGACAAGTCAGGAGTGTAGATTCAATAGATTCATTGCATGGAAAGTACCAAGATAATAAAGATTTGGCATGAACAATAAATCATTATGGTGCAGCTGTCTCTTGTATATATGGTATGATTTCAAGGGAAATGTGTAAGAGATATTTTAAACTTATCACTGCTGGAATCCTGGAAAAAAAACCTATTCCGGAAAGACCAGCATAAAGTCTAGCACAAGGTTACAGGGGACATTTTAACATGGATTTAGGAGTAGATGGATGGAGGTGGGGGAGATAGTTAAAGTTGACAGCATGTTAACTCACCAACCTCTGGACTTCAATGAAGCCCATTCGCCTGCATGTATGCAATCCCTCAGGAGACCGTTGGCAATTAGTATATGTTAATTGCTCAATTAGAGAGCTATTGATACAGACTTTTCAGTTTAATTTATGACCACAGATTTCTGAGGCATCTTGATGCTTTCCAATGAAAACTAGGTGAGGGCTGGGATTTTCCATCCCTGTTTTACTTGGGCAAGTTTGGCGATGGGAGCAGAAAACATTCTATTGTGGGACTTAGCCCAAGAGGTTTTTGAGCCTAAATCCCAAATGTTATGGTGGAGAAAGCTGCCATTGCTCCCAGGGGCTTCTATGCCGCTTTTCCTAGCCGCTATCCAATATTTCGCTTGAAAATGCCCTCAAAAATATCTTCTCACATTCTTGCACTTTAAGAGATTCACAAAGGCAGTGACATTTTGGGTGTAACATTCCATCTCAGGGAGTTTGGCACACATATTCAGTATCCACAGCTGCTTTTATCTGCGAACAGGAAAGTGTGTTCCCAGTACTTATACAGATGGTTTCCTTTAGCACATTTTGGAGGTTCATCTTTCTCTGTGCTCACTGACCTACCTTAGCTCCCAGTAAAGTGACATTTCAATTTTAAAATTCTCACGCTTGTTTTCAAATCCTTCCATGGCTTCATTGCTTTTGATCTCCCCAACCTCCTCTAGCCTCACAATGGCTGTATTCCCCTAATTCTGGTCTTTTGTGCATTCCCAATTCCACTGTGTTGTCATAAGAGCAAATTACAGCGGATGCTGGAAAATCTCAGCAGATCTGAGAGCATCTGTGGAGAAAGAATAGACTTAATGTTTTGAGTTTGGATCCTGTAAAGCATCATGCAACATTTTGCTGCAGTAAATTTGATACATAAATACAAGTTGTTGTTATTTCTTCTCCACTTTGGAGATTAGATCTATCAGCTGGGATTCTCCCAAAATAAACTAAGTGCCTAACGGGCAGGAAAATAGGGAGAATTTCCCATTTTTGGGCGGGGAGAATCCTGGCCATCATATCATGAAGAATGCAGTTTATGCTTCTATTAGATCATATTTCAGATGCAAACTAAAATGCATCAACTGCAGCAGCTGATACTCAAGCCTTCAGCTGCATTGGAGGGAAGCAGCAGAAGCTTCAGCTTGTATGGTGCTATACGTGGCATATACTGTCTACAGACAGAGAGAGTATCAGCTTCCTTGATATGCCCAAATAACCATGTCCCAGAAGGCTTTCTTTCTCATGTCACATCAGGCGATGGCAGATATCAGAAACCTGTCAGAAGAAGATCTACTGACAACTGGATCTGTTGGCCATGCTTTACGAAAATTTGCCAAAGTCACCATTTCCTCAACTCTATAGCCTCCAAAATCTCCCAAGGCTTATCCAAAGACGTTTGGAGATATTGCAGTTGGCATCACTCAAATTCAAGAGATATGTCAGATGGTTTCTTTGCCAGGTCTGCCAATTATGTCAACTTTGTGGTGATGTCAGGAGGCAGGATTCCTGTGACAAGTGGGCATTAACCTATGCAGAATTGTGTTTATTTGGAGGGTTTTGTGCATGGAATGTTGGCTTTTGTTGTATTTCTTGTTTATGGTTGTTAGAGGTTTTTGCAGGTTATCTTGCTTTTCATGTCAACAATATTCTGGATTAAACTTTGTTTTTGATATAATTTCCTTGAATCACACCTGAAGTGAAATCTCTCATGCTCATCCTAGCCAAATTCAATGTAAAATTTTATACATCAGGCAAACTTCATAGAATATCTTGAAGCATCTAACCCAACTTGTAACAATACCCATTTAAAACTTGGCTGACGACACTGCTCAAAAACTCAAAGAATGATGCCAAAGAGCATTCCTGTCAATGTCATATGACCATCAGATGTGATATTGAGCAAACAATAGGCATGTTGAAAATGAGCGTCAGCCTGGACAGAGCTGGAGGTATGGTATGCTGCAGCTAGAGTTTCCAGAATGGTCATAGTGTGCTGTACTCTGCACAACATTGTGCAGCAATAGGAGAAGAAAGACACAGAACATCAATCCTCTCTGGAGGATTCTGAGGAGGAGGAGGAAAATGAAATGGAGGAAGGTGATGAAGGAACTCTCCTACAAGCTATATATAATGATACCGGGGATGTCCTGACTATTGCAAGATTCAAATAAGTTCTACATGTGGAACTACTTCACAGCTACATGAGCATCACAGCTAGCCCCAGCCCATGCCAAAAAACATAAAGTAGTCCTCCAAAAACCAGTCATTCCTTTCACAGCAACATATTGGTCACCATCCATTATGTCTTACCATTCATCATCAAGCAACTTAAAAGCCCACTTGCCAGCCAGCAAGCACAAATGAGCAAGGCAGAAAAATGTTGAAGACTGACTGAAAAGGCATTGGAAGTAGCTGGTTGAGAAGAGGACCCAAAGAAAACAAAAACCAGTGATTTATGCATCTTTTTAAGCCCACTGTATTCCTCTGCAGCGAATGCACAGAGACTGTCATAAGGATCATTTAGTGCATCTCATGCATATTTATACTTCAGTATACTCCCATTCTGACCTGGATATAGGGATAGATCATTCTTCCCCCTCTGCTGTTGTGATGACAGGACTGTTGGAAACCAACTATCACATTCCTGTCCCTGTCCTTTCAGCTGTTATCTAATCCAGTAGAGACAGGTGTTAAATCTGGCATCTTCCTGACTACATCACCCACACTTTGATCAAGCTTCGCTATTAGGTGAGCTTCAAGTACTTGTTCTTGCACCAACCAAAATATTTGATGCAACACTTCCACTCATGGGTGCCAACGATAAGAGTTCAGCCTTGATTCAGAGTATTTCTCTTGATTCTGAATCACTAGTAGCTGCCATGAGTCAAACTTTAAAAAATGTGAGTATAGCAAGGTTTTCAGTTAATGTGCGCCTTCCAGGAGTATAAGTATGTACGAGATGCACTGAATGATCCTTATGACAGTCTGAATATTTTGCACAGCTGAGCAATAAATAGGGAACAAGTCAAAAGGCTAACTTTGCAGAATATACTAAAACCTTGTCAATTGATGTTTCTTTGTTAGATTCCGCAGCCATTCTTAATCATAAGGGTTTACCACAACTGTGGGGTCTTAATAGGATGGATGTGGAAACATTCGGCGCTATTGTCCCAAAAGAAGTGGCGGGAAAACTAATCTAAATCCGACTGTTCTGACAGTTCAGCTTCTCACCCAAATCTTCGCATTCTGTCGAGGGCCCTGTCGTGAATATCATTAAATGCTCAAGGATGGGGCTAAAGACCTGAAATCAGCAGGATAAGGGGAACCTACACATGTACACATCATTGGGAGATCGGGGAAAACTCCCAGAATCCAGATCACAGAAAACTCCCAGAATCCTTTCAACATTCACAGACATCGCTGGCCTCATTGTGGACTCCCACAAACCCCCCATATACATCGATGGTCCCCACAACCCTCCCACACACATTGCTGGCCTCATTGCTGCCCACACACAATGCCACAGAGATATTGCTGGCCCCCAAAACCTCCACACACATATCACTGGCCTCATCGCTGATCACTCTCGCTCCCATCTCCCCCCACACACAAACATGGTTGCCTGCTCATCTCATGCCCCCATGAATCCGAATAATGCGGGAATGCAATCTCTTCATCCCTTGAATGTACTGCCCTAACTGCTACCTGCAGACAACGAGCATTGTGCAGGGCCCCAACCCAAGGAGTGCATCTGCTACGGCATTGTGGGAGGAGGAGGCAGAAGTGGTGAATGCCAGAAGCCTGACACCATGTTTTGGCAGGCAATGTCACAAAGAAATATATGATCTTCAGTGAGCAGCAAGGTGAGTGAGCATCCCTCTTGAAACTGCACTCATGTTTGGTACAAATCTCCAACCCCACTTAGACACCTGAAGGACATGCAACAAGTGACCCTTCCTCCAGGAACAGAGTCTCACCCTCAACGAGCATCTTCCAGCGGTGATCACTTTCCCTGAAACTGTCAGCATATTGCCCAAGACACAGGCATGCACTACGCACCATGGACTCCAACATATTAATGTTTGTTATCCACTTATGTTCCAACAGGAAAAGAATATCCACTATACACAGGAGATGACAAAGACTGGTGGTGGTTTGCCTGACCTTTGGCAGCTGACCAGCATGGAGGAGCATGCCATGGAACTGCAGGGTGTGATAGACGATGCCAAATGGTCACTGAAAGTCAGATCAGTGTCCAGCATGCAAGTGAGCAGAAGCGCATCCTTAACCTCCTCGAAGTAAATGCGATGCTGCATGGAACATTTTGCCTCTCTCCCTCTAATGTGTGTTCTTTATTGCAGCTCTGCAATAAACCAGAGGAGCCTAGTTCTTCAGATGTTGGAGCAAACTGCCCATGACCCCTTGGAGGACACCTTGAAGGGGGGCACTGAGGAATCCTCTAAGATCAGCACCACTGAAGCGGCACCAGCACGTACCACACAACCCACAGAGACAATCACCATGATGGGTACTTTTAGTGTTGAGGCTTCTGGTCACGAATTGATAAGCACATCACAGCCGCTGATACACATCGGGTCAACGTGGGCACATCCAAGAGTTCAGGCACACAGAGGTCTGCAGCAAGCCAAGATTCAGCTGTCACCATGTCAGCTGCTGGGCCTCTGGGTTTGTTCCTTCCAAGGTTGATGGAAATGCGGGGAGTTGTGGAAGGACTGTCAGCAACCATGCTGTGATTGCAAGGCTGTTTAGGGGAGTCAGAGTGCTGTAGCAGGAGATGGTGCTGACACAGCGTGAGATCCAGGCCGACATTGCAAAGGCAGCCGCAGTGGAAAGTCTGGTTCAGAGATCTGTCCTCATGGGTGACAGGGTCCAGGCCATCCTGAAGACACTACGGGCCACGAGCGAGCATGTTTCCGGCATCCAGGAGGCACAGCGTTCCATGGCCATGGGTGTTGGGGGCATTTTGTTGACACTGCTGGCCATGGCTGGCTCTGTCACTGGCATTCTGGAGACACAGCAGGCTGTGGCTGTGAGTCTCAACAGCTTAACGCAGGCTCAGAGGGCTATTGCTGAAAGGCTCCAGAGGCTGGCTTGTTCACAGAATGCTGTAGTGGAATGGCCCCAGCTTTTGCCTGAGTCTCAGGGCCACGGCTGAGGGATCAAGATCGTGGAGCAAATGCGCCTGGGTCTCCTGGACAGGCAGAGCCAGGTGACGCCAGAGGGAGCTTCTGGAACTCAGTTCAACTACCCTAGCATGCCGTGGAGTGCCCCTGGTGCCTCTGGACACCCCAGGAGAGGAGGAAGAGCTTAAGGCCATGCCAGACTCTTCCACCTAGGAGATCCCAAATGTCCAGAGACCTTCCGATTCGCCCCTTCCTCATACTGGGCCCAGCAAGGTGACCAGGGTGGCACCGAAACGCTGTCATCTGCAAGTCAGCTGGGGCTCTCCAGATCCAGGCCACCCAGGGGACGTCCGCCAAAGGCATTACAACAATAGAGCATATGTCACAGCGGGACACCTCCACATCGATATGCATCCTGGGGTAGCACCTAAACAAAGCTGTAGACAGCACCAAGTTAGAAAATTGTAGTTCACTAGAGGGCAGTGGTTAGAGTTTGGTAATTATGTATGTTAAGAGCACAATAAACTATTAATTGTACATCATGCTGTGACAAATGTGTCTCTGATCCACTTGCCCTTCCCCCCCACAGCTCAGTGTTCCTGAATCCCATGTATACAGGTGCTGTCTGTTGTGCCTTGCAAACTCAGCCATATGTTTCAGAGTGCTGCCCTACCTTCCCCAACATCCACCAGACCTTTGGTGCAAGTCCCCCCCCTCCCCAATCCATCCACTCCACTTTCCTCCACTCCCTCCTCTCTTGGCCAATAGACACGTGTCCCCAACCCTTACAGCTACGTGGGCCAGGGTGGCAGTATGTATTCAGATTACAGATAGGAGTCAGACTTGAGTAGCACCAGGGGCAAGATCCCACTGCGCACACCAGTGAATCATTATCATCCCCCAGCCTTCAACCAAGACTCACAACCATTGCCAACCTAGGCACATTAATAGGGTTGGATGTTTTTGGGAGAAAGGTTGGTGGGATGACAGGAGCAGAGGAAGGGTGATGTGGTGGTTTGAGGGTACAGGTTGATTTGGAGGAGGAATAGCAGCTGCACTTGCCCCTAGGATGTGGTAGATGTAGGTTGGTTGCACCCGCTTCACTGCACTGCACTAGTTAGGTGAAGCGAGCTGCAATTAAGGCATCCTTCACTGCTCTTCCCTGCCGGACACCTGTCATTGCTGCCTGCCCTCTTTCCTCCAGCTCTTCATGCAGTGGGACACCCACCTTGCTCCCTCGCTGCTCTCCATGCTGCTGGGTGAAGTTGTGCAGGGTGCAGAGTACAATAGCAATGCATGAAGCATGCACAGAGTTATACTGTAGGGCTCCTCAGAGCAGTCCAAGCAGCAGAACCATATCGTCATCAGGTCAATGCACTCCTCACTCAACTGGGTGGCTGCATGAGCCTCATTGCAGCAGGTCTTCACCTCTGCCTCGGACCTCCACACAGACATCATTAGCCATGTCCTTAGTGGGTAATCCTTCTCACCCAGTAGCCATCCTGGGAGCCTGGGTTGATCTTCAAAGAGCCCATGGATGTCTGACTGCCAGAGCACAAAACTGTCATGGATGCTCCCTGGATGGCGTGCATCAACCTGCATGATCTTCATTTGATGTCGCAGACAATTTGGACATTCAGGAACTGGAACCCCTTCAGGTTCAAAAATTACTGCGGCCTGACACGGAGGCCAAAAAAGGGAGATCCTAGCTAAGTCACCACCGTGCACTTGGAATGATCCGAGAGCATAGAAATTGAGGGCTGCGGTCATCTTCATGTTCACAGGGAACTGGTGGCTGCTGCTCTCCTGAAGTGCCTGGTGTGAGAACACCTCTCAAATGTGTTGCACGAGCACACAAATGTCTTGAACAAGCACAGCTGCTGATGGCACATTTCCTCTGAGAGAGCCTTGAAGGCATTTCAGGGTCTGTTCCTCCTTGCCCTCGGCATCCTCCACCTTGTGCGCACCTTCTCGGAAGCCTGCTCATCTTCCTCCTGGCCTTCAGCAGCAGCCGCCTGCTCCCACTCCTGAGGGTCTGGTGGTGGCTGCTCTTACAGTGGTCTGTCCATGCCCACCACCTCCGTCTTCTCCTCCACCACTGCTGCCACCAACATGATGTAGAGATGCCGGCATTGGACTGGGGTAAACACAGTAAGAAGTCTGACAACATCAGTTTTAAATCCAACCGATTTATTTGATAGTAAACTTGTAAGCTTTCGGCTTTATGGCCTTCGTCAGGCAAATGAGGTGTTCTGGTCTCCAATAGCACACACATCAGCACAGACAGTTTACAGATTACTGATTAGAATGCCAAGAATCTTTACACCTAACCTGCTATTCAAGTCTTAAAGTGGCTAACAATGTGAGTGGAAGGAGCACTGAGCACAGGCTAAAGAGATGTGTATTGTCTCCAGACAGCACAGTAAATGAGGTTTTTTTACTAACCCAGGCAAGTCATGGGGGTTACAGATAGTGTGACATGAAGCCAAGATCCCTGTTAAGACCATCCTCATGTGTGCGGAACTTGGTTATCAGCCTCTGCTCAGCAGCTCTACGCTGTTGTGTAAACACTTCGGGTAAACGTTCTTCAAGTGGGCCTTCACGACACACGACAGCACAGAGCCACTGAGCAGAGACTGATAGCCAAGTTCTGCACAAGTTTCACCTGAATTGGTTCTAAATGCTCACAATAGCACAAAATCAGAATATTTTCCCATTGGCATAAGCAGTGCCAGTGAGGTGGGATACACTCACCTGAACAATGCAAATGTATGCATACTATTAACAATGCTAGACAGCCCATTTTCCCAGAGATCAGGGCACCATATATAAGGGTGCCCCAAACACAGTGTTCAGAAACAAGCCCTCCTCTCCCCCCACAACAGAAGTGGTGACCACTCCAACCCTGCTATTGACAAGGGGGCATCATAACCCCTCAGCGCAAAAGGATATCTTCTCCACGACTAAAAGATGGGTTACCCTTCTTCCCAAACAAATACACATGCACATCATGCAGGCAGGATTATGACCCAACTGTCCCTCTCCCTCCAGTCAGAGGCCTCCCCCTTCTACTCCCCACAAGAGAGGCAAACTAATATGAGGTCCCTTCACTCCTCCTCCCCCCACTCTCTCAGGCTCCCCCCTCAACTGACTGCTTGACACCCTTAAGACTCTGCACTTTGCCAGTCTAAAATTTTACACTAACACCTGACATGGGGCCTTGGACTGTGAAGGAGGCAAGAAGGTAAGTGCTATATTTTTGTGCCCTCCACTACTGCTAGGCTGCAGAAGGAGAGTTCCCAAAGGGACTTGGGTTTTGGATGGGCTTAAGCTGGGGAGAAGGACAGTCCTCATAATTTCCCTGGATTGAGGCTTTAGTAGCGGGACTATCCTTTCTAGCACTGGGATGCCTGAAAATCACTCTTGGCATGGTGATTTCAGACAGCTTTCTGTTCAAAATCTTCATTCTTTTCCAGGTACTGTAATACCCTTTGGAGAGGCCTAGCCACTTTAACATCCATACTCCTTGGATTCTTGGAAGCCTTCAAAATCATTACCGCACTACATTCTGCAGAAGAGATGGCTCTTTCTCTCTTTCAGATGCCCCAGTTATGAGAAGATCCTTTTGAAGTCTTCAGACTGGTATGAGCAGCCTCAAAGACTACTTGTGGACTTCCCACTGGAGAAGCGGGTACCTGGCAAGATGCCACTGTATTGGGTTTGCAGCCTGGTAATTACATTACAATGAGCAGTTTTGCATAATCAATGGATTCCTACCTGATTGGGGCCAACACGGCAGGTCAGGTGAATCAGAATGGGGTTGACACCCATTGAGAATTCCATTTTGGCACTGATGTCCAATTCAGTTGGATTCCTACCAATGGTTAGCGGGATAACTTTGCTATCTCAGCTTGTGCTGTACTCCATCATTTAAAATCACTGGAACAGAAGGCTATTTAGCCCCTCAAACCTCTTCTGCCATTCAAACAATCAACTCCATATATGCATCTTCCAAAAACCTGTCAATTTCAGATTTAAAATTAACAATCGATTGAGTATTAATTACCTGTTTCAGAAGCAAACTCCAAATTTGTATCACCTTTGTGCAAGTGTTACCTAATTGCCGTCTTGAAAGGTGTGACTCTATGTTTTAGATGAAGCTCTTCTACCTTTAATCTCCCCAATTAGTGGAAGTAGCTCCTTTCTACCTGAAAACTTGAAACAAATCACCCTTAACCTTATAAATTTCAGGGAATGCAACCCTTCTTTGTGTACTCACTCCTCATTCTGGTAAATCTATGCTCTACTACCTTCTAAACTAATATGTACATCCCAAAGTGTAGTGCCCAGAGCTGCTCACAGTGTTCCAGATGTGGTTGAACCAGCACTTTATATTTGCCATGGAATCCATTTGGTGCATTTAAGTTTGGATAAACCCTCATCTTTTTTGCATTTCTCCCTACTTCTTGATACACAGGATAAAAAATCTTTAATTTTTAATTTAAGTCTTATTAAAGAAGACCGACACCACCTCCTATACCATTCCCACCCCTGCCCACGTGTGGTCACTTATCTTTAGGCAGTTGCATTCCTTTAATTTGGAGCAGCAGACCTTTAAAAGGCCTCTACTTTCTTGAACTGTCAGTTGAAACACCCGGTACAAGGCTCAGGCTGCTCAGTAAATATTTTTATATTATTTAATTTAGCTGTTACTGGCAAATTAGATGAATTCACTTGAGCATCACAGTGTACTTTCCTTGAACTAACTCTTAAATTAACTATTAGTATTGAATAGTTCTCACTGATTAACCCATTAAAACAAAATGAAATTAAAATTAACATTTTTAATTCTTTCTCTTTTCTATATCCCATATTAATAGATAGTTCATTGATGAAACCAATATCTGCAGTGAAGCCTGAATTTTTTGAGGTACAATCATTTCCCGTGAAGAGGTATTTTTTATATCTTTATTTTCTTATATTTGATTTTCACCAATTTTCCTCTCGCTTGTAGATATTGACTCCTCGATGCAGGCAATCAGTATCAGTCACCTAAAATAACTATTATTCATGTGTAAATCTTCCTATGCGGCATCAGTGGGTGATATGAACTCTGGATTTTATAAGATGGTTATGCTTTAAACTATCTTGGTCAATTCAAGGTAAATGGGGCAGTTTGGAAAGGAGATGAAACTTCATATGAATTCTCCTCAGAGACAAGTCTATGTCCTCTGAGAGAGTGCAGAGATTTACCAGGATGCTGCCTGGATTGGGAGGCAGGCCTTATGAAGATAGGTTGAGGGAGCTGGGACTCTTCTCACTGGAGAGATGTAGGTTGAGAGGCGACCTGATAGAGGTTTATAAAATGTTGAGAGGAATAGATAGGGTGGACTCTTAGAGACTATTTTCCCGAGCTGAAATGGTTACTACGAGAGGACACAGAGATTTAAGGTGCAGGGAAACAAATACAGAGGAGATGTTAGCGGTAAGTTTTTCACTCAGAGGGTAATAAGTGAATGGAATTGGCTGCCGTCGGAGGTTGTTGAGGCAAACTCACTGGGGTCTTTTAAAAGATTTCTGGATGAGTATATGGAAACAAATAAGATGGGGGGTTATAGATAGGTCTGTGGATTGGAAGATGTGATCGGCGCAACTTGTGGGCCGAAGGGCCTTTTGTGCTGTATTGTTCTATGTTCTATGAATTGGTTGTCACAGAGACAGGAGGTCCAGATCAAAACTTATTGAAAGTAAGTTTCAAGTTTTTGTATTGAACACAAGAAAGAGGTAGTTGGTCTTGCTGTGTACAGACAAACATCTCCCAAAGTCAGTCAGACAGAGATTTGGGGAAGAAAACCTACAGCAAATGCTTTTACGTCAAGCAGGAAAGAAGAAGCATTTTTGTAGTAGCCTCTAAGCAGAGTGCTGCTGAGCATAGCTCTCCCTTTGAAGAACCATAGAATCCCTACAATGCAGAAAGAGGCTAACCAGCTCATCAAATCTGCATCGACTCTCTGAACGAACATCTTACCCAGACCCTCCTCTCTCCTCTGCCCTTTTCCCATAATCCCACGCATTTACCATGGTCAATCCACCTAGTCTGCACATCTTTGGACAGAAACAAAGCTTGTGGAGAGTTACAGACCATGGAATTGACAGAGGATGCCTTGCCTCTAGAATCCCATTTGATTAGCTGAGAGGTTTGAGTGAAGGGACTTTGTTTCAAAGGACACTGGAATATTCACCCTATTGGGGCAGGAAGAAGAAACCCACCGCAGTCCATCAGGAATGTCATTTTAATGTATTTAGATCACATCGGAATCATATCCCTTCACTGGATCTTTTGATCATGTCACCATGCAAATAAGTATAATGTTCTTCACAATGGTACATAAGCGACATTCATCTGGCATCCTGCACTTCACTCATGACTTTGAGCTTTGTTTGCCTACCTTGCAGCATGCAGCACTTACAGGAATCAGTGCAAGGCTTTGCAAGCAGCACCACATTGCTTCAGTAGATTCAGGCAATCTCTACCTACCAGACCAGTGGTAAGACAGGGGTAGCTTTTTAATCACTGCATGGTGAGAGCTGTACCAAGGAAGGGGCAACTGGCCTCTTGCAGGAGAAGGGGCTGCAGGGCCTGACCTGTATTGGATGGCACAAGTAGGCAAGATTGATATAGACATATGATTGGGGAGAGGGCAAGGGACTAATGTCTTCAGTGCTAGAATGGGGGGAAAGAATGTTACTGATTGGCATAAGCCACTTAAGACTAGAATGGGAGAAGTAATAAGTGAAGTGCTTCAATTTTACACTGTTGAGCTTATAAAGACTTTCCTTGTCCCAAACCAGGGAGGTAGCGGGCATGTGAACCCACTCTCAGTTGTACCCAGCATGTTATGAGCAGTCTATGGTCATAACATCACATACCTTAGTCCATGGAATTTCTGACATTATAATGAACCATCACTGGAATACGTAGTCAGGATGAAACATCTGTAAGCTACAGATGGAGAAAGGACATTGGGAGTGTCCAAGGGAAAAACATGGTTAACTGAATTCATGACCTCAAGATGAGGAGGAGTGAGTTCCAAATGGGGCATCGGCACATCACCTTCAAAATGTTCAGGGGGTAACAAATGCACCACAAACACAATTGAATTGAGGAATTCAGGGGGAAGGTTGAGAGGTCTATGAGAGAGGGAAATCTGAGCTTTAAGCTCTTCCAAGATGATAGGTAGGGTCTCTGCATCCACACAGGGACAAATAAACTAATCTGGTAGTGAGAGCTCTGCACCACTGTCTTCCAACCAGTAGCGATGCAACAGTACAACATTAAAATGAGAAGACTGCTGGTGGGACTATGTGGGCGGATTAGAAGCAGATGCATGCACTGGGAATGGAGGATGGGATGGGGGAGGCACAATTACAAAGGCAGCCAGCAAAACAGTGCACTCCCAAATCAGGAGGGAGTACAATAAGACATGTTAGGAGCCTTTCAATATCAATGCAGGAAATCAGAAAAGTGATGCATTAAGGCCCATTCACGTGAGACATTCTGCAAAATGGCACTAGTTAACTTCTAGTTTTAATTGCCTTTTGCAACATGGAAATCCTCCAGAGTAATAACAAACTCCATAGACATTGAGAAACTGGACAAGCTTCAGAAGGTTGTTGGAAAGTTGATACTGGATAACTGGCACAAGAAAAGCCCCAGGCCCTCTCAAATAATCTCAGTTAACTTCATGTTTATTCTAAATATTGGAGAGCAGTGAATTAGGATCCCTATACCTGGGCTGAAAGCAGCACATCCAAGTTCATGGCCAAAGCAATGCCACAGCAATCGATCAGATCGGGTGGGGGGAAGGATGTGGATTTGGGGAGAATTGCAGAGACCATGATACACATCCCACACTGGCCATCATTTCAGAGGTGAATGCTTACTGATAAATGAACAAAACCTTTGAACAGACATTCAATGTTGAGTTATTGATGGAAAGAGGACCTTTGGAAATTAATGTGTTCTCTTGTCTGTTTCTCACTGATACTGCAATGAGGAGACCAATAGGAAGATGGAGCCTGGATTTATCACTGCCTACATTATCATTTACAGTCAGGAGAGAAGGAGAAGTTTGCAATAGAATAGAATCATAGAATCCCTTCAATGCAGAGAAGGCCACTCAGCCCACTGAGTCTAAACCATCCACAATCCCATCCAGGCAATATTCTCGTAACCCCACGTATTTACCCTGCTAATCCCCTTGACACTAGGGTCAATTTATTGTGGCCAATCCACCTATCCTGCGCATCTGTGGAGAAAATGGGAGAATCCAGAGGAAGCCCACGCAAACACGGGGAGAATGTGTAAACTCCACACAGACCCGAGGTCGGAATTGAATCTTGGTCCCTAGCACTGTGAGGCAGCAGTGCTAATCACTGTGCCACTGTACTGCCCTCAATTGTCAGTGGGAGGGGCAAGAACTTGAAAACCAAGGGCCAGCAGAGCCTCCTCTTGACTCAGAGGATGAGGCTTATGTAGACATCATGTACAGGGGCTCACAAAATTCAGGGTCTACGAAATTTGCCTATCTTATTTACAAGTATGTGAGAGCCAATGTTGCCAATGGTTCTACATGTTCAGGGATCAGTTTGCTCATATTAATTCAGAATTGGTGCTACAGAGACTGGGGGAACATCCATTGCTCATGGCTCTGAAAGTAACAGCAACTCTGAAATTCTGCACAGTGTTTCCTTCCAGGACTCCACTGGAGACTTCTGTTGGATTTTTTAAGTGCCCATGCGTAAATGTATACATGAGGTAACAAGCTACGAGCACAGTAATATGTAAACCATATTACTTTGTTACTGCAACGTTGAGAAAGTGGTCATGCAGATTTGTGCCAGATACTCAAGTAACATCCATAATTTATAGATCCTGAGTATATTGCAAATTCTGGATATCTTCAAATGACTGCATAAGATCCAAGTCTGGATCCTAAGTGACAATTGGTATCATTAAGGAAATGGCTGTTGATTCTCAAGCCTCCTGCATAGAGAAAATATATGTAAGTTCATGTCGTTAACCGAGCATTGGTAGAGAACACCATAGGTATTCTAGAGATGTGATTGCCATGTCTGAACTGATTTGGCAAAGGACTCCAGAATACTCCTCACAGAGTCTCATTTGTCATCATGGTTTGTTGTACACAGCAGAACCTGGTGCTGCAAAAGGGAGAAGACTTGCCACATGAAGAGCTGGGGGAGCTGTATATCTCCTCCGATGTGGGTGATGAGTGTGAAAAAGCTGAGGCTACAGTGGAAGAGGCTACAACCTCAGCCAAAAAAGGCAACCATGCATATGAGGCCATCATTGCTACCAGATTCCACCAACAGGATAATGAGTTGCAGTGAGCATCCTCTTGGATAAGTGCCATACATTATGGGCCAGCATGAACACTAGAGTTGCTATTTCTCTCATTTCGCCCATATGAGACTGAATAGTTGCACATTAGGCTCATATTGTCCTGAATGTTTGAAGGATAAGGAAGACTCAGGAGCATGCATTCTTGCTGAGGTGCAGTGTTAACTGGAGGAGATTGAGGTGAGGTGCTAACTGGAGGAGGGTGTCCTGCATCCGATGTCAGAAGATACTATTGTACCTCTTTAACATCCCAGTCACAATGGTATCTTATGAGAAGGAGGATCTCTTGCACAATTCCCAGTCGGATTGCAGTTGTATGCCTTCATTGTGATGAGGCTCTGCTAGGGTGTCTATCTCAAAAGTAATGGAACAATGCACTATGTAACTTTGATGATGAATCAGATAATTGACACATAGGACAAGGAAGTTAATGACGTTCAGTTGCTATTAATCCATTTAGAGTTGACTATGATGTATTCCAAATCACACTGACATCTGGCACTTTCAGTATGAAGTCTTGGGCTGAATTTATCCTCACCTTAATGTGGATGCAGATCACCTGAGCATGACCATGTCAAACACTTGCCTGCCTCACATTAAAATGCTTCCTTTTTTAACATAAATATTGTGCATCGTGGTCAGTCCTGGCCCTTGCAAAGTTCAAAATGTTCAGACACCATGAAGTCCTCAAGGACACATGTCATTGTTCATAAAGAGCACACCTCAGCTTCAGGACACCTCGTTTCTTTCCCATTGCACTCCTTAACATTGTCTAAAGCAATGACGTGCATTTCTGAGCATGTTCAAAGGCTGAATTGCTCATTAGAAATCACCATTTGAAATTTACATTCATGACCTCGGCAAGTCCTCAGGTGAGGGGGGGGGGACACAGTGCTGCATCACTACTTTGTGACCAAGAGCCTTGTCCCTGTAATAGACAGAAATACAGGCTGAGAGATGCTGAAAGTTGGATGTTTGAGTGCTAGGACAATAATGTGGCTGAACTTCATCACTTTGAGGTGGCAAGATGCTCCCACTTTTTGGTGAGTTTAGTAGATGTAAATCTCTGGAAGTTGAAAATACAGTTGGCTGACAGCTGCACACATAAGCTCTGAGAATGGCATAAAAACCCCGCTGAGAGGTAGAGAACACATGGAATTGCATAATACATGAACCTTCTCCATGCATGATCACATCTTTCTTTGTACACTGCACTTTCATCTTTCAAAAATCCTACATCCTGCTTACACATTTCCTCTGAACTCTTCCCTGCCAGATGAATGTGTAATGTTTCTCTTTTAGTAATCCACTCTCAGCAAGCCAGGTCTATGTAGGGAAGCTATGTCACTGTTCAGCCTATCAAGTTCCATGTCCATCACAGCTGTTTTGCACATGTTACTGATCAGCTGAAGTTGTTGCCAGTTACGTGCATATGGCCCTGATGTTACAGCTTGCCAATCAAAGAGTTCATATCTTCTTTCTTTTTGTTTATTTTGTTTATCTAGTGTGATGGATTTTGTCCACTTGTTGGGTAGAGACTTATTGAAGCAGATGGACCTGGTGGCCTGCCCATCTTGAAGTAGGCAATCTCTTACCATCAGAGATAGAACCTGTTCACATTCTGATTATCATTCATAATTGCTGTTTGCCATGTTGTATTAACGCTCTGTGGCAAAACTGGAGTGTCCTCCCCAAGATGCAAGCCTGAGAAAGATTTCTGATGCCTTTGAGCTGCCTAAAGGTTGAAAAGTTTGAAAATACTACATTTGGTACTGTTGGTTGCAGGAGTTGCCAGAAAGATGACATGTTTAGACATCAGTCCAAATTTGAATTTAACTCCCAATCTTCTGTCAGCTTTTATTCACCTATAGCTGGGAGTTTGGTTTATGAATGCCAGGCTGTATATACTATATGTCTGGGGACCAAACCTCCTCCAAGATTCACAAAACTTTAGCCTGGGGCCATGAGGAGCCAAGTTCTATGTGTCACCATGAGGAGGCACAGCTGATGACTTGACAGTGGAGAAGTGGTATACTGACAGGGAGAGACCTACACATTTATCTATCTTCACTTCATTCTTGCCAGCCAGTGATGTGAGCTGAAAATGAAAAGCAAATAGACACATAAAAGCAAAAAGCACACTAAATCTCTTTGCCAAACAATAGAGACATCATATTGATCTGTTTGACATACATGAATATGTTATAAATACAGTAATAGAGTATAATCAGGAACTGCATATTGTCCATGAGGTAAATGGAGGAATCTGTAAGTGTAATTGAGAGGTAATACATTTGCAGAGTTCCTTTATTCTTTGAAATATTAATACCACCTGTGTAAAGTTCGTAAATGATTTCACTAATAATTTGGAAGAGTGACTCAGATTTTAAAAATTGCTCTCACTATAGTTATGGAATCAGCATATTAAATTACACAAATTGAAAGTGTTGGATTAATTAGCAAATAGCTTTTCCCAAACACCTACAATCAAAATTTGATTTTTATTCATCATAAAGATTGTACTCACATTGCTAAACTGGAGAATTTATTTCAAAGCATGTTAATTAGGTATAATTTGCAGTTATGTAAGACAATTATTCTATAACTGTGCCAGAGGTGTGAGCTCTAACCAGATACTACCATTATTTTTTGGTAACCTATGAAGAGAGATTGAATAGACTGGGTCTGTACTATTGGAGTTTAGAAGGCAGAGGGAGGTCCTTATGGAGATGTGTAAGACAATAAAGGGGATAGATAGGATAGAGGTAGAGAGATTCTTCCCACTTAGAAAGGATAGCAGGACTAGGGGACAAATAGGGTAGAGGTAGAGAGATTCTTTTTGCTTAGAAAGGATAGCTGGACTAGAGGGCATAGCCTCAAAATAAGGGGGGGGGGGGTGGTGGAGGAGGCACAGTTTAGATCAGAGTTGAGGAGGAACTTCTTCACTCAAAGAGTGGTGAATCTCTGGAATTCTCTGCCCGTTGAAGTGTTGGAGGCTACCTCGTTGAATATATTTCATGGGTAGATAGGTTTCTGATAGATAAGGGAATTAAGGGATTTGGGTAGAAAGCAGGAAAGTGGAACTGATCCACTTCAGATCAGCCATGATCTTATTAAACGGCAGGGTAGGCTTGAAGAGCTAGGTGGCCTACTCCTGCTCCTATTTCTTATGTTATGTTCTTATGTTCAAATACTTTTTCTGCAACTGAAAGGCTTGTGGAAGAGCCAAGTACTGTGATATTGCATCATTTTATGCAATGCAGAACTTTATCTCTGTTGCACTGACTACACTAATGTTGATTTGGTACAGTCCACTGTAACTCTTTTCATCACATCAGTAATGCATTACAGTTGTTATAGAGATTACGCTGAATCATATTTTTTTGCTCTGTGATTCCCTGTTTCTCTCTCCCCTTTTAAATAGTGGAGTTATATTTGCCACCTCCAATCTGCCAGAACTGTTCCGGAATCAACACATCCCTATTTCCAATTTTTCACAATGTTTCTATTTTTCAGTGCAATATCAGCATCCAAACATACATTGAGCCAAACACTAAACAAACTTTTCTCAACTCTGATTCAACAGTAGATGTGGTGATTTTTACTATCATAGTAAGGAAAATGGAGCAGGGTGTATAAAAGGCTGCAGTTCCAATATTCCCATTTTACACCACTGCATTAAGTTAAATGACTCTCTCTCCCCCCGGTCAATCCTGAGGGAAAACATCAGAATCTTCATAAAAACAAGATAAATTCTCTTCTTTATAATCCCATAGGTGTTAGTTTGTTTGGGATTAGGAGCTGGGCGTGGATTGGTGGCTCTGTGTTCCTGCTGGGTTCTGACAACACTGACACCAGTTCTGGAGGAACATTCCATACATCTGGGCTACAACAGAGATACAAAAGAACTATATTATCATCCACTGCATCATGCAGATTTTACTAACTACAGTCTCCTTTAGGTCTAAATTGCATTGTACCTTACAATAAAGCCTCAGCTTTTCTTTTAATGTGGCACAGTGGCACAGTGGTTAGCATTGCTGTCTCACAGCACCAGGAACTTAGGTTTGATTCCCAGCTTGGGTCACTGATTGTGCAAAGTCTGCATGTTCTCTCATGGGCTTCCTCCTGATGCTCCAGTTTCCTCACACAGTCCAAAAGATGTGCAGATTAAATGAATTGACCTGCTAAATTCTCCCTCAGTTACACAAACAGGCACCAGAATATGGTGACTAGTGGATTTTTACAGCAACTTCATTGCAGTGTGAATATAAGCCTACTTGTGACTAATAAATAAACTTTACATAAAAGGTTAAAATTGTCCTGTCTAGTTGTGCATATAATGGCACATGTTGTTGCTTATTGTGCAAAACCGCACCGACCTCGTCAGAAGACAAATAGGGGACACGGCGGATAGAGTACCCTTTGTTGTCCAGTACTTCCCTGAAGCGGAGAAGCTACAACATCTGCTGTGGAGTCTTCAACATGACATTGATGAAGATGAACATCTCGCCAAGGCCACGCCCTCACCTCTTGCCTTCAAACAACTGCACAACTTCAAACAAACCATTGTTCGCAGCGAACTATCCAGCCTTCAGGAGAACAGCGACCACAACAGCATGCAAACTGCCACAGCAATCTTTGCAAGATATGCTAAATCATCAACATGGATACCATCATCTCATGTGAGAACAGCAACACACAGTATATACTCTTGCAACTCAGCCAACGTTGTCTAGCTAATACACTGCAAGAAAGAACTTCCCCAGGCATAGTATATTGAGGAGACCATGCAGATGCTACGGCAATGGATGAATGAACACCGCTCGACAATCACCTGGCAAGAGTGTTCTCTTCCTGTTGGGGAACACTTCAGCAGTCACAGGCATTCGGCCTCTGATCTTCAGCTAAGCGTTCTCCAAGGCGGCCTTCACGACACATGACAATGCAGAGTCACTGAGCAGAGACTGATAGCCAAGTTCCGCACACATGAGGACGGCTTCAACCATGATCTTGGGTTCATGTCATACTATCTGTAACCCCCATGAGTTGCCTAACTTGCAAGATCTCACTAACTATCCTGGCTGGAGGCAATGCACATCTCTTTAGCTTGTGCTTAACCCTCTCTCCACTCACTTTGTCTGTACCTTTAAGACTTGATTATTTGTAAAGATTTGCATTCCAACCGTTATTTTGTAAATTGAGTTTTTGTCTTTATATGCCCTATTTGTGAACAGAACTCCCACTTACCTGACGAAGGAGCAGTGCTCCGAATGCTAGTGGCTTTTGCTACCAAATAAACCTGTTGGATTTTAACCTGGTGTTGTGAGACTTCTTACTGTTAATGCGCAAAACCAGCAAATATAAAAGAATTATGCGTGCATACAGTGATTTTTCTGTCCATTGGTGCGCTGCTAGCATATGAAGTATCTGAGCAATGTGGGGTCTTGCAAATTTACCCTTTTGTATAAAGGCAATTACAAAAATAATGTATTCTACCATCATTGACTAATGGGAAGAGGGGTTCTATACTCCATCATTACAAATGTATTATGCAGAAAAAAGAGTCACAGCGAACATAAAAGAATGTACAATAAAAGAGATGGAATAGCCAGTGGACCAAAGAAGGTAGATGAGAGAACATAAGCAGAACAGATGGTACAAGAAAACAAAAGAGCAATAGAAGAAGGTATGTAACAGAAAGCAGAGCAAACAAATTAGTGGAAATGATATAAAATGAAAGTGGAAGATGCAGCAAGGAGGGAAATAAATAAAGGAAAAGAACAGTATGAGAGGAGAGAAGAGAGAATACCAGGAAGTATAAGTGTCTGAAAGGAGGGGATATGGTGATAGGATACAAGAGTGAATTTGAGAGAGAGAGAGAGAGAGAGAGAAGAGGTCAGGAAGGTGAAAATGGACATAAAAAGGCTGGTTGAGGTAAAAAGTGGAGGTGAAGGAGAGAATGAAAGGTGTAGCAGCATGGTATTGAGATAGAGGATCAGCTATAATTATATTGAATGACACAGCAGGGCCAGAGTGCCTACTCCTCCCATTTTCTATGTTTCTATCTGTTTTATTGTAACAAGATCCATCCATCCAACTCAGAGGAATCAACATCTTGCATCAATTCTGTTCACTCCTGTCAGCATTTTATACATTTCAATTAAAATCCCTTTCATTCTTCAAAATTCCAGTGATACAGACCCAGTTGTCCCAATCCTCAAATTTCAATTTTGCTGCCCTAGGAATCAATCGGGTGAAGCTTCACTGCACTTTCTCCATGGCAAGCATATCCTTTCTTAGATGAGGAGACCAAAACTGCACACAATGTTCTAGGTGTAGTCTCAGTGAGGCCCTGTACAGCTGCACTAAGACATCCTTACTTCTGTGCTCAAGTCCTCTTTCAAGGAAGGCCAACATACCATTGCCTTCCTAATTTCTTGTAATAGGGAAGGCAAAATTAATGTTGGCCTTTAATTCAAAGGGAAATCTGCAGGAACTGTATAAGGCATTAGTCAGACCTGGAATATGGTGAACAGTTTTGATCCCATTATCTAAGGAAAAATACAAAAAGAAAGTTCACTGGATTGATCCTGGATATGGGGGGATTTTCTTCAGAATAGAAGTTGAATAGGTTAGACCTTTACTCATTGGAATTTAGAAGAATGAATGGCAAACTTATTGAGACATACTTGATTCTCAGGGGCTTGATTGGGTAAATTCTGAGAGGTTGTTTCCCCTTGCGGGACAGTCTAGGACCAGAGGACATAATCTCAGAGAAAGGGATCGCCCACTTAAGACAGAGATGAAGAGAAATTTCCTCTCTCAGAGTGTACTGAATCTGTAGAAGTCTTTCATACAGACTGCTGAAGAAGCTGGGTTATAAGTATGTTCCAGGCTGAGATAGACAGATTTTTAATGAGGAAGGTATCATGGGTTATGGGGATAAGGCAAGAAAGTGGAGTTGAGGATTATCATATCAGATCATTCATGATCTCATTGAATGGTGGAGTGGACTCGCTGAGCCAGATGACCCACTTCTGCTCATATGTCTGATGATGTCCTCACGATGTGGAGATGCCGGCATTCAACAGGGGTAAACACTATAAGAAGTCTCATAACACCAGATTAAAGTCCAACAGGTTTACTTGGTAGCAAACACCACTAGCTTTCAGAGCCCTGCTCCCTCATCAGGTGAGTGGGAATTCCCACTCATCTGACAAAAAATAACTCCCATTCACCTGATGAAGGAGCAGCGCTCCAAAAGCTGATAGCATTTGCTACCAAATAAACCTGTTGGATTTTAACCTGGTCTTGTGAGACTTCTTACAGTGTTCTCACCATCTAGGACCCCAAACACTCCTTCCCAGCGAAACTGCAATTAATTTCTGCTTCTTTCAATTTTATAGAATCATAGAACAATACAACACTACAGCTCAGAAATAGGCCTTTTAGCCCTTCTTGGCTGTGCTGAACCATTTTTCTACCTAGTCCCACTGACCTGCACCTGGACCATATCCCTCCACACCCCTCTCGTTCATGTACCTATCCAAGTTTTTTTAAATATTAAAAGTGAACCCGCTTTCACCACTTCATCTGGCAGCTCATTCCACACTTCCACCATTCTCTGTGTGAAGAAGCCTCCTCTAGTATTCCCTTTAAACTTTCCCCCTCTTCACCCTTAACCCATGTCCTCTAGTTTTTTCCTCCCCTAGCTCAGTGGAAAAAGCCTGCTTGCATTCATTCTATCTATACCCATCATAATTTTATACACCTCTATCAAATCTCGCCTCATTCTTCTATGCTCCAGGGGATAAAGTCCTAACCTATTTAACCTTTATCTGTAACTCAGTTTCTCAAGTCCCAGCAACATCCTTGTAAATTTTCTCTGCACTCTTTCAACCTCATTAATATCCTTCCTGTAATTAGGTGACCAACACTGCACATAATACTCTAAATTCAGCCTCACTAATGCCTTATACAACCTCAGCATAACATTCCACCTCTTAAACTCAATATTTTGATTGATAAAGGTCAATGTTCCAAAAGCATTCTTTACAACCCTATCTACCTATGATGCCACTTTTAGGGAATTATGTATTTGTATGCCCAGATCCCTCTGTTCTACTACACTCTTCAATGTCCTACCACTTACCTTGTATGTTCTACCTTGGTTTGTCTTTCCAACGTGCAATATCTCACACCTGTCTGCGTTAAACTCCATCTGCCATTTTTGAGCCCATTTTTCTAGCTGGTTCAAATCCCTCTGCAAGCTTTGAAAACTTTCCTCACTGTCCACTACACCTCCAATCTTTGCATCATCAGCAACTTTGCTGATCCAATTGACCACACTACCATTCAGATCATTGATACAGATGACAAACAACAATGAACCCAACACTGATTCCTGCGGCACATCACTAGTTACAGGCCTCCACTCAAAGAAGCAATCCTTCACTACCACTCTCTGGCTTCTTCCATTCAGCCAATGTCTAATCCAATTTACTACCTTTCCATGTATACCTGGCAACTGAACCTTCCTAAAGTAACCTCCCATGCGGGACCTTGTCAAAGGCCTTACTGAAGGCCATGTAGACAGCATCCACTGCCTTTCCTTCATCCACTTTCCTGGTAACCTCCTCAGAAAACTTGAATAGATTGGTTAAACATGGCCTACCATGCACAAAGCCATGTTAACTGTCCCTAATAAGTCCCTGTCCATCCAAGTATTTGTGGATTCTATCCCTTAGTACTCCTTCCAATAATGCACCTACTACTGATGTCAAACTTACTGGCCTTAATTTCCCAGATTACTTCTTGAGCCTTTTTTAAACAACTGAACAATATGAGCTATCCTCCAATCATCCAGCACCTCACCCATGGATACCTATATTTTAAATATATCTGCCAGGGCCCCGCAATTTCAACAGTAGTGTCCTTCAAGGTTCGAGGGAATACCCTGTCCGGTCCTGGGGATTTATCTACTCTGATTTGCCTCAAGACAGAAAGTACCTCCTTCCCTTTAATCTATATAAGTTTCATGACCCCCCTACTTCCCATTGACTCCATGCCAGTTTCCTTAGTAAATACAGATGCAAAAACCCCATTTAATATCTCCCCCATTTCCTTTGGTTCCATACAAAGCCAACCATTCTGATCTTCAAGAGAACCAATTTTATTCTTACTATACTCTTCCTTTTAATAACCTGTAGAAACTCTTAGGATTATCCTTCACCTTCACTGCCAAAGCAACCTCATGTCTTCTTTTAGCCCTCTTGATTTCTTTCTTAAGTAGTTTCTTGCACTTTTTATACTTCTCAAGCATCATTTTTGTTTCCTGTTACCTATACATGTCATACATCTCTTCTTCTTTATCAGAGTTCCAATATCTCTCAAGAACCAAGGTTCCATATTCTTATTCACTTTGCTTTAATCCTGACAGGAACATACAAACTCTGCACTCTCAAAATTTCTCCTTTGAAGACCTCCCACTTAGCAATCACAGCCTTGCCAGAGAACAGCCTGTCTCAATCCATGCTTTTTAGATCCTTTCATTTCAAATTTTTTTCAGTTTAGAACCTCAATCTGAGATCTATCTTTATCCATGATTAAGTTGAAACTAATGGCATTATGATCACTGAAACCAAAGCATTCTCTGACACACACTTGTCCTAACTCATTTCCTAATAGGAGATCTAATATTGCATCCTCTCTAGTTGGTACCTCTATATATTGATTTAGAAAATTTTCCTGAACACATTTTACAAACCCCAACCCATCTAGACCTTTAACTGTATGAGAGTCCCAATCTATATGTGGAAAATTAAAAACCCCTATTATCACAACTTTATGTTTCCTGCAGTTGTCTTCTGTCTTTTTGCAAATTTGCTCCTCCAATTCTCGCTGATTATTAGGTGGTCTATAATACAACCCCATTAATGTGGTCATACCTTTCCTGTTTCTCAGCTCCACCCATATGGCCTCGGTAGATAAGCCCTCTAATCTGTCTTGCCTGAGCACTGCTGCAACATTTTCCCTGACTAGCAATGCCACACCCCACCCTTCATCCTTCTGCCTCTATCATGTCAGAAATATTGGAACCCTGGAACATTGAACTGCTGGTCCAGCCCATCCTGTAGCAAAGTTTCACTAATTATATAATGTACTGCCTTTGGTGCTCACAATGTGGTCTGCTCTACATTGGGGAGACAAAACGTAAACTCGGTGACTGCTTAGTGGAAACACTTTAAATCATGACTCCAAGTTCTTAGTTGGCATTCATTTCAATTCTCCATCTTGCTCTCATGTTGACCTCTCTGTATTGGGCTTTTGCAAATTTTCCAATCAAGCTCAAAGTAGGTTCAAGAAACAGCACAACATTTTTTGACTAAATAGTCAACAGCATTTTGAACTTCAAATAAAATTCAACATTTTCAGATCAGAAATACTTAATTTTGTTTTCTTTTTCTTTGTAAGTTTCAGTTTTCCTTTTGCTTTTACTTTTGGACAGCAGCCATTCAGCATTCTGTCTTTCTCCTCTCATCTAGACATACCTTTTATTTATTGATAATGTAACTCTCCAACAGTGCTGTGAGTATACTTACACCACATGGACTGCATTGCTTCAAGAAAGTTTTACAACACCAATTTTAAATCGAACCAATTTATTTGATAGTAAATCCGCGAGTGTTTGACGCTATGCGCCTTCGTCAGGCAAATGCAGTGTTCTGATCTGCAGAGGCACTCATATCTACACAGACAGTTACAGATTGCTGATCTTTTCAAAGGCAATTAGGGATGGGCAATAAACACTGGCTTTGTCAGCAAAGCCCACATCCCTTGAACAAATAATAAACACTCCCTTTGGGCTTGCACTAAGAAATTTTCATAATTTAATCTTTCCTGTCTCTATCTTATCACAGACTTTTCCTTTTGATTTTTTCTGACGTCCTGCCACTCTCCAGCTTTTACATTTCTAACATTTCTCAGTTCTGATATAAAGTCCAGTACAGAGTCTCACAACATGAGGTTAAAGTTCAACAGATTTATTTGAAATCACGAGCTCCTTCTTCAGGTGAGTCACTCATCTGATGAAGAGGCAGCACTCTGAAAGCTTGTGATTCCAAATAAACCTGTTGGACTTTAATCTGGAATTGTGAAACTTCGTACTGTGCCCAACTCAGCTCAATGCCAGCATTTCCATATCCTGATAAAAGGTAAGGAACCTCCCCATAGCTGCTCACTGACCTGCTGAGAATTTCCAACATTTTCTGTTCCAGTTACAATAAAAACATTATTTATACTCATAAATTAGATAAGTCTGAAGCTAGTAGTGGTGCAGCAGTATGGTTGGAAAACCTTTCACTTTTTTACTGTAACTTTTAAAACTAAGGGGCTTTGGCTCCATGGTCATATTAAACTATTTTTCCTGAAACGTAAACACAAGTATTTATAAGATTGCCTGCACCAAAATGTTTCAGAAATCATTGATATTCATGTTCCTCTGTAAATGTGCTTTATGCCGTGTTTGATCTGTAATGAAATTGTTTGGACTTCAATAAATCTGCACTGCTTGACTCCCACCTGGGGAGGTTTAAATGGGGAGAGGGATTTATGGTGATCATCCAGCTTTCTGTGGGAAGGCATGTAGCATTAATGGGGTAAATCACTCAAAATTGAATGAGGGCAGAGTACTTTTGACTTTGGGTGATTGTAATATAGAGAAAATTGATTTAGCTGCCCATGAAATGAACCTCCTACTTTTCACTTTGATTTAAATTGATGAATTGAGACGCTGGAGATATTTTGATATTTTCCACATAAAACTCACTAAAGTCAAATTACCCAAATGAGTCATTTGCAGATAATTCATTGGCATTAAGCTCCTGACAAGAAGTCTCACCTCCAAACATACTTACGGGAATTGAGCATGCGTTTCTAAGTGCAGAGTCAAGCAATTTGCTTTGCAGTGCTGTCCGATGCACTTGCCATCGTCAGATCAGCCATAGACGTGTGGTGAATTGATAAGATTCACTTCTAGAGCCACACAGTTCCTCATTGGCTTGGCAAAATTGCACATTTTGACCCTCACTGGCAACCATACAGTGCTGTTCATCATTCACACATCTGAAATGTTTAACAAAAACTGTCAACTACCAGCTAAACAAAATCAAAAGAAACTAAAAGAAACCTGGTTTTGCAGAGCAGAGAAGCAGATCTAAATGTATAATAACTTAGAAGCATCCAGAGAGGAAAATGCTGAGTTGTGTTAAAGTTGCAATAGCGGTTGTATGTATGGAGTCACTTGCTTGGCTGCTATTTGCTACTTGCACTCAGACTGAAACTATATTATCAGAATATAGTTCCGTCGTTGGGTGTCCATTGACCTGGAAGCTAAAAAGCCACATGCTCAATGAAGTAAGAACAATACTTGACACTTTGTTATCTTCTCTGTTTTTTTCCTTTTGTTTCTATGAAATTTGTTTCTATGAAATAAACTAGGGTAGACTGGGAGAAAGAGAATACTTCAGTCAACAGATTATCACACCCTTTGAGATTATATGTAGTAAGTTTACTTTGCAAAATTATGAGATTACAAAATCTTTGGAAAGCTGTTCACCTGGCTTTGACAGTGAACATATTGGTCGTGATTATTGATGGTTCAAATCAATCCTATTTTCCAAAAATTGTGCATTTGTTTTATTGATATTGCATATGCTTTGAATTGTGAGGTGAATATAGTGACCTCATCGCCACAAGTTTAATGAGCATCAAAATAGATAGCACTATTATAATGTAAAAGCATATAAAGTACAGAGGGAGAATAATTAGGAGGCAATGAATAACCTATTTTCAAATAATCATGGATCTTCTGTACACTTACAGTAATTTTTGTGTTTTATATTTCCAGTATTTGTTTTAATTTATCTATCTGGTTTCTGGTGTCAATATGATAGTGCAAATAGCTGAATTTGCTCAGGTAGAATATCGCCAAGTGTTTAATGTGTGATTTAGTTGTTGCAGAAGCCTTCCTCTTTCCCAAGCTGCAAAGTCCAGACCTACAAAACTACAAAAACCGGCAAGAGCACTGAGACCCAAGGATTGCAAAGGAAGTATCTCACTGGAGAAAATCCAACAGACACTTTGCAAGCATGATGAGAGAAATCAAGGCAGGTCAGCTGATCCTGGGGGCCTTTTAGCAAACACCTTTACTTCACCAGTTGCTGTTTCCTTGCCTACTATTAGTACCAAGGTGATGCAATCACCACTTACAATGGTTGGAACAGAACTGACTGAGGACATTGCCGAATGAAGACAAGAGAACATTGAATTCCTCTGACCGCCCCCCCAGAGGAGTTTAGCATTTCATAATCTCAATGTTTCCCACATGACTAGGCTCCCATGCCACTGAAAGGCAACATTACAAATGAAGCATTATTGTCACAACAGGAGATAACAGAAACTGTGATAATCACATTTCAGTGCAATGCATTAAAAGAATGAGCAATGACTCACCTGTGGCATTCTTTCCTGTGTCAAAGCATATCATTAATTTATAAAAACCCAATGGAATGCAATAGTTAACCACAGAATAGGGACTAAGAGGGCAAATCCTTTCCAACATGCTGCTGACTAATTGGATTCCCAGCCATCCAATTTTAGATTTTGGAAAAGGTAAATAATAAAAAAAAATCATGCCCTCCACCACTATGCCCCAAATTGAAAATCAGGATTTATTGAAACCAAGCAGCATCTATATGTGTAATGTGCCACAGTGAGGCTAACAGTTCTTTGGAGTACTTCTCAGTCCTACCAAATCACAATACAATTTTTCAGGCAAATATTCACCACATTTGGCAATTTTGTCCATCCTTGCACACAGATTGGGCCCACAAATCTCAATTTACAACTCCTCAACAGTGACAGTAAACTAAGTACAAATTATTATAACAAATAAAAAACAAAACTAAGCAATGTCAAGTTAGTTGAAGTTTGAACTTTATAGGCATTTTTTACAATTCATGCTTTCTACTTTCTGCACTGGGCTCTTTTCCCCTCAATGAAGTAATTTGTATTTATATGTACACATCGACAAGGCTAACATTTATTCTATATTTCTAATTCTCCTTGAGAAAATAGTGTGAATTCAACTGTCTATGGATTGAAGATGCATGTACAGTGCTGTCAGACAGGAGTTTTTGACTAGCTGATGATGCAGTAACTATGATACATTTCCAATCAGGATAGTGTAAGGGAGTGAATGTATAAGTTGGTGCAGGACGTACTGATCAAGAGAACTGTTTTATTCGGAAAGGTTTTGAACTTCTTCAGTATTGACGGAGTTGAACTCATCCAGCTAAGTGCAGAGTATTCCATCACACATCCTATTTGTGCCCTGTAGATGGAAGAGTTTTGGGGAATCAGGAGCTGAGTTACTTGTCACAGAATTCCCAATATCTGACCTAATGTTCTAACTTTGTTAGAGGTTGTGGTTTTTACAAAGAAATAAAAGACTTGGGGCCTGGTTTTACCATTTTGATTTAAGCAGTGAATTTGGGAGTGTTTCAGATCCATACATATTTGGCCTGAAAAAAAGGCAGCGATTCTGAATTGCCCTGCTGTCGCCTGTGGGCAAGGCTTATCACACACAAAACACTGCTCCAATTGGAGCCTTCAGCTGCGCACACGCAGTAAAAAAATAGAAAAACACTTCCCTGCCACATCGCTCCTGGGCCCAATAATGTCGCCTCCTGGTCCTACACAGACATTGCCCCACCCCCCACAACATAACTGTTCCCATATCCCCCAATTACCCTGCTACCCAAACCAATCACAACCCCCTGTCCCCTTTCCCCCCACTGATGTCATGCAGAGTGGCAGTGGAACCCACCCCCCACTTCCCCACCATCAGAAAGCGATCTGACTTGCCTCCCTCCCCAGCACCAGAGAGCAATCTGACCCATCTCCCTTCCTCCTACCAGAGAGCCATCTGATCTGCTTTCCTCCCTCCACCAGAAAGACATCTGATCCACTTCTCTCACACTGCCCCCCACCAGAGAGTGATCTAACCTCCCACCCTCCCACTGATCTGAGACAGAGAGCCACTGGAAGATCTAAACTTATCTCCTCAGAAGCTGGAGCGCCCAAATGGGACTTTTGCGGACCATGTCTGTTTTGTTCCGAATCTGGATGGGTGAATGTGGTGGTAAAGGGGAAATGCTGGTAAGATTGGACGTCTAACTCATTAAGTTAATTTAAATGCATGCAAATTGTTGTTGCGCCCAATTGAGGTGTAATCCCAATTACAGCCATTATAGGTACTTGGTAAAGGGGGAAAGTGGCTCAGAGAACAGCATCCTCCATTGGTTTTGGGTGGGATCATATGAACCTTGGGCAGATGTGCTGATAAAATTGCGCCCATAGATTCAAACACACATTAGATTTTAGTGAAGGGCTGTTCTTTACACAAAGTAAAACAGCAGCCTCAACACTCACCCCAATGATATCACCATCAAATTATGTGATTACCTCTTAAAGCAACTTGCACCCTTTAAAATATATAACATCTTCGCCCTTTACTGCTGTGGTAATAACAACAAATTACTACAATGTCATATATAGGAACAATAATACTCTAAACAAATGCATCATTAATCATTATACACAGTCCATAAAGTCATTCAAGAGGATATCTATTCCATTTCAGTTGTACGCAATGCTCTGGAATTTGATTGTCTTTGATTCCAGAAGTATGATTTGGAACTTTGGTAGACCCTTCTTCTAATTCTACATTCTTAATTGATACAGTGGCAGAGACACAATCGTTAGGCAACTCAGATTCAACTAAAGTCATTTTTAGCACTATTCACAACATCAGGGAGTAAAGAAGCTGGTGCTTCCGGAGATAATGCTGAGAAATCATTTTGAGATGACAATAATTGGTCAACATGACATCACCAAACTAGTTTATCTTCGTATTGAATCATACAAGAAATTTGATTGTTTTTGTTAAAAGTATGACTGGTTTTCTTATTTGTGACATAATTATACGTGAACACCTGATCTCCTTGTTAAATGAGTGCTGTTTTGCCCTCACTTCTCATCTAGCAGCTTGAAATTATTGTTGAAGTTCTACTATCTCTGAACTGGAATTAATGACAAATCAAATGTAGTTCTCAATTTCCTGTTTAAGAGCAGAAATGCAGGTGAACTTTGGGTCATCACATAGGCAGTGTTTCTATAAAATGACAAAAAGCTCCTCACATGATGCAATAATATACTTTGCTGTTTGAAGCTTTTAAAGAATGTTTCAAGGATGGTATGAATCTTTCAGCTAATACATTGATTGATGGATGATAAGGTGTAGATTTTATATGCTGAATACCATTTACTTTGTGCGATAATCCTCAAAGTCTTGTGAAATGATTTATGAAACATTATCATTAACAACGTGTTCTTGGTTACCAAATCTTGCAAAAATATTGCCAAGTTTTTCAATGGTTTGTTCAGATGTAATAGATCTCATGATAACAACTTCTGACCACTTTGAGTATGCAATTATATCAAAGAACATGTCACCCTCATACAGATCGGCAAAATCTGTGTGTCATCATTGCCATGGCAATTTAGAACAATCCCAATGAAATAGAGGAGACAAATATGCTGCATTTCTTATCTGTGCACAGTATTACACTATCTCACTTTTTCTTCAATCTGAACATCCAGACCTGGTCATCAAAAATAATTATGTGCTAATTCCTTCAGCCAAACTACATCAGAATGTCCTTCATGTATTGTTCAAGAACTGTCGAGCAGATTAGGAGGAATGATCACTCAGACACCCTACAATAGGCATCTATCTTGGATGGTCAACTCAAGCTTTCTTGACAGAAGTGGTTTCAATTCAGGATGTGGCCGATGTGTTCCAACTGTCATTCTTTTCAAGACCACACCCATTCCTTTCCCCATCACAGGGTCATTTCTGATATGTCTTTGAACTTGAGAAATTGTCACTAGCAAATGATCTAGTGAAAAGTAAAGAATATTAGCATAACTAGTTGGGCATATCTACTCAATAGACAAAGGTAAGCATGACAGTAAATCAGCATTGTATGACACTCTGATTAACGGTGCTTTATATAGAATAAATGTGCAGATAGGATTAGTACTATCTTTGCAATTGACTAGCAGCTAATGACATTATGCCTTTACATGTCCCAAAAATAGTAGTTAAGTGTCGATGAACAGTCAATGAAGTGAAATGACAACCATATACATAATGATGAAATTTTCACATACCAAAAATTATACTCAATACTTCTTTTTCTAGCTGAGCACTGTTAGATTCAGACTAGTCTGAATAGGCAAAAATAAACCTATTGGTCATTCTTCTCTCAAAGATATAACATGTGAAACTACTGTCCCTACTGCATAAGGTGATGCATCACATGCAAGCAGTAATAGTAGCTTCAGATTAAAATGAACCAATACTTAGACTTTTAAAAAGCAACTTTGACTCCTTGTATACTTTCTCATAGACTGTTGTCCAGTCTTAATATACAGATCACAGGAGGGATTTTGCTCCCTCTCTGTAGTGTGTTTGGTGGTGGTGGAATCTTATGGCCATGCCATTGTTAATAGAGATTCCCATTGAACACATCCTCACAGCTGGGAAAACCAGTGGTGGGTGTGTGCCATAAGATCCAATTAGCATGAATGAGAGAAAGATTTCAGCACTTGTTTGTAGATGTCCCAATGTTGCTTCTAAATTATTCAAGTGCTCTGGTTCACTGGACCCTGTAATTAGAATGTCATCGAGGTAACATTGTACAACAGAGTCACCATTGCCAAAACTTTTCTACCATTCCCACCAACAGGATCTTATGGACCCACCGATGGTGCACCCTGGCTGTGGGTTTTCCAGTGGTGAGGAGTGCATTCAACAGGAAACCCCATTGACAGCAGCTAACCGTGAGATCCTGCCACCACAAAACATGCTGGGTGAGCGAGAAAAATTCTGCCCCATTTAATATCTGATCTAACAATTTTTGAAATAGGGCTGGTGTGGATGTTATTCCAAACGGTAATCTTTTAAAACAAAAAAGACGTTTATGAGTAACAATGGTCAACACCCATGATTCAGCAGCTACATTCACCTGTAAATATGCTTGTGAAGGTTCAATCTTGCTGAATTTCTGCCCACTTGATAACCCAGCAAACAAATCTTTAATTAAAGAAAGCAGATCTTGATTAGCACACAATACTGGATCTATTGTTATTTTAAAGTCACCACAAATACAAACTGAACTATCTGGTTTCATGACAGGTACAATTGGACTAGACCAATCACTCATTGTAACCAGCTCTAACACTAGTGTTAACAAGTTGTATTTATTCTTCAACCTTGGGACAAATTTCATATAACACTACACTTGTTTTGAGACTTTTACGGTCACTATTTGGCTTTATTTTGAGTTTCTCCTGAATTCCCTTCATTGAGCTGTCTCTTTGAACACACTCATATTTATCTAGAATGTGCAGTAGATCTGTTTTGACATTGATCAGTCACTCCAGCTAAGCTTTATCTTCTCCAGCCATGATCTTCCAAATAGAGTTGGAAAATTACCATGGACCACATGGAGAGACAACTCAACTGTTTGTCCATTCAATTCTATGTTGACCATGATGTATCCTTTTAATGGCACAATCTCCTCTGTATAAGTCCTTAAAATCACATCCATTGGGTTTTAAAGGAAGATGCTCCAGCTTCTGCTGTATGTAGTCTCAGGAATTAAAGTTACAGCACCACCAGTATCAATTTTGATTTAAACAGGTTATCCACTTAACTTTGGAATCACCCAGAATCTATGTGATTCAACCTATATGGATAAGACATTCAGCTGGAACTCATCATCATATTTCTAGACATTCTGTTATCAGCACAGTGGTTAGCACCACTGCTTCACAGCGTCAGGGACCCAGATTTGACTTCCGGCATGGGTCATTTGTGGAGTTTGCACATTCTCCCCATATCTGCGTGGATCCCCTCTGGGTGCTCAGGTTCCCTCCCACATTCTAAAAGACGTGCTGGTTAGGTCTTCAAACAGATGCCAGACTGTGGTGACTAGGGAAATTTCACAGTAACTTCATTGTGGTGTTAATTAAGCCTTACTTGTGACTAATAAATAAGTTTTACTTTTATGTTACTTTTGATTTGATTTATTATGTCACATTTATTAATATATAGTGAAAAATATTGTTTCTTGTGTGCCACATCATTTACAGAGAAGTAAAGGAGACGGTGCAGAATGTAATGTTACAGTCATAGCTAGGGTGTAGAGAAAGATCAACTTAATGCAAGATAGATCCATTCAAAAATCTGATGGCAGCAAGGAAGATAATGTTGTGGTACATGAACTCTTTTACCCAATGGAAAAAGTGGAAGGGAGTATGTCTAGGATATGTGGGGTCATTAATTATGTTGGTTGCTTTACAAAGGCAACAGAAAGTGTAAACTGGGTCAATGGATGGTAAGTTGGTTTGTGTAATGGATTGGGCTACATTCACAACATTTTGTAGTTTCTTGCAGCCTTGGGCAGAGCAGGAGTCCTACCAAGCTGTGATACAACCAGAAAGAATGCTCTCTATGGTGCATCTGTAAAGGTTGGTTAGAGTCATAGCTGACATGTCAAATTTCCTTAGTCTTCTGAGAAAGTGGAGACATTGACAGGTTTTCTTGACTATAGTGTTGGCATGAGGGGACCAGGACAGGTTGTTGGTGATCTGGACACCTAAAATCTTGAAGCTTTCGACCATTTCTACTTCATCCCCATTGATGTTGGCAGGGGCATGTTCTCCACTATGTTTCATGAAGTTGATTATAATCTCCTTCAATTTGTTGACATTGAGGGAGAGATTATTGTCATCACACTAGTTTTCCAGATTCTCTATCTCATTCCTTTACTTTGTCTTGTCATTATTTGAGATTCAACCCACTACGGTGGTGTCATCAGCAAACTTGAAAATTGAGTTGGAGTGGAATTTAGCAACACAGTTATAGTGTATAAAGAGTGTAATAGGGGGCTGAGAAGACAGCCTTGTGGGGCACCAGTGTTGAGGATGATCGTGGAGGAGGTGTTGTTGCCTATCCTTACTGATTGTGGTTTGCGGGTTAGGAAGTTCAGGATCCAGTCGTAGAGGGAGGAGCCAAGGCCCAAGCTATGGAGTTTGGAGATGAGTTTCATAGAAATAATGGTTTTGAAGGCTGAGCTGCAGTCAATAAATAGGAGTGTGACATAGGTGTCTTTGTTTTCAAGGTGTTGCAGTGTTGAGTGTGGGGCCAGAGAGATGGCTGTGGACCTGTTGCGGCAGTAGGCGAACTGTGGTGGATCCAGACAACTGACAGCCTGGAACTAATTCATGCACAGACTAACCTTTTGAAGCATTTCATAATGATGGATGTCAGAGCTACTGGACGATTGTCTTTAAGGCATACTGCTTGGCTTTTCTTTGATACTGGGATGATGGTCATCTTCTTGAAGCAGATAGGACTCAGATTGTTGTAAAGAGTGGTTGAAGATATCTGTGATTATCCATGCCAGCTAATCTGCACAGGATCTAAGTGCTCATCCAGGTATCCCATCTGGGTCAGTTGCTTTCCATGGGTCGATCTTCAAGAAGGCTGCTCTGACATCAGCAATGTTGACCTCAGATATAGGTTCATCTGAGGCTTCCAGGGTGGAGGGCATGCTCTCACTGATCTCTTGCTCAAAACAGTGGTAGAATGCATTTAGTTGATTAGGAAGGAGTGCATTGGAGCCAGGGATTTTTCATCTTGTAATCTGTTGTGTCTTGCAGACCTTGCCTTGGTTGGCGGGGGTCCATGCGGTTAGCCTGAGAAACTAGCTTGGTCCGGTACTGTCTTTTGGCATCTTTGGTGGATCTCCTTAGAACATATCTGGCTTTCATTTACTGGTCAGGGTCACCTATACCTGTACTTATACTGTTCCTCACCATCATAATCCTTCTTTTCTATGTTGTTAATTCTTTTTGTTGAATGCAACTTGTTCTTCTTGAAGATTCTTCCTCTGAATATTATTCTCAAAGGAACCTTGAGTTCTAGCCCAATGGGCTTCTGCAATGTGACCAGTTTTGCATTGACTATTCTTACTGCAGCATTCCCTGACTGAATGGCCCATTTTGGCACATCTGTGACCTGCTTATTGCTATTTTGAATTCTTTTGGGAAGTTTCCAATTTGTGGATCTTCATTCCTAAACCAAATTTTGAAACCTCTTTAGCAGCCATTTTCACTGACACCTATTTCTACTGCTGTCCTTAAAATCAACACATGTTCGGTAAGCAATCGTCTTTGGATACCCTCATTTTGGAGACCACAACTAGATGATATGAACAGAATCTTCTAAAGACTCACCAAACTCACAAGATTGTGCCAGCCAAACTGACCAATATGTTTCCCACTTGATTCCATTGTTGGAAACTGAATTATTCCATGATGATTAATGGCTTTGGAGAGTAATGCTCTTCAAGGATCTTTTTCAAGTCATTATAAGTTTTAGCTCCTGGCTTTGCTGGATAAATCAAATTCTGGAGAAAATTCTCAGTTTTACTTCCAATTGTACTGAGAAGAACTGGCACGAACAATTTTATTTTCTTTTCCAAAGCATTGAAATCATTCTGCTTAGAAACTCCATGATTCATTTTCTTCATTGAAAAGCCACATGGATTCTAATTGATCCATCATTCTCTTGCAGGTTCTAGCAACACGAGATTGCTCAGTGTAATTATTTTATTTTACTTGTTCCCAGCACAATCCGAATTCACTGACTTGATGCTTTTTTTATTTGAAATGGCTCCAGCTGTACAGCAAACTGAGCACTGTTTCTAAATATACCGGAAACTGCCTGCTACAATCAGAAAAAACTCCTTTTGTAAAACAAAGCAGGGAGCCATTCCTTACTTGAGTTTTCCTGGCACTGGCATTTTAATATTTAATCTGCTGTTGTTTTTTTCAATCTTTTAACATTTGAAACATGTGCACCCCATTTCTTCTTCTTAGGATCTTTCCTTGATGTTCTCAATGAAACAACATTCCAACTTGTCAATTTTCTTCCTTTAATGTACTAACTATGTTTGGGGTTGTGGTTTTACACAGAAAGAAAAGACATGATTTGCACATGTAGGGAGCAATTCTCCCATCGTGACCCACAACATTTCTCACAGATTGGGCCAGGAAATGCACTTGTCAGCCATTTTGCGGGTTCCCTGCCAATTTTTACATCTGACAGTTTTCTCAACCAGAGAAAACTGGTACCATCAGCAACCCGCAGGAAACTTTCCTCCCCCTTCCTCTCCCAAAGCAAAGGATCAACACCAGGGACCTATTAACGTTAATGTGACTCTGCAGCAGAGTACAGTAATTGGATCTGGGTGACAAAGTGCATCCTGAATCCAAATGCTTGCAGAGTTCCAACCAGATACTTGTGCTGTACCCTGTCGAACACCTTCTCCTGATCAAAGGATAGGAAGGCACTTGAGAGATCAGCCCTCTGGGGATGCTGGATCAGGTCCAGAACCAGATGGAGATTATTGTGGATCAAATGGCCCAGGACTGTGTGGTCCAGCACAGAGCCAAGCTGTGATGTCATTGCCCTGGCAAAGATTTTATAGTCCGTGGTGAAGAGGGAGACCCCACTGCAGTTTTCGGTAGGTGGCGATCCCCCATCTTGGGCAACAGGGCAATGACAGCCCTGCATCAAGGCAGGGGCGTCTCCCTGATTGCCAAGATTCTCCCCCAGAGACTTCTGCATAGTCATTCCCCAGGATGTCCCAGAACAACCTGAAGAAGTCCACAGTCAGCCTGTCCAGCCCCGGGGCTTTCCTCCTTGAGAAGCTGTGAGATCGTTGGTCAGCTCCCTCAGGCTTATAGGAGCATCAAGCCTACCAGCGCTCTCTGGGCTGATCTGCAGCAGGTCCTTCTACAAAACTCTATAGGCATCTTCACTGAACAAATGCAGAGAGAAGAGGGCAGTGCAGTAGCATTGGCTGATAGCCCTAATGCTCTCCCAGATCTGAGACAGAGGACCTGTCATTGGCCAGCAGTAAAAGAAGCTGCTGAGGGTTCACCTGTCTTTTTTCCAATGAGTCAAAGATGGGGGGAGCCGCAGTGCAGGTCCATGCAGAACTGGAGCTGCAACCTCATGTACGTACTGCGGGACCTGACGAGTTGCAGGTCCCCCAGGATGCCCCTCTTTTCCCTGTACTCAAGCCACAGGATTAGGTTCTCATCTGGCTGACCGAGGTGTGACTCCAGGTTGAAAACACCTGCTCCAATTCCTCGACCCTAGATTTCCACCTCTTTGTTGACCCCTTCCTGACAGCTGTGTGAAGGCTGAAAGGACGACCGATGCGTACGCCCTCAAAATGTAGAACATAGAACATCACAGCGCAGGACAGGCTCTTTGGCCCTCAATGTTACGCCAACCTGTGAAACCAATCTTAAGCTCACCTAACTACACTATTCCAATATCATCCATATGTTTACCCAATGACCATTTAAATGCCCTTAATGTTGGTGAACTACTGTTGCAGGCAGGGCATTCCATGCCCTTACTACTCTCTGAGTAAAGAACCTACCTCTGACATCTGTCCTATATCTATCACTCCTCAATTTAAAGCTATGTCCCCTCATGCTAGCTATCTCCATCTGAGGAAAAAGGCTCTCATTGTCCATCCTATCTAATCCTCTGATCATCTTATATGCCTTTATTAAGTCACCTCTTAACCTTCTTCTCTCTAACCAAAATAGCCTCAAGTCCCCTTCTTGAACAAAGGGACAACATTTGCTATCCTCCAGTCTTCTGGCGCTTTCCTGTAGACAATGATGATCTAAAGATCAAAGCCACAGACTCTGCAAACTCCTCCCAGTGAATCCTAGGATAAATCCCATCTGGCCCAGGGGACTTATCTATTTTCACACTTTCCAGAATTGCTAACACTTCCTTATGAATCTCAATCCCATCTAGTCTAATAGCCTGTATCTAGTATTGTCATCGATAACATTGTCTTTATTCTATATGAATACTGATGAAAAATATTTATTTAGCATGTCTCCTATCTCTTTGGACTTAATGCGCAGCTTCCCACCACTGTCCTTGACTGGCTCTAATCTTACCTTAGTCATTCTTTTATTCCTGACATACCTATACAGAGCTTTAAGGTTTTCCTTGATCCTACCTGCCAAAGATTTCTCATGTCCCCTTCTGGCTCTCCTTAGCTCTCTCTTTAGATCTTTCCTGACTAACTTGTAACTCTCAAGTGCCCTAACAGCCTTCACGTCTCATCTTGACATAAGTCTCCTTCTTTCTCTTTACAAGCGATTCAACTTTTTTAGTAAACCACAGTTCCCTCGCTCAACCACTTCCTCCCTGCCTGACAGGTACATACTTATCAAGGACACGCAGTAGCTCTTCCATGAACAAGTTCCACATTTCAATTTTGCCCATCCCCTGCAGTTTCCTTCCACATCCTTTGCATCCTAAATCTCGGCTAATCGCTTCATAATTTCCTTTCCCCCAGCTATAACTCTTGCCCTGTGGTTTATATCTATCCCTTTCCATCACAAATGTAAATGTAACTGAATTGTGATTACTATCGCCAAAGTGTTCACCTACCTCCGCATCTAACTCCTGCCTGGTTTATTACCCAGTACCAAATCCAATGTGTCCTCACCTCTTATTAGCCTATCTACATACTGTGTCAGGAAACCCTTCTGCACACATTGAACAAAAATTGACCCATCTAAAGTACTCGAACTGTAGCTTTTCTTGTCAATATTTATAAAGTTAAAAATCCCCCTTAACAACTATCCTGTTACTTTCGCTTCTATCCAGAATCATTTTTGAAATCCTTTCCTCTACATCTCTAACTTTTCGGAGGTCTATAGAAAACCTTTCCTTTCCTGTTTCTAACCTCAATCCATACTACCTCAGTAGATGAGTCCTCATCAAATGTCCTTTCTGCCACTATAAAACTGTCCTTGACTAACAATGCCATGCCTGCCCCTCTTTTACCACCTTCCCTGATCTTATTGAAACATCTAAATCCCAGAACCAGCAACAACCATTCCTGTCCCTGCTCTATCTATATCTCCAAAATAGCCACAACATCGAAGTCCCAGGTACCAACTCATGCTGCAAATTCTGAACCCATCTTATTCTGATTGCTCCTGGCGTTGAAGTAGATGTATCTCTAACCACCTTCCTGCCTGCCGGTACACTCGTGCGATCTTGAAACCTTATACATGATCTCACCACTCTCAATCTCCTGTATACTGGAGCTACAATTCAGGTTCCCATCCCCCTGCTGAATTAGTTTAAATCCTCCCAAAGAGCATTAGCAAATTCCGCCCCCCCCCCTCACGCCCCTCCCCCTGCCCCTCCCTCTCCCCCCCACCCCCCACCCCCATCCCCCCAAGGGTATGGGTACCCCTCAGGTTCAGGTATAGATCATCCCGTTTATAGAGGTCCCACCTATTCCAGAATGACCCCCAATTATCCAGGTATCTGAATCCCTTCCTTCTGCACCATCCCTGTAACCAAGTATTCAACTGCTCTCTCTCCCTATTCCTCTCCTCACTGGTACATGTCACTGATAGAAGACAGAGGGTGGTGGTTGATGGGAGATATTCATCGTGGAGTTCGGTGACGAGTGGTGTGCCTCAGGGGTCTGTTTTGGGGCCCCTGCTGTTTGTAATTTTTATAAATGATCTGGATGAGGGTATTGAGGGATGGATCAGTAAATTTGCAGATGATACTAAAGTTGGTGGTGTGGTAGATAGTGAAGAGGGGTGTTTTAGTTTACAGAGTGACTTGGACAAGTTGCAGAGCTGGGCCGAGAGGTGGCAAATGGAGTTTAATGTGGAAAAGTGTGAGGTAATGCACTTTGGCAGGAACAATAAATGTGTAGAGTATAGGGCTAATGGTAGGGCTCTTAATAGTGTTGAGGAACAGAAGGATCTTGGTGTATGTGTCAATAGATCCCTGAAAGTAGGCAGTCAAGTGGATAAAGTTGTTAAGAAGGCATATGGAGTCTTAGCTTTTATTGGTAGGGGGATTGAATTTAGGAGCCGCAGCATCATGTTGCAACTGTACAAAACTCTAGTGCGGCCGCATTGGAGTATTGTGTGCAGTTCTGGTCCCCACATTATAAGAAAGATGTGGAGGCATTGGAGAGGGTACAGAGGAGGTTTACCAGGATGTTGCCTGGTATGGAGGGCAGGTCCTATGAAGAGAGGTTGAAGGATTTGGTGTTGTTTTCGTTAGAAAGGAGGCGGCAAAGAGGGGATCTTATTGAAACATATAAGATGATTAGAGGTTTAGATAGGGTGGACAGTGATAGCCTTTTTCCTAGGATGGAGAAAGCTAGCACGAGGGGACACAGCTCTAAATTAAGGGGTATGAGTTATAGGACGGATATCAGAGGTAGGTTCTTTACTCAAAGAGTGATTAGGGAGTGGAATGCCCTGCCTGCAGCTGTTGTAGATGCGCCAAGTTTGGTGGCGTTTAAGAGGTTAGTTGATAAGTATATGGATGAGAAGGGAATGGTTTAGGTAGGAGGGGCATTGCTTTTTATTTTGGTCGGCACAACATCGAAGGCTGAAGGGCCTGTTCTGTGCTGTATTGTTCTATGTTCTATGTTCTATGTTCTTTATTCCCTGGAGCGTAGAAGAATGAGGGGAGATTTGATAGAGGTGTATAAGATTTAGATAGACTGAATGCAAGCAGGCTTTTTCCACTGAAGCTAGGAGAGGAAAAGAAACAGAGGGCATGGGTTAGGGTGAAAGGAGAAAAGTTTAAAGGGAATATTAGGAGGGGTTTCTTCACACAGAGAGTGGTGGAAGTGTGGAATGAACTGCCGGATAAAGTGGTAAATGCGGGGTCACTTTTAACATTTAAGGAAAACTTGGATAGGTTCATGGATGAGAGGGGTGTGGAGGGATACGGTTCAAGTGCAGGTCAGTGGGACTAGGCAAAAAATGGTTCGGCACAGACAAGGAGGGCCAAATAGCCTGTTTCTGAGCTGTAATTTTCTATGGTTCTATAACAAACCAGAGATAGCAACCCTGTCTGTTCTAGTTTAAAAGGCAGTCGAGTTTGGATGCTCCAGCTCCAGGCTTCATATGAGTGGAAGTTCTGGAACCAGGATGGAGATGTCTCCAGACATCCACCAAGTCAAGTGTCTGAGCAGGTCCCGAAACTTCAGCGTTGCTAAGGTGCACAGCCAGGGGCCCGTGCGGTCCCAATCCTTGAGGGTGCAGTCAAAATCCCCCCCGAAGACAATGCTTTCACTCCCTTTGTTGGTGCCAAGGTGAGCAGACACTTTCTCTTAGAAAATTGTTTGCTGCAGTTTACCGGCCAGGGCACAGATGTTCAGGAAATGAATGACCACGGCTCCTCTCATGGACTGTCAAGTGCAGTAATTGGCTTGGCACACGCTCCTTGACCCCCAAAATCTCCAGCCAAAAAGGCAGAGCCAACAAGATAGCCAACCCATGTGAAGCGAGCGTGAGATGGCTCATGTGAACCTGCCCTCTCCATTCCAGGAGCCAGACTTCATCTCCTGGGGTGGTGCAAGTTTCTTGCACAAAGCAGATTGCACGCTTCCCTCCCAGAGGACGAAGAAGTTCTGATACCCCAGAGCGGCTCATTGCTGCTGTTGACGTTGAGGCTGGCTAGGGTCACCTTCATATCAGCAGCTTAGTGCTCTTGTTACCATTACTTATCAAATTGTTTGAGGGGGTGGTGGCACAAGATGAACCGGTCCACACCCTCACGAGCACAGTCAAGAACTCTTGCACCTGGGGCTGCTCTTTTTCATCTGTGTCCAATGCCACCTGTGAGCAGGCTTACCTGGACCAGACGAGTAACACCAGGTATGACCAATAGTTCAGGACCAGTTGAACATTGTCAGAGTGACTTGAGTGTTCATTTATAAAGGCTCTGAGTTCCCTTGGGAGTGGATGAGGGGCAGCTCAGTGGGGCAAGAGGAAATCCCTGTCTTGCTCCAGGTGGATTCAAAAACTGTTCCCATACCCACCACTGGGCAGCTCTCCTTCTCAGGACAATCGCTCTCTGATTCTGGGTCTCCCGCCACAGTGCATGTGGGGGTGGCACAAAGCCATCAACCAGTCATGGCTCACCTTCGATCCCACTCCCAGGATCCACAGAGGTTGGGGTCCCTCTGGGCTCTTCCCTTATTTGTGGGCCAAGGATGACAGGGATTCAGTCCCTGCTCTCCCCAGTGACACCCCACAAGTCCAGAGAGAACTCTGGTTGGAGAGCAGGTGTGCCCAGCATCAAATGTCGGAACAGAGAGTGGGGGCCTTCCTCATTGCCACTACCCACTACCCAAACAGCAGGATGGTGCCATAGCTCTCCAGCATCCAAAAAGTGAACTCTTACAGGATGCTAAATTGCACCGCATGGACAGAACCGCGGGACCATTCACCCCAGGGAATCACTGCTCACACTCTGCCCCGGGAGGGGGTGGGGGGTCCCGCTTGCACCCACCCCCCAGGTGGTCTCGAACGCAACCCGGCCCTGGTGGTCCCAAATGCACCCGCCTTGGGGAGTCCCTCTTGCACCCCACCCCGGGAAGTCCCACTCCACCCTGGGGAGTCCCATTTGCACCCCATTCCGGGCAGTGCCATTTCATTTTTTTTCTTTTTCTTGCTCCTCCGGGGCAAGGCACAAAAACAGGTGGGAGTGGGGTAGGGGATGTAAATGGGTAGGGGGCATGGGCATCACCACGTTTAATGTAGAGGAGGGAGGTGTGGGGAGTCCCACTGATATTAGGGATCCCTCCCCTGAGGTGTAGTGCCTTTTCTTGAGGAGTATCCTGCTGGCAGAGGGTGCTCCTTGCACCCTACCCCTTTCCTTCCCATTCTGTTCCTTGAGCTATCCTTTCCTCTCTCTGGGAAGTGTTGTAGTTGCTGATTCAGGGTCGAACCTCCCCCTCCATGCCCGGGAACACACAAACCTATGACACCGGGCCTAGCACAGGATGCTGATCAACGGCCTGGTTGATGGATTGGGAGAGGGAGGGGCAGAGTGTTTTCATTCCCCGAGCCAGTTGTCAGGGTGACTAGGGTGGTGGGGGTCAGGATTCTGTACCCCCCTTTCTTTTCTTTTTCATGGCCTTCTTGTCACATGGATGCTCCGCTGCCCACTACCCCCCTCAAAACAAGGTGGCAGCAGTTCCAGTATGGCCACTCCCTTTTGGGGGGCCAGGTGATACCTCTTTGTGGAGAAGAGGGGGCTGCGGTGCCAACTGTAGCCATCTTGGAGTGTGGGTTGGCAGCCTTGGAGGCAGGACAGTTCTTTCTGACATACAACACCTCCTTATAAGCATGGCACCACACACTGTCCATGGACCAGAAGACCCTATACAGCACTCCGTCAAAGGGGACGTTGAAGCCACCCTCTAGGCAATCCTCCCAGCCCAGGCAGTTAAACACCTGGTGCCGGAAGAAGTATACATGCCTGAGGGTAAATTCCTGAAGGCTGAATGGGATCAGAGTCACCGTGGACCTGACCTCCTCCAGTAGATGGAGGTGGGGTAGGAGGAGCTCCATCAGGATAAAGGGAGGATGTTTGACAGAATGATCCTCCAGAGGGTCCACCACCAGAACGTCCCACTCACTGTGAACCCTTTTCCAGGGTGAAATAAAACACCCGCTCGGCCGTCAGGAAAAATACAGTCTTGCTGTACATTTTAGAGGCTGCGATAATGGCTGATGGGCTGACAACCCCAATCATTGTCCTCACACAGGGCTCGATAGTCATGTCAGGTGGGCTAGCACTTAACCCCAAGTTTCTTTGTGATTCAGCTGAAAGGTGGAAGGGAGCAGTGGGGGCTCCAGATACCACAGATCCTGCATACATGGGACGGGAAGACCCTACCACAGGCAACGATGATGTAGTTGCCATGATGATCACAGTGCTACACCCGTCCCAAAGCTGCCCAGATGTAATTTTTCCCTAGATGCACAGAGAGTTGGATGGGAGCCTATCTGGCTTTTGTGGGAGGCTTGGAGAGGGGTAAAAGGGAAGGGAGTGTGGATATGGTAGAGTAGAGTGGGGCAGGGAGGAGTGATTCTGCCCAGCTGCTGCAAGGGGGAGTTAGCAGAAAAAGAATGAGGAAAGGAGGGCAGGGTGGATTTGGGCTATAGTGCTCTCTCCCTGGTTTCAGAGAAGGGAGAAGGGGACAGAGGAGCAGGAGGGAGGACAAGGGACAAGGCATTGAGTGGGCTAGTGCACCCAGTCAGGAAGAGAAGGAGAGGGTGCTGGTTTTGGGGACAGCAGCAATGATGGGAGGACTTTGGGTCTTCAGCCCTGAGAACCCAGTAAAAAGTCCAGGATGTCTTCACCCACCACCCCTGTAGATGGAAAAAAAGATTTTCTTCTCTCTCCTTCCCCCCTCCTCCTTTTCAACACAGACTTTTGATGGGTGGTGGGGACCAGCCCAACAACTCAGTCCTTTGATTTTTTTGTTCTGGTTGTTTGTGGCCCCCCCTGCTGCAGGTGGGAGCTGGGGCCTGAGTTCCAGCCCTTTCTGTCTCTCCCCCTCTCCTCTCCCAAGGAGAGCACTCCTCAGTGGCTAAAAGTGCAGGGGTTTGGTTTTTTTTTCCTCCCTGGAAACTTTCAGAGAGGCAGAAGTTCTTTCATCAAAACAAAAATCCCTGTTTGTTTTCCACAAGCAGCACACACACTGCTCCCACTCAATCGCCTGTCTCATTAAAGAGAGTGCAGGTGCATTGAGTGTGGTCAGTCAAGGGCTCGTTTGCTACAAATGTTTGTGAGCTGCAATCAGGTGAGTGTTATTTGTTTCTCAGGGTGCTGATTGGCTGCCATTCAACAAGCTGCTGGGCCTGGGAGGGGGAGGTTCAGGGCTTCCATTCAGGAGAGGGAATGATCACAAGCTGGGGTTGTGCATATCAGCACAGCACTAGTTCTGTTCAGGGAAGACAGTATATTCGTGGGATGGAGGGATTGGATATCTGTATTATCTGGATCCATGGGAGAATGAGGTGAGTGGGCAGCTAAATGTGGGTGGGTGCAGCAATGTCTGTATGAGGTAAAGGAATTAGTGATGTTTGTGAAGGGGTTGTGTAGGGAGGGGGAACCAATGATGTCCATGTGGGTTGAAGGGAGGTCTTTTCAGCTAGCTCACAGCAATGTGTGTATACACGGGTTCCTGCTCATCCTGCTGACTTCAGGCTTCTTGGTGCAAATAGGCCTTGCCTTCTGAACAATAATAATGATACTCACAATTGTGATATTTGCATTGCACAGAGTGCAGAGATTCAGGTGAGAAACTGAATTGAAAAAAAAATGATCTAGACCAATTTTCCCAGCAATTTAGTACTTTTGGGGGAATCACCCTTGTAGATTCTTAAAAAAACAATTTTATTACAGAATCATGAACAAAGACAAGTACAACACAGGAACAAACCCTTCAGTCCTCCAAGCCTGTACCGATTTATGATGCCTGCCTAAACTAAAACCGTATGCACTTATCGAGTCCATATCTTTCCATTTCCATCTTATTCACGTATTTGTCTAGTTGCCCATAAATACCACTATTGTACCTACTCCCACCATCTCCCCACATGACACGTTCCAGACATTCACACCCTGTGTTTTTAAAAAACTTGGTTGCACATCTCTTTTAAACTTTTCCCTCACGCACTTTAAAACTATATCTTCTAGTACTTGACTTTTCTACTCTAGGAAAGAGCATCTAACTATTCACTTTGTCCATAATCTTCTAAACAGCTATCAGGTCACCCCTCAACCTCTATTATTCCAGTGAGAACAAACCAAATTTATCCAAACCCCCCTCAAAGCAGATCAAGCAACATCCTGATAAACCTTTTCTGTATCTCTCCAAAGCATCCACATTCTTCTAGTAGTGTGATGACTAGAATTGTATGCAATAGTCTAAATGAGACCTAACTAAGGTTCTATACAGCTACAGCATGACCTGCTAATTTTTATACTCAATGCCCTGGTTGCTTGTGTGGTGAATCACAATCATTTCCATAATTTGACATCTCAGATGCAGATAGTCACAGTTATTGACCAATTGGGAAGCTTTGTCATCATGGACCAACTGATAGCAATTGTAATATCCTTCTACTTAATGTCCAGGTGATTTTTGACCACACGGTCTTCTTTCACGTGTGTATAATGTTCCTGACAACTGGTATTTCTCCTTCAGATGAAAGAATTCCCAACTCCCTAATTCAGTAACCAGTGCAGATCTGTGATTGGCTTCTTGGTGAGAAGGGCTACCCTTTAATAATGTGGATAATGACTCCCATTAGAAACTCTTAAACTGAGGCAGAGCAATTTCTAACAGTGGCCATGTCATCACTGGGTTTTCATCAAGCAGGCGATTGGCCTTTCAAAGATGCACCTCAGAGGCCTTGATTGTAGTGCTCCAGCTAAGCAATCTGTCCCAATAAAGGTATCAAAGACAGTGCTGGTGTACTGCATGCTGCACAACATTGTGCATCAGAAGGGCATCTAAACTGATGACACGAGGAAAGAGCAAAAACCTCCAAGAAGGATGCCCCTGTCCGTTTGGAAGATTGTGGGATGGATGAGGAGGCAGCCAGTGGCAGAGCTGCAGAGGGGCATGATCATGTAGCCAGCGCTGACTGTGGAGGAGGATATAGACCAGACAGATTCTTGTGTAATATCGAATCTCCTAAGCTTTTCTGATATTACAACTGCTATCAGCAGGTCCATGATGACAAACACCCACCTAAAGAACCTGGGCTTTGGTCAGAATTTTATTGTCCAGCCATAATGGAAATCGGAGGAGGCAAGAGGTGGACCATGGAAAGATCTATTGACCCTGGGTGGGATTTTCCAGTATCAGGATGAGTGAGGCTGGAAAATCCTGTCCACTAACACCTTAATTAGTCAAAGGACTTCACATCTCCCACAAAGGAGAGCATAAAAATCAGTCAGTTTAACTCGCTGACATTCTTATCACTAAAACACTCACCATTGTAATCATGCACCTCATCATATTGCAAACACACAAGTCATTCACAACCTTGCTTCCTCACATAAATCAATCAGTGACTGTAAATGAGGGGCTCCTGTGGCCAAATTATACATAACCAAACCATGCACACAATACTGAAGTGATACAATCCATCAGCATGTACAGGGTTCAAAATCTGATAGTATGTTGCAGCGTTCATACAAATAAAACATCCCATAACTGAGAAACAGCAGTTTTCTGAAAGAAACTGTGCACCCTCCATCTGAGCTTCCAAATACCTTTGCTCACCACAAAGAACATCCTGTGATAGCTGGAATACAAATGCAGCCTAAAGTAGGATGCCTACATCTAGGCCAAGGTATAAGGCTGCAGTTGGATGAATGCCATGTCTGGAGCACTTGTGCTTGAGATGCACCTGCTGACCAGCATCTCTTGTGAATCTGATCATAAAGTCAAGCTTGGATGGACAAGAAAAATACAAGAATGTTTGTTTGAGCTTTCAAATTCAGCAGAAAAGAGGAAGCTCTCCAAAGTATCCCAAATCAGCTGAAAACCTTATGTGATTGGGGGGGGGGAGGGGAGTAAATTGCAGAGGAGTATGAGGGCAGGGGTCATGCATACAAGTAGTGGAAAGTCATCTTCTGTTTCTACAAAATGGAAATGATCTTGTTAGTTTATCTGGATTGCAAGTATTGAATTTTTCCCCCAGACATGAATTTACTATCATTATGTCCATGTCATGTGATGTGCAGAGCATGTTGATGAGGGTTGAAGCAGTTAACAAAATCAGTGTTATTGTCTGCACTGTTATAAATAACTGGCATTGTGATCTGATTTATTATTGTCACATGTATTAGCATATAGTGAAAAATATTGTTCCTTGCACACTGTATAGACAAAGCGTACCTTTCATAAAGAAGGAAAAAAGAGCATGCAGAATGTAATGTTGCAAACATAGGGTGCAAAGAAAGATTACTTTGTGTGAGGTAGGTCCATTCAAAAATCTGATGGCAGCAGAGAAGTTATTCATTAGTCAGTTGGTACGTGACTTCAGACTTTCTTTCTTTTTCCTGAAGGAAGAAGTGAAAGAGAATTTCCAGGGTGCGTGGCATCCTTGGTTATGTTGGCCGTTTTTCCAAGACGGCAGGAAGCATGGACAGAATCGATGGATAGGAGGGATGGAATTTTAGGGTTTTGGGATAAGCGAGGCTGTAAAATCCCACCCCATGTCTGGTAGGATGACTTATGAAGCTCTAAATTCCTTCAGCATCATTGGATCTTTCCTCCGTCCTGTGAGGGGGATTGTGCACAGATGTCTCTGACTCTGACACTTCCTCCTGCACTCTGCTGCAGTGAGTTTTACCCTGTGCCCCTGACTATATACATACTACATACCTGTGTGGTGCCTACATCTGAGTTGGCAGTATGTAGACCAGTCTGTGCCAGTGTCTCCTCAAACATCTTCCTCTTTTTGATATCTGAGAGATGATCTGGCCCAAGGGGGGGATGACACAGTCGAGTTGGCACAAGTGAGACACAAAAAAGATTATTTAGGTCTAGCCCTTATTGTGAATGCACTTTCTTGTTAACAATTTATCATCACCAACAGGCAGATGTTTAGGTATTCTGACAGTCTCTACAGCCATCTGTTCTACAGGCTGGATATGTCTCAGCCAGCCTAACACACCTCCCAATCTGGGTCATCTCTGTGGCATTTGACCGCACTTCTGGTCTGCAATAGCAACATGAATTTACGTCAGCCTGATATCTAATGCATGCAGGGATATTCATGGTCTGTACATCACAATAAGCATTCACATGTATTCTGTGCTCACTTACATAAACTGCATACATGTACAAGCCTCAATGTTGAAGCAGAGATATAAACCAGGTCATACCCTTTACCTGCAGCTACATAGATATGACCTGTCCCTTGGATCTCTGTATGAATGAACCATGTTACTTGCCTTGCCAGAACACAGCAGGTCATTGAACTTGTTCCTGCATTGAATCGATGAGCACTGATGGTTTCCTGCTGTACTCACAGCAGCTGCTATTTGAATCTAGGCCTGCTTGGTTGCTGCAGGGGCATTCAAGGACCACAGTGTAGAAGAATGTTCTCTTCTGAACCATTTCCATCAAAGCTTAAGTCTTGATTAGAAAAATATCAGGGAGTGGGATCAATCCCTTCTCCAGTGTCTCCTCTGACATGCAATGAATAAAAATGTAAGGTGAAAAGGGTCATGAGCTATTCCGATGCTCTCATTCGTGTTTGTGCTTGTGCTAACCATTATTACCGCATTATCAATGATTTCTGTTAAGCTTTTGTGGAGAAAATAGCTGTGTAGAAATGCTTGGTGCCATGTATGTTTCAGCTGTGACTCTAAGGTAGCATGCTGTGCTTCACAACCACTTACAGACCTGCTGCCTTCCTCTCTCTCACCATTTGTGATGACAGTCTGCAGCTATGAGGAACCTGGTCAAGGATCAACAGTGTGGGTGCATCCTGATGGATGGTGACAAGGGGGCAGGTGGATGGGATAATGAATGTGGCAGTGTTCATCATTCATGCACCATCAGATTCTTGGCAGTTAACCACATGACTGAACAAGTAATAGTGGGAAGACAATGCTGACACCATATCTTGAGAACCTACACCATGCTTTCAGTGATTTAGTAGAGCACACTTTAATTAGCTGCGAGAGTGACATTTCTGTAAGACAAACTCCATGATTGATCATCTGTTCCAGGGTCAGCAAACACTTGGACAACATTCTACAGCTTGGACATTCACCTGACAAAACAATGAAGTCTCATCTGAGGCACAGAAACTTCACCACTGATGACATGCCTCTCAAGTGGGCTTTTCTAAAGGTCGCTTTTTTTTTTATTGCACCCAACTTGCACTTGGCCCACCTTCTACCATTCACCACTTCTGTAGCTCTGCAGTCACTCTCCCTGACTCAATGTAGCCCAAACTGCCCCCTCTATCTCTACACGCACTAACTACTTTCCCCCCCACTCCCTCCCCAACCCCTCTTGCCCCCACACACACAAACATAAACACACACACATCTCCCTGGGACTGATAATCAGGAACATAGCCAGACATTTTTAAGGATGCGATTTCTTTCCTGTCTGCGCATTTGTCCTTGGAGCAAATATTTAGGCTTACGTGTGGCCATTCATGCACCCAAAGTGTGCCTCCAAGCCCTGACAAAAATTCAACACTATATCCTGGTCATAAAAAAAAACACAGAATGGGAGAGTGCAAAATAAAAATTGTGGAACTGTAGCAGAATGAAGTTGAATTGTTGGCAGGATAGACACATATTGGCAAACTCATGTCCATTTTTCAGAGAAAGCTGTGGAGAGAGTGAGTCCAAAAGTTGTTTGAGGATCAGAGTGTCACTGCTGGTTGAAGCTGCGTAGAAAATGATGAGTTAGTGGAGACATTCCAGTCACGCTTGCCCCAAAACTGGAAATTCCTGCCCAAGGCCAATGGGCTATTCTGTCGTCTGCCCCTTACCCACTACGATTCCCATGGTGGGTGGAAAGAGAAAATTTGCTCCATGGAGCTTTTACCAGGAGCATAAATTTTATCCCAGAGCCCATTAGGGTTGTGTAGTAGATTTGGTCAGTCATATATTGCAAACCAGCCAATTAAATACCCCAGCACAGGAGTGAAATGCAACACTCAAGCACACTAAACCCCTAGGACTCAGAAACAAGATACAATCCCAGGACTAATGAGCTCTTCCAGCCATAGGGAATAGCTGGACCCAATAGGTAAGGCAAAGAATAACAGAAGTTCTGAAAAATGAATGGAATCAGCAATCATAGGAAGCAAGTCCCTTGCTAGATTTGAGCATATAACCCAGGTTGACAATTCATTACAGTATTGAGTCTGTGCTGCATTGTTGAAAGTGCCATCTTTTACATGATCCATTAAATCCATCTGTTTGTACGATTGGGTGTAAAATATCCCATGGAAAGACTTACAAGAGCAGTGAGTTCTCCTTGTGCCCCGTCCTGTCGTCGACCTATGCCTTTAAAAAAAAAAGATTATTGATCCCGTTGCTATTTGTGGGACTCTTTTATTTTCAGATTCTTAGCCAGTTTGTGACTTTACAGCAGGAACTAGAAACTAATTTAGTTATGGTCCATCGATAAATATAACATAGCCTTTATATGAGCTGTATTGTGAGCTGATTTCTGCATGTATTCTAACTTTTGCAATACAGAAACCAGCACCCCACACCTGGCTGTTGAACATTTAATATAGCCCTAGTGTAAAATTGGAAGTATTTCACAAGATCACACTAAAGTCAAGAAGAAAATCTTATTGCCGATCAAAACAGTACAGATGCAATTCCTTAAATTTTATGAATATGATACAGTCTGCAATTACATTATGGTGATAAACAAACTTCTTTATGATGATGCTGTACAGGTGATCAAAATTGCTAAATGATTGTTACTGAAAGTTGAGTGGGAAAGGGTAACAACTCTTTTCAACAAGTGCTTTGCAATTAAGTCTTTTTGTACCAGCACAATGCTATCCTTATTATAGTACTTTTTTTAAGTGCTATAACTGATAAATGTTGATTTGTAAGCCTACACATGTTGTATTGAAGATCACCCAAAGAAAATCTGTACCTGATATAAACCACATCTGTTATTATCAGGGGGACCAGAACTAGGTACTGTGAATATAAGATGGTTGACAATATAACAGGAAATTCAGGAGAAATCCCTACACAGAGAATGGTTAGAATTTGGACCTTGTTACTGCATGGGGTAGCAGGGGTGAAAAGCATACATGTATTGAAGGGAAAACTCTAAGTACATGAGGAAGAATCAATTAGAAAGCTATATTGATTGAGTTAGATCAAGATGGTGGGAGGCAACTCCCAGTATAAATGGTCATAAATCTGTCTGCGTGAGTGGCTTTTTTTCTATGCTGTAGATTCTATGGAAAAATAGCTTCAGGTTTGATTCCCAAGCTCTAACTTAGCCAATTTCCAATAGTGCATCTCCCTCCACGCGCCCTCCCCACCCCCAACTCGTGCATACAAAGTATACTCAAGTGAACAGCAACCTGAATTGTATGCACTATTTTCTAATTTACAGAATGCACTTCTTTAGGAACATTGGAATAGGAAGAGGCCATTCAGCTCCACCTCTTCCCCACCCCCGCAAACCCTTTTCCATTATTCAGTTAGGTCATTGCTGATCTGTATCTTTATTTATCTGTCTTATTTCTACATCATCTTGCTGAATCGAATTCCATGAACTCCACCCATGATGAAGCGCTTAAAGTTTAATCACAAGTAAGCTTACATTAACACCACAATACAGTTGCTGTGAAAATCTGCTAGTTGCCACACTTCGGTGTCTGCTCAGATACACTGTGGGAGAATTTTAGCATGGCCAATGCACCTAACCAGCACGTCTTTTGGACTATGGGAGGAAACTGGAGCACCCTGAGGAACAAGGAGAATGTGCAGAATCCACAGTGATCAACCAACCACACAACTCAAGCCAGGAATTTAAACCAAGGTCAACCACTGTGCCATCCTTAAAATTAATCTCACAATTACATGGTAGAGAGGGTTCCAGATTTCTATACCCCTTTGTGTAAAGAGATGTTTCCTGACTTAACCTTTGAATGACCTAACTCTAATTTTATTATATTCTTTTTGTTCTGGACATTTATAGTTGAGAAAATTGTTTTCTTCTACTTAGTCCATCAATTCCTTTTAATTGCCTTAAACATCTCAATTAGATAATGCCTTTATTTTCTATATTCAAGAAAATGAAAGCGTAGTGTAAGCAACCTGTCCTCATATTAAAGCCTCAGAATTCTGCAATATTGCTCCCTGTCAAAAGGTTGATAGAAACTAGAAGCAGGAGAGGCCATTTAGCCCTTTGAGCCTGCTCTGCCATTCAGTTTGACCATGACTGATCATTGAATTCAATATCCTGATCACCCCCTTCAGCTAATACCTCATGCTAAGTATGAACAATGTCCAGAGAAATATTGGGATCATGAGAATACTTTGTACACTAATGAAACTAACTAACTAACTATAAACAAATTGGGCTGGGGACCCATGTATTGTGACATAATAGCAAACTGTCACAGTACCTACTTTGGTTCTCAATTTCCAATATGTTTTGCAAATCACAATCCACTTTAAGAATGTCCAGGGTGCCCTGCGATTTGAAAAGATCCATTGGCAGCTTTTAATCACTAACATAATTGCAATTTTAAGGAAGTAGTCATTGCAGCAATTTTTCATCATGAATCATTTTGAAAGGCAGCTGTGGTAGGATTGACAATTACCAGTCATTTAGTACAGCCCCTCTGTTCTAACTCTGGCAATGATACTTCAGCTTGATCTTTCTATTCACACGTGGTCACCTAACTTGCCATAGCAAAGGTTCAAACTGTTCTGTCAGCTAGAAAAAGTTCTGCTGCTGTTCTCAAAGTTTCAAAATGTCAGGCCAATTTGTTCAATTATTTGTCAGTAACTGGATGTGAATCATTTCTGCTTTGAAATTTCAGTTTTATGCAAATTGCAAACCAGGATTATTCTCAAACTTCTATTGTTTCCCCCATCATGTTGCCTGTGTTTCCAAGCTGGAGGTTAATGATGCTATTCTGAGGGTCTCATACCATTATGAGCTGCAATAAAATAGTCAAGTATCCTGTTTACTTTAAATGGAATCTATTTTTTTTTTTTTACAGACTTGTAATCAGTTGAATGCTTCAAAACTGAAGTCTAAAGAGGATATTTAAAAGCGTTATTTGTGGTTTGTTTGATAGCTGATACAGCGATGCTTGACTCCTGTCACCAAGTATAAAGCATTTATTCCAAGTTTTGATAGACAGGACACTTGACTGATCATTTGTTATATCCTGAATATTGTTCTTCAATAGATTACAATACCAACATTTTGTACTTGGGGATATATTTTACTACATAAAGACATTATCTAAGTGCTTTACAGTTATTTACATAAAATACTAATACATCTGAGGAGATATTAGAAGACTGCTTGGTCAGGGAGGTAAATTTTTATGTGCAACTTCATGGAATCACAGATGGAGGCCATTTAACCTTTTATGTCCATGGTAGTCCTCTGCAAGACTAGCAACTCAGCACACAGTGCTTCATTCTTTTTTTAAAAAAGAAACTCCCAATAATTCAATTTCCTTTCAAAGGTTGTGTTTGAATTACTTCCACCACACTCAGGCAGAGCATTCCAGATCCTAACCACTTGCTGATTTTAAAAGTTTTTCCTCACATCTTTGATTCTATTGCAATCATTTTTAAATCAATGTCCTTTGGTTCTTAACCCTTCTTCCAATGGGAACGGTCTCATTATGTCCTGGTCAATGGAGAAAGCTGCCATTGGTGCCAGTGGCTTCAATGCTGCTTTTCCAGTTTGCTATTGACCTTTGCTCATATTCAGAAAAATTAGGAAAAAATGTGGCCAAATTTCCCTCCAACTCGTTTTACAAGTTTGCTGACAAAGTACTGTAATAGTTCGGATCTCAAACAATGACAGTGTACAGGAATGAGAGAATCTGGTGAACTAGTGCAAAGAGAAAGAGATTATTGTCAATGTCAACAGAACAGAAGATTGTCATTGACTTCTGGAAGTGTAGTGGAGAACATGCCCCTGTCTATATCAATGGGATGAAGTAGAAGTGGTCGAGAGCTTCAGGCTTTTTGTGTCCAAGTCACCAACAACCTGTTCTGGTCCCTCCATGCTGACACTATAGTTAAGAAATCCCACCAATGCTTTTACTTTCTCAGAAAACTAAGGAAATTTGGCATGTCAGTCCTACTCGCATCAACACCATAGAGAGCATTCTTTCTGGTTGTATCACAGCTTGGTATGGCTGTGATGTTGTGAATATAGCTCAATGCATCACACAAACCAGCCTCCCATCCGTTGACTCTGTCTACAGTTCATATTACTTCGGAAAAGTAGCCAGCATAATTAAGGACCCCACGCATCTTGGACATTCTCTCCTACTTTCTTCAGTTGGGAAAAAGATACAAAAGTTTGAGGTCAGGTAGCAACTGACTCAAGATCAGCTTCTTCCTGGCTGTCAGATTTTTGAATGGACTTATCTTGCATTAAGTTGATCTTTCTCTATACCTCAGCTATGACTGTAACATTGCATTCTGCACTCTCATTTCCTTTATAAATAGTATGCTTTGTCTGTATAACAGGCAAGAAACAATACTTTTCACTGTATACTCAAACGTGAAAATAATTGGACAGAATTTTTTTGATTTATGTAAGAATGATTAATACATAGAGGTAAGCAGTATACTTGAATATTCGAGTGCTCCAAGATTTTGCAAGGCCCACATGGTGCTATCCTTACATTAGAATATCAGAGCAGAAACCCCCAAGTTATATTATGAAGCCAGAAGAGACATCTAACAATTTTTCTATTTTAGCATTAGTGTGAGGTTATGTTTCACTAAGTTTGATTCTATTGACAACAGGGAGCTTTTATCAACACAAACTTTGTTTAACAATGCAATTTGATTATAACAAATGACTTTGCTTAACTTTGAACAATTGAATAATACTTAAACGTGGACAAGATGCAATTCTTCACTGCTAATCTATCATTGAGTTGCAGTCAAACAAAATTTCCCTTAAACCCTTCTTTATAATTAGATAGCTAAACAGCAACTTAGGTTAACAGTCATAGAGCTCTCAAAACACGAGAGAGACAGAGGTACCTTTTTCTCACAGGCCTAGGCAGAAGTTGTTTGTATTTTTAAAAATGAAAATTGGTCTTACTTGCAAGTTTAGCTCTTCCCATTAATCGTGAGCTTCCCCTGTTAATCAACTTAATCAAAAACTCACATGACTCTGCATAACTAGTCTAAAATCCCAAGAAAATTTAAATAAACAAATAGTTATAAACTCTACAAAATAACATTTATAGCTTAAATCAATTATTAGCCTGCATTTTTAGCATCTGCTATATGCTCACCATGCAAATCAACTCTCTTAACAAAACTCTGCTGCTTAAAACAGCCCCAGCTTACACATGAAATATATTAAAAATAGCACAATATCATCACAGTTCCCAGGTTGATTGGTCTCTTATGCATTCCAGATTTTTATCATGCTTTTGGTGATGACTGAGCAACCAGTTGGCTTAATTCTGGAATTCCCTGTCTGTTGATGCACTGGTAAATGGTATTTGATAAATTTCTCTTTTACCTATCCCATCAGTCCCCTTTAATATCTTGCAAAGCTGAACCAAATCACTCAATCTTCTAAATTCTTGAGAACACAACCCTAGGTTGTGTAATCTTTCCATGGTTGTAGGGTGGTTAGCACTGTTACCTCACAACATTAGGATTGGGGTTTGATTCAGGCCTCGAGAGAATTGGTTTCCTATGGATGCTTTGGTTTCCTCCAAAAAATGTGCAGGTTAGGTGCATTGGCCATGCTGAATTTTATGAATGATGTGCATGGAACCTAAATTCCACTGTTCTCACTGCTTAGAAAGTATCTTGTCCTGTCATTTTAGGACCATGTGTGTGATCTTACATTTACCTGTACTGAAATCTGTTTTATGTTCATTTAATATGTTAATTTTGCTTTGTTTTATATTTCTAACTGATGCATCTCACTCAGATTGGTCCCTTTTCATTTATATTGCTTCTCCAAAAATGCATCATATTCATTTTTCAATTGCATCTGCCAGCCTTATCATTAATCTGTTTCACATCAATTTGACAATATAGTAAATAGTGAGCAAGTTAATTAAGGGCTTCAAGAGCTTTCTACATCTTGTTTTATCCAAGATCTGATACTAACTTGCTCACTATTTACTACATTTTCAAGCTTTACTTTATCTGCAACCTTTGAAACTGTACACCATGTACCCCAGTCCAGATATTTCATATAGAACAAGAAAAGCAATATTTATCCTAATACTGATTCCTGGAGGACTACACTATTAACTTCTCCCCAATCAGAAAAAACATCCACCCTTCACTATTCTTTGCTTCCTATCTGTTAATCAGTTCTACACCCAAGTTGCCAATATTCCTTTAATGTCACATGGTTCCATTTTCTGAAGAAGTCTGTCATGTAATACTTTATCAAATACCTTTATGAAAGACAAGGCTCACAAGATCTACATTACTTTCTTTAACACCCACCATCCACATCATCTCTCCTCTGCCATTATTTCATCAAATAACACAATAGGTTAGTCAGCTTTAAATGAAAATTTATTTTTCAAGTTTCTGCAAGTGAGAGCTAGTTTTATTCTTGACAATAGCCTTTCCGTTTCTCCACCAATTATGCCAAAGGGTTCAATCCATGATCATTGAAGAGTTCAGGAGGGCGTGCCAGGAGTAGCATCAGACATCCTAAAAATAAAGTATCAACTGACTGAAGTTACAATACAGGACTACTTACATGCCTGCCGAGCTGTGGAAATAGCATATATAGACAGAGTTAAGTTATCCCACAATCAACAGGTCAGATCTAAGTTCTGCAGTGCTGCTGCATCCAGTTTTGAATGGTGGTGGGCACAGGAGGAGGAGGAGGCTCTATAAATATTCCCCATTTTCTGTGCTGAAACCTAGCACATCAGAGTGAAAAGTAAGCATTTGCAACAATCTTCAGATGGAAGTAGGATTGTTGTCGGTGCAGGCTCAATGGGCCAAATGGTTTCCTTTTGCATTGTAGGAATTCTAAGTGCCCAGTATCACCAATGGCAGTCTTCAACCAATTTGATTCACTGCACATGATATCAAAAAAACTCCTGAAGGCATTGGATGCTGCAAAAGAGATGGGTCCTGGTGACATTCCAGGAGTTGTACTAAAGACTTGTGCTCCAGAATTAGCTGTGTCCTTAGCCAAGCTGTTCCACAATAGCTGCAACACTGGTAAGTACCCAGTAATGTAGAAATCTGCCCAGATATGCTTTGTACACAAAAACAGGACATATCAATTATCACCCCCATCGGGGTACTTTTGATCAGCAGCAAAGTGATGGAAATTTTCACTGTCAAGCAGCATTGACTCAACAATAAACTGCTTACTGACACTGTTTGGGTTTGCCAGAGCCACTCTGTTCCTGAACTAATTACAACCTAAATCCAAAAAGAGCTGACCTCGAGGTGAGGTGCTAGTGACTGCCTTTGACATCAGCATTTGACTGAGGCATCAATGAGCCCTAGCAAAACTACACTCAATTGGGGGTGGGGTGGGGAAGGCCCCCATTGTTTGGAGTCATAACTGGCACAAAGGAGGATAATTGTTGGAAATCAATAATCTCAGTCTTAGGCCATCTCTGCAGGAGTTCCTCAATAGTGTCCTAGGCCCAACCATCTTCAGCTGCTTCTTCAATTACCTTCCCTCCATCATAAATTGAGGTGTTTGCTGATTGCACAATACTTGAGTCCTCAGATAATGAAGCAGCCCATGCTTATGAAGGCATTCATTCAACTCCTGATCTTCAGGTAAGTGTTCTTCAAGGCAGACTTCATGACACATGACAGCGCAGAGTCACTGAGCAGAGACTAATAGCCAAGCTCCGCACCTGAGGACAGCCTCAACTGGGATCTTAGTGTGATATGAACCTATCTGTAACCCCCATAACTTGCCTGGGCTTGCAAAATCTTATTAACTGTCTTGTCTAGAGACAATACACATCTTTTTGCGTTGTTTTTAACCTTCCCTCCACTGAAATTGTCTGTACCTTTTAAGACTTCTTTACCTGTAAAGACTTGCATTCCAACCATTATTTTGTAAATTGAGTTTGTCTTTATGTCCTGTTTCTGAACAGAACTCCTGCTTCTCTGACAAAGGAGAAGTGCTACAAAAGTGGCTTTTATACCAAACAAACCTGTTAGACTTTAACCTGGTGTTGTGAGACTTCTTACTATGAAGACCTGGACAACATTCAGGCTTGGGTTGATAACTGGCAAGGAGCATTCAAAGAACAAAACAGCACGGGAAACAGGCCCTTCGGCCCAACGAGCTTGTGCCGCCACCCTGATGTTCCCACCTCTACCTGTGATCCCTGTCTGTTTATAGATCTACGGATTTAAAAACCAAATTTGAGACAATTTAGGGAGAATTTGTTTTGCCAATTAGCCTAAGAGCACATCTTTGGGATATGGGAGGAAACCCATGCAAGCAAGGTGAGAATGCGCAAACTCCCATAGACACAGGCCCAAGTCCATGTATCTGCACAGCACAGCAATAGTCACTGAGCTGTCGTGTTGCCCATCACAAGGTCCAGGTCAAGCGTACACTAACGACATGAAGCATTAGGATGCTCTTGAAAAAAATCCAAGAGCAGCCCTCTCACGACCCATTGCGTGCATGCCCCTCGTTAGACAACAAGGTGGACCAAAGCACCTGTAGGATAAAAACAAGTACATCAATATCATCATCTATTTACACACTTCCCAGGGACTCCCAAGGCTCATGATCCCTATTTTAAATCAATTTTCTAAACCTCTCCATTCCCATTCTGTTCATGTGCCCATCTAAGTATTTCTTAAATAACTCCAGAGTGCCTGCCTCCACCACTTTACTTGGGAGCGCATTCCATACCCCCACCATCCTCTGTGTGAAAACTCCCTCTGGCATCCAAATTATACCTTACCCCTCGTGCTATTTGAGTCCATCCTAGGAAAAAGCTTAACCCTGTTTACTCTATCTATATCCCGCATAATCTTGTACACCTCTATCAGATCTCCTCTAAGTCTACGTCTTTCTAAGGAAAATAGCCCCAATTTGCCTAACCTCTCGTAATTCAGACCTTCCATACCAGGCAGCATCCTGGTAAACCTCTGCACTCTCTCCAGAGTCTCCATGTCCTTCCGGTAGTAAGGCAACCAGAACTGGGCGCAGTATTCCAAATGAGGTCTAACCAATGTTTTATACAACTGCAACGTTAAAGGCCAGCTCTTGTACTCTATACCCCTTCCTATAAAGGCTAGCATACCATATGCTTTCTTCACCACCTTCTCCACTTGCTCTGCCATCTTCAGAGACTTGTGCACCTGCACCCCCAGGTCCCTCTGCGTTTCTATACTCTTAATAGGTCCACCCTTCATCATATACCTCCCCCTTACATTCTTTCTCCCAAAATGCATCACCTCACATTTATCAGGATTGAATTCTATCTGCCCAAGCTACCAGTCTATCTATGTCCTGCTGCATCGCCTGACAATGCTCCTCACTATCCGCAAGTCCAGCAGTCTTTGTATCATCTGCAAACTTGCTGATCACTCCACATCGCACAAGAACCAAGCAATGACTATCTCCCACAGGAGAGTATTTAACCATTGTCCCTTGACATTCGATGATATTATCATTGCTGAATGCCCCATTGACAACAGTTAGAATCACCAATGATCAGAAGCTGAACTTGACTAGCCATGTAAATACTTCTTGATTTATTATTTTTGCATGTATGTATTAACATACAATGAAAAGTATTGTTTCTTGACTGCTATATAGACGATATATACTCTTCATGGAGAAGAAAATGAGAGACTGTGGAATGTACTGTTACAGTTATAGCTAGGTTGTAGAGAGCGATCAACTAAATGCAAGGCAAGTTCATTCAGAAGTCTGACAGCAGTGAGAAGAAGCTGTTCTTGAGTTGGTTAGTATGTGACTGCAGATTTTTGTATTTTTTCCAAAAGGAAAAAGGTGGAAGAGAGGATGTCCAGATGCATGGGATCCTTAATTATGCTGGCTGCTTTATCAAGACAGTGGAAAGTGTAGCAGAGTCAATGGATGGGAGGCTCAATTGCATGATGAATTGGGCTGTGGCTATAAAAGAAGTTAAGAATTCTGCAGACAGTAACTCGCCTTGTCATTCCCCAGACCTGTTCACATCTTCAGGGCACAAATCTGGAGTGCGATGGAACACACTCTCACTTGCCTGGATGAGTGCAATTTCAACAACACTTAAGAATCGTAGAATCCTTACAGTGCAGGAGGAGGCCATTTGACTCATTGAGCCTGCATTCACAATAATCCCACTCGGCCCTTTCCCTGTAACCCCTTATATTTACCCTGCTAATCCCCCTGACCTAAGTGGTCATGGTAAATAGCCCCATCTACCTAACCTAATATTTTGGACTGTGGGAGAAATCAAAGCATTCAGAAGAAACCTATCCAGACATAGGAAGAACATGCAAATTCCACACAGACAGTGACTGAAGGCCAGAATTGAACCAGGATCCGACCCTTATAAGAAGCTCAACACTAGCCACTTGACTGGCACCGCTTCCAATACTCTCAACATTCATTCCTCCACCACTATTGCGCAGTGCAACAAATGCACTGTAGCAACTCACCAAGGTTTCTTCAACAGCCCCTTCTAAACTCTTGACCTCCTCCACCTAGAAGAGCAAAGACAATAAATGCATGAGAATACCACCACTTGTAAGTTCCCCTCAAGTGCTGACTTGAAAATATATTATCATTAAGATTCAGGAACTCCCTCCCTAACAGCACTGTCATTGTACCTACACCAAATAGACTACAGTGATTCAAGAAGACAGCTCACCTCCATTATCTCAAGGATCATTAGGGAAAGACAATAAATGTTGGCCCAGCCAGTGATGCCCGGATGCCACTATGAAGCATTAAATTGTCAGTGTATATTTTTATTATATAGATGTACTTATTGATAATTCTGAAACTTGAAGACTATTAAAATGATTGAAACTATAGCTGGAATTTTCCCAAAAAATGGCATGGGGGGACTCTCTAACCTCACAGCCAGTGGAAATCCCAATGCTCCACTGGGCATTAGCTAAAAAGTGGGATTCTTGCTGAGTATGAGGGCTATTAGGATTCATCCAACCCATCTCCATTGGCTACCCACTATCTGCAAACCCACTAATGGTAATATAATTAGTATATTTGATGGCCCATTCACTGTCCCCCTCCTGTCACCCACGTCTTCAAAGAACAAAACAGCATGGGAAACAGGCCCTTTGGCCCAACGAGCCTGCGCCACCACCCCAGCAGGAAACACACTGGGCTTTGGTGTTAGCTGTGCTCAGCGTGGACTTGCTGTGCTCAGCGTGGACTTGCTGTGCTGAACCCCAAAAGGGTTTGAGGAGCTAGGTCCAGTGGCCATCTGCTCTGACAGTCACCTGGATCGGAACATTAGCTCTATTCTCTTTCTGCAGATACTGTCAGATCCGCTGAGATTTTCCAGCGTTTTCTGATTCTTACCTTGATGTCATACTTGCCCTCTTTTGCCATGTACACACACATCCCTCATTTTCTACCCTCTCACTCTCTTTTTCTCTTTCAAGCACATGCACACAACCCTAACCTTTTCTCTTTCTCTCTCTGGCACACAGTCACCCATTAGCCCATTCATTCTCTCTCTCTCATCCACTCAAGCTACTCACCCTCACCATCAAATCAGCTGAGGGGCTGGGGAAGTGCAATGAGAATGGAAGACAGGCCAGTGAAAGACCTGAGGCCTGGTGGCTCCTGAATATGGGTATCAATGAGGGAATTGCTCAAGCTGGTTGACTGGGAGGAGGAAATGAAAGGAACCATGGGAACACGGCAGAAACTGTGTGCCAAGAGAGCCGAGGGCAGGTTGGAGAAAGGAAATGCAGGGAGAACTAAGGGAACATGCTCACAGTCAGGCCAAAGCACTATAAGCTGCAAGGGCAAAGCGTGGAGAGTTGCCAGTGGTTGCTGCCCCTCTTCTAATCAAAGCCTGGTTGTCATCCACGTTTGATGTAATAAGTTCAACAGTAAACCTATTAGCCACCAATGTGAGAGATATACAGGTTGTGACTGGATCAGCAGTCTTTCTATTGCAATCTTTCTAATCTTTATATCTAGTGTGGTTGAGTTTTTTCTCTCTGTTTCAATCTGTGTTAATAGTATACTAGTAGACTTGTGAATGTGTTGATTAACTGACCTCCACAGTTTCTAAGTTGGGATCTATCAAGCCAGATTTCATTCTGCAATCTGACTTGCTCAATATGAACATTAGTTGGGATCAACAATTGCACTGTCAAGTGGGAGAATCTGTATCCAGGCTTTTGTTCAAAGATTTGCTCAGAAATTTGGTCGCAACTGCATCTCAGTAAAATTATTGTCCAGTGTGTGTTGGATATAATTTACTGATTGCATCCTCAGCACAGACTCCAGGCCAATAGATTATGTTGGGAGCTCAGTCCTCCAATCTCTCCATCCTGTCATGCCAGTTTTTATACCCAGTAGCACAATTTATGAGAATGAAATTGGATGTTTTATTGAACCTTCCATTGATTCAGGCTATTATGTGTTGGATGTTTATGGGTTTAATCTGCAGTGTGCAAAGATGACCTTATTGTTCAGTGTGACGTTGCTGCCATTTTACAACACATCTTTTAATATAACTTACTGACTCAGTAATACAGACAGTCATAATATAACCTTGTGACATTCAACTGTCTCAGTGGGCTTCTTGGATTTATCTTCCAATATACTGATCGAAGAGAATAGCCCAAATACTTAAAGCAGTGAGAAAGCATCAACCATTTTTACTTTTTTCTTTATTAATTTATGGGATATCTATTTCGGTGGGAAGGCCAGCATTTATTGCCTGTTCCTAATTGCCTGTGAATAGGTGACTGAGCTGTTTTTTTTTCTGAGCTACTGCAGCCCATTTGATCTCTGCACCCACAGTACTGTTAGGAAAGGAGTTGCAAGATTTTGGCTCAATGACAGTGAAGTGACTGTGATATATTTCCAAGTCAGGATGAAGTTTGTCTTGGAAAGGAACTTGTAGCTGGTCAGGTTTCCATGCATCTGCCTCCCTTGTTTATCTTGGTTTCTGAGTTGTTGTTGTTGTTGAAGAAAGCTTAGTGAATTGCTTCAATGCTCCATATAGATGGTGCACATTTCATGTGCTGTGACATTGATGTAGAAAATGAATATTTAAATGTGCTGTGCAGGAAGCAATCAAACAGGTTGTATTTCCTGTATGCTGTTATCTAATTGTTTTTGGGCTCATCCACGCAGAGTGGAATGTATTCCATAGCAATGCTGACTTGTGCTTTGTAGATGGTGAAAAGACTTTGGGATGAATCAAATGAGAGTTAATCACTGAAGAACATTCAGCTTCTGTCATGCTAATTAAACTATGGTCATTATATGGCTTGTTCAGTTAAATTTCTGGTAACCCTCCAGGATGTTGATGTGAAGAATTCAACAATGAGAATCCCATTGATATTCAATGGGAGGTGGTTAAGACTTGTGGGAGATCACCATAGAATCCTTATAAAACCCCTACAGTGCAAAAAGAGGCCATTTGGCTACATCAACTCTCTGATATTTTACCTAGGAACTATTCCTACAATCATCATATTTACCCTGCTAATCCTCTCAATTTACACATTTTGGGACACAAATGGGCAATTTAGCATGGCCAATCCATCTAACTTGCATATCTTTGGACTCTGGGAGGAAGCCAAAGCACTGAGGAAACCCATGTAGACATGAGGAGAATGTGCAAACTCAACATAGTGCCAGCAACTTGTGCTCAATACTAGCTGTGAGGCAACAGTGCTAATTACTGTGCCACCATGATCATTCCCTGGTACTCTCAGGCAATCCCTACAGTGTAAAAACAGGCCATTCAGTTGATCAAAATAGTGTCAACAACAATCGTACCCTACCCCTGTAACCCTGTATTTACCCTGCTTATCTCCCTGACACTAGTAAACAAACATATATCAGCCTAAACTTTGTGTTGTTTTCTCCCCATTTAGAAAATAGTCCTTGCCTCTAATCTTACTACCAGAGTGCATGTCTTCATATTTTCCCATGTTGTATTCCATCCACTTCTTTGCCCAATCTCATAACCTGTCAGTCCTTTTGCAGTAGATGATTGATCATAATGATAACAGCTTCTGACTGACCTGAACCTTGTGGAGTGTCATAACATAGTTGACCCATCTCACAGCCAAGGAACAATCACTTCATTGAGTTTATGGGTAACAGCGAATCATAAAATCTCTTCAGTGCAGGACAAGACCATTAGGCCCTTTGAGCTTGCACTGACAATAATCCCACTAGACCCTATCCCTGTAACCCTATGTATTTACCCTGCTAACCTACTTAACACTGAGGGAGAATTTAGCATGGCTAATTTACCTAATCTGCATATCTTTGGACTGAGAGGAAACCAGAGCACCTGGTATATGGGGAGAATGCTCAGACAGTGACATGAGCCTGAAAGTAAACCCAGGTTCCTAGTGCTGAGAGGCTCCAAAACTAATAACTGTTATTGTGCCCACCACATGCCAGATCACATGAGAGCCCTGAAAATGCAATGCTATTCGCAATCCTCCTGATTGCTCCACTCATTAATTTTGACAATGCTGAGGTGGTGCAGAGTGATTTCAGCTGGGATCACCAAGTACACGAGATGCTTAAGAGAGCAAATGGGAAGACTTGACCATCTGCTCAAGCATCACAACTTGTCTCCAAACTGACCTATTCATTGTGGTTGATAGCTGTCCCATCAGACCCATTGTTGAATATACAGAGCCTGTCTGGAATGCGAGACTTAACATTATTCAGAATACAGCAACTGGACTTGATCCTAGATAACAAAGCTCCACTGCCGCAAACAATTGAATGTGGCCCCTTGTTGAAAGGTTGCAAAAGCTCTGAGTGGACTTCACTAGAAAACTCTTCAATTCCACAATCCATTGTCACAAATTCTTGTCATAATCACACACAAGCAAATATTTAATGGAATTAAGGAGAAAAGACATCATTCCATAAGATTTAAAATGAATAGATGACACGACAGCCCAGTCCTCTTTATCAAACTCATAAATCGTATGTAAATGATTGAGAGTTTAATTAACTTAACCTGACAACATATGATCCATGGGCTTCAATACAAAATGCAGACTGTAGGAGACCATTCATTTTATTTTGCAAATTAAGGAGACCTCCATTCTGAAATGCATTGTAATTATTAGTATACCAAAATGATCATAATTGTGCAATCTTTTTTATTATTTTACTCTTGGAATTCTTTCTCTTTATTCTTTCATGCATATATGTGTGTCACTGGCTGGGCCAGCATTTGCTGCCCATCCCTATTTGCCCTTAAACTGTGTGGCTTGCGAGGCAGTTAAGAGTTAATCACATTGGTATGGGTCTGGAGTCACATGTCAGACTGGATAAAGATTGCTGATTTTCTTCCCGAAAAGATATTGGTGAACCTGTTGGGTTGTTAAAATGATGGTTGTCATGGTCACATTACGAGCTTTGTATTTCAGATTTATTAATTGGGTTTAAAAGCAAGCAGTGGCTATAATGGGATTCGAATCCGTGTCCCCAGAGCATTTACTTGGATTAATCTTCCAGTGATAGTACCCCTACACCATCAACTCCTCTTTATTGCATACACTTGTGTTATGAATCATCATTGTTTCTTTTATTTGTATTGTCATTACAATTTGGTACTTGCCACCATTTTTTTTCCATAAACCAATCATTGACCAATAATCTATATTCCTTTACTTTACCAATGTATGAGTGGGCTGACAGCAAACAGATCAAATTAATTTTCTTTTCCAAAATTCACTGTGTCCACTTAAATTTCTGTTCAAATGTAAGCCCAGAGATGTTGACAGTGGGGGATTCAGTGATGATAACACCATTAAATGTCAAGAGATGGTGATTCTTAGTGGCAAAGTAGCAAATTTCCATTTTCTTAGGTAGATGGGTATTGCTGGAATAGTTTAGCTGGGGATACAGCTACTTTTGGAGAACAGGTTTGGATTTTTCAGGTTTCTCTACCTGAAGAGTTCACAGCCCCACAACCATTTGTAGATTGGACTTGCACTTTGTATTCATTCACGGGAAGTGTATGTGGCTGGCTGGCCAGCATGTAAATACCCATTCCTAGTTGCCCTTGAGAAGGTGGTGGTGCGCTGCCTTCTTGCATTGCTGCAGTCTACATGCCGAGGATTGATCCACAATGCCATTAGGGAGGAATTCCAGGATTTTGACCCAGCAACTTGGAAGAAACAGCAATATATTTCCAAGTCAGGAAGACTTGGAGGGAAACTTGATGTTCCCATGTATCAGCTGCCCTTGTCATTTTTAGATGGGGTAGTCTTGAGTTTGGAAAGTGCTATTTAAGGATCTTTGTGAATTTCTGCAGTGTATTTTGTAGATGGTACCTGCTGCTGCTATTGAGCTGAGCTCAGTGTTGGAGGGAGTGGATGCTTGTAAATGTGGTGCCATCAAGCAGGCTGCTTTGCACTGGATGGTGTCAAGTTTCTTGAGTATTGTTACAGCTGCACTCATCCAGGCAAGTGAGGAGTATTCCATCACACTCCTGATTTGTGCCTTGTAGATGGTGGACAGGCTTTGGCGAGTCAGGAGGTGAGTTATTTGCTGCAGTATTCCTAGTCTCTGACCTGCTCCTGCAGCCATTGTGTCCAGTTGAGTTTCTGCTCAGTGATAACCCCAAGATGTTGACAGTGGAAGATTCAGCAATGGTTTACCATTGAATGTCAAGAGGCACTGGTAAGAGTGCCTCTTACTGGTGATAGTCTCTGCCTGCATTTGTGTGGTGTGAAATGTTACTTGCACTTGTCAGCCCAAGCCTGGATATTGTCCAGATCTTGTTGCATTTGAACATGGACTGAATCAGTATCTGAGGAATTGCAAATAGTGCTGAATACCATGCAATCAGTGGCAAACATCCCCACTTCTGACCTTATGATGGAGGAAAGGTCATTGATGGAGCAGCTGAAGATGGTTGGACCATGGGACTCTACACTAAATGATCCTGCAGAGATGCCCTGGAACTGAGATAATTGGTTCCTAAGAACCACAACCATCTTCCTATATGCCAAGTATGACTCCAACCACTGAAGAGTTTACCCTTTGATATCCATTGATTCTAACTCCTTGATGCCACACTGTCAAATACTACCTTCATGTCAAAGGCTGTCACTCTCACCTCTGGAATTCAGCTCTTTCATTCATATTTGAAGAAAGACTGCGATAAGGTCATGACCTAAGTGACCCTGATGAACCCCAAACTGGGCATCACTGAGCAACTTGCAGACCTCGTCTCCCTTTCTACTGTATGTGTAGTGTTGGGGGGGCCTTGATGGAAAGGTCAGAGGGTATGGCAAAGACCTTAGGCAGACATCTTGTGTAGAAAGAGGGCCTTTGGAGGATATGCCTCCCTGAGGCCTGAGCAGGGTGATCCATTGGGTTTCCTCCTGAACTCCTTTGTCAGCCTCAAAATACCTAAGGACCACTTAAGGGCACCTGCTCTTTTTACCAAAGAAGCAGCCAGAACAAATCACCATACATTTGTTTACTTTGTAGATGGGATCATTATAACTGTTTGACTGAGCTCCAAGATGGTTAATGCAATTAGTTCAGCAGGCAATATTGACAGCTTCAGAGGATTCCAAGCTTTGTTTAATTAATATCTCTGTTACTTGTAGTGACTAAATCTTTCTTTGATACCAATTTTCAATGCTGCGTGTTTATTTGCACTAGATTAAGATTTGTGTAGTGGGTAAATGTGTTTTGTCATTGATGCACTATGGCTCTGGTTGATTGACATTTTTATGAAATTATAAGCTGAGAAATTTCTCACTATTTTCGAAGCCTTTATTCTCCTGCCAAAGGCTTACTAGACTTGTTAATGGCTCAGTGGTTCTCTTATCCAATGGATACTGAGAATGGAATTGAGGATGCATGGATGAAGAATGAAGGGGGTGGGATGCATGGAGGAGCATAAGGAATATGGGGTGCATGGAAGAGCAATGGGAATATAGGAACATGGGAGATATTAAGATCATGGAGGGACATGGAAGTGCATAGAGTGGGTTGGCTTGAGAATTTGATAGTTATAATTACAACTGTTGCCCAGTTAAGGGAGGTGGGATGTCTATTCTGCCAATCTTGCCTATCTCAGTGATGTCAGCTCTGACTTCATTCCATCACTTTCCTGGAATGGTAGGTAGAATACTCTTTAGTGAAGAAAGATTTGTTGAATCAGGAATATTCCAGACACACATTTGTCAGTCCCCTTCATAAACAATCTGCTACTTGGGCTTGACTTGGAAGCCCTCTGCTCACAATAGTTGCTCCTAGTCCTGGATGCTCTAGGTTGCATAAGAATTGACTTGCAGCACTGCAGAAACTGAATGTGAATAGTGATGGGAAATTTGAAGGTTATAAGGGAAAGAACAGGTGTTTCTATGACCACAGGCATGACTCCTTGATGGTTAGTTCCCTATCTGGCACCAAGGTCAAGGATGTCATTCAGCAGCTGCAGAGTTTTGAGGAGGGAGGTAGAGAATGGTCAGGCATCATAGTCCATATTGGTTCCAATAACAAGTAAAGAGGGATGAGATCCTGTAATCTTTGGAAGCCAAGAAAGAGAAATTTAAAAAGCAGCACATTAACATTAGTAATCTCTAGCTTACTCTTAATGCCATACATGCTAGAACAGAGTGAAGGTGAATGCATGGTTGGAAGGTCCAAAGATGTGCAAGTTAGATTGACTGGCCATGCAAAATTGTATTTTACCGTCCAGGGATGTGTTGGTTAGAGGGATTACCAGGGTAAATGTGTGGAGTTCAGGATAGGATTGTTGTCAGTGTAGACTCAATAGGCCAAATTTCTACACTGAAAAGATTCTATGAAAGTTGGAGCAGAAGGGAGGGACATTTGGGGCAGGTAGAAACTATACAAGCCTGACAGACAAACTGCTCTTCAACAGAACTGGGGCCAATATTTTGGTGTTGTTTGGAAGGTTTAAACTAGTTTAGGTAGAGAATGGATAGCTAATGGAAAAAAGCAATGCTGCCACTACAAAGCAGTGAATTAATAAGTATGGAAGGCAGAAGAATCAAAGGTTGGAAAATAGATTACAAAGGAGTTGCTCAATGATTTAATGGTATAGTCTAGTGAATGAGTCAAATGAGCTGGGGACACAAATAGGTGCTTGGAAGTATAATAACAAAGTTGGAACATGGGTTAAAGAATAGCAGGAATGGCAGCTCAGATTCTTTTGGTTACAGTATCCTCAATGGATAAAGAGGAGGATTTAAAAGGAAAAGGTCAGTTTATCTGATAGGATTAAGGAGAATCCTAAAGCTTTCTTTAGATATGTTAAGGATAGAAAATTGGTTAGGACAAGATTAGGGCCAGTCATAGACAGCAGTGGGAAGTTGTGCGTGGAGCCTGAAGAGATTGGAGAGGCACTGAATAAATATTTCTCTTCGGTATTCACGCAGGGTGATGTAAATGTAGTTATGGAGAACACTGAGGTACAGGGTAGCAAACTGGAAAGTATTGAAGTAGATAGGGAGGATATGCTAGATATTCTCGAGGGTTTGAAGTTGATAAGTCCCCTGGGCCGGACGGGATTTACCCTAGGATTCTCTGGGAGGCAAGAGAGGAGATTGCAGAGCCTCTGGCTCTGATCTTCAGGTCGTCGTTGGTTACGGGTGTGGTTCCGGAGGACTGGAGGATAGCGAATGTGGTCCCGTTGTTCAAGAAGGGGAAGAGAGACCTTCCAGGGAATTATAGGCCAGTGAGTCTTACTTCTGTTGTGGGCAAAGTATTGGAGAGAATTATTAGGGATAGGATTTATAGTTATTTAGAGAGAAATGAATTGATTGGGGATAGTCAGCATGGTTTTGTGAAGGGTAGGTCGTGCCTTACTAACCTCATTGAGTTTTTTGAAAAAGTGACCAAAGAGGTGGATGGGGGTAAGGCGGTTGATGTGGTATATATGGACTTTAGTAAGGCGTTTGATAAGGTGGCCCATGGAAGACTTCTGCAGAAAATGCAGATGTATGGGATAGAGGGTGATTTAGCTAATTGGGTTAGGAATTGGCTAGCAGATAGAAGACAGAGGGTGGTGGTTGATGGGAGATATTCATCGTGGAGTTCGGTGACAAGTGGTGTACCTCAGGGGTCTGTTTTGGGGCCCCTGCTGTTTGTAATTTTTATAAATGATCTGGATGAGGGTATTGAAGGATGGATTAGTAAATTTGCAGATGACACTAAAGTCGGTGGAGTGGTAGATAGTGAAGAGGGGTGTTATAGTTTGCAGAGAGACTTGGACAAGTTGCAGAGCTGGGCCGAGAGGTGGCAAATGGAGTTTAATGTGGAAAAGTGTGAGGTAATGCACTATGGCAGGAATAAAAAATGTGTAGAGTATAGGGCTAATGGTAGGATTCTTAGTCTTGATGAACAGAGGGATCTTGGTGTGTATGTGCATAGATCCCTGAAAGTTGGCAGTCAAGTCGAGAAGGTTGTTAAGAAGGCATATGGAGTCTTAGCTTTTATTGGTAGGGGGATTGAATTTCGGAGCCGCAACGTCATGTTGCAACTGTACAAAACTCTAGTGCGGCCGCACTTGGAGTATTGTGTGCAGTTCTGGTCCCCACATTATAAGAAAGATGTGGAGGCATTGGAGAGGGTACAGAGGAGGTTTACCAGGATGTTGCCTGGTATGGAGGGCAGGTCTTATGAAGAGAGGCTGAGGGATTTGAGGTTGTTTTCGTTAGAAAGGAGGCGGCTAAGAGGGGACCTAATCGAAACATATAAGATGATTAGAGGTTTAGATAGGGTGGACAGTGATAGCCTTTTTCCTAGGATGGAGAAAGCTAGCACGAGGGGACACAGCTTTAAATTAAGGGGTGATAGTTATAGGACGGATATCAGAGGTAGGTTCTTTACCCAAAGGGTGGTTCGGGAGTGGAATGCCCTGCCTGCAGCAGTTGTAGATGCGCCAAGTTTGGTGGCGTTTAAGAGGTTAGTTGATAAGTATATGGAAGAGAAGGGAATGGTTTAATTTGGAGGGGCATTGCTTTTTATATTGGTCGGCGCAGCATCGAAGGGCCTGTTCTGTGCTGTAATGTTCTATAAGATTAGTTAAAAACCAATCACAGTTATGAAGGGTAATGATTTTCTAGAACGATCACCATGAGGCCACATGGGGTGAACTGGGGCAATTATCTTTGTTTTGTTCCTCAATGGGAATATTCTATAGCTCCCTATAGTCAGAAAGGAATAGAAGAGCCATTATCCTGGTTAATTAGGGATATATAGTAAGTATAAATTGTATACTATGTGAAAATCAATGAAAAGTATTATTTCTTGCATGCTATATGGACAAAGCATACCATTCATAGAGAAGGTGCAGAGTGTAGTGTTACAGTCATAGCTAGGGTGTAGCGAAAGATCAACTTAATGCAAGATAGCATTATTAGAGGATTTCACAGAATACCTGCAGTGCAGAAGAATGCTATTCAGCCCATCAAACCTGCACTGACAATAATCCCATCCAGGACCTATTCTCAACTCTAATTCGCCTGTCATGAAAAGTCTATTTAGCATGACCGATCAAGCTAACCTACACATTTTTCAAAGTGTGGGAGGAAACCAGAACACTCAGAAAATCCATGCAGACAAGGGGAGAACATGTAAGCTCCACACAGACACCCAACACCAGAATTGAACCTGAGTCCTTGGGGCTCTGAAGCAGCAGTGCTAATCACTAAACCACCATGCCATCCAAGTAGATTTCTACTAAATCTTCTTCATAATCCACATGAATAAAAAAGAAAGGTTGCCATGGGAATACGACCATTAAGGGGTAGACAGGATATATTTGTAGCAGAAGTATTAAGAATTTAGTGTAGGTGTTTATCATGGAGTTACAAAAGACAGACATGGCATTGAATGATGAAATGAGTTTTGAAGTAAGTGCTTTTAAAATAATAAGTGAAATGGGCACTTAGTAAAGTACATATTTCTACCACAGTAACTGGGAGATAAGGTGAATTGAATATTGTATGTTATTTCATTTAGAATGTTGAAGATGGTTTTATTACGTTGTGGATTGTCTTAGCAACTATGGAATTAATCACAGTTGTCAAGTAGTGAGCAGTGTTTTCAGAGCAGGTTGTTGGATATGGAGTGGCCTGAAGTCTTCCTAAAAACTTGAAGATCTTAGTAAGAGGATTTCTTTTGCTTGGTAGTCAGAGTACAAACCTGGCAGCTTCAAAGAAAAGCTGTGTAATTATTATGACGTCAGCCCAAACCTTCCGGTCTCCAGATTGGATGTATGGCCCAATATATATGGAAGTCCTGATGCACTGACCTTGGTGGGAAATGGTCTGAAATTTTTAACGTTTGATGGACAATTCTCCTGTCAAATGTCTCAACTTTGAGTTAGAGTTGGAGGCTTGGAACAGTTATCCAGAAAATATTAGATTAAATCCTATTCTAACTCTTGGATAACTACAGAATTGATCTGTAATTATCCACCACCAACTCCCCCCTCAAACCATCAATTATATCACTGACCATAGAACAACTCCCAACCTGACTGTGTCCCAACTGAACTATCCTATTAACTATTTAATTACCTCACTGACCAGGTCCAATCTGACTGCCCTTGACCCAATCCACCATCACTTGGCTACTTCCCAGACCCGGCTACCACTTCACCAACTGGCCACCTCACCAACCTACCACTTCAGCCATCCTACCGAGTTCTCCACTTACCTCACTCACCTTACTACTTAGCCACAAACCTCACATTGTGGAGCCACATACCTCCATTAAGGAAAAAATAGCAGGACACCTGGAAAAGAATGGTTCAATCAAGCAGATGCAGCATGGATTCATGAAGGGAAAGTTGTGTTTGAAAAATTTACTAGATTTTTATGAAGATGTAACAAGTGCAGTTGACAGAGGGGAACCAATGGATGTGTTGTTTTTAGATTTCCAGAAGGTATTCAATAAAGTGCCTCACAAAAAGTTGCTGCAAAAGATTAATGTACACGAAATTGGGGTAAAGTTTGTATGCTTCCTGTTAGATAGCCAATCCTGAATCCAGAGAATTGGAATAAAGGGTCGTTTTCCGGTTGGTACTTGGTGACTAGTGGTGTGTCACAGTGATCGGTGCTAGGGCTTCAACTGTTTGTCATATACATAGACGATCTGGAGGAGGAGACTGAGTGTAGGGTAACAAACTTTGCTGATGACACCAAGATGAGTGGGAAAGTGAATTGCGTGTGGAGGGGACAAAGTCTGCAGAGAGATTTGGATAGGCTGACTGAGTGGGCAAGGATCTGACAGATGAAGTATAACGTTAGTGTAAGGTTATCCACTTTGGAAGGAATAATAGTAAAATGAACTATTATTTAAATGGTGAAAAATTATAACATGCTACTGTGCAGAGGGACCTAGGGATCCTTGTGCATGGATCGCAAAAACACAGTTTGCACATAAGTGATCAAGAAGGCAAATGGAATGTTGGTCTTTATCAAGAGGGAAATGGAGTATAGAACAAAGATCAACACAGCACGGGAAACAGGCCCTTCGGCCCAGTGAGCCCATGCCGCCATTTTAATAGTGTGAGTTTCCTCTTCCACCCATGACCCTTGTCTATGCTTATGGAAATCCATCTTGGAGACCAGATTGTCCCTAAATTGTCTCCCTTCAATTTGTTGCACCAATCAGCCTAAGAGCATGTCTTTAGGGTCTGGAAGGAAACCAAGGCACCTGGAGAAAACCCACACAATCATGGGGAAAGTGCACAAACTCCCACAGATGCTGGTCCAAATCTATGTATCTCCACAGCAAACAATGATGATCACTGAGCTGTCGTGTTGCCCATCAACTGATCCAGTTTAAGCATACACTAATGACGTGAAGCACTAGGCTACTCTCAAACATCCAAGAGCAGCCCTCACATGACCCATCGCGTGTATGCCCCTTGTTGGACAATAAGGCAGACTGAAGCATCTGTGGATTAAGAGAAAAAGTATAAAAACAGGGAGGTCTTGCTGCTATTGTATAGGGTACTGGTGAGGCTACAACTAGAGTACTGTGTGCAATTCTAATTCTGTTATTTGCGAAAGGATATATTGGCCTCGGAGAGAGTGCAGAGAAGGTTCACCAGGTTGAGATCAGATATGAGGGGGTTAGCTTATGAGGAGAGATTGAATAGATTGGGCCTGTACTCATTGAAGTTTAGAAGGCTGAGAGGTAATCTTATAAAGACTTACAATGAAGGGGCTAGATAGGGTAGAGGCAGAGATATTATTTTCACTTAGAAAGAAAATAAGAACTAGAGAGCACAGCATCAACATAAGGGGCAGTCAATTTAGAACAGAGTTGAGGAGGAACTTCTCTGAGCATAGTGAATCTTTGGAATTCTCTGGCCATTGAGGTGGTGGAGGCTACCATGTTAAAGATGTCAAAGTCACAGATTTCTGATCAATAAGGGAATTAAGGGTTATGGGTAGCAGGTAGGTAAATGGAACTGAACCACTATCAGATAAGCCATGATCTTAATGAATAGTGGGGCAAGCTTGAGTGGCTAGATGGCCACTGTTCCTATTTGTCATGTTCTTGTGTTTTCATCCGCCCTCCTACCACAGCCATACCCATTCATTCATACATTCACTCATCTCTTTGCTAAAGTTCAAACCAGGCCTTTAAATTTCTTGTTAAGAGGAGGCAATTCAGTTCACCCCAGCTCTACTCCACTGCAGCAGAGCTCCAAAGGGGCATTGCAGTTTTGTGAAAGCTCGATTCAGAAGATCTATGGTGCAGTATCCAGAAATGTCAATATGGAGAAAGACAAATTACAGGAGGACATTAATAAATTTGTGGAGTGGGCAAAGAATTGGCAAATGAAATTCAACACAAATAAAATGTGTGGAGGGATGTTTTGGTAGGAAGATTAGCAATACCATTTATTACTTGGAAAGTGAGAGTCTGAGGGAGAGGAACAAAGCGATCTTGTCCATTATCCTTGCAAATATGTCTAGACTATTCAGTTTAACCATTTTGAACAAATATATTAACCACTAAAGTTTGCACCACATGTCAGTAAGGCCATTAAAAAAGCAAAGCACAGATTAGACTTCTAGAGGGATAAAATTTAAATGTAGGCAAGTTATGTAAAGCCTGGGCTAGGCAATGTTTTAGTGCATCACATGCAGTACCAGTCATGTAATGAAAAGGATTTAGAGGTTCCAGAGAAGATTTAAAAGAACAATTCGAGAAACATGTGGATAGAGTTATCAGGAAGAGATGGACAGCTGGTGTCATTCTTGGAAGATGAAGGTTGAGGGGTAACCAAATAGAAGTCTTTAAAATGATGAATGTTTCAACATAGGAGATTTCCCTTCTAGAAAAGAGTCTAGCTAGAGACAATCAATCAATGGAAGGGGTGCAGGTCTCCTGACCCACTGCGCTGCTTGATTATCACAGTGGGTTAGGAGACATCCAGGCTGGTAGCTAGATTTGCAACTGGCATCCACCAATTGCAAGTTTCCAAGGTCATTTTTTCAAATGTAACCAGCCTCATATCAGAAATCAGCATTGATTATCATACTGAAATTCAATTTTAACATGATTAGCAAGCCCAGGACTGTATTCTTCAGATCTGTAATGTTCCTGTCCATCAGCAAGATGAGATTCCCATCAGCAGGAATTAAAGCTGGTCATGTTCACCCTACTAGTAGGTATTGAGGCCTCCCCATGAGGTTGGGGGCAGGGAGTTGCCTTTGGGCAGAGCCAAACTTCCATCCTGGCATTGTCCATTGGGCACACTAGCACTGCCCACCAGACACTGGGCAGGGCCAGAGGGGGTGCGCCTACTGAGGATCAAGGATAATCAATGGTGGTGGGAGGGGGGAACCCATTGTACAACCTAAATTAGGGATCAGTAGAGAAGGGAGGGAGGGTGCAATCAGGGCTGAACATGGCAGATGGATTGTGGGGTATGGTTAGGAAGACCAGTGATTGGGGAGGGCATTGAGGAGGATTGGTGGGACTTGGGAAGCAATCGAGGCCAATGATGGGAAGGTCAGTGCACATGCACTGATCTCTCCATTGACAGGTGCACATGCTGTGGCCCACTCAGCGCTGATTCTGGCTTCTCCAGTAGGATCTAGTCCTGCCTCTCTCTCTCTGGTATGAATCATCCTGCAGCACTCTGTATAGAATCCCAAAGATTTATTCAACTAAGTCTACCAAAAAATGAGTGAGAAAACTCCTATTTTCCCACTCACTGGATATTTAGTTTTTTTTTTGGGAGAATCACCTCCCAGATAGGCACCAAGAAATCCAATGGAGTAAGTTCAGAAGTAATTTTGTATCCCAAAATGTGGCACTTACTACTGTAGGGAGTGGTTTAGCCGAACAATCTAGATGCATTTGCAGTGAGTGAGACAAACATATGAAGGAGATAGGCATAGAGGGTTACAATGGCATATTTAGATGAGGAAAGATGAGAGCAGGATGTGTATGTGAAGCATGGACTGTTTGGGCTGAATGGCCTTTTGCAATGCCATGTATCCAGTTTAATTTTGTGTGAACTAGTTTAGCCAATATATAGCAAGTCCAATAAAGGAAAGGCAATTCTGGATTCAGGCATAGCAAATGAAGTTGGGGAAGAGTTATCAGTGAGAGAACATTTTGACCATAATGTCCTCGGATTTCAAAGAGCTATGGAAAGGATAACGAAAAAGTAATAATTTTTAAATTGAGGAATGTCCATTTTACCAAGCTATTTGGCAAACGCGGACTGGAAACAGCTACTTGAAGGTAAATCAGCATCAGGCCATAAGACATAGGAGCAGAATTAGGCCACTTGACTGATTGGGTCTGCTCCACCATTTCAATTATGGCTGATATTTTTCTCATCCCTGTTCTCCTGCCTTTTCCCCATAACCCCTATCCCCTTATTAATGAATTCCTACCTATCTCTTTCTTAAAGACACTCAATGACCTGGCCTCCACAGCCTCCTGCAGCAAAGAATTCCACAGATTCACCACTCTCTGGCTGAAGAAATTCCTCCTCATCTCTGCTTTAAGGGAGCATCCCTTTAGCTTGAGCTTGTGCTCTCTGGTTCTGGTCAGCAGTGGGAATAAGTCAAGAAGGAGCTAATGAGTGCTAAAGACAAATATGTTTCCACCAGGGAAACAGAAAATAATTATAGCATAGAAGGAGCCATTTGGCCCACCAAGGCTGTGCTGGCATTCCCCTGGTCTTTCCTGGAAACCATGTGTTCTTTTTCCACTTACCTGCCCATACAATTCGTTTTTGAAAGCTATGATTGAATCTCTGCACTGCACTCAGGCAGTACAAGCCATCTCTGCACCACTCTGTTTTTTTAAAAAAAACCCATGTTGTCTTCTATTTGTTTGCCAATCACTTTAAATCTGCTAGACTCAGCCTGATTTCAAACACCTTCATCAAATTTCCTCTTAAGCATTTCCTCTTTTTAAGGAGAAAACCCCCCAGCTTCTACAATCTATCCTCATAGCTGAAGTCCCTCATCCCATGGGGATCATTCTTTTAAATCTTGCCTGCATCCTCTCAAATTTCTTCACTACTTCCAAATTGTGTGCCATCTGCAAATTGTGCAGATCATTATGCCCTAATGATCAAGTAATTAGTACTGCTGCCTGAATGCTGGGGACCTGAGTTCAATTCCAGTCTTGGGTGACTGTATAATGATTGCACATTTCCACCCCTGCCTGGGTTTCCTCTGAGCGCTCCTGTTTGTGCCCATAGTCCAAAGATGTGTGGTTTAGATTGTTTGGCCATGTTAAATTGCTCCTTAGTGTCAGAGAGATTAGCAAGTAATGCATGGGGTTATAGGGACGGGGCCTAGGTGGGATTGTTGTTGGTGCATATTTGATGGGCTGAATGACTTCTTTCTGCATTGTGGGATTCTATGAATCTAAGTCTATATCTTTAAGATAGAAAAGTGTGATCCATGTACCAATGCTTGGTAAACTCCACTGCATACCTTTCTCCTATCCCAACAAAAAACAACCGTTCACTGCCATTCTCTGTTACCTATCACTCAGCCAATAGCTAATGCCAATCTGAAAGACATATTGCTTAAGTGCATTGACCCAAACAGGTGCTGCAATGTAATAACTAGGGGATTTCACAGTAACTTCATTGCAGTGTTAATGCAATGTAGTAAGCCTTACTTGTGGCTAATAAACTTCACTGAAAATTTATTTAATGAAAATGAATGAATTTGGTTTAATTGGCAGGAGGTTTAGAAGAGTGTTGGGGAGATGCTTTTTTTTCCACCCAGAGCATAATGGAAGTCTGGAATGTACTGCCTGAAAGGGTAACAGAAGCCGAAACCTTCCTTGCATTTAAAACATACTTGAATATGCACTTTTTCAGGCAGCACAAAGAACCAAATGGCTGCTTTTGAGCTCTGAATTTTCCATTGTTTCTATTTGAAATGTAAAGTGTGAACTGTGCTGGACAGAGCCTTTGACAGCTGATTTGATACTGCTCCATGCACTATGGGGGTCTTTTGTGGAATATAGTTGTGTTTGAAGAAACAATTACTGACTTTGACCACTTGTGTGTGAGATCACTGAACTATTCCAGCACTGCATCCAAATCTTAAGGTCAACAATGTCACATTAACCTCTGTTTATCTGCTCCTACTCCCTTTCTAACCACTTGTTTGGAAGGGCTTCCTGCCCCTATAGTGGATATATGGCATTGCTGTTCTGGCTTTTTTCCTTTACATCCCTGATACCAGAGGCACAAATACTTAACTAAAAACCTGGGAGCGGGTTCATGTTCCAGTCACTTCCTACATCATATAGTATCAAGTATCTACTACAGCCAGAACATAGCTCCCCTTCCTGTGATGCAGGTTGGCTTTAAATGTTGCTCGCCCTCATAAGAACTTGGGGGCCCAGCTGAGCATGGAGGCAGCCAGATGTTCATCCAGCACTATATCCATGTATCTTAACAGGCTGCACAATGCTGTCTGGATCATGTTCCCCAAGTGTGGGTTAATCACATATCACAATCTGCGCACCCATTTTCAGGCCTTATCAAATGTTTAACCCCAGATGTTGCTACAAACAGAAGTGATTGCTAAACATATGACAATAGAGCACTGATGAGCACTAACTCCACCAACAGAGGGCAGTGGAGGGCTCTACTTTCCACTGTCAGCAAAAGAAATGAAATTTTGTAAAAAGGTTACAATTTTAACATGTAATCTCTGAACCATTTCCTGTGATAAATTAAGTGGATGTGGGAACAGACTGTAATCTGCATATACACACACATTTGAATGAGACAGGATGACAAGACTGTTAAGTAGGCATAAGAGATACTTGGCTTTGCAAACAAAAGCTAGGAAGTTGTATTAAATTTTCATAAAACAACTTTTTAATCCAATTCTGGGATTGCATTTATGGAAGAATATCAGGTCTTGGGAAAGGTGCACAGGAGATTTACTAGAATGGTACCATAGTTCAAATACATTATTTACATGAAGAGACTTGAGAAATTAAGGTTTTCCTCCTTGGAGCATAGAAGCTTATGGGGAGATTTGATAGAGATGTTCAAAATCACAAAGGGTTTTAACAGTATAAATAAAGAGAAACTTTTCCATTAGGGTCCATAACTAAAGGACACAGTTTCAAGGTAATTATTGGTGAAAGAAACAGAACATGAGAAAAACATGGTGAGTTCTGATCTGGGACATACTGTCAGAAACAGCTTCAATAATTGCATTCCAAAGAGCATTGTGTGTGAAGTGGAAACGGCAGGGGCACAAGGAAAGAACTAATTGGGTGGCACTTTGCAAAATGCTGGCATCAGTACAATAAGCGGGATCGTCTCCTTCTGTAAGTTGTGATTAGATGACTCCAAGAGAAGGGCTAGAGTGGAAATACACGTCACAGGTATATATAAATGAAAAAGCATTTGTTTTATAGCATCGGTGCAGAAAACATTACACCAGTTGCTTCATATTGCTTGTGACAAAGTGTTTCCCTCTATGTATAGCAAGGTCTGAATATAAGGAATATTGCAATGTTTATGTGTAATGTTACTGCTGTATGCATGCATTCTGTTGTGAAATAAAGCACACTTGATCTTTTTGAGTTGAAATGTTTTACTTTAGCAGGCTATGCAAATACTGTGAGAGTTCATATTGCTAGGGTTTTTTTTTTCAAACACCTCACTAGACCAGCAGAACATTGAATTACATGTTCACTTCCATGCTGCCATGGCTTTGGCTAAATGAGGGTGATAGTAAAAGAAGGATGGTCCAAATCTCAGCATTGACTATATAATTGCAATATCATGGAAGTGTTGTACTGGCGTGTGATTTAATATCTCCAACTCTAGCCAAATTAATGTTAGTGAAGAGTAAACCCCATGGCCACTCTCTCGTACATAGGTTGTGGCAGTCATTTGTCAATGGGTGTCACTGCATGCCTAGTAAAAGGCAACAGCAATCTTGTCTAGGAGCTTGATCCAAAGATTTTCTTTGTTATAGCTGAGGCTGAGACAAAAAAGTCAGACAAAGATGGCAAATATTCTTTCTTGAAATCATATGTTGCATCAAATGGGTTCCCATTCTTTTCCACATACATTGGAAATCACCTTTCCTTTGATTTGATGTAGCCAATGTGTGTCAGCTGACAGTTAACCAAGTACAGTCAAATAAACATTACACACTATGTTCTTTTCACAACTCATTTTTACCTCCATGAGCAAAACAGAATTGTGGTGGGTTTGGGTTTAAATAATTTTCCCAAAAAAAACTAACTGCCCAACAGGTGCATGTTGTTTTTTTTTTTGCATGCACTTAGGTGAATTTCCAGCACACTGCTTCACAGATCCCCCTGGTGCACATTGATAACGGGTAGAGGAGGGCCTAGTCACTTGGAAAGCTGAGAGGGCAACTGTGCATGTGCAGATTCTAGCCCCCCCCCCCCCCCCCCCCCCACCATGGCTTCCTAATTGCCAGTCCCCCAATAACTTCTCCAATCTACTTCACCCAGTCACCAGCCCCAGACTCTCTTCACCTCCCCCCGCCTCCCAACTGGATAGCCTGTCCTGATTGGCCAGCCCCAATTGCTCTTTTCCTCTACCTCATCCATCAATCACTGTGCAGAGTGCTCACCAGTCCCCCCACCCACATCCTGTCAGCCTGTTCCCCCAGAAAGCTCCACCCACTTGTACCCTGGCATTGCCCAATGAGCAATGACCAGACTGGCAGTGACCAAGGGGCACTTCACCCTCAAATTCACCCTCAATGGCCTCTACCCCCACAAGCAAGGCCGTTATTTGGTCCCTATTGCTGGAGACCAGCTTTAATCCCTGCTGGTGGGAATGCCCTGGCAAAGCTAGAAACATGAGCAAGCCTGGATGACACTGTCCCAAGCTTGCCAATGACATAGAAATGTCAATTTCCATGTGGTACTCAATCTCTCACTGTTTCCTGACATGAAGCTGTTTACACCATAAAAATGTCCCAGGAAGGTGGCAACTGGCATCCCATTAACATTTCCCAGCCTACTGCACTAAAGGAGAAAAATTATGCCCCTCTTGGTCTAACATGTCTTGCTTCAGTCAGAGCTTTTTGCCTTTCCTAAGGATGAGAAGCTGAAAGACCCCAAAGCCAATGTCATGCTCACCTTCCCCTTACCTTATCCTCCAGAAAATTTCTGCTTCATTCTCTGAGCAGGCAGTGGGCTGTTCTGCTGAGTTGAGAAAGGTCATCTGGAATGCCATGTAATGTGACTCTTCTTCTTTACAGATTCAGTGGCAACCATTGCATCATTTCAAAAAGGATGAAGTACAAAGCCCCAATAGGTGAAAATTGAAATTTGGATTTTATTTATCAGTAAGTGTCCTTATTTACTGATTTATGAAAAGGTTCATATACCAAGGTTCAGGGCCACTGTTTAAACAAAACACTATCTTGTCCACTAAACTGTCACACTAATCTGTTTTTGAAGCTTTGTAACCTTTGCAATGAATTCACAAATCATTCCCCCTCCAACAAGGCTACCTTTAATGCAACGGGTCCACTCTGTTCCTTCCATCACCATCACTCTCTCATTTTACTCTTTGAGCTTTTGTGCTGTTTTCATGCTTCTAATTGTTGAATTGGTTTAAGAAGGTCACAAGGCAGCATGGTTCACAGTTTATTTAACTTTGTTTATATTAAATTAAAAATATATTTTTGACAGATTCATGTAACAAAAATGAAGAACAGTCTCCCAATTGTACAGCTTAGATGATGCCTAAGCTGTAAGATGCTGTATTATATTCCTGCTAGTTTGACAGGATGTAACTCAAGCACGCAAGTGAACAGCTTCAGAAGCAGGTTTCCACTGTGAATGAGCAGAGAAATATCAGTAGCTGAAAAATGAACATTACCATTTTTAAAAAAAAGCTTGAGGCTAAACTAGTCACTGAAGAGAATTTTAGCTTTAAAGTCAGTTATTAGTATTACGATGGAGCGAAATACAATTTTGTTTTAAGCTGGATTTCCAAAAGTTAATTAACAAGACACCACACACAGAGCTAAGGCTTCCTATAGCTAAAGCCAAACGCAGAAGTTAAAACACATCACATTAACTAGTGCTGTACACATAATCATCAGCAGTTCTACAATGCTGTGAATTTTAAAAAAAAACTCCACAGTCCAAATACGTATATACAAAACAACCCTAAAGGGACAAGTATGCCTTAAAGAAAACAATTCCACAAATTAAAAGCAACAGTTTCCCTTATTATTTACAAATGCATCTAGCCATTTCTTTACCAATCTATAAAAAATACTATTCACATTTTCCATGTAATGCAGTGATTGCTCAGTATCAACAATTTCTCAGAACTTCATTAGTCCACTCATTACAGCTGCAACAGTTGTGCAGGCTGAGGGACTAAATAGTGCCTTTATCAAAAGGGAAAACCTTCACTTTATGCAGGGTACCCCAAGTGTGATTTTGTGATTCTGTGGCTATCCCAAAAAATATATATTTTGTCTTTAGAATTTGCTGTTCAGTTCCTCATTTATCATTAAACTTTCATGTGACTTTGCTTAAATATAAGGACAGACATTGCAGATCAGATTAGCAATTATCATCCAGCATTCCCCATTGGTAAATATTTAACAGTGATTATTGACAAGATCTACTGCAGCTATATTCGCGGCCAGGTGTTCCTGGAGAGGGAACGTGCGGTGTCTAGAGGCCATGGCTGGGATTGGGGTATATTATTGACCCGTTTAATCACAGTTTGATTTCATGTTTTAGGTTTTTTTCCTCTTTTTGTTTTAGATGGTTTCCCTCCTTTTTGGGAGCTGACCCTTTTAACTTATCCCCTTTTGAGCTGTTGATATGGTTTGCCACCAAGATTGGTTGGAACTACTGTAAAGCAGAGCCTATTTTGCAGCAATGTCTATTTAAAAATATTTGTGCACTATAGTGCACATGGCTTATTTAAATAGCGTCTCTTTCTGAATCGCAACAAATAGAACTCGTGACACTACAGCAAAATTACCCAGTAATAACAGGATTGTTTCTCTACGAAAAAGCAGAATGGGGGATAACTCCGTGATATAGTGATGGCCATAAAAATCAATGTTATTTACAGCTCCAGGCTCAATCGTCTTTACCATGACTGCTACTTGTGAGCCCCAATATTTAAGCAAGTTAGCCTGGAAAGGGCAAGGATTTTTTGATCTGAGCCTGATGGGCTAAATCTTACCAAAAAAGGGACAGAGAGATGTTTCTGGTGAGAAAACAGGCATGTTTCTCACCTGAGGTTTCTCTCCAGATCTTACAACATTCTGCCAAAAAAAAATTCGAGGGGAGTGGTTTCACGCTGTCATACAGGAGGCGGGGCTTTAAATACATCAGCAAATTCCAGCTGTAGAGTGATCTGGGAGGCCATCTTTTAAAAGGTGCCCTGATAATAACCTGTACAAACTGCTCCCCGCTTCCCCCACCTCTCCCACAGCTTACGACAGAGGTCTCCGGGGGGGTTCTCTTCCACGCCACTGATCATTGGCCCTGTCTGCCCCTACACCCCAATTATCAGCCCCTGAACTGCCCACCCCCCCCCACCCAATCCCCAAATCTGAGCTGGCACCCATTCTTCCCCCCCCAAACAGAATGATCATCACCAGTTGCCCCAGCCCCCTCCATCCACTCCTGGATACCGTATCTAAATTAAACCCATTTACCCCCTTATTGAAGGTTGGCACTACCAGGTGCCAAGGGGCAATGCCAAGCCACTGCTTGACCATGTACCTCCCCATTTGGGGCTATACTTTTGTACCTCTCCCACCCACCCCTGTCTGTGTGAACCTGTTACAAACTGTCAGGTCAGCGCAGTGTCAAAATACAGTGGTTTTTTGGGGGGGGGGGGGGGGAAGGGAGGTGGAGAGAGGTGTCAATATCTGGTCAGGGGATGGATAACGTTTTAAATCTATTCATATGAATGCAATGGCTATCAATTTGATGATATTGCTGACAAAAGGAGAGGATCTAAAATTGCGATCGTGCCAGCGAGATCCGCAACTTCCGAAAGTTGAGCCCCAGTCCGCATGAGAACAGAGTAAAATGCGGTTTCAAGATCACGCGCCCGCCACCCCCACCCCCTGTCTTTTAAAGCTTTCTAACACGTTTCCTGCCATGTAGATAATTTGACAGATCAGCTGTTTAAGTAGGAAAATTTTTGGAGAGTGGATATTCAGTAAGTCTGGGATTGCAAGAAGATGGGGTTTCAGGGGTTGGATGGAGACCACGGAGTAAGAGATAAGGGGGTTCAGGACATCAGAGATTGTGGTGAATGAGGAGGGCAGCAGAGATCCCAGGGTATTTTTAACAAGTTAGCTAGTTAGACCAGGGAAAAATACTACTTTTCCTGTTAGACTACAAGCAGTATTGAAAATGTGACTTATCATGGATCTTTCCCTACTCATCTCTAATCACTAGCCTAGATTTCCAAATCCCAGGAACTCCAACCTCCATACTTGAAAAATAAAAAAACATCTATTGAATTGTATGACGGCACAGTGGCTAGCACAGGTTCAATTCCAGCCTTGGTGAGTGTGTGAAATGTGTACATTCTCTCTCCATGTCTGTCTGCATGGTCTTCCTCTGGGTCGTCCAGTTTCTGCCCAAAATTGTGCAAGTTACATGGATGGGCCATGCTAAATTACTTCAGAGCATCTCAAGATGTGAAGGTTGGGGAGGAATTAGCAGAATAAATACGTGGGGATAGGGTGAGTGTCAGCTTGGATAAGATGCCCTGTTGGAGAGTCAGGGCAATCTGAAGGGCAGAATGGCTTCTTTCTGCACTGTAGGGATTCTGATTCTAAGTGAAGGAATATAAGGTGGGATTTTACAGTCTTGCTCAGATAAAACTGCAAAGTCCCACCTGAGGTCAACAAAGATCCTCATTGAGGGACCCTCATCCACTCCGATTCTGTGGCAGGCAAGGTGATATAGTTACGGCCGTAGTCTTCTGGAAGCTTTGTTAAAATTGGAAATAGGCAGCATGAGACTTGGTATGAGATTTAAATTATCTCTATTGCTCAGCACTAGTCTACCCTGGTGTCAATAAACAAGGAACTGAAGGGCCTGAGACAAGAGCCTAAAATCGTAAAGCCATTTTCTTTATTTACCATGTCTGCTCCTGGCCATGAACTCCAGGTGAGTGAATCATCCTAATATGTAGCTTTAAACAGGGGTGACTGAGGAAGGCTAAGAGACTAGAGGGTTAAAATTGGGATGTGTGTTATTATTAAGTCATTTTCATTGTCTGCCAATTAAAATGGAAGAGTTAACATTTAATAAAAAAGGGACCAGATTTTTACTTGGGTGCATTTGTGACTATTAATAAAAAAGGGACCAGATTTTTACTTGGGTGCATTTGTGACTATTAATATAAAGTATTGAATTCCAACACAAATGAAAACCAATAATTTAGCACCTTGGGGTATTATTAATAGTAGAGTTGTACAGGAATTGATCCAAATATTCTGGTGTGGGAGTGGACTAACTAAGCCAAAGTTTCAAAACAATCTAAATTCATTGAGAAAATCATGTTGGCAACAATTCTGAACATACTTCTAACAACAGTATTAAAAAAAAGTCCAAGCCTGTTCTTAGTTCTGCTGAAGGACACTGAGATTTTCTACGTTCCGCCTGAAGCTGCTTTAATGACCGACCATGCTTCATGTAAAACACAGTGGTACATCAGAGTCGTTGTCTTTGCTGATGCCCAGTTAGATGCAGGAAGCCTCTCTGAAGTCAATTAATCAGTCATTTCATTGATTATGGAGTACGGAAGCTGAATAATCACTTCCAGCTCACTGTTTCCTGACATCGTGACACTTAACTGATGGCCCTGATATTCTTCAACTGTAGAACTGTAGGTGCAGTGGAAGATTTCTGGCAGGGGGTTGTACACTAACACTTTAAATCCCAGTAACAGTGGCATAAGGGATAAATGTGTGTGATGGTTGGAGGCAGATCTTAAGACCTGTTGTAACTCCCTTTCTGAACCATATCTAGGGGAAGTTCCAGGCTATCTTTCCGGCTATCCTATATTTGAGTAGGAATAGCGGCATGGCGGTCAGTATTGCTGCCTCACAGCATCAGGGACCTGGCGTACAATTCCATTTGAGCAAGAGTGAGCTTCCTTTTAAGAAGTCCCAAAAATTGAAATGCCTTCTTCCCAATGTCAGATTTCTCCATTGGAGGCAGATGAACAAAGCTTCAAACTCTTGCCAGGCAGCCAGATTTGATGTCAAGCAGACACTGAATATGGGTGCCACACAAATGCCCTTGCAGATGCACACAACCTAGCCATCCTGCTCATGAAAATAATCCCACCGCTGCAATCTAGGACAGTGTTTCTGTCAATGAAACTGTCCAGTGGGCTATTTGTGCTCCCATGTTTGCACTAGTGGAAACAAATTACATGTGTGTGGGCTGGAATAGAATTTCAGCCAATCTGACTGCCAGTCAACACAACTGCTGGTAGCCACCATTTTAATTGGCAACCATTTTAAAATGGGGGAAAAAAAACTGCAGAAACGAGACCTTCATTATAAAACAGCAAAAATCTGCCCTAAGGTTTCACGAATAGATGCTTAGCAATGTCAAATACTGAATGATATCTTATTGCACACACAATATATTTAAATTGGTGCACATTTGCTATTAATAAAAATGTAAAAATACAGAAATATGAAAAGTCAGATGTCAAAACTATACCAATTAGAAAGTAACCGTACAAGTGCCACACACCAGGACTGTCTCAAGACAGTCAAGCCATTGATGTATTCTTTTTCATTGTGTAAGTTCAGCAATACAATGGTTACTTGGTGCGACAGTGTCAACGCATTGTTTAGCGGTGCTCATACTTACTAAAACCCTTGGTGCTAAGTGGCCTTCCAAAAATACATCCTTCAGCATGCTAACATTCACCTGCTAATTAGTGCATTCAGCACCACTAGTGCTTCCAAGTGACTGACGATCAAACAACTTAGTTAAAACTCTCAAACCTGTGATCAAATCTCTCCCTGGCATCTCCTCTACTTAACTGTAACTTCCTTCAGCTTTACAAACCTCCTGAGCTCTCTGCACTCCTCCAATTCTGGAGAATTAAACACCCTTCCCAGTGATGGCAGTTCTTGCAGCAGTCTATGGACTTATTCTCTGGAATTCCTTCCCTAAATCTCTTCACCATTCTCACCTCTAAGTGTCTTGTTAAAATCCACCTGTTTGACTAAATCTTTGGTTACATATTCTAATATCATCTTATGTGGCTCAATGTCAAATTCTGACTGATAATTACTCCTGGAAAAGGCCTTGTAATGGAGAAAAGCCATACATCGTCAGTTGCTGTTTTTCTGAATATTTCCAGAAATCATTACCATTCACCTAGTCTTACTGGAGTGGTTATAGCTGCAACATGAAATAACATTTGCCAGAGTTATTATCCTCACTTGGAAAATGACCAGCAGTCAGTTTTCATCAATAAGTATAACCTATTACATTGCCACTAATTCCTTCCACTTATAGATCTGAAGATTAACTGTGACCACCACAAATAACGGGGAATTTTAACCATTTGGGTGGATGTAGGAAGCTTGGATCAGGGAAAGCAAAAATGCTGATGTGATTGGATGATAATCTACAAATGTAAAACTCTCCCACCCCACCCTGTTCTAGATGTGTCCTTTCACCACTTGCTCAAGTTAAAAATCAGGATCAGTGAAAAGTGGTGGGAAGATCTATCGATGTGGCTGTGCAGACACTTGGAATTGGGCCGGTGTCTGCGGGAGTTTGCGCGTTCTCCCCGTGGTTGCGTGGGTTTTCTCCGGGCACTCCGGTTTCCTCCCACAACCCAAAAATTCGCTCTTAGGCTGATTGGGTAACAAATTGTCCCTATGGTGAAAATTTTCCAAATTAGGATTAATATATATATTATTATATAGGACTATTAAAATAGGATAATGATTTGGTATTACGGTGGCGCGGGCTCGTTGGGCCGAAGGGCCTGTTTCCCGTGCTGTGTTGCTTAATAATAAAAAAAAAGATAATTGGAGGGTAACTCACTGGCATTTGAGCTGTCTACCCACTCAGCTACAAATTGGTGGCTAGTAATACAAACATCCACATGGGCAAAAATGCTATTAACAAAATGAAGGAAGAGAATGAAAAAGTTATTTTGATGAAAGAGTGAAAACAAGCACTTGTGCTAATGAGACAAAGCTGTTTGGAAATTTAATCTTAGGACTCAATTTTGGGCTTAATTGCTGAGTGCCTTAATTTGAACTTGCTTGGAAGTAAGTGCTAAAATATGGAAAGCTCCAGGTTCAGTATTCAAAGCTAACCAAAGACAATGTTCATGAAGCTGTAAATGTCAGCTTCACACACTCACTTCTACTGACTGACGTAATGGCAGCAGCTTTTAGAATGGCTCGCGGACTGAAGGAGATGACACACAAGATTTTGGACTTGGTGATAAAAATCCAGAGAGAAAGAGGTGTTCTCCCGCAGCAGTAGGGAATGAATCCTATTGCCATCTCTACAAGATATCAAAGACAAAGTCTCCCTTTCTCCTGGTGACTCCTTTAAAGTGCTTAATAAGGGAGACTAGCACCACACTTTTTCAATAAAGTCCCCACAAGTTTTCAGGATAAATATTGTTGGAGTGTTGAAGTCATGACAAAATGTCACAGAAATTCTTAATGTGTTTCAAAGGTTTTTCTTCGTATCTCCAGCAGTCTAGTGAATTGTGAACGATGAATATGTGGCAACATCTTGCTGCTCAGAGACACAGTTGGAGCAAGTGTTACATTAATTTCCCTTCAACCTCATTTATGAGAATTAATTGGCAATTTATGTGACATTATGGCCAAACTTGGGCAATTGGAACTAGCTTAGGTGGTTTTTAAAAAAAAGGAGTGATATGAACAAGTTGAGCTGAAGGGTATATTTCCATTCTGTAAACCTCTATGACTCTGTTAGCACCTTAATGATCATCTGGCGACAGCTCCTGGAGCAAGCATCAACTTCTTGAGCAAGGTGGTGTCACACAAAAAAATTGGGTTTGAACCCATCTTAGTTAATACAGTACCTAAAGGAGCTGTGAAAAATCACAGCACAATACGTTGCATTTCCACTGCACTTTAGAACATCCTCACAATCACATACAGGTAAGGTGACCTCAATCAAATGATCTTTCAGCCAGACTTCCAGACAGGCATCTGGTTGTTGAAGGCTGCAATTACCTGAAAGGACAGGCGCAAGCATGAACAATACACATGAAACCTTCTCTATACATCAATGACATTATTCTCTGAAATTACAAGTGCCTCCAGTAAATTGAATTTGGGAAACTGCAGAATGGTCGTAAACAGCACATAAGCCAAGGTCACGGTCATCAAAACATTTCCAAACTCAAACTAGTGTGACTGATTTATTAATAGTTCCTGTGCATTCTCGGTCCCTTTTGGTTGGGGTGCAAAAGGAAATTCAAAGTGCACCTTTCTAAAATGATTGCGATGAAAGTCTAAATATCATTCGGAATCAGGAGGTAACATGGCCAACATTCAGTTCATGGCTTGTAACTACACACTGAGGCTTTGCTCACTCCCTCTGCAATTCCATTACACATTTTTACACCTGGCCAACACATCAGAGGCTTACCCTCTCAGTAACAGCAATGCCAGTGTTGGGTGACACTTCTTGAATACCAAGCTCTAATCAGAAGCAAAAGGTCAAAATTCAAAGATGCAGGACCCCACTGAAATTAAAACAAACTGAGATGGAAAGAAGGGGGTAAGTCACAGCAGTATAAAATAGCAACCAGCAATTTTTAACAACCTCTGAAATAAAGAAAAGGCTTGAAGGCATTTCACAATTTTGTGATCCTGACAAAGAAGGAGCTGGATAAGACAATGGGATAAGTCATGGCTTCAGTACAATGAGCTTTCAATATAGTGGGGTGGACAAAAATGTAGTATGTGGCATCTTGAGGTTTGGGAAGCAATGGAAAAAAATTAAAAGCTGAGACAATTGCAGAAATACTGATAAATTAGAGAGGTAAGAAAAAGTGTGTGTGAGAAGTCATTCTTAAATTCTTAACACAGTTGCTGCTGCAGCTTTACTTGCACTATTATAAATGGTAGCATCCATCTTATTTCCCTCGCACGTAAGATTCTTTTGTGTACTTAGAATCTTACAACATACGAGGTCATTTGGCCCATCATATCTGTGAAAGTGCTACCCAATGAGGTTCAGTCCCCTAGTGCCCCTTCTCCATAACCTGCAACATTTTTCAAACTTCAAAGCTAAACTAGATTATTATCAATTTTCAACCATCAGGTGTGAGTGTGGTTTAAAAAAAATCCACTGATTTGCTTTCAATTTCTACCTACTCTAAACAATAGATTCCTGCCCTGTACAATTTATTCTTATGTCTTTAATAGTTGCTTAGAAAAGAGAGATGCAACAGATCTTTTTATAACTACCCTCAGTCTACATTGCTGCCAATAGTTTTATATTTTTAAGAAAGACAATGGCAAAAAACACCATTTAAAAAGCCGATAGAAAGGTATCCTGAGGTACAGTCAACCAAAACTATTACATGTGCTGTAATTATCTTTATACTCATCAGTGGCAACACTGGGTATAGACAACCAGTGAGCTAATTCTCTCAGCTTTGCTCCCATAGTTTTACGGAGTATATATGCCAAGTGATTCAATAACTTAAGTATTTCTGACAAGACCCACAGGAGCACTCAATGCAGCTACAAGCAATGGAGATGACTCCAGTTCAATGGTAGTAAATCCTGTCATTTTCATTGTATGATTTGAATGTCAGTAAATCTCATTCACAGTCTCATATTCCTTCATTAACCAAACTATATAGGGACAGAAATCCTCCCAGTCCTGCCCACCTTTTAAGCAGGGAAGGCATATCAGCACCCCTGGTGGGAGTTGATGGCCGGAGGGGGGGTTAAGCATTCCTTGCTTATTGCAGTCAGAGGCTGTAATGTCTATCATGTCATTATGGATGAAGTGAATATATTTGGAAAACAACACTTACATGCAGGCTATTAAACAAATTATCCGCATCCAGGATCACAAAATTTAGCTTTGCAAGTTAACATCAAAATAGTGGGAAAAAATGGAAATTATAATATCTTAAGTAGAGGAACATAAATTGTTTACTGGAATCGACTGACCCAGATTGTTAATGGATGTTGCATTCCTTTCTACAGCACTGCTGTCTAGCCTTTGGGAAGACTTGTAATGTATCATTTCTGGACAGCAATGCTACAGAGCCAAGTGGTAATCATTCATTTGGTTTCCGATTAACCTTATGGCTTAGGTAAAGAGTAAATGACGATCCTAACACTGCAGGAAGGACACATTGAGATTTCAGCACTCTGTCATTTTCAGTTAGAGATAAGAGAGACCAGTGAAGCGAGATTCAGGCTCCCATTCCTTCACAACCTCTCTGAGAATATATTAGCCTGTTGACAAATATAGAGAGATGCAGTTGCCTGAACCAGCCAGCGTATGTCATCTGAGCTCCAAATTGGCCTGAGTTGGTGTGTGAATGAACGTGAATACATTTTAAATTTTTTTTTTGTGTTGGTAAGTATGGTATCTGTAGCCTCTCTCTGGCCTCATCTCTCCTCTATCCTTGTGACAAAATACCATCTTCCCCTACATCTTTCAAATCGTCCTGTGGCAGCACAAACAAAGATAATTGTACTACTTAAGCAATGTTGGCAGAGGATCCCCACAGACGCTTTTAAGGGTTGTTGTGTACAAGTCAGATTGAGGCAATGCAGGATGAGAGCTGTACAAAGCAGCATTATCATAGATATTTATCGTATCAATCCCAGTAATAAACAGAATTGGCAGTGCTGATATAAGCTTATCAAAGACAACATGAATCCTCCATTAAGGTCTTGATTACAAAAGAGTTTCCCCAATCTAGTCTATAGAATTAAGAACGGATCTGTTTGTTTTCCAATATTTCAAAGGTTATCCATTATTAAAGTATATTTAAGTATAAAAAAATTAAGAGTTCTGCTACATATCAACGACACCTTCAAAACAGAACCCGCTGCAGACTTCACTGTTTAATTATACAGTTAAATCTACATGGGCAATTAAAGTCAATTGAAGGGCTTGTTACAGGTCAGCCAGATCAGGTCACCTCAGGCCTGGCCTACCTCCATTGGCTCTTGCACCCAGTTTTATTCTGACAGAATTCTATCCTACTCCCACTATAGCCCATGGCTGAAAAAGCTCCCAGCAGTGTGTGCCAGTCCAATCAGCCCAATGCATTTTATAACCAGATAACAATTTAAAATATTTATATTTCATATTTAAAATATGAAAATTGTAGTGCAATCTTAACTGAAACAGATTCATACTTCTGTGCAGATGGTTTGACCAGATCTGTGAGGGTGTGCACTAGCCAGTGGGTCATATACTGTTGGATAATCTTTCTCTAAGCATTACTAGAACTTCAGCCCAAACTTCTTCTACACCCTCTTCCCACCTCCCCCTCACCCAGTAACAGAACAAATTTAGAGACTGTTACATTTAGCCCCATGACTGCAACCTTCTGGAGCATCCGGAGTTGAAGGTCAATATGAAAGGTCAATCCCAAAGAGCTACATTTTTGGCATTTCCACAGGAATCCTTCACTTTGCTGGTTATAACCATATTGCTTTTAAACGGGTGCTGATTCAGATAAAGTCCAAACGGACCAGAACTCAATTCTAACAAATAGAACTTTCCTTCCATTCAGACACATTTTGCCAGTACTATTGCCTCAGACATACTTCTTCCAGTCAATATTGAGGATACAAGTTAGTAGTTGATGAGGAAATCCAGAAGAGCTGGAATTCCGAGCGTTGTGAGGGTTACACCACCGTATTCCGCTGTCCATATGAAGGCAGTACAGTCCCTGGCTTTAGGGAGAACTCCGAAAGATACTCAGGGTTCTCTGCTACAATAGGCTTGATGCGTCCGTTCTGCTTGTAAAAAAACTTCGTACCATACTCCTGCAGGTACTCGGGGTTGTGCATGGTGGTTTTGGGTGGGTAACTGTGATTCCAGTAGTCAGGATTGTCAAAGGCCTTGTCAACGTTTTCTGATATGGCGATCTTATCCTGCAGATATTCTGGGTTTTCAACCACATTGACAAAAGTGTTGAGATAGAGGGGTTCATTGACGTACTCCTCCTCTGTGGTCTGCTGCCCCTCTGGGACATTATGGTACTCTGGGTTGTCCAATGCATGGACGTCGCCATTTTTTCGAAGAGTAACAAATGGGTTCTCTTCCACTGGGTTCAGATATTCTGTGAAAAAAATCAATGAAATCATTACAACTCTGCGTATTCTCATTGAAAGAAAGGACTCTTTTCCCACCTTCTCTCTATCCCAAAGCTCTTAGCAGCCAGTGAAACCTTTGAAGTATCCAGGACATGCAGATGCCGGCATTGGACTGCGATAGGCACAGTAAGAAGTCTCACAACACTAGGCTAAAGTCCAACAGGCTGATTTGATAACACGATCTTTCGGAGCACTGCCCCTTTGTCAGATGAGTGGAAACTCACCTGATGAAGGGGCAGTGCTCTGAAAGTTTGTGCTACCAAATAAATCTGTTGGACTGTAGCCTGGTGTTGTGAAACTTCTTCCTGTGCCTTTGAAGTATGTTTACTGTTTGTAATGTAGGAAATGTGGCAGCCAATTTTCACATAACAAGCTCCCACCAACCGACAATGAGATAATGACCAGATCTTTTGGGTTAGTGATGTTGTTTGAAGGATAAATATTGGACAGGATTTCAGAAAGTATTTCCCCTTTCTTCTTTGACACAGTGCCATGGGATTTTTTCTATGTCCTCCTGAGCGAGAAGATAGGTTCTCAGTTTTACATCATATCTAAAGGATGCCACACTGGACAGTAGGTAACGACTTCCTCAGTAATCCCCTGGGAGTGCCAGCTTAGGCAATTTTTGGATTCTCCAAAGAAAATTAAAGAGGGATGAGATGAGAATTGGCAGAGCAAAATCAAACTAACACAAATTGGTTCATATAGAGGGTGGGGAATATGTCAAAAACAGACCTCAGGAAACTTCAACTTCCCAATGGCAGTTCCCCCATATTAAATTGTGACATTCATTCTTATTCCTACTGGACCTGCCAGAGGAGTAACATGAAGTTGCTTTCATCCTTATGACGAAAAACCACGAGGGCCACTTTAATGGAGTTAAAAATATACTGAAGTAAATACGCTGCCCTTTTACCTTATTCTATGCAATACTAGTAATGAAAATGTTAGTCTTTTGGTACAAATGCCTTTGTCCACAATTTTTAGTTAGGAGTTAATGATTTCATCATTTGAAAGCAATAAAAGTTTGAAGCCCAGTTCAACTCGGGAAGTCCCTTTGGAAATGGGACTATGATGCACCTATGGTCATGTTACTGGCAAACCTTCAATATAAATAGTGATTTAACAGCACCCTTTAACGTTAAGATGCCATGGCTGATTCAGAGTATTCAGTACACAGAGACTTTACAGAGAATTTATAGCATGGAAATAGGCCATTCAACAACAACCTATATTTACATAGCACTTTTAATGCACTTAAACATAACAAAGTGCTTCATACACGGGTGGGGAGGCAATGATGCAGTGATTGTATTGCCTTCATATGGACAATTTGGAATACGGAAGAGATTAGAATTAGAGCAGAACAGAAATCTGGAAGGAATGTTAAGCTGGAAGAGGTTGCAGAGATGGGGAGGAATGAGACACAGGGTCTAAAGCATAGAGAGAATTTTAAAATGGTGATGTTACAGGTTATCAAACACAGCAGTGATCAGTAAGTGGTACAAGTTAAGACATGGGAGGCAGGGTTTTTGATGACTTCTGATTTATTCAGGAGATGGACCAGAGAAAAATGCATTGGAATATTCAAGTCTAGATGTAACAGAGCTATGGATAAAGGTAGATTGTCTGAGGTGGGTTGAGTTGGGCAATGGAAATAGACAGACTCAATGATGGGCTGGATAAGTGGTCAGAGGCTCATCTGGGGTCAAGCACAACTCCGAGATTATGAATTGCTTGGTTTAATCGCAGTTGTCACAGAGACAGTAGCCAGGGAACAGATTTTGTGGCTGTAATGGCAGCTTCTTGTGGCTCTTTGTGCATGTATGTTATATAAGCAAACTTAAATAAGCCAATTCAATGAGTACTTCACTTCCATGTGGCACATAGGGCTGGATCTTCAGCAGTGCTTGCGCCAAGATCTGAGGTTAATGGATCTTTGCACAGGAATCAGCCGCTATAATTCCTATGGCAGGTGGGATGGGGAAAATCCACCATAGTCTCTTTTATTCTTCAAAAATACTATAGTTTGCCAATAAGATGGGATTGTGGGTCCCCTCGCTGGACAAATTTTGGTTCAAGAAGCTTCCAGCAAACAAGCAGAGGAATTTTTTTTTTTTGGAAATAAGTTTAAAAATCTGGGCCATAATTCTTCAGCCATTTAAGCTGGTGGGATTCTCCAGTCACCCCTGTATGCGGGATTCCTGCCAGAGTGGGGTGGCATCAATGGGAATTCCCACTGACAGCAGTGGAACCTGAGAATCCTGTCGCTAGCAAACAATGCACCAAACATGTGACTGAGAGGCCAGAGAATCTCATCCCATATTTTTGAGAAAAGGCTGTTTGTGCATGAAGGTGGACTAATGCACAAAGATGAATGCATCAACAGATATTAATGGGAATCTGGGATAGTACAGCATTGACTGAGAGTCTTTTGGTGCACATGTGGAGGGGCTCAAAATGTTAATTTCTCCTAATAACATCCTCAAATTTCCAGCTGTTAATCAGATAGGGGGGAAAAGAAAAAGGCAGTGGTTTTGACCGAAGAAGGTCTAGACAAGTATGAAATACAGAGAATTTATTTGCCTTAGTAAAGCCAAAAGACACACTGTTGTCAGACATTTTAGTGTAAGCTTGAGCGGCATTGCAATCCCAAGGTATTGGAGATTGTTGAAAGTTATCAGTTTACAACAAGCAATCAGTTGTCCAAGGAGAACATTGGCAAGTTATTATGGCTTTGAAAAAGCTGTCTAACATTTCAGGAAACAGCACTTGTTTGGGGTTTAAAAAGTGAAACCATTCACAGTACATGGCAGACATTGCCAAAGTTAACTTTCCATTTGTTAAACTGCATTATCAGTGTCATTGGCAGAACATGATTTGAGAGAACGTAGAGTTAACAATTGACTGTCATCTGCTGAAGGAAATAAGATGCAGCTGAGTCAGCAGAAGGCCCCAGCGATGCAGTTGGACTAAAATGTACTTTACTGGTGTTTCTGATGTTACTGTGTTTAGCCCAATATTGGCACAGAATTGTCCATTTGTGAAGGCAGAATGTTATAGCTGTAAGAAGGAATATTATTGTGCCAAAGCTTGTCAAAATAATATCAATAGAGAAAATTCTGGCTGAAGGGAGTGGCAGTTACTGTATATGATTGTCAAACAGCAACAGGTCAATGAGGGGTCAGTTGAGACCCATATGACCTGAAGCACAAATGGAAATCCACAGGGCTTTGCAGTCCAATTACTGTTAATTAGATGGAGCTCTGGGAAACATGGGGGTTAACACGGGTGCACCAGGGGAGCTTGGTTCCTGAATCACTAAACTGTGAAATGTCAAGTCACCATCAACTGGAGAATTCACGCCTAGAATTACAAAGTTATGAAGGACAGAAAATTCCCATAATGGGAACTTACAAAGAACAATGTGTAACATTGCCCATCTTTGTGAAGAGTGAAGAACCAGCCTTGTAACACAGAAATTGGTTAACAGTTAACTTGCAATGGGCCTTTTTGTGTAGAAACAATATTGACAATCAGTAAGGATAAGCAACAACACCTCTTCCTCAACACAGGTGCACCACAGCCTTGATTTTCAAGTTTGCTGATGACATCACCGTAGTGGGTCGGATTTCAAACATTGACGAGACAGAACACAGGAATGAGATAGAAAATCTGGTGAACTAGTGCAATAACAATAATCTCTCCCTCAATGTCAACAAAATAAAGGAGACTGTCATTGACTTCAGGAAGCATAAAGGCGAATATGTCCCTGTCTACATCAATGAGAGCAAAGTAGAAAGTGTCGAGAGCTTCAAACTTTTAGATGTCCAGATCACCAATAACTTATTCTGGTTCCCCCCATGCTGACACTACAGTTACAAAAGCCCACCAACACTCTACTTTCTCAGAAGATTTAGGAAATTTTACATGTCAGTTATGAATCTCACCAACTTTTATAGATACACATAGCATTCTTTCTGGTTGTGTCACAGGTTGGTATGGCTCCTGTTCTGCCCAAGACCACAAGAAACTACAAAAGATCATGAATGTTGCCCAGTCCATCACACAAACCAACCTCCCATTCACTGACTCTCTACACTTCCTGCTGCCTCGGCAAAGTAGCCAGCGTAATTAAGGACCTCATGCAACCTGGACATTCACTCTTCCACCTTCTCCCATCGGAGAAAAGATACAGAAATCTGAGGTCACGTACCAGTCAACTCAAGAACAGCTGCTTCCCTGCTTCCATCAGACTTTTGAATGGACTTACCTTGCATTAAGTTAATCTTTCTCTACATCCTAGCTATAACTGCAACACTACATTCTGCACTCTCTCATTTCCTTCTCTATGAATGGTATATTTAATCTGTATAGCACACAAGAAACAATACTTTTCACTGTATATTAATACATGTCACAATAATAAATCAAATCAAAGACAGCTCAGAATGACATGATCACCAAATACTCTCATGCTCAGTAAAACTAATAAACCAATTCAAGGATATAGGCCGACTCTCAAGGTCAGAGTACATCACCAAAAAGATTAATCTTCTCCACGAGGATTAGATACTGTGATCTTTCAGGCAGTGCACCCTCAGTGCCAGTAAGTGAAATAGAATGTAATGTCTTGTCTTTGATTTTTGGAGTAGGAAGATTTCATAAATACTTGGATAGTTTTACAATCAGAACTGATCACAATCTAGGCAATGGCTGTTTTAAATCCAAAACGTCCAGTCCATTTTGGTGTAGTCTGGATACAGAGATGGGCTTTGATTTTTGTTCATTGCTTAGCATGGCCCAGTAAAATCAGAAGATCATAAAATGACAATGCAATGTCTAGATTACTATTCCTATCTAAGGTACAGCCAAACAGGGAAGGTGTATTTTTCTTTTTGTATAGGCAGACAGCAGATTATGTTGTGAGAATATATGATTATATTGCAAATGGATAGCCAACAGAGATTTAGAAATCAGGCCATTTTGCATGTGTAAGAATGAGATGTCAATTGATGACGGTTGTGTTATGTGGGGATCCACAGTTGTAATTCCTGAAAGGTACAAATTGCAGTTATGTGATCTTTATGATCAACACTGGGGAATGCGCTTGACAAAGAGTATAGCAAAAAGCTATCTTTGGTGGCCAAGATTAGATAGGGACATAAAAAGGGACAGTGAAACAATGTAGACCATGTCAAACATTAGAAAAGAAGCTGTCATTAGCACCTGTGGAAATGGCCAGCTAAACTGTGGCAGAGGCTGTTCAAATTCTGCAGAATTTGAAGACTAACAGTGATTTATTGTGATAAACAGCCAAAGTTGGTTCCCAGACAAAGTCCAAAAACAATAACTTAGTGTCTTCAGTTTTGTGCAGAAGAACAAACAAAGAACAAACAACAAAACAGCACAGACCCTTCGGCCCAACGAGCCCGTGCCGTCACCCCGATGTTCCCACCTCTACTTGTGATCCCTGTCCATGTTTATAGATCTATAAATTAAAAACCAAATTTGAGACAATTTAGGGAGAATTTGTTTTGCCAATTAGCCTAAGAGCACATCTTTGGGATGTGGGAGGAAACAGGAGCGCCCGGAGAAAACCCACGCAAGCATGGGGAGAATGCGTAAACTCCCATTGACACAGGCCCAAGTCCGTGTATCTGCACAGCACAGCAATAGTCACTGAGCTGTCGTGTTGACCATCAAATGGTCCAGGTCAAGCGTACACTAACGACGTGAAGCACTAGGATACCCTCAAAAGATCCAAGAGCAGCCCTCTCACGACCCATTGCGTGCATGCCCCTCATTAGACAACAAGGTGGACCAAAGCGCCTGTAGGATAAAAACAAGTACATCAATATCATCATCTATTTACAAACTTCCCAGGGACGCCCAAGGCTCATGATCCCTATTTTAAATCAGTTTTCTATACCCCTCCATTCCCATTCTGTTCATGTGCCCATCTAAGTATTTCTTAAATAACTCCAGAGTACCTGCCTCCACCACTTTACTTGGCAGTGCGTTCCATACCCCCACCACCTTCTGTGTGAAAAAACTCCCTCTAGCATCCAAATTATACCTTATCCCCTCACCCTAAGCCCGTGACCTCTTGTGTTATTTGAGTCCATCCTAGGAAAAAGCTTAACCCTGTTTACTCTATCAATCCCCTTCATAATCTTGTACACCTCTATCAGATCTCCTCTAAGTCTACGTCTTTCTAAGGAAAACAGTCCCAATTTGCCTAATCTCTCCTCGTAACTCAGACCTTCCATACCAGGCAGCATCCTGGTAAACCTCCTCTGCACTCTTTCCAGAATCTCCACGTCCTTCCGGTAGTAAGGCGACCAGAACTAGACACAGTATTCCAAATGAGGTCTAACCAGCGTTTTATACAACTGCAACATTAAAGGCCAGCTCTTGTACTCTATACCCCTTCCTATAAAGGCTAACATACTATATGCTTTCTTCACCACCTTCTCCACTTGCTCTGCCACCTTCAGGTCCCTCTACATTTCTATACTCTTAATAGGTCTACCCTTTATCATATACCTCCCCACTACATTCTTTGTCCCGAAATGCATCACCTCACATTTATCAGGATTGAATTCTATCTGCCACCTATGTGCCCAAGCTACCAGTCTATCTATGTCCTGCTGCATCGCCTGACAATGTTCCTCACTATCTGCAAGTCCAGCCATCTTTGTATCATCTGCAAACTTGCTGATCACTCCGCTTACTCCCTCTTCCAAGTCATTTATATATATTACAAATAGAAGAGGTCCCAGTACCGAGCTCTGCGGCACACCACTGGTGACCGACCTCCAGCTAGAGCAACACCCTTCCACTATTACTTTCTGTTTCCTATTACCAAGCCAGTTACTTATCCATCTAGCTACCTGTCCTTGTGTCCCATTAGCCTTGATCTTCTCGACTAACCTCCCATGAGGGACTTTGTCAAACGCCTTACTAAAATCCATATAGATGACATCAACGGCTTGCCCTTCGTCCATCATTTTTGTCACCTCCTCAAAAAATTCTACCAGATTTGTAAGGCACGACCTCCCCTTAACAAATCCATGCTGCGTATCCCTAATCAGCTTGCAACGCTCTAAGTGCCTATACATCCTATCTCTAAGAATCCCCTCCAACAGCTTCCCTCTCACTGACGTCAAACTCACCGGCCTGTAATTTCCAGGGTTATCCCTACCACCCTTTTTAAACAACGGTACAACATTAGCTATTCTCCAGTCCTCTGGGACCTCACCTGTGTCAAAAGAAGAGACAAGATTTGCGTCAGAGACCCAGCAATTTCACCTCGCACCTCCCTAAGCAGCCTGAGATAAATGCCATCAGGCCCCGGAGATTTATCAGTTTTAATGCTACCTAGAAGCTCTAACACTTCCTCCCTTGGTATGGATATTTCCCTCAACTGGTCCACAGCTCCCTCAGAGACAGGAGCTGTCAACAAGCCCCTCTCCTTTGTGAATACCGACGCAAAGTATTCATTCAGGATCTCCGCCATTCCCTCGGGCTCTAAGCACAGTTCCCCTTCTCTGTCCCTAAGAGGTCTGATTTTTCCTCGAACCACCCTTTTATTCCTAACATAGGAATAAAAAGCCTTTGGATTTTCCTTAATCCTATCTGCCAAAATCATTTCATGCCCCCTTTTAGCCCTTCTAACTCCCCGTTTGAGCTCCCTCCTACTCTCTCTATATTCCTTCAACACTGTCTCGGTTCCCAGCTGCTTTGACCTATCAAATGCCTCTCTTTTCTTCCTAACCAAGTCCTCGATATCCCTAGTAATCCAGGCTCTCTAATCCTACCTTTCCCATCTTTCCTCTTGGCCGGCACATATTTATCTTGCAACATTTTCAGTATTCCCTTGAAAGAGGCACACATGCCTAGCGTGGACTTACCCTCGAACAACCATTCCCAATCAGTTTCCCTAAGTTCCTGCCTAATCCAACCGTAGTTAGCTTTCCTCCAGTTCAGCACCCTGCCCCTAGGGCAACAAGCATCCTTTTCCATCTGTATCCTAAAGTAGACAGAATTGTGGTCACTGTTAGCCACATGTTCTCCTACTACAACATCAACCTCCTGCCCTGGCTCATTACTCAGAACTAAATCCAATATAGCCCCTTCTCTAGTCAGGCTAGCCACATACTGCTCCAGCGATCCTTCGAGTACACATTTTACAAATTCCTGCCTGTCCAAACCCCCAGCTCTAGGTACTTTCCAATCCACCCAAGACATTAAGAAGTCTCACAATACCAGGCTAAAATCCAACAGTTTATTTGAAATCATGAGCTTTGAGTCACCTGAAGCAGGAGCAGAGCTCCGAAAGCTCATGATTCCAAATTAACTTGTTGGATTTTAAGCTAGTGTTGTGAATTTCTGAGTGTGCTCACCCCAGTCCAATGCTGGCATCTTCACATCCTGTTCAGAAGAGTTTGCAAAATTTGTGAAAATTAATGCATTGAACATTAAAATTAAACACATGGGTGGGATTTTCCAGCTGCCCTCGTCCCGAAACTGGAGAATCCCACCTGAGGTCAACGAACCATTCCATAGACCGCCCCTTGCCCGATTCAATTCCTGTGGCATGCAGAACAGGAAAATGTGCCCACTGTTCTATTGTATCATCTTGCTTTAAATAGAGCAGCAATCGTCAGAGGCACAACTCACCCCTTCTCGAACCCACTCCCCACCCCCTGCCCCATCAGCACACCTACAAGTGCTGACTTGGCTTCCCCACTATGGTAACAAGGCAAATTAAACTTGATGGTCCACAAAACAAACGAGATTGTCATTGACTTCAGGAAGCGTAAAGGAGAACATGCCCCTGAACATCAACAGGTACAAAGTAGTAAGGGTTCAGAACTTCATGTTTTTAGGTGCCCAGATCACCAACAACCTGTCCTGTCCTCCCATGCTGACACTATAGTTAAGAAAGTCCATCAACATCTCTACTTTCTCAAAAGACTAAGGAAATTTGGCATATCAGCTATGACTCTCACCAACTTTTACAGATGCATCATAGAAAGCATTGTTTCTGGTTGTATCATAGCTTGGTATGGCTCCTGCTCTGTCCAAGGCCGCAAGGAACTACAAAAAGTTGTGAATGTAGCCCAATAAATCATGCAAACCAGCCTCCCATCCATTGACTCTGTCTACACTTCCCGCTCCCTCAGTAAAGCAGCCAGCATAATTAAGGACCCCATGCACCCTGGACTTTCTCTCTTCCATCTTCTACTATTGGGAAAAAGGTACAAAAGTCTGAGGTCATGTACAAACCAACTTGGGAACAGGTTCTTCTCTGTTGTCATCAGGCTTTTGAGTGGACTTACCTTGCATTAAAATGATCTTTCTCTACACCCTAGCTATGACTGTAACACTACATTCTGCACTCTCTTGTTTCCTTCTCTATAAACAGTATGCTTTGTCTGTATAGTGCCCAAGAAACAATACTTTTCACTGTATACTAATACATGCGACAATAATAAATCAAATCAAATTCAAAGAATGCTCTAACAGGTGACTGACTTTCTGAAACTGCCTGCAGCTGATCTGCCCTAACAAGGGAGAGTGCCATAAAAACCCCAAGGATAGACAGACAGGCAGGCAGTGCAGGAAGAAATGGCCTCAACGAAAATAGCAACTAAAATAGATTTTCGGATGGAGATTTTTCCAAGTTGCCGGAGGCAGTGGAGGCAAGGTGGGACATTCTTCATCTCCCCGCAGCAAAACACTGTCCCAGGGGAAGGGATGGAAACGCAGCCTGGAAGGTAGTAGCAGCATGCATAGGTGCCAGGGCACTGGCCAGGAGAACTAGGAAGCAATGCCAAAAGAAACTGAATGACCTAATCTGGCAACAAGCCCAAGTGTTTAACCTCATCTAACTTCTTCCCCCTAAATGATTCCCAGATCCCCTTATCCCCTTCATGCTTCCAGCCCCTGACCCCCAAGCACCTCTCTCCTCTCCCCAAGAGTATCACTGAGGACCACCCCCCCCAATACCCTGTAGGACTTGTGCCATCAGATTTTACATGGCTCCTTCTGTCTCCAAAAGAGAAGAATGCCCATAATTGTCAGGAGAGAGCAAAGACAAGGGGATGGTGAGTCTCACCTGCTTTGAGGAGCACACACTGGAGCTTGTGGGAGAAGAAGGGATGCAGACCATTAGAATGGATCATAGAAATGAATTGTCAACCCTCCACTTGTTGGAGATATCGGAAGTAAATTCCATGCAACCCAGATTCCTCTCCCTCCCTTGCACTTAGCCTTGCATCCTGTGCTGCAGCAAGGCACCCCCAATCCACCTGGGTCATCTGACATTGTGCTCCCATCCATCCTCCCCTAACAGCACGGAAAGGTCCTCAGAGAAAGCCGGTGAAGCTTCCACCTTGCAATTCACTATCCCACAGATTCTTATATCAGGGGGTCAAGTTAGTGTTGAGACAGCTAGGTTACTTTCTGGTTCAGACGACACATCTGCTGGTGTACATTGGTTAGAGAAGGGAACATCTGAAGCCTCTGGCACGCAGGAATCTGCAGGAATCGAAGGCTCAGCTGGCTCCGAGCTGCGTGCTGGGCCTCGGACACTTCTCCCTTAGCACTGGAGATGCAGCCACAGAATCAGGGAATGCAGGAGGGACTGATGGTCACGCTGGACTAACTGTGAGGCTGCTGGTAGGAGTCCCAAAGCTTTCAGGCAGACCTACATTGTATGGTTCTCAGGCCAACATTGCAAGGGTGGTATCATAGTGGAAACTTGGGGCAGGGAATCTGCAGCATGAGTGGCAGGCTCCACAGCTGAATCCCAGCAGGCCACAGCTGAGTCCCAGGGAGCTGCATTCTCAAAGGCTGCAGCCTTTGATAATGTGGCCCAGTCGCAAAGAATCATGGCTGAGGGGCTGCAGAGCATGGCCCAGTCTCAGAGGGCACTTGCTGCTGCTATTGACAGGTGGCCCCTCCCAACTCAGAGAGCCATCGCAGAGGGCTTGCTATGGTAAGATGGTACCCCAGAATTGGCAGGGCTAGGTGATGCTGGAGCTTCTGGATTCACTGCAGAAAAACCACCATCCTATGGAGCGACCCAGGGTCCAACAGGAACCCCAAGGGAGAAGGATGGGCTTGAGCCTGAGCCGGAGTCTTTCACCCAGGAGACTGTGGCAATGGCTACACTTCCTGACTCCCTCCCCCTTCTTGACACTGGGGAATCTCAGGGGCAGTGGGATAAAGAGAGTGGCATAGATACATTCCAGTATCCGGAAGCCAGTCAGGGTACTCAAGAGGACGCTTACCAAGGGCAAAGGGGAGAGGTAGTCAGCTGGCCATCTCCAACTCCAATATACATCCTGGGGAGACACTGAGATGTAATGATAGGCCATATAAAGTTAAGAATTATAGCGGCACTAAGACAGCATGTTGAAGGAGAATACTAGTTAGATAGAATACTTAGGCAGTTTAAAGTCTCACTTTCACATGTTTTAATATTATCATTTCTTTTGAAGGCACTTCTCTTGGCACCAATAAATATTATTGACATCTGTGGCTAATGTCTTTAATTAGCCTCCAATAAGAATGAATTTACCCTAAAGATCACCGGAGGGACCCTGCATGTTGACAGCAGTGGGCAGCGGCCCCTCAGTGCACTGCTACTCGAAGATCAAGGCGCTCACATTTTTCATTGGCTATAGTGGGTAGCTTGCATTGGCAGTGACTTACAGCATCTGCCATGGCATCTCCAAAACATGGGAAATTTTCTCCTTCCTGCTACCTTATCTGCCCTGGAGCCCTGCATGGGAGTTTAGTGCTCTCTTACCCACCATTCAGATGTGGCCCAGATACCAGCATGAATAAGGAGTTCAGGTAGGAGTCAAGCCAGTTTGCACCAGGTCATCATCACAAAGCCAGTCATCATCACCCTCCTGCCTGCCACAGAAACTCGCTAACACACCCTGATGTTAAAATGTTGCAGGAGACTGTAGGACTGCTCGGAGGGGTGGAGGGCGGTGGCTAGAATCCAAGTTCCACTAGTGGGGTTACCTGGTAAGACAGTGGTTAGCACTGCTGTCTCACAGCACTTAAGGAGGTGACATGGGACGATTGGGAGTGAAGCTTGCTTATTACATTGCGATAACTACAAAAAAATGCAAATTGACATTCTGCTTGCTTCGGGCGGGGTCCTGATCATGCAGATTTTTTTTCTGATAAAATGGGAATGTCCGTGGAAACAGGTGCCATTCCTGTCAGTCGTATCGCACCCCATTTTATGACCTTTATCCTGCCACAAAAGGGGTGTGGTGAGGTCATAGAATTCCTCCTATAGTTAACAATTTTCTAACCATTCTGTGAAATGATATTTTTCCTAAATTTTCTTCCTGAAGTTATTACAATCTTTTTAATGGACCCTGGATTTGCACTCAACCATATTTATTCCAAAGGAGAGACCCAACCTAGTCAAACTCTCCTCGTAATTCTAATCTCTCCTTTTTAGTCTCATCTATGCAAATCTTTATTGCAATTTCTCTGATGGCTCTATATCATTTTCTCAAAATGAAAACTGAGCTGCTTCAAGTCTGACCAAGTTTCTGTATAAGTTTACAATAACCTCTCTGCATTTGGATTCTATTTCACTCGCAATAAACTCTAGAACATTACATTTTGCATGACTCTATGAACCTGGGGAGCTATGTTTAGTGATTTGTGAATCTTGTAGCCCGAAACCCTTTCAGATTATTGCCTCAGTAATGAACATGGCTGATGTGAAGGTCCTCTTATTGTTACTTCAGGGATATTTTTGCAAATTTTGTATTCTTAAATAATAAAATCTGGAATCAACACTTCTTCGGGGGATAAAAGGAAGGACAATATACATGGCAAATCACAAAATGGAATATTTACCCACCTGCACGTGATAGTTTGACCTTAGCCTCGGTCTTGAGTGGTCTTGTAAGTGTACGATCCTCCTGGGCTGTACCCACTCGTTCACTAACGCCTAGGATAAGATTCAGAATGGTATTATTAATATAGCTGTGAGCTGTGACAATTATATTGTCCTTGTTTATTTACTCCATAATCATCTATTTCTGACTAAGCCTTGGGCCCAGAATTAATCAGACAGCAACAACTTGCTTTATGGAGCACTTTTATTCCAGTAAGCCATCCCAGCTAGAATTTTATATGGCAATTTTAAAGTCGTAAAATGTTCAGAGGCTCTTCATGGGGGAATTATCAGACTAACTTTGGCACTGAGCCACATAAGAGGATATTAGGACAGATAACCAAAAACCTATAGAGATTTCAGAAAAGACATTCAGAACTTTTGGCCTTGAGATCTGATGGCACAACTGGCAATGGAAAGGGGGCAGAGATGGCAAACATAGTGCGGTGAAGCTAATTAGAAATTGACAAAATCACACATACATTGAAATGCAGCTATGCTCTTTTGGCTTGTTTACATCGTAGAATGGTTACAGCATGGATGGATATCATTTGACCCATTGGCTGGAATTTTATTGGGACACACTCACTCCGATTTGAGGGGTGGCAAGGCTTGGAAAACGGCATTTTCCGTTGGCCTCAGGCGGGATTGTATAAACCTCAATCAGACGTGCCATTAAAATTCTGCCCATTGTGTCTATGCTGGTCCTCCGAAGGAGTAATTCATCTTGTGCCAATGAATTTATTGAAGTGTGATTTCCTTAAATTCAAGACTAACTGCCTTTCCTCTCACATAGAGAATGTTGATGATCAGCTTGACTGTAATGTGATATACAGCAACAAATCAAACTGTGACTTTTCCTTGCTGCTCCCTTACTGCAGCTATGTTGCTCAAGTTAAGGTACGCCCATAGGAGCAGAGAGACTATCACACTGGTCTCAGCATTGGTCATTCTTCAACTCCTTTGAGCATTTAACCATAAAAGATCACAGGCAGCAGGACTATGTGTGAGGGCCCTCAGAAACCATGGACATAACTTAAAGGCAAACCAATGCATAAAGTTTCAAATAAAGCAAGGACACAATTCTGGCAGCAACAGTTGCCAAACTTGGAGGAAGATGTGAGAAACTTGTTAATTTAACTGCTGCATGTCAGCATTGAGTTTGCTAGAAGCAGTCGATCTGTGTCCAAGTTTGCAGACGACACAAAGCTGGGTAGGAGGGTGAGTTGTGATGAGGATGCAGAGCTCCTTCTGCGTGACTCAGACAAAGAACAAAACAGCACGGGAAACAGGCCCTTCGGCCCAAATGAGCCCGCGCCGCCACCCTGATGTTCCCATCTCTACCCGTGATCCCTGTCCATGTTTATAGATCTATGGATTGAAAACCAAATTTGAGACAATTTAGGGAGAATTTGTTTTGCCAATTAGCCTAAGAGCACATCTTTGGGATGTGGGAGGAAACTGGAGCGCCCGGAGAAAGCCCATGCAAGCACGGGGAGAATGCGCAAACTCCCACAGACACAGGCCCAAATCCATGTATCAGCATAGCACAGAGATAGTCACTGAACTGTCGTGTTGCCCATCAGATGGTCCACGTCAAGCATACACTAACAACGTGAAGCAGCAGGATACTCTCGAAAAAGATCCAAGAGCAGTCCTCTCACGACCCATCGTGTGTATGCCCCTTGTTAGACAACAAGGTGGACCAAAGCGCCTGTAGGATAAAAACAAATACATCAAAATTATCATCTATTTACACACTTCCCAGGGACTCCCAAGGCTCATGATCCCTATTTTAAATCAGTTTTCTATACCCCTCCATTCCCATTCTGTTCATGTGCCCATCTAAGTATTCCTTAAATAACTCCAGAGTACCTGCCTCCACCACTTTACTTGGCAGCGCATTCCATACCCCCACCACCCTCTGTGTGAAAAAACTCCCTCTAGCATCCAAATTATACCTTACCCCCCTCACCCTAAGCCCGTGCCCCCTCATGCTATTTGAGTCCATCCTAGGAAAAAGCTTAACCCTGTTTACTCTATCTATCCCCTTCAAAATCTTGTACACCTCTATCAGATCTCCTCTAAGTCTACGTCTTTCTAAGGAAAACAGTCCTAATTTGCCTAATCTCTCCTCATAACTCAGACCTTCCATACCAGGCAGCATCCTGGTAAACCTCCTCTGCACTCTCTCCAGAGTCTCCACGTCCTTCCGGTATTAAGGCGACCAGAACTGGACGCAGTATTCCAAATGAGGTCTAACCAACGTTTTATACAACTGCAACATTAAAGGCCAGCTCTTGTACTCTATACCCCTTCCTATAAAGGCTAACATACTGTATGCTTTCTTCACAACCTTCTCCACTTGCTCTGCCACCTTCAGAGACTTGTTCACCTGCACCCCCATGTCCCTCTGCGTTTCTATACTCTTAATAGGTCTACCCTTTATCATATACCTCCCCCCTACATTCTTTCTCCTGAAATGCATCACCTCACATTTATCAGGATTGAATTCCATCTGCCATCTGTTTGCCCAAGCTACCAGCCTATCTATGTCCTGCTGCATCGCCTGACAATGCTCCTCACTATCCGCAAGTCCAGCCATCTTTGTATCATCTGCAAACTTGCTGATCACTCCACTTACTCCCTCCTCCAAGTCATTTATATATATTACAAATAGAAGAGGTCCCAGTACCAAGCCCTGCGGCACACCACTAGTGACCGACCTCCAGCTAGAGAAACACCCTTCCACTATTACTCTCTGTCTCCTATTACCAAGCCAGTTACTTATCCATCTAGCTACTTGTCCTTGTATCCCATTAGCCTTGACCTTCTCAACTAACCTCCCATGAGGGACTTTGTCAAACGCCTTACTAAAATCCAAATAGACAACATCAACGGCTCGCCCTTCGTCCACTGATTTCGTCACCTCCTCAAAAAATTCTACCAGATTTGTAAGGCACAACCTCCCCTCAACAAATCCATGCTGCGTATCCCTAATCAGATCGCAACGCTCTAAGTGCCTATACATCCTATCTCTAAGAATCCCCTCCAACAGCTTCCCTACCACTGACGTCAAACTCACCGGCCTATAATTTCCAGGGTTATCCCTACTACCCTTTTTAAACAACGGTACAACATTAGCTATTCTCCAGTCCTCTGGGACCTCACCTGTGTCCAAGGAAGAGACAAAGATTTGCGTCAGAGGCCCAGCAATTTCTCCTCGCACCTCCCTAAGCAGCCTGGGATAAATGCCATCAGGCCCAGGAGATTTATCAGTTTTAATGCTACCTAGAAACTCTAACACTTCCTCCCTCAGTTCCTCACAAGTTGAGTGAATGGGCAAATGATTGGCAAACATAGTATAATTTGAAGAAATGTGAGGTTAACCTCTTTGGGAGCAAAAACAGTAAAGCAGATTGCCATCTGAATGGCTATAAATTAGAAGAAAGGCATGTGCAACGAGACATGGATGTTTTTGTACACCAGTCATTGAAAGTAAGCATGCAGCTGCAGTAGGCAGTAAAGAAAGTAAATGGTATAACAGCCGAGAGAATTCGAGTACAGGAACAGGGATGTGTCTCATTATGCCAGTCCTTGATGAGATCATATCTGGAATATTGTGTATTGTTTTGATCTCTTTATCTAAGGAACGATGCTCAGTGGGAGTGAAGAGAAGGTTTACTAGACTGATTCTAGGGTTGGTGGGACTGACTTATGAGGAGGGATTGAATTGGTTAGGATTGTATTCACTGGAGTTTAGAAGAATGAGGACAGATCTCATAGAAATCTACAAATGTCTAACAGGACTAGACAGGGTAGATGCAAGAAGGGTCCCAATGGTAAGGTGTCCAGAACCAGGGATCACAGTCTGAGAATACAGGATAGACTGTTTAGGATAGAGATGAGGAACTGTTTTCACCCAGAAAGTGATCAGCCTATGGAATACATAAAGAACAAGAAATTTACAGCACAGGAACAGGCCCTTCAGCCCTCCAAGCTTGCACCAACCATGCTACCTGACTTCACTAAAACCTCCTACCCTTCTGGGGACTATATCCCCTTATTCCCATCCTATTCATGTATTTGTCCAAACGCCCCTTAAAACTCACTATCGTATCTACTTCCACTATCTCCTCCGAAAACAAGTCCCAGGTATCCACTACTCTGTATAAAACATTTGCCTTATACATCTGCTTTAAACCTTGCCCCTCGCACCTTAAACCTATTACCCTGGTAATTGACTCTTCCACCCTGGGAGAAAGCTTCTGACTATCTATTCTGTCTATGCTGCTCTTAGTCTTGTAAACTTCTCTCAGGTCACCCCTCAATCTCTGTCACTCCAGTGAGAACAAATCAAGTTTCTCCAACCTCTCCTCATAGCTAACGCCCTCCATATTAGGCAACATCCTGGTAAATCTTTTCTGTATCATCTCCAAGGCCTCCACATCCTTTTGGTAGTGTGGCAACCAGAATTGAACATTATATTCCAAGTGCGGTCTAACTAAGGTTCTACAAAACTGCAACATGACTTGCTAATTTTTAAACTCAGTGCCCTGGCCAATGAAAACAAGCGTGCTATATGCCTTCTTGAGTACCTTCTCCACTTGTGTTGCCTCTTTCAGTGACTTGTGTACCCAGATCCTTCTGCGTATCAATACTCTTAAGGGTTCTGCTATTTACTGTATATTTCCTATTTGAGTTAGACCTTCCAAAATGCATTAGCTTACATTTGTCTGGATTAAACTCCATCTGCACCTCTCCGTCCAAGCTGATCTACATCCTGCTGTATCCTCTGATGGTCCTCATTGCTATTTGTAAATCCACCAATCTTTATGTCCTCTGCGAACTTACTAATCAATCCAGTTACATTTTCCTCCAAATCATTTATATATATTACAAACAGCAAAGATCCCAGCACTGATCCCTGAGGAACGCCACTTGTCACAGCCCTCCATTCAGAAATATACCCTTTCGTTGATACCTTCTGTCTTCTTTGACCGAGCCAATTTTGTATCTATCTTGCCAGCTCACTTCTGATTGCATGTGACTTCACCTTCTGCACTAGTCTGCTATGAGGGACCTTGTCAAAGACCTTACTGAAGTCCATGTAGACAATATCCACTGCCCTACCTTCATCAATCATCTAGGTCACTTTTTCGAAAAGCTTGAACAAGTTTGTGAGACATGATCTCCCCTTCACAAAACCATGTTGCCTTTCACTAATACATCCACTTATTTCCAACTGGGAATAAATCCTGTCTCAAAGAATCCTCTCCAATAATTTCCATACCACTGATGTAAGGCTCACCGGCTTGTAATTACCTGGATTATTCTTTTGCTATCCTTTTTCAACAAAAGAACAACATTGGCTATTCTCCAATCCTCTGTGACTTCCCCTGTAGCCAGTGAAGATACAAAGATTTCTCTCAAGGCCCCAGCAATTTCCTCCCTTGCCTCTCTATTCTGGGGTATATCCCATCAGGCCCTGGGGACTTGTCTACTTTAATACTTCTTCCATTTTGATCTTAACATGACTCAAACTATCTACACATCCTTTTCCAGGCTCATCATCCACCAAGTCCACCTCTTTGGTGAATACTGACACAATCAAAGTAGTTGAGGACAAAACATTGAATGTTTTCAAGAAGCAGTTAAATATAGCACTTGAGGTAAAGGGAATCAAATATATAAAAGGCGAAAGAATAACTAGAAAGTAAGTAGGGCCTCTTAAGGATCAACCTGGTCATCTCTGTGCGGACCACAAGAGATAGGTAAGATCGTAAATGAATATTTCTCTGGTACTTACTGTTGAGAAAGGCATGGATGTTAGGGAACTTGGGGAAATAAATAATGATGTCTTGAGGAGTGTACATAGAAGGAGGTACTGGAAGTCTTAAAGCGCATCAAGGTAGATAAACCTCTGGGACCTGATGAAATGTATCCCATGACATTGTGGGAGATTAGGGAGGAAATTGCGAGTCCCCTAGCAAAGATATTTGAATCATCAATAATCACAGGTGAGGTGCCTGAAGATCGGAAGATAGCAAATATTATGTCCTTGTTTAAGAAGAGCTGCAGAGAAAAGCTAGGAAACTACAGACCAGGGAGCCTTATGTCTGTAGTGGGTAAATTGTTAGAAGATATTCTCAGAGACAGGATCTACAGGCATTTAAAGAGCAAGAACTGATTAAGGACAGTCAGCCTGGCTTTGTGAGTGGAAAAATCATGTCTCACAAATTTGATTGAGGTTTTTTGAAGGGGTAACCAAGAAGGTAGATGAAGGCATTGCAATTGATATTGTCTACATGGATTTTAGCAAGGCCCCTGACAAGGTATCGCATGTTAAGTTGTTGCAAGAGATTAAATCTCACAGGATCCAGGGTGAGGTAGCCAATTGGATACAAAATTGGCTTGACATCAGAAGACAGAAAGTGGTTGTAGAGGGTTGTTTTTCAAACTAGAAGCCTGTGATCAGCAGTGTGCCTCAGGAATCAGTGCTGGGTCCACTGTTATTTGTCATTTATATTCATGATTTAAATGAAAATTTAGGTGACATCATTGGTAAGTTTGCAGATGACACCAAGATTGATGGATAGTGAAGGAAGTTATCTCAGATTGTAATGGGATCTTGATAATTGGGCCAGTAGGCTGACAAATGGCAGATAGAGTTTAAATTAGATAAATGTGAAGTGATTTATTTTGGCAGATCGAATCGAGGCAGAACTTATTCAGTTAATGGTAGAACATTGGGGACAGTTATAGAACAAAGAGATCTAGGGGTACAGGTTCATAGCTCCTTGAAAGTGGAGTCACAGGTGGACAGGGCAGTGAAGAAGGCATTTGGCATGCTTGATTTCATTGGTCAGAAGTTGAATATAGGAGTTGGAACATCTTGTTGTACAAGACATTAGTAAGGCCACATTTGAAATACTGTGCAAAGTTATGGTCACCTCCTACTATGCAAAGGATATTTTTAATGAGAAAGAGCGCAGAAAAGATTTACTAGGGTGCTACCAGGACTTGATGGTTTGAGTTATAAGAAGAGGCTGCATAGACTAGGATTTCTTTCCTGGAGTGTAGAATGTTTAGAAGTTATCTTATAAAAGTCTATAAAATAATGAGAGGCACAGATAAGGTAAATAGTCAACATCCTTTCCCAAAGGTAGAGGAGTCTAAAACTGGATGGCATAAGTTAAAAGTGAGAGGGGAGAGATACGAAAGAGTCCAAAGAGGCAAATGTTTTCACTAAGAGGGTGGTGAGTGCCTGGAACAAGCTGCCAGAGGCTGTAGTAGAGGCAAGTACAATTTGTCTTTTAAAAAGCATTTAGACATTATATGAGTAAGATGGGTATAGGGGATAGGGGCCAAACGCAGGCAATTGAGGCTAGCTTAGTGGTAAAAACTGGGAAGCATGGACAAGTTGGGCCGAAGGGCCTAGTTCCATGCTATAAACCTCTGTAACTCTATATGGGGGAAGATGGGATTAGGCTATTAAATCATCACATTAAATGATCAGTCACTATCACAATGAATGGTGGAGCAGACTCAAAGGGCTGAATAGTGTCTTCCTGCTCCTATTTTCTACATTTCATCATTGCATCAGATAAGATCCTCATTTACAGTCAATTTTATTCCTCTGATACAGTGTAAACAGTGTACTGAGGAAACAACAGAAGAACAGAGGGAAGATTCTCCATCTCAATGAGACACTGTGGTATAGCTAGAAGGTTTTCTCTCAATATTTTTATGACAGTTGTCAGGGGTTAAGAGCTAACTCTATATTTTTATGATATATATCAATATATTGTATATAATCACCCTGATTAATCCATTAAGTTACTTTTTTAAAGCTTTAAACTGACTGAAGCAATGACTGCCTATGACTCACACAAAATGTACTGCTGGCCTCCAAAACAGCAACAACCTTCTTATCCTGAAAAATGTGTTAATGCTGTTGTGAGTGCAGAGATCAAATCCCAAGGAATTATATAAGCCCCTTTACAGTTCTAAAGCAAGATTCTGGCCAATGGAGATATTACATCTGTAAGGACAAAGGAACCTTGAAACCTTTGTTGAATTTATTAACAGGTGAAACATTAATCACCTCATGAATCCAATCGAGGAATCTACAACCCAACAAAAACAGAAACTGCTAGAAAATCTCAGCAGGTCTGACAGCATCTGTGGAGAGGGAACAGAACTGATGTTTTGAGTCTAGATGACTAATCCAGATTCGAGACATTAACATTGTTCTCTCTCCACAGATACTGTCAGAACTGCTGAGATTGTCCAGCATTTTCTGTTTTTGCTTCAGATTGCAGCATCTACAGTAACTTACTTGTATCTTAGTATGGAACATATGTCCTTTAATCAAAACAAGGTGGAGAAATGAGAGTAATACCACATGACTATCTCCCCCTTCACCGCCAGTCCTCACCGCTCAAGCTGCTAGAACCTGTAATGTTGCTTCGTGGAACTGAAAGAGTTTCCATACAGCAGAAAAGGGCTTAAGTTTATGATTTCCTGGCTCCCCATTGACGTTATTTTGATTGAAAGTTCTGTACCTGTACTGGCAATAATAGTTCTTGTCTTTATGCTTCTCCCATTGTAGAACTCAGGGATACTGGATAAGTGGATTACCCTACACCACCTGTTAACCTCTGTAAGGAATACATCACTGGATTTTTAATTCAGTATTCTGAATTATGTGAAGCAATAGTTCTTATCTTCCCTGTGGTCTTTGCGCTGTGCTTCTTTCTTTCTATATTTCTCTTTTATTATATGAATACTGGGGCTATGTAGCAATGGGTATATAAAATATATAAAAGGGTATATAAAATAAACCAGTCCCTTTCGTTCACCCGATCTTGAGGTTTCTGGGGGTTATTAATAAAAAACAGAATACACCAAAACTGAGAGGTTGGGTAAAATGCCACTGCTCATGAAGAAAGAAATTAAAAAGCCAAAACCAGATTTCTGTTTAAAGGTAGTGAGAGGGGAAATCATGGCTGCTAAAAATAAAGCTTCTCTTATATGTAACCCAGTGTAAACACAGTGGAAATGGTCCATCTGTCACTGTGTGTGTATGCGTATGAGTGAGTGTGGGTGTGTCAGTGTAAACACAGTGGAAATGGTCTCTTTGTCAAAGTATATGTATGTGTGTGTGCCTGTGTATGTCAGGGGTGCATGTATGTGGGTGTGTCAGTGTAAACACAGTGGGAGCAGTCCCTCTCTTGTGTGTGTCAGTATAAATACAATGGGGATAGTCCCTTTCTCACTGTGTGTGTGGCTCTGAAGGAGTATGTTATTGCTGTGTGTAGTGAGATGCTGCAAATCAGTTTATTTTCATTTTAGAGTTGGAACTGGCTCTCGTTATTAGATTTCCTTCCTCCTTCGTCAGTAATATATTCCTTGTCTTATTTGATTGTGCTGCCCACTTTAAAATTGAACAGTTATCGTGTTACTGCAGCTTGGAGAAAGAAAGCTTGAATGTATTTCATGCCTTTCACTGCATCTGAATATCCCAAAGCTTGTCAGTGTTTTTGAGATGTAATTCAGTCTATGAGGTGTGACACCAAATCGTTCCACAGTAAGGCCCCCAAAACAACAACCTGATCAGGGACACATCTTCTGATTTCAAGTGTTAATTGAAATAAAAAGTCTGAGGCAAAGCATGACACAACTACTCCTGATCAGAAGGGGCATAGTGCAGAATTTCCTCTATCAATCACACAACAATGTGGTTGGGTTTGGTTTTATACGCACTGGGGACAGATTTTTAGGCCCATTTGCCACGGGACCCAATCTCGTTATGGTCACTAATTCCTGTGGGAGAGCCATAACTGGATTTGCGCTGGGCAGATCTCAGAATGAGATCTTCCCCACCTTTCCATCAACGACATTATCAGGTTCAGACCAAGTGAGGGCATGAACCTGATTACAATTAATTTAAATACATTTACATATTCATAAACAGTTTTATGCTGTTGCTTTCAGGGTTGACATATATTTTCCACCGCTGGCATAATGTCACATGGACAGGAATCAATATCATTCTCCAGCAGTTGAGATGGCAATACCAGGGATGCAGAGGCCAACGTAACCCCTGGGGTGGTCAGAGCTCTGGCACCTGGCAATGCCATGGGGCTGTGCCAGGAGGTGGGGCAATGATGAGGGGCATATCAATTGCCAGTGATATTGGGATGATTTCTGGTGGTGTTGAAGAAGGCCGGAGATTGCTGGTGGTGTTGCAGGGGAGAGATTGCCGGCACTGGTGGGGAGGTGTGAAGTGGCCTGATGTCCATGAGGGAGGAACGAGAGGGGTCTGTCTCTTCACTTTGAAATTGAGGTGTCCTTTTAAAAAAGGTGTCCAGATCTCTGTGGAACTGGTTTTACTGGTGTGATAGGCCTGTCATGACCTCCAACCACCCCTCCTCCTCCGTCAACCCACCCTCCCATTTTGCCCCCTCTCCCCTCAAGACTGACAGCACAAAACATGCCCTCCCTTGTCTTTTCTGACTACGTCATAGAAGATCCAAAGAAAAAAGCTGGCTATTTCTTTGAGGAGAAAAAAGCCAGGTTTCAATCAATACCTGACACTTTGTCATATTTTGGGAAAATTCCAGCCATTATTTATGTTATATAACTCTCCTCCATACACATTTGCTCAGATTAATAATTGTGCTTCATCCGGAGACTTTGCTGTAATTTTAGCAAAGTCCTATATTTCCTATAATTCATAGAGTCTGTTTAAGTGGACTCTGCTAATCATATAGAATTTATTTGCTGTGTCTCCCACCCTGACAAAGTGATGTTGATAAAACAATGAATCCTTTTGCCCAGGTTGCTCTCTCTCTTTTTCTCTTCCCCAGACCATCCAACTTACCTGTGGCCTTTTTGTCCTGAATGGGAGTCATGTAGCCATCCTCATCCAGCTCACCTCTCTGCCCACGCTCTGACAGGAAGACTGTGGGGTCTGCGCTGTATCGTTGGGTGGCGCTGTCTTCCCGCGGGCGTGGCTGTTGCTTCCTCAGTGTCCCGTTACAACATGCATCGTCAAACACCTCCAGTGATGAGGCTGCGCCCTGATCTTCCAGCGTAGTGGAGCCAACACAAGGGGGTGGCCGACTGTGCAGAGTCAACCCTTCCTCCGGCCCAAAGATCCCCTCACGGTACACAAACTGATTCTGTCGCAACAGAAGAAAATAATTAAGCAAATTGTATTTACATAGCATTTATAATGGAGGCAAACATCCTAAAATGGGTCAAAGTGTGAGGCTTTAAGAAAGGTAGAGTGATAGAGGTTTACAGCATGGAAACAGACCTTTTGGCCCAACTTATCCAAGCTGCCCCCTTTTTTTAACCACTCAGCTAGTCTCAATTGCCTGTATTTGGTCCATATCTCTCTATATCCATCTTACTTACGTAACTGTCTAAATGCGTTTTAAAGGACAAAATTGTAGCTGCCTCTACCACCTCTGGCAGCTTGTTCCAGACATCACCACACTCTGAGTGAAAAAATTGCCCCTCTGGACCCTTTTGTATGTCTCCCCCCTCACCTTAAATTATTTCCTCTAATTTTAAACCTCCCTACCCTTGGGAAATGATACTGACTGACTATTTAGCTGATCTATGCTCTTCATTATTTTATAGACATCTATAAGATCACCTCTAATCCTCATATGCTGTGAGGACATTATTCAGTCCTCTTGCTTGTTTCACTCAGATGGTAAGTGATCTGTATCTGAACTACAGGTTCCAGAAAGCTTAAAACCCAAGCCTAACAATAATCTATTAAACTCTTGAAATTTTCAATTGACCCTCAACCTCAACAGTTGTTTCTAGGGTAGAAATCTAAAGTTCTATTTTTTTTTGTGCGAACAATTGTTTCTTGTTATCAGCTCTCAACTCTAATTCTAATATTATGCATCTTGTTCTGGGTTCCTCAACCAGAGGACATATCACAGAAGCACAGATTATAGAGCAGAAGACCATTTGGCTCATCGTATCTACACCAGCTCTTCAAGTGAGCATTATGACTTGTTGCCATTCATCTGCCTTTTCATCTTACCCCCGCACATTAGATAGTGGGGAATAAGAGTTCACATAAGGAGAGACTTAGAAAGTTATTAAGAAAGTACAAGATATAGAGCAGGTGACAATATGGGCAATAATAACTAGAATGTGACAGGAGGGGATAGACCATACACACATAAAGGTGTATTAGTAAATAGGTTCTCTAGTGCTTCCTGGGTTGTAGAGGTTTCTTGAATGAGGAAAGATTAAGCACGTTGGTCCTATGCTCATCATTTAGAAGAATGAGATTTGATATCATTGAAACATATCAGATTTTATGGAGATTTGACAGGGTGGATGCTAAGAGGATGCTTCATCTTGTGGGGGGGGATCTAAAATTGGGGCCACAGTTTCAACATAAGGGGCCTTCTATTTAAGATGGAAATGAGGGGAATTTCTCTTTTCAGAGGGTAATTAATCTTTGGAATTCTCTACCTTAGAGAGCAGTAGAAGCTGGGTCATTGAATATATTAAAGACTGACAGATTTTTGGTCTACAAGGAAGTCAAGCAGGCAGAAAGATGGGGTGGAGTTAAGGTCACAATCAGATCAGCCATGATTTTATTGAATGTGGATCAGGGGCCAAACGGCCTTACTCTTGCTCTTATTTATGTTATGTTTTATATTATGAAGAAATCCAGACCTCATGTCCTAGTCTTTAGGCGAAGGTGTGAGTATTAAAAATAGAGCGAAGGGGCTCTAACATAAATAAGGGGCTGGGATTTGAGGAGCATAGAGATTGTGAAGGGTTGTAGGAAGTTACAATGCAAATGAAGTTGCACTGATTAAACAATGCCATTCCTTCACCTTCCTCACATGAACTATGCTGTGGGTAAAATCACTAGCATTGTTCCATATTAAAGTCCAATATTGTGCAGAATCATAGTCAACAGGTGTAGTCAGCACCCCATCCAAAATACACAATGAATATAATGATGTGACACTTGATTAAAATGGGGCTGCATATTGCAGCTGTTTTATAGAGCTGGAAAGATTTTACATTGGCGGGACTGGGGGTAAGTGGATGCAGGTGGGAATAATGTGATTGGCCAACTCCTGGTGAAGACAGCCAGTTATTGATGTGTTGTAATCATTCTCAGCAGACGGAAATTGCACCAAATTCCTCCTCAACTGATGGAATAGCTCCCTCTCATTTTTTACATTTCAAACTTAATGAGGGCAAAAATTGGCCCATGCTGGGCATGGTATTGGCTGTCTGAACTGCCACACACAACCAATGGGACTGAATACTGTACTCAGTGAGTTTTCATTTTCTTTCCTGGGATCTGGGTGTCGCTGACAAGGGCAGCACTTATTGCCCATCTCCAATTGACCTTGAGAAGGTGGTGGTGAATCACTTCCTTGAACTGCTGCAGTCTTTATGGAGCAGCTACACCCTCAATGCGGTTCCAGGATTTTGATCCAGCAACAGTGAAGAAATTGTGGTATACTCCCAAGTTAGAATGGTGAGTAGCTTGGCAGAGAACTTGCATGTGGTGATGTTCCCTTGCATCTGCTGCTCTTGTCGTTCTAGCCGGTGAAGGTCACAGGTTTGGAAAGTGCTTTTGAAGAAGATTTGGGCAGTCGATGTCTTAGCCTGTTTCACATTTCCTGAGTATTCTCAATTTCATCCCGCAATATCAATGAGGGGATTTCAACCCCTTATCACAAGTCCACTACATATATTCATTGGACGGGTTTGATATCCAATGTTTTAGCATTGGAAATGTGAGAGAAAACACTTTTCTGCTAATTTTGCCTCCTGCCTGAGCTCTAATAGATGGGAATGGTGCCAGTCTAGATCCATATCTGTGATCTCCTCAGTCTTTGTTCACACTATTGGAAAAAAAGTGATATGTAAATGTTGGAATTTATCAAGAGTGGGAATTCTTTGAAGTTTAAAGTTTATTTATTAATCACAAGTAGGCTTACATTAACACTGCAATGAAATTACTGTGAAAATCCTCTAATCACCATATGACTAGTGTTGGGTGAGAATATATCAGATTGGAGCTTAATTCAACATTTTGAGTCTTATTTCAAACTTCAAAACTGTAAAGAAACGGGAACTTGATTAACTGAAACTGCCTTTCAGTGCAATAAATCGTCATCCAGCTCAAAGTGGTTGTCTAAATAAATGCCAATTACTGTGAGCGAGAAGAGCGAGAGTGAGTGTGGGCCACTTGGAACTTGGGTGTGGCTCAAACAGATTTAAGTCAATAGAATCTGCTGACAGAGTGGTGGTAAATGCAATGCATCATAAATAGAATGAAAGTTGGGATGCAAAGTTGGAAAAGCTCAGCAGATCGGGCAGTATCTTTGGGGAGAGAAAGAGTTAACATTCCGAGTGGAATACTCTTTGTCAGAATTCTTCAGACTTCTTCTCTCCTGAAGAAATCATATCTGGCTCAAAACATTAACTCTGTTTCTCTTTCCACAGATGGAACAAAGGAACATGACTAAGCCATTCAGTCTGCTCTCCCAGTCAATTAGATCATGGCTGATCATCTATCTCATTTTCTCATCCTATCCCCATATCTCTTGATCTGTGGTACTTCCAGCGCTTTCTGTTTTTATTTTGGATTTCCAGCATTTGCAGCATTTTACTATATTGTAAAATATTGGGAATTTGGTGCGAGGCAGAATGGAGTGCTGCTGTGTGCTCCCAATCCTTACAGTGGTTCATGTAAGCTTAAGGCAAAAAATATTTTAAATTGTTGGTCAGTGTTTGTGCTTAGTACAAGCTAGTGTGCAGAAAATAAAATTCAACAACAAGCTAAAAAATGGATATAAATAATCTGGGCTAAGAAAGAGCAGACTTTGTGCCTCGAATTTGTACACAGCAAGACTTTGCCAAGCAATCACATCTGCAACAGATATCTCAGTTTCTAAATCGCTGGAGTGTGAGTTGGAGACGTAAGAGAAGGGGAGCAGTATCTGGACTGTCTGTTTCAATTTTCAGTCACAACTCGGTAGTGACTTCAGTCACTATTGTGGGTGGTATGGTAGCATAGTGGTTAGCACTGCTGCTTCACAGCTGCAGGAACCTGGGTTTGAATCCCAGCTTGGGTCACTTTCTGTGTGGAGTTTGCACATTCTCCCTGTGTTTGTGCAGGTTTCCTCCGGGTGCTCTGGTTTTCTCCCGCAGTCCAAAGTTGCGTGGGCTAGGTTGAGTGGCCATTCTAAATTGCCCTTTAGTGTCCTGGCATGCAAAAATTAGAAGAATTTGGAGGTAAATATGTAGGGGTATGGGGATAGGATCTGGGTGGGATTGTGGTTGTGCAGACTCGATGGGTCGAATGGCTTTTTTCTGCACTGTAGGATTCTATGATAATACTATCTTGTAGAAAAGGAGCTAATATGATCAGTGGTGTACAGAGTAAGGGAAACCTAGGTGAGATGGGGTGAAAGATCTGCAGGAACTCCAGAGAACCTATCTAACAGATACAAATTTATCTGCTGCCTGTGAGGATCAAGATAAAGACCCTCGGAAGAACAGCTAGAATGTGGACCATAGAACCCTGGAGCAAGAAGCAGTCCAGAGATGGGAAGAGGAGGGGAAGGGATAAAATGGCAGTTGTACGAGATTCAACAATTAGGGGACAGAGAGCGACCTTTGTAAACAGGATCAAGAGTGTCACATGGTATGTTGCTTTTCAGATGAGGGACATCTCAAAGTTACTTGAAAAGACACTGAAGAGGGAAGAGTTTGTTGTTGAGTTTTATGCAGTTGTTTTGCTCCATGTTGAGACCAGCAATGTAAGGAAGAGCAGGCAACAGGACTTGGTTGGAGATCACCAAGAACTAGAAGCTAAATTAAACTATAGGAACTTAAGGGTTACGATTCCTGGATTTATTTATTACTTGTGCCATATGCAAATTGTCAAATCAATAAGTAAGTTAGAGAGGTGGACACATGGTTGGAGGACTAGTGCGGGAAAGATAGGTTCCACTTAACGGAATCACTGATACCAATATTGGGACCAGAAGGGACTATACCCAGGGTTCAGCTGGGAATAGGGTTCGAGCAAAAAGAAATAAAATGAAGGTTATAAAGGATTTAAACTCATAAATGTTGGAGGCCAAAAAGGTCGTATAAACAATTGTTCAAAAATCAACAAAAGGAAAGAGAATGGAGCAACATTTACAAATTGTGCTTTGAGTAGCTACTGGTAAAGGGAAACCCAAAATATGTAAAATAATTAAATCTGGAGAGAGGAATAAGAAACATGACTGAAACATTAACAGTGAAGGACAGTTATGGTGTGTCCCCAAATAAGCATGCTTTATACAAAAACAAGGAGGATAAGGAATAAATTGATTTAACTGCAGAAACGAACTTAACTTAGACAGTTTAACATGGTGGTCATTACTGAGATACAGCTACAAGACTGTCAAGACTAGGTAATAAATATACCAGGTTATAATGTCTACAGAATAGATGAGGAAAATGCGAGAGGCAAAGGAATCATTTGAGTAATGAAGGGTGAATTCTTTTAAATGAGGCTGGAAAATATAATAATGTAAACAGGCAGTGAAAACCTTATAAGAATTAAAACAATAGAAGAGGTACTACTGAAAAAAGCAGTATGCTACCAAAACTTTTCATCTTTCATTCTTCAGAATGCCAAAATTGAAAGAGACCAAAAGTTTATATCACATGAGAAAAGAGATGTTGATTGGTTGGACAGCCAGCTGTGATTGGTCAAGATATTACCATGACAAATGCATTAGAAAATTATTATTCCCCTGTGCTTTGTTTGAATGACTTGTATGAATATATGTAACTTATAGCAAGTGTAAAAGCTACGTTGTGAGCCGAATTGATAATCTTGAATTGGGTTATTAGTTTTAGTTTAAGATGAAGAAAATAATGTCCTTAAAGAGAAACAAACTCCCAGGATCAGATGGTTTCCATCCCAGGGTTTGAAAAGAAGTAAGTGAGTACTTGCAAATGTCCCAAATATAATCTTCCAAAGTTCTCTCAATTCAGCCACGATTCTTTTGGATTAGAAAATTGTGATGTTATTCTGCCAGTGAAATAAACTGATAGAGGGAAACCAGAGATTATAGATTAGTTAGCCTAACAGCTGTTTTCAGGAATTTACTAAAGTCTAAGCTGAAGATAGGACAATTCAACACCATAAAAATATTCAGCTGATCATACCGAGCCAGCATGGGTTTGGAAAGGTAGATTGTGACTGACAAACCTGACTGTTTTAATCAGTTTTTCAAGGAATTCAATGGGCAGAGTGATGTGTATGGATATTAGAATGCATTTGATAAAATTCCTTATAACAGATTGTTAGCTATAGTTGAAGTTGACAGAATTGAAGACAAGCTATTGACTCACTTAGGAAACCAATTGCATCAGGAAACAGAGTAAGAATAATGTGCAGAATTGGCAGAATGTGATGAGAGGTATATTGAGAGGATTTCTGTTGGTATATTTATTAACACTTGGATAATGGGATAGAAAGCTAAATTTATCCGATTTGCTGATCATGCAGAGAGAGAAGGCAATTTACTTTTTATTAATTTACAGGACATATGCCTTGCCGGTTGGCCCAGCATTTATTGTCTGTCCCTTATGGCTCTCCATTTCAGGAGGCATTTGACAGTCAACTACATTGGCCTGGACCACATGTACGACAGACCGGCTAAGGAAAGCAAATTTCCTTCCCTAGAGGGCATTAGAGAAGCAGATTTTTTTAAAAACAACAGTAGTTTCATGATGATCATTAGACTTTTTAAATTCCAGATTTTGTAGAATTCAAATTTTACCATCTGCCATGTTGTGATTTGAACCCGGGTCCTCAGATATTGCGCTGGGTCTCTGGATTACTAGTTCAGTGACAATACCACGATGCTATCACCTTCCTGAGGTGTAGATGGAAGCATAACATTACAAAGAGATAGTGATGGATTAAGTGAATGGACAAAACCGTGTTGAATTAACTTAAATGCTGACAAATCTGAGTTAATCCACTCTAACTGTAAAAAATGGTGAATGAATGGTGGTCCAAAGAGTCTTAGGGATCCAGGTATAGAGATCATTAGAATGTCATGAACAGGTCCAGAAAATGATCAAAAGTGCTGATGGGATGCTGGACTTTATATCAGGATGACTAAAATGCAAGAGGTAAAAGTCATGTTTTGGCTGTACAAAGCTCTGGTTAAACCACAGCTGGGTATTGTGAGCAGTTCTGGGGAGGATATACTCGCTCTGGAGGGAGTGCAATGTAAATTTACCACAATATCAACTGGACTTCAAGGGTTAAATGACTAGGAGCAATTACACAAACTGGAGTTGTATTTCCTGAATTTAGAAGCTTAAGGGGTGAATTGATTTAAGTTTGCAAGATATTAAGAGGAACAGATTGGGTAAATCGAGAGAAACTGTTTCCATTAGCTTGGAAGTCAAGGAATAGCAGCAGAGCAAAAAAAATAGAGGCAGATCTTTCAGGGGTGAAATTACAAAATATATCTTCACACAAAGGGTGGTAAAAGTTTAGAGCTCTTTTCTGTAACTGGCAATTGATGCCAGATCAATTGTTACATTTATATGTGAGATTGAAAGTGTTTTGTTGAAAGTTGTTAAGGGATAAGAGGCAAGGGTGGATTCCCCAGGGGCCAGTATGAAGCACATTGCTTCTCTTAATGTATGTTCATGACTTAAACTTTGGTGTACAAGACACAATTTAACATTTGCAGCTGACACAAGACTTGGAGGTATGATGAACTCTGAGGAGGGTCATGATGGACTGCAAGAGGTTATAGATAGGTTGTCAGAACAGGTTGGGAAGAAAGACATAGTGATACGGAGGAAAAATGAGGGTCAATAATGTAAACTAAAAGTTACAAGGGTACTATTGTAAAAGTGGTGCATTAACAGAGAGGCCTGTGCACAAAGCATTGGAGATGGAAGGGCAGGTAAAGAAAGTGGTTACAAGGCAGACAGAATCCTGGCTTTATAAATTTAAGCGTACAGTACAGAAACATGGAAGTTGGGTGCACCTTTATACAACACTGGATATCTGTATTTTAGAAAGGATATGAGTGCTTTAGTGGGAGTGTGAAAAAGATTCATGAGAATGATTGCAGGTATGAGGAATTTCAGTTAACTTGTTGATAAATTGGGAAAGCTTTGAGTTAGCAACAGCGTCCTGAGCATGTTAGCACTTCTGCCTCACAGTGCCAGAGAAGTGGGCTGCGATTTTCCCATCCCGTTTCTGTCGGGTCGGGGTGGGAGATGCACATTGCTGGTCTTGTTCTGGGATTTGCGCATGTGCTGGGAACACATTCGCATCTCCCAGACCCAGTGAACAGTTGTAGGCCAGATCATACTGGAAACCGACAGGAAGTCATTTAAATCTGTTTTTAATATGTTTTGAATGTCTTTTGAATGTAATTATTGGGAACTTACCAGTCCCGATTGAATTTCCCATCCCACCAGAAGTACTTCATACCATTACGGTTTAGACCAGCTCCTGATGCTGAGGGAACTAGCGAGAGACCCCCCCCGCAACTGGCAGCAAACAGAGAGTCTGACAGATCGGAGCTATTGCTCATGCTCAGAGTTCCAGAACTGTCAAACTCCAGTGTGAATAGGCCTCACACCTCACTTAAGTTTTTAGTGAGATTCACGATTGGGACCTCTGCAGTGCACAGAGTAGAGAGATTTGGGTGAGAAGTTGAACTGACAAAACAGTTGGGATCTAGTACAGTTTTTCCACTAATTCAGTGCTTTTGGGAAAACCAAGGTCCTAAGTTCAATTCCAGCCTTTGGTGACTGTGTGGAGTTTGCACATTCTCCTGTGTCTGAGTGGGTTTCCTCTGGGTCCTCTGGTTGCCTTCCACACTCCAAAAATATGCACGTTAGATGGATTGGCTGTGTTAAATTGCCCCTTAGTATCCAAAAGTTAGAGGGGATCAATGGGGTAAATCTGTGGGGCTATGTGAACTGAACTGGTTAAGTGGCTTGGAGAGTTAGTGCAGACTAAATGGGTCAATTGGCCTCCTTCTGCACTCTAGATATTATATAGGGGTTATGTTACAGAGATGTCACTTGCTGAGAAAGGATAGCTGGTTAGTATCACAGAAGACAACTCCAGCTGCCCGTTAGTCTTATCTAAAAGTTGTTAATAATCAGCATATAAATAAATGTTTTTGAAATAAAAGCCATTGCCTCCAGAGGGATAACTTGTTGAATAAGAAGCTAATGAATCCCAAAGCAAACCCATGGTGACATGGGTTTTCCTTAGAGATTTGATCAAGGTGTTCAAAATTAAGTGTGGCCTTGACGATATGGTGTTCCTATTGGCAGAAGACTGTGACCCAAAGAACACAAATTTAAAGTAATTGGCAAAAAGAATCAAAGGAAAATATGGAAAAATCTTTGAGACTATGATTTGGAATGACCAACTGAAAGGATGATAGTATGGATTCAACTGTGACTTTCAAAAGAGAATTCAATAAGTGCAGGGGTATGGGGAAAAAGTGGGAGAGTTGGGCTGGCTAAACTGCTCTTGCAATGGGCTGGTCTGGGTTAGACAAATAGCTTCCTGTGCGGTGACCAATCTATGATTCTATTGTATTCTCATGTTCTAAATGGAGGTAAGTTGCAGAGCTGCTAAGGTCCCATTGCATCATGGAAATAGTTTGAGGGGCTGAATGATTTATTCCTCTCCCTACATTATTATCGCTTAGTGTGAGACCCCCTCAGTCTGTAATTTTCCTGTCAGTTATTCCCTAGTGAGTGTACTGGCCAAAGTGGAGCTGTGACAGAGACACTTAGACAACAAGTTGATTTGCTGAGGAATTGCAGCATCTGAACAACCTTATTCATTGGCCATAACTACTGGAAACTGTAAAGAAATATTTGCATTTCTGGAGAATTTTTCAGAACTCCAGAACGATCCACAATGCTTTACAGCCAATTGAGTATTTTTTTAAAGTATGTTCACTATGTAATGTAGAGAACTCAATAGCCAACTTCCACACAATGATCTGTATTAGAGATGTTGGTTTAGAGATAGATACTAGCCTAGGGGCTGCTCTCCCTGCTCTTCTTCAAAATAGTGCCATGGGATATTAAAAGTCTGCTGAGAGGACAAATACTATTTCAATTTAACAGCTCATTAACAGCCACCGTCACCTCAAGGGGGACAACAATCATTTGTTAGGTGTAGATCATTAGGGCCAAGTATCCATAGGAGTTCCTGCCAGGAAGGAGTTAATGGATGGGATTTTCCAATCTCACTGGCCCCAAAACCGGAAAATCCCACCCATGGTCAACAGACCTTTCCATGGGCAGACCCTTGCCTGCCCCGATTTCTGTGGTGGCCAGGAAGGCAAAAGTCTTTGAAACATATCAAACCTGAGGAATTGTGACTGAGTGGATGTGGAAAAGAACAAAGAAGAACAAAGAACAAAACAGCACGGGAAATAGGCCCTTCAGCCCAACGAGCCCACGCCGCCACCCCGATGTTCCCACCTCTACCCGCGATCCCTGTCCATGTTTATAGATCTATGGATTAAAACCAAATTTGAGACAATTTAGGGAGAATTTGTTTTGCCAATTAGCCTAAGAGCACATCTTTGGGATGTGGGAGGAAACCGGAGCACCCGGAGAAAACCCACGCAAGCACAGGGAGAATGCGCAAACTCCCACAGACACAGGCCCAAATCCATGTATCTGCACAGCACAGCGATAGTCACTGAGCTGTCGTGTTGCCCATCAAATGGTCCAGGTCAAGCGTACACTAACGACGTGAAGCACTAGGATGCTCTCGAAAAAGATCCAAGAGCAGCCCTCTCACGACCCATCGCATGTATGCCCCTTGTTAGACAACAAGGTGGACCAAAGCACCTGTAGGATAAAAACAAGTACATCAATATCATCATCTATTTAAACACTTCCCAGGGACTCCCAAGGCTCATGATCCCTATTTTAAATCAGTTTTCTATACCCCTCCATTCCCATTCTGTTCATTTGCCCATCTAAGCATTTCTTAAATAACTCCAGAGTACCTGCCTCCACCACTTTACTTGGCAGCGCATTCCATACCCCCACCACCATCTGTGTGAAAAAACTCCCTCTAGCATCCAAATTATACCTTACCCCCCTCACCCTAAGCCCGTGACCCCTTGTGTTATTTGAGTCCATCCTAGGAAAAAAACTTAACCCTGTTTACTCTATCTATCCCCTTCATAATCTTGTACACCTCGATCAGATCTCCTCTAAGTCTACATCTTTCTAAGGAAAACAGTCCCAATTTGCCTAATCTCTCCTCGTAACTCAGACCTTCCATACCAGGCAGCATCCTGGTAATCCTCCTCTGCACTCTCTCCAGAGTCTCCACGTCCTTCTGGTAGTAGGGCGACCAGAACTGGACACAGTATTCCAAATGAGGTCTAACCAACGTTTTATACAACTGCAACATTAAAGGCCAGCTCTTGTACTCTATACACCTTCCTATAAAGGCTAACATACTATATGCTTTTTTCACAACCTTCTCCACTTGCTCTGCCACCTTTAGAGACTTGTTCACCTGCACCCCCCCACCAGGTCCCTCTGCGTTTCTACACTCTTAATAAGTCTACCCTTTATCATATACCCCCCCTACATTTTTTTCTCCCGAAATGCATCACTTCACATTTATCAGGATTAAATTCTATCTGCCATCTGTCTGCCCAAGCTACCAGCCTATGTCCTGCTGCATCGCCTGACAATGCTCCTCACTATTCGCAAATCCAGCCATCTTTGTATCGTCTGCAAACTTGCTGATCTCTCCACTTACTCCCTCTTCCAAGTCATTTATATATATTACAAATAAGTTGTAATCTTCTGTGGGAAAACTAAGGGTCACTGGTTAAAAACAAGGGATTGCCTCTTTAGAACAGAGATCAGGCAAAAGCTTTCTCAGAATAATATGAGTCTTTGGAATTTTCTTCCTGAAAAGGTGATGGAAGCAGATTCTAAAAATTTTTAAGGCAGAGGTGGATAGATTCTTGGTGAGCAAGCTAAGGAGGAGGGTGGGGGAATTGATAGATTATCTGAAGGAGACAGGATGCAAATCCAAAGTTACTATTAGGTCAGCTATAATCCTATTAAGTGGCGGGACAGGGTCGAGGGATAATTGGCCAACTCCTGATTCTTGTATGTTCAAAAAAAAGGGTAGGAGTGAAAGCTGGTAGAGAACGGGAAATGATTCAGTCAACTAAAAGTGAGTGAGAGTGTTTTAATGAGAGAAAAATACTTTTTAAATGCACGTTGTGCCTTTCAGATCGTTAAGAAATCCCAAAGTTCTTTATAGCTCTTAGAGTTTATTTACTTTTGAAGTATAGTTCCTATTGTGCCGTAAAAGTGTAATCCTTTTAATTCTCTTTATATATTAAGCATATGTTAATCTGATTAGAGAGTACAGCATGCGACAGTATACTGTTCTGGGTACAGAAATATTTCCACGCCTCTTTCAAACATTCATCACAGGCAACACTCAACATTTGAAAGAAAAAGGCCCTTCTGGTGGTGGAAGTTTCATTTCACCAAGAGTGTATAGAACACATCAGTAACCTTGTCATGCCTCACTGAGATTTCAGATGTGCTTCCACTAGCTGTCTTACATGGACTAGTGTCACTGCCCGAGAGAACAGATCTACTTTTATTGATGTCATAGTCTCTTCCTGAACCAACTGCTTGGACAGTTGTTTGGCACCTTCCTCTGAAAAGCTGTCAGTTAGTGAGGCTTTATTTGTAAGGATCATTAATTGACACATCGAGACGATTTAATTTGGAGGTCCATCGAGGGAGGATGGAAACAATCCTGACATCTGCGCTCCATTTTCCCCCCAAAGTGCTACAAATATCTGGTGAATACAAAAACTACAAGCCTGCTGGTTATCAAACTGAATTCTCTCTCTCGCTGTATGGTTTGAGCATTGTCACTTTCTGTCACGTCCCTATGTCATTATTATTTCGGCTGGTTACTGGGCACAGAATGCACTAAACTTTCAGTGATAGTTTTTAAACAGGTAGCATTGTTCTGCTGCCCTCAAGATAGAATCTGAAGTGGCAATAGTTCGCCATTTAAATATGATGATCTGCAATTGGGCATTTCTCTGCATGTCAAGCATGTGAACTTCTTACGTCATGACCAAACAAGTGTCAATTTTCCAGCCGCCTTATTATAATTCAGGCTGGAAAAGAGAACTCTGCCAATTATTTGTGAAATCCAAAACTCCAACCTTGAGGGTTAGAGCAGGGTATGGTTGATAGATGCCAGGTGAGGTGCAGTGCAGGGTCTTTTCTCTGCTGCCATTGACGTTTATTTCTCGGCAATGCCTGTTGCAGTTCTAGTATTTTCCTCTGATCAGAGGTGGAAATCATGAAGCTTGGATTTCTTTGTGACTCTCTTTGAATTTTAACTCCTGTCAGTGTAAAACTTCTTTGTGGCTAAAATTAGGACAGGAAAATAATAAATTGGGCATATTATGTAACATTAACTGTTATTGAAACGTGTAATTGCATGTGACCCTAATACAATTCAGTATTTCAGCTTCTGATCCAGGCTGTTCCCTCCATCTGTTAAATACATCTCATTCCTCCTTGGCTGTTACCTTTCCCAGGGCCTTCACTGCCGGCATACAACTAGACCTCTTGGGGATGGGGAGGTGCGTTGATGGGGAGGCAGTTTAGTATCTGTGTGTGGTACTAAATTCTCTGAATTGATGTCAGTTCTGGGTGTCTGTTAAAGGTCTGGACTTCTGCATGAGTGAACCTCTGCACATGTGCAGTTATGTGTTGGTGGCCATTTTGCCTCACCATGTTGCATTGGCAGGAGACACATATTTTCAGGAATTTAATTTTGTTTTCATTCAGCAGCAATAGCTTTCCCCCACTCCTATTAACGACTGACAAGATACTTGGACTGCTTCCAGTACATCAGGCTTATTATCTATGCCCACTCACTCTGAGACAAATCAAGAACCCATCTCCTTTGAATTAACAGACTTCATCATTTCACAATAGCAATCCTTTAATGCCATTAGGAACTCTATCTCTCTGCAGTTCTTTTTCTTCACTCTAATCATTTTCTGAAACTCTGAACTGACCTTACATTTACTGAACTTGTTCTGGAAAATTTTCAGGGATGTTTTCAGCAACTGTATGTTGACCCTGGCAAACGGTAACACAGTTTCCTATCTCACATTCATTTCTGCTGGTTCTCAATCTGTCAGTTGATTCTTTTTTTCAGCACAAGTGATATAAGCTGAAGTGACTAAGCACTACATTGCTGCCTAATTTGATTGCATTTACTGGAGTGGCACCCAATCTGATAAAAGTTGAAGCATTAAATTCTCATTCTTATGTTCAAATTCCTCCATGACATCTACCCTGCCAATCTCTGTGACTTCCCTCGAAGATCCCTGTGCTCCTTCAATTCCAACTTGTTTCCCTATTGTTGATGGTAGTGCCTTCATCTCACTCTGGAATTACCCTTCCTCCCAAACTTCTTAACCTTTCTACTTCTCTGTCCTCCATGAAGACATGCTTACAAAGCTATCTCTTCGCCAAGCTTTTCATCATCTGTCCTAACCTCCTATGTGTCTGGCTAAAGTGCTTTGGGCTGTTTTGCAATGTTAAAGGAACTATATAAATGCAACCAAAAGAGAAACTACTGGAAAATCTCAGCAGGTTTGGCAACATCTGTAAGGAGAGAAAAGAACTGACATTTCGAGTCTAGATAATCCTTTGTCATCAGGACAGCTTTGATAAAGAGTCATCTGGACTTGAAATGTCAGTTCTTCTCTCTCTTTACAAATGCTGCCTGACCTGCTGAGATTTTCCAGCATTTTCTCTTTTGGTTTCAGATTCCAGCATCCGCTGTAATTTGCTTTTATATAAAATCAAGTTGTTCTGATTTTTACTCTCATCAGATGCCTGATACCTGTCATTGGTGATAAGATCATGACAGGTATCAGGCATCTGAAGACGGTAAGAAACTGATCTTTCTGCTTTTGAACTTTTGGGCCAACTAGATAGACTGAACTGTCCTGTTCCAGTCCTATACACAGCACTGTTGACATGTTCTGGATCACCCTCTTTGTGGAGTCTATCAATGGTAGTCTCTTTCCAGAATCCTCACAATAATCAGTGATACCAAAAGGAACAAAGACTGCCAGAGTGACTGGAAAGTGATAGATCTCCTCTGAAGGTTCCAAGTAGGAGAAACAATCAATGTTTATCGTCTCTAAATATTTCAAAATGTTTGACTTTGTTGAAAGTTTTTTTTAACCTTTGGTGATTCTGTGAGTACATCTTTGGAATGACAGGTATAGGCTGTACTGGAGCAGTGGACAAACGTAACATGGGGACACTATTAATTTAAGCAGAGGGTTCTTTGAATATCATCACCAAAAGTAAAGTGATCGGCTAAAGAAACTGACAAGGTGAACACTGATCTTAACATTAGTTAGCACCTCCAGGACAAAAAGAACAGACCCTTTCTGAACTGTAGCCTCATGAGATAATGTACTGTCACTTTCACTCACACTGAGATGGCAAAATGATCTCTTAGAACAGACATGCCGTCTTCAGAAAAGAAACAAAACAGCAAGTACACTGAAGCTTAGGTGGCTGATACCATCATGTTCAAGAACGCCTTAACAATTAAACATAGTGCTGAGAAGCACTATGAATAGAGATCACTTTGCACAACAGACTGAATCCTTTTACCCTCCCCACTATCCATTGCCCACATACTCCATTCTGCAATTACCCCAATGCCAAATACCTCTCAATCCAGTTGCTTCACTGTCCAAATTATTCCACTGTGTAGTCATTCCACTCTCTCGCAATCCCAAAGTTGCCTGGCCTCATACACCAATGCTATATTAGTGTGTTACTTTCTCTTCTCTGCCCCATCAAATCAAGGTTGTGTCTCTCATTGTTCTTTCATTCTACTCTCCTATTCTTCAGTGCCCTGTCACCTTACAATCCCATCACCTTGTTGTCTGATCATTCCATGATCCAAGCACCTACCTGTTCTATTATTAGTACACTATCTAGGGATGCCACTCTAATGTGACCAAATTCTTGAATGGGCATTGTTTCACCATCTTGGGAGATTGTTTTATATGCTTGTACTGTTAATAGCAATGTGTTAAGCGTTCCCAAGTTATTGGCATATTGGGTGGCGTTTAATGCCCTCCCCCAACTGATTCTGAGTGTGGGGGAGTATTTAATTGTGGGTGGGGATCATGTTGCATATCTTTCTGTCCTGATTAAATTTCCTGCCCATGCTGCCAATTAAGGTCCTTATCCAAAAAGGGCCTGGGTATCCACCCAGTGCAGACAGGGAGACTTGCCATGCAGGAAGCCTGGTAAACTCAAAAGTGCTTACACTTTTCTGGTGTATGGGGATGGGCATTCAGCATCTACTCAGGGGACCAGGCATTGAGGAGAGAGATGGGGCACTGTGATACCAACCTGTTTTCCCCACATGGCCCCCTAACTTATCACCACCCCCTATCTGTCTTGTGACCTGAGTCTCTTGGCAATCTTAGGCCCCACAGGATGCTTCACTGAAAGCTGTCACTGCTTCGCTGGCACGACTGGCCAACGCTCAGCTGTCAACATCTGGAGTGGAGGGACAGGGATTTCTAACCCCAGTGTCCTTGATGCCTGGGAAGACCCACTGTTGCATGTAAATCAGTGGGCCTTCCTAAAAGGATTCTCCAATTGAAGGCCAAGATCCTCATTGCCTCCATTAAATGCCACCCTCTGTTTGGAAGCTTCCTAAAGTTAACTTCTGAAAGTCACATTACAGCCACAGAGTGTGTCAGCCTATTACCATGATGCACACAATAGTGAAATTAGGTATTCTGTACTAATATGAAATAATTTTGTATTAATATGAAATTTTGTATTAATATGAAATAAAGATAACTTTGTGTTGATGCAAATTGTGTTTTCTGGGTTACAGCAATGGTTTACCAGACTATTTAATGTATTTAAAGAACATTGACAAGCAGCACTTGGCAGTCAATGGTGTGCTAAAAGCTCATCCAGTGTGAATAACTCAATAACTGTGTACCAATTTTCAATTTGTGAATGTTTCAGTTTGTTTTATAGGTCCCCTGCTTTAATCAGTTCTACACCAGCATAAAACATGCTTCAACATTCATTACATTGAGATATCATGCTGGGCAGAAGTAATTGCCTGAAGCGAAACTACTAGTCCATTCATTTGGATTTTGGATGTCTACTTAAACTACCCTGTCAAACAATATACTGTTGGTTCAAACATTTTATTGAAGTAGTGTTAGGCCAGTGTCGCATCAAAGTAAAACAAATCTCATTTGTCGTCCGCTTTTCCTTGACTGTGCCAACAGATTTTCCTTCTATGATAGCGTGGCCCCTTTTAAAGGGTGATCCTTCATGGGCCATGTGTCCAGGCCACAGCCAATGGAGTGCACGCGCACAAACCTGGGGCAATTGTGAATGAGGGCAAACATTCCTGGGTTTGGAGGATTTCAGTTGGAATCAATGCATTGTTAGGAATAGCCTTGTATAGTTGTGCTGTTAAACCTTTTATTATAAATATCTTTTCTTATCAATAAATCCTTTTGTTAGTTATGTGCCATATCAAGTCACTTCAAGTTATTAAACTGGCAATGAGGAAAACCAAAGACGTCATCAAAAGTCCACAGAACCAGGGGTTTGATTCCTGGCATGGGTCACTGTCTATGTGAAGTTTGCACATTCTCTCTGTGTCTGCATGGATTTTTTCCAGATGCTCTGGTTTTTCTTCCCACAGTCCAAAATGTGCGGGTTAGGTGGATTGTCCATGCTAACTTTCCTGAGTATCCGGGGGACTAGCCGGGGTAAATGCATGGGGATAAGGCCTGGACGGGATTGTGATCGGTGCAGACTCGATCGACCCAACGGCCGTCTTCTGTACTGTAAGATTCTATGATTCAAGATCTCCTATGTAATTATCAAGGAGGTATTCCAGAGGGAACTTGGTCAGATAAAAGGGTCAGATTAAAGCTAAATATTTTTGAACCCTGAGGCTATGCCTAGATTTTTCAGAGGTTGCCCAGTGCTCTCTGCCTTGCGTCAGAGTAGAAGTCAAACTGAAACAACTGGAAGATTTGGTCATCACAAGCCTGTGCAGTTTTCAGAACGCTCATTGTTCCCTTCCTAAAACTAGACTGTATGCTGAGGATCTGCAGAGACTACAAACTAACAGTAAATAGGGGAGTCCAGCTAGATAATTATCAAATTCCCAGGAGAGAGGACCTTTTTGCTAAATTAACAGGAGGCCTCAAATACATTGAGCTAAATCTTGCTAATCAACAGTTTGAATTGGAAGAAGACGCCAGAAAGTTAGTTGCAATAAATATCCACAAAAGGTTATATCAGTACACCCGACTGCCATTGAGTCTTGTCAGCCTATGCCATTTTTCAGTGTACTACAGAAGCCTGTTACAGGGAATCCCCAAAATGGTGACATACTTGGACAATGTCCTAATTACAAGAGTGCTTCCTGAAGAATATAGTGCAAACTTGGAAGAGATCCTTAAGAGGTTTAAGGAAGCTGGTATATGGTTGAAACAGGTGAAATGTGTTTTTAAGCTGAGGAGGTTGCGTATCTTAGTTTCAAAGTGGATCAAAGATAAGTTGAAAGCTATTAAGATCGTGCCAATGTCTAGGAATGTGATAGAACTGAAATCATTCCTCGGAATGGTCAATTTCTGTGGAACTCTCCTGCCAAACAGATCAACAATTCTGAACCCTATACAAAATTTCAAAAAAGTATCAGCAATGGAAGTGGGGCATCTTGCAGAACAAAGTTTTTGTCAAAGTCAAACAATTTACCATCATCATCACTGTTCGTACACTGACTCATCATTCGTGACACTTGCCATACGGCACACGAGCGATTCTGTCCCACAGAATGGTGGATTGGGTGGAGAAAACAATTGCATTTTCTTCAAGGACACTATCAGATATTAAGTAAAAGTACTCACAAGTTGGTAAAGAAAACATAACATTTCACCAATAATCTATGGTCAGCATTTCACTATCATGTCACACCATAAACCATTGTTGGGGCTCTTCCAGGAGGATAAGCCTGTACCAGGATACAGAGATGGTCCTTGCTGCTAGCAGCACACAGCTATATCCACCAACAAAGGCTGGGAACACAGGTATCAAATGTAGGTGCACTAGGCTGCCTCCCATTGCCATAGACCATACTGTCACTGCCTGATCTGGTTCTGCACTTGCTGGATCCCTTGCCTGTTTTTGCAGCCCACATTAAGTCATGGACAGATAGGTACCTGTTGTTGTTGAAAGTCAAGAAAATGGTAATGACAAGGTGGCGCTTTGACAAGGCAGAGCAAATGAAGCCATATTTGCAATGCAGAAACTAGATAACCTGCGAAGATGAAGTACTACTTGGGGCCTTTGTAGAATTATACAGACAGAAGATGGTCAATGGAAAAACAACTATCCAATTAATTCCACTTTTTCATTTGTTTTCCTATACTCCTGCAGATTATTCTTATTGCTATCCTCTGCAACTTTGAAAGTTACTACTGAATGTGCTTCTATTACATTTGCAGGCAATATCTTCCAGTTCATAAGTTGCAAAATAAAATGTTTTGGTTCCTTGGTATCTTTGTCAATTATCTTAAACCTATATCACCTGAATACTGACCTCTGTGAGTGGAAACAGTTTCTCCCTCTCTATCTGTCATTCCGAGACAGCAGATTTGCTGGGACAAATAACTACTGGCAGCAGCATTCTGTCAAAACACCCCAATAAATCTCTGCTTAATCTTCCTTGCCCTAAAACCAATCACCCTAGTTTCCTATCGTTTCCACATAACTGAATTCTCTCATCCCTGGTAGCATTCTGGTGTATCTCTTCTGAACCGTCTTCATCTTTTCTGAAGTGTGGGCCCAAAATTAGACATAATAGCCCTGATTTAAAATCAGTGCAAGTGGTGGTTTTTGAGGAAGTTAAAATCATGCCCAATACCTCAGTCGAGATCCAAGCAATATTTATAAAGCTTTATTTTAATTACCTCCTTATTTTTGTATTCTATGCTTGTATTTATTAGGTCATGGATTATTTTTATAAACAGCCTTCCCAACTTGTCCTGCCATCTTGAAAAATATGTACATGTGAAGATTATAGGACATCCCCTTTGAATACCTTCTCCACATTCGTACAAAACTTTTTATCAAATCTTTTCCCTCATGGGCCTATACAAGGAACAGACAACAAATATAGAAGGAAAAAGGTCAAATAGGACATTATCATGCCTTTTATTTTTTGAAACTCTTCAGTACATCAGCATAAATGTTCTTGTTTTTGTGAAGTCTGTGGTGTTGATTCTAGTAATGGACACTTCAAATATCAAACACTTCACGTCTCACCAAACACTTGCTAATCCAGTATAGCACTGGTTTGGTACAAAGTAAAGGTTCTTCTACACAGCCCCATCAAACATTCCCAAGGAAATACAGTATGGTTTAGATACTGTACTGAGCTACACTGTACTGAACCACACTTTATTGCATTGTATCAGATTGTATTGCTTTGCATTGTACTATCCTACACTATATTGCACTCTGCTGTATAACACTGCCGAAGGCTATCCAACATATATAGTAGTGTTCAGTCCCATTGATATCAATACACGATTTATATTTCATTCTACCAAATGATTATGCACACCAATAATTACTGAAAAATAAAATTTTTGATTCCAAATTATTTTCAATCCATTTATCTTTGAAACCAGTTGAATTGAAAATGCACGATCAGGAATGTGAATGATATTCACCCCAACAGTGCACATTTTTAAGATATTCCTTCTCTCTTCTATAACTTAACTTTCTCCCCACGCCATAGCTTCTCCCTTCTCTCTCACTGTGCCTGAGCACCATTTCAGCTTTGGAGCAGGAGATCAGAAAAATCTAGCAAACTGTTTACAGCTCTGTGAGAAGATCTGGTTCACAAATCATTTTTGCCTCATTGTAATTTGCTTTGTCTCCACTCAGCGCCTTACAGGCAGATTGGCAGGCCTGAGGGGCCGGGTTGGAGGGGCCGGGTTGGGGGGGCGGGGGGTCCTCATGGTGAGGGACATCCCACCTTCTACGGAACAGTTCCCAGTGCAATGGGTTCATCTGTTAGTTCCTACAAGTAATAAAGAAAGAGCATCTCTTACTGATTCTGAATGGTTTCTTCGAACACCTCTTATTGACTTGAGTTTATCTGGCACAGGATGTTCAATACTTACTCCTGACATGGGAGTGTAGGCAGGAGGAGGGCTGTGTCCTGTTTGGCTCTGGTGGGAAGAATGGAATGATGATTACATGAGTGGCTACATGAATGGCACAATGGATGCAATGAATGAAAATGAACATCAAAGAAAGAAAAATGCAATGTCTACACAATGGAACAACAGTTATGAAATTCAATGCACTTACTAAGTTAATGAAATGAACACCATGATTTTTCAGTTTCAACTAACAAGTAATGCCCTATAGGGGATTGCTGGTAAAGCTCATTTCAGTTGTTCAGTATCTGGGATTTACCAAATCTCATGTTCACCTATTATGTGCCTGTGAACCAATTCTCCCAGATTTTTCTTCCCAACGTTCTTCCTTCACTTCTCGTGTGGTGAACCCCCACCCTCATGACCACACTAACCAAACTTCAACCATGAATGCAGGCAAGGCAATTGCTGTCAATTCCAACATGTCCACACATATGTATACACACAGGCAGAGCAATCACATTAACATGCACACACATGCAAAGATGTATGCATGCGCATGTATACATGCACGCTGCACTCATGCACAAAAAACAAGCATGGGCACACTCATGCATGTGCACTTACAAATAAGTACACTTGTGTGGCATAGGTGTATATATATATATATATACACACACACACACACCTCATTTTCATTTAAGAACTTTGAGATCAACTGTAATACTTTCAAAAGCACCCAACTGAAAACAGCAAATTCAAGGGAGCTCTCAAATAGTGACTTGAGATGGGACCTCTTATGGCACAACCTGTATAAGTTTGTTCTTAACCACGTTTATAATCAATCCCACATGTTCTGTGTCACCAATGAATTCAGCACTTGTAGATTTTTTTTTCCCCTTGCCATTATAAATGTTCACTTTTTTTTGTGCCAATTGGTTCATTTCCTCCTCCAACTCCAACAATATGTTGTTGGGAATTGGCATGTCCTGTGCCTTCTCCATTTAACCACTGGATTTTAACAGCAGCATCTAAGATCCACATTTTCACTAGCAATTGTTAGACAAATGATCAAGGGAGGCTTGCCGATATTTGTTGTACTGCAACCAAATGAAACACTCTGCTGCTCCCCTGAATGAGATCAGTTAAACGAACACAGAGCAGGAAAGCAATCTACCAGCTTGCTGGTGTGTAAAGCTCAGTTACTCACAAGATGAATTGGCTGTGCCAGCAAAGGACCAACATCAGGATATTTTGATAAGGTACACAGCAAAAATACTTCCCAAGGCTGGAGCTTTCCAGCTCTTTATGCTGGCAAGATCTGCTGATCCTGCTGACGGCATATCCCTGCATCAGGTTTCCCAGCAATGTTAGGTGGAGTCCCAATAATGGAAATCCCATTGATAGTGGCGGAACCAGAAGATCCCATTCCCAGCCAATGGCAGGCCACCTCCTGCCATGAGAAACATGCCACTGCAAGGCCAGAGAATCCCACCCAATGTGTTATAAAAGAAATCCATGCTGTGTTCTTCAGCTGGTGTTCTTTTTTGGTTATTTTTAAAATGGACTTTCTGCTGAAACCCAACAAGATAGCTGATACAAGTCACATATCACAGGATTGCCCCTTTGTTACAGAAGTTTCCATTTTATCCATCTGTATTGCCCTGAAAATGGCAGCACAGGTGGATAGGGTGGTTAAGAAGACATACAGTGTGTTTGCCTTCTTCGGACGGGGCATCAAGTATAAAAGTTGGCAAGTCATGTTACAGCTGTATAAAAACTTTAGTTAGGCCACATTTGGAATATTGTATGCAGTTCTTGTCACCACACTACCAGAAGGATGTGGGTGCTTCGGAGAGAGTGCAAAGAAGATTTACCAGGATGGTGCCTACTCTGGAAGGTTTTTGGTATGAGGAGAGGTTGGATAAATTCAGATCGTTTTTCACTGGAAAGATAGAAGCTGAGGGTGACCTGATAAAAGTCTACAAAATTATCAGAGGCACGGTGAATAGTTTTTTTTCTTAGAGTGGAAGAATTGACTACAATAGAACCCAAGGTTAAGGTGAGAGGTGGTTAAGTTTAGGGGAGACATGCGGGGAATTTTTTCACACAGGGTGGTGGGTGCCTGGAACGCACTGCTAATGTAGGTGGTTGAAACAGGCACATTAACAATGTTCAAGGTGTACCTTGATAGACACATGAACGGGAGATGAACAGAGGGATAGACACCGCATTTTGGCACAGGTTTTGTGGGCCGAAGGGCCTGTTTATCTGCTGTATTGCTTTTTCTGTTACAAGAACAGAAGAATCCTTCTCTCATAGTTGTTGAATCTCACACTCAATTGTAAGGACGCAATAATCATGAAATAGGGACTTATAGTGATTGAAACTTGTTATTCTTGTCAAGGTGTTAACAAAACTTTCTAGCATTTGGAATTGCCAAACGTCCATTTCAAAGAGGGACCATTGAGGAATAATGAACATCATTCACATCTTTGTCACAGAACTATCTGTGTCCTGAACTAATATTTATTTCTATTGTTCTTTTATTATTGTTATCCATAGCTATAAAAACTCCCTCTTTCCTACCTCTCCCATATTAGCACTCCTGCCTCAAGTTTGACTATGAATAACCTAACCTTCTGAGTTATTCATGACATGAGTTTGCTGCAAGTTATTTTTAAAAATAGACAACACAAACTGGGGATTTGGGGAAACATGCCAAAGCCCTAGTTAAAAATAATTTAAAATCATCTTGGCTTCTGGACAGATGAAGAGAGGATAAAGAAGTTACGTTGACCTCTCTTGCCCATAGTGCCCAGAACAAAACTGATTATTATAGTTCTGGAACCTCTGCTCTCTTGTCTCAAATTCCACATTTCTCCTCTTGCTTTATTGTGTGTCACTGGTTCCAGAAGGAAGTGCAATGAACCCTGGCATCATTATGCTGGCTACTTTCAAGATGTGGAGATGCCAGCATTGGACTGGGGTAAACACAGTAAGAAGTCTCACAACACCAGGTTAAAGTCCATCAGGTTTATTTCGTAACAAACACCACTAGCTTTTGGAGCACTGCTCCTTCGTCAGGTGAGTGGGGGAGTTCTGATCACAAACAGGGCATATGAAGGCACACACTCAGTTTACAGAATACTGATTAGAATATGAGTCTTTACAGCTAATCAAGTCTTAAAGGTGCAGACAATGTAAGTGGAGATAGCATTAAGCATAGATTAAAGAGATGTGTATTGCCTCGAGACAGGATGGTAAGTGAGATGTTGCAAGCACAGGCAAGTTATGGGGGTTACAAATAGTGTGACATGAACCCAAGATCCCAGTTCAGGCGTCATCATGTCTGTGGAACTTGGCTATCAGTTTCTGCTCAGCAACTCTGCGCTAATTCTAATCAGTATTCTATAAACTGAGTGTATGCCTTTATTTGCCCTGTTTATGATCAGAGCTCCCCACTCACCTGAAGAAGGAGCAGCGCTCTAAAAGCTAGTGGTGTTTGCCACCAAATAAACCTGTGGACTTTAACTTGGTGTTGTGAGACTTCTTACTGTCAAGAACCCAAGATCTGTTAGATGCTGCTGATCCATCCCATTTTGATTGGATATCCTGACATCAAAGAGCATGCTGAAGGAGAGGTGCAAGACTCTAAAGAAATGCAGCCTTCTCCCTAATTCTAGGCTGGGTCCATCTTTAACATTCAGCACAGCTCTGACAGGTTATGTAGAAACTTAAAAGTGTCAGTAATGTCCTAGCTATGTTAGGGGGTGTGGGTTTTGCACAAAGAGATGATGTAGTTTGCACACATAGGCCAAATTTTACCAGTACGATTCTTGGGTAGGCGAGGCTTGGAGAACGGCATTCTCCGTTGGCTTCGGGCAGACATGACAGTAAAATTCCACCATTTATTCACACTAACACAGAACAGGTTTATTGAAAGAGGTATAGCAGAATATAAAATTAAAAGTAAAACAGAAGCCCATTAACAGAAGGTGGAGAATCAGAGGACATCAATTTAAAGTGTTTTTACGTACAGCAAGTGGTTAGAATCTGCAATACACTGCCTGAAAGCGTGTCAGGGACAGGTTCAATGTTGGTTTTTTGATGGGAATTTTACAATTATCAGAACAGAAACAAGTTGCAAGGCTACATACAAAGGGCAGGGGAACAGGACTAGCTGAATAGCTATTACACAGAGTTGGCACTGATGTGAAGGGCCAGATGGTGTCATTCTATCCTGTAACCATTCTATGATTCTATACTGGTTCTCTTTTATGAATTCATCATGACTGGATGAGTTGGGCTGGTGGGGTAGGGGTGGGGAAAGAGGAGCAGATTGCTGTTTTCTTTGCATGCATGGCTGGAATGGTTTGAATGATGTTATGGATTGGTATAATAAAAACTGGAATGGTATGAATAAAAGTGTACACTGGCATACTGACCATGATATTAGAGACTGGCATGGTATGAATAATCATGCAGACAGGTTGTATATTGTCATGCCAAGAAAATGTGAAAGAAAATATATGTATAAAAATCTATATCCCAGCTACTTTATAAAGTTATTATTTTTTAAATAAATATACTGGACAATGGCTTTACATTTATTGAACTCGTTACTGGCTACAGCTCAAAACAAATTTCTAGCCTCCAGAAAACCACAGCAACCCTGTTATTTCTAGAGGAGCACAAACACCCCCAGTGATCACAGAAACCAAATTGCAAGGAAATGAAAAAGACACTTTACATTTCTCAATCAGGCTTTGGCCAATAGAGTCAATCTACCTGTGATGACAAAGGACTATGAAACCTCTAGTAAACATCAACAAACTCAGAAATCCAGACCAGCAATATACATCCTCTGTCCAAACTAAAGGTAAGAAGTGGGAATTATATTACAGCTCTTCCTCACTCCCAAGCTGCTAGAACCTATGTGTTTTGAAACTAAAAAAGGCAGTCTGTGATCCTCCATCAATCCAACAAAAGCAGAACCAGAGCTCTGTTCACATTTAAATGCCTTATACTCATCTGCATTTTGAGAATGTCTGAACCAGATCAGTGCCCACAAGGCCAATTCATTTCTATGTACTTTTCCCATCACGGAGGTCAGAGCTATGTGGAAAATGGATTACCCTGCATCTACTTCAGCCTGCTAACCTCTCTGAAGGAATCTTTGGACACTAAAGGGCAATTTAGCATGGCCAACCACGTGCCTTTCAGACTAGGGGTCAGTTGGACATTTTAAAAGCGATTCATACATTTTGTTAGGAAAGGGTATTTGGGGATTACGGAACAAAGGTATGTAGATAGAGTTAACATTCAGATCAATCACCACTTAATTGAGTGATGGAGTTGATTCAAACGGCTGAATAGCCTTCTCTTGTTCATATGCACATAGCCCGCATACAGTTTGTGAAAATGACGTGTGATCATAGGAAAACGTTTCACTGCACTAGTCCCGACATATTGTCAAGTTCAGCAGTTCTGCTTGAGGCTTTCTATCCATGATAGGCAAGAAAGTGTAGTGTTTCATAGGTACTCCTGGTTATTATATTAATGCCCGCATCCTTAGGGATTTTAAAAAAAGGGCAGCATGAACAAATTGGGCTGAAGGGCCTGTTTCCATACTGTATGACTTTGTCCTAATTTGCCCTAAGCCCTGTTGCTCACTGAGCAACATTGGCTCCCAGTTTACTAATGCCTCAATTTAAAAATTCACATTTTTGAATTCAAATTCCAAATGGCCTTGCCTCTCACTAACTCTGTAATCTCCTCCAGCTCCACAACTCTCTGAGATGACTGCAACCTTCTAATTATGCTCTCTTGCACATCCCTGATTTTCATCCTTTTTCCAGGCTCTTAGCCAGCTTGATCCCAAGACTTTTTTTGTGCTGCACAATTCCATGAGATGATAGCAATTTAAGAGGTACCATACTCTGTGCTATTTTTGCCAAAACAAGCAAAGCGTCCTATGATTGTACACAGGGTGCCCAACCATCCCTGATTTTATGGGACTATCCCATATTTGAGGTCACTGTCCCATGTGGAATGCTGCTGTTTTTCCGATAATTTGGTCCTTTAAATCTCATAAATGCGCAGTGCCCACTCTCCTCAAGTTGATATGTTGTTCCCTCCTCACACCTCCACTCCCACCCCTCTGCTCCAATGGATCCACAGGTGAGAGTGTCCCTTTAATGATGCAACATATCACCCAGGTTGAACAAAAAGTCTGTGCGCAAATCAGATAGTAATGGGAGTTTTGAGAATTCAAAAATAAAAAATGAGCCCTCCCCCTGCGGTTCCCAGCATCACAGGCTGGATTTTGCATGCCCCCGGTGAGCACATAAGAAAGGGCAGGTGCCCATCCCACGACCTTCCCATCATGCCTGTCCTCAGCTCACCCTCATAATATGGGAGGTAGGTGGGTGCTGACATTGGCAGCCCACCCTCCATATTTAAATAAACATTCGCCCATCAATCAGGCTTACTATCAAAGTAATTGACTTTGATAATAGGCTGTCAGCGTTATAAAATGTTTGACATGGATAGTTAAACAGGGGTGGCCAGCTTGATTTTTAAAATAACTTCTTGCAAGGATGGGAAGGAGTGGGGATGAGAGAGGGAATATCATTTAGGGGCTGCCCTTTCCTAACTAGTGGGCACTTCCCCAACCCTCCTCCCCAGATTAGAATCCCCTTTTCTTCCCACTAGCTTGCACCCCACTCCCAGCCCATGACTCCAGATGTACCTGTTTCCATGATCCAAAGGCTTTCTCCCTCCTTCTCTTGCAGTCCCAGCAGGAGTCATGAATACATTCTTGGTGCTGTCCATGTTTATAGAGATGTTGGCCAATCCAGTTGCTTAGCAGCTTCTGAAGGTGGGACTTCCTCCATTGTGTCCCACTTGGCCCTTGTTTAACCCATTTGCTGCATGCTATGGCTGTGAGGGCAGCCCAAACATGGAGTGGATAAGCTGCAGACTGATTTTGTTTCTGGGGAGCATGGGAAGGGAAGGATGGGCCTCATCCCTCCACCCCTCCCCCAAACCCCTGTTAGTAATGTTCAGCAGATGCCTTTCCTTCGCAAATTTGATTCACTCCTCGTGTTATCAAGAAATGGCTGAAGGCACTGAGTACTGCAAAGGTTCTGACAACATTCCAGCTTAAGAACGGTGCTCCAGAACTAGCCACACCCCTAACTAAGCTGTTCCAAAACAACTGCAACACTGACATCTAACAATGTGTAAAATCATCCAGACATGTTCTGTCCACAAAAATATGACAAATCCAACCTGACCAATTAGTGCTCTTTCAGTCTATTCTCCAGCATCAGCAACGCAACAGAAGATACCGTTAACACTTATACAGCGATAAACTACTCACTCATTCTGGGTTCCACCAGGGCAACTCAGCTCCTGACGTCATTACAGCTTTGGTCCAAACATGGACAAAAGAACTGAATTTCAGAGGTGGGATAACAGTGACTGCCTTTGACATCAAGGCAACATTTAAGTGACTTTGGCATTAAGGAGTTTGAGCAAAACTGGAGTTAATGGGAATCAGGGAGAAAACTCTGCTAGTTGGAGTCACACCTGGCACAAAGGAAGATGGTTGTGTTGCTTGGAGGTGAATCATTTCAGCTCCAGGACATCACTGCAAGAGTTCCTCAGCATAGTCCTTTAGGCCTGACCATACTTCATCAATGACCATCCCTCCATCATAAGAAGTGGGGATGTTTGTCAATGATTACACAATGTTCAGCATCATTCGTGACTCCTCAGATACTGAAGCAATCTATCCCCATATGTAACAAGATCTGAATAACATTCAGGCTTGGGCTACTAACTGGCAAATAACATTTACAGCAGAAAATGACCATCTTCAACGAGAGAATCTGACCATTTCCTCATAACATTCAATGTCAATACTATTGCTGAATCCTCCATGATCCTGGGTTACTACTGACCAGAAAGTGAATTAGATCCTGCATATAAATACAGTGGCGACAAGAGCAGGTCAGATATTCAGTATCTCATCTCCAACAATAGTCGGGAAGCTCAACACCATCCAGAACAGGGTAGCTTGCTTGATTGGCATCCATCCACCACTTTCAACATTTATTCCCTGCAAAACTGATACATGGTGCAACAGAGTGTACCATCTACAAGATGCATTGCAGCAACTCACTAAAAATCCTCTAACAGCACCTTCCAAACCCATGAACTCTACCATACAAATGACAAAGGTAGCTGATCTATGAGAGTGCCACCATTTGCAAGTTTCCCTACAAGCCGCACACCATCTGACTTGGAACTGCATCACCATTCCTATACTGTCACTGGTCTGAATCCTGACATTCCCTTTCTAACAGCATGGACTGCAGTGATTCGTGAAGGCAGCTCACCAGACTATTCCCAAAGCCATTTAGGTATGGGAAACAAATGCTGTGTCTAGCCAGTGACAACCACATCCTATTACTAAAAAGAAAATGAGGGAGGGAGGAAGTTCCACAGTTTTGATTTTCTAGGACAGTATCAGCTGTAGCTCAGTGACAGTACTGGGTCTGAAAGCCCTAGGTTCAATTCCCAGTTTATAGAATTAAGCACAAGATCGAGGCTGATAGTTGAGGAGAGTACTGAGGGAATGCTGTTTTATCAGAGATATTGTCTGAGATTTTCTGCACCCCCCACAACCCCATCACCACCACCACGACAAGCCTTCTGGTAGTGGAGGTGGCTCACCATTGGCAGGACTTTTCAGGCCTTTCAAAATCAATTTGTGTTGCTCGCCAACCACACAGCCAAGGAACCTGTCACAGGGTGTCACTTTCAGCGTGAATGGAAGATCTTGCCAAAGGGAAGGACTGGAAAATCTCAACTATTGTCTATTGGATAAAATATTAAACTGCACAATTTCAAAGAACAGCAAAGGCGTATCCCTAACAGCCTGGCTAATATTTATCCCTCAACTAACATCACTAAAACCTAGTCATTATCGCATGATTGTTTGCAGGACCCTACAATGTGTATATTGGCTGCCAGATTGCCAACATAACAACAGTGACAATATTTAATTGGCTCTAAAGTGCCTTGGGATGTCCTGAGGTTATGAATGGTGCTCTATAAATACAAGTCTTTCTTTCTTTCAGGCAGAGCGATGGCACGATTAAATGTGCTACTAACACTGTGAGAATGTAAGAGCAGGAAGTGCATGTAGGACAGGCGATTTGCATAATTTTTTTAACAAAATGTAAAATAAAACTTAAAGAAATGGCTTGTGTAAGTTTTAAACATGGGGAATGTCACATTACCCATCTCAGACCCTGACCTTATTAAAACACACATTAAAATACGGTAGGAAATGAGACATTGAACTACATCCGAATGCAGTTTGAGCTATTTTGCTGGAACACTGTAATTATCATCCTGCCAATCTGCAGGGATAATTGGCTTGTACCCTCTGTGGTGAAGATGTGCCCCTTCAATATAAGAGACTTGGTTTGATGATGATTACATTTGTGAATTACTCAGGAGATAGAGGATTTCAGGCTCCGTGGGAACTGCTGTCAGTAAGGCAGCCCAGCAACATCGCAACTGTGCGCCTTCTATTGAGGGGGTTGGTGGCTGGGGGGAAGCTTTGCTTGGAGATCTCTCTTCTCCTGACCACTTCAGTCATTTCCTATCAGCTGCCTCCAGCGGAACAGTAATTTAAACAGGGGCAAAGGGCAGCTATGAGGAAATGATGTCACGGGAAGACTTTGTCCAGACCCACGGAGTATCAAACAAACTTTCACTCAGAGTGGAGATTGGACACTCTGATTGGCAAAAGTTCACTCCCAAGTATTTAATGTGCACATACCATGGTAACATATTCCAAAAGAGAAAATGCTGGAAAATCACAGCAGCTCTGGCAAAGCTTTGACAAAAGGGTCATCTGGACTTGAAACACCAGCTTTTTTCTCTCCTGCCAGACCGGCTGAGATTTTCCAGCATTTTCTCTTTTGGTTTCAGATTTCAGCATCCACAGTAGTTTGCTTTTATGGTAATACATTCCCTTGGATCCATTCCTATGAATGTCAATCAAGTTAAAAAGAATGGACTACCAGCTGTATAAAACAAACAACTTTCATTTGTATGGCACCTTGTTGCTTCCTTCAGCCTCATCTTCAACTGCATGAACACAGAGCTCACATCTTTCTCTTGTCCATGTGCCCCACTTAATCTTCTTCCAGCTAAACTGCTAATCCACACTGCCCCTTCTGACTCCCATGATAACTGATATTGTTAACTGTTCTCTCTCTTTGGGGATGCACTCTCTTGCCTCCAAATCTGTCAGCATCACATCCCTCCTCAAAAAACTAATGCCTGACCTTTCTGTGCTTGTAAACTACTGTTCCATCTCCAACTATTCTTTCCTCTCCAAAGCTCTGGGGTGGGATTTTCCACCCCCTCCGCAGCATGTTTCTCAGCAGAAGATATTGGCTAATGACAAGATTTCCTGGATCCACTGCAGTCAATGGGATTTCCCATTTTCTGCAACCACCCCCCTGATGATGGGGGTTCACTATCAGTGGGAGCGGAACGTCCCACCAGTGAAAATGGCTTCTGATGATGTTGTTGTCTCCCAAATCCATGTTTGACTTTCCAGCACTACTCCTCTTTAATTCAGATTTCTGCCCTGCCCAGCACCAAAGGAACTCTTCTCAAAGTCACAATGACAACTGTGCAACAAAGGTCAATCACCCCTCTTTATCTTTCTTGACTTGGCTCCAGCCTTTTGGAGATGGTTGTCCACCCCTCCTTCTCTAATGCCTCTCCACTGCTTTCCAGCTGGCTGGACTGCAGTCACTTGCTTCCATTCTTATCTATCTGGTTGCAGCTTGAAAATCGCTTACAATGGCTTACTTTCTTGCTCTCTTTAGAATTCCCTGACAACCTAACTTTACACCCCCACTCCTCCTTACAGGGCTCAATTTCAAATTTTGCTGACTCTCAGATGAAGGGCCACAGGATATTTCACGAGAGTAAAGATATATATAATGTTGTTGGTTGATGGTTGTAACCAATAACTGAGATTTATGATGTGAAGGAACCTTATTAATATACACAATTCAGATAATGCAAGCACTATCTATATTACTGATTGCACCATTTCAAGTGCTAATCCACCTTTCTCAGACTGTCACTCAGTAACTCCACCACGTAATGCCCTGTGTTACTGACTGAAATGAGACAAACTGATAATCTAGCTCCACAGTGCCCCACATTATTGACTGTATCTCGAACATAACAATCCAGCATCCTCACACTGTCACTCAATAACACCACCACCCAATGCCCTATATTACTGACTCTATCTCGACTGGTGACAATCCAGCTCCCTCATGCTGTCACTCAATAATCACTCCCCCTAGTGCTCTGCGTTACTGACTGTATCTCGATAAGTGACAATCCAGGTCCCTCACACTGTCATTCAGTAACCCCACCACTCAATGCCTTCTTTTACAGATTGTACCTAGGCCAGTGACAATCCATTTCTCTCACATAGTCACTTGGTACAGCTCCTTCTCAGCATTAGATATTACTGAGTGTATCTCAACTGATTAACTCCTGGAAGCCAGCTCTCTACATACCATCAAACATTTTGTAAATTTATTTCATATTTTAAAAGGTGACAAACTATTTCCTGATTGCTTTGAAGTGATTATTAAGCCTGGAAGTGGAAGCATTTGTGAACTTGCATTTCTGAATCATGATGTATTTTGCCTGCAATCATTAAGGCAAAAATTTAAAATAAATGCTTTCTGAGTGTGGAGTAATGAAGAGCTTGAGTGTTAATCAGGCACTGGCTTTCTACACTTTAACCACATCACTACCAGATTTGTCCTACAGTTACTTCGAGGAGCTTGTTCCTAATCATTCAAAATGATGTCAACGTGTCCATCAAGCTACAAAACGCTTTGAGTCCAAATGTCTTTACGATGAGGCAGAGTGGCAGCAGAGATGTAAAGTAAAGAAAGCAAACCCAGAACCCATTACCTCATGAGGAACTGCTCCATATATTCAAAGATCAGGAATTGGCCTGTTCAGTCACATGCAGACCCATAGCTGCAAGTTGCCACCCTGAGAAAATGCCATCATCAAACCAAGGGTCAGCCAACGACATTGAGCCCATCAGGAAGCTATTTACTGCAAAGACAAGTTTGCAAAATTCAATGCTACTGCTATCTGGCATCACCCTGACTCCACAGCTGCTACAGATGCTATGCCAAGTGGTACTATCATAGGAGCATGCAAATGTAAGAAATTGGAGCCAGAGTAGGCCCTTTAAACCTGACCCACCACAGCATTCAATAAGATCATGTCTGATTTCTACTCAACATCACTTTCCAGCACTATCCCTGTATCCTATGATGTCCTTACTGTCTACAAATCTATCACACCACGTCTTGAACTTACTCAATGCATCTAGTGTTCAAAAAAGGGTCATAAAGGTGAGAATACTGGTCCGTCTGGTGTACTCTGGACTGCAATTGTTCCTCACTGAGTCACTTTTTTGGGAGAGTGCTAAGTTGCATGCCATTATGGGTGGGGGGAAGGGAAGGCCTAAATGCATTGGTGAGCCCCTCAGAGCACTAGTGTACGAGAGGCAGTATTAAGGGACTGGGGCCTGAGTAGGGGCTTTGATGGGATGTGGGGGCACGTTATGCAGTAGGTCTGCAGGGTAGAGCATGAAGAAGTCATTATGCTCTCTTCGACATGTCAGGGTACAGTTTCACAAGGATGCCCAGTCTTTCAGTACAATGGGTGAGCCCCTCCCTCCATTACAGACTTTGGGACTATCCCCTCATCATTGGCAGCGACATGTATACCCAACTTCTCCCCAACACGGGTCATCGCATCAGGGCATTGAGGCCCTCTTGATGGGCTCCCTTCCTGACACCTGACATTCGAAGAGAGCATGATGACTTCTTCGTGCTCTACCCTGCAGACCTGCTGCATAACATCCCCTCACATCCCACCAAAGCCCCTACTCAGGCCCTAGTCCCTTAATGGCTTAGGGTCTAAATGGCTCTCTGAGCTCCCCCAACCCCTCCAGCGTGGCCATTGTGCCTACTCACCTCTACTCTCGTGTCCTGTCCAAAATTCAGAAGATTCTAGGAGCTGGGAGAATCCAGTGTCGAATGGCTATGCATATTTAAATGCTACTTTAAATATGCTAATTGGCTTCAAGCTGGTTTGTGCCATTAGAAAGGAACCAGGATGACTGAAAACTGAAAACTGGGCACAAAGCCAACCTTTAGGCCTGCATGTGATTTTCCAGGATCAATGCGATCTGCATCAGGTGCAGTGTGGTTGGAAAATTGCCCCCAGTGACTGAGTTTCCACAGCCCTCTGGGGTAGAGAATCCCAAAGGTATGTAACCCTCAGAGTGCAGAAGTTCCCCCTCACTCAGTCCAACATGGCCTGCTTCTCATTCTGAGTCTGTATTCCCTGGATCTAGACCCCTTCAGTCAGTGGATACATTTTCCTGTAAAGCCCTATAAGAATTTAGTATCTTTCAATGAGATTACTTCTCATTCTTGAAAATTCCGGAGATTACAGTCCCAGTCTCCTCAATCTCTCCTCATAAGACAATCCTACCATATCAGGAATCAGTCTGGTTAATCTTCAATGTTCTCTCTCTTTCACAAGTATACCCTTCTTGAGATAAGGAGACCAAAACTGTGCACAACGCAGAGACCAAGGCTCTGATCAACTGCAGCAACTCATCTGTACTCCTGTGCTCAAGTCCTCTTGCAATAAAGGCCAACATATCATTTGCTTTTCTAATTGCTTGCTGCAGCTGCAGGTTAGCTTTTAGTGACTAATGATCGAGGACACTCAGGTCTCTCATCACTTAAAAAATACTATGCCTTTCTGTTTTTCCTTTCAAAGTGGACAACTTCCACATTTTTCCATGTTATATTCTATTTGCTCCACATACCAGAACAATGCACTCACTTATCCTGTCTAAATTCCCTTGGAGCTTTTTTGCATCCTCCTCATAACTCGCATTCCTACCTAGTTTTGTGTTCTCAGCAAACTAAGAAATATTACATTTGGTCCTCACATCCAAATTATTGATATTGATGGAGAGTAGATGGGGGCTCAAGCACTGATCTTGCAGTACCTCATAACCACAGATCTCAGAATGACCTATTTAGTCATACTCTCTGTCTTCTGTCTGTTATGATGTAGAGATGCCGGCGTTGGACTGGGATAAACACAGTAAGAAGTCTGACAACACCAGGTTTAAGTCCAACCAATTTATTTAATAGCTTGTAATAGCTTTACTATCAAATAAATCGGTTGGACTTAAACCTGGTGTTGTCAGACTTCTTATTGTGTTTATTCTGTCTGTTAACCAGCAAACAGGTTGTTGGCAGCTGCAAACTCAGCAAAAGAGTTCACCTTGCTCTGCTAGGAATTTCTTCACGTGAGAAGTTACCATTGCACATTGCAGTGCATTTGTGCTTTGCAAATGCAGATACCTCATGAAAAAATAAGGAACATTTTGCATTTATTTAGTTTCCCCAATCTCAGGGCAAAGCACTTTAAAGTCAATGAATATTTTTGAAGTACAGTCACTCCTGTAATGTTGGAAACACAGCAGCCAATTTGCACATTGCAAACTCCCAATGTGATAATGAACAGATAATCTGTTTTAATGATACTGGCTAAGGGATGAATATTGGCCAGAACCAGATAGAATATTTTAGTTCTTTTTCAAATAGTGTCATGGAAGCTTTATACCTTTGATTTATTGTATTCAGAAGGTTGTACCTCCAACAGTGCAGCATTCCCTCAGTACTACGCTGGCACTGCCTTGATTTTGCGTAGAAACTATGACTCAAGATCTTGATTTAATGTCTCACCCAAAAGACATAGTGGGACTTAAAGCACAACGTTCTGACTCAGGAGACAATACTATGCCAAGGCTGGTACCAATGCCATTTGAAGTGCTTTGAACAACATCAGAGACATTAGTGATGACTCTAGCTAATCCTGTTTTCTAAGTCTGGAGGTGTAAGTTCAAATGATACCTCTGCAGCTTATGCCAAAAAATCTTCCTGTACGCCAAACTATCAGAGCTTCAATCTTTCAGATGAGGAATTAAACTGAGGTCATGTCAGCCCTCTCAGGTGGATGTGAAAGACTCCACAATCTCTCACCATTCCGAAGGGAGAGCACTCCCTAAAGTCCTTACCAATATTTACCATTCAACTGAAGACAGATTGCCTGACAGAAACACATTGCTGCTTGTGGGAACTTTCAGTGCAGAATCTGACAACAGAGATTTATTCTTCAAGAAAGTATGCAACAGGTAGCAAAACACTTTGACCCATCCTGAAAGCACAATAGAGATGCAAGTTCAGGAATTTACAGGAATTTCATGTTTCTCTCACACATCATTATTCGAAATTACTTTGGGCTGGATTTTCCGGCAGCGCTCACTCCCAAAGTCTCTGCATGGTCCTCCCCCATGCATTACCATTCCCGTGGCAGGCGGGACAGGAAAATTCTGCCCTGTGTGTCTGCCTTTAACTTATTTACAACCACCCATGTCTCAATCTACTGGAGAAAGTACAAACATCAGCTAAAGTTGTATTAAAGATATATTTCACCCTTGGGAATTTGCATGAGCAGTCCCAGTGACACGAATTGACAACAAGCAAAATTTCTATCAAGCATGAAGGGACTTCTGGCTCATTTAATTTGGAGGCATTTCACTGTAATCTGTTCTACCCTGAAATTCCTAAATGACAGTAAATTAGATGAAAATTGAGCTTTGCTTGAAGCTTTTGTTGTCGGTAGTTGGTACTATATTGTCTAACTGCTTATTTTAAATGTGCTGATTAAATTAAGGGCTTGTGGAGAATTGATAGATCATTTTTTTCCATCTGCTATTCTCCAGATACAGGTGAAAATGTTATTGTTTGATCTAGTTTATGTTCTGAGAACTGTCGTAGGGGATTTAAAAGCAATTTGGAAAAGGAAGCTTTAACAACAAGAAAAATGGGGCGCCTGCGTCCAGTAAATGCTATATTTCACTTTGGTTTGAACAAATGGACCGGACTTGACTTTAACAAACAGTTCTCCTCGATGACAAAAGCAACATTATTAGTATTCCAATTATTTGTATTAAAAGAAGAAATAAAAGAAATAATGATATAGCAATCAGAACAGAAGCTGCTGCAGTGAAACAAATCACTTTGAAGCTTCAGAGACATTTACTCTGCTAAAATAACTCAATCATAAAATGTCAATTATAGTCACTTTCCATGCCTTTTCATTGAGATTGTGAAGGTATGACTGTGAGGCTGATTACACCCAGTGATTACTGCCTGCTGAGTTTTAGCTACAGTTCTGCATTATTATCCAAGATAAGTTGTTTTTCTAATTTTTTTTATTTTGCCTGCTCCAATTTTTTCCTTTCAGCTCCAGATGGCACAGATTCAAAGTTGGTGACACGCACCTTTGTGGGTACCAATCTCTCTGCAATGCCTTACCTTAAGTTCACCTTCTGCATGTCAGCTATGACTCAGTGGGCAGCAGTGGTGCCTGAGTTGGAAGGCTGTGGGTTCAACGCTCACTGCAGAAATCTGAGCACATAATTCAGGGAGAGAGCCATCAGCTGTTAAGTTGAGATTTACTCAAACTTTTTAGATGGATGTGAAAGAGCCTTTGGCATAACTTGGAGAAGGACAGAATAGTTCTTTGGATCTTGCTCAATGTTGTCCCTCCAACAACATTGCTCAAAGCAGGTCATTATGCTATTTATGTCAATAAGATGTATGTAAATACACTTATGTTTCTTACATTATCACATTAACTGCCTGTCAAAAAGTAGTTCACAGAATCCGAAGATGTGTCAGTTAGGTGCATAAGCCATGCTAAACTGCCTCTTAGTGATCCAGGATGTGTAAATTAGACGGATTAATGGGGTAAATATGTGGGGCTATGGGGATAGGGCCTAGGTAGGATTATTGTCGGTGCAGACTGAATGGGCTGAATACCCTCCTTCTGCAGCGTGGGGTTTCTATGAATCCCTACTGTACAGAAAGAAGGCATTCAGCTATCAAGTCTGCATCAACTCTTTGGAAGACTATCCTTTCCAGTCCAGGAGTCCGGTGACCCTCCATTGACACCAGAGCAGGTGACAATGGAATGTGCACCCGCAGCACACCAGTTCTCAACACCAAGTACCAGTGTGGATACTGGCACATTGATGGGCAATATTCATCAGCTGAATTGGTGGTGCACAGTGGTGAGGGCACATCATGCTTTCTTGAGGCAGGGAGTATCCAAGACACCAACAATCAGACAGAAGTGCTAGAAACCAGGACCATGTTGAGTCCAAGACAGACGATGAGTCTCTGGAGTTGTCAATTAGATGACAAATGTTGGATGTCCAGTGGAATGCACTGGGAGATCTGGCGAAGATCCATAAGACTCTGCATGCCATGGTTTCTGTCATGGAGGATTCCTTGTACAGCATGAGAGATGTGTTGACTCTGAGCATCAAGTGCATAGCCTCATCCATTGACAGAGTGGTGACTCTGATGGAGATGTAGCTCCAGGAATGGAATGAAGGGTTCTTGGGTTATGTTCGAACCTGCAAGCTGTCACATAGGCAATGACTTCAGGCAAAGGATACAACATCCAATCTCTCAGATGGGTGCCCATCTTTCAGTGGTGAACGGGGAGATTAAAACACATCTCAAAATGGCAGGTAAGCTGGCTGTTGTCTCTGTGGGCTTCTCCCATGGTATCCTGGATGAGGATAAATAGCTCCACTGCCTCTCTTCCAGTCACCAAACCATCTTCAGAATTTGCAGCAACTGAGTAGTATCCAGTCATGTTGCTGGGTGCACTCTGAAGGTTATTTACACCAACAAGACACCACAATTAGCATTCTGCCTCTAAAGCCAATATCAGCTGTGAGTGGGAGGGGCAGGGGTGGAGGGGCTGACTCTGATACGTACTGAAGACCAACAATCAGGGTGCAGAGAGGTCAAGTGGCAGCATGCGGAGTTACAGGACTGGCCAGCGATCGGGAGGCTGGCAGTGCGGGGCCATTCACCCGCACTGTGTGCATCAATCACCACTATAACAGATCGGTGCATGCGGGAATGGGAAAACAAGCCTTTGGAGATGATAAAATGGAATCAAGGATAGTTGGACAATGGAGGAAACATTGGACAAGGCAATTAAGAATGATGTGGAGAATTCATTTATCACAGTCACAGACATAAGGAATGACATTTATCACTTCAATAAGGGATGTTTCAGTGCTGCAGCAGGAGTAGAAACCTGATTGGAGGTTTCAGTAGGCTGATAATAACACCTCATTAAGTGACCTCAGTTGATTCATTCTACCTAGTTGGCTTTAAACTGGCAGATGGCCATTAAGAATTCTGTAGATCAATAACGGTGAAGAGTTTCCACACTCATTAAAACATTGCATGTTGAATAAACAGATGCAACAGGATGTGAGGTTCATTCGAAGACCACAACTCAATTTCAGCATTTTAATGGCAAATGGCTTCGATGCAAAGGACATAAATTATAAAATCAAATCTCATTACTGCAAATTCATGTGGGCAAACAAACTGGTGTTCCTGACAGGGGACTACAGTATCAGCCCCTCTCCTAACAATGATACTGCTTCTCTCATTATTCGTGTGTGATGTTAACACAGATTGTCATAAAATAGGAATATGGCATTATATGTATGCAAATTAGTGTGTTCACAACACTTCCAGTTCAAAAATCCAGTGGGAATGATACCAGTTTTCTGGGTAAATTCCTAAATGATTGATCAGAGGTATAAAATCAGACAATTTGTAGAGTAAGCGGAGTTTGTATTCCTTTTTAAGATTGGGGAACAAAGGGCATTTATTCTGAAAGAGAAACAGTCACTACTTAAATGAGTTCATATCAATGGATAGTTGAACATTCAGCTCTTTGTCAGTGTGCCAAGAATTAATTTGAAAATAATACATAATACACAGAAACATAGGTGCACACTTCAGGCAAGAAAAGTGAGTAAAGGACACAATATGATGAGATTCATATAATATAGTGGTTGTTTCCATCATAAGCAAGGATCTGAATTGGCTTCCTGTGCCACAGAGATGGGTAGCAATTAAGTCAAATCTGGACCCAAGTGGATCTGATTTTCCGGAAGTGTTGTCATCCTGCCACCAGGTGGCGGTCTCCTTCCCACTTGCACAGGCTGCAATTATTGAACATAGAACATTACAGCCAGTACAGGCCCTTTGGCCCTCGATGTTGCGCCGACCTGTGAAACCATTCTAAAGCCCATCTAACCTACACTATTTCAATATCATCATATATTTATCCAATGACCACGTAAATGATCTTAATGTTGGCAAGTCCACTACTGTGGTAGGCAGGGCATTCCAAGCCCTTACTACTCTCTGAGTAAAGAACCTACCTCTGGCATCTCTCCTACATCCAACAACACTCATTTTAAAGCTATGTCCCCTTGTGCTAGCCATCTCCAACTGAGGAAAAAGGCTCTCACTGTCCACCTTATCTAATCCTCTGATCATCTTGTATGCCTTTGTTATGTCATCTCTTAACTTTCTTCTCTCTAACGAAAACAACCTCAAGTCCCTCAGCCTTCCCTCGTAAAACCTTCTCACCATACCAGGGAATATCCTGATAAATCTTCTCTGCACTCTTTTCAATGCTTCCACATCCTTCCTATAATGCGGTGACCAGAACTATATGCAATACTCCAAGAGCAACCGTACCAGAGTTTTGTACAGCTGTAACATGATCTCATGGCTCTGAAACTCAATCCCTCTACCAATAAAAGCTAACATACCATACGCCTCCTTAACAATCTTATCAACCTGGGTGCCAACTTTCAGGGATCTATGCACATGGACACTGAGATCTTTTTGCTCATCCACATGACCAAGTGTCTTACCATTAGCCCAGTCCTCTGTATTCCTGTTACTCCTTCCAAAGTGAATCATCTCACACTTTTCCGCATTAAACTCCATTTGCCACCTCTCAGACCAGCTCTGCAGCTTATCTATGTCCCTCTGTAACCTGCAACATCCTTCCACACTGTTCACAACTCCACCGACTTTTGTGCCATTTGCAAATTTACTATCTTTCCACGCCCTCATCCAGGTCATTTATAAAAATGACAAACAGCAGTGGCCCCAAAACAGATCCTTATGGTACACCACGAGTAACTGAACACCAGGATGAACATTTCCCATCAACCACCACCCTCTGTGTTCTTGCAGCTAGCGAATTTCTGATTCAAACTGCAAAATTACCTTCAATCCATGCCTCCGTATTTTCTGCAATAGCCTACCATGGGGAACTTTATCAAACGCTTTACTGAAATCCATATACACCAATCAATTGTTTTACCCTCATCCATCTCTTTGGTCACCTTCTCAAAGAACTCAATAAGGTTTGTGAAGCACGACCTATCCTTCACAAAACCGTGTTGACTATCCCTAATCAAATTATTCCTTTCTAGATGATTATAAGTCCTTTCTCTCATAATCCTTTCCAAAACTTTGCCCATAACAGAAGTAAGACTCACTGGTGTACAATTTACCAGGGTCTCTACTCTCCTTTTTGAAGGAGGAGGCAATATTTGTTATTCTTCAGTCTTCTGGCACTATTCCTCTAGATAATGACGGTAGAGACCACAGCCAGGAAAAGCCACTCCCACAGACCAAACCATCCATTCAGAGAACTTTTCCTCTACTCATTATCACGTTGTTATTTGTGGAAACTTGCTGTGCACAAATTGATTACTGAACTTCTTACATTACAAAAATGACTACACTTGTTTTTAAAATACTGAGATTGAGCTGTGGATCAGGTTCCATTTTGATTCTAAGTGCTGAATCTGGGCACAATTCAGATCTGACTTGGAAACCTGTTCCCAGGCGCCCCATACATACTTAGTTTAAAAAAAAAATCACGGGTCTGAATTGCATTGTGGGTGGGGCTTATCACACCCAAAATGCTGCAGCTCTGACCTGAGCTTTGAACGGCGCATACGTAGTGAGGAAAAAAAATTGAAAATGTACCCCTGTCACATTGCTCCCAGGCCGCAAAAAGCAGATAAAGCAGCCCAGGAGTGATGGCCCCACAGACATCGCCCCACCCCCAATATAGAACTGTCCCCCTTATCCATCTACCCCACTGCTACCCAGGCCGATCGCAAACCCCTGCCCCCCGACCAATTGTCTGCAGAGTGGCAGCAGTGCTCCCTCCTGACCACCAGAGATTCATTTGGCCACCCTCCATCACCCCCTACCACATTCCGGCCAGAAAACCAACTGGCTTCCCACCTTGCCCCTCCCCCCAACCAGAGAATGATCATGTCTCTTTTCTCCCTCCTCCATCCCCACCACAGAATGATCAGGCCTCCCTCCTCCCTCTCCCATCCACCAGAGAATGATCGGGCCTCCCTTCTCCCTCCCCCACTCCCACCAGAAAATGATTGGGCCTCTCTCCTCCCTCCCCCATCCCCACAAGAGAATGATCAGGCCTCTCTCCTGCCCACCCTCATCCCCCTACCAAAGAATGATCAGACCTCTCTCCTCTCTCCCCCACCAGAGATACATCTTGCCTATCTCCTCCTCTCTCCCCCCACTCACCAGAGAATGATGAGTCAGAGAACCATTGGAAGCTCTGACTTTACCTCTTCAGAAGCTGGAGTGCCCCGAAACAGACCTTTGCTAAGCATGTATGTAACATACCGAATCTGGATGGGCAAAAGGGATGGTAAAGGGGGAAATGCAGTTAAAGTTGGACGGGCAGCCATTAATTCAATTTAAATGCATGCAAATGCATTTAAATTGTCGTTGTGCCTGTTTCATGAGCAGTTTGAATTGTGGCCATTTTCAGGCCTTGGTAAAGTGGGCATCTTCACTTACGTGGGCATAGATTGCGTTAATGGCCTCATGCCTGACTTTACCAAGTTTTTGTGCTCGAAACAGGCACGACGCAATGGTAAAATCGGGCTCTAAGTGTTCAAGCTGGCAGGAAAACAAGAGTATTTTCCACAGGCATTGGCAGCATCTTCAGGTCGATGGAGATGCAGATGAGCTTGTTTCAAGCAATCCACTGGCCAGGGAAATTAGAATAAATACAGGTGGCTGGAGAATGATAGAAATCCATTAAGTTGTCTTTTTTAAGGCTTTCATGTTGAATTTGTTGGAGATCAAAAGGTTCCATTGGAATGGAGAGGTCTTCAAAGAATTCAACTTACTAGGAAGCCTCAGATATTTCAAGTCAAAGCTGCGTGCGTACATTGGGGCTGAGTGCACAGCTTTGTAGGATGGAACTTCTCCCCCCATCAGGTAAAACTGGCATCTCCTATCTGTTAGAGGACTTCAAAGAGGTCTGCTCTTACCTACAGCTTCTGACAGGGAGAAAGGAAAATCTCTTTTGCAGAATAAAGGGCTGCAATGATTAGCTATTCTGCTAGGTGACTAGGTGCATAGAGATTAAAGTGACCTGCCCACTTTAGTATTTGCACAACAAACAGGCAGGAATGCAGGTGTGGATCACCGGGCTGTCTGAGATCACCATGCTCAGTGATCTTCAGATCTGCCAGGACTACAAAGGACAGTCTAGTCACATAACGTCATCCTGATGGAGAATGGTGATGTCAGCCCTTTGCCCCCAGTTCAAGTCCACCAAATCTCCAGGATCCTTGAGGGGCTCTTCCATTGGACCTGCCTCCCTGGCATCCAAAGTGCCAACTTAGGGTGTCAATGTCAGGGTACACAGGACCCAGTGAGTGCAACTGTTGGCACTGTCAAAGCACGTGGCCTGAACGTAGAATGAGTGGGGGTGTATGAAGTGGCGAGAGGGCAGATCGGGTTGGGTCAGGTCACCCTCATGCCTGTGTGGTATGCTTGTGGGGGACGGGGAAACCCATGATTTGAGTGATGGGGGGAGAGGGGAGGGTACCTTCTTTTCTGAGGGATTTGTAGTGCTTTCTTGGACCCTCGGGATCCAGCACACCACACCCCTGCTTGTGGGCAGCAATTATAAAACTTTAGTGGTGCTGCTCCCTGGGCTGGATGAATGGCAAGAAGCTGGTGAATTTGGTGCCAAACCCATTAATGACATTTAAGTTGGCAGGTTTGCATAATTATCAGGTTACGACCCACTCTGGGCTGGTGGGATGGGTCAAGTGAATCCCAAGAGCTCTCACACCCATGGTTCCTGATTTTTGGCTGAAGCCCCATTCAACTGGGCATCAGGATTCTCACTGGTTGTCTGGTGAGGTCAGAAAATCAGGCCTATGATCTTTGTATTAATTGTTTGCAAAGAACTTTTGGGCATATTTTGGTCATGTAAAGTGTTATATAAATGCAAGCTCTTTATTTTTATTTTGCCACATTAAAAAAGCCATTCTGCTTCCTAGCACTCTGTTAGAAAGCGCTGGAGTGAAATAACTTGGCCAGTTCATCTCAGCATAATGAAGGACCCCACGCACCCTGGACATTCTCTCTTCCACCTTATTCAACAAGGTGAGCTTTGACCTAGGGTCATCTGGGCTCGAAACATCAGCTCTTTTCTCTCCTTACAGATGCTGCCAGACCTGCTGAGTTTTTCCAGCATTTTCTCTTTCGGTCTCTCTCCTATCTTCTTCTACTGGGGAAAAAATACAAAAGTCTGAGGTCATGTATCAATTGATTCAAGAACAGCTTCTTTCCTGCTGCCATCAGACTTTTGAATGGACCTACCTTGCATTAAATTGATCTTTTTCTACACCCCAGCTATGGCTGCAACATTTTGTACTCTCTTCTTTCCTTCTCTATGAATGGTATGCTTTGTCTGTACAGCATGCAAGAAACAATACTTTTCACTGTATACTAACACATGTGACAATAATAAATCAAATCATTTAGACTAAGTTTGATCCATTTACAGCCTTTTGACAGATTTCTGGACACATTTTGGTCTCTCAGAATGGGCATTGTGGGATCACCATTTAATAAATCTTCCTGACTGGCATCCCAAAGAGTCAAGCAGGCTGGGATCCCTGAAATATTCCATGAATAAGAAGCAGCAAACCCACTCCTCTCATCCCCCTGCAGAAGATGGAACAAATAGTGGAACAATTCTATCAAGCTTGTGCAAACATCGGTTGCATTTAAAAGAACACAGTTCAATCTTCAGCTGATCAGTGAGAAATTAAGAGTCAGATTGGAATCTGCCACAGGGGAAATTCTGTGCTCTATCCCCAGCTCCTGACTCACACTCACAGCATCAGCATTTCACCTCCATCAGCCTTCCATCTCTACAGCAGTTTTGCACTACAATTAAAGCTTAATTCTGCTAAACATTTCGAGGTGTCATACTTGTAGAGACATAGAATGATATGAGAGCCTGATTTCATGCAGGACTATCAGAAGTACATTTTAAAAGTAAGCAAAGGATTTGATAGGATGAACAGAAAGAGCCATCCCCCCAGGTAGGAGAGAACACGGGAACTCAAACTTAAAATTCAAGCTCAGCTGCTGAGGGAAACACTTTATCACACAACAGGCAGTGAGAATCTGGAACTCTCTCCAAAACACTGTAGATATTGGGGTTAATTGAAAATTCCAAAACTGAGAACAATCAGAATTTTGTTAGGAATGAAAGCAAAAAATTAGAGTTAAGATTCAGATCAGGCATTATCAAACTGAGCAGGTTATAAGGGATACCTGGCCTCCACCTCATTCTTTGAATGAATATATGAATAACTCCTGATTTTACCCTTAGCTCTTCTAAAAAAAACATTCTTCAACACCTTACTTATCCTCCACTTTGGGTATACTGGCGCCGGTTACATCATGACAAATTATGGGTGCTGGACTATGGGTGTCTGATTGTATGTGCTGGGATACTATGCCTCATTGTGTATGCTGGGATTTGGGTAACTGACTGTGTGTACTGGGTATGGGTGGTTGATTGTGTGTCCAGGGATATGAGTACCTGATTGTGTGTGCTGGGTACGTATGCCTGATTGTGTGTGCTGGGTACGTATGCCTGATTGTGTGTGCTGGGTATGGGTGTCTGATTGTGTGTGCTGGGGTCTGGGTGCTTGATTGTATGTGCTGGGGTCTGGGTATCTGATGGTGTGTACTGGAGTATGGGTGATTGATACCACTGGAGTATGGTCGCTTGGTTGTGTCTGCTGGGGTATGGGTGCCAGATTGTGTGTGCTAGGTATGGGTGCCTGATTGTGTGTGCTGGGTACGGGTGCCTGATTGTGTGTGCTGGGTACGTGTGCCTGATTGTGTGTGCTGGGTATGGTGCCTGATGTGTGTGCTGGGTATGGGTGCCAATTGTGTGTGCTGGGTATGGGTGCCTGATTGTGTGTGCGGTGGCTGATTGTTGGGCTGATCTGATTGTTGTACTGGTATGGGTGATTGATCCTGAGTATGTGCTGTTGTGTCTGGTATGGGTGCCAGATTGTGTGTGCTAGGTATGGGTGCCTGATTGTGTGTGCTGGGTATGGGTGCCTGATTGTGTGTGCTTGGTATGTGTGCCTGATTGTGTGTGCTGGGTATGTGTGCCTGATTGTGTGTGCTGGGTATGGTCCTGATTGTGTGTGCGGTATGGTCCTGATCTGCTGTACGATTGTGTGCTATATGCCATGTGTGCCTGATTGTGTGTGCTAGGTATGGGTGCCTGATTGTGTGTGCTGGGTATGTGTGCCTGATTGTGTGTGCTGGGTATGTGTGCCTGATTGTGTGTGCTGGGTATGTGTGCCTGATTGTGTGTGCTGGGTATGTGTGCCTGATTGTGTGTGCTGGGTATGTGTGCCTGATTGTGTGTGCTGGGTATGGGTGCCTGATTGTGTGTGCTGGGTATGGGTGCCTGATTGTGTGCGCTAGATATGAGTGCCTGCTAGATATGAGTGCCTGATTGTGTGTGCTAGGTATGTGTGCCTGATTGTGTGTGCTGGGTATGTGTGCCTGATTGTGTGTGCTGGGTATGTGTGCCTGATTGTGTGTGCTGGGTATGTGTGCCTGATTGTGTGTGCCGGGTATGTGTCCTGATTGTGTGTGCTGGGTATGTGTGCCTGATTGTGTGTGCTGGGTATGTGCCTATTGTTGTGCTGTATGGTGCCTGATTGTGTGTGCTGGTATGGGTGGCTGATTGTGTGTGCTGGTATGTGCCTGTGCCTGATTGTGCCACCCCATTGTGTGTGCGGGTATGTGTCCTGTTGTTGTGCTGGTAGTGTCTGATTGTGTTCTGGGTATGGTGCCGATTGTGTGTGCTGGGTATGGGTGCCTGATTGTGTGTGCTGGGTATGTGTGCCTGATTGTGTGTGCTGGGTATGTGTGCCTGATTGTGTGTGCTGGGTATGTGTGCCTGATTGTGTGTGCTGGGTATGGGTGCCTGATTGTGTGCGCTAGATATGAGTGCCTGCAGATATGAGTGCCTGATTGTGTGTGCTAGGTATCACACCACGTGTGCCTGATTGTGTGTGCTGGGTATGTGTGCCTGATTGTGTGTGCTGGGTATGGTGCCTGATTGTGTTGCTGGGTATGTGTGCCGATTGTGTGTGCTGGGTATGTGTGCCTGATTGTGTGTGCTGGGTACGGGTGCCTGATTGTGTGTGCTGGGTATGGGTGCCTGATTGTGTGTGCTGGTACGTGTGCCTGATTGTGTGTGCTAGGTATGTGTGCCTGATTGTGTGTGCTGGGTATGTGTGCCTGATTGTGTGTGCTGGGTATGTGTGCCTGATTGTGTGTGCTGGGTATGTGTGCCTGATTGTGTGTGCTGGGTATGTGTGCCTGATTGTGTGTGCTGGGTATGGGTGCCTGATTGTGTGTGCTGGGTATGGGTGCCTGATTGTGTGTGCTGGGTATGTGTGCCTGATTGTGTGTGCTGGGTATGGGTGCCTGATTGTGTGTGCTGTAGGTGCCGATTGTGGCTGGTAGGTGCCTATTGTGTGTGCTGGTCGGGTGCCTGATGTGTGCGCTAGATATGAGTGCCTGCTAATATGAGTGCCTGATTGTGGTGTAGGTATGTGTGCCTGATGTGTGTGCTGGGTATGTGTGCCTGATTGTGTGTGCTGGGTATGTGTGCCTGATTGTGTGTGCTGGGTATGTGTGCCTGATTGTGTGTGCTGGGTATGTGTGCCTGATTGTGTGTGCTGGGTATGTGTGCCTGATTGTGTGTGCTGGGTATGGGTGCCTGATTGTGTGTGCTGGGTATGGGTGCCTGATTGTGTGTGCTGGGTATGGGTGCCTGATTGTGTGTGCTGGATATGGGTGCCTGATTGTGTGTGCTGGGTATGGTGCCTGATTGTGTGTGCTGGTATGGGTACCTGATTGTATGTGCTGGTATGGGTGCCTGATTGAGTGCACTAGATATTGTTTTGATACCACTGGGGTATGGTGCCTGATTGTGTGGAGTATTGGTTTATTGTAATGCTGGGTATGGTGCCTGATTGTGTGTGCTGGTATTGTGCCTGATTGTGTGTGCTGGGTACGTGTGCCTGATTGTGTGTGCTGGGTACGTGTGCCTGATTGTGTGTGCTAGTATGTGTGCCTGTTGTGTGTGCTGGGTATGTGTGCTGATTGTGTGTGCTGAGTATGTGTGCCTGATTGTGTGTGCTGGGTATGGGTGCCTGATTGTGTGTGCTGGGTATGGGTGCCTGATTGTGTGTGCTGGGTATGGGTGCTGATTGTGTGTGCTGGGTACGGGTGCCATTGGTGCGGGGTATGGTGCCTGATTGTGTTCTGTTGGTGCCGATGTGTGTGCTGTATTGTGCCTGATTGTGTGTGCTGGGTATGGGTGCCTGATTGTGTGTGCTGGGTATGTATGCCTGATTGTGTGTGCTGGGTATGGGTGCCTGATTGTGTGTGCTGGGTATGGGTGCCTGATTGTGTGTGCTGGGTATGGGTGCCTGATTGTGTGTGCTGGGTACGGGTGCCTGATTGTGTGTGCTGGGTATGGGTGCCTGATTGTGTGCGCTAGATATGAGTGCCTGCTAGATATGAGTGCCTGATTGTGTGTGCTAGGTATGTGTGCCTGATTGTGTGTGCTGGGTATGTGTGCCTGATTGTGTGTGCTGGGTATGTGTGCCTGATTGTGTGTGCTGGGTATGTGTGCCTGATTGTGTGTGCTGGGTATGTGTGCCTGATTGTGTGTGCTGGGTATGGGTGCCTGATTGTGTGTGCTGGGTATGGGTGCCTGATTGTGTGTGCTGGGTATGGGTGCCTGATTGTGTGTGGTGTGCAGGGTTAGGGTGCATGATTGCTTCTTGTGGCTGGGTACGGCCAGTGCTGATGTGTGTGCTGGGTTACGGAGTGCTGATTGTGCCTGTGCTGGGTACGGGGGCTGAATTGTGTGTGCTGGGTACGTATGCCTGATTGTGTGTGCTGGGTATGGGTGCTTGATGTGTGTGCGGGTATGGGTTGCTGATGTGTGTTGCTTGGAGTAGGGTGCCTGTTCTGGTGTCGTGTTGCGGGGTAGGGTGCCTGATTGTGTGTGCGGGTACGTATGCCTGATTGGTGTGCGGGGTATGTGTGCCTGTTGTGTGTGCTGGGTATGGGTGCCGATTGTGTGCGCTAGATATGAGTGCCTGCTAGATATGAGTGCTGATGTCGATGTGCTAGGTATGTGTGCCTGGATGTGTGTGCTGGGTATTGTGTGCCTGATTGTGTGTGCGGGTTTGTGTGCCTGATTGTGTGTGCTGGGTATGTGTGCCTGATTGTGTGTTGCTGGTGTATGTGGCCTGATTGTTGTGTGATGGTAGGGTGCATGATTGTGTGCTGGGGTATGGGGACCTGATTGTGGCTTGGGTTATGGGGACCTGATTGTGTTGCTGCTGCTAGATATGAGTGCCTGATTGTTGTGTGCTGGGTATGTGTGCCTGATTGTGTGTGCTGGGTACGTGTGCCTGATTGTGTGTGCTGGGTACGTGTGCCTGATTGTGTGTGCTGGGTATGTGTGCCTGATTGTGTGTGCTTGGGTATGTGTGCCTGATGTGGTGTGCTGGGTATGTGTGCCTGATTGTGTGTGCTGGGTATGTGTGCCTGATTGTGTGTGCTGGGTACGGGTGCCTGATTGTGTGTGCGGGTACGTGTGCCTGATTGTGTGTGCTGGTTAGGGTGCCTGATTGTGTGTGCTGTATGGGTGCCTGATTGTGTGTGCTGGGTATGGGGGGTTGCCTGATTGTGTGTGCTGGGTATGTGTGCTGATTGTGTGGCTGGTATGGTGGCCTGATTGTGTGTGCTGATATGGGTGGCCTGATTGTGTGTGCTGGGTATGGGTGCCTGATTGTGTGTGCTGGGTATGTGCCTGATTGTGTGTGCTGGGTATGGGTGCCTGATTGTGTGTGCTGGGTATGGGTGCCTGATTGTGTGTGCTGGGTATGGGTGCCTGATTGTGTGTGCTGGGTACGGGTGCCTGATTGTGTGTGCTGGGTATGGGTGCCTGATTGTGTGCGCTAGATATGAGTGCCTGCTAGATATGAGTGCCTGATTGTGTGTGCTAGGTATGTGTGCCTGATTGTGTGTGCTGGGTATGTGTGCCTGATTGTGTGTGCTGGGTATGTGTGCCTGATTGTGTGTGCTGGGTATGTGTGCCTGATTGTGTGTGCTGGGTATGTGTGCCTGATTGTGTGTGCTGGGTATGGGTGCCTGATTGTGTGTGCTGGGTATGGTGCCTGATTGTGTGTGCTGGGTATGTGTGCCTGATTGTGTGTGCTGGGTATGGGTGCCTGATTGTGGTGCTGGGTATGGGTGTCTGATTGTGTGTGCTGGGTATGGGTGCCTGATTGTGTGTGCTGGGTATGGGTGCCTGATTGTGTGTGCTGATGGGTGCCATGTGTGCGCTAGATTGAGTGTGCTAGGTATGGTGCCTGATTGTGTGTGCTGGGTATGTGTGCCTGATTGTGTGTGCTGGGTATGTGTGCCTGATTGTGTGTGCTGGGTATGTGTGCCTGATTGTGTGTGCTGGGTATGTGTGCCTGATTGTGTGTGCTGGGTATGTGTGCCTGATTGTGTGTGCTGGGTATGTGTGCCTGATTGTGTGTGCTGGGTATGGGTGCCTGATTGTGTGTGCTGGGTATGGGTGCCTGATTGTGTGTGCTGGGTATGGGTGCCTGATTGTGTGTGCTGGGTATGGGTGCCTGATTGTGTGTGCTGGGTACGGGTGCCTGATTGTGTGTGCTGGGTATGGGTGCCTGATTGTGTGCGCTAGATATGAGTGCCTGCTAGATATGAGTGCCTGATTGTGTGTGCTAGGTATGTGTGCCTGATTGTGTGTGCTGGGTATGTGTGCCTGATTGTGTGTGCTGGGTATGTGTGCCTGATTGTGTGTGCTGGGTATGTGTGCCTGATTGTGTGTGCTGGGTATGTGTGCCTGATTGTGTGTGCTGGGTATGGTGCCTGATTGTTGTGCTGGTATGGGTGCCTGATTGTGTGGCTGGGTAGGGTGCCTGATTGTGTGTGCTGGGTATGGGTGCCTGATTGTGTGCGCTAGATATGAGTGCCTGCTAGATATGACCTGATTGTGTGTGCTAGGTATGGTGCCTGATTGTGTGTGCTGGGTATGTGTGCCTGATTGTGTGTGCTGGGTATGTGTGCCTGATTGTGTGTGCTGGGTATGTGTGCCTGATTGTGTGTGCTGGGTATGTGTGCCTGATTGTGTGTGCTGGGTACACAACCACAACCACACCCCGGGTATGGTGCCTGATTGTGTGCGCTAGATATGAGTGCCTGCTAGTATGAGTGCCTATTTGTGTGCTGGTATGTGTGCCTGATTGTGTGTGCTGGTACGTGTGCCTGATTGTGTGTGCTGTATGGGTGCCTGATTGTGTGTGCTGGGTATGTGTGCCTGATTGTGTGTGCTGGGTATGTGTGCCTGATGTGTGTGCTGGTATGGGTGGCCTGATTGTGTGTGCTGGGTATGTGGCCTGATTGTGTGCTGGGTATGGGGACCTGATTGTGTGCTGGGTATGCTGATTGTGTGTGCTGGGTATGGGTACCTGATTGTGTGTGCTGGGTATGGGTGCCTGATTGTGTGTGCTGGGTATGGGTGTCTGATTGTGTGTGCTGGGTATGGGTGCCTGATTGTGTGTGCTGGCAGACGGGTGCTTGACTGTGTGCTGGGTATGGTTATCTGATTGTGTGTGCTGGGTATGTGTGCCTGATTGCTGAGTTTTTGGTGCCTGATTGATTGTGCTGGGATATGGGTGCTGGATTGTGTGTGCTGGAATTTGGGTGACTGATTGCTGAGTTTTTGGTGCCTGACTGCTGTGGTAAGGTTATTGAAACTTTTCCACCTCAACTTTGATAAATTTGACTTAGGATTCTTGGTAATATGTTTGCAGGATATTTAACTTTGAGGCTTTTAATAGGCAAAACATTAATCTTTTCTTACAAGCACATTTTGTGGTTCTCAAGTCACATGTTGACATGGCCAGATAAGTCTGGCAGAGTTCCTTCCTTAAAGGACATAAGTGAATCAGATGAATTTTCTGACAATCAACAACGGGTTTATGGTCATCATCAGACTTTTAACTCCAGATTCTTACGGAGTTCAAATTGCATCATCTGCCCCAATGGGATTCAAACCTGGGTTTCCAGAATTCTCTGGATTGCTAGTCCAGTGCCAATACCACTATGCTATCGCCTCCCCAAAATAAAATCTGAAATTAAAAACAGAAATTGATGGAAATATCCAGCAAATCTGGCAGCAATTGTGCAGAGAGTAACAGGCTTTATGGATGGGATTTTATGGCCCTGCAGTCAATGGATCTTTCTATGTCCTGCCTCTTGTCTGCTCCAATTTCAATGGCGAGCAGTGTGCTAAAACTCCAGCCACTGTTCCCAATCCATATGACTCTTCTCCAGATGGCTGGAATGGGGAGAGGAGGCAAAGATGGACAGGGAAATTCCAAGTAAAATCCTAAGGGAAAATAGCTAAAGAAAAATATTGAAATAAAATAAAGCTGGTTGACTCTTAAAATGGCCTAGCAAGTCACTCAGTTCAAGGACAATTAGGGATGGGCAATGAAGGCTGATCTTGCCAGCAATGCTCACATCCCATGAAAGAATAAAAGTCAATTCCCTGGAAAGTCTGTGCTATATACCTCGGCATCCTACCTATAGTATGGAATTCAATGTTATGCTTGTACTCTAGCTGTTTATGATGGACTCACTTTGACTTTTGCATTTTATATTTCTTGCAATGAAATCTCAAATGCCAAGAGATTTTCTAGCAGCCTGGTTAACCAGTTACCTTTAAAGTCCCATGAATCTGTACTCTGGAATCACCCTGATCTCCCGCAGTACCAAACACACTTCCATTCAAGAACAATTACTGCTGTTGCTTTTTCTCACCAAAACGCAGAACCTCACACTGATATCCACCACTCTTTAGCTATTGCCTGTCATCAACACCTTGTTGCAGATTTCCTAGATTTTCTCAAGAATGACCTAAACTTAATCTTGAATTATTAACAAATTTTAATACCACTCTCCCTCTATGATAGCCAGAGTAAACACAAGTCCATACCCCTTCAGCTGATTTTACAAAAGTATTTCCAAACAAACTTTGTGGGACATTGTTACCTACTACCATCCATTATGCAAAACCATTGTTAATTCCTGCACTGTTTTCCCCATTTGAACCAATTTTAATCAAGTCAATTAGGGAAATATTGAACACAATACTTGCACCAAGTGGCTGCTTCCTCTCCCTAGTTTTGGGCTTTTTTTAAATTTTACTCAATGTTTCCTGATAAGATCTGTTGGAAAATGCAATGTGGGTATTTATATTGTCAGGGTTGGTGTCTGATGCTTCTGGGAGAGTCTCTGGTTTGAATTCCGTTCTGCATTGTTTGCATACTTGGAGGGGGAGATTATAACTGACAAGTAAACAGCATCTTCTGTTTCAGTTTCTACAACATGCACTTTCCCAATGGAGCTGTGATCATTAGTCCTTGACAGCAAGGCTTGTTTTGACACTGTCTGCTTGTGTCCCTTTGTGTGATGTTGTCCACCTTCCATATAGTTTAAAAACTGACTGGGAACTGTCTGAGCTGATGTAGTTTTATGGACAGGAGATTGAATTGGAAAGAATGATAATTTCTTTCCATTCATGGCAAAGCACTTAGCGTAAAGAGTCATTGAACGGTGACACCAGTGTTATGGAATACCAAGAATTCACAGGACACTAGCCTGTGTGAGTGAGCATTTATCAAGTATCAGTTTATTGTTGTATTACACCATTCGCCATTGTTTACTGAGCTTACTAGCAACATTTAAGAGTTAATCACATTGTTGTAAATCTGGACTGACATCTAGGCCACACAAAAATGGTAGATTTCCTTCCCTAATGGACATGAGTGAACCAGATGGATTTTTACAACAATCAATGATAGTTTTATAGTCATAATTACTGAGCCAAGTTTTCAATTCTAGCCTTTAGTAATTGAATTTTAAATTCCACCAGCTGCTGTGGTAGGATTTGAACACATGTCCATAGAGCATTAGCCTGGTCTCTGGGATTACTAGTTCAATGACATTACCAGTGCACCATCATCTCCTCTGTCTCTGCTGACTTGGTTGATCTCAGGGTACTACAGTTGGTACAAATGTCAATTCTGGACCATATGGCCTACTTCTGTTCTTATTCCTTGTGTTCTTAGCCATGTGGTGAAGGGACCAGGACATAAATATGTTAATGAGTGCATTCAAGGATCAATGAGCAGATATTAAAACTTTCACTCATGATAACAGAACCACAGAGGAGTATTTAACTTGTTGCAATTACTTACAAGAAATCTTGACATTTTAGTGAGTTGGAATGTCCTTTCCTATGAAGTTTTGTTTTGAATTTGTTTGGAGAAGTGAACGGGGATGGTAGGAAGGGGAGTTGACATAATTGGAAGCTTTAATGCCACCTTGGACATAGTGAGGGATTAGGAATCAAGCCTGCAATTCTCTGCAGTACAAGGGAATGAGAAGAAAAAGATACATAATATTTAGAGAGTCACTTATAGAAGATTTCTGCAAAGAATAAGTAAGTTTCAGGCAGATCACCTCAAAAATGGAATGGACCAAATCCACAATTTGTTTGGCAGTGCAAGTGCCAAACTACACTACCACACTACCTAACAAGCCATCTAGCACCCTGCTATCTATCCAGCTGGCACCCCACCCAGCCTGTCACTGTCCATGCCAGAAATATGGAGCTTCAGCTTTGACTACGTAAATTGTGGCCCAGTGGCAGTCTGATGGTGATAGCCACTCCTCAGAAAATTCAGCCCTTTTTTTCATGTGAAGAGGGGGATAAATTGAAGTAAATACAACTTGCATCCCCTGTTGCCCTGCATATCTATCAGTTAACAGTAAATTATATTAACATAATTTTTATTAATTGCGGAATTATACAGGTACTGAAAATCTGGGATTAAAATTGAAAATTCTGTAAACACTCAGCTGCACAATGAGCATCTGTAGAGAAAGGTGTTCAGATTAATAAACTGAAGATCGCCACTCTGAAATGTTAAGTCTGTACCTTTACCAATAGATGCTGTCTGGTCTGCTGAATATTTTGAACATTTTCTCTTTTTGGTAAACCTATGTTGTCATTACTCAAGTCTAACACAGAAGGAAACTGTGGAGACAGCCCCATTGTCACACCCCCTAACCCTGGATCAAGCTAACGTAGACTAACACATTGGTATTTAAAGCAAACTCTTGAACAGGAGGGACATTGGCCCCATTGTGGAAATGTCCAATACTATAGAGCCTGCGGGACTATCTGCAAGCAAATGCAGAATTTGTGAATCCCTCTTAACAATGAGCTTCATTTGTCAGAACATATTCTTTTATTTCAGAGATGGCTGCTATCAGGAACTGACCTTTTCAGTGTTCCTAACCGACTGGATTCATGGTGGTCAATAGTTTCACTGACACATTTTGTAAGTTTACATAACTGCTAGGCAGGTCCGAGACAGTGTTTCTGTAAACCCAATCACAGAATGTGTCTGCCAGTTAGCAATCAAAACATCTCATTAAACAACTCAAACTTCCACACCATCAGTCTGTGTATACAAAGTTAATTCTCTGGCATTAAGTAACCTAGCACATTGTGGCACTGACTATCTACCTATATTTAGCACAGTATTTAATAGGGAATTAAGGAGAAATTCCTCTGCTTGGAGAGTGGTTCGAATGAAGAATCCACTCCCCCAGGGAATATTTGAGATAAATGACCTAGATATTTTCAAAGGGAAACTAGATCCATACATAGAATAGACAGAACTTGTTACCAAGACAATTGACCGGAATATTATCCTGCCCACGCCATAACATTGGCACATAAGCAGAATGGGCAGTTTGTTTTTTTTCAAGCCAAGTTGGAAAAAGACAGGAAGGAAGATTATTTGAAAAAAAAGCAAATTACTGCGAATGCTAGAATCTGAAACCAAAAGAGAAAATGCTGGAAAACCTTAGCAGATCTGGCAGCATCTGTAAGAAGAAGAGAGCTGATGTTTTGAATACACATGACCCTTTGCCAAAGATAAAAGGCATAGATTACAGATTACTTTGGAGATGCTTTTTGTGCATCAGAGGCACCACTTCCCAAGATTATAATGTTAGCAAGTGTGAGGTTATCCACTTTGGTAAAAATAATTGTAGGAAAGATTACTATTTAAATGGAGAAAAGCTGCAGCATGCGACGGTGCAGAGGGACCTGGGGGTCCTTGTGCACGAATCGCAAAAACACAGTCCGCAGGTGCAGCAGGTGATTAAGGCGGCGAATGCAATGTTGGCCTTTATAGCTAAGGGGATAGAATATAAAAGTAGGGAGGTTCTGTTGCAGCTGGAGTACTGTGTGTAGTTTTAGTCACCGCATTCGAGGAAGGATATATTGGCCTTGGAGTGGGTGCAGAGAAGGTTTACTAGGCTGATACTAGAGATGAGGGCATTGGATTATGAGGAGAGATTGAAAAGGCTAGGTTTGTACTCTTTAGAGTTTAGAAGGCTGAGAGGGGATCTTATAGAGACGTATAAGATAATGAAGGGGATGGATAGGGTAGAGGTTGATAGACTCTTCCCGCTTAACAAAGATAGCAGGACTAGAGGGCACAGCCTCAAGATTGGTGGAGGGCGGTTCAGATTGGAGTTGCAGAGAGGTTTCTTCACGCAGAAGGTGGTGAATCTTTGGAATTCTCTGCCTGACGAGGTGGTGGAGGCTTCCTCACTGAATATGTTCAAGTCAAGAGTGGATAGGTTTTTAATTGACAAGGGAATTAAGTGTTACGGGGAGGAAGCGGGAAAGTGGTACTGAACCACTACAGATTAGCCATGATCTTATCGAATGGCAGGGAAGGCTTGAGGGGCTGTATGGCCTACTCCTGCTCCTATTTCTTATGTTTTTATGTCACCCCCTGCCCCTCCCCCAAACTTCTAAACTCTAAGGAATAATTGCACAATCCCCTCATCTCAGGAACCAAACTGGGAATCTTTGTTGCACTCCCTCTGGAGCATGTTTTCTTTTGTAAGGAGACCAAAACTGCATACTGTAATCCAGGCCTGGTCTCAACAATCATAGAATCTCTGCAGTGCAGATTGAGGCCATCCAGCCCATCGAGTCTGCATTGATTCCCCAAAAGAGCACCTAATCCCTCTAACCTACACATCTTTGGACACAAAGGGGCAATTTAGCATGCCAATCCACCTAACTTGCACATCTTTGGACTGTGGGAGGAAACCAGAGCATCCAGAGAAATCCACACAAACATGGGGAGAACATACAAATGCTACATAGTCAGCCAAGGCTGGAATCGAACCCAGATTCCTGGCACTGTGAGGCAGCAGTGCTAACCACTGTGCTATCACGTCACTTTGAGCCACAATGCCCAAGCTTGATTAAATTTTTTGCATGCTCACACACACAAACATACACAATCACACTTGGCACACCACGTATGGATATGGATTCCACTTTATAGACATTATATAGGCACTGTCGACAGGCTAAACAGGCTCGTTGTTCTAAAAACAGCCAAGACTGAGATGTGACTTTGTCTTTAAAACTGTGAAAGATTTTGATAGATTAAATGCAGAGGAAATGTTTCTTGTGGGAGAGTCTATCGCTAATCATCCTTGAGAAAGTGGTTGATCTGAATCACTCCAGTTCTCAGTTCGTATGGTGCAGGTAAACCCACAGTGCTGATAGAAAAGGAGTTCCAGAATGTTAACAAAGCGACAGTGAAGGCAAAACTAACAAGTCAGAATGTTGTGTGACTTGGGGGAAACTCACAGGTGGTAGTGTTTTCTTACACTTGCTATCCTTGACCATCTAGGTAGTAGAGTTCATGGGTTTGGAAGATGCTATCGTAAAAGTCTTGCAGTACATGCAATATACTCTGTTACCATTGAGAGAGGATTTGAATGTTTATGGAAGGGGTACCAATCGACTGAATTGTTTTGACCTGGATGGTGTTGAACCTTGGGTGTTGTTGGAGCTGCACATTTCTAGGTGAGTGGAGAATATGTGATCACATTCTTGACTTGTACCTTGTATATGGTGGACAGGCTTTGGAGAGTGAGGAGGTGAATCATTCACCACAGAAATCTCAGCTTCTGTCCTGCTCTTGTAGCCACAGTATTTATATGGCTAGTCCAATTCAGTTTCTGGTCAATGGTACACTCCAAAAAGTTAATGATAGAAAATTTAGCAATGATAATACAATTAGATGTCAAGGTGGAGATGGTTAGACACGCAGTTGTTGGAGATGGATGGCATGGAGGCATAGTGGTTCGCACTACTGCCTCGCAGTACCAGGGGATCAGGGTTCAATTCTAACTATATGGCGTTTACACACTAAGGAGTCTGATAACACCAGGTTTAAGTAGAGGGATTGAATTTCGGAGCCATGAGTTCATGTTACAACTGTGCAAAACTCTAGTGCAGTTGCACCTGGAATACTGCGTACAGTTCTGGTCGCCGCATTGTAAAAAAAGATGTGGAAGCATTGGAAAGAGTGCAAAGGAGGTTTACCAGGATGTTGCCTCGTATGGTGGGAAGGTCTTATGAGGAAAGGCTGAGGGACTTGGGGTTATTTTCATTAGAGAGAAGAAGGTTAAGAGGTGACCTAATCAAGGCATACAACATGATCAGAAGGTTAGATAGGGTGGACAGTGAGAGCCTTTATCCTCAGATGGTGATGGCTAACACGAGGGGACATAGCTTTAAATTATGGGATGGTAGTTATAGGATGGATGTCAGAGGTAGGTTCTTTACTCAGAGGGTAATAAGGGAGTGGAATACCCTGCCTGCAGCAGTTATAGACTCGCTAACTTTAAGGGCATTCAAATGGTCAGTGGATAGGCATATGGATAACACGGGAATAGTTTAGGTTAGAGGGTCATTAGATTGATTCCACTGGTCAGCGCAACATCGATGGGCAAAGGGCCAGTACTGCGCTGTAATTTCTATGTTCTAAGTCCAACTGATTTATTTGATACTAAACTCACAAGCTTTCAGGGTTTGCCTTTTCATTAGGTGAATGGAGAGTTCTGGCCTCAGACAGAGCATATAATAGCACAGACAGTTTACTGTGCTGTTATGTGCTTTGTCTGAGGCCAGAACTCTCCATTCACCTGACGAAGGGGCAAACCCCAAAATCTTGTGAGTTTATTGTCAACTAAATTGGTTGGACTTAAACCTGTGTTGTCAGGCTTCTTTTTTTTCACCCAGTCCAATGACAGCATCTCCATACCATGTATGGAGTTTGCACATTCACCCCGTGTCTGGGAGGGTTTCCTCCAGATACTCCGCACAATCTAAAGATGTGACGTTAGGTGGATTGGCCATGCTAAGTTGCCCCTTAGTGTCAGGGGGAGCAGCCAAGGTAAATGCATGGGGTTCCGGAGTTTTTATTTCATCCTCTGACCTTAGCCCCTCATCACACTTCATAACTGAAGAAGCAGGGAACTCTAACATGCCTGTCTTTTGAAGTATTGAGAGCCTTCCTTCATGATGTACAGATGCCGGTGTTGGATTGGGGTGGTAAGAACTCAGTAAGAATTTAGCAACACCAATTTATAATCCAACCGATTTATTTGATAGTAAAAACGCGAGCTTTCGACTCCTGTGTCTTCCTCAGGCAAATGCAGTGTTCTGGTCTGCAGAACACTGCATTTGCCTGAGGAAGACACAGGAGTCGAAAGCTCGCGTTTTTACTATCAAATAAATCGGTTGGATTATAAATTGGTGTTGCTAAATTCTTACTGAGTTCTCACCTTCCTTCACCCAGAGATGCTGAACTCTCTACTGCACTAAACAATACATGTTGCACATTCTGACATTTTGAAACGAAAATATTGTAAACTGTGATTAATGGTGACATTTGCTGATGTCCTATTAGTTGTGCCTTAGACAGCAGAGCACTCATTTCCAGCACTCTGATGACAGAATATTTATCGCTGTTCTGTTGATTCGCGGAACACACTCATCAGGTACCTTGCAGAGGGATGAGTGTCTGGACACAGTCCGATCTCTCCCTGCCTCTGGAATTCACAAAAGATTTTAATATTGAAAAATAACCTAAGATGCTGTGGTGAAGCTTGAGGAAAAGTGGCCAAAGAATATTTAAGTTGAATGTTGAAGGTGGGGGAACAGCTGGTGGGATGGCAGTGGAGGGATCTTCCTATTATAGAAGTATAGAATAAAACAGCACAGAAGGAAGACATTATGTCCTGTGCCATCTCTTTGGACAGCTACCTAATTAGTCACACTCAACTGCTCTCACCCTATTGCCCTGCAAATTTTCCTTTTCAAGTATTTATCGAGATCCCTTTGGCAGTAATTATTGAATCTGTTTCAGTCATGCTTTCAGAAGCAAATTCTTGATCATAACAATTCACTGCTTTAAAAAATTCTTCTCATCTTGCTTCTGGTTCTTATTCCAATTATCTAAATCTGTGTTTCTCTGGTTACCAATCCTTTTACCATTGAAAACATTACTTCCTTGATCACAATCCTCTAAGATTTTGACTCCTCTGTTAATTCTTCCCTTAATCATCTCCACTCAAAGAAGAATAATGCCAGCTCCTCTCGTCTCTCCAAATAATTTAAGTCCTGAATCCCTGCTACCATTTCAATCCTTGCTAGAATCAGACAATAGTATGCAATAGAATGAGTTTATTCATTGAGTTGACACTCGTTTTTCAAAAAACAATATAGTTATTCCCATTTTCCTGTTCACTCCCTATTCCCCTACATTTTTTCTCCTTTAAGTGCTTCACCTTTGTGAAGGCTACTATCGAATATGCATCCACCACATTATCAAGCAATGCAGTCCAAATTCTAACCATTCATAGGACAGAATAGTTTTTCCTCATATCACCTTCAGGTATAGTCCTTACAGCCACTGGAAACAATTCATTGTATGACTTCATGATTTTAAATGGCAATGACACAGTGGTTAGCACTGCTGCCTTACAGTACAGTCCCAGGTTAATTCCAGCTTCGGCTCACCGTCTGGGTAAAGTTTGCACATACTCCCCATTTCTGCATGTGTTTCCTCTGGGTGCTCAGGGTTCCTCCCACATCTAAAAAATGTGCGGGTAAGGTGGACTGGCAATGTTAAAAAATTTGTCCCTTCTTGTCAAAGGTATTAGCTGGGTAAATACATGGAGTTACTGGGATATGACTGGGTTGTTGTTGATGCAGGCCTGATGGACTGAATGGCCTCCTTCTGTGCTGTTGGGATTCTATGAAATTTCCTATAAGCGTTTTCTGCTGTAAGAAGAATAACACTCGATTCTCTAAGTCTAGCTGTATAATTCCAATTCCTTATCTCTCAAATTACAATAAATATCTGTATCCTCTCTAAAGCTATCACATTTTTCTGAAAAATGGGACGCGGAATTGGATATTCTACTTTGGAAAGGATTGACATATTGCAGAATTTTGCATAGGTTTAGTATAATTGTTTTATAAAACCCAGGATCCCATGTGCTTTATTCTTCTTCAACAGGTGGCATCCTTGATTATTCGAAAGTCACCAAACTGCGTCATATGCCATAATTTTACAACAATGGAGGTGAGGAAGAAACAGGCCCTAATTTACCTCAGCTGGAACGGGGATTAAACTTTGCATTGTTTCTATAAATACATAAAGAGCAAAAGAGTAACAAGGAAGAGAGTTGGGCCTCTTAATGTTTAAGAAGGTCATCTATGTGCGGATGCACAAGGGATAGGTGAGATCTTAACTGAGTATTTCTCATCAATATTTACTGTTGAGAAAAGCCTGGATGTTAGGAAACAAGGGGAAATAAATAGTGATGTCTTGAAGAGTGTACATATCAGAGAGAAAGTGGTGCTGGAAGTCTTAAACCGCATCAAGGTAGATAAATCCCTGGGGCCTGATGAAGTGTATCCCAGGATATTGTGGGAGGTTGGGGAGAAAATTGCAGGATCCCTGGCCATTGATCATCACAGGTGAGGTGCCTGAAGATTGGAGAATGGCAAATGTTGTGCCTTTGTTTAAAAAGGTCTGAGGGAAAAGCCTAGGAACTACAAGCCAGTAAGCCTCACATTTATGGTGGGTAAGTTGTTGGAAGGTATTTTAAGAGACAGGATCTACAGGCATTTAGAGTTGCAACGACTGATTAGGGACAGTCAGCATGGCTTTGTGAATGGAAAATCATATCTCACAAATTTGATTGAGTTTTTTGAAGAGGTAACCAAGAAGGTAGATGAGGGCAATGCAGTTGATGATGCCTGCATGGACTTTAGCAATGCCTTTGACAAGGTATTGCATGGTAGGTTGTTGCATAAGGTTAAATCTCATGGAATTCAGGATGAGGTATCTAAATGATACAAAATTGGCTTCTTGAGAGTTGTAAAGAGCTTTTTCAAACTGGAGGCCTGTGACCAGAGGTGTGCCTCAGGAATCAGTGCTGGGTCCACTGCTATTTGTCATTTATATTAATGATTTGGATGAGAATATAGGAGGCATGGTTAATAACTTTGCAGATGACATCAAGATTGGTGGCGTAGTGGACAGTGAAGAAAGTTATCTCAGATTGCAACAGGATTTTGATCAATTGGGCCAGTGGACTGACAAATGGCAGACAGAGTTTAATTTAGATAAACGCAAGCTGATGCATTTTGGTCAATGAGCCAGGGCAGGATTTACTCAGCTAATAAAGACCAAAGAACAAAGAACAAAACAGCACGGGAAATAGGCCCTTCGGCCCAACGAACCCAACATCGGGGCCGCCACCCCGATGTTCCCACCTCTACCCGTGATCCCTGTCCATATTTATAGATCTATGGATTAAAAACCAAATTTGAGACAATTTAGGGAGAATTTATTTTGCCAATTAGCCTAACAGCACATCTTTGGGATGTGGGAGGAAACCGGAGCTCCCGGAGAAAACCCACGCAAGCACGGGGAGAATGCGCAAACTCCCACAGACACAGGCCCAAATCCATATATCTGCACAGCACAGCGATAGTCACTGAGCTGTTGTGTTGCCCATCAAATGGTCCAGGTCAACCGTACACTAACGACGTGAAGCACTAGGATACTCTCGAAAAAAATCCAAGAGCAGCCCTCTCACGACCCAACAACAACCGGCAACTACACCACTCTCTGTGTATAAAAATTGCCCTTCTGGATACATTTGTATCTCTCCCCTCTTAGCTTAAAACTATGCTCTCTAGTTTTAGACTTCCCTACCTTTGTGAAAGGATATTGACTATCTAGCTGATCTATGCTCCTCATTATTTTATATACCTTTTCACATCACCCCTCAGCCTCTATGCTCCAAAGAAAAATGTCCCAGTGTATCCAGCCTCTCCTTATAACTCAACAAGGTTAGACAACAAGGTTAGACAACAAGGTGGACCAAAGCACCTGTAGGATAAAAACAAGTACATCAATATCATCATCCATTTACACACTTCCCAGGGACTCCCAAGGCTCATGATCCCTATTTTAAATCAGTTTTCTATACCCCTCCATTCCCATTCTGTTCATGTGCCCATCTAAGTATTTCTTAAATAACTCCAGAGTACCTGCCTCCACCACTTTACTTGGCAGCGCATTCCATATCCCTACCACCCTCTGTGTGAAAAAACTCCCTCTCGCATCCAAATTATACCTTACCCTCCTCAACCTAAGCCCATGACCCCTCGTGCTATTCGAGTCCATCCTAGGAAAAAGCTTAGCCCTGTTTACTCAATCTATACCCCTCATAATCTTGTATACCTCTATTAGGTCTCCTCTAAGTCTACGTCTTTCTAAGGAAAACAGTCCCAATGTTGGGATAAATTACAGAACAAAGGGATATAGGGATACATGTTCATAGCTCCTTGAGAGTAGAGTCACAGGTGGGCAGATGGTGAAGATATTCAGCATGTTTGCTTTCATTGGTCAGAACATTGAATACAGGAGTTAGGACATCTTGCTGAAGTTGTACAAGACATTGGTAAGGCCACACTTGGAATACTGTGTACAGTTCTGGTCACCCTATCATAGAAACGATATTATTAAACTAGAAAGAGTGCAGAAAAGATTTACTAGGATGCTACTAGAACTTGATGGCTTGAGTTATAAGGACAGGCTGGATACACTGGGACATTTTTCTTTGGAGCATAGAGGCTGAGGGGTGATGTGAAAAGGTATATAAAATAATGAGGAGCATAGATCAGCTAGATAGTCAATATCCTTTCACAAAGGTAGAGGAGTCTAAAACTGGAGAGCATAGTTTTAAGCTAAGAGGGAAGATACAAATGTATCCAGAAGGGCAATTTTTATACACAGAGAGTGGTGTAGCTGCCAGAGGTAGTAGTAGAGGTGGGTACAATTTTGGCTTTTAAAAAGCATTTAGACTGTTTCATGGGTAAGATGGGTACAGAGGGGTATGGTCCAATGCAAACAATTATGATTGGCTCAGAGGTGTTAAAAAAGGGCAGTATGGACAAGTTGGGCAAAAGGGTGTGTTTCCCTGCTGTAAACCTCTATGACTGTATGACTCTATATTGGTGATATTCTGAACCACATTAGTCATATCTAGTCAACTAGGCTCACAGCACACTATCCCCAACCCCTATAGTTAATTAACCTGTTCTGTCATATTCACAGTTACAAGTATCCTTCCTTCAAGGTTTTAGTGGATGGACAGCAAGGAGGATCCTTGTGAAAATTCCATTCCAACTATTAATGCTTTGGTTCTTGAACAGAAAACTGGCAGGTCTCTCCTTTCAGGCCGGTTTACTACATGCACAGGTAATATTACAGAGGCTGGAAACCCGAAATGATAGGTTTGCTACAGTTATGTTGGAGAATTTGTACTTTTCATGTTGGGTAGAAGGTCGCCATTGCTATTTGTTGGGTCAATTCCTCACCTTCCAAGGACCAGTGCCAAAACCCATGTTCCAAAATAATGGTAAGAAACTATGTTTAGTCTGTGTTCTGGCTTATACAATGTGCTACAGGAAGGACGATTTTTTTCTGAAAATATGATCGTAGCCTCATTTGATGTCAATTATCTGCAGTCTGTCACCAAAGGAGTTAATTGTTATATCTTCTTAAATCTTTCTTTCCTTTACTGATGCAGCAATCAAGCCCATTGATACAGTCCATAACTGTCGGCTGGATTCAACTGAATTATCTCTGGGTTCTCAGTTACATCATTAAGAAAAGTGGCATGTGCTGGATTGCTCATTGTAAAGATGCTTTCTCTGAAAGCAAAGAAGCACAATGTCCCAGCACCTTGAGGCAGCACTGTTTGAATAGGGAACTAATGATAATGGAGCCTTCCCACAGTTCTTGCCTGAAACATTCTGACAGTAATTTTGAGTTGTTCTTTTTTAAATATCTTCAGTTTTCTTTATCCAACGCCTTTCTGCTTACAAAACCTATGGAACATATGTTAACTCTTTCAGCTTCCACCTTTTTAGATGCCATTGCCGTACCTGCGACATCTGTGGCTCAGTTGGCAGCACTCTCACTTCCCAGTCAGAAGGACTTGGATACATAACCCCAGTTTGGAGATTTGAGAATAAATTTAGGCATATACTCCAGTGGAGTACTGAGAGGTGCTGCACCCTTGGAGGTACTGATATCTTTTACATTGTGCGCCCTCAGGAAGATATAAATATCCTATGTCACAATTTGAAAAAAGACCGGGGGAAGTCTCCCTGATATCCTGGTCAATGTGTATCCCTCAATCAATATCCCAAAATTAGATTATTTGATTCTGATCACATTGTTGTTTGTGGGAGCTTGCTGTGCACAAATTGGCAACTGCATTTCTGTCAAGGAAGAGTAAAATAAAGATATATAAAAAAGATTCAAATTAAAGAGAGTGAAGAATGGAATTGATAAGAGTGCATCTGTGTGCAAACGTGATATGCGAATTGACTTAGCAGCAGGAAAAAAGATGTTTACCTAAGTGATTGTGAGGTCGTGAGCAATGGTGCATAGAAATGTTGAAGAGATGATTTCAAAGTGGTGAGATAAGAATATAATTTACTATATGCTAAATGCCTGGCTTAAGGACTTATTCAAATAGAATAAAATCAAAGGGAAAAAAAATCATATGTATCCATAGCAAGGTTAACTGGAAATAGGAGGAGAGGCAAGAGTGAGAGAGGGAAACAGCTAGCAAGCAGAGCCCTCCCAAGTAGCACAAAAATCCAGTCTAAAAGCATCCGGTTTACAGATACCTCAGAGAACTGTGTGGAAAGCAGCTCTCTCAAACCTAGAGATAACTCATAGGTTGTAACTATTGACTGGTTTTAACCCACAGAGTTATATGGTATAGGATGTTGTTTTGGGACTAGGGACATTTCTCAGAGTTCTGGAATGTAGATTAAATGGGAACGGAGTTGATTTCATGAGATATTGTGATTGGAACTCTCCAATCTTATATGGCCATCGCTGCCAGGGAAAATGGAGAATTTGGCATTCAGCCAAAACTTCATTCACTGCAGTGGGCTCACAGCATCCCAGTCGTGGGCAAGTTCAGAGAATTCGGGCCTGTGTGTTTGCATGGCCATTATTGTAGTTGAAGTATTATTGTCATGCATTGTATCTTTCTTGTATTTTTTTTAAGGTAATAAAAATATTCTTTTATGATCAATTACAACAAGTCTCAATCTTTCCTTACCAATTTGCATATCTTTCCTCACATTACCAAAGTGAAAAAAAGCACCACTAAGAACTAATGTTCCAAGTTACTGATCTAGATTTTGGAATACCTTCTCATTTAATATCAGCAGAGTTCTTAATAGTTTCCTTTATTACAGTGCCTACAATTGAAACACAGACATGTCACCTGGAAAGAGACCAGTTTGATACTAGTACCAATATGTGTTGGCCACTTTAATAAAGTCCACTGATTCTGTGCAAAAAGATTGGGAGAAACTTGCAAGGTGGGACTATCGTACACTGTTCCCAGTCTTCCACTGGAAGATCAGGTGGGATTTATAACAGATATTTGCTTTTCCAATCCATCTGGTCTGTCAAGATGAACATCCCTGTTAGAGGGGTTCAAAAAATCCTGGGATTTTAAAAACTAATAAAATTACTAAACAGGGGAAATTAACTTAGAATGAGGAACACAATTTGCCTTATACTTATTTTATGCAAAGATACTATTTGGATAGACACTCACAGAACTACTGCTGTGGAAATTAAACATATATTTTAGATTTAAACAAGTATTTTTGAATGTGTTGTGCACCTTGGCTAAAATGCAAACTGCCTTGAAGCATAATAGAAAGAGTAAACTCAACAGGTCACATTCTTTAGGAACAATAAGCCACAGAATACAGTTATGTTATCAGAAAAATCATGGAGAATTCAAATTCTCATACTCTAGAAAATAAATAGAACTATTCACAAAGTATTCTATTCCACTTTTAAAATATTCAATTCTTACCGATAATATGGCAGAATGAGGTGGTGGGAATGTCACCTTTTCAACTCTGTGGCTTACGGTCAGAAAGCAATTTTTGAACCTTACGGATTTATCTCAGTGAGGTTGCTTAGCAACAGTGGGCAGGAACTTCTGGATCCTCTAGATCAATTAATTCCTAATTCTGAGAAAAGATAGGATGCAATTGGCCAAGGAAAATAATGTATACTAATGTGATTGGAGTGTCATGTTAGAATGACAGAGTAAGCGGGAGAATTGAAATTTCAAAAACATATACCGGTTTGCCATTGCATTGTAAACTTCAGAAAGGAGTTGGCATGTCTGGCTGCCTTTCTCCCAGCACATTCCTCTTTAACCAGCATATTGTCGTTCATGAGTCTTTGTGTTTACATGGAGTTCAACTCAATGCTCAGCACTGAGAAAAAACTCCCGCTTTTATGATTGATTACAACAAGTCTCAACTTTTCCTCACATTACCGAATTAACAACAGTGGACAGGAACATCTAGATCCTGTTTCTTAGAAAGGGGATATGGAGTTGGGTTGGCGGGACGTGAGCAGGGCACAAAGGCAATAAATGGAGGGACATGAATAAGGTACAAGGGTGACAGGGCTCAACACAACAAAGTTATGGGGTGTTCTGCTCTTTGCTACTGTGAGAGATCTCTGGGAACAATCGGGTGATGAAATTTTCCCCATAGTACTCTGTGTAACAGAAAATCGTAGAGGATTCCTTCGGCTGTGGTCCAACAGTTATTGTAAATATTGCAGCATCCGAGGAGAACACTTGAAGAGCACAGTCGGTGTGCACCATTTTTCAAATGGACCTGAGTTCTGCCCCTTTCTCTTCTCATGTTAACACAAATCACTTACTGATGACTTCAAAAGAAAGTGCAGCTTGGCAAATTAAAAAATGTTATTTTACAATAGCTAAGTGGATGCGTTTGGAATAATATCCAGATTGTGAAACTTTAACAGAAACAGATCAATCCAGGCAATAAAGCTGTGGAAGGTCATACTTAAGCTAATGTTGATGCAATAATTGAAAACATGCAGAATTAAATATTGTTTCTTTATCACACAGCGAGGTACAGAAACTCTTGAAAGTCCAGAAAAGCTTTGGGCATTCCCACCTCGACACTAAGTACGACAATTATCAGCAGCACAGATTTCCCACTGGCATGAAAGTCCATGGCTCTGTTGGCAACACACTGCTACTTTGGCTTCATAACCCAGCAGCCCCAACCTAAAACAAATGTTTTCGAACTACTGGCCATGTAACAGGAACCAGAGACACACAACAGAGGTCAAAAGATGTAGCTCAGACACCGCAGGTCTTTGATATGATAATACCATATAACTTAATATCGATAACTTCTGGCCCATTATTCATACCAGTCTGCCTTAGATTTGCTTGAGGTTAGTCCCCAGGTTTTTCTTGACTTTGTAGATTGGAAGTTATAAATGTTTCCACTCACCCTGTTGGAATCGATCCTCTGCCTTGAGCTGTAGATTGGAGGCGGGATGTTGAAAGCCTGTGGGACCAGATACTCCTCTGCATCCATCATGTCTTCGAGCTCCTCTTCATCCAGCAGGCTCTGAAAGAACTTGCTGTCATTTGGGCTGGGTAACTTCATATGGTCATCTCCCTGTAACAATGAGGAGAGTTGTTTTATTGCATTACAGTTCAGGTCTCACAGGCTGTTTGAGCATAATGAACTTCCTGATTTTTCAACTAGAACATGTCTTGGAAAGACTTCTCCTAACACAGGAATTTCAATCCATGTTAGCAACAGTGGACAGCTGGCTAGTTGCCCAACTCAATAATATGCCATGTTTCAAAATGCAAATTAAAATCAATTTTCTCCACTGATATTGACTCAATTACATAGGCAGAGTAAAGGAAACTCAGTAGAAAATGCTGTAAAGTCTGAATAAAAATAGGAAAATGAAATTTCAAATGCTTAAAGGGAAGTTATGGACATATATCAGGGAACTGTGGGTTATCAACAATAACCTCCTATGACGCATACAGCTCACCAATTAATCCATTAAACTTGACCAGGAGTGATGGCCATTAGTTGTCTGTGAGTTTTTCATATACACAATAGATATACACACATTCAGTCATATTTAACAAAGTTTAGATTATTTCATGTCAGATAGCCACTGGTTTTCAATGCATTGGCATTTGAGATTGAAGTTTGGAGGGTGTGATTAATAAAGATCATTTTATTTGAGCTTGAATCCACATATAACATCTTAGCACTTCTCACAACACCTCACACACAATGAATTATTTTGAGGTGTGGTCAGTGTTGTTGCAGTGGTGACTTGATACAGGAAGATCCCAGAAGCAACCATGGCAGCCAATCTATTGGTGACAATGGTTACAGGGCTAATATTGGTCAAGATACCAGAAGAACCATTCACTCTTGGTGAGTTGCCCCATGACCCCTTTAACATGTACCTGAATAAGTAGATAGGACTTTAGATTAACATTTTCACTCAAAGGCAAAGCCTCAAACTAATCCAAAGGCAAGGTGCAGCTCTAAGTCTTAAACCCACAACCTACTGACCCAGAGATGCTAACAACTCTAATAAGCAATCACTATTGTTGGACGTTCAAGAGCTGCTCACACATAAATTCGATTGTCTTTGGAAATCATGGCCGAGAGTTTCATCTGATTGTACACGGTTTTTTTTTCTGGCACATGTCCCCTGAAATTGCTGTAATTTGTGGAAAAGTTGCAGAATTTTAAGTGCACATTATTTTCAGCGTGATTCGAGTTTCTATGATCTTTTGCACCACTTTAAGAAAAACTGCATTGAAAGCCTACAAAACTGCCAGTGCCCACAGAATTAATTAATCGCCATTGGGAGTTTCTGCTAATGCACTTGTTTGCTGTTCCTCCTGGATGCTCTTAAGAATGGCAGGATTTTTTTTTACGTAGAAAGACACTAATGGGCAGGTATTAAAAGCTTTTGAAACCATTTTCCTTACTTTACTAAAAAAAGGGCTACTATACCCCAGTAGCAATTTTTTAGAAGTAATTTTTAGTTATTTAAAATTCAGAGTATTGGCATGTGATTAAAAATATTTATTGTTTTATTACTAATCCACATCTGTCTTAATAGTTACTAAACTATCAAGAAATATTTTTTAAAGCAAAAATTACAGAGGGCAGGATTTCCCCACCCTCCCCATTGGTGGGATCTTCTAGTCCCTCCGAAGGTGACTCCCCGAGGTGGGCTCCTCAGTGCTGGGACTGGCGAGCCACAGAAATGGAAGAGCTTCATCTGCATCCCATTAGTGGGTTCCCTGATTTGCTGTGCGAGTGATCCCATTGTAAATGCACCCTGGTGTGAAACCCATTTTTGGACTTCCTGTTGAATATTCCACTGCAACCCGGGATTGAACTCTCCACGGGAGCATGGGAGAATTCTGCCCAATGACAACATTTCAAAAGTATTTCATTGTCTGCAAAGCATTTTGAAGTGGCTATTTAAGTCTTTCTTTTGCTGGAATATTTGTCAAACTGAGGTCTTTCCCTGTCCGAATGAGTTGTTGAAGCACTTGGTAAAACACTTACCAAGTATTTTCTGTGCTGTGATGTGGTTAACTATCTGTTTGAATTAAACTGTTCCTTTCTGGTTGCTGCTGATATATGAGAAAACCAGGTGTACTAGGTCCATGCTTTTTTGTACCAAATCTCACCATTATAATCAGTGAATTCAAAACATGAAGGGCTAGTTCTCCAATGGGTGATGGTAGATTTTAACCATGCCAGCCCATGAAACCATGCTGGTGGATAGATAAAATTGTCCAGTTTATTTTCCAGACAGAAACTGACCACTCTGAATTTTAAATCTTTACTGAGTAGATTCCCAAAGTGTAGCGATGCCAGCGTTGGACTGGGGTAGTAAGAACTCAGTAAGAATCTAGCAACACCGATTTTAAATCCAACCGATTTATTTGATAGTAAATTTGCGAGCTTTCGACACTCTGTGTCTTCGTCAGGCAAATGCGGTGTTCTGGTCTGCAATAGCACACATATCAACACAGACAGTCACAGATTGCTGATTAGAATGCGAATCCTTACATCTAACCTGCTGTTCAAGTGTTAAAGTGGCTAACAATGTGTGTGAAGGGAATCCTGAGCATTGGTTAGAGAATTGTGTATTTTCTCCAGACAGCACAGTAAGTGAGGTTTTTTGCTAACCCTGGCAAGTTACGGGGGTTACAGATAGTGTCCCTATATTGGTCCCTATATGGGAATCTTCAACAATAGGCATAACCTAAAGACAAGGATATGTCATTAGGACGTTAGGACGGCGGCGTGGGCTCGTTGGGCCGAAGGGCCTGTTTCCCGTGCTGTGTTGCTCTTTGTTCTTTGTGACATGAAGCCAAGATCCCTATTAAGACCATCCTCATGTGTGCGGAACACGGCTATCAGTCTCTGCTCAGCGACTCTGCGCTGTCGTGTGTCACGAAGGCCCCCTTGAAGAACATTTACCCGCAGATCGGAGGCCGAATGCCCATGACTGCTGAAGTGTTTGCCCACAAGAAGGGAACTGTTTTGCCTGGTGATTGTTGAGCGATGCTCATTCATCCGCTGTCGTAGTGTCTGCATGGTCTCCCCAACGTACCATGCTTCGGGACATCCTTTCTTGCAACGTATTAGATAGACAACGTTGGCCGAGTTGCAAGAGTATGTACCATGTACCTGGTGAATGGTATTCTCGTGTTTGATGATGTCGTCCATGTCTATGATCTGGCATGTCTTGCAGAGGTTGCTGTGGCAGGGTTGTGTGGTATTGTGGTCACTATTCTAGATTCCCAAAGCCAGCAAGATTCTTTGCCAAATAAGAATGCTGGGTGTCAGTGACCATGGGATAATGTTAACCACATGGTCTTGGAGTGGACAAATGCTGGAGTCTTCCTTGCAAATGAAAACATCAGAAGGGACCTGGGGACAGAGAGGCCAAAACATAAGGGGAGCAATCTTACCAAGTCCAGAACGGGTGTGAGAACAGAAGTGATTCGGATCCGCTTTTTCAGCAAGGCCGCCAATCAAATCTTCTGCATTCTGCACAGTGAAAAAAACTCTCAATCTGATTTCCACCTCTAGATGGAGTGAATGTGGCCTAAACTGCCCAAAGCTGATAGCAGCTGAGGCCGCCATTGCGCATGCACAGGTCTCTGCATTGTGAGAGCAGTAGAGACCTGTCAGTGCGTCTGCTGCTATCAGACAGCTTCCGTAGTCCAACACAAACAACGCACCCTGCCACTACTACCCTCTTACCATCCTCCCTCCCCCACAAGCTATCATAGAGCTCAGCAGATGTTTGTCTTTCATCTTCCCATCAAGCTGAACTGGTTCTCACTCAACAATTTCTCCTTTAACTTGTCTCACATCCTCCAAAAAAAAAGGTGTGTCTATGGGCATCCTCATGGATCCCTGTTATACCTATCTCTTTATGGGTCATATGAAGCACTTCCTGTTGAAGTCCTACTCCAGCACCCCCCCACAACTCCTTTATCATTAGATTGATGACTGTTTCAGTGCCACTTCATATACTCATCTGGACCTCAATTTTGCTTTCAATTTCCAGCCCTGTATCAGCTTCACATGATCCACCTCTGACACTTCTCTTCCCTTTCTTGATGCTTCTGTCTCCATTTCTGGATAGACTGCCCACTAATATTCATTACAAGTCCACTGGCTCCCACAACTACCTTGACTACATGTCTTCACGCCCCACATTCTATAAGGACTCCAATCTCTCAGTTCTTTTGCCGCCGCTGCATCTGTTCTGATGATGCCACTTTTTAAAATAGAGCTGCTGATATGTCTTCCTTCTTCCTCAATCGTGGTTTTCCATCCATTGTGGTTGACAGGCTCTCAGCCGCATCCAACCCATCCCCCAGACCACTGCTTTCATTCCTTCCCCTCCCTCCCAGAACCAGGATAGAGTCCCCCTGGTCCTCACTTTTTACCCCAACAGTCTCCACATTCAAAGGATCATCTTCCACAATTTCCCTCACCTCCATCATGACGCCAAACACATCTTCCTCTCAACACTGCACGTCCCCCCTGCCAACAGCATTCTGCAAGAACTATTCTCTCCATTCCTCCATCACATTAACACTTTATCCCTGCCCACAGCACCTTTCCATGTAATCGTGGAAGGGGAAACACCTGCCCCTTACCACCTCTCTGCTCACAATCCCAGGTCCTAAACACCTCTTTCAGGTGAAGCAGCATTTCACATGCACCTCCTTCAATCTAGTCTATTGCATTTGCTGCTCCCTATGCAGTTTCCTCCACATTGGAGAGACCAAACACAGACTGGGTGACTGCTTTGCTGAACACTTTTAGTCATTCCGCAAACAGGACCCAGACCTTCCTGTCGCTTGCCACTTCAACACACCATCCTGCTCTCCTGTCCACATGTCTGTCCTTGGCCTTTTGCAATGTTCTACTGAACCCCAACACAAACTGGAGGAACAGCACTTCATCTTCCGATTGGGCATTTTACAGCCATTTTTTTTTTAAAGAGCAACACAGCACGGGAAACAGGCCCTTCGGCCCAACGAGCCCGCGCCGCCGTCATAACTATATAGTAGCAAATCCATTATCCTATTATATTATTCCTATATAATAATATATATATTATTCCTAATATGGAAAATTTTCAGCATAGGGACAATTTGTTTCCCAATCAGCCTAAGAGCGAATTTTTGGGTTGTGGGAGGAAACCGGAGTGCCCGGAGAAAACCCACGCAACCACGGGGAGAACGCGCAAACTCCCGCAGACACCGGCCCAATTCCAAGTGTCTGCACAGCCACATCGATAGTCTCTGAGCTGTCATGGTGCCCTTCAGATGGTCCACATAAAGCACTCATTTACGACATGAGGTACCAGGCAACCCATGAATCAACATCCAAGAGCTGTACCCGCACCACCTGCCGAATGCATGCTCAAATTATGGACCGAATTACCTGTGGAAAAAAGCCGTAGTTAAACAGTCCTAATATATCCCTCTATCTGCATACCGCTCATGTGGCTGTCCAAGAGACCCTTAAACAGCCCCAGCGTGCCTGCTCCCACCACCTTACTCGGCAGTGCATTCCACACCCCCACTACCCTTTGTGTGAAAAACTGCCCTCTAATATTCGTCCTATACATAGCCCCCCTCACCCTATGGCCATGACACCTCGTCCTATCCATTTCTAAAGGCGGAAAAAGTTTACCTCCATTTACTCTATCTATACCCCTTATAATCTTATACACCTCTATAAGATCCCCTCTAAGCCGACGCCTTCTAGACTGAACACTGAGTTCATCAATTTCAGAGCATGAACTCTCTCCTTTACCTTTAGCCCTTTTCCATTTATTTTGTTTAAATTCATTTAATCTCATTCATCCATTTTATCATCCTTCTTTCTCACTTCTGTTTTTCCACTTCTCCTTCTTGTCCCCCCCACCCCACCCCGCTCCATTATCCCGGTCGTCCTTTAACCATCTGTGTCTCTGCTCTGCCATTCATGCATTCTGATAACTTAATGAACACTTTTAGCAACTTCTCAGCCTTCTGCATCCTCACTTACATTCCTTTTGTCCCACTTCACCTCTCCCCCACCTTAAATCTCTGCTGATTCTCTTTGCTCTCTGCTCTGACAAAGGATCATCTCGACTCGAAACATTGGCTCTGTTCTCTCCCCAGATACCGTCAGACCTGTTGAGATTTTCCAGTATTTTCTGTTTTTGTTTGGTGACGATGGATGGGAATGATTGTTCATGCTCCAGAAGGAAAGCTTAGGCCTTGCTGCGAGATAGTACCCAGGAGTCGCTGCTGCTCCTAGCTTGGTGTTTCCAGGCAACCTCTGGATGAGGAGTTAAAATGAGGCCTGACTTCTACAATAGCAGGTTTACCAACTCAACCTGCCAGCAACTCAAAATTGTCTGGAGTTAAAATTGGGAGTGGGGTTACATAGGTGGAAGGGTTCCAATAATTTAGAGGAAGAAATTATTTCACGATAACCAAGTTTATATTCATTTTGGTGAAGGCCATTACCAGAATTCTAATGCCCCGTCTGCCACAGGATCAGAGCGGGTAAGGGGCGGACAGTGGGAAGGTCTGTTAACCTCAGGCAGGACTTTATAATCTTGGGTCGATTGAGACTATAAAATCCTGCCCTGTGGTGGATAGAAATAAACTATTTCCTCTGATGTGGAAAACAACGGGGCATAATCTGAAAATTAGAATGAAGCCTTTTGAAAATGTTGTCAGGAAGCACTTCTTCACACCAAATGTAGCTCCCCTCAGGAAAGTGCTAAGGCCAGCTGTCAAATAAATATTTCTAGTCAAAGAATGACAGATTTTTACTCAGTCAGTATGTTAAAGAGGCAAGACAAGCAAACGATATAAAGAAATAGATCAGCCATGATCTAACTGAATGCAGGGAGAGGCTGAAGGGGCTGAATGGCCTCCTCCTATTCTATAGAAAGAGCAGATAGGCTGAAATTAATCCACCTTCACTGCAAGTTCCACTGAACCGTCTAGTGATTTAAACCTGACTGTACCAGTGCTATAAATAGAACAGACTAAAGAAGCATGTATAACTACTGATCACCAATGTGATGTTTAACATGGATAATCTTAAGGAATTCCTTCTTTCAGTTTTTAATCATACAATAATTCCAACTGGGAGGCTAAAATCAAATTAAACTGACCTGAATTACCAAGTATCTCTGAGGATCTCGCGCCATCCGAGAAAATTCTGCTGCCAATTCTTTGAACTTAGGTCTGCTGTCGGCATCAATCATCCAGCCTAAGGGCAAGAAGCAAAGTAGCAGCTTACAGGACAGTGACAACCTCAGCGGTCATACATGACCAGCTAAAAACATCCAGTAGTGAACACAAACGCACACAAGAAAATTGACACTGCTTCCCAAAGTGTGGATATTTAAGAATCATAAAAAACAGAGACAAAAAGAACAGAAAATTAAAATTACACAATTTCTACTGCACATATTCAGGTAAACCAGCAGATGTTTTATTTTCAGTTTATTGTTAGCTTTGCACCGTCAAGATCTAGCCTCTTCCTGCCTTTGGCTGCCTAGGTCCTGAGTTCTGGGATTCCCTCCTTTAATTTTTTTTGTGTCTCTACCTCTGACTCTTTAGTGTGGTAAAGGAGCAATGCTGTGTTAAAAACACTGTTCAACAATAAAATGTAATATGTTTATATTGTGCTAATCAGCTTGAAATCTTGAATATACTGTCAGCGCCCCGTAAGATTGATTTGACCATCTCATCACCTGTTCTAATGTTCAGATTTGTACAAAAGCCCTGATTTTAAATTATGGTGAGAATTCGGATGGATTGGGGCTGCAAAGGGCACGCTGTCGGGGTGGCATTGTGCACGGTGGATGGCTCCTGGGGTGGGGTGGGGGGTGTTGATGGTGGTTTGGAGGGCAAGTTGGGGTGCGACAGGAAGCTCCCACAATGCTCTCAGCACACTTTTACAGTGTCAATGCATTCCCACATTGGAGAAGAAAGCTAAATTCAAAGGCACTGATAAGGCAGCTGTGGGTCAAGAACAGAATTTCACTCGACAGGAGATTGTCACTAGGGAGCTGAGGGAACAATTCTCAGAGCTGAGGTACACAGTCAGGGTGGAGAGGAGGGAAGCCCAGAGGAGAAGGTGCGAAGCTCAAAGGAAGAGTCAGAAGCCTGAAGAAAGGGTGGGATGCCGGGGCGAGGAAGGGGACAACACAGGGGATAGGATGATTCAGGAAGGATAAGTTTAAAGGCATTTGAAGAAATGATTATGATGTAGTATGAACAGCAATTTGAGTAAAAATGAGCAAAGGGGTCAGGAAGAGACTGAGAGCTTAACATAAATAATAGAATATTAGTGACTAGGGTTACATCAGGAAAAAAAAGGAAGTTTAATGCTAAGGATACAGATGTGAAAGCATTAAGCATTCTTAAACAAGATAAATAAATCAATAGCACAGGTGAATGTTAGTGGATTTGATCTAATAATCAATACAAATGTTGCACAGCACCCAAAATTAGAAATTAAATATTCCAGGATATGGAATTATTAGAAGAAATAGTTACAAAAAGTAGAGGGATAGCCTAAGAATACAGATGGGATAAAGGCAGTAGAGAGAAAGCTCAGAAAATGAAGCTGTAGAATCAGGTTGAATGGAGATCAGAAAAATCAAAAGGTAGAAAACATTTTTAGGAATAGATAATAAATAATAAAGATAATAATTATTAATAAAAATAAACCTCTAACTGTAGATGTTGTGTTGGAAAGAGCACATAACAGTAAATTAGAGGTGCATGCAACAAGAATCATGGGAGACTTTAATCATTATATAGATTGCACAGATCAAATTTTCAGTAATAGGAACATAGGAACAGAGGAACAGGAATAGGTCACTCAACCCTGTTCTATTAACCAAATTATTGCTGATGTGCAGCAGCACTATTTTCCCGCACGATCTCTTAATGTCGTAAGTATCTAGAAATCAATCAATCTCTGTCTTGAGTGGATTCAATAACTGAGTTCCAACAGCCCTCTGACTGAAAAAAATTCCTCCTCATCTCCGTTCTAAATCAGTTGCCCCTGATTTTCACGGTGTTCCCTGTTCTGGACCTTCCAGGCACGAAAAACCTTCTTTGGGCATTTACCCTGTTGACCTTTTAAGAATTTTGTAAATCTCAACGCAACATGGTGGTGCAGTATCTAGCCCTGCTGCCTCACAGCATTAGGGACCTGAGTTCAAGCCTGGTTTTGGGTGACTGTCTGTGTGGAGTTTGCACATTCTCCCCGTATTTGCATGGGTTTCCTCCGGCTGCTCCAGTTTCCTCCCACATTCCAAAGATGTGCAGGTTCAGTTGATTAGCCATGCTAAATTGCCCCTTAATGTCAGGTGGATTAGCAGGGTAAATAAATGAGGCTGTGGGAATAGGGCCTGTGTGGGATTGTTGTTGGTGCAGACTCAATGGGCCATTCTGCACTATAGGGATTCTATGAAAGATCATCTAGTATTATTTTAAACTTTAAAGAATACAGGCTCAGTCTCCTCAATTTCTCCTCATAATAGTGTGAAGGATGTCTCACAGAATGTATTCAAGATAGTTTTCTAAATCAGTATGTTGAGGAACCAACGAGAGAGCAGGATATCTTAAATCTGTTTTAGATAAACAGAAAGTTGAATTTGAGGGTAAATAATCAAGGGACATAAAGATTGTTTATAAATGCTTCGATTTGTATGTAAAAAGGAAGCTACAAAAATATTCTGGAAAACAATGGAGAACCAAGAGTCCAGTAAAAATGAGGAATGTAAAGAAATTGGTATTACTAAAGACTAAAGTACAGGTAATTCCCCAGATCTAATGGGCTACATGCTACAGTTTTAAAAGAGGTGACTACAGGGATAATGGATGCATTGGATTTGATCTTCCAGAATTTCTTAGATCCTGCAACAGTCTCTGTGGATTGTAAGATAGAAAATTAAACACTACTATTCAAGAAAGGTGGGAGGAAAGAATACAGGGAGCTATGGGCCAGTTAGCCTGGCATCAGTAACAGGAGAAATGTGAGGATCACTTATAAAGCACTTAGAAAAACTTAGGAAATCATATCGTGACTGGGCAAAGTCAACATAGATTTATGAAAGTTAATTGGTTGACAAATTATTTGAAGACTATAACTAGCAGAATAGGATAAGGAGCAACAAACAGATGTAGTGTGTTTGGATTTTCAAAAAGCATTCAATGAGACGCCACACTACAGTTTACTGTACAAAAGTAGGGCTTATGGGATTGGGATTCAGGGGCAGAAATATTAGTGTAGACTGAAGATTGGTTAATGCAAATAGATAGGAGTAAACAGATCATTCATGGTTTAACGGGCTACAACTAATGGGATACCACAAGGATCAGTGCTGGGGTCTCAGCTATTTACAATCAAGCTCAGAATAAGGACAGGTTCAGTTAATGGGTAAGAAGTGGCAGCTGGAATATAACACAGCAAATTGTTAAATTATCTACTTTGTGAAAAAATTGAGAAGTAGAACACGTTTTAAATAATGAGAGCCTGAGAGGTATTGACAGTCAGAGCGACATGGATGTCCTTGTACACAAATTGCAGTAAGGTACAGGTGGCAGAGTGGTACGCACTGCTGTCCAACACCACCAGGGATCTGGGTTCAATCCCAGCCTTGGGTGGCTATGTGCAAATTGCTCCAGTTTCCTCCCACAGTCCAAAGATATGTAGGTTAAGTGGTTTGGCCATGCCAAATTGTCCCTTTGTGTGGGTTAGCTGGATTAGCCATAGTAACTGTGGGGTTATGGAGATAGCGTGGAGGGAAGAGCCTAGGTGGAATGCTCCTTCAGAGAGCTGGTGCAGACCCGATGGGCCAAATGGCCTCTTTCTGCATTGTAGAGATTCTATGGTTCTATGCTAAGTATAACAAGTGATTAGGAATGGTATGTTGGTGTTTATTACAAAGAGATCGATGTATAAATGTGAAGAAGTCATACTAAATTATATAGCCCACATCTGGAGTATTGTATGCAGTTTTGGTCTCTTTATTCAAGGAAGGACATATTTGCCTTCCAAGGAGTGTGACAAAGATTCAATAGATTGATTCCCAGGATGAAGGGATTGCCTACAAAGAGAGATTAAGTAGGTAAAATCTTTATTCCCTCAGGCTTAGAAGACTGAGGAGATCATATAATGGAAACATATTAAATTCTTAAGGTGCTTATCAGAGCTGATGTTGAGGAACTGTTTCCCCTGACTGAGGAATCTAGTCCATGGAGTCACAATCTCAGAATAAAGTGCTGGCCATTGAGACCATGAAATTTCTTCACTGTTGTGAATCTTGTGACTCTTTAGAATGTTCTACACCAAGACAGTGGTTAATAGATTTTGAGGTCATTAAGGGAGTGAAGGACAAGAAGGATTGTGTGGGAAGATGGAGTTTGAATAGATCAACTCTGATGTGAGTGGGTTTGAAGGGTCAAATAGCTTGCAGCTGCTCTTATTTCTGATGTTTTAAAAACTGGAGGAAGGGAAGTGAAACCCGGGGAAGGAATAGGGAGGCTACTGTTGAAATTGCTAGAACCATTGCTCCAACTGTAATGCTTGTCATCTGAAATGTAAAAGAAAATTTCATCCTTATCTCATCACCATCATTCTAGTGAGTTTTGTACTGACTAAGAACAACCCATTATCAGTTGCAGGTTGCCATGACTGAACAAAGTTCATTTACACCCTCCCAACTGGGAAGATAGCAGGGAGGGCACAAAATACTCAGATGGGACAGTAAACTATAAGTAAAATGACAAAGATCATGACATGTTTCCCAAAGATTGAAAGGCCCTACCTGTACAAGAGATGACAGCAATTTGAGATATCATGCATAGTTTTTATCCTTATTGCAGGAAACCTGCATCACCACAAACTATGGACAGTTTGTGAGTACAAGCAGTGGCAAACACCTCAGTTACAGCATCTCCCATCTTTTATTCATTGTCTGCTGCAAAGGAACTAGCATATCTTCCGATCAGCACAGTTAAAAACAGAACATTAGTCAAGCAGGCAGCTCCTGACTTGATGGTGAAAATAAATAATTTTGCAAAGACTGCAGGGCACAATAGAGCTTTCAATTATAAAGGATATAATTTAAATTATAATATTTTGCCTGAACGCTGACGTGCAGATGGAGTGTTGAACTATGCCAACCCGGTGCAATATGTATTAAAACAGATTCTTCATTTCAGGGACAGTCAGGGTTGAATATTAAAAGGAAATTCCAAAGAAGATGATGAACTCCAATAAAATTAGAATTCAGCAGAATAAAGAGGGGAGGTTTCTGAGAATAATGTGGTTCATTGTGGTCCCACTGATGAGATTGTTATGCAGACGGTTTATTTGCTGAACATGAATAGCATCTTATTTGCCTGCTGTTGACTGTGCTCACATTACATGTTGGGGTGAACTAGTGACTATGACTTTGCTTCAGTGTGGTATTGATCCATGTTGGCTGTACCTTCTTTGTACTCACTGAGCCGCCTGTACTCAGCCACAGTGTTAGTAAAGGGTCAGCAGTTAGTTTCTGTTTCCATTGTTGGAAGTGGGGGATATACATCAGGAACGTGTTTCCACTTACAACAGGATCAGTAATCAGTGTACACCCATTTAAGCTAATTGACAAAACATCTCAGAATGAAATGAGAAGAATTTTTCCTGAGTGCGGTTCAAAGAAACCCTCCAGCGCAGAATGAGGTTATTCGGCCCATCAAGCCTGCACTGACAACAATCCCACCCAGGCCCTAACTCTGTAACCTCATGTATTTACGCTGCTAATCTTCCTAACACTAAGGGACAATTTAGGATGGCCAATCCCCCTAACCTGCACATCTTTGGAGTGTGTGAGGAAACTAGAGCACCCAGAGGAAACTCACGCAGACATAGGGAGAATGTGCAAACACACAGACAGTTATACCCAAGGTCAAAATTGAATCCGGGTCCCTGACGCTAACCACTGCACCACCATTCTGCCCTAGTTGGGTGCTATGAGCTGGAACGCACTACCTGAAAGAATGGAGAAAACAGATGCAATAGTAGCTTCCAAAGGGACTTGGATAAACACTTGAAACAAAAACAATTCAGGAACAGAGCAAGGTGAATGGGATAAATTGGTTACCTCTTTCAAAGAGCTAGCATAGACACAACAGGCTGAATGACCTCCTTTTGCACTGTACTATTCTAACATTATCACTAACTCCTATTTCTTGTGATACATCCAAAGCTGGAGAGTGGATGTCAGGTTGGGGAAGGCATGGGGTCAATATTGTGCACGATATGAAATTTAACGCTACATTTTCCTACTTGATTGTTCTGAATTTTAATAATCAAAAGGGAGGCATGACAGTGACAAATTCATGCATTCAATTCTGTCAATGAACCTAGGAAAAGTGACTAGCCCCAATCAATAAGTATAGACAACAACACCTCTTCTTTGATCCATCTAAAATACCAGTGCCCCAACAAGGCTGTATTCTCAGCCCTCTACCATATTCCTTATACACCTATGACTGTGTGACCAAATTCCCCTCTAATTTGATTTTTAAATTTGTCGATGACACTGCTGTAGTGGGTTGGATCTCAAGCAATGAGGAAGCAGGGTACAGGAATGAGATGGTGAATCTGGTGAACTGGTGCAACAAAAATAATCTCTCCCTCAATGTCAACAAAATGAAGGAGATTGTTATCAATTTCAGGAAGCATAAAGGAGAACATGCCCCTGTCTACATCAATGGGGATGAAGTAAAAAGGGTCAAGAGCATCAAGGTTTGAGATGACCCGAACACCAACAACCTGTCCTAATCATCCCATGCCAATATTATAGTTAAGAAAGCCCATCAATGCCTTTACTTTCTCAGAGACTAAGGAAATTTGACATGTCACCTACACTCTCACTAATGTTTACCGACACACCATAGAAAGCATTCTTTCTGGTTTTATCATAGCTTGGTATGGCTCCTGCTCTGCCCAAGACCGCAAGGAACTACAACAGGTCATGAATGTAGCCCAAACCATTATACAAACCAGCCTCCCATCCACTGACTCTGTCTACACTTCCTGCTGCCTCAGTAAAAGCAGCCAGCATAATTAAGGACCTCACTCACCTTGGACATTTTCTTTTCCACCTTCTACTGTAGGGAAAAAGATACAAAAGTCTGAGGTCACGTACCAACTGAGTCCAGAAAAGCTTCTTCCCTGCTGCTGTCAGACTTTTGAATGGACTTAACTTGCATTAAGTTGATCTTTCTCTACACCCTAGCTATGATTGTAATTTCTGCACTGGCTCGTTTCCTCCTCTATGAACAGTATGCTTCATCTGCATAGCACACTAGAAATAATATTTTTCACTATATGTTAATACATGTGACAAAAATAAATCAAATCAAATCAAAAAGCAACAAGCCCTGACGTCACTGAATCCTTTATACTTCTAAGAGTAGTAGAAAAAACAGTAGGTCTCAGTGTCTGCAGCTGACGGAGGTCCCAGGGAGGATTCAGGAAGGATATCAAAAGAGCATGGACAATGACTTTTTTCAAATGCAAAATGTGGTTTTGAAAGAGAGTTTTATAGGTTAAGAAGCTGAACAGCAAACCATACCCTTTTAAAGTGGGGAGCAACAGCAAAGAGGAACAAATTCAGGCCATACCACCAAATACACTTCAGAGATATGCACATACATTAATATAGAGTGAGGGTTATGGTTGTGGTAAGATATCAAAGACAGAGAGTTGTCCTACCCAAACTATGAGCTATGGCCCAAAATTTTAAATAGATGTCAACTTCAAAATTGGGGGAGTAAATGTTAAAGATTAATTATTGTTTTATTATTCATGGGACACTGGCATCATTGGCTGGCCAGCATTTATTGCCCATCCCTAGTTATGTGAAGGCAATTGACAGTCAACCACAGTGCAGTGATTCTGGAGTCACAGGTAGGCCAAACCGGGTGAGGGTGGCAGATTCCTTGTGAATTCCCCTATGAATATCTGGAGCTTTCACCCCTTTTACAGATAGGGCCTGTCAACCTTTGGGGAACATGCTATAGTCTTTGTCTTTCTACTTACAGTTTACTGTCCCATCTGAGTATTTTCTGCTCTCTCCTGGTTGGGGAGATGTAAATAAAGTCAGTTTAATCATGGCTGCCTGCAACTGAGAATGAGTTGATCTTAGTCAATGCAAAACTCACTAGAATGGTGATGACGAGACTAGGATGAGATTTTCTTTTATATTTCAGTTGAAACATTAAGGATTGAATAACATTGTGATGCATTTTTGGAATTCCTAATGTTGATGTGGAGGAAATGCCAGCAATTTCCAAAATTGCTTTATGTGTTCAGGTACACAGTGAATCTGCTCAGTGTGTGATTGAAGAAAATGGCACCTAAAGCATATGTGGGGACATTGGGGGAATTTAACCCTAACATTGGTGTAGTTTATAAAAAAGCTAACAAATTTGGCTGAATAGGAAATGAGAATTAAGTAAGTATTTTCCTTACCATGATGGGGATGCGCTTGAGATGTGTCTAACCAATATTATCCCTGAAATCCAGCACCATGGACTATTTAGAAATTAATGAGATTCTGCACTCATATTATGGTACAGCTAAGAAAGAAATCGCACTGAGTGTTGTATTTTGCAAAAGAAGCAAGACTTGCAGATTACATCTTTAGATTAAAGACACTCTCCTGTCAATGTGGGCATGGCCCTATCTTGGAGATCAAGATCTGCACTCATCGATGGATAAGACAATAGCACATGGACAATGAGAATAACAGGGCTGAAAGAAAAATTCCACTGCCACAGTAAGAATGCAACTCAGAGACCCACAGCTTACCTCCAGCTGTTGATACAACTGCAGCCGTGTTTGGTAGAAGAGAACAAGGAATCTCCATGGCATTTTACCTTACGCAAAATCACTAAGCTATTATAATAACAATACTCCAGTGTTAGTTTTAGTATAGTTAGAGTAGAATACAATGACGCATTCTTTGACTTGCCATTGGTAGTAACAGGAGGGAACAAAGTCTCCCTAATGGCTGAAGAAGATTTGGTTAAACTAGGTTAAGCTATTACAGTCATGATCAAATAAGAAAATATCTGACATTGAAAAAGTGCTAAGTGGCCTTTGACAAGGAGGGTCAAATGATAAAATTATGTATTCCAAGGTAAATCAAGATAAAGGAAAATACACAGCCAACATTTTATAAAACTAGGTACAGACTTACATACAGTCAGAAGCAATAAGAGTTGAATAGATTAGATAGAACAGAGGAAATGAAGAAAGTGAATGAGCCATACTCATTGCGGTAATTCAAAAAGCAGATGAGTCCCTTTGGATTCATGGAGATTATTATCAAATGGTAAATAGAGTGATTGAGAATAATAATTATCCACTGGCACCCAGTGATGTAGATTTGTCAAATGCATATTTGCAACTAATTAAATAGTAAGAGCAAGGACCTGCTTGTCATTCGAAATATTGGACCAGTATGAAAGGGTACCATTTGGGGTGTGGACTGCTGCCACTGTGTTCTAAAGTATCATGGATCAGATGTGAACTGGGATGAAGGAATGAGCCTCTTTTTCAATGACACTCTAATTTGAAGCAAGGCAAAGAGAGAACACACTACAAGCTTGAACAAAGTTGAAAACTGATTTCAAGGGTATGGCCTCAAAACCTAAAAGCACGAGTGTTGCTTCATGGTGTCAAGTGTAATTTATCTGGGTCACCACATAGCTGAGGAAGGTATCCAGCAAAGGAGAAGATTGAAGGGATTTTGCAATCAAATAGACCAGAGAACAAAGAAAAATTAGAATAGTCATTGGATTGTTGTGTTCATTTCTCACTTATCTAATACATTCATTCAACTATGCGTACTCCTCAAATTTGGAACAGATTGGGAATGATCTGTGGGGTGTCAAAAAGCATTTGAAGAAATGAAGAAAGTACTGACCAGTATAGTGATGTTGTTTTGACCCATTGCATGCAATATCTCAATGCTGGGGCTAAGTATGGTGTTATCTTTCATAATGGAAGTCGGTCTGAGAAGTCTACAGCATTTGCTTCACATATCTTAATAAAGACAGAGCAAAATCACTTGTAAGTTGAGCAAGAGGGCTTAGCAATGCTACAAATTTCACAAGTACCTGTGCAATGGAAAGTCAACTTTTTTAGTGTTTGGTTCAAAGAATGGAGAGCCATGCCTAGCTGCAGCACAGTTTCAGAGATGGCCATTCATTTTGCTGGCCCATAATACAATATTAAATATTGCAGGTCAGCAGATCATGTAAATGTGGGATGTTCTTTCAAGATTCCCTGTGAAGACTGATTCATTTCTAGTCACTCAGTTATTTACTGAATGACTTCACAGACACAAATGACATGCCAGTGTCTGCCAGAAAAATTAGTGAAGGAATTCACAGCAATGGGATGCTTAAGAAAGGACTGAATTATGTTATGAATGGCTGGCCAAGAAAGTGCGATGATGAGAAATTTCAGGAGTATTTCACACGTAGATAGAACTGAGTGTCGATCATGTTTGTCTCCTATACGGCCAAAGAGTCAGTATTTTGCCAAGGTTTAGGAATTGTTAGAGGAACTTCAACAAGAGCAAATAGGTATAGTATGTATGAATGTAGTAGCAAAAAGCTATTTTTGGTCTCCAAAAGTAGATGGAGGTATTGAACGCAGTAATGGGTGTCTCAGAATGAGAAATGATGCAACCAAGGTTCCTGTCATTCCATCATCAAAAACAAGAAAACTATAGAATGACTACATTTCCTTTTCTTTGAAATGAAAAGGGAAAAACATGTTGAGGATAATTCTCCCATCCCCACTCCACTGATTTTTCATTGTAGTAATCTTACTGATAGTAATCTTACTTGTAAGATTACTATTAAATAAACTGGTTGGACTCTAACCTGGTGTTATGAGACTTCTCACCTTGGCAGTGCCAGCCTCAACCCCATGCACTGCCCAAGAGGATACCTTGGTACTGTTCATCAGGCATGGGGCAGTGCCAAGGGAGTGGTCCTAATGGGGGCAGAGCTGTGCTGCTACTCTGAAGTTGGGATCAATGGGAGAGGGGGCAGGGAGGCCATTGGCTGGAGGGGAGTGGGAGGGCACCTACTGTGGGGATGGGGTTTGCCGGCAGCGGGAGATTGGGGCTGCAAGGGTGGTGTCGAGACTGTACCTGGGCATGCTGTGGGGACCAGTGAACTGGCAGTTGTGGGGTGGGGGAGCAGGGATGTGGGGATCACGGAGCTGGCCATCAATCGAGCTGGACAGCAATTGGGAGGCCAGTAGACAGAGACCACCGTGCATACTGTCGGCCTCTTCCTCCCCCTGATTTTTAACAGGATTTATGCTAGTGTATTCAGCAATACAAGAACGTGGGAGCTTCTTATCTGAACTCCCACTGAAAACAATAGCATGATTTACTCCAATTTTCTTTCTCTTGGGAGAATCGCCCCATTGTTTTGGCTGATGGCTATAGGAAGTGGATAAATGTTGAACTTGTGCTTAATACCAAAACTGAGAATTACTGTGATTTTGAGAAGTTGGTTTGCAATCTATTGGTTCCCAAAGATATCGGTGTCAGATAATGGCCCACACTTTACATTAGGAGAGTTTGAAATACTTCTGAGTAAGAATGGAGCTGATGTACTCAAATACTACAATTTTTAAAATATTCTTTCACAAGATGTGGGTGCCGTTAGCCAGGCCAGCACTTATTGGCCACCCCAATTGCCTTTGAGAAGGTGCTAGTGAGTCATACCCCTCAACCTTGAAAGATGAATACAGATCACTGAGAGGCCTTTGCAGAAGTATTCGTTCAGTGATAAGCTCAGAAATAATTTCCCCATTTCTCTTTAACAGAAAATTGTTCCACCTCTGTCCTCTTACAGAATAATTCCACAGTTTAAAACAGGTTGCTCACTTTACAATTAGTGGTTGAACCTGCTCCTCGGACAAGGTTTAATTTGCTTAAGCCAAATGGCAATACCAAAGGAAGAGAAAAAAGAGACAAAGCAAACATGAGTCATGAGTTGATACACATGGTGTGATTCTTAGAGGATTCAGTACTCATCAGAAGGACATGGTAAAATACATGGGCATAGTGGTACAGCGGTTAGCACTGTTGCCATATAGTGCCAGGAACCCGGGTTCGATTCCTGGCTTAGGTCAATGTCTGTATGGAGTCTGAAAGTTCCCCCTTGGTTGTATGGTTTCCTCCAGGTGCTCCTGTTTCCTCCCACAGTCTGAATGGCATGCTGGTTAGGTGCATTGGCCATGCTAAATTCTCTCTCAGTGTACTAAACAGGCGCTGGAGTGTGGCGACTAGGGGATTTTCACAGTAACTTCCCTGCAGTGTAATAAACTTTAAACTTTAAAATTAAAAAAAAACACCGAGGTGATGAAGAAAAGTATGTGATTGGAATTATTCAAAACAGATTAGGTGCATTGATAAGAGATTCCAGTCAGTGCCAGGTGGATAATTTGCTTGAAAAAGAAAATATGACAATGGGGGAACAAGAGAAATCTCCTATAATTCAAATTCTTTATGCAGCCCAAAGCGGAAATCAGAAAGGTCAAAATAAAGCTGGAAACTTGCCAGTGTGGCAGAATCCACCTGTGGAGTAAAGAGAGTCATTGTCTTTGATTAAGACGCATCAGTCAACGCTCCAGATCTGACCATTAAATGAAACTGGTAGTCAAAGTTCAGATTTGGTGTAGGGTCCATTCATTTCTTAGAATAGACATAGGCAGCACTTAGTACAATTTAAAAATGATTTTCTTTATTGAGTGAAACTTAAAATTAAAACTACAGAAATGAAAAAGAGAAAAGTTGGGGATTGCCTTCACAGCCAGGCCCTATGCTGATCTTGAATACTCACTGAACTCAAAAACACACTAAAATGCATAATATATGTTACTGAAATTGGTAGAACAAAATATGTCTCTAAACAATTGGCAGCTGTAGGCTGTGAAAGCTTCTGTTTTGATTTATGAGAAAGCCTTGCTTACGGGATTAATATCAAAGAATGCAGTCAACTTTCCAAGCTCAGCATTCTCAGCTGAGTTTTAAAATGTAGCTAAGTTAGTTTTAAAGCTTTGCATAGTTAGTTACATGGGCAGAAATATCTTAAAATTAAGTCTTTTAACTGAAGCTAACCATACAAAGGGTTCCACACACGGTAAGAGCTGTTGAGAGAACAGTCAAGCTAATGGAAATGGGAGGGGATATGCAGAAAGAAAGAGAAAGAAGCTAGGTATGTTAATTGGTAGAATGCAGGAAGGAAGGAAAAAGAGTTATTTTCATTATTTCTTGTCAAATGATATTTTTGTTAAACAAATAGGGCCCAATTTTACCATTGCATTGCACCTGCTTTTGGGTGTGAAAACTTGGTAAAAGTCGGGCATGAGGCGAATAGCACGATCCGCATCTGCATCTCTGCCAATTCTCCCTTTACCAAGGCCTAAAAATGGAGGCAATTGAGACGGCACCGGAAATAGGCACGACATCAACTTTAATGCATTTGCATACATTTAAACTGATGGGCTCAATGCCCAAACTTATTGGCATTTCCCCTTTTAGCATCGCATTTGCCCATTCAGACTCTGCGCAAAACAGATAAAGCAAAGGTCTATTTTGGACCTTCCAGCTTCTGAAGAGGTAAGTTCAGAGCTTGTAACGGCTCTCTAACCCAGATCGGTGGTGGGTTTGGTGGCGGGGAGGAGGTGGATCAAATCATTCTCTGGTTGGGGAGGAGGAGGAAGAGGAGGAGGAGGAGGAGGAAAGCCAGATCATTCTCTGGTGGGAAGTGAGGAGGAGGGAGGCCGGACGTTCTCTGGTTGTGGGCGGGTGGGCGGGGGAGGGGGTAGTGACTAGGGAGGCTAGATTATTCTCTGGTGGGAGAAGACAGGGGCAGGGAGGTGGGGCAGTCCACTGCCGCTTACGAGTGATCGGTGCGAGGGAAGTGGGAGAGGAAGTTGCGATCGGTCTGGGTAGCGGGGGGGGTGGATAAACGGGATGTTATGTTGTAGGAGTGGGGCAACATCTATGGGGGCCATCACTCCTGGGCTGCTTTATCTCAAAAGTGTTTTTTGCAGCCTGGAAGTGATGTGGCAGGGAAGCATTTTTCAATTTTTTTCCGAGCATGTGTAGTTCAAAGCTCCGATCAGAGGGGCGGCATTTTGGGCACGATAAGCCCCACTCATGGCATGATTCAGATTTGTGATTTTTTTTCAGGCTGAATGCACATGGGGACACCGAAGAACAGGCTTCCAAGTCGGATCTGAATCACACCCAGATTCAGCACTTAGAATGAAAATGGTAAAATTGCTCCCATACTGGTGTTGAGAAAATCATACAAACGATTAACAAAATGTCAGTCAGAACATTTTCGTTGTGGTTACAGTAAGAACAATATACAACACAATCTGTTAAATTTTCATGTATTGTTGATATTAGTTCAGTCATTCTAGGAACACATGTTCAGGTATTATTTTATATTTCAAACGGAAATTTTTATTGAGTGGGGAAGGAGTGTAGCATTTTTAAGATCTGAGAATTTTGTTATATTGGCCTCTCTACTGCCCTCTCTGTTGGGAGGTATAAATAAAATTAGTTCAATATGGCTGCCTGCAGCTAAGGATCTGTTTGTCCTGGTCAGTGCAATACACAATACTATTTTAGCCAGATCTGTGCCTGAGCAATGTTCAGTCACTCTTCAATACTGTTGGAGTAACGAGGCTCACTTACATTTCACCATCACCATGTAAACGTCAATGGTACAGATTGGAGGTTGCGGCAGACGTTCTCCTTTTTCTAAGATGTCTGGAATTTCCCGTGCTGGGATCCCATCATACGGCTTCCCACCAAAAGTCATCAATTCCCAAATAGTGACGCCTGTGAGAAATAAACCAATATAAAATTCACTAGCCACCAACTGCATGACTGAGCTAGAAAACAGAGTCTGAAAAAGCCAGGGATATTTGTGAATTGGAAAGACCCCTGTCTCTACTTTGACATTGCTGACCCCTGCTCCAAAAATGCAGTGGCTGTGGTTGAGAACCTACCATAGCTCCACACGTCACTTTGATGGGTGAACTTCCGATAGTGAATACATTCTAAAGCCATCCACTTAATCGGCATCTGTAAGAACATGACAAAGAGTGTTAAAGAAATATTCCCAACTGTTCCAATGTAATAAACATACAGAAATTATTGCATTCTAGACCTCATTAGAACATTTATCCCAACTCTATTCTCCTCCCAATTTTCTCTTTTTCATCCCTCTCGAGTCATCACGGTGTGACAATAGAGATTGTAAAAGCAGTTAATAAAGTACATGATCCTGGGCTTTATAAATATGAATAGCACAAAAGAAAGAAAGTAATAATAAACTCATACCACTGGAGAATTGTATCCAACTTTGGATGACACACGTTTGAAATATATTTTTATTTATTGGATATATAAGTATTGCTGGCTGGGGCATCATTTATTGCCCTTAAACTGAGTGGCATATTAGGCCATTTAAAGTCAATCACATTGCTGGGGATCTGCCAACTAAAAATGACAGATGGTTTACTTCCCTAAAGGGGAAAGTAAGTTTTTACAATAATGGCTTCAAAATTATCATTAGATTTTTAATTCTAAAGACTTACTGAGTTCAAATTTCACAATCTGGTGTTGTGGGATTCAAACCTGGATCCCTAGAGATTACTACCCCAGTGACAATATCACTGTGCCATCACGTCCCTAGGTTTTAGAAATTTGCAGAAAAGATTCGTGAGAGTGAATCCAGAGATAAGGAACTTCAGTTGCATGGTTAGATTAGAGAAGTTGGGTATGTTTGGCTTGGAGAAGAGAAAGTTGAAAGGAGATTTGGTAGAAATATTCAAAATCATGAAGGGTTGAGGCACAGTAGATAGAGGAAATTGTTCCCATCGGCAGAAGAGTCGAGAACCAGACACGAATTGAAAGTAATGGCCAAATGAACTAAAGATTACAAGAGGAATTTTTTTTTACACAGCTGTATTTTGGATGCATCTGAGAGTCTGGTAGAGTCTTTCAACTGAGGTTTTCTAAGGAAATTGGATTATGATATGAAGAAAAGACAATTTGATTGGCTTCGGGGCAAAAGCAAAAATTTGAATTGAAGTGGGTTACTCTTGCAAAGAGCCAGCACGGATATGGCTGGTCAAACAACCTCTTTACGAGGTGTAGCCATAGTTGCCTTCTGCTACATTCATTCAAATGGCCATTTTTCATGACTAAACATGATGGTGAGCAGCAGCAAGTTACTCAGCACCGAATTTCAATTCTTTCCTCACTGGACATTCAGCCTTACAGCAGCACTTCCAGCAGTGGGCGAAGGTCACTGCAAACAGGGCATGGAACAGGAGTCCACAGTGATTTTCTCTGCCTTCACCAAAGAGACTGCAGTCAGTGCATTCTTGTATGGCAGAGTGAATTGCTCGACAAAGGCGCTGAACTGTTAGATGTGATGGGGAGAGAGGGAGGGAAAGGACTCTCCTCCCTGAATATTTTCTTGGCAGTTCATTGGAACAGCAGCCTAAATGCAGGAAAAGGACAGCTTTATTTTGATAATTTGCTTAACACAGGGAACCAGAGATAAACAGAAGATGAATTTCCATTCTCCCAGGATGTACTGAGTACCTCAAAATGTCTTGTTCAAATTGCTTAATTCCATTGACCAGTTGGAGGCATGTCAAGAAATGTGTTCCAGATTGGAAGTCTCCATCTGTTTCCTCATGTTGACGTATTCCCATAGTCCAATTCCTAGACTTCCATGGACCAGCTTGCCGCTGCCGTGAATTTGAGCTGTGCTATGAATCTGAGAAGCTTTGAGGTCGCTCTACACCTGCAATGCTCGGGGTGAATCTTTTAACTGTTGAATTTAGGGCTGGTGTACCTTGAGAAATGCCATTTGCAGGATGGCCAGCATTAAGTACAGTTGGCAAATATGCCATCATTGCTCAACTGAGATAGCAGTACTTTCAATGAAACATCCTAATATCCTGGGATGCTTACAAGGCAGGCATCTAATGAAGACTTTGGGATCAATTCAGGAACCATGAGAGGAAATAAACTGTATGGCCACAGTATCTGTTGTGGCTCAGTAGGCAACACTCTCCTCTCTTATGTGTAAGGTTGTTGGTTCAAGTTAGATTCCAGAGATTGATATCAAGGGAGTGCTGTACTGTTGGCGATGCTGTCTCATGTCTCTCTTGAAGCAGGAGAGTCCACCCTGAAACCATGACCAATATTTTACTTATATCATTAGAAAAATGATGTTACGGTCATTATTTAATTGCTGTTTGTGGGCAAATTGGCTGGCACAGATCAATGACAACGCTGGTTCACTTCATGAAGAGGCAGCCTGTTTGCTGTTCCTACTTTGTCTACTCTAGATATGACACGAGTCTCACCTTAATTCTCAGAGCAACCAGAGCAACACCCAAATAGCAAATAAAAACATTCAGAGACAGGAAATTAGTGAACATCATTCAGGCATGGCTGATGGGCATAGTGGAAGATGGGAGCAGTTCAGGCAAGAAGACGCTGGAATAATCAGGCCTAATCACGTCCAACACTGGACAGACTAAGTGGAATAAAGGATTTGCTCTCAGTCAATATTTCTTTGCCTCTGAGCCAGACAGTAATGGGTTGAAGCAACACCGTGGAGATGCTAGCATTGGACTGGGGTAAACACAGTAAAAAGTCTCTCAACACTAGGTTAAAGTCCAACAGGTTTATTTGGTAGCAAAAGCCACAGGCTTTTGGAATGCTGCTCTTTCGTCAGATGAGAGGGAGTTCTATTCTGTTTGCAAATAGAACTCTCACTCACCTAATGAAGGGGTAGCTAGCATTCGGAAAGCTAGTGGTTCTTGCTACCAAATAAACCTGTTGGATGTTAACCAGGTGTTGTGAGACTTCTTACTGTGTTGAAGCCACAAACCAAACTAAGCAATCCAGCCTGACAATCTGATGCATTACTGAGGGAGTGCTGCACCTTACTTCAGAAAAGAAATCAGGCTCAAGACTAATATTCAGATGCTTGTTAATTTTGAAAACAAAATGGAAAGTAGTGAGTTTTCAAGGCCTCCGAGCCAGCCATTCAAGACTGAGACTGACAGCTTTTTGTTAGGTTAGGATATGAAGGCAAATGGTAGCAAGGTGAATAAATAAAATTGAGATATACGTCAGCCTTAGATCAGTCAGATCTAATTGACTGCCTGAACAGGCTGAAGTTGTTGAATAGCCTCCCCCTGTTGTTATCTTCCACCCCTTTTTCATTAAGAACATACCAAACAGGATAATTGCTGTCTGTGTGATGTGGCTGGCATGAAATTTGTAAGAATGTAAGAAATCCAAGCAGGCCAAAGCAATGCATCCTTGACCTGTTCCACCATTCAGTCAGATCACTGCTGAACTTCTGCCTCAAAAACAGGATTTAAATGTGATAAAACATCATATATGAAGCACTGTATGACATTTTGATGTGTGGTTTATTGTGAGACAGGGTATGAACAGCTGAGTTCAGAGTTTAACAGCTACAACAGCTCACATTTTTAAGCTGATTTTAATAGCATTTTATAGCGATTAAGGGCCATTTAATCCAAATGATCCATGTTGACGCTTATGCTCCACAAGAGCCACTTTCCATCCTATTTCATCTCACCCTTCCATTCTGTCCTTCTTTACCTTTCACCTAGCTTCCCCTGAAAATGCACCTGAGAAAAAGCTGGCACAATACTTCTGAGGTTTCCAAATCAGCTGAAGTCCCAGCTGCTTGAGGACGCTGAGTTGGTGAAAGACGGAACATTGTGATGGTCTTTAGAATTGAGAGCGGCAATTCCTTTCAGAATGACACCACAGCCATTCTATTCAGCAGTGTGGCAAGATATTAAAAAGCTCCTGGTAACTGTGTAATCACTGCTCTGCACGTTCCTGTCTGTAATCAGCGGCTGGATTGCCCAGTGAGAATGATCACATAAATTCCTATAAAGGCTTTGATTCACTTGGCTGCTGAAAATTATCACTTAAATATACATATATATTCCAACAAATATGCTTCCTCCAGAAATCCAGTGAATTTGAATATGATTTCCCCTTAATGCAGAGAATAATGGGCATCAGGGAGTGATTATAAAACGGCAATGTCATTGAACAGTTGAGATTATCTAGAAGAGTAAATTTTGAGCATCACATGCAGCCTGAAATGCATTAGAGTCTCAAAAGCACTGGAAGATATGACTTATTTTTTATGATTATATATTTCGTTTCAGTTTCATTTGCTTTTATTATTCTGTTTATGTGGAGACACCAGCTGTCAGTGCAGATGGTTAAACTACCAGCCCACTCCCTGTTCCTCATGTCTGGTCATGTCCAGACAAGAGCAGGAACAACTGTGATTTCATTCATTTGTCTTTATTGGGAACTAATGTCCGGTAGATTACTGGTGCATGCTATGTCAAATGCCCACTGTAAATGGGGAATGGAAGAGTCTCCCCAGTATGGCACTTCAGGCATGTATACCAAACCATTGCTACTCCAAGTCTTGGGCTCTGATGAGATAGTTGACCTCAGCGAGGACAGTGACATCATATTGTAATCGGCCTCAGTACACTAGACTGTACAGTGTTGTCCAACAGTAATCACAGACTTACTGCAAATGTGGCTACAGTGCCACCAAATTAGCGCTACACACAAATCTTAGTAGAATATCCCTTATTAGGGTGGCACGGTGACACAGTGGTTAGCACTGCTGTCTCATAGCGTCACTGACCTGGGTTCGACTCCCGCTTTGGGACACTGTCTGTGTGGAGTTTGCACATTCTCCGTATATCTGCATGGGTTTCCTTCAAGTACTCTGGTTTCCTCCCACAGTCCAAAGATGTGTGGATTAGATTGATTGGCTATGGTAAATTGCCCCTTAGTATCAGGGGAGCAGGGTAAACGTGTGGGCTATGGAGATAGGAGCTGGATGGGATTGCAGTCAGCGCAGACTCAATGGGCCAAATGCCTTCTTCTGTACTATAGAGATTCTACTAATACAATGCAGGTACTTTATACATTTGTGCTTATTTAACAAACAATTATAACCATTTGATAACTAAGAAAATAAAGTATACACAATGATGGAAAACTTTCACACTCTTGTTAGTGTCTTACAACTTTACCAATACATAAAAAGTTAAAGCTCAAATATACATGCCATGTAAATGAGTATTAATATTACATCCAAATGATTACCTATTGCTATTTTTTTCTACTGAGACATATAATTAACTACATCTGGTTCCCAATTAGCCACATGTAGTTAGTGGCTAACTACTGGATAACACCAGTAGGAGGGCAGATATTGCCAGAATGTCTTGCCATTAGCAGGAGCTTATTGTGAATAGATTGGTGGCTGCATTTCTTACATCATAACAGTGAAGCACTCTGGGAGGTTCTGCGATCAGGAGAGAATATATATAAATGCAAGTCTTTTTTGCTGAAGGTATCAAGAGATAGCCACAAGCATACTTACTATTATTTTACTTCCCTAAATTATTATCTCATTACTAATAAATAAATAACTAAAGTTTGATAGACTTGGCAGAGAAGTTGCTTTGTTGCAACTGCTACATGTAGGAGTTTGTGGAAAGCACTATGGTCTAAGGCAATCAGATCTTCGTTAAGTGTCTGCAGCTTGAGCAACTTTGGCTCTGAGGTGTTGAGCTGGAGTCTGAGTTGCAGACATTAAGGGGAATCAGGGAAGAGGAAAGGTACCTGGATACTTTAGGCCAGGCAGCAGTCACACCATCTCAGATTAAGTAGAACTTTAGAGTTGGCCAATGGTCAAGGATAGGAGAGTCTAACTATGAGACAGATATGTACAGTGGTAAGAAGCCTTGGTATTTGACTTTGACTAACAGGTAGCAGGTACTTACTACTGATATGGTTGTATGGATGTATCCAAAAACTACAGGTGAATGATCAGAACACCATGGTGCAGGAACACAATAAAGTGAGGGGAGTGAAAAGCAATGTGGTAGTGTGATAAGGAACAGTATAGTCAAAGGGATAACTACTATTCTCTACAGCTGATACTGGGAGTTCCAAATGATGTATTGTCTTCCCAATGCCAGAGTTAAAGACATCTCCTCATAACCAGAGATGCAAGGATCCTGTTTCATTGGTCACGCAAGAAACCAATGACACAATAGAATCACAGAATCATAACGTCCCTGCAGTACAGAAGGAGGCCATTCAGCACAGTCCCACTGAGACCCTGCACACTAACCCTACTAATATCCCTAATATTAGGGTCAATTTAGCATGGCCAACCAACCTAACCTGCATATCTTCGGACTGCGGAAGGAAACCAGAACGCACAGAGGAAACTCACACAGGCACATGGAGAAAGTGCAAACTCAGTGACCCAAGGATGGAATTGAACACGAGACGCTGGTGCTATGAGGCAGCAGTGCTAACCACTGTGTGACCGTGCCACTTTAGGAACTAGAAATAATGTTCTGCTAAGAGGGTTTGAGGAAGTAGGGTCCAAAATAAAACACAGAATTTCAAAATAATAATCTCAGGATTGTTACCTGAGCCACATTTCAATTGGCATAGGGTCAAACAGGTTAGAAAATTAAAAATGTGACCCAAAGGGCAGTGTAGGAAGAAGGGATTTGAATCCTGTGCATCAATGAATAATCATAGAAACCCCATAGTACAGAGGGAGGCCATTCAGCCCATCGAGTCTGCACCAACCACAATCCCACCCAGGTTCTACCTCCATATATTTTACCCACTAATCCTTCTAACCTATACATGTTAGGACATCAAGGGCATTTTTGGCATGACCAATCAACCTAACCCAACCACCTTTGGACTGTGGGAGGAAACCAGAGCACCCAAAGAAAACCCATGCAGACATGAGGAGAATGTGCAAACTCCACACAGACAGTGACCCAAGTTGGGATTTGAATCCAGGTCCCTGGACCTGTAAAGCAGCAGTGCTAACCATTGTGCTACCATGCCATCCACGGTTGGAAGATGGTCATTATCTGGCATTTATATGGTGCGAATGTGGTGGATTATGCCAGTGGGTATATTAGCCATAGACACAGGTGAATCTTAAGAGTTGCCCATATTGAAATTTGACAGCTTCCCTGATGGAATGGAACGTTCAGTAAGCAAAGTGGCCAATTAAAATGAAACAGCCTACAAACCTCCTTCCCTTAGCAATGCTGGATGCCAGAGAAACACATACATCCCTTATACTGAGCAATAGTTAGCCACAAGTCATGGAAAATATGTCATCAATTATTTCTTTTTAAATACAATTTCTGATATATTTTGCTTTCAATAACCCCAATGAGCCAATGTAGCCACAGTTGTAATGTAGAAAACTACCACTTTGCACACAGCAAGGTCCCACAAACAGCAAAGTGAGAAAGACCAGATAACCTGTTTTTGTGTAATATTGGTTGTAGGGTAAACATTGGCCAGAACATGAGGGAAAATCATTCTGCTCTTCTTCCAAATAGTTCAGTAAGGTCGTTTAAGTCTATCTGAGAGCAAAGATAGGGCCTTCACTTAATATCCCAACTGCAATATGCAGCATTAAGGAGTGCTGCATTAAAGAGGTGGCCTAAATTTTGCACTCTTGTCTGAATTGAGACCCAAACTTTCTGATTCAGAGACAGGAGTGCTATCCATTGAGTCACAACTGATACTTGTGATATACTGTTTAACCTGCACTAATAATACTGACTGTATTATTGTTGGCTGACATGCCCTCCTACACCACTACTTTCAATGGTCAGTGTTCAAATGGATGTAAGTAAGGGGATCATTGTAGGAAATCAACTATATGAACTAAAAGAAAACACATGTCTTGAAAGATTCATGAATAGAGTATACTAACTTTCTTTATGGAAGAATACAAGGAGAGGTGATTTACAAATTTGGCATATGCCCTTGTGGAGAGGCATTGACAAAGATCATAGAGAAGAAGGGGAAAAAACAACAGATTGAAATATCCTGGGACATTCCATTAGAGTTGACTCGAAAGCTGACAACTGCCTTTAATACAGTGCAGGACTGTGTGTTTCTGACATGAGGAATAAGAGGTATAATCAGGGGTAACAAGGATAACTTGCATTGATATAGAGCCTTTAATGTAGCATAGGCTCCCACAGTGCCTGACTTCAAAATGTAGTGCAGAAATATTGGAAAAGGTGACCAAACGCTTGGTGGAGGAAATAGGTTTTAAGCAGAAGGGGAAAACAGTAAAGAGGTGGAGTCAATTTGGAAGAAATTTCAGAGCATAAAGTCTAGACGGTGGAAGATCAATGGTGGATCAAAGAAAGTGGGGATTGCAAAAAGGGCTACAATTGAAGGAATACAGAAATCTCAAAGATGTAGCTGGAAACAACTTGAGGGGGAGACACATACGTGATACAGAAGAATCAGGTTCTGACATGAGGAGGTTTATTCTAATGGCCATACCTTGTGAAATTATAAAATTGTTGTTCTGAATACTCTTACTTAAAACTAAGAACTGAGGAGAGTCTATATGCTCAGTAGAGAAAGTCTCCCCCCTATTGTGTGATAAAAAATATTATAGCATCAGAATGGCACCAGGGCCTCCCTCACAATGGGGGGACCTTTGAGATAAATAACTGAGGAGTCATGTGAGAATTTAAATAATCCTTCACTATAATGAGAGCCTCAGACAACAACAAAAGAAACACAAAAAGTTCAGTTGCTTACTATAATTTCATTGAAGGTGATCTTTGCGAATGAAGTAAAGTTTGCCCAATTCGAGATAAAGGCTGATCAAGCACTGTCAACCTCCTATATATTTATGCGTTAATACATGGCATTTGGGAGGGCCATTATTTCCCACAACCAACAATCCTTACTCAAATGAGACATACACAACACATTACCAGAAAGTAGTCTGGGCAAAGATCAGAATGAGATAATAAATATGTAAATGAGTTGCCCGTAGATACGGAGTTGAAACTCTCATTTAGCAGCAATGCACAGTGACATATCATGAAAAGGAAATCAAGCCATTGGAGAAAGTGCAAAGAGGATTTATAAGAAGGATGCCGAAACAGAGAGGTTATAACACTCCTGACACTGTGAACAGGCTTGGCAGTTTTGCCCTTGAAAAAAGTTGAAAAGAGAAGGCTGAGAGATGTCCTGAAAGAAGATTTTAAAATTATAAAAGGCTTTGATTGGATAAATGCAGATAAAGCGTTTGCAGAGGTTTGGGATGGGAGTCCAAAACTTGGGGGGTGGTCATAAACCTAAGACAGTCATTAAAAATCCAAAAAGGAACTCAGGAGAAATGTCTTTATCCAGGGAATGATGAGAATATGGGATGCATTGTTGCAAGGACAAGTGAGGTAATTGATATTTAAGGTAAAACTAGACAAGCAAATGAGAGAGATTACATTAGATAAAGAGGGAACATATAAAGGGTAGGCCTATTAGGAGTATAGAGATGCAGAGGACCTGGGGGTGCAGGTGCACAAGTCTCTGAAGGTGGCAGAGCAGGTGGGGAAGGTTGTGAAGAAAGCATATGATATGCTAGCCTTTATAAGAAGGCTGTATAAAGTACAAGAGCTGGCCTTTAATGTTGCAGTTGTATAAAAAGTTAGTTAGACCTCATTTGGAATAATGCGTCCAGTTCTGCTCGCCTTACTACAGGAAGGACGTGGAGACTCTGGAGAGAGTGCAGAGGAGGTTTACCAGGATGCTGCCTGGTATGGAAGGTCTGAGTTACGAGGAGAGGTAAGGCAAATTGGGACTGTTTTCCTTAGAAAGACGTAGACTTAGAGGAGATCTAATAGAGGTGTACAAGATTATGAGGGGTATAGATGGAGTAAACAGGGTTAAGCTTTTTTCTAGGATGGACTCAAATAGCACGAGGGGTCACGGGCTTAGGGTGAGGGGGGTAAGGTATAATTTGGATGCTAGAGGGAGTTTTTTCACACAGAGGGTGGTGGGGGTATGAAATGCGCTGCCAAGTAAAGTGATGGAGGCAGGCACTCTGGAGTTATTTAAGAGATACTTAGATGGGCACATGAACAGAATGGGAATGGAGGGATATAGAAAACTAATTTAAAATAGGCATCATGAGCCTTGGGAGTTCCCTGGGAAGTGTGTAACTAGTCGATGATATTGATATATTTGTTTTATTCTACAGGTGCTTTGGTCCACTTTGTTGTCTAACAAGTGGCACACACGCAATGGGTCGTGAGAGGGCTGCTCTTGGATATTTTTCGAGAGTATCTTAGTGCTTCATGTCGTTAGTGTACACTTGACCTGGACCAGTTGATGGGCAACACGGCAGCTCAGTGACTATTGCTGTGCTGTGCAGATACATGGATTTGGGGCTCTGTCTGTGGGACTTTGCGCATTCTCCCTGTGCTTGCGTGGGTTTTCTCCGGGTGCTCCGGTTTCCTCACACATCCCAAAGATGTGCTCTTAGGCTGATTGGCAGACCAAATTCTCCCTAAATTGTCTCAAATTTGGTTTCAATGCATAGATCTATAAACATAGACAGGGATCACGGGTAGAAGTGGGAACACTGAGGTAGCAGCGTGGGCTCGTTGGGCCAAAGGACCTGTTTCCCATGCTGTTTTGTTCTTTGTTCTTTATAAACACTGACATCGAAATGATCTGTTTCAATGTTATGTTTCTGCCATTCCACAAAAGCTAAAGATTTCACCAACCTTTCCTCCATCTGCATTGTATTCTTTCTCATCCACATCCAGCAGTCTCGCCAAGCCAAAATCAGTGATCTTAATGTGATTTGGTGATTTTACCAGCACGTTCCTTGCTGCCAAGTCTCGATGAACCAGTCGTCTCTCCTCCAGGTACATCATTCCCTGCCATTCAGAAATTAATCTTTTAATTTCCTCACTTTGACAATAAAGACTACCATAACATTTATAGAAATAGACAGTGTTTAAATATATTGCAGCAAGGTTTCAATCCTAGTTAGCATTTTCTCAATCATTCCAGTGATTTAGGGAATTTCTTGATAGGTACAGCTTCAGACACAACCCCCCTCTGAAAAACTCATTGATCCAAAGTTTGCTGCAAGCAAAGATTCAGCATCATGAGATTTGAACTTCTGTTCAATGTGAAATAGACTCTGCTTGCTCTGATCATTTATGAACAAAACAATAAACTCCCTTGTAACATGAAAAGTTGCACAGTCACTGCCCCTTTAAGACTTGACTTGATTAATCTGAGGCATGTGATCATTATTTTTCCATCCACTTTGTCCTGTCCATCAAAGAACTGAAGAATGAACATTCACACTTCCACTGATAAAACTCCAAGCACTGAGCTAGAGAAAGTTAAAAAGTAGTTCATATGTGAAAGCTGAACACAGGTGAAGGACTGAATACACTCACACTGCACTTCAAGCATGAGTTCTCACTTATTGCCAAGTGGAAATAAATTATGTGAAAGTGCAGGAGGTGGGGGAGGATGAGTAGCTTGGTGACACTCGTGTTATTATGTATCCTGGAATATGTCTAAAAGTGTCATTAAGGAATTCCCGGAGTTTGTCCTATATTGGTCCCAAAATCTTATTGCCTCTTCTGGGAGACTGAAATTCTTGAAAAATGTGTCGCAAACAAGTTAGCATTTATTGATTACATGCAGCAGGCAACCCTAGGTGCCCTTGAACAGCTGCTAGCACACAACACATTTTTTGTTTTGAAGGGCATGGCTGTTTGTTTAAGGGGACAACCTTTAAAGTTTCTTACCCAGCTACAAGTTAAAGGGATCACAACCTACCGTGGAACTTTGAGGTTGCAGTACGCCAATCAAGTAGCTCAGACAGACCCCTGGTCATAGCCCTCCTTCTTAAACTACTGTGAAGTGAAGGTACTGATCTAAGATAGCGGGTTCCAAGATGTTGACGATGAAGGAATGGCCATATATTTTCAGAATGGTGTTTTACTTGAGGGGCAGCTTTGGGATGATCATGTTTCTACGTGCTGCTCTTGTCTTTCTAGGTGGTGAAAGTCTTTGGTTTGGGAGGTGCTGTTGCTGAAACTTTAATGAGTGCATGTTGTAGGTACATCAGAACATGAGAACAACACTAGCCGTGGCTCATCTTGATCTTTACTCGATCTACCTGCCTTGGTTCCATCACCCTTAATAAAAATCTAGCAACTTCAGATCTTAAATTTTCAACTAGCCCCCAACCTCAAAGCTTCATGAGGGTAACAGTTCCAGATTTCCCTACCCTTTATACAAAGAGTTGCTTCCTGACCGCTTAATGCTCTAGTTTCATTTTTAAGGTTATGTCCTCATGATGTAGATTCTCCCACCAGAGGACACAGGCCAGATTTTACCGTCCCCCTACCCCACTCCCCGTGACAGACGCAGCTTGCTATTGACCACCACGGGACGGAAGGATCTTGCTGATGGGAAGAGCCAGAAATTCCCAGCTATAATTTCTATTTATCTTATCAAATCGAATCCTTTGATTATCTTAAACATCTCAGTTAGATCACCTTTAAAATAAATACAAACTTTGTCTTTGCAACCTTTCCTCTCAATTTAACTCTTTTAGCCTTGGTAGTACACACCACAAACACAATGGTGGAATGGCCAGTATGAATGGGACTACCTGGATCAAACCGATAATCACTGCTGTCCGCTTTCATTTGTCCAAATAGTAATGGAAATGGATATTTCCAGGCTTTGTTTTGACAGCAAATTGGATCACAGATGTGGCAACACACTTGGGGACTCATTTTCACCATTACTGCTTGGAAGATTATCTGGCAGAGCATATCAATCAGCTACAGTATAACAGAAAGAGGCACATTCCAAGATCCATTAAACCCATACGCACTGGAGGTTTCGCAACTTGAAACAAATAAATGCCTCAGGTGACGATAATCTTGGTTCCATCAAGTTTGAAAGCAAAACTATAATAAATCAACAAAGTGACATTTTACGAAGAGGACATGCTCTCTAATGGGTAAAATATTGAGAAGCATGAGTATCATAATCACCACAAGCATATGAAGTTCAGGCAAAACATTGGGTCATAAATCTTTGATCATTCAGTGTGCAGAGATGAACCTGACAAAAAACACTTGCATTTACATGGCACCTTTCATGACCTCAGGGAATCCCAATGCACTTTGCAGCCAATGCACTTCCAAAGTGAGGTAACCATGGCCATGCAGGAACAGTGGCAGCCAATTTATGCACAGCAAGATCCCATAAGCAGCAGTGAGATAATGAGCAAGCAATCTTTTTAGTGACACTGGGAATAAACATTTGCCAGGACAAATCCTGATTGTTCTTTGAAATGCATGCTGTGGGATCTTTTATGTCCATCTGAAAGGGCAGACAGATCCTCAGTTTAACATATGAAAAAAGCATAATTTTCCCAAAGTGCGTCATCTAGGTTCACAGGAAAGTATGGGCTCAATCGGGTCTAAGATGTAAGCTTATGAACAAGGCAATGCTGCGTTATACTGTAATGTTTGTACATAAGTGACTGTCTATGTTGACAGAGTAATGCTCAGGTCAGAGACTGTCTATGTTGAAGAATGGAAGTTTCCAACTTGTAGGCTATGAAAATCTGGAGACCATCAGGTATCTTCCTCCCTTGGAGTTCCAGCCAAGGAACAGTCGAAAGATGAACTGAATCATCTTCAAGCCATAATAAAATGGGTGATGGGTCATTGAATGATCAACTTGGGCCAGGAACAGAGGGGTCTTGAACAATAGTCAAATCTTGTAGCTTCTAAAGTAGGTTCTTTTCAGGTTATGAACAGAAGGTTTAGTCCTGAAAAGAGGATACTTACATAATTAAATTGTGCACTCAAGCTCCAAGCTGTCAGAGAAAGGTCGCAAAGGAACTCATGCCATATTTTGGCCTCCATCTGTATTAGCAGATCCTGTCTGTATGGTCTGTTTCAAAGCTCAGCTCCAGTAGCCCAGAAAATGCAAATAGAAACATCTTCCCTAGACTGACAGGATGTTGAAGGCGCCTTCCAAATTTCTCAATTCCTGCAGCAGAAACTTGACAGTCATTTGTTCTGGACCAATGCCATGAGACTCTGTTGACATCAGAACTTAAACCAACTGTGCTTGTATCCAGGATTCAGCGTGAGTCACTATATTCATGTAAAATATCACTGCGGTGCTACTGGATCAATCTGACTGACTAGTATGCATTTTCACCCTAAAGTGCAGAGATCTTCTCTCTTAAGATCAGTCTCTTATAAAAGTACAGAGCACTGCTTTTTTAGCTGAGATTGCAACTGCAATTGCATAACTAGAAAACAAGAGTGTAAAATGAAGCCTTGTCCAGAATGAGAAATGGGAAGAATTCTTCTTACAAATCTAAAAATTAGAACTATTTCTAGAGGGTAGTGGACTCTTATACAGACATTCAACATAATTAACTAATACTGGGGCACAAAGGAGAGGAGGTTTTTCCCATTTCTGTCTGCTAATATTTAGTGTTTTAAGGTTGGGTTTTATGCTGCACTGTCAGTGGATTTAAAGACAGGAAGGGGTCAAGTCCAGTATTTGGCCTTCCTGTTCCTCCCCAATCACCCCTGACCTGGAAATTTTATGGGGGAAGGCAGGGGTAGGGTGAAAGGGAAGGGGTGTAGTGCTGTGGACTGGAGATACATTAGGTGGCCCACTTGCTTTGGGTCTATTGAGGCTCTTAAGTAGCCATTTAGCAGCAATTTAGCGGTCACTTCAGGGTCTCAAAGAACAAAGAAAATTACAACACAGAAATAAGGCCTTCGACCTCCAGATCTGCGCCAACCACACTGCCCGATTGAATTAAAACCCCCTACCCTTTCGAGGACCATATCCTTCTATTCCCTTCCTATTCATGTATTTGTCAAGACACCTCTTAACAGTTACTATTATATCTGCTTCCACTACTTCCTCCAGCAGCAAGCTCCAAGCTTCTCATCCTCAGTTGTAAAAAACTTGCCCTGTATATCTCCTTTAAACCTTGCACCCCATACCTTAAACTTATGGCCCCTGGTAATTGACTCTTCCACCATGGGAAAAAGTTTCTGACTATCCACTCTGTCCATGTTCCTCAGCCTCCTTCATTCCAGTGAAAAGAAATCAAGTTTCTCCACCTTCTCCTCATTGCTAATGTCCTCCATATCAGGCAACATACTGTCTCATCTCGCATGATTGATATTTTACCCGTGCCATAAGTGACAGCTCCCTCCCCCACCCCCTCACTCCGCACCCCCACAAATGTAGTATATCCGACAGGTTTAGTTGGTCAATCAGATCAGCAAGCAACTCTCAAAGGCAAGGCGCCTGAGAGTAAGATGTAAGTCTTGCCTTAAAGTAATGAATGCTGCTTCCAGCATTGAATTGCTGCGGGACAACCTCTGGGATTGTGACTGGGTTCATCATACTCATTCTAACTGGTAGGGCGGGGACTGTGGTACCCACACAATACAACCCATTGGCTTCAATAAAACTAAATACAATCAGTGAGTATAGCAGGCTGTGAACACACAAATAGTGTCACATAACTTCTTTTTGCATCAATATGGTTAAGAATAGCTTTGTAGAATAGCTTTCTTTGTAAATAATGAAATAGAGGTCCTGATTATTCCAGCATACCCATTCCAATTTCAGGACAAGTGGGGTTCACCTCCCCTTTATTTTTGAAAACATAGAGTCAGCTAGTTATAAAGGTTTACAGCATAGAAACAGGCCATTTGGCACAACTTGTTCATACCGCACTTTTTTTAAAATCCCAATTGCCTGCATTTGGCCTATATCCTTCTATATCCATCTTACCCATGTAATTGTCTAAATGCTTTCTAAAAGACAAAATTGTACCTGCCTCTACTACTACCTCTGGCAGCTTCTTCCGATGCTCTCGGTTTGATTTTTTTTTAGCTTTCAACTGACTGGAGCTTTTGCAATTTGAACTGAGGCTATTGCCAGGATTCTCTGGCCTCACCACAGCACTTTTTTCTGGTGCAACATTGGCTGGCAGCAGGATCTTGCACTCCCACTTTCAGCAATAGGATTTCCCAATGATTCCACCCCATACACAGGGAAACATGTGGCGGACGTGCACTGTCAGTGGAACGAGAGCATCCCGTTGGTGTGAAGATGCCTGGAGCAAACTGTTTAATAATGCTAGGCCACATTCCAAGGAGAAGGTGAGAAACCAACAAATCACCCTTGCAAACTGTGAAGAGAGAGACATTTCCTACAATCCAGATGCACATCAAAACTATCTGAGACAGAAACATTAAAAATGTAAAATACTTGATATTGAAATAATGGCTGCCAGAGACAGACCAGCTCAAAATTTCTTGGAAATACATAATGGGTAAATTATTTAAAGGCAAAGCAAGACTACTATTAGAGAGAGATTGCAATTAACACCAATAGTGTCAAGAAAGTCTTCAGTAGAAGAAACAAGCTGAGAGCTCCTCACTCTATCCCTCACTTTAAGAATAAATGTGTTATCCAGTTCAAGAACCCAAATCTATCAGAAATCTACCAGCAAACCAGGGACTTGGGTACAATTCCCGCCTTGGGTCACTTCCGTGTGGAGTTAGCACATCCTTCTCGTGTCGGCGTGGGTTTCCTCCGAGTGCTCAGGTTTCCTCCCACACTCCAAAGATGTGCAGGTTAGGTTGACTGGCCATGTTAAATTGCCCCTTAGTGTCAGGGGAACAACTAGGGTAAATAAATGGGATTATGGCGATTGGGCCTGGGTGGGATTGTGGTTGGTGCAGACTCGATGGGTTGATTGGCCTCCTTCTGCACTGTAGGATTCAATGATTCATGAAACCAGGATCTTGTAATAACTGCAACATCTTCTACATTTAATCACATCTAAGAAACTAGCTAACCTAAATCAGCTACAACAATTAAAATCTATGCCTCAAGAACAATTAACTGTATATTCTGTATATTAACTGTATCTTAAACATTTAACTGTATACTCTTATACTTTTCTTATTAGTGTGTGTCTCTGTTGCATACGTACTCATGACCTAGTGACTCAATGTCTGACATGCGTTTTTATTATTTTTTTTAGGCAGTGTTAGCAAATTTGCTCTCAAGCAAGCCTTGCTTGCTTGACTCCTTATTGCTTACAGCTTATATAGTTCAATCCACTCTGATTTGGAAAAGGCATATTCTTATAAAAAAGAAACTTAAACCTTTGCTGTGAGCAGTCGAGGAGGTTGAATAGAGAGAAGCCAGTTCACCTTTTCTCACCTGGTCACAATACTGCTGATAACTCGCACAAGATAATGAAGTCTAGGCTTACTGAACTATAAGGAAAGACTGAAGAACCTTTTCCTGATGAATAGCAAAATGATCAGGAGGGTGGGAATTTTACTGGCACACCTGCCCTGATTCTAGGGGTGAGAGTGGCTCAGAGAACGGCATTCTCCGTAGGGGATCATAGTAGCAGCAGACTCACATGCTGGTAAAATTCTGCCCGAGGCATGAACCGGTGAAGAGGTGGGATTCTAGACAAAGGCAAGAGCAGGAGTGAACAAACACACTTGACCGCTATTAAAGTGACAGGATTGTCATGACTTTGTTCATTTCACTTTGGCTGATTTCCACGCCCTCCACCCCCCACCCCCCACCCCCGCCTTGTTTGAAGCAGTTTATATTAACTCAGAAACAGGCACTGTCTCCTGAGACTTCCTTGGAATACACTCACAATCATAGTTACTTGCACAAACTTTTGCAGAATGGTATGATCAAATTTAACTCCAGTAAGAAGTCTCACAACAGCAGGTTAAATTCCAATAGGTTTATTTGGTAGCACAAGCCACTAACCTTTGGACCACTGCTCCTTCATCAGGTGCGTGGAGAGTTGGGGTCACAAACAGGACATATATAGACACAGATTCAATTGCAAAATAATGGCTGGAATGCGAGTCTTAACAGGCAAACAAGTCTTTACAGAACAAACAATACGAGTAGTGAGAGGGTCAAGTACAGGTTAAAGAGATGTGAATTGTCTCAAGCCAAGACAGTTATAGGATTTTGCAAGCCCAGGCAAGTCATAAAGGTTACAGATAGTATGACATGAACCCAAGTTCCTGGTTGAAGCCGTCCTCATGTGTGGGAGCTTGGCTATCAGTTTCCACTCTCCACTCACCTGATGAAGGAGCAGCGCTCCAAAAGCTCATGGCTTGTGCTACCAAATAAACCTGTTGGACTTTAACCTGCTGTTGTGAGGCTTCTTACTGTGCTTACCCCAGTCCGACGTTGGCATCTTCACATCACAATTTAACTAACAGAGCGACAGCAAACACGATTGCACATTCACTATTCCCTAATGTTAAGGGGAGATAATGGCACCATGGTAGTGGCACAGAATGATAGAATCTCTACAGTGCAGAAGGAGGCCATTTGACCCATTGAACCTACGCCAACCCTCCAGAAGAGCATCCCACCTTAGTCCTATCATTGTAACCCCGCATATTTACCATGGCCATGCCACCTAACCTACACATGTTTAGACACTTGGGAGCAATTTTGGCATGACCTATCCACCTAATCTTTCAACTGTGGAGGAAACCACAGCATCTGGAGGAAATCCATGCAGACATGGGGAGAAGGGGCAAATTCCACACAGTCACCCAAGGCCAGAATCAAACCTGGGTGCTGGCACAGTGAGGCAACAGTGCTAACCACTGTGTCATGTATCACTGAATTAGTACTCTAATAACCCAGGTTAATGATCTTGGGACACAGGTTCAAATATCACCATGGCAGATGGTGGCATTTAAACTTAACTCATCAATTTAGAATATGAGGTTGCTCTCCGTAATGATTATCACGAGAACTATCACTGATTTTGGTTTAAAAAATATGTCTGGTTCACTAATGTTCTGAAAGGAAAGAAATCTGCCAATTGGTCTGGTCTAAATTGAACCCAGATGTGGTTGACTCTTAACTGTCCTCTGAACTGGCCTAGCAAGCCATTCAGTTCAAGGGCAATTGGGGACAGGTAATAAATGCTTGCTTTGCCAATGATGCACACATCCCATGAAGGAGTAAAGAAAGAAAAAAGTGACGGAATTGAAATTTGGCAACTGGTCATCTACTGATAGATCTCACCGCTGCCCCTCCCATGCAGCCTCATATGGCAAATATCCTTTTGTTAAATCAGTGGCTTTGCTCTAATGATATTCCCATGGCTCCACATCTCAACGTTGCCTGTGCTCACAATTGCCCCCGGTCTATGCAGATTCTCCACATTGCATACTGATTGCCTGGTTACCAGTCTTTACAAAGGCAGTCACAGCAAGCTGAAGCCCCATGTCTGTTCCTGTATCAACCTCCTGTGCAATGGGGAATTCGAGTGGGCCTTGTAATTATTCCCCAGCAGAATGTTTAAGTAGTTTATGCGCTCTGTTGCTATGCAGTTTGAAAAGCAAATGCCACACTTCAGCTGATCGAAAGGCTTTTTAAGTTTTGAGCCTTCAAATGCTTTGTCCTCTTAATATCTCAAGCTATGCTTCCCGGGGGACTGAGAAGGAGTGGGGGTAATTTGAGATGGCTGGGAATAGACAGGCACACACTGTGCTGCTGAATGTATACAACACTTCTTTTAACATCACTCACTTCCACAGTCTTTCCCAGATGAGAACAACTTGAGGTGTGAGAAAATTGCAGATATGGACTAAGGCGTGTAACCACAACCATACAAGAGGATCCTTTGTAAATTTGAACTATTTCACACTCTTCTGACCACAAGTTAATTCACTCTGACTCTTGTAAACCCATTACCCCTGCACTCACTGACCGATTCTGGATCCCACTCCAGCAATGTTCCCACTTTAAAATTCTCTGCAACAGAAGCTCAACTGGTTCCACTTGTCCACTTTATCTCTGTAAATTTATTTCTCTTCAGATGCTTATCCAATTCCCTTTTGAAAGCTGCAATTGAATCTGTCTCCAACACATTCTCAGGCAGTGTGTTGCAGATCCAAACTACTCACTGTATAAAAGATTATAAAACACTCACTGTATAAAAGACTCACTGTATGAAATCTTCTGGTCCTTGATCCTTCCACCAATGGGAACAATTTCTCACCATATACCCACAAATTAATTTAAACAAAACTCAGTCCAGATCATTCACAATTGTGAATATCTCTATCCTATCACCTCTTAACTTTCTCTTCTCTAAGGAGAACAAGCCCATCTTCTCTGTTATCTACATAACTGAAGTCCCTCATCCCTGGAATCATTCTCATTTGAACTGGGTGCTTCACAGTCTCCACAAATCAGTGATCACTCAGTGAATGAGGTAATGGAAGGTTAGCAATCTCGACACAACTGTAGCCTAACAAGAGAGGAGAGGTGGGCAGTGGATGGATAGGGAGGAGTTGAATAGGAATGAACGGAATATGAATGAGATGGATAAGGTGAAGATGGATAGAGATGAGACAGATTGGTACAGTATGAGTAGGGAGGAGATGGATAAGGAGGAGATGGCGAGGGAGGAGTAGACAGGGATGAGATAGAAAGGGTGGAGATGAATACAGAGGAAATAGACAGGAAGGAGATGGACAGGGAGGGATGTTGGATAGGGATGACGTGGATAGGAAGGAAGTGGATAACAGGGAGATGAATAGGGAGGGTGAGGGAGGACGTTGGACAGGGAGGACGTTGGACAGGGAGGAAGTGGATAATGAGGAGGGAAAGGGAGGGGGCGGATAAGGAGGGGGCGGATAAGGAGGGGCGGATAAGGAGGGGGCGGATAAGGAGGGCGGATAAGGAGGGGGCGGATAAGGAGGGGGCGGATAAGGAGGGGGCGATAAGGAGGGGGCGATAAGGAGGGGCGGATAAGGAGGGGGCGGATAAGGAGGGGCGGATAAGAGGGGGCGGATAAGGAGGGGCGGATAAGGAGGGGGCGGATAAGGAGGGGGCGGATAAGGAGGGGGCGGATAGGAAGGAAGTGCGTAAGGAAGAGAAGAATAGAGAGGGGAAAGGAGGGCATGGATTTGGAGGAGATGGATAGGGACTAGATGGATAGGGAGAGATAGGGAGGAGATGAACAAGGAGGAGATGGAGAGGGAGCAGATGGATAGGAAGCAGATTGATAGAGAGGAGATGGATAAAGTGGAAATGGATAGGGAAGAGTTGAATAGGGAGGAGATGAATGGAAAGGAGATGGGTGGGAAGAGGGTAGTGAACTGGAAAAATAAATTGCAATGCTCTGCATGAACACCCCCACCCCTGCCTTTGAGATTAGCACAGTATTTTATACCATCTGGGCTGCTTTATGGATATTTATGTTATGCTTCACAATCTACAGTTAAAGATGACAATAAAGATTGGCATTTTAACAGAGAATGAAAGCCTGGGGGATTTTTCTTAGTACAGACATTCTTTCAAGCATATTATTAAAGAATCAAAACTGAAGTAGATATCTCTTGTGAGAAATAGTCTCAAGCTAGCTTCCTTTTCAAGGAGACCTACTTTTAAGGTATTAACACTGAAGTTCCAGCCAATGTTGCTTGAATGGCCTGCTTGCTTCTTGGAACAATTTTGTTCACCTTTAACATTAATCCCTGAGGCCAATCCAGCTCAATCTAAATGTGGGAAATTTTACACAGTGGGCTAAGATCTGGTCTCGTCTGACTCTCCCTGACTTGAAAGTGATTTCAGCCTGATGTAAACCTCCTTGACCTGGGTGTGATCATGACCTGATGAAATCCTCTTTGACCTGCATGTGGTCATGACATTGGACAACTGTTCCTAACCTGGATGTGATCTTACTCTGTTGCAACAATCTCTGACCCAAATACAATCTTGGCCTGGTCTGACCTGGATGTGATCTTGGCCTGGTGTGAATATCCTTCATTGGATGCTTTTAAATTTGGTCCCTAGGATGAATGACGTGCTGATCTCCCTGCCTCTGGATGGAGTCACTTGGAGATAAAGATTGGCTTCTCTGCGGTCAGAGTGGCCACAGAGGCAATGGGACATCAGCAGAATCTTCAAAAGGGAACTTATTTTCTAATTAAATGGATTCATTTCTTAATGCTATTTGAAATAATACACTGAGGGGGATACTTAGTTTGGAATACTCTGCTCCTTTATTATAAACAATAAATGTCATTTTTTCAACAATTCCCTATTCAAATCTCTCCCAAAAAGTTATTGAGGCTAAACATCAATCAAAATTTAAAAATGAAAACTGACAGATTCTTGTCACGTTATCACAATGGGTAGCTGAAGTTAACAGACAGAAAGCAGAAACAACAGACCAATTAGCATAACATCTGTCAAAAGGAAATTGCTAGAATCTATTATTAAGGAGGTTAGAACAGGATACTTAGAAAACCATAACAGGATCAGGCAGAGTGAACATGGTATTGTGAAAGGGCCATCAAGTTTAACTATTTTTATTAGAGTTCTTTGAGGAAATATAATAAAGGGGAATCAGTAGATGTGGTGTACTCGGATTTACAAAAGACATTGATCAAAGGTTACTACACAAAATAAGAGTTTGTGGTGATGGAGGTAACAAATTAACATGAATATAAAGATTGGTTGTCTAACGGGAAACACTGAGTAGGAATAAATGGGTCTTTTACAGATTGGCAAATGTAACTAGTTGAGTGCTACAAGGATCAGAAGCTGGACCTTCAGGTATCTGCAAGTTATATCAATAACTTGGATGAAGGAATCAAATGTATGGTTGCTAAATTTGCCAATACCACCAAGCAAACTATGTTACCAAGAGAATAGAGCCAGGTTAAGTGATTGGACAGAAATTGGCTGTGGAGTATAATGTGAGATAATATAAACTTGTCTACATCACAGAGAGAATAGAAAAGCAGTATATTATTTAAAGGGAAAGAGATTGCAAAGCTTGATGGTACAGAGGAATCTGGGAGTCCTGCTACATGAATTATAAAAGGTTGTTATGCAGATACAAAAATGAAAGTAATGGAATATTGACTTATATTGCAAGGAAAATGGAATATAAAAATAGAGTGGTTTTACTGCAGCTCTATGTGGCTTTGGCTCTACCGAGTCTTAGTGAGACCACATCTGTAGTTGCACAAAACTCGAAGTTTGACTCCACTGAGAATATGTGAGCAGGTATAAGTACTACACCTTAGGAGAGATGTTTTGGTCCTGGGGGATTTCAATGCAGGTTTACAAGACAGCAGTTCAGAGGTTAAGTTACAAGGAGAGATTAGACACATTAGGCCTTTATTCTCTCAAATTCAAATGGATGAGGGGTGAAGTCTACAAAATATTTCCAGTGAAAGACAGAGCAGTTAAGGATAAACTGTTTTCCCTAGTTGAAGGCTCTGGAACCAGGGATCGTAATCTAAAAATGAGGGCCAAGCCATTCAGGAGAGATGTTAGAAAATTCTTCTAAATGCAAAGAGTGACAGAGTGTTGGAACTCTCTTTTTCAAACTGTAGTGGATACTGGTTTAATTGTTAGGTTTAAGTCTGAGATAGAAAAATGTTTATTGAATATGGGCCTAAGGCAGCATGTGGAATTAGGCCACAGATTAGCCATAATCTTACAAAATGTTCCTATGTTTCAATCTGTATACAGTTTTGGTCTCTTTATTTAAAAAAAGTGTTTTCTTCAGGTGTTTCACTTTCCTCTGATGGTCCAAAGATGTATAAGTTAGGTGGATTGGCATTTTGTTGTTTTTGGGAAGACTGCGCCCCTTATCTTGCCCCTTGGTGTCCAAAGATGTGGGATATGATTTTCCTAAAATAAACTAAGCTTCCAATGCATGGAAAAATGGGAGCTTTTCCTGCCTGCTTATTTATTTCCATCACCTGTGCAGCACGGAAGTCATCAGCGGATTTATGTCAGTGAGTGACGGAGAGGGGGCCTAATCCTACACGACAGGCTGGCATTAGAATGCTGGGGGGGGGGGGGGGGGGGGGGGGTGGTCAGTGCACCTACTCTGATCTCCCAGTGTACTAGGAGATTAGTTGATGTGTGTATGGGGTAACAAAGCTTGCTGATGATACAAAGATGAGTGGGAAAGCGAATTGCGTGGAGGACACGTTAAGTCTGCAGAGAGATTTGGATAGGCTAAGAGAGTGGGCGAGGACCCGGCAGATGGAGTATAACGTTAGCAAATGCGAAGTTATCCACTTTGGAGGGAATAATAGTAAAATGGACTATTATTTAAATGGTGAAAAATTACAACATGCTATTGTGCAGAAGGACCTGGGGATCCTTTGCATGAATCGCAAAAACTAAGTTTGCAGGTGCAGCAGGTGATCAAGAAGGCGAATGGAATATTGGCTTTTAACATGAGGGGGATGGAGTATAAAAGCAGAGAGGTCTTGCTGCAATTGCACAAGATATTCGTGAGGCCGCAACTAGAATACTGCGTGCAATTTTGGTCCCCTTATTTGTGAAAGGATATATTGGCCTTGGAGGGAGTGCAGGGAAGGTTCACCAGGTTGATACTGGAGATGAGGAGATTAGCTTGAGGAGAGATTGAGTAGATTGGGCCTGTACTCGTTAAAGTTTAGAAGGTTGAGGATGGATCTTATAGAAACATAAAATAATGAAGGGGCTGGACAGGGTAGAGGCAAATAGATTATTTCCACTTAGAAAGGAAACAAGAACTGGAGGGCACAGCCTCAAAACAATGGGAGTCAATTTAGAATAGAGTTGAGGAGGAACTTCTTCTCTCAGAGGGTAGGGAATCTTTGGAATTCCCTGCCCATTGAAGCAGCAAAGGCTACGTTGTTAAATGTGTTTCAGTCACAGATAGATAGATTTCTGATTAATAAGGAAATTAAGAGTTATGGGGAGCAGGCGGGTAAGTGGAACTGAACCACTATCAGATCATCTAAATCTTATTGAATGGCGGGGCAGGCTCAAGGGGCTAAATGCTCCTATTTCTTATGTCCTTATGTCTCCTCCTGATTGCTGGCCTCCCAATCGTCAGCCCTGTCCCTCAATCGCCTGATCTGTACTCCCCAACACAATGATTACTGGCCCCAACATTCCACCCAATAGCTGGCCTGATGATTTTTTTGACTTGATTTATCATTGTTACATGTATTGGTATATAGTCAAAAGCATGATAGTCGGCTGTGGCCTCCGAGCACCAGTCCGACCACAAGTCCCCAATAAATGCAGAGGTCCTCTTTCCCTCCCCTCCTACTCTCCGCCCCCTTGTCAGTCTCCACTCCTGTCCAGCCCCGCCACTGTGAGAACCTGCTACTTTGCACTGCCTGGTGACAGCTCGGCATTGTTTGAGTGCCAGGCTGACACTGCCAAAGAGGCACCCCTCTGCTTCCAACCTCCCCGGGGGCTTCAATGGCCCCACCAGTCACCTGGTCCCACCAGTTAGCTCATTCATCATGCCTGGTCCCCGTTGCCAGGGACCACATGCGATCCCTGCTCCCTGCTGGTGTGGGGTCAGAAAAACACTAGCAAGCTCAGAAGATTGCATCCTGGGCTCACTAATTACTATTTGCATCTTGTAATCAGCCTTGCACCAGCTGACATTTCCCAGCTTGCTATGCGATCCAAGCAGTGCAACGGGCCGGGAATATCACGCCCATATAGATTAGTCATGGTAAATGTATGGTGTTACAGAGATGGTGAGGAGGGCAGTCTGGTGAAATGTTCTTTTGGAGAGTCAGTGCAGACCTGATAGGCTGGATGGCTTCTTTCTGTGCTATGGATTCTATAACTGCATTAAAATCTGTTCAGAAAAGATTCATTCAGCTAATTCTTGGGATTCCAGTTTGGGCTATACTTATTGGAGTTTAAAGACACAAACCTAGTGAAACATATCAGATCCTGAGAGGACTTCATAGAGTGGATATTGAAAGTGTGATTTCCCCTTATAGGAGAGATCAGAATTCGGGAATTAGGAGATCTTCCTGTTAAGAAAGGGATGATAAGATACTGTTTTCTTTCAAAGAGTCATTAGTCTATAGCATTCTTTTCCTGGAAAGCAATGGAGCCTGGGTCATTGAAATTTTTCAAGACAAAGTTCGAGAGATTTTTGATAGATAAGGGAGTCAAGGGTTATGTGGGGGTACGTCGAAAAGTGGAGTTCAGACACTCTATTAGATCAGCCATGGTTTTATCAGATAGCAGAACAGGCTCAAATAGCTTGCTTTTGCATCTAAGTCCTATGTACAAAATAGGTAATGATCTAAGTCATTGACAGAATAGGCTTGAGGGCTGAATGGCCTCCTGTTATTTCACAAAATACTACATAAAGCTCACCAGCTCCTGACCCAGAAGTTCTTTATGATGCAAAATTGAGATTTAAAGGTAACATTTTGGTGTTATAATTAGCAAGGCCAGCTTTTACAGGATAAAATTATAGTTTCAGGAGACAGAACTAATTCTCTGTAGGTTGCTATTACACTTGTCAAATTTACTATCACCAGCTATTTTCCCAGAGCTTTTGCAGGAACAAGCTCTGATTTTTTTGGCTTCCACATTCAGGACGTTGTGTTGCTGGTATTTAAAGCCAGTAAGAAGTCTGACAACACCAGGTTTAAATCCAACCGATTTATTTGATAGTAAATTCACAAGCTTACTACTTGTGAGTTTACTATCAAATAAATCGGTTGGATTTAAACCTGGTGTTGTCAGACTTCTTACTGTGTTTACCCCAGTCCAACGCCGGCATCTCTACATCATGGTATTTAAAGCTACAGTCATGTCTGGACATCATAGCAGCTTACCTTGTTGTATTCAAAAAGTGCAACCAAACATATGCATTCGGAAAGAGGAGTTTAAGCTATCCGGTATGACCCGAGTTAAATGCTGTAAGAATTAAACAACTACTTATCACAGAATTTCTACAGTACAGAAGGAAGCCATTTGGCCCATCAAGTCTATACCAACCACAATCGCACTCAAGCCCTATCCCTGTAACGTCTCATATTTACCTTGTTAATGTACTGACACTAGGGTCAACTTATCATGGTCAATCAATCACACATCTTTGGACTGTGGGAGGAAACCGGAGCAGCAGAGAAAATCCACACAGACAGGGAGAGAAGTGCAAACTCCGCACCGACAGTGATCTGAGGCCAGAAGTGAACCCAAGTCCCTACTAGGCAGCATTGCTAACCAATCTGCCACATGGGAAATATGGGAAACACTGCTTGATGGAAATGTGTATCAGCCTGAATGATTATGATTCATCTGTAAGTGCAAAAGCCAGCACTGAAAGTTCTTTGATCTAATGGGACAAAAATACTTGGAGAATATACCACCTCCAAAAAGCAATGGAAAACACCACTTGTAAACAATGTTTAATCAAGTTTCAAATACAGAAAGCATCAACAAAGATAATGCAGTGGATGTGATATACATGATCTTTCAGAAGGTCTTCAATAAGGACCAGGATTCTCCGATGTTGTTTGTCCTGCCACCACTGCCAGTGAGGATGGAGAATTTGGTACTTAGCTGTGGATGAGATTGGAGAATCCTAGCCAAGTACCCCAAAAAAGACTCATGAGAAAGGGGAGCATATGTGAAGTCAGGAGACAGGCAGCAGAATGGAATAAAAACTGATTACAACACATCAAACAAAGCTGAAAGAGTGAAGGGAAGTTTTTTCTCATGGCAGAAAGTGAGAAATGGTGTCCCTCAAGGATCTGCCATCAATGGCTTGAACTCAGAAACTGACGTCAATGGAAAAGAGCAAAACTGCAAGCAGTACAGTGACACTGCAGTATCCACATTCCAAAGAAATTATATTGAAGCATTGATTAAAGTGTAGAAAAGATTTACAAAAATATTACCACAATTGAGAGAATTAATTGCCAGGAAGGATCACCCAGATTAAAGGGCTTTTCTATGGGAAAAAGACAAAGAAGAGACATGAAAGAGATCTTTAAATTACAAAGGAATTGAAAAGGGAAAATGTGGAGAAACTGTTTGCAGTTGTGGGTGAGTCCAGAACAAGAGTTCATAAATAGATTTTGTCTCAGGAATTATAATACGAAAGCCATAGTAAGGCTGCATAAAATCTTAGTAAGACCTCAGTAAAAGCAATATGCAATGTTGGGTTCCAAATTATAGGAAGGATAGTGGGGTCTTAGGGAAAATATAATACAGATTAACAAGGATGCTGCTCTGTATAAGGGGACACAAATGTGAAAAATTGTGGCTTTTTAATTGGAACATTGCAAATTCCAGGGAAAACTGATAGATAAAGTTATGAAAAGAAAACAAAAGGAACAAAGTACGAAGCAGGCAGTAATGGGAAAAGGTTGTTTTTCAGATTGGAGGGAAATATACAATGGTATTTCCCAGGATATTTGGACAACTGCATTTTTATGATGTATGGTAATGAACTCTTCTTAGGGACACATGAAATAATTTTAAAGTTTACATCAGATATAAAGCTCAGAAATATAACAAAGAATGAAGAAAATAGCGACAGAGTTTGACAGAACTTATAGACTGGTGAAATGGAACGGCACAAAACAGGTGAAATTGAATGTGAATTGCGAAGTGATGTAGTTTGAAAAGAATAATGAGAACAGACAATACATACTCAGTGGTTCCCCTTTAAAGGCTGTGCTGGGATGAAAAAAAAGACCAAGGGATCTATATGCGCAGGCTGAGATTATCCGGCCTCCCCTCTGGTGAGATATTCCCGGTCTATTGAGGCTGACCCTCCCCCATGACAGATTCCCGGCAGCAGGGTTAACAAGCCATGCAAATGGCCACTGGTTTCCTTGGGACTAGGTCACTTTTCTGAAGGCCAATGGCTCACCATCTCTACCACAGAAAAATTCACCAAAGGGGACTAGAAAATCCCAGTGGGTGGTGGCAGAACAAGTTGACCTGGTCAAGAAAGCTAGTCGTATCCCTGATATCATAAATAAAGGTATACATTACAGAAGTCACAGTAAATATTTGTCAAACGCTGATTAGACCTCAACAAGAGGATTGTTTCCAAATCTGGGCACCGTACCTTAACAGAGCCATCAGGACTTTGGGGCATTTGCAGAGGAGATTTTCTAGAATCCCCTGGGATGAGCAAATTCAATTACGTGAAGAGATTAGCAAAGCTAAGCTCTTCAATGGTTAAGACGAGTTCATAGAGATATTCAAAATAACAAAAGCTTTTGATACAATAAATAGGGGAAAATTACACAGACTCAATACGCAGAAGAAGGATATTTGACAAAGGAAGGATGTGGGGAGAAATTATTTTACATGGCAAGTTACTACAATCTGGAACACACTGCCTGGTGAGATATTGAAAGCAAATTCAAAAGTAGCTTTCAGAAGAGCATTGGATATATACTTGGAAAGGAACATCTGCAAGCTACATGGAAAGAGCAGAACTGTGGGATTAATTGGACAGCTATTTCAAAGAGCTGGCATTAGTACAATGGCCAATATGGCCTCATTCTCTGTTCTATGTCTCTGATTCTATTCCATAAAGGGAAATAATAAATATAAATAGACAGTTTCCAGTAGCTGAGGGGTCAGGAGCAAAGGGCCAAAGAAATAGAGATTTCCTAGAGTGAAAGAGAAATGGAAGACTGTGAATCCATTCCTGAAGAGAATGGTTGAGATGGCAATGACATGAACAATCAGAATTAGATTGGACAGGTGGATAAAGGAAATGGGGAAATGTGATTCAGACTATTTATTTGTGTGGAGAGTAATTGCTGAGATAGAGTAGCTGGGCTAGGTGGAAAGTTTCTGTGCTGTAATATGTTCTGCATCTATGTATAAAAACTTGGGCAATGTTTTAGTAAAGATATGAGGTTGGAGGTTCTGCGTGTTTACATTGCTTTTTCTTTCTCAGCATAATTTGTCCAGAATCAATGTAACCATTGCAATAGATTATGGATTTTAAGTGCAAATTGCCTTCAGCACAACTTAAGTTTCTGCAATCTCTTGAAGAAATATTGTGCAAGCCCCATTCCTGAAACTGGCCATGCCCTCTGGATGAATTGAGTCATTACTGAGAATTCCTGCCAATTGTTCTTGTTTAGGAGCATTTGAGGAAACTTCCACAATTAAGTTGAGGCTTTCGAGCACAGTGTCACAACTAGACCTGTGCCAGAAGCTTTTCAATGTCATTTCTTTTTTAATTTACAAAGAAGCTGACTACTGCAGCCCGCTATGACTAGTGAAAAGCATGACGTATTTTTGAACAAGTCATTTTCAGACATTTAAAACCAGGTTATTGCAGGTGCTCATTGACACTTATTAATGAAATGGTACCAAAGTAACTACTCTTAAAAATATTTCAGAACAATTTTTAAAATGTAAATGTATTGGAAAAGAAACTCATGGGGTAAAATGGACAATTTGCTCCCGGGTCATTATCATGCCCAGAGCGGATTTCTTCTCTCTTTCATAGTTTTGTCTGTGGGTGACTGAAGGGGAAGAGGGGCTGAGTCTAGCTGAGGTGTGACAAGCAAAATGAAAGTTGGCAGGTTCTCCAGCTACTTAATAGGAACGGTGATTACAGCAGCGCAGTCATTATGGCAGCCTGAGTAATAGTGCTCTCCAGGGCCACTCAATGCTGGCACCAAATTACTGGAGAGAAAAGGAAAATGATATAATTAATACTGCAGCTGACAGCTACTGCCTTTTGCTCATCAATTGACTTCCGAAACTCCACTCAACATATTTACTTGTGTTCTTTGATAACTTTAAAATGTCATTAGTTTGCTGTGGATCTGTTCCACAACAACTGCCTCCAGGTTGTATCTGAATGAGTTTTCTTTATTGTGTGTATTTATTAACCGTTTATTTTAATTAGTTGCATATCCTGACTGTGGGGCACTTTCCTCCTTTGGTTTATTGCAGGGCACTGTTGTAATGTGAATCTCATCAGAAAGCCCCAGGCTTTATTCAGAAGCAGACAACCCAATAGAGGCTGAGTTAGATGCGACTCACTCATAAATCTTTCAGTAACCAAAACTCCACATCCACTGTTCCTTTCACTATCTATGTTATGTTTTTCTTAAATAATTTGTTAACTTGATGCACTAAGGTGAATTATACAGATGATATAGGGCAATGGAACACTTTCTAATTCAGGCACACTTTTTCTCAAACAATCAATCCCTGCTTTTTCTATACTGTTTCATCAAACATTACAGTTGGGTATAGCATAGGAGCTCCCCCCGCCCCAGGACAATAAAACTCCTCTCTGCCATGTCCCTTTAAATACTGCGAACGCCAATTAAATATAGTTTAAAATAGAGTAAATCTCCCCCTACACTGTCTCATTAAATGCATCTACAGCCAGTACACTAACTATTAAATATTCCAAAGGCAGATACAGAACAGAATGGGTACAAATCAACACTTCCCTATATTGTTCCATTGAACACTCCCAGGTCAGATTCAATGTGGAAGCTTCCTCTATCCTGTCCAGTTAAATGCTGCAAGGGCAGATATAACATGAGTTCGATACAGAATAAAATTCCCTCTAGAAGAAAAGTAAAATACTGTAGATGCCAGAAATCTGAAATAAAAACAGAAAAATGCTAGAAAAGCTCAGCCAGTTTAGCAGTAGTTGTGGAGGGAGAAAGGGAGTTAACGTTGGTCCACATGATTCTTCTGCAGAGCAGAAGAGAGGCAGAAATATGATGTGTGCAATGCTGTTGACAAGGGAGAAAGCAAAATCAGATCAGGAATAAGTTAGAAGTCAGGACAGATACAATGACAAAGATGCCATAGACACAAGACAAAGGGAGTGGCAATAATGATGTTAAAGACTAAAGCACTTGTTAATAGTAGAATGAGAGTCAGCGTTTTCTTTCTCATTTTATCTTTTATCATTTTAATTTACTCCATCGCTCCTTGTCAATCGCCTAAAACACAACAAATTTCTATCACAGTGGCACAGTGGTTAGCACTGCTGCCTTATGGCACCAGGGATGCAGGTTCAATTTCTGCCTCGGATGACTGTCTGTACAGAGTTTGCACATTCTCCTTATGTCTGCATAGGTTTCTTCTGGGTGCTCTGATTTCCTCCCACAATCCAAAGACGCCAGGTTAGACCAATTGACCATGATAAATTGATCCTTAGTGCTGGGGGATTAACATGTTAAATACATGGGGTAATGAGGATAGGACCTGGCTGGGATTGTGGCTGGTGCAGACTTGATGGGCCAAATAGCCTCCTTCTGCATTGTAGGGATTCTACGATTCTCTTCAATTCTGAAGGTGAATCATATGGACTCAAAATATTAACTCTGTTTCTCCTTCTGCAACTGCTGCCAAACTTAGTGAGCTTTTTGAAATTTTCTTTATTATTAAAGCTGCCTCTGTTCTATCAAATAGTTGCAGGCAAGTACATTATGGATTAGATGCAGAGTATAAGCTATCTCTATATTGTCCCATCAAATAGTCCCAGGACAGGAACAGCACAAGTCAGACATAGAGCAAAGCTCTCTCTACATTAATCCATCAAACAGTCACAGGACAGATACAGTATAGTTTAGATACACAATAAAGCTCCGTCTACACAGTCTCATCAACAGTCACAAATTTAGATACAAAGTAAAGCTCCCTCTATACTGTCCCATCAAACAGTCACAGTGTCAAGTTTTATGAATGAAGTAGTGTCATGATGGGAAAATTAGTCAAGTATTTGGTACAAAATAAAAAAGCTGATCAAGCTATTCCAAAATGCCCGATCCCTGTAAGACCTGAGAAGGCTGACTCCACATGACCTACAGCAGTACGAGTAAGACAAGTCAGGGATGAAGGGGTCACTGACCTTCTTCTGTTCTATCAAAGGACAAGATAAAGGTATGACTGATGAGACAAAGAGTTCTAGGAGGTCTGCAGGATTTACCATGATTTATGACATTGCTTATGATGCTATTACTGATCGAATTCCTGAATAAGCTCTGGTCGTGCAACTGATGATGATAATGTATAAATACTGAATTAATTCTTTATGTAAGCATGGACTTGAGAAGGAATTAGCAAGTTGTAACGATGACTCTCCGAACTCAAGTTACTGCCAATATTGCATACAGTGTTTTGTTGGAACGAACTTTGTTAGAACATAGAACATAGAGAATCTACAGCACAAACACGTCCTTTAGCCCACAAGTTGTGCAGATCATATCGCTACCTACTAGGCTTACCTATAATCCTCAATCCTATTAAGTCCCATGTACTCATCCAGAAGTCTCTTAAAAGACTCTATCGAATTTGCCTCCACCACCACTGATGGCAGCCAATTCCAGTCACCCACCACTTCTGAGTGAAAAACTTACCCCTGACATCTCTTCTGTACTTACTCCCCATCACCTTAAACCCGTGTCCTCTTGTAGCAAGCATTTCAGCCTGGGAAAAAGCCTCTGAGAATCCACCCGATCAATACCTCTCAACATCTTATTCACTTCTATCGGGTCATCTCTCATCCTTCATCTCTCCAAGGAGAAAAGACCGAGCTCCCTCAACCTATCCTCATAAGGCATGTTACCCAATCCAGGCAACATCCTTGTATATCTCCTCTGCACTCTTTCAATAGCTTCCACATCCTTCCTGTCGAGGCGACCAGAATAGAGCACAGTACTCCAAGTGGGGTCTGACTAGGGTCTTATAAAGCTGCAGCATTAAACAAGTGTTTGGCTTTGTCGGTAAACTCTGCTGATTTGGAGGTTGTTCTGCAGCATTTGTTGTATCTTGACCACAGTCAAGAAGCAGGAAAGTTTCCATTTCAACAACAGGGAGGTACATCATGGATTCTGTGCAGTTTAGTCCCAAAGAAATCATTATAAAAGTGAAGGATAAAATCAGAACACAAAAAACAACTTAGGCATGAGACCTGACTGTCTTGTATTTTCCTCTCAAAGTACCATCTGGAATACCATCAGCTTCTCATCTGCCAAGTTCCAAAGTTAGAGATGTTTGAACTTTGTGTGTCTGATTGATTTCATACAATAGATTTGGACTTGTTTACCATTGAAGGTGTGGACAGGTTCAGGCAGCAACAAAGCACATTCAGAAAAATCTCCCACCAATCAATCAGAAAAGAAGCAGGATCCTCACCAACATAAATGAAGAATACAATAATGCAGTCGGAGAGAAACCCATCTTACCATGGAATACCGGAGGCAAACATTAAACATTTCAGTTTGCTCCATACTAAAGATCCTTAATTTGGCTCAAGGTGCTGACACCCGACATGGTTAAGAGCAATAGGGTAATTACCAATCTATTCCACAATATTGTAGTTGTCACATTCTAATACACCTATTCCTTTAACACACCCATCCCCATTAATATAGAAACCCCCTTTAATATGACCACCCCCTTTAATACACACAACCGCTTTAATACCTACATCACCTTTAATATATCCATCCCCTTTAACAGACACAGCCTCTTTAATACACCCATCGCCTTTAATTCATCCATTCCCTTTAACAACTCCATTTCCCTTAATGAACCCATCACCTTCAGTACACACATCCCCTTTAATACACCCATTTCTCTAATATGCACATCTCCGTTAATACACACAAAGTCCCTTTAATACTCATCCCCTTTAATTCAATCACTTTGTTTAATACAATCACTCCCTTAAACACACTCATCTCCTTTATTACAAATGTTGTAAAATGTTCTATGCCATTCAGAAGGTCTTAATAGTATTACATAGGTTAACTATATTTATTTATTAATTATAAGAACTGTGTAAATATAGATAGAGAACATAGAACATTACAGCACAGAACAGGCCCTTCGGCCTTCGATGTTGCGCCAACCAATATAAAAAGCAATGACCCTCCAAACTAAACCATTCCCTTCTCTTCCATATACTTATCAACTAACTTCTTAAACGCCACCAAACTTGGCGCATCTACAACTGCTGCAGGCAGGGCATTCCACTCCCGAACCACCCTTTGGGTAAAGAACCTACCTCTGATATCCGTCCTATAACTATCACCCCTTAATTTAAAGCTGTGGCCCCTCGTGCTAGCTTTCTCCATCCTAGGAAAAAGGCTATCACTGTCCACCCTATCTAAACCTCTAATCATCTTATATGTTTCGATTAGGTCCCCTCTTAGCCGCCTCCTTTCTAACGAAAACAACCTCAATCCCTCAGCCTCTCTTCATAAGACCTGCCCTCCATACCAGGCAACATCCTGGTAAACCTCCTCTGTACCCTCTCCAATGCCTCCACATCTTTCTTATAATGTGGGGACCAGAACTGCACACAATACTCCAAGTGCGGCCGCACTAGAGTTTTGTACAGTTGCAACATGATGCTGCGGCTCCTAAATTCAATCCCCCTACCAATAAAAGCTAAGACTCCATATGCCTTCTTAACAACCTTATCGACTTGACTGCCTACTTTCAGGGATCTATGCACAAATACACCAAGATCCCTCTGTTCATCAACACTATTAAGAATCCTACCATTAGCCCTATACTCTACACATTTATTATTCCTGCCAAAGTGTATTACCTCACACTTTTCCACATTAAACTCCATTTGCCACCTCTCGGCCCAGCTCTGCAACTTGTCCAAGTCTCTCTGCAAACTATAACACCCCTCTTCACTATCTACCACTCCACCGACTTTAGTGTCATCTGCAAATTTACTAATCCATCCTTCAATACCCTCATCCAGATCATTTATAAAAATTACAAACAGCAGGGGCCCCAAAACAGACCCCTGAGGTACACCACTTGTCACCGAACTCCACGATGAATATCTCCCATCAACCACCACCCTCTGTCTTCTATCTGCTAGCCAATTCCTAATCCAATTAGCTAAATCACCCTCTATCCCATACATCTGCATTTTCTGCAGAAGTCTTCCATGGGCCACCTTATTAAACGCCTTACTAAAGTCCATATATACCACATCAACCGCCTTACCCCCATCCACCTCTTTGGTCACTTTTTCAAAAAACTCAATGAGGTTAGTAAGGCACGACCTACCCTTCACAAAACCATGCTGACTATCCCCAATCAATTCATTTCTCTCTAAATAACTATAAATCCTATCCCTAATAATTCTCTCCAATACTTTGCCCACAACAGAAGTAAGACTCACTGGCCTATAATTCCCTGGAAGGTCTCTCTTCCCCTTCTTGAACAATGGGACCACATTCGCTATCCTCCAGTCCTCCGGAACCACACCCGTAACCAACGACGACCTGAAGATCAGAGCCAGAGGCTCTGCAATCGCCTCTCTTGCCTCCCAGAGAATCCTAGGGTAAATCCTGTCCGTCCCAGGAACATAGAACATAGAACATAGATGGTAAAGGATACAAGATAGGAATTATCTCCATGCTTGCTTGTGCACATGGCTCTGTCCAAAGTCAGACTGGCCTCTAGGTGCTGATCATGTGTGTTCTTGCATCACTATTTGGGCGATACTGTATTTAGTCCTACAAAAACACTGTATGTACCAGAGTCTTGTACTGTACTATTCCCCCCTTCCCCATCTAATGCATTTCAAGTTAGTTTATTTTATTCCGTGTATTTTCATTATTATTATTGCCCCTTTCAGGTCTCTGAGTTCATAGGTTCAGAACGTCTGGTGGCCTTTTGACCTTTCCATATCTCATCAAGAGTACTGTTGGAGGAGTGGTTGGCTTCGTCGGTAAAGTCTGCTGATTTGGAAGTTGTTCTGGCATCACAATACCTTTTCATTCTTCTTGTTCCATTGCTTGGTATTGAATTGCTCATGTCAACTGGGTAGCTGTGATGATGGTGGTTATTGCTTCAACCTGTTTTTGGTGGGTGACAAACGTAGTGTTTGTCTCCATATCATTGTTTTTTCCTCTTCTTTTTTCACGTGGATCATTCGATATCTTTTGTGATGGAAGATGGCATCCCGTTATGAGGATGTGATTAAGCTCACAGTTGTGTTTGGCTGTGAAATGTTCAATTGGTTACTGCTTAATTCCAGCATAGTCTGTAGCTGGCTGGGACTTTGCAGAGTTTGTTCCTTGAATGCAATGCTGACCTCAACAGTTGTTCAAGCCAGAGGTCGAGCTTCTTCTGGCTCCCTTCTCTATCCTCCCTTGCAGGTGTCATGGTAACTATCTGAGTGATTGGCTGGTCTGACGATTCCTTGGGCTTTCCAGCATCTGTAACTAAAATGGACAGATCTGCTCCTGAGAGAGAGAGAAGACGGTTCAGAATTGGAGACCCAATCAAGAGGATCTTTCTTATCAGAGCCCTCAGGGACTCGCAGTTCTGTATAAAAAATGGCTATCTTTATGTCTTCTGCCATTTTGAGGAGATTCAGGACTACACAGGCACCTCTGCTCAAGAGAGATAAAGGCTGGTTATGAAGGTTTGTTTGCCACTGCATCTTAGTGATTCCAGAATCATGGTTATGACTAGAAATCAAATTTCTCCAGGCCCGTAGAGTGCCTTTGTTGTTCAAAGCCAAAGGCCAGGGTTTGTTGTCTGATACAACTGTAATACTAGCTTGTGTCCTGTTAAAAGTTTGCAACATGGTCATTAATCAAAATGTGCGTATTTCAAAATGAAAATTCAGGATCTTTGATATCACTGAAGAAGCATGGCTGTGTGTCCTCTTGGCATGCAGTCTCAATCTCATGAATCAGCTTTGGGTGTGTGTTTAGACATTCGGCCTTGAACAGTTTGCCAAAGTGTCCAATTCTGTTACATTGAAAGCACAGGGCTGAAATTGCAGAACACTGATCTCGCCTGAGGGGGCGCTTTGCTCCAGAGGGCTGGCACAGTCACTTTCCTCGTCAGTTACCGTATTGCTGTATCCCTGTTTTTGTGCTGTTTAATCGATCGGATGGTACCACAGTTTACTTTCTCCTATAATGGATGTGTGCTGTAAATGGAGTTCAGACTGCCAAACAAGCTGTATAGCTCTTTACAGGGTTAGATCTTCCTTTGCTTGCAGCATGTCTAACACTGCATACTTTATCCCTGATACAGTCAGATTTTAGGGCTCTATATCTGCAGCCTTCAACCATCCTGTACACATCTTTAGTGAATAACTCAACTGGTTCTCTAGCTGTTGGACATGTATATTAGCCCTTTCCATGAATTTGTTACTTCTTAGGATAGAATAAACACTGAATAATTTTAATATTTATTCAAATTTAGCAAGATGATTCATTGTCTAGCGATAATGCCTTCCGCTATCAGGCCTACTGAATAAATCAGTGTATTAACTTGTTCAGCTTCTGTCTTTCTATCCAGTCTGAAGCAATCATATATGTAAGGAATCTTTTTCTCCAAATTCCCCAGTGATGAGAGTGATCTGGGTCTTGAACAAATCCAAATTGATCTGGAAGAGTGGATTTTTTTTAAAAATCCCAAATGTAGGGTCAGCTTTAAGAAGTTGCTGAAATTCAAGATGGTGCCACATTCACTTGAAGACAAAAGGCTTTTATTTAAGTTTGTTTATTTGTGGGTATCACAAGTAGGCTTACATTGCGAAGAAATTAATGAACTGAAAATCCCTGAGTCTCCACACTCTGGCATCTGTTCAGGTACAGGAAGAGAGAATTTAGCATGGCCAATGTGCCTAACCAGTACTTCTTTAGATGGTGGGAGGAAACCAGGGCACTTGGAGGAAATCCATGCAGACACGGTGAGAACATGCAGATTCTGCCTTTCTGAGTCGCTGGTTGTGGTGGGCTCTGGCTGCAAAGGCATTTATCCTCAATTTTGAAATAAGTTTAAACAATGGCTGCTGGGATTAACTCACTACAGAGTTATCTATGTCCATACTGTACATTAGAATCACAAAAAAGCTTTGAATCCTGGCTGCTGCTGGTTTTTAAAGCTGATACTTTAGCCACAATTCACCAAAAACACATATTTTTTCTTTTTTGGAGTGAACATGGATGCCACATATTCAAGCACCAACTCAGGAATCTGTTTTCTCTGATGAAGTTTGTTAGTGGCCACTGAAGTATTTAGAAGTTTCTCAAGACTTGCTTTAGTTTATTCTTTCACAGGATGTGGGCGTCATTGGCTATGTCAGCATTTGAGGAGGTGGTGCTGAGCTGCCTTCTTAAACCGTTGCAATTCACGAGCTGCAGGTACACCCATGGTGCAGTTAGGGAGGGAGTTTCAGGATTATCTCAATAATAATGAAGGAACGGCAATATATTTCCAAGTCAGGATGGTGTGTGATTTGAAGGGGAATATGTAGGTGGTTGTCCCAATGCATCTGCTGTTCTTATACTTCTAGGTGATAAAGCTAGTGGGTTTGGAAAGTACAGTCAAAAGAGCCTTCCTGCGTTTCTGCAGTGCAACTTGTAGATGGTACACACTCCTACCACAATGCATTGGTAGTGAAGAGAGTGGATGTTGAAGGTTGAAGATAGGGTGCCAATCAAGTGAGCTGCTTTTTCCTGGATGGCATTGAGCTTCTTGAATGTTGTTGGATCTGAATTTATCCAGACAAATGGAGATTATTCCATCACACTCTTCACTTGTGCCTTGTCAATAGCAGACATGCTTTGGAGAGTCAAGAGTATATCCTGAAATTTAATAGTTTTAGCTCATCTCTGCCAGTTCTGTTGACCTTGCACTTTGAAAATTGATATTGGACTTCTAAGAAACCCTATGAAGTCTTCTGTTGCAGTGAGGAATTTTAAATGTCTACTTTCAGCTTCCAAGACTTTTTTTGGAGCTCCTCCCTGGTGATTTTTCTCTGTGTGTTCTTGAACTTTTCTTCAGGTTAAAATGCTCCTTCAAGTTTCTCTTCAGTCTTCAGGGATTTTAGTTTTTCCTCTGCATTTTTTGCTGGGTTTGGATGTTTTCATTCTCTGCCTCCATACTATAGGACACTGGGTCTTTTCATATAATATAGAGTTTGAGTTGGGAAATGCCTCCATTCTTCCTTGTGCAACAGCTCTATCTAACATTAGACTGACCATGAGGTTTGGGCCAAGTGTTCTCTTGCATCACTGTGGGAGGGTGAGGTCCACTGTGCTCAGTCCCACTTCAACACTATTTGTACCAGATCCTTATACTTAATAAACTCATATTCTTTAATACACCCATCACCTTCACGCACCCATCTTCTTAATACATCCATCCATTTAATACAGTTATTCTTTTATGCAGCCATCGCTTAAATACAGCCATCCCTTAATACATCCATCCCTTTAAAACATCCAACCCTCTGATACACCCATCACTTTTCATACATATGTGTGACCTTGTCTTGCACCATAGATGTATTTGCACCTGACTGTTTAAATGTTTAACCATTTCCTGCCTCATTAGTTGTAATAAAGATAGGAATTGTTCTAACACACAGACATACAGTAAACATCCTGTGAGATGAACTGTAAGCCAATGCTCTGAGGACTCTTTAAGAAGATGGATATGGATACTGCTACCCTCTAAACATAGCAGGAAAGGAATATTGGAATAGACAGCAAAATTGAATTAGCTGTGCCTTGTCTTGAAGTAAACTTTAAACAATTTCAGAGGATTGCCTGCAAAACACTTCACTTATTCTTGGCGTTGACAGGACTTCCCACATGGGGACTCATGGACAGTCTGTAAAGATCAGCAATTGGCTTAACACAGAAGAAAACACAGCCCCTTTGGGAACCTGCTCCAATGCTGCTTTCTAAGGCAAATGTGATCTGAATTTAACACATAAGCTATTTTTCAATTTGATTTCAAATGTGAGAATAACACTTATTGGCTTCCTCAGTTATTCTGCTCATTAACTCTCAGGTGAAATGGAGAGAGAGAGTGAGTAATGATGGGTGGTGGGGCGGGGGGCGGGAGTGGGGTGGTAGGTTGTAAAAAAAGAGCAAAGTTGCCAATCTTGTAAGACCAGGCTACATGGTGTTATCAGAGAGCCCTTGGAGTCCCTGACAGCTCTTCTGAGAGTATCCACCTCATGCAAGTGCACACAGGCCTGAGAAAGGCACAGAGCTGCTCCAGCACACAATGAGTGCGAAAGTAGCTGGAAGGTAAACTCATATCTCATCTGGCATCTCACATGCCAGTCTGCCCGTCACACACCACTAACTGCTTCAAGGGCCTGCTGCTTTGATTCTGCTGAAGCCAGCTGTGGGAGGGCAGCAAATTCCCAGTCCCGTGTGCAGTATAAATCATAACATTTGCAGCAGGAAGAGAAGCTATTTAAAGCAAATATCCACGGACATCTTTGGAGCCCAGTCTCTTAACACTTTGGGTGCTTAAATAGTTGCTGAATGTGGCAACAAATAGACCATATTGGTCTTGAATGTGGCTAAATCCTGATAATGTCACAAATTAAGGCTTCTTTTCACCCTATTTCAGGGAAGCAATAGTGTAGAATGTTGTTGAAGGACTGGAAATTGTGTAACATCACTCCCCCCAATCTACACATACACACAGGTCACTCGAAGGGAATTACTGCAGAAATGATAGGGGTACATCTTTCTTATAGGGGTAGCTTTGTATCCAAATCAGAGAGTACATATCTTGGAAAAATCAAGTACCAGTGGCTGAAGTCTAACCTTTGCAGCCAAATTATAAAATGATAACTTGGATTGTGTATAAAGGCACATGCAAAAAAATCTGGGTCAGGGAAGCTATAGTCTGATCTCATCTCCATTTCTCTCTTCCCTTAAGGTCAGGGACATGACTGCAAATAATGTGGATCAATTTATAATCTGTTAAGAAGGAGGAAAAGAAAAGCAGTCAGATGCTGAAAAATAAAAGTTCCTTTTCAAATCTCTTTGGAAACAGACTGGCATAGATGATACATGACATAATCATATTAATCCTTCGGCAAAGCATGGCCAGGTCCGTTTTCTCTGAACCAAAATTCAATTCTGAAGGACTTGTACATCTAGCAAATAATGAAAGGAGTGTGAATTGTTAGGTGGGGAATGGTAGGGATCAGCACCCAGCCCAATGGAGGAGTGCTGAATTGGCTGGGAATAGCACTGACTAGAAGCCATAGTAGCAAAAGGAAGCCATTTCGCAGATTGAGTCTGCTCCACTATTCATGATTAGATTTATTATTGTCACATGCATCAGTATACAGTGAGAAGTATTGTTTCTTGCACATTAAATGGACAAAGCATACTGTGCATAGGGAAGCAGAATGTAGTGTTAAAGTCATAGCTAGGCTGAAGAGAAAGATCAACTTAATGCAAGGTAGGTCCATTCGAAGGTCTTGATGGCAGCAGCGAAGAGTTGGTTGGTACACATCTTCTGACTTTTGTATCTTTTTCCCAATGGAAGAAGTGAAAGAGAGGATGTCTGGGTGTGTGGGGTCATTGATTATGCTGGCTGCTTTTCCAAGGCAGTAGCAAGTGTAGACAGAGTCAATGGATGGGAGGCTGGTTTGTGTGATGGACTGGGCTTTGTTCATGACCCTTCATAGTTTGTTGTGGTCTTGGACAGAACAGTAGCCATACCAAGTTGTAATACAACTAGAAAGGATGCTTCCTATGGTGTGTCAGTAGAAGTTGCTGAGAGTCATAGTTGACATGCCAAATTTCCTTAGTCTTCTGAGAAAGTAGAAGCATTGGTAGGTCTTCTTAATTATACTGTCAGCATGGTGGGGACCAGGACAAGTTGTTGGTGATCTGGACGCCTGAAAACTTGAAGCTCTCGACTCTTTCTATTTCGCCGCCATTGACGTAGACAGGGGCATGTTCTCCTTCATGCTTCCTGGAGTCAATGACCATCTCCTTCATTTATTGACATTGAGAGAGCGATTATTGTCATCACATCAGTTCACCAGATTCTCGATCTCTTTGCTGTATTGTGTTTCATCATTGTCTAAGAAACAATCCAGTATGGTGGTGTCGTCAGCAAATATGAAAATGGAGTTGGAGCGGAATTTGGCCACACAGTCAAAGATGTATAAGCAGTAAGCAGCTTAGGACACAGCCTTGTGGAGCTTTGGTTATTGATATTGGTTTTGACATTGGTTTAAGCAAAATAGTCAGCTTTTGCTGCATGCTGGTCAGTTACTAGTGTTGGGAAAGGGACAACTTCACCTGTAAATGTCCAAAGCTGTTAAGGGATGTTGTAAAGTGTTAAAAAGATGGGGTCACGGAAGAATTCTTGGAATTTTTGGATAGCTTTGAAAGCGATTTATATAGATCTGCTCTTCTGTGCTTCTCAAACATCTAAACAATTTCACAAAATTCTTGACAGCTGTAGATCTGCTCAAACACATATCTGCTTCCTTCCACCTGATTGCACCTGACAGGTTGGACTTTGATGTAGAGATGCTGGCATTGACTGGGATAAACAAAGTAAGTAGTCTGACAACACCAGGTTAAATCCAACCAATTTATTTGATAGTAAACTCGCAAGCTTTCGACTCTATGGCCTTCGTCAGACGAATGAGGTGTTCTCACCTCATTCGCCTGACAAAGGCCATAGGGTTGAAAGCTTGCGGGTTTACTATCAAATAAATCGGTTGGATTTAAACCTGGTGTTGTCAGACTACTTACTAGGCTGGACTTTGCCATGGAGCTGATTAAGGGCATTTTGTTTTACTGTGAATAATCTAAGTGCATGTGTCATCTATAGAATCTACTCCTTCAAACACATAGACATGCTGGAATTTTACCGCTTCGCCCGCCCGATGCTTGTAAGATCCCACTTGAGGCCAATGGAGAATGCCATTTTACGAGCCTCGCCCACCCCGACTGCAGGATGGGCACGCTGGCAAAACTCTGACAACACATACAAGGATGAGTGTTTTGTTGCAGTCACTTCTTGCAATGTAAGAATAAATGTCTTCTTTTCCTTTGATTTAAACATAGTAGAAAGCATGCTTATGTCTATATTTAAAGTTGTAATAATCAAAAGATAATGCATTCTTTCTGATAAATATATCCTATTATGAATAACCAAGGGTTGAGGAAAAAGGAGTAAAGTTATCCTGCCACCAATCCATCACACACAAATCTCTTGGTAAAATCCTCAGCCTCTGGCAGCTACTATAGCTTCTACTGGAGCTTCTGGTAATGGACACCTGCCAGCCTCTGACTGGAGCTCTTCAGAGTGGGAACTCCATGTTGGGAGTCCTTGAGCCAGGGAAAGGCCTGCTGTAGCTAGTTAAGTGTCTCCCAATCTACTGCCTTCAATGTGCCCAGGGCTGAATGAGACTAGTCTGGACCTTGATGTTTTTGACAACATATTTGTGCAATCTGCAAGATGTCTGATTTCCATCTCAGTAACACTATCTGATTCTACCACTGCCTCAGCCTACCTACCACTAGAACTCTCAGTCAAGCATTTGTTCCTGTACACAAATAGCTGTCTTCTCACATTCTACTCTTTGTGAACATAAAGTCACTCAAAACTCTGTTGCCTTGTCCTAACCTGTTCACCCATCGTCCTGTGCTTTTGCCTCACATTAACATCTGCTGGAGTAATGGCTCATCTTTGTTTTTGAACCCCTCCATGATCTTGACAATGCTTGTCTTCGCAATCTCCCCTCATCTTAGAGATTAATGCACCTTTAATTTTGTCCTCTTGAGTATTCCTGGCTTTAAATTGCTACATGACTGGTGATTGTGCTTTCAGCTATCCGGCCCAATATTTAGGGAACAAAAAGAGAATTCACTCTTTATATCACTCTGCCTCTATATCTCTTTTCCCCTTGAAGAGACTCCTTAAACCCATTCCTTTGAGTCAGATCACCCTCACATCACCTTATGTGCAGCAGTCTTGTTTTAGAATGATCATGTTATGTTGTTTAGAACATTTTATTGCATTAAAGGTGTTATATAGTTATAAATTATTGGTGTTATATAGCACACCTCACATAATGAAATGCCCCAAAGCCTTTTGCAAGAATGTCATGAGAGAAATTTGAATTGTTATGGACCAGAAGGTGATTAATTTAAACAGCTCTCAGTTCTCCTCTCACTAACTGTCCGTAAACAGAAAGTTTTGTTTGAATGTTATAGTTTGGCCACGATGATATTTTATACAAATATAGAGTGCGGTCTTAGATACATAACAAGACATTAAGCCACTTAAGTAGCTCTAATGGAACAAATGGTCAAGAAGAAAGGCTTTAAGGATGAGATAGAATTGAAGAGGTGCATGAGTTTTGGAAGGGGATTCCAGAAGTGGAAGAAATTAGGAAAGTGCGAGAGAACAAGGCCAGGATGGTGACAAGTGGTTAGCACTACTGCTTCACAATACCAGAGACACAGGTTTGATTCCCGACTTGGGTCACTGTCTGTAGTTTGCACATTCTCCATGAGTCTGCGTGGATTTCCTCCCACAGTTCAAAGATGTGTGGGTTAGGTAGATTAGCCACGGTAAATTGCCCCATGGTGTTAGGGGGACTAATGAGAGTAAATGCATGGGGTTACGGGAAGAGGGACCAGTGGGATTGTGGGCGGTGCAGACTTGATGGGCTGAATGGCATCCTCCTGCACTATAGGATTCTATGATAACTGGAGGAATGCAGGGATCTCAGAGGGTTACGCAATGGGAGGAGGTTGTAGAAATAGGCTGGTTACTATTTGATGCTATGTCAAATACTGTTGGCTAAATAAGATCTAATACTCATATAAAACATTAATTATTTCTTAATTGAGCGAGTGTTGCTGACCATTTGCTTATGTTCTGAACCTTGGTACACACTCTGGTATATATGGCTGCACGCTGTCCATTGGTCTTGCTGAGGCTCAACGGGAGTGTTACTAGATATTAGACTGCAACTGATGAAGTCAGATGCTCAAAATGCAATATTTAACGTCACCCACTTCGGAGTCTGATAGGATACCTATCTTTTTTTAACTTGCCTTATTCTAGGCAATTGCATTTATTCGATTTGCATTGGGTGAGCTGGAACAGGACAGGACACTTTAGAAAGAAAATAATTTTGATAAAATGGTCATCCTGCATCCGCTGCAAGCACGCTCAACCTAATAGCAAAGGCAATCAAGGGAAAAAACTGTAATACAAATAATGGTGCTGACTTTCACATCATACAGAGCCCAATGTCCCCTACCAGGTCTCTAGCTATTCACTGGCCTCGGGGGAGCATAGTTAGGTTCTAAACTACTACTCAGATGGCAGTACTGCTTTCCCCTTTATGTGCTAACTGATGTAAATTTAAAACTGGAATGAAATTAATTCTGAAAGATTTATACATGTTCTGTGTGCCGCTGTTAATTTTCTCTGCAATGTCAAGAGGCTCATTTGAAAGCTGCATTCATTACGTGTGGACGCATTCATTTCTGATCTATTTATACCCACTTGCATTGCATAGTTGTATTGTGTACACCTAGCTTCATGATTTATTTTCATAATAATTTTTAAGTGTTTCATAATAAGCTGTGAGAAAACAGAGTAAAACTGCTTGATTACTTCCCACTTGAAAAGCCTGTAATTGTTACTAGGCGCTCTCTAAGTGTGCTATTAATGTACTAATATGAAGAGTTAGGAGCATTAATTAGCAACACGTGGATTGTGCATTGGCTCACATACATCCTCATTACTCACGGCAAATCCAAAGGAGGTTGGTGTCTCACCATTGCTAAACCAGTCAATGAGATGTATTTAAATTTTAAAATTCACTTGATTACATTCTTGGGAGCATTCTTGGGAGCAAATCCAATAAAACTGATATAGAAAATATTCCAGTTGGACATTGGTGTGGCAAAATCAATGTTGTTTGACATCTCTGACAGTGTGAGATAGATACACTGCTGAACATTAGCTCAGGTTCAGTGGTCAGAAAGTTGAGTTCATCCCCCATTCCAGACTTGTGTGTACAAAATCCAGGCTGACAGTCCTTGTGGAAGAAGTGATTGGGTGCTGCCTTGTTGGAGTTGCTATCGTTTTAATGAAATGGTAACCTGAGGCCCCATCTGCCCTTTCTTGTAAATGTCAAAGATCCTAGGGTTCTGCTATTTTGAAGGCAATAATGGGCGTTCTCCCAGGGCCTTTGGCAATAATTGATCTTCAATGAACATCATTTAAAAAAAAACACTCATTCATAGCAATTACAAGTAGTAGTGTCTGTTGAAGCTTACTGTGTGTAAATTGGTTCCTGGAAGGGAATCTGATTTGCAAATATCACAACAGTTTGACTCCATCAACACTGAAATGGTTAAGTAAATTGTGTCGTGATGACATCGCCGCAGAGTTGACAGATTATTTAATGAAAACAGCAAGGCCTCTTCTTGTCGATTGCAGCGATTAGCGCACTGGTATTATAATTACATGGTAATTATATTTAAATATGCGAGAGCATTAATTAGCTGAGTGAGCAAGCTGACTGACGACACAGATTTTGATCAATTGCTGACTGCTGGATTTTACTTTGCCAGCTTTGCTGCTGGGTATTGAATGCATTTTCACCTGTTTCTCCCAATGTGGGAGAAATTCTCGCCATGTGCAAGTTCTCTGGGCAAGGCCACCCACAAATGGGTGGAAATAACCACTGCCAAGATGAGCAGCTGAAATGTGTGCTTAATTGGTGCTTTCCTATCCACAATTTTAATGGAAGTGGGAGACATTGCTTTTGAAGGTCCATTAAACTAGGGCAGAAATGTCCCTGGAAAATGTCAAGCATTTGTCTGTCTTTATCACCAGCAGTATTTCAATGTCAAATTAGGGACAAGCTGGGGACTAATTATACGCATTGCCATTAAGAACTGGACTCTTAAAGTCAAGAAATTCTTCAACACATATGTTGGGACTGGATTCAAACCCCCAACGCCAAAGGTTTTACTTGTTGTCTGTGATCAAATGAAAACATTTATTTTGTTTAATCATGAAGAACAGGTAGATGTTTCACAATTTTTATATTAACCAGAGAGCTTCTACAGTGCAGAAGAAGGTCATGCGATCCATCAAGCCTGCACTGACTTTCTAAAAGCGCATCCCTCGCAGGCTCATCCCCTTGCCCTATTCGCTTAATCCTGTGCATTTTACCATGGTCAATCCACTAACCTACACATCTGCAGACACTAAAGGGCAACTGAGCATGCCCAATCCACCTAATCCATTCTCCTTGGACTGTGTGAGGAAAATCCATACTGACACGGGGAGAATGTGCAAACTCCACACAGACAATCACCCTAGGCTGCAATCAAACCCACGTCTCTGTCACTCTGAGGCAGACTTTCCATTTGAGGTATACCACAGCCCTCTCCCTGCACAAATGGAATAGACAAAAGTAAAGAAAGTGAAGAAGAAAGGAAATAACAGTATTAATGCTGCAGGACTCCCCAAAATACTTTACAGTCCATGAAGCACTTCGAAAGTACTTCCATTTTCGTAATGTTCGAACTGTGGCACACAGCAAGGATCCATCAAATAGTGAAGTTATCGTCAGTTAATAATTTTATTTAGTATTGTTACATTAAGGAGATCTCCCTGCTCTTTTTAAAAAGTGCTATCGCATCCTAGGATACCAAGTTGCCATGGCAACCTGAGAGGAAATATGGGCTTTGGTTTTCTGTTTTCATCCAAAATCTAGCATCTGCAACAGTATTGTACTGTTAAAGCTAGGCTGGATTCCGTATTGGAGTCTTTGGATATGGATCAGCCAGAACTGTCATCCACTAGGAGCCTGGGAAGTTGCAGCTAACAAATACTTATATTGCATTCACATTTGCATTTAGTTCACAATATTTTCAAAGTGCAGGAAGCAGGAAGATGTGAATGATAAAAGCAGAAAACTGCAGGTGCTGAAATCTGAAACAAAAACAGAAAATGCTAGAAACTGTCAGCAGGACTGATAGCATCTGTGTGAAAAGAACACAGCCAACGTTTTGATTCAGGATGACCCTTCATCTGCAAATATTACTGTGTTACCCATGATGTTCATACTGACTATGCAGAATATTTGAATTCTGGGTGCACCAGGCATTCTTTGTGAATGTTTCATGTTCTCCTTACAAGAAGAGACGAACATAGAATCATAGAATCCCTACCACACAGATGGAAGCCATTTTGCCCATCATGTCTGCACTGACCACAATCCCAATCAGGCTCATATATTTACCCTGCTAGTCCCCCTGACATTAAGGGGAAATTTAATATGGCCAATCAACCTAACCCACATATCATTGGACTGTGGGAGGAAACCAGAGCACCCAGAGGAAACCCATGCTGACACAGGGAAAACATGCTGACTTCACACAGACTGTGATCTGAGGCTGGAATTGAATCCGGATCCCTAGTGCTGTGGAGCAGCAGCACTAACCGTTGTGCCACTGTGCTGTCTGATAGATGTGAGAGGTTGCACACTGGCCATGAGGTAACAGTCCTTGTTCCCTCAACGAGCCAATAGTGAAATGGCAAAAAAGCCATAAGCAGCAAAGCTGGAGAGCATGGTCCAGCTATTTATTTATGCTATTATGTTCACTTAGTTTAACGCTGTCTAGAAATGTTATATTCATCTGGGTGCACAGAGTGATTGAGCATGATTACTGTGTGACTGACGGTACAGCAGCAATATGAATAACAACAAATTTCATTTATATGGTGCCTTTAACACAGCAAAATGTCTCAAGGCACTTCACAGAAGTGTAATCAGTCACTTGACACTAAATCAAAGAAGGAGACATTTAGGATATCAATAGCTAGGTCAAAGAGTTAGTGTCTTAAAGGAAGAGAAAAAGGTGGAGATGATTTGAGAGATAATTGCCAAGTTTAGGGCCTGGACAACTGAAGACAATGCAGGAAGTAGGAGATACATAAGAGGCAATGATTTAACAGAGCCAGAGAGGCTCAATGATATGGGGATACTTAAATACAAGGATGAGATTTTTAAAATCAATGTGGTACTGGATCAGGAGCCAAAGTACGTTAGGGAGCACTGGGATGATAGGTGTAACAGCTTGATGTGAGTTAAGATATGCTTGAAGAAAAGCTTCAGTTTTTAGAGAGTGGAAAATGGGATGCCAACTACTGGGTTATTGGAATATTCAAGTCAGGATACAACAAAAACATGGACCAGAGTCTCAGTAGCAAATGAGCTGAGATAGCATAGCGATGAATGATCTCACAGAGCTGGAAGTAGGCTGTACCAATAACAGGGAAGAAATGAGGTCACAAACTCAAGTAGATCATGAGGATGTGAACTCTCTGGTTTAGCCTAAAAAAGTGGCCAGGAAGAAGGATAGAATAGAGAACACCACCTGGTGCTCATAATGTGCTAACCTCTTTTTTTCTCCAGACTATAAGGGCCCAGTTCAGTTCAGTTGAAGAAAGGCCATCTCCTGTAGATCTTTCTGCTTTTCTTCATTTAAGACTTTCCTTGAAACCTAATGGGGGCTATTCTCCCAAAATTGCTGACTTAGTGGGAAAACTGTTTTAAATCCCATTTGTTCTGACAGTTCAGCTTCTCATCTGAATCTCCACACTCTGTGCACTGAAGAGGTCCCACTAAGGAAGCTCATTAAAAATCCAGGCCCATCCGTGCTGGAGTTTGACTGTTCTGGAGCTCTGCGCATATGCAGTGGCTCCAAACTGTCAATCCCCCGTTTGCTGGCCAGCCCAGGACCCCACAGTGCTGCCCCTTCAGCGCCCCTCCCATCCCACAGCTCAATCGCTACCCTCACAGTAATTCCTGGGCCAGTCCTGAACTTTTCCTGTCTCAGAGTGCCCAACGCCTGGACCTCATTCCCCAGCAGTGGTCATTCCTCATCTCTCTGACCCTGGCAGACTCCCCATCGCTGATCCACACCTGTCCCGGGGTCAGACCCACCCAGATGTAGCCTCCCCCGACCCCCAGAGAGACCACTCCCCAAGCCTGTCCCAATCACTGCCCTCTCTCCAGCCCAGACCGATCCTGTCTGCAGAGTGGCAGTGGGACTCTCACCTGCACCGAACACCCCCTAGATCTTGCCCACAATATGCCCTGCCCTCTTGGCACTGCCTGGTGAAGTGACGAGGTGCCTCCTGGGAGCATGGGTTGGCACTGTCAGGGTCCCCGTGCCCCAGGAGACATCACCTCCCTGCCGACCAACCCTCTGGGGACCCACAATTGTCCTCCCTTTCATTCTGGAGTAGTCTCCCGCAAGCTCCCCCAATATGGGGAGCTGGTCTGAACCCCAATGGAATGAAGTACTCCTGGCAGGATGAGAGATTTGATAATTAATGAAAATACATATTTAAATAGATTAAAAACAGATTTAAATTACTTAGCTGCCCCCACCAGTTTCCAGCACGGTCTGGCTGGTGACTGCTCGCTGACTCTGGGAGGTGTGTGTGCATTCCCGGCCCATACACAAATCCCTGTTCAAGGCCACAGACGCATGTCTCTCAGTCGGACCGCAATGGGAGAATCGCAGCCAATGTCTCTCTATGTGACTCTGTCAAATTTTGGTTGTTAACAATGCTATCTGTTCAGATACAGCTCCAAAGGCTGGAAGCCTTTGCACCTGAGATTGTCCAATAATCTATCTGCTGTGTGGCAAACGCTGTCAGCAGTCTAAGGTCTCTGAAAACTTGTTGAGTGCCAATACCCACAATTTGTAAGTCGACATCGTACAGCAAACCTGTCCCAAGTATACAAGTGTCCAGCGGTGATGTACTTTCAAGTTAAGATTGCCAAGAGTTCAAAGCTTAAATTAGTGCTTTCAAAGAAATGCCCATGCAAGCATGAATTACCCCCAGGGTTTTCTGTGGAACCGCTGAGCTTTGACTAAATGGCTGATGGGCAGATGCCACACTGCTGCTAACCAGAAGCTGACACATTCCTGTGCTTCTGAAACATTTTCCAGGCTGTTGAGAAAGATCCTGCTGGTGGAAGCTCGGACCCCTTGCGTGTCCACAAGTCAATAAGCAAAGACTGATAGATTGTTGTTGATTTTGCTTGGGCAACCACAATTATATTGAACCCGCAGGCAACTTTAAAAAAATCATTGTACTATAAATGAACTGACTGGTTTCAGTAAGCAAGGAATTCTTCAACACTTCCATCTCTGACTCAGTCCAGCGTGACATGTTTTAAAACCACTAATTTCACTTTGATCATCTGGGGAAGCACAAATAATAGGTCCAGACCTAGAAGTAATATTTAAAAAAACTATACACTTCAGTTAATAAGCAGCTCCCGTAGATGATACGGTCAAAATTCTCTGAATTATGACTGCTGGATTATAGAATTAAAGTTTGAAAATTCACAAATATATTAAAGCACAACAGCTGTGGAAGATCAACTGGACAATGTAACAATTAATGAGCATGTCAAATCATTTATAGTCATATAATAGTCGAAACTTTGCAAAGTCCAAAGATGTGTGGGTTAGGTTGATTGGCTATGCTAAATTGCCCCTTACTGTCCTGGGATGCTTGGTTTAGAGGGATTAGCGGGGTAAATGTGTGGGAGTATAGGGCCTGGGTGGTATTGTGGTCAGTGTAGACTCGATGGGCTGAATGGTCTCCTTCTACACTGTGGGGGTTCTATGATTCTAGCTTGAGATTTAAAGTTAAAATGCATCCCTGGCTTTGAAGAACCACTTTCCTCTGAGGTTTCCATTTAACCAACAGATTGCATTGGTCACTAATGTAGCATTAGCTAAGATCTTGATGACAAGAGCTATTGTTGAGTCAGTAAGCAATATGGATAAAATACACCTACTTAAGATCAATATGATTTGGAACAGTTAACATTGTTTAGCTGCTGTGTGAATTTTGTGGTAGAATTCTGCCTCAATTGTTATTGAGTGAGCCAAAGTATGGGGGTGATTCTCCCAGCAGGGCAGCGGGCCAGGAAACTCAAGCGGAGGCCGTGTAGTGGGCTTCCCGCTGGGCGCCACAGCCTCCGCGCATCTCTAGCCACCGGATTTTTGCAGCCATCAGCTCTGCATAAATGATTACATTTTGATTTAAATCTAATTAGCAGGCCCAGGATTGAAGTTTCTCGGCCCACTACAGTCTTCCACCCTCTGCCAGGTCACAGAGCTAGCCAGCAATCAGGAAGCCAGCACTGTGGGGATATGCGCATGTGCCGATCTCTGGTGTAGTAGATCAGTGCATGGATGGTGGCCCACTCGACGCTATGCTGCCAGCCTCTCCAGTAGGAATAGGCCACAGCCCCGATTTTTCACAAGATTCATGCTCAGGCTCTCTGTAATACACAGAGTGTGGAAGATTTATTTTGAATGTCCCGCTGAAAAAAGCAGTGGGATTTACTCCAGGATTTACTAACGCTTTGAATTACTGTAGGAGAATCTCATCCTATATGCTTTTTGGACAATTTTGGAAATGTTTAATGCCCAATGCAATTGACCATTTGGGTCTCAAGCTATCTTATCCTGAAGGTCTGAGACCAGTTAACTGACAGTATAAAACTACGATGATCATCAAACACAAACCACTAACATAATAAAGCTACAAAGTACAATGCTCGCTTGCGAAGCCACCCTTGGGCCAGGAGATGTTAATAGATTGACACATGATTGTTGATGCCCTTCTAAAGAATCAAATTCTGATCCCTTTATGCCGTATTTGGAAAGCCGCTGCAGAACAAATCCCTTTATTTTAAACCTTGGCTCCTTTGTAGAATAGAAGAACAGATTAACGAAGCATTTAATCAGAATCTGATCTGGTCATTTTTGACTAAATATTAAGTGACTTGGACAGACCATTTCCCACTTTCTTATGAATTCAGCAGATGAGCAGTTTTTAGTTTTGTGGTTGTGGAAGATTTGGGACCAAAGGAAGTGGTGGGGCTGGCGTAGTGTTGGAATTTTGGTGGGTATTAGGGCAAAGGATGTCTCTGAACTTTACTACCGCCTCAGAAAAATGTAATTGCTCCTATAAATCCAGAGGTAAGGCCCTGCCTGCGTGGAATATTTTGTCCCCATGTTTCCCAATTGCTTCCCCTCATCCTGTGACCTTACACTGCAGACTGATCTTGAAAGAGATAATCACCAAAGTATTAAATAGCAAAATAAAACCTTTAAAACTTGAAATGTAAGCGGAATGTTATTTTTGGGATTGCAGACGTTTGTACATCTGAACTATGTCTCCGAACTATGCAATGCAAAATTATATGTATAACAATAAAACACTATTTGAGAATCATCATTGATTCTCTATGACAGCAGGAAACAGAAATAGATCATGATAACTGACTGAATTATTTACTGTTACGGAGGTGTGCTGATGTCAAATATTACTTTCAATTTCACTTACTGGAGTCACATATGAAAGTTCATTACAAAGACCATTTCAGGGATCACGAGATGTAAGTGTGGGAGTGGCTGCATTTTCACCAGTTCTGGTGCTACTCATCTGTTTGTTACCCTGATGCACAACTCATAATTATCTGATCCTGGTGTGGATAATCTGGCTAAATTTTGGCAAAGGGAGCCAAGTTAAGTCAAGGAGGAATTAGTTTGATCAGGTTAGTTGGTTGGGTGGGGTTCAGTTTGCTGTGCTGGTTTTACTGGTGAGCGGGCCTATGCTAGGTGTTGAGGTGATGGCTCCCCAGTACAGATTTTTGGTCCTCTGATAAAATGTGAGATATCCTGAAGAGAATGGATGAAGCTGAGAGGAGAAACCTGTCAATCATTTCTTTCAGTTTTTGGAAATCCTACTGCATGGTGTGTCAGGCGACCTGTTTGATTTGTGAAGATGGAAGCAGAAGAGTATCCGTGTGCTCAGTCTCCCGAGGGGTCCTGGAAATTGAGGCTGGGCTCCTCAAATTCAAAGGTGCATAATGTATTCGGTCTTCAAGGCTTGGAGTCGGTCAAAGACTCCAATGACTGGCCTTACATTATCTTGTCCTCTCTGCTTGTCGAGAAGGATGTGGAACAGCCAGAAATGTCGATTATTGCCATCTGCCAAGGCTTTTCTTTATGAGAACCTTGGGACCATGTTATGGCTTCAGTGAAACTCTGGATGAATCCTGGGTGTTGCTCAACAATCCTGTCATGGTTTTGGCCTTTTCAAGCTTTCTAGATGTCATACTATCCCGCAGTTCATCATTAATCCTGAAGTATCTTACTTTGTAATTATATTCCTGATTTTGTGATATTGTTTTTGATCCTAACAAATGTGCATGATATTTTTAAAGTATTTTAAAGTTTATTTATTAGTGTCACAAGCAGGTTTACATTGATATTACTGTGAAAATCCCCTCGTCTCCACACTCTGGCGCCTTTTCGGGTACACTGAGGTAGAATTTAACATGGTATATGCACCTAACCAGCATGTCTTTTGACTATATGATCACATAATTTGTCACCTGTTATCCTGTATGATTGTAAAAATCAGCATTATCTATTTATTCTTTTTGGTTGCATTCATCCACCAATGTGCCCAGATAGAGGAAAGACAGAGGCTATAATCTAATATATATTGCTGTTTACATTCAATCTTGGTTCTGATGAATGGTACCAGGGGAGTGGGATGGGTGGGGAGTTTCATTTCTTTATCAGGGTAGGTGGAGTGCTGATTTGTCGGGCGAGATTTTACTGCCTCACTCGTCCCAAAACTGTAAAATCCCAACTAAGGTCCAATTTCCACTCCAATTTCCATGGCGGATGGGACGGTAAAATTCAGGCCATTATGATTAATCCTACAGAATTTCCCTTATCTCGTTGGGAGAAGGAGAGCCATATCTCTCCCCGGGATATCCTGTGAATGGGTGTCTTCACGATTTTTTTTCTCCTTGTTGGTAGGCTTCCTTGGAAAATGGTTTAAATTTTCTAATGATGGCGAGTCTGAGCGATGCCTCTGATATGATGAAGAGGAGGGAGGTTTACACTACTCTGAGCTTGGACAGATCCTTGTCTTACTGGTTCCTGTGTATGAGAGTGTACACTGCCCTGATTCTGGCCCTGTGTCTTAAAATGTTTGCAATCCAAACATAGTTCCTTCTTGGGGATTGCTTGGATCCCTTTCTTTCCATTTGAGGCCAGAAAATTATAATTCTTTACGCCTATTAAAGAAGGTTAATTGGGTTAGTATGGAAGCACACTACTAATGATGTCAGAAAGAAAGTATAGAGGCCGAGACTATTCATGAGATTTTATCCAGTGCTGTTTACTCTAATTCTTCTGGGCTTAATGTAGGTTATTGGGATGAAATCAATAGACTTGAATTTACATTCCACTTTTCTGAAAGTGTACACACTGTCCTTTATTACCCTTAAATGTCAAATCTTTACTTGCAAAACGTGAATGGTTTGCTTCGCATTCATTTTATTCTGTCCAGTTGCTTATTACTGGTCTTGGCAAATGATTTGGAGCAATGAATTCACTTGCTCAACATGTGGTAATCATATGACCACAGCAAGCACCTTTTGATTCCTGATAAAAACTACTCGGAGCTAAAGATACGGGAAAGTATTATTTACTTTTGTGCTTGCCAGCTACAATTTCTGCCCTTACTGGAGCAAGCATGGGACTGGATAGCACCACCTAGTGGATGTTGCGACCAAAACTTTGCTGCCCATTCCTAACTCGTACCATTCATGCAAGACCCCTCAGCTCACTGGTCTATACTGGCACCCAGAGGAGCCACTCTGTGAAATTAAAGTTTGTAACCTTCAGCCCCAACTCCAAGATCTCTGCACTCCACCAGTCATAGTCTCTAAACCATTCTTGATTTGAATATTGCCCCTTTCGTAACCATGCTTGGCCTTCAGCTGCCTTGACCCTCAGCTCTGGAATTTCCACCATAAACCTCTCTGTCCCTCAACATCTTTCTCCTTTAAGATGTTCATTAAAGCCTACATTTTAATCAAGCTTTTGGCTACCTGCCCCAATAGTTCCTTCTTTGGCTTGGTGCCAACTTCTGTCCATTAATACGCCTGTAAAGCTCCTTCTATCTCAAAGATGCCATATAAATGTAGAGTGTTTTTATTATCTAAGCCCTCCTATAGTATATTTGAAAAAATCCAGGGGCCTTTTCCCTGCAGAAATGCCTGTTGCAGATAGCAGACATTTGCCAGAGTGGGACATTTTTAACACAAAGCTGGCAGGATTACTTATATCTCATGAGAGTCACACTGAGATGACATAGTAGCCCTTCAACAGCATTTTACTATTTACCCTGGACAGTGGTCATTGGACTATTGGGTAGGAAGAAGGCATAATTGCACACCCATTCCTGTTCTCTCCCAATCTCCTCCTTCAAGTACCGTGCTTTAAGTGGGTTTTGGTGACCATTAAATTGGTCTACGATTGTACTTAGCAAAAGGACTGCAGTGGTTTTCCATTATCTTTTGCAGTACAGCTGACCAGGAGACTCTCCCACTCTGACCATCTGCCTTTGGTGTATTGGGTTAATTTACAGGCTGTTAGTTTGGCAACATTAAGAATGCACGTTCTGTTGCCATCAAGCCCTGAAGTGGAATTTGAACTTTTGGCCCAATCATACACACAATACACAGAAATACGGGCACACAGACAAACACACATGCATGCGTATGCACACATGCACAGGAAGGCCATCAGGCCTCCTTTATTGTTCAACATGATCATGGCCAATCTTCAACTTCAACATCATTTTCCTGCCGGCTTCCTATATCCACTAATTCCCAGAGAGGCCGATTATCTTTCTGTGTCAGTCATAATATACTTAATAATGGGAGATTGAGGTGGAGAAAACCAAAGATACACAACTTTTTGAATGAAGAAATTTCTGGCCTAAATGATTGGCTCCTCCAGTATTCTAGACTATGCCGCCATGTTCTAGATTGCCCAGTCAGGAGAACAACATCTCAGTATCTAGCCTGTCAATGAAGTCACCTTTCATTCTTCTAAACTCCAAGCTATACAGATCCAATTTTTTCAACTTCCTATCAAAGGCAAACCTCTCACACAGCGATCAACCTAATGGACCTTTGTTTTTTGCCGCCAATGCAGGTATATCCTTACTGGGAGAACATAGCAGCAAAATAGTTAGTACTGCCGCCTCACAGCACCAGGGACCCGGGTCCAATTTCAGTCTTGGATGACTGATTGTATGGAGTTTGCATTTTTCTCTGTGTCTGTGTGGGTTTCCTCAAGGTGCTCTCGTTTCCTCCCACAGTCCAAAGATGTACTGGTTAGATTGATTGGCCATGCTAAACTGTCCCTTAGTGTCCCAAGATGTTATCGCATTGCTGTATGCTGGACATTGCTGTGACCAAATTGGTTCCTGTGTTTCCTGCATTATGGTAGTAACTATGCTGTAGGAAGTAATTTTGGTAGCTGCAAAACATTTTAGATTATCCTGAGCTTGTGAAAGGTGCCAAACAAATCAAAGTTCTTCCTTAACTTTTTGATTAAAATTTCTGGGTCAATGTCCTTAGTGCCTCATTTTTACAAAGTTGTTGAGCTGCTAAAAATAAGTGAAGCTTCAGAAACAATGTGCTGAATAGCATGCAGGGAATTTTATGCAGTGCAATGTCAAGCAATTATTGACCAGGACTTTGGAGCAGCAATTGTCTTGTCCATTTAGAAGAAATGAATATATCAAGAGAATATTTTATGGCAACTTGCAGAATTCTACAGGTTCTTTTTGAAGAACTTTATGATTGGGAAATAGATTAAGTTACAAACAGAGCACACTTTTTTCATAGTGCAGGTCAGCTATTATATCTCTCCTACAATTGATCAAGAGTTGCATTTTGAAAGCCAGCTATGTAATGAGCCAATTTTATTGTATTGATACTAATTATTGCTTCTATCTATTGACCGCATAATTTATGATAAAGCTGTAGAAGCCTTTGTGGTTGTGGCATTTGAACACCAGCATTCAGATGATCAAAGACCTCCTTCTTTGCCCCCTGATAATTGCATGGTTTGACCATTCTGCCTTTGCATTCAGCAATGCACTACTAATGCTAGGGTATGTTCGGTGCTTCAGTCCATCAAACATCCTTACTCTTGCTGTCATAAAGAGTTTAACAGAGCAGAAAGGTGTCTCAGTCCCCCTGAATTTCTGTTAATGACAGTGCTCAGATTAAGTGCTTTGCTTTTCTTCCTACATGCAAGACACGCGTTCATCCTTTCTCTTCCTTCACCTCTCTGGTTAATTGCTCTGACCACTTGTTGCAGTTCAGAATCTAAAGAAGCACTCTGAAAGTTGTAATAATCATATTGCATATTATATTGGCTCGCATCATAACAAACCTTCTTCCGATTCAGTCATATCAGAGGCATCGATCATTCTCCCATCACGAAAAAACATAAACCATTTTCCACCAAGGAAAAGGAGAAGAAGAATCATTAAAACACCCATCCATTGGGTATCCATACAACTCTGCCCCTCCTGACAAGATAAGGGAAACCCTTGAGGATTAACTATAGCAAATCAGAGTCTATATCAGCATCCCACCAACCCAGCTAAAGAAAGAAAACTTCCATGAAAGAAGAACATCAGGATTATCCAACATAGACCAAACATGGTTTTTCAGTGTACACTTTTGCAGAAAGGATGCCAAGAACAGAATAGCATAACCTCACAAAAAATGAGACACAAAAAATGGTTTCCCCAGGGGAACCCAAACCTCAAAGACAGACAGATTGGAAGTTTCCATATAAGACCACTTGGAGCAGGGAACTTACTCCTCCAACTAGCCTAATCTCCAACTGAAGCAGGACTCCAGACTCACACTCGGGTCCCGCAGCCAACAGGATGTTGCTTCCCTAGGGAACCCAAGTTTCAAGAAGGAGAAGTCTCCAAAAAGGGACATTTCAGGGGAGGGCAACCTACTCCCCTGTCCAACCTACCCTCCATCTGACCCAGATAAAAACAGCCACTGACCTGCTCAACAGCATACCAGAATGAGGATCAACAAGCCAATAATACTTACATGAAACAAAACATCTATCCCTGTGTCCAGGCATCCCAGAGGCATCATTTAGGAACTACCATCAATGAGATTCGATGCATTTCCCCCTCATCAGAGAAATGCTAACAGGATTACAGCCACTATATATTCCATGAATCAAGCAATCAACCACTGTCAGTACCCATACAGCCAAATCAAAACAGAAGACCAATCTACCAAGGATAGACTTCCAATGATTAGCTAAGCATATCTGAGTGTGCATCAGTGCATAATTTCCCCATTCCATCAATACCAGAGATTTAAAAAAATGTACCCAGTCTTTTCCAGAATACATAATGCATCTGTACCTTCCTAGGAAACAAGCAAGGAGTCCTTAATACAAAAACTACAAAAGTACAAAAGGAAAGCACAACCCCAATGGTTCTAACGGGTTTTCCTCACCCATAGTGAGGATTTATAAGGCCATACCAACCATTTCTACACCAAACCACCTACCTGCCACCCAGCTGCGGCACTATTCACCTAAAAAATAAAGTGAAGGGTACTAAAAGTTATACTCCCTCAGTGTAAATGCACAGATTTCTGCGCATAGAAAAAAAAGTGCAAATATCGCACAACATACCCTCCATCACTGCTGAGCACTGCACTCTTGTAATCTCAACACATTCTACAAAGGTTCAACTGTAGTTCATTCAGGTAAGAAGTAAAATCTCAAGCAGAAATCAAAGCAAGTACGCTCATTGTGGGACACAGGAATAGTGGAGAGATGGGAATGTTGCCATAGTTTTAAAATCATTGAAGTATTTTAACCCCAAGATCAAAAACTCATGCTAACACGGCAGCCACACATCTAAAGTTCACATTGCTCCTTAGCGAGGTTCAACTAACAGTTTTAACAGTTAAAACTTTTGACTAATAGGAAGATCCTCACTATGTATAAACTTAGAACCACAGAATATCTGCAGTGCAGAAGGAGGCCATAGAATCGACATCAACTCTCCAATTTAGCGTCCAATATTTTTGGACACTAAGGCGCAATGTAACTTGGTCAATTCATCTAATCAACACATCTTTGGTCTTATCTCTTCTTTAATATTAAAGGGCAGTAAGAAGTTCATGCGGGTGTTCATGTGGGTGACATGACAAGAATAGCAAATAGAATGTCTGCTAGCTCCAAGTAATCTTATCTTTATATGCATTACATGTATGTGATACACAGCCATGACTCAGTTGTAGCTCTTTTACCTCAGAATTAGAAGGTTTTAGATTCAAGTGTTTCACCAGAGACCTGAGCACAAAATATTAAGCTGATACCCCAGTGTAGCGCTGAGGAAACTTTGTGCTGTCGGAAGTGCCATCCTTTGGAAGAGACATCAAATTGAGATGTCCATCCTTTCACATGATGTAAAAAACACATTATACTATTTGAAGAATGGCAAGGTAGTTTTTCCTAGTAGCCTGGTCAATACTTATCCCTCAGACAACAAATTGTCTGGTATCATTATCACCTAGATATGTGTGGGATATCACCTAGATATGTTTGCAGTACAAACTGAATTTCCGACATTACAAGTGACAGGATTTCAAAATACTTAAATGACTGTGAAGTGTTCTAGAAACATAGAAGATAGGAGCAGGAGGAGGCTATTTGGTCCTTCTAGCCTGCTCCGCCATTCATTACAATCATGGCTGATCATCCCAACTCAATTGCCTAATCCTGCTTTCTCCCATAAACTTTGATCCCATTTGCCCCAAGTGCTATATCTAGCTGCCTCTTGAATATATTCAATTTTTTGGGGAATATCCTGGGTCCTAAAATATGTTATAGAAATAAATGTCTTCTTTTCTTTTCACACACAAATATACAGATACATGAAAAATACAGATAAAGGGGAAGCAGTAGATGTAGTGGCCAGAATTCTCCAATTCTGGCATCAAGTTCTCCATTTTCGCTGGCAGCAGTGGCAGGATGAATGAGATCAGGGAATTCCAATCAGTATGTCTAAGTTTCCAAAGACATTCAGTAAGATGCCACACAAAATGTTAGTATACAAGGTAAAGGGTGGTGGAGTTGGGAGTAATACATGAGCATGGATGAGGATTGCTGAATGGAGAGTATGGTCAAACAGGATATTTTTAATTTGGCTGGCTGTGAAGTATACAAGGGCCAGTGCTGGGGTTTCAGCAATTTACAACCCATATCAATGACTTAGACAAAGAGACAGATATCACTGTATCTGAGTTATATTATAATACAGAGGCAGGTGGCAATGTAAGCTATGAGGGAGACACAAAAAAGCTGCAAAGAGATATAAGAAGGTTAAGTAAGTGGGCAACAAACTGTCAGATGGAGAATAAGATGCAGAAGTATGTGGTTGTAGAAGAATAGAAACACAGAATATTTTTGAAAGACATGACACTTTAGAATGTTGGCATTCAGAAATACTTCGGTGCATTGGTAAAAGGAAAATAGGAAGTCAGTGGCCGGGATATTTCAACCTGCTCGGACGAGACCGTAAAAGTCCATTCAGCGCCAATGAAGAATTCCATTCTGCGAATGGGCAGATTTGCCGATAAAATTCCAGCCAGTATGTTGGCAAAGCAAACAATTTGGAAGACAAATGGCATGCTTTCTTTCATTGCAAGAGGATTAGAGTACAAGTATAAGGAAACTTTGCTACGATTGTTCAGGCCTTTGCTGAGACTGTGCTATGCATAGTGTTGCTCTTTTTATTTGAGGAAGGATATACTTGGCAATGGTAGAGAAAGACTGGATGAATTCCAGGGATGAGAGAGTTGGGCTATGATGAGAGTTAAGTAAATTCTTGAGGTTAGAAGAATGATTTCATCGAAACATGTAAGGGACTTGATCGGGTAGAAATTAAGAAGCATTTTTCTCCTGGCTGGGGGAATCTAGAGCACATGGGCAAAGAGATTGATCATTTAGGATTGTGGATGTGAGAAATGTCTTCACTCAGGGTGTGTATCTTTGGAATTCCCTATCCCTAAAGGTTGAGTATTTTCAATGTTGAATTAGATGTTTCAGGGAATAGAGAGATATCGATGGTGAGCAGAGAAGTGTAATTGAAGCAGTCATGGTTATATTGAATGGTGGTGCAAGCTTGAGAGATGTATGGTTAATTCACACCCCTATATATTGCATTCTTTTACAGACATAAACACATATATCCATATACATATATGTACACAGAAAGACAAACACAGTCACTCATATATATGCATATATACAGAGACATTATTGCACAAAAGATGTCCATCTTCAGCCAAATTGATTCACTTCACATGATATAAGAAATGGCTTAACATACTGAACACTGCAGAAGTTATGGGCCTTCACAATATTCTGCCAGCAATACTGAAGACGTGCTCCAAGACTAACTGTGTTCCTACCCAAGCTGTTTCAGTACAGCTACAACACTGGCAAATCTAGCAATGTGAAAAATTGCCCATGTATGCCCTGTACACAAGAAACAGGACCATCTGACCTAGCTAATTACCATCTCATCAGCCTACTTTCAGTCATCAGTAAAATGATAGAAGGTCATCAGCATGGCTATCAACTAGCACTTGTTTAGCAATAACTGCTCATTAACACTCAGTCTGGGTTCTTTTAGTTCAAACGTGGGCAACAGAGCTGAATTCCAAAAGTGAGGTAAGAGTGACAATCCTTGACATTGTCACTGCATTTGGCTGAGTATTGCATCAAAGAACCCTTGTTGGAGTCATATCCAGCACAAAGGAAAATGGTTGTGGTGGTTTGAGATCAGTCATTTCAGTTCCAGGACATCACTGCAAGAGTTCCTAAGGGTAGTGTCTTAGGCCCAACTATCTTAAGCTGCTTCACCAATGGCCTCCCTTCTATCATAAGATTAGAAGTGGGATATTTGCTGAGGATTGTCCATTTGGTACTCCTCAGATACTGAAGCATCCATGCCCAAATGCAGTATGACTTGGACATACTGGCTTGGGCTGACAAGTGGCAATTAACATTCATAATCACAAAAGTGCCAGGCAATGACCATCTTCAACAAGAGAGAATCTAACCACCTCCCCTTGACATTGAATGGCAATACCGTCCCTGAATTGTCAATATCAGATCTTGGAGGGAAACCACTGACCAGAAACTGAACTGGACTAGCCATTTAAATACTGTGGCTACAAATGCAGGTCAGAGTCTAGGAGTGCTGCAGCAAGTAACTTACCTTCTGGCTCTCCAAACCCTGTCCATCATCTATCTACAAGGCACAAATAGGAGTGTGATGGAACACTCTACTTTCCCAGATGAGTGCAGCTTCAACAACACTCAAGAAGCTTGACACCATCCAGAACAAAGCAGCCACCTTGATTGGTCCCCTTCCACAAACATTCACTCCCTCTTCCATCTACAAGATGCACTGCAGGAACTCACCAAGGCTCTTTAAGCAGCACCTTCTAAACCCACGACTGCTATCTTCGAAAAGACAAGGAAAGCAGACACATGACATCACACCTGGAAGTTCCCCTCCAGATAACTCACCATCCTGATTTGGAACTATAAGCTCCAAATTGGAAATATAACATCGTTCCTTCACTCCCTGAAACTTCTGCTACTGATAGCACACTGTGGGTACTTATACCTCAGGGATCGCATTGATCTAAGAAGGCAACTCACTACCACCTTCTCAAGGACAATTAGAGATGAGCAATAAATGTTAGCCGAACCAGCAACCCATAACAAAACATCCCATCAATCAATACAAAAAAAATACAGCGCTGATACTGCATTCATTGCCATTGAATTGACAGCCTCACTTGCAGAGATTGTAGAATGACTTTTCTGATGTTGGGTTTAAGGCCAATTGTTGAGGCAGGGTAGAAGGAGTTTATCTCACCAGGCACTGTACTCTATTGAATTTGCAAGTACTTGATCTGACAATGTAGTGGGCGCTTCAAAAGCTGTTTTTATCTTTTGTCAGGTGAAGTCTGAGCTTTATTTATTCCAGATGCATGCTGTAAATTGGCAGTAACTTCTAGATAGGTTAGTCAGGTGTACAAGGTCAGCCACTGGGAGAATCCAGTGAAATAAAGAACAAAGAACAAAGAACGAAACAGCACGGGAAACAGGCCTTTCAGCCCAACGAGCCTGCGGCGCCACCCATGATCCCTGTCTATGTTTATAGATCTATGGATTGAAACCAAATTTGAGACAATTTAGGGAGAACTTATTCTGCCAATTAACCTAAGAGCACATTTTTGGGATGTGGGAGGAAACCGGAGCACCTGGAGAAAACCCACGCAAGCACAGGGAGAATGCGCAAACGCCCACAGACACAGGCACAAATCCATGTATCTGCACAGTACAGTGATAATCACTGAGCTGTCGAGTTGCCCATCAAATGGTCCTGGTCAAGCGTACACTAATGACATGAAGCACTAGGATACTCTCGAAAAAAATCCAAGAGCAGCCCTCTCACGACCCATCATGTGTATGCCCTTTGTTTGACAACAAGACGGACCAAAGCACCTGTAGGATAAAAACAAGTACATCAATATCTTCGTCTATTTACACACTTCCCAGGGACTCCCAAGGCTCATGATCCCTATTTTAAATTAGTTTTCTATACCCTTCCATTCCCATTCTGTTCATGTGCCCATCTAAGTATTTCTTAATTAACTCCAGAGTGCCTGCCTCCACCACTTTACTTGGCAGTGCATTCCATACACCCCACCACCCTCTGTGTGAAAAAACTCCCTCTAGCATCCAAATTATACCTTAACCCCCTCATCCTAAACCCGTGACCCCTCGTGCTATTTGAGTCCATCCTAGGAAAAAGCTTAACCCTGTTTACTCTATCTATACCCCTCATAATCTTGTACACCTCTATTAGATCTCCTCTAGGTCTACGTCCTTCTAAGGAAAACAGTCTCAATTTGCCTAAACTCCCCTTGTAACTCAGACCTTCCATACCAGGCTGCACCCTGGTAAACCTCCTCCGCACTCTCTCCACAGTCTCCACATCCTTCTGGTAGTAAGGCGATCAGAACTGGACGCAGTATTCCAAATGAGGTCTAACTAACGTTTTATTCATCTGCAACATTAAAGGCCAGTTCTTGTACTCTATACCCCTTCCTATAAAGACTAGCATACCATATGCTTTCTTCACAACCTTCTCCACCTGCTCTGCCACCTTCAGAGACACTTGTGCACCTGCACCCCCAGGTCCCTCTGCGTTTCTATACTCTTAATAGGTCTACCCTTTATCATATACCTCCCCACTACATTCTTTCTTCCGAAATGCATCACCTCACATTTATCAGCATTGAATTCCATCTGCCATCTATCTGCCCAAGCTACCAGTCTACCTACATCCTGCTGCATCGCCTGACAATGCTCCTCACTATCCGCAGGTCCAGCCATCTTTGTATCGTCTGCAAACTTGCTGACCACTCCACTTACTCCCTCTTCCAAGTCATTTATATATATTACAAATAGATGTAGGGATTCCCAGCCTGTGTCAGTCTGGCTGTCTGAGTTGGTGGTGATAGTATAACCCCTCAACCTAATGTAAGACCATTTTATTTCTGCATTGAAAAGTGGCCTGAGTAACCTGACACTGACACCGGGTGCCAAACCCGCCCTATTATCCCTCACCGTGACAAGCACAGAAAAGAAATCACTTTACAAGATTCCCATAAGAGTAAAGCTTTAAGCCAGAAGCAGCATGAAGAAAAAACTGGTTCTGAAGCAGGAACCTGGATAATTAGTCTGTCCCTGACTCTGAAAGGTACCTGATTGCTTTGAATAGCTTTATTTCTCCTCTCCTGCCATGATTGCAGTATGTGCAATTTGTGAGATTTCCAACTGAATGATATTGCTGATTTTGAATGGTTCCATCAGCCTCTATCAGTTATTAGGGGCTAGTTTCCCCACAATCATATTTATGTGAATAAAGCAGACATGCACCAGTTTCCCCTTAGCCCCGCACCATCATCCTGCCCCCTCCCAAACCCAGGTAGTACTTTAGAACAGAGTCAGACATGTATGACTACAGCACAATGAGCTACGTCTGTCAGCCGACAAAGACAGAAAAACAGAACATTCTTTTGAAAAGCAGGGATTACGAGTTAGCAGAATGAATAGACATTAGCCAGGAATATCCAATTAATGAGGTCAATCACACAAAGCATACTACAGACTTCCAAATCCAAGTGTTTACACTGTTCTCTGAATTAAGCATTTGTGTCTACACAGATAATTGTTCCTTTGATTCTCCAATTTATTGGACGAATTGGACAGTCCTCAAGACAAATATTTGAAAGGGAAGCTGCCTTTCGATGGATAAAATGTAACAGGACTTAATCCTGGCGAATCTCTCCATAATTAACAGGATACACTTTGGTTTTCTTTTAACAAAAGCCATCAAAGATCAATAAACAAGGGAGCACTTGAACTCATCTGAATGGGAAAAGAAGTCTGCTTTCACCTACCTCAATGATTCATAAGAACAATACTTACAGCACAATATTTACCTTAAAACATATCCTAATCTGGTGCCCAATAAATATGGCAACAACCTACCAGTTGCACAGCAATCTCAGAAGGTTCCCTGGTGAAAGCAAGTTGACTAAAGGATGTCCTTTGTCCACCAATTCAGCTTAATGATAGAATGCAGTCATATTGGTGAACAGGAACCACAATTCGTTACAATCCAAAACCCACAAATATATCTCATCTCAAGACAGATGCAGATTAGGATAATGAGGCTTCTTCATACAAGTCATTTTAAAAATGTTTAATTTATTCATTCATGAGTTGGTGATCAAGTGGGTTGTTTCATCCTGGGTGGTGGTGGAGCTACACTCATCCAGGCAAATGAAGAGTATTCTATCTCATACACCCCTGACTTGTGCTTTTTAGATGTTGGGCAGGCTTTGGGAAGTCACGAAGCAAGTTAGTCTCAGCAGAATATCCAACCTTTGACCTGTTCTTGCAGCCACACTATTTATGGAACTGATTCTATTTCAGATTGATTGTGATACATCACGGTTGGGATTCTCCCAAAAAAATTCTAGGTGCCAAATTTGTGTAAAAACCAGAGTAGCTTCTTCTGGTTATTTTTGCAGGATTTTCAAAGTGAATCTTGCACACTCTGAGCACTGCACAGTGCCTCGGGGAGATTCATGCTGGAAATCTGGGCTCAGGGCCTATTCCAACAGAAGAGGCTGACAGCATAGCACTGAGAAGGCTACTGCGCATGTGCCAATCTGTCATAGCGGAGATTGATGCATGCACAGTAGCCTCACCCTGCCAGCCTTCCGACTGCTAGCAACTCAATCGCTGGCCAGTCCCGCAATCCCGCATTGCTGCGCCTCCAATCCCTCCACTCCTCCCTGATCGCAGGCTTCCCTAATGGCTCTAGGCCAGCCCCAATCTCCCCTCCTCTCACTCCTCCCTAGCAGCCAGCCCCAGAGCCCCTTCCTTCCCTCTGTCACTGATCCTGACTGCAGAGTGGCAGAAGGACCCCCCCAGCCCATCAACCTTCCCTCCCTCATAGCCCTCCAATAGGCCCTGCACTTCTGATCCCACCTTCTTGACACTGTCCAATGCATGGGGTGGGACGGGGGAGGAATAAAGGTCCCCCTTGGGATGGAAATCAGCATTTCAATATGAAAATCTGCTGTTGACACCAGAAATCTTGGTCTTGGAGACACCCGAAGGCCATGGCACTCAGCGAGGTGCTGGCTAAACAGCTTCCACTGAAGCCACCTGGCCCACTGCACTACTATAGCAGTGCAGCAGGCTGGGAGAATCACCCCACCTCTGATGCTGATTGGGGGATTCAATGATGGTGATGCTGTTGAATGTGAAGGGTGGAGGGCTAGGCTCTCTCTCTTACTGGAGCTGGTCATCTCCTGGCATTTATTTGGTGCCTTTCAAATGAAACCCTATCAAAAAACTAAGGGTGCACAGCTGAAGACTTTCTGGGTAGAGTGTTTTAGACATGAAGAGAGGTTAGTTAGACTAGGCTTGTTCTCCTTAGAGCAAAAACAACTGAGAAGGAGACCTGATTAAAGTATACAAAATTATGAAGGCAAAGATAGGAAGGAATTTTTCCCTTTAGTTGAGGGATCAATAACCATGCAATATAGATTTAGGCAGGAGGTTTAGAAGGGGTTTGAGGAAAATCTTTTTCATTCAGACAGTGATAGGAATTTGGAACTCACTGTCTAAAAGAGTGGTAGAACAGCACAACATTTAAGAAGCATTTGAAACATCAAAGCATACAGACCAAGTACTGGAAAACGAGATTAGAATCAATATGTGCTTGACGGTCTGCATAGACATGATGGGCCAAAGGGCCTCTCTCTGTGATGTATGAGTCTGTGGGGTGAATTTTCCATCCTGCCTGCCACAGGAATCATAGTGAGTGACAGGCAGACCATGGGAAGGTCATTAACCTTGGGTGGGAGTCTCCGGTTTCAGGGTGAACATGGCTGGAAAATCCCTCCCTGTGACTCTTAACGTAAAAAGATCTAACATTCCTTCTGGGATATGACCCGTTTGTCAAACGATTTGAAAATGTTTGACAAACATGCTTGATGTGAATATTCTTAATCACACACACACACACAAATTTGCTTTTGTCCATTTGCTCTCGAATCCCAGCCTACCTTTCAGTAATGCTCTGGATTAGATTTATTAATGCCCTTTATTATCATTCATTCATTTAGGACAAACAGCAGCAGTTTCTACCTCATTACTCATTTCTTTGACCTTTTAAATTACTGCTCTTTTTAAGAGTTCCTGGGATCAGATATTTATTTTATCGCTTGGTGATTAAAACTGGATGCAACACTTTAAGGTGCAGTTTGATGAGGGATTCAATACATTTAGCACAACACCTTCTGATTTATGCCTCTCCCAGGAGATTAACTGGCTAAAGTGGCGTGAGGGTTATCGGTAAAGAAGTGGTTATTCATGATACACCAGGCAATGGTGTGTGGGGCAGCCCTAATAGATCTGCTGATCTTTCTCCCCCATGGAGTTTCATGTCTTTATATATATTCATTGATGTAACACAGAATAAAATGCTCTATTCATGTTAGCTCAGATACTGCTTAAAAACTAATTCAAACACAGTGCGTGGAATTTTTTGAATTTTATTGCTAAATGTTGGCTCGGGTGGGAAAAGCAAAGGGCAGTTCACCAACTGCCTTGCCGGGTTTTCCTGCTCCATTTTCAAACATTTAGAAAAGAAATGGAAGGAGTGGGTCCCACGACATCATGCAGGCAGCGCAGGCTCTGAATGAGACAGCAACCTTGGCTCCTGAAAAATCAGGGCATCATTTTCAAATCGACACCCCAACTAAAAAAAAATAAAATCAGAAACACCGCAGTGAACCCCTATGCCCCCCCATGGGACCTTCCCTCCCCCACTTTGCAGGGAATCTCACCCTACAGACACCACCCCCCACAACCCCCATCAAAGAACACCCATTCCATCAACAAATCTATGGTACTCCCCATATGCCTCTGAATGGATACTCATGAACCATCATAATATGATAACATGCAGCAGAGTGAAAGGGGGGTGGTGTATGGTAATTTCTTATGATACAGCAGGGAGACCCACCAAGTGAAGGCTATTGTGTGCCAATGATGTTCCTGACTTTTCATGGCGGGAATTTTGTTATATCACTGGTGGGGGACGGATCAGGACAGAGGCATTCCTGCTGGGGTAAGTGTCATTTTGGGACACCTGTAGAATTCTCCATCCCTTTCAATTTTCCTGCCTGTCAGAAATCCCGCTTGTTACAAATAAGAAATCACTTGATAACTTATGGTGAGGACGAAATATCCCATCTACAAAATCAGCATCTGCTGGTTTGCCAATTTAGTGACATTGTTGTGTGTGTATATTAATTTCCCATTCAACTTTTCAAACAAAAATGCTATCCTTTTAAATGTGCAAGAATCTTTTGAATGATAGGATAATTGATGGTGACCGACAAGCTTTTTGCCCAGAAAGTTAACAACTAAAAGTGTGGAGTCTCATTTCTTTGAGTCGTGAATTGCTTAAGAAGATTTTAAAAGTCTTTGTATTTTATATTGAATCCTTTATTTATGTTACAGGATCTCTAGCAGTAGGTGCCAATGATGGGGAACAGCATCATGCAGGGGAACTGATCAGTGCCTATGGGCCCCTACATATAGGGAGCTGGGTCTTTGACAAGTTGAAAGGTGAGCCAGATGTCATGAGGCAAAGGGAAAAACAGCAAGGTCAAGTCTAAGATTTGAGAGTGTGGAGTTGCATGATGGCACAATAGTTAATACTGCTGCCTCACAGCACCAGGTACCCTGGTTCAACTCAGGTGACTGTGTGGAATCTGCCCATTCTCCCCGTGTCTGCGTGGGTTTGTTCCAGGTGTTCCAGTTTCCTCCCACACTCCAAAGATGTACAGTTAGGTGGATTGGCCGTGCTAGTGTCAGGGGGATTAGCAGGACAAATATGAGAAGTTACGGGAATAGGCCCAGGTGGATTGTGGTCGGTACAGACTCGATGGACCAAATGACCTCCTTCTCTACTATAGGGATTCTATGATTCAATGATTTTATGAGTGGCAGTGTAGAAGGATCCAAAATATGGATACAGTACCTTGAAGCATCTAAAGGTGGCTAAAGAGCTAGAAAGGGAATTGGAGATATCATCAGACTGAATGACTGAGTCTGAGAAACCTCATCGAGAGCGAGGAAAACTGGGCTGCAGCCAGGAGCTGAAACATTAGTTCAAGGCTGATGAGTTACTGTGTTGAGGAGCCGAGGCCACGAGTAGGGCAGAGATCTGGAGCACGGCCATGAACATTTTCTGTAAATAATTTGTTCCTTGAAGTTAAGCTTTCCCTTGAGAGCTTTTACAGTTTGATGTTGATGGAATAAAGAAACCTTGTTTTTTAACCTTTGTGGAATCCATGTGCTTAAATCCCATGTTACACTATCTTTCCTTCTTGTCTGTATTTTCCTCCTTAATCCAATTTTCATTCCTCCTTATTTCTATTTCTGTATCTGATTTGATACTGAATTGGAATGAGTGAATTCACTCTCCTTCTCAGTCCTTCCTCTCTTGTTTCACAATGCTTGAATCATACCGGCTAACACTTATCAGCGATTGTTTCCCCAGTTATTCAATAAGGTCCCAGATGCCCACTTGCACTCACTGTGCCATTTTCAGCAACTTACAGGATGAAGTGTTTTTGATTTACAAAGTGCAGAAATAAGTTGAAGAAGCAGATGCCTCATTCAAGCAAGCTCTGGGCCTTTACTTATTGCTGCTCCAATGATTAATGCCATGTGTCAAAATCATTATTACACCACGGTCCTGCTCTGCTTCACTTAGTTCCACACCATCCTCATTATACTTGTGACATTGATTTTCAATTGTAGTTATATATTCCCTTTACCAAATGCACTACCTGACCTAAAGGTAAGTGTACCAGTTAAACAGTTTTGGACATTACTTACTAGGAGCAGAAAGGTGGTTCTGAGACTAAAATATAAGGCTTTTTTAAAAAACGAAGGACTTGAACAATAACTGATATCTGGTAGGACAATGCTCAGACAGCAAACATAAAGGGTTTTGATACAGTGGAAGGAGAGAAACTATTTTCATTGACAAGAAGGCTGGCAACCAGAGGACACAGTTTGAAAATAATTGACACAAGGACTAGAGTGGAAATGAGAAGAATTTCTTTTCACACTTGGAGTTGTTGTGATCAGGAATATCTGAAAGTATGGTAGATGTGGGCTCACTAATAACTTTCAGAAAGGAATTGAGTGTGTGTTTGCGAAGAAAGACACTACACAGGGTCAAAACGTTTGCTAAAGGGGCAAACCGGCAATGCCTAAGGGCGCACCAGGCACCACAGGCAGCTTAGTGGCCTGATGAGAGAAACAAAACGTTGGCCATCTACTTCTAACATGAGAAAATAAATGATGGGAGTCCACAGGGATCCTCCTTCATCTATTTGCCCAAATGATTCAATTTTCAAGCAGGTCTTTAATTAGGTGCATTGCACTCTCATCCAAAACAGACGGGAGGCTGCTTAAATATGTGGATCAGAGGCTTGCTGCTGGACTTTGATATGAAAAGTATTGGGGGTGATTCTCCAAAGCCCGCTGCACTGCTCTAACAATGGAGGCATCCACCAAGAAGTTGAGGTAAGGGGGGCTGCCCCCACTGGGCAATGCCAGCCTGGTCTCCTGGCACTGCCCAAAAGACAAATAGACAATACTCAAAGGAGCACCTTGGCACTGCACACCAGGCAACATGCAATGCCAAGAGAATGGGCCCAGAGGAGACAGAGTCAATGGGGGGGGGGTGTTTAATGGGGGGGGTTCTGCTGCCATTCTGCAGTCAAGATCATGAGCAGAGGGTAGGAAGGGCTGATCAGGTCTGGCCATTAGGATGCAGAGGAAGTTGGGGCTGCTGGCGAATGTGGCGGGGTGAGGGGAGGTGAGGGCTGACCTGCATCTGTCTGAGGGGCCAGCAATTGGGACGTGAAGGGGAGGGTTGCATGTCCAGCGATGTAGGGTTGCAGGACTGGCCAGTGATCGAGCTGGTAAGGGATCGGGAGGCCAACACTGTGGGCTACTGCTCATGTGCCAATCTCAACACTGACAGATCCACGCATGTGCAATGGCCCACTCCAGTGGAAATGGGCCATGCCCATAGCTTTTCACCATGACTTATGCTAGGGCACTCTGCGATGAACAGAGTGTAGGAGATTAATTTTGACAATCCAACTGAAAAAAAATCAGCGGAAAGTAAAACATGTAGTTACACAAATTCAATAGCATGTACAAACAGGGATATCAGGAAGCAATTTGAACTCTGGAAATATCTTTGCTAGAAAGTTTTCGCACAAATTTGGCAGTTAGAACTTTTTTTGGGAGAATTTCACCAATTGTTTCTTGCATTCTATACAGATAAAACATACCATTCATAGAGTACATAGGGAAGAAGTATATAAGATGCAGAGTACAGAGTTGCAGCTACAGCTGAGTTAAGAGAAACATCAGCTTAATATAAAATAAATCCATTCAACAGTCTGATGGCAGCAGCGAAGAAGCTGTTCTTGAGCTCAGAGTCAATGGATGGGAGACTGGTTTGTGTGATGGACTGGATGATTATTATTCTCAAAGAGAAATGAGTGAATTATGTAGCACACCAGCCAATCCCACTCTCTCCTAGTGTAAAGACACTTGATCCCTTTGTGATCTCATCTCTCTCCCCATCTCCTATGACTGGCTGTGATCACTGGGCTCCTCCAATCCTGAATTTTCCTGATTTTCACTGCTCAACATGCCTTCAGATGTCTCAGCCCTCAGATCTACAATTCTCCTAAACCCACTTAACATCACCACATCTCTCTCCTCTTTTAAGCCATTCCTTAAAGTCTTGACTAAGTTTTTGGACATCTGTCCTAATATCTCCTTAGGTGTCTTTTGGAGCACACTGTAGTTGTTGTTATTGTTGCTGTAATGCATCCTTCTGAAAGTTAAACATTGGAGAGTAGATTTTTTTTGTTACCCTCAACCTCCATCCTTCCCCTGATAAAGTTTTGTTATCAGCCATGTGCATACATTGCTCCAAAATAAACTGGCATGTTGGATTCCATGGCTTGTTGCAACAGAGTTGGTGGTCCAATTCTGCAAGTGGTTGGGACCTCTTGGTGGTGGCATTGAGTGGGCACTAGAGGCATGCCATCAATATCATGTCAATTTGTAATGCTTCCTATCCCATCCCTCTGCACACGTTGTATGAGCGAGATGTATCGAAAGACCTCTCTTGCCTGTAAGTAAATATTGTAATTCTATACTGTTGTTCCTAACATGAGGATGTCACAAGGCACCATACTGCCAAAGAAATATTTCTGTTATACTGCCGTCACTGTTACAATGTAAAAAATACGGCAGCCATGTTGTGCATAGCAAGATCCCACAGATAGCAATGTGACAGCAACTAGATACTCTGTTGGTGTGATGTTCAGCGAGCAAGTGTAATAACAATTACTTGTCTCTGATTAAGATTTTGTATTAAGGGACTCATTACAATTAGGCATGTCTTACATCCACACGCTGGGGCAAGATTCAATGTCAATGCTGCCTCAATACTGCACTTACATGTTCAAGTCTCTGAAGGGGAGCCTGAACCCACAACCTGCTGGCTCAGAGACAGGCAGTGAGCTTTTTGGACTTATTTTTAAGATGTGATTTGGACGCGTATACAATACACACAGAATTAAAGCACATCCTGTTTGGTGGCACAGAGACAGGTTGTGTGGGTGATGTTCTTTTGTAATTTAGTTAGGATGTGAGCTTATAATGTTCACCTAATCTATTTATCACAACCTCCTCAAAATGAGCAGAAACATGACATTATTTAAGCAAATGCAGAAAATGTCTTGTATAGTTTGTCCGATATCTGATAAAAAAAACTATGTTTCACAATAAAATGGTTCAGTATGATAATGATAGACTTTTAGCATATAAACTTTAAATATTAAACATAAACAAAAACATGAAGCATTTTTCATTTAATGAAAAATATCATGACAGTTTCCTACTATCCAGGCAACGTGACTATGCTTTTCTCATGGAACAGAAACTTTAAGCTTCGATATGAGATTCATTATAGTACAAAAGGTCCTTTATTACTTTGCTAAGTAAATCACATTGGCTTTTCAAGAGTATTAGGTCCAATCATTTCTCTAACTTGATGCACCTCATGCATTTACCATTGCCAGTTCTCATTTCAGCTGACTGTCACACTGCAGGATGATATGTTCCATCATATAATGTATGGGCTTTTGTGTGAAGGAAAACTATCATCATAGATTATAAATATGTCCTGGTTTTATAATGAAGTCAAAGAGGTGACTGCAAATTACTTTGTGAGGAACATATTGCCCATCCTTGCAAGCTTTCAGGCTCTAAATTACTAAATTAATTCCTACATATCTCAGCATCTGTGCATGCTATTGCAGAGTACAATGATGAATTAAGAAGATTGTTTGAAAATATTTTTAAAAATCATGTGTTGTCAGGGAGCTTAATCTGATGCGAGGTTGTCTTAATTTTTTTTTGCTGTAGGTCGGAAAACAATGTTTGGATCAGACAAACAGAAATCTCTCAGGATGATCGCTGACTGCATCTTGTCCCTGAGGAAATTGTCTCAGGTTTTTTCAGCAGCTGTTTCAGGAATCAAGCCTGCTAGTAATCATATTTAATATGGATAAAATCCGATGGCATACCAATCAAATAGGCCTGATGTCCTTGTCGGGCGAAATTACACTCATCTGAATTTAAAAATACTTCCCATTAAATTCATGTGAGAGCCATTCATATCGATTTGCTAACTGGCTTAAACACATAAGATCGCTCCTGATTGACAATGCAAGCTGGAATAACAGCCCCGTTCTTCCTTTCCTTCATTTCCTTTCCTTGCACGGTAAGAGCTCTTCTTGTTTTGGTCTTATTGTAACAAAAGCATTTGATAACTCGCTGCTGGAACACTGAGCTCTTTCACATCTGGCACTGATTTTGCCTTCGAAACCTGACAAGGCAGACTTACTGCTGCTTTCCAACCCCTTAGGTTTATTTGGGGGAACGAGAGATTAACAGGGAACTTGTTACTGGTAGTGTATTTAAAATGCAGCTAATGGAGCACATTCACTGTAGGCCTTCACTAACCGTTTTTATTCTTTCAGGGCTAGTGAGTTTCACTGGCTTGGCTGGCATTTTTACTGCCCGTCCCTACTGCCTTGAGAAAGTGTTGGCAAGCCATCTTCTTGAATTGCTGCCCATATGGTGTAAGTACAGTCACAGAGCTGTTAAAGAGGGAGTTCCATGATTTTGACCCAGCAACTGCAAACCAACAGCAGTATAGCTCCAACTCAGAATAGTGTGTGGTTTGAAGACAATTTGCAGACGGTATTGTTCCTATACATTTGCTGCCCTTGTCCCTCCAAGTAGTAGAGACTGAGGGTGGCGTGTAATATTCACTGTTCAATGTTCAGGCATTAAATTTAAAGCACATAGGGCACTGAATTTTGTCATCCCACCCCCTTGGGAATTGTAGCGGACAGGACATTGCAAAAGTCTGTTGATCTCGGACGGGACCTTCTGGCTCTGGGGCGAGCGTGGCCTGAAAATCCTGCCCAGGATTCCTGAGGAGAATCTTTGATATTGCAACAAAAATATCAACATTATAGCTCACCAAGCTATTGTTCATCAAACAGAAAATGCTGGAAAAACTCAGCAGGTCTGGCAGAAACTGTGCAGTGGGAAACAGAGAGTGGAAATTTTTCATTTTTTTGGCAAGTGTCACCAGGGTTGATAGCCTTTGGCTACATTGCTGTGTCTCCCATTGTATTTTTAAATTCTTTGCCAAAAAGGATTGAAGAGATGCATCTCACACATCACTCTGGCTGGGTGGGCTCTGAATAAATCTGCCCCACCAGCAAATTAGATTTTTAAAAGATTGAGGCATCTTTTAAAAAGTTGACCCTGTTATGGGCTTGGACCTGATGATGTCACCAATGAGGAGTGGGGAAGGTCTGAAGTCACAATTTCGCTGGCGAGAACTGCAACCTCTGGATCTTGATCCCCCACCAGCATTTGTATGGATGGCAAACATGGGCTCAAGACAGTGCCTATTAAATCTATTTGATGCTGCCAGGCCTGCTTTCAGTTTTTATTTCAGATTTCCAGCATCTGTCACATCTTGCTTTTATTTGTCCAGCCAATTCTGGAGCATGCAAATTGTGCGTGGAATCCTTATATGGTGAGAGGTATAAATCAGATTGAAATGATCTGGGAAATAAAACTGTATCATTTTCTTAATCAAAGATTTGGATTGGGAATCACAACAGCAAAGGAGGGAAAATAATAAAATATAGTGGTGGGAATAGATAGAAACACGTACCTAGTGCACTCTGGTAAGGACAAAAACATGAGGTAGTCATCCACGACAAAGACTATTTGTTTCTGAGATGGTGTATCAACAATCTTACTTCATGACAGCAATCCCACAATGGAACAAGCTGCCAAGGAAATAGTCACAGCCAGATCATTCAAAAGCTTCCCAAGCCATCTTTAGATTATTTCCATCTACAAATTTTCATTTTTAGAGCTGCCACCTCAGCAGTTCATGCCTGGTTTAGCTAGTGTCATGCACATAAATGTTGGCAGAATACGGATATTAGTCTATGATATAAGTACAGCAGAAGCAAACAAAATATTCCAAACAATGAAGGTTTGAGTAGCATATGTTGGCTGGAAGGCGAGGCCTCTCACTCATTCTTAGCCTTCACCCTCTGTCACAATCTATCTCGCCTCTCTCCATTTTAGTGATGCTACTAAAATCAGTGATCCTCTGACCTTTTCCCTCTTGCTCCTCTAAACTCCAAGCTAGCAAGCCGCCAGACTCTCTCCTCCCTCTTTCATCTCACTTGGAGTTTAACAAAGGCTCGTCTTAATGTCTCTTGTGACAAGACCTGGCCCCAGGCACTTGGCAATGATGGAAGAAGGCTGTGGATTCAGAGACCCAAGCATGTCATTCAGGCTGACTCATTCAGCACAGTACTGAGGGAATACTGCACTTCAAGTGGTGCCAACATTTGGATAAGACATTAAAATGGAGTTCCAGTTGTGCACTTGGAGAGATCATAAACTGAAGGAGGAGGCCATTCGGCCTATTGAGTCTACACTGACCACAATCCCACCCAGACCTTATCTCCAGAACTCCACGCATTTACCCTGGCACCAAGGGGCAATTTAACATGGCCAGTCCACTGAACCTGCACATCTTTGGACGGTGGGAGGAAATCGGAGCACCCAGAGGAAACCCACACAGACACAGGGAGAATGTGCAAATTTCACGCAGGCAGCGACCCAAGCCAGGAATTGAACCTAGATCCCTGGCGCTGTGAGATTCAAAGCCATTATTTTGATGAAGACCCCGAGAAATGGGTGGAGAAATGGATTGGGGCTGGGGCAGGGGTGTTGAGTCAGCAGGGCTGAGTCCCTGCAGATGCCCCACACGATATTTATCCCTTAAACTGCATCACTAAAACAGATTATTTGGTTATTTTCATATTTTTGTTTTTGGGAATTCACTGTGTACAAAATGGCTGCCAGATTTTCTACATGACAATCGTCATTATACATCAAAAATGTTTCAGGTATTCTGAATTTGTGGAAATACATCTGCCCATCTTTTTCTCTTTCATCCTTTCTCTCCTGCAATCCATTGGTTTTTAAGGGTAAAGCTTCGGTGTCACCTCTTCACGATATCTTAATTTCTTTGCTCTATCTTGGCCTCCATTTTCCTTAAGTCAATCTTAAAAATTGAAGAACAATAACAAAGAACAAAACAGCACGGGAAACAGGCCCTTCGGCCCAACGAGCCCACGCCACCACCCCGATGTTCCCACCTCTACCTGTGATCCCTGTCTATGTTTATAGATCTATGGATTAAAAACCAAATCTGAGACAATTTAGGGAGAATTTGTTTTGCCAATTAGCCTAAGAGCACATGAAATTAAGTTGAGCTTCATAAATATGGTTTGCATGTCAATCTAATTCAACAACTACAAATTCCCAGATCACTGTGCCATTTTTGTTCCAAGACTTGGAGTCTTCATAACACAATAACTACTCACTGGTGTACTGTTAGGCTGCCTGAGAGAATGAAGTGAGATGAGGGACTAATATGCAAGGCCTGAATTGAATATTGAATGTTAATATTCATTCGGAGCATTGACAGTGCTGGATTGTCACTCTCTGCACAATAAGCAGGAGAATGCAATACTCTGAACAAATTCGGATATATTTGCTGCAAATGTTTTCTCCTCAGCAAGGTCACCAGTAATAAATGGGAGGACATGCAGCATGGCAAACAGGAACACTTGGGGTGAAGAGGCCCTTATAACTAGTGAGTTGCATAAAACTCCACTGTTCTTTAGTGTGTATTCAATCACTACAATAAACAATCTCAATATCACAGATCTTTGCTGTTCTGTCATTCCTCTGTCCAGGGACTGTGAAGCAGAGCTGATACCCGAATGCTTCGCGTGTCTTATACCAAGAACAGCTTCTCTGATTTCTCCCCTTGGCTCATACCTGGTTGTTAAGTCAGCACTTTCCATCTCATGAAGCTATTCAGCAATATTAATAGCTCCAAGGTTTATTGTCACTTAACTGGAAGTAAGATTAGGTCTGCTTTTAAAGCAAGACAGTCCCAATAAGTATTGAGCAGGTAAGAAAAACCCAGCCATTACGGATCTTCTGGTCAAGAGGAAAAAAAATTACAGGATGAACTTTTAATTGTAGCTTAGATGGGGCACTTTGAGTACCAACTATCACAAATGTAAAGTTTTAAAGTTTATTTATTAGTTACAATAGACAAACATTAACACTGCAATGAAGTTACTGTGAAAATTCCCTAGTCGCCACACTCGGGTTTGGGTACTCTGAGGGAGAATTTAGCATGGCCAATGCAATTAACCTGCATATCTTTGGACTTTGGGAGGAAACCGGAGAAAACCCTCACATAAACAGGGAGAACTCCACACAGAGAGTGACTCATGCCGGGAATCAAACCTGGGTTCCTGTGAAGCAGCAGTGCTAACCACTGTGCCACCATGCACTGGGGGAGACAAGGAGATTGTGTATATTGCAATGTGGGCATCACCAGTAAGACCAGTAGATAATAATCATCACTTGATGCCCGGTGAAGGAAAAATTGCACCTTCTTCTTGAACTGCTGCAGTGATACAACTGAATGATTTGCCAGGCTACTTAAAAGGGCAGTTGCAAGTATGGATGTGGGGTAGGAGTTAGAAAATAAGAACAAGAGGTTTCCTTCACTAAAGGGTATTAGTGGACCAATTGAGTTTTTTTATGACAGTGCAACAATCTCACAGCCATATACTCATTCCAGACATTTATTATTTCAGATTTTCTTTTACAATTGAACTTCTCAAACTGCCATGGTGATATTAAAATTCAGAATTGTCTGGATGATTAGCACAGGTTTTTGGATTACAAATTCAGAAGCATAATCACTACACTATCCCTTTCTAATTGGATGCTCAATGCCCCCGTTGCCATCCGAACATTGCAGTTAGATACACTCACACTCAACCACTTCAGTGGTTAAACCTGCTAAATGTTCTTTTAATTGTTTTGGGGGAGATGACAGTAGGTTTGGTTTTTTAACAATTTATAGCCCCATTACCTTAAACATATATTAGTAGCCCTAATATAAACCTTATCTTAGTGTGTGATGTGTGAATGATGGGAAACACTTGATGACATATTGACACAAAAACAGAAAATGCTGGAAAATCTCAGCAGGTCTGACAGCATCTGTGGAGAGAGAACAATCGTCCAGACTTGAAACTTTGGGTCTATTCTCTTTCTGCAGATGCTGTCAGACCTGCTGAGATTCCCAGTTCTATGACTCTCCTTCATGTTTGGTTTTTGTTTCAGATTCCAGCATCCGCAGTAATTTGCTTTAATCTTATAACATACTGAGTTGCTTCTAATCACAAGAAGTGTTATCTATGTTTGGATAAACTTACTGTACACTCCATGTCACTTATTATAGTGTCATAGAATCCTACAGTGCAAAAGGAGGCCATTTGGCCCATTGAATCTGCTCTTCACTGATCACAATCTTACCCAGGCCCTATCCCCATAATCCCGTGCATTTACCCTGGCTAGTCCCCTGACACTACGGTCAACTTAGTATGGCTAACCTAATCCGCACATCTTTGGACTGTGGGAGGAAACCAGAGAATCTAGAGGAAACTCACGCAAACATGGGAGAACATGCAAACTCCACATAGATAGTGACTCTAGCTGAGAATCAAACCTGGGTCCCTGGCGCTGTGAGGCAGCAGTGCTAACTACTGTGCCATTGTGCTGTCCATTTCTGCCAGGATTGTTCTCTGCCTGAATCTCCCCTTCTTCCTGGCCACACTACTGAGGAGAAAATATAGCCTCAAGCTTTTCTGCTGTAAACTGAATTTCACCCCAGGTAGATAGATCTGTTAAAGATAAAATCCTGAAAATCTCACTAAGAGCTGTAAGTGCCTCATTATGGTTTGATAGTTGTTGCTTTTAATGTCAATTTAACAGATCGATCCAGAATATAGCAGGAAATTATTTTATTTTTCAAGCTTCCATTTTACTGAGGACATGTGGCGTTTGCATAATTTCCACACTGACAAGATGCAGAGCTTCTTTTGAACTGTTCTCAATGTATTCGATAATGTCAGGAGTACAACACAATGCCTTTATAGGTTCTCTGTCTTTCTCTTTGGTCTTATTACATCTTTTGTCACTCTTCTGCTAAAAACACATTTTCAAATCTCACATTGCCTTTGAAAACCAGCGCTGTCACAATTTGTGCCACATCTCTTTTGTCAGTGTTAATCTCTCTCTGTAATCTCCCTCCTCCTGATGATACAATGCTGAGCATCTGCTTTATACTTCCTGATCGAACTTCCCAAACTAGTTTTTCCTGCAGTGATGCTCAGTAGTTAATGACAGTAGAATCTATAGATAATATATGCATATTACATAAACCTCTCAATACAGGGTCTCAGGTAATCTGAAACAACACATTTCAATTTCGTAAGTCAAGTCTTTCCTTCTAAACAACTAAATTGCCACATATTTATTACGAACTCAGCATAACTTCAATAAAGAGCTATTTTACTCATAACTCTTACATTCTTCACGCAAATACCTTTTGAAGACACACAGATCCACGAGAGTCAAAATGTTCTTGGGCCACAAGAGAAATAAAACAAAATCAATGAACACATAAACTGAGAAATTTGCTTTTGTAATTAAGCTCCTATCAAGAGAAAATTGGTCCTTTTGATAGTTGTATTGATGCTGGTGCTGTCGTTGTTACATAGAACGATATTGAGATCTATCCATGTTCAACAGCCAGCTGTATTTAAGCCTGAGCAGTAACTTTAACCCTTTCCGTATTGATTGCCAACAGTGTTGCAGATGAAAGGTATCAGCACACATTGTGCTTTCATTTGTATCCTGCAAGTGCTCCCATCATTAAGTGCTGAACCTGCCTTATTTCTACAAAGCCCAGTTCATATGGAGAGAAGACTGGGCACAGTAGGTACAAAGTTAGCTCAAAATCACATCTGTTAAATGGAAAACTTTGCTAGAACTTTCCCTGATCATTCTAATAAAGGTTGCTGGACTGTAGTGAGGTGTCAATCTACCTACATCCTGAGACTCCGTGTGTCCAAATCCATGATGGTGAAGACCCTGTAGGTGTCAGTGACAGTGGCTGTCTGTTTTTGCCAGTGATGGCACACAGCAGCTGCCCCACAGCATCCACAGTAGCATTTATATAGCACTTACACTGCAGAAAAATGTTCCAGCAGGGAATTCCAGAGTTTTGGCTAAGGAAATATCAGCAACCTTTATTATCAACAGACTCAGAGCTTGGGGATAACCATCTGTGACCGTAATGAGAACCACTATCATATACAGGCTGGGCAGCAGCTAGGCACATCTTTATACACAACAGATTGGGCTCATTTAATTCAGACCCAGTGTAGCGAAAATCTAGAACTCCTTCACCCAAGATGGTAAATTATTTGAAATTCTCAAGACAAATAACAACAGATATTTGTTAGCTAGGGGCACCCAAGACAGTTCAAGGTACAGATCAGCCATAAACAAAGTGAATGGTGGAGGAAGCTCAAAAAAATAAATGGCCTCTTCATGTTCCTCTGCATCGAGCTCATAGGGCCATGAATTTAATTGATTTTTTTGATCACTTGTGAATAGCTTTCCTCCCACAACCTGTCCTAAAAGGATTGCCAGAAAACCTCTCACGATGTATCGACGATCAAGTACATTCGTATGTCAGCATATGACATCCCCTTCAAAGAAGAGCTGTGAATTGGATATTCTAACACTGCAATCATGCTGGCTTCTAATGAAGGTGCTTAAAACTGCTATTTAAAAATGACATGAAAACCAGAGGAACTACAGACAAAGCTTATATTTTTATCACTGTGACAAGCAGTGAGAATTTGGCGAACAGTATGCAGATAGATAAACAAGTGGAAATGATATAATAATGGAGACTCTGGGAAAATGACTTGTCAAAATATGCCTCGCATTTCTTTGGCTATTAATCCATAAAATGGCTGTTGCTATGGTTGTGGTTGAACAAAGGAAAGAAACTCATAGAATCTGCCAGGCAGAACAGGGCTCATTTTAGGATGATGCCAACTGCAGCTCCTCTTGGCAGCATTTGCACTAATCCTTCTCACTTCAATCCACTGGTAGAGGAGTTGATTAAGGCAGAAAAATTCTGCTGCAGTGAGCAAGAGATGAGATAATAAAGATGACAACGGTTTGTATTTGTATATCACCTTCAAGGTGATAAAACATTCTAAGTTTCTTCACAGCAGCAATTATAAAGCATGGTTTGATGCAGTGCCACTTACGGGAAGGTGGCCAGAAGTTTGGTCAAAGAGATTAGTTTTAAGGAGGAACCTGGAGAAGGGGATAGAGAAATAAAGAGGATAGGTTTAGGGAGAGAGTTCTGAGGATTAGGGCTCAAGCACAGCCCTAAGTACTGCAGTGCTGAAAATTGAGGCATGTGCAAAATGCTTTCACAGAATTAGAGATTCACAGAAATTTCAAAGGTTTGTTGGGCTGGAGGCGGCGACTGAAATCGGGAGGGATGAGGCCATGGAAAAGTTTTCAAACATAAATGAGAGTTGTCAAACTGAGATAATGCTGGAGTGCCATTCAATGTAGGCCACTGAGCAAACTCATGAGTGGGCGAGGTAGGACATTGGCAGCAAAGCTTAAGATAAACTTAAGTTCCCACATGACTGAACAATGGTCAGGAGTGCAATGAAACAACCAAGTACATAGATGAGAGTTTTAGCAGGAGATGAGCTGAGGCAGGAGTGGAAATAAGTCATGTTTTGGAAGTGAAAGTAGGCAAGATTAATGATGGGAATGTTTTAGGGTTGCAAGCTCAGCTTAGGGTCAAATAGGAAGTCAAGATTGTGGATGCACTGAAGTCTGTGTTATCCTCCAATTCTGTGGTCAAGAATTCACATTACAAAATTTAAAAGGTATTTGAGATTAAGTTACAATGATCACAATACCATCAGTGCAATTAATACGCATGAACAATCTACAAAGCTCTGAAGGGAATGAATGGATTGAGGTACAACAACTCTATTTACGGTTACAGACAGCAATGCACTAATTACGAATGATCCCGATATCCTGCAAAGATCTAAGGTATGCATTGACATCAATTAAATTGACCATGTAATGAAGCTGTGGAGAACGTGATACAGTGACCCAGAGAAATGAGTAATCCAGTTAAAAAGAATCTGAACAAGGTGGTTGGAGATGACAATGCATGCAAAAGCTGTTACTTCCAATGGAATACCTTCACAGACCAACAACATAACCACCACTATGTCCCCGATCAACACCTTGGAGGTCGTCAGGGGTTTCCTTGGATCAACCCAATTGACACAGAGCATGAGAGCAAGAGAGAACCCCAATTATTCTGTGATGAGTGTCTTCCTTCCTGAGCCCTCAGGAACTCTCTCACCATCCCAAATGAGGAGTATAATGGAGGAATCATCATCCATCTGGACAGGTGAAACTAAGAATCTGGACATCATCCATGACATCCAAGACAATTTGTTTCATTGACTTGCTTGAAACCAGACTCAATCTTATCTGAACCGTCATCATGCAGTTGCATGATCCCAACAGTGTGCTGAGGCAAATCACAAACCTGAGTTCGACTTCACTTCCCAGCCTTGCTACCTCCACAATGTAGAAGGGGAACAACAATATCATGGCAGCACAATTGTCTCCAGATTTCCCTCCAATTCCTCCAATCCGTATAGTAAAACAGTGATGATACTGCAAAACGTTAGCTTAAAGTAGTTTTAAATCTGAGATCAATAGATAATTATTAACCAAAGTATTAAGGGATATGCAGCCAGGGCAGGTAAATGGAGTTAGGATAAAGATCAGTCACGATCTCACTGGTATTGAGTGTGGAACAAAGTTGAGAGGCTAGTTGGTCTACAGTTCTTCCTACATTCCTAATACTACTTCAAATACACTTCTCTTTTTGCTTAACATATATGTCGCCATGACTTGTCAAGCCTTCCTTCACTGCCAGTATCCTGGAATTTCCTGCCTGATGCTATCATTGGTATACTTTCACCATATGGACTGCAGCTCATCAAGTAGAAAGTGGGTCATCATCTTTTCAGGGCATGTGGTGGGCACTAAATGTTGTCTTTCCAGCAACTTGCAAGACTCAGCAGTAATTATTTTTAAGAAGGACAATAAAATTTTTCTCAAGTGTCTTTTCATTCATATTGCAATGAGTTTGCATCTCAAAACACAAAATGGATTCCTACCAAAGAAAAATTGAATCAGATTGAATAAATGGCACAAGTCAGACACAGCAAGACAGCAGCATAAGCTCCTACTCAAATATTACTGAGTTGGCAAAAGCATTTCATGGGATCAGCGGATCTCCCCCATCACATTGTTGTCCTCTCCCATTTCCAGTTCCACTGCTAGTAGCAGAAAGTGCTGTCTAATTCAAATGATTTACAAACTATAGTGTGTGTGCTGTAGTGTATTGTGTATCCTTTTTAAATGTGATAATTGTGCAACTGTATTAAATTCTTGCACTAGTCTCTTTGGTTACATGGATACGGAGTATGATGCACACTAGGATTCAAGCTTCCTACCTGAACCCATTTAAGAAGTCTAAAACTTAGTGTTTATTACACTTGTATCATTTGAGTTGGATGGCCCTTTATAGCCTGAGGTTATTACTTTTATGATACATGAATTCAAGTGAGGTGGGCCAGGGAGCAAGGCAACTTGCTTTGTGCGGACATTAATAGCAGAAGAGATATGTTATAAGAAATGAAATCGATCGTGATGTATAGTAGCATGGTACTTAAACTGTCAGTGAGTAAATAACAGTTTAAAGCTCCTGTCAGTTAAATCTTCACAAAGCGGTAATTTGTAGATCAGTAAAGTTGAGTGAATACATTGGAAAATTTATTTCCATAAAGTATATTTAAATACACTGTATTTCATTTGAATTCTACAGTGGCACAGAGGAAAAGTTTTTCAAACAGGTATAAAATGGCTAAAATTCATTTGTAATTTGCACAGGAAAATGAATCCACAAACCATATCTGTGGAACAACTGCAGTGCAACAACACAAACCTATATTTCCCAAGATCTTCAAAAGCTATCTAAGTAGGTGGTGACATACCCTTGTAAACATTGGCCATACAATTCAGCAAGATCTGAAAATGGATGTAATATGTGATTAACCCACACACATTGTTTCCAATGCAAGCAACACCCAAGCATTCTACTTCCAGGCCCTTTAAAGGATTGTAGAATTCAGCCAGTGCTGAGTGCACTGATGAATGACTGCACACTCAAATGTGGGAGTGGTGCGGGTGCAAGTGGTGGGGGGTAGGTAGCAGTGGGGTAGGGGAGTTATTGGGGAGGGTGTAAGTGTGAGAGGCTAGAACCATATAAAGTCAGTTTGCATCTTTTAAAGTAAGGGTGAATGTGTTGCAGAAAAGAATGTGTGCAAAAAGAGAACTAAATTATGGCACAACATGACTGAGGGCAATCTCTAAGATTTTCTAACTATCCTGGAGACCTTGACTGAGGTTGTGTGAAGGAAGACAGATCATCTATCTGTAGCGGGCCAGGAAGCCCTCCAGAGAAACTTTCAGAAGATACTGGGACCAGATAACTGTGGTATTTATTCTTAGCATGCCAGCCAGACAGCCTGGATGCAGAGCAGCAACAAGTTCAACGACCTCACAAGAATTGTCAAGGTCAGCATCTCCAATGCTATATCTGACCAGCTGCCTCACAAGCCTGACACAGAGCCAGATTTTTTGTCCCTATGTTGAATTTGCAAAGTCGGGTGATTCCCCAGGTTGACAAATACACCCTTTAAAACTGGCCACCCACATACCAGATTTTCAGGAGGTGCTGAAATAGGCCGAGTGACACCAAAACCAGTCAGGAGGCTGCTGGTGCAAAAGAGGCTTGGTGAAGACCTACCCTTCTGTGGTTAAATAATGTTTTTAAAACAATAAATCCTTCATATACTCCCAATGCTCATCCATGCCAAAATATGCTCCCGTTGCCCCAATATTTCCATGTCAACTTAGGTCAACTCATGCCAATCCGTGCTATCCCATTCACCTTGCTTTGCTCTTACGTCGCCATACCAAACTATTTTGTGTCCTTAGACAGTTCCTTGACATCCTTGATACTTCTTAGACTTTCCAGACAGAGTTGAAACTTTCTGGGCTCTTTAATATTCCGTTGTCAATTAAAAACATACAAAATAGGAACAGAAGTAAATCATTCAGCCCTTCATACCTGGTCTGCCATTCAGTATGATCATGACTTTACTTCCTCTGTATCATTTCTTAGATAAGGAGATTAAAAACTGTACACAATATTCTGGGTGTGTTCTCAGCAAGAGCCTGTACAGCTGCAGTAAGACACCCTTGCTCCTGTATTTAAGTTCTCTTGCAATGAAAGCCAACATTACATTTGCCTTCTTAACTGCTTGCTGTATCTGCATACTTTCTTTTAGTGGCTGATGTATGAGGACATCCACGTCTCTTTGTGCATCATTTCCCAACCTATCACCATTTAAATAATACTCTGCCGTTCTGTTTCTCCATCCAAAATGGATAACTTCACATTTATCAAAATTATACTTCAACTGCCATATATGTGCCCTCTAGCAATGCCTAGGGAGCACCTTGGCACTGCCCTTTGGGCATCAGACAGTGTTAAGAGGATAGGCCAAGGGGACAAGACCAAATGGGTGGGCCTATTGTGGGCAGGGCCTAGTGGTGATCAGTGAGGATGGGGAGTCCTGCTGCCACTCTGCAGATAGGATCAGTCAGCAATCTGGGTGGGTTGGGGATTATCTGTCTCCCGTTGAGGGGGCTGAGGTTACAGTGTTCCGGGAGCAGGGGCTTTGGGGCTGGCCATGCAATGCTTGTGCGGGCTGAATCAGGCCGTGGGGGTGTCGCGAGGGACAGTAATGCAAGGATGCTGGGCTGGCCAGCAAAGTGCAAGCTGACAGTTTGGGACCACAATGTATGCACAGAGTTCTGGAACTGTCAGTCTCTGGCACGAATAGGCCCCACCCCTGAGCTTTTAATGATATTCACAATTGTGGCACTACAGTGCATGGAGTGTAGGAGATTCAAGTCTGAACTCCCACTTAAAAAACAATCATGAATTACGCAATTTTTTTCGCCAATTCAGCACTTCAAATTTTTTTGGGAAAATTGCCCCATGATTTCTTTTTCATAAATCAATGCTGACTTTGTCTAATCCCATTGATGTTTTTGAAATATCCCAGTACGGCAACCTTTGTAATAATCAAGGTGACAAATGAAATAGAACTGCAATTTCAGCTACTCATTAATCCATCCAACTCAGGAGATGTAACCCCAGAAAGGTAAGGTTGTTTTTAACATGAGCTTACTGCATAAAGCATTGCAATCAGCTCAAGAAATGCCTCCTAAACTCAGTGCTGTTGGATTATTAGTCATCATTATTCCAGTTTTTTCCCCACTTTTAATGTTAGACTAATTGATCCAAGATGATATTGCCAGCTTGGCAATGATAGGGTTGGCAGTGCCAGGGGACTGCCAAACTATATCTCACACCATCTGGAGGCTATATTCCAATGTACACCCCCAGTGTGGTCATCATGACTGGTTTTTTTTAATGTGGTGGCATGACATCATGCCAAGCAAGTGACAACATACAACATGGGCACTTTTTAATTAAATTCAACTAAGTACCAAGACACAGAAGCAAGTGTTTTGCCCATCCGACCTCTGCACCCAGTAACATCCCCATGCGTTCTCAGGATTGGGGGGGCCCGTCTTCCAAAAACTAATTAACTGCGAAGAAAATCAGAGTGCAACATTTTTAAAAAATAGGTCTGTGGAGCCAGGAACCCTCCTGTTTCTGTGTACCTGACCCAGAAGCAAACATCTGGGCCAAGGTCAGGTGGTATAAAACATGGGATGTCAAAAATTTGAGTCAAACTCTACATTCAAAATCAAAGGATTTACATTGCATGGAATTGCCACTAGCAAGGTACTGATATGCTTGAGAAAAAACTGGAATAATGATGACTAATAATCCAACAGCACTGAGTTTAGGAGGCATTTCTTGAGCTGATTGCAATGCTTTATGCAGTAAGCTCATGTTAAAAACAACCTTACCTTTCTGGGGTTACATCTCCTGAGTTGGATGGATTAATGAATAGCTGAAATTGCAGTTCTATTTCATTTGTCACCTTGCTTTGTAAAATAAATCTAACTTGCCTTGCAATTTGCAACAACATTGTTCGCTAATTAATTCCTTTGCCAGATGAATTATTTACAACACTCCCTGCAAAATACATGACACTGTTTGCATGAAGGAGTGATGGTGCTGTTAGCCTCAATGCCAAATGTCTGGGCCTTTCCTACTTTAGGTAGGATAGCTCATGCAGAAAAATGACCAACTAAAGTTTATTAAAAGAATATGTCAGTTCCTTTTCTGTGCTGAGTTAGTGGGCCTTTGACACGACAGCAGTTGAAACTCTGCATATAGCCAGAAGTCTTGAGACAGAGAGCAGGAATCACTCGTATTAGCTTTGGTTCAGGGAATAGCATATCCATCTCAGAATCAGAAGATTTTGTTTCTAAGTCCCACTTCAGAGTTTGAATTCTAGGCTGAAACAACAATGCAGTACTGAGGGAGTGTTGCACTGAGAGGGACCAATATTCAGATAGATGTTAAATTGAAGCCCTATCTCTGCTCCCATGAACTCAATAGGCCAAATGGCCCCTTTCTGTGCAATAAATGGCTCCGAATATTTATTAATCCCATCAAAGATCCCATGGCACTACTTTGAAAAACAGCTGGGAAACGCTCCCTGATTTTTAGGCCAATATTTGGCCCTCAGCCAATATCACTAAGGTAGATTAAACTTCTTGCTGTTTGAGGGAGCTTGTTGTTGGCATGCCACATTTTCTACATTACAATGGGGGACTACATCACTAAAGGTACAGTTTGTTGGATAGTGTTTTAGTAATATACAAATTCTCTTTTTTTTCTTGTACAATGGTATTGCACGCATATCAGGTGTAACCAATATTAGATCCAACAGTGGTAGCGTGGTCTTTTAAAGGGAGTCACAGAGTCAGGCCTGACCCTATGGAATATCGAGACTAGAAGCTGAGCCAATTAAGGGTATATATCCTGGGGAGGAGAGGATCTGCAGTTAGAGCCAGGAAGGGGTAGTGTACGGTCACACAGTCTGACCCTGTTGTAAATACAGTTATTTGTTCATTGACAATAATGCCTTTTATTTTTTAGCCTCATCTCATTGCCCTCAGTATATTATACTGGCGATGAGGAAAAACATCCCAAGTCCTTGGGGATTGCAGTGCACAGCCAGAGGGAGAAAAAACTAGAGCATCGAAAATAATAAGAAGCAAGATACAGACACATGTTAAAGTACCTTTGATCAGGAAATTAGAACAATTCAAGCCCTAGCGGAAAACTGTGGGCAGCATTTGAAATGCTATGTTACTTCTTTATAGCAAATAAGATAGCAACTGAAGAAAACTGGAAGGTCATTCTGCTCACAATTTATGGCCCACAGACTTAGAGCTTAATCAGAAGTTTAATATCACCTGATATCCCAGACACCAGGGGTGAGATTTGCAGCCTCACTCATCCGAAAATCATAAAATTCTGCCCAAGGCCAACTGACCTTTCCATGGTCCGCCCTTCACCTACTCTGATCCCTGTGGCACCCGGGACTGTAAAATTCCTTTTGACCACATAGTTGAGCTGGTTAAAAATCATTTCAATCCCTGATCCTCAATCATTATGTTGAAAAACAAATTTCACTCAAGCAGTCCACGAGCCAAGGCAGACAGTCTCAGGTTTTGTGACAAGGTTGAGGTGATTAGCAGAGCATTGGAAATTTGGCCCAGCTTTAGGAGAAATGTTAAGAGACTGTTTGGCCGTGACCTAAACAGACCAATTATACAAAAGAATTACTGGCCGAGACCAAAATCTCTAGAAAATGCTGTGAAACTGGCCCAATGACTGAATTTTTTAAAATTCATTCGTGGGACATGGGCATTGCAGGCTGGCCAGCATTTATTGCCCCATCTCTAGTTGCCTTTGAGAAGCTGCTTGGTGAGCTGGCTTCTTGAATCGCTGCAGTCTATGTGTCATGGCACAATGCCATTACAGAGGGAATTTCAGGATTTTGACCCAGTGATTACAAAAGCTCAGGGATCTCTTTCCAAGTCAGGATAGTAAGTGGGTTGGAGGAGAACTTGTGGGTGGTGGCATTCCCATGTATCTGCTGCCCTTGTCCTTTTAGATGGGAATGGTCGTGGATTTAGGAGGTGCTGTCTAAGAGTCTTCAGTGAATTGCTGCAGTGCGCCTTGTAGATAGTACACACTGCTACTACTAAGCGTCAGTGGTGGAGGGAATGGATGTTTGTAGATGTGGTGCCAGTCAAGCGGGTTGCTTTGTCCTGGATGGTGTCAAGCTTCTTCACTATTGTTGTAGCTGCACCCATCTAGGCAAGTGGAGAGTATTCCAACACACTCCTGACTTGTACCTTGCAGATGGCAGATAGCGTCTGGGGAGTCAGGAAGTGAGTTACTCACCACAGTATTCCTAATCTGAACATGGTATAAATGAGTTGCAAGATCTGCCAAATAAGATAAATGGCTTGTGGCAGCAAACAGCTGTTATGAAGGGTAGCCCTATTCCAGATACCAGAGTCCAATAAAAGGAATACTATATTGAGGGCAGAATCTTATTTCCAGTGTGATGGAGAATACTGCAATAAAGTGTGCTGATGTAGTAATAATGTGTATTTCAGATGCAACAGAAACGGTCATTTACAAGTGCTCTGAAGAGTCTAGGACAAAATGTGCAAAAAAAACCACATAGCTTATTTAACTCCTTTAAAGAAACTAGATGTGAAGCCCAACAAGGGACTGGATCATTTATCCTTTACCAAATCCAATTGAGTAAAGCATCCTCTATAGGGATAGCCTTGCTGGTAAATGGCAGCCTTCTTCTAAAAAGCCTGCAAAAAGACCTCCGACCATTGAGATTGAACGAGTCAGGAAGTATGTTATCTATCTCCACCTGAGAAACTGTGCAGATTTCAGGGGCAGCAAAAATCATAGTATTCTACAAGAACAATGCAGTCACCTATCTTGCTTGTTAAGGGTCATTGAGCTTGTTTAATAGTATACAATTGACTCAAATAGATTAAACTGATATTCAAATAAATATTAATTCTGTGAGGGGGCTTTTCAAGAAGTGGTACGTAAATATTCCGAGGTCTTCCAAAATAAACTGGGACTATATAAGGGGAGGTAAAACTAAAATATATAGGAAATCAGAGGCAACACCTAATTTTTTTCAAGGCTTGCCCACTATCCTATCTGCTTATCATCAAGTTGAAGAAACAATACTTTTCACTGTATGCTAATACATGTGACAATAATAAAACAAATCAAATTAAAAAGCTGAGCTCAAAATATTGGAAGATTTAAGTATCATAAAGCCTGTTTAATTCTCAACTGGGCAGCACCCATGGTCCCCATCCTAAAACCAGAAAGCACTGTAATAATTTGTGGGGACTATAAATTGACAGTTAATAGAGCAGCTCAAATAGACAAATATCTCATTCCTAAAATTAAAGATCTTTACGCAAAACTAACTGGGGATTTAAAATATACCAATTTAGACCTCAGGTCACTACCAGCAATTGGAATGGACAAAGACTTACAGAGATTGATTGCCATCAACACACACAAGAGTTTTTACCAGTATACACTCCTGCCTTTTGGAGTCTCATCAGCCTGTGCAATTTTCCAATGTACAATGAAAAGTCTATAACAAGGCATCCCAAATGTAGTGGTTTATCTCAACCATGTTTTAATTACAGGGGCCAAACATGAAGAACAAGAACACGGAACAAATTTGGAGGAAGTTTTGAAATGCTGGCCTTTAATGTTGCAGTTGTATAAAACGTTGGTTAGACCTCATTTGGAATACCGCGTCCAGTTCTGGTCACCTTACTACCAAAAGGATGTGGACACTCTGGAGAGAGTGCAGAGGAGGTTTACCAGGATGCTGCCTGGTATGGAAGGTCTGAGTTACAAGGAGAGGTTAGGCAAATTGGGACTGTTTTCCTTAGAAAGAAGTAGACTTAGAGGAGATCTAATAGAGGTGTACAAGATTATGAGGGGTATAGATAGAATAAACAGGGTTAAGCTTTTTCCTAGGATGGACTCGAATAGCATGAGGGGTCACGGGCTTAGGGTGAAGGGGGTAAGGTATAATTTGGATGCTAGAGGGAGTTTTTTCACACAGAGGTGGTGGGGGTATGGAATGTGCTGCCAAGTAAAGTGGTGGAGGCAGGTACTCTGGAGTTATTTAAGAAATACTTAGATGGGCACATGAACAGAATGGGAATGGAGGATATAGAAAACTGATTTAAAATAGGGATCATGAGCCTTGGGAGTCCCTGGGAAGTGTGTAAATAGATGATGATATTGATGTACTTGTTTTTATCCTACAGGTGCTTTGGTCCACCTTGTTGTCTAACAAGGGCCATACACGCGATGGGTCGTGAGAGGGCTGCTCTTGGATTTTTTTCGAGAGTATCCTAGTGCTTCACGTTGTTAGTGTACGCTTGACCTGGACCATTGATGGGCAACACGACAGCTCAGTGACTATCGCTGTGCTGTGCAGATACATGGATTTGGGCCTGTGTCTGTGGGAGTTTGCGCATTCTTCCCGTGCTTGTGTGGGTTTTGTCCGGGAGCTCCAGTTTCCTCCCACATCCCAAAGATGTGCCCTTAGGCTAATTGGCAAAACAAATTCTCCCTAAATTGTCTCAAATTTGGTTTTTAATCCATAGATCTATAAACATAGACAGGGATCACGGATAGAGGTGGGAACATCAGGGTGGCGACACGGGCTCGTTGGGCCGAAGGGCCTGTTTCCCGTGCTGTTTTGTTCTTTGTTCTATATCTTAAAGAAGTAGATGTTAGACTCAAATGGGAGAAATGAACTTTCCAAGTGGACAAAGTTACTTACTCAGGTTTCAGGGTAGATGCAAAAGGATTGCACCCCTTGGAAGGCAAAGTAAAAGCTTTAAAAAAATTCCACAGCTAACAAACGTCTCTGAATTAAAATAATTTCTAGAATGCTGAATTATTATGGTAGGTTTTAACCAAATATTGTGTGTGCCTACATCACAAGGGTGGCAATGATTCAAGAAGGCAGTTCATCACCACCTTCTCAAGGGCAATTAGGGATGAATAATGAATGTTAGTCTCGCCAAAGAGCCGCTGATCCTTTGAACGCTTAAAAAAAAGGCTGATCTTACAAACCAACAGTGCCTTTTAAGTGAACAGTTTGATTGAAAGCTCCAAGTGGTTATAGAATAGAAATGTTTGTTTCCATGAGAGATTAATTGAACGAATTTTAATATATTGAATCATTTTTTATTAATAACCTTTTTGTTAAAATAGAGATATAATTACTAGACTCTGCTTTATTGTATGTCTGATTGGGTCTTGAAGTTTGCTAATGGTGATTACTGAATTCTTCCATTTCTGTGCAGCCAACTTCAGAGTGAAAATCTAGGCCTGCATTTTTGGTTTTACATTAAACTTTCTAACTATTAATTTGAACGTCTCATTTGCTTCCTTGAAGACTATATGACTCTATTGTGACCCATTGGCATTTTGTCAAAAATGATCTCCATGGTTCTCTGCTCTGCCACACCTCAAGCATATAACCCTTCCCTGAAAGACCCGGACACAAATGTAGCCCCGTGAGAGACATCTGCTGCATACAGGCCCGTTCCCAATGTATCACAGCAACCTGCATTTTCCATTCCTAATTTCTCTTGTTACCAAGAATAGATTTCATTTGCAAACAAAAAAACATTCTCAATTTCATTACCTGCTAATAGCAATGCTTCCGACTACATATGTATGTAGATTGTAAATAAACTTGGTCAGGGTTGTACAACCCCACCATGCTGGGGCTATTTAGATTTCTGTTTACTTCAGCAGGAACACAATATCCGACCAAGTAGGATAGATGTCAGCATTCCAGATTCCTCAGTAAATTCTAAAGACTAGGAAAAATGATGAATACTCAATCAATGTATGCGCAACTACCCCTCTTCACTATTTAAACATTTGTCATTAATTTCCAACAGATTTCCTGATAGTCCTGTGGAATGATGTTTGGTTTCCAATCAGAAACTGTTCCCGAACATTTAACCAGATTCAAGTACCGGATGAACAAACAGTGCCATCGACTATGGCATCAACAATAACAAATAAATTGAGTTCTATTAATGGTGTCAATAAAAGGTCATTTCCCCTGTCCAACATTTGTCCCTGCTGCTTAATTGATCATTTATTTGAGTCCTGTTTGTGGAATCTAGCAGCACATTTCCCTATATTTCTTAGTTCAAAAGTAATTCACCAACTGAGAAGCAAAACACCTTGAGGTGATGAAAGATGCAGTAGAAACGGAAGTTCTGACTCCATTTCTCACTCTAATGTAACATGCTTGTTCAAGTGAAAAGGTAAGGGTAACCCATATATCGACAGACCAGCTAACATTTGTTGCGAGTAAATGCTGTGAAGCTAAGTTTCAAAATAAAACCTTTAGAAATTTATAAGTTAAATGTGCAGCACACTTGTGCAAAAGACAAATCACATTTCAGAGATCAAGGATAATAAAAACCAGCAGAAAAGCAGGAGGACCATTTTCACTAAAGAGAGGAGTATGTGGAACAGGTTGTCAGTATAAGCCACGGAGAAGAAACATAATAGGTTGCAAGACGGATTGAGACAGGTTCTTGTCAAAATAGAGGATTTGGAGTGGCATGAAATACACAAGAGAAAACTGTGGGTAGGTTGGCCAGATGGCTCTCAGCACAGGGAGCTGATGGCACAGGTTGCAGATGCAATTTAATACAGATAAATGTGAGGCAACACATTTTGGAGGACAGGTTAGGAAAGGGGGTATACACTTAATGGAAAGATTTTGAAAGATACGTACAAACATTGAGAACTAAGGATTCGAAGAGATAATATCCTCAAATTGCAAGTACAGAGAGTTGGGGTGGTGGTGAGTACACAGATGGGAGGAGAAAGCCTCCCCTATTAATCACTGACCTATGTCAGAAGTCAACAGCAGAGCAACAAATAAAAGAAAAATGTATTTATTAGTGTCACAAACAGGCTTATATTAATACTGCCGTGAAATTATTTTAAAAAAAACCCAATGCCTGTTCAGGTATACCAAAGGAGAATTTAACATGGCCAATACATCTAGCCAGCACACCTTTCAGACTGTGGGAGGAAACTGGGGCACCCATAGGAAACCCATGCAGACACTGAGAGAACATGCAAACTCCACGAGACACTGATCCAATTCAGGAATCGAATCTCAGTCCCTGGAGCTACAGGTAGCAGTGCTAACCATTGTGCCATAATGCTGCATATAATATTCAGGCAAGTATCCAGGTACGTATCTCGCAACAGACCCCAGTCTCTGACACTGAGATCAATGTTGGAGACATTTTTGGTGGGCTGAGGGCAGCGCAAATCTGCCCTTTGAAAGATTTAAACCTTCCAGTCTATTACTGAATACAGATCAATTCTCAAAATATCTTCAAATTCGCCACTGTTGCCATCAGAAAATCTGACCCTTTTTACAGTCCAATACTTTGAATTTTAGAACTAGGATCATAGAATACAAGAATAATGAATTTTAATTTTAAGAATAATTATTTTTACAAATGAATGATTAGGCCACAGTTAGAGTGCTGCAGAACTTTGGGAGTTCCACAATGGCATACACTTTAAAGCCATTGAGCAGAACAAGGAGAGATTCACTTCATTGATGCCAAGAATGGAAGCTGTGACAAGAATCTGGAGATTGCCTCTTTGTTTCAATGGAAACAAACAAAAAGTTTAATGAAGATTTGTTTTTAATTATGATGAGCTTTGATAGACTGAATAGGGAAGAACTATTTCTTATGGATTGGGAATCGGTGACGATTAGAAAGACAATAATTTAAGATTGACTGTAATGGAATGAGGAGAATGTTGGGATAAATTCTTTCACGTTGAGACATGGAGCTGTTTTCTATGTTTGAAGATGAGACAATTGCACCACTGGAAAGGGAAGTAGACAAGCACTTGAAGCAGAAGAAAATAAAGGGCAGTGGGATGTGTTTTGTTTTGCTCTGGCAAGGAGACAGTAGAGACCTGATGGACTGAATGGCCTCTTTTTGTGCTTTAAACATCTTTGGTGCTATGGCTAAATTCACCACCATCATCAGTAGTCTGATTTCTTCTCAAACTCAATAGTAACACCAGATTGCACAGGCATCGATAATTTGCATGGTGTAGGACATAACTTCCTGCAGATGTGCAAAGGCTTCAGAATCACTGGGTCTGTAGCGTGTGCAATCCAATTCAATTATCAATAGACAATGCTGCAGAGCTCTGAAGTGAATTGAACTGCTATTCACTGCTGCAGGTTTACACAATTGGGTGTTGAATGCTCATATCTATACGTAACAAAGAAAGGCTTACATTTCTAAAGAGGCTTTCACACCCCAGCATGTTTTACATCCAGTGAAACGTTGTAACTGTTCAATGTGAGGAATGCAGCAAAGTTCTTTTAACAACAACATGACAATCAGCCACTAGCCTTTTTTACTGATGCCAGATGGGGGCTAAATATTGGTCAGGACTCGGAGAGCTACCCTGCTGTTTTTGAGTGCAGGTGCCATTGGGTCAATTGCATTAGCTGGGAGTGCAGAGTGAACCTTAGTTTAACATCTCATACAGGAAAAGGCAATTTTGACTGTGCAGCACTCCATCAATGCCGCCATAGCCTGCATTTTATGCTCAACTCTCTGGAGTGGTGATGAATCCACAGCATTAGAGGTGGCTGACACATTAGCCAGCTGGATAATTCAATTCTCTTTAGGATGCTGCGATATCAAGGAATGCATCATTGTCTATGATGTTGCAATACTATCAGCCAGTACACTAAAACTGTTCCAGCATTACGGCATGTTGGAGATGAAGCAGATAAGTCAACGTACATTTGACTGTTCAAACTGGGACCTTCCAGTCAAATACAGAAAGCTAACAATGGGTACTAAATTTGATCCAAAAGTTCCAATCAGTCTCATTTGTTTATAGTGGAAGTGATGGTGCCAACTTTATTTGCCATCAGATTTATATAAATGATGAATGAGAGGAGATCTAATTAACATGTATGAGATGATAAAAAGGTATTGGCAAAGTACATACCGAACTTACAGGTGCTTCCTCTTATGGGCAATCTAGACAAGAAGTCACAGTTTTAGGATAAGGAGTAGAGATGTAAAACAGAGATAGGAAGAAACTACTTCTCGCATAGGGTCATAAGTCAGTAGAATTCACAACCGTAGAGTGTAGTGGATGCCAGGACTTTGAGTAAATTTAAGGAGGAGACAGACTGATTTTTATCTAGTAATGGCTTGAAGATTATGGAGTATGGGTAGGAAAGTGGAGTTGAGGTCAGAATGAGATCAGATGATTACTTGAATGAAAGCAAATTGAGAGAAGTGGATAGCGATAAGGACCATCAGAGGATATAGCAGGATATAAATCAATTGAAGATTTGGTCAGAGAGATGGTAAATGGAGTTTAGCCCAGAAATGTGAGGTAATGCATTTTGGAAAGTACAATACAGGTAGGAAATATACATTAAATGGCAGAACCCTTAAGAGTATTGATAGACAAAGGGTTCTGGGTGCACATGCACACAAAGTAGCAGTGCAGGTGGAGAATGTAGTCAAGAAGGCATAAGGCATGCTCATCCTCATTGGCCATAGTATTGAGTTTAAAAATTGGCAAGTCATGTTGCAGCTTTACAGAACCTTAGTTAGGCCACACTTGGAATATAATGTTCAATTCTGGTTGCCACACTATCAGAAGGATGTAGAGGCTTTGGAGAGAGCACAGTAAAGATTTACCAGGATGTTGTCTGGTATGGAGGGCATTAGCTATGAGGAGAAGTTGGAGGAACTTGGCTTGCTCTCACTGGAGCAATGAAAATTGAGGGGAGACCTGATAGAAATATATAAGATTATGAGAGGCATGGACACAGTGGACAGTCAGAAGCTTTCTCCCAGAGTCAATTACCAGGGACTTTAGGTTTAAGGTGCAAGGAGCAAAGTTTAAAGGAGATGTACGAGGCAGATTTTTTACAGAGAGGAGTGGGTGCATGGAACTCGTTGCTGGGGGAGGTAGTGGAAATGGATATGGTACTGACTTTTAAGGGGCATCTTGCCAAGTACAGAATAGGATGGGAATAGAGGGATATGGTTCCTGGAAGGGTAGGTGATTTTATTTAAGTCGGATAGCATGGTCAGTGCAGACTTGGAGGGCCAAAAGTCCTGTTCCTGTGCTGTAATTTTCTTTGTTCTTTGATATTTGGAGTACTTTTGCATCACTTGCTGAAAGTAAGCGCACAGGTACAGTAGGCAGTAAAGACGACAAATGGTCTATTGGCCTTCAACGCAAGAGGATTTGAATATAGAGATAGGAACATTTTTGTATAGAGTGTTGGTGAGGCCTTATCTGGTAATGAAATCATGATCATATTGAACGATGGAACAGTTTTGAGGGGCTCAATTGCCTACCTCTACTCATAGTTTTTCCTTATGTTCCTCAAGAAATTTACGAAGGGTACTTACACTGATGTATAATGCACTGCCACAAAAAAGTTCCTTGAGATGTTCCTTGAGGATAATAGCAAATCATGCATTATCTTTTCTCCAATGACAATAAAGGCCTAAACAAAACATTTTGGAAGAGTTCTAGAGATTTCCAGGGGTTTGGGGATGGGGGAATTAATGTGGGTCAACAGAAGGAAGCGGGGGGCTGGTGCTGCACGTTTGAACGCTATACGAGTAGCTCCAATTATAAAGTATTAAAAAGTTGCAAAACGTTCACAGTTCAGAAATCAGCCATTGAGGCCAAGACTGTATTGGTAACAGTCAAGCCTTCACATTCCTTCTCATCTCTCTCTATCGGTACATTCATGTATTACTTTTCCCCTCATGAACTTAATTATTTATTTATTAGTGTCACAATTAGGCTTACAGTAACACAGCAATAAAGTTACTATGAAAATCCCCTGGTTGCCATACTCTGGCACCTGTTCAGGTACATTGAGGAAGAATTTAGCATGGTCAATGCATTAACCAGCACGTCTTTCAAAATGTGGGAGGAAACTGGAGTATGCGGAGGAAACCCATGCAGACACAGGGACAACTTGCAGACTCCGTACAATGACCCAAGCTGGGAATCGAACCCAGGTTCCTGATTGAATATCCTGATCACCCTCCTTCCTCCATATCCCTTGATCCCTTTAGGCTCAAGAGCTCCACCTAATTTCTTTCTGAAATCAGACAACATTTTGGTCTCAACTACTTCCTGTGTCCATCCACCGCTCTCTGGGTGAAGGAATTCCTCCTCACCTCAGTTCTGAAAGGTTATGCCTCAAACTATAACCCCTAGTTCTGGACTCCCCCACCACAGGGAACATTCTTTCTGAATCTACCCTGTCCAACCCTGCTAGAATTTTATAAGTTTCTATCAGATTCCCTCTCACTCTTCTAAACTCCAGTGAATAATAATCCTAACCCATTTAGTTTCTTCTCATATGACAGACCTGCCATCCCAGGAATCAGCCTGATAAACCTTCGCTACATTCCCTCTACAGAATATCCTTCCTCAGGTAAGGACACCCAAACTGCACACACTACTCTCAATGTGGCCTAACCAACACCTTACACAATTGCAGCAAAACATCCCTATTCTTATATTCAAATCCTTTTGCTATGAAGGCTAACATACTATTTGCCTTCTTTACTTCCTGCGTGCTCAATTTCAACAACTGATGCACAGGACTCCAAGGTCTTGCTGCTTTTGTACTTCTCTCAATTTACTCCTATTCAAGTAATAATCCATCTTCCTTTTAGTAGTGTAAGTAGAAGGAACTACATAAAAAGCTACATTTAATTTTGAAAATAATTTTCCAATCTCTAAATATCTGGAATCTTTGACTCTTCCAATGACTATGGAAAAGCTAAATAGGCTGAAGCTATTTTCTCTGCACAAAAGGATGCTGAAGTGTGATTTGATAGAGGTCCTGAAGACTATGAACAAGATGGGTAGAGTAGATATAGTGAAAATACTTCACTTGTGGAAGAGTCTAAAACCAGGGACGATAAATATAATAATTAATAAATCCAAAAAGAAATTCAGAAGGAATTCAGAGGTTGGTAAGGGTGTGGAACTCAGGACAACAAGGAGCAGTTGAGGTGAATAGTTCAGATTCATTTAAGGGGAAGCCATATAAACAGATGAGACAGAAAGGCGAAAAAAATCAAAGACTTGCATTTATATAGCATTTCTGATAACCACTCAAAGCAATTTACAGCCAATAAAATTCTTCTGAAGTGTAATCATTGGTGCAATGTAGGAAATACAGCAATCAATGGGCACACAACGACACCTACAAGCAGCATTGACTAGATCACATGTTTCTGTGATGCTGATGGAGGGGTTAAAAATTGACTAAGGACATTGGGGATATATCCTCTGCTTATGAGAGAGCTTTTACAGCCATCCGACCCTGAAGCTGGGATTTTGCTTTAACAGCTCACCTGAAAGATTCAGAGGTGAGAGTGCAACTAACAAAGCCACAATTGACACTTAAACAGAAGGATCTGCTAATGGGGTTAGATGAAAAGCAGTGGGCGGAGTTTGGTGTAGAGCGTAAACAGAAGCATTTTCTCAGAGAAATGGCAGTACATGGTTGGATGGGCTAGCAGTCATTCTAGTGTGAGAGAGTAGAGGAATTTTACATCTTTCAACAGATGGACATTTTACATGAGTCAAATCATTATAAAAACATACAAGTTATATGTGCCATGTAATTCCACACAAAAATGCTTACAACCTCAGTTGCTGCTAAACAACAGTGGTGAAGAATAAGTAATCCTCACTTACTAAGGAAGTCAATGCCTGACTAACCAAAATCCATAAAAGATACAAGTTGGAGTGCCTGTCCCGGAGTGCACACTGTCGGTATTTGTGCACACATCATGTAATTGGCTCCTACTCAGTGCACAGATGTCACTGTTTTTTCACTGTCAGTTTGAATTTGCTGAGGATGAACAGCTGGTCTAAGTAGTCACCCTGGCATGGGTTTCAGATGAGGTAGCCAACTGGACTACATTTAGTTTGTCTCCTCAGAGCTAACAATCAGATTTTTCTTTCTCTCATTCTGACCACCGCGCTGCATCTCCTCCCTCCCCGTCACCAACCTTCCCAACTGTGAATTCCCAGGCGGTTTTGATGGAAGGTTGGAATAGAGGCTCATTCTAGCACTGCTGCTGGGCAAGTCACCAGTACGAGTAGCTGAAGATCAGAGCAGGCTTTGTCGAGGTCTCTTCCAACAGAGCAGTTTGGATGAAATATGATGAAACCCTTTCACACACACCAGAGCGTCGCTCATCAACGCAAACTGCCTGGACTACAAGGTAGAATTAACCAGTAAGAGCTAACGATATTTTGCATAGGACTATGAAGACTTTTGTAGCAATAACTTCAAAAGAGCCTCAAGTTAATCAGTGAGGCTGATTCCATTTGGTGTTATAATCCACATATCCCCACCATAATCTCAGTTTGAGAATGTGAACTCTCAGTCGTATTAAGTCCTGTTTTTATCCTCTTCAGATTGTAATGTAGGCACAATATTGGGGACAAAGAATGAAGGGAAGTTTCAGAGAACAACAATACATGGACATGTACAGGCATTTTGGTCTGCATTGATAGCTGGTAAGCGAAATTTAAATGGTTAGTTTTAAGGGTTAGTTTCGAGCTAGAGTCTTCCTTAATTTAACAATTAATTAAAAAATATTCCTTAAATTAAGAGGAACTACATTTTATCCAACCTTAAAACAGGGATATACAAGTTCTCTGGAAGCAGCTGCAGCTGGTTAATTAGATAGCTGGCTTAAGCTGGCTTTCAGAAGCTTCAATCAGTTGTTTATCAAATAGCATAGAAACAGGCCTTCATCAACACTGCTTCATCCGCACTGAGATTGCTGCTTCTGGTGCATAGAGTATAAAATCTTACTTTGACACAGGGAAAGAAACTGATTGGTGGGTAACCGGTAAGCTATTCTACTTACTGTAGTTGTATTAAATAGTAAAGTTACAGAATGGTAGATCAGCTTGACCAAGTGGGATGTGTTTCCTGTGGTACATGGGAAATAACAGAAGCATCATGGTGTCCTAGACACAAACATGTGCAGGAAGTATTACCAGTTGCAGAAGCTTGAACTCTGGGGTTTCAGAACTTTAGTGGCAGCTGGAATCACTTTTACGCATCCAAGAGGCAGAGAACTATGTGTATAGGACTTTTAGGGAGGTTGTCACACCTCGAGTTAGGAGCATACAGGCATACAGGGAATGGATTACTGCCAGGCAGTCCATGAGAACGAGGCAGGTAGCACAGGAATCCCCCAAGTCAATCTCACTTGCAAATTGTTTTTTTTTAATTTTGTACACTGGTCAGGGAGATAGTTCCTCAATGGAGTGCAGCCAGAGAGTCAAGTCTGTGGCATCATGGGTGGCTCAGGAAGGGCGAAAAAAGAATGGAAAAGCAACAGTGATTGGAAATTCTATAGTCAGGACATTAGACAGGCATTTTGGTAGCAGCAAACATCATTCTGGAATTGTGCGTTAACTGCATGGTGCCAGGGTCAAGAATGTTATAGAGTAACAGCATCAAGTTCTTCTTGGGAAGGATAAACAGCCAGACATTGAGATCCACATTGGTAGGAAGAAGGATGAAAACAGATTTTAGGGAGTTGGGAAGGAAATTAAAAACAGGACATCAAGAGCAGGGTTATTCCCAGAGCCACGTGCAAGTGAGAGGATTGATTGATTGAAGAATTGGTATGGAGAGAAGGCATCAGATTGCTGAGAATTGGGAATGGTTCTGGGTCAGGTGTAACTTGTATGAGATAGATGGGCTATACCTTCTTAGGACCATAGAACATAGAACATTACAGCACAGAACAGGCCCTTCGGCCTTCGATGTTGCGCCGACCAATATAAAAAGCAATGCCCCTCCAAACTAAACCATTCCCTTCTCTTCCATATACTTATCAACTAACCTCTTAAACGCCACCAAACTTGGCGCATCTACAACTGCTGCAGGCAGGGCATTCCACTCCCGAACCACCCTTTGGGTAAAGAACCTGCCTCTGATATCCGTCCTATAACTATCACCCCTTAATTTAAAGCTGTGTCCCCTCGTGCTAGCTTTTTCCATCCTAGGAAAAAGGCTATCACTGTCCACCCTATCTAAACCTCTAATCATCTTATATCTTTTCGACCAGGACTAATATTCTCACAGGAGATTTGTTGATACTATTGGGGAGGATTTAAACTATCTTATCAGGTGGATAGGAATGTGAGGGTTAGCTCAAATTGGAAGAAGGTAAAGTTGGTAATGAGGAAATTAAAAAATTGTAAATGAAATTAGAAGCAGGCAAAACAAAGGCGAACATCAATAAAGCTTATAATATGGAATAATGTCAAAAAGACAAAGTTAATGCAATTCTATTTGAATGCACGCAGTATTTGTAACAAAGCAGATGATTTTAAGATTCAAATAAGTGGTAAATGGGTTTGATCCAATTGCCACTATGAAACGTGGCTACTGGATGACCAATACTGGGAACTGAACATTCAAGGATATTTGACATTTAGGAAGAATAGGCAAAAAGGGAGTGGATGAGCTGTCACGATGATAATAAAAGACGGGATTAGTAAATTAGTAGGGGAGGATCTCAGACCAGAAGGGCAAGATGGTCTTGTTGGAAAAGAATCTTTAGGAAATGATCATGGTATGATAGAACTTTACATAAGTTTGAAAGTGAGATAGTTCAATCTGAAGCCAGGGTGTTAAACTTGAACAAAGGAAATGATGGAGGTATGAGTGGCAAGTTGGCAGAAGAGAATTGGGAAATACATTAAAAGGTACATCAGAAATGGACAGTCTTTACAAATTATGACATAGTTTACAGCAACTATAAATTCCTTCAAGACACAGATATACAAAAGAAAAGTCAGTGAACTGTCGCTAACAAAGGAAGTAAAGAATAGTATGACATTAAAAGAGAAAACCTATAAAGTTGCCAGAAATGGTAATAAACATGAAGTTTGGGAGCATTTTAATATACAGCAAAGGAAGACCAAGAAACTACTAAGTGGAGAATAGAATAAGAACATAAACTAGCAAAAAACAGAAAAACACACTGTAAAAGCCTCTGTATGTACATAAAAAATGTTTTGTCAATGTGAGTCCATTATAGGCCAAGTCAGGAGAATTTATGATGGGGAATAGAGAAATTATTATTTTGTCTGCCTTCACTGAGGAAAATATAAGAAATCTCCCAGAATTAGTGATTCAAAGGACAAGGGGGAATGAGTAATGAAAGGATATTAGTAAGAAGGTTACATTGGAGAAGTTAATGGGGCTGAAAGTTGATAAGTCCCGAGGACCTGATATTCTACATCCGAGATTGTTGAAAGTGATAGCCATAGAGATAATGGATGCATTAGTGATCATCTTCCAAAATTCTCTAGATTCTGGAACAGTTTCTTTAGATTGGAAGGTAGCAAATGTCACCTCACTACTTAAAAAAGGAGGGAGAGAGAAAACAGAGACTACATACTTGGTAGCCATAGGTCAGTTGTAGGGAAAGTGCTGAATCTGTTATAAGACGTAGCAAATAGACACTTGGATAATAATGATCTGATTGGATATAGTCAACATGGATCGAATGGAAAAACATGTTTAATGAACCTGTTGGGGCTTGTTGTAGATGTTAGCACCAGAATTAAAAAGGATGACTTAGTGGATGTAGTGTACTTGGATTTGGATGTCATATACTTGGTAGACATGATAGATGGAATATAAAGTGGAAAAATGTAAGATTATTGCTTTTGTATGAGGAACAGATATACAGAGCATTTCTTAAACGCTAATAAATTAAGAAATGTAGATGCACAAAGGAAAACTGAGTACCCTCAAGAAGTTACTGAAAATCAACATGCAGGTGGAGTGAGCAATTAGGACCGTTAGTCTTTATCACAGTAGGGTTTGAGTTCAGGTGTACTGAAGTCTTGCTTGGTTAGAAGTCTTGTTAGAAACTTGGTTAGGCTGCACCTAGACTGCTGTATACAGTTTCGATCCCTTTATTTTTCGAAGGATATTATTATTACAGAGGGATGCAATGATGTTCACCAGACTTCTCCCTGGGATGCTGGGAGTGGCTTGTGAAAAGAGATTAGGGATACAACGCCTGTGTTCTCTATAGAGTTTTGAAGAATGAGAGATGATTTTAGGCTAGACTCAAGTGATATGTTTCCTCTGACTGGGGAGAAGTGGGTCTTGAACCACAGGACAAATTTCAGAATAAGGGGGAAGCCACTGAGGACTGAAGTTCTCTTCCCCAGAGGGCTGTGTTCAGTCATTGGGTATATTTAAAGCAGAGACCAACTACGCTCAATATCAATGATGTAAGGGGATACGGGGATAGTGCAGGGAAAAGACATTAAAGTGGATGATCAGCCATGATCCTATTGAATGGTGGAGAAGTTCGATGGACTGAATGGTCTACTCCTGCTCCTATACTCTGAAGCATGGATATATGGTTTTGAAGCATCGTTCTTCACTCCAAGTTTTTAAATGTAATCCTAGCTATCTAGCTCCAGGCATGCAACTGATCTGAGAGCCAGGTATTGACAAAGATAATAAATTGTGAAGTCTGCTTAAAGGAAAGAATAAGGGAGCCTCTTCATTTGACACAGTCTGCAAAGCGTCAGCCTGGTTTAGTGGGTAGCTCTCTCATCTTTAACTTACACATAATTGTGGGTTTATAGTTCCACTCCAGATATTGATTACATAATCCAGCCTGACACTCCTGTTCAATGCCAAGGGATTGCTGCACAATTATAGCCGCCATATTTTGGATTAGATATTAAAAACAAATTATTTATTAATCACAATCAGGTTTACATTCACACTGAATGAATTGTGAAAATTCTCTAGTTGTCACACTCCTGTGGGAAAATTTACAATGACCAATGCACCCAACCAGCACATCTTTGGACTATGACAGGAAACTGGAGCACCCAGAGGAGTATCCATGCAGATACACGGAGAATGCGCAAACTCTGCACAGACAGTGACCCAAGCCAGGAATCAAACCCAGGTCCCTGGCGCTATGAGGCACAGTGCTAAGCACTGTGCCAATGTGCCCCCCTCAACTGAGACACTGTCTGTTCTTTCAGGTAGATGTAAAAGATCCCACGGCGCTTTATAGAGACGAGCACAGGAGTTTTCACTTGCTGCCAATATTCATGCCTCAACCCACACCATTTAAAAGAACACAGGGGAGCTGGACATCATCTCGCTGCTCTTAGTGGGAGCTTGCTGTGAGAACACTGATTGTCACATTTCCCAAATTACAGCTCTGACTACTATTCAAAAAGTGCTTACTTTTATTGTGCTTTGGGACATCCTGAGGTCATGAAAATGCTGTTCTTACTTGATTCAAATTATCTGACAATTCAATTTTCTAAGTATTGAGAGTGACAGAATTCTCAAGAGTAGACTCAATTCGTCAGAACTACCTGAAGGCAAATATCAATTTTCTCAGCAACATGGAGATTACTGAGGCAGAGCTGCCTCTGTGCTGGTTGCTCCGGTGACATCCTCAGCAGAAGCATCCCTGTGGCCTACTGTGGCTCCAGATCAAATATTGAGACCCTAACTATACAAACTCCAGAACTCCCAGAAGCATGGTTTGGACTGGGCATGCAACTTACAGTGTTGCTTTGTGAGGACTCAAGATAGAAAATGATTCTGAGACTAGTTTACAGAACCACGCCCACCACTATTTCCTATGCAGTAATCCTGAGACCCATCCCATCAAACCAGAGCAGTCTAACAGGAAGAGATTTCAATCAAGAGTCTGTAAGCTTCAAAAAAATTTGATATGTCTATCCATCATTTTAAAACAAAAAACCTTGTTTTATCCAAAACACATACTGGAGCTGAGTTCCATGAACGAAACACTCAAACTGTGCCACAATTTTTACAAATTTTAATATAATTGTCGTAAGTCAGAATTCTCCAGCTATTTATGTCCTGCTGCAACTGCCAGTGAGAACCTGACACCCCAACCAAATTTTCATTTGCTGTACTGGGACTGGAGAATCCCTGCTGCAGGTGAGGTTGGAGAATCCAGTCGATCAAGTAACAGGGCAGAATTTTACAAGATTGATCTTAAGTCTTCAACTAGTGTGAAAATGGGAGAGTTCCTGATCTGTTCTTTAGCACAATTTCATGCCCAATCTTATGCAGTTAGACTCTGAAAAAATTGTCTAGACCATTTCTAGCTGCTGCGGCAGTGAGTTGGTCTTAATTCACCAGTCAGTCTGTAGAGAGAGCTCCAATTCTGCACACACTCAACAGCAACTGCAGCGTTCTGACAGAGAAGAGAGCTTATGGCCCCTGCTACTGCAGGCAGCCTGAACACATCCACCACCGCCTATCCCACCGTTCCATTCAGACGGATCAGATCCCAACCCCGATCTGATCCCATTGCAGATTGTGCAGTGGCCCCCTCTCCCCATCATCCAATCCCGTCGCAGAGTGCATAACAAGCTTCCCTCCTCCCATCCAATCCCATTAAAGAGAGCGCAGCCGGCCCCTCCGTTCTCAATCAGGCCCCCTTTGTGCCCCATCCCCATAGACTCTGCCCTCTGACATTGCTCCATGGGTAGTGCCAGCCTAGCACTTTGGCATTGCTCAGGTACCAGGCTGGCAATGCCAAGGTGTCAGGCTGGCACTACTTAAAGGGCACCCCCTCTTGTCCTCAGCCTTTCCAGGGGGGCCTCAATGGCCTCCGGTTCCACCAGTGAGGTCAATACGACTGTTTACCACTCACGAGGGGAGCAGATGTTTTCCTCGCCAGAGACAACCTCACCTTTGAGACCATAAAGGCAAAATTGAGTGCCGGGCTCACTAAACACATGGAAGTCAACATTACAATATATTTAAATAAATTATTCCGTGTCTCGCACGAAATCCGGCTTTCATAAAATTGCAAGAACCGGAAAAGTGGCATGATCCTGATTTCTCATTTCTTGGTGATTTTACTGGCTCGCTCCACTCATCAATGGGATGAGCCAGTAAAATTGAATTTTCTCACACAGAAGGAGATCATTCAACCCACCATGTGTTGTTTCTTTAAAAGAACTAGTCAATGAATCCCACTCTTCTGAAATGTTCTCCTCTTGACAGATCTTTCCAATTCCCTTAGAAAGTTGCTACTGAATGTTTCAAGTATCCCTTCAGGGAATGCTTTCTGGAGCATAACAATTTGCTATGTTCCCGCCCTTTCAGAGGGCGTGTGCAAAACATTCTCCTCTTCAAAAATTTCTCCAACTCCTTTTGGAAAGTTGCTACTGAATGATTCCAGTGCACTTTCAGGGAATCTTTCTGTAACATTCTTCTGTCCATTTTCTTAAATAATGCATTAATTTTCTAGGACCAAGCCAAGAAATCAAAAGAAATTTTTTCTAAAACTGAGACAATGGCAGTGGGAAGGCATGATGCTATATTTCCAGAATCAGTTTGACACAGTGAAAATGGTGCTTCTTATCAGTTACTGCTGATTTGAAACCCAAATCAAAACTAGTTACTGAAATCACTTGAGATTGAAGTCTCTCTTAACCAACTAAATTCATACAGTTCTTTATTTATATTCAATTTACAGTTAATACTGCACCACAAACTTATCTATATTACTTTGCCCAGAATTAATTGTTTAACATGCTTCTGTCACAGAGAAAGCTTCACAACGCCTTGGGCATACAGCATTGATAAATTGCTCTCATTAGACAAATCCTCTGTCCGGTAAATCTATGATGAAGTGCTGTGCTCCACAATAGACAAGGGCTGCTAGGAAAAGAAAGACCTTGAACTCTTTTGACTGGAGCCAGAAAAAGGACTTCAAACAACTTATTTTCAAAACCACGATCAATCATTCAACGTCCCAGGTTGCTGCAGGATTGGTTGTCCGCGACAGACCCATTTCACCAATCCGGTCCTGAAGAATTGTGCCACGAACAACCTGCATTCAGCCATCAACCCACCACTGGGGAGAATAAAATCTGATAGCATCTGAATGAGTAATCCTTTGGCAGCAGTTCTTCGTTACTGAATAAAAAGAGAGCAATCTTTTCACTCATCACCATCCAACAAAACAAAGGGGTCAATTTCATTGTTGGCTCCTATTTGGGTGACGGTCCAGGTCAGTATGGAGTCCATACAGAGTCACAGCTCTGAATCTGGTATTCGACTAATCCAATTTCATTTACTTTGTTCTCTGTTCTAATTCTACCCTCTGCATCGACAATTTTATTCAATAACTTGATGCCTTACTTCTAATCCCTGTACAAATCTGCACTCTTTGACAACTTTTTTTTATTTTCTATCCTGCAGTAAAGTAACATCGTATTCATTAATTCTGTGAAAACCATACAGTCATTCTTCACCCAAATTAACTCTTTCCAAGTATTAACTAATGTCATTCTCTATACGAAATCAAATATATATCCATTCACTTTGCTACCTCTTTCAATCTCTGTTCCTCGCTCTAAGGGCCCGATTTTATGATTTTCATTCTAAATGTTGAATTGAGGCACAAATTCAGATCTGACTTGGAAATCTGCTTTCAGGCGCCCCCATACATACTTAGCTTGAAGAAAAGATCATGGATCTGAATCATGCTGTGGGTGGGGCTTAGCATGCACAAAATAATCAGAGCTTTGAACTGCACATGTGCAGTCAGAAAAGAAATTTGAAAATTGCACTGCTGTCACATCGCTCCTGGGCTGCAAAAATAAAGCAGCCCGGGAGTGATGATCCCCACAAACATCACCCTCATCCCTACAACATAATTGTCCCCTTATCCATCCAGCACCCCCCACCCCCCCCAACCCTGCTACACAGACCGATCATGACCCTCTGTCCCCTTTCCCTCCTCACAGATTGCCTGCAAAGTGGCAGCGAACACCCCAGAGACCCATCTAGCTTCCCTCCCAGTATGTTACACATACTCACAGCAGAGCACTTTAACTATTTCACTAATTAAGGTGCACATGCATGATTCTAACTGTGGAATCCCTTCTCTCTGCTGCCTGTACTTGCAAAATTCACTGAGGTATATATCCAGGCCTTTATTAAAGTTGTGTAATGAAACATATAGGTGCGTGTACCAACAACCGTTGCTTGATTCAACAATCTTTGCAATTATACTTAGCAACAGCCAACTTGCAGTAAATTCTAAGAGCTGCATTTCCAAGTTTAAAAGAAATTTGGGAAATGGTAATAAGCAATTTCTATTTCTTCTGAACTTGCTGATGTAGGGGAAAAGAACAACATTCATGGCAAGTGAAATATTATCAAAGTAGCATTTATAACAGGAGCGATCAGAATTAGAAATGTGATAAGATAGAATTAAGTCACCCCTCCACCCCCCGCCACTAGAGAAAGTTCAGGATCCTCTACCCCCTCCACTAGACAATGATCTGCCTCCTCACCACTCTCGCCCCTGCCACCAGAGACAGGCCTCCCTCCTGCTTCACCCCATCCACTAGAGATACATCTAACCAGCCTCCTCCTCCCTCCCCTGCCTCACCAGAGAATGATTTGATCAGCCTTCCCACCACCACCATCGATCTGAGTCAGAAAGCAGTTGGAAGCTCTGAACTTAGCTCTTCAGAAGCGGAAGTGCCCAAAACAGATCTTTGGCGAACAGGTCTGTTTTTCGCTGAATGTGGATGTGCAAACGCAATGGTAAAGGGGAAATGCTGGTAAAGTTGGGCAGGCAGTTCATTAATGCAAATGCATTTAAATCACCGTTGCATCTGTTTTGGGCACAAATTAGATCGCAGTCATTTTCAGACTTCAGTAAAGTGGGCGCAAATCACATTAATGGCCTCAAGCCCAACTTTATCACGTTTTTTGGTAAAATGGGCGCACGCAATAGTAAAATCGGGCCCTAAGTCTTTCACAGGTGTAATTCTCCCAGTCATTGCGCTGCTCGATTAGCACAGTGGGCCAGAAAATATCAGTGCAGGGAGCCTATACCGAGATTCATCACCAATGTCCAGCCCATCATGACTCCCCCAAGCCATTTTATAAAGCACAATCAGTTTTAAACTGTAAATCAGCCTGAGGATGATTGCAATATGGAAATCAGCGTGGGGTGGGTGGTGGGGTGATTGGTGGAGGGTTGGTGGTGGGGGGGGGTTGCCGCTGCACACTCTGCATTAGGGATTGGTGGAGTTGGAAGGGAGGGGGTGATCGGGTCTCGACATGGGGAGAGTGGGGTCTGGCTGGCCATGGTAGGAGTCGGCCTGGACAGAGGGATGGCGAGACATCAGGAGGCCAGGCATTGGGGGGTGAGGAGACATTGAGAGGCCGGCTATCAGGATGGGATTGGGGGGAATCAGGAGACATCGGGAGGCTGGGGTCGGGGTGGAAGTCGGGAGGCTGGTGATTGGGATGGGGTGGGGTGTGTTGGGAGACATCGGAAGGCCAGCATTCGGGGGTCAATGCCAGTGCGTAGATCTCCCCACTTGCATGTAAGTGCATGTGCAGTGGCCAACCCACTGCACTGATCCCCGGCTCTCTGGCAGGTCCAGGCTCTGCATCCGCTCAAATACTCAAGTAAATCGCATTATGGACTGTGCGATGCATAAAGTGGAATAGATTTCCGAGAATTCATTCCACTCAACCTGTCCAAAAAATGGGCAAGAAAATCTCGTGTATTCCTTCCTGTTGGGAACTTTGTTTTTTGGGGGGAGAATTACCACACCAAGCTCCCATCGTGCTGTTCTCCGCACTGACTGTTTAATCTCTCTGTTCCCCGCACTGACTGTTTAATCTCTCTGTTCCCCGCACTGACTGTTTAATCTGTCTGTTCCCTGCACTGACTGTTTAATCTGTCTGTTCCCCGCACTGACTGTTTAATCTCTCTATTCCCTACACTGACTGTTTAATCTGTCTGTTTCCCGCACTGACTGTTTAATCTGTCTGTTCCCCGCATTGACTGTTTAATCTCTCTGTTCCCCCCATTGACTGTTTAATCTCTCTGTTCCCCGCATTGACTGTTTAATCTCTCTGTTCCCCGCATTGACTGTTTAATCTCTCTGTTCCCCACATTGACTGTTTAATCTCTCTGTTCCCCGCATTGACTGTTTAATCTCTCTGTTCCCCGCATTGACTGTTTAATCTCTCTGTTCCCCACACTGACTGTTTAATCTCTCTGTTCCCCACACTGACTGTTTAATCTCTCTGTTCCCCGCACTGCCTGTTTAATCTCTCTGTTCCCCACACTGACTGTTTAATCTCTCTGTTCCCCGCACTGCCTGTTTAATCTCTTTACTCCCCACACTGCCTGTTTAATCTCTGTTCCCCGCACTGCCTGTTTAATCTCTCTGTTCCCCGCACTGCCTGTTTAATCTCTTTACTCCCCGCACTGCCTGTTTAATCTCTTTACTCCCCGCACTGCCTGTTTAATCTCTCTGTTCCCTGCACTGTTTAATCTCTGTTCCTCGCACACACTGTTTAATCTCTTCTGCTATGTCCTCTAATTGACCTGTACCTTTATTGGAATGGCAATCAGTAGTGGATTGCAACTTTGTATCCACTTTCCTGTAATGTAACACGTCTGTTTTGTCTGTCCTTTCTGACCCAGCCAGGGCGCAACTGAAGAACCAAAATGTGTCTACAGCACAGGCAGCAAAATGGAATCGGCGGGGGTAAAGGAGAACATGTCTCCCTGTCACCGCATTAGCTGTCGTTTAGAAGATGAGTTCAAGGGGCTCAATCGATAAAAAGATGTTTCAAGGATACATGGATGGGAAATAGGGCTGAACATCAGCGGAATGATGTTGGTCCAACTGGTTTGCAGTGGGCTGGTATCCAGCCACCTGGGTGGAGGGCTGGGGTGGGTGGCATTAAGCCATTTGGGTGGTGGTATCTGGCCATTCAGGTGGAGTGGAGGGGGGGGGAGTGGTATTCAGCCACCCGACTTGGGGTGGAGGTGGTATCCAGCTGTGTGTGTGTTGGGGGGCAGGGGGGATCTGCCCATCTGGATGGGAACTGTTATCTTGCTTTCTGAGTGGAGGGGGTGATTGTGTTAAGCAACTGTCCACATGGACGGGATGGTGTGGTACGTGGCCATCTGCGGAGAGCAGAGGATGCAACATGTGGGTTACTTAGGGATACGAGATATTCAATATTGGTGAGTGAGTCAAACATCAGTACATTGGTGGCTCTAACATGGGATGGAGGGACTTGGAAATCAGGTAGGGTGTGAGTGGCAGTGTAGATTCGGGGAATGTTAGATTACGGAAGGGCAATCATTTAAGTCAGTTCAGCAGGGAAATCTCTCAGTTTGAGTTAAAAGGTGGTCAGGTGATGGGGGGAGTCAAAGGGGTGACAGGCAGGTCGAGGGTGGGAATAGAAAGGCTAGTGTGGGGGTCAAGCCTAGTCGGATCCCTGGGGTCAGATTGACAGGGTGAGAACCCCTTGATGATGCCGGAGTGAAGAATGCCAAGGAGATTAGAATCCGGTCAGTGTGGGTGTTGTCCTGTGCATCTGGATGTTTAAAACAGGGTGGCACAGTGATTAGTACTGCAGCCTCTCAGCACCAGGGATCCAGGTTCAATTCCCACCTCGGATCAATGCTTGTGGAGTTTGCACATTTTCCCTGTGTCTGTGAGGGTTTCCTCCAGTGCTCTGGTTTCCTCCCACAATCTGAAAACGTGCGGGTTAGGTGCATTGACCATGCTTAATTCTCCCTCAGTGCACCCAAACAGGCGGCACAGCATTGCAACAAGAGATTTTCACAGTAACTTCATTATAGCATTAATGTCAACCTAGTTGTGACACTAATTAATAAACTTTAAACTTAAACTTAGCTAGACAGCTAGTGCCAGGGGACAGTGCCAGGGCACTGCCAGAACATGCCTCTTTCCCCTGCGGGCTATATTCACTTTTATGCTGTTGGGGGGGTGTCCCCATGACAAATTCACATCAGGGTAAATCTGTTGTAAACAACATCAACTTTTGAAAATATGTATAGGGATCAAAATCTAGTGGGAGGGTAATGATATTAAAATTAATGCAGATGCATTAAAATTAGGTTTATGGATGTGAACCTCATCATATCACTGGCACAGGGGAGGAAAATTATGTGTAATATACTCATATCCTGTCCCTCTGTACCTGCACCCTGCCTCTCTATTAAACAGCATGTAGTTTATCCACATCCTGCCCCTATTAGAAAGCGTGTCGTATACCACATCCTGTCCCTGAATACCCACATCCTGTCCCTCTATTATACAACGTGTAGTATATCCACATTCTGTCCTTCTCTTCAACAGCATGTAATATACCCACATCTTGACCGTCTATCGGAGAGTGTGTAATATGCCCACACCTTACTCCTCCATTAGATAGTGGAAAACATACCCATGTCATATCCCTGATCAGACAGTGTATATCAAAGCCACATCATGCCCTTATCTCAGGCAGTGTATTAGATACCCAGTCATATCCCCCGCTAACAAACATCTCATTACTTTTTGTGTAATTGCTTTGTTGCAATGTGGTGTAAAGCAATAAATATTTCTTGCTCATGTCATACATAAGCTGATATGCTTTGCCCTTGACCTCCTTGTCTCTAAATCAGAATATCACAGAATTGACTAAGCCTCAAAGTTTGCAACAAAACAACAAGTACATTGTGAAACATAATCCATACAGTTAAAATGATTTTTTTATTCCTTCTTGTTCAAGCATAGTTTGAAGTTAAATTGATTTATACTGAACAGTGCAATTAATATTTCCCTCTTTGGCACCTCAGTTTTATAGTTCTTACCTTTGAAATCTGGACACACCAGTTCAGTAGCAGCTGAGAGCCAATGTTGTCCTTATGTTCACGGACATAGTCCAGTAGACAGCCATGGGGCATCAGCTGAGTGACCAATTGGATCGTGGGACTGAGGCAAACACCCAAAAGGCGGACGAGGTGTGGATGGTCCATACTGGCCATTATCAGGGCCTCCTGTGGGGAAAAACAATCATGGGAACTATTAAACAGAAAGATATATGTTAAATTTCATTTTCCCTGAATGATGCACAGTGTTCAAATAGTCATTTTATTGACACTGTTCACATCAATACAACCAGAAATGGCAACGCTGCTTTGCTTCTGGGCCCTGCACCTAGACACCTATCAGATGGAGTCCAATCAACCTGAACCTGCCTGATCTAAATCGATCAGATCATTTACATTGTCCAAATGCTCACTTGAGGAAGGAAAGAGGAAATTGGCAATCCTGAGTGAGATACAAGGAATAGGATGATTTCTGTGGATGCAGGAAAACCATTTTTATTCCTCTGGCCCCAGCAAAATCAGTTTCAAAGCAATTGCTTTTAAATTCACATAGTGGCTTCCAGTAGAATGCTTATTTGTTTGTTTCTATTGACATGTTGGAGCAAGAGGACAAACTACCAGCAGCACAGCTACGAATTAGACATCAGTCTAATTGCATTTAATATAATTTGTTTCCATGTTAAAGGGAAACGTAATGGGATTTAAAATGGGCACGTCTCAGTATGTAATAGCTTCCGTCCTTAGGCCGGGATTTTCCACCCCCCCTCCTTCCCCAAACAGCTTGTTTTCAGCAGTGGAAGCGGCTCACCATTGGTCGCTAGCAGGATCTTCCTGCCCCTAGAAAGTCTACGGTATTTTGTATGATTCGCCCACCCTGCCACTTGGGATTCCTCTGCAAGAAATTCTCTTCAGCAACACCGGAAGAACCCAAGGGCAGGAAAGGCTGCAAATTCCCAAGATTAGATGCTAAAAGGTGAGGGAACTTGCTGATGGCTAGCTGTCATTTTGCAAAGCTTTCTGGATTTGGGAACTGTGCTTTTAGATTGGATAATATCACACTATTACTTAAGAAAGAAAAGAGATACTAAGATGAGGACACAGCACATTATCAACTGGGAAGAAGCAACTGCAGGCAATTATCAGAGATACAGTGAATAAGCACTTGGACAAGTGTGAGCTGATCAAAGACAGTCAGCATGGATGGCTAAAGAGTTGGTAAAATAGTGCAGTTGTTAGCAATTAGGATGAGAGATCTGGAGGAAGGTGAATTCAATTCCCACACAGGCGGTTTCAGAATTTAATTTCAGTTTTAAAATTACAATTGTCTCATATGTCAGCTTACTGTAAAAACCCAATAGTTAATTAATATCGTTCAGTGGAAATCTTTATTCAGTCTGACTCAAATTAATTCTGGTCTCAACATTGTTGACTCTGAAGTAATTTAGTGAGCTAGTCATTCATTGACAGCTCAGGATGGGCAATAAATGTAGCCACACCAACAGTGCTACATCCTGAGGATGAGTGATTATGTCAAATTGATCTCACTAAATATTTTGAGGTCATTAGCAGGAGAGTGTCTATGGAAATTCTTGATATGGGTTTCAGAAGGTGGCCCTTCCAACAGTTCCACACAATAGTCTATCAGCAAAAAAAAAAATCATTTGATTGGGACATAGATTGCAAATTGGTTTGGAGGTAGAAGACAGAAGGGAGGAATTGGGAATTGAAGTGACAGTAAGCCATTCAGCGCATTGGTCTGCTCTACCATTGAATGAGACCACGACCGATGTGATATAATCCCCAACTTCATTTTCCTGCTTATCCCCAGAACTCATGATTCCCTTACTGATTAAAAATCTGTCTTCTTCAGCCTTGAACGTCCTTAACTACCCAGCGTCTACAGCCTCCGCGGTAAAGAATTCCACAGACCCTTTGTGAGAAGAAATTTCTCATCTCTGTCATCTCTGTCTAAATGGCTAATCCCTTACTCTGAGATTATGCCCTCTGGTCCTACACTCCCACAAGGGGAAGTAACCTCTCTGTATCTATCCTGTCAATCCCCCAGAGAATCCTATATGTCTCAAAAAGAACGTCTCTCATTCTTCTAAACTCCAATGACTAAAAACCCAACCTACTTAAATCTTCGCTGAAGCAAATCCACGATCAAAGCTTCTCTACTGCCTCTAGTGCCTTTATATTTTCCTTATATAAGGGGGCTAAATTTGTTCACAGTATTCCGGGTGTGGAATGTTTTGTATAGTTTTAGCAAGATTTTCTAATGTTTATACTCCATTCCGTTTGAAATAAAGGCCAAGGTTCCATTTGTCTTCCCTTTTATCTGCTGAACTTGCATGCTAGTTTTTTGTGAGGACCACAAATCCCTATGTGTTGCAGCTTTCTGCAATCTTTCACCATTTAAATAATACTCAGCCATTTCATTCTTCTAACCAAAATACATCCTCATAACATTATACTCCATCCACCAGTATTTTGCCTGCTCACTTAACCTGTCACTATCACCACTTAACTTCCACTTAGTTTTGTGTCATCCGCAAACTTGGTAATAGTGCATTCATTTCCCTCATCCAAGACATTAATATTGTAAATTGTGGCCCAGCACTGATCCCTGTGGCACTCTAGTTATATGCTGCCATCCCAAAAATGCCTCTCTTATCCTAATTCTTTGCCTTTTATCAATTAAATCCTCTATCCATGCCAACATACAACCCCAAAACCATGGCTTCTTATCTTATTAAGTAGCCTTCTATGTAATACACTATAGAATACTTTTTGGAAATATATCTACTGCTTCCCTTTATTGATCCTCCTCATTACCATCTCAAATAATACGTTTGTCAGGCATGATTTCCCTTTTCATGGAGCCATGTTGACTTTGCTTGATTAAATTATGGATTTCTAAATGCGCTGCTATTACATCCTTTATAAGGACTCTAACATTTTCCAAATTACAAAAGTTAAGAGAACTGACACATAGTTATGAAAGGTTAGGGGGAGGGAATAGTGATGTGGAGACTTGGAGCAAGGAAGTTAGCTCCCAGGTAGGGAAAGACTCTAGGCAGGATGAGAGACAGGTTAGATGAGTGGGGGAGAAGGGAAATGTCCAGTCTGAGGGACTGAGCTGTGTCTATTTTAATGCCAGGAGTGTAGTAAATAAGGTGGATGAACTTAGGGCGTGGATTGCTGCTTGGGATTGTGATGTGGTGGCCATTACAGAGACTTGGATGTCTCAGGGACAGGACTGGGTACTACAGGTCCCGGGATTCAGATCCTTCAGAAAGGACAGTGGGGGAGGCAAAAGAGGTGGTGGAGTGGCACTGTTGATCAGGGACAGTGTCATGGCTGCAGAGAAGGTGGATACCGAGGAGGGAATGTCTACGGAGTCTCTGTGGGTGGAAGTTAGGAATAGCAAAGGGTCGGTGACGTTGCTGGGTGTATTCTATAGGCTGCCCAATAGTGACAGGGAAGTTGAGGTGCAGATAGGGAAACAGATACTGGAGAGATGTAGAAATAACAGAGTTGTTGTGATGGGAGACTTCAATTTCCCAAACATCGACTGGAATATCCCAAGGGTAAGGGGTTTGGATGGGGAGGAGTTTGTTAGGTGTGTTCAGGAGGGTTTCCTGACACAGCACGTGGACAAGCCTACGAGAGGAGAGGCTGTACTGGACCTGGTACTAGCTAATGAACCAGGACAGGTGATGGATCTCTCGGTAGGAGAGCATCTTGGGGATGGAGATCATAATTCTATCTCCTTCACCCTTGCATTGGAAAAGGATAGGATCAGGCAGGCTAGGAAGGTGTTTGTCTGGAATAAGGGGAAATATGAAGACATCAGGCAGATGTTGGGGCGAATAAACTGGAAGGAGGTGTTCTTGGGGAAAAGCACAGAAGGAAGGTGGCAGATATTCAAGGAATGCTTGTCTGGAGCTTTGCACGACAACGTTCCGGTGAGACAAGGAGGTTTTGGTAGGACGCGGGAACCGTGGTGCACGAAGGCTGTGGTGAACATAGTCAGGAAGAAAAGAAAGGTGTATAAAAGGTTCAAAGAGCTAGGAGATGTTGGGGATCTAGAGAAGTATAAGGCTTATAGAAGAGAGCTTAAAAAGGAAATTAGGAGAGCCAGAAGGGGTCATGAGAAGGCCTTGGCTGGTAGGATTAAGGAGAATCCCAAGGCCTTCTACAAATATGTGAAAAGTAAAAGGATGAGAAGAGAAGGGATAGGACCTATAAAAGGTGAAGGGGGAAAAGTCTGTATGGAACCGGAAGAAATGGCAGAGGTGCTTAATGAGTACTTTGCCTCAGTATTCACGGTGGAAAGTGATCTGGGAGGATGCACTACAAGTTTGCGGCAGACTGAAAAGATTGAGTATGTAGATATTAAGGAAGCGGATGTGTTAGAACTTTTAAATGCTATCAAGATAGACAAGTCTCCGGGACCAGATGGGATGTACCCCAGGTTATTGTGGGAGGTGAGGGATGTCATTGCAGAGCCCCTGGCGATGATCTTTGCGTCGTCGATGGAGACGGGAGAGGTTCCGGAGGATTGGAGGATTGCGGATGTGGTCCCTATTTTCAAGAAAGGGAACAGGGATAGTCCTGGAAATTACCGACCGGTGAGTCTGACCTCAGTGGTTGGTAAGCTGATGGAGAGGCTTCTGAGGGGCAAGATTTACGAGCATTTGGAGAAGTTTAGGTTGATTAGAAATAGTCAACATGGTTTTGTAAAAGGCAGGTCGTGCCTTACGAGCTTAATTGAGTTCTTCGAAAATGTGACTGAACACATTGACGAAGGAAGAGCAGTGGACGTGGTGTACATGGACTTCAGCAAGGCATTTGACAAGGTCCCACATGCAAGACTTCTTGAGAAGGTGAGAGGCCATGGGATCCAAGGGGCTTTGGCCTTGTGGATCCAGAACTGGCTTGCCTGCAGAAGGCAGAGGGTGGTTGTGGATGGCTCTTTTTCTGCATGGAGGTCGGTCACCAGTGGAGTGCCCCAGGGATCTGTTCTAGGACCCTTGCTGTTTGTCATTTTCATAAATGACCTGGATGAGGAAGTGGAGGGATGGGTGAGTAAGTTCGCCGATGACACGAAGGTCGGTGGTGTTGTGGATGGTCTGGAGGGATGTCAGAAGTTGCAGCATGACATCGACAGGATGCAAGACTGGGCGGAGAAGTGGCAGATGGACTTCAACGCGGATAAATGTGTTGTGGTCCATTTTGGCAGATCCAACGGGATGAATGAGTACACTATCAAAGGTAGGAGTCTTAGCTGTGTGGAAGAGCAGAGGGATCTTGGGGTCCGGGTCCATAAGACTCTCAAATCGGCCTCCCTGGTGGAGGATGTGGTTAAGAAAGCTTACGGTGTACTGGCCTTCATTCATCGAGGGATTGAGTTCAGGAGTCAGGAGGTAATGCTGCAGCTTTATAGGACCCTTGTCAGACCACACTTGGAGTACTGTGCGCAGTTCTGGTCGCCTCACTATAGGAAGGACGTGGAAGCTATTGAAAGGGTGCAGAGGAGATTTACAAGGATGTTGCCTGGATTGGGAGACATGCCTTATGAAGACAGGTTGAGGGAGCTGGGACTGTTCTCCCTGGAGAGACGAAGGTTGAGAGGCGACCTGATAGAGGTTTACAAGATGTTGAGAGGAATAGATAGGGTGGACTGTCAGAGACTATTTCCCAGGGCTGAAATGGTCGCGACGAGAGGGCACAGATTTAAGGTGCAGGGAAGCAAGTACAGAGGGGATGCTAGGGGAAAGTTTTTCACTCAGAGGGTGGTGAGTGAATGGAATCAGCTGCCGTCGGTGGTGGTCGAGGCGAACTCGCTGGGGTCTTTTAAAAGACTTCTGGATGAGTATATGGGATCCAATGGGATTGGGGGTAATAGATAGGTCTATGGCTGGGTAGGTTTTGATGTGTTCAGCACAACTTGTGGGCTGAAGGGCCTGTTTGTGCTGTAGTGTTCTATGTTCTATGTTCTATACTTGTTTTTGTCTCTCTCCCTTTTCAAACATGGGTGTTACATTGGCAGTTTTCCAGTCCTCTGGGACTTTTCCAGAATTTATAGGTTCTTGGAAGATTACCATGGAATCATAGAATCCTACAGTGCAAAAAAAAGCCATCAGGTCCATTGAGCCACCAACTCTAGAAAGAGCATTCCACCAGTCACACCCTTCTGCCATATCCCTGCAATTCCATGCAATTACCATGGACAATCCACCTAACCTGCACATCCTTTGACCGTGAGATAAAATCAAAGCTCCCGGAGGAATTCCACACAGACAAAGGAGAATGTGCAAACTCCACACAGACAGTCATCCAAGGTCCAAATTCAACCTGGGTCCCTGGCACTGTGAGGCAGCAGTGCTAACTACTGCTGTCCATACTACCAGTGCATCCTCTAGCTCTGTACCTACTTTCTTTAATGTTCTAGGATGAAATCCATTGAGTCCAGGGACTTATCAGCCTTTAGCCCCATTATTTTTAGTGTTTTTGTTAAATATTTTTGAACCAAGAAGTGTTTCCCAATGGATCAGTTCAGTTTTTTAGCATGTTTATCAGTTACTTGGATAAAGAAAATAGTAAGTTTTTCATCCAAGTTTGCTGTTAACAGCAAGTTAGGAGCCATAGTAAACTGTGTAAGTGGAAGAGGTTAAAAAGCGATGTAGTCTGGTTAAATGAATGGGCAAAACTGTGGTAGATGGTGTGCTATAATGAACTCTGAGTCCATCTATTTTAGATCCAAAAAAGAAAATTCAAACTATTTTCTTCAGGGTAATAAGACAATAGGACTGTGGGAAGTATTTGGGCATCCCTGCACATAAAACACTAAAAGCTGGTGCACAAGCACAGACAATAATCAAAAAGGTTAATGGAATTTTAGTTTTTATTCAAGATGGTTGAAATGAAAAGGGGAGGAAACTATTCTTCAATTATACAGCTTCTCAAGTGGAGCATTCGGTTTTGCGTATTACACCTCAGGAAAGATTAACTTCGGAAGCTTAAACAGTTTTCTGAGGTCAGTTTGCATATATTTGTCCAAAATATCTTGCGCTGAAAAGGTCAAGAAGTGATCTCATTAAGGCGTTTAAAATGATAGGTGGAGTTTCCTTTGGAGGGAAATGCAGAACAATGGAACGGAATCTGAGTTCCCACTGCTTTCCATCTCCTGCACTCCCTACCTCCGCCCCCACTGATGGCTATGAATGCTGGGCATTGGCAGCTTTTGCAACCAAAATTTTTGTTTCATGAGTGGATTAGGCAATCTAGAGAAAGGACAGGTGAACTGAATTAAGTGACAGATTAACCATGATTGAACTGAACAACAGATGAGAGTTAAGGGGCTGAATGGCCTTCTCCTGTTCTTATGTGCCTTTAAGCTGCTTGGTTCTATCTGGGTGAATTGCTGGTCACCAATTTTGAAGTGTGCTTGAACTTTGAGGTGGGTGGCCCAATCCATGGGTGGCCATGGATGCAAAGTTTCTTTTTCGTAAATTTTCATTTGGCTTCTGCATCATGTTGGAATAGCAGCGGGAAGTTACCAAATGAAAATTGCCTATTCTGAGCAGAAACTCAATATTTGGCTATAGCCAGAAGAGTAATTGTCTAAACTAGATTTATGGAGCTTTTCCCAAAATCGCCATTTGTTGAATGAAATATTTTGGAACACCCAGATTAATGTCACCTAGTCACTTTTTGTGGTCAGGGCCTTCCTGTGCCTATTGTTCTCACTGTAGGGAATTTGTTTCCGTACATTTATAAATTGAAACAATTTGCATTCATATAACACCTTTCACGATCACAGGACATCCCAAAGCACTCAGTAATTTTTGAAGTTTAGTCAGTGTAATGTAAGAAACGTGACAGCCAATTTGCACACAGCAAGATCCCACAAACAGCAATGAGATAACAACCAGATTATCTGGTCTTTTGCTGAGGGATAAACATCCACCAACCCAGCAGAGAGAACATCCTTCCACTTATTCAAGGTAGTAATTTTTATGTCTGGCTGAGAGGGCAGTTCAGGAAATCAGTTTAATGTCCCGTTCAAAAGATAGTGGCTGGGATACTCTATCCGAGTTTGTGGATGGGATCATCTAGTCCCGCTGCTGTGAATAGAGATTTGGCCGAGTGCCAAATTCTCCATTTGTTGGCAGCAATGGTGGGGCATGCGAGACTGGAGAATTCCAGCCAATATCTCCGACTGTGCAGCAATCCATTGGAATAAATTTTTATATCTCTGGAGTGGGAGCGGAATCTACATTCCTCAACTCAAAGATGACAGTGCTACCACTCAGTCAAATGGCCCAGACAATACTGCACCCACATTGATTCTCAGGTATTTGGTTGATTTGCAGAGAGGAAGTTCTCAAGTTCACTGCACAACATGAAAGATACCAGAGCGAATTCACTGAATGTATCCCTGGATCAGACACAGCACTGAATGCATTATTACATAAAAAGTATGATGGAAATGCAAGTTGTAGCGGATGGGAAGTTAAATGTGAGGAATTTTCTCTGTAATTCTAACCTTACCAATTCAGCTTGGCTTGTAATGGAAAGTTGGAACAGAAGGAGCTTATTTTCTGATAGATGTTCCAGTGTCATAAAACTAAAGCCCTTTAATCTATAATACAAATCTGAAATTTCGGTTCTACGTTAAGATTAAATTGCAATAATTCAGGAAGATTTTCAATGCTGATTCTGGGGAGGGGGGGCACTTTGGGTAAATGTAACACTTAACTGCATTCCTGTATTTAACCTGATTAACATCTACAGAACACAAACTGAAGGTATATCATGTCACTTGTAAATGCAATGTGTTCCCAAGTTCATTTATAATTAAAAGCTATTCCATGGAATACTCCTCAGTTGGAAGACAGTGACTGCTGTTGTATTATTTGTGGTTTTACTGCTGCCATTGTGGTGAGCCGTATGGTGCAGGGTCTTAGTTAATTCTTTCACTGCTGATTTTCTGTTTAACAATCTAAAGTAACAATCTACAAAAACTTCAGTAATTTAAGCAATTTCACAGTAACTTCACTGCAGTATTAATGTAACCTTTACTTGTTACTAATGAATAAACTTTAAAACTTTTAAATCATTTGTTTCAAAACATGAAGCTGTCCAGTTACTCCTGGGCACGTGTTTCATGTGTATGTGTGTGTTTTTGTTTATGTGCACTTGAGAATTTGAGTGCGTTTCAGGACTGATGTGTATTTTTTTGTACGTGTCTGTATGTTTGTGATTTTTTTTATTCTTTCATGGGATTTGGGCATCACTAATTGGGCCAGGATTTACTGTCCTAACTACCTTCCACTTCACTGCACTGAAGTCTGGACTCACGTATAGGCCAGACTAGGTAAGGATGGCAAATGTTCCTGAAGGACATTAGGGAACCAGATGGATTTTTACAACTATCAATGATATGTCACCATTACTGAGGCTAGTTTTATAATTTCAGATTTAATACTGACTGAATTTAAATACTAGCAGTTGCCATTGTGGGATTTGAACCTGTTTCTGTATCTGTATCCACAGATCTGTGTTTGTATGAGTGTTTTTGTTTGGTTTTTAGAGTCTGTGCTTGAGTGTGAGTGTTTGCATGCAGATGTGCGTGCATGAACATTTGAGCTATGTATGAGTGTGTGTGTATATGTATTTGCGTATGTGTTTAAGTGCCTGTGTGTGAATTTTTCTGAGTGTTTGAGCGGGTTTTTCTTGATCTTGTTCGTCCCACCCTCACTGCCAGTGAGAATACAGAATTTGGCAATCATCCAAAACTCCATGCACGACAGCAGCACTGGAAAATCCCAAAACAGATGAGATTGAAAATTTCCAGTGTTTATTATGAGTGTGTCTGGGTATTTGTATGTGAATGCTTGTGACAGGGAGACCTGGGAATGGCGGCTAGAAAGAGAATCAGGAATGGGGTATTCGGGTGAATGAGGGTTTGTAAGTATGTGCATGAGTGATAATGTGTAAGTACTTGTATGCACAGCAATCAATGTGTTAGTATGACCATATGTGCATGTGTCTGTGTTGTGTGTTCATGTGCATGAGTGCATTTGTTTGTGTAAGAGTGTTAATATATGTGTCTGAGTGTTTGTTTATGTGCATGTATGAGAATTTGTGTGAATGCTTGGAGTTTCAAGTATATTTTTCAAGCACTGTCTCTAGCAGTTTGGGGAATCAGCGATTTATGTTTCTCATCATCACAGTGGACCTCCTTATCCTGTACTCCATCACATCACTCGGCACTGCCACAAAATGCCATGGAGAGAGCTGCTCTGCAATCCACAAATTGCAGGGCAGACAGGAACAGGCAGGAATCAGCTCTGAAATCATGTAGGCCTCCGGGAGTGGAGAGGGGCATGGAAAAAATGGCTGTTGGAGAGAGAGGGGGAGACGGGAGAGAGAGTGTGATACTGGAAAGTGGGAGTTTGTGTCAGAGAGAAATATCTTACTGCAAATGGATGAGTGAAACCTGGTTCTTTACTGTTGGCAAAAGATAACTAGACAACAAAGGACAATAATTCTCAGTAGAAACTGCAAGTGGGAAGTGTGCAGGATTAGAACAGAAAGCAATCAGGCTGTGGAATACTGCATCACATGAAGGCATTTAGGCCAAACTCTCTCCAAACTATGGCCCGTGGACCACATTTGGCCCATAGTGGGCTACATCCGGATCGTAGTTTGGAGACCAAAGGCTGGATTCTCGCCTCATAATGGAAGTATCAATTAGATTGTGAAATGTTGAATTTAGGCTTGGGTTTCTGCGTGACTTAAAGAAAGTCTGACCCACACACTTCTGTGTCTTGCAATACCTGCCCCAAGTGTGACTTTGCCTGCATTTTTGTCTTTCCACAGAGCATTGGGTTTGCAGTTCACTTTGCAACCTGTGTGAGGAGTGTGGATGAGGGAATGGGCCGGTTAATAAATCAGAGTGGAATTTTCATCTTCGAATGGAGGTTCGAATCAAGTCTTGAAACCCCGAACTTAGTTTTTTTTGGCTGGAAAAACAATTGTCCTCTCCTTCCCAAACCCACTCAATTTTTAGATGGCATTTGGCAATTGGAAAGGCCTCAGCTGCAAAATGCATGTGCACCTCTTCTGAAAACAGTTTCCTGATTGTGAGGGTCACAGAAAAATTGTATTTCTTCCTGAACACTACCTGTGTTGGTATGGCTACTGTAAACCCTGAGAAAATGCACCTCCTTTAGCATTTTTGATCATGAGGGAAAGCCTGCTGAGGAGTTGGGAATATTCGAAGAAATGTAAAATGTTTTGACACTTTTGAATCTCATTATTAGATGCTGCATTGTAATATAGATGTGTTTTAATGAAGTGATTCATCACAGAGACCTCTCCTGCAAAGGTATGATGACCCTTACATTAACCAGCATTATCTAACTGTTGTCATGTATCATAGTACTTCTCCAATTTTCAATTGATTAATAACACAAAAAAGTACTGTCGACTTCTGCTGCCACGTCCAGTGCTGTGATTTGAATTAACTGACAGCTCCAGCTAAAAAAAAGTGTTTGAAAGCTGAAAAAAATTTCTATGCCTGCTTGTCTCCATTGATTGACAGTCTTTCTGCTTTGAAATGGAAATGGGATACCATTCTGTTCTATCCATTTCATGCAATGTAGTTGGAAACTTTTATTACAGCTGGACCAATATGAATGTTTGGCTTGGTTTCAAAAGCTTTTAATGTTTTCAGCTCAGAAAGGTAACCTAACTATCCAAGAAGAATTGAAATGTTTAAGAGGCTGTAATAAAAGAATACCCTTCTGATTTGGTTTCTTCTTTATATTCAAACCTAATAGGGACTTAAAAGATTACATTTTTTGCACTATAGTAAGATTGTGCCCATGGAAAGTTGTCAAAAAGCTGTCCAACTATCAAGAAACTGTTAAAGATTTATCCAGCTATCAAGGAACTGCCTAGCTGTCAAGAAAGAGCTATGCAGCTGTTGAACCTGAGTAATTGTTTGTGTATATGTTTGTGCATGTATGTGTGAGTGTGTACATCATATGTGTGTTTGTATATGTACATGTATGTATCTGTGACTTCGTGAATGTGTGTGCTTGTATGTATGAATTTGCTTATGAGAGTGTTACTGTGTGTTTGTGTATATAATTGTACATTTGAACATGATGTGTTTGTGTGTCTGTGTTGTGTATGAATATGTGTATGTGTGTGTGTTTATGAGTATGTGAGGTGAGAATTGGGCTTGGCTACACTGGGCTGTACAACCAACTCTCAGGCTGGAATATTCAGCTTTCATGGAGAATACTGTATCAGAAGCCCACATCAGAAAGCTAGGCACCCTGAATGTCTCAATCTCTGAGCAGTGACAGGCTGTAGTTCCTGATATCTCCTTCTGCCATGTAAGAGCAGCATTGCATCAGAAAACCTGAGGCTGCCATGAGACTCAACTCCTTCAGGGGGAGAGGAAAGGGGTGGATATTTGGGAGGATTTAAGAAGCTGCAGCTGTTCCAATTACCTTTTAAGCCTCTTTGGCATATGTTTCTGAATTTATTATTTTATATCAGATGATTGGTTTGGATTAAGGCCACTAGTAACCAAATTTAATCACAAAAGTACTCAATTTCAAATGTCATTGATTGCTGTGTATAAGTTGACCTTCGAAGTATCCTTCCAAAAACATACACATTGAGTATAAACTGTGAAATCCAGTGTGATGCAGGAGAACCAATTTGTGTTCATCATTCACCACATGCTCTCTGTGGACATGTCTTAAAATCCCATACATCTTCTCAGCAACTTATAGCCTGTTTGATCCCACGTGCCAATATATAAGACGGATATAACTCTAAGCATGCAACTCTATGCTGAGAAATTGAGGTAACTCCTCATGTGAATATTGCTCTAAAGATGGGGAGCTTGGCTCCTACCCTGAATATAGGCCTAAAATGCATTATGACTCTGAAAAAAATGAGTGTTTTTGTATACCTCAATTAATGGGTAGGATTGAAAGCTGGGGAGTAAACATCACAGGAGTATTTATTCACTTGTCATTTCAAGATCTGAAGAAGAATGGATTTTGATTGTGATCATGTCCATTGAAGATTGATGAAATAGCTCATCAATTCTGTTCTTCATTTCTCTGCCCGAAGGTAGATCTGGCCAGGAAGAACACAGCCTCCCCCACAGATCATGTGAAGATGCCAGTGTTGGACTGGAGTGTGCACAGTAAGAGTTCTCACAACACCAGGTTAAAATCCAACAGGTTTATTTGGAATCACGAGTTTTTGGAGCACTACTCCTTCATCGGGTAGGGTAAGCATGGTGGCATGCTGGTTAGCACTGCTGCTTCACAATGCCAGGTTCAATTCCCAGCTTGGGTTACTGTCTGTGTGGAGTTTGCAAGTTCTCCCCATGTCTGCATGGGTTTCCTCTGGATTCTCTGGTTTGCTTCCACAGTCCAAAGATGTCCTGGTTAAGTGCATTGGCCATGCTAAATTCTCCTTCATTATACCGAACAGGCGCTGGAGTGCAGGGAAGGGACTGTGTGTGATTCACACAAGAGAGGAACCTGAACTCAGCATGGTCATTTGACCTTAGTGCTACATTCAAATGGACGGGATTTTTGCAGGTCCAAGCGCTTTAACCAGAAACATGGGAGTCACAAATTTCTACCCTTCACTCTTGAAGGACAGATAAGATCTATTTAAATGTGGTGACTTTTTTTTAATTCCTAACTTTTTAAAACTGAAAAAACAGGCAGTAAAATTTAAAAACTCTGCTGAATGTCTTTAGTTGACTGGTATAGGTTATCCTCTGAGTAGTTTTAATAGAGGCCCCTGTCTATATTTACCAAGGATTATCATTGTGAATGTTTGCCTGAGTTTCAAAAGCTACAATTATCACAGCAAAAGGTTCGGAATACAGTTGATTGACAGGTTAAATAAGCTATTAAAAGGTAACTGTCTGACTGTAGGATCTGAAAAGCATTTTTTTAATAAAGGATTAACCACTTAAGATGATTTAAAAGCTTTGAATGGATTTCAAGGAAAGGATAATGGCAGCAGGAGGACTTTAGGTCACTGTGAAAGTCAAATAGAGGATCTTGTCTGATGTTTTGAGCGTATGTTGCCCACCGAAAAAATGTTTATTTACAATTCTATTTAAGAAAATCTGAACTAGTGTCAGCCTGTGGGAATTTCACAGTAACTTCATTGCAGTGTTAATGTAAACTTTTCTTGTGACTAATAAATAAACTTTTTAAAATGGGGATCTAAAGATCTTATGAGACATTGAAACAAAGGAGTCGATTTTACCATTTTGATTCAATGTGCTGAATCTGGGCATGATTCAGAGCCGACTTGGAAAACTGTTCTCAGGCCTCCATATGCATTCACCCTGAAAAAAAGTCCCGGGTCTGAATCATGCTGTGGGTGGGGCTTATTGCGCCCGAAACATTACAACTCTGAAGCTTTGAAGCATGCGCAGTGAAAAAATTGAAATACATACCCCTGTCACATCGCTCCTGGGCTGCAATAAGTAGATAAAGCTATCCTCTGCTTCTCCCCACCCTATCCCCCAACAATCACTTGCAGAGCAGTAGGCTACCCCCTGCCCCTGCCCTCCCCCCACTTGCCTTCCATCACATAACCATCTAATCTCCATCCCTTCTCCCAGAGACCAGACTTCCAATCCCTCCCTCTCCCCAGCACCAGAGAACGACCAGGCCTCTCCGCACCAGAGAGAGATCTGGCTTTCCTCCTCCCTCCCCCTACACAAGAGAATGAACTGGCCTCCCTCCACCCACACCCACCAGGGATACATGTGACCCACCACCTCCCACCTCCACCCCCGTCCCCCCATCCCTACATCAGAGAATGATCTAACCTGCCTCTCATTCCTCCCCACCATAGAACTGAGTCAGAGAGCCAAAGAAGAACTTACCTCTTCTTTGCTGAGCATGTCAGTTCACGCCATATCTGGACAGGCAAATGCAATGGTAAAAGGGGAAGTGCTGGTAAAGTTGGGTGAGCAACCCATTAATTCAATTTAAATGCATGCATTTAATACAATGTTGCACCCAGTTCGGATCGCAGCCATTTTCAGGTCTTGGTAAAGTATGTATCTGTGCGGACGTGGGCGTGGATCGTGTTAATGGCCTCACACCCAACTTTACCAAATTTTTGCACCCAAAAACAGGTGCAGCACAATGGTAAAATCAGGCCCAAAATGTCACTGTACAAAGAACACATTGGGCCCTTCACAAAGAGAACATTTGCAGAGCATTGCAGAGTAGTGGAAGATATTATAGGGTTGCCAACCATCAAAATGACTTAGACTCTCCATGGATTAAAGGATAATCATTTGGACACAACTGTGATCAAAAGCCAGGGAAAAGAATCACAGGGCATATGTTGTACTATATTTCATTTTCTCTGAATATTTGTGTTATCACTGTTATAGTAATAATAAAATTATTCGAGGGGTGGAGGGGTGAGGAGAAAAAATTGTTGAACTGATCAGGGCAGTTGAAAATGGGACATCATGTGATGAAACCTCCAGGAATACATCCAAGCAGAGGTAGCAACTGCAGGAGGATAGCAAGTGAGAAAGCAAAAGAAAACAGTCTGACAGGTGTTATGAAGCTAAAGGGAAAGAATGGGAAAGAGGTAGCAGATTGCAATTCCACTCCTGAGGTGGAAAGTCAAACACTGAGCATTTTCAAAACTAAAGCCCTCAGGTTTTTGGACACTAAGAGAATCAATTGATATGGGGAACGAGTAGAGAAGTGATGTTGAGGTCGAGGATTAGCTTTGGTCGTGTTGAATGGCGGAGCATTGGGGAAGGGTACAGGAATCCTGTTCATAGTTTTTTTTTTATGGTCTTGTGGTTTTATATTCTGAACTTCAAAAGAGAATTCCTAAGAGTGGTAGCTGAAGTTTGGCATCCAGCAAAGAAACAGGAAGGGAACAGGAAATAAGGAAAGAGGAAAAAACAAGAACTGGTGAGGCAAGCTAAATGAGGACCCTTCCATCCATAATTACATCAAAACCCTATCCCACAACCACAACCACCGCACCACCACCCCCCCCCCCCCCCCCCCCCACCCCCCCACCACCCCCCAATCCTTGCAGGCAATGCATCTTTGGCACATGGAACCCCTCTCCCCTATCTATCCTCGCCACCTGGTCCTCCCTGCTCCGAAGTGAGCAACACCCTGCTATGGTGTCTCAAGTGCCCCACTTTCTTAAGGCCCCATTCCTTGGCAGTGCTAATCTGGCACTTCTCCAGCACACTGACAGTATCAGCGGACAGTGCCAGGGCACTTTCCAACCACATCTCTAATCATCCAGAGGCTACAATGGTCTCCTGGCCCCTGGCATGGTCATTATGTCTAGCCAGAGAATTTAACAATGGTCGGGAGAACATCTTTTTGAGGGCCACTTGCACTGTAATGTCTGAATTGTGTCAGCTGCTTGAATCGGTTAAAACCAGCCTCCTGTAAAGGTATGCTGTTTAGGAAGAACATCCCTTTTAAAATAAAGGAACTCACACTGTACACCTGTGCATTCTATGAAAGAGTTCAGTATTGAAAATAATTTCCTTAAAAATGATGCGAGAATGAAAGGTTGCATTTTTGAAAAAGCACTTCGGAGTTAATAGATAGATAATCATAATCCTTTGTCTGAAACGACCACAAGCTGCTGCTCATGGAGTTGTAAAGTTAATGGGGCGCGAAGTGGGATGTGAACAAAACACTCCAAAAATTTTCAAAGCAACAGAGAGAAGACTGGTCACACAACACCCATCCTGCAGGACACCCCTGACCTGAATCCTTTCAGCCCAGCCTAGAACCTCCACCTCTGGTTGTTGCTCTGCCCATGCAGAAGATGTGTGCTGAGTGGGACTCACCTCCTTTTGCCCCCTCAGAGTCTATTGCGCCTGGTCCCACTTTTAGGGAGCTGTGGTAACTGGCGTCTGGGTGACTTGGAGAAGGGGAGGGGTTGGGGAAATTAAGGGGAGCATACTGAGAGGCCACTGCATTTGACTTTAATCTGCCTGATGAAACTACAATGAATGCAAAACAGTCTGGATCAAGTTCTTGTCCTTTCTGGGTGAGATCATAGAATCATAAAGCAGAAGGAGGCCATTTGGCCTATTGAGCCTGCACTGACCACAATCCCACCCAGGCCCTATCCCCCTAATCCCATATATTTACCCTGCTAGTCTCTCCGACACTACTAAGGGCAATTTAGCATGGCTTATCAACCTAACCTGCACATATTTGGAATTGATCAGGCCAGGTGGAACAGACTTGGAGCATTGGAAACTGTTTCATGTCCAACTCAAATCCTGTTTCAGTTCTTTTGCCAAATTCACCAGTCAAACAAAATTTGCACCCGAGGGTGAGTGGGGCTGGAGAATCACCCCAAGGGCCCTCTTCCAACTGAAGAACACTGTGCTACTGCCTCTGGTAGTTCTGTCCTGCCGGTGGAATAAAAAATACTCAGAGATGGTGATTCTGGGACACTAGGATGTAAAGTATGATCCGATGGGTATGACCATGTCAGGTATTGCTTGGTTAGTCTGTGAGACAACTCTTCTGATTTTGGCGTTAGTGTCTGGGATGACAAGGATAGTGCCTGGATGGGACTGTTGCCAGTGCAGGCTTGATAGGCTGAATGGCCATCTTCTGCATTGCAGGGTTTCTATAATTCTATATTAACGAGGAGGAACTTTCCAAGTCAAAGGCAGCATCTGCCTTTACATGTCTGAATACGGGAGGTTGATGCGAGACAAGCTCTCTGATTTGATTCTTAGTATATGCTATCTTAGACATTTGGTACAACTGTGAAATTTTATGAGCATTTGAGAGAGTACTTAAGAGTTAACCACATTACAATGGTCTGAAGTCACATCCAGGCCAGACAGGGTATGGATGGCAGATTTCCTTCCCTAGAGGGCACTGAAGAACCTGATGAATTTTTATCATAAAGTGACTACTAAATTTTATACCAGATTTATTTAGTTTACTAATATAAGTTCCCCATATACTGTAGTTCAATTTAATCCATGTCTCCACATGATTATTCCAACTATCTGAAATACTTGTTCAATAACATATTTTGCTACAGTTCCAGCAAAAAGCAAATTCTTTAATCATCTTCAACACCTCAATTTGATCACTTGCAAAATGGTCTATGCAAGCTACGCTCATAATAAACATTTCCAGCCCTACTGCCATTCTGATGAATCTTTGCTGTGTCTATTCCAAAATACATCCTTTGAAACAAGGTGCCAAGTACAGACCCGTTCCTCCAGACTACAATTTATTTTTAAATGCTGGTTTTAACCTGAGGTGCAGGTTGTGCAGAATGTGACATGTTCCTTCACAGGCAGGATGAAGAAAATAAATAGTGGCTAGAGGAATTGAACAGTTGTTTCCGCTCAGCAGTTTCACAGGATTTAATTCCTCCCAAGTCGGCATTTCCACTTTCTCAGCTGCTGACTTATTATTAACTTGTTTCCTTTGATAATATTATCATCAGCTGACCATAATCTATCGCTCTTATCGAGCACAATAAGCATTTTGGATCTTGAGGTATCCTAAACACTTTGACAAGTGGCTTATGAAGCTACTTCTGAAGTTATGAGCACCTTGCAATGGGTAAAATAACTCCATTTAACCACCTGCTCACAACAGTACTCCAGACTCCAAAATGTTTGCCATACCTGTCAGTCTACTTTGATGTTTTACACTTTAGCACTCTCACAACTGCTCTGACCAAAGCTGCACATCTCCGTGCAAAGCATGGGGTACGACATAAGTGTTCAGTGCCAGGTTATGCACCATTATAACCCTCATGAACTTCAGCTCATCCAGAACTTTATTTCCGGACTCATTCAACTCATCATCCTGTGTTCGCTGACCTACCTTGGTTCCCAGTTCAGAAATGCCTCAAATTTTATGTTCTGATCCTTATGTTTGAATCTTCCCATACCCTCATTATCTCCAGAGCAAGTTCTCCAAACTTACCACTTTCTATGATCTCTGAACTCTGATTTCACTCTTGTGCATCTCTGATGCATTTTAATCATCAGCCTCTGTGCTTTGCCATGTCTCTCTCCTTCTTTGAGATGCTTTTTAAAATCCATCTTTTTAACCAAAGATTGGTTATCTCTCCCTCAGTGTCTTGGTTCAGATTTGGTCTTGCCACATTGCTGTGAAATGTCTTGGTATGTTTTACTATGTAAAGCTGTATATAATAGCAAATTGCTGCAGAATTCACTGCAGATTTCTCACCCCTCTCCCTCTTTCAGGGTGTTTTCTTTAATTGCCCAAAGGTTTGCTCCCAGCTTAAAACACAAACATTTACTGAATACCTTCCTTCTGGGGCAAAAAGTGGGTGTGATAAGAATAACTCGCATTTTTCCAAACCTGATCTATGTGCTAGTCTCATTTTCCATACATACAGGCACATTCACGATCTGACTCAAGAGCAGCTTCTTCCCTGCTGCCATCAGACCTTTGGATGGATTTACCTTTGCATTAAGTTAATCTTTCACTACACCCTAGCTATGACTGTAACATTACATTCTGCATTCCCTCCTTTCCTTCTCAATGAAAAGTATACCTTGTCTGTATAGCGCATAAGAAACCATACTTTTTGCTGTATGCTAATACGTGTGACAATAATAAATCAAATGAAATCAAATCCAAATGTCCCAAAATCTGGAAGCGCACAGTTAACATAGAATTTGAGTGATCAGAAACTTAATAAAGACTGATTAAGTCAGTTCTAAAATTCACTTGTTTTTAAATTGAAAGGAGTCCCTAAAGTACACGATGCATGTCAGCCATAGCCCAAATGTTACTACTGTGACTTATGAGTCTCAAAGCTGTGGGTTAAAGTCCTGCTCCAGAATCCCAACACTAACATTTCAGCTGACACTCCAGTGCATTTTCAATTGCGGTATTTTCTTGTTCATTTTCAGGTTCATCTAGTGAGCTCTCTCTGGCAGTTGCACTAGATTCTGATCAAAGTCAGCTTTGGCTTCTTCCACTGTACCTCCACATTCATAGACTAGCAGATCGCCCACAGTAGCTTCCACTCTAGGCAGATCACTGACCATCTTATGTTGTTTATGTTACTCTTCTGGAGGCGTAGATGCCAAATGGCACGCGCAACCAAATGGCAACCAGAATGTAGTTAGAAATCTGCTGCTTTTATCTAGCTTCAATACTTTTCATTGAGAAGGAAAGTAACTATCTTTCATATCCCACGGTAAACAAAGAACTTTGTCTTGACAAGTTGTGGTAAAATCTTTTCAATGATTGGCATGGGGTAATGAGATCATAAAATGCCTACAGTGCAGAAGGGGGCCATTTGGCCCATCAAGTCCACACTGACAACAGCCCTGCCTAGGCTCTATCCCCATAACCTCACATATTTATCCTGTTAGTCCTCCTGACACTCAGGGGCAATTTAGCACGGCCAATCAATCTCACCTGCACATCTTTGGACTGTGGGAGGAAATTGAAGCACCTGGAGGAAATCTACATGGACACTGGGAGAATGTGCAAATTCCACACAGATCCAAGTCAGGAATTGAACCCGGATCCCTGGCACTGTGAGGCAGCAGTGCGAACCATTGTGCCACCATGCCGCCTAAGATCTCTTCAATGATTTATTTAGACCTTTTGGGTCTAAGCATTCTCCAGGTTAGTTCACTACTACCATGCTGCTAACCCAATCTGTAGAAATTGTCACTTTCTTTATTGTTCCCTTATTTTCCAGCTTTTCTAGCTTGCTTTTTTAGGCTGAACTTGAGGGCAACTGGAAATTTTCAATGACAAATGCTAAAATGGTCTCACACTCATCTATTTCCAGGTGATATTTTCCAGGATAATATCCAAATTCTATAAATACATCTTTGTACTCCTCTGGGATCTGTTCAGTGGTTTAGTGCGGTGATACATTGGGCCACAGCAGGCTAAAGTCACAGTCTGCTGGAATCACAACAGAACAACGTTCTGGAAAACTTCGCTGAGATCTCCATGCTGGCTGCAGTTACCTGGAACCTGCAGTGAAAGAGACACGGTCGTCCGTGTCAGGGAGATGTGTCGGGTCCAGGAAGCAGGGAGTGATGTGTCGGGTCTGGGGAGGTGGGGGTGATATGGAGAGAGGGATACTGTGTTATTGGGTTTGGGGAGGTACAATATGTCAGGTCCGGGGAAGTAGGAGAATGATTTGTTGGGTCTGGAAAAGTGGCAGGGTGATGTGTTATTGGGTCTCGGGAGGTGGTGGAGGCGTCATCAGGTTCAAGGTAGTAGGGAGTGATGTGTCAGTGTGCCATCTGTGGGGGTCGCAGAGTCAAGACCGCATGGGAATTGAGTTGGAGAGATAGGATCAAGTCAGGTCTGGGATTAGGAAGTATGCGGAAATGGGGAGGGGGTGGTGGCCATTCTATAGAGTTGAGTTAGGAGGTTAGAGGACTGTTGGGTCTGCTCCTGAGTTAATGAGCATGTTGGATCATCTCTCTGGGATGATGTTAGGTCGTTCCTGTGGGGAGGGGGTGCAGCAGAGATGAATGGGAAGTTGGGTCAGGTTGAATTGGCTCCTGAGGGCGAGGAGAAGGGGGTGTTGCAGGGGGAGGAGGCAGTAGGTTGGGGTGGAGAGGCTGGAACCACTCCCTGGGGTTGGTGGGGTTTGGATCCACATTGAAAAGTGAGTCAGGGTGGGATCTGAAGATGAGCGTGCCAGGTCTAGGGTAGGTGTGACAGGGCAGTGAGAGTCTCACCTGCAGTTTGGGAGTGGGGTTCATGGGAACAGAGAATACATTCCATGGAACTAGGGATCGGGGCCTGGGGAGAATCCCATGTGGATGATCAGGGTAAGGGGTTGAGAATACTTTGAGGATTGATCAGTCAGGCAACATCCGGAGTGTGGGAGGAGTGTAATGTATGGACCTCAGTTCTGGATGTTTAAAATAATTACAATGAAGTTAAAAGTGAATTAATTTCTTCTAATTCTAAAAGAGTTGATGGTGTAAAACTGGCAGAACCATCCAAACATAATGATTTAAATCACTTTGTTGGATGATTCTCAGGCCACAGAAGTTCTGTGGAAGGGATTCTCTATCCCCATGAACCCCATTCCCAAACTGCAGGTCAGACTCATGCTGCCCTGTCACCCCTATCCTAGACCTGGCACACTCACCTCCAGATCCCATCCTGACTCACTTTTCAATGTGGATCCAAACCCACTAACCCCAGGGAGTGGCCAAGCCCTCCCCACCCCAACTTGGGACTCCTCCCCGTGCAACATTTCCTCTCCTCCCCTCGTCCTCTGGAGCCAATTCAACCTGACCCAAACTTCCATTCATCTCTGCTTCACCCCCCCTCTCCATAGGAACGACCCAACATCAGCCCAGAGAGATGACCCAACACCCTCATTAACACTGGAGCAGACCCAACAGCTCCCTAATGTCTTGACTAACTTTGCTTGGACATGTGCAGTATAAAACCTTAGCTGAGAACCCCTAAGAAGGATTCCCCATCGCATCTTTGAGCTACTCCCCAAATCCGACCATTATGATCCAGGAAGTTAAGGGGTACTGTAAATCTCCTTTGGCATGTTTAAGGTGACTAATCCAAGCTTTAGGCTTTCTCCATCTGAGTCACAGAACCACTACAGTGAAGAAAGCCACCATTTGGCCCACTACATCTGCACCAACTCTGCAAAAAAGCATCATGTCTTAGGATCATTCCCTGTCTTTTTCCTATACTTGTGTACATTGACACAATGCTCTCCTGAATGCTTCAATTGAACCTGCCTCCATCGCACTTCCAGGCAGTGAATTCCAGACCTGAACCACTTGTTTCAACAAGTTTTTCTTCACATCATATTTGCTTCTTTAGGAAATCACCTTAAATCCGGGCCTTCTTGTTCTTGATCCTTTTACAATAGGGAACAGTTTTTCTGCATTATCTATTCTATCCAGCCCCATACAATTTTGAAAATGATAAATGACATCTGCTTACCATCTGTGGTCTGGAACTCTAAATCTTCATTCTTACTGTTGTATTGGGCTCTCAAGCTAATTCGTCCACTTTATATGAATATCTTGCTATCATATAGCTTACTTTTGAAGGCTTCATTTTGGATCAGAATGTAGAGCCACTTTGCACAAGTCTGTGAAGGTCATGACATCGTTGTATGATGCACCAGTGTCAATCTGTTTACTTGATGCTCTCTGTACTTTTCATTCTAGCAGTCACAAAACTGATGGAACCCACCTGTTGTACAGTGTACAGTAATTCATCAGACCCTTTGGCTGATATCTGCCCAGTGGCCATCTGTTCAGGCTCATTTCAATTTTTTCTAGCCAAACACTTGTGTGCAAAATGATTCATCTTCTTGCATCTATATCACTGCCTTCCCCAAGCTGGACAAACCTTTTTTCCTTGGTGTGACATCCTCCACTCTATTTGCTTCTAGCTTTTTGTCTATAATCCTTGTGCTCTTTCAGCCCAGGATTTTATCTGCGTAGAGTAAAGCCCAGTTTGTTCTGCTATGCATATTCTCCAGCTGATTTACAATCTCAGCGCTGCTACATGTTGACCGCTTTCCTGAGAGTAGTTTCTCTTCTCCCAACGTCTGTGCTCCCACTAAGGGATCTTTTATGCCAAAGACAATCTTATCTTTAATGAGATACCCCCACTCACTCTTTAATTGTCTGAATTCATAGGGTTCTGTGAGCTGTATAAATGCAATCACATATTGATTGACAGACTCTTTTTCACCTTGAGCCCTAATGTTGAACATTTACCTTTCATTAGTTACATTCACTGTTCAAAGCATGCTTTCAAGGATTTCAAAATTTCTGAAGTCTGTTTTTTTCTGTTCTTCAGAGATTTAGGGTGGAATACAATTTATAGCAATCTTTTTGCAACAGTTTTAAAAATGTTACTACTTGGATTGATTACTTCTTGTTAATGAAACCTGTGTAATCTTGTAGTCTTGGCATTGCGAGTGGAAAACCTGTCAGTTCAGCCACATATTACCTTTCACTTCAACATAAATTGAGAGAGGAAAATTCACACTCAGTGATTCACTGCAGCCTGTTTCTTTTGTTTGCTTTTCTTTTTAGGTGGCTTTTGGAGGCACATTTGGCAAGTTTCAGCAGTTCTGAATATGTCCATGTTTCTTTAGTCACTGTGCTTTTCAATATTCAGTCTCAGCTCCACATCTGACAAGATGTTATGAGCTCAAATAACTGCTTATTGCACCCCGTCTTTATTAGAACAGAATGCAACATGGCTGTTTCCAATCAGTGCTGCATAGTGGAAGTCACATGACCACAATAAGCCTGGTAGGACTTTTAACACAAATCTATATTTTAATTCAAACAGCCCACTCACTCCCACATCCACCTCAAAGAGTACTCCCCACCCAAACCAAGCTCACTTGTGCTCTGCTCCCAGATTTACCTTCCCTTTCATCCTTTCATATATCCGATTGTTGTTAGTGCAGAGTATTTATCAAAGGTCTTCTGAAAAATCTCATACAAATTGTCATACGGCTTATGAGAAACCACAAAGAAATCAAGACGGTTGGTCAAGAAGACCTAATTCTTCTGAATCCTTATTGATGATGTTAATTAAGCTATTAGAGAGATACAGGTCATAATTTATACCATCTCACCTGCCGTAGGAATCGGAGTGGGCAACGGGTGGATCATGGAAAGTTTATTCACCTCAGGCAGGAATTTAAGTTTTCGAGACGAGTCAGTACTTAAAATCCCATCCAGTGTCTCCATGTTTGCATCTGATAATTGTGTCAATTATTTTACTCTGGATAAAGGACTATTGGGTCTGTATTTAATTGAAAACTTCTTTTAGAACATGGATCTTACACTGACCTGTTTTCAATGTACTGGTGCCTCCCTGGTGTCCATGACTCCTTTGTGATGTATTCTCAGTGTCTCTGATCTTCTTCAGAAATCTACGATACACACCATCTAATCTTTGGATTTATTTGTTTTGAGCCATTTTAACTTTCCATAAGGCTTCCATCTCAGTTATAATCAAACTCATTAATTTTGTCATGTTGCTTGTGCTTTCCCTTGTGCCTACCTGGAGAAAGTAGTCATCCAGGGTATTTACTTTGCTGTGCTCTTCTTCTGTTTCAAGGCTATTTGCATCTTTTTTAGCTCTTGCTTCTACTTTGACTGCCCTCGTACAATTGAAATGCTGAACATAGTTTCTTCCTGAGTCCCTTAGCAAGCAATTAGGGCAGCAAATTGTATGTTGGCTTTTAATACAAAGGGGTTGGAGGCAATATTCCCTATAAGCTGTGCGGCTGCAAAACAAAGCCCCTCACATAGTCAATGTGCAAACCAGATCCTTTAAGTTACCAAATGCAGCCATGCAAATAATTAAAAGGGCTACGCATCTAAATAAAATCATCCTCACACTCGAAAAGAAAGTAGGGGGAGGCATTGGTTGGACAATAAGATTAAGGAAGCTTTTCTGCCATCTTTAGAACTTTAGTGAACTGATACATCTGGATAACTGTGTGCAATCTTGCTACCCTTATCTGAATATGGATAAAATTATCTGAGAAACTGACTGACTTCTCTGAGGAGAGGTTGAGCAGGTTGAGCTTATGTTCTCTGGATCTTTGAAAATTGAGAGAGGATGTTATTGAAATTTCTAAGATTGTAAAGGGTCTTGACAGGGTTGATGCTGAGAGAGAACACAGAACTATGGGACATTTGGCTGGATTTTCAATCTCAAGGTGGATATCTGGAGTCAGGGCAATTCCTGGCTCGGCCTCCCCACCTTGGGAAAAAGTTCCCACAAGAGGTGGGACCTTCATTCCCACTGGAGGGGTAAGATAGGGATTGCAGGTGCAAGTGGAGTTTGGCCAGCTGACCTGGGGAAGAGGTCAGAGTCAGTCATAGTGGGTGTCACCACTGAGATAGGCCTGTTAAACAGTCCTATCTCAGTGCTATGGGACTTCATCCCAGTTAAAATAAAAAGAGGAAGGCCTTCAACCTCTCATTCCACCCCCCCTCCCCGCCGACTCCCACAAACTCCCCATGCATATCACTTTATGCCCACTGTCACACTTCATGTCCCCAATGTCAAGGTATACTCCATCTACAAATCATCATGGCTCCTCCTGCTCCTATATCAACATACATCTCTCCACATGGCCTCTTATGCCATCTATGTCATGTCATGAACCCCCTCTCCTCCTCATTCCAATCCCCCTGGAACCTCATGCCCCTAATGCCAATCAGTAGCATTTCTGAACCTATTGACCATGCCTATTCTATACATTGCATAGAATCAATGAATGCTATAATGACAATGGCAAATGAAACAAAACTTTTTTTTAATACTCTGTCAAAAAAATCACCAAGCAATAGAAACGTCACCCATCCAGGTCCTTTAATGTATCAATAAAGGCAAAGTCACCATAGTTCCAGACAACCGTGGGCTGCTCCCGTCTTTGAGGGGAAGAGCTGATGATGGTGACTTAGCCTGAGGATCACCACACCTCAGCAAGGGGCAAAGTTGAGAAGATGTGCCTTCATGAATAATCTGAGCCAATACAGAAATTTATCCCATGCTGTTGGTATTTGTTTATATTACATATTAATGATTCGGAAGATGAAACTGAATATATTATTTCCACATTTGCAAATGATACAAAGTTGGATGGGGGAAGTGAGCTGTGAGGAGGACGCAAAGATGCTTCAGTTTGATTTGGAAAGACTGTGTGTATGGGCAAATGCATGGCAGATGCAATGTAATGTGTATTAATGTGAGGTTATCCACTTTGGTAGCAATAATAGGAAGACATATTATTACTTGTATGGGTGTCAATTGAGAAAGGTGGATACTCAGCGAGAGCTTGGTGTCCTTGTGCATCAGTTGCTGAAAGTAAACGTGCAGGTACAGCAGGCAATAAAGGAGGCAAATGGTATGTTGACCTTCATTGTGAGAGGATTTGAGTATAAATGTAGGGATGTTTTGCTGCAATTGTTGGTGATGACACATCTGGAGTATTGTGTGCAGTTTTGGTGTCCTTATCTGAGAAAGGCTGTCCTTGCTATAGAGGAAGTGCAACAAAGGTTTACCAGGCTGACTTCTGGGATGGCAAGTCTGTCATATGAGGAGAGTTAATTAGGATTACATTCACTGGAGTTTAGAGAAACGGGGTGTCATAAAAACTTATAATATTCTAACAGGGCTCATAGAATCATAGAAACCCTACAGTACAGAAACAGGCCATCTGGATCATCCAGTCTGCACCGACCACAATCCCATGCAGGCCTTACTCCCATATCCCTACACATTTACGCGCTAATCCCTCTAACCTATGCATCTCACGACTCTAAAGACAATTTTTAACACGGCCAATCAACCTAACCCGCACATTTTTCAACTATGGGAAGATACCGAAGCACCTGGAAAAAACCCATGCAGACATGAGGGTTAGAAGGATAGATTCAGAAAGAATGTTCCCAATGGTGGTGAGTCCGGAACTAGGGGTCATAGTTTGAGGATAAGGATAAACCTTTTAGAAGTGAGATAAGGAGAAATTTCTTCATCCAGAGAGTGGTGATGTGTGGAATTCATTACCACAGAGAGTAGCTGAGGCCAAAACATGTGATTTCAAAACATTAGATGTAGTTCTTGTGGATAAAGAGAACTATCCACAAGATAGTTGGATGTAGATTGACAGCTTTGGCTCTCTGATCTATGCTGTCACTTTCACAACACTTATTTATACAATGGTAAGTGATTTTGAGGTCCTGGTGTTTCTGTTATTTTGCAGGCTGGCTGGACAGCTGGTTTGTAATGTAGAATAACACATAGAAACATAGGAGCTAGAAGCAAGAGTAAGTTATTCAGCTCTTTGAGCTGCTCCACCACTTATTTTGATGATGGCTAATCATCAAACAGCATGGTGATAGGAAGAGAAATCAGGATATTCATAAAAGAATCACAGAATTCTACAATGCAGAGGGAGGCCATTCAGTCCATCAAGTCTGCATCAAACATAATCCCCCCCAGGCCTAATCTCATAACTTCATGCATTTACCCTGGCTAGTCCCCTGACATTAAGGGGCAACTTGACATGGCAAATCCACCTAACCCACACATCTTTGGACTGTGGGAGGGAACCAGAGCGCCCCGAGAAAACACAAGCAGACATGGGGAGAATGTGCATACTTCGCACAGACAATGACCCAAGTGGGAATTGAACCTGGGTCCCTGGTGCTATGTGACAGCAATGATAACCACTGTATCACCATGCTGTTCGATGATTAGCCATCATCAAAATAAATGGTGGAGCAGCTCAAAGAGCTGAATAACTTACTCTTGCTTCTAGCTCCTATGTTTCTATGTGTTATTCTACATTACAAACCAGCTGTCCAGCCAGCCTGCAAAATAACTGAAACACGAGGACCTCAAAATCACTTACCATTGTGTAAATAAGTGTTGTGAAAGTGACAGCATAGATCAGAGAGCCAAAGCTGTCAATCTAACAATGTTTTCTCTTGGGTTCAAGTAGTTTAGAACTCTAATATATGTCTGGGATCTAAGCCAAACATATATAATTGCAAATCTTTGAAATTCTCTACCACAAAGGGTTGCGGACATTCAGTTACTCAATATATTCAGAAATAGTTAGATTTTTGCACCCTGAGGTATTCAACTGATTTGGGCAGGTGTCTAGAGATAGAAGATCAGTCACAATTTTACTGAATGGGAAAAGATGTTGGTTAGGCCACAGTTGAGGTAGCGCATTATAGGATAGACAGTCAAGTCAAGGAAAAGGTGCAGTGATAATTCATTGGAAAGATTCAAGAAATGAAGGAATCTAGTTGCAAAAAAATTGAATAGATAAAGTTAATGGGGATTAGTAGAGGGATTCAAAGTAATTTTTAACTGTAAATAGGCTCGCTAATAGAAAGTGGGAGAATGTAAGGTAAAGTCACCATTGTCCCAGATGATCATAAGCTGCCCTGCCCTTTGAGAGGAAGAGCTGACTGGCAATGATTTAACCTGAGGATTACCATACCTAAGGTGAGGGACAAGGTTGAGAAGTAAGGCCTTCATCAACAACCTGAACCAGTGGAGGAATTGAACACATGCTGTTGGTGTCTCTCTATATCACTGATCAGCTGCTCAGCCAAGTGAGCTAATCCAAATGAACCACGAGGGCCTGTTAGGAAGAGACTATCATTCAACTCTTGAATCAGGGCTTGAATGTATCAATTTAGGTTGCACTGCAGTTGAGGACTGAAAGAGTGCTGCACTGTTTGAGGTGTTAAACCAGTCTGCTCTCTGGGGTTGATGTAGAAGATACCATTATTCCGAAGAACTACAGAAGAACTATCCTTAGAATCTCAGACGATATTTATCCCTCAACCAGCATCACCAAAACAGGTTATCTGGTCTTTGCACATTTGGTTGTTGTATGAGCTTGCTGTGTGTAAGTTAAGTGCTGTGATTCCTACATTATAACAGTGATTATATTTTAAAAGCATTTTATTGATTGCAAGGTGCTTTGAAATATCTGGAGTTCAGGAAAAACACAAAATGAATGCCAGTCTTTTCTTTCATTCCTCACCAGCTGTTGCCATGACAGCACACGGTGAGCAGTCATTCTCTCTGCTTTTCATCTGTCTGTATTAGCTCATAATTCAAGGGTGGGAGCGGTTGGTGCAGACTCAATGGGCCAAATGGCCTCCTTCCACACTGAAGCGATTCTATGAAGAGGTTGTTGGGGAACTATAAAACTATATGACACTACAGCACATGTCATTTAAATGTAATGATCCATATAATATGACATTTTTAAACTATCGCCAAATAGGAAGGTGCTACTTCTGACTAGAAGTTTAACAGATACTGCTGTGATTTACCAATGAGGGGCTGGGATTTTATACCCCCCCACCCCCACCCCACCGACCCCCAGCACATATAGCGGGCCATTTATATCTCCATTCAGTTCAGCAAGGCTGTGATACCCTGCTAGAAGGGAGGTCAGCAAAAAACCTGGACCACCTTTCCATCCTACACATTTCTCGGTTGGCCAAGAAGGGTGCAGTAATGATCTGCAAAGCATTTACCCTTTAATGATGGAAAATTTGATGGAGCTAAAATTATGTAAGATAGTTAACGTTAATTGAACATTTTATAAATGTGCCTGATTACAATGAACATGCACTGCCCAGATGTAATGCAATCGAGACAAGCTAAAGTGTGCTGCTGTTTTATTCCACTCCTGTTGTACTGTAAACTCAGCTGGCATCTTTGAATAGATTCCACATTAGCAGGATGTTGTCGTGCTTAGTTTAATTACACCTTTACCAAACTATCTGTGAAAACCGTATCATCCGATTATATTCATTAGCAATACATTATCCTCAGTTAGAGGTGCTCCCACAGTGATGCGACTGGTGCCTGTGTGTGGCGAAGCTCCATTTGCTAGCGTGGCACTTTAATCATTTTCAACTAGGAGCTAAATGAACCTCCAGCTAAGTACTCCAACTTCATTTGAAACATCTCATTCCTCTGTTTCATCGACACCTCCAGCACAATCAATAACTGTCACCTCCCTTGTTTCCATTTCATGTACTCACAAAATTAATCAGAAGCTACATGCCATCGACTTACGTCCATGAATTCTACATTCGCCTTGGGACCTGTTCTCTCACGGAGGATCTTAATAGCCACTGGAATCTTCACCGTCTCCCCCTCTGGGACCCAGATGCCCTGATGAAGATGGAAAACATCATCACAGAGAAACACTTCTGCACAAACAAACCGCTCCCGCCACAAATGGCTCCGGCTGGGGGAGCTTTCCTCAGCTGCCAGAAGTTAACAACAACAAAAGGGATCTATGAGGGGAATAGATTTAGACAGATCAGTCCACATTAAGAAGAATTGACCATGTGTGTGGTGCTTAGGTCTTGCATCATAATTTTAGAAGGCAGCTTGAGGCAAAGGGAATTGTAAAGTCACGGGAAACTGTTAATACTTCCAGATAAGAGCTAATGCTCTGAGTTATTATGACAGAGCACATCAGCGCTACTCACTTTGTAGACTGTCCCAAATGCACCAGAACCAAGAATCTTGATTCGTTTCAGTTCAGTTTCTTTGAGGATCCGAAGCTGTGCCTGATTAGGTGCAGCACCGCTGGGGGTTAGAGGTTCCACCAACTGAAAACATAAAGAAAAGGATAATAGAAATTGCGTGAGGGAGTAAGTGGCACATTCAACAATGCTGCCCTTTGGAACTTGAGTTCTAACTCTGCTACAGGCCAATATGATGTAACTTTGATGGCAACTAACATGTCCTAAATTACATGAACAGAACCATTTTTGTTGCCTGGGCTGGAGAGTTATGAAGAGAGATCGGATAGACTGGGCCAAAAACCGAAAATGCTGGAAAATCTCAGCCGGTCTGACAGTATCAGTGGAGAGAGAATAGAGCCAAAGTTTCACGTCAGGATGACTCTTTGAAGAATTGTCTTGACTTGAAACATGAGCTCTATTCTCTCTCCACTGATACTGTCAGACCGGCTGAGATTTTCCAGCATTTTCTGTTTTTGTTTCAGATTCCTGCATCCACAGTATTTTGCCTCTATATGTGGATAGATTATTTGTTTTCCTGGGAGCAGAGGACACTGTGGGAGTCATGATTGAGATATATAAAATTATAAGGAACACAGATAGCAAAGACAGGAAGAAACCTTCTCCCCTCGGTGGAAGGATCAATGACTTGGGGGCATAGATTTAAGATAAGGGGCAGCAGGTTTGAAGGGAATGTGAGGGAAAACATTTTCACCTAAAGGGAGTCTGGAATTCACTGCCTTAAAGTGAATATTCGAGAAATATTGAGATATTCACTTATGATCCCAAAGCCCTCAAGGTTTTGGGCCGAATTCTAGAAACTGGAATTAGAATAGGTAAGTGGTTTGTCTTTAACTGGCACAGATGCCCCCTCCTCTGAATTTTAACAGGAGAGAAGTGTGTAAATGGAAGAACCAAGTATTCTAAAGCATTACAGGCACAACTCTACAATGCAGAGAAAACAACTTCCCTTTATATTGTGCCTTTGACAAGTAAAGCACAAACATAGGAAGTTTCGTAAGTATGTGGAATGAATGGATACCGAACCTTGGAAGATGACATTAGAAGTGTGGCAGAAAGCTTGGTCAGCAGGGTTTATTTTAATGAATGTCTTAAAGGAGGAAATGAAGCAGTAGAAGTGAATAGGGGAAGGAATTTCAAAGCATGGATTGTGCAGGGTTTGACCCCACAAAGTGACAGGTAGAGTTCAGATCTATGAGAATACCCATGACAACATCTTTACTTGGAGGACATAAGTGAAGTTAAATTACACGTTCAGTCACACAAAAGAGGTGATAGTAGATGGAGGCTGGTTGGGCTCTGTACATGGAAGACACAGACTGTCCGGACTGGGGGTAGAGGTGTGGAAAGATTGGACATCCATGGCAAAGAGGAGACCATTAGGGTCAAGAAAATTGGAACTGTTCGAGATATGGGGGGCATCGGAAGAGTCACAGATATAAATGGGAAGAGGCTGTACGGAGGGCATAATGGATATTATTTGTGGTATTAATATTATCAAAAAATGTGTCATAATACAAACTGACTTAAGCTACAAATTTCTAAATAGGCTGAGTCTGCCAGGTGCAACACTACTTATCTCATGATTGCAACCATGATGTGCAGTGCTGCCTTGAACTGGCTTGACTAAAGACAATGGGTTAAAATCAAAGCCTTGTTGACTTGTATCGAAGTACGTGCAATATGTGGTAGGTCTGAGGGCAAATGGTTCTTTGGTGACACTGTATAAGTTCTGAAGCTGGGATGAGGGTGACATGGGCTATGTATAGTCTGCCTTCTACTGCTCTCCACTTCATCAAGTTAGTGTTGATCAAGGAATAGCCTATATTCAAAGCCTAAATAATCAAAGGCAGAGAAACAAAAAACAAAGAACAAAAAACAACGCAGCATGGGAAACAGGCCCTTTGGCCCAACGAGCCCATGCTACCATTTTAGCAGCGTGAGTTCCCTCTTCCATCCATGACCGTAGTCTGTGTTTATGGAAATCCACATTGGAAACCAGATTGGGGAGACAATTTAGGGATAATTTGTTTCACCAATCAGCCTAAGAGCACACCTTTGGGGTGAGAGAAAACCAGAGTACCTGGAGAAAACCCGCAAACTCCCTCAGATACTGGCCCAAATCCATGTATCTGCACAGCAAACAGACAGTCACTGAACTGTCGTGTTGCCCATCACCAGTTCAAGCATACACTAGTGATGTGAAGCACTAGGCTACTCTCGAAAAATCCAAGAGCAGCCCTCGCACAACCCATCGCGTGTGTGCCCCTTGTTGGACAACAAGGCAGACCAAAGCACCTGTGGAATAAAAGAGAAAAACATCAATAACATGCACATCTTATGCACACATTCAAGGGAATCCTCAGAAGTTCAAAAGTAAAGCAAATGAGCCAGAAAGTATGTTGGAAGGTCTGTAGGAATCAATTGATTCCCAGGAACATCCCAAGGCTCTTGATCCCTATTCAAGAGCTTTATTGTTTCCTGATTATCTGATGGAGAATTAGCTAATTATGAACGATCTTCTTTAAATTCAGATTTGCAATAGTAAGGATCTGAGCTGCTAATATGGCCTTCGGAACTCCTTGCAGTGTTGCCTGTCTTTAACAGGACCTTCTCAAAGTCAGGAATACAGTCGCCTGCACCACAGCTCTCCCCCATGAGCCACAGTTCAGGAATACACTCCTCCGCCTATATAATTTCTGGTGGTTGATGGAGAGGAAGGCTCTGGTTGCCAGGGTGACCAGGGTCACATGGTATTCACAGCTGAGTGCTATGCTGGGTCACCATGCTGGGTGGCAGATGAGTGAGCTGGATGATGCCCCACGAGCTCACAGAGCACACGGGGGCGGACATTGAGAGAGTGGCCAATGCCATCCAAGACCTTAGAACGGTCATGCTCAGACCTGAAGTCACATGTCTTGAAGAAACGCAACTGTCCTATGGGATCCTGTCTGAGCATACCACTGCTTGGAAGGAATTTCACACTAGGCCGCAAGCCTAGACCTCACTTCCTGGGTCAGTCACCCCAAGCTTGAGCTGCCTCATAGAAATGCTTCTGTGCTCTTCGTCACTGCATGGAGGGGTTTCCTGAATGGGCCGTACTGCATACCTTCCACCACCATGTCCTTGTCCATCACCCAGATACACCTTGGCAGGCCCTGTTGTTATCCGATGGCAGAGGTCCCTCTATGGAGGGATCCTCCCCGACTATCTTGAGGACTTGGGGTGGAAGGTGGTGCAAGGTAGGTTGCACCAGTTCACGGGCTCCCAAGAGACATGCCATTTTTGCAATATTGTGGAGGCATGGACCATATCTACATTAAGTGTTATAGATGACCTTTTCAGTTTCCTTATAAATGTTCTATTGATGTTTTGTTTGCACTTCAGTCCCTTGCTCCTGACCTATGGACACTCGGTGCGAAGGGAAGCAGAGGACCTCCTTGTGAACCTGCTCCTGGGGTTGGCCAAACTTGCCCATAAACTGGTCCAGGCAGTGGATGACCAAGTGGTTTGTCCGACCTGACTGCCCTGGATGCAGCTGGGTGCTCTTGGAGAGGGAGCATGTGATATCCGAAGGCAATGTTGATGCCTTCAGTGCCTACTGGGCACTTCAGGGGCTGTGGTGTCGTATCAACCTTTTTAATCACATTTTAGTTTGATGTTTTAAGTTCCCTTTCTAGTTTGTCTTTTGCCTTCGGCGGTTCTCTTTTTTGGGAGATTCCCCTTGTAGCTTGGCCCTCAGTTAATTTAATTTAGTTTAATTGTTTAGTCAGAAAGATTGACTGCTAATTGATAGAATGACATCAAGTAACCTGTTACAGACTCAGGCTCAGCTAAGTCTCAGCATCTTGACTCAGCATTAGGGGCAAAGTGTACAAGAAACCAAAGTCAATTTTCTAACTCTTGAAACTGGCCAAAAAGTGTTGCATTTGCCGGAGAAAGCTTATTTCAATATTTCATTATTCATCTTCGCCATTTAAAAAAAATTTACACAGTATCCTCTCTGAAAACAAAATGGCTTGTGCAAAATAGATTCTTTTAGTCCATTTTACCTCCGTTTCCAAAAACCGTCGCATGGCCCGTTTCTTCTTGATGCGCTTCCTCCTCACGTACACAGCAAACACCAGGGCTAGAATGACCATGATGAAGAGCCCACCAATCACACCAGCAGCAATCAGAGGGGTCCTGCCAATCAAAACGAATGGGGGAACGGCAAGGGTCAGCAGGGGCAGTATCAGTGAGGGGAAAATGTGTTTTAAATGTTCACAGAAAGAGAACTGAAAGCGCATCCAATCACCCTCAACCAGTCATACAGTGCCGAAAACGGAGAACAAATTGTGCAGAGGAACCTGTAGAAATCTGACAGAAGTGCCCTGAGGGTCTCCCGGTCAATGTTATGTGAATAGTCACTGGGAGACATTAGAATTCCCAGCACGGAAACTCATCTGGGATACAGCAATTATCTTGTTAAAACACTTGGATCACTAGTAAAAAATCCAGAGGATGCCAGCTGGTGCCTTCTAATGCCATTTATCTATCACAGAAGATACTTTAATTATTAATCTTTGATCACCGGTTTATTTATTGGCTGAATTCTTTAGTTTCTTCAAAATGCAAACCCACACGCACACATAATAAGTACTAAAGGCAGTGAAGCTTTGATTTTCCAGGTTAAGGATTAGCATCTTTGCACTTGGGACCGGAGGGAGATGTTAGATTTGAGATAAGAGTTAAACGTATTTTTGTAATTATGACCGAATATGGCTTTAAAGGATTGTAGAAGAGAGAGAGAAAAAGCAGCAGAGCGTAGTTCTGTCTTGACAAATGAACAGTAATTATAATGAATGCTTCAACTCTTTCTGAAGGGTCTCCCTTCGATCTAAAAAAGCCCCTTGAGAAATCTGTATTAGGTAGATGAAGCAGGGCCGGTGTGAAACAGGGCTGTAAAGGAATGCACCACCTCCAGTCATGCAAATCCCACTTGCTCACAAAGTCAAGCTCATCAGATTCTGTTTTTAATTAGATATATCCATCATTGCAATCCAATTTTATTACCAGAGGGGGCAAAAAGGAAAGCATCCAAATTCAGACAACAAGAACAACAACAGAGGCAACAGGAATCAAAGCATCTACTACAAATGGTCCGTCAACAATTCATAAAGATCAGTGTAAAAATCTAGATTAGAAACAAAAATCAAAATAATATTTTTCTTTGTAATTCAAACTATATGTATTGACAAATAGTGCGCAGACCTCAGTCCAGACCCCATCATTTGCAATGCATTCTCTTCAGAGGAAATAAAAGAGAGAAGCATTTCTAATTTCTAATTTCAATGTAGAAATTAGCAGGAAGATGAGATAAGAAGCAGATTCCTGAGTGTCTAGTCAAAACAGAGGGTGAGTGGGCTGTGAGAGATTGAGGGGAAAGGTATGGATGGCAGCAAAGAGTTGATGCAGCATCATAAATATTCCATTTTTGAAACCACAATTAAAACATACTTTTAAAAGATGAATAATCAATTGCATGCTCACAGATTCTTCTCTACATTTGGCTACTTCACATAATATTAACTCTTCAGTTGTGAACATGCATTTCACTGTTTATGATTAAGCAGGTGAGATCAGAAACCACATCAACAAGTAAACAGATTAGAAGCATTGGTCCAGGGGGAGAATGATTAATACACAGGCCTGTGTGGAGGGCAGATCATTAATAGACTAGTCTGTATAGAGAAAGAATCATTAATGGACTGGACTGTCTGGAGAGAGAATCATTAATAGTCTGGGCTGTCTGGACTGAAGATAATTAATGGGCTGGCCTGTCTGATGGAAGGATCATTAACATAGTGGTCTGTCATTGGCAAGGTGGTACCATGCTGGTATTGTCACTAGAATAGTAATCCAGAGACCTGGGATAATGTTCTGGGGACCAAGTTTGAGTCCCACCATGACAGACGGCAAAATTTAAATTCAATAAAAATCTGGAATTAAAAGTCTAATGGTGATCATGAAACCACTGCCAATTGTCGTAAGAACCCATGTGGTTCATTAATATCGCTTAGGGATGGGAATCTACCCTCCTTACCTGGTCTGACCTTCATGTGACTGGATGGTAGATCAATAATGCACTGGGCTGTCTGGAGAGAGGACCATTAATGGACTGCTCTGTCTAGTGGGCTGTTGACATAAGGCCATCAGGATCATTAATACACAGGCCTGTCTGGAGTGAATATTATAAATGAATAGGCCAGTCCAGTCAGAGGATCATTAACAGGCTGACCAGTCTGGTCAGTGGATCATTAATACACAGGCCTGTTATGACAGAGAATCAATAATATACTGGCCTGCCTGGACAAAGGATCATTAGCAGACAACTGTCTGGTCAGTGGCTTAGTAATAGAGTGACCTGCCTAGACAAAGATTCATTAATAGACTAGCCTGTTTGATTAGAGGATCATTGATTGACTAGCCTGTCTGGTTAGTAGATTAGGAATAAACAGGCCTGTATAGACAGAGATCAATGGATTGACACATCTGGAGAGAGGTTAATTAACAAACTGGCCTGTCTGGAAGGTGGGTCAGTAATAGACTGGCCTGTCTGGAAGGTGGGTCAGTAATAGACTGGTCCGTCCGGGAGGTGGGTCAGTGATAGACTGGCCTGTCCGGGAGGTGGGTCAGTGATAGACTGGCCTGTCGGGGAGGTGGGTCAGTGATAGACTGGCCTGTCCGGGAGGTGGGTCAGTGATAGACTGGCCTGTCCGGGAGGTGGGTCAGTGATAGACTGGCCTGTCCGGGAGGTGGGTCAGTGATAGACTGGCCTGTCCGGGAGGTGGGTCAGTGATAGACTGGCCTGTCTGGGAGGTGGGTCAGTGATAGACTGGCCTGTCTGGGAGGTGGGTCAGTGATAGACTGGCCTGTCTGGGAGGTGGGTCAGTGATAGACTGGCCTGTCTGGGAGGTGGGTCAGTGATAGACTGGCCTGTCTGGGAGGTGGGTCAGTGATAGACTGGCCTGTCTGGGAGGGGAGTCAGTGATAGACTGGCCTGTCCGGGAGGTGGGTCAGTGATAGACTGGCCTGTCCGGGAGGTGGGTCAGTGATAGACTGGCCTGTCTGGGAGGTGGGTCAGTGATAGACTGGCCTGTCTGGGAGGGGGTCAGTGATAGACTGGCCTGTCTGGGAGGTGGGTCAGTGATAGACTGGCCTGTCTGGGAGGTGGGTCAGTGATAGACTGGCCTGTCTGGGAGGTGGGTCAGTGATAGACTGGCCTGTCTGGGAGGTGGGTCAGTGATAGACTGGCCTGTCTGGGAGGTGGGTCAGTGATAGACTGGCCTGTCTGGGAGGGGAGTCAGTGATAGACTGGCCTGTCTGGGAGGGGAGTCAGTGATAGACTGGCCTGTCTGGGAGGGGAGTCAGTGATAGACTGGCCTGTCTGGGAGGTGGGTCAGTGATAGACTGGCCTGTCTGGGAGGTGGGTCAGTGATAGACTGGCCTGTCTGAAGGGACTTTCCATTACCATGACATATCAAGCAGATGTTTCATTAATGGACTGGCCCATGGAGAGTGAAATCTGTCAGAAGTCTCAATAATGCTGTTGTGCCGTCAGTTTGTTTGGAACAGTTGGGATTCTCCAATAGAATGCCTGTTATCACCAATTTCACAGCAACTCTAAGTGACAGTGCACATTACCATGTCATATTTCCTGGCACAGAGCTGCAATTACTGTGACAAATATTTGATGTTTTAATGAGCCTCCACTAAGGAGGTTTACGATTAATCGAGTAAGCTGTGCACATTTCCATGCTTGTCATAGAGACACACTTGTTACTAGTTTATTATTTGGATAATTACGAACATCTTTCCTATTTCTTTCCTTTCTCCTGGAATAGTTGGAGTTCAGTTCTTGATGTGTCCATTGGCTTTCTATAGGTGGGCACTGCCTATGCTCAAAGTCGATGCTAAGAAAAACAGCTTCAACCACATGTGCACATTTATGCAGGAGGCTCACTGAAATAGCCAGTGTTGGAGTGAAGATGACAATTTTCTCAAATTTCCCCTGAATTGCTAGGAAATCCAGGGGAATATAGAAAGGACAGGGGAATTCAAAAATGTAATTACGTATCATTTTTCATATTCTTTGAATGCTTGTTTTTAATTAGTTGCTGGTCAGATGAAAAAAAGAATGTTTCACTCCTTCATCAAGAATCAACCAATTGGGTCATGACAATTTCTTTCCAATTGGATGTTACTGCATGATGGACATGTTAACCATCCAATAGCTGGAGGTTGGAAGCAAAGTTTGCAGACAGGGAAATAATTTAATCTGAGTTCAATGCTATATCACAGTGAGGGATATCATTGAATGCTTCAATATTTGGGATGTTTTGATGGGATAGGGAAACCCACATCCAGGATAGTATAATTTAAAAGACTGTTATGCTTTGGGACTGTGACATTAAGGCAAAATGAACAGGGTTGTGTGTCCTGTTCTAAAGTCTAAAGTCTGTGTTGATATTGCCCATATTGTTTTACTCAGAAAAAGGTCCAAGGTATTTATACTTGGAAGCAATGGTAGTTGCCTGTTGCTAACTGTAAGGTTCCAAAGTCCCAGAATGGTGCTGAGAAAGTTGTTTAAATTGTTTACTTCCGCGTAGAGAGTTGGGCTCTCAAGGGTAGAGAATCAACATTTCTACTTGAATTCAAAGATCATGTCATTATATTGCCATGACACTGGACTTTGAGAGGGAAAGGGTTTCTAATACATCCCTGGACAATCACATACACAGGCAAATTCCCACAGTATCAGGAGTGGCAGCAAGAGTGCGAGAGAGCTAAAGAAAGAGAGAGTCACTTGAAGCTGAAAGTCTCCACAGTTCACTTGGTGGAAAGGAAGTGGAAGCTTGCGCTTAGATTGGAAAGACTAACTTCATGAGACTTTGAAACAAAACTGGAGGATTTACCTAGCTCACGCTAGAGGAAGAATCTCCCTCTATCCACCATAGAGGTATCTGTGGCACTGTGTCCCTCACACTCTGCTCTCCCCATCATCTCCATCCTCCGTGTGTTTCTCTCCCTCACCATAAATATGAGTCCCTGCCCTGACATTAATTCTGGCACAGGTTGGCATTGGCACATCCCTCTCCCCAGGGGGGATATACTGACCTTTGCACTTTTGCGCCCCCAGAGTGATCCCCTCGACAGGTCCACATTTGGGTGAACCTGTTATAAATGTCGGTAATGTAGGAAAACTGCATAAGGGGGGGGCAAAAGCTGGCGAGAGTGATCTTTAATTAGATTTAAATTAATTAAAATGGAGATCGTGATCTCACCAGGTTTTGTTGGACCTTAAGCCCATGCCAGCGATCTCATGGACAGAGAATGCAGGCTCAAATTCCCAGGCTGAGAAAGGAAAAGAACAGAACAATTCCCAGGAAACTCAGCAGTTGAAAATCACCTTGGATTGGTTCCAGGACCGTGTAAAAATAAAGATGCAGGACAAGCAGTGTCCAGCACAGAGGATAATCATCTCCAATACAGGACACTTGATCACCTTGGTCAATAATGCTGTTAGTCTTTTGTTACAGTCAAAGTCTTAAAACATGTGACCTAGGGAGTGATTTTTCAGTGGTGCTTGTTCCAAAATTGAAAAACCCGCCTGAGGTCAACGGAACTTTGCAAGATCGGCCCCAACCCCCGCCCGTTATGATTCCTGTGGTGAGCAGGACAGGAAAATTACACCCCCCAACCTTGTGTCAGGCTTTCAGCTACTAAACAGGAATTTCACACTTCTTTGGGAAAGTTACCAGTTTCTACTGAGATCTTACAAGGACTCAAGTCAGAAAGTTGGCTACACGGGTCATTGACACAGATCTTCTCTCCACAATTTCTCAATTAACTACTCCATTAATTTTGCTGAGAACTGTAATCTTACACTTCAGACTGGAAGGTTAGGGGCAGGATTTTCCCAGCCCACTGCACGATTCAAGCAGTCCAGTGAGCTGGGAAATGACAGCAAGAGGCCAAAAGTGGGAATCATGACCAGCATCTGGCTAGTTGCATTCTTTGGATGTAATCAGCCATGTGCTGGGGAACAGTGAGAGGCTAATTACATAATGGAAATTAGCATTCATCATTCTGGCTCGCTAAAATTTCTGATCCTGCAAGTGAAGGTCACACCAGTGGAGATCACATATAATCCCTAGCAATGAGGATTACGCATGATGGCCTTGCTTGTGGGGCCAGAAAATATTGAGGCCCACCCGGAAGTAAGCGGTGGCAGGGCGGTGGTTGCCCTTTGTGCAGTGCCAGCCTAGGATCTGGCAGTACTAGTCCAACAGTCTGCAACTGCTCATTGGGCAGCGTGGCACTGCCAGCACTAGGCAATGCCAAAAGGGGGGGTCCTGAGGAGGCAGGGTCAGACCAGGGTAGGGAGGAAGGAGGAGAGAGAACTCTGCATGGGGGGGTAGCGTCTAGTGATGGTGTCAGGGTTTGAAGGCGGGGTCCAGCCATTGGAAGCAGTGGACGGTCAGGGTTTGGAGGCTGGATCCGGCTACCAGGAAGCTGGTCATGGAATTGGGGGGAACGGACCGGGGCGGTGCTGGGGATGGTCGGGGCCAGCGATCGGGAAGCCAGCAATGGGGAGATCAGTGCATGCGTATTGGCCCCCTCAGCATACTGATGCTGGCATTTCCTGCAGGATTTGGTTCCAACCCCACTCTCACAAGGAAAAGAGATTTCCATTTATAAAACAACTCATTGCTTATTTCAGAAATGTCTGACCAGACTTCACATATAATGAGTTAGCTCCTTACCTCCCATACAAACAATTTTTATTATTAACTATTATTTAGTTGCCAAACTCCCTCCGAGAGTCAGCAAAGATGTGTAAGACCAAATGGCTTCCTTTTGTGTATTATGACTGCCTAATTCCATAATATAGCAGTTAGCTATAGAGTGATAGATGCGGAAACAATCCCAGTGGCCCATTGTGACTATCCAATTAGTTCCGTACCCCTTCCCTGCTGTTTTCCACCGTCCAACAATTTATTTTCCTTTTCCAGTAATACATCCAATTGCCTTTTGAAAGTTACCTCTGCATCTGCTATCTTTGGCCTTTCAGTTAGTGCATTCCACATCATAGAAACTCACTGCATAAGAGATTTCTCCTCAGGAGAAACTGCCTGACAATTTTTTGCCAGTCACTTTATGTCCTGTGGTTACCAAGCCCACTGCAAATGGAACGCTTTTCCTTTTGCTACCTAAATCTCTCATAATTAACAGCAACTGAAGGCAATTGTGGAAAAAGTTCGTGACTGAGAACTTGCATTCATTTGAATAGGAGAGGGCGAATGAGAAGACTGAACAAAATCCTTTAGATACACAAATGAGTCAAAGTAAAAAAAGCTTAGAGTAATAGAGATCAATGTGAGGAAATAGGAGGGTGATTTTGAGAATGGTTTAAACAGAACAGAGAGGCAGAGGCCAACAATTAATTATTTCCTTGCAACTGATTGTCAGTTTTAACAAATACCTTTATATTAAAATGAATTTGTTTCATGCTGTTACCGTGTTAGCACAGTAGAGACAGCTTCATGGAGCTGCAAATTGATTAAAACTGATTGTGATGTATGGGCCAACAGTTTGCTGGGCCACGTGACAGATCCGTTTGTATCTTGGGTAAGAGGGAGGGCAATCAGCCTTGCAAAATATGGCACAAACTTTTTAAACGATGCCCTCAGCATCAATGAAGAAAATTCCAGGTTGCACGCTATTCGCAATAAGAACTGGGATTTTAATCGCTCCCAAATGTATTCAGCACAAGGAAAAGCTGTTAAGCTGAATTAACATCTATTGTTTTTGTCACAACTACATCAGTGCCAGAGGAATCCTATCTTCAGCAGAATTGCAGGTGTGTAGAGCAATCATTCATATCTGTTCTTCGTTCATCACTGTAGGACTGCTGACCCAGTGCATATTAAGGTAGTCTTGAATCTGTCTCAGATGCTTTAATTCCCTTGCAATGACACAAGTGTTAATTCAGTCGTGGAATTTGCATGGAGAGGGGAGAGGAAAGGTCAGCAAGCTGGGCGAGATACTGGAGAGCAGCACAGGTAATTAAAGCAAACTCTGATTGCCAAGGATCTTGCTCACTCTCCACAGCAGAAATGTCACTCGGTAAATATCAGATCCCCTGTTTTCCATTTAACCAGACGTGTGTAAGCAACTCTCAAAGTTGAGACCAGGAGGGCAGGCCCGAGCAGTTAACCCCAAGCAATTAGTGAAACACTTCAGATTCTATTAATGCAGCTTTCCAGATTGATATAGAAATGCTTGTAGAGTAAAAATAGAGCAAACAGGCAGAGACCTAGTCCATCCCATTGATTACACCTCATCAAATTCTCATTCTTGTGACAGGGTGATTAGAAGGTTAATTTGATGATTTAAAAGGAATCATCGCTGAAAGACTTTAATTTTCATTACTTATTCATCACTTCATTTCATAATCCTATGAGACATAAAACGAGGGGTTGGGGAGCATATGAGATGAAAATATGGTGGATGTTGCCTAGCATGTTGTGGGAACGTGGAATGAGCCATTTGGCAGCACAGTCATGGAGAGTGGGGCCTATACACCTGGGTACAATTAGAGCACAATACCATCCCCCTTTCGGCAAACATTCGCACAGCACAGCATGCAGCAGACAGCGCACAATAGTACCTATCCATCATCTCGATGCAGTCCTGAATACGTGGGCCTGTGCACCTGCAGCACAGCAAGGTTGAAGTCCGTTATTCAGAGGTGGTGGGGGGAGAGGAACAAAAAAAACCGTCATGTTAACAAAATAATTACAACCTTCACAATGTTACAGTAACACAGTCACAATAGTTAAATTACAGCCTTGGACCACGTAGCACTTCATCTTCATGGGAACCTGCCAGGGTGTTGAAAACATTCCCAGCCACGCCCCCCCCCCCTTCCCTCCAATCTCTACTCTTGCAAGGCTTACAAAAATGACAGACTTTACTAAAAGCTTTTCTGACAGCAGACTAAAGCAGGAACAATGACAATGTGATCTGTATGGAATGAACTGGTGATTAGGAAGAATGGATGCCATTTATGAATTGAATGGTAACCAGCACTGTTTCATAAACCAGACTTCACTTAAACATCAGTAGAGTTTGACACGTTATAACAACCACAGGGTTCTTCTCTACCGCCCTGGTCTGGGTCTGGAAACAAAATCCAAGTCACTGAATAAAGTCACTAGGTTGTGACAATATGCCTTTAAATTGTCACAAAAGGGAATCACCCTCCCAGCGAGTTCCAGCTTGATTCATTTAAAGAGTAACACAGGTTGTAGAAAGTACCAAAGATCTATCAGAATTGCGACATCAGTAAATTGCTCGAGGTTACCTTTCCAGCTTTATGACATTGTGATAACCCCTTTAATGTGTCATTGTCTTGTAACACATTACAGCCTATTCCTTATATTAATATTTAATCAGCTGGAGGACATCTTCATGCTTCACCTCAATGACCTGAATCTGATTTTTGCTCCACTAGGTGGCTCTGAACCCAAAACAAACCCTTGCAATCCACAGCGGAAGTTATTGCACTCAGCATTGAGACTGGAGTGGCTTTGCTTCTGGATCTTTTGTTTATTATTCTTTCGGGGATTATCTGATAAGGCTAGAATTTCTTTGTCCATCTCCAAATGCCTGTGAGAAAGTGATGGTAAGCCACCTTCTTTAACCGCTGCAGACCATGTGGTGTATTTATATCCACAGTGCTGTTCAGGAAGGAGTTCAAAGATTTTGATCCAGAGACAGCGAAGGAAGCAAACACTGTGTGATCATCAGTGAAAAAACCAACTTACTTATGATGAGGGAAGGTCATTGACGAAACAGTGGAAGGAGGTTGGCCTAGGACACTATCCTGGAGCAATAATCTTGGACTGAGATGATTGGCTTCCAATAACCACAACCATCTTCCTTTGTGCTAGGTAAAACTCCAGCCAATGGAGAACTTTCCTCTGATTCACATTGAGCTAAATGGCCTCTTCTGCACTATAAGGATTCTATGGTTCCATCACCAGGGCTCCTTGGTACCCATTCGGCCAAATGCTGTCTTGAGCTTGTGAGTGAGGCACACATCACTTATGGGATTCAGCAGCCAGGAGTCTTGTGTTTCCAGCAGAAGCCAAACAGGGCATTACTGAGTAGGCGATCATGGTGCACATGACCCTTAATAACCACTCTGCCGAAGAGTGAGAATAGGCTGGTTGGGCAATAATTGCCAAGATTGTTTATCTTTCGTGCTCACGACATACCTGGACAAATTTCTGGGTAGATTCCAGTGTTGTGCTGGAATACGTGGCAACAGGCACAAATTTTCAGCACCACAGTTAAGCTATTGTGATGAGTCATAGGTTTTTCTATTTTTAATATATTTGGTATCACATGGAGTGAATGTAATTGCCTGAAGATTAGCATTTGTGATATTGGGAACCTCAGGAAGAGATTGAGATGGATCACCCACTCGGCATTTCAAGTTGAATGAAGATTGATGCAAACAATTCCATCTTGCCTTCAGCACATATAGTGGGAACCATCATTGAGGATGGGCTCTTCATGAAGCACCATCCACCCATTGGTTATTAAATTGTCTATCACCATTTTTGTACTTGAAAGCATTGAGCTGATCTCTGTTTAGTGAGACTGGGATTACTTCCGTCTACATGTACTGAGACTGGGCATGTTTGGGCTTTGCTGAACTTGGCTAAGAGATAAGGCAAAATTGTGTGTAAAATCTCATTGGGTTTTTATTGATGCATGTGCTGTTGAATTTGCTGTGCAGATGATGGGAATAAAGGAGTAATTGAGGGTGAAAGTATACCGTGTTAAGTCTTGGAGCAGGGGAAGAGATGAAGAGGCACAAAGAGCAGAAAAAGGAATAGCAAAAGAACAACTGAAACATTCAGTCAGAGAGTGATGAGGAAATTACAGAACTCGTACATACTCAGTCACAGAGTCAGCAAAGAAGAGGCCATTTGGCCCATCGAGACTTGATGGGCCAAATGGCCTCTTCTGTGTTGACTCTGTGACTGAGTATCTTACTCAAGCCATCTTACCTCCAGAACGCCACATATTTTCATGGCTAATCCACAAAACTTGCACATCTTGGGACACTAAGGGACAATTTAGCATGGCCAATCCACCTAACCTGTAGATCTTTGAACTGTGGGAGAAAATCCAGAGGAAACAAATACTCCACACAGATAGTTACCCAAGGCCAGAATTGAACCTGGTTCCTGATGCTGAGTCAGCAGTGATAACCACTGTGCCATCATGGTTAGGAATGAAAAATAGCAGCAGAACTGGACTCGGTAAAGCACCATTGAGTCAACAGCTTGAGGTAGTCTCATTAAGGGTTTAGTTGATCATTAACTGGGACCTTTATTGACATTTCTACCAGGAGATGTGTTTCTGCCTAGGTTCGTACTCCAAAATATGTTATTTATACTAAATAGGATTATAACAGTGATTTCCTTTATTATCCAATCCATTGCTCATTAATTTTTGTAATTAAGTCAGAAGTAATATTGGTACTCCATCCCAGCGAGGGTTATCACAGCCTTGGACACTGATTGCCATTTAAGCTGAAAGAAATACCTATGTGTGCACAAAGCAGTGTACAGAGAAACACTAGAAAGAGGATTGGAGACAATTATTTGACTAAAAAGAAGAGTGCCTTCTCCTCCCATGCTTGATACTTAGCCAATGAAACATGTATGTGGGGCACAGGAAATGTGATATTTTCCATGGGTTACTAGTTATGGAGAATATCAAATATTCTCCTGCACTGTTTGCACAGATTTCCATGCTGCTTACGTGCTTGCATCTTGAAACAAGAATAAATCAGCAAAAAGACATTCTCAGGAAGGAAGGGTTCTCAAACCACCGTCTGCCAAGCACCAGGGGTCCTTGAAGGAACACAAATGACTGGTAAACACCAGTTCAAATACAAAACACAATTAGAAAAATCAAATGGGCCATCCAATCAAAGCAAGGCCTCTCAGAGCACAGGATACTGATGTGCTGTCTGAACATGTGTGTGAATGTGACAAAGACAGCAGTGAGCGTGTAGCGAATGTAAGAGATATGAGCACGTGTGTGAACGTGAAAGAGATATGTTGAGAGCGTGTGAATGTGTGCATGTATGTAAGAAAGTGAGAGAGACGGGAGCGTGCGTGTGAACGTGAGAGAGACAGGAGTGTGTGTGTGTGAATGGGGAAGAGACGGGAGTGTGTTTGTGAATAAGGGAGACAAGAGCGTGTGTGTGAATGAGAGGGACGAGAGCGTGTGTGTGAATGAGAGAGAGACCGGAGTATGTGAGAGAATGAGGGAGACAAGGGCATGCGTGTGAACGAGAGAGAGACGGGAGCGTGTGTGTGAACGAGAGAGACAAGAGCGTGTGTGTGAACGAGGGAGACGAGAGCGTGTGTGTGAACGAGGGAGAGAGAGACGGGAGCGTGCATGTGAATGAGAGAGACGGGAGTGTGTTTGTGAATGAGGGAGACAAGACCGTGTGTGTGAATGAGGGAGACGAGAGCGTGTGTGTGAATGAGGGAGATGGGAGTGTGTATTGAATGAGAGAGATGGGAGAGTGTGTGTGAATGAGAGATACAGGAACAAGTGTGTGAATGAGAGAGATGGGAGCATGTGTATGAATGAGAGAGATGGGACCGTGTGTGTTAATGAGAGAGATGGGAGTGTGAAAGTCAATGAGAGAGAGATGGGAGCTTGTATGTGAATGTGAGAGACGGGAGTGTGTGTGTGAACGTGAGAGAGACGGGAGCGTGTGTATTAATGTGAGAAAGACGAGAGCGTGTGTGAATGAGAGAGACAGGAGAGTGTACGTGTGTATGAAAGAGACGGGAGAGTGTGTGTATATGAGACAGACGGGAGAGTAATGCTGTGGTTACTTAATCTTGGATCATTGAGGGGTTAACTGAACATCGCTTCATATTTTCGGGAGTTATTAAGCAGGCTCATTAACCCCCTCCCCCATTTTACTATTTTCTGGAACTGTACCAAAATGTGCCCTGTTAACACCAGCACAGCAGGCCATCCGGTGAAGCAGCAGAATCCATAACCTGAATTGTCATCTCTGAACTACAATAATGAGCCAGCTAAACAGCTGAAATCGTGCTGGGAACACTTAGATAGCAGCTTAGTTGAGTGACAGTGCTGAAGAATGAAGCTGCGCAGACAAAGCTTTACTCAGCACAGGAAGCCAGGCTGATAGAACATTATGGGAAGAAGAGTTTGGGAGGCAGTCAATCTTCCTGAACAAGTAAATTGGTAAGATACTGGAGAAAAAAGAATTGAACCTTAAGAAGTCTCCTAAGCTATGCCAACATCACTGGGCATTAGAGGCACATGTCACAAGTAGACAAGTCAACATTTTAACTTCTCCATTGTTGGACAAGATCTAGCAATAAAAAATAAGGTTACTTGCTTCATAGAATTGTCAGGAAACAGAAGTAATTTTAAGTGATTTATATTTATCTTGTTAAATATTAGAAATAAGGTATAGTTCTAGGTGGATTTAATTCAGTATTTTTGTATAATGAAGGATAAACTTGTAATTAGATTCATGTTAGGCACAAGTGTTGACATATGGGGAGTTTTGGCTTTCCTCCTTTGTTATAATCACAAAATCCCTAAAGTGCAGAAGGAGGTCATTCGGCCCATTGAATCTGCACCGAGCACAATCCCACTCAGGCCCTATTTTCGTAACCCCACATATTTGCCCTGCTAACCCACTGATACTATGGTCAATTTAGCATAGCCAATCAACCTAACCCGCATATCTTTGGACTGGGAGGAAACCGGAGCACCCGGAGGAAACCCATGCAGGCTCCACATAGACAATGACCCAAGGCCGGAATCAAACCTGGATTGCTGGTGCTGTTTCCACTCCATCCTCATGACCTACATCTGTGGATAATTGTGGTTGGGCCACAGAGTTCTGGGAGGTACAGGTTTGGAGTCACTCTCTCTCTCTGGCTCTCTAATCTTTCATTGCCACAGAAATAGAATTAATCAGAATGGTCTGGCTCTTTATTTACCAGGACTTTGCCATCTCATTCTTTGACTGCTATACTGAAGCCTAATGCAAAGTGATGGTGTTCAATTGTCAAGATCTAGAAAGTTGTACCATAAGGACACCACAAATCCTTCAAGCTACCTGAACCATGAACAAATCGTTCTGGTTTTAGCACCTATTTTTTTTATACTTGTATTCTGTGAGATATCATGACCATGGGTGCAGGAACTAGTCTTCACCTCCAGAGGACTATCTTCTTACCTCTTTAAAGAAATGGAACGGATGATAGTCTTAAAATGAGGTCTGCATTGACAGCTTGTGAGGAAGTAGGACATTGGCCTTCCTGATTATGCACTGGACATTGAGAGAAGAACTACTATTTGAATGTTGGGCAAATGAAACAAGCGTTATGTTCATTTCAGTCCAGCTTTCTATCCAACGGCCCAGGGGCAACGTGGATGCAGTTGATGCCTATCTGTTCTTTGGGAAAAGCCAAGTGGCTCCGTGGAACCGTGCTGTCCTCTTACACTGTTGCAGTTGGCTCATGGTGAACAGAGTGAAGTCAATGTCTCTTCTGATGTTCTTATTTCTGGGGGGGCTGACAATGAAATGTTGCCTCTGCTGGTCTGGAAGGCACCACATTTTTTTTAATGACAATCTTGGCAACCGCTGGCAGCTTGTTGGATGGTGGATCTTGTCCTTCGTTCTTCCCAAAGATAATGATGCAGCTCTGCTTACTCTCCTTGCTAATTGTCAGCCTCTTTCAACACATCCCACCCATATAGTCAAGATTGTAACATAGGAACAGAATAGCAGCAGCAATAGCCTTTCAGGAGCCTGAGCCACTGGGGACACTGAACTGGTACTGTGAATTCAGGCTCACGGGGAATCAGACAGCTCATTCTTTGATGCACCTAATTTTTCTTCTCTCGTGATGGTGGTTTTCTATAGGATCTGCTGGCATTGGTTCAGCCAAACTTGTGTTTGAACTGGCTCTCCTGTAAACTTGCATTGCCTGTGGAGCTTGAATATACAGCAGCTCACCTCCCAGTAAAAGATGGACACAAAGACTGAACTGGCACAGCAATGCTGCTCTCATGGTGTCTTAGATACACCACACTCATGGGGCATGAGGTGGGAGGCTTCGTACTTTATTTATTAACAGTTATAAACACAATCAATCTGAATTACTGTTCTCCAGATGCGGCAGCCCAGTACAGACATTAATCCCCATCTCCCACAATACTAACCATGCCTGATATTACTCTCAGCAATTGGAAGTCTTCATCCCATTGCCACCTAATTGTGTCTGTTATTGTGCTCGGTGGGGGAACGTGTGGGGTCTGTGGCATTAGCAGCTGTTTGTAAGTTACAATCCAAATGATTTCTGAGGTGATGTTGAAGGGAGCATTCTAAACTGAGGGATAGTGTTTGAGGTGGGGAGAAGGAATAGGTTTGAGGGGAGAACCGGTCTGGGAGGGTGGGGGTGTGAATGGATCTGAGGTAACGGAAGAATAGTCTGAGGTAAGGGGAAATGGGTTTAGTGGAGGGATGGGTCTGGGGTGAGAGGAGAAAAGAAGTCAAAAATTGGGGAGGGGGCATTTCTGACAGCAAAGAAGAAACCTCTGAAGTAAGGGGGTAACAGTCTGAGATGAGAAGAAAGGAAAGTACAATGAGACAAGGAGGAAGGTTTTCTGAGGAGGGAGATTTCCAATGTGAAGAGGAAGGCTTTCTAAGTTGGGAGGGAGACTTCTGGTTGTGAAGGAAATTTTTCTGAGGATGAGAGGGAGTGGTTCAGAGTTGGAGAAGTCTTCTTTTGAACTTTTTTTGAGCTAAGGCAAGAGTTTTTCTGAGATGAGGGGGTGTCTTATGAAAGTGGGTGAGAGTTGTTCTGTAGGGAGGGGCGTTTTTTGGAGATGGGAAGAGTTTTTCAAGCGACCATTGTTTCTTTGCTCTGGCCCTGCTGTCCCAGCTGATAGCTGTCGAGAGTAAATCCCTAGATCATAGTAGAAGTCACCAAAGATCAAGCTCAGTTATCATAGAAAAAACAATTATATTCCAGTGATATTTTGAAAGTTCTATAAAACTGTTGCACATTCTCTCTAATACTCTTGGAGTGAGGGCTGCAAAGACTGGGCCTATATAGATCCCTCTTTCCCTGGGCCTTCATGAACCCTTGTTTCCTGAGCCTATATGGATTTCACTTGCCCTGCACCTGCAAAGACACCTTTTTTGTCTTGAGCTTGCAAGGGCTCCTCCCTCAGGCTGAGGACCTTGGGTCAATGAGGACTCTCATCTCTGTGTCTATGAGGATTCCTCTCTCCTTGAGCCTATGAAGACTCCTCTCTCTCTGGATCTATGAGAACCTCTCTCTCTGCATCTGTGAGGACCCCTCTCTCCTTACATCTATGATGACCAATGTCTCCCTAAGCTTATGAGGACCTCTCTCTTTGGATCTAAGAGGACCCCTCTCTCTCTGGAACTATGAGAATTCCTCTTACTCTGGATCTATGAGGACCCCTCTTCCTTAAGTTTATGAGGTCCCCTCTTTTCCTAGATCTATGAGGATCCCTCTTTCCTTAGATTTATGAAGATCCCTCTCTCTTTGAATCAATGAGGACCCCTCTCTCTCTGGGTATATGAGGACCCCTCCCACCCTGGGTCATTGAGGACCCCTCCCTTCGTATGTTTATGAGGACTTCATCTCTTTGGGCCTTTAGGACCCGTCTCACTGGGCTTGCAAAGGCTCCACTTTCCCTGGGCCGGAAAGGACCCCTTTCATACTGGATCCACAAGCACCACCCCCCCCCCCCCCCCCCACCCCTTAACCACTCATTGAAGGGGAAACCTCTAATCAGAGTAACAGCTGATTTTCCTTCTATACAGCACATTAGCAACAAAGGTCACATCTGCTTGGGTATCATTTTTAATCATTTAAAGATCAAAATCCATTTTCACCACACCATGCACTGCTTGTGATATGTCTGTGGATACATTACAATTTGGGGCTTTTTGATTGTCTTGTGTGGCCATTTTCTCCCACATGGGCATGAAGGAGCACTGACTCTTTACCTGAGGGATTGACTCTTCTTGTAGAGCTGGTTATTCCACCACAAGAGGCAGTGTCACCCAGCCCAATTCTGTCTTCCCTGACATTCAACTGCCCGACTTCAAGCAAGGGTCATCAGTCAGTGGCCGAGAGGAGGAGCCTGGGCTTATTACTAATTTCTCTTTCCCAGGCCTGGGATTACTGAAGCCATTTCTATGGTTTCAGCTGCAATCCAGCCAAAGTTGGGCCATCTCAGCACGTGAACAATAATTGAACCTGGGCCTGTGAATTTCATCTGTTTCATCTGATAGGTTTGCCCCTTGCTTAGAGAATACAAAGGTTTTTTTTTCTACCATGCTGCCAGTTTTTTTGAACAAGCCAATTGATTAGTTCCGCTCCCTCCTGCCCCCTCTCCCACAGTCCAGAGAATGTTTGCTTCCCCGGTATTCCCTTTTGAAAGTTACGGCTGAATTTGCTTCCACCACCATCCTTTCTGTCAATGCCTTTGAGGTCAGAGCAACTTGCTGAGCAAATCTCCCCTGTGATGTGCAATGACACATCACTGAATAACAAAAATCCAGCCACATTCCATCAGCGATTCTTAATTACTGGAGTCAGAGATTGGCCAGTCCAAACACCGCAATGTTATTACTTTGCGACAGCTTCATTGAAATTTAAATTTTAATCATAACCAAAAACAGTATTTGTCTTCCATTATCACTCAATAAAACAAAAATAGTTTATTAGTTCAACCTGGTTGTGAAACAGTGAGTGGAAGCATAAATCTGCTGTGATCCCACTGGCACAGTGACATTCTCTGTCATTTCCCAAGTGCCTCCGTTGTAATTAGATTCACCCAGAGAAAGGACTATTTCTTGATGCTTGACATTAATGATTAAGATTAGCAACACGTTTAATTATTTATTGATTTAATTTTACTAATATAGTACGGGGCAGCTGCTGTGGATCGCTGTTCAATTCTAAGCACCTCACACATTATTCCTGGTTTCACAAAAACAAGTGGATTTCCAAATATAGCAAAAGACCATTTTGAACACTTTGTGGTGACTTTTCAGGAAGCAACTGTTGTGATTGCAGCTTTCAAAAGGGGAGAAAATAACCCACCAATGAAATAATTTTCTCAGGTGACATTTGCTTACAATGTACAGCATAGAGGTTGTGTCGCATTTACTCTCTACACAAGCCTCCTTCATCTAATCTTATCAGCATCTCTTTCCATTCCTTACTCCCTCTTGTACTTATCATTACTTGTCCATCGTCCCCTTCATTAAATACACAAATCTCATCAGCTAATTTCCTAACAATGTTGTCATTGCTTCCTGTGCGTTGTTGGCACAGTTGTGAGAGTCACATGGAATTGTGACGGTTTAGTGCCCCACGACACTTACCCCTGGGTGCAGTTGGCATGGCAAGGGTGGCACTCATGGTTGGAGTCAGCATACTTGAAGATGAAGCCCTTGGCACCATGAAGTCCATCAGGACACTTCTCTACGCAGTTGGGCCCATCCTTGTAGTGGGAGCACTTGGTGCAATGATCAGGACCCTGGCAAGCCAGAAAGAAACATCTTATGTCTCTTGCTTGAACTAACAGAAAACAGCTGACAGCAGTAAATACCATTCTGGTTTTCTTTTGGTGAATAATATAAAACCGCCAAATGCTCATTCACATATTTTGCCCTGTATTTATCCAGTGCCTCCTTCCTGGAGTAGAGAAGATACCTATGGATTAAGCTGACTAGCTAACAAACGATTTGGAAAATTGCTTCGTCATTTTACACGTGCACTAATAGCAAAAGCAAAATGCCACAGATGTTGGAGATCTAAGGTAAAAACAGAAGGAACTGGCAAAATCCAGTTGGTCTGACAGCATCTGTGGAGAGAAAAGTAGTCTTTTTTGAATCTGCATAATGTTTTATGCAGCACTGAATGGAAGTGAATGACCATATCCAGCAGCCCATATCCAGCAGGAGCATGGAATGCCAAAGTTTACAGCTTCCCACTTGCATATCATGAACGCAAAATTCCCAGATAGATATTTGCAAGTCAATGCCATGTGGGATTCAGACAGAACAGAGTCCCAGAATCAACCTGATCACTGACCTAAAGCATTTTCAAAATGGAACTCCTCACGAGTGACATAAATTGGTCCCTGTGCTGTATCCGGCAGGGAGATCTCTGACAGCCTCGGTCTACTCAGGGATATGATTGTCTATGTGCAGGACAGGCAGGTGGATACATGCCTTATCAGCCTAGACCAAGAGAAGGCGTTTGACAGAATGTTGCACAGCCACATGATGGACGTGCTCTCCAAAATGGGCTTTGGGGAGGGAATTCGCATTTGGATCCCACTGCTCTACACAGTCATCAGTAGTGAAGTTTCAATTAATGGGTGAGAATCAGAGAGGTTTCAGATCAGGATTGCCCTCTCTCCTCCATCCTTTTTGTGTGTTGCATTGAACCCTTTGCCAAGGTGAAGCGACCCATGCATCAAAGGGATTACAATCCCAGACAGCGAAGGCACGCAGTTCAAAGCCTCCCTGTATATAGATGATGTGGCTGTCTTCTGCTCAGACCCTTCATCTGTTCGCAGGTTCCTCCAAGTCTATGAGCAGTTCAAGCTGGCCTCGGGAGCCAAAGTCAACCAGAGCAAGAGTGAGGCCATGTTCTTTGGGAACTGGGCTGACAGATCCCTTGTCTTCTTCACCGTCAGGGCAGATTACTAAAAGGTGCTGGGGATATGGTTTGGAGCAGCAGGGCATGCACCAAAAACTGGGATGAGCACATCGCTAAAGTCAGGCAAAAACTGGGTTTGTGGCAGCAACACTCCTCCTCTATCACCAGAAAAAACTTGCTGATCCCATGTAAGGTACTTTCCGTGTTGTTGTATGTGGCACAGGTGTGGCTTATCCCCAAATCCTACGCAGCAACGACGACCCAGGCCATCTTCAAATTTTATCTGGAGATCACCCTCATCCTAATGGCCATCTATATGTGCAGCTGTATCAAGCTCTGTGGAGATCTTCAGTACACTAACAGCAAGTGCCAATACTTTTTGAGGTTCTACCTCTCCCAAGTGTTGCAGGGGATAGGTCTGGCCACACTGCCACGGAATGCTCCAAGTAGTTGGACCGTACCACAGCACCTGTCCTTCTTATAGAAATTTTTCTGCAAACACACCTTTGACCACATGGCAATCAAGCAGTGGTCAGCATGTAATGCCCTTGAGGCCCTGAGAGAAAAAGAGATGGTGGATCCTATTGGACGGGTTCCCTGAGCAGACTGTCAGTGTCATCTGGCAGAACGCCTCATCATCAAAACTCACCAACAAACACTGAGACCTGGCTTGGCCGGTGATGAGAAGGGCACTCCCTGTCAGATCCTTTCTGCACGCTCAAGGACTCAACATCACCGCACGCTGCCCTTGAAGCGGCTGCGGGGTTGATGAGACAGTCGCATATCTCCTTGTAGAATGTGCCTTTGCAAAGAAGGTTTGGAGTGACATGCAGTGGTATTTGTCAAGGTTCATCTTGAGCAGCTCGGTGACGCAGGACTCTGTGCACGACGGGCTGTTCCCAGCGACGTACACCAAGACAAATATCAACTGCTGCTGGAGGGTCATCAACTCAGTGAAGGATGCACTTTGGTCCCCCCGAAACCCACTGATCTTCCAGTTGAAAGAACTGTTCTAGACCGAGTGTTGCAGACTGGCACATTCCAAGGTCCAGGACTACGTGCTGAGGGACGCACTGAAGTATGGGGCAGCTGCCGCAAAGGCATAACAGGGAAAAGCCACACTGTCAAGCCTTTCATCCGAGGCAGACATAGGATCCGGTAACTGCAGAATACACTCGGCCTGTGAAGCTGCGTAAATCTGAAAAATAACAGCACACAATAAAATCTGAGGCATGTATATAGTTTTACGTTTTGAAATGTAATGACTAATTTTGTATAAATAAGATTACGTAGGACTGTAAAACTGACTTGTTCTGCACTGTTCGTAATTTTTAGATATGTTGATTTGCTCTGGCTTATTTGAGATATTTTGTGAATAAAGTATATTTTTGAAATAAAAAAACTGGTTCCAGTTAGTCAGCAATGCACTGCGACAATTCAACAACAACGTGCACTTATATAGATCTTTCAATGTGGTAAAACATCCCAAGATGCCTCGTGGGAACGTTTTAATGAGCTACAGCTAAATGGTTTTTAAAAGAACAGTACCTCCTTCTTAAGAAACTTTCAGATTATTAAAATGTGGTCAAATATTGGGATGTTGTTTCACTGAATGACCCTAGGATGCACAGAAAAAAAGTCATTGACGGTAGAATTTGCAAGATCAATCATGTTGTGGGTCAACAGCTTCTCATTTATTTTCAATGGTGTGTAAAATCTGCAATAAAATAGTTGAAAGCGAACTTCAAATAAGAATGCAAAGAGGGAGGCGAGGAGTGGGAAATCAGGGCTCTGGGTGGTGAGAATAATCATATATTGTGAACTGTGGCGAGTATGGGACATTGCAGTTTTAGCATTACAAATTGAATTATATTCCTCTTTGCCCAGCACTGTCTGAAATGGTAACAATGTTCATCTAATAGTTCTCCTTTTAATTTATTAATTCATTCCAATTTCTCCCCCCTCTGCTGCCCCAAGGACATAATAAAACATTATTTACTCCATCAAAATTTCATTAAAAGAACAGTTTTCTTACATCAGGAGCCATCTTTAATGATAATAATTGGATTTCAATGTCAAATATTTCATTACGAATGCAATTGCATTATAACAATACTTGCTGCCCTGCAAAAACTGGTGACATTCTGGCCTCAGGGGGTGCTATTTTCAGCTTGTTGGGCGAGAGAAACAGCATCAATAAGCAAGTGAAGGTTTCACCCCAACGGCACTGGCCTCAGCAGTTAAACCCTCCAGAGGCAAAGATAAACAAATAGGCGTGCTGTAAAATGGGTAATTTTCTACAAGATTGCATTTCATAAGTGCGGCGACAGATTTCCATGGCTTGCTCTCAAGAGCGCTGTGCGCTTGCCGCTCGTGATACTGGTATTCACATCACTTCACTCCTTGTGACAGAGAGCAAAGGTATGGAAAAAGCAAAGTTATTTTCGCTGCAAAACAAAGCAATGGCTTCAGCTGCTAGATATAATGAACTAGTGACTGAACTTCAACATTGTCAAAGCAAACTGCTCCTATTGTCTTCCAAAAAACAAAATCACTAACTCAGTTCTAAATGGCGCCTTGACTACATTAGGTAGGACTGTCATGGGTAGATTATCAAGAGGAAATTATCATTCCCTCACCTCTCTCATTTTAAACTGGAGATTTATTTTCTAATCAGTTATGGCTGCTCTCCCTACCTAGAGTCTTGATTTCTCATTCCACCCTCCCTTCTATGCATCCTTATTTGAAATTTGTTTCCTGCTATTTTATTGCAGGAAGCACCCCATTGTAAATAAGTAAGAAATTATTAACCCACTAGATAATTAAACTTGCAAATTTCTACAATTTCAAAATGACTTATTTTTTTCTATGCATACTGTTTCCATTCAATGAAACAGCATTCTAGTACATTTGCAGAGGGAATAGGCTGAGCAAAACACTCCAAAAGATATGCATGTAGCTAATATGATTTACCCACATGTATGTGGGAGAGCTCCAATCATACATTAACTAGATTTAGATCTTGATTGGGTCCAATTAAAGCAAGGCCACCAGTTTATGAAGCATAAACCTGCTGTGCACATTCACTGCTGTGTATGCCTCATTAACTCTTTAGGCTGTATGGGTGAGATCAACAGGTTTTCTGCTGCTTAGTATCTGCGAAAATAAGTCTGGAAAATTACAACGCACAATATGCTGAAGGCAATGAAGTATATAACACAAAACTTCCATTAGTGCTAGACAGCATTTAAAAGAGACTAATCAACAGGGCCATTGTCAGACTTTCAATAGCTTTTTTTAAGTTTAATACAGTAGTCAGAGGATAATCACTTAGCGATTGCTAATTGGTGTGAACTCACTTTCCTTTCCCAGTAATGACATCCCATTGACTAATTCATATAGTCTGTACATATCTGAACCTTCTGGTGATGCAGTAACTCAGCTTATTCTTCCTGACCCTTTATCATTTATCAGGGAGCCTGTTTCACTAGCATTGATTACAATGCATAGGAATTGGTTAATGGACAATTATCTGGCAGGATCTCTGCTTGATGAATAACCCATTGCTCTAAGTTCAACAGATTTTGCTTCATAAAATCCACAGAACAAAGTGGTTATGGCTGGCAGCATTCTTATCAAAGGCCTTTTACTATAAATTCTTCAGATTGTATTTTGCAGATAAATCAACTCTGCTGGTAAATATTGGTGAGGATCATAAGGCTAATAGAAAATCTCTCAGTTAGCCGATCTCGAGCCACTCCAAGCAAAAACCATATGATGTGGTGCTTATTAACCGGAACATCTTTTGCAAGAATTTTATAACAAGGTGAACCCTCATTGAAATGACAGATCAGAGTTTCAGCGCGACCCATGCTTCCTGAAGGTATAAATCAATGAAAGGTCCAATACTCAATGTCCTCCAAGGTTCAGATGAATTGGGCATTGCTCCCTTGGAATTGCGGTGGGGAAAATGGAGCTGAAGCAATTGTGTCTATATTTAATCACCAAAAGACAAAGGAAGCATTTAGACACCAGATTTTTAAACAATTGAAATTGTGCAGACGTAAGAAATGAGGCTGAGCCCTTCCATCAAGATCTTGGTGTATGTGACAAGACAGCAAAACAGTGTAGACCAGATAAGTCCATAGCGCTATTTTGTCAAGGCAAAACAACAAGGGGCTATAGGTTAAAGTTGATGAACAGATTACTCTGGATAGGCACGAGGAAATATTTCTTCATCCAAAACTTGTAATAAATCACCAAGTAGCTTCGTACAGGGAAACTTATAAAATTTTATATTATAAAAACTGAGAGCTTATAATTAATGCAGAAGCCTTATTAACTTTCAAGGATTGATTAGATTGATGGTTGAAAGAAGCTAAAGAACATAGAACACTACAGCACAAACAGGCCCTTCAGCTCACAAGTTGCCGATCATATCCATACCTATCAGACCACAGAACTATCTATAACTCCCAATCCTATTAAATCCCATGTACTCATCCAGAATTCTTTTAAAAGACTTCAGCAAGTTCACCTCTACCACCAACGACGGCAGCCGATTGCATTCACTCACCACCCTCTGAATGAAAGAGCTGGGAGGGGGGGAATAAACAGGCATTTAGGAAGAGGATTCTGTTCATGGAAACAACAGATATCAACTCAGACTAGCTGAGCTGTAAAACTTGTTTTTCTGTTCTATCTTCTGTATAATTTTATATTTACACAAGTCCTCTTACATCATGTATTTACCTAATTGTGCTCTGTCCTCATCTGTTCTCGTCCATTATTTATGCTCCTCAATTCTTTGACATATAGCTACATTGTTTGGGCAACAAGCATATAAATTCAATAGATAGTTCAATGTATCAGCCCAACCAGCATAAAGGAAGAGTTGAAACACATTTGCGAAATGAAGGCTGAGGACATTTCCAATACAGACGCTGTCCATGGTAGAGGAGTAAAGGGAAATTGCCCCATTTTGCATTATGTAATTTTCATTTATGCATGTAAACACACACAATCATATGTCATTGGGATGTAAAAGTGGTGTCTTACCGTTCCATGACATGTCAATACATCTTCGTCCATTTTCTCACACTGTTCATCACATTCCATGCAGACAGTGCCATTCGCATATTCTCGAAAATCCCTGAATAACATTTAAATTCATTGTTACAAGATACACTTGAGAAAGTCTTGGGTGCCACATTCTTCTATTAACAGACTTTATAATATTTATATTAAAAATTACACTTAGCAACATTCAAGTGGGAGCATCTTTTGCAATGAAAGAATCAATCATTCTGGTTTTCGGTAGTTTTTGCCTCCTTACTGAAAGAAGGACGTAATCGCATTGCAGGCAGTTCAGAGAAGGTTCATTCAGCTGATTTCTGGAACGTTGTCCAGGAATCAGCTGTCGTATGAGAAAAGATTCAGCAAGTTGGCCCTCTACTGTGGGCCAAAGATGTGCGGGTTAGGTTGACTGGCCATAGTAAATTGCCCCTTAGAATCAGGGGACTGGCAGAGTCAATGGGTGGTATTACGGGTATAGGGCCTGGGTGGGATTGTGGTTGGTGCAGACTCAATGGGCGAAGTGGCTTCCTCCTGCACTGTAGGGATTCCCTGGTTCTGTGATTCTATAACTGTATACTTATTGGCACTTGGAAGGACGAAAGATAATCGTATTGAAACATATAAAATTCTGAAGGGGCTTGATACTGTGGATGCTGAGAGGATGTTTTGTTAGCTGGGAGAATTTAGAAGTAGGGACACAGTTAAAAACAAAGGGGTCTTGCATTTATGATGATGATGAGAGTAATTTCTTTGCTCAGACGGTTATTAATCAATGGAATTCTCTTTCACAGACGGCAGTGGATGCTAGGTTGAACATACTCAAGACTGAGTTTGACAAATTTTTCACCAACAAGAGAGCCAATCTTCTTTAAGCTGAGATTTTACGATCTAGGATGCACTAACTAAAAGAGTGATGAAAGCACATTCAATTGCAGCTTTCCAAACAAAATTGGATCAATACCTGGAAAGGAAAATATTTGCATGACTATGGGGAAAGAGTAGGGGCAATAGAATTAATTAGATAGCACAGGCACAATATAACTAATGGTCTTCTTTAATGTTATATGATTCTTTTGTTTTTTCATAAAGCAATTGTATAAACAGCCTTCAGCACATCACAGAGGTTTGGAAAAACAGATGCCCAGCCAGGAGCAGGAAGATTTGGAGAAGGGTGTTGAACGCTCAGCTGATAAGTTGAGTTTTGCATAAGTTTGCAAAGGAGGTGAGCGAGGTAAAAGAGTTTAACACTTTGCAAAGTTTTCTTTTCTTCCTGCTTTAGAAATATATAAGACCTTCCTCATGCCAAATCAAGCATAGACATGACATGCCAAGTATCTGTGCTGTAAGTTCCAAGGAATTCAATTTCAATGCACAAAAGCTGTTTTAAAAGGGAGAGTTATAAGGTGAGATCTTATCTCCTGTTCACACCACGCTCCCGCTGCAGCAAGGTCTAAAATTTGGCAACAAGCCAAATCTCCATTCACTGCAGCAGGATAGGAAAATTACACTGGCATGGACAGTTGGTAAGTTTGTCTCATAACCTCAATGCTAATAATTCTCAGTCTTGGAACGTATGTGTTTCATCAGTTGTATTCAGTTCCCTCTGGCAGATCTCAACTCAAGCCTCACTTGAGATACTTGAGTTGTTTACTAGAGAAGAGCATTCGGGAGTTTTACAATTCCCTTCCTCATGGTATTCTTTGATTTGAAAATATTTCACCAGAGGAGCAATTTCAGTGACTTCAAATCAAATTTGAATCAAACATTGGTTGGCAAAAAATCAACATAAAACTGGAGATCTTCAAAGAGGAGCTGGTTCAGATACATACTAGATACATTCTTTTGATGGGGAAAGGAAGGGCATCCAAAGCAAGAACCCACTGGACAATTAAAAATAAGAAGGTTAGAATGAGACACGGAAAGGAGACTTATGATAAATGTCAAGCTTGAAATAGAGTAGAGGACCAAGATGAATACAGGAAGTACGGAACTATAGAAGAGAATTAAAAAGGTGAATAAGAAAGGGATAGTATAAACCAGGGATTAACATAAAAAGGAATGCAGAAGTCTTTAACAATCTATAAATAATTAAACAATAGTTAAAGGAAGGTTGGGGCCAATTAGGGACTAAAGCAGAAATTATCTTGTAGAGGCACAGGTCCTGGCTGAGATATGAAATGAATATCTAGCAATCATTAGAGAAAGAGGATGCTAGCAATGTAGCAGTAAAGTAGGTAAAGAGGAGGTACTTGGAAGATCAGCAGATTTCAAAGTAGAAAAGCCACCTAGTTTCAATGGGTTGCATCCTAGGTTGCTGGAAGAAGTAAGGATGACAATAATGAAGGCTTTGACCACATTTTTCTGATCCTCCCCCAGATATGCGGATAGAGCCTGAGCACAGGATGGTTGCAAATGCTACATCTGTGTTCAAAAAAGGGGAATGGGGCAAACCCAGCAAATGTAGCCCAATCCGTCTCACATCAGAGGCGGAGAAACCTTTTGAGACAATAATCGTGAATAAATTTTGAACAAATACCAACTAATAAAGGTTAATCAGCAGGGATTTGCTGAAGGCAAATCATGTTTTACTAACTTAATTGAGTTCTTTGAAGTAACAGAACAGATACTGAGTGCACACGGACTTACCAAAGACTTTATTAAAGTACCACCTAATTGACTTCTTATCAATATTAAAGCTCATGAAATTAAGGGGACACTGAGAATGTGGATAAAAATTTGGCTACAGTCCAGGAAGTAGAGTATTGTGATGAATGGCTATTTTCAGATTGAAAGCAAGGATACAGTTATGTTCCCCAAGAATTAATATTGGAAACACTATCTTTTTTGATGTATATTAATGACCTACTCTTGGGTACACAAATATTCAAAGTCTGTAGATAACATGAAAATCATAAACGTAGTGAACAGTGAGGTGAATAATAATAGATTTCAGCTGGGCAGTCCCTTTGGTAAAATAGCCTAGCATGTGAGTGATGAAATTTATCATAGATAAGTGTGAAGAGATACTGCTTTTAAAATGAAAAAAGAAAATTTAAACTAAACTGCACAATTTTAAAAGGAGTTACAGGTACAGAGAAACCTGATGATTTATGTACATATAGGATGTTGATGAGGCCACACCTGGAGTATTGTGTGCAGCTTTGGTGTCCTTATCTGAGAAAGGATATCCTTGCTGCGGAGGGAGTGCAGTGAAGGTTTACAGGCTGATTCCGAGATGGCAGGTCTATCATATGAGAAGAGACTAAGGCAGTTAGGATTATATTCATTGAAGTTTAGAAGAGGAAGGATCTCGTAAAAACGTGCAAAATTCTAACAGGATTATACAGAGTAGATGCAGAAAGAATGTTCCCAATGATGGGGAAATCCAGAATTAGAAGTCATATTTTGAGGATAATGGTAAACCTTTTAGGACTGAGGTGAGGAGAAATTTCTTCACCCAGCGGGTAGTGAATGCGTGGAATTCACTACCACGGAGAATAGTTTAAATACCAGATATAGCTCTTGGGCTAAAAGAATCAAGGGATACGGGGGTGAAGGTGGTTTTCAGGATATTCAATTTGATGATCAGCTATGATTAAAACAAATGGAGGAGCAGGCTTGAAAGGCCAAATGGCTAATCCTGCTTCTATTTTCTATGTTTTAATCGTTGAAGCTGGCTAGGTATGTTGAGAAGCTGGTTTTTAAAAAAGGCATTTGAAATCTTTGGTTTTATTAATGGAAGCACGGGGGGTGGGGGGTACAAAAGCGAGGAAACAATGGTGAATCTTAGATTTAGGATAGGATGGCTTGCTGGCACAGTGGTCAACACTGCTGCCTCACAGCACCAAGGACTTGGGTTCAATTCCAGCCTTGAGTCTCTGTCTGTTGGAGTTTGCATGTTCTCTCTGTGCCTACATAGGTTTCCTCCAGGTGCTCTGGTTTTCTCCCACAGTACAAAAATGTGCGGGTTAGGTTGATTGGCCATGTTAAATTGTCCTTTAGTGTGAAGGGAATTAGTGGGGTTATGGGAATAGGGCTTGAGTGAGATTGTAGTTGATGTAGACTCAATGGGCTGAATGGCCTCCTTCTGCAATATAGCCATTCTATGATTGGCAAATAAATGAGAGGTGACATGAGGGAAAAAAAAATGCGGCAAGTTGTAATCTGTAATGCACTGCCTGAAAAGTAGTGGAGTAGATTTAATTGTAACTTTGGACAGCAAATTGGATACATGCTTTACAAAATGGAGAAAAGTGTATAGGGCTATGGAGAGAGAAGGAAGTGAGAGCATGGAGAGGATTCTACCATTCTACCACAGAGCTGGCACAGGAATGTGTTATAGCATTCTGTTCAATGATCTCAAGTACCTTCTCTTCAGCAACCAAGTCTAAAGATCTTAATATTTAACAAGGGAAGGGGCAAGTAGCATAGATTGGATGCAAGTAACGAAACTACATGTCAAGTTTGGATTCAGAGCTGGCATTCTGACTCTGCTCGGCTTTTGGAAAGGGCCTGAGCCCAACTTTCTTCACATAGAAGGAAGGACATGATCACTGAGCAGAGATTATGCGACCTGAACATAACTCCTCATAAAGCCCATACTTAGGAACCTGGTCTGGATTTTCAACTGCCAGAGTAGCTGCTGGTGTGATTTGAAAATCATGTCCTTGGACCATAGCCTGTTGACTCCAAAATGTGGCACTTTTTTTTGGTGGGGGGGAGGAAAGAAGAAACAGGGAGCCCAAATCTCTCCAAATAATGTCTTTCAGAAACTGGTTAAGAGATCAATAGGACGGCAAGAAGGCATTATTCAATTGAAAAATCATAAACCAAATGCTATTGCATGTTAGTCCACAGTAATAGAATTCAATGTGGTCAAAAGTTAAAGATTTTTCTTTAAAGCTGAAAAATGTTGGGACTTGGGGGAGCTAGCACTAGATCAAACCATTTCCTTTCTTTTCATTGTTTTTGGCCATTTCTTATGCATTTAGGCTGCAATTTTTTTGAGGTACAACTTCAGCTCTTCAGCAAGACAACGGCAAGCCACATCATGGCTACCATTTGCCTTTGGCACTCGTGTTAAACAGGCAGTTCCTGCCTCCAAGATGGTGGCATAGTGGAGTCACCGTTGGATTAACATTGCTCTAGCGGCACAGTTTCAAATTTCATCACAGCAGCTGATGGAATTTAATTAAAAAATAGGAGGTGTCCAAATTAAGATGGAGAAGAAAAAAATACTTTCCCTTAGAGGGTTGTGAATCTTCGGAATTCTCTTTGCCAGAAAACTGTTGAGGCATGGTCAATTAAAATTTTAAGGCAGAGTTAGATAGATTCTTGAGTAACTGGGGAGTCAAAGGGTTATCTGAATGGATGGAGTGCAAAGTTGAAGCCACAATCAGATCAATCATGATTTTATTGAATGAGCAGAGCAGGCTTGAAGGGCTGATTAATTTGTATATATGTATGTTCATCGAATCATAAAATCCTTATAGTGCAGAAGGGTGCCATTTGGCCCATGGCTGACCACATCCCCAAACAGGCCCTACTCCCTCAATCCTATATATTTACCCTGCTAATCCCCTGACACTAGGATCAATATAGCATCTTTGGACTGTGGGAGGAAACCAGAGAACCTGGAGGAAACCCACGCAGACAATGGGAGAATGTGTAAACTCCACACAGGCAGTGACCTGAGGCTGGAACTGAACCCTGGCACTGAACCCTGGCACTGTGAGGCAGCAGTGCTACCCACTGTGCCACTCATATGTTCAAATGTAATACTTAGCGCTCCAGACCATTTAAGGCATTCACATTTGACAAAGTGGCACAGGACTGGGACACGGAAATTATCCAGTCATCAGGTTCCTGTCTCCAAACAGAAAATCAAGGCCCAATTGGTGGCCAGGACTGTCTGGAGTCAAACTCATATAACTGGGCGAAGAGTCTTTTTGTTACAGAAACAAAGTGCACTTTAACCTGCAAATAGATGCCTTCAGCTGAGCCTTTTATTTCAGAATATTTCAGGGCCATCTCCAAGCAGATGAATAATTTGTCCTAACCAGTAATACGAGGAGCAAGTGGATTACTCCAAGCACCTCCGTAATACGCCTCTCTTGGTTACACAGTGCCGATTGTCCAGATTCAGCATTTATTAGGGATGTAACAAAGTGATTCAGATGGACACAATTTCATTGGGAGTTTATATTTTAATGAAAAAGTAATTGGATAAACAGCTGGAAATGTGTAGTCAAATTTCAGGAGATAGCGTCACTAGTTCCCAATGTACCCAACAACATTTTCTAAACAAATTAAATTAGAGGGGTTTTATGCAGAGCCAACTGATATTTAATAAGAAAGTATTACATTGTAATGAAGCTGCTTTAATTAAAGACAATGTACATTGTTCGAATTCACAGCTGTTTTTCATGATAAATAATAATTGTTAAATTTTTACTCCTATCAAGGGAAATGAATACTCCTAAATTCACCTCTCTCCTTATATTAGCTCCATCATTTTCCTTGCACAATTAGGAGTTCCTAATTGTAAACAATCAATCTAGACTTTAATTAGAATCAAATATGTGACATTATAGCAAATTGTACAAGCTACATTTTGGCAAAAATAACATCAAAAGACAATTATTTTGCCACTGATTTTGTTTTTTTAGAAAGAGATTGGAAGTGAAATAGTAAGATTTTTTTTAATGGGGAACCCAGATTAAGGCGTGAGATACATGCCAGAGAAAGTGTCGAAAAAGGCCTTGATGGAAAAAGCAACAAGGTAGAAGTTTCTTGTGTCAATATATGTACAACTAGAAACCCAGAACCATAGAAGACTATAAGATATCGGAGCAGAAGTAGGTCCATAAATTTATCAGGTCTCTCACAATCTTACTGGCTCACCTGCCTATCAGCTGGCGGATTGAGATGGTAAGATTGCCCCCTTTGTGTCATCCTTTCCACCCGCCTCTCCACCTATTTTTGGTCATCTGCAAATTTGGCAATAGTACATTCTCTTCCCTCATCCAAGTCATTAATATTTATTGTATATTAACATGTATACTGTAAATAATTGTAGCCCTAAGCCTGATCCCTGTGGCATGCCACTAGTTAGAGTTGAAATTGTCCCTCTTATCCTAACTCTCCAATTTCTACTAGTAAGTCAATTCTCTATCCATGCTAATAGATAAACGCAACACCATATGCTCTTATCTAATTAAGTAGCCTTTTGTACACTACCTCATCAAATGCTTTTTGGAAATCTAAGTATATTACAGCAATTGGCTTCTCTTTATTGATCCTGTTCATTACCACTTCAAATAATTCTCATGAATTTGTCAAATTTGATTTCCCTTCATGAAGCCATGCTGATTCTGCTTCATTATATTATGTATTTCTAAATTCTCTGCTATTACATCCTTTACAATAAATTCTAACATTTTCCCAATGCCAGATATTAAGCTAATTGGTCTACTGTTGCCTGTTTTCTGTCTCCCTTCCATTTTGAATAAGGTGCTATATAGGCAGTTTTCCAATCCTTTGGGACTTCTCCAGAATTAAAGGGTTCTTGGAAGATTATTACCTGTGCATCTCCACTATCTTTGTAGCCATGTCCATTACTATCCAAAGAGGTAAGCCATAAGATCCAGAGGACTGATCAGCCGTTAACCTCATTAGTTTCTTTTATTTTTTCTCTAGTGATAGTTATTGTATTTATTTCCTCTCTGACTTCTGCTGTGATTATTTAGTATTCTTGGAATGATATTGGTGTCTTTCAATGTGAAGACACATACAAAGTGTTTATTAACTCCTGGTTGCCCATTATTGTTTCTCTCATTCTCTAAGGGGTCAATGTTCACTCTGGCCTCTCTTTTCCTGTTACAGTCCATGACATCGTCCTAATCTAATTTTTGCCTCTTGAGCATGCCCAGGTTTAATTGCTGCATGCTGACAGTGCCTTCAACTGTCTAGATCCTAAGCACTGGGATGTTCTTTCTAAACATCTTTTGCTTCTCTATCAAGACAGAATAGTCCACTTAATTGGCACCCCATTCATTACTTTCAACATTCACTTCCTCCACCTCCGACGAACAGGGGCAGCTGTGTGTAGAACCAAGAACAAAGAAAAGTACAGCACAGGAACAGGCCCTTCAAGCCTGCGCAGATCATGATACCCTAACTAAACTTAAAAAAAAAACTTTATGCCCTGATTCACTCCCTCTTCATTACCCATCCAGATGCCTCTTAAATGACTCCAATGTGCCTGCTTCCATCACCTCCTCTGGCACCCACCGCTCTCTATGTGTAAAACTTCACCTGCGCATTTCCCTTACACTTTCCCCATGAACCTGTGCACCTTTGCAATTGACACTTCCACCCTGGGAAAAAGCCTCTGACTATCCACCCTGTCTATGCCTCTCAATTTTGTAGACCTCTACTAGGTCTCCTCGCAACCTCCACCTTTCCAGTGGAAACAATTCTAGTTTATCCAACCTCTCCTCATTGCTAACATCCTCGAGACAAGGCAACATCCTGGGGAACCTTCTTTCCATTCTCTCCAAAGCTTACATGTCATTCTGCTAGTGTGGTGACCAGAACTGAACATAATACTCCAAATGTGGCCTAACCAAGATTTTATATAGCTCAATATGATTTCTCAACTCTTGTACTCAGTACCCTGGCTGATGAAGTCAAGCATGCCATATGCTTTCTTAATCACATCGGTCACCTATGTTGCCACTTTTAGAGAACTGTGGACCTGCACGCTCAGATCCCTCTGAATGCTAATGCTCCTAAGGGTACTGCCATTTACAGCAGAATTCACACCTAAATTTGATCCTTCAAAATGCACCGCTTTGTATTTGTCTGGATTAAACTCCATCTCCAATTTTTGTGCTTAAAGTCTCCAATCTCTCTATATCCTATTGTATTCTCTGACAATTCCAGACACTATTAGCAACTCCACCAATTTTCATGTCATCTGCAAACTTACTAATCAGACCACACACATTTTCCTCCAGATCATTTATATATGCTACAAACAACAGAGGTCGCAGCATTGATCTCTGCAGAACACCACGAACTACAGATGTAACTACATGGAGCTACAGAGCTATACCTCTTCAAAAAATTCAGTCAAGTTGGTGAGACATGACCCTCCCCATATAAAACCATTCTGAAAAACATCCTTCCATTGCTATTCTCTGTCTTCTATGACTAAGCCAGTTCTAAATCCATCTAGCCAGCCTACCCCGAATCCCAATGTGAATTTAGTTTTTGTACCAGTCTGCCATGAGGGACTTTGTCAAACGCCTTACTAAAAAGTGTATATGAACAACATCCACAGCCCTTCCCTGATCAATTATCTTTCTCATCTCTTCAAAAAATTCAATCAAGTTGCTGAAACGTGACCTTCCCTGTACAAAAAACTATGCTGCTCGTCACTAACTAGTTAATTCTCTTCCAAATGTGCATATTTACTGTCCCTCAGTATCTTCTCCAAAAGCTTCCCCACCACTGACATTAAGCTCACCAAGCCTATAATTTCCAGTGTACCATCTACACTGAAGCAGCTCATCAAGGCTCCTTTGGATGGCACTTTCCAAATTCACAATCTCTGCCATCTAAGAAGGACAAGGATAGAAGAGGGAAGTCCATCTTCTGCAAGTTCCTCTCCCAGTTACACATCATCCTGACTTGGAATCATATCGCCATTCCTTCAGTGTCACTGAGTCAAAATCCTTGAACTCCCCCAACTAGAGGCACTGTGGGTGTACATATACTATATAGACTGCAGTGGTTCAAGAAGGTGGGCTCATTCCAACTTTTCAAGAGCAATTAAGGATGCTGGCCTTGCCTCTGACTCCCACATAACATGACAGCTCAGAGACTATCGCTGTTGCTGTGCAGACACATGGATTTGGGCCTGTGTCTGCGGGAGTTTGCGCGTTCTCCCCATGGTTGCGTGGGTTTTCTCCGGGTGCTCCGGTTTCCTCCCACATCCCAAAAATGTGCTCTTAGGCTGATTGGGTAACAAATTGTCCCTATATTGGTCTCTATATGTCATTAAGACGTTAGGACGGCGGCGCGGGCTCGTTGGGCCGAAGGGCCTGTTTCCCGTGCTGTGTTGTTCTTTGTTCACATCCCATGAACAAATCAAAAAAAACACTTTCCTCTATAAAGCACCTGTTAAAATCTATCTTGTTGATCATGTTTTTGGTCTAATCTTTTACTTTAATGAATAATAATGCTTTTATATATGATTTTTTTAATGAACAAGCAATATAACTGCAATGAATTTCCATTTAGGTAATAACAATTGAATTGAACTAAATTGAATTAAATAGGACTTATAATCTCCTTATATTACTTTGCTTTAACATACTCCAGTGAAGTATCTTGGAACATTTTATTACATGAAAAGTACTTGTGTGAATACAAGTTGTTGTTGAGATGTGCCACAGAAATACAAGTCCTTTCCTTTTTTTCAAATCAGACTTACCCTTCATACAAGTTACATGATTCAATGCAAGTTCTGCCCCTACGGAAAAATCTGCACGACAGGCATTGGTTTGGGCCTGGACCCCAACAGCCATCATCAGAGCACAGGGGATCACACATCATCCTGTCAGAAGCTGGGAAAGAAACAAGAATCTCACTTGACAAATCAGCTCAGTTACTAGAATCCTTATCAACATTATAATCAGTCTTCATCATTAAACAGTATATCAACACCAATATAAAAGAAAGACATAAATCTAATTCAAAATATAAGCTCACAGAAGATGTAGTGTAATTACCTCAATGAGGCCCTTCAAATTGGCTTCTTGGAGTATGACTTCCCTGATTGAGATAATGATTGCCTGTCCTGATGTGGAGGGGGCCGGGAAAGAGGAGGACCTCCTCGTGAATCTATATCAGGGTCTGGCAAAGCTTGTCATCTATAAATTCAAGCAGCAGAAGACCAGTGGGCTGTCTGCACCTCTATTGTGGCTATATTCACAGCCAGATGTCTCTGGGGAGGGAGCATGTAGTGTCTGAGGGCACCGTTAATGCCTTCCATCCCCGCTGGGCACTGCAGAGGCTAGGGTGCATCATTGATCCCTTTGGTCACATTTTGATTTGCAGTTTTAAATTTCCTTTCCACTTTGCCTTTTGTTTCGGGTGGTTTCCCCTGCTTCTTTTAATTTATCCCCTTATTAATTTGAGTTAGTTTACTTGGTTTGCCAACAAGATTGATAATGATTGCCTGCCCGGGGAGTATATATATTGAGGAATGTCAGGGATAATGACACTCTGGATTCTGACTTTGTACCTGAAGCCCTCTTAGGAATGGAATTGAGTATGTAAATAAAGGGAATCTGGTAAAGGGATATTGGTTTCTGAGGAGTTATTTCATGTAGGATATTGACCGTGAGAAAAGGGACTGTAGATGATAGGGAAACACGGTGTGAAAAACTATGGAATACAACTTATACTTGTGTGTGGCTGGCCTAATAGCCTACTAAACCAGCAATGTTATAAGTTACAGCCAGGGCTATGAGCAGCATTGGATTCCTGTTCCAACTTATCTCATTATAAATTCTCTTTGTAAACTGCATAATAATTAAAGCAGGAAATGTGAGATTGGTTTCAAATGCAAATGGAACTGTTGCTCACAGCTGCTTCAGGGATCTTAGTCAGTCACTCATCATAAACTAAGCTTGACACAGACATCACAGGTTGCAGTGACATGTTGTACCCTCACAGTGATCTCTCTGTTGCCATGGTAACACTACACTACACTGCTTCCCCTCATCTCAGCTTTGTTGAGGGACATAATTGGGGATTGCTGCTAATAATAGGACATTTATGCAGCAAATTAACTTTAACATGGGTTAATGTGAGGGACTTTATAGGAAACCAGAAACACCTACATCTCAGAAAAGTTACATTGAACTAGCAAAGGTCAGGTTACATTTGGAAGTCTGTGTGGAGTTCAGGTCTCCGTATTGTGAAGCAATGAGGGCTGCTATTGGGAAAGACGGAACAGGTTGGAACGCTATTCTTTTAGAAGACACAGAGGGAATTCTCCTAAAGGGTTGTGAATCTGTGGAATTTACTACCCCAAAGTGCAGTGGATGCTGAGACAGTGAGTAAATTTAAGGAGAAGTTAAGGCAGATTTTTAATTGGTAATGGGTGGAAGGGTTATAGAGAGAAGGCAGGAAATGGGAATGAAGAGAATGTCAGTCATGATTGAATGGCGGAACCAAAATGGCCTAATTCTGCTCCAATATCTCATGAGCTCATGATAAGATACCTTGAAAATAATGAAGAGTTGGTCAGGACAGAAAGAATGATTCTACTTGTGGGAACTAAACTTAATACAAACCTGGGCACCATTTATACAAGATCTTCATTAATAAATTTAGCAGTGAATAAGGAGTCTTTACTCAGATTTGTTACAGTTAGGAATCCACTACTTTAGGAAACATCTTAAATGCTTCTAAAAGGAAACTAGATAAAAGAGAAAAGGGCATAGCATGAAAAGCTTCAATTTTGTAAACAGAAAGGGAAGAGACTGCTTGAGGACTAACTGGTCTGTTTCTGTTCTGTATGTATTGTACAATACAATTGAAAAATAATTTTGTCCATTACCTTCAGAATCTCTATTCAGAGGTGCTGTGTACTGGTAATCCATTGTAGCTTGAATTCTGATCACTTCACAATGCCTTACTACGTACAAAATATTTCTTATTCATTCTCATCCTGCTTAGCCACATATAAGCATGTGCTCATCTTTATTTCCATAGCCACATTTTCCTTGAATTGGTTACTATCCTGCTGCCAGAGGCTATTGCTTGAGGGCTGCCATTCTGCATTAAGTATATGACTGACACAAGACTCTCCAGCACTTACAGTCTGTCACAGGTGTATGGGAATGATTTAAAGGTTGATAATTCACCTGCTTGGCTGCATTATGAATGCACCTTCCATGGCTGTCAAGTTCTGGAATGGGACTTGAACCCAGAGCTTCTGGCCAGGGTCAAGTGCTGAGATTTTATGACCTCAGTCAGATGAGGTTCATAAAATCCCACCTGAGGCCAACAGTGAATTCCATTCTGCAAGCCTTGCCGTCCCAATTCAGGGCACACAGTGCGGTAAAATTCCGGCCAAGGATATAACTCATTGCACTGTCTCATACCAAGACACATCACACGTCAATTACATTTATGAACTGTATTGTGACTGATTTGGTATTTTTCTATACTGATTACATTCTTGTATTCAGTGACACTGGTTACTCTACAAGAAATCCCCTCATTTCCCATGACTCAGAAAGAACCAATACCACTGAATATAAAAGCTTGGAAGTGTGAAATCCTCTTGTGACCTCACGAGTGATCTTGTGTATTCTCCTCCTCACCTTTTGAAGAGTGGACAGAAAGTGAGATGAGGCACAATGGGAAACCAAAAGAATGGTTCGTTTTAGATAAGAAGCACAAAAGAATAGTATACATTCTTGATAAAAATTTCCTCAACAACCCTCCCAAACTCCCAACTCTCTGAAACCACCAAACCCTGGCCTCCCCGAATCTCTCCAGAGCATTCCCCCTACCATCCAAGGTCCCCCCACCTGACCTCAGCACCCTATTCACCCACCCTCTAGACCTGCCCAGCTGACACTATACCCTTCCTGCCACCCTATCTGTTCTTCCACTTTCCACCCTACCATTTGGTTCAGAAGTCCAGGTGCCAAATGTGGAGCCCTGGCACTGTGTGAAAAAAATAGGAACAGAGTGGTAATCTGACGGTGATTGCTACTCATTAGAAGGCTCGGCTCTTTTTCCTTTTATTCTGCTTTCTGACTGTGCCATCCTATTCATCCTGAAAACAGAAAGTGTACTCCTTTCGAGTTTCTTGTTCCCTGCTCAAAATTGTAGCAATCAGTAGTTCATCCCTGCATTCATATACACTATTAAAAGATATTTTGAAGACCTAATGTAGAACAAAGTAGAATAGAGTGGAAAGAAACATAGATAATAATTTTAACTTAGTTTGCTGGCCAGAAATCCCACAGGATTGGGTGGAACATCAATCCCATCCGATATTTCTCTGCAATAAGTAAAATTAAGTAATGTTTCATCCAACTCTGTAAATTTGCCAATGAGCTGATTGGGTTAAAACTGCTCCTGCCTAGACTCTTTACTCTGACTGGTGCGACTTACTGCAATTCTGTGAATTTCTGTTGTTCTTTATGACGGGTTTCTGCAAACTGGTTCTGAAGAGCACAGTCCAGTTGACCGTGTGATAATAGCACAGGTTGGGGTTGTCAGACACGTAGACATTGCCCGCACTAATTTCCATCAGAGACTGGAAGTGTAGAGACGTGATCCATTGTTGCTTCAGAATCAGCAGCGAAATCCCACTGCGCAAAAGGGAAAAATACACACACATGTTGTGAATTAAAACACATCTGTCATACATCACAGGACATCGTTTTCCAAATTGTGACTGGGAGCCTCAGTAGAAGCTGACGCCCATCAGAAACAAGTGGGTCATTTAGCACTTCATGCCCATGATATCTCGATAGCAAGTATATGACACTAGCTGCATGCCTTTAGAGAACTTCACCACCTCTGTTTACCCTCTAACAGTCTTAACAATTTTCTTTTGTTGCAAATATAGTCGGGGTGATTTGCAACAGGCTGAGCAACTCAAGTGGAGGCCATTTAGCAGGCTCACCCACAGTCTGCTGGGCACCACAGCTTCCTCGAGTCTCCCGTGGCCGGATTTCTGGTGCTGTTAGCTCTGTGCCAAAAGTTGGCATAGAGCTGCACAATTTATTTAAATCATGATTTGAATGTATTTTACATATAATTAGCAAGCCCAGGACTGAAGTCTCTAGATCAGCTAAGCTCTCTTCAACCTCTCCCACCCCTGCCAGGAATGTATCGCTACAGTGGGTTTATAACAGCTCCCCACTTGCAGGGAGCTGGTGACCCAACCACCCTGGAATGAAGGAGGGCCATCAAGGGCCCTCAGAAGGTCAGAGATAAGGGACAATGCCTAAGAAGCAAAGTGGCAATGCTCAGAGGCATCTTGGCATGGCCCACTGAGCATCGAGCAGTGTCAACAGGGTGGGGCCTATAGGGCCTTATGGGGGGTGAAATCTGTGGGTGGTCCTGCTGCCACTCTGCACTAGATCAGTGACAGAGGGAGGGAGGGAGGCCAATGATCGGGGCTGGCTATTGGGGTGAAGGGGTGTTGGCCTGCTTTGGGGGGGGGGGGGGGTCAGGGCTGTGGGGGAGGGGCACTGCAGGGATACGTCAGGGCTGCCAGAGAGGTGGAAGGATTGAATTGGAGATTGGGGCTGCTGATTCGGAGTGGGGGATGGGCACATCAAGGCTGGCCCAGTCATGTTCAGGGGCCAACGATCAGATAGTGGGGGGAGGGAGGGCGCGGGGGCCAAAGGGCCAGTGATGTGGGGTCACAAGGCCAGCAGTGCAGGTCTAGGCACTGACAGATTGGTGCATGCGCAAGGCCCATTCAGCACTATGCTACTGGTCTCTGCAGCAGGAATAGGCTCCTAGTGGACTTTGCAATGCACAGAGTGAGGGAAATTCATTTGAAAATCTCGCTGAAAATAACAGCAGGATTCATTTGAATTCATGCAAATTCAACACTTAGAATTATTTTGGGAGAATAGCCCCAATATAGTTCAATAGGAGAATATTTTAAGCATCATTGCACGTTTTGAGTCAGCATCAAGCGTCTGTCAAAGCCTCAAAATCTCTCAACTCCAGTCTCAGAAGTGTAGCCCCAGCCATACCAATGGGTTATTTGACCATGCCAGTCTGAGGGAGGTTTCCACTACAGTGTAAATTAGGGATAATTTTAATACTATGCCCACTAGAAACCAGAGAAAACTGTTCCATCTTCCCACTCTCATCATGTCCCTAAACATACAATCAAACACCCAATTAATTCCACGTAAAGTTCTTACATCTGAGGATTATTTTGAATCCAGGTTCTAATAATTGCCAAGATGTGCACATCACCAAAAAGGCTGGTATTTACTGCCTATCCCTATACCTGGAGTGGTGGACTCACAAGAATCGACTTTGGGGTAGCACTGTGGTCAACACTGCTGCCACACAGTGCCAAGGACCCGGATTCAATTCTGGCCTCAGGTCACTGTCTGTATGGAGTTTGCACATTCTCCCATGTCTGTGTGAGTTTCCCCCCACAGTTCAAAAATGTGTGGGTTAGATGATTTGGCCATGCTAAATTAACCCTATTGTCAGGGGGATTAGCAGGAAAAGTATCTGGGGTTACGGGAATAGGGTCTGGGTGGGATTGCAGTCAGTGTAAGCTTGATGAACTGAATGGCCTCCTTCTGTAGGGATTCAATGATTCTATGATCTTCTTGAACTGCAACCCATGTGGTGGGAGCCAACCCGCAGTGCCGCCAACTACAGTGTTCCTGGATTTTGACTCAGTGGCAATGAAGGAACAGCAATATCATTCCAAATCAGTATGATGTGTGATTTGATGGGGATCTTGCAGCTTTGGAAGCTGCTGCCTAAAGTAGCTTGGTATTTGGTAGTATACTTTCTTGTCTATTATTTTGTGTGTGAAAGGATTTAGTTCTGGTAGGAAGTCCCTGTCAAAAGAAAGCATTTCACTCCTACCAGTGCACATGACATTGATTGTCTGTAACCACAGGATCTACAAGCCCATGGTGGATAATTGAGATGCAAAGCTGGATGTACATGGTGTGATCGCGTCTGTATTCCTTTGAGAAATGCTAAAAAAAACCCTGCAATTAAAGCAAGTACTGTAATTAACTGAATTGCAAAAGAAAATACATATTGTGTGGAAGCTCGCAGCCATCCCAGCCCATCTCGTCAGTTGCTGTCTGCATCATTATTTTAACAGCGTGCTCCAGCTCAGGGCATTTCCAAAAGGCAACATGTCAGTTTGACATCAGATGTAGGTCTACAGGGTGCACGTGTGTTGGGGCAATGTAATGATCTCATTCTGCTGGCCAGTTCGCTAACTTGTAATTAGCCGCTCAAAGCAACTGGCAAGATGACATGGAAGCTTTAGAATACAATTGTCAAGTGATTCCTTGGAAGGTTTGTTTATGGCTTCACCTGGCCCTGATGGTTTATAGGTACCCTTCTGTTAGGAAAGGCTGAATATGAAAGGAAACGTACGGAGAGCCTGTCATTTCTTTTCTCCCCTTTCTCAAATGATGACTGTTGCCTGGAATCACACTCGTAGGACTTTACCTGGCAAATAATTAATGGTCTGCTTTGCAATTCCCATCTCTGATATTCTAATGGAGCTTTCAATCCTTTCATCATAAATGCTTGAAGCATTCAAAAACAAATGTTGCATTGTAAAATTTCAATATTTTGAAGGGATGGATTTGAGTATCATCCTTTTGATATCAACCAGTCTTCACCTTTCTCACTGGCTGTATCTGGTTTTCTAATTTGTTCTGGAGGCCCCAAAGGCTTACGTTGCATGTCTACTGCCATATTGCACACACAAAATCAGTGCCTCCACTGATGGGATGATGTAATTACAACGTAGCAAGTTTGCACTGTTTGTGTTATAAAGTGCAGATGTAAGAATTTCGAATGGCAAAGACGACAGCAGGTTTGCACGAATACAAGACTTTTAATTTTGAAAGACACATTAAGCCTTAGGCTGTAAGTTAGTTATCCTTCATTTTATTGCCACAATATTATTATTCTTTTCTCTTCTGTTTAAAGTTATTTCTCCTATAATGTAAAAAATGCAATCAACAGGCACTGTTCTCTCCATAACTCCACTTCGATTAAATAAAGAGCCATCACATCAAACCCATTGAAATGGGTTCAATTTCAGCCTTGGGTCATTGTGCAACTTCAAACAGACAATCTCCCCATATCTGTGTGGGTTTTCTTCAGATGCTCCAGTTTCTTTCCCCAGTCCAAAGATGAGAAGTTAAGTTGATTGGTCATGCTAAATTGCCCTTTAACATCAGGGGGATTAGAGGATGACGTTGCGGTGATAGGACTTGAGTGGGATTGTTGTTGGTGCAGATTTCAAGGGCTGAATGGCCTCTTTCTGCACTGTATAATTCTATGATTCTATAATCAACTCTTATTCTAGATCACTCTTTGGAATTCATCATCGTCTCTCACTCCCCAACCCATGTCTTCTTTCTACTTCCATTCTATGAGGTTTTTAAAACCAAATCTGGCATTGCCTAAGCAAACAAACCTGGATTCATTCCCTGCTGATGTCCTAAGGCCCTTGAGGCTGTAAAAAAAATGCTGAATATTATAGTAATAACATACCAAATGTGGCCAAGGGCAACAGCTGTCCCAGTGCGAATCCTCCTACTAACAACAGCACCAAAGGTTCATCAGAGCTAAAAGTGCAAAAGATAATGAGCAGGGGAATGTCCACAGCAGTGTCACTGTGAGAACATTCCATGGAACAGAAAGATTCAGTGCAGCATTCAACAAGAAGTTTGGGCAGCCTAATTTTTTCAGCTTATCTGGAAAATGACAAGGAGGGTAGAGTAGACTAACCATAAGCTGCCTGTGGACACGTTAATCTTCTCTGTTCTAAGATGAAAAAGGTATTGATGATATTTCAAGGAAGCTCCACACTAAATTGTAACAAAGAATGCAAATGCTGACACTGGCTGAAAAGTACAAGACATTCACCAAAGAAAGATTTTGTTATATAGTCATTTTAGTGCCTTTTGTGATCTCTTCATACCTCAAAGCACTTAACAGCCAATGAGATGTAGTCACTGTTATGATTTCAGGAAGCTGATTTTCGCATAGCAGGCTCCCATGAACAGCAATGACCCGATGCTTGTTCAGGGATTAATATTGGCGAGGTCATCAGAGAGTACAGCTCTTTAACTAGTATCATGGAATCTTTTCAGTTCAGATAAAAGGTCAGGCTGGGTCTTGGTTTAACAAATTCTTTGAAAGTTTATACCTCTGCCAGTGTAGCATTGGAACATCAGTCCAGATTCTGTATCCAAACCACTAGAGTGAGATATGAACCTCCGACCTTCTGGCTTATAGGTAACAACGCTGCTCATGAATCTCAGCTAACTACATCCCAAACCTGATCTGGGATTGTTACACATGACAGGAGGAGAGAAAATACCAAATAGCAAACCAAAAAAAAGCACTACCTAAAAATTGCTTGTGGAACCTTTAAAACATTTTGCTAGAATTTGTGCAACACCAGCAAGCCAGCATTTGTTACTCAACTCCAGTTGTCTTGAGTGTACTGAAATGTAAAGAACTGGGAATACATTTCATAGAGTCATAAAATCATATAGTGCAGAAGAAGCCCTTCGGCTCATCGAGAAGAAGGTACTCCAGCTGTGGCCTCAACAAAGTTCCACATAACTCCAACATGACTTTCCTGCCTTTGTAATCAATGACACCAGATTGATAAAAGCAATTGAAAAAGGCCCATTTGCTTTTTTCACCATCTTACTGACATGCCCTTCCACATTATGAGATCTGTGGACAAACACGCCAAGGTCCCTTTGTTCCATGGAACTTTCTAGTGTCCTACTGTTCATTGAATACTTTCTTGTCAAATTATTCCTTCCAAAACGTTTCACCTCACATTTTTCAGAGTTAAATTCCTTCTGCCCATTTTTATTCATCTGTGGGACCTGGGTGTCGCTGGCTGGTCAGCATTTATTGCCCATCTGTAACTGCTCTTAAAGGGCAGTTGAGAGTCAACTACATTGCTGTGAAGTCTGGAGTCACATGTAGGTCAGATCAGGTAAAGACGGCAGATTTTCTTTGCTAAAGGACATTAATGAACCAGATGGGTTTTTTTGACAATCAACAATGTTTCACGGTCATCAGTAGATAGTTTTTATTGAATTCAAATTCCAGCATCTGTCGTGGCGGCATTCAAACCCCTTCTGCAGAGCATTAGCTAAGTTCCTAATTAATAATCTAGTAATAATACCATTAGGCCATTGTCTCCTTTGGATTTTATAAAAATCTGGCAGCTTTCATAGCTTCCACAAATAATTGGATTTGTTGAATTTAATTTCACAATTAGCCACAGTTTTGGATCACAACCAATTGCCTGTCACCCTCGCAGAACTATGGAAGTAAGTTATAGACAGATAATAATTAAAGAACTGATTTACCTGTACAGACTTCGGCCACCTATTGTCACCAGGTTAGCAAATACGTTGAAATCCGTCATATTTCTTGGCCATGACTGAATATTCAGAAAACCTAGTGCAAAAAAACCAAAATCAAGATCCTTGACTATTATGTTGTAATAGAATGGGATGCCCAGGCCAAGTATGCAATATGGTAGGTAACTAAACTGCATAACACCGAAGATTTTACTCCTCTATTACTTTTCCTGAATACTGCTTCTGATTTCTTTGTGCTTAAGCTATCCTGTCTATGATGTAGTCCCAAAGCTGAAATATCATAAGCATTGAATTCCATTCCAATTCTCCTTCTGCACCTAGTGATGCACTAAAGCAGATTTTTATCTGTTTTCGTAGCTAGTAATTCCTGGAACAGGTCGCTAGTCTGTTGCCAGGGGCTTATAGCTTAAGGGGAGCCATTCCACATCAAGTATGGCTGAACTCTCTCCCATCTTATCATTAGCCATTGGTGTGTTTGGGAGAATTTACAAATTGACACACTCAACCTGTTTGACCGTGTTATGAATGCACCTGCCTTGGCCATCAAGTCCTGGGTGGGACATGAACCTGGAGCTTCTTGGATCAGAGGTAGGGACACCACCCATTGCACCATAAGACCATGAGCATTGAAAGTCAGTGGCTACTGGTCACACTGTAACATCACACAACACACAGGGCAATAGCATGATTACAAGATCCATAAATGTTTACAACAAAAGAAAAGCCGGTAAAGCAGGAATTAGAAGAACTAAGTTACATTTCATTTGTATTACAACTGACTGGTATGTCAAATTTCATTGTGACTGTATCCTTCATATGCATGGAGTCATTTTCCTAACAAAAGAAATGAAACAAAATAGGTTTTTATGCAGCTACTGAGGTGGAGAAGAGAGTCATAAAATCATGGAATTACAAAGGACAGAAGCAGCCCATTTTACTGTATCAGTGCTAGTTATTCAAATATCCCTTATGCTCTTTCTCCATAGCTATACTTTCTTCCTATAATACATTTACCTAATTTCCTTTTGAAAGCTACCATTGAGTCTGCTTTCATCAACCCTTCAGGCAGTACATTCCAGGTCATATCAGGTTAAAAAAAATTTTCTCATGTCATGCAGTGTTTTTGGCAATTGCCTTAATCTGTGTGTTCTACTTACCAGGTCTTGTGTGACTTGGAAAGGCAAAATACACCCTGGATCTGGGGAATATTCCATACCATACAGCAGTGATTCTGGAACATTTTCACCACAGTCCACTTAGACGGGATTAAAGAGCCACCACCCCACTGAGTGCATCATTACTCCCGGTATGACATTTTGGCTAAGTTAAATTTCCTTTGCCATTTGAATTTAGCTACGTTCCCCACAGGCCATTTTTGATTCACTTATTTTTGGTTCATATTAAAAAGAGTATAAATAGGAAACAGCTGAGATACCGGAAGAAGATCTATGAGAGTGAACAATTCAATAAAACTCTCAAAGCTCTGTGCCTTGATTTTTGTTTCACCAAACTTGGAAGATTTTAACACACAAGTAACGAAAATCCTGTCTCCATGTGTCTTTTTTTATTTATTTGTTTCATATCTTCACACATACTTGTTCATTTTGGGGATCATGGGCAAGTGTTGGCAAGATTAGCAGCCTGATCATCAACCTGTAGAGCTGCATCATTAACATCCTTCCCATGGTCAATAAGTGCGACCACAAGCTCCATAAATGTTTACAATAAGAAATGCTTAAATGGAGTGGGACATGAACCTGGAGCTTGTAGCTTAGAGGTACAGGTATTATTTACTGAGCCATAAGATCTCACTAGTTGTGTGTTGTAGCTATAGCATAAATCTATGAAATTACATTGTTGTCATTCTTGTTAATGACAGTCATAGAACCCTATAGTGCAGAAAGAGGAGTTGGATTTATCAATGCATGGATTTATGCATTGATAAATCCAACGAGATATCAATGCATGTGCTGCCACTAAGAGTCCACAGCAAGATCCCAATATAAAATCGGCCGGAAACAGTTTAACTGGTCTTTCAGCACAGGACAGCTTTTACTATGTGCTTTCATTTCTCATTCTGTACAACATATACAAACTGAGTGAAATACATTTATTAAAAAGAAAACCCTGCTGAAATGAGCCTGCCATATCATCTCACATCCAGTTGAACGTTAATGTTCATTGCTGCCAGTTCAGCTATGAACTCCATTGAGCTTGCATTAAACACAATCCCACCCAGGCCCTACCCCCATATCCCTATACATTTACCCACTCTTCCCTCTAACCTACACATCTCAGCACACTGAGGGGCAATTTTTTATTATGACCAATCAACCTAACCTGCACACCTTTGGACTGTGGGAGGAAACCAGAGTAACTGGAGAAAACCCATGCAGATATGAAGAGAATATGTAAACTCCACACAGAGAGTGACCTAAGCTGGGAATGGAACCCAGGTCCCTGGAGCTGTGAAGCAACAGTGCTAACCACTGTGCTACTGTGCCATCCATAGGAGCCAGTCTGGTGGTGTTGGATGTCAGCGACTTGTGCTTTGGATAAATTACACTTTGGAGCCCCCTGCTAAACAGGAGGTAGATTGACCAATTACACTTCCTTCCGAGTGACCATTTTGTACGGGTAATAGCTTCATATTTAAACAACAAGAACTGGAATCAGAATATGTTAAAAAAAATCCCTGCAATCTTAAAGTCAATTATAAGACCCATAAAATGTAGACAGAGGGTCAAAAACAAATGAAAGAAAAATTTGGGAATTTAGGTGAAAGAAGGGTGTTTTTTGCTCAAACAGCAATAGCATTGTTGCTGAGGAAAAAGATGGAAATGGTTAATATCAATGGATTAAACATATTTGAGGCCTTTCTGCAGAAAGAATGCATTGTGAGATGTGGTGAGATGAACTGATGGAGTCATCAATGAAAAGGTCATTCTTTTCTTATAGTAAAAGGAGTTTCATTGTGATACAAGTTGCTTTTGAAAAACTGTAAAGTAGATGTTAATTATTTAAAGGCAACGATAGAAGCCTGCTGAGTTTTCACTACCTGTTATCTCTCGCACAGTCCGGAAGACGTTCAGCTTTTCTGGATCCAAAGCAGCAATATTATGATAGGGGTCACTGGAAAAAATGGAGAGGCAGTCCATTAAATAATTGTCTCGCAGAAGCAATTCGGATAAGTCGGCAACAACAACAGCGTGCATTTATATAACATCTTTGACTTGGTAAAACACTCGAGCCATTTCACAGAGGTTTCCAAAGCAAAATTGATACCAAGTCACAGAAGAAGGAAACATGTCATTTAGCTGAAAGCTTGGTCAAAAGTGGATTGTGAGTAATGCTCCAAAGAAGAAAAGCGAAGGAGTCAGATAGAGAAGTCTAGAGTTCAGGCCAACTGAAGACATAGCCACCAATGGTGGAGTAATTAAAAGTAAGGACATTCAAGAGGCCAGAATTTGAAGGGTACAGGTATCTTGGAAGATTCTAATGTTGAGGAGATTACAGAGATGGGGAGGTGTGAAGCTATGGAGGGACAAGAAAATAAGGATGAGAATTTTAAAATCAAGGTGTTGCCTTACCCAGAGCCAATATAGGTCAGTGAGTGCAAGATTGATGGATGAATGGGACTTGGAGCAAACTGGGACTTGGACAGAAGAACTTTAGATAGCTTCAAGTTTATGAAGGATGGAACGTGGAAGACTGATCAGAAGCACGTTGAACTTGCTAATTCTAAAGGTAACAAAGGCATGGATGAGCATTTCAGCAGCAGATTGAAGCAGGAGTTGGGGAAGTGGAAATGGGCAAATAATCTTAATCAAAATGTGGATATATGGTTGAAAGCTCATTTCAGGATTAAATATGACACCAAAGTTATAAATAGCTGCCAGAGAGAGGGAGTGGTCAGGGAACAGAGTTTGCTGGGGAGATTGGAGACAATGGCTTTATTTTGTTGGAAGAAATTTCTACTCATCCGTATTGCAAGTTGCACATGTGGTCTGACAATTAGAGGTTGGGTAAGGGACTGAATGAGCTGGTGATGAGGTAAGCATATATATAAGAATTAACATTGTGAATGGGGAGAGGTCAAGTGTGCTTTGGATACAACAGATAACCATCTGGTGTGATAAAAGTTCACGTTATCTTTGAGAACTTCAAATTATCTTGGAACAGCTGATCATACCACAGTTGAAGCAATGTTAGGTATAGTTCACCTTTTACTGCACTTATAGTGTAATTATTTGTTTCTGCAACTTGCATTTATATAACACATTTAATGTAGGAATACACCCAAGGTTTTTTACAGGAGCACTGTCTGAAGAAAATTTATCACTGTGCCATATAAAAATATATTAGGATATGTGACCAAATGCTTGGTCAAAGAGTTAGGCAGCTACAAAGGGGAGAGAGGTGAGCTGATAAGGTTCAAAGAGAGAGTTTCATAACTTAAGGAATAGATAACTGAAGAAAAATATTGAAATGATCAAAACCAAGCACATGTAAAAAGCTAAAATTGGAGGATTGCAGAGATTCAAGGACATAGGCAGCACAGTGGCTCAGTGTTTAACACTATTTCCTCACAGCTCCAGGGACCCAGGTTCAATTGCAGCCTTGGGTGGCTATCTATGTAGACTCGCACATTATCTGCGTGTGTTTCCTCCAAGTGCTCCAGTTTCCTCCAAAGCTGTGCGGGTTAGGTGGACTGGCTGTGTTAAATTGTCCTGTAGGGTCCCAAGACGTGTAAATTAGATGGATTAGCCATGGTAAGATGTGTGGGTTTAGAGGGATAATGCAAGGGAAAGGGCATGGGTAAGATATTCTGTCAGAGAGTCAGTGAAGAGTCTGAAGGCTGAATAACCTCTTCTGAATTTAGGGATTCTATGATTCTATATAGGTCTAAAAGAGATTACAATGATAAGGCAGTATTCTCTGAAGCAATTACAAACACAAATGTAACCCATTCACATGTAGCCTCAGTCGACTTTGCAATATAGTTGTTCCATGCAGCAGTTTTTTTTTTCCAGTGTGCTGCCCTTTAAAATGTTTTTACTCAGCATTAGTTACCACAGAACAAGACCTATGGGTTACCTTTTGGAGCGCTGCATGGCTAGGGCACCTACATTGCTTAGCAGGAAGCTAGAGCTGGGAATATACTGCCTGCATTGTGAAACAGTGAAGTGATTGGTTGTGGTGGCGATCTTAAAGCTGTGCATTATTAGGAATTTCAAGACGAATTCCAAAGGCAAAGGAGGCAAATAACTTGACACCAAATATTTCTCTCATGTCTCTCACACTTTGGTTAATTATTTGTTTGATGCAACATCAAATGATACAACAAGCATCATTAGCATCACTTAGAGAGCTAATAAAATATGACCAAGAATGTTAATGTCTCAAAAATATTCTGTAGTATAAGCCAATGACAAGTGAAAACATGCACTTACATAGTAGATGCAATGGGAAAAGGGCCAGTATCTTAAGTTATGGGTACACTTTATGTTGGCTTCCCTCGTATTGAATGAAACAAACCATGTCATTCTGTTCCTGTGTCACACCTGAATTTCCAGAAGGTACTCTGAGTACTGAGTTCCTCATAACAACATTTCATACCTGGAATTTTGGCACAGAAACTGAATTTGCTCTCCAGTCTGAATTCCTGGTATATGCATAACAATACTCAAAGCACAAGTTCACAAAATTTACCCTTTGAGAGCGTTAGTCTTGGTTCAGTTGCTAGCACTCTCTGAATCAGTAGATTGTTGGGTAAAAGCAGTAGTTAAGGTCTGCTGCATTGTCTAGGATGACTTATTTCAAGTATGATGTTACAATAAGGACCCATTTACCACTGCAACTTGTATCTATATAGCATCTTTTAATAGAGTAAAATGCTCAAAGCATATCACTGAAACATAATCAAAGATTGACATTAACCATAGGAGATCTTAGGGTAGCTAAGCAAAGGTTTGGTCACACAGTAGGTTTTAAGGAGGCTTAAAGGAGGGATGAGAAGTGAAGAGTTGGAGAGGTATAAATAGGGAATTCCAGACTTTAGGCTCAGATGGCATGGAAGGTGCAAAGGAATTAAGGGAATACTTAAAAAGTTCAGAGTTGCACGAATGCCAAAGTCTCAGGGAGACACAGAGGAAGGTTATGTAGCAATATTACATTACACATTAAGGCAAAAATCGCAAAAATGGCTGCAATTTCTAAGTCCCATCCTTGAACTCAGCATTTCCCAGGTCCTTGGAGGTGGGCATGGATTTGCCCCGGAGTTTACACATGTGCAATTCACAGTAGCAGCTGATCATTTAATCACCATCTGCCTTCACTGATGTGGGATTTTGGAAGGCCAGCAGTGTACAGCTTAAAACAGATAACAGGAGGTCTGAACTTGGTGGATTGATTTGGATCGCCTGAGTACCTCTTTGAGATTCCCCTTAAAATTGAATTCCCCTTAAAAAGTGAATTTCTTACTGTTTAAAAAACTGTCCATCTGTCAAAGCTGTCAAATAATGGTCAAAGCTGTCAAATATATGCCTCAGGATTCTAAATGGGTTGGCAAAGCGAGAGTAAAGGTACAGGATGGTGGGAATGAGCAAGTATGACTTGGTAAAATGTTGCCATATGGGCATAGGTGGGGGGGGAATGCATTGACATGGTGGATCTGAGGGGCCATGAGGAGTGGGTGAAGGGGTAAGAGTTGACATTGGCTAGCATGGATAGGGCACAGGGAGTGTGTGAAAGGATGGAGGTGGTCAGGGCGGTTTTTCATTTTCTTATTTATTTATTTAATCACAGTCTCCCTCATTCTTGAGTTCATATTTTAGCCTGTCTCCCAATGTCCCCACGGCTCCCTCGAACAAAAATCCAACCTGCGGCCGGACATTTTTAAACGTCGGGTTCACCAAGCTGGGACACCTTCTGATTCTTGCATAGGTGATCCGGGAACAAGAACAAGTATGGGCCTATACTGCTACAAGGCCAGCTTTATTTAATTTAAGCAGAGACTTCAGATAATATTTTTACCAAGTTGTGATTTTTTTTCTTTTGCCTGGTGTAACCTGCCCTTTTTAAATCCACCATGAATTTATCTGTTAATTTAACTTTACGCTTCAATTGTTTATTGTCTTCATTCAAAATCATGAGGCGTGATCATATTAAATTGGCCATTTTGCACAGCCAGGACTTGAAGGTTTTAAAAAAAGGCAATGTTTCCAGATAGGGTCAAGAGTGCATGGAATGCCACCTCAAAGGGCATTAAGACTGCAGTCACTTGTAGGCTAGATGAAGCAGACAGATTTGGGAGTGGAGTTTCTCCCTTGTGAAACATGAGTGAAGCAGTTCAGGATTTTATAGCAAGCAGCATTTTATTTTGTGGCGCTCACTCACAAATTACCACATTTATTAACGTCACAAATATCTACAGAGGGATTCAAACTAATGAGCTGTGTGTTATGATCCTAGCATCAAGCTGCCATACAAACATCAGGATTTAGTAATTGTTATACTCAGTAAAGTATCGATCAAATGTGGCCAAATAATAAAATTACAATTTTTGCAAATTGAAAGAATATAATCCTTCAGTGGGTTGGCAACGATATATGTCACACATATATATATTAAAAAAATCAAATATCAGCAATGTAAGAAGAGAATTTCACCATCACATCATCTTCGCGGTGCTGAACACTGAAGCTTGTCAGAGTTAATTTGAAACTTGTGCCATCAACTGTTCAAAAGGTACCTCAATCTAATTATCCCCCACCTGTCAACGTGACATTTCTCCTTCACTTATCTGCCAAAAAAAAATCAAATCAAAAATGCAAGGGAGGCCTGTATTTTGGGCAGAAGCAATTTTTGTGACGTAACTGTTTTGTGGGGTGTCTGTGTGTGTGTGTGTCTGTGTCTGTGTGTGTCTGTGTGTGTGAGAGAGAGGATGGTGGCGGTGGCAATGGTGGTTGGTGGGAAGGGAGTTGAAATGTGCCAATACAACAATCAAAGCTGAACTAGCTTGCAAGGTGCTGATTGTCCTCAACCATCTGGCACTGGGTTCACTCATCTCACCCTGGATGTCTGGGGCAAAAAAATCACCTTGATCCAATATTCTCAGCTTTTGATGAGCAGCTCAGTGGGTGGCACTTACATGGGCAGATTTCAAAAAAACAGTGGGGATAATTTTACCGAAAAGATTTTAAGTGTTCAGCTAGTCCAAAAATGGGAGAGCTTCAGATCCGTTTTTTTTTGCCTTTATTCCCAATCTTTTATACTTAATGCATGAAAAATGGACTAGACTGTTTTCAGCCACTCAAGACAGTGGACAAGGCTTCATTCACCAGCCAGCCTGCTTGAGCAAACTAGAGGGAGCCATTGCACATGTGCAGAGCTTTGTGGCTGCATATGCGCAACTGCAAAAGCAGAGGCTTACGGAGAGAGAAGAGATCTGCCAGGACTCTGCTATTGTAGCTAGCCTCAAAGAACCTGCCCGACATCCCCCAGCTATCATGGGGGCCTGCAGCCGATTGCAAGCCCCACCCACCCAAAAATATCAGCCCCCCCGCCCCACCAATCACCTGTAGAGCAGCAGCAAGCCTCCATCCAAACCCCCTCCCTCAACTGCCTGCACAAGGGCAGCAGGCCTTCCCTCCCTGATTGGGCCCCCTTCAGCCCCATAGGCCTCACTCCTTTCAGGCTCCACTCCCATAGACCCCACCCCCATTTAACTATATTGAAAATAAATTATTCAACTTCTTGCCCCTGTAATAGGCAAAGCTGACCGTGCCGGATATCCAGTGTCAGTAAAATAATGAGAGCCGAGAAATTGATGAACAGGGCAAACCGGTAAAACCATGGAAAAAAAATCTGCTTACTTTCATAAGCAAATTTGAATATCAGACCCAGAGCAAGGGTTTACTTTTCGCCAGCCAATCTGACAAGCCAAGAAATAGAGGAACTTCAAATGCTGAACTCTCCTTCCCATTTACCCAGTCCCACAGATGGCATCTTTCTCCCCAAGCTATTTAAGGAATGATATCTTTGCATTGGTGTTAATATGGCAAAGATGCACTCACTGGGTCCCTGGGACAACAGAAATGTCCTGTGATGGAAGCCTAAGTAAATTGAGCTGATATTATCTCGCATTTAGAAGAATGAGAGGTGATCTCATTGAAACATTCAGGATTCTGAGTGGCTTTACCCTGGCTGAAGAATCTAGAACAGAGGGGCTCAGTCCCAAGACAAGGGGTCAAATATTCAGGACTGAGATCAGGAGAAATTTTTTGACTCCTTGTGAATCCTTGGAATTTTCTACTCTTGTTTCTCCACCAAAGATTATATTAAAGGCTGAAGTAGATTGTTTTAGTCTCTCAGAATCAAGGGATAAAGAACATTTTGTACAGGAATGTGGAATTGAAACCGATTAAATGTCAGAACAGGCACAAGGGACTGAACAGACTAACCCTGCTTCTATTTCTTTTCTTTTCACGTCCTGTTAGGCTACAATCAGTAAACTCTCTGTTGTTTCAACCACAGCAATTTTCTTTGATAATCTTGACAACTCTCAGAAAGACTCATGCAGAATATTACAAGCAACACATCATCGTGGGGCCAAAAATTAACAGTGACAGAAAAGGATCTCTGGCTTAGCCAAGATGGCTCTGAAGTCCCAATTCCAGAGGTCCCACCCCCAAATCTGGTACACACCATTTCTACCAGGAGGCAAAACATGAAGTTTAAATATGTATTTATTAGTGTCACAAATAGGCTTATATTAACAGTGCAAAAAAGTTACTGTGAAAATCCCCTCTGGGATCCCATATCCATAGTTCATGGAGGCAGCTGCTTATGTAAAACTGCAGCCACCTCCAACAGGTGCAAACTTCATGAAGCATACATACATACATAAGTATGCAAAACAATGGCTATTTGAGCAGAATTTCTAAAACTGCTAGGATTATTTTGAGAAGTAGGATACCATTTTTAAGAGACAAGAGGTGCTTTTGGATAGATTTAGGTGCCCTTTGGGATCATTAAAGTTAGACATGAATGTGCATAAAATGTGGATAAATCCATTGGAACTATCAAGCCATTTTAATCGCAAAACTCTTTTAAGTTTTTAAAGAAAACATCCTCCTATGGCTGCTTGCAATTCCACAACTTCTGTTTGTTGACATAATCCTGAGGATTAGTGCTACACAACTAATTCCACAACTATGATTATTACAGTGAGGGCCCTACAAGTTCAGTTTTATTGACAGTTCCAACTGGTTATAAAGTCTTTGACGTGGGGCTATGACAAAGTAAGGTTGTTTACATAAGTGATTAATTATTTGAGGAATTTAAATGCAGTGAATGGTAGATACCATAAATAGTCAGTCAGTTGCCATGGTCCACATTGATACCAGTTACATAGATAAGACTCAGCAAGAGCCTCTACTTTGAGATTATGAGCAAATAGGGGCCAAATTAAAAGGCAGAACCTTAAAGGTAATAATATCTGGATTATTACATGAGCCACGAGCAAATGAGTATAGGGTAAATTACAGAGATGAATGCATGGCTCACAGAGTAGTTTTGATTCATGGGGCATTGGCTCCAGTACGGGGGACAATGAGAGCTGTATCTAGTGGGATGGTCTCCATCTGAACCCTCCTGGGACCAGTGTTCTGGTGAATCAGATGACTGAGGCAGCAGAGACGGCTTTAAACAAAGTGGTGACAGAGAAAATGTTGCAAATCAAGATAAAACAATGAGATAATAAAGCAAAGTAGAGATTTGAATAATGAAAGCCAGAGTGTTACAGGAAATGACAGAGAGTACAAATGTAGGAATGTACCAGCAATGTGAAAAAATGCAAAATGGCAAAGTTGAGGGTTTTGTATCCGAACGTGTGCTGCATTCACAACAAATCTGATAAATTACTAGCACAGATAGAAATAAATATCTATGGGCTGAAAATTGAAGGATATTTGATATTTTGAAAAAGTAGGAAACGAGGACAATTTGGTGAGTAGCTTCGTTAATTAGGGATGTCATTAGTACAGTAGTGAGAGATGACCTTAAATGGAAAGAGCAATACGTAGAATCAGTTTGGGCAGTGATAAGAAATAGTATAGATAAGAGTTGACTTGTGTGAGAAAGTTAAGTCACACTACACAAGTTAAGTAGTTACATAGTAAAACAAGATACACAGGAACAAATAAATGGGCATGTAAGAGAAGCACCACAGTGATCATTGCTGACTTTAATCTACACATAGATTTGGTGAATCAGATTGACAAAGATAGCATGGATCAGGAGTGTATAAAGTCATTCCTTTAAAACAATTTTAAAACAAAACAATTTCTTAAAGCAGTATGTTTTAGAGGCAGACAGCAAGTTATTCTGGACCTATTCTAGACATGATTGATGAATAACCTCATAGTAAAGGAGCCTCTAGGTGAAAGCGATCATAACATGACATAATTTCATGTTCAGTTTAAAGAAGCAATGTGTGAGCCTAAGACTTGTAGTTTTAAATATTCATAAAGGTTTAATAAGGTTATGAAAGCAGACCTAGCAAAAGTGAGTTAGGAAATTAGGTTAAAGGGTAAGACAGCAGAGATCCAAAGGCAGACTTCTAAGGAGATATTTCATAACTCTCAGCAAAGATTTACCCGTGTGAGAATGAAAGGCTCTTTCTGAAGGCTGCATCATCTATAGCTGAATAAAAAATGTTTGTATCAAACTTAAAGAAACACTACACAAATTTGTAAAGATGAGTGGTAGTCGCGACGATTTGTCTAATTTTAAGAACCAGCAAAGAAAGATTTTAAAAGTAATAAAGAGGGAAAAGGAAGCATATGAGAGAAAGCTTGCTAATAATATAAAATCAAATAGTAAGAGTTTAGACAAGTATTTATATAAGAATAAATAAAGTGAGTGTTGGTTTTCTATAGAGGGAGTTTGGGGAATTGATGATGAAAACAAGGAAATGGCAGAGGCATTGAACAGTTTCTGTCTGACTGCACTGTAAAAGATTTAAAAACTTCCCATAGATATATGAAGATCAAGAGGTGAAGAGAGGGAGGAATTTAAAATAATTATCATTTTTTGTGAAGAAGTCCTGGGAAAACTGTTAGACCTGAAGGCTAACACGTCCCCAGAAATGGATGGCCTGCATCCTTGGATCTTAAAAGAAGTGTCTGCAGAGATTACCAATGCATTGATTATAATTTTCCAAAATTCCTTAGATTCTGAAAGATTCTGATTGGAAACTAGCAAACAGAATAGCTTGGTTCAAGGAAGAAGGAAGCCAAACAGCAGTAAACTATAGACCAGTTAATCTTATATCCGTCAAAAGCAAATTACCAGAATCATAGCCGGAAACTTAGAAGTTCATAATTTTGTCAAGCAGAGTCAACTTAAGTTTTTAAAACGGAAATCATTTTTAACTAATTCATAAGATTTTTTTTGAAGCAACAAGCAAGATGAATAAAGAGGGATCTGCAGACGTACTGGAATTTCTGGAAGGCATTTGATAAGATAACAACACAAGATTACATAGCGGGTATCACATTGGCATGATTAAAATATTGCTATAGTTAACAGGAAGTAGAGAGTAGGGACTAATGGGTCTTTTTTGATTTGGCAAATTGTGACAAGTGAAATGCCACAGGGATCAATGCTAGGATCTCAAATATTTATGATTTGTGTAAAGTATTTAGATGAAGGGACTAAATGTAAGACAGCTAAATTTGCCAATGACACCAAGATAGGCAGAAAAGTAAGTTGTCAAGAGAAGGTAGAAAGTCTGCAAAAGGAATGTAGACACGTTAAGTAATGGGCAAAAAATTGGCGGCTGGTATAGAATGTAGGAAAATGTGAACTTGTTGCTTTGGCAGGAAGAACAGAAAAGCAGTATACTGGTTTAAATGGTGAGAGATTGCAGAACTTAATTTCCAGAAGGCATCTGATAAGGTGTTACACAAAAGGTTATTGTGGAAAATAAAATCTCATAGTATAGAAAGTAACATATTAGCATGGATAGAAGATTGGCTAGCCATCAGGAAATGGAGAGTTGGCATAAAGGGTCATTTTCTGGTTGGCAAGATGTAATGTGTGCCACAATCTGTGAATGACTTGGATGAATGGACCAAAGATATGGGCCAAAATTCTCCCGTCTTGCCCGCTGCGGGAATTGTAGCAGGCAAGACAGAAAATGTGGCAAACTATACAAAAGTCCATTGAGCTTGGGCAGGAATTTTGGGCATATGTGGTTGGAGAATACTGCCCAGGGTTGCCAAATTTCCTGATGACATGAAGAATGTAGAAAAGTGAGTTGTGAAGAGGACATAAGGAAGCTATAAAGGGATTTGGATAGGTTAAGTGAGTGGGCAAAGATCTGGCAAATGAAATATAATGTTGGAAAATGTGGAATTGTAAATTTTGGCAAAAAGAATAAAAAATAAGCATGTTATCTAAACTGTGAGAGATTGCAAGAACACTGAAGTGCAAAAGGATTTGGGTGCCATAGTGCATGAATTGCAAAAGGTTAGATTTCAGGCATAAGAAGTAATTAGAAAAGCTAATAACATTTTATTTTTTACTGCAAGGAGAACTTGAATACAAAAGTAGGGAAGTTATGCTTCAGGCATACAGGACCACATCTGGACTATTGTGTACAGTATTGATCTCCTTGTTTAAGGAAGAATGTAAATATGTTGGACGCTATTCGGAGAAGGATCATCAGATTAATACCTGGAATGGGCAAATTGTCCTATGAGGAAAGGTCAAACAGGTTAAGCTTGCATCTGCTGAGTTTAGAACAGTAAGAGGTGATTGAAAGACATAACATACTAAGGGATCTTGATAGGGCAAGGTTTGGAAAGGATGTTCCTCTTGTGAGAGAATCTAGAACTAGGGGCCACTTTTTAAGACAGAGATGAAGAGAATTATTTTCTTTCAGATGACCGTGAGTCTTTGCAGCTCTCTTCCTCAAAAGGCAGTGGAAGTAGAGTCTTTATTTATTTTCAAGCCAGAGGTAGACAGATTCTTGATAAGCGAGAGGTAGAAAGGTTATCAGGGGTAAGCAGGAATATGGAGTTGAGTTTACAGTCAGATCAGCTATTGTCGAGTGAATGGCAAAGTAGGCTTGAGGGGCCGATTGGTCTACTCCTGCTCTGAGTTTGTATGCTCAATGGTACAGAGGATCTGTGTGTTCTGATGCACAAAAGGTTGGTATGCAGATACAGCAAGTGGCTAGGATAGCGTTTATTACTAGGGGAATGGAAAATGAGAATTGAGACATTTTCCTGAACAGAGTCTTGGTGAGACCACATCCAGAATATGGTATACAGTTTTTGTCTCCTTATTGGAAAAAAAAATAAAATTACATCAATAACAATTCAGAGAAGTTTCACTCGTCTCATTTCTGGGATGAGGGGCTTATTTTATGAAGAAAGGTTGAGCAGGTTGGACCTATACCCATTGGAGTTCAGAAGAATGGGATGTGACCTTACTGCAACATATAAAATTTTGAGCAGATTTGATAGAGTGAATACTGGGAGAATGTTTCCTCTTGTGGGAGAGATTAGAACCAGAAGACACAACTTAAGAATAAGAGGTCCACCATTTAAGATGGACATGAGGATCATTTGTTTTTCTCCAAGACTATGTGGAATTCTCTTCTCCAGAGGCTGGCTCATTGAATTTATTCAAGGCAGCATTAGGTAGATTTTGATACACATGAGAGCCAAGGGTTACAGGGAGGCAAGACAGCAAAGTGGAATTGAGAAACAATCAATACAGCCATAACCTTATTGAATGGCAGAACAGGCTTGAAGGGCTGAATGGTTTACACCTGCTTTCAAGCCATATGTTTCCAATATTGCCAATCTTTATGCCATTGGCAAACTTGTCATGCAATCAGTGCAATTTACTGGTTTGGGAGTTGATCCAGTCTTCATAACTGGTTCTCAGTAACAGTGTTAGTCAGTCCAGATGAACTGTGCTCTCAGCTGAATGTATTCCCTTTCTGATTTGCATGGATTTTCCTCTTGGTAAAGAGATCAGTCTTCCCACTTTTGCTCCAACGTCAGACCCACTGACTGACACACGAGAAGTCAAGTGCTGCTGAGAGGCTGGAGCTCCCTTGCACAACATTCAGGTAAATTTGGTCTCATTGGACTGCACCCCCACTTGTTCCTGTCAATTGCAGACTCCTTCCTACACCTGGGATAGTGTCACACATTGTACACTTCAAACCATTCGAATTATTTTAATTTGCAAAACTATTCTGGCACTAAACATTGCACTAATTTAGGGGGATATACATGTATGAAACTAAATGAATGAAGATGACACCAGTCAGTCAAAGCTATTCGGACATCAACCAACAGGAGACATGTTTATAGTGGAGTGAGAAGTGATCCAATCATACTGTGTGCTGACAACATTTCACCAATCAGAGACAGGCAAGTTGGCCATAATAAAGGTAATGGCAACGCTGATTCACTTCTATTAATGCTACAACATGACTGGTGACCACTAATGAAAATTATATGATTATTATCACTCTCTACTTCCATGGAGTGCATTTTCTGGGTAAGACATCAAACTTTTCTTACAGTTTGTCTTCTTTCTTTTTGTTGGTCATGTCATTTTATAAACAAGAAGATGGGCAGACGATCTATCACCAATGCTCTCTTTCATCAATGTCTCCTGTATTGAAGTCCCTATCAACAATGTCCACTGTCACCAGTTCCAAGCTCAGATCTGCTTGTCCATTTGGATTCCCCTCCCCCTCCCCGCACTGGGAGTCAATGCAGATTCCTCTTGGCACTTGTCCAGAATGTTGTGCTGATCAGCCACTGGATGGAACTGTATTGAAATGTATATCCATCAGCACTCCTGGTATATCGATGAATACAATCCAAATCTCATTGTTAATGATGATTGTGCGCCTGACACAGATGACCCAATAGTGGAAGGGTGTTTTTCTAGCTCGAGGTTGGTCACTAGTGGTGTGCTGCAGGGCTCGGTACTGGGACCTCTTCTATTTGTAATATATATAAAGAGGGAATAAGTGGAGTGATCAGCAAGTTTGCAGACGATACAAAGATGGCTGGACTTGCAGATAGTAAGGAGCATTGTCAGGCAATGCAGCAGGACATAGATAGGCTGGTAGCTTGGGCAGATAGATGGCAGATGGAATTCAATGCTGATAAATGCGAGGTGATGCATTTTGGGAGAAAGAATGTAGGGAGGAGATATATGATAAGGGTAGACCTATTAAGAGTATAGAAATGCACAGACACCTGGGGGTGCAGCTGCACAAGTCTCTGAAGATGGCACAGCAGGTGGAGAAGGTTGCGAAGAAAGCATATAGTATGCTAGCCTTTATAGGGAGGGGTATAGAGTACAAGAGCTGGCCTTTAATGTTGCAGTTGTATAAAACATTGGTTAGACCACATTTGGAATACTGCGTCCAGTTCTGGTCACCTTACTACTGGAAGGACATGGAGACTTTGGAGAGAGTGCAGAGGAGGTTTACCAGGATGCTGCCTGGTATGGAAGGTCTGAGTTACAAGGAGAGGTTAGGCAAATTGGGGCTGTTTTCCTTAAAAAGACGTAGGCTTACATCTAATAGAGGTGTACAAGATTATGAGGGGTATAGATAGAGTTAACAGGATTAAGCTTTTTCCTACGATGGACTCAAATAGCACAAGGGGTCATGGCTTAGGGTGAGGGGGGTTAGGTATAATTTGGATGCTAGAGGGAGTTTTTTCACACAGAGGATGGTGGAGATATGGAATGCGCTGCCAAGTAAAGTGGTGGAGGCAGGCACTCTGGAGTTATTTAAGAAATACTTAGATGAGCACATGAACAGAATGGGAATGGAGAGGTATAGAAAACTGATTTAAAATAGGGATCATGAACTTTGGGAGTCCCTGGGAAGTGTGTAAATAGATGATGATAGTGATGTACTTGTTTTTATCCTACAGGTGCTTTGGTCCGCCTTGTTGTCAAACAAGGGGTATACATGCGATGGGTTGTGAGAGGGCTGCTCTTGGATTTTTTTTGAGAGTATCCTAGTGCTTCACATCGTTGGTGTACGCTTGACCTGGACCATTTGATGGACAACACAACAGCTCAGTGACTATCGCTGTGCTGTGCAGATACATGGATTTGGGCTGTGTCTGTGGGAGTTTGCGCATTCTCCCCGTGCTTGCGTGGGTTTTCTCCGGGTGCTCCGGTTTCCTCCCACATCCCAAAGATGTGCTCTTAGGCTAATTGGCAAAACAAATTCTCCCTAAATTGTCTCAAATTTGGTTTTTAATCCATAGATCTATAAACATAGACAGGGATCACGGGTAGATGTAGGAACATCGGGGTGGCGCCGCGGGCTCGTTAGGTCGAAGGGCCTGTTTCCTGTGCTGTTTTGTTCTTTCAGGCCATATTACTCATTGGAATAAAGGAAACAAACCATTCTGGTACTGAGAGGCATTGGTTAGCTACAATAAGGCAAGAATTCACCTCGGACTATAGAACAAAATGCGTACCACCACATCAATTCCTGAAATTCCAATAGAATTGAATGTGAGGTGGGGTGTATGACAGAGGTCAAATTCAACCTTGCCTTTTTTACATTCCCACTGAAGGTGAATTTCTCTCCCAATATCTGACATTTCAAAACTGAAGCGCTTGCAGTAACTCATTTGGTTTTTCTCACATTGAACATCCTGCAAAATGAAGCCAGTATCAGGTATCTGAGTTAACAAAGCCATGTGTTGAAATACATACCCCTCAATGCCAGTGATGAGAAAAATAAGGTTTCCATTAATTTTGGTGCAGTTCATAAACTTGTCAATATTGCTCGAGTCAACAGTTTTTGCCATCTGCAAGCTTCCAGTTCCGATGCCATCACAAGCTGTGAAGAGAGAACAAGGAGGAGGAACTGCTGAAGTGGAACTGATCGGATAATGTACAAGAAAGCTTTATATTCCAAACACATGGAATCTCAACTGCTGCCTCTGACAATCAGTCATTCGTGAATGCATCAAAAATTGAAGCATGTTGGCCTCTCACTGTGGCAATAATGTATGCCACCAGATGGAACTCAGCATTTCTAATGGAGGACATGTACCAGGGATTTACAACGAGGTAACCAGGAAAGTGACACAACGCTCACCACACATTTGTGCCAACACATAATAGTCATGGTGCAAGTGCTTCATTCTCTATTCCATTTCCATTTATACAATGGCCGGAATTTTACCGGCCCGCCTACCACAGGAATTGGAGTGGGCGAGGGGTGGAGCATGGGACGGTCCACTGACCTTGGGTTGGATTTTATGGTTTTGGGATGAGTGAGTCTGTAAAATCTTGCCCAGTATCGATAGCTCAATGTGAGTACTCTTATCCGAGTGAGAAGGTCAGGGATTCAAGTGCCATTTCAAGACTTGAACACGTAATTGAGACTGCCACTCCAGTGTAGCACTGAGGGAAATTGATTAAATGTTGCTTCAAGGACTTTCCCTCCCTCAACACAACCTGGATGGATGCAAAAGATACTCCACTATTACCTAAAAGCATAGAAGCATAGAAAATAGTGCAGGAGTAGGCTATTCAATATGATCACAGCTGATCATGCACTTTCTGCATCCCACTCCCACTTTACTTCCAAACCCTTTGATGCCTTTAACTGCAAGGACCACATCCAGCTCCCTCTTGAATATATCTATACCAACAGCTTTCTGTGGTAGCGAATTCCACACATTCACGATTCTGAGTGAAGAAGTTCTTCTTCAGCTCAGTTCTGAATGGCTTATCCCTAATTCTGAGACTATGACCTCTAGTTCTGGACTTTGGGAACATCCCTCCTGCATCTAGTCTATTCAGTCCTATCAGGGTTTACTGAAGGAAAAGCAGGGGAGTTTCTCTTGGTGCCCTGACCAGTAATTATCACTCAATAAAGATTATCTGATATTTATGACATTGTTGTGTATGGAATCTTGCTCTGCTATTACCACAGTGTCTACAATTCAAATGCCCCTCATTATACAGGATGCCTTGAGGTCATGAAAGGCACCCTATGTATTAAAGTTCTTTCTTTCAATGCATATTGGATAAAACCACAATCTATAGTGTTTTAAGGAAAGTACTTGGGTCTTCATGGCTGATCTTGCTCTTAATTTGTATTTTTGTATATTTTATTTGATTATTGATCTATTAGTGTCACAAGTAGGCTTACATTAACACTGTAATGAAGTTGCTGTAAAAATCCCTTTGATGCCACATTCTAGCACCTGTTTGGGTACACTGAGGGAGAACTTAGCATGGCCAATACACCTAACCAGCACATCTTTTGGACTGTGGACGGAAACTGGTGCACCCAGAGGAAACCCATGCAGACACAGCGCAAACTTCACACTGACAGTGATGCAAGACAGGAATCAAACTGCGTCCCTGGCGCTGTGAGGCAGCAGTGCTAACTACTGTGCCACCGTGCAATAGTGTCTCTGTCTCTAAGTCAAAAACTCCACCCCAGGACTTGGTGGCCAAGGTACATTCATAAAACGGCTGAACAGATTGAGTACCAATCTGCAGACCCTTTCAGCCATGTGACGGAATGAAAATTGGAGCTTCCTACATCCTTATCCATAGCTCCTGACTATAACGTGATGTAAACGTTCATGTCGCCACAGCAACTCAGATTCCCTGAGCGAACTGTAAAACGCTAGCACCATGAACAGAGGTACAGTTTCTGTTCCACCTATATCATGCAGAGGCTGGAATTCATGTGGTGAGGTATAGCAGAGGAATGCTTAGATCTGGTCGGCTGCAGGTTTTCTGCACAATCTCATCATTGCACGGCAGAGTAGTAAGTGTTTTTGCTGTTATATTGATGCTCGTGCTACAATTTGTACTAATTCTGGTGGTAGTATGAGATTATTTATTGCTGGGAAGCAGACACCATGGAGGAGAAACGGGGATGGGTGATGGGGTGGGGGACGTGGAAGAGGTTAACTAAGCTGAATCATGCAAATTAACTTACTACATAAAAATGCTTATAGGATTAACATTCACTTAAAACCAAAATGAGTGATGTAAATTTAAAAAGCTCTTTGCGTCTGGTTTTTAGTCAGCAATTGTTGAATGATCCACATTCATGCTGACATTTCAGGAATTATTTTTAGATGCAATGCTCCAGATGGGAGCCACAGCACCAGGGCACAAGGATCAGAAATGTTGAAGAACAAAGGGCTTGCATTTATATGGTGTCTTTCAGAGCCTCAGGATGTTACAAAGTAATATGCAGCCAATTAAATACTTTTGAAGAGGAGTCAACTGATGCAATGCAGAAGACATGGCAGCCAGTTTGCATGTAGAAGGATCCCATCAAGAGCAATGTGATAACAACCAGACAATCTATGTTTGGCGATGTTGATTAATAGATAATTATTGATCAAGACACTGGGGACAACTCCGTTTGCTCCTGTCAAATGAGGATCGTTCATAACCACATGAGAAAACACTGGTTCAACTTTTCAGCCCAGGGTGAATTTGAGAGATCTGACAGGAAGTAAGTAAGTGTGACAATTAAAGAAAGTTTGTGCCAAATGGAGCCTTTACCATTGGTGACCAATCAAACCCAGTCTTAGCCACAAGTACTTTCTCAGAAAGAGTCACAAAATGTCAGGAACAGGAGTCTTAGGTTTTTTAAAACCAAGAAAAGTGAAAGGAACATAAAACGGACAACAGACAAAAGTAATAGTCTACAACAGATTAAAATCAAACCCAGTCTTAGCCACAAGTACTTTCTCAGAAAGAGTCACAAAATGTCAAGAACAGGATCTTAATTAAATTAGTTAAAAAAGGCTTGATTTTAATCTATTGTAGATTATTAGTTTTGTCTGTTGTCTGTTTTAAGTTTCTTTCACTTTTCTAGTCTTCTCTGTCGAAAGGCACTGATTCACGCAGGGATTTCATTGGACAGACAATCCTCTGCTCTTCATTTGCAAGCTTTAAGCCTCAGAGAGCTCGCTCGTTTACAGGTATCTTGGCAAAATACCCCTCCATAGCCCTGAAGCACAAAGGATAATAACACAGCTTCTACTGCTACTCCAACTGGGAGTTCAACCAAAACTTGAGACTGGTACGGCTGAGCTACAAGCTGGACAGCTTTACCCATCCCATCACTAGGTCACCTTGCCCATTGTTCCAGCCTTTTCTTTCTCTGTGCCTCTCTGAACCTGAATTCAGCTTCCAGTCAGGACAATTATTTTTAACATGTGGCAAAGTTGACTTGAAATTGACGAGCAGATCTTTAATAAGGGACAGTCAGAAGCTACTTTTTTTGTTTTGTTCTTTGTACTCCTCTTGCTCTCATCCCCCAACATATTGGCCATAAGGTCACCCTAGCCTCAGCATCTTCATGCTAATCAAGGCCTTCACACTATCTCGATTTTTCAGAGACACATGTTCCAAAAATTGGCAGGCTGAGAGAGTCATAGCTATTCCCAGTTGCCTTTTGTAAGTGGCGTCCCCTCTGCAATGACAGCTATGTCACAGTTTAATTTGTAGGGATTTATATATTTTTGGGAGGCACTTTCATCTTAAGGCACCCTCACGGTTGCCCATTTATAGCGACAGCAACTATCTCTCCCACTGAGTCAGTAAGACACACTGAACCTTAGGAGCTCCCACTGGGTCTTCCTGCCAGTGTTGCCCAGTCATTGTCATCACCCATACTAGCAGGGCTTTTGGAGTCAGTTCTTAACTGGCTGCCTCCATGAAAATCTTCTCCATGGTCCTTATCCGTGGAACTTACAGAATCCCTAAAGTGCAGAAGGAAGCCGATTGGCCCACTGTGTCTGCACTGACCCTCCAAAAGAGTATCTTACTCAGGCCCACTAGCCCCCATGCCCACCCCTGTCCATCGCTGTAACCCCGAGCGTTTACCCTGGTTAATCTACACATCTCTTAATACTCGGGGGCAACTTAGAAGGGCCAATCCATCTAACCTGCACATGTTTGGACTGTGGGGGGAAACCAGTTCCTGGCCCAGGAATCAGTCTGGTTTCAGGAACTAAAATTTAACTAAGAGTCCTGTTCTTGACATTTTGTGATTCTTTCTGAGAAAGTACTTGGGGCTAAGACTGGGTTTGATTGGTCACCAATGGTGAAGGCTCCATGATGAGATTCACAAGCCAAAGGAATGTTCTTGTGCTGGAGAGATACTGGGATTTGCCAAACTATAGCCACAAACAGCAAGGAGTGAGTACTTTGTGTAGAGTGGGGGAAGTGGCTTTAAAGGAATGAGTGGATTCATTATTATTTACTCAGATACTCCAGTCTTCTAAAATAAGGCAGGATCAATCTTGGTTTTGGCTTGCTAAGAGATGAAGGTTTCAACATTACAAAAATGAGGATTACCTTTGGGACAAATATCTGTGCAGGGTTTGCACACTTTGATTCCATTTTCCTCCACTTCCATCTTGTTGCTCGGGCATGCTCGTACACAAGAACTGTGATCCACCACAAAGTTATCTGCAAAGGAGGAGTGAAAGAATGCTTAAACATTCTTATGATTTTAATTTTGTGACTAAGAAAGTTCTTTGCTGCCCTTCATGATATCACTGAAAGTCCATCTCCCCCAACACTCCTAAAGCAAGCCTGATTGAAAGTTTAACTGAGTTCATCCAATATTATCTATCATCCGGACACTACATCGGAGACTTGCTCTACCTTTATGTTATTCATTATTGAATGAGCACACGTAGCAGAATTCCATTTCTGATTTACTTTGTAAGCTGAATATCTCTCACTCTTACCATCTGAGTGGTTTATAAATCAGCTTTTCTTCCATTACAGGGAGGCCAGGTTTTTGGCAATCATCTCCATCAACATTATATAAAGTCCAGCAGTGCCTATTTACCAGTGTAAGCAGAAACACTTGGTACCACATTTACCACAGCTTTACATCCAGACTATATTTTGAGTTCAATTTCTCACCAAGTTCTTGGCACCGATTTTCATCGCTTATGGGATTGTTTCCTGATTTTGGTTGGTTTGCTTGTAAAGGCAGTAAATGGCAGGACCGGAGGTAAATTCCCTGGTCTTGCTCTCCCAGTAACTACCTACACGTGAAGAGAACATGAACTAGAGAATTTATTGGGCTCTATTATTGCAACCTGTGTCCCACTTCAGCAGGGTTAGGGGAGTGGCATCATTTTATATTCAAGGTTTATCTGCACTACTGTGGAGCAAGTCACATTTTCCCAGTTTGCTGGATGTAGAAATTATAGTTATAGATGCTGGAAAATTGTGGTATGTGTTGGTAATGAATCTGCTCACACAGCTGGGTGGACTCTTTTGTAAAAAGTAAGAAGAATACAATCACATTACTACAGAAAATGGTGAGATGGCACTAAGAGAATTCATGTCAGTTCATGGAAATAGCAGAGAGAGATTGCCACTATAGTTCGCGCATGTAACTCATCCTAATTTCACTAAGGCAAAAGCCAAATCTTCCAGTTCACTCACCTGAAATATTGACCCTGTTTTTCTGTCTAACCCTGAATGCTGTCTGATTTTCCAGTAATTTGTGGCTTTAACAAAGATCTTATCCAATTTGTATGGTGTATTTTCTTATTATCACATAGCACAATTCAACCTCTAGATTGTACACTTTCACAGCCAATGCAGAATCACAAATGTACAGATCAAGGGGTGGGAGGAAATAGAAGGAATCAGTTTTTCAGAGTGAGGTATAAAACTCATAGGACTTAGGATTTGGAGCTGAATGGCATACTTCATTCTGGAGTATGCCATTCAGCCCTTCTAGCCTGCACCTCCAAGCAGTCTGGTTGTGTCCAAACTCCAGTTTCCTTCTTGCCCGTCATAACTTTTGACTCCCTTGTCTATCAAAAACTATGTCTAACTCTGCCCTGAATAAATTCAGTGGTCTTGCCTCCGCTGCTTTTTGAGGAAGGTATTTTAGGTACCAATGATGTACTTTGAGGAAAATAAATTCTCTTCATATCTTCAAAAATAAACAGTCAACCTCTTATTCTTAAACTGTATCTCTTGGTTCTAATTTCACCTGTAACTGAAAACATCCTCCTGGCATGTACCCTATCAAATAGTGGAGATGATGGCCTTATGGTAGTTTTGCTAGACTATTAATCCAGAAACTCAGCTCACATTCTTGGGACCTGAGTTCAAATCTTGCTATGGTGGATGGTGGAATTTTAATTCAATAAAAGATTTCTGGAATTAAATATCCACTGATAACTATGAAACCATTGTTGATTGTCAGAAAAACCCATTTGGTTCACTAATATCCTTTAGGGAAAGGAATCTGCTGTTCTTACCTGATATGGCCTATATGCAGTTGACTCTCAACTGCCTTTGGGCAACTCAAGATGGGCAATAAATGCTGGTTCTGTTGGTAATGGGAAGGTATGACAATGCTGAGAGTCTCAGTGATTCTGCTCAATGCTCAGTTAATGTGGGTGAGAAGGGGATGGTGGAATGGGATGAGGGCTGGGAGGCGGTTTCAAGAAACACCCCTAAATTGCCTCTATGTCAACTGGGTTTCATGTCCCTGACAGGTGAGGACAGGGTTAGGTGCCATACAGTCAGAAAGTCTGCCACTGTTTAGACAAATGCAAAAATAGACAATCAGCCTCCCTCATGGAATCCAGCACTGAGAGGCAGAGCCTTCAGCAAGAAGTGCAAATTGGGAAAAAAAATTAAAATAAAAACTGAGAGAAAATCTATAACTAGAACAAGTGCACTGTGACACGAAGCAATAGGCATGTGATCTTGCAATTTGTTTTCTTTGATGGATTTAGTCAAGGATCAATGTTTTTATCAGTAGGATAATGTAAAGATTGATAACAAATTGATAATGTCCCTGACAGATAATAAAACTAGATCCACAAGATGACAATAAGCTGTGCCAACCTCTGGTGAGGCTTTGCATCCCTTATATGGGATGTTTAAAATGAAAGACTCCATTTGTAAAACAGCAGACTCACAGACATACACAGACCTGTGCACATATACATTATACATATACACGCACACACAACATGGATACCTGTACACTACAAAAACCCCCATATACACACATGCAGACACATAGTACTATGCAGAGCCACACACAAACACAGACATAGGTGCACACACAAACAAATGTAAATAAACACACACTAACTACAGAAAGAAGTCTCACAACAGCAGGTATCTCTACATCATGACTTAAATACAAAGGCACATGCATATGCACAAATATACAACAGATTTATGTGGTAGCACAAGCCACTAGCTTTCAGAGCACTGCTCCTTCATCAGAGGTAAATGGGATTTCAGTTAACAAACAGGGCATATAAAGACACAAACTCAATTTACAAAATTTAAATTGAGTTTGTGTCCTTTGTAAATTGAACTTGTCTTTATACTCTCTGTTTGTGAATTGAAATCCCACTTACCTGATGAAGGAGCAGCATCCGAAAGCTTGTGGCTTTTGCTACGAAATAAATCTGTTGGACTCTAACCTGGTGTTGAGAGACTTCTTACTGTGTTTACCTCAGTCCAATGCCGGCACTGGCACATTATGCACAAATGCACAGACACTGTCCAATACAGACACACACACTCATATACATCACACACCAATACACATAAAGGTAAGGAAAAGTCATCATTGTCCCAAATAACCATAAGCATTGACACATGGTGATTTAACCAGAAGATCATCACACCTCAGAAAAGGTACAAAGTTGAGAGTAGGGCTTTCATGAATAATCTCAGGTATGGGAATTGAACCGCACTTTTGGCATCATTAACCAGCTGTCCAGCCAACTGACCTAAACTGATGCCCGACACACAGAAACACAAGTATATACAGGCACAAAGATAAAAGCAAAATACTGCAGATGCTGCTACCTGAAACTCCGCATCTGAACAAAAACAGAAAATTTTGGAAAAACTCAGGGCTCTGATGAGGATCTCATCTAGACTCAAAACATTGGCTCTATTCTCTCCTCACAGGCGCTGTCAGACCTGCTGAGATTTTCCAGCGTTTTCCATTTTTGTAATATACAGACACATACCCGCACATTACACAAATAAATGTAGGAACATGTACACACACACAAAATACAGACACAACCAATACAAATGTACACATATAGACACACAAACGCCCACAAATATAGTGACTCACACACACAGATACAAACACAAATACAGAGCCACAAACATGTACAGGCGCACACGCACACACAGCATATATACACACAGACACACATATATACCAGCATAAAAAACGCATATGCGGATACACACATGCATATGCAAACATTATTTAGAAATACACATGGAGAAAGACAGACACTCACGTCTATACAGGCGCAATGCAAATACATTTGTACATCTGGCAACTAAATATTCTAATGGATTTTCCATTTGAAAATTATATTATTCCATTGGTCAAATATAAAATTCATTTTTTGAGAGAGGGAACGAAATGACGAGTGAATGAATCAGAGACAGACATTGATCAGAGAGAAAGATAAATTTGAAATTCAGAAGAAGAGACAATTGGAGAGAATTATAGTCAAGTAGATGGAGACAGAAATTAAATAGAATATAGAGATAGTGAGAAAGACAGTAAGAGAAAGAGATGAAATGACAGAAGTATGGAATGAGACAAGCAAGCAAAGAAAGATCCAGAAGGAAAAAGAGATACAGAGAAACAGAAAGTGAGAGTTAGATCAAGATAGCTGAATCAGAAGATTCTAACTGCAACTATTCACCAAGCATCAGCATATATTAAAGATTGGAAAATAAAGCCATAATTATTGAGCCCAACAATTGACACTCTGGTGAAGATAAAAGCTAAAACAAAGGAATTCTAAGTGCCAAATGCGCACGAAAATAGGAGAAATTCCCACCCCTTTTTGGATAACTTAAAAATCCAATTATACTTCATTTAGTCAAAAAATGAGGCAAAACTAGAAATCCACCAGCAGGGGCTTGGATGGGCTAAATTGCTCAAAAGCCAACTGATAGTAGCAGAGGAAATCCATTGTTGTAGCAGGCCTTCATGACAAAAACTGACCACCCTCCACACTCCCACCCCACCCAACTGCTACCGGGGGACTCCCTGGCTGATTGCTATGCACTCTCCACCTCAGCAGATCACCACTCCCTCCCGGCCTGGTAACAGTTTCCCCACCATCAATCGTTGTTGCAAAGTGCACAACGGTCCCATGGTCATTCCCCGTCTCCACGTTTTGGATGAGAACCTGATTTAGCAGTCTCTTGTGATATTACTGGCTTGCCCCCCCCCATCAACCAGTGGTAAGATTGACCATGTGGAAAAGAAATGGCTGAGTAAAGACTTGTGATACATCTCTAATAGTCTGATGCCTGGACGAATATCAAAATTTATTCTAACACCCCTGAAGTCAATATGCCTATAACTGTAGCCTGACAAATAAGTTGACATGTTTGTGTGAATTTGTCTCCTTTGAGATTTTACAGTAAACAGAAATTAAATAGAATATAGAGACAGTGAGAAAGAGAGTAAGAGAAAGAGATGAAATGACAGAAGTATGGAATGAGACAAGCAAGCAAAGAAAGATCCAGAAGGAAAAAGAGATACAGAGAAACAGAAAGTGAGAGTTTCTGTTACTTTTTATCCCTGAAAGTAGGCAGTCAAGTCGATAAGGTTGTTAAGAAGGCATATGGAGTCTTAGCTTTTATTGGTAGGGGGATTGAATTTCGGAGCCGCAACGTCATGTTGCAACTGTACAAAACTCTAGTGCGGCCGCACTTGGAGTATTGTGTGCAGTTCTGGTCCCCACATTATAAGAAAGATGTGGAGGCATTGGAGAGGGTACAGAGGAGGTTTACCAGGATGTTGCCTGGTATGGAGGGCAGGTCTTATGAAGAGAGGCTGAGGGATTTGAGGTTGTTTTCGTTAGAAAGGAGGCGGCTAAGAGGGGACCTTATCGAAACATATAAGATGATTAGAGGTTTAGATAGGGTGGACAGTGATAGCCTTTTTCCTAGGATGGAGAAAGCTAGCACGAGGGGACACAGCTTTAAATTAAGGGGTGATAGTTATAGGACGGATATCAGAGGTAGGTTCTTTACCCAAAGGGTGGTTCGGGAGTGGAATGCCCTGCCTGCAGCAGTTGTAGATGCGCCAAGTTTGGTGGCGTTTAAGAGGTTAGTTGATAAGTATATGGAAGAGAAGGGAATGGTTTAGTTTGGAGGGGCATTGCTTTTTATATTGGTCGGCGCAACATCGAAGGCCGAAGGGCCTGTTCTGTGCTGTAATGTTCTATGTTCTATTTCTAATTTAAACTTACTTTCACTGTTTTAAATTTTAAATATTCTGAATTTCTCTTTAAGCCATTTGCAGGACAAGTCAAAAACTAGAGCCACAGACTCGATGGGTCAATGGCCTCCTTCTGTGCCATAATGACTCTGAAAAAGAAGGTAGACACTAATGAATCCAATATAGAATGTGGGGAAAGTTCTGTATATAGAAGTGGTTGGAATGTGGACTAAGTGGTTGAGATGAGTAGCATTTAAAGAGGATTAGATAAACAGAAAGGATTGAAGAGAATGGAATATTATATTATCAGATTAGATATGTAGGATGAATGGAAGCTGAAAAACAGTATAAACACCAACATAGATCTGTTGGGTTGAATGGGCCATTTCTGTGCTGTATATTTTATGTTATTCTATGCTTATAGAAGCCATGTCTTGACTCCCAGCTCACGAGGCTTAGCTATTAAATCTTTCCTTATATCTTGCTCCTTTTTCTCTTGTTTCATTTCTGGACACCCTTTCACACGTACATTCCACTTGCACTGAGATGACCAAAACTGCACATACATTGCACAACCTGCACAGAGGTGTCGATGTATCAGAAGTTTGTTAATCCTTTTAACTAACTCCTCACATCACTAATCGTTGACAGTACTCACCAGCACCCTATACAGGGAGGTTCTGTTGCAGCTGTATGGGGTGCTGGTGAGGCCACAGCTGAATTACTGTGTGCAGTTTTGGTCGCCACATTCGAGGAAGGATATATTGGCCTTGGAGGGGATGCAGAGAAGGTTTACTAGGCTGATACAAGAGATGAGAGCATTGGATTATGAGGAGAGACTGAATAGGCTAGGTTTGTACTCTTTGGAGTTTAGAAGGCTGAGAGGGGATCTTATAGAAACACACAAGATAATGAAGGGGATGGATAAGGTAGAGGTTGAGAGACTCTTCCCGCTTATCAAAGATAGCAGGACTAGAGGGCACAGCCTCAAGATTGGGGATGGCGGTTCAGATCGGAGTTGCGGAGGGGTTTCTTCATGCAGAGGGTGGTGAATCTTTGGAATTCTCTGCCTGATGAGGTGGTGGAGGCTTCCTCATAGAATATGTTCAAGTCAAGAGTGGATAGGTTTTTAACTGACAAGGGAATTAAGGGTTACGGGGAGAAAGTGGGTAAGTGGTACTGAACCACTACAGATCAGCCATGATCTTATTGAATGGTGGGGCAGGGTCGAGGGGCTGGATGGCCTACTCCTGCTCCTATTTCTTATGTTCTTACTCTTTCCAAGTCTCTCTGTGCTGATTCTGGTCCATTTACTTTCTATTTGTGCATCATTTATTTTTCTCCTGTCTAAGGCTGTGTTGATTGCCCGTCGTTGGTTGCCCTTGGGAGATGATGACAGATGCAGGACCAATCGAGCGGGGGTGGCACATTCCCATCCCTGAAAGGCAATAAGGATGCAATGGGATTTATGACCATCATGGTGCTGGCCCTCCAATATTTATTGGATACATATTCATAACTTGTCATGGTGGGTTTTTAGTACTTGACAGGTGGTCACTTGCCCTAGATGAAAGCCACTAAGGTTATTAATTTAATTTGCTTTCCATCTGCTCATTTGTATAAATGAGTTAAACCCTGAGACAAAAACAAACAGCTATTTGTTTCAAGTTTTTTTTTAGTGTATATTTACTGGTGCCACAAGTAGGCTTTCATTAACACTGCAATGAAAATCTCCTTGTCACCAGACTACGGTGCTGAGACGGAATGGAGCTAACCAGCACGTCTTTTGGATTATGGGAGGAAATCAGAGTACTCAGAGGAAACCCACGTAGACACAAGGCGAACATGCAAATCACACAGACAGTGATCCAAACCTGGAATCAAACCCGGGTCCCTGGCATTGTGAGGCAACAGTGCTAACCACTGTGTCACCGTGCCTCCGCTATTGTATTGAGACTTTAACATAATGAAAAGTTCCAAAGTGCTTCACAAGTGCATTAGAAAACAAAGTATGACACTAAGCCACATAAGGAAATATTAAGAACATAAGGACAGGAGTGCACTAACTTGTTGAGTCTGCTCTATGATTCAATTAGATCATGGCTGATCATTTACTTGAGTGCCACTTTCCGACACTACCTCCATTCAGAGTCATAGAATCTATAGTATAATAGGCCATTTGGCCCATCTAATCTACACCAATCACAATCCCAACCAGGACCTATCCCTACAACCTCATACAATTTCCCTAGTTAGTCCCCCTGACACTAAAGGGCAGTTTAGCATGGTCAATCCACCTAACCTGCGCATTTTTGGACTGTAGGAAGAAACCAGACCACCCAGAGGAAACCCACAGATATAGAGAGGATCAGCAAACTCCACACAGGCAATGATCCAAATGGGAATCAAATCCAGGTCCCTGGCGTAGTGAAGCAGCAGTGCTAACCACTGTGTCACCGTGCCACCTGCCAATATCTTTGATATTATTAGTATTCAGAAATTATTGAACACGTTCAATGATTGAACTCGTAGAGTCGTCAGGTGCAGAGAATTCCAGGAATTCACCACCCTATGAGTGAAGAAGTTTCTTCTGATCTCAGCCTACCTTTTAATCTGAGACTGTGCCCTCTGGATCTAGATTCACCAGCCAGGAAACATCCTATTTACATCTTACTGTCACCCTCTGTGAAAACTTTGTAAGTATCACTGAGATCACCTTTCATTCATCAAAACCTTCAACAAATATAGAGCCAGTCTCCTCAACTTATCCTCATAAGACAATCTCACCATCCCAGGAATTAGTCTGATGAACCTCAGTTGCATTCTCACCATGGCAAGTATATCCTTCTTTAAATAAGGAGACAAAAACTGTGCGTAATACTCCAGGTGTGGTCTCACCAATGCTCTATTCAATTGCAGCAAGATATCTGTAATGCTAGACTCAAATCCATTTGGAATGAAGACCATCATACCATTTTGTAATTTTTTGTTGTATCTGTATGTTAGCATGTTACAAACAAGGACATCCAGGTCTTTTTGAATATTAACATTTTCCAACATCTCATTATTTAGGAAATAAGCTACCTTTTTGATTTTCTTACCAAAATGGATAATTTCATACACAGTCACATAATATTCCATTTGATATGTTCCTGCCCGTTCATTTAGCCTGAGCAAATCTCTCTGAAGCCTCCTTGCAACCTCCTTGAAATTTACTATCCCACCTAATGTTGTGTCATCACTACATTAGGACATTTTTGTCCCCGAGTCCAAATCATTTATATAGACTGTAAACAGCTATGGCTCCAGCACCAATCCATGCACAAGTAACAGCCTGCCATCCTGAGAATGGCCTATTTATTCCTACTCTGTTTTCTGTTTGTTAACCAACTGTCAATCCATACCAGTATATTACTCCCAATCCCATGACTCTAATTTTATTTCCTAACTCCTATATAGGACCTTATCAAAAACCTTCCAAAAATTGAAATACATCACATCCACTGATTCTTCTTCATTTATGCTACAGATAACATTCTCAAAAAACTCCCAACAGGTTTGTCAAACATGATCTCCTTTTCAAAAATTATTTTCCAAATGCCTAGTTATCAGATCCTTTATTCTAACATTTTCCTATTAATGTCAAACTAACATATCTGTAGTTCTCCAGTATCTATCTCCCTCTCTTCTTAAATATTGGGGTTTGCTACTTTCCAGATCCTCGCTAGAATCCATAGAGTTTTGAAAGATAAGTACCAATGCAGTCACTCGCTCTGCAGTGGCCTGCTTCAACTCTGGAACGTAGCTCATTAGGTCCAAAGGAATTATCAACCTTCAACCCAATTTTCACAAGCCACTTGGTTCCCTCGTATTTATGGGAGATTTTCTCTATCTTCCTCAATGAAGGCCAATACAAAATAATTATATAGTTCCTCTAACATTTTCCTATTCTTCATTATAAATTCTCCTGTCTCCACCTGTGATGGACTCACATTTGACCTTACTAATCTTTTCCTTTTTACATGCCTAAAGGTTTTACAGCTCATTTTATGTATCTTACTAATGTGCATTAGTATTCTCTTTTCCCTTTCTTTATCAGCTTCTTGCTCTTCCTTCGCTGGATCCTGAATTGCTCCCAATCCTCAGGCTCACTGCTTCTTTTGACTTAATGCTATCTTTAAACTTCTTTAATTAGCCACAGTTGATTCACCTTTCCTGTGGTGCACATTCGTGTCTCAGACAATTGTCATACTTCTTTAAAGACTATTTTTTTCTCTAGTTTTTCCCAACTCACTATCACTAATTTACCCTTATACCTTCATAGTTCCATTTGTTCAGATTTAACACTGTAGCTTCAGAGTGAGTTCTATCACTTTCAAACTTAATATAAAATCTGCATTTTATAGTCACTATTTCTTAAAGGCTCTTTTACAGCAAGGTTATTAATTAGCCCTTTCTCATTACATACTATTAACTCTAAAATAGCCTGATCCCAAGTTGGTTTTTCAATAAACTGCTCCAGGAAAACCTGAGGTCATGAACCAATTGATTCAAGAACAGTTTCTTCCCGTCAGACTTCTGAATGGATCTACCTTGCAATAAGTTGATTTTTCTCTGCATCCTAACTATGACTGTAACACTACATTCTGCACTCTCTGCTTTCCTTCTCTATGAACAGTATGCTTTGTCTGTATAGCATGCAAGAAATAATACTTTCACTGTATGCTAAAACATGTGATAATAATAAATCAAATCAAATCAAATCAAATCTTGTGCACACCCAGGAATTCACCCTCTACAATATTAGTTTGGTTTACTTAGTCTAAATGTAAATTGAAATGACCCATTACCCCTGCATTTCCAATGTTACCTGCATCTATAATTTTGTGATTTATATGTCCCAATGTAACCATTACAGTTTGGTGGTCCATTAGTAACTCCACAAATATTTGCTGCCCATTGCTGTTTCTTAGCTCCAACTGGTTCTCTCACTTGATCCTTCATTCGAAAACCCTTATTAATATCGTTACCCTACCTACTTTTCTTTTTTGCCTAGATGACAAATATCTTTGCATATTCAGTTCCTAGCCTTGGTCATCCCATAATCATGCCATTTTAATGGCAACTGAATCAATACCTTTCTGTGTGCCTTCAAATCAGCCACATTATTATGACTTCACCCATACTATTATGAATCCTGCGTGCATTCAGATAGCATCCTTAACTTTGTCTTCTTAACATTATTCCACATTCTTATCCTATTTGATGCTTGCCTTTGCTTCATCTGCCTTCTAATTTTGTTTTCTACTTTTTTACTTACCAGTTTTGCCTATCTCCAGTCTGAGCTTCTTCTCAGTTTCCTATCCCCCACCAACCTAGTTCAACCTTCCCCAACTGCACTAGCAAATCTCCCAACCACAACATTAGTCTCAGTTCTGATAAGGTGAAACCCCTCCATCTTGGTGGAAATAGGCAGTCTTAGTGAAGATAGTGATATATGGTCAGAATCACATCTCAGGGTCGAATGTGACAACAAGATTGCAAATAGACTGTTTAGTCTCAGGCTGTTGCCAATGGAGAGGGATGGAGTTATTAGTTAGGGAACAAAGTTTTTGATGGACACCAAAGATAATTACTTTAGTCTTCTCAATAGTTAATTGGAGGAAATTTCGACTCATCCAACACTGAGTGTTGGATAAGCAGTCTGATAATTTAGCAACTGTGGAGGAGTCGAGAGTGTTTAGGCAAAGTAGAGCTGGATGTCATCATTGTACAGTCAAAATCTTTTAAATGACATTGTCAAGGGGCAGCATGTAGATGAGAAATAGATGACTGGGAGATCAAGAATAGATCCTTGAGAGAGATTAGAGGTAGTGGTCTGCGGGCAGGAGGAGAAACAATTGTAAGTGAATCATTAGCTCTAATTAGATAAGTAAGGATGAAATCAGATGGAAGCAATCCAAACCACGGACTACAGTGGAGATGAGTTTGAGGGGAATACTGCGGTCACTGTGTCAAAGGTTACAAGAAGAATATTGAGCAAATGAGTCACTTACGAATTTGATACAATCTGTTTTGGTACTGTTTGGTACAATCAGTTGGGGCACTGATTGGAGGGATCCAAACATAGCAAACATGCCACAGATAGATGAACTTTGGGAGGAGACAACACATTAAGGGACTTTGGAGAAGGAAGGAAGGTTCAGGGTAGGGAAGCAATTTACAAGGAGAGCGGAGTCAAGGGTTGGTTTTTTTTGAAAGAGAGCGATGGCAGAAAAATTAGAGTGGAACAATACCTGGTGAGAGAGAACAATTAACAATATCAGCTAACATAGTGTTTCGCATCATCTTACTCTTTGATTGTTTGTAATTATCTCCCTGCTTTACATTATCAGTTCTTAGGTCATCTCTTTGCTTGTTGTACAGCCTGTCAACACTTTAGACACACTGATTATACTTAACTGCTTGCATTTGTCTATTAGCACTCGTGATTACTTGTAATGACTATTCAGCACTACACTGTACTTATTCTTTGATACTTTTGATTACTTGTTAATCAGAATATATAGGCCACTGTCACTCCACCTATATATTCTGTGCCTGTGCACCTCACTCCACTTCACCTCATGAAGGAGCAGTGCCTGAAAGCTTATGATTTCAAATAAACCTGTTGGGCTATAATCTGTTGTGATGTGATCTCTTATTCTTCGAGGTGAGGATGGAGAGACAAGGGAGGTGGTTCAAGAAGATAGTTTGCAGTATTTCTTTGCTTCATTAGGCTGGACAGTGGTTATGATTTGATGTTGAGACTAACAATCCTTTCAAAACTTCAGCTGATGACTTTGCAGTAGAGAATATTACTTGCAGACCAAGAAACGTGTTCAGTGTTATTGAAAATGTCTCAAACCAGACATTTATTAAGGTTCGCCAGATGAAGAAAGGTTGAAATGAAAACATTTTTTCCCACTTGATCTCTGTAACCTTCTCCAGCTCTACTATCCTCCAATTTTGGTCACTTCTGCATCCCCACTTACCATTGCTTTCCTCTTGGCAGCCATAATTTCTATTATCCAGGCCTTAAGCTTTAAAATTTCTTCCTAAAAGCTCTCTGCTTTCTAACTCTTCTGCTTCTTTTACTTTATACAATCTAAAACTTCAAAAAAAGCAAAAAAAAAGGTGTCACAAGTAGGCTTACATTAACACTGAAATGAAGTTACTGTGAAAATCCCCTAGTTGCCATACTCCAATGCCTGTTCGGGTACCGTGAGGGAAAATTTAGCACAGCCAATGCATATAACAGTACTTCTTTTAGACTATGGGAAGAAACTGGAGCATCTGGAAAAAGCCCACACAAACATGGGGAGAACGCGTGGACTCGGCACAGATAGTTACCCGAGCCAGGAATCAAATCGAGGTCCCTGGATGCTGTGAGGCAGCAGCGTTCATTACTTTTCTTGTTATCGATAAATGACCTGAGCTTTGATATAGGGAACACAATTTCAAAGTTTGTGGGTGATATAAAGTTTACCAACGTGCAGCAAATAGTAGTAGTAGACTTCAGGTGGGGGAATGGGGTGTGACAGACAGAAATGGGCAGGCATATAGGTGGATGGTGCAATTAAATGTGGAGAACTGAGAAGTGATTGAATTCAGGAAAAACAGGTGGAGAGGCAATATGAGTTTTGAGTGCGTTAAGAATCTCACCTAACCTGTTCAATCTTCCCTGGCAACTGTAATCTCTCAGTTTTGGCATAAAAGTCTGAACAGAAATGCCATCTGAAGAAACGGAAATCACTCCAATATGTTATGCCTTGCTGTGGATTATAGAGCTTTTTCTTGACCCTGTGTTTCTAAAAGTGAGCAACTAAGACCTCATTTTTTTATAAATATATTTATAAATGCTATATATGTTGTGTAGATAGCAATTTCTAAAATGTTAGAAGCTGAAAAATGATCCTTAAAATGGTTGAAAATGTATTTGTTTGTGACCCAGAACACAAAAAGCTACTTGCTCATTTCAGAAATCTCAGACCTCGTTATCTCTAAGGAGCTGCTAACCATAGAATCCCTACAAAAGGAGGCCATTCAGCCCATCAAATCTGTATCAACACGCCAAAGGACCGTCTTACTCAGGCCCACCCTTCCTGCCCTACTTTCATAGCTCTGCATATTTATCATGGCCAATCCAGGTGTCCTACACATCTTTGAGTATTAAGATCAGGGGAAATTTAGCATGGCCAATCCACCCAACATGCATATCTTTGTAGGAGTTATATTCAAAGCCTTTTGTATTTGATAGATGGAGAGTGGAATTTTCCGATCCTGCCTACCATGGGAATCGTAGTGGATGGGAGCAGGCCATCTGTTGACCTTGGGTGGAAATTTCTGGCCTTGGAGCAAGTGCAGCTGGAAAGTTCTGTTCAGAATATCCACTAAGACAATGGTCCCTCAAACATTCCTTTTGATCTACAATAGTTAGGACATCATCAGACTGGAAAGCATAGCCAATTTCCAAACACAGGATAAACATCTTTTGTTTAAGACTTCACAGAGAATTAGGCATATGATCTAGGCCTCTGGCTTGTTGAACAAGAATATTACCTTGCTGAGCTGATTAGTTCAGTCTGTTGTTGATCATTTGACTAGCAGCTTCACAGAAAAGCAGTTTTGCTTTGGGTGCACACCTGACCGTAACTGTACTGACTCTGTACTTTTGTACCATCACCTACAAGGCTAATTCATATCTATTTGCCTATCTCATGGTGTGAAGTCAACACCACCTGATCAGTTTTAAGCCTACTGTCCTTCATAAAGGAATACCTCTTTGGACTCTGATCTGGATTCTGGAACCCAAGTGAGCTAATATTTATTTTCTCCATAGTCTTCATACTGTAAATCTTATTTTTCTCTATTCCTCTCTTTACTGCCTGGGAGTTGAAGTGATCCTCCTCCCACATTTTGCTTGTGAACAAATATGCCAAGCTTTTGAGTTTGCCATGGGATTAGTGCTAGAAAATTGGTTCACACAAAAATTGAGAGGTTGCGGAAATATTTCACTGCTTATAAAGTGGAAAGCAAATCAAAATACCTTTCTGTCTAAGAATGGGTAATGAGGAGAAATCAGTATTGTTTAAGTTAACCCCCATTCTCTCCAATGTACGTAACACAAGTAAAATATAATTAGCTGAGGGGGCCAGTTGGGGGCCATCACCTTCTTCATCCAGCCACACTCTTTGTCATGGTTCTTATGCCATGCTTGATGAAGTAAGCTTGGGAGAGAATCTCTTTACTCCTCATCCCCCTTCCCAATAGAATATGAAACACAAACATGGCAATACACATAAATAATCTAAATAAATTCAAGAGTACAATTAGCTCAAGGCACATTTGGTACCAAGACAATACATTCCTGGAAACATTCTCCATTGCTTATCCATGGCACATCCACCTAAGAGGGGTATTATAATTATCAACATGGGCCACAAAATAACCTTCTTTCTGGTAATACCTACGTGGGCATTTCTTGACGCAGAACGCTCCATATGTATATTTGGCATTGGGATTAGGTTCCACTTGGAATGTTATAGTGTTGTAAAAGAATGGCAAGGGACACTGAATAACACAGGCTCCACTGTCATTGAAGTTGGTGCAAGCCTATAAGATAAAGAGAGTCATGGTTACAAGAAATAAATGCAACTATTTCAATTTATCATCATGATAACATGCTGTTCTTATTGTTTGATACAGAGTGCCACAACAAGGCAGAACCATACATATTACAGTCTGAAAAGAGGCCTTTCAGCTCCTTTGGGCACGCTGCTGCTAGGTCTCAAACCAGAGCTGTCCACTCTAGTCCTATTTCTTGTCTTGCACCAATAACCCCTGATATTCTTTCTTTTCATATTTTTCCATGAAATTATGATATAATTTTGGTATTGCATCACCAATGCCAAAGTGAGAACTTCCTCTTAAGAATCCTGTATGAAGTGGATTTGGGCTCATTTGAACCAGTTCCTACTGAGTATCAGGACAAAACCATTCTCAGTTCATCTACTCGAAGTGGCAAAATGAAATACTGATAACTTGAGCAAGTCATTGTTGGAGCAGCATTTTTATTCTGTATCCAGCCCACACTCTACCTGATCCAAGAGTGTTCATGGGGTAGTTTACAGAGGGCTTTATTCTGTAGCTGACATATACTATACTTGTCCTGGGAAAGATTATTAACACACAAGAGAGGAAACTACCGTCTGGATGGACCTCATTCTGTGCCATCCAATGTTTTGATGTTTCTGTGATAATGCTGTGCTTTTGCTGATTGATAGGTGGGCCAATAAAATTCCTTTTTTAAAGGACCCTTTAGCGCTAATATTGCTTATTACTACTACCTTGTTCTGGTGAACCAATGTATAGTTAGCCATTATCACCAGTATTACCTTATTATCTTGTTTTAATGGCCATGTTGCATGTTGTCTTTTATACTATCAATACCTTCATAAAATCCCTACAACATAGAAGAGGCTTTTTGAGGTATCGAGTGACTCTCTGAATGTTTTACCCAGACTCTCTTCCCCACCTTATCTTGTAATCCCATACATGTACCATGGGTAATCCCATCTAATCTACACATCTTCGGACACTAAGAATCAATTTAGCATGTCTAATCTACCTAGCCTACACAACTTTGGACTGTGGGAGGAAACTGAAGCACCCAGAGGAAACCCATGCAGACACAGGGAGAACATGCAATCTCTGCACAGTCCCAGCACCAGAACTGAACCTGGATCTCTGGCGCTGTGAGGCAGCAGAGTTACTCACTGTGCTACTGTACTGCTCCTATTTGCTACTGTGAACTAACTAGGCAAGGTCTATATTTCTTTTTATTAAGTAGTGCTATATGTCAAAACAACATAGTCAAAGAAAACACTCTCTAACCTAAGGTATCTCTGTCAGGAGACTTTTAGCGTAAACTTCTAGAAATACATTATTGTGCATTACGTACCAGACAACCAGTCATTAAAAGTTAGCTTAAAAACAACTATTGCTTCATTCAGAAGTTATTGGGCAGGGAAATTCTGATAATGCCACTCCTATTATAGCTTCAGGCAAAAAGTCTGTATTACAGCAAACATCACAAATCTTTTAATGCTTTTCATAAAAAGGTAGATGAACTAAGGAGGTTGATGGTGAACTTATTGCAACAGAAACTATCCAGATGAAAATGAACCCTTCTCTATTTAATTACCACATTAAAGCACAAAGAGGTACTGCATTATGATGATACGCTACAAGCTCTTTAAAGCAAATGCACATTTCCTTGTCTCAGATGATTTATCAATTCCTCATCTAATGTCTGGAGTTGTGACAGTTGTAAGAAACATTTATAAGAATGCTTGTACTTTTATTATTGACAGGCGTAGGTGAAGCAATGGATCAGTGATACTATAGTGCACTTGAAATAGATCAATTTACTGTGATGAATTTGAATTGGATCAATGTTACTATAATGAGTTTGAATTGGGTCAGTGTTAATATAATGGATTTGAATTGGGTCAGTGTTAATATAATGGATTTGAATTGGGTCAGTGTTGCTGTAATGGATTTGAATTTGGTCAGTGTTGTTGTAATGAATTTGAATTGGGTCAGTGTTACTGTAATGGATTGAATTAGGTCAATGTTACTGTAATGGATTTGAATTGGATCAGTATTATTGTAATGGATTTGAATTTGTTCAGTGTTACTATAATGAGTTTGAATTGGGTCAGTGTTACTGTAATGAGTTAGAACTGGATCAGTTTTATTGTAATGGATTAAATTGGGTCAATATTACTGCAATGGATTTGAATTGGATCAGTGTTACTGTAACGAGTTTGAATTGGGTTGGTGTTGCTGTAACGGATTTGAATTGGATTAGTGTTACTGTAATAGATTGGGTCAGCATTACTGTAATGGATTTGAATTGGGTCAGTGCTACTGTAGCAAATTTCAATTGAGTTAGTGATTCTGTAATGAATTTGACTGGGTCACTGTTGAATTCAGTTGATGTTGCTATAATGAACCTGAAAATAGTTAATGATACTGTAATAAGCTTGAAGTTGTTCCATGTTACTTGCAGTCACATACAAAGCAATCGGTGTCCTTTGGCCCCGAGCAGCCGCCTGCACATTCCCGATGGCAGCAGTCGCTAACAAATGGGCTGAAGCATCGCTCATCACACTGCTGTGCGCACACCGTCTTTGTGACTGCAAAGAAAACAGCGCATATAACTCCAAAGTGAAGGCACATCATTGTTATCCTTCCCTTTCAAGAGAGGAACTGTCCAACAGTTGATATCCACTTTATGCTGTTAAATTACAGGCACACTTTGCACAAGATAATTATTGAGGAAATAATTCCACCATATAAAAAGACATTTTCGTCAAGCATACTTTAGTGAGAGATAAACTAATATTTTCAATTAATGTTTGCTTCACTTTGTTAATGTATAGACTGGCAAAATAGTTTCTCTTCAAACTCTTTCTTATGATCGAACTATTACTGAAAGTGATGATGGAGCTTTCAGGAGAATGACTCCTGCTCCTGTACCGTATCTAAACATATTCATCAATAGCTGCAAGCCTTCAAACAACTATTGATTTGGTTGTTTGGATCTAAATCCACAACACAAGCACAATTTGTTTACCTCGAAGTAAAGCCATACCTTGGAAATAGTTCACAATTCATATGTCTGAACTCTGAGAGATAAGCATTCTTACTAATGAGAGCATGTGTGAAGGGGATTGACAGAGAAAAGTGGATGAAACTCTTTGGGTCCTCAAATGTTGTTTTGCAGTAAATAAGTTATACCATGCACCTACAGAGTGGGGATGGTTCACATATTTAGCACAGCTAATATGCCAGTCTAATTTGAAATCTGTGTACACCTCTGTCTTGATGCAAAGTCAAATCATGTAAGTAAAATGACAAAACGGCAAACAGTACACTCATATGTTATATATATATTTAATATACTGAGACCCAGTACATCTTTATATCAAAACATCCTAACAGGATTAGGCAACTAACTGAATGCTGCTGACTGACAGTTTGATATTATGGAAGAAGCAGTTCGTTCAAGTTCACTTATAGTAAATGGCCAGCTCGCCTAGAAATTGCCGTGTTCAATATTGATTCAGGGACTCGCTAATCTAAAGGAAGAGTGAATTTTCTGCTTCTCTGAGTTGTCAGCCTGACCTGGAACCTGACTTTATACTTTTCAGAAAAGCACTGTAATTCTGAGACAGACTGCTCACAGCTGCTGAGATGGAGTGGAAGCTGCTAAAAGTATTATTAAGAGGATCGCTGTGAGAATGTAGGCAGAGATTGGGCACTTTAGTTCTATCAGTTACCACTGATCCATACTGTGTATCCTTCCCTTTCGTGCCACCAATAATGGAGGATGAACACTCCAATTTGGGCAGTAATTTCACTATTACAGACATCTTCCATTCACTTACTATAGAGTAAACTGAGATATTAGTATTTCATCATTCTGTAAATTGAGCTTCACTTTATTCAGTTTTTACAAAATTTATGTGCATAAGCTTGCACGTATATGTACGTGTGAAAATGTTGTCAATCTGTTTGACAGCCAGACATTCATTTCGTAATTTCTTTCTATGATGATCCATCAGAGGGTGGCAAGATGGTTAACACTGTTGGCTCACAGTGCTGGGGACTTGGGTTCAATTCTGTCCCTGGATGACTTAAGTAGGGAAAGGGTGAATGCATTTTGTACCTGAAGAAGGGAAAGGGTTAACGGATTTTGTACCTAGAATATGTCACAAACATAATCCTTCCTCATGGATAATCTCCTTTAGCTGGAGTAATACAAGTTATTTGTTCATGTCTTAACATGCTTTAACTCTCATTTTTATAAAGACAGATAGTTTAATGTGGCTGTTATTTTGTACACTTTGCAACTCTTATCTATTTGTGTTAATTGGACATCATTACACAGATGGTAGTTTACGATACCGGCTTTTGACAGCTGCTGATGGAAGATTGCGATACCGGCTTTTAACAGGAAGGGTCCTGCTGGGACAGCCGCGATCACACAAGTAACTTCGAAGACAGGGATGCCGGTACTGCTGCAGAAGGGTTTTGAATCGTGACCGAATTGAAGTCTGTCATAACTGCAGGACTGTGATTCCTGATAAAATCTGGAGCTGAATCACGGGGAAGGGAGGAAGACTCTGAGGTCTGGCCAGAATTGGAACCTTGAATCGTGATTACTGCTGGAGCTCATAATGTATAAATGTCCACTTGTGTTTGTGTTCTATGAGAAGTCTGGTAGTCCTGGTTGGAACCACTTCCTCCCAAAACTCTAGAATAAACACCGGAGTTTTGAAATAAAAACCACTTTATTTTGATTCACTAATAGTCTCAGAGATATTATTTTACCTACAACAGTGACTGTCTCTGGAGTTTGCATGTTCTTCCTGTGTTTGAATGGATTTCCTCTAAGTGCTCCAGTTTGCTCCCACAGTCCAAAAATGCACAAGTTAGGTGAATTAGCCATGCTAAATTGTCCCTCAGTGTGTCTAAAGATGTGTTGGTGTGGGTTAGGATAAGCCATGATAAGTGTGCAGGATTATGACGATAGGGTGAAGCAGAGTGGGATGCTCTTTCAAAGAATTAGTGCAGACTCGATGGGCTGAACGGCCCCTTTCTGCAGTGTAGGCATTCTATATAACTCCACTTCCCTGCAAGTTCTCATATCCCACTCACAGAGATTAAAAAACCTATCCTTCTTTGAGTATATTCAGTGATGGAGCATCCACAACTGTCAGGGTAGGGAATTCCAAAGGCTTACAACTCTTTGTCTCAGTCCTAAATGATTAACTCCTTATCCTGAAGCTGTGTCCCTATGTTGTAAATTCTCCTATCAGGAGAAGCAACCTCAGTATCTACTTGTCAAGCACCCTCAAGGTCTTTCAGTGCAATCACCTTTCATTCTTTATAACCCCAGAGAGTATAGATTTAATTTGCCCAGTCTCGAAGCATAGGAAAAACCTCTCATCCAGGAAGCAATTGAGCAAACCTTTGCTGTACAGCCTCCAAGGTAAATATATCCTTCCTTAAATATGACAGCAAAACTGTGAACAACACTCCAGGTTTGGTTTCACTGAAGTCCTGTACAATCTTAGAAAAACTTCCTCAATTTGGTACTCCATTCACCTTGCAATAAAGACAAATATGACATTGCCTATGTAATTACTTGATGTATCTACATGCTGACTTTCTGTCAAAAAGCAGAATTCTGCAGATGCTGAAAATCTAAAAATTTATAAAATGCTGCAAATATCCACCATTCTTCGTAGCATCCATGGACAGAGTAACAGAGCCACTATTTCCAGTCAATAACCATTCATCAGAAAGATGCTTCCAGACTTGCTGAGCACTTTTTGTTTCTCTTGCTAACTTTCTGTGGTCCTTGCACGAGTACAGTTAAGGCTTTCCGAAGATTTAAAAGTTTCACTTTTCAAAAATACCCACATTTCTATTCTTTTATAATCAAGTGAATAATCTCATACTTTCACACATTTGCCACTTGTTGTCCATTCATGTTGGTTAATTTTGATAGTATCAGGCAGGAACTTTCAAAAGTTAATTGGAGAGTTTGTGGCAAGGCAAAGGGACATCTGGTAAGTGGGGGGCTTTCAAAAGGATTCCAGGGTAAGCACATTCCTCTTAGAATGAAGGGCAAGGCTGGTAAAAGTATGGAACCCTGGGATATTGAGGCCCTGGTCAAGAAGAAGGAGCACATGACATACATAAGCAGCTGGGATCAAATGAATCCCTTGAAGATATAGGAGGTGTAGGAATAGAGTTAAGAGAGAAATCAGGATGGCAAAAAGGGGACATGAGATTGTTTTGGTTGATAAGGCAAAGGAGAATCCAAAGAGCTTCTACAAATACATAAAGGGCAAAAGCGTTACTAAGGAGAAAGTAGGACCTCTTACGAATCAACAAGGTCATCTACATGCAGATCCACAAGAGATGCATGAGATCTGAAATGAATATTTCTCATCAGTATTTACTGTTGTGAAAAGCATGGATGTTAGAGAACTTGGGGAAATAAATCGTGATGTCTTGAGAAGTGTACCTATTACAGAGAAGGAGATGTTGGAAGTCTTAAAGCACATTAAAGTAGATAAATCCCCAGGATCTGATGAAGTGTGACCCAGGACATTGTGGGAGGCTAGGGAGGAAATTGCAGGTCCTCTAACAGAGATACTCGAATCATCAATAGTCACAAGTGAGGTGCCTGAAGATTGGAGGGTGGTAAATGTTGTGCCTTTGTTTAAAAAGGGCTGCAGGGAAAAGCGTGGGAACTACAGACTAGTGAGCCTCACATCTGTGATGGGTAAATTGTTGAAAGGCATTATGAGAGACGGGGTCTACAGGCATTCAGAGATGCAAGGACTTATTAGGGACAGTTAATATGACCTTGTGAATGAAAAATCATGTCTCACAAACTTGATTGAGTTTTTGAATGAGGGGTAACCAAGAAGGTAGATGAGGGCAGTGCATTTGACATTGTCTACATGGACTTTAGATACTGCATGGTAGGTTATTCATAAGGCTAAATCTCACGGGATCCCAGGGTGAGGTAGCAAAATGGATACAAAATTGGCTTGATGACAGAAAGTTGTAGAGAGTTGTTTCTCAAACTGGAGATCTGTGATCAGTGGTGTGTCGCAGTGAGTGATGCTGGGTCCACTTTATTTGTCATTGACTTGGGTGAGAATATAGAAGGCACAGTTAGTAAGTTTGCAAATTACATCAAGATTGGTGGCACAGTGGATAGTGAAAAAGGTTATCTCCGATTGCAATGGGATCTTGATCAATTGGGCTAATGGGCTGATGAACGACAAAAGGAGTTTAATTTAGATAAATGCGAAGTAATACATTTTGGTAGATTGAACCAGGGCAGGACTTAGTTAATGATAGGGCATTGGGAAGAATTATAGAATAAAGAGATCATGGGATACAGGTTCATAGTTCCTTGGAAGTAGAGTTACAGGTGGACAGAATGGTGAAAAAGACATTCTGCATGCTTGGTTTCATTGGTCAGAACACTGAATACAGGGGTTGGGATGTCTTATTGAAGTTATACAAGATGTTGGTAAGGCCACACTTGGAATACTGTGTACAATTCTGATCACCTACTGTAGAAAGAATATTATTAAACTAGAAAGACTGCAGAAGAGATTTATTAGGACGCTACCAGGACCTAATGGTTTGAGCTATAAGGAGAGGTGGGATAGACTGCGACATTTTGCTTTGAAGTGTAGAAGACTGAGGGGTGATCTTATAGTGATCTATAAAATAATGAGGGGCATAGCTCAGCTAGATAATCAATATCTTTTCCAAAAGGAGGAAAGTCTAAAGCTAGATTGCATAGGTTTAAGGTGAGAGAGGAGAGATACAAAAGTGTCCAGAGGGGCAATATTTTTCACATCAAGGGTCAAGAGTGTCTGGAACAAGCTGCCAGAGGTAGTAATAGAGATGAGTACAATTTTGTCTATTAAAAAGCGTTTAACGGTTATAGAGGAACATGGGCCAAATGCAGGCAAGTGGATCTTGCTAACAGGTTTGAAAAAAGGGCAGCATGGACAAGTTGGGCCACAGGGCCTGTTTCCATGCTGTAAACCTCTATGACTCTATTTAAATTGTCCACGTTGTTTTGGCAATCTTTTTGCTTAACGTAGTTTTGTACCATCAACAAACCTAAATGCCTTACTCAGTCTCTTTATCAAAGTCATTAATATAGATTACAAATAGCTGAGGCACCAGCACTGATTCTTCTGATGCCCCATCAGTTACAGCCTATTTTCTGCTTCCAATCAATTAACCAAGTCTCTGTCCATGCTAATATATTAACCCCTAATTAATCTCTTATCTTATAAATTAACATTATGTGTGATATCTTCTCAAATGCCTGTTGTAAATCTAAGTATACCACATCTATCGGTTCCCCTTTACTTATGCTACACTGTTAAATTTGCACATGCGCATTTAAATGTATGCCTACAATATAGATGTGTCAGATAGTGAATTCTGGTGGAAAGAATAAGAAGATAATAAATTATTTGGTAAGTAAAAGGGTACAGAATGAAAGGATTTACATCCCACTCAAGACAACCCATCAGAAACCAGTCAAAGTGTCAGATTTCATCTCCAGCAAGCTAGAGTTTGGAGTACTGTGCACAGTTCTGGTGACCATATTATAAAAAAAGGATACAGAAGCATTAGATAACATGCAAAAATTACTTCCTATTCAATATAACAAGGACTGGTAAAACAAAATTATTTGAAAATTATTTGAAAATAAGACTATATACAGATAAAGTTAACTGGGAGACTATGCATAGCACATTTGACTCCTATTGCTGCTGCTTGTAAAATGAGTACAAGTCACGAGCAAATGTATCACATCCTGAGAGATTGACTGGATTAGAAATGTTTTCACTGGAGTTCAGATGAATGCGGGGGGATTTCATAGAGACTTATAAAATTCTAACAGGGCTAGACAGGATAGATGCAGGGAGAATGTTCCCGATGGTGAGGGGCCCAGAACCAGGGGTCACAGTCTGAAAATTCGGGGTAGACCATTAGGACGGAGATGTGGAATGATTGCTTCGCCAAAAGAGCGTGAGCCTGTGGAATTCATTACACAATAAGTAGTTGAAGCTAAAAAATTGAACGTATTGAAGAGGGGCTAGATATAGCACTTGGAGTGAATGGGATCAAAGATCATGGGGAAAAAGCAGGATTAAACTATTGAGTTGGACAATCAGCCATGATTGTGATGAATGGTGGAGCAGGCTCAAAGGGTCAAATAGCCTCCTCCTGCTCCTATCTTCTATGTCTACTCTGTCTGTTATGTTAATCGTGAGTAACAACAGTTTAAGATAAGCTCCCTTAAAGATACTTGTAAGTCACATCATAACTTTCCTTTTTTTTGAGCTAAAACTTTATTTTTAACAAGTAAACTATTTATATGATGTCAAAGAAAATAACAGAGTGGCTGAATAAACCATTATACAAAAGCAATACATTTATAAGTCTCTGAAAAGTATTGGCAATTTGCTTATCCAAGCAGACTTAGTTAGGTTGATCTGTGCTGGAGGCTGCTGTACATTGTCAGCATGCTAGTGAGGGTTGCTTTGTTTGTGTTGTGTCTTAGACCATGTTCTGCTTGCAAAAGGATTACTCAATGTTCCTGGTTGAGTTATTGTTCTGATTTGGCATCTGTTTTGTTGTGCTCTAATACCATTTGTTGTTTGTGATACAGCTTTAGTTCTGGGAATATGCTGACAATTTCTGCTGGGTTCCTTGTGTCATCAATTGGGTAGCTGTACTTGATCTTTCTATTCTATGTTCAGGTTGGGTAGTTCATTACCCGCATGTCATTCATAGGCATCTTTTATTTCCCTGTTTTTCAAGTAATGCATCACGTGCTTTCAGGAATATGGGTGAGTGATTTCGGGGTGTTTGTCCGCTTTTTGTTTGATGAGGGCTGAACGTTCAGAATGAGTATACATATTTGGTTCCAATTCTCTCTATCGACCTATTAGCTCTTGATCCACACTATAGTTCCAGTAGTGCTCCTTGTGGTCTGTGCTTCTCGTCATGGTCTTTATGTTGCCATGGGGTGGCATAGCAGCACAGTGATAAGCAATGCTGCCTCACTGCTCCAGAGACCTGGATTCGATACCTAGCTTGAGTCACTGCCTGTGTGGAGTTTGCACGTTCTCCCCACATCTGCGTGGATTTCCTCTGGGTGCTCCAGTTTTCTCCCACAGTCCAAAGATGTGCAGGTTAGGTGTATTGGCCATGCTAAATTGCCCTGTACTGTCTCAGGACGCATAGGTTAGAGGGATAAGTGAGGTAAATATGTGGGATTGTGGGAATAGAGCCTACGTGGGATTGTTGTCGGTGCAGACTCAACAGCCTCCTTCTGCACTGTAGGGTTTCTATTATTTCTATGGATGGTAACCAAAGACAGGTCCTTGCCCGCCATAGGTCTGCAATCACTGGACTTGTGATGTCCACAATGAGAAATATCTGGGGTGACCAGGCTGAGTTTTTGGAGTGGCATTTGAGTATAATGGATTCCAGAATGGTGAGCTTGGCAATGTTTGGTTAAATCTTCTTCTGTGGCTACACACATTTCAAGTGAATGAAGTGAAAGGGTGTTTGCATCTGTAGTGATATCCAGGTTTGCAAATAAGTCATGCTAACTCAGCATCTCTGGGACATAGAACCAGGATGTGGCAAAGGCCTCTGTTAGTACAATTGTGTAAATCCATTATTTGATATTCACCTTGCTGAATGTCTACTCATTCTGTGTAGCTATGGTCCAGTCAGCCTCATGATTTGACCCTGTCGCTTGGCTGGACATTTTGCAGCTCTTGCCTTGACATTGTTTGGTACTGACCCTTGGTTGGAATGCTATATTTATCCAGCTTTTGGTTGTGGATTTTTATGACGTTGAACCACTTGTTCAACCTTTGCTTTATGCACTGGTGCTTTCAGAACGCTCTGATATCGTATGCCTTGCAGTTATCATGAAAAACTGGGCAATTTATGAGTGTCTGAATGGAACTGCACCACTCTCAATGATTACTCAGCCTGTCTGCAAGGCCTGGAAAAAAAAGTGTGCACGGTGCATATCAGCAAAAGCTGTGCCTTCAGAGGGCCCAGACTCGGGCAGCGTAACCTCCGCTCTCAAGTGGCTGCCTCACACCTCAGTGTGCTTCCATACAAGTGGTGATGGACGTCTGCTATGAGACAAGTTCTAGCACTTGAAATCCTACTGCTCTGCAGCGAGAGCCCGAGTCGTGAGGCTATTGGTCTGACAGCCAGCGTGCATTCAGGTTGATGTTATCCATTCGTGGCTGCACCCTTACTCTTCTGCATGGTTGCAATCCATGAAAGGATTACAGGAGTCAAGAAGACAAAATAGGCACAGGAGACCAGGAGAAGGACAGTTGCAGCAACACTAAGGCTCATGGCCACTGCAGAGTTTGATGGGGCCAAGAAGCATGACTTGCCATCTTCATAATTGTTCCAAAGTCCTCCTCAATGACATTAACATCCAAATCTCCTGAGCCTGGGGTGAGTGGTGCAGTGAAAGACCAGGGCAAGATAATTTAGTAGAATATAGTAAAGATCAGAGATTGGGCAGATGCAGTTCAATGTCGAAAAATGTGAAGTGATAAATTTTAGAAGAGGAATAGGGAAAGGAAATGCAGATTTCAAATATATGAGATTTAAATGGAGCAAAGGAATCTTATTGTGCAGATATATAGGTTCTTAAACAGATGGAGCACAAAGTACACAGCCATAAAAATAGATAAATGAATCCTTGATATGTCCACAAGGATAGAGTAGAAAAGAAAGGTGGTTATATTGGAATTTTACAGGACCATACTTGGAATTACTGCACCGTTTTGCACACCCTCAAATTGAAGGGACATGAAAATAATAAATAATGAAAACATGAAAATGGGCACTGTAGGTTCACTACTGGAGGAAGAGGAGGCAGAGCAACGAAGGGAAGCATAAGAAATTTGACCTGTTTCACTAAAGCTGCAAAGGGTGAGTAAGCGTGTGAAACTGAGTGAGCGTGAGAATGAGTGTGAGTATGAGAGTGAGTGTGCGTGTGTGAGAGAACTCTGAAACTAGCAGTGAACATGCATGCATTCATGCACACATGCATTCATGCACACATGCATACATACATGTGCACAGATACAGGAGTTGCTCAGTGTTGACACACAACTACTCTCCTCAAAAATCTATCGACATGCTGGGGCCAGAGAATGAAGTAAATCCAAGGTCAGTGCTTGAGATCCTAGTGTCTTGGGACAAGAGCCCAAGTACATGTGGTTGTTTTGTTTTGACAGCCAGGGTGCATTCTGGGTAATTTTTGGCTGCACTCCTATCCTTACGTGCAGGCAATGGCCTATTAAAGGTTAGCTCAGAGTGCGTACCACCAGATCTGAACACAAGATCAGTGTTGGTTAAACCCAACTCTCTAACCTGGTCTCAGTCCTCTCTCCCCACCCTGTTGATTAGGCCTTGGGATCTAGTCTGTCTCCTTCTCGCTTTGCTTCTTAAGGGAAAAGGCAGCAAATGTACTATTTGTTAGCTCTGTTGCTTGCACTGTTTAATGGTCATTTTTATTAATTAACGTATTTTTTGAAATGATCAATTTATTGCTTTGAAATTGATTTTTTTTTGGTTAAGCAAGTTGCTCATCTTCCCTTAACTTTTTTTTTTGAAAATCATATTCAATGCTATGGAAAACCAGATCTCAGGCACCTGCTGGGTAGGCTTTTTGCTAACGGGGAATGGGAGGCTCCTGAGAAGTCTGATTGCACTTTGGAGAGATAGTAAAAGGAGTTGCTCCAGTAGAACTGGGAGGTGTCAGAAATGCTCAATATATTTGGCAGCATCAGTGTAGAGCAAAACAGAGGTCAGTGACTCTTCTTCAGAGCAGGTGCAGATTGCAGGCCTGAAATGTGAACTCTGTTTCTCACTCCATAAATGTTACCTCACCGACTGAGTATTTCCAGCGTTGTCTGTTTATATTTCAGACTTCCAGCATCAGCAATGCTTTGTTCCCTGTCATATGTTCAATGTAGGCATTTGGGTGTGCTTAAGCTTAAGTTAAAATAAGAAAATATTTATCACACAATGCAAAGTGTAATTTTTCTGTTAACAAAGTCCACTTGTGTGGATAGAAATAGCACATGGTTGCAGGTGAATAATTTGGTGTTAATTGATTGGAAGGTTTTGCCATTTTTAAACTTGGAAGTGAAACACACTTACGTCACTGTTAGTTCAAGGCACTCTTTTTTTTTTATTTATTCATGGAATAAATTGTCGCTGGCTGGCTAACATTTATTGCCCATCACTAGTTGCTCTTGAGCTGAGTATCTTGCTAGGCCATTTCAGAGCACAGTCAATCATACTACTTTGGCTCTGAAGACACACTTAGGCCAGACCAGGCAAGAACGGCAGATTTCCTTTTTTAAAGGAGATCCATGAACCAGACGGATTTTCTGACAATCAACAATGGTTTCATGGTCACCAGTAGTTATTAATTCCAGACTTTTTTTTATTGAATTCAAATTCCATCATCTGCCACGGCAGGATTCTTCAGGTCTTCAGAATTTTAGCTGAGTCCCTGGACTAATACTCTAGCAATAATACCATAAGGCCATTGCCTTCCCAATAACTTGTAATTTGTAATCATTTGTATGTGGGATTGTTGGTTGTGGTGCTTCAAGGGTTCAAATCTTTCTAATTTACTGTCCAGATATTGAAAGGACTAAGTTCAAAGAAGTGGAGCTAGCTGATAATATCAATGACCCAGTGTGTATAATTGTCTGGCAAAGCTGTGGTTGTCACAGCATTATGCTGATGCGGTTTTGTAAGAGGCACAGAGTAAAAAAGCCAGGAAGGATCCTGGAAACAGGAAAAACACCAAGGCTCCCTAGCCCTTCTTTCCTAAATTAGCTATTGCGTCAATGGTGGGTGAACGATACATATCCTCTGGATCTGTCTGCACAATAACATGGTTTTCTTCATGTGTTCGATTTGTAGAACTGCTTCCATTGCGTAAGCTATGGGCTGCTCCAAGATCTCTTTTTGGAATGCTTCTTTTTTCTAAAATTTATTCACGGGACATGGGCGTTGCTGGCTAGCCAGCATTTATTGTCCATTCCTATTTGCCTTTGAAGAGCAGTTGAGAGTCAACCACATTGCTGTGGCTCTGGAGTCTAGATAAGGAAGATGGGGAAGACAGATTTCCTTACCTAAAGGACCAGATGGGTTTTTTCTGACAATCGACAATGGTTTCATGGTTATCAGTAGCTTCGTCATTCTAGATTTTTTTTTATTGAATTCAAATGTCACCATCTGCTGTGGCGGGATTCAAACATGAGTCCCCAGAACATTAGTTGAGTTTCTGGATTAACAATCGAGTTGGTAATAATACCACTAGGTCATCACCTCCCTTTCTAATGGGGTAAATGCTATGCCATGGTGAATTATTTTCTCAGATAGCTGTGATACAATAAATTCATGATCATGCCCCTATTTGCCTAAAAGGCATGATCCAGATAATGTATTCTGAAGGGGAGCCTCACTTGTAATTGATCTTCGACTATTGACCATATTTTATCTGGAGTTTTAAGATGATCAAACCTGATATGTTCAGTCTGTGGAGGCATTCAATGCCTATAGCAACATTAGTTTTAGTAGCTTGTTTATCTGGTTCAGAAATATTGAGGCCCAGGAAACACAATGCTATGTATTGTTGAAACAAAGTAAATACGAAACGCACTGCCTTCCAGTTGAGCGTTGGAAATGTTGTGATCATCTCTTAGCTTTTTGCAGGATTTTGAATACTATATGACACTACTGACAGCTTGTTAAGCTGTTTTAACAGCTCTTTGAAAGTTAATTTAGTTCTGAATTGCAGTACCTTTATTGGCCACTGCCTTTGCTGGTCATAGGTAACTGCTTGATTGCAGTGGTAACATTGTTTAAATCTGTTCTTTCCTGCATTTATTGAAGTTCCACCCATAAAATAGTGATTTATAAACTCAAGTAAGAAATGCAGACTCCAAAATTAAAATAAGACAGTATAAAATGACTTTTCACAGGCTTCTGTTAGCTGGTAGAAGCTGGTACTAGATGGATTCTTCTTGCCAGCCCAGTCTGCAAATTTTAACTTCCTCTGGCCTTGTGAAATCAATAATGGAGTCTTTCCAATCTGTGACTTCTACTTAAAGTTTGACTTCTCAGAGTCAACTATTTCATTTCTGTTCCTGCCTGAACTTCACAGCAGGTAGATTTATACTGATTAAACACTTTCAAATTTGAACACTCTTCCCAGAATCTGCACCTGCTGGATGAAATGAGATCCCAGAACAAATGTACAGTGTACAGGATTCCTACAGAGCTTCAGAATTAAAGTGGTAATGCTTGATAATGTTTTCACATTCACAACAATTGTTCTCCTGCAGGATGTGGAAGGGTTGTAATTTATATTCTGCTCAATCAAATTTTCAAAACCATGCTTCCACCATGTCACGATCTTCCATTCAATGCAAACTTTCCAATCACGTGGGGTGGCACAGTGGTTCACATTGCTACCTCACAGCACCAGGGTCAGGATTCGATTGCATCATTGGGTGAAGATCTGTGTAAAGTTTGCACGTTATACCCATGCCCACGTGGTTTCCTCCACTTGCTCTGGTTTCTCCCGCTCCACAGCTGTGCAGGTTAGGTGGATTGGCTATGCTAAATTGCCACTTAGTGTCCAAAATTGTGTCAGTTAAGTGATTACCCATGATAAATTGCCTCATAGTGTCTCAAGATATGCAGGTTAAGAGGATAGTGAGACAAGTTTGTGGAGTTGGGGGTTTGGAGCCTGGGAAGATGCTGTGTCACAGTGTCAATGCGGATGCAGTGGGCTGAACAGCCTTCTTCTACACTGGAGCGATTGGCAAAAATTGGCAAAACAATAATGTGGGTTCTTTATTTGAAGATAACACCATATAAAGTTTACTGGACCAGGTCATCTGCTACTCAGGCTCTCTGGCCTTGAAAGAACAAAGAACAAAGAAAAGGAAGCACAGGAACCAGCCCTTCAAGCCGTGCCGATCATGAGGCTCTAACTAAAATAAAATAAAACCTTCTGCCTTTACTCATAGAATCCTACAGTATAGAAAAAGGCCATTTGTCCCACCAAGTCAGCACTGACCAGAATCCCACCCAGTCCCTATTTCCAATATCCCATGCACATACCCTAACTCGTCCCCCAATACTAAGAGCCAATCCACCTAACCTGCACGATTTTGGACTGTGGGAGGAAACTGGAGCATCTGGAAGAAACCTACGCAGACACGGGGAGAATGTGCAAACTCCACACAGACAGTGTCCCAAGCCGGGAATCGAACCCAAGTCCTTGGTGCTGAGAGGCTACACTACTACACTACCACTACACTACACCACTACACTACCGTATTGCCCCAACTCGATTCGGAACCCTCTATTCCCTTCCTATTCATATACCCATCCAGGTCTTAAATTTGCTAATTTGCCTCTTCCATCATCTCTTCTGGCAGCATGTTCCAGGCATCAATTCTCTCTGTGTGTAAAAAACTCCCCCCCCCACCCATCTCCCTTACACTTTCCTCTTGAACCTGTATCCCTTTGTAATAAGTGTCAATTACACGCTGGGAAAAAACCATTGACTATCCTCCCTGTCCAAGCCTCTCATAATTTTAGAGATCTTTATCAGGTCTCCCGTCAGCCTCTGAATTTCCAATGAAAGCAATCTTAGTTTATTCAACATCTCCTCATAGTCAACACCATTGAGACCAGGCAACACCCTGATGAATCTTATTTTCACATTCTGCAAAGTTTCCACATCCTTCTGGAGTGTAGCAATCAGAACTACACATAATACTCCAGACTTAACCAAGGTTTTATATAGCTGCAACATGATTTGTCAACTCTTGTACTCAATGCCCCGGCTAATGATGACAAACATTTCATATGCATTCTTAATCACCTTGGCCACTCTTACTGCCACTTGTCAAGAACTGTGGACTTGCACACCCCAATTCCTCTATATATTAATATTTCTAAGAGTTCTGCCATTTACAGTATAATTCACACCTAAATTTGATTCTCCAAAGTGCATCATCTCGCATTTGTCTGGATTAAACTGCATCTGCCATTTCTATGCCCATGTCTCCAATCTATCTATCTCTTCTGACAATCCCTGCCACTATCAGCAAATCCACCAATCTTCGTGTCATCTGCAAACTTGCTAATCAGTCCATCCACATTTTCCTTTTCATTTATATATGTTACAAACAAACAAACAAGTAGTAATGAAGAGGACCAACTGGAAATCCAGAACAATTCTTTATATGAAACTGTTTGATTAGGACAAGGGAAGAAAGGCCAATCCAGCTGAAACTAAATGCTGGGAGATTCTTGCACCAAAATTGATCAGACATGGAACACTTGCTGGGCAGAGTAACAGTGATGAGTTAGATGTTATGATGGAGAATGTAGATTGGTTCAAGATGAATGCATTAAGATGGGCCACGTAACTTTTCTCGTCTTTACCATATTATAATCAAGGGAGATTTGATGAACCCAAGTTCAGCAAGTAGCCTGACAGCTGGGAATGCATGTCAGGAGTTTATCCCACTTGGCCCAGTATTTTCCATCAGGTGAAATGAACAAATACAGAATATGGATGGACAATTCTTGATACATGCTTTTGATCTGAGGGTTATGCCAAAAGCATATTTTAGAGAAGGGACTCCTAACAGGCCATCATGATGCATCCTTCTCAATAGTTACAAGTTCCATTCCTTTGGTTGCTAGCAGTAGTTGATAGCAATAAGCAAAGAGGTCTCTGATCCTTCACCCCCTTTCTGATGCAAATTTGTTCACTATATTCTTTGGAGGGTGAACAGGGTTTTAGTCAGTTCTCCAATCCAATGTTACTGAGACCTGAAAATAATTCTGACTCTGCTCCCACTATGTGACAACTCATTTTTCAGTGTTGAAATGTGAGGCCTTGACTTTAGAGAACAGCCTGAAGTGATCAATCAGTGACATTTCCAAATCTGACTGTTCACATTTTCTGCATTATTATCATTACTGGAAAATTGATCTTGTAAAATATCAGCACATTTATTAACATTGGAATAACATTGGACAGGTTAGTTGGAAAGCAGTGCCTTCCATTCCCTATCTAAAGTGCACAAACTTTCAAATATCTAGAAGCATAAAGGTCAGAATGAAAAATAATCAAAATCAATATATCTGCTGAACATGCATATTACCACATGAGCACAAAGGTTTCAATCAAACTGCTTCCTTGTGGTGAAGCTGCTCTCCATTGATTCAACTCCCTGCTTCAATGATTTGGCATTGGGTGTAGAACTAGCAATCAGCTCCATTGACTGACTGGTTAAATAACAATCAGCCACAACAACGTGAATATCATCAGACCAGGAACATTTTCAATCACAATTGTAACAATTTATTTTTGTGTAAATGTAACTGAAATCTATAACTATTAGTCTGGTGTGGTTTTTATTCCATTTCCCTGACATTACTGGTTTTAATTTAAAACAAAAAAATAACAAATGTGCCTGAGATCTGCTGAGTCGGCACACTGTGCTAAAAGTATTGTATCTTTCATACAAAAAAACTTATTGTAGTAAAATAGCAGTTGCAGTATCCCAGGATAATGCTAGTGACAGCAACAGCTTAGAATGCTATTGTTAAAGACGTGTGGATTAGATTGATTGGCCATGCTAAATCGCCTTTTAGTATCAGGGGGACTAGCAGGGTAAATACATAGGGTAACTCTGTGGGGCCATATCCCTCTGTTCCGATCCTGTTCATGTATTTGTCAAGACACCCCTTAAAAGTCACTATTGTATCCACTTCCACTACCTCCTCCAGCAACAAGTTCCGGGCACCCACTGCTTTCTGTGTAAAAAAAATCTGCCTCATATATCTCCTTTAACCTTGCTCCTCTCATCTTAAACCTTTGCCGCCTAGTAATTGACTCTTCCATCCTGGGAAAAAGCTTCTGACTATTCATTCTGTCCATACTGCTCATAATCTTGTAGACTTCTATCAGGTCGTCCCTCAACTCCCGTCGTTCTAGTGAGAACAAACCAAGTTTCTCCAAACGCTCCTCACAGCTGATGCCCTCCATATGAAGCAACATCCTGGTAAATCTTTTCTCCTCTCTCTTTAAAGCTTCCACATCCTTCTGGTAGTGTGGCGACCAAAATTGAACACTATATTCCAAGTACGGCCAAACGAAGGTTCTATAAAGTTATGATATGACTTGCCAATTTTTAAACTCAATGCCTTGGCCAATGAAGGCAAGCATGCCTTATGCCTTCTTGATTACCTTCTCCATCTGCATTGCCACTTTCAGTGACCTGTGTACCTGTACACCCAGATCCCTCTACCCATCAATACTCTTAAGGGTTCTGCCATTTACTGGATATTTCCTACCTGTATTAGAGTTTCCAAAATGCAGTACCTCACATTTGCCCAGATTAAACTCCATCTGCTATCTCTCCACCCAATTCTCCAACTGATCTATATCCTGCTGTATCCTCTGATGGTCTTCATCGCTATCCGCAAATCCATCAACCTTTGTGTCGTCTGCAAACTTACTTATCAAACCAGTTACAGTTTCCTCCAAATCATTTATATATATTACAAACAGCAAAGGTCCCAGCACTGATCCCTGAGGAACTATATTCAGAGGGTGGTGGTTGATGGGAGATATTCATCTTGGAGTTCGGTGACAAGTGGTGTACCTCAGGGGTCTGTTTTGGGGCCCCTGCTGTTTGTAATTTTTATAAATGATCTGGATGAGGGTATTGAAGGATGGATTAGTAAATTTGCAGATGACACTAAAGTCGGTGGAGTGGTAGATAGTGAAGAGGGGTGTTATAGTTTGCAGAGGGACTTGGACAAGTTGCAGAGCTGGGCCGAGAGGTGGCAAATGGAGTTTAATGTGGAAAAGTGTGAGGTAATGCACTATGGCAGAAATAATAAATGTGTAGAGTATAGGGCAAATGGTAGGATTCTTAGTAGTCTAGATGAACAGAGGGATCTTGGTGTGTATGTGCATAGATCCCTGAAAGTAGGCAGTCAAGTCGAGAAGGTTGTTAAGAAGGCATATGGAGTCTTAGCTTTTATTGGTAGGGGGATTGAATTTCGGAGCCGCAACGTCATGTTGCAACTGTACAAAACTCTAGTGCGGCCGCACTTGGAGTATTGTGTGCAGTTCTGGTCCCCACATTATAAGAAAGATGTGGAGGCATTGGAGAGGGTACAGAGGAGGTTTACCAGGATGTTGCCTGGTATGGAGGGCAGGTCTTATGAAGAGAGGCTGAGGGATTTGAGGTTGTTTTCGTTAGAAAGGAGGCGGCTAAGAGGGGACCTGATCGAAACATATAAGATGATTAGAGGTTTAGATAGGGTGGACAGTGATAGCCTTTTTCCTAGGATGGAAAAAGCTAGCACGAGGGGACACAGCTTTAAATTAAGGGGTGATAGTTATAGGACGGATATCAGAGGTAGGTTCTTTACCCAAAGGGTGGTTCGGGAGTGGAATGCCCTGCCTGCAGCAGTTGTAGATGCGCCAAGTTTGGTGGCGTTTAAGAGGTTAGTTGATAAGTATATGGAAGAGAAGGGAATGGTTTAGTTTGGAGGGGCATTGCTTTTTATATTGGTCGGCACAACATCGAAGGCCGAAGGGCCTGTTCTGTGCTGTAATGTTCTATGAACGCAACTTGTCACAGCCGTCCATTCAGAAACACACCCTTCCACTACTTCCCTCTGTCTTCTTTGACCAAGCCAGTTTTGTATTCACCTTGCCAGCTCACCTCTGATCCCATGCGACTTCTGCACCAATCTGCTTTGAGGGACCTTGTCAAAGGCCTTATTGATGTCCATGTAGACAACATCCACTGCCTACCCTCATCAATCATCTTCATCACTTCCTCGAAAACCTTGAACAAGTTTGTGAGGCATGATCTCCCTTTCACAAAACCATGTTGCCTTTCACTAATACATTTGCCTATTTCCAAATGGGAATAAATCCTGTCTCGAAGAATCCTCTCCAATAATTTCCCTATCACTGATGTAAGGCTCACCGCCGTATAATTACCTGGATTATTCTTGCTACCTTCTTCAACAAAGGAACAACATTAGCTATTCTCCAATCCTCTGAAATCTCCAATGAGGATACAAAGGTTTCTCTCAAGGCCCCAGTAATTTCCTTCCTTGCCTGTCCCAGTATTCTGGGGTAAATCCCATCAGACCCTGAGGACTTGTCTACCTTAATGTTTCTTAAAAACCTCAATACTTCCTTCTTTTTGATCTCAACATGATTCAAACTATCTACACATCCTTTCCCAAATTCATCATGCATCAAGTCCTTCTCTTTGGTGAATACTGATGCAAAATACTCATTTAATACTTCGCCCATTTCCTCTGGCTCCACGCGTAGATTCCCCACCTTGTCCTTGAGTGGGCCAATCCTCTTCCTCTTGCTCCTTACATATGTATAAAAAGCCTTGGGATTTTCCTTAATCCTGCTGGCCAATGCTTTCTCGTGAGCCCTGTAGCCTTCTTTACTCCTTGCTTAAATTTCTTTCTGCTTTCCTTGTATTCTACATTTGCTTCGTGTGTTCCCAGCCTCTTAACTTTGACAAATACTTCATTTTTGTCTTTGACTAGGCTCACAATATCTCTCATTATCCAAGGTTCCTAAAATTTGCCATACTTATCCTTCATCCTTACAGGAATGTGCTGGTCCTGAATCCCTATCAACTTATACTTGAAAGCCTCCCACATGCCAGATGTTGATTTGCCCTCAAACATCTGCCCCCAATCTACATTCTTCAGTTCCTGCCTAATATTGTTTTAATTAGCCTTCCCCCAATTTAGCATCTTAACTTGAGGAGTACACTTATCTTTATCCATCAGTACCTTAAAGCTTACTGAATTGTGCTCATTGTTCCCAAACTGCTCCCCTACTGAAACACTGACTACCAGCCGGGCTCATTCCCCAATATCAGGTCCAGTATGGCCTCTTCCCTAACTGTACTATCTACATACTGTTTCAAGAAGTCCTTCTGGATGCTCCTTGCAAACTCTGCCCCATCCACGTCCCTGGCACTAAGTGAATCCCACTCAATATAGAGGAAGTTAAAATCTCCTACTACAACAATTGTGTTACTTTTACCCCTTGCCAAAATCTGCCTACATATCTGTTCCTCTATTTCCCGCTGGCAGTTGGGTGGCCTATAGTAAACCCCCAACACTGAGACAACACTTTTCCTAGGGAAAGACCATAGAAAAATTTGGAAACAAAAATGATCATTTTCAAAATAGAGGCTGGGAAACAATTTAAGTTACCAAGCTATGGAGAAATGGGACTTGATGCAAGCTGATATACAAGTAACAGAATATTGTGCACAAAAAAAGAGCACCATTAGTGATTCTGGGTACCAACAATTTAAATTGTCCAAAGAAATTCTGGGATCGTTGTCAAGGAGATTTGCATAAATTGATAAGAGTAAACTATTCATTACTGGCAGATCACCATGACAATGCATTGTTGCATGACAGTTTTATAACAGTAGGCGTTTTATCAACAAAATGTGGCAGACAAAATGTTGCAAAATGTGGTGTTCACAGAAAAAGCAGGCTACATACAAGATTAAGAATCGTAGAATCATAAAATCCCTACAGAGTCAGAAAGAGCATTCTTGAGCCTGTACCAATAACAATCCCACCAGGCCCTATCCCCGTAACCCCATGTATTTATCCTACTAATCCCTCTGACTCTAATGGTCAGTTTAGCATGACCAATCAAGTTAACCTGCACATCTTTGGATTTGGGAGGAAACCGGAGCACCCAGAGGACATCCATGCAGATATGGGGAGAATGTGCAAACTCCACACAGTCACCCAAGGCTGGAATTGAAGCCCGGTCACTGCCACTGTGTGACAGACGTACTAACCACTGTGCCACCTCATTCTCATTAATAGTTCATTACACATGGTGAGAAACTTCAACAATCCAGCAGTTATGACAGATTTGTGCCTGCCATTATGCCCAACTTTGCAAGGAGAGTCTGCAGGAATTTCAGTGGCATGGGATTTGCTGCCAAATCGCAAACTTGCATTTCCCACTGCAGTTGGGAAAATGTTTTCAAGAGACTCTGCCCACATCCTCTGCCTTTTCTTTCGCTAGCCAAACATAGGCTGGGAGGCAGCATCTCAGCTCTTCAGACTCATCTCTGGGCTGAGAGTCCACGAGAAGAGGTCCAGAAGATTTGGCACTGAGGAACATGAGAGCAAGAAGGGAGTCAGGCAGAAGTTGCTCAACCAAACCATGGAAGATAGACTACGGTTAGGAAATGGGGCTCAGCGAAATAAGAATGGAAGTTGACATTTTTGGATGCGGACATTTTGAAGATTGTGATGCAATAAAGGGTGAGAGCCAGATGCAGCTAACCTATGAAAAGAAAAGAATTATTGAACAAAATGAGGCTTTTCATATTACAAAAACCTTTTACATTCATTCACTCAAAGAGATAAAATTAACTACCGCACAATTAAACATTGGCTGCCATTGCACAGACACAGGCACTAATGATTTCCCATGCCTGCTAGAGGGCAGCACTGTAGCACAGCAGTTAGCATTAATGCCTCACAGCATCAGGAACCCAGGTTCAATTCCCAGTTTGGGTCACTGTCTGTGTGGAATTTGCACATTCTCCCCTGTGTCTGCGTGGGTTTCTTCTGGATGCTCTGGTTCCCTCTCACAGTCTAAAGACGTGCAGGTTAGGTGGATTGGCCATGCTTAATTGCACCTTAGTGTCAGGGAGACTATCCAGGCTAAATACATGGGGTTATGAGGATAGGACTTGGGTGGAATTGAGGTCAGTGCAGACTTGATGGGCTAAATGGCTTCCTTCTGCACAGCAGGATTCTATGAATTCTATGAATGCACAAGAAGAACATTTCAACCTTTCATCTACTTTCTAGCCTTTTGTACTCTGACACGCATTGACTACAATTATAAGAATCATAAATTCCTACAGTGCAGACAGAGGTCATCTGGCCCATCAAATCTGCACTGACTCTGCTAAACAGCATCTTATCCAGGCTCCAACCCCCCTGCCCCATCCCCATGATCCCACTTATTTACCAGCGCTAATCCACCTAAACCTAAACATCTTTGGAGACAAAAGAGCAATTTAGCATTGCCAAACAACATAACTTGTACATTTTTGGACTGAGAGAGGAAACTGGAGCCAGGAGCAAACTCACGCAGACATGGGGAGAACATGCAAACTCCACACAGACTGTGACCCAAGGCCAGAATTGAATTTGAGTCCCTAGTGCTGTGAGGCAGCAGTACTAATATTAATGCTAGGACACCATTGAGTACCTTAACCTTCGCATTCGGGATTCATCACTCAGCACAAAGATGAAAGCAGATCCCAAAAATAGTCAGAGTTGAATGAGGGCTTATTAAGGAGAATGTTATCTCCTCTACAGAATCACATAATTGTTACAGTGCAGAAGAGGTTACCTGGCTTGCTGTGATTGGACTGGTTCAGTGGCAAGCACTCTCACCTCTAAATCATCACTCATAGGTACAGGCTTCAGTTCAGAACTTGACCGCATAAGTGAGGCTGATACTTCAATACAGGAGTGAGAAAGTGCTGCAGTGTCAGAGGTACTATGTTATGGCTGAGACATTAAACTGAAGCCTATGATTATCGAAGACCCCATAGCACTTTTTAAAGAATAGCCGGGGAGTGCTTTGGTTTTCTTTTGTTAATAACTGTTTGTTTCCCTAAAGTACAATAGCCACTACATTTCAAAAGTACTTCTTTGGCTATGAGGAACTTTCTTATTCATTATACCAAGTACAGACTCTTTCTATTCTGCTACAACCGAATCCCAATCTGTTTTAATTCAATACTGACAGGTTGGTGCAGAGGCACGGCATACTGGAGTCCGGTAGTGATATACCGAGGCTTGGAAGGGTGCAGGCAATTCCCAGTACTATGTATGATTGCTTGCTGCAAAATTTTGTTGTAGGGGCAGGGTATGTGAATGGGGAGAGGCCAGGCACTTGCCAAGGAGGGAGCTCTGCAGATAAATCAGACCCCTTCACATCTGAGCACTGGCAAAATATAGGGAGAATATGGGCTATCCAACCTGGGGTTTTAAACAGGTTTGTGTGGTTAAAAATTACAGAACTATACATGGTGAATGAAATCACCTTCATCTTTAACAGAACAATATGTTACAGACCTATATGGAAGAGGTCTGAACATTTCCTATCTAGTTCATTCATTGTAGCGTTTCTGGAGAGATCTGCGCTTTCGGAGAGATCTGTTATAACCAAGGTAATGGGCAGGGCAGCAGTCACAGGTCACACCACATCAGGAGACAGCTGCCTGAGGGAGAAGTTGCTCCTCACTAGGTAATGATCTGGCAGGATGAAACAAGCCAGACTTCCATTCAATACATGATGTGGAGATACCAGCGTTGGACTGGGGTAGACACAATGCTGTGAGGCTTCTTACCATTCAATACAGAGGGCCCTATTTTACTATTGTGGCATGGCTGGGTGTGAGGCCACTTATGCGATCCACACCCACGTCTGTGCAGATGGCCACTTTACTGAGACTCAGGAATGGCTGCAGTCAGATTCATGCCCAAAATGCGTGCAACAGCAATTTAAATGTATTTGCATGTATTTTAATTGAACTAATGAACTGCCTGCCCAACTTTATCAGCATTCCCCCCTTTACCACCACCTTCGCTGATCTGGGATTGCACTGAAATAAACATGTTGAATAAAAGTTTATTTCGGGCACTCCAGCAGCTGAAGGGGTGAGTTCAAAGCTTCCAATGGCTCTCTGACTCAGATCAGTGGTTGGGTGGGAGATGGCGTCAAATCATTCTCTGGTTATAGTTGGGGGGTTGGGGTGGGATGGAGAGGTTGGGAAGGAAGTGAGGTCACATCATTCTCAGAGGTTGGGGGGGAGGGGGGGTATCATGCCAGATTGCTGTCTGGTTGTGGGCATGTGGGGGGAGGACTGATCAATGTCTGGTGATTGGGTGGGGGGGAGGACTGATCAATGTCTGGTGATTGGGTGGGGGGGAGGGCCAATCTTTGTCTGGTGGCTGTAGGGGGAGGGGAGGGCAGGGGAATGGTGTTGGGAGGGCTGATCTTTGTCTGGTTGCAGGGGTGGAGGCAGGTCAGATCATTCCCTGGTGAGGGGGTGAGAAAGGAGGAGGAAGTAAGTCAAATGTTCCTCTGGAGGTGGAGTGGGAGACAGATGGGGAGTGAGGCTAGTTCATTCTGTGTAGGGGGAGGACAGTGAGGCCAGATCATTCTTTTGAGGTGGGGACAATCACTCACTGGTGGGGGAAGGGGCAGATAGATCTCTGGTGGGGAGGGGGACCAGATGGATTTCTGGAGGCGATGGGGGAGGGGGGGTGGTCAGCTGCCACTCTGCAGGCGATTGGTGGGGGAAAATGAGGCACACAATTACGATCGGTCTGGGTAGCAGGAGATAAGTGCATAAAGGGAACAGTGATTTCTATGGGGCCATTGCTCCTGCTTTTTGCTCCCAGCCACTTTTTCTGCTTTCTGCGGCAGGGGAGCAATCTGACATGAGCACACTTTTGCCATTTTTTTCTCTAACGGTGCATGCACAGTGCAGAGCTCCGATTGTTTCAGGCGCACTAAGCCCCATCCGCACCATAGTTCAGATCTGTAATTTCTTTTTCAGGGTGAGTGTTAATGGGGGCGTCTGAAAGCAGATTTCTGAGTCAGATCTGAATTTTACCCAGATTCTGCATTTAGAATGAAAATGGTAAAATCAGGCCTAGAATTTAAAATTTGTCCAATTCCTCAGCGGACATCAATTTTCTGATTGTCAGATTTGCAGCATTTGTGTTGAAGATGGTCCAGCTGCCTCCTTTCCTATCCAAATTGTGACCCAATTGAAAACATAATTGTAAAACCTGAGAATCAGGAAGTCTCTAGAACTTTGTGGCAAATATCTCTGGCTGAAGTAAAAGGGGAGAACATGGTCCAGGATTAATTTACAGTCAGAACACTCCACTGGAGTCTTCCCACCTGATGTCAGAGTAATTCAATTTTCTAGACTGCCACTTTGAACAAAAGTCTGTTTCACAGCTTCTCTCAGAGCAGTGCTACCAATTTTTCTGCAAAAATACGAGAACTTCAAAAAAATCAAAGTGGAAGACTTCATCCCGAATTAGCTTCCACTCCTAGCGCTAGTGAAATACTGAGAAATGTTAAGAGTGAGATTTGCAACAGTGCAGAGTAATCGTGTGTGGAAGTTATTTTTCACAATGAGTTGCATCTAAATAGTTTACAATTTTTATAACCAAATGACTCAAGATTGAAATGTCCAGTCTGCCAATGACTGCGTGCATGAATAGCTTGCACTGTTTGGAAACTTTAGATTAATTGCTTTATTCACTACTTTAATGGATGTATTCAAAATATGTGGCTTAAAATAATAAAATAAAGCCACCCATTAATGAACAGTGAATAATGTAATGTTACACAAACACAGCCTTTGCATACTAATGCGGCTGTCATTTCTAAGCTTCTATTTTGAGCACATTAGTTAAATTCTTGTGTGTTATATTAACAGTCACTGCACATATCACATGGAGAGTCAAAGAGGTTTCAGCCACATTCCATGTATTGAGGAGTGAATGAATGAATGCTGGTTTGGTTTGTTTACATTCATTTTAGCTAACCCATCCTCTTCGAGAAAATCATTCAATCAATCCTTACACATATAAAATATTTGTCTCTTTGCACCCAGTGTTCACCTCCTGTTTAGTGTTTAAATCAGCTGAAGCTGGAAAACTAAAGGTTATGAATTATAAAGCAAACTCTTAAAGTAGATGATGAAAAAAACTGGAAATATTCTGCTAGTATCTGCAGTGAGATAACATAGACAACAGCTGGAATTTTACCAGCATGCCTGCCCTTTTTTGTCTGGAATTGCAGTGGGTGAGGATCCCAAAACAGAACTGTCTGTTAGCCGAAGGCGGGATTTTACAAACCTCACTCGAGCTAGATCATAAAATAGCGGCTTAAATATCAGGTACATGGCCCTTTCCTTAAACTGTCTCATAAATTAGAGTATATAACTCTCTTTTATACTGCTGGTCTGTGAGTATTTCCATACTTTTCCATTTTGCTTCAGATTTCCAACATCCACAGTATTTTGCTTTTGCCTCAAAATAGATGATTAACTTTTGATAAAGCTGTTGTGTCAATTTTCCTACACTGTGGCCTACATCTGCACACCTTATTGTTCATGGCAACTATGCGGCACTCAAAGACCAACTCAGGTCACTTGGCTTGAACAGCATATTTATGTGCTGTGGATTTGATGTAATAAAAACTATGATTGCAAATGCACGAAGCAAGGATCTAATCTTACAAACAATCTTGAGTTAATGAGTAAGCGATATCTACAGGCTCACTATTTAAATTCAATTTGAAAATGTGTTTCATGAAAGATACTCACGAGTCTGACATTGATTTTCTGATGGTCCCCAGCATCGGCCATTGCATGACTTGTGGCATCTCCCACCTACGCACAATAACCAGAATGACTCCAAGTTAGCAGTGTCTGCATATTAAACATATTGACCCACCATACAATTGTGAAGATACTTCATTCTCACTTCAAAGTACTTTCATTGTCATTAATTCCCAGAATGTGCTCATTGTCAACAAGACCATCTTCATTTGCCTCTGAGAAGGTGGTAGTGGGCCATATTCCTGTCCCACTGCAGTATATCTGATGAAAATACTTTCACAATGCTGGTCATAGTCTCCATATTATAAAAAGGGTGAAGAACTACTGGAGAAAGTGATATCAAGGAGGAGCAGAAATGAAGAGGCTACAAATTACAGGGAAAACTGAACAGACCGTAGCTCTTTTTCTCTAGAAAACAAGACTGAGCGATGAACAATTCAGATGTACAAAACTACAAACAGATTGATAGTTTGGATGTAAAGAAGTTGTTTCCACTTGTGGGGGAGTTGACAACATAATTATAAGACAGTCACTATTAAATCAAGTAACTCAGGAGAAACATCTTTAGCCAGAGTGATAAGAATATGGAACTCTCTATCACAGGAAAGAGTTGAGACAAATAATTTAGATTAGAAAAAAAGACCTGCATTTACACAGCAATCTTATCAATCTCGGGAGCAACAACATGCTTTATGACCAGGGAAGTATTATTGAAGTGCAGTCACTGTAGGAATGTAGGAGCTTAGCAGCCACTTTGTGCACAACTACTTCCCACAAACAGGGTGGCATAGTGGTTAGCACTGCTGCCTCACAGCGCCAGGGACCCAATTCCAGCCTTGGGTCACTGTGTGAAGTTTACACTTTCACCTGTGTCTGTATGGGTTTCCTCTGGATGCTCCGGTTTTCTCCCACGTTCCAAAATATGCAGGTTAGGTTGATTGACCATGCTAAATTGTCCCCAGTGTTGGGGAACTAGCAGGGTAAATGTTTGGGGTTATAGGAACAGGGCCTGCGTAGGATTGTGGTCGGTACAGACTCGATTGGCCAAATGACCTCCTTCTGCACTGTAGGGATTCTATGATGATTCTAAGTCAAACAGCAAAGTGATGATGAGCAGAGAGTTTTTACTGATGTTGGCCAAAAGATGAATATTGGTCAGACCACTGGGGAGAATTCCCCTGCTCTTTTTTGAAATAGTGTCCTGTGACCATTTACATCTACCTGAGAGAGCAAAATGGGGCCTCAGTTTAATATTTCAATGGAGGAATGGTATCTCCAGCAGCACAGCACTGGAATACCTGCCCAGATAAATAGGTGAGGGAGAAAGCAATCGAGAGATAAGTTAGACCACATGACCTGTCTCAATTCTGGAGTTTTTATTATACTACTGAAGCATTTTGTAACAACCTGATAAGGTGAAATACACAAAATAAATTCATAAATAAATAAATAGAAAGCCTGCTCTGTTGGAAGCTACATTTCTTTTCTGAATTGCGGACATATTTAAGGATCAAAGATTCTCCACACAGACATAGAGCTTGCATTCATTGTTTGTGCTCAGCAAGAGACGTTGATTAGTATCTGTATATCTGACCGCACTCATTGATTTTCAAGTGATTAACCTGATGTTGAGATTAACTTTGGAGAATGTCCTCATGGGACCATGCAACATGTGTTTAAATGGTTTAGGAATTCAATACATCCCCAGACAGACGATAGCTTTTCATTTTTATCGCAACTTCCATGGAACAAGACAGCTGAAGATGGTTTACAGGCAGGAATCCAGGGAGGGGACCAACAGCAATAAGACGTGGATAAGGCCAGTAACTGCCTGAGGTAAATTTTTAATTATCTATTTGAAGTCTAAGATATTTTTTGCACCATCTGCTAGATGCCACGTTAAAGAATACTTACGAGCAACTGAAGTCAATGCTTTATTTACATCTTAACTGTGGCTGGAATTTTTATAAATAATTTTACTTTTGAATCTGTTGATTGATGTTGGGATTTGATTCCATAGGTACCAGCACCACATCAACACTCTTCCTTAATTTCATTCTTATGTGTAAGTGCCTGGACAGTAAGTGCCTCCAGATTACTTAACTCTGCATAATGGGGAGGGACTGCCAACAAGGAAAAGCAGTAAGGAACACTGCCCTTCCTTTTAGTAGACTGGGCACTATGCTGATAAGTTAGATTGTTAGGAGCTGGCTATCTCCAGCCAGACAGGTAGGACTTCTCTGTAACTCAACAGGTCATTGTATAGTTGTTACTCGTTTGCATTGAATCACCGATGAGAAATGATTGAAGTATTATCTTATAACTGGACACTAAACAGCCATCAGAGATAATTTGACCAGGAGGTTTGACAGGGCAGATATTGAATGGTTGCTCCCCTGGCTGGAGAGTTTGGTCCCTGGAGTCATAGGGTAGGATTTTACACCTGTGCTCCACCCTCATGCCTGCTCTGATTCACGTGGCTGATGGAATGGTAAAATTCACCCCATAGTGTCGAACCTTTACGAATGGGATAAAAAGGATTTCTTCATGCAAAGGGTTGTGAATCATCCGAATTCTCCATCTCAGGGAGCTGTACTTGTAGCTTAAGACTGAGATTAATAGATTTTTGAACACCAAAGAAATCAAAGCATATGGGAATGAGGTGCAAAGGTTGAGTTGAAGCAAAAAATCAGCTATGATTTTATTAAACTGCTCAAGGGGCCGTATGATGCACTCACACTCCTATTTTGTATGTTCTTATGTTAACCCCATTAATTGTTCCAGCAAATGGGCATGCTAGCTAAATTCACTATAATTTCCTTCTGCATAGGATGCACTTCCAATGATTTCATAAAAGTATTAGGGAAAGGTTGAAAAGAAAGGCCAAAACTTATCAACCACCTTCCACTTGTCATTACGTCTGCAGACAAGTCAAGGAAAACCTCCTACACCTTTTGGCGAGGTTTTCTCAGTGTGATTTACATGCTCCTTCAGCCATCTGAACAGAGAAATGTGGCAACTGTTCTTGTGTAAAACTCAGCTTGTGACTGCTCGTCAACTTTCGTCAGTAGCAGTCTGTGCATCTGAATCTAATATTCATTCTTTTTACACCAGGACTATGGGGAAGAAAGCAAAAGGAGTGAGACTAATTGGGAAGCTCTTTGAAAGAGCTGGAACAGGCACACTGGGCCGAATGCTTCCCCCCTCTGTGCTAAGTGATTCTATGATATAGACATCCAGTTGCACCAGATAAAAGCAGGCCGCGGGTGCCTGGTGTTAAAAGGTCACAGACCATCTATAGAGCACTCTTTTGCTGTTGCTTATTGCACAAGTTTCAGAGGTTTGTTCTCTTTAGGGTCATTTTTCCGTTGATTTTTCCAAAATGATATCTCTGTTGTTTCGTTGATGGGTTCAAAAGGTTATTGCTGTAATTACACATCTTGTCACAGGCCTTGTTTAAGTGTCACGATGTTGTTGCATTGGAGTTCATTTAAGGTAATTATCTCGGCAAACTGCGGCTGGCTGGCATCGTCTGGGTATAATTTGCTGTCATTCCACACCATCTGTTTATTTGTACCACGCATATATAAGTTGCTTGTTCAAAATGCATTTTAATGTTAATACACTTCACGGAAAGCAAATATGTCTTCATTTACTTCTGTCCTCTTTCAACATATTTTTACATGGGCTGTCCTTCAAGCAACTTACAAAGGAAATTGGCAATTGGTTTAGGAGACAATAAAATTTCCTAATCAAACCTCACTGAACCCATATGATGGGTCACCAGGAATCTGTTCACCATACTTATTACCTTGTTAGTTAAAAATATTTCTTCTGTCTCTCATTTGTAAATATAATCGATGCTTAAAATTTATGCAGCAGAAAAGCTTACTCAGATCCAATTTGATGTTACCGTCTTGTTTTTGTGCGCTATGTTAAAAACACCAAGCATCCCTTTCACTTTCTTATGATTTCAATTCACTTGTGCAGCTACTTGTAAGTACGTTTAAGTTCTCACACTAATATATCACTAATATCTTGCCACATGAGATGCATTTCCTTTCCTTGCTTTCTGTATTTATTACTTCATACTTGTCTACATTTAACTGCATCTGCTATCCAACTGACCATCAGGCTAGCCTATGCACATCCTCCTGCATGATTTACCACTTCACTACAATTTGTCACATTCCCTGTTTTGCTATTAGCATTTCCAATATTGTTCCTTTAAATTCTAAATGCAGATCACAGTAAATGACAGCCCTGTAGTGCATCCCACATGACATATTTCCAGCAAAAAATTCGTTTTTTCAAATTTCTGGTCCTTTTAGCTTGACGATTGTATTTTCAGAGCTATAAGATATTGGTGAAATTTAACATGTTTTTTTCTACACCACTATATTCTTCGTACAAAAACTTAAAAGGGCTCACCAAAGATTCTGTGTGAAAAAGGTACCCATTAATTTGATCCTTTTCCAATCTTCTCTTACAGATAGGAAGGCTAATGGAATCTTCTGACATGCATTCACAACAAGACCAAGAAAGAAAAAATTGCGTTGATACAGCACCTATTATAACCACAGGTTGTTCATTTTCCTATGTGAACTGGTAGTTCCAGTCTCTGGCCACCAGATGGGTCTGCGCAGTGAGTTTTTCAAGTCTCTATTTCCACCACTACCTTTCAGATTAAAAATAAACTTATATCCATCACCTGATGATGGATGATGCCACCAGCAATTTACTCCCTCTCATGCCCTAAGGGGGCATTGGTGACCATGTGTTGTCCATGGCTGAGCCAGGTAAGGTATGCAGTGATTTGCTGTTGCCTTCTGAGGGTTTTTTGACCAGGGGACAACTGGTTCTTACCGTCTGTCATAGGCCTATTGAAAAGAATTGCAGGATGATAAGTAACATATTGAGCCATGTTATGAGCCTTTCTTGGTCATCAAGCTCCAAAGTGGGCCTCAAATCCATTTATTATTATCCTAATTTGTTCAAAATGCTGAGTGAAACATATAAAATGCAGGATTTGTAGTTTGAGTAATTGGGACAGATGATAGAGCATCTCCAGCTCAGAGGTAGAGACACTACCCAATGCATCACAAGACTTTCACAGCAATTTGCTACTAAACGAAAAATAAGGGGAGATCCTCGAAGACTTTGTATTATCCTGTGCAAAGGATAACATTCAAGGATGACATGAGGTGGACCACTTAATCTGTGAAGGCCAATTAAAAGGTGAACTGATGAGAAGAATGTTTCTTCAGTTTCTAAACTGTGGAAAATAACTTCCCAGGTTATTTTTGATTGTGAACAGGTACAATGACTATTTGATTAGGTTCCAAGTAATGAGTGGAATGTTCACATAATACAAATAATCTATCACCTGCCCCAATTATTCAAACTCCAAATCCTGCATTTCATACGTTTCACTTCAGCACTTGAACAAATTAGGATAATAAGAATTAGTGGAATTGAGAATGGAGTGAAATACGGGAGTGTTTAAATTGTTTCTGACTTCCCAAAAGCAAATTGTTCTCTTGAGAATTAGACCGTATTTACGATGTATTCCCACTAAATGTCAGCTAGGTTTAGTAAACAGCATTCCCAATTTTTAATAATAGCTGGTCAGATTCTCCCAGGGATCTGCTGTTCATTATGACTGCACACTTCAGCAGTCAGCAGCAAAAAAGCGAGGCAGCCAATGGCTTTGACCTTCCTGTGGCAAGGCTGAATATGAAATATGCCTCTTGTGTTTCACTAATATGTCAGAGCTGTTGTGAAATGATTTCACCCCAGCGGGGAATTCACAAGTCTTATTCAGCAATAACAGCTGTAACCGTAGATCATGGAGTGTTAATTAATGATCTCTAATTACTTATCGGGAGTCACAGCAGAAAATTCATATTCATGGCATTGGATGGCTGCTTTAGACAATCCACATGAAAAGCAAGTCAGTTTGCCCATACTTACAAGCTTTTATCCCACCATGTTATTTTAAATACAATGAATTATTTTCTTTTGCAAAAGAGTTTGTGTGCAACAGCCCTGTTTCAACAATTTATGCTTAGTCTTAAGGGCCATCGCACAAATTGGGCTTCTGGCAATTAATCAGAACAGGGTCCAAATTGGCTCACTTTCACTCTTTGTTTTAACGGACTTCCCAGCTGAGAAATGACCCCGGCTGTTACTCCTTTTGCATTGCCCGTTGCTACTCAGTGGGATCCCAGGAATAACTCCTGTTTGAAATTTTAAGGAAAAAAGCAATTGGAATGACAGAAAGCACTATGTTTACTGAGCCTCCCTCACAGAGTTTGATAAGATACTCACTCATTAATATTGTGATTAATCATTAATTTTTTTTCACTACAAGAATTCACTGAATGCTCTCTGTTGATTTTATTGAATCCATTACCTTCACTACATGGGACCAATTTCCTCTTGTCAGCACCAACAGTCTATTTGTCCTAATTTTATTTTTGTTTGTACATCAGTATTATAGTGGAATGGTTTCAGAAGCATTCTTCAAGTTACAAATGCTGGCCAGCTTAGGAAAGGGCAGAACAGACTGCATAGAGACACATGTCCCATTTATTTCTTGTTAAGGAAGCAGAAAATTATGGAGTAACCTTATATGGGCAGCTAAAATGTTAGGAAGCTGTTTTTCACATACAGGCTAGCAGCAATCTGAAATTCTTTCCTCTAAAAATCCATTGAGGCTGGGGTTCAATTGAAAATTTCAAATCTTGAGACGGATAGATTTATTCAGCAAGGATGTTTTCCTTGGAGAAGATTTGCTAGTGGTATTCAAAATCATGAGGGATCTGGATAGAGAAGATGGGCAATATGGTTCCTGCAGGTAGGAAGATCATGAACAAGAGAGAGGTAAGTGGAAAATGTGGCAAAGAGACATGAAAAACTTCTTTTATTCAGTACATGGTGAAGATTTGGAATGCACTGCCAGAGAATAGTGATGCCCGGTTCTATTGTGGCATTAAAGAAGAAATTGGATTATTGTCTGAAAAGGCTGAATATGTAGGCTTATGAGGATAAGGCAAGGGAATGACATTAGGTGAACTGCTCATTTGGAAAACCAGGGCTGAATGGGCATCCTCTAAGCTAGAAGTGTTTTGTGTGTCTGTGAAAAAGAATGGTCAGCAGCCAGTGAGCAGCTTTGATGCAGTACCAACCTAGTGTGCGGAGTTTCTGGCCATTCCTGTCGACAGGTTGCTGGACATACATTCAATGGGAAGTTCCGTTTTCAGCGGCAGGACCATATGATGCCACTGCTGGCCAATGATGGGCCAATTCTGCCGCCATAAAACAGGTGGCAGGGGCTGGTGGAAAATCCCACCCTGTATCCCATTTAAAGATCAGCTGCAGTTTGTGTCCAGGTTACCATGCCATAACAAATTCTTGATCTTGGATTTGGGGTGAATGCTTTGAGATGAAGAGACAAACCATAGCATCAGCGTGGGCCATTCCATAACCATCTATTGGAGCTCTGTCATTGTAAGTTGAGAACCAGAGGCAATACCGAGGAAATTCTACCTTGTTGGAGTTTGAGACAAGACATTAAATCTAGATCTAGTCTACTGGTTGTGGTGGTCACTGAAACCTCACTGCTTGAAGAGGAGCAGGGACTGTTCTTGCTAGGTCAGCTAATAATGCTCCCTCAACCAACACCAAAGTTAATAGGTCATTAATATATCAAATTGCAGATAATGGGATCTTAATGACTGTCTGTTATATCTACATATACAATAATCACTCTACTTCAAAGTATTTTGGGGCATATTAAGTGCCTTGAATGTTTCTGAGAGATATGATGTAATTCTATATATAAATGAAAATCTTCTTTTCATAGCAGTGCTGTGAACAGAAATTGCTGACAAGGAATAAGTGTGACTACAACAACACCTATTTAGATGCACGCACTATGTTTCATAGAAAATAGAAATGTCATGGCCACTCGACTGAGTTCAAAATTGGACTCACCTTAAAGTTTATTTAACAGTCACAAGTAGGTTTACATTCACACTGAAATGAAGTTACTGTGAAAATCCTCTAATCACCATACTCTGATGCCTGCTCAGATACACTGAGGGAGAATTTAGTATAGTCAATTCACCTAATCTGCACATCTTTGGAATGTAGGAGGAAACCCCCCACATTCACAGGGAAAATGTGCAAACTCCACATAGACAATGACCCAAGCTGGGAATTGAATGTGAGTTCCTGATGCTGTGAAGCAGCAGGGCTAACCACTGTGCCAACATGCTGCCCCCATCCTGACTCCACAAAGATTCTCCACTATCCACAAGTCCAGAGTGTGATGGAATAAACTGTACTTGCCTGGATATGTGCAACTGCAACAATACTCAAGAAACTCAATACCATCAAACAAAGCAACTTGTTTGATGAATAGCCCATCAAATAACTTAATCATTCATTCCCTCCCCTACCAGTAACTACAAATTGTACCATCTACTGGGTACACTGCATCAACTCACCAAAGATTCTTTGATAGCACCTGTGACCTCTACCCCTTAGAAGGATAAGGACACCATCATCATCTCCCAAGTTCCCCTCCAAGTCCCACATCATCCTGATTTGGAAAGATATTGCCATTCCTTCAATATTGCTAGGTCATTGTCCTGGAATTCTGTCCCACATGGAATCATTGGGTACACTATATAGACTGCAGTGATTCATGAAAGCAGCTCACCATCACCTTCTCAAGGGCAACCAGGGGTAAATAATAGAGATTAGTATTGAGTGGCACCCACATCCCAAAAATAAATTTGGAACAGTAAAAAATGTCACACACACTCCCACAATTTAGATAAATATATATGTATATTCACATAACAAATGTGTACCACTAAGTGTACAATAATGAAAATAAATTGCCTTAATTTTCCTAAAAAAATGCACAAAAAGATTAAAATATAGATGCATACATCATCCAAAGTTGAGTATTGGAATTACACATACAATGATCATGTCAATCACTCATTTTTTATTTATTAATCAGAATTGCAATTTTTCACATCTGGATTTCCACTTGGCCACAGATGGCAAGTGGCTGATGTATTAGAAACCATTGCTTTGCAGTGTATAACAATAAATTTGGAAGAAAAGACTCAGATGAATATCCAGGGTGTTGTTAAGTCTCACTTTCTCAAGGGCAAAAGGGGATGCAACAAATGCTGGCTTTGCCAGTGGTGCTCACATCCCATGAAAGATTTTTTAAAAAATCATTAATCACTCAAGAGATACAAAGACACTGGAGGCGATTCTCATAGCAATGCAGTGGGACAGGAGAATCAAACTGAGACTGTGTAGTGGGCTTCCTGCTGGGTGCTGTGGCCTCAGCACGTTTCTTCCAACCAGATTTCCGGCATCATCATCTCTGCGCCAGAAATCGATGCAGAGCAATATAAGTTATTTAGATTAGAATTTGCGTATGATTAGTGGGCCCAGGACTTCAGTCTTCAGGCCCGCTATGCTCTCCTCCCTGCTGCCACAGCCAGGAATGTTTCACTCCTGTGGGGTTTACAGCAGCTTGAGAAGCTGGTGGCCTGACCCTGCTGGAGTGATAGGAGGCCATGAAAGCCCCCTAGGGGCCGGGATAAGGCAGGGGGTATCCCCGGGGCATTGCCAGCTTAGCAGTGGCAGCCTGAACCCCTGCACTGCCTAAGAGGCAAATTGCCAATGCCCAGGGGGCACCTTGTTGCTGTCCACTGGGCATTGGGCAATGCCAATGGGGCAGTTCCGAACAGGGGCCTGGGGGATTGGGGCCTCTGTGGGGACAGATCAGTGGGGGTTGGCGGGTTTCCGCTGCTATTCTGCTCTCAAGCTTGGTAAGAAGTCTCACAACACCAGGTTAAAGTTCAACGGGTTTATTTGGTAGCAAAAACCATTAGCTTTCGGAACACTGCCCTTTCATCATGTAAGTGGGAGCTTTATTCACAAACAGGGCATATAAAGACACAAACTCAATTTACAAAATTAATGGTTGGAATGCGAGTCTTTACGGGGAATCAAGTCTTAAAGGTACAGACAATGTAAATGGAGAGAATGTTAAACACAGGCTAAAGAGGTGTGTATTGTCTCCAGACAGGACAATTAGTGAGATTTTGCAATCCTAGGCAAGTCATGGGGGGTTATAGACAGTATGGCATGAACCCAAGATCCCAGTTGAGGCCATCCTCATGTGTGCAGGACTTGGCTAACAGTCTCTGTTCAGCGATCCTCGTTGTCATGTGTCGTGAAGGCTGCCTTGGAGAATGCTTATCCAAAGATCAGAGGCCGAATGCCCGTGACCGCTGAAGTGTTCCCCAACAGGAAGAGAACACGCTTGCCTGGTGATTGTTGAGCAGTCTCAATTCATCCAACGTACCATGTCCTTGGTACATTGGGGACATGGTCTCCCCAATGTACCAAGCCTCGGGACATCCTTTCCTGCAGCCTATCAGGTAGATGCATTGGCTGAGTTGCAAGAATATGACTGTGTACCTACTGGATGGTGTTCTCACGTGAGATGATGGCATTCATATCGATAATCTGGCACATCTTACAGAGGCTGCTGTTGGTATCATGGTCACTGTTCTCCTGAAGGCTGAGTAGTTTGCTGCAGAAATTATTTGTTTGAGGTTGTGTAGTTGTTTGAAAGCAAGAAGTAGAGATATGGGGTGTCCCTGGCGAGATGTTCATCTTCATCAATGACATGTTGAAAGCTCTGGAGAAGATATTGTAGCTTCTCTGCTCTGGGGAAGTACTGGATGACGAAGTGTACTCTGTCTGCCGTGTCCCGTGTTTGCCTTCTGAGAAGATCGGTGCGTTTTTCGCTGTGGCACGTCGGAATTGTCGATCGATGAATTGAGTGCCATATCCTGTTCTTATGAGGACATCTTTCAGCATCTGGAGGTGTCTGTTGTGATCCTCCTCATCTGAGCAGATCCCGTGTATATGGAGGGCTTGTCCGTAGGGGATGGCTTCTTTAATGTGTTTAGGGTGGAAAAGTGGAGCATCGTGAGATTATCCACGGACTTGATGTAAAGTGAAATGCTGAAGTGACCGTCCTTAATGGGAAAGCATGTATCCAACAATGTAACCGATTCTGGAGAATAGTCCATGGTGAGTCTGATGGTGGGATGAAACTTGTTGATGTCATCATATAGATGCTTCAGTGATTGTTTACCATGAGTCCAAAGGAAGAAAATTATCATTGACATATCTAATGTATAGCATTGGTTGAAAATCCTGTGTGGTGACGAGGTCTTGTTCGAACCTGTACATGAAGATATTGACATATTGAAGTGCGAATTTGGTCCCCATGGCTGTTCCGTGTGTCTGGGTGAAGAACTGCTTGTTGAAGATGAAGACATTGCGGTCCAGGATGAAGCAAATGAGTTGTAAAATTGCAACTAGAAACTGGCAGTTGTCGGCTTTGAGTACTAACACAGTTGTAATAATGCCATTGTCGTGGCAGATGCTGGTGTAGAGTGCCGAGATATCCATTGTGATGAGGAGAGCTCTGGTTCAACTGCTCCATTGTCTGTACCTTTAAGGCTTGATTCCCGGTAAAGACTCGCATTTCAATCATTATTTTATAAATTGAATTTGTGTCTTTATTTTCCCTGTTTGTGAACACAACTCCCGTATACCTGATGAAGGGACAGTGTTCCAAAAGCTAGTGGTTTTTGGTATGAAATAAACCTGTTGGACTTCAATCTGGCGTTGTGAGATTTCTTACTGTGTTTACCCCAGTCAATGCTGGCATCTCCACACTCAGGCTTGGTGACAAAGGGAGGGAGGCTGACAATCAGGCCAGAACATTAGGACTGGGGGAGGGACCTTCGGGCTCTGAGGGGGGGAGGAAATTGGGTGACCAGGACTGCCGAGGGGTAGGCTGGCCCAAAGACATCCAGGAGGTCAGCGATCGGGCTGTGAGGGGATCAGTGGGGCATCAGTGCAGGTTGTGGGGCTGGCCAATGATTGGGAGGCCAGCAGTTTGGGACTACTGCGCATGCACCGATCTCCCCTCTGACAGATCAATACATGCGCAGTGGCTTATTCAGTGCTATGCTGCTTGTCTCTGTGGTGGGAATAGGCCTTTTCCCCAGCTTTTTAATGAGGTTCACTTACAGAACAAGTTGGTTGAGAAAATCTAGGCCTAACGTATTGAATTTCCATCCATTGAGAAGGCTGAAAATGAGGGGCCAATGGGGAGTGATTCTCCGACCAGTGCTTCCTACAGCATCACTCCTCAATTCTGAAATCAGACCTTTTTAGATAGTGATCATTCATCATTTGATACTAGGCTGAACCATTATGAAATAACACCTCAGTGACTGGATCCCACCTGATCAGATATGAAAGTGTGATACTTACATGCCACAGTAGTGTTCGTGGGGACGATAATAATATCTGTTGTTGGCGGGTCACGCACAATATCCTGCCAATGAATGGTGTTGACGTAGCAGAGGAACTTGTTCTGGTCAATATAGATGCCTCCATTCAGAATTTCTGTCGAAGAACAGATTGCAGGATTGAAGACATAGGTGATTAATAAGCACACTGAATTTCTCAACTGGGGTGCACTGCTGCTCCAATTCCAGATTTAATTCTAACCTCCTTCAGGTCATTTCAAAGATAACAAGAACATTTTACATTCCGTAAGATCAATGTGAATTTTTTTTTATATTTCCATCGGCTAACATTTTCAACCCCCATGCCATGCTCTACCGTAGTGAACTTGACTACAGTTGCTGAGCAATTTAACCTATCATTACATATCGACTACCTTTCCATCCATGGCAAAATATACCCCCTCCCCTTCACCATTTTGAGAAAATGAGGTCATGAGGCTAAGCTGCATTGAACAGAGTGCTGTAACTTTGTCTATTCTTTTACAGTACAGCTATACTTAAAACCATGGCCAGCAATCCCTTTGCAGTTCCTTAAGCGTCACTGCCATTGCTGCAAGTTGATAGAATCCTCAGAGAAGTTATGGTTGAACAACTTTGAGAAGCTTCATGATTCATGTCCGTGGACTTGGGGATTCAATTTACTCCAAGGAGACTGAGTTAGGATGTTAATATTAATTGTGCGTGAGCAATACTGAAATTTTAAATTTATCCCACTGTCAACAATCTCATAGTTTAATGCAGACAACAAACTGAACACTTTGGGGTTTTTTCAGGGAAGTCATATTTTGGAGTGAAGGATAAAATTTCTCCATACGTGCTTCGGGCATCAAGCCTGACCCACTGGATCAGGATCTCGTGGGCTCACTCCTTGTGCATTCCCTCTTGGAAAGGTTGCCAACTATAATTAAATATATCCTTTGAGGTTTCATGCCACTGCCCTCTTGTCTTCAGCTGGCCAGCATATCTGTCCTTGTGATATACTACCTGCTTGCCAACTGTAAAGCAAAAAGACTCATTCCCTAATTGGAAATTGCCCAACTGTCACACAAACAGCCTGTTTTCAATATTTTCAGATGTGGTCAAGAGAAATATTCAAAGAAAATGACAAAAAAGACCACTCATTTAATGTCCCAACAAATGTTTTCCATGGTTGCACGCAGCAGTGTCCCAGAAATGGATCTCCAATTCCTGGGGACGCCAAGCTATTCATGGAAGGTTGGCAATCCTACCTGTCAGAAACCAGAGGGGAGAACGTCTGCAATAGGACAACCAGCCCAAATGATGAGTAGGACATTCAGAAATGTTACCTCAAATTGACATTATGAAAAATTATTCATTTGCCCTCCAAGTTGTCTCATCCTTTCCAATGAGGTGACTAGTTGTTGTGCCAGTCACCTTTACCTATGCTGGTCTTCATTTGTTTAAGGCTGGGCAATGACAGTTGTTGTTGCCAGGCTCCCTGACTGGCGGGTCACACTTAAGACTAAACATGGCCTTATTCAGCAGCCACAAAGTGCACCTTCAACAACCGCAATCAGCTCTGACAAAGGGTCATCCTGACTCGAAACGTTGGCTCCATTCTTGTTCCACAGATGCTGTCAGACCTGCTGAAATTTTCCAGCATTCTCTGTTTTTGTTTCAAATTCCAGCATCTGAAGTAGTTTGCTTACATCAATTAATCTGGCCAGAATGGGAGGATGAATTCACAAAAGATATCCTCAGGGGCTGTCATTCATAAGTCAATTGAGAATACTCTCCTCTCTTTGCCAGAAGATCATAAGTTGTAGCCCAGGCCAAAACTCCAATGTATTACTGAAGGAATGCTGCACTATCTGAAATACAACATTTTAATGAGAGCTAAAATGAGGCACATCAGCCAACCACAAATTGCTTTTATACAGAGCCTTTAACAAAACAAAATACTCCAATACTCATTGCAGGAACACGATCGGACAAAATCATGGCTGATCTGATCGTAGCCTAACCTCAAAAACTGAGGGCACTCTGAGGGAAGAAACTCCTGTAAAGCTAACTTTTAAATTAATTTTGTTGTATTATTCCTTTTTACATATAGTATGTTTTTGCATTTCTTCCTTCCAATTCCTAAGATTGATAATTTAAGAATAATAGGAGCACGAAGAGACCCATTCAGTATGTTCTGTCATTCAATATGTTCATGGCTTATCTTGGGTTTCAACCCCATTCTCCCACTTGTTTGCTCCCCTTAATTCTTTTCAAGACCAAAAGTCCAGTCTATCCCAGCTTTAAATACATTCAACAATGGGGCATCCACAACCCTCTGGGTTAGGAAATTCAAAAGATTCATAATCCTTTGAGTGAAGAAATTTCTCTTCATCTCAGACCTAAATGATCAGCCTCTTTTGCTGAGACTGAGCCTCATGTTTTAGATTCCCCAGCCAATAGAATGGCACAGTGGTTAACACTGCTACCTCACAGCGTCATGTACCTGGGTTCAATTCCCAGCTTGAGTCTGTGTGGAGTTTGTACATTCTTCTCATGTCTGCATGAGTTTCCTCTGGATGCTCCATTTTCCTCCCACAGTCCAAAGATATGCGGATTAGGTGGATTGGCCATGCTAAATTGCTCCTCAGTGTCAGGGGACTACTCGGGTAAAAGTATGGGGTTATGGGGTAGAGCCTGAATGCGAGTATGGTCAGTGCAGATTTGATGGCCTAAATGGCCTCGTTCTACATTTTAGAATTCTATGACCTCTCAGCAGGCAACAAAATCAACATTGTTTTTTATTTGCTGAAATACTGTACTGATTTCACAGTTTTTTGTTCTGTGATGACATATTCACCATATTGTCTGGAAAAGCCCAGTCACACATGCAAAAAATTCCATACTATCCAGAGTAGAACAGTTCACTTGATCAGCACCTGCTATAGGGTCCAATATCTACCCAGCCCATCACCAGCACATAGTACCACATACAAGATGCATGCAGCAAATCACAGAACAGGCTTTATGAGCACCTTTAGTTCATGTGACCACTGCCACTGCAAAGGACAAGAGTGGCGAAGATGCAGGATCATCTATTTCTCTGAGTTCCAATCCAAGTCATGCATCCTCCCAACTGGGATCTTCGTCACTGGGTTAGTGTCCTGGAATTCCCTCCTGAATACTATTATAGCCACTGCAGTCGTTTAGAGAAGGTCCATCATCACTGTCTCAGGGCAAGTGGCAATAAATATTGATCCTGCTCATATTAAAAGTAAGAAGAAGACATGTGTGCCCAAACTGAGGAGCTTATCAGGTAGAGTGAACAATAACAACCAAAAAGAGTGAACTGAACAACATGATCAAAACATAAACCATTAGATGCAGCCAATATTTAAATAAACCTCAATGTCCCCAGCCCAATATCAGTACCTCTGAATAAAGCATCGCTTCTTACCAGTTTTCTCAAAGCAAACTCTCAGGACAAGGCACAGTATGACTGGTGCAAGTCTCAATTCACCTTAATATGGTGCAGGTTGTGTGTTATACCCTATTGTTGGCTTTGGGTACTAACAACAGTTAAACTGCAGTCAACTTGGGTGCTGACAACACTTAAACCCAGAGAACTCAATTTCCAAGTTTTAATAACTTGTGCACAAGTGAGAACACAAAGCAGAGAAAAGCATTACAGGATGTTCTGCTGATTCGTACGGAAATGCAATAGCCATAGTTAATCATAGCAAATGAGAAATGAGCAATTTTCTAATCCTTCATTTGCATACATTTCCACTAATATTGGAATAGCCTTTTGTCCTTTCTTATCGAATAAAAAACTGTCTCCTGCCAATCCTTCATTAGCATAATATATCCCCATATCTTGCTACTTGGTAACTTGTTCTTTGCTTTCATCCTGTATCCTAGCTTGGATTTCAGTGTTTATGGAACAAGGTTTTAGGTTTGATCATTCATACCGAGTGTGTAAGCGCTAGCCTTACTGAAGGTCTGACTGAAGGCCTTGTTTGGCTAATAATCATTTTCCATTACTTGAGAGAGAATTTTCCGGCAACTTTAATTTTCACAATTGTTTGTAACGTAACTTACACAACCCCAGTGGTGTCTCTTTGTGACAATGTGTGGTGTAGATCACCTTCTCCAGTTCCATGTGAAGGAGCTGAGTTGGAGAGTTTTGTATTTCAATGGGTTCCTCTAAGAGGATGATGGTAACTCAGCAATACTTTGTTCTGAGTATGCAGATAGCTCTGACGTAATGGGTGCCATGAGTGCTGAAAAGTGTTTACATGCTGATTGATACATGAATTGTATTTGTTAGAATGGGGACAGTAACACACTGAAGAACTATCTGCATCTTCTCCTGTCCTTTCACCTGATGTTGGGAACTTGTGTGAGAAATACTGAGATGCATGTTAGGGTGACATTCTGATTGGCAGTCAGGAAGGTTGTGTAGCTCTGCATTATGTCAACTGACATGGTGACTCCAGAGAGTACAGATGTCCTTAGATTAGTCTGCTATGTCTTCAGACAACATCTTAATCAACAATGACAGCTTGCATTTTGTAATATCTTTGGATAATGTCACCAACGAGAAACATGTAAATGAGAAATAAGAGTGGAGGGCAGGGATAGATACTCGTAGACACCAGAGAGAACAGAGAAGGGGCAGGAAAAGAAGCCATTGCTAGTAAAGATGAGCCTGATTCTCCCATTGCGATTCACAACTTTTCTGGCTGATCTGGTTGGGGGAATCATGTTGTCGGCCTTTTTCCGGGATTTGTGCACGTGCCGGGAACACGTGCATCTCCCAGAGCCAGAGAACAATCACAGTCCAGAACACACTGGAAACTGGCAGAATGACAGGTAAGTCATTTGAATTTTTTTTTAAATGTAGTTTAAATATGTTTTGGATATCATTATTGGGAACTTGTGGGTCTGACTGAATGTCCCACCTCGTCAGGACTACTTCATTCCAGTGGAGTTTAAGTAGCTCCCCACGTTCAGGGAAGTAGCAGGACACTCCATCTGAATGAACGGGTACAATCAGGGCCCCCAGGGGTTCAGGCTGTGGGGGTGATGCCCCCTGGGCATGGGCACCCTGGCGGTGCCAGCCTGTGTGCCTTGTAATGCTTAAAGGGCAAAATGCCCACTCCCAGGGGGCACCTGCCCACTGGGCATTGCCAAAGGGGTATGGCCTATTGTGGGCAGGGCCTAGGGGCGATCGGTGGGGTTGGAGGGTTCCACTGCCATTCTGCACGGGGATCGGTCTGAGCTGGAGGGAGGCCAGCAATTGGGATGGGCTGGGAGAGGGATAGTCTGCCTGGGCTGAGCGGGAGAAATCAATGGACATTGGGGTGCTGCAGGGTGGGGTAGGTTAGGGAATTGTTCTGGAGCCCAAAATTGGGCCATGTGGGAGGCTGGAGTGGCAGCACTGCAGGGGTCCTGGGCTGGCCAGCAACTGGACTGGCCAGTAAATAGGGAGACAGAGATCGGAGTCACTTCACTTGTCAACCTCTGGCGCAAATAGGCTCTGCCCCACTAGGTTTTTAATGAGATTCACGATTGGGACCTTTGCACTGCACAGAGCACGGAGATTCGAGTGAGAAGCTGCACTGAAAAAACAGTCATGATGTAGAACAGTTTTCCCACCAATTCAGCATTTTTGGGACAATTGCCTCCAATATTACTGATTGTCAAGCTAGTTTACTAGCAAGTTAGTAAGTTAAGACAAACGTCCCAGAAAATGATCTAAAGTATCCCGGCACCAGAAAATTGGGACATTGTTCTTGGTTTCAAAATACCAGCATCTAAAGATATAATCAGAAGTTCAAACTAATAAAATATAGTGTCACACCATCAAAACTGCTATCAAAGCTTGCCTATTCTTTCCTCAAGGTTAACATTAACTATTCCTATGCTCGGTTATTCATTTCTTTCACAAACAGCTGCCATCAGTAAATACTTGCTGCTTCATACTTCACATTGATGTTGACCAGTTATTTCCACATGGTTATCCTTAGCTTTTTCAATCATTTGACTTTTGAACTTTCAGGTCAAAAACCTAGGTTTGTTTGTGGCCTGTTGAAACTGAGATAACTGACAGTGCAAATTCTAACCCATGCCCTAAACCTTGAATCCAGCACTCGCATTCAGCAATTCTATTCTTCAGCAACTTTATCTTAATGTCATAAACTAAACTAAACACAAGTCGAAATTCAGAATGAGTTGACTATCTCCTGCAAATAAACTTAATAATAGAGATTTCTTCAAAGCATCCCTCCCAGATTTACTTTTCACAAAAGATGACTCAGAATCTTTTTACCCAAACCCACCCCTCAAACGATGCAATTTATAAGTGTCCATTTCTAGGCTTGTTTAAGTGCAAACCACGAAATCATAGAATCCTACAGTGCAGCCCATTAAGTCTGTACTGATCATAATTACACACAGGTCCTACCCCCATAACCCCATGCACTTACCCTAGCTAGTCCCCTTGACAGTAAGGGGCAACTTAGCATGGCCAATACACCTAACCTGCATATCTTTGACCTGTGGGAGGAAACTGGCGTGCCCAGGGGAAACCCATGCAGACACAGGGAGAACGTGCAAACTCTAAACAGACAGTGACCCAAGCCAGGAATTGAACGCAGGCCCCTGGCACTGTGAGCCAGCAGTGCCCAACCGTTGCGTCACTGTGTGCTATCTAACACAAAACAAAATGGTTGTGGTTGCTAGATGTCAATCATTTCAACCCCAGGAAATCTCTGAAGTAGTTCCTTGGAATTTTGTTCTTGGTCCAACCATCTTCAGCACATTTTATCAATCATCCGCCTCAAATCACAGCACCAGAAGTGGAGATGATCACCGATGATTGCCCAGGCTTCAGTTCTATTTGCAATTCCTCATATACTGAATTACTCCCTGCGTGTATGCAGCAACACTTGGACGACATTTAGACTTTAGCTGATAAGGCAAGTAATATGCCAGCCACTCATATGCAAAGTAATGACCATTTTCCATAGGAAAGAGACCTTCCCTTGGGCAGCATGGTGACACAGTGGAATTTGCACATTCTCCCCATGTCTGCATGGATTTTCTCTGAATGCTCCTGTTTCCTCCCACACTCCAAAGATGTGTGGGTTAGGTTGAATGGCCATGCTAAATTAACTCTAGAGTCAGGGGGATTAGCAAGGTAAATATCAGGGGTTAGGAGAGTAGGGCTTGGGTGGGATTGTGGTCAGTGCAGTCTTGATGGGCCACATGGCTTCCTTCAGCTCTGTAGAAATTCTATAATTACATAATATATAGATTCTATGAAATTACATATCAATATCCTGTGGATCACCACTGACCAAATTTTTTAACTCAAACAGTGCGACACATCTTTTGGCTTGCCAAACATCCTCAATCATCTACAAAACACAAGTCAAAAAAAAACTAACTTGCAACACTCAGATAGAGAGCTAAGTAGGATATAACATGGGATACTGGAAAGGAGCATGCAAGAGAAACTACTGTTCAGTTCACAGAAGAGACTTCCAAGATAGAGATCCTGAACCTCAGGTCAAAATGACAACAACATGTGGCTTCTAAGTAGGAGAATGGGGGAAGGAATAAAGGAAAAGAATGGCAGTGCTGAGTTCAGAAAGCAAATTAGTGAACTGCAGATGCAGCTTAACACCATATCACAGTAGGAAAATGATTTACTGGAGACTAATAATAGACTGCGAGGAATACCGGAGTGGTTAAATGAGGAAGTACAACATGCAAGAAGCCAAACAGAGTGGCAGCACAGCAGGAAGCTGACAAACTGGTGGAGGACAGGTGCATCGAGTGGTTGAAAGAGAAACACAAGCGGCAGAATCAGAACGCAGAGCCTGGGGAGAAGTACATTCAGGCCAAAGACGACTGTAGCGTGTTGCTTTAGCTCAGTGAAAGAAGCACGACATTTTCTCACCTGAGAAATAACATGAATTATGGTTTTGAAATAAGGAAGCAAGCTATCAAAGATTCTCAAGGTTTAAGAGTTTTATTATAAAAATAGATTGTTAATTTTCTTTTGATGTATTATTAAAAAAGATTGGAATTGACATTGATAGATAAAAATATTATAATTTCTAAAGAAAGAGGGATGTTATAGATTATGTTATTTGAGAAGAGTTAGGCAGTATGTTATATGCACGTATATTCAAGTATCCATGAGGCCACATCACTTACTACCACACTAAAGTTTATGCACTGAATTAATGTTTCATTCATTTCATAGTGACATCTGAGAAATATGTTCGATGTCAGCTTCTGCATCTGAGGAAAATGGTATGAGTTTTTTTCAATTCTGGGGACACATAACACCCTCCCAGTCACAAACAGTCCTGACTCGGAATGGTATCACCATGCCTTCATTGCAGTTGGTCAAAAACCTGGCAGTTCTTCTTTAACCGCACTGTGGGAGCATCTTCACCACCATGCAGCAGTTCAAGAAGGCAACTCCCCAACAGCTTCTCCTGGGCAATTGGAAGAAGCAATAAATGTTGGCCTTACCAGCAATACACATGTCCAGTGAATGAATAAAAATATTACAAAATGATGCAGAGAAGAGATTAGATCCTGGGAACTGCTACCACTCAAATGTGAGCCAGAAGTAAACATTGCTCAGATAGGTGAGCACCCAACTTCAGAGTGAATGAAATCACGAAATAAGATGTTGGACATGCATCCCAACATCACTGCACACTCATGTAATATTCTGGTCTGCCAACAGGCACAAGAGTCGAAAATTGGCTCTGCCAACAATCAAACAGGCAAGTTAGCCGACTTAGAAGCCAATTGAAAGCAACTTTAGGTAGCCTTTTACAGTTGGTGGCAAGTGGGCAATTTGGACAGTCAGCCTTCATGTTTTAGCTGCAACCTCTATCCAAGATGGGATATAAAGCTGCCTGGAGACTGCAGTCTGTGTTCAAATGTGCTGCCTAGATACTTGTTGCATTGTTTTTCCATCACAATTTATTTTCTGTCATCCCTGAGACAACTTTGCAGCAGCTTTTCCTTTCAGTGAGCACATTAAAAGTGCCAATCATCTTCTTTCAGCATCCACCCTCTTCCTGCCCTCCCTCACTGCATTACATGAGTGTGCAATGATGTTGGGAAGCATGTCATTCCAAATCAAAGTACTGAGCCTTTCTCAGTGTGTGTTTCATACTGGCTGACTGGTAATTGGTCAGCCTGTGTAAGTTGTGTTCCAGGGTCAACCCTGGCATGAGGCACATTTTGTACCCATTTCCAGGGCCAGAATTCTCTAGCTGTTCATGTCAGTGGGATAGCCTGGTCACACTGCCACCTGGTGGCATGAAGTGCAGTCAATGGGACATCCTATTGACAGTGGCAGGATTGGAAGATGCCACCACCAGGGAATGGTGTGCCGCCTATTACCACAAGAATCTTCTTCCTCGGCCTGCCAAGTGCGCATGCCTCATGGACGAAAAATACAGGCCACAGAATTATATCATACCTACCAAAAGCAGGACATTAGCCTAATTGGTCTAGGCCAATGTTATACTGCACAGGCCTCTTCAATCTAACCACCACTTCCTGGTGTCTCTCTTCCCTTCTCCATCGCCTATATGTCAAGACTCTCCATGAATGTATCAATCTCCACATTTACAGCTTTTTGTGAAATCAAACTCCACAGTCTCAACATTTTCTGTGCAAAAGAAATTCTTCCATGGGCGCCACATCGATACTGCCTTGTGTTTGGTCAGGGCGCATAATTTGCCACTTCATTTGATCTGTTCAATTTGGAAGGGAGTGCTTCCATTAGCTGCTCAGCCCTCTGTTCAGCCTCGTATCCTGCTCACAATTTGAGAAGTAAGGGCGACAAGTCATTCCTGATTGCACAGGGATTGATGAAAAAACACAGAGGCACGTTCTGTACATCTCGACTGTCTCTTGTCAATTAAGTCAAATATTAGATGAACAGCAACAGAAACAAATCAGCTATTAAATTTAATAGCTCTCTACTGCTGTCACCAGATTTTTGACCTGCCTGATTATTTTTAGCCACAAAGGAGCACTGAGAAAAGAGGGTGCTGCTATTATCAGAACAGCTAAATCTCAGTGAGAGCCGACAGATATTTCTGGCGAATTTCAGGTGCAATAGCATCTTGTACTGTATTTTACTAAAGCTAAAGGACCAATCTTGGCATCAGAGCAGGCAACTTAATCTATGCTCCTTTTGAATGGTTTTTCAATGGGAATGGCTGTAGCCCAAGATGTATCCCATTTGACATTTCAATAAGTTAAGGAACTGAAATGTGCTAATAATTCTTGTATACACCACTAGGTTTGATTAAATTTTTTCATTACCAGGGCTTATGCACTGTGTACTCTCCTGCTTATCATTTTACAGCTCAGCTTTGACCGTGGACTATTAAGCTACACAGCAAGAAGCTGGAACAGGATATATCATACACAAGCATATTTTTGCCATTAATAATTTTAACCATTTAGTTCTCAGAGTGGTAACTCCACAGCCTGATTTATTGCAATGTAATTAGATTATAAATAAGAATTATTCCTGTTACTGCAGGACCCATAACTTTGTATCACAAGATTAATTTTCGCATTTATTACAAGCAATGCAAAAGAATAGGCAGTCGGTGGAATTTACTAGCTGCAGCAACTGCAAGAAAATGTGCCCATTAAACAAATAGAACATAACAATAAAAAGTCCTGAACTGCAAATTGTCAAGTATGTTTTGTAACATATTGGTCTAGAATCTGGAATTCATCCTCCCTGCCCACCAAGTGATTTATTATCCACTTTTTTAAAATAGAGTGAATATTGACAATCCTGCGCTAACCAATGCTTTAAAGTCAGGGCAGTACTTGTGGTTTTCAAAGTATGGCATAAACAGTGACTGCTCCCAACAGTAGAATTATTTCTGCAGCAAAATGCAGTCAATGGAGGATAGTAAATTGACTTTGGGCAACTCCACCAGATTTTCCCACCCTGCCCGCAACAATGCCTACACCACATGGACTATAGCAGTTCTAGAAGGCAACTCAACACCATATTCTCAAGGGCAATTATGGATGGGCAATAAATCCTGGCCATGCCCATTTCTTGTGAACAAATAACGAAAAGATAATGTGATGTTGGTTAAGGTATATATTTTTTCTGAAATAATGTTGTGGAATCTTTCACATCCAATCATGAGAGTGTTCTGGGGCCTCTTTGTGGTCCTTTAAGGCCTCTCCATCATTCAGTAAAATCATGGCTTATCTTCTATCTTAACTCCCATTTTCCTGCCCAATTCCCATTCCCCTTGATTCCCTTAGAATTCAAGCAGGATTCCTCTCCCAGCATAAGGGTGAAATGTGCATCAGATGTGTGAAACAATCACTCATTGTGATTTTCTCCAGGCCAGCCAAATCTGAAAGATGGCACCTCCGGCAGTGCTGCACTCCCTCGATACTGCACTCGAGTGTCAGGCTGAATTTTCTCTGGAGTGAAATCTGCTGAGACCATTGAGGAAATACATCCACCTTGTATGCTGACAGCTAATTCTGGATATCTCTGCCTATCTCCTGCCTATTCTTTTGCACTGAGAGAATTATGCCACTTTGTTTCAGAAAGATGGAAGCCCCTAACCCTCTCTGTGGACTTGGTAAGTGATAGGGCATTTAATGTAGCTCTGTGAAATGCAGACCATGTGGGTCCTAGGATCATCCTCATCTGATATAATGAGAGCAAAATACTGTACTGCAGATCTAAATGAAAAGAGAAAAGGCTGGAAAAAAACACAGCAGGTCTGGCAGTATCTATAGAACAAGAGAGAGAGAGACAGAGTTGACAGCTGGGATTCTATGATCCCCACCTCCTAGCGGTGGGAGGTGGTGCGCTGTTGGTCAGTGACGGATCTTTTGATCCCGCCACTGTCAATGGGATTTCCAATTGTCTCCAAACCACGCTGCTGGAAAAATCTGCAGCAGGATATGCCATCTACTGAACCAGAATATCCTGCCGATGTGAAGAGCCAGGAGATCATGCTCAAGATTTCAAGAGCGATACAATTTCTTCAGAACTAAAGAGAGGTACAAATATGATGCATTTCATGCATTTGAAGAAGAGACAGGGTCACATGAAATAAAAGGGAAGACCAGCAATAGGCTAGTAGGTTGGCAGATTCAATATCAAAGGTGTTTTGGAATAAAAGGCAAATAATGACAATTCTGTAGAAACAAAGCATAGATCTCCAGAGTAGTTTTTAAGGCAGAAGTAAGGTCTGCTCATTCTGAAAGCAAAAACAAGATGCAGGTAGGGCACATGGGAGAAAGAAATTAAAATGGAGGACATAATTCAAAGTCTGAAGTTGTTGAATTCAATGTTGAGTTCAATGAGCTCCATTCTGGTCTGTACTGGGCTTACTGCCATTTACCATCACGGTTCACATGTGAAAAAATTATCACTTAATCTAAGTTATTGAAGGGCTAATGGAACTGTAATCTGCACAAGTCAACAAAGGAAAGAGTCAAAATTGCTTTGTTGAAACAAAGACAGTTATTTGTAACACAGACAAAGGGTGGGAGATATTGCACCTGGTGCATCTAGAATTGCTCCTTTAAACCAACTGCGGTGTCAGCTTGGACCAGCTTGCAGTTCTCTCACCTCTTGACTCTGAAGGCTTGGAGAATAAACCCCACTGAGCTTATAATTAAGCTGATAATCTGATGCAGTACTCAGGGACCAGAGGTGCAATCTCTTAAACTGAGATCCCATCTGTTCTGTTGGTTAGAGATCTCAGGGAACTATCCCAATATCATGGTAGCATTTCTCCTTTGACAAATACCAGCAAAAACAGATCAATTGGTCATTTGTCTTACTATCTGTTAGTGGATTCCAGTGATACCAAACAGCAACTGCGTGCGCAAATGTTAAGAGTAGTTAATGTGTTTCAAGATGGGATGACATTCTATATGATTACAAACTTATCTTTCATTTTTAAAGGTGATTCCCTTCTGAATATTTATTTGAATTTTCGTATTCCATGATGGACATACTAACTGAATTTCCAGTATAGACTTGCTCAAAATATTAACCCCCTTATTTGAACTCCAGGCAATATTTTTAAATGTTATTAAGCACTAGAGTAAATTCTTGTTAAAATTCATTTAAGCAGATAATATGACTGCCATCATCCTCCTGTCCCATTCTTTCAGATGCTGCTGTCTGACTCTGGGTCCTCCTCTCTCCCACACTAATACTGCAAGACATTTAAATGTGCAAGCTGGAAAATGCCAAATAATAAAGATTTAAAAACTGTGGAGAAAAGAACATGGGGTTGGCATCCAGGACTGGAAAATTTTAATAGCTTATGGCTTGCTCCATTAAAATCCATAACCACGGGCTGAGCGGGAGATGAGCATGTCTAGGATTGTTACATAGGAACGTTTATACTGCTGTCCTGACATGTATCTCCATAAATAAGGGAGGTTCCAAAAAATTACAGAAACAGGTCCATCTTGATGTTTATCCTCCAGTCGTCCTAATTTCACATGCCTGCTCTGGTCCAGTACCTCCTTCTACCAATTTCTTTCAACGGCTTGTCCAATTTCTCCATAGATGTTATTCTGGAAATTGAATTCACTCATAATATATAATGACTTTCAATTTAAAGCACAGAAAAAGGCCATTCAGCCCTGCCAGTCTCTGCCAATGTTTCAGCTTCACACAAATCTCCTGATAGGAGAAGTTCTGTTGTAAACATCCCCAACAAAAAAGAAGAATTTTTATACAAAAACATAATGGCCAGGGTTCACCCGGCCCACTGCGCTGTTCGAGCTATGCAGCGGGTAAGGAGTCATCAGCAGGAGGCATTTTGTGACGTTCTCTTCCAAGTCCTTCTTTTTTAGCACAATCAGCTCTGTATAGAAAATCGGTGAGGAGCTGATTATGATCTGAAACTGTCATGGAAACTGATTGGTATTCTCCGGCTCAACTAGTGTCCCCCACCAGCCCCCGCTGGGAATGGTTCCCATCAGCACGGTTTACAACTGCTCCCCACTAATGGGAACAGACATCCTCATCCCACCGACAGGGATAGAGGCCACTGATGGCCCTCCAGGAGGTTGGGGACAAAAGGGAGGCCTTTTGGGGCACTTCCCAAGAGGCAAACTGGCAGTGCCCAAGGGGCACACTGGCACTGACCACTTGAACCTGGCAGTGTCAAGAGGACAAGCCAGAGAGGACAGGGAAATCACTATGGGGCGGGGAAACTACTGCCACTCTGCAAATGGGATCAGTGGGGGAGGGACGGAGGAGGGCATCAGTGCTGGCTATCAGGATGGGGTGAGAACAGGAAAATTGGGGCTGGATCAGGGGAATCTGGTAGGCCAGCAACTGGGGAGAGAAGGATAGTCAGGAAGGGCAATAATCACAGGGGATCTGGGGAAGGCCAATCTTCGATGCCAACGATGGGGGGTGCTGGTGTGTATGTGCCAATCTCCATATTGGCAAACCAACACATGAGTAGTGGCCTTGGCAGCATAGTGCTGCGCATCTCCAGGGCCAGTTGAAGGCTGCCAATCTCCAGGGCCCACTTTTCAATTATTGGCTCAAAGTGTAAGAGATTCATTCAGGTAAGTATGCCAAAAATGGGTGGGAAGTACTCCTGTTTTCCTGCCTGTGGGGTACTTAGATTTAGTCTGGGAGAATCCTGACCAACATTTCATTCTGGCCAAAGTGAAATTCAAGATGAAAGTTGTGTGAAAGTCTCTATAATGTGAGAGTTTCTGGTTCTACACATTAAACTACCACTTAACCTAAAGGTATAGTTAAATCTCTAATCAATTCCAAGGATCCAATGATTTAAGGTGATTTAGATTATTTGGTGAAATTGGGATGTGTTGACAAAGGAGAATGTTACTGCTATCAAGCAGGATGATAACAAGCAGGTGGCTCCTTATACTTGCGCTGCACATAGGAAGTCAATAGCAGTCTCACAGACAATTCTTGCTGATTTTGAATTCTTGGGCTGGATAACAGAGTGTTGGCAATGGTTTTAGACTTTGTGAAAAATTGGAAATAAAGGTAAAGCTGAAATTTTCTGGATTTAAACGTATCAGGAAATTTTTTTCAAGTTTTAAAGGGTTCAAAAAGGATAAAATGGTCTTTGCTTCTTTCCTGGTACGAAAATGATTACAACTTATGTTGAGTGACGCAATGGTGTCCAATAATATTACACTCTGCATTCATATAAAGCCACAAAGGGGTTAAACTCTTTCACCGACAGCATGTTCGTTAGTGAATTCACTAAGCAGCAATTTATGTATTGCTGACTGTAAATTTATATATGACCATTCCCACCGAAGTCAGTGGCCATTTGAGTGACTAATAGGCTATGTTGCCAGGGATCGTGTTGTGTGTGTGTGTGTGTGGGGGGGGGGGTGGCGGCGCCAGAAGATAAAGCCAGCGAGAAGAGCGGGAAAATCCTTTCTTAATCTGAGCAGACATTTCCCCATGGTGGCAGACTCAGAAACAGAGTCACAATGGGCTGATCTGCTTCTCATTTTTTATAAATGGGTGACAAGGATTTCTCAGGCCGAAAGACTGATGGCACAGCAAGTGATTCACTGGTTTCAAGTACTTAAGAAGTTAGAGAACTTAAATGCAGACAATAGCAGATATCAAATAGGGGGAGATGGTGGTATAGTGATAATATCACTGGTTGAGTAATCCAGAGACCTAGGCAAGGCTGTGAGGACTGGGGATTCAAGTACCACCACAGAGCTTGAGGACTTTAAATTCAATAGGTAAATCTGAAATATAAAACTAGAATGTCCTTGAAGGAAGGAAATTTGCCTGTCCTTACCTGGCATACATGTGATTCCAGAACCAGAGTATTATGGCCAACCTTAACTGCCTTCTGAAAAGACATAGCAAGGTCCTCAGCATTAGGCTAAATAGGGATGGGCAGCAGATGCCATTGATGCCCACATCCCCTGAAACAATAAAGTGACAGCATGGTTTTGCCTTCCAAGGGCTTTTTTTTTGGGGGGGTGTCATTTGTTATTTTCTGATAACTCAGGGGGAGTGGGGTAAAGGTTCTTCAAAATTACTGTAAGCATTTCGATCTATAATATATTAGAATCTGAAATCAGAATTCACAAAATAAGTTAGCACTGCTGCCTCATAGCACCAGGGACCAGGGTTCAGTTCTGGCCTCGGGTGGCCCCGTGTGAAGTTTGCACGTTCTCCATGTGTCTGTGTGGTTTCCTCCAGGTGCTCCAATTTCCCCCCAAAGTCCAAAGACGTGCAGGTTAAGTGGATTAGCCCATAGTGTCATGGGGGCTAGCAGAGTAAATACCGGGATAAGGCCTGGATGGGATTGTGGTTGATGCAGGTACGATGGGCTGAATGGTCTCTGTCTGTACTGTAGGAGTTCTATGGTGTGAGTTTTTCTTTGAAGTGCTCTAGAAGGAAAATTTATTTGATAGGAAAAAAGAATCACGTTTTCATTGGTAGGAGAAAAGAATGCTGTCTGGGTGGTACCCTGCGTATCAAGAAAGAATCTTTCTTTGCAGAGAAAGCACCGCATATTCACAAGATTGGTTAGTATGTGGGTGTCTGATCGGGCGGGGGGGGGGGGGGGTGGTGGTCTGATCAGGGTGGCGTCTGCTGGGGGCGGGGGTCCTACCTCCCAGGCGGTCCAATCGTAGCTCATCCCACCCCCCCAGCTCTCTCTATTTCTGTCTTTCAAGCCCAGACGCGCTCTTTCAGGTTTTTTTTTTAAACTGTGCATGCGCAGTTCAGGGCTCCAATCGTTCCGGCAGCGCTCAGCCCTGCCCACAGCAGGGACCAGACCAGAGCCGGCAAAAAGCATACGAGCGCGCTGGGACAAGGATTTCGGGCTCGGATATGTTTTACATCCGGATCTGGCCCTTAGTCTTCGATTGGTAAAATCTGGCCCATAGATTATCAAAGAATCCCTGCAGTGCAGAAGGAGGCCATTCGGCCCATCAGTCTGCACGGACCACAATCTCAATCAGGTCCCATTCCCTTAACCCACATATTTACTCCACTATTCCTCCTGACACTACGGGACAATTTAATTTGCAGTATAAAAATGAATGAGAGAAAATTGAGAGAGATAAGATGAAAACAGGAAAATTATATGTTCAAATAGGAACTTTTTCTCAAATAATTTTCTTAGGTGAATTGGAATAAATCACTTGGATCCGATTCACAAGAAAATGGAGTTAAGTCCAATCAGCTGTCTAGAAGAGTGAAACAGGTTTGAAAACCATATGGATCTACTCCTCCTCCTCTTTCTTATGTTCATAGAATCCCAACAGTGCAGAAGAAGCCATTCAGCCCATCAGGTCTGCACTGATTTTTTTTCAGAGAATCTTACCCAAGTCTTCTACCCACCATATCGCCATAACCTCAGTTTTCCCATGGCTAATCCATTATATATCCTTTATACCTTGGGACACCAAGGATAATTTAGCACAGCCAATCCACCTAACCTGCTTGTCTTTGGACTGTGGGAGAAAATCAGAGCACTCAGACGCAACATATGCAGATATGGGGAGAACATACAAACTTCACGTGTAGTCATCCAAGGCTGCAACTGAACACAGTTCCCTGGTTCTGTGAGGCAGCAGTGCTAACCACTGTGCCACCATGCTGCATGTGCTCATGTATCAATCTGATAAACTGCATTTTTATGAAATTCAGGAAAATGTAGACAAGACTAGTTAATAGCTCTAAAGAATCAATTTCTCTTGTGAACATTGGTGAGCTTGGCTATACTTTCATAAGAATATTAAATTTGATAACCTACCCACTGCCCACGGCATTTTGTTCAACAGAGTGAAGTAGAGAAAATAAACAAAGACCTTCTGCTAATTGTTAGACAAGATCTGGGAAATTGAGAATGGTTGTATTAGTGGTGATGCTGGGACAGCCTTTGATCTGTTACATCTGCAGCAAGGTGCAAGCAGAAATTACTCTGAAGAGCTAGTCTCAGGCATGCACCATGGTACTTTACAGCAGCACACGGTATGGTTAATGTGGCTCAGGAGAGTGAGATAACTTCCTAAACCATCGAGATACTGACATGAAATCCATATTTAGGCCAACAATTTAATTCTGCCACACTAGCAGTTATCAGAGGAATGAAAATTAACCGAATGAGAATTATATAATTTGAAACTGGACAACTGAGTGTTAGGAAAAAATCAGCAAGAATTATCCACAGGATGGATACTGGTAGGAGATCTGGGGAGGTTAAGTCAATGATTTTGAGATGATTGTCTACAGTGTATTGTGATTTTCCTTGTCTGCATTGCAATATTTGAGGTGCAGGCTTAGAAAACTTGGGAATTTTCCAGCCAACAGCTGTGTGTGTGTGTGTGTGTGTGTGGGGAGGTGGTGGTGGAATCATCCACTCTTACTGAAGTCATCCCCGCTCCCTCCCCTTACAGCGGGTTCCCTGGTGGAAGGCAAGCATGCTAAAGCCCATAGATATTGGCGTGACTGGGAGATTCTGTCAGCGTTCAATGGCTCACTACATCTACCGCAATCCATCACAGTGGTGTGGAAAGGTGGCAGGGGGATCCTGGCTATGGTCAGGGTGCTAACCGCTTAGCCGTAAGGCCAGTTTGCAGGAGGAAAAGATAGGATTGAGTGAGGAGCCAGAAAGTTGAATAAATAAAATTTGGCAGGAATTACTATCTTCAGAAATGAATTGTGTTTTAAGACTTCAAGTCAATTGGTAACAGATGGAAAGATATTAGATTAGAACGTAAGAACATTGTTAATATACTTCAAGTAAGGAAGAGCAGCTTGAGAGATGAAGCCAACTGTGGGAAGGTAATCGACACCATAGTCCACAAAGACCCATATTTCTGTCCATTAGAGAGACAATGGGTTATATTGCTTGAAGGCGCTACTCCACATCAAGTGTGGAGCAAGATCAGAAGGCAGGCCTCCGTGAACTGCCGTAGCAGGTGTGGGGATTGAACCCACACCGTTGATGTCATTTTATTCCAGCTAACTGACTCTGAACTTCCAGCTGTTATCTTCCCTATGTACAGTCAGTGTACGAGCTGACTCCCAAATTCTCCTTTTTAATTTTTTCACTGTTAAAGATTTGCTAGCTTTCAGTTTAATATTAAGTTTAGAGACTGTGATATTATGTCTCCTTTATCAGTATTAGTAAAGGGAATGCATTTTAAGTTACAATTTCCTCACAACTAGAGGTCATTTGTTTCATGACCTCTACTTAACTACCGAACAAAGAAAATCTGTTTTGAAGCAGAAGAAACAGACAAAGGAGGCCAAGACCTTTTTGCTGTTTGGACATTTTCGTGTCAATCCAATAATTGGAAAGATGGGACCAAAGTTGTATGCAAATCAGTAACAATTGAAGATCGGTGAAAAGGAGGAATTCCCCCAAAAAATTCTAACTGCCCAGTTTGTGTAAAAACTGGAGTAAATGCTGCTACTTTTTTTTTAAGCAGAACTTTCAAATTGAATTTTCCACATTTTGTGCCTCACAGAATGAACGAGTGTGAATCACAATGAAAAGCTGGTGGCAGGACACATTCCCACTGAAGAGGCCAGTAGCATAGTGCTGAGCAAGCCACTGCACACACGTTGATCTATCAAATCCCAGATCAGTGCATACGCAACAGCCCTGCACTACTAAACCTCCAGATTGTTGGCTAGCTCAATGGCTGGCTAGCCCTATAACCCCACAAAGCTGTGCGTGCCACTGCCCTGCGCACCCCCCCCCCCCCCCCCCCCCCCTTGCAATCCCAATTGCAGGCTTCCTGGACATGTCTCTTAGGCATTACCACATTGCCCCTTGGACAGTAGGTGGCTCACAATGCCCAAGGGCACCAGCCATCCCCCCTTACCTTAACCTCCTGGCAGGCCTTCATGACTTCACTTCAGTCCCAGGCAGGCTAATTCAGATTTACATTTTTTAATCAGCTCAGCATGATTTCTGGCACAGAGCTCATGGTGCTTCATTCCCACTGAAGAGGCCAGCAGCCAGAGATGCACAGAAGCTGTGGCACCCAGTGGTGTGCCATGAAATATTGATCCAAGTGAGAAGCAACCTCCATGAGAAGGCAGCGAACCACATGGAGTTTAGGTTTGGACATCCCAAGCCATGTCTATCATTTAAAGGGTATGGAGGGAGATTTTTTCCCCTGACACTTTCAGGAATGGGTTGGTGGCAGAACGACAAGATGAGAATTTCCCGTTCCAATGGTCCCCACCTCCCCACCAATGATGTAACGGAAATCCCAACTTTAGATGTTATCATCCCCATTTGAATGCATTTAAATGTCATTACCAGACCTTTATACCTGATAGTTCCTCTCCCATTGCGCTGTCCTTTCATATCAGTGTGTGCATCAAACTTGTCCCACATGATGGGCACCTGGTGAGCAGAACCCACTGAAGGCACAACAGGTTGCTACATCACCTGGGAAGGGCATCATGCCACGCTCCCTGGCACTGCTTCCTAGCACTGCTGTCTGGTGTACCTACACCACATGATGTGGAAATGCCAGTGTTGGACTGGGGTAAACACAGTTTAAAAAATCTCACAACACCACGTTAAAGTCCAACAGGTTCCAATTCTGCAAGTTAGTGGTGTTTGCTACAAATAAACCAGTTGGACTTTAACCTGGCATTGTAAGATTTCTTATTGTACCTACACAGTTGTATAAAACACTGGTTAGACCTCATTTGGAATACTGCTTCCAGTTCTGGTCACCTTACTACCGGAAGGACGTGGAGACTCTGGAGAGAGTGCAGAGGAGGTTTACCAGGATGCTGCCTGGTATGGAAGGTCTGAGTTACGAGGAGAGATTAGGCAAATTGGGGCTGTTTTCCTTAGAAAGACATAGACTTAGAGGAGATCTGACAGAGGTGTACAAGGTTATGAAGGGGATAGATAGAGTAAACAGGGTTAAGTTTTTTCCTAGGATGGACTCAAATAGCACGAGGGGTCACAGGCTTAGGGCGAGGGGGGTAAGGTATAATTTGGATGCTAGAGGGAGTTTTTTCACACAGAGGGTGGTGGGGGAATGGAATGCGCTGCCAAATAAAGTGGTGGAGGCAGGTACTCTGGAGTTATTTAAGAAATACTTAGATGGGCACATGAACAGAATGGGAATGGAAGGGTATAGAAAACTGATTTAAGATAATGATCATGAGCCTTGGGAGTCCTTGAGAAGTGTGTAAATAGATGATGATATTGATGTACTTGTTTTTATCCTACAGGTGCTCTGGTCCACCTTGTTGTCTAACTCAATGGGTCTTGGATCTTTTTCGAGAGTATCCTAGTGCTTCACGTCGTTAGTGTACGCTTGATCTGGACCATTTGATGGGCAACACGACAGCTCAGTGACTATCGCTGTGCAGATACATGAATTTGGGCCTGTGTCTGTGGGAGTTTGCGCATTCTCCCCATGCTTGCGTGGGTTTTCTCCGGGCGCTCCGGTTTCCTCCCACATCCTAAAGATGTGCTCTTAGGCTAATTGGTAAAACAAATTCTCCCTAAATTATCTCAAATTTGGTTTTTAATCCATAGATGTATAAACATGGACAGGGATCGCGGGTAGAGGTGGGAACATCGGGGTGGCAGCGCGGGCTCGTTGGGCCAAAGGGCCTGTTTCCCGTGCTGTTTTGTTCTTTGTACACCAAATGCAATGATACAGAGGGTAGATCGCCTTTAACCTCACAAGGGCAATTAGAAATGGGCAATAAATGATGTCCTTACATCCCAACCACAAAAAACGAACTGTCAGAACAAATCCTATGAACACAAACCTTTCACTAAAGCTGGTCACAAGTTTTGCAATTTCATTCTTTAAAGGCTTCCTTGCCTGTTCATTTCATTGTTCAATACATCCCCATTGTGCTCTCACCTCCTTGCCCCTGGTGGATCTCACACAGTTTGGGAAACTAACGCGTTGTCTGTTAAAGCCAGAATGCTGAATTAAGTTCTCAGTTCACAGCCTCTCTAAGTATTTGAATTACTTACCTGACACCTCCTCAAGAATTCCCCTCTTATCTGCAAACCCACCAGATTCATGTCAGATTCCCAACTCAACACAACTTTTCAGGGCTTTAACTTTCTCACATTCAACCAAACATGCCATCTCGGCCCCCTGACTCCTTCACAGTTAAAATTCTGCCCAATGTTCTTGTTAATTTTCGGCTTCCCATTTGAACAAAGTGTGCGAGATGTGAAAGTAACAGATCATTCCTACACTCTCATCATATTTCATCTAACTCTATCAACGTATCCTTCTATTCTTAATTCCACCATGTGCTTATCTAGTTTGCCCCCGAGTTTTTCATGGTGGGCTGGGATGAGGTTTATACAGGTTATGATTAGGGCACCTTTTAAAGGTGGCATCCTAATCTCTGTATGGCTTGTTTAGGCCCTGATCCCCATATCACAGCATAAAACACGCTCCCTTGAATTTTTCTTAGGCAGGACGTTGTAAAATCTGAAGAGAAACAAGCCGGTTTTCTTGCCAGGAACAACATTCTGCCATAGTTTTGTAAATTTAGCCCACTGGGGGCGATCTTGAGCCCACATTCTCCATCCATGCGAATGCAGACGGGCTTCAAGATCCGGAAATTGAAGTTCTCACTGGCAAGAGTGTGATTTTGGACTTTCCCCTCCCCTCACGGGCGAAATCAGCAGGTTCACAGACGAGAACTTGCTTTACATTCATTTGAATATATTTACATTTTATGAACCTGCTCCCTCACCAGATATTGACCCACTCCCTGCTGTACATTATATATGTTGCCAGAAACAACTTTGCCATTTTATGATAAAATTTAGCCCAGTGTCTTTGTCTGATAATTCTTTTGTTCATAAACCATAGTGCACAAGGGACCACCATCTCTCTCTGTTATAGAAGGTTATGTAGCTTGAAGACATTACTCCACATCAAACTATGTCAGTGGTTAGCACTGCTGCCTTACAGTGCCAGGGATCAGGGTTTGATTCCCGGCTTTGTCACATTCTCCCTGTGCCTGCATTGGTTTCCTCCGGGTGCTCCAGTTTCCTCCTACAATCCAAAGATGTGCAGGTTCGGTGGACTGGCCATATTAAATTTCCTCTTAGTGTCAGGAGGATTAAGGTAAACGCATGGGGTTAAGGGGATAGTGCCTGGGTGGGATTGTGGTCAGTGCAGACTCAATGGATTAAATGACCTCCTTTTGCACTGTAGAATTTTATGATTCTATAAGTCAAGGGTACAGACCTCCATAAACGACCATAGCCACGAAACTCTTGCCTTCTGGCTAACTAAACTAATCCATCCTTTCAATGTTCCTCCTATTTCAAAGTATAAGGCTCAAACAGCTGATACATTCCAGATCAGTGGGTTAAACATTTGCTTAGTTTTTCAGGCTTTACTATTTTATATAGGCTCACATGTCACCTGCAATGCCAAGGAAACTGTGACAAAGATATTATTGGGCAGAGACAATAAATCCTACCTTCCTGTGCTATGACTGACCTCGGTGCTATGACTGACCTCGGTGCTATGATTCTGGCCAGAGAAAGCCATTTGAACCTAACTCAATGGGCAGCAAACCCATGGGATTGATTAGCAAACCTGTTTTATCTGTTGTCCAGTGACTACAGCTGACAGCAAAACTGGGCAAAGGGCCACAATCGATCTCATCGATTCCCCAAGAGTAGGTCAAGTCAAAACTGGCTTCAATTGTCTGAAATTAAAACAATTTCAGTCCTCAAATGTGAACACCCCTCACCTTGTTGAGCCGGGAAAAAAAAAATCACTAGGAAAAAAAAGAGCACAAAACACTAATTGGAGTATCAGATGTTCTCTGTTTCGAAATGGAAATCTATATCATGAAAACGAGCTCAAAAAATGTTGCGTCATGATCCTTCGGCTCATTTGTCCATTCCCAATCTCAGTTCTGTAAGGTTAGCTGTCATCAAACTGGAATGAGTGGCAACAGAATATTGACAGTGAAAAATGACAGTTTTTCCAGAGAGCGCCATGTCTAAATCCTCTGTAATTGTGGCTCAAATTGTATTTATGGTGATGTTTTTGATTGCATTCCCTAATATGCGTGCCCTGCAATCTTCATGCAGGGATGGGGTGGGGAATTTCTTAAATCAGAACAGAACATTTTTAATGCTTTCTTTGATGTAGCTGAACATTTGAAGCTGAATTTCACTCCAAGAGTGACAGGTTATACATCACTCTCTCCAATTCCATCTTCTTGTCCAATCTTGGTCATGTAATAATCAGAGTACCTGAGATGACCTGACACTTTTTCTTACATAAATTTAAATTAAAATGCTAAGATTTTTTTCTGGTGAGGCAGACCATGCTGACTAATAAAATGTATATAATCCCACTGTATTTTCTTTTATATTAGCCATGCGGAATTCAGTTAAAGATTTAAAATCTGATATCTTGCATCATGCAAGATTGAATTGTCAATGACATCAAAATTAGTGACATGTTATTGGCTCTGCTCTGTAATTTAGTGCTGAAAATAGGACACTGGTGATCTCAGTGTTAAATCACCCATTTGCCGACCCCCATTTATTTCAGCCCAGTCCCAATTCTTGTTTCAGAATTAAAAGGCTTAAATTGTAAGGACAGGTTATTCGCTTGAGTATGGAGAATTTCAGGGGTGATCTAATAGGGATGTTTAAGGTGGTTAAAGGGGAGGGTTGATAGAGGGAAACTCGTCACAGGAGGACTGAACAATGCCTTTAAACTGGAATTCGGTCATTCAGGTGGCATTCCATCACACAAATTGTACTGTAAATATGAAACTCTCTCTTCTAAAAACCTGCTCAGGCTAGGAGTCAATTCTTTCACAACTAAGATTTATAGATTTTTGTTAGGAGTGCATTTTAAAGGATGCTGAACAACAAATAATGGGCCAGGAAGAGAAGTTGGATGGTAGTATTCTAATAGAATGGAATCAAGAAAGAAAAAACTGGGTTTCATGACCAAGATTAATTTGGACAGGAGAGCTGGCAGAAGAGCTCAAGAGAAAGAACATTGTACAAAATGGAAAAAGTTCAGAGCTCAAGGATATCAGAGGAAGAGGGTCATGGGGATAGAGCCTGGGTGCACTTTTACCATAGAAAAGATTCTGACTAACAGAATTGGCCAAACCAATCAAGAGGATATGATTGGTGCAGATAATCGGCAAATGTTGGGTCAGTAAGTTAATGTACACAGTGTTATTTGTGTAAAATAGACCAGCAACTTGAAGAGATATAATGCTGCATTTTCATGAAGTTAGGAAAGTTCTATGGAGATATGCCGAACCTGATTCCTGATTCCATCTTTGGCACTCCCCCAGTTTGCAGGTTAAGGGTGGGAGCTGTTTCAGAGCCCACACCCTAGCACTTCTGATAGGCATGTGCTAATCTTCTGCAATATTCATGCTGTTGGGCTGGCTTTTAAAGGACTTGTAGTTCTTGGCAATGTAGGGGTGTCGTGAACAGTGGTTTGTATGAAGGAACCTTATGAAAGGTAAATTCAAAAAGCCTTACCTACGCTACCCATGACAGACTATGACACCCGATCCATTCCCTTGCTCCGTCTTGTCACCTATGTCAGGCCATGCCTTTCTACTCATCTCCAAAGACCTCTCATAACCTCCACACCAAGCTACGCATCCCCACCATCCCCATAGCCTCACTAACCCTTCTATGCCAAGTCAGTCCCCTCCACCCATTCCCATGGCCTCTCAAATTATATAGCCAAAGCTATGTTGTCCTATATACATCCCCATTTGCCCCTCAAAGTCTCTATCCCACATTATGGCATCTATGCTCATTCACCCGCTTGACACTCTGTGCAGAACTAATGAAGCTTATAGTAATGTTAGAAATAAAAAAAGTCATTCATCCATAACATTCTATTTAACACAAAAGGGTCATTTCATTACAACCTTATAAAAGTGGCAAACAACCATGCCCTTCGAAATATTAATAGCAGAAACTAAAACACTTGAAATCACTTTATCATGTGTGAAAAGATCTTGTGTCTTATTGGGCATTCTTGACTGAGGACCCAGACATATGTTACTCTGATGAAGCAGATGCCTTAGGGAAAACATTGTTTGATTGACAACTATTGCTCTGTCCATGATTTATTTTGTCAATTGTGCAGATTCACAAGATAATAAGGATTCAAGTGTTTTCAGTTTCTGCTATTTACAGTGTAAGGGTCTTAATGATTGAATTTTTTATAAGGCTGCTGTGAAAATTGAATGCTTTTTTAAAATCTTTTTCATACATCGTATTGTTACTAGTGTTCATAAGCCCAGTACTGAGTGCATAGTGGATGAATGACCATGGAAATGCCAAAGCGTCGCATGGAGGTTTTAAGGCACCATGGAGGGTGGATAGCGCAGTGTGACATGGGGGCTATGAGAGTCCAGCAATAGGCAGAATGTTATAGCTTGGAATGGAGGGCTATGGGGTGGGGGCATGAAGTAGCATGGATTGGTATGTGTGGAATATGGAGACGGTGAGGGATGAGGGTTAGAGAGCTATTCTTTGTTTTACTGCCATCATTGCAACTGGGACAAAGGCCCAGAGCACCAAGACAGACCTTTTAAACAGCCCACCCCAGCATCTGACAGTCTTGTGTCTGCCCTCAAACTCGTTCTAGGAATGAGGGTTTGACTCATGATATTAATTGCCACCTCTCCTCCCCTCCACCCACCCTCCACCATCCTGAAACACAAACACCACATTTGCCAGCACTTTGTCCTGAAGTAGCTGCACTGAGCCAAAAAATTTCCTGAATCCCACCTCCCCCTCCAGAAAAAAATCCATCCCATAGTTTGAATTGTGAATTATCACAACTTGCTGGACTATTTGTGCCTGTCCACAAAAAGGAATCAAACCTCCCTTGATTTGATTCCTTTACTATGAACCAGGTAGGTTCATAGTAAAGTTAGGACTGCTATTTTACAATGTAACAATCATTTAAAGATGAGATTTATGTTCCAATAATGTTGCTCAATCTCTAACCCTGAGGTGGCATATTATTCTGAGAGGTTTTTAACATTAAAAATGTTAAATGTTTTAAACGTTTTCTTATGTTGCCTTCATTTCTCTTTTCGTCTTACTCATTTAAGACAAACTTTTTATCCCTATCTTTATTTCTCTTTCCGTATCAGATTTTATTTTTTTCTCTGTTTCTTTCTCGATTCTAAAGTTCATTAATTCAGAAGAAAACAGGCCAATCAGCCCTATTAGTTCCTACTGGTAGTTAATTCCACACAGACTTCCTCCCACCTTTATTCAACAAACCCTGTCACCATATTTTTCTCTTCCTTACTTAGGTAGCTTCCCTTGATACTACTAACATGAAGGATTCCTTGGGTAATGAGTTCCACATTCTAAGCACCCTCTGGGTAAATACATTTTCCATGAATCTAACAGTGATTGTCTCTCCTAGGGAGGTTTTGACCCAGTCTCTGATGTGTCTCTGTGCATTTCACAGAGACTATAGAGTTCATAAGCTCTGTGTAGAGTACATAGTGGATGAATGATCATAGAAGTACCATAGCATGGTCTAGAGGCTATGAGCTCTATGAGGAAGGTGGATAGAGGGGCACAATTTGTCTCGGGGGCTATGAAATCCAGTGGTTGGCAGAAGGTCAATACTCGGCATGGAAGGTATGAGAGGCCATGGAGTGGGAGTTCATGAGGTGGCATGAATTGGTAATGTGTGGGGTATGCAGAGTGTATTTGGGGTGAGAGCTGAGAGCTAGAAAGTTGTTCTTTATTTTTCTGTTGTTATTACAACTGGGACAAAGGCCCAGAGCACTGAGACAGACCTTTTAAACAGTCCACTCTGACACCTGACCATCCTATATCTTCAAACTTTTTCTAGGACTGAGGTTGGGACACATTCATTTAGACAACCTGCTGGGTTTCCTGGCTGCTTGGGGTGGCTTCAATGGGAATTCCCATTGACAGCGAGGGGACCAGAGGATCCTGCCATCAGTGAGCAATGCGCCACCTCCTGCCGCTGAGAAAAACTCTCCATCATCAGTCCAAGGAATGGGACATAGACCCAGGTAAAGGTTATACTTTTCCTGGCATACCAAGTCAAAAAACTGAGTATCAATCCATGTCCAAGTAATCTTTGGCAAAGAACTGCTGTGCCATTATGTCAGCCATTGTAATATCAGTGCAGCTTTAGCACTGGGCCTTCACCAGGATGCAGTGGCATGAATCTACAATGCTCTTGAAACAATTACTCCAATACGACCTTTTCTCTCTAATGCACATGTTAATTAGATACATCTCTATTTCATTTATCATAAACATAAATACTGTGCCTCAGCAACCCAGTCATCAGGTCCCAAACAATCTCCTGGGCTTTTGGGGGACTTAAAATCAGCAATGAAATATCACTTGATGTGACATCTGCAGCTCTGTGCTAACATCATACTTGAGGGGGAAAAGCACTTGTCTTTAACGATCCCAACCTGAGCTACATATGCCAGAAGTCGGCACAGTACAGTGAATTTGGATGTGCTATCATTTACAGACTTGCGACTTTAGTGAATAGAAAATCATACATCTGTGAAATGCGCATGTGCCTCCATTTCAAATATGCAGTACGTAGCAGTATTAAAAATGGTACCAAACCCCCCACCCTCATGACACTCAACCCCATACTGGGATCCAGTATTCAGCAATCCTGGGATCCAGCGGCCACCCTAGTCCTCATGGCAGTCATATTGGCAAAAGCCACCACATCTCCGGGATGCTGCCATTCAATAGATCTGTTGCCCTTTCATTGACTGACAATTCTAGGTGGGTGGGACCTCCAGCTCCAGAAGCCTTGGTCCTGGGAGAGGCCTGTCAAGTGTCAATTCACAGGAAACCATGTGACCTCCCCAAGATTCTGCTCCACGAATACTACGTACAGTTCTGGTCTTTAAGAAAGGACATTTTTTGCATTAAAAGCAGATCAGAGAGGTTCATTAGGTTGAACTGGGCTGAATTGGTTGTCTTCTGAGGGAAGGTTGAGTAGGTTAGACTTTTTCTGACTGTAGTTTGGAAGAATGAGAAGTGATCTAATTGAAACATGCAAGTCTCTGAGGGAACTTGACAGGATGGATGCTGAAGTATACTGATGGGCTCCTCTAAGAGGAATCTAGAATAAGAGATGCACAGATTCAAACCATTTCAGATAGAAATAAAGAGAAATTGCTTCTCTCAGAAGATTGTTAATCTTTGGAATTTTCCTTACAATAGAGATTGGATTATTGAATTGTTCCATGTGGAGCTAAAATGGATTTTGATCCATAAGGGAGTCAAGGGTTGTGGCAGCAAAGTACAGTTAAGGTCATAGTCAGATCAGCCATGATCTTACTGAATAGCAGAGCAGGCTTTCAAGGCCAAATGGCCTACTCCTGCTCCTGCGTTCATCAAAATAACGCAATGAGATCTTTTACATCGACCTGTGAGGACAGCTAGGTCGCTTGAAAGCAGTGCACAAATGGACCTCTGCTACATCACCTTAGTGATCATTCTCCTTGTAAAAGCCCAGGCAGCGAGGGCCAATAGACTATTTGTGTTAGGAAAGGAAGAGGAATTGAAGGGATATGGGATGCTCGCTGCTGCACAGCTGAGATCAGGCAACTCGACATGAGCCAGGCAACACCAGGACCTCGCTGATCTGTACGAACCTCCTTATGTTGTATTTCTAACTTTCATAATGCACGTTTTGCTCACAGATTTCTTTTTTGTTAAGGCAAGAAGAGGAATGATTTACAGTGAGCGACCAATGTGTGAATTTATAATTTCAATTTCCTTTCAGTATTTTCTTGTTTTCTTTTGACCGCAATTCCCACAAATGGAAATCTAATCAATAACTGTTGGAGCTGAAATGATTTCTTTCCAAGTTGCACTAAGTGCCCGAAGTAAAACAGACCTAAAGAGAGAGCGATCTTACCAAAAAAAAATCTACATGCTGAACAAGTGTGAAAAAGATAGAGAATCGTGCATTTTTTGGGTGAATAAAAAAAAACCAAATCTTACCTCAGTTTCTGAAAAAAATACAAGATTTGTTTTCTGCCAACGGGGGAGGGATGAGGCCTAAGCTCACTAAAAGCTGGCAGATTGCAGCAGAGGCTGCAGAGAACACAGAGATCTGTCAGTCACTGTTCCCCAGAGCTACCATTGGCCTTTGCCCCCACCCACCCCTCCATTATTGTTGCCTTCAGTGGCCAATCACCACCACCTGCCCTCCTCACATGGACCATCTGATCCTCCGCCTCTCCCAGCTGTCACGAGGCTCTGCAGCTGCTCCCATGCAACCCCATCCCCCACGCATGGACCAGCCAATTACTGGTTGCAGAGTGTACAGTGTTTCTCCCCTGATTGCAGCTGCAGAGCACGCAGTGTTGTTGTTGTCCTGGTTGCAACTCTAGACTATGCAGCATCCCCTGCCCGCTCCCTTCAGATCCTACCTCTCCCGTTGGGCCTACTGCCCCTTAGGCCCCACCCTTTTGGCACAGCCAGGTGCCTGGCAGGCACTGCCAGTGCACCAAGCTGGCAGTACCAGGATCCCTGGACTGCGAGGCTGCCGCTGCTCAAGGGACACCACCCCTCTGCCCTCTACCTCCCCATTGCTGGAGATCATATGACACTGACAACCTTCATCAGAAAGACAGCAAAAGGCATGAGCTGAGACAATTACATCCTGGGTTCACTGGTAATATTTAAATTCTACTTTAATTTGAGTTTAAATATTATAATTAGCCTTATGCCTGAGAGATTTTGCCAGAATTCCCTGGCTCTCTCATGATCTTATTGGCTCACCCCGCCCATCAGTCAGCGGGGCGGAATAATAAGATTGCATCCAAAGAGTGTGAGGTGCACTTTCTTAAGGGAAATGTTAGCAGGGATGAGGAACTTTAGTTAACATGGGGACATTGAAGAAGCTGCAGCAAGGTTATACTATGACTCAAGGGCAACAGTTGAGAACATCTTGGACTTTAGGATAGCTCATCACCTGTGGCACTCTTGCTTATGAGTTAGAAGATTCTGGGTTCATAGACCCAATCCAAGGATTTGAGCCCATTATCCAGACTGACACTCCAGTGACGTACTGAGGGAGTGCTTCCCTATCAAATGTACTTTTCATTGGACGAACAACACAAACTCAATGCATGGTTTTGATAGACACCAGAGAAAGTCTTCCTGGTTTGCTGGCCAACATTGATCCCGCAAATAAAATCAATAAAACAGACAATTTGATCAATGATGTATGTGGGATTTTGCTGTGCATCTAATTGGCTGCAGTGTTTCTGATGTTGCAATAGTGACTAAACCAAGGGAACTGTAAAATGTTTTCATATGCCCTGGAGTCATAAATCACATTCTATTAATGCCAGACTTTCTTTCTCTGTTTTCTCCCAACTCCTCACCCATCCCGCATTCTCCAACAGAGCCCATCACTCTAAGTGCACCCAGTAAAGAGTGTAAGTGGCTGCAAAGAGAATTCCAGCATTTGATGACGTGATGCTGTTTGGTTTTTATTCCTCCTCTATGATGGAACACTTCACAGAAAAGAACCAACATGAAGCTCATTGCCATTTGCTGTGGAGTGGCAGCTGCAGCAGTTCGATGCAGATTTTCGATGACGTTATTCACTTAATGCAAGTTTGGATCTCACTGGCTGTGAGAAAGTTATACAGTGCACATATTTTGTATTTGATATTGAAACAGTGGGAAAGTAACAGTAAAGCATCTACTACTAACACAAAATTAACCAGGACCAATGGGGCAAAACCATCTTGACAGAATTAGAAGAGATTGTTCAAGCCATGGGCTTGAATATTCACCCATTGAGCATTCATCAAGTGCAAAACACGCTAATGACTGTGGTCAGCCCCAGAGCATGATTTCCTATTAGCTGGCCAATTAATGGGTAGTCAGCCTGAAAGGCTTGCTGGGAACGGCTAAGCATTACCAGGGAGGGCAGGAAAATGTGGGCACTAAGAAAAGGGAGGGTATTACCTTGCACATTGTAATGTTCTTCCTCGGGGGACAGCTACTGTGGAGCTATCAGGGAGCTGTAAACCTTACAAAATCAATTGCGATGGGTAATGATGCAAAATTATGGGCCTGATTTTACCATCAATTTAGTCTTTTGGGTACAAAAACTTGGTAAAATTGGCATGCAACGAGTAACGCAATCTGCACCGATTCCCCCTTTACCAAGGCCTGAAAATGGCCGCAATCAGGACCATGCCCAAAACAGGCATGACTACCATTTAAATGCATTTACATTCATTTAAATTGACTTAATGGGCTGCACACCCAATTTTACTGACACTTCCCCCTTTACCACTACATCTCCCCCATCCAAAATCAGCACCAAAGTGACATGTTCCATATAAGTCCAATTGGGTCACTCCATCAGTGAGGGCTACTGAGGAGATAAGTGTCGATAGCGCTCTGCTTCAGATCAGTGGGAGGATAATGGGGGAGAGGTGGGTAAGCTGCCACTCTACTTGAGATTGGTGAAAGGAAAGGGAGCTCTGTTGTCACTCTGCCTGAGATCAGAGTTGAGGGGGAAGAGAGGCACGCAAATGGTGGGGAGGTGAGGTAATAATGGGGTCAATAATGTTAGGGCAATGTCTACGGGGGCCAGGAATGGCATTATCTGGTCCTGGAGGGATGTAGCAGGGGAGTGGCACTCTGTTTACTTTTTCTGTGCATGTGCAGTTGGAGGCACCAATCGAAGCTGCAGAGTGTTGGGCGCATTAAGCCCTGCCCACAGGCTTCTGTAGCGCAATTCGGATTCGCTGATTTTCTTCAGGCAGAATGTGTATGGAGCCGCCTCAGAATGGGTCTAAAAGTCGGATCTGAAACACTCCCAGTTTTGCGTTTGTCCAGCATTTAGAATGAAAAAAATAAAATAGGGCAATGTACCTAGGCAGCACATTCAACCACAAACCACAGTCCCCAAACATCCCTTTTAATTTTACTCCAGTCCAGAATGTTCATCCCACCCTGGATAGAGGTTGAAAGTAAAGTGCAAAGACCACCTGGCTAATCAGTTTGCCTGCCAACCATAATGGCAGATACGTCATATAAAATTGCATTCAACTGACCCCTTCACAGATTAAATTGCCTGTTTGATTTATGACTGGTGGGCATATGCAAGAGTGCGTAACATGCCGCCAACCAAAATATAGCGCAAATGCACAATGAGGTCAGAACACACGCCTGACATCTTTTTGTACAATTACATGTGCTTCCAAGTCGGGCATGTGTCTGCCTGAGCAACATACAATTCTGGCCATGGTCCTTCCTGATAAGCTGGGATTCAGCTGGTTGTTTTGAAACATTCCATATCAGGGCTTTCATCCCACTTTCATTGAGTCATTTGTAATGCTTTCATGGCAACATGCAGACAAATCAGGTCACTATCCTCACCATCCCTAATATCAGCCTCCAGATCCTCACTCATGTCACATGTAACCTTATATAACAAGGTAGTTTTATGGCCTCTCATTCTAGAATGTACAACCAGATTTTATACCTGCTCTACACTTTACTCTGTCAATCCCTTTTAGCACCATATGCATCTCAATTAGTTCTCTTCTCATTCTTCTAAACTCCAGTGAGTATAGGCCTAAGCTGTCAGTCTCTCTTCATAAGACAAATCCCTCATCCCTGGGTTCAATCCAGCGAACCTTCTCTTCACTGCTTCTTATGCATTCACATCCTTCCTCAAGTCAGGGGACCAAAACTGGTGCAATTCACTAATGCTCTAGACAGTTGCAACAACACTTTCCTACTTTTACACTCTATTTCATTAGCAATGAATGCCATAATTCCATTTGCCTTCCTTTTTACATGCTGCACCTACATACTAACATTCTGTGATTCACGCAAGAGGATACCCAGATCCTCTGCATTAAAGCATTTTGAAGTTTCTCTCCATTTAGATAATAAATTGCTTTTTCATTCCTCCAGTCAAAATGGATAACCTCATATTTACCCATGTTTAATCTGTCAAATTTTGACCCACTCATCTACCCTATCCATATACATTTGTAAATTACTTATTTTCTCAGTACAACTTGCTTTCCCACCTATTTTTAATGTCTAAAGTACATCTATCCCTGTATCTAGGCCAATAATATAGATTGTAAATAGTTGAGACCTAAGGATCAAACCCTGTGGCACACGACTAATTTCATCTTGCCAACCAGAAAAATACCTATTTATCCACACTCTTTGATCTGTCATTCCTCTATCCAAGCTACTATGTTATCCCCAACCCTGTAAGATCTTCCCTTGTGTATTAATGTTTTGCGTGGCATCTTGTCAAATCTGGAAGTCCAAATACACCACATTTACAGGACCCTCAGGATAGAAGAACTTCAGCAAATTAGTCAAACACAATTTACCCTTCATAAAACCATGCTGACTCTAATGTATTGCATTTTGACTTTCCAAATGTCTAGTTATTACTTTCTTAATAATGGATTCCAGTAGTTTCCCAGCAACAGATGTTAATCTAACTGGTTGTAGTTTCCTATTTTTTGCCTTTTTCCTTTTTTGAACAGAACATTACATTGGCCTTTTTAAAATCCATTGGAACCTTCCCAGAATCCAGGGAATTTCCGAATATTATAACCAAAGCCTTGACTATCTCCGCTGTCGCTTCCTTTAAGATCCTAGGTGGTAGGCCATCAGGTTTTGGAGCCTCGTCTGTCTTTAATTCCAATTGTTTGCTCAGTACTTTTCCCAAGTGTTGGTGATTATTTTAAGTTTCTCCTTTTCAACAACCTCTTACTTTTTACCATTGGGATAATTTCAGTATCCTCCACCATGAAAACTGACAAAAATATTGATTTAGCATTGTTGATCTGCCATTTCAGTGTTCCCCATTATTGCTTACCACTTCTATCCTCTAAGGAACCAATGTTGATTTTAGCTTTCCTTTTTTTTTAAAACTTATATATCCATTTTTATATTTTACGTTAGATTTCTTTCATAATTGACCTTTGCTCTCTTTATTCCTCTTTTAGAAACACACTGTTGGTCTTTAAAAGTTTCCCAATCCTCTAGCCTGCCACTGACCTTTGCAATATGGTATGCCTTAGTTTTTGCTTTTGTTATATTTAACTTCCTTGCATAGCCACATATGTATTCCCCCACCTCCTCACAATCTTCTGCCTGCTCTGGAATATATTTCAATTGGGAGAAATTGAATATTTACTTAACTGTCCATCAACTGTCCTACCTTGCAGTCTTTCTGTCCAGTCGACCAGAGCCGAACCTTATGCCCATGTAATTACCTTAATTTAACACCAGAACAAAATGTGGGACTCAAGGTAATTGTCTTCAAACTGAATTTGAAATTCAAACATGCAATGATCACTCTTCCTTAAGGATTATTCACAAGATCATTAATTAATCCCATCTATTACACAATACTGAATCCAAAATAGCCTGCTTCTGGGTTAGTTCAACAAAACATTGTTTCTTGGAACAATCTCTAATACACTCTATAAACTCTCTCTCAAGACTACCCTTATCAATTTGATCAATCCAGCCTATGTGCATATTAAAATCACCCATGATCATAGAACATAGAACAATACAGCACAGAACAGGCCCTTCGGCCTTCGATGTTGTGCCGACCAAAATAAAAAGCAATGCCCCTCCTAACTAAACCATTCCCTTCTCATCCATATACTTATCAACTAACCTCTTAAACGCCACCAAACTTGGCGCATCTACAACAGCTGCAGGCAGGGCATTCCACTCCCTAATCACTCTTTGAGTAAAGAACCTACCTCTGATATCCGTCCTATAACTCATACCCCTTAATTTAAAGTTGTGTCCCCTCGTGCTAGCTTTCTCCATCCTAGGAAAAAGGCTATCACTGTCCACCCTATCCAACCTCTAATTATCTTATATGCTTCAATAAGATCCCCCCCTTAGCCGCCTCCTTTCTAACGAAAACAACCTCAAATCCTTCAACCTCTCTTCATAGGACCTGCCCTCCATACCAGGCAACATCCTAGTAAACCTCCTCTGTACCCTCTCCAATGCCTCCACATCTTTCTTATAATGTGGCGACCAGAACTGCACACAATACTCCAAGTGCGGCCGCACTAGAGTTTTGTACAGCTGCAACATGATGCTGCGGCTCCTAAATTCAATCCCCCTACCAATAAAAGCTAAGACTCCATAAGCCTTCTTAACAACTTTATCCACTTGACTGCCTACTTTCAGGGATCTATTGACACACACACCAAGATCCTTCTGTTCCTCAACATCATTACCATACCTTTCTTACAATCCCCTAGTTTTTCCTGGTTTATACTAAGTCCTGCTGCAGAACTACTATTTAGGGACCTGTAGATTATTCCCACCAGGGACTTCTTTCCTTTGCCATTTCTAATTTTTTTTTTTAAAGCAACACAGCACGGGAAACAGGCCCTTCGGCCCAACGAGCCCGCGCCACCGTAATACCAAATCATTATCCTATTTTAATAGTCCTATATAATAGTATATATATTAATCCTAATTTGGAAAATTTTCACCATAGGGACAATTTGTTACCCAATCAGCCTAAGAGCGAATTTTTGGGTTGTGGGAGGAAACCGGAGTGCCCGGAGAAAACCCACGCAACCACGGGGAGAACGCGCAAACTCCCGCAGACACCGGCCCAATTCCAAGTGTCTGCACAGCCACATCGATAGTCTCTGAGCTGTCATGGTGCCCTTCAGGTGGTCCACATAAAGCACTCATATACGACATTTCTACCCAGACTGATTCTATATTTTGATTTCCAGTTCCCATATCATTTCTCATTGCAGCACTGGCCCCTTCCTTTACTAACAAAGCTACACCGTCTCCTTTTCCTTTCTGTCTATCCTTTCAAAATATTGAATACCCTTGAATATTCAACTCCTAAACCTGGTCTTCTAACCATGTCTCAGTAATCACCACCAAATCATACTCCTTTGTCTTTATTTGCTTTGTGAACTCATTGATCTTATTCAGAATGTGTTCAGATACAAAGCCTTTAAGTTTGGCTTATTAATTTTTGCTATTCTAGTTCCATTTTTTGGTGTAGGATGGTATTCACAAGCCCTGTCCTCTTTCTTTCATTATCTGGTAACAATAAGCCTTATCGATAATCTGTACCCCAGCCTTCTCACACTTTGATTTTTCATATTTCAGTGTAATTGAACCCTTTTCCCCATTATTTATTTCAAAGCCCGACATATAGACCTAGTTTATTGATTTACCAGGACACTGGTCCCGGCATGATTCAAGCGGAACCTATCTCAATGGAGCAGCTCCCTTTTACTCCGGTACTGGTGCCAATGCCCCATGAACTCAAACTCATTTCCTTCCATACCAATCTTTGAGCCACATATTTACATCTTTAATCTTATTGACCTGATGCCAATTAGCATGTGGCTCAGGTGATAATCAGAGATTATCACCTTTGTGGTTCTGCCTTTTAATGTAGCATCTAGATGCTCGTATTTCCTCTGCAGAACCTCTTTCCTCATTCTATCTCTACCGTTGATGCCCACATGGCCCACAGTAACTGGATCTTTTGCCTTCCCCTCCAAATTCCTCTGTATCCCAGTTGAGATATCCTTAACCCTGGCACCAGGAAAGCCACATACCCATTGGGACTCTCGATTCTCGCCACAGAGGACAGTGTCTCTGCTACTAACCATACTATTCCTGACTAGGACTATCTTGAATGACTCCCCATCCACGATGCTATGGTCCCACACAGGGACCAAGAACATCGAATCTGGGATTGTACTCCTCAGAACAGGGAAGGATAAGATTTAATAGAAATGTTTAAAATTATGATGAAGTAAGCAAGAAGAAACTGTTTCCACTGGCAGAAGAGTGAGTAATCAGAGGACACAGATTTAAGGTAACTGGTAAAAGAACAAGATGGGAGAGAACATAACAGTGGTTATGATCTCAAATGCACCGTCTGAGAGGATGGTGGAAACAGGTTCAGCGATAACTTTCTGAAATAAATACTGGCAACTTAAAAGTGAGAAATTTCCAGGGTTGTGTAGAAAGAGTGAGGGAGTAGGATTAACTGTGTAATGCTTTCAGAGAACTAGCATTGTGACTTAGGCCAAATAGCCACTTTCTGTGCTGTATCATACTACTGACTTGTACTTCCAGTGCAGAACCTCCAATCTTGAGCACACAGTAACACTTTCTCAATGGCAGTTAGACATAGGCAATAAAGGCTGGCTTGGCCAGCAATGCACACATCTTTGTGAAAGAATTAAAAGAAAACAGCCAATGGAAATCCTGACACAGAACACCACTGTTAGCACTCAGTGCTTGAGTTTTAAATTCTACTCAGGTATAGCTGTAATTTACAATAAATCACAAATGGTGTATATGGCACAAGCCAGTGTTGGGTATCAGCCTGTTTTTACACTGCTCTATGTAATTTAATTGAATATATTTATATGTTGTAATTTTAAATCAGCTAGTGATAATTAATTGAGACACCAACAAGAAGGATCTGCTTGCTAAAATCAAAATCAATAATAACAAGGAAGCCTTGATAAGCTGGCTCCAAATAAGATTGGAAGGCTGAATCAGAGATTGTCCATAAGGTTGCCAACTCAATTTGTTCATAATGCAAGAAGTTTTGTCATATGACCTTCCACCTCCAACTGCCCCACTTGGTCAAACAGCCAATTTCCCTCATTGTCCAGCATTTTTATTGCTAACAAATGAACATGTTAAAAGCAAGTTACAAAGGTCAGCCAATTTTATTTAAATATACCTGTGATTTTTTTTCCCCAGGGAGAAAGAGAGATGAATCTCTTAATTGCTGGGGACTCAAGTTATATGGGATCTGACTATTAAATGGTTGACATTAGATAGATCAGATTTCATATTTCACGTTTGCCCACTAGTACAAGACTCGACACTATACTGCTTGTGTTCTGGGCTCTTTGGTGCTAACATTTACAATGCATTATATTTTATTTCGCAGCTGTTTATTTTGGAATACTTGAATTGCACATTGGTGGTTACAGTGCATGTGAGGAAAAGCTACTAGCAAAAAAAACAGAAGAAATTTTTTAAAAACGAAATCTCACCCAATATGGGTGTAGTTGAATGATGTCAAAATCTTCAGGAGATGCAGTACAGCAGCAATGTCTGAGAGCAGTAACCATTTGGAGCAGGACAGAAGACAGAAAGTAACTGATAAACTTGCATCCATAGAGCACTTTTCACAATCTCAGAGCATTCCTAAATGCTCTGCAGTCAATAAAGTACTTCTGTTATAGTGTTGGAAATGCAACAGCCAATTTGTGCACTGTAAGCTCCCAAAATAATAATGTGATAATAATCACATTTTCTGTTATATTATCATTAACTGTGAGATGTACAGCACCCAAGAGAATAGCCCAGTTCTCCAAAACAGTGCCACTGCTTTGTGGTTACATAGTTGCCTTTCAAATGCATCTATCATATTTGCTTCGATATATCTAGGGGGGTCGGAAGGGGGGAGTTCATTCTCTGAGTAAAGTTTCTCCTGAATTGACTTTGTTGGATTTATTATTGACTGCGTTATGATTTTTGGGCCCAAGTTTGACATCATCTTTTGTCTATGCTCATCAACACCCTTCATAATTTTAAATACCTCAAAAGACCTTGACCTTGTCCTTTCTGAGAAATAGAACCCTAATCCAATCAGTCTTACCCCAGAGTCTTACCCTTTCAATGAGGAGGGTACAATCGCTACAGGTAACATCACTTGCACATTTCTCTCTCTTCCTCTCCCCTCACAGGAATGTAAGCAATAACCATGCATTAGACCATGCAGCAGGAATTAGGCATTTGACTCATGAAGAGATTGCAGATATGAACTCACTACATTAGCAACATAAACTTATACAGCATCTTTCACAATGAAATGTCTAAATGGGAATAGGATACCAATCAAAGGTTGCTGGAAAGGTAGAAAAAGTGATCAAATTTTTTCTGGATGGCCTCCACCTTCCACTGTTTGTAAACTCAACTTGTATAAAGTTTTGATGCTTGTTTCCTGACTTGCAACAATTCCTATTTACCCCTCTGTCCAGTAACATTTGCATCTGGCCTCTTGGCCATCTCCAGTTTCTATCACTCCACCATTGGTGGTTATGCCAGCAGCTACCTTTGCCTAAGCTTTGAAATTCCTTATCAAACAGCTCCATCTCTCCTTTCTCTCTGATATCTCTGAGACCATCCTTTTGGTTACCTATTTTCTCAGGTATTTTGCTGTCAAATTCTGTTCCTGTAAAGCTTGTTGGGGCATGACATTATATTAAAGATGTTGTATAAATACAAGTTGTTGTTGTTCATAGGTTCATAAGTTCACAAGATATAGGAGCAGAATTAGGCCATTTGGCTATTCAATCATGGTTGACATTCTCCTCATCCCCATTTTCATGCCTTCTCCCCATAAACCTTCAACTTATTATTAAAAATCTCTGTAACACATCCTTAAATTTATTCACTATCCTAGCATCCACTGCACTTTGGAGTATCAAATTCCACAAATTCACAACCCTTTGGGAGAAGTAGTTTCTCCTCAATTCTGTTTTAAATTTGCTATCCCTTATCCTAAGATTATGACCTCTCATCCCAGAATGCCCCATAAAAGGAAGCATGCACTCTATGTATACTTTATCCATATCTTTTATCACCCTATAAATCTCAATTTGATTCTTTCTAAATTCTTCATTCTTCTAAATTCCAGAGAGTATAGGTCTAAAATGTTCAATCTCTCTTCATACAACAAAACCCTCATCTCTGGAATCAATCTACTAAAGTTCCTCTGACCTGCCTCCAGTGTCACAACAACTTTCCTCAAATAAGGGGACTAACACTTTGCACAATATTCCAGTGTGTGGCCTCACCAATGCCTTGTATAGTTGCAACAATACTTCCTTACCTTTACAATCTGTTCCTTTAGCTATAAATGCCAATATTCCATTTGCTTTCTTTATTCTCTCCTGTACCTATATCTAGTTTTCTGTGACTCATGAATGAGGACACTAGATCCCTCTGCGCCAAAGCACTCCAAAGTCTCTCCTCATTTAGATAATAAATCACCTTCCCATTTTTCCAACTAAAGTCCATGACCTCATACTTATCCACATTAAGTTTCATCTGCCACATGTTGGCCCACTTTTCTAACCTAGCTTTTTGCATTTGTAAGGTTCTTATTTCCTCATTGCCTATTTTTGTGTCATCTGCAAATTTGGCTAGAGAGTCTTCTATATCCGTATCTAAGCCAATAATGTAGATTGGAAATAGCTGGGCCCAAGAAATAGATCTTGTGGCACACCACTAATTACTTTTTGCCATCCTGAAAAAAAAAATTATCCTTATTCTCTGTCTTCTGTCCATCAACCAGTCACCTATCCAAGATAACAATTTATCCCTAATCACATGATCTAATCTTATGGATTATCCTTTTGTGAGGCACCTCATCAAATGCATTCCAGAAATCCTGATAATATTGCATCTACAGAATTCCCATTAACCACTTTGTTTGTTACATCTTCAAAGATGATCAAACGTGATTTGCACTTCGTAAAACCATGCTGACTCTGATGGATAGTGTTTTGACTTTTCAAAGTGTCCTGCTTTTCTCTTGATAATTGATTCAAACACTTTCCCAACAAAGATGTTAAACTAATTGGTCTATAATTTTCCACATTTTGCCTCAGTCCCTTTTTGAATAAGGGCATTACACTAGCATTTTTTTAATACATTAGAATTTTTTCCATGTCCAGAGAATTTTGGAATGTTATAACCAATGGATCTTCACCGCCGCTTCTTTTAATACCCTAGGATGTAGATCATCAGTCCTGGGGTACTTGTCTGCCCTCAATCCCAATAGTTTGCTGAGTACCTTTACCGTATTGATATTGATTGTTCTAAGTTTTAACCTTTCTATTACATCTGACTTGTCTGTTTCTTTGGAATGGTACTAGAGTCCGTGAAAACTGAAGCAAAGTATTGATTTAGCATCTCTGCCATTTCAGTGTTCCCCATTACTAACTCTTTGGTTTCATTTTCCGAGGAACCAACATTCACCTTAGCGACTCCATTTGCTTTCATATACTTCCAGAAGCTTTTGCTATTCCTTTTTGATATTTTGCACGAGTTTTCTTTCATAATTTAGCAGAACTCTTTTTATTACTTTTTTAATATCTCTTTGTTTATGTTTGAAAATTTTCCAATCTCCAAACCTGCCACTGGCCTTTGCAATATGATATATCTTAGTTTTTGTCTTTATATTGTCGGACTTATTATTGACTGTGCTATAATTTTTGGACCCAAGTTTTGGTATCTCCTTTTTCGACCTTCATCAAAACCCTTAATAATTGTTGTACAAGGCATGCTTGTCTTTATCGGTCAGGGCACTGAGTATAAAAATTGGCAGTTCATGCTGCAGTATAGAGAATGTTAGTTGAGCCTCAATTAGAATATTGTGTACAATTCTGGTCATCACACTACTAGCTGGATGTGGATGCTTTGGAGAGGGTACAGAGAAGGTTTACCAGAATGTTGCCTGGTCTGAAGAGTATTAGTTGGATAAACTTGATTTGATCTCACTGGAATGATGGAGGTTGAGGTATGACCTGACAAAGGTTTACAAGATTATGAGTGGCATGGACTGAGTGGGACAATCAGATGCTCTTTCCTAGGATAGAAGCGTCAAATGCTAGGAGACATAAGTTTAAGGTGCGTGGGGAAAAGTTTTCAGGAGATGGGCAAGGCAAGTTTTTTTTTATATAGAGGGTGGTGAATGTCTGGAATGCACTGCTCAGGAAGGTGGTCGGAGCAGATACTATAGCAGCATTTAAGAGGATTGGACAAAATCATGAATAGGATGGGAATGGAAGGATATGGACTCCGTAAATGCATACAATTTTAGTTTTAGGCAGGCATCATGATTGGCACAGGCTTGGAGGGCTGAAGGGCCTGCTCCTATGCTGTATTTTTCTTTGTTGTTTGTAGAAGTAACACTTGACAGTGTCCCACATGCATTGTGCAACTCACACTTGTACATGATAGTCTCAAAATTGAACTTTTCAAATTTTTTAAAAATAAGACAAATCATTTCCTAGGGATCCCCTGACCTTACTGGTCAGAGACAAGTATTTAGCAGCAATTGTCTTCTGACAGAAATACAACTTGATGATTAACCTCTGCTTGACCTTGGAGCATATCTATTTATGGTCACTTAAAGAGAACAGATCAGATTACATATAGCCTCACCTTCATAGTCAATTGCAACTATAGAACAGCTTCTGCGCAATCTGTGAACAACAGCTTATTTAAAAAATATTATTCATGATTTGCCACCATGAATACAAAACGTTAATATAATTCAAACAATAATATTGTATAACCTCCTGCAGATTCCTTTTAATATCCAATCTACTGGAATCCAGCATTCAGTTTAAGTTCACGAGAAAAGATATGGCATGTTTTAAAAATGCATCACTCTTTCTGAACTAAACGTGTTTGGAGTGAAATGGCCACAATGAACTCATCAGAAATGCAGTCTTTAAATTCTTCAGGGCTGCTTGTAGTAGCATTCTTTTCGTGAGAATCTGAATACAATTCATGTCCTTTCCAAGTACTTCATGGCCTGAGAATCACTGTCAAACTTGGGGATAACACCATATATCATCTTTGGAACCTAATGTCAGTCTCTCAACGTGCCTTTAAATGGTGCCCCTGCTGCCAGATGATTTATTGAGCAGTGCTGCCGAGCTCTTGGACCTTTAGGAGATTGCAGCAGCATTTCCTCAGGCTTGAGGGTTTCCTGGGATGTTATGATTGAAGCAGACAAGTTTCAATTGCTGCAGTTTTGTTACGCCTGGTAAACATTTGGGACTGGAAATTGGGTCTGGCCTGTTTTCATTATACAGCAGCCAGCCGACAACATACATCTGAGGCCAGCCTAAACCACGGGCTTCACCAACACTTAATGTGAACTGCCAACAACTATAATGCTTCCGTTTTACACTGCTGGATATCAAGTCGCCTTGCACTTGGGGAGGGGGTGGGGGGGCAGGGAGGTGAGAGCAGTGAAGGACAGCAACAGGGTTTGGGTTGTCTGTTGATTGAGAGATATGGAGATAATGAGGACTAAGGAGTTGGGACGACACTCCTGTTCTTCTGAATTCACATTTGTAAATATTAGTTTGTAAATGTAAGTGAGCATAGTAGGCCCAGGCATTTTCTATACTTAATCCAAATCAACTTTAGTGAGTGGAGCACCCTACACAAGGAATCTTTGCTTTAACAGCCACATGATCACTTTTACCAATATGTAATTGTCTGTAATTTAGGTACAAATTGGGCACGGGACATTACACTATTAAACTGGCCCATTTCTGACCTAGAATACATGCACAATGGGTCACCTTTCACCGAGATGCAATTGGGCCATCCGCTGTGGTGAGAAATTACTGAGCAAAAATCAATCAACAAATAGATCGACACAGTGTTTCTCATGAAGCTATTCCAGCTGAACAGTCAATTCACTACAGCCAGATGTTTCCAGTGGCAGCTCAAAGCCAGACCAAGAAATACAAATCTTATGCAAACACAGAAGTCACTTGCCAATGGGCGAGGGTATTTCTTTCTGTTCCAACATCGAGGCTAATGTTCTGGGTACATGGTTTAGCTGATGGCATTTAAATTCAATTCATACATCTGGAGTTCAAAGCTAATCTTAGTAATGGTGACCATGATAACAATCATTGATTGTTGTAAAAACCCATGTTCTTTAGGGAGAGAAATCTGCCATTCTTACCTAGTCTGGCCTATTGTGACTCTGGACTCCAGACCTAGAGCAATGTGGTTGACTTTTAACTGCCCTCTGCAATGGCCTAGTGAACCGCTCAGTACAAAAGAATTTAGGAAAGGGCAACAAATGCTAGCCTTGCCAGCGAAGCTCACATCCCATGAAAAAAATTATCTGGTCTGTAATTGTATTGGGAGCTTGTTGTGCAAATGATAAAAGTGACTACCTCCAAAGTAAGTCATTTGCTATAAAACTCCTTTGGTACACTTTTGGAAGTAGAAGTGCAAGTTCTTCCATTTCTTGGGGTGGTCCCACATTGCTACAGAGCAGAACACTTGCTGCATTTACAGGTCAGAGCTCAGGAACTTTGACTTACACAGAGCATGGGATCCACAGAATCACAGAATTGTAACAGAACAGAAAGTGGCCATTTGGCCCATCATGCCTGTACCAGTTCTCTAAAGGAGCAGCTCACCCAGAATCATTCCCTTGGCTGCTCCCTGTAACCCTGCCACGTTCTTCCTTTTCAGATCACAATATAATTTGTTTCTAACTGTTTCTGTTGAAGATGTTGAAGTTCCTTTCTAACTGTTTCTATAGCTATGCTTACTTCCAACAATGAGTATTAGCCTGAACTTCAGAAGGATATCATTGCGACATCTTCTCACCTCCTCCCCTGTACCACCCCCAACCCACTTCCCCAACACAGGCTTTATTTTGACCGAAGTCAGATGACCAACATTGTACCAAATTAGTGTCAATCCTCTGCTGTGCTCTGGTGGCTCTGTGCTCTGATAAATCGGTTGGACTTAAACCTGGTGTTGTCAAACTTCTCACTGTGTTTACCCCAGTCCAACGCTGGCATCTCTACATCTCTGATGGCTGCACAGGCATGCAGACTCTCATCCTATCTGACTGGGTTCTGTCTGAATCCAGGTACATTTTCTAATTCCCACTAAATGAGACCAATTCTAAATTTGTGCAATAATTCAAATGGGTAATCGCAGCTTGAAGTCAATGGAAATAAGGAGAGAGATACAAAATGGCTTGATGGCTCGTTACCCCTCACTTTCCCTTACTGCGGAGAGTCAGGATAAACCCCAAAGTGCTTGAAGTTCTCAATAAACTCTGACCTCTGATTGGCTGAAAACCAGATCCAAGAGAATTGTTTTGCCAATGGATTGCCAGAACATGAAAGGCTGGCCTGTCTGCATCAATAAGGTCACAAATACCCCTGACTTTCTTTTTCCTGAGTCCGGCTCAAAGTAGACAATGAAAGAACCTGTCACTGGTTCAGGAAGCTTATTGTCGGTGACCTCCGGCACTCAGAAAGAATCAAGAGTGATGGGATTTGAAAACTTTCAACCTTGCTTTCAAACGCCTCCATGGCCTCAGCTCTCTTCTGTGCCTAATGCCAGCCCTGCAACCCTCTGAGATCTCTTTGTTCCTCCAATTCTGGCCCCTTGTTCATTCCTGATCTTCATTTGTCTGCCATTTCCTTCAGCTGCCAAAGTGTTAAGTTCTGCAATCCCCCTCCAGTCTACAGCTCTACCTTCCCAGCTCTATCTCCTTCTTATAAATTACTTCCTCAAACCTACCTCTTTGATCCAGCTTTTGATCACCGATCCCAATATGTGATCCAGTGTGAAAGATTTGTTTAGTAATGCTTCTTGGGACATTTTACCCTATTGGAGGGAATGTATAAATGCAAGTTGTCATTGTTGTTGTTAAAGCCAGCAAGGGAAGGACAGGTTTAAGACAGCCCTGGTTTCCTTTCTTGGGTTGCGCATGAGGATTCCGTTTACACCAAAGATGTGGTCTGACAGGTATTGGAGGGGCAGTCATTTTATGAGAGCATTACTTTTCTTTTCATTGACACTATCAGAAGCAGAGAAGGTGTTTTTACTGCCTTCAAGGCTCTCATGTAAAGCAGCTTTCACTCCACACACATTTCATTCATCACACTGAAAATCTCCTAAGCAGGGATTAAAATGAGAGAGCATGAACAGGTAAAGCCCCAACTACTGCGTATTTTAATAACTTGTCAAGGATGGAATTTAATATTCCAGCTCTGTGATTCATTGGCACTTTGAATTTTTTAAAAGAATATAAAAAGCATTTTAGCCACGCCTGAGCGCAGCCTGGGAGCAAAGTACCAAGGATCTGTGTAGTGCTCGGCTGCAGTTACATCAGCAGCCTGCCATATACATGTAATATCTAATACAAATTGTGTATTGATATTTCCTAATATGAGCAGTGTCAATGCACAGTGAAAGTGGGAATTTAAATCTCTCCCACAAGTTGTTAAAATATCTACCACATTCGGAGTGGCGGCTAAGATAGTTCTACTGGCTACACATGCGCTGAAGATAAGTGAATCTAGTGCAATAGGCAATTTGGACAGTTCTTTTTTGCAGCAAAAGAATGATCACTGTATGTGGCGAAAACTGGCAGTACACAAAATAAGAGACCTTAAGGTGCTCTCCAAAAGGAAATCAGCATGTGGCTGACCTATGATAAGATTAGCAATTATTTGCACATGGGCAAAGAGTGGTGATCAGACAGGAGGAAGAGAAAGGGGAACTGTTGGACAAATGAGTAAACTGGTCTGCGTAAGTGGGTGGATGGGAGTGGAGGTTGGGGGGTACCGTCTGCAGTGCTCTATCTGAATCTGAAACAGAGGCCGGCATTCTCTGACCCTGTCCTCTGCTGGGATTCTCCAGTCCCAAATCAGTGAATGGGGATTTGGTCAAGTGCCAAATCTCCATTCTCACTGGCAGCGATAGGGGGACTTGCGAGATTGGTGAATTCCAGCCAGACTTACAGATTTACTACACGCAGAGTCCCATTACTAAAACTGAGGGAAGTCTTTTAACTTCTGCAGCAGAGTATAACATAAAAACACAAGCAGTGAATTTTACTTTTTTAAAAAAAAATCAAACAATAGTAATCCCTGATGCTCCAGATAATGTCTAGTTGCTCTGGCTGATCACAGCTTTTATGATGTGGAGATACTGGCGTTGGACTGGGTAAGTACTATAAGAAGTCTCACAACACCAGGTTAAAGTCCAACAAGTTTATTTGGTGGTAAACACCACTAGCTTTCAGGGCTTTTCCCCTTTGTCAGGTAAGTGCCTGACGAAGGGGGAAAAGCTCCGAAAGCTAGTGGCGTTTGCTACCAAATAAACCTGTTGGACTTTAACTTGATGTTGTGAGACTTCTTACACAGTTTTTAGCCTCATCCTCATGGTCATCTTGTGACTATTGGTAGTCAATGCAATGCAAGCACAGCAATCCAGATTGGTTGCCTTTAGCCCAAAGGCAAACAAATGCCACCCATAAAAATGGCACCAGCTCCATGGCGGCCACATGTCAGAATATCCTGTAAAATCTAGGCTGCTGCCACTGGAAAACAAATACTTTCACTGAACATTTCACTTTCACTTGACATGAAGCTAGGGCTGCCTTTTGCTCACTAAATGTTCCGTCTTAAGGTCCAAGGAAGTCACAGTAAAATAAAATTCTTTGCCTTTTGCAAGGAATTTGATTCACGCTTGTACACCAGCTGAAAATAATACCTAGCTTTTTCCTGCTTATGCATGAAAGCGCCACAGCAATGAACAAGGCACCAAGATAGCTTTCTAGTTGAAGTGTTGGCAGTATTGATCGCAGTTGCATAACCCCCAAATCCCAAACCAATCTGAATTTACAGAGAACAGGTTTTCCATTAATTGCCCCTGTTTATAATCTGACAAATTTCTAGAAAATATCAAGACTTAAGGTAATTGGCAAAACAGCTAGAGGCAAGATGAGGGGAATTGTTTTTCTTAAGCATTGAATTGCTCTGATCTGGAATGCAGTGCCGGAAAGGCTATTGGAAGCAGCTTCAATAATGACTTGCACAAGGGAATTGGGTAAATACTTGAAGAGCAGGGAATTTGCAGCGCTTTGGAGAAAGAACAAGGAAAGTGGATTCGGTCTTTTCAAAATGCTGTCGCAGGTAAGATAATTTACTACTATTCCATGATTCAATGACCCATTATTGGTATTTTTAAAATGTATTTGTTCATGGGATGTGGGCATCGCTGGCTAGTGCAGCATTTATTGCCCCATCCTTAATTGTTCCTGAGAAGGTGAGGGGGAGATACCTTTTTGAATCATTCACTTGATGTAGATGTACCACAGTGCTGTAAAGAAAGGAATTCCTAGATTTTGACCCAGCAAAAGTGCATGGAGTTTATTCAATGGGGTTTACCTGGTGTTTATTCAATGGAGCTTACATGAGGTTTATTGAATGGGGATAATTTGAGGGCGTTTTCTCGAGGGCGTTTACTTGATGGGATTCTCATGGGGTTTATTCAATTGAGGTCATTCAAAGAACAAAGAAAATTACAGTACAAGAACAGGCCCTTCAGCCCTCCAAGCCTGCACCGGGCATGCTGCCCAACTGAATAAAAACCCCCTACCCTTCCAGGGACCATATTCCTCCATTCCCATCCTGTTCATGTAGTTGTTAAGATGCCTCTTAAAAGTCACTTCATGTCGGTTTCCACTACCTCACCTGCAGTGAGTTCCAGGCACCCATCAGCTTCTGCGTAAAGAATTTGCCTTGTATATCTCCTTTTAATCTTGCCCATCGCATCTTAAAGTTATGCCCCTTAGTAACTGACTCTTCCACTCTGGGAAAAAGCTTCTGACTGTCCCCTCTGTCCATACCTGTCATAATCTTGTAGACTTCTATCAGGCGCTTCTCAACCTCTGTCGTTCCAGTGAAAACAAACCAAGTTTCTCCAACCTCTCCTTATGGCTAATGCCCTCCATACGGGCAACATCCTGGTAAATCTTTTCTGTATCCTCTCCAAAACCTCCACATCCTTCTGGTAGTGTGGTGACCAGAATTGAACACTATGGGCCTGATTTTACCATTGTGGGCACGTAAACATGATGAAGTTGGGTGTGAGGCTATTAACATGATCCATGCCCATGTCTGCACAGATGGCCATTTACCGAGAACCAGGAATGGCCACTATCTGATTCACGCCCAAAACCAGCACAACAACGATTTAAACGATTTGCATGCATTTTAATTGAATTAATGAACTGCCCGCCAACTTTATCAGCATTTCCCCCTTTACCACCGCGTTCGCCAATTCAGAATTGTGCCGAAATGGATATGCTGTATAAAAGTCTGTTTTGAGCACTCCAGCTGCTGAAGAGGTGAGTTCAGACATTCCAGCTGCTTTCTGACTCAGATCAATGATGGGGCGGTGGGGGAAACAGGGAGGAGGAAGGTGGATCAAATCATTCTTTGATGGGGGGGTGAGGGGCAGGCAGGTCAGATCATTCTCTGGTGAGGGGAAGGGAGGAGGGAGGTCTGATTTTATCAATTTGGAGGTGGGTGTGATGTATCTCTGGTGAGGGGGTTTGGGGGGTGAGGGGGTTTGGGGGGGGGGGGGGAGGAGTTGGAGGGAGGCCCGATCACTCACTGGTGGGGTGGAGAGGGACAAAGCACAGATGGATCTCTGGTGGGTGGGAGGTGGGAAGAGGCAGGGGGGTCTGCTGCCATTCTGTAGGCAATCAGTTGGGGGAGGGCAAAGGGTCCAATCAGTCTGGGTAGCAGAGGGATGGGTAGATAAGAGGGACAGTGATGTCTCTAGGGGCCATTGCTCCCACTTTTCGCTCCCAGGTTGCTTTCTCTGCTTTCTGCACCCAGGAGCAATCTGACACGGGCATGGTTTTTCAAATTTTTTTCTAACTGCGCGTGTGCAGTTCAGAGCTCTGATCATTTCAGGCGCGATAAGCCCAGTCCACAACACGAATGGGACTCATGATTTTTTTTCAGGCTAAGTAAGTATTGAGACGCCTGAAAGAAGAATTCCAAGTCAGATCTGAATTGCACCCAGATTCAGCACTTAGAATGAAAGTGGTAAAAATCAGGCCCATATTCCAAGCACAGCCAAATAAAGGTTCTATAAAGCTGCAATATGACTTGCCAATTTTTAAACTCAGTGCCCCGGCCGACGAAGGCAAGCGTGCCATATGCCTTCTTGGCTATCTTCTCCGCCTGCGTTGCCACTTTCTGTACACCCAGATCCCTCTGCCTATCAATGCTTTTAAGGGTTCTTCCATTTACGGTTTATTTCCTATCTGTATTAGACATTTCAAAATGCATTACCTCACATTTGTCCAGATTAAACTCCATCTGCCATTCCTCCACTCAAGTCTCCAACTGATCGATATCCTGCTCTATTCTCTATAGGGTTTATTTATAGAACATAGAACATTACAGCACAGAACAGGCCCTTCGGCCTTCGATGTTGTGCCGACCAAAATAAAAAGCAATGCCCCTCCAAACTAAACCATTCCCTTCTCTTCCATATACTTATCAATTAACCTCTTAAACGCCACCAAACTTGGCGCATCTACAACAGCTGCAGGCAGGGCATTCCACTCCCTAATCACTCTTTGAGTAAAGAACCTACCTCTGATATCCGTCCTATAACTCATACCCCTTAATTTAAAGCTGTGTCCCCTCGTGCTAGCTTTCTCCATCCTAGGAAAAAGGCTATCACTGTCCACCCTATCTAAACCTCTAATCATCTTATATGCTTCAATAAGATCCCCTCTTAGCCGCCTCCTTTCTAACGAAAACAACCTCAAATCCTTCAACCTCTCTTCATAAGACCTGCCCTCCATACCAGGCAACATCCTGGTAAACCTCCTCTGTACCCTCTCCAATGCCTCCACATCTTTCTTATAATGTGGGGACCAGAACTGCACACAATACTCCAAGTGCGGCCGCACTAGAGTTTTGTACAGTTGCAACATGACGTTGCGGCTCCGAAATTCAATCCCCCTACCAATAAAAGCTAAGACTCCATATGCCTTCTTAACAACTTTATCCACTTGACTGCCTACTTTCAGGGATCTATTGACACATACACCAAGAGCCTTCTGTTCCTCAACACTATTAAGAGCCCTACCATTAGCCCTATACTCTAAACATTTATTGTTCCTGCCAAAGTGCATTACCTCACACTTTTCCACATTAAACTCCATTTGCCACCTCTCGGCCCAGCTCTGCAACTTGTCCAAGTTCCTCTGCAAACTATAACACCCCTCTTCACTATCTCCCACTCCACCGACTTTAGTGTCATCTGCAAATTTACTAATCCATCCTTCAATACCCTCATCCAGATCATTTATAAAAATTACAAACAGCAGGGGCCCCAAAACAGACCCCTGAGGTACACCACTTGTAACCGAACTCCACGATGAATATCTCCCATCAACCACCACCCTCTGTCTTCTATCTGCCAGCCAATTCCTAATCCACTTAGCTAAATCACCCTCTATTCCACACATCTGCATTTTCTGTAGAAGTCTTCCATGGGCCACCTTATCAAACGCCTTACTAAAGTCCATATATACTACATCAACCGCCTTACCCCCATCCACCTCTCTGGTCACTTTCTCAAAAAACTCAATGAGGTTAGTAAGGCAGGACCTACCCTTCACGAAACCATGCTGACTATCCCCAATCAATTCATTTCTCTCTAAATAACTATAAATCCTATCCCTAATAATTCTCTCCAATACCTTGCCCACAACAGAAGTAAGATGGGAATAACATGGGGTTTAATCTTTTTTTCATTTATTTTTGTCACAAGTAGGCTTAAGTAACACTGCAATGAAGTTACTGTGAAAATCCCCAAATCACCACACTCTGGCGTCTGTTCGGGTATACCAAGAAAGAATTTAGCATGGCCAATGCACCTAACATTTGATGGTATCCTGAGAGCTTGAATCAAAGTTGACTTATTTTTATCTCAAGTAGACTTACATTAACATTGCAATGAAGTTACTGTGAAAATCCCCTAGTCTCCGGTGCCTGCTCAGGCACAGAGGAGAATTTAGCATGGCCAATGAGCCTAACCACATGTGTTTCAGATTGTGGTAGGAAATTGGAGTACTCAAAGGAAACTCACATAGCCAGAGGGAAAACACAGCCCCAAACCAGGAATCAAATCTGGGTCCATGATGCTGTGAAGCGGCAATGCTAACTACTGTGCCATTGTGCTGCCCCATCTGGGATTCAAATGGGGTTTAAATGGGTTATATCTATGGGATTCATTCAAAAAAAAATACAACGCAGGAACAGACCCTTTGGCTCTCCAAGCCTGTGCCAATTCTATGGGATTTGCATGAAAGTTTATTCAATGGTGTTTACATAGGGTTTAATCTATATACTATCACTGTGATTTTTTTGACTTTTTCAGATTATTTTTGTTTATACTCTAAGCTCAAGTTTATCTTCTTACACATACTTAACTTACAGTCCACCTCCTGGAAATTATATCGATATCCCAATGTTGTAAAGTAGCAAATTGACCTCCATTTAATGTAACTTAAAGAAATGAGTCTTTCCATTTAATTGATGTATAAGGTTCAGGAAGGCACTAATCCTTTAATCAGCAGAGATTTCACACATGGAACCATTAAAAGTAAATATATACAAAGATCAAAAAATTCAATCAGAAAGCTTTCAGTGCAATTACATTCCCCAGTATGTTTACTTACAGAATGTATTGGACTGGTTTCATTTAACATCTCTGTCTTACTATATAGAGCAGTATTGTTCTATCTTGTGCAGAATTTGAATTGTCATCAATGAAGAATCCTGCTTTAAGTATAAAACACAATCTACCAAAGCTGACTACTTGGCAACTGTGATCATTCTCTGGGTGTAATTGTCTTAGAACTAAGTGAGGAAAATGGCATTGAGTTTGCTAAAGGCAATGGTGGCTTTTTTTTGGAAATTACAGTTTCAATGATCAGAGTGCCAAGTTTAAAAGCTGGCCTTGCACACATCTAGCATTCTTCAAGTCCAAGAAAGTTGCTGGGAAGTCATGACTGCCAGATTCAAGGGAACACCCAGCACTCAAATTTACAGAAGCCTCCCTCAAGCACCTTCTGGCACAGTGAAGACCTGCCACAATACACTGTATCCACGCCCTAGGTGAAGACCTGCAACCAAGGTCAACAATCCAGCATGGGAATAGTGACAGTGCTTTTCAGTGCCAATGCCCTGCAGAAAAGGACAGCCATCCAATGTAGGAAGAGAATGAATAATTTCCTCCATTCTGCCAGGGTAATTCACTTCCCATTATACTCACTCACTCAGTCCCATTACACATCTACAGAGATCTCACTCAACACCAGCTCAATAGATACCATTACTATCTCTTCCACTCATGATTCCAAGCATTTCAATTGAGTTCAAGCGTAACAGTCTTAGCTGCAATTGAGTGTTCATTTTTGACATGTTCTTCCCTTTTCCTTGTCTTTGTCATCATCCCACCCCTATATGTACAACCCTCTCCATGATTGCATGGCACTTTGAGTCTCTGCTGAATTTCCCCCTCAACCACATTGAAGACTATTCCTTGGGCTTTCCTTCCCTCCCTTTACCACTGCACTGATGTCTGCCCTGGCACCACACGGCAGCCAAAAAAGAAGCCGAGAACCTGCTGTGCAGACATGATTGTGACCTCATGTCTGACCATCAAAGACATGGAGTGACTCTGCGGATGCAGCGCCAACTTGAGTGCATTTGCCTATAATTTCCCCACAGGATTCTGCTCACCAGGTGCATGGATCTTGAAACTAGTCATAAATCGCACCATTCTGGTGTCACACTTTTGTGGATATTTACTTTTACTTGGCTATGATTCTGGTGCCTGGGCCTGATAATGATATGCTAATGCATTATAATAACATTCCTGAAATTGGATTACGGGAAACATGTTCCATCACTGAGGGTGGGGTAGGAAACAATCATGTCATGCAATTTTGTCACTGCAAAATGCATCGAGGGACTTTTCATAGTATTCTCCATTCATGTTGTCAAACCCGCCCACCATGAACAGCAGTGGAAAAGCCCAGCCTCTGTTTTCGCAAGATATTTAAGTGCTGCACTGTCAAAGGTACTGATTTTCAGCTGAGATGTTAAACCTCAGCAATTGCTAAATAATCTGCTAACTCAGCCAGCAGTTATTTGTCCAGCTCTGAGGGCATCGATGATATTTATGGCTTGAGTTGAGATTTGGATCTGCATTACCCCTCCTAAAAAGCAAAATGAACTGCAAAGAATCTTAAAAATAAAGAAAAAAAATACTGACAATACATAGCAAACAAGAGTATCTAAAGATACTCAGAATTGGGTTTCAAGAAGTTCCACCCAGAAATATTAACCTGGTTCATTCACTGACAGTTGTGCTATGTTTTTCTAGCATTTTCCCTAACTAGGTTGAAAAAAAACCTCAGGATGTCTACAAGTACTTCACAGCAATTAAGTACTTTTTACAGCACACTGTGAGTACCAACATCACATGAGCTGCAATGTTCAAGAGAAATACAACATTATGAGAGGCACAAAAAGGATAGATTATAAAAATCTTTATTCATGGCAGAGGAATCTAGTACCAAAGGGCTTAGGTTTAAGGTGAAGAGTAAGTGATTTCGAAGGGATCTGAGGAAGAAAATATCTCATCCAGAGAGTGGTGGAAATATAGAACGTTCTGCCTGGAGGCAGGTACTCTCACAACATTTTAGAAGCATCCGGGTAAGCACTTAAATCATCAAGGCATAGTAGGCAATGGATCAAGTACTGGTATTAGTGCACATTTGTATTTGATAGTTAGCATAGGCATGGTGGACAGAAGGGCCAGTTTCTGTGATGCATGACCCTTAGTCACCATTATCTCCTCTAGGTCAGCTAGGGATGGGGAATAAATGCTGGTCTTGCCAGCGACATCCCTTCAACTCATCAGGAAGTTAAAAAAAACCTCCAGACTTAGAGTTGAGCGGACAGGCCTCCCTGTTAGTGCAAATTTCTGGGTACTGGCCACCAATGCTGTGTACAGTGACCCTATGCTTGCCCCCATAACAGAACAAGCTCAGCAACTTAAACAGTCAGCTGGGGCAAGCCTTACTCTAATACTTTCATAGTAAGAAGTCTCACAACACCAGGTTAAAGTTCAACAGGTTTATTTGGTAGCAAAAACCACTAGCTTTTGGAGCATTGTCCCTTCATCAGGCGAATGGGAGTTCTATTCATAAACAGGACATATAAAATCACAAACTTGTTTTACAAAATAATGCTTGGAATACAAGTCTTTACAGGAAATCAAGTCTTAAAAGTACAGATGACATGAGTGGAGAGAGCATTAACCATCAATTAAGGAGATGTGCATTGGCTCCGACAGAATAGTTAATGAGATTTTGCAAGCTCTGGCAAGTTGTGGGTGTTACAAATAGTGTGGCATGAGCCCAAGATCATGGTTGAGGCCGTTCTCATGCATGCGGAACTTGGCTATCGACCTTTGCTCAGCGACTTGCCTGGGCTTGCAAAATCTCACTAACTGTGATCTCTTTAACCGATGCTTAATGCTATCTTCACTCATATTGTCTGTACCTTTAAGACTTGATTACCTGTAAAGACTCGCATTCCAACCATTATTTTGTAAATTGAGTGTGTACCTTTATATGCCTTGTTTGTGAATAGAACTCCCACTCACCTGACGAAGGGGCAACCCTCCAAAAGCTAGTGGCTTTTGCTACTAAATAAACCTGTTGGATTTTAACCTGATGTTGTGAGACATCTTACTATGAAATGCTGAGCCACGACTGAACTTAATATAGGTTGTGGTGTGTTCATTCCATGCTAGAAACAGATTACACATTATATTGGTTTGCAGTTGCCCAAAGAACCTGTCTGAAAGAGGCAATAGCTCTTGCCTGTGTAAATAGTGGTCTTACTCTTATTTTAGCATAACAGGTTGTTGGGGATTGGTTGTGACTTATTGCAACACACGTATCCGAGGTATCCTTGATGATCACCTACATAGCAGTCATTTCTTAGCAAAATTCATGGTTCGTATCCTGTCTTGTCCCTTTACTCTCTAAATGCTCAACTCCTCATTACTCTTGCTTTCTGACCTCGGGACTGGAAACAGGCCTGAAGCCTGAACTTGGGGGCAAGGTAAATTGAATAAATAACTTAATGTTGCTATGGTAATAGTAAACAATCGCCTTGGGCCAGAACACAGAACTAAGTTTTTCTGTCAAGTTCATGAAGTTGTAATGAAACTGCTTTAGTCTTTCTGTTTCAGTTTAAAATAATTAACATGCAGACTTTTATGTACTTTTATGCCCTGCTGAATTCTGAAATTTATGATGGAATTTGTAATATAATTATTAACGAAACCATCAAAGCAGTACATCCAAAATAGTGTCTCTAATTAGCAACAGGAGAGCCAGCTACATCTAACAACTTACTGTTCTAGAGGGAATAGCTGCATCACAGTTCATGTTACATGCAGCCCTCCAACATTGTCCATGTAATCATTCTTCACACAGGGTACAATCTAATGAATCAGTAAGCTACTTGGGGTTGTCAATGCTCTAGGCTTGCCCTGGGGCTTTCAGGAATTGAAGACCCATTGTGACCACAATTAACTCTTCGGAGTAAAATCACAACGGTGTTTTGAAAATTGTCTGTCTGTTTTTCAGAAGTTCATAAGTTTATAACTTATGAAAACAGAATTAGGCCATTTGGCCCGAGTCTGCTTTGTCATTCAATCATGGCTGACATGCTTCTCTTCACTTTATGCTCCCCCTGCTTTCCATTTCCTTTAGACACTTCTGTTTATAAGTTATAAAAATAACGGAGATGGGGCACAAAGATTTGTATCATCCAATTGATATGTTTATTTTGTAATTTGTTGGGGTGGTCATTGCAAAAGGAGTAAAGCCACACTGGGTGATTAATCAAGGGAGTGTGGAGGCTGAGACAATTGAAGGCGGAACGCCAAGTAAAAAGAAAGGTTACTTTTATAAAGCACATTTCACCAATGCCAGAGGTTTCCGATATATTAAAGCCATTGAAATACTTTTGAAGTGCAGTCACTGTTGTAAAGTTGGAAACACAGCAGCCAATATGAACACAGTGCAATCTGTTTCTTCTAATGATGTTGATTGAAAGATAAATATGGACCTAGACACCAGGGATAACCCCCTTCAATTCTTCAAAATAGTGCTATAGAATCTTGTCCATCCAGCCAAAAAAGCAGGTGGGGCCTCAGTTTAGTGGCAAACCTGGCACCTCTGACATTGCAGCACTCACCCAGTTCTATACATTGGTCTTGATTTTTGTTTTCAAACTCTGGGGTTAGAATCAAACTTAGAATCTTGTGCCTTAAAGAAAAGAATACTATTGACTGAGCTGTAGCTGACACGATGATGAAGCTCCTTGGCTTATGTTCAGCTAGAGTTAACAACCCTAAAGCTCTCTGAGTTGATCGACCATGGCTAAGGCCAATTCTACACTCCTCCAACTCTCACACATACATAGCTCTCCAAATGGACATAACTGGGGGCACGTTTGCTGTGAGATTTTCCTTCCTTTAGCTAGCAGACACCAAGGCTCTCTACTGACCTTTCATCCTTTTTACAGACCCTAATCAACTGACTAGCTATAGTCAGAGCTTATTCTGGGCCCTTTTTTGTGTGTAGATTTGAGTACAACCATCTGTTTTAATCAATTGGATATCAGGAGAAGAGAACAACTGCAATTTTCCTGTCAAAAATTTGCCACTTTGAGAATAATTGCTCAGCCAAGTCTAAAAGCCAGCCAAAGTTGTTCAAATGCTACCGTTCAATATTTATCGAGAGAACTTCATATATATTTGAAAGGATCATGAGATAAGGGCAGGATTGTGGGATTAATGTCATTTTCTCATCTTGCAGATGCTGCCAGACCTGCTGAGATTTTCAGACATTTTCTGTTTTTCTTCAGATTCCAGCATCTGCAATACTTTTTTTTAAGAATTAGATAGCTCATAGTGCAGGTACATCAGACTGACTGTGGCCTTATTTGGTGTAGTTTGATTCAATTATTCCTTGCAAAAAAACCCTGAATTTTTCACATAGAGAAATTTCCTGTAAATTAAAGCAAAAACAGAAAATGCTGTACATACAAACAAAGCACGTTCTCTGTGTAGTGGATGACTCACCGTGGCTATAATTTCTCTCCACATACTTGTTCCACTAGACAAGGAAGCATGATAAAGTGGCAAAGAAGTACTCAGATAACAGGACATTCTGTGTCAAATCACAATTAGTTATGTTTCTAGGGGGTTCCTCATGTGCAAGTGTGCCATAGCACTTTGCAGTTTGGAGACAAGAAAAGCAGATGCAAGAGACGTACCGGGTTAACTAACATTTAATGCTCCTTTAATTCGTAACCAATTGAGCTACGAATACTGCCATTCACTGGGAATACATGTCACCTCGAGCATTTCATGCTGTAAGTTCGTGGATAAGCAACATTACAAACTTTGAAGCATCGGCATGTTTTTGAAGATCTGTTAATTATTGATTTTTTTTCTGTATTTAGCTACCAGTAAAAAAATCCTTCATTTGCATTCCAAAAATCTGCATCAGCATGCATAATGCTGTAATCCTGCCAAATATTAATTCTCTAATTAATTCAGTGATAATTAATAATTAATATTTGCTTTCAATTCATCTTAAAGGAATTGGAATTGCAGGCATCTTCCTTAATATTGGAATGAAATATCATTTTTTGAAGTACTGTTTTGCAATAGGAACTTATTAAGTAAACCTATTAACTCAATGTCTGGAAACAAAAACTTTATCCGCCACAAGTTATGGCCACGCTTATCTGCAGATAAGGGAAGAACTAGCTTTTCAATTAACCTTTTCCACAATAAACAGCTCCCCAAAGCAGATCAGAGCCAATTTTTAAGAGCTGCAACTGTTGTAATGCAAGAAACATAAAGCACAGCAAGATCCCACACTCAGCAACAAGATTTGTGAGCAGAAAATCTACTTTAATAATGCATGCTGAAGTGTAGCCAAACTGCCAGGGAGTACACCCTCAGTGCTTCACTGAAGAGTTAATCTAGATTTTGTGCTTGAGCCTCCGAGTTGGGATTTGGGCTTTCAATCCTCTTACTCAAGAGGTAAGTGTTCAATCTGCACACAGAGGCATAGCTGACACACACGTGTCTGAATCTTTGAGAGATGCTCTTGAAGAGTAAAGCTTTTACACCCAGCTAATGGATGGATCAGGAGTCTTCAGATGGAGTGGTTAGGATCTGGAAAGGGTCCTGGAGGCAGATTCGATCGAGGAAGGAGATGAGGATAATTGAAGATGAAAAGAATTTACAGGGCAGTGGGGAAAAGGCCAGGGAGTGGGACTAGGTGAATCACTCTTGCAGAGAACTGGCAAGGATACGATGAGCTGAATATCTCCTCCAGTGCTGTAGCTTTTCAATGATTCCATGATTCTATGACTTAACAAATTAATTTGCCAAACTAAAAGCTTATCAGAACATAAAGAAAACATTTTTTTCTACAGCAAATAATCCCATCTGAAAAATAGTGATTTGAACAAACCCAGTTACTGTATGCCAATAAACAATTTAACCATGTGCTAAAGCGTAGCTTTGGTCCCTGCTCCCGAAATCAAAACTGATTTCACAGCCATTGCTGTGAGCTGCCTGGGAGAAAGGTCACTGGGACATTGAGAAAAAGGATTCAATGTATCTTTGCTCCACTATTTTGAACACCTTTTATTAGTAATAAAGTTAATGATGATGGGAATAAGTGCTGTTTGACTGGATGAGTTGGGGGTAGGAGGTCGTGAGCTGCAGCCTCAGAAAAATATCCGACTAGAATTGGCATGTTGAGGTCCTGCGAGTTTAAATCTCACCGTGACAGTTGCAAGGAATTCCAATTCAATTAATTAATAAGTCTGGTATAAAATGCTGGTCTCATTAATAATGAAACTACCAAAATGTCTTGAAGATCTATCACCTTCACTAAATCCTGCAAGAGAAGCAATCTGTTGTCTTTACTGGGTCTGGTCTGTACATTATATGACTCCAGATCCATAGCAATGGCTCTTCCCTTACAAATGGCCCAGTAAGCTATTCAATTGCAACAAACCATTATGCAAATTATGTATGTGCCTATACCACACGGACTGTGGTGGTTCAAGAAGGTGGCTCATCAACTCTTTCTGAATCAGCAGGGCAGTGAATGCTGGCTTTGCCCAAAATGTTCTCACATCAAGAACGAATGTTTAAAACAAAAGGTGGTTAGCATTTGTTTAATTCATTCGTGGGATGTGATTTACTGCCTATGCCCAATTGCCCTTGAGTAGGTGTAGGTGAGCTGCCCTCTTGAACCATTGCAATTTATGTGTCAAATATGATAGAAATATGATAGTACACCACAACTCCTGTGACATACATCATGCATGGGAGCAGTTTGCAAACTCAGGATGGGGGTATAAGATGTTAGTCTTGCATCACAACAACTATGAGGAAAATCTTCAAAATAATTCTTCAGCAATCTTTCCAAAATGTGCGGGTGAATTGCAAACTTATTATTGATTGTACTGAATTAGAATGGTTGACTCTAGCTGAGTGCCTATGTTTCCTCACTGACATCATGCTTCTTTTGAGTCGCCAAATAAACTGAATTAATAAATTGAGGGATAAATTAAAAGGCAGCTCCTTAAAGGGAAACTGCATCAAAGTAAACAAAATCTCAAAGGCAACTTAAAACATTAAAACAAAATTTGATTGAAGGGGTTGATGATTGTCCCAGTCATGACAGTGTCCAGCAGTCATGGAAGACTTTGATCACACCAGCGGACACCCACTACAGGGATACCCGGCAGCAAACATAGTCACAGAGAGGGGCAGGCAGTCAAGACAGACAACCCATATGACCTATTAATGACCAGCTTGGCCAGGCCATTACTGCCTGCGTGTGTGCACTGCTCTTTCCATTTTTTATTCCCAGTATCAAACAGAATACTGAGTAAAACAAAATGGCTGTCATCTTGATTAGCTTTTCAATATGCATGGAATAAGTAAATCATGCTCACCAGAAATGTAAGTGTTTAAACCCATTTCTGCTGTTTGCTTTTAATATTTCATTAATTCCAGCTACATCCACAAGTGGTCTAATTAATAAAATAACAAAGTCGGCAGAAAACCTCTTTGAAAAGTGACCAAACTGCCGAATATTTATTCATCATCCTTTTCAGATCCTTTCTTAGTGTGTTAACCCTTTGCACTCGGAAGCAGAATTGATGGTTCAATAGCAAAACTGTAACCGAAAACCTAACACAAATCTGTAGATTATTTGGATTTGTGTGTGAATTTGCCATTTCAGTGCTATTCTCTATTTCTGATCATGAGACATCCATCAGCACTACACAGAACAATTTGTAAAGATAGATTTTAAGATGTTTTAAACGAGGCAGCTTGCCCTCTTTACTATTAGAGGATGTGGCCATATGGTGGTTATGTTGCCATCCTAATAATTTTACATACAAGAATTCTTCTCACTTGAACTCTATTTCACAAATAAAAAGTTGGTACCACAAAGCTGCCAAATTATTCTAAAAACACTCACTAATATGCTTCAGGGAAGGATATCCTGTCTATCTTTGCCTAATATATCATTCCAGTTCTACACTGCTACGTTTGAGTCTAAACTAACCTCTGAAGTAGCCTCAAAAACCGTTGAGTTACGTGAAAGAAAACAGATGCTTGATAAGAAGGCCCAGCTCCAGAAGCTTCTCAGAATAATCAGGACTGGGCCACATTACAAAAGTGAATTTTTAAAAAAATTGATGAAATGATAATGATCTAAGGCACATCTATCAAGCCATATCCCATCCCATAACCTCCTAGTCCTGCTTCAGGCCTGTAGATGAAAACAGAAATTAACACAAAAAGATTACGGTCTATTGCTTATAAAATAAGAATAAAGGCAAGAACTACATCCAGAGTTAGATGATTCCACATTTAGTGATATTGCACAAGAAATGCAAATGAAAAAAGTCAGAGTGAAAACAAATAGTCTTACCACCAGCCTAGGCTGGCATAGTGCAATGCTATAGAATACTACATTGCCAGAGTTACTGGCTGGGATTCTCCATCCATTCATGAGCACATCCCCACCCGTGGATTTCCCACCCGCGTGGAGTGACATCAATGGGAATTTCAGTTGACAGCAATGGGATCAGAGAATCTTGCCTCTAGAAAACAATGCACCACCTCCCGCTGGCAGGAAATATGCAGCTGGGAGGCCACTGTCTTTCAGAAGAGAGATTTAACTGAGTCCCTGTAAGTTTGTTCCAGTAACTGCAAAAGGCCTCAACTGAACAAGAGAAAGTGGACCTCTCCATATGTTCATGCCATCATTTATCCCTCAGTTATTAGAAAAACAGATCATTTGTCATTTATTTCTCTTATTCTATATGGGACCTGGCAGTACAAAAATTAGCTGCTGCTTTTACTCATTAAACAGCCTCAACACTTCAAAATAATTAAGTAACTGTGAAGCACTGTTGGGATGTCCTGAGGCTGTGAAAGGAGCAAAGCAAAAGCAAAGAAAAAATCTTCCCAATACTGCACAGAGTGTTGGATAAGATGAGAAAAGCTGTGTGAAACCTGCCGGCTTCAGAGACGCCTTTTTCCCACCTGATTAAACAGCATTCTGTGCAATTTCAAAGTGCTGGCGAGGATCAGACAGCCAACTGGAAGGCAGAGCCCAAACACACTAGTAACACAAGGATTCTGAGATCAGGGTGCTGTTGTTACCTTTAACGCTCTCCCCCTTCCTATGGACATCAGGATTCCACCCAGCAGATGAGGAGAATGCCCCCCCGTCCCCCATGGAGGAAGATAAACCCTGTAATGGGCCCCCTTGGCAGTGTCCCAAGCCAGTGCCCTATACTAGGGGTTTTGCCAGAGTTCCAAGCAACAATGCCAGGCATGTACCTCAACCCAGGTTTTAGAGGCACCTGCGCGCCTTTGGTGTGATCATCACGACTGGCTTTCATTTTTGAAAATCAGTCATTATTCACACCAGTGTGATATCATGCCGCCAGGTTTGGGTGGGAGGGAAGAGATGTTGTGGACAGACACTACTGCATCAAGACTATTAATTAGATTATAATTAATTTAAACTTATAAGAATCAAGTTCTGCCCTTGCTGGGTGTGAACCTATTACATCATCACTGGGTGGTCAGGGATGATCTCAAACAGTAGTCTCATTAGTGCAAATCCTGTTTTTGGCTGTCGCAAGATTTAGCGGCCATTAAGGAATTTCGGCCAAAGCTCATGCAGCCACTAGATCGTGGCCCAAGAATTCCCTCCTGTGGGGTGTCCATAACTAGGAGCCACAAATATAAGATTGTCACCCATAAATCTTTCTTTGGTCAGAATGTGGAATTCACTGCCACAAGTAGCAAAGAAAACAAATGGCACAGATTCATTTAACGAGTAGTTAGAAAAGTATAAAAGAGAGAAAGGAACAGAAGGATATGTTAATAGGGATAGGTTCTATATGAAGCAAAAGCTCAAGTGAGAAAGACCCATCCTTGGTTTACCAGGGATGTTAAGATTCAGATTTGACTAAATGAAAAGTTTTATGATGTTGTTAAGTATAAGACTGAGAGGTAAGACCTTGAGAAATATATATAATATACAGGAAGAGATAAATAATAAATATACAGGAATATATCATTACTGCCTCACAATGCCAGAGATCTGGGTTCAATTCCTAGCTTTGCATGCTCTCCCCATGCTTGAGTGGTTCTCCTCTGGGTGCTCCAGTTTCTTGCTCAGTGTATCCAAACAGATGCCAGAGAGTGATGACTAAGAGATTTTTACAATAATTTCATTGCAGTGTTAATGTAAGCCTACTTGAGACACTAATAAACTTTGAATGTTAAAACTATATATTTCTCAATTCTTTATATTTCAATCCTAGGCTTCTTGTAAAAAATATACATATATCTATGGATAACTAATAAATACAAGCAGAAAAATATTATATACATTGTAGGTAGATACGTACATTGAGAAATCTATAAAAATGAATATAAATATGCACATAGGTATACATATTTGCTTATGTGTATTATTTCCTTACGTATAATAAAGAGGGCAGCATGGTTGCACAGTGGTTAGAACTGTTGCCTCATAGTACCAGGAACTGGGTTTAATTCCAGCCTCGGGTGTCTGTATGGAGTTTGCATGGTCTCCCAGTGGCTGTGTGGGTTTTCACCAGGTGCTTCAGTTTCCATCCACAATTGAAAGATGTACGCATTAGGTGGATTGGCCATGCTAAATTGCCCCTTAATGTCAGGCAGATTAGCAGTGTGGGATTTTGGGGATAGGCTTGGGTGGGTTTGTTGTTGGTGCAGCCTTGATGGGCCAAATGGCCTCCTTCTGCGCTGTAGGAATTCTGTGATTATATATCTTCATATTTATTATTTATTCATATCTAGATATATATTTATAGATGTAAAGCATAGGATTTAGCTATAAAAAACTGAGAAAGATAGAGAAATATACTCATGATAAATTATAAGTATGAGTATAATAAATATATGTACACATACAAATGTATGTTTAAATTTGCAGGAGAGATTGAATCATGTATTAAGAAATAAGACTAAGATTTTTAGAAACAGCAAAGAGTGGCCTGAAAGTTGGTAAAAGGAAAAAAAATAGAATGACAGTAAACCATTCAGGAAGATAAAACAGATTGTAAGACCTTTACAAGTACATAAAATGGAAAGTAGCTAAATTAAATGTTGGCCCCTTAGAGGCAAAGGCAGGAGAAATTATCACAGGGAATGCACAAATGGCAGAGACATTAAACAAATATTTTTTTCTCTGTCTTTATAGCGGAATACACACTTCATATACCAAAAAAAGATAACCGAACAGCTAATAAGAGTGAGGAACTCAAAAGTAATTAATACCAGCAGGGAAAAGCACTGGAGAAATTTAACGGATTTAAGGAACAAGCCTTCTTAAACTGCAGTGATAGAAGATACTCTGGTTAAGATTTTCCAAAATTACCTATATTCTCGAGATTGGAAGTTGGCGAATATTACACTGCTGAGAAAATGGGAAGCTACAGTCCAGTTAGCCTGACATTAGTCATCGGGAAAATGCTGGAATCTATTATTAACAAGGTCCTAATGATACACTCAAAAAATCAGAGAATGATCAGATAGAGTCAACATAGTTTTACGAAAGGTAAATCGTGTTTGACAAGTTTATTATAGTTTTCTGTGGATGTAAATAGTAGGTATAGTAGATGTAGCATAATTAAATTTCCAAAAGGCATTTAATAAGATGCCACACAAAGGCCATGGTTCTCCTGATTAAAAGCTAAGTGCTGCAGTCAGCAGGAAAACCACACTGACCTTGGTAGTGCCACTGAGGCCCCATTCATTCAGTTTAAATGAGACAACTCTCCACCAAAGGGAAACTTCTACCCCGACTCTCCAGGCGTGTGATCCACCAGAGTCGGCAATCAGCTCTGCACTGACTGTCATTTCAGCTGCAAGAAAATCTGACCCAACACTTGCTGGAGTCAGACCTGGAGTGGATGCAGTAAAGGAGAGGAGAACCACCCTACTTCCTAGGGTTGGCAAAAGACCTCCACCCAATGTCATGAATGCAGCCTGGGATGTGGTGGCAGAGATTCACAGGAAGACGAACATCCAGGGCTACAAGAAGATGAATAACCTCCTTCGAGCTGCATGGGGTAAGTACCATTCACGTGCTGCCACTGACATTACTCCAATCCCTAACCTCTGGTATCTCACTTAAACCCCTTTGATACCACCTCACAATTTTGCAACACATGACACCCAGCATCTCCCTCAGAAACCCCCTCCCCCCACTTCATTGCCTAGCAGAACCCCTCTTTGTCTAGGTGCTGTGCTCACCCATGCCACCTACTATTAACCTTCCCCCGACCCAGCAGGCATCCAGCTCACCATTTCCTCTTTGTGTCCCTGCAGGAGAAGTTAGCACAAAAAAGGAGAGACTGAGAGAAGAGAGGTGGGTGAATGCCCAAGCTATGAGTCCTGACCCCCAATGAAGAGAAGGCGATGGACATTATGGTGGAAACCCCAAAGTGAGCAGTGCTAGACAGTGAGTTGTCTTCACTGATGAAGTAACATTCCATTGCACCTTTATCCAGCTTATCTATCTCAAATAAATCTCTTAATTCCCACACCTCTATTAGTCCCAAAAGCTGACCCCAAGAGTCCACTCTCAGCCAGGATCACTATCAGATGAAGCTGGACCATTCAGCATTGCTGCCCCAGCCCCAGCTGTTGTAGCAGATCAGGTGAGGCAGGAATTTCTAAGCGAGCACACAGTCAGAGCACTACTGGATTCCAAAAACAGCTGTCCCTAAGCCAGATGTCAGGCGTCGAGGAAAAGTTATTCCATCACTGATTAAGATGGAAATGTTCAGCCAGGCTTTACAGGAGGGACTGTCAGTGGCATTCCAGCAAATTCAAGACAAACTAAAGAAGTCCAGAAGCCTTCTTTTGCTGAAGATGGTGTCAGCATTGTACAGCACTCAACACAGCAAAGGTCGCATCTGCAGCGGAAAGCGTGGGGCAAGATGTCCGAGTCATGTATGATGGCATCCAAGACTTGTCTGATTCTGTGATGTCCAGGGCTGAGGCCATGACAGCAGTGCCCAGTTACAGAAAGACATGTGTAAGACACAAATGGACATTGCTGAGGCAGTCCAGAGCTTGGCCCAGTTGTGCACAACCATAGCTGATGGCTTTGAAACAAGGCTCACTGACTGTGGGACACATCCTGGTCACAGAGGACCATGGCTGAGGGCTTCAGTACCATGATTCAGACACTGGTGGGCTCCAGGACTGTCAGCCAGATGACTTAGAGGCTGAGGGAGCTCATTCCAGCTACCCTTCATTCCATGAAGTAGCCCGGGGGCCCATGAGCTCCCTGAGAGAGGAGCCCATTCCAGTGCCTTCCATCAAGCAAACTCTGGCAGTCTGCAGCCCTTTTGAATCCACTGCCCATCCCCAACTCCCTATCCCTGGTGGATGCAAACAAACTGAATGTTTAGGGAGTGAAACCGCTTCCTGTTTATGAAGGGCACTCCATTTAAGGGCATCGGGAGTGCATCTGGTCCTGGGGCATCCTGGCAAACACTGAGAATCCTGCTGCCTAAGTATCATGGTGGCCCTGGTGTAGGTGATGATGTAGTCCAACACTTGGGCAAACAGGGCATCCATCATTTCCTGGATGCACCTGTGTGCTGCATCTGTGATATTCTGCTCAGGTCCTCACTCGAGCCCTAGAAAGAAGCTGATGCATTAAAATTCAAGGCAGCCATGACCCTTATGGCCCTGCCTATAGCTGCTTCTTCCCCTGAGTCTTACTTGGATATTGAAACTGGTCAGATAGCTGGATTATCAATTGATAGGAGGCTCTCAGTGGTTTTAGTGACGATGAAAGATGCCTGATGGACGCTCAGGCTTGAACATCATGACATTTCCTTCCATTCAAACAGTCACACTCATGGGATCCTACAGCACAGAAAGAGGCTATTCAGCCCATCTGGTGTGCACCAACCACAATCCCACCCAGGTCCTATCCCCAGATCCCTACATATTTACCCACTAATCCCTCTAACCTATGCATCTCAGGACACTAAGGAGCAATTTAGAATGGCCCATCAACCTAGCCCACACATTTTTGGATTGTGGTAGGAAACCAGAGCACCTGGAGGAAACCAACTCATATACCAGGGCAGCTCCTATCAGATCTGTGACCTCAAGTATGAACAGCAGCCCAGCCTGTGTCACAGGCTGAAGTCACAGCCTAAAAATATCAATGTCATTGAGAGATGCCATTGCTGAAAACTTGGCTGAGATGGAAAAATAAGCATTTGGAGAAAAAAACCTGTTTCCCAGTTTTCTGGAGGTTTTTCAGGTAAGTACAAAAAAACCACACGCATTTTTTTTAGAAAAAGCTATGAGAAAGCATGTGTACTTTCTAGGAAGGATTACAGATTTGAAAGAAATAATGCTGTATTAAATGAATGGGGCCAGACAGAACAGGTGTGAAAAGAGGAAACACTTCAGGTTTAATGAAGCCTAAACTGAACTCTCTGATTAGCCTTGGAGCTGTCAGCCAAAACAGCTTTTAGCAGCTCATAGAGCATCAGTTCCTTATGTAAATAAACTTGGCTAATGCCCTTTTTGATCTGCTTTGGAGCTGTCAATCAAATCAGTTCTAAGATGATTCCGAGTAACTAGGGCTCATTCAGGCTAGAAAGTGAATTTCACCTGGCAAAATAGAATGCTCCTATTAATTAAAGCATTTTGAAGAGGTTTTTGAGCATTTGGGGATTATGCGAGAAACAAGGAGATTTTCCTAGTGTAATTGAGCGTCCTTGTCAATCAAAGCACTTCAAAGAGACCGGGGGCTTCTGAAATTAACCATGGCCAATCCCTACTGGAGAATGGAGTGTTGCTGTGATCATAAAGGCTTCCAGGTGTTCAGTGGGCATGGTTTTAGTGAGACCAGGCCACTTCAAAGGTTTTATAGAATATAGACAATAATAAAGAGTCTCAACAGAAAAGTGCCTGAAATGGCCTTCTTTGAAGTAATTTCCACATTTTCCAGGCCAAGAAGAAATCCAGTCATGAGGGCCCAGGAGACAGCCCTGAAGTGAACCCCTTTCCCCAATCGTCCCACAACCAACAGATCCCTTAAAGGATTCTCCCTCTGCACCTTGGCAGTGGCAGTGGCAAAGTAAGAGGCTGTATTTACCTCTTTGTGCCCAAGTCCATAGCACTTGGTACCCAGTTGTCAGGATCAAAAGATATTTTCTCCAAGTTCAGGAACATAACAGGAGGCCAGAGCATCTGGCCTCAGATCTGTAATGGCATTCAAATCAGTTGTGATCAAGTTCTCGCCCAGAATGGATGAGAACTGGTTTGAGTCAGGTGCATTAGGTCAGGAAACTCATTGGGTGAGATTTTACGGCCTCGCTTGACCTGAGACCGGAAATCCCACCTGAGGTCAACAGATCTTCTCATTGTCCACCCCTTGCTTGCTCCGATTTCGTGGCAGATGGGGCAGTAGAATTCCAGTGCCCATTTGCTTGACGTAGAGATGCCGGCGTTGGACTGGAGTAAACAAAGTAAGAAGTCTCACAACACCAGATTTAAGTCCAACTTAAACCTGGACTTAAACCTGCTATCATGTGCTTGACGCCAGGTGAGTATCATAATTTGGCAGTCTCACCTAATTCAACGGGCCATCGTGAATCCCAGATGGGCTCATGGCCCCAGAGAATCAGTCCCAAAAGATTAACATGTAAAACATGGTTCACTGAGTTGAGGATAATGCATTAGCATGGATTGAGAATTGGTTGACTGATGGGAAGCAGAGAATCAGGATAAACAGGCCACGTTCAAGTTAACACAAATGCTAGAGCTTCAGTTAATTACAATTTAGACAAAGAGAATGCAATATATCTGAGTTTGCTGATGCAACTTAGGTAGATTGTTTGCTGTGAGGAGAACGCAGAGGCTGAAAAGAGAGACCGACAAGTTAACTGGATGGGCAGCAAGATGGCAAGTGGAATACCATGCAGAGAAGAATTATTCACTTCAGTAAGATGAAATGTAAAAAAGAATATTTTTTAAATAGTGCAAATATTGATGAGTGTTGAGGGACTCAAGTGTACTCATCCAGGGACCACAGGAGGTTAGCAGGTTGCTACAATTGGGAAGACAAATGTTGCTTTGGGCTCTATTGTGTGGGGATTGGAGTCAACTCCTTTCACCTTATTGTAGTTATGTTATTTGCCTCAAACACTCTTGTATGGTAATAAATTCCACATTCTCACCTGGCAGTTCACCTACTTGAGGGCAATTAGAAATGGGTAATAAATGCTGACCCACTAGCAACACCCATATCCCATTAGCCATTTTAAAAAATTCTCATCACTCGAGCAAGATCTGCAAATCTACTTGATTGAAAAGCAAGTCTTTTTTTTAAAAGTAAGTCAGTCAATGAATATCTGATCATGCTGATTTAGAAAGATAGAAAACCAGGAGCTGAGGATAGGATTTTCATCGAATGCAAATGTTATGGAAGCCTTTCAAAAGTGATAGATAGATCTCAATTCAGGGATTTCTGACCCCATTCCCAATTTTCTAATTTTTGTGAGTGTCTTTTAAGAATGTAATCTGCTTCAGGTCAAAAGCTGCACCCTGCAGTCCTAACCTGGCATCTCTTACCCCTCCCCAATTTTCATGGAGACAGACCAGCTTTCCATAAAATTGTGGTCCACGGCTCCTCAGAGGGATCATGAGCATAGTTTGCATGAGGAAACCTTTCAAAAGGAAAATTCTATAAGGTCATCCTCTCCCCTGTGCCAAGATATGCCTCCCCAACAATACCTCTGGCACCTCATGCCAAGCAATGACTCATCAATGCACCTTCACTCCTACGCACTGCTTAAAGATTACAATAATGGTTTATGTAAAAAATGCTTTTAAACATACAATCTCTCATTAATAACCTTCACTTCCTTAAAATGACAATTTTACCTCATTGTGTATTCTTCATTGAGAGGCTGGAAATAAATTCACCTGTTGAATCACTTTGGCCCAAGGAAAACTTTGCTTGATTGGCAGTTCTGGTTCTCTGCTCTATATTGCCAACATGACAGTTTATTTACGCATGATAAAGAGGTTTTGCCTGATCTTGCTGTTTCAGCTAATAATACTTAAAATACTCTGGATGATTGACACTTTATTGGGCCATAAGCATTATCTGAGTAGGCACATCTTGGCATGAGGAACATGGAGTGGCACACCTTGGTGTGTCTGTGGGGGGAACATAGGGATTGTATGGGGGGCTAAACTTGGCATGGGGGCATGAGAGGACATATAGAGGTCAGAGGAGGACATGCAGTGGCATGGATGGGACATGGAGAATGTATGGGAGGGAGGTGGCTTTCTGTTTGTATTTTAACACTGAGGTTGGCCTTCTAAACAACTCGCATTGGCATCCAACGGCACCTGCATTTGCCTTTGAACTTCTCCCAGGTCAGCCGGCCAACTCCATCCAGCACCCACTCCCCCACAATGACACCTTTGTCCTTGAGGGCAGTTTGTCCCATGGAGGGGAGCCCAGGCTAAAAATTTCCTTGACTGCCATTACCCGCCTTTGAAAATTAAAATGCAGCCCCAATCACCTGGCTCAACTTCATGCTCAGGTTATTACCTGCAGTCGCACAACTAACCACAATCTCATACCAGAAAATGCTTTCATTTTTAGTTTAATCAGCCTATTGTGAGTTGAGAGGTAGATAACATAATTAAAGTCCTGCGTCTCATGGGTGTATGTGTCATAAAATGAGCAGGAGGGAGAGAAGATAAAAATTAATCACTGTTTATATTATTTTTAAATGTGTTACTACTGTTAGGTTCAAGTGGTACACAGGCCACAGTTTGCACATAGCAATATCTTCCATTTTTACACTGCCAAAGGGCTACTGAGCAGACAGATGTCACCTTGGAAACAAAGCCATCATACCATCTCAAGTTAAATAAGTCATCATTCTGTTTGTATAATGCACAGCCGTCAGCCTGTTAGCGCAGGTGTTTATTTAAATGGACTAATGGTTCCTAAACAGGCTGATTCCAATATGCTCTGTAGCCTTGTACTAGCACACTGGGAACAATTACAACAATGCAAAGTACACTTACGTGGTGTCTTTAACACTGTCAAATGTCCCATGGCTTCTTGTGGGAACATTATAAGATAAAAACCTGACACTGGACCAACTGAGGAGATGTTTGGACAAGTGACCAAAAGCATAGTTAAGGGGCAGATCTCAAGAATTGTCTTAAAGGAAAAGAGGTGGAGAGCCAGAGAAACTTACAGAGGCTGTTGCAGAGCTCAGGGACTATGCCACCAAGGGTGGAGCAATAAAAAACAAAGATACTCAAGGGGCCAAAACAGGAGGAGCAGACAGAATGTGGCAGATTGTGGATCTGGAGGAGTTTACAGAGACTGGAAAAGATGATTCGAAAACAAGGAAGAAATTTTAAAATTGAGGCATTGCCAAACCAGGGGCCAAAGTAGGTCACTGAGCAGAGTATTGAGTAAATGAGATTTGGCATGAGTTCGGCAGCTGAGTTTTGAATGAGATCAAGAGACTGAGAACAGGCAGTGCAAGAATGATTATGGATGGCATGCTGCTAGGCAAGCACTTTTCTACTCTGGTTTCTTTTGTAGACTATGGCTTGTCTTTATTCAGCCCTTCCGAGGCCCAGTGAAGTGACAACTCTGCAAAGTCCAGCATGCCCTAGAAGTGCACATTTGGCCTCATAATTGCTGCTGCTACTACCATGGGCACCAAAAGCCTACTTCCAATGAAATAATGTAATGAAATATGCAGATATACAAACTTCAACAAAAATAGAACCCAATGTTCTGATCTATTCACGTCTGACGCCTGACTCATTAAGGAGTGGATTGTAACAACCTCCCAAATTTTGAATGAAACACAACCACGTTACATTCCTCACAATAAGAAAATCAGTTCTTTGGTTTAATTTACTAATAGCTCCTGAATTAAAATGCTGCTTTCTCGTTGATCTCTGTTTGTATCTGTTTCAACAATTTTTTTCTCTTTCACTTGATGACCTGTCAAGAGATCCAAATGGAATCCCCAATGCACTTCGGCAAATCGAACATTGCAAAAGTTGAAATAGCCAAAATAGAAAATTGACATTGCCTTTTATGATCTAACAACCCACTTTACAGCCAATGAAAGGGTTCATGAAATGTCATTACTGGAAGAAAGGTGGCTGCCAATTTGTACAAACAGCTCGCACAAACAGCAATGACCAGGTTATCTCTTTCCTTTTAGTGATGTTGATTGATGGATAAGTATTGGTCAGGAAAGCAGAGAAGCAGTCTTCTTCACAGTAGCCACTTAAGTCAGAGCAGTACTTTAATGCAAGTTTTATCTCCAAGCATTCAATTATTAAAAAGGTAGGAATTAGGAAAGAGATAAGACGACTGGGACCACTAGATAATGGGATTAAAGGGCAATGGTAGTTTTTATGCACTGGGACTTGTTATCAGTCGAAACTGGGAAGACTGCAAAAGTAATTCCGGTACTCAGCCTAGTCATGGAAGAGTGAAGAGCAAGGGTTAAGAATGTAAACCGAAGTTAGATTCAATCAATTTGGGTCGGCAGAATTTTCTGGTATACTTGTACAACATTCTTCTGTGAAAAACGATGCAGAACTGGAGACAAAGTCCAGTCTTTCGGGTGGATGTAGTGTTGTTAATAAGAGTACTGCATTCCCATGCTGAAAGCCTGAGTTCAAATTACACCATTGTCTGACATTCCAACTCGTCTGGCTTTAATGGGTGGGTTCCCTTGGTTCTGAGTCAAGACATTGTGCAGTGAATGAAACCCTGCCTGCCTGCTGATAATAGATTTACACTGACAGAAAACAACAATGAAGTCTGCAGCTCAAGCCATCCTCCTCTCCTGCTGATGAGGGAGGGTGGAGTATGTTAATTGGCCAGAAATCAGAAAGAATAAGGAAGCTAAAATATTTTAATTAAAGTCCTTGTAAAAGTCACTTCAGTGTAAGTCACCAGCTATTTGCTGGGTGATTGATACTGTAAACTCCATTTACGCGTGGAGGTTTTATCACATTAAGCATCCCACCTCCATTCTCTCAGCATTGGTCCACTATCCAGATGCACTGCCATTCCATAGCCAATCAGCAGACAATCAGATTCTCAGATACCTGATTCTTGACCATCACTCAGGCAGGATTTCTTCCTGCCTGCAACATGTGTATAACCAATAAATGAAAATATTCAGAGTGAAGAAAAGGAACACTGAAGCTCCTCTGATTTTTCACCATGGTCTGCTTGCAGCAGCGTTCTGGAAGCTTTCCTGCAGTCCATGGAACAATGCTGGAGAATTAGCTATTCTGCGGACATTGCAAGCAAACAAAAACACGGAGGCAAACAGCAGACAGGAATAAACATCTGCTCAGGAATTACTGTCTAAAACGACGGTGCAATTCAAATGGATCATGTCTCTTTAGTCCTAGATTACTGCTGTGCTTAAAGTCAATTCCAGGAGCAGGATTAGTGCCTCACATTTGGGATTTCTATACCTCATTCATAGAATGTTATTGTAAGAATTGATTATAATATCCATTAGTCATGATGAATTCAACGTGTCTTCAACATCTACTTAATTGGTCTCAGGCAGTTACTACAGGTTAAGCAGCATAAAGTTACAGGCATGACAGACATTGCTACAGGGGGTTTTTAATCCAGGCAACGGGGGTCTCACTGTTGGCTGGAGAGTCAGCGAGAGTCCTGTGTTGCCTCCTTTTGGAAAAGCCAGCCATGTTAAGTGTCCATTTAGCACTGGATTAAGGAGCCTGGGACAGAAATCCCCGTGAAAGCTGCTAGCCAGTCAGAGGCTGACTGCTCTCCATTGCAGGCGACTGCAGTAGTAGTTCTTTTGACAGTAGCTCTCAGCAATGCACACACTGATAGAGGGTCAGCAAGAGAACCGGGTGAAAGGTGAAGGGGGTCACTAGCTGGGAAGGGCGGAGGCGGGGAGGGAAGCAGAGGCAAGAGCAGGGATGTGGCATATTCAGTTGGCAGCACCCCCTCCCTTTCCGCATGTTGGGGCCCCTTGAGAAGGCAGAGTCCCTGACAATGAGGGACTCCCTCCTCAGACCCAGCTGAGACCTGACAATAACCCAACAGTTTGTTTTTCTGCAATCCTTTCGTAATTGCTTACTTAAGGGTCTTAATTGCAATTGCTGGGATGGCATTTTGCAAACTACACCCCTACTTATTTGCAGTAGAGGTATGAAAACAGAGGGCTCCCCACCCTGTAATACCTAACCCAATTAAAAGCTACCTCCCAACCCAAACGCATCTTAGAAGAGGGCATTAAGTTTCACACTAAAGTTAACAAGTTCAAGATAATTACAAATAGAACTAAGAAGAGAATAAGCATGGCTGTGTGTCCTCTTGATGTCCAGCTTTGACCTCATGAATCATCTTTGGGGCTTCTGTGTGCTTAAAATATTTGACCTTGCAAAGTTTACTAAAGTATCCAATTTTGTTACGTTGAAAGCATTGGGCTGAAATTGCAGGACACTGATCTTGCCTGAGGGGATGCTTTGCTCCACGGGGCTGGCATAGTCACTCTCCTGGTCAGTTACAGTACTGTTTTCCGTGGCCTGGATTTTCTATGTTTCTGTTCTATTTAACTAACTGGACTGTGCCACGGTTTACTTTCTCCTCTTAGAATGGGTGTGTGCTGTACATGGAGCAGAGACTGCCAAACAATCTGGATAGCTTTCTCAACGCTTAGATCTATTCAATGTGCCGGTGGGTTGGCCTACGGGGAGGGCACAGTGTGTTGGGGAGCAGGTTGGCCAGGGGAGAGGGGGGGCTCGGGCAGGCAGGCAGCGACGGTACAGTGTGCAGGCTAAGGTGGGGGAATAGTGTGCAAGATGGTTCTTTACTCTTCTTTACTCAAAGAGTGATTAGGGAGTGGAATGCCCTGCCTGCAGCTGTTGTAGATGCGCCAAGTTTGGTGGCGTTTAAGAGGTTAGTTGATAAGTATATGGAAGAGAAGGGAATGGTTTAGTTAGGAGGGGCATTGCTTTTTATTTTGGTCGGCACAACATCGAAGGCCGAAGGGCCTGTTCTGTGCTGTATTGTTCTATGTTCTATGTTCTATGGTGGTGCTAGGATGGGGGAAATAGTATGAGAGGGTGCACAGTGTGCAGGATGTCAGGGCCAGGGTAAGGGGAAAATAGTGTGTGAGGGAGCAGGCTGGCTTGGGAGACAGTGTGCAGGTTGGGGGAAACAGTTGCCGGGGGAGTACTGTGTGCACGTTTACAGTCCTAGAACGGGAGAGAATAGTGTATAGAAGATCAGGCTGCTGGGAGGATAGTGTGCAGAGTAATGGGCCCATGGCTGGGGGAGTAGTGTGCAGGGGGAACAGTGTGCAAGATAGTGGTCCCAGGATAGGGGAATAGTGTGTCAGCGGGAAAGTGTGCAGGGTGGTGGTACCAGGGTGCCAGGATGGGGGAAATAATGTGCCAGGGGGACAGTGTATGTGGTGCAGGATAGTGGGCCCAGGGTTGGGGGAATAGCTTGCTGGGGAGCAGGCCCAGGAACAAACAATGTGCCTGCATATATCCTTCCTCCTCCTGCCCCTTGCTTTCAGCTCTCTCACTTGTCTCTGCCTCCTCCCTGAACCCAACCCTCCTTCAACCCTGCCTCCTCTCTGATGTTGTCAATGGCATTTTGTTACAAGTAATGCTTCCTTTACTTTTTCTTTGCCATGTGCAGTCAGTTTATTGTACTGCTTTGTACATCCCTGATTGTTGTGTACCCACACACCCGTGCAAATAGAGGAACATTAGATATAAGTGCTATTCTCTAAACCAGTGCTTTTTTAGATGGAAACATCGATGTTGTTACACTTCTCTTAGAATGAAAGACACAAAGACTGCTTTGTGATGGGCTGGTGAATTTACATCCTCCGCAGCTACCCACCCGTAGCTTTTCTTCTGGTTCCCTGTTGTCACAATCTAGGCGGCAGTAATGTGAGCTTCTGTCACTTCTGTTTCTTGTTTCTTTTCTGGTGAATACCATTAAAAATTGATGTTTTAAACCTTCTTAGGACTCTGATGGTGAAATATCTATCCCTCATCCCAAATCCGATGGCACAGATGCAAACAGTCATTAGGGGCAGCATAGTCAACGAGTGGGATTCTCCCATCTGGGATTAAATCGTATGACAGGGTCGGGGATCGTCTTCTGCTGCAGAGGCCAATGGGAAACCACACCATATCTCCTGACCCTGACCTTATTAATTATGTATCACAGGGTTGAGCACCATATTTTGTGGTAGGGTAGGCTTGATTGCATGCGGCAAGTTATCATATCTGAATGTGATACTGAAAAGACACCGACATCACTGAGCCACCATTGAAGGAGGAAGGATGGACCTCCTAAAGAAAGATGGAGCTCCAAATATACTCTGAGCCTGGATGATAGCCCTCCTCAAAGACACTGAAGCTGGAAGATCCACCTGATAGATACCCCTCACCCACTGCTGGGGTGTTCTAGGTTCCAGTGTCAATGGCAGTCTCCATCCCAAACTCTAGGCATTTTTCAGGTAAGCATTCATCCTGTGGAAAACCTGAGGGTGGCCTCTTAACTGTCCAGTAAGCACTGAACATGGCAAGCCTTCCCTAGTGGAGGAGACTCAGGATTCTTGCTGACTGGAAAACCGACAAGTCAATGCCAGACTGATCAATAATGAGGATGGGATTCAATGTTTGCATTATTACACTGATCTTGTCCCAGCTGTCCACCTCAACATCTAGAATATTTTGTCAACTGCAATTTTCTATCTTACAATGCTGTATACACTTCAAAAGTATTTCATTAGCCTTAAAATGTTTAATTATGTACCCAAGTTATAAAAGGCATATTAATTAAAATTCTTCCTTTCTTGAGAGGGAAAGCGATTTAAAAAGAAAAGAAAGTAAGCTAAAAGACTGGAGTTTGTGTTCCTTACAGAATAGAATGCCAGACAATAGAATGGTAATATTATGCCCTTCCATTACACTCACCAGGCCCTATATAATAATTCCCTAACACTCTTATACAGCAGGGGTGTAATCCAAGATTGCACAAATCGGATTTTTTTAAAGAGAAAATTGTAAATGGGATTCATTCCATTGCAGTGAGCTGATTATTAAAATATGTGAAGAGGTTTTTGACTTTGTGAGATGCTGATCTTATTGGCGTTAACCTTCAGTCAGCCCAAGTGCACAATAAATAGAATAAACCAGAGGTTTCATTTCTAACCTGCTGAGCAGACATTAAATGAGAGTTAATTCGTGCCTCCTGTTTTATGGCATATGTTACAGAGACCCGTGAGGCATCTCTCCTGATTGATACTGTTCCCAGATGAATGCTTATTGTATTTATACAAAATCCTTCCTTGCACTTTTCTCCAACACAGGCACTAACCCCACCAATCTTACATAAGTAATACTATTCCAAAAGGGCCCTGAAAAATAATTTCATATCAGCCTGATAAATGTTTGCATGAGAACAGCTTGGGGTGAAAAATCACACCTCCACAAGATTACTAGCAGTGAGAAAAGGGAACTACGCCTTGAATTCATGTAGCTTCTTTCAGAGCCTCAAGGCATCACAAAGAGCTTTACAATCAATGAGTTAGTTTTGAGGTGTAGTCGCTTTGTAACGTCAAACAGGCAGCAGCCAATTTACACACAGCAAACTCCGACAAACAGCAAATGAGATTAATGAGCGTTTTTAATGATGTTGACTCAGGGATAAACTTTGGTACAGGAGACCCCCCAGACATCCTCTAGTCTTCAGAATTATGCCATGGAATTCTTTGCATGCAAAGAGGGAAATGAATTTAACACTTCTGCCGAATGACACCTCATCCATCCCATCCGCCATTGGAATTCTGGCAGGCGGGTTGCAGAGACTCTGAAATACCATTGATGGTCAGGCGGGAATTTCCAACTTTTGGACCTGTGCAGCCGGAGAATTCCACCCAGCATTTCTGACAGTGCAGCCCTCCCTCCGTACAACACTGAAATGCCAGCCTGGATTACGTTCTCAGGTCTCTGGGGTCTCTCTCTCTGGCACACTACTTCTCCCGTGCTTGCTGAGGCTGACAACTGTCCATTCTTAGAGCTCAAAGAGGGAGTGAGCCATGGCTGATCTGTTTTTTAACTCAGTTGACCTGCCTTAGCTCCGCAACCTTTCACATCCTGACCAAAAAAACCTATCAATCTCCATTTTGAAATTTTCAATTGACTCATGGGCTCAAAGGTTTTTTGAGGGAGAGAGTTCAAGATTTCCACAACTATGTGTGTGAAGAAGTGCTTCCTGACAACAATTCCAGTTTAAGGTTATGCCCCCTTGTTCCAGGCTTTCCCCACCAGAGGAAATAAATTCTCTATCTCCCCTGTCAAATCCTTTAATCGCCTTAAAACGTCAGTTAAATCACCCTTATCTTTGATAGACAAGGGCATGAAAGTCCAGTTTATGTAACCGACCCTGAGAATTTAACTTTTTTCAGTATATTCAATATCAAATATATTCAAATTTACATACAACTGAATGACCAGAAAAGGCCTGCAATAACACAAAAATTTCATTAAGCCCTTTCATAAATTGCAAGTAATATAATTCATGCTCACAAGTATCATTTTGGTGTGTGAATTGAAGCACAGGGAGGCCTGCTTTACCAATGAACACATTCAATTCCATAGCAAAAGTTTGTCAGTTAACAAGATATTGCTTAAACTCAGTTCCAGTGCGAACATAGAACAGTATAGCACAGTACAGGCCCTTCGGCCTTCAATTTTGTGCTGAGCTTTGTCCAAAACCAAGATCAAGCTATCCCACAGCAGGCAGTCCATTCCACACCCCAACCATTCTCTGAGTAAAGCACCTACCTCAGACATCCCTCCTACATCTTCCACCATAAACCTTGTAGTTATGCCTCCAAATAACAGTTAAATCCACCCGAGGAACTAGTCTCTGAATGTCCCTTCTATCTATCCCCCTCATCATCTTATAAGCTTCTATTAAATCACCTCTCTCATCCCTCCTCTGCTCTAAAGAGAAAAGTCCTAGCTCCCTCAATCTTTCCTCATAAGACGTACCCTCCAAACCAGACAGCATCCTGGTAAACCTCCAGGGCAGCATGGTGGCACAATGGTTAGCATGCTGCCTCACAGTGCCAGGGTTCAATTCCTGGCTTGGGTCACTGTTTATGCAGTGTCTGCGTGGATTTCCTTTGGGTGCTCCGGTTTCCTCCCACAGTCCGAAGGACGTGCTGGTTAGGTGCAATGGCCATGGTAAATTCTCCCTCAACACACCTAAACAGGTGCCTGGGAGAGTGTGGCAACTAAGGAATTTTCACAGTAACTTAATTGCAGTGTTAATGTAAACCTACTTGTGACATTAATAAACTTTAAAACTTAGTTCTAATACACAGAACCAGCAAAACCCAGGTACGTAGAGCTAGTGTATTAAATGGGGAGAGAGAACGACAATTGTTCCTGGTTAGTATATATGCTACAGTCAAATGTACACATCTATGGAAAGGTTCATTATTTCCTCTCACAGTAACAGTGCATATATATTCCTCTTCTTACAGTTCATGTTTTTCAATGGATTGAGAGAACAAAGAGATGTTTCTTTTGAATGGTGGGTGTGAGCAGAGAAACTCTAAAAGAGTTCATTAACAGATCCCAGTGTGGGGTTTGGAAGGGACAGTGGTGAAATCTCTCCTTACGCAATGGTAAATCAATTGGATCCACGTGCATAAGGCATACACGTGCCCAAATGAATCAATTTGTAACAGCTTTTCAATCATGAATACGCTAAGTGTTGAAGCATCGCAGCATTTCTCTTTGATTGTTTAAACAGGGTAAATTGTATATATGTGTGACACACGAGCTAGTTGGCAGAGTTGTTTACAGAGAAGAACAGTTGGCTTAATTCAAGTATGCACTTATGCTATAAGTAAAAAAGATTGAGTTTTAGGGATGAAACTTCTTGGAGACAATTACAGCAACAAGGGAGGTTGGCATGCTCTGGTACTGGCAATTTAGAATACTTAATAGGATTCTCCTGTGGAATGAGAAAGGAATGATTAATGACCATCCTTCTCAATGCAACATAGAGAATGACCTAAAAATGAGCAGCACAATCAATGTCTTTTATTGGAATTATTCCCAAGAGTAGGCCAAATGTACCAAGATTCAACTGTTCAATGCTGTACCTGTTTCACTTTGAACTCTCTTAGACCTTGTGTAAGTTAGTTTGCAATGATTGTGAAAATTAGAGTTCCATAATTGTCAAATAAATTCTGTTAAGGAATGGAAAATTCTTATTAGCATATGAGGCCCTTCAGTGAAGCCAGTACTTATGTATTCAGGATAAGTGACTAATCATCACCTCCTGTAAGTTCTGTAAACATTTTACTCGTAGCCTTCACCAGAGGATGAAAAGTAAGCCAATTCCAAAACAAAATACCAAAGAGCACGATAATGGGGATATATTATGTTAATTATGATTAACAGGAGACAGTTTTCTGTTGGATAAGAAAGCACAAAAAGCTACACTATGATTGGTGGATATATATGCAAACAAAGGATTAAAAAGTTGCTCATTTCTCATTTACTGTAATTAACTATAACTGCTAAATTGTTTGTATGTATCAACAGAACACCTTGCAAGTGTTGCACAGTACCGTGCTCTGACTTGTGCACAAGTTAATAAAGCTTAGAAATTGAGTATTCTGTGTTTAAATGTTGTTTGTATCCAAAGCAAACATTCCCATTGGTGAAGTATTACGTAATTTTCAATTAAAGAAAAACTAACATTTATATAATGCTTTGAATGACTTCAGAATATCCCAGCACGCGTTATTTGCTGTGCGCACTATCTACTTACAGCTATATAATGACTTTCACAATCTTGGGATGTTTTATAGAGCTTAAAAGTCTGAAGTACTTTTGAAGTGTAATCATTATTGTAATACATTGTAATACAGGCTGATGTATACACAGCAAACTCCCACCAATAGCAATGTGATAGCGGGCAGATAATTCATTTTACTGATGTTGGCTGGTGAGGACACCAGCTGGAGATTTCCTGTTCTTCTTCAGAGAATCCTGGTATTTTCTGACAGGTGGGACCTCGGTTTAACAGTGCCGAACTCTTTCAGAACTACACAGGGATGTCAACTTCAATTCTGTTCTAATCCCCAGAGTTAATAGTTGGTTTTATATGGAACAACAGATGATACCTTTGTTCTTATTCTTTCATGGGATGTTGGCATCACTGGTTAGTCCAGCGTTTATTGTCCATCTCTAGTTGCTCTTGAGGAAGTGGTGCTGAGCCACTTTCTTGAACTGCTGCAGTCCACGTGGTGTCGGAATACTCCAGCACTGTTAGGAAGAGAGTTCCAGGATCTCAACCTACTGATAGTGAACGAATGGTGGTATAGTTTGAAATCAAGATGATGAGTAGCTTGGAGGAAAACTTGCAGATGGTTTTGTTCCCAGGTATCTGCTGCCCTTGTCCTTCTCGTAGAAAGTGCAGGTTTGGAGCCTTGGTGAGTCGCTATAATGCATCTTGTAAATAGTACAACTGTTGCCACTGCATTGGTGATGGAGGGAGTGAATAGTAAAGGTGATGGATGGGTGCCAATCAGGCATGATGCTTTATCCTGGATAGTGTAGAACACCTTGAGTGTTCTTGGAGCTGCATTTATCCAGTTCAAGTGGAGAGTTTTCCATTATATTCTTGACATATGCCTTGTAAATGATAGACAAGCTTTGGGGAATCAGCAGGTGAGTTACTCACCACAGAATTCCCAGCTTCTAACCTGCTCTGGTAGCCAGAGTATTTATGTAGCTGGTCCAGTTCAATTTCTGGTCAACGTTAACCCCCAGAATATTGATAATAGGGAAATTCAGCGAAGGTAATACCATCAAACGTCAAAGGGAGAGGGTTAAATTCTCACTTGTTGGAGATGGTCAGAACCTGGCCCCTTTTCCTATTTTACTAGGGACAGCAGAGGTGGAGACAACACACTTTCGGAAGTTGTGAATTCAGCCAATGATTCTCCATTCTTTATAATTACCAATATCCAATTGGGAATTCTAAAAATATCTTTCTCCAGAAAGTGATGAGAGTGTGGAAGTCACTACCACATGGAGTTATTGAGGTGAATTAGATAAACACATCATGAAGACAGAGATAAAAGGTTAAGCTGATAAAGTAACATAAAGACTGCAGGCCTATGTAGATCACAAACACAAGCCAGGATTGTCCAGCCGTGTCATGCTGTGTTTCACCACCCAGCCAAAAGTCCATTATCTTTCAGCAGAAGCAGATGATCCAATTGGCAGGCAGGGTCAGATAGCTCAAACCAGTGGGTGTTACTAAGTTAGGTTGAGAGACCTGCTCCTGTGCCACAAACATAATAAAATTCAATGTAGAGCAGATGCCTGAGATGGTAAGTGCTGAAAGTATTTGTGTGGGGCCTGCTGGTTCCAAAAGAATACCGCAAGTCACTGCTGACATTGGCTACCCACTAGTTCCCTCATGTAGAAACATAATCACAACACTTCTCCACATATCACCAGCACAAGCCCTTCCCTAATCTCAGACCTCTGGCCTCAAAATGTACTTGTTGTCAATACAGGTAGTGCACACATGTTAATGAGACCTAGTCCTCCAAATGATCCTGCCTCTACCTCCTGACCACGTAACAGTAGTGTAGAAGGGATAAAGATGCAGAAACGGATTTATTTGGTGGGTCCATACATCAGCAACTTGGAATGTTTTTTCAGAATAATTCAATTTAATTTACAACATTCCCAGCCACTTACTTCAGCACCCACCCCTCTAAAATACTTCATTGACTGCAATTAGAGGAGGTAGTTGGCCTAATGGTACTGTTGCTGGACTAGTAATACAGGGGCCAGGGGATCTGCTTTGAATTTCACCACGGCAGATGGTGAAATTTGATTCAAACAAAATGTGCAATTAAAAGCCTATGACCATGAAACCATTGTCGATTGTTGCAAAAACCCATCTGGTGCACTCATGTTCTTTAGGGAAGGAAATTTGCCGTCCTTACAAGGTCTGGCCCACATTTGACTCCAGACCCACAGCAATGCCCATAATGCCCTCTAAAACTTCCTAGCAAATCACTCAGTTCCAGGGCAATTAGGGATGGGCAATAAATGCTGAACGGCCAAAAATGCCCACATACCATGAATGTATTTTTTTAAGAAGTGCTTGGGGACATTATGAAAGTTTCTAAATAAATGCACAACTCTATTCATTTTTTTATTCATTTGTGAGACACGGGAGTCACTGGCTGGCCAGCATTTATTGCCCATCCCTAGTTGCCCTTGTTCAGAGGACAGCTGAGAGTGAACCACATTGCTGTGGCTATGGAGTCACATGTAAGCCAGACTACATAAGGACAGAAGATTTCCTTTCCTAAAGGACATTTATGAACCAGATGGGTTTTTCTGACAACTGACAATGGTTTCACAGTCATCAGTCGATTCTTAATTCCAGATATTTTTTATTGAATTCAAATTCTACCACCCACAGTGTGGCAAAATTCAAACCTGGGTTGCCAGAGAATAGCTGAGTTTCTGGATTAATAGTCTAGCGATAATACCATTAGGCCATTGCCTCTCCTCTATGTATCAGGTATTTCTATTTAAAATATGTTTTCTGTGCGGAATTACAGTTCAAAATATCATTTTATGGAAGTGTTTCCTGATTACAATCATTCCTTATGTGAATGCATTCATATTAAGTATATAATAAGTTCTCAAAAAGGCCTGTTAGGTGGTAAATTACCTGGGAGCCAACAATAAACATTTGTAACATGCACTATCTTCAATATTCACACCATTTTCCATGAGAAGGTTAGGAAACAAACCGAATAATAATAACAGTTGCAAACTGTTAATCTTGTCACTTATGGTAGCAGACTGCGCAATTTCCTTCTAATTACAGTCAAAAAATTAATGGTCTGTGGTTGGGCTGCAATCAGGTGAAACCAGCTTCTTCAGTTTAAGTCATTTCAATTTTAACTCTAAAAATTAATATTTAACCTTCAAATTGCTTCAACAATAGGGCAGACAATGGTCAGAACCTATATTTCTATTTAATTCATTGGCAAACCCAGCTGTATGACAAAGCTTCCCTTCTGATCCTCCCCTGGGTATAATACTGTGGGAGTAATGGGTTTCCTTCAATGATACTTCATCAGTCATTATTATCCAGGGCTCCACAGGCAATGGACCAACATTTTATCTTTGTCTTAGGAATCCTGATAAAAACGTCAATTCCTAGCAACTAAATATTATTTTCCTGAGTTATATGATCCCTATTTATTAACCACTGGAAATAAAACAGATTTAATCAGAAACTCCCAGCCATAAATATGATAGACACTAATAAATACGATAGGAAATTCAGCAAAAACTTTTCTGGTGGAAAATGCCAGTACTAAGGGATGATTTTTGCACCCATCAGGCACACACATTGGGCTATTTCAGTCTGGTTGGCCAATCAACAGACAGCTAGCGGGAAACACACGCTGAAAAGGTTACAGTACTGCCAAGGGGATTGGTAAGAGGGGCAGGCACCAAGGAAAGGGAGGGGGTGGGCTGACACTTCCAATGGGCTCCCCTCATGGCACAGCATGGCCACAAAACTGTCTCAGGGAGGCGCAGATCTCTACAAATTAAATCCCAAAGAAAAGTCTCTGCGAACTGCATACAGGCAGCACATTCATGCACCTGAAAGCAAACTTCAGTCCCCAGAAATCTTTCTTAAATTTATTTCAGCCTTGACTTTTCAAACTGTCCTGGATCATGGCTGTAGCTAATGTATTAAGGCCACTTGGCCAATTGGCCCAACCATCAATCATAAAAGGAGATGGACCATGTCAAATCGATTTCTATGACTCTTAATGGGTTTAACTGACACCATGCACACGAGCCAATCACGTATATGCTCGCCAAATGAAATATCAAGTGTGAATGCAATGACATCAGGACATACACCTGACATTTTCACACATTTTGGGTTGAAGTGCACCGACCTCAGCAACATAACATTGTGGCCTAGGGTTTCTTAAGCCTGATGTAGGAATGAAAGCAGAAAGGCTTCTAAATCAGCTCTGCTGTCTTTGTTGCTAGTTTCCCAGCACCATTCCCCCAAGACCATTTTCTCAGTTAATCAAATGAAGGGTCTTGGCAGGTGGTCTATCCACCTGCAAGCAGCAAATAGCCAATTTAGCTTAATAAAGGCCTAGTGAAGCCTCACCTTGGAATTTCTGTAACTTTTCCTCTTGCTTACCTGAAACAGTAGGCTGCTGCTTCTGCAATGCTGCATGGAAGACCCTCAAATGGTCCTCCAGATTCATGAGCACACCCACTGTCTTTAATTGGTCATGAAGTGGAGATGCCAGCATTGGTCTGGGGTGGGCATAGTAAGAAGTCTCAAAACACTAGTTTAAAGCCCATGATGAAGGAGGAGCACTCCAAAAGCTCACGATACAAATTAACCTGTTGGATTTTAACCTGGTGTTGTGAGACCTTTTACTTTAATTGATCAGGAAAACTACCTATCAGCTGACCAATTAATTGGTCAGTTCAGAGGAAAACTGGTCAGTTAACTGTTATTCATGATGTGTGAGTTTCTAATAACCCTAATAACAAAGTCCTGAAAGGGGGAGTGTGTGTGTGTGTGTGTGTGTGTGTGTGTGTGTGTGTGTGTGCGCGCGCGCGCGCGCAAAGTATCCAGATGGAGGAGTAACTATGGCAAATTGCATAGGTGCATTTCAGGAGAAGTTGGATAAAAAAAACCATGAAGGAGAAGGGGATAAATATGTTGATAGGCTAAGACGATGGAAAGAGGCCTATGGAGATCATAAACACTGGCATAGATCACTTGAGCACTTGGCCTGTTTCTGTAAATTTGATGTAATCACCTTGGACAAGTCAGTCAGTGAAAGTATCAAAATTAGAGTTTCAAAGATTGGCCTTTGGCCATCTATCTTGTTTGTGATGAAGCTCTTCTACTGATAGCTGTGCCTCTTCACAAGTGCTTTAAGAAATACAACTGGGAAATATCACTGGAATGAATTCTTCAATTCAATCACCTGAGCGACTGTTGCTCCCAATTATTCCACTGTTCTTCTCGTTATCTGGGGAGCTTTGGAAAAGCAGCAAGCTTGGTCAATATCAATGCTTCCTCTTTGTTGTCTGGCATGAAGCATTCCATGTAAAGAATCCAATTATAATCCAAAGTCCAACAACATTATTCTCATTACCAAACAGGATCTTGGTGAAACTCAACAATTTAAGAACAAAGATCAAAAAAAATTACAGCATAGGAATAGCTCCTTCAGCCCTCCAAGTCTGCACTGACGAGGCTGCCTCACTGAACTAAAACCCCCTACCTTTCCGGGGACCATATCTCTCTATTCTCATCCTATTCATGGATTTGTCAAGATGTCTCTTAGAAGTCACTATCGCATCCGATTCCACTACTTCCCTTGGCAGCATGTTCCAGGCACCCAATATCCTCTTTATATAAAACTTTCCTTGAAGATCTCCTTTAAGCCCTGCCCTCCCATCTTAAGGCTATGTCCCTGGGAAGAAGCTTCTGACTACCCACTCTATCCCTGCCCCTCATAATCGTGCAGACTTCTATCAAGTTGCACCTCAACCTCTGTCTTTCCAGTGAGAACAAAACCAAGTTTCTCCATCACCCTCCACATCAGGCAACATCTTTTCTGTATGTTCTCCAAAGCCTCCACATTCTTCTGATAGTATGGCAACCAGAATTAAACATTATATTCCAAGTGTGGCCGAATTAAGGTTCTATAAAGCTGCAACATGATTTGCCAACTTTTAAACTTACTATCCTGGCTGCTGAAGGCAAGCATGCCGTATGCCTTCTTGACTACTTTCTCCACCTGCGTTGCCACTTTCAGTGACCTGTGTGCCTGTCCACCCAGATCCCTCTGCCTATCAATATTCTAAAAGATTCTGCCATTTATTGTATATTTCTATCTGTATTTGATCTTCCAAAATGCAGTACCTCACATTTGTCTGGATTAAACTCCATCCATCATCTCTCCACCCAAGTCTCCAACCAATCGATATCCTGCTGTATCTCTGATGGTCTGTATTGCTATCTATAAACCCACCAACCTTTGTGTTGTCCACAAATTTACTAATCAAACCAGTTACATTCACTTTGGCAGGAATAACAAACGTGTAGAGTACAGGGCTAATGGTAGGACTCTTAATAGTGTTGATGAACAGAGGGATCTTGGTGTATATGTGCATAGATCCCTGAAAGTTGGCAATCAAGTCGATAAAGTTGTTAAGAAGGCATATGGAGTCTTGGCTTTTATTGGTAGGGGGATTGAATTTCGGAGCCGCAACGTCATGTTGCAACTGTACAAAACTCTAGTGCGGCCACACTTGGAGTATTGTGTACAGTTCTGGTCCCCGCATTATAAGAAAGATGTGGAGGCATTGGAGAGGGTACAGAGAGGTTTACCAGGATGTTGCCTGGTATGGAGGGCAGGTCTTATGAAGAGAGGCTGAGGGATTTGAGGTTGTTTTCGTTAGAAAGACGGCGGCTAAGAGGAGATCTTATTGAAACATATAAGATGATTAGAGTTTTAGATAGGGTGGACAGTGATAGCCTTTTTCCTAGGATGGAGAAAGCTAGCACGAGAGGACATAGCTTTAAATTAAGGGGTGGTAGTTATAGGACGGATGTCAGAGGTAGGTTCTTTACCCAGAGGGTGGTAAAGGTATGGAATGCCCTGCCTGCTGCAGTTGTAGATGCGCCAAGTTTGGTGGCATTTAAGAGGTTAGTAGATAAGTTTATGGACGAAAAGGGAATGGTTTAGGTTAGAGGGTCATTGTTTTTTCCTAATTGGTCGGCGCAACATCGAAGGCCAAAGGGCCTGTTCTGCGCTGTAATGTTCTATGTTCTATTTTCCTCCAGCCATTTATATATATCACAAACAACAAAGGTCTCAGCATTGATCCCTGAGGAACACCACTTGTCACAGCCCTCCATTCAGAAATGCGCCCTTCCACTGCCACCCTCTGTCTTCTAGGACTGAATCAGTTCTATATCCAAATTAGATTGAATCCATGCAAATGTATTTCTTCTCCTGAAGGAACCCAAAGGGAATAATCTTACAATTTGAACTCTGGGAGTGATACAGGAAGTATTTCACAATCATGGAAAACTGGAATCGCTGTTAAAGAATTGAAAATTTCAAAACTGAGTTGGACAGAATTTTATTGAGTAAGGACCTAAAGGGTTATGGAACCAAGGCTGATAGATGTTGTTAACTCAGTAAGAGGTCTGACAACACCAATTTTAGATCCAATCGATTTATTTAATCGTAAACTTGCTAGCTTTCAGCCTTTGTGCCTTCGTCAGGCGAATGAGGTGTTCTGGTCTGCAATAGAGCACATATCAGCACAGACAATTTACAGATCGGTTGGATTTAAAATTGGTGTTGTCAGACCTCTTACTGAATTTACCCCAGTCCAACGCCGGCATCTCTACATTCAGATGTTGTTAAGGCAGAGGTCAACCACTGAATGGCAGAACATTGGACCAAAATGGTTTTTAAATGGTTTCAGTCAGAGGACAAATTGGGGAAAACTTTTCCACCTTCAGAAAAAACACAATATTGCATGAGAAGGAGGTTTTGCAAAATAATGGCTGGAAATCTTCAATCTTGCCTGTAACTGGGATTCTCTGGCCTTGCTGCAGTGAACGGAGATTTGGCAAAGTGTCAAATACTCCGTTTTTGCTGGCAGCCGTAGCAAAAGATAAGACACCAGGGAATTTCCAGCAAATGTCAAATTTCTCTCTGAATCGTGAGTAGAGAACTTATTCATCTTTGCTCTGAACTACACAGAATGCATGCCAAAAACCGTTTAAACTAATAACTAATCAAATATGCCCCTTATTGATAATTAAGCCTCGCTGTAGTGTGATATCTAGTTCCTGGTCCCCAGTGGGTGATCTGTTTTTGACACAAATTCCACTGTCGAGCACTTTATTGGCAGATACTAGGAAGTTAATTAGTTGAACAGTTCCTTGATCGACATTGTCTTGTCCGTAATTAAGCTTTGTGCTTCCAAACCACAAACAAGGGCTGTCAGCTTTTCCAGGCAGTCACACTGAGTTAAGATAAGTTCCCAAGGTTCTCATGTATCACTTTTGGATGTGGATATGCCATAACTTTTAACTTCCATTGTTAACCAGTCGCATCCCTTTCTGAAACTGTTTTCATTAATTCACTTTTAATAATCTGCTCTAAAGCTGTCCAAAGTATTGACATAATTTGGAATTGATTTCAAAATGTAGTAAAGGGAGGTTGAGAGATGACGTGATCAAGATCTTTAAGCTTATGAAAGGATTTGATAGGGCAGAGGCAGAGGAAACATTTCCATTTCTAGGGGATCCCAAATTAGGGATCTTATGTATAAAATAGCCACCATCATTTATCATCCATCCCACTTACCTTTGAGAAAATGGAGCTAAGTCAGCTTTTTGAACCACTATAGTCTGTGTAGTGTAGTGTACACACAGTGCTATTAGACAGAAGTTGCAGGATTTTGACCCAGTTACAGCAAAGGAATGGCAATATATTTCCAAGTTGGGATGGCATGTGACTTGGAGGGTGAGACTCATGCAGGTGACGATGCTTCCACACGTCTGCTGCCGGCAACCTTCTAGTTGCAGGTTTGTAAGGCGTTGTCAAAGGAGTCTTAGCACTTTATTGCAATATGTCTTGTGCATGGTACAAAGTGCTGCCACTGTATGTTGGTGGTGGAAGGGTGAATATTTAAGGTGGTGGCTCTATCAGGTCCAGAGTCAATGCTGAGGACTACCAGTCACTTCTGATTTAATACCACCATCACCTCTGATATGTCTGTCTTACTGGCATACAAGACATCCCCAGAGATGGTATTGGAAGCATCTGAGGCATTGAGTGAAAAGTATCATTCTGTAATTATGTCTATGTGAAAATTCTACAAGACTGGTCTGTGGACAGCACAGATCCCCACATGCTCATGTGAATTACTTTGCAGGATTGACTCTGCCTGTGCTCATCTGGCATCTCAGTTGATACAGGGTAGCCCTGATCTATTCTTGTTTACCTTTTCTGTAATGGATTGATACAACTGAATGCCTTGCAAGGCCATTGCAGAGGGAGATATCAGAGAGCTAATCATACTGCCACATGGAGATCACATTGCATAAGTGCAGCAGATATCCCTCCCTGAAGCACTGTAGTAAACTAGTTGATTCCACCTTTATAGAGGGTTATTTGAATTTAAATTCCCCAGCTGCTGTATTGGTATTTGAACTCATGCCTGTAGAGCATTAATCCAGGCCTCTTCATTACTAATAGAGGAACATTACCACAATGCAGCCATACCCAGCTTAAAAATAACTGGAAAAATACAATCACAGGCTGTTTTGGCCAACAAGGTTGCCTATTAGGCAAAATGGATTCAAAACAGGTGATCACTCTGTATGAATTCACCTCAGCATTGCACATGGATGTACCTGTTGGATTCCTTACAGCTAGTTGCAAAGGAGCATAATTATAAATCATTTAACTCAGAAAAATGACAGATATTAGGGCTGGAAGAGGTTGCAGAGATCCTGGGAGACTCTAGGGCTGGAAGAAGTTACAGAGATCTCAGAGGGTTGTAGAATTTGAGGGAATTAAAGAGATTTAGGAGGATTATAGGGCTGCAGAGGATTAAAGAGATCTCAGAGAGCTGTAAGGCTAAAAGAGATTACAGAGATCTCAGAAGATTGTAGAGCTGCAGGGGGGTTACAGAGATCTTGGGAGTGCTGGAAGGGGCTACAAAGATCTCATAGGGTTGTAGGAGGTTGCTGATATCACACAGGGTTCTTAGGTTGGATAAGAGAACAGAGACAGAGAGGGCTGTAGGCTCTATGGGGTTACAGAAATCTGAGAGTTGTAGAGTTGCAGGGGGTTATGGAGATCGCAGATGATTGTTGGGTTGGAGGCAGTTAAAGACATCTCAAAGGATTGTAGAGCTGAAGAAGGTTACAGAAATCTCAGAGGTTTGGAGGACAGAGGGAACAGATAAATGGAGGTTGCAGAAATCTCTCAGAGCTGCAGGGCTAGAGGAGGTTGTAGAGATCCTGAAGTTTTGTAGGGCTACAAGAAATTATAGAGATCTCAGAGAGTTGTAGTGGTACAGGAAGTTGAAGAGATCTCAGAGGGTTATAGGGCTGGAGGAGGTTAAAAAGATTTCAGACTGTTGTAGGCCTGAAGTGGTTACAGAGATCTCAGAGGGTTGTAAGGCTGGAGGAGGTAGAGAAATCTTGGAAGACTGTGGGGCTGGGGAAGATTATGGAGATATCAGAGAACTGTGAGGCTGAATGACTTTGCAAAGATCTCAGAGGGTTATGGGATTAGATGAGATTGCAAAGATAGGGAGAGTTGTAAGGCTGGCAACATCAACAAAACTTACCATTTCTTTTACTGAATCCTTTTATTACTCAAACACCATTTAAAGTATAAGGGGTAATCTCAGCTGGTGATACCTAAAAGCTGAACACGCACTGGCCCTCTTTAATAGCAGGCTTGCATTTGATGATAAGGGTGTCTAAAATTTACATGCTGCGCTGCACAGAACAGCCTCTATTACATCAGCTGCAGGAGGCAAGGTCTATTCAATCACCAGTTCTGTTTTGTCTATTTAAAACAGCACATCTGCTGATATTGAAATCCATCATTTCTAGTGCTGCTTAAAAACTCTGCATTTTATTCAGACATACTCCCAAACATTCAGCTGTCAATTCCTATTCACTGTAAGTAAGATTCAACTCCTCTATTTGCTTAAAAGCATGACCTTTCTTTTTCATGATTTTCACACTTAAAAACATTAATATTTCAAATATAAATGCACTATCCTTACAAATCAGCAATGCCTGCATTACCATGTGCAGAGAAATCATCAACCCCTGATTGAATGTTCCTTCTTTTGAGACATTCCCATTATTAGTAAGTCAGTTTCTTGCTCACATTGTGCCACATACATTCAGTTATTTACACTGAGAAATCAGCTGCAACTCAACCAAACAGACCTAGTGACATCAGAATGAAGTTCCAATGCAAACTCTGAGAATAACCCTAAAGGGCAGCATAGTGGCACAGTGGCCAGTACTGCTGCCTCACAGTACCGGGGATCTAGATTCAATCCCAGCATTGGGTGATTGCCTGTGTGGAACTTGCATGTTCTCCCATGTCTGCATGGGTTTTCTTTGGGTGCTCCGGTTTCCTCCCACACTCTAAAGATGTGCAGGTTAAGTTGATTAGCCATGCTAAATTGCCCTTAGTTAAAGGAGGATCATCAGAGTATATACATCAGATTATGGGGATAGGATCTCAGTGGGAATGTTGTTGATGCAGGCTTGATGGGCTGAATGGTCTCTGTAATGATTCTATGATGCCGAATTTTAAAATTCTTCCACAAGACATTTGTTGTTATTCACAATATAGAGTTAGCATTTCATTTCACAAGGCAGTACCCGGATGTCTCACTAGTATGTGAGCTGCATATTGTAAGGCATGATGTGGAGATGCCAGCGTTGGACTGGGGTAAACACAGTAAAAAGTCTCACAACACTAAGTTAAAGTCCAATAGGTTTATTTGGTTGTAAATGTCACTAGCTTTTGGAACGCTGTTCCTTCATCAGGTGAGTTACCTGACCTGACAAAGGAACAGTGCTCCAAAAACAAGTGGCATTTACAACCAAAGAAATCTGTTGGTCTTTACCCTGATGTTGTGAGACTTCTTTCTGTATTGAAGGCAGCCAGACATAAAGAAAATATCCTGGAGGCTCACCACTGAACAGAGATTCAACACTGTGACTAAAGTAGCTGAGCCAAGGTTGTGACATTAAAGCCTGTCAGTCACCTGCTAGGCTCAAATCAGGAAGATGATGGAGTATTCACTTGGATGGATGTAACCACATCATTCAGGAGCTCAAAACTATCTTGTTTAATTGGCATCTCAGTACTGGATTTAATGTCCATCCTCTCCATCACCAATAACACATTGTGATCATAGTATGAACCATCTTTCAGAGGTACCATGGTAACTGACCAAGGTTACTTTGATAAGAGGACCCAGTCCCAGGGTCACGACCACTGAGCACAAGCAATTTAAATTATTGGCAATAAATGAGGGCACGAGAACATAAGAACTAGGAGCAGGAGTAGGCCATCTGGCCCCTTGAGCCTGCTCGGCCATTCAATAAGACCATGGCTGATCTTTTTGTGGACTCAGCTCCACTTACCCGCTCGCTCACCATAATGCTTAATTTCTTTACTGTTCAAAAATCTATCTATCCTTGCCTTAAAAACATTCAATGAGGTAGCCACAACTGCTTCACTGGGCAGGTAATTCTACAGATTCACAACTCTGTGTGAATAAGTTCCTCAACTCAGTCCTAAATATACTTCCCCTTATTTTGAGGCCATGCCCCCTAGTTCTAGTTTCACCTGCCAGTGGAAACAACTTGCCTGCTTCTATCTTATCTATTCCCTTCATAATCTTATGTTTCTATAAGATCGCCTCTCATTTTTCTGAATTCCAATATGGCCTCATAAGCCAACCCTTTCAATTCCAGAATCAACCTAGTGAATCTCTTCTGCACCCTCTCCAGTGTCAGTACATCCTTTCTCAAGTAAGGAGACCAAAACTGTACACAGTACTCCAGATGTGGCCTCACCAGCACTTTACACAGCTGCAGCATAACCTTGCTGTTTTTAAATTCCATCCCTCTAGCAATGAAAGACAAAATTCCATTTGCCTTCTTAATTAATTGCTGCGCCTGCAAACTAGCTTTTTGTGATTTGTGCACAAGGATATCAAGCATGTTGAAAATTTTTACCAATTAAATAATAGTCCATTTTGCATGTATTCCTACCAAAATGGATGACCTCACATTTACCAACATTGTACTCCATCTACCAGACCTGCGCCTACTCCCTTAGATTATCTATATCCCTTTGTAGACTTTGTGTCCTGTACATACTTTGCTCTGCCACCCATCTTAGTGTCATCTGTGAATTTTGACACGCTATATTTCGTCCCCAACTCCAAACCATCTATGTAACTCATAAACAATTGCAGTCCCAACACTGATTCCTGAGGCATACCACGAGTAACTGATCGCCAACCAGAAAAACACCTATTTATCCCCACTCTTCGCTTTCTGTTAGTTAACCAATTCTCTATCCATGCTGATACTTTACCTGTAACACTGTGCACCTTTATCTTATGTAGCAGTCTTTGGTGTGACACGTTGTCAAATGTTTTCTGGAAATCCAGATACACCACATCTGCAGATTCCACATTGTCCACTGTGCATGTAATTTCTCAAAGAATTCCACTAAATTATTCAAACATGACCTACCCTTCATGAACCCATGCTGTATCTTACCAATGGGACAATTTATATCCAGACGTTTTGCTATTTCTTCCTTGATGATAGATTCAAGCATTTTCCCCACTACAAAAGTTAAGCTAACCAGCCTATAGTTACCCATCTTTTGTTTACCTCCTTTTTTAAACAGTGCTGTCACATTTGCTTTTTTTCAATCTGTGGGAACCACTCCAGATCCAACAAATTTTGGTAAATTGCCACTAGTACATTTGCTATTTCCCTCCCAGTACCCCATGGAATGCATTCTATCAGGACCAGGAGACTTTAGCCCCATTAGCTTGTCCAACACTACTTCTTTCATGATAATGATAGTTTCTAGGTCTTCACCTGCCATAGCCATCAAGTTTTGGCATATTAGTTGTGTCTGTCACTGTGAAGACCAACACAAAATACCTATTCAATAGAACATAGAACATTACAGCGCAGAACAGGCCCTTCGGCCTTCGATGTTGCGCCGACCAATTAGGAATAAGCAGTGACCCTTTAACCTAAACCATTCCCTTTTCATCCATAAACTTATCTACTAACCTCTTAAACGCCACCAAACTTGGCGCATCTACAACTGAAGCAGGCAGGGCATTCCATACCCTTACCACCCTCTGGGTAAAGAACCTACCTCTGACATCCGTCCTATAACCACCACCCCTTAATTTAAAGCTATGTCCCCTCGTGCTAGCTTTCTCCATCCTAGGAAAAAGGCTATCACTGTCCACCCTATCTAAACCTCTAATCATCTTATATGTTTCAATAAGGTCAATAATAAATGCCTCAGCCATTTTCTCATTTCCAGTTGTTACATCCACCTTCTCATTCTCTAAAGGACCAATGTTTACTTTAACCACACTGTTTTGTTTTATATATTTGTAGAAACGTTTGCTATCTATTTTTATATTTGAGCTACTTTACTCTCATAACTTATCTACTTTTCTTTATAACCTTTTTTGTGCTTTCTGTTAACCTTTAAATATTTCCCAATCCTTCCATTTTCCACTAATCTTTGCCACTTTGTATGCACTTTCTTTCAATTTTATACACTCCTTTATTTCCTTAGATATCCATGGCTGATTATCTCTTTTTCTCCAGTCTTTATCATTGGTGTATAGAAGTGTGTGATAAATGTGATACTGTGCAGTGGGTATGTGCCTTTCAAAAATTGGTGGGAAAGCATTTGAAAACAGGAATTTGGGAGAAAATTGTCAACCACTTAAACAAACAAGGATAGGTAAGCTGGGTTTGCTCAGAGCAAGTCTGGCATGAGTTTTTGTTTGATGAGATAACAGAGAGGGTAGATGATGGCTATGCAGTTGATGTTATCTATGCAGACTTTCAAATAACATTTGATTAAGTACCACATATTGGACTTGCTATCAAAACTGAAATGAAACTATGGAATCAAGAGATTGCATGGAAATGTAATTGGTGAATGTGGTGAATGACAGTTTTTAAGACTGGAGAGAGTTATATAGTGATATATGAAGAAATCTTACCAAAAAATGGCAGTGTTGTTTCCAGAGAGAAAACCAGTGTATGTCTCTCAAGCATGCTGGTTTTCACTCCAGATGTTATGATACTGTGCCTAAAAATATTAAGGGGGTATGATTCACACCGTCCTGCAAGGGGTAGGGGCCTCAACATGCCACCAGAACCAGGCTGCATTGAAATCAGAGCAGCATCCTTAAAAGGACCTCAAATATAACAGGAATAACACCCACTCCCACCACACGAGGGCTCCCATCCACACCCCCGAATGGAGTCGACAATTCTCTCCTATTCCCTTTCTCCTCCCATCATCACCTTCTTCCTTCCCACCACAATGGAAGCCAGCATTCACTCTGCATTCCCCCCTTCCTCTCAACACACCAAGAATCATCACTGTCATCCCCTGATTGCTCCTCTGTCCACTTCTGGTTCGCAACCAAACCTGAATGAACACTCCACCTGTTCTGCTCCATAAGGCTCCCATTGGGGCCTACCCCTTGGTACAGGTTAGCACTACCAGGTTAGCATGGGCTTGATACCAACCTGACAGTGCCAACCTGTGCCAAGGGGGGAGTTCCAGGGGGTATTGCCAGACGACAGCTTGGCCATGTCCTTCTTCCCCCGGTGTTGTACTCATCTTTACAAGTCTAAGTGAACCTGCTGTAAATGATGTAATATTCAGAGCGGATAAGACCCGGAGACGGCGCTCACTAATGATATGCTAATGTATTAAAATGATCTTTCTGAGATCCTGCAGTATGCTTCATGTTACTCCACCAGGGAGGAATCTGGAAGATAGGAATTAGGAAACTCACCAGAGTGGAACACACTTTCCTAGTCTCTCCATATTTTGAGCATGCACCGCTATTCCTGCAGATGGCGTATGTGGGCTCAAAATCGCTCCCGTCCATTATCACGAACACTGTTATTTTTAATTTACATTACTGACTTGGATTCAGGATGCACAATTTTGCAATCTGCAGTAACATGGAACTTGAAAGTATAGCAAATATAAGGAGGATAGTGATAGACTTCAAGAGGATAAAGACAGCTTGGTGGAATGGGTGGACGAAGAGACGATGAAAGCTGAGTGGTCCAATTTTAGGGAGGATTCAAGATCAAATTTGGAGGTGACAGGACGTTGGTTAAAAAGGAGCAAATAAAGTTTGTGCAGTTACGAACCTTATACATAGAGGCACAGACTGCAAAAGCCAGGAAGCTCTGCTAAAATTACATCAACACCAGTTCAGTCCTGGCTTGAGTATTGTATGTAATTCTGGTCACCACGCTTCAGAAGAATTTGATGGCTTTGGAGGGGGCACAAAAACAATTCATTGGAAAGATTTCAGGGTTGAATGTTAAGGAGTCATAGTTATATGGATCGATTGGAGATGTTGGGATTATTCTCCTTAGTGCAAAAATAGCTAAGAAAAGATATGAATGATGGACCTTATTTTATCATTTTGATTCTAAGGGCTGGGTGGACTTGAATCTGGGAATGTTTCAGATTCAACTTTTAGGCCTGTTCTGAATATGCAGTCTGCCTGAAAAAATATCAGCGATTCCAAATCATGCTGCAGAAGCCCATGGGTGGTGCTTAATGTGCCTGAAATCCTACAGCTCCAATTGGCGCCTCCAACTGTACATGCACAGAAAAAAAGATAGAATGCTGCTCCCCTGCCATATTGCTCTTGGTTCGGATACTGCCTCTCCCAGCTCCCACATTGTTCCCCCCTAAAACATTACTGACCTCTTTACCACCTTCCCACCACCCAGATTGATCACGGGCCCCTTCCTTCCTTCCCCTTCACTGATCACAGGAAGAGTGACACCAGGCCCTTCTTTCCTCTCACTGATCACAGTGAACCCCCACCAATCTCAAGCACAGAACCATCGGATGACCACAGTGCCTTAGGTTTAAGGTGATAGCAAAATAGTCAGAGGCAAGTTGGGCAAAAACAATTTTATGTCGCAAGTCGGTTAGATTTGGAATGCTCTGCTTGCTATTGTGAATGAAGGATTCAACAGCAACCTACAAAAGAGAATTAAATAAATGCTTCAAGGCAGGAGTATAGATAACCGAATTGTTCTTTGAAAGAGTTGGCATTGACTCAAAGTGCCGCATGGCTATTTTAAATGCTGTAGTATTCAGTGTTCCTATGGTAAGTAAGTGGTGACTAAAGATCGGAGTCTGTTTTCTTTCACAGAGTGTTCAATTAAAATTGCTGAAGTTGAGGAAAGGAGACTAAAATGTCAGGTGGTCAGGATGCAAACAGATCGTGAAAATAGGAAGGAAAAGGATCAAATACGCAGGGTAAGAAGGGACAGCAAGAGATGCAGAACGCATGGAGAGACAGGATGCAAAATGCATACTGTGCAGTGAACATGCGTGCACACTGTACAATGAGTGTTTGCACAAAGTGCATTTAATGTACATAGCCCAATGAGTGCAAATACTTTGCTATGAGTTGCACACTTGTGCTATAAGTGTTCACAAGGAGCACTGGAGCTGGGTGAAGCAACTCTCTGGAGTAAGTACTCCACCCTGAAGTTTATTCAAGCTCAATCTCCACTTCAGCATTAGTTGCTGTGCAAGTGCACCTGAAGTAACACTAATTTCAGAATATGTAATCAGGGGCTCCCAGTTGGAACCCTTTTCTTTATTGGTAAACACCATCGGGCTGAACAAAGTCTGCCTGCTACATTAATCAATCGACTACAGAACCTTTCACTACAGAACAAGAAAGCAAAGGAAACCAGAGAGACGTGCCAAAAAAAAGGAAACAAGACGAATAGCTGCGAAAGAATTACCAGACCTCATGAGAGAAGGAAACTTAATTTCGAACTGTAAAAGAAAATCAATATACATTTAGGATTTTGAATGTTTTCATTCATTTTATTTATTATGATACGCTGTATTGCATTTTCTTTATATACTACATTACAAAGGTTACTCCAGTTCAAAGCATTTCATTGGCAGGAAAGCACTATGGGGTATCCTGAGGTCATGAAAGGCACTGTATGAACACAAGCCCTTCCTTCCTTTCTTTTTCTTGAATCCAAATTCTGCTAAAAGTCCTGCAGTTAAATAACTGCAATACAGTCAGTTATATATCAGCTGTATTATCACCACTCTGATGGTTCTGGATTCAAGTCCCAAGAATCATTGCAAGAGTCTTCCTGGATTGCCTCTCCCAGTGGTTGGAGAGCTACTTCTAGAGTCTCCCTTGGTTTTCACCCACTTAAAGGTACCAAAGGTACCCTTGGCAATTCCAAGAAAAAGGCAAGAACAGCCCAACAGTTCAACATGACGCCATTTTGACCTCACAAAATCTGCTGACTCTTGTCAATGCTGAAGGCTTGTGGAATATCCTGCTCAAAGTTGAATGTCCTGAAAAATTTGTAATCATTCTTGGCCTACTCTATGATGATGTACAAGATGTGATGCTCACCACTTAACCCAAGCTCAGTGAAGGCTGGGATCAAACAAGGCTGTGCCATTTCACCAACGCTTTCTCCATTTACCTTGTTGCACTAGTGCACTCACCTCCAGTAAATTTTCCATGTACGTGAAGAATCTACATTGCCTTCAATCAAAAATCAAAATCACTCCAACTCCAGTCACTGAACTCCAGTATTCAGATGGTGCCTGTACATGCGCTCATGCAGAAACTGAACACTATATCATTGTCAATTCCTCCCCTGAAACAAATCAGGAAATAAGCCTTTCACTAATCACCCAGAAAACTAAGGTCCTTTTCCAACCAGTTTCCACAGCATAACATTTCCCTACAATCATTCAGATCAATGACAAGATCTGAGAAAATGTGGATTATTTCCCATATTTTAAGTCGTTCCTTAAAATAAAGACAGACATAAATGACAAAATTCATTGTTACCATCACTGTTACTGGCTGAGGGAAAGAATATTTGAGGACCAGGATCTCACACTAAAGATTAAGATCAAGGTCTACTGGACAGTAGTGATCCCTGTGCTCTTGTATGCTTTGGAGATATGGACAAATTAAAGAAGGCATCTCAAAACACTGGAGAGGTTTTCACAAGATCCTCCAAATCCAGGATCAAGAAAAGCAATTCTATAGCAGTTTCCTCTCCCAAGCCAATGCACCTAGCATTGAGGTGTGAATCACTTAAAACCAGCTCTGCTGGGAAGACATGGCTGGCACCAGACTTCTGAAGCAAATGCTCTGCTTAGAACTCAGTCATTGCAAGAGACTCCCGAGGAACAGCTTCAATACTTTAGGGATGTCCTCAAGGTCACCTTAAAAGGGGTCAAATATTCCTGTTGACTCATGGAAGTCCCTGAATTATGACCAACCAAAATGGAGATGGACCATTCAGGAACATACCAAACAACACAGAGTAACGCTATTGAGAAGATACAGAGGCAAAGTCAAAGGAGTGGAGAAAGCGCACAAACGTCAAAACAACTCATCTGCTTGATCCTTCAAGCACCATCTGTTTTGCTTGTGGCAGAATCCCCAGACCAAGGACTGAACTTGTCAGCCATCTCAGCACCCATCTCAGTCTTCCACTCAACACTTCCCGAAGTGGAAGAAAATCACCCTCAAGCCCAAAAGCCTGCCTAAGGAAAGACTTCAGAGACTTGAGTGCAGCATCTAGACTGACATTCTGGGAACCGAGCAAATTCACCTTTGGCAGAGTTCTGTTTTCCAGACGAGTTATTTATTTCAGTGGATTATTTGGCCACTGAACTTCATCCTGCCTCCACAGAAGATCCACACATGTGCATTTCCAACTCGTTTGTTAAATAGCATTCAGTGAGGAGATGAAATTATTTCCCTCTTTAACTATAAGACCATAAGATAAAGGGGCAGAATTTAGCCATTTGGCCCATCGAATCTGCTCTGCCATTCAATCATAGCTGATATGATTCTCATCCCCATTCTCCTGCCTTCTTCCCTTAACCCTAGAACCCCAAAGGGCTAAGGCCAACTCTGGCACTTCCACCCTGTCAGAAAGAAATCAGGCTACACGGCACAGATTGGTTATGAAATCTCGGTTATGTGATCTGCAGCTTAACTATTTACTTCATCAGCTGTGCATTAGGGTGGTTCCTTTACCGTTAATAATGAATATCTGATTTCACTTTCAGATTGTATCTTGATACAACCATAGTAATTACACCAAAGTCATTAATCCGCAAGAGTGAAAATCATCAAGGATGTTTTGCATACTAGCAACTAGTGCTTGGACCTAAACAGACCTAAAAAAATACGCCCACATCAAATATCAAATTGTTATAAATAATATTGGGTGCCAGGGAGCTATTTCAAGGCTGTAATTTAATCTCAGCAATGCAGATGATAGTTATAAACCATTTTGCCTTAACACTTTACAATGTTGTCCCATCCCCTTGATTGTATTACTGCCTTAATAATCACTTATCCATTAATACCTCATTGATGTAGTACTTAAAAAAATTATTTAAACTTCATGGCCTGCAATTTTGATAAATTGATAAAGCTGCTCTGTGGATTATGCCTTTGTTTAAATACAGACGACACTGACATTCCAAATGATTAGCAGGCCTGAGACAGTATTCTCTGGCCTGCTAGGACATCCCCTATCTGGTGGGAGTAATTCCCTCCAAAGAGATTTACACCTGCTCCCCACTAACAGGGAATGGACATCCTCACCCTGCTAGTGGGGACAAAGGCTACTGGTGTCACCCAAAGAAGGTCAGGGCCAAGGGGGATGCCCTTTGAGCAGTACCAACCTGAAACTGCCCAAGGGGCAAACTGGCACTGCCCACCAGGCACCTTGGCACTGTCCAATGAACACTGGGCAATGCCAAAAGATGGGATTAGAAGAGGCCAGGTATATTGGGAGCTGGGGGGGCGGGGAATGCTATTGGGGTGATTGGTGGAAGGGACCCCATTGCTACTCTTCAAATGGGATTGGTGGGAGAGGGAGGGAGGAAGGAAGATCAGGGCTAGCCATCGGGTGGAGAGAGTCAGGGCTGCCAATTGGGGTGGGGGTTTGAGCTAGCCAGTGGGGGTGGAGGGATGGGAGGGAAGTGTGGAGGGTAGATCTGGACTGGCCAGTGGGGTGATATCGGGGCTGGCTGGGTGTTGGGGGCAGGGGGGTGAGAGATAAGGGCTGGTCCGGGGGCATTTAGTAGTTAGGTCGGGGTTGTGGGAAAGACCAGTGACTGGGGGGCCAGCGAAGGGGGACCAGCCAATGCCCATGTGCAGATCTCTGCACTGACAGATTGGTGCATGTGCAGTGTCTCACTCAGCACTACAATGCTGGCCTCTTGGGCTGGATGAAGCTCCGCCCAAAACGTTCCAAACTGAATCATATGGAGCCATTCTGCATTGCTCAGAGTGTTGGAAATTCGATCAGGTACTAGGTCCAAAAAAAGGCGGGAAAAACTCCTATTTTCCCAGTCATTGGGCACCTAATTTTGTTTTGAGATAATCCCAGCCTATATTTTTCACACCCAACTGAGAAATCTATGGGGATTTGATTTAATGGCTCTATGGATGATTATTAGAATCCCTAGCTTGCACCCCTCACCTCCTTTAATTCCCCACCCATCTTCCATTTATAACCCCCATAGCCCTTCATATCTCCCATGCTTTCTCCATGCACCCTCGATACTCCCCATGCTGTACCATTTTCCTTGCATTCTCCATCCCCTCATGTCCCTTCCATATCTCTTATTTCTCCTCCATGCTCCTCATACATCCTCCATTCCCACTTGTCCATAATGGACAGAAATCATGACTGCTATAAAATATTAATGAAATAAATAATCATCTATTCGGACATCACAAAAATATATCCCTTTTAGGAGTTCATAGAGTTACCAATCAAACATGCAACTATTTAATTTCCCCTTGAAACAAAATTATTTTAACGGCTGAAAAAGCAGTCAGACAAAGCTCATAGTTGTGCAAACAACCCCTGCTGAGTTTCATCCATTTGTGGTTTTTAACCAGAGCCAAATATTCATCTGCAATTCCATTTCACAATGAAATAAACAAACCCTACAGAACTCTGTACAATGTTACCTTCTGTTCATTTGTCTCCAAAGGGTTAGCTGATACACTTTCAATTAAATAAATCACGCGTTCCTTCAGCTATTTCAAAGGCTCAACTTATATCTGGGCTAGAGCTCTCTAGCCGTTCACACCAATGGGATTTTCCAGTCCTGCTGGCAATGCATGCCCTACCATTGGTTTTCTGGCAATGTGGAGTAACTTCAATGGGAATTCCCATTGACAGTGGCAAGACCAGAGGATCCTGCACCAGTGAGCAGCGTGCTGTGTCCCACCACCAAGAAAAATACTAACGGGACCACAGAATCTTTCCCTGATCTTTAAATCTATATAAAAATCACAGTGCAGTGTTTAATGATACATTTATAGCCAATTCTCAGTATTGTTGAAGAGCACATTATCCACTGGATTAAATACACAAATGCATCTGAACACTTATAGAATGGTAATTTAATGATCACTTCCCTTTTAATGACAGAGACCTATGACCACTCACTGCTTTAAAATCATACATAACTTATTACATAGTGTCTAATGAAGAAATTTGAAACAGTAAGACCTCTCAATCTTACCTGCCAAAAGTTTCCTGACTCCACAACTGACTTTCCAGAAAGTTCCTGAACTGACTAACCTGAATTATTTCTCACATCCACCCTCTCATTGAAGATGTCAAACTCTGGGAAATTCAAAATTGAAACAGGCCTTTAAAATGTTGTCACTTCAACTGCACATTGGTTTCAATTTATTCCAATCAAAATGGCGGCTTTGGGAATGGGCTGGGAAATTTGAATTTACTGTCCCCTATCTCAATCTTCACCAGTGCAAGGCAAGTTTGCCCAATGTCAGGATGGCAAAATCTGGTGCAATGACTTCATTTTTTTTTAAAACATAACTGCAACATCATCTTAATACTATTGTGATTCCACTTTGGGGCTAAATTGGGGCAAGGCTAATTACAACAATATTAAGCTGTAACTGAAGAATGTAGACTGGGACAGATGTTTGAGGGCAAGTCAACATCTGGCATGTAGTAGGATTTCAAGTGTAAATTGATAGGGATTCATGGCTGACACATTCCTGTAAGGATGAAGGATAAGTATGGCAAGTTTTGGGAACCTTGGACAACAAGAGATATTGTGAGCCTAGTCAAAAAGAAAAAGGAAGCATTTGTCAAAGCTAAGAGGCTGGGAACACATAAAGCAAGTGTGGAATTCACGGAAAGTAGAAAGAAACTTAAGCAAGGAGTAAGGAGGGCTAAAATGGGTCATGAAAAAACATTGGCAGCAGAGTTAAGGAAAATCTCAAGGCTTTTTTATACATATATAAAGACCAAGGTAGCCAGGGAGAGGGCTGGCCCACTCCACAATAAGGGAGGGAATCTATGCATGCAGCCAGAGGAAATGGCTTAGTATTCAAAGAAAAGGACTTAGTTGATGATGACTCTGGGAAAGGGTGTGTAGATAGTCTGTGTCATGTTGAGATCAAACAGGTGGTGGTACGGGGGTTCTTCAGAAACATTAAGCTAGGCAATTCCCCAGGGCCTGATGGAATATACCCCAGGATACTGAGAGAGGCAAGCGAGGAAATTGCTGAGGCCTTGAGAGAAATCTTTGTATCGTCATTAGTTACAGGGGAGGTCACAGAGGACTGGAGAATAGCCAATGTAGTTCCTTTGTTTGAGAAGGGTAATCTAGGTAATTACAGGTCGGTGAATCTTACATCAATGGTAGGGAAATTATTGGAGGGATTCTTTGAGACAGGATTTATTCCCACTTGGAGATTAGTGAGAGGCAACACGATTTCGTGAAGGGGACATTGTGTCTCATGAGCTTGATCGAGTTTTTCAAGGAAGTGATGAAGATGATTAACGAGGGTCGAGCAGTAGATGTTGTCTACACGGACTTCAGTAAGCCTTTTGACAAGGTCCCTCATGGCAGATTAGTGCAGAGCATGAAGTCGCATGGGATCAGAGGTGAGCTGGCAAAGTGGATTCAAAACTGGCTCGGTTAAAGAAGACAGAGGGTAGCAGTGAAAGGGCACATTTCTGAATGGAGGGCTGTGACAAGTGGTGTTCCTCAGGGATCAGTGCTGAGACCTATGCTGTTTGTAATATATATATAAATGATTTGGAGGAAAACGTAACTGGTTTGATTAGTAAGTTTGTGGACTTGCAGATAGCGACATCAGAGAATACAGCAGGATATAGATCAGTTGGAGACTTGGACAGGGAGATGGTAGATGAAGTTTAATCCGGACAAATGTGAGGTAATCCATTTTGGAAGGTTTAAATAGATGGGAAATATTCAGTAAATGGCAGAACCCTTAAGAGTATAGACAGATAAAGCGATCTGGGTGTACAAGTACACAGATCACTGAAAATGGCAATGCAGGAGGAGAAGGTAGTCAAGAAGGTATATGTCATGCTTGCCTTCATTAGCTAGGGCTTTGGATTTAAAAATTGGCAAGTCATGTTGCAGCTTTATAGAACCTTACTTAGTCCACACTTGGAATACAGCATTCAATTCTGGTTGCCACACAACAGAAAAAAAAGAGGTGAAGGCTTTGGAGAGGGTACAGAAAAGATTTACCAGGATGCTGCCTGGTATGGAGGACATTAACTATGAGGAGCGGTTGGAGAAACAAGGTTTGTTCTCATTGGAACAACAGAGATTGAGGGGCGACCTGATAGAAGTCTACACGATTATGAGAAGCGTGGATAGTCAGAAGCTTTTTCCCAGGGTGGAAGAGTCAATTATTAGGGGGCACAGGTTTAAGGTGCGAGGGGCAAGGTTTAAAGGAGATGTACGAGGCAGATTTTTTACACAGAGGGTGATGGGTGCCTGGAACTTGTTGCCGGGGGAGGTAGTGGAAGCAGATATAGTAGTGACTTTTAAGAGGTGTCTTGACAAGTACATGAATAGGATGGGAATAGAGGATATGGTCCTTAGAAAGGAAGGGTTTTTAGTTCAGTGTGGCAGATTTGGAGGGCCAAAGAGTCTGTTCCTGTGTTGTAATATTCTTTGTTCTACTTTAAATCGCTTGTAATATAAAAGTATCAGCATTGACACTGCTGTAAAAATAAAGCCAACAGTCTATTCATTATATTCTAATATGACTGTAACGTGTCTGAATATTATCATAATGCAATTGAAACACCAGCTTATGAACACACCAACTTATGAGATAAGAACAGGAATAGACCATTCAAGTCCCTCAAGCCTGCCCAATCATTCGATAAGATCGTGCTGGTTGAGTGTCACCTTTCCCATCTACCCCAATAATCTTTGATTCCCTATCTACCACCATTTTAAAAATATTCAGTGATCTTTCTTCCACCAACTTCTGAGGCAGAGTTCTAAACTTGCACAGTACTCTGTGAGAAAAAAAATCTCCTTATCTTGGTGCTATAAGAGCAACTCCTAATTTTAAAACAATGCCCCCTAGTTCAGCACTGTCTCATAAGAGAAAATGTCCTTTCAATACCTATTTTGTCAATTCCATTCAGGATCTTACATACTTCAACCCTCACTCTTTTAAATTCTAGTGGAAACAAACCCAGCCTTTCCAACCTATCCTTACAGGTAGTTGTGCGGCACAGTAGCACAGTGGTTAACACTGCTGCCTCACAGCACCAGGGACCTGGGTTTGATTCCTGGCTTGATTCACTGCCTGTACAGAGTCTGCATGTTCTTCCATGTCTGCGTGGGTTTTCTCTGGGTGCTCTGGTTTCCTCCCACAGTCCAAAAGATGCGCTGGTTAAGTGCATTGACCTTGTTAAATTCTCTCTGTGTACCCGAACCAGAGATGGAGTGTGGTGACTTGGAGATTTTCACAGTAACTTCATTGGAATATTAATGCCCACTCACGCTGGGCATGTTAGGGAGCCAGTTTAATTAACTTTTAGATTTATTCTGTTCAGCTGTAAAATGGATGAAAACAATTTCAAAGGATTGCTTAATGGGCAAAACAAAAGGGACTATGACTTGAGTAACATCCCAACTACTGACATTCTCCATTAACTATTTATGGCAGTTATATTCTTAGAGTGTGGATGATAATTATTGTGACAATAATAAAAAAAACACTTTTTTAAGACAATCTACTCAATCCAGGTATCACTCCAGTAAACCTCCTCTGGACTGTCTCCAATATCATTCCATAAACAAGGAGACCAAAATTTTTGAGATGCAGTCTCACCAATGCCCTATGTAACTGAATATCCTTATTCTTCTTACTATTCTAACACAACGATAACACTATCATAATACTGTTCCAATAATGTAATACAACTGCAAAAATGTCTTAACTTAATTGTGACAAAACTTAATGCTGCCATCCCATTGCCATTGCGACACTAAACTGTAAAACCATCATATAACATAACTGTAACACTTTTTAATATCATTTAATGTAATACTACTGTGAACTTGCCTTCATAATATTATAGTACATCACCAGCAATCTTAATATTAGTTTAACTCGATTACTGTCTTAATAGTGTAACACTATTGTAGGACTGTCTTCTTGTACAACTCCAGGACTCACCTTATGTTCTTGCAACATAACCGTCACATTGCTTTAATAATATTTTAATACGCTTGTAACATCTGCCTTAATACCATTATACCACAACTATAGTACCACCTTCATTCTGTTGTAATACTACAGTTACACTGTCTTAATGCTATTATAACAGAATTGTAACATCCCCGAGTACCTCTGTGACATGACTGTAATGTTGCTGCAAGATCCTCTACAACTTAGCATAGTTTGACAGTAACAACAGAAGCATTTCAGTTGCACTAGAGCATTAGTGTGTACAGCTCTGCAAAGAAACAGATGACAACACTGCATGCATCAGCAAATGGCATGTTGTCAAAATATTAAATTCTGGGGGAAAGATAACAGTTATGTTAAGGAACTGAGCCGCAATCCTTAACGAGTACCAATTGCATTGTGAACCTCTATGTTATGAACTTGAAATCTAGTCTGCTGGACTGAGGGCTGATAAGATGTGAATCCATGTTTGTAATTACACCCAGCAGAAATAATAAATTATCCCTCCACCCATCACACATTTCCCCAATAAACCTAAAACCCACCAATACTGACTATGGCTTTGAAATGGAATGTGGCACACTTTTGTTAGGACACAGGGAAGCTCCTGAACTAAATATGTTGGGATATTAGCAGGGATAAGTTTGATGTCGTAGCTGAGCAAAATTAAATTCAATGCTCGGAACATTGCGGTTAATATAATCAGTGGACTGCCTTCATTGTTGACAGTCCTGCCATTGATTGCCCACTCTGAAGCAAGCTGGCAGTCACTCAGCGGGTTCTGCTAAACAACACGGGCATTCTGAACACAATAGGCTGCCTACTGAGCCATTCACAATGCAGCTCAGGGGAAGTCAGCAGCAGAAGTTAGTCATCTGAAGCAATCAGAAGCTAAACTGAACTTCAAACATAGCCTGACAGCGATTCCCTGGCTTCAGCCTGTGCCCTGGGTTTTCCTTTGGCATGACACTTCTGTTACGTGAATCTTCCTCCTGTTCTGCCTGTCGCGAGATGCCAATTGTCAAGTTGCCTGTCTCCTCCCCTGTCGTGCTGGCCGTCCCAACTCACGCTGGGCATGTTAGGGAGCCAGTTTAATTAACTTTTAGATTTATTCTGTTCAGCTGTAAAATGGATGAAAACAATTTCAAAGGATTGCTTAATGGGCAAAACAAAAGGGACTATGACTTGAGTAACATCCAGACTACTGACATTCTCCATTAACTATTTATGGCCATTATATTCTTAGAGTGTGGATGATAATACTCTGCTGATTTAATAACATAACAGCAAAACAACAAAGAAAGCTAGGGTAGTAAATCCGACTGAATATTGAGTCACTCTATCATCTCAGTGTAAATATATCTATAAATGTAGGGAAAAAAAGCATAGAATTTCAGAACCCTACAGTGCAGAAAGAGGCCAATTGCCCCCTCTTGTTTGCGCTAATTCTCCAAAAGAGCATGCAATGCAGGCCCTCCCCTCTATCCTATCTCCACAACCCCGTTCGTTTGCCATAGCTAATCCCTCTTACCTACATGTCTTTGGACATTAAGGGATAATTGAGCATGGCCAATCAACCTAACCTGCACATCTTTAGACTGTGGGAGGAAATCAGAGCACCTAGCAGAAACCCATGCAGACACAGGAAGAATGTGCAAATTCCACACAGTCACATAAGGCCAGAATTGAACCTGGGTCCCAAAGAAGATTTCTCCCTGCAACTGAGGGAATTATTAATTTTACCTCAATTTTAAAATTCTCATGTTTTCAAATTCCACCCTAACCTTTACCCCTCTCTATCCCAATAACCTCCTTCAACTCTACACCCCTCCAAACATTTGGCGTTCCTATAATTTTGGTCCCTTCAGGATGTCTGATTTCTTTATCCCATCGCTAGCAACTGTGCTTTTGTCTCTGTTGGCTGTAAGTTCTAGAATTCTCTCCTTAAGCTCCTCCACCTTTCTACTTCTTTAAAATATTTTAATACTTACCTCTTTGACCAACCTGGTCACCTGACCTAATATGTCATTATGTGGGTCAGCACCAAATTTTATTTCAAAGGCCCCATTATATTCTCTTGAGACATTAAAAGTGCTAAATAAAAATGTAAGTTGCTGTCGTTCTCCTGTAACTGTCCTTGGCTCATGTACCTGAGGTTGTGTTGTATGTATACAAGAAATAGCAGGGTGAGGATAGTGGAAGAAGAGGAGGTTGTTGAGAACTGAGAAGCGAGCTCTGAAATACCAAGTGTTGTTCACAATTCATTTGGCAGGAATTTCCAGCCCTTCCCTCCAGCAGAATTCTCCAGTCTCACTGAAGTTGACCTCAGCAGCAGGATAAGGTGAGTCCTACAAAACGCTAAAGATTCTGCCAGCGGCCAAAGTTGAGCTGCCTCCGCAGTGGGAAAACCAGCTACAAAGTGGTGGGAGTGAGTGCTAAAACCTCTAGCACCTCCTCCTTTTCAATACTAATCTGTTCAATTATAAGTCTCAAAACACCAGATTAAAGTCCAACAGGTTTGTTTGGAATCACGAGCTTTCAGAGCATTGCTTCTTTACCAGCTGAGTGACTCATCTGAGGAAGAAACAGTACTCTGAAAGCTCGTGATTGCGAATAAAACTGTTGGACTTTAACACAGTGTTGTGAGACTTCATACTGTGCCCACCCGAGTCCAATATCTGCATTTCCACATCTGTTCAATTATATCACAGTCCCTCCTTCTGTTTTCTATTCCCACATTGTCCTTCTCCATTGTGAACACAGAAGCAAAATACTCATTTCATACCTCACCTAAGTATTTTGCCTCCATACACAGGTTGCCATGTTGGTCCCTCATGGGTGCTGTTCTTTGCCTGGTAACACTCTTGTCCTTAATATATTGATAAAAGATCTTGGAAATTTCCTTTGTTTTGTCCATCAGTATGTTTTCATGCCCTCTCTTCACTCTCCAAATTTATTTTTCAGTACCTCCCCCCTGCATTTTTTTATACTCCTCTTGGGCATCCATTGTTTTGAGCTCCCAGTATCTGCCATTAGTCTCCTTTTTATTCCTTATCCAATCCTATATATTCCTTGACATCCAGGGTTCTCTGGAAGTTTTGGTCCCTACTTTACCTTTATGAGAACAAGTTGCCTGTGTATTCCATTTCCCTTTTGAATGGTTTGCATTACTCTAAGGTGGATTTTCCTACAAGTAGTTGCTCCAATCTTTTCTTTCCAGATCCTGTCTTATTCTAATAAAACCGGCCTTTCACCAATTCAGAACCTTTATTTTTGGTCCACCTTTGTCTTTTCCCATAATCATCTTAAATTCTACCATGTTGCGGTCACTATCGCCACAATTGTTCCACCCCTCAAACTCTTATTACTTGCCTGGCTTTGTTCTTTAACATTAGGTCAAGTACTGCCCCATATCATATTGGACTTTTAATTGCTGGCTCAAAAAGCTCCCTGAATATACAAGAATTTAGTCCTCTCTAAATCTTTCATACTTTGACAGGATCTGCAGGCATTTGGAGAGGCAAGGACTGATTAGGGACAGTCAGCATAGCTTTGTGAGTGGAAAATCATGCCTCACAAATTTGATTGAATTTTTTGAAGGGGTAACCAAGAAGATAGATGAGGGCAGTGCAGTTGATATTGTCTACGTGGACTTCAGTAAACCATCTGACAAGGTAAAGCATGGTGGGTTGTTGCATAAAGTTAAATCTCACGGGATCCAGGGTAAGGTAGCCAAATGGATGCAAAATTGGCTTGATGACAGAAGATAGAGGGTGATTGTAAAGGTTTGTTTTTCAAACAAGAGACCTGCGACCAGTGGTGTGCCTCAGGGATCAGTGCTGGTTCCATTGTTCTTTCTTGTTTAATAATTTGGATGAGAATTTAGGAGGCATAGTTAGTAAGTTTGCAGATGATACCAAGATTGATGGCATAGTGGACAGTGAAGAAGTTTATCTAGGATTGCAAAAGGATCTTGATCAATTAGGCTAGTGGGCTGCCAATGGCAGAAGGAGTTTAATTTAAATAAATGCAAGGTGATTGATTTTGGTCTATCAAACCAGGGCAGGACTTACTCAATTAATGATAGGGTATTGGAGATCGAGGGGCACAGTTTCATAGCTCCTTGAAAGTGGAATCCTTGGTGGACAGAGTGATGAAGAAGGCATTTGGCATGCTTGACTTCATTGGTCAGAACATTGAATACAGGAGTTGGGATGTCTTGTTGAAATTGTACAAGGCATTAATGAGGCCACACTTGGAATACTGTGTACAGTTCTGGTCACCCTATTACAGAAAGGATATTATTAAACTAGAAAGGGTGCAGAAAAAAATTACTAGGATGCTATCAGGATTTGGTGGTTTGTGGTATAAGGAGAGGCTGGAAAGACTGGGATTCTTTTCCCTGGAGCGTAGAAGGCTCAGGGGTTATCTTATAGAGGTTTATAAAATAATTAGGAGCATAGACAAAGTAGATAGTCAATGTCTTTTTCCAAAGGTACGGGAGTTTAAAACTAGAAGGCATAGATTTAAGATGAGAAAGATACAAAACGGTCCAGAGGGAAATCTTTCACTCAGGGAATGGTGAGTGTCTAGGACAAGTTGCCAGAGACAATAGTAGATATGGGTACAATTTTGTCTTTTAAAAAGCATTTAGACAGTTACATGGATAAGATAGATACAGAGGGATATGAGCCAAATGTGGGCAATTGGGACCAGCTTAATGGTTAAAAAAATGGCATGGACAAGTTGGGCCAAAGGGTCCGCTTCCTTGCTGTAAACCTCTATGACCCCAATTAATATTGGGGAAGTTGAAATCCTCTATTATTATCATCCTATTGTTTTTGTATTTCTCTGAGATTTGTCTATATATCTGTTCTTCTATCTCTTGCTAACTGTTTGGGAGCCTTTAGAACAGTCCCGCCAATATGATTGCTCTCTTTTTATTTTTAAATTCCAACCACATGGCTTCAATTGAGGAACTTACTAAGATATAATCCCTCCTCAGTGCAGCAACGAAACCTTGAACAATACTGCGAAACCATCTCCTCTTTTATAACACCCCCCAACCGGAAGATCTATCATTGGAATACTGAATATCCAATTCTGCCCCTCCCTCAATCATGTCTCTGTGATAGCAACAGTATCATCATTCCTATGTGTTATTCAACACCCTCAGTTCATCTGTCTTACCTGCAAGGCTCTTTGCATTAAAATAAATGCCATCCAACCTTGCCATATTTCCATAAGAGAGTGTAGGATCAGAAGGCATAGTCGCAGAATAAAGGGGTGCTCATTTAAGATGGATTTGAGGAAGAATTTCTTTTCTCAAAGAGTGGTGAATCTTTGGAATCCTTTACCTCAGGACTCTGTGAAGACCAAGTCCTTCAACATTCTTAAGGTTGAGATCGATAGATTTGTAATCAGTAAGTGAATTAAGGATGATGGAGAGCAGACAAGAAAGTGCACTTAGTGGGGTGTTACATCAACCATGATCTTATTAAATAATGAAGCAGTTCAAAAGAGTCAACAAGGTCTACCCTGTTCCTATTTTTATGGCCTTAACATGTCTATCTCTGCTCTGCCTATCAGGCTGACTTGGTTTTTCTCCTAAACTTGGTTGTTCATCACGTCCTACTGTATCTCCACACTGTAACCCATTCCCTATCAAATTAGATTAAATTGCCACGTAATTAAAAATGTAAAAATATGAAATCAAGAAGTGACGACACTGGGATAAAAGACTGGAGACGCACGAGTATTAGAATGAGCCTCTAATGTTGTTGCTATCAAATAGGATCTCACAAGCCTCAAAAGTCAAAGTGCTCTGTTTACCTGCTGTCTTTGGACATGCTGCAAACCAAGAGGCAGCTTTAAAAATAGACTGAACTGGTTCAAGGAATCCATTTCTTTAAATTAAAAAACAATATCCTCTTTATGTTGTCATTTCTTTAGTTTGCTTATTTTTTGAATAAACGAGCTAATCTTTCTCGTGTTACCTAATAAACATTATGGCACACTTTGAGCTCATAATCTAGCTGGCAAGGACACTGAAAAATGAGACTCGAACTAATTAAAGATATGGAAAAGCAACCCCTTACTAAGTCCCTGAGCACGCAACTGTTTTCTCCATCAGTTTGAAAGCCACGAAAACAAAGCATAAGCCAAACACAACTGTTTTTTTTCCACGGAATTGTGACCTGTAACTGGCCAGGTGAGAAAATTAGCAGCATGACGAAGTGGCCCATTCTCAACTTGTGGCTCAGCAAACAGGACTTTCAGCTCGTGGTCTGATTTTGAAGGCTATGAAGTCCCGCTCCAGTGATGTGAAGTGAGCAATGATCCTGTTTTAGAACATACTGAGGGAATGCTACATTGTCTGAGGTAACATCAAACCTAGTCAACCCTCTCAAGGATACAAATATGTTGCCCCATCCATTACCATGAAGACAGTCCCGACAGTCCTTGGCAAATATTTATCCCTTAACATCTTTACAAATGAGAATAAATTACCTGGTCATTTACCATAGTCCCTACAATAGAGTAGTAATGATACTTAAAGTACTGCACTGCCTATTAAGTGAGTGATTCTGTCCTAAATGTTTCCCTCCCAGTCTGTAGAGCAGACTAGCATCTGTTTAGTGTCTTGATACTTGACAAAGGATGGAGCAGATGATAATGTGAACCATATTCCATTCCTATCTTAACACGAGTACTACTAAACTAATGCCACTCAGCGACACTGAGTGGCACTGCCTGGGGTAACAATTAGGTCAATCTATGCCCAACCAAGTTGAGTTAGCTGATCCCAACCAGGGTCATCACTTCTTGCTCCTAATCACTAACCAGCGGCACACTCTGGAAATCTAAGGGAGCTCAAAGGGGGAAACAAGTTATCCAGATGACTACACACACTTGCATGTTTGAATGCACCACAAAGCTGCATCTGATAATGAGCTTGGCCTGTGAAAGAGAGAGGAAAATAACAAAACAGAATTGAGAGGGCTGGAGTTGAGAAACAAATAAAGAAAGGAAGAAGAAGCAAAGAACTTGCATTTAAACAACATCCCCAAAACATCTTGTGGGAGGTGTTGTGGTGCAGGAGGTGGCAGTCCTGTCTCTCAACTAAACGCTCTGTGTTTAAGTCTGACGATGTGCAGATACCAGCGTTAGACTCGGGGCGAGCAGCCCCAGATTCAAGTTACAACACAGGTTTAAGTCCAACAGGTTTATTTGGTAGCACAAGTTTTCGGAGTCTTACTTGTAATATAAACAGGGCTGCGTTTTAAGGCTGATAAAATTGGATATCCTAAATTAAAGAATTGGGCATATTAAAATCAAATACAGTCAAACCTCAGGCAGGCCAATTGTACAATGCACAAATATGTCTGGGCCTGACCCATCAATCATCCATCAAGATCGTTGCACTCTATTGATACTTAGCAGGAGATTATTGAACCCCATTGAAATGCACTGGCCTATTGTTAGAAGCCCAGATCGGACCAGACTTTCTGTCAACGCGAGTTCCTGCACTTGGCTTGATCTAATAACAGGTTACATGTAAGCAACAGCTTGGAGATGGACATGGACATGGACATTTGGGGGCGGACCCTGGTGTCCTGTTAGGCAGACATCAAGAAACCCACTGGGTATTGGAACCCCTCCTGCGACCTGATTGGCTGGAAGCCAGAGAAGTTTCTGGAAAAGCAAATAGTCAGGGGATAAAGGAACACATTTTCAGATACCAGCAGTGAAGACTCGATGAAGGAGGCGACTCTTGACCATTCGGAACACTGACCAGAGAAGGAAGGAAGAAGTTGCCATCGAGATTTACTTCATGATGATGGACCAGAAGGACTCAGAGAATCGAGCCTGCAGTTCTAACCAAACCATCTTTGCCTGTAGTATACTTGAATCTGAAATATCCTCTTATTTTATGTGGGTATTTTAAGGGTTAATAGTGTTATTATTAATAAACTTATTGAACCCTTACTTGTGTTTGTCCTTTGTCCATCTCGTATAGAAGGACATCAGGGTAAAACCTTAGAGTCAGCAACTGGTCGAAAATATCTGAGAATTAACAGGTACAACAGTGGTACTCCAGATGGGATTTTGATAAGAAGTAATACATTGCTTCGAAGTCGAACCTTCAACCCAGTATTCTCCAACACTCCGTCTGAGCCTGAATTCAGAAGGCAGGTTGCCCTTTGTGACAGCCCAGTCTTAAGTGAGTGAAGGACTAATACAGATTTGACCAGTAAATTGGGCCACAAACCCGGTGTCTGTAACACAAGGTGGACAAACTGTGTAGTTAGAACTAGAACAGTCTAAGGAATTTGGGTAAAATCTATGGGAGCAATTTAGTGAAAACTGGATCACTACCCCAATCTCTTACCTATACTCAAGTGACAAATCCTAAAATACTTATGGCCAATCATGCCAAATGGGAGGAGGTTCTCCATTCATATTTGAACTATAAGTGGTCCAAATATGTACAGCAGGGTGATACCCCGAAACCGTATCTGGAATCCGAGGGAGAGAATTGTTGAAGTCGTGCCCATAAGGAAGTGGGTAAAAGGGCTCCCAAGCTTAGGAAGAGAATTACAATCGCCAGTTGTCCAGAACAGCTCCTTGGTAGAGAAGCAGAGATTATCTGGGTTAAACGAGACAGAGAGGTCCAGGTAACCCAACTAAAACAGGACTTAATGAATGCTACCACCCCATGTACAACAATTGGAAGTAGAGGTAGACACACAAGAGGAAAGGAACCAGATTAATATGATACACGAGTCAGTTTCAGGCTCAATATGATAAAGCCTACCAAAAGGCACAGCGTGCTCTCAGTGAGAGAGAGGCTGTGCTGCAACAGGTAGAGGAATTTAAACATAAATGCAGTGACCTGCAGGCTGCAGTAAAACTTTTGCACATGCAGGAAAAGCAAATACAGACTGTGCAACAAACTACTCCAAATGCTTCCGTGAGATTGCAGGTTTAAAATCACAACTAGCTATAAAAAGGCTGTAAAGTATGCATACACGATCGAAGCAGAGGATAGTGATCCAGTGGTAGAGTGGGGGGATTTAGAAGAGGATGCCTGCCATTATGCAACAGCTAGTGTATTGCCAACTGTGGACCCCCACCTCCCTTCCCGGTAGTGGAACCAATGGTACCAACCCCCATCTTGGAAAACAGAGTATCAGCTCCTAGTCCAATTGCCATCCCGATAAGTCTAGTCACTAATCCGGTTCCTGTACCAATGATTCCGGTTACCACCCAATGACAGGATGGACAGAACCCCAATGTGACTTACGTAACTCCATACACCATGACACAGCTCATTGACATAGCTAAAACGATTGGAATATTTGAACCCTCCAGGGATCCACATACTCATTTTGACCAGGTCACCCAATGTCATGTTTTAAATAGCCTAAACACGGAAGAAGAGATTAAACTTATTCTGTTATGTTTAAATCCTGCCATCCGTTCCGCCTTACTTGAACTCCCCCAAAATGTGGCCGGGGAACCCTATCAGAAATGAAGGCAGCTGCTATAGGCTACAATTGGGATGACCCTGTAAAAGGTTTAAAAAAACTGCCAACAAAAGAGAGAGGAAACCCAACAGCCTACGCTGACTGACTACGGAACCAATTTGTTGCAGTTTTCGGCCAATTAAATCGAGTCCAATTAAATGCACATCACTGGTTCACAAGGATCTGGACCCCGATAACACACTCCACTGAGGGGAGTCAGAAAGCCTGTGATAATTTTGATCTTGATGCTAATACACATACAGAAACTTGGGTCATTCGCAAAATGACTCGTGTGTGGCAGTGGGAAGTCCGACAAACAGGCACCTCCAAGCCCACAAAACCCAATCCACGCAGACCTAGCCCTGTTTGGTGTAATGAAGAGAGAGATGGAAACAAGGGACAGAGGAACTCATCCCCATATATCCGTGCTAATCACTGGTACAGAAGACCACAGCCCCGCGCAGAACCCTGATATATTCCCAACCCCAGGTACAGGGAACAAGATGAAACTAATCCCAGATATGCACTCTCACAAGCACAGTGTTATAACTGTGGGTAACCCAACTATTTTGCTCGGGACTGTAGGGCACCAATTTTCAGGGGACCAGCAAACCCTGCATACCCATACAGTCTTGCTGATCAATGACAAAGGGAACCACAAGGCTGCACAGGACATAGGCCCAAGGCCCAACCCCCAACACTGAGAACAATATAAAGCTCAGCCCAGAAGCCCACGCCTACAAGCACAGTGCTATATATGCAGGCAACCTAACCATTTCACCCGCGACTGTAGGGCACCATGCAACTACCCCACATGACCATTTCAGCGATTCCCTAACAATGGGCCCCGACCCATGCGCCTCGAAGGACCACCCTGCAAGCCACTGTAACCCCCACCCACTACCCCTAGCACACAAATCTACTGTTCCTGCCCCAATTTACAGGTAACCGGATTCATTGGTACAAGAACTGGATTAATGACTAGACTTATCGGGATGGCAATTGGACTAGGAGCTGAGACTCTGTTTTCCAAGATGGGGGTTGGTGCCGTTGGTTCCACTACCGGGAAGGGAGATGGGGGTCCCCAGTTGACAATGACACTAGCTGTTGCATAATAGCAGGCATCTAAATCTCCCCAAACTATTCCTGGATCACTCTCCGCTGTTTCGATCGTGTACGCACACTTTAGAGCCTTTTTATAGCTAGGTCCCAGGGGACCCTGACAAAAAGGATGGGGAACCTGCAAACCTTACCCCTATAGCGTCCCTGGTATTGGAACTCCTGGAACTGTTAGCGCTCACTACCAAAGGTGATAACACAGTAGATATCTGGCAGCCAAAGCCTGAACTAGGACATTGCAGTCCAGGTTGTAAATAGTTTTATCTACACATCAGCCAACTGAAGGGGGCTTCTTATTTGCCCACATTATACTGCGCCATAATCTTCCCACATGCCATATTTGGTTGTGGGATGAGCAATCTAATGTTATACTGTGCCATTGTCCTCTAACAACAAGGACACATGCCACATACCCAACATTTTATTTTCACACTCTGCAAATTCCTTACCCACTCAACCCCATTAAACACTGATTGCCAACCAACCCTTCATATGACACTATTGGGCCTTTATTATTCATTTACTTATTTCTTTGTTTTTTTTGAAAGAAGACGGGAGTCATACGACATTCTTGTAATGAAATCGAAAAGAGAATCAGATATTAGTAAGAATTAACAGGTGCTACTTTCATCTCCCTCAGAACGAACTACATACTTCTTTGCTATCTGGGACTCGTCTCAGACCAAATAACAAACACCATCTCAACCAAAGGCCAGCCTACGATTCCCCGGATATATGTGGTTCATTCACCCCACCAGATGCAGGCAAATGTGAGGATGGCATTTAGCCCAATAAGAGTATCACCTATGGGTGTAATAACCAAAGAGTGGTGAACAGGAAAGATAAAGGGAGCTCTGATTACTGCTCTTTAAGGACAACCCTTACTAATGTTTGATGGGTGCACGGAGCTAGCCTATCTAGCCCACGATCCAGAAAAAGGGCTGCAATTAGGAAAGAAGTGTCCCGGTAAGGTTATTCAGAAATGAGTATATCTATTATGAAATTAAGAATGGGTTAAGACCAACTGCTAACATACCCATCTCCACTTATCCTCAAACCACTCCAGGGCCCCAAAATGGGTTGATACTAGAACATACAGGAAAACTATTATTCGACAACACATAATATGAGTTGATACCAGTAGTGATAGATTTAGCCAGAACACAATTACCAGACTGGTATCCCTCCCCACTTAGAAAATTGTACCTCCACTTGACCCAGAGGCTGTTAAGCCAAAAAACTGGGACGCACGCGAGGAAAGAGGTGCCCAGATCAAAGAGGCGCAAGAGGAGGGTGATCCTGAATGATCCCCAGACAGCATATGGAGCAGGGGTATCCACCATTAATGCACTGGTCTAGCTGATTTGGATAATAAACTCAGAGTCCTAACCCAATAAATTAAATAGACCTTGGATAGCTTAAATGAAAATGTTTGGCAAGATGCCAAGGGAGATTTGATTGAGAACAGGGCTTGTAACCATATGATTACTGCACTGGAAGGACATACCCAAAGTATTAATCAGATTGCCCAAGAGAGGGTGAAAAATGATGCTAGGCAACAAAACCGAACTCTATGTAGCATCTATGGGCAATGAATGGTCGAGCAGTTAAGGGAGAATCTTGATTAGGTCAGCAGGAGATGATCCATCCTGGATCAGTGATGAACAGATTGAACACCTATACCAGGGAAAAAGACAGTCCAATGTCACTAATTGCCAATTACGGCAACTGACCAAGGTCTGGTCTTATGATAATTGTGGAGGAACTCCAGGGACTGCATGAAGAATGGTGTTGGGGATCCCAGTAATTTTAAAAGATAAGATCGGATTGAGACTTTCTGAAGCCGAAAATGTAGGGATCATTAAAGGAGGGGTGTGGTTGGATTACCAGGGGACTCTACCGTATGTGGTTGAGAAAAGAGGGAAGCTCATAGGCACCAGTCTGGAGAAACGTGAACACACAGACAAAATGGTTATGTCTATATCCAATGCATGAAAATGAGCATGCCCTGTGTGGATTCAGAACAACCACTGACCTAAATTATACACTGGAAATTCAAAATTTGGAAAGGGATGTCACCTGGGTGGCTTACAGGGAGGAGGGAAAATATTGTATACAACCTCACTAGAAAATTACCAGTATGGTGTAGCCCACTTGTAACATCTACAACACTACCTTTTGCATTAAGCCACAGATTTCCACTAGAATAGGATTAATTGAGACGGTAGTCATACAGAAGAAAGAAAACATTAATAAATGCTGGCAAGAAATTGAGACAAAGCTTGGAAGGCTATTTTGAAAAATTTGATACTGGGATAACACTTCTCCCTGAGAAACTTCAACAAATTCGGACACAATTGACACAGCAAAGTAAATGGAAGAAACTAAGTACATTAATAATTAATTTTCATTTCTTTGTGTTTAAAAGGCCTCTATTTAATCAGTCCCAGCATATCACCACAAAAGTTGACTGTTTGGTTTCAGTTTACCTGCTGTCTGAGATAAAGGTTTCAGATGTTGTCTTGACTCCTTTGAATTAAGATTAACTTGCACAGGTAGTAAGAATCAGGAGAGTGTTACTGCTGAATGTCCATTGATAGGGGTGCCAATCTGCGCAGATTGAAATCACTGACTGCTGTAACAGATTGACAGATCTAGCAAAGCTGGTGCCAATCTTTTTCTCCCAGGCGCTCAACAGCTGCTGGGACCCTGCTGCTCACTATCCTGGTGATGTGTCGGCAAGTTTTCTCCATGAAAAATCAACAGTGACTAGAAATAAACTGCCTCTGTTCACTCCTTGTAACTTGCTGCATGGTTTTCATGGACGTTTTTGGCCTTTTGTGCTAAAATGCCAACATATTGAACCATGAACTGGGTTAACAAAGCTGAGATCTTTCAATTCCTTTAGAATCCACTACACAGAAGGAGGCCATTAGGCCTGTTGAGTCCACACCAGCCCTCCATAGAGCAATCCAGTCAGTCCCATTTCCCACTCCAGTCCAAAGCTGACAAGTTAATTCACCTCATGTCCATCCAATATCCTTTGGAAACCATCAATTGTCTTTACTTCTATCAGCTTTGTAGGCAGCAAGTTTCAAGTAATTCTCAGTAACTGCATCAAAAACCTGTTACACGTATCACCCTCCCCCAAACCTCCACTCCCCCCACTTATCTCTCTCACTCAAAATGTTAAATCTGTCTTCTGTAGTTATTGTAGCATCAGCTAATAGGGAAAGATTTTCTTTGCCTACCTTATCTAAGCCTTGCTGAACAGTTCTCACACTAAATATATCGCTTTGTTCTTGTTACTTTAACAATCCTTCTTTAAACACCACCATTAAATAACAGATTATCTGGCCATTTGTCAAACGACTGTTATAGCATCGAGCTATGTTTGTAGAGTATCGCCTCATTTATCACAAAAATAATCACTGTACTTCCAAAGATAGTGAGTAAGAATTTAGCAACACCAATTTTTAATCCAACCGATTTATTTGATAGTAAAATTGCGAGCTTTCAACACTCCATGTCTTCCTCAGGCAAATGCAGTGTTCTGGTCTGCAATAGCACACATCAGTACAGACAGTCAGAGATTGCTGATTAGAATGCGAATCCTTACATCTAACCTGCCATTAAAGTGTTAAAGTGGCTAACAATGTGTGTGAAGGGAATCCTGAGCATTGATTAGAGAATTGTGTATTTTTTCCAGACAGAACAGTAAGTGAGGTTTTTTGCTAACCCAGGCAAGTTACAGGGGTTACAGATAGTGTGTCATGAAGCCAAGATCCCTGTTAAGACCGTCCTCATGTGTGCGGAGCTTGGCTATCAGTCTCTGCGCTGTCGTGTATCACGAAAGCCCCCTTGAAGAACATTTACCCGCAGGTCGGAGGCCGAATGCCCATGACTGCTGAAGTGTTCGCCCACAAGAAGGGAACTGTTTTGCCTGGTGATTGTTGAGCGATGCTCATTCATCCGCTGTCGTAGTGTCTGCATGGTCTCCCCAATATACCATGCTTCGGGACATTCTTTCTTGCAACGTATTGGAGGGCAGGTATAGGATCCAGCATTCCCAGGGTCAACAAACACTTGGAATCACACTTCAAGAAAGCAGGAAGGGGCAGCTGTGGTTTCCTGCCTATTGAAATGCCTTTCACTGACTGATTCATAACGAAGTTACCAATACTTATTTGCTATGTAGCATATATTGAGATGTAATCAAAACACTCACACAAACCCATACACTCTTATACACACACATGTAAACTCATACACTCACATACACAGACACAGACTCATGCACATTCATTTATTCACAAACTCACTGACTATCTCACACACACACAGTTCCACATTCACACCCATGCACATATATACATCGTCACAAATACACACACAGCACATACACATATAAACTCTCACAAGTACAGACTCTCTCAAATGTACAAACTCTCACGTACACACATATGCATCATCACGTGTACACTCACTCTCTTTCATAGACTTACTCTCACATGCACGCATACGTTATCACATTTTCATTCACACACACACTTTCTTACTCACACACTTGCATGCACACATATTCACATGCATACATAGATTGTCACATGTTCACATACACACACACTCATTGTCATACGCACATTCACACAAACTCACTATTTTCTCACATTTACATGCGTATGCATGCATTGCTACATGTACACATATTCACATTTACACCAATTCTCACATGCACATGCGCAGATTGTTAAATGTACAAACACATACACACACATGCAAAGATTGGTCCAGCAGTGAGTAAACCAACATGAGGAAAACATGTGCTCGACCCTGCCCCATCAATCTGCTTGGCACAAATGCACCTGTCTTGCAGGAGTAATCAGCACAAAAGTTCCCTCCTGACAGTATGGACACAAGATGTAGCCTCCTGGTGCAACATGTCTCTCACTCTACCATTACCATTTAAGCCAAATGATCAACTTTACTTCAATGAAGAATTCAGAAGAGCATAACAGGAGCAGCATAATTAAAATTGAAACTGAAGTGCCATCCTGGCAAAGCTGCACTGCAGAACTGTGCACACACTAAATAAATGAAGCAGAATGAGACAGACAGAACTAAGCGATCCAACTGTTAATGGATCAGATCAAAGCTCTCTAGTTTTGCTATAAATGAAACAATTAGCCAGAGGAGCAGGCTTCACAAACACCCTCACCTTCAATAATGCAAAAGAAAAGACTGAAGCATCTGCAAACCATTTTCAGCCAGAAGTGCCAAATGGATCCATATCAGCCTCCTATTGAAGTTTCAAACCTCACAGACGTCAGTCTTCAGGCAGTTTGATTTTCTTGATGTGATATTAAGGCACTGGATACAGTAAAGGCTGTGGGCTCTGACAACATTCTGGCTAAAGCACTAAGGCTTGATCTCCAGAACTATCCTCCCCTTAGGCTAAGCTGCTCCACCACAGCTACAACACTAACACTGAACTAATAGTGTGGACGATTGCACAAGTATGTCCTCTTCACAAAAGCAGAAGAAATCCAGTCTAGAAAATTACTGCAACATCATTCATAGCACACTCTTGATCAGCATCAAAGTGATACAAAGTGTTGTCAACAGTGCTGCCAAATAGCACTTAATCAGCAACAGGGCCACTCAGCTCCTAACCTCATTACAGTGTTGGTCCAATCATGGACAAAACAGCTGAACTCAAGAAGTGAGGTAAGAGTGACTGCTCTTGACATCAAAGGGACTTTGACTTAGGAGTGTGAGCAAAACTGGAGTCAATACAATCAAAGGGAAACTCTCTGCTAGTTGGAGTTAACCTGGCACAAAGAAAAATGGTTGCAGTTGTTAGAGGGCAATTATCTCAGTCCCAGCACATTACAGCTGTAGTTCTTCAGGGTTTTGTCCATGGTCGCATTATCAATTACTTTCTGCACCCAACTAGATTCACTGATGATTGGACCATGTTGAGGATCATTTGTGATGTCCTGGTATTGAAGCAATCTGTGGTCATATAGAACTCAACTCATAGAAACCCTGCAGTGCAGAAAGAGGCCACGTGGCCCATCGAGTCTGTACCAACAACAATCCCCCGCAGGTTCTATCCTCACAACTCCACACATTTATCCTGCTAATCCCTCAAACCTACTCATCTTGAGACATCTATGGGCAATTTAGTATGGCCAATCAACCTAACCCTAACCTTTGGACTGTGGGAGGAAAGTGGATCACCCGGAGGAAACCCATGCAGACACAGGGACAATGTCCCTGGAGTTGTGAGGCAACAGAGCTAACCACTGTGCCACCATGCCACCCAAATATAGCAAACCTGAACAACTTTCAAGTTTGAGCTATTAAGTGACAAATAACATTCACACTACACAGTGACTTGCAATAATCATCTCCAACAAGACAGTATCCAACCATCTCCCCTCAACATTCAACGGCATTGCTATTGCTGAATCCCCCATTATCAACATCTTGGAGGTAAGCATCAACAGAAACTGAACTGGATTGGCCGTATAAATGCTGCAGCTTCAAAAGCAAGTCAGAGACTGGAAATTTTGTGATGAGTAACTCACCCCAAAGCCTGTCCATGCAATAGGCTCATAGCTTTCTGATTTTCATTTAAGTTAGGGAAGTTTCCCAATGGAATGGCTAGAGAATCTATATAATCTTCTAGCCTCAGAGCACTTGAGGAATGAATGGTCTTTTACTTTCTCAGTTTCTATTACCCTGCCCTTCAACCCTGCCCTCTCCGGAACACATTGGGTTTCATTATTGGCCCTTGAATGCTGACAGGCATTGTTGAATAAAGGGAATATTCAGTCCAAGGTTGTGTTTCACCTGTCTATCTAAAACTATATACACATGCATTGTAAATGAAATGCAGTTTACATGGCTAGTGTAAACTGTACATCACCATTCTTTACTAGAACAGCTTCTTTCCATAATGGGACTGGAAAAGTTACTGTTTGGATTCTAAAAGAGAGGAGTATTGTTTCCATTTTATTGGGGCACACCCTAATTCTATGCTTGAGGGGATTATATCTCTCTACTGCAAGGTAACACACAGTCAAATCTCTAAATCACTCTCGCCTTTATTGCTGGATATAGTGAACCTCTGCGTTTCATCTTTTGTTCAGGAATTCATATTTCACATCCTGGCAGATGACCCTAGCAGATAATTTACTCCTCTGAATGATTACCTTAATTAAAATGTCAGGGTGACATTTTTTTGTCTGCATAGAGATTACTGCAGTTTAACAAACGCTTAGTGTTTGAAGGTAAGGGGAAGTGTATAAGTACAGCCTTTCAGACACTCCCCAGTTATCTCTCAGGCATTATTTTATATGCTTCTCAGCTATATTTTCCAGCTTCCTTACAAATCTACTTTTCAAACTTTAAGGAATAGCTTGCATTTTTACAAGATTTCTAATGACTTCAGGAAACCTCAAAACGTTTTGTAATCAATGAAGCACTTTTTGAAGTTTGTCGCATTTGTAAAATAGGAACCTGGCAGCAAAGTGAACATGGCAAGTTCCAATGAACTGCAATATAGTCCAGACCAAATAATCCATTTTAGTGATGGAGCTGACAGATTAATATTGACCCAAGACAAGGGGTAGAACCCAACCCTCCAGCCCCCACTCTTCTTCAAAATTGCTCCATGACATCTTTTACTTGAGAGGTTTTGATTTGATTTGATTCATTGTTGTCACATATATTAATATAGTGAAAAATATTGTTTCTTGCATGATACAGACAAAGCATACTGTTCATTGAGAGGAAAAAGAAGAGTACAGAATGTAGTGCTGCAGTCATAGCTAGGGTGTAGTGAGATAGGTCCATTCAAAAGTCTGACGGCAGCAGGGAAGAAGCTGTTCTTGAGTCAGTTGGTACATGACCTCAGACTTTTGAGGTTAGCCAGGGCTTCTAATTAAGCTTTCATCCTCTGACAGTGGAGCACTCCCTCAATACTGCATTGGAGTATCAATCTAGAGTTTTGTTCAGGCTTCCAGAGCAGAACTATAAAAACACATCCTTTTATCTCCCAGGCTAGAGTTTGACCACTAAGCTATGACGATCTTTTTCCACATTTCACCCTCAATTAAAGAGGATTCTGCACAAGAAGTGGGGTTGTACTGTTAAATTGGTTCACCTGCATGAAGGATATGTTCATTAGCTAATCTCTCCTGGACTGTAGACATGATTCTCATGTTATCATTCTGATGCTTATTGCTGCTATTGACTCTTTGAAAGTTACCATGTATGATTATTTGTTGAAGCAACTCATCATTCATTTCAACAAGAAAAGCTTTATTGAATTCAATATCTAACAGCATCTTCAAGAATCCTGGGGGTGAAATATAAGCTGGTTGTCAAAATGCAGTATGTAATCACAGGTAATCATTAATGTAATATTATGACATAAATGCACTTGCTATTGAGTCCATTTTTCTTTATTTTTTAGCTGTCATTCAAAGGGATACCTTTCCTTTTTAATCAATAGTAGTGCTACATGCTGACTGGGACAAAATGACCCTGTTTCTGCTTATTGTCTCTTAACGACATGACTCAAGTCGGAAATTACAAGGGAGGGGATCTTGAGTCTTTCACTTCCAATGTTCAGCAATTTGAAGGATTATTTGTTCCCACTTACATTATTTTATGACCACTGGAGGATGGTTAAATTCCCAAAAAGAAACCGTCACTTATTCACTGCATCTTGTTCATTACGCTGCCATACCTTTATTGCATCACTGTCGTAACGCCATTATCTTCCTGCTTAAGCTATGGCTGAGAACTGTGCAAAGGTTCAGGGACATTTGTCACAGCCTGTGTTGTGTGTTTATTTCCTTCACTATTACATAGCCTGACAGAATATTCTGAAGATGCATTATATTTTGAATAAGGAGGTCCTTGCCGATGTATAGGTTCTGTATTTACTCGTCATTAATTTCTCTTTCTGAACTCTAGTTCGACTGCCTTGGCTTCCTATGCAAACTAGCTTCAAATATGATTCAAACAACTAAGAAACAATATTTCATAAGCCAACTTGACAAAGAATGTATTGCAGAGTGACACAGATGAGTCAGGGTGCATGTTTTAAACAATAGTGTTGCTGTGCGTCCACTATATCCTCCTCCAACCTTAGGGATTCAGTGTCTGAGATTCCATCGAACTGAAGCACGTACCAATAATTATTTCAATGATTTCCTGTTTCTTCATGTATTATGCTTTGTTCTGGACTGTTAACTATTTTGTCTTCCTTCTTCCTGATTCAGATCTCCACATTGATTATGCAGAAGCTAAAAGGAGCAAACTGCTGTTCTCTTGGTTCACTCCGCCAGGTACAAGGTACAAATTGCGACAGAACTTGTCTGTAATGGTGCAACTCCAAAAGCACTCAAGAAGCTGGACTCAATCTAGGACAAAAGTAGACTGCCTGACTGGCAGCCTATTTACCACCTTAAACATTCACACTCTCCATCAGTAATATACAAACCTTACACCACCCTGACTTTGAACCATATCATAGTGTACCTACATTAGAAGGAATGCAATGATTTAAGGAGACAACTCACCATATCCACCTTCTCTAGAGCCACTGGGGACGAACAATAAATGTTGGCCTAGTCTATGATGCCCACATCCCATGAATGAATAAATTTGAAAACACAGTGGCAGCAGTGTGTATCACGTACAAGATGCCGAGCATCAAGCCATCACTTTTCAAACCCACAGTCTCTACTACTTAGAAGGACAAGAATAGCAGATATAGGGGAACACTAGCAAGTTACCCTCTAAGCCATAAACCATCTGTGCTTGTATCTTCATTGTTGTTGGGTCCAGTTTTTAAAATCTTATAAATTAACCATAATGATGTACATATTATAGAAAATATATAGAATGAGATCTTAATCTCCATCTTTTGCATCCCCCACTGAGTTTTCCCAGCAGCTGCAAGTTGAACTAGGAGCGGTAACATCATGTGTGATTTGTTAACGTAGTTGTAACATCACATACAACCTCATTATTGTATCATGATATTATAACACAATGTCACAACACCATTCCTGCCTGAGAAGACCTGCTTCAAAATTTCACCCATGAACAGTCCAAGTCCAATGTTAAAACGACTTTGCTCTAAACTCACTCAGAATTGAATCTTCATATAGATTGTACAAATCAAGGTAGCAAAAGTAGTCTGGAGGATGAGTTCATAGAGTATATTCAGAATAGTTTCTTAGATTAATATGTTTTGGAATAAACCAGTATTTTAAACTTGGGAATATGTAATGAGATAATTAATGACCTCATAATAAAGACTATCCAGATAAGAGTGATCATACATGGTAAGTTTTCATATTCACTTTGGGGATGAGGAAACTGGTATTTTTAAAACTTAAATAAAGGTAATTACAAGGCTACTAAAACAAGGCTATTAAGACAGCATTAAATACAATGGATTTGGAGATAGATTAAAGGTAAGCTGGTAGAGGAATTTGTAGAAATATTGCATAACTCTGAACAAATACATATTCTACTGAGTGAGAAGGATGCTGTGAAAAAGATGCAGCATCCATGGTTAATTTATGATGTTCATTTGCTATTAAATTGAAAGAATAGATGTACAATTCTGCAAAGGTTAATGGTAGCCTATGAGATGGGGAAAAAAATTAAAGACCAGCAAAAAATGGCTAAAAAAGTAAATGTTGCATCAGGAAAGAAAGTAACATTTATAAAAATGCTAAATGCTTTACAAGTTCACAAAATAGAAGAGAGTAGCTATACATTGATATTTTGTAAGGTGAGACTGAAATTAATAATGGGAAACAAGGAAATGGCAGAGACTGTGAGCAAGTATTTTGCGCCTGTCTTCAAAATGGAAGTCAATAAGGTATCCCAATAATAAGAGTAGCAAATCAAAAGGGAAAAAGAAAGAAGAACTTAAAGTAATCACAATCATTCAAGAAAAAGTATTAGGAAAACTCATGGGAAGAAAGACTTATAATTTGGATTTGATGGTTTGCGTCCCAAGGGTCTTAAAGGAAATGACTACACAGATAATGGATACATTAATTATAATTTTTCAAAAAAATCTTAGATCTGGATATCCTTGCACACGAATCAAACAGTTAGCATGCAGGGTAGCAATCAATTAGGAAGAAAAATATAATGTTGCCCTTTACTGAATAGGGAAAGGAACATAGATGCCTTTCCACAGCTTTAGAGGGCATTGGAGTGACTGCACCTGGAGTTCTGCATGCAGCTCTGGTTTCCTTTCTGAAAGGGGGATTTACTTGTACGGAGGCATTCACAGAAGATTCATTAGATTGATTCCTGGAATGAAGGATCTGTCTTCAGAAGAAAGGTTGAGTAGAGTGAGTCCTTTTACATTAGAGTTTAGAAAGAGAGGTGACTTCATTGAAACATTTAAGATTCTGAAAGGGACAGACCAGGTAGATAGTAAGAAGTTGTGTCCCTCTTTAGGGAATCTGAAACTGAGGACACTGGGGACTAGCACAGCAGCACTGTGGTTAGCACTGCTGCTTCAAAGATCCAGGTTTGATTACCAGCTTAGGACACTCGCTGTGTGGACTCTACAGTTTCTCCCCGTGCCTGCCTGGGTTTGCTCTGGGTGCTCCTCCCACAGTGAGTATTAAGCTAAAGGAAACCCATAATGAATGCTCCATGCAAGTCAATAGGTCTTACCTGTTGTGTTTAGCAGACCCAGCTGCCTCAATCCAAATCCTTCTTGTAGTTAAGGGGATTTTGCAGTAACTTCATTGCTGCCCAAGTTTCAGATTCCCTAATGAGGGACACATTTTCTTGATAACTACCCTGCCTCAGAATCTTATATGGTTCAATGAAGTCACCTCTCTTTCTAAACTCTAATGTGTAAGGGCTCACTCTAGAACATACAACAGTACAGCACACTAGAAGCCCATAGACCCTTGATATTATACCGAGCTATGTCCAAATGCAAGATCAAGTTATCCCACTCCCTATCATTCTGGTATGTTCTATGTGTCTATCCAATAACCACTCGAAAGTTCCTAATGTGTCTGACTCCATTATCACAGCAGGCAGTGCATTCAACACCTTAACCACTCTGGGTGAAGAACCTACCTCAGACATCCCTCCTATATCTCTCACCATGAACCTTGTAGTTACGCCCCCTAGTAACAGCTACATTCACCTGAGGAAATAGTCCCAGAACGTCCATTTTATCTATCCCCCTCATCATCTTATAAACTTCTATTAAGTCGCCTCTCATCTTCCTCCACTCCAAAGAGAAAAGCCTCAGCTCTCTCAATCTTTCCTTATAAGACCTATCCTCCAAACCAGGCAGCATCCTGATAAATCTCCTCTGCATTCTCTCCAATGCTTCCACATTTTTCAAGGTGACCAGAACTGCACACAATATTCCAAATGTGATCTCACCAAGTTACTGTATAGTTGCATCATAATCCCACGAGTCTTAAACTCAAACCCCGTTAATAAACACTAACATACTGTAAGCCTTCTTCACGGCTCTATTCACTTAAGTGGCAACCTTCAGAGATCTGTGGATATGAACTCTAAGATCTCTCTGTTCCTCCACATTCCTGAGAACCCTGCTATTGACCCTGTAATTTGCATTCAAGTTTGTCCTACCAAAATGAATCACCTTGCACTTATCAGAGTTAAACTCATCTGCCACTCTTCAGCTCAGCTGTGCATCCTATCAATGTCTCTTTGCAGCCTACAAGAGCCCTCCAACTCATCCACTACTCCACCAATCTTGGTGTCATCAGCAAATTTACCGACCCACCCTTCAGCACCCTCTTACAAGTCATTGATGAAAATCACAAATAGCAGAGGACCCTGCACTGATCCCTGTGGTATATCCCTGGTAACTGGCCTCCAGTCTGAAAATATTTCCTCCACCACCACCCTCTGTCTTCTATGAGACAGAGTAAGAAGTCTCATAACACTAGGTTAAAGTCCAACAAGTTTATTTGATAGTAAACCCACAAGCTTTCAGAACATTGTTTCTTCATTGGCTCAGTGGAAAGTTCCTTTGTCAAATGGAACTTTCTACTTAGAACTTTTCACTCACCTGACGAAGGAACAGTGGTTAGAGAGCTTGTGTATTTACTATCAAATAAACCTGTTGGCCTTTAACCTGGTGTTCTGAGACTTCTTACTGTGTTTACCCCAGTCCAACGTCAGCATCTCCACATCATCACTTCTATGAGACAGCCAGTTACTTATACAATTGGCCAAATTTCCTTCTATCCTTCTTTCAAATGCCTTACTAAAATCCATGTATATGACATCAACTATTCTACCTTCATCTACACATTTAGTTACCTTCTCAAAAAATTCAATCAAATTTGTGAGACAAAACATAGCCCTCACAAAACCGTGCTGACTATCCCAGATTAAGCTGTATCTTTCCAAATAGTTATAAATCCTATCCCTCAGGACCTTTTTTATTCTCTTGTTGACCACCGAAGTAACTCTAACTAGCCTATAATTACCAGTATCATTCCTATTTCTTTCTTGAAGAGAGGAACAACATTCACCACCCTCCAGTCCTCTGCACTATCCTTGTGGATAGGGAGAACCCAAAGATCAAAGCTAAAGGCTCGACAAACTCAACCCTTGCCTCCCAAAGTATCCTAGGGTGTATCCCATCTGGCCCAGGGGACTTAGTGGCCCTCAGCTTTTTCAAAATTGCTAATACATCTTCCCTCAAGACATCTACCTCCTCCATCCTTTCAGCCAGTCTACTCAACCTTTCCTCTGAAGACTAATCCTTAATTCCAGGAATCAGTCTAGTGAATCTTCTGTGAACTGCCTCCATGCAAGTAAATCCCTCTTTCAGAAAGGAAACCAAAGCTACATGCAGCACTCCAAGTGCAGTCATTCCAATACCCTGTAAAGCTGTAGCAAGGCATCTCCTTTCCCAATGTAAGCCTACTTTTGACACTAGTAAATAAACTTTTTTTTAAAAACATTTAAAATTGAGATGAGGATGAATTTCTTCACTCAGAGAGATGTTAATCTTTAGAATTCTTTTCCACAGAAAGCAATGGATATACTGATTTTTGACTGACAAAGGAATCAAGGATTATGGAAGACAGAAATGAAAGAGGAGTTAAGGCCAGAATTGAATCAGCCATGACCTTACTGAATGGCATAGCAGGCAAGATGGGCTGGATAGTCTACTTCTGTTCCTTTTTTTCTATCTTAAATTCCACCCACAAATGGCCTACTTCTGATTCTAAGATTCAGCCTCTTGTTCTGGACTCCCTCACCAATTGCAAATGTTTAGAAACATAACTGAAGTCCTACATTTCCAGTACCTTCCAGTAAAACCCTCTCCAAGATCTTGATATCTTTCCTAAAGTGTGTGCCCAGAGGTTGGCACAACACAGCTGAGTTCTAACTAATATTTTATAACATGTTAGTATCACTTTCTCACCTTTGTGCCTCATTTATGTGTAATTGTATATACACTGCAGCAATATAAAATTGGAAAGGTTTGCTTTGCAAGTTCTGTTTGACATTAATTGAATCCATGCAGGGAGCATTAAGCTAAAGGTAACCCACGATGAATGCTCTGTGCAAGTCAACAGGTCTTACCTGTCATATTTTGCAGGCCCAGCTGCCTCAATCCAAAGGCTCCATCCTTCTTGTAGTTAAGCAGGATCGTAAGTGCATATCGTTCTTCATACAACTTTGTCCCACGAATAATTCTTAGGTTTTCCAAAGGTAGGTATTCAAACTGGTTCAGGGCTGCCAGGATATATCCAGTGACTTCTCGAATGGACTGGAGATTTAAAAACACAGACAGCTAAGGTCAGAAAATCAGCAATCAGCATCATTGGAACTGCAAGCTTAACCAAGGTAGTAATGGGTGAGCCAGAGAGCAAGAACTCTGGTGTGAGAGTCAGGCTCCCTCTCTGTGAAGTATAAAAGATAGCAACCTCAAAAACAGTCAGTCAGCATGGCATTAGGGATGCTGTGCATAGGGCCCCTGAATTTGGGAAGGTAAAACCAACCATTGCCTGCAACTCCACTCTAAGCCAAATGTCATTCTTGCTTGCAACTATATCATCATTTCTTTATTGTCATTCGAAATCCTGGATATCCCTCGCTTGCAACACTGATGTGAAGCTGTACCACATGGATTATAGCAGTTCAAGAAAACAATTTATTTTCAAAATAGGAATATGGTACTGACTTGATTGAAGGGGACATAGAATTTTCTAGTTTTGTATCCTGGATGCAGGGATAAATGTCATGACGTAGAGATGCCGGCATTGGACTGGGGTAAATACAGTAAGAAGTCTGACAACACCAGGTTTAAATCCTACCGATTTAACCGACTATCACATAGGTCGAAAGCTTGTGAGTTTATTATCAAATAAATCGATTGAATTTAAACTGGTTGTCAGACTTCTTACTGCGGGGATAAACACAGCTACAAAACACATTTACAGAGCAATGCCACTAGGGGAGCATCTCCACAACTGGCTGTTCTCCTCTCAGCCACCATAATAAAGTAACATAGCCAATTACCCAAAGACTATGCTTTATGGATGGCATGGTGATACAGTGGTTAGCACTGCTGCCTCATTGCATCGCAACCCAACAAGCATGGGCTTCTTTAAAACTATAGAAGTGTAGCAATCATCTCATCTAGCTCAATTCCCAGCTTGGGTCACTATCGATGTAGAATTTGCACATTCTCCCCGTATCCGCAAGGGTTTCCTCTGTGTGCTCCGGTTTTCTCCCATATGCAAAGATATGCAGGTTAGGTGGACTGGCCATGCTAAATTACCCCTTAGTGTCGGGGGACTAGTTAGGGTAAATGCATGGGATTATGGGGATAGAGCTTGGGTGGGATTGTGAACAGTGCAGACTCAATTAGCTGAATGGCCTCCTTCTGCACTGTAGGATTCACTGGTGAATTTAAAAGTGTTGACAGATCAATCATAAATCCTAGGTCTGTACACCAGGATAAATCTTTAATTCCTGCAGCCAGATAAATGGCTCTTTTCATTGATATTTGGCACACAGCTCAAAAAATGTGAATTCAGTCCTCAAAAGAGAGGCAATGAAGCTGGATTTGGAATATTTTAACAAACTGACCAGATTTAATCTCTCATCTCAGCGATCTGCTGTTAATGAGGTGTGTGGTTGCAGTTGATTCCCAACTAGCAGGAATGGAAAGCTGAAGCTAATATTCACTGCTGATTTCTCAATGTGCTTGTCTTGTTTAAAAGGAAAACAAAAACAATTCTCATGTTAAAGTTATTCTGCAGAAATTTATCCTTGGGCTAGATGAGGTGATTGCTATGGTTCTATAGTTTTAAACATGCCCATGCTTGTTGGGCTGTGATTGCTGTAAATGAAGAATAGGATCAATGCCAATTATAGTTCAATTGCAAAATCTAAAAGCTCAAAGAAAGATTGCCATAAAAAAAGAACTTGCATTTATATCACACCTTTCATATTCTAAGGGCACCTCAAAGCACAAACATTGTTGTAAAGCAAGAACAGTAAGAAGTCTCACAACATCAGGTTAAAGTCCAACAGTTTATTTGGAATCATGGGCTTTCAGAGCACTGCTCCTTCATCAGGTGACTCATCTGATGAAGGAACAGCCTCCAAAAGCTCATGATTTTAAACATACCTGTTGGACTTTAACCTGGTGTTGTGAGACTTCTTTCTGTGCCCACCCCTGTCCATGGCCAGCATCTCCATATAATGCAGGAAAGAAGGCACTTTATTTGCGCATTGCAAGCTCCCACAACCAGTATTGTGACCATGGTCATCTATTTAGCACTGAGCTGCAGTGCTAGCTGAGGAATTGCATCTATGTCTCTAGTACAGGACGTAAACCCACAATCTTCTGTCCCAGAGATGAGAGAGCCAGTGACTGAGCGTAACCATCAAAGTCAAGTGTTAAAGATAGAAGCACACAGTGCAGGTAGAAAGGATTGTCATCTTTCTCTTGCTAGTTATGGAAGGACTGGATTCATTTTGTATTTTTTTGCTCTCCTTGTAACTCATAGTTGAACAAATTTCATAGAAGTGAGAATAATCAAGCTGATTTATAGAGAGGGTTGTCATACCAAATGTTCCAATTATATTGTCTATCTTTAACATTTGCAGGCAGCGTACATTGTCACTTATCAATTGTACCTGTAAGGAGGCCTAATGATACCTTTACTGATAAGAACTGGGAGAACGATAGGACACAAATGCTTCAATCTTGAAAAGAAGCAAATTAGAGGTTATTTTATATAAATCTATCAAAGATACTGACAGAAGTGGAAAGAATAAATGCAGTACTTTTGCTTGTTAAGTAAGATAGCTACAGGACAATGGAGCAAAGATACTGACCGGTAAAAGACAAGTTCAGGACTGATGTCGGGTAACTCTTTTTCACAGAGAGTTAATGTAGGAATGTCTTCAGACACTGAGTCAATTTGATGCAGTCCAAGAGGGACATACATGTATCTGAATGTTAACTCACAGACTGAACCAATGGACTGAAATGATCCTTTTCAGTCATAGAATCCCTACAGTGTAGAAAAGGGTGGCATGATGGCACAGTGGTTAGCATTGTTGGCCCACAATGCCAAGAATCTGGTTCAATTCAGTCTGTGTGGAGTTTGCATATTCTCCCCGTGTCTGTATGAGTTTCCTCTAGATGCTCTGGTTTCCTCCCACTGTCCAAACATGTGTGGGTTATGTTGATTGGCCATGCTAAATTGCCCTTTTGTGTCAGGGAGACTAGCAGAGTAAATATGTGGGTTTATGCGAAAAGCACCTGGGTGGGATTGTTGTCAATGAGGGTCCAGTGGGCTGACTAGCTTCTTTCCTGTGGATTCTTACAAGGGGGTCAGTTAGCTTAGTTGGCTGGATGGCTGGAGTGTAATGCAGACCAATACCAACAGTGCGAGTTCAATTCTTGTATCAGCTGAGCTTATCCATAAGGCCTTGCCTTTTGAACCTTTCCCCTCCTCTGAGGTATGGTCATCCTCAGGTTAACTCACCCCGAGTCAGCTCTCTCCCAAATCAGAGAGCAGCCTGGGGTCCTCTACGACAAAGGCAGAGTTCACAGATTCTTAAAACAGTATGCAGTTACACTAATCGGGATATACCTCCCAACTGTCACATGAGCAATTCCTTTAAAAGAACATTCAGAGGGATCTAACAAGAGTGTGTCAAGCGTTCAAAAAATATTCTGCCATCTATCTTTCTTACCCCCAAACCACTGCCTTCTAGTCTACTAAACTGGATATTAACCAGTTAGTTGTTTGCTTGGTCCAAGTGTCGCTTGTATAATGCTCTTTATAGGAAGTTTCCTGGCTGTCTAATAAAGGTGAGGGCTTAGTCTTCCCATTCCAATGTAAACAATACTCATAGGGTGATGATTCTGCAAACTAGGGTCTCCGTCTCTGGGACTAGGAAGAGGCTCCAGCGTTTCTGACTGGTGGCCAAAAAGATTAGAGATGGAACTAGTCAATGGAAGGCCAAATGATTGAGTGTCGTGAGTGGGTTCCAGGCTTGGGAAAACACTCAGGGCTCTCAGAACTTACATTTTCCTTAATTTGATGGTCTTGCTGAGGTCACAAGCTGAAGCATTTTGGGACCAATGTTATATGCCTCAGGAGGGTGTTCTTCATTTGTAACTCAGGCAATGCCTGTGAGGTTTGCCATCCTGTCTGTCTCAGTGAGACATCAAGGTATTTGCAGCGAAATGTGATGGGCAAAATTCAGTCAATCCAAACTGTGTGTGTTTTATGAAGATATCACCACCATTAGAGGGGATGGTGGAGTAATGGTAATGTCACTGGTCTTGTAATGCAGGGGACATGGGTTCAAATCCCATTATGACAGCTGGTGGGATTTAAATTCAATCAATACCATTTTAAAAAAGCTTGAATTGAAAGCTCGCCTCAGTATTGCCATCTGTGAAACATATTATTGATTGTCGTGAAAACCAAACTGACTCTCACATTTCCTTCAGGGGAGGACATCTGCCATCCTTACCCAATGACCCATACAGGTGGTTAATTCTGAACTAGCTCAGCAAACCATTCAGTTCAAAGACAATTAAGGATGGCAACAAATAGTGGTCTGACTTACGATGCCCACCTCTCATTGAAGAATGAAGAAAAAGATGGGTCTTCACAAGTGTATTGAATCAAAACAATACAACAGAAACTCCACTGAATTCAAAATCCATAGAAAAAATGTGCCCATAGAGACTGGATATCAGTGCAGGAATCTCAGAAATCTGCAGCAGTATTGGAGTGGTTGTGGATCAATTCCTCACTGTCATCTCCAATTCCTTCCAGTTATGGGAATTCAGCATTCCTGTGACTGTTGGCTTGATAAAATCTCTTAGATAACCTTCTAAGCTCAGTACAATTCTTCAACCTATCATTACAGGTCAAGGATCCTTTGTCTGTAAATGCGAAACTGAAAACATCGAAACACCGTAGTTTTTTTGAACCTCATCAACTTTTAGTGTGGGAAGTTAAACTGACACAACCCGAGCCAACACAAATCTTGCCAACTGCACCTGACTTTTAGCACGGTTTATCTATATTGTTTACCTTGCGGTTTTTGTGGTGAACATATCAGAAAGAAACTTATTACAGGTACCCTGTATTTATTATTCAATGATACGTCTTACTTTACAAGCCATTTTATTTACTGAGTTAGCCTTGGCTGAGGCTACTGAAATGTAAGTTGTATCCAAAATGATCTGAAATCCAAAATGCAATCAGTCCTTAGGATTTTGGATAAAGGATACTCAACCTGTTCTTACCTCTTTGAAATTACAAGTTTTAAATTTTTTTGAAAACTGCATTTCCTTTGAAGTGCGTTGTTGCAAGTGAACACTTTATCATCATATGTGAATCAGATTTCTACTTCAGTGTAAGTTTACTTCAGCAGCATGGTGGCACAATGGTTAGCACTGCTGCCGCACAGCGTCAGGGACCCAGGTTTGATTCCTGGCTTGGGTCACTGTCTATGTAGAGTTTGCACATTCTCCCCACATCTGCATGGGTTTTCTCTGGGTGCTCCGGTTTCCTCCCACAGTCCAAAGATGTGTAGGTTAGGTGGACTGGCCGTGGTAAATTGCCCCTTAGTATCAGGGGGACGATCTAGGGTAAATGTATAGGGTTAAGGAGGAAGGGCCTGGGTGGGACTGTTGTCAGTGCAGGCTCAATGAGCCGATGGGCCTCCTTCTGCGTTGTAAGATCCTCTGATTCCTATGAAAGCTTGTGGTGACAGTGTCAAAATAGGTACTGCCCGGTTCAGTCATTCTTCATCGCCCCCTCACAGAAAAGGCTTTCTCTGCTTGTCTGTCAGTGACAGAGGAGGGGGATGGGGAGAAACGTTCTCATCTTCCACAATCAAAGAACAAATAGTAGTCTCTTCACTTTACATACCTGGAAATGAAGCTGTCACTTAGACTGCTAATATTAGCAACCAGTATTATTAAACTGAAGTGGCATTTTAAAGCTCAGCTGTTGTTCATTCTGAGAGACACAAATCGTAGGCTTAGGACTCCTGGGACCATTCTGACACATCAACTATTATTGAAGTAATCCAATTCAGTTATGTCAACAAATGTAGTAAATAACCGGGGCACAGATTTAATGAAAATCCCAAAGATAAATGGAATATGTAGCAGTTACAGAATACTTTCAATAGAGTAATCGAAGATGCAATTATTCCCCACAAGCTAGTTATCAGCTGGGGAGTTGTTGGCTGTATTTTCTGGCACAATAGTAAGTCTCACAACACCAAATTGAAGTCCAACAGGTTTATGTGGAATCATGAGCTTTCAGAACACTGCTCCTTCATCAGGTGAGTGGAAGTGGTTTACAAACATAGCATATATAGACAAATACACAATTGCAAGATAATTACAGATTAGAAAGTGAAGATGGTTGGAATGTGAGTTTTTACCAGTATGAGTCTTTATATATACAAACAGCATGCTGGAGAGAGGGATAATCACAGGTTAAAGAGGTGTAAATTGTCTCAAGCCAGGACAATTAGTAAGATTTTGCAAACCCAGGCAGTATGGTAGGGGTTACAAGTAGTGTGACATGAACCCAACATCCCAATTAAGGCTATCCTCATGTATGCAGAACTTGGCTAACAGTTTCTGCTCAGTAATTCTGTGTTGTCATGTGTCTTGAATGCTGCTTTGGAAAACACAACCCAAAATCGAAGGCTGAATGCCCCTGACTGCTGAAGTGTTCCCCAACAGGAAGAGAGCACTCTTGCCTGGCGGTTGTCAGGCGATGTCCGTTCATCTGTTGTCACAGCTTCTGCATGATCCTGCTGATGTATCATGCCTCGAGACATCCTTTCCTGCAGCATATTAGGTAAACAGTGTATACTGTGTACCTGGTGGGTGGTGTTCTCACACGTAATGAACTGGCACCTCTTGCAGAGGTTTCTGTAGCAGGGTTGTGTGTATTGTGGTCACCGTTCTCCTGAAGGCTGAGTAGTTTGAGGGGACAATGGTCTGTTTAAGGTGTGTGGTTGTTTGAAGGCAAGCAGTGGCCTTGGCGAGATATTCATCATGATTGACGACACGTTGAAGGCTCTGAATAAGTTGTCGTACTTTCTCTGCCGGTACACCATCGGTCACGTCCTGTGTCTTCTGAGGAGGTTGATGCAGTTTTTCACTGTGGTGTGTCAGAACTGTTGGTCGATGAGTTGAGCGCCACATCCCGTTCTTATAGGAGCATCTTTCAGAATCTGTAGGTGTCTAGTATTCTTCTTCATCTGAACAAATCCTGTGTACACAGAGGGCTTGTCCATAGAGGGTGGCTTCTTTGATGTGTTTAAGGTGGAAGCTGGAGAACTGGAACATCATGAAGTTATCTGTGGGCTTGCAGTAAAGTGAAGTGCTGAGGTGTCTGTCCTTGATGGAGATACATGTCCCAAAAACACAACCGATTCTGGAGAATAGTCCATGGTGAGTCTGTGGGATGCAATTTGTTGGTATTATAGCGTAGTCTTTTCAATGATTCTGTGTCTTGAGACCAAAGGAAGAAAATACCATCGATACTGTATAGCATCAGTTGAAGGTCCTATGCGGTGAAGAAGTCTTGCTTGAACTTGCGTTAAAGCTATTGATGTATTGAGGTCTGGATTTAGTCCCCATGACTGTTCTGTGTGTCTGGATAAAGAACTTATTGTCAAAGGCAAAAATGCTGTGGTCCAGGATGAAACTGATGAGTTGTACTTCCCTGGAGGAAGAAACTACAACATCTTTTTCAGAGCCTTCACCACGTCATTGATGAAGATGAATATCTCACCAGGGCCACCCCACAATCCCATTTCTTGCCTTCAAACAACCACCCAACCTCAAACAGAACATTGTTCGCAGCCTGGATGGGTGCAGCTTACCATCCAGGACAAAGAAGCCCCTTGATTGGCACCACATCTACAAACATTCAATCACTCCACTACTGACACTGAGTAGCAGCAACGTGTACTATCAACAAGATCCACTGCAGCAATTCACCAAAGAACCTTAGAAGCATCTTCTGAACCCATGACCACTTCCATCTAGAAGGACAAGAGCAGCAGATAAATGGGAACACCACCAACTGAAGTTCCCCTCCAAGCTACTCACCTTCCTGACTTGGAAATATATTGCTGCTCCCCGGCAGTCGCTGGATCAAAATCCTGGAATTTGCTCCCTCACAGCATTATAGGTCAACCCATAGAACATGGACTGCAGCAATTCAAGAAGGTAGCTCACTGCCACCTTCTCAAGAGCAATTAGGGATGGGCAATAAACGCTGATCAGCCAGTAATGCCCATGTCACACATATGAATGAAAAGAAATTCATATCTCTCATTACTTTTACATTAGATTAAGGAAAAATTTAATAGAGGTATTCAAAATTATGGTGGTTCTAATGGAGTAAATAAGGAACTTTGCACTTAGTAACCAGAGGACATAGATGAAAGATAATTGTTAAAAAATGATAGGATATGAAGACTTTTTTTTCCCAAGCAGTGAGTTGCTGTGATCTGGGAATCCACTGCTTGAAAGGGCAGTAGAAGCAGATTTGGCAGTAACTTTCAAAAGGGAATTGGATAAATACTTGAAAAGGAAAAATGTGCACAGCTCAGGGAAAAGAGCAAAGGAATGGGACTAATTGGATAGCTCGTTCATATAGTTCACACAGACTCCTTGAAGTGGCAAATTATTCACTGCTGTGTTTTTACAGATCTCACTCCAATTACACACTCATTATTGCAGACCTCACCAATGTCTAGGATGTTTTAAACAGAGGATATAAATAGGGCACAAATTATGTATCTCAGACCAGTTAGCAGACTCATTGCTCCTATCACTATTGTAATTGCATCCATGTAAAATTTACATGGGGTCCAAGTGCTGGACCTCTTGCAGTTCACAAGTTAAAGGAATATATTTAAAATAGTTGGAACTGAACCAATGCTAAAGACCTGGAAGCACTTTGTTGAAATAAAATTTATGCAAAACACAACTTGAGGCCTGGTGTGCTAAATTCACCACAAATGTCACTAAAGTATCAGTCAGCCATTCCTGCTCCCAGTCTCCGTGGAAACATGGACTTCTGCTGGCAATTTGTATCTAAATGAAATAACTTATCAGTTCCACTTTGGGTAGATTAGTAAGTCCCCTCTACCTTTTACTCCTCGCCTGCAATGCTGCAGGCATAATCTTGCTAAGTATTTCCTCCAATCCATAGGAGGAAACATATGACAAACGTCCTTTGACGGAACTGGGATTTTGAAATCCATACTTCATTAGAACAATTACGGTAGATTCAGGATGGTGATTATAATAAAAGTCTACAACATTTATTCAAGAATTGTGTCTCCAGGTTGAACACATGCTTCATTGCTGTCAGTCTATCTGCACCAATCGAAGCGTTACTCTCTCTTATCCCCTTTGAGAAAAAACCTGGTTGACAGCATAAAACATGGATGAGAACATACAGAATTTATAATGCAGTAACAGGCTATTCAGCCAAACTGCTCTGTTGGTGTTCATGTTGTACGTGATCCTTCTCTTGCCTCACTACATGCAACCAACCACCTCTCCAAACCCTAAAGCTACAAGCACTATTCATCTCAGCTACTTGCTACAGGCATGAGCTCCACATTCTAATCATTCTGTTGATGAAGAGATTTCTCTTGAATTCCTTACTGGACTTGTTATTATGTCTTGAGGTACCTGTTCCCGCTCATTACCAAGGAGTGTTCCCTGTTCATTCTGCATACTGAGGAAATCTGGAAAAGTACTAAATTCCACCATATAAGATTGTTGTTCAGCATGTGATTAATGAACTGACCCAAATGTCTGGTACTTTCTGGGCATGAATCAGTCAGGATTTTGCCAGTATTGTACACCAAATAACGCAGCCTGCTTGAAAATGACATTCCACATCTGTTTGCCTACACTTCACTCTTGATGACTGACCATGTTGGTTCCAAATTCCTGATGAAAGGAAGATCAGTTCAGCAAGCTGTTTAGGAAGTGAAGACTTGGTTAAGAGAATGGCACAGACTAAAGAGGGAATGATGATTCTGGAAGAGTCTAGTGATGTTTACAACTGTTTTCTGGAACCCAATAGATAAAATCAATGATCGTGGGTGACTTTACAGAATCTGCAAGAGTACTGCTCACCCAATCCTGACCAATGAGATGAACTGCCAGGGTTCCGCCGCTTGTACAATGTGGAATGCTTGAATGAATACTTACAGGGAGAATGTTCAAATCCTTTCCAGTGTTGTCTGAGTGAATAATCAGTATAACGAATCTCTTGTTGTAAATAAAGGGGTAAAAATCATCAGCTCCAGTTTTTCACCCCACAAGGCGAGATTTGGAGAATCTTTTTTTACACAGCAATTGGTTACAATCAAGTATTCACTACCTGAAATTGGAACAAATTCCGATTGAAAAGAAAGCTAAAGCTGTTGGCCTAAATCTTTCAGCAACCCTGCCCCCCCCCCCAAAAAAAAACTTGGGAATTATCATGGATAGGACAATAAATATGATGGACAAGCAAAAGGAGTTTGTTGACCTTGGGCAGCTTCTGCTGATCCCAATGGTGTGTATGTGTGTGTGTGCGTGCGCGTGTGTGTGCGGGAGGGGACAGAAAATCCCATCCATTGGATTTTATGAGCAACAGACTCAGTGTCCAGCTAGTGTGAACGCAGGAGAGTTTCAGATCCATTTTTTGGGTGAGTCTTAACTCCAAATTTTATGGACTTATACAATGAAAAAAATGGACCAACCATTTCTAGCCACAAGATGCAGAGAGTGAGGCTTAAGTCACCAGCCAGCTCAAAGAGGAAGCTATTGCACATTTGTAGACCTCTTTGGTTGCACGTAAACAATTGCTCAGCAGAGGCCTGCCAGCTCTGAAAGGCATCTATCAGGCCTCTGCTGCTTAATGAACACGCTCCCCACCCCAACTGTCGCAGAGGCCCGTGGTTGAACGTGAGCCTCGTACCGCCTAAAAATATCGCCCTGCCACTCACCCCATCACCTAAAAATTGATCACATCCCCCTCTCCCTCACAAATCTCCTATTGAGTGGCAGCTGGGCCCCCCCTCCTTCCCCATACCGATCATAAGCAGAGTGGCCCCATCCCTCATTCCTCCCCATACTGATTTCATGCTTAGTGGCAGCAGGGTCCCTCTCCCTACCCGCCAGATGGCCCTGGCCTCATCCCTTCAGTTCATGCCCCTTCAGATCATGCCCTCTGTACTGCCCAGGGGCAGTGCCAAGGTGCCCAGTGAGCCATACTAGAATGCCAGGTTCACAGTGCCAGGCTGGCATTGCCCAAGAGTCAGCTTGCCATGCCCCCCCCCTCCTCGCCAAGGGACTCAAAGGCCTCCAGTTCTATTCGCTAAGGACAACACAACTGTTCCACGTTGCTGGGAACCAGGTGTTTTCCTCAGTGGAGAGAATCTTTCCCAGCGAGACCTCAAAAGGCAAATGAGCTGGCCGATTCATGTCCCCTGCTACTAATCACATAGAAATAAGAATTTAAAAATATTTAAATATATTATTCAGCCTCTCACCAAAAACGGATGAGATGCGAGTGCTGGTAAAATGACGAAAGGCAACAAATCTCTCAGTGCAACTATGTTATCTACTGACTCCATATGCAATCTTGGTGTCACCTAAATTGATATCACCTCATGTGAATCAGTTTCAAATGTTGTTTAATAATGCTCTTATAAAGTACTTTGGGCCAATTTATTGAAGGTGCTATATAAATGCAAGTTGCTGTTGTTGTTAGGATGATGGATGGTATTTTGAAGGGGAAAGCCACTGCTCTCAGGCAGTTTCTGTTCCACTGAGTCTGGGGTCTTACATCATATTACTCAGTGGGAATGGAGATGGTCTGATTCCAGAGTCTAAAAGCTCAGAGAGATAGCAGCAGTATCTGGTCATTATGGTCTGGGGATGCTGCTTGCTCTTCCCTCCTCTATTCTACCAGAGCTCCAGTCTGGGCTTCCCATGCAAGTGTGTGGATGCAATTGATCCTTGGCTGCTTATCCGAAGAGTATTCACTGCAGATCCGAATGGAACTCACACTTGCTCTGTTGGTTTCAGCAATGAAGACCTCAGCCCTTTGGGCACTCTCCTTAACCTCCTCAAATCACTTAGGAACATTATCAAGTCTACTGCATCACACTCCCTTGCATCAACATAGCTTACATGGAAGTCATCGTGGTTCATCATTTTCTGTTTCTAGTCCTATGGTGAATCTCCAGCTAGAGAGTTTGGGGGGAGACCCGGGTGTGGTTAGAAGTTAAGTACGAGTGAGAATGACCACTTTTAGATTAAAGAGGAAGAGAAGAATGAAGATAGTTTCATTGTCTTTCACAGTTGCCGAGGTGATATGGTGACGCTGACTCACTCACCTGAAGCTTCCAGTATGGCACATTACTTTAACATTACATAATAAAGAACATAAGAACTGGCAGCAGCAGAAGGCCATCTGGTCCCTTGAGTCTGCTCCGCCATTCAATAATTCACAATTAATCAAGTTTTCCATTCCCCAGAATAAGGGCATTGTCTCTTTCCATACCCTTCTACATACAGGGCATCTTCACAGTTTGGAATGCACCTGTGAGAGAGGCCTGCTCCTTGTGGGCATTAAGTGGCACATTCTTATAAGATTGAGTCAATTCAGCGATGGGCAGAAGTGTGCCAAGTGACATGGGAGAGCTGAAGTGAGAGAGGTAGTAGTATCAACCTGATAACCTGAAGGAAAGGGCTCTATATTATGCATGCTGGTGTGGGGATTGGTAGCCAGAGCACAAGAGTTGGGGTTAAGACCCTTCTTAACCAGAGTAAAATGCACTGGATTAATAGCACAGTTGTAATTGTTGAAGGATGAAGAGGGTTCTGATACTGAGGGCGACTGGGAAATAAAGGAAGGCTGGTTGATGTGCTGTCTCATTTGTCCTGGTGAGGTCAATGAATTGCTTGATAAACTGATCTGAAGCTCTGAGAGTGAGAGTTAGCAATCAATGCCATTGTCATCTCCTTCCACGCAACATTTCTGTCAGGTTTCCTGCCACAAAGATACAGCAGTCTAAGTCTCCCTTATATCAGTTTTCCTTTAGGAGAGTTTGCAGGTCAGACTCTTGTCAAATTGTAGCATCTTGTCTGCCTGCCCTGGTCCCTTGTTTGGCTGCATCTGTCAGCTATCTCTTGAGTTGACGTGCTAAAGAGGCACAAAAACATTCATGAGAGAATATGAAGCTAGCTGACAAATGAGTGAGCCAAGTACTGTCCTTTATTTATCTGCTGTTGTTACCTGTTGCCGGAACTGGTTGTTCTGAAAACTGTTTTCCAATTTCTATGGATATCGGATGAACTTTAAAACATATTACATTAATCACTAATCCAAATAATATACAACAGAACTGACACATGACCTTCTTGTGTAAATGCTTTTCCAAAGCACTAGCAAAAGCAACTTCTTCCATATATATAAAAATGGTACTTTGTACCCTAATAAAGGTCCTTCCTGGAAGTGTATCCATTCACCAAGACCCTTAATTATCATGTTTTCAAGAACATTCCCTCTCAGTAATGTGTTTGTTTATACTGGCTGGCCTCCTGTTATATTCTTGACAGATGTGCAAGTCAATCATTAAGAAACCTGCTGTAGAGATTATCGCATAGATGATCAACTCCTGATAAACCTGGTCTTCTGTTGATCTGCTGTGAGGGTAACAGAGAACAACGTGGGACATTCAGGAGTTCCAACAGCAGAAACTCTCTCAGGTACTGACTGAGTTTCTGTGCGTTTCCAGCATTAACAGTTTTGATTTTAAAATTCCAGCCCGCATAGTTTTTCTTTTGTTCTATCTTCATGCTTTACCATTCCTCACATTCCCAGCCCTACAGCCTTCCAAGACATTCGCACTCTCCTAATATTGGTTTTTGTACAGGTGGTTTTTGTACAGGCATGATGTTTTTATCTCCACTAGTGGCAGCTGAACCTTCAGCTGCTTAGGTTCCAAGTTCCGAAATGCCCTCACTAAATCTTACTCCATCTTCCTGTCTTTTAAGATGCCATTGAGAAGTTCTCTCGCCAAGCTTTCAGTTGTTTGTCCTTTTTGGTGGCTGTGTCAAATTTTGATTAACAATCATTGCTGTGAAGTGCCTTGAGATATTTTGCCAAGTTAAAGGTGCTACACAAATGCAAGTTGTTACAGCCTTCAGGCAGTGCTCACTCAGTACAGGAACCGGAAGAAATGGCTTTGTTTTGCAGACAGCTATCTTCAGCCAGCTGGCCATAATAAAATTCTCATTATTCACTGCCCCTACATCTTTCAGGATGTGACACCCAGAATTTAAACTAGGCTGAAGGACTATTCTGTTTTGCTCAAGTGCCAAACCATTTGTCCCATCCAGCTAACAGCCCTGGCTTGAAGAAGAGGTCAACTTGAAAATAACCCTCAGAGTCAAATGGTCTTTCAGAAGGAAGAGAAAAAGAAATAACCTACAGTCACATCACAGAGAAAGGAAAATCCAGGCAGATTTAGAACTGGTTCAAAAGCTGCCTCATACTAACATCACATGAATATATTCCACTTCAATGAAAGGTTCAGTAAGTTAGTGACAGGAAACACAACACTGTAGCTCTTTTCATTTCCTCCAATGCCATCAACCCCCACCACCCCCAACCCTGTTCTTTCTCTGAACAATAATATTGAGTGCAGACACATCAAATAAAAACAACCCACATTTTGTTCAAAACCCATTCATTGATTGCACATCCGTGCTAAAGCCCTGAATCAATATGAAATGAATTCTTGTTGGAAATAATTTTGTCTTTTGCGTTCCATAAACAACTTCATGCAGTGAGGAAACAAGACATTGGAGTCTTTCTTAGAATCCTAAGATAATTCCAGAGCACTCAAACATATGCATCGCTATGCGTGCCACAGGATTAAGCACTGCTGATTTAGCGACACAGAGGAGACATTGCCACCCATGCATGGCTATATTGAAGTACTGCGACATTTAAAGGCATTTAATGAAAACAATTTCAGTTAATCCAAACTTACATTTTGTGTCTGTCCAGCCATAAATCAATCTTCAATTCTGTTCAGCTTTTGAATTTAAGAAATTCAATACAGTTATAATAAATTCCTTATTATTTGTTGGCTAAGAGTAGGAGGAAGAAATTTAAAGAAGCTCTCTGTATTTTAAGGTTGAACCAAAAACATTCTCTTCTGCAAGGCCCCAAAATGGCTACTGGATTACTGTGCAACATTTTAGCCCAGCTAGTAAATGCTCAAATAATTCAATGTGAAAAATAGCTGAATAAGCCTAATGGCTCAATATCATAAATTTAATATGCCCTGAGCCCTCAGGTCATGTGTTCAATAATACCCATTGTTTTACCTCTCATGTTGGCATGCTCATTTCCTAAACATAATTAAAATATAAACTTACGCGTTTTAATCATAACTGTTTCTCTCTTGTGGTTTGTAATATTGTATCATCTCCTCAACTGGATTACTGCCTGCTAATTCACCATTATTATCTCACCTGATGCTGCATTACTGTGTTAATATGATAAGACAAACTAATTACACATTTCAACAGCTCACAAAGGGAGTGAGCCTTTGGATTGCCAGTGGGGGTACTCCTTCTGAGACTGGTGGGTATCGGGTTCAAAACCTGCTCCAGACAGCCCTGGTAAGTGGAATCCTGAGCTCTGGGCTGATGTTGGGTGGGGTACAAGTGTCCAATGGATGTGAATGGCCCTCTTCCCCGCTCTATGGTCAGCAGGAGCCCATTCAACTTTCCTGCTGTGTGGGACGAACTGCTCCTATCAATATGTATGCAGATGGCAACAGCAATTGAAGGAGCCTTTATATCACATCCAGTCAGACGAGACATTTCATTGCCTAATGCCAAAGTGAGGAGAGATAAAAAAGCATTGCACAATGAAGTAAACTTTTAGTTTTAATTGAGGTTGCACATGGAAAATTCAGCAAATGGTTGAGAATGTATCAAAACGTCATTCAGAAAATGTAAAAAAATATAGTGGTATCTGACCGCTTTCTTGTGTTGTGGCTTAAATATGCAGAACTCAAAGGCAAAGGATTTAATTTTCAATATTAAGATAATTTGTCATAAGAAAAGCATTGACATGACAGATCAATAATGGCTTCAAGAAAAATAGATTTGTGGAGCTTGTAATTTTCTCATACAAAGCAGATGTTGGTCATAAGGATGCTGACTCAAGCTTCTGCCCTAGTAGACGACAAACAGAATGCTAAATCGATGAAATATTGTACAGAAGAGAAATCGCCATCGTCATTACAATGAATTGCCTTAAGTTTTATGACAGTAAGGAGGACAGGGTTCAGGGATGTTACTTCATAATAGTGACATAAATACAGATTTGAGAGTAGGTTGCATTGAATGAATAATGGTGATGAGGCAGGCCAGGCATGTTTTACTGTGCGTGTGACACTCGCTATTACAATCGACCTAATATAAAGTTGGCGAGTTGATATTTCAAAAGATCTTTGAGAAGGAATACATGGAGCAAATAGCATGGCATGCATGGGACAGAGGACAGTAAGGCCTGTGTGAGGCCTAGCCTTGAAGACTTTCCAATCCAGGATGATATTTTAAAACAGCGACAACCAGCATTGATGTGGCATTGTTTACATAGTGAAATGCCCCCAAGGTGCTTCATAGCAGCTTAAATAGACAAAATTTGAACATAATATGGCCCAGATTACCATAAATGTGGAAGTCCCATTACCGTTTCAAAAAGATCTCATTTCTATTAGTAGGGGAAAAGGAGCTGTGCAGATCACACAAGGGAAACACAAGCTGATCAGGACCATCTGACCTCAGTGCTGAGTTCCAGCAGTCTCCATTTTCATTGTAGCATGAGCCTCAACTCAGTGTGGAAGTCGCACATTTTTAGAGTAGATGTAAATGCTCTTGAAGAGAGAAGGTCTGTTAAACTGTCATGAAATTACGTTACCAAAATCCTTGGCCCTTTAAAAATTTAAAAAAGGTAGGCTGTGTTAGTGAGAGCTGAAAAAGCTCAGTGCTAGCTGTTACAACAGCTGTTTGTTGCCATTTCCACAAGGGCTATCATTATGAATGCTTGCCTGCTTGTGCAAAGGGATGGTGTTTAGGAAGGGAGATGGTGATCAATGGGGAGGTGATGATCAGGAGAAGGGATAGTGATGGAGCGGAGAGAGTGATCATGGGGGAAAGCTTGTTTTCAGGAAGAGTGAGGGTATTCAGTGGGAGGTAATCAGGTGATATGATGTTGTGATTGACAGGCAGGAGTTAGTGAAGGGATGGCAGTTGGGGAAGGGTATTTGATCCAATGACCTATAGGATTCTATTATGAGGACAGGTTGCATAGGTGAGATTTGCATTTCCTAGAACACTGATGACTAAAGGCTGAAGTGGTTATATTTAGAACAAGGGGGTATAAACTAAAAATGTCATTCTACAGCAGAGTAAAATCAGGAAATGTTTTTTACTTAAAGAATAGTGGAAATTTGGAATGGATTGTCCCTGAAAAGCTTCTGATATTCATTGTCAATTTAAGACCTTAAAAGTGTGTTTGATAGATTTCTGTCAGACACAAGTGTCAAGAGATATGGAATGAAGGAAATCAAATAGAATTAAGATACAGAGTAGACAAGAGTTAATTGAATGATGGAACTGGTTTGAGGGGCTGAATGGCCTCCTCCTGTTCCAATGTTCCCACAGTCTAAAAGATTTGAAGAAAAATACTTACAAAATGATGAAATGGGGCAGAATAATGCAGGGAAGGACAGATGGCATGCCCCCTAGAAACAGATTCAGAAATAAGCCAGCAAGCTCCACGCCAAGTCACCCAACAACCATAAAATGCAGCAGGACGGATTGATAAGAACTAAATGGGGCTTCTGCTGCTCTCCGGGAGCAAGTACCAGCCTCTGAAACTGCTGGCTAACTGATTGGCAGACAGCTCCCTCAGTCCCAGCAATGCCAGGCAGGCATCAGTGGCTGTTGCTGGAACTGCAGAAGAAGGCAAAGGCCCAAGGCTCATGGATCTCCAGGACAAGTAAGTCTGGAGTCTTGGGCCAGAAGGATTTGGGTAGGTGAAGGAAAGGGGCCAGAGGGTTGGGAGTATATGGGTGTATGGAGTGGGTTTAAGGGATGGAACAGGTAAGAAAAAAGAGGGAGGGACTCAACTACAAGAGGCACTCGGCCTTCAGAGAATGCCTCCAAAGAATGACTCCCATCCTTCAAACGTTTCAGTGAAAAGATTGATTGGCTCAGCAGCCAACATCAAATCGCTGCATCAGGCCACTTGGCTTGAGATCAAGACTAATTATCCGTTTAACGATTGCAGGTGGGTTTTTGTTACCCACCTGCTCCCCTATTTTGGGGGAGAGCCCAGGAATGGGCTGGAGTCTGATGACCTGGGCACCAAACCTAACTTACATGTCCTCCTTACCCCACATCCAATGGGCATACAAAATGCAGCCTATAGTTTACAATTCTTTGGCCATTCTTCTACAGAAAGTGGTAACTTGCTTTAACATTATTCTGAGAAAAGTGGTGAACTTTCTTGGGTGAGCCAAACCTGTGTACAGGCAGATGACAAGCACCAAAGAGGTGGGATGAGCAGACATTTCACACAGATTCCAATAATGTACAATAACAATAAACTGCATTCATATAAAATGATAAAATGTCCTGAGGGGCTATACAAATACAATATGAAGAAAGACTTGCAATTATACAAATCATACTTTTCATGGCCACCAGATGTTTCAGAGTGCTTAACAGCCAATGAAGTACTCTTGAATTCTAGTCACTGTTGTAATGTAGGAAACACCACAGCTAATTAGTGCACAGCAAGCTCCCACAAACAGCAAAGTAATAATGTGCAAATAATCTTTTCTTTTTGGAATGTCAACTGAGAGAAAAATGTTGGTCAGGAATCTGGGACTAACTCTCTGTTGTTCCCCAAAATAATACTATTGGATCAAGCAGGTAGATAGGTCCTCAGTTTGACATTTCATCTGAAAGCCAGCATTACAATATTGCAGAACTCTTTCAGTAGTTACCAGAGTGAGACTTGAACACAAAATCTTGTGGCTCAGAGGTGAGCACGCTGCTTGTTGAGCCATGATTCACAAATGCAGGAAGCAAAAATTGACACCAAGCATAAGACGAGATTTTGGAATTGGCATCTTAAAGAAGGAGCAAGAAGGAGTTGTGAGGCCCAGACATCTCCAGAGAAAATTCCAGACATTGGTACTTAGGCAGCTGAAGACATGGCCAGTCTCTACTCTATCGCTATCCATCCCAAGGGATGATGATGGTTTCCTTCATTTCGTTTATTTTCTGATAGTTCTGTTTTGGGGGTTTGATGTGTGTGTTCTGCTGTGGCTGTATAAACCGATCCTTGACAGGCACTGCTTTCTGCATACTTGGCAGGCGAGATCTGCTGTGGGTGTTGGAGCGGGAGTTTCACTGTGGCGTTTCCTATGTCGTTCTAGTGCTGCTCCTCTGTTCTTTTTTCCTATATTGTCGACGCTCTTTCTTGTGATGGTCCGCCACTGTGCACGGTCTAGGGCCTTTTCTTCCCATGTTGATGGATCGATGTCAGCTTTTTTGAGGCTCCTTTTCAGAGTGTCTTTGTATCGCAGCCGCTGACCTCCTTGTTTCCGGGTGCCACTAGACAGTTAGCCGTATGTGATGTCCTTGGGCAGTCTTCCATCCTGCATTCTGACTACGTGTCCTGCCCAGCGCAATTGGGCAGACATCACCAGGGTTGAGACTGCTGGCATTTTAGCTCGGGAGAGAACTTCAGTATTAGTTATTTTATCTTTCCATGTAATTCTCATCAGAGAGCGTAAATGTCGTTGTTGAAGTTCATCCAGCTGTCGAAAATGTCTTTGGTATGGACACCATGTCTCACAACCATAGAGCAGTGCAGACATGACTACGGCTCTGTATACTTTGCACTTTGTGGCCATCTTCATGTTCTGTGACCAGACACGACTTTTTAGCTGTCCAAAGGCAAAGCATGGCCAGTAATGGTGTGTCAAAGGTAATCGGAGATGCACAAGATGCCAATATTGAAGGAACACAGAATTCCCAAGGGAAAATTGGGTTGGACGAAGTTATTCCATGTTTGCACATACATCTTAGACCTGTGGTTTATACTTTAAATGCATTCTCCAATGTAAAACTGTGAATGATACAGGAATGATTTTCCTACCAATGCTCTGGGCAGGAAGCCTTTCTCTCTCCAAGTGTATTTCAGAAATGTGATTGACTGCACACTGAGGGGTTGAAAATGCCTGAGATTTGGAAGCACGCTCACGGCAGGTGACACAGGCTGCTGAGAGCATGTTGTCGGAAAATTACCCCTTATGTGTGGAAAGTAGTTCAAGGTTTGCTTACAATTAAAGAATTCACATCTAATGTTCCTTGACCTATAACAGGTCTATTTTTCAATGTTCAAGCCGTGCATGCTGTGTGAAGGATTACAGTAGCTGGAACCAGGGCCACTGGATGTCCATCCATCTCTGCTCCAAGAGCTGCATAGTCTCTTTAGTGACCGTCAGTTTGGTGTTCACATCTGATGAATCATCTGATGGAGCAAATGATTGGTAATGTTACATCAAATTACAAGTGGACAGCACAGAAATAGGCCAGGTCAGCCCAACTAGTCTATATTAGTGCTTATGTTTCACACATATCTCCTCCCTCTTCCCCCCGCCCCAACTTCCTTCAATGTATCAGTACATTTTTTGATTCTTTTACCTCTTTTTGTACTTACTTAACTTTCCTTTGAATGCATCTTCACTATTCATCCAACTATTCCACAGAGTTTGGAGTTCCACATTAAAACCAGTCTCTCGATGAAGATGTTCCTCTTAAGTTATTGGTTGGATTTATTAGTGACTATCTTACTTATAAACCCTAGTTTTTCCCTCTCCTCACAAGTGCAAACATCTTCTCCATGTCTAATCTATTTAATGTCCCATTAATCCCAAAGATCTCTACTGGGAATCTAACATTTCCTTTTTTTTTAAGGCGAAGAACCCCAGCCTGTTCAATCTTTACCTAACATATACATTCTCTCAGGTATTGGTGAGGAAGTCTGCTGATGGAGTGTGAATTTGAATCTCTGCCATTTGTTATGATCAGTTGTTGATGTAATTGACTGTAGCCAATGGCAGAGATGCCATCTTGTATTCACAATTTTCTAGCAGGTCTTCTAATCAATGGTAGTGATGAAGCACAGTAAACCTATACCACATGGACTGCTCTGAAACCTAGCGTTCTTGTGTTCAATTGTTCTGTGTGTCTGTTAACCGATCTACACTCACTGCGCTTGATTGTTTAAACCTAGGATAACATAGAGCTTAAATAGAAAAGACCAAGAAGCTGAGGCAGTAATCATGAGCGTAGGCAAACTTTGGGGAGTCAGGGAGTGAGTTCAGAAGGAGCAACTTTATCCAGAGGATAAAAGCAAATTACTGTGGATGCTGAAATCTGAAACCATAAGAGAAACTGCTGGAAAATCTCAGCAGATCTGGCAGCATTTGTAGGGAGAGAAAAAAAAGCTTTGACAAACAATCATCTGGACTCAAAACATCAGCTCTTTTATATCCTTATAGATGCTGCCAGACCTGCTGAGATTTTCCAGCATTTTCTTTTTTGATCTTTAATCAGAGGCTGGTTTGAATGTGAAACTTTCAACAGTGTGGAATAGTTGGGTGATTAGTCTAGATGCATTCAAGGGGAAATGAGGTAGTTACAATGAGAGAAAACAAAAGATAAGCTGATACATTGAGAGGAATAAGGGGGCACAGGGGGGAAAAAGGGTTATGTTAAGCAAAAACATTAATGTGGGCTAGTTGGGCTAACCCAACTGTTGCTGTGCTGTCCATTCAATATAATATTTAATGTAACATTACCAGTTGTCATTGCAGAGATATTATAGAGCACCATAAATAAAACTTTTGCACATTTGGAAATGAATGTTAGCTCTGCTTGCTGTCTGATGTATCAAATATACTATGAACTGATGAATATACAACATCCAGCAGAGTACAAGAGTCTATAGATCAGGGGTGTGATTGAGGATGGATGGCCTGCTACGTGCCTGGCATATGTGCAAGATCAAAAAAGTAAAGTTCAGTGAAGCATTACTACTCTAACAGTGCCACTAGACTAGCTAGTAGTATTGCAAGGTTGTCATGATGATGGCAGGAAGTCCTCCTCCAGCTGCATCTCAACAGGGTTCACTATCTGCCTTTGTGCTGCTGGTAAGAAATTCCAGCCAGCAGATGATGTGTTTCATTGATTATTTACCCTGCACCCACTCTGGTAGATCAAGAAATTGAAACAGGACATCATGTTATTCTCCTATCTGTCGCCAGTGAACCCCCTCCTATCATACTGTGCTGTTGGTCAGACATTCCATAGATTTGGTAAGGTTTATTTAAAGAAACAATGAAACAGGATTAACCCAATGCTTTATAAGGGCAGGATTTATTTTAAAGTAAACCCTGATCTGAAACTGATCTTACAAAGAATTTCATCAAGTATACAGCAGGAAAAAATGGTTATTTTGCCCAGCTGGGTCATATTAGTATTAATGTTCCACATGAGGCCTCTTCCACCCCCTTGTTAAACTAATACCATCAGTATCAACATCCAGTGGGTTACATTGATCAGAAATCAAACTGGACCAGCCACACAAATATTGTGACTAAAACAGCAGGTCAGAGGCTGGGAATTCTATAGCTGGTAACTCACTTCCTGACTCCCTTAAGCCTTCCTACCATTTACAAGTTCGGAGTATGATGGAATATTCTCCCTTTGTCAAATGAGTGCAGCTCCAGGAACAGTTAAGAAGCCCGATACCAATCAGGACAAAATAGCCCACTTGACTGGCAATCCCCTTAAACCACCGATGCACAATGATAGCCAGGTGTCCCATCTAAAAGGTGCACAGCAGCAGCTCAACAAGTTTCCTCTGACAGCACCTTCCAAATCTGCGAACTTAATCACTTACAAGAACAAGGGCCAAAGATGCCTGGAAACATCAACATTTGTAAGTTTCCCTCCAAATCACACACCATCCTAATTTGGAACAATATAACTGTCCCTTCGCTGCAGCGTGGTTAAAATCTGGAATTCCCTCCCTAACATCATTGTGGGATATTCCCTCCCTACATCACATGGACAGCAGTAGTTCAAGAGTACAGCTCGTCAACACCTTTTTAGGGATGGGCAATAAATACTGATCTAGCCAGCTTACCCACATCCTATGAATGAATAAAAATTTTAAGAAGTATAATTTATTCTCATGCTTCACACATTCCAGTTTTGAGGCATAATTTCTGTTTGATGGAGTCAATGTCCAAATGGAAAAGATGTCTGAGTATGCAATAGGCCAACTTAACAGGAAAATCCAATTCAAACGGAGACACTAGTAAATGAAGCTGCTCCTGGAAACTCCTCGTCTTTGCCTGGGACTCAATCATTTGAACCATAAAGTTAATCCATCATTTGCTGAAGCAGGGATTGCTGAAGCATTCAGCAGGCAATGAATAATCTAACTTGTCCTTCAGTACCGAACCTCTCTGCTCCAATAGTTGCCAGTGTCAGTTTTATTGAGACATCTACTCAAGTTGCAAGTATCTCCAGTTGTGCCATATTAACACACCAAGTATTCAAATATTACAAAACAAAGCAGGAAAGAAGAAAAACAGAATGAAAAAGGAAGCCTTGCATTTATGCAATAACTTGTACAACCACGGGATGTCCTAGAGAGTCCATAAAGTTTATTTCAGTCACTTATGGGATTAGGACATTGCAGATTAGGCCAGAATTCATTGCATATCCGTAATTGCCCTTGAGAAGGTGGTGGTGAACCGCAGCATTTCCTGTGGTGTAGGGACATTCATAATGCTGCTAGGGAGGGACTTCCAGAATTTTGAAGGACTGGCAATATATTTCTAAGTCAGGACAGTGAGCGACTTGGAGGGGAACTTCGAGATGATGGTGTTCCATAGGTTTACTGCCCTTTTTTTTCGACAGGGTCGAAGTGGTTATGAGTTTGGAAGGTACTTCTAAGAAGCCTTGGTGATTACCTGCAGTACATCCTGTAGGTGGCGGCAGTAAAGGGAGTGCATGTTCATGGAAAGAGTACCAATCAAGTGGGCTGCTTTGCCTTGGATGCTGAAAGCTTCTTGAACGTTGTTGGAGCTGTACTCATCCAGGCAAGTGAAAAATATTCCATCACACTCCTGGTTTGTACTTTGTAGATAGCAGGTAGGCTTTGGGGAGTCAGGAGGTGAGTTACTCGTCACAGAATTTCAAGCCTCTGACTTGCTCTTGTGCCACAGTATTTATATAGCTAGTCCTACTCTGCATCTGGGCAATGGTAACATCCAAGATGTTGACAGTGCCTCTGCAGTGAGGTAATTGTTAAAATGTAGGAAGAACAATCACAATTTTACATCCAGCATTTTCCCACAACAACAACATTTGGTGCTGAGGCTACTGGGCGAGAAAAGTACACGTAGCATCATGAAATTGAGTCTGCACTGATGTGATCCTGAATGAAATTTGATCTTCCTTCTGAGAGCTGTTATGCAAAGTCTCCTCATCAGTTGTCATAAGATCACTTCCTCCAATAAGCTATGGCAATAGATCAACATTGATCAAGGACCGACTTACAAAGCAAGGCAGCATCTAACAGCAGGAAAAAGCTAACTTTGATTTCAGATCATTTTGCTGGTGTGAAGTTGTCAATAAGGAAAGAGGAATAATCTCAAACAAGCTTGATCATTACCTCAATAACCAAATGCTTCCATTGGGGATATCTATAAAGTGAGGATTTATCAAGGTTAAAAGTAGTTGGCAATTGCTGAGATGACATTAGATTATGCCCCCGAGACGATGATGGAATGTATCTAGGCCAGTGTGATGCCAGCTGAGAAATAAGTGAAAGACAAATGTTTAGACAAATCTGGGTTAGCCCGAATAAGTGACTTAGGGAGGGCACACCAGGGAGCTGAGAATACCTGAACAGACCTCACAAGCAAGGCATCGTGTAAAAAGCCACAGGATGAGGAACATAATAAATGCTTGAGGTTGTAGGAGGACAGCTGAGTGCTTCAATATCAATCCAAATGCAATCCCTTTTGGTTCTGGTGCATTAAATGGTCCAATTATTCTGCCCAAAAATATAGGCACAAATTAAGAAGAGTGAGTTTAACCTTTCTCCTTTGGGAGGGGAGTTCTACAAAATGTTATACACAATTTTTCATATGTACAAATAAATTTAGAGATGTATGTATTGATTTACGAGAGTAAAAAAGAGCTAATAGGAGAATAGACCAGCAATTCATCATCTTAACAACGTTCAGTCTACTTGTGAGATAATGGCATAAAGAGAATTCAGCACCTTCGTTTGTCTAGATGAAACAAAAGGATAATTAACTTTGCATAATCCTAAAATTGAGTTGATACCCTTAATAGCTAAATGTTCAAATGACCATTGGAATAAATGTACTAATTGTGGGAGGATGATGGTGTCAGCATTGGAAGAGGACTGCTAAAAGGATCAGTACCAAGACTGATTTATCAACATTGATCTTATAACCAGTTTCGACATTCTCTGGTCAATAATCTAGAATGTCTGGGGAATAGAAGTCTTGGGCTTTGTTAATATATTGTACAATCCCATTTACAGTGTGATAATTCATAGGAAATCACTTCTGATTCAATCACAAAAAGAGACAGTGAAGAGCTTAGAATCGGAGCAATGTACAACATTGCTGTGTGCAGATGGAATTCAACAACATAAAGGAAGACTTGCATCGGTCGACTGCTTGATCATGCTTCTCAAGTCATATTTCAAAGCAACAACTTGCATTTATGTGGAGGCCTTATCACTGCAAATGTCTCAAGGTGAACAATGACGGATGCTGAGCAATAGCAGTCAAAATAAAGGAGATGACTCAAAACACAGTGAGAGAGTGCGTTTGGGAGAGTTTTTGTTGCAATTGGAGAGATAGCAATGTGAAAGTATATCAGCAGAAAGATTGAGGTTGGGGGGGTTGGGGCTCAGATGGTGAAGTTTTCGATGCTGAAGATGGAGAATAGGGAGACCAGGAAATTCACAAAGCTTCCTTCCATCCTAATTCACCTCATCTTCTCAAAATATCCTTCTTTTCCTTTCATTCTGATGAGTACATTTTACCTCCTGTAATGTGTTTTAATTATTTGACTCAACCACTCCATATGGGAGAGATTGCTTCATTTTTCTCCACTCTTGATAAAGAGGTTTCTCCTGAAGCATTTATTGAATTCACTGTTGATTATGTTATATTTATGACCCCTAATTTTGGGATCCTCCACAAGTTGAAACGTTTTGTGCATAGGCAGAACCTTGTGCCCTCCCCTATGGTGAATTTGTGGTGAGCATTTAATCAGATGTGAAGGTGATAGAGACTCTGCCCATCTCTCTACTGAAAAAGTCCAGGGTGAGGAAGGTTCATGGGTGGCCTAACAAATCTCACCGCTAAATGAGGCCTTTAATTGTGAAATTAATATCTATTTAAGGACCTCACTCCACCACCATGGGCAGGGTAATCATCATGTGGGGAGTGTTTGCTTTATGGGGATGTCCATTGTTGAAAGTCACTCAGTATCTGAGGAACAAGACATTAAGTGGTGTTGGGTCAATACAAGTCAACACTTGATACTAATTCCCTTATCTCATGACCCCTCACCTGTCCCTGGTTCCCTCCTTGATTGGAACTCCTGTTTGGGTGTCACCCTGGCAGCAGTACAAACACCCCCCATACCCTCACCCCACCAAGTTTCATTGCTGAGTACAGAAGAGTTGCCAGACTCGGATTGGCTAGCAACTCTTGGCGGATGGAACTTGTACCCAGGGAAAGATGTTTCACGGGCTTGTTAAGTACCTGAGTGGCACATAACATAGCATTTTTTCTCAAAAAGAGATAATGTGAGGATCGTACCAACCCCTCATCAAGCAACATTGCATCCACAAGATTCCGCCCTATATCTCCACTATCAAATCCATTCCGACTCTTCAAGAACTCTAATGGATCAACATCAGCCTTCTCTTTACCTGAAGAGGAATCCCAGTCTATTCACACTCAAACTAATATAGGCAAATACAACCCATGAAAAAGCCACAAGTAACAATGAAGGATGAAAGTCCAGTTAGTCAGTTTTTAGTACTGTGGTTAAAGGAGAATTGCTGGCTAGTATTTGATAGAAATCCTTGGATTTTATTTGATATCCACCCGAAAAATATGGGCCGGAATTTTCTGATGATATATGCCCCACCACTGTTGCCAGTGAGGATGTAGAATTTGGCACTCAGCCTAATCTCCATTCACAACACCAGGACTAGAGAATCCTAGCCATGGACGAAGTTGGAGAATTCCAGCTCTGGTTTTTCGAAGAACAAAGAACAAAACAGCACGGGAAACAGGCCCTTTGGCCCAACGAGCCTGCGCCACCACTTCGATGTTCCCACTTCTACCCATGATCCCTGTCATCCCTGTCTAAGTTTATAGATCTATGCATTAGAACCAAATTTGAGACAATTTAGGGAGAATTTGTTCTGCCAATCAGCCTAACAGCACATCTTTGGGATGTGGGAGGAAACAGGAGCATACGGAGAAAACCCATTCAAGCACGGGGAAAATGCGCAAACTCCCACAGACACAGGCCCAAATCTGTGTCTGCACAGCACAGCAACAGTCACTGAGCTGTCGTGTTCCCCATCAAATGGTCCAGGTCAAGTGTACACTAACAACGTGAAGTACAAGGCTACTCTTGAAAAATTCAAGAGCAGCCCTCTCACAACCCATCGCGTGTATGCCCCTTGTTAGACAAGGCAGACCGAAGTATCTGTAGGATAAAATAAATACATCAATATCATCGACAATTTACATACTTCCCAGGGAACTCCCAAGGCTCATGATCCCTATTTTAAATCAAGTTTCTACATCCCTTCATTCCCATTCTGTTCATGTGCCCATCTAAGTATCTCGTAAATAACTCCAGAGTGCCTGTCTCCACCACTTTATTTCGCAGCGCGTCCCATACCACCACCACCTTGTGTGAAAAATCTTCCTCTAGCATCCAAATTATACCTTACCTCCCTCACCTTATGCCCGTGACCCCTCATGCTATTTGAGTCCATCCTAGGAAAAAACTTAACCCTGTTTACTCTATCTATACCCCTCATAATCTTGTACACCTCTATTAGATCTCCTCTAAGTTACATCTTTCTAAGGAAAATAGCCCCAATTTGCCTAACCTCTCCTTGTAACTCAGACCTTCCATACCAGGCAGCATCCTGGTAAACCTCCTCTGCACTCTCTCCAGAGCCTCCACGTCCTTCTGGTAGTAAGGCGACCAGAACTGGACGCAGTATTCCAAATGAGGTTTAACCAATGTTTTATACAACTGCAACATTAAAGGCCAGCTCTTATACTCTGTACCCTTTCTTTCCTGTATGCTTTCTTCACAACCTTCTGCCATTTTCAGAGACATGTGCACCTGCACCCCCAGGTCCCCCTGCATTTCTATACTCTTAATAGCTCTACCCTTTATCATATACCTCCCCGCTACATTCTTTCTCCCGAAATGCATCACCTCGCATTTATCAGGATTGAATTCCATCTGCCACCTATCTGCCCAAGCCACCAGCCTATGTCCTGCTGCATCACCTGACAGTGCTCCTCAGTATCTGCAAGTCCAGCCATCTTTGTATCGTCTGTAAACTTGCTGATCACTCCACTTACTCCCTCTTCCAAGTCATTTATATATATTACAAATAGAAGAAGTCCCAGTACTGAGCCCTGCGGCACACCACTAGTGACTGACCTCCAGCTAGAAAAACACCCTTCCACTATTACTCTCTGTCTCCTATTACTAAGCCAGTTACTTATCCATCTAGTTACCTTCCTTGTATCCCATTAGCCTTGACTTTTTCAACTAACCTCCCATGAGGGACTTTGTCAAATGCCTTACTGAAATCCATATAGACGGCATCAACGGCTCACCCTTCTTTGACCATTTTCATCACCTCCTCAATAAATTGTACCAGATTCGTATAGCACGACCTCCCTTTAACAAAGCCATGCTGCATATCCCTAATCAGATCGCAACGCTCTGAGTGCCTATACATCCTATCTCTTAGAATCCCCTCCAACAGCTTCCCTATCACTGGCGTCAAACTCACTGGCATATAATTTCCAGTGTTTTCCCTACTACCCTTTTTAAACAACGGTACAACATTAGCTATTCTCTGGTCCTCTGGGAACTCACCTACGTCCAAAGAAGAGACAAAGATTTGCGTCAGAAGCCCAGCAATTTCACCTCGCGCCTCCCTAAGCAGCCTGGGATAAATGCCATCAGGCCCCAGAGATTTATCACTTTTAATGCTACCTAGAAGCTCTAACACTTCCTCCCTCAGTATGGATATTTCCCCTCAGAGACAGGACCAGTCAACAAGCCCTTCTTAGGATGCATAGGGTGGAGCAGGAAATTGCAGGGGCTGAGGACATCTGAAATGTGGAGCATATTTAAGGAACAGCTTCTGCATGTCCTTAATGAATATGTACCTGCCAGGCAGGGAGGAAGTGGTCGAGTGAGGGAACCATGGTGTACTAGGGAAGTTGAATCTCTCGTGAAGAGGAAGAAGGAGGCTTATATAATGATGAGACGTGAAGGCTCAGTTAGGGCAATGGAGAGCTATAAATTAGCCAGGAAGGAGCTAAAGAGGGAGTTGAGAAGAGCTAGAAGAGGACACGAGAAGACTTTGGTGGATAGGATTAAGGAGAATCCTAAAGCTTTTTACAGGTATATAAATAATAAAAGATTGTTAGGGCAAGATTAGGGCCAGTCAGAGATAGCAGTGGGAAGTTGTGCGTGGAGCCTGAGGAGATAGGAGAGACACTGAATGAGTATTTTTCGTCAGTATTCACGCAGGAGAAAGACAATGTTGTCGGGGAGAATACTGCGATACCAGGTTGGAGACTGGGCAGGATTGAGGTTCATAAGGAGGAGGTGTTAGCGAATCTTGAGGGTATGAAAATTGATAAGTCCCCTGGGCCAGATGGGATTTACCCCAGGATTCTCTGGGAGGCTAGAGAGGAGATTGCAGAGCCTTTAGCTTTGATCTTCATGTCGTCGTTAGCTACAGGTATAGTGCCGGAAGACTGGAGGATGGCAAATGTTGTCCCTTTGTTCAAAAGGGGAGTAGGGACCATCCTGGAAATTATAGACCGGTGAGCCTGACTTCTGTTGTGGGCAAGGTCTTGGAAAGAATTATAAGGGATAGTATTTATAAGCATCTAGAGAGAAATAAATTGATTAGGGATAGTCAGCACGGTTTTGTGAAGGGTAGGTCGTGCCTCACAAACCTTATTGAGTTTTTTGAGGAGGTGACCAAAGAGGTAGATAAGGGTAAGGCAGTTGATGTAGTGTATATGGATTTTAGCAAAGCGTTTGATAAGGTTCCCATGGTAGGCTACTGCAGAAAGTGCAGATGCATGGGATTGAAGGTGATTTAGCAGTTTGGATTAGGAATTGGCTAGCTGATAGAAGACAGAGGGTGGTGGGTGATGGGAAATATTCAACCGGGAGTGCAGTTACAAGTGGTGTACCTCAAGGATCTGTTTTAGGGCCACTGCTGTTTGTCATTTTTATAAATGACCTAGATGAGGGTGTAGAGGGTTGGATTAGTAAATTTGCTGACGATACCAAAGTGGGGGGAGTTGTAAACAGCGAGGATGGATGTTACAGTTTGCAGAGGGACATAGATAGATTGCAAAGCTGGGCCATGAGGTGGCAAATGGAATTCAATACGGATAAGTGTGAGGTGATTCACTTGGTAGGAATAACAGGCATATGAAATATAGGGCTAATGGAAGGACCTTAATAGTGTTGTCGAGCAGAGGGATCTTGGGGTACAAGTACATAGCTCTTTGAAAGTTGGCACCCAGGTTGATAAAGTTGTTAAGAAGGCGTACGGTGTGTTAGCTTTTATTGGTAGAGGGATTGAATTTAGGAGCCGTGAGGTTATGTTACAACTGTACAAAACTCTGGTGCGGCTGAACTTGGAGTATTGCGTACAGTTCTGGTCGCCGCATTACAAGAAAGATGTGGAAGCATTGGAAAGGGTGCAGAGGAGGTTTACCAGGATGTTGCCTGGTATGGTGGGAAGGCCTTATGAGGAAAGGCTGAGGGACCTGAGGTTATTTTCATTAGAGAGAAGAAGGTTACGCGGTGACCTAATTGAGGCGTATAAGATGATCAAAGGACTGGATAGGGTGGATAGTGAGAGCCTTTTTCCTCGGATGGTGATGACCAACACGAGGGGACATAACTTTAAATTAAGAGGTGGTAGTTATAGGACGGATGTCAGAGGCAGGTTCTTTACACAGAGGGTGGTGAGGGCGTGGAATGCCCTGCCTGCAGCAGTTGTGGACTCGCCTACTTTGGGGGCATTCAAATGGTTGGTGAATAGGCATCTGGATGATATTGGAATAGTTTAGGTTAGAGGGTCCACTGGCCGGCGCAACATTGAGGGCCAAAGGGCCTGTACTGCGCTGTAATGTTCTATGTTCTCCTTCGTGAATATTGGCACAAAGTATTCATTCAAGATCTCCCCCATTCCTTTGGGCTTTAAGCACAGTTCCTCTCCTTTGTCCCTAAGAGGTCTGATTTTTCCTCTAACCACCCTTTTATTCCTAACATAGGAGTGAAAAGCCTTTAGATTTTCCTTAATCCTATCTGCCAAAACCATTTCATGCCCCTTTTTGCCCTTCTAACTCCCCATTTGAGCTCCCTCTTAGCTCTCTCTGTTCCCAGCTGCTTTGACCTAACATATGCCTTTCTTTTCTTCCTAACCAAGTCCTCAATATCCCTAGTAATCCTATCTTTCCCATCCTTCCTCTTAGCCGGCACATCTTTCTTACAACATTTTCAGTATTCCCTTGAAAGAATCCCACGTGCCTAGCGTGGACTTACCCTCCAACAACCGTTCCCAATCAGTTTCCATAAGTTCCTGCCTAATCCGACTGTAGTTAGCCTTCCCCCAATTCAGCACCCTGCCTCTAGGGCAAGCATCCTTTTCCGTCTGTATCCTAAAGTAGACAGAATTGTGGTCACTGTTAGCCACATGTTCCCCTACTACAACATCAACCACCTGCCCTGGCTCATTACTCAGAACTAAATCCAATATAGCCCCCTCTCTAGTCGGGCTGGCCACATACTGCCCCAATGATCCTTCCAGTACACATTTTACAAATTCCTCCCCGTCCGAACTCCCAGTTCTAGGTACCTTCCAATCCACCCCAGGGAGATGAAAATCTCCCACTATAACGACTCGGTGCAGAAAGAACATTTTCAAAATATCTTTACATACGCCTTCTTCAACTACCCACGGGCTGTTGGGTGGCCTGTAATACACCCCTAGCATAGTAATTGCTCCCTTCCAATTCTTCAACTCCATTCACAGCAACTCCACTCCTAACTCCTCTATACTGTCCTCCCTCTGCACTGCTGTGATGATCTCCCTAACTAACAACGCCACTCCCCCACCTCTTCTGGACCCTCCTCTGTCACGTCTGAAACATACCCAGGAATATTCAGCTGCCACTGCTCCCCTTCCTTTAACTACGTCTCCATCACTGCAACCACATCCAAGTTCCTTGCAAACATTAAGGCCCTAGTTCATCTATTTTTCCTGTTACGCTCCTCGCATTGAAACAGATGCACTCCAGACCTCCAAGCCCACTCGGAACCTCCTTCTCCCTGGTGTATTTCCTCTCATCCAGGCTTACTCTATCTCCCATCTCGCTCCCTACCAAGCTATCAGTCTCATCCCCTCCCTCCTCCATATTAGTTTAAACCCTGCTGAAACACTCCAGCTAACGTCCCCGCTAAGGTATTCATGCGCTTCCCATTTAAGTGTTCCCCGTCCCTTCTATACAGGTGCCCTTCTTTCACAAATACTTCCCAGCTATCCACAAATATGAAACCCTCTGCCCTACACCAATCCTTCAGCCACGCATTCAGCTGTAGGATCTCATTTCTCCTGGCCCTGGTAGCAGCCTTGAGTTCACCACCCTGGAGGCCCTGCTGTTCAGCCTACCCCCCAACTCCCTGAACTGCCTTTGTATATCCTTCCTACATCCTTCTCTCCCATGTGAGTAATCACATCCGCCTGGGTCCCCTCACCCTTCAAAATGCCCTCCACCCTTTCAGAGGCATCTTGCACTCCTGCTCCAGGGAGGCAAACTACCATCCTGGTGTCCCACTTTTGACCACAGAACCACTTATCTATTCCTTTAACCTTCCCATCCCCCACCACTATCTCCCTTCTAGCCCCTTTCCTCCCCTCTGAGGTACTCTGGTCCTCCTGTCTTACCTTTTTTACCCCTCAGCCCTCAATATTTTGGGGGACTGCCACTGGGGAAGTCTTCCATTGCAATGAGAATGATAACTGGATAGAGGGTAAAACCAGCTGCCAATTTTGCTATTCTAGGTGAATTAACCATGGGTTCAAGCCCTGCTCTAGCAAATTGAAGCTGTGTTCTAGCCAAGTGGAAGACTGTGCAGTATCTTGGGGAACATCCACTATTTGTGCACCAATCGTTTGGAATTTTCAAAGTTCAAAGCCTTGTTTGTGAGATTTTGCCTCATTGCATAAGCCTCTAACACTGATCTCCTCTTGCCCAGTATCAGTTAGTCTCATGCTCCACAAAAGGTTCACTTCAACTTTGCTATTTGTATCTGGAGCAAAGTGGGCATCTAATTTTCCTTGCTTTTCCTCTCTGCAGTTTTTGACCATGCCAGCTTCCTTTATCACTGACTCCTCTGGTGTTGAATTCATTAGTTCCACTCAAACATTTTAAATCAAAGCCAATAATGGTTTCACTACTTGTCACCCTTGTCCTTCACTTTGTGTAGAAGCTTCTAAGAATTTCTCCAAGGCCTCCTTCAAGATCTATTAGAACATGTGGTTTCTAACCTGCTTGGGTTTTTGTCTACATTCTCTTGCTGTGCAAAACCAGAATTTAGGGAATCTCGAGTATTTCTGATTTCTATTATTCATAGTGGGAGCTGGCAGGGATAGAGCTGTAAATGCTTTTTGTTCATGATGAATCTTAACAATTAGTATCAGAACATCAGCTGCCTGTTTTCAAAGCTCTGGGCCCGACGAAAGCCTCAAGTCATCTGAGTTCTGTCTTCAGGCATCAGAAATTGCTTTGAAATTGTTGCAGATCGTACAGCAGCTGGGGTGGTCACATCAGAAGATGGGGCAGGGGTTCCCCGATCATTGTGTGCACATTTCTCCAGGAAATACTTGGAAATGAGATAGTATTTTTGGGACATGTTTCTCATATGGCAACATTGGGAAATCATTGGAATAGATAAAACTATTGTAGGTGCAGACCTGTAAAAAGCTGTGAAGATCCTTAAATAAGTATTTGATATTACTCAGCACTGAATGGTTCAACAGCTTTTGACTAAAATTTCTTGCACAGTGCACTGATTTGATCAGAAATTAATGTGGCATATATGCAAAAGTAATCATCTTCCTTTGCTTTATTTAATGCAATTGCACGGCTGCCTCAAAAATGCCATAGAATTGATGATTCATATGCTAATAATATTCAAACAAAAGCTTGTTTCTCTATAGGATTAAAATTAGAATTTATGTCACGCTGTAAATATTTTTAAAACATTTTTTTGTTCTTATTGAGACTGATGACGATTAACTTGTACTACTCTTGAATGAAAATGGAGGGATTCAGACTGTGCTGCTCAATTCATCTTTCGTGTCTGCACAATAGCTGATTCTGTTCAAATCCTGACTGGTTAATTAGAATTTATTTTATCACTGCCTCACTTTCTACAAAAAATAACTTGTGATTGCTTCCCCATGTATTACTCAGGCATATACATTGTCATTAAGCACAACTGTCATAATTACTATGCTCAGCACTTTGAGGGTGTTTACATATTGGTTAATGGCGCAAAAACATACAAATAACTTAATTGGTATTACTTTCCCCACTCTCACGCAAATCTGTCTCTGTGAATTTACAGCACGCGATTCTATCAGCTCCATTCCTGACATAATCATCGAAGCTACTGACAAAGGCAGCACGGTTATTGACATGACATGAGGGCATTTACCTTGCAGGGGCTGTATGCCAATCCTCTGATGACTTTTCTGATCTCCCCTGGACCATATGAACATCAAAACCATCATTTCTGAAACCCTCCCAGGTCTTATTTCCTTGGAGATTTTCCCATTTCCATCACTCCCAACGTCTTTGTGGCCTCCAATCTCACACATGCTACTCAGTCTGGTTCTATCTCCTTGCCAAGGTCAATGAAATTGACTCTCTTACACCACCATCTTCTAACTGGCTGACCCAAAGCCTTCTGATTTTAAAGTTTATTTAATAGCATCACCAATAAGTTTACAATAACAGTGCAAAGACGTGAAAATCCCCTAGTTGCCACATTCCGATGCCTGTTTGGGTACACTGAATTTAGCATGGTCAATGCACCTACAGTGGCTCAGGCATTTGGCATGGCTAATCCATTTAAGCTATACACCATTGGAGGGTGGGAGAAAACTGGAGCACACAGACATGGGTAAACACTGTTACCCAAAGCCAGAATCAAACCTGCATCCATGGCAGTGTGAGGATGGTAACCATGATGTGGAGATGAAGTGTTGGACTAGGGTAAGCAATAGTAAGAAGTCTCTCAACACCATGTTCTTGGATATCCTCTCCACTTGGAACAGCAGTTTGCAGCGTCCAATAGACTTTAACCTGGTATTGTGAGACTTCTTACTGTGCTTACCCCAGTCCAACGCCAGCACCTCCACATCACGACACCACAAACTGCCGGCTCCAAAAAGATCGCCCATGTTGTGAACACAAGTCCTCACTCACCTGGTGAAGGAGCTTGAGACTCCAAAAGTTAGTGCTGCCAAATAAACTTGTTGGACTTTAACCTAGTGTTGTGAGACTTCTTACTGTGAGGAAGCAGTATTAACTGTGCCACCATTGCAATCTGCACCAAGACATGGTAAGTTTGCATTGTAAAAGTGCTTCTACTGATAGGTCAGCTTGACCAAGTTCATTTCACAAAGCCCCTAATGTTATCCGACAAGAAGACCTCCAACTGATCAACCTGAAATGGAATATGCAAATGAAAGTACAGCATGTTAATCTCCAGCAACATGCAATCCCCAATTGAGTTTGGCTCCAATTATATCCTACTTGCATACTCCTATAAACTTGACAGGATGCTACAATTTAACTTGTGACAGGCTGTTATTATTGCGAGGTTATTGGATTAGCACCATTTCTGATTACATCTCTTTGGCCATTTCCACTGATTGCGGGGACAGTTTTTGATTGCCTGTACAACTAGCAATCATAAGATCATTTATGAAGCATTTAAACAGCTTTTTGTACTTCTGTTCCCATTTTATGAGAAGTTATTTCACATCCTACAGATTTTCCCATTTTTAATCATCCAGTTAATTAATTTGAATAACTTAAGATTTTGGTTTGACAATGTGGACAGTGCTGATTTTTAAAATTATATTTATTTATTCATTCATGGGTTGCGAACATTGTTGGCAAAGTCATTGTATGTTCCTAAACCGATTTGATCTTGAGAAAGTGCTGGTGAGCAGCCATCTTGAACTGCTGCAGTCCATGTGGTATGGGTAGATCCACAATGCATTAGGGAGGAAGTTCCAGGATTTTGTCTATACAACAATGATGGAACATTGATTTATTTCCAAGTCAGGATGTCATGACATGGAGATGCCAGCATTGGGCGGACTAGGCAGAGTAAGAAGTCTCACAAAACCAGGTTAAAGTTCAACAGGTTTATTTGATAGCATGAACTACCAAATTGAGTGCTGCTCCTTCATTCAGGGTACGTATAGGCACAGACTCAATTTACAAGATAATGGTTGGAATGCGAGTCTTAACAGGTAATCAGGCCTTACAAGTGCAGAAATGCTAGTGGAGAGAGGGCTAAGCACAGATAACAGTGGTGTGAATTCTCTCAAGCCTGGACAGTTAGTGAGTCTCTGCAAGCCCAGCAGTCGTGGGGGTTACAGGGAGAGTGACATGAACCCAAGATCTTGGTTGAGGCTGTCTTCGTGCGTGTGGAACTCGGCTATCAGCTTCCACTTAGCGATTTTGCATTAATGTGTGTTGAGAAGGCTGCCTTTGAGAATGCTTACCCGAAGGTTAGAGACTGAATGCACTTATCTGAACAAATGAATCGATTCAGCCTCTGATCTTCATTCTCCAAGGTGGCCTTCATGACACATGACAATGCAGAATCATCAAGCAACAACCGATAGCCAAGGTCCACACACATTAGGACAGCCTCAACTGTGATTCTGGATTCATGTCACACTATCTCTAACCCCATGAACTTGTCTGGGCTTGCAAAATCTCTCTGTCCTGATTTGAGACAATTCACACCTCTTTAATCTGTGCTTAACCTTGCTCTACTAGCATTGTCTGCACTTGTAAAGGCCTGATTATCTGTTAAGACTTGTATTCCAACTATTATCTTGTAAATTGAGTATGTGCTTATATATGCTTGTGAACCCAACTCTTCACTCACCTGGTGAAGCAGCAGTGCTCCCAAAGCTTGTGCGACCAAATAAACCTGTTGGACTTTAATCTGGTTTTGTGAGACTTCTTACCAAATCAGGATATGACATGGATAGAGATCTGGATTCAGTGGGCTGTGTTTTATACGGGATGTCAGCAATACAACATCATCACAGTCTCCCAGATTACGAAAGGTAAGTAAATATGAAAATCAGCAGTCAATCTGCCATTTTGAAATCATGGATTAACAGATAGAGCTTGTTAACAACATAATCATCTGTTACTTTTTGCTGTCACATTTTTCAGGCAGATATAAAAACATTTGCCAGTCTTTTACGCCAGTTATAATGAGGTGACACCAGGGTGGTTTTGGATAACTGTTTGCGTGGAGTTTGTACGTTCTCTCTGTGTCTGCATGGGTTTCCTCCAGTTGCTCCAGTTTCCCCCCACAGTCTGAAGATGTGCAGGTGAGGTGGATTAGCCTGGGTAAACACGTGGGATTACCAAGGTGGATGGGAACAGGAGTCTGGGTAGGATATTCTTTCAGAAAATCGGTGCAGACCCACTGGGCTGAATGGCCACTTTCAGCACTGATGGGTTCAATGGTCTTAATATGTAGCAGCAGATTCTGCTGGAAAAGATGGCAGCATCCATATGTTTCTTAAATTACTCTACTGGAAATAATTTATTCCCTTCAATAAAAATAAAGACTGTTTCTTAGAGCAAGTGGTTGTTACAATTCTTTGCAGTACGGCCCCTCTGCTTACAGTGCCAATTGAGTGCGAAGCCCACATCCCATCTCCCTACGCTTCATGCCCAATAGATGGTCCTTAGTTGGCCATCCAACTCCTGAGATTGCAGAAGCACAGCGAGTGGACTCCTTCATTTCCGTTCCACCTCCCACTCTCCACTTAGAAATGTAAAATTCAGCTCTGTGGTACTACCATGACATTGCTACCCTGACCCTTCTCAGGGATAGTAGTTGGGAGTTTGGGCAGTTCTGTTGAAGGAGCCTTGCAAGTGGCTGCAATGCCTCCTGTAGATGTAATGTGGTTGCTACATTATACTTACAGTTGGTAGGGTGAGTGTTCAAAGTGCTGGGTGGGATACTGATCAAGTAGGCTGCTTTGCCTTGGATGGTGGTCAAACCGCTTCGTTGTTGTTGGAACTGTGCTCATCCAGGAAAGCAAAGAATATTCCATCACACTCCTGACTTGTGCCTTGTCAATGGTGTACAGGATCTGGGGCATGAGCAGATGGGATACTCACTGCAGAATTCCTAGTCTCTGGCTTGCTCTTGTGAGTATATTGCACTGTCTACACAGTGAAGGTTCGCTAAACCAAAAAGTAACCTATCTTGACTTAAGATTGCTCGGGGGAAAAAAGAGAGGTATTAGGTGAATGGTCACAATTTTGTATCTAATTAAATAATGCATTCTGTAGTCTAAACTAATATATGCGTGAACTCTCTTCTTGTTGAATGTATTATATTAGTTAAGGTGCCACCTCACCTTGCCTAACTAGTGTCTCATTTGCATTACAGGGATTCTATAATTAGACTTAGCAGACAGGGGATGCCAGAGGAACTCCAGAGACTAATTAAAATGGTGAAAGATGGTTACTTACAAAAAGGGTAACATGATTATTTTAATCAGCTAACATGCTAATATCAGCCATAATCATATTATGAAATTGTATTCCCAGTCTATATGGGAGCGGGGGGAGGGGAAGCTTTGGCTCTAGGCACTGAAGGACGTATATCCGGCTCCAGTCTACTGTCCTTCCCAATTAAGTTATTCACAATCCTTCTGCTAATGATTGCAATTGCTAATACTAAAGTCATCATTCTGCCCGAAAACATTAATTGGCACCTCTAACACCAATTAGCTTATCACTAAAGCATTGTTGCAAACTTGGAAGAATTGACAGAATGCCTAACGGGCTACTGGTCGCCTTTGAATCTTCCAATGGAGGGAAAGTAATGGTGATTTTGGTGCACTTTTTATAACTCGTAACCTCTATTTCCTCAACCAGAAATTCATTCCTCGTGTCTAATTAGAAGACATCTGCAAACACGTCCATTCTAATTAAAGGAGAGTAGTTTTCCACTTCCTCAACATCCCACTCAACAGTCATGTTTGCTTACTGAGATTTTTGATGAAAACACTTGTAATTAATCAACCAGGAGAGGCAGAGGATATTGTTTCCAACAGAAAACGGATGATACTAAATTGTCTGATATTATTGTTCCATTCACGGTGCACATCCATGCACAGATGGCACTGAGAAAGAGATGATGTTAAATGTGGAACCCGCCTGGACAGGCCCAACAGGCAATTGAGCCATCAAAAACTGGAATGAAGATCCACTGACTTACTATTGGAAATCCAACTCATAGAATTCCTACAGTGTAGATGGAGGCCATTTGGCCATCAAGCCTACACAAAAGGTGATGAAGGAGCAGTGCTCCAAAAGCTAGTGGCTTTTGCGACCAAATAAACCAGTTGGACTTTAACCTGGTGTTATGAGACGTCTTACTGTGGGAGGAAAGCAGAGCTCCCAGAGGAAAACCATGCAGACATGGGGAGAAAGTGCAAACTCCACACAGACAATCAACTGGGGCTGGAGTCGAACACAGGCCCCTGACACTGTGAGGCGCCAGTGCTAGCCTCTGTGCCACCATGACAACTTTCCAAATGTTTTGACAAGCTTTGATTTAGGCAACCTCTGGAAACAGAGGGATTTCACAAACAAATTCAAAAGTCAAAGTAAGACCCAATCGTCATTCTTGTCTCGAACTGTCTTAAGTGGTTTATTAACCTTGTTAGTAACCGGTAGAGAGGTAGTCACTTCTGCAGTCAAGAAAGAACTGAAAGAAAGACCAGAAATCATATTTTTTGAACATCTAAAGTGTGTTTTGAGTTTTGAAGACTTCTAGCTTTAATCACTTTGCTGCTGTTGGTGCTATGGAAATTTTCAGGTGGCTGAAAGCTTGAATTTCATTTTGTTCTTGACATTATAGCCTCCTCCCATTTAAATGTTGCTGGGAGCCCTCAGCTATTAGCTATCCTATCAGATATCCTGCCCTCTCAAAAGGGTGAGTGGACAAATCAAGCTCGAAAAGAAAAATCAATCAGGCCTCCAACAGGCATATTATTGCCCACTGCCTGCCTCTGTATAAAAATAGCCTCCGAAAAACAGGATTCTTCAAAATGAGCAATAAAGAAACAGGCAGCTTTGTGACTTTTTTTAAAAAGTAATCATGCACATTCCAAGAACAAGGAACTACAGTATGTTCTGTGATCTGGACACAAACATGGCAGAGACCTGTATGATCCCAAAGCAGAAATGGCAAAACTCTGAACTCAAGCTTAACACTGCATCAGTGGTCATTCAGTGCCATTCAATCATCTGTTTTTTCATAAAGAACAAGTAATCATAAAATAAGTCAGCCAGAAGATTTTGGGTACTTAGTTAAAGTACCAGAAGCGAGATGCGAATTATTTTATACAGTGAGCTGTTGTGACCTGGAATCCAATGCCTGAAAGAATAACGGAAACAGATTCAATTGTAACTTTCCAAAGGGAATTAGATAAATACTAGAACGGAAAATATTTGTCAAGTTGTAGGAAAAAGGCAGTTTAATAGGACGAGTTGGATAATGCTACCAAAGAAATGCAATGGTTGGGCCAAATGGCCTCCTTCTGTGCTGTCTGATTTGATGATTTCATCTCTTTATCTCGTGGGTGTGAGAACTCTGGCAATTACTGAAATGAGATAATGATTTGTTATTATTTCCAGTCTTTGGGGAAATACCATTAAAATTTAATTTGTCGATATTTTAATCACTTTTTATATGACTTTTACAATCAGCACTATACATTTTACATAATTTTTGTATTTTCCAAAGTTAGGTGTATCACTGCTCTTGGGGAGTGAAGAAGAAAATTTGCAGTGATGTGAGAGAAAGGCTGCGGAATGGAATTTGTTGGTAAGCTCTGTCAAAGAGCCACTTTAGGCATGTTGGGCCAACTGGATACCTTCTAAATTGGGCTGCCAACTCTATTGTATCACATGACTTGCTCTCACACTCCAGCCGTTAGTCGGCCAACACTATGACATACTGCCTTCCTACCTCAAGTCCATCTCCCTGACATACTGTCTTCCTACTCAATTAGTAGGATGATGTTTGACTGTCAGCCAGATAGCCTTTCTTCCTTCAATTTTCAATATTTTTATATCTGGTAAAGAAAAACGTTCACAGTTAAGTGACAAAAAATTACAATTTTTTTTCGTATCCTGATGGTTTTTCTCAGGGTTGCAATGTCCTGGAGATTGATCTTCGATTCCTGGAGATCAATTCCTGGCCAATCCTGGAGGGTTGGTAGTCTTACTTCTGAGTCCATGATTCACTGACCCTTTTCCCTTGTGCAGCTAAACACACATTCAGCAGTGCATAAGAGGATGTTAACAAAATCAGTGTGGTCTAATAGACAAGGGGAAACCCAAACCACTGGCAGACACAGACTTGTGCAATGATCTGGCCAATTTGGCAAGCTTTGAACACATACTGAAAATTCTGCTACCACCCTCCATGGCATGGTGATTGGTAATGGGCCACACCAGAAGTTGCCGGGAGCGGATCCTAATTGCCATTTTTTCCATACCTGGCTCCTATAGCAATAAAAATAGCAGCACCACAGAACTCATTTTTTTGGTGATAGTTTTGAAGACCTCATCCAAACCTTTTCTTCATCTCCTCTGCTTTGAGGACAATCACAGCTTCTCTCCACATAGCATATTGTTTTGACCAAGCCGCAAAAGTGCCAGGAGCTGGACTGTAATCTTTCATTTTCCAAGAATGTTTTCTCAATTCCAGTATAACACACCATTCCGTTTCAGTCCAAGTTTCAATGACAATCATTAGCAATGTCTGTGAGAACTGCCAGTCACTCCAATCTTCATTTTGGCTATTATAAACGTTAGATTTGATGTTCCAAGGAAGAGAGCAAAGTAAGAGCTGAATTTCTACTGAGTTTTGTCTGACCATAGTGTCCCTTGTGTCAAGTAACTTTTGAAGTGTAGTCACTGTTTTAAATTAAAAAATTTTACGGTCAAATTCCACACAGCAAAATCCCACAACCAGATACTCAGAGGTGATAGGTGATTCTCCCAAAAGCGCTGAATTGATGGGAAAGCTGTTCTAGATTGTAACTGTTTTCTCCGTTCAACTTCACACTCGAATCTCTTCACTTTATGCACTGCAGAGGTCCCAATCATGAGTCTCATTAAAAACAGGGAGATGGTTTCTGAAACTCCGCGCATGCACAATAGCCCCAATCTGTCAGTCTCTTTGTTTGTTGGCCAGCTAGATCGTTGGACTCTCCCCTGAGAGGCAGGTGCCCCAGCAGACCAACACCCCTATTCCACCACAATTACTGCCCTCCTCCATTCCAGACCAATTGCCATGCAAAAGTGGCAGCGAGATCACCCACCGATCACCCTACACTGTGCCCACAATAGGCCCTGCCCTTGTGGCACTGCCCAATGCCCACTGGGCAGTATCAAGGTGTCCCCTAGGCATGAGCAATTTGCTCACTGGGTAGTGCCACAGGCTGGCATTGCCAGACAGCGCATGCCCAGGACACTCCCTGCTGCCCGAACTTCTGGGGGGCCCCGATTATCCCCACCTTCATGGCGGCAGGGTCTCCCGCTAGTTTCCCCGAACGCAGAGACTACTCTAAATCCTGCCAGAATGAAGTATTCCTGACAAGGTGGGAGATTCTATTGGGCCCAGCAAGTTCCCGATAATGACATTTTTAAAAAAAATTCAAATGACTTACCTGTCTTCACTCCTGGTTTCCAGCGAGATCAGATCTCCGCCTGTTCTCCATCTCCAGGGAGATGCACATGCATTCCTGACACATGCGCAAATCCCAGAACAAGGCCAGAGATGCACATCTCCCAACCCGACCCACCAGAAAAGTTACAGGTCGCAATGGGAGAATTGCCCCCTCTATTTTAGTAATGTTGGGTCGAAAAATAAGTAAGAGAACTTACCAGCTATTTCTTTGAATAGTACAATAGATTCTTTTACATAGCATCCCATCTACCACCTAAAATATTCACTCCCTCTACCACCGTACAAAGTGGCAGCAGTGTGTACCATTTACAAAGTGCACTGCAGCAATTCACCAAGACTCCTTCAACAACACTTTCTACAGCCACCACCCAGAAGGATAAGAGCAGCTGATGTATGAGAACACCATCACCTCTAAGTTTCTCTTCAAGCCACTTGCATTCCTGATTTGGAACAATATTATCAAAAAATGGCAGAAGGTTGTTTCGGGCTAGAAAACCACACGTTTCTTTCCAGAGAAAATGGTTGGTTTTCTCTCCAGATTTTATAATACTTTGCTAAAAAAGTCAAGGAGACATGCTTCATGCTGTCACAAAGGGTGGTGGGGACTAAAGATACCTGCAAAATCCTGCTGCATGAAAGTTAGGGAGCCATCGTTAAAGGGCTCACCAGGGAAGTCTCAGGGACCCCTCATTACCTCCAATCGGTGTTGGTACTTCCCAACCCATTTCCGATCACTGGCTCCTTCTCCAGCCTCCCAATCATTGGTTCCTTACCCCTGACTATCAGCTCGTTCTCCCCACACCCTGTACCCTAGAATTGGAGCTGGTGCCCCACCCCACCCCAGCCCTCACAAAAAGACATTACCTGCAGTCCCTTGTCTGTTCCTGGCACACAACCTCCACCCCATGATGTTCCCACTGCGGCCCGCTCCTTGGCACAGGGTAACACTGCCAGGCTGGCATGGTGCCAATCTGGTGGTGCCAACCTATGCCAAGGGACAATGCTGGGGGATTTGTCAGGTCACTGTCTGATCATGTCCCTCTCCCCTGGGGGCTCTCTTCACCTTAACACTGTGAGGAGACCCCTGCAATAGGTTCACATCTGGGTAAACCTGTTATAAATAGTACCAGTGTGATGTTACGCCAGCATCACTGAATATCCAGTGAGGAGGGAATGTCGCAGAGAGAATGCTCACACTCTCTGCTAATGTATTAAAATGAGCTTTCTGCAGTCCTGTGGTATATTACATGCTACTCTGTGGTGAGAGACTAGTCAATCAGAACTCGGAAACTCGCTGATGTGAATTGAGCCCTCCAGATCTTGAGCACATGCCACCATTCTTGCAGGCCTAGAGTGTGGGTTCAAAATCGTCCCTGATGTTGTCATTCCTCACCTTCACTGGGTCAAAATCTGGAACTCCCTTCCTTACAGTACTATGAGTGTTCCTACACCACATGGATTGTGGCAGTTCAAGAAGGTAGCTCACCACCACTTTCTCAAAGGCAAGTTGGGATGGGCAATAAATTTAGGCCAAAGCTAGTGATGCCCACATTCCATGAATGAATAAATAAAAATATATTATCCAAAAGATAGCACCTCCAACAGTGTGACACTCAAAGTGACAACATCAATTATGTACCCAAATCTCTGGAATGGGCCAGAGATGATGAAAGCAGCTAAAATCTGAGTATTAATTTCATGGTTGTTCATGTTTTGGCCTCTCATACTAAATCAATCATAATTTAGTGTCGAAAATCCTCAGGGGGAATGACACTAACTTGGCTCAGTAAAGGGATAGTTTGTGCAGTTATCACAGTTGGTGGATGTTCAGTTCACACTCCAACTAACTTCCTACAACACCTCACTATTACGGAGCTGCTCAGCGTTCCCCGTTTAGGTCGCAATCATACTCATCTCAACCTTCTATGTGAAGAGGGTCGGCATAGTAAGAAGTCTCACAATACCAAATTAAAGTCCAACAAGTTTATTTGGTAGCACAAGCCACACGCTTTCAGAGCACTGCCCCTTCATCAGGTGAGTGGGAGTTAGAATCATAGAAAAACTACAGCACAAACAGGCCCTTCGGCCCACAAGTTGGGCTGATCTTATCTCTATCTACTAGGCTTACCTGTAACCCTCAATCCTATTAAGTCCCATGTACTCATCCAGAAGTCTCTTAAAAGACTCTAACGAATTTGCCTCCACCACCATCGGCAGCCAATTCCACTCACCCGCCACCCTCTGAGTGAAAAACTTACCCCTGACATCTCCTCTGTATCTACTCCCCTGCACTTTAAACCTGTGTCCTCTTGTGGCAGCCATTTCAGCCCTGGTGAAAAGCCTCTGAGATTCCCACTTGATCAATACCTCTCATCATGTTATACATCTCTATCAGGTCCCCTCTTATCCTTCATCTCGCTAACGAGAAAAGGTCAAGCTCTCTCAACCTATCCTCATAAGGCATGCCACCCATCTTTGTAAATCTCCCCTGCACCCTTTCAATGGCTTCCACATCCTTCCTGTAATGAGACGACCAGAACTGAGCACAGTACTCCATGTAGGGTCTGACCAGGGTCTTATATAACTGCAGCATTACCTCCTGACTCCTAAACTCAATTCCTCAACTGATGAAGGCCAGTACACCATATGCCTTCTTAACCACATCCTCAACCTGCGAAGCTGATTTGAGAGTCCTACAAACCTGGATCCCAAGAATCTTCTGATCTTCCATACTGCTAAGAGTCTTATCCTTAATATTATATTCCTTCATCCCATTTGACCTGCCAAAATGTACCACTACAGGTTTATCTGGGTTGAAGTCCATCTGCCACTTCTCCACCCAATCTTGCATCCTATCTATGTCATGCTGCAACTTTTGACATCCCTCCAAACTATCCACAACACCTCCGACCTTCGTGTCATCAGCAAACTTACCAACCCATCCCTCCACTTCCTCATACAGGTCATTTACAAAAATCACAAACAGCAAGTGTCCCTTGTTGAACAGTTTGCTGAAGTCCATACAAACCACATCCACCACTCTTCCTTCATCAATGAGTTTAGTCACATTTTCAAAAAACTCAACCAGGCTCGTAAGACATCATCTGCCTTTAACAAAGCCATGCTGACTACTTTTGCTCATACTATACTTCTCTAAATGTTCGTAAATCCTGTCTCTCAGGATCTTTTCCATCAACTTACCAACCACTGAGGTAAGACTCACCAGTCGATAATTTCCTGGGCTATCTCTATCCTCTTTCTTGAGCATAGGTACCACATCTGCAATTCTCCAATCTTCGAGAACCTCTCCCGTCTCCATCAATGATGCAAACATCATCGCCAGAGTCTCCACAATCTCTTTCCTCGAGTTCCACAGTATCTTGGAGTACATCCCATCTGGTCCTGGCGACTTATCTATCTTGATGCTATTCAAAACCTTCAACACATCCTCTTTCTTAATGTTCACATATTCAAACTTTTCAGCCTGCCGCAAGCCTGCACTACAACCACCAAGATCCTTTTCTACCATGAATACCGAAGTAAAGTATTCATTGAGCACCTCTGCTATTTCTACCGGTTCTATACAAACTCTCCCACCGTCACATTTTATAGGTTCTATTCCTTCCCATCTCATCCTTTTACTCTTCACATAGGATTTGTGAACAAAACCTAATGCCTTAGGGTTCTGTTCACAAACAGGACATATAAAGACACAAACTCAAGTTACAAAATAATGGTTGGAATGCAAGTCTTTACAGGTAATCAAGTCTTAAAGGTACAGACAATGTGAGTGGAGAGAGGGTTAAGCACAGGTTAAAGATATGTGTATTATCTCTAGCCAGAGAATTAGTGTGATTTTGCAAGCTCAGGCAAGTCGTGGGGAAAATTTGTAACCTCCACGGACTTTTTTCCTTCATTCTCGGTACATGAAAGAAAAGTTTATTTATTACTCACAAGCAAAGCTTATATTAACACTGCAATGAAATTCCTCTGGTTGCCACGCTCCAGCGCCTGTTCAGGTCAATGCACCTCACCAGCACGTCTTTCAGACTGAGAGAGGAAACTAGAGCACCAAGTGGAAACGCACGTAGAAATGGAGAGAACGTGCAAACTGCACAGATAATGACCCCAGCCAGGAATTGAACCCAACTCCCTGGCACTGTGAGGCAGCAGTGCTAACCAGTGTGCCACTGTGCTATCCATGAGCAATTATTGCCCATACCTAATTCCTCTTGGTTTGACACAATGGATTATCTTAGGACATTTCAGAGTCAGATCAAAGTCTAGTATGTTGGTAGAGGATTGAAGTAACATTTCAGCCAAAACCAGAAAGGTACAAGGAGTTCTTTCCTTAAAGGGTATTTAAGCACTAGTTGGCTTCAGGAAATTCTATTTAATGCTTGACATTGGAATTTCTTAAACATTGTAAGTGCTTGGTTACTAGAAACAAATGCAAATGGACAGTTTTAGCATCTACCTGTGATGCCCAGGGCAGTGATAACTTCGCTGATAAATGAGTCAGGGGTCTTTGATACTGATTTCTTAATGAAGATTGTATACACAGTCTGAACTAGCCAACACAATGAGTTTCACTGAACACTTGAAACATAAACAGAATACTGCTGGAAATATAATTAACAACACTGAAAGGCCAATTACCATGCATTCAACATTCACATCATTCATCTGGTTAATGCTGTCAACTGTTTGAATGAAAATGAGCCAATGGCAGTGTTTTGCATGAAAACTAAATGCAAGCCATGCATTAATTAACAGAAAACAAAGAGTATGATTTAAAAACTAGTTGACACATTGCATGTTCGGCACAGTTTTTAATTGCAAATCGATATGATCCACTGGTAAGTTGTTTTTCTCGGCTGCTACGAAAACAAATACTGCATTAAAAATTAATGATTGACAAATGAAGTGATTAGTAAACAATGATGCCATACACTTCTCTGCCCTAAAGGAACACAAAAATAAAATGATGAACTACTGGCAAGACTGATGGGACAGGAAGATATATGGAAGATCTTTGACATTTTGTAAAAAGCATTGGGTTGGGGGAATAAAAATGTGCATTGTATTAATCTGAGGGGCTTTAACATTTCAAGACTTAAGACTGCCTCCATCTCTGTTGCACAAAGTGTCACTAAGACCAACAAAGAGAGGCAAATGCATGCACCGAAAACAACTCTTTAGCACACCTAGCAGTGTAACAAACTGCTTATTCCATAACAACTCGCATATCTATATATAATCCCCTTTAATGCAATTAAGTGAGCACAGTGCTTGACATGGGCAATCTCAAACAAAATTTGAGGCTGCCCTACCTGCAGACCTATTAGGTGTTGAGGACATTGAGATTGGTCAAAAAGATATGTTTAAGAAATGTCCTAAGAGAGGAAGGAGAAGTTCAAAGTTTTAGGGAGGGGTTTCCAAAGCTTAGGGCTGTGGCAATGGATTGAAACAGTGCCACTGTTCCTTCACTACCACTTAGTCAAAAGAGTGGAACTACTTCCCAAACATCACTGTGGGTATACCCACACCAAACGGATTGTGCGTGAAAATGGCTCACCACCAACTTCTCAAAGACAACTCGGGATGGGCGACAAATGCTAGCCTTATCAGCATTGTCTGTGTCTCAGACTGAATAAGTAAAACACTATAACCCCAATGTTTCAGTGTAGATGTGTCTTAAAGCTGTATTCAAGCGCAGACTCTTATTCAGCACGTGGTGAGTAACTCTCAGAATGGTGCCCTTGTATCAATGTCATTTAACACAGCAACAAATCATTCATCTGCACTACCAGGTCATTTACATATATACAAGTCTCCTGTAATCACTCACTCTCTTTCACACGCACACAAACTAATTCTCAATCACCTGTTCATACTTAAAGAATGCAAAGTCAGCCACCTCCTTTCTCACAGTGAGTTAAACCTTACTTGCTGGGAAATTTAAACCGACAGCCTTTCTATGAAACAAAAGACATGAATACAAATAATCTCGGAAATATAAACCTTATGGCATACCCAGTGAGGGGCTCCTCGACACATTCAACTATTATTACCGTGAATTTGCATGCTGTAATATGATTCCTTTTATCCTTCCACCTATATTATTTAATTTCCTTCCTCCTTTTTCTCTTCTAAGAAGTGCCCCTCTTCAATGTCATTCTGCAGCATTCCCCTGGCCTCTGCTTATGCTAAATGTTGGGACACTGCAGCTCAGAATAGGTTCCTCTCCACTTGTTCCGCCTCATTCTAAGCTCCCATCCTTCCTGCCTTGAATTCCCAACTCTCTCAATCAAGCAGATGGTTAACTCAACAAAGATGCACTGCAGTTTGGACAAATGTTCAAGCAGGATGTTGCTGCTGGTAATGGAGCACTTTGATAAACCATCCCACTCTCAGGTTAGATGCAGAGAAAATAAAGTTTTGTTTACGTTCTATCATAACAATGAGTAAATCTCAAGCTGGAAACTAAACAATCCTTTGATTAAATTCAGAGATGCAATTCCCTCTGACCATCAAGTTGTGCCTGTTTTCGGGCATGAAAATTTAGCAAAGTTGGGCGTGAGACGAGTGGTGAGATTCACACCTGATTCCACAGTGGTTCCCCCTTTACCAAGGCCCAAATATGGCCATGATCAGGACTATGCCCAAAACAGGCACGATGGCCATTTAAATGCATTTGAATGCTGAGATGCATTTTTGTTTGACATCGTGGAGGAGGTGGCCAGGGTGGGGGGGAGTAAGGGAGAAGTGGGGGGGCAGTCTGCTGCTACTCTGCCTCTGATTAGTGAATGAGAAGGGGAGATTCTTTGCCATTCTGCCTTAGATCAGTAAGGGAGAGTGTGGAGGGAAGAGCCTGCGATCGTTCTGGATGTCGGGGGAATGGGAAAGGGGGTCAGTAATGTTGTGGAGGGCAAGGGAAGACATTATCCGGTCCAGGAGGGATGTGGCAGGGCAGCCACATTCTATGATTTTTCTTTCTGCGCATGCATAGTTGGAGGCGCCAATCAGAGTTGCAGGATTTCGGGCATGTTAAGCCCCACCCGCAGGCTTCTGCAGCGTGATTTGGAATTTCCAATATTTTTGCAGGCAGAGCGTGTATCAGTGCAACTCAGAACGGGTTTGAAAGTCGGATCTGAAACACTCTCAGTTTCAAGTCAGTCCTGCACTTAGAATCAAAATGGTAAAATCAGCCCAAAATGTTTCTTTGCCTCCTATTGCACCAGACAGTGATTTCTTATCATTTCCCTCACCAACTATCCTAAGGCTCATGCTGATTAAGGACGTTACAGTGCTGCTCACTCACTCCTAAGGTGAATTAAAACAAAAATATCCAAATTCAGGTCACAAGGGGCTATTTTAGTCAGGAGAATGAAAGCCACCATTGCAACCATCTGGAGAGGAATTGAATAGTCAGTATCTGATATTCATTTTCCACAACTTTCAAAACCAAAAACTGTGCTGTGCATAAATGCATTATATCTGAGGAGCTTATGGGAATTAAGATAATTTTTGGCTTAGTATATTTTAGAAAAAGGTACAGCAACCATGTCGAATTCGGAATTAACTGTGAATATATCAGCTTGGGGATGACTGAGCTAAATTGATATGAATGCAAATGTATCTAACTAACAGATACTGAGGGTAGTGTTACACAATTTTCAATTTACTGGCTCGCTGTTTTTGATTCACTCACTGAATTGAGCATTTTGAAGGACTGTGCAGTCAGGAGGAAGGACTACCAATTCCGAAGAGCCACATATTCCTCTAATTCAAAAAGAAGACAGCCGTTCCCACCTATTGGAAGATTTCATCAAGTCAGTGAACTATTTCCCCTCCCATGGAGGCCCAGTTCTTCATTTAGATCCCGAACCACTGTGACAATGTATGTCCTGGATGTGGCCTATGTGAATCCCATTGACCGAGACACACCAAGCACTGCTGAGAATATTATAAGAATAATAAAGCTGAGATGAAACTGTAAGCTCTTTAGAGTTTTTTTTTGCTAAATCAGTACTTAATATTTCCACCTAGATTTTCCCTTCGCTTGCCCTGGTTTTACCAGCACAACCTAACTCAAGACTAGCTGAACGGGTATGAACGATGGTCAAAAAAAACAGCACAGGTTACAATGAGCATAAATCTATGATATAAAAGTCATTTTTCTCAAAGTTGACCTCACCCACACAAGTGGTTATGCTCCTGTATTGAGAGGATGGCTTGTTTTTGCCAATGGTTTTCATTAGTGGACATTCAGGCAGAGTCTTCAAATTTGAATTAATTTTCCTTGGAGCATAGGCATTAGTTATCAATTTTTAAAACGTTTTACACAGTAGAAGATATTAAATTTAAAACTGTCTAGTATACACCAAGAAAATAAGTGAGGATTCAGTATAATTTTTTGCAAGTCATTTTTGTAATTTAGCATCATGTAATTCAGGGAGACTGCACTTTCATCAAAAATGCTCATTTTTCCTCCTAAACTCTATTTCAGTTGCATTAGTAAAACTACACCAGATTACCCCGATTAAGTACATCAAAAAATCCGTTTTAATTACAAGTTCAAATAAACTATCATACGCTCCAAATGCACTTTCATAGAAGATTTTTATATTTTTGCTTATTCAATCGAATTTAATGGAAGCTTGAATTCTGAACTAACCAGCGCAATTTGCATCCAATTTCCTGCACTCTATCTGCTGCACGTTTTCTTTCCCTTTTGTATGATATTAGTATAGGCATTGTATAAGATTTCACAACATACGTCACTAAGATGGAGTTCTGTAAAATCTTCATGGCATTTGAGTTATTAAAGGTAAAGGAAGGAATAGCTTTTTCCAAAACCAGCTGAATTTGACTGGAAAATGCAGAAGTGTCAAAAGTTTCTCACAAGTGGAAAGACAGGTATAATTTGAGGGTATTCTTGACTCAATTCCTTGTGGACCCGGATCTATCACATAAACACAACCTCACTTTGAGATGCAAATGATTTGTGTGGTGAATGGAAAAATGTAATGATGCAGTTGGAAACATTTCGGTGGAGACTTGTTGCAAAGGGAACAAGGACACTATATGATATCTAACCATAACAAAATGTGCTGGGAAAACTGAGCGGGTCTGGCAGCATCAGGAGGGAGCAATGGAACAAACATTCAGTCCAATCATGACTCTTCTTTGGAAAAAGGTCAAACTGGACTCGACATATTGGACATAAATTTCCAAAAAAAAATGACTAAGGGGCAATTTTGCAAACTTGCTGTGCCAGGCACAGATTGCGTCGATTCCAGAAAATACTGTAGAGCCCTGAAAATTGGTTTTGTTCCCAATATCAAACGGTATGTATTCATCCAGTCCCTTTGCACAAACCTGCGCAAGGCCGATTAGTATATATATTTAAAGTAGCATTTAAATATCCACCCCATTCGACACCAGATTCTCCCAACTCCTAAGAATTTCTGGCCTTCGAGCGCAACCAGTGAGAATCACTACTGGTCTCCACTAGCAAAGACCAGGCACAATGAACGTGCTGGGGAGCTCGGAGGCCATTGAAACTGCTGGACAGTCAGGGGCATGGCTGGGTAGTGTTCACCTGGTAATGAACATCTGGTAGCCTGGCAGTGCCTACCTGGCAGCAGTGCCAGTTGGGCTGTGCTAGTTTGGCAGGGGCAGTGCCAAAGGGCATACGACCTGACTGCAATGGGATCTGAGCAAGGGATAATGGTGAGGGGCACTGCAGGCGGACATGCAAGGGCGGAGCATGTTGGCTGTCACGGACGAGTGCGTATTGAAATCATGAAGGGGCGAAAGCCAGGGGGGAGGAGTGGTCATAAAGGGGACACTGTGGAGGTCATGAAGGAAATGTTGAGGAGGCATTTTGGGTGTAATGAAAGAGTCCCACTTAGAGGGCCCCAATGCCCAGATGCTGATGATCCTTGTTGGGGAAGGAGTGGGAACCATTCCACCTATGGCAGGGGATCCCAATATCCGTGGAGGGAGGGAGGGGGTTTCTCAGTGCACTATTAGATCTGGACGCCCTTTCAAAATGGTGCTCAAGCGCTTTGCAACTGGGATTACCGGCATGGTCAGACCCATCTGCTCCTAGAATCGACACAACTTACCACTCTCACAAAAATGACTGAGGGTGGGACCATGCCTGAAAGATGGAACAGATAGCCCTGCCTTTCTTGCCTTTATATCACTTAGGACAAGGTTTTCAGCCAGCATGCTGACCGGGAATTCCTGCCAGAGATCAACGGGTTTTTAAGTAGTCTGCTGAATTTTCTGTCCTGCCCATTACAATTCCTGCACCAGATGGAACTGGAAAATCTCACCCTTAATTCTTTTTTGGGAAAATTCTGCCCTAAGTGTCATTTTGGGTAAGAAAACAAGCCACAGTGAATCAGACCACAATCTTCCCACAGTCCTTTTTGGGAGAGGGACATGTTTTGCACATGTTCCAAGAAGGGCAGAACTTTAACATACTGGCAAGCCCAGCTTCACAGAGATTGGGTGATGTACTTACAGGGAACTCCAATCTCAAAATGAAATTGAAGATGCCCTCCCTCCCAATACAGACATTGCAACCTCCTCAGCATTGAAGATGTTTCCCCACGATCCCGAACATAGATTGCTAGCATTAGGCAATGGGGCCCTCTCAAAAGGTCTCTTTTCATGACCTTCCTCTTATTGCTCCCTTCATCCATTCATGATCCACCCTCTCAGGTCCTCCTACTTTGGCAGTGTCATGTGGCACATTGGCACTGCCTTCTGGCACTGCTCTGACAGTGCCACCTGACAGTTGGCAGGTATGCCAGATGGACACTGCCAGGGTACCATGCTGGCACTGACCAGCCATACCTCTGACCACCCAGGGGCCTTTGAGTCCCTCTGCGCGAAACACTGGGTTACCATCTTTGGAGAACAGTTGTGGTTTTCGCCAGGTCCCTGTTATGCCTGATAGCCTGGCACTGCCTACCTGGCAGCAGTGCCAGTTGGACTGCGCTAGTTTGGCAGGGGAAGTGCCAAAGGGCGTATGACCTGACTGCAGTGGGACCTGAGCAAGGGTTATGGTGAGGAGCACCGCAGAATCCTGGGAGTGGATATAACTAATTTAAATTGTTATGTAATATGCTAATCTGGATCCTGCCATCAGTAGGTGGGAACCAGATTACATCCAGATGCAGTGGCTAGAGGAATTCCAATGAGGGCTCACACGAGGGCTAAACACATTAGATCCTTCCTCTGCAATTATCTGACTCGGCACCGCCCCAACGAAATCTGCACCAGGTGCAATAGGGTGAAATTCGCTCTGCTAATTCTGATTCTCTCTCCATAGGTACTGCCGAACATGCTGAGATTTTCCAGTACATTGTTTTCATTTCAGATCTCTAGCGTCTACAGTATTTTGCAATTATCCAAATACATGACCCAGCAGCATTTATACTGACACTGGGAAGGGAAATTATATTCTTACTGGGGTAGAGCAAGGTAGAAGCTCTCTGAAAGTCATGAGACCAATCCTACTGTCTGCTTCTAGTCACCATACACCTGCTCCTCTTGTTAATTGGGAATTTTATTTGGGTGACCCAAGCAACCACCTCTTTGGAAGAGAATCCAATTCTAAGATTCAAATTGGAGATCCTAAGCCAGCTGAAAGTCCCCAAAGCAATTCTGAAGTATTGAGCAACTGACCACATACCACTCAGATAAGCAGTAAAGCACAGTTCCCTTCTTCATCTTTCATCTGTTTTTGTTTTAGAGCCACTTCGACACTAACACATCGCCGAAATCTTTACTGGATTCTTTCAATGAAACACAGAAATACAACATGCCTAAATATAAGGGGTCTCATAAACATTGCTCTCAGGAGCCCCAAAACTCTCAAGTTTAAAACATCATTTAAATTTTCTTAAATTACACAAAACACATGTCCACATTTTCATGCACAGCACCATTAATTTTGATCAATGTATATCAATACCAAATGAAAATCTTACATCTGTGCACACTTCCTCTTTGCATCTTCGAATTTTGTTTGTCACAATTTGATATTTGGTGTCAACTGTAAAATAATAGCTGCCATTTATTGCCACAGTAACTGAAATGTTTATAATCAAAAATAAGAGTTTGACCAAAATAAGAAATTAAAAAATGCATTTCATAATAACATGATTTTATTTTTCCACTGAATGGTCTTTCATTCCTTTTAATTCTTCATTAATATTTTTAAGTTAAAGGCCTCAGCCTCCATTGAATTTTGGATTGAATATTTTTTGCCCAGAGGCATAGTGACGTGAAGTAAATTTGGATTATATAATTTTAGCATGCGGAGGTAAACATTCCAGTCCCATTAGCAGCAGGAATCGTCGCAGGTGGAACAGAAAATTGGGCAGATCATTTAAAGGTCCACTGACATCAGGAGGGAATTTCCGATCTTGGGCTGGAATGAACCGGAAAATCCCACCCATGGAGAACACTTCATTCCCAGCATGCATCAATAGCATCATTAAGTTTTTTTTTAGCTCTAAGCAGTTCCTGTTCAAAATTAATTTAAGAATCACTATCTGAGGTATTTTAAAAATTGAGGTAAAATTCAAATTGACTGTATTTGGTTTCAAACTGAAGATGATACATGTGTAAAAAAATAACAGTATTCTGGTTATGCATTTTTGTAGTCTTTCTTTTGTGCTCTATTACGAGTTACTTTTTTCATGTTCACTTCAATGCAAAGTGCTCCACGTGGCCTTTAGTTATCTGTCAAAAGCCTTTGACCCCAGCAATTGTAGAGCCCTTTGGGAAGTAATCTAGAGGCTTGGATGTCAAATTTCTTACCATCCTGTGACTCCTACATGTCTGTATGACAGCAATTGTCCTTTGCAATAGATTGGAGACCAAGCTCACTCATTTCCAGACAGGTGTCAAGCAAAGCTGCGTGATTACATCAGCACATTTCACTACCCTAGCATAGTTTTTGATAAGCCAATTAAACCAAAGTAAACAAGCTAAGAGACAAATTGAGAAGTGGGAAACTGGAAGTAGCCTTTGTTAGCTCTCCAGTTAGCCCTCCACCTGTCACTCGCAATTGGACAAGGAATCTGTCACCACTAGTCATAACTCTAGTGCCCCCACCCACCATTGTGAGTTGGCTTCGGATCTCTGGAATAATTTTGGCTCCTGTTTTCTTCCGAAAGTGGAAATTCAGCCCTAAGAGATAGATTTAGAATGAAAGAATGATATAGATAAAGAGAAAGACAAAATTTCCATCCACATTCGATTTGATCTTCATTTTACAAAGTTGAATTTAGAAAGTAAAAAATAAAAATCTAACAGGGGAAAAGGGAAAGGTGAAGAGAAGGTGAGGAGCTGAAGTGAGGGGGCTCCTCACCACCTGCCCTTGGCAGGAAAGAATAGAAATGAAAGGAGGGGTAGAGGTTTAAGAGTGAGATGAGTGACAGTGGAGTAGGGCTGAGGCAAAAGGCTGGGAAAGCAACTCCAATGGGCCAGAAGTAAAGATAACAGATGGAAGTGAATTCCCACAGGGAGGAAGGGAGAATTTTCCTCACCATTTGAGCATGTCTCTTGTCAGCATATTTCAAAGCAGCTCTGAAAAAATGGGGAAATAGGTAATCAGCCTCACTTTGCTTAGCTTCATATTCATGTGGTGAGTCCAGAAGTAACAAAAATATAAAGGCTCCAAGTATCTTAAAATGTGAATCTTGATCCATGAAGTTCCAATTAGACAGGGTGAACTATTTTGTTAGTTCATCAAGAGAATCATTTTTAATTGTGTAAATAGTATCAATGTGTTACACTCTCTCTAAGCTTATGGTCCCTTGGTCTTGGGATCTGGACAAATTTACTACTCCTGTATCTTTTAAGCAGAAATTCTGAACAGCACAGTTAGGGATGTTTAACCTGCCCTGACAACAGGATGTATTTTTTCCATAAATGCTAAGCTGTGTTAAGGTGAAAATAGTGTGAAAGATGGTACAGATCCCTGAAACTTCAGGTATAAACCTTTGCTAATTGGAATTCCTACCCTTTTATTTTTTGGAATTCATGTGAATTAAATCCAAACCATCTTTCCTGACATGTGAGCAGATCATTTTGATGAATTTTGCCTGTCTTTTCAGCCTGTCCTTTCAGCACTTCGGCAGTGCTTTTGTAACTTTAGCATCATCTTCTTGGTTGATTTGTTTCAACGCCTGCATCTCCACATCATGATTCGTTTCAAGCAGCCATAAGTCAAACTAAACTGAGGCAGCAATATGACTACCTCCTAAGTTGTCTTTGATCAATGTGTTGGTTTTCATTTGGGTGAAGGCAACTAGCAGAGAGTCACAGTAGATTCCAGTCATTGATTTTGGGGGAAATACTACAGAATGACAGGGAAAATTGCATCATCAGTATTGTTCATGACAAAAGATTTTTTAAGAAACTCATCAAATTCACATTCTTCAATTTTCAACTCGTTCACTCTTTGTTCTTGTGTGAAGTTAGCTCGTCACTAATTACTGTGATCCTACACTACAATTAGAGCCCCGCTCAGCTTTTATAATTACTGGCTTGACACTTCTTTTTCCCTTGCTTCTGTCTGTAACCATTATGCTGTCATTACGAAAGGACATTATCATTAAAATACACAATAATCATTTTCTGAGCAATGCAATTATCCCAGGGCTTTACAATATTACGTGAAATACTCAGGGACAACACTATTGTTCCTTTAATGTAATTGGCATTCACTAAGATTTCCTTGGATTTTCTATTTCACGGGGCCCTCTGTACAATAAGATTGTGACTGTCATGGTGCAATGTCAATGTTTGATTGAATGCTAAAAATGAACAGTTTGAATGCAGGAATGCAAGAACATCAAAAGGAGTGAGTTGCAAGTTTAATATTGATGTGTTAATATTATCAATAAATTAATTAATTAAGCATTAATTAATAAAAGGCCTGCTGCCCCAAGACCATTTTTATAATTGCTGCTAAATTTGCATCTTTTGATTATGTGCCTCACATTGAAACAAGATTTGCTCCTTCAGCTCCTCGAACCCGTTCTACCGTTCAATTGGATCAGACTGATCAGTATCTTAACTACATTTAGTTACCCTGCTTGGTTCCATCACATTGGTAGATATTTGTTAGGCAATCTCAATTTTGAAATTTTCAGCAGCATTTGGAGAGTTCCGGGTGCCACTACTCTATATGTAAAAGACTTCTTCCTGACATCGTTCCTGAACAGCCATTCTTACATTTTAAAGATTATGGCCGCCATTCTCCAGCTGTTCATGGCCTGCCACAGATGTAGTGAGAACGGAGAATTTGGCACTCAACCACATCTCCATTCACTGCAGAGAATCCAGTTATGGGTAAGGTCGTTGAATTTGGACTTGTAATATCTGATTCTCAATTGTCCCACCAAAGGAAATAGTTTCATTCTATCAATAATTTGGGACACAATTTGGAAATTAGGAAATAGTATGTTAGGATACAAGGGTAAAAAGGGAACAGTACACTTGGCTGAAGAATGAAATAAATTTGTAGGATTGTGTTGTTAAAGTGTACTCCAGAGGCAAATGCATAATTCCCTTCTTTTTCATGGAATGTGAATGTCACTAGTAAAGTCTGCATTTGCCACACATCCCAACTGCCTTTGAATTGAATATCTCACAGTAGAAGTCAGAAAGACATTGCCGTGAATTTGGAATCACGTGGAGGTCAAACCAGGTTAGGCTTACCGATCTCTTTCCCTTAAGAATATTAGTGAACTGAAAGTGTCTTTATGACAGTTTTTACTTAAACTAGTCTTGCATTTCAGATTTATTAACTGAATTGTAATGGAAAGGAGAGATTGATAAGCTGTACTTCATTCTTCTCAACAAAAGCAGGTGTTTTCAATTATTGTTGAAGTATACTGCGGCAAGTTTTTTCAAACTCTCAGTTTGAGAGATCCGTTTTACTAATAACTTGATTGTGATTTTAGTTTATTTCACATTCAAAATCTGGAATAGACTGTTCAAAATTCCGACTCCACTACACGTTCATGTGTACAGCAAGTTAAACAGAAAAAAAAGTTAAACAACTATTGATGGTAACAGTACAAGACCCAGAGAAAAAATATTAGTTCATGTGATTTCCAGAGTCAGAGAAGTCAAAATCTAGATCACGCTTCCTTTGTGGCGGAGTTCAAATCCCAATGAGTTCCTGATTGGAGGCCAGAACACTAAACGCCCTGAAATGAATAATGCTGCAAAATGAACCGTTTTCTGTTCTTAGACCACTGGGCAGACTTGAAGGAGTTAACAGATGGTAAACTCCCTTAGCCAGGTTGTTGGTTGTTTCCAGTTGATGTTAAAACAGCAATATGCCTGTGATGCCAAAGGCGGAGTGCTAAAGCTGTGCAAAAGGCCAGAGGCTTGGGTCATGTGACATGGCCCAATAATGGCTCATTGCAGCTTAACAATCAGCTTCTGTGCTTCTGGCCAAAACTCCACTTTTGCTTCAATGTTTCCTTTTGAAATGGATCTGGACAGTCCTAAGTGTGAGTTGAGTCTAAAATCAGCTCTGCAGGCATAACGGGCAGAATTTTTTTTCTAAATGTCCAGCTAGCGTAAAAATGGGAGAGTTCCTGATCCATTTCTCAGGCTAGTTTTCTCTTCCAATCTTATGCACTCTGTCTCTGAAATTTTAGGCTAGACCATTTCTGGGCACAAGGGGCAGTAGGTAGAACTTAACTCGCCAGACAGCCAGTAGCTCAGATCAGAGCCACAAACTGCATGTGCGCAGAAAATGTGAAAAATAGAGCAGCTCTCCTGGCAGAACCCTCCTACACAAATAAAGCCTCCCTCTTACCCCTACAGAACCTCCCTTCAACATTAGTGACCTCCTTAAACCCCCACCAATCACCTCTGGACCCACTTGCACATGGCCTCCTAGCCACCCTCTGGCCCCAATGACTGCCTGACATGATCCTCTTTCTTCCCCGCACCCCCCCACTCCCCCATTCATGACAGAGGCACAAATTCTGCCCCCATCCCATCAAGCAGGTGGTAACTTGGCTTCCCTTTCATGGTAACAAGACAAACTGCTGGAATGCTCTAATGGGCACCGGACTCACCCAACTGCCTGCAGCTGATCTTATGGAGGAACAGCTCCATAAAAACCCCAAAGATAGACAGAGAGGTAGGCACACAGGAAGAAATGGCTTCCAGGAAGTCAGCATCCAGATTTTTGGAGTCTGACCGGCCAGGGTTGCTGGAGGCAATGGAGGCAAGGCCAAACACTCTGCAGGATGTCATCCCAGGGGAAGTGATGGAAACGCAGCCTGGGAGGCTGTGACCACATGTGTTAGTGCCAGGACACTGGACAGGAGAACTGGGAAGCAATGCAGAAAAAAAAATGAATGACCTAATCCAGACAGCAAGAGAGAGTGTTTAACCTCATCTAGCATTGTTCCCCTAAATGATTCCCAGATTCCCTCACCCCAGTACCTTGCATACTTCCAGCCCCTGACCCCCAAACATCTCCTTCCTCCCTCCCAAGAGTCTCACAGTGCTTGCCCTCTGAGAGTGACTCCCTGATATCCTGCAGGACTCATGCCATCCGATTTTTCATGGCTCCTTCTGTCGCCAGAGGTGAAGAATGCCCATAACCATCAAACGAGGGCAAAAATGGGGGGATGATGTGCTTGACATCCAAGCCCTCACCCCCTTTTGAGGAGTGGGTGCAGGACCATGTGGGAGAGGAGGGGATGCAGATGATAAGTGATGGCAAGGTCAGGCTGCAGCATAGGAGTGAGCACCTGGCAATCCTCCATGGAGAAATGTCAAGTAAGTTGTACGTAGTCCAGATTCCTCTCCCTCTCTTGCAATAACCTTGTGTCCTGTTTTGCAGGAAGGGACCCGGCATCTGGCAGTGCGGCCCCCACTGCTGCTCCTATCCATTCTGCCCTTGATAGCTTGGAAGACTTTTCAGAGGAAGCCGGTGAAGGGATCAACGAGGGTGGCACCAGTTTGCTGTCAGCTTTTACCGTGTAATTCAGCACCCTAGAGATTCTCACATCAGTGAGTCAAGTTAGTGGAGAGACATCTGGGTCACTCTCTGGTACACACGACACATCTGTTGATGTACATTGGGTGTAGGAGGGAATGTCCAAGGCCTGTGGCATGTGGGGCCTGCTGGAGGTAACGACTCAGCCAGCCCCAGGTTATATACTGTGCCTCTGAGATCACTTTTCCCTCAGCTGCTGGAGACACAGCAACACAGACAGGGAATGCAGGAGGGGTTGATGGCCACGCTGGACCAACGGCAAGGCTGTTGGGAGGAGTCCTAAAGCTTTCAGATGAACCAGCTATTGCTTGTCTTGCATGGCTCCCAGTTCAGCACTGCAAGGATGATATCTACAGTGGAAAACCTGGGGCAGGCGATCCTCTCTATGAATGGCAAGTTCCAAGCAATGGCCGAGTCATGGCCGAGTCCAAGGGGGCCATAACCCACTCATAGCATGCCACAGCTGAGGCACTAAACAGGTGACTTGAGATTCTGTGGCCCATAGCTGGGAAGCTTGAGAACTTGCAGGAGACCCAGCAGGACAGCACCAAGACACAGCGGGCAGCGCTTGAGAACGTGGCCCAGTCACAGAGGGCCACGACTGAGGGGCTGCAGTGTGGCCCAGTTTCATAAGGCACTTGCTAATGCCAAGACACAGTCCCTCAAAGTCCCCCAGTAACATAAAACCCCAACTCTCTCCCTCAACCCCCAACAACATAGCCCCCATTCCCTTAGCAACACAGCTCCCCAGCAACAGTCCCCCTCTCCACTAACACACACCCAGAACCCATACATTAGTGACCACAGACAGTGCTGGTTAACAGTTCCTGAGGCTGCAGCATTGCCACTTCAACGAGTTTCCAGAACATTCCCCCACCAGCAACAGTGCTTCCTGCTGCATTAGGACCTAAAGGTATTGCTAAGATTCGAGGTCTTTACTTAGACCTGGATCTGTGCTAACAGTCCAAGGTTGGACTCCATGATCAACAGCAGCCCCCAACCAAAATGCAACAAATATCATAAAACAGCCCTCTTTGAGCAGCACGAGACAGTTTGAATACAGAGGCTTAACTCCTTGCTTGTTCTCACAACCCAAATGCCAGAATCTGACTTTTATTGAAGTGTTTTCCTGACTGATCCAGCTGTGGTGAACGAGGTTGTAAAGGCAGGTGAGTGGAACGATTGGACATGAAGCTTGCTAATTATATTGTGACGAATGCACAAAGATGTAAATTAACGTCTCTCCCATTTTGCATGGGCTCCCAGTCATGCTGAGTTTTTTTCCATGGTTAAATGGGACTGGTCGCAAAAACAGACGCCATTCCCACTAGCCACTTTAGACCTGATCTTACAAAAATTTCCCACCACAAAGTGGGCACAATGAGGTCATAAAGTTCCAACAATGAGTTTCATTATTTCCTCTTTTGTGATACTCCTGGATAGGCAGCCAGTTCACTTGTACTTTCCACCATTCATTATAACAAGGTATCTGTACCATGAGGTGTGAGGTTCTGCAGACAGAGAGCAATTGCAACTCTTGATGGTAGTTGCCAGGATAAAGGGCCAACCCTGTGACTATGTGACTTGTGGCAGCCATTGTTTTTGGTTGAGCAAGGAGTCCACTTCTTACGCCGAGCAACAGTATAAAATTTAGGATGTGTGGTGATAGATTTCTTTTCATTTCATAATGACCCAACAGAATTTAAATACCACCAACAGCCATGGTGGGTTTGGAACCATGTCCCAGAGTATTAGCCTGGGCCTCTGGATTATGAGTCCAGTGACTATTTTTCTGGAAAGCGAGCCATTTTAGGGGTTCAATGAGGTTGCTTTATGAAGAAGAGGCAGGCTTTATGGATTGAATGGATTTTTTTCACTTTCAATTTGCAAGCGGATTGTGATTCTGGGAATTTGTGTTCCCAAAAGGAAACTGGAGTCAGTCAAGCAGCGCTCCTACTTCTTTAATCAAGACGCAAGCAAATTGATTACACCCTTTTTGGCTGAAGGCTGCAATATCTAAACTACCTAGAGGTCAGTGAGCAAAGGGGAGATGAGGGAATTTTGGACAAGCTCATGCTTTCAGGACAGGCCAGAGTTCTTTACAGATACTGAAGGATTTTTGAAATGTTGTTACTGTTGTAAGTTATGAAACCTAAGGCCATGTTTGAATGCTTGAGATCTGCTTGATTGATATGGGAATGTCTTTGCTCACATTGCCAATTTTCATTCACTCCTCATGAGCAAATGGAGAAACCTGCATTTTGGGGTTTAATCTGAATGTAACGTTTGACTAAAGAGAGCTGGAAGAGTCCCTCAATTACAATTTTGAAAGGCATTCATTGATTTCAGTGACGGGAAATCTAACTCCCATGCTATACAAATTAAGAATCTACATGTTAAGAAGTCTACAGATTAAGAGGTCTACATGTCAACTGTGGTTTAGTGGGTGGCACTCTTATCTCAGAATCAATGGTTGTAGTTTTGCGTCTTACTCTAAGAGCTTCAAAATGAAGTCAAGAGAGACACTCAGTGTACCATTGAAGGAGTGCTGCACAGTTGAAATCACTGTTTTTTCAGGTGAGACGCTAAATTGAAGCCTACTCTGCCTTTTCATGTGGATGTAAAAGTTTGCTTGGCATTATTTTAAAAAAGAAAACTTCACCCTAGTGTCTCAGTCAACACTTCACTTTCAATCTCAACATCACAGCAAATATTGATCATTGATACTTTTACTCAGTGTGTGTAAGTTGGCTATAAGTTTCAAAATTTACAACAGCTGGATCACTCAAATGTCCTTTATTGACTCTAAAGGACTTTGGAGTATCCTAAGGTTCAGAGAGGATTGTCAGCCAAACTCTGTCCCGTGTCCTGCCACACCCATCTCCCTGTGCCCGTGTCCTGCCACACCCATCTCCCTGTGCCCGTGTCCTGCCACACCCATCTCCCTGTATCTGTACTGTGATACACCCATCTCGCTGTGTTTGCTGACTTCCCAGTTCAGCAAAGCTTTGATCTTAAAATTTTCATCCTAATTTCAATTCTTTTCTGCCCACATAGCTCCCTATCTCTGTAATCTCCTGCAATTACTCAACCCTCCATGACACCTATGCTCATCTAATTCTGGCCTCCTGAGCATCCCTGATTATAATTGCTCCACTATAGGTGGATGTACCTTCAGCTATCAGGTCCCTAAGCTCTGGAATTCACTAGTTAAATCCCTCCAACTCACAACCTCTTTCTTCCTTTCAGCCACTCCTAAAGCCTTAACCCTTAACTGCACGTATTTGACTCAGAATCAATTGTTGTTTGATAAGTGTCTTGGCACATTTTATCATGTTATACAAATATAAACTGTTATTTATAAATGCAAATCATTCTTTAATGGAGGAAAATGAAACACAGAAACATATTTTAAACTTGAGCTGGCATTTTTGGATATGTCTCATAGATATTAAAATGTCCTTCCTTGGAAAGGAATGTGAAGTACAAAACATACACAATACCAGGAGCAGTAATGATTGACCACGCAACTATTTGACAGAATACAGAAACACATCAGGCCGTCTGTATAATTAACCTAAACAAACTTTCTTCCATACAATAATAAGCCGACAAACTGGAATGCAAATGCCTTCACCTGAAGCAATGAGAAGCAAATTCAGGAGGCACGTCTCACAACCTTATTTCTTGCAACATTGTACTTTCAGCAATCTTGGGCATGGCAACAACAACTTGCACTGATATAACACCTTGAATGTAATAGCAGTACACCTAAGGGTTTGCCAGTGATGCTCATCACTGTTAACTCCTTGTGAGCTGTGAAGCAAGTCTGTCAGATTGAGTGCTGAACTGTTCAATCAATATTCTTCTCTCACTTGCATTCCAAGCCAAAAATTAAATCAGATCAGTTCTGCTATATTGCAGTAACACAGAGCAGTAATGTATATATAATATTGCTATCAACTGCAGTAAAATGTAAAATAACAAGTCACATTCGTCCAACCAGTCAGCCCTATATATTATTTGTAATGGGTGAGTGATCACAAGGAGGTGAACTACATGAGTACACACTTAACTGATGAATTTTATTGCAGCAGTATTGATCTAAATTAACTTCTTTACTCCCTGCATGTCCACGGCTAGAGTCCATTATGTTGATCTGTATGTCACATATTTCAGATTGGCATTAATTCTCAATTAATTCCCCAGTACTTCGTACCAAATGCGTCTAGTGGTTAATTTGTTCTATTCGTTTAGCTTCTGGACACAGGCAAAAGCACAGCTCTTGTAATAACAAATAGAAGCATGCATATCATTAAACACCCGCTGGGAAGTCAAGGTCAGGCTGAATGGAAAAGCCCACCAATCATAATCACACTGAGGCAGCAGAGAGAGCAGAATGCAGCTCTCAAGGACCTAACCTAATGGAGATGTAAATGCACAATATTTAACCTTTACTAATACAGAAATATCAGCACCTCTAAAATTGCATCTGTTCATTGAGACTTGCCAATGGAAACCTGTTCAAGCATAACCCCTTGCATCAGAGAAAGTAAAGATCACTGAGCTTGGTGAGCAAATAAGCACTCAGTATTGTTCAGACATGAATCTCCCTCAAGAGACACAGCCTTATATATACAGTATCTTCGTACTATGTGCACTGTAGTCCCATCTTTCAGTGCAACCACCATACCTATTTGGCAATTCTGGTTGCAAACTAAGGGCTTTGGAACAAATTCTGGCCATTGAGGCAAGAGGTAACATGACAGCTTTCTGCGCATAGATCCAGATGTGCCATTCCTCTCCCCCACTATACGTGTCCTGTGATAGGCAAGTGAATATGAAAAACTGAGGAGGGCACACATCCAACAAGCTTGCCCAACCCTCTGGATTCTTGGAGCATAGGAAGGTTTTACTTCGTAAGGTGAAAGATGAGGTTGATGGCCCTAGACAACAAGGTAACATTTAACCAAATGTAGCATCAAACAGCCGTAGCAAAACTCGAGTTTTGGGAATCAAGGAAAACTCTTTGCTGGTTGGAGTCATACCTGGCACAAAAAGATAATTGTGGTTGTTGACCATCAACCATCTTAGGTCCAGGACATTACTACAGGCATTTTTCAGCGTAGTTACCTAAGCCCAACCATCTTCAGTTGCTTTACTGATAGTGTTCCTTTCATTGTAAGGTCATTGCTGATACTTGCACAATATTCAGCACTAGTCATAGCTCCTCAGATACTGAAGCAGTACGTGTTCCCATGCAGCAAGACCTGGACAACATTAAGTGCTGGGCTAATATTCTGGTGGTTCCCATTAATCAGAAACTGAACTGGACCAGCCATATAAATACTCTGGCAACAAGAGCAGGTCAAAGGCTGGAAATTTTAAGGCGAATAATTCACCTCCTGACTCGCCACAAGGTCTGTTCACCATCTACAAGGCACAAGCCAGGAGTGTGATGGAATACTATCAGCTTGCCTGGATGAATGCAACTCCAATAGTGCAGGTTTCCTGAGTTTATCTGGAAAATGGGATGCCAATCAAGCTTGCTTGATTGGCATCCCATGCACCAATTTAAACATTCATTCCCTCCTGCCAATGATGCATGGTGGCAGCACTTTATACTATAAACAAGGCACACTGCTGTAACTCATAGCATCTTCCAAATGTGTAACCTCTGCCACTTAGACAGGGAAGGTCACAGATGCATGGGAACACTTTGATTTTAAAATTTTCATCCTCATATTCGAATCCCTCTGAGGCTCCATCACTCTTTATGCATGTCATCTTCTATAGCCCTAAAGTCCACTAAGATGTCTGTGTCCCTCCAATTTTAGCCTCTTGTGTATCTCTGTTCCTCATAACTCCACCAATGGCATCTATGTAATCAATTGTCTAATTCCTAAGCTCTGGAATTCTCCCCCTCCTCCATTATTATCTTCCTCTCTCTCTCTCTCTCTCCCCCCTCCTTTCAGACTCAGCTTAAAGTCTCCATGGTGAAGCTATTTGTCACCTATGCCAATGTCTATCTCTAACTCTGCCTCAAAATTTGTCTGATAACAACATATGCCTGTGAGGCGCATGGAAAGGTTTCTGATGCATTAAAAGCACTATATTAAAGATACGTTGTTGATGTTTTACAATTGGTGAGTTGAAATTTTCAGAGGAAACCGGAGCACCCAGAGAAAACCCACGCAAACACGGGGAGAATGCACAAACTCCCACAGACACAGGCCCAAATCCATGTATCTGCACAGCACAGCGATAGTCACTGAGCCCTCATGTTGCCCATCAAATGGTCCAGGTCAAGCGTACACTAACGACGTGAATCCTTCCATTATAATAATGATGAAGCACTATTGATTGAATCAAGAAACTCATTCTCACAGATCAGGACTGATGAGACAAATTGCCCTGTTCATGACTTGTTGCCCTGCTTTAAACAAGCTTTCTGATCACATTTGCAATCCGACCACATATATAAATTCAGCTGTCCTCCACAATACATCATTTCCTGGATCCTATCCATATATAATTTCCTCCTGAGTTAAGTCAGCATTGTCTTGGAAATGGAAGAATTAATTGCTGGATACATATGGCAATCATTCCCAGTTAGTTACTGGCACACACCTCCAGCTCCGAAGCCAATTCGCTGGAAGTAATGCTGTATGGATTGCACCGTAATGTCAAGCTCTAAAGGGCAATAAATAATTGTTTTGTTTACTATTTATCCAGCTAATAGTACTTAATTATATTTTCACACAACATAACTACATCAAATTAGATTTCAAAAAAATCTAAAGGTCAATATTCAAGAAAAAGAAAGTGAATCCTTGCTTTAAGTTACAGCTTTAAAAATCTGGCAAATCACCCACCAATTTGATGGTTGATCTGTACCGATCAGTTGTAACACAAAGATTCAGTGTGTCTGTCACATGTTGCCATTCTGATATTAGCAAATTGCATTTTAAAGCATCTTTAATGGAATGAAAACGTTCGCAGAAACTCCATAGCAGCGTTAACAATAAAGGACTGACCCTATCAACGAAGGAATCAAAAAAGATAACCAAACATTTGATGAAAGAGGTAGGTTTTAAGGAGGATCTTAAAGCAACAGAAAGATGTCTTATGCTAGCGCGCCTACTATTAAGCTAGAAAGGGGTTTGAGTCTACTTCAGGACTTAATGTCCAAGGGAGATGTGTTTATAATGTGGCCAAACAATTTGATTAGCAGTGCTGCAAATTCCTTCTGATATGCCCATGGCAGCAGTTAGAGCAAAGCATTTCCTCATTAGCCACATTAGAGCTGCTGCACAACAGTCTCCCCATGTTAACAGACTCAATGTGCAAGCTCTTGCCATGGACTATACTCTGTGGTAAGTGCCCTCTTTGCTTCCAAGGACTGCTGGAGATTTGTGCAGAGAGACAAAAATGTTTAGGGAATGAATATCAGAGATTCAGGCCAAGACAACTGAAGGTACACAAGCCAATGGTTGAGGAATGAAAACTGGATTTGCACAAAAGGCTATAAATGCAGAAGAACAAGAGTCTCAGTGGGTTTTAGAAATGGAGGAGATGGTAGATTATGGACACATGTGGCCAGGAAGAGATTTGAACAAGAAGGTTGAGAATTGCAAAACTGAAGTGTTGCTGCACTGGGAGGCAATGCATTTGAGGGAACATATTGGCACCAGAACCTTGGATAGGAGGTTAACCAGGACAGCCCTGGATCAGTCAAGTCTGAAGGCATGGATGAGGGTCTTAGCGGGAGGTGAGCTGAGGGATGGAGCTGATCATTTTGAGCTGGAGTGACTGAAGAGAGATTATCTACTCAGTGTTGTTTGTGAAACTACACTGTGGGCAAATTAGCTCCCCCGTTTGCTATATCACAATCATGACTCTTCTTCAAAGGTGCTACACAAGCTGCAAAAGTGCTTTTGAGTATCCAACAGTTACGTGGAGCGCTACAAGTATGCAAGATATTTCTTTCCCTAATCAATGATAAAGGAAGATTAAGCAGAAAGTTCAGAGATAGTGCTGAATGAAGTACTCCAGTCCTTGGTATTGTGGCGGTATTGTGGTATTGTTCCAGTACCACTGCCTCTGAACCAGAAGCTCTGGGTTATGTCTCACCCCAAGGACTTGAAGATTGAGTTTATGGTAGGGTCAAATAGGTTGTGTGTGTCAACCTGCAAATTCATCCAAATACACCAGTGGCTGGTGATAAGAGTTGGAGAAACTCATGGTCAACCATACTAGATGCGAAGAGGCACCCCTCAAATTATAAGCCTCTGGTTTCAGACTCTGGGATGTAGGTATAATTCCCTGACTGGACCTATTCAAGACAACCAAGTCAGATGTGACAAATGCACGAGAATAGGGGTCCAAAAATTGACACACAGATAAAGGCAAAATATTATGATGCCAGAACCTGGAACAAAAACAGAAAAATGCTGGAAAATCTCAGCAGGGCTAACAGCATCTGTGCAGACAGAACACAGCCAATCTTTCAAGCTGGATGACCCTTTGTCAGACCTTAAAGCAAAGAAAAACACACTATCCTGCTCCCTTGTCCATGTATCCATCCTTGGTTTTTTGCAATGTTCTTGTGAACCCCAATGCAAACTGAAGGAACAGCTCCTCATCTTCCGAATGGGCACTTTACAGCCTTCCTTCCGGACTGAACATTGAGTTCAACAATTTCAGAGCATGAACTCTCACTTCCATCCAGTTTTATCCTTTTTTTCCAATTATTTTATTTCTTCTCTTATCTCATTCATCCATTTTTATCACTTACTATTCTTCTGTTTTTCCATTTCTCGAAATTCGTTTCCCATCTTGCCACAAACCTCCACACACCCCACTCTCTTCATGACAACTGCCACATTCCTCAGGTAGTCTCTTAACAATCTGTACCTCTACTCTGCAATTCATACATTCCGATCACTTAATGAGCACTTTTACCATCTTTCTCAGCCTTCATTATCATCTATTTACACTTCCCTTGTCCAATTGTATCCCCACACCATCATCATCCTCATAGTATAAGTCTTGTCTCATTTTCTTTGCTCTCAGTTCTGATGAAAGGGTCGTTCTGACTTGAAACGTTGACTCTATTCTCTCTCCAAAAATGCTGTCAGACCTGCTAAGACTTTCCAGCATTTTTATGGTTTTGTGTACGAAATGACAAAGAACAAAACAGAACAGGAAACAGGCCCTTCAGCCCAACGAGCCCACATCACCACCCCGATGTTCCCACCTCTACCCATGATCCCTGTCTATGTTTATAGATCTATGGATTAAAAACCAAATTTGAGACAATTTAGGGAGAATTTGGTCTGCCAATTAGCCTAAGAGCACCTCTTTGGGATGTGGGAAGAAACCGGAGCACCTGGAGAAAACCCACACAAGCATGGGGAGAATGCACAAACTCGCACAGACACAGGCCCAAATCCATGTATCTGCATAGCACAGCGATAGTCACTGAGCCGTCATGTTGCCCATCAAATGGTCCAGGTCAAGCGTACACTAACGACGTGAAGCACTAGGATACTCTCGAAAAAGATCCAAGAGCAGCCTTCTCACGACCCATCACGTGTATGCCCCTTGTTAGATAACAAGGTGGACCAAAGCACCTGTAGGATAAAAACAAGTACATCAATATCATCATCTATTTATACACTTCCCAAGGACTCCCAAGGCTCATGATCCCTATTTTACATCAGTTTTCTATGCCCCTCCATTCCCATTCTGTTCATGTGCCCATCTAAGTATTTCTTAAATAACTCCAGAGTACCTGCCTCCACCACTTTACTTGACAGTGTATTCCATACCCCCACCACCCTCTGTGTGGAAAAACTCCCTCTAGCATCCAAATTATACCTTACCCCCCTCACCTAAGCCCGTGACCCCTCATGCGATTCGAGTCCATCCTAAGAAAAAGCTTAATCCTGTTTACTCTATCTATACCCCTCATAATCTTGTACACCTCTATTAGATCTCCTCTAAGTCTACATCTTTCTAAGGAAAACAGTCCCAATTTGCCTAATGTCTCCTCGTAACTCAGACCTTCCATACCAGGCAGCATTGCATGCAGATAAGCTCAGACAATTCTTTCACTCAGCAATCTCCATGGGCAAAGTTCTCATGGGCTGTCAGGTTGATTCCCAAATGGTAACTTTGTGCTTTGGATAATCTTACCATAGAATCGTGGAATTATTCAGGGGAGAAGGAGGACACTCAGCCCATCATGCATTTGCCAGCTGCAACATCAAAGGTCTCAAGTAAAACATTTACCATTTCTCATTCCACATTCTGCATTTGGCAATCAAGAGTATTTTACAGCATAGAATCCCTACAGTGCATAAAGAGCCATTTGGCCCATCAAGTCTGCATCAACCACAATCCCTCCCATGCCCTATTCCAGTAACCACTCATATTTACCCTGCGATTACTTCTGACACTAAGGTTAATTTAGCATGGCCAACCAACCTAACCTGCACATCATTGGACTGTGGGAGAACCCAGAGGAAATCCACACAGACATGGGGAGAACATGCAAACTCCACACGGACAGTGACCCAAAGCTGGAATTGAACCTGGTCCTTGGCACTTTGCAGCAGCAGTGCTAATTATTGTGTCACCGTGCCACCCAAGTTGAGTAATTGAGTACAATGAACAGATCTATTTTATAAAAAAAGCTGCTGCAGATATTTACGTAAGTCAAACAGTCATTTTAAACTAATGACATGCAGGAAGGGGTAGAAATTTCTTAAAGTTGTTTGGACAATTGTTTGATTGTTGAAAAGCCAGGATATACAGAAAGCTTTAGAAAATCAAAGGAGGTCAATGTTTTTTCTCAACTATGTGAGGCAAGAGTTCAATTGCCTCTTATAATGGCAACACAGGGGACAACCATACCAAAGGAGGATTACTGGTACAACAATAATTCCCTCAGACAATATTTAGTTGGTTAAGATTTGACTTCATAAGCTGTTGGTGCGGCAAAGGCTCAAACTTAAAATTATTCATATTTGTTTTCAAATCCCTGCGTGTTTTAGTATCCTTTGTGTTTGCTCATGAAATGTGGGCAATTGCCCAACCCTAACTGCTTTTGAGAAAGTGATGATGGGCTGCCTCCTTGAATTGCTGCAGTCCATGTGGTGTAGGTACACTCACAGTACTGTTCGGGAGGGAATTCCAGGATTTTGACCCAGTGCTGTGGAGAAATGGTGATATATCTCCAAATTAGGCGAATGAATGGCTTGGAGGGGAATTTGCACATGGTGATGTTCCCGTGCATTGCTGCTCTTGTCTTTCCAAAGTTAAGCTTAGACCTGTCCTCATATTGCCAATGGTGGTTCAGGATGTAATTACGGCTGATAATGCTTTTATGGATTGTCTTGGTAATAAATGCAAATAATTGTTCTCGTCATTCTTTTGTCACAAAGCCTCCATGTACCTCTGGGATCCTCTCTAAGTGTGTGTTTGGTAAAAGGTCCATTGCAAACAGGTATTTAATGAGATGTTTCTTAAATTAAGACGCAAGCAACAAAACCCATCTCATTATGGGATTTGATTGGAAAAGTATGAGAGAGATCAGGAGTGTGCAACTGAATCTGTTTTGGGCTTGCTGAGCCAGCTGCACAGACTGCACTTTGATCAAAGTGAAGTATCAGTGCCTGTGTAAATTAAAAGATTAATTCATTAGGGCAGATTGACAAAAATGCCACAAACATGCTATAGATGAATTGCTGACAATTTCATATCTGAATCAAATTTTTAGCCTGTTTTTCTCAGGAAGGTAAGCTATCCTGTCTGTCAGCACCTGAAATTGAAGCATCACGAGGTGGGAGATTAAAGTCATTAATTCATTTTGAAATACTTTTTCCATGTGGTTTTTGCAGCAAATTGAAATATGATGCATGATTGAGTCTGCAGTAGACAAATTGTTTCTGAATGATGATTCGCTGCCAGCTGCCACAAGATGGCAATTCTTTTTCCAGCTGATCATATTTCCGCTGATAAATTTTTCTTTCACCCTGAAGTCTGTGTTCCGCAGGCCTCTTAAAAAAAAAGGACTGGGACTTACTGCTAGCGTGGGGTGCCACATCCCCCAAACCACCAATCCTGACCAGCCCAACCAGATGGAGAACTGGAAGGATCCCTACGTTGTTTCTTTTTTGGGGAGCAGGGGTCTGATATGAGTTAAGGGCACTTAACTTGTCAATTTCATGTGTCTTCCATCTAAATCAAGCCTGTGGTGAAGAGGAAATCCCACCCGGGCTCCTGCCCAGAAATGCCGGGAGTGTTGGTGCTGCCAGTAATGCTCTGAAGAGAAGCTGCAGGATCGCTGTTGGATTCCTGGACACAGGCGTGTGGGACGAAATGGAGATGGTTTGCCAGTGGTGGCGGGGAGAGAGAGAGGGAGGGTCAAAGGCGGATAGGCTTTCAATGGCCACACTCTTCCCGAAGCTATGTCTCTTGATCAGGCAATGAATGTCTGTCAACAATAGACTTTGCCATCTTCCATCCACACATGAGACCACAGGCGAAACAAACCCACACCATTTAATCTTTGCTCATTGCTAAAATTCTCTATTTCTGACTCCATGCTCATAAATGACTCCTGCATTTTCTCCAGTGCAATCACATCCTTCCTGAAATATGCTGACCAGAACTGGGTGCAATACTCCAGCTGCAGACTAACGGCTGTTCTATTCAAATTGAGCAAAACTCCATTTCTTACGCTCTTAGCCTCAGCCAATAAAGAATGTATTCCATATGCCTACTTAATGACCTTATCTCAGAGTTCTGTGAAAATGCATTCCAAGTTCTGTTCCTTCATACCGCTCAATATCCTATTATTTACTGTGTATTGCTTTCCTTGTTTGTGCTCTCCAAATATATTCCCTCATACTCTACCTGACTGAATTTACTGTCAAGCTGACAACTCCACTGATATCTTTGAGTATTCTCCAGCCTTCTGCCTCACTGTCAACTTCACAGCCAATTTTAGTGTCAACTGCAAATTTCTCATTCATTTATTGACGTCTAAGTCACTGACATATACTGCGAAACACCAGTACCGAATCCTTAACGGTAGTGCCAGGAGGCAGTGCCAGAGTACTGCCTAGGCATAACCCTTTTCACCTTGAGGGCTGTACGTACTTGTACACCTCTTGTATTTCTGGCCAGGTGCACGTCATGGGGGACCTGTCTTGATTCACATGAGCATGGTTCCATGCCAATGTGAATGGATAATCCAACAGTTACAATCAGGCAAAAAGGCCTGACAATGATATTTAAATCTATTCAAAATAGGGATCTTGACTTTTGAAATGGGTCAGATCTCAAACAATGATGAGTGGAGAACAGTAAAGAGATAGAGAATCTGGTGAAGTAATGCTATGACAATAATCTTTCCCTCAACATCAACAAAACGAAGGTGATCGTCATTGACTTCAGGAAGAATAGTAGAGGGCTTATTTCTGTTTACATCAATGTGGATAGAGTAGACATGGTTGAGAGCTTCAAATTTCTAGGCATCCAGATCATCAGCAACCTGTTCTGATCCCTCCACACGGATGCTATAGGTAAGAAATCCCACCAATGTCTCTATTTTCTTAGAGGATGAAGGAAATTTGGCATGTTCACTACAACTCTCAACAACCTCTACTGATGCACTATAGAAAGCATTCTTTCTGATTGTATCACAGCTTAATATGGCTCCTGCTCTATCAAAATTGCAAGAAACTACAAAGCATCATGAATGAAGTCCAGTCCATCACTCAAACCAGCCTCCCAACCATTAACTTTGTCTATACTTCCTGCTGCCTTAGAAAAGCAGCCAGTATAATCAAGGATCCCATGTACCCGAGATATACTCTCTTCTACCTTCTTACATTGGGAAAAAGATCCTGAAGTCTGAGATCATGTACCAACCGACTCAAAAACAGTTTCTTCCTTCTTGCCTCAGACTTTTGAATGAATCTATCTCATATCTTTCTCTATACCCTAGCTATGACTGTAACACTACATTCTGCACTCCTTTTCTTCTCAATGAGCGGTCTGCTTTCTCTGTATAGTGTGCAAGAAACATTATTTTTCACTGTATACTAATATATTTGACAATAAATCAAATCAAATCAAAATCAAGGGCTGTTTAAGGATTCTATTGAGATTTTTCATTCCCACCACTATTCCTGTCCCCAAAAAATAGGAGTGAAAAATTCACCACCATCAATCTTTCCTTTGTCAGAATATATTTGTTTTGGACAGTCTCTGTCTCTTCATAGAATATCCTTCAATGTTCTGATCTTGATTTACCTTCAAGCAGCTGTTTCCAGTCAAGTTTTAGCAATTACATTTCAGCTTACTGAAAAAGCCTTTCCCCAATTTAAAACTTGGTCTTCTCTCTAAGGCAAGAGAAGAAGACTGAAGTAGCATTCCAATATCTGGTACTGCAGCAAAACTTGTTACTCTTGTACTTCAACTCCATTGCAACAAAGACTCCTAATTTATTTCAGTGCAAAATAGGAGAAAATAAGAACTTTTGTTGTCTGATTTCTAATGATCAAAATCACTGGATGCTTAGATTAGGGAACTGTTTGAATATTGGGAGGACCAAATAGTAGTAGACTATCTTTTAGTTTCGTCTCGGGAATGTCTTAATTTTTTTAGCATGTTTAATTAAGTCTTATTTGTTTCCACAGGCAATTCGGTCCACCTTGTTGACCAACAAGGGGCATGCATTCGGCAGGTCGTGCGAGGGCTGCTCTTGGATGTTGCTTCAGGAGTGGCCTAGTGCTTCACGTCGTTAGTGTATGCTTAAACTGGACCATCAGATGGCAACATGACAGCTCAGAGACTATCGCTGTTGCTGTGCAGACACATGGATTTGGGCCTGTGTCTGCGGGAGTTTGCGCGTTCTCCCCGTGGGTGCGTGGGTTTTCTCCGGGTGCTCCGGTTTCCTCCCACATCCCAAAAATGTGCTCTTAGGCTGATTGGGTAACAAATTGTCCCTATATTGGTCCCTATATGGGAATCTTCAACAATATGCATAGCCTAAAGTCAAGGATATGTCATTAAGACGTTAGGACGGCGGCGTGGGCTCGTTGGGCCGAAGGGCCTGTTTCCCGTGCTGTGTTGCTCTTTGTTCTTTGTTGAGTTCTGTGCTTAAAGGCAGGGAGCTGTAGGTCATCCAATTCACACCTGGGGAACAACCTTAGACACCCTATGTTGGTTGCCTGATCCATTTTTCAGGCTGTATTTTAAATGGGTGCTCTGCTCTCCCTCTGAAAGGAAGAAAGTAGAGGACTTGCATTTTAAAGCTTCTTTTACAACCTCAAGATATCCCAAGCGGTTTTACAGCCAATGAATTTTAGTGGTGTCAGTTAAAGGATGGATATTGACCGGGATACTTCCCATCAGTTTCCTTGAGTGGAGGATTGTGGATACAATGCCAACTTTACATCCATTTGGGGAGAACAGTATCAATGACAAAAACAACTTGCACTTACATAGCAATGTCAAACATTATCAGCAGGCTTGCCAATGGAATGATTAGAATGGATGCAACATGTAGCCAATAGCTAATACATAACAGATAACCAATGAAATAACATCCCATACCCCACTGAAATTCTATCATTAACTCCATAGCATACACAGTTCACTGTTACAAACTGAACTTTAAATTATATTGATCCAAGGTCCTATGTTTCACGACCAGTCGGTGGATTTTGAAGCCTCAGGGGAATTTTAACTTTGCAACTCAAATTTTAAAATTCTTCATCGAGCTCCAGAATTTCTTCTGAAACTACTCTGCCTTCCTCATCACCTCTCTCTCCTTTAAAGATACTCCTTAAAACCTCTCTTTTTGACTGAACTTTTGGTCACCTGTCCTAATATATCCACATGTAGCTCAGTGTTAGCTTCACCTGATTGGTCTTCCCACAGTTTGTTTACGCTGTATGAATACAAGTTGCTGTTATTTCTTCCCAAACGGGCATGAAGTTATCATCATCATTTTGTTCTATTGCCAAAGACCAATTTTACATCCTTTATTTTTTTTCCCAATTTCAGGGCTGCAAGGTTCATTTCCACTCATTCTGATCTGAAGACACCAACGCATTGCTGGTGTGTAAATCATGGGCACCAGTTAGCATCTGTCATTTGATGCCTCACTCATCCCATGAGGGCACTTCATAGATGAATCTTGACATACCTACATCACTTCCAAACCCTTCCAACCCCGAAATGGTAGCCGGGGTCCTATTTGTATCATGTGACCCTGACGAACATTAGAGTATTTTGAACCTTTTTTCAAAATGGCAACAGCAGCATGGCAGACATTAGCATGGTGGTCAAGGTGACTAATCCCATTTTGTAGTCATTCATCATGGTCAATTGCAATGAAATAAAAACCTCTCACTTACTGTCCAATTAACCCACAATTGTGATACAGAATTGGATGCAAGGAATTAGAAATGCAAGGCCGTAGTCCATCATCCTACGATACAACATACTAAAAGTAACAATTTGCTGCACTATACATTGACCTACTTCAAAGGAAGTTAGCTTATTTAATTGAACCTTCCAGTTTCCAATGATTATCCTGGCGCTGGTGCTCCACAAGACTGCGTCCTCAGCCCCTTACCATGCTCTTTACACACCTATGTGGTCAAATTCCTCTCCAACTCTATTTTCAAATTTGCTGATGACTCCACTGCAGTGGATCAGATCTCAAGCAACGATGACACGGAAAGAGATAGAGAATCTATGAAATGCTGCAACAACAATAATCTCTCCCTCAAGGTTAGTAAAACGAAGTAGAGTCATTTACTTTTGGAACTGCAATAGAGAACATCCCCTTCTCTACATCAATGGGAACGGAGTGGAAATGGGCATGAGCTTCAGGTTTCTAGGTGTCCAGATAGAACATAGAACACTACAGCACAAACAGGCCCTTCGGCCCACAAGTTGTGCCGAACACATCAAAACCTACCCAGCCATAGACCTATCTATAACCCCCAATCCCACTGGATCCCATATACTCATCCAGAAGTCTTTTAAAAGACCCCAGCGAGTTCACCTCGACCACCACCGATGGCAGACGATTCCATTCCCTCACCACCCTCTGAGTAAAAAACTTTCCCCTAGCATCCCCTCTGTACTTGCTTCCTTGCACCTTAAATCTGTGCCCTCTCGTCGCGACCATTTCAGCCCTGGGAAATAGTCTCTGAGAGTCCACCCTATCTATTCCTCTCAACATCTTGTAAACCTGTATCAGGTCGCCTCTCAACCTTCGTCTCTCCAGGGAGAACAGTCCCAGCTCCCTCAACCTGTCTTCATAAGGCATGCCTCCCAATCCAGGCAACATCCTTGTAAATCTCCTCTGCACCCTTTCAATAGCTTCCTATTGATCACCAGCAACTTGTCCTGGTCCTTTTATGCTGATGCTATAGTTAAGAAAGCCCACCAATTTCTGTACTTTCTCAGGCTCAGAAGGCTAACGAAACTCAGCAAGTCCGCTATGACTCTCACCAATTTTTTACAGATGCACCATAGAAAGCATTCTTTCTGGATGTATCACAGCTTGGTATAGCTCCTGCTGCGACCAAGATCAAGAAACTACAAAGAATTGTGAACGTAGCCCAGTTCAACATGCAAACTGTCAGCCTCCCATACATTGACTCTGTCTTCTGCCTCAGCAAAGCAGCCAGCATAATCAAGGACCCCACAAACCCTGGACATACTCTCTTTTGTCGGGAAAAAGAAACAGAAGTCAGAGTTCATATATCAACCAACTCAAGAACAGCTTCTTCCTTGCTGTCATCAGAACTTTGAATGGACCTATCTTATATTAAGTTGATCTTTCTCTACATCCCAGCTACAACTGTAACATTGCATTCTGAAACCCCTTCCTTTTCTTTTTCCAATGTACTCAATGTTGGCACAATGGTTAGTACTTCTGCCTCACAGCATCAGGCACCAGGGTTCAATTCCTGGCTTGAGTCACTGTCTGTGCAGAGTTTGCATGTTCTCTCCGTGTGGGTTTCCTTCAAGTGCTCTGGTTTTCTCTCACAATCTGAAAGTCATGCTGGTTAGGTGAACTAGCTGTGCTAACTTCTCCCTCAGTGTATCTGAACAGGCACAGGAGTATGGCGACTAGGGGATTTTCACACTAACTTCACTGAAGTGTTAATATAAGCTTACTTGTGACACTAATAAATAAACTTTAAACTTTAGTTTTGTCTGTATAGTGCACAAGAAACAACACATGTGACAATAATAAATCAAATCAAATTTATTCAGAAAATCTGCAAGCATACTTAAAGTTAAATCGTCCACACAAAATCACAACAATGAAAGAGTCGGGGTCTGTACCTGGCTTGGGACAATGTGAGTCATCCCCACAGTGGCTCTGCAGGTGCGTGTTGGATATGCTTTATCCTCTCAACAGCAAATTTGTGGACAATTGAGACAGTAATACATCTGACAATGCACTGCATTTATTACTGATTCAAAATATTCCTCTTGATACTTCATAGAGTAGTATATGCAGCCGACATCTAGAAATCTCACACTGAAAAACTCCTGGGAATTCGAAGTGACTGTCCAGATCACTCATGGCTGCTTTCATTGTAAGTATCCAAAGTTCCTAACTGACTTTTTCTTTGCATCTGTCTTTCATGTTATTTTCAAATTGAACATTATAAAGCAATATACCTTCATTACATCACAGGCAAAGGCCAACACACCTGAGTGGTGTGTAGCTGCATTTACGTTCACACGAGCCACCTCTCACTCTTCTTTATCTAAACCCATCAATATAATCTTCTACTCTTTTCTTCTATTGTGAATATTTAGCTTTCCCTTAAATTCATCTCTGGTGTTCACCAAAACAATTCTATATGCTGGACTCTAGATTCTATCCACTTCCTGAATAAAGTTTTTCCAAATTCCTTTCTGGATTGATCAGTGACAATTTTATGGCTCCTAATTCTGGTCTTGTCCTCAACTTGAAAATGTTTCTGCATCACCTGCCCTGTTAAACTCCTCATAATTTTGAAGATCTCTATCTGTACATTTCAGCTTTCTCTTTTCTTCAGAAAAGAGCCCATCTGTTCAATCTTTCAATCTGGTATAGGTTTTCAAATTCCTACTGAATTTCAGAGTTATTTTCTTGAACTATGACTCTGCTGACAGATCACGGTGGTTAAAAGCTAAGATCTGCCAGCATAAAGTTTAAACCAATTTGAGCCTACTTATGTGGCTGAGCATAATATGTGAGTCTCATTAAAAGCAATGTAAAAATAATCAATTGTTTTATTGAGTTCCCAGTTCTACCCCTTGCTGTTAGATCAAAGTGGTCGATGGCTGGCAAGAGATTCCTTCAAAGTGATGGGGGAGGGGGAAAAAATGCAGCCATTTTTTCATGGTCAGCTTTCATCTATTCACCTGTGCTGACTCTGGAGGCCAGACAATTGCATGACCAGCCCTGGCCCACAACGCAATCAATTTCGGATGAGGTTCAAATACTTGCTCAAGGTAACATATAGCTAATACCTTAACCATTATTTAATTTCCACGAGTTCCCTGTCTAATTTCTCTCCGGATTTATGAATTTCATGGAAAAATGAATTGTTGCTCAGTCTGGTTTGCCCAACAGCAATGTATTTGCTGCCAGAATTTTAATCTCTCATTCACCTTGGATAATTACTCTTGAAATTCCAATAGGAACATCTGTGAGTAATTACCCAGCTAGCAATTATTCCCATTTCCAAGTGATTACCTGTTCAACTGAAGGTCAGCGGACAATGTAAGCTTGTGCCAGTCAGTCAGACAATGCACGAAGTCAGAGAGAGAAGGAGAATTCAAGCACGCAGGGTGGGGGTTTGGGGTGGGAAGAAATAAACTGTGGAGTGTTGGGTAGGAACATATAATGGGTGTGCAATATGCCAGCCTTTAATGCCCTACTGAAAGTGTGAATTTTGCCAGCACAGACAAAACTGTGGACTGACAGCAAGGAGTTCTCTGATAGGCTCTCCCAACAGGTTGAGTGGCATTTTCAGTCCAGTTTGAGTATTCACCAGGAAATGGAACAATTTTAACTGGCAATAGCATGAAACGGGTGTGTTAGGTTTATTGTCTATTAAACATCTCTCCCGATTTTCATGTATAATGAGAAATTGATTAATCTGTTTGATTTTATCCATCAAATTTAATATTACTGCACTCACAACATGACTTGGAGTCACAGAATTACGCAGCACAGAAGCAGACCAATGAGCCCATAATATCTGTTCCAGCTCTTTGAAAGAGCTATCCATTAGTCCCTATTTCTCTGCTCTTCCACGTAGTTCTACATATTTTTACCCCTCAAGTACTTATCCAAGACATTTTGTTGAAACTGTTGGTCTTGCACTCATTAGGACAATTGCAAAAATACTATGGCCTGATCAGTGCAAGACAAAAATTTTGACAAATGTCTTTTTTCATCAGTATTTAAATTCTCTACTACCAAACGCCTGTTTTTATCTAACTGCTTTTTGAAAGTTACTGTTTGAATCTGTTTTCATGATCCTTTCTGGCAATACATGTAGATCATAACAATGCGATGTGGAAGAAAAAGCCTCCTCATCTTTCTTTCATACTTGTATTTTCTGATTACTAACTCAATTGAAACAATTTCTCCCAATCTAGAGTGGTTGGTTCAAGAGTTCTGGATTTATTAGGGGAAATGGAGGAAACTGAGAGACTAGAGTGAATTCTACACACCCACAAAAGGTGTCAAATTCCTTTGCTATCCTACATGACTGAGAACTCCTGCGTCAGTTATAAAGGGGCTTATGTTATAAACACAACACTAAACATGATAAATATTCCCAGTATAAGATTGTAAAAAAAGTCAGAGATTGGCCCCTAAGTCTTCCTGCATTCCTGGGAAGCTTCAAGAAGAATGGGAAATGTTGCCTTGATCACTGAAACCCTGCAATGCACAGTTAGAGCAACAAAAGCAAATTATAGCAGATGCTGATATCCAAACTAGAATTGTTGGTAACACTCAGCAATGGATAACATCTGTGGGGAAAGGAAACAAATTCCAGTTAGTGACTATTTAGGACCTGATCTGAAATGCTAACCCCTTTTCTTGCTGCACAGATACTGTCTGACCTGCTGAGTGTTTCCAACATTTTCTGCTTTGATTACAAAGCAACAACACACTGGTTAAATAACAATAAACAGAGATCACACTCTCCAAACAGGCATATGGACAATAAAAAGAAAGTATCTAAACCTCATCAGAATCCTCAGAACACACTCCTCCCACATGGCCTTGATACTTCTTTGAGAACGCAGTGCCTTAAATCTACTCCAGGATGCTTAATTAGTTTGTTAATGGCCTGGTGTCTGATAAATATGTTTTGCAGTAACAGTTTACCAAACAGATTTAAGTAATTAACTGTAAATCACTTCATTAAATGGTTTTAGTACAAACTGTTATAGTGGAGAAGATTAGCACCAACTGTCACCGTGAGAGACTGTTTTTGTTGCCACTCCTACTATCTCAAGATCATTTATCCTGAATCGCATCAAAACAGCAGAATCTCACTGCGCTACAGACCTGCAAACAAGATTTAAAAAAACCTGCTTTCAGGAAAGGTGTAGAGCTAGAAATCTGAAGTAAAGACAGGACATGTTGAAATGCACAGCAAGAGTGAAGGCAAGTCATCAATTCAGAGAGCAAGAATCCCACTGCAAAATCTTTAACCTGCTGCTTTTGCCCTTTCACATCTGCTGTGTACTCCCAGCACTTTTTTGTCTACTGCTTGAACGGTAATCGATTCATCCCCTCAAATACTGAATATGCTCTGTATTTGTGTTTTTTCTCAAGCAGTCTCCAAGAGAGTTGGCTACGTCTGCTCTTATCCACAGCCACCGTCAAGCCATCTGTGCCACTCTGCTCGTGTGGAGCAAGGGTCACCTGGGTAGTAGCCACGTTAGCAGCATACCAAGGTCCTAGTGGTACCTTACCCGCAAGAAGGAGAGATCCCTGTTTCGGTCGATGTTTGTGATTTCTAGGTTTCCCATGACAACTTCGCAGTTTTCATAATTCTTGCGGAGTGCTCGGTACTGCTGCTCCAAGTCAGAGAGGGTGCTGAGTTTATTTTCTGTGCCGGCACATACTGTAATGATTTAAAACACAAGAGAGAAAGAATTAGTGATCCATCGGCGAAACATTTTGCCAGTCGATTTGTATCCAATCAGTTGATTATCATTGCAAAATTAAGCTATTGATTTCTCTCAGAACACAAAAAAAAAATGAATTGATAGTCTGACCTCATATATACAAAGCTGACTCTGTACTTAAATGTACAGTGCTATTAATCCAATAATCTCTTAACCATAAAATGAGCTGACAATCACAGCATCCCTTTCTGAGCTATGGAAAATTGAACGATTTTACACAAACCAAGATGACTGTGCATCTAAAAATGTATACAGCTGATTCTATCATTGTGGTTTGAGTTGTTAATCTGGTCTAGTGTTATGGCATGCAAAATGCCACAATAGTGATAAGAAAATTAAACTCTACTTAAGCAAACACTGGGACACAATATATAGCAATTTCATTGAAAAGAAATAGAATCACAGGGCTCAGAAAAAGCAATAATAATCTTGGACAAAAGCTTCATCGAATCCCTACAGTGCAAAAGGAAGCTATTCAGCCCACCATGTCTGCAGTGACTCTCCAAAAGAACATTTCATCAATGCCACCCCCCTGCCCCCATCCCCACACATTTTTCATGGCTAATCCACTTGACCTACACATCTTGGGACACTAAGGAGCAATTTTAGCATGGCCAATCCACCTAACCCTACACACTTTCGGACTGTGGGAGGAAACCAGAGCATCTGGAGGAAAGCCACACAGACACAGAATGTGCAAACTCCACACAGAGGATCACCCAAGGTCGGAATTCAACCTAGGTCCCTAGTATGTGAGGCAGCAGTGCTAACCATTGTGTATTATGCCAGCAGTTTAGGTATCAAGTCTAGTCCACAGAAAATATTCAGGATACAGCCAAACAGATTGATTATTATTCTGTAATTTAGGATAGTTTGCTGGTCATGCAAATGGCAATGGCAAATCACTGCAGTACTTTGCCAAGCATAATTGTGACCAGATCAGTGGAAATCCATATTTGTGAATGCATTATGGCATGGTACTTTAAGGTGGAGAATCCTGATAACAACACCTCAAATCCACATACAAATCAAACCCATCGTTTTACATTGAAAAGACAAACACAAATACAAATAAATCACTTTGGGGCTAAGCTGCATGGACAATTGCTTCCAACTGGGGCGGAATCAAAATAAGATTATTGAATTAGTTTTGAAAGTAAGGTCAACCAACTCTGAGATTTCTATTGGGAAAACAAGCTGAGTGAAATCATTGGTCCCATAGTGCAAGCAGAGCTGTGTTAACACCACTTGATTGTGATAGCCTAATGATTTCTTATCACCCAAAGCTAAATATATAATTTATTTGTTGACTTGCTGTTTGCTGTGTATGAATGAAAATGCTTTTTAGTATCAAAAGCATCAATTCCCCTTGGATAACGTGCTTGGTCTTTGAGAATTTTGGACAGGAAGGTATCAGATGCATCTCAACAGCTCAATGTTCCATGATCCAAACTGCCCCATACTGATACAATGAAAGATGCCCATGTCTACGAAGCACAACAGCATGGTGGTTAATAATCCAGAGGACTGGGCGAAACAATTCAAATCCCATGGCTGATGAGGGAAGTCAAAAACAACATAAAAGCAAAAGGAAAAGCATACAAAGTGGCGAGGATTAGTGGACAGCCTTTAAAAATGAGCAGAGGGCAACTAAAAAAGCAATAAGGGGAGGTGGGGGTGTGGCGGGGAGAAGATGAAATATGAATGTAAGCTAGCTAGTGATATCAAAGAAGACAGGAAGAGTTTTTTTTTCAATTTATGAAAGACAAGACAAAGGCAAAAATAGCCATTGGACCACTGGAAAATGATGCTGGAGGAGTAATTATAGGAAACAAAGAAATGGCAGAGGAACTGAATAGTTACTGTGCATCAGTCTTCAAGGTGCAAAACACTAGTGGGATGCCAGAGCTCCAGAAGAATCAGGGGTACAGATGAGTGTAGTGGTCATCACTAAGGTAGTGGTTCTAGGGAAATTGAAAGGTCTGAAGCGGATAAATCACCTGGACCAGATGGAATACACCCCAGGATTCTAAAAGAGATAGCTGAGGAAATTGTGGAGGCATTGGTGGTGATCTTTCAGCAATCACTGGAGGCAGTGAAGATGAATTTTAAATCCAACCGATTTGTGTGTTAGTAAATCTGCTAGCTTTCGGCGTTTGCAGCAGATTTACTATCAAATAAATCTGTTGGATTTAAAATTGATGTTGCCAGACCTCTTGCTGAGTTTACCCCAGTCCAACGCCAGCATCTCTACATCATGGCAGTGAAGATCCCAGAGGACTGGAAAATAGCTAATGCAAAACCTCTGTTTAAAAAGGGACGAGGCAGCTGACAGGAGTTTACAAGCCAGTTAGCCTGACTTCAGTCATTAATAAGGTTTTAGATTATTAAAGATGAGATTGCAGAGTACCTAAAAGTACATAATAAAATAGGACTGAGTCAGCATGATTTCGTGAAGAGGAGGTCACATTTGACAAATCTCTTAGAGTTCTTTGAGGAGATAACAAAGAAGTTAGATAATGGAGAACCAGTGGACATGATTTATTTGGATTTCCAAAAGGCCTATGACAAGGTGCCACATAGGAGACTGTTAAATAAGTTAAAAACCCATGGTGTTAAAAGGAAGATCCTGACATGGATAGAAAAAGGAAGAGAGTGAGGTTAAAGGGGTCTTTTTCAGAATGGCAGCTGGTGATTAGTGGTGTGCCTCAGGAGTCAGTGCTGGGACCACAACTCTTCATAATATATATTAATGATTTGGAAGAAGGAACAGAAGACATTGTTGCTAAATTTGCAAATGATACAAAGATATGTAGAAGGAAAAGTAATATTGAGGAAGCGGGGGGCTCTAGAACGACTTGGACAGGTTAGGAGAGTAAGAGAAGAAGTGGCAGATGGAATATAACATGGAAAAGTGTGAGGTTATGCACTTTGGAAGGAGGAAGGGGGCATAAACTATTTTCTAAATGGGAAAATACTGAGGAAATGAGAAACACAAAGGGACTTGGGAGTTATTGTTCAAGATTCTCTTCAGGTCAACGTGCAGGTTCAGCAATTACAAAGGCAAATGTAATGTTAGCATTCATGTCGAGAGGGCTAGAATACAAGATGTACTTCAGAGGCTGTATAAGGCTCTGGTCAGAGTACTGTGATCAATTTTGTACCCCATATCTAAGGAAGGATGTACTGGCCTTGGAAAAGGTTGAGAGGAGGTTCACAAGATTGATCTCTGGATCTGCAGTTGCTGCTAGAGGGCCATCAACTTTGTGGAAGCTGTTTTTGATCTGACTGAAAACTTGTTGACTTTCCAATGCAAAGAGATGTCGACAACTGCATGTTTCAGACAGACACATACAAAGGACTGGGACTCACTGAAGCATGGGGCAGCCATGGCAAAGTTCCAGTGGGAAAATGCCATTGTCTGAGGCTCTCTTGCCAGAATATATGAGGGGCTAGAAATCATATAAAAACCCTTAAGCTGTATGTTTGACATGAAATGAATATTATAATTAGAAGCTGTAATTGTTAGTGTACACAGAGTGCCAAGTACTGTGTTTAAAGAAACTAATCAGTTTTGCACTTGATGGAATGTCAACCTTGAACTGTTATGTAATGTATTTTTATATCTTTTATGAATATTTTGAGGAATAAAAATGGAGAAAAAAAATTACTGAGCTTAGGCAGCGGGTATTGCCCTTCTCTAGAAGCTATCTCCAGTATAGACAGGAGATAGCTTTCATGATGCTGACACTCAGATTTAATGAAATAAAGCTTGAATTGTTGCACCAGTATCACGATGATATATGTGTCTCAGCTTTTTAACACAGCTCCCTTTGCACTGGTGGGATTCAGTTATAGCACTAAGAATTACTGTTTAATTGAAAATATTTAATTAAAGAAGGAATTAATGCTTTATAATGTGGGGGTCATTTTAGCCTAATCCATGAGCAAGAAACTGACAGGGTTAGACTTGTATAGAATTTACCGCACAGGAATAGATCATTCAACTTTATGCTGGGGTTTATGATCCACACAACCATTTTATTATATCTATTTCATCTTTGTCAATATTCCTCTTCCAATCCTTTCTCACTCGTGTACTTAGGTGGTTTCCCCCTTTATATGTCTTTGTTATTCACCTCAACTACTCCATATGACAAAAGGTTTCACATTGGAATCACTCTCTGAGTAAAGAGGTTTCTCTTGAGTTCCCTTTTGAATTTATTAGTGACTATCTAATTGTTATGGTCCATAATTTTGGTCATTCCAATATTGGGAAAGTCTCCACTACATCTATTCTATCAAACCTATTTCAGAATTTTAAAGATCTCCATGAGGTCACCTTCCATTCTTAACATAAAGTAATGTAGGGAATGTGTGCACAGCTCATCTGATCCTATCTATTTCCCACTGGCAAGGTCAAGCTTGAATAACACACAAGGAGCAAAATTTTCCGACTGTTCACAGCAGCAGGATTTTCCCACCCTGCTGGAACTAACAAAGATTTGGCTTGTCACCAAATTCTTTGTATTCACTATAATGAGAGCATGAGGTGAACAGGCAGTAAGATCATGTCCAAAGCTCTAATTTATAAGTAATAATCTGTCCAAGAAAAGCATCCTCTTAAAAAGATAGCTGTAAAACAGTCGTGAATAACAGCCACATCGTGGCAGGATCCGCTGCGGGTGTTTTGATATCCATGCCAAAAGTCCACGGACTTGCAGTGAGATAGTCCACACGGTGGGCAAGCTGGAATGTCGCCCATGTCTTCCTGTGCAATCTTAGTAACAAACACTCCTAGCACCATTTTTTCTGTACTCAGAAAGGGTGCAACTTTCTTTTACATAGGGAGCTGATGGACTATGTTAAGTACTGATTTGTGCAGTGTAATTTCAGCACTTATGGTGTTCTGCTTAAATACTGAATAGGCAAAACTGTGAACATATAATGAAAATTGATCAGTTCCTAAGGCCAGAATCAGTGGCCCAATTAATTTTCACTTCTAAGATTTACAGCTGTTGTTTTATTAAAATCTGTCAATCCTGAGTGTAACTTACAGCACCTACTGGAGCATGCTTCACACCTAATACAGTGCATATCACGATCTGCACACCTTTATTACAGAGATTCATATTCAGGGGTGAACAATCGCTCTTTTGAAAGCTATGTGCCAACCAGGGTAGAGAGGAAGATGGGCAATTTTCACAACTGAGAAGTTAGCATTCCATATGTGCAGGTAGTGCTCTGGCAGCAGGTGGGTGGAGCTCAATGGAATAAAGCAGTTCTTAAAGATAGATTGACTGCCCTTGAAAAGATGTCCAACTGCCCAGGATTAACTATCCTCTTCAACACAGATAATCTAAATGTAGAACAAAGCAAGGTGGCAATCCTCGTAACATTCTTAAACCAAGCCAATGTGAATCTAACACAGAAGAATGTATGAAACCAAGCATGTGTAGAATGAAGTTCTCTGGAGTGTGAAGTAGTGTTGAAATACAGTTGACTAAGGTGCAGCTACATCAGTGAATGGCATAACCTAAAGCATTCTTTCTGGTTATACCACAGCTTGGTCTGGCTCCTGGCTCAAAAGATGATGAATATTGCCAAATCCATCACACAAACCAGCCTCCCATCCACATTGACTCTGCCTACACTTCCTGCTACCTCAGCAAAGCATAATTAAGCACCCTATGCACTCCGGACATTCTCTCTTCCACCTTCTTCCGTCAGGAAGATGATATAAAAGTCTGAGGTCACATACCAACAGACTCAAAAACAACTTCTTCCCTGCTGCTGTTACACTTCTGAATGGACTTAGCTTGCATTAAGTCGATCTTTCTCGACATCCTAGCTATGACTGTAACACTACATTCTGCACTCTCTAATTTCCTTCTGTATGAACAGTATGTTTTGTCTGTATAGCGTGCAAGAAACAATACTTTTCATTCTATGTTAATATATATGACATTAATAAATCAAATCAAAATCAAGCACTGAACTCACATTGAATGTCTCACCAGCATCGCTGCATGGAATTTGTCACAGAAAGAGACCATTCAGTCCAACTGGTCTATGTCAAAGTTCAAGCTCCACCAGAATCTCATTCCACGAGACTTCATTCACCCCAGCAGTATATTCTTCTGTTCCTTTCTCCATCAGTTACTTATGATCTAGGTCATCATAAGTAATTGACGGAGCAATGATGTATGCTGATGCTTATGGATAATACTGAAGGAACACTACACAGCCAGAGATGTTGGGGGCACCTTAAACATTCTAAATGCCAAACAAGCACGAAAACAGGAGACAATGGTGCCCATTTTTGTGGCAGGTTTTCAGACATGATCTTATGTCACTTAGTGTAAAAAAAAGAGGTAAAGTGATTCACGCCAGAGGAGTAGACTGAGTCTATTCTTGCCAGAAAGCCAGCTACTCACAGCTAGAGGGCACAATTGCACATGCGCAGATCTTTTTGGTGTTCCACATAAAGTGTACATAGAACACTCAAGATCTGTCATTCCCCCTCCCTGATAAATATTAGTTCCCCTAACACTCTCACCCCCGGCAGATATCGCCCTGCTCCTTCCCTGATTATGGCCTCCTGGCCAATCACTGGCCTCCCTGGCTGAATCGCCACCCTGGTATTCCCCCTCCAGTGAATCGCCATCCTGATACCTCCCCTCAGCCAATCACTGCTCTGATTCTCTCCACTACCACCCCTCCCCATCCTCCCCATAGATGATTGTTGCCCAATACTACTGCTCCACCCCAGGAAATTGCTGCTCGAACCAACCCCCAGTTGCAGAGTATGCAGCCTCCTAAGGCACTACTTCCTTCAGGCTCTACATCCTTCCCTTGGCACTAACCAGCTCCTGGTGGGCAATTCCATGGTGTCTGATGGCTGGTGCAAGGGTGCCAGGCTGACACTTCCAGGGTCCCAGGCTGGCACTGCCCAAGAGGCACTCCCCCTCCCTGCCCAAGTGACACACTCCTCCTTGCCCCTGACCACCTGGGAAGGCTGAACAGCCTTCAGTCTCACTGATGAGACCATCAATAGAGGTCCCCGTTGGTGGAGTCACATGTGAACATTGCCAGTGAAGACTTCCACCAGCAAGGCCATTCCAGACTTACAAATTTTATTTAAAAATAGATTTAAGTTTTTAAATCTGTCTTGTGCTCTTCTCGGTGTGAAGTCAGCTTTTGCCTCTTTTGCATGCCTACTGGCTCACCATGCTGACTGATTAGCGTAACGAGCTGGTAAGATCATCCCTATCATCTTTCAGAGAAGACATTATACCCTGAGCCCTGTCCTCCCACTCTGATGGGTGTAAAAAATTCGACACTGCTATTCCGGAGAAGAACAGGGATGTTTCTATCTCATGTCCTGTTAAATACTCATCCCACAAACAACTGGTAAGCTGATAATCAGGGCATTTATTTCATTGTTGTTCATTGGAGCTTGCTGCGTACAAATTATCTACACATTTCTGACACTGCCCCCAGTGATTATGTTTTAGACAATGATTAATGCCTCAATGCCACACTGTTTGCTTGGCCAGGTTTTCTGCCATTGGGCATAGTTTTTGCCACTGGGATTTGAAGGATCCTGTAAAGGCATCATTGATAGCATTTTTTCAGTGCTTTGAGGTGCCTGCAGTAGGTTAACTAAAGCCAGAATTTTCACCAAATTGGAAGAGCTCTGTGCCTAAGCCAAAATAGTGGTGGAGCCCCAATTCTGAAAATCCCATTTCTGAACCTAGCACCCACTATTTATGCGGGGGGTGGTGGGAGTGGGTGCGTACGATGGAAGTGGGAGGTATTTTACACTTCTGCATTTCTGCACTTTTAGTCAGCTATATTTCTGAAACAACACTTAGGGACTTTAGGCATTTAAGGAAAAGCCCAAATGTATTGCTGATCTTTGGAGAGGCCAGGTACTCCTCTGGAGAGGTTTTGGATTATTAACAGTAGACATTTTTGTGCATAAAAGATAGATAAGCTCTGTGGGACTGTCAAATCATTCAAATCTCCTATTCTTTCAATCTGAAAAGAAAATGGCCTGTTATGACCCTCCATTGAAAACAAAGTGATGCTTCCCATTTCAATAGATATTTGTTGACAAAAGCTGATAGTTGTCATTATAGGATTAATGTTGCTTGACTGTTTCCATAACCTATCATTATCAAAGTAAATTCACAGTTTGATTAGCAGATACAAGTGGTTATAAAGGGATTCATTCTTTTTGGTGTGGAGCTATGAACACAAATGCTTGTTTTTCTTAGGGATTAAGTAATTAAAGGATATGTTTGTTTTTATAGGGCAATAAGAACTTGGAGATTTAAATGGTCTTTTATCAGAGTATTCTTTTATATTGTGAAGTCATTTGATTTCATAGAAATCCTACAGTGCAGAAGGAGGCCTTCAGCCTATTGAGATTGCATCACCCCAGGCCTTATCCCACAACCCCATGTTTTTCCGCTAATCCCTCTAACCTACACATCCTGGAACACTATGGGCAATTTAGCATGGCCAATCAACCTAACCTGCATATCTTTAGATTGTAGGAGGAAACCAGAGCACCTCAAGGAATCCCACCCAGGCACGAGGAGAATGCGCAAACTCCACAGTGACCAAAGCCAGAAATTGAACCCAGGTTCCTGAAGCTGTAAGACAGCAATTGTGCCACTGTGCCATCCTTTTCATCTCAACATGGCTCCTGGCATCTTTCCATGGTGAACGCTGGGTGAGTGGACATGCATGATGTAGCAGAGAAGAGTAATTAATGAAGGGGCATAAGTTAGCATGATTTGGCACTAAGTTAGCAGATAGAGTGAGGGGCCATGAAGGTGGGCAGAAGGATATAGATTGGCATGGAGCATATGAGGGCCCTAACCCATACTCCAGCACTCTCCCCATACTTCCTCACAATTTACAGTCTGGGATCATGCAGAGATGAAGCATCGGGAAGAGTGCACAAACCTCAAAATAATTCATCTGCCCAACCTTCCAAGCAACACCCATCCCATATGTGACAGAGTTTGCAGATCATACATTGGATATTTCGGCCATCTCAGAACCTATTGAACTGGAATGGAATCAATTCATCCTCGATTCCACGTGGCTGCCTAAGAAAACACCTCAGATGTCCCTTCTTTGCCCCAAATGTGTTTTGATATGTCCCAATTTTGTGAATATAAAACAAAAATCCAGAGGTGATCTTCAGCGGCACTTTCTTTCAGAGCCATTTGTTATCATGAGGAATATACTGCTTGAGCAGGTGACAGAAGCAGATTAAATAATAAGTTTAAAACGGCAATTACAAAGCACTTGAAAAGGAAATAAAAAAAAAATTGGACCATAGGGACAGAATAAGGACAAGGGATTAATTGGGTAGCCCAATGAAAGAGCAGGCACAGGCATTATGGGCTGACTGAGTCCTTTCTGTATTGTATCATTCTATGATTTTATCCTTTGACACCTCAAATTACTTGCATGCTTATTAGTTGTTATTAAAAGGTAACACTGAAGAGCACATCATGATGCATCCAAACGAAAGAGGGCTTTTATTTGAGGAAAAAGCTGCTTACAAGGGGTCTCAATAAGGCTACACTTCTGCCATTATTATGGAAGTGGAAACAAATACGGGCCAGAGAAGTTCTCTCTTCTTTTTTTCCTCTTTCTATTGCAAACCATTAGCAAGAACATTGCAAATAAATGTCAGGCAAGTCAGGTCAGCACTCAGTTCATATGATTGATGAAAATGAGCCAGTTCAACTCTTGGTAAAACCAGGGTCTATGGCCTTGCTCATGTACTGCCTCATCAAGTAGAACAGAGTGAATTAATCATGGCTTCAGTCACACATGACTTCTTGTTTATTCCATAAATAATACATCAGAACTGCAAATGTTAGTCAGATTATTAATGTGCAACATCAATGGCATGTTGGATTAATTGTAAACTCGTGTTAGGAATGGTTCATAAAGAAGGAATGACTGTGTTTATGCAGCAAACTAATAACACCGAGGAAATGTCTTGAAGTGCTTTGCATGCATGATGCATTACTGTCAACGTGCAGTGGTTGTTATTACGTAGCCAATGTGCACCAATATCTCAAACAGCAACACAATCTGCTAGCCTGATATGCAACACATATACCAATTCCTGCTTTAAAATTTCTCCAAAGTTTTTTTCTCATATTGTTCATTTTCACCTTTTCATAATTTCTTAGGGCACTCACCTTTAATGCTAACTGGGAAACTATTCATTCCTTCCTTATCAACTCATAATAATAGGTTGCTGGGACACAGGTAATGGGTTGAGTATAAATCAATGTGTTGTCTTTCCTGAATAACAAGGCCTCTTACAAGATCTGAAGGCATTGCTTTAGTGATAGTCTGACCAGAACTGGCTGCTGCCAATATCCCACCCCTCAATCCCTGACTAGAGCTGATAGTCATGATATGGACAGAACTGATAGGCCAGTGGAGTTGTCGAACATTTCCCTTACCATAAACTATCACAACTGGTGTGGGGATTTCACCCAATCTGTTGGTGTCTTTCTATGCCATACTTTCTATAGCCAACTGAGCTTACCGACCTCCTTAAAACTGAACCGATTTGACCAAGCACTGTCCTCATATCTTTTTATGTGGTTTGCATCTGATAATGCTCATTTAAGTACCTAGGAATGTTTTATTACATTGAAGATGTTATATAAATACAAGTTGCTGCAGTTGTTGTTATTCTACATTGAACACAATAGAGAGGATGGGGTGAGGTGAAATTAGAGACTTCCTAAAAAACTCATGACTGCTAATGCTCTTTGCTTATTTGCATTTCTCCCTCCACTCACACAATCACTGACGTACACAGAGACATATGCTGCTCAGGGACCTGGGGCTATCGTCTCATTAAGCAATGTGCAATCTCTTACCATGTACACTCTGCTTGAAGGAAACCCTTGCTGCCGGCACTCTTAACATATGGTCCTTTTACTATTTGCATTGGAACCCAGAGGCTAAAGTCCACCATGTCTTCAAGTTCTTTCAGCAGGCAGACTGTTTATTTCAGGAGTGGCAAGCAGCAATTCACATGCTTCTGCCCCAGTACGAATTACTGAGCAGGACCCAGGGGCCAGCGGTTGACACCTCAAAGGGCTGACATGCAAATGAAGCCAGACCTTTCACCTACACCGTATAGGGTGTCATCTGAAAGTATAAAGACACTCCTCCAAACTTGGCAGCGACTGCACAGGATTCCAACACTGCATGTCTGCGGTGGTGCATGGCTGCTAAACAGAACCCCCAGCTGATTAAAGAGCGTTCGGCAACCAGTTTTCCAGGAAAACTGAACGCAATATAGTGCTGCAAAATTCTCACTCGCTCCTCATCATCAGTAATACTGCTGAATTGTGTCTCAGGATGGGGGTGTGTGATACAAGCAAGTTGCACGGTGTAAAACTAATAGAAAATCTATCCCTCTGCATTACTAAAGCTGCAAAGCCATGCAGGAGAGTAGAAAAATACCATTAGCCAAGTCGATCAACTACCAAGGCTGCCAAATGTCTGCTGATAATGCCACACTTCCCTGCCGTACAATGCAATTCATTAAAACCTGAATTAGCTCAAGTGTTATTTAACATTTGAAGATTGATAGCTGAATTGCTGAATCCTATGAAATTTGTATTTCAATAACCTTAAAGCAAAACCTGATTCATCACAACTGGAATTTAATCATAATTGGCACAAAGTCCTTCTTTGTTATAAATTAGCTCTGGATGCATTATTAATCTGTGCAGATTAGGCTAATATTTTCCCCAGATAGCTACAGTACTTCAATAATTAGTTTTGATATCAGTGTGCTTTTAAAATCAGGCATGGTGCTGTTATCGCTATTTCTGAAGACTCCGTTTTGAAAAACCTTACATAAGCCACTTCAAAAGAAAAGGCAGACAGGAATTTATGCGGCACCATGAATGACCTGCTGAATGCCCAGACCTCTGCACCAAGGAGACTTGCTAGTGAGGTATGAAGATGGCAAACATTAACACAGACAACTGGGAGACAGGTATTGGCAGCTGACATCCCTGGAGGCTGACTGCTTGGTGGGCATCAGAAAAGATGAAGAGACATGAAAAGCTCAGCAGCAGGTTGAGAAAGGGGTCCAGGGAAAACAAATGCCAATGAATTGTTCACCTTCTCTGGCACTGCTTTCATCTGCAGCGAGCACAGCAGAGACTGCCATGCCAGAGCGGGAATCCTGAGCCACACCTGGCGAGGTTAAACTCAGAGTTCATCACCAAAAGCATCATCAATGCCAGAAAGCTTCCAGGAAAAACTAAACACAGCCTCAGGACGTCAATGATGCTTTGCAACCAATGATGTTTGGAGTTATAGTCATTGGGTGGGATTTTCTGTGCAATCTGCTGTGTATTTCTTGGCAGTGGAGGCAGCTCGCCATTGGCCAGAGGCAGGATGTTTTGGTTCCACACTATCAACACGGTTTCCCATTGAATGCATCCCTCGCCAAAGGGAAACCCGCGATGTGGGTGCACCATTGGTGGGACTAGAAGATACCATTGACATAAATGGCCAAGAGATTCATCGGAAGAAATGCATCAGCTAGTGTGTACACAGCAAGATTTCGCAAACAGCAATGAGACAATGAACAGATTATCTGTTTTTTTCTTTAATGATATTGATTGAGAAGTAAGTATCAGCCATCTCACAAAGGAGAACATTTCTGCTCTTCTTCTAGTAATGCCACGGGACCCTGAAAGGTCAGATAGCTTCAATGTCTCATCTGAAAGACAGCAGTTGACAGTGCAGTACTCCCTCAGTATTGAACAGATAATATCAGCCTGGGTTTTCTTTCAAATTCAGCAAAACCTAAACCCACTATCTTCTGACACTGAGGTCAAAGTGCTATTGACAGCCACAGCTACCACAAAGCATGTGTAGGAATAACTAGCACTTCTAACAAAGTGGTAATATGTTAGTTCATGCGCACACGCGCACACACACACGCGGCTGTAGTTTTCACCCCGTCCTGTCAATGACAACCGCTTGACAGGATTCCCCATGTGGTGGAGAGTGTGGCTTAAACAAAGCACCGCAGACATCAACAGGACTGAGGATCCCACCAGCAGTTAATAGCACACCACCTCTGTTGTTGGAACACATGCCATGGGAGGGAACAGGGTGGTGGATAATTCTTGCTCACCTGCAAGCATGCACATTTACACTGAATAAAGTTTCTGAAAGTTATTCAAAGTTATTCCCTATGCTGTTACAATATTAGTGCATTCTTCTGCTTCAGAAGTACATTCCCTGCTATGGATGTTTTTCTTCAGTGACCTGAAACCTAATAGAATATAACAGGAAAGATTTAGAGCCCAAATTTATACCCATTTACGCTAACACCCATCAGACAAAAGCTCAACAATGCCTGGTTTCCAGCACAGCACTGATGTGATTGTGTGTTCGGTCACAACGTCTCTTTAATTTCTGCAACCTTGGGCCCAATCCAGCCAAGACAGACGGATTGGAAATATTCTCACTCCAACAGCTGTCACAGGTCACCAATGAAATGAGGTCTGGCAGTGACCCAGTCTCAATCAAATCTAAATGAGCCACTTTTCTCTGGTCAAGGTTGAAACATTGGGCAAGGAAAGGGCACCTCTCTGGATAAATCGTTAGTGAGCCATTTCCCTGTTCTTCAGCTTGAAATTATTTTGTACAATAATTTACTGGAACTGCTGAGTGCACAACGGTATAGTTAGAGCATTTGAAAACAACAAGACCAACAATCTATCTACATGGAGAAGGAAGAGCAAGAAAGAACCATTGGCAAGGAACATGGAGGCAGGGATGTTATGTGATTTTGTGAAGCCTTATAGTAAATAGTCCTGTGCATGTTCAGATTTGGCTGTAAGATTTATACTGTTTTGTTAGAAGTGTGCTGGTTAGGATTAATAACAAGGAACAGCCAGCAATAAACTAACAACGCTGCTTGTAACACTCAACTAGGTATCTCTGTGATTAAAACAAAGCTCCGTCACTGCTATGCACCTGAGACCTCTTTGGAAATGATCATGATAAACTTGCTGTCTAGGTGTGTGACATTAAGTAGGCTTATGAGGAAGAAAAGGCAGGAATAGCTCAACGATGATAGAGAAAGTCCTCGTGGGAAATTGGAAGGAGAGAGAGGTCAGTCAAGAAACAGGGAAGAAATCAATCTTGCATTTCATTATTTCCTATTCATAACCCAGCTGACAAAGTCAATTCTCCCCGTCTTAGGTTATCCACTCCACAAGAAAAAAATCCCCATTCTACTGTTGCAGCTTCTGATTTGTATTTGAATGATGCCAGGATCAACTGATTCTCAGCCAAGATCTCAAAACTATGGACTTCCTGTGGTCTCCAACAATCCAACATGCTGACCACAGGCCGCATCATCACTTCCTGTTTTACCTTATCTTCCCAGTTACTGTTTTCAACCTTAATGGTGTTCCAGACAATGGGCTTTAGTCAATTGCCTAATAGAAATACAAGTTAAGAATTGGGTAATCCCTTGAATAAAGTTTAGAGGTTGGCAGGTAGTGAGTGAGCTACAGGTTTATCATGTTTGAATTGGCTGGTGATCAACAATATCATTTGTGTTGGAATTAACACCATGAAGGACAGGTTGTTGCATTGCATTGAACAATATAAACGTTAGTAGTCACTTGGTAGTATAATGTTTGAATTGTGCTAAAAAAAGATGACATGCTGTCAAAGTTTTCCATCCTGCATTCATCACAACAAATTCACAAGAATACCAAATCTCAACAATTTATACTGCATGAGAAAAGAGTGCTGCTGACTGGTTGTCAAGTGATCTCTGATTAGTAGAGGGATTGCCATAGAGAATGCATCATAAAACCATATTTGTGGTTCACAATCAGTTAACAAACTAGGCAGGTCAATTCTGATTAGTCTAAAGGACTTTCCCCACTCAGAACTGAGCTCAGATCTATGTCAGAATAAAGCAGGAAAATCTCTTTTAGGTAAAAAGGGTTAATATGTCCTACATGAAGTGAGTTTTGGTATAGGTTTAACTCCATTCCTAATGGAGAGGTTGCTATATTGCAAAGTTGTTTCTAAATGGATATTGTGCTGGGGGAATAAGTGTGTGGGTATTGTAGAGATTGTACACTTCTGAGGTCAGAGGCATGGATCTAATTGTACACACTCATTATTAATTAGAACTGCCAACTTGAGGTTTCACTGAATAATTTCTTGCCTCCAATTGTCTTGCCTCCATACTCACATCATTGGCCTTCCCAAGCCAATTGGAAATCAAGTGGATTTTTCATTACCCATTCTTTATTGTTGGCCAAATAGCCTTTCTTCCCCCAATTCCTATATTTCTGTAACTAGCAAACAAAAAATTACCATGTTGCCAGTATTATAATAATGTATCCTATGGATGAGTTTACAAAGGACCCTGGGGCAACCTTGGAAAGTTGGCCACCAGACATGTGTTATTCTAAATATTAACACTGTCTATAGAAGATGGGGGGGGGGAGCAATTCAAAATATTCTATGTTAGCTTCCTAACCTGCCAACATTTAGTTCTATGAACAGCAATTCAGATGGGAAAGGATGGTGTAGGTTTTTCAGATTAAAAAAGTAGTCCTTTCAATTAGCTTTTAAATCATATCTGCCTCTTCAAACACTGAAAGCATTATATTCTGAAGACACTAAACCATCTGGAAATTCAATGCACAATTATGCACACAAGTTGCAGCATTTAATGCTGATTTTGTATCCGATTATAAATCTGGATGGCAGTTATTCATACAGATTTTTGACAGTGATAACCTCAGTTTAATCTCATGCAATGGGCTGTTTAAGAGTGGGTGCAGTGTGCAATGGGACAACTACATATTATATTGTCCCAAGGAGCTTCAGACTAGAGGAGCAAAAGAAGATATGTTCAGACAGGTGACTCAATGGAGTGGCTTAAAGGAAGGGAGAGAGGTAGACATGCAAAACATTTTAGAGGGGGAATTTCAGTGCTTAGGGCCTGGCCAGCTGACAGCACAACCAGTACTGTGGAGGGATAAAAAACAGGGATATACAATATGATAAAGCATTTAATATATGTGCATTCTGCAATGTAATTTATTCTAATGGGGAGAGAGGTGCTTAGATGTACTAAGTCACAGTGAAACGGGTTTTTTTAGTGGGTGTCAATTGATGTGGCTTCATAAGCAGGTGATGGATACAGCAATTGAATGCCAAGACTATCTGCTACTCAAGGTTTATCTGTAGCAGTTGTGAAGATTTTGTCATTCCTCAGCCAGGCTGCTAAATGGAATGGCTCAGGACACCGCAACGCACTGGCACAAGGGAGAGAAATCAACACATCAATCTCTCGCTGTTAGGAACACGTTGCCCAGCAAGCGGCCATGTGGCAACATAGGGCCCTGTGTCGTGGACACAGTTTTAAATCGATAGCAGGTGTAAAAAGTACAGACTGCCAACTGAGGAATATACACTGAGATTATGCTCCAAAAATAGAATTCAAGCTGTCATTGGATGAAGGAAGAACAAATTTAATTTGAAACTAAATATAAACAAGTGAATGCCCAAACAATTTTGCCTTTTCCAGGCAGAAGTAAGGGGTAAGAAGGAATTAACTTGCTGCATCACTGAATGATAGAAGACCCACAAACTCTGAACTTTTGCTCACCTCTTCAAATTCCCGCCAGAGGATTGTGGAAATGTCTCGGACTCAAACCACTCACATCAAGTGATATACGAGGGCGAAACCCCACTCCAGTACCCAAGCACAGAGGTAGGGGAGAGGTACAACAGGAATCATGCCTTAAGTGCTGCGGTAGAGTGGACCATTGGGTTGCTCTTGGCCTCAGCAGGTAAGATACCAGGAGGAAGGTTCTTTCACCTTTCTTTGGAAGAATAGGCCTCCATACTGTCATAGCCACTCCTAATTTCCAATAACTGGGAGCACCTTCAAGCAGATTTTGTATCTTATTTCTACAGTGAACTGATGCCAAATCAAGAAGGCTGAATTTGAATCTCGTCCAAGAAAAAGTCTGAATACTATTCCTCTTAATTCAAAATTGTTTACTTTGAATTATCTGATAATTCAATCTGTTGCCACTGAAGTCTTATTTTGCTGTGTAATTTAGATTGCTTATTTCTTAAGCACAAAAGGATAAACATTATCCATATTGGGCTAAGTTGTTTGGAGGCTGAATGGAAAGGCAGTAGGAATATGGAGAACTTCGTGTACGCTGCCATACCATGAAACCCACTAGAAAATCTCATGACTTGCACGTCGAGAGATTCCAGTTGCACATTGATGGCCCACAACATGTTGATTCATTTTCTCTAGATGAAGTTGAACTACTTGTTTCCTTTTTTTTAACGTTCTATTTGTTGCGCCTTATTCAAAAGAAAACTCTTGTGCTGATATATAAGGATATTAGAGAAAATGGAGTAAATGGTGTTATGATTGTGATGTGGGACAGATTCAAGGGGTTGAATGGCCTCCTCTTGTTCCAAAGATTGTGAAACAGTTTCAAGTTTATGGTTAAGTTGGTGAGTCAGCTTAAGACAATGATGGGAAAACTTGTAGATATAAAGAACCACATCCCATCACTAGAAACATTTCTTCATCGCACTGTGCACAACAGAGTATCTTTAATGCAGTACATGCTGCTGTGATGTAGACAAGTAGTGGTATCAGAATTTATGTGTAAAAAGTCTAGTGCCATTGTGGTTTCTGGGATAATTTCACAATCCCAAACAATATTTCATGTGGCTCAGTTTGGTATTGGGAATACAGAATATCCTGGACATGTTCTTTTAGGCAGGATGAAGGCAATAGCTTAGCCATCCAATTTACCGACAATCCAATGTCATCTTTAATGAGGAAGGCAGAGAATCAGATAATTGTACTTTTCAGTCCAGGCCCGATATTCAAATCCATACAAGTGATTTTGGGGATTCAAATTTAATTTTAGTGTAACTCCAGATAAGGTTAGTGAATAACGAACTCTTGTTACCCAGCAAACCCAGACACCTAGCTGAACTAATCTTGCTGCTAACTGAAGTGGAGAGGGAATACAGATCCCACATTTGGCTTCTGACAGGCACTCTGTACCAGTACTGCAAACTAGAGAATAGCATATACCATATGTTTGGATCTTCTACACTGATATTGTCTGTGTGCCTGAGGTTCTATTTCAGGCATTTCTGTTCCCATGCCAACATTGATAATGAGTATTGGCTAGTTAGCTTGCCTTTAAAAAAAAAAATTCTGGTACGGATGAGCCTGGCAAGCCTACATTGCATTGTCCATGCCTGGTTGCCACAACTGTGTTTGAGCAACTGAGTGGTCAGACAATGATGAGTCAAACAAATTGGATGAGGATGATTAATTCCTGGACCAGGTGATATTGTTATGTCAATGAAGGAATTTTCATGCTTCTTATTATTTTCCCCTGGTGCCAGACCACTTCATATAATGAAACGTGAACTTGTCCCCTCTGGATTTCTAGTCCGTTACAATGAGCATTGTATACCAATTTACCCTTTAGTCACTGTTGATAACATTGAGCCAAGTCTGGGCTCCACGTTATCGCTCCATCCCAGTTAGTGGCAAGCTAAATTTGAGTGTCTCTCTGGTACCAATCTCAACCTTCCCAACATAAATCAACTTCGAGAAACAAAAGTGAGTGGTTACATTCAATTTCTGTAATTTCGTCTTTGCATCCTTCTCTAGGGTAATGTTTTACCATATGCAAGCCCAAGATTTAGGAAAACCTGAATAGCTGCCAATTTCCATTATTTACAGAGGTGGGGAGTTGGGAAAGTGGATGATGGAGTATTGGAAGGTAGTTCCAAGCATACAGTGTGCAATGGGCATTCCAAATAATGATGTGATGGTCCATTGACCTCCTTAGGCCTGCAGGAGAAACACTACATTGTGATGGCAATGCCACAGATCATTGTTGTATTGCCTGGTTTGAAGTTAAACAAAAGCTTGGCAGTTAACTGTTCCCTGGTACACTTTCCATGGCAATGTCTCCGCCAATCAAAGTTCACTTGCCTACCGGTCAGCACACTTTCCTTATGAAGTATAAGTTGTTATTTACTTTGATAGTTGGTACCCCTGCGATTTTACCCTGATCAGAACAGAAACTTCAACAGCATCTTTTTTAGCTACAAAGTGATTATTAGATTACTTTTGTAATGAAAATCCCATCAAGAATTAAATTAAACTCCTCAAAGCCATTTCACCAGATACTACATTTAAATAGAATCTTTCATGTAGAAAAACATCCTGAGATAGTTACTCAGACAAAAATTGAACACAAACCAAAGAAGGTGTTAGGAAGAATGAGCAAAGCACTGGTTAAGAAAATAAAGGCACTGCCTACTGGGAAGTTAATTCGTAAGGATCATGGTCACATTCTTGTTTGCCCTAATCTCACTTGGAGCAGTGACTAGGATACAACTGGCCTCAGTGCCCTGTGTGAGAGAAGAGAATAAAGCGCATACATCCTTGATCCCTACCCAGTAAATCTCTCCTGAAAACTGCAGACATACATGCCCGTCAACAAGAATGATTGCCTTGGCGAGAAAGGAAAACTAACACAATTTCAGAAGACTGGTCTATACAATGCTATTTTCAACCTTGAAGTGTCCAAGAAATTGCCATGAGTAATCGGTTGCTTCCTTGCCAACCTATATTCAATTATATTTATTCACTGCTCAGGAGTGTATCAGCTGGCCCAACTGAGTTACAGCACATGAAACTCCCACTTCTACTCAACATAAATTGCTTAAAATGACAATGACATTCCCAACACCATACTCAATCATGAAGATATAGGTCTTGAGGACGGAACATGGTAAGCATATCCTTCAGTTTCTCAGGCAATCCTTTTGAAATAGTCAAGAAATAGCAGACTCCAGCAATTGCAATTAGAGTCCATTATATCAGTGAAAGGATATACGAGCTTTATGGAAGGCTGTCGACTCCCTACCTGCCAATTGAATGAACTCTGGTTTTCCATTGCATTTTGTAACATTTCCATCCCTCCAGGTTTTTCATCATCTTTGAATATAGCTTTCTGCATTTATATAATGTCTATAATGTTTTTTTTATCAACCTGAGTATCCTCCTTTACTCTCAGAAATTCAAGGCATCTTGGATATTATTGATAAAGGCACAGATTACAAACTCAAGAAAGTTATGCAAACCTTTATAAAATACAATTTAAGCCTCAGCCGTTGGATTGTAGCCAATTCTGTGCGCCAGATTTCAGGAAGGGTCCAGAAGAGTTTGACTGGAATTACACTAGGGATGAAAGACGTTGGTTATGTGGAGAGACTAAAGTAACTATCATTGTTCTCCCAAGAGAAGAAAAGATTGAGAGGAGATTTGATCAGGGAGCTCAAAATCAAGAAGGGTTTTAGTAGTGCTAATAAGGGGAATCTACTTTTATTGATCAAAGGACCAGAGAAATCTGGGTTGACAAAAGAGATGACATGAAGAACCATTTTTTCACATAGTGGAGTTATGATCAGGAATGCACTGCCTGATAAGATAGTGGAAGCTCTTTCAATAACACCTTTCAAAAAGGAAACTGGATGAATAAATGAGGGAAATTTACAGGGCAATGGGGAAAACAGGGGGGTAGGATTAGTTGGACCACTCTTTTAAAGATCTGGCTCAGATGAAATGGGCCAAGTGGTCCATGAAAGAATCATCTTTCTATGATTCTATGGATCAATGTAAATGTGATCAATATAATGTTTGGCAACAATATCCTTCTAAAATTGTCATTACAAAATATTGATGCTGTAAATGATATTGCCAATTATTGTGTATGCAGTTATATGCACGGTCTCAACATCTTCACCACTTTTTGGTATTGTGTTCCTTTATTAGTCTAACATTTGTCAGAGGTAAAATGTGAAAAGCTATTATTAAAGAGATCATTGTGGGGAATTGGAAAAATTCAAGGAAATCAAGCAGAGTTTATATGGCTTTGTGAAAGGGAAATTGGAAGAGATATGTGTGTTGTGGATGAAGTGAAATCGATGGATGTATTTAATTTGGATTTCCACAAAGTATTTGATAAGGTTTCACATCAAAGGTTACTGCATAAAAGCTCATTGTGTTGGGAACAACATGTTGGCATTGATAGAAGATTGGTTAGCTAACAGAAAAAACAGAATTGGCATAAATGGTATTTTTCTGGTTGGCAGGATGTGACGAGTGGGATCGATACTGAGCCTTCAACATTTTATAATGTAAATGATTTGAATGCAGGGACTGAAGGTATGGTTGCTAAATTTGCTGATGACACAAAATAGATAGGAAAATAAATTGTGAGGTGTAAGGAGGTGACAAAGGGGCATAGATCAGTTAAGTGAGCATAATGTGGACAAATGGAAAAATGTGCATTTTGGCAAGAAAAATAAAAACGTTTATTATCTAAATGGTGAGAGATTGTAGAGCTTAGAGGTGCAGAGAGATCTGGGCGTCCTAGTTCATGAATTACAAAAGGCTGGTATACTGGTAGAGTAAGTAATAAGGACAAGTAATAGAATGTTATCATTTATTGTGAGTGGACTTGACTACAAAAGTAGGGAGGTTATGCTTCAGTTGTATGGGGCATTGGTGAGACACATTTGGGATATTGTGTAAGTACTGATCTCCTTATTTAAGGAGATGACAAGAAAGATGTAAGTGCTTAGAAGCAGCTCAGAAAAGATTTACTGGACTTACACCAGGAGTGAGTTGTTTTACAAGGGAAGGTTGGAGGGGTTAGGTTTACACACATTGCAGCTTAGAAGAGTAAGAGACAACTTGATTGAATCCTTGAAAATCCTAAGAGAACTTTACACGATGGATATAGAGAGGATGTTTCGTCTTGTGGGAGAATCTAGAACTAAGGACTATTATTTAAAGATAAGGGGTTGCTCATTTAAGACAGAATTGAGGAGAATATTTTTCCCTCAAGATTGTGCACTGCTGGAACTTTCTTCCTTAAGTGGTAGCCGAGGCAGAGTCTTTTGAATATTTTTACAGCTGAGGTAGACAGATTCTTAATGAGCAGGAGGATGAAAGGTTCTGGGGGTAGGCAGGAATGTGGAATTTGAAGTTACAAGCAGAATTGAGGGGCCAAATGGCCTCCTTCTACTTCTAATTCATTCATTCGTAATGCTCCATATGATGTCCACCATCACTCCTAAGTCTGAATGGGTAGTTAATTGGCATTCCCTCGAGTCCAAACTTTATTATTAGACTCTACATGCAATTTTCCTTAAGTTTAATTTCCTTTCCTTGCAGGGAAGATCACCAACCCTGCTCCACCACCACCACCACCACTACCAACACCTATCTAACAGCTGAGATTGAGAAGACTACACATGAGATTGTAGCCCTTACCACATATTAGGATCATTAGGTACAACAGCATCCTAATGACACCATAGCACCACCTTCAAGCTTGTACATTTTCTAGACACCCCAATATAATCTCTAGCCACCCAAACATCCCATTGTTGCAGAATTATTGACTTCAGCGATTCACAAAGTCTGGATAAGCTAAAAAGGAAGAATATTTTGTCATCCATCTTAAGTGGGTTACTTTAATTAATTCAGTAGTTGATGTATCGCGGCCAAGAGTTGGATGCTCCTGTAAAAGATGCTTTGAGGGCTTCAGCTGGAGGAGTCAGTTCAGATTACCTCACACACCAGCTCTTAACCCTTGCACAGTTAACAGACTGACAAGTAATTAAAAGGAACAATTTTCACTCATCAACCCTTTGGAAATTAGTCAGATGCCATCTGCTCAATCATATGGCCTCTATGCAACTTTACTGCTTGTTCAGAACCCACTGAATAAAATGCCAGCAAAAGGATTATTATTTTGTAATTTTTAATTATGTAAACCAAATGTCTGGATCACCAGAAGGATAGCAGTGCCATTTCCATCTCTGCACCCAGGGTGCACTATATTGCAGGAAATCAAACAAAGGCAGGCCTCCTTTTGTTTAAAAATTGCTTTCCTTTAGCGTTGATATTGCATTGTTAAAATTTTATACCTTTATTTGTAATTTTGAATTTAGTTGTCATCCAACTTTACTAGGTGGGTGTCAAATTCAAAAGCAGACCGCCAGAAATAAAATTAACCATCAGGAGACTTCCTTTGTTGCTGATTAAAGTCATTGCCTCAGGTGGACAGTTTTAACAAGGACATAAGGAGAAGGCAGAATGGAGAAAGGCCCTTGTCCCAGTGAGTTAATCCGTCCAGGACACCAACGTACCCAGCTCAATATGCAGAGACATTGTCAACTCCCTTGATGTCTTTGATTCCGTTTGGAAGGCTGACCAATCACTCCATACATTTTGCATGCTTTAAATAGAGGTGATTTCTTTCCCCCTCGGGGTCATTAAAGTAAGACAATCAATAAGGAACCCAAAAAAGAAATCAGGACAAACTTCATAATGAAAGAGCAGTGAGAATGTGGAATTTGCTACCAAATGAACTGATGGAGGCAAGTAATATAGATGTGGTTGAAGGAAGCTCAATGGGCACATGAGGGCCCACTGGCACTTCCCAACAGGCAAACTGGCACCACCCAAGGTTCACATTGGCACTGTCTACTGGGTATCTGGCAGTGCCAGGGGACAGGACCAGAGCGGGGCAGGACGAGAGGGGGTGACCTACTGCCACTCTATACTAGAATCCCTGGCACTCAGGGCTGGGGGGATAGGAGTGGGGACAAAGGAGCTGGCCCAGGGAGGCCAACAATGGAGAGTTGCAGGGCTGGCCAGCAATCGGGCTAGCCAATGATTAGAAGGCTGGCGGCAATGCAGGGCCACTGCGCATATGCCGATCTCTACACTAGCAAATTGGCACATGTGCAGTGACCCACTCAGCACAACGTTGCCAGCCTCTCGTGTGGGAAGAGGCCCAGCCCCCTACTTTCCAGACTGAATCCAGCTGAGGCACTCTGCAATGCTCAGAATGTCCAAGATTCATTCTGGAAATCACACTAAACAAAAAAGCAGGGTTTACTCCTATTTTCCCACACACTGGGGACTTAGAATTTTTTGGGAGAATCCTGGCCACTGACTTTGATGCATCTATCCTGCCAATGAATTTGCAGGATCTTGCAGAAACAACATTGGTAGTACTTCTCAAGGTTTTGAGAAATAAATATATTTCTTTATTTATAGAAACATTTTTCCAAATAGTTTACATACGAGAGGCCAATAATGCTGCAGTAATTCACTACTGTTGAGGCCTGAAACATGCTGAGTGTCACAACAGTTCATATTGGAAGTTTCAAGGCGATTAACAGTATTGTCTATGCACATTAGCTACCTACAAAGATGCATCAAGGACCCAGTTTTGCTAGATTAAAGCAGCTCTGAATAATACTATAGCTTTGAAAGGCTGAATTTTTGTATTAATAAACCTCAGGACATCCCCTAAAGTACTTAACAGTTAACAAAGGATTTCTGAAATGTAATTGCTGGGGGCAATGTTAGATTCATGACGGCCAATTAGCATACGCTAAGCTCTCATTCCCTTCCAACAAAATACATTTCAGGTTCACAATTTAGGATTTGTTTAAAGAATAAATAATAGCTATGACTGTGTAGAAATCTGCTAATCTTCTTCAAAATATTACAATGAGATCTTTGGTCCATCTAATGGGGCAAGAGGGCATCTCGATTTAATATCCTAATCAAAACGTGATACCATCATCAATACACCACCATGATCATCTCCACTCAAAGATCTTCTACATTTATTGATTCTGAGTCATTGATTCTGAGTCTTCAAAAATGGCTAAAAATGAGGCGCTCCATTTTCTCAGTAATGTGGCCCATGGCCATCTGGTGACAGATCTGAGATTCAGCGTTGTTCTTTCTCCAATAGGAGATAAGGGGATACAATTAAGTCAGCAGGATCCACAGATTAAAGTGAAAGAGCCCCATTAATATATGTTTTTTTTCCCCTCTCTGTCTGGCTCTACTTGACAAATGCCTATAGCGACATGACTGAAATCATTGAGTGGCAAATCACTTCCCAAAACTTCAGGGTCCTGTACGTTGCTGCAGGGAATTTTCAGAACCTCTGCTAGACAGTGGTATGTCTTGTATCAAGCTAACTCAATCATTCTTCAAGCCGTCATTGTTCTGTGCATCTGTGGTTACTGAGAAAACCTGCTAAAGCCACAGAATGAGTCCCTCTTCTAAAGAGAAGTCCTGTACATCCATTTGGGATTAGTTACTTAATAACAAAGTCGAACAAAGAGGTAGCTTCTCTGCACTGAAGTGATGAAAAGTACATGAAATGTTCAGCAACTACAGGAAACATCAAAGAAGCCCTTCAAAGAAGAAACAAGTTTGCAATAATTATAGAAGTTTAAATAGTGAATGCTGTGCTTTCATTCTGTTGCTGAATTTTAAACTCATCTCTTAAGTGGATGGTTTAGCAACTTTAAATAGCAAATTTAACTTTAAATAAATCTCCTGTGAGGAGGACCTCAATAAAAACATAATTGATACATGGAAGTTGTAGCAGCTTATAATTCTCATGCAGCCTTTCCAAACCCACTTCAGGGTGAGAGGCTGAGGATAATTGGACCAGAATATGCAAGCACAATTCAGTCCCCCATTTTAAAGTGATAACATATTGTCCTTATAATTACATTTCCATTCTGAATCCTTGTGTCTACAATTTATAATGGGAACTAGCTATGTAAACTTACCACCGAATGTCAGTGATTTCCATTAAAAATATGCATACAGACAAACAGATATATATATACACACACACACACACACACTCACATACACACATATGTATGCACATGTAGAACAACAGTGGCAAGCACACATACAGAGAAAAGCATTGGAGAATTGATTCTGAGGCCCTGGTTTTACCAGCCTGGTACCCTGAAATTGAGGTACATGTGGCTCGCAGAATGGCATTCCCTGTTGGCCTTGGGTAAGATCTTATGAGCCTCAAGCAGCAGTGCTGGTAAAATCAGAGCCTAAATGTCTAGCTAGCCTAAAAATGGCAGAAATCCTGATTTTTTTTTTGACTGAGTTTAGTCATTCAAAATATGGGTGAAACTATTTCCAACTGCTGCAGGCAGTGGGCTGGACCTATTTCACCATGTGGAGATACCGGCGTTGGACTGGAGTAAAAACAGAAAGAAGTCTCACAACACCAGCTTAAGGTCCAACAGGTTTATTATTAGCAAGTGCTACAAGCTTTCAGAACATGCTGTTCCTTCATCAGGTGAGTGGGATTTCTGATCACAAACACGGCACAAAGACATGAACTCAATTTACATGAATAATGATTGGAAGGTGAGTCTTTACAGCTAATCAAGTCTTAAAGGTAGAGACAGCATTAAGCACAGGTTAAAAGGTTGCGTATTGTTTCCAAACAGAAAAGTTAGTGAGATTTTGCAAGTCCAGGCAAGTTGTGGGGGTTACAGATAGTGTGACATGAACCCAAGGTCCCAGTAGAGGCTGTCCTTATGTGTGCGGAACTTAGCTTTCAGTCTCTACTCAGCGACTCTGTGCGATCGTGTGTCATGAAGGCTGCTTTGAAGAACGCTTACTCGAAGATCAAAGGTTGAATGACCATGACCACTGAAGTGTTCCCCAACAGGAAGAGAACAGTCTTGCCTGGTGATTGTCGAGAGGCGTTCATTCATCTGTGTCATAGCGTTCTGCATGGTCTCCCCAATGTACCAAGCCTCGGGACATCCTTTTCTGCAGCGTATCAGGTAGACAATGTTGGCTGAGTTGCAAGAGTACGTACCATGTACCTGGTGGATGATGTTCTCAGTGAGATGACGGACACCCGTGTCGATGATCCAGCACATCGTACAGAGGTTGCCATGGCAGGATTGTGTCGCGTCACGGTCATTGTTCTCCTGAAGGCTGGGTAGTTTGCTGCGGACAATGGTCTGTTTGAGATTGTGTGGTTGTTGAAGGCAAGGAAACGGAGTGGTAGGGATGGCACTGGTGAGATGTTCATCTTCATCAATGACACGTTGAAGGCTCCAGAGAAGACATTGTAGCTTCTCCGCCTTTCGGAAGTATTTGATGACAAAGGATATTCTGTCCACTGTATCCCATGTTTGTCTAACGAGGAGATTGGTGCAGTTTTTGGCTATGGCACATTGGAACTGTCGATCGATGAGTCAAGTGTCATATCTTGTTCTTATGACGGCAACTTGCAGCGTCTGGAGGTGTCTGTTGCAATCCTCCTCATTTGAGCAGATCCTGTGTATACAGAGGGCTTGTCCGTACAGGATGGCTTCTTTAATGTGTTTAGGGTGGAAGTTGGAGAAGCAGAGCATTGAGAGTTTATCTGTGGGCTTGCAATACAGTGAACTGCTAAAGTGACCATCCTTAATGGAGATGTGTGTGTCAAAGAATGCAACTGATTTCAGAGAGTAGTCTGATGCTGGATGAAACTTGTTGATGTCATCATACAGTTGTTTCAGTGATTGTCCACCATGAGTCCAAAGAAAGAAAATGTCATTGATGTGTCTGGTGTACAGCATCAATTGAAGATCCTGTGCGATGAAAAGGTTTTATTCGAACCTGTGCATGAAGATGCTGGCATACTGAGGTGCGAATTTGCTCCCATGGTATTCCGTGTGTCTAGATGAAGAACTGGTTGTTGAAGGTGAAGACACTGTGGTCCAGGATGAAGCGAATGAGTTGTAAAATTCCATCTGGAAACTGGCAGTTATCAGCATTGAGTGATTGTAGTGATTGAGCAGTTGTAGCAATGCCATCATCATAGAAGATGCTGGTGTAGCGTGCCAAGATATCCATTGTGACGAGGAGTGCTCCTGGTTCAACCGCTCAATGTGTGCTGAGTTTCTGTAGGAAGTCCATAGTGTCACGACAAATGCTGGGGGTTCTTGTACAATGGGTTTCAGGATGCCCTTGACATAGCCAGAGAGGTTCTCGCACAGGGTCCCACTGCCCGATATGATGATTCAACTGGGTGTGTTTGCTTTGTGTATTTTCAGGAGGCAGTAGACATCTCCAACGTGGGGAGTATGTAGGATGAGAGCACAAAGGGTACTCTGAAGATCCGGATCAAGGTTGTGATTAGAGTGTTAAGTTGTGGGGTCTATTCTTTGGTTGGATCTGCAGGTAACTGTCTGTAGTGTCCATGTCATTCAGTTGTCGAAACGCTTCTTTGCAGTAATCCGTTCTGTTCAGTATGACAATGGCCCCTCCTTTGCTGGTTTGATGACAATGTTACAGTCGGTCTTGAGAGTGCGGATGGTGTTGCGTTGTGTTCTGGGCTGTCTTGCGAGTGCAATTAATGAACCTGGTGTTAATACACCTTCTGATGGCTTGGACACACGTCAAGTCGAGAGCAGCAGCCTTCCGGAGGTTGAAAGTTGCTGCAAACAGCAGTGTGATGATGATCAAATGATGTGTTTTAGTGACACTAGTTATAGAAGAGTACTGACCAAAACACCGGGAATAACCTTATTCTTCAGTGAGATCTTTTATATCCACCCGTGAGTACAGATGAATTCCCCTGTCAAACTAGACATCCAGAAGATGTGCCTGCTGTTGCTCATCTCAGAGTTGCCAGTTACTAGTGGAGTCCCATCAGATTACTCAGTTCAATCAAGCCCGTCATATGGCAGTATTATAAACCCGGCATTTTATAATCTGTCAAAATATCTCGAAAGGTCAGTGATACATGCTGAATGAACAATGTAAAGGAAACACAGCTTGGGACAGGAGGTGAATAATTTACTGATATTCTGATATATTGTGACATTTATCTGCCATGCCTCTCTTTAGAGTACCTTTGCCTCTAATCAGAAAGTTGTATGTTCAGGTTTCAATCCAGAGACGTGAACACAATACTCCTTGGATAGTATTAAGGGAATGCTGCACTGTCAGAAGCACTGGGTGGGATTTTTCCTGCCACGCCTACCCCAAAACCCAAGGTCAGTGGTTTGCCCCCCCCGCCACTATCATTCCTATGGCGAGGGGAATGGGAAAATTCCCCCCACCGTCTTTCACGTAAGACTTTAAACCAAGGCCTCGCCTGTCCCCTCAGGTGGATGTGCAAGATTCTATTTAAAGAGTTGATGGGGCAGGGATGGGATGGCAGGTGGAAGCATCCCTTGTGTCCAGGATATTTCTGCCTTGGTCAGCATCAGAAAGCCAAATTATCTGATCATTATCACAGTTTGTGGGAAGTTGTTTTGTGCAAATTAGCTGCTCTGTTGCATTCCCACACTTAGTAAATACTTCATTGTCTCAAAATGCTTTACAGTCATTCAGTGGTTATGAAAAGCACTATATGAAGGCAAGTCTTTCTTTCCTTCACACTTAAATGTTTCAAATTAAATGTCAGCTGTGTTTGGGCAATGCTAGTGTTTGCTGAGGGAAGCTAAAGGTGGCACCAGTTGAGATTTATAATATTGCCATTGAAACTCTATCACATTCTGAGGGACTTTGGCAGCCCATAATACCTCTTTTTTTCCAACCAAGAGCCATGATTTTGCAGAAATCTAAAATCAATCTATCCACTTGAATAACATACAGAGCTTCGTGGATAACATTTACTTTTTGTAAATGATACAATTCCAGTACACATTCTTCTCACATCATTCTATAATATTGCTGCCATACCTGCTTGACATAGTAAATATATTAAATAATATACTTCGCAATTTGTTCCTCCAATTCCACCTCTAAAGGATGTGGCCCTGATTTCTCCAAATTAACACCCACCTGGGGCCTATTAGGATTTATCATGCTCCCTACTACTGCCCCTTTCCAATTCAACTCTTGTACCTCTCCTAATATTTAGCTCCTTAAATGCAAATGAAACTGTGTTAAAGGGCTAAACCCCAAAGTGAGTCTGCTCCTCTCTCCATTCTGTCACCTCTCAGCACTCGATCCTACATAGCTATCATTCCCCTGATAACCTCTGAATTCCATTCAGGAAATCATATGGTCACTTAAATTCGAGGAAGTGTTGACTGTATTTTGAGAAGAAACAGCCACTAATTACAACATAGGTGTACCAAGAGCTAAACAGAATCAAGAAAGGTATTTCAGTTCAGGAGACAGGGAGACCAGGCAGATGGAGTTAAGTCCATGATCACATTAAATGGCGGAACAGGCTCAAGAGGCTGTATGGTACATTCCTGCTCCTATTTCTTACATTCTGATATCCCTACAAATGAACCCTCTACAAATGGTTTCAAATGATAATACTGCCAGTAGTTCTGCAGTGAAGCAATTCCTCCAGAGTGCAACCTTGTACACTACCTCCCAATGGCACTTTCTCCTCCCCATTATTCCCAGATCTGCAGCTTGGCAGCCAAACTCCACAGCTGTGCTCCAAAACAGAGGCTGCCCTTGAACAATGACAGGAAAACAGCCAGTATTGGTTCAAATTTCAGGACATGCAAAATAGGAATAAGGTCAATTGTGGCAGGGTCAACCCTGCCTTTTGGGAATAACATAGGTAAGGATGCCAGGCTCAGTCATGGTCAACAGCAGCGGAACCAATGAATTTTTGGTGGTGCTGACAGCAAGCTAAACCATGAGGGTCAACAGCTGCTTTCAGAGAGAGGACCTATTCAGAAAAGGAATTGTGTTCCCTTGAAGTATACAACAGGAAGGCAAAGGAAACTATCTAATTTTCTTTCTTTTCCCCACATATATTGGCTCATTAAAATTGAAAATGGGAGGCTGTTATGAGCAACTGAAGAGGGACATTATGGAACTGAGTCATGGAGAAACAAGCAGAGTTCTGGTCCTTGGGCAGGCCATCACTACAATCAGGAGTGAAAGATGGGTGAAGTAAGGAGACACCAACAAGTCTATTGGCGAATAAATCAGAACAAGGCATGAAGAACAGCAATTTGGTGAGGTAACAAAGCTGCCGAGTTGCTGTGGCCTCTTCCGGTTTTAAATTAAACAAAATATAAACTATAGTTGGCCTAAACCTGTGGATAGTGAATATATAGCATCGTGGACAATGCTTCATCCTGAGCCATGCCACATGATACCAACAGCAGCTGAGTGGTTTTATTTATCTTGAAGTGCTCCCAAAATGTTCCTTTCATTCTGCCTCTGCCGGCTGCCTCAAGCGCATTCTGCCCCTTATCACACCACAGTATTGAAAGCTAGCTGGCCATTAATATTCATCATAGAATTACCACCTCTCTTCAATCACCCTGTTTCCCTTCTGCATGCAAGAATTCCCATTAAATTCAGGAAGAAACAAGCTGCTAATGAGCAGCGTTTTCAATTAACAATTATTGGTGAAGTTATGCAGTTGCAGATTTATTTCCCTTTGGGCGAGTGGGAAATAAGCCTTGAGCACCCTCTCACTCAGCACACTTGTACTGTCTGTATTAAGATTGCCCTGCAATGTGCCCACTCTGTGTCCCCTTCTCATTTTTGAATAGCTATCACGATTCCCCTCTGAGGCGATACAACAAACCAAAAAAATGAAGGTCATTCGAAAAGTTGGAATTAATTCATTGAGGCTCCTATTAACATCTGGTGCTGGATTGGTAACAAACTGTTTCTCTTCTCTCGTGAATGATGCCTTTCAGCTTAAAAATGCAGAATTTGTGCCTTCTACTATTCTGAGGGGTGAGCGTGCGATGGCACATTAACATGCACGAAACGGCACCACACTCTCAAGCCCTAAGTAATGGAATTCCATAGCAACTGAAAATAGACGAGAATGTATTCTGTGCATTTTGTCTCCAAACAGCAGGCTGATTTTTTTCATTTGATACTCTGTGGTGCCAGCCCATTATCAATTTCCAATGCAGAAAAAAAGAAATATAATTAATTTCATGCAAATAAACAAGAAGGTGAGAGTTGATGGTACTTCTTATTCCCACATCAGTTCACTGCTTATGAAAAGAATCTTATTTTAATTTGAAGCCCTTGTGAGATGTTACTGTGGAAAACTTGTTAAGAGGGCGCAAGATTATAAAAGATGTAAACTAGGCCTCTTTGTTCTGCTCAGCCACGTCAATTTTTAGTTTCAGTCAAATGTAAGAGAATTCTGTCTCGGATTTGCTGATGTTATTCACCATATGAGGCATAATTAGACACTAAATGTATGATGCAAGTGTTATTATTATTTATAAATTGTATTTGACAGTTTGCATAGATTCTAAATGGCAGCAGGGATGGGTTAGCAGAGATGCTCCAATCTGCACATCTTGCATCACCTCTGGCATTAGGGTTTTCTATTTTGTTTTACATTGCTTCAACACATGCCTAAAATTGGCAAAGTATTCCCCTGCACAGATTAGCCATAGTCACATGAACTTTTAACACTATTAGTTAGCAATCCTGACTCTTTTAGGGAATCGCAAAATAAGGATATTAAAGGAAACCATTGCTGCGGAGAGTGTTGAGTGATATGACAGCATTGGCGATAGGATTGTCAACTCTGGTTGGATGTATTCCTGGAAGGTTTCTTCAAATGACCTTTCACCTCTGGTCAAATAGCCTCTTTTCAATAATTTTACAGAGAAGAGAAACAATTTCTAACCAAACCAGCACAGATATTAATAGCAGCCTCGATCAATGAATTCACCTCGAATCTATACAGTTATAATTTTAAAAATATGCTTTCAAAGGATGGGTGTATCCTGCATTTGTCGCTCATTTCTAATTGCTCTTTGTGAGGGTGATCCATGCCTTTTGAAAAATAATCATTTTTGAACAAGAAGTGCAATCTTGATGGCCTCTTTATTTTCATGCAATTCCATCTTGCTCTTAATTGTTAGTCATAGCTCAACTGATTGCACTGTCACCTCAGGGTCAAAAGGTTGAGAGTTCACATGCTCACTCCAGGTGTTTCAGTGCAGCATCTCAGTTGATATAACAGGGTACTGAGGGAGTGCTGCACTGTCAAAGGCATCATCTTTCAGTTGAAACGTTAAACTGAGATCTCATTCACTTTCTTGGGTGGAAGAGTAGATCCCATGGCACATGTTGATGAGCATACAAAGTATACATTAGGAGCAGGGGTAGTCCACTTGCCCCTTCAGCCTGCTCCACCATTCAATAAGATTATGGCTGATCTGAATATAACTCCAACCCCACATTCTTGCCTGCCCCCAATAACCTTTCACCCCCTTGTTGATCAAAAATCTATCTAGCTGAGCCTCAAAAATATTCAAAACCTCTGAACAGAGTTCCAGAGACTCATGACCAATGAGAGAAAAAAATTCTCCTCATCTCTGTCTTAAATATGTGACGCCTTATTTTTAAACTGTGACCACTAGTTCTAGATTCTCCAACAAGAGGATACACCCTCTCCACCTCTACCCTGTAACCTTCAAGGTCTTAACAATTTCAATCAAGTTGCCTCTTGATTTTCTGAACTCTGGTGATACAAACCTAACCTCTCCAATCTTTTCTCATAAGATAACCCATCCAAACCTTCTCTGAACTGCTTCTAATGCATTTACATCTTCCCTTAAACAAGGAGACCAATTCTGTACATAATATTCCAGATATGGTCTCATGAATGCCCCATAAACTGAAGCATAACCTCCCTACTTTTGTGATAAGCGATAACATCCCTTTAGCTTTCCCAATTACTTGCTATGTCTGCAAGCAAGCTTTGGTGACACATGCACCAGGATATCCAGATCTCTCTGTGCAAGTAGGGTGTCCTGGTCAATATTTATCCTTCAACCAACACTAACATCAGATTATCTGGTCACCATCAATTTTCCGTATGTATGGAAGCAATTTGGCTGTCACATTTCCTTCATGATAGCAGCGAAGACACTTCAGAATACTTCATTGGCTGCAAAGTGTGTGGATTGTCCTGGGCTTATGAAAGGTAGTAAAATGCAAGACTTTTATGAATTACTATTTCCGTAGTCAAGCAAGCATTTCCTTGAGTAGAATTTGCTCTGTGAAATAATGTCTGAGGGATGATGATAGGTCTGCAAATTGTTTTCAAATCGCTCCTGAATTTTGTTTCTGCACTATCACCGAATGCCACTATCACTAGCAGTCACTTTTAGCATGCGGTGAAGTGGCACATATTTCCTCCATGGTCATCAGCCTGTTAAAGGCTCATCACATCAGGGCTCATGTCAGGAAGGTTGCTGTCCGGCTGAAGTATGATAGTGAGTCCACGAACAGGCAGCTAGCACTCAATTCAGTACCGCAGGTCAGCGTCATTCCTGAATCTGATTCCCAAAAGCTCTGAAGCAATTAAAAAAAATACTCAGTTATCAGCCAGAACCTGCTAAGTTCTGACTGTGACTGAGGGCCTTAAATTGCTTTGTAAATTGCTTAAGCTCAGCATTCAGAGCTGGGAAAAATGTTGATTCCTACTCCGACAGCAGGACCTGTTCACACTGGCGGATAACTATATTTGTGAACAAAACAGTTCTGTTCAGTGAGACAATAGCAGTCAACTGTACAGAGAAAGAGCTACAAGACACATATCTCTATCCAACTACAGGAACAAAATAACATTTTCACAATGGATGAGGTTTTATAAGTAAAATATTGCCACCCTTTGCAAATAATCTCTTGGAGTTCTGGAGACTTATCCCCTGTGGTGTAATAAACGGCTAGTCTGGAACACAGTTATAATGCTAGGAAAGTCTGACCCTTTAAAGATATTAGTTAGGTACTCCTTACATATAAATCAAGTCAAGTCACAGATCTTAGAGCTGCTGAATCTTTCTTTGTACTTGTGGCTCCTTGACTTGGAGATGAGTGATAATGGGAGGACCAGGTTAACTCAAAGTCAGAAAAAAAAATTGGAAATGGCTAACCCTTTTACTCATTTGTACAGTCACGTAAGAATGTTTTGTTTTAATTTGTTGCTCTTTTCCATAGATCACAGTGGAGGTATCTTGACATTTCTATCTAAACTAGCAGAGCTCCTATGAGGTGCATTTTCCAAAAGAATTAGATTTTAGGCAGCATTGGAGAAAGAGGAGAAAGGTAGAATTCCAGAGCTTAGGGTCAAGGTTGCTAAAGGATCATTAATGGTGAACCAAAGAAATGATGAATATACAAGAGGCCAAAATTGGTTGAAATCAGATACTTTGTAGGCTCGTAGGACTGGTGGAAGTAGAGGTAGAGAGTGAAATTTGATTCCCCCTTGATGAGAGGTGGGGGTAGCATTGAATTGGGAGGCAAGGCTGGGGCTAAAGGGCTTGTCACCTTCCTCACTCCCCCTAATAAATTCAGGAGCAGGGATGTTTGAGAACAGCCTTTTCACATGGAAGCTAAGTGAGGCCATTAAGTGACCAATTAGTGGCCAAGAAACTTATTCTGTTGCTACTGGTATTGCACAAGCTGCAGGGAGGACATGATCCAAATGAGTCAGAGTTAAAGCTAGCGGCCTCTTGTGGACATATATGGGGACTTGCCCTTCTTGCCCACAGCAGGGTGCACCCTGTGATCTCCCCAGCAGCAAGGGTTCCTTTGCCTTCTCCTCCATTCTACTCTATAAAAGGATCTCCACCTACCTCCTCCGCCAACACCACAACCACCCCCCCCCAACAGGGTCTACCCAGTTAGCCCACTGGCCCCAGCAACCCTGAGCAACTGAACTGTGCTCCAGCTAATGCAGTCCCAACAGTGGTCACCTCTCCCAGTGGCAATGCTGGAACTGAAAAGCTGTCTGCCCTTTGATTGGCCGATATCTCTTGGAAGCGAAATCTTCACCTTTAAGACCATAAAAGCAACAATGGCAGACAATTTGCCCCTTGATTGCCATTTAATCCAGTTAGTCTTTCCGAAAGTGACCATAGCAGGGTTTTTCCTGTCCTCCCAGCTGGTGGACAGCATGATCAGTGTGACCATTCAATTAAATCCAGAAAGTGATGAAGATGTGAAGGAATGTGAAAATAAGAATCAGGAAGTGAGGACTTGCATGTGAGATGAAGTGTAAAAGAATTAGATCAAATAATGTAATAGAAATCTCTCCACTTACTCGGATGAGTGCAGTTCCAACAACACTCAAGAAGTTCGGCACCATCCAGGAAAAAGCAGCCTGCTTAATTGCTATCCCTTCCACAAACATTCCTTCCCTCCACTACCAACGAACAGATCATGTGGTGAAACATCTTGGGATGTTTGTATCATCTACAAGATGCATGCAGAAACTCACCAAGACTCCTTGGACAGCACCTTCCAAACCCACACCACTACCATCTAGAAGGATAAGAGCAGCAGATGCCTGGGAATACCACTACCTGGAGGTTCCCCTCCAAGTCACTCACCATCTTGACTTGGAAATATAGCTCTGTTCCTTCACTGTCACTGGGTCAAAATCCTGGAACTTCCTCCCTAGCAGCATAGTGGCTGTACATGAACCTCAGATGTAGAGATGCCGGTGTTGGACTGGGGTAAACACAGTAAGAAGTCTGACAACACAGGTTTAGATCCAACCAATTTATTTGATAGTAAACTCTCAGAGACCAGAACACCTCATTCACCTGACGAACAGCAGAGCCTCGAAAGCTTGTGAGTTTACTATCAAATAAATCAGTTGGATCTAAACCTGGTGTTGTCAGACTTCTTACTGCATGAACCTCAGGGCAAAAGTGGTTCATGAAGGCTCCTCACCACCATCTCTAAAGGGAAACAAGGAATGGGCAATAATTACTGGCTTGACCAGCAACACCCACATCCCATAAGTGAATTTTAAAAAGGAGAAACTTGTTTTATGCAAAGGATTTTGTAGCTTTAGATTGTACTACTGGAATTAGTAATTGAAGTCACTGCACTTTACTGCATTCTGAGACCAAGACAGTTTTTTTTTAAGTGGAGAATTCTACTTGTTTGAATAAAGTAGCTTGAGTTACCTAACATTCTAGAATCAAACATAGCAAAATGAGGAAGTAAAGATCAACCAGAAAGAAAAACGATAAAAATATCTTACAGGGCAGGCACAGTGCAATGGTATTTTTAATCAGAGTTGACACTTGAAATGGAATCTAAATGCATCACAAGACAGGGATCTTTATACTCACTAAATCACGTAAAGCAAGGCAAGCTGTGAAGTAACACAGCGTGCAAATGCCCTTCAGCCAACTCTCCATTAATGGTAAATGGCACTGAAGGTCAGGGAATCTAATTGGCCAGTAATGAGGCCATTCTGCATTGTGTTCTAATACAGAGAGCATTTTTACATAATAGGCAATGACAGGTCAGCACAATGACACCAAGGATTTCCCGAGGGGCCTACCTGGGGTGTGAAACAGCACCAGTGCATTCAGCACGAAAATCAATGAATGGTAGGAATAGCCTAATTAATAGCAGGGTGGAAGGGCAGTTCACAATAATATTGCATGAGGCACTTCAAATGTTAGTTATAAAGGGAAAATGTTACATTGCCTTTTGTGAACTGGATACTACAGGTCTGACAAAATTCTAGGTTGCGTATGCTATTTTTGACACCACAACCGGAAAATGGACATTACTGCTTCATTTAGAATACACTTTCTCTAGGGAGAGAATGCTTTTTTCATGAGTGCACCTAGTTTTCAGGTGGCATTTAACTTTTCATCTCCCTCTGTACAGTTTTGCTTGGAGGAGACCCCATTCCAACCGTGCACTATGGGCTGCAGATATAACTTCTTGTCAGGGAGGATCAGGATATGACAATTTCACCTCAACAGAAAATTGGTGAGTGCTTCTGAGCTGACAACATATATTTCCACGTAAGTTGGGTGCACTTGACCCTGCAGCATAAATAATGACTCCTTCACTGATGACTGCCAAGATCTCTTTATAATTTGGATTGCAGAGGGGGTGGTCTATTGCTTGAAGCTATGCAGATAAAGCAGATGTTCCTCAGCTGAAATGAAAATCTTAGCTCATTTACCCATGCTGAACAAGAAACACTGTCTACCCATTACCCTAAAGAGTGTTTTGGGAAGTAAAAGGGAATTTTTAGCTTCAAATCCCAGTATATGATTTGAGCACCAGAACCAAAGTGATACTCCAGAGCAGAACTGAAGGAATGCTAGAGCAATGCTTTCCTTCAGATGAGCTATTAAACCAAGGAACTAGCTACCTGTACAGGGGAAGTATAGGATCCCACTGCACTATCTGAAAGAAGATCATGAGTTCTCACTAATGTCCTGGTTAACACTTGTCCCTCAAGCAGCATGAGAAAAAACAGATTAGATTGTCACTATCACATTGATTTTGCCACGTGGTTTTAACTTCCATGGTTTTGTTCATTGCAGCAATAACTGGAAGGGAAGAATTTTTGTGGTAAGATTCCAAGTCCAGGACAAGCAGGGAAATAAGAGAGTTTCTCACCCATTTTTTGAGTTCAAATCCAGAATTTTATGCACTTAGTGCAGGAAAAAATGGCCTATACCATTTCTTGTCTGTAGGGGAAGAGGCCAGGCTTAAATCACCAGCCAGCCTGCTGTAGCAGCAGAGGGTGCCATTACACATGTGCAGTACTTTGTGGCTACATATGCACAATAGCAACCACCAAAAGCCTGACAGGTCTGAGAGGGAACTGTCAGAGCTCTGCTGCTGCTGCAGCCTCCCACTCCAGCTACTGCAGGAGCCTGTGGCTGATTATGAGCGGCACTCCGCCCAGAATATCACTGCCACTCTCCCCCACCGCTGCCCACTCCCACTAACTTCACTGAATCATCTGTAAGGTGCATTAATTTTAAAAAACACCTAACTTATTTTTATGTCTGTATATAAGGAAAAGCTTGGATTTATGTTATGCTGCATTATGTTTCTCAGAAGTGTCCCAAAGTATTTCACACACAGCCAATTAGTCTTTCTCAAGCATAGTCACACTTTTTAATGCAAGCAAACAACTTCACACTTGCAGGATCAGTCTGTGCGCTCTGTTACAGCCACATGAGAAGGGATTAAAATTGACTGACTAATTTACCACTCCATGTTTGGCTGTAACAGGATTTTATTGTGAATTCACAAACGATGGGATTTGCTGATCCTGCAGAAGTCCCACTATGTACACTTTCATATTATAGAGAATTAATCATCAGGTTTTCTAAGTTTAAATCAAAGAACAATATAAATTTATTGATCTTACTTTCCAAATTAAAAAAATACGTAAATTATGACTCTTACTTATACATCACACATTATTTCCTGACCTTCACACACATACACACACTAATATAGATGCCAGAATACAAGGTTAGACTTAAACATGTTTTACAGTTTGTGAAGAAATAAACATTCAAGGAAATGTGAGGTTAACAATCTTTTTGCTGGTCTCGAGGTGGTGATTCTAAGTTGCGGCCATTTTGTTCACTTGTTTCCCTGAATTTTGCTGTATGGAGTTGAGTTCTACATTTTATCCCTGAAATATCTTGGTTTGTAGTAGAGTTCTCTTCTCAGGATGCTGATTCTGCAACATCCATGCACAATACTTTCATGAGACAGAAAGAGACATGGATCTTTGCAACTTTCAGTATATTCTTCTGATCTACTCTGCCTTGGTAAACAGTCTAAGGCTATAAATTGCAGAGAAATTTGACTATTACGTATGCTGTAGTCATTGTGCTGTAGAACAGGTAATTACATTTTGATGAATCATCTCAGAAACCTTTGAAAGGTAATAGTGTGAAAGTCAACGAGAGGTGGGGTCTTTCACATTCGTAGGGGACCTTGGTGGGGGTAAGGGGGGACTGGCTGGGGTGGGGGGGGGTGGGGGGGGTGGGAGTGCTTTTGAGAGTCTGTTTTTTATCTCCGGTTTGGTGGAATACAAATAATATATTCTATTTGCTGGCAGTTTCTCTATTGTCTTAAATGGGCTTGCAATTTTTTAAAATCCAGACAGAAAAAAAGCATTAGAAATTGTATCTTCTTTTAAAAAAAATGGGAATGGCTTATTCCCATTAGCCATAAACAGCTAATGGGAATAAGCAGGCCTCAGGCTGCCCAAGTTGTCAGTGTTAGCACCATTCGGGGTATCAAGAATGCTACCATCCTCCTGACTTGGAAGAGGATATAGGCAGAATTTCTCTGAGGCTAAAGTGCTGATAACTAAAGTGCACATAGTGGTCGTTGACAGCAGAGTCAACCATTCATGGCAGACCTGATATCTGAATTGAAGCCTCCTCCAAGATTGGCTAGCCAGCTTAGTTGTCTCCTTAACAACCATTCCACGTAATCCAAATTATAAAACAATCTCGACACTGTAAATGAAGAAGTCATTATTGAGTGCTCCACTCAAAAGGATCCATCAATTTAGTCTTGGTGTGAAGCTGCCTGCTGTGATAAGGAGTTGTCACTACTGCATGCACATCACTGAATGAACACCTGTGACAGGACAAGAACTCTTGCCAAGCAAAACAGCACAGGGAGAGGGGAAAGTTTGCTTGTTTGAATATAAAGTGCCTTTCCAGTAACCTGTGCATGGTTTCTTGCGTTCCACATTTTTGAAAATATATTGCCATTCCAAGGTGCTTTATAGTCAACTGAATCCTTTTTGAAGTGTCACTGTTATAATGGAGGAAGCCATTTATAATACATGCAGAAATTGGCTCCTTATAGATGGGGTGCTCCCAACCAGGTCAGGTGTCAGATGATCAAATGCACACAAAACTTGTGAACAGGTTTCTTTGACTGTTGCCAGTGTTATGATTTCCATGTGGGAACAATAAACTAAGATTAACAAATTTATGGAATCCCTGCCAAATGAAGAAATTACCAACAAACTTCACTTTTTTGTAACTTTTACTCCCTGCACAAATGTGTCAATAAGTAGCTACAAAGTTTCACAAAATACTGTTCATTATTTGTATAGGGAAAAGGTTCTATTCAGCAATAGCATTCACCTTTTGAGCTTCACAGGTATTATTATCATTAACAAGGCACACTTTTACAAAACCTCTCTCCCTCAGGTCATAACAGTCCTGAGGGTGTAGCTTTCCAGAGTTCATTTTCATCCAACCAACCAATAACAGCCCGGTCAAGATTTGGCCACTTCTTGGAAAAAACGCTGCTCTTTAGCGTCTCTGAACTATCCACACAGGTTTTAGACCATCTTAGCCAACTAGCACGTCACCAAGAACTGCTGTCTGATTTTCCGCCAAAAAGAAAATCTGAATTCTTCTCACAAAAATTTGATGCATTTCTCTATTAGCTTTCTCTTTGTGTCTACTCCAGTGCTCTTTCCATCTTCACTCTCTACCTTCTCTGCCTGCAACTCTGCTTTGTGTCTGCAGCTCTCTTAGTGTCTTTAAGCCGTCAGCCTTAAAGCTTCTATCTAAACTTCCTTCCTGTTGCTTCTGCATCCAGGTCACATGCATTTCTTATTATCCAAGAAAATTACAATTGATCCTTTTACAATTGATGCAAATCTTAAAAATCTTTATCAAGCATTCTTAAAGTAAAAATACTCTTTTGTACTGCTCTGAGTCAAAGGGCATCAGATCATGGAAGGAGAATGGAAAAGTAGTTGGGGGATAGAGTTTGGAGCAGGGATCAAAAATAACAGTTTCAGTCTCCTTGATATCTAATTGAAACAAATTTCTGTTCATCCAGCATTGGGAGTTAGATAAGCCATCTGATAAATTAGCAACAGTGGAGAAGTTGAGAACGGTGATGGTGAGGTAGAGCTGGATGTTGTCAGTAGGCAGATATAAAAACAAAGAACGTTAGGGATATTGATGATATTGCCACAAGGCAGCACGTGGATAAAAAATAGGAAGGGGACAACGGATAGATCCTTGGAGGAGATCAGAGATAATAGTATGGGAACAGTAAGAGAAATTATTGCAAGTGACTCTCTGGCAATAATTAGATAAGTAGAATGGAACTGGGTGAGCGCAGTCCCACGCAGCTGGACAAGAGTGAATCAACTTGGGAGGAGCAGGATATGGTTAACTGTGTCAAAAGCTGCTAAACAGGTTGGGAAATAGGAAGAGGGAAAGTTGACATTTGACGTCATCACATAGAATGTCATTTGTGACTTTGAGTAGAGCTAGTTCAGTCCTGTGGCAGAAGCAGAAGACTGAATGAAACAATTAAAACATAGTGGGGGATGTTTTCCCATCCCACCCACCACGGGAAGGCCACGCAATGGTCCGTTGATTTTCCAATCAAGACCGGAAAATCCCACCCATGGAGTTCATGAAGATGGGAACACATTGGGAAAGTGACCGTATGTTCAAGGGCTTTAGAGAAGAAAATAGGGGTTACCGAGGTGGTAATTAGCAAGGGCAGCGGGTCAAAGGTTGATTTTTTTTTTAAGGAAAAGATAATGATGACAGTTTTGAATGAGAATAGCTAACAACTGAAAAGAGAGCTAACCATTTAGAGTGTTGGCTAATATGGGTTCAGGAGGGGAAGCTGGGTCATCATCAGTTTAGTGGGAATGGGATTGAATGAATTTGAGATGTGTCTCGTAGACAAGGTGAGCTTAAAGATTGAGGGCAGATGGGAACAAAACTACACAAAGATGTCAGTAAGGCTGGGAGGAGCATCATTGGAAGTTTGGACTGATGGGTTAATGGAAAGGAGAGATCTAGCTGAAGCAGCTGATCGTATTGTCGCCACCTTAGTGATGAAGGGATTCACAACTCCTTGCACTTGTTTTGGAACTGAAGGTGGAGGGGATTGAGGAGTGTTGTTTAAGATTACAGTGTGCTGTGGAGAAAAGAAATTGGCAGTTTTCTTTGCATTCCAGCATGATTCTGGAAATAGCGAGTTGTTTCAGCAGATGAAAGTAGAGTCTGACAGTGTTTTCAGTGGTCCAGCCAGAACTGGCATTAAGTAGCTAAACCAGTTGTCTGCAACATCTTTTCAAAACTTAAAATTATGGGAGCAGACGTGAAAATCTTAGCAGGGGATAGGTCGAGACAGATAATGGTTTTATCAAGTGCTAGGCAATCAAAGGTGAAAGTTGCACACATCAACAACTGCAGAAATATTGCAGGGAATGGCGAACCAAAGGCTAGATAGATGGATCTTGTAAGTTTATTGGTGGATAGTTTTTCCTCCTGGGGATGGATACAAAAGGGGGTAGTGTTGGGGCACAGAAGGGTGAAGTGATCAGAGATGGCTTAGCTGTTGTCGATATAATCGAACCAGCAAAACGTGAAATGGCAAAGATGGATGTGAATGTGGGTTGGGGAGCTCACATGGAGGGAGGGAAAGATTTCAGGATGATAAGACGGCAATAATTCAGGGGAGAGAATGTGTTGAAATCAGATGGAGGTCGAAATCACCAAGAATGAGAAATTTTTAACCACAGAGGCTGAGTGAGGATAACTCAGTGAAGGTGCTAAGATGATGAGTGCTGACAGCAAACCTTTTTAACCACTTTCTGTAGTGTCTGGGAAGTTCAATTAATAACTGGGCAAATCTTTGTATCATTGTATGTTGAAGAGGGGAGGAGGCAAAGGGGCTGATGTGCAGTGTTCTTGATCTTTAAAGGAAAAAAGACTTGCATTTATTCAGTACTTTTCAGACCTCAGAACATCCCAGTGTTTTATAGCCAATGAAATATTTCTAAACTGTCAGCACTGTTGTAATGTAGGAAATATGGCAGCAAATTTGCACAAAGCAAGATCTCACAAACACAGAAGCATTGTATTCATCTGAAGTACAATACAATCTACTTGCATTGTCATAAAGTTTTTACTTGGTTTGCTTTCATCAATACTTATCAGTAATATTTTTAATTAATGTCACAGAGAATTTGTCCTTCATCATAAATTCAAACCTTTACTGAGCCTCAAGCACCTTATTTACTATGGCAACTAACATATTTTTGATAATATATGAACATACTAGATTAGGTGTTTAATGTTCATCATCTATTTAATTTTTAATCGCTGCTACACGTAATGTAATCACTTTCAAATGGAACTAATTAAACTGAAATTTTCCAATGAGACACATTCTTTTGGTTTTCGTTAAGGATTTCCTTTTTGTGTCGGTTCTCTAAATCTTTCAGCAGTTTCCAACACATTAGCAGTGATGATTACATTCCACGGTTTATTAATTAACTTTTCCAGCAGGGCATAAATTAAATCATCTCACAAGAAGTCAGTCATTTTATTCTTCATTAGGGTGACTTCAAAAATTCCAATGTTGAATCCCACATGAAACTCATTCGGTTTTTTAGGACTTAGTGGGAAATTCCTTTCTCTCCAATGAAGTTAGAAGACACTGATCAACCATATAACTGCCATAAAATGCCTACACTCTACTTTCATTAAATCAGTCACATCTGAATGAATACTTGAAGTCAAATAAAGGGTGACTGACTCATGACTTGGCTTCAACCAGAATTTAGCAATACCGATATGCGATATGATGCCTTTAACATAATCAAACAGCTCAAGGTGTTTCACAGTATGGTCATCAAACAGAACCAACTGAAAAGACATGAGGTCAGATGGCCAAATGTTTAGCCAAATAGTAAGGAGAATTTTAAAAAGAGGAGAGAGGTGCAGAAAGATTTAGACAGGAAATTCCAGAGCTTAGAATCTAATCAATCTAAGATCAGATTGAAGTTTAGAAATTATTTTTCTATTCTCTTCCACAGTCAAGCAAGTGCACACAAATTCTTCATAAATAGCATTTAATAAGTTGGACAAGTAAAAATGGGCCTTCTCCCTAATCTTTTTGCCCTTGTTCATTAATCCATTTGTTCAACGGTATGAAGATTGGATGAATAGCGCATGGGCAATTTTTATTAATGTCAACTTTTTCCACCAAAATTAGAAAGGAATATCGAGCCCTAAATGGCCAATGACACAAGTGGGTTAAGCTTGCATCTCACTCTAGATATTAATCACATCATATGGATGACAGGGACTTAATCCATTTATAAAATGCACTATTGCTTTTCATCTGACAAAGTGAGTTCTCATAGGCATTTTGGAGTTTTGCAACCCAAGAAAATCAGATGGAGCTGCACTTAAAAGTTATTTTGTCACTGCAACACAAGCCCATTGAAAGCAACTCTATGGAGAAATAATATCGAAATGATACTCAATGTGCACTTAGACTCTTGCTTTGATACATTCATTGACAGTCTTCCACAATAATCTCCTTTCGCCTTGGAATTTGTTCAAGACTGTCTATGCAACAATATGTCTTTCATCAACATATTCACAAGTGTGTGCTTTGGCAATGACACTGCTAACCTAACTGCCTTATTGAAGACAGATAATGGTTATTGGTTCAACCTCCAAAAGTGTACAAGTGGACACAGCTGGAACAGTTGTGATGGGAAACTATAAAGAAATTATATCTGTGAAGAGCTGTATGCAGAGTAAACTTGTTGAAGGTAAAATACAAGCTGCTGCATTATTCCTCCATCATATTCTAGCCTTTGATATGAACATCTTTAACACATATTGAAATGTGCCTCAATGTGCCAAGGAACATTACCAAGTAATGTTTAACACTGTGTCTCATAAGGAAATACTATGGCAAATGATCAATGTGTCTATTTAGTCAATGAGGAGCATCTTAAAGGAGGAAAAACAGATAGAGAAGCAGGAATATAAAGCAGGAATTTCTGAGTTTAAAGCCTGGAAAGCTAAAAGCACAGTGGCCAATGGTGGAGCAATTGAAATTGGGGATACTTGATCCAGAATTGGAGAAGCACAAATATCTTCTAGTGTTGTGAGGTTGGAGAGCATCTCAGAGATAGATAGGGATGAGCTCATGGAGAGATTTGAAATAAGACTAAGAAATTTAAAATCAAAATGTTCCTCAATGAGAAGTGATCTTTTTGCAACATATAAGATTTTGAGGAGGCTTGATAGGGTAAATGCTGAGAGGCTTTGATCTTCCCAAAATTTATTTGTAAAAATTCTTTGCTCATCCAATATTGAATGTCAAGCAATTTAAACTGTTCTCGTTGTGACTAACAGCTGACAGTGTGGAAGGATTTTCAGCTTCCATGAGCTGAAATCCTGGTTTTTGAGGTGAGGGATTCTGTAATTACCTTACTCATTCCCACTTTTAGCAACAGATCAATGAGGGGACCTCAAGCTTATGAAATCTACTGTTTATACAATTATACATCTCTAATCTCGTAAGACTGAGCATCTGAACAGCAACTCTGTATTTTTGAACATAAACGTGTTCAAAGAATTTTTTAAAGTAAGACAGAGCATGGGAAATTGGAGATGTTTCAGAAGCAAATTCCAGAATTTCAGGCTTAGATAGCTATAAGTACAGCCACCAATGGTGGGTCGTAGTAATTCAGGAATGAGGAAGAAAGCAAAATTGGATAAAGGTAGAGATCTTAATAGTCAATTGTACAATCACATGTTCAAGAGTAAAATGCCTACAAAGGTTTGCCTATCACATGTACCAGGATCATTCATTTTTATTCTGATTTTGCAAAACTCAATAAAAGTGTCAAATAATTTTGCCTCTGAGATGATAGTAAAGAGGATATCAAGTACTTCATGTGATATTTTGGACTGATTGCAATTACACAGGGTTACATTTGTCACATGTTTCAGTTGTCTTTCAGTGATTCAATGTATTTGCAGCTCAGCTGATGATTCATGCATATTATATTTTGCCATTTAGTTCAATATGATATAGGTTTCAGAATATAAAAATTGCTGGGGACAATTTTATGATTGTGCCAAAAAAAAAAAGAAATCCAGATGGTGATCGGTGCAAAGAGGAGCTGCACAAGGTCCTATTGAGTCTCTCCCTGAGAGCTGAAAAGATCACAAGAAAAGGTAAAGTGACAACATTGGGATTTGAACGTAAACAATTCCCAGATAAACTTGTGAATAGGTGCAGGAGATAGAATGTTAATACCATTGTCTGCTAAAGGGAAAACTGTTGAACACTTGCTAGTAATAGGTATGGTGAAATGATAAAGTGCACAAACATTTTGAAGGAACAAGACTCAGCAAAAAAAATGTGAGAAATAATTACTGTTCTTCTAAAAAGATAAGTTTTATGGGAAGAAAAGTCAAAATGCACCTTTTCATCATCATTCACCCAATTTCTGCAGATTTGAGTGAGGGCTGAGAACATGGGGAACAACAGTAAATAGACATCACTCAAACATTAAAAGTGGCAAAGAATTATTTGGTTCAAAATGTAATGATACACTGCAGTTAGTAAGGAGAAAAAGAATTGGAAATCCTGCACCTGGGGCTAGTTACTTGTGAGCTGCAATAAACTGAGGAAGAAGCCAATTCGCTAGCCTGTGACTAACATCAGTGTGTTTAGCCCCTCCTTTCTAATACTATATTGATTCTTTCTTTGTTTTTCATGCTGCTTCTGATACTTAGCAACCTTCTGCAGCGTCTTTCTAAGCCCCTAATTAATGTCTTGTGTTGTACACACCAAAGGGCTTTTTGGCAAGAAAAAAATTAATTTAGATTAGAGTTCAGATAAAGGCCTGCTGGAAAACCAGCAAATAAAACAATTTTCCAGAACTGGGTTAACCTGACTGCAAAAGTAATTAGACGATCAATTATGCAGCTGCTGTAATAGCACCGAAATTGTCTGTTCAAGATTTGACTGAAAGTGGGATTGTCATTGATCTCTGCACATGGTTAGCGAGTCACCCTCCTTCACTGTCTCTTTAAAGAAATAACTTGCTTTTATAAAGTGCCTTTCATGACCTCAGGATGTCCTGAAGTGCTTTCCAGTCAATCAAGTGCTTTTGAAGCACAGAAAGCACAGTTAGCCAATTTGTGTACAAACTGCAACATCATAATGACCAGATGACCTCTTTTAAAGATGTTAGGCTGTCAGTTGAGAGGTAAATATTGGCCAGGATAGCAGAGAGACCTCCTGCTACTCTTCCTCAATTAATCTCGTTACATGAACTTGAGAGGGATGATACGGGACTTCAGTTTAACATCTTATCCAAAAGATGGCACCTCCAACAGTGCAGCACTTCCTCAGTCTTGTATGTGAGTGTCGGCCCAGATTTTATGCTTAAGTCCCTGGCGGGGAATTTTTGAATCAGGCCAGCGAGAGAACACAGAGGCATGCCTGACACTTAAAAGTTAATCTGCTGGAAATACATATTTGATTCCATATCTATCTGCCATGCAACATCTCCTCTCCCACACTGTTATTGAATATGGTCCCTTGCCAATCCACATGCACAGGAAAGACCTTTCTAGCACTAATTTTAACTCCTTGACTCCTGCGCTGTCTGACTGCTTGCGTGACATTAAATCATGGATGAGAAGTGGCTTCAACAGCTAGATCTCATTTGGGTGTCATCCAAACTCATATCCTTTGAAACCGCAATGCTCTAACATCAGAATACTAAGCATCTCTGAAAAGAGGTATTCCACAGAATAACTCTGCAGCATTCCTCAACAGAATGTGGACAACAATAACTTGCATTTATATAGCACCTTTAATGTAATAAAACATTTTCCGAAGTGTCATCAAGCCAAATTTTATACTGAGCCACATAACGAGGTATTAGAGCAGGTGATCAAAAGTTTGGACAACATGGACAGTTTTAAAGAGTATCTTAAGGGACAAGAGGTGGAGAAATTTGATGCAGGAATTCCAGAGTTTAGCTTACAGAGTTCAGCTTACAGAGTTCACATGTAGAATCTACGTGTAGATTCATTACTTGATTCACGTCAAGAAAATCTCCTCTGAACACAAGAGTGGGAATGTACAATTTAATGGCAGGGGTTCCAGTTGCACTATGCAGATTTCCAGAGAGATTAGAACAATTTATCTCAAGCAAGAGCTATATAATGTTGCAAGTCATTGCAATGATGCCATATCCATGGAAAAATAGGCAGGTCCTCACCAAATGCCTGCATACTGTGGAAAGCATCCTATTTAGAATGAATGGCCTTGGCTCATTGCTGCAGATCAGTGAGTCAAAGTACTTAAGAAATAGGAGCTGTTTGTCCTTTCCAGCGTGCTTGTACAATTCAATAACATCACGGTTGGTCTAATCGTTGCCTTGTTTCCTCTCTCCCAGAACCTTTGACTCCTTTGTTGATCAGAATCTGTCTAATTCAGTTTTGAATATATTCAATGACCCAGCCTCCACTGCTCTTTGAGATAGAGAATTCCAAAGGTTAATGATCCTCTGAGAGAAGAAATTCCTCCTCATTGTCTGAAATAGAAGACCCCTAATTATGAAACAGTGTCCACAGTTCTTGATTCCCCCACCAGGGGAAACATCCTTTGAGCATCTGCACACTCAAACCCTCTCAGAGTCTTATATATTTCAATAAGATTACCTCTCATTTTTCTAAACTCCAATAAGTACAGGCCCAACCTGCTCAATCTTTCTTCTTAAGACAAAATTTTTATCTCAGGAAGCACCTAGTAAACCTTTTGAATGCCTCCTTAAATAAAGAAATCAGCAGTATGTGTAGAACCATAAGTGTGTTGTCATCAATGATTTGTACAGTTTTAGCAGGAACTCCCCACATCTATGCTTCATCCCTACTGCAATAAGCCCGACACTTGCTGCATATGTTAACCTTTTGTGATTCATATCCAAAGACACCCAGATTTTTTAATTCATTCATGGGATGTGGGTGTCATTGGCTGGGTCAATATACTGATCCCTAATTTACCATGAGAAGGTGGCAGTGGGCATCTCCTTTGCAATGCGTGTGGCGTAGGTATACCCACAGTGCTGTTAGAGGGAGTTCCAGGATTTTGATCCAGCGACGACGAAGGAACCGCAATAGGTTTCCATGGTGAGGCGGTATATGATTTGAAAAGGAACTTCCTAGGTGATGGTGTTCTCTTTGTACTAAAGCATTCTGCAATTTAAGAAATGTTCTGCTTTTCTATTCTTCCGTCTAAAGTGGACAAGTGCACATCTTTGCACATTGTGCTCCATTTCCAAAATTTTCCCACTCACTTAACCTATTTAAGGATTTTTGCAGACTGTTTGTGGAGAGTAGGGTATTGGACCAGGTAGGGAGGAAACACTCTCAGGGGTTTGAGGTTTAGGAGGATAGAGACCATCCAATGTTAAAAGAAGGTTGTTGATGAAAGTGTTTCTACATGCTGGAAACCATAGCTGACAAGGGCAGCACAGTAACACAGTGGTTAATACTGCTGCCTCATAATGCCAGGGGCATGGTTCAATTCTGTCCCTGGGTGACTGTATAGAGTCTGTATGCATTCCCTGAGTTGTTTCCTCCAAATGCTCCAGTTTCCTCCCACAGCCTAAAGATGTGCAGGTTATTTTGATTGGCCATGTTAAATTGCCTTAGTGTCCCAAGATGTGTAGGTTATGGGAATTAGGTTAGGAGTAAATACATAGAGGCATGTGTGGCAGGGCATGGGTAAGATCTCTGTTGACAGTCAATGGGCCAAATGGCTTCCTTCTGCACTGTAGGGATTCTATGTAATGGGGGGCACCTCCAGATATGTCCAGGTGCTGAAGCACACATGCTAATAGCTTTTCAATGACATATTGAGTTGTACTGATTGTCAGGCTTCTGTGCCTCATTCCTTGGGTATTTGACTGGCATTGTAAGCCACATTCTAACTATCTCTGAGTAGCTAGTTAGTCGTCCTGCTTCCAGTTGTAAGGATGTTTGGGAAAATGGACTGTCATGGGAAAAGAAAGCATCATAGCAGTTGTACAGGAATCTTGTGCACATTTGTATTCAGATTTTAATATAAAAGCAAAATGCTGAAAATCTGAAATAAAAACTGTAACTGCTGGAAATATTCAGCAGGTCTGGCAGCATCTGCTAGAAAGAAATTGGGTTAATGTGGAAAAGTTAATCCTATTTCTCACTCCACAGATGCTAACAGATCTGAGTAATTCCAGCCTGTTTGGCTTTTACTGTGTGCAAAAATCTTGCAGCTGCATGTAGACAGAGTGAAAGACCTGACAGTTGATGAACACTTGCATGTGATCAACGAAAGCCTTATTCCTTGTTCAAACTTCCAAGCTCACAAACTTCAACAGGGCAAACCAGTGAATAACAAAAGTCAACTCACTTAAAAAGGTTCCCATGAGCTTTAACAAGCCCTACAGGGAGTTCTGCTTGCCTTGCTTTAAGAGGCGCAGAAATCTCAAAGTGCAAATACAACTAACAATGGTAATCACTTCGCAATGAAGTATTTCTGACTAAAATTATATTTCACGGCTGCTGTTTATCCTAAGGAGACAGAAACTGATCTGTGCCTTTACATTTGTTTTATGCAAGTATGAAATAAAGGGGTCCACTGAATATATAAGAGAAAATGTGAACAACAGCAAGAACAAGTCCATCTCAAGATGTGTTTTCTCTAACAGTTGCCAACTGTTGGGTATTCCCCCACATTCATAACAAGGGCATAAGTTGATTTTTCATTGATGTCGGGATAAATGTTTCTCTAAGCAGCAAGATGGTCCAATATAAAGCACACAAGAAAAGAGAGCACATTAGAACATAGAACATTACAGCGCAGAACAGGCCCTTCGGCCTTCGATGTTGCGCCGACCAATTAGGAAAAAAAATCTTGGGTGGCTTATTCTGTTTAAAAAAACATTAGGGTGGCTTATTCTGTAAGATACCACCAGAGTAATCAATTACATTTAAATCACAGGAAAAGCTTGCTCTTATCAGTGCCCAGCCACAGCTACTATTTGGAAATGCTGTGAAGTCATGGCATTTTAAAAACCAGATTGTCCCTTTCAGGCAATTCATGGTGTAAGATAGATCAGGGAGGATAGAGTTATGTACTGGGAGTCACCAGCAGAATAATTTTCTGCAAAGCCCACTGGATGTGTTTTTGGAGGAAATGATTAATGTGTCCCACTGCATTAGCTATTAGTGTTCATTCCCTTGTATGGACACAAAGAACAAAGTCCAACTCATCAGGGAAGTGTGTGCTTCTGATGTAGATACAGGATTAATGCTGTACATGCTTTGCTGACATACATGAGCAGTCATTGTTTTAATATAACAAGATTGTGTATAGAAACATAGGAACAGGAGGAGGTTCATACAGCCCATTGAACCTGCTCTGCCATTCAATACAATCATGGCTGATTGTCCACTTTAATGCCTTTTACCCACATGATTCCCATTTCCCTTTATATTATTGGCATTTAGAAACCTGTCAATCTACAAAGGCATTGTTTTAGTCTCCTGCTCATGCCCAAGACTGCAGCCAGAATTCTCTGACCAGTCACGGCAGTGAGATTCTCTGGTCTCGCTGCAGTGATAGAGATTTGGCTGAGCACCAAATTCCCTATCCTTGCTTTCTGCAGCGGTGTAGAGTAAATGGCCAGAAAATTCTGGCGTGTAGCTCAAAACATATTGACTGAAGTAATTTTAAACAACACAAGCTGAAGTCACAAATTGATGCCTCCTAATCTGGATTTAGCTTTACACATATCTCTGTAATGACTTCCCTAATGAGCACAAGTCTCCTTATACGTCTCTGTTGAAGCCAGGTGCTGGTGCATTCAAGACCTCTGTGGCCTTCCCTGTATATCAGGCCTTCTCCTCTATTCCTAGATGTTGTTCTTCAGGCAATATAATTACCATTATAACTAATTTAAAAATCTGTAACCTTTCCCAGCATTACTTTATTTTTGTATTGTTGGGCATTACAAAAACTGTAGTTCATAAGTTCAATGATCGAATGAAATACACGCTAATGATCAATATGTTAAGCTGAAATGCTCTTTCTCCCCTATGTTAATAATAATAAGGCAATTTTTGAAAGAGCAGTGTGATTACTTAGGTGTGAGCAATTCTTAATTGGCCTTTACTGTCCATGCCAAGTTCTGTAATCCCATCATGCCAATTCTCACTGACTGTTCCCAATACATTGATTTCAAAATATCATTCTTATACCCCCTGACTATTGTATCCCTATTTCCATATCCTCCCTCCTTGTCCTTTATCTTAACACCCCCAAACTCTCTGCCTTAACACATTTTCTCAAAGTCTCCCTTTTCAACTGTGCATTTAGTTAACTCTCCCTAACTCTAAGTTAGCTTTTGCTGTGTCAGAGTCTATATAAAAGCAGCTGCTGTGGACTGACACATTGCTACACCTCCAACATTTTTCTGTAATGTGACAAGCATCACTGTAAAATAATACTATATATTACCAGTGAAAAAGATAACTTTTTGTCTCCAATGTTTTAGGCAAAATGTTAAGAAGTGACTGTTAGATGGGTAATATCTTTGAAGAGTTCAATTACATATTTGATTTGAACCAACACAGAATCCTGTATGTAGATTGGTTATCTAATGAGCCCATTGATTGGCCAGTTGCCCCTGGCCTGTTGTTAAGTCACAGATGGACGTACCCTGGCGAGCTCCAGTCTGCTGCAGTCAGACAGGTTGCGCAGTTTAGTTCTCAGCTCTTCTCCAGCTGGTTAAGATTGGCAGAATATTTGGTCATGTTTGTGCCTCTTTGTGGGGTGCTGTGATTTGGGTTGTCTGCTATGATTATGTTAGTGGACTATCAATTCAAGTAGCTCCCAATAGAACAAATAGATCAACACTGGACAATATCTTCCACCTTCCACTTTTTTTGGTAAATGTATGAAGAGGTCCAGAGGGGTTGCAGGGAGTGCAGAGGAATGGGCCAGCTGATGGGCTTTCATCTTCAAAAGTGTTTACTGTATATGAGGTATATAAAAAATTATGAAATTTTGAAATAAAATCATCGGTCGAATTTTTTATAAGATTTTGTTGACTTGAGTAAAGTCCACAAAGAAAATTTATTGGATAGTTCTCTCTTTCTATTCAGGTACCATGAGCTAAGAGGGCATTGGCAACCATGGACGTCGACATTAATCTTGCTTTTACGAGATAGAAGTGGTACTAAAAGATTGGGTATATTGGAACAAAATGTTACTGAAAGTCAAGAATTGCAATGATAAAACTTGAATGTGGAAACAGCAAAAGATTCAAGCCACAAAAAAAGATCATGGCCAGGATTTTCCAGCCATTCACTGCAGGGAAGGATGAGAGTTTGGCACTCAGCCAAATCCCCATTCACTGCAGTGGGCTAGAGAATCCTGTTGATGTGAGCAGCCAGAAGATTCCAGCCAATATGTCTTTTAATGCATTAAATCTTTGATTTTCCTTTATTGTAAGACAGAACATATTGGAATTGATCAGTAGCTCTATTGTGATTCTAGACCATTGACATCAACAGTTAACAGTAATAGCCATACTTGAGATTCTGCCTTAATTGAGAGATGGCACCACAATTTTTCCCCACCTGTTATAACAAACAAATGGTCCTCAAAGTGTGACCTAGATCATGGAATGTTTACTGATACATATTTGAAAAAAACAACAGCTGTCTGATGGTGTATGGAAGACAGATATCTTCAGAGTTTTATGAATGTATAAATCTTCCATGCTTCAGTTTTATGGGTTACTTTATTCTGCTTTATTCCATTGATTATGAAATATGATTCACAGCTGGAAAATAATCTTATTACTGAAACACCAACACATGGCATAACATGTATGTTGTCATTATTCTCTATTCTATGTTACGCCTCACCCATGCAGGCAACATGATTGCCATACGGCTGGTAAAAAGTTTTAAAATTAACTTTTAAGAATAGCCAAAATGGAACACTGATGAATCAGTGTCTACAGTGGGATTTTATTTTCACTTACATAAACATTTGGCTGCTGCAGTTCCTGTGATCAGGAAAAACTGTTACTCCACAATATTATTGTAACACACTGCCATTTATTCCATTAACCAATTAATTGAAAGCCCTCAAATAAGTTAGAGGTTTGCAATATTCTTGAGGGATCATTTATTCTCTTTACAATTAGTAAAGTAAAAAGATAGTTTACAAATCCAGTTGGCTGTGTTTTTGTATCTCAGTCATTTTGCTTCATCCTGGGAATAGTCTAGGTTTAGTTTAGCAGAGGATACAAATCATGGGTAGCCTGTGAACACACACACCATGGTCTGCTCCTTTTACGAGACAAGTTTGGGTCAGAGTGCTTCTATTAGGCAGACATCTTACAGCATTTACAGGATCCTGAGGATAGCAATTATGGCCATTATGTTGTATTTCTCAGAAGCTTGTGATTGCAATTATTCTGACCTGCATCTACCATGGTGAACATACAAGGAGGATCCCATAGATTCATACAATCAGTAGGTTCACATCATAACATCTGATAATTAGTTGTCATGGAATATAGGGTGGGAGAAGCAAGCCTTCAAGAAATGAAAAGGAAAAGTCAGTACAAGCAAAAAGAAATAATAATAATAGCAATTATCAGATCGAAATTCCCTCAAGGAGCATCTCACACAATGAATTACTTTTTAGAAGTGGAGTGATTTGGGTAAACAGAGTGGACCTCCCCTTTAAAACCATCATTTTGCTATTTTGATTAAAAAGACATGCCAGCAGAAGTGAAGAGACTCATAATTAGTTCCAAGGCACAGCAAGGGAAAATAATTGACACAGAATTGTATATTGTATTCAAAAGTTCCTTTGCACAGGCTTGTAAAAGGGCTGATCAGCAATTGCATCCACAAAGAAGCTGCTTAAACTGAGTTTAATATTTGGGAGCCAAGTTCAAATTTCAGAAGAAACGATTTTGTTATGGAATCATTCAATCACCATTTTTCAAAGGGTGCAACACCAGCAACAAAATTCAGTCACCAGGAAGATTTTAAAATCAAGGTCCGTGCTATAGATAGCCTTGGAAACATGCATAACCATAAATTACATAGAAATAAGCAGCCCAACACCATATTTTAGCAATAAAAGAGATTAAATAATTAGTACCTACTAGAGCAAATGTAGCATGTCCTACAAATCTGCAGCTTGGCAAGCTTACAAATAACTTTCTAACCAATAAATCATCGTGCACATTTGCTGTACACTTCATGTTACAAACACAGAATCCATATCCCGATTACACAATTGACTTCACCTCTCAGCTCTGAAATGCTTGCTGCAAATAAATTAGGAAAGGTGAAAATGGCAGAAGGGATTCCTGCAGAGTATTCCTTGGGTATTTGTCTTTTGCATTATTTAAACTTCACCCTGTGGAAAATACCAGAACACTTGAATAGCAAATGCAAAATCCAAACTTCTGAATGCAACATAAATTTCACCAACCGTGCATGTAGACTGGAAAATAAGAAGGGTTAGATGTCCATGGCTAAATTTTCAGACCCTGCTGAGGGCAAAAATGGAGACTAATGAGGCCCCCCCCAAAAAAAAACAGCATCAGCTGTTTTGTCTGATTTGTCAGACAAATCTGACAAATTGACAGATTTGTCAATTTCTGACAAATCTGAAATTGGTCAGATTTCTTGCAATCTGACCAATTGCAAGAAAAGCAATTGGTCAGATTGCTTTTCTGACCAATCAGAAAAGCATCATATTGGTTTTCTAATGCCGTTCCTAGCGCTAGCCATTCTAGCCAGGAATTCAGGGCTAGCAGAACTAACTGCTCCAAGAAGTGAGGAGCCAATTAAGTTTGTCATCTTCCAGTGTCCCTGACACACTGCCTGGAGGTGAACACTCAGCAGCAAGTGAGGAAGCCAATATTCTAAAGAAGCTTATAGGCTTCCCTGCCTACCTGCCTGGCTGTGAGTGTAGCCAAAGGCTGCCTAGTAGGAAAACATTCCCCAACAGTGATGGCATGGTTGCTGTATGTGTTTTTTATTTCAACTATTATGGAGATTTATAAAGAGGAACCTTCATGTTGAAGCATGTTCTCAGTTACTTACTCACTTTTGCTGCTGGCCGCTCTACTGAAGCTGGAAGGCCTCTGACTGGTTCTCCAAGTTAGAAAACTTGCTTGTCACCCTTAATTGGTCAGGTGCCCTCTCTTCATGACAATTAACAGTTGCTCCAAAAGGTGTTGCAGGTTAGGTTGATTGGCCATGCCAAATTGTCCCTTAGTGTCAGGGGGAACCAGCAGGCTAAATACATGGGGTTATGGAATTGGGGGCTGGGCGGGATTGTTGTTGGTGCATGTTTGCCTACATCAGTGACAACACTTCAACAATACTTCATCATCAGTAGACTGCTTTCACAATGTCGTGAAGGTGTGAAAGTCTCTAAATAAATGCCAAGTTTTTATATTTTTATTGCCAGGTTACCCTGGGACAAACAAAATCTTTGAGGAGCTGTTAGGCTCTTTGTTATTCACTATGCGGGCAACTTCCGACTGGTTTAGCCACCATAGCTGAAATAAACTGCAAAGCCTTATACGTTCTCTTGCACCAATCTTTCCTTCTCTTTTTAATCTTTGTTTCACAACTGTTCCTTTTTTGGGGCCAGGATATTTGCTCAGCATATTGCTGTCTATTGGGTGAATGGAGGTTAGTGTATCGTAGGTTAGATGTAAAGTGAAACATTTCACAGTTTTGGATGATGTTAAACAAAGCATTTTAGACCATGGCCTGGGTTTCTTCCTGTGGCTGTAATGGGATTAACAACATGCATTTTGAAGCAATTTCTCCATATGTCCATGCTGGAACTCAGAAACAGGCAGCAATAGGTCAATTGAGCTTATGTTCTTCTCAGCTTTCTTGAAATCCTGCCCCATTTGCCCAAAGATCTGTGAGTCAAGAATCAGCCAGTTTAATCATATGAAGACTAACGACAGAAACTCATGATCCTGAGAAAGACATCATTCCCAAATTGAGGAACAGTTGGTGACAATGACGATGGTTTCCAAGAAAAACAATTTAATGTGGCTGATTTTGAGCAGATGCTAGATGGCAATTTTGGGCAGCTTAACGTTGGGTTGACTATCCATTGGTAGAGTGTTGATTAAATGTGGAATTATTATTTTGCATATATCCCCAGTATTGCACCCAGTCAGGGTAATAGGTATGCCATTTAGCCCATTGAGCTTGTTCTACCACTATTCAATGAGTTCGTAACTGGGCTGGAATTCTCTGGCCGTTCATGCCCTGCCAACGCTGCCAGCAAGAACGGAAAATTTGGCACTCAGCCAAATCTCTGTTTGCTGGAGTGAGACTACAGAATCCCAGCTGCAGGCGAGGTTGGAGAATCCAGCCCTGATCTGTATCTTAACTCCATTTACCTGCCTTTGATACATGTCCCTTGTAATCTTGAACTAACATAAATCTATCTTTCAGCCTCGAAAGCCGCAGGTACAGTAGCTTTTTCAGGGACTGAGTTCTAGATTTTCACTTCCCCTTGTGTGCAAAAGTTTTTTTTGGTTGGAAATGGCATAGAACTAACTTAAAGATTATTCCCTCTTTTTTGGATTTGCCCATCGGGGGAACAGTTTCTCTGAAGCCATGCTCTATTGAATCATTTAAGCACTTGAAATACCTCAACTGAATCACCATTTCAATCCTCCAAACTCAAGAGAATGCAAATCATGTTAAATAACATCACCTCATAATTTAAGCCCTGGTTTTATTCTGGTGAATTTGCATTGCTGAAGATGTGGTGCCTAATTCCCAATTTCAGATGGAGTCTGAGCAAGGCTCAAGTCGGGAATTTTCTCCTACTCTGTAATGTGCCACACACTTGGTGCAGCGTGTTTTCTGACAGTGGGATCTTATGGCATCAACAGGTTTTCCCATTGAACACATCCCTCTTTGCCAGGAAACCCATGGTGGGGGTGCGCCAACGGCAGGACCATAAAATTCTGATGGTGTGAACAACTGCAAGATTTTGATGATAGTTCCTTCGCTTTTAAATTCCCCCCTTCAACATAAGATGCAACTGGGATATGGAGTGGAGGCAAATAATCAGTCATGATCACACTAAATGCTGAAACAGGCTTGAGGGGGTCTTAAGGTCTCCTTCAGCTTCTATTCCTTATGTTTTTATAAAGGGCAACATTTCAGTTGCCTTTTTCTTTCTTTTTGTATTGACTCAAATAGTAGAAAGCAAATCTACCCCATTGTTTGCTAATATCTTATTCATTCTGGTCACTATCCATCAACAAGACTTTTTTTTAAAAACAAAGATAAGTAATCTTTCTATTCATCCATGAAATTGACTGCCAAATATTACTTGCCAAATGGCATCATTTAATTGGGCGCTAGCAGCCCATTTGGCAGATTGTAATCAGCACTGAGCTCTATGAGGACAATCTAAAGAATATGCCTTTAGAAAACATTTTGAAAAATGCTTAAATCCTATCCAAGTTGGCTAGAACAAACAATTACAAATAGAAACAGTGATTGGATGGTACCCATCAATGTCAACCATGAAACACAGTAAACAAGTTCCTATTTTGTTACTTGAAACATGTGCAATTTTTTGGGCCAAGTACTCAAGTTTGGCAAGTAGATTCCATATATATCTATTCGTTTATGGCCAATGGCTGCTGGCTATCACAGAGTGTAAACTCATGGGGACCAAATACTAACTAGCAAGTACAGCGATGGCACAAAATTAAACACCGGGGAAACTAAACAGAAAATGCACAAATTAGGAATGCTAATATAGTCACTTCCAAAACAAACGGAAAGAATTTAAAGCAAGCCATCAAGTCAGCTAGCATCTGCAGAGATCAGAAAATGAAAGGTTTCAAGTGCACGTTATTCTTTGAGGAAGGGCTTGCCCAAAGCATCAACTGGTTTGTTCTCTCCACAAGAGTTGCCTGACTTACTGGTCAATTTTCCTTCTTGTATTTTAGCTTTCCAGCACTTAGAATCTTTAGAGTTGTGTTTTTAGCTCAATTCTGTTTCAATGAGGCAGTTCTAAAGGCTTCTCAGTGTACACATAAATGAACTGCAAGTTATCGCAGACTGATTAGCAACAAGCCTGGTGATTAAGGGACAGGGAAACAATTAGATGCATGTATATGTAGTTAAAGCTTTTGAGCCTAGTGGCTAAGGGACAGGGACACAATTGGATGCACGTATATGTAGTTAAAGCTTTCAATCAATCTTCTTATTGCCAAATTTCTCTGACAATTTTCTGCCTTCTGTTCTTCTCCTGTCAACTTCTTGGAATTTAGGTCCACAGCCATCTGATCACCCTCCGTTATCTCAGCCACATAGTTATTCACTCATGCAGGGAATTTTCTGATGCCTCTTAGCAGAGCATAGTGCCAGGCTGAGTCAGATCTGATCTTCACCTGATGTAAGATGTGATAATGTCTTTATTAATGTCCATACATGGCTAATCCAGTGCTCTCCAGGCCAGTTTCTCATTTACCACTGCCGCTAACAACCCAAATCCGGAATTCCTTCCCTGTACCACCTTGCTGTCTCTCTTCTTAATTGAGGAAGTCTTTCAAAGATACCTCTTTAGCCAACCTGTCCAAATGTACGTCTCTGTTAAATTTTGCTACCGTTCCTCTCAAGAGCTTTGATGCTAAAAAAATGCTCATGCTGTTTTTCATGTCTGGCTAAGTGCAATTTTGTTTTCTAACTGAATTCAAATTCTAATTGTTGTAGTGAGATTCAAACCCAGTCTCCAAATCATCACCTTGGATTACTAGTTCAGGAACAATATCCTCGCATCACTGCCTTCTTAGAGTTAGTGAATGGCAAGAGGTAACACGGAATACAGTTGATTCCCTTCTCCCAACCTGTGCATGTTGGCACAGGTCAGCACAGACGCTGGGAACATATCAGAATTTTTGACAGTCCACAATCACTGGATAAATGGAGGGAATTATCAGGATGCCTTTATATTCCACACACCTTTCTTTTTCAAAACCGTTTTTGCACTCTTTTCTCCAGAGACCTCCATAAAAATATCTCATATCAACGACACCAATTGCCTAACTAGTATTAACATTTAGACTTTGATTTGTTTTTATCTTTATAAGCCTTTAATTCTTTAAGGCACCACACTCACTCCTACTGTTCTCTTGGAGCAACCTACAGTGGAACTTTGAACAATCCCCAGAGGATGTGAAAGTTTTACAATGGCCTTTCAAGTTATTTTTGCAGGGGCTAGCAGCATTAGCTTAAGAACAAAAGTGGTTGTTGAAACCTCACCAGCTCTACAGACAGGTAGACATGCATTTCAAGTTCCAGTTATTAAACCGAGTATTTGGCTCAGCGTCTGCCAACCTAACAGTCATTCCACTACAAAGGAACTCACTGTGTGTGAAGAGTTATTGGGTGCTTCTGAGCAATGCGATGAGACATCATACAAATGCAAGCCTTTTTCTATGCTATCTGGAAACACTATATACTCCTTTCAGATCAAGGATATTTTTAACCCAAGCATTATAAATATCACTCGAGAGCTGATTAAATTTACATGTGGTTTCCCACCCCCAAGAACGCTCAAAGCATTTTTTTTCTATGGTGGAGAAATTTAGCCAAGGGAGAAGAGAAACAGGGAGCAGGTGAGAGATAATTGAGGGAAATATAAAAGAGAGAAGAGAGAAGATGAAAAAAAGATCAGGGAGAGAGCGAAAGGAAACCAGACCCAAAGAGGTAGTAGTAAAAGAGGTGGCAAGACAGGAGAACATGCAGAAAGGAACAAGAGAAGATTCAGATTCTGGAGATGAGAACAAAGAGATGGAAAGGTGAAAGACACTGATTGAGGATATACCATGGAAAAATCAATTGTGAGATTTAAGAGTGACATACCTGCACAAATAGTGAGAAAAATGTAAATCCCTGCAACCTCACTTTCTCTTCAATATCTACTTGACTGCAGGTTAGCTCTGTAACTCCAGACACCAACCAACCAAGCTTAAAATTTACTCATCAACAAAAATCAACAAGTCACAGTGTGAATCGCTGTGCCAACTGAGAACGGCAAAGTCATATATTTTCCTATGTCACACTTGAAAAATGCAAACAAAAACCTGAACTCCCCCTAAAGAAATCAATTATTCAAATGTTTAAATAATACTACCAATAGTGTCTCGTCATCTTCTTCAGGCCCAGTGACACAAGATCGACCCATTTCTTGCATTGCTTTTTACATCCAACAGATCTTGCCCAAGGTTATTTGTATAATGAAGGCCCCTTCTTATTAGTGGCCAGATTGCTAACTTCACCGGGAATATATTTCATCTTAATAAGTTAATAATTCAGGTTCTTGGAAAGAAAATGGAAGAACATTTCCTCAAGGGCACAACATAAATAATGGAGCAATGTTTTTGGTTGGTTGATTTACACGCGAGTCTTTCAGGGCCCCAAGACATCCAAAAGTGTTTTACAAGCAATGAAGCGCTTTTGAAATGCACTCCTAGAGAAGTGTTGGGATATCTTTTACTTCTATGTGAAAAAGCTGACTGGGCCTTGGTTGAATATCTCACCTGAGAGGCGACACAAGGCACATCCATCATTGCAGCACTTCCTCAGGACTGTACTGCGGCCGAGATTATGTACGCAAGTCTTTGGAGTGGGTTCTGAACATACAATACTCTGATACAGAGTGCTCTCAACTGAGTTATACTTAATGTCCATCATTAACAATAGCATTGGAGCTTATGCTTTCTAATAGCGTACGTCTTTTATGGGTGGCATTTTCCCGTCCCGCCCACCACAGGAATGTAGCCTGTGGGACAACCATGCAAGGTTCCGTTGACCTCGGATGGGATTTTCCAACTTTGGGGCGGGCATGGCCAGAAAATCCTGCCTGAAATTTTATGAAGTCAGAAGATCCAATTAAATTATAAACAAGTGCTTTATGATCCACTCCAAACTTTGAAGCGTTTTAAACAGATTGAGGAAACAAATGCACTTTATGAAAAGGATTCAAGCCTAATTATGTAGAGCCATTAACAGATCTGAGAACAGGCTGCCTTATCATGGATAGGGGTGAGGCACTGTGTATGGGATGGGAGATGCCAAACAGAAATAGGCTTCAAAAACACCCAGACAGTTATATACACATAAACTCTCTCAAAAACAAAAAATAGCATTTTTGAATTTAATGAATAAACATCTTCTGTCGTTCAGAAAGTGGTGTTCTGAGTCTACCCAATAAACGCTTCAAAGAAATTTCCAGGACACTTGCACTGGTACATAGGAGCTAACCCTTTCATTCAACACTTGAAGTTGGCAGTTTGTAATTGAAGCACACTACAGAATGAATTCATCATGGGGATGACTGTTATTCCCTTAAAAAAGAGGAAATGTTGGTTTAACATCTCCTTTGAAAGACAATACCAATGGTTCAGTTCTACACTGGACCGTCAACAACCCTCCACTATAATCCAGCATGGGATTCAAACACACAGCCACTGAACAAAACCTCCCTTAAATGGTCAAGCTGACACAGAAACAATTATTCTTGGGAAAAGATGACTCCATGGCACAATGGGATTTGATTTCTTTCAAGCTTCAGTTGTCTCCCCTATTCTCATTTTTCTTATAAAGTATTCTTTCAGAAGTTCAGCCATAAAAACTGAATGCAAGATAATTTGCTCAATTTTTGGACTGGATTCCAGGGTGGAAGCATGACAACATCCACTTCCATACAACCATCCCTGGAAACACCACTCTTATTTCAGTGACTCATTTTCAATGGGCCTACCTTTACAATGTAGACCTGATGAATCTGTTATCCCAATGCTACTTCCCTTTGAGTCCCCTTGTGATGCAGAAGCCTATAGAACAAGCAAAAATATTAAAACCCAAAGGAGCTGCAAACCTGAAAGAACACCGAGGGCAGTTAGCATTAACACAAACTGCCAGGAACTCGGGAATTCGGTAATTCAGTGACATGAGAGGCTGCACCAAAATGTCACCACGGCCAGGATTTTACCAGCTCACCCTGCTCCCAGCAACTGCTGCAATTTCAAGGCAAAGGGAAGTAACTTAGCGGGGCAAGAGTTCCCACAACAAATCCCAGAAAACTTTACATAATTTACTGCTTGGATACAGCAATTTTGATGAAGCTCTTGAAGGCAGGAAAATGGTGTTTAAAGGACAGGGCCTGAATAACAAATGATTCACCTGCTGACTGCCACCTCATTCCACAGATTTAATTGATACGTAAGCATGGGAGGGTTCTAATCTGCCGTTGACTTGTGAGGAATTTCAGTGAGTTGCATGTATGTTGCACCAGCTGAACCTTCTGAAAGGAGATTTTCAAGCTATTCAAAAGAAAGCAGTTCATCAGCACAGGTGCTTCTGGTATTTATATGAAGTGTCAATGAATGCAAAGCTCCCCACGGTTAAAAACTGGTCTGTTCATCTGCAGCACTTGATAATAGTGTGTTCCCCAGTGATACGGTGCTTGGCTGGAAGTGACCAAGAACTCAATAATGATAATGATAGTCAGAGCCTTTGGCTCCCCCATTAATTCATTTGGTAAAGGTGGTGTTTAAATGAGCTATTTACTCTGAGTTAGGAAGACAGAATTTTTGGACAGGAAAACCCAAAGTACATGAATTGCTTTTACAGATTACATGCTAGTAACCAACTAAATTGAGGAGCGAGAAAGCAGCCACAAACAAACATCAGGGTAACGAAACATAAGTGGGGAGGGATTCAGGTGATCACAGGGTCCAAACAAGTAGAGCAGGAGGTGGAGTTTTAGATTTGGAGACCAAGGATGATAATGTAGGTGAAGTGGTTAGCACTACTTCCTCAGTGCCAGGGACCTAGATTCAATTCCAGCTTTGGGTCATTGTCTTAGTGGAATTTGCACATTCTTCCAGTGTCTCTGTGCGTTTCTTCCAGATGCTCCAGTTTCAACTCACAATTCAACGTTAGGTGAATTGGCTATGTAAATTGCCCAAAAGGTATGCAGGTAAGGCAAATTTGCTATGTTATACTACCCCTTAGTGTCCAAAGATGTATAAGTTAGGTGAATTAGCCATAGTAAATACGCAGGGTTAGAGGAATCTCTTTTAAAGAGTCGGTGCAGATTGGATGGCCTCCTTCTGCATTGTAGGAATTCTATGGAAACACTTCTGGTCTATGCTGTGAATTTTTTCCTTGATGGAACATGGTCAAGACATCTAGTAAGAAGTCTCACAATACCAGATTGAAGTCCAACCAGTTTATTTGATAGTAATCCCACAAGCTTGAACACTGATTAGAATGCAAGTTTTTACAGCTAGCCTGCTATTCAACTCTTAAAGATGCAGACAATGTGACTGGAGAGAGTATTAGCATAGATTAAAGTGTTTTTTTTTCCAGACAGGACAGTAAATGAGATTTTACAAGCCCAGGCAAGTCATGGGGGTTACAGGTAGTGTGGCATGAACCCAAGATCCCGGATGAGGCCATCATCATGTGTGCGGAACTTGGCTATGTCTCTGCTCAGCCACTCTGTTTGCACTGTTGTATGTCGTGAAGGCTGCCTTGGAGAATGCTTACCCAAAGATCAGAGACCAAATGCCTGTAACTGCTGAAGTGTTCGCCAACAGGAAGGGAACAGTCTTGCCTAGTGATTGTCAAGCGATGTTCATTCATCCATTGTTGTAGCATCGTTGGCTGTGTTGCAGGAGTATGCGCCATGTACCTGGGTGGATGGTGTCAGCCATGTCAATGATCCAGCACATCTTGCTATGAGAAGACACAGATTTAAGGTGCTAGACAGCAAGTACAAAGGAGATGTTAGGGGTAAGTTTTTCACTCAGAGGATGGTGAGTGAATGGAATCAGCTTGGTGGTGGTGGAGGCGAATGCGAATGCACTGGGGTCTTTTAAAAGACTTCTGGATGAGTACATGAGATTAAATGGGATTGGGAGTTACAGATAGTTCTATGGCCTAGTAGGTATGGGTATCATCGTCGCAACTTGTGGGCCAAAGGGCCTGTTTGTAATGTAATGTGCTATATTCTATCCTGTTCTTATGCAGGCATCTTTCAGCGTCTGGAGGTGTCTGTCGTGATCCTCCTCATCTGAGCAGATCCTGTGTTTACCCCAGCTTACCCAAGTCCAACGCTGGTACCTCTACATCAAGGCACCTAGAACAGGGACCGACAGTTTACTTCTTTAACTTATGAAGTTGAAAGATTGATGAGAAAACAGTAATGATGGATAAGGAGGTAAGGTTAATAACAGCCAAATCAGATAGAGAAAAATCAATTAAAGATAGGTAAGAAATATTTGATTAAAAGAAAACAAACAGAAAGGAAAAGCAAGAAAAGTCGCGTGCAAAATCTCCAACAACAATTTTCTATACTGTGAAATGAGATTGAGCAGTTTATATTGTTCCCTTTCTAGGCCAAAGAGATTGAATGGCAACTCTGACATTATTAAAATGGTAGGTAGGCTGGTAATTCTGAGCTTTAACTAGCTGCAATGAGTTAATCGGCAAATTCATATGCAAATCAGCATGTTCTTAAAAATAACAGAGAGATTGAGACAAGATGCCATTTGTGTGAAACGAACAACAGAGCAGCGAATCAACCAGCGAATTCTGGAAATTTGCAAATACCCTGAATTTGATGACCAGTTTGTTAATTAATGATGATGTACACTGTTAACGCACATTATTTTTGCAGCAAGATTTGGTCATATTACCTTCCTTATTACTTGTTCTGCTAGACGCGTTCTCCACTTTTAGTTGAGCTTGATCTTTGCTTCTGATAATATTGCAGCAGCGAGCTAGCTAATAGAATGCAAGGGTACCTATCTTATTCCATCATTTTATGAATCATTTTGCAGAATGAACGAGACATTGCATGAATCTGTCTATGCTAATGAATACGCTGTATAATTTAACCTTTGACAGCTGAATTAATTTTGCTACTTGCAAAGCAGCAGACAGATGTCTTCTATCCTATATCACTTCAAAGCACGCTGAATGAAATTACTAACAGGAATACTGTAATTGTAGTTTGCTCTCAGAGGACAAGCTCCAACATAAGGTACTTTCATTTCAGCATTTATCTTTCCTTTAGCTTATCCAATGTCCTGACGACAAGGACTAAGGTCGGTCTAACCACAATGATGGTAAGTACATTGAAATGGGCTGCAAATGTTTTACTGAGTGTTTTAAACTTGCAGCATTCTTTGAACCTGTTTCTGGGAAGTTTCTGTCTCACTAAGATGCTAGGGAAGGAAACTGCCTTTCATTGATGCCAGAAATGTCAATGTACACTGTTCCAAGAGGTAAATGGGTCAACTTTGAACCATAATTTCATGTTACAGTGGGGTACAGTTCCAGTTCTGAGCCCTCTCCCACCTATCTGCACAAGAAATACTTTGCACTCTCCAGCATGTTAGCCTCTACAATCTCTCAAAGAAGATTCAATTGAGGAGGATCTCTGACATGACTGTGTTTCTTTTATGTTGATAAGAATTTGTCATAAAGTCAAACCAAGCATCTTCATCAATAAGATAATGCTGGGCGAAGGAGGCAATGAGTTCAAAAAGGAAAATAATGAGCAGATTTTAAGGGTCACACTTGTGGGCGATTCGCGTGTGCTTGAAAAATTGTGATGAACTCTTCAGTTTACTCTCCACTACTCCCTGTCACCCCAATCTCTTAGTTTGTAAAGACTTCCAGCTATGATGAGGATAATGGTAATTTTAAGAACAAAAAGAAGCTAATACTTCTCCTGGATCTATGCATGTTATTACTTTTCTCTCCATAAGCATATCTAATTGTCACTTATACTAGATACTTCTAAAGGTCATATGGCACAGTGGGTAGCATCCCTTCCATTGAGCGCAAAACTTTCAGTTCAAATCCCACTCCAGGACTTGAAGGCCAAGAAAAGTGTGTCAAACAATGGCAAGGCCATATCTCATTTCTTTTTGGCAGGGTGTAACTCGTGCCTCCTGCCCACTTTATTCTTCAGCTGGTCGTAAAATTAAGACTCTGAGAATATCGATGGATAATCTAACCCTGACAATTCACACGCTTTCTTTCAGCCATTCTTCCCATGAGTAGCTCAGACTAATGTTCTGTCTCCTAGGGCAGTATTTTCTGGCCCTATTTACTGCTGGGATCATCCAGTCCCACAAAAGTCAATGGAGTTGTGGCTGGACTGCCAAATCTCGCACAGCAGCTCCTGTCATGTTGGGGATGGAAAATTCCAGCTCTAGTTTCCAACCTTCATCTATAGGCAATCATCCTTTGCTCCCACGTTAAACATAAAGCAAACTGGTAAGGAGAAGACCTGAAATCAATCATTAGTCAGTTTCTGTTTTAACCACAAAGCAAGGCATTACAAACATACTGAGCCTAACTGTACAACAATCAAACTCTAGACTCTTAGGTCAATCTATACAACTAAGAAGTCATTAGTTTGGAAGGTAATAGAAGCATTCTCCGGTCTCAGCTAGAGCCACCAATAAAAAAGCAGAGCTTTTTTATGCTTGTTGAAGTTTGTGGGATCGTGCAGTGCATAAAAGCTATCTACCTAACAAGTCACTATATGTCAACCAGTAACTTATTCTACATGAAACACCTTTCCACAAATGTGATAAAGTGCTTTATAAATGCAAGTCCTTCTCTTCAAATGTTATTATCATCTGCTTGAGGAAACTAAAGTTGCTGGGTTTGCAAAGTTGAATTATAGTGTGTTATACACAGATATAAATAACGAGAATGCAAGTTGCGCAAGCACATTTTTAGATAGCATTATTTTCCTTTGCAGTAACTGTCTTGCCTTTTACAAAATCAATAACTGTTCTTGTACTGTGGCACATGCTATAAATAAGAAGATCCCACTTAACAAAGACCCAAGGAGGATTACCCAAACACAACATAAACATCAAGTGAAAGGGAAGCAGACCTCAATAGCAACCAACAATTTGCTCTCATAGCATATTTAACATTATAAAATGACCCAAGGTGCAATTACCACACAAACATTTCACACTGAGCCACATAAAGAGATATTAGGGCAGGGGCAAAATATTGCAAATGCTGAAAATCTGAACTGAAAGCAGAAAATGCTGAAAATAAGGACTGGATAGAGGGAGAAACAGAACTAATGGCCTGGATTTTTGTAGAGTCTGGGGGACATTGAAAAAATGTGATTCCTACCCACACCTCCAATTTTTACTAATGGGGAAAAAGGCATTCCCAAGCTTACCAGCTCCATCATGAGTGTAGCATCTCCTAGCCCCTGCAATTTTTGTGGAGTCAGGTCTGTTTCTTAATGACTCATGTTTTGCGGATCTCAGAGGAGTTGTGAAACATAGTCTGGATTTGGGAACCTTTTGAAAGATCACTTTAAAAGGTCTTAGCCATGTTCCACATACCCTGCAAATGCTCTCATTCACCATACTAGCCCCTTACAGTCCCTATGCCAAAGCAATGAGAACACAATGTCCCCACATACCTCCAAAGGCCCCTCATACTATCAATGCCAACACTGCCCATTCATTCAGTACACACTGTACAAATCCAATTAACTCTACTGTAACAATGCCAATATGAAATAACTTAGAACAAACACCCACTGTCCCAGTATATTCTAAATTTCAAAATAGCTTTCAAATTTCAAAACTGACCACAAAAAGCTGATGATCACCTGAATTCTCTTGTGGATTAACACCACTCCCCTCTTTCAACAGCAAACAAAAGGAACCTTCTAGACTGATGTTGAATCAAGGAGGTTTTTCTTTCTCTCAACTGAGGCTGTAAAACAGGAAGTAGCCCCAATGACACCTGGGAAGATTTTTTTTCCCCTTTAAAAGGTACTTACCTGAAAGAGTTTGACCTCATTATTTCCAGAGGAGCAGTTGGAATGGAGACTCAGTGCAGTGAGCTTGTAGCTAAGAGGAATTTTTACCTTACTTTTTCGGAGGTTTTTTTCTAAACTGGGACTGTAAACTGGAAGTAGGCCCCAGTGACACCTGGGAAGATTTCTTCCCCCAATAAATTTGAACGGAGAGGAAACCTGAGACTCTAGATCTCTAGAGATCCCCCCCTGCCACTCATCCATCCATCCTCTAATCTAAAAAAAGGCTTAAAGTGAGAGCAGATAAGCTTTCTTCTTTTTTCACTTATTTCCTCACCTGTTTAGATTACAGGAATATCAGGCAAGATTTTTTTTACCTAGAGAGAATGGCAGTGAAAGCAGTGCAATGTTCCTCCTGCAGGATGTTTGAGGTGAGGGATGCCAATAGTGTCCTTGCTGAATTCACCTGTGGGAAGCGCACCCACCTCCAGCTCCTCAAAAACCGCATTAGGGAACTGGAACTGGAGCTGGATGAACTTTGGATCATTTGGGGAACAGAAGTGATCATAGATAAAAGCTTCAGAGATGTGGGGAGTCCGAAAAATGAAAATAGATGGCAGACAGTGAGAGGGGCTGGGAGGAAGCAGCCAGTGTGGGGATCCCCTGTAGTTGTCCCTCTCAGCAACAAGTATTCTGTGTTGGATACTGTTGAGGGGGATGACCTACCAGTGGTAAGCCAGGGTGACTGGACTTCAAGCAATGAGTCCGTTTCTGTGTCTCAGAAGGGAAGGGAGGAGAGCAGGAGAGCAATAATAATTGTGGACACGATGGTTAGAGAGATAGATAGGAGATTCTGCGGCAGCAAAACAAACTCACGGATGGAATGTTGCCTCCTGTGTGCAAGAGTCCGTAATGTCTCAGACCATGTTTTCAAGATCCTTGAGGAGGAGGATCAGTTGCAGGTCATGGTGCACATTGGTACCAACAATGTAGATAGGAGGAGGGATGGGGATTTCAAACAAGAATTTAGGGAACTAGGCTGGAAGCTGAAAGCTAGGACAAAGTATGTTGTCATCTCTGGTTTGTTGCTGGTGTCACAGGCTAGTGAGTTAAGGAACAGGGAGAGAGTGCAGATTAACATGCGGCTGCAGGAATGATATAGGAGAATGAGTTTCATTTACTTGGATAATTGGAGCACATTCTGGGGAAGGTGGGACCTGTAAAACAGGACGGTTTGCACCTGAACCAGAAGGGGACTAATATCCTAGGATGGATATCTGATTTTCCGGGGGGGTTAAACTAATTTGTCAGGGGGATGGGAAATTGAGATGTAGTCCAAAAGCCAGTGTTAGGGTCACGAGGTACTGAGGAAGATACCAAGGTCACAGAGTGTACAGGCAGACAAGATGATGGGTTGAAATGTATCTACTTCAATGCAAGGAGCATCAGGAATAATGTATGTGAACTTGGAGCGTGGATTGGTACTTGGGACTGTAATATCGTGGCCATTACGGAGACATGGTTAGAACAGGGACAGGAATGGTTGTTGGCAGTTCCGGGTACAGATGTTTTAGTAAGAGTACATAGAACATAGAACATAGAACAATACAGCACAAACAGGCCCTTCGGCCCACGAGTTGCGCCGATCACATTTACCAATCCACAGACCTATCGATAACCCCCTATCCTATTCTTTTCCATTTACTCTCTTAAAAGACCCCAGTGAGTTTGCCTCAACAACCTCCGATGGCAGTCGGTTCCATTCACTCACCACCCTCTGAGCGAAAAACCTACCCCTGACATCTCCTTTGTATTTGTATGAGAGTAGGTAAGGCGGTAAAAGAGGTGGAGGAGTAGCATTATTAATCAAGGATAGTTTAGCTGCTGCTGGAAGGCATTTTGAGAACGATCTGTCTACTGAGGTAATATGGGCTGACGTTAGAAATAGAAAAGGATTGGTCACATTGTTAGGAGTTTTCTACAGGCCCCCAAATAGTAATAGAGATGTGGAGAAGGAAATGGTAAAGTAGATTATGGATAGGTGTGGAGGTCACAGGGTAGTGACTAACTTTCCAAATATTGATTGGAACCTTCATAGGTCAAATAGTTTGAATGGGACACTTTTTGTATGGTGTGCGCAGAAGTGTTTCCTGACACAATATGTGGATAAGCTGACAAGAAGTGGAAGTCACGTTGGACTTGGTACTGGGTAATGAACCAGGCCAAGTGTTAGATTTGTTTGTGGAGAGCACGTTGGAGATAGTGACCACAATTTGGTGTTCTTCATTATTGCAATGGAAAGGGATGGGGTGACACGATAGGGCAAGGTTTATAATTGGGGCAAGAGAAATTATGATGCGATTAGGCAAGAATTAGGGAGCATAAAATGGGAGCAGAAACTGATGGGTATGGGCACAAACAAGAATTGGAGCTTTTTCAAGGAACAAATACTGTGTGTCCTTGATAGGTATGTCCCTGGCAGGCAGGAAGAAAATGGCCAAGTGAGGGAACCAATGGTTCACAAAGAAGATTGAATGTCTTGTTAAGAGGAAAAAGGAAGTGTATGTAAGGATGAAAAAACAAGGTTCAGTTGAATCACTTGTGTTACAAGGTAGCTAGGAATGAGTTAAAAAAAGGCTTAAGAGAGCTATGAGGGGGCTTGAGAAGTCCTTGGTGGGTCAGAAAAAAGAAAACCCCAAAGCTTTTTATTCTTATGTCAGAAATAAAAGAATGACCAGAGTGAGATTAGAGCCAGGATAATAGTGGGAACTTGTGCATGGAGTCAGAAGAGGTAGGTAAGGCGTTGAATTAATACTTTTCTTTAGTGTTCACGCAGGAGAGGGGCTATGTTTTTGAGGATCAGTACATGATACAGGCTGATAGGATGGAGGAGGTAGATGTTCTGAGGGAAGATGTATTAGCAATTTTGAAAAACTTGAGGGTTGATAAGTCCCCTGGGCCAGATGGGATACGTTCTATCTAGGAGGCAAGGGATAAAATTGCGAAGCCTTTAGCTTTGATCTTTGGGTCCTCACTGTCCACGGGAATAGTGCCAGAAGACTGGAGAGTGGCAAATGTTGTTCCTCTCTTCAAGAAAGGAAATAGGAATGACCCTGGTAATTACAGGCCACTTAGTCTTACTTCAGTGGTCATAAGTTAATGGAAAGAGTCCTGAGAAATACGATTTATGACCATTTGGATAGATGCAGTTTAATGTGGGATAGTTAGCATGGTTTCGTGAGGGGTAGGTACTGTCTCACAAATTTGACTGAATTCTTTGAGGAGGTAACTAAATGTGTGGACGAAGATAGAGCAGTTGATGTCATTTACATGGATTTCAGTAAGGCGTTTGATAATGTTCCCCATGGTAGGCTCATGAAGAAGGATGTGTGGGATAGAAGGAAATTTGGCCAATTCATAAGTAACTAGCTGTATCATAGAAGACAGAGGTAGTGGTGGAAGGAGGCCAGTTACCAGTAGTGTACCACAGGGATCAGTGTTGGGTCCTCTGTTTTTTGTGATTTTTATCCATTATTGGGAAGAGGGGGCTGAACGGTGGGTTAATAAATTTGCTGACGACACCAAGATTGGTGGAGTAGTGGATGAGGTGGAGGGCTCTTGCAGGCTGCAAAGAAACATTGATAGGATGCAGAGCTGGGCCAAAAAGTGGCAGATGGAGTTTAACCCTGATAAATGTGAGGTGATTCATTTTGGTAGATCAAACTTGAATGCCGATTACAGGGTCAATGGCAAGATTCTAAGGAATGTGGAGGAATAGGGAGATTTTGGGGTTCATATCAACAGACCTCTGAAGGTTGCCACTGATAGAGCCGTGAAGAAGGCTTATAGTACGTTGGTGTTTATTAACAGGGGGTCTGAATTTAAGAGCCATGGAGTTGTGCTGCACCTATACCGGACATTAGTGAGACCACATATGGGATATTATGTTCAGTTCTGGTCACCTCACTATAAGAAGGATGTGGAAGCAATGAAGAGAGTGCAGAGGAGATTTACCACGATGCTGCCTGGTTTGGAAGGTGGGTCTTATGAGGAAAGGTTAAGGGAGCTAGGGCTTTTCTCTTTGGAGCGGAGGAGGATGAGAGGTTTATAAGATGATGAGATGGATTGATAGAGTGGATGTGCAGAGACTATTTCCTCAGGTGGATTAGCTGTTACTAGGGGACATAACTATAAGATTCAATGTGGGAAACATAGGAGGGATGTCCGAGGTAGATTCTTTACTCAGAGTGTTGGGATGTGGAATAGACTGCCTGCTGTGATGGTGGCGTTGGATACTTTAGGAACTTTCAAGTGTTATTGGATAGGCACATGGAACACATTAGAATGATAGGTAGGGGATAACTTGATCTTGGGATTTGACATAGCTAGGCATAACATTGAGGGCCGAAGGACCTGTAATGTGCTGTAATGTTTTATGTTCAATGCCCTTTCCTCAAATTGATATCTGAAAGGGTGGTACCAAGTTGAATGGGTCATTTAGGTTCAAAGACTCTGGCTGTCTCAAACTCTCAAGGATTAAACTCAAAACATAAATTGTCTACTCAACTCCATGGTTTTTGTGTACTTTTAAATCAGCAAGAAGCTGCTTACAGATAGAGAATTCCAGCAAAAGCCATTGAACTAGCATCACACAAGCAGCCAACGTCATAAACAGCAATATTTTGAATATGGGAGATTGTACCAAAGGGCAAAATTCCCAGTCCACATTGGTTGAAGTTCACCTGAGAACAAATCTTCTAGAAATTCAACTGCAAGAAACTGCACAACCTGCTGAGAATCCCTCACTTGCCAAGATCTCTGCTCAGCATCATGGCATTAGCTGTCTCTAACAAACTCCAAGCCAGCCATGAAATAAAATGAGATAATTATAAGCTGCAGCAGTATGCTACCTTTATCTATATCTAACCTTTATGTGTATGAGTGTGTTTTTGATTTGATTTATTGTTGTCACATGTATTAGTATACAGTGAAAAGTATTGTTTCTTGCGCGCTATACAGACAAAGACCATACACAGGGGGAAAGGAGAGGATACAGAATGTAGTGTTAAAGTCATAGCTATGGTGTAAAGAAAGATCAACTTAATATAAAGTTAAGTCCATTCAAAGATCTGATGGCAGCAGGGAAGAAGCTGTACTTGAGTTAGTTGGTAAATGACCTCAAACTTTTGTATCCTTTTCCCAACAGAAAAAGGAGTTAGTCCAGGTGCGTGGGATCATCGATTATTATGCTACTTTTCTGAGGCAATGGGAAGTATAGCTAATGTCAATGGATGGGAGGCTGGTATGCGTGATGGACTGGACTTCATTCATGATCCTTTTGTATGGTTTTAGGCAGAGCAGAAGTCGTACCAAGCTGCGATAAACCAGAAACAATGCTATCTATGGTGCATCTGTAAAAACTGGTGAGTCGTAGCCTCCTGAGAAAGTAGAAATATGAGCATGCAGGGACCAGGACAGGCGGTTGGTGATCTGGACACGTAAAAATTTGAAGCTCTCAATCATTTCCACTTCACCCCCATTGATGTAGATAGAGGCATGTCCTCCTCTATGCATTCTGAAGCTGATGACCATGTCCTTCATTTGATTGACATTGAGAAAGAGATTATCTTTGTCACACCAGTTCGCTAGATTCTTTATCTCTTTCCTGTACTCTGTCTCCTCGTTGTTTGAGATCCGATGACTACTACAGTGGTGTCATCAGCAAATTTGAAAATCGAGTTGGAAGGGAGTCTGGCAACCCAGTCATAGGTGTATATGGAATATAGTAAGGGGCTGAGGACACAGCCTTATGGGGCACTGGTGTTGAGGATGATCATAGAGGAGGCGTCCTCTATCCTTACTGATTGCAGTCTATGGTTAGGATGTCTAGTGTGAAACCAGTGAGTAAAACATTACATCAAATTCAGCCTTCTTTACTTTTAAACACACAAAGAACTTGCTGCTGGAATTGTTTAACTGGAAATCTCACTCCAAGGGTAAGAAAATACTCAACTCTTATATTCTAATATACTGATCATGGGCAGCTCAAGGAAACACATAAATTTTATAATGGTCTCATTCTTATTTTTTGATAGAAAATAACCTATGCTTCTATAAACGTATGAAAAGTGTCAATCAAACAGACAATTATAGCACTGATAGTAGAAGATCTAAACACTCAACTTGTCTTAACTTTGTGAAAATAAACATTGAGACATTAAAATAAGAGATCACAGAAAAATGGCTTATTATAACTTCATGGAGATGTCAATCAAGCAAAGTCAATATTTGTCTGCACCTGTGTGAACAACCACATTAATTATTAGATACAAGTTCTCAGTTAGGCATACATGCTTGACTAGAAAATCCCAGTGGGCCCCCACAGAAAAGGTGGTGACACAGGATGGAACCAGCAAGCAGGCATGTGAATTAATGGGGCTTTTTAAGCTCCCATCTGTCTCTGATCCCAAACCCAGCTCGCAGCCCTGGCAGAGTCTATAAATCAAATCCAATAACTCTGTTTTCTCTCACCATGGGTGCTTTTTGTAAGTTATTTGGCAGATCATCTGGTTGGTTACGATGCAATGGGAGGTGGGAGAGGGTGTTGTCAAACAATGTAAACCGTAATGAGTTTCTATCAGTTCTCTGGCATGCATTCCATGACTAAATACAATTCTGAAGGATACTTTCGATGTCTTTCAGATACTGATCCAGCTCATGTTGTAGTTTCTTTGAAGTGGAAGTAATAAATTTGGCCTCCTTCAGCAGTGCCCTAAAATCTGTTTTGGCAGTGATGTACTTATCTTGAATGTATTCTTTAAATTCCCTTTATTTGTTTCTATCAACACATAGGAGAATTTGTGCAGCAAGGATCCTCTTGGTGACTTTTTTTCACTTGTTCCATATAGAGATCAGAGTAATCACTGAGATTTCATCCAGAAGTTACCTAAGATGCTTTCTCATCTTCTTTGCAAGTGTCTCTGTGTGCTTACTGAGCATTTTTCCTTCATTTTGTTTCTCTCTCTGTTTCTGTTCTTACAGATGCTTTACAGATAACTGCAGAGTATTTCCAATATTTGTTTGTATTCAGGCAATAACTCGATCTAAGAGATTTGTTTTAAAGAGCTTCTTAAAGGAGAGAGGGACGTAGAGAGGAGGAGAAGAAAATTCCAGTGCTCACAGTTCCAGCAACTGAAGGACAGCTACCAGTGGTATTGGAATGAAAATCAGGCATTGTTTCATGCTCAGTCAAATATACAGTCTGCCAACTTAGACTTCTTTCTGGCTGAAACAGTGTGCAGGTGGCAGATTAAGGGGCCTGTTATTACCTGCGATGCAGCTGTAACACAGTCTGATGTAGCAGAGGTCATATTTTAGTCTACAACTCCCAGCTGGGTTTATTAGTGATATAATTCCATGCACAGGAAGCAGGTAAACAGAAGCTGCTCTCCTTCCTTGCCAGGCCTCCCTGTCTCTGGGGAGTCCTCCACATTTTATCACTGACTTTACTAGTCTTTTTTATTTTGCAGTTCTGGGGAAGTAGAAAATGATGCTCGGAGGGAGAACAAAGAGCTGAAAAGGTCCCAGTGGTTAAAAGCCATACAGTTTCCTACAATTCCCTTTACGGTCCCACAAATCACAAGCAGTGTACCAGTTAGCAGATGATTCATGAGCTGATTCCCAAGAGGGTCAGGCAGCCAGACATTAGTAAAGTAGCTGTATCCATTTATACTGTCCACATTTTTTATATTTACTGTAAATGTCTTTTGTGCACTTTGACTATTTGAAGAGATTCTATCTGTTAGTAGGCTGCAACAAGGGATTCATGAATTATAATCCACACAACATTCTCTTTCATCTATTAGCTCTCAAAGGATCTATATACATCACTCCTTTAAAAGTTGATTCAAATCAACTCAGGAGAGCTTGACATTATGTTTCTTATCATCACTGTCATTGTATGTGTGAATGGCCCGTCACACGGGTACTAAAGAAATTGCATGTGATACTGTGCTCCTTGAAATGTTGCCTTTCCAGATGGTGGATGGCCAGTGTACTTGTAAATTTCCTTGCGGAGAATGGTTTTGACCACAATTATTCCCTTTGAGTTCCCGAGTCCAGTAAGAAGGCTCACAACACCAGGTTATAGTCCAATAGGTTTATTTGGTAGTAAATGCCACTAGCTTTCAGCCAAGATATCAAATGGACATATTGGTTAGGTTGATTAGGCATGCTAAATTGTCCCTTAGTCTCAGGGGGATTAGCAGGGTAAAATATCTTGGGTTACAGGGATCAACACAGTAAGAAGTCTGACAACACCACGTTTAAGTCCAACCAATTTATTTGATAGTAAACTCACAAGCTTGAGATTTCCCTTTTTGTCAGGTAAATGGAGAGTTCTGGCCTCAGACAGTACATATAACAGCACAGACAGTTTACAGATTACTGATTAGGATGCGAATCTTTACACTTAACCTGCTATTCAAGTCTTAAAGTCGCTAATAATGGAAATGAATGAAGCACTGAGCACAAGTTAAAGAAATGTGTATTGTCTCCAGACAGTACAGTAAGTGAGGTTTTACAAACCCAGGCAAGTCATGGGGGGTTACAGATAGTGCAATATAGCACTATAACCCCCATGACTTGCCTGGGTTTGCAAAACCTCACTTACTGTACTGTCTGGAGACAATACACATCTCTTTAACCTGTACTCAGTGCTCCATCCACTCACATTGTTAGCCACTTTAAGATTTGGATAGAAGGTTAGGTGTAAAGATTTGCATTCTAATCAGTAATCTGTAAACTGTCTGTGCTGTTATATGTACTGTCTGAGGCCAGAACTCTCCATTTACCTGACAAAAAGGGAAACCTCAAGCTTGTGAGTTTACTATCAAATAAATCGATTGGACTTAAATCTGGTGTCGTCAGACTTCTTACTGTGTTTACCCCAGTCCAACGCCGGCATCTCCTTGACTACAGGATCAAGCCAGGGTGGGATTGTTGTCACTGCAGGCCCAATGAGCCAAATGGCCTCCTTGAGCACTGTAGGGATTCTATGGTTCTAAGGAGATGGGAACTGATGGGTGTGCCCTCCAACAAACAAGGGATAATATGAATTCAAGCAAGACATCCATTGGCACTCATATGTACTTCCTAATGCAGGGGCGTAGAGAATGTGAGCTAATAAGCCCAATGTTTACAAGCCCATGGACAAAATAGAGAGACAGATGCTGTTGAAGGATGGAACATAATAAGCAGAGTTTAAAATGTATGTTTAAAAAATTAACTTGTATTTCAACAGCACCTTTCACAACCTCAGGATGTTAATTTACAGACAAGAAATTACTTAACAAGTGAAATCACTCTTATAGTGCAGGAAACATTGCAGCCAATTTGCTCACAGCAAACTCCCATAAACATCAAATGGTAGTGACCAGGAAGACTGGTTTTAGATGCTGGGTGAGGGATACCCATACTGGTCCGGGTCCTTCTTATTGCATTCAAGCTTGCTCAAATATGAATTAGTTACTTGAGGTACAGTGACTATTCTGCATGCAACTATGCTGGCTATCTTGTCTGCAGCAAGCTTAGTTCATCTCATTGGAAGCTACATGTTCCCCTGCACCAGTGACAAGACCCTCATCCATGGGGTGCACATCTGACGTGCTGCACTTTCTCAGTACTGCACTGGGGGAATAGCAATGATATTACTTATTTTTTCTAAAAAAGCTGTGGCACTTGACTTTAAACAAGGTGGTGGTGTGCTGCACTACACTACACACTTCCCTCCATCAGCATTTTTGTCAGAAATACTCAATGAGATCTGCATGTAAATCACAAGAAACAACTTTAAAATGAGGGAGGGTAAACTAAGCAAGAAAAAAAAGTGATAAGAAAGAAGAAGAAATCGTCAATGGAAAGAAGAAAATACAGGGCCGAATCTTACATAAAACGTTGGTTAGACCTCATTTGGAATACTGCATCCAGTTCTGGTCACCTTACTACCAGAAGGACATGGAGACTCTGGAGAGAGTGCAGAGGAGGTTTACCAGGATGCTGCCTGGTATGGAAGGTCTGAGTTACAAGGAGAGGTTAGGCAAATTGGGACTGTTTTCCTTAGAAAGACGTAGACTTAGAGGAGATCTAATAGAGGTGTACAAGATTATGAGGGGTATAGATAGAGTTAACAGGGTTAAGCTTTTTCCTAGGATGGACTCAAATAGCACGAGGGGTCACTGGCTTAGGGTGAGGGGGGTAAGGTATAATTTGGATGCTAGAGGGAGTTTTTTCACACAGAGGGTGGTGGGGGTATGGAATGCGCTGTCAAGTAAAGTGGTGGAGGCAGGTACTCTGGAGTTATTTAAGAAATACTTAGATGGGCACATGAACAGAATGGGAATGGAGGGGTATAGAAAACTGATTTAAAATAGGGATCATGAGCCTTGGGAGTCCCTGGGAAGTGTGTAAATAGATGATGATATTGATGTACTTGTTTTTATCCTACAGGTGCTTTGGTCCACCTTGTTGTCTAACAAGGGGCATACACGCGATGGGTCGTGAGAGGGCTGCCCTTGGATTTTTTTTCACGTCGTTAGTGTACACTTGACCTGGACCATTTGATGGGCAACACGACAGCTCAGTGACTATCGCTGTGCTGTGCAGATACATGGATTTGGGCCTGTGTCTGTGGGAGTTCGTGCATTCTCCCCGTGCTTGCGTGGGTTTTCTCCGGGTGCTCCGGTTTCCTCCCACATCCCAAAGATGAGCTCTTAGGCTAATTGGCAGACCAAATTCTCCCTAAATTGTCTCAAATTTGGTTTTTAATCCATAGATCTATAAACATAGACAGGGATCACGGGTAGAGGTGGGAACATCAAGGTGGTGGCGCGGGGTGGTGGCAAAGTGTCAAGATCTTACTGAAGAGGTAGGTTTTCTCTCCAGATCTCATAGCAGTTTGTCAAAACAGGTGAATATGTCTCACAGTGTCATGTTGAGGGGCAGATCTTAAACATGCAAAACTGTGCTGAGATTGCAGCAACTTTTTAAAAGGTGCCCCAATCATGAGGAAGAAATAACCTCCTCACATAGAGGTCTCAGCACCTGCATCTCTCCATCTCCCCTGCGATCAAAGCTGGTGGGCATTCCCTCTTACTGGCTCCCGTTGCAGTGAAGTTGGAGAATTCGGCACTCAGCCAAATCTCCATTCACTGCAGCAGGATAGGTAACTCTCTAATATCTTGCTGAGCTTGACCAATATTCACACTAGCTAGTCCAGAATCTGGTGAGGGTTCAAACTACCAGCGTGAATGGTCATAATATCATGATTTGCATCTCTTCCTCACCATCCCTTGTGTTAATAGCATCCCTCCCCATTTTCGTGCAATCAAAACTGGCATTTTTCCCCCACCCCCACATTCACATGGATAGAATGGTGACGCTCTCAACAATGTTCTGATTCTTTAAGCTCTGGAACATCAGCAGAAAGTTGCTGTTCCCTTCTGCAGTCTTCCCTCAGGAAATCAAAGTGTTCATATGCACCCAATCATAGCTGCAGAGTGCTTGGTACTGCTAAATTTCACAATTGGCATGAGAACTCAGGGCTGCCTTCTGAACATTATACTTTGTCAGCTACTATCCAAATGCTACCCATAGTGTAAGTACGTCCACCACCCCAAAATCATCCAGCCACTGGTCTGCAAAATGAATTTCAGTTATATTTTTAGAGTCCACATTTTTAAAACAAATTGATGACTTTGCCAAAAAAACACACATAAGAAAAAGAAAGCCCCTTGTAACTATATGATTGTACAAACTGGCAATGTTTGTTGTGAGTGGGAGGAATTATGAGAGGAATTATCTGCAGATAAGAAAGATGAGCACATTGCATTGTGTAAATGGCCTGTAAGAAAAGCCTTGAGAGAATGGAATGTTACACACAGGAACGAATATAATATCTGATCGGCAGTCAAATTGCTTTTAAATCTATAATACTCACGGTTAAGAGTCTTGGTATTGAGTAATACGCGGTCAGAGGGGAAAAGACTTGCCCAGATGAAGCCATTGCTTTTAAATCTGTCATCAAAGCCATAAACCAATATGTGCATCATTGGCAATCAGATCAGTTATCCCAAACAAAACTCTTTCCAGTAAAATCAATAGCTTACACACAAATATTTACTTACTTATTATTGTTAATTTGTGCCTAGGCTAATGTACAACACAATGATTCCTCGCTTTACTACAGTGGCAATAATTAATTCATTGTCTGATTTAACAACGGTTGGATAAGCCTAATGATTACACAGATTTTGGAAATTAGGATTATTGGTCTTCTGGGATGCTTTAGTACATTTCAAACCCGCTAATGGCTGCTTTAGGAAAAAAAAGGGCAACACTGCTTTCTCTAAAAACAGAAAATACTGCTCTTCACTTTTTTGTTCTTTCTTTCTGCCCATCAGTAACGTATACAAAACCTAATGCGCCACATTAAAATCAACAGATTTGGATGAAGATCACGGGAATGTATACTTCTGAGTAGGCAAACCACATATATTCAGGACTCAAACAAATAACTAGATGGTTTAAACTCTACCTGCAGTGTTGGGCTTTAAACCCTGATTTGGGTTAGGTCTGTGAATTCTAACCTTAATTGTTCTGTATTAGTAGTTTGAACTCTCATCACGTTCTGGGCTAGCTAGTGTGAATGTTGGTCAAGAACAGGTCAAGCTCAGCACGATATTAAAGAGTGATATATGTGCACTACTATATCACAGCCAAGCTCTGCACCATCAGCAGAAGGGCAGTTAAACAAAAATCATGCAGCCTCCCAGTGAAATATGCACAAGGTAGCCTATCGCAGTCATTGAAAATCAAAAGCATGCCCAACTAAGCAAATTCTCAGATGCCGAAAGACACAGATCTTTATAACTTCTTATCCCTGGATTCAGCTATCTACCTAGACTACAGTGAATAAAGAATTGGCTAGGCCCATCAGAATCCTGCTCTGGTGCTCCTTGAATATTCATCATGTTGATTTGAAATCAGGCGCACAGAGGATTTTGTACTCGGAAGCAATAGCCTTTTGTTAGGCTGGTGGTTAATAGTTTCCTGCGAAAGATGAACTATCTGACTACGAACCAGTGGTTCATTTCAGAACAATACCTGACAGGGCTGATTTTTTGTACAGTGTTTTCAAAAAAATGAAGCAGCACATTATCAAAAAGTTAAGGGCAGCTGATTGCCTAGTGTGGATCAACTAGGATCCTTTTTAAAAACAATGCAAGTTGGGGGGAGAAAAACGATTTGCATTTATCTGGCATCTTTAACTCAGAATGTCTCGAAACAAGTTACAACCAGTGAAGTAGTTTTGGAGCATACTCACTAATGTAATATAGGAAATGCAGCAGCCCATTTCCAGACAGACAGCTCCCATAGCAAACATTGCGACAATGGCCTGGTAACCTGCTAATCTTTTAGTGAAGTTGGTTTAGGGATAAATTTTGGGCATGGATGTTGAGGATACATTCTCTACTTTTCTTTGAAATACTGCGATAAAACCTTTTATATCCACCTGACAGAATTGATTAATGCCTTAACTTATGATTTCATCTGAAAGGCAGACTGTAGCCTCATCACAACCAAAAAAAGGGCTCTGTCAGAAACTTTAGACTGAATTTTCAGATATTGACGGACCCATTATGAATGTTAAGGTTCCTAGCTGGCCCACACTAAGCAATCAGCTGCCCTTAACCTTTTGATAATGTGCAATTGACATTGCATATTTTTGAAACCATTCTATAGAAAATCAGGGGGAAGAGGGTCATGCCCAGCAGTACCCAGGCAGCATTTGACACTGCCTCCTTTGAGGAGGAGGTGTATGGAAGGAGGATGCCTAGAATGTGGTCGATCTGTTTTTACTTCTTTGTTTTCGAACATCTGTTAAAAAGTCCTGGGCAATAATCCACAGTTCATTCCAGTAGGATTTTCCCATGCCGTCTGAATGAACAGAGATCTGGCTGACAGCCAAATTCTCCAACTTTGCTGCAGCGGGAGCATAGGGATCACCCTAATCCTTAAAAAACTAAGAAGGCTACAGTTAGAGCCCATTCTGCCAGCATGACATTGGACATTGTTGGACCCACTCTTTAGAGTTTCTTTTTCTATCAGGCTAATGATACGTTGAAGACAGCCACTCTTGATGCTTGTGGCTTCAACCCCTTTTTACCTGCCCACTGTGACACTCTGCAGAAAAATGGAAATATTTGCCCGTTAACTCTGTTTCCTACTCCAAAGAAGCTGCCAAACAACATTTTCTGTTTTTATTACAAATTTCCAGCATCTGTAGTATTTTGCACAACTTTTTGTACACCTCAGATCGGGCCTAGGAGAGGTCAGTGTGAGAAGTAATGCAGGTGGGAAGGAGAAGAGATGCACATAGGGGAGAAGTGGGAGAAAGGAGTAGGAAGGAAGGGAAAAGAAAAATCAATGTGATAGGAGTGGGTTGAACAAATTCTGGCAATGGTATTCCCCACTGTAGGATATATGTAGGAGCAATCCCAGGACTGATTGGTGTGCGGTTGATCTATCCAATACAACTGATGTAACCTCAGTCTATGCACATGGGGTTTTTAGACTTTACACACAATTGATGATTCTTTATGAACATGGAGGGAGTAGAGGTCATGTTCACCTTCACAGATGATGTAGAAACTGCCCATTTTTTGTTTTGTTGATCTCACTGGAATGAAACACTGGTGACCACTACAACGATCAACCACGATACTACCCAGATGACAAAGGTGAAATGCCCATCACTCTCCCAGGTTGTCAGTGTCTCTCTACCTCAATTAAGCAGCTATTCCTCACCTATCAGTCCAGCCAATGAATGAAAACAACCTCGTTAACTGTGGGAGGCATTGGAGTAGAGCCAGATTACACCCTTGCCCGACATTCTCCTACAGTAAGAAGTCTCACAAAACCAGCTTTAGTCCAACAGGTATATTTGGTACCATGAGCTTTCGGAGCATTGCTCCTTCATCAGATCACTATTATGAACTATGTAAGCAAGAAAATACATCAACTTTCATTCATATAGCACACTTAATCTAGTGAAACATCCCAAGGTGCTTCAGAGGAGCATGATCAGAGAACATTTGATACTGAGCCACATAAGAAGATAGTACAACAGGTGACCTAAAGCTAAGCAAATAAAGTAAGTTTTAAGGAGCAACTTAGAGAGAAAGTTAGACAGCTGGAGAGATTTAGGGAGGGAATTCCAGATCGCAGGCCCCCAATAGTAGAGAAGATTAGAGAAAGATAAGGTTATGGTGTGTATTAAACCAGAAATCTGGCATATGGTATGTACCTAGTATCCAGTGTGTGTTACAATATTGTGCTTTTAAGGAAAGTATTCTTGTAAAGGGTGTGTTGAAAATTGTCTTTTGTTTTACATGGTGCTGATTTGTCTGCATCAGGCAGCTCACATGCTGAGAATACAAGCAAATGATTGATTTTAACAATGTGTTTGTTTTAATCTGAATGAACACATTTTTGTTTATTTTGGTTTATCCCCTGGGGTTTCAAAGCAGCGTTTTGATTAGGTTGATTGACAGAGTCATGTACTCTTGGGGAAGGGTTAAGCTTACGCGGTAAAAGGAGACAGTTACTGCCTATTTCCGAAAGAAGCAAGTGATGTTTCTCTTTCTCTTTCTGAAGGCTGCTGTTTTGGGACTTAGCAGGAGGAATAGATCTCTCTCTTTCTCTCTCTCTCCAGAGATGTTCTGGAGGCCCAAGTACCAGCACGTAAGCCGTGGAGAGATTTAAGTTTATAAGAGGAATATTGCTTGAACTGGAATAATAAAGATAGGTTAGTAGTTAAGGTTTAAGTATTATTCAGTTGGCAAACATTAAGCTAATTCATTTTTTTAATAGTTAAATGGTATTGCTAAATAAAGTTTGTTTTGATAAAAACTTCCAAGTATGTCAACAGAATTGTACCTGGATTGAAACACCTTATCCTCACATTAATGCTAATATAAAGAAAAAACTGTTGGAGTTTAGTTGAGCTTCATAACATACTTTGGAATTTTTGATCCTTAACGTGTTTTATACCTGATATATGTATGTGTGATGGTGGTAACTGGCACACATTCATAGAATTCCTGCAGTGCAGAAGGAGGCAATTCGGCCCACTGAGTCTGCACTAACTTGCCAACATCATAACCATGCACCCTATTCCTGTAACTCCATGTATTCACCCTGCTAATCTCCCTAACCTACACATTTTTGGACACTAAAGTGCAATTTAGCATGGCCAATCTACCTAACCTGTCAACATCTTTGGACCCTTCTTGTATACATGATGTCTTTGTATGTTATACCTGGTATCTTTATGTTTTACCTGTAATTGTCATGTTTTGTATCTGGACTTTCAGTTTTCAAAGAAGGAGACTGAAATGGAATCACTATTCCACAGAAAGCAATACTGAGATTGCAGTGATAAAGGTGAATTGTCAAGAAGTTCTTCGCTGAGAATCATCAACACACGAGATGAACTTCCATTTTGAAGTATGGCGTCAAAATTACTGGACTCATTTAATGAATAGTTGGATGCCATGTAGCATGACTGAAGGATATTTTGAGATAAATGAGCCAAATGGCATTCTTGCTTCATATCAGTATTATGAAATGCATTTATACATGTGCTATCTAGGAAATCTGGGATACAAGATTCTATTGCTCTATCAAGTTACATTTGTCTTCAATGGCAACACTCTTTTAAATAGCAATAATGATCTGTTTTCTTTAAACACATTAATAAACAAGCCGCCTCCCCAGCCCCCACCATGACTTGTACCTCCCCACTACCTTACATCCTGATATCAGGACAAATGCTGCTACTGATAATGCCGTGATGGAACTTGGAAGCAATGTGGTTAAAATGTGCATGGAAGAAAGAAACAAATGGGCTAAACAGAGAGGCACAAGACCCTGCTATTGAGAATTAGTCAACCAAAGGGGACCACAAGCTGTTGATTGCATTACACAGTGTTTTCAAAACAGTTAAATGTCAAGTGGCATTTATACAAAACTCCAAAATAACGTCAACACTTGCAATTTTCCACTCGTGTAAACTATTCTGTGCTAAATGAACCTATGTCTCCAAAAAGCCATTATTTTGAAGATTTAAGTGACTTCTTGGGTCACCATACTTTCATTCTGTTGTTGCATTAATTACAGTTCTTTTCCCAAACAAAATACAATTCTTGCTGTGTATTTTCAGTCAGCACTAAGCAGCTTTACATTTCAATTCCGCTTCAGTGCTTAATGTTTTGCTGCCTTAATGTTTTTCCTTAGCCTTAAAGCAGTTTTGGAAACTAGCACTAGTTGGCATGTTACCCGTTGCTCATATATTGGATTCCAGTTTCTAGCTGCTTGCCACTACTTTACCCATTTCTAACACAATTTAATCTTCCTTGGACTGCAACAGAAGATTAACTCAATACTTTAAGTACTGAAACAAAGGAAGGTTTTCTTTATTCAAATAATGGTATCATATACAACAGCCTTTCATTATCCTGCTTTCCATTAAACGGCATGCTCCAATACAATCTTTCATTACTCTTTCGCGTGTGGACACTAAATGCGAACTGCGATGGCACAAAATAATTTCCTTGGCACCAGATGCCAATGGAGCATGTGTGCTGGCTCCATTCCATGAGGAATTGCCCTTCTACACCTTCTGTCAATGCTGGCACCTATTAGGCCACTGCTATAATGATGCAAGGAAAATGATGACAGACTGGGTAAGCAATGACCAGCTATCTGATTTTAGTTTTTTTGTACAAAGAGAAAAACCCATTCTCCTGCCCAGACTTTATCACAGCAGACAGTCCTTGACACCAGTCAAGAAGAAAATCAGTACTTTTATCATAGTTCTTTCACTGACACTTATACAATATCTTTTCATAAGTTGCACGGTAGGACTGAAAATGACCAACTGGTCCTTCAAGCCTATCCACCCAGATACTGAGCAAGCCAATACATAAGCAACTTATCTCAAGTTAAGCATCCCTCCTGAAAGGAAAGGAAATGTGATCAGTTTAGGAAAGAAACTGATGAAAATTCACCAGCCTCTGTGAGAAGAAATTTCTACACACTTCAGTTTTAAATGACCAGCTCTTTATCTTGTAGCTATGCCCCCTTGTTTGAGATTCTCCAACTAGTGAAAACTAGACCCTCCGACTAGTGAAAATGTCTCGCCATCTACCCTGTCAGCCCCTTTGGGATTTTATATGTTTGAATGAAATCACCATACATCACTCTTCTAAATTCCCAGGAATTTAGACCCAAACTATTTGGTCTCTCTTGATAGGACTATACTCTCATCCCAGGAATTAGTCTAGTGAATCTCCTTTGATAATGAATAAGTAACATGTTCACATCCTATTTACATCATTTATCTGTGCAACATAGAAAAAATGGCTATACCCTTGCATTTGTTTTCACATTAACCCAACAACATCAACCAATGGGCCATATTCCCATCCTCTGGCCTCTTGAAACAATCAATCAGGTTCCAGGAAACTGTAACTCCCAAACAGCGGCCATTGAAATATCGAAATGGCATTTATATAGCACCTTTAATGATATATTCTTTAATACCAATGAAGATTTCTTGAATTGTAGTCACTGTTATATCATGGACAAATAAAGTACTGTATTTGTGCACAGTAATGTCTCACAAACAGCAAGGAGATAAATGACAAAGTAATCTGTTTTTATAATGATCAATAAATTTAGCCAAGGCAAGGACGGGACTTCTTTGAATGGTGCTGTAGGATATTTTACACTCAGCAATGACTCTCATCTGAAAGATGATACCTCCTACAGTGCAGTATTCCTTCAGTATAGCACTGAAAATTTGTGTATTTCAACTTTTGACTCAGAGGCACTGCCAACTAAGCCAACGCTGAAAGGGTATTCCTTGAGAAGTCAGAAATCATTAAGAAATGACAGCATATATGTCCACCATGAGTCCCGGACAGAATCGCGTTGATTAGGTGATTCCACCGTAAATCGTGCCTGAAGACCACACTGCTGTAAGTGACTGGAATTGCTTTTTGACATGGAGATGTAGTATTATGTCACTATCCTCCACTTACTACATTCTCTGCAGAAATGTTATTGTATTTAGGAGACTCTGCTGCCATTTCTAACAGACTCTCAAGTTAATTTTACCTCCAAATCACTGATTGAAAAAAATTATTGGTTGAATATTCAATGCAGTGGAGGACACCTCAGTGCCACCCATTATACCCAAGAATACATCCATTTCATAAGAATTTGTGGGAAATATATAAACGGGCAACTTTTCATCAGTTCAATGTTTTCTAAACGAGTGCAGACTTAGGGGACTATAGCAGTGTGCCCTTTGGGGAAGCTTTGAACCAGTATCAGCAACTTCTTGATTTCTAAGCTTAACTGAATATGGGTGGATGCTACCAACTGGAATGGAATAATTAACATGAAAACCCAGCAAAATCCAGATCAATACATTTGCATTTTCTGGAATTGATGCAAGATCAATCAATGTAATGCTTTATAAAGCAAAAACCCATATGCTTTGGCACTAACATAAATGCAGAAATGATTGCAATGAGTGTGTTATTGTGGCAAGGTCACGCATTAGAAATCCTTTCTTATCTGCCCATGTGGGAGGTCTGCATGTTGACTGAGGTAATTATTAATAATCAATATTTAATCTGAGAACTACAGCTTCCACTTCCTTGCCTAAAGCTTCATTTCAAACACGAGTACAAGAATACAAAATATAGAAGCAGGAGAAGTTCACTAGGCCCAGCAAGCCTGTCTTCCCATTCATTACCATCATGGCTGCTCTATGCTGGCCTCAGATACTTTTCTGTTCCATTTCCCCAAAGCCCTCTGTTCCTTGATCTATCAAATATTTATGCATCTCCACTTTAAATACTTCTAATGATCCAGCTTCACCACAATTTCCAGAAATTCACCAGCCTCTGTGAGAAGAAATTGCTACACACCTCAGTTTTAAATGACCAGCCCTTTATCTTGTAGCTATGCCCCTTTGTTTGAGATTCTCCGACTAGTGAAAACTAGACCCTCCGACTAGTGAAAACGTCTCGCCATCTACCCTGTCAGCCCCTTCAGGATCTTATATGTTTGAATGAAGTCACCACACATCACTCTTCTAAATTCCCAGGAACTTAGACCCAAACTATTTGGTCTCTCTTGATAGGACTATACTCTCATCCCAGGAATTAGTCTGGTGAATCTCCTTTGATAATGAATAAGTAACATGTTCATATCCTATTTACACTATTTATCTGTGCAACATAGAAAAAATGGTTATACCCTTGCATTAAGGGTAATGGCTATACCCTTGCATATTCACATTAACCCAACAACATCAACCAATGGGCCATATTCCCATTGCGTAATTTTGAATTCAGCTGGGGAACATTCATAATACTCAATAGCAGGAACTCTGCACAACTGATGCACTGTCACCTTCTGCATTCCCAGCTTCCAGTCAAACTGGAGTTTTAGCTCAGCAATGCTGCAGCACCAAAAAGCTGAGGCAGTAGATAAATGATGTGGAGATGCTAGCATTGGACTGGGGTAAATGTAGTAAGAAGTCTCATAACACCAAGTTAAAGTCCAACAGGTTTATTTGGTAACACAAGCAACTAGCTTTCAGAGCACTGCCCTTTCATCAGGTGAGTGACCTGCTGTTGTGAGACTTGTTACTGCATTAGATAATCACAAGGTAAAGCTACAAAGGCTTTTACAAAGCATTTCTAGCAGATGTTAAGTAAGAAAATGACTTTTCAAAGATGTTCTTGAACATGAACCATTTCTCTGTTCACCTGTAAAAGCACACGAATCCCTCCAATAATTTCCAAATGTCATTTGTAACCAGGATATTGCACGACTCGACAGCCTTATGTCACAGTCAACTAATTGCTTGGGTGTGTCGTGTCATGATTTATTCCAAAAGTCAAGTCTTACTAACAGCTGCCTAAACTGGTTGAACAAGGAAAATGTAAGTTGCTGAACAGCCATGAGGCAACCAAAGGTTTGCGTTTGCAGTCATGAAGCTCAGTGGAGCATTCATGCGGGCCGGGGTAAACAAACCCTCTATCCCCTTCAGCTAAACAATAACAACAGGATGACTACTCGAGATTACTCTTAGGCAAAAGATTTACAGAAGTTTTTGGAAGCCACAAAATAAATTGCAACAGTTTCAGTTTAACTTGCCCAATTCACCTTCCACCTTTTTTCTTAAATTGGAGGTTGAAAAGAATATTGTTTGTGTCGTACATTGATTGTATAATTTTCCAGCCAAGCATTGGGCAACATTCTCTTAACTTTCCAATCTGTGCTCTATCATATTTGGCAGGGGTGAGTATCATGTTATCAACAACATAAAGTTCTTCACAATTTATTACTGCAGCCTCATTGTATTGGCAAGATTTGGCAGCTGTGAACTGAAATTGTGATACATCAAGTCCAAATTCATGACATGGTTAGAGTTGAAGAATGTTGGGAATATATGCAACCTTTGTCAATCTGCCATTGAGTAACAAACTCCCTGAGCTATTTATTTGTAGAAATCCTATTACACAATGCACTCCTGAAAAAATAATTTTCTCGAAGCATCAGATGTCAAATTAGAGATTTTCCACAGGTCTGCTATCTAGAGCATGCAGAAAATTGTAAATTCTGTGAAACCTGGAATTATTACCTTCCCATCAGAAGAGGGAGCTCTTTCATTTCCAGCGTAATGCTGTCAATTATAAGGAGGATTATATCAACTGGAAGAGAATACTATGACTAGTGGCAGCTAGAGCAATGGTGGTCATTCTAAATCTTGTGCCCATTGAAGAAGGGATTACCATTGTAAAAGCTGTATGTCAGCTTGTGCCAACTATGGCAGTGGTAACCATCAAAATAAGGCTTCTGCCAATTTGAGCACTGACATCCATTATAATAAAACTTGTCCCAACTAGAATAACATTGCGTGTTTAAGTCCAGTATCAATTATAACAGGGTATCTATTCTAATAAGGTATCTACTAACAAGGGAAGGATATCTGTTACAATATACATGCTTCATTGTCTGCACCAACAGAAGACTTGTTGCTTCTTCTGCTTCTGTACTACCCAGCTTTTGAATCCAGTTCCCTCTCAAGTTTATTAAGACAAAACTAAGGAATGAGAACCAGAAGTTAAATTTACCTAAAATGTTATGGCTACTTTAAACCATAATCTGTACCTGCTCAACCTATAGTGCAGCACGTTGCACAGTGATTGAGAGAGGTATTTGAGTTAGTGATGCTTTGATTGTGTTTACTACAGTGGAATTTTCTTGATTTTCAGGGAATTAATCCAGTATAATACCAGGCAAACTTTTGCAATATCCACAGGGAGCTAAATATTTTGGTTATACTTCATCTTGGAACAGTATGGCCAGAAATAACAATGGCAGGATAAGAGGGATTAAGAAGTATTAAGTTCCCTCTGCTTTCAAGGGTGTACAAGCATTATAAACAATTGTTGCACCTTTGTAAATATATTAATTTTTGCTTTTGGTAGAGGGTTTTTTCTGGGTTTTCTTCCTCATGTCTATGCCCACCACTCCGCCCTTTTCAAGGGGCCAGCCGAGGCCACGTTAATGTCCACTCTGAATGGTACCTGTGGATAGAAACATCACTCTTTGCCAAGGCTCTAGCCCGCAAGAAGTCTCCCACACGCCCACTGCTTTCTTTCCCTCCACTGCCTTTCTAAGTCCACAGAGATTTTTCTTTTCTCAGAATAGGTTATCAAGCTTCTCATTCTGTACAGAACATTGAACAGAACCTCAGCTCCACCCACCCATGACCCTTCTCCTCACTAGCACTTCTTTAGCTGGACATCAAATGGCCTGTTTCAGTGTTATAAATTCTATGTCAAGATCACCTAGCTCAGCCTGAAAATCTGTACAAAAGATGGACATCAAGGGACTCAGTGCTATACCTTCACGGGATGAAAATTCATCACCCTCATTCTCAAGTGACTTTTAAAATGATATACAATATCTTTTACCCTTCTCTTGTCACCCAATTTCTCCCCCCCTCACAATTATTCACTGGTGTTATCTTCACTCTACCATTTGTTACCCTTCAACTGTCTTCTCTCCCTGATAAGCCTATGCCTGTTACCATTCCCATGCCCACTCTGTCCTGTCCACTCCTAAGACCCTTGTAGTCTCTGATGGTTGTCTCCAAGCAACAATACCAGCACTACACCAAGTACAAATGGACCCTCATCCTCCCACCCTACCATGTCCCATCTCTGTTACAGTGCTCTCTCATTAGACATACCCTTGGTTTTGCCCCCACGATTCAACCAATTACACCACAGACCTCTTCCTCTGAATCCTCTCCCTCTGTGGCTTGCTATGGCCACTGCAAAATTCAATGCTTCCTCCCAAGCCCATCGACCCCCTCCTGTCTTCCAGCAACACCCCTCTGCCTTTCAATATACCCCACGTGTACCTGCATATCCCAACCCTCAGTCGTCGAACACCTTATCTCTGTGTGGACTAACCTTGGCTTTCTGGTAAGTCATCTCACATGATCTCAATGCCATGTTGGTCTGGTCATAGTTCAGAGCATCATGAAATCCTGCTGACTAGTGGTTTAGATGATATGCCGGGGGAGGGGGCATTCTCATAGACCGCTTAGCTAATTCCATTAAGAATCTGATAACTGGGTTCCCGATGGCCTTCAGAATGACAGTCTGGGCCACAAGTTCCAACTGTTATTTCTTGTTGTCTGTAACCTTGATTTTTTTCATTTCCTTGAACTCTCTGCCTGTCAAGAACATCACCATTGGAAGGAGAAGAAAATTCCAGTCGTCTACTCTCTCTGATAATCTGCCTAACCTGCTGAGTGTTTTAGGAATGTTTGTTTTTCTATCAGACTTTCAGCATTTGTAGCATTTTGATTTTGTACACTTCTAAGAAGTTGATTTTCAATTCAACAGATGAGTTTCAGCTTTTTACTAAGGGAAGAGAATACAATGTCAACAATAAGGATGAAAGAGAGGGAGAAACAGAGGAATAAAAAACATTCTTTGCACCATTATCTGCAATAAAAGCATTTTGCTGTTTTATGTAGCTATCAAACTCAACAGATTTGAGTTAAAAATGATCATTTCAACATCCCTTGGAACACTTATTTAGATTGTGGATAAAATATTGCTGGTCGGGTTTTAAAAAAAGAGTTTTAAAAAATGTGTGAAATAATTACAGATGTGGCTCCAGAATAAGTGTTCTTAGTGTAAGTATGCATTGCTATACAATGTAAAACAATCGTTAGGGTCATACAAGATCAGAAAGCATCACAGAGTCTAAGACTGAGAATATTTAAGATATACCATTCTATCAGTCATTTTCTTGGTAATTAGATGGTTTTCCATCAAATTTGTAGACACAATCATCCTTTATTGGGTTGCTTAGCAGCCCATTCAATACATGTACAGAATAATTACATCTGAACTGTCTTGTCACCCTATGGCCTTTTGTTGTAAACAATTGTGACTATGTTCAACATATTGATGCCTATCCCATCTAGGCTGTTGAGAATCTTAAATAGGTTGTTGGAAGGTCTGGGAGGTGAACCTGCTGCCAGTAACTGGAAAGAAAGTATGATCAGTCTGGGTCTCTTTTCTTTAGAAAAGAGAAAGCAACATATTGATCTAGCAGAGCCGTTTAAAATCAAAGGGCTGTGAAGGGCAGGCATAGGAAAAGTGTTTCCACTTGTGGAAAATATCAAGGTGAGAGCTACGAGCTGGATTTTTCCAGCTCTTTGGGCATATACTGTGAAGCAAAATTGTGGGAAAAGACAGCAGAGAGAATGTCCATCCTCTTCCTGCCACTATGGCATTTTTCCAGTGGTGGGAAAAGTGTGAGGCAGTCTGCTCATTTGGAGCCCAATTGAACCACCCAAGTGGCCAATTAAGGGCCTCCTTCTGGCTCCACTCGCATTTTACCCACTGCCACATCGGGAGACCATCTAGTAAAACCTGGAGGCCTTTTGGCAGGTGAGGGTCTCTCTCTACTTCATGCACTCTTTGGCCCATGGAATGGTCCATGCTGCAATGATGTCTCCTGCCCTCAACTTATATACCCACCCCTTCACCAAAGTGTGCCTGACTGGCATTGGCCACTTATCTGGCCCAGGTAGTCCTCATCCTTCAGCTGTAACCCAACTGTTAGCAGTGGCGCTGCTGAGGCTGTTGATTTAGCCAGTAGTTCTTTGGAGGTGGTGACAGTCAATTAATTGGCTGTTACAAGCAAAATGTAGCCCTGGGTTCAACTATGCACCAAACTGGGCCCTAGTAAAACTGCTTTCAGCTTTTATGAGGACCCAGGAGACGTCATAAAATGCAGCCCCATGACTATAGGAAAGTAATTAATGTGGCAAATAAGAAATTCAGAAGGAAGCTATTTACTTAGGAATAGGATGCAGAGGGATTGAGTTGAATAGGCTAGATGAATTTAAGGGGAAGCAAATTATAAGTATGTGAGACAGAAAGGAGCAAACAGATTTGCTGATAAGGTGAGATGGAGAAAAGAAAGAGAAAGCTCACATAAAGCATAAATAACAGGCCAAATGGCCTGTTTCAGTGTTATAAATTCTATGTCAAGATCATCTAGCTCAGCCTGAAAATCTGTACAAAAGATGTTTTTGTACAAATACTTGACGCATTCATATAAAATGCTTCATTTTGCTCTTCTAACAGACGTATCAATTAACCTCTTGATACCAATTTAAAATAAACAGGTTAGCGCCCCCATTAAAACAGTGAGAGAGTCCATTAAGCCTTTGTAGGTGCAGTATCACTGAGTAATTTCCGGGCTGTAAAGATTTTAATTTTAATTGGTTATGGTGTTTGTGCAGAATTCCTCTGGGTGCTATTTTAACCCCAGTTAATGACTGCAGTAATGCAACACACAGATTAATTTTTAAAGAAACCACATTAACTGCGCCGGTGTGCCAGCATCTCCCTATATCTTGGTCAGTTTTGCATGAACCCATATAAAACTGCAAGATTTGTTGATATGTTGAAAATGCGGCAAGAAAATTACAATGCATAGGTTTTACAATGAGTTCTCTACCTCTTCCCCAACTTCAAAGCCCGAAATGAGGTAAAAGGAGTGTTTCAAAGTAGATTTTCTCCCCTTTTAGTATTATCTACTAAAGTCAAATGTAAATTACACTTATGCCATGATGGAATTTCAACCTTTATATCCACCTTCATATGCTTCCATCCCAAGGCTTCAAGGTTACTAGGCCAATTCACATTCCTCTACACTACCACCTCCTCACAATTAAACACAGGAAGTACAATCAGTCAGGGAAACCTGACAATTCTACCTTTTGTTTCCATGAAGGAAAAGACAGCACAGTTTTACGATAATTGATGGAGAAATGGGAGCTGTAGAGAATTATACGTAGCAAGTTGTTATGAGAAGGAATCCATTGACTGTAAGAGTGGAAAGTCACAGAATTCACAGAATTAGTACAGTTTAGGAGAAAACCATACATCCCACTGTGTCTGCACCAACTTTCTAAATGAACAATTCAGTCAGTGCCATTCTCCTGCTTTCTCCCGCTAACCCTGCATATTTTTCCTCTTCAAATAATCATCTAATTCCCTTTTGAATGCCTGAGTTGAACCTATCTCCAATACAATCTCAGGCAGTGCATTCCAGACTCCGATGTACGAAGAAGCTTTTATCTTGTATGCATCTGCTTGCTTTGTCAGTGGCTTTAAATCTGTGCCCACTCATTCTCGATCTTTTGATGACTGGTAAAAAAGGGAAAGGGTTAATGAATTTTGCACCTGGAATTTGTACAAGAGCACTGCAAACCTTATCTGTTTGTTCAGGCTTGTGTGTTAACTAAACATAGCTAAACTGTAGATGCTGAAGCACGAATAACAGCTGTCTGAAAGGAGGAATCATGCTAAGATGAAAGGAACCGCAGTCGTGACTGGAGCCGGACGCTACAATTGTGACTGAAGCCGGAAGAGCTGCGATCATGACTGGACCCAGCAACTGCATCGTGATTGAGACTGGGAACCATAATGTATAAATATCCACACTTACTTGTATTTCGGGGAGAAGTCTGGCAGACCACTTTAGGAACTCACTTCTCCCAAAAGTTTTTGTAACAAAGCCACTGTATTTTGACTCACTAACAGTCTCAAATGTATTATTTTATTTATAACAAATTAGCATCACAAACAGAATTCTGTTTGCGGACCTGGTTGAATGGCCACAACCGGGGCACTGGGATAGAACACCAAGCATAACAGAGTGGGTCAAACTACATGCACAATCTTCTGTGATGAGAGAATGTGGAAGTGGAAGACACCTGAACTGAAAATATATGAATAAGGAGGCATCCACATCTAACACCCAACCTTAGACCAATTGTTAAGAGGGGTAGCCTCCACAATGCGAAGGTCAGGAACTTGAAGTGGATGTAGAGGCTGGAGAAAGAGGTGCCTAGAGTGTGAGGTACAGATGTGAATGAGAGAGAAACTGTCTGAATGATTGCTGGAGGCAAAAGAAAAGCTGGCTTTATAGTGCAAGCTGTGGTGCAGAAGGATTTGATCTCCCTTAATAGGTATCACCGGACTCTAAGAGATACCTAGGAGTGGGAGAGCAGAAAGGAAGAATAGAAGACTCCAAATGGTGAGTATAAACTTATCGATAATATGGTGGAATCACAAGGACAATGGGGACCCCCAGGATCGCTGATAAATCAGTAAATGACTGAAAGAGACAAACTCATTAAACAGGTGACAAAAGGGTGGCATGGGACCTGTCCCACCCTTTGGATCAATAGTGTAGGTAGTTGGGAAAAGAAAAGAAAGACAAGACAAAGAAAACTAAAGTTTTGTTGGTTCACCAACTAGCTGGACTGATTAGGCAGATCTCTATCTCTAGTAAAAAATGGGCCGATGATAAGGAAAGAATCAAGATGTTAGAATCACATGTCCAAGAATTAGAAAAAAGTAAAATATTAGAGGACCATCCTTGGGGATCCCTGCCTCTGTATCCCGGTAGCTGGATTATAAAGCACATGGCGGCGGTGGGAGATTTTGACTCCAAAGAGGAGAACTTAGCTCCTGTAGTTCGGGGAGATACTATAAATGCCCCCACTGCCCGATTTAAGCCCTTCACCACAGGAGAAAGACACCAGATCTTGATTTCACTGGGGAAACTTCAGTTCCTGAGTGCGAATGACAAATTTTGGTCAGAGTTGGACACAGTCTGGATTGGCCACCAGTTACATTTAAGGATATATATCAATTGGTACAAGCCGCTTGCACACAGGACAAATGAAGATTGATGGGTGACAGGGCAGATCAACAGGACCCCGCCAATCGGCCTCTGTTTGATTTCCATAGAGAAAGGTGGACACATGCAGTCGAGTCAATAATAGACGTGGAGGCACAAATGGAGCCATTCACTCGGATTAAGGCAGAAGTTCAGCGTGTCCTGGGTAATGCACCAACCAACTGGTCTAAAATTATAAATGCTAAACAACAGAACTGTGAAGGGGCCTCCGAATATGGGAAGCGACTTTTTAAGGTCTACCAGGAATGTTCGGGGATGCCTGAAGCCACCCGTACAGATAGGGCATTCATCCAGACATTTAAAGATGGGTTGTCACCAGCTCATCAGAAAACCCTTAAAATGGGAGTTATCAGTTCACGGGATTACGATGAATTAATGGAATGGGCTTCTGGAATTAAGGATGGACTATACAAAAAACAATACCCAAGAATAACACAAGAGCTTTAACTAATGGGATTAAGCCTAAAAAGACTTGCCATAATTGTGGGAAGCCAGGACGTTTCACCCAGGACTGTACGGCTCCAAAGGGGAGGGGTAAGAGGAAAATGCTTACATGTCAATTTTGCAACAAGAATGGACATACAGAAGCCACTTATTGGAGCAAACATGGTCGACCTAACCCTGCCTCGGCCATGCAACAGAGGAGGCTAACTGACAGTCGGCAGTCCCCTTGGGTACAGGTAATAAGGAAGGCAGGATTTACATGACTGCACTAGTAAAAGGCAGACAATATGAAATGCTGGTGGACATGGGAGCCTCCATAACCATCACGGACCTATCCTTACCCACAAATAATCAAATGATTTACATGAGAGGAGTTAACGGACAGAAAACCCCAGCCTATCTAAGCAAGATCACTTTAGTAGAACTAAGTAATTTATATATATCCATGCAATTTTATGTGTGTAAGAACAATGAAGGAACAATTATGGGGAATGATTTAATGCAGGAATGTGAAGTTTTAATAGATTGTGGAAAGAGCAAATTGATTTGGCCCTGTCCGGATGGAAAAAAAGGAAAGATGGGAGCCTTTGCAAATCGTTTGGGAATCGTCCATGCCGCATCCGTGACAGAACATGATTGATGATTAGATGACGGTGGATTTGGCACCATATGCGTCTCTGTCCCTGGGATATGGGCAAAAACTAAACTAAACACTGGGCGAATTAAAATTGTGGAAGGCCCAGAGCATAAACCTCACTGACAATATTTGATTAAGCCTGAAACCAAGAAGGCGGTCGAGAAAATTGTGAAGGGATTGGTGGAAAAAAGGATCCTGCGGAAGACCAGTGCCACTAACTCCCCGACTTGGCCGGGTGTCCAAACCAGATGGGATTAACCATTGATTATACGGCTTTAAACAAAGTAACTCTTAAACTATATCTCATCATGGCCAGCCCCTCCACCATTCTAAACAGATTGTCACCATCCATGAGATTTTTATAGTATTAGACATTGCCAATGGGTTTTGGTCCAAACCCTTGAATTTTAATTCACAAAGTAAATTTGCCTTCACAGTAGGTGATGAGCAGTATTCATGGATTAGGCTCCCTCAGGGATTCCATAACAGCCTGGCCATATTTCACCAGGAAACGAGTAAGATACTGGAACAAGTGGAACTCTTGAAAGGGAGCACAATTTTATAGTATGTAGATGACATCTTGATAGCCTCTGAAACTAAAGCGGACCATCAGACAGCATTATACTCAGTCTTGAAGTACTTAAAAGATCGAGGACTGAAAGAAAGCCCCAAGAAGGCCCAAATAGGAAAGCCAAAGAGACATTTAATATCCAAAGGGACCAAGGAATTGGCCATAGACAGGAAAACGGCAATACAACAAATGCCAAGGCCAGTAACTGAGGGGGAAGGAAGATTTTGGGATTGTTTAATTATAACAACTTTATTTCAGAATGTGCCAAATTAGTTGAGCCAATCCAAAGGCTTTTAAAAGGTGGGAAACCTGCTCTAGAAACTGTGGAGTGGGGAATCAGAACAGGAAGAGGCATATAGCAAGTTAAAAGCAGGATTAATGTTGGCCCCAGGACTTGGGTTACCAGACGGTGGTAAGGATTTTCATATCTATTGTAACAATGAAGGAGGGTTATATTCAGCGTTAGTAACCCAAACCCATGGGGACAAGCAGCAGCCAGCAGAATATTGTTCTACAGCTGAGGACCCAGTAGTACTCGGATTCCCTGGTGTACAATGCACTGGATTACGTGGCATGAATAGTAAAAGTTAGCAAGCCCATTGTAATGATGGGGAATATAGTTTTGCAAACCAAATATACCTTGGCAGAAATGCTAAACACAGGAAGATATCTGTCTCAAATATGAGAAGGGCAAAGAAGGAGCAGTACTTCTTCCTCCCACTAAGTCCATCACCATCGTACGAGACATGAAAGAAAACCCCACGATGGCATGTTAGGTGAAGGGAAACCACACACATGCAGAAACATAGATGAGGAGATAGAGGAAAATAGAATAAAGGATGTGCTCTTGGAGACACCGGAAAAGATCCTGTTTGTGGATGGATCACAGAAGTATGTAGACGGATCACCATTAACAGGATGGGCAGTGGCAAATGTGGACTTACAAGTGGACCACAGCAGGAAGGATAGGGGGAGGTACATCAGCACAAGTGGCAGAACTAGTGGTCTTGACCCAGGCTTTTACTGAGGCGGCGGGAAAAAGGGTCAACATTTACACCAATAGTAAATATGCATTAGAATTGTGATTATATGACTGTTTGGGGAAGAAGGGGATTTGTTACAACAGGAGGCACTCCAATCAAGCAGATGTGAGGCGGATGTAGTCCCATTGCAGGATAGGATTAGATGATATGTTTTAGAACTAAGCGCCCAACTGAAGGATATGCAAAAAACAGTAAGGGAAAACCAGTAAGGGATGAGCAAAATGACCTAGAATAGACCCCTGAGGTACACCCTTTGGGCAGCAAGGTTATGGAAAAGACATTACCTGGAAAGCCTGGGATCGCCCCCAAATGGAATGGCCCCTATGAGGTCACAATCAGTGGCGATGTGCCTGTGTAGATATGCAAGGCACATCTGGAAACATTAGACTGTTGAAAGAATATACTGGCACCAATTGAAAAAATATGAAATGTACTCAATTCACAGGATCATGAAATGACTGATTTCCAAGCAAGCTGACGGATGCACAGGAAGTTGCGCATGGGCAATATAGCCCTTGATCCATTGTATAACAATCGCGCAAGTTATAATTAGGTGATAGAATGATTCTCTTGCTGCTTCTCATGACCCTCCCTTGCTAGCCACTGAAGAAAGTACAGATGGAATTGTGTAGACTTGGGGCAGAGCATCGTAAGCATCTCTGTAACGATGACTCTGTCTATTGTAACCTTCCATCACATGGAACAGGCCCCTGGGAGGTAACCTGTAGGGATTGCTGCTTGGGATTCCTTAACCGTACCATGTTGCCAACTCTGTTGGAGAAGCGAGGTGTTTGGGGTCTCCCATGCAACGTAACTTGGTGTAACTGGAATTTAGCTGAGGGATGGACCTGTGCTCGCCAACTGCAGAGGGCTCGGGAGGATGAATATGTCAACAAGAGATTTGGCCGGTCCAAGTGGTCATTGCACCAATCCGTTAAGATCGGACCCCATCACGTGAAGACTTCTGTATATGTCCCACTTGTATGCATTACAATCAAATTTGAGCAAGTGCTGGGTCTGCTCACACATTCCCATACATGGAAGGGAGGGACGTCCTTTATTCCCTATCCCTTTGTCAACTCCGGAAATGGTAGAGTGGATTTTGAATCAGAATGGAACCCAGGACAGGACAAGGAAAGTGACATTTAAGATCCCATCAGGCACCATTATGCAAGGTACCTTCAATGTCAGCGACACCAATGTTGTTTTCGAGTTAGGAGGCAGCAGGTGTACTCTATCAGCTTTTAAGAACCATTACTAACCTAGCTATAATAGACCATATTCTCCTCCCCACTTCATTGTGAAAAACCAACCAAGGGAGATCTATCTCTTAGGTAAGAAACAGAACCATACCTTTTAGCCATTGCTACTATACTCAGTAGTTAACGTCACCAGTGACACCTGGGCTTTAGTGCGACAGAGTACAATCTATTGCCCCACAGCAAATGTCCTGGCCAGCCTCTCCTCTGTTTATGTAAGTGATGTGACTGCACGTAATGGTATCTATTTTGTCTGTGGAAATAATGCCTACCCGTGGCTTCCATGGGATTGGGCAGGATTGTGTTATTTAGCATATGTGGTGCCCTATGTGGTGCCTTCATTAGAGAGAAGAAGGTTATGCGGTGACCTAATTGAGGCGTATAAGATGATCAAGGGATTGGATAGGGTGGATAGTGAGAGCCTTTTTCCTCGGATGGTGATGACCAACACGAGGTGACATAACTTTAAATTAAGAGGTGGTAGTTATAGGACGGATGTCAGAGGCAGGTTCTTTACACAGAGGGTGGTGAGGGCGTGGAATGCCCTGCCTGCAGCAGTTGTGGACTCGCCTACTTTGGGGCATTCAAATGTTCGGTGGATAGGCATATGGATGATATTGGAATAGTTTAGGTTAGAGGGTCCACTGGCCGGCGCAACATTGAGGGCCGAAGGGCCTGTACTGCGCTGTAGTGTTCTATGTTCTATATTCACCATTATACTGACTTACGGGACCACCCTCAGATACACCTGCTTAGGGCTAAGCGAGCCTTTAGTGAGACAGCATGGTTCTTCATGAAAGCCTACCCACCTTATGGGACAGCAAAGGCAGCTCAGGAGCTTATATAAGGCCTCAACCTTAGAGAGAATTGTAAACAAATTGCAAATGTCACTTTCCTTATCCTGTCCTGGGTTCCATTCTGATTCAAAATCCATTCTACATTTCCGGAGTTGACAACAGGATAGGGAATAAAGGATTTCCCCGCTTTCTTCCATGTATGACAGGGTTTGAGGAGGTGAGCACAGCCATCTCTGAGTTATAAGCCGAGGTTGTGGCTATCCTGACCATTGCTCTACAGAACTGGTTGGCACTTGATTATGTGTTAGCCTCCAGGGAGGAACGTGTGCTGTAACTGGATCCAAATGCTGCACGGAAATCCAGATGATTTGGAAAATATAACTTATTTGGCAGATCATATCAAATGAGTAGCGAAGACAATACAAGATGAAGGAAGCCAATATCATAATTATAATCCTCCGAGATGACTGAGGCAATGGTTCAGATCGAGGGGATCATACCTGATGCACAGGTTGATTGTATTAATTGTCATTGTTATCGCTTGTTGTGTTTGTATGGCATTATTGAACGCTTGTTGTAAAACAGTAACAGCCTGGATTATGCCTAGTGCAAGTGTACAGGCAGCAGGGGCAGACCTCCTGACAAAGGAGGGAGGCCCATATGCTGAAAACATTTGACTCTGAATTGGTCATGAGGCCATGCTTGGACCTAGTCCTGACCCAAAAAAAGGGGGGGGATGGGGATTGAAGAAGAGAAAGGGTTAATGAATTTTGTACCTGGAATTTGTGCAAGAGCATTGCAAACCTTGTCTGTTTGTGCAGGCTTGTATGTTAACTAAACATGGCTAAACATCTGCAGATGCTGAAGCACGATAACAGCTGTCTGAAAAAAGGAATCATGCTGAGATGAAAGGAACTGCAGTCATGACTGGACCAGGGAGCTGTGATCGTGACTGAAGCAGGAAGAACTGTAATAGTGACTGGAGTCGGAAGAACTGCGATTGTGACTGGATCCAGGGACTGTGCCGTGATTGGAACTAGGAACCGTAATATATAAATATCCAGACTTACTTGTATTCAGGGAGAAGCCTGGCAGACTGCTTTAGGAACCTGCTTCTCCCAAAAGTTTTTGTAATAAAGCCACTGTACTCTGACTCACTAAAAGCCTCAGAGGTATTATTTTACCTACAACAGGGAAAATCTTCTTGCTTTCCATTCTGTCCCCACTCCTCATGATTTGAACACCTCTATCCAATTTCCTCTCAGCCTTCTATTCTGCAAAGAAAACAGTCCTAACTTCTTCAGTCTATCTTCAGAACTGAAGTTCTTCAACCCTGGAACTATTCTGAATTTTTTCGACACTCCCTGCAATGCCTTCAGGTCATTCCTAAAATGTGGCACCCTGAACTCGATGCAATACTCCAAATGAGGCTGAACTGGTGTCTTATTATAATTCAACATAACCTCCTTGGTCTTATATTCTATGTCTCTATTAATAGAGTCCAAGACACTGTATGTTTTATTAACTGCTCTCTCAGCCTGACCTGCCACCTTTATTAGTTTGTGCAGACATACACTTAGGTCCCCCAGTTTCTGCACCTCCTTTAGTGTTGTACTTTTTATTTTACTCTGTCTCTCCATTTTGTTCCTACCAAAATGAATTATTTCACATTTCTCCAGTGGAAACAGATTGAACAGTAATTTTCAAAATACTTGAAGGGAACAATTTGCTGAATATTTGGAAAGTGAAGAGGAAATGGTACTCATTGGAGAGCTCAGAGCTGGCATAGACAAAATGAACTAAATGGCCTCTTTCTGTGCTGTACTAGTACACTGGCACTGAAATATGGTGGGATATTTTTCTTTATGCCCCCATTGTTATCACCTCTGGACAGTAAGTAGTAGTGTCAATATCTGCTGCATGCCTGATTAGCTGAGGCAACAACTGGCCAGACCATTGAGTCAGAAAATTGGGGGGGGGAACATGCTACACCAACAATATGAGTATAAAATCTAGATCGACTCTCCAACGCGTTTGAGGTGCACTGTTGGAGGTGGCAACTTTTGGATGAAACGTTGACCTGTCTGCCCTCACAAGTGAACAAAGAACAAAGAACAAAACAGCATGGGAAACAGGCCCTTAGGCTCAACGAGCCCACATCGCCACCTCGATGTTCCCACTTCTACCCTTGATCCCTGTCTGTGTTTATAGATCTATGGATTGAAACCAAATTTGAGACAATTTAGGGAGAATTTGTTCTGCCAATCAGCCCAAGAGCACATCCCTGGGATGTGGGAGGAAACCGGAGCACCTGGAGAAAACCCACGCAAGCACGGGGAGAATGCGCAAACTCCCACAGACACGGGCCCAAATCCATGTATCTACACAGCACAGCGATAGTCACTGAACTGTCGTGTTGCCCATCAAATGGTCCAGGTCAAGCATACACTAACGACATGAAGCACTAGGATACGCTCGAAAAAAAAATCCAAGAGCAGCCCTCCCACAACCCATCGCGTGTAAACCCCTTGTTAGACAACAAGGCGGATCAAAGTACCTGTAGGATAAAAACAAACACATCAATATCATCGACTATTTACACACTTCCCAGGGACTCCCAAGGCTCATAATCCCTATTTTAAATCAGTTTTCTATATTCCTCCATTCCCATTCTGTTCATGTGTCCATCTAAGTATTTCTTAAATAACTCCAGAGTACCTGCCTCTACCACTTTACTTGACAGTGCATTCCATACCCCCATCACCTTCTGTGTGAAAAAACTCCCTCTAGCATCCAAATTATACCTTACCCCCCCTCACCCTAAGCCCGTGATTCCTCGTGCTATTTGAGTCCATCCTAGGAAAAAGCTTAACCCTCTTTACTCTATCTATACCCCTCATAATCTTGTATACCTCTATTAGATCTCCTCTACATCTTTCTAAGGAAAAATAGCCCCAATTTGCCTAACCTCTCCTCATAATTCAGACCTTCCATACCAGGCTGCATCCTGGTAAATTTCCTCTGCACTCTCTCCAAAGTCTCCACATCCTTCCGGTAGTAAGGCGACCAGAACTGGACGCAGTATTCCAAATAAGGTCTAACTAACTTTTTATACAACTGCAACATTAAAGGCCAGCTCTAGTACTCTATACCCTTTTCTATAAAGGCTAGCATACCATATTCCTTCTTCACAACCTTCTCCACCTGCTCTGCCACCTTCAGAGACTGCACCTGCACTGCCAGGTCCCTCTGCGTTTCTACACTCTTAATAGGTCTACTCTTTATCATATACCTCCCCACTACATTCTCCCAAAATGCATCACCTCGCATTTATCAGAATTGAATTTCATCTGCCGTCTATCTGCCCAAGCTTCCAGCCTGTGTCCTGCTGCATCGCCTGACAATGCTCCTCACTATCCGCAAATCCAGCCATCTTTGTATCGTCTGCAAACTTGCTGATCAATCCACTTACTCCCTCTTTCAAGTCATTTATATATATTACAAATATATATACAAATCCCAGTACCGTGCCCTGCGGCACACCACTAATGACCAACCTCCAGTTAGAAAACCACCCTTCCACTATTACTCTCTGCCTCCTATTACTAAGCCAGTTACTTATCCATCTAGCTACCTGTCCTTGGATCCCATTAGCCTTTTCAACTAACCTCCCATGAGGGACTTTGTCAAATGCCTTACTGAAATTCATATAGACGACATCAACAGCTCGCCCTTCGTTGACCATTTTCGTCACCTCCTCAAAACATTCTACCAATTTGTAAGGCACGACCTCCCTTTAACAAAGCCATGCTGCGTATCCCTAATCAGATCGCAACGCTCTAAGTGTCTATACATCCTATCTTTAAGAATCCCCTCCAACAGCTTCCCGAACACTGACGTCAAACTCATCGGCCTATAATTTCCAGGGTTATCCCGACTACCCTTTATAAACAACGATACAACATTAGCTATTCTCCAGTCCTCTGGGACCTCACCTGTGTCCAAAGAAGAGACAAAAATTTGCGTCAGAGGCCCAGCAATTTCACCGCGCGCCTCCCTACGCAGCCTGGGATAAATGTCATCAGGCCCCGGAGATTTATCAGTTTTAATGCTACCTAGAAGTTCTAACATTTCCTCCTTCGGTATGGATATTTCCCTCAACTGGTCCACAGCTCCCTCAGAGGCAGGACCGGTCAACAAGCCCCTCTCCTTCGTGAACACTGACGCAAAGCACTCACCCAGGATCTCCCCCACTCTCCTGGGCCCCCAGCACAGCCCCCCACCCCCGCCCCCAAGAGATCCGACCCCCCCTCCAACCACCCTTCCACTTCTAACATCGAGGCAAAAAGCCTTTGGATTTTCCTTAATCCTATCCGCCAAAACCATTTCATGCCTCCTTTTTGCCCTTCTAACTCCCGTTTGAGCTCCCTCCTACTCTCTCTATATTCCTCCAACACTGTCTCCGTTCCCAACTGCTTTGACCTAACATACACCTCTCTTTTCTTCCTAACCAAGTCCTCAATATCCTTAGTAATCCTACCTTTCCCATCTTTCCTCTTAGCCAGCACATATCTTTCTTGCAACATTTTCAGTATTCCCTTGAAAGACTCCCACATGCGACACCCATCTCCCACAAATGAATAAGAGAAATGAAAAGCGAAGATAAAAGATTTGAGGCACTATTCAGAAAAATAGCAGCTTAGTTCTCGCAATGTGTCCTGACCACTATTTATCCTTTAATCCTTATTATGGTAGCTTATGGAGTCTTGCTGTGCACACGTTGATCACCACATTTCTTATAATACAGCTGTAATTACACTTCGGAAGTACAAGATGCAAAGTGCTTTGGGACATGCTGGGATTCGGTATGTTAATGTACAGATGTGAGTTCCTTCTATTTTTTGTGACTGCCAAAAAACAACAGATTTGACATTTGTTCTGATGCTTTTCACAGCAAAAGGAGCACATAGCCTCGCCCTGCATATGAAAAATAGGAGTAGAGTTTGGCGACTAGGGGATTTTCACTGAAACTTCATTGCCGTGGTAAAGTAAGCCTACTTGTGATACTAATAAACAAATAAAATAAACTTTCTGGTTATATCAGAGCTTGGTATGGTTTCTGCTCTGTCAGGACCACAAGAAACCACAAATTATCATGAATGAAGCTCAATCCATCATGCAAACTAGTCTTCCATCCATTAACTCTGTCTACACTTCTTGCTACCTCAGAAAAGCAACCAGCATAATTAAGGACCCCATGCACCCCAAACTTTCTCTCTTCCACCTTCTTCCATTGGGAAAAAGATACAAAATTCTGAGCTCACATACCTATAGCTTCTTCTTTGCTGCCATTAGACTTTTGAATGAACCTAAGTTGCTCTTTCTCTCCACCCAGCTATGACTGCATTTTCTCCTTTCCTTCTCTACGAATGGTATGCTTTGTCTGTATAGCATGCATGGAACAATACTTTTCACTGTATACTAATACATGTGACAATAATAAATCAAATCAAATCGAAGTTAATCCTGTCACTTTTGGGATCTTGCTACGTACAAATTGACTGCTGTGCTTCCTACATTGTAACAGTGACTACATTTTAAAAGTACTATATTGGCTGCAAAGGGCTTTGGGGTATAGTGAAGATGTGAATAGAGCTATTCACATGTCTTACCTGCTTTCTCATTTCTTGTGTTGACAATCAGTTGCACTTGTAACCGATCAGAATTCTTCACAGATTCTTTCACACTGTTTAATCATTTGCTTTTACTGTAACAGGCTTGATGTGTCTTTCTGCAGTCACTGGCTGATCTTCCAGGGAATCATTGGCACAAAAATGGGAGTCTTGGAACAAGCCACTGGGCAAAGGACCAAAAATAGGGCCCAGAAATACAGGATAATCACAGGAGAACTTTATTTGCTTGAAGTGTAATAAAAATGTAATAAAAAGAATTCACTACCCATGTTGTAGTAAAATGGCATAAACCTATTGGTTGAATGACCATTTTCAGTGCTGTACGTGCTATATGATTCCATGTTTTCATACTTTACATCAGTACCCAACATACCTACAGTTAAAAGCACCTGACTAGCAAAAGGAAAAGAGGAATACACGAAGCTCACTCTCCTGGGACAGGAACAATTTGTCACAGTAATAGACAACTGCCTTAACACAATTCCAAGTTGCTGATTCAATCTCTGGATTTAGCAAATTCAAACCACTCAAACATCACTCTTACAGTTTATAGTGTCAATTGTACTTGATCGAATTACTCTCTTGTAATTCACTTGAAGCTATTCATTGCACTGTTTCTGTCCTGTTCCTCTGCAAATGCAGATTCTTTCACATGTGAACCATATAGCTTCGGCACTTTGATAATTTATTCATAGCTGTATCCCATTCAACAATGACAATTTCTCACATCTAGGCAGCTCTGCAGACCATCTATTAATTAAATGCACTTGAATCTTGCAGTGGATTAGTAATAATCATACATATGCAGCCATATACATCAGAACAAGGTAGTATCAGGGCAACAGGCATCATCTGATGATGAAATGATACAAACAAGTAATAGTGAGGGTTTTTTTTAAATTTCTATAGTCTTCCTTTCACAACTCCACTGGGAAAGGAAAGTTCATCACAGAGTGAGAGCCAGCCTAATTTATTTAATGGGCTGGAATAATGTTGTGGATACATGCACACACATCATAGTTTTGCTAGTTTATTTGTGTTTGGTCAGTGTAAGGAGGCCAGTACTGCAGTGTTCTCTATGATACATATTCAACTTTACTATTAGGGGCAGAGTCTGTAATACAACAAAATGGCACAGTCAGAAGCTGACGCAAGATCTTTTCCATTCTGTACAGGATGTTAGGACTGGAAAATAGTTGTGATGCGATTTTCATAACTCCAAACTCTGTTTCTATGATCAAGATCCTCTCCAAATAACTTTGTCATTATACAAACATACAAAATAGAAGCAGGGGTAGGCTATTCATTTCCTTGAGTTTGCTCTATCATTCAATAAGATCATGGCTGATCTGTTTGTTCCACAATCCCCATTTACCCCTGATAATCTTTGATTCCCTCGTCCAACATGAATCTCTCTACTTCCATCTTAATAAATATTTAGTAATCCTACTTCCACTGCCTCCTGAGGCAGAAAGTTCCAAATTTGCACAATCTTCTTAGAGAAAACATTCCTGCTCATCTCTGTCCTATAGTGAACGACGTATAAAAAACAGTGCTTCCCTAGCTCTGAATGCAATCACAAGAGGAAACATCCTTTGAAAATCCATCTTGTCAATTACCATTCAGGATCTTATATAATTCAATTAAGTCAACCCTCACTGTTCTAAACTCTGATGGAAAAAAGCCTAACCTTTCCAGCCTGTCCTCATTCTAGGTATCAATCTAGTTAACCTCCATTGAACCATCGCCAATGCATTTACAATCTTCCTTAAACAAGGAAACCAAAGCTGTACACAGTATTCAACATGCAGTCTCGCCAATGCCCTATATAACTGAAGCTTCTTACTTTTAATATTAATTCCTCTCATAATAAAGGATAAATTTCTATTAGCCTTCTTGATTATATGCTGTATTTGCATACTCATATTTGTGATTCATGCACGAGAACACCAGCATCCTCTGTACCTCGGTATTCTGCAATCATTCATCATTTAACAATATTCAGGTTTTTATTCTTCTTGCCAAAATGAACAACTTCACATTTTCCCACATTATATCCCATCTGCCAGATTTTGCCTGTTCATTCAACTTATCAATATCTATCTGCAAACTCAGTGGGCAGGATTTTCCACTTGCACTTGCCCCAAAACTGGAAAATCCCACCCGAGGTCAATGGGACTTTTTGTGGTCTGCCCCGCCTGCTCAATCTCCATGGTGGGCAGAACAGAGAAATTCCCTCAAGTATGTCTTCTTCACAATATACTTTGTGTTGTCTGCAAATTTAGCTGCCATGCCTTCCCTCCCCTCATCTAAGGCATCAATGTAAATTGTAAAAAGTTGAAGGCCCAGCACAGATCCCAGCGGGACCCAATTCTCACATCCTGCCAATCAGACAAAGACTCATTTGTGCATACTCTCTGTTTTCTGCCAGCCAGCCAATCTTTGATCCAGGATTAATACGTTACCCCTTTCACCATGAGCTTCTAATTTTTGCAATAACCTTTGATGTGATACCTTTGTATGCTTTTTGGAAATCCAAATACAGTACGTCTACAAACTCCCCTTTTGTAGGAACACATATTACTCTTTCAAAGAACTCTAATAAACTGATTAAACATGATTTCCCTTTCATAAAACCATGCTCTTTTCTTTCCAGTTACCTTGAGCTTGTCTATGTGCCTCTTTAATAATTGGTCCTTTTCATCCACCATTGCCTTATCTGTTATTAATTCTGCATTCTCACCCTCCAGAGGCCAATGCTTACTTTGCTTAAAAACGAAACAGAAAATGCTGGAGACAAAAGAGCTGATGCTTCGAGTCCAGATGATCCTTCGTCAAAGCTAAAAGGCATAAAAGTGGGAGATATTTATATATAGGATCAAGAGAATTCAGAGGAAGATATTTATACTGTAGGGTGAGGGAATGAAAGATGAGTCATAGCCACAAAAATAAGGGGAAGGGGTGCTAATGTCAGTTCACAGACTGAACAGAAGATGTGAATGGCCAATGGCAGAGAAGCTGAAATCAGAGGGTAAACTGTGACAGATGAAAATGTGGAGGAAGGGGGAGAATAGGTGGGAGAGAGATAAAATTGAGAAGAAAAAGGAAAGCAAATGGAGAGAAAAGATCAAGTAAGGGGGACAAAATAGGGGAACAGAGTGGGGGAAGAAAAATAAAGATCATAAAGAAATAAAAGGTATTATTTATTATTATTCTACTTTGCTTACTTACTTTGCTTATTCTTTTCCTATTTAAATACCTGGAGGATAGAACTTCTCCCCAAAAAATGACTGCTGTCATTCTGGGCAAGAAAACTAGTGTGATTCGTGCCAACATACTGGTGAGAATCAGATCATACTTTTCCCAAATACAGTCATTTATTTTAGAGTGGTGAGTTTTGCATGGGTTCTGAAAGTGTTGGAATCTAAACATGCTGGTAAGTGCACAGAGATCGTTCGCCGTTTTCAAAGTGTTTCCCAATCTCAAACTGAAATTAGGAATACCCAACCCCCACTACCCACCCCCCATGGACATAAGGGACTGCACCCCCTCCCCCTCATTGAAGGGATGTTTATCCACCCCAATGCCCAACAAAGATTGCTGGCATCAGGGCACTGAGATCACCCAATCAATCCCCTTCATGACTCTCTTCATGACCACCCCCTTCATGCTTCCCCTAATGATCTTACCCAGCAATGCCAGGTGAACACTGCCAAATGGGCAATGCCTCTGAGCCCCCACGCCATGGCCATCAACCTAGGGCCTTGCTGTGACTGGTGCAAATGGCGATGAACTAGGAAAATAGTGTGCAAGGCTAAAAATCTGATTCGTGCCCTGATTTGCAGTCTCCCCTTTTGAGTGGTGTGATCCACATCACATCCAAAACGTTCATGAAGCTTATTAGCATGAGATTGACTGGATTTCAATATCATGAGTGAGCTTGGCACACAATCATACTGTTTCCCGAAGGCTTCCCACTTCTCTGGCATGGCGTCACACTGGCACCAATTACTACAAATCTATAAAAGTGTGGTTAAGGCGCAGCAGTAGCAAAGGAGAGGTAAAAGGTGAGTGCTGCTGAGCATCAACCTCCGGGATGCAGGGGTGGGGGTCAGCCATTGCCATGGTACGGAATGGAGTGGGAGGCTCTCTTGTGTGGGGAGAATGGAGGGGTGCTATGCTGTGCCAGGGATCCACAAGTTAGCAGTTGCCACTGACTTGGGGTCCATGGTTTGCTCATTCCTCCTACTTGCCAAAAGACTTCCAAGAGGTTTCATATGAGGCCAGTTCCCAACCCCTCTAACGTCGCTTTGATTATCCTGCCATCCTGTCTGCTTGTAGAGATGCCGGCGTTGGACTGGGGTAGTAAGAACTCAGTAAGAATTTAGCAACACCAATTTTAAATCCAACCGATTTATTTGATAGTAAATCTGCGAGCTTTCGACACTCTCGTGTCTTCGTCAGGCAAATGCAGTGTTCTGGTCTGCAATCGCACACATATCAACACAATCAGTCACAGATTGCTGATTAGAATGCGAATCCTTACATCTAACCTGCTATTCAAGTGTTATAGTGGCTAACAATGTGTGTGAAGGGAATCCTGAGCATTGGTTAGAGAATTGTGTATTTTCTCCAGACAGCACAGTAAGTGAGGTTTTTTGCTAACCCAGGCAAGTTATCCTGTCTGCTAGACAGTCTCTGTGTTTTATCACAGACATTCCATTTCTGGCCTCACTTTTCCTGATCCCCATCTCTTATTTTTAAACTGTGTCCCCTAATTCTAATTTCTCCAAAGAGGAAATATTCACCCAGCATTCACCCTAATCAAGTTCACTCAGGATTATATGTTTCAAAAAGATTGCCTCTCATTCTTCAATTAGTTGTTGGTTGGTGCATTTCACTACATTACAATTGTGGTTCTGCTTTAAAAACATTTCACTGGTTGCAATGCGTTTTAGAAATGCAAATATTATTTACTTTCTCCCCAGGACTTGCGTATACAACAGGGCTGCATTGAGGAGGTGCCACATCCTCAGAGATTTCACCCAAGTTATTGCCATTGGGATGGAGGGAAGAAATTTGCTGGAAAATATCACATGGATTTTGATGTACTACAGTGAAGATGGGATGAAAAGTCTTTAATTCCTTTCTCTTTTATTTACAATCTCACAGGATATCTTGTCTGTACACAAGTCTGCTAGAGGAGGAAAAGAAAGTGAAAAAGGCCCAGAATGCTTTTTGATTTACAAGCTAGATGGAACCGTATGAAGGCAACAAACTCACTGTGACTCAAGGTGTACTGTTTTAGCTATTTGCCCCCCTGATGCTTCAGGCAAAATAATGCATCACCACAGGGCGGCTCACTGCTGCTACGACAAAGATTTAAAGTATCACCAAATAGCTCAGGTGTCAAGACAAGAACTTGAAGTGACTATCACCTGCCAGCAAAAGCCACACGACAAAATATTTTGTTAAGGAAATAAATGGCACAGCTCTTTGGTTACCTTGAAAGACTAAATAGAACTTCAGACGTATGTTGGCACTCTCTCAGGAAACAAAAATGTTAGAAAACCTCAGACTTCTCTTCATCAAAAAACAATGGGACATAGGAAAATCACTTACAGATGATAAAATGAAAGACAATCAGCTATTTGGTAAGTGCACTGAGATTGAGTTTATTAATTACAATTCTTGCTATCAATATCCAAACATAGATTTACCAGAAACCATAACTATGGCCACGTACGGGTTGGACTAAACTCTCTCAGGCTGCAGAATCTCTGAATCATTGATAGAGGAACGTTATTTTCAGTTAGAACATAGAACAGTACAGCACAGTACAGGCTCTTCGATCCTTAGTGTTATGTCGAGCTATGTCCAAACCCAAGATCAAGTTATCCCGCTCCATGTGCTTATCCAATAACTGCTTGAAAGTTCCTAAAGTGTCCGACTCCACCATCACAGCAGGCACTGTATTCCACACCCCAACACTCTCTGAATGAAAAATATACCTTGGACATCCCTCCCATATCTCCCACCATGAACCTTATAGTTATGTCCCTAGTAACAGTTACAGCTACCCGAGGAAATAATCTCTGCACGTCTATTCTATCCATCCTTTTCATCATCTTATAAACATTTATTAAGTCACCTCTCATCCTCCTCCACTCCAAAGAGAAAAACCCCAGCTCTCTCAACCTTTCCTCATAAGATCCACTCTCCAAACCAGGCAACATCCTGGTAAATCTCCTCTGCACTCTCTCCAATGCTTCCACATCTTCTTATAGAGAGGTGACCAGAACCAAACACAATATTCCAAATGTGGTCTCACTAATGTCCAGAATAGTTGCAACAAAGTTCTCAGGAATGTAGGTAGATATTTTGCTGGAGATGAGGTACATTTTTTCTTGTTTGGGTGTTGTGGAAGGTAGCCTGAGGTCATTGCCATGGCACCAGGACTATAATTGGGATCACTGTAATAGCAATGAGGTAATATGGTATCAACATCACAGGATACAGTAAATTGGACGTCACTGTAATAATACTGAGATTACAGTTGGGTCAATCTCATAGAAGTAGGACATGCTACTCTTAGCAGTTTAAATAATTTGCTTCGATTAGATCTCTGGGGTTTGGATTGATAAGCAGTACTTTGATGATTGTTGCTATTGGTTTATTGCTTCCTCTCACTGATAAAAGCATGTTCATTCCATTTCTGAGTTCATGAGGAGTCGTACCAAGGATGTCTCCAGGAATAAGCCAGATTGTCCAGCAGCTCTCCAGTTTTCTGCACAGGTTGAATGTCATTCCCTTGGAAATGGCTAGGTTCATAAATATTTCAGCAGCCAGTGTACTATGAGTAATGGGAGTGCACCTCTTCCAAAATGGTAGAGGCTTTTTAACTACCTGAGAGAACTGATCAAGTTTGTGTGCCATTCGGGGGATGGGAGTGCAGAAACATTAGAGGCATTGGGCCACAAGTTGTCTGAGACAAGTCATAATTAAACCATTATCCAAAACGGTTGGACATAGAGCAACGATCGGGTCACATATGAGGATGTTCCTTCAGCTACTAGACCCACTCTCATGGTTGAAAGAACGAAGGAAAGCAAGACTTGCATTTATATAGCATCTTTTACAAATAACGAAGCATATTACAGCCAATAAAATCATTTTAAAGCATAGTCATTGTTGTAATGTAGGGTACACAACAGCTAAACCATACACAGCAAGCTCCCACTGACTGTAATAATGACTAGATAGGCTGTGACGATAAGATCATTGGAAAAAAAAATGCCTACGACACCGGGAAAGCATCCCTATTCTTTCTGTAAATAGAGCAACTGAACCTTTTAATCCACTGACATTGGAGTATTTTTGTGGCTTGAACATCATGTGAGAATTGGAATGCAATATTTTCAGTTGACCCTCATGTATTTTGCACATGGTTGTGTTGAGTATAAGAGAATAATTTAATTAACCTACACTGTCAGCAGAGAGATATGATCACAGGAAGTTTGGACCAGAGATAATGGAGCTCTGGCACATGGTCCAGTAGAGATCTACATGGCAGTCCTTACCCTATGACCTACTGAGAGCTTCTTGAAATTAGAATCAGGACTTAAGAGAAGAGACACATTGTAAAAAGAAGATGCAATCAGACCTCACACAAACAGCTCCCGAAAATAACTGAAGTTGCTAATCTGGAATAATTAGAGGCGCTAACTCAACTTGACAGTGATCATTTTTAACAGCCTACTGGAAATGAGTGTTGTGCTTTTAGATAGCCTACTCAATGGCCTTAAAACAAATGCAAAACTTCTTAAACATTCCATGTCACCCTCATCTGATTTCTCACCATTCTGCAGTCTGCCTAATAAGTTTGATATAGATTTTATGATTTGACTGTGCCAGAACCCAACCTCACATGACCAAAATCCTCATCTGGAATTAGGAGCAATAGGCCTCATTGGATTTTTCATCCAATCCATCTTAAAAGGTGTAAAATCCTAACAGTTAGTCTGATTTCCAAATGCCAAATGTCCAAAGTGGATTTTGATCTGTGAGATGGCAGATTCTGGCAGGAGCAACTCTTCCTTTGTGCCAAGATCATCATTTGGTCCAATCAATCTTATGTATTCACACATATGGCATGCTGAAAACCCCAATTATAAAAGGCTGATTTCAAAATGATATAGATACACTTGCTGGTTTGAAACATTTGATTGGGGATGTGCAAGCTTCATACGTTAATAACTACTGATCGCATAAACTTTGTGAAAAGTCACCAGCTCTGCTGAAGGTATTTGCAGCTTTTGAAATTTCTGACATTTATTTCACTCCTCCGCCCTCGGGCAAATGAAACACTTTGAGGAGCTTTCAGAGGCACGATAATGCATTTTATAAATTCTCGTCCTTCATTCTTTCTGCAAAGCCACATTACAAGTCTTAATTATTAGTGCTAATGAGGCATGATTCCCTTTTTTCAAAATACAAGATGACGTAGGATCATTTGATTGCTCGCACTGAATACTTCAAGGTCGACAGCACTTCTGGCCCTATCTGTTACACAAGATATTTTCAATTGAAAAGCATTTCAGCATTCAGAGGGTTTTTTTTAAATTAGCTAATAGAAGTCCTATTATTCTGCAAATTGAAAAAATTGAATTAAGACCATTGACAAAATTAAACTTTGCAACTGAGCTACTTATGGTGTTTGGAAAAAAGAAAGCATAGAATCCTATAGCGCATAAGGAGGCCATTTGGCCCATTAAGTCTGCACTGACCACAATCCCACCCAGGCCCTATCCCATGTCCCCATGCATTTATCGTGGCAGGTCCCCTGACACCAAGAAGTAATTTAGCATGGTCAATCAACCTAACCCTCACATCTTTGAAGTGTGGGTGGAAACCGGAGCAGACCACACAGACATGGGGAGAACATGCAAACTCCGCACACCTAGTGATCCAAGCCAGGAATCGAACCTGAATCCCTGGTGCTGTGAGGCAACAGTGCTAACCACTGTGCCACCATGCCATCCCTTCATTTCTGATACTGACAGTGGATTTACATTTGAAGATATCCAACTTTGCACAAAAATCCATTACAGTTTTGTGCTGAGGCCTATTACATGTGCTGAAACGGGTCATATGCGTGCTGGATTTGCTGCACCCTATTTGGGGGCAATTCTCTAGGATGGAGGCTACTTTGCAGGCAACCCACTAGGGACCACTCTGCCTGTGATCAATGGGGGGGGTGGGGTCTGCTGCCACACTGCTTGAGATCAGTGAGAGGGGAGAGGAGTCCACTGCCACTCTGCCTGAGATCAGTGAGGGGGAAGGAAGGGTCCACTGCCACTCTGCCTGAGATCAATGAGGGGGGACGGGGGTCCACTGCCACTTTACCTGAGATCAGTGAGGGGGAAGGAAGGGTCCTCTGCCTGAGATCAATGGGGGAAGGGGTCAGCTGCCACTCTGCCTGTAATCAGTGCAGGGTGGGGGAAGGGGAGTCCACTTTAATACTAAGATCAACGAGGATCAAGAGGGGAAGGGGCCTGCGATTGGTCTGGGTGGCGGGGCAATAAGGTAGTCAGTAATGTTGTGGAGGTGGGCAGTGTCTGTAGTGGCCGGGGGAAGGCATTATCCAACCCGGGAACAATGTGGCAGGGGAGCAGCATTCTACTTTTTTTTGCGCATGTGAAGCTGCAGGTGCTGATTGGAGCTCCAGGATTTCGGGTGTGTTATGCCCTGCCCACAGGCTTCTGCAGTGCAATCAGAATCACTGATATTTTTTCAGGCAGAGTGTGTATGGAGGTGCCTCAGAGCAGGTCTAAAAGTCAGATTTTAAACACTCCCAGTTTGAAGTTGGCCCAGCACTTAGAATCAAAATGGTAAAATAGGGCCCAATGTTTCAAGCACATGATCTTCTATCCTCAACAACGAGTGGAACTTTTTACACAACTCGCTGTGTGTTTGGCAGCAGCAAAGGCAACCAACCATTGGCCGGCAGAAGGATCATCTGGTCCCACTATTGTCAATGGGGTTACCCATTGGATGCACCCATCTCTACCAGAAAATCCATCACAGGGGTGCACTATCCGGAAGATCCCACTGGTGCAAAGGGCCGGTGGTGACTAGTGAAGTAAATACTTGAGAAAAATGTGGCAAAATTTTATTGTTTCTTCTAATCTAAAGGGAAACAATTATGATTTAGAGGCAGAGTGCAGGAGGAAGAAAAAAATCATAGAACATTCAAGGGCTCAATCATGATTCGGAAACACAGGTGCGCTGCTATCATTTTCCTGCCTTCACAGTTATTAATGAGATTTGACATGCTATAAACATTCCATGTACCTTTCTGTGAAAGACAAATTAAATTGTTGTGTGGTGCAGCACCAGTACTTTTTAGTTGCCTGTGAATGATGCAGAGCAAGCAGTATTTTTCACTCAGTAAGGCTCAGAATCATAGAAATTGCAATAACCCTGCATTATCTTTGGGACCTTGTGTATTATTCAACTGAGAGCTGACTTTTTAGTATGCTCCTCACTAATTATACGAGGCTTTGAAAGATAGCATGTACAGCCTGACAAAAATAGACAAATACCATCTCTTAAAATCTTTCACACCTGTTTTGAATGGAAGTGATACCGGCCTCTGTGATTCTTGTGCAAGAGTGGAACAATTGAGGTTGCAAGAGAGCAACCAATGCTCTAAGGGAGAGGCAACATTATGTAAGTGGAAGTAACTGAGGGGTCAAATGTGATGACAATATTGCAAACAGTCTATTTCAGCAGGAGAATGTACCCATTTGAAGACATTTGAAATGGAGGAGCGATTCTCCCAAAGCATTGAATTGGTGGGAAAACTGTTCGAGATCACGGCTGTCTTTTCAGTGCAGCTTCTCACTCGAATCTCCCCACTCTGTGCAATGCAGAGGTTATAATTGGGTGGGGTGTATTCGCGCTGGAGTCTGACAGCTCCACAACTCTGCACATGCGCAGTAGCCCCCATCTGTCAGTTTCCCCGTTTGCTGGCAAGCTCAATCGTTAGCCAGCCCAGGACCCGCAAAATGCTGCTCTTCCAGCCCCCCACCCCCCTCAATGGCCTGATCGCGGCCCCAACAACAAATCCCAAAATAGTCCTGACCACCTCCCTTCACCCTAGAGTGCAACGATGTCCAACCCCCTCCCATCCCCCTCCTGCACTCCCCCTCCCCGGTGATCCCCGCCCACCTGGGAGGCAGGACCCAATGGCAGACCACCATCACCACCCCTCAGCCCACTCCAATTGCTGGCCTCTCTCCAGCCCAGGCTCCCAACAAACCTTTAGGTCTCACCACAGTATGCCGCACCCTCTTGGCTTGCCCAATGTCCAATGGGAGTACCAAGGTGCCCAAATGGGCATGGGTACTTTGCACCTGGGCAGTGCTGGGGGCACAGGCTGGCACTGCCAGGGTGCCCATGACCGGGAGGCACCACCACTCCCTACCGCCCAGCCCCTGCGGGCCCCATTGTCCCTCCCTTCATTCTGGCAGGGTTTCCCGTTAGTTCCCTGAAAGTGGGGATCTACTCTAAACCCTGCCAGAATGAAGCACTCCTGCGGGCTGGGAGATTCTATTGGGCCCAACAAACCAATAATCACATGTAAAACATATTTAAACTACATTAAAAAAAAAGATTCAAATGACTTACCTATCTTCCCGCTGGTTTCCAGCATGGTCTGGACTGCAACTGTTCTCTGGTCTGGGAAACACGCACGCTTTCCCAGTGCATGTGCAAATCCTGAAAAAAAGCCGATAACCTGGACATCCTCGAAAAGGCTGATTCTCTCTACCAGATCCGCCAGAGAAGTTGCAGGTCACAATGGGAGAATCAGGCCCAGAGTCTCTCATGGACAGAAAATGATGGCTTAATTCTCCCCAAAAACTCAAAGTCTGCAATAAGAAGAAACGTTATACAGCCAATCTATTCAGCGGCTGCGTCACTTCGTATCCAGCAGACTCTTTTCCATGTTTGCTTGCAGTATCCATTAAAAAAGCACTTTATTAAGAGTTATTGGTGGGCCGCAATCCTTCAGTTTGATACAGGCCGCCCATCACAAGGACTTGCCATTGCACAGAGTATTTTGAAAATATTTGTGATTGCCATGTGTGTGCATCCTTCACCAATGGCTGCTCCTCTATCTAAGTGACATGCTTTACATTAGCTGCTGTCACCAACGACCCCTAATTCCGCCGCCGGCTCCTCTTTTATCTACTCCACACAGGCAGGCTGTGTCAGGTGAACTGATGGGTAGGCCCATCACAAAACCAGCGATCAGTGAATCAGTGAAACGTAAAATAGAATCACTGCAGAATAAAATGGGGTTTGGAGTATTGCCTTGCTTTGATAATGAAGTGTTAGGTAACAAGGTCAAATGATCAATTGAGTTGGCCTCAGGACTGTAGAAAAAATGACACCAGAGTGATATATATTCGTTGGTATTTAAAGCAACTTCAGCAAAAAAAAAAGAAGCCTAGTGCATTTCTTGGAATTATAAATGCAATGTTAAATCACGAGCATGAGAGCATCTCTCAGGGAATTATCAGGCCTGCGAGGGAGAAGTACTAGAGGCAGTGACCATGGCCAATTGGCAATAAATTCAACACATATAATGAGGTGTGGCAGTGATGGATAACTGATAACAGTGGAAGTCTTCAAATAAGATGCAAATCCATTAACTTTCTGAGAGTGTAGAAATCTGAATGGCAATCTGGTGATTGTGATTCATTGGCTAAGGAGTGTTTCATTTTGTCCTCTTAGCATTTTTGCAGAAGGCCAATATTCCAAAAGTAAAAACAGAAGGATAACCTTTAAAACCTTGTAACCTTCAAGCTTCCTCACCTCAAATTTCTTCAGTATGCTAACGTCACAAAATCATAAAACTGTTCTTTATAAATGTCTCCATAATTTCAGTTCCATGCTGTGGAGAACAGAAAGGCTGAGGAATAGTCTCCAAACCCTTTCACCAAGAATAAGACAAGTAAATATCATTATAAATTGTAGCATATGAAATGCTGTAGAGAAGCAGAAAGGCTTTGGTTTGTAAAGACAGAATTTTATGGCCACAACATGGTGGGGCTGGTATCAAAATATGTGGAGCGTTGTTCAAATGTCCATTGACTTTGGTAGGAAGGGAAAATCCCACTGGTGAAACAAGCCATAAACTTCTGCCCTATGAATATATGAATAAACAGGCCATTAAAAGAGGCAGTGCCTGTAGATAAAGTCAAAATGTAAAATATAGGAATCCTTGCACTGGTACCTCGAAGCAAAAACTGCAGATGTAAGAGAAGGGTAAACTTACACAATGCCCAACTTTACAAATCCCTCCATGACCTCATCCCTAATGCTGAAATATCCTCCAGTCCCACATATCTTTCAGAACTTTTATTTCTCCAATTCTGGCCTCTTATGTATCCCCACTTCCTTTTGCCTCCCCATTGCAATTTCATCCCAAAACCTCTCTTCCTCCCTTTCCATAAGAGCATAAGACATAGAAGCAGAAGTTAGGCCATTTGGCCTATCAAGTCAGCTCTGCCATTATTGAGATTTTGACTGATCTGGTATAATCCTCAATTCCACTTTCCTGCCTTACCTCCATAACCTTTGATTCCATTACTGATTAAAAACCTAGAGAGAAAATACTGAAAATCTCAGCAGGTCTGACAGCATCTGTAAGGAGAGAAAAGAACTGATGTTTTGAGTCCAGATGATCCTTTGTCAAAGCTAAAAGGCACTGAAAGTGGGAGATATTTATACTTCAGGGTGAGGGAACAAAAGATGAGTTATAGCCACAGAAACCAGGGGAAAAGACTGCTAATGGCTATCCACAGAGAGAATAAAGGGTGTTAATGAACAAACAGCACAGAAGCTAAAATGAAAGGATAAGCTGTGACAGATGAAGATGTTGGAGGGGTAGTGTGGGTGTGGGAATAGATGGGACAGGGGTAAAATTTAGAAAAGAGGAAGCAAGGAGGAAAAAAGTTAAGAAAAGGGGGATAAAGTAGGGAAAAAGAGTTGGGGTGGGGAGATTCGTGCATTGGACAGTGGGAAGATTGGTTTCAGATTCATGCATTCGCAATAATTTGCTTTTATTCACTGTTTAAAAACCTGTCTATTTCAGCCTTGAACATATTTGACAACCCAGTTTCTACAACCCTCTGCGGTGAAAAATTCCACAGATTCTCTACCCTCTGAGAGAAGAAATTCCTTCTCATCTCTGTCTTAAATAGGCTATCCCTTACTCTGAGATAATGCTTTCTCCTCCTAGACAAGTCCTTAGCATCTACCATATCAAACCCTGAGAAATCCTCCTTTTTGACTCTCCTGAAAATCTAATCTCTCCTTATATGGTTTCGGGCAAATTATTACCTGATTACATTCCTGCTGAAGTGCCTTAGGAAATTCTACTATGTTAAAAGTGCTTTATAAATGCATGTTATTGTTGATGCTCAATATTTTAATTAATGTTCTGATGAAAGGTCATCAAACTGATCATGTCAATTCTGTTTCTCTCTCCCAGAGTTACCTGAGTAACTGAAGGTTTCTACCATTTCTTGCTTTTATTCCAGATTTCCAGTTTTTTTTTTATTTCATTTGACATGTTGTAAGCAATTTAGAAAATAATTATGAAGGAAAAAAGTGCAATGCAAATTGGCTTGACCGGCGGGTTACCATTATTAAGAAGCTGGGACTTCTTTTACAAAAGCTGAAAAGATTCCAGTGATTTGTCAGACATCTTTTAGTTTTAAAAACTCACAAAAGCAGTAATAGTGATAAATTACAGTGGTTAGCACTGCTGCCTCACAGCACCAGGAATCCTGGTTTGATTACCGGTGAGTCATTGTCTGCATGGAGTTTTCATGTTCTCCCGATGTCTCTGTGGGTTTCCAGTGGATGCTCCGATTTCTTCCCACATTCCAAAGATGTGCTGATTAGATGCATTGGCCACACTAAATTCTCTCTGTGTACCCGAACAGGTGCCGAAGCGTGTGGCGACTAGGGGATTTTCACATAACTCCACTGCAGTGTAAATGTAAACCTACCTGTGACACTAATAAATAAAAAATGTTTCCATTGATGGCAACAATAGGACACATGCTAAAAATAATCAGAAAAAGAATCAAAGAGAATAGAAAAAAAAACTTGAAACAGGCTAACTGGAACATGGAATTTACTGTCATAAAGTAACATTTAAGCAGAGAATTGAATAATTTTTAAAGGAAATAAGATAATGATATGCAAAACAAAAAAAATGAATGCTTTGAGCGTTGGCTAAGAGTATCGATTTAAACTGGGTGACTACTGGAGAAAACTACAGATATGGATTTGACAGTGAGAAACCATGTTCACAGGCAATGTAGCTAAGAAAATGATCTTTTTTCCAGTTTTTGAAACATTCCATGAATAAATACACCCAGTGTTGAGCCATAACATGGAAGGCTAGATGCTGTACCCTATCCCGACAAATTTTCTCTAACCTCTAACCTATATAGACACATCCAAAGCACATTGACTATAAAGCACTTTAGGAAATCCACAGTTCATGATAGTTGCTGTATAAATGCAAGCTTTTCTTACATTCTGCAACTTGGCATATTCACTTCAACAAGACACAAACTCAGAAGATCTTTCATTTAATCGGAAGTTTTTTGCAAGAGGAAAGCATTTGAATAAGTTGTATTATTAATCATTCAAATTAGCATACTTGGAAAAGGAAAATATATTTCCATTCCACTTTGACACTTTTCCAATGCAAAATGTCTTGTTTCTGTGAAGCATCAATTGAAAAATGACTGAATTACTTTGCCACAACTACAGCTTTGAAACCAATTTCAGTCCCCCATCTGTTTAAAATCCCTGTTTTCATTTGGTAAACAATGAATATGCTCCCTGTGGTTTAAAGATGGCAGCGGGTGTGAAGAGACGGGGAGTGCAGTGAGCCGGAGAAGGGTAAAACCAACGGCCACATAATCCTGGTTCATGATACAGAAGCATACAATGAAATGTCGGGTTTAGCAGGCACAAAGGCTGGCTTCTTTGCACTGCATTAAATGGAAAGACACAAAAATTATTAAAATTATTTTAATGACTTAATCATAAATGGCATGTGCTGCTTGTTTGTATGCAAACATTGATGTTCTCTTATCTGCTTCTGTTGCAGTCAACATATTAATAATTAATAATGAAGAATTAATGTCAAGGCATTTCTAACAGTTATGCGCTTGTTGTCATATTAACACTGATATACCATGTGTTAATTGAAAAATAAACTAGTGTGCAATGAGCAAAAAAAGAGCATGTTGATTGAAAACGCCAACACTTGAAGGCATTCAGCCTCTAAAATAATGGGGAAGATTTCCCTCATCACTGTAATAACTATTCCTTGTGCTAGGCGATGAACACATAATACATTTATATGACTTTTGCCCACGTAACACAGTGACTACACTTCAAAAGAAATTCAGAAGTACTTTGGAACATGCTCCAAACATGAGCACATTTTCTTATTAACCTTTCATCTGTTATTTTATTACAGTTTATTGTAAAGGGGTTAAAATTTGTAAAATTAAGTTGCTCGCCATATCTAATTGCAGCATATTAACCTGAAAAGGAAGTGCAAAATTGCCTCCTTCTAGCGAATTGTAAATTCATTTTCAAAATACATCATATTTAAAATAGTGTGGGAAATAATAATCAGAGGAAGAACATGTCCCTGTTAAACTGCTAAGAAATGAAAACTGAGAAAGTCATTCTCCAGTGAGATTCATATAGGATTTTCTTCACCAGTCTGGTTCCCGCTGTTGCATTAAATGTCATTACATTATGACTCTGATATCAATACTCACTTTGAATGGAATTCCAGACACACAACACATCTTTGGACAGTTTAAAACAAAATTATTCTGCTATCTAAAGACAGAATCCAAGCTGACAATGACACATTTCCATTGATTTGACTTAATTTGATTAAACACTATAAGCAGATTGTTTCATCCAATTCTGATTTTTAATTCCTTCCCACCCCCGTAAATTAAATATGTCGTTCTGGTCCTGGAGAAGTGGTCAGCAATTCATTCCTAATAAACAAATTTCAGATTCACAGCACGCCAGGGTCCCTTCTGTGTACTCATTAACCGAAAATGCATAAAACATTATGCAACAAACTGTACCACAAGTTACATCCAATTTAATTCCAAGCATTAAGTGGATAACTTGGGGTACATTTCAGATGAGACAAAGTTCATTAAGAATAACAGTGGTTGCAGTATTTAATTTTGCAAGAGAGTAAACACCCTTTATTATTACAAAGTCCTTGCACTGTCCTTCATTTGAGGTATGACACTTCCATCGTACTTTGTTCTTGGTCTTCTTTGGGCTATTGGTTATTAGTTTCCTGGTTCTCAGCGCCAGCTACCGATATGATATCTCAGCCAAGCAGGCTATGTGACACATTTTATTTTATTTTTTAATCATTCGTGGGACATGGGCATCACCAGCTGGCGAGCATTTATTGTCCATCCCCAGTTGCTCTTGAGAAGGTGGTAGTGAGCTGTAATCATGTTTTTGAATCGCTGTAATCATGTTTTGTGGGTTGACCCTCAATGCTGTAGGGAGAAAATTCCAGGATTTTGACCCTGGATTTTGACTATCCAACTATGAGAGAAGCTTTTGTGGAGACAGATCTGATATCTCCAAGTGTGCTATGTCAGCGTGGGTTGCCCCTCTGATATGCCCATTCCCCAACCTTATAATACTGAAGTCAGGATAGTGCCTTAACTAACTCTGAGGTCAAATTCAGAACGTTCCTGTCCGTATGGCTATGTGGACCATTAAGTTATCATTCCAAAGAAGCATTTTCACAAATTTTACTCTCAGTAATGCAAATGGAACTTTTCTCAATGGAGATAATTACCAATGTAAAACTGCACACAGAAATGCCAATGAAAGGATTATGTTAATGCATATTTGCTTAAGCAGTGAGTATTTTTCCACATACAGGTTTCCATTCACATTCTCCTGGAAATATAAATGAACCCAATATAAAACAGCAGTTTATTATCAATGCCTCAATGTTTGGAAGCATTTAAGTAGCAAGTATTTGCTATTTAAAAATGAAATACTGGCAATGCTGCACTATGTTTTGTTGATGTAAACCAGGTTTCTCTATTATAAGGCAGCGTTGCTATCAATTCAAGGCTGGAGGATGCAGTGCTCAACATTGTAGTGCGATTCAAATAGGACCTGTTAAGCCCAGTGATGGAAAATTGGCTGATGAAAATGGAAGTGGCATCACATGGTTACAACTGCCACATGTGAGGCTTCAAGTCCATCAAATCTTTTTTGAGATGAGGGCTTAATGCGCTTTCTCTATTATGCCCTGTATCTGTTACAGCTCTGTTTCTTTTCATACCTCTGAAGCAAAAGCTCTCCTCTGATCTTGTATATGTGCAGTGACAGAGTTTGAATCTGGTCCTTTCTCAGACCACACACTGGTAGCCTGTGGCTCTAGTCTTCTTGCATGCAGTCAAAAATCAGCAAGTTCAGTTTTCTTTAGAAAAACAAAATTATCTCAAAGGAATTGTAATTTTGTCTAGGATTAAAATGTTTTCAAAATGGAATCAATTTGTCTGTAGGATCAACTCAGCATTCCAGAAGAGAAAGAGACATTTACATCAAGTGAATAACAAAGACCAATTCTTCAAATATTCACTTCTAATAGAAAGATGTGCTCTCTGGAAGCACATATTAAGGAATAATAAGCCTGTAAACTGGCATTTTCAATGGATGAGCAGAAAATTATGGAGAGAAGTAGGGTTGGTCATGATGTACTCTCCCAATGAGGCCCATGCAGGTGTATGGATTGTGCTAAATCGAAGTGGTTGTGACAAGTCAACCCCATATTTCATTGTTTCAGGAGGAATATTTTGCAGGGACACTTCTGAACTGCAGATTCACTGAAAAGCTAAAGTTTCTTTACTATTTATTACAAGTAGTCTTACATTAACACCACAATGAAGCTACTGCAAATAGCTTATAATGAATATCTTATTACACAAAGTAAACATGGGATAAATCTGTGTCTTTTTATGGGTTTGTATCTAGCTGAGCATTTACAGCCACTGAGGTTCAGTAGTACAGAAACTAATTTTATCTCCCTACCCATTTTTGCCTTTGAGCAAGAAGATTACAGGCTCAAGCCCCGCCTCAGAGATTTAGAGGACAAAATCCAGCACTGAGAGTTGCTGAACTGTGGCAGTGCTATCTTTTGAATGAATCATTAAATCAAAGCCTTAGCTGGCCTTTCATGTGGTGCAAAGTAACAATCATGACACACAAGTGCCAGGCAATGACCATTTCCAACAACAGAGAATCTAACCATTTGCATATGACATTCAATGGCAATACCATCACTGAATTCCTCACTAGCAACATCTTGGGGATTACCATTGATCAGACACTGACCTGGACTGACCATATAAATACTGCAACTACAAGAGCAGATCAACGGCTACAATTCTTGCAGTGAGTAACTTACCCCAAAGTCTGTCCACCATTTACAAGGCACAAGTCAGGAGAGCAATGGAATATTCCCTCCTTGCCTGGATGAATGCAGCTCCAACACCACTGAAGGAGCTTGACACCATCCAAGGCAAAGCAGCCCACTTGACTAGCACCCTTTCTATCATTTTCAACATTCATTTCCTCTATCACTGATATGCTGTGGCTTCACAAGATCTGATACACAAGATGTGCTGCAACACCTCACCAAGGCCCTTTTGACAGCATCTTCCAAAGTCCTGACCTCTATCACCTGGAAGGCTGAGGGCAGCAGATGCAAAACCACAACCTGGAAGTTCCCCTCAAAGCCACACCCCATCCTTACTTGGAACTATGGATGGGATCTTCCAGTCACCCACCCTGGGACCAGGAATCTCCTCCCAAGGTTAATGGATCTTTAAACGGTCTGTCAAATTTTCCGTTCTCCTCCATGACAATGCATGCTGTAAGCAGGACTGGAAAATTTACCCTTATATGACTGGTTCTTCACTGTTGCCAGAGATAAATGCTGGAACTGCCTTTCTTACAGCACCATAGGTGCACCTACACGATATAGACTGCAGCAATTCAAGAAGGCAATCCCCTACCGCCTTCTCAAGGGCAATTAGGGAGGGATAACAAATACTGGCATTGCCAGCGATGTCCACATTCTGTGAAAGAAGTTAAGATAAGATCCCAAGTCATTATTCAATGCAGATGTGTTTTCCCCTGCATCTTACCCTCTATTTATCCACTAAAAGAGATGTGAGTTCAATAAACCAGTAATCAGATTATTACATATTGCATTTGGAGAGTCTGCTTTGAGTATACTTGCTGCCATCATAACAACAGAAACTCTGGCTGCAATTTTCCCATCATGATCCGCAACCTTCCTGGCAGGTGGGTGTGGGAGATACATGTTGCCAGCCTTATACCAGGATTTGTGCATGCACTGGGAATGCATGCGCACCTTCCAGAGTTGGCGAACAGTCGATGGTCAGACCACACTGGAAACTGGCGGGAAAGCAGGTTATTTGAATCTTTTTAAAATGTATTTTAAATATGTTGAGCAGGTCATTATAGGGAACTTTCAGCTCCCAATCGAATCTCCCACCTTGCCAGGAGTACATCATTACAGTGGGGTTTCGAGTAACTCCCACGTTCGGGGAAATAGCAGGAAACCCTGCCAGAATGAAGCGGTAGTATCCTCTAGGCATGGTCACCCTGTCAGTGCTAGCTGTGCTCCCTGGCACTGCCCAAGGGACAAAGTGCCCACACCCAGGAGACATCTTGGCACTGCCCGATGGGCAGTGCTAAGGAGAGGTGGGACCTGGGGTGATTGGTTTTGCTGCCACTCTGGGATGCAGGGAAGGCTGCGACTGGGGAGGGAGCAGGGTGTCTGGTGGGGATGGTGGGGGACTGCCTCTAGATGGAGTGGTGGGGGGGGGGGGGTTTGACCCTGGGAGAAGGGCAGAAATTGTTGGTTGAGGGGGGTGGGATTGCCATTGCTGGGGGAGGGGTGAAGGGGATATGCAGGGACTGGAGGGGTGTCAGGGCTAGCCCGGGAATTGTTGTGAGGACTGTGATTGGGCCATTGGGAGGGCGCTGAAGGGACAGCACTATGGGGGTCCTGGGCTGGCCAGCAATTGAGCAGGCCAGCAAATGAGGAGTGTGAGAGATCATGCACAGAGTTCCATAGCTGTCAAACTTTGGCATGAATAGGTCCCAGTACCCCGGGATTTTTTAATGAGATTCATGACTGGGTCTTCTGCAGTGTACAGAGTGGGGAGATTCGGGTGAGAAGAAGAACTGACAAAACAGTCGGGATTTAGAACAGTTTTCCTGCCAATTTAGCACTTTTGGGAGTATTGTGGTCTTTGTTTCCAAAGTACAGATGTCTGGCTATGTCCCTCACCCCTGGGAATTATACTTGTCTTTACACGCTTGGGGTGACCCCTGCAACAGGTTCACATCTGGGTGAACCTGTTGTAAACAGTACCGACTTGACATTGTACCAGTGCCCGCTGAATAACTAGTGAGGGGGGAAAATCCTGGACAAGATGCTCATTAATGACATGCTAATATATTAAAATGAACTTTCTGTGCTTCTGCAGTATGTTTCACGCCACGCCACTGGCAAGCAGCCAGAAGACTGAAACTCGCCGGCATGAATCATGCCCTCTGGATTTTGAGCGTATGCCACCATTCCTGCAGAGGGAGAATGCAGGCTTAAAATTGCCCCCATATTCACTTTTAAGGCATACCCCATGCAAAATCTTCAATAATTCCCCAGAAAAATCATACGATTGTGTTCTCAAAGAATAAGAATCCTCTTCAGACAGGTCCCAATGCAGCACCTCATCCAGCAAATTCATGCCTATCAACAAATGCTGTGTGACCTAACCACTCCTATTGGTTTAAATTGCATGAAATTGGGCACTTCACTTTTAATTTTCCCTTTAATCTTGTAACAGAACGGCGTAATTGTTGTGGAGGCAGTAAAACAACCCTGCCCTTTCATGTCTATTTACTGAAGCAAGCTGAACGTGAAGCTGAAGTGATGGCACCTTTCCACGCTGTAATCTGATTTCATTAGAGAAGCTGCTAGAGAGTGTGCCATGAAAACAATATTTAGACAGCCAGAGACAGCAACCTGCACATATCAGTGTGTCAGCTCCAATAGTCGACATTGACAAACAGCACCTCCTCCCGCCGTGTAGCCCTGCTGTGCTCTACCATCAAATCCAAATGGCGCGCTGCGTGTCTCTTTCATCTATTCCACTCAAATAATGTTGCTCCTTACGCCATGCTTTCTTCGATAATCCATGTACTTCTGCGCTCACACATTCATCACTGTCGGCCCAATATTACAATATGTTTTTTTCAGGAAATTCCTTTTTGTTAAACAAATTAGCTTCCTCCAATTTATACAACACTTTGCTAGGTGAATACTTCATTTTCCTTTTAGGCCAAAACAGCTAGCAGTCAACATGCAATTGTTTTAAAGATGCCAGAATTCTCCCCAGTGTCCTGGCTAATGTTTATTTGCAGCCAACATCACTAAAAAAGATGGTTTGGTTATTATCACAATAGCTTCTGTTTGAGAGTTTACTTTGCATGAAATGACTTCTGTGTTTTGCATAAGAACTGTCCTTGACTGAGTGTTGCAGACTGGCACATTCCAAGGTCCAGGACTATGTGCTGATGGACACGCTGACGCTTGGGTCAGCCGCCGCAAAGACACAACTTATAAGGCTTGTTAATGGAGGCAGGCTGAGGGCCCGGAAACTGCAGATTACCCTTGACCTGCATAACTATGTGCCAATTTGAGAAATAACGACACACAGTAATTTTTGAGACATGTATATAGTTTTACGTTTTGAAATGTTATGACTGTAATTTGTATAGAACTGTAAAAAAAGTTTTAATTCTGCACTGTTTGCAATTCATAGACATGTAGATTTGCAATGGTTTATTTAAGATTTTTATGAATAAAGTATATTTTTGGGAAAAAAAACAGCAAGTGCACCTCAAAAGTAATTGATTGTGAAGTGTTTCAGGATATCCTCAAGACATCAAAGGCACTTTTGAAATGGGAATTCTTTTTCACCCAAATATTAGCCGAGGGAATACTCTAGTCCATAAACAGAAAATGTTGGAAAATCTCAGCAGGTCTCACAGCATCTGTACAGAGAGAATAACACCAATGTTTCGAGTTAGGATGACTCTTTGTCAGAGTTCCATATTCCAGAGTTAGTACATTGGTTTCTGAGTCATAAGGTTTCAGCTTCAAGTCTCTCTTCAGCACAAAAATCAAGGATGATAATCTAATGCAGTTTAGGGGAGACTACTACACAGTCTTTCGGTTGAGACTTTAAACCCCGAGGCCCAGTTGAACATAAAGGATCCCAGTATGCTAACTGATGACAAACAGCAGAATTCTCCCCATTGTTCGAGCCAATAATTACTCCTTTACAACAGTTTGATCTGGTAATTGTCACAATGCTGTGTATAGAAACCAACAGGGCAAAGTTTGGCTGCTGTGCTTCCATGTTGCGACAGAGATTACACTTCATTGGCTGTTAAGTGCTTTGGATATCCTATGTAAGGTGCTGTACAAATGCAAGTTCTTTTTTTATCTAATGAGAAACCCATCAGTTAGCAGTGAAGTGGCTAGCTACCCAGCCAGAAGCTGGTACATGGATACACTTCCATCTGGAATTTCATTGTTACCTGTGAAAATACAACACATGGAAATCCTATTCAGTCCAATCAAATTCTGCGATTAATTCCTAGATGGTGCCAACTCACAGCTTAATGTTAATCACTTAGCCCATATAGTGCAGGAGGGAACACAGTGTAGCCTTGTAAATATCAGATACCACTGAACATGCAGAACATACATCCAAACAGAAAATCATCCAAATGGGCTATTCTCACATTTAATGGGTTTCTCACCTCCTTTTCCATCCATCCTAAAACACATGGACCATGTCAAAAATAAAATACAATTGAGAATCTGTTGGATATAAAGAAACACCATTAATGGGATTCATAGTATACTGTGCTGAGTTGAGTAATAGGTACAAACCTGCTGGCCTCACCCTTCAATGGAAATTGAATACAATCAATTCACTGGGACACCACACTATAATGTTTCTTACTACCTAACTCATTCTTGCTGTGCAGACAATAACTGATGCACCCCATGTCGACACTGACAGGCAGTACTGAGACAAGCTTACCACCATCTGCTCGGGTAGCCCACACTGTAGCAGATAGGCAGCCAGATGTCTGATACACACAGGTTTTTAACTGCAATTCATCAATTCAAAACATCCTTTTCTTCTGTACATATAGCTCCTTCATGAAAAGGATAAAAAGTAACATATCTCAGTGATGCAAAAACATGCAGCACGTGCAAACAGAGACAACGGCTTATGACATTTATACATACTGGTCATTTGAAACTGCATATTTCATTCTAGTTGATGGGATAAATTACAACAATGCCATTACTATTTGGAAAAAGTGTCAAAATTGGCACACCATGTAAGTTGCTGTACAGATACATGATTGAGTCAAGTCCAAAGTGATAATTCACAGATCGTGGAATTCCTTCATTTGCCTGCACTGCAACACAAAGCAAGAGGGTTGCAATGAAAATCCATTTTAATTAACACTATAATCGCAACTGAGGTTTCATTGCCACCATCTGTGCCATGGTTGCAGTTTCCATAAAGATTGACTTGCTTATTCCATCACCAAGCCCTTCCAATGCATAATAGGGGAATATTAAATTCTATGACGTCTTTGTCTCTTACATGTGACACCATTTTAACAATACCCTTAGGACTGTAGATTAATGGTTATTGTATTTACTAAACTGATTGTTCCCCTGCAGTATGGCTAATCTCATGCTGTTCCACTTGTAATATAATGGGATCAACACAGATTTGATTATAGAAACATAAAGAAAACTTTCCAGCCACCTACACATGAAAATATATTGGTTTCTTCAAAAAATGTTCATGTTTATGAAAGAAATGATTAATGTCCCCTTTTGTTTCCAAATTTATCTATTATTCCCACGTGCAGTTAACTCTTGTAAGGGTGAACTGCACACTATGATGACTCCTCATATGTTAACACTCAGGTCGTGATCTTGCTGGCTGGTCCCACCAAGCCAGTAAGATCAGGTAAGAGGTGAAAAGATCAGGAGGTGCCAGGATCTTACCGGCACTGATTTGCCAGCGAAATCCGTTTTGTATTCAGAAAGAATACAAAGCTAATTTCAATATAACATACTTTGCATGTCATTAGGGAGTCCCAGATGCTATCGACATCCAGGGTGGCCACGGTGGGGGGTATTGTAAAGGGCAAGTATGCAGGGGCGAAGGTGTGATGTCCAGGGTTTAAGCAGGTGGAGACCGATACATGGAGCAATTGGCAGCAGATCCCAATGTCTGTGGGGTCGGGGGAGACAGGGTGACAGGCAATCTCCCAGTACAGTGGGAAATCAGGGCACCTGTGCAATGGCACCTCAGCTCAGTAGCCAGCTTCTAAGATTAGGCTCCACGACCCCCTCCCGCTTTGGGTGACAACTGAATACAGGCTCTTTTTTGACCACATACCATAAGATTGCTCTTTTAAACTCATCCAAAAAACAAGTCTGAAACTCTTCCATTTTCTCGCTCATTTAGCACTTAGAAATTTTTTCATAAAATTCTGCTCTTAAGGAATGCTTGGTATACTCAAGGGAATGTATTTCTGATCTTCTGTTGAACCTGACTCACTCACAGGTGGATTGAAGAAATCACTCCCAAGGAAATTCTTCAGAGGATTTTTGCCTGGTATGGAAGAGTTGGAAGATGCATGAATCATTGATGCTCTAAGATTCTAAAACATAGAATCATCAGGGAAATGTGGTCAAGTTTTCAAAATCTATTGGCATCTGTCCTTGAGGAAAAAGATTTGAGGTTGTGAATGTTGCGAGGCAGTCATTACAATTTTCAACTGTAGAATAAACAATATTTGATCAGGTAATTGTTATACACCGAAATTCTATTTTAGCATTAATCACAAGATAGTTACTGAGAAAGAAAGCCATTTAGTCCATCTTAGTTTGGTGATGTACGTATTGTATGTTGGGGCTTTGGGTGTGGCCTTAAGAGTAAAGGTCAGGTGACCCCTATTAATCCACAGGGGCATACATAATGAGGCAATGTCACAGCCTATGCATTTCACCGGCATTCCATTCTGGCGAAGGGAGAGGAGATTGAGCATCACACTGGGACTTCAAAGGACAGAAATTGGAAAAAGATCTATAATGTAGCAATCCAGTGAAGAATGGGTAGGAGTGTTCGAATGCATTACTTCAGTCTGAACCGTCTGTTGGGAAGAGGTATGGCTTACCTGGGAGCTGGCCAGAAATGAATTGGCATCAGGGGGACTCCGCTGCAGGTAGCTGCCAGTGACAGCAGAAGGAGGCTTTTGGCCTAGATTCATTTGGAAGCTGACGCTGAAGGGACTGGAGCTGCAGGTGGCTGTTGGTGGTGATGGAAGAAAGCTTCAGGCCTGCACACATTTGGTGGGAAAACTCGCTGGCAGAAAAACAAAATGGGGGCCAGATTCAATGCCATTGGCCTCTCTGTCAAAGAGGCAGAGAGCTGGATACCTTATACATAGTACTTCAGCACTTATCTGGTGCAAATAACATGGCTGACAACCCGGTTGTAGCAGCTTTCTTGAGCACCATAGCAGCAAGACCTTCACTGTTCTGAGGAGCTCAGACTTACCAAGAATTCTACAATATGCAAAAGGTTCATTTTGCTCCAAAGCCATTAATGATTGCTGAACATTTTCAATTTTATAAACAAGACCAACTTAAAGGGGAGTGCACTGGGCAATTTGTGGCAACTCTGTAAAGACTGGCTGAGCACTGAGAGTTCAGAATGATACCCCAGGATGCTTTATGGGACTAGCTGGTTTGTAGCTTCTAGCATGAAGCTATTCACCTAAGTTATTGGCTGAAGAAAATCTACAGTTTAAGTCTGCATTAGAGATTGCAACTTCCATGGGGTTGGCTGCCAGAGAAGCAGCACAGTTGGTGTCAGCATCTGAGTACACAAGGTAGAGAAGCCCCAAAGGTACAGGCACTACAAATAGAATGTCACCAACATGGCAAGACAGGCCACAAGGAATTGAATTGCTGGACAAAAGAGACCCAATATCACAAGTGCAAGTGAGTTGGTCTCATGTGCCCGGAATTGCTGGCTACTGCTGAATCCAGAGAAAGGGAAAAAAAGTCTATGTTGCCAGCCGTGGAATGGATAGGCTGCAGAAGAAGGAGACAGTCTGCAGCAACAAGAGCTCAGACTAAATACTCTAACAATACAAGGTGAAGCCTGGGCTCTGGGTTCTCCCCAGACTCTATGGGAAAGACGTGTAAATAGAAGTGGACACGGAGGCTGGATTGTCTTTGATCTCCAAGAGATTAAAAGCAAAGACTCTGAGGCCAGCAAGGATCATATTATGAACATAGACGAAGCAAGTGGTTTCACTCAAGGGTTATGTCCTGGCAGTTGAGAGACCAAGGCACAGAATTATCACTATCTGTAGTGAAAGGTGACTACCATATATTATTTAGATGCTACTGGTTATGAAAGTTTAAATTAAACTGCGGTATGGCAAATAGGCTGGCAGACTTGAACATGACTTTACCAGGCATGTTGGAAAAATATAAAGATGTCTTCCAAGGAACTCTTGGAGAGATGAAGGTGTCATGGTTAAATCATAGTTGAAGCTGGAAGCTAATCCAAGGAATTTGAAGGCATGTCCTGTACTATATGCCATTAGGCCCAAGAAGGAGGTTGAATTGGAATGGCTGGTGGATCTGGGGATGTTGGAATCAGTGGTTGGGCCACCCCATTTGTTCCAATCATAAAATTAGACAGATCGGTGAGAATCTGTGGGGTTTTAAAGTAACAACAAACCCAGCCTTGTGTGCAGACCTATACCCACTTCCTCTCATAGAGGACCTATTTAGTGGTCTAGCAGGAGGAAAGAAATTCTTCAGGATGGACCTGTTTCGAACCTATCTACAGATAAGGGTCATGAAGGATTCACAACTGTCACTAGTAATACTCACACACAGGGGCCTGTTCTGCTAAAAGCAGCTTCACTTTGGCATTAAGTCAGTTCCAGCTTTTTTCCAGAGGGCCATAAACAAATTTTGAGTGAATTAACAGAAGTCAGTATTACCTGGATTATATTTGGTCACAGTTTTAACAGAGGAGGAGAATTTGAAGAACTTGAAGAATACCTTAAAGATCCAGCACCATCAGCCACAGAAACATGGCAATACAGGTCTTCTATCAAGGCTACCTTTGCCTGGAGATACAGATGCTCCTGGCTGGAATGTGAAGATAATGTACTTCACACAGGAAGATAAAACTCCAGTAACTGCTAACCAGGTGTGGAATATCACCTGGAACAGAATTTTCTCTGCCCTGCTGCAAATCCTTGAAAGTCAACCTAGTGTCTCAGCAACCAGAATAGGTTGCAGTATTCAAGGTGCTGTCTAAGCAGAGAGCTGAACAGTTTACTCACAAGTCCAACTTGGCTTGTATTCAGCTGTTTTAGCTATGTAATTTAACACATTTTGTTGAAACTTTTCTGAACATTGCATCCTGCACATTCAAAACAAATGCTTTTTAACCAGTTTTGAAACTACATTCATCATCAGCCAACTTTAAGGGTGTTCAAATGGTCAGTGAATAGCATATGGATAACATTGGAATAGTTTAGGTTAGAGGGCCATTAGATTCGTTCCACTGGTCAGCGCAACATCGAGGGCCGAAGGGGTCACCTGGGGTTTATGGTCACCTGATGAAGGAGCAGTGCTCCGAAAGCTAGTGGCTTGTGCTACCAAATAAACCTGTTGAACTTTAACCTGGTATTGTGAGACTTCTTACTGTGTTTACCCTAGTCCAATGCCAGCATCTCCACATCATAGTGAATTAAATCCTGCCCACTGCTTGCAGCAGCTAGAAATAGTCAAGACCATTTTTCGGGCTTGGGAACTCACCCAAATAATGGATCTACAATTCTTCCAATTTCATGCTATTTCGACACCTAGAATCCCTCTCATAAAATTCTGCCAATACCTTTTTAGTGAAATATAAAATGGAGAGGTCATGTCTATTGTCATCAGCTAATTTCACAGATAGAAAAATATTTCCTTTCCTGATCTAACACAAAGTATGATCCCTAATGAAGAAAATTATCTATACATTTCTTCATTTTTCCAACTGAGAAATCATCGATTATTAGCAAGAATGGAATTGCTGTGACTGTGTTGTGTTCCTTTTGAACTCATTTACAATATTGCTATGCACAGCAAACAAGAGTAGTCGATCCCCACATCCACAAAGTTCTTCATAATATTGTTTTATTCTTTAACTTTGTTTTATTCATTTTGAATACCAAAAGAAGAACTTCAATATCCAATGTTTCCCTGCATGAAAGTCAAAAGCCCTGCATTATTCTTGTGTCACTAATGATGTTACAATTCCACTAATGCACAACTCCTGAAAGTAATGAAGATTCCACATCTATTAATATTGATAGGGACTTTAAATTGGCACAACAAATTCAAAACAAGGTGTTTTATTTTAGATTTGCTTCATCTGACTGTATGCATTCTTCTCCTACAACTTATTTACATTAAGTATGACTTAACATATTGAGATAATGCTTTATTTTCCTCCACCTCTCCAAAAACCTCACAAACCATCAGCAAACAAGAGATGGGTGAGATCCTAAATGAATATTTCTCATCAGTATTTACTACTGAAAAAAGCATGAGTATTAGGAAACATGGGGAAATAAATAGTGATATCTTGAGGACTTTACATACTACAGAGAAAGAGGTGCTGGAAATCTTAAAGCGCATCAAAGTAGATAAACCCTGGGACTCAATGAAATGTATCCCAGGACATTGTGGGAGGCTAGGGAGGAAATTGTGGTCCCCTAGCAGAGATATTTGAATCATTGACAGTCATGGGTCAGATGCTTGATGATTGGAAGGTGACAAATGTTGTCCCTTTGTTTAAAAAGGGCTGCAGGGAAAAGGCTGGGAACTACAGGCCAGTGAGCCTCACATCTGTGATAGGTAAGTTGTTAGAAGGTATTTTGAGACAGGATCGATAGGCATTTAGAGATGCAAAGACTGATTAGGGAAAGTCAGCATGGCTTTGCGAGTGGAAAATCATGTGTCACAAATTTGAATGAGTTTTTTGAAGGGGTAATCAAGAAGGAATCTAAGAGCAGTGCAGTTGGTGTTGTTGACATGGACTTTAGCAAAGCCTTTGACAAGGTACCGCATGGTACGTTGTTGCAAAGGTTAAATCTCACAGGATCCAGAGTGAGATAGCTAAATGGATACAAAATTGGCTTGATGACAGAAGCCAGAGGGTGGTGCAGAGGGTTGTTTTTCAAACTGAAGGCCTATGACCAGTGGTGTGCATTAGGGATCGGTGCTGGGTCTACTGTTATTTGTCATTTATATTAATGATTTGGATGAGAATATAAGAGGCATGGTTAGTAAGTTTGCAAATGACACTAAGATTGGTGGTGTAGTAGATAGTGAAAAAAGTTATCTCCAATTGCAAGGGGATCTTGATCAATTGGCCACTGAACTGATGAATGGCAGATGGAGTTTAATTTAGATTAATGCAAGGTGATACATTTTAGTAGATTGAACCAGGGTAGGACTTACTCAGTTAATGGTACGGCGTTGGAGAGAATTACAGAATAAAGAAATTGAGGGGTATATATTCATAGCTCCTTTAAAGTGGAGTCACAGATGGACAGAGTAGTGAAGAAGGCATTCGGCATTCTTGGTTTCATTGATCAGAATGTTGAATACACGACTTGAGACGTCTTGTTGAAGTTGTACAAGACATTGGTAAGGCCATACTTGGAGTACTGTGTACAGTTCTTGTCACCCGATTATAGAAAGGATATATAGAGTGCAAAAAAGATTTACTAGGATGCTACCGGTACTTGATGGTTTGAGTTATAAGGAGAAGCTGGATAGACTGAGATTTTTTTCTCTGGAGTGTAGAAGGCTGAGGGGTGATCTTATAGAGGTCTGTAAAATAATGTGAAACATAGATCGGCTAGATAGTCAATATCTTTTCCCAAAGATAGGGGAGTCTAAAACTAGAGAGCATAGGTTTAAGGTGAGAAGGGAGAAATACAAAAGTGTCCAGAAAGGCAACTACTGCACGCAGTGTGGTGAGTGTCTGGAACAGAGGTAGTACGAGAGTACAATTTTGTCTTTTAAAAAGCGCTTAGACAGTTACATGGGAGGATGGGTATAGAGGGATATGGGCCAAATGCAGGCAATTGAGATTAGCTTAGGAGTTTAAAAGAAGAGAGGACATGGACAATTTGGGCCAAAGGGCCTATTTCCATGTTGTAAACCTCTATGACTCCAAGTGATCATTCTTCAAAATGAATCTGGATACTTAAAGGGGCAATTCTTAGCATTTTGCTCCACTGGCCAATGTGAGGGCAAGCCAGTAAGATCGCGATTTCTCAGCTCTCGCGATCTTACAAGTACCATGTATCCAGCGTGATCAGCTCATGCCGAAGAAGGATATCATTAGTGAATTCAGGGTGCTATCATCTGGGCTCACTTACCTCTGTAGCCTAACTGGCAAAGGTTTTTTCTGGCGAGGATTACACATGGCGGATTTCAAGTTTTGCCTAAATTTTTGATAAAGTTGGATAAGATTTGATTTTTAAGTTGCCCAAAAAAGTGTGAATTTTTTCCATTTTCGAGCTCATTTAGTAAGATTCCCCCCTCCCACTTGCCAAATGTCAATAGGTCATCTGCTCATCCACTGAGCAATGTGGTGTTCTTACCAGATATACAAAAATCTTCATGGATACTTGGATAACATTTTGGAAAGGGGAACACTGATATATTTTTGACCCCAAAACATAAAAGCTGAAGTTAGCACCCTAACTGTTGAGCAAGCCTCTTCTTTCTCAGAAGACTAAGGAAATTTGGCATGTCAGATACACCTCTCACCAACTATTACAGATGCACCATAGAAAGTATTCTTTCTGGCTGTATCACACTTGGTATGGCTCCTGCTCTGCCCAAGACCACAAGGAACTACAAAAGGTCGTGATTGTAGCCCAATCCATCACACAAACCACCCTCTCATCCATTCACTCTGTCTCTTTTGACTCTACTTTCCGCTGCCTCGGCAAAGCAGCCAGCATCACTAAGGATCCCAACACTTTATTTCTTCCACCTTCTTCCATTGGGAAAAAGATACTGACTTAAGAGCAGCTTCTTCCCTGCTGCTGCCAGACTTTTGAATGGACTTCCCTTGTGTTAAGTGATCTTTCTCTACACCCCAGCTATGACTATAACACTACTTTCTGCACTCTCTCATTTCCTTCTTTATGAACGGTATGCTTTGTCTGTATAGCACGCAAGAAACAATACTTTTCACTGTATGTTAATATATGTGACAATAAAATCAAATTCAAACTCACCAATGGGATAGAGGCTAATTCGGCACTTGTCTATGTTGATCACACATCAAGATTTTGCCCTGGAAGTGGACCTACTCTATAATATGGCTATTGATTCCATGTACTGATAACATCTATATACAGTGACAGGTTTTCCCAAAGGTACTTTTGGTCCCTATCATTGTCTAACATAGAAAGGACAGCTTTTTATTTATAGCTGCATGGCAGAAGGGGAATAATGGTATTATGCTTCAAGCTATTATGTTTTCAATGTCTTATGGTGAAAGCGTGGCAACATTTTATTTCATATTGTGATTGTGCTGTCCTTATTCTCTTGGTAGAATGGTTATCATTTGGCACAATATAGTCAAGACACTAGGGGGGGATGTGGAAATAGAGTTGATTCGATTGTGTTTCAGTCAGCCAAGTGTTTGAAAATTTGCAGAAGATTCCAAGGAATGGCAGAGACACTAAATCAGACTTATCCAACTCATGGTCCCAAGATGCATTGCAGTCCTTAAGACCTTTGGACTTAGCCCTGTCAAATTTGTTGGACATTTAACTAGCTTATATTTTAAAAAAGGTTGTAAAGCTGCTGAGCCAATCACAGGTTGATTCTTTCTTGTACTTGCTAACTATTGAGCCTATCAGCAGAAAACACAGAAGGAAAATAGCCTGTGATTGAACAAGCCACAAACAGTGAGAACGCTAATTTTTAAAGTATGTTACAGCGTTTGGACAATGATGTTTGGGAGTAGAGCTGGAGTAGGGCCCAAATGACCCAGAGTAGGGTGCAAGAGAGCCAGGGTGAGGATGAAGCAAGTCAGAGCCGAGGTCAAGAGAGTCAGCACACAGCCCAAGCAAGTTGCAGCAGGGCCTAGGTGAATCCAAGTAGCACGCAAGGGAGCCGGATGGAATCTGAGGCAGCTGGAACAGAGCCCAAGTGAGCCAAAGGCAAGGCAAGTCAGAGCGGAGCGCAAAGAAGATGGAGCGGGGCATGAGCAATTTGGAGCAGGGCCCAGATAAGTCCAAGCAGAGGGTGAGAGAGCCAGAGTGAGGGCTATGTGGTGGGGCATCTCAGTGTTTGAGTGAATGAGTGGAGCTTGTGAGAGAGTGAAGGGAAGAAAGAGAGATCAGGAGAGAAAGGGAGAGAGCGATACTATGTAAGGGTAAGATAGAGAGTGTGAGGAGAAGAAAGTGAATGAGGTAGAGAGAAAGGGAGGACATAAGGGAAAGAGATAACATTGTGTGGTGGAAAAGAATGTGTAAGCAAGAGAGAGTGTGTGAGGGAGAGAAGGTAAAGAGAGAATGTGTGAGGGGAGAGAGGGAGGGGGAGAGAGGGAGGGGGAAAGAGGGAGGGGGACAATTTGTGTGGCACAGAGTATGTGAGGGGTTAGAGTATATCTGTAAGTCTGGCTCACTTTCAGTCACAGGGTTCTCATTCCCCTTGACTCCACACACCAACATGCACCCTCACCCACTCTTACTGTGAGTGAGCAAGCATCCTGCGACTGGAGTCAGTCATGCTCACACACTCTATTACACTCTAATACTCATCTTTATTTATCACACTTTTTTCATTGCTTTGTTTTTTTTCTTGTTTCCTTACAGGCCTCAAGTTTTTTTTTTAATTCATGTTTAATGTTGTGCCAAACTTTATCTTTTTGAAATTTGCTCATCTGCCCTACGCAAAAAGGCTGTGCAAGGCTGATTTAAATGAAACTGTGCGGTTAGTCCTTGTATTTGAAGACAATGCACAACTGACAAGATAAAATGGTGTTTTTAATCACTAAAATTTATATGGCACCTTCCATGACCTCAGAACATCCAAAGTTCTTTGTAATCAGTCAAATATTTTTAAAGTGGAGCCTCTGTTGTAATCTAGGAAATGTGGGAGCCAAAGACACTCAGCAAACAGCAATGTGAAATGATTGGATAACCTGTTTCTTGGCAAGTGACTGTACAAAGGTGGCATGAAAGGTAATTTGAAATGTATTGTTCCCTGCAGCCCATATAAACACTCCTTTAGTTGGAAGTGCTTGCTTTAGCTGGTGAACAAAATTTTTACTTGTTAAGCAGAAAAGGTATTTTTACAATTATTATGTAGAATATTCTGAACTCATAAGAATATATACACACTTCTTTATTCTTTGCATTAACTGCAAAGTCAGTAAAATCACACATGGGTCTGACACTTAACTCTTCAGCAAAAGCCCAAGCATTAATCTGCACAAACCTCATTTACATTCATATTGTAATTGCAGCAGATGTGATATTATCTAATTTCCACTGCAGCATTAGCTTCAATAGTCCAGAAAATGGGCTGAACCATGCGAAACTGAGGGAATCTGACCTGAAGGCCTAGTCACCTAGCTGCTTATCGTGTAAGTGCCTATCCGCTAACAGTGCCGATAACCACACTTCACTCCCCCAGGTACTTGTCTCACCAAAAATATAAGAAGGCCACAAATACATATTGGTTCACAATTCCTTTAGTGATGACAAATATGAATGAGGTATCCAATTTTATCTCTTATAAAGAACAGCAGCCACGTGGCACAATCTGCAAAATGACCCTTTTGTATTCTGAAAAAAAAGTTAGATCTGTAATATATATGCAGGAAAAGCTGCAAGTACCTCAGCTATTAGTCATTAATTCCTTGGTTACTGAATCAAAAGTTCAATGCTTCATTGTTCTAACTACAGTCAGCATTACATTCTGCACTGAACAGAAGACAAAATGGAAAGAAAAAGACCTAGTTGAGTAAAATATTAAAAGCGAGAGAATCAATGTTGAGGCAATATGTTGGTTATACTGCTTTACGAGGACAATTGTTCCCTATAGTCTCCCCATGCACTTTGGCTGCAGAGAATTTTCTGCTTTTTAATACACGCACTCTTTAATGGCAGGAGGTGAAAATAAACATAACTTGCTTATTGCTTTCCCTTCCCAACAAAGAATGTCAATATCAGTAAAAAGCCATCGCCAAAGTGCTGTAGTCATCAAATTTTCAAATGAAAAGATTGTTTAAGCACCACTGTCTTCGAAATGCACCAAGGTCATGAAAATATGCCACCTTCCTGCACACGCACCCCTCTCCCCCATCGCCCTATTCACTTTGTTTGGAAATTCTGTCTTTTATTTATTAGATGATACAGGTCATAAGACATTTGATGACTTTGTAAATGAGGCTGCCATTGTGGTGGAACAGACAATATAATGACACAATGTTTAGTGTTCCCTAAAGCAAGAGACAGATGAAGAGAAACGTGAACCAGCAACCTTAGCATAATTAAGACAAGCCTCAATGCTTGCTTCAGCACCATTACATTAATCTCATATCAGTGGCACATGGGTAAAATTTATGGGATATGCAAAAGGGCTTCTCTGACTGACCTTGGTAAGACAGTAACATTCATCACTGGAATGAGCTAGTAGAGATTTTGGCAATGACTTGGCGAGAGAATCTGAGACCACCAAACTTGCAGGTTTGTTTACAAAGGGAATTGTAAGGACAAAGTGAACAACCTTCTCAATATTATTACTGAAAGGATAAGAGTGGTTTATGTCAATCTGTGGTCACTCAGCAAAACTGGAAAAGAGAAAATACCAAGATGTTGGATTAACATGATCCAATCAGTCTATGTTATCAAAGAAAATTGGATGCAGCCATAGTCAATTTACAATAAAGCAGCTTCTGGATTCTGAACAGAAAATTAAAGCATTTCAATTTGAAGAAAGCTTGGATTCTGATTTCCATGCAACAAACTGCGAGCAATGTCATAGACTTGCTAAAAGCCAGCCTGCACCAAATAGGCTGTGCATTGGTCCATGGCTCACTGTTCAGATGAGTAATGTTGCAGTGGAGGAGAAAGCAAGGAAAAGGAAAAGTATTTACAATTTGTTTCACCTCAGATTACCGTGAATTTTCAGCATGACAAATTTCTTTTGGCAGCAATCCTGACAATTTTGTGCAAACAGGTGTCATTTTAAATGTACAGCGGACACAACCTAACCCAATTGCATGTGTCTTCTTTAAAAATGGAATAGAAGTAAAAATTCACATGAAAGGGAAGAAAACTTGATGGATTTACATTAAAAATTAGTTATTAAAGCTCCTTTCCTGAGGTTGGAGGTGGGGTCAGGCAGTCGGGGTAGGAGGGTGCATCCACTTGAGTTAAGACAGGAGAATATAGTATGCAAGTTTCAAAGCCTACCTTGAGTCAACTGAGCTAAGTTGACTTGCATTTAGTCTGATCTGTTTTGGACTAATTAACAGAAAGAAGAATAAAGGGTAGCAAAAATAGTGTTCATCACGAATGAAAATCAATCTCCAAGACAATGCAGTGAGTAATCCCTAAAAGAAATCATAGGAGCAATTTTAAAATGTTGTTCTGATTTTCTTCAAATATTCTCATTCACTGGTTAAAGGTGGGGAAGAATATTAACTTATATTCATGATTAAGCCAATTTGGTAACAAAAGAGTTTATACCTTTTCCAAAACAGCCTTGGAAAAGCAATGTACTTGGAGTTTGGGCCAATGGTGGGAGTGAGGGAGCAGATTGGTATGAGGTGAGAGATTATTTGATGAAACTTCCAGCAATATGTCCACCCAGAATTGCCAACACTAGTAACAGGGGCTCCTGCTCTTCACATCTGTTCAAAATCACACTGCCAGGCGAGGGCTGTGACCGTCCTTCAGCTTATGGAGCCAAGTATCATCAAGAGTGAATGCCGTAGGGAGAGTGGAGGAAAGAGGAGAAAATTGGCAAAGAAAGTGAAAACTGATTGTCGCTCCACAGATCTGCCTGTGGAGTATTCTGCTTTTGCTGCACCACGTACCTGAGAAAGAGATCAATGCGAACTGAACCAACAATAAATCTCATTTTACTGCTTCAAAGGCATCTCTTCCCAGTAACAGCCACTTTATGTCACACCGAGTGTAGTCAGACCTTATTGGATTTAATCAATCCAACCAGTTTATCAACATAACTCTCAGATTTGAATCTGTAGTTATTTCCATCTTGTGTACAGCAAACCAAACAAATTGAGCACCTTTTGTCAGCCATTCACCTGCCTTTTTTCTCACTAGGCTACCAACAAACAACTTGTGTGAACTCCAGTAGCATGCACAAAGTTGTATGCCCCTCAGTCTTCAATTCACTCATTTTGTTCCTAGTGCAACTTAATAACCCTATCTGCCCAATGTACATGAGACTGCATTTGAAAAAAAACCTCTGAAAGCTGTTTCAAGTCATCCAGTTTACTATGAAACTGGCTGTAGCCTTTTATTTTCCTCTGGGATTTTCTGCTAGCTGCATTTACTGTAAGAGATGGTGCAAGAAACAAAGGGAGAGTGATATAAGTGAGTGAGGAAAAAAAGGGATATCTTCTATGGATTGCAAGCAATGCACCAGTGAAAACCGAACAATCTGCTCATTGGATCACACAGGCCTCTGCAGAATATTATACTAACTGACATCTAGCACTTGGATAAATCTTTGCTCGACAAACAAATACTTTTCCAGTTTAAGTAAAATGGTCACAGCTTGAACATTCTTCCTGAATTCCATCAACAGACAATATATTTCACAGGAGGTAGTGAAATATCACTTCTATTTTCATGAGTGAGGCAGACATAACTTACAAATGAGAATGTTGCTGTGGGGGTTATAGTGTGATTCAATAGAGGAAACAAAAATCATATTGCATTTCTTCCCATAACATATTTTGTCATAATGTGTCAGCTTTATTCATTTTTGTTTTTTTTATGAAAACTATTTATTCACAGACTTTGCTTAGTACTCTCTACAATGGTCTGGTTTTACTGTCTCCAGTTTTTGTAAGAGTTTATTGCCATCTGGAAATATTTTCTGAGCACAAATTAAAAAGGAAGACTTGTATTTAAATAACATCATTGACAACCAAAGCGCTCTACAGTCAGTGAGGCACTTTTTGAAGTGCAGTGAGTCATGAAATAGGAGAGGTGACTGTCAGTTTGTACACAGCAAACTTCCACAAACAGCAATGTGATAATGATTTGATTACCTTTTTGTTGGCACTGGGTAATGGAGAATGCCCCTGTTCTTTTTGAAAATGGTGTCATAGGATTTATGAATCCATTTGAGTGAGCAAATTAAGTCTTGGGTTCAACCTAATGCCTCAGCCAAAAAGAGTAAACCTTCAAACTTGAAATGATCCCTCAATACTGCACTGGGATTGTCAACTTGGATTATGTGTTCAATTTGTTGGAGTGGGACTACCAAATTGATGTATTTTTTTGTAATGTCATTGGGCTAGTAATTCAGAGATCCTCCAGGCTAATGATCTAGGCTCATGGCAATCCTACTATGGAAGCTAATGAAGTCTGAACTCAATTAACAGATCTGAAATGTAAAATTAGTCTTAGTAATGGTGACCATAACAACTCTCACCGATTGTTGTAAAAGCCCTTTGTAATGACTTCAACAAGGCCCATGAACTTTGGTTCTTGGTATATGAGCTCTCTGATTGAGGTCATAATTGCCTGTCCAATCAGGGAGCCTCACTTGATATAAGTATGGGAGTGGTGAGTCCATTGGTATTCCTAATTTTGACTTTGTATCTGGAGCACTCTGGGAGTGGAATAGATCTTATAAATAAAAGGAAGCCAGATGAAGGGATTCTAGCTGCTGATGAGTTATTTCACCCTTCAGTTTCATTAATATCCTTTAGGGAAGGAACTCTGCACCCTTATTTGGTCTGGCCACATGTGACTCAAGATGACAGCAATGTGGTTGACTCTTCATTACCCTCTGAAGTAGCCCAGCACATGGGCCATGTCTATGTTTTATGTTTTAGGTTGCACTCTCTTTTTGCTTTTCTGAAGAACCTTTTATTGATGTTTTGTTTGCACTTCAGTCCCATGCTCCTGATGTACAGACACCTGGTGTGGAGAGGGGAGGGTTGGGATGCTGACCTCCTCGTGAACCTGCTCCTAGGCCTGGCAAAATGTGCCATTTATAGGTCCAGGCAGCGAGCAATTGAAGGGGCCGTCCATCTTTACTGTTTGCCCCTCTATCGTGGCCATGTTTGCGGCCAGGTGTTCCTGGAGAAGGATTATGCAGTGTCTGCTGGCACAGTCAACGCCTTTCTTGCCTGCTGGGCACCGCAGGGGCTGGGGTGTATTATAGACCCCGACAATCCCATTTTGATTTGATGTGTCTTAAGTTTCCTTTGTACTTTTGCTTTTGTTCAGGCTGTTCCCCTTACTTTTGGGGAGCTGCCCCTTTTACTTTCTCCTAATTTAGTTTGACCTTAAAAGATGACATTTTAGCTAAAGGACAACTAGGGATGGACAACATATACTGATCTTGACAGCAAGACCAAAATCTCAAAAAAGAATCAAGAAAAAATCATTGTTTATTGTGAAATTGCATCATTCAGTACCAATAGATGTTTTTTAAACAAAGTATACCTGGAAAAGTGACAGGATATGCATGCTATAGACTAGATGTTTCAATATTGTAAAGAAGGCCATCAAAATAGCTTCATAAATAGAACTTGCTTTGTCAAATTCAAAAACTTGCATATATTATGATAATATTGAGAAATATTCTAAAAAGTTTCAAAAAGGTACAAGGAAAATTGGACACCAAGCCAAAGGACTTAGCAGCACCAGTTAACAAAAAGTTTAATCAAAGAAAAATTCTATGAAGGGTTGCAAAAGCTATAGTGAGAAGTGGAAGAGTGGAGAGGTTTGAGAAGGATTCCAGATTTTGGGAGTTGTTGGACAAAAGGAGTGTTGGCGCACAAGAGGCCAAAGTCTAAGGAACAGATATTCTGGGGAAGAGATGTAAGAAAATTAGATGAGATTACGCAGATAGAGAGGAGTAAGGTATTGATGGATATAATCATTTTCAACTTTATCCACTGACAGAATGGAAGCCAAGGTAGGTCAGATAATATATGGGTATAGACAACTAGGACTTTGTGTAGGATGGGAAATAGGAAGCAGAGTTTTGGATGAGGTGATGTTTCTGAGGATGGAAGACAGGAGGTCAGCTATGAGAGCACTGAAATAGTCATACTTGGAGCAATGTTCCCTTTATGGCATTTGCTGTAATGATCAGTCTGCTGTACAGCATAGTCTCTTTAGGACTCTCATTATAACAATGTGCACATTTTAAAAGGAAGGACTGTGCATTTGTAATTTTCAGATAATGGCCACACAGATTAAAGAGAACTCTGGCCCAGGATACAAAATCATGGATAAAGCTTTCAGCAGTAGATGGAGCAGAGGCAAGAGGAGGCCAGAAACAGTCATAAGAACTTAAAATTTATAAATATTGGCCAATCTGAATGAATAGCTTTTAAAAGAATGCAATTCTGCACTGTGTTTAACCTCAATTTAAAAAGAAAATGTATATTTATGCAGAGATCAGATTTTAAATGACATTTACCACTATGTCAATGGTTATACATCAACAGAATTTTTTTAATTCTTTCATGAGATGTGGGCATCGCTGGCCTGGCAAGTATTATTGCTGCCCTTGAGAAGGTAGTGGTGAGCTGCCTTCTTGAACAGCTGCAGTCCATGTGGTGTAAGTACACTCAAAGTTCTGTTAGGAAGGGAATTCTAGGATTTTGATTTAGCAAGAATGAAGGTACAGTGATATTTCCAAGTCAGGATAATGTGTGACTTGATAGAAATTTATTAATGATGGTGTTTCCATGCATCTGCTGCTCTTGTTTTTCTAGATGATAGAGGTCAGTTTGTCAGTGATGTCAGCACATGAGTGTCACAAAAATACTAGCAGTGCTGTTAGGAAGGATGTTCCAGGATTTTCACCCAGTGACAGGGAAGGAACAGCAATATAACCCCAAGTCAGGATGGCTTATGACTGGGAAGGGAATTTGCAGTGTTCTCATGCATCTCCTGCCCTTGTCCTTCTAGATGATAGCAGTTGTGGGTTGGGAAGGTACTGTCTAAAGAGCTGAGTTCCTACTGTGCATGTTGTAGATGGTACAAACTGCTGCCATTTTGTGTCAGTCATGGAGACAGTGAAGTTTGAAAATGGTGGCTGTGGTGCCAATCAGTTGGACTGGTTTGTTCTGAATGGTATCAAGTTTCCTGATGTTGTTGGAATGGTACTTATCCAGCCAAGTGGAGAGAACTTCATCACATTCCTGACTTGTGCCTTATAGATGGTGGACAACCTTCGAGGAGTCAGGAGATGAGTCACTTGCAGTTCCTAGCTCCTGACCTGGTCATTTAACCACAGTATTTAAATGGCTCATCCTGTTCAGTTTCTGATCAATGGTAACTCCAGGATATTGACAGTGGGGAATTCAGTAATGGTAATACCATTGAGTGTCAAAGGCAAATGGTTAGACTCTCTCTTGTTGGAGATGGTCATTGCTTGGCACTTTGTGGCTCGAATGTCACTTACTATTTTTCAGCCCAAGCCTGAATATTGTCCAGGTCTTGCTGCAATAAGCACAGGATCTTTTAGTATCTGAGTAGTTGTGAATAAACATTATGCAATCATTAGTAAAAATCCCCACTTCTGACCTTATGATGGAAGGAAAGGTATTGAAGAAACAGCTGAAGATGGTGAGGAGGAAACCTTGGAGTGACATCCTGGAGCTGCGATGATTGAACTCCAAAAACCACAACTATCTTTGCACAGGGTATGACACCAACCAGTGGAGAATTTTCTGTCTGACTCCCCCTTGACTCTAGTTTTGCTAGGGTTCCTTGATTTTACACTCAGTCAAGGACAATCACTCTCACATCATCTACTGAGTTCAGCTTTTTTGTCCATTTTGAACCAAGGCTGTGACAAGGCCAGAGCTGAGTAAGTGCCATTTAGTAGCAACCTCAACAAGTTCTTGCATCACTTTGCTAATGATCCAGTGTAGGCTGATGGGGCAGTAATTGGTTTTGTTGGACTTATCCTGCTTTTGGTGGACAGGTCATACCTCTAAGCAATTTTAATATTACCAGGTAGATGCTTGTGTTGCAGCCACAATAGAACAGCTCAGCAAGTTCAGGAACCCAAGTCTTCAGGACTGTTGCTGGAATATTGTCAGGGCTGATAGCCTTTGCAGTGTCCAGTGCCTTCAGCCATTTCTTGATATTACACTGAGTGATTCGAATTGGCTGAAGACTGATATCTGTGAAGCTGGGTACCTTCAGAGGACTAGTCAATAAAATGACAGAAAAATATAAACTATTTCAACAACATCAATGCAATAAAACATCATGAGAAATATGACTGGAGTACTATCAGAAACAATTTGACACTAAGACAAAAAGATTTTTGGGCAGCTTGGCTGAAGTGGGGGCTTTTAAGCAGTTTTAAAGAAGGAGAGCTCGAAAAGCAAAAAGATTTATGGAGAAAAATCCAGAGTTCTGCATCTAGGCAGCTGAAGACATGACCACCAAAGATGGAGCAATTAAAAGTAGGACCATATAAGAATTGGAGGAGACTAGAGATCCCAAAGGCTTAAGGACTAGAAGAGATTAATGAAAGGGAATGAGGCATTTTGAAATAGTAGTGTAACCAGATCTGGAGCCAATCTAGGTTCACCGAGTATAGGGATGATAAGTAATAGTCAAATCTGGAGATGATAAAGGTATGCATGAAGGTTTCAGCTGCAGATGGGTTGAGGCAGGGGTAGAACATTGTAAAATTCCACTTCAGACTACAATATTTAATAGCTGACAATCCTCTTGACATCAAATACTAGAGACTAGCTACACTTATGGATTTCAAAGGTACCTGAAGTTTAGATTGGTTGCATTAAAACGGTCAACATCGGCACATGCAGTTGTTTTGTACTGTTGTACAGATAGACTGACATTGTGCCAGCTGGGTTGACATCCGAGCCGGAAGTACTTAAAGCAGACTGAGCGCAGAAAGAAATGGTACAATGACATCATCACAGTATGTAATCTATATGATTGACAAAGTGTCCTTGTAGGCCATGTAAACAGATTGGGAATATCTTTCTTCATCAGCATTGAATCCTCAACTTATTAAAGCAGGTGTCACAATGATAAGCAGTATCCATTTCAGCAGTGCACACATATACTCATGCTGCTGTTTTCAGCTGTTCACCCAGGAAATCCTGTCAATCACAAGACCAGCAAGAGGAACTGCATAATAGTGCACTAGTAGAAACATGGTGGATTGGTGACCTCGACTTCTGCTGCTGAAGTACCTTCACAATGGAGTGGTGGAAATGAACAGTCATTACAGGCAAGCCTGTTGAACTTGGACTTACTTGTCCAGATTGTAGAAAGTCAGCTTCTGCTGACAAAAGGAATCATGAATGCCAATACACCACTAAACAATCCAGATTGAAATGTTCCTAAATCATTTCTTGGTTAATTTGCTGATCTAAGGTCAAGCAGCAGTTTGGGACACTAGACAGGAGTCAGCATCTCAGTTTAGGTCAGGAAGTCAGCTCAAATTGCAACACGAGACATTGGGGAAGGATCAAATTGCTTTGATACAAAAACAGAAAATGTTGGAAGATCTTAGCAGATCTGACAGCATCTGTGGAGAAAGGATAGAGCTAACATTTCAAATCTGAATGACTCTTCCCCCCAGAGGAATAGTCTAACATTTGTTATAAAGATTAGCCATTCGGAAAGAATATAAGTGTCCAGGGAGATTCTATCCCAATATAATAAACTTGCTGAAAATTGGTTTGAATTTGATTTTTATGCTGCATTGCATTGAAGGGTTGTATACGTGATATGTTTCTTGAGTGACTTTTTGGCAAATGTGCAAATATAAACCATCCTCAATACATAGTTTTCTTACCATTTTTCCTCTTTATAAAGCTTAAAGAGAATTTTTTTTAAATTGTTAAAAGTAAATTTTCTCTGTCATAGACTTTGTGCCTACAAACTGTCAGTCAACTTTCATCATCCCTATTAGTTCAGCGTTTAAATCCTTTGTGTGTTCCTCATTTCTAATTAGTTACTTTCCACTTTTTATTATGTAAAATCATCCTCCCCCATTTGTAGGACCAATAGTCTGAGCCCTGCTTACTGCAGCCAGAAAGAGAAAGTGGAAAGAATTAATAGGCAAGCTATGCTGAAGGAAAGAAAATCGATGTGAAGGAGGAACAAAAGATTGAAAGAGAAATTAAAGGGGAGAGATCAAAGTCAAAGTTAAGGAGGAGAGATGGATTGAAACAGGGATGAAGGAGGAGAAAAAAGGGAACAAGGAGACTGAGAAAAATGTAAATAAGGAAATTAGCCATGGTTTTGCTTTGTTATTGATAGCACTATTCTTAACTGAACGTAGGTTAAGAAGTTGTGTGTTGTATAGGCAAGTCAGACCCAGAGAGGTTTCTGTTTTAATTTGAATTTAATGGTATTTAATGGCAGTTGAGATGGTGTAAGAATTATGGGAGGAGAAAAAGCATAGAAAGCAAGCATAGGTACACACTAAAGGAAAAATTGAGATGGCAAGATGGATGGGTGGGGAGCATAAGGGAATCATTTCACCTTCATCACCAGATAACCCACTTGTGTAGAACCCCCCAGATCTACATCTCAATTGAAACATTTTCAAGGAATTAAACATGCCAGCAGATAGAGATGTGAAGACAGCAGAGAAACAGAGAACGAGGGAATAGCAAAAAGCAGTACAGAAAAACAAACTCTCAAGCTTGAACATGTAGGAAATGCAAAAAGGACAAGGGCACATGAAAGAAACAGAGAACAGAATGAAAATGAAAGTTGGAGGGAAAGGAGAAAGAGCGCTAAAGACAAAAAATAGAAAGAAAGGAAATAAGAGAAAAAAGAGATAATAATGGACAAAAGAATGTCATATGAATACGGACAATTGAAAATTCAAAGTTGCAGGAACTACAGATCAAGTGCAGAAGTCAGAGAAACTTAAATACTCGGAGAGCTGAGGATTGATTGTGTGATGATGATTAGCTGGACAACACATTAAACCAATGATCACCAAGAGACTATTACACTCCTTTGGGAATGTTCTTAGGAGACAGCAACTAGAACATCTGCTAATGACTGGTAAAATTGGTAGTGGCAAAGCCAAAGGGCAACAAAGGAGGTAATGCACTAACAGCTTTAGAAGCAGAATGATTATCAGATTTGAGAACAATGCCAATACTTTTCTTCTCTATGTATGGTATACTTTGTATAGCGCGCAAGAAACAATTATTTTTCACTGTACACTAATATATATGACAATAATAAATCAAATCAAAGGTGTTAATTGCTTCACGAAACTGAAAGAAGCATGATTATCAGCTTTTTCAAATCTGTCATCTGAAGAAAAAGGTGAGAATGCCAAAATACTGTTTAATGCTGTTAAATACAACAAATTAAGTAAAAATATGTCGCATATGATGGCATCTTTTATGTTTCACTTTGACTATTCAAGTAAATACTTTTGAGAGAAGAAAGGGGGGAGAAAGAAAGGTTGGGAGAACAGAGAAAGATTCTGTTGGTTGCAGAGAGATAAGGTTACCTTATTTCCAGGAGATGAAGACAAATATCCTGGTAAGGGATAGCACCCCGTTGAAGGAGTGGAGAGAGACATTTGAGCTGGAGGAGGGAGATAGACATCTTGTTGAATAGGGAGAAAAAGGAAAGATAGAAGATGGGAGATTTGGGGGGATTTGAGGAAAAACCTTTTTATCCAAAGAGTGGTTATGGTCTGAAATGCACTGCCTGGGAGGGTGGTGGAGGCAAAATGCCTCACATCCTTTAAAAAGTATCTGGCTGAGTACTTGGCGCACAATGACATTCAAGGCTATGGGTCAAGTACTGATAAATGGGATTAGGTAAGCAGATTGGTGCAGACTCGATGGACTGAAGGGCTTCTTCTGCACTTTTCGATTCTGTGACTCTGTGACTTTGAGAAAAATCGTATTGTGGAGACAGATCAGGTACATCTATTTGTGTTGAAATCAAAGATGATGGCTAGTTTTGAAGCTTAACAAGTCGATAATAAAAATCCAATTCACCATTCACAGCACCACAAGAAATTTATTTGTGAACACTGAAAGTTCAGCCTGATGCTCAGTGGGTACGACTCTTGCCTCTGAATCGTAGGGCTATGAGTTCAAGTATTATACAAAATGTAGACTGACACATTTATGCAACAATAACTCACATTTCTATAATGCCATTTCTGTAGCACCATTAATGTGGTAAAACATCGCAAAGGTGTTGAGGAAGTGCTGCAGTGTCAGAGGTGCCATTTTCCTTTAACTGAGATCACATCTGTCCCCTCATGTGAAAGATCCCATGTTATTATTTTGAAAAGGAGCAGGTGAATTATCCTGGTTTTATGGTCACTAAATATTCCTCATACAACACCAGTCATTATCACATCACTGTTGCGGGAGCTCAAACACATAAAATAACTGCCAGGTTTCCCTACGCAGTGACTACACCCCATTGGTTATATGGCATATTGTCATTTCCTTTGGTCATGACATGAGCTATATAAACAGAACTTCTTTATTTTTCAACTGCATTACTGGTGTGGTATGTCAGAGTACTGGCATCTTACACTACACATACCTAAGTACGGGGATCTCCTTTGGGAGATTTGTCCAATCTTAATCATAGTAATTAGCCTGGGACGGTGCCTGGCATTTATGACATGCTCCCTGCAAGAAAAAGCAGAAAGAAGAGGATAGTGTTACACAAACTAGGCTCTGTGGATCCTTGGCAAGCTGAGTGGCAGGAATGGAGTTTGGCCCCGATATGGAGGGGGTGAGGGGGGAGGGGCAGTGCAGAGAAGGAGAAGATGGAAGGGAGGAAGAGCTGGGTTGCATAGGCTAGGAAATGAGAGGACACCCTGGTTGTAGGGAGGTGAATGAGAACACTGTAAGAGGGTGTCTTAATTCGGGAAAGGAGTTCATGAAGCTTTCATTAATTTAAGAGGTTTAATTGACTGAGCTTCGGTGGGCCGTAAAATTCTGCCTCAAGGTCACCAGGTAAACTTAAGAAAGAGGGCTTTAAAGTAATATTTTAATACCATACTAGTTAAATGATAGGGAATCAAAAATATAAGTTTTACCTAGGGATGAGTATGAGTTACAATACTTTCTATTGCATGCTAGCACATATGACAATAATAAATCAAATCAACAATATAGTATTATAGTTTAGATGGGGAATCTGATACTGATCTATTTGAAAGGGACACTTCAACCAAAAAAAAAATTCAAACCATTGCACATGGTCAGCTTATTTCAGTCTTAACCATGATTTAAAAAACTACAATGACCCCAATCTCTCAGGTAGGAGAATGAAGTCTGGATGCAGGGAAGCTGTATAGAAGTGTGAGGCAATGCATTTCGGAAGGTCTAACATGAATAGAAAACATACAGTAAATGGCAGAATCCTTAAGAGTATTAATAGGCAAAAGGATCTGAGTGTACAGGCACACAGGTCACTGAAAGTAGCAACGCAAGTGGACAAGGTAGTCAAGTAGGCATATGGCATGCTTGCCTTCATCGACAGAGGCACAGAGTTTAAAAATTGGCAAGTCATGTTGAAGCTTTATAGAACCTTAATTAGGCCGCACTGGGAATAAAATTTCAATTCTGATCGCCACACTACCAGAGAATGTGGAGCTTTGAAGAGGGTGCAGAAAAGATTTACTAGGATGTTGCCTGATACGGAGGGCATTAGCTATAAGGAGAGGTTGGTAAAACTTGGTTTGTTCTCACTTGAATGACGGAGATTGAGGGCGATCTGATAGAAGTCTACAAGATTATGAGAGGCATGGACAGAGTAGATAGTCAGAAGCTTTTTCCCAGGGTGGAAGAGTCAATTACTCGAGGCACAGGTTTAAGGTGTGAGGGGCAAAGTTTAAAGGAGATGTATGAAGCAGATTTTTTACACAGAGAGTAGTGGATGCTTGAACTCGTTGCTGGGAGAGGTAGTGGAAATGGATATGGTAATGACTTTTAAAGGGTGTCTTGACAAATAGATGAATAGGATGGGAATACAGGGATATGGTTCCCAAAAGGGTAGAGGGTTTTAGTGATGTCAGGCAGCATGGTCAGTGCAAGCTTGGAGGGCCGAAGGGCCTGTTCCTGTGCTGTAACTTTCTTTGTTCTTTGTAGACATGGTCGGGTAATAAAAGGCTTTAATGATGGCATCCAAAGTAAGACACATTACAGGTTCTCTGACAACTGTCTCTTGCTATCAAAGTGCAAAATTTGGAACACTATAAAGAATGTTCAAGATAAATGAGTTTTCTGCATTTAGACTTTGTGGGATGAGAAAGTCTGTCTATAGCTAACATATTGTTCGTACTTCAGGTTTAGTGTGATCAGCCCACACCAAACTAATCAATGAACTGGGTCAAATGTGACAATGTAAGCATGACAAGACATAAGACCCAAAAGCATGGAGTGAACCAGCTGGACAAGACTGATGTACCATCTGGGCATAAATATACCTCCAGTTTGGCAGGCACATTGTGCAGTGCCTTGCCTGGATTCTGGCAATAAATTGCAAGAAACCATTTTCCCTGTCAATGCAATTGAGACCAACTGACAGGCTCTTCACCCTGCTAAAGTGCTCCTGATCAACATGAACCCCCAAGAAAAAAAGAAAAAGAAAGAGGCTGAATATACGACGACTTTTTTCACCAATGGAGCCAGCAGGACTCCCTCCAGTTTTCTCGCTGGGACCAACACTTTGAAAAATATCAGGAAGTCCTGCTCAATATGTTTTAATTTTCAACCACAGTAAACTACCAATCTGCCTCTGCTTAATTAAAATGTAATACTCAGTGCAAAATTGAGGCTAATTGCAGGGAAATACATTGCTCTTTTAAAACCTTCGAGAAAGCAGAGTGTGACTCTTTTGCCACCCATTTTCTTTCAATAATAAAGTTAAGTTTATATGCTGTGCACTTCCTTCTTTTCCTACTATGAAGTCTTGGCATACTTATGAAGAGCAGGAACAATATATGTGCAGGAATTGATTCTGAAGGGAAAGATCCTCAAAGGATTCATTGAAATGTCATTCAAAGCATATATTTCCATTCTCCTAATTAACACTCGAGGGTACTAATTTACAAGTGGTGTGAAAAATGTTGCCTTTTCATATTCATTATGGAGGATAAAAAATACCTCATAAAATGAGCAACACCCTTGCAGATGAACAACATTTTTTAAGTTCTCAACTACAGATAAAACAAATACTTGACAAAACACCTGGTGGCTTTGGATTGATCTTTTATGGAAATACGCAGCCTTTAAAACACACATTCAAACCACTTGGCCCATTCAATCCACATCGATGTCAACCCCTCAAAGTGCAATCACATTTATCCAACTTGTTCTTACACCTAATCTAATCTGAACATTGATACAGTTTCTGCCTCAACCACAACTATAGGAGTAAACACCACCTTCTCAAATTTTCTGTTTGAATAAGTTTCTTGTGCCCTTTTAAACCCTCTTATCCAGTCTTTATTGACATTTTCTATTACCATCACAACTACAATTTTTGTTTATCTTGTCTTTACATTATTCTAACAAAAAAAGATTCCATTCCATTCTTTGTGTCTGCATTTCCTTACATATCATCTATATGGATTTCAGTAAGGCGTTTGACAAAGTCCCTCATGGGATGTTAGTTGAGAAGGCCAAGGCTCATGGGATACAAGGACAGGTAGCTAGATGGATAAGTAACTGGCTTGGTAATAGGAGACAGAGAGTAATAGTGGAAGGATATTTTTCTAGCTGGAGGTCGGTCACTAGTGGTGTGCCGCAGGGCTCGGTACTGGGACCTCTTCTATTTGTAATATATATAAATGACTTGGAAGAGGGAGTAAGTGGAGTGATCAGCAAGTTTGCAGACGATACAAAGATGGCTGGACTTGCAGATAGTGAGGAGCATTGTCAGGCGATGCAGCAGGACACAGATAGGCTGGTAGCTTGGGCAGATAGGTGGCAGATGGAATTCAATCCTAATAAATGCGAGGTGATGCATTTTGGGAGAAAGAATGTAGTGGGGAATATGATAAAGGGTAGACCTATTAAGAGTATAGAAACGCAGAGGGACATGGGGGTGCAGGTGCACAAGTCTCAGAAGGTGGCAGAGCAAGTGGAGAAGGTTATGAAGAAAACATATGGTATGCTAGCCTTTACAGGAAGGGGTATAGAGTATAAGAGCTGGCCTTTAATGTTGCAGTTGTATAAAACGTTGGTTAGACCTCATTTGGAATACTGCATCCAGTTCTGGTCGCCTTACTAGTGGAAGGACGTGGAGACTCTGGAGAGAATGCAGAGGAGGTTTACCAGGATGCTGCCTGGTATAGAAGGTCTGAGTTATGAGGAGAGGTGAGGCAAATTGGTTCTGTTTTCCTTAGAAAGACGTAGACTTAGAGGAGATCTAATAGAGGTGTACAAGATTATGAGGGGTATAGATAGAGTAAACAGGGTTAAGCTTTTTCCTAGGATGGACTCAAATAGCACGAGGGGTCACAGGCTTAGGGTGAGGGGGGTAAGGTATAATTTGGATGCTAGAGGGAGTTTTTCACACAGAGGGTGGTGGGGGTATGGAATGCGCTGCCAAGTAAAGTGGTGGAGGCAGGCACTCTGGAGTTATTTAAGAAATACTTAGATGGGCACATGAACAGAATGGGAATGGAGGGGTATAGAAAACTGATTTAAAATAGGGATCATGAGCCTTGGGAGTCCCTGGGAAGTGTGTAAATAGATGATGATATTGATGTACTTGTTTTTATCCTACAGGTGCTTTGGTCCACCTTGTTGTCTAACAAGGGGCATACACGCGATGGGTCGTGAGAGGGCTGCTCTTGGATTTTGAGAGTATCCTAATGCTTCACGTCGTTAGTGTACGCTTGACCTGGACCATTTGATGGGCAACACGACAGCTCAGTGACTATCGCTGTGCTGTGCAGATACATGGATTTGGGCCTGTGTCTGTGGGAGTTTGCGCATTCTCCCTGTGCTTGCGTGGGTTTTCTCCGGGTGCTCCGGTTTCCTCCCACATCCCAAAGATGTGCTCTTAGGCTAAGTGGCAAAACAAATTCTCCCTAAATTGTCTCAAATTTGGTTTTTAATCCATAGATCTATAAACATAGACAGAGATCACAGGTAGAGGTGGGAACATTGGGATGGTGGCACGGGCTCGTTGGGCCGAAGGGCCTGTTTCCCGTGCTGTTTTGTTCTTTGTTCTTTGTTCTATATCAGACATCAAAATGGTAAAAATGGTCGAGAGCTTCAGGTTTTTAAGTGTCCAGTTCACCAACAATCTATCCTAGTCCCCCATGCCAACACTATAATTAAGAAAGCCGAACAATGCCTCTACTTTATCAGAAGACTAAAGAAATTTGGCATGTGACCTGCGACTCTCACCAACTTTTACAGATGCACCATAGAAAGCATTCTTTCTGGTTGTATCACAGCTTGGTATGGCTCCTGTTCTGCTCAAAAGCACAAGAAACTACAAAAGGTAGGTACCCAATCCATCACGCAAACCAACCTCCAATCCACTGATTCTGTCTACACTTTCCACTGCCTCAGTAAAGCAGCCAGGAAAATAAAGAACTCCATGCATCCTGGACATTCTTTCTTCCACCTTCTTCCATCAGGAAAAAGATACAAAAATCTGAGGTTATGTACTAACCAACTCAAGAACAGCTTCTTCCTACAGTCATCAGACTTTTGAATGGACCTACCTCGCACTAAGCTGATTTTTTTCTATATCAAAGCTGTGACACTACACTACATTTTGCACTCTCTCCTTTCCTTCTCTATGAAATCAGTCACCTGATGAAGAAGTAGCACTCCAAAAACTTGTGAATTATGTTTTAAATCTACTTAACAACTAAGTAACCACACGTCTTAGAAATGGAGAATTCCAAAAATTTGCAACCCTTGCTCCTCATCCCAGTCTTGCACAGGCGGAGGTGCAAAGCAGATTCACCCCAGATGCTGCATCGGATGGAACATTTAAGTCATGAAGAAAGATTAGATAGGCTTGGGTAGTTTTCGTTGGAGCAGAAGAGACTGATCAAGACGTACAAGAGTATGAGAGACACGGACAGTGTGGATAAGGAGCAGCCATTTCCCTTAGTTGAAGAGTCAATCATGAGGGTACGTAGGTTCAAGTTGAGAGGCAGGAGATTATGGGGGGATGTGAGGAAAAACATTTTTACCTACAGGGTGGTGACAGTCTGGAATGCACTGCCTGGGAGAGTGGTGGAGATGGATTGCCTCACATCCTTAAAAAGTATCTGGATGAACACTTGGCACATCGTTACATTCAGGGCTATGGGCCAGGTGCTGGCAGATAGGATTAAGTGGGAATTCAGGTGTTTCTAATGTGTCGGTGCAGACTCAATGGGCCAAGGGTTTTTTTTCTGAACTGTATGATTCTATGATTCTGAATGACTACCCTTTATTCTGAAATCGTGATCCCATGTTCTACATTCTCTAACCAGGCAAAGCAATTTTTTCAACATCCATCCTGTATGACGATTATGGCAGGAATTATCCAGCCATTCACACCAGCAGGATTTTCTGATCCGTCAGCAACACCCCCCCACTGTGGGTTTCATGGCAGCATGGAGTACATCAATGTGAAACTGCACTGGCAGTGGTGGGACCAGACAATCCTGCTGCCACCTGGGAGACACACAGCTGGAAGGTCGAAGAATCTCACTCTATATGTTTCAATTAGATCAACTCTCATTCTTATAAACTCCAGGTCTAGTCTAACTGATGTTTCCACAATCTGCCCTAGCCTTGCATCCATGTAGAAAATGCAAACCATTGCTCTCCAGTACATGGGAATTAAATGCCAAAGATTCAGAAACTGGATCTGCTGCATCTACTATCACACTGACCAGATTCATCCTAGCTACAAACTGGCAACTAGCTTACAGCTCAGCATTCTGTTGCCAGGGACATGCTTTCAGGTATCAAAGGAACTGGGAAATGTCTGAAAAAGAATGGAGGACGATATTGTCTGCCAAGTAACTAAATTTGATCGCAATTTAAATGTTCTGCTCAATGGGATCACGAGGATCTATTTGCCAATGATTGTATGGGAAGTATCATGTGACAGTCCTCAAGGATAAACGGAAAGCGACCACGAGTGACTCCATGAAAGACTTCTTTTATAAAAGTCCAGTGAGCTGAAACTAGAATGAATGCTGCCTTTACTGGCTTGTTTTCTTAGTAGCTCTCAATTAAAATCAGTGGAGAGGGCATCTTCCTTCATTTTAACCCACAAACAAAAACATGGTTATGGTTTTAGGCGTTCTTTCGCACGGTTTTCTGATTTAACAGCCAAACAATTATTTCTCTCAATTTTGTGTACTTTTGTTTCCTGTCCCATAGAATGTGTGGACCCAAGGCAAAATGGATCAATGTCTTACAATCCTTCCACTGGTTAAATGTGAGATTGACAGAAGATATTACATATAGATCATTAAACAGGCTGAAAGAACTGATCAAGTTTATTTATAAAATGCAGCTGAAGAGACAAATGTTGGAGCATTATCCAATTAAGAGTTAGAATGTAGGACTTATCAGAGCTGTCACCAGCCCTTCTTCATTATCCTCTTCAAATTAAAACTGTCTCTTGAGTAGAATAGGCACAGTTCTATATTTGATATAATGAAGACCTAAAGATCTTGCCTTCTTTTGCCATTGGTAATAGAGGTGGGTTGGCTAATATTCATCTTTCAAACAATATCATAATGCTGTCATAACCATAAATATAAGTTCATAGAATCCCTGCAATACAAAAGGGGACCATTGGCCCAGCAAATCTGTACCATTTGTAATCCCCCCCAAGTTCTCTTCCCGGAAGCTCACTCATTTACTCTGCTAATCGCCTGACACAAGGATCAATTTAGCATGGCCAATCCACCTTTCTTTGGATTGTGGGAGGAAACTGAAGCATTCAGAGGAAACCCAAACAGACATAGGGAGAAACTGCAAACTTCACATATACAGTGACCCAAGAATTGAATCTGGGACCTTGTTGCTGCAAGGCAGCAATGCTAACCATGGTGCCACCGTGCTACCTATTACATGCATGTCATGTTCTGAATTCTCAGTCAATACTTTTAAAAACTGGACACAAGCAGGCTCTTCAGATTTTTGATATGTATCATGTGACTTTTAACCTTTGGGCCAAGAAATTCTAAGTGCTGAATTCACGTAGAAACTGCAGTAACTTCTGTTGTTATTTTTAAATCAGATTTTCAAAACGAATCCCTCAACTCTGTGCACTGCAAAGTGCCTCAGGGAGATTCATGTTGAAAATCTGGGGGCGGGGTCTATTTTCATTCGAGAGGCCAGCAGCATTGCATTGAGTGAGCCACCAACAGAGAGGAGATTGGTGCATGCGCGGTAACCCCCCATTGCCAATCTCCAGATTGTTGGCCAGCCCAACTGCTGGCCAGCACGGTAATCCTGCAATGCTGCCCCTTTGATCCCTCCAACTGCAATTGCTCACCTCCCACATGTCTCTGGGTAGTCTTGATGTTCCCCATCACCCCTCCGGTCTCACTGACGCCTCCAATGCCCAGAAGGCAATATCAAGATACCTCTTGGACAATGCCAGGGGTCAGGCTGGCATTGCCCGGGCACCTCAACCTCCTGGGAGGGATCTCCCTTAACTCCAGCTCGATAGGAGTATCAACTCCCCATTAGTGGGAAGCTGTTGTAAACCCCATTGGAGTGAACCACTCCTGGCAGTGGAGGCCCCTCAATGGAATTCAAATGGCGATTTAAACATTTAAATCAGCATTGTGCTGATTTCCAGTGTGGGGCTGATAAACCAAAAATCCAGGCCCTGGAGACGTGCAGGAGCAATGGGCAGCCCGCTAAACAGTGTCCATTGATGTTTCCTGGCCTAGCAGGCTGGGAGGAGACTCCCTCCGCCCCTAGAACTTGAACTGTATCAAGTACTCGGCAAATACATCATTAAATATGGACTTCGTTGACAGTACCTCATTGCCATTTGTGGACTTCCCATATTTCATTATTTAAGGATATTTAAGGATAAGCCAAAATCTAAAGGCTGTGGAGTTTCCAGATAGCTTGTCCTCATGAACGGGATTTCAGGCCCTTCCAGCTGGCTGGATCGTCCTGTCACACAGAAGATGGATGTTCCCCCCCCCCCCCCCCCCCCCCCCCCTGCTCCCCACCCCACAGCAGGATAGATAAGTCACACAACACAGCATTGATCTCAGTGGAACCAGCAGATCCCACTGGCCGCCAATGGCCAAATACCTCCATCACTGAAAAACATGATGAAAGGGAGGGGGGCCCGGAAAATCCCAGTCCATGTTTCCTACAGGATAAAAGGGCAGACTGAAACTCAATGATAATTATCAACTCCCATTATATCATGATGGCATTCCTCTTCCAAACTCGACTGGCTGGATCTCAATGGTCACATGATCAAAGCTGGATTTAAGAATTACACCTTTGTTAGCCCTGAACCCCGCAGATCCATTGAAACTAGCAGTCATCAACAGTCTGAGAATCACACTCTGATACAAGTGCAAGTCATCCAGCAACCAAAATACCTCTTCCAATTTCAAAGTTAATTCACAAAAATTAACCTTCAAGGTATTCTGCTAAAGAAAACTCAATACCTGCCATAAACACTGTTTTATAAGACCTTCACTTCAACTTACACATTGCATCCATTCAAGAAACCACATATCTGCCACATGGGAAACTGGAAATCATAAATCAGAGGCTGAATTAACTATAAACTGTAAAAGTACAGTATCTGTATCTATATCCAAGCTATGCAAGGATTTGTGTGCATGTGAGACTGTGTGCAACACTGTGTTAATTTGGTGTAAATGTATGTGAGTAAATAACCTTCTTTCCATACAGAAAATAGTGAAAAGGACAATAAGAGCAATCTTACCAGAAAATGGCAAAGTGTCAGGATTTGACTGAAAACCAGCGTACTTCTCTCCAGAGAAACAGGCAGGTTTTCTCTCCAGATCTTTTGACATTTGCTGGATCGCATGTTTCACGTTGTCATGTTGAGGAGCGCAGCGTAAACACGCCGGGAAAGCCAGCTGCACTGAAATGGAAGGCACCCCAATCAAAGCACAATATAACCTCCTTCCAACCCCAGCACAGAAATCTCAGGGACTTCCCCCACCTTGTGATAAAAACTGGCAACCCCCTCATACACTGTCAAAGCTGACACCCTGCGGTGAAAGCTGACATTTTTCCCCCCTGCAATCAAAACTGCCATCTCTTTCTATCTCTCCCTGCCCCCCCACTCCACCTCCTCGTAATCAAAATTGGCATCCCTGACCCTTTCCCCCTGAACATCACCTGTATTGGGCCCTTTCCCCCTCTCGGCAAACAGTCATTGCCAGCATTTCATATCTGTTCATCCCCCCCCCCCACCACAAATAAATGAGTTCCTCCCCCATAAGGCTCACACTAGAATCTGCCCTGGCACAGGTTGACACTGCCAGGTTGGCACTATCAGGTTGGCATGGTACCAACCTGGCATTGTGCCAATCTGTGCCAAGGGATAGTGCCAGGACACTGGCAATGTTCCTCTTCTTCAGGAGCTATACTCACCTTTACGCCACTGGGGGCATCCCCATAAAAGGTTCATATTTGGGTGAACCTATTGTAAATCTTGCCAAAGTAACATCATATCAGCAAGGTATGGAAATACAGCTAGTGGTTAATACGTGGTGAAAGGGGAAGGTCTTTACTTAGCTTTAAATTCATTAAAATGTATTAAAATCAGCTGCATGCCCATTATAGGTATAAACCTGATTACATCACTGTTGAAAGCAGCAAAAATTGTGATCTTGATGGCGAGATTTACGATTTCCGACTTTCATCAGATCTAGAGCCGCTACCAACATTCCCACAGATGGAGAGTACGGCTCAATATATCTTCGCTCCCCCCGCATATGACATTAGCTATTATCACATTATCGTTTGTGGCAATTTCTGTGCATAAAATGGACTGGCACCTTTGCTACATTACAGAAATCCCATTTCATGCAGGAAATCCAGCTGCTTAGGCTAGTGTTGGGCAAGGAGAGGGAGGCCTTTCCTGGGGCTAGTGAAGATGACAAACTCATCAAGGACCAGCAGCCACCCCTTTCTCCGCCACCCCTTCCCACTTCTTGTACCGTCCCCATCAAGCTAAGGGAGTGCAGGAGGACATGAAAGGAGCATATCTAATAATGCGGCAATGCACATTTCATGCCCTCCTGCATTTCAATTTTTCTTTTAGAAAACATCCATTGCTTTTAACCTGAAAGAATCCTGTCTTTTTATATAGTCACATTAAAATAAAAGAGCACACATTTGATGATTTGTACTTTATCATCCCTATTACTAATTTTCAACATAGATTTTGTTTCAAAAATGTAGCTACCGCAACCCAAACTTTGCATTTCAAAAACCACTCCCCATAATTGGTTCATCCTGAATAAATTCACAGCTTGATTCCATTTTGCTATAGTATTGCTAACCGTTTGACATTTGCATCCAACATCTAATTGCCTATTCACAGCAAGTGATACTTGAAATTTGAAGTTCAGCAATACAAACGCTTATGGAAAGGGCTTCTTGGAAATCTGTCCAGGTACAAGGAATCCGGCAATTGGTGAAAGCCGCTGTAAACTTACAAGACGTGTGATGCATTCAGATTATCTATAACAATAACAACCTCGTATAACATTCCTGAGAGACTGAGGACCAAATGGTTCAATATGCCTGAGGGTTTTACTATGAATAACCAACAATGTTATCTTGACGTCTCATCGGCTCCAAAATCAAAAACCGAGGATAAACAACGAGCTCAGGAACTAGTTTGGTGACGTTAGTTTGAATGCAATCAATCTGTTAGTAATTTCTGCTAAGTGCACAAATATCAAGACACAGTCAAACAGCCACACCTTTGCACTACTGGTTTCTGCTGCACACACAAGCGTTGCTTTAAAAGTTCAAACTCGCCTCAGGTAAACCCCAATTATTAAGGGCAACAAGCTGTACAGTACCGTGCACACAGCACACATTTTGTGTGAGTTGACCTAATAATCTATGTTCAAAATAAATGACATTTTCATAGTTAGGGATTTACACATATACGTAATTTGGAACCTCTTGGGATTGCCCACACAGACCAAAATGTAAGAACTATCTGCTTCACCTAAGCAATGCAACACTGCCGTTCCAGCACTTTGATCAAGCAGCAGCATTATTCTGCATTTATACACAGCACCGGACCATGAGGAGTTTTCCGATTCAAAACGCATTTGGCGGACCCAGACTCATGACAATCAACAAGCTCTTTGAATGTTTCACACTTACGTCCAAATTATATGGGTTGCCGTCTAATTTTTAATAATTTAAAAGCCTGGAAAAAACATTTTTTTCTATCTGTACAACCTCTTGTAACTGGGTTGTATGATGCCCACAGATTTGCCCAAGTGAAGTAAGCTGACATCAGTATTTGCTTAACCTTGTGTGGCTACAAATGAGTGGTTCTGGTATGTTCACGGTTTCACTTCAAACCCAAAAGATTTACAATGCTTTTCCTCCTGTTCAAATCCCTCCATGGCCTTGCCCCTCACCAGCTCTACAACATTCTGTGACCTCTGTACTCATCCAATTCTGGCCTTTTACCCAACCTCAATTTTCTTTGGCGACTATACCTTCAGCTGCCATGAGTCTAAGCTCTCAAATTCCCACCTCTAATCACAGGGATGCCAACTGTGATAAGATGCATTCCTGGAAATTTTATCACATGACTTTCAAATACTAGTTGGCTAACATCTCCATCCCTGTGATGCACTGTCTCCCCACAACAACTGGAAAACCAAAATACTCATTACCCAATTGGTTGATGGTTGCCTGTCAGCCAAATAGCCCTTTCCACACATTTTCAAAGAAAAACGTTCAAAGAAAATAATGAAAAAAAATATACTTGTTTAATGCCCCAATGGTTTTTCTACAGGGTTGCACAGAAAAGAATAGAATCCCAGTTGTGCAGAAAGAAGCCATTTGGCCCATCGAGTCTCACTGTCCACAATCCCACCCAGGCCCTATTTCCGTGACCCCACATATTTACCCTGCTATTCCCACTAATACCAAGATCAATTTAGCATGTCCAATCAAGCTTACCCACACATCTTTAGACTGTGGGAGGAAACTGGAGCACCTGGGGGAAACCTACAGAAACAAGGGGAGAATGTGCAAACTCCACACAGACAGTGATTTGAGACCAGGATTGAACCTGTGTCCTTGGTGTTGTGAGGAAGCAGTGCTAACCACTATGCCACTGTGATCTCAATTTCTATAGATTCTAGACCAATCACAGAGGATTGGCAACTCTATTGCTATCCTGTTTGGCTGCTTTAAGTCTTTCTTTCAAACCTAGGGCTGAACATTAAACCACACACACTCACCATGAGAAGAAAAGATAGCATGGTGTCGACCCTCTCTATATCAGCTCACTCTGCCCCGCAGCCATAATGCTGAAAGCAGGCTAAACAAAGGCAGTCCACATTGGCAGGATATAATCAGGGTATAATTAATCCTTGATTGTCTATTTAAAAATAACAGGCAAATTGCTAATTATGGCACCCACTTTTTAATATGAGGGGGGGCTCTGAGGTTGGCAGGAAGGGAGTATAGTGAACGCCAACCACTCTATTTTATGCACTTTCCCACCGGAAACACCACTGGTGGGGGCATATAAAATGTATCATCTAGTTTAATTGGTCAAAAGTCTGAAATCCCTCCATGAGGGGCAACTTCAAAGTTTGATTGATGACTCCCATATGAAGCATTTTGGGATGATTCACAATGTTAAACATGTTAAAACAGGAAAAATCTGACATCCTTATTAATTCCTCCTCGTAACAAACAAAAATCAAAGAAAGGTTGGATTTCTATAAAATCTTTCATGGCTTCCCTACATTTCAAAATGTTTTACAGCCATTGAAGTAATTTTGAACACTGTTGTAAAAGTGAAAAGTACATTTGAAATAAAATTTCACAAGAAATATATCAAAAATTTATTAACCCCAGGAAAGGCTACGTTCAGGCAATACTACTTAAGCAGTTCTGAATTAACAGCTTACTTGGGTCAAGTAGAGGAACACTATTATCTATTAATCCCTATAGTCACATTCAGATGCTCAAACTGCTACCAATCACTTCCTGTACACAGAGAGAATTTGTAGGTTGAAGGTTAATTGTGGAACACCTGAACAATAGAGCATCCTTGGCAGGGCATGACTGGATTATTTCGGTCGCAAAGGTCCCTTAATTCATCAGCAACACAGGCAATGACTGTTTTACTTGCAAGCAAAATGAATCTGGTGATGTTCTGCTGACGCACATTTTTAACTCAACTGGATTTTCTTTCCATTCTGACCAGCAGCACTGCTCCAGGCTGACATATTTTTAAAATATGTTTCTAACCTGCCAGATGTATGAATGAAAAAAACAGCAGTGTAGAAAATTCTAGAATACTGAAGGCTGAATTGTCTCCTACTCCTGCACGTGGCAGAAGGCCATTTTTTTTCCATCACAGAAATGTGAAAATCCAAATGGAATTGTGGACACTTAGTTCTAACTGTGGAAACTCAGCCTAGAATCAAATTCTTCGCCCTCCTCGTGCCATGATTTGTATTGGTGGAGAAACCCCATCATTGGACAGTAGCCGAATCTTCTGGTTCCATTGCTGTCAACAGGGTTTCCAACTGTTTGCACCCACTGTTGCTGGGAAACACGTGGTGGGAGTTCACAGTTCGCGGGACCAGGAGAATCAGCCGGCATGAACGGCAGGAAAATTCCAGCCCTACTGTGGAAACTTAGGCCTCAATTTGAAAACTTGAACCCAAATGTGGAAATCTAAACATGGAAATCTAAGTTCAAATACTTACATATGGATAATAAAGTCTGAGTGTGGAAAGTCATTTAGAAATTTAAATGTAGAAACTCAGTCAAGATGTGACTCAGGTCTAAATTCGGAAACTCAGACTTAAATTTTCAGTCCAAAATGTGGAACATTAAGATGACGTGTTAGTTTACATGCAGAAACTCAAGGCTAAGTAGAAAGTTAGGAATATGTGTGGACATACACGGCCAAATGTGAAAACTCGGGTTTAAATATGTTAAAGGCTGAAATGTGAAATTTTGGGTTAACTGAGGAAACAATTTGCAAATATTTAAAAACATAATGGCGAAGTCAGCAAGGTTTCACGAAGGTACTGCTGTGATTCAAACTCTCAGGGTAGTTCCACATACATGATTAATGGCAGCACTCATCTCTGTACCAAAGAAATTTGAATGACATTTTCACACGTTTGCAGTATCATTCAGTTTTCAGAAATAGGGCTGATGGGCACACTGATAAAATGACAGCAACAGATGTACAATAATTGCTGTCAAATAAAAGCTACATTACAACACTGATCAGATGCCTTCATCTCAATTAATATGGAGGTTGATCTTTACTGAAAGATATCTGGTTGGACACTATGATAAGTATGAAGAAAATTAATACTGACTGAGATATCTTCTTTCAACCTTGGTTTCTTGCACATCCACAATTATTACAGCCATGTATTCAGCTGCCTAGGCCCTAAGTTCTGGAATCTCTCCTTATCTCTCTTTTCTCTCTTAGGATGTGCCTCAATACCTACAGATGAGATTTTCTGGCTCTTCCTCCTGGCAGTATCTTCCAAAACAGCGAAGGCAACCCACTGTGGTGGGCTACCTGGTCATAGAGCCAATGAACAACATAAATAGACCTTGACTTCCATAGAAGCAGAAGATCCTGCCAGTGGCCAATGGTGAGCTGCCTCCGCTGCGGCAAAACCAGCCGCAGGAAGGCCAGAAAATCATCGTCTCCATCTTTGACCAAACTTCCAGTCACCTCTCCTACTATCGACTAACACAGCTCAGTGTCAAAATTTTTCAATCTTGTGAAGCACCTTGGGAGATTTTACTGCATTAAAGATGCTGGCACAATTTTCCTGTATCCAATGGGTGGAAATACAGGAGTTTTTCCCACCATTACCAGGGAAGCTGGAATCAGCATATTGAGGCAACCAGTACACATGCACTGATCTCCCAGTATGAGACTGAGGGGCTCCAGAGCTTGGTCCAGTCTCAGAAGGCCAGTGCGAAGAGATCACGCACCATGGGATATACAGATTTGAGTCTCCAGGACTGGCAGAGCCACATGATACTGACACTTCTGAAGCTCAGTCCAGTTGCTTCAAGTGTTATGTAGTGTCCCCAGGGCCTATGGGCACACTGAGAGAGGGGAGTGCTGGAAGCTATGCCTGGACATTCCACCCAAGAGACTCCAAACATTCATAGAGCTTCTGAATCCCCCTTCCTCACACTGGGGCATCTTAGGGGCTGTATGAACAGTGAGGCAGTGTCTGTCCGTAAGTTGACTGGGGCCCTCCATGTCTCAGCTCCCCCAGGGCATGCCACAGGCCACAGGGTGCAGATCACAGCGGATCACATCCTGGGGGATTACCCAGACATAGCAAGGGGCCTCATAAGATAAGGAAGTTGTAAGATCACTAAGAGGGCATGGGTGAAGGTCAGCGCTAGTCAGGGTTGATTTATTTGTACATGTTAAAAGCACTATTAAATATCTCTATGCACCTTACAGCTGTGGCGAATCTGTCTCTGATTTTCCCCCACAAAGGGATGATCATACCCCATCCCACACATCAAGGTGCAGAGCATTGTTTTGTCTAATATCCACCCTCAGCAAAAACTAACCAGCCACCATTCCTGACTTCCCCAGTATCCATCTAACCCTGTGTCAAACACCACTACCCTGGCATCAGCCTGCTCCCCACCCACCCTTATACCCACAATCTTTACTCATAAGTGTGCTCAGGAGCTAGAGTGCAGTCAGAGAACAGATAGGAGTCACTAGGTGTGGCACCAAGGCAGCACAAGACAGTGTATCTCATAGCAAGTCATCAACATCCTTCAGCCTTGATCAAAGACTAGCTCACAAGCCATTTACTCTGTCGTAATGTGAATCAGGACCATGGGAGGAAATGGCTATGGTGTTGGAGGGTGGGAAGGGGAACGGTAATGGGGAGTTGAGGGGGCTGGTTGGTGTTGGGGGGGGTGTGGCTGGAGCTTGGGGTAGGAAGGTGGTGGTAGCACTTGCCACACTGAGCTATAGCAACTAAGTAAACCTGGCTGCAACGACTGCCTCTCTTGCTGCTCTGCCCTGCCCACCCTGACCATTATCTCCAACATCTCACTGACCTCCTCATCCACATCCCGCGGTTGTCGCTCCTCCTCCTCCAGATGGTCTCCCTGCTCCTGCGTCAGGTTGTGGAGCTTCCAGCATACAATGATGATGAGTGAAGCCCCACACAGGGCTGTATTGAAGGGCACTCCCAGAGTGGTTCAGGTATCAGAACCACATATTCAGCAGGTTGATGTGCCTGTCCATGATGGACAGGGTGGCAGTGTGGGCCTCATTATAATGGGTCTCTGACTTGATCTCAGGCCTCTGCATTGCCATTATCAGCCATGACCTTAGCAGATATCCCTTGTCCCACAAAAGCTACCCCGGCAGCCTGGACTGGTCCTTGAGGTGCACAGGAATGTCCAAACTCTTCAGGTTGTAACTATTGCGCATGCTCCCTGGGTGCCATGGACACATTTGCATAATGATTAGCCTGCAGTCACAGACTATCTGCTCACTGAGGGAGTGGAAACCTTTCCTGTCCCTCACCTTGCAGGATAGCAAGATGATGTGAGTCCCATCTACAAACTCCTACACATGGGACATGTCAGTGATGGTGGCAAAATCTGCAGCTTAGGCTTCAAGTTGGGTCTCGGCAACATCAACATGGATGCACTAGGCGTACAGTGCATTCATGATTTGGTCGACACACTTGTGCATGGATGCCTGAGAAATGCCACACATGTCCTCACTGAATACCTGGAATGTGTAGAAGTTCAGGGCTAATATTACTTTTATTCCCTCTAGGTGTCAGTGCCCTCCGCTCCCGAGAGGTGTTCAGGTCTGCAAAGACCTACTCAGGTGCCACAGCATCTCTTTGTTTATGTGGAGCCAACACTGGTATATGGCTTCGGACATGTCCTCAAAACACTTCCTTGTCCTGTACGCATCTATGCCTTTCTTAACTCTTGACTTAACTATTTCAATGAAACCTGTCTGCTATCCCACTCCGTGATCTTGAGGTTACCCAATACTCTGCCTTATAATGTCCCCATGTGACTTTATGCTAAATTTTGTTTGCTATGCTCCTATGAAACACCTTGCAATGGTTTACCACATTAAAGGGGCTATTTGTTACTACTGTTGTTTCATGATGCTTCTAACTGCTTGCTGAATCAGTAACTATTGAACTAAATACATGAATTTAGGTTACATAATGCAATATTTCATATTTTTTGGCTGCCATCTAATATTTGAAAGGCTTTCATTTATACAATGTCTTTCATGCCTTCAGGATGTCCCAAAGCTCTATGCAGCCAGTGAAGAAGTTTTGAAGCATTGTCATTGTTTCAATGTAGGAAATATACACATATAAAGTTCCCACAACAAAAGAACTGGATCTCAACTAATAAAATATAGCTCATAAATAAATAACATATATATATGTTTCTATGGCTATCATTTTTTAAAAATTCCACTTTTGTGTTTTTATTCCAGAATTTAAGTTTATATCAGTGATTATGTGAAGTTTGCACATTCTCCCCATGTCAGCACAGTTTTCCTTCCACAATCCAAAGATGTGTGGATTAGGTTGATTGGCCATCCTTAATTGCCCCCTATTGCCCCAAGATGCATAGGATAGGGGATTAGCGGGGTAAATGCGTGGGATTACAGGGATAGGATGGGCCTGAATAGATGCACTGTCAGAGAGATGGTGCAGACTAGATGGATCAAATGGCCTCCTTCTGCACTGTAAGGATTATATGATCAATTATATTTAAACACTACCATGCAAGCCAGTCATATCTCAGGTTGATATTCTGGGCGTTGCTAACTGATTTGAATGGGAGCAGTACAATTGCACTTATTGATAGTGAGGAAATATCAGTCAGTGTGTGCAAAGATTGCTGCTGGAAACAGCATGTTTGCCCGTGAAAGTGTATGTACGTAGTGAGAGTATTGGCAGGCAGCAACTGTGTCAAACCGCCTGCCTCTAGCTGCCCAAAGGAAAACTGACACCTATCAAAGTGCCCCCTGCAAGAATCAACATCTTTAGGAGAGCAAGTAAGAAAACAGGAGGCAAAAATAAGAGAGTGTGTAATCAAGTGGTGAACATTGTACTGCTGGAGCTAAAAGCAAAAAACTGACTTGCATAACAAAGCAATCAGAAGATGATGTTGAACCCTGTCTAACCAGAAAATGATGTAAAGATGCCGGCGTTGGATTGGGGTGGTAAGAACTCAGCAAGAATTTAGCAACACCAATTATTAATCCTTTTAATTAATTCCTTTTTTACTATCAAATAAATCGGTTGGATTAATAATTGGTGTTGCTAAATTCTTACTGAGTTCTAACCAGAAAATGTTCATGCTTAATCAAATCACTTCACAATTATCAGTGACAAAAACTGTTCGTTTTAGTCTTATTAAAATATATCTGCAATTTACTTCACCAAGAGTGAAAAGAATTTTGGACCGAAGGTATTTTATGTTTTCTGTGTAATTCATTCTGCAGACTGCAAGTAACGAATAACTATGAATTTGATGAAGTTGGCTTTACAGTTATAGCAATTTATTTTCCCATTAATTTGACAGAGTCTAAATGGGATCAGTTAGGGATGAAAATGCTGTTCCATTGCAGGCTTTTTTTATGTTAATTAAGTAATGAGTGGGCAACAGCTAACTAATCCTGCACACTGCACTGCAAAGACCATTCATCACAGCTCAGCTCCATGCCAACTCCTGGAAAAAAAAGATAGTTTATGTGTTTCTGCATAAAGATGGGCCACAAACATTGGCTGCTGCTGTATCAAAAACACTAACAGCAACTAAAGATTTTAAAACTCTGTAAAGCTCAAGAAATCTCATTATTGAACACAGAACTCGGTACAGAAGTATACAATGGCTTGCAGTCTTCCATTACTGATATACTGGATAAAATAAGATGAAGACATGTAAAATTGCCAGCACCAATGCAATCCTCCCTGATGAGCTCAACACATTCTATGTCCATTTTGAGCAAGAAGTCAGCAAGATCACACCCTCAACCTGGAAGTTTTGGATGAACCTATATCTAAGGTCACATTGCAGATATCAGAACGGCCTTCTCGAAAGTCAACCCACAGAAGGCACCTGGATGAGCACTCATTTCCTGCATGGACCAGCTGGCAGAGCTATTCACAGACATCTTTAATGTCTCTTTATGCCAATCTGAGGTGCCTATCTGCTTCGAGAAGACAACCATGTTTCCAGTACCAAAGAAAAGCCAGGTAGCATTCTTTAATGACTGTCATCCAGTGCTTCTGACATCCGTTATTATGAAATGCTTTGAAAGGTTAGTCATGGCATAAATCAATTCCAGCCTCCCAGGCTACCTGGATCTACTATAGTTCACCTATCGCCACAATAGACCCAAAGCAGATGCTATATCCCTGGCCCTACACTCAACCCTGTAACATCTAGATGACAAAGATACCTATGTCAGACTCCTATTTATTGACTACAGTTTAGCATTTAACACCATCATTCCTACAAAACTTATCTCCAAACTTCATAGCCTGGGGCTCGGCTCCTCCCTCTGAGACTAGATCCTAGATTTCCTAACCCACAGACTAAGAACAGAGAACACCTGCTCCATGATCATCCTCAACACTGGTGCCCCATAAGGCTGTATCCTCAGCCCCTTACTATATTCCATATATACCTGTGACTGTGTGGCCAAATTCCCCTCCAACTCAATTTTTAAGTTTGCTGATGACACCACCATAGTGGGTCAGATCCCAAACAACAACAGGACAGGTACAGAAAAGAGAATCTGGTGAACTGGTGTAGCAACAATAATCTCTCCCTCAATGTCAACAAAACAAAGGATATTGTCATCGACTCCAGGAAGCGTAAAGATGAACATGCCACTGTCTATATCAATGGGGATGAAGTAGAAAGGGTCGAGAGCCTTTAGGTGTCAGGGAGTTTTTAGGTGTCCAGATCATCAACAACCTGTCCTGGTCCCCCCATGCCAACACTATAGTTAAGAAAGCCCACCAATGCCTAAACTTTCTCAGAAAATTGACGAAATTTAGCATGTCAGTTATGTACTCTCACCAACTTCTACAGATGCACGATAGAAAGCATTCTTTCAGGTTGTATCATAGCCTGGTATAACTCCTGCTCTGCCCAAGACCACAAGGAACTACAAAAGATCATGAATGTAGCCCAATCCATGACACAAACCAGCCTCCCATCCATTGACTCTGTCTACACTTTCTGCTGCCTTAGCAAAGCAGCTAGTATCACTAAGGACTCCACGCATCCTGAACATTCTCTCTTCCACCTTCTTCCATCAAGAAAAGGATACAAATGTCTAAGGTCATGTACCAACTGACTCAAGAACAGCTTCTTCCTTGTTGCTGTCAGACTTTTGAATGGACTTACCTTGCATTAAGTTGATCTTTCACTACACTCTAGCTATGACTGTAACACTACATTCTGCACTCTCGCATTTTCTCCTCTGTGAGCAGTATGCTTTGTTTATATAGCACAAGAAACAATACTTTTCACTGTATGTTTATACATGTGACAATAATAAATCAAATCAGGTATCTTTATATATAATTAGTAACTTCAGTACGGCATTTCCCTCCCTCACTTACGTTTATCCCTCTGTCCAGTGTGATATCATGTCAGCATTGTTTATAGTTGCTCCATAAAAGTTGGGGCCTGCTGTGGCAACACTGAAGAGGAGCAAGGAGATAAGTGCAGGGTGGATGGGAGCAGGCACTGCAAAGTTGCTGGGCAGAGTGGGGGAGCTGATTGGGTGCTGGGACTGCTGTGCCCAGGCACTGAGTTGTTTCATTACCCTGTATGTGGGGTAAGGTGAAGAAGTTGATTGAGTGCTGGGGTTTTTGGGGGTATGTGGAGAGGGCGCCATGTGCTGCTCGGGGCTCAGCAGGTCAGGCGGCTGGTGCCCCAAGTAGGAGAGCTCACCAGGTATTAACACAGCCCCTCAAACCGTATGGAATTTGCAGTGCTGAATGGAAGCCCATCTCATAATAGTCAGAGCCTCTGCAACCTGGAAGGCAATGCAGTGGTAGTACGCGTGTCAATGGCTGAAAGGTGCACAAAGGCCATGCCTGCATCCCAACCTGTACGCTTTCCCTGCCTGCTATGGCCACGATACCAATGGTAGGCAACTCATTCAGGTGACATATGGCACCCAAAATGGTATCAGGTTTCCAACATCCAAAAGTGGCCTCAGGGTGAGCATAGGAGCCTCGGGATAGTAAAAAGGAAAGAAATGTGTGTGTGTGTCTCTCTGTCTCTCTAATCCCACAATGCAGATGGATTTCAGATTGTTAAATATTCAGATGACCATCATTGTGGCGGCTTCTGTGGAGGAGGAGGCTGAGGAGGAGGGAAGGAGCCACTGCAAGACCAGCCAGCATTAGAACCTGCAAAATGAGGGAGGGGATTGCCGGTCAAACCCAGGAAGTGACAGTGCATTCTCCCGCAGGGGGTGCCAGGGAAAGAAGGAGGTAGAGGCTCAGAAGAAAAGCCAAGCAGTATGCCTTAATGACTATCATCCAGTGGCTCTGACATCCATCATGAACTGCTTCAAAAGTCATGGCACGAATCAATTCTGGCCTCGCAAGATCCATCACAGTTCACAAATTGCCACCTATTCCACAGCCATCTCACTGGATGCAACCCTGGAAAATCTGGATAACAAGGATACTTATGATACTTAACAAGGATAACAAGGACTCCTATTCTTAGGCTACAGCTCAGCTTCCAACACCAATATTCCTACAAGACTAATCTCCAAACTCTGTGGCCCAGGGCTTGACTCCTCCCTCTAAGACTGAATCCTGAACTTCCTAACCCAAAGACTGCAATCAGTAAGTATAGGCAAGAATACTTTCTATATGATTATCCTCAATATAGATACCCCACAAGGCTGTATCCTCAGTCCTTAACGATACTCCTTTTCACTTAAGACTGTGTGGCCAAATTCCTATCAACTTGATTTCCAAATTTGCTGATGATACCACCACAGTGGGTTGGATCTCAAACAATGAAATGGAGTGCAGGAATGAGAGAGAGAATCTGGTTAACTGGTGCAACAACAATAACCTCTCCCTCAATGTTAGTAAAATGAAGGAGATTGTCATCGACTTCAGGAAGCATAATGGAGGGCATGCTCCTGTCTACATGAACAGAGATGAAATGGAAATGATTGAGGGCTTCAGGTTTCTATGTATCCAGATCATCAACAAGCTGTCCTGGTCCTTCTATGCCAACACTATAGATAAGAAATCCCATCAACACCTCTATTTTCTCAGAAGGTTAAAGACATTTGCTTGTCCACTAAGACTGTCATCACCTTTACAGATGCACCATAGAAAGCATCCTTTCTGGTTGCATCACAGCTAGATATGGCTCCTGTTCTGCCCAAGACCATAGGAAACTACAGAGGGTTGTGAACGAAGCCCATTCCATCATGCAAACCATCCTCCCATCCGTTGACTCTGAATACACTTCTCACTGCCTTGGCAAAGTAGCCAGCAGAATCAAGATAAAAGTAAAACACTGCAGATGCTGGAATCTGAAACAAAAACGGAAAATGCTGGAAAATCTCAGCAAATCTGACAGCATTTATCGAGAGAGAATAGAGCCAACATCAGCTCTGTCAAAAGGTCATCCAGACTCGATACACTGGCTGTATTTTCTCTCCACAGATGTTGTCAGACCTGCTGAAATTTTCTAGGATTTTCCGTTTTTGTTTCAGCATAAACAAGGCCCTCATGCTCCCCAGTATTACTCCTTCTTCTGTTAGGAAAAAGATACAAAAGTCTGATGTCACATACAAACCCACACAGGAACAGCTTCTTCCCTGCTGCTAGCAGGCTTTTGAATGGACCTACATTATATTAAGTTGAACTTTCTCTATACCCTAACTATGACTTTAATACTGCATTTTGCACTCTTTCCTTTTCTTTTCTATGCAAGGTATGCTTTGCAGTATAGCGCAAAAGAAACAATACCTTTCATTGTATACTAATACATGTGACAATAATAAATCAAATTAAATTTATTAGCAATTGAATTAAGTAATTTAGTTTTAGTTTATTTATTCCTGTCACAAGTAGGCTTACATTAACTCTGCAATGAAGTCACTGTGAAAATCTCTTAGGCATCACACTCCGGCAACTGTTTGGGTACACTGAGGGAAAATTTAGCATGGCCAATGCACCTAACCTGCATGTCTTTAAGACTATGAAGGAAATTTGAGCACCTAGAGAAAACCCTGCAGACACAGGGAGAAAGTGTAGACTCTGCACAGACCATGATCCAAACTGGGAATTGAATCTGGGTTCCTGGCACTGTGAGGCAGCAATGCTAACCACTGTGCCACAAGAATAAACAGCCTTAGTGATGGCATAAAACAGTCATAGCAACTCACTCAAGATGAAGTATGACACCAAGGTTGTGATTTGTATGCTTCAGCCTCAAACAGTAAACTGGGAGAAGGAAATGAGTTGGTGGCTAGGGAGCAAACTTTGCGGTGAGGATAAAAGACTAGGATTCAGTTTTCTCTTTCTTTAATTGGAGGAAGTTTCTGCTTGCCCAGCACTGATTTTTGAACCAGCTGAGCGAGTAGAAGTATTGAAAGAGGTGTTGTGAGTGTTGTCAACATACATGGGAATTTGATGCACTTTTCAGATGAAGTCGCCAAGGGTCAGAATAGATGAGAAATGGAAGGGACAAAGGATAGATCCTTGGTGGGATCAGGTAGAAGAAAAGGCATTAGAAGTAACTGTCTAACTACAACTGAGTAAATAGGAACTGAACCTGATGAGTGCAGACCTACTCAGTTGGATGGCAATAGAGAAACATTAAAGGATGGGATGGTCAAATCATGTCAAAAGCTATACAGATAGATTGAAAAGGATAAGGAGGATAAGTTTATTTTGCTCACAGTTATACAGGATATAATTTATGACTTTGGTAAATCCTGTTCCGGTTCTTTGATAGGTGTGGAAACCTAATTGAACGGTTTCAAATATCGGGTTCCAGGAACAATGGTTGGTGATAGCAGTTCATGGACTTTGAGAAGAAAAAGAGAGTAGCAAATGGGGCAGTAGTTTAAAAAGATGTCAGGAAACAAATGTTCCTTTTTTAGGGGGGAGTGATGATAGCAGAATTAAAGGAAAAAAAAGCAATATCTGAAGAGAAAGAACTGTCAATAATCTCAACTAAAATGGGAGCCAAGAAGAGAAAATTGTCTTGCAGGAATAGGATCGAGGATTGGCAGACAAGCAATGGCCTTGCTTCATTTTGAGCTCCAACCCTATCAGCGAAAGAGGCTGACTAAACTGAGCTGTTTTATTTTTTCAGGTGAAAATCTTCAATTCCTATGATAGCTTTCTCTGATCTCACATTGCTTCAAGAGCGACAGCCTATTCAGCAAGTCAGGAGTGACATGTTGGCACTAATCTAGTAGAGATGATGGAATGCTGAACTTCGGAGTTTTTCCAAAATACTCTTCAGACCAGTGACCTTAAAGTTTTAATTTTAATTTTCTTAAACCTGGAGTGTAGGGATAACAGAAGTAAAACCAACTGGGAATAATTTACCATAAATCAAAACTACAGTTGAAAAGGTTGCACATATTGATGAGAGAATCACCAACACAACAGTGTGGTTTAAGTCAATCTGAAATAGTTCTTAAAGGTTTGTGTGGTAATGTTCACCAATGCGCTTTGCCTTATTGTATTTTTTGTCAAATGGCTCAATCATCACAGTAGTTTACCACAAAGAACTGTAAACAACTTTGAGAAAAGATAATGAGAGGGATGACTGAGCACGAGCCATACAACTTGTCCACAGATTGTGTGGAGGTGGTAATGTTGGCACAGAGAAATTTCTGTGCAAAAAACTAGTTCAGGCACTTCTTTCCCTTGTCTGCTGATGGCATTGTTATTTATATAATGTAAGTGGTTATTAAACACTGTTTGGGCATTCACTTTCTCTCACTGTGCTAAAACGCTGCAGCATTATTTTGCATATTGAGTATGATAGTTTTTTTGAAAGTTAGATATTTGGATTGTTTTTCGTGAGATGTGTATCAGCTTTAACCCTGCCCTCTTAATTGGTATAAACTGATCCATCATTGTGATTTTGCACTCAAAGCTGACGTAAGAATGCTATCATAGCTTCACTACCAATACACTTATTATTTCTGTCTGTCTTTCAATATGTCTACTGATAGCACAAGGAAACCTTAGCCATACTTTGTGGCTGAGTTTTGTGTTCAGTAAATGTAAGGAGGTTGGTATTGCTGAAAAGGCTACTTTTTTTCTCTCAAACTAAAGCCTCCTCAATATGAGGTCCAGCAATGTGAAAGAATTTTTCTATGTGTTATATGCAGCATTATAAATATGTTCCTTATTATTCTCCCAATGTATCATGATTGTAATCACAGATGGCACCTTTAAATATATTTGTGTAACTGCTCAATTCTCAATAAAGGGCATGCTTTTTGGTCGCTGTTTGAAGCTGACAGGAAAAAGGAAATATTTGTAGGGCTATGACAAAAGGGCAAGGGACTGGGATTAAGTTCATGGTACTGTATGATTTTACTGTCCAATAATGGGCAGAATATAGTTACTATGAATATTGCAGAAAGATGGGATTTTCTAGCTGTTCCCGCAGTTGGAATCTTCCAGTCCCGCTAACTAATCAGAATTATTTGATATTTATGGTCTATTCTAAGTCATTGTTATTTAGGTCAATAAGACAGCCAATGGTGTCACAAATTGCAATGAGGTGAATAACTGTTGCCAAACCAACAAGTAGTGACTTCATATTACTGATATGATTACTGATAGTGACTGATATTTACTTCTATATCAAAACATGTGGCCTCAGATTCACAAGTCTTCAAATTTAAACTGTTGAAATTATTGACCATTCCAGTAATCTTTGTAGAAATATTGGCATCAAAACTAAACATCTATTTGTGAGTCACTTTCCTACTAATGAATAAATTACATTCACTGAAAAACAGAGCAGATTTGATGTATTGCTCATAACTTCTAATTATAATTTCTCACTAAATCATCAAAGGGAAGAGTTTGTCTGCTTCTACATGCCAACATGCATTATTATCAACTCTAGTAACTTTTAGACGTGCTCACGTTTCCACAACAAAAGCTGCAGTCCTATGCCTTCAGCTGTGAGCAATATTTCTAACTGTCCAATGTAGAATGTTGCCCATAGTGAAGCTAGAATATGAATGTACAGACTTAACACTTCATGCTCTGGAATTTTAAACAGAAAATTATACATCCATCCTGCAGGACAATTATCCATTCCCTACCAAGCATGAACCAGCAAATAGTGAAGCTGTTCCCAATGCAGGCAACTGCTTCATACAAACAGGATATTAAAAAGGGTGGCAAGACTTCAATGATCTCCTCTAAATATATTTCCCTTTTTTGTATATTGTTTGGTGACTTTTTCATCTGTTTAGATAAGTGATGAAGATAGAATATATCCTGATTAAATTCTCTCAACAAACATTCCCAAGGCAGGAAAAGCATGGTTTAGATACAGAGTAAAGCTCCCTATTCACTGTTACATTAAACACTGATGTGGAAATGTCGGCATTAGTCTGGGGTAAGCACAGTAAGAAGTCTTACAACCACAAGTTCAAATCCAACAGGTTTATTTGATATCATAAGCCACAAGCTTTTGGAGCGCTGCCCCTTCATCGGGTGAGTGGAAGTTCTGCTCACTAAAAGGGCATACAAAGGCACAAACTCAAGAAAAAGGGAATTTAAGATCCTTACAGTCAAGAATGTGAGTAGAAGAAAAGGTGAATGGATTAGAGAAAGGAACCATGCATTTGAAGCTGAAAGGAGCGAGTAGATATAATGAACCAAAAACTGGATAGGTGGAAGCATTGCTCCCTCTCTTTTGCAGGTAAGAACTTGGTCATCAGGTGTGAAGCATTCTTGGTGTTTCTTTATGTGGCGCAAGTCTGGCCCCTTTCTCATTCCTACATAGTGACAATCACTCAAGCCATTTTCTGTTTTATATGGGGGTCAAAAATGGACCACGTTCAAAGGGACTTAATGACAAACCTCTAGCTAAAGGGAAGAAAAACATGCCCAAAATTCCCCTAATCCTGAAGGCCACTTTTGTGTGTGGCTGCATCAAGCTGTGCATAGATTCTCAGTATGCAAAACTTCAAATGTCACTACATGCTGAGGTTTTACCCATCCCTGGTGTTGCAAAGGATGGACTGGCTATGCTGTCAGAAAATGCTCCAAATAGTTGGACTGGGCCATACCACCTGTCTCTCACAGAAAAAGTTATGCAGAAAAACACGTTCAACCACAACTCCATTAGGCAGTGGTCTCCACATAACTTCCTACAAGCCCTACGGGAAAAGGAAGTGATGGATGCTGATGGATGGTTCCCTGAGCAATCTCAAGATCATTTGGCAGAATGCATCATCACTAGAATTTTCAAATAAACATCAAAATCAAGCATACTAGTGTGAGAAAGGCATTCCCTGTCAGATCCTTCTTACATTGGCCAAACGCTGGGAAACAGGTTAAAATAGGTAGCTGCTTGATGGCTAGTGCAGACATCATGGACTCAAAGGGCCTCTCTCCATGCTGTAAAACTTCATGACATGACTATCTGCACATTACCCTCAACAAGACTCTGCTAGGAAGAGACCATTTTCCACCTTCTTTTGGAATGTATCTTTGCAAAGAAGGTCTGAAGGAAGATGAAGTGTTTTTTGTTGAGGTTTGTTCTGAGCAGCTTCATGATGCAGGACTCTGCACTTTACAGGCTGTTCTCAGGGACGGACACTGAGACAAACATCAGCTTTTGCTAGGGAATCATCAATTCAGTGAAAGATGCTCTTTGGTCTAAGGAAACTTGTTGGTCTTCCAGAGCAAAGACTTGTCCCAAGTGAGTATTGCAGACTGGCACATTCCAAAGCCCAGGACCACATGCTGAGGGATGTACTAAAGTATGAACACTGCTATAGAGCCACAATGGGAAAAGATTGCTGTTTAAGACCTTTTAATTACAGTTAGAAGTCTCACAAAACCAGGTTAAAGTCCAACCCAGTTTATTTGACAGTAAACTCACAAGCTTTCAGAAATGCTGTGTGGAAGATTTTGATCAGAGAAGGACATATAAAGGCACACAGAATTTACAGAATACTGCTTAGAACACAAGTCTCTACAGCTAACCTGCTATTCAAGTCTCAAAGATGCAGACAATGTGAGTGGAGATAGTATTATGCATAGGTTAAAGAGATGTGTGTTGTCTCCAGACAAGACTGTAAGTGACATGTTGCAAGTTCAGGCAAGTCATGGAGGTAACAGATAGTGCGACATGAACCCAAGATTCCAGTTGAGGATGTCCTCATGTGTGCGGAACTTGGCTTTCAATCTCTGCTCAACGGACTGTGCTGTCATGTGTCATGAAGGCCGCCTTGGAGAACGCTTACCTGAAGATGAGAAGCCAAATGCCCGTGACTGCTGAAAAGTTCGCCAACAGGAAGGGAACTTGCCTGGTGATTGTCGAGTGATGTTCATTCATCCATTGTCGTAGAGTTTGCATGGTCTCCTCAATGTACCATGCTTCAGGACATCCTTTCCTGCAGCGTATTAGGTAGACATCATTGGCTGAGTTGCAAGAGTATGTGCTGTGTACCTGGTAGATGGTGTTCTCACGTGAGATGATGGCATCCATGTCGATGATCAGGCATGTCTTGAAGAGGTGGCTGTGGCAGGGTTGTGTGGTGTTGTGGTCACTGTTCTCCTGAATGCTGGGTAATTTGCTGCAAACAATGCTCTATTTGAGGTTGTGCAGTTGTTTGAAGGCAAGAGGTGGGGGTGTGGGGATGGCCTTAGTGAGATGTTTGTCTTCATCAATGATATGTTGAAGACTCTAGAGAAGATGTCATAGCTTCTCTGCTCCAAGGAAGTACTGGACGACAAAGGGTACTCTGTCCACTGTGTCCCGTGTTTGTCTTCTGAGAAGGTTGGTGCAGTTTTTCGCTGTGGTGTGTCAGAACTGTTGATCGATCCTGTTCTTATGAGGGCATCTTTCAGCATCTGGAGGTGTCTGTCATGATCCCCCTCATCTGAGCAGATCCTGTAAACAGACAGGGCTTGTCTGGAGGGGATGGCTTCTTTGATGCGTTTAGGGTGGAAGCTGGAGAAGTGGAGCATTGTGAGGTTATCAATGGGCTTGCGGTACAGTGAGGTGCTGAGGTGACCATCCTTGATAGAGATGCATACGTCCAAGAATGCAACCAATTCCGGAGAGTAGTTCACGGTGAATCTGATAGTGGGATGGAACTTCTTGATGTTATCACATAGTTGTTTCAGTGATTGTTCTCCATGAGTCCAAAGGAAGAAAATGTCATCAATGTATCTAGTGTATAGCATTGGTTGAATGTCTTGTACGGTGAAGAAGTCTTGTTACAGCCTGTGCATGAAAATGTTGGCAAATTTGGTCCCCATGGCTGTTCCATGTCTGGATGAAGAACTGGTTGTTGAAGGTGAAGACATTGTAGTGCAGATGAAGTGGATGTGTTGTAAAATTGCATCTGGAAACTGGCAGTTATCGGCGTTGAGTATTAAGGCAGTTGCAGCAATGCCATCGTTGTGGGGGATGTTGGTGCAGAGTGCTGAGACATCCATTGTGACGAGGAGTGTTCCTGGTTCAACTGCTCCATGTGTGCTGAGTTTCCATAGGAAGTCCATAGTGTCCCACAAAAGCTGGAGGTTCTTTATGCAATGGGTTTCAGGATGTCCTCAACGTAGCCGGAGAAGTTCTCGCACAGGGTCCCATTGCTCGGTATAATGGTTCAGCCAGGTGTGTTTGCCTTGTGTATCTTTGGGAAGCAGTAGACATCTCCAACACGGGGAGTACGTTGTATGAGAGCAGGGAGGGTGCTCTGAATGTCAGGATCAAAGATCTTGATCAGAGGGTTGATGGGTGTGTTCTTTGGTCGGATCTGCAGGTAATTGTCTGTAGTGTTCCTCATTGTTTAGTTGTTGGAACACTTCTTTTCGAAATAATTCATTCTGTTCAGTATGACGATGACCTCTCCTTTGATGACAATGTTGTGGTTGGGCTTAGAACACCAATAGGGTTATGCTGTGCTTGGGTGATGTTTGGGGCTGTCTTTTGAGTGTGGTTAATGAATCTGGTGTTAGGATATAGATGACTTGGGCATAGATGTCCAGTCAAGGGCAGTGGCCTTTTGGAGGAGTCCAATTGGACTCTTTCCTCTTCGGAGGCTGCACTGCAGATCTCTATCGGCTGTTCGAGTTCATTGGCTGTCTCATTGTGTTCGCTGTTGGCCTCTTGGAGTTTGTGGAAGAACTCCTACAGCCTCATTCACCTGATGAAATCCTCTGTGTCCGCTGTGAGACTGATGAGGTCCATTTTGGTGGTGGGCAGAAATTGAGCCCTCGGCTGAGAACTTTGATTGCATCTGGTTGAAGTGTGTAATCTGACAGTTGACAATAGACTTCCTTGCGGTAGTACTGTTTTCTACAGTGGTGCCTGGGGGGGCTTGGTTGTTGCTGGTGGTGATGCCGAGTTTCTCAAGTTTTCTGTTCTTGGTATGCATTTCTTTGTTTCATCTAACCTCTTAGCCAAAGTGAACTGAGGAGACTGGAAATGTATAGAATCCCCTCTGCCTCTAAGACTGACATGCAGCACATGTCTGGCCCCTTTCTCACTCCTACACAGTGGCAATCCCCAAACCAGGTAGTGTATCAATGCACCTCAGAATGCAACTTGACACATGTTGACAGCTTAAATACCATTACACTGTTTGTAATGACCATTTCAAAATGTCTAATGTTTCTTTGATTGTACTGAAGCCCTTCAGAGTGCAACATGTTGCAATAGAGAACATGAATATTATTGCACTTTGTGTAATGGCAATTTTAAAATGTTTATATCATTCTTTTAGGTATTTTCTGAGCAAAGTATACTTTTACAAAATAATAAACTGATTAGAGGAAAAAGGAAGATTAGAATATTGTGTCATTATTCTGCATTAAAAGAACAGGCGTTCTTTTAATTAAAGGTGAATAGACAGTATTTCATCTTCATTAAAGGTGAATGGACAGTATTTTAATCCACTCGACAAGGCCAAAAACACTTGTATAAGTGTTCTAGATGCTTTTGTTTGATGCTTTTGGTGGGATTTCCTCTGTCACTAAGAGCAAACCTAAGATTAAATCTTTTGTCACAAAAATCTTTGCATTTCAAGGAAAATGATAGTTTTGTGAAATATTTTGAATTGTTTTAGTGATTAGGCAAATACAAATACTTATTTGTTTAATTTGGTGTTTTGAAGCACCTAATAAAAGTACTAAAATAGAAAAGCAATATTCAAGGCAACTCGATCCTTGAGCATTGTGCACAACATGCATCCCTGGACTTTGAGAAATGCAGCGCCGTTGTTATCACTCCCTGGCTCCCAATGAATAGAAAGTACCAGGAATACAGAGCAGGTCCAGCAGCATCTGAGGACAAAGGTTAACCTTTTGGATGCAAACCCTTTCTCAGAATGGTTGGAGGGCTTCACCTGAACCATGAACCTGTCTTTTCTTTCTTCAAGTAAGGGAGGCCCTGCTATGTACTTCCCGTATTTTCTATGTTCCAGGTTTCCAGTTTTCCCAGTTCTTTAGCTGGTTAATGAAAATACAGAAGTACAAGAAAAAGAATATGTGCCTCAGTAATGCTCCTCTTTCTGTTCTCCCAGCTTACCATCAGACTGCATTTTGTTTTACCTGAATGTTTAATCCCTCTTACTTTGCCCAAAGAGGTAGTTCCAAATACGAGCTAGTCTTTGATAAAACTTATTCCCTGTACCTCTCTGAACTTTACTTTTCACTAATTTAGATCGATGCCTGAGGCCTAGCCTTCCTGAATTACTTTCCAGCAATATTGTGCATTTCCCATTGCTGTGCCAGGTGAGAATTTGTAAACCTGACTTTCTCTCTAAATTGTGGAGTCTAAATGCCTTCAATGTTTTCTTTTCGGCACACTTTTCATCCACGTGTCACATCAAAACTTTTTCCGATATTTAAGTTACAGCAGATGTAATTCTTATCCTGTAGAGATGTGACTGTACAGCCACTATGCCACTATTCCACATTGAGCAATGGTAAACTGGAAAAGTGCTGGTAACCACGGAAACAGAGCAGGAAATTCAGATAACAATAGGAGGTAAACTTGAAGAACTTAAAAATATCACCTTAACCATGAAAAAAGGACTTGCCTTTACATGGTGACTTCCTTGGCAAAGTGCTTTTCAATCAATGACATGCTCTTTGAAGGGTAGTTGGTATCCTATTGTAAGAAATGCAATAAGTAATTTGCACACAGCAAATCCCACCAACAGCAATGTGATAATGATTAAAATAATTATTTTTGTGTTGTTTGAGGATTCTCCTTCAAAAAGTGCCACAAGATTCTTTACACTCATCTAAGCAGGCAGATTGGACTTCTATTTAATATCGCATCCTAAAAATCCCCAACAATGTAGCACTCCCTCACTACTGCAGTGGAGTAGCAGCCTTGGGTTTTGTGCTCAAGTCCTGGAGTGGGACTTGAACCCAGAACCTTGTGATTTACTACCAACTGAACCACAGCTGACATATGGACATTTTGCTCCCTGAAAGATGTTCTTTATAACGTATGTATTAGAAGTCTTAAATTGATTCAATGGAAGAAATCAGCAGAATAAGCAATGAAACAATTGAACAAATGAAAAGAAACATTTCCACGTTGGGTGACACATTGCTACAGTGATGTATCTCAAGTGAATTATTATAACACACTGTATTAGCTCAAATTCAACCCCAGGGATTTAATCTGAAATTCATCTGAGACCAATGTTTTTCACTTCAATTTCTCAACTCACTTCATAAAGATTATTTTGGCATGTCTGGAAGAGAGAGTAGCTAAATGTGTCACCCAGTATGGTAGTCAAACAGTAAGAGCCCAGGAAATTCAGCACGATGATATAGTGGTCAGCACTGCTACCCCACAGTGCCAAGGACCCGGGCTCAATTCTAGACTTGGATCACTGTCTGTGGGGAGTGTGCACATGCTCCTGTTTCCTCCCACAGTCCAAAGGACATGCTGGTTAGATTACCATGTTAAATTCTTCCTCAGTGTACCTGAACAGGCACCAGAGTGTGGCAACTTGAAAATGTTCATAATAATTTAAAAGTTTATTTCTTAGTGTCACAAGTAGGCTTAAATTAACACTGCAATGAAGTTACTGAGAAAATCTCCTAGCCACCACACTCCAGCACCTTGTGTAGTAAATCAGGTACACTGAGAGAGATGGGGAGGGAAGGTAAAACTCGATGAAGTTCAGGTGCATTTATTTGGGGGAAGACAGCTCGAAATTCCACCATGACCCATCCCAGTGATCACAGGATCTGAGATTATGTTCATTTAGGATGTTCTTTAAATCAAGATCTTTTTCTTTTTGATCAGCACCATTCTCAGCACTTCGAGAGGATTGTTACATATATTAAAATTTCAATTGGAAAACATTGTCAAGGCTCTCACACAGGACATAAATTAGGCTTGATTCTGATTTTCCATGAAGTTAATCTCAGCTTCAGCTCCTGATCAACACTCAAAACAGCAGTAGTCATTTACATTTGTATGTAATGTATTTAAATTAATGTAATGTATTTGCAAACCTTTAATGTATTTGCAAACCTGTTCACAGTTCAATAAAGGAAACATAGGTGTACCACTGTAAAGATGCACATTCACAGACTTCATTAATGAACACAGAAGGTATTTATTAATAGCCTCATAGTTACAGCTAGCTTCCAAAATGTTTCTTTGCCAGGAACCTCTCACCATGGGGTGATTCCACACTGAGCCCCGATTGGCCACACAGGCTGCTGCGTTTCTCTTAAAGGGTCACTCACTACAACCACCCAGCAACAACCTAGGCACTGGAAACAACAATGGCACATCCAGACCAGTTAACCTTGCAAAGTCCTCCTCACTAAATCTTCCAATCGCCAGCCTCGTAATGGTTTCCTCAACACCCCCTCACCTCCGATTGCAGGTCAATCCGACCTCCCCCCTCTTCGATCGTTGACCTACTCGACCACTCTCGCATCTCCCCAACAGTCTCCGAAATTACCATCCAGAGTTCACTGATCATATTGAAATTGTAATTTCAATATAGTAATCAGACTCACGCCAATTTTAAATAACATTGCCTGGAATACTTGCAGTCAGCCAACGATTGGCTACTTGAGCAGCACAGTGGACAAGGAGAATCGCCCCTTAGTTTTTAAGGAAAATCTTAAAGAAGGAAAGAGAGAGACAGGGAATCAGAGAGGTTATAGAGAAGTTTCTAGAGTTTGCACATCCGACAGCTGAACCCATGGCCTGCAACCCTGGAGTAATTAAAATTAGGGATGTACAATTTACTAGAACTGGAGGAACTTTCTTGAAAGTGCACTTGTTCAGACACTGGATGGAAAAATATTCAAGCAAGATCTACACTGTTTTTGTGATCAAATTAATCTGAATAAAGCTCAATGTGTGGGCTAACACATGAAGTGCACAAGTATCCTTGGAACCATCAGCCAGTAAAAGTCAGTGGCCTCAATACATCAGACACCAAAAAACATAAACATTGGGGGAGAGAAAAATCATGGATGGAATTCTCCCCCCAAAATTCAAAGTGTCGAATTCATACAAAAACTGGAGTAAATCACACATCAGTGGGAGTTTAGAGAAGAATTGTGATTTACTCCAAAACCAGTGGGCTGAAAATCAACATATTCCCGCTGGAAGGCCGGCAGCATGGCACTGAGCAGGCCACTGAGCGTGCACTGATCTGTCAGTGTCAAGAATAGCACACGCGCAGTGGCCCCTGTCTGCCAGTCCCCTGACTGCTGCCTAACTCCATGATCTCTGCAACACCGGCTCTCCATCCCATCCACAGCCCAATCGCTGGTCTCCCCAAGCATGCTTGGGCAAGTATTGATCACTCCTCCGGCAATCCCCCTTCCCTCCACCAACAGTCCTGAACACTCGCCCGCTATCATGACACCTCCAATGCAGTCCCAACCCCCCCATGCAGTCTGGACCACCTTCATGCGATCCTGATCCCCTCAGCAAGCTGCAACTCCCCATCCAGATCATTGGTCTCTCTCCTTCCCCCACAATTCTCTCTGTGGAGTGGCAACAGGAACCAACACTCCCCCAGAGATCCTGCCCCATCAGATCCTGCCTCTATGAGGCCCTGTCCACTTGGCACTGCCCCATGTCCATTAGGCAGTGCCAAGGTGGCTCTGGGCATTGGCACTTTGTTCCTTGGGCAGTGCCAGGGCACAGGGTAGCACTGCCAAGATATGAATGTCTAGTAGGTACCACCCCGCCATCTGACCCTCAGGGTGAGGCCCTGATTCCCCCTTCATTCCAGTGGGGTCAGGGCCCCAGCTCCCGGGGGGGGGGGGGGGGGGGGGGCAAGCAAGCCTACAGACTTCAGTTGCAAGCCCACTTGTGACATTTAAATTACATTGAAATCCTTATCTACATAAGTTATGCAGCTCTCTGGTGCGGAGCTGACACTGCCAGTAATCTGACACTGGGTGATGCAAATGGGGCAGACACACAGTGCAGATCCCATGCATTGGGCACCGCTTGAATCTCCCAGCACTCTGAGCTAAAAAATTAGTGCAGCCCCCTGCAATGAACATTTTTCAAATAAAACTTATGTTTAAAACTACTTCCTACAACATTCATATAAAAAAAATCTTATGAATTAGCACAAGTGAATATTTTGAACACAAGTTGCCTTTGTGCAAAATCTCATTTTAAATGGCTTTGCAATAAATTATGTGCCTGCACAATTTAATACCATTCCCACTAGATATATTATATTACAAATATGTTAATATTTCCTGTAGATCCCTCAATGAATTGGTGGTTAAGGATGTGGGATTGAACCACACACATCAGGAGGGTCACAGTTCAGGAGTCAAAACTGAGGTAGCTGACCTCAGCTAAGGAGGGAATTGGAGAAAGGGAGCCAGCCAGGGAAATAATCCTGAAAGCTATTCAGTGACCCCTGCTGGGGAAAGAATGTGGATGAAGGCAGGTTGGATGAAGGCAAGAGTTGCATATACAAGGGGGAAAAGGAATTATTATTTTGCAAATAATGGAAAACATGTTGTTCAATTGGCAGAATCTTTAAAGTTAGACATGGCAAGCAGATTTACTACACACATGGGCATTTCATACATTTACATTTATAATGATATCTATGGCTCAGTTGGTAGCCATCTGAATCAGGCAGCGGTGGGTTCAATTTCACTTCAGTGACTTGAACAAAAGTAGGCTAATGTCACAAAGGTAGCATTGGACTGCTGTAGGTATTGCCTTCCTGATGAGACATTAAAGTGTACTCTATTGATCCTCTTGGGTCGATCGAAAAGATCCCACGGCAATCCTTCAAGGAGGAGCAAAGGATTATTTCTGCATATGTTCTCAAAGGATTGTATTCAGGACACAATTTAACACCTCGAAAACTCAAGAAATTCGCACTGGGAGTTCTCTATTTGCCAATGCAATGAACTGGAATTGCTGGCTATAATTCAGGGTGACAACCCAAACAGAGAAAGGCAGTATTCTTTTTAAAAAGGGAACTTTTCCTCTTAATCTAACTTTTCCCTTTCAATGTAAGAAATGCCATTTTCTTAATAAGGTGTGAAGTGTCAGTGGAAGTACTTCATTGATATGACATACACACACATTACCAACATGTCACTGAGTGACATACTGACAGATTGAATGAAGATAGCACTTTGAAGGACTCAGTAGGTGCAATTTTATTATCAGAAGGACTACAACCACTGCCAAATTAAATTCACATAGATGTTAGATTACAATTTTCTTTGAACGAGCTCTGTCTCATCTGAGCTACATGTAGTAGAAAATAGTTCACTTTCATTTCACAATGAATTGAAAGGACAGACTCATGCTTCGACGGTTCAAGGAAACTGTGAGACAACTCAAGGGATGTCCAACAGACCCTATTAATGTAAGACACAAAAACAACATCTATTGGAAAATAATTCTGTGCTCCTACCATTCCAGCATCCTGGAAATTTCTGATTTTGTTCCACCAATGGAGGCTGTGCTTTTAGTTGCGCTGGTCAAAGCTCTGCAGTTCACTCCTTGGGCCTCTTCCCTTCTCTCCTTTAAGGAGCTCCTTAAACCTAGTTTTTAAGCAAGCTTTTGGGATGCCTTTTGATTACAATCCCACTGACAAGGAAGTTTCCCAGCAGCAAGATTGGATGTAGGACAGCTGCCTCCTGAACAGGCAACCAATTTAAATAAACAATGACCTACCTATGGTTGATTCTTTGGGACTACCGGCAATTTGAAGTGGACGGAGTAGTTTTGCGATGTGTGGGAAGCCGGTTAGCTTCATGAAGATGGCCTCTGAGGGACCATTAAGGTTTAAGGTTTCATGATTCAAAGAGGAAGCCAGGCGCAGGGAAAGTCACCATGAGGCCCCAACTAGCTACCCAGGAGGTCTTGAAAGCATGGTCCCTCTGATTTAAAACTTACTTTTCCAAAGGTAATGTTGAAGTGCCTTCTTGACCTCCAACTTTCTTCAACAGCAAAGGTATTAGGCTACTAGCTCTGATTGTGGCAGTAGCACCATATACTATCTGTCACTCTTCATTGGATGACAAGCCCAAAAGCAGTCAATGTGAGACCTGCTTCTGGGAAAGTAGCTAGCTGCTCCCAATGCTATTTCATCCCTTGTTGGATCCTGAAGTTCACATTAAAATTCTGCCCATTATGTCCAAGGTTTATGATATTACATGCAACTTAACAAGAACAAACATCCATAAAAAAGAAAGAGGAGCTGACTTTCACAAGTAACAAACAGAAAGATCTCCATGAAACTGCCTTGCAAGCAAATCAAAACAAATAAGTATTTCTAACGATGAGAATATCTTCAGTCCTTCTGGCTGTAAACAATTCAACACTTCCTTCCTTAAAATTGACATGAAAAAGGGGGGCAATTCTTCCCAAAAAGTTGTGTGTCGAATTTGCGGGAAAACTGGAGAAATTCACACTGGTTTTTTCAGTGAAAATTCAGAGAAGAATCTCCCACACTTTGTGTCATGCAGAGGTCACTACTGTGTATATCATTACATTTCAGGGGTCAGGGGCTATTCACGCTGGAGAGGCTGAAACAAGCAAGCCTCTATGCACGGCAGTGGCCTTGTATTGTCTGCCTGCAGTTTGCTGGCTAGTTCAATCACTGGCCAGCCAGCACTCCCACATTATTACACTCCTAGCACTCCACAGCCCAATCGCAGCTCTCTGTCAACTTGTGGGCAACCCCTGAAGACCCCCACACCCTGGCTGCACTGATCTCCAGTCCCTCACCCCTTTATAAGCAGACCCCTTCCCCTGCTCCTGACAGGACCACTCCTGGTGGACCATTGTTCCCCTGTCAGCCTGCCTCAATCGCTGCTCTCCCTCCAGCCCACTAGGCCCTACTCCCTTGGCATTGACCATTCCTGGTGGGCAGTGGCAAGGTGCCCCCTAGGCTTGGGGACTTGGGCACTGCCAGGGCACAAACTGGCATTACCAGGCTGCCCATGCCACGGGCACCAACCCTTCTGCCCGGTCCACTGGGCAGCCCCAATTTCCTCCCCTTCGCTCCAGCGGGGCCGTTCCACTAGTTCGCCGAATGTAGGGAGCGAGAGTAATCCCTGGTGGATTGTAACACTGTGATGGGTTGTGAGATGCTAGCAGGCCTGGAGAATTCAGTCCCAAACCTGCTAATATCATTTAAATCGTAGGTTAAATTCTACTTAAATACTAGCTCCGCCTCCCAGCTGATTTCTGCACGACACAGACGTTGCCAGAAATTCAGGCCTGGGAAATGTAAGCATGGCATTTTTTTAGTGCAGTGGGCTGGGAGAATCACCCCCATGGTCTTTTAATCCAGCTATTAGACCATCAATTAACAACCCCTGAATATATTATACTGAGCTGTAAGACATCTGCTTTAACTTGGATTGATACTTGACTGTTTCCTGTTAAAAGTTAAAGAGGACAAATGATAGTTCTAATATATTCATTTGGTGAAACTAAAATCAATGTCCTTCCTGCATCTACAATTTGAAACAGATTTTCTAGGACCAGTGATATTGAGTCCCTTATTTGCTCCAAAGAGCTGAACATCTTTCAGATGTGACTTTAAACCGGGGCTCCATGTGGCCTCCCAAGCAGATGTAACAGATTCCCTGGAATCATTTGTAGAAGAGTTGTGGAGGTCTTGCCAGTGTCTTGGCCTTCAAACAACATGATACAACAGGTAACCTGTTAATGAAATTACTATTTGTGAGAGCTCGCTATGCATAAACTGGCTTCTGCTATTCCTACAATTCAACAGTATTGACACAACAAAAGGTATTTTATTGACTTTGAAGTTCTTTAGGATGTCCTGGAGTCATGAAGGACAATTTATAAATGTAAGTCTTTCTTTTTCTCTTTCTGGCTGCCTGTCTCATTTTTTTTCCATTATTTCACAAAACCTCTTGACGATATTGTATGGCTATGAAAACTGGACTATCGAGCAGAATGATGAGGTTAGAATAAAACTATCTGAAATGAAAGCACTCAGATGAATGTCATGTGAGTAACAGACAGCCAAGCAGACAAATGAGTGGATGCTCAAGAAAGTTGGTGTCAAGCAGGACGGGTTTGAGGCAGCGATACTAAAGAAACTCATAAAGTTTGAACACATGATGCAAATAGAAAGGGAGTATGAGGGAAAAAGGGATAAAGCACCCTGGAAGGTATGCACAACAAAGACTTCAGATGGCATAAATGGATATCAGAATGTGGCCCAGCCATTCTATAGGACAGGTAGTGAGGGCTGTGGGGAATAGAGACCAGTGGGAAAAGATTGCTTATATTGCTGCCAACATTTGGAACAAGGGCAGATGAAAAACAAAGTTCACAATAAATTTGATTACATCCTTAATTTCTACGCCTTATTAGGAAGAAATTGTGAAGCATTTAAAAACAGGTTAAGAAAATCTAAAAGCGTGAGTTGAAGGAAAATCTCTAAATTAGAAAACCCCAGCCACCACCTTCTATTTGTCTAGCTTAAAAGAAATAGTAAAATCTCTTAAGACAGATGTTCTTTGTGCCTGGCAGGTGGCTTGCTCTTCTTCTTATGTTCTATGCCAGATACCTTGACTGGAGTGAACATGACCTGAGTGAGGTACCTCAGACTCGATAGGATTTCATGCTCGAATGTCAGAGAAAGGATACAACTGAGGCTTTTCCCAAATACACAAATTCTCACACCAAATACGTTCAAAAAACAATCAATGTCAGCAATTTCCAAAATGAATTGCCTTAGTTCTTCTCAGCACAAGGGAGCATGCACTTTCAGCTGTTGGAATGCTGAGTCCTTTGATACCAACCTATAGAAATATGACTATGAATCTGAATACTGCACTAGTACTCGAAGACTTGGTGATACATCAGGCCAACACATATAAAATCCAGCTGACAGTACAAGAGGGAAGATTAATACAATTTAGCTTGTGGCAACTTTAAAGTCATTTGGTATCCTTCTTGCCATCAAGCATCTTGATCTCCTCCTCAAACAGGACAAAACACAGTTGACACTGATAACATTCCTCCACCTTTGATATAATGTTCTCTTAATGTTTCAATTATTAAAAGAAGAACTCACATGTAGTATGTAAAGTGCAGTTGAATTATCCCAATCTCTACTATGTAGGTTCTAATTGAATCGTAAAGTTGTGGGGTTGAGTCATGCATCAGAAACGAGCTTATAACCTTGGCTGGCAGTCAGTTCCCATGCCAGTTCTCCCTTCTGTTGTGATCAATATTTATCCCTCAATATCAATTTAATTGTTGAATGACAGCTGAAGTTCAAGTGCTAATACGCTTGGTTCTGAGACATACAGGTTGCGGGTTCAGGGCCCACTCCAGGATGTGAATGTAGCAAACAAAGCTAGGATTCCAGTGTGGTACTGATGGAATGCTGTACTGTTGGAGGTGTGCTTTTTGGATGAAATGATTAACTTAGGCCCTTTCTGGTGGACATAAAACATCCTACTATACCATTTCAAAGAAGCATATAGGAGGTCTCCCCAATGCCCTGGCCGATACTTATTCTTTAATCAAAATCACATAAACAGCGGGGTGATTCTCCCAGGTCAGTGATCAGGGGTTCAGAGGGGCAATGTGGTGAGATCTCAGAGCTGGTTAGCGACTGAACTCGCCAGTGATCAGGAGGCCAGCAATGCGGAACCTCTGTGCATGTGCCCATCGCTGTTCTTACAGATCTGCCATGATCACTAGCCCACTCAGCATTATGCTATTGACTTCTCCAGCAAGAATAGGCCCTGCCCCCTGATTTTCGACGTGATTCATACTGAGGCATTCTGCAGTGCATAGAGTGTGGGAGATTCATTTTGAAAATCCCGCTAAAAAAAGTGGGATTTACTCTAATTTTTATGCGAATTCAACACTTAGAACTTTGTTGGGAGAATCCCAGGCCACTTGATCTTGTTATTTGTTATTGTTATTTGTTGTTAATTGAGGGAGCTCATTGTGTGCAAATTTCCTGTTGCTTTTCCTCCATTGCAACAGTAACTGCATTTTAAAAGTACTTAAGTGGTGCTACGTTAGTGCATCTTTCATTTTCCAATCAAAATCATTTAACATATCATCTGGACATTTATCTCATTGCCATGGGAGGGAACTTGCTAAATTCAATTGCCTGCCACATTTCTCATATTAAAATACTGAATGAGTATACTTCGAAGGTATTTTATTGGCTACAAAACACTTTGCAATGTCAAGAAAGATACTATATAAATGCAAGCCTCCTTTTTCGTTCACTCACTTTGAAGCAAGGAAAGAAATATTAATTTATAGTGCCCTAGTGACAATATTTTGAATATGGGTCCAAAGTCAGGAGCTGGTAGCTAGTAGCTACAAAATTAAGAGAAGAAATTGTATATGTTTATTTAGTTCTAATTCACAGAAGTAGGATACATCTTGGCAATTGATCAAATAAGAATCTCTTCAGCAAGTCAGCAGTCAACTTGCACCTAAATACATTTGTTCTGAGTATACAAGTCATGTTGTTCTGCATCAGTGCATGATGCATTTGGTTAATTTGATTTATTATAATAGATTCAGGTGTTATATGTCTATTGATCTTCCTAAATACCTGTAATATGAACTTTATCATGCGTCAATGCTTGAATAAGTCCAACAACAGTGAACATTTCCATCTCTCCAGGCTCCTTAAAATGCAAACTTGAAAAGATAGGATATTCACGGTGTGTAGAATCTCCTCAGAGAGATTTTATTAGACGAAAATAAGTCTGGTGTAAAAGCTTTCCTTGCAAATACTGTTGTGCCATTATTCTAGTCATACATGCTTGCAGTTTTTTTTGAGCTAATACTCTTAGTTTTCTGAATGGCTGATCAGGGCTATAGGATCCTACAGGGAATGCTATTAACAAGTGAGATCAGTCAAGCATTCTTAAGATGTAGACCACTTCTAATTATGACTGGAGATACATTATCAGCATCAAAATGCATCATACTGAAACAGTCACATTATAACAAGCATATGGAATGGAGCATACCAGCATTTCCACATCTTCCACCACCATGATATCCTCCCCTTGACCTTTTACAGATGGATAAGCCTCATATATTGAGCATCTATTTTGCAATGTGTCTGGGAGGGGTAAAAAAAGACTGTTAGAAGATAAGTCTATGAAGTTGAATTTTTAAATGTTGAAGTAACACAATGAGAGGCAATGCTTCCAAGCATGACTTTAGGAACTTGCGCAGATTTCCAAGGATATGCTTCCACCTCCCTAATGGATCTAGGTCATCCAAATAATAGGTCTTCTGCAACTCTTAAGTCTTTTTAATGCTAATATGTTTCCATTTGAAGCTTACAGACTTAACCAGGGTGAATTGTAAAACTGATTTAATCGCACAAACAGACCTTGGAGAGTATAGTTGACAGGAAATTATATGGTTTACATTGTAATCTGGCCACTGATGAATCTCTAGTGTACGTGCTGGAAGGCTGGTAAGGTGCTGAGTTCTGGGAACCAGAACACGGAGCAGTGAAAACAAGCCAGAAAATTCTGATGGGAGGTCTTTGGGAACATTTTCCACCCACATCTGCATCTGCCATGCCAAAGGTGGTGTGTGTGTGTGTGTGTGTGTGTGTGTTTTCAGAGAGCTGTTCCCTGCCCGTTCCCCATTTCCATTTTTAAATATTTGTCCCTTTTGGAAGTGATTACTTTGGAACAATGCATTCCAGATCATAAAGACTTGTTGACTCACAAAAATTCCTCTCTTCTCTCTTCACTCTCAAACTGGTTCTTTAATGAATAATCTTAAATCTATGTCCTTTGGTTACCAACCTACTGCCAATGGAAATAATTCCTTCTCTATTCACTCTATAAAAACCCATCATAATATCCAGAACCTCTATTAAATCTCCCTTAACTGTTCAAAGGATTAAACTGATATATTTAAATCTTTATTAATACGTGTTTAGCAAGCCCAGCATTCAATCATCTGAGCTCATTTCCCCTTATGGCTTCCCAAAGAGGAAAACACCTGCTCCCCATAAATGGGAAAGAGTCTGTTGGCTTCGCAGGTAGAACCAGAAGCCATTAAGGCCCCTCAGGCAGGCCGAGAGCAGTGCCAGATTGGCACTTAGGCAAGGCCAACTGGGCAATGGGGGCAGGACCTACAGGTGGGCAGGACCTGTGGGGAGCAGTGCTGGGGGTGGGTGGAGCCAATGGGAGGCAGGGCGTGTGGGGGAGAGGGTAAGATTGCGATTGATGGGGGAGGGTGGTGGGCCACAATCAATGGGGAAGGGAGAGTATCTGCAATCAATGGGAGAGGGAGAGTGTCTGCGATTGATTTGGCTGACAGGGCTGCATCTTGAGTGATTGTAGAGAGGAAGGTGATTTTCTTGAGGTTGCCTTTAGTAGTAGGGTCCTGACAGTTCTCTCTTTGTCTGTCAGACCCCTGTTCCTGTTTATGTGCATGGGCTGCATCAGAGATCTGCACATGTGCAATACCTCCCTCTACAGCTATGAGGTGCATTATGCCCCACCCACACTCTCTCTGGCCAGAAACTGTCCAAAATTTTAAAGACAGCATGCAAAATATTTGGCCTGAAAACGCACCCAAAAACAGATCTAGAACTCTCCAGTTTCAGGCCCGCCTGATACTAAGAAAAAAATCTTGTACAATTTCACCCCAAGAGTCTGACAGAAACATATATATTGAATCTGTTCCCTTCACCTACCTGGCTCCTAGTTCCAGAATGCATACACTTGCTCCCAATTGGCCTGGCTTTCCATAGAATCCAGCCCAATCATGTGGTCTGCAAGGGATTGCCCTTAAAGGGGCCATGTTACCGCAGATAAATTTGACACTTTCTCCAAATCTCCTCTCCCGAAGACCCCAAGAGTATCTAGACTACCTGTCCATGAGCACCAACAGCTTACTCAATTGTTCATTTTTTCACAAATGAACTAAGGCCTCAAGCCAGCATGTAATGGCAGGCTGTTCAATCACGCATTACATCCTGGCATTACACCCTGGCTTGAATCCTGTTCTGATCCAACATCCCATATACCTCATTTCCTGTGTGAGATAACTGCATTTGAAGAGAAACCCTTTGGTTATCAAATGATTTGAGGTGTGGGATGCTGGGAATGGCCTTTCAAATCATTTGGATCTGGAATGCATTGTCTGATAATATGGTGCAGGTCGATTCATTTAATGACTTTCAAAAGGGAATTGGGTAATTAACTGAAGCAGGACTATGAATCAAAGGTTGTGGACTGGGAGATGGCTGATTTGCTCTCTGAGAGCGCCATTATAGAGACGACGGTTTGAATGGTCTCTTTGGAGCTGGAGTCAATGGCTGAAACTTCATTCATTACAGTGGCACCAGAGAATCCCAGCTGCAGGCAAGGTCAGAGAATTCCAGCCAGTAGCTAGGGAGCAGAGTTTGTTCTCTATATGTTAACAGTTCACCCACTGCACTCTTGTGCTATGTCCTTTATGGTAACTGAGTAAATAAAATCATGTTTTTTTGCAGGGAATTAACAGCTTCAACACTTACCTTGGATTGGAGGTTTCAGAGATAATCATTCATCAATGTCAACTACCTTACAGACCATGCTTGAAAGAGTTAGAAGTAAGTAAAATGATTAGTAGTTTAACGGATAGAGAAGCATAATGAAAATAGTGTGACAGAAAAAAAATGACCAGGAGGATGAAATATGTAACAACTGAACACTATATGCTAGACTTAGTAAGAGAAGCAGACATGAGAAAAAAATGTTAAGAGTATCAAAGTAACTGGTATTCCATGCTCTACATTATAACATACCAAAAGGAGGAAAACAAGAATAAAGAAATTTTTAAGAACTTGAAGATAATGTTTGTACTGAAGGGAATTAAAAACAGTTGTAAGGTTATTGAAGTGAAGTTATGACAAAATCAATCATTAGCCTTGCTGAGGGATTCTCATCATATCTCTAGTCACATATTAAACAATTATTCTCTGTGGGTATGGTATAAATGCCATTGTACCACATGGTTAAGAGAATCCTGGGTGAAGACTCTACACTGGAGTTTATTAATGGGCAGACTGGGGAATTAGTGCAGCTGCTACTCAACAATCACCATCTATGTCTCCTGCTGCCTCGACATTGTAAAGACCTTCGTTAATACTACTGGCCCTTAACAGAAGGGTCACACGCTGCCAGCAATGCCGCCAAGATTTTATAAAGCTGATGCCAATTGAAGCTGATCTGGCAGCATTACTTCAGGTTTACTGATATTCACATTGGAGCAGGAGTTGGCTATTGAGTTTTTTGAGCTTGCTTTGTCTTCTTCTGCATTATGTTAAGAAATTCCAAGCACGTTTGAAGACACAGGAAAGAATATGTTATGTCTTATTCATCTGTTTAGCTTCTATGGCATCAGAAGCTGGAGAAGTACAACAGTAGACTCTTGAAATACCAAGTGTCACGAAAGTGCATGGTCATGTGCCCAACCCTCTTCACCGTTCTGGGTTCCTCTTCATTAAAAGATTATCAGTAATTGTGACACTGAACAGAGCATGGCAGATTTTTTATCAAATAGTCCATGTTTACCACAGAAAACCTTTCATTTTATCAAGTGCAAGCAACATGCAGACAGGAACACAACTGTAATCCAAAGACAGAGTCTGAATACAATTGGTTAAAGCAATTGTGAGGCAATGAAGAGATTTTTTTCTAACACTGTTGTTACAATTTAGAACGTGGAGCCAAAAGAGCAGTAGAAGCATAACTAACCATAGCTTTCAAAAAAGAATGGATATAATCTTAAAAAGGAAAATTTTGCAGCACAATGGGAAAAAGAAGTGAATTGGGACTGAATGGGTAAGATTTTACTCGCTTGTCCCAAACTGTAAAATCCCACCCGATGTCAACAGACCTTTCCATGGTCCGCCCTTGGCCCATTCCAATTCCTGTGGTGGGTGGGACGATAAAATTCTAGTCAATAGCTTTTTCAAGGGGCTCAAATCAGTAAGTGATTTCCTTTTGTGCATGTAATTCAGTATTCAAGTACATTTTATTGTTAAATATCATCAACAGGAGTTTTTCCAAAGCCCAATAGTTATGGGACATCCAATGTAAAGGAATGAGATGGTTCCAGATTTAATTTTCAGCATGTACTGATAGCACTTAAACAATTTTTAATATAGGACAGGATTCAGCCCATCATGTCAGTACTGATCCTTTCCTGCAACAAAGGCAAACAAATCTGTTATGATGGCCATGAAGGCTAAGGGGAATGCATATCACAAAAACCAGATAGAAAAATCCATTACCTCCAAGACCCTTGTGGACTTGAAATGAAGGTCTTCTCAGATTGAGAAAGAAAGGTTGGTGGTCGTATTTTGTGTGAAAAGGTTTCACCAATACATCTACAACATCTTTTATAGTTACCAACCATAAGCTCTTACTGGCCCTTTCAAAGAGGACAAGATAATCCCCCCTATTGTCTCCACTCAGATCCAATGCTGTACCTTGTTAATGGTAGTATCTAATATCTTCTAGAACAGCATCCTGGGACCTGGACAGCTAATGCTGATGCACTGAGTTGCCTCTCATTATCCACAAGCCTGGCTCCTCTACCAGCTCCTTTACCAGGTGGTTGATCGGAGATATTCATTGTGGAGTTCGGTGACAAGTGGTGTGCCTCAGGGGTCTGTTTTGGGGCCCCTGCTGTTTGTAATTTTTATAAATGATCTGGATGAGGGTATTGAGGGATGGATCAGTAAATTTGCAGATGACACTAAAGTCGGTGGAGTGGTAGATAGTGAAGAGGGGTGTTATAGTTTACAGAGTGACTTGGACAAGTTGCAGAGCTGGGCCGAGAGGTGGCAAATGGAGTTTAATGTGGAAAAGTGTGAGGTAATGCACTTTGGCAGGAACAATAAATGTGTAGAGTATAGGGCTAATGGTAGGGCTCTTAATAGTGTTGAGGAACAGAAGGATCTTGGTGTATGTGTCAATAGATCCCTGAAAGTAGGCAGTCAAGTGGATAAAGTTGTTAAGAAGGCATATGGAGTCTTAGCTTTTATTGGTAGGGGGATTGAATTTAGGAGCCGCAGCATCATGTTGCAACTGTACAAAACTCTAGTGCGGCCGCACTTGGAGTATTGTGTGCAGTTCTGGTCCCCACATTATAAGAAAGATGTGGAGGCATTGGAGAGGGTACAGAGGAGGTTTACCAGGATGTTGCCTGGTATGGAGGGCAGGTCCTATGAAGAGAGGTTGAAGGATTTGAGGTTGTTTTCGTTAGAAAGGAGGCGGCTAAGAGGGGATCTTATTGAAGCATATAAGATGATTAGAGGTTTAGATAGGGTGGACAGTGATAGCCTTTTTCCTAGGATGGAGAAAGCTAGCACGAGGGGACACAGCTTTAAATTAAGGGGTATGAGTTATAGGACGGATATCAGAGGTAGGTTCTTTACTCAAAGAGTGATTAGGGAGTGGAATGCCCTGCCTGCAGCTGTTGTAGATGCGCCAAGTTTGGTGGCGTTTAAGAGGTTAATTGATAAGTATATGGAAGAGAAGGGAATGGTTTAGTTTGGAGGGGCATTGCTTTTTATTTTGGTCGGCACAACATCGAAGGCCGAGGGGCCTGTTCTGTGCTGTAGTGTTCTATGTTCTAGGTTGCGATGACCCTGAATTTTTGGAGACTTTGCCAGTGTTAGCAAGACAGATTAAAGTTTAGACCCAAAAAGATTTAACCCTATTTAAAATAAGATACTATGATCCTACAAGGTGTATTCTAAGGGCAGCCCTCCAAAGAAATGAAACCCTAGCTCACTAAGAAAAATAAACTTAAATGTTGAGGACAGGATTATTCTTTAGGAATCCCAAATAATTTTTCCACTCCCAAAGCAACATCCAATATTAATGGAACAACATAATGGCCCTCCAGAATATCAAAATGAAAATACTGGCTACAAGTTACATCTGGTGGCCCAATCTTGATTCTGACATCACAGGTTTGGTAAAGTGATATGATCTATGCCAGGGAAATCAGAAACTCTCACCCTCAGCTTTCCTACACTCACGGGCATGGCCTGGTAAGCTATGGGTGCCTGTACACTTGGACCTTGCAAGGGTTCCATGTTTTTAATGATGATGGATGCATACCAAAAGTGTTTGCAGCTGTGCTGAATAGGCTCCATGTTTTCCCAGGCTTTGATCGAGAAATTATGAAAAAGGTTAAGTATACACAGAATACTGGAAGTTCTCGTTTCCGATAATGGTGTGGCCTTTATTCACAGTGATTCCCAGAACTTAGCACTGTCGCTAACTGCACATTATCATCCATCGTCAAATGGACTGACACAACAGGCAGTACAAAGCTTCAAAATGACAAGAAACAACAGGGAGCATCCATGGAGACCAAATTGGCATGATTTATGTTTGATTACAGGACCTCACCACAAAACAACAAATGTTACTCCAGCGAAGCTGTTAATGGGATGAAGGCTTTGTATCAGATTAAGTCTGCTATTCCCAAACGTGACAGGGAGGGTGGAGTCCCAAGAAGAAAACCAAAAAAAGAAATTATGATTCTGTAAGGATAGAAAGAACTTTCTCAATGGGCGATCATGTAGGAAACATAAGAACTAGAAGCAGAAGATTCAGGAATGTTCCCAGTTGTGTCCCTAGGATTATTTTGGAGAAAACAGGGCTAGTATCATATAAAGTCAAAGTCCAGGATAAATCCTTAACAAAGCCCTTGGACTATCTCAGAGCCAGGGAGTCCATTCACTTTTGACCATGGAGATGACAGCTGCGAATACCAGCTTTCAGCCTGAAGTTAACTCTATATTAGCTCCTCAGATTGTGAAGGAATGGACTAGGAAATGAAAGCTGAAGAAGTGAGCCTCTATGCTGAAGCAAAACCTGAAGAGGGACTTGTGACCCTTAAAAAACAAAGGGCTCCTGACCTGTTTACCCTACCTGAGCCAGCTGGAAGAGATGGGGACAGGGATGTTACGATGGCCATAAAGGCCACAGTGATCATCGATAGATTTACCTTGGGGCTTCACAGAATATGATCTCCCTTATTGAGTAAGCAGAGACTTTACAATTATGAATTGTTCAGCGGGAACTTTTAAACCATACTATACCCAGACTATTGTTGTAGGCCCTGAAGAGTTGAACTACCTCGTGGAAGCAGCCTCTCCCTTGGTGCACTATAAAGAGTATTTGGTGAGGCAAACAGTTATTTGGATGAATTAGAACAGAGTCCCAAAATCATTGTTCTCTGCTGAGCCAGAGATTAGAGTGCTGCAATTGGTCTCTTCAATCTGAGTTTAGGGTGAATAGGGAAGGGGGCAGAGGGGGAGATGGCATCAGTGGAGTTCACCAACAAGTAACATCTGCTGGGAAGTGTGTGGATGATGTAGAGAGTGTGGAATGTGTGGATATCAGGACCAGCTTCATTGTAATGCTTCCACATTCAAATAGCTTATAAGAACATAAGAAATAGGAGCAGGAGTAGGCCATCCAGCCCTTTGAGCCTTCCCCGCCATTCAATAAGATCATGGCTGATCTGTAGTGGTTCAGTACCACTTTCCCGCTTTCTCCCCGTAACCCTTAATTCCCTTGTCAATCAAAAACCTATCCACTCTTGACTTAAATTTGCGAATTCCAAAGATTCACCACCCTTTGTGTGAAGAAATTCCTCCTCAACTCTGATCTGAACCGCCCCCCCCCCACCCTACCAATCTTGAGGCTGTGCCCTCTAGTCCTGCTATCTTTGTTAAGCGGGAAGAGTCTTTCAACCTCTACCCTATCCATCCCTTTCATTATCTTATACGTCTCTATAAGATCCCCTCTCAGCCTTCTAAACTCTAAAGGGTACAAACCTAGCCTATTTAGTCTCTCCTCATAATCCAATGCCCTCATCTCTGCACTCAGCCTAGTGAACCTTCTCTGCATCCCTTCCAAGGCCAATATATCCTTCCCCGAATGTGGCGACCAAAACTGCACACAGTACTCCAGCTGCTGCCTCACCAGTACCCTATATAGCTGCAAAAGTACCTCCCTACTTTTATATTCTATCCCCTTAGCTATAAAGGCCAACATGGCATTCGCCTTCTTGATCACCTGCTGCACCTGCAGACTGTGTTTTTGCGATTCATGCACAAGGACCCCCAGGGCCCTCTGCACCGTCGCATGCTGCAGCTTTTCACCATTTAAATAGTAATCCTTCCTACCATTATTCCTACCAAAATGGATAACCTCACACTTGCTAACTTTGCCAACTTTGTTTAGTTTCCACCTGTCTGAGGTAGTGCAAAAATGCTAGTGCCTGTGGAACCAAATGGCTAACCAATGACATCAGAGCGAGAAAGCATAAAAGTAGTCACCCTGGCAGCAAATCTGCACACAGCAAGATCCCACAAAGATGAATGGAATGAATAACCAATTAATCTTTGAAGGGAAGCGCGGGGGGGGGGGGGGGGGGGGGGGGGGGTCGTCGTCGTCTTTCTGGCGATGGCAATGCTATCCAGTGAATCATTCCCTGCTTTTATTTAGTGTATCTATTCTATTATAAAGACCTGAAGCACAGAAGGTACCAGACAAGATTTTGGTTTAGCACTTCACCCTTGCACTTCCTCCCCCTCCATATTGTACACGGAATATCAGCGCAGAATCTCCACTCATCCCCTGGTGAAAAGCTTGAGCCAAAAATATATAGCCAATGTTTTATAGTCTGGACAATCTAGAAATGTTAGTAATTCAAATTTGGTTTGCACCGCAGAAAAAGGCCAGAGCAAGTTTTGGTTCAGATTGATTTATGATTCCATTTCCATTCAAAGGATGCAATTTATACTTGACCTCGGAGTGGCCTGGATTTGGACTGCATTCAATCAGCTGGAACTGTTCTCTATTCCATGCCATACATCTTCACGTTTGGCATTTTTGTCGCAGGATTGTAAAAGGTAGATATTAATATAGTGAGGGACACACAGAGAGATCTTTTCTGGGGCATTGAATTCTATAGTAAAGGAACATGTCAGCACTAATTTAGACTGAGATCTAGCCCTACAGGTAATGACAATCTGTCACATTACTTTATTTCAAGGTCAGTCTGGATAATAAGTGTAAACAGACTGTTTGGCTATGTGAAGCATCATGGTTATGTCTGATGTGGCGGTGGAAGTGGATGTCATATCAAGAGAAACTGAGGGGAATGAATCATAGCAAATTTCAACACCATCATCACTGAGATCTGCAAACTCAGCACAAGCCAGAGGTTCAAACAGAAACCCTCTTGGTCAATACAGTTTGCAAAGCCGTCACTGGCTATAGTACAGCCTTTCAACCATAGAGTTACATAATTAGTTTTCTGATCCTCCATGGCATCACACTCTCCTTGTCTCTGTGGGCTCCTCCAGCCTGACAACTCTCCAAGATCGCTTCTAATTCTGTCCTTCTGTGCATCTCTGGTTTCCTACACTCCACCACTGGTGATCATGCTTTCAGTTGCCTAGGATCCAATCTCTGAAATTTCCCTGTTAAATCTCATTCTTTAAGGCACTTCTTAAAACCTACCTCATGGGCCAAATGTTCTAATATCACCTTACACAGTTTGGTGTCAAAATCTGTCTAACTCTTCTACTGAAGTGAAGTTGGAAATTTTACTGCTTTAAAGATGCTATATTATTATACTTTCTTGTTGATGGTAAGGCATTATAGGACAACTCAGTGACAAAATGTTAATTTGGAAATTATTGAGGGTTTGTTGTAATTCTAAACAAATGAGTGAGATTTGACGTAAAGCATTATGGTGGTCAACTCTTAGCAGAAAGTGTTGTGGCAGACTTCAAGTTTGTAAATTACGTGAAGAGGACAATCATGTTTAGGAAAATAGCTGCCATTCAGCAGGCTCCATTAAGGCAGTCAAGGAGAAATTAGATTATTTTCTAGAAAGGAAAAATGTGCTGGGTTACAGGGAGAAGACGGGAGAAAGACACTAGGTAACTTCTCAGTTGGAGCGCTGATGCAGACATGATGGGCCAAATGGCTTTCACCTGCACTGTAAAAAAGCTGTAATTCCCTGTTGCTCCAAATTCCAGCACTTACTATCTAAAAAAGAGAAAGGACTTTCGTAACATCCCAAAGCATTTTATAACCAATGAAGTACTTTTGAACACTAGACACTTGTGCAATGAAAGGAGGATGGCAGCCATTTTGCATATAGCAAGGTCTAATTTTGGACCTGGGAGCAGATGGAAGGCCTATTTAGATTTTACATGACCTGACAATACAGATGAACTTCTTCCTCAGCATGGAATGTTTCAGAAAAGGAAAACAAAAGTGCCACATTGAATTGATTCAAAGCAAGCTGGTTACAGAGCCGCTGGAATGGTTTGTGTGATGAATCAGAAATTGAGTACCATGGTATCTGATTAACCTTCTCACTGGTGGAAAGCCACATGCACATTTAAACAATATGTTTCCTCAGCAACGTTAAGCAATGCTTGGGTAGATGCTGGTAACTTAATGCCATTGACTTACATGGGACAAAGACTGAAGGCAAACTATTTTATTGGTACTACAGAGTTCATTGCCCCCTGTGTGTTCCTGTCTCATTCCTTCAATAAGTCAAATACATGTTCCTCTTTTCCTACAAGCTCACTGGTCTGAACTCAAGAATCATCAGACACTCTCACACACACAGTCATTTTGTCCAGAGCTTTAAAATTACAGACTTCCTCAGCCTCACCTTCCTCTCATAATTATCAGGCTTGAAAAATCCAAGCTGAACATTCATTTTCTAATTTATGCCTTTCAATTTACTTTGGTGATTTCTGAGCCTTGGTGACACTGGTAGGCTTGGGTCTTGGTCCCTCCAGATCACATTTTGAAAGGACATTTATTACACTGCATAAAAATAGAACTTGCAACTTGACATCAGGCCATTCAGCCCAATTGGTCTGTGCAGCACAGCAGCACAGTTGTTAGTACTGCTGGCTCACAGAGACCTTGGTTCGATTCCCAGCTTGGGTCAGATTCCTGGCTTGGGTCACTGTCTGTGTGGAGTGGGCACATTCTCCCCAGGGATTTCCTCTGGTTTCCTCCCACAATCCGAGAGATGTGCTGGCTATGCTAAATTCTCTCTCAGTGTACCTGGAAACGTATGGCAACTAGGGGATTTTCACATTAATCTCAATGCAGTGTTAACGTAAGCCTACTTGTTAATAAAATAACTTTAATTGATGCTTCTGATTCACCCCAGCTAAATCCCACCCTACCTCATCGCAACCCATCTACACAGTGTTCTTTTCCTTTCTTTCTATGGTTTTGTCTTTGAACAATCCATGCTATTCATGTCAACTACTGTATGGTATCAAGTTCCACATTCTAGCCACTCTCTGGGTCAACATATTTCCTCTAAATTTATTAGTCAATTTATAGAAGACAACCTTAATACTTATGATGCCTAATTCTGGCCTCCCACACAAGCACAGGCTCTCTGTACAACTACTCAACCAAGCCCCTTCTGAATTTTCTCTGGAGCACCAGTGCTAATCAGTCTACCAACATGCCCCAGCCAATCACTAACCACCCACCACCTTTCCCCCAACTTTAGGTCATTACAGCTATTGTATAATTGTAGGATATTTCAGCCTTAGTATAACTATAAGCTATTAGAACCTACAATTGTAGGTTATCAGAGCCTTAGTATAATTGTAAGGTATTACAACTCTACTGTAACTGTAGGCAACTAGATATAGGCTTTGATCTAGCGACCACATTGGCCATGAGCACAAGTCCCATAATGGCTGCTAAATCTCACAAGATGCCAAAATTGGGATTTATACTGGCACAATTTCAGACTTGATTTTCCCTGCCCTCCTGTGATGGCGCAATCACGCCCAAGAAGAGTGTGAGCCTGAAGTGCATACAGTATAATCCCATTAGTGGGGCTTGACGCTGCTACTTCCGCTCTTAACATATCATCCCACCCAGCTGGCATGATGTCACACTGGCATGAATCACTGATAGTTTTCAAAAAGGAAAACCAGACTGGCAGTGCCAGGGAACGCTCATTGGGGAGCCCCATGCGGTGGGAGAGTACAGGAAGTGCTTCAATGCTTGTGGGTTGACGGGAGGGAAAGAGAGGTCACCTTGATGCTTGTAGAGGTTCCTCTATGTCCATGGGAGTGTTTATTTTCTGCACAGATCAGGGCACTCATTAAAGATGACACCTTGATCTCCGTGGAGCAGGCCTCAGCCCCCACCCTACCAAAGCGATGCTGCAAATCATGCCCCTGGATTCCGTGCGCACTGAGTGCCAAAAGATCTGGAGTGAAAACTTGGCTGTCCAGCTGGGGAGAGATGTACACTAGTTTTCAGTCTGAAAATAACACTGACAGATTTTGTGACAATTCCACTTGAGGTATATTTGCAATCTATCACAACATTAGTTTAACTAATTTATTCCAGCCCTAATTAACTCTAGCCTCATATTAAAAAAAAACTCCCCATTATAACTTTAGCATGAGAAACTGCCAGGATAAAGTTTCTCTTTCAACAGAAGAATGACTGTACTCCTTCGTAATTAATGATCTGCTAACAAGATCACGTTCTCAAGAGTCACACTTGTGAACGTACCTTCAGCAGTTGAACCATACAAAGTTGTATTTCTGCAATTTCATTAGCAGATTGTTAATTATAAATAAAAGCAAGTGTTACCTTCCCTTTGATTAACTGTGGGAATTCCAGCCTCTGCCTTTGGCTTGGAATAGAATGAGCTCCATAGGAAATAGATGGAGATGAAAGCAACCCATTTTTATTTTAGATCCACAGGTCACCGGGGATGTACGATGATATAGATTCATTTCTCACATTTCATACAATCATAAAATCTACAGTGCAGAAGGAGGCCATTTGGCCCATTGAGACTGCACCGACAACAATCCCACCCACGTCTTGTCCTATCTCTGTAACCCTATATATTTATCCTCCTGATTGAAGGATTATTGCAATTATACTTGCAATTGATTATACTTTTCTGATAAATCCATTACCACATTTTATATTTTAAAGAAGAAATCTGTTGTTGGACATTGTCATAGCATTTGATTTACATGAAAAAAAATTACTCTCATAGCTTCATTCACTTGAGAATTTTTGATTTCCCTCACTCAGCCGTTGGTGAAGCCTTCAGCAACCCAGATCCTAAATTCTGGAATTCCCTTTGTTAATTTCTCTGTCTTTCCATCTCTTTCTCATTCCTTAAGATTTTCCTTCACACCTACCTTTTTGATCACCTGCCCTAATGTGGCTGTGTGTCAAATTTTAGCAGATTACAATCCTGTGTAAGGCTCTGGGACATTTTACTATTTTAAAGGGACTATATAAACACAAGCTGTTGTTTTAAGGGAAATTATGAATCTAAGTGGCTTAGAAGTAATTAGTGGGCATGAGAAATAATTGAAGCATTCTGCTCAAGATAGAAGATAATGTAACCATTCCTGTGATGGCTTATAGGGTTCCTTGCATTGAATAGCTAAACCGCACTGACCAGAAAGTTCTGGCCTCAGGTATGATTTCTGGTTTGTGCTGAAGTGTAATATATGTTCTAAACAGCTCTAGGTGGGTGCAAAACATTAAGGGATCCTGATCTGAATTGCAACCATTCATTCCACTATAGGTGAGCGTGGGCTGTCGCAGTGAGTAGTAGTCCGTCGTCAAAAATGTTCATTGTACTTGCAAATTAAAAATAAACAGATATTTTTGATGCAACTGTTGATAAACATAGTGCAGTAGGTGTACATATGGTCTTTCAAAAGACATTTAATAAAATACTACCTCGCAGACTAATTCTGAAAGTAGGAATACAGAGAATTAAAGCAGTAATTTGGGTATGTAATTATTAAGAGATAGGAAGCAGAGAGTAGTGGTGGACGGTTGTTTTCCTAATCAAAGAAAATATAGTAAATAGTAATGAGAGTAGTAACAGAGTTCAGGAGGACATGGACAACTTGGAGAAATTGGGTGACACCATTTAATATGGGCAAGTGTGGTGGGATGTACTTTGGGGGAAACAGCATAATGAGGCAGTCAAATCTCAATGGCATTGACTGCCTTTGAACAAGGAATGCCCAACTTCCTCCTACCCCCATGGAAACTCACAAGTAACCTTAACAGGATTTGCTTTTTGGAATTCCTGCATGTTGAGTCCCCAACACTAGTGGGATGAGGCCCTTAAGCAGGATTAATTGGGCCAGAGCAGGAAGAGGACAGAATCCCAATCTCATCTGATTAACTGACCCCACCATTACATTTACCTCAGGGGCAGGCATCAAATTCAAACACAGAATACAAACAAAAATTGTACTAAATATTACAAAAAACTGGTTAAATCTCACTTAAAGGACTGCATACAACTTCGGGCATCACACTTTTGCAACATTGTCAAGATTTTGGAGAGGACAGAGAGAAAAGATACCAGGATTCTGCCAGGGTCAAAGGAGTTCAATTCTGTAGAGAGATTGAGAAGCTGGGATTTTTCTCCTTAATGCAGAGAAGGTTAAGAGCTATTCTAACAACGGTTCAAAATTATGAAGGGTTCTGATGGAACAAGTTTTTGAAAAATGGTTTCCCCTGGGAAGTAGGTTGGTAGCAAGACAGCAAAGATTTTAAAATAATTGCCAAAATAACTAGAGGGGACATTAGGAAAAATATCTTCATGCAGAAGGTTGTTTAAGTTGCTGTATGGAATCAAATTCCAGATAAAATTTCATAAGATAGTTGGAGATGCACTGAAGAGAATTCATTTGCAGGATTATCAGGAAAAAGATGGGACATTTGACTAACTGGACAATGCTTTCAATGAGGCAGGACTAAGTGACCGCTTTCTGTGCTAATGTTGTATTATTATTTAGTTAATTATAGGTCGCCGGAAGTATCACTGAAATACTACTTTATTTCTGTTTGATAATACAGGTAATTGTAAAACTCGTTTTACAATGAATGCAATTGTTTTACTAGTCCCCTAAGGCCTCCTTTAATACAAAAGACTGGGACAACCATTTCTTTTGTCTGTCAAATCAACAAAATGCACATATTTTACCAGAAAAGATGAAAGCTGCCGTCAAAGTGGGGAGACAATAAATATTTCCAGCACCACATTGGTACATTTTCAACATATTTGCACATGCCTCATAGTTACTCACTGGGATTATATGGATTTCTTTAAGCAACATCTGACAGAATAGTAATTAGGTGAACAGCTTGCTTGATTTGAAGAATATGAACGTTGGTTGACTGGATACCAAGACTCCAATTACTGCAGTGCCGCAGATGCAACGCTGTAGTAGCTCTTCCATACTGCAATGGACCTCTGCACATGGTGCATTTCTCACAAGTGCAGAGTTAAACTCATTATATTCTGAATTTTGAGCCAGAGTTCAATTGAAAGGTTCAGCAGGCCATGATGCGGTTTGCAAACAGCATTTGTTCAAACTGGGATTGGAGTTAAAGATGCTTACTTGTTGTTATAAAGTTTACAGTTCAATCAAACATGTAAATACCAATTTTTTCAATGATTAAAAATTTGTTGGCGCTTACAATTTGCCCTGTTTGTCAGATTAACTCCTACACTCTTCCTTTCACCAAGTTGCTGGAAATCTGATTAAAATTCTCCAGTGACAACAATGGGGCAAATGCACCATTGAACAACGATACCAACAATGGAACTCCCTAAACAATGAGTCGAAGAAATAAAAAGCAGGAAGACCAGAAAAACTGTCAGCAGATAATACACATCGGAAAGTAACCTGCAGTATTTCCTAATAAATCAGGTGCCTCATCATCAGTAAAAATTGCTGGTCAATTTATACTTTAATAATGGCATATATCATGCACATAGTGTGGTTTTTCAGCCAAATGCTAGTTTCCTGTCACCAATGCCCTTTATTATGCACCAAAGGAAAAGTCTGCACCCATGGCTTACAGTCAGGCAATTTTCACCTTGGGACTTATTACTCTGGTTGGGTAAAGTTACAGGCTTAAAAGCCCCATTTGTGGTTTCCATTGGACGAGCCTCAATCTTCTCAAAGGTAGTTCATACTCTACAAAGTCCATGATAGATCTATTCATAACCTCATGGCCTTTGTAGCTGTCATAACATCCCTCTCTCTTTAGGTCTGTGCCTCTCCCAATACCTCCACTATTGGAGATCTTTTCCATCATTTGGTGCTCAGGCAGAAGTCTATTGAAGGCAGAGCTGGGTCAATTGGTGTAAACTGGATAGGGAACCTCCCCTTTCGGAGGGAGTGAATAAAGAACAAAGAACAAAACAGCACGGGAAACTGGCCCTTCAGCCCAACGAGCCCTCACCACCACCCCAATGTTCCCATCTCTACCAGTGATCCCTGTCTATGTTTATAGATCTATGGATTAAAAACCAAATTTGAGACAATCTAGGGAGAATTTGTTTTGCCAATTAGCCTAAGAGCACATCTTTGGGATGTGGGAAGAAACCGGAGCACCCGGAGAAAACCCACGCAAGCACGGGGAGAATGCGCAAACTCCCACAGACACAGGCCCAAATCCATGTATCTGCACAGCACAGCGGTAGTCACCGAGCTGTCGCGTTGCCCATCAAATGATCCAGGTCAAGTGTACACTAACGACGTGAAGCACTAGGATACTCTCAAAAAAGCCAAGAGCAGCCCTCTCACGACCCATCACGTGTATGCCCCTTGTTAGACAACAAGGTGGACCAAAGCACCTGAAGGATAAAACTGAAGCAGGTTCCTCCTTCAGCACTGAGGCCCACTTCTTCAGCCTCTATCTGTGAGTCCACACCTTTGCTATCCGGAGGGGCCAAATGGAGTCAACTTCAAGCTGAGGGCTGGCATTGACAGTGGTTATCTCCATGGCTGGTGGCGGGGCCAGCTTGGCCCTGACCTTGAGCTGGTCGAAATGCTTCTTGAGAGTTTGGTACACCATACCGAAGGGATCCATCTGGGACTATCCTTGAAGTCTGCAACATGAATCAGATCACCCGATGAGAAAGTTCTTGCTGTCTTCGTGGAATCAAAGTTTCTTTTTTGGGTTTCCTGCTGGGACTCGCTTCCCTGCCAAATTTAGGAATACTAGGCTCAATCTGGTACAAAAGTCTTGTCCCATCAACAGTTCTACTGGAGCAAGACCTGTTGTTGTGGGCAGTGTGGTCCACGAATTAAACAAAAATTTTGCCAGTTTAGTCTCCATGGATGCCACTGGTTTTTTTCTACATACCATCTTTGAAGGTTTGAACATCTTGTTCTGCCAGTCCATTTGATGACGCTGATAAGGTGCAGTATGGACATATCGGCTGCCACTTGACAGCACAAATTCTGGAAATCACCGCCACTGAAGCTATGTCATTATTGGAAAGAAGGATTTCTAGTATTCTGTGTATGCCAAAGCTTTACTGCAATTTCTTGATCATAGCTTGAGTAGTCCATACAGTGCACCTCCAAGCACTTGCATCCACCATGATTAAAACATGAAAGGACTTGCAAAGTCCACATGTACACACATCCAGCCAGGCCACTCTTGTGGCTGTAGGGAGCCTGAGGATGAGAAATTTTGGTTTTCCTGGCACAGGTCACGTGATGTCAGTCAAAACTGGGCCACCAGACATAAATTCTGGTGAGAATCTTAACTTTCATATTCTAGGGGACCATTACGTAGTTCTGTTAATATTGGACATTGTTTTGGAACAAAACAGTTACTCAAGCATTATCCTGACCTTAACATTAAGTTCAGATTTCTTAATGAGATAGTGTTGCCCTTAGAATCCACCGTGTAAATTCATGTCCCTAACCTTGGTTTAGGTTGGGCTTTTTAGGTACAGGCTTTGATCTGTCTTGCTCACACTGGCAAAGTCTCCAGTTCATGAAAATCTTAACCAGGAGGACTTCTTCTAGATTGACCAGATGTTCCTGTTCTGAAGCCCCGTAACCAAGACGTCATCTAAGTACACTGCTAACTTGGGTAACCTTTGAAGCATGTTCTCCATAACTCTGACAACATCCTAAAGGCATATGGGTATACTTGAAGCATCCCTTGTGTGTTGATTGCCATATATTTCTGGGAGGACACAACCAGTTCATGCTGGAGATAGGAGTGGCTCATGTCAAACTTGGAGAGCATCTTGCTACCTGTTAACTTGGTGTACAGATCTTCGATCTAGGCATAGGATATCTATCAAGTTTGGAAACCCAATTTACTGCCAGTTTACTGTCCCTTCTTTTGGATGGTTAGGTCATTTGAATTAATTTGTCAGGCTTACTAATAAGCACGAGCCATTCCACAAATTGCACCGGCCTTATTATACCTAAACTTTCAAAGTTCCCTTGTTTGGTTTCCACTTTCTCCAGCATTGACTAAGGGACTGGCCTGGTTCAGAAACATGCAGGTGTAGCATTTTGGAGTCAATGTAGATCTTAGTCTTGCCTCCTTTCCCAGGCTCTCCCAAAAAAACTCTAGAATATCGACTGATAACTTCATACAGTCTCCCTTTATCTAGCCTGAAGATTTCCAACCAGATGAACCGAATCTGTTGTATTCAATCTCTTCCCATGAGGCTTGGTTTCTGCCACCAGACAACAACGAGTGGGAAATGAACTGATTGTTGTCTATTAGTTACTGGGGCGACTGTGGTACCTCTTATTTATAAAGGTTCCCACATGTAGCTGGCCAGCCTACACTTCATATCTTCCAACCTCATGAGTTCGATGCCTAACTTGAAGTGCTTATAGATTTGTTCTCTGATAATGGAGACTGCGGCTCCCATAACCACCTTCATCTTCACGTGATGGCCATTTACTAATAATTCTATTACTATTAGAATAACTTCCATGGTTATAATATGATTCAGTTGTAGTTTCCCTATCTCTGGAAGAGAAGATACCTACATGGTATCAGCCTCAGACTCCTTCCTATGCAGCATAAGTTTTGCCTGTTTCAGAAACATAATTGTGTAATAATCCATCAACTGGCAACTATACTGTTCTGGAGTATGTTCTTAAATACTCCTGGAGTCTGCACTGCCATTCCTTAACTGCCTGGTGGTGACATTAGGGCTCCCACTCAAATGGGGCCCTTTAATAATTGTTGACACAAGCATTCTCCAATGAGGTCCCTCCCCCTTGTTAGAAGATATGCTCCCTGATGTTCCTTGTAGCTCCTGAGACCTTTTCTCTGTGTTCTTAAGTGATAAAATAATTTCAAAGGCACTTTTTAAGTCCACATTGGATTCTGCCAACAGCTTCTTTTGGATGGTTAGGTCATTTATACCACATACCAATCTGTTTTTTCAACATTTCATTAAGAGGCTGTCCAAATTCACGGTGTTCAGTTAGTTTCTGCAACCTAGCCAAGAAGTGACAGGTTCCTCAGAGGTTCTCCCAGACATGTTAATGCAGTATTTCTGGAGAATTACTGATGGCTTCCAGTCGGAGCGGTTTTTTTTAGCTTTCATTAGAAAGTTTTGAGTCAGGGACATCGGGATAGAATCAATCAAAGAATCCCCACAGTGCAGAAGAAGGCCAATCAGCCCATTTCATTTGCACTGATCCTACAACCAAGTATAGTACCCAGGCCCTCTTCTCTGCCCTTTCTCCACACATTTACCATGGCCAATCCATTTAACCTATACATCTTGGGACACTAAGGGGCAATTTACCATTGCCAATCCATCTAACCTACACATCAGTAAATTGTGAGAGGAAACCAGAACACCCAGCAGAAACCCATGCAGACACAAGGAGAATTTGCAAACTCCACACAGTCACTCAAGGCCAGAATTGAACACGGGTCTCTGGCGCTGTGAGGCATCAGTGCTAACCACTGTGCCACACTTAAGTCAAATATGGTGTCATAAGACTCAAGCCTATGATACCATGATAGCTTTTTCTTACTGGAGGTTGTCCAGAGGGAAAAATGTAGGAAAAAAGATTTTTTCATTGTTGCCACGTAGTAATTCTCATCAAATGCCAGTTTCCTGTCACCAATGTCCTTCATTGTGCACCAAAGGAAAAGCCCTTTTCGCGGCTTACAGTCTGGTGGTCTTCATTTTGGGACCAACAACTCTGGTCCAGATAAACTTATAGCCTTAAAACCCTCCCAGGCTGCTTCCCATAGGGCAAGCTTCCACTCTGCTGATGATCCTCTGTAGCCTTTGTGGTCACCATAACGCACAGCCATCATTTTTCTCAGCAAATTCTAGGCCAAGGATGTTGTGACAAAATGTCATCCATCAACAAGCATTTTTAAATCAATCAATCTGGTCCTTACTACAATGGTATTTGTAGGGTATTACAGTGTGCAAAACTTTCTGCTGTGCTTCATTACAACAGTATCTCAATCACATTTCATTGGCTGTAAAGCTCTCTGGGAATTCCTTAAGTGGTGAAAGTCTATTTTTATTTATTCCGAGCTGTGTATCTTTGAAGAAAAGTCATTTTTAGACCCATAATGTTAACTTTGTTTCTCTCTGCACAGATGCTGCAGGACCTACTGAGCTTTTCCAGTGCTTTCTGTTTTTATTTCGTATTTCCAGCATTCGCAGTATTTTGTTCTTACTTCCATATTGCCTGCAATGGAAGAAGCAGCTATATCTCCCTCATGTGGCAGGACAGAATTGTGAGCACCAACTGTCTGGAACAGTGGTACATACCCAAAGCCCTGCTCCTAAATCTCACAGCCATTTAGTGAACAAAAAAGCTGCAGGAGTGAGTTTGATTCCAAATAACACATGTCACAAGCTAGCCACACAAGCAAGGAGCAAGGGCAAACCTCATCTAGTTTATCAACGTCACCTGAGCTCCCAAGAGGTCCAGCGTCCTTGAAAGCTGCTCTGCAGAGTTGTTGCTCTTTCTGAATCTATGCAGGTGGAAAGCTTGACTCTCATTTGCTTCAGTTTACCTGAAGCCTTGAGAGGACAAGGAAATTTTCAATGCAAGACTTGCAATGAATGCAGTGCTCAGCTACTGTTTTAACAGATTGGACCCATACAGATATAGGCCTTTGTTTCCCCTAACAGGGAAAATAACTGCATTCTATGAGACCAGATGTAGAGATGCCAGCGTTGGACTGGGGTAAACTCAGTAAGAATCTGGCAACACCAATTTTAAATCCAACCGATTTATTTGATAGTAAATCTGCGAGCTTTCGACTTTTCGTCTTCGTCAGGCAAATGCAGTGTTCTGCTCCAGAAAATTGGTGTTGCCAGATTCTCTATGAAACCAGACCAGGCCTCTCAGATACATTGATCTTTTACTCTTATGCTTCATGATATTGTCAGAATCCTTTCCCACTAAACATCTTAATGACTCAATCTACTTTGGTGTTTATTCTGCTCACACTGCAGTGTGGCTAGTTGATTGAGATATCGAGCAATGGCCAAGTGAGTTGCAATTAATTAAAAAATATGTGTGCAGCTCCCTGTCAGTTTGCTCCTAATTTTGATCTGCCTGGGGACATCAAAGCAGCATTATGTTTTAGCCTAGTCCTGGAATCTCAATAGCTACACCATCACATTCTGCATCTTCTACCAGGCTTCCCATAAGTTGACAGTGTTGCCTTTGGTTACTCACGTTCTCTCAACCATTCCTTATATTTGTATTCCAGTGTCAGGCTACGTTGGGGCTGGTATAAGTGAGGCTTCTCCTTGGAACAGAGAAGATTAAGAGGTAATAATGATAGAAGTCTTTAAAACCATGGCAGATTTAGGCAAATAATGATAAACTGTTTCCAAAGGCAAATGATAAGCAAATAACATAAATTTAAGGTGGATGACAAAAGAACCAGAGGCAGCAAGAGGAAAATCACTTTTACAGAACTTGTGGTTAGGGTTTGGAAAATGTTGCCTAATTGAGTGTTGGCTACAAATTCAACAGCAGCCTACAAAAGAGAATCAGTTAATTTTGTAAGGAAAAAATAGTTCAAAATGTTCAATCTCAGTAAAAATTAGCAATATTAAGATATAAAGCCAATTCAGACAAGTTTTACTGAAAGCCCTCTATTTCCACATTTTACTGCTTTTTACCCCTTTTGAGAAAATTTGAAGGGGTACAGTTTTGCAGGAATTATAGGGCAAGGCAGCGGGAAAGTGGGATAAAATGGACTGGTCTTCGAAAGAGCCTGCACAGACTCAATAGGCTGAAAGGACTCTTTCAACACTACTTTTCTATGATTCAATGATTACTACAGTGGCTATAATACAAAGGTACTTTGTTGGCGATTGACTCTCCATAAAGTGCTTTGGGGCATTCTGTGTCATAAAAAGCACCATAAGAATACATTTTTTTTTGTAGCACGACTAAATTAATGCAGAGTATTTTGTATCAGAGTAATTTGCTGAAAGTGTTAGGTGTTTTTTGCTAATTCATTTTGGCAGCTGATAAACTCTGGGGTGGTGGGGGGGCAATGCCAGTCCTGACCACTGTAAAGATGCTTCCAAGTGTTGTCTTTTTTTGTTCAATCTGATTCTATGGCTTTTGGTTTATGCTTTCATCTTTCCTTCCTTTCATGTCAGTCAATGTATTTTTTTTAACTGCCATCTTAGCTCCTGACCAGAGGATCAGGATGATGGTTTGTGACAGATTCATAGCCCCACTATTTTGTGACAGGCCAGTAGGTGGTGAATCTATGGAGTAGCCATGGTGCTGCTAAATCAAAGAGGAAGGGCATAAAATGTTCCATCTGGTGGTGTGACTGGGAACTGCCGAAGCACTTTCTTCAAGGCTGTCCAACTCCAGTGACAGTCAGCACCGGGGGAATCCAACCTTCTGCCCGAAGACTACTGGGGAGATCCCCACACTGTTAGTGAACTATCCAGATGCTATGCAGCTAGCATCTAAGTAATTTTGTTCCAAGTATCACACTTATCCCATTTGTATCCCAAAAACTGAAGCTTCATTACATACAGGCTAAAAATAAATCACAAGCATTTTAACAGCTTAAGCAATTGGTATCAATCCTTTTATTCCCAATTGCAGTGCAGCAATGTCTGGGAAAATTTGAAATAAAAATTGGGAACATGTGCTCAATACACAAACTATAGAAAACAGGGGGATGCTACTGGTTTTCCAAAATCGCGAAAGACTTGTTTGAAGATTTTGCCATGAGTTTCTCTTTGGTCATTATAATTTTTCTGTTTTGCCACATGTTTGAATTGCTTCCCAAGCTTTATTTAAACCTTAGTCTGCATATACCACCAGATGCTGTTCTGTGATTGTAGCTAACTGTTTTGTTACTTTGCAGGTAAGCTGCAGCATATAGAAAGGAAGAAAGAACTTGCATTTACATAGTGCCTCTCATCACCTCAGGACATCTGCAAAGTGCTTTGCAATCAATGAATTACTTTTGAAGTTGTAATGTAGACAATGGGATTGTGGCTACATATCAAACAACTTGCAGGGGAACAGGGAAAGATTTAGGTAAATAACGATAAACTATTTCCAAAGGCAAATGATAAGCAAATAACACAAATTTAAGGTGGATGGCAAAAGAACCAGAGGCAGCAAGAGGAAAATCACTTGGGCATAATAGTTAGCTGCGGCTCAATTGGGAACATACACACTCCTGAGTCAGAAGTTGCCGGTTTGAATGCTGCTGGGGGCCTTGAGCACAGAAACCTAATCTGACACTCTGCTGCAAGGCTGGAGGACTGTTAGACTGTCGGAGGTGCTGCCCTTCAAATAAGATTTGGGGCAGCACGGTGGCACAGTAGTTAGCACTGCTGCCTCACAGTGCCAGGATTCAATTCCCAGCTTGGATCACTGTCTGTGTGAAGTCTGCATGTCCTCCCCGTGTCTGCGTGGGTTTCCTCAGGGTGCTCGGTTTCCTCCCACACTCCAAACATGTGCGAGTGAGGTGGATTGGTCATGATAAATTGTCCATTAGTATCAGAGGGGTTACCAGGGTAAATTTATGGAGTTACAAGGATAGAGCCTGGGTGGGATTGTTGCAGGTGCAGGATAAATCACATGGACTCCTTCTACACCTTAGGGATTGTATGATTCTTGTATGATTCTCTGGTTTCCTCCCACAGTCCAAAAGGCTGGTTGGGTGCATTGGCCATGCTAAACAGATCCCAGATTGTGGAGAGCAGAGGATTTTCACAGTAACTTCATTGCAGTGTTACTGTAAGCTTGCTTGTGAGACTAATAAATAAACTCTGGTATTGTGTATGGTTGGAATGTAATGTACTGATACAGAAGGTGAGAGTTGTAGGAGTAACAAGCTGCCGCATTCATAAACCTGTCAAGCCTTATTCATTGAGAGTGAGACTCAGTCCTTATACCATTAAAATCTGACCTATTTAAAGAGTATTGCACCATAAACAAATGAAGGCAGCTCCATATCTTGAAATGAGTTTGGAATGCAGTCATAATCTGCCCCCAGCTATCCACACCTCTTGCCACCTCCCACCCTCCAATGTTGACAGCTGTACTGAGCAGCATGTTCTCTAATTGGACGTAGAAGTGAAATGTGTGATTGAACAATGTGCAAAGAGAAGAAAGAAGGGAGAGTCTTTCATTTTTTAAAGTACTGCAAACCCAAAATGAGGTGAATATCATTCTGAAATTGTATTGTTTAAATAAGGTATATCTAACATATGCTTGCAAAACGGTTAAGGCTCTAGAGATAGTTTGAGGCTCTTTGCCTGAGGCAAAAGATATATAGAATGAGAAATCAAACCTCTTAATATAATTTCTGCATTCAATGCCTCCAAAGCTAAATGTGGGAATGGAGCCAATAGAAAAAGAATCTAAAGAGGCGATGTCAGTTCAACAACATATTTGACCATTATTCTCCTTTGTTCATTCTAAGAGATCACAGCATTGCTTTCTTTTACAAATCAGTAGATAATATGGAAGACACAGAATTCTGGTTTCAATTGTGATTTTTAAATGTTTTCCATGCTGTCTTGTACTTCCTCCATAAATAACTGCACAAGGGTCATTGGGAGGGAAGTGAATGAAGTAATAGATAGGTTCCTTACTCCTCAGAGTGCACTAGCTTTTTCAGTAAAGCTTTTATTGAACCCTAACAAATGCTCTGAGATTGGCTGCACTAAGCTAAACCTTGCCATCAGAGCCATCATGCTGGTGTGTGTGTGTGTGTGTGTGTTACCCAACGTTGAGGCTTGTAAAGTTGGTGGAGGGACAAAGAAGCAAAAAGAAAATGCAGAATACAAAACACATGCCCACTCACAGGGAACAATTCTAGCACTGCAACACACATCCTTAATTTGATTTGATTTATTAATGCCACATGTATTAGTATACAGTGAAAAGTATTGTTTCTTGCGTGCTACACAGACAAAACATACAGTTCATAGAGAAGGAAACGAGACAGCGCAAAATGTACTGTTACAGTCATAGCTAGCATAAAGAGAAAGATCAACTTAATGTGAGATAGGTCCATTCAAAAGTCTGATGGCAACAGGGAAAAAACTGTTCTTGAGTCAGTTGATAAGTCACCTCAGACTTTGTATCTTTTTCCTGATGGAAGAAGGTAGAAGAGAGTATGTCCGTGGTGCATGGGGTCCTTAATTATGCTGCCTGCTTTATCGAGGCAGCAGGAAGTGTACTCAATATCAATGGATGGAAGGCTGGTTTGAGCAACAGACTGGGCTCCATTCATGACCTTTTGTAGCTTATTGAGTCTTGGACAGAGCAGGAGCCATAACAAGCTGTGATATAATCAGAAATAATGCTTTCTATGGGCATCTATAGAGGTTGGTGAGAGGTGTGGAATGCCAAATTTCCTTCGTCTCCTGAAAAAGTAGAGGTGTCGGTGAGCTTTCTTAACTATAGTGTCCACATGGAGAGACTAAGATAGGATATTGGCGATCTGGACACCTAAAAACCTGAAGCTCTTGACCATTTCTGCTTCATTCCCATTGATACAGGGCATGCATTCCATCATGTTTCCTGAAGTTGATGACTATTTCCTTCAATTTATTGATATTGAGGGAAAGATTATTTTCGTCGCACCATTTCACCAGAATCTCTATCTGTTTCTTGCACTCTGCTTCGTCATAGTTTGAAATCCAATCCACAATGGTGGTGTCACCAGCAAACTTGAAAATCGAGTTGAAGGGCAATTTGGCTATAATTCAGAGGTGTATAACGAGTATAATAAGAGACTGAGGACACAGTCCTGCAGAGCACTGGTGTTGAAGATGTGGAGGAGGTGTTGCTGCTTATTCAGGATGAAGTCCATGAGTAACTTTGAAAAGCGAATCAGACAAATAAAGGGGAAGAAATCTCAGGTTAATGGAAACAAAGCAGGGAAATATGACCAATTAGATAGCTCTTTTAAAGAGCCAACATAAGCATATTGGGCTGAATGGCCATATTATTTTACGATTCTGCAAATAAAAAGTCTCTCCAATTTCCATTCATTCTGCCTACCTCTTGTCCACTGTTATTTGCTTTTACTTATTAGACGAAAACTTTAGTAAGTTCAGAAAGGATTTTTCAGGTATCAATTTCAGACTGACGGGCTTGGAACAATAAACCGTGTGTGTCTTCATTTCTGTGATAAATGCATCCCTAGGTTACTGGCTATGATCAGTTTGTGCATTAAGCTAGATCGATCCAAAGAAAGCAAAATGAATGTGCAATGAGTCCATCTGTACATTGCTTTACCCTGGATCAAGCTCACTACCCTTTATGCACATTTACACACACAACCTGACTGGGTTGCAGCTCAAAACCTGCAGAGTAGCAGAAAACAATTTGAATGCAAAAGGGCTACATCTATATACAGGTTACTGAATCCAACATCACATTGCTCCCAACACACACCATGCACACAGAAGGTTATCCCATATTAATGTAAAATGATTACATCTGGTTACATCCTATCTTACAAAATACTGCTGCGCATTTACATACAGATAACGTTTAGTGCTGCTTGCAGTGCATCATTTAGGCATAATGAATATTAATTTATCTTTCTTTATGTACACTTTATCATCTATATATACCTAAAACACATCATTTTAATAGAAAATTAACCCTCATTAACCTAATGAATAGTAAATTTCCTTTGTAGCTTCAAGCACAGGACCATATTTTCCATCAAATGGCATTCTTAAAAATTGGTGTGAATGTGATTACACAAAATATATTAAAGAAAGACAATGAACACACTGGCCGAAATTTAGATGGCTTGGCCCTGTTAGTTAGACTTTTGCCTGAACTCTTCCGCTCAAAAATGTTTTGCCCTGTAAGTTGTTGTAAGTGCAAATTGATGATAACACAAGAGCAACAGGATTTCTAGGACCTTGGTGAACTAAGTTAATAATTATTACAATATTGAAAAGGATAGTTACTGGGTTTACCTTTCTGTGGCCAGTTTAATGGACAATTAGCGTGGAGATACAGCATATGAAAATGATTTATGAAAATCATGCATGGTTAAGCACAAGATGCCAATTTACTGAGCTAACATGGAGCAGCACAAATTGTCCAATTTGTGACAATTCACAATTTCAGAGTACTTCTTTCTCATCTCTTTAGTTTCTAGCTGATCTACAGCCTTTTTTGCACACTGATAAAGCCAGGCAAAAGGACCAGCACAAGGCACTAAGGAGAGTGAAAACAGCAGAGAAGAATATAAGGGTGTGAATATAAGGAAAGTGTTCTGAGGTATTGCTAAATTTATAGATTAAATGCCTAGGGAATTATTTCTCCTTCATTAAATCCTCAAAACCATGGCATTTCTTATCCCCCTCAATCTACCCTCCCTTGTGCCTTCTTCTCTCACTTTCATGTTCTTTACACTTCATTCTCAGCCTTCCCTTCCTTGTACTCCCAATGATTCCCTAGTTACTAATGGATCAAACTAGAGTTTAACACAGGATATCCCCATCTCATCACACAGCAATAGATCATTGGTTGTAAACCTCTGTACCAGGAAAACTGGTAGCCTATTAAAATAGCTCACTTTAGCAGTGGCACATTTAGTGTGTAGGGCATGTTGAGTTTTCTCACTGTATGGTCAGTGAAGGATCCACATTTTCAGACCACTGACCTTTACAAGATTAATTAAGATATCTGTATTGTATGTAAGTGCCTGAAAGTTTAGTGATGTATTTGCATGAGAAACTGATGCTACAAATTAGGCACCAACTCAGCACTGTAGAGTGTTCATTTCAAAGGCAATCAGTAAAGTTTAAATATTATATATTATTGGATTAAAAAGAAGTGGTTTGGGAACGCATTATAGAGAGCGAGAGAGAGAGAGAAGAGAATGATGGTGGGGGCAGTACCTTGGCTTTTATGGGATACTCCCATCCATTCTTCCTACCCCCATTCACTCAATATCTTTTTGTGGGATAGTTCCAAATTTCCGCTACTTCGGTGTGAAGAGCTGCTTCCTGACATTACCCCTATATGGTTTGGCTCAAATTTTAAGGTGACTTCAGTTTAGTCTGATCTCTCCCATCAGAGGAAATAGTTTCTCTCTGACCTTGTTTATAACCACCAGGGAAGGCACAATATCAGATATGGCATCTGCTGTAATTAATGTTTTCATTCCCCTCCACCCACCAATCCCCCCACTATCACCATTATTACATTTTGATAAAAACCTAGTGTGTACACAGCATCTGCTGCAGTACCAAGCTGCCAAAGCAACCAGCCTGGTGTTGTAGGACTGGAGCTCTTGGAGCAGACTGGTCATGCCTTTTCAGGTACGAATTCTAGCAGAAAACTCCCCCCTTAAGGCAATAGCTCTGATGTGTTTTTTTTATAAACATCACTTGCATGTGGCCTAGTGGGTAAAGACACTGGGTATAATGTCAGAGGTGCATCTTTTGAATGAGAGGTTAAAGTGAGGCTCCAGCTGCCCTCTCAGGTGGATGTTAAAGATCCTATGGCTGCATTTCGAAGAACAACAGGGGACTTATTCCTAGTAGTTATCCTTTAAGCAATATTGTTAAAAATATTTATCTGTTCATCATCATGTTGCTGCAAGCAAACTGGTTGCTGCTGTACCAGAGTGATTACACTTTAAAATTATTCATTAGCTGTAAAGAGCTTTGGGATAGCCTGAGGTCATGAAAGATGCTATATAAATGCAAATATTCCTTTTTTCTTAAAACTATAGTATGGGACTCCCCTTGATGACTCATTTAGTAAGCACAGACTCTGCTATGTTGAGTTGTTGATCTCAGTTGATGCAATTAGTCACAGTTACTCCAGAGTAACTATGGGAAGAGAAACATCCAGTCAGAGATTCCACTCTCAGGATTGAATCTTGTGCTCTCACTTTTGGTGAGCTTGAAGATGGGAAGAGCATTTTCGAGTCTTGATATGTAAAGAACAAAGGTGGGATATTCTGGCCATTTTTGCTCCTAAACCAGAATCCAGCCCAAGAAGCGCTTTCCATGGTCCACCCTTCACCCGCTATGATTCCGTGGTGGGCAGAACAGGAAAATTTGCCCCCAGGTATCACTATGAGCTGAGGTTCTACCTGTCCTGAGTGTTGAGAAGAACTGGCCATGCTGCTGTAGAATGCTGCAAGTAGTTGGACCATGCCATACCACTGTGGTCAGCATGCAATGTCCTAGAGGTGCCATGGGAAAAAGAGATGGTGGATGCTGTCAGATGGTTCGCACAACGTCACACCTCATCACCAGATTTCAAATAAGCACCAAGACCTAGCTTAGTTGATGATAAGAAAGCCCTTCTCCATCAGAATATTCCTACACACCTTACTCTCAAGGTGACTATAATGGGGAAGAGACTGTTGCCTATTTCTGTGTTGATTTAGTCCTCTCAAGATTGGGTTTCTTCAAAGGATCAGTGCCTTTCAACAGAGGACTGTGCAGAAAAAGTAAAAGGTAACTTCCATGCAAAAGAAGCGTGTGGTAAGGGTATGTGCCCACAGGTTGGAGAGGCTGCTAGTTTCTTAAACATGCTGAGAAACTTTGTTGGGGGATACAAGGGGATGATGGAAGAGAGATCACCCAGAGCATTATCAACATTGGCACAAGCATTATTCAGCATGAATATTTTATGTGCCAGGTGGGGGAACCTGAGGGGGAGAAAAATAATTGAAAAACAAGGAAGGAGTAGTAGAGCAAATAACACTTGGGCTGATCATTAATCTACCTGCAAGAAAAACCAGAGGAGATCAAAGTATAAGCAAACACTGAAGTGATCGTGTCAACTATCATGCGATAGGCTGAAGCAACTTGTAAACTGAACTTTTGCACCTCAAAAAGCTGGGCTCTGAAAGAAATTGGCACTTTGCAATTAAAATGACAATTGAAAACCTGCATTTAAGTGTGTGGCATGTCAAGGGAGGAGTTGCAGAAACTAAACGTAGTAGAATTTACCTAATTTCTAAAGGATCCACAATCCAGCTCTGTCAATCAGTTCAAAACGAACGCTGATAACCTTTGAGCAAAAGTACAACTTTTCACTGCAAGGGAAACATGACAGGTGCAGCAAGTTTCTCAACTGCTAAATTTGGCATGCCCTGGAATCTCACTGGTCACATGCCCTAGCTCCAGTAATTGTTGTTTGTCAAATACAAACATCACTGTTACACAGAGTGTAACATGAGATTAAGGGGGAGGAGATAAGAGACAGGTTGCTGGTCACAACACAGATTGCAAATCCTGAAATTTTGATTGCACAACCAAAATATTGCCTAAGATGTGCCTTGTGTGAGTATTTACTTTCTATACACTACTTCAGATTTGGACAAGACAAACCTCTGAACAGGTTTAAAAAACAGTAAGCAGTCTCACAACATCAGGTTAAAGTCCAACAGGTTTATTTGGTAGTAAACGCCTTTACTACCAAATAAACCTGTTGGACTTTAACCTGGTGTTGTGGGACTTCTTACTGTGTTTATCCCAGTCCACAAGGCATCTCCACGTCTCGTTTAAAAAAAAAACAGACTGAGCAAATTTTAGAATACAAATAGAAAATTGCATTGGAATGAAATTAGGCTTCAGGCTGAGTTTGAGACGGAACTTGTGCCAAAAGACAATGTAAGCAGCCAGCTTTAAGCTTTCGAACTGATTTTGGTTCTAAACATTTTTGTTCATGCAAAATATTAATGGAGTAAGTAAGAAGAAACAGTTTCCTCTGACAGGAAGAATCAATAGCCAGACAACACAGAGGATGGGATGAGGAGTGTTTCAATTTATTATGGTCAGGAATAGAAGCTTCACTAGGGAATTTGATAAATATTTGAAGGGCAAAAAAAATGCAGGAGCTTGGGCTTGGGGCTACTTGGATAGTTGTTTCAAAGAGCCTGCCCACAGACAATAGGCGGAATGGCCTCATATGTGTCTGGAAGTTTCTATGGTTCTATGAAAAAAGGGAAAAGTGAAATATATGCATATGTTTGTTAAGCATACATGAAGATCTCTGCATACTGGCATCAAATCTTTGGTGGTAAAGTTAAAGATATGTATAAACTTTTTAAGCATCAGTATTAAAGCTTAGAAAGTTGGTATTGCATCAGACGCAATGAAAGGGCAGCTGCCATCGAGCTTCATGAGGGGTGATCCTTGTTATTGTCTCTCACCTGATATCAAATCCTATTGTCTTACCAGTTTGACTGGAATCAGTTTGGAATGACACAAATAGTGCAGTATAACTGCACTCCTAATGTCCTGTTGACAGCTCTGGCATTCTTGGCTGCCTAAAGCAGCAAGGATGTATGAAAAGCTTGCACCTGGCACAATTCAAGCACTTGACAGCATCATGCTTGAGTGCAGGTGGCATTGTTATACTAGTTTGACTCAAATATCATTTGCATAACACAGCAACAAATCACAACCTTATAATCTCAATCATCCTGTTTGGCAACAATTCTCAGAGGACATGCCAGCGAATTACTAACAGCCACAAGTTTACACATAAAGTTCCCTCTGTGACCACAATCAGCCTCAGGATGTGCCTGTTTTCCCCACTATGGCCTTGAAGGGGCAGGTGACAATTTTAACATTGTTCCAAATTAGCAGCAGCTTTCAGCAGTTTGTTTACATCTATTCACAAAGGGCTATCAAGTAGAAATATATTGTAAATATAACCTATAATTGTAAGCGTACTGAAGCACATAAAAGTGTTCTCTATTGGAGGGAATTGAACTGTTTTCTATTGTACTTTTACAAGCTTTATCAATAAGATATTTTTAAAAATTCAAAATACAAACACTCCTTTCTTTTCTATGTACTAAATTGTGTGCAGCGCAATATAATTTTCTCCTTCTAAAAGATACCTGACTTTCTACAAATTTTGGCAAAAAGGACTATGACTAATGGGAGCCAGGGTTGCTTGCAATTATTTGAAAAGAATTGTTTTTAAAATAAGATCGGAAGTCTATTTAAAGAATATTTAAAATTGAATCCAAAAATTCCCTTGCTCCTTATACTTTGAGCTTTTTTTCATCCAATCCTGAGCATTTTAAGAAAGCTGTTCGAAAGTATCTGGTTGCCGTACTTTTCCACTAAGTGCACATGAGAGTATTGCTGTGTTCATGTTTGGCTGATATGGCAGGAGAGGAAACTGGGTAGGGAACAAAAGAAATCCTGTCTCTTTTTGGGATTGCAAGTTATCTGGGCTGGTAAGTGGCACCTCGACACCATGGCTCCATATGCAGAATGAATGAGAACAGACAAAAACACTGGGCAATTATATTCATCAGTGGCCCAGATAAGATGTTTAAGCATTTCTTTGCTGTTGGAAGCATTCGGATGATAAGAGATAAGGAATACTCTGAACAACAATTTTCTCTTGAGATTCTGTAGGGCAAACTACTCAATCATTAACTAATGGGGAAAGAAATTGGGGAGGAAAATAGTCAATTTCAGTGGTTAAGCTTCAATCACACATACAATTCAATTATCAGTGTTACAGATGAAACACAGAATACAGTTGGGCACTTGTTTGGAAATAGCAGTTAAGAGGTAGTGGAGGGAGAGGTCAGTGGCCATTGTGCCAAAGATTAACTGCAATGCATGTAATTTTTTTTCATAACTTGGTGCCCAACTAAGCTTGCAGTATTACTGAGCAACTACTTAAAATACTCAAACTAACTGACAGCAGTTGTAGTATTGCAGAGCAAAATCCTTGGTCAGCATCTTGTTTTAGCCACAGTATTTCCAAGGCTTGCTCTGCGAACACTTGTGTATCAAGCAAGAAGCCATGAGCAGATTATAAATACTCCCTCTGCTCACTGCCTGCACTGCATTCTGTGCATGCCTGCGTTCTGCTGGTGCCTATCAACTGCCTTATGATGAAGTCCCAGCATTCTGAATGCCATGTGTAGACCTGGCAAAGAAAAGACCCAATTTCTGCCCTGCCTTGTCTTCTTTTTATATCATTAAAGTTGTGAAGAGGTGCTCACAAGCCGTAATAGGCAGGAAGATAAAGGCTCAAGTTAAAAAGAGGGAAAAGAAAATCAGATTAAGATATAAGTAAAGCAAGAGATTCCTCAAACAACAAAAACAGAAAACGCTAGGTCTTCCAGTTCTATTGTATATTTTAGTAAAACAATAGCTCTTTTTTTCTGCAGAATTTTACTCTAAGGACCATATTGTTTATCTAAGAAGCCACTAAGTTTGAGAAGTAGGGATTTTGAGTTATTAATATAACTGGATATCACACAGCCACATTGTTGATCAAAATCTTCTCTAAGCAACACATAGCAACACAGTATTTTCTATGCTGTAGCTGCGATATTTTTAACATCCTACAGACAGCTCAAAACTCAGTCCTAAGTCCAGCACTAGTTATGACAGGTGGCTGTCGACAGTTGAATTAGAGAACTGTATTTCAGTTCTTGGTAAGTAGATACTCATCCTAATTCATATCTTTAAGGCACACGTTAAGAAACCAAAGCTCTGTTTACACAACAGCAGCATGTACCAATTTGCTCCAGATTTATGGCCATATTGAATTAACGCATTCCTTGCAATCGGACGTAGTGAGGGCTTCTCATAGATCTATCATAAGATGCTACAGCACATGCCATGAAGGCCTTGTGCCAACACTGGTCCATATGATAATGGTAATAGCAGGCTTTCAGAGAGGGGCAGAAGAGACAGCTGGAGGATCAGTCATTTAAATTAGATGATTACTGAAGAGTATGAGAGAGTTAGCAAATAAATACGATAGTATAAAATGGTGTGAAAAACATTGCAAATCTGATACTCTATTTTTTATGGTGCTGGAGCTCTCTATTTGGTAACATCAACAGTTATAAGGTGGGATTCACCAAAGAAAATTGACTGAATTCATGTAAAAACTGGAGTAAATCCTGTTGTTTTTTTTCTGTGGTATTTTCAAAATGAATCTCCCACAGTCTGTACATTGCAGAGCGCAGTGGCATGAATCTCATTAAAAAGCCATGGCAGGGCCGATTCCTGCCAGAGAGCCTAGCAGCATAGCACTGACCAAGCCAGTCTGCATGCCGATCTGCAATAGGGAAGACTGGTGCATGCGTAGCAGCCCACACTGCTAGCTTCCCGATCGCTGGCCAGCTCGATTGCTCCAGCCAACCTTGAACGTCCCTTCCTCCCCACCACCCGGCCCACCTTAATCTCTGCCTATTTCTGGCATGGAGCTGACCACACTGGAAATACAGCAGCCGGAGACGCGTGGAGGATATGGCGCCCAGTGGGAAGCCTGCAACACAGTCTCCACTGAAGTTTCCTAGCTTGCTGCACTGTGTTAGTAGAATCTCCCCCATTGTTTTGAGAAGGGATTCAAAACAATGAATGCATTAGTATTCAATATGTGTACAATGTCTTCTGGATGGCAAAATATGCCCATATTTTGAATTTGCTTCATTACTGAACAACTCAGAAGTAAACTGCAATTCTTAAAGTATATTGGTACCAACTGTTATCATGAGTGAATGAAGAGCATTTCAGATTATCCTCAGACTTCCACAATAGACTATCAGAACACAAAAGAATGGTAAAATATTCAAATAGAATGTAGCTCTTTCATCTCTCGGACTCTGTTTTGAATACAATCTCAACTAATGGGATGAAAGTTTTCTTTTGATGGGTATTAAAATTCCCAAATGAAATCTACTTGGGAAGTTCAATTCAGCTATGAGGAGTCTCAGGAAGAGAGTACCAAAACGTTCACTAATTGGCACTCTTGTTCAGCCTGTCTTCCAACAATGACCAGCAAGCAGACGATATTGGACTGGTGAGGTAAGGGATGTCATTCAGAGGCTGGAAAACTAATTGAAAATTCAACAACAGCAATTTGAAATCCCATGATTAAAAGGAGTTTTAGCACACACTGGAGAGAACTTTACTCTCTCCAGTGTGTAGCCTGGCCTTAGAGGCTCATCACTGACAAATTGTTCCATTTCCCAATACTGACATCTCTCACCTTCATCCACAAAAAAAATTTACCCAATAAAAGGATTATTCAACTTTTTTACAAGTATGATGGCAATGCCATTATCCACTAGAGGATAATAATACCTGTCAGACCACACTTGGAGTACTGTGTGCAGTTCTGGTCGCTTCACTATAGGAAGGACGTGAAAGCTATTGAAAGGGTGCAGAGGAGATTTACAAGGATGTTGCCTGGATTGGGAGGCATGCCTTATGAAGACAGGTTGAGGGAGCTGGGACTGTTCTCCCTGGAGAGACGAAGGTTGAGAGGCGACCTGATAGTGGTTTACAAGATGTTGAGAGGAATAGATAGGGTGGACTCTCAGAGACTATTTCCCAGGGCTGAAATGGTCGCGACGAGAGGGCACAGATTTAAGGTGCAGGGAAGCAAGTACAGAGGGGATGCTAGGGGAAAGTTTTTCACTCAGAGGGTGGTGAGTGAATGGAATCGGCTGCCGTCGGTGGTGGTCGAGGCGAACTCGCTGGGGTCTTTTAAAAGACTTCTGGATGAGTATATGGGATCCAATGGGATTGGGGGTTATAGATAGGTCTATGGCTGGGTAGGTTTTGATGTGTTCGGCACAACTTGTGGGCCGAAGGGCCTGTTTGTGCTGTAGTGTTCTATGTTCTATGTTCTATGAAAATAGAAGTTCACTGTTTTTGATTCAAAGTGTTAATTTTAAGAATATGCAATTTTATCATGTGACTCTACTTGTTTATGCATGTTTAACAATATCAATAATACAACAAAGAGGTCATTGTTCTAACATTTATAGCACAGGCTAGGACAGCTGACTCACAACTAAGTGACAGACCAGTCTTGACGTGCTATAAGTATATGATAATTTTTAAAGCTATATCTCATGCTTTGATCTGTTCTTGATCTCTTTCATAGCATAATCATGTTGGATCACCATTCAATCGAACAACTGCCTCATCTACTCAGATAGCAAAATGTGAGTTATCTAAGTAGGCCAAAAGAGCTGTGACTCCACATTTTAGGATATTAGATGTGATTAGATCTAAGTTTATAAGATAATGAATGAATATTTTGTGCTTGAGTTGACAGCTTGTTTCAACTAAATACTTTGGGGTGGACCCAAGGTCATCATTTTAAGTTGCATGTGGATTTTATAAGGTATTTCTTTCCCCAGAGAATAACGGACCAGTGGAAAAGGCTACTGACTGTGAAGTGGACAGATTACACAGAATAGATTCATAGTCCCTTCATCTGAAATGCTTGGTAATTGATTTGAGGTGTTTAAAATCGTAAGAGGATTTGATAAATCATGTAGAGACAATTCATTTCCTCTGAAGGGGGAATCCAGAACAGAGGAATATTCCCTAAAAATTAAACTTTGGCAGTTTGGAGGTGCTCTCAAATGGCATTGCTTCACAGAAACAACAGTGAAAACTGAAACCTTCTCTTGCAAAAAGCTGCTGAAGGTCAGTTGAAAATTTCTAAACTAACAATAATAGATTTTCATTAAGGCAAGGGTATTAAGTGATCTAGAATCTAGACAGGTGAACAGAGTCAAAGTACAGATCAGCCAGGGTCTAACTGAATGGTAGAACAGACTTGAGGGATTGAATGGCCTCCTCTTGTTTCTATGTTCTTAAGAAGCACAGCCACATAGTGAGGCACCAAAGGACACATAATACCATAAGACCGTGACCTAAAAGAATTGTTGCCTTTATGTGAAAAGAAGAGGTTGGCAAAATAAAATTTTTCTTCTTAGGCAGTTGCTTGGGATCAAGATGACTTGCTTCCACTCTGGTTCAATGGGTTCTAAAATGCTGATAGGTCCAATGCATGATTTATGGACTCACATGGGGCATGTGGAATCCGAACTGTTGTTTGTTCCCTCAAATGCCTTGGTTTCAATCTCTGCACATTCCAGGTGCAATCTTACCTGCCAGTCATGCCATGCTCCCATTACAAAAAGGTTGGAGAATCTGGCGGCCAGCCAAATCTCCATTCACTGCAGCAGGATGAGAAAATCCAGCTGGTATGAACAGTGATAAGATTCCAACCAAAGACTTTCGGTTTAGTGCCTTGCCGAGTTAGCATTCTCTATTTTAGTCAGTCACAAACCAATCTCCCATGAGTCAATGGGTTTATTTGACCTCTTTCAAAATGCTTGGAAAACATTCCTGAAGCATTTCTGCAGCTATTGCGGAGGTCTCCTATCATGACTGAGTGCTGAGTAGAACAGTTTTTCAGAAGTCCAGTATCAGACATATATCAAATGTCTTGCCCAGGGGAGTTGGTTTTCAGTGCTGAGTGCCTTGATACTGAGCAAGCTGATTTGGAAAAGGGTACCACTGTCTTTTTTGCCACTGGATTTGGAGGATCTTGCAAAAGTACCACTGCTTGGAGATGCCTGCTTTAGGTTATTGAAGTCTCCAAAGTTTAGAGGAATGTGGGAATCTTTTCTAATCAGCAAACAATTACCTCAGTTTTGGGTTTGAGACCCTAGTTCTTAAATACTCTTTTCCTCAGTTGGGTGAAGACCAAGCTGCCACACTGGGAGAAAGAGAAATTTCATCATCTGTGTCTGCACCATCAAGAGGAGGTTCCCATGATACAGAAAATGGTTCACATTTTTAGGATCTCACCATTGATCTTAATCAATGCGGGAAAATGTTGTGGGAGCTGGCTGGAAGAGGACCTTAGTTCTCCGGATGTTTTGTCAAAGGCCAATTATTTCAAATGCTTCAGAAAAGGAATTGATAATGATGTGAAGCTCAATTTTTGAGCAAGCACTCACAACATTGTATTTTAATTGCAATATTACTCAAAAAAAATACATAAATTGTATGACATTTTCAATCATCTTCCTTACTTCAGTTGTATAATCCAAAAAAAATTCCAATGATAGCTCATGTAGTGCTTAGTGTCCAAATGTGCCTTGTGCAGTGTTTCATATGACACAAAGAAGACACAATCCATATTCACTTGCCCATTTGCATGGTTTGCTAAAGAGTCATGGCTTTCAGTACATGGGGCCTAGGAGAAGAGGATGCTGGCAAAGTGGTCCTCCTGAGTTGGCGGGAAGAGAGGCAAAAGCGAAGTTGGCAACTTTCCTACCTCTGATCATCATCCTATGATTTCCAGGAGAAGCTGTTAGATTGTTACATGCATGAGAAACAATGTACTAGATGACTGAAGATGTTTGTAACTGGGAAGTATTTGTGAAAGGAGGACACCTATATAGAAGGGACCGGGAACACTTAAATGGGAAAGGTGTGAATATCTTAGCTGGAAGGTTAGCTGGAGTGTTTCGGCAGCGTTTAAACTAATATGGAAGGGGGAGGGGATGAGACCGATAGCTCAGTAGGCAGCGAGATGGGAGATAGAGCAAGCTTGGATGAGAGGAAATATACCAGGGAGAAGGAGGTTCTGAGTGGGCTTGGAGGTCTGAAGTGCGTCTATTTCAATGCGAGGAGATAACAGGAAAAACGGATGAACTTAGGGCCTTAATGTTTATGAGGAACTTGGATGTGGTTGCAGTGACGGAGACGTGGTTAAAGGAAGGGGAGCAGTGGCACCTGAATATTCCTGGGTATAAGTGTTTCAGGCGTGATAGAGAAGGGTCCAGAAGAGATGGGGAAGTGGCATTGTTAGTTAGAGAGAGCATCAGAGCGGTGCAGAGGGAAGACAATACAAAGGAGTTAGGAGTGGAGTCGCTGTGGGTGGAATTGGGGAATAGGAAGGGAACAATTACTGTGCTAGGGGTGTATTATAGGCCACCCAACAGCCTGCGGGTAGTTGAAGAAGGCATACGTAAAGACATTTTGGATAGGTGCAGAAAGAACAGAGTCGTTATAGTGAGAGATTTTAATCTCTCTAGGGTGGATTGGAAGGTACCTAGAGCTGGGGGATCAGACAGGGAGGAATTTGTAAAATGTGTACTGGAACGATCATTGGAGCAGTATGTGGCTAGCCCGACTAGAGAGGGGGCTATATTGGATTTAGTTCTGAGTAATGAGCCAGGGCAGGTGGTTGATGTTGTAGCAGGGAAACATGTGACCAACAGTGACCACAATTCTGTCTACTTTAGGATACAGATGGAAAAGGATGCTTGTTGCCCTAGGGGAGGGTGCTGAATTGGGGGAAGGTAACTACAGTCACATTAGGCAGGAACTTATGGAAACTGATTGGGAACGGTTGTTCGAGGGTAAGTCCACGCTAGGCATGTGAGATTCTTTCAAGGGAAGACTGAAAATGTTGCAAGATAGATATGTGCCAGCTAAGAGGAAAATGGGAAAGGTAGGATTAGAGAGCCATGGATTACTAGGGATATTGATGACTTGGTTAGGGAGAAAAGAGAAATGTATGTTAGGACAAAGCAGCTGGGAACGGAGAGAGTGTTGGAGGAATATAGAGAGAGTAGGAAGGAGCTCAAACGGGGAGCTGGAAGGGCAAAAAGGGGGCATGAAATGGTTTTGGCGGATAGGATTAAGGAAAATCCAAAGGCTTTTTACTCCTATGTTAGGAATAAAAGGGTGGTTAGAGGAAAAATCGTACCTTTTAGGGACAAAGGAGGGGAACTATGCTTAGAGCCCGAGGGAATGGCAGAGATCCTGAATGAATACTTTGCGTCGGTATTAACGAAGGAGAGGGGCTGGTTGACTGGTCCTGTCTCTGAGGGAGCAGTTGAGGGAAATATCCACACTGAGGGAGGAAGTGTTAGAGCTTCTAGGTAGCATTAAAACTGATAAATCTCCGGGGCCTGATGGCATTTATCCCAGGCTGCTTAGAGACGTGCGAGGTGAAATTGCTGGGCCTCTGACGCAAATCTTTGTCTCTTCTTTGGACACAGGTGAAGTCCCAGAAGACTGGAGAATAGCTAATGTTGTACCATTGTTTGAAAAGAGTAGTAGGGATAACCCTGGAAGTTATAGGCCGGTGAGTTTGACGTCAGTGGTAGGGAAGCTGTAGGAGTGGATTCTTAGAGATAGGATGTATAGGGACTTAGAGCGTTGCGATCTGATTAGGGATACGCAGCATGGATTTGTTAAGGGGAAGTCATGCCTTACAAATCTGGTAGAATTTTTTGAGGAGGTGACGAAAACGTTTGACGAAGGGTGAGCCGTTGATATCGTCTATATGGATTTCAGTCAGGCGTTTGACAAAGTCCCTTATGGGAGAATAGTTGAAAAGGTCAAGGCTAATGGAATACAAGGACAGATAGCTAGATGAATAAGTAACTGGCTTGGTAATAGGAGACAGAGAGTAATAGTGGAAGGGTGTTTTTCCAGCTGGAGGTCGGTAACTAGTGGTGTGCCGCAAGGCTCAGTACTGGGACCTCTTCTATTTGTAATATATATATAAATGACTTGGAAGAGGGAGTAAGTGGAGTGATCAGCAAGTTTTCAGATGATACAAAGATGGCTGGACTTGCGGATAGTGAGGAGCATTGTCAGGCAATGCAGCAGGACATAGATAGACTGGTAGCTTGACGCTAGATGGCAGATGGAATTCAATCCTGATAAATGCGAGGTGATGCATTTCGGGAGAAAGAATGTAGGGAGGAGGTATATGATAAAGGGTAGACCTATTAAGAGTATAGAAACGCAGAGGGATCTGGGGGTGCAGGTCCACAAGTCTCTGAAGGTGGCACAGCAGGTGGAGAAGGTTGTGAAGAAAGCACATGGTATGCTAGCCTTTATAGGAAGGGGTATAGAGTACAAGAGCTGGCCTTTAATGTTGCAGTTGTATAAAATGTTGGTTAGACCTCATTTGGAATACTGCATCCAGTTCTGTTTGCCTTACTACTGGAAGGATGTGGAGACTCTGGAGAGAGTGCAGAGGAGATTTACCAGGATGCTGCCTGGTAAATCGAGATTGGGAATTGGGAATGTTTTCCTTAGAAAGACGTAGACTTAGAGGAGATCTAATAGAGGTGTACAAGATTATGAGGGGTATAGACAGAGTAAAAACAGGATTAAGCTTTTTCCTAGGATGGACTCAAAAACCACGAGGGCTTAGGACAAGGGGGGTAAGGTATAATTTGGATGCTAGAGGAGTTTTTTCACACAGAGGGTGGTGAGGGTATGGAATGTGTTGCCAATAAATTGGTGGAAGCAGGTACTCTGGAGTTATTTAACAGATACTTAGATGGGCACATGAACAGAATGGGAATGGAGGGGTATAGAAAACTAATTTAAAATAGGGATCATGAGCCTTGGGAGTTCACTGGCAAGTGTGTAAATAGTCAATGATATTGATGTATTTATTTTATCCTACAGGTACTTTGGTCCACCTTGTTGTCTATCAAGGGGCATACATGTGATGGGTCATGAGAGGGCTGCTCTTGGATTTTTTTTCGAGAGTATTCTAGTGCTTCACGTTGTTAGTGTACGCTTGACCTGGGCCATTTAATGGGCAACACGACAGCTCAGTGACTATTGCTGTGCTGTACAGATACATGGATTTGGGCCTGTGTCTGTGGGAGTTTGCGCATTCTCCCCGTGCTTGCGTGGGTTTTTTCTGGGTGCTCCGGTTTCCTCCCACATCCCAAAGATGTGCTCTTAGGCTGATTGGCAGAATAAATTCTCCCTAAATTGTCTCAAATTTGGTTTCAATGCACAGATCTATAAATATAGACAGGGATCACAGATAGAAGTGGGAACATTGAGGTGGCGGCGCTGGCTCGTTGGACCGAAGAGCCTGTTTCTCATGCTGTTTTGTTCTTTGTTCTTTATTTGAGAAACTACTCCAGTCACTCCCCTAAAGAGGAAATTGTGCTGTACTGTAATTTCACTGAACTAGTAATCCACTGGACTGAGCTAATACCCTGGGACATGTGTTCAAATTCCACCAAGGCAACAGGTCACATTCAAATTCAGATAATAAATCTGGAACAGAAAAACTAGTCTCTCAATAATTGTGACCATAAAACTATCACTGATTGTTGTTAAAAACCCATCTGGTTCATTAATGCCCTTTAGGGGAGGAGATTTGTAATCCTTATCCAATCTAGTCAACATGTAATTCCAGACCTACATTTCAGAGTGCAGTTAAGTATGTTGACACTTAACTGCCCTCTGAAATGGCCCAGCAAGCCATTCAATTCAAGGGTAATTATGGCAGGACAACAAATGGTAGCCTTGCCAACAATGCTTACATTGCATAAAATAATAAAGAATAAGAATAGACTCCTTCAAGCAAAGAAGGTAGGGGAGAAAATTAAAAACAAATCGAGATTAAGGAACCCCTTGCATAATTAAATATCAATCTTCATTTGCAGGCAAAAATGAAATGATGCACTTAAAATAAAGCTTGTATTTCAAGCAAGGAAAGAATACTAACAAAAATGATTCAAAACTTAATGCTAATTCACATTTAAATAGTAAGGTTACTGTGTAAGAAGTCCAGATCAAAAGAAAATATTTCCCATCAAGAGCCCATGTACCCATTGTGCATTTCAAACCTCCCCACCCCACCAACACATGGGGATCTCTACTTTATGGAATAGTCAAATCTTTTCTCACCTCTGAAATAATAATTAAGCCAATTGAATCTTTATCCCTGTCAATGCTCCTTTTCAAAAGACATCAATCCAACTCCCTTTAGAAAGGAGCAATCACTTATTTGTGAACAAAATAATTCATCTTCTTTTCAAACAACTTTTCCATCCTACAAATGGAGGAGCAAATTGTTTGAAATGCCCATGATGAACTTGCAAAAGAAGTATTGTCCATCTCACACATTATGCAGGCCACAGTCTCATATTTCCACAAACATGCCACAACTTTCTCAATTTCCCTGATCACAATCATTCTCTTGGCATGTAGTCAGAAGTGTAAAGATTATCTCTGAGTACATGTAATCCTTTGGAACAATTTTTTCAAAGTTACGGACAATACTCCTGTTGCACTGTAAGCATCACATTCATGGATTTGAATGAGCTTCTTTCACTCTAACCAACTATTTAAAACTTACTAATATCAAACAGGTTGATTTGAGCCCTCACTGCAATTCAGGTGTTATTAGTGGCAGATTTCTTTTGTAATGCTGGGTATGAAGCAACAACTAGATTTTTACATCGAGGTGGTCAAGCCAGTTTATTACATCAGGAGTGGTGTTTGTTTTGCAATAATATTTCCTTTATATTTATGAGTTAGGCATTGAGTTGTTATGTATTCAATGGTTTGTTCTGAGTGACTGCAGTCATATACAAGAAATCTTCCAATTTCCAATATGCATCTGGTTTCCACATCTGCCATGGTTTGTACAGATGATAGGGACGCCTATGGGCTTCATGGAAGGTTGAAACCAGAGATCAGCTGCGGGGTCTTTTGTGAAGTGTTTGTAGCTTCTTGCAAAGATCATTCATTTTCTGAGCTTCTTCAGGATTGAAATCACATTGCCTGAGGTTGTGTGCATGTGTCTAAAAGTGTTTATGCGAGTTCAAATGGAGGAGAGGGATGTTGGTGAGGTCCTGATGGATGGATAGGCGTGTGTTTTTCTCAATATGCCGCGCTTCACAGAGGGTTGCTGCATCGTAGTGGATCGATTGGGATGAAAGGGGGAACAGTGTTTGTTAGTACAGGTTGCCATTGCCATGGTGTTGGGTTGACTTTAAATGCCAGTGTTGCATTTAGACAATCCATGGTCAATCTGGCGGGGGAGGGGATGTGTGTTTGTGTGCGTGTGTGTGTGTGGTGGTGGTGAGAGGGCGACAGGGCGAAGGGGCTACTGAACATAACTGAATATCAAATGGAAGATGTTGTCGACTTAGTGCGAAAGGAAGCTGAGACACTGGGAAATACCAATGCATCCAGTTCAAATAAGGTCAAACCGAGAATTGCACAGGCCTGGAGAACATAAAGAGAAACTTCAAAAGCATATCGGCCAACCTCATCATGACGGGAATGAATGAAGGACTGGTAGTTAATAACCTCTTAAATGTTATAGCTCTCACACTGGGTTTTTACAGCAATTTTGGGAAACAAGGCTGAAACAGATAACCTGACGGAAGGACGTGGAGACTCTGGAGACAGTGCAGAGGAGGTTTATCAGGATGCTGCCTGGTGTGGAAGGTCTGAGTTACAAGAAAATGTTAGGCAAATTGGGACTGTTTTCCTTAGAAAGACGTAGACTTAGAGGAGATCTAACAGAGGTGTACAAGATTATGAAGGGTATTGACAGAGTAAACAAGGTTAAGCTTTTTCCTAGGATGGACTCCAATAGCATGAGGGGTCACGGGCTTAGGGTGAGGAGGGTAAGGTATAATCTGGATGCTAGAGGGAGTTTTTTCACACAGAGGGTAGTGGGGGTATGGAATGCGCTGCCAAGTAAAGTGGTGGAGGCAGGTACTCTGGAGTTATTTAAGAAATACTTAGATGGGCACATGAACAGAATGGGAATGGAGGGGTATAGAAAACTGATTTAAAATAGGGATCATGAGCCTTGGGAGTCCCTGGGAAGTGTGTAAATAGATGATGATATTGATATACTTGTTTTTATCCTACAGGTGCTTTGGTCCACCTTGTTGTCTAACGAGGGGCATACACGCGATGGGTCGTGAGAGGGCTGCTCTTGGATTTTTTTCGAGAGTATCCTAGTGCTTCACGTCGTTAGTGTACGCTTGACCTGGACCATTTGATGGGCAACACGACAGCTCAGTGACTATCGCTGTGCTGTGCAGATACATGGATTTGGGCCTGTGTCTGTGGGAGTTTGCGCATTCTCCCCGTGCTTGCGTGGGTTTTCTCCGGGTGCTCCGGTTTCCTCCCACATCCCAAAGATGTGCTCTTAGGCTAATTGGCAAAACAAATTCTCCCTAAATTGTCTCAAATTTGGTTTTTAATCCATAGATCTATAAACATGGACAGGGATCGCAGGTAGAGGTGGGAACATCAGGGTGGCAGCGCGGGCCGAAGGGCCTGTTTCCCGTGCTGTTTTGTTCTTTGTTCTGACAACAATATTTCAGGAATCTAGCTCATGATGGACCAGCTCCTGAGGATGTGTTTTTAACAAGCCCATGAAGTATTTTACCTAATGGTGCTGTTAAATTAAAGAAAACACATTCACTAAATTGTTTTCAAACTTCAGTAGCTGCTATCTGATTGTCTATAAAACTGTACAGAATTTTTCTTGAAATATGTCCATAGAGGACATTTATTATGGTGATAACAAAAGTGCAAGATAGAATCATTGAATGAATGCGCAACTTCCTATTATTTTTTGCGGGGCCTACCAAACAGTTTTACTCTCCAGCTCTTTTGATGTAAGCTTAAGTCAAGCACTCATCATAGTTAGCTGACAATTATTTTGGTAGATGTTTATTCTGCTGTGCATTTTTCCAAGTGTAGGTCCAGGAAAAGTCAAGAGCGGGAGAAATAAAAGGACAATGTCAGAGTTGCAGCAGAGGAATTTGTTTCACCTTATGAAGCCAGAGGACTGGAGAATTGCTGCTTTTATGTTTGGGTAAAGGGATGACTAAAACAGAATGATGTGGAGATGCCAGCATTGGACTGGGGTAAACACAGTAAGAAGTCTCACAACACGAGATTAAAATCCAACAGGTTATTTGGTAGCACAAGCCACTAGCTTTTGGAGCGCTGCTCCTTCATCAGGTAAGTAGGAGTTCTGTTCACAAACGGCATATAAAGACACAAGCTCAATTTACAAAATAATGGTTCAAATGTGAATCTTTACAGGTAATGAAGTCTTAAAGGTACAAACAATGTGAGTGGAGAGAAGGTTAAGCACAGGTTAAGAGATGTGTATTGCCTCCAGCCAAGACAGTTACTGAGATTTTGCAAGCCTAGGCAAGTCATGGCAGTTACAGATAGTGTGACATGAACCCAAGATCCCGGTTAAGGCCATTCTCATGTGTGCGGAACTTGGCTATCAGTCTTTGCTCACCAACTCGTTGGGGAATACTTCCTGAAGATCAGAAGCCGAAAGCCCATGACCGCTGAAGTGTTCCCCAACAGGAAGAGAACACTCTTGCCTGGTGATTGTCGAGCCGTGTTCATTCATCCGTTGTCATAGCATCTGCATGGTCTCCCCAATGTACCATGTCTCGGGACATCCTTTCCTGCAGCGTATCTGGTCGACAACATTGGCTGAGGTGCAAGTGTATGTACCGTATACTTGGTGGATGGTGTTCTCACATAAGATGATGGTATCCGTGTCAATGATTCACAAGAAGTGGTGGTGTGGGAATATCCTTGGCGAGATGTTCGTCTTCATCAATGACATGTTGAAGGCTCTGGAGGAGATGTCGTAGTTTCTCCACTCCGGGGAAGTACTGGATGATGAAGGATACTGTGTCCACCATGTCCCGTGTTTGTCTTCTGAGGAGGTCGGTGTGATTTTTCACTGTGGCACATCAGAACTGTCGACTGATGAGTCAAACGCCATATCCTGTTCTTATGAGGGCATCTTTCAGTGTCTGGAGGTGTCTGTTGCAATCCTCCTCATCTGAGCAGATTTACATATACGGAGGGCTTGTCTGTAGAGGATGGCTTCTTTAATGTATTTGGAGTGGAAGCTGGAGAAGTGGAGCATCGTGAAGTTACCCGTGGGCTTGCGGTACAGTGAAATGCAGTAAAACACTTCAGAGAAGTACAGAGAACTGAGCAGCACCTATTCCCACACATTCAGTTAATTCAGACATTCAACGCAATATGGAGCATATACTTTCAACATCTCCCCAAAATAAGAGATCAGTCTGCCTGCCCAAAGCCAGCATTAGAAGGCCAGGACAGATTTTGGGTTCTTGCCTCAGCAGCGTTGTTAGTGTATCAACTTGCATTTCTACAGAACACTTAACACAGTGAAATGTCACAAAAGCATTATCAGATTTGACACGAAGTTACAAAGGAATGCCTGTTCAAAGAGGTAGGTTTTATAGAGTTGCTAAGAAAGAAGAGAATGGGTTTAAGGGGGAAACTCGCTATCTCATTCCTGTACTCCATCTCATCATTGACTGAGATCTGACCCACTATGGTGGTGTCATCAGCAAACTTGAAAATCAAGCTGGGGTGGATTTTAGCCACACAGTCATCGATGTACAAGGACTGTAATAAAAGGCTGAGGATACAGCCTTTTGGGGCACCGGTTTTGCAGATAATCGTGGAGGAGGCATTGTTGCCTATCCTATTGCTTGCAGTCTGTGGGTTAGGAAGCTCAGGATCCAGTCGCAGAGGGAGGAGCCAAGCCTCAGGCCAAGAAGTTTGGAGATGAGTTTTGTAGGAATAATGGTGTTGAAGGCTGAGCTATAAAAATAAATAGGAGTCTAACATAGATGTTTTTGTTGTCCAGGTGTTTCAGAATTGAGTGTAGGATTGCAGGATTGCAAGTTGATACACTGCATCTGCTGCAGACCTTTTACAGCGATCAACAAATTGTAATTGGGAGGTTGGAATTGATATATGTCATCATTAACCTTTCGAAGTACTTCATGATGATGTGTTAGAACCAATGGGCAATAGTCATTAAAGCACACTGCCTGGCTTTTCTTCGGACTTTAAGATGGTTCTCAGCATGTGATGCAAACACACCACTAGCTGATATCTCAAAGGACAACTACCAGTTTATTTGGCCAATTGTTCAGTATGTAGAGGAGAAAAAGAGATCACTTTAGTGACCTGTACAGTATTGTGGCAGCCTCGTATGACCAAGCTTAAATAAATCCCACTCAGTCAAACAAAACAATTGCCTCCTCTGTCTTGCATCCAATGATAGCATGCATATTCAAAGCTAATATAACTAACTTAATATTGTTAGGTATAAAGTCCATCTTTGACACCATCAAGGGAGTGAAGTCTGATCTCAGTTTCAGCCATCTCACCTTTCAGGTTGGTATAAAAGAGAACAATTCTTCTTAGTCTGCTGGCTAACAGTTACATCCTCAACCAACATCAATAAAATAAATTATCTGACCTTTATCACATTGTTAGTTGTGGGATCTCACTGTGCACAAATTAACTGGTATTTCCTACATTACAATGATCGCCATGCTTAAGGAATGTATTATTCATTGCTTGTTAAAATGCTTTGACATGTTCTGAGGTGGTGAGCGGTTTAATATAAATGGAAGTTTCTTCTTTCTGTACAAGAATTCTTCTGTCTTGTATGGTACAGTCTATGAAATTTACTTAATTTACTCATAGCTCTCCTGTGGCTTGTAATTGCATGCAGTTTGGCTGCAATGGAAAGCCATTTTGAAAAATCTTAGTGACAGTTAACATTTCAGATTATAAACAAATTTTTCTATACCTGATAATAATTCATGTCTTCAATGGCTTGTTAAGTTGAACTATGATATTATGACATAGTCTGATTGAAGGGAATAGCAATCATAATCTTAAAATAAAGCATGACCCTGGTAGTGCAAGCGAGATAGAAACAGATGACCAATTTAAACATGTTTGTGATAGCTGCCACATAGGATTTGGGTGAGATTGGCAATGGGTTCCCAATCTTATGTAGCCTGGGGCACTAGTTTTTACTCTGTACACCCAGCAGGAACATGGCGATAACAGGGTTAGATTCACCATGCACCACTCCACCAGCATTCACATTCTTCTGTGCAAATCAGGATCCTATAATGTACAATTTAGACAGACAACTGACTGGAGAATGCATCGTACGTACTCTGCCCGATTGAAGTATGCACATGACTTCATGCATGCAGCCTGGAGTTGAATTCTAACACTCCCTCTCCAACCCCAATTGTCTCAGGAATATGTCAAGTAAAATGGAAATAGAGAAAATCCAGGAATGGATCACACCAGCTGCCTGTTCCAGGAATGACCTGGACAACATGATCATAACAGCAATTGCTGACAAGCACAGGAAATTCAGATGCACTGGCAGAGGACCCGTCCATTTGTAAAAGTGCAGCAGCTTAAACTGTGTTTAGGTACTTCAATTTAATTAGCACCTAATTTTCATTTTCTAGACTGGTTTACATAAATAGTTGAAACACCAGTATTTATCCAATTTCAGAATAAATGTTTTTTCATCCTTAATATCATACAAATTGTAAAGACACCTTTAATATTGTTCTCTATCATAGATTCATAACAACACCATAGGAGGTCATTTGACTCATCAAATCTGTGCCATCTTTCTGTTAAACAATCCAGAGAGTGCCATTGTTACCTTTCCATCCTTGTAGCTCTGCAAGTTTACTTCCCTCAAGTGTTTCCAGCACCATCATCAGGACTCACTATAGTTAACCAGATTGCATTTGTTGGCTGGGGATGTCTGTGGAGAGCTCCTGTGAGAGATTTGTCACTCACCTTAGGATTCTAAGATAACAAAATGAGAGTGTTGGGAGCCCACAAGTTGTTTTGGGGAATCTAAGATGCTATTAGCATGGTCAAAACTAATTCTTTCAAAACTGCAAGCTGAGGCAGTATTATAAATAAAACACAATAGAAGCTTATGATGTAGTTCATCTCAGCCCAGAAACAACATTAATTAGTTTGAAAGTGCAAGCCTATTATACAATGTTTATGTTTACCAAATTGCTCTGTGTTAGTTCACTGCTCTGCTTCTAATGAGTATTCGTGACTGTCGTGTGGCCAAGTTGAGTACACAGCCAACACAAGATAGCAGTGTTAACTGGCACTTTCTCCCAAATTCCAGCAATTTAGGGGATGGCACAGACCCCAATCTGTTATAAAATGCAAGCGAAATGATGTCGCGCCTTAGGTTCGCTCCAATAGGAAATGATTACAAGCTGGAATGCAGGAATCATTGTCCAACAGCAGTCAGCAAGCCTTCTAAATGCTCTACATAATCACGTATCACATTTCTCTCAAGTTTTTGTGCTGGTTACATGAAATTTGTCTTGTTCGAATACCAGCTGACTATTCTATCCTAAAATGGACTTTATATCATAGCATTGGAATACAGAGATGCAGACAGGAACATGCTCATTACTACCTCCCTATACCTGGAACTTCCTTTAAGTCGTTTTTACACCAATCTTTTTATTTTCATCATTCTGCCATTAGCTGTCAGCCTCAGCCTCCTAGACATTAAACTCTGGAATTCCCTCCCCAAATCCCTCTGCCTCTCTCAATACTTGAAGGCTCTCTATAAACCCTACATTTTTGACATTGCTTTTGGTCACCTCTCCTCATACATATCTCCTTACATGGCTCAGTGTTATTTTTTGCCTGATTTACACTCCTTTGCAGCACTTGGATTGTTTTATAAATATAAAACATTGTTGTTAATGCAAGAGACTCTGTTCACCAACTCATTATCTTACAGTATTTTAAATATAAATGAATATTTTTTAAAATCACTTTTTCATTGATTTTATTGTGCAAGTGATTAACACTGAGATCGCATCACAGCAGGTGTGGCCCTTCGCATGCTGTTTCACTGCTGTTGAAACTGCTGTGCACTGGTACAGATCATTATGAGTTTCCACCACATGCAGCAACTCTGTAACTCCTTAATGTTGCAGGAAGCAGCGAGTGAAACCAAGGGATTCACCATCCAAGGTCCCCAACCCCAGGCCGACAGGAAGAATAGAAAGATGGAAAAAAAGTAATAGTGAAAAAGGATAAGACTAGCACAAAAAAAACACCAGCAACTTGCATTTACATTACACTTTAACAAAATAAAGCTTAGCAAGGCACTCCAAAAGGTAGGTTTTAAGCAGTGACCTGAAGAAAGCAAAAGAGATAGTGAGGATTAGGGAGAGTTATCTAGGCAGCTGAAAGCATCAAGGATGCATAAAGGCCAAAAATAGAAAAGCACAAAGGATGTGGGGCTGATGGAAGTTATAGAGCTCAACAGGGGTCAAAGTCATGGAGGGATTTGAAGAGGAGGATGAGATAAAATTGAGTTTTGTGGAACTGGGAGGTAATGTTGGTTAGTGTTAGACAGGATTTAGTACAAATTCAACCTGTGTCAGCCTATCTGTCAATCTGTCCCTTTGTGTAGTACCTGTACAATGTCATTGCTATAACTTTGACTAAAAGCTCACTGTCCCTCACTCTTAGCCATGAAATAGTGTGTGGTACTGTGGAAGAGCAACGCATGGGGTCCAAAGAGGAGGGATAAGGAACTGTATGTTGATTTTCCAAAAAGTTAATATTTATCTTTTTGAAAACTGAAGTATGCATGTAAATTAGTGTTACAACAATTTATGTTAATTTTTATCGGTACCCACCCTCACACTGAAAGAAGACATAAAAGATTTGCATTTAGCATTTTCATTCACGACCTCAGGATATTCTAAATGCTTTGCAGCCAACAAAGATTATATTTCTGAAGTGCAGCCACTGTTGCAATACAGGAAAATAATTAGTAAAAGACACCACTTGAGAATGTATACTCAAAGAGCAAATGTAGCTTTCTAAAGTTCAGCCACCTTGTAATTAAACCACTGAGTGTTACGATAGGGACTGGTTTAAATAATTATAAATAGTGCTGCATTCATCTGCAAAATGAGGCATTGAGCGCAGAAGATTCTTTTAAAACACACAGGGTACAGTATGAAACTGTGTATAAAATTGATGCTTTGCTGCCTATAAATAAACTGTTGTCGCATACTCGTGCAGGGCAGAACATCAACCACTCACAGCAACACATGTTACAATGTATCAGCATTTGCCCAGTTACAGACACCAAGGAGATAGAGACAGATTAACAGTAATGAGATGGGTGATTATACTTCTTTGCTGAGCACAATGCACAGAGGTATAAACAACTGAGGTATCACACGAAGTCTTGCCAAACTCTTTGTACATTTATACTTGAAGATACTTGCAGCTATTTTAAATATTACAAGCCATAAGGTAGAGGCAGAGAGATCGCCCTTCGTGTCAGGAGCTGAACTTCGTGTCAGGAGATGGAATCTTGTGTTTCCGTGCCAATATGTAAACTACCAGTCACTGGGAATGCTCCCAATGACTAAAATGAAGTTGTTTGTAAAGAAGATTTAGTGCTTTATGAACAGTTTTAAATGCAAATAGCATTTCTCACTGACATAGATGGTGGTGGCTGGAATGAATGTTTCTACTTTGTATTTGGATAAACAATATATTTTTTAGAAAGATAAAGAAGATTTAGCCTACTTATACCTCTCGTTCTATGTTGATTCTGTTGCTCTGAGTTTGGACTGGCTGTCTGTTCAAGTTAATGATATGGAGATGCCGGCGTTGGACTGGGTTAAACACAATAAGGACTCTCACAACACTAGGTTAAAGTCCAACAAGTCTATTTGGTAGCACAAACCATTAGTTTTCATCAGGTAAGCTTACCTGATGAAACTTACCTAATGAAGGAGCAGCACTCTGAAAGCTAATGGCTTGTGCTACCTGTTGGACCTTAACCTGGTGTTGTGAAACTTCTTATTGTGTTCAAGTTACTGTTAGTGAAACTATAGCTTCTAAATTGGGTTCCATGAACCGCAGGGGATATCTATGAGTTTATCAGTTTTTGGAGTTTGTCTGAATTTGTTCATTTTCTAACTTAATAATTTTGGTTCTCCTCATGTCAAAATATTTCCTGCATTGTTCTACTCATTTTTACTAATTAATACTGAGTTTCAGCATGAGCTGGGATAAGGCATCTCTAGGGATGTGACAGTATGTGCCTTGGCTAACTGACAGTGTGCCAATATTTGCAATAAGTTCCTGCAATTACTCCACTATTTCCCAAGCTTGTCAATATTTGCAAAACTCGGAAAACGCCAAAAATTTTAAATGCAGTGATTCGTACCAATCTTAGCAAGCGATATGGTTAATTATGAAGATATGAAGTTAATTACGTATTCTATAAAATATCAAAATGGAGAAAAGAAAATCCTGAAAAGTGAGTCTACTGGTAAAAGCAACATTTAACTTGCTGAAAATTCTTGTATGATCAAGTCATTCAAGACCTCTCCCCAAAGTCCACGTATGCGCCAAGTGTTTGGAGCTGCAGCGTCTGAGGGCTCGGGTCAAGCAACTAGAGTGGCAATTGGAAGATGCATTTTTAGTCAGGGAGAACGAGGCAATCATGGAAGGGAGGCAGAGTAAGGTGGTGGACCCGGACCCTAAGGGGGGGAACCTGACCTTTACAGGTGGATTACTGTAAGGAAGGGGAAAAAGGAGAGGGAGACAGTCCAAAGACTTCCCCAATGGCAGTCCCCCAAAATATCAAGCGCGAAGGGTTAAAAAAGGCAAGGCACGAGCACCAGAGTACCTCAAAGGGGAGGAAAAGGGCTGAAAGGGAGATAGTGGTGGGGGATGGGTGGGTTAAAGGAATAGATAGACGCTTCTGTGGTCCAAGGCGGGACTCCAGGATGGTAGTTTGCCTCCCTGGAGCAGGGGTGCAAGATGTGTCTGACAGGGTAGAGGGCATTTTGAAGGGTGAGGGGACCCAGGCGGATGTGATTATTCATGTAGGAGAGAAGGATGTAGGAAGGAAGTGCAGGGAGGATATACGAAGGCAGTTCAGGGAGTTGGGGGGTAGGCTGAAGAGTAGGGTCTCTAGGGTGGCGATCTCAGGGCTGCTTCCAGGGCTGGGTAATAGCGGAGCCAGGAGAAATGAGATCTTACAGCTGAATGCATGGCTGAAGGACTGGTGTAGGGCAGAGAGTTACATATTTGTGGATAACTGGGAAGTCTTTGTGAAAGAAGGGCACCTGTATAGAAGGGACGGAGAACAATTAAATGGGAAGGGCATGAATATCTCAGCTGGGAGTTAGCTGCAGTGTTTCGGCAGGATTTAAACTAATGTGGAGGGGGGTAGGGGCTGAGACTGATAGCTCGGTAGAGAGCGAGATGGGAGATAGACTAAGCTTGGATGAGAAGAAATACTCAAAGGAGAAGGAGGTTCCGAGTGAGCTTGGAGGTCTGGAGTGTGTCTGTTTCAATGCGAGGAGTGTTAAGGGAAAAACGGATAAACTTAGGGCCTTAATATTTGCGAGGAACTTGGATGTGGTTGCGTGGTTAAAGGAAGGGGAGCAGTGGCAACTGAACAGTCCTGGGTATAAGTGTGTCAGGCATGACAGAGGAGGGTCCAGAAGCGGTGGAGGAGTAGCGTTGTTAGTTAAGGAGAGCATCACGGCGGTGCAGAGGGAGGACAATACAGAGGAGTTAGGAGCAGAGGAGTTAGAGCGGAGTCGCTGTGGGTGGAGGTGAGGAATAGAAAGGGGGCAATTACTATGCTAGGGCTGTATTATAGGCCACCCAACAGCCCGCGGGTAGTTGAAGAAGGTAGATATAAAGACATTTTGGATAGATGCAGAAAGAACAGAGTCGTTATAGTGGGAGATTTTAATCTCCCTAGGGTGAATTGGAAAGTACCTAGAGCTGGGGCAGGAATTTGTAAAATGTATACTGGGAGGATCGCTGGAGCAGCATGTGGCTAGCTCAACTAGAGAAGGGGCAATATTGGATTTAGTTCTGAATAATGAGCCACGGCAGGTGGTTGATGTTGTAGTAGGGGAACATTTGGCTAACAGTGACCACAATTCTGTCTACTTTAGGGTACAGATGGAAGAAGATGCTTGTTGCCTTAGCGGAGGGTGCTGAATTGGGGGAAGGCTAACTACGGTCGGATTAGGCAGGAACTTATGGAAACTGATTGGAAACGGCTGTTCGAGGGTAAGTCCACGCTACGCATGTGGGACTCTTTCAAGGGAATACTGAAAATGTTGCAAGATAAATATGTGCCCGCTAAGAGGAAAGATGGGAAAGGTAGGATGGGAGAGCCATGGATTACTAGGAATATTGAGGACTTGGTTAGGAAGAAAAGAGAGGCGTATTATAGGTCAAAGCAGCTGGGAACGGAAAGAGCGTTGGAGGAATACAGAGAGAGTAGGAGGGAGCTCAATCGGGGAGTTAGAAGGGTAAAAAGGGGGCATGAAATGATTTTAGCGGATAGGATTAAGAAAAATCCAAAGACTTTTTACTCCTATGTTAGGAATAAAAGGGTGATTAGAGGAAAAATCGGACCTCTTAGGGACAGAGGAGGGGAACTGTGCTTAGAGCCTGAGGGAATGGCGGAGATCCTGAATGAATATTTTGCGTCGGTATTCACGAAGGAGAGGGGCCTGTTGACTGCTCCTGTCTCTGAGGGAGCTGTGGACCAACTGAGGGAAATATCCACACCGAGGGAGAAAGTGTTAGAGCTTCTAGGTAGCATTAAAACTAATAAATCTCCAGGGCCTGATGGCATTTATCCCAGGCTGCTTAGAGAGGTGCGAGGTGAAATTGCTGGGCCTCTGACGCAAATCTTTGTCTCTTCTTTGGACGCAGGTGAGGTGCCAGAGGACTGGAGAATAGCCAATGTTGTACCGTTGTTTAAAAAGGGTAGGAGGGATAACCCTGGAAATTATAGGCCGGTGAGTTTGATGTCAGTGGTAGGGAAGCTGTTGGAGGGGATTCTTAGAGATAGGATGCACTTAGAGCGTTGCGATCTGATTAGAGATACGCAGCATGGATTTGTTAAGGGGAAGTCATGCCTTACGAATCCGGTAGAATTTTTTGAGAAGGTGACGAAAACGGTGGACGAAGGGCAAGCCGTTGATGTTGTCTATATGGATTTTAGTAAGGCGTTTGACAAAGTCCCTCATGGGAGGTTAGTTGAGAAGGTCAAGGCTCATGGGGTACAACGACAAGTAGCTAGATGGATAAGTAACTGGCTTAGTAATAGGGGACAGAGAGTAATAGTGGAAGGATGTTTTTCCAGCTGGACGTCGGTAACTAGTGGTGTGCCGCAAGGCTCAGTATTGGGACCTCTTCTATTTGTAATATATATATAAATGACTTGGAAGAGGGAGTAAGTGGAGTGATCAGCAAGTTTGCAGACGATACAAAGATGGCTGGACTTGCGGATAGTGACGAGCATTGTCAGGCGATGCAGCAGGACACAGATAGGCTGGTAGCTTGGGCAGATAGATGGCAGATGGAATTCAATCCTGATAAATGGGAGGTGATGCATTTCGGGAGAATGTAAAGGGGAGGCATATGATAAAGGGTAGACCTATTAAGAGTATAGAAACACAGAGGGACCTCGGGGTGCAGATGCACAAGTCTCTGAAGGTGGCAGAGCAGGTGGAGAAGGTTGTGAAGAAAGCATATGGTATGCTAGCCTTTATAGGAAGGGGTAGAGAGTACAAGAGCTGGCCTTTAATGTTGCAATTGTATAAAACATTGGTTAGACCTCATTTGAATATTGCGTCCAGTTCTGGTCGCCTTACTACTGGAAGGACGTGGAGACTCTGGAGAGAGTGCAGAGGAGGTTTACCAGGATGCTGCCTGGTATGGAAGGTCTGAGTTATGAGGAGAGGTTAGGCAAATTGGGACTGTTTTCCTTAGAAAGACGTAGACTTAGAGGAGATCTAATAGAGGTGTACAAGATTATGAGGGGTATAGATAGAGTAAACAGGGTTAAGCTTTTTCCTAGGATGGACTCAAATAGCACAAGGGGTCACGGGCTTAGGATGAGGGGGGTAAGGTATAATTTGGATGCTAGAGGGAGTTTTTTCACACAGAGGGTGGTGGGGGTATGGAATGCGCTGCCAAGTAAAGTGGTGGAGGCAGGTACTCTGGAGTTATTTAAGAAATACTTAGATGGGCACATGAACAGAATGGGAATGGAGGGGTATAGAAAACTGATTTAAAATAGGGATCATGAGCCTTGGGAGTCCCTGGGAAGTGTGTAAATAGATGATGATATTGATGTACTTCTTTTTATCCTACAGGTGCTTTGGTCCACCTTGTTGTCTAACAAGGGGCATACACGCGATGGGTCATGAGAGGGCTGCTCTTGGATATTTTTTCTGAGAGTATCCTAGTGCTTCATGTCGTTAGTGTACGCTTGACCTGGACCATTTGATGGACAACACGACAGCTCAGTGACTATCGCTGTGCTGTGCAGATACGTTGATTTGGGCCTGTGTCTGTGGGAGTTTGCGCATTCTCCCTGTGCTTGTGTGGGTTTTCTCTGGGTGCTCCGGCTTCATCCCACATCCCAAAGATGTGCTCTTAGCCTAACTGGCAAAACAAATTCTCCCTAAATTGTCTCAAATTTGGTTTTTAATCCATAGATCTATAAACATGTTCAGGAATCGCGGGTAGAGTTGGGAACATTGGGGTGGCGGCGCGGGCTCGTTGGGCCGATGGGCCTGTTTCCCGTGCTTTGTTCTTTGTTCTATTTACTGTATATACAGAAACTCAGCATCAACTTTCTGAAGGTTACCATTGACCAGTAAAAGACTGGAATAGCCTCATAAATACTATGGCTCCAAGAGCAGATCACAGGTTGGGAATTCTGTGGCAAGAAACTCACCTCCTGACTTTACAAAGTCTGTACACCATCTACTAGGCAGAGATCAGGAGCATAATGGAATAGTCTCCACCTGCCTGAATGACTGCAGCTCCAACAACGCTGAAGGAGCTCAACACCACCCAGAACAAAGCGGTCCACCTGAGTGGGATCCAGCCACTAGTTTAAGCATTCAATCTGATCACTACTGGAGCAGTGTGTACCATCTACAATTCACCAAAGCTCCTTCAATAGCACTTCCCAAACCCATGACCTCAACCACAAAAAAAACAATGGCAGTAGTTGCTGAGAACATCACTGCCTCAAAGTTCCTTGCCAAATCACACAGCATCTTGCTTGATTTTCACTAACACAGGATGACTTAAGAGCTCTTAAAAATGGCAAGCTCATTTCCATTGCAGGATTTCCAACCCCATTCCCAGAATTGCTCATTTTTAGGAGTGCTCTTTTAAAGGTGCAGTCAAAAGCCTACATATGGCCCTTCATTCCCCCATGCCAAGGAATACCCCTAAACAACCCTATGTTCTCTCATACCTCAATACCAATGTAAGATCCCACATGCTATAGGCTTTCATACCTCCATGCTAGGATATGGTACTTCCATTCACTAACTATACACAGTATAGAAGCAATAAACCCTACAGCGATAGTACAGGGCCCTGTTTTACCATTACGCCATGCCCATTTTTGGGCGTGAAAACGTGGGAAAGTTAGGTTGAGGCCATTAACATGATCCGCACCTGCATCCAATGCCTAGGAATGGCCGCAATCTAATTGGCGCAATAGCGACTTACAAGCATTTACATGCATTTAAATTGAATTAATGAACTGCCTGCTCATCTTTATCAGCATTTCCCCATTTACTACAGCATTTGCCAATTCGGAATCGCGCCAAAATGAACATGCTGAATAAAAGTCTGAATTGGGTGCTCCAGCAGCTGAAGAGGCAAGTTCAGAGCTTCTAATGGCTCTCTGACTCAAATCAGTGGTGGGGGAGGTGGGGAGGGAAATGGGTCAGATGATTATCTAGTTGGCCGGGAGGAGGAGGACGAGGTGGGTCAGATGTATCTCTGGTGGGGAGCTGGGGAGAGGAGGGAGGAAGAATCGTTGTCTGATTGGGGGGAGGGAAGCCGGCCAAATCATTTTCTGGTGAGCAAGTGGGAAGGAGAAGGAGGAGACAGGTCAGATGTTCCTCTGAAGGTGAGGGAGGGGGAAGGGGAGAGTGAAGCCAGGTCATTGTCTGGATGTGGTGTGGGGGAGTAGTCATTCTCTGGATGGAGAGAGGGGGAGTGAGGCCAGATCATTCTCGGGAGGGTGGGGGTGGGAGGTGTAGAGTGAAGCCAGATCATTCAGTGGGGGCGGGAAGAAGGGGAAGGGTCAGGCCAGATCATTCTCTGGGGGGTGGGAGTGGGCAGGTGGGTAACATGTATCTCTGGTGGGGGGGGAGAGACCCAATTGCTCACAGGCGGGGATGAGAGGTCAGATGGATCTCTGGTGGGGGGATGCTGGTGAAGGGAGAGGGGGGAGGCAGGGAGGTCCGCTACCACTCTGTGGACGATCAGTGGACAGGGGGAAGGGGCCAGGGAGTTACTATCAGTTTGGATAGCAGAGGGGGGTTGATAAAGGGGACAGCGATATCTGTGGGTGCCATCACTCCTGTTTTTTGCTCCTGGATTGCTTTTTACACTTTCTGTGGCTTGGGAGTGATCTGACACTTTTCTAACTGTGCATGCACAGTTCAGAGCTCTGATCATTTCAGATGCATTAAGCCTCGCCCACTGTGGATCCAGACTCGTGATTTTTTTTTCAAGCTGAGTGCGTACAGGGGTGCCTGAGAACAGGTTTCCAAGTCGGATCTGAATTGCGCCCAGATTCAGCACTTCGAATGAAAATGGTAAAATCAGGCCCATGATATGTAAAAAGAGCTTTAATAAAGTCAATAATTCACTTTGAAATTCCTTGAAAAAAAAAGATTTTTTACTACAGCTCAATAAAAGTATCAGTCATATGGATACTTTAAAGCATCTATAGCAGGAACTGCAAGCACCTGAAACCACTTAACCGCATGTAAATAAACATTGTGAAGTTGAAGCATCAATCAAACCAGAACTGTCAATCAGTTTTCTCCTGGGCTCAGGTGTTTTTGCATTCTAACAGATATCTGGGCTCTCAGCCAAGGATACATAATTAGGTTTGGCTGAGAGCGTATAAGTCCACCAACCTGTTGGATGAAGTCCCAAATCATGGAGGTAGTCCTTTTAAACCACCATCTCCACACCTGGAAGCCCCTATGGCTACCTCCCGATCTTTTCCTGAGTCAGCTGGCCTGATTGGAACCCACATCTGTCACCTGCACATTGAAGATCCCATCCTTGCAGGCAGTTTCTTCTGAGACGTCCATAGCTAGAGGTTTTCCAGACTCCTGCTTTATAACTTAAGGATGAAAACTCAGCCCTATATTGTCATCCTTCACTGTTGGTGGGTCAAATTCCTGGAATTCCCTCTGTAACAATCTTGTCATACTTGGACTATATGGTCAGCAGGAATTCAAAACAATGGCTCAATATCACCTTCTCAATAACAATTGCAACTGGCAATAATGAGAACCATGCTGGTCACTCTCATATTTCATAAACAAATAAAAGAAAATAAGTTAAAACTTGATAATCTACAGTTTTGGTATTCATATAGGGGCTGTGGCTGTTGCTGGCAAAGCTAACATTTATTGCCCATTCATCATTGTCTTTGAAAAGATGGTGGTGAGTTAACTTCTTAAACCACTGCAATTGATATGGTGAGATATTCCTAAAGTGCTGTTAGGGAATTCCAGGTTTTGATCAGTGGTTGAAAAAGGAAGGATGATATATTTCTGAGTCAGGATGCTGTATGGCTTGCAAGGGAACTTATATGAGATGGTCTTCCCATGCATCTTCTGCCCTTGTCCTTTAGATGGAAGAAATTGTGGATTTGTGAGGTGGTGTCGAAGGAATTTTGGTAAGTTGCTGCAGTGCATCTTGTGGATAGCACACACTGTGAACTGGTGGTAGATGGGGTGTATATTTAAGGTGGTGTACAGAGCAAATTAACTTTATCTTGATAAGATAAACGCAAATTACTGCAGATGCTGGAATCTGAAACCAAAAGCGAAAATGCTGGAAAATCTCAGCAGCTTTGACAAAGGGTCAAGAGGACTTGAAATGTCAGCACTTTTCTCTGCTTACAGATGCTGTTGGATCTCCTGAGATTTTCCAGTATTTTCTCTTTTGGTAACTTTATCTTGATGCTGTAGAGCTTCTTAAGCTTTCTTGGAGCTGTGATCATCTAGGCAAGTGCATGATTGTCCTAACTTCTATCTATTAGATGGAAGAAAACATTTGGGGAGTTATGAAGTGAGTTACTCATTGTAAAATACTCAGTCTCTTTCCTGCTTTTGTAGCCACAGTATTTGTATGACTCATCCAGTTATGTTTCTCGTCAATGGTGCTATCCAGGATGTTAAAGATGTGGATTCAGTAAATGTTTTGCCACTGAACATCACAGGAAGGTGGTTACTCTCTCTTCTGTTGGAGATAGTCATTACCTGGCATTTGTGTGGTGTGAATATTATTTGTCACTTATAAGCCCAAGCCTATATGTTGCCTAGGTCATCTAGTTACACCTCAAACACAAAAGGTTAGCAGCTGTGATCTATTGTGATCTAGCTCGCGTTTGAATAAGTGTTACATTAGCAGTTATTCCAAATTAAGGTGTCAGCTGTGGTTTAATTAATAGCACTCTTATCTCCAAGTTATGGACTCATTCCAGGTTCCATTCCAGGAACTTGAGAGCAAAATCTCGGCTAATGTTCCAGTTTAGTACTGAGGATGCATTATTGGTGATGCCATATTTTGGGTGAGGCATTAAACCATGTCTCCATCCACCCTTTCAGGTGGACTGAAAAGATCTAATGGCACTATTTTGAGAACAGGGGTGTCCTGAACAATATTACCACTCCACCACCATAATGGTTTTATTGCCTTTTGTGGAATAATGATGCATATGTACTTCTGACATTACAAAAGTTCTCATTCTTAAAAGTGCTGAGTTAACTATAAAAAAATTTGGGGAATCATGGAAAATGACTATTAATGCAAGAATTTCTTTCTTTAGTTTTAGTAAACACTTGGACAATCAAAAATCCTTGAAAAGAACAGAGAGGGAACGGGTTAGGGTTAAGTTAGGGAGCAAGGTATGCCATCCTATCTGCAGTTCTTCCTCAGTATTAAAACTCAGATTGATTGCAGCCTTACCTACTCTGTTACCATTTTCTCTCCTTGCCTCAGAGCTGAAAACTCCTTCCTTTTCGCTGGTTTTCTTCCTTGCTCCAATCAATAGTCCTTAACAATGCAAGAAACCTCAGTCCTCTCTTTTAATTACTATTAGCATTGTTAACAGATGGTGTTTTGATGAATTAATGTGACATTCCTATGTCTTCTGTGTTAGAGGCCTTAAACCATTTATCTTCATGTTTACGACAGGTGGCCAGAGAAAAACCATATAAACCTATTCAATGTTCATCCATCCATTTGTATTGCCAATTAAGTTTTAGTCCTGCTCTATAAACCTTAGTCCTTCACCTTCTCTTTCCAGCAAACATGGGCTTTGGCTGCAGATTCTCACTCAGTTCATTTTAATCCTGCATAAAACTGCTCAGTTTTAAATTCAAACTACAATGCTTAAAAATGTTGCATACATTGAACACAATTGATGCTATTCTGAGCCAATCAGTATTTTTCAATGAGAACGGAAAGATTTAGTTCCATAAAATGCACCTGGGCTTTACATATCAGTAGGAACCATAATCTGTATTTTTCTTTGCTTTGTAATGCACAGATATTACAACAACAAATTGCACAAAATGCATTGGTGGAGCATCAATTGTTCTTCTACCTCAGCTCCAGCCAAAATGGACAAAGAGCCAACAAGCAGGTCTAGACACGATGGGCGGAATTTTACCAATACAACCACCCAAGGTTCATACGATCCCGCCTGAAGCCAACAGAGAATGCTGTTCTCCGAGCCTTGCCTGACCGTGAAATCAGAGTGGGCGTGCCAGTAAAATTCCGGTTGATGTATCCCAGATTGCTAAGGAAGCTGAGATGAAGATTACAGAATCTCCACAATGACCTTCTTGGATATAGGAATGGTGACAGAGGACTGAAGGATGGTAAATGTTACAGCTCTGTTCACAAAAGGGGAGAGAAATCAATTGCAGATCAATCAGTGGTATGACCACTGTCAAGGACAAGATGAATACTCACTTGGAAAAGCATAAGTTAATAAAGGGGCAGCTAGCATGAACTTATTAAAGGCAAATTGTGTCTGATTAACATGATTAATTTCTTTATGAAGTAACAGAGAGAGCTGATGATGATTGTTCGTGAATGTTGTACATGCGAAAAGAATTTGGAAAATAGAAGCCCATGGCATTAAAGAAATAATGATATTCAAGATAAAAAATTAAGTAAGGGATAGGAGGCAGAGAATAGTGATGAATGATTGCTTTCCTGGTTTGGTCAGAAGTTTGCTTGCAGCCCCTAAGAAAACAGTTTTGGGACCTGGATTTAACTATATTAAAGTTTACAGATGAGATAAAACCTAATAACAATGGGCAGAATCTTTCTAGAATTTGGCAGTCTCAGTTTCGGTTGAAAATACTGGCGATGAAGTCTCTATCTCCACTGGCCAGTTTTTTTTTCAGATCTTATCACTTTAATTGTCAATAAAAGATTGGGTGTAGGTTGAGATGTTAGTCAGGTGATGTAGGAACACCTAGAGCCAGGAATCTTTTTTAATGGGCACTCTGATAGCTGAAACTTAATTTATCTCCCCCATCCAAATCCACCATGGAGGTATCTGTGTCCTTCCCTGCATCTGTCAATCATCCTCAGCATCTCCCCACATATCCCCCCCGCCACCTGGTCATTGCTGGTATCAGCTCCCTTTACCCAGTGATCATCACTGGCATCCCCATTGCCACTGTCTGCCCATCCCTCCCCCTCAACCATCACCACCACCACAAGTAGATGAGCCCCCACACATGAGGCTCCTCCCAGGGCTCGCCCTGGCACTGCCCCCAACTACAATGGCATTGTCAGGTTTATGCCAACCTGTGCCAGGGGCATTGCCAGGACACTGCCTGGCCACACCCCTCTCAGCTGTGATCTAGACCTGGGGTCTAGACTGACCTTTAAGCTCCCGAGAAAAGGAATCCCCTCAACAGGTTCAAAAACCAAAATCGGGGAAGATCTGGGAGGAGAGGTATTTAATTATATTTAAATTTATTGAAATTAATGCAATTCAGGTTCCAGCCTATTATGGGTATTAACCTGACGACATTGCCAGTGAAGGGCAGTGAAAATTAGAAATTGTGATCTCGCCAGTGAGATTCACGATTGCCAAATCTTGAGCCCCTGCCTGCAATCTTGTGGTCAGAGAGTGCAGGCTCAATATCTCAGGAATAGTATATAATGCATATAAAGGTAGCAGAAAGGTAACAGGTAGAAGAGCATAGAATGACCAGCAGGATGAGCAGATGCTATTGAAGATGGATAAGTGTGAAGTGATATACTTCAGGAGAAATGGAAAGGTGATATAATCTAAATGGCCCTATTTTCAGGTTGGTGCAAGAGCATAGGGATCTGTGGATGCATAATCTCAAAACTTTGAAGGTAGTGGGGAAAGTTGATACAGGGTGAAGAGGGATTAAGAAGCATGGAAAAAAGAAGCCAGAGTAATCAGGAAGATGCAACATCATTTAATGCAATCTACTATGTCTCTCACATTGCTTGTCAAGGTTCAGGCAGAAGAAGTTCTCCCTGAAAATTCTCCATGGATATGTTTCCTCAGAAGTGCCCATCGCCTCCCTCTTCTGGCAGCTTGTCTTGCTTTCTGGTGTCTTCCTTGCTAATTTTCTTCACACTCTATTCCCAGAGGCAGCTCATTCAGACCACCCATAATTGCAGGCAGACTATCTGTGAGGTAAAAATTGATTTGAAGCAGCCACATCACCTTTATGTGCTGTGAAAGTGAACTCTGAAGAGTGCTGGAATTCAGAAAGAAATGCTTTAGTGTCTAACAGTAGCTCGAAGTGGTAAACTAGTGACTAACTTGTAAATACTTCAAAAGGTTTCGATTTATCTCTTTTATCATCAGTACCTCACGATCCCTTTAATTATCACAGCCAAAAGGCCTTCCTGCCAGCTTAAAGCTCCATCGCAATAAGAGGTCAGCATAGCATCAGATGGGTTGAGATGGTTCAAAATGGTAAGCGTGTCCTGCATAATTATCTGGCTGTGTCAAACTATGCCAGTGAGATAACACAATCTCCACATCAAAATGTATCAATTTCTAGGCCAAGTTGCTTTCCAAATGTTCCGATTGAAATATCCTGTCTGGTGTAGTTCAAAGTTATGCTTCAAGCACTGATTCAAAATCACTGAAGGTCTATCATTACCACCAGTAAACCATTTTAAGTTGACACGGTCTCATCTTCTCTGACAGACTGGGAGGGGGAAAAATGCCGGTTGCGCAGAATAATAAAACTTTTATAGGCAAGGCGAAAGAGTCACATCTTAGTAAATATTCAAAACACTAAAGCAAGTGCTCCATGTATTTCAAAGGCACATTTCTGTGGTTTGATGGGATTTCTCCAGGCAGATTCAGTGTCAGAAATAGCCAAGAGTTGCCTTTTCAGTGGCTGAACATTGAGCATATCCAGGAATTTAAGCATATGATCTAGGTTAGCACTCTAATACAGTGCTGAGGGAGTGTTACACTATCAGAGCTCTCATCACTGGGATAAACCAATGCCACGTGTGCCCTCATAGCTGGTTGCAAAACACTACTTGGCTTTATTTTTAAGAACAGCATGAAATACTCCCTGTTTGTCAGGTCAACGTCTATTCTCCAGCTGACATTGCAAAAATGGAATATAGGGCCCTATTTTACCATTGCGTCGCATCCAGAAAATGTTATAAAGTTGGATGTGAGACCACTGATGCAAACTACGTCTGCATCTGTGCAGGTGGCCACTTTACCAAAACCCGGGAAAGGTGGATAAGAGGGATAGTGATGTCTGTGGAGACCATCGCTCCCGCCTTTTGCCCCCAAGCACTTTCTCCGCTTTCTGCAGACCGGGAGGCATGCATTTTCGAATTTTTTTCCAACTGCGCAAGTGCAGTTCAGAGCTCTAATCATCTGGGCACACTAAGCCCTGCCCTCAGCAAGAATGGGACCCACTACTTTTTCTTCAGTTGAGTGCACATGAACCTGAAAGCAAGTCAGATCTGAATTGCGTCCAGATTCAGCAGTTAGAACGAAAATGGTAAAATTAGACCCATAGGGTCAATTATCAAATTGCCTTTCGTGCTTAGGCTGCTACATTATAACCGAGACTACTCTTTACAAAAGGTACGTTGCTTCCAAACACAGATTTGCTGAGATCAGTATTAATAACCTGACTGGTCTCTTAACTCAGTGCAGGTGAGGTCCATGGAATTTTCAGTTCTATAAAGCTTATCTATTTTTCATCATTAACCCAACCAGCAGGCTGTCAATTTTTAAAAGCCTGTTTGGCAATTCTGTGACAGCACATCACTAATCACAGCATGGGATCAATTTTAACATCAATAATGAAAATTCTAAAGTATTGATAGATGTAAGGTATAAGGTCATCAGTCCATAAAGGGATCCTGCAAGTTACTTAAAAGAAGAAAGTTTACCATTTATTTTATGGGAAAAGGACCCACATAACTCACTAAGTGATCACCAGTTCTAGTCCCTGCACAGCATTAGATTTCATTGGCTTCAATAAAACTGTCAGCTAATGTGATCCACAAGTCTAGTTTCAACCCATACTCCTCCCCACCCTTTTCAGGTCTTTTTTGATACTTATGCCCCTTACAGTGGGTGCAGTTTCACATTTGCTGGGAGTCCATTTGGCCTTTCCTCTTGAACCGGCCTGGGTAGGTGCTAAGTGTTAGAAACTTGTTCAACTCTTGAGATTGGTGGGAGAAGTAGGCATCAGAGCTGAGCTGATCTGTTGTATCTTCAATCTAGGTTGCACTTTCAATCAAGTCCTGGCTGAAAATGTTCATCTTTACTTCAGTTCATGCCAAAGCTAATTTAACAATGACAATATAAAAGTGCATATATACCACCTTTAATATAGAAACGTTCCAGGGCCCTTCACGAGACCATTATCAAACAAAATCTGACACTGAACTACACAAGGAGTTATGAGGACAGATGCCCCAAAGTTTGGTCAAAGGAGTAGATTTTAAGGAATGTTTTAAAGGAGGAGAGAGTGGGGGCACAGTCAGGAAAGTTTAGGGAGGAAATCTCCAGAGCATAAGATGTAGGCAACTGAAGGCACGACAACAACTCCAATGGAGAACAACTAAAAGTGGGATATGCAAGAGGCTAGAATTGGAGGAGTGCAGAGATCTCGTGGAATTATAAACTGGAGAAGGTATAGAGTTAGTAAGGCATGACACTATTAAAGTGTTTGAACACAAGTATGAGAATTTAAAAACTGAGGCTTTGCTGGATCAGGAACTGAAATAGATCAGCAAATAAAGAGATGATGGGCGAATAGGACTTGGTGCAAGTCAGGATACAAACAATAGTTTGAAAATAGCTCAAGTTTACGGAGAGTTGAAGGTGAGGATTTCATGTGAACATCCCCATGTTCCCATTTTGATGACATTGATTAACTATTTCGTGATGTGATTTTATTGAAAAAGAACAGCAGCCACTGCTTTCAGTTTATAGCAAATAACCAAATAAGCAAGTAAGAAGTCTCATAACACCAGGTTATGACACCAAGTCTCATAACACCAAGTTCAACAGGTTTATTTGGTAGCACGAGTTTTCAGAGTGCTGCTCTTTCATCAGGTGAGTGGAGAGTTTCAGTTCACAATTCTCAGGCATATATAGACAGAGACTCAATTGCAAAATAATGATTGGAATGCAAGTCTTAACAGGTACGAACAATGTGAGTGGAGAGGGGTTAAGCACAGGTTAAAAAGATGTGTATTGTCTCAAGCCAGGACAGTTAGTAAGATTTTGCAAGCCCAAGCAAGTCATGGGGGTTACAGGGAGAGTGACATGAACCCAAGATCCTGGTTGAGGCCGTCCACATGTATGTGGAACTTGGTTATCAATTCCTACTATGCTGTGTGTCTTAAGGCCATCTTGCAGAATGTTCATCTAAAGATCGAAGGCTGAATGCCCTCAACTGCTGAAGTGTTCTCTGACAGAAAGGGAACACTCCTGCCTGGTGATTGTCGAGCGGTGTCCATTCATTCATTGCCACAGCATGTGCATGTACCATGCTCCAAGACATCCTTTCCTGCAGCGTATCAGGTAAACAACATTGGCCAAGTCATATGAGTATGTGCCATGGTGGATGGTATTCTCATGTGAGATGGTGGCATTTGTGCCATAGATCCGGCAGTCTTGCAGAGGATGCTGTGGCAGGGTTATGTAGAGTCGTGGTCACTGTTCTTTGATGGCTGAATAGTTTGCAGCAAACAATGGTCTGCTTGAGATTGCATGATTGCTTGAAGGCAAGTAGTGGGAGTCTGGGGATGGCCTTGGTGAGATGTTCATCTTCATCGATGACATGTTGGAGGCTCCAATAGAAATGTCATAGTTTCTCCATTCCGGGGAAGTACTGGATGACGACGGGTACTTGATTGGCAATGTCCTGTGTTTGTCTTCTGAGGAAGTCGGTGCAGTTTTTTGCTGTGGCCTGTTGAGTCGAGCACCATATCCTGTTCTTATAAGCAAATAAGCCAAGTCACAGAAAATCCAAGAATGTGTTGTTGGACATCTTTGAGAATTGAGATTCAATCTCATTCTCCAGCCATTTAGTTCAGTGCATTAGTTTACATAGTTGCCTCAAATTTACGGCACAAGGAACTGGTCATTAATCATTTCAGCTAATGCTGGTGTTCTTGTTGCAGACAAGCCTCCTTCTATCTTACTTTATCTCACCACATCAATGTATCATCAGCAACACAAATACCAGCATAAACTGGTTGGGCTGAATGGTCTCCTTCTAAAGAACAAAGAAAATTCAGCTTCCAAGCCTGCACTGAACATGCTGCCCAATTGAACTAAAATCCTCTACCTTCCGGGGACCATATCCCTCCCCATCCTATTCATGGATTCTGTGCTGTAGATTCTGTGCAATTGTAACCAGAATCTGCATACAAAAATGAAGATATTTTCCTGGCATCAAAATCTCCCATTGAGTACACTGGCTCCTCAAATCTTACGTCAGATCAAAAGTGAATGAATTGTTGGAGAGTGTTTTAAAAAAAGAAGCCCGATAGCAGGTGTCAAAACTTCTGTGTTCAATATTTGATGTACAGGCTAGCATAAGAAACTGAGATTGATTTCATATTCAGAGTCTGTTCCCAAACTGTCACAGTTGCCTACTCACTGAAGAGTATAAAATGCCCACTGGATTAACTAATAAATTAAAATATAGACAGTATTCAACAAAGCAACTTGCATTCACAAAAATCTTTAACATAGTAAAATGTCCAAAACTGCTTCACAGGAGTTAATTATTAAATCAAGTTTATCACTGACCCACATATGACAGATGACCTTGGTCAAAGAACTAAGTTGTCTCAAGTATCTCATGGAAGAAGAGAAGTAGAGGTGAAGAGATTGAGGGAGGGAATTCCAGAACCTAAGACCCATGCAGCTTGTATCACAACCACCAATGGTGCAGCAATTAAAACTGGGGATGGGCTAAGGGCCAGAATTAAAGAAGGCAGAGACATGGAGTGGACGAGACCAAGGAGGGATTTGAAAGCAAGGCAGGGAATTTTCAAGTTGATGCATTGGTGAAATGGGAATGTACATCAGTAAGCATTGGGATGATGTGTGAATGGGACTAGCTATGAGTTAGATAACGACAGCAGGCCTTTGAAACAAGCTCAAGTAGAACAGAAGATGCTAGGCCAGTTGAGGAATACTCAAGTCCAGAGGGTTTTTTTTATTGGTCTAAAATATTGTCCTGAGTTCGGTGCAATACTCAAAAGACAGATGATTCATAAGTGCAAGGCTGATCCAGAAAATAATAGTTTACATAACATATTTATGGACATAACTTTTACATTTCAAGAAATGGCCTGGCAAGCCATTCAGTTGTATCAATTGCAACAAAGTCTCAACAAAGAAATGAAACCGGACGGATCACCGGGCATGGACCTAGGCACCAGCTAAACAAACAGCCCTGTCGATCCTGCAAACATTTACTAACATTTGTTGGCAGGTGCCAAAATTGGAGAGTTGTCTCACAGACTAGTCAAACAGCAGCCTGACATAGTCATTCTCACAAAATTATATCTTACAGATAACACCCCAGATATCACCATTACCATTCCTGTCCCACCAGCAGGACAGACCCAGCAAAGATGATGGCATAGTGGTACACAGTCAGGAGAAAGTTGCCCTGAGAGTCTTTAACATTGACACTGGACCCCATGAAGTCTCACTGCTTCAGGTTACACATAGGCAAGGTAACCTTTTATTGGTGATTATGTACTGTCCTCTTTCAGCTGGTGAATCAGTACTCCTCCATATTGAACAACATTTGAAGGAAGATCTGAGGGTGACAAAGGTGCAAAATGTACTCTGGGCAGGGGATTTCTATGTTCACCACCAAGATTAGCTCTGCAACAGCACTACCGACCAAGCTGGTCGAATCCTAAAGGATAAAGATAATCTGGGTCTGCAGCTGTTGCTGAAGGAACGAACAAGAGGAAATAATATTCTTGACCTCATCCTTATCAATCTGCCAGCTGCAATATATTTTACAACGTTTCGAAGAATGAGAAGCTGATCTCACTGAAACTTAAAAAGTTCTTACAAGATGCAAAAGGGTAGATGCAGAAAGGTAGTTTCTCCTGAGTGGTGCGTCTGAAATCAGGGGACACAGTCTCAGAATAAGGGGCAGTCCATTGGTAACAGTTACCACCGCACTTGTGGAAACGAAGGACTGTCTTCACACTGAGAATAACCTCCATCATGTTGTGTGGCATTATCATCATGCTAAATGGGACAGACTTTGAACAAATCTAGCAATTCAAGACTAGGCATCCATGAGGTGCTGTGGGCCATCATCAGCAGTGGAACTGTACTCCAGCACAATCTGCAACCTCATGGCCCAAATATCCTCCACTCAGTCATTACCATCAAGCCAGGGGATCAACCCTGGTTCAATGCAGAGTGGAGAGGGCATGCCAGGAGCAGCACCAGCCATACCTAAAAATGAGATGCCAACCTGGTGAAGCTACCAAACAGTATTACTTGCATGCCAAATAGCAAAAACAGCAAGTGACAGACAGAGCTAAAAGATCCCACAACCAACTGATCAGATCTAAGCTCTGCAATCTTTCCATATCCAGTTGTGACTGGTGGTGGACAATTAAATAACTCACTGGAAGAGGTGACTACACAAATATCCCATCCTCAATGACAGAGGAGCCCAGCACATCAGTGCAAAAGATAAGGCTGAAGTATTTGCAGCAAACTTCAGCCAGAAGTGCCAAGTGGATAATCCATCTCGGCCTCCTTCAGTGATTCCCAGCATCTTAGATGCCAGTCTCCAGCCAATTCAATTCACTCCACGTAATATCAAGAAACAGTTGTAGGTACTGGATATTGCAAAGACAGTGGGCACTGATAACATTCCAGCAATAGTTCTGCAAACTTGTGTCCCAGAACTTGCTGCTCCACTAGCCAAACTCTTCCAGTACAGTTACAACACTGGCATCTAACCAAAAATGTGGAAAATTGCCCTGTACTCAAAAGCAGGACAAATCCATCCGGCCAATTACTGCCCAATTAGTCTGCTCTCAATCATCAATAAAGTGATGGAAGGAATCATCAACAATGCTATCAAGCAGCACCTGCTCAGCAATAGCCTGCTCAGTGACAGCCAGTTTGGGTTTTGTCACAGTCACTTAGCTCCTGATCTCATTATAGCCTTACTTCAAACATTAAGAAAGAGCTGAATTCCAGAATTGAGGTAAGCGATAGCCCTTGACATCAAGGCCACATTCAACCAAGTGTGGCATCAAGGAGCCCTAGCAAAATTGGAATCAATGGGTATCAGGCATCAAACATTCTGGTGGTTGGAGTCATACCTGCTACATAAGAAGATGGTTGTGGTTGTGCATGTTCAGTCATCATAGCTCCAGAACATCTCTGCAGGAGTCCCTGAGGATAGTGTCCTAGGCCCAACAATCTTCAGTTGCTTCATCAATGACCTTCCCTGCATCATAAGGTTAGAAATGGGGATGTTCCCCAGTGACTGCATAATGTTCAGCACCATTTGTGACTTTCAGATACTGAAGCAGTCCATTTTCAAATGCAATAAGATCAGGACAATATCCAGGCTTGGACTGACAAATGGCAAGTAACATTTGAGCCATACAAATGCCAAGCAATGGCCATCATCAATAAGAGACATTCTAATCACCGCTCCTTGATATTCAATGATGTTACCATCAATGAACCTCTATTGTCAATATCCTTCCAGTTACCATTGACCAGAAACTCCACTGGACTCACCACATAAACACAGTGGCTACAACAGCAGGACATGTCCCACGAATTAATACAAAAAAATTCAAAATTTTTAGGACAGTCAAAATGTTTAAAATAATTATTTGAACATGAAGAGAACACAAAATGCTGATTTCTTAATAAGAAATACCAAAGATGAAAACATTTAACAGACACTGGAAGATCTAGCCAATCTTGTCGATAGTACAGTTCTCTCCAAGATCTCCGTGTTCCTTGAATTATGACCTGTCATGCATTCCTGATTTCTTTAGCCCTGCCATTGATAGTTGTGCCTTCAGCTTCTGAGGCTCTACAACTCTGGAATTCCCTTCCTAAATCTATCTGTCTCTCAACCTCTCTTACTCTTGCTTTTGAGGTGCACCTTGAAACCCATCCCTTTAAGCAAGCTTTGTGCCTGATGTCAAATTGTGCTCTGTAAATGCTCCTGTGAAATTCCTTGGGATGTTTTATGTCATTAAAGGCACTATATGAATGGAAGTTGTTGTTGTTGTACATGGTACATGTTTGCCAAGCTTACAAAGGTAAATGTGATTTTCTTTACTGGGAGGTTATCCGTGAACATGCCCTGGTCTACTGGTCTATTCTCAAGGCAGTATACAATGTGGGGGTTGTATTCAGAGCAGTTGACATAGTAATGCTTCATTTGTTATTTTGTAGCAAGTGAGGCTACTGCATACTTCAAACAATTACTACTCATCACACGTGATTGTATTACGAAGTAAATTGCCTCGACACTGCAGCTAAAACTTTGGATTGCAATATCAAAAGCAAAACATGATTATCTGTCATTATACAACTGGTCCGAATCCAAGACTATCAACAGCGAGGGACCATCCCTTTCAAATGCTTCTCAGGGTAACATTGATCATTTGGAAATGAGCATAATTATCTATGCAAATTACTTGCTATTTATGACAGGTGTAGTTTAGCTAGATTACCATTGGATTAGAATCATTACTGTTCTGTTGGGAGAACGTATTTAATGGTCCATGTGATAAAACAGACCACTTACAAAATATTTAGATATTAAAGGTTATTTTTTTCTGCGTAAGTACTTACATCAACTAATTTTCTAGTTTGAGTATTTAATTGTCAAAAAAAATTCTTCCAATGTAATAGCATACTAGGTACTGTAAGTGGGAATAGGGAGTCAAACTGACATTAAATTGATATCAGACATTGGACCACACAACAAAGCACTTCAGCGAACATATCTTGAACTGCACTATGCCATTACTTGTAGTCAAGAAGGCAAGAGGCATTGTAATGGAAGAATGGAACACTTTCCACTGTGGCCATGCAATGTCAATGTGAAGTATTCCAGTGCAGATGCAACATACAGCTCTCTCTAAATTGTCTGAGCAAGCACTCTCAAGTCAGTCCAGCGCAGTAAGTTCCCCACCATGCTGACCTGTCAAATCCAACCAACTGAGAAATACTACAGGAAAAATGTAAGGTGAATGTCTGCAATACTATCCCATACTTAGGCCAGCCTAAGTTAGATGCAAAATATATGCCATATTGATATGCTTCTGCCACAACGTCAGAATATCACCCCCCTGTTATGATATTTTTCTCTTTCCCATACAAACTGTCGTATAATCTCTCTAAATGACAGTGCAATTTTGGACTAATTGGTTCTGAATTAGAGCCAATTTGTATTGTGAGTTCATACCCATTACAAGCCAGAATCAGATTGTTGAGAATGCCATTTGTAAGCTAGATTCTATTTATTTATTTACATTCAACCCAGTACTAAATCAAATTAAGTAGCGACATATTGGGTTTTATGTGCACCACCAATGATGAAATAGCTGCTTGCCGTACATCCCTCTTTCAAGTACCATGACTTAAGAGGGCACTGGCTCATGGTTATACTTGGCAAAATACTGCAGTGATTTTTCTACTGCTTTCTGCAGGATGACATACCAGGAAAATCCTCCACCCACCATCATGTGTATCAGGAGGATTTACTGACTGATAACCAGCCTATGTGGCCATGTCAAATGCACACCAACCATAGCCATCAAGTCCCAGACTGGGACTCAAACCTAGAATTTCTGGTCCAGACATAGAGACACTACCACTCCACCACAAGATCTTTTTGCTCTACTTTGGTTAGTCTATTACACAAGCAAATAGAAAACAAAGGCAAACTGGACAATGAGGTAGAATATTTCCACAAGTCCGTGGTTGGTGTTTTTGTTGAGTTTTGTGCTCAGAATCATCTGAGATGGCAGTGCTAGAAAATTAAAAAACTCACCCCTTTGGTCCCGAGAGCCATCAACAAGCAATACCAGATGTTTTAACAGGCAGTGACCAAAGATGGTACATACCAGATCTTATATGTCAGTTACCAGGTATAGCACACATCAGGAGCAAGGTATAGCAACCCACATTTCCAGATACTGTATATACACCAGGTACCAGTCAAGGCATAAGACAGATACCACATATAACATAGGATAAATACCAGGTAAGGCACATGATAGGTACCACACAATGCCCCGATTATATGCTTCAGCCCAATCTCACACTGTACCCCTACAAACAATATGATATTTTTATATCATAAGCAGGCAGTCTTCACCTCGGGATCTTCAAAGTTACTGTGTAAAGTTACAGGCTTAAGAACCCCTGAGGGTTGCTTTCCATTGAGTGAGCCTCAGCTTACTCAATAAGGCAGTGTGTATTCTGCAAAGTCTAAGGGTAAATCTATTAATGATTCCCTGTGACTTCATGGCCACCATAATCATAAAACCAGGAGACTCACAGATCAAAACTTGTTATGCCTGTAGAGCTGCTATAGACTGATCCTACGTCTGGGAATGTCTAGACACATTTCAAAAGGAGAACACTGAGGGGAATCATTGGATGTAGTTTGCATCTTGACAGGTTTACCCCTCTAGCAGAGTCAATGTCTGCCTAGACAATGGTTCCTTGACACAAGGCCTTCAATATGGATGGCAACTCTTTCAAAAACTAATGGTTGGGACATTATCAGTCCTGAAATCAAAGCCAATCCCAAACACTGGAACAACATTCCACATCTCACACCACACCATCCATGTAATCTCTCCATGTGTGTGCTGAGCTGCTCAGATACATTTCACATGGATTTTCACAGACAGTATACTAAAGGGACTTTCAGCAGGTCTGACTTGGTTGGATGTGAATCTCTCAGAGGAAAAATCCAGCAAGGTGCTTTAAATTCTCTCAGACACCACATGAACCTGGCTACCTGCTCCTTGAAGGAACAAAACGCACGCTAAACCTGAGGAAAGTGATCCTGAGCTATTTGAACAACAAGGGGCTCCATCATGCTTCATGCAGAGAGAACTTCAGCATTTCCACATAGGAGCCCTGTGATTGATAGAGCTGAATCCTTATAAATACAAGTCGACTCCAAGCATAGTTTTGATCCAAGCACAGAGTTTCCAATTACTCAACATTCCACTTCCACCCACTGTATAGAAGTCTTAGTCCAAGCACAACACTTAAGTGTAAACACAAGTCCAAAAATATGCAGTTGTAAATGCTTGCTGCATGAAGTGCTGCCAAATATGAAACCAATAATGTTCTAGATGTGTTCTTTTTTTCAGTCAGAACAGCTTCAAAGCTGTTTTAATGTTGCCTGAGATTCTCCCTACCAAATATTTCATATACATCACAACTGACACACATATTGCTAATTAATTACACTGAGAGTTGTACAATGCTAAATACTATTCCATGAACACTCAATTCAAAAATTTTGGGCAACATTTTTTTATTGTTAGACCAATAAGTCATGAAAATAAACACAAAACTGTCTATAGAAAAACCTTATTTCTTTTAAAAAAAACTGACTTTCTGATTAATTAAAAGATGGTTGTTGCAAATCACATGGCTACAAGATTGGCCCTTTGTTCTGAAAGTAACCAACAGCAACTAAAAAAAACAAAATAATTCCTCTTTTAAGCCCGTGAAATCTCACATCTCACTGTTCCTGTAGTAATTCAACTGTACAGTAATTTTAGTCATCTACACCCTTTATTGTGAATCAAACAATAAGGCCACTCTCGCAGCATACAGTCAGGCAGTCTTCACCTCGGGATCTTCAAAGTTACTGTGTAAAGTTACAGGCTTAAGAACCCCTGAGGGTTGCTTTCCATTGAGTGAGCCTCAGCTTACTCAATAAGGCAGTGTGTATTCTGCAAAGTCTAAGGGTAAATCTATTAATGATTCCCTGTGACTTCATGGCCACCATAATCATAAAACCAGGAGACTCACAGATCAAAACTTGTTATGCCTGTAGAGCTGCTATAGACTGATCCTACGTCTGGGAATGTCTAGACACATTTCAAAAGGAGAACACTGAGGGGAATCATTGGATGTAGTTTGCATCTTGACAGGTTTACCCCTCTAGCAGAGTCAATGTCTGCCTAGACAATGGTTCCTTGACACAAGGCCTTCAATATGGATGGCAACTCTTTCAAAAACTAATGGTTGGGACATTATCAGTCCTGAAATCAAAGCCAATCCCAAACACTGGAACAACATTCCATTTGAAATTATTGGAAGGAAAGAAGGTCACATGACCCAAATGATCATTTGAGAACTGAGAAATCCTCCGTCTGCTATTTAGCATCCATTCAGTGAACCAGCAAAAAATAGAATGCTAGTCTCCTGTTGTTCAAGGAGACAACAGCCTGCTCCTTGAAGCCTGCCCCTTCTGGATGATTTGCTCCCATTGCCTGCAGAACTGTCCCACTCTCTGTGCATCAATTCAATCTTACAGAATCAGCACCAACTTTAAAGAGAACTCTCCAAACTTTAGCCAACTAAATGTGATCTCCTATACGAAACAACTTCTCGTCGGACTCTGACTCTGGATTCTGATAATCTGAACTGATATTCATGCCTGTGTTTCATGTACTGTAAAATCACTAGGTGTGTTTTATGCATGTGTGAAGTGGGATACTGCAAACACTTCTCCAAGTTTTAAATATGAATAAATTAAACTTCTGAGTTAGTCATAATGTGAATTTGCTGTAAGTTATATCAGTTATTAGTAAATTGGATCAAACTAAACATTTGCAAAAATACACCATAACATATTTTGAAAATAATTCTAAATATTTTCTGTTTATAGCCAATTGGTGAGAGGAAGAAAGTACAATTTGCACATCTTTCCTGTCCATAACAATTCATTTATAGAAGGATATTGCTCGAAAAGCCATTAATTATTGGTCATCCTTAATTGCCCATGTGAACCATCTTCATGAATCACTGCAGTCCATGTCAGATGAAAGCGCTCCCAGAGTGCTGATAAGAAGGGAGTTACAAGCTTTTGACCCAGTGATAATGAAAGAATGGACATCATGGTGATATGATTTGGAAGGAAACTTGAAGTTGGTGGTCTTCCAGTGTGACTCTTTGCCTTGTTCTTCCAGGTGACTGAGGTCACAGGTTTGAGAGTTGCCGCAGTGCATTTTGTAGGTGGCACAAACTAAAGCCACGATATGCTACTGTAGAGGGAGTGAATACTTAAAATGGTGGATGGAATGCTGATCGAAGAAGCAACTTTGTCCTGAACTCGATTGAGCTTCCTGAATATTGTTGAAATTGCATTCATTCAGTCAAGTAAAGAGTATTCTATCACAATTCTGACTTATGACTTGTAGGCAGTGGAAAGGCTTAGAGAAGTCAGCAAGTGAGTCATTCGCTGCAAAATTCCCAGCCTCTGATCATAATATTTACATGGCTGGTCCATTTAAGTTCCAGTCAATACTGACCCCTTCAAGATGTTAATAGTCATACTACTGAATGTCAAATGGAGATGGAAAGACATTTTTCTCTTGGAGACAGTCTGATGCTTGAGGGGCATCAGTGTTATTCGTCACTTATCAGCTCAAGCCTGAATTTTGCCCGGCTGACATTGAATGCTTCTATATCTGAGGAGTTGTAAATGGAATTAAATATTGTGCAATCATTCACTGAAAGTCCCCAATTTTGATCTTATGATGGAAGGAACATTATTGGTGAAGCAGCAGGCGATGGCTGGGCCTAGCATACTAAGGAACTCCTACAATGTCCTGGAATAAGATGATTGACGTTCAACAATCACAACCATCTTCCTTTCTGCTGGACATGACTAAATCAGTGGAGAGTTTTTCCCAATTCCCATTTCCTACAATATTGCTCAAGCATCTTAATGTCGTACTTGGACAATTCCTATCACAGTGTCAATGTCAGTAATTCACACCTCACCTCAGGAATTGAACACATTTATTCATGTTTGGAGTATCAGTGAGCAAATCACTGGTTGATGCCAGTGCTCTTGACTTTCCAGTAATTGACCAAATTGGATTTGCCCAATGGTTGGAGGGAAGATATATCTGGACAACTTTCCATATTGTCAGAAGTCAGGATCAGCTTGGCTAGAGGCTAGGCTAATTCTAGAGAATAAGTATTCAGCACCATCATCAGGGTGTTGTCAGGGTCCATGGTGAATGCAGTATCCAAGAAATTCATTTTTTTGTATCACATAGAGTGAATCAAACTGACTGAAAACTAATTTCTGTGATGCTGGGGATCTCAGGATGGAGCCTAGGTGGTCATCCACTCTGCACTTCAGGCTTAAAATGGTTAAAAATGCCTCTGCCTTGTTATTTGCATCGACATGCTGGGCTTCATCACAAGACACGACCCTTAGGAACTCCTGGTGCAAAGTCCTGGGTTGAAATGGTTGACTTCCACATTCCTTTGCACCAGGTGTAACTCCAACCAGTGGAAAGTTTCCCAATTACCAGGACATACCTGGACAACTTTCCACATTGTCAAATGTCTGGAACTACTTGGCTAGAAGCTTCACTAACTCTATCGACCACAGCTTCCATCATTTTGCTGATGATCAAACATAAGCCTAACCGGCAGATTGGATTTGTCCTGTATGCCTGCTAGATGCCAGTGTTACAGCTGTATTGGAACAACTTGACTCAGGGTGCGGTACCTTCAGCACTATTGGTGGAATGTTGGCAGGGCTGATAGCCTTTGCAATATCCAGTGCCTTCAGCCTTTTCTTGACATCATGTGGAGTGAATTTGATTGACTGGTCACTGGTATCTGTGATGCTGGGGTCCTCAGGAGGAAACTGAGACGGATCATCCACTTGCCACTTCTTCAAAATGGTTGCAAATCTTTCAGCTTTATCTTTTACACCGATGTGCTGGTCTCCAATGACTTAATTGTATGCCAATATTCATTACAGAGCTTTGATTGATTTACTGGTGTGGATTGTTTATCCCCATATATAGCATGGTGCTACTCCTGCTTTTTAGCTTGTTGTAAGTCTTGTGTTGTCGATTGACCAGGTTGGCACCTTATTTTTAAATTACCTGATGCCATTTCTGGCATGTTCTTCTCCAATATGCAATGAATTAAAATTAGTTCCCTGACTTGATCGCAATAGTGGACTAAGAGATATGCAGGCAATGGGTTACAATTGTGGTGTTATTTTGTTTCTGATAATGGCCTACAGCACCTCATGAATTTCAGGCTAGCTTGTCTCCACAGGACTTGGATCATGCCTATCATGGACAAATATATTTGCAACAGGTAACTTGGTGGGGATTAGGTCAAGTAACTTTTTCCCTTGTGGTTATCTCACCACCTACCATAGGCATAATATGACGCAAATACCCTTCAAGACTTGCACAGCTCTGTCAGTACAGGTACTATCAAACCACTGTTGGTGCAATATGAGGGAACACAGATTAATCAGCTGAAGGATGGCAGAAGGTGGTAATGAATAGGATGTTCCCTTGCCTATGAGTCTAGGGTCAACTTTTAGGGCCAATCCTTTTGCACTATACACCATAATACCACCATCTCTATTGGGTCTGTCCCCATTCAATGCATGTTTATGTTGGTATAAGATCTGAAAGCATGAGTCACTCAGCAGTGCTTCACCTCACACAGCCCATCACCTTCCAACGCTCAGTAATAATTAAAGGAGCTGTGGCTGTTATTTCTATCCATTATTTTAGCTCAGAGATACACCACAGTAACAACAGGGCTCACAGCTTGTCTGTCAGGAAGATGGTTACAGCTTGCAACCTAGCAGCACGTTCCCTACACAACTTCATAATGTTTAACTATCTCAATCTGTCATTGTGCATGCTGTGAGAAATGATGGAAACAAACAAAACCTGCACTCAGTGTTTGTTTTACTGATGACATTGTGACAAAATGGAAGAGTAGCAGATGTGTCATATTCAACAGAAGGATGTAAGTGTGCCTTTATTATAACTCAGTCAATTAACCTGTGTTCCTTATCACTTTGGGCAGGGCATGCACTACCTGTGCTGCTAAGTTCAGGAAAAAGATACTAAAGTAGCTATAGTTCAAAATGTTATACCCACATATTGACTAAATTTCACAATAAAAATTGATGATACTTGCTACTTCATAAGCATACATGCCTGATGAATTATTCCTACCCCACCAATCTGTGGCACTGAACTCAAATATCTGCATATCAGCTCACACTATGAGTAATCAGAATGTAAATTTGACAGCTGACAACATCCCATCTTGTGCTGTTTGGTCTCATTGATAGCTATATTTTCCCAGCTGAATACACTGTAGCTATCTAAATACACAAAGGAGCATTCTGTAAATAAACACAAGAGCTTAGAAACATAGGACTTAGGAGCAGGAGTAGGCCATTTAGTCCTTTGAGTTCGCTCAGCCACTTGACAAGATCATGGCTGATCTGGTTGTGGTCTCAACTCCACATATCTGTCTCTCCATAATCCTTGACCTCTTTATCAAAAATCTGTCTAATTCAACCTCAAATAAACAATAAAACAATTATTCAAAACTCAAAACTGACAAGCGTATTATTTTCCAGTTGCAGTTGAGTAGGTATCACTTGATCTTTTTTCAGGATTAGAAGATCTTGGGTCCAAATCCCAAGATGTGGAGATGCCGGCACTGGATTGGGATAAACAAAGTAAGAATTCTCACAACACCAGGTTAAAGTCCAACAGGTTTATTTGGTAACACAAGCCACTGGCTTTTGGAATGTTGCCCCTTACCTGGTGAAAGGGCAGCACTTTGAAAGCTAGTGGCTTGTGCTACCAAATAAACTTGTTGTGTCAGATTTCTTACTGTCCAAATTCCAATCCAGAGACAGTCCCCCTAGCTGGCATTCCAGTGCAGTGCAATTTTTAAGAGTGCATTGCAGCCTTCTCAGGTGTGTTGAAATATTTCCATAGCATTATGGAGGCCACTTTTTAGTGACCAGAGCAATATCCCTCAATCAACATCACGAAGACAGTTTATCAGGTATTTTTCAAACTGCTGATTGTGGATCCTTGTTGTGAGCAAATTGGCAGCCACAGTGATTGCGAAGTATATACAGCAGTTCCAGCTGTTCCAAGGATGTGAATAGTAATATACACATGTAAGTTCCCATTTAATTTCAATGTGTGTGGGAGAGAGGTATATGGATAAAATTTCTTGGTGAAAATGGGCTGATTAGATAGCTGAGTGAATGATCTTTTAATGTTAGGCACAAGAAAAAGACTAAACATTTTCTTACATGTGGAGTCACTGTGAGGAACTGATATATCATACAGGGATAGTCATTCCTTTTCATCTTTTTCCCATAATAGTTGATAAGGTAGCACTGGCAGAGGTTTGGGAGAGAGTGGGCAAAACATTTTTAAGAATAGGTACAGGGATTGTGTTGTGTGTTGAATCCTTGCCTGTTTTATGGAACACAAACTTGGCACTGCTTGTTAATTCTAATGACAGTGGCATGCAGTCGAGTGTTAAACACATTTGGGAATTCAAATGCATCGGGAATTCAACGACTGGAAGTCATTGCAGAAAGCCTATGTACAGAAGGAGAAGTAGAAATGCCACAATAGATAAAAGTGCATGGCCTACGTCCTCTGATGTTGCTAGGAGGCTTGGTGCATGAGGTGGACTGAGACAGAGAGAATCAGGGCACAGGAGGTCTTCTGGACAGACATTATGAAGGGAGTGGAAGCAGATAATCATAGCAATCATTGCCATTTCTCTGATTCTTAGGCCCTGGATGCAACACTGCAAAATGTAACATGAGTGGTCAAGGTGAGTGACTACATCTCTGTATCCTAGCAACGGCAGCAGGTTAACACAGTAGTTAGCACTGCTTCACAGCGCGCAGGATTTTGGTAATTATCTATGTGGAGTTTGCCTGTTCTCCCCGTGTCTATGGGTTTCCTTGTTTCCTCCCAACTCCAAAAATGTGCAGGTTAGGTTGATTTGCCATGCAAAATTGTTCTTAATGTCAGGGAGAATAGCAGGGAAAATACAAGGGGTGATGGGGATAAAGCGAGGTGGAATTGTTGTCAGAGCAGACTCAATGGGCTGTAGTCGCCTCCCTCTGCAATGTAGAGATTCTTTGATTTTATCTGAGCCACTATACTAACACACTGCTCTATGCAACACAATTCCATCACTCACCTCCTAACAATCTTCATCAAACAGGAATCACACCCATCTTTTATTGTCTCACTACACACACACACACACACACACACACACATGTATACGCACACACGCACATATATTGCTGTAAGCCTCATAGTCACACCTTAAAGCTTGAATGCACTGCCAACTGTTCAACAATAGCAGACACATCATCCAAACATGCTCCAAACTTACTGACTTAAATCCCTTTTCCTTGCAGGACAGGGTCAGTAGCTTCAACATTTAATTGCATATCTGCATATCCTCACCCATAAGGAAAAGATAGTGCTGCTATCATGGGTATGGCTACAACTGAGGTCATGGCAGTGGGGCCCCATTGAGGATGATGGTATGATGCTACCACTCTCACATATTAAAATATCTCCAGGCACTTGGCAAGAATGATTCGCCAACTCAACACTGAGCAACATTAGGGAATAATCAGACAGCTCATTAAACACTTGGTCAAAGAGATCACTCTTCAGGAGTATCATATTGGTGAGGGAGAGAGATTTAGGGAGAAAAAATTCCAGCACTTAGGGCCTAGGCTACTGAAGGTGAACTCACCATTGACAAATGAGAATCTGGAATAATGAAGTGGCCACAGCTATTTCAGAGAGTTATGGAAATTACAGAGATAGGGATCAGGACAGACTATGAACAGATTTGAAAACTTGTGGGGAATTTCAAATTGAGACACTGTAAAACTGGGAGCCAGTATAGGTGAGCGAGTGCGCAGGTTGATGGGTGAATGAGACTCACTGTTATTTGGGATATGGGCAGCAGAGCTTTGGATGATCTCAGAGAGCCTGAACCTCTCTGATCACTACCTGACCCTCCACCTACAAGATACTTCATGACAATTGCCACTTTAACCAAACCTTTAGTTCTCTGGCTGTGATCAGTTCGATGAGAATGGTACAAAATGGCAGCAGTCCCATCCAGCTGGGTGATAGTGTTGAAGAAGGATGGTGTGGTCACCATGTCAAAAGTTGCAGACTGGTCCAAAAGAATGAGGGGCAATAGTTTACTTTTGTCAAAATCATAGAGGATGTAATTATGATTTTGATAACAGCCATTTTCCTTGGAACAAAGAGGACTGAGGAGTGACTTGATAGAGGTGTACAAAATTATCAGGGAAAGAGATGGGGTGGACAGGATAAAATTGTTTCCCTTCAGTAAAGAATTCTAGAGCCAGCGGACATAGATCCATGGTAAGTGGCAGAAGGTGTACCTAGTAGACACTGGGTATCTAGAATTCGCTGCCTGAGTTTGTGGTGAAGACAGAGACTCTAAACTCTTTTAAGAAGTACCTGTAATTGCACCTTGAATGCTATAAGTTACATGACTTTGGGCCGGGTGTAGGAAGGTGGGATTGGAAAGGACACCTGGGTATCCTCAGTCTGACATGTACAAAATGGGCCAAATGGCCTCCTTCTGTGCTGTAACTTTTCAATGGCTTTATTTTAGGTATGTGCATTGGACAGATTAGTGGGATTCAATGTGAAATTCCCAGGATCATTGATATGGATTTGGGAAGTGGCAAAACATTCAAGGACATGGGTGAAGAAAGGGAGGGGGAAAGGGCATAGTGTGTAAATATGGAGGGGCCAAGGATTAGTTTCTGAAGAGAGGGGTGATGACATCTAGATAATCCAATGGAACATTCCCTGAGCAGAGGAATATTTAACATTAAAATTTAAATCTCTCTTTCAATGGAAATACTGTTAGTTATTACAGCAAGGTTTTCAGTAGACTACAAAGCTCTGCACCAAGCAGGATACTCCCAGGCAAGCTTCCAGAATGTTAGCGAAATTCTGGAAGAGGAATTGGATTTTGACAGCAATTCTGACATTCTTACTTTCTGCATGTCCAAATTTGAGGATTACAGCAATGCAGGGAACTGTAGAAAATATAGTCATCTTCATCCTCAGGATCAAAACACAAGAGCTTTCAAATTAGGTTAGGATGCAAACTGCCTTACTTCCAGATGATATTCCCTGTGTGGTGGTTGATGTGGCCTGCCATTGGCCGGTGGATGATCTTCTGATCTCACGTTGTCAACCGAGTTTCCTGTTCTATGCACCCTCATTTCCAATGAGACCCTCGGCAGAGGTTCCTGCTAGCAAGAACTGCCAGAGAATTCTGTTCATATTGTTTGAATAGTATGAGCCAAGCTTCCTTCGGCTTATGGCTTTCCTGATATGCTGATCCATTTTCAATACTATTTTTCGACTTGGCAAAAAGCACAAATGTGTGCCATTATATACCAATTGACTCAAGAACAGTTTCTTTCCTATTGCCATCAGACTTTTCAAGGATGTACCATATATTAAGCTGATCTTTCTCTACACTTTAGCTATGAATGTATCGCTATATTCTGCACCCTCTCCTTTCTTTCCCCTGTGTACTCTATGAACAGTATGCTGTGTCTGTATAGCACACAAGAAATAATACTTTTCACTGTATCCCAATAGTAACAATAATAAATCAAATAAAACAAATGGCATGGTGCCACAGTGGTTAGCACTGTTGCCTCAGCATCAGGGACTCAGGTTCGATTCCCAGCTTGAGTCACCATTTGTGAGGAGTTTTCATATTTTCCCTGTGTCTACACGGGTTTCCTCCAGATGCTCTGGTTTCCTCCCACAATCTGAAAGACATGCTGATTAGCTGCACTGACCCAAATAGGCACTGGAGTATGGTGACCAGGGTAATTTCATACTAACTTCATTGCAGTGTTAATGTAATGCTTACTTATAACTAATAAATAAATTTTAAAAATGGGTCTTTTCCGAACAGCAGGCAGTAATTAGTGGGTCCCACAGAATCAGTGCTTAGGTCCTACCTAATCACAATTTACATCAATTATCTGGATGAGGAACTCAAACATGATATCTCCAAGTTTGCTGACAATACGAACTTTGATGAGAATGTGAGTGGTGAGGAAGATGTGAAGATGCTTCAGGGTGACTTAGATAAGTTGAGTGAGTGGGAAAACACTTGGCAGATATGGTATAATGTGGATAAATGCAAAGTTATCCACTTTAGATGGAACTTCACTCTTCCCCGCACCCCCCTCCCCTTTATCTCACAATATCTTCTGATTCACAGAACAAAGAAGGTGCAACTATATCTTTCTCCCACTTCCCTCACACCAGCCATATCTTTGTGGTGTTTTGTTTTCAGGTTCCCAACAACCATCATCTGTTTATAACTACTGTGGGAAACTGATGTGCAGGAGCAACAATTCATTAATTCATTGACTGAGAAGTATTTCACTCTCACACTTACAGCCATCAGCCTAGATACTGGCTTTGCAAAATTTAGAAGGTGGTGCTGAATCAAGATCTGCACATAGTGAGTCATCGGGCACAAGTGGGCACAAGATCTCTGCCTCACAAACTCAAATGAGAACTTTGATAAGGCAATGTACAAAAAAAAGACTAACTGGTTTCCACAACATCAAGAAGCATGGAGGATTCCAGCTCCTACTTGACCCAGAATTTTGGGATCAGTCTGGAGTCCATCTTTCCAGTGTGGGAATGGTGGCCAACTCCTGAGAGCATCTGAGGACTGAACTCAGATGCAGTATTTGTCAGATGTTCAATGTCTCAGTTTCCATTGGAGCAAAAGCAGAAACCACGCAATATCAAAGCACGAAAACTAAATCTACAATTAGGAAATGTCAACTTGTCGCCAGGTAGGTTCAGAATTTTGCCACCATGGCTGCGGATGCCAATGTTGAAAGAGACTCTGAATATCTTATAGCAGTCCAGCAATCTGTACTCCAATAGATTATCAGGATTGCTGAGTCACTGCCCTGAAGAGTGACAGTGGCTCAATGAAAGACAATTTCGCTGGCTTTCCTCAGCATCACAGCATCTGTCCACCACTGCTGTGGAGTCATTGCTTCAGCATCCTGATTGTTTACTTGAAGATCAATCTTGAGGACACTACTTATGTACAACTCTGGAGAAAAATCATGGAGACATTAAGAAAGATTTTTCTTGCCATTTTCTTTAACATTTCGATTTACCAGGTATAAAAGATATTGAAAATGGAGAAACAATACTATCTGGCTGACAATCAAAGATCATCCAATTGGACATAGAAAAGCAGCGTGTCAGAAGGATGGATATGCTGGCTGACTAATGGCTGGAGCACGAGGACAAGTCATATGATGAAACCTCCAGGGATATATTTAATCACAGTTGGCAATCCTACCAGCAAGTTCCTGATGTTCCTTTAAAATAGCACTGTTGGAGAAGTCCTTCCTGCTGCTGAATGTAAATCCAGCTGTTCATGCTTGAGAGGGCGTTAATCAGAACGTAAGGTTGAAAGTGGCAGTGCTGGCATCAAATCAGCGTCACATAATTACTGGTGCCATCATCTGCCAGCTCTGTTTATTTCTGCTGTATCCTCCTGATATCTTCACCTAACTGGCACCCAATATATGCCACATGAGAGTGTGCTTGCATGGTTTAGATGCGACTTTGGTTCCAAAACAGCAACCGTAGCACCAAAACTACAAACACTGTGGAGCTGAATGTTTTTAAGTTACTCCTGGCCAGGAATGGGTAAACTGCAACCAAGATCTTTAAAATATGGAATAATTTATTTGAAAGTGCAATAGAACATTATAATCTTATATGGCTCAGATCTAATTGTGAATTAAACAATTCATAAAAAGGTTGCATCTATAATCATAAAGTTAATTAATCATTAAGAGAATGTCCCAAGGTTAGTTTCTGAAATACATTTACCATCATTTTTATCGTGGTAATCACTTACTCCAGTCACGAAGTAATCACTTCGATTGCGACCTCAGTCTGGAAGCTGTTCTTTCACTTTTTGGCTCTAATGTGATAATTTCCTTCTTGCAGTTAGATGGTTGAGTCATTATTAATAAACAGCAATGATGCCATCAAGATACCATTAATGATCATCATAAAAGGTTTGCTGAACCGGCTTGTTAAAGATGTCATAAAAATGATCTCCAAATATGAATAAGAAATTGTACCAACTGCTACAGTCAAGTCCTTAGATAATGTCTGTTCCTGCTGCAATACAGTCTCTAAATTCATAGCTCAACACTCGAGAAACAATGGATGCCTAAATCAACATACTTCTTTGCAACCAATTCATTAAGACATTTTATATTAATATCTGTCATAGGGATTTAGTTGGATTCAGACCCATAGTACAAATTCACATCTGAAAAATACATGCAATCAGTGAAGCACAAACTGGTAATGTAGCTAGGACGTTCTGATTCATGAAACGCAAGACTGGATCTTAGGAGTTACTCAGTAAAAGTAAAATCCTACATTGATTAATTCTACCTTGAATTCATTCAATTCTCAGCCTTACTCGTCACGTTAACTGATTTATTTCAAAGTAATTTTTCATTGTTGGAACGGTTAAACTGTAATGCAGATGATGTAACATCAGTGGATGAGTGGTAATGATAATAATGAAGAATCACCATTATGTATTAAACTGCGCATAACTATCTAATGAAGGAATCAAGTAAAAAGTTGAAAGTACCCAAAATTTACTTTTAATACAGCATTCTGTTCTCTGCAAGTCAAATAAATTTACACTTAATCTGTCTTTCCCTGGGAGGTTGATTCCTGTCAGACAGGAGAAGGCTAGTGTCAACTGAATTTGAAATAATGTTTTTGCAAGGTTTTATCCTTGGAGATTGTTGACAGTTTGAAGGTGGTAATTTCAGTAATGGAGGATGTGCTGTGGTGGTGTAGAAATTAAAGATATTTATCACTATATCATTGCAACAATAAACAAAACAGAGTTTATATTTGCAATGATATAGGAATAAACATATTTGTTTCCCAGATAAATTAGGATAATATACATGAAAATGTATATTAACTGTATTGTAACAATATTGCTTATATAAATCAGTGATATAAAGCAGGACCATGAATACTGACATTCAAGTGTACAATGTTATTACAGTTGTTAACTTTGCATACTTTCTTTTATTAGATCTCAAAACATTGGAGATGGGGAGAACAGGTTGTTTGATTTGCAGTCAAATCATCAAATGAGCTAAGAGCCTGTTGATTTTCAATTGGCTATGGGAAGCTGGTTCATCGTGTGAGTTAACATGTCAAGCTACTAATGGCAGGAGAGTAGGATTGGGTTGGTTTGAGGTGGGATATTTCCTTAAGGACATTAAGCCAGAGCTGTAAAGTTAAATATTAATCAAATGATCTTTGTCCACAGTGATCAAGTTGGATCTATTATTAAGGGTGTTCTGCTAGAGTTCTTGGGAATAAAGCTTAAATCAAACTGCATTTCTCAGATAAGTTATCTATTATCCACAGGGACATTTGACAGGGTCTGCCTACCATTGCTCCAACACACTCAGCAGCTCTCCGCAATGTTCACAAGACTAACACTGCATGCATATACAACACTAATCTTTCTGGGGTCTCTCCTAAGATTAATGGACCGTGCCACAGTTGTGGGCGGCATTCACAAAGAAATCGAGTATTAGTGAAAAGGAACACATTAACTTCTCCTGGCTACTTCATCTTGAAGAATATAAAACATTGCTGATTGGCTTTGTACGTAAACAACCATATGCATTCCTTTTCAAAGTCTGGGAGATTGCAAGACTTTGTTAAAGGAATTTATGCTGCAGGAGTGCACACAATACCACCGCACACATCAAGTCTGAGGCATAGTAACAGTCCTGTTAATACCTTTTATATTAGTGCCAAGTTCCAAAGCACATTCTCAAATCGCTGTCAAAACACACACTGTGTTTGACAACAGTTTTGCAGTCACAATTTCAACTGGCGTACTGACGCCTTGAGGCAGATCGGGTGAAAATGCCCAAACTGATAGGTCTGCAAACTGTTACAACGGGTTTGGGGTTAAAGCTGTGTCATGTCTGCGGATAATTAAAACTAGTTGATGCTTGCAAAAGGCTTCATTCAGAAAGCTTGTGTTTGTGTCACATGCATTGTAGTAATTATATCTGACATGATAGTGGAAAGATAGGACACAGCATTTTTAAAATGTCTGTGAGTTTTTATGCAAAAATTTAAATTAGGAAATTTAAAATCCAGGTTTCCAGGACCACATTCCCAGCAGTAAAATGAAATTACAAATACTAATGACTGCTATATATGTGTAAAACTGCAAACACTGAATAAACACACAAAAGACAACTCTACCTAATGGGTGTGAGGATCATAAAAGCTATTCCCCCACACCATCTGGTCAACTCTGCTCTTGTAATTTTATTGGAAGACTTGCGGGGGGGGGGGGGGGGGGGGGGGTGATCTGACAGAGCAATGGTTCTCTCCCAGCATCTCCACTGCTACATGAGACTCTAGCTCATCCTCCGTGTCAGTTAAAACTATATTGATGTGTCTGATAGCAATAACAGTGATTACAAGTCTACCATAAATAACTTCTCCATTCATATTTTCTGCACATGTGAATATATAGATAAGTGCAAACTACTATCTAACCATTGCCCCTTTCCCTCATTGTTACACTCAGCCCAGTCCCCTGTCATAGGAGTTCAGGAACACAGACACACACAACTGTTACCACGCAGAAGAAAGCCACTCAGCCCACTGTGTCTGCACTGGCTCTCCAAATGAGCAATTCACAAAGTATTATTCTTCTGCCTTCTCCCCCATAATCCTGCAATTCTTCCTTTTCAGATAACAGTTCAATATCATTTTGAATGCTTTTGTTGACTCAGGCTCCTCCACATCTTCAAACAACGCATTCTAGATCTTAACCTCTCGCTGTGAGGAATTTTTTTTTTTGCATTTCATTTTTGCTTCTTTGCACAGACTTCTCTCTACACTTGGCTATTGTTAAAAAATATTGAAGTTAATCAGTCTGATAGTTTCCTTCTGGATTTAAACATCTTGCTGCCATTAAAAGGTGAAATCTGTTTCTTTTTGAGGAGCTATTATTTCCTTTTCAATGCAACAGTCTTTCTTACCAGAGAATGCACAGTGATGTCAACTGTGCTCCAGCAGACTGAAGCTTAAAGCAGGGCATCATCCTTCAGTGTAATTCAAATCCCAGCAATCCCATCACAGCCTGACAAAAGTCCAAGCCAATTGAGGTCCTCTTGGCTTATTTTCAGGTATAAAATTTGAATGTGACCGAGTGACATTGAGCCAGATCTAGTTGAGGGCCCAGAAATACAAATGGTGTGTGTGACTAATTTGCATAAAAATAATGTTTTCAGCTCTCCTAGAATACTTTATTTGATCACTGGGAGATTAATGTTTATTCCAAAAGATTCCCAGCCATTCTAGGGAATTGGCAATCCTAGGTGTGATGAAGAAGATTTATGCTGACGTGCAGCATAAACTTACACTTCCATTTGTACTGTTATGTTACTCGCTTCGAGAATGTACATAGTCGGGGGGTGGGTGGGGATGGAGGGGGCACATTTTGCTGCTGCCATGGATTTGCAATGTATCAGTCCATCAACCTACTAGCCACATGGAGTGCAGCAAGAAATACATTTGAAGAAGCTTCAGCACTTTGAGTCTGAAGTGTATTTATTTCTCATTTACAGGAACAAAAAGATATAACAACTTTGTTTAGCTGAATGGCCAGTTTCTGTGCTGAAATCCTATATAAAAGCTGTACAACATAGGCAAGGGTGTGTTTGAAAAGGATTTATGATAATGATTTGAGATGATCAACACTTAGAATGGATTTCCCAGTATACTGGAAGGGAGGAAAGCAGCGGAAACAATTGACTATTTCAATGGAGATGGTAGAATATACACTAGGAAGGATGAACTCATGTGGGCCCAATGGTTTGCCTCTTTTGTAATTAATGATCTCATGTGGCTGCTACTAAAATCTCATTAAAAATCTCACTGAAATAAAGATGGAAAAAGTTGGAAGTAAGATTACAAGCATGGGTAAGCAACAATACAAGGCAGATTTTACGATTTCTTAAAAGGACCAGGTCAGAAGCCATGCGTATGTGAGGTATCTTGTGAGACTTAGCCAGTCTACCCTTGATGTATACAGGTTCCATAGAAAAATTCCAATATTTGACCAGAGGGTCAGTCGAGTCATTTTGCAAAGTGAATGAATGAGATCCTAGAAAAGAATGGAAACAGAAAGAAGAGGAAAGGAGACAAGAACAAAAGAAAAAATCAAAATTGTTGCAAAGATTTGAAATAATGTTCTCACCCAACAGTTCACAAACTGACCTGACTGAAAAACATTGTGGACTTCTAACAGTTATTTGCTTCTTCACCCTTCTATCACTCCAACAGTTCTGAAGGTCTGAAGTTTTACTGTTTGTTTTCCTTTCTGTTAAGTCTTTGTTTGGATATAGCCTGTCAGCAACATGGATCACTTGGTTGAGGACTGAAGAATAGCTCTCTGACACTGTCTGCTTTAAGCTGTCCTTTGGTTGCTAGTGCACTGCTCCAGGTGGAACTTCCCCTGGTGCCCCAGTGTTGCTGAGTTAATGCCACTGCCAAACAAGCTGGATGGAGAGATTGAACAGCAGCCCAGTCAGGGAATTTTGGCCTTTAATGTGAAGAACGTTGAATCACTCCAGCTCCCAGTGTATGAATCAATGAAGCAGTTTTCTATTATTTGGCTAAGTGGATTGGGCCTGCAGTCATTTGAGTGACAGGGTATACAGACACAGTTGAGGGTTAATGTTACAAGAAAATCAGAAGGATGTTAATCCTGCACCAGTGGAAATACCTTAATTTATAATACTGACTATTGTCAGTAAAAACAGCCTGCTCATCTCTTGGCTATGGTCTTCTGTTTAATTTCCAGACTTCCTCGCAGCAGCTTTTGCATCTGCTCCAGTTGACAGTAGAGATTTAGCAAGTTTTTTTTTCCAGTTAGTAATTTTGCAATTAAGCCATGCTAATTACCCTGGAAGAAATAGGCAAAATATTTCAAACCAAGCACTAGCATATAACCCCGATGAAAGCTTGAGATCATTCCTGACAGTTCCATCCAACAGACATGGGCACCACCATTACAACTGCTTACAAGTGCATCAGAAAAAACAAACTTGGTCAGTGCGGGTCTCCATAATGTGGGGCCTTGTCACTGAAATGAATAGTGCTATTCAGCTGGAGGTAAGGGAAATTGATGGCAAGCCGAGAGTAAGTAGGCGCAGACAAATTCAACACACAGGCGCTGTGAGGGTCCTTGTTTCTCACTGCACAGTGTGATCGTCCATTCAAAGCTCCGTTCCCAACTAGACAGAATCGCATCTGAAATTGCAGGCACAAAGGGTCTGCTGTCAGTCTGTCGCTTCCTTCATGGAGTGTATGACAGAGCAGCAATCAATAGCCTTTTACAGAAGGGGCTGTAACTGTGGCACAATAGAAAGCTAGGTCCACCACTGAAATAAACAAGGGCATAGCTGAAGCAATTGAGAGAAAGCACACTCATGGGCCAGCAAAGTACATGAAATATAACCTTAGTTGGGAAAATGATGGAGGAGAGGAGCCAAATGAGAAAAAAATAATGATACCACAGCTGGGGAAGGAAAAGAATGATAAAATTGTGTGCTTAAGAAAAAAAGAACGACCACTGCAAGTTTGCATGCCAGCATCTTTTTTTTTAATGAGTGAAAACAAAAGTAAAAGCAGACTGCTGATGTTGAATAGCTGTGATTCTTGCCTTGCTAATGTGTCAGGTTTGTCCTGTGGTGATGCTTACAACATTTTCAACTTTAGGCTTTTTCTAGCGAGGCACAATATACTAATATGAAAATATGCTGCACAATATTAAATCTACAATTATCTATTTTTTCTGTGTTGGTGGAAAAACACAAAGCAAATAAAGCAGTGGGGGAGAGGATGTTTCATTAACGGTCTGGTCCTATTATCTGAATATTTGGAGTACTATTAAGTGACAAATATTCAGCTTTGTGCAGTAATAACAGTAAAGGTTTGAAGGAAGGAGCTAAATTGTTAGTTTGAATTTTTATATTGATTAACAGGTTCTAAAAGTTGACAGGTTTTAACTGTGGTTACAGACAAAAAGAAAGTCATGTTGAGAAATTCCTCATGGAATCCAAGGACGAGATCATGGGATGACATGGCCCAAGAAAGTCTAGGGTTCTACCTTAGATCATGACCAGCGAAGGATAATCTCAGCTGAGCCATTGCTGACATGGTATAATGGGTCCTACTAACTCGTGTTAAGGTTTTCTGGAAGTAGAAAGTTTGGGGAAGGGATAAAAGAAAATCAGCTGTGCCTGCTGTAAAGTGCAAATGGATGTTTGACAGGAGTAGGTAGCATTGGGCTTGACGATAACATCTTCACAAGGTCACAGGATAAATCCAGATGAAGATGTCTTTCTGCCCATTTTAGTGAAACACCTAAAAGGTCCCTGCAACCATTGTGTCATGATATGCAATAGTCCCTGAAAAATAAAAACAAAATGTTGTGGATGCTGGAAAACTGGAATGAAAACAGAAAATGCTGGAAATACTCAACAGTCTGGCAACATCTGTAAAGCAAGCTTCAGAATCATAACCTTTCATCAGAAATGGAAAATAATTGTGGTTGTCATAGATTTTCAGCAAGTGAAAGGGGGGAGAGTGAGAAGAAGAACAAAAAGGAAGAACTGTGATAAGCTGAAAGGTAGGACCAATAGAATGATAGAATAGTGCAACTCAAAGTGGTAATGGGTCAAGTAAAGAAAAAAACATGTCTGAAGAAAGTGCAAATGGCAGGATCATGATCAGCTATTATCTGAAAACAAAGAAAAGGAAACAAAATGGAAGTAGCAGCTGTTGTCTAAAATTATTGAATTCAATGTTGAGTCCAAAAGACTTTAAAATGGCTAGTTTAAATATAAAGTGCTGTTCCTCAAAATTGTGCTGAGACTCACTGGAACACTACATGATGGAAAGAAAATAATGAACAGAGTAGAAGCTAGATGAAGAATTAAAATGACAAGCGATTGGAAACTCCAATTCACAATTATTTAAATTGCAATCTGAACAGAGGTGTTCCACAAAGTGGTCTCGCAGACTGCTTATGAAGATGCAGAGCGGCCCGTGTAGTAAGCAGCAAATACAATATATTAATTTGAAAGCAGATCAAAATTTCACCTCGAAGGTGTACTTGGGGCCTTGGAGAATGAGAAGGAGATGTTAAAAATGAAGGTTTGCATCATCTGTACTTGTATGGAAAGAGCCATGGGAAGTCTTGTAAACATTTCAGGGTTTTCCCCCACACAATGCAAATGTATTGCCCAAGTATTATGTAAAGAATAATATTTCTCTTGCTGACTTGTGTTTGCAATATATCTACTTTCTCTATATTCTCCAATTGGATTTCCATTTCCCATTCAATTACCCACATCCCAGTGGTGGGTGGGTGGGGTGTACCATAGGTGGGGTCAGAAGATCTGGCTGGCAGGAAGAGCAGGAAAACCTGTCAAGATCCCTCAGGATCTTATGGCTGGAATTCTCCGATCTTGTCTGTCCCTCATTGCTGCCAGTGAGAATGATGGAAAATTTGGCACTCAGCTAAAACTCCATCCATTGCAGTGCAACCAGAGAATCCCAGCCACAGGTAAGATTAGAGAATTCTGGTCCATATGTTTCAATGAAAAACATCGACTTGCTTACTCCAGCAGGTAAAAGCCAAACCTTTCTAACCTTTCCTTGTAAGACATCCAATTCACTCCAGGCATTTGTCTCGTAAAGCTTCTATGAACAATTTCCAATGTGTTTGTGATTCATGCATTAGGATACCCAAATCTTCTCCAGTTTCTAAATAGCTCACCATGTCAGACAAGGGAGCAGCACATTCAACACGTTTGATCAACTGTCAGCCTCAGAAAATCCTGCTCCTTTGGGACTTTCTGGGAACAGTGAGCATGGAAAAGACACAGAAGAGCAGGCATCAAGGGGAAGCATGGTGATAGTAATTGGAGGGAAAACTGTCAGGTCATTTTTCAGAGTTATTTTGTTCCAGATGACTCAATTGGTGTGGAATGATTTGAGAAAAGGTATGTGAATGTCTGTGCAAACATGTGGCAGAATGACCTCCCAATGGGAGCCTTGGTAAATGTGGAGAAGAGCTACATATTGCCAGTTAACTGAGACGAATTTATTGCCAAAAGGAGACCGCAATGGCCAAACTCAATTGGCTGTAGGCCTGGATCTTAGTCAGCTGAAGGTGTCCCTTATGAAATGCGCCCACAGCTTTCTAGTAGCAAGCACAGATGCTCTCTGAGCAAGATTCAGTCTTTCGGAGCCTTGTAAGGAGTCACACTGAAATAGCCAACAGAATCCACAAACAATGAAATGCAGGTACTGATGGATATGGGGCAGGAGATCAAAATCTGATCTACCTTTTGGAAGCTGAGGAGTGGAGAAAGTTTACAGGACATCACACTGGTTCCACTGCTTGTTCTTCAGCTTTAAAACCAAATTAGAACTTCAAAGAAACTTAAAGTTTAAAAATACCTCAAGAAAACTTAAAAAAAACTTGAAAGAATTACAGATGCTTAAAAATCCTATAAAAATAATAAACTTTCTGGGTCACTGTGGCCTCTCAAGTTTTAAATGTTTCTGGCCAAAACAAGTAAGCCTGAATAGTTTGTTTCCAACTGGCAATAGTTGTGGCAGAGAAAAGATGCCACCCACCACCAGCAATGTTGAGGAAAATCTTGCCAGTAGTCTTTTGGGGTGGAGATTTGGCATTGGGCCTTATCATATGATTTTGTTCTCTGAACCTGGCCCAGATACACTTCAAGATGGAGTGCTAAACAGGGGAACACCAAGGCCACTGAGTTCTGGCCCAAAACAGAGTGAGTTGTTTGGAAGGCCAGTGTTAGGAATTGCGGTTGGGCTATTTATTTCCCAGTGTCTGTTAGCAGTGCAATTATAGTTTGTTTTCCTTTGCAGTGATGGTAGCTTTCTGCTGATCAAGAAGTTTGAATTCTTTTTCAAACCCATGAAGTGATGCAGGTTGTATTTATTTTATTCATTTACGAAATGTGGGTTTCACTGGCTGGGCCAGAATTAATGGTCTATCCCTAATATCTCGTGAAAAGATAGTGGTGAGCTGTTTTCTTGAACTGCTGTAGTCCCTGTTTTGTAGATACATCCATTGCACTGTTAGGGAGGAAGCACCAGAATTTTGACTCAGTGACACTGGAGGAACGGCAATATATTTCCAAGTCAAGATGGTGAGTGACTTAGAGGGAAGCATCCAGGTCGTGATGTTCCTATGTGTTTGCTGCCCTTGTCCTTCTAGATTATTAGTACTTGTGAGTTTTGAAAGTGATATCTAAGAAACCTTGGTGAGTTCCTGAAACGCATCTTGTAGATACTGCCGCTGTGTGTTGGTGGTAGAGGGAGTTTGTCGAAGGGGTTCCAATCAAGCTACCTACTTTTTCCTTGATGGGGTCAAGTTTCTTGAATATTCTTGGAGCTGCACTCATCAAATATTTTCCACTGCCAAGTGGACAGTATTTGTGATAACCCCCATGACTTGCATGGGGAATCGCTGATTGACCTCCAACACCACCACCCTCCCACCCCCCACCAATCTGTAGCACTCAATAAATACGAGCTCCTGGGATTTGATAATTAATTAATCGTACACCAAGCCTGTATAAAGCAGGCTCCTGAATGGGTTTATTATTCCACTGTCCTGGTTGGGTCCTGTCATCACAGGCCTATGGTTTTGTTTTATTTTATTTTCTGTAATAACGTATTGTTCCTTTATAGCTGACTCCTGGAGTTATTATAGTATTCTATCACATTCCTGATTTATGCCTTGTACATTGTAGACAGGCTTTAGTGAGTTACTCACCAAGAATTCCTAGCTTCAGACCTGTTCTTATAGCCACAATATTTATATGGCTAGTCAAGTTTAATTTTTTAAAGTTTTATATTTATTTATTATTGTCGCAAGTAGGCTTATATTAACACTGCAATGAAGTTACTGTGAAGATCTAGTCACCACACTTTGGTGCCTGTTAAGAGTACACTGAGGGAAAATTTTAGTATGGCCATTGCACCTAACCAGCACATTTTTCGGACTGTGGAAGGAAACTGGAGCGCCCAGAGGAAATTCACGCAGACATGGAGCAAACGTGTAGGCTCCACATAGACACTGACCCAACCGGGAATCGAACCTGGGTCCATGGAGTTGTAAGACAGCAGTGCTAACCACTGTGCTACCATACTGGTTAATAGTAATCCAGGATGTTGACGCTGGGGGATTCAGTGATGGTAAAGCCACTGAATATTAAGGGGCAATAGTTAGATTCTCTCTTGTTGGAGATGGTCATTGCCTGACACTTGTGTGGCACAAATGTTACTTGCCACTTTTCAGACCAAGCCTGGATATTGTCAGCCTTCCTCATTCAAATAACAATTCTCCATTGGACACTTGGTTGATCTGAACCATCCAAAACCTGGCAGTTAGAATAAATTATTGCAATAAAACAAATGAGGTTGTGAGTCAAACAGGAAGCCTAATATGGGATGGACCATTATATAAAATGAGGGCAACAATTCAAGATGAATTTCTTGTTTCTTTTGGCTAATGATTTTTAATATCATTACAGCAATAAAATACTTAATTTTATGGCACTTTTCAAGTCAAAAAAGATCAAAACACTTCAAAAAATTAATTACTTTCTGCAGTAGAGCAGTTGTATCTGGTTCTGTGTAGCAGCCATTTTGTAAAAAAGACTTTCTACAATCATGAGATGGATGAGCAGTAAATGTGGCACTTTTTAAATAATATATTTACACTGAGGATTGCAATTTCTTATGGCTTACAAAGGTATATCCTTATAATAATGAGGATATAATCCCATTCACATTTACACAGTACTCCTCATGTTGAAATCAATTTAATAAATTAATTTGTTCTTTTAAAGTAGTGTTGAACTGAATTGAAACTGCAGTATACTTCTTTTCTTAGGAAGGCCACTTTCTCACTGCTGGGAAATTGCTGAACTTGGCATTTCCATTTTAAATACAGGAGAGGCTGATGTTTAATATGTGCAAAATCTGACTATGTGGAACTCAACTATAAGCTACACTATCGAGATAATTAAGACTGGAGCAGTAAATGTAAAAAACTACAAATTTTAGAATTAATGATGAATGAAAAGTATTGAAGTCACAATTAATGACTCAAAAAGCAGATAGCAGAAATACAGAAAAATAGAAAGAATAGTAGACAAAACTGCCTTCAAAATAACTGGGTATTCTGAATTCAGAAACACATTAACAGAGTCTTGGTGTTGAAAATGCTACAGTCCATATACCGTGCAGTATGTTGGCAACTTGGTACTGCAGGCTTTTTATTTAAAGCCATGATCAGTCAGACAAGTTAAGAAGTATTGCTCTCTCCGACAAGCCAGACTGTTCCTTTGAATGTTGCAGCGTGACTTCATTTGCACTCACACCCCCTTTGCTTCCAAACTGCTCATCCATTGTACAGAGACACTAAATGGAACTCCACAAAATGAGAGGCATTCGAATTAGAAATGTGCCTTTTATTAATCTTCTTTACAATTAACTATATATCAGTTCAGCACTTCACTATCGGGAACTACTACATGCCAAAAGTGCTGGAAATACCCCGTAATTCGAGTCAGTGATTGGCTTCCTTACTATTTATTTACTGTATGTGTGGTTTTCCTTCCTGTCTTTGGGATTTATACATGTTCTTTGTATAAAGTCTGGAGCTTTATTCTCCAGAAAAGAGAAGACTGAAGTAGTGACCTGATAGAAGTTTTTTAGATTATTAAAGTGTTTGACAGCAGGCATCCAAAATTAGCAGCCTTAAATATAAAACAATTACAAATAAATCCAGTATGAAACTCAGGAGAAAATTCTTTAATCAGAGACTGCTTAGAATATGGAACTTGCTGCAACTTGGAGTAGTTGAAACCGATAGCATAGATGCCTTGAAAGAAAAGCTGGTTATGTACATGAGGAAGAAAGGAATAATGGGGATGTTCGTTAACAATTACATAGTGTTCATCATTCATGACTCTACAGTTACTGAAACAACCCTGTCCATATACTGTAAGTCCTGGACAACATTCAGGGTTGGGACTATTTTTAGTAATCACTGATTTGAAATTTTATTGTTTCTATTATTTTGCTCACTGAGTCGCCTTTATACCTAAATGAGATCACTCCTTGCTGGTTTTTGAGCAATTTCACATCAGGGTAATTATTATTTACTGACAACGGAATTTTGACTGATTATTCCATCAGAGGAGAAACTGAAATTGAATACAACTGAACCAAACAAATATACGCATTCAGAGTTTTGGAATTGTAACAGTATAGGAGGAGGCCAATCAACCCCAAATGAGAAATCCAGTCAGTTCCTTTTCAACTCTCTATTCCCTATAGCCCTACAAGTTTATTTCTTTCAATTTCTCGTCCAACCTCTCTTCAAATCATCAATGATCCACAATGCTCAAAGGCAGCGAGTTTCAGGTCATTACCCCTCATTGAATAAAATAGTTCTTCCTCATACCATCTCTCTGTTCCTCTTGTCCCTATGATCCTAGTACTTATACTATTAGCCAATTTGACTAATCTTGCTTTGTCTATGTTATCTAAACCTGTCACAGTCTTGTGCACATTTATTAACAGATCTCCGTTCAATCTCCTTTGCTCCAAGGAGAACAACACAAGCTTCTCCAAATAATCCAGGTATTTAAAACCCTTCATGACAAGGAGGGGTGGACACAGCTTTTGAATAACAATCAAGGTAGGAAGACTACCCAGTTCCCTCCCTACCTATGCAAAGGCACAGTTGTTATCCTTATGAAGCCCTCCCTGCAGAGATCAGCAAACTCCATAGGGTCTATGGATTAAACCTAGAGTCTTTTGGTCCATGTGACCCATCTAGGTTTCTGTTTGCAATGCTCAATGTCATTGAGCTACAGCATTAGAATGAAAAATCCTAGCATCTGAAACTACACATCCATAACAACCAGCTTTAGTTAGAATGTCTCATCTCTCTTAAGGTAGATGACTTGAAACACTTGGAGAAATATGAGACAGCCCCAATTTTGATTGCTGAATTTGTACTGTGATTATACCATCAGATTGCTGGTATATCAGTTAGCAGTTTCATAAAACAATCTCCTCCTGCCACCAGAAACATTAGTACAATATTTGTGTCCTCTTTATTCCATTAAATTGAAACAAGAATGGAATATACAGTAATTGTACTGTGCTTGATTTGAAAATGAAATGGCACCAAGTCAAGGAAGCTCGAGACTTTTTTCTCATTTTTGAAATGGTGTATCAAATCATGGAGTGGGATATTATATATTCAAATGGCTTTCTGCTCTCCAGCATTTCAACAGCAATGTTCATCTATTGAAAATAAACTGAATTAGCCTCGGTGTGAAAATAATAGATAAAGGAATTTTATTTAATTGACCTCTTCATTCAATGATGCATAATTCAAATTATCTGTTAATTCAAATTTTCTTTGGGAAAAATATTGGGGGTGAATTTCCAACATCGCTAAGCTAGGCACAAATTGCGCTGATCCCAGAAAATAGCATGCAGGCCTAAAGACGAGTTTCACGCCCAGCACAGTTTGCAATTATCCTGGTCTCTTTCTAATGGTGCAAACCAGATCGCATTCAGAAAGGACGCAAGGCCGCTTAGCATATTTGAAGTAGTATTTAAATCAGTGAATTGTGAGATTGGGGTACCCTTACAAAAATGCACTCAGTGGTCTGCAACCGGGCCCACCGGCGTGTTTAGCCTCCACCCTTCCCAGCACTGACACACAACTCACCACTCTCCCAAAAAGTGACTGAGTGCCCCTTAATAATATTGTCCCAGTCTTCTTCAGCTGCTTCATCAATGACTTTCCCTCCAACATAAGGTCAAAAGTGGGGATGTTTGTTGACAATTACACAGTGTTCATCATTCATGACTCTATAGATACTGAAACAACCCTGTCCATATACAGTAAGTCCTGGACAACATTCAGGGTTGAGACTATTTTTAGTAATCACTGATTTAAAATTTTATTGTTTTTATTATTTTGCTCACCAAGTCGCCTTTGCAGATCATATCACTTTTCTCACCATTATGATACTTAGATCAGAATTCTCCAGCTGTTCACGCCAGCTGGATTCTCTGATCTCACCAGTAGCCCACTCCCACCAGCAGGTTTCCCGGAGACGTGGGATGCCTTCCAAGGGAAATCCAATTGACAGCAGCAGGATCAGAGAATCCTGCTACCAGCAAATGGCAGGTGACGTTCCATCGCCAAGAAACATGCAACTGTGAGGCTGGAAAACCTTGCCCTGGGTACTTTTGGGAGAAAATTCTGCCCATTATGTCAATTTATTTGGATGGCATAGAAATGATAGGTCAAATGGCCTTGTTCTGTTCTATGAAGTTCTATGATCCAAACTGTATTTCTGGCTATTTCAAAATGTGGTTTCAACTTGTCTGAGAACATTGTCAGATTTTTCAGATAGTCCCAGTGCCGGTAAAGGGATGTGAGCCAGCTATGGTGAAAAATCATTGTTATACCAGGAAGTTCTTTCTGGCAGACAACCAATTAGGAAATTAACAAACTAATTAAGGATTACTGTACTGAAAGAATTGATACAAAAGGAGTTAAAAAGTTGTAACACAGTCATCAACACAACCTGGTTTCTGAAGTCAAGTTAAAGTCTTTCACTTTCTCACAAGTTATTCATAATATGCACTGATAATTTATATCATCCTGCTTATCATAACAACACTGTTACTGAGACTAATGTGTTCAGAGTCTTACAAGACAGAGTCAGTTGCTTCTATTTTAAATGCTAAAGTTGTACTGCATCAAAATCTACATGGTAGACATTGCTGAGCTTTCTCTTGTTACAGTTCAGTAGTCGTCAAACTTTCTACGCTTGGCATTCCTTTCCAATCTTATTTGAAAACATAAACCTTCCAATAGCAACGTACTCCTGCAACCACATCTTCTATTTCCAAATAGCATGGTTAGCTGTGGGGATATGGTTAGCTCAGCTGGCTTAGCAGCTAATATGTGATTCAAATGTATACCAACAGCAGAGTTCAGTCCCTGCTGAGGCAAATTCTGGACAAGTTTCTTTGCCCTATCTGTGACAAAAAAAAATTATGGCACTTAAATGTGTCTAGCAAATAATTGCCAAGGACCTGCCTTCAGCAAATAAGAGGAAGATTGTTCGCTACTGTAGGGAGAACAGAATTTTTTGTTAATATTATTCCACAGCAAAACTATGCTATATATTTACATTTTAAAGGCAAAAACCTAGTACTTTGAACCCAGCACCAGAGTTTTAAATTAAATACACAGGTGCAAAGAATCTGAGAGTTTTTGTTATATACCATAGAGTACAGAAGCTATTTCTATTAGCTATTTCTATTAATTCTCAGCTGCTGAAAGACAAAGACAGTTTCTTCCGAGACAGATTTACTTTCTGTCATACTTCTATGATTCCTCAATGAAAAATCTTATTGAAAACCAGCAGGGCAAATCATCTGGATAATATAAGGAATGCCTTAAGCTCAGGCCAGAACAAAGACTAGAATGACACTAGCTAACATTATCAACCTTCTTGTGATGGAATCAAGAAAAAGGACATGATGCAATGTGTAAAAAGCCCTAAATATCTAACCTTCTTCCCTCAGGGAAATTCAGATTTACTGGAATACCAGAATTTCACAATGTAAATCAATTAGCAAGAAATCAGTGTAAATAATTGAATAATTTAATTTGCTGGAACATATCTACTTTTAGACCATGGCTTGGCAAAGAGACCTGAACAGCAGCACAGCAAATAATTTATGAAATGTATTGTTCTGCATAGGAAACACCCACACTAACTACTTGTCTATCAGTAGTCAATAGTCTTTGAGTAGTTCAGAATGGAAAGTACTCCCACAAACTGTGAGGCACAGCACGGTCGGATTAGTTATGCATGACGTGTTAGCAGCAGCTCTTGGGAGTCACAGTAGTACAATCCTAGAATCCAGAGTTTAAATTGAATACTGTTAACATTTTTAAGTTTGATCATCAATTATATTACATGCATGGTTGCCTCAGAGATCTTACTTCATCGACACAATTGTGTGATTAACGGAAGTCTGATAATTAGCGATGAGGATGCTTAGCTCTGTTCACTTTTGCCTTGCTGAATCTTTAGATAATAAACATTTTTATTTGGTTTTGGTTTTGCCCACTTATGTACTTACCTTACTTGTTCAGACAGAAGCTCTCAGGGTGCTGAATTGCTCTCACAATTTTGAAATGCTTACCAAAAGTAACATTACTTTATTAAATCAGCAATATATTTTTCTACTCTGCTTCCCCTGGCAATGATTCTGCTCCCATCTTTGATGTTTGCTGTGTATTGACCATCCGCTTGGTATCTCACCCAAGTTTAGTAAAGAGTCTAAATAATAAGGGTAGTCAGGCTGTTCAACTAAGAGAATCAGTGTGGATTTGTTAAGACAAAATCATGCCCAGTGAACTTTACTGTATTTATTGAAGAGAAACAAGGAGAGTCAATGAAAATTGATGTGGTCTACAAAGATATAAGCAAGGCTTTTGACAAAGTTGCAAATGGAAGACTAGCTGAAAAAGTAAAAGCTCATGGAATCTAAGGGAAAGTGGCAAATGGATCAAAAATTGACAGGTTATGGTCAATGGGTATTCCTGTGACTGGAAGGCTGCTCCCAATGGGATTCACCAATTGCTGTGTGTAGAATCTATCAATGACTTAGACTTATTTGTAAAGAATACGATTGAGGAACATGTAAAAAACAAAGAACAAAGAACAACACAGCATGGGAAACAGGCCCTTCGGCCCAACAAGCCCACGCCGCCATTTTAACGTTCCCATTTCCATCCATGACCCTTGTCTATGTTTACGGAAATCTGTATTGGAACCAAATTGGGGAGACAATTTAGGGACAATTTGTTTTGCCAATCAGCCTAAGAGCACATCTTTGGGGTGTGGGAGGAAACCGGAGCATCCGGAGAAAACCCAAGCGAGCACGGGGAGAATGCAAACTCCCACAGATACCGGCCCAAATCCCTATATCTGCACAGCAACAGTGATAGTCACTGAACTGTCGTGTTGTAGACGATACAAAAATTGGCTACGTAATTGACAATGAGGAATAAAGTTGTAGACAGCATAAAATATAAGTGGGCTGGCCAAATGAGCAGGAAAGTAACAAATGAAATTCAATCTGAAGAAATGTGAGGTAATGAATTTGAGGAAGGTATATAAAGGAATATACAATAAATGGTAGCATACTGAGAAGTGTAGAAGAACAGAGGTACCTCAAGATAGCCATAATTCCCTTTGGTTCTGGTATTTCTCACTAATCACCACCAGATTTGAGTGTGGTATAGGCTGAAATGCCTTCAAGCAGTTTGTCACAAGTAAGTTCAGCACCCAGGTTAGAAGTTGCAATATTGCCTCCTCTAAACGACTGACTTTAGGCAGGACTAACTATGATTTATTTTAACTCTAGTATTTCCCACAAGTTTTGACCAGCTAAAAGAGAAATATAGGCTGCAGTGCTTTCATGCTGTTCGTTCTGAAAAAGTTCTGCACCTAGGTCAGAGGTTGTTATATTGCCTCCTCTGTCATTTAATAATATGTGCCGCTGAGATATTGTTACTGTAGCAGTAATTTAGGTTGTTCTATACCACAGTGAGTTGTGCCCTTCTGGAGTCCTGCTGAGAGCAAAACTACATCCTGGCATTGATACAACGTTGCTGAAATTGTCAGAGAATATCTGTAATTCCTGGACAGTAAACCACCAAGTTGAACATGATTCCTCTGGTTGCAGGTAAATGATTATGTACACAGGGTTAAATGTACTTGGAGAGATGTACAGTTGCAAGACTCCAGGGATAGGTGTTCTTGACCCAAGCCAACTGTCATGAAATCCAGTAATATCTTTCAAGAGTCCAGCCGTCTGGTACTAGGAATAGAAGTTGGTGTCCTTTCTGAAATGGATTTAATGGCAGTGACAATCGGGATTTGAATTGCAAGAATCAAAACAAATTTTTCAGACATGACAAATGTAAAACTGGTATCAATGATTGGATAAAGTTTACAGCTATAAGCAGGATCCCCGGTTGCAGGGTATGGTATTTAGCATTACGTTGTTTGTGCTTGTGATTTTCACGTGCTGTTTATGTTTTCCAGTCCCACTCACCATAGGAATTGTTTGTTACAAGTGGACCAGTCAACTTGAAGGACCATTTAAAGATCCTTTGACTTTGAGTGGGAATTTCTAGTCTTGAATGGGCATGACCAGAAAATCCTGCCTCGTGTCTTTGGGTAAACATCTCTGGACAATTTGAACAACTAACCTGAACCAGCTCCATTCTTTCTGGTATGAATTTCCTTGTGTTATAGAATATTACAGTAAACATTGTCCTACTTGAATGTATATACTGATATCGTTAGTGGGTATGAGTATGCTTGAACGATGTCATCGGTAGCATGGACTTCTGTGGGCTTAGTCTTACCACGAGGGACCTGTGTAACTAGCTGCCTCCAATTCTTACTGAGTCCATGTTGCATTGTATTGCAATATTTTTAGAAGTAAAGATTGAATATCACAACTCATTTGACAACCTTTTTGTGGCTAGATAACCACACCTTGCTTGGCTGATCCTATAGAATTTGGTTGTATGATACAAAGATCTTGCCCTGGTTCTCCATACAGCCATCCATAGTTATGCTCACATCTGGAAGTAGAAACAATGGGGGAGATTCTCCCAAAAGTGCTGAATTAGTGGTAAAACTGTTTTAGATCACTACTGTTTATTCAGTGCAACTTCTGACCCGAAACTCCCCACTCTGTGCACTGTCATGGAGTCAGAGAGTCATAGAGGTTAACAGAATGGAAACAGGCCCTTTGGCCTAACTTATCCATGTTGCTTTTTTCTTTCTAAACCCTTAAGCTAATCCCAATTGCCTGCATTTGGCCCATATCCCTCTATACCCATTGTATCCATGTAACTATCTAAATGTTTTTTAAAAGTCAAAATTGTATCGGCCTCTACAACTACCTCTGACAGCTTGTTCTAGACACTCACCACATTCTGTGGGAAAAAAATTGCCCCTCTGCACATTGTTGGATCTCTCCTCTCTCACCTTAAATGCATATCCTGTAGTTTTACACTTCCCTGTCTTTGGGAAAAGATATTGACTATCCAGCTGATCTGTGGCCCTCATTATTTTATATTCCTCTATAAGATCATCCCTCAGCCTCCTACACTCCAGAGAAAAAGTCCCAGTCTATCCATCCTCTCCTTATAACTCAATCCATCAAGTCCCAGTAGCATCCTAGTAAATCTTTTCTGCACTCATTCTAATTTAATAATATCCTTTCTATATTAGGGTGACCAGAACAGCACACTGTATTCCAAGTGTGGCAACTTCAACAAGGCATTCCAACACCTGCATTCAGTGTTCTGACTGATGAAACCAAGCATGCCAAATGCCTTCTTCATCACTCTGGCCACCTGTGCCTCTACTTTCAAGGAGCTATGAACATCTACCCCTAGATCTCTTTGTTCTGTAACTTTCCCCAACTGAGTAAGTCCTACCCTGGTTCAATCTACCAATCACTGCAATTGTGAATCTCATTCAAAACCCAGGGCGTGGTGGGACCTATTCGCGCCAGAGTCTGACAGCTCCAGAACTCGACACGTGTGCAGTGGCCCCGATATGTGAGTCTCCCCTTTCGCTGGCCAGCCCAGGACCCCTGCAGTACTACCCTTCCTGCCCCCTACGTGGTCCGACTGCAAGAATTCCCGGGCCAGCCCTGAGCCCCTGCCGGCCCGGGAGCGCCCTGACATACAGCATCCCCAACCCCCCAGCACTGGTGATGTCCTCCATCCCAAAACCCTCCTTCCCTCCAGCCCAACCCAATCACTGGCCTTCCTCCAGCCCAATCCAATCCCAATGCAGGGCCTTTTGGCCCTGCCCACAATAGGCCCTGTTCCTGTGGCAGTGCCCGATGCCCAGTGGGCAGTGCCAAGGTATCCTCTGGGCATAGGCACTTTGCCACTGCAGCAGTGCCAGGGGCACAAGCTGGCATTGCCAAGATGCCCAGGCCCAAGGGGACTACCCTCCTACTACCCAACCCTGGGAGACTCTGATTGCCCCCTCTTCATTCCAGCAGCGTCTCCCACTAATTCCCCAAACATGGGGATCTACTTTAAACTCCACCGGTATGAGGTACTCCCGGCAGCATGAAAGATACAATCGAGCCCAACAAGTTCCATGCCGGGCTTGATAACCACATGCAAAATATATTTAAACTACATTAATAAAAGATTTAAGTGAATGACCTCGCTTCCACCAATTTTCAGCATGGTCTCGACTATGACTGTTCTCCAGCTCTGGGAGACGTGCATGCGTTCCCAGCGTATGCCTGAATCTTGCAAAATGGCAATTCTCCCGACTGGATTGATCAGAAAAGTTGTGGTTCGCAATGGAAGAATCGGACCCAATGTCAATAAGCAATGTAAACACTTGGATAAGGCACTCAGGTGTTAGTGTTTCAAAATAGCAAAACTAGCTTTAAATTAAGGGGTATGAGTTATAGGACGGATATCAGAGGTAGGTTCTTTACTCAAAGAGTGATTAGGGAGTGGAATGCCCTGCCTGCAGCTGTTGTAGATGCGCCAAGTTTGGTGGCGTTTAAGAGGTTAATTGATAAGTATATGGAAGAGAAGGGAATGGTTTAGTTTGGAGGGGCATTGCTTTTTATTTTGGTCGGCACAACATCGAAGGCCGAAGGGCCTGTTCTGTGCTGTAATGTTCTATGTTCTATGTTCTAGTAGATATGATGATGAAAAAGGCATAAAAGATCATTTCCTTCATTAGTTGAAGCATAGAATATAAGGCCAGGAATGCTATGCTGAACTGGATAAGATGCTAGTTAGGCCAAAGTTCGAGTGCTGAATACATTCTGGTCACAATGTGTACAGAAGGATGTGTTTTGATGAGAAAGGAAATGATGATGTTTCCAGATCTGAAATCATGAGGGAAGATTGGATAGGGTGGTGTGGTTTGCTTTGAAACGGAGGGGGCTGAGGGGAAGATATAATTGAAGTCTTTAAAATTATGAGGGCTCCAGACAGACTGGATTGAAAGGACCTAATTCTGTGAGTAGTGAGCAATAACCAAGGGGCAGAGATTTTACTGACAACCATGGCTCAATATGTGCGACTCTCACTCTAAGTCAGAAGGTATGTGTTCAAATCCCACCCCAAAGGACAAAAAGTACTCACTGGCCAGAATTTTACCAGCACGTGGGTGAGGCTCGGAAAATGGCATTCTCTGTTGACCTCGGGTGAGATTGTATGAACCTCTGAGCAGACATGCGGCAAAATTCTGCCCACTGCCCCTAACAGTGGTGAAGGCAGAAACCCCTCCACATTTAAAATACACTTGAAGTGTTTTAACCTATGAAGCTGCAGGCCAAGACCTGGAAAGTGGGATGAGGTTGAGTAGTTGTTTTTTGGCTGGCATAGACACAATTGGCCAAAGGGCCACCTTCTGTGCTGTACATTTTTCTGATTCTATTGTATCAATGACCGCAGATCTCTCCACAGCGCGCTGGTGCAATTCTGTGTTTTACACCAAAGGATGGGGACAGGGGCTGAAGTCACCTGAAGCATCTTGATGAGATCATCCATTACGCAGGCTAGATGTTAGAACATAGAACATAGAGCAGTACAGCACAGTACAGGCCCTTCGGCCCTCAATGTTGTGTTGAGCTATGTCCAAATCCAAGATCAAGCTATCCCACTCCCTATTATTCAGGTGTGTTCCATGTGTCTATCCAATAACCACTTGAAAGTTCCTAAAGTGTCCGACTCTACTATCATAGCAGATAGTGCATTCTGCACCCCAAACACTCTCTGAGTAAAGAAGCTACTTCGGACATCCCTCCTATATCTCCCACTACGAACCTTGTACTTATGCCCCTCTAGTAACAGCTACATTCACCTGAGGAAATAGTCTCTGAATGTCCACTCTATCTACCCCCCTCATCATCTTATAAACTTCTATTAAGTTGCCTCTCATTGTCCTTTGCTCTAAAGAGAAAAGCCTCAGCTCCCTCAAGTTTTTCCCATAAGACCTACCCTCCAAACCAGGCAGCATCCTGGTAAATCTCCTCTATACTCTCTCTAACACTTCCACATCCTTCTTATAGTGAGGTGACCAGAACTGCACATAATATTCCAAATGTGATTTCACCATGGTCCTATATAGTCACAGCATAACCCCACAATCTTAAACTCAAACTCCCTGTTCATAAATGCTGACACACTATAATCCTTCTTCTCGGCTCTATCCACTTGAGTGGTAACCTTCAGAGATCTGTGGTATGAACACCAAGATCTTTCTGTTCCTCCACATTCCTTAGAAGCCTGCCATTGACCCTGTAATCTGTATTCAGGTTTGTCCTACCAAAATGAATCACCTTGCACTTATCAGGGTTAAACTCCATCTGCCACCTTTCAGCCCAGCTCTGCATTCTATCAATACTGAACCTGGGATCTGCCTATTGACATGATTTCAGCAACTGAGATTTTAGGGTTGAGCTCATTTTGCTTCAAAAAATGCTGAATTAATATCATTTCACATGGAAAATGTGACGTAGTTGGAAAAAAAGTTTAAAACAGTATTAACTTAAAATTCACAGTGTGAACTGAAATTAAAGATTGAAATTAAAAACTATTGCATATATTAATGAAAACATTGACCTGCCACATAATAATAGCGCTTTATGCCTTTTGAAATATTGGCATGGTTTGTTTATTGAATTTATTTTCCTGAAATTTTACAATGCAAATTTTATACACTGAAATTAAGGAAACAAGTAGGGTTGTGGAATGTTTGACGGGATGGAGAAAGTTGACGTTGAATATGGAAATCGCTCATTTCATTGATTCTGGTGCCAAATGGATGCTATAACTGCATTCCTTGGAAAATTAATGAAGTTTAATAAAACTCAGGGAAATATCAAGTTCTCTTTTTCACTACAGAAATTCCTAGGAATTATGTTTCTGGGAAATTGAAAGACTTTAAGAAAGCATTATGATTTTTTAATGACTGAAAGATTTATTTGTTGTGATGACAGTTTTAAATAATCTATTTTGTTAAAGTACTTTCTCTCAACCTATCCACACCATGATAGTGCATAGGTCAGATTTTTGTGTGTATGCATAGCCAAGTACTCCTGGAGCAGATCATTACTCTGCTGCCAGGAGCTTATAGCTTGAGGGGTATTAAACCACATCAAACACAACCACAATTACACCCACACACAGTCATAGACAAACTAAGGAGCAATTTAGCATGTCTTTGGACTGTGGGAGAAAACTGGAGCATCTAGCAAAAACCCATACAGACACAGAGAATACATGCAAACTCCATGCAAATACCCGGCCAGAATCAAATCAAATGGCGTTGTGAGGCAGCAATGCTAATCCCTGTTTACTATGTCACCCCCTGTTAAAGTACTATTATATATTGAATGTACCTCACTCAATATTGAAGGGCAGAAAGAAAACCGTATTATTGTGAACATCACGAAGAGATGCTAGATTATGGACTCAGAATTTCATATATGAAAAAGTGGTTCTCACCATCAGACCTTAAAGGTTATTTGTGTTAACTAAAATGACCAGTGTTTGATTTAAATGTTATCATTCAGGGAAAACCACATTCTATTTACAATCCTTAAGAAGTATAACATAGAAGAAGCCTATTATAGAACTAGTATCGTGCTAAATGTGAATCAATAATTAACATGTCAATATTGCATAAGAGGTTCCTTTATGTGCTAATTGAAATAGAATGTCAAAATCTTTCTTGAATGAAGAAATTTTAAATAAAGGAATTTTATATGTCACTACACTATATAGTGACATTTCAGTCACAAGTGGTTCAACTTTCTCCTGGGCTTTATATTTATAGAAAGTATACCTAGAAGTAAGAACATACATTTATTGAGTTGCTTTCACATTCTTAGGATGGAATAGGCCATCTTTGTAGTTGACATCACTGTTGTGGCAAATGCAGCAGCTAATTTATACATAGCAAGATCCCACAAGCAGCAAATGAGGTAAATTTCTCTTTCTGTGATGTTGGTGGAGAAAGGGATGCTTGCCTGAGAATGAGAAAAAAACTCAGCCCTGCTTAACGAAATCTTTTATGTTTGCCTGGACAGACAGATCATTTAATACTTCATTCAAAACAGCACATCTTGGCAATGCAGCAATCCCTCAATACATGTACCAGTCCTGGAATGGGATTCAAACTGACAAATTCATAGATAACAGCACTAGAAACTGAACTGTACATTGTTTCTACTCAGACACTCCCACAGAATAATTGCATTACATGGGGAATTTCCATCCATATGTGTTTTTTTGGGATTGAGCATCGATCATAGATTGCAGTACACTGGATAATTCTACAGTGAGGGGTAACTTGCCAGCACAACAGTGAAAGAATGAATGGCCTCTATCTCTGAAGTGTGAGTCTATGATCATACAAGAACTTGAAACATTCGCAAAGTTAGTTATCAAATCCAGCACACAATGACATATAGAATATTTTCTTCTGGTGCATTAAGTACTGAACACAAATTACAATTATTTGTTTTATTGCTCTAACCTTAAACGCTAATGAGCCTAACTCAATTCAACTGCTGTGCTGAAAACTTTGGAGCTGAAGTTCTTGAAGTTTTTTTGAGAAGTTCTCAAGAATGGTGATCGGACACTTAGGCCACACGGTTTGGCAGAATGTGGCTATCTGGTCAGCCCTAATAAAGAAGTCTCCTTTAAGTCCCTTTAAAAATCCTGTTGCTACATTTTGTGCATTAAGTACTGTGGGAGAAAACTCTTATATCCAAGACCACATGCATGTTTAATTTAGCACTCAACTTGGTCTGCAAAGATAATCTGACAGGCCCTGTTGCTATTTTCAGCAATTGAATCATTTGATTTGCCAAGGATCAGACCTGTTCCCCAAAAGTGCAATAGAGTCTAAAATTACTGGAATGTAATCAAAGATCTTCTCTGACCTATTGTGTAGCAGACACACTGAGTCAAGCATTCTCCATTCAATTCGGCCATGGCTGATCATCTACCTCAATAACACGTTCCTGCACTGTCCTCTTTTCCCTTAATGTCATTGGTCTTCAGAAATCTATTGATTTCTGTCTTGAATGATTGAGCTTCTAGAAAATTCTAAAGATTCACCATCCTGTGAGTGAAGAGTATCCTCCTGATCTCAGTCTGAAATGCCTGTCCCTTTTTCTGAGACTGTGTACCTTGGTTCTAGACTCAGCAGCCAGAGACAACATCTTGGGTGGATTTTTCACATGGCTTTGTGGCATGTTTTGCAGGAGCAGAGGCAGTTAAGAAAATTTCCCATTTTTTGCATCACGCTACTGGGAAACACACGATGGGGATTCACCATCAGCTGGACCAGAAGATCCCGCTGCTAAGATCAGAAGATCCCATCAGCTAGGGCAGCCAAACATTCCTGCCCTTATCTATATCAAACTTGTCACGCTTTATTCTTTGAAACTCTAGAAAATAGAGACTCAGTCTCCTGAATCTCTCTTTGTCTATCTTCCCAGAAATTAAGCTAATGAACCTTTATTGCACTCCTTCAATGGCAAATACATTGGCTTCCTTAGATAAAAGGATGAAAACTGTGCACAAAAATTCAAGTGAAGGCCAAGATTGCATACAACCATAACAAGCCATCCTTACTCCTGTGCTAAAGTCCCTTTGCGATGAAGACCAACCCAACATAGCATTTGCTTTTCTAATGGCTTGGAGCACCTGCAGGTTAGTTTTTAGTGCCTCATGACAACTCCAATGCCCATCCATTATCTCTGTAGCCAACTCTTACAACACTTTAGGATGAAGCTTATCTGGTCCAGAGGATTTAACAACCTGCAGTTCATTTAATTTTTCAAGTACTACCTATTTACTAATACTAATTTCTTTTAGTTCCTCAGTTTCTCAAGTCCTCTAGGTGCCTAGTATTTCTGAAAGATTTTCTGTTTTTCGTGAAAACAGATACAAAGTCATTGTTTATTTTTCTACCATTTCTCTATTCTTCTCTACAAAGTTTCCTGCCCCACGAAATCCTTACATGGATTTCATGTAAAGGAGGGCATTTGGCCGTAGAGCTTGCACTGACTCTCCAAAAGAGCATTCCACCCAGGCCTAACCCCCCACCCTATTTTGGTAACCCCACTGCACATTTATCCTGGCTAACCTACTTAACCTACACATCCTTGAACACTAAGGGGCAATTTAGCATGGCAATCCACGTGATGTGCACATCTTTGGACTGTGGGAGGAAACTGGAGCATCCAGGGGAAACCCACATGGACACAGGGAGAATGTGAAAACTTCACACAGACAGCACCCAAAGCCAAATCCACCTTGGGTCCCTGGTGCTGTGAGGCAGCAAAGCCAAACATTGTGCTGCCCCTATAAATGGAGTAAAGTTTTGCAACACCAATTTAAAATCCAACCAATTTATTTGATAGTAAATCCGCGAGCTTTCGACACTATGTTGTGCCTTTGTCAGGCAAATGCAGTGTTCTGTAAATGGACACAGACTGAAACTGTGATGGGGGTTTAGAAGGTGTTTTCTTATAATGTGCAACACAGGAAGTCAATGCTTATGAATACTGGCTCCAGTTGTTAGCTTCACTAACTGGATTTCTGCAATATATCATAAAAGACAAGGAAATATAATTTGGCTCACTAAGCCTGCTGTTGCTGGACACTTTGGTCTACAATTTATGCCATTATAGGTCCACACCATTTAACCTCCCAAGGAGTGTTCTGCTTGAACTTACAGAAAGCAAACTTTGAGTCAGCAGGTCTACCAAAAGAAAAGCAAAATTAAACAGGTTCTACAAGAACTTAGAATGGGATCCAGAGTGAATGATAATTACTACAATCTGAGGTGAGTTAATTTGTTACATGACATCTCGAAATATTTGTCAATTTAATTTAAAATAATTGTATTCTCATTTTGTGAAAATTCCTGGCAGACTAAATAGATATTGGACTAACTTGGCAAGCGCAGGTCAGGATGCTGTTGGCAATCTGAGGCTGACACAAGAGTGGTCTATAGTCCACCAGCAGCACTCTTAACCCTGTCAATTCTGCCCTGTTTGCTCTTTTATTTCTTATTTAAATGTTATACCCTGATTGAATATTATGGGCCTGGAAGATCAAAGGTTTCTGTTCTGGTATTGTTGTTCTCGTTGATTTCTGCTGTTACAACAGTGACTCAACTCTAAAAACATTGCATTAGCTGTAATGTGCTTTGAGACATCCTATGGGTTTGAAAAGTGTTATATAGATGCAACTCTTATTGGTCGATAAATCCTACATCATAACACTGATAAGGATAAATGAAGATTAATGGGGGCATTTACTTAAATTTGCAAAGTGGTCCCTGAAGCTTCATGATATGGATCATCTGCAGCACTAAATTCTTTGGACACTCAAAGATTCTTTGATCTATCTGTCTCGTTTGGGGCAAAGCTGTCTTTATGATAAGGAACAGTTTCAGATTACAGGGCAATTTTATTGTTCTTGATTTGGCAACTGGTACTGTCTATGGGTTAAGTAACTATATAATGGCAACAAGTATGTGACCCGACCCCCACCCACAATGCCTTCATCTGGATGAATGTGCTTTGAGGAAAGGTGGATAGTCAGCTGAAAAGAAAATGGTGGAAGTAAAAGTGAAATCATGTCATTCAACTATCTGAATGGTGTGTAATGAATTGTAATTAATGCAGCATTTCTTTTTTCTCAATGCTTTTTCCTTTACAAACTGTAATCTTTCATTTAACACCGTCAAAGGTTTTTTGGGAGGCGGATGGAGAACTGAGGGGGTGGATGAAGAGCAATACACTGACTTTGAGTGGGCATTATATGTTTTCTAATCGGGTTTTGTTGTGTTAAGCTTAGTGTGTACACCTGCTCACTGTCAGAAATACTACAATGTTTGATGCTTCATCTCCACTCATACTAGAGTTAGCTGTGGCAGACCAAATAGAACCAGCTGTATCGATCAATTTGACCTTTTTTGCAAAGCTACCGAGCAGATTTTTACAGAATGTCAAGCAAAGATCAATAAAGTGAATTTGAGTTGCACTGCGAAACACACAACAGCAAATGTTTTTAAATTTAATGTTAGCATGCAAATTCATTACGAATCCTAGAATCATGCAGCACAGAGGAAGCCATTTATCTCATTGCGTCTCCTGTGCTGTCTCGGCACTTTGAAACAGTTTTCCAATTAGTCCCACTTCTTGCCCAGAGCTCTACATATTTTTTCTTTCATTTTTAAGTATTTATCTAACTTCCTTTTCAAACTTACCATTAGGTTTGCTTGTACCACTTTGCAGACAGTACATTCCAGAACACAATAACACAGCATTAAAAAAAGTTTAATCTCCCCTCTGGGTGTGAATCCATCCTGTAAGATCAACGTTCAGCAATCAGTCTTAACTTCAAAATAGTCCCAGAATACTAGTGCTCAGGATCTAATTATGCCAGCACAGGTTCATTATCTGAATCTTCCAAACATCGTGAACACAGATCAGCAGGAATCAAACAAGTATCTACCAAAATAACACTCAATAGGTAAAATGGAGTTTACAATAATGCAGTATTTTTCTTCAAATAGTCTTGCATTCCCTATTGGGCCAATTTGCATAAATATCACCTGCATAAGCGTTCATGATTTCTTATCTAGAATAACAGCTGAATGATCAAGCATGAAATGAAACTAGACATTTTGCTGATCAACCCCATTCATGTATTGCATGCACCATCAGAGGCTTACTTAATCTCTCTTCATTACCTATCAATTAATCTCCTTTCACATACCATGCATAATCTCAGATTCTATCTCGTCAACTTAATTCCCATCCATTGCATATTTACAATAAAACCTATCAAGTCAAGTGGTCAGGCTGTGGAATGCAATGCCTGACTAGGTAATACTTGAAGGAGAAGTTACAAGGACATGGGAAATGACGGGAGAATGGAAGTATAAAAAGAGTCAAGGTAGACTGGATGGGTAAAGGGTTCCCTCGTGTGCAGTAATATTCGATGGTTTTATTATTCGAGCCTATTCATCTAATTTCCTGAAGCAAAGTGCTACATCAATACTCCCTCATTCATCCTCACATGTCCACTACTCAACCCTGGCCTTCTAATCTTCTCTTGCTCCGACAGCACAGGTCTCTTTGTGTCCATTAGGGTATTTATTCATATCCGTCTAAATCTACTCCTATTACCAAACTCATTCCAGCCATGTATTTTCAGCTGTTGTTGAGGAAGCTATTTACATAGCCTTGGTTACAGGGAGTCTGCTTCATCTTCTCTATCCTGTGATGGTTAAAAAAGATACTCATGTCTATTCAGTTGAGGATCATTTAATTTTATTTCCAATTTCTCAATCCACAGCAAAATTCTTTAAATTTCAGCTGCATTGTCCATTCCTTCCAGCTTACTGGGGAACTGGATCAGATTCTCTGCAACCTTATTTTCATAGAAACATACATGGAAAATAGAAGCAGTAGTAGGTCACTTGTTTTTGAGCCTGCTCCAGCATTCATAATGATCATGGCTGGTTATCAAATTCAATACCTTTATCCTGCTTTCCCTCCGCCTCCCATATTCTTTGACCTCTTTAGCCTCAAGAACTAACTCTATTTCCTTCTTGAAAACACACGTTTTGACCTTAGCTGCTTACTGTGGTCACGAATTCCACAGGTTCACTACTCAATGGGTGAAGAAACTTCTCTTCACCTCACTTCTAAAAGGTTTACCCCTTATCCTCAAACTATGACCCCTAGTTTTGGACTCCCCCACCACTGGGAACGTTGGGGGTGATTCTCCCAGCCCACTGCATTGGGCTAGGACATTCAAATGGAGATAGTTTAGTGGGCTTCCCCTGGGCACCACAGCCTCTAGGAGTTTCCAAGCGCCAGATTTCCAGTGCCATCAGCTCAGTGCCAGAAATCAGTGCAGCACTGTATAATTTATGCTAATTGGGATTTACATCTAATTAGCGGGCCTAAGACTGAAATCTCAAAGTTGGCCCGGACACATCTGGGGAGCAAATGATCAGGCCATGGGAGGAGGATCACACAATCACAATGCAGGGTCACAGGGCAGGTCGGCAAACAAGCTGGCCAGCGATCAGGATTTTCCGTGATGTGGGGCTACTGCGCATGCACTGATCTCAGTGCTGACAGATCGGTACATGTGCAGTGGCCCACTCAGTGCTATGCTGCTGGTCTTGCCAGAGGAATAGGCCCTACGCAGAGATATTTCATGTGATTCATGCTAGTGCAGTCTGCAGTGCACAGAGCGTGGATGACTCAATTTGAAAATTCATCTGAAAAAATAATGGGATTTACTTCAGTTTTATGTGAATTTGCAGCTTGGAATATTTTTGGGAGAACCCTACCCATTTATTTCTGAATCTACCCTGCATAATCTTGTTGGAATTTTATAAGTTTCTATGAGGTCTCCTCTTGATCTTCCAAACCCAAATCAATATAATCCTAACTGACTTAGGCCTGCCATGCAGGAATTCATCTGGCAATCCTTTGCTGCATTCCCTCTATAACAAAAACACCCTTCCTCAGATAAAGACACTAAAACTGAACACAATACTCCAGATGTGGCCTATACAACTGCGGTATAACAACCCTTTTCCTATACTCAAATCCTCTCACTATGAAAACCAACATACCATTTGCCTCCGGTACTACCTGCTGTATCTGTGCACTCACTTTCAACGACTGATGCATGAAGAATCCAAGGTCTCACTGAGTATCCATCTCTCTCAATTTACATCCATTCAAACAACAATTTATCTTCCTATGTTTGCTACTGAAGAGGACAGCCTCATTTAATCATATTGTATTGCATTTGATACGCATATGCCCACTCAGTATGTCCAAACCATGCTGAAACATCTCTGCATCCTCCTTACCGCTCACCCTCTCACACAACATTGTATCATCTGGAAATCTGGAGATAATATTTTTTGTTCCCTTATCCAAATCATTAATATATATTGGGATCCTAGCACAGATCTTTGCTATATCCTACTAATCACTGGAGATTGGAAATAGACCCATTTATTCTAACTTTTTGCTTCCTGTGTGCGAACTAGCTTTATATCCACCTCAAGACGTTCCCTACAATCCCATGCACTTTAATTTTACATAGTAATTTGTCATTTGAGACCTTGTCGAAAGCCTTCTGAAATTCTAAATAAACTACATTTACCAACTCTCCTTGGTCAACTCTACTAGTTATATCCTCAAAGACTTCCAGTAGATTTGTCAAACATCATTTCTCTTTTGTAAATCCATGTTGATTTTGACTGATTATACCACTGTTTTTCAAATGCTGTGTAAAGAAATTCTCGATAATGAACTCTAGCAACTTCCCTACTACTGACATTAGACTCACCGGTCTATAGTTCCCTGTTTTCTCTCTACCTCCCTTTTCAAATAATAGTCATACATTACAAAGTCAGTGTAATGTCAATGTATCAATATCTTCTTTAATTAACAATGCAATTCCACCATCTATAATAGATGATTGGATGGTTGATGAAGGAGGGGCAATTGGGGCTCCCAGGGTGTTGGTGGCAGGGGTGATGTCCACTGGACATTGGGCAGTACCAAAGTATAGGACTATTGTGGCAGGGGCTGAGGGACGATCAGTAGGGTTTCCCACTGCCACTCTGCATGGGAAACAGTGGGAGGCCAGTGATGGGAATAGGCTGGGGGGGGTAGTCTGCAGGGGGGAGAAGGGGGGGTGCAGTCTACTGTGGTGAGTGTGGTTGGGGTATTGTTACTGCTGGGGAGGAGTTGGGCTGGGCAGCGGGGCACTCCAGGATGAGTAGGGGTATCCCATCCCTACTGATCATGCCCACCCCCCACCTCTACTGATCGTCTCTCCCACATTATTTCATTCCTATAATTGGTCACCTTAGAGCCATGTCTCCATAATCCCAACTACATCATACCTCTTCACACCTATCTACGTAACTACAAAGATGTGTGGGTTAGGTTGATCGGCTGTGCTAAGTTGCCCCATAGTGTCGGGGGATTAGCAGGGTAGATGTGTGGGGTTATGGGAATAGGATTTGGGTGGGACTGTGGTCAATACAGACTTGATGGCCTCCTACTATACTGTAGTAGTTCTATGAACTAATTCATCCATTTTGTTTTGAGTGCTTGAAACATTCAAGTACAAAAGCTGAAGGCTAGTCATTTTAAATTTCCTTGACCTGTTCCTATTATTTTTCTCCAAAGAAATCCAACTTTTCAACTTTCCCATCATCTTTTAGAACTGCCTTTATTGCTTTCTCCTGAATCTTCCCCAACACAGAAAAGTCTTGCTGACTTTTAGTATTTAAGTATTTTTAAGTTCTGCAGGCAATATTAATTTGCAATGCAAAGAACATTCTGTCTCTAATGTTTTCCAACTCTCTGATGAATTAATTGTTTAATCACTGTAAGTTTTCAGCATTTTATTTTGCCAGAATTTTTTTGGCATCTCATAAATTACTGAGGGAGTGCCATACTATTGGAATGAGTGAAACATTAAGCCAAGTCTGCCTTCTCAGATGGATATAGAAAATCTCATGACACTATTCAAAGAAGATCAAGGGAGTTCAATCCAAGATCTGAATCAATATTCATCTCACAATTAACATTGTTAAAACAGATTATCTATCCATTATTAGACTGCTATTTGCAAAATCCTGTGGTGATCAAATTGACTGCTGTGTTTCCTTACGCTACAATGGTGACAAAGGGGGCTATTCTCCCAGAAGTGCTGAATTGATGTGAAAACTGGTTTAGATCACAACTGTTTTTTCAGTGCAACTTCAGACCTGAATCTCCCTCTTTGTGCACTGCAGAGGTCACAATTGGGAAAATCATTAAAAACCCGGGGTGGTGGTGGTGGTGGTGGAGGGGTCTTTTCGTACCAGAGTCTGAGCCTGACAGTTCCAGGACTCTGCACATGCATAGTGGCTCCGATCTGTCAGTCTTCCTCTTTGCTGGTCAGTTCAATTGCTGGCAGCGCAGGACTCCCACATTGCTGCCCTTCCAGTTCCCTCCCCCACCATGGCCCGAGCGCGCCCCCACAATTCCCAGGCCAGCCAAAAAGCCCTCCCACTCATCCCGGAGTGCCTTGTTGTTCAGCCCACCTCAGCAGTGGTGATACCCCAACCACCCTCACCACAGCAGACTGCCCCTCCCAACAGACCACTCCCCAGCCCACCCTGATCACTGGCCTCCTTCCAGCCCCAAGTGACAGTGGGACCCCCCAACCCTGTGGTCACCCCTTAGCCCCTTCCACAATCGGCCCCACCCTTTGGTGCAGCCCGATGCCCGGTGGTCATTGCCCCGAACCCCTGGGAGGCTTCAATGATCAGTGATCAATGATCACTGATCAATGATTCAATGATCCTTTCACTCCGGTGGGGTATCTTGCTAGTTCCTCGAAAATGGGGAGCCACTCTAAAGCCTGCTGGAGTGCAATACTCATGGCAGGGTGGGAGATGCTATCAGGCCCAGCAAGTTCCATGCCCAGCCCGATAATGACACTTAAAATATTTTAAAAGTACACTAAAAAAAGATTTAGGTTATTTATCTCTCTTCCTGCAGGTTTCCAGCACAGTTCCGTTTGTGCCTGTTTCTTGGCTCTGGGAGACCCGCATACATTCAGACCCGTCAGAAAATTTGTGGATTGCAATGGGAGAATCATCCCCAAAATTTCAAAAGTACTCAACTGGCTATAGAGCAATTTGCAACATCCTGACATTGTGGAGATGCTATGTAAATATATGTTATTGCAATACTTTGCTATTCTTAATCTCCTGTGTTGATTTCTTTAAGTATCAATAATTTCAATTCATTTTAAGGAATAACTGCACATTCATGAAAATGGCAATGTTCTTCACTACTGAGCAAGCCATAGAGGACAGATTGGACACCATTATACAAATTTCCATATTTATCCAGTCACCTCTGGAGAAAGTTCTAAAATTATTTTATTGTACACCTTGGTGCTGTGTTTATTCAATATGGTCAGAGAGAAAATCATTGCTAAACTGGAACTGCAGGATCACCTTGCATTTAAGGATCAAGTTGATTAGGACAATAAGTATCTGATTGTGGCTCTCAGCTGCTTTGGCACTTGGGCACAAATTTTCCTCTGCTCGAGATCAAAAAATCAATCATGGCTTGCTGATCATTATTCAAAATCCTTGGCTGGAAAAACTTGCATATATCTGGAAAAGAAAATTGCTCAATGAAAATTATGAAAAACAATCTTTTTTAATGTGTCCAAGATTTTTCTTCAAGGTTGCACACAGTGTTCTGATATTGATTTTCACTTCCTGGAGACTCCTGACCAATCCTGGAGGGTTCCTTGAGCATCAGCAGTCTCAAGAGCCTCAATCTTCATGCACGAACATTGACCATTCTGACTAACTGAGTACTTGCTTCCACGACTGTAAGCTGGGCAGGGATGGAATGGGGCTCGGCTGTGAGATTTTTGTTTGAATAACTTAGTGATCCCATTACATTTGTGACTAGTTGATGGATTATCCAGCAACAATTCACAGAAAAACCATTGGGACATTAAAAAAGATTGTTTTTTGTAATTTTCATTGAACAATTTTCTTTTCCAGATATAAAAATATTGAAAATGGGGGAAAAAAAAATCACTCAATTCCTAACAGTATTGGGTGCCATACATCACAGATTCAAGAAGGCAGTTCACCATCACCATCTCAATGCCACCTAGAAATGCACAATAAATGCTGGCCTCATCAGTGATGCCCACCCAAGGCTGGTTGGCTGATAGTCAAGCATCATCCAATTGGGTAATGAGTCTTTTTGCTTTCCAATTAATGTAGGAAGGTAGTGTGGCACAAGAATGGATGTATTGGCCAACAAATGACTGAAGCCTGGGGGCAAATGGTGTGACGAAATCTCCACTTGGCAACCCGAGGACAAAGCCTCAACAAATATCAGTACTTTCAGGAGTAGAGGAGGGAAAGAAATATGTTTAAGAAAATAGCTCACTGGAAACAAATTCCAGAAAAAGATGTCTGTTCCCCCCTCAGTTGCACCAATATTTGACACTGGTTCCTAATGAATATTAATAATATTGACTGAACCATATATGGTCACAGGCATCAGCAGTACACAATGACTTTCTCGCCAAACATCAGCCATGCCTGACCAATATTTCCTGACAGCAACAATTTCAATAAATTAATCAAACTGCAGGCCCATAAAAATGGCGTTTAAATATGAAAGTGTTTTAATAGAAAGTTTACAGCACAATGTCGAAGCAAATTACACAAAAGCGGAACTGATATTTAATTCCCCATCAGGCAGGCAGCAGCATTTTCAAAAGTGGCAGGAATGACTAAGTGTTGTCAAGAGTGAGAAAATCCAATTGGCGTTTGATAATTTATCATTTCTCCTGTGATAAGTCGCCATTTACACTTCACAGATATAACAAACTTGTTAAGAATCATGTCATGCCATATCTTTCATGTTTAAATTGCATTAGATCTAAACAGGCACCTAATTACGCTAGCTGGGCTCCTTGTAACATGCAGTCTTCTCTGATTAATGAATTGGCAGTGTCTTGCTGTCCTCAGGAGCCCTGGTGGTTTGGACTATGCTTCTGACCAGCTGTCTCTGGCCAAAGAAATGATGATAAACTGCTCAACTTACCTGAGATGCAAGTGGTATCTCTACCATAATATCTCTACTATCTTTCAGAGCATGTAAACTGCCCCACATCATAGTTTATGCATAGTTTTAACTGAACTCCCCTGACAAGTTTTCCTCCAGGGTGTCTGAGAGGCATGTTACAAAAATAAGTCCCCTCCGGCTTTTGATATACTTGGTGCTGACATGATGGATAAATGACCTTTGCATCTTATTTTCCCTCAACTCAAGAGTGATAACCAGTGATCTATTTTAATTAAAACTGCTCTAATTACTGAATGCTGTCTCTGTTCCAAACCGATTAGATTTATTCCAACTGCATTTCAGCTATATTACATGTGCTCCCAAGGATTCATTTCAATCACCAGCTCTCTACAGCGGCTCTACAGATGGGCCACTGACCTTGGCCATACAGGCTCGCACTACAGCAGAGTTTGTGCCAAATACTTTATTCTGCTTTTCTTTACGCTTGAGGTGCTGTTTATGCTGTGAAACTGAGCGCAGTATCCTCCGCCACCACCCCTTCCTTCCCCTCCCCCCCAAACCCCACAATACTTTTTGCACCCAGTGTTAACATGGCACTGCAGGATCAGGTAAAACATAAACTACCCACAGGGTCACACATTATCCCCAAATAACAAATTCCGCAATTTTGGAAAATGTTCACTTTCCAGTACTATCCTACCTTTTAGTTGCCATAAAGTAACATTTATAAAAGGCTCAGAAAGACTGAATTCATTCCTTGAGCACTTCTGTAACCTTGTCTGGACAAGATGTGCATCTACAATTTCATGTAGAGTTGATAAAAATGTGGAACTGATTATGACAAGCAAGGGAAATAAAACTAGGGTGAAAAAAAGATAGAAGGGTATGATAATGGGGTGGTAGAAGTTTTCTGTCAAGTTTAAGCTCTGTGTTTTGACATTTTGATTTTAAAATTTTCATCCTCATTTTCAAATCACTCCATAACCTCTCCATAATTTCCTCTAACCCCACAACTCTTCAAGATAGCTGCATCAATTCTGCTCTGATTTTAATTGCTCCACCTTTGGTGACCATGCCTTTACCAGTCCAATGAATGTCCTCTTACATTGCTCCTTTGTTTTCCTTCTTTAAGACACACCTTAAAAGTTACTTCCATGGCCAAACTTTTGGTCAAATATTGATCTAATATGTCCTCATGTGGCTCAATGTCATGTTTTGTTTTATGATGCTCCTGCAAAGCACTTCAGGAAGTTTCATGATGTCAAAGGTGCTATCAAAATATAAATTATTTTAGCATGGAACTAAAAAGACAGATAGCCTGTTTTTGTGCTGTATAGTATATGTAGTTCCACAAGCTCAAGGGATAGTAGCCATCTTTCCTGTGATTTCAAACTGGCTTCTTTTGTCTTGGCGGCGATGAGATGTTTGCCCTGTAAGAGGTGGGTCTCCCCGAGCCACTCTGGTAGGTTTAATGTGAGAATTTTGCTAGCTACCTGGGATTGACATTTTGGACATAGGCAGCACATACCTACCCATATAAGCTTCAAACTTATTGCACCATGTGACTTTTTTAATTTTCAACACTGGCTACCAAGACTTTCCAGAGCCCAGTTTTGAGTCTGTCAGAGTGGGCTTGAATGAGTTAAATCTCACACAGTCTGGGTCTGTGTTCTTATTGCTTTCAAAGGACACACACTTCACAGATTCAAGGCCAATTTCTGCCCATGCCTAAATACAAATAAATGATGGTTGTCTTCGCTCTGCCTTCTATCGTTCATCTTCTTCATCCACTCCTTGCCCTACTGCCTGCCTCAAGAGTCCTCAGCCTTACCCTCCCCTTGCACAGCTCTCCTTCCACATTGCCTCCTTGTCTTTGGCTGGCCAACCCAACACCACTTCCCCGACTTCATCTACAGTCCATCCCTGATCAGATTTCAGACCTTTGTTGTGGTGGCTGTATGAGTCCCTCAGCACTGTCATGTCCAGATAGACACTGGTTTACCTCACAAAGGGTAAGGTGTACTCCCCAGTCTTCAGCACAATACTAATCTGACACAGGACAAAGTGATGCTGGAGAGTTCAATACATTGTGCTATCCACGAAGACCAGCTTGCAGATTGAGGGCAAGAACCGGCTTGCCCCTGCACACCAGAAGCAGTGTTGTACTATGGCAGAAAAGCTTTGTTGCGCTCACCTTAAAAGTCTCTTGCGAACTGAGGACTAACTCGAGCTTGTCACTCTTTAGCAATCAGGTTTTACACCAACATAATTTCACACTAGCATGGTACAAGATTGGAAGGCCTGACGGGATGCCAGCGAACAGCTGTTTTAATGAACATTCATAAGATGCAAATAGCATTCAAGCCGCCATTGGGAGAATTGCAACATGATTTTATGCTGGTGGGTTTCTGACTTTTTGCCTCCTGCTAGTTTATCTGCCCCTGCCTGCGACGAGACCTGCTGTGGGCTGGATTGAGAGAATTCCTCCCAGTATCTTTCAGAATCAAAGGATAACCCAAAGTTTTTTACATTAATTACATGTGCAGCATTTCAAGCCATATCTGAGAGGGGTGATATAATGTTGTAGGAATGCAAACACTTTGTAAAATGCAGGAATTCCTGTGAGTTTGGTGGCACTGGCACTTGAGTGCAAACTTATTAGACATTTTCTGCTGCAAACCTGCACCCTAGTAAGGATGAATCGGGGCTGCAAAACAAATTTTTTTTAAATCACTACACCCAGCAGAGGAAATCCTTCATCTCCTCAATCTATTATATTTCACTATACATTGAATGAATGTATGCTTCAAAGGTAACAACATAAACAATTACATTTTGATACTAAACATACAAGGTACAAATGAAAAAAGACAAGTTTTAATAAAATTATACATTGATAGTGGGGAAGTAAGTCACAACTTACAATTTTGCCACAGCCTGCGTATAATACTACTAAGAGCTCAGCCCAATTATAACTGGGTGCTGAAAGGGCTAAAGTCTTTATGTAAATAAAGTAAATATTTGGCACCTGGTCCCCTAATTAAAAAATGATTCCCATAATTCAAGTAAGCATACCATGAAAAATGTAACTGCTGAAAGATAAAGCATTGCACACTTTTAACTTCTGGCTAAATAATCATCACATACATATATATACTAAAGACAGGATGCAAGTGTTCTTGAAAGAATCCTGAAGTCCAATTTACTTCAGACAATTTTAAGCAATTTACGCTTTGTTCTCTGTGCTTGTATAGAGAGTCAGCACCGTTGGCATCTGCTCACTCATTAGCAATGTGAAGAACAGTCTAATTAGGGTATAAAAGCAATATGGTCCTGTGCATCAGCCAGATTGTTTGTCACTCCATCACAGAATGCAACATTTCCTGCTGGGAAAATGCTGTCCTGATTTCATTCTCTTTCGTCAGCATTAGAAAAATAACCCCGAGCATACAGATGTTATGGAATTAAACCCAAAAGGATTTTTCACTATTTAATTTAATGATGTTGCTCATTCCAAATGGAGAAGATAATGAAAATGTATTTGTAAATAGATGACAAGTTGCAAAACAGCAGCTGCTGAAAAAAGTTGTTTTAGAGTTGAGAGTCTCCATCCTGCTCTGAAGTTGGGGCACCTCTAACTATGCTCTCCCTCATTGACCAGCCTACTTTAATGAAGATTTACATAGTATTTACACCAGAGAGCAGGCTATTTATCATGTGGTGTTTATACTCCACATGCCACCTCTCTTAATCTAATCCAATCAACATTCTCCCTTCCTTTTTCCAGCTTTCCCTTAAACTCATCTATGCCTTGGCTACTTTTTGCGGTAGAAAGTTCTGTTCGAGAGGATTCAATTAATTTATGACAAAGCAAATATCATTATCTTTCTCGTCTTTCAAGGTTCTTAGTTGGCTGGGAATTTTGTGGGATCAGACATTCAAATCATTTCCACTCAGCAACATCAAATACACAATGTCAATATTAAGTGCAAAGTAGAGATCCTTCAACATTGGCCTAACATTGTACCTGCATCCTGATTTCAGACAGGGCCTATTATTCCACCATCATATGACTACATACATTTCTGCTTGTTATTGAGGTTTCTGAAGAAGTTGCTATATTAGTAGATGAAGGAGATGCAGTTGACATTGTTCACTTGGAATTTCACAAAGCCTTCAATAAAACACCTCACACTAGGCTACTTCACAAGTTAGAAGCTTGTGGTGTCAATAGGAATTTGATGTGCTGGGTTAGGCATTAGCTGCAATCTTACAATTAAAAGGTTGTAGTTGTGCATGTGGATCAGCCTGGCACGTTTCCACTGATAATCTCTTAAGAGTTGGTTGTGTGCTGGTTCCCCTTCAGGGTTTTATTAATGACCTGAGCAGTATTACCAGTAGCTGCAAAATGGTACCAGTAGCTGTGAAAGGGCTAAGATAGTAGGAGTATAATTAAATACAGAGAGATTTATGTTGCAAAATCAAACTCCATTATCATGACACGCTAGCATTTCATGAGGTTGCTAATAGTTACTGGCTCACAACCATTGCCCCCCTGGAATATGAATTAAAACAGTACTGATAATAAAAGTTACTCCAGGCAGTGAATTTGTCAACTGACTCTCCCAACAAGTAAAAACCATTCTTGAGAAGCTGTAAATGCAATGATAAACAATTAAACTAGTGCGACAGGATCCCTGATGGATGCCTTTAAGCTTTCATTATAAAAGAAAGACCGGCAACTTTCACTACTTTCAGAATGTCCCATAGGTTGCAGCCAATTAAATGCTTTTGAAATGTGGTGACTGCTGTAACATAGAAAATTCAACAGCCAGTTTTCACACAGCAATATTCCACAGGCAACATCATAATGATTAGAAAGTTTATTTTTTAGTGATGCTGGTTGAGGGATAAATATTGGGTAGGATACTACAGAAATATCCCTGTTTCTCAGATTAGAACCATGGAATTCACCAGAGAGGGGAGACTTGGTTTAATGCCCCATATGAAAGATGGCACCTCCAACAGTAACATTTATGGGCACAAAAACGTAGTAAATTTGGGTGTGAGGTGAATAGCCAATTTGCGCCTGCCTCTGCGCTGGTTCCCTCTTTACCAAGGCCCAAAATGGTTGTGATCAGGACCAGACCCGAGTCAGGTGCGACAACCACTTAAATGCATTTGCATGCATTTAAATTGACTTAATGGGCTGCACACTCAACTTTTCCAGCACCTCTCCCTTTACCACCACACTCGCCCATCCAGAATCAGCGTGAAATAGACATGCTCCATAGAAGTCCGATTTGAAGTGCCTGAAATCCAAAAGCTCTCTTTTTGAGAACAATGTGATGGTGGTGGTGATGGTGGAAGCTGGGGGTGCATGGGTGGGTCTGCTGCACCCTGCTTGAGATCAGTTGGGGGAGGAGGTCTGCTGGCACTCTGCCTGAGATCAATGGAAGGAAAGCGGAGTCCGCTGTCACTCATCTTGAGATCAGTGAGGGGTGGAAGGGAAAAAGGGCCACTGCAACCCTGACTGAGATCAGTGAAGGGGAAGGGGAGAGGGGTCTGCGATCGGTCTGGGTGGCAGAGGGATGGAAGGATAAGGGGATCAGTAATGTTGTGGGGGTGGGGCAGTGTCTGTGGGGGCCAGAAGGAAGCATTATCTGGTCTGGGAAGGATGTGGCAGGGGAGTAGCATTCTATCTTTTTCTTTGTTGTGCATGTGCAGTTGGGGGCATCAATCAGAGCTGCAGGGTTTTGGCTAGCTTAAGCCCCACCCATGGGCTTCTGGAGCATGATTCGGATTTGCTGATGTTTTTGCAGGCAGAATATGTATGTGGACATCTCAGAACAAGTCGAAAAGTCAGATTTGAAACATTCCCAGTTTCAAGTCCGCCCAGCACTTAGAATCAAAATGGTAAAATCGGGCTCTTAGTCACAAGTGCACTGAGATGTCAGCCTAGATTTTGTGCTCAAGATTTTGGAGTGAGACTTTAACCCAGAACCTTTTGATTGTTACCAACAGAGCCACAACTATCACCGAAATTTACATTGGTTTTGTGGTGTTTTGAGCTGTGTTTTTGAATATCCAGTTTCTGAACAGCCAGAGAGTAATTTGAAGAAAAATGGGTGTTCACAAAAAAAGCATAATTCTTGAGGCACTTGAGAAATATATGCTGAGTTGTCTCCTGCTGTACATGACTCATATATCAAACCACACTAGCCTATTGAGAGCAAATCTGATGTTTGCCTTCACAATACTTTAGCAGGCATCAGATTCAGTACATTGCCCATTATAATCATAAAATGTAATTCATTTGCAATTTGAGTTTAGATTGCTCAAGGAGTGCTGCAAAGGTTGAGCATTGTCAAAAGTGGCACCACCTCCACGATGGACATTAATGATTATACTGTGCTTTTTGAAGAACAGAAGGAAGTTCTCCCCGTTCAACAGTAATTCTCTCTATCAATGCAAAGTAAGGTACCTTAACAATTGATCATCTTATTCATTAATGACTGCATGAAACAGCTACATAACAGCAGGAAACATCATTCAAAGCAGTTCATTGTATGTGGAGTCCTTCAGGATATCTCAGTTGGGCACGGTAACCAATACATCACATTATCGCTTCATCAGGGGGTCCCAAAGTGTCTCACATTCAATTGAACATCCCTTGACTGAATAAATACAAGAAGTGTTTTTTTAAAATTATGTGTTTGTTATTTTTATATAAGCTAAGATGGCAGCCACAATGCTTCAAATATGTAATAAAACAACCAGTTTTTTTTGGCAGTGTGCTGTTATGGAGAACTCTTTGGTCATTTGAGAAAACTCCATTCTTCTTTGAACTCAAAGAACTCTCTTCTCTTCTTTGAACTCTCTTCCAAAAGATAAAACTTTTGACCAATGTAGCACTCTGTCATGAAAGGGTAACCAAGAAGATAGATGACAGCAGTGCAGTTGACGTTGTCTGCATGGACTTTAGTAAGGCCTTTGACAACGTACCATATAGTAGATTGTTATTTTAGGTTAAATCTCATGGGATCCAGGGTGATGTAGCCAAATGGATACAAAATAAGAAGTTTCACAATACCGGGTTTAAGTCCAACCAGTTTACTTAATAGTAATCCCACAAGCTTTTGGAAATGGTGTTCCTTTGTCAGGTGTATGGAAGGTTCTGAACCTTCTGTGTTTACCCCAGTCCAACACCGGCATCTCTACATCACTACTTATTGTAGAGTTTTTGTAGAGAGTTGTTTTCCAAACTGGTGGCCTGTGACCAACGGTGTGCCTCAGGGATTGGTGCTGGGTTCACTGTTATTTGTCATTTATATTAATGATTTGGATGAGAATTTAATAGGTATTGTTAGTACATTTGTAGATGACACCAAGATTGGTGGCAGAGTGGCATAGTATTACAACAAGATCCTGTGCAATTGACAAGTGGGCTGATAAATGGCAAATGGAGTTTAAATTCGACAAATGCGAGGTAGATCAAACCAGCATAGAACTTTTTCAGTTAACGGTAGAGCTTTGGAAAGAGTCATAGAAGAAAGAGACCTACGGGCACTGGTTCATAGCTTCTTGAAAGTGGAGTCACAGGTTAACAGGGTGGTTAAGGAGGCATTTGCCTTGCTTGGACTCATTGGTCAGAACATTGAATACAGGAGTTGGGAGGTCTTATTGAAGTTTACAAAACATTGCTAAGGCCACATTTAGAATGCTGTGTACAATTCTGGTCTCTCTAATATAGAAAGGATATTATTAAATTAAAAAGACTGCAGAAAAGACTGACTAGGATGCTGCTGGGACTTGGTATTTTGCGTATAATGAGATGCTGGATAGATCGGGACTTTTCTCTATGGAACGCAGGACGCTTAGGGGTGATCTTATAGAAGTCTATAAAATAAACTGGGGCATAGATCAGCTAGATAGTCAACATCTTTTCCCAAAGACTAAAGGGCATAGATTTAAGGTGAAAGGGGAAAGATACAAAAGAGTCCAGAGGGACAGATTTTTCACACAGAGTATCTGGAACAAGCTGCCAAAGGTAGTAATAGGAGCAGTTACAATTTGTTTTTTAAAAGGTGTTTAGATAGTTATATGGGTAAGATGGGTACAGAGCGATATGGGCCAAAATGCAGGTATTTTTTGTTAACCCTTAGATTAGGGGTTAACCAAAGCGACAGCATTGGCAAAGTGGACCGAAAGGCCTGTTTCCATGCTGTAAAGCTCTATGACTCTACAAGACTTCCAATTAATATTGTAGCATTGTAAATTATATTGAGTGCTGAAGTCCTCCAGATCAGAAACTAAAGATCCAAAGAAGAACGCACAATCTTTCACTACAGAAATGAGGAGACTACCAACTGAGCCACAATACCATGACCATGAAGTCCAAAAACTATTTTGACTGGTAGCTATAATATTAAGCTTAGATGTGAAATAAATAAAACACAATTTATCTGGCTGATCCTTATTAATATTTATTGTATTTTGAAATCTTCAGCTTAGCATCCTATTTGGAAATAGGCTGCACTGTATTGAGTGAAGTGAGAAAAAGCAATAACGCTTGTCAAGACTCCAGGTGACAGAACAAAAATAAGAAAACAATGCAGGCATTTCTCTATCCAGTGGCTCAGGCTAAATATTTGAATGGTCTTCCATGCTGAATGAATGAATATTGTAAATTTCACTAATGGTATGAGTCTTAAAATGCTGATAGATACCACTCTAACACATGCAAACTGAATACCCTTCTTCAGTTTATTGAGAAAATTTAAATTCTATTGTACTGCAACATAAAAATATAAGGGGCAGTAAGGAGAATACAGAGGCCAAAGCAAAACAAACATTTACAGTTAATATGTAAATTGAATTTTTAGACAAGTATGGCTGTTCATCAGGGTAATGCAGCTTGAATAAGAAAAAAAGAAATGGAACTACTAGAATCAGTGAAGTGTGAACATGAATTCGGTAGAGCTGTGGACACTTGCTTTCATTCAGATCTAGTAGGGAATGTGTTCAGCACATTGCAGCTGACACATGAATACTCAAAGGAAGATGCCAAGCATGCACACAGACATATACACACATGCATATGCAGACACACACATTCAAACAGACACAGATGTACACATTCACACCAGAAAACAGCATATAATTACGTATGTAACCACAGACACACACTGGTAGGTACTCAAACATAAACAGGCACACATAGAAAGGGGAAAAAAATCAAGGGATAAAATGAGTAAATCTGATTGACTTTTGATCAGTTCTGTTCGAAGTTAGCAATGCACAAGTGTCCATTCAGATTACCAGATATCAGTCTGAAGTGGTTCAGCAGTCTGATGCACCACGCACCTGAACAGCAGCTGATTGAGATACAAGGTACGGTGAAGCCCTCCAATCAAACCAAGATTTCCCACTACAGCTTCAAGCATCCTAGAATATTCATATCAACTACTAGCAGAGATAGTGAGGTAACAACCAACAAGGCAAGTTAAACTCATTCTGGCAATGCGGGCTTTCACCACGCACTGACACAAGTGTTCTCTGCCAACAAAGGCTTGAAGATCTCAATAAATTATTAATATCAAAGAAGCAAAAACAAAAAAAATGCTGGAAACACACAACAGGTCTGCCAGCATCAGTGGTGTGGATGAGTAAGCCAAGGGCCCAGCTATAGAAATTGGGACAACAGTGACACAAAAAACAGATACCCTTATTAAGGACTAAATTATACAGGAGCTTCCAGTTAAACCCAGAAATCAGAAAATTGCTGTCTGATCTGCCCTGTTCCTGTACAAGTTTTTCTACACTGATTCCTAAACAATGGATTCAGCATTTAAAACACACAAAGGGATTGATGTTGTGGTGCCAATCCACTAGATACCCATTAAATACACCAGATAAAGTTAGAACACATCCGTTCAAGTTTGGGTGAATTTTAAATAGCATAGTATACCTTAATTGTTCCTAAACAATGTCTCTGGCCCCAAGCTTGTTGTCCCATTCCTCCAGATTTTAATTTCTCTATCTTTCTTTCTTTGTCTCTTTTTTCTCTCTCAATTTCATCTTTCCCTGTATTTTACTTTCCCTACATGGTGTCGCATTGAATTAAATATTCAAACGTAAACTTTTAGTTTGAACTCTGCATGCCTTTTCTGTCTAATTGAGGAGACATATTTGGTTATTCTGTATGCATGGGTCCCAGATCCTCCACAGTGGGCACCGCACTTAAAAAACTTACAATAATCATAAAAGTCTATGCAAAGTCTGAGGACAGCCTTATGGGTTACGTTCAGCAAACATTGTTCTTTTGAACACAATTTGTAAAAGATTAGAAACCCAAACTTGAATAAATTCAACAAATAGTTGACAGAACCATGAAGAAATTAAAGAAATAAAAATGTGCGTACATAATCAAGGAAGGGTAGACCTGAGGAAAGAGAAAAAATGGGGCAGATGGAAAACCTGGAGACCAGGAATGAAATGTGAGTGCTGTTCTTGGGTTGGTATTTGCATTGACTTTAAAATATATGTCAATATAATTCCTGGCAAGTAAATTAAGTGAAAATACCAGCTAGATGGTAATAAATGTCTGGAAATTAAACCACATGTTCACACTTATATAAGCACACATGTGTTTTTATAATAGTTCCGAATATTATTTCATCTATTTGTATATTTTCCCATAAACTAACTTAAAATTCAGAAAGCAAGACAGAAATTATATCAGTTTCATTGCAAAGTGGCTTTCCAAATGTAACAAGTTTTTATAAATGTAACTATATTTCATGTTTTCCCTTATGAATTATGTCCAACAGAATCATAAAATGCTATAGCACAGAAAAAGTTATTCAATCTAGCATATCTACACATTTTGTTTTTCTCCATGTATCTCCCAGTTTTATCTGACTCTCCTGCTCATTCTCCACACCCCCATGGCCTGGGCCTCAGCATCTCTCTCTGCGACTTCCTAAATCACAAATCACAATCAGTAAGGATAGGCAACAACACTTCCTCCACAATCATCCTCAACACAGGTGCCCCACAGCGCTGTTATACTCCTTGTATGCCTATGACGGTGTGGCCAAATTCCCCTCCAATTCAATTTTCAAATTTGCTGATGACAGTACTGTAGTGGGAAGGTCTCAAACTATGATGAGACAGAGTACAGGAAGGAGATAGAGAATCTGATGAACTGGTGCGGCAACAATAATCTCTCCGTCAATATCAACAAAACAAAGGAGATTGTAATCGACTTCAGGAAGCGTAAAGGAAAACATACCACTGTTTACATCATGAGGGACGAAGTAGAAAGGGTTGAGAGGTTAAGTTTTTACCTGTCCTGGTCCCGGTCTCCCCATGTCAACACTATAGTTAAGAAAGCCCATCAACACCTGTACTTTCTCAGAAGACTAAGGTCATGTGGCATGTCAGCTACAATTCTCACCAACTTTTAAGATGCACCATAGAAAGCATTCTTTCTGATTGTATTACAGCTTGGTAGGGCTCCTGATCTGCCCAAGACCACAATGAACTACAAAAAGTCATGATTGTAGCCTAATACATCATGCAAATCAACCTCCCATCCATTGGCTCTGTTTACACTTTTCACTGTCTCGGCAAGCAGCCAACATAATCAAGGACCTCACGTGCCCTAGACATTCTCTCTTCTACCTTCTTTCTTCAGGAAAAAAGTACAAAAGTCTGAGGTCACGTACCAACCAACTCGAGAACAGCTTCTTCCTCACTGCTGTCAGACTTTTGAATGGACTTACCTTGCATTAAGTTGATCTTTCTCTACACTCTATCAATGACTGTAACGGTACGTTCTGCACTCTCTTGTTTCCTTCTCTATGAATAGTGTATTTTGGCTATATAATGCATAAGAAACAATACTTTTCACTCTATGTTAATACGTGACAATAATAAATCAAATCTTTACCATTCCCTACATATCCAATTTTCTTTTTAACATATTTATAGGTTCTGCTTTAACAACAGCTCATGGTAGAGAATTCCACGTCTTAACCTTTCTCTTTTCTGATTTCTTTCATTCTTACGCAAATCAAATATGAAACCAGTTTTTTTACTATCTGGCTAATCAGTGGCAAGTTATCATAAACCTCCTGAATCTTAAATGCATCTATTATATCTTCTCAGTACCAGCGAATAAAATTCTTCATGACAGTGAATTCCCTCATCACTGTAAACATACGGATGGGTCTATGTTGCACACTTTTCATTGTATTTAATTATTCTTAGTATACATAGCCCAAAATAATGCTGTATTTCATTGATATTCATCTTTATGAGTTAACATATGTTGAATAACTACAATCAAAAGAATGAATTTGTTTTCTCTTCCCTTTCTCCCCTTTCCAAGCTCTTAATTGATTTTGGGGACTAGTTTCGCATGTGCCACTGGGCACCTCCAGTACATCATCTAATTGACTAATCTTCACTTGTTGAACTCAATCCTCTTCTCATCCCAGACATATACACATGCATATGCAGAGTCCAGTAGCTAGGAGTCACCCAGGTTTAATTTCTTGGTCACAACGGTGGCACAGTGGTTGTACTGCTGCCTCACTGCAATAGGGATTTGAGTTTCATTCCAACCTGAGGTGACTGTCTCTGTGGAATTTGCATGTTCTCCCTGTGTCTCTATGGGTTTTTTCCCAGGAGCTCCATTTTCATCCCACAGTTCAAAGATGTGCAGGTTAGGTGAATTTACTGTGGTAAATGAATGAAGTTATGGGGATGGTAGGGGAGGGTCTAGGTGGGATGCTCTTTCAGACAGTTGGTGCAAACTTGATGGACCAGATGGCCTCTTTCTGCACTATACGGATTTTATAATTCATGGTTCACTTTCCAGTCCAAGAATATCATCCACTACCCTATGTCAGCCAAAATCATACAAACATTGACTTCATCCACTTAGCCACCAGCAGTTTCAAGTGATAGTTTATAGCATCATAGTATCTTACAAAACAGAAGAAGGTCTGTCAGCCCATTCTTCTCATGTCAGCCCTTTGAAATATGTATTCAATTAACTTTCCTGCTCATTCCCTGCAAACCTGCAATGTTTTCCTTTGGTATGTATTTGATTTTTTTGAAAGTTACTGTTGAATCTGTTTCCACTGTCCATGCAGGAATCGCTAAAGAACTGGGAGATGAGGAGAATGGTTTTAGCTAATCATCTTAAAACAATGTCCCTTAAAACAATAGCTTATGGCCCTCCTGTACATGGAAGGTTTCCCCCTATCTCCTACCAAAACCCTTCATCACTTTGAAGACCTCAATTAAATTTCTCCATTACCTTCTCTGCTTTAAGGCAAACAACTCCAACTTCTCCAGTCTTTCTATATAATCTTGGATAAGATTCTAGGAAATATCCTCTACACCTTTTCTAAATCCTTTGTTTTATTTTCATTTTGAATATACACATGGTTGCATGTTTCAAGAAAGCTCACATATTCCGTTAAATTGCACTTGATTGATACACTTGATACTTTCTGACTTTAGAGACACCCAAAATAAAAAAAATGCTCAATACATCTTCGAAATCTGAATAAAATGGTATAAGAACTTATGTATCTATTGCAATTAAAGGGCCATTGGAAAGGCTTCTGTCAAACTTATACATTGATCAGTGATGGTACCAATAAAATGTCGACATGATTAACCTCTCAGCCGTGAATACAATTTATTTTCCTTTCTTAAAACTGCGAACTTTAGTTCCACGACTGTCACAATTTCATCTGTACTTTGCTTGCAAAATGTCAGATATATTTGATCACACAGTTGTAAAATATTGGCTAAGAAAATCAAGCTCCGGACTGATGTTCTCTCAGAGCCATTGTTCAGAAGCCTATATCAAATTTTAAAAACCAACACGAAAAAGAGGTGCTGTTGTCTTTCAAATAGTTTCAAATGTTTCCTGAGAACAGCAAAATCTGCAAGGATTTTAAAATCCATACACTTGAAATATAGCTGTTCTTTCATAATTTCAAAGGCCTAGCATAAAATTCCCCTGCTGCAAGCACAACTTCCAGGGTAGGACTTCTATACAACCTGTACAAAAGCAACTCAGATCTAGTTTCATAGAATTACTGCAATTCTTAAATTGTACTCATTTGCTGTTGTGGTAAGCCTCAAAAAAAAAGCTTCAGTGAATTACAAAAGCTTTAAGGAACAAAATCCTTTCAATTACTACAGCTCCCAGAGGAGACAAAACTATCCCGCAGCACTACAAGACTGGGTCCTTTTGCTTTCTCTACAACCTTAAGTCCAGGTGTTTAGTCCTGATTACACAATCTTAGCAGAAGCTAATATGATTAATTATGCAGCTTCATTCTCTGAACTACCAAAGTGGAGATGGATCTCATATACTTCATGACATTGCATTAATGTTTAGCTCCCTTTGGAGACCCAGTGCCACTGGTGCCAAGTAAATTCAGTTGGGATGAAGTACTTGACATTTATGATTGATAGTGTTGGTTTGACAGAAAATATATTAAAATAATATACAATACATTAATCCATTGTTCTATATTTAGAAGCTATGCTGATAAAGGAAATTATCTTAATTATGAAAGAATTATTCCTATCTTTGAGTACTATGAAAGATGAGTAAAACTTCATAAATCTAACTAATGCCCTGTGCTGAGTGGTCACAAAGCAGTAATGAAACCATCTGTCCATTTCCTGGATAAATAAAGGACTGACAAGCTGAAAATCCATCAGCATGTAAATAAATTTAGTGTCACTTGATTACAGACCAGCAAAATAGATTACCTTTCACACGTCACATAATTTTATCGTGATGCAAAAGCCTCTGCCATCAGAACAAGAATTGGCTATTTAGTCTCCTGAGTCTGTTCCGCCATTCACTGAGACCATGACCGATCTGCAATCTAACTACACACACTTGTATTTTCCCCATTTATTTTCCCCTTTAATCAACAAAATGTCATTATTTTCATATTGAACATTAACAATTGATCTAGCATCAAATGCCATTTGCAGAAGACAGTTCCAAACATCTACTATGCTATTGTGTGTAGAAATATTGCCTAACTTCACACCTGTAAGATTTTTAAACAATTATCCCTCATCAGAAATTACCCAACTACTGGAAATAGTTTACCTTTATCTACCTTCTCTGTTCCCATTTATACCTTAAAAACTTTGATCCAATTGCTCCTTAACTTTATAAATTCCAAGGAAAGCATTCCTAGTTTCTGTAATATCTCCTTGTTATTTATCCCTCAGTTTCTAGGTATCACTCTGGCCAATCTTCACTGCACTGCTCCAAGGCCAACATATCCTTCCTAAGGGATAGTGCTCGAAGTTGCTGACGGAACTCCAGATGTGGTTTAATCAGGGCTTTGGATAACTGAAGCATGATTTCTCCCATCTTATATTCCATTCTGCTTGATATAAAGGTCAGAATTCCTTTAGCCTTTTCGATTATTTTCTGCATCTGTTCATGATATGTTCATGATCTATGTACCTGGACCACCAGTGTTTACTGCTTTTCATCATTTAGAAAGTTCTGTCTTTTCAGGTTTAAAGTGGATGTCTTGATATTTGCCCACCTTGAAATCCATTTGCCACCATTCTCATTGTTTCAATCCAGCAATGTATCTTCTTAACTTTTTATACTTCCATTTACATTGCTAACAATGCCATCTACCTTTGCAATATTGACAAACTTGGGTATGCTTAATAAATATGAAGAAAAGCTTAAGTGTCAACAAATTATTATTACCATTTAGGTCATCCAGTTTTGTTTTTGGTAAGTACAGCTCTTGTCTTTTCATGATATAAATTGGTTCTGGATCGCAACAGATTATTTTTGTGCACCTCCCACTGATCTTTTGTTATGAACAGAATCTTAGCTCTTATGCAATTCTCCCTTTCAGCACTATATTGAACTCAATCATAGTATGGTCACTTCGTGATAAATGTTTTTGCACTGTTTGGATGTTCACTAAATATATCTCATTATTCTTACTAGATCTCAAAAAGCACTTTCATGTTCTCGTACATATTGTTACAGGGAACTTTGCTAGACAGACTCAAAATATTCACTTCCTCTCTGCTGGTCTGTCCATCATGCCCTAATGCTTCTTTATTAGATTGGATTCAGAATCCTTTGACATGAAAGAAATTGTGAATTCTAACAATCAGTTGGATATAAGCAAGTCCCATAGGAGAGGGATGAAGGTTTTATGCGCAACTGAAGAAAAGTGGCACTGTATAAGTTTGTCCATTGGATATGTATTGGAGCCATGTTGAATTTGAGGGCTGAAATTGTTCAGATGTAAGCTATCTCAGATAAAATCCTCTTCTAATGGAGATCAGTGTCTCTAACTACCCTGCTCGGTTTCCATGGTAGAGAATAGTAAACCATCTTCATACCATCAGTAGGCATTAGTGAAGGATGACAATTTTCCAATTTATGTCATTCTAATGCTATGAATACACCATGAGCTTACCTCATGCATTTGGCTGACACATTCATCTGAATAACTGATCTATGTTTTTCCTTTCCAATTATTCAGTATATTTGCATTTAAAAATTATTGGAAACCCTATCCTGGTATATGCATGAACTTTAGTTTACAATTTGAACACATGAGATCAACAGCTTACTCCTTTCACCACAGGTTCAGCAATTCAGTCTTTCTCTGTATCATTTGTCTGAATGAATTCTGAATCGCAGTTCTGCTCCCTGTAGCAACCAATGTCCATCATCGATTATGGAAGGTTGGAAACTCAATCCATCTAAGTTAATTACAACTATCTTGGCTTAATGCATATCATAACTTGGTTGTGCATGTATCTTTGGAGCTGCCAAATGTCAAATGAAATTATTGCTACATTTTGTGCTTTAGGGAACTGCCCCTAACTATAAACTGCTCATCTAAATTCTGACAGAAACAGCAATATTTTGCAAATAAGCAACAAGGATAATCTCTCTCATCTCAGAACCATTGTTCTTTGATACAGCACCATAGTGCATGATGATACTATACTTTCGCGTGAACACGGTGGGAAGAAGAAATGATGCTACTCCTATGGTGAAAATTGCAATGTTCCATTATACAATTCTCTGTAACAAGGAAACATAAGAGGCAGACAATGAAGAAACACAATAACACTGACCAATTTTCTGGGGCACTGGTGGGACGCTGTGTTGGCCTTGCTGCTCCTGTGATTCTCAAGTGTACATCAGTAGACAGTGCATTAGGTTCAGGAAATGTTAATGGGTAACCCCCATTTATTCTGCCACTCATAGCGGAATAATGGCTGCACTGGGCACCTGTAGAGCCTGTAGTCCAATACAAGTTTCAGGAAAGAGGAGAGAATACTGGACACACTTTTGTTTTCTATTACCAATTTTAAATAATGTGAGGATCTCCTTTCAGAACAGATGGCTCATCAGCAACAATCACAAATGTGATAGTTGTCTGCTCTGGGCATTTCTATTATGGAGCCAAATGTAGATAATAAATGGAAATGTTTATCAGTTTCATAACCTCATCTCTCCCCATTTGTCATCCATTGGTAAGCAGAATACTGTGACTATTCAAAAGGAAACCAGCCATTGCCTAGGCCATTGCTGTAGGACAGATAAAACCATCCTAAAAGATGCAGAAATGTCCACAAGACAGTGACTATTTTTCTAAAATGACCAGTGGCTGAAGTACATGTATTTTTATGCCAATTTTTTTCCCTTACTTCATAAAGAATTGAATCTGACTGGGTATGCCTTCATGCAACTGATTTTACAGTCACAGGCTGAGTAAACCCTTTGACAGATTACAAATCTGTGCAAATATACTTGTATTTAACATATATCCACCATACACCCGATCACACTTTACAAATGCAAAACAATTACAAAAAGGAAACAAAAACCAATTACTGACCGAAAATTTGTTACCTGAACTTGACAATCATTATAACTGCCCCTCTGATTGGTTACAGCAGATCATAAAGATAACAATGACCTGAATTTTCATTTTTTTAAAGCAACTATCTTAAAGACCTAATTGTTATAACTGTGTTCCAGCCTAACAAGGTACTAGTGGACACCATTAGAAGTCTATCAATACATTCAAAAGCATAACGTAAAAGTTTTTGAGGATAAAACAATGCACAATCTCTCCTCTCCATGCCATTACCCATTCAGCCTTTGTAGTTTCCTGCTGGCTAGAACTGTGCTCACCTGGTTCCGTTCTTATCTGTCCAATCCTAGATAAAGAATTTTTTTTATTCACTCATGAGACAAGCACATCATTGGGCAGGCCAGCATTGTTGCCTATCCTAATTGCTCTTGAGAAGGTAATGGTGGGCTGCCATCTTGAGCTGCTGTGGCCCTGTTTGGAAGGTGCTGTCAGAGGGATTTTTGTGAGTTGCTGCAGTGCATTTGTCGATGGTACACTCTGCTGCCACTGGATATCAGTAGTAGAGGAGTGAATGTTGAAGATGGTGAATGAAATGCCAATCAAGCAGGTTGCTTTGTCTTAGATTGTTCTAGACTCCATTACTTTCCTGCAATAGTTTCTCTTCCCATTCATTTCCTCTACTGTATCCCAAAGATCTATTATTGGTCTCCTTCTATTTTCATTTATATGTTGCCCTTCAATGATACATGTGAAAAAGCAGGGTTAGTTTACACATGTACATTAGTGACACCCAGCTATATTTCACCACTGCCTCTCCTGACTCCACCACTGCCTAAATTGTCAGACTGCGTGTAGAACATTCTGTATTGGATAAGCAAAATCTTCCCCAATTCACTGTTTTGAAGCCCAAAGCCAAAGATCTCTGTTCCCGCCATGTGCACTATTCCATAGCCACTGACCTCATCCTTCTTCCTGGTAACTGAGTGCTGCCAAATCAGAGCTCTTTTAACTTTAGTTACATAGTTAGAACTAACCATGTAACTGCACCATCAGTAAGACTGCCTGTTGCCATCTCTGTAACATCCTAATTCCATTACTGCTTCAGCTCACTGGCTGCTGAAATCCCCATCCGTGCCTTTAACATGTTCAACATCTTTTCCAATGAATTTCTGTCCATCTGTCCACATTCTACATTCTGTAAATGAGGTCACCCAAAATTCTGCAATTTGTGTCCTTACTTGAATTCAGTCAATTCGTCTTTGTGCTCACTGACTTACAGGGATTCCCAATTAAGCAACAGTTCAATTTTAATATTCCCGTTCTTGCTTTCAGACACCTCCACTGCCTTATCCCTTTCCAACTATTTAATCTCCTCCAGTTCCACAACTCCCTAAGACATCTATGCTCACCTAACTCTGGTCTCTTAAGCATCCCCAATTTGAATTGCTCCACAACTGATGGCCACACCTTCAGCCATTGACATCCAAAGCTCTGAATTTCCCTGAACCTCTTTGTCTTTCCACCATGCTTTCCTCCTTGAGATGATCCTTAAAACCTACCTCTGGCCTAAAATTTCATTTTTGTGACTTTTTTGTGAAATTTTGCTTTCTAATGCTGCCATGAAGTCTTGGCACATATTATTACATGAAGAAATTATGTGAAGACTAGTTATTGTTGTTGTTCTAATTCATCACACAGATGCTCATTATGGACACACAAAGCCAACCATTTTATTTTGCTAGAATGATAACCTGTTATTTCAGTAATGATTTAAAACAGTCTACCATATCCTTAACCAAAAGAAAAGAGCATTGTGTGTGTAGTGGTTTCTTTTCCGGTTGACTATAATCAAATATGTGGTGTTTTTTCCACAGCTTTTAACCACATCCAATTGTAAAATTGGCAGCAATACACGAGTGGATCTTTTCTTTCTGCTCCCCCACAACCAGCCCCATTTTCATTCCCAAAAACTATTAATCACATTGCAGCCTGAATACCAGGGAGTTAGAGTGCAGTGGTTATCAAAGAAAGGAACAGGATCCAAAGGCGTTATCATTCTCAATCATTTCCTTGAGTGGGGGGATTAAATTAGTAAGCTCACTTTGATAACTTCTGTATTCAGATATACAATGCCTGCCTCCAAAGTGCCAAAAGAATTTCATGGCTAGGGCAACAACAATAATTTCCATTTATGCAGCACCATCAACCTGGTTATAGGTTGCAAGGAATATTATTGAACAGGTTGTCACACTGACTCACATAAAGAGCTATTAAGAGAGATGACAGGCAGATTTTTAAGGTGCATTATAAAGGAAAGGCTGAAAGGTTTATGGAGGGAATTCAGAAGTTCAGGGTCTCAGCAGTTGCAGGCATTGCCACTACTGGTGGAGTAATCAAAATCCTTGATGCCCAAGAGGCCAGAATTGGAAAAACTCCGAGGGCTGCAGGGTTGAAGGAGGTTACAGAAATAAAAAGTAAACCCATGGAGAGAATTGGACATATGTTATTTGAGACCAAGTAACAACTTCTTGTTTCTGTTTACTGTACAATTTGAGCTGATGTTTCCTCTGAATTTTTGACTTGATAAAACCTCTTACACTCACATAGTCGCATAGGATCAGGTTGCTGCTGCACTATGAATTGTTACTTGACAGTCAAGGGCGGTGCTGCCCATAGTTTTGTAAGGCATTCCCTTTCCAAAAAGGCCCACCTCCACTGAAACATATTGTCATTTGTTTGTCCCATCTGTTAGTAGTTCACCTTGCCATCGGGGATTTTTCTGCAGGTGAAAGTAAAAATAAATGCTGAGTACTAAATTAGGCACAGCTACACACTTACTCCATGAAGCCTGATGCTAAAGGATAGTAACAGTCTATCTCCTTCAGCTAAATCCTTAATTGATACATGATGTATCAAATGCAGGTTATTAAATGTCATTGGCAATGGCATATGCTGAATGGTAAAAGAAAGTGCCTGGTGAAAATAATATATTGTGAAATAGACAGTACTGCACTAGACTGAAGCTGTATATAACGTTCACCTTCAATAAATAAAGGCAGGTTACTGGCAGAACCTTAGTGTAAAATTGTTCTGTCCATTGTGTTCAAACACATGGTTTTTGAATGGCTTGTGTTTCTCTACAGTTAAGGGAAGTACAGTAACTACCGGTGAGGCACAACAACATCTTCCAGCATTTACTGTATAAAAATGAACTGAATATCCTAAGGTATATCATAGTGAAAAGTGTAGTATGCTCGGCCGCCAAGTACTATTGTGATCCAAACAAAAAGCAGAACAATGTGATTAAGGTAGCGATGTTCAATTATGATTGTCGACGTTTTCAAACGGTTAGTGTCAAAGCAGGAGATCGACAATTCATAAGTCTTCAGATTTTTTTTAAAACATCGAGTGCTACCCTTTATTTCTGTAAAGGCGAGCCATTCCACAAGGGGTCCACTCAGCCATCCGTGCAACTAAATCAGTTGATTTAGTGTGGCAGTGATTACCTTTCCATAGGGCATTAGACGAAGACAACGTAAGGATATTTCAAAGGCCCGGCAATTTTCAGTTCATTAGCAATGAACGCACTGGGGGTTTCCTACGTCCACACCAGCAGAAATGTGCAGCACGGTTCAAGGTATTTTTAATGCCCCATGTCTGCTCTACATTACATTCAACAGTATATGCTAATAGTATACGCAAAAAGTGGCGGTGCCTTTAGACCAAGTTTGTCCAAAATATTTATTTCAAATAGTCTCAAAACCGACAATATTGGCATGTGGTTATTGTGCTGTCATGCAGCTGTAACTTACAAGACTATTATACTCATTGGAACAGAGCGATGCTATTTAGTTTTATTCATTTGAAGTCTGCTTCTCAGTCAAAATCACGACCTGCTGATAAGACGTTATCACATGTTCCACATCAGGCTAAACTAAGTGACCACTGTGCGTTCTGATCTCTCCCCATCGTGACCAAAAAAGTACTTATCTTAGTGATGTCTCTACAATAGTCACTACCCCCACCCCGCCCCTCCACCAAAAAAACCAATCTTCCTGAGAGGGAAATCTAATTTTATGAGTAGATTGTACCATTTCCGGTACCAAAATCTGAAATATAGGATACTCAGTGCAGTTCATTTTTACAGCCTGACTTTGATTCATGCGATTCCCAGATTCCGGTATCATATCACATATAATGTATTGTATATAGATATCAAATAATATCCTGAAGCTAACATTTCATATCAAACGATTGACAAACACTGCTTAAGGATTCTCCTCGTTCAGTCTTTAGTTATACTGAATGATCTGTTTTCAGTTTCTATAATATGTTGGCCACTAAAATGAACTTTAAAAAAATACAAGAAAATGCCCTCCGTGATATTTATTATTACAGGACACAACCATTCCAGGTAGAATGCTGTTTTTAGAAGCTATGTCTATGTTAATAAGGAAAGGCTTTATTACTGAGTCACAGACTACGTTTTGCACCATACGTCTGATCTGTTACATCCGAATATTTTAAAAGGTGGTGGGCAAGTTCTATTTCAATTTAGCTCATTCCTCCTGAAAAATTATGCAAACTATTGTTTAAAGTTAGAGTGTATTATGAAAGGGTCAAGTGGTTTGGATTGTCCCGAAGCCAATTATTTCTGGTGTCTCACCAGCAGTATTTTCCGTTAAAACTGAGCTGTTTCTGGCTCTAGCCATTTGGAATTTCTCTAAAATGCCTGCAGTATTAACAGTAGCCCTACTTGCGTAGCGGTTAGACACCGTTCAGATTGCACAACATTTGGGACTGGCTTTTTTTCCCCTCCATCCACAGGGGTTGACAACACTCGTGGAGAAATGCGATTCTCCATTTATCTTTTAGAAGGATTGCTACATTTTTTGTATTGTCGGGGAAAACACTTCACAGGCACAAACCAAATAAGGCATACAGTTATATATCTTGTGAAGCCAGTCATAATGATTGCAGGGTGTGCTTATTGCCCTGGGCACATGTTTTGTAGTGCTGACACGGGGGTGTGTCTCATCTCGAGACCGTATGAAACAAGCAGTCAGACGTCGTTTTCATTTTCACTGCACTACTTTGTGAAGGGCACTTCTGAACAAAATGATCACAGATGGAAACTTCATGAGTCACCTTGCACACTGAACCCCGGCCGGACTCTGCAACCTTCCCACTCACAGCCGCTCAGGTGAAGGCTGTGCTCATCTTGAAAGCTGTTCTGAATTGGAACTCAACGTTACAACATTGAGGTTCTCAAATATGTTCATGTTTTCACAAACACTACACCAGACAGATGGATAATTCCACAATGGTGGTAGCTATTTGAATGTTTTTTTTAAAGCTGCCGGAACATTATTAGAATTTAATATGGCAGTGCATTTTCTTTGGTATGTTCCGGTTGCGGATGTCTAGCAAAGTTCTGTCTCAGACAAGGGGACTGTGAATTCTACTTTTAAACTCCCAACTTTCCGGCTTCGGCGTCACGGTATGGAACAGGCAAGTCAAGGCACCAATTGTAAGGTTGCTAACACATTCTTTCTCGCTGAGAAAATGAGTGGCAGCCAAGGTCAGTTCTTCTGTTCAGGCTCTGAAAAAGCGGCTCCGTTATTTCTGCATGAAAGCAAGGTGAATGAGCCCCCACAGCTGCCATTTCTCATTCCCGGACCATTTATTACAGGTCACTGCTACACGCAGCCATTTAAGAAACAATTCAACATCATATCTCACCCATTTTCGTATGCAGAACAATTTCGAGGCAACGGTATTAACCTCGCAATTGGCTGGGGGAAGGGACAGGTGATGATCCAATCAAGATACAGCATCACGTCTGATTAAAGCGAAAAGGATCAACATGAAGAGAGCCGCTATATTGTTACTGAAACGTCTGCATTTTAACATCCGGTAGATAAAATGAGATAAGCACCAGGAATGAGTGATTTTGCGTGGTGGGATGAGAGAGGCAGGGGATGCTCCCTTCAAAGCAAAAAAGGTTAAAGGGAGATTTAATTGAAATGTTCAAAATTATGAAGGGTTTTAGTAGAAATTGGGGAGAAATTGTCTCCACTCGCAGGAGCGTCAGTAACTAAAAGGTCTTAAGGGATTTAAGATAATTGGCAAAAATGACACGAAGGGATGAAATTGTATTTGCTCTGGTCTGGAATACACAGCTTCAAGCAAATGTAATAGCAATTTCCAAAAGGGACCTTTATCTGAAAGGGGAGGGGCTAGCTCCAGTGCCAAAAAAGGATGTGGGTTTCACTGGATAATTCTTTCAGACAGATGGCTCAGCCACGATGGGCCGAATTGCGTCCTTCTGTGTTCCGTTACTCTATATAGTATTCTCTTGCTGATTTTCAATACAAACGAGATTATAGCATTTATTTCCAGAAAGCAATGCGCCCTAAATAGTGTACGCTTTAAATCACGTTTTGTAATTCAAGATATACGTCCCACCTCAAAAAGTCTATCATCATAAAATAATAAAGATGGGCTGACTCTGAGACTGTTCTCTTTCACCACACTGCAATCTGATTACAAATAATTTCTTTAAAATGTGATCAAGGACCCTTGGAATTTTACAGGGTTTTCTGGGAGAGGGCACACAATATCTTCCAAATGAAGACAATCCATATGATCATCTGCCATCTTTATGATTAGTCTGTGAACGTTTCTGGCATACAAGCCGATACTACTGAGCATTTAATAACCGATTGATCTTAGTGAAATCAAGCCCTTGTAACATTCTCTCTCTCTGGTTGTCAGACTTCGCGGGCAAAGCTGGCCAGAGTTTATGCGGATGATTATTTAAGATCAATTTCACACCCAGTGCCTGGCGGGTCGTAAAAAGAACAATTAAACTTTTATCGGCGTCAAAAGGGGAGCTGAGCAACAATATCACTATCAGTGACCTTTCCAGAATTACGGAAATATAAAAAAACCTGAGCGCCTTATCCTCGATAGGAAAAAGTCAGTTCTTTCACTGCTCTGTTAAGACTCCCTCTCTTTATCTGCGATTTATTGAATTGTGGTAACTAGTTAGAACAAAGAGACAATTTATAGCTCCCTTGTTTTACAACGTTTAAACTCCAATTTTAAAATATTTATCAAGACTGTCCAGTTATGTGTCTGAACACAGTCTTCAGTTAGGTTTTGCTTAACCGTTCAACATATGTGTGGATGTAGAGCAACACTGTACACAAAAGGCAATCGTTTCATATCCAATGTATTTTTTCAGACTATGTTACTTCTTTTCAATGACCCACGCTACTCTAGCCGACTGCCATTTATACTTTGAATACTTAAGACCAATTAACATTCCGCTCGAAATCAGAAGAATCGAGAAGATGAGCTGAGTCCATCAGTCGGATATATTTGCTCTGACATGCAGAAGTGCTGGTGTAGAGACGACGGCGTTTGACTGGGGTAAACACAAGTCTCATAACACCAAGTTAAGTCCAACAGGTTTATTTAGTGGCAAAAGCCACTAGCTTGCTGCCCCTTCGTTAGGTGATTGGGAGTTTTATTCACAAACAAGGCATAAATACACAAACTCTTTATATGCCCTGTTGGACTTCAACTTAGTGTTCCGAGACTTCTTACTGTGCAGCAGTGCAACCTGCTTGCCGGTGTCACCTGCTCTCTTCCTCTCGAATCGGCAGCATTAAGTGTGTAAAAAAATGATGGTGGTAAATGTGATTGCATTGGCAATCAGCTTCACTTGACCCATCTTCCTCAATGCTAAAGCTTTGCCAGAGTACGCAAAAGGCGAGTTTAAAAGTGGGACAGTGGTATGGTTAAAGGCACTGTGGACGAGGTGGGGGTGGGGGGGAGGTGGGCAGAGATGATTTTCAAGGATGATACAAGAAATGTGTGCCTATAGACCAGCACAGAGCTGACAGTCTGCGTCTCTCTTGGAAAAAGGCAGAGCCCATTAGAAATTTTTTTTAAATGATTAAGGCTTTAGATATAAAGTGGATACAGACAGAATGTTTCCTTTTGTAGGAAAGGACAGAATTAGAAGTCACAGATGTATTTAAGGAGAAAGTAGATGAGAGATGTCAAAATAGAAAGTGCTGGAAATGCTCAGCAGGTCTGGCAGCATCTGCGTAGAGGAACGGTGTCAGCTTTTCGAGTTCAACACGACTCTTCTTCAGAACTGGAAAGAACCCTCTCTCTCTCTCTCTCTCTCTAGTCCTGGTGAGATTTCCAGCATCTACAGTATTTTGCTTCTTATATAAGTATACGGGGAGAAGGGAATATATAATTACGATTATAGATTTATAGAAGAGGAGACTCCAGTAGAACACAAACACTGGCATGGACTTCTTGAACTAAATAACTGGATCTGTCTCCTACATCCCGACGTGATTCCTTCATTCTTCAGCCATCCAGGTCATTTGGGGTTTCACCTGGACCCTATTCCAAAATACACAGACGCTTATTCAGACTGTTCTCAATTGTGCCATCATAGTCAACGACCAGTCTCACATTTAAATGCTGCACGCCTTTCTCTTCGGGCGGTATGTGGCCCTTGGAAAAGCAACAAGAGACGCTGGGAGATTACCCCCCCCCCCACCACCACCACCACCCAGAGTACGGAAACATGCAGTCAGGCTCTGCGCAGGCGCCTCACGTGGCCCAGAAGTAGCGTCCCTGGTTACCGCGCGAGCAGGCGGCCACATCAAAGGTGAAATCTGCAGGTGTCCGCTGCAGAAGAACAACCTCTGACTGAACAGAGGGACACGCAAATGCATACTATATATACCACATTATGCACTAGTGTGACCAAAGGATTCCTCAAGGATGAATGCAGCATATTATTTCACAGTATACCTAGTTTGATAAATGTACAGGAATTCCAACCAGTCCATTCCAACAGAAAGAGACACAGCATTCCAGTATTCTGAGATATTCACGTACTGCTCAAGGGATGCTGACTGCAGTTTGTACCCTGTCTTTGCCACTTGCGGCAAGAGTTGAAGACACTAACCGCCCCGTTAACGCAAAGCTAAGAATCTTAACACTTTGTTTTAAAGCCCTGTCGCTTTGTTAACCATTACAACGCCAGCAGCCCTGCTGCTAGTTCCAAAATGCGGACTCTAACAGACGGCCCGAGCGATTCACTTCCGGAGAGTATGTCTCCCAAATCATTCTACAAGAAATGCCATTCCACGCGCCTTCAGTTTGATCTGTCAATTATGATTGTTCAGGCCTGGCCGAGAGGTCTTAGAAAGGGCGGCTGGTGGGGAGGGGTGGGACGGCGTCGTGCCATTGTGCAATTCACAAGGAGACGGGGAAAAGCTACAATTCCTGATACCAAACAAATTGGAAGGATGCAAATAGCACCGCCAGTTCTACATCAACTACCTCCTCCCCTCCTCTCCCCGCGCCAAACTATCAAATATCAGAATTTCTGCTGCGCATTATCATCCTCTCTGCATCTGACCCAACAAGCAGGAAGACTGATTAAAATAAAACCCACTCCGACTACATATAGAAACTAATGGTTAATGCTAATGGATGAGAAATTAAATAGGGTTACGTTCGAGTGTGTAGTATCTCCAGTAGCGGGGTCAATGTGTTTACGTCCAGCTGAAGACGGAGTTTTCTGTATTTCAATAATTGTACAGACTTGTCATCCATGACTGTCAGATGCGACAGCGAGCAGCGAAGCTGAGAAGAGCTAATTTCCCTGCCTGAGCTCATCCATCAACTTCCCATGCGCGAAGGGTCATCACAGGGCCACTCCCCGGGCACTGGTTGTACACCAGGAAATGTTGACAAGAATGAATTGATCCTTGATCAACAAAAAAAATCGGTTCGTGAAAATCGTTGTTGGCCTTGACTATCTTCAGCTGAGGCGGGGAGGGGGGGAGGGGAGGCGGGAGGCGGCGGTGGGGGAATGAGCAAACTAAGCCATATTGATTGGGGAGGAAATTCATGTAGTGTGGATTTCCATATACATTGTCTGTATATCTGAGTGTGGGGAAGGGAGCAATGCAGAAAGCAGTGACGGCGAAGAAGACTGGGGTGTCGGGGAATACAGAAAACTTACAGGCTGGGATGCAAAAAATGCAGAAGGTCGGACAAGGATGAAAGGTAGGAGACAGGGGAATGCGTGGCGAGCAGTATCACAGGGGCGAATCCAGGGGAAGGATGGAAGGGTCCCGAGAAATGTCTAGCTGTGATGTTCAGGGAGGGTTTCCGGTGTTGGACAGCACCGGATCCCCTCAAGAGTCAATAAAAGCTTTATGTGTGCGGAGGAGGTGAGTGGTGGATTACTGTCAATGCTGGACAGCGCTGCGGAATTGCTCCGGCTTTCCTTCACATTGATTGGTATCAGACACGCGAGCTAACCCGATACAGGTAGGTGTGTAACTTTTTAGCGTTACATTATGGGCGTTTTTCTGTGGTTTGATAGCAACTCCAATCAAAGAACGTCAACCAATACCTCAGTCTTCACCACCTCCTCCCTCAAACCCCCCCCCCAAAAAAAAAACAATGGGGGCAGCCCGGTGTTCATGGCAAGGGCTGCCCGATGACAAGAGGTCATGGCTACCCACAGGCCGTTTCTTTTAATCACAAAGAGCAATAAAACCGCCCGTGCCTCTCCCCGGATTTCAGCCCCTTCGCACAGCAAGTGCCGTTCTATTCGACACATCCCAAAAACTGCGATGCTGTTTGTGAAGGCGCTTCATTTTCCTGAGATTTCCATTCTTGTTTTAATGGGATTGATGATCGAATTACATACATTGTAAAGCTAGTCGCACTTCTGCATACCCTCACAGTGTCAGTCCCAGGTTCAGTCCCACCATTTAGCCACCCCGAAGTAAAAAAAAATCATCTGGGACCCAAAATGTGTTTAGAATACTCGACTATGCAGTTCTCTCCAAAGATAAATCATTGTTTTTATCCAATGCGCTGACAGATAAATAACTTCGCGAAGCGAATCAAACCTTTGGTAAATCTCCAAACAATTCGTCTTGGGCTCTTGCCCGCGAAAGCGTGGTCGAGCCATCACATCACTTCTAAACAACATTAGCATCTTTAAAATATTCCACTCTCATATAACTTCAAGCGTGTCTAATAACGTGCCGAGCAGATTGTCTCCCTTCGTTCCCTTAATTTGCTTAATCTAAAAGCAATTCACCCAACATCTTGTCGCCCTCTGGCAATTCGGTTCAAGTCGTCCTGGCTTTGTATATTTCAGATATTTATATCAAAACAAACTCTACCAGGCTGCTGTTGGATTACACAGCGCAAAGTTTCACAGCGGATTACATCCAGCTCATGCTCAAACATATTCTAAATGCGATGAAATATTAATAATAAAAGAATCATTCTGTGTGGTACATGTGGCACTGTTTCCCCCTATTTGTCAGTTACTTTTACATTGTGCACCTGCATTAGATATAAATCTTGCAACTATTGTTTTCGCTGTATATATTAAGCGAAAGAAGCTCAGTCCAGGTCACTCACAAACCATGTTAAGGTTGTAGTGTCAAAAACAAGAAATCCCAAACAGACAAAAAAAAATCGGTTCACTGTCACGTAAGAAATCCTCACAAGCTCAAAACTACATGTCAAGCTCAACTGCTTCTGAAAGGCCCCAACACGCATAATGATGGGAGCCAAACAAAAGGTTTTAAGAAGGAACAACAGCGGGGAGCGTTCAGGACAATTCAGATTGTTACAACATTTCTGCGGCTCTTAGTAACCGTGGGGTTTTATGTGGCACAAATGCTCCGACACTGGCAACCGCTTAAATGAATGCGTTGGGGGGGGGGGGGTTGATAAAGAAGAAAACAAACTCTAGCGAAAACAAAACTTTCCCTCATCCAAGTTTACAAACAATGTAAATACTGTGCCAATAAATGAAAGAACATGCTAGTGAAGGGGAGGGGGCCGGCCAAAACAAAAAAAAAGGAAATCTGTCTCCTACCTGACTGCGAAATTATTTCCTGCACCTTCAGCGTTGCACAGAAAAAGCTCACAAAGAGAAGCTCCGCCAACTTCATTTTCTCCCAGTTTTGTTTCTATTTGTTGCGGGGGTGGTTGTGTCAGTCAGTTCTGTATAAAATTACATGACTACCAAATGTATCCTCAGAAAGTGTCAACTTTTCTTGCTGTTGCTTTAGTTGTCTCCTCAGTCTGTCTTGACGTTATACATTCAGTCTCTCACAAGTTGCAGAGAGTCTGCCTCTGCGCTGAGTGTTTTTTTTTAACCCGGTGTATCAGTCCTCTCTGCTCACTCTCACACTCTGTCTCTCTACCCAGTATAGCTCTCTCCCGAATTGGCTGCTCCCGACATGCACAGCCATTAACAAACTCCAGGCCCCCTTTCCACCCCCTTTTCATTCTCATTGGCTGTCTACCCTCACAGGCACCTGTCATGTCTTCATTGATTGGCTCCTCTCCCATTCAATCATGAAACGCTGCAGCCCCGCCTTGGACTAGCTGGGTGTTCCGGGATTTGTAGTTTGTTTTCACAGATTTCACTTTCTTGCTCCGAGTTATTGCTGATGACGTTTGTTACATTGTTTGTAATGTCCATCGAAGTATAGGTGATACACATAGTTGCTGATTTGAACCTGAGCCCCAGAGGCACCGTTTTTACTGGACTGCCGACTTCGGAAGTATGCAGAAGTTCTTAAATAAGGAACACTTTACTGGTCCCGACGGTGTAACAAGTGTCGAGCTAGTGACCATAGCTTCATAAATCAAACAGCACAGACAGGTATATAAACTTGCATTCAAATGTTCTGTGCATTGTAAAGTGTTCGACAATTCACCATATTTGTGTCCAGCTAGTTTAAAATTTGAATCTTTCCACTTGATCCGAAATCTGCATGGTACTCTGAAATAAGTAAAAGAATGTCTGACAGGAAATGTCAAGAGGGATACAATTATACAGAGGCACGGAAAAGTGGAACAGTCTGGATACAAGTCGAATTTTATTGCACTTTCTGTAACTTTCATATTAAAATATTTTGTTATTTGTTTTTACAATTTTTAGATAAAGTCTATTTCGGAGAAAGCGCATTCAATGAAATGATTTTAGTGTAAATGATTTGTTCATACATGCAATTATCATGTATATATAACCGGGTTGCAGTGTTTACACCTGCGCATCGTTTCATTGATAATAAAACCTGGCATTAGTTAAATTGTCTTCGATAAAGCGCAGGCCCCGCCACTTCTTTTCGCGGCCCATGTTGACACGGGGTGAGTCCTATTACAGTTCTTTGAGTGAAGCAAGATGTGACAAGTGTGAGTGTCGTGTTGCAAGTACTCTCACACACTTCGTGTGCGCACGCCTACGTGTATTCTGCAAATCCACGAATAACTCGCAATATATGGAAAAGGTACGTTTGTAAACAGAGCCAACGTGCTTTCGATCCTGCAGGCATTCACAAACGCTGCAACTTGTCCGATCCTGGGGCATTGCAACTGCTGACTTTTCGTTTGGTAACTTCAGATGAATCTGCTATATACATGCTGAATATGCTACTTTATATCTTGCAGTGTTCGTAAATCGCAAGATTAACATATTTAAACACAGAAAATTACTCCCCCCACCCCAGGATTGCTAAATTTTGCAGGCTAATTGGTGACAATAGATGCTTTATAATTAAGCCGAAAACAATATCAACAATAAATTCTAATGTACCCAATCCTTCTACGAGTTCGTGGCAACTAGTTTCAGAAATTGATGCAGTTTTGTGTTGGAATTCTGCGTATCCCAAATTTCCCAACGCTGAAGCGACACACTGAGAAAAAAATGTTTCTCTTCAATACTTTTATTCAATACTTTTAAACAATCAGGTCGTTGCACAGAACTGGACGGTAAGCCGCCCCCCTCCCCCATCGCCATATCGCTTTGTTTTTCTCTATCGTTAATGTGGCAGCGCTCTCTACTGGCATGAGTCAGTCAGAAATAAATAAAATCCTTCAAACGGATGCTTTTGCAAAACATGTTTAAAGTCGCTAAATTAACCATTAAACTTCGCCGATTTAAAAATATTTTAAAATTTATGATATCTTTATTATTTCTGAAAATCATTTTAGATTTTAATCACCACCGGATGGGTTTGTTTCCATTTCTCACTGTTTCCCACTAATTTGCTAGATTTTGTTTTGATCTTCAGAAATACTTGCAAACATTCGAATTGCTATTCAGCGAGTCTCCCAACATTTTCCCCAGACCCCAACTGAAGTAAAATTAATTTCAGTTGGTATAGCTAGATTTTTAAAAATAGGGTCAATTAAAACATAATTAAATCTGGACAATTTTGCACTTTTAAGTGAGGATGCGCTTGATTATTCATTGTATGTTTTACATTTTCAAAACACAGGAAATGTTTCCAGATTCAAATTTAACAAAAATAACATCAACGTTAGTGGCACGATTTCAAATAAAAAAACACATGCATACGGTTTAAAACATTTCATTATTTATTTTTTAGAAGTCTTTTTACATGTAATTTTTTTTGGATCTAAAAGTTATCTTGCCACGATTTCATATATGTTGATCAGATGTAAAATTACTTGACTTTTTATCCCATAATTTAGCTTTTCAATTTAGTTCAATTTCTAGATTATATTGTATTTTAGGAGAGTACTTTCAGCAGCAATTTCCCATCTTTATACCTCTACCAATGCCAATAAATGTTAGTTTCTATGACATTTTAAATGTCCATTTCAACAATTTGTTACAATAAATCAATCACTTTTGCCTCCATGTATCTCAATTCTAATATAAGAATTTTAAATTGTTTCCGGGAATGAGTCAGTATCGCCTTATTTTAATTCATTCTACTGACTTTTATTGTTTTCCAGGATTTTTGTTTCTGAATCACTTGATTTTCTGACATTTCCATTTTTTCTCTAATTCACGTGTTTTGTTCCAGATTGCCCGCTCTCCCAGGGGGTACAGTTTTGACCCTGAATCATGAATGACGAACTTTTGCTCAGATTTATTGGCCAGAATAATTTCCAAGAAATTATCTTAGCATAGGTTTCTTTTTGCTGTCTTATTTATTCCATATTTCTCTTTTAAGGAAAAACGCTTTCATTTGTGTGTTTTTAAGCCCCTTTTCGAATCTGCAGAAATGCGCATACTTCAATATTAATACAAGTTGAACTAAAATTACAGTTTCCTCAAAATAAAGATTTTCATTCAAGAAGTGAATTTATTATTTTTGAATTTCTCAAATCGTTTGGAAATAGATTCTCTCAGTTCTCTTATGTTGTCTTGTCGCAGGAATTGGGTAATGTCGATTTTTTTTGAATGAATGGCGCTGGGAGTGAAGGAGAAATCAATGGCAAAACTGTTCATTCATCTCAAAATGTGGAGCGCTCAACACGCCGGGAACAATGGCCCAACTATTCCAGAATAATGTGTTGACTATGAGTGATCAATCCTGAGCCTCTCATGCATTCATTGCACATTATTATGCGCGGATTGAATGTTCCCAGTACAGTCAGACATAATTTCAAACAAAAATTTCTGGAAACACTCAGCGGGTCTGGCAGCAATTGTGAGAAAGGAAAAATGTTTCAGGCCGATGACCTTTCAATAGAATTGCACATACCAAAAAACACCACCGACCTGAAATCTTGATCTTTATGGAACATATTGGGGTCAGTCTCTCTTTCACTCCGTTGGCCACTGAGTCTAAGAAACCATCTACCTTGTGTTCAGACATGCTCCTCCCTCTCTTGGCTATCAGTTAATCTCTTCAAAATGTTTGGTGGAAAGGAGGTGCTTATGCTTGTTAAAATCCATTATTTCCAGGGATGACTGTTACTGACAGCTAATGGATACACACACACACGCCGTGGGAGGAATTTTCCGTCCCGCCTCCACGGGGTGCAGAGCAGACCATGCAAACCCGTTAAACTCGGGTGGGATTTTTACATTTCAAAGCAAGGGAAAGTCCCACCCTTTGGCCGGAATTTTACCAGAATGCTAGCCCCGATTCCGGGGGCGCGCTCAGCTCAGAAAACGGCATTCTCTGTTGGCCTCGGGCGGGATCGTGCGAAACTCGGGCAGACGTGCCGGTAAAATTCCGCCCTTTGTGTCAATGTCATCAACGTCGCAATGTCGACTTGATTGAAACAGAAGGGTGTTTCGATAGTGGTTGTTGAAAGGATGTTGAGTTTTAGGGAAGGAATTCAAACCTTAAGGCTAGATGATTGAAAGCACACCAGGAATTAGGACGGGCTAAAAGGTCAGAATTGGGAATGCAGAGCTCCGGAATCGTTGACGAACTAGACGAGGTTGCAGCGATAGGGAGTCTCAAAAATCAAGATCAGTATTGTAAAACCAAAATGTTGGGAGACAGGGAGCCAATGTAGATCAGTGAGCATAGAGATGGTGGGTGAGCAAGGCTGATTGGGACACAAGTAGCAGGGATTTAAATAGGCTCAAGTTTATGGAAGATGGGAGGCAGGCCAGTACAGGCTTGGCATACTGAAGTGTGGAAATAACAAAGGATGGGCTGAGGCAAAGGCAGCTTTTACAGAGGTCAAATTAGACAGTTTTTATGATAGAGGTTATATAGTTTAGCTGTTCAATTCAAGTGAAATAGAGCACCGAAGTTGTGAACAGCCTAGATCAGGCTCAGACAATGGCCAAGGACAGGGTTAGAGTAAGTGACTTAGGGTTTGGCTGAAGACAGTGCCTTCTGTTATCCACTGTTCAACTGGAGGACATTTCAGATCATTGAGGACTGGATGCCAGGCTAGCAGTTTTGCAAACAGAGGACATACATATCAACTGACTCAAGAACAGCTTCTCCCTTGTTGCCATCAGACTTCTGAAAGAACCTACCTCGTATCAAGTTGATCTTTCTCTACGTCCTAGCTATGACTGTAACACTACATTCTGCACTCTCTTTTTCTACTCTATGTATGGTATGCTTTGTCTGTACAGTACACAAAAAACAATAATTTTCATTGTATACTAACAAAACAACAAATCAAATCAAATCAGTGCAGTGATAGAGAGTTATAGAGGAAGATTTTGTCAGCATATATGTAAAACTTTCCATTGGGAATTAGTGCAGCCCACTGCAGCAGAAAACATGGCTACTGGCCTATTCATTGCACGAGAGGCCCCATGTCGGTCTCTTGATGCATCAGCAATGAAATCTCACTTGAACAAATCAGAGACAGAAAGAACTGATGTGGGATTGCTTAAAACGGCAAATCAAATCAATTACGTACCCCAGTTCCTATGGTGCCAAGGGACATGAAAGATTTTGATGATGCCTATTAACATTGCATGCTCGCTCTCCAGGGACACCTGGCTGTGAATACTGCCATAGTAGAGTGGCAGACAGTCAGGTCAGACAACCCCTTGATCACTCACTGACTGGACCTGTTGATGGCAAGTTTGGCCAGATCCAGGAGCAGGTTTACGAGGAGGTTCTCCTCCTTCCCCGCACCTACTATGCATAGATACCCATAAATCAAGAGCATGGGGCTGAAATGCAACATTTTTTTTTAAGATTATGCAGGATTTCTAGCCGCCAGTAGCAGGATGTCAATTAGGCTCATTAATTAGTAAAGTGACACACATTATCTCTGACATTCCCATAATTTAGGAATGGCTCAGGGATTGAATGGAGGCCACATGGCTTTCTCACACTTTCAAAAAGCCACTCCATAACCTTGCCACTAAAACCATCCTTTGCCTTTGCCACTTATCTTCTGGCAGCAGCTCCCCCTAACCCCCCGTCACTTTTCTGCAACCTCCACCCTGTGATCCCTATCCTGTCATCACTTACCTCTGGTCTGGGATCTCAGTGATTTTCCTGGGCAACTGATGGTTGCATTGATTTTAATTTGCCATCTCTTTCACTGGAACTGCAAATGCCAAACTTCTGCTTTCGGGGACATCAGCCATGGTGAAGACCCGACTGCAGCTACTTATGTACCTGAAAGTCACTTAATTCTACTGGACCTTCCCCACGGAACTGGTTTAGGGGTTTCCCTAAGGCTTTCTGACCATTGGGTGACAGCCTCATTGGCCCCTCAGAATCTCTGCCATTCTGTCCTTGAATGAGGCCAGTGACATCCAACTGTGATGTTAGTGTACCTTTAAGAGATTTATTTTTTCAAATCATGATCCCTACAGTTCTCACAGTCAATGTGTTTCATACTCATAACCTTAGGTGATGTCATTGGTTGGAGAAGGAAACAAAATGTGGGCAGGTCAGATGACAAGGGTAGCATTTAGTTTCAGTTTTGAGCTGCAAGGGACAGTAAGCTAAAAAGAAGTGTTTCCCCTCTTCATGGTTGTTTGGAAAATTCTGCTGGTTAGCTGAAAACAAGATCTTATTTGCCTAAAGGGTAAAGACCTGCTGTTCTTGGGGGCTGGACCAGAGACTCTCTGGTGCTTTGGGAGGCTGTTTTGTCTTTAAACTGTTTTGAGTCTCAAGAGCGTTTGACTGCAGAATTCAACAAATGATCTCATATTTCAATTATCATACGAACAGTAGTCTGCACTGTGTTAAATCTATGTAGGTGTTTGTTGTCGATGGATTTTGGTTTTAATTTGAACACATTAAAGATATTCATTCAGTTATACAGTATCATGATTCTTTGTTTTTTGTAATTGATAAAATTCTTGCTAATTTTTGTATTATGTATTTTAATTATATTCTTAAATAAACATCATTTTATAAAAGCTCCCTAGCGGATCTTTTAAATCATACCTGAAGTGAAACATATCATGCTTATCATAGCCAAATTTAAGATGCAAAACTTATGATTCAGACAGGCTACATAAGACATTTTGGAGTTTCTGATCTGAACCATAACACAGCTTATAGACGGGAAATTGGAAAGGCCAAAGATAGACCCTTAGATACTTTACAACTTCTGGACTCAACGCTGACTTCAACAATTTCAAATTGCAACCTCCGCATCTATTTTATTTCCTTTATCTTTATCTTATCTTTCTATTTTGTTTCTGTCATACACAACTCCTTTAGATTTAGCTTTTGTTTCATTAATTGTCCCACTACCACTCCCTTTGGTCTTGCACTACCAATCCTTTTGTCATTTCTCTTTTATTTCTCTTTATTCCATCCTATTTCAATTTTCTTTTCCAGCCGTCTCTTTGTTAAAACTTTAAACATTTTTAACTTTTCCAAGTTCTGAGGAAAGGCTATAGACTTGAAATGTTCACTCTATATCTTTTTCCACAGATATAGCTGATTTCCAGCATTTTTTGTTTTTATATCTACAAAGAGTTGCTATCTGATAGACTTGATGGCCATATTTTGCTAGTAACAGGGAAGTCGCTACTGCCCTCAACCTTTCCTACCTAACCTTCAGAACATTCAGCACCCTTGTGGATCAAGAATCTATTTAACTTAGCCTTGAGTATATTCAATAACCCAGTCTCTATTGCTCTCTATGGAAGAGAATGTCAAATGTTAATAGCCTTCTGGGGGAAGAAATCCCTTCTCATCTCTACCTTATGTTAATATTAAGACCCTTTAATTTGAAATGAAGGCCTCTCATTCTAACTACACCCACAAGAAGAAACATTCAGTATCTGCCCTATCAAGACCTCTGAGAAAATCGTATGTTTCAATGAAATCACCTCTCATTCTTCTAACATCCAATCTGCTCAACTTTTCCTCATAAAACAAAGACCTCACACCAAGAATCAAGCTGGTGAACCTTTTTTAAACTGCCTCTAATGCAAGTCTATCTCTCCTTAAGTAAGGTGACTAAAATTGTATACAGTACTCTAGGTGTAGTCGCACCAGTCTCATGCAGTTGTAGCAAGACTTCCCCATTTTTATACTCCAACCTCCTTGCAATAAAGGTCAACATTTCATTTGCCTTCTAATTGTTTGCTATACCAGCTAACCTTTTGTGATTCATGTATAAAGACACCCAGATCCCTTTTATTTCAGCATGCTTAGACTCCATCCATTTAAATAATATTCTATTTGTCTATTCCTCTTGCCAAAGCAGATAACCTCAACTTCATCTGGTTGAAGTGTGTAGTCCATCGTCCATTACTTCCCGGGAGCAGACAGGCTACGACATCTTCTCCGGAGTCTTCAACATCTCACTGATGAAGATGAACATCTCACTAAGGCCATCCCCATTTCTTGCCTTCAAACAACCGCACAACCTCAAACAGATGACTGTTTGCAGCAAATTACCCAGCCTTTAGGAGAATAATGACCAAGACACCGTACAACCCTGCCACAGCAAACTCTGTAAGATGTGCCGGATCATCGATAAGGATGCCATCATCTCACTGAGAACACCATCCACCAGGTACACGGTACATACTCTTGTAACCTGGTTAATGTTGTCTACCTGATACACTGCAGGAAAGGATGTCCTGAAGCTTGGTACATTGGGGAGACCGTGCAGATATTACGACATTATGACAACGGATGAATGAACACCGCTCGATAATCACCAGGCAGGACTGTTCTCTTCCTGTTGGGGAACACTTCAGCAGTCATGGGCATTCGGTCTCTGATCTTCGGGTGGGCATTCTCCAAGGTAGCCTTCAGGACACACGACAGCGCAGTCACTGAGCAGAAACTGATAGACAAGTTCCGCACACATGAGAATGGCCTCAACTGGGATCTTGGGTTCATGTCACACTACCTGTAACTCCCACAACTTGCCTGGACTTGCAAAATCTCACTAACTTTCCTGTCTGGAAACAATACACATCTCTTTAATGTGTGCTTAAAGCTCTTTCCAGTCACATTGTCTGTACCTTTAAGAAATGATTAGCTGCAAAGACTCACATTCCAATTATTATGCATGTAAATTGAGTTTGTGTCTTTGTGTCCTTTTTACGATCAGAACTCCCAGCCACCTGATGAAGGGACAAGTTTTTGTCCCGAAAGCTTGCGGCTTTTGTTACAAATAAACTTGTTTGGACTTTATAATAGTTTTGTGAGATTTCTTTCCAATTTACCCACGTCCAACGTCAGCACCTCCACATCATCTCTCAGACACCCAGCCATGCCAACAGAACAACACTGCCCAGAGTAAGGAGGTAGAGATGCCGGCGTTGGACTGGGATAGTAAGAACTCAGTAAGAATCTAGCAACACCAATTTTAAATCCAACCAATTTATTTGATAGTAAATCTGCGAGCTTTCGGCCTTTTCGTCTTCGTCAGGCAAATGCAGTGTTCTGATCTGCAATAGCACACATATCAGTACAGACAGTCACAGATTGCTGATTAGAATGCGAATCCTTACATCTAACCTGCTATTCAAGTGTTAAAGTGGCTAACAATGTCTGTGAAGCAAACACTGAGCATTGGTTAGAGAAATGTGTATTTTCTCCAGACAGCAAGTAAGTGAGGTTTTTTGCTAACCCAGGCAAGTCACGGGGGTTACAGATAGTGTGACATGAAGCCAAGATCTCTGTTAAGACCGTCCTCATGTGTACGGAACTTAGCTATCAGTCTCTGCTCAGCGACTCTGCGCTGTCGTGTGTCATGAAGGCCCCCTTGAAGAACATTTACCCGAAGGTCAGAGGCTGAATGCCCGTGACTGCTGAAATGTTCGCCCGCAGGAAGGGAACTGTTTTCCCTGGTGATTGTTGAGCGATGCTCATTCATCCGCTGTCATAGTGTCTGCATGGTCTCCCCAATGTACCATGCTTCGGGACATGCTTTCTTGCAACGTATTAGGTAGACAACGTTGGCCGAGTTGCAAGAGTATGTACCGTGTACCTGGTGAATGGTATTCTCACGTTTGATGATGTCGTCCATGTCTATGATCCGGCATGTCTTGCAGAGGTTGCTGTGGCAGGGTTGTGTGGTATTGTGGTCACTGTTCTCCTGAAGGTTGGGTAGTTTGCTGCGAACAATGATCTGTTTGAGGTTGTGCGGTTGTCTGAAAGCAAGAAGTGGGGGGGTGGGGATGGCCCTAGCGAGATGTTCATCGTCATCAATGATATGTTGAAGACTCCGGAGAAGATGTCATAGCTTCTCCGCTCCGGGGAAGTACTGGACAACAAAGGGTACTCTGTCCACCGTGTCCCGTGTTCGTCTTCCCTCGTGTTTCTGAGGAGATCAGTGCCGTTTATCGCTGTGGCATGTTGGAACTGTCGATCGATGAGTCGAGCGCCATATCCTGTTTTCACGAGGGCATCTTTCAGCGTCTACAGGTGTCTGTCAAGATCCTCCTCATCTGAGCAAAGTTTGTGTATACGGAGGGCTTGTCCATAGGAAATGGCTTCTTTAACGTGTCTAGGGTGGAAGCTGGAGAAGTGGAGCATTGTGAGGTTGTCTGTCAGTTTGCGGTACAGTGAGCTGCTGAGGTGACCGTCCTTGATGGAGATGCATGTGTCCAAGAATGCAACTGATTCTGGAGAATAGTCCATGGTGAGACACTACGGACTTCCTACAGAAACTCAGCACACATGGAGCAGTTGAACCAGGGACACTCCTTGTCACAATGGATGTCTTGGCGCTCTACACCAACATCCCCCACGACGATGGTATTGTTGCAACTGCCTCAGTACTCAATGCCAACAACTGCCAGTTTCCGGATGCAATTTTACAACTCATCCGCTTCATCTTGGACCACAATGTCTTCACCTTCAACAATCAGTTTTTCATCCAGACACACGGAACAGCCATGGGGACCAAATTCACACCTCAATATGCCAACATCTTCATGCACAGGTTCGAACAAGACTTCTTCACCTCACAAGATCTTCAACCAAGGCTATATACAAGTTACATTGATGACATCTTTTTCCTTTGGACTCATGGTGAACAATCATTGAAACAACTGTATGATGATATCAACAAGTTCCATCCCACCATCAGACTCACCATGGACTATTCTCCAGAATCAGCTGCATTCTTGGACATGTGCATCTCCATCAAAGACGGTCACCTCAGCACCTCACTGTACTGCAAACCGACAGACAACCTCACAATGCTCCACTTCTCCAGCTTCCACCCTAGACACATTAAAGAAGCCATTCCCTATGGACAAGTCCTCCGTATACACAAAATTTGCTCAGGTGAGGAAGATCATGACAGACACCTCCAGACGCTGAAGGATGCCCTCGTGAGAACAGGATATGGCGCTCAACTCATCGATCGACAGTTCCGACGTGCCACAGCGATAAACCGCACTGATCTCCTCAGAAGACGAACACGGGACACGGTGGACAGAGTACCCTTTGTTGTCCAGTACTTCGACCTTCGGGTAATGTTCTTCAAGGGGGCCTTCATGACACACGACAGCGCAGAGTCTCTGAGCAGAGACTGATAGCCAAGTTCCGTTAACGAGGACGGTCTTAACAGGGATCTTGGCTTCCTGTCACACTATCTGTAACCCCTGTGACTTGCCTGGGTTAGCAAAAAACCTCACTTACTGTGCTGTCTGGAGAAAATACACATTTCTCTAACCAATGCTCAGTGTTCCCTTCGCACACATTGTTAGCTATTTTAACACTTGAATAGCGGGTTAGATGTAAGGATTCGCATTCTAATCAGCAATCTATGACTGTCTGTGCTGATATGTGTGCTATTGCAGATCAGAACACTTTATTTGCCTGACGAAGGCAAAAAGGTCAAAAGCTCGCAGATTTACTCTCAAATAAATCGGTTGGATTTAAAATTGGTGTTGCTAAATTCTTACAGAGTAAAGAGGCCCAGAGTAAGGAATCATTAACCTTACAGCCCTGTTTTTAACTAGGAATCTTTGCATCTCATTCTTAACTTCACTGAACAGGAGCTTTTCCAGATTACTGTTCTTTTCCTTTGACTAGAAGGTCTTCTTGCAATTGCCTTCTATTTCTCTTCTTGGTTTTGGGACTTGCTGTTCAGTTTAGGACCGACACCTGTCGTCTTCTTCCATGCCCTGCTAGTGAGAAACTTAACAGTTCCCTGCAACTTAGAGTGTAATCTCAAACTGAATCTTAAACTACTTTCTGTTCCCTTGTGGCCGCTCTGTTTGCCCAGTTTTATAGCCTATGTTTGCTTTAGAATCATAAAACTTACTAATACGCAGGTGTCTTTTAAAGTGAAACCAAAACTCCTGTTTCTTTAACATTCAAATGCAGAAATATAAATTACATTTAAACTTAAAGCTATTTCTTAGTCCTAACACCCACAAGTAAAATATAACTATGGTAATCATAATGATTGGTGACCACCAGTTTAACAACAATTTATTAATTAACTCAAACTATATATAGAATCCTTCAATATGTGCCTTCTCTATTCTGCTCTAGAATTAATTCTGATGGTAAAAGCCCATGCTCAGCCTCAGAATTTGTAAGTTCCTCCTGTTCCATCAGCTCATACGATTTTCCAGACACTCGACTCTAGAGGGTTCACTACTACATCTCTTGCCTTTAAGTTGGTTATTACAGAATATCTTGAAAAGTTAAACTATTATCATAACATTAGCAATAATAAGTATTTTTAATACAGTTCATCAGAAACTCAGTCTGTCAAGTGACTTGCGCTTTCTCGGGGAGTAATGTAACTCAACTGGTTGTGATTGAACAGCAGAGATAGATTCAGTTGGACATTCTTGAGTCTGACTCTCTTCTTGTACAGACGTATTACTTTTGCCTGTTTCCCAGGTTGCATTGGTCAACTTGGTCCTTCAAACTCCATCAGCAGCTCAGCAGAAGCTATTTGAGTGGTTCTATGTGGAGTGATCCCAAGCACAGATCTTGCTGCTTTGTTTCAAGAGACGCTGATTATAATTCCTTCATGCCAGCTTTGAAGGTTTGTAACATGCATTCTGGAAGCACAATAAACAATAAGTGACATGGTGTTGTTGGATTTGCTTAATTTCACTGGGTGACATGAAGTTGTGGAACTTGATACTTGTGAATGCTGTTTCATAGTCTGGAATCCATGATTGGAAAAGCATTGGCACAATTTCTCAATTGTTGTGTAGGAAGTTGTGATTTCATCTCGCTCACCCCATCCATTTTTAGTGGACATTCACTAATAACAGGAACATTGTACAAATAAATAGACCTATGAAGTGAACATGGTCTCTCACCTATGTCCAACCTGGCCATTCCCAGGGGTGGTAAAGGAGCTGCAGCAGATAACTTCTGTTGTGATTGGCACAGGTCATACTAAGTCACAATATTTTCAGTCTCAGCATCTAGGCCAAGCCACTGCTAATTAGCATCTTCATTTCTGACATGCCCAAATGAGCATTATTTAATTCTTCAAGCAATAACTTTCTTCTAGGTACAGGCGACCGCTCTCATTTCTCACAGGTTGACACCATCCTCACAACTAAGTTCATCCTGTCTTGTTTGATAAGGCTTCATCTGTTCTGTAGTTTTTTTATTCTAGCAACCATGTAGTATCATGTTATTGATTCTTGATAAGTGTGTTTCAATTGGTCCAGGACTTTATCTGTTGTACTGTCTATTATCCCTTCACAAGGCACGGTATCTAAAAAATTTAAAGCCATTACAATCTCTTCAGTTACTGGAGCGGGTGGTATTGGGAGACGACTTAGGTCGCCTGCATGGGCTAAATGTGTCCCTGGTCTGTGTTCAAAAGTGTACTCATGAGCAATATCAATGCCCATCACTGTATTCTAGGTGTAATTGGGATAATTTGTCTTTATAAAAAAGCCCAAACAGAGGCTTGTGATGAGTTATGACAGTGAAATATTTCCCACGTTTTGATGAAATTTTTTAATACTGTAAATCACAGATGGACTTTCCTTTATAATTTAGGAATACCCTTTATCTGCATCTGAAAGAATTATTGAGAAGTACCCAATGGGTCTCTCTGACCAATCAACCACCCTATGAAACAACATGGCTTCCACCAATATGGAGATGTATTACAAGTGAGAACAAAATTTTTAGTAGATTAACTGGCATGATGATTGAAGCACTCATTTTACTTGGTTGAATGCCTCCTTTTGTCATGTTTTCCAGCTTTGTCATTTCTTCAATAGTACATGAAAAGGTGCCAGCAATGTTGACAGTTTGGAAGAAACCACCTCTGGTAGCACAAAGAAGGACTTGAGTTCTCAGCTGTTCCTACGAACTGGTGCTTCTTTAATGGCTCTCATTTTGTCCTCCCTATGCATCCACTCTGTAATCTAGTTAAGCCATCTTGTCTGCTTGGAAGATGCAGTTTTCATTTTTCAGGTACACTCCTGCCTTTTGAAATCAGTTCAAGATTTCATCCAAATTGGCTAAATACTCTTCCTCAATGGGTCGTGTTATCAAAACATCATCCAGATAAACTATAACTTTGAGTAAATCATGCAGCAAACTCTCCATTGTTGAAAAACGGCATTGCTGACAAGATCCAAACTGAAGGTGTGTCCTCTATTTTGGGATGGGGTGCTCATCCAGCTTTGCATTCAGCTTTACCGTCAGCTTGTAGTGTTCGCATACACAGGCGCCCTTGTTTAATTTGATTACTGGTACAATAGATGCTGCTAGCTGTGAGAAATGTATGGGTTTAATGGTGCTCAAGTCTTCTAAATATTTAAGCTCTGTGTCAACCTTTCCAAGCCATGAGTACGGCACAAGTCTAGTTCCATAAAATCTTGGGACAGCTTCAGGATCAACATAGATTTTCTGCTTTACATTGTGGATCTCCCTAATATTTCTTGAAGTACTTCTTGTTACTTTCTGAATACTTCATGCAGGCTCCCCTCATTCATTTAAAAAATTTCCAGCCAATTTAGATTGATCTCTGGAGCCAGTCATGCCCCATCCAACTGAGCCCTATGCCCAAAGAAAACAATCAATGGTAGCTTAGCAGATTTCTATCTGTGTCTTACAGGAGTCATGGTCATTCTTACAATTCAAATAACTTCACCAGTCTATAAGGCCAGGTGGCTGCAGTACTCCTGAACCTCAGGGGTTGAGCCCCACCTTCTAGATGCCAGTATGCTTTTTCACCAGTGACCATGGCTGAGGTCCCTGTGTCTACCTTCACCTTCAGTAGATGGCCATTCATCAATAAAACCACTGTAATTGGGGCTACCTTGCCCACCATTATGTTATTCATTAACAAAACATTTGGTTCACATTTTGGATGAGTTTCATATTGGGCCTGATTTTACCATTTTCATCCTAAATGCTGAATCTGGGCACAATTCAGATCCGACTTGGAAATTTTGCTTTCAGGCGCCCCAATATGCACTTAGCTTGAAAAAAATCATTAGCTTGAATCACGCTGTGGGCGGGGCTCACCGTACCCAAAATGCTGCAGCTCCGATTGGAGCTCTGAACTGCACATGCGCAGAGAAAAAAAAAATCTGAAAAATGCGTACCTGTCACATCGCTTCCAGATGCAAAAAGCAGATAACCGGCCCTGGAGTGAAAAACAGTCCCCAACTGACATGACCCCACTCCCACAACATAACTGTCCCCCTTATCCACCTACCTCTCGCTACCTAGCCGATCATGACTCCCTGCCCCCCCCACCGATCGCCTGCAGAATGGCAACAGACCTCTGTGCCCATGCCACCCCTGAGTCCCTCCCCATCCACCCCACCAGTATGCAATCAGGCCTCCATCACCCCATTACAGATATACATCTTACCCTCCCATCACCCCCTGCAAACCACAGATCGGGCCTCCCCCCCCACACTCCCCCCCCACCCATTAAGCAGAGAGTGATCTGGCCTTCCTCTGCGCTCCCTGCCCTTCCCCTGCCCTCCCCGCCCAGAACGAGACGACTATCTGCCCTCCTTCTCCTTCCTTCTTCCTACTCCCACCAGAGATACATATGACCTGCCTCCTCATCCCTGCCCACCCCCTCCCCAGAGAATGATCCAGCCCATCTCTCTTCCTCCCTCCACAAACAAACAATGGCCTGCCCTCCCTCAGCTCTTCCCCTCACCCCCAGACATACATCTGACCCACCTCTTTCTCCCGCCTCTCCTCACAGAGAATGTTTTGATCCGCCTCCACGCCCCCCACCCCCCCACTTCCACCATTGATTTGAGTTAGAGAGCTGTTGGAAGCTCTGAACTTATCTCTTCAGAAGCAGGAGGGCTGAAACAGACCTTTGCCGAGCACGACTGTTTCATGCTGAATCTGGACAAGCCAATACGATGGCAAAAGAGAAATGCTGGTAAAGTTGGGCAGGCAGCCCATTAATTCAATTTAAATACATGCAAATGCATTTAAATCGCTGTTGTGCCCATTTTGGGCACAAATCAAATCACAGCCATTTTCAAGCCATGGTAAAGTAGGCATTGCGCGGACATGGGCGCAGATCACGTTAATGGACTTACGCCCAACTTTACCAAGTTTTGGCGCCTTAAAAAGGGGTGCAATGCAATGGTAAAATCGGGCCCAATATGTACTGGAACACGAGTATTTACCCTGCTTGTACTGCGTCGGCACTACTTATTTTTGCACCTGTGCTTTACATGTGCTCTTCTCCCCCATGCACATATTCTGCTTCTCTATATTAGAACTTCTCTTGGGAATGATTCCCCCCTCATCAATAGCACTCTGTAGTTTTCCAAAGTTTTTAACTCTACTTCAAATAGTTTTGAATGATTTCCTAGTCTAGCCTAGCACCCTCACTCTTGGCACCACTGCTAGCAGTTTCCTGCCAAACTTGGTGGACCTAATTGTTCTGTATAGTCTACAGCTCTACAAGCGCCCTTCTCTATATTTCTGATGGCGAGAACCAATTCCAGCATCTTTTTAAAGGATATTTCCCAATCTGCTGAAATCTCTTCAGTGTTGCAATATTATTTATATCATACACTGATCAGTCTTGCAACATGTCATTGAGGGCTGACCAAACTCACAATGCTCCATTATTTGTCTTAATCTTGCCACAAAGGCCACTATTTGTTACTCCTGGGCTCTCCCTGTTAAGTTGAATTTATACCTTTGCAAAATTACTAAGGGCTTACGATAATGTGCCCTTTAATTAGGTCTACTAACTCGCCAAAAGTTTTAGTTCCAGGAGCATCCAGTGGCATAAATGATCAAATTATATGTCTAGGTCTCACATTCAGTAAGCAATATAACTTTCTTTTAATTTTCCCCTCTATCCCATTAATCTGGAAAAAGTCCCAAGAACTGTACTCAATTTTCAAATTTGCATTAAATGGCTCGAACTTGCCATTAAAGATAGGCAAGTTACTGATTTCCTCCTTGCTGGTTGGATTTATGCTGGACTGTTTAAAATAGGGTCTTCTTTGCACTTACTTCTGTGATTTCAGATGCTTCAGTCTTCATTGTCACCAATGTGATAATTGTGATGATTGGAGACCATTAGGTTAACAACAACTATTTATTAACTAAATCAAACTGCATGGAATGCTTCCAGATGCATTGTTTCCATTCAGCTCTAGGGTCGATGTTGCTGGTAAAAGCCTGCACTCAGCTCCAGGATTTGTACACTTGCGCCCAATTTGGTGACACGATCACATGACTCTTTGGGTACATGTCCCTTAAAAGAATTCACATTATTGCAATGGATTATCTCTGTTTCCAAAAAAAAGAATCATTTGCCAAATTTTTATCTACTCATTTAACCTATTTTTATCTCTTTACAGATTCTTTGATTCTCCTCACAAACTGCTTTGCTTCTATCTTCGTACCATCAACAAATTTCTTCAATACTGGTTTTTAGCAAGTTTGCCTAACAATATGTATATGACGTCAGAGCTCATCTTGGAATCAATTGTGACACTAAGGTTGCAGACAGGCTTAATCTCAGAATAAGCACCACATCTGGAATGTGGTGCTTATTCAAGGAGCAGCTGCTGCGAGTCCTTGATAAGTATGTCCCTGTCAGGCAGGGAGGAAATGGTCGAGTAAGAGAGCCTTGGTGTACGAAAAAAGTTGATTTGCTGGTTAAGAAGAAAAAGGAGGCTTATGTCAGGATGAGGCTTGAAGGCTCAGTTAGTGCAATGGATAGCTATAGATTAGCCAGGAAGGAGCTAAAAAGTGAATTGAGGAGAGCTAAGAGGGGACACGAGAAGATTTTGGCTGATAGGATTAAGGAGAATCCTAAAGCTTTCTTTCGATATGTTAAGAATAGAAGATTGGTTAGGGCAAGATTAGGGCCAGTCATAGACAGCAGTGGGAAGTTGTGCGTGGAGCCTGAAGAGATTGGTGAGGCACTGAATAAATATTTCTCTTCGGTATTCACGCAGAGTGCTGGAAATGTAGCTATGGAGAGCACTGAGGTACAGGGTTGCAAATTGGGAAGTATTGTAGTAGATAGGGAGGATGTGTTAGAAATTCTCGAGGGTTTGAAGTTGGATAAGTCCCCTGGGCCGGACGGGATTTACCCTAGGATTCTCTGGGAGGCAAGAGAGGAGATTGCAGAGCCTCTGGCTCTGATCTTCAGGTCCTCGTTGGTTACGGGTGTGGTTCCGGAGGACTGGAGGATGGCGAATGTGGTCCCATTGTTTAAGAAGGGGAAGAGAGACCTTCCTGGGAATTATAGGCCAGTGAGTCTTACTTCTGTGGTGGGCAAGGTATTGGAGAGAATTATTAGGGATAGGATTTATAGTTATTTAGAGAGAAATGAATTGATTGGGGATAGTCAGCATGGTTTCGTGAAGGGTAGGTCATGCCTTACTAACCTCATTGAGTTTTTGAGAAAGTGACCAGAGAGGTGGATGGGGGTAAGGCGGTTGATGTAGTATATATGGACTTTAGTAAGGCTTTTGATAAGGTGGCCCATGGAAGACTTCTACAGAAAATGCAGATGTATGGAATAGAGGGTGATTTAGCAAATTGGATTAGAAATTGGCTGGCAGATAGAAGACAGAGGGTGGTGGTTGATGGGAGATTTTCATCGTGGAGTTCGGTGACGAGTGGTGTGCCTCAGGGGTCTGTTTTGGGGCCCCTGCTGTTTGTAATTTTTATAAATGATCTGGATGAGGGTATTGGGGATGGATCAGTAAATTTGCAGATGATACTAAAGTTGGTGGTGTGGTAGATAGTGAAGAGGGGTGTTTTAGTTTACAGAGTGACTTGGACAAGTTGCAGAGCTGGGCCGAGAGGTGGCAAATGGAGTTTAATGTGAAAAGTGTGAGGTAATGCACTTTGGCAGGAACAATAAATGTGTAGAGTATAGGGCTAATGGTAGGCTCTTAATAGTGTTGAGGAACAGAAGGATCTTGGTGTATGTGTCAATAGATCCCTGAAAGTAGGCAGTCAAGTGGATAAAGTTGTTAAGAAGGCATATGGAGTCTTAGCTTTTATTGGTAGGGGGATTGAATTTAGGAGCCGCAGCATCATTTTGCAACTGTACAAAACTCTAGTGCGGCCGCACTTGGAGTATTGTGTGCAGTTCTGGTCCCCACATTATAAGAAAGATGTGGAGGCATTGGAGAGGGTACAGAGGAGGTTTACCAGGATGTTGCCTGGTATGGAGGGCAGGTCCTATGAAGAGAGGTTGAAGGATTTGAGGTTGTTTTCGTTAGAAAGGAGGCGGCTAAGAGGGGATCTTATTGAAGCATATAAGATGATTAGAGGTTTAGATAGGGTGGACAGTGATAGCCTTTTTCCTAGGATGGAGAAAGCTAGCACGAGGGGACACAGCTTTAAATTAAGGGGTATGAGTTATAGGACGGATATCAGAGGTAGGTTCTTTACTCAAAGAGTGATTAGGGAGTGGAATGCCCTGCCTGCAGCTGTTGTAGATGCGCCAAGTTTGGTGGCGTTTAAGAGGTTAATTGATAAGTATATGGAAGAGAGGGAATGGTTTAGTTTGGAGGGGCATTGCTTTTTATTTTGGTCGGCACAACATCGAAGGCCGAAGGGCCTGTTCTGTGCTGTTATGTTCTATGTTCTAATTTTGCCAGGAAATTACATAATTGTTACAGTATAGAAGAAAACAATTTGTGTCTGCACCATTTCTCCAAAAGAACATATCATAATGCCATTCCTCTGCCTTTCCCCATTACTTCTGCACATTACTTCTATTTAAGTAATCATCATATGCCCTTTTGAATGCCTCAATTGCATCTGCTGCCACCATACTTCGAGACAGGGCATTCCAGACCCATATCACTCAATGAGGTGATCTTACAAAAAACATTTGAAGTCCAAGATGGGCAGAAAAACAGAAGAGTTTGTCACCCATCTTTTGGGCAAGTTCAATTCCAGAATTTTATGCACCATTTCTTGCCTACAGGGGCAAGTGCAAGGCTTAAATCACCAGCCAGCCTGCTGTAACAACAAAAGGGACCACTGCACATGCGCAGTGGCAACCAGCAGAGGCCTGACTTGCCATGGAGATCTATCAGGCCTCTGCTTCTGTAGCGAGCCTTGACCCAAGGTATCGTAGAGGCCTGCATCTTATTGCGAATCCTATACCGCCTGGAAATATTATATCGCCCTCCACCTGATGCACAGACTGATATCCTATCTTCCCTCACCAAACACCTACAGAGTGGCAACAGATCCCTCCTCCCTTCTCTGCCGATCACCTGCAGAGTGGCAACCGGGCCCCCACTCCCTCTCCCACCAGTTGCCTGTCGAGTGCATAGGCCCACCCCCAACCAATTGGCCCTCAGTAGACCCTTCCCTCTGCCTGAAGGGCAGTGCCAGAGTGCCCAGTGAACAATGCCAAGTGTCTCCCCTTGCCCCCATCTGCCCCAATAGGCCTCAATGGCTTATAAACTGTACCACCGAGGTCATCATGATTGGTTCCCCCAGTTCCTGGGAACCACCCATTTCCCTCACTGGAGATAACCCTGCCAGGCAAAGCCACAAAGGTAAGTGAACTGGGGCAATTATGACACAGGTTTGTTAATTTCACTTAAATAAACTTTAACATATATTTAAGTCATTTATTCAACCTCATGCCGGAAAAGGGAACGAGGCTGACCTCACTATATATCTAGAACATAGAACAGTATCGCACAGTATAGGCCCTTCAGCCCTCAATGTTGTGCCGAGCTGTGTCCAAACCCAAGACCAAGCTATCCCACTCCCTATCTGGTGCCGGTAAAATCAGGAGAGGTGATAAATTGGGTGCAAACCTCGTTTCTCAGCTCTCATGTGATCTTACCAGCTCACCCTGACAATTAGACTGTAGGGCATGATAGTCAGATTGCTCCCATAGTGTGAAAAAGTTTATTTCTCATAGCACATTTGCTTATTTTAAATGTGTCCTTTCGCTCTTGATCCTTTTACAAGGAATTGTTTCTCCCTATCCACTCTGTTCAGACCCCTCATGATTTTGAACATCTTTACCAAATTTTCTTTTACCCTTCTTTCCTCCAAGGATAACAGCCCCAACAGGGGAATTTTCTCATCCCTACAGCCATTCTTGTAAACCTCTTCTGCACTCTCTCCAATGCATTCATATCCTTCCTATAACGTGGGCCAGCTGAGTTCTAACTAGTGAGCACTGGGCTTGTGAGTGGGCTGCATGTGTCAAATTAGGCTTGTTCACTCACCATGACCCCATGAATAATACATGTGGAACATTTCATAATGAGTTATAAAAAATGCTTAACAAAAAGAAATATTTACACTTTGGACACAAAGGGAGCATATGGCTCTCATAGTCAATGTTGTGTGCAATCAGCATGCTCCTCACTTCACTTGCCCTTGCTTTACTTTCGTATTATTTCAGTCATATTGGTAAAAAAAAACTACGCAGACTGAAATCAGCAGAATGTGGTAACTTTTGCATGAGTAATGGTCAACAAAATGTCCCGAGGGCTGCGTTCTGAACCCAGATGGAGGGGTATCTCTGGCTGCAGGCTGCCCATCACTGAACTAGTGTCTTTTATAAGTTCAGCTTAACTTCTTTGCTCTTGTACTCTATACCCCTACTAATAAAGCCCAGGATACAATATAATTTATTAACTGCTCTCTCTACCTGCCAGCTTCAATGATCAATATGCATTATATAATCAGGACCCTCTGCTCCTGAAGCTCTTTAAGAATTTGACTCCTACTTTCTACTGTCTCTCCATATTCCTTTCACCAAAACACATCATCTTATATTTGTCCATGTTGAACTTCATCTTCCACTTACCAATCCATTCCATCACTTGTCTATGTTCTTTTGAAGCTGTATACTGTCTGCTTCACAGTTTACAATACTTGCACGTTTTTTGTCAGCCCCAAACTTTGAAACTGTACCCTGCATACTGAGACCTACATTATTAATATATGTCAGGAAAAGCAAGGAGCAGAAACCAAAACCAATGGCTTCAGTTTTCCCAATGTTTAATTGGAGCAAATTCCTGCACATTCCATTTGAATATTGGATATGCAGTTTGATCATTTAGCAACAGTGGAGTAGTCAAGAGAGATGGTGATGAAAAACAGCTGGGTGTTCCTCAGTAAATGTTAACTCTGTACTTTTGGATGATGTCTCCAAGGGGAGCATATAGATGAGGAATATGAGGTTGGGAGTGGGTGGGCGGTAGTGGGGGGAATAGTCCTCCAATAATAGATCCTTAGCGGATATCAAAGATAACAGTGCAGGAGCAGGAAAATGCCTTCAACATTTCCCCATTGGTCCCCATCAATTCAGCTTTCCACATTCATGATCAAACTGCTTAGAATGTAATTTACAACGAAGCACCAAGAATGGGCAAGATGACACAGTGGTGAAAATGAAAATTTATGCAATGAAAATAGAAAAATAGAAACTTATCAAAATAACATTCTATCTGCATACTTTTGTGATCTGCAAAGTCTAATTTTATCTTTTTCTACTACTTTCACATGAAGCCTGTGTGGCTTCAGCAGAGTTAGAGACAACTGCTGAATCCCTGCTCTGACAGCTGAAATATTCTTGACTCTGAGCTTTGGGGCTCATGGGGTCCCCAACAAAGATGGTCCACCTGCAACTATTCAAGTACAGTTTCGGCCATCATGAGTTGAAACATTTTTTGACCACTGACTGAGAGGACGCTATTGGGTGACAAGTCAAAGTATTTTGAATGGAGTTCCCACTTCCATGATCCCCTTCCACATCTTTGGTGCTGATCAGTTCCACGCTATAAAGTCAAGGTATCTCTCAACATAGTTAAAGTGACAGAAATGTTGGCATGGGAACATTATGATTTGTATGACAGTCCACAGTCACTCTACCCATGGATGAAGATCAATAGCCTACAACATGGATTTCTCCAATCTCTTTGTAATCATATGAATGCAGCCTGTCAGTGTACTGCATGTGGCCTGTTTCTCCTTTTCATCAATGCCCTGAGAAGGGCAGAGGCACTACTTTGAATAAGGACAAGGGTGAGAAGACATGATGACATGGCTAAGTGGAAAGGGAAGGAAGTGGATACAAGGACAGGATGGGTACATCTGCAAGTAAGTAGTTATGAGGAGTGATGTAACGCAGTTGGCTTGAGAATGTAGAATTAGGGAGTACGATGTGAGCATGGCAAGATGCAGGCAAAAAACACTGCTGTACTGCCCTATTTTGGCCATGGCTTTCTACATTGAATCCAGGAGCTGGCATTGTACTCTTGCTCCTAACCTCTGCAGCAACCTTCAAAGATATCTCCTCATCTTAGCAACAAGTTTCTTTCACCCACACCCCAATTATTAAAGCAGAGTATCTCTCACCCGCTACAGTAGCACATCAAGGGAAGTGTCCATTGAATAGAACACAATCTTTCCCCATCTTAGTTCTATTCCAAGGCTTTCAGTTCTTTGATAACCAACTCTTTCAAATTGCCTTTAGTTCCAAAGAAGAGCAATATTAGACTCAAAATGTTAACTGTTTCTCTCTTCATAGGAGGCTGCTAAACCTACTGAATTTTTCCAGCACTTCCTGCTTTTATTTCTAATCTCCAGCATGTGCTGCATTTTGCTTTTACCTTTAAGTTCCCTTTTTGGAATGCCCCTTTAAATACTGCAAACTTAAAGATATCACGCAGGACCTCATCATTTCCACTTACGTTGATTGGACAATAAATCCAGAAGAAAAATGATAATGAGGTGCCTGCATTAAATCTAACTTCTTGAAAAATTTTTACTTCATTCTTAAAATTACAAAGTTAATGCTCAGAGTAGAGTGGGCAAACCCAAATCCATTCCTTGCTTTCTCCAAAAACTAAATTCAAATTCCAATGAATCTAATTCATGGTCCCCACAAGAGAGAGAAACAAGATCAAAGCTTACAGGTTAGGGCATTGCACCCCATTTGGTCTTGATCAGGCACTTGATCTTAACTAAAAGGCAAAGAGCTCTTGTAGACTGAATTAATACTTTTCCAGATAAGATCTTGCCTGCTTCCTACCCCAGTCCCAGTTTATCTGCACATTACAATCAAGCTAGTAACGCGGATTCTCTCTGCACAAATCTGACCAAACTGTTGAGCACATCCAGCATTTTTTGTTTTTATTTCACAATCTGCAACTTCTTGTGCTGCTGCCGTTTTAATATAATTTACTGTAAGGGGCAAATGGATGCTGTACTGAGATTGATAACTAGTCTTTTGAAGGGTTGTAGTTTTAGCTCTGATACCTTACCGAGAATTGCCAGTATTAATTACATGTTTTCTGAAGAATTGTTTCCTGACACAATTACCAGTCTTGCTTTTTATCAATTTCAAGTTTTGTATCGTCTGCAATCATGGTTTAAGTTCTAAAAATGTGCTGGATTTACCTTCTCTATTTGTCTTAGTTACAAGTTCATTTGTGACTCAAATACCAATTTGTCTCTTTTTCCAGCAACAACGTTGTAGCTTATTTAAATTTAGTGAACAGCAATTGATTCAGGCAATGCTTTTGAAATGTGGCATTTTCTCAAGCATTATCAGAAAGCACTTTCACAAATACTGTGTTTGCTTCCGTTAGAAGAACAGAGAGACATTTGGATAAGATCACCAATCACCGCAGCAAATAATTTTCGTGTTGAGTACAATTGGTGATCCAGGCACAAATTGCATTGAAAATTGTACTTGTTATATCAAGACATTTTTTCTTGCTTTAGTTTCCCCTCAATCATATTTACATACCACAAAATTTAACTGGGCTGGAAGACTCAAGTGAAGGCTGTTTAGCAGGCTCCTTGTTGGGCGTCTCAGCTTCCACGAATCTCCAGCCACTTGATTTCTGGCACCATCAGTTCTGCACCAGAAATCGACATGGAACTGTATAAATTATTTAAATGCTTATTATAATGTATTTAGCATCTGATTGGCGGGCCTGGGACTGAAGTCTCCGGGTCTGCTAGCTTCTCCCCGCCCACCAGGAATGTTTCACTCCAGCAGGATTTACAACAGCTTCCCACTTGTGAGAGCTGGTGCCAGACCCCATGGGAATGAAAGGGGGGGGACTACTAAGCTCCCCATCAACTCCCCTGAAGAGGTCAGAATGGAGGTGCACCCTGGGCATTGCCAGCCTGCAAAAGGAACGAAGTGGCAATGCCCAAAGGAGTACTTTGGCATTGCACACAAGGCATTGGGCAGTGACAAGGGGGCAAGGCCTTGAGGGGCAGAGGCTAATGGGGATAGGGTCATATGAGGGGGAAGGTCAGTGGGGGAGAGGGTCATACTGCTACTCAGCTTTGGCATCGGTGATAGAGGTAGGGAAGCCATCGGGCAGGGGGTGGGCTGAAGGGGAATTGGTGAGGCAGTGATACGGGACTGCTGTGCTTGCCAGCGATCAGGCTGGCCAGAGGTTGGGAGGCCAGCAGGGCAGCACTACTACAGTGCATATACCAATCTCAGCGCTGACAGATTGGCACATGCACAGTAGCCCAGCCCACTGATTTTCCACATGATTCACGCTAGTGCACTCTGAAGTGGTAATTTCTTTTGAAATACCCATTGAAAGAATTAGCAGATTTACTCCAGTTGTTATGCAAATTCGACACTTAGGGCCTAATTTTACCATTTTGAATCGAAGTCCTGAATCTGGGCGCAATTCAGATCCAACTTGGAAAACTGTTCTCAAGCGCCCTGACACGCACTTTGTCGGGGTGGGAGGGCTTATCACGCCCGAAACGCTTCAGCTCCGATCAGACCTTTGAACTGTGCATGCGCAGTGAGAAAAACATTTGAAAAACATGCTCCTGTCACATTGCTCCTGGGAGCGAAAAATGCGAGCAATGGCTATCACAGACATTGCCCTCCCCCCACAATATAACTAACCCCCTTATCCCTGCCCGATTGCGACCCTCTACACCCTCCCCTCCATCAATCTCCCGCACAGCAGCAGCAGAAGAACCGCCCCGAGCATCAGAGATACATCTTATCTGCCTTCCTGATCCCCCCACCACTCCCCAGCAGAGAATGATCAGGTCTCCCCCACCCAGAGAATGATCCGGCCTCTTCCCCAGGAATGATCGGCCACCCCACCCCCGAAAATGATCCAGCCTCTCCACCCACTCTCCCACCAGAGAATGATCAGGCCTCCATCCTCTATCCCTTGCCCCTCCCCCGCCACTGAGCCAGAGAACAATCTGGCCTCCCTCTGCCTCCCCACCAGAGATACATCTCACCTATCTCCTCCTCCCTCCCCCTCTAGATCTGGCTTCCTTCTCCCCACCAGAGAATGATCAGGCCAGCCTCCCTCCATCTCCCTCACCGCTGATCTGAATCAGAGAGCCATTGGAAGCTCTGAACTTACCTCCTCAGAAGCTGAAACGCCCAAAACAGACCTTTGCCGAGCAATCTGTTTTGCGCCATATCTGAATGGGCAAACACGATGGTAAAATGCAGGTAAAGTTGGGCGGGCAGCCCATTAATTCAAATTAAATGCATGCAAAGGCATTTAAATTGACATTGTGTTTGTTTTGGGTGCAGATTTCGGTGTTTCAGATTTCGGGTGCTCCCATATATACTTAGCCTTAAAAAAAACATAAGTCTGAATCGTGCTGTGTATGGGACTTACTGCATCTAAAATGCTGCAGCTCTAATCAGAGCTTTGAACTGCACATGCACAATGAGAAAAAAAAATTGAAAAATTCGCCCATGTCATATAGCCCCAGGCCCACAAAAAGCAGATAAAGTAGCCTGGGAGCAGAAAGTCGGAATGATGGCCCTCACAGATACTGCCCGAAGCCCACAATATAACTATCCCTCTTCTCCACCCACACCCCCCACTACCCAGACCCATAGCAACACCCTGCCCCTCACCGAGCGCTCACACAGTGGCAGCAATCCTCCCCCCCACCTCCTCTCCCCACCAAAAGTCCATCTGGCCTCCCTCTCCACCCTCTGACCAGACATAGATCTTACCTGCCTCCCTTCCTCCTCCCACCAGAGACTGATCGTTCCTCCCCGCTCCCCCTCACACCCGCACAGAATGATTGGGACTTTCCACCCCCACCCCTCCAGAGAATTATCAGGTCTCCCACCCCCAGAAAATGATCTGGCTTCCTCCCCACCAGAGAACAGCAAATAATTTTCATGTTGAGTGCAATCGGTGATCCAGGCACAAATTGCACTGAAAATTGTACTTGTTATATTAAGTCATTTTTTTCTTGCTTTAGTTTCCCCTCAATCGTATTTGCACACTACAAAATTTAACTGGGCTGGAAGGTTCAAGCGGAGGCCGTTTAGCAGAGGCCATTTAGCAGAATCCTTGTTGAGCATCACAGTCTCCAAGAATCTCTGCCACTGGATTTCCGGCGCCATCAGCTCCGCACCAGAAATCGACATGGAGCTGTATAAATTACTTAAATGCTTATTATAATGTATTTAACATCGGATTGGCGGGCCTGGGACTGAAGTCTCCGGGTCTGCTAGCCTCTCCCCGCCCACCAGGAGTGTTTCACTCCAGCAGGATTTACAACAGCTTCCCACTTGTGAGAGCTGGTGGCCAGACCCCGCTAGAATGAAGGTTGGGCCACTGAGCTCCCCGATCAACTCTCCCGAGGAGGTCAGAATGGGGGTGCACCCTGGGCATTGCCAGCCTGGCCCCTGGCACTGCAAAAGGAACAAAGTGGCAATGCCCAAAGGAGTACCTTGGCACTGCACACAAGGCATTGGGCAGTGCTAAGGAGCCAGGGTCTTGAGGGGCACAGCCTAATGGAGATAGGGTCATATGAGAGGGAAGGTCAGTAGGGAGAGGGTCACACCGCTACTCAGCTTTGGCATCGGTGACAGAGGGAGGGAAGCCATCGGGTGGGGCGGGTGGGCCCCCCACCTGAGAATGATCGGCCCATCCCGCCCCTGAGAATGATCTGGCCTCTCCACTCCACCCCCCAACAGAGAATGATAGGGCCTTCCTCCTCCCTCTCCTTTCCTCCTGCCAGCCAGAAATCAATCTGGCCTCCCTTCCTTCTGCCAGAGAATGATTTGACCCACCTCCATTCTCTCCCCCACTTGGCCAGAGAATGATCAGGCTGGCCTCCCTCCACCCCCCACCATCGATCTGAGTCAGACAGCAGTTGGAAGTTCTGAACTTACCTCTTCAGAAGCTGGAGCGCCCAAATCAGACCTCAGCCAACGCAATGGTAAAGGGGCAAGTGCAGGTAAAGTTGGGCGGGCAGCCCATTAATTCAATTTAAATGCATGCAAGTATATTTAAATGGCCGTTGCAACCATTTTGTGTGCAGTTCAGATCGCAGCCATTTTCAGGCTTTGGTAAAGTGGGCATCTGCGTGGATGCATACACGAATCACGTTAATGGCGTCACACCCAACTTTAACAAATGTTCGCACCCTTAGGACCAATTTTACCATTTTGATTCTAAGTGCTGAATCTGGGTGCAATTTAGATCCAACTTGGGAAATTGTTCTCACATGCTATCATATGTGCTTAGCCTGAAAAAAGATCGTAAGTCTGAACCGCACTGTGGACAGAACTTATCGCGCCTGAAATGTTGTAACTCTGATCAGAGCGATAATGACATGGGCGCATTTTTCAATTTTTTTTCTCATTGCGCATGCGCAGTTCAAAGCTCTGATTAGAGCTGCAGCATTTCGAATGCAGTAAACTGCACATGGGCAACAAGAAAAACATTTGAAAATAAGACACCCTTGTCACATCACGTCAGGGCCACAAAAAGTGACCAGGAACAATGGCTGCCATAGATATTGCTCCACGCCCACAACATAACTGTCCACCTTAACCACCTCCCCCTACTGATTGCGATCCTCTAACTCCCTCCTTCCGCCCCCATAGATCATCCGCAGAGCAGCTGCGGACTCTTCTTGATCCCCCCACTAGAAATACATCTGGCCTCCTCCCACCAGATATACATCTTAGCCATCTCCTCCCTCTCGCCCACCAGAGAATGATCAGGCCTCTTCCCCTGAGAATGATCAGCCATCCACGCGCCACCCCCCCACGCACAAACTAGACAGCAATCTGGCTTCCCTCCTCCTCCACCAGAGGTGCACATCCTCCCTCCCTCCCTCCCACCAGAGAATGATCTGACCAGCCTCCCTCATCCTCGCCACCTCACCTAAGAATGATCAAGCCTGCCTCTCTCCTCCCCCATCACTGATCTGAGTCAGAGAGCCAATGGAAGCTCTGAACTTATCTCTTCAGGAGCTGCAATGCCCAAAACAAATCTGTGCCGAGCATATGTGTTTTGCGCTGAATCTGGATGGGCAAACGCAATGGTAAAAGGGGAAATGCAGATAAAGTTGGACGGGGAGCCCATTAATTCAATTTAAATGCATGTTCAGTGCGATTAAGATCCCAGATGCCCCCCATATACACTTAGCCTGAAAGAAATCACAGTGTGGGTGGGGCTTATCGTGCCCAAAATGCTGCAGCTCCAATCAGAGCTTTGAGCTATGCATGTGCACTGTGAAAAAAACTTCAAAAATGCACCTGTCATATTACCACAGGGCCGCAAGAAGCGGATAAAGCGTGGAAAGCGGGAGCGATGGCTCCCACAGATATCATCCGACCCACAACATAACTGTCCCACTTATCCACCCAACCTGCACCCCACCCTTTCCCCCCCCGATCGCTCGCAGAGTGGCAGCAGTTCCCATACCCCAGGCCCCACAGCCCCCCACCAGAGATCCATCTTGCCCTCACCCACTGCAGCCCGCACCCCCGCCCCCCCAACCAGAGAATGATCGTGTTTTCCCCTCCCAGAGAACGATTGGATCTCCTGCTCAGCCCAAAGAATGATAGGATTCCCTGCTCCCACCTTCCCAGAGAATGATTTGGTCTCACGCCCCTCTCCCCACCAAAGAATGATCAGGTTTCCCTTCCCCCACTCCTACCAGAGATCCCTCCGGCCTCCCTCCCCCCACAACAGAGAATGATTTGGCCTCCCTCCTTCCTACCTCCTCCACCTAGAGAATGATGACCCCTGCCTTTCCCCTGAGAATGATCTGGCTTTCCCCTTCTCTCCCCACCAGAGAATGATCGGGCTTCCTTCCTCCCGCACCAGTGAATGCCCCCCCAGAGATCCATGCAGCCTCCCTCCCCCTGCAACTAGAGAATTGCCCAGCCTCTCTCCTCCTCCTTCACCTCCCCCACCCACCTACCAACCTCCTTGCCCAGCAGAAAATGATCGGGCCTCTCTCCTCCCCATCACCAGAAAATAATCTGACCCGCCTCCCTCCCCCCTCTATCAAGTTGGAAGCTCTGAACTTACTAGGCTTAGAGAAGATCTAATAGAGGTATACAAGATTATGAGGGGTATTGATAGAGTAAACAGGGTTAAGCTTTTTCCTAGGATGGACTCGAATAGCATGAGGGGTCATGGGCTCAGGGTGAGGGGGGGTAAGGTATAATTTGGCTGCTAGAGGAAGTTTTTTCACACAGAGGGTGGTGGGGGTATGGAATGTGCTGCCAAGTAAAGTGGTGGAGGCAGATACTCTGGAGTTATTTAAGAAATACTTAGATGGGCACACGAACAGAATGGGAATTGAGGGGTATAGAAAACTGATTTAAAATGGGGATCATGAGCCTTGGGAGTCCCTGGGAAATGTGTAAATAGATGATGATATTGATGTACTTGTTTTTATCCTACAGGTACTTTGGTCCAACTTGTTGTCTAACGAGGGGCGTACACGCGATGGGTCGTGAGAGGGCTGCTCTGGGATTTTTTTTCGAGAGTATCCTAGTGCTTCGCGTCGTTACTGTACGCTTGACCTGGACCATTTGATGGGCAACACGACAGCTCAGTGACTATCGCTGTGCTGTGCACATACATGGATTTGGGCATGTGTCTCTGGGAGCTTGCGCATTCTCCCTGTGCTTGTGTGGGTTTTCTCCGGGTGCTCTGATTTCCTCCTACATCCCAAAGATGTGCTCTTAGGCAGACTGGCAGAACAAATTCTCCCTAAATTATCTCAAATTTGGTTTTTAATCCATAGATCTATAAATATAGACAGGGATCACAGGTAGAGGTGGGAACATCGGGGTGGTGGCGTGGACTCGTTGGGCCAAAGGGCCTGTTTCCCGTGCTGTTTTGTTCTTTGTTCTCTTTTCAAAGATGTTTTAATGAATGTGCTGTTGGTGGCTGTGCGTTGTTGCAGGAAGAATCTAGTTCCCTGCAATGGGAGGAAGAAACCTATAGTAGAGATTGAGGAGGGATGCCTGAAGGTTGATGAGAAAGTCAGCAGCAGGAGCATGATGTCACGGTCAAGGGTACAGTGCAGAAGGCACTTTAATGTTCTGACCAGGTGAGGGAAGGCGCACATAATGGCACATTTACCTACATCTTGTTGTGCATTTCAGCCCATCCACTTACTCTGCCTTTCCAAGCTACTCCATCACATCATTCTTCTTACCCATTCCTCTCAGTACAAACGAAGTCATCCAAACTCAACACATTAGTTCTGTTCTCTCTCACAGATGCTATCAGATCTACTGAGATTTTCTAGCATTTTCTGTTTGTGTTTCAGATTCCAGCACCCATATAATTTGCTTTTACTCTCTATACATACTTTTTCTCACTAATGACCCCCAGCCTCATCCTTATGCCATATCATGGAATTTACTGATATTCGCACTCATTAAATGCACTACATCCATCACTCATAGTTCAGCTCTTTCATCCGGCCTTCTCACGATTCACACGTTCCAGGAAAGGAGGCGCTAGAGATCAGATGAGTTTTGCTGTTGCCCACTGTAGACGGGAAACACCTAGCCATCTGGTGACAATATTTAATATCAGTAGACCACAGGTCATATGGCATTTAGTCATGTTGACTTGATATTAAGACTGAATGAAATATGATCATCTTTATAATGTCAAGTTGCAACCTGGCTTCTACTCATTCATATTTCTTATCTCCCTTGGCCTTATTGTGTTCAACAGGAGTTGATGGATATTGTGGATGACAATTTAACAGAAGAACTCAGTCATTCTAAGGATAAATCATCACAATACACATGCAGACAGGGCATCTATTTGTACTCCAGTAGAAAACTGTTGACTGACTCACACTTCATAAGTGAGCAACAGCGATACAGTGATACTGAAGACAGCAGTGAAGAGACTGCACCAGAGAGAAGAGACGTATGCAGCTGGTGATAAATGTATTTATATTTATGTATTTATATTTATAAGAGATTTTTCCCTTTTCCTCTTAATTCTCGCTTAACTTCCCTCCCTTTAATCTCTTTTTGTACCTGAATCGACTTTGAATTTAATGTTATTATTTCCTTGTTTTGACTTACGAACAATTCTTTGATCTACTGGCGAAGGAAATACATGATTTGCATTTCCCAGATGTACTGTAGAGGCCACTGTGCTTTTTGGATGGTTGACAGGCAGCAACTTGCCATGCAAAAGCTCAGAGAAACTCTTTGGCAAGCATAAGTCTAACGAACAACTAGTACTGCTGAGTGAAATTCAGCAATTATGCCCAAAGTGCTTAGAAACCAATGAATTATCTTTGAATTGTAGTCATTGTTTTGCCACCCTGCCTTTATTCATCATCAGTTTTTATTTCTATTCAGTGTCTGCCTTGTCATACTTCACCTCTTTTAACTACATTCAGTACCACTTATCACCTTTCATTCATTTGTTATCTGATCAATATGCACTAATATTTAAAAAAAAGCCCAATCCAATTTCAAAATAGCATCAATGGGGGAGATTTTATGCAGGGGGCTTATTACTACCCCGCAACTTAAAGGTCCATCAGCACAATTGTGATGCTGCTGTGCTTTTAAAAAATATATTTTTAATTTTGTTCTCTGCAGTTTTTAAGCATGCCTGTTTCTTTTTGTAACTTTGTCATAATGTTTGTTGAAGGCATAAAAATGGAGCTTTTATGTTTATTTTTAATTTGAGCCTAATGGAATGTCCTGGGGTTTTAAGACCCTTTTGCATTGTTGCAGGAAGATTGATTGACAAGTCAAGGTTAGATGATTCCTTCATTAAGGAATCTAAGAATTCACTTTCAGTTTTCATTAAAAGGTGTTGGACTCCAGACTGAAAAGCAGTATTTCTGAGTTTCTCTCCCTGATATTGGGAATTCTGTTGGCTGCTATTCAGTTAGGACTGTTTGAACAAAGAACAAAGAACAAAGAGCAACACAGCACGGGAAACAGGCCCTTCGGCCCAACGAGCCCGCACCGCAGTCCTAACGTCTTAATGACAATTAGGGACCAATATAGGGAAAATGTGTTGCCCAATCAGCCTAAGAGCACATTTTTGGGATGTGGGAGGAAACCGGAGCACCCGGAGAAAACCCACGCAACCACGGGGAGAACGCGCAAACTCCCGCAGACACAGGCCCAAATCCATGTGTCTGCACAGCAACAGCGATACTCTCTGAGCTGTCATGTTGCCCATCAGATAGTCCAATTTAAGCATACACTAACAACGTGAAGCACTAGGCCACTCCTGAAGCAACATCCAAGAGCAGCCCTCACACGACCTGCCGAATGCATGGACCGAATAACGCAAACTTCCATCATGCATGATTGCAGAGATACTGCAGATCAACTTGACACACATTTCCGCTAACACTGGCATGCTGGCCATCATGAAGGAGTCCAGACACACGTACTGAACCATCTCCTCGTGGTGGTGCACTGCAGTGGGATCTGTGCCCGCAAACGCTGGCAGCTCGGAATATTTGGGCAACAGAACCAGCTCTAACATCTCCTCTGTACTTGCCTCTCTTTGGCTGCCTCTCTCTCTAATTCTCAATCAATGTTAACTGTTTCTGGGAGGAATTGGTTAGCTGCAATGACCTGTTTGGTCTGTTGACTGGAAGCAGTCTTTTTTATCTCGGGCGGAGAAGGGGGGGTGAGTTTTGATGTTGTGGTTGCTAGTTAAAGTCCAGCAGTATATTAGCTGTACCTCAAGGTGTTGGGATTTCCAGAAGAGAAGTCAGGATTTCAATTTTCAAACCAAAGGACTAATTCACAGCAAATGTTGCAGTACTAGAAAATCCAGCATCACGTGAGCATTCTTATATTCTGTGCTAAACCAAAGATGGATGTATGTTTGAAAGGAGGCTGGTTTGATTGGAACAGTGCATTTAGTTGTTAAGATTTATAATATCACAGTTATTTTTTTCTTGGTTGAAATTGGTAAAGGTTTTTGCTAATTTTCTGTATGTTAACTGTATTCTTAATTAAACTTTGTTTGATAAAACTCCCTTGTGGGTCATTTGAATTATACTTGAGATGAAACATCTGAAGTTGATCTGTGCCAAATTCAAACTATAAAACTTATGGGGCAGAATTTTACCTCATCCTGCCTGTTTTGCAGCGGGAAAATATTCTAAACAATGATGCATTTTACCATTGCCATTTTACTAATAAAAACAAATCAGCACAATTGGGAATCTGCTCTAACAGACGAAATGTCAATTTGCAATTTTTTTGCATTCATCACAATGTAATTAGTGAGCTTCATTCCCAATCATCCCAGCTCATTTGTCTTAATGACCTCGTCCACTGCAGCTGGAACTGATGGGGAAAATACCTCAAGTGTAAAAGTTGCTTTCAGGGGCTTAAGCAGAAAGAATGAGTGAGGAGATAAGTCTCTGCTTTCAAACTGCTCTGTGCTGCTCAGAGTTTGTTTCATGGTGGCCATATTGCATTTTGGGGGAGGAAAGGGGTGCTGTGAGTATGAGGGGGTTGGGGGATTCCTGTCGTTCACTGGACCAACTCTCAGCACAGACCTGGCTCATAGCATCTACTTCAGGTCTTAGATTACTCTGGGTCCTGACGCAGGGGGCAGCAAGCACTGTTGCTGGTGGGGGATTGTGAAACTCTCTGAATAGCAGTGCTGAAGCCTTGGACTTGTCAAGCAGTACTGTCTGCCACCATGCTGCATGGGTTCTGGGTATGGCCTTATGAAATGGCTGGAAATGGGGGGGAGGGGGATAAATTGTCATTCTGGGGTCTGTGGAGAGTGTCTGTTGCTGGGTGTCTGTCAGGCATGATATGGGAAGTGTCTGTTGCTGAGGGTCTCTGGGCGTATATGGGGATTGTGTATTGCTAAATTGGGGCAAACAGAGTTCTTTAATCTCTCCTTCTGTCTCTCTCCTTACCCAAACTCCCCCCACTCCGCCTTCAGATTGTAAAAACATCGTCAATGCAATCCATTGGTCTATTGACCTTAATGTCCTTTTGATTGCTGCAGGATCTGAGGAGGAGAAGCAGAAGGATGAATTGCAGGCAGGGGAGGCCTAGGTCTTACCATTCCAGAGTAGAGGTAGATGGCTGACATTTGCCCCTGGGGAGGAGGCATCAGGAGAAAGAGGGAGCGGAGACCCTGGTAGTTGTGTACACTAGTGTCCTTCGAATAACTGCTGAACATCGTGTGCCGCCAACAGCTCAGGCTCTGAAAGGAGACAGTGTGACATATGTGCCATTTGTTACATGACCTGGCACCTCAGGTTGTTGTGAAAATGGCAGCCACGTTTAATTTTTATGCCATTGGGTCCTTCCAGTCACCAGTGGAGACCTTCGTGGCATTTCCCAACCATTTGCCCACAAATATGGAGGTCAAAGATGCCCTGTGTGCCCAAGCTGGCCAGTAAATTAAATTTGATCTGAACCAGGCCCAGCAGAAAGCCCAGGCTACAAGATTCACAGCAATCGCGGGGATGCCAAATGTGCAAAGTGTTATAGTCGCTCTCAAGACACCAGTGAAAAATCCAGGAAGATTTATGAAAAGAAAGGCTTCCGCTCAATAACTTTGCAATTGGTTTGATTTCATTTGATTTATTATTGTCACATGTATTGGTATGCAGTGAAAAGTATCGTTGTTTGCACACTATACAAACAAAGCATGGCATTCATAAAGAAGGAAATGAGAGAGTGCAGAATGTAACGTTGCAGTCATAGCTCGAGTGTAGAGAAAGATGCAAAGTAAACCCACTCAACAGTCTGGGGGTAGCAGGGAGAAGCTGTTCTTGAGTCAGTTGTATGTGACCTCAGACTTTGTATCTTTTTCCCAATGGCAGAAGGTGGAAGAGAGAATGTCCAGTGTGCATGTAGTCCTTAATTATGCTGACTGCTTTTCTGGGGCAGTCGGAAGTGTAGACAGAGTCAATGGATGAGAGGCTGGTTTGTGTGATGGATTGGGCTATATTCATGACTTTTATAGTTTCTTGCAGTCTTGGGTGGAGCACAAGCCATACCAAGCTATGAAAGAATGCTTTCAATGGTGCATCTGTAAAAGTACGAGAGAGTTGTAGCAGTCATGCCAAGTTTCTTTAGACTCCTGAGAATTGGTGTGCAACCATCAGCTGTGCATCATGCACATCTGTGCCAGATACCCCAACAGTGCGTATGACAGTTTTATATTGAGGAGTTCTAATGTCCCAGGGATCTTTGAGGAGGAACCTGGGGTACAGGGATGGTTCGTGAAGGACATGGGATACCCACTTTGGACATGGCTGATGATGCCTGTGTGGAGGCCTGAGACTGATATGGAGACCTAATGTAATGAGATCCAAATTGCTATCTGTGCAATAGTGAAGCAGTGCAGAGGGCTCCTCAAAATGTGGTTCAGGTGCCTGGATCACTCTGACAGGGCCCTGCAATATCACCTTCGGATTTAGCCTCACATTGTGGTAGTGTGCCATGCCTTGCCCAACTTGGCACAGCAGTGAGGAGATTTTTTGGAAAAGGAAGACCAATCAGCTGGATATGAGGAGGAGGAACAGGAGGATGACGAGCAACAATACACAGGTGATGGAAGGCTGGCTGCAGCAAGGATCAGGCATATGAGGGCAATGAGGAAGGCCTTCATCACCAAACTCTTTGGACATTAGGGGCTTGTGTTGCTACATGTGGGTTTAATTTCCTCTACCATCCTTCTCTCTCCTAGAGTCCTACAATCTCCTGCAACATTATAACACAAGAGTAGTAAGTCTGGATATGCTGTGTTCTGATGTGGAGATGCCGGCATTGGACTGAGAACTCTCCGCTCACCTGAAGGCGTTTACTACCAAATAAACCTGTTGGACTTTAACCTGGTGTTGTGAGACTTCTTACTATGCTGTGTTAGCCAGTTTCGCTGGCAGGCAGGAAAGTGATGACGACTCATTATGCACTATGTGATGATGTCCTGGTGCAAGCTAGTCTGACTCCTGCCTGAGCTCTGCTTGCAAGCTGGCATTTGGGCCCACGTCTGGGTGGTGGGTAAAGGAGCACGAAATCCCCATGCAAGGTCCTGGGGCAGGTGAGGTGGGAGGTGGGAATTCCTCAGGGGTTCTGGGGATGTCACGGTAGATGCTGTAAGTTGCTGCCAATGCATGCCTCCCGCTGTAGCCGATGAAATATTTCAGTGCCTTGATTTTCTCAGCTGCTGTGTTGACATCACTGACATCAACGTGCACAGTCCCTCCGATGACCGTAAAGATAAGTTCATTCCCATTAGAGGCTAATTAGAGACAAGTTAGTCACAGCTGTTGGGTGAAATAATATTCTTGTTGCCAATAATAGTACTTTCAAAATAAGTGATAATATAAAGACATGTGAATGTGAGAATTTAAAGTGCTTAAGTATTCTGTTTACATAGTGTTGCCCTTCACCCATGCCATCTTAGTGCTGCTACAACTTCATAACCTTACGTGGCCTACCACTATGTCTCCCCAGGATGTATATTGGGAGTGGAAGTGGCCAGCTGCCTACCGTGCCCTGTGGCCCATGATGTCCTTGTAAATTGTCCTGTAGAGGGCCCGGACCTTGAGGGCCCTGGCCTGCTTCCAGGAACATTTCCATGACAACTCTCCATCTCTCAGCCTCTGAGAAGTCACAGTGCAGAAAGCGGGGAGTCAGAAGGTGTAGCCACAGCAGTCTTCTGAGTGGAACGCCCTGTCTCAGGCCCAAGCCCTTCTTCCACTCTCAAAGTTCCTTTGGGCCCCTGGGTCACTCCATGAGATGATGGTGCTTCTACAATGACCTCCAAAAGCTGTAGCGTCACCTGGCCCTTCCAGTCCTGGAGGACCACGTGCGTTCTTGCCATGGTCATCGGACCATCTGTGATGGCCCTCTAAGTCAGGGGCCATCTGTAAATGGGAGCAGCAAATGCCCTCGGAGACTGGGCCATGTTGTGCAGTCCCTCAGCCATGACCTTCTGTGACTAGGCCACATTTTCAAGAGTGGCTGCCATAGCCCGCTGTGTCTTTTTTAAAAGTTAAGGTTTATTTATTAGTTACAAGTAGGCTTGCATTTACACTGTAATGAAGTTACTGTGAAAATCCCCAGTTGCCACACTCGGGCACCTGTTCGCGTATACTGAGGGAGAATTTAGCATGCCAATGCATCTAACCAGCATGACATTTGGACTGTGGGAGGAAACTGGAACACCTACAGGAAACCCATGCAGACACGGGGAAGAATATGCAGAGTTTGCAGAGACAGTGATCCATGTCAGGAATTGAACCAAGGTCCCTGGGGTGCTGTGAGGCAGCTGTGCTACCTGTGCCACTGTGCCACTCTCAGTGTTACTGCACTGTCGCACTGGATCTCCTGCGAGTTCTCGAGCCTCTCAGCATGGGCCACAGAATCTTGAGAAGCCTGTTGAGACCTTCAGCTATGGCCTGCAATTCTGGGCCAAGGCCATCTAGAACTGCGCCGTGGCCTGCTGTGACTTGACCATCGCTTGGATCCTGCCACTCATGGTGATGCTTTTCTGCCCAGGCTTTCCACTGCAATGCCATCCTTGCAGCATTGGCCTGGAAACCATGGAAGGCAGCATTAGCTGATCCGCCTGAAAGCTTTGGGACTCCTCCCAACAGCCTCGCAGTTGGTCCAGTGTTGCTGTCAGCCCCTTCTGTATTCTGTGGCTCCGTTGTTGCATCTCCAGCAGCTGAAGTGATGCAGAGGCCCAGCATGTAGGCTGGGAACTGTTGACAATGCCAGTGGGAACTGTCAGGTTGGCAGATAGGTACTGCTCAGCCACATCCTCAACCATCTGGGGGTTCAATGGCTCTAAAGAATCCTGGGTACTGGGAGAATCCAGTTTAAAACAGACAAAGCATATTTAAATACTTCTGTTAATCTGGTTCCTGCCCTAGCTGGGAGAATTCTAATAGGGTTTTGCGCTGATGCTAAACGCACTACACCCCTCATCGGCGATGCAAAATGAAAATCATGGCCCATGTCTTTACACCAGCATTCAGCTGCAGAATGTCCTACCTTTTGCATACTGGTAACAGTTACGAATTTCAAGGTTCTTGGGAATGGATTCAGCCATCTTTTTGAGTATTCAAATACACAAATTCAAATGCTGAGTTTCCTCTGCAGTCAGTTCCATAGAAACAGCAATTTCCATGGCCTTCTTCAGAGTTAGTTTTCTCTCCATTAACAAATATGCTGAATTGCTTTGCTGCACAGACCACAGTTGAATCTGCCTCGTGGTGTCATTCAGCCCATCACTAACCTTACAATATTCTGCAAGTTTCAAGCACAATCACAAATTGTGCAACTGTCTCCCCTCTTTTTTTTTTGTGGAACCTAAAGTGCTCTGCAATCAACAAGGGTTTTGGTGAAAAACATATTTGCAAAATGTTTATCATCTGTTCATATATTTTATAACATCGTAAGACATAGGAGCAGAATTAGGACACTCGGTCCATCCAGTCCGCTCTGCCTTTCAATCGTGGCTGATTTTTTTTTTCTCAGCTCCATTCTTCTGCCTTTTCCCCAGAACCCCTTATTAATCAAGAATCTATCTATCTCAGTCTTAAAGACACTCAATGACCTGGCCTCCACAGCCCTCTATGGCAAACAGTTCCACAGATTCGCTACTCTCAGGCTGAAGAAATTCCTTCTCGTCTCTGTTTTAAAAATCGTCCCTTTAGCCTGAGGTTTGCCCTCTGGTTCTAGTTTTTCCCTACTCATGGAAACATCCTCTCGATGTCCACTCCATCCAGGCCTCACAGTATCCCATAAGTTTCAGTAAGTTTCTTATAAGTTATATCCTATAAGTTTCAGTAAGATCCCCCTTCAAGAAAAGGGATAACCAGCCGTGGCTATCAAAGGAAATAAAGGAGAGTATTAAATTAAAAACCGATGAGTACAGAGCGGCTAAAAATAGTGGGGAATTGACTAAGAAAGCGATAAAGAAAGAAAAGATTAAGTATGAAACTAAACTAGCTCTAAATATAAAAAATGATAGTAAAAGTTTTTACAAATGTATGAAGAAGAGACTGGCTAGAATGAATGTTGGACCTTTGGAGGACGAGAGGGGGGATTTAACAGTGGGAAACAAGGAAATGGATAAGACTTTAAATAAGTTTCTTGTGTCAGTCTTCACAGAGGAGGACACAAATAGCTTACCGAATGTTGAAGACAGAGGGTTGGTAGGAGATGAGGTCCTTAATACAATTACTGTTACTGGAGAGGTAATGCTTTGTAGCCTAACGGGACTGAAGGTAGAGAAATCCCCATGACCGGATGGAATGCATCTCAGGGTTCTGAAAGAAATGGCAGAAGTAATAGCAGATGCCTTAGTAATTATTTATCAAAATTCGCTGGACTCTGGGGAAGTACTGGCAGTTTGGAAAACAGCTACTGTTACACCATTATTTAAAAAAGGTAGCAGACAAAAGGTAGGGAACTACAGGCTGGTTAGCTTAACGTCCATAGTTGGAAAAATGCTAGAATCCATCAAAGAAAAAATAGCAAGACACCTAGAAAAAAAACGGTTCGATCAAACAGATGGAGCACGGATTTGTGAAGAGGAAGTTGTTTTTTCAGAGCAACACAGCACGGGAAACAGGCCCTTCGGCCCAACGAGCCCGCGCCGCTGTCATAACTATATAGTAACAATTCCATTATCCTATTCTAATTTTAGGTTATTCCTAATATGGAAGAATCTCAATGTAGGGACAATTTGTTTCCCAATCAGCCTAAGAGCGAATTTTTGGGATGTGGGAGGAAACCGGAGCGCCTGGAGAAAACCCACGCAACCATGGGGAGAACACGCAAACTCCCGCAGACACTGGCCCAATTCCAAGTGTCTGCACAGCGATAGTCACTGAGCTGTCATGTGTTTAACAAATTTACTGGATTTTTATGAAGATGTGACTAGTGCAGTAGACAGAGGGGAACTGGTGGGTGTGGTGTTTTAAGATTTCCAGAAGACATTCAATAAAATGCAACACAAAAGGTTGCTGCGGAAGGTTAGGGACATGGAGTTGGGAGTAAAGTATTAGTGTGGATTGGGGATTGGTTATCTAACAGGAAGCAGAGAGTTGGAATCAATGGGTGCTTTTCTGGTTGGCAGTTGGTGACTAGTGATGTGCCGCAGGGATGGGTACTGATGCCTCAACTGTTTACCAGATACATAGACAATCTAGAGGAGGGGGCTGAGTGTTGGGTAATAAAATTTGCTGATGACACGAAAATGAGTGGAAAAGCTAATTGCATAGAGGATGTGGAAAGTCTGCAGAGAGATCTGGACAAGCTGAGTGAGTGGGCGAGGACCTGGCAGATAGAGTATAACATTAGCAAATGTGAGGTTATCCACTTTGGTAGAAATAATAGTAGGAAGGAATATTATCTAAAGGATGAAAAGTTCCAGCATACCACTATGCAAAGGGACCTGGAGGTCCTTGTGCACGAATTGCAAGAACTCAGTCTGCAGGTGCAGCAGGTGACCAAGGCGGCGAATGGAATGTTGGCCTTTATTGCAAGGGGGATAGAATTTCAAAGCAGGAAAGTTTTGCTGCAACTTTACAAGCCACTGGTGAGGCCGCAACTGGAGTACTGTGTGTAGTTTTGGTCCCTTTATTTGTGAAAGGATATAGTGGCCTTGGAGGAAGTACAGAGAACTCTGATACCGGAGATGAGGGAGTTAGCTTATGAGGAGAGATTAAATAAAGTGGGCCTGTACTTGGAATTTAGAAGGCTGAGAGGGGATCTTATTGAGACTTACAAGATAATGAAGGAGCTAGACAGGATAGAGGTAGAGAGATTCTCTCAGTTTAGAAAGGAAAACAGAACGAGAGAGCACAACCTCAATATAAGGTGGGGGGGGGGTGCAGTTTAGAACAGAGTTGAGGAGGAACTTCTTCATTCAAAGGGTGATGAATCTCTAGAATTCTTTGTCCACAGAAATGGTGGAGGCTACCTCGTTGAACATATTTAAGTCACGGGTAGATAGATTTCTGAAAGACAAGGGAATTAAGGGTTATGGGGAGAAGGCAGGAAAGTGGAACTGATCCACTTCAGATCAGCCATGATCTTATTGAATGGTGGGGCAGGCTCAAAGGGCTAGATGGCCTATTTCTGTTCCTATTTCTTATGTTCTTACGTTCATCCTTCTAAAGCTGAACAAGTATAGACCAGAGTCCTCAACTGCTCCTCATAGGATAAGTTCTTCATTCCAGGGATCATTTTTCTGAACCTCCTCTGGACCCTTTCCAAAACCAGCACATCCTTGCCTGGATAAAGTGCTCAAAACTGTTCACAATACTCCAAATGGAGTCTGACCAGAGCCTTTTACAGCCTTAGGATTATATCCTTATTCTTGTATTCTAGCCCTCTCAACAAGAATGCTAACATTGCATTTGCCTTCCTAAGTGCCAGGTGAACCTGTATGTTAACCTTAAGAGAGTCTTGAACTCCCAAGTTCCTTGCGTTTCTGATTTCCGAAGCATTTTCCCATTTAGAAAATAGCCTATGCCTCCATTTTCCTTCCAAAATGTATAACCTCAGACTTTTCCACATTGTACTCCATCTGCCACTTCTTTGCCCACTCTCCTAACCCATCCAAGTTCTTCTGCAGCCCCATTTCCTCAATATGACCTGTCCCTTTACATATCTTTGTATCATCTGCAAACTTAGCAACAGTGCTTTCCGTTCCTTCCTCCAAATCGTTAATGTATATTGTGAAAAACTGTGGTCCCAGCACTGACCCCTGAGGCACACCATAGTCACTGGCTGCCATTCTGAAAAAGACCGTGTTATCCATACTCTCTGCCTTCTGTGAGTGAGCCAATCCTCTATACTTGCCAGGATCTTATCCTTAACACCATGGGTTCTTAATTCATTTAATAGTCTCCTTTGTGGCACCTTGCCAAAGGCCATCTGGAAATCTAAATAAATCATGTCCACTGCTCTCCTTTATCTAACTTTTCTGTTATCTCCTCAAAAATTCGAATAGATCTGTCAGACATGACCTTTCTTTGACAAAGCCATGCTCACTCAGTCCTACTTTATCATGCATTCCAAGCACTCTGCGATCTCATCTTTAATAATGGGTTTTTTTTAGTGCCTGCTTCTCAGGTTGCACTAAACAACAGAGATTAAACATTTTTCCCCTATCATGCTCAGGAAAATGGGCACCTTAATACCTTCAGCTATTTTCTTTGCCTGCTCAAAAAAGTCAAAACACTCAATTTAAGAGCTCCTTCGCTCGACATTTTTATCAAAAGGTTCCACAATGTCAAAATTCCTGTAATTTTTCTATGAATGGAGTTTTCTCTTATGCATACTTTGCAACACGTTTCATGCAGCAACCTTTCTTTTTCTTTCACACAAGGCAACAACCCATGCCTTAGCCTTGTATTTAATGCACGCAACTCTAACTGCAATAAAATATCACGTTCACCTCACTCATCAGGTCCAGAGCATAAGTGAAAAGCTTATTTTCTAACTTTTTTGCTCCTGCCTTTTTCCTTGGTAAATTTATCTGGCTAACAAATGCTGTTTTCATCACCAGTTTTTATGTTGTACATTGGAGAATGATGCCAGGGAGCATTGAGGGTTTAAAACAATGGAGCTTTAGTTACACGTGTATGTTCTTTCCATGGCTGTTTCTCTATTTCTCGCACTAGGAACGTATGATGTTACTTCCAATGATTAAAACAGAGCTCAGTAAGCCAATCAGAATACATATACATAACAGCTTTGAAGTTGATTCTGAAAAATTTTCACTACCTTAAACACTCATCAAACAAAATATTTTTAAAAAATGAGGAACGTGCATTTCTACTGTGCTTTTCAAAACCTCAGTGTTGTAACAATATAACCTAAATGCCAGATTGGATAGGATTTTCTATTTACATTTTCTAATTGCGCTGCTGAGTATTTTGAGTGAATTATTTGACCTTATGATGTTGGTGCATCTCAAAGTAACTTCAAGTCCAACTCCAAGTAATTACTCTACCATACGTATCATGAATAAGCATAGAATGTGAAAAGCAATTAACACCTTTAAGAAAATGTTCTCCAAAGGCAAAGGAGTGAATCATAGAATCCATAAAGGATGCAAAAGGAAGCAATTCAGCTCAACGAGTCTATACCAACTCTCTGACAGAGTATCTTCAGTAAGAGGTCTGACAAACCCCAAGAGGCCAATAGCGAACTCAATGAGACAGCTAATGAACCAGAACAGCCGACAGAGGGATCCGCAGTGCAGCAACCGAAGAGGAAGGAATCCGGAGGTGCGTGAACACCACATTCATCAACTGCACTTACAAGACAGTCCCGAACATCACCCAAGCACAACGCAATGCCATCCGTGTTCTCAAGACCAACTGCAACATTGTCATCAAACCAGCAGACAAAGGAGGCGCCATCGTCATACTGAACAGAACGGACTACTGTGAAGAAGTGGACCAACAACTAAACAATGAGGAACACTACAGACAGTTACCAGCAGTTCCGACCAAATCGCTACTGCCTCCCAAAGGTACACAAGGCAAACATATCTGGCCGTCCCATCGTATTGGGCAATGGGACCCTGTGTGAGAACCTCTCCGGCTATGTCGAGGCATCCTGAAACCCATTGTACAAAGAACCCCCAGCTTTTGTCTTGACACTATGGACTTCCTACAGAAACTCAGCACACATGGAGCAGTTGAACCAGGGACACTCCTTGTCACAACGGATGTCTCGGCGCTCGACACCAACATCCCCCACGATGATGGCATTGCTGCAACTGCCTCAGTACTCAATGCCAACAACTGCCAGTTTCCGGATGCAATTTTACAACTCATCCGCTTCATCTTGGACCACAATGTCTTCACCTTCTACAATCAGCTTTTCATCCAGACACACAGAACAGCCATGGGGAGCAAATTCACACCTCAATATGCCAACATTTTCATGCACAGGTTCGAATAAGACTTCTTCACCGCACGGGATCTTCAACCGAGGCTATATACTAGATACATTGATGACATTTGTTTCCTTTGGACTCATGGTGAACAATCATTGTAACTGTATGATGATATCAACAAGTTCCATCTCACCATCAGACTCACCATGGACTATTCTCCAGAATCGGTGGCATTCTTGGACACACACATCTCCATCAAGGATGGTCACCTCAGCAGCTCACTGTACTGCAAACCGACAGACAACCTCACAATGCTCCACTTCTCCAGCTTCCACCTAGACACGTTAAAGAGGCCATCCCCTACGAACAAGCCCTCCATATACACAGAATTTGCTCAGATGAGGAGGATCGTGACAGACACCTCAAGATGCTGAAAGATGCCCTCGTTAGAACAGGATATGGTGCTCGACTCATCGATCGACAGTTCCGACGTGCCACAGCAATAAACCGCACTGACCTCCTCAGAAGACGAACACGGGACACGGTGGACAGAGTACCCTTTGTTGTCCAGTACTTCCCCGGAGCGGAGAAGCTACAACATCTTCTCCGGTGTCTTCAACATATCATTGATGATGATGAACATCTCGCTAGGGCCATCGCCAACCCCCAATTCTTGCCTTCAGACAACTGCGCAACCTCAAACAGATCATTGTTCGCAGCAAACTACCCAACCTTCAGGAGAACAGTGACCACAATAATGCACAACCCTGACACAGCAACCTCTGCAAGACATGCCGGATCATCGACATGGATGACATCATCAAACGTGAGAATACCATTCACCAGGTACACGGTACATACTCTTGCAACTTGGCCAACGTTGTCTACCTAATACGTTGCAAGAAAGCATGTCCCGAAGCATGGTACATTGGGGAGACCATGCAGACACTACGACAGCGGATGAATGAGCATCGCTCAACAATCACCAGGCAAAACAGTTCCCTTCCTGTGAGCGAACACTTCAGTGATCATGGACATTCGGCGTCCGACCTTCAGGTAAATGTTCTTCAAGGGGGCCTTCACGACACACAACAACGCAGATCCACTGAGCAGAGACTGATAGCCAAGTTCCGCACACATGAGGACAGTCTTAACAGGGATCTTGGCTTCATGTTACACTATCTGTAACCTCCATGACTTGCCTGGGTTAGCAAAAAACCTCACTTACTGTGCTGTCTGGAGAAAATACACATTTCTCTAACCTGTGCTCAGTGTTCCTTCCACCCACATTGTTAGCCACTTTAAGACTTGAATAGCAGGTTAGGTGTAAGGACTCGCATTCTAATCAGCAATCCGTAAACTGTCTGTGCTGATATGTGTGCTTTTGGAGACCAGAACACCTCATTCGCCTGACGAAGGCACAACGCCGAAAGTTTACTATCAAATAAATCGGTTGAATTTAAAATTGGTGTTGTCAGACCTCTTATTGAGTTTACCCCAGTTCAACGCCAGCATCTTTACATCACAGAGTGTCTTCCCAAGCACATCTCTCCACCCTATCTCCATAACCTCACATATTTACAATGGCTAATCCATCTAATCTACATACCTTGGGATGCTAAGGGGCAATTTACCATGGTCAATCCACCAAACCTGCACATCTTTAGACCATGGGAGAAAACTGAGCACCTGAAGGGACCCAAAAACACAGACAGAACATGCAAATTCCACACATTCCCCCATGGACAGAATTGAACCTGGATTACTGGTGCTGTGAAACAGCAATGCTAACCACTCTGCCACCTTCATGAAATTGGAATTGGTCGCACTCTTTTTTTCTGCAGCAAGATTCTACCTAGTGTTCTTAAAATGGTGTCTGCTAGCGCTTTCACACTTCTGACATAAAACTCATTCTGGAAAAGGGATTGTAAGAAGTGAATGCTTATACAATCTGCAACTTAAAAATCAGAAGAGATTGTGGGGTGAGGAGAGATGTTTTGAGAGGGAGAAATAGGTATGAGGATATCCCACAAAAATAAGTTTTAAAAATTATTAACATACATTAATACTATAAGCCAACTACGCAAAATTGGATAGCTCCTGGAAATGAGCATTGAATTGTGATGTCCAGTTATCCTGCATGGGTTCAGTTCAAGCAGTAAACTAATCTTGCTGCCTATACATTATAATGACGGCTGCACGCATCACAGAGTGTCCAATTGCACAACCTAAAAATAACCCACACTGTTTAAAGCTAGCTTGCACTTTGCAAAATGCATTGTGGCTTCTACAGGTACAAAAATCATTGTGAATAGTCAATCAACAATGACTGATCACGAAAGGACATGTGTACCAAGGTTTCCTGATATTGTTCTACTGGCCAGGCCAACATAAACAGATCCCCATTCGTGGGAACTCGGTGAGGCCGTAAAGGCAAGCGAGCCCTGACGATTGAGTGCTGGGCTTGCTAATGCCATGTAAATTAACATTGTAATATAGTTAATCAATTTATTCAGTCTCTCACCAAATTTCTGGCAAGAGATCGACCTCACTGGAAATCCGGCTGTCATAAGATCGTGAGAGCCAAAAGGTCGGGCACAATCCTGATTTCCCAAATCTCGCATGATTTTACCAGCTCATCCTGCCTGCCACTTCATCAGCCCAGCAATTCTCCACTTTGTAAAACAAAAAGAAATTATAAAGTAGCCAGGCTGATGGAGATATAGCGATACTTTTCTTTCTGTCCTCTGGAGAGGGCAGTTAGCTCATTTTCACATCACAAATGGTGAATAATATGAAGGTTATTTTCCCAGCAAAATCCAGTTCCAATGTTGCATTAAATATATTTTAAATATGTGTGTTCTGAAGTTGGAAGTATCCAAAATAAATAATGTATGCAATTAAATTTTAATTTTTTTGCAGCAAAGCACTTACTTTAGGTTATGGGTCCGATTTTACCAACAATTTGCGCCCATCTTCGGGCGCGAAATCATGGTAAATTCAGGTGTCGGGCCTTTAATGCAATCTGCACCCGAATCCGAGCAAATTGCGACTTTACCAACATCTAATTCGGGCGCAGATCTGGTCCATGGCATTAGCAAGCCAGGCACTCAATTGCCTGAACTCCCTTGTCTTTATGGCCTCACTGGGTTCCCACGAATGGTCTCACCAGTAGAACCGAAGGCGAGTTCCCCCTTGGGCAATGCCTGCATGGCATCTTACCATTGTCTGCCTGGCACTTTGGTAATGTCTACCAGGCACCTTGGCACTGCCTAATGGGAAGAGCCTATGGGTGGATGAGTGCTGAAGGGACAGCCCAATTGGGGAGGCGGCCGCTGCAATCTGCAGGCAGTCGGTGGTAGGGAGGGAGAGGGCCAGCTTTGCATCGCAATCATGGGAGGAGGGAGGGGTCACTGTATTCAGGTTGCCTACAACTTCCTCTCTGTCAGACCTCTGCTGCTAATATTGTGCATGTGCCAATTCAGAGATGGTTCTGCTAAAAAGCACATGCAGACACAGAGGTCTGCGCATGTGTACTAGCTCCTTCTGCAGTGTGGCTGGTGAGTGCATTAGCATGCATTTAAATTGATTTAATGAATGGCATACCCAACTCTACCACCAAATCCTACTTCTTCTGGTCTGTTCTGGAACTGTACTGTAAGCGACCTGCAAAATAAAAATCCGAAGTGGGTTTCTATTCTGCAGGGGAACCTCCGAATCTCTTTCCACTCTTGTGAAGTCAGTCTGTGGCCACCATCCTTCACAGAGCACTTCAATATCCAGCCCAGCCCACGCCCCCAACAGTGGCAATCCCTCCACCACCTCACCCTGGCAGAACGCCGCTAACCACTTCAGCAGACCAACCCCCTCTGCTCTGGAGGCAGATCCCTCCAACAGGAGGCAAACCCCCCCTCCCAGGCAGAGCACTCCACCCCTGCTGACCCCCTCCCTCCCAGCAGGAAGGCCCTCCTTGGCAGACCACCCCCCAACCTGCCTCAATTGCTGGTCTTCCTCCACCATGCTTCTCAACCACCTTCAGTCCTTCGAGAGCCTGCAGCACCTTCTGGCCACAGATTGGAGCCAAAGCTGAAGTGACTGGGCTTCACACCGTTCTGCTGGCATCTGCCAGAGGAGGGGGGGAGGGCTCAGATGGATCTCTAGATGGTAAGGGGTGGATGGACCTCTGGTTGAGGAAGGGAGGACATAAACCATTCCAGATATGTAAACTATTGAATATTTTGCTTCCTGCCCTTTAACAGAAAAAAGCATCTCTTTTCAAAATATTGTTACACTTTAGAAAGTTACTAAACTAATTTTCCTGCATAAACTACCATTATATTCAGCTGATCTAAAATATTAAATTTCTGACACTGTTTAAGTATATCCTAGATGTTCCTAGGACTAGAAATTTTTTCAAAAGAACTGTTGCTTCAGGATATATTGTACAAGTACTGGGTTTATTATATATTTATTTTACAATATGTTGATGGGGAGACGTCTCTGTACAGCAGGAATGATGTGGAGATGCTGGCGTTGGACTGGGATAAACACAGTAAGAAGTCTCATGATACCAGGCTGAAGTCCAATAAGTTTATCTGGTAGTAAATGCCACTAGCTTTCGGAGCACTGTTCCTTCGTCCTCCCCACTCACCTGACAAAGGAGTAGCGCTCCGAAAGCGAGTGGCATTTACTACCAAATAAACCTGCTGGACTTTAACCTGCAGTTGTGAGACTTCACAACAGGAATGAACAAACACTCAAAGTGATATAGATGTACTTTGTTCTATGTGGTCGAAGATTCTCAGAAATGCAAATTTTATTTTTCACTTGAGCCCTACAAGTAGACACAATCAACCCAAAATAATCCAAGCAGCTCACGTTCATTACTGAGACAAAAGCAGACAGTTAAAATAGATGGAATGTAATCTTTCGACAAAAGCTTTGAGTTTAATAGCATTATCAGATTGTTAGAACAATATTTTCTCTAACAAGAGCAGGTATAATTATTGCTAACTCTTCCACGTATCAGAGAGCTGCTCTCTCTGCCTTTCTTCCCTGCCCGAGCAGCTGCTTCAGATTTTTTTTCTAACTACACATGTGCAGTTCGGAGCTCTGATTTTTCTGGCAGTGCTAAGCCCCGCCCACTGCACGGATCAGACCGGAGCTGGTAAAAAGTGCATGGGTGTGCTGCAAAGATGATTCCAGGCTCGGTTCAGCATTATGCCCAGATCCAGCCCTTAGGCTCCAAATGGTAAAACTGAGCCCTATGAGTCACCCTGAAACATTACAGGAAGATTTTACTCACCATGTTCCAGAAAACAGGATAATATCAATGATACCATTAACTCTGCTAATTAACATGACAGAAGCACATGTAGCTTCCACAGGAAGGCTTTCTTCAGAGGCAATCGACCTTTGACCATATCTGGACTCCTAAGAGATATGGATGAGGACTTCAACTCAGGTCTTTCAGTTGTGTTTGCTGCTTCATGCAATAATTCATTAGTGAGCTTTCTTTCCTGCTCTTTGACTGAAGCTAAAAACATAGTGCCACTTTCACTAGTCATTCTACCTATTTAATGGTAGGTGGTGATTGTTGGTAGACTGTTCGACTATGGCGTACTACAGCTAAGATTGTGTCAATCCTCAATCAATGTTCACATATTTGCACTTTGTCGGAGGCATCACTGAATAATGATCAGAAGCAGCAAATAATCCTACCTCACAGGCTGTGGACACAGTCACCAATTGAAGTGCTCCCCACTTGCTGATCTGACTCAAATTATCAATCTCAGTACAGACTTTGCATTAAACCTTGTAGTCCTTTTGGCTCAGCTCCACACTGCATTCATCAACTGAGCTAGCAGGGGAGCTGTAAGGCTGAATTCATAATGTAGAATGAATGAGGTTCTGCAATCCTGGCTGTCATTCCTGTTACTGTAGATACTTCACTGTTTAATATGTGGGCAGCTTCAACAGCAGTCACTGCCCATGGTTAAAGAATGTACATGCCAAGCTCAAGTGGTGCCATCACTTCCCCATAAGCGGATTGGCACAAGGCAATTGCTGTGGCCTGTTCAACAGATCTGCTAATAATAATGTTTCAGATCTATGCCACCTGGTGTGATACATCCGTACTGTCAGCAGATGCTGATTGCTCAGTTAGTTGGTTCTTTAATGGGTCTGTTACTATGCCACTTTCAATTGTAGTTGAATCTAACAAAAGGATGGGCAGAAAAGAAAGGTAATTCCTACTTGGTTTGAAAAATCTGAAACCACCTTTTTTGGGTAGCTTATGCTGTCTCCACCAATGATGAGCGACAACTTTAAATTCATCACATTATGCTCTGCCTCCTATTATCAACTGTTTGTCGGGACTGTACGTCCCGATGCCCAATGCAAATGTACTGCTTCATGGCTGAACAAAGAGGCAAATAATCAGTGCAAGTTGACAGCACTTTTAACAATTCCAGTACTAAATGCATTTTTATGATTAGGAACTATTTTATGGCAGGAGCTCCAAACTATGTCATGGTGATCTGGTCAGAGAAGTGTTGAAAACCCAGTTCTAATTCTTATTCATTGGTTTATCCCATTTGAATTTTATAGATCCAAAGGATTAGAAAGGATAGTTCTTCGCCCTGTTACCTCATTGCTGGATAAACCCTAAATTTGAAGATCAAGATGCTATTGTAGTTTGAATTTTATATAAGCATTCCAGGGTAAAAACATTTCTTTGCCTGCTGTTGACACTGAAATGGAACTATATTTTGTAAAGTACCCTAGCCCACAATTTTATATTCACTAATCTTATTGGAAAGGCCATGTAGAATGGACAGTTTGATGTAAATGGGATCCAAAGAAAAATCAACTCACACAGCTTTTATTTATTGAGTTCATTAACTTGTTCAGAATCATTACTTTCCTGTCACACAACCTAGTGTCCCAGCTATGCCCTATTTACATTTTTTCAAAGACAGTTAATATGATCACCTGTTTCTCTCAACCATAACAATGCAATTGACATGATATTGATAAATGTTAGCAATGTGATTGCCAAGACATTAACAATCTGCAGTCATGCACAGGAATATATGCATCAGAATGTTTATCCCCAAAAGCAAGGAGCAAGATTGGGAGAAATCCCGTTATATAGAGGCTTGTTGGACCATGCAATGCTTTGCCACAGGCAAGCTCACCATTACCTTCTCAAGGGGAATTAGAAAGCAGCAATAAATGATGGTTTTGTATAGTGGATTTTGTGCAGAGTTTATTGAAGGATAAAGTGAAATAGCAGTCCATTTATATTGCCACCTGCAATGATAAAGAAGATGCTCTTGAGAAGTGTGACTCAAAAGTCCATCAGATATTTGAAAGCCTTAAGTAATTAACCCCAGGCTACAGCCTGGCAGAGCCTCGGTTATTCGAGCCTTCGTTATGAAATTGTAATATCTGAACAATGTACATTTGCCATAAAAATACAGGAGGTAAATGTAAAGTGAATCCCAGTGGGATGTTTTTCACATGCATTCAACCCCTGTGGAGAGATCATATTATCAGAGTACTAAGCAATATTAGGTATCCATTCATTAGTATAGATTAGTACGAGAATATTTGGTAGGATTCAATCAATGAATCTTGTATACCCTGCACATCCTACATGTGTTAATAGTAAAGGGCCAAGCTTAGTATGAGTTAAGACACAGGCAGCAGAGTTTTGATGACCTCAAGGGTAGAACGTAGGAGACCAGCCAGGATTGCATTCAAACAGTCAAGTCTACAGGTAATGAAGGCATAGATAAGGGATTCAGGGGAAATGACTTGAAATGCGATCAAAATTAAATTTTAGCGAAGTGGAAATAGCTGGTCTTAGTGACGGAGTGAAAATTAGTTTGGAAATTCATCTCAGGATCAAATGTGACACCAAGGTTGCCAATAGACAAGCTTAATCTCAGATTTTCAACAGAGCGATGGATCAAATCGAAAGAAAGGAAACAAGTTTGCACCCGAAATCAAAAAGAGTGACTGCAGTCTTCCCAAATTTCAGTAAATTTCTATTCATTCAGTACTGGATAACAGATAAGCCATAATAAGGCTTATAAGGCAATAATAACAATATGGCCAGATATACAGCTATTAGAGAAACTGCATGGAAACTACTCACCTCACAACCACTGGTACCAATGTGATAGAATCAAGTCATATCTGATTTGAAAATTTGTCAGGAAACTGAATCTGATGTGGTAGTGGCCAAGTGAAATATTTTCCACTTCCTTTGCACTGTCTAAGGACTAATTTTTCCCACATGAAGATATTTTGTATTATGACAATGGCTACAATTGTTGTGCGTTGCCTTCCTCTGTTTCAGGAAAGAACTGATTTGTAATGTATCAAGTTGGGAGCCACGCATTAGTTTTTTGAGTTATGGATATGGCACACATTGTTACTGGTGGCCAATAATATGCAGGAACATTTCAGTTGCGATCCCATAATGGGAAGGTAATAGATAGCCTATTAGAACACATCATCCGTATTCTGATGTTAAACCATATGTGTCAAGAAAGCTGAACTGTGGCTATCTATTCTGGGGAATCCGAGTGATAATTCTTCATAGTCTGTGTGGAGCAGTTCTTAAATGTTTGCATGAAAGACATCCTAGAATATTCCAGATGACGGAATTAGCACATAGTTATTTTTGGCAGCCAGGTCTGAGTGCTCAGATTGAAGAAAAAGTGAGACAGTGTCAATCCTGGGCACAAATAAGAAATACACCACTGTTGTCTCCTTTACACCCTTGGATTGGCCTAAAATGCCTTTGTAATGCTTACATATAGATTTGCTGGTCTGTTTGAGAATTACATGTTCTTAGTCACAATTGATACATATTCAAAGTGGCCAGAAGTTGTTGTTATGAGATTTACTACATCTGAACAAACTATCGAAAAACTTGACAAACTTTTTGCAGCATTTGGTAAACCAGAATAGATTACCAAGAGTTTGAGGATGATCTCAAAGTAAATGGCATTCAGCATATAAAATCTCCACATTATCATCTGTCAACCAATGGATTAGCTGAAAGATTCATACAATTCTTGAAACATTCTTTAAAAGCTTCAAAAGAACAAGGTTCATTATCAAATCATATTAATAGCCTTTTGGCATCCTACAGAAACACTACTCATGGAACTATCCAAAGTTCACCTGCATTACTACTCTTAAAGAGTAAGTTGAATATAATGTATTACTTTCAGAAATATAAGAGATAGTAAACAGTTAACAACAATCTCAAATTGCTAGATGAGAAATAAGGGCAAAAAAACCAGTCACTTCAATATGAAGATCGAATGTTAGTGTGTAATTGTACAATGAATGAGAAATGGGTACCAGCCATAGCTTTAACAAGAACAGTCCAAATTCTTATACTGTTCAGACTGAAAATGAATTATTTTGGCGACAGCAAGCTAACTGTTATCATCTCAAAATGATTTCTCAGAATCATCTCCAGAAGTACCGACTTCTTTAATACCAAGAGTTGTGAATATTATTAAGGAAATTTTGGTTGAATCTCAGTTGCCTGATGACTGTCTTTGCTAATATAAGCAAATGAGAAGGACACAGCATTAATTCCAAGAAAAGCATCTACTCAGGTTCAAAATCATACTTTGAGGTCATGGGCAGCTGTATCCAATCAAAGATCAGATGTCCTCTAATTAACTTTCTTATTGACTGTCTATAATGATTAATGATGCATAGTACTGTGTCTAGAGTATCACTGATCCTATGTACAACAACAGTAATTTGTTGTCATGACTATAGAAGAAGGAGGGATATTATATATTTAAAAAAGGGTGCAGGTTGCTTAAAGAGCTAATCACATGATTTACTGATGCTGTCATTAGGATGTGTGCTTAGGCTGCTGTTTTATTTTCAGCTTCATACTTGAAATGCAGAGATAAAAGTGTTTGTACAATAAATAAAAGTGTTTGTACACTTCAATAAAAGTGTACAAAGTACATTCTTTTCTTTTTGTTAAAATCCACAATCCCTAAAATAGTTAGGGCATTATACTATCTACTTCTGAGGCTTTCAAAGGCTCAGAAGTAGATATTCAAAGGCTTTGCCTCAACCATCTTTTAAGGAAGAGAATTTGAAAGACTCTCAACCTTCTGAGAGAAAAACATTCTCCTCGTTTCTGTCCTAAATGGGTGATCCCTTGGCCGAGAATTTACTGGCTTGTCCCGCCCATCAGCGGGCAGGGTGAGTCAGTAAAATCACCCGAAAGCTGAGATATCAGGTTTGCACCTGATTTTTTGCCTCTTGTGATCTTACCAGCACTGGATATCCAACACATTCAGCTTCTCACCCAATTCCCATTTATTTAATTCTTCATTAACATGTGATTGGTGAGCCTGGGATGCAATCTATGGCTTTGCTGGGAGATGTTCTCTCCGGTGAGGAAAGCACCTGGTTACCCTTAACACAACTGCAACAGGGAACAGTTGTGTTAGCCTCATTGTAAGAACTAGAGGCTGTTGAAGCTCCTGGGAGGTCAAAGGCAAGGAGGGGTAGCCCTTGGACACTGCCAGCCTAGCACTGCCCAAGAGTAACTGGGCAGTGCCAGGAGACAGGGCCTGAAGGGGGTAGTCCTGTGGGAGTTGGAAGGGGTAGGGAATATTGGGAGTGGGGCCTACATGGATGGATCCTGAAGGGAAGAGGCCTATGGGGCAGGGAGGTGAAGAGGTTAGGGCCTGAATGAGCAGCCCATCAGGGAAAGGGGGCTGCTGCACTCTGCATCTATAGGGAGGTGGGGGCGGGGGGCGCTGCCACTCTGGTACAGGAAGGCAGATGGACCTGTTGCCACCCTACATTGCGATCAGTGGGGGAGGTTAAGACGCTGCCACTCTGCACGAGATTGCTTGGGGGTGCAATTGGCCTGGGCAGAGGGGGTAGTCAACCAAATGCCCCGTGATAGTTTGGGGAGCGCTGAGTTCAGGCCAGTTGCAACAGTAGAGGTCTGACAGGCTTCTCTCTCTCAGACTTGTCAGGCCTTTGCTTTTGCTTTCTCATTTGCACACGTGCACTTTACAGAGGTCTGTACATGCGCAATAACCTCCTCTGCTGCTAGAGGTCTGCCTATTGCCTCTAGTGGCTGGCAAGTGTCTAGCTCAGTTTTTCATTGTCTAAATCCTAAGGTGGGGAGTAAAGGTGTGCCCAAAAAATGGGTCTGAAACTCTTGCACGTTCACATTGGCCGGACTGCATAGAATTTTTCTCAGAGAATTGCCCCACTTATTTTTAAACAGTGACCGCGCTCATTCTAGATTGTCCAATAAGAGGAAACATCTTCTCCACATTGAACCTGTCAATATCCCTCAGGATCTTTCAAGTTTCAATCAATTGGTCTCCAATATTCAAAAGGGGAGGTAGAGAGAAAACAGGGAATTATAGACCAGTAAGCTTATTGTTGGTAGTGGTGAAGATTTTTGAATCCAGCATTTAGAAAGCAGTGGCAGTATCAGATAGAGTCAGGATGGTTTTATGAAGAGGAAATCATGCTTAATAAATCTGTTGGAATTCTTTGAAGATGTAACGAGTAGAATTGTACAGGGGGAACCAGTAGATGTGGTATACTTGGACTTTCTGAAAGTGTTTGACAAAGTCCCGCACAAGTAATTATTGTGCAAAATTAAAGCACATTGGATTGGGGAAGTACATTGAGATGGATAGAAAACTGGTTGGCAGAGAGGAAACAAACAGTAGGAATTAATGGATGCAAAATTGGCAGGCAGTAACTCGTGGGATGCCATCGGTGCTGGGATTCACAATATATTAATGCTTTGGATGAGGGAACAAAATGTAACATCTCAAAGTTTGCAGATGATGCCAAGTTGGGTGGGAAGGGGAACTGCGATGAGCATTCAAAGATCCTTCACAATGATCACAGGTTGGGTGAGTGGGCAGATGCAATATAATTTGGATAAATGTGAGGTTATTCACTTTGGAAGCAAAAACAACAAGGAAAATTACTACCTGAATGGCTCAAATTGGGAGAGGGCAGTATGCAGCAGGACCTGGATGTTCTTGTCACCTGTCACTGAAGGTACGCATGCAAGCGCAACAGAAGGTAAAGGCGGCAAATGGCACGTTGGCCTTCATTGCAAGAGGTTTAGAGTATAGGAGCAAGGATGTGTTGTTGCAATTATACAGGGCCTTAGTGAGGCCACACCTAAAGTATAATGTGTAGTTTTGATCTCCTTTTCTGAGGAAGTATGTTCTTGCTCTTGAAGGAGTTCAGCAAATGGTTACAAGCTGATTCTGGGGATGGTGGGACTGATGTATACGGAGAGATTGATTATGTTAGGATTGTTTTCGCTGCAGTTCAAATGAATGAGGGGGCATCTCATAGAGATTCATAAAATTCTAACAGGACTAGACAGGATAGATGCAGAGACAATAGTCCGAATGGTAGTGAAGTTTAGAACTAGAGGTCACAGTTGAAGATTCAGGATAGAACATTTAGCACGGAGGTGAGGAGACATTTTTTACCCAAAGAGTTGTGAGCCAGTGGAATTCATTAACACAGGAAGTAGTTGATGCCAAAATATTGAATGATTTCAAGAGGCAGCTGTAAATCACAGTTGGTGCGAATGGGATCAAACGTTATGGGGAGAAAGCAGGATTAGGCTATTGAGTTGGATGATCAGCCATGATCGTAGTAAATGGCGGAGCAGCTTGAAGAGCCAAATGGCCTCCTCCTGCTCTTATCTTCTGTGTTTACTCTTCTAAACTCCAGAGGATACAAGCCTAGCCCGTCCAATATTTCCTTAGAAGGCAACTCAACAAATTGAGGTTTTAGCTTACTAAAACTTCTCAGAACTGATGCTCCCATGCATTTACATCTGTCTGTAAATGAGGTGGCCAATACTATAGATAGTACTCCAGATGTAGTCTCACCATTGCTCTGCAAACTGAAGCATAACCTCCCTATTTTGTACTCAATGGTGCTTGCAATAAATGACATTCAATTACTTTTCCTAATTACAAATAATTTAAATAATTTATATTTGTATTCTGAGCATTAGAAGTAAGGTTTAAGTTCAAGCTTAATTTGTACGCTAAGAAAGAATTAAAACTTTCCCTCATCAAGAATATAGCACTGGCTGCTTACATTGTCAGCTTACCAATACAATATTGTGTACAGAACAGGGAAAGACAGGCAAATACATTAAGTCATCTCCTCTTAATCAGATTTGCCATCCAAGGTATTGTGTCCGATAGAGGCAAATTTTTTTTCTAGAAACTTGCTCAATTTTCAGTGAGTACTAAGCAAATTAAGCCATGGACAGGTAGAAGTTGTATCCTATTTGAAGTCAAGATTTCTGATGCAAGGATGGCCAACTATTATCGAAGATAATGAGTTGTGACCTTATGTAAAACATATCGATGAGTTAAGAGTGCAGGATGGATGCATATTGTGAGGTCCACCCCTGGTTATGGACAAATAATGGATAAAATTCATGAGGCTCATCTAGGTGCCTCTAGGATGAAAAGTCTAGTCAAGTCATATGTTTGGTGGCCAAATATTGATCTGGATTTAGTGAACAAGGGAAGCAGAATGGCACAGTGGTTAGTACTGCTGCCTCACAGTGCCAGAGACCGAGATTCAATTCTGGCCTTGGGTTACTGCCTGTGCGGAGTTTGCACATTCTCTTTGTGTCTGAGTGGGTTTCCTCCAGGCACTCTGGTTTCCTCCTACACTTTAAAGATATGCGGTTAAGTTGATTGGCTATGCTAAATTTACCATTAATGTCAGGAGGATTAGCAGGGTGGATACATTGGATTACTGGTATGAATGTCATTGTTGTCTTGTCAATGGAAACTTGATGGACTCTGCACTGTGGAGATGCTATGAACAAGGTGAAGTGCTGTTCTGTTGCCAGATGAACCAGAAGATGGCATTACCAACATGATTTTATGCTTGGGAGTAGCTGGAATGTTTGTGGTCCAGACCTCATATGGACTTTGTGAGAACTTTCATGAATCATGTTTTTTTGGATGTTGTAGATGAGCATCCAAAATGGTTGGAAATACGTATCATGAGCAACATTACATTTTCTGTGAGAACTGAGAGGCTATGTTAAATTTTTGCAACTTATGGTGTACCATATTCGTTTGTTTCAGATAACAGTGCAACATTTACAAGGAGAGATTTCAAAAATTAATACAAACAAAGCTATGTGTGTCATTTCATCTAGCTTCAAATGGTTTGGTGGAGCAAGCTGTTCAAACTCTGAAGGAGGCACGGAAGGGGATAGCAGATGGTATTTTGAGAACAAAGCTCTCCAGATTTTTATTCTCGTATCGCATCATGCCACAATTCATAACCGGGCTCTCTGAAGACCGAATTCTCATCTGGATCTGTTTCATTCAAATCTCAGAGCAGAGATGAGCTGGAGACAAGAGAAGCAGAAGGAAGGACAAGACTACCATGCCAATGAGAGGCGTTCAAACTGGATGATGAAGTCTATGTCACGAAGCTTTGGTAGAAACCAAAGGTAGTTACTGGGAATAATTTTAAATCAAGGTGGTCCAGTATCTTGGGTCTTTAGACTGCAGAAGAGAAGAATTAATTGGAGACACCAAAATCATAATCATTTATGGTATGACGTTGGATCAGAAAAAGTTTTGGAGTCAGCAACTGTTGCTGATAACATGACAGAAGATAATGCTGTTATGGATATTCACTAGGAACTTGTTCCTGCGGTTCAAGTTCGCCAATTTACTTTACTATGAAAATGAAAGAGAAACGTTCATTTACAGTTTCTCAGCCTACTTCCAAGCCTATGATGCCAATTCCACCAATACAAGATTCACCAGTGGTATTGTACAGATTGCAATGCAACCTCAAAGCTCTTAGTGGACTTCTGTAAAGTTAAGACATTACTTCCTGAATATCACTTTCTCCCACATAATTTATTACTGGCATCTGTGGAAGGTTCTGAGCATGTGTGGATTTTGGAGATGAAGAGAATGTTCTGAAAGCAAGACCTGTTTTACTCATGCTTCTGTCTTCATAATTATTACTGTTCTGCTGAGTTACTTTTACCATTAAATGTCATTCTATTATATAAAGAAGATTCTTCTTTTAAGCAATGCATTCAACTACCTTTAGTGCCCAATTTCTCTTCATAAAACAGGTGTGCCATCCCAGAACAAGTCTGCTGAACATCTGTTGCACTTCCTCTATAGTAATAATATTCTTTCTGAGTTAAGGGGACCAAAACTGCACACAGTACCACAGATATGTTCTAATCAAGCTCCTGAAGCAACAGTTCACTACTCCTGTACTCAAATCCTGTTCCAATGCAGAGCTTTTAATTTTGTCATTTTAACCTCTTTGTAACCCTTAACCTTATCTGCTGCTTTGTCTTAGGTTTGTACTTCCTATAATCTCATCTCTTCCTGTCACAGTCTATCATTTCTCACATTACTACCTTTCTCTTTTTTCTTTTCTCTATACTTTCATTTACCATATTTCCCCAAATGTAATCCTTTACCTCCCGACTCTTTCGTTTAAAACTCTCTCTATTTCTCTAATTATGTGGCTCACTAGAACACAAGTCCCAGCAAGATTCAAATATAGACTGTTCCATCAGTACGGCGCCCACATTCACCAGTGCCCCACTAACCAGAATCCATTTTCCAATACCAGATTTTGAGCCATATATTCATCTAACTAATTTTATGTACCCAAAACCAATTTGCTCATGGTTCATGTATAATCCAGAGATTTTTACTTTTCAGATTCTGTTTTTTAGCTTAGTGCCCAGCCCATCATACTCTCTATGCAGGACAGCTTTCCTAGTTGTATCTATGTCATTGGTCACCTACAAGGACCATGACAACTACACTGATATGCGGAATATATGCATTGTGACAATGAGGATACAATAAATCTTTATGGCATAGATTAAATTAGTTTTGAAAAAAAGAACATTCTGCCTTACAAAAAAAGCTTTACTTGCCAAACCCAGTAAACAAACTCAGATCTCAATAGGTTAGATATAATTGAATGAGAAAATGTATTATACAACATATTTTGTTCATAATTATTCTGATTGTGTTAAACATGAGATTGAATCTGTCACCTGACTTATATGAATGGAATTCAAAATAGACAAAATGGTAGAAGAATAGGAAATAATATAAAATAGGAAATTAAAAGGAATCATTAATAAAGAATAGAAAACCAAGAACAATGTGCTGAGAAAGGAGCATCAATTTAAATTACAAGAAAGTTCAGGGTTAATACAATAGCTAGGAATAGGAGCCATGGCTGAATTAGCAGGAATAAGCAAAATAAATGTGGATAGTACGTGGGAACATAAAGAGATATCAAAGAGACAATTAAAAGGATTATTAGAAAACAAAACTCAACCATCAAGGTGATAATCTGAGGGAGTATCAGAACACCTGATTATCCAAGGAAGAATTGATGCAAGAACTTTGGAAGGTTTAGGATCAAATAAACAAGATGCAAACAATAATGACCAGATCAATTCCTTTCTGGAGGTACCATGTGTAGCCTGTATGCAGCATGCGTGTTGAATATAATACAGAAGGGACTGAACAACGCAGAGGACAATTTAATCTGGTTATTCATGAAGAACTGAGAAAATGGTTCAAAGGGAACACGGTCAATGTGCCATATGGAAATTGAATCTTTGCCTGAGATGAAGGCAAGTATTGATGATATATGAATATGTGCATTGTGATGATGAGGACACAATAAATCTTTATGGCACAGATTAAATTAATTTTCAAAAAAAGAGCATCCCCTCCTCACAAAATCTTTACTTGCCCAATCTCAATAGGCTAGACATAGAGTCATAGAGGTTTACAGCATGGAAACAGGCCCTTTGGCCCAACTTGTTCATGCCACCCTTTGTTTTAAAACGCCAAAGCTAGTTCCAACTGTCTGCAATTTGGCCATATCCCTCTATACCATCTTACCCACATAACTGTCTAAATGCTTTTTAAAGTACAAAATTATACACAGCTTTACAACTACCTCTGGCAGCTTGTTCCAGACACTCATTACTCTCTGTGTGCAAAAAGTGCCCCTCTGGACACTTTTGTATCTCTCCCTCTCACCTTAAACCTATGCCCACTAGGTTTAGACTCACCCAATTTTGAGAAAAGGTACTGACTATCTAGCTGATCTATGCCCCTCATTATTTTATAGACCTCTATAAGATCACCCTTGAGCCTTCTATGCTCCAGAGAAAAATGTCTCAGTCCATCCAGCTTCTCCTTATAACTCAATCCATCAAGTCCCAGTAACAGTCTAGTAAATCTTTTCTGCACTCTTTCTAGTTTAATAGTATCCTTTCTATAACAGGGAACCAGAACTGTACACAATATTCCAAGTGCGGCCTTACCAATGTCTTGTACAACTTCAACAAAATGTTCCAACTCCTATAGTCAGAGTTCTGACCAATGAAACCAGGCATGCTGAATGCCTTCTTCACCACTCTGTCCATCTATGACTTCACTTATAGGGAGCTTTGTACATGTACTCCTAGATCTCTCTATTCTGTAATTCTATCCAGCATCCTGCCACTAACTGAGTAAGCCCTGCCCTAGTTCAATCTACCAATATGCATCACCTCACATTTATCTTCAATTAAACTTCATCTGTCATTTGTCAGCCTACTGTCTCAATTGATCAAGATCCCGTTGCAACCCGAGATAGCTCTCTTCCCTGTTGTCCACTATGCCACCAACCTTGGTGTCATTTGCAAACTTACTAACCATGCCTCCCATATTCTCATCTGAATCATTAATATGAATGACAAATAACAGTAGACCAAGCATTGATCCCAAAGGCACAGGCCTCCAGTTTGAAAAACAACTGTCTACAACCTCTGGTTTCTGTCATCAAGACAATTTTGTATCCATTTAGCTGCCTCACCCTGGCATCCGATGAGATTTAACTTTATGCAACAAACATGCGATACCTTGTCAAAATCCTTGCTAAAGTCCATGTAGACAATGTCAACTGCACTGCCTTCATCTACCTTCTTGGTTACTCCTTCAAAAAACACAATCAAATTTATGAAACATGATTTTCCATTCACAAAACATGTTGACTGTCCCTAATCAGTCCTTGTGTCTTTAAATGCCTGTCAATCCTGTCCCTCAAAATACCTTCCAACTTACCACCACAGATGTAAGGCTCACTGGCCTGTAGTTTCCAACCTTTTCCCTGCAGCCTTTCTTAAACAAAGGGACAACATTTGCCACCCTCCAAACTTCAGGCACCTCACCTGTGACTAACAATGATTCAAATATCTCTGCTACGGGACCCGCAATTTCCTCCATAGCCTCCCACAATGTCCTGGGATACATGTCATCAGGTCCCGGGGATTTATCTAGCTTGATGCACTTTAAAACTTCCAGCATCTCCTTCTCTGTAATACGTATGCCCCTCAAGACATCACAATTTATGTCTCCAAGTTCCCTAACATCCATGCTTTTCTCAACAGTAAATACTGATGAGAAATATTCACTTAGGATCTCCCTATCCCTTGTAGATCCACACATAGATGACTTTCTTGATCCTAACTGAACATAAATGAATGAAAAAATGTATTATATAACAAAAGTGTTATATAATACATTTAATACAATCCAAGAATTAGGATGTTCTACCAATCGTCCTGGCACTGTCCTTGCAACCTTGAAAAATGTATTGCATTGAGATTATCAGAGCGGCTGAAGAGGCTGGCAAATACTCATGTATAAACAATATGATAAATATCCACCTAATTTGATTAGGAATGATGGCTAATGGATTAAGGCAGGTGTGGAGTGTAGCACTTTGAGATGAATCACACGGAGTGAAAAGACAACAGACTATTCTAACATATGAATTTGTTCTGGATGATGATTCCCTAAACTGCAAAATGAATATTAGAATTACCGAAGAAGGAAGGAATGGATATGAAGATGAAGGAAATATTGTGTTATAATGATTGCAGTCAGGATAATGGTAAGGATGACAGAATGTTCTATCACCCAAATATTGTTTTATATAACCCCAAGGGAGAAAATATAATGATAGAAAAAAATGTTCTAGCGTCATACACCACCATAATGTAATCGAGATGCTGGTGAAATTAATATTGGAGGATGAAGCCATAAGGCAATGCCTCGTTTTGAATACCCATTACATACAATCTCTATTGTTTAGCTTGAAATCAATAAATCACATTACTCAAACATTATTGATGTATATTATGTAGCTACTCCAGGATATTAAAAGGATGGAGAGATGCATCAAAACTTTAGGAGTTCATAGTGTTGGAAGTTGGCTGCCAATGTAGGATCATATCCATGGATGAAACTCTTTCAGATGGGATTAGTGATATCACAAATGATAGTACTCATTATGCTATAGTGTGTGAAAGAATCAATAACAGGTGTAGAAAATATAAGAAATGAAAGAGATAGCAATGGCATTGACAAAAAGTCAGTATTCTTTATACAAAGAGAAAGATAAAATACTCTGTTAAAGATAAGTGATCAACAAAAAAAGAAACTTAATAAATAAATCATAACAGCTATTCTAATCTAGCAACAATCAGTCAGACAGAGAGAGTAACAGATCAGTATTGCAAAAGGTAAACATGTTTGTTTAAAGATTCAGCTTTGAAGACAAGACTTGAAGTCTTGCCAATGAACTCGTCAAAACAATGAGAAAACAAAGGCACTTAGACTTCTATGATCTTCTGACAATGTGCAAAGGCCATTTTGTACATAGATTGCAAAGTAAAATGAAGACGTATGTATAAAGTTAAACATGTACAGAAGTTAAACCAAAAATAAGTAAACAATTATTATTGAAGGCAATATCAGTTCCCATTTGATAAGAATATTTACTGGATATAAAACAGAACTAATGCTTATGTTCTATGTGTTAATAATACTCTGCTTATAAATTGCTTTCATCGTTAATGGAACAAATAAAGATCTGGATATCTTACTATCAGCTTAGTTCCCTTAATATCAAATGAACGAAATGGTTATTTAAAGTAATAATATCTTGGGACTATTTATAATGTTAAAGATCTATATAAAATGCAAGAGTTGTGCCATAACTCTTAAAATTAACCAATTAAAAAATTTGACCCTGGTGGCCATGTACAATGATTATGCGTCTGACAGAAAGCGTCTTCTGCAAGCTGTATGTCCTGTACTGAACCTGGCACAAACATTCCAAATTGAAGATTGGATACAATCTTCCTATTCATAATATGACAAACATAGATATGAGTTGCATCAAAAGTCAGAAAACCTAGAAGGCTCTTCATCCACCACACAAGAAGGTGCAATGCAGTAGACTCAGCGAACACCCACTGAAGAATTTGAGGAATATGACCACGTCACCCACTGCGCCCCCCCAAACCCTAACCACACTCTCACAGCCATCATTCTCCCATATCCTCTCACCCACGTTCCAGGCACTTACAATTGAAATTGTAAACCTATTCTTCCGAGTCTGTAAAGAGTTGTATGCTGTGGCCACCAGTGGAGCAGTTTAAACAGTGAGCCTCTAGTGGTGTTAACCATGTTGGTAAAGAAGCATTGGAATATACATTAAATATGAATCACTGCATCACAGAGTACAGGGGAAGCCATTCAGCCCACTGTGTCTGAATGAACAAAACTACACTAAATCTACACTAATCCTACTTTCCAGCACTTGGTCCATGGCCTTGATTGTTACGGCGTTTCAAATGTTCACCCATGTACTTTTAAGAGGCCGTAAACTTTTCTGTCTCTGCTACCTTTCCATGCAATGTATTCCAGACTCTCCCCACTCTCTGGGTGAAAACTGTAAACTTCCTGCCCCAGATTAAAATTATGCACGCTTGTTATTGATCTTTCAACTAAACTTCCTTTCCACCGTGTCCATAATCTTCACAATCTTATACACTCCAATCAGACTCCCCACTCAGTCTTCTCTACAAAAACAACTGAAGCCTAACCAGCTTCTCTTCATAGCTAAAAGGCTCCAGCCCAGGCAACATCCTGGTGAACATCCTCTGCATCCTGTCCAGTGCAATCACATCCTTCAATATAGTGACACGACCAGAATTACATACAGTACTCCACTTAGGGTCTGACTAATGTTTCGTACAGCTCCAGCATGACCTCCCTGCTCTCATTATCTGTGCCACAATTGATAAAGGCAAGCTTCCTGTATACTTTAGCAATCCTATTAACCTATCTTGCCACCTTCAGAGACAAGCATGCCCAGATCCCTCTGCTCCTCTGAACTTCCTAGTATCCAGGCATTCATTGAGTATGTCCTTATTTTGTTACTCCTTCCAAAGTGCATCACCTCAGACTTTTCAGGGTTAAATTCCATCTGCCACTGATCTATTCATCTGGCCAACCCATCTATACAATCCATTTATATTTTTCATCAACCTAAGGCCTTCCTATTAGCAAGCCTACCAATCTTTGTGCCATCCGCAAACTTACTTATCAACCCCCCCCCCACATTCTCATTTATATTGTTTATATATATCACAACTTGGTCTGTAATTACTCACTGTCTCCCTTACTAAACATGGTACGATGTTGAATCACTCTTCAGTCAGCCAGCACACACCCAAATTCAACAAGTGCTGAAATATAATCACTAAGGAGTCAAAATTTTCTCCCCTATCTCCTTTTGGTCTTGGATCTATCTCACTGGGTTATTTTGCTTATTTTTCCTTCAGCCCAAGTAACATATTTCCTTTTTCTCAATCATAATATTGTTCTTTTCACTCTCATCACTTCAGCATTGACATCCTCTGATATTTTTCTCGAAAATAAATATCAATGCAGATTATTAAATGCCTCAAATATTTTTTGACTCTCATCTACAAATTGACAACTTCTTTCTTAGGGGCTCTATCTCACTTAATAATTCACTTTTGACTATTTATAAAATATATTATTGTTCCTTTTGATGTTTCTTTTTAAACATTCCTCATAATTCCTCTTAGATTTTCTATATCCTGTTCTTAGCATCTTATTCTTTCATATTATTCTTTAATTTTTTTTATTATCCTTATTTAGTGTTTTTTGACCACTGCGAAATGATTTGGCTTCTAATTTTTGTATACATCCATAGCATCTGAAAAATAATTTTAGTTTAACAATTTTAGGTCTTAATCACTGCTCCTATTTTCTTGCAATGAAAGTAGAGAATGGTTGCACTGAAACTGAGTAGGGGAGATATGGGCTGTGCAGACACTTTTAGTAGTGCAAATCTAATGGGATCAACTTACTTTCGTCCATCACATTCAGGCTATGGGAGCATTTCCTCTTTGTCATATGATTTATTTCTACGATTCAAGCTATGGGCTGAGTGCTAGGAAATGGGAAGTCAGGTGTTTTTCACATGTTGGTACAGACTCATGGTTGAAGGGCCTCTTCTGCATGTATGGCTGGAATTTCATTGTCCTGCCCACCAAGGTTAAGCTTTTTCCTAGGATGGACTCGAAGAGCACGAGGGGTCACAGGCTTAGGGTGAGGGGGTAAGGTATAATTTGGATGCTAGAGGGAGTTTTTTCACACAGAGGGTGGTGGGGATATGGAATGTCCTGCCAAGTAAAGTGGTGGAGGCAGATACTCTGGAGTTATTTAAGAAATACTTAGATGGGCACATGAACAGAATGGGAATAGAGGGGTATAAAAAACTGATTTAAAATAGGGATCATGAGCCTTGGGAGTTCCTGGCAAGTGTGTAAATAGATGATGATATTGATGTACTTGTTTTTATCCTACAGGTGCTTTGGTCCACCTTGTTGTCTAACAAGGGGCATACATGCGATGGGTCGTGAGAGGGCTGCTCTGGGATTTTTTTTCGAGAGTATCCTAGTGCTTTACGTCGTTACTGTACGCTTGACCTGGACCATTTGATGGGCAACACGACAGCTCAGTGACTATCGCTGTGCTGTGCAGATACATGGATTTGGGCCTGTGTCTGTGGGAATTTGCGCATTCTCCCCATCCTTGCGTGGGTTTTTCTCCGGGTGCTCCGGTTTCCTCCCACATCCCAAAGATGTGCTCTTAGGCTAATTGGCAAAACAAATTCTCCCTAAATTGTCTCAAATTTGGTTTTTAATCCATAGATCCATAAACATGGACAGGGATCGTGGGTAGAGGTGGGAACATCGGGGCGGTGGCGCGGGCTCGTTGGGCTGATGAGCCTGTTTCCCGTGCTGTTTTGCTCTTTGTTCTTTGTTTAAACAGGCAAGGGGCAGACAATTGGAAAGTCTGTTGACCTTAGGCAGGATTTTACGATGTTGGGATGAATGAAGCAGTAAAATCCCACTCTATGATTCTATATAGATCATGTTTTGCCCCTCCTCTGCTGTAACAATTTACACCTTCTCATGATCTATCTATTTTTCTGAACTCTGTGCTAAATATCCAACCTTGAAATATATTCTTAGTTCTGGTTGCTCAGCCAGGGGATTAGTAAGGGGCATTTCTACCTCCAGCACAGCCAGCAGGGGACTATGATTCAGCAATAAGGTAGTCACTGAACTGTGCTATCTTCTTCAACAGGCTCTGGTGCCACACAGCAAGGCTGTCCATCAGCAAACTTCATAATAAACTGGAGGACAAATTGCGGAATTGCTCTGGGATCTCCTGGGGCCCTTTGGACACTGGGATCTATAACTAGATTGGCAGCAATCTGAGCCTGCTTGGCAGCATAACGGATCTCATACCTTCATTCTGAGTTTCTACTGTAGCACTGAGAAGTTGGGTGGTTTTCACCTTTACTGGAGTGGGAGCAGTCCTACATCACAAGTGGGTATGCCACTGCTGTTGTGGAGTTGACCATCTCACCACTTCCATACTGGAAAGATAGGCTTTATGTGAAGTCCTGAACCATGTGGTATCTGGACTCTTCCATGCTCCTTGATAGTAATAGCCAGCTTTCTAGCCAGTCTGCTGTCACCAAGCATTTCTGTATGGATGCCTACCAGCCTTTTTCCATATATCACCTCATTGAAGCTTGCACTTGGATCCTTTGCAGCAGGAGTTGTTTGCAATCAAGGACTCTGGGAGCTAGCACACAGGCTGTTCCTTTTTGCAGTCCTTTTGTGACTTAGGTTCTTGGATACATAAACGCTTAACTGCACTTGGGGTGAGGATAGGTGGATGGAGTAGAAAGCTGTATGTCCATGGTCATTTCATCAGAAGCTTGCACTTCACGCTAGATAGCAGGATGAGGGTGATGTGAGATTTAAGAAAGAGCAAAAGGTGATAATATATTATGATCCTCAATGGTCTCAGTGACACTGGATGCCACTGGAGCTGTCACATTCATCCCTAACTTGTGCAGCACTGAGAAGTCTCAGGCTATGTGCACATATCTTTCTTCACTAGGGGGCTCAGCTTCCTCCTGCAAGGGAAGGAAAGATATTAGTTATTCTGTTTGGGTTCTACGCTATCCATAGCTGAACAGCTCGAGATATGTGAAAGCAGCGAGAGGTGGCTGTAACATGGCAGCATTGCAAGAGATGAGAGGGTGAGGTGGGGGTAACTGCATCTTAAACCTGCGTCCTGCTTGTTAGAGATTGATGATGGGTAATTGATGGGGCTGCAAAGCACTGATCAACACGAGAGTGGAGAATTGGAGATTTTGTTTGAAGATGCATTCAATGATATTGCCCATCTGAGGAAGGTCATTGAGCTTTATGTGGCACTGCTGCCATATCCTTAGGGTAAGACTTCAAGGAATTATTTTCCCTGGTCAGCTCTGCACTTTTCCTTCTCAGAGAATCTATCAACTGGGACTAGCTTATAGATTAAAAAAGGGATGGCACGAACAAGTTGGGCCGAAGGGCCTATTTTCATGCTGTAACTCTCTATGACTCCATGAGTTAACCTTTGGCAGGGCCCACACAGAAACATAACAGAAGGGATTCTCCCGAAAGAATTCTAAGTGTCAGATTCACGTAAAAAGTGGAGTAAAACACTGTATTTTTCAGCAGAATTTTCAAAATGAATCTACCACATTCTGTGCACTGCAAAGTGCACTAGTGTGAATCTCGTGAAAAATCAGGCCCATTCCTGCAACAGGCAGCATAGCACTTAGTGGACCATTCTGCATGTGCTGATCTTGGTGCTGACAGATCACTGCATGTGCAGAAGCCTACAGTGCTGGCTTCCCAATTGCTGGTCAGCTTGACGCAGGGCCAACAGCCCTACTAATCCACTATGGCTCGTTCACTGGACTTCCCCCAAGATGTATGCGGGCTAGCCTCGATCCACACTCATCCCCACCAGCAATTCCAATTTCAATTATGATGCTGTCTCCGCATTTGGGTGGGATCAGAAGGCAGGATGCAAAAGTCAGGTCTCCTATTTAAAAGAGGCCCACCCATTTAATGTGTACCTGCATGTCCCTTAGCACTGCTGATTGAAGGGAGTGGAATTGAGGGCAGGTATGGAAGGATAACCGAAGGCTACATGTTCCATGCCTCATGGGTTTTGGGGAATCCCCTGGGGGAATCAAGATCTGGGGGCACTTGGCCAACTTCCAAGTGTCACAGAAGTAGATGTTCCACTCTGTTCAGCCTGCTGGCCATGAAATACACTGGTCTCAGGAATGGCAAATCAAAAGGGCTGGGGACTGTAGCTTCCTGGGTGTAAGGACTCGGTATAGGCTTCGGCACTTCCTCTTCTCTTTGGTAGCTTGATGGTCCCTGGGACACTCCATGGGATGGAGAGGCAACTAGAATGAGCTCCAGAAGTTTCTGCATCACACAATTCTGCCAGGCCAAGAGGCCCATCAATGTCTGCACCAAGGAGTCTGGACCAAGCTCTGAAGCCTGTCCAGAATTGCCCTGTGTCTGGGCCACACTCAGAAAACCTGTAGCCATGATTCTCTGTGACTGGGACATACTCTTGAAGCCTGCAGCCATGGCTCTCTGTGTCTCGAGTATGCTCTCAAAGCACTCAGTCATGGTCCTCTGAGACTCAGCCAGACCTTGGACCCTGCCACCCATGACTACTATCTCCTGTCCTAGGTTTTTCACTGTGACCACCACCCTTGCCATGTTAGCCTGGGTGCCACACAATATTGGCAACACATCCTGTGCCTGAAGGCTGTGGGACTCCACCAAACAGCCTTGCATCTGCTGGAATGGTGCTGACACCCCTTCCTGCAATCCCCAGCTCTACTTGTGTATCTCCAGCAACTTCTGATGAACTGTTCCCAGTGGTTCAGCACCTGGCTGAGGGATAGTTGTCTCCTTGGCTCTGGCAGATGTCTGCCTGCTCCAGCCCTCAGGCTTCCCGCCTCTACCTAATATGCAGCTGCGGCTGCGTGCTGCTCACCAGAAAGCAGCTCAGAAGCTTAACATGACCCACCAAGGTTACTGTATCTGCACTGGTGGATGATGCCGCTGCTGACTGATCTGTGCTTTCCTTGGAGCTATCCTCCAAGTGTTGACAGAGATGGCAGTGGGAGTGCCAACACTGCAAGATCCAGGTTATTGGGTTCTGCTCCTGCAGAAGATATATTACAATGAAGCACAGGAATAAGGAGCAGAAATAGGCAAATTCAGACCTTCGAACCTGCTCTGTCATTCAATCAGATCATGGCAGTTCCCTCCCCAGTCTCAATTCCACTTCCCTACCTGTTCCTCATATTCCTTTATCTCATTTTTAAATTAGAAATATATCTACTTGAAATCATTTAATGATTCAGATTCTACTGTGCTAAGGGACAGCGAGTTCCACAAATTCCCTACTTTCTGCGAGAAGTAATTCTTCCTCATCTATTTTAAATTGACTGCCTCTCAACCTATATTTGTGACCACTTGTTCTAGATTGCCCATTAAGGGGAAACATTTGGTCTATGTTTACTCTGTTACTCTCTTTTAGAATTCTATACAACTCAAACAGATCCTCTCTTATACTTCTGAACCCCAGTGAGTATAAGCCCAAACTGTTCAATCTCTTCTCATATGTCAACCCTTTCATCGGTATCAACTGGATGAAAGTCTTCTGAACTGCCTCCAATGCCACCATATCCTTCCTCAAATTGTTTAGTGGAAGGGAGGGACGAGTATCTGGGCAGCTTGCAACTTATTTGAGAAAGCTCATGTGGATGAAGATTTTGTGGCTCTTCACTTCTGAAGTGCAAGTGACTTGTTGGTCATGTTTCTCTCAGCTGCTTCCCCTGAGATCTCCATCTCTTACTCTTTGAAAAGAATCACGAAGTACAGTTTGGGGCTTCCACCGCTTATCTTCTTCCGCTCCTTTTGATTATGTGGCACCTTCTCCTGCAAATTCTACCCAAAGTGCTGAATTGGCAAAAAAACTGATGTGAATCATAATAGTGGGAGTTCAGACCCAAACCTCCCTACTCTGTGCAATGCAGAGGTCACAAATGTGAATGTCATTGAAAGCTCAGAGGGCAGGGCCTACTTGCGCTGGAATCTGACAGTTCTGGGCCTCTGCGCTGCCCCCATCTGTCAGATCACAGTTTGCTAGCCAGCCCAGGATACCCACACTGCTGCCCCTTCACCCCCACCAACAGCCCAATCGCGGCCCCACAATTATTCCTAGGCTAGCTCCACTCCACACACCCTTCCCGGCCTGTCCTGATCTCTATCCCCCAGCAGTGGTGATCCCTCCCCCACCCGCCTTGGCAGACTACCCCTCGGGGGGCAGATATCTCATAGATCAGGGATCAGAGCAGGCTATCTCCAGCATCAACTGATCCCACCGCAGAGTGGTAGCAGAGACCTCCCACCCGCACCAATTGCCCTTAGGCCCTGCCCACAAAAGCCTCATCCCAAAGCCCATCCCCTTGGCATTGCCTGATACCAAATAGGCAGTGCCTTGGCGTCCCGCTGGACATGGGCACTTTGTCCCTTTGGCAATGCCAGGGGCATCAGCTGGCACTGCCAGGATGCCCATGCTCAGAGGGCATCATCCCCCAGCCACCTGACCCTCTTGGGGGGCCCAATTGCCCCCCTTCATTCCAATGGGATCTCCCACTAGCTGCGTGAATGTGGGGAGTTGCTCTAAACCCCACCAGAGTGAAATACTTCTGGCAGGGTGGGAGATTCTTTTGGACCCAAAGAATTCCATGCCAGAACTGATAATCGCATTTGAAATACATGAAAAAGAGATTTAAATTACTTACTTCTCTTCCTCCTGGTTTCCAGCATGGTCCTGACTGCACCTGTTCTCTGTAGGAGACACACATGTGCCAGGAACACATGCCTGAATTCCATGAAATAGCTGACACGTGATTCTCTCATCCCTATGCACCAAAAAACACGCGCGTCAGAGTAGGAGAATCGTGACAGCCACCACATCCAAAGTTGCATTGCTGTTCTGGTTCTTGGGTCATCTGCCATCTCAGCAGAACAAGATGTGGGTCTCTAATCCATGGCATCCAGCAGCTGTCTTAACTCTCCCTCTGTGGGACTGCTTTACAGGCTGCCATCTTCCTGGCACGATTGGCCGTGGTTGCATTATTAGTGTTTAAATGCCACTCCCCCTGCTCAACGGTGCAGAGCTGTGGCCACTTGGGATGAGTCACATGCCTGGAGCTGCAATGACAACATGTTCCAAACGATGATTCTTTTTTATTGCACTAAGTGTTGTAAGATCGCAATTTGGGGTAGGTTTGAAAGACCGGTGTGGATCACTCTGGTTTTCTTGCAGTCATGACATTTGGGAATATTTTGATAAAAATCCACCCTTAGACTTTTAGGAGGAAGCAGGCTTACTATTGTACAATATTGGGTAACAGCACTGATGGGCACAAGTCTATCATTGTATAACATTGAGATACAGTGTTGCTGGAGACAGGTCTGTCATTGGTTTGGGGAGAATCTGTGATTATAATTAGGAGGCTAAACCGTACCTCACAGCAGCATTAAAGTATACTGGTAACAGTATGCTTCTATTGCATTGTGTATTGGTAACATAAAATAAGGCTCGTGACAACACTGTGTTACAAACAGTCTTTTGTGGCTTATTATGATTGTGTAAATTATAATATTTAGCTATTGAGAAAGTGATTGTTTTACATTCTTGTCTCCTGGGATTTTGGTTGCAAGATACTGATTATTAATATGCACCAATTTAATATCATTTGTTTAAAAACTGCAGGGTTGGTATGACTCCTGATGTATGGTTCCCAGCATGAGCACACTGGAAGTTGGAAATGGCCTCACCAGATTCATTTAACTAATTACCACAGACTCCTACGCTTCTAGCAGACTCTACTGCATGTATCAACTGATCATGCAATGCCGGTAAAGAGTTACTTCTCAATGGCATCCTCCGAGATTGCACTGACTCATTCCGTGAAACGAAGAGCATTTATGGCACAGAAGGAAGCCATTCAACACACTGTGTTTGTGCTGACCAAAAGTGAACTATCTACCAGTTTTGTAGATTCCAGAAGCTGGGCACAACAGAATGTTTGTGGACTTCATTATGTCATACAGTAGATGGTAATCAAGATGAAGTTGGCATCTTACACAATTAGTTTCAGGATCATTTTGATCTGCTGTCCATATGTTGCACATTAGTCCTCATGAGTAGAATCCTCTCTGCCCCTCTATTACACCTCCCTCAGAAGAACATGAAATGTATTGGTGCTGGTTCCTAACTACATTGTAAATACACTGAATGGGATTTTCCAGCCACATTTGCCCCAAAGCCAGAAGACCCTGCCAGAATTCAACAGATCTTTACATGGTCCGCATCTTGCCCACTACAATTCCCATGGTGGGCGGAAGAGAAAATTCCACCCAATTTTAAAATGGGGGACAATGGGAATTGAGGAATGGTGTGAACAGGGGTGTGCTCGCAATATTCAAAGTGACTGGCAGATATGGAGGTCTAATTGACTCTAACCACAATACTATTTTAATTTTCTTCAAAACTTGGAAGGAATAAATGATCAGAAGGAGGAGGTCACAGATAGTCAGTGAGGCAAAGATAGTTTTGGAGGGAGGTTGGTGGGAGGGGGGGGGTGGTTTCAATCTTCAGGGGATTGCATAGGCAAAGGAGACCACAGTTTGTTTAAGAAAACCGAAAATAAATTTTAAAGTTGCCTGCCTAGTTCTCTTCTGGCCAATGACATCCCTCCTGACAGGCATGATGGGAAAGTCACCCCAATTCAGACTTTGAATGAAACAGATGGAGAGCTCAATCTGCAGATTTAAAGAGGGCCCTATATCTTACTAAAATTACAAAAGTGACCAACACTTTAAAAGTATTTCATTTGTTGTAAAGGAGATTCTGGCAGTTACAGACATTTTGTTGGTCATCTTGATCAGGAATTGTAGCAATCACCAAATTATCACCTTCCTAAATCAACTGTCTGCTGCTACCAGTATTTCACTCATGTCTAACTAATCCAGTAGATTGGAATTGAGCCTTGAACCTTCCAGGTCTGCAGATCAACTTACTGAAACTTCAGGAAGCACAAAGGAAAGTTCTTGGCAAGAATTTGTTTTTCAATGGGATAGAAATGGTACAAATTCTTTAACTTCAAAATTGTTCTGCATAATTGGCTTTAAATTATTCAATATAACATTCCAAATTGTTTTTTGTGACCAACATATTTGCAGTGTGCCAGATGCCAGTAAGAACCCACCACCTTCTGAATTTAATCTGAGCCATTATTGCCTTTACTTGGCCTTTCTTGCAACAGCAATGGAGTATAAGAGTAGGGAAGTTTTGTTACAACTGAACAGGGGTCAGTAAGATCCTATCTACAGGACTTCTTATTTAAGGATAGATATACTGGCATTGGGAGCTGTTCAGAAATGATTCACTAAACTGATTCCTGGGATAAAGGAGTTGTCTTATGGGAAAAGGTTAAGCAGGTAGTCATTGGAGTTTAGATGAATGAGAGATGATCTTATTTATGTTCTGGTGGGGCTTGACAAGATAGATTCTCAGAAGATGTTTCCAGTTGTGGGGGAAATCTAGAACTAGGTTCTAAAATAAAGGCTTTCCTATTTAAAATGGTGATGAGGAGGAATTTCTTCCCTCAGAGGATCGTTTATCTTTGGCATTTTACTCCAGAGAGCAGCAGAAGAATATATTCAAGCTAAGTAAGACAGATTTTTGATCTACCAGTAAGTCAAAGGTTATGAAGGACAGATGGGAAAGTGGAGTTAAGATCACAATCAGATAACCATAAGGATCAAAATGACCAATTCCCGCTCCTATTTCTTTTGTTCTTTTGTTATTGGATCATATTTTCAAGTTCCTGGATCATTGGAGAGCGGATGTGCAGCTAAAAATATGCATTGAAACACTGGATTGTGGATCTAAACAGAAGTGGTCAGGAAAGTTTCAATTTCCAATAGATAATTCCTTTCTCCTTTGGACATTCTGCTAATCATAGAATTCCTACAATGCAGAAAGAGGCCATTTGGCCCATCGAGTCTACACTGACCACAATCCCAACCAGGCCCTACCCCTATATTCCTACATACTTACCCACTAATCCCTCTAACCTACGCTTCTCAGGACACTAAGGGGCAATTTTAGTATGGTCAATTAATCTAACCCACACATTTGGACTCTGTGAGGAAACCAGAGCACCCGGAGGAAACCCACGCAGACATGAGGAGAATGTACAAACTCCACACAGAACAGTGATTCCCAAATCGGGAATCAAACCCAGGTCCCTGGAACTGTGAGGGTGCAATGCTAACCACTGTGTTACCATGTCACTGTGGCAATGTTGCTGAGTCTGAAATAGATTTGGAGACTTTAGACAGTTTCAATATACTTATCTGTATAAGTTACGAATGTATGACATAAAGATACACAGGGAAGTAAGTTGTGAAGAGGGCATATAGATACATTAAGTGAGTGGGCAAACATCTGGCAAATGAGTATAATGTGGGAAAATGTGAAATTGTCCATTTTGATAACAAAGAATAAAAGAGAAGCACATTATCTGATTGGTGAGAAATTGCAGAGCTGAGATGCAGAAGGATCTAGGTGTCTTAGTACATGAATTGCAAAAGGCTATTATGCAGGTACAGCAAGTAATCAGAAACTAGAATGTTATAATTTATTGCGAAGGGAATTGAAAGTAGGGAGGTTATGCTTCAGTTATAGAGAACACCAACGAGATCATATTTGGAATATATTCAGTGTTAATCATCTTATTTAATGAAAGATGTAAATGCATTGGAAGTAGTTCAGAGCATGCTCACCAGATTAATATCTTGAATGGGCAGCAGTTCGTATTATGAGGAAAAGTTGGACAGACTGGGCTGGAGTTTAAAAGAATAAGAGATGACTTGAATGTGATCCTAACGAATCTTGACAAGGTAGGTGTGGAAAGGCTGTTTCCTCTTGAGGGCGAATCTATAACTCGAGGTCATTATTTAACATAAAGGGTTGCTCATTTAAAATGGAGAAGAGGCAAAATTCTTTCTCTGAGTATTATGTGTCTTTCAAATTCTCTTCCTGAGAAGGCAGTGGAAAAATAGTCTTTGAATATTTTTAAAGCAGAGGTGGATAGATTTTGGTAAGCAAGGAGGGATGCTAAGTTAAGAAGGCAGGTATGGTGCAGATTTAAAGTTACTAACAGATTAGCCATGATCTCAATGGCAAAGCAGGCTTTAGAGGCTGAATGGCCGATATCTGCTCCTTGTTCGTATGTACCCAGGAAATGATTGACAGATTAATCATGGTCCTAATATCTGAGAACCTCCACAATTCACCCCTTCTAATTGCAACACCTGACCACCATGCTGCGGATTTCTTCGTTAGTTAGATTCAGAAGGTCCAGGTAGAAATGTGCAGCAATGTCAAATTGGGAGAGTTTTCGACTATAGCGCCAAAACGAACATACAAAATAGGAGCAGAAGTAGCCCATTCATAACTTTCAGCCTGCTCTACCCTTCACTAAGATCATGGCTGATCTGATTGTAACTTCAACTCCATAGTCCTATCTATTCCTGATAACCTTTCACCTGCTTGTTAATCAAGAATCTATTTTGCTCTACTTAAAAATATTCACACTCTGCTTCCACTATCTTTTGAAGAAAAAAATTCAAGAGACTCACTGCCTCTAAGGGAGGAAATTTCTCCTCATTCCTGTCTTAAATGAACAACCCCTTATTTTAAAACAGCCCAACAGTAGGGAACATCCTTTTTCTTTAATTATCCATTCATGGTATGAGGGCATTATTGGCTGGACCAGCATTTATTGCCCATCCCTAATTGCCCTTGAATTGAGTGACTTATTAGACCATTTCAGAGGGCCAGTAAAGAACCAACCACATTGCTGTGGGTCTGGTGTCAGATGTAGGCCAGTCCAGCTAAGGATGATAGATTTCCTTCTCTCAAGGGCATTAGTGAATCAGATGAGTTCTTACAACAATCAACAATGATTTCATTTTTGTCATCATTAGACCTTTAATTCCAGATTTTTATTGAATTCAAACCAGAATCCCAGATCATTATCATGTGCCTCTGGATTAATAGTTCAGTGACAAGACTACAATGCCACTGCCTCTGTCAATACCACATCCTGTCAATACCATCCCCCTGTCAATACTCCTCAGGATCTTAAAATTTTTGATCAAATCGCCTCATATTCTTTTCAACTCTAACCTTTCCAACTTATCCTCATAGAACAACCCACCCATTCCTAGTATTCAGCAATCATTCCCACTACTTGGAAGATCTGGGCCCTATTTAACAGCACACAGGAAAGCTTATTGGACAGGCTATTAACAAGCCTGATAACCAAATACATCTTTAATTGTGGATTCTATATTTAAATGTCAGCGCACAGATTGGTTTGACTTCCTGGAACTTGCCATGTTGAACAAGAAGAAAGACAATAGAAGGGACTAATCAGACTGAGCAATTAACAGGCCAAAAAAGCCTTTCAATACTGAACTATAACTAAGTGAAAGCTTTTGTTGCAAGATTTATTCTAAATGTGTGCGCTCACTGATTTAGAGATGATTTCCGAGACTTTGGAGATAATTCTTGTTACCTTAGGGTTTTTGTTCTGCTTCTGCTCTACACTTCTTAGCTGCCAGCCTTCTCAAGAACACTGGAGCTGTTTATGCAGCTCTACCTTGGACTTTGGATGACACTAGCAACATCAACAGCAGGGGGAGCAACACCAGCAGGACAGGTAGCTTTTTCTTAAATCACTTGCTATTCCACAGGACAGGAAAGAAGGACACAGAACTCCAGTTTATAGAAGCAATGTGAATCATACAAGCCCTAAAGAGGCCACTGAACCCATCAAGTTTGCACTGACCACAATCCCACCCAGACTCTACCCTGATATGTCAATACCACATCCTGTCAATACCATCCCCCTGTCAATACTCCTCAGGATCTTAAAATTTTTGATCAAATCACCTCATATTCTTTTCAACTCTAACCTTTCCAACTTATCCTCATAGAACAACCCACCCATTCCTAGTATTCACAACACCCACACAAACCCCAAACACACACAAAACAACACAAACAACCAAACCAAAACACAAACAAAAACACCACAAACCCAACCCAAACAAAAAAAACAAACAACAAACAACATATCTTTACTATATCTAGTCCCCCTGACACTAAGGGGCAATTTAGCATGGCAATCTACCTAACCTGCACATCTTCTGTAGATGTGCTGTAGAGGTGGTAGATTATCACTACCTGCATCTCCCTGGCCATGTTTGCCAGGCTGACACTCATATCGATTTTGATACCAATGAAATCAGTCAGAAAGACAGATCCCTCAGATTAACTACAATGGCTGTATTCTTACAGGACCCAGGAGTCACCTCACACATATACAGTAATAAAAGTATTCATTAATTGAAAGAATTTCCATCTAATTAATGTTCAGCTGAAATGCAATCATCAAAAGATCATCATGCACGTCTGTACAAGATAATCTGGACTCTACTATAAAAACAGATTTTTCAACTGCAAAATTAAGACAAGATCTGAGTTTGATGAGGAATAAGTGTTAACCTGAAAATTTGTTGCAGGTGGGAACTTGGTGCATTGGGGGAAAGAGGTGCTGCTCCCAGCTTTTTTTTTGAGCCTTCAGTATTCAAAGACATTCGGTATGTAGATGAGTGATTGGTTGGTGAGTTTTAGGATTTGATCCCTCCAAACATGGGGGATAGCTTAAACCAGTACTGGGAAGTATTGCAGTATTGCATTATATCAGCATATCAATATTGCATTACATTTATAGCTTAACTGATTAAACTACTTAATACAACTACACTTAACGGTTGAGTGACATTCCAAACTCGAAATCTAATTAAAGGTAAAGTTGATGGGACAGATAGTGTTTTACATCTGTAGCATATGGGAGCTGTGGGGCACCACTTAGATCCATGGCAATCACATGCGCAGCAAGTGCCTACAGCTTGAGAAACTGCTGCTCACGGTTGATGAGATGAAGTTCAACCTTCAAATACTGCAATGCATTAGGGGTGGGGGGGATAGGGGTGGAGTTACCTGAATACTTGGTATGGGGATTAGGAAGGTAGAAAAGGAGAAGGTTCAGTTCCTGCATTTTCCTGACAGGTTTGAGGTTCTGTGTGGTCAAGAACAGGAACTGTAGAAAGTCTGAGCAAATTGAACATGCACCACCGTGATTAGCACCATGTAGAGAGCCATTCAAATGGGAGTAAAAGTAATATACCTTTACTAGAAATAGTAAACAGAAATAGTACTGTTCTCTACAGTCAAGAGCATGAGTCCTGAAGACTGAAGAGTGGGAGGAGAAGATTCCAGTTGCTGTGGTCCACATGGGTACCAACAACAGGTAGACTTAAGAAAGAGGTTCTGCTGAGAGAGTATAAACAATTTCGGGCAAAATTAAAAGCAGAAGAGTAAAGGTAATAACCTCTGTATCATTACCTGAATTGCAAAATTTCCATAATCCAAAGGTGTGCAAGTTGGCCATGCTAAATTGCCCTTTAGTATCCAAAGATGTGCAGCTGAGGTGGATTAGCCATGGTAAATGTGCCGGGTAGGGTGAGGAAAGGGTTTTGGAGAGTCGGTGCAGAAATGATGAGTCAGATGAGACTCAGACTCAGGGCACTAATTGGTCATCAAGAGTTAGCCCTTAGCAATGCCAACTTCTCACAGTCTCAAAGTCAAGGAACAGAATGAATCATTAGGGTTTAAGGCTCAAATCCTGGTGTCACAGGATCAAGAGGCAGCTTCTCTGTCAGGACCCCATTTCTGCCAGTCAGAATTCATTAGCCAGCTCCTCATCCCCCCAGAGTACACATAACCATCCATTTGACCTTGGTTAGTTGGGATGAGCGACCACCTAACCCGCCTTTAAGAACCCACAGTGGTGGTGACCTTAAGGGAGGGTAAACCCAGAAGTAAGGCTAAAGGCAAGTCTAAGTGGGCATAGACAATGACCAATCCTAGAGATGGGAGGCCACCTGAGTTGTGAGTATGCAATCCCTGCCAACGAAGCTGTTTCAGGTCAGGAAGGCCAATGGATCAGGGGATGTAATGATGGTCAGCAACTGTAACACCAACCTGACTCTCTCTCTCTTGCATTCCTCACAAGATTCTGATCAATATTGGGATGGAGTCAGTGGAGCTGGCATTAATCATTTCAGAAGTACAGACTCCAGCAGCAATGTCCAGCGGCTATGAGAGAAGACCCTGAAGAGCAAAACCAACTGGCCACAAGGCAGGCTCAGGAGCTGGAGGCTGCACCAGCTGTGCAGGGAGCATGAAGGACTCATGTGTCCTTCATGGAGCTGTCCTGTACCATTGAAGGTTCCACCTTATGAGGGAGACTGTGCAGTACCTGTGCCATGTCATTGTGGACTTGGCATCATATGGCAGCAGAGGACACCTGCTCTCTGTGGCCATCAAGCTCACAGCAGCCCTCAACTTCTATGCCACAGGATTCTTCCAGGGCTCCATGGGGGAATCTCTCTGGTGTTTCACATGCATTCATTCATTGCTGTATCCATGAGGTGACGAATGAATGCACTGTATGCTCTGGACTACATCCACTTTGACCTGGACACTGCCCGACAGGATGAGATGGTTACTGTATTTGGACACATTACTGGTCTGATAAGATTCCATGTTGCTTTCCATGTCTATGGCACCACAAAGTCCTTTTCATCAATTAGAAGGGATTCCACTCCCTCAATTCTGGCTGGTGTGAGACCACCAAGTGCATTTCATTCCCTGTTTTCCAGGGAGTGTGCATGAGAGCTACATCTTCCGCCAATCCCTGGAATCTTTGAAGGACAGCCAAGGCTACAGGGATGGCTCTTAGGGGACAAGGGATAGCCCTTCAAATTGTGGCTGATGATGCCAGTGCACAGGTCAGACCACCGCTGAGACTAGGTACAATACGTGCACAGTGTGATCCGAGTTGTCAATGAGCTGGGCATTGGCCTTTTGAAGATTCGGTTCTGATGCCTTGAGAGGTCTGGTGGACCCTACATTACAGCCCTCAGAGGGTCTTCGTATTGTCGTGGTTCGCAGCATCTGGAAAGTTAACAGTTTAGGAATGGGTCTTGTCCAGGGCAGGTTTGAAAGGTCAACCTGTAACATTAACTTTACATTGTGTTTTCCAGATGCAGACTGATACTGTATTTGTATGTTTTAATCCTTTTAATAGCATAGACTCGAAAGACATCAGTAAGGAAGGTGCAGAATTGAAACAATGGACGGAATTTTATGGCCCATCTGATGGCAAGCTCTAACAGTGTTGTCAATGACACCCCACCCCTTGACTAGTTCTCCATCAGTGGGGCAGGCGAAACATACAAAATGTTACAGGTTTGCAGCCAATGGCAAGCCTGTAGCCATTATGTCTGTGGAGTCACAGTACTTTAACTTCTGTAGGTATTTGGACAACAGCAACTGTTAAATCCATAGGTGAAATCTACTCAATTTTAATGTCTTCTCAATGGAATGTTCAAAAAGGTCATTTACATTTTAATATCCTGATTAGACAAGTAATTAAACTCTCAATCTTAGGAAGTTTCATTTATGTTTGCAGGAGGAGAGGTCAACTAACCATCTGACTTCTTATATTTCAAAGTAAACTGTTCGTTTTGCACTGTTTTAAAAAACGTCATTTTTCAATCAAGTTACATGATAGCTGACATTGTCATCTAATTCCCTGCTATTAACATTCTGGTGGCATTGTACAGCAGAAATACAAGTGGGCTTGCCACGGAAATGGCTTGGATAATCAGGAAATCAAAGATTTGAGTGTTCTGTGACATGTGTTCATTTCCTGACTTCTCAAAATCTCTCCACAATGTACAAGGCATAGGTTAAGAGAGAATATTCTCTCTTTGCCTAGATGAATATAGCTGCAACAGTCAAGAAGCTCTGCATTAATGCAGTCTGCTTGGCCAGCACCTCATTCACTAGCCCAAGTACGCATTTCTTCCACCACTAGCACACCATGGTTGCCGCACAATCCATAGGATGCACTCCAGTAACACACCAAGGCTTTTTCAGCAGAACCTCACAAACCCACATGTATTGCATTGGACGTTAGCTGATGCATAGAGACACCATCATTTCCAAGCTCCCTCTCAGTTACACATCACTCTTACTTGGACATATATCACTGATCTTTTATTGTCAATGGATTAAACTCCCTTCCTAACAGCACTGTGGCAGCACCTTTGTTAGACAGCAGCTGTTCAAAAAGACAATATACCACCACTTATTAGGACAACTAGAAATTACCAATAAACACTAGCAACACCTAAATCCTGCAAATTAATGCATTGAAAAAAATTCTTTCCCTCGATTATCAGCCATACCCGTTTCTCCTTACACTAACCTCTTCCTTGGAGAGATAAATTGATTATTTTGACTAATTACATACTTAACAAAATTGATGATACAAAATAAATTAGGTAATAATGTATGGTTTCACTGACTATAGTATAATGAATATATTGAAACTCATCCCATTAAATATTTTACAGTGAAGTCATTAATTCTATTATGACTCAATGAATCACATATGGTCCCTCTGGACTTGGCCTATAAATTTCTGCTAAAAGTTGGAACTGAATTTGAGCTGCATTTATCAAAATTTGAGCCTCCCTTCCCATTAAGTGCTAACGGTCGGTCAACTCCTCTCTGAATTCAGTCATGGATTCCCTGAAGCTGAACGGCACACTCTGTCTAGTTTCACCTTAGACTGGAGCAAGAAGTTATATTCAAGCAGCTCGACTATTTTTAAAGTGATTACAGAAAACAATCAGCATCTGTATCAAAGCACTGACATTAGGATTGGAAAGTCTGCACCTTACGTTTTACACGCAATCAAGTTTTCGGTGTTCCATTCATTCCACAGGCCTTATCAGCAGTTTTTGTGGCTGTACAACACAGTTGAGAGACAGTCCATTCAAACAGATTACAATAAACTGAAATAATCCAATTTATCCTCAGTCAACCCTTAAACCAATTGGATTGGGTACCATCACCAAGCAATGATTAACAATGAGTCTAACAATAAAAATCACCTTCAATAAGTACCATTAACCCCTTGGAGAATAGTCTATTGTCAGAAAAGGAAAATGCCTTCTTTTACAGCGGATAATTTTAAAATGATTTCCATGAAGGCATGTACAGAATTCAATGACAGCTCCTGTCTTATGAAGTTTAATGTAATCAAAGCAAACGTTGATTACTCCCTGTAAATGGGCCAGTTAATCAAAAAAATAATCACCATATCACTGCAGTGGCAACAGATCTGTAAAGTCATAATTATTTAATGTAGAAGGCCTAATTTTTTTCCAAAGTCTTCCTTTTCATATGTAATTCTATTAGATCTTGATACGCACAGAAGTAAACAATGCAGAACTCTGGTTAAAGACTGTGAGCCTAGGGGAAAAAATTGAATTGGCTTCATCTGCACCCAAAAGGGATGTTCGAACATTCAGATGTTGTGTGAAATCAAAGCAGAAGAATTGAGAAAGGACTACAAATAGATCACTCATATTATTGACCCTCCTGTTCCATTCCAAAACGCTGACAGCATATTTCTGTGAAAACTAACATTAAGATATAGCCTTTCATAAAATAGGGGATCAATCAGTGGGTGGGGTAAGTCTATTACAGAACAATCATTTGTGGACTAATGGTGGAGCAGGAATGATGGGTTAATAGCCTTTCTTGCTTTAAAGCTTTTCAGGCATGGCATGGAAAATAAAATAAAATCAAACTCAGAGAGCAGAATACTGGTAGTGTAGCATTACGATGGAATAGCATGGTATTTTAGATAGAAACCCAGGCCAACTGGACTCAAGTAAAAACAGGAAATGATGGGTTAACTCAGCAGGTTTGGTTTCTTCTGTGGAGAAACAGACTTAACATTTCAAATTCATATGACTCTTCAGATCTAGAGAGGGTTAGAAATGTAATGAATTATATAGTTGGAGAGGGATGGAAGAAGTGAGGCAGAATAGGTCAAGGAATGGTGCTGCTGAGTCTATCCAGCATTTTCTGCTTTTATTTCTATTTACAACATCCATAGTATTTTGCTTTTGTTAGGTCATTTAACTCAATTGGTCTATGCCGAAGTCGCAAGCCTCTTCCCACATTCCTGGAGTAGTAGGATCTGATACACGTAATGTTAATGTAGGACAGACTATGGCACCACGCCAAGTGATGTAAGAAAGCATATAACCCAGAGCTGGGGTGAGTCTAGAGATGGACGGAGACGTATAAGGACGGAACCAGCTCCAAACTTGTACTGTCTAATGCTACATGTATAGTTATAAATTGTTAATAAAGACTTGTATTCAAGACTACTAAACCTACTCCATGATGTCCAAAAGAGGATTCTTCATGGAAGATTCATTCAGATCAAAAACACCTATTCTCACAAGAATTTGGAAAAATGAAGGAAAACAGATTCTGAACTGAATCAAGTTCTCAAAGAAAGCTACGGCACTGAGGAAATTCACTAGAAATAGAGTGCTTCACAGAGAAAATAACTTGGAACTGAAAAGGAACTGAAACAGCATAAAACTCAACTGAATTTCCCTTGAAAATCCAGCACAGTTCCCTTGAAAGCAGAGTTCATAGTCTGCAAGGATTGATAACATTTTCAAATTCTAGGCCATCCAATCTTAACTGAGAAATTCCTTTACATTCATTTAGTCAGAAGTGTTGTTTGAAAGAAAACCACCTCTCATCCCAATCCTGACTCTGAGTCTCAGCATGTGATGCCCCCCCCCAAATTTGACGAAGAAAAATACTTAATGTTGTCTACTTTGAGTACTCCTTCAAAATGGTTTATATTTCCACACCTCCAGCCAATTTATTCATGGTTCTGAGGCCAGAACCATGAGAACTGGCCAGGCCAGTCACAAAATTGCAGTCTTTGGAGGAAAAGAGTTTTCAGAGACAGCACTTCAGAGACAGGTCTAAAGAAAAATATCAGAATCTGAACAAGTCAATATACTTCTTTACTCGATAAGAGTAATTGTAGATGACATAATTGCATAGTAAATTATCATTGAGCCTCTGCTAAATTTGAAATTTTTAAAACACTTTCATGATTATTTCAATCTGAGAGCTAAAATATTGGAAATAACCAAATGAAGTAAGAGAATTCAACTGTCCAGGGAACCTATAGATTCCTTCATTAATGGTCTGTACAGGCTGGTAGATGAGTGTGAATATAGCAATTTAAGGTCTGAGCCCATCCTAGACAGAATCATGGTGGATGTTATAGATAATGGTTTCCCAAACTTTTCCAGCTGTGGAACACTTTTGGCCTCCTGTTCTGAAGGAACCCTTGAGAACATTCATATCTTGTTGAAGAATTAAATTACAAAAAATATTAATGCACAATAGTTGCAAACATACAAATAGAAACTTAACAGATATTTCTATATCTTATATGTATACATTTATAATAATGAGTTTTGTTATTCAACAAATGCTTCCAGGTTTTACTTTCTTTTTGTTATTTTTAATGGAATTAAAAATGGAACCACCACACCAGCACCCAACCACACTTACCTTCTCTTGGGGATCTGCGATCCTGGCTCTTCTCAAGTCTCCCTGGCCCCACTGTTGTCGGCCTACCAGCCTCAGTCTTCTAGGAGCTCCCCTCAACTTCAGCTCTTATTGGGCCCCCATGGCCTCGGTTTTCCTGGCTACTCTGACACCAGATTCACTGCAGAGCCCCACACATCCCTGGACTTGATCCCTGTAACACAGTTCCAGAACCCTTATTATAGATGATGCACAGTTTGACTTCCTACAAGCTAAAGATAATCTTATCCTAAAGAAGGCAATCCAGCTAGTTAGATATCTGAGCTATGAGAACAACATTGGACTATCCTAAGGAGAGAGAACACTACATGGGGTCAAAAGCAACCCTCATTCACTTGAGACCAATCAAGTCAAGAAAAGCAATTCCTGAACTATCCAGCAGAGTGACTTTGCCAGGGTTGCAGTGCGAAGTGCACTCACAGGAAAGATTAGTATTTTGCAAGGACAGCCCAATGCTTCCACTGCAACCAGCAGGGAATTTTGGTCAACTGCACAGGCATCTAGATAAGGACAATGCTTCAATTAATACTGAGTAGGAACCTCAAAGAAAACTTTTAACAGTTAGGTGCCTGAAAGTGACATGGTGGAATATATATAGAACTGTTTAAGTGCATCATTGAGCCGGTCAACCAAGATCAGCCCTTGCCCTCCAGCTCAACCCACATTTTGCTCAGCTGAAACATGCAACCAACTCTCCCACCTCTTGCAATGCAGACAGGTTTTAAACAGGCCACTTATCACCTTGCTCCCCTTCAGATTACTTTCCCTCAGATTGCTCCCAATCAGATTGCTCGCCCCCAGAGGCCATGGCGCCACAGCCTCACTTTTCTAGAATCATGCCCATGTGCATGCAAGTGGCAACTGAGTGGTCCGTCCAGCCCACTAATGGGTATTACAATGAGAGGTTTAAAATAATTATCAGGTTGATGCCCGTTCTGGGTGGCAATCTGTTTGGAGCCAACGGGGTAGGCTTAGTGAATCCAAAATGCTCCAACACATAAGAACAAGGAGCAGGAGTAGGCCATCTGGGCCCTCGAGCCTGCTCCACCATTCATTAAGATCATGGTTCATCTTTTCGTGGACTCAGTTCCACTTACCTATCTTCTTACCATAACCCTTAATTCCTTTATTGCTCAAAAATGTATCCTCTTTGCCTTAAAAACATTCAATGAGGTAGCCTTAACTGCTTCACTGAGCAGGGAATTCCACAGATTCACAACTCTTTGGGTGAAGAAGTTTCTTCTCAACTCAGTCCTAAATCTGCTCCCCCTTATTTTGAGGTCATGACTCCAATTTCCAAATTGTTTCAGTATATGCTAAAACTATACAGTAGTTTTGCTTGATGTATTCAGTTTTAGTCACAAAAACCTAAAAGATGTTCAAACCGTGGGTATGATTTGAGAAGCAATGAGGTTAACCACTGGGATCAGTTATAACAATAAGTTGGAGAAAATGTGGCTGCCTAGCACTGAAGGAAAATGACTGAGAAGAATATTAATAAGACAGTAATAGGCACAAAAGATTAAACTCAGAGTACTGATTCAAGTCAAACCAAGACACAAGTTCAAACTAGTGTCGGCCAGATTTAGGACTTTCAAACACAGTAGTGGACGTTAGGTAGGGCCTTGGAAACATTCATTGAAAAGCAAATTGAATGTTGCGAACAGGAACAATGGTAGATTTCTCTTTTTGAATGAATGAACTAAGAAGGGCTAAATGGCCTTTACAATTTGCATTCACCTGGTGACTTTGTGAGCTGATCTAATATTAAATATTTACATCACATCAGTTGGATACATGCTTTGCTTTAATGTATCTAAGATCCCTCTTGATCAAGGTTAAGTATTACTTACCTGAGAAATATCAAAAGGAAATCATTTATAGATGAGAACTGTTCCGATTACGTAAGTGAAAACAGCTTCAATTACAAGAGGCATTAGAATGTGAGATGACTGTAAACTATAGGCAAATGGATGGTATGCATTACAAAAGAAAATAAATGTACTTCTTTAAAATTCATTTATGGGAAGTGGCCATTACTGCCAGGCCAACATATATCACCCATTCCTTACTGTCTTTGAGAAGGTGGTATCTGCTGACTTCTTGAACTGCTGCAGTTCATATGTTGTCGGGACACCAACTGTGCTATTAGGAGTTCTAACATTTTGATCCAGTGATAGTGAAGGAATAGCAATATATTTCCAAGTCAGGATGGTGGAAGATTAGGAAAAGAATTTGCAAATGGTGATGTTCCCATGCATCTGCTGACCTTATACTTTTAGGTTGTAGAGGTAACAGGTTTGGAAGATGCAGTCTAAGAAGCCTTGGTAAGTTGCTCCGTGCATCTTAGAGATGGTACCCACTGGGTGGAATTTTCCCAAATCGATGTGCATCTCTCCAGATGCACAGCCCAAATTTTCACTCCAGATTTTCTGACACAAAATGCACAGAAAATCTGGGTGTTTGGTTTACCTTGGCAGGTCTGAAATTAACTCACCCTCATCACCCATGGGCATGGAGGATCCCCACCAACAAGCATTGGAGTTACCTTCCCCACCCAACACATAATTATCTCGACATGAGTGGCATTATCATGGAGCTCATTACCAGGTTGCCAGCCATGTCCCTCACCGACTCAGGACTATACTTACCTGTGAGCCCTGGCACAGTCATCATAAGTAGTTTTTGTTTTTGAAAATCAATAGTGATTTATGCCAGTGTTACATCATGCTGGCTGGGTAGGATGAAGCGGAGAGACTGGAAGTAGCAGCGTCAAGCTCTACATTTCGATGTAAATTTATTTTAAAATATGGTAAAAACAGCAACTGATAGACAGAGCGAAGTAACCCACAGATCGGTGGTCTGCTGTCCTTCCGCATTCAGTCGTGAATGGTGGTGGACAATTAAACAACTCACTGGAGCAGGAGATTCCACAATATCTCCATCTTCAATGATGGAGAAACCCAGCACATCAGTGCAAAAGGTAAGGCTGAATTATTTGCAGCAATCTTCAGCCAGAAATGCTGAGTGGATGATCCATCTCGGCCTTCTTTAGTTGTCCCCAACATTTCAAATGCCAGTCTTCAGCCAATTCGATTCACTCCACACAATATAGAACCATAGAACATTACAGCACAGATACAAGCCTTTTGGCCTTTCTTGGCTGTGCCGAACCATTTTTTTTGCCTAGTCCCACTGATCTGCACCTGGACCACGTCGCTCCACACCCTCTCAGCCATGTACCTGTCCAAGTTTCTCTTAAATGTTAAAAGTGAGCCAACATTTACCAGTTCACCTGGCAGCTCATTCCACGCTCCCATCAGGTTCTGTGTGAAGACCCCCCCCCCAATATTTCTTTTAAACTTTTCCCCCTTCACTCTTAACCCATGTCCTGTAGTTTTTTTTTCTCCCCGAGCCTCAGTGAAAAAAGCCTGCTTGCATTCACTCTATCTATACCCATCATAATTTTATACATCTCTATCAAATCTCTCCTCATTCTTCTATGCTCCAGGGAATAAAATCCTAACCTATTTGACCTATCAAGAAACAGTTGGAGGTAATCGATACTGCAAAGGCAATGGGTCCTGATAACATTTTGGCAATAGTACTGAAGACTTGTACTCTAGAATTTACTGCTTCCCTATCCAAGATCTTCCAGTACAGTTATAACACTGACATCTAACCAACAATGTGAAAAATTGCCCAGGTATACCCCGTACACAAAAAGCAGGACAAGTCCAACCCAACCAATTACCGTCCAATCAGTCTACTTTCAATCAGTAATGAAAGGGATCATCAATAGTGCTATTAAGCACCTGCTCAGCAATAACATACTCAGTGATGTACAGTTTGGGTTTCACCAAGGTCACTCAGCTCCTAATCTCATTACAGCCTTTGTTCAAACACGGATGAAAGATCTGAATTCCAGAGGTGAAGTGAGAATGACAGCCCCTGACATCAAGCCCACTTTCGACCAAGTATGGCAACAAGGAGCCCTAGAAAAACTGGAATCAGTGGGTATCAGGGGGTTGGAATCATACCTGGTACATAGGAAGATGGTTATGGTTGTGAAGGGTCAGCCATCTCAGTTCCATGACATCTCTGCAGGAGTCCCTCAGGGGGTAGTGTCCTAGGCCGAACAATCTTCAGCTGCTTCATCAATGACCTTCCCTCTGTATAAGGTCATAAAAGGGGATGTTCGCTGATGATTGCGTAATGTTCAGCGCCATTCGTGACTCCTCAGATATTGAAGCAGTCCATGTTCAAATGCAACAAGATCTAGACAATATCCAAGCTTGAGCTTACAAGTGGCAATTAATATTTGTGCCACACAAATGCTAGGCAATGACCATCACCAATAAAAGACACTCTAACCGCCATCCTTTGACATTCAATGGTGTTACCATCACTAAATTCCCCATTGTTAACACCTTTGAGGTTACCACTGACTAGAAATTCAACTGGGTTCACCATATAAACACAGTGGCTTCCACAGCAGGTAGAAGGATAGAAATACTATGGCAAGTAACTCATCTCCTGACGCCCTGAGGCCTATCCACCATCCACAAGGCACAAGTCAGAAGTGTGGTGGAATACTCCTCACTTGCCTGGATGGGTGCAGCTCCAATAACACTCAAGAAGCTTGACACCATTCAGGACAAAGCATCTTGCTTGATTGGTACCACATCTACAAACATTCAATCCCTCCATCACTGATGCTCAATGCAACAGTGTATACTATTGACAAGATGCAGTGCAGCAATTCACCAAAGGTCCTTAGACAGTACCTTCCAAACTCAGAACCACTTCCATCTAGAAGTGCAAGGGCAGCAGACACATGGGAACCCACGACCTGCAAATTCCCCTCCAAGCCACTCACCCTCCTGACTTGGAAATATATCACCATTCCTTTGTAATTGCTGCATCAAAATCCTGGAATTCCCTCCACAATGGCACTGTGGGTCAACCCACACATGTCGACTGCAGTGATTCAAGAAAGTAGCTCACCACCACCTTCTCAAGGGCAACTAGGAATGGGCAATAAATACTGGCAAATCAGCAATGCCTATGTCCCACAAATGAATAAAAAAAGATAATCAGGTTTGTGCCCTTCCTGAACATGAACATAATCATATTAGCAGAGGGAGTGGGGAAGATCCCAAGCTGAGATCTGGTACAAATCCTGTTTTGGGCCTCTCACAAAATTTAGCAGTCATTATGGGATTTAAACCCATGGCTAGCACAGCCGCTAGGTCACAGACACTGTTATCACTGTGCATTAGTGGTGGAGGAGTGAATGCTTGATGTAGTGGATGGATACCAATTATGTGAGCTGCTTGATGTTGATCTTGTGTTTTTGATGCTACAATCAACCAGGCAAGTTGAGAGTATTCCATCACTTGTAGATGGTGGGCAGGTTTTGGGGAGTTACTGCAGAATTCCCACCTCTGACCTGTCCCTGTAGCCCCAGTATTTATATGGTTTGTCAATTCAGTTCCGGTCAATGGTAAGCCCAGAATATTGACAGTGGGTGGCTTAGTGATGGGAATGCAATTGAATGTCAATGGAAAATAGTTTTTTTTGTTGGAGATAGTTTTTGCCTGGCACTTGTGTAGCGGGAATGTTGCCTGCCACTTATCAGCCCAAGTCTGAATATTGGTTGCATGCAGGCATGAATTTCTTTAATATCTGAGTAGTGATGAATGGTGCTGAACACAGTGCAATCATCAATGAACATCACCACTCCTCCTTATGATGGAGGGAAGGTCATTGATAAAAAACAGCTGAGGACTGAGGTTGAGTCTAGGACACTACACTGAAGAATGGCTGAACAATGCCCCAGGACTAAGATGGTTGACCTTTAGCAACCACAACAATCTTTCTTTGTGCCAGGTATGACATTAACCTAAAGACATTTAGAAATGCAAGGACTAATCAAGGTCAGTCATCATGGCTTTGTAAGTGGAAAATCATGTCTCATGAATTTGACTGAGTTTTTTGAAGGGGTAACCAAGAAGATAGATGAGGGCAGTGCAGTTGGCGTTGTCTACATGGACTTTAGCAAGATCCATGTAGACAACGCATGGTAAGTTGTTGCATGAGGTAAAATTTCACTAGATCCAGGGTGAGGTAGCCAACTGGATACAAAATTGGCTTGATGACATAAGACAGAGCATAGTTGTAGAAGATTGTTTCTCAAATTGGAGGTCTGTGATTGGCCTTAGTGCTGGGTCCACTGTTTTTTTTTAATGATTTGGATGAGAATTTAGGAGCATGGTTCATAAGTTTGCAGATGACACCTAGATTAGTGACACAGTGGCCAGTGAAGAATGTTATCTCGGATTGCAACAGGATCTTGATTAATTGGGTCAGTGGGCCAATGAATGGCAGATAGAGTTTAATTTAGATAAATATGAGGTGATGCATTTTGAGAGATCGAATCAGGGCAGAACCTACTCAGTTAATGACAGGGCAGCGGGGAGAGTTATAGAACAGGGATCTAGGAGTACAGGTTCATAGCTCCATGAAAGTGGAGTCAGAAGTGGACAGAATGATGAAGAAGGCATCTGGCATGCTTGGTTTCATTTGATTTATTATTGTCACATGTATTGCCATACAGTGAAAAGTTATTGTTTCCTGCATGCCATACAGACAAAGCATACCATTCACACAGAAAGAAATGAGTGCAGAATGAAGTGTTACAGTCATAACTAGGGTGTAGACGAAAATCAACTTAATGAAAAGCAGATCCATTCAAAAGTCTGATGGCAGCAGGGAAGAAGCTGTTCTTGAGTTGGTTGAATGGTTAACACTGCTACTTCACAGCTCCAGGGTCCTGGGTTTGATTCCCAGCTCAAGTCAGTGACTGTGTGGAGTTTGTATATTCTCCTCATATCTGCATGGGTTTCCTCCCACAGTCCAAAGATGTGCGGGTTAGGTTGATTGGCCATGCTAAGAAATTGCCCCTTAGTGATGCATAGTTTAGAGAGATTAGTGGGTATAACATGTAGGGATACAGGGATAAAGACTTCGAGTGACTGTGTTCGGCACAGACTCAATGGACTGAATGGCCTCTTTCTGCACTGCAGGGTTCTATGGTTTGAAACATGACCTCAGATTTTTGTATCTTTCTCCTAACAGAACACAACGTCTGTTGTGTGTGGGATCTTTAATTACGCTGGCCGCCTTGCTGAGGCAGCGGGAAGTGTAGATACAGTCAATGGATGGAAGGCTAGTTTGCATGAAGGATTGGGCTACATTCACCACTTTTTGTAGTTTCTTGTGGTCTTAGACATGGCAGGAGCCACATCAAGCTGTGATACAACGAAAAAGAATGCTTTCTCTGGTGCATCTGTAAAAGTTGGTGACATAATTGTAGCTGACATGCCAAATTTCCTTAGTCTTCTAAGAAAGTAGAGGCATTGGTGGGCTTTCTTTACTATAGCGTCAGCATGGGGAACCAGGACAAGGTGTTAGTGATCTGGACACCTTAAAATTTGAAGCACACGACCCTTTTTCCTTCATCCCTGTTGATGTAGACAGTGACATGTTCTCCTCTACACTTCCTGAAGTCAATGACAATCTCCTTTATTTTGTTGACACAGAGGGAGAGATTATTATCCCTGCACTAGTTCACCAGATTTCTATCTCATTCCCATCCTATGTCTGTCATTGTTTGAGATCCGTCCCATTACGATGGTGTTATCAGCAATCATCTGGAGGGGAATTTGCCACAGAGTCATAGGTGTATAAGAAGTACAATAAGAGGCTGAGAACACAGCCTTGTGGAGCACCAGCTTTGAAGATTATTGTAGAGGAGACGTTGTTGCCTATCCTTATTGATTATTGTCTATGAGTTAGGAAGTTCAGGATCCAGTCACAGACGAAGGAGCTGAGGCCCAAGCCACGGAGTTTGGAGATGATTTTCATGGGGATAAAAATGTTGAAGGCTGAGCAGTAGTCAAGAAATAAGAATCTGACATACGTGTCTTTCTTATCTGGGTGTTGCAGGGTTGAGTGCAGGACCAGGGAGATGGCACCTGCTGTGGACTTCTTGTGGCGGTAAGCAAACTGTAGTGGATCCAGGTATTCCCGGGTGCTGGAATTCATGCTATGACTAGCCTTTTGAAGCACAATGATGGATGCCAGAGCAATTGGATGATTGTCATTGAGGCACGCTGATTAGTTTTTCTCAGGTACTGGGATGATGGTCATCGTCTTAAAGTAGGTAGGGACCCCAGATTATTGTAAAGAGAGGTTGAAGATGTCCCGCCAGCTTATCTGCGCAGGATCTCAGTGCTCATCTGTGTACCCCATCTGGGCTAGTCGCTCCCTGTGGGTTGGCCTTTGAGAAAGCTGCTCTTAATCTAGGGCTTTCAGGGTGGAGGGCATGCTCTCGCTAACCTCTTGTTCAAAACGGGCATAGAATGCACTGAGCTTATCAGGGAGGGGTACGTTGGAGCCGCCGATTTTACATGCCTTCATCTTGTAACCTGTTATATCTTACAGATCTTGCCATAGTCGGCAGGGACTGTGTGACTAACCTGGGACTGTGGTCCACTTTTGACATCTTTGATGGATCTCCTTACATTGTATTTGCCTTTCTGGTATAGGTTAAGGTTGCCTGAGTTGAATGCCTCAGATTCGGACTTCAGCAAGCAGTAGATATCCCTGTTCATCCATGGTTTCCAGTTGGGAAACACGCGGATTAGCTTCTTTGGCACAGCCTTCAACACACTTACTAACGAAATCAGTTACTGTAGTGGCATATTCATTCAGGCTGATCGCAGAGTTTTTAAATACTGACCAGAACACTGAATACAGGAGTTGGGACATCTTGTTGAATTGTATAATAACACACTTGGAATACTGTGTACAGTTCTGGTCACCCTTTAAAGAAAGGATATTATTAAACTCAAAAGAGTGCAGAAAAGATTTACTAGGATGCTGCTGGGACTTGATGGTTTTAGTTATAAAGACAGACTGGATAGACTGGGACATTTTGTCCTGGAGCGTATAAGGCTTAGGGGTAATCTTATAGAGGTCCATAAAATAATGAGGGGCATTAATCAGATAGATAGTCAACATCTTTTTGCAAGGATATGGAGTCTAAAACTAGAGGGCATAGGTTTAAGTGAAAAGGGAGAGATACAAAAGGGTCCAGAGGGCCAATTTTTTCACTCAGAGAGTGGTGAATGTTTGAAACGAGCTACCAGAAGCAATAGTAAAGCAGGTACAACTTTGTTTTTTAAAAATAATTTAGACAGTTATGTGGATAAGCTGGGTGTAGAGAGATATGGGCCAAACGTCAGCATTTCGTACTAGCTTAGTGGTTAAAAACTTGACGCATGGACAAGTTGAGCCGAAATGCCTGTTTCCATGCTGTAAACCTCTATGATTCTATAACCAGCAGGTTCCCCCAAATCCTATTGTCTTCAGTTTTTCTAGGACTTTTTGATCCATACCTGTTCAAATGCTACCTTGATATCAAGGGCAGTGAATCTCACCTCATCTTTTCAGTCAATGGAGTTATTGCTAAGTAAGTGCCATTTCATAGCACTGTCACAGACATTTTCCATCACTTTGCTGATGATCAAGAGTAGACTGATGGGGTGGTATTTGGTCAGTTTATATTCATCCTGCTTTCTGTGGACAGGACATAGCTGGGCAAATTTCCTCATTGCTGAGAAGATGACAGTGTTGTAGTTGTACTGGAACAACTTGGTCAGGGGCATGGATAGTTCTGGAAAACAAGTCTTCAGTACTATTGCCAGAAAATTGTCAGGGCCCACAGCCTTTTCAATATCCTGTGCTCCAGCAATTTCTTGCCGTCATATGGTATGAATCAAATTACGTGAAGAATGGCATTTGTGATACTCAGGACCTCAGAGGAGTCCAAAATTGATCATCCACTTGGCACTTCTGGCTGATGGCAGCTGCAAATTCTTCAGCTTTGTTTTTTGCACAGCCATGCTGGGCTCTACCATCACTGAGGATGAGAATATTTATGGAAGCTATTTTTTCAGTTATTTGTTTAATTGTCCATCATAATTCATGGCTGGATGAATTATGTGGAGCTTATATCTAATTCATTGGTTGTAGGATCACTTTGATTTGCTTTCACTGTTTCACATGTTAGTAGTTCTGTACTGTAGCTTTACCGAGTTGATTGGGTGTGCCTGGCACTGTACTTAGCATGACCTTCTGAGCTTTTCATTGAACTGGGATGGATCCCCCAGTGTGGTGGTAATGATAGAGTGGGGGATTCGCCAGATTGTGTTGGTATACAATTATGCTGATACTTCACAATGCCTCATGGATGCCCAGTTCTGAATTGCCAGATCTGTTTGAAATCATTTATCACAGTTGTAGTACCACACATGATGGAGGATTTTCTCAGAGTGAAGTCAAAATTTCATCTCCGAGAAGACTCTGTGGTGGTGCCACCTACTGATATTGTCATTTGTAGCAGGCAAGTTGGGGAGGATGAGGTAAAATATGTTTTTTCTCTTGTTGGTTCCCTTATCACCTGGTGCAAGTCCACTCTACCAACTATGCCCTTTATTTCTTAGCTAGCTTGGTCTGCAGTGGAGCTACTGAGCCATTTTTGATAATGGACATTAAAATCCCACACCCAGAATACATGTTATGCCGCTGCTTCCCCTAAGCGGTGTTCAACATGGGGAAGTAGTGACTCATCAGCTGAGCTGGGGAAGGGAGCAGGCGGAGGATTGTGGAGATTATGTGATGATCAGCAGGAGGTTTCCTTGTCCATGTTTCACATGATATTCTATGGCCTCATGGGATCCAAAGTGATGTTGATGACTCCCAGAGCAACTACTTCCTGACAGTAATATTATTGTGCTGCCACCTCTGCTACGTGCCGTGCAGTGGGGCAGGCCATACTCAGAGATGATGATGGTGCGGTCAGGGGCAGTGTTTGTTGTAAAATTTAATTCCATCAGTATGACTATTCAGTCTGTTGCTTGACTAAACTTTGAGACAGTTCTCTCAACTTTACATTGACCCCCAGATTTTGTTCGTAAGGAGGACTTTGCAGGTTCAATGGGGTTGATTTTTCTCTTGTATTTCTGGTACCTTGGTCGAAAGCAGGCGGTCCATCTGTTTCATTCCTTTTCGATGTTTCAGTAGTTTGATATAACTGAGTGGCTTACTAGGCCGTTTCAGAAAGTCAGCTACATTACTGCAGGTCTGGAGTGAGATGAGGTAAAGATGGCATATTTCCTTCCCCAAAGGTACATTAATGAATGAAGTGAGTTTTTATAACAATCAACAATAGTTTCCTGGTCACCAGTGGACTTCTACCAACAGATTTTTATTGAATTCAAATTTTACCATTTGCTATGGTATAATTCTAACTTGGATTCCCAGAGCACCATCCTGGGTTTCTGTTACACTATCAACTCCCACATATGCCACTTTATCCCATATAAAGAACAAAATGTCTCAATGAGTGTGGTTGAGTATTTGGGTAATGTGTTTGCCACAGTTAAACAACTGACAGTGTGTATGTGAATATACATCTTGCAACAATGTTAAATGCATGTGGATGTGACAAGGCTATCAATGAGATATAAGATGTGATTGATAGAGATTGTTGGTAGACGAGTGACAGAAGGTTGGTGAATGCAGCAGTATATGAGGCTAAGTGTGACAGTTGATAATATGGCATGTAAAGGTGCTTTCACTGGCTTGACTACTGTTGAGAGCTTTTCACTGCGCTGCATCAAGGTAAGAAGTCTCACAACACCAGGTTAGAGTCCAACCAGTTTATCTGATAGTAATCTCACAAGTTTTCGGAAACGGTGTTCATCAGGTATATGGAAGGTTCTGATCAGAGAAGGGCATATAAAGTCACACACAGTTTACAGAATACTGATTAGAATGCAAGTCTCTGCAGCTAACCTGCTATTCGAGTCTTAAAGATGCAGACAATGTGAGTGGAGATAGTATTAGCATAGATTAAACAGATGTGTATTGCCTCCAGACAGGATAGTAAGTGAAATTTTACAAGCCCAGGAAAATCATAGGGATTACAGATAGTGCGGCATGAACCCAAGATCCAGGTTGAGGCCACGCTCATGTGTGTAGGACTTGGCTATCAGTCTCTGCTCAGCGACTCTGCACTGTCATGTGTCATGAAGGTTGCCTTGGAGAACGCTTATGATCAGAGGCCGAATGTCTGTGATCATGAAGTGTTTGCCAACAGGAAGAGAACAGTCTTCCCTGATGATTGTTCAGCAATGTTCGTTCATCCATTATCGTGTCGCTGAGCAGAGACTGATAGCCAAGTTCCACACACATGAGCATGGCCTCAACCGGGATCTTGATTCATGTCATACTATCTGTAACCCCCATGACTTGCCTGGGCTTGTAAAATCTCACTTACTGTCCTGTCTGGAGACAATATACATCTCTTCACCAAGCTAATGCTATCTCCACTCACATTCTCTGCATCTTTAAGACTTGAAAAGTAGGTTAGCATTCTCTGATCAGAACCTTTCACGCACCTGACGAAGGCACACTGTTTCCGAAAGCTTGTGAGATTACTATCAAATAAACTGGTTGGACTCTAACCTGGTGTTGTGAGGCTTCTTACTGTGTTTACATCAGTCCAACATCAGCATCTCTATATCATGACTGCATCAAGATCAACAGGGCTAGACTGCTAGCACTGACTGCAATCTGCTCCTAAAGGGCCTCCTGAGGAAAGGGATCCTTTTCCCCCTATGCATCTCCTGTACTGAAGATCCAGGGCACATTCTCTGTCTTGTTGCATTACATATTCTAAGTTCTTCCTGGTGTTCAATTTTTCGCTCATCCAGCCTTGCTGCAATCAGATTGCATCTGAAGCATTTAATAGTGTAGATTAGAAATAGCACCAGCCAGGACAGGAGCAACACCAGCTGCCTTCTCCTCTACCTGCCACTCCTAAACACATCCTGCTTCACAGGACACAAGAAAAGGAGAGTGATCCAGCTCAAACACAGCATTATCGATTATACAGAGACTATAGGATCAGTTCATGAGGTTCAAGCCTTTATGGAAGGCTACTGTTGACATCTACAGCTTTCGGGAACAAGACCTCTTTCACTGTGTATCTGGTGAACATTCATTGTCAGTGATCTTCGAAATGGTGCTTATTGGAGAGTCACCGCTAGTTCTCTGCTTCTCCCTGGAGTTGCAAAGAATGAAAGCAGAAAATTGAGTGTGAGAAATGGAGAGGATGTAACAAAAACATTTGTGGAGAGTAACTATGAGGATATGTGGGTATGGGATATTAAAAACATGAGAGTATAGACTGTTGGCTGCTCAGATACGGATGTGAGGTAGTGCTTGGAGAGCGAAATGAATGGAGCTGCAAGAAGATTTGAATAGAGGAATAAGGATGTTTTACTGGAAATGTATAGAGCATTGGTGAGGCCACACCTGGAGTATTGAGTCTATATTAGTGTCCTTATCTGATGAAAGATACCTTTGCGGTAGAGGGAGTACAGCAAAGGCTTACCAGGCTGACTCCTGGGATAGCAGGTCTTTCATATGAGGAGAGACTAAGTCAATTAGGGTTATATGCACTGGAATTTAGAAGAGAGGGGACCTCATAAAAACATAAAATTCTGACAGGATTAGATAAGGTAGATTTAGAAAGAATGTTCCTAATGATGGGCGAGTCCAGAACTAGGAGTCATAGTTTGAGGATAAGGAGTTAACCTTTTAGAACTGAGGTCAGGAGAAATTTCTTCACCTAGAGGGTGGTGACCGTATGGAATTCACTACACAGAAAGTAGTTAAGACCAAAAAATTGTCCGATTTCAAGAAAAAATTAGATATAGCTCTTGGGGGCTCAAGGGGTCAAGGTATATGGGGAAAAGGGGGAGGGATCAGGATATTGAATTTGATGATCACCATGGGTAGGATAACAGACATTTAATGACTCCCCAAATGTTTCTATTCCACCTTTGATGATGTATGCCAGTGTCAGGACTGGAAAATCCTGTCCGCAGTGTGGGAGTTGGCACCTGCAAATGGAATGTCACTCATCTTTCCTGCCCTTATAAGATCATCAAACATCTGGAGGCAAAGTATCAAGCTTTGCAAAACCACAATATTACTACTAACTTCCTGGCCACTTTCATCCTTGCCTGCTTGGTTTTCAGAACTGGGCTCTTCTTCCAATTCATGAGAAAACTGCATTTCACTTTCAGTCCCTCAGATGCTGCAGTAGAACCCCATGGGAAGAGTCAGAACCCAGGGTGGCAGCCTTCTTGTGTCTCCTTTCTATTTCAATGATTGTTAAAGCCTCAGGAAGCTTTGAAAATTAAACAGAATTGAGGTCCCTTCAGCTAGAAATCTTTCCTTTGATAGACATACTGGGAGATAAGGAAGTTAATGGTGTGGCTGAGTTAAAAAGCCATGGCAAATCCCTCTGATGAAACAAATGGATTCCTGGCCTACTGGCATTTCCCCCCTGGAAGGTTCTATTTTGATAAAAGCCTATCTAACTTTTCAAGTTGATGACCTTCTGTTTCATTTTCTGTTTCTATTCTGGCATTGGCCAACTCAGCCAAATGGCCTGTGCTGTAAATTTGATGTAACTTGATGTAAACTCACCCAGTCTGAATGGGAATCACCGTCCATTATGGAGAAAGTAAAGATGAAAAAGGTGGAGGCTCTGAACACAAACTTCCAATCTTCTTCAGATTTGGTTGCTGTACCAGAGGCATGGCAATTAGTATGCTCCCTTAAAAAGGAGGGACAAACTCAACCTTTAGAGCCCAGTCAGCCTAGTGTCAGTATTGGGGAAACTTTTTGAGACAATAAATTAGACAAAACTAATTGTCACTTGGAAAAATACGCCGGAATTTTCCTATCTCGCCAGTCCAACTGCACTGAATGGAGATTTGGCTAAGTGTCAAATTCTCCGTTCTTGCCAGCAATGGTGGTGGGGTATACGAGACCGAAGAATTCCGGCCATGGTTTAATAAGTGATAGCCAGGATGGGTTTGTTAGAGGTAAGTCACATTTGACTAACTTAATTCAATTTTTTATGAATGAATTGAAAGGGTGAGCAAAGATGTAAAGTGTATAAAATTTTAGATAAAGTACGGTGTAGTAAACCTTTAGCAAAATTGCAGTCAATGGGATTAAAGGTCATATACAAAACTGGCTGCTTTTCAGACTGGAGGGAAAGTACATAGTAGTATCTCCCAATGGTCAGTATTACGAATACCATTCTTTTTGACATATGTTGATGAAGTGAATTTAGAAATACAGGCATAATTTCAAAAATTCCAGATGACATGAAATTTGGAAATGTTATAAACAATCAGGAAGATAGTAGCAAATTTCAGGAGGACGTAAACAGACTGGAGAAGTAGCCAAACATGTGGTAGATTAAATATAAAGCCACAAAGTGCAAAGTGGTGCATTTTGGAAGAAACATCAAGAGGAACAATATAAAGTAAATGAACAAAGAACAGCACAGAACAGCCCACTGGCCCTCCAAGCCTGCGCCAATCATGTTACCTCCCTAAACTAAAACCATATAAGAACATAAGAACTAGAAGCTGGAGTAGGCCATCTGGCTCTTCAAGTCTGCTCGGCCATTCAAGGCTGATCTTTTCATGGACTCTGTTTCACTTACCTGTCCACTCACCATAACCCTTAATTCCTTTATTATCTATCCTGCCTTAAAAACATTCAATGAGGTAGCCTTAACTGTTTCATTGGGCCGCAGATTCACAAACCTTTGGGTGAAGAAGTCCCTCCTCAACTCAGTCCTAAATCTATTCCCAATTATGGAATCTGTATTTTTCCATTCCCATCCTATTCATGTATTTGTTTAGATGCCTCTTAAATGCCATGATCATACCTGCTCCCAGCACCTCCCTGGGCAGCGCATTCCAGACATTCACCACTCTCGGCGTAAAAAAACTTACGTCACACGTCTTTTCTAAACTTTTCCTCATGCACCTTAAACCTATGTCCCCTACTACTTGACTTTTCTACACTAGGAAAGAGCATCTGACTATCCACTCTGTCCATGCTACTCATAATCTTGTAACCCTCTATCAAGTCACCCCTCAACCTCCATCATTTCAGTGAGAACAAGCCAAGCTTATCCAACGTCCCCTCATAATTAATATCTTCCTGACCACCAACATCTTGATAAACCTCTCTGTATCCTCTCCAAAGCACCCAATTCTTCTGGCAGTGTGGCAACCAGAATTGTACACAATATTCCATATGAAGCTTAACCAAGTTTCTATACAGCTATTTTTATACTCAATGCCCCGAACAATGAAAGCAAACTTGCCATATGCCTTCTTGACTACATTATCCACCTGCATTGCCATTTTCAGTGATTGATGAACATGTATACCCAGATCCCTCCAGAATAATCTCAAGGATTCTACTATTTACTGTATAATTCCTACACGCATTGGACCTTCCAGAATGCATCACCTCACACCTGTCCAGATTATACTCCATCTGCCATTTGCACCCAGACTACATCTTGCTGCATCCTTTGACAATCCTCTTCACTACCAATTTTTGTCAGCTGTGAACTTACTAATTAAACCAGCTACATTTTCCTCCACATCATTTATATAAATGTTGTTCATATAAATTAACAACAAAGGTCCCAGAACTGATCACAGAGCTGCTAATCATAGCCTTCTACTCAGAAAAGTATCCCTCTATTGCTATCCTCTATCTTCCTGCCCAAGAACTGCCCCAACCAGTTCTATATCCATCTTACCAGCTCTTCTCTGAACTGTCTGACTTCATTTTTCGTACCAGTCTGCCATGAGATGGTACGTTGTCAAGGACTTTACTGAAATCCATGATATGACATTCACTGCCTTTCCCTCATCTATCATCTTTGTCACTTCCTTGAAAAAATCAAGTTAGTGAGGGACGACCTCTCTTCACAAAACCATGCTATCACTAATATGTCCAGTTGTCTCTAAATGTGAGTAAATCCTGTCTCTAAAAATCTTTTTCAATAATTTCCCTACCACTGACATAAAGCTCACTGACCTTTAATTTCCTGGATTATCCTTGTTGCTCTTCTTAAAAAATGGAACAACATAACAACATTGGCTATTCTCCAATCCTCTGGAATTTCACCTGTAGCCAGTGACGATACAAAGATTTCTGTCAAGGCCCCAGCAATTTCCTCCTTTGTCTCCCTCAGTATTCTGGGGTAGATCCCGTCACACCCTGGAGACTTATCTATTTTAATGCTTTAAGACGCCCAACACCTCCTCCGTTTTGATCGTGACATGACCCAGAATATTTACACACCCTATCCTCGGCTCCTCATCCACTAAGTCCTTCTGTTTCATGATTATTGAATCAAAGTATTAATTTAGTATCTCACCCATTTCCTCAGGTTCCATGCATTGATTCCCTTCACTATCCTTGAGTGGATCAACCTTTTCCCTGGCTACATTCTTACTCTTTAGATATGCATAAAATGTTTAGGATTTTCCCTAATCCTGTTTGTCAAGGACTTTTCAAAGTAAAAGTGTATTTATTAGTCACATTAGGCATAAATTCACCCTACAACAAAGTTACTGTGAAATTCATGACGCCTTTTAGCCTTCTAACTGATTCTTTAAATTCTTTCTTATTTTCTTTATATTCTTCAAGGGCTTCGTCTATCCTAAGCCTTTTAGACCGCACAAATGCCTCCTTTTCCTTTTTGAAAAGGTTCATATTATCCCTCGTTATCCAGGGTTCCTGATACGTGCCACAATTATCCTTCATCCTCACAGGTACATGTCAGTCCTGAATTCCGATCATCTGACATCTGAAAGACACCCACATGTTGGATATTGATTTATCCTCAAACAGCCTCCCCCAATCTACACTCTCCAGATTCTGCCTAATGTTGTTGAGGTAAGTCTTTCCCCAATTTAACACCTTTGCCCAAGGACCACTCTTGTCCTTATCCACAAGCATCTTAAAACTTACGGAATTATGATCACTGTTCCTGAAATGCTCTCCTACTGAAACTTTGATTGCCTGGCCAAGCTCATTCCCCAATACCAGGTCTAATATGGTTCCTTCCCTATTGGGCTATTTACATACTGTTTCAAAAAGCTCTCCTGGATGTTCCTTACAAATTCAGCCCCATCCAAGCCCCTAGCAATGAGTCCCAATGAATACTGAGAAAGTTAAAATCATCTATCACAACAACCCTGTTGTTTTTGCATCTTTGGATGTTTTTGCATCCAAAACCTGTCTGCATATCTGCTCCTTTATCGCCTGCTGGCTATTGGGAGGCCTATAATAAACCCCCAACATTGTGACCACACCCTTCTTATTCCTGAGCTCTACCCATATTGTCTCTCTGCCTGAACCCTCCACGGTGTGATATAAATGATATAATTTTTAAGGGAATACAGGAACTGAGACACCTAGAGGTATACGTACTCAAACCTTTTGAGAGTGGAAGGACATGTTGAGAAAACTTCAATGGAAACATATGGGTTCCTTAGCTTGAAAAACAAAACAAAGAGCACAAAATAAAGTAATGCTCTATATGACTAATTAGATGCCAGCTGGAATATTACATTCAATTCTAGTCAGCACACTTCAGGAGGTAGTGTTAGAATGTAGCCAGTGATAACATTGGATCTGTTGTAATGTGACCAATAGTAACAAACTGTAAGGATCAGCTAGCCCAGTAAACCAGACAGAATGGTGTGATGATCAGCTGACTGATTATAAATTAGAACATGTTGGGAATTGTGGGAAACTTGAAATGGCCTGGAGTGAGGCCTCAAGTTTGGAGTAATGAAGTTTTTTAGTTAAACCTTTTCTTTGATTTATAAGTTGGAGTAGGTTTTTATGTTTTTATTGTCTACATAGGAAGAGTTCCTTCTGGATGAAAGGTAGTCAATGCCTTAGACAGGGAGCAGCAAAAATATTCTAGAATGCTACCAGTGATATGAGACTTCAGTTCTGATTGGTGAAAGGGTTGAGGATCAGTGGATTAAGGTGACTGGCAAATGAACAAAAGACAAAATGAGGAAAAAAAATATTTAATCAGCAAATGCTTAGCAATGCACTGCCTGAAAGTGGAAGCATATTCAGTTGTGTCTTTGAGAAGGGAATGGGATAGTCATCTGAATAGAAAATAAATGCAGGGGTTAAGGAGGAAAGATATGGAAATGAGATAACATGAATGGCTTTTTCAGAAAGCCACATAATGGGACAAATAGTTTCTGTGTTTGAATTTTTCTTTGATTCTGCGCAGAGATACAAGAACAAAATGCATTGTTCTTCTTAAAGCTGAGAAGCTTCAGCAGAGTTTGAAAGAGGGTTTAAAATTGTGAACGCTTTTCATAGAATGCATTGCAACAACTTGTATCTTACATAATGCCTTTAATATAATGAAATGTGTCAAAGCACATCACAGGGGTATGCTGCAGCAAAATATGACACCAAGACATAGAAGGAAATAATAAGGCAGATGATCAAAAGCTTGATCAAAGAAGTAGGTTTTTAAGGATAAGGACAGAATTCCAGTGCCTACGGCCTAGACAACTGAAGGCACACTTCCACTGTTACAGCAACTAAAATTGGGATCCTTACAAGGTTAGAATTAGAGGAGTGCAGATTATCTTGGAGAGTTATGGGGCTGAAGAGGATTGCAAAACTTGGCAAAATCACGTGGGTATTTAAAAACATAATGAGGCTTTGTGTACCGAGGAGCTAACATAGGTCAGTGAGTACAGTGGTAATGGATGAAAGGGATTCAGTGTAAACACTGGCAGCAGAGGTTTGAATGACCACAAGTTTATGGATGGTAGAATATAGGAAGCCAGTCAGGGTGTAGGCAAAAAAATAATGAATAAGGACAAAATGTTGCAACTGACACAACAGTCAGTAAGAGAGTACATATATTTAAGATTATTGGCAAGAAAAAGAGGCATCGTGAGAGCTTTTCTTTTTACACAGCACAAGGAATAGATAGGCGCTTCTGTAGTCCAAGGCGGGACTCCAGGATGGTAGTTTGCTCCCTGGAGCAGGGGTGCAAGATGTGTCTGACAGGGTAGAGGGCATTTTGAAGAGTGAGGGGACCCAGGCGGATGTGATTATTCACGTACAAAGAACAAAGAACAAAACAGCACGGGAAACAGGCCCTCCAGCCCAACGAGCCCGCACCACCACCCCGATGTCCCCACCTCTACCCGCGATCCCTGTCCACGTTTATAGATCTATGGATTAAAAACCAAATTTGAGACAATTTAGGGAGAATTTGTTTTGCCAATTAGCCTAAGAGAACATCTTTGGGATGTGGGAGGAAACCGGAGCTCCCGGAGAAAACCCACGCAAGCACGGGGAGAATGCGCAAACTCCCACAGACACAGGCCCAAATCCCTGTATCTGCACAGCACAGCGATAGTCACTGAGCTGTCGTGTTGCCCATCAGATGGTCCAGGTCAAGCATACACTAACAACGTGAAGCACTAGGATACTCTCGAAAAGATCCAAGAGCAGCCCTCTCATGACCTATCGCGTGTATGCCCCTCGTTAGACAACAAGGTGGACCAAAGCACCTGTAGGATAATAACAAGTACATCAATATCATCATCTATTTACACACTTCCCAGGGACTCCCAAGGCTCATGATCCCTATTTTAAATCAGTTTTCTATACCCTTCCATTCCCATTCTGTTCATGTGCCCATCTAAGTATTTCTTAAATAACTCCAGAGTACCTGCCTCCACCGCTTTACTTGGCAGCGCATTCCATACCCCCACCACCCTCTGTGTGAAAAAACTCCCTCTAGCATCCAAATTATACCTTACACCCCTCACCCTAAGCCCGTGACCCCTCGTGCTATTTGAATCCATCTTAGGAAAAAGCTTAACCCTGTTTACTCTATCTATCCCCTTGAAAATCGTGTACACGTAGGAGAGAAGGATGTAGGAAGAAAGTGCAGGGAGGATATACAAAGGCAGTTCAGGGAGTGGGGGATAGGCTGAAGAGCAGGGCCTCGAGGGTAGCGATCTCAGGGCTGTTTCCAGGGCTGGCTAATAGCAGAGCCAGGAGAAATGAGATCCTACAGCTGAATGCATGGCTGAAGGGCTGGTGTAGGGCAGAGAGTTACATATTTGTGGATAACTGAAAGAAAGAACGGCACCTGTAGAGAAGGGACGGGGAACACTTGAATGGGAAGGGTGTGAATATCTTAGCTGGGAGGTTAGCTGGAGTGTTTCGGCAGGATTTAAACTAATATGGAGGGGGGGAGGGGCTGAGACCGATAGCTCGGTAGAGAGCGAGATGGGAGATAGAGTAAGCTTGGATGAGAAGAAATACACCAGGGAGAAGGAGGTTCCGAGTGGGCTTGGAGGTCTGGAGTGTGTCTGTTTCAATGCGAGGAGCGTAACGGGAAAAACGGATGAACTTAGGGCCTTAATGTTTGTGAGGAACTTGGATGTGGTTGCGGTGATGGAGACGTGGTTAAAGGAAGGGGAGCAGTGGCAACTGAACATTCCTGGGTATAAGTGTTTCAGGCGTGACAGAGGAGTGTCCAGAAGAGGTGGAGGAGTGGCGTTGTTAGTTAAGGAGAGCATCACGGCAGTGCAGAGGGAGGACAATACAGAGGAGTTAGGAGCGGAGTCGTTGTGGGTGGAGTTAAGGAATAGAAAGGGGGCGATTACTATGCCACCCAACAGCCCGCGGGTAGTTGAAGAAGGCATATGTAAAGACATTTTGGATAGGTGCAGAAAGAACAGAGTCGTTATAGTGGGAGATTTTAATCTCCCTAGGGTGGATTGGGAAGTACCTAGAGCTGGGGGTTTAGACGGGCAGGAATTTGTAAATGTGTACTGGAAGGATCGTTAGAGCAGTATGTGGCTAGCCTGACTACAGAAAGGGCTATATTGGATTTAGTTCTGAGTAATGAGCCAGGGCAGGTGGTTGATGTTGTAGTAGGGGAACATGTGGCTAACAGTGACCACAATTCTGTCTACTTTAGGGTACAGATGGAAAAGGATGCTTGTTGCCCCAGGGGCAGGGTGCTGAATTGGAGGAAGGCTAACTACAGTCGGATTAGGCAGGAACTTATGGAAACTGATTGGGAACGGTTGTTCGAGGGTAAGTCCACGTAGGCATGTGGGACTCTTTCAAGGGAATACTGAACATGTTGCAAGAAAGATATGTGCCAGCTAAGAGGAAAGATAGGAACAGTAGGATTAGAGAGCCATGGATTACTGGGGATATTGAGGACTTGGTTAGGAAGAAAAGAGAGGCGTATGATAGGTCAAAGCAGCTGGGAACGGACCAGCCTTGGAGGAATATAGAGAGAGTAGGAGAGAGCTCAAACGAGGAGTTAGAAGGGCAAAAAGGGGGCACGAAATGATTTTGGCAGATTGGATTAAGGAAAATCCAAAGGCTTTTCACTCCTATGTTAGGAATAAAAGGGTGGTTAGAGGAAAAATCGGACCTCTTAGGGACAGGGGAAGGGAACTGTGCTTAGAGCCCGAGGGAATGTTGGAGATCCTGAATGAATACTTTGCGTCGGTATTCACGACGGAGAGGGGCTTGTTGACAGCTCCTGTCTCTGATGGAGCTGTGGACCAGTTGAGGGAAATATCCATACCGAGAGAGGAAGCGTTAGAGCTTCTAGGTAGCATTAAAAGTGATAAATCTCCGGGGCCTGATGGCATTTATCCCAGGCTGCTTAGGGAGGTGCGAAGTGAAATTGCTGGACCTCTGACACAAATCTTTGTCTCTTCTTTGGACACAGGTGAGGTCCCAGAGGACTGGAGAATAGCTAATATTGTACCGTTGTTTACAAAGGGTAGTAGGGATAACCCTGGGAATTACAGGCCGGTGAGTTTGACATCAGTGGTAGGGAAACTGTTGGAGGGGATTCTTAGAGATAGGATGTATAGGTACTTAGAGCGTTGCGATCTGATTAGGGTTACGCAGCATGGATTTGTTAAGGGAAGGTCGTGCCTAAACAAATCTAGTAGAATTTTTTGAGGAGGTGACGAAAACGGTCGACGATGGGTGAGCCGCTGATGTCATCTACATGGATTTCAGCAAGGCGTTTGACGAAGTCCCTCATGGGAGGTTAGTTGAGAAGGTCAAGGCTCATGGGATACAAGAACAGATAGCTAGATGGATAAGTAACTGGCTTGGTAATAGGAGACAGAGACTAATAGTGGAAGGGTGTTTTTCTAGCTGGAGGTCGGTCACTAGTGGCGTGCCGCAGGGCTCGGTACTGGGACCTCTTCTATTTGTAATATATATAAACGACTTGGAAGAGGGAATAAGTGGAGTGATCAGCAAGTTTGCAGATGTTACAAAGATAGCTGGACTTGCAGATAGTGAAGAGCATTGTCAGGCGATGCAGCAGGACATAGATAGGCTGGTAGCTTGGGTAGATAGATGGCAGATGGAATTCAATCCTGATAAATGTGAGGTGATGCATTTCAGGAGAAAGAATGTAAAGGGGAGATATATGATAAGGGTAGACCAATTAAGAGTATAGAAACGCAGAGGGACCTGGGGTGCAGGTGAACAAGTCTCTGAAGGTAGCAGAGCAAGTGGAGAAGGTTGTGAAGAAAGCATATAGTATGCTAGCCTTTATAGGAAGGGGTAGAGAGTACAAGAGCTGGCCTTTAATGTTGCAGTTGTATAAAACGTTGGTTAGACCTCATTTGGAATACTGCGTCCAGTTCTGCTCGCCTTACTACCGGAAGGATGTGGAAACTCTGGAGAGAGTGCAGAGGAGGTTTACCAGGATGATGCCTGGTATGGAAGGTCTGAGTTACGAGGCGAGGTTAGGCAAATTGGGACTGTTTTCCTTAGAAAGATGTAGACTTAGAGGAGATCTAATAGAGGTGTACAAGATTATGAGGGGTATAGATAGCATAAACAGGGTTAAGTTTTTTCCTAGGATGGACTCAAATAGCATGAGGGGTCACGGGCTTAGGGTAAGGGGGGTAAGATATAATTTGGATGCTAGAGGGAGTTTTTTCACACAGAGGGTGGTGGGAGTAAGGAATGCGCTGCCAAGTAAAATGTGGAGGCAGGTACTCTGGAGTTATTTAAAAAATACTTAGATGGGCAAACGAACAGAATGGGAATGGAAGGGTATAGAAAACTGATTTAAAATAGGGATCATGAGCCTTGGGAGTCCCTGGGAAGTGTGTAAATAGATGATGATATTGATGTACTTGTTTTTATCCTACAGGTGCTTTGGTCCATTTTGTTGTCTAACAAGGGGCATACACGCGATGGGTCGTGAGAGGGCTGCTCTTGGATTTTTTTTCGAGAGTATTCTAGTGCTTCACGTCGTTAGTGTATGCTTGACCTGGACCATTTGATGGGCAACACGACAGCTCAGTGACTATCGCTGTGCTGTGCAGATACATGGATTTGGGCCTGTGTCTGTGGGAGTTTGCGCATTCTCCCCGTGCTTGCGTGGGTTTTCTCCGGGCGCTCCGGTTTCCTCCCACATCCCAAAGATGTGCTCTTAGGCTAATTGGCAAAACAAATTCTCCCTAAATTGTCTCAAATTTGGTTTTTAATCCATAGATCTATAAACATAGACAGGGATCACGGGTAGAGGTGGGAACATCGGGGTGGCGGCATGGGCTTGTTGGGCCGAAGGGCCTGTTTCCCATGCTGTTTTGTTCTTTGTTCTATTCTATGGTCTGCTTTGCACTACCTGAAAGGATGATAGATAGAGAATCAATAATAACTTTCAAAACAAATTGCATAAATTCTTGATCGGAAAAGTTTGGTGGGCTATGAGGAAAGGCAGGGGATTGGAATTAATTGATTGGCTCTTTCAAAAAACGGACTTTTGGCTTGACTTAATGGACTCTTTCTTTGCTACATCAATATACAATTCTATTCTATGACTTGTTTTTGAACGATTAACCTCTAAGTGACATCAAAATGTTTCTTGCCCAAAGGAAGTATTTAAGCAACGACCATGATGAATTAGGCGTACTTAAGTTCAGCTCATTATATGTAAGTGACAATAAAGTTGGTAGAATCCTCACCAGAGTTTGAAAATTGTGGGTAATAAGGCATGCTGCATACCCACCAGAAACTTAGCACAAGATTTTGGCTACATCAAATTTCAGGTGGAATATTAAACAAAGGCACAATTTGCCCTCCCGTATGAATATAAAAATTCTTATGGAAGCATTCTGAAGATGAGCTAAGGAGATTTCTCTGTGTCCTCACTGATATTTATCCATCAACAGAATCACTAAATCAGATTATCTGGTCAGTATCTGAATGTCAAACATGAGATCTTTGGTGCATAGAAGTTGGAAATTGTAGTTTCTACATTATGGCGAGACTACAATTCAAAACTATTTCAATGGCTATCTTTGGGACATCCTGGGCAGGATTTTATGCCTTGTTTTACCTGAGACTGGAAAATCCCACCCGAGGTCAATGGACTTTCCCATTGTCCGCCCCTCAACTACTCCAATTCCCATGATGAGCGGGGCAGTCAAATTCCGGCACCTGAGTTGATGAAAGCCACTATATAAATGTAAAATTTTCTTTTTCTTTCCTGGGAGATAAGTTAAAAGGTCTATTAGCTATAAATGAATGATGACCAGAGTTCTTGAATTTTTTTAAGTGAGCTTAACTCGATCAGGCAGAAGTTAATTCATCTCAAAAAGCTATATTAGAGTTATAGAGCTTTAAGCATGGAAATAGGCCTTTTGGCTTAATTTGTCCATGCCGCCCTTTGTTTTTTTAAAACACCTAAGCTAGTCCCAATTGCCTGTATTTGGCCTATATCCTTCTATATCCATCATATCCATGTAACTATCCAAATGCTTTTTAAAAGACAAAATTGTACCTGCCTCTACTACTATCTCTGGCAGCTTGCTTCAGACACTCACCACTCTCTGTGTGAAAAAACTGCCCCTCTGGACACTTTTGTATCTCTTCCCTCTCATCTTAAACCAATGCCTTTTAGTTTTAGACTCCCCTACCTCTGGGAAAAGATATTGACTATCTACCTTATCTATGTCCTCATTATTTTATAAACCTCTATGAGATCATCCTTCACTCTTCTACACTCCAGAGAAAAGTCCCAGTCTATGCAGCCTCTCTTTAAAACTCAATCCATCAAGTCCTGACCGCATTCTAGTAAATTTTTTCTGTACCCTTTCTAGTTTAATAATATCCTTTCTATAATGTGACCAAAACTGCATACAGTATTCCAAGTATGGTCTTGCCAATGTCTTGTACAACTTCAACAAGACATCCAACTTCTGTATTCAATGTTCTGACCGATGAAACCAAGCACGCCGAATGCATTCTTCGTCATTCTGTCCAACTGTGACTCTACTTTCAAGGAGCTATGAACATATACCCCTTTGTTCTGTGACTCTCCCCAACACCCTACCATTAATTGAATAAGACCAGCTCTGGTTCAATCTATCAAAATGCATCATCTCGTATTTGTCTAAATTAAACTCCACCTGCCATTTGTCAGCCCATTGGGCCAATTGATCAGGATCCTGTTGCAATTGGAGATAACTTTCTTCACTATCCACTATGCCACCAACCTTAGTGTCATCTGCAAATTTATTAACCATGCTTCCCATATTCTCATCCAAATCATTAATAAAAATGACAAATAACATGTGTCATATTAGTATCTAGAAATGAGATGCAGAAACTAATTATCTTCATAATGAATTTCTGAAACAAACTCAAGTGTTCTATCAAAAAAAACAAGTAGGTGCAGTAACTCTTGATGGCTGGAGTATTTTCTAAAATATTTAACCAGAGGATATGCCTTCTGGAACAGAGGAGATTATGGACTTATCTGTGCAGATCAAATAACATCAAGAATTGGCTTGAGCGAATTTGTTCAAAAATAATCTTGACAAGTCTAAGGATTTAAAGCCACAATGTGACCATTGTTGTATCCAAAATGTCACCACAGAGATGGAGTGCAGTTTACACTAGCTAAGAAGTTCTTCTACATTTCTCAATTATTTGCAAGAAATTTATGGGAGTCTCAATTTACTTTTAATTTATCTCTCATGATTCATCCCTTCATTCAAAGACTTCATGTGTTTGGAATAGTCATAAATAAATATTACATTGCATACATGCTGGTTTGCAGTGAATGACTGGAAGTTTAATTACATAAATCTGAAATGTGTAACTTTTGATCTCTCTGGTCTTGCCTTGGTAGCACAAACATTCTTTGTAACTTTTTATTACATTGTAGAAATGCATTTTTTCAGAAAAATAAGGAAGTTTAAAAAATAAAAATTGCTGTTAAATGATTAATATGCAATCTAAAGCAATAATCATTCTAATATTAATGTGTCCTGCAGGGAAAATATTAGTTGCCTGCTGTGACTTTCTCCCTAAGCACCTTCACAGAAATCTTCAGCTGCCTTCAGAGCAGGTAAGCAGCAAAGGCTTTCCTTTAGGCAGGAAGTACTTTGAAGGGAATATATCCTCTTACCTTGTCTTTCTCCTAAGTCATTAGCCAGCTATTCTTTCCCATAGAGATTTATCACAGATTGCTTTCTGGATGTGACACATATTGCCTGGGATGTATGGTATTCAAATTTTAATTGTATCAAATGAGGTTTGACTGTTTGAGTTTTAGAATGTGTTTGTCAATATGAATTAATATGTTATGATGCTAACTTTAAAAATAGCCTTCATTACACAGGAACCCAAATTTTGTCCTCCCCTGCTCCAACACATCACCACCCCCAACTCGCACACACAGACAAACACACACAGACACATAAGCTGGATTTTTCAGTCAGTGGTGAAGGTTGACATTTGTAAATCCCTTTGAAAATTATAAACAATGAAGATCGCCTCTTCCATGATGTCAGTTTGAATTAACTATCTTCCCTAAGAGATCTATGGCATTTGCAAACACAATAACAAGTTGGCTATTCAACTAATCACATCAAAGAATCTTTACCAACAGCAAAGCAGGAGTTCAAAACAGAAAATATAAATTATTTTTGAATTATTATATGTAGACAAAAATAAATATTAGGGCAAACACAAGCAATTAAGGGAGAAATATAAGTAGAAAAATGTAACTGCACATTTTGTACTTGAACTTCCACCTTAGACCTGCTGAGAATAATGCAACACATCTACTCTTGATATTCCTTCTGTGCAGCGCAGTTGGGTTGAAGGGAGTGAAACCATGCCCTTTTTCCTTAAATCACAGGCTTCTGTGAACTGCTAAATTTACAGGAGAGAAGGTAAACGTACAAGGCAAGTGCATAAAAAGTTAGTGTAACCAGTGGGGTTAAGGAGATAGTCTGAGAGTAATTGACGGGGAAGGGGAGGATTGAGGATGGGGTGTCACTTGAGTTAAAATTTCCAAGGCAATCTGTGGGTTTTCAGGGAGGTCTGCCACCACCTATTGCGAGGTATGGTTCTTGAGTGAATTGAAGGCCTGGGCTACATAAGTATTACATTTAAAAAAAACTGCAACAAGCAATTGAGAGAATGAGACTCCACAATGTAAGCAGCAAGGTGTTCCTGATACTGGAAGCTCCAGATGAACCATTGTAGACATCACTCATGGAAAGCTACTGGCCCAGATGGGGTATCTGGATGAGCACTCAGATCCCATGCAGGATCAGCTGATGGGAGTATTCGCAGACATCTTCAACCTCTCTTTATAACAATCTGAGGTCCCTATCTGCTTTAAGAAGATGACCATCATCCCATTATCTCAGAAAAACAAATCCGCGTGCATCAATGACTATTATTCAGTGACTCTAGCATCCATCATCATGAAGTACTTCGAAAGACTAGTCAGGGCACAAATCAATTCCGGCCTCCTGAACTACCTGGATCCCCAACAGTTTGCCTACCACTGCAACAGATTCACAGCCAATGCCATTTCCCTGGCCCTGCACTCAACCATGGAACACCTAGATAAGAAAGACAAATATGTCAGATTCCTATTTATTGACTACAGCTCAGGATGATAGGGTGATTGAAAAGGGGAGTGGACAGAGAAGACAGGAAGCACTTACTTACTCTTGAAGATGGAAGAGGTTATTCATTTTTTTTCGGCATTAGTCCTATTATCAGTGTTCGGTGAACCACTAAAGCAAGGCTGACTGGGCCTTATCAAATCGAAAGAAAATTGAGATGTATTATTTATTAAGAATGCCAAATAAAAAGGAAATTCAGAATGTGTCATGTAAATATGCTGAGATGCTATTTCAGTAGGAAGAAAGGCAGAAGGATGTGTATCAGTCTTCACTGTGGAAGACACCAGTAACATGCCAGAACTTCAAGAGAGTCAGGAGATCTGAGGAATATGTAGTAGCCATCACTAAGGAGAAGGAGCTAGGGAAGCTGGAAGGTCTGAAGGTGGATAAATTATGATGTGGAGATGCCGGCGTTGGACTGGGGTAAACACCGTCAGAAGTCTGACAACACCAGTTTAAATCCAAACGATTTATTTGATTGCAAACCAGTGACTAGTGGTGTGTCAAGGGGAAAGTAGTGGGACCACAACTTTTCACCATATACATTAATGATCTCCAAGATGGAATTGAGGACTTGGTTGCTAAATTTGTGGATGATACAAAGATTTGTGGATGATACAAAGATTTGTGGAGGGACAGGTACAATTGGGGAAGTGCATAGGCTGCAGAATGACTTGGACAGGCTAGGAGTGTGTGCAAATAAGTGGCAGGTGGAATATAGTGTGGGAAAGTGTGAAGTTATGCACTTCGGTCGGAAGAATAAAGGCACAGACAATTTTCTAAATGGGGAAAGGTTTTGGAAATCTGAGGCACGAAAGAACTTGGGAGTCCTGGTTCAGGACTCTTAAGGTTAATATGCAAATCCATTTGGCAGTTAGGAAGGCAAATTCAATGTTAACATTCATTTCTAGAGGGCTAGAAGAGCGATTATGTACTGCTGAGGCTGCATAAGACTCTGGTCTGACCTCACTTGGAGCAGTTTTGCGCCCCATGCCTAAGGAAGGATATACTGGCCTTGGAGAAGTCCAGAGGAGATTCACAAGAATGATCTCAGGAATGAAAGCTTTGTCATATGAGTAGCCATTGAGGAGTCTGGGTCTATAGTCGATGGAATTTTGAAGGATGAGGGGGGATCTAATTGAAATTTACAGAATACGAAGCACCTCGTTAGAGTGGACGTGGGGAGGACGTTTTCACTAGCAGAAGAGATTATAACTTGAGGACACAAACATGCTCCTTTAGAACAAGATGAGGAGGAATTTCTTCAGCCAGAGGGTAGTGCATCTATGGAACTCAGTGCGAAGTCTGACAACACCAGGTTTAAATCCAACCGATTTATTTGATAGTAAACTCACTAGCTTTCGACTCTATGGTCTTCTTCAGGTGAATGAGGTGTTCTGGTCTCCAACAGCACACATAATTGCACAGACTGTTTACAGATTACTGATTAGAATGGGAATCTTTACACCTAATTCTAATGGAACAAACTTGATGAGTCGAATGGCCTTATTCTGATTATATAATTTATGATCTTATAGTTAGTTATAACTCAGAATGAAAAAACAAATCCAGATGATTCTGAATTTGACATTTCTTAAATCAGATTGGACAATGAGGAAGTAATCAGAAATTGAGATAAATTATTGAGTTACCTTTCCAAGGAAAATCAAATTGACCTGAAAGAGTTATAATCACAGAGCTAGAGGAAGAACCAAAGCACTTTGGATGATGAAGATGTACGAAGTGCTATTTTAATTAAGCAACATCCACATAGAATCAATCCACTAAAGTTGGTACAGGTTCAAAAGAAAATTGAAAGCCATGCCTAAGAATTTTATTGAAATTACAACAAGTGTAGCTCACCTATAGCGATGGTACTAAACCAAATGGTACACAACAATTATGTGTGGATTAAAGAAAAGCCAATATGGTTACAAAGTCAGATTTGTATCCTATCCTCGATCGGAAAACACCTAAAGTAAATCCTCTAACTTTTTAAATAAATCCTAACCTGGACTTACTTAAAAGGGTACTGGCAAGAGCCTTTATCAGAAAGGGTGAAGGCTTTAGTGGCACAAAATAGTCTGTAACAATTTAAAGTCACAGCATCTGGAATGAAAAATGCATCAGCGACATTCCAAAGGTTATCCAATTAGGTCATTTCTGGACTAAATTGTGCAGTGTACAATGATAACGTGTTGGTTTTCAATCAGATTTGGAAGAAGCATTTGGAATATTCAAAGAAATGGTTCATTCCACTACAGGAGGCATGATTGGTGGTAAATTGGCTAAGATTAAATTCACAAAAAGCCAGAGTCACATTGTTAGACCATACAATTGAACATGCACAGATGGTCCCACAGTATGTGAAATCAAAAATTATTAGGCATTCCCAATACTGTCAACAAGGAGGGATTCCTAGACATGAGGAATGGTTTCAACAGAAAATTGGTGCCAAATTTTGTGCTTGCTCCACTGATTCGAACGCTGAAAAAAGTAGAGAAAGTTTCAATGAACATCTGAATGTCAGAAGGCATTTGACAATCTGAAAACTGTGTTAACCACACCAGTTTTGATGACACCAAATTATGCAAAGCAATTCAAGGTAGCCATTGATGCAAGTGATACGGGCGTCGGTGCTATATGTTAAAAGAAGACAATGAGAGGAAAGAACGTCCTAATGGTTATGTTTCCTGAAAATTAAATATTCATCAAAATAAATACTCAACCAAAAAAAAGGAGACACTGAGTTTGGTATTGGTATTGCCACATTTTAACATTTATATTGCCAGCAGTTCATCAGAAACAATTGTTTACTCTGACCATGATCCACTGAAGTGACTGGAAAAGTTTAAAGATGAAAATGCAAGACTGTTGAGATGGAGCTTATTATTACAGCCATTTAATTTGAAGATTACGTATGTGGCAGGAAGAAAGAATGCAAATGCCAATGCTTTATCATGACTTTGATGTGAAAACAGAGAATGCTCAACATTGGAAAAGACTGAATTGGGCTATAATCTAAACATGCAAATTCAACAATTGTCATCAGGTACATATCTTATAGACTAATTAGCGAAAACTAGAGGCTTTAGAAAAATGAAGCCATCTTTTCATATTGTTAGCTCATTTTTTTAAGTGATGAGACTGTACTGTCGATATATTTTATGTTTCTTCAGAACGTTCAAAGGTCAGTTTTCTACAGTGAGCAGATATGTTGACCAGAAAATCAGCTCAAATGCTGGGAAAGCAAGATAATTACTCATTGTACTCATTTAGTATTTACTCAGGTAAGACTAATAGATGGTTGTTTATAAATGGAAATTTTCTGTGGGCTTTTTTATTTAAAGAAATGGAGGTTTTCTTTAGGTATAAAGGGTCATGTGGTGTTATGGAACAAGCCAGGTTTGCAGCAGAGAAACAACTTTGTGTTTTAGTTTAAATCTACAAGCTGCTCTCTCCACAAAGTCTCTCTGATAATTCTAAAACTTTTTACACTGATTTATAACACATATACACCTGGACTTGCTAACTATAGTTAAGGTGGCATTTAAACCTACAGGAAGAATGTTGCTTATTTGGAACTGAACTAGAGTAGCTTTTCTTCAAGTTTCAAAATTGTTCAACGGTTAAGAGTTAAACTGCTTCATTTTGTTAGAGTTATGCTTGAATTATGCTGTGAATAAAGCTTGTATTGGCAAAAGATACCTAATTTGTCAGTGGCATTATTCCTGGAAGAAAACATCCTTTCATCGCATTTATGCCAAAGTAGAAAATTGTTGAGGTCCAGGCTAGCTTCATAATGTACCTTGAGGTTCTGATTCTAATAGTGGATAGGTAGCTGGGGATATGGGGCAGTGGATAGACAAACAATTCCCTGCATTGCATCCAGCAGCACAGCATTAGGTTTCCGTAAGCGGTCTTCCAAGCAGCTTCTAACCATGCATTCTTTGTTCCTATTATAGATTTCTTCCTCCCATTGTTGGGAAATATTTCCCCCTGGCTCCTCACGACCCTCAGCAACACATCAAGGGAGGCATCACTGTTTGAACGTCTCAAATAGATTTGGGAACTTCATCTTCCAAACTCAGACTTTTCCAAACTGCAATTTTGGACTGGTCCTTTAAATCTGCCGTAGGTCCTCATCAAGCCTGCTGTTATAGTTTGCATGATAAACGCAAATGTAAATTGATAATGAGGTGGCTCATGAAAAGCCACTAGCAGACATGTTGAACGTATTTCCGGGTTTCCCACACACCATCAGACACTCCCAACCTGTCTCCCAATTAATAACAGGCCATTAACTAATTTACTTTAAGCAGATTAGTTCATGCCTCAGTAAGAAAGGCAAAAGGAAAATTTTAAGGTAATTGTTTTAGTTTCTGCACATTGCTTTCTTGTGGTGCATTTACAAGGTTTTAAAGATGAATTTTGGAAGTAGGGATGGAGGTGTAAAGCCAAAAGGATTTAGGAAGTTTCAGAAGACAGAGGTCAAAGAAACTGAAGAATGGATAAACATTCAAGAAAGAATAATCTATGTGGAAAGGTGGACAAGGATATGGTTGCAATTTTTGGAAGACATTGTGGATGGGGTGAACATATTCAATATTCTAGAAAAAAATATACCATAATATCTTACACATTGCAGAGAAGATTGTGAAAATTCCAATATTCTGCAATTATCAGGAGTTTGACCTCTTTCACTGATTGATCAGAATGCAGTTTACATTTCATTATGCATTCTCACATGTCATGCAAATGTCAAATATTAAGGCAGAATCACAACCAAACAAAATGATCAATTATAACATTATGACACAATACTGTTCTCTTATTCCACTCTTCATGTCAAGTGTCTAAGGCTGAAAACATGTTACAAAAAAAAACAAAATAATGTGAATGCTCGAATCTGAAACAAAATCAGAAAAATACAGTTCAAAACTCACAGATCTGGCAGCTTCTGCAGAGGGAGAAAATAGAGTTAACATTCTAGAGAAGAGTTGTGCGGACTTAATGTTAATTCTGTTTCTCTCTCCGCACAGGCTCCCAGACTAGCTGAGTTTTTCCAGCATTTTTGTTTTTGTGTTGATTTAGGTGTTGCATTTGACTCAGATAAACTTCCGACATTACCTCCTCCCAATTTTGACTGTTTATTGTTCCTGAAACTGTCTATATTTTTGTAATCTTCAGATTTAGTATTCAAATAGAATCCTGACAAGCCTCCCAGCTTTCACTCTTCATAAACTTAAAGCCATTCACAGTTCTGTTTCCCATATCTTAACTCAACCAAGTTCCATTCACAAACAATCTTTGTTCACCATTAGTGACATTATCTCTCAATTAAGTAACGCCCAATTTCAAATTTCTCATACTTGAGTCCAAATCCTCCATGGCTTTGGCTTTTACCACTGCTGTGATATCCTCTATCTGAACTATCCTCCCAAATCTTTGCCTTCCTCCAATTCAGGACTCCTTTGCAGTCCTAATTTTTATCTCTCCACCACTGCCTGAAGCTGTCTAGATCCTGGAATTCTTTCCCTAAAACTTCAGCCTCACTATCTCTTTACTAATTTAAATTTCTATTCAAAAAAGCCTCCCACTGTTTGGCCATTGATGGGCCAAATGATCTCCTTCTGCACTGCAGATTCTATGATCTGCCAAATTGTGTCCGATTTTGTTTAATGAAATGCCTGTGAAGTTGCTTGAGATATCTTACAGTTTTAAAGTCAAATTGTTATTGTTAAAACCGTTATTTTAGATTTCTGGTGTATTTCTTCATCTGTAACAAAGGTGCTTTGGGTCTCCCTGCCTCTTATCATTTAACTAACTGGGGGATCCTTCCTATATTCCTGATGTTGAATTCTCTCCACCACCCAGGTAATGGATATGAGTTTGCTGAATAAAGAGAGTAAAGTGGTATATAAATTTCATTGCGTGTTTGAAGCAAGATATGTAGGCTGTATCTTCCAAAGACGGGTGGGCAGATCCTATCAAACAGCATGTCCCAGTCACTGTTAGCAATGGGAAAGGTACAGACCATATCCAACCAACCTGTGCTTCCAAAACTCAAAGTCCAACATTATTTTTATTTATTAATTAATATAAGTCAGCTTACATTAACACATCCAGTGTTATCATACTGCTATGTCTTGCAAATATACTATAGCACCTCTTTTTCTTTTTAAATATACTTTCTCCCCTTCCAAGAAGTATAACTGTTTACAATATATGCTCATGCTTAGTCACCATTATATAGGTGTATAGAACTGAGTTTGAGTCTCTGAAGTGTAGAGAAAATCTGCTTGTTGTCTTAGATCTTCTCAGAGTAACTATTAATTATGCATCTTATTTAAATCCATTGCTGATGTCATCAGTAAGTGCTGTGACATCACCAGTTGTTGCTGTTGACACTTCTGTATATTCATATATTAGCTACTATTCCGATTCTTTTTCTGCTGTTATTTCGATGTTTAACTAGTTGTTCCCAATTTTGAATCCATACTTTATTTCAAGCTTCACTATTTTTATATATTAAAGAACATTAATTTTCACAACGCTCACTTTTAGTGGTCAAGTTACCACATCTTTTTGGCAACGAGAATAAAAAATAATTGAGTTTCAGTAGATAGCACAGTTTTTCTAAGTTTGCCACAAATGTGGTTGAGCATTCTAATCAGCAGGTTTTATGAGTTTATCGATGGAAGACATGTTAGCAGTACCAAAGCAATGTTTGGAATTATCAGTGAATTTGTGGAAGAGAACGAAGACTGGACTGAGCAAGTGGAAAGGTTCTAACAACATGGGGATAACTCTTTTGACCCACTATATTAATCAAGTAGCACAGCAGGCCAGGAAATAACAGTGTAAGGCCTATAGAGGGACCTGACACTAAAAACCATCTGATAACACGTCTTCCAGGTCTCTTTCTCGATCACCATGTAGAAACTATATTCTCTGGGCTTGGTAGTGTCTCCCTCTCCTGCTGGAAAAAGTTCCTACCAGCTGGATTAAAGCTCATCCCCATCAATGGGAACCAGGCTTGATCATGCTGATGGGAATTGAGGCTTCTCAAGAGGTCAGAGGCAAAGGAATGCCCTGTGGATAGTGCCCATCAGGCATCGATATTGCTATCTTCAGCAGGCAGTGCCAAAAGGGTAAAGCCTACAGGGCTCAATTGCTGGTAGGGGTGAGAGGGGACCTTGCATACTCTGCAATGAGATCCGTGGGAGATGGAGGAGGGTAATGGGTTGGATAGGCCAGTGATTGGTGGGTGGCCTGGAAAGACAGCAGAAGGCTGATGTTCACGGGGCTGGCAACTGGTGAGGTGTTGGGGGGGACCACACTCACCACTAACAGATCATTGCATGCACAATGGCCCATTCAGTATGTTGATTCAGGCCTCTCCAGGATCAACATCCTATCCTGCCGACACCCCCCCCCCCAACACCCTGCCTTTACCAGCATGAATCCTCCGAGGCACTCTGTGGAAATAAGCTGAGGCTGTGAGAGCTGCAGAGAACATGATAAAAAAAAAATTCTTAAAGCTACACTGACATGACATGGAGCAGCAGTATGTTCTGTAGAGGGTGTCACACAGCCTCAAGGCTTGCTGCAAGCGATGCAACCTGGATGTGCAAAGGGGGGAGGAGCTGGCAGATGATGAGAAGGAAGAATTACACATCATCGGTGAGGAGGTGGGAGGATAGTGGTCGAATCACTTAACTAGTCCAGAGTCTTATGTAGTGCTCTGAAGACAAATTGAAAAAACCTGGAATTTTTAAAATGTCTAATGATATCCATAAAACCATTATCATAATGACCCATCTGGTTTATTAATGTCTTTTAGGGAAAGAAATCTGCTGACTTACCTGGTCTGGCCTACATATGATTCCAGATCCACAGCAGCATGGTTGACTCTTAAAAATATCCTCTGAAATGGCCTAGCAATTAGGGTTGGGCAATAAATGCTGGCTTAGCAAAGCCCAATTCCACAAATTCATTTTAAAAATCTGAAAGCAGGTGTGAAATACCTTAGCATGACGAGGTTAGACACTTTGCTGACATTTACTGAAATACCTCCTCTGATATACAAACACTGGGTCCTCATGCAAAGTCCAAGATGATCAACCAACATGAAGGCCTGAAGGACATGCATCATTGTTAATGACAAGCATTATTCTATTTCATCAAATTGCTCCTATTTCATTGTTCCTCTCTACAATGTCTGAAGTAGCGGTGTGCAAATCCAGGGCATGTTGAAAGCTGTTCTGGCCTCCAGAAATCTGTGATCTCACTAAGTATCAAGGTAATGGAATGCACAGTACTGTATGTCAACTTTGTGATGACACCTTTGTCACTTCAATCGTCACAACTTCAAAGTGGGAGACTTTTAAGTTTGGATGTCTCAGTGCCTATACAAAAACATGCCATTGCTTTATCACCTTGAGGTGGTAAACTGCTTCTACTTTTTGGTGAACTCAGCAGACTGATGCCGGGGAAACACCACCATGGTTACCTGAATGTAGCACACTTAGGCTCATGGTATCAAAACCTTGCCAAGTGACAGAGAGCAGGTGGAGTTGGATGCTTCATGTGCCTATTCCATGCATGAGTATATCATTTCTTACACTACACATTCACATTTCGAGAAAACAGATAAGGAACACACCTCTGCCTCAATTATTCTGATTGAAAAATGCATGTGACAGAACCCTGGAAGTAAAAGAATAAGACTCATTCCATAAGCATACTGAACATTAAAGTGGATGTATTACTGATATGGAAAATTATTTCAAAAAAGGAACATGCTGTGCAGAAATGGAAGCACACTGCACTGAAGAGGCCCAAGATACCAACAACTTTCCAACATAAGTGGTGCAAGAAACAAGGTTTTAAAGGTGATTGATAGTAACACAGCTCATCAGAAAAAGGAGGCCTACACAAGAGGAGACCTGAAATGACTGCGTCTATTCATATTATTATATACATGCGATTTAATACTCATACCAGTACTGTGCACTTATATCTCATTAAACTTTCTAAAACCTACCTTCATGTTTTGGTATTCTCCTGATATCTACAGTGGAGATTGAGGTAGCCTCTCAACTGTTCTACCCTGCTGTCTGTGATAACCTTGGTGAGTGCCCTCTGGAGGGCTGAAACCTGGAGGACCCTGGCTGGCTTTGGGGCAGATGCACCCTCTTCTCCCTGTGGAGCTGGAGCTGTTAGGCCACAGGAAGAAGGGATTTGGACTGGCCAGCCACAGGATGTCACTAATGAATACAGCAATGGAGTGCAGCTCCTGCAGCAGTACAGCACTGATGTTCTGGTGCAATTCCAGCAATTAGTTTAGGACTCGGACCCAGCAGCTTCCTGGTCTCTAGCAGTCCTCCCGAATGCTGATGATCTTGAATATCCCTGCCACTGCCAGCTGTGGACCAGATGGTGCACAGATGGATTACCAGATTATGATCCCAAGGCTATTAGTGCCACTGAGATGTGTGTCTCTGCACTCATGTAGAGTATGGGTGAGCACTGTGAAAGGTCTTCAAAGCTGCAGTCCTCAAATTCATCATCCAAAGTGTACTGGGTCTGGAGTTGAGGACCCGGTTTGTAAATGCCCTTGGAAGGTTTCCTGAAACAGGAAAAATCACTCACAATATAATTTCTGACAGATGTTTTCATGCAGGATCCTCACTTGGATGTGTGCTGCCCAATTCACTGTCAGCGCAGGCACCATCTGCATCTTCTCTATCCATCTCCATGAAGGGTAATAACCTTGATTTCGGTAACTCCACCCCTGGTCTGCAACTTTCTTTATTATATGCGAGCTTGTCCTGCCTGAAGACGGATGAAGAGAGTTTGAGCAAGGCACATCCAAATAGAGATAGTAAGATGCCTAGCATGTGTGGGTGGTGAGGACAGGATTGGGGCAGAAACCCCAAAGGAAAAGAGGTCATATGAAGATATGAGGTTATGTGAAAGTGATGTCTCTTAAGGTGGCTGCTAGTGAGTGTGTGATGAGCTTGAGAGTGTGTATATGTTGAGAATGATGAAATGTTTGATTTACCCTGGTGGCACAAAGGAAATAGTTCATCCTCTTTCAGGACTGTGTAGATGACCTCTTCTACAGGATGTTTGTACTGACCACCACGGTGATCATCTCCCAAGCCTGACTGGTCACACTGGTGGAAGTCATGTGGCCAAACTCATGGTTGAGGACATCACAATGGGCAATGCCTACATCCAACAGGTGAGGTGTTATTGAAGTTTGGTGCAGCACGTTTTCTGCTTTTGGAAGCCATGGTCTTCACTGAACTTGTCCTACGCTATGCAGGGCTGCCATTTAAATGTGGCACCTAGAGTTAGGCAGTGCTGAAATAACGGCGGAGAAAGCCACATCAGATTCTATTTTCCACAAAATGGCATCTTCCCTGTAGTTGAATATTTAATCAGCTGTGATGTAGATGATTCAGTGCTAAAATCATTGTCCTGCCCCAAGATCTACACTGCCGACACCGCCCTCACATAGTTAACCTTGTGTCGGTGTAAAGCACCATCTCCTCAAACAGAAAGCAATAGGACTCTTCCAGTCAACCTTGCAGTGCAGAGAGAGATGCTTTCATCCTTTCGTGATGCTTGCTGCTCTGCATCTGTAGCTCCAGTAAATCTTGATGACCATACTTAAGGGCACATTATCAGCCTGATGCTCAGAAAAGTTCTGGGCTCCAGCAGCCTGCCAAGTACCTAAGCTCTGGGAGATTCCTGCCTCCATCTATTGTGGATCTTCAGGTGTGAGGTGTTTACCAGGGAGTAACCCAGGAGGCTGCTTTGTAGACACTCTCAATGGTTGAAATTATACCCAACACAAATGAAGGTGGCTGTAGTTATTGCAGGGCATTGCTCCAGGAATTATACAGCATGGTGTACTAGGCCCCATCATTTTCAACCACTCCATCAGTGACATTGTGCCATCATAAGGTCAAAAATGTGGACATTCACTGAAGCAGTCTGTGTCCACATGCAACAAGACCTGCACAACATTCAGGCTGAAGCTGATAACTGGAAAGTTACATTTACACTTGTACAAGTGCAAGGCAATGATGATCTCCAAAAAGACAGAAACTAACCAACTCTCCTCAATATTCAATGGCATTTCCTTTGCTGAATCCCCCATTATCAACATCAATGGGGTTACCATTGACCAGGAAATGAACTGGAATAGTCATATAAATACAATAGCAGGTCAGAAGTTGGGAATTTTGAGTCATGTGACTCATCTCTTGACTCATAAAGCCTGTCATTGACCAGGCATGTGGTGGAGTGCTCTTCACTTGCCTGAATAGGTATGCTTCCAACAACATTAAAGTAACTTGACACCATCCAGGAAAAGGCAGTCCACTTGACTGGCTCCTCCACCACCTTCAATATTCACTCCTCCACCATCAATGTACAACTGTAGCAGTGTGTATCATTGAGATGAATTGCATCATCTCAACAAGGCTCCATTGACAACAGCTTCCAAACATGTTACTTCTACTACCTGCATGCTCCTCTTCAAGTTACACAGCATCTTGACTTGGAATTATCTCACCATTCCTTCATTTTTTTCCAGATCAAATCCTGGTACTTCCTTTTCAGCAACACTGTGGATGTATCTACATCTGAGAGCCTGCAAAAGTTCAACAAGATATCTGGCCACCATCTTTTCAAGAGCACTGAAAAATGGGCAACAAACACTGGCCTTGCCAACAATGGCCAGATCACACAAAAGAAAGAAAGTTTGATAATGTGCTACACAAAAGGTTAATCAGCAAGGTAAGGGCTAATGGAGTTGTTGGTAATATATTAGCATAGGTAGAGAATTGGTTAACAGATAGGCAGCAAAGGTATAAATAGAGCATTTTCAAGTTGGCAGGCAATGACTAACGAAGGGCTGCAAGGATCACTGTAGGTTTTAGCTATTTACAATCTACATTCTTGACTTTGATAAAGGCACAGAAAATATCTAAGTTTGCTGATGATACAATGCTAAGTGCAGATGTAAGTTGTAAGGAAAGCACAGAGAGATTGCAAAGAAATATACACAAGTTAAGTAAGTGGGCAACAAGATGGCAAATGAAGGATAACGTGGGGAAGCTTGAGATTATTTACTTTGGTCATAAGCAAGATTTATGATTAGCAAATTCAACACTACACATCACTTCCACACCTACTGAAGGCATGGAAAGGAGTCCAGTCCAGCAACAAATGTCATACTGCACCCAGATTACACTTCCAATAGCTAAGAAAACTACTGAAGCCATAAATAGAAAAAGGAATGAGGGAATAGAAAGAAGAATGAGTGACAAGGATGCCCTGCATGAACATGTATCTGGAGTCAGCATTGCAGACGTCAGCTTTCTCGAAAGTCAACCCACGGAAAGCAACTGACTCGGACAGGGTGCCCCGATGAGCACTCAGATCCTGCGTGGATCAGCTGGCAGAAGTATTTAGAGACATCTTCACCCTCTCTCTACAATAATCTGAGATCCCTATCCGCTTTAAGAAAACAACCATCATTCCAGTACCTAAGAAAAACTAAGCAGCATGCCTTAAAGACTATTGTCAGGTGGCTCTGATATTAGGAAGTGCTTTGAAAGGCTAGTCATAGTATAAATCAATTCCAACCTCCCTGACTACCTGGGTCCACCACAGTTTGCCTAACACTGCAACAGGTCCACAGCAGACATTTTTCTCTGGCCCTGCATTCAACCCTGGAACACTTAGATAAGAAAGACACCTATGTAATACTCCTATTTATTGACTACAGCTCAGTCTTCAATACCATTATTCCCACAAATCTAATCTCCAAGCTCCATTGCTTGGACCTCGGTTCCTCTCTCTGCGACTGGATCCTGAATTTTCTACTCACAAATCACAATCAATAAAGATAGGCAACAATCTCCTCCATAATTATCCTCAAAACCGATGCTTCACAAGACTTTGTCCTCAGCCCCCTACTATACTCCTTATACACCTATGACTGTGTGGCCAAATTTCTCTCCAATTTGATATTCAAGTTTGCTGACGACACCACCGTAGTGGCCCGGATCTCAAACAATGATGAGACAGAGTACAGAAGTGAGATAGAGAATTTCGTGAACTGATGTGGCAACAATAATCTCTCCCTCAATATCAACAAAATGAAGGAGACTGTCATCAGCTTTAAGAAGTGTAAAGGAGAACAAAACCCCTGTCCACATCAACGGGGACGAAGTAGAAAGGGTCAAACGCTTCAAGTTTTTAGATGTCCACATCACCTGTCCTGGTTCCCCCCATGCCAACATCACAGTTAAGAAAGCCCACCAATGCCTCTACTTCCTCAGAAGACTAAGAAAATCTGACATATCAGTTACAACTCTCACCAGCTTTTACAGATGCATCACAGAAAGCATTCGTTCTAGTTGTATCACAGCTTGGTATGGCTCTTGCTTTGCCCAAGACTGCAAGAAACTACAAAAGGTCCTCAATTTAGCCCAATCCATCACGCAACCCAGTCTCCCCATCCACTGACTCTGTCTACACTTCCCGCTGCTTCAGCAAAGCAGCCAGCATAATTAGGGACCCCACACATTCTCTCTTCTACCTTCTTCAATTGGGAAAAGTCTGAGGTCACGTACCAACTGACTCAAAACCAGCTTCTTCCCTGATGCTGTCAGACTTTTGACTGGACCTACCTTGCAGTAAGCTGATCCTTCTTTGTACCGTAGCTGTGAGTGTAACACTACATTCTGCATTCTCACATTTCTTTTCCTATGAATGGTATGCTTTGTCTGTATAGTGTGCATGAAACAACACTTTTTACTGTATGCTAATACATGTGGCAATAAATCAAATTAAATAACAAATCAAAGATAAATTAAAATGATAGAAAGCTGAATTTTACCTTGATAAAGTTGCCAAATCGTTACCAGATCTAAAATTTTGACAGTTGGTCAGAGTATAAACATTCAACACACTCAACAAAAGTCAGCCCACTTGACAACTTACACAGAGAAATTGTCATCCTGATTGTATGCAGTGAAAATTAATAAGACATATTGTGAAGACCACAGACATCTATGTGCAACTGGAGAAACTGCTGCTTCACAGCAGACACCTGAGGCAGGTCTGATTTTGTCAACTGAAAAGGAAATGAATGACCATCAGTCCTTAGAGGTCAACCATTCCTCAATAAATTCAGGGATCAACAGCAACAATTACCACAGCAACATTCCTCAATGAAGCAACAATGTCCGAGGAACCAATAGACAATAGGTGAATAACCATCCAAAAATTGTGTTCCATAAAAAGAATGGGACTGGCTGGGAGCCAATGCCAACATGAGGGGCCAAATTACCTCCTTCGGTTCTGTAAAACCATAATTTAGAAAAACATCCAAAAAATAAATCAGTCTCATCCCAGGGCCAACGTTGCGTGTTATTTTAATTATATATAATTCACCCAGAGATCTCTTAATGAGGTGTTACTTAAAAGAGATCTGCCCAATTTTTCCAGAACACCATCACATTTCCCTGGGACAAGGTGAACTTTATAGGATCGACTCACATATGAATCATGGAGCCAGGACACAGTTATCCCATAATTCGGCCGTTTGAATTTTATGCATGTGTCATACCTTTTCCCTATTTGTGTTCCCACACAAATTTGGCAACACATGAACCCCTTTACTCTCACAGCTCTGGCAACACCCTTCCACAGTATTAATCCACATAACTGGCTGTTTCCCTGAAGATTTCTCAACAAAAATTGGTCATCCTGCCCTGAGAAAAGTTTAATTTCAATATGCAGCAACCCAGCTTTTTTTGAGTGCCAAACAAATGCTTTGAATTTTTAAATATTACACCCAACTCCATTTTTCTGAGCAAAGCATGGTGTTGTTACAATTGCTGTTTTCTGACTTTGTACAGCACTGTAAGATAGCCATGACATTGAGCATGATGAGAAACTTGCTGACCTGCAACAAAAACTGAATGTCCTGCACTAACAGGAGAGAGAGGCTGACCAAACTGCAGGAATTAGCAGTCAACAGAACTTCAACTTTTCCTGTCAGTGATTCGAAATGACAAAAAAGGTGAATCAGACCAGGCCCAAGACTCTGATGAACAGCATGGTGGCTCATACAATTCTAATGTAGCCACAGCTACAGTTTGATAGGGAAAAACATGTACAGTGTGATTTTCAAATAAAAAACTAAGTGCCCAACGAGCGAGAATATAGGAGTTTTAGCTATTTATTGTATTGGGTGAGATTAGTTGAATGAACTTTCTGCACACTCTGCATCACCAGAAATCCCCACACCCCATACAAGATCCTCCCATTCCCTTCCCTTCTACCCCTGCCCACCACCCCCCACCTCCACCAGGTCTGACCCCTTTCCTCTCACGCCTGGCTCCCTTAGTATTCATGATGTAGAGATGCTGGCGTTGGACTGGGGTAAACTCAATAAGAATCTGGCAACACCAATTTTAAATCCAATCGATTTATTTGATAGTAAATCTGCGAGCTTTCGACTTTTTCGTCTTCGTCAAGCTTAGAACTGCCTGTTGACCACTGAGCAGTGGCAGTGTGCCAGGCTGCCACTGCCCAAGGGGTCCCACTCTGTCCCCAATCTTCTTTGGGCCTCAATGACCTTTGGTCCCACCAGCAAGGCCATCATGCCTGGTCCCCGTTCATGGGGACCATACATGATTCCTGCTGATGTGGGCTTCCATCAGTAAAGTCAGAAACATTAGCAAACAATATCGCAGAGCAGCTTTTGAATAGTGTAATCAGCCTTGTGCTGTTCACCAGCATGAGGCTAATTACATTTTTAAAAATATGGCCCTGGAAGATCACAACCAGCCTGACACTGGTTATGGTCCCTGCTTTTGGTCTCCCATTGACATTTTCCACCCTGTGCGCTACTAGAGCAATGCAGTGGGCCGGGAAAATTGCATCCATGAATTTCAAAATTCAATATAGAACTAGAAGACCTTTGGAGAGACATTGCACTATGGCATTACTCAACATTGTTCTCAAGCGTGGATTTGATTTATTACCAATTATTGTAAGACAACTGGTATAATTTAGGAACCATCATTGTTTAAATAGCTAGAAAAATACAGTGCCACACCATCAGCGAATATTTAAACTGGTGTACAGCAAACTGGAATACTTAAATGCTGTGCCTCAGAGGTGTGATATGGGTTTCTCAAGCATTTCAATGATCTCCCAATCTATCATATTTTTGAGGCCAGTGGTGATAAACAGAAGCTAAGCACATTCTTCGAGAATAAGTATGGGAGACAATATCAATTGATTTGTCTTCAGCACCAGTTGGGCTACAAATTTCAGTTTAAAGTTTATTTATTAGTGTCACAAGTAGGCTTACATTAACACGGCAATGAAGTTACTGTGAAAATCCCTTAGTCGCCACACTCCAACATTTTTTGGAGGAAACCGGGGCACCCGGAGGAAACCCATGCAGACACAGGGAGAAGGTGTAAACTCCACACAATTATTGTAAGACAACTGGTATAATTTAGGAACTATCATTGTTTGAATAGCTAGAAGAATACAGTGCCACACCATCAGTGGAATATTTAAACTGTCATGACGATGACCCAAGCCGGGAATTGAACCCAAGTCCCTGGTGCCGAGAGGCAATGGTGTTAACCACTGTGCCACGATGCTGCCCTTGGGAATGGAGACAAAATATTGAACTACAGCTTTTTAAAAAGTAATGTGTATAGAAACATAGAAATAGGAGCTGGAGGAGAGCATTTGGCTCACTGAACCTGCACCGCCATTCACCATCACCTCAGCCTAATCCGCTTTTCCTCCCATAAGCTTTGATGTCATTTAGCCCAAGTGCTATATCTAACCACCTCTTGAATACATTTTGTTTTGGCATCAACTAATTCCTGTGACAATGAATTCTACAGGCTCACCACTCCCTAGATGAAGAAATGTCTCCTCACCTCCGCCCTAAATGGTCTACCCTGAATCCTCAGATTATGACTCCTGGTTCTGGACATATCCACCATTGGGAACATCGTTCCTGCATCTACCATGTCTAGTCCTGTTAGAATTTTATAAGTATCAATGAGATTCCCCCCTCATTTGTCTGAACTCCAGCTAAAACAATCCTAACCTAGTCAATCTCTATTGGTACATCAGTCCTGCCATCTCCAGAATCAGCCTGGTAAACCTTCACTGCACTCCTTCAAGAGCAACAACATCCTTCCTCAGAAAAGGAGGCCAAAACTGCACACAGGATTCACCAAGGCCCTTTATAATTGCAATAACACATTGCTGTTCCTGTACTTAATCTCTCCCAATGAGGGCCAACATAGCATTCGATAACTGACCCGAAAATTTTCCCCACTATCAATGTTAGGTTTACTGATCTATAAATCGCTGTTTTCTCTCTAACTCCTTTTTTGAATATTGGAATGACATTAGTTATCCTCCAATTTGCAGGGACTGTTCCAGAGTCTATAGAATCCTGGAAGATGACCACCAATGCATCCATTATTTCTCAAGCCACTTCCTCAAGTACTCTGGGATGTAGGTTATTAGGCCGTGGGGATTTATCTGCTTTAAATCCCATCAATTTTCCGATTTCTCTACTAATAATGATCTCCCTCAGTTCTTCCCTCTCACCAACTCGTACATTCTTCAACATTTGATATCAGATTTGTGTCCTATTTTGTGAAGGTAGAACCAAAGTATGTATTCAGTTGCTCAGCCATTTCTTTGTCCTCTATTATACATTCACCCATTTCTGTCTGCGGGTGACATACATTTGTTTGCACCAATTTCTTTCTCTTAGCATTAGTCTTTATGTTCTCTGCAAGCTTACTTTAGTACTGTATTTTCCATTTCTTAATCAATCCCTTGGTCCTCCTTTGCTGAATTCTAAACTGCTCCCAATCCTCAGACCAATTATTTTTTTGACCAATTTGTATGCTTCTTCCTTGGATCAGATACTGTTTCTACTTTCCTTTGTAAGCCATGGATTGGCTCTCTTACTCATTTTGCTTCTGTGCCAGACAGGAATAAACAGTTGCTGCAGTCTCCCCATGCATTCCTTGAATGTTTGCCATTGCCTATCCACTTCCACTCCTTAAGTAACTCTCCCCAAAATGTTTTGCATTTGGTTTTACTGAAGAGGTCTGATATCAATGAAGCAAATAGAAAAGGAGACTGTGTTTCCATTTGACACCATTTTAAATCCAGAGTAGGTCAGGAACCAGCAGATGCTTTTGCTGCTTTCAGAAAATGAGATGTTTGCATTGCCATCAAAAGAAAATAAACGAATTGCTCCCTTCTCACTTCTCTGCAAAATTAAATAGAGCTTGTTAGGACAACTTGTATAGAATGGGACAGGGTGCTCAATAAAGTCACAAGTGGACTGATCATGGGTCCCTTCAATTTTCCTGGATGCGGGATGGAATTTTCAGTAGAGGCAACAGGTTGGAAGGCAGGTGTACTGGTAAATTTGTGCCACTGCAGGGCATGCAGAATGCCCAATCGTCTCTACACAATTTTTTTAGAACTGATTTCTTGGGAAGACTTCATGTGCTTAGTTGAGTCAAACAGACACGCTAGAAGGGAATTTTCCACCTCCATTTTCAACAAGCAGGAACAGCAGAGGGTGTGGAGAGTCAAGAGGAGCACCAAAACAGCTTTTATGCTGGTAGGATTTCCTCACTTGATGATCCCCTCCCTCACCAGTGATGTAATGGTGTTCCCTGTCATGCAATAACATTTAAATCGAATTACTTGCCCTCCCCCAAAAAATCTAAACGCGAGTCCTGAAGGTTTCAAATGATGGGGCTCTGACTACTCCTTTGGCATCTTGTTCCATTGTGGGATTGTCCTTGGAATGAAAGGCATTGATACACTGTGTTGGAAAGTCCGGCATCCTCTTTAAAAATACTCCCAAGATGAGTTGTCCTTCATGTCACTTCAGCTTTTTCTGTTTCTAATCATGTCTCTGCTGTTCCCACATACCATAAAGCCTTCTATGACTCGTGTCTCCAATTCACCAACAACTTATACTTACATAGCATTTTTAATACAGGAAAACACCCAAAAACATTTCTTTGAATTGCTGCTTTAAAGATTCGGAGCCAAGTTAGAAAACAATTAGAGATGAGCAACAATTACTGATCTTGCCAGCTGCACTTACACTTATGAAAAAATAAGACAGGGGTCATCAAAAGCTTGTAAAATAGTTAGGTAAAGAGGTTTGACAAAGAACAAAGAAAATTATAGCATATGAACAAATCCTTAGGCCCTCCATGCCTGCTCCGACCATGCTGCCCGTCTGAATTAAAGTCCTCCCACTCTTCCGGTCACCATATCCCTCCATTCCCATCTTATTCATATATTTGTCAAGAAGCCCCTTAAAAATACCTATCGTATCTGTTTTCACTATCTTCCCCAACAGCAAATTTCAGGCACCCACCATCCTCTGTGTAAAATTTTTGCCTCACACGTCTCCTTTAAACCTTGCACCTCGCACCTTAAATCTAAGCCCCCTAGTAATTGACGCATCCACTCTGGGAAAAAGTTTCTCACTATCCACTCCTTCCATACCCTCATAATCTTGTAGACTTCTATCAGGTCGCCACTCAACCTCTATCGTTCCAGTGAGAACAAACCAAGTTTCTCCAACCTTCCCTCATAGCTAATACCCTCCATGTCAGACAACATTTTAGTAAATTCTTTTCTGTACCCTCTCCAAAGTCTCCACATCCTTCTGGTAGGCAACCAGAACTGAACACTATATTTCAAGTGTGGCCTAACTAAGGTTCTATAAAACTGCCATATGCCAATTTTTAAACTCAATGCCCCAGCTGATGAAGGCAAGCATGCCGTATGCCTTCTTGACTAGCTTCTCAACCTGCATTGCCATTTTCAGTGACCTGTGTACTGTACACACAGATCCTCTGCCTATCAATACTCTTAAGGGTTCTGTCATTTATTGTGTATTTCCTATCTATATTAGACCTTACAAAATGCATTATCTCACATTTGTCCAGATTAAACTCCATCTGCCATTCCTCCAACTAATCGATATCCTTTTGTATCCTTTGATGGTCTTCATCGCTATCTGCAAATCCACCAACCTTTGTGTCGTCCGCAAACTTACAAATCAAACCAGTTACGTTTTCCTCCAAATCATTTGTATATATTACAAACAGCAAAGATCCCAGCACTGATCCTTGAGGAACACCATCTGTCACAGCCCTCCATTCAGAAACGCACCCTCCCACTCCTACCTTCTGTCTTCTATGATAGAGCCAATTCTGTATCCACCTTGCCAGCTCACCTCTGATCCCATGCAACTTCACCTTCTGCACCAGTCTGCCATGAGGGATCTTGTCAAAAACTTTACTGAAATCCATGTAGGTAACATCCATTGCCTACCCATATCAAAATCTTTCATCACTTCCTCAAAAAACTCAATCAAGTTGGTGAGACATGAGCTCCTTTTCACAAAACAATGTTGCCTCTCGCTAATATGTCCACTTATTTCCAAGTGGGAGTAAATCCTGTCTTGCAGAATCCTCTTCAATAATTTCTCTACAACTGGAATAAGGCTCACCTCAAAGAAGGAAATTGAGATTGAGGAGCCTTAATGGCTGAAGTTAAGTCCACCAGTATTGAGGTGGAGGGGAGGGAAATAACATGAGACTAAAGTCAGAGGAAGAACAATTCTGACGAGAAGGGAGACGCTATGTTATTGCACACAAGTACATGGAGGGAAGAGGCAGAATTAAATAGGTGCATGATCATTTTAAAATTGGAGGTATTAGAGAACCAGGAAGCAATATAGGTTAATGAGGAAAAGAATGATGGGCGTATAGGATTTTGAGGCTGGATAGGATGCAGTCGGTAAAATGTGGATGAGCTGAAGTTTACACAACATAAAAAATGAAAGGCTAGCCAAGAGAAGATGGGGATTGTCAAAGACAAGGATGATGCCTTAAGAGCAAAAGGCTAAAGCAGGGGCAGAGAGTTCAAACAAAGGTGCAACTAAGGGAATTGGCAACATTTCTGGTAGACAGGATCAGTAAGCCAGTTCAAGATTAGATAGGATGCAAAAATTGCAAACAACCTGGTGCAACCTGAGACAGTTCCCATGGAGTGAAATGCAATCAGTGGCCAAAGATGTTGTCTTTTGCCTTCCCAATGTTTCGTAATGCAAAAAATTACAGAAAGCATATACAACTTATAGAAAACTAGATGTTAAACAAACTGACAACACTGACACATAGAGGGGTTTAGACATGTAAACCTTGATGCGGTAGTAAGATTCCAGCTCATATCTTTAGATGATGTAAAAGTAATATATGAATAACATGAGGCTACTTAGCCTCTTATGCTTATTTCATCAAATCACATCAATTGTGATTGATCTATATCTCAACTCTATTTACCCACATTTGTACCATATCCCTTGATACCATAGAACATAGAACACTATAGCACAAACAGGCCTTTCGGCCCACAAGTTGTGCCGAACACATCAAAACCTACCCAGCCATAGACCTATCTATAACCCCCAATCCCATATACTCATCCAGAAACCATGAGTGAGGCTAGTTCGTTGTCTGGAAAGAGTAGGTGGTGAGTGAGGCCAGACTATTCTCAGGGATGGGGGTTGGAGGTTGGAGAGTCAGATGAATGTTTGCTGGGGTGTGGGGACAAGGGATCCACAGCCATGCTGTGGGCAATCGGTGGGGGAGGAGGAAGAGCAGTGGTGGTGATGGCTCTGGTAGTGGGATAGAGTGGATAAGGGGGATAGTGATGTGTATGGGTAGTGAGGGGAGTTGATAAGGAGGACAGTGACGTCTGTGGGACCATCGCTCCCATTTTTCGCTCCTGAGATGCTTTTTCCACTTTCTGCAGCCCAGAGCAATCTGACACAGATGCTCTTTTTCAAATTTTTTTCCAACTGCACATGCACAGTTCAGAGTTCCGATCATTTCAGCCATGCTAACCCCGCCCACTGCACAAATGGGAATGGGGATGTTTTTTTCAGGCTGCGAGCGTATGGGGGCGCCTGAATGCAGATTTCTAAGTCAGATCTGCATTATGTTCAGATTCAACACTTAGAATGAAAATGGCAAAATCAGGCAATGTGCTTATGAAGAAACTCTCAACTCAGGCCAGTCCTGTCAGAACTCACTTCACACATAGCAATTGTCACTGACCCAGGACCTCTCTCCCTTCAAACCCTACATGAGTGCTACATGTAGGCACACCTCATAGAACTCTCTTCATTCACAGTTCCACACAAGATGAAGGAGGGAGTTGGAAAGGTGAGTGCGTACAAGGATCAGGCATTCCAGTAGCAGCTGAAAGTAGTGCTGCTAAGTAACCATATCACAGAAACAGCCTCATCGCGGAGACTCAAGGGCCCTCTGCCCCTCCATGATAGCTGCTTCCTCATGTTGCATCCTTATCCTAACAGATGACATGAACACTCCCGGAAACTTGCTGGGTCTCAGAAAAGATCTGGAATAAAACTCATATTTGAACAAGTTACATTGTCACTCAATGCAGCATAGCTTCCCCCAGACTTTCACACCATCCAAAAGTATTCCATAGCTGCTATGAACAGAGGGACAATGGGGACATAAGGCCATGATGCAAGTAGAGGAGACAAGGAGCAAAGGCCTCACCATGCATGCTGGATGGTGTGGACAGTGGCTGCTGTAATGCATGGTTGCAGGGGTGGAATGTTGAGGATGGGTCATGCTCCTGCCGCTGCACTATATAGGGATGAAGGAGAATGTTAGAATGAAAAGATGGAGAACACTGCAAACTGTCTTTGCCTGTGGCTCTCTCTCTCTCTTTTTGTTTTCCATGTCCTTGAAATTTGGACTGCAGCCATTCCAGATAACATTGGTTCTGAACAGTAGTGCAAAGGCAAGCAGAAAGTTGTGAAAGCACCAGGGCTAGTCCAGGCATGACCCTGCAACTCAGAGGGCAAATCAGGAAAATCAGGGAGGGGGGTGGGGGGGTTGCTTCAGAGGCTCAGGTACTGGCCACCCTTCAGGCCAAGGTGAGGGCAAGACAACAGCAATACCGTAGATGCCAGGTCAACACGAGGCGCTGGCATTTTGAGGGGCTATGGAAAACTGTATTAGCAAAAGGAGACAATGCAATACCTGCACCACATTCTCGATCACCTGGCACAGAGGAGAAGGAGGACAATTGCTTCAAGTGACTGTAAAGGTCACCGTCGCCCTGAACGTCTTTGCCACTGGATCTTTCCAGGGCACAAACAGCAACTTGTGTAGTATTTCGCGATTATCCGTGCACAGATGCATCCATTAGACTGCAGATGCTCTAAATGCCTGAGCATCAGATTAATCAGCTTCAACTCGGACCAGACCCAGCAGGATGCCTGGGCTGCAGGATTCAATGCCATAACTAGAGGGTTAGAGACAATTGATGGCATACATCACCCTGCTACCACCATCTCAACAGATAATGCTCTACATCAACAACAAGGGGTTTTACTCTCTAGACACCCAGTTGATGTGCGACTATAATGCACATCTGTGAAGGCTAACTTATATCCTAGCAAAAACAGAAGTACCCAGCAACTTTGAGAGTCACTCGCAGCTAAGGGGCTGGCTAGTGGGGGACAGAGTTAGCCACTCAGATCATGGCTAATGATGCTTGTGTGGAGGTTTCAGATCGAGTTGTAGATCTATCACAATGAGGCCCATTCTACAACCAGGAATGTTATCGAGTAGTGCCTAGGCCTTTTAAAGATGCAGTTCAGATGTCTGGACCAGTCTGGCAGGGCTCTGCAATTTACCCCAAAGATTTACAAAGATCATGTTCACTAGATGTGTGCTCCACAATCCTGCATAGCAGAAGCCACTACATTTGCAGATAGTCTCCTGCCTGCCCTGGGGAACAGGATGATCCTCCTCTTCTCAATGCTGTCCAATATATGGTCCGTATCTGCATCGAGGAAGCATGAGGCAGGTATGCTTCCTGCCACTTTCCCAGTGATGTGACTGTGAGATGTGCAGGAAATGTCTTTAAGCTGGTTTGGCTTGTTGCGGATTGAGATGATTCCTGACTCCAACACATCAGCCACCATTGGAGGTGGAGGATCTGCATGTTTCATGTGGGAGCTGGGCTTGCCTATTTTAGTATGTAGAATGGCTTGTGAATAGCACTGCCAGTGGCACTGTGATTCACTCCCATTTTCAGTGTTGCGTTCACTGTTATTTGTCATTTATATTAATGGTTTGGATAAGAATATAGGAGGAATGGTTAGTAAGTTTGCAGATGAACTAAGATTGGTGGCATAGTAGATAATGAAGAACGTTATCTCCAATTGCATAGGGATCTTTCCTGATCAATTGGGCCAGTAGGCTGACAAATGTCAGATGAAATTTAATTTAAACAAATGTAAGGTGATGCATTTTGGTAGACTGAATCAAGGCAGGAACTTATTCAGTTGATGGTTGGGCACTGGGGAGAGTTACATAACAAAGAGGTTTAGGGGTACAGATTCATAGCTCCTTGAAAGTGGAGTCACAGTGGACAGGGTGGTGAAGAAGGCATTTGGCATGCTTGGTTTGACTGGTCAGAACACTGAATATGGAAGTTGGGACATCTTGTTGAAAGTTGTACAAAATATTGTATGGCCACACTTAAAATACTATGTGCAGTTCTGGTCACTCTATTATAGAAAGGATATTAATAAACTAGAAAGAGTGCAGAAAAGATTTACTAGGATGCTATCAGGATGTAATGATTTGAATTATAACGAGAGGCTGGATAGACTGGGACATTTTTCTCTGAAGCGTAGAAGGCTGAGGAATGATCTTATAGAAGTCTGTAAAAGAATGAGGAGCATAGATCAGTTAGATAGTCAATATTTTTCCCCAAAGTTAGGGGGGAGGGGTGTAGAACAAAATGGCACAGGTTTAAGGTGAGAAAGGAGAAATACAATAGGGTACAGAGGGTAATTTTTTCACACAGAGGGTGGTGAGTGTTTAGAAGAAACTGCCAGAGAAAGTAGTAGAGGCAGGTACAATTTTGTCTGTTAAAATGCGCTTAGACAGTTACATACTAAGGTGGGTATAGAGGAATATGTGCCAAATGAGAACAAGTGGGATTTTAGGGGTTTAAAAAAAAGGGCACCATACAGAAGTTGGGCCGAAGGACTTGTTTCCATGTTGTAAACCTCTATGACCCTATAACTGTAAATTCTGGTTTTATTTTAGAAATGATTTTTTAAAAAGTTGTTCTGGAGCCCTGCACATAAAATGCAAAATTGGTTGAACTTTAATGGCTTGTAATGTAAAATAAGTCAGGTGTCTAAACAATAGTTACTCCTCCCTTCCAAATTTCTGATACACAACTTATGAGATATTGAAAATGCTGAGACAAAGTGATACCTCATCAGATACTAGATATTTGAATGAAACAGATCTAATCAAAGTCATCACTAACCTGAATAATATTGTGCCATATGTAGTGCATCAACACATCAGATTAATAACTGTAAGTGAACGAGTTGAACTACTTGTATTTTGTCTACATACAATTTACAACAGGAAATATATTTTACACTTAAATGATTCTCAGCTATCTTAAAGCAATTTTGAGTTTTTATGGTGCTTTTGTCATATGTCACATTTGTGCAATCAGGCTTCTAATGTTCCATGAATATACAACTGTAAAATCTATTACAGAACCTATTCTTGGTCTTTTTCTTCTCCTAAATAATTTCATCATTGCAATTCTACTGGAAAAAATATAAGCATAATATTAAGCAGGGTAACACAGAAATTTCTTTTCTCTAAAGAAACAAGCTGAATACTTTATGACAACTGCGGCATTTCCCTGAACCATTCTACAATTAATCTTAATTTCATAGTTTGCCATGGTAATGAAAAAGCAGTTCATTCCAGTTCAAGATTGAGTTGTCCTGAATTTATTTTATTTTAGTCTCAGATGGATTTTCAGTGGTGATCAATTGTTTGGTAATTCTACTGGATTCATCAGAAATCTTGTAGGAATTTTCAGTTGCTGGGTACGTACCAGTACTTTTCATCTGACTTCAACTGAAACAGTGGCACCTGTTGTCAATTTCAGAGAGGAACTCAGTACCAGTCCTGGGGCATAAACCCACAGTCAGTGGGTTATGGGGTCTGAGAGATTCAAGAGTGAACTGGATCTCTCTGTCTTAGTCTCTAAGAGCCCCAATAACTCTTCCTCAGTTTTTCAATAAGTGATATACTCTAGAGCCCACTTTCTCAGCATGTCAGTAGGTGAATTATCTCAGACACACCTGCCTCAGTATGTCAGTGGACGAGTTATCTGTGACTGGGCCTGAGTCATAGAATCGTAGAATCCCTGTAGTGTAGAAAGAGACCATTTGGCCCATTGAATACGCACCAACTACAATCCACCCAGGGCCTATTCCTGTAACTCTCATAATAATCCTATTACCCCGACAGGTTAATTTAGCACGGCCAATCAACCTAACCTGCACATAGTCATAAACTATCACAATATCCACAGAATTCATTCCTTGACATTTCTCCATGTCGGTTTTGGAGTTCATGCTCGGATACCTCTTTCACATTGGGCATTTCCCTCTTCCCTTGTTTGTAGCATTTCCCCTACATCCATTGCTTATAGCATTTTCCCACTCCCACTGTTTGTAGCAATTCCATTGTTTCATTACTTGAAGCAATTGCTCATTGGTTGCATCAATTCTCCCTCCGCACCCCTTGCCACCACTTCTTGCAGCAATTACCCCACCCTTGGCTTGTAGCAACTTTCCCATCCCCAGAGTTTATAGCAATTCTCCCATCCCATTACTTGTAGAAAATCGTCCACCTGCCACTTGAAGTTCTTCCACCTCCACTGCTTGCATCAATTCCCCCACCCTCTGCTTTCAGCAAATCCTCCCATCAATGCTTGAAACAGTTCTCACACCCACAGCTTGCAGCATTTCCTCCTGATTCCATTTTCCTCACCTCATATTAAGTTGATCTTTCTGAAGACCCTAGCTATGATTGTAACACTACATTCTGCACCCTCTTTCCTTCTCCACTTACAGTATGCTTTGTTTATATAGTGCGCAACAAATAATATTTTTCACTATTTCTTAATACATGCAACAATAATAAATCAACTCAACCCTCCTTATGGCAAATCCCCACACATCTGCTTGCAGCAATTTCCCTCACTCCTCTGGCAACATTGCTGCCACTGCTCTCCAAGCTTGCAGTAGTTCTCCCAACTGCTTTTAGCAATTCCAGTCTCACCCACTGATTGCAGCAATTCCACATTTTAAACAGAATAATATGTTTAGATAACTGAAACTCTTATGTTACATATCAGAGCTATCCTAGTGCTGAAGATTAACTATTTTCCTGTTTCCTGTTACAATTTGAGGACCACAGCAATCGTGTGTGGAGTTGTTGCATTATGCTCTTCAATGTGACAATCCCACTTGGACTGAGTTCTGTTCTGCATCAATTCTCAGTCAGAGAGGCAAGGCACACATGGAGGCACTGCAGTGCAATGGATGGGAAGATAATGATTAACTCAATGTTTCAGATCAAATTATTACCCTATTCACATAGTAAACATCTTTACAAATGATGGGCAGGTAGTGATATATATCTTCTGCCTTCATGCAGTATCTGTATATGTATAGCAATTTAGTTCTTATATATAGATCTTGCATGTAGGCTATTTACATGTTCTTTTTTCCCTAAAGGATCAACTGCGGGCTGGCTGGGTATCAATGGTCAAATGTCACAGGGCAGATTTTTGGTTAAGTCCTTGGCTGCTGCTATATGGGAATCAGATATGCTCAGAGGCAGTCAGTTGGTATATGGTTGCACGTGTTCACGTCTCATAAACACTTGTCACACATGAAATATCAAAATCCCTTTCCTTGCCAAGGAAGAGGAGCATTTTCAACAGTAGCTTTCTTAGATTACATTCATTTTAGCTAGCCATCTGCTTTAATGTATCATCTTTCCCAATGAGAGATGTTGCATCTACCTTAATTGCAGCCTCAGTTGTGATTTTAACAGTTTGTGAGCTGATGTTCATGTTTTCCTTTTTCCTCCCCATGTTGCACCCATCAGTTGGTTGAGTGAAGAGGAGCTCACAAAGAAGCTTGGCTGCTGAGACAATATCATGGAAAAGATCCTAGAAATTAATAGAAAAGCAAAACCAGCCTAAAATTAATCAGCAGCATAGTGTGACGATAATGTGTTTATTCCCTTTCTTCCCAACAATAAAACTGGTGCAGCTTTTACTGAAACTTTTTATTCAGAGTTTGTTGCTCTGGGGTCAATTCTGCATTTTAGTTATGTATAATTGCCATTTGAGTGAATGACTAAATGAATATCCAGTGTAATTTGGATAAATGCGAGATCATCTCCATCTCCTGCAAAAGCAGGAAAGCAGATTATTATCCAAATAGCCATAAATTACGAGAGGGGAATGTACAACGAGACCAGGTTTCCTTGTATACCCGTCACTGATGCAGCAAGCAGTAAAATAAAAGCAAATGGTATGTTGACCTTCAGAGCAAGGGGATTTGAGTGTATACAGAGAATCACATAAAATCCTACCGTGCAGAAGGAAGCCATTTTGGCCTATCGAGTCAGCACCGACCACAATCCCACCCAGACCCTATCCCCATAATCCCATGCATTTACCCTAGCTAGTTCCTCTGCACTAAGAACAATTTAGCAATGGTCAATCAACCTAACTCACACATCTTTGGACTGTGGGAGAAAACTGGAGCACCCAGAGGAAACCCATGCATACACAGAGTGAATGTACAAATTCCATTCAGACAGTAAGAGCCTGAGAACAGAATTGAACCCAGGTCTCTGCTAACCACTGTGCCACCCTGCTGCCCACTGTGCAGGAGCAGGGATGTCTTGCTGCAATTACACAAGGCCTCAGTACCACCTCTGGTGGTAGTATGTGCCGTTTTGGTCTCCTTATCTGAGGAAGGATGATCTTAGTCTAGAAGGAATGAAGAGAAGGTTTACCAAACTGATTCCTGGGATGGCAGGGCTGATATAAGGAGAGATTGAGTCGGTTAGGATTGTATTCACTAGAGTTCAGAAGAATGAGGGGAAATCTCATATAAATCTATAAAAATCTAATAGGACTAGACAGCATACATGGAAGAAGGTTATTCCCAATGGTGGTTGTCCAGAAATAGGGTCACAGTCTGAGGACACAGGGAAGGCGGGCAGGTAAAACACCAGTTTTGTGAAAGGAAGGATTTCTAAATGATGGGCCACTGACAAGGGGTGGAAAGTTTCAACTGAACTTGGATTTTTAAGGCTGCAGCCAAGAAAGAAATGGACAGAAGATCTGGGAAAACTGTTCCCAGGGTCCCTCACATTTACTTGGGAGGTCCTACTGCAGGACCTGAGGGATTCTAATGAGGTCATCGTGCCCAAGGCTGGGAGGAAGATGGATGCCTCTCTACTTAAGTAGACATTTCATGGAAGTGGCAGGCTGAGAAGCTTTTAAGATTTTAGTTCAAAAATAGTGTTTCAATCTCGGTGCAGCTAGCTTTACCGAAATGTTTAGGCCCTGTCCTCAACACGATGGCATGAAACACAGCCACCTTTTTTTTGAAAGAGTGTGAACAGATATGAAAAGAGAAAACCTGCCTCTTTTTCTGGAGAAACACGCTGGTTTTCAGTCAGACCCACCACCCCCCCCATTTGTCACTGCCAAATTCTGTTAAAGTCACCCAGTAAATAAAGGGGCATTAAACAAAAATGTTTAAGATGGAGGAGGAAGATCTAAAATTGTTGAACTCAAATGTTAATTTATAATTACAATTTACTATTTTGATTCATAACTTGGTGCTTGTCAGACAAAGCAACACAATACAGGAGTACATATCAGGAATTTGTGTGTGGAGGTTCGTCCAATCCAATTCCTGGTCCACATCATCTCCTTCACTATTACAAGGTTCTAAATTCTACCATTTCTTGTGTTCTCAGAACGAAATGCCTAAGTGAATAATAATACCAAGCACATGCGAGGCCTGCTGGGAACCTAATAATTAGATGAGAGTTGTTACTGTAAGATGCTGTTTCTCAATTTCATCACCAGAATGGTGTACAAAATGCATGTCAAATAACAGTGTCTGTGCACTACGATTATTCTTAAATTCTGAAAAAATAGAATTATATGTTTAATTCAAGGCTAAAATCTATAAATCACAGCAAACTGACTGAAAATCTGCATTAAAAAGTGATTCATTCATTAACTAATCCTCCTTTATAATTAAAATATTCCCTAAATTAACTCTGTCTTGAGGAAATTATAGAATTGCAATTAGTTTGCAGGAATTTATGGTTTTATTTACTTCTTTTTTTACTCTTCCCATAACTATCCAGCTCCACTCCAACCCCACCTTCTCGCCTACATAATGTATCCATTATCTACTCCAGCTGGGATTGACTATCTCTAGCTGATCGTTTAGGAGAGTTTTGGCTAGTTTTTGAACATATATATATTTTTAAAGGGAGGCTAAAACCGGTGGATATGGTCCTTTCCTACTCATATGTCACTGAACTGTAATTTGGCAGGAATAGTGAAGATCTGTGCCACATATAAAATAGATAAATTCACAATGATTCTGCACTTCTGTCATTGTTTTGACCTAAATGGATTGTGCTTCCAGTTTGTACAGTAAACATAAAATAAATATCCATTGGGAATTAAGAACTATCACGAAAATAAAACAAAAAATGAATTGAAGAGGGGAACCCAGTAAATTAAAAGTACTTGGTATAACTGATCAACATAAATGGAAAGGGAACTAACACTTACATTTTTATAGCACTTTATAACAATACAAAAAGCTATCTGATTCCTTTTTGAAATTGGAGCTTAGACGTATATCCCATTCTAACTGGAAAATAGAACCTAAAACAATTTTGAATCTGGTTCAAGTGGTGTCCATTTCTTGGCCTTTATCATACTACTGATGGTCTCAATCAGGTACAAGGAAGATAAAAAAAATGTTCCCATGATCTGTGGTAAAGTTGGCTTCACGCCAGCACATTTGTTAGTTTAAAGTACATTCATCGAGCATCAAAAAAATGTTCTCCCAGGCTCAGGATTCTCTGACTCCTCCACAAACTCAACCAAGGCCCTTCAAGCAACCACAATTCAGCTATGGTGAGGTGGGTCTCACTGTAAAGAGAATTAAGTCTGGCTCCCACATGCAATTGGCAGCCCACTTACAATTGCTGCTCATGTTTCTAAGTGGTAGGAAACTTGGCAGAGAAGGGAGGATGGATCTGGTAGCTAATAAGATAAATGGGTTTTCCAAAGTTCCTTCTGGGCCAGAAGGATAAATGCTCCTCGAGAAAACTTTCGTCTAGCTTGCTAATTGTCAGTCTCCTCACCACAAGTCCTCTCAATTATCAACCTCTCCCCAGCCTGACTGTGGACCTTTTCTCCAGCACTATAGCGAGTCTTTTTCTCAGCTCCCTTCGTTTAGCCTCTGCACATGCTATGTACCACTGATGGCCTGCCTTATACTTAATGAGGAATAATAATATCAAACTGCTTGACTGAAAACGCCACAGTGTTTTATAAAATTCTAACAAGTTTCCTTATTTAATTTCTTGATGACCATAATTGTGACTTTTTGAACAACATGAAGAATTTGGAGAGGATACAGATGAGATTTATTAGATGAGAAATTATAATTACGAGGATGGGCTGAAGGTGTTTTTTTTTGCCTTAGTGCAGACAGAGTCAAGAAGAAGCTTCACAGAAGTATTTAAATCCATGAAGGATCGAGATCATATAAATAAAAAGAAACTATTTTTAATGGGTGAATAATAAATAGCACACAGATATAAGTGTTTGTGAAAAGAAACAGTGATGACATGAAAAAAACTTTTCACCCAACAAGCAATTAGAACTTGGAATGCAGTGCATGATGGGCTGGTGAATAGTTTCCATTGTAGCCTTTAAACAGAAATTGGGCAAACACTGTAGATATCAGATCTATGTTGATTTTTGAAAACTTTAAAAATCCCTCCAAAAACAAGGATTAACTTTTGTGCCAAGTTTAAAAATGAACCAATAGAGTGAAAGGTTATCATCTTTATCATTTGCCATGTGGAGTCTATACTGTGTGGGTGCACTTTGCATGCTTGATTTCTTGCATCCAGCAATAAGGTACTGGCAAATAAAACATCCTTTTGTGGGCTAAAAAATTGATGCTATTAATCTAAAGGCATATTGTAGCTGGAAAGAGAGTGGGGGTAGGGATGGGCGGGGGAATTGACTTACACATTAAGTACATGCAAAAACATTATTTTTAGAGCTAAGAAAACGAGATAATCTTTTATGCGGTCAATTTATAAGCCACAATCTGCGGTGCAGGAGAGTGAGATTAACTGATAGCTCTTCAAAAGATCTAATGCATGCTCGATGTGCCAAATGGCTTTTTTCTGTGCTGTACTATTCTTTGGACCCACGATCCTAGCCTTTGTCAAATCATCTCAATTTTTATAGGAAACTGTGTTGGACTGAATTCCACCTCTAATGCACTGCCCTAAAGTCAGACTTCTCCAAGTGCTGCTCTTGAATTGGCAAGTGGAAAACACAAAAGCAGATTGTCCCAATCTCTGCCAAAAAAGGGAACTGTTATACCCACCTGGTATCTGCCTTGATGATCCAACAGACAATTGTACTCAGTTTACCAGGAATCACATGGGGAAGTGCACACATCACAATTTATTTCTCAAAAGATGGAGTTTCTTCTCCTGGTCTTATTCAGGAAGAATTTTGGTGCAGTATAAGTGAAATGCATAGTACCAAGGACAGAATCTCAACCCCCACTTCCCTCAAACTTCCTTTTTCGATTACGTGTGTGTGACTAGTGTGGATGAAGCAAAGAGGAAAATCAGGCACTCCGAAAATCTTACACACAGCATCAGTGAGTTTCACTGACTTACCAATGTATTCACAATCTAATCTTATCTCAATTTTAACTCTGACAAATAATTTTGAATGAGTTAAAATCTCACCCCTTTTAAAAAGAATGAAGATTGAAAATTACAACTCTTCAGTGCATTGATTTTACGGTCTCGCTCAAGCAAAACTAGAAATTCCTGCCTGAGATCAACAGACATTTCCGTTGTCCACTTTTAGCCCACTCCAATTCTGTGGCAGGCAGTGGTGCAGAATTTAGGGCTTGTGTGAGAAACAAATTGCCCTGGTCTTTTCAACGCTGTTGCACTGGACAATTATGTTTATGCTGTCACTCTGGGCTGAAATGTAGCTGGGGGGAGGATGTTGTTGAGGGTGAGGCAGCACTAGCCCAAGAATCTGGGCAGTCTCCAAAATCTGCCTTGAAGGGAACTGGTAAGAGGGTGGTGTCATGCTACCAAGCAGAAACAGGATTATTAAAGATGGGCATAAAGCATAATGGCCCAGAATGAGAGAATGGGAGATTGGTGTTTTCAACTTGTAGCTTTTCTTTTTATTCAAGATGAAATGGGGCAATTATATATTTGGGGGTGGGGGTTGATGCTGGGTTTTTGGGGCTGTGGTAAGAAACAGGTGCTTGTGTCTCTGGAAGGATTAAAGAATTTCTTCAGTTACTGACAAAAAGGCTTGTGGTTGTTTCTTCACATCTGCCTCCAAATAATCTGTAATGGAAAAGATGTACAGTGCTAAACATTTTCTCACAAAATGAAAATTACTCGCACCATTCTGCAGCAAGAACTGAAGCAATGAAACTATTTTTTAATTCACAAGCCCTTAACAAAATTTTTACAATATTAAACCATCCTTTCTACCCAATAATGCTTGGGCTCAACGATTAATAGCATCAGATTTTTTATGGGGGCCCTGACCTGTTCCTGATACAAACATCTCTAACAATCATTTTCAAGCAACATATATTCTTACATGTTCTACACCCTACTTGCAAAAGGAATAGGAATAGGAATAGGAGTAAGCCATTTGGCCCATCGAGCATGTTCTGCCATTTAATATGATCTTGGTTGACCTGAGTGTGTTCCTACCTCCACTTTTCTCTTCTGCCTGCCCTCCAACCCTAGTGATAGTAATTCTTGACTCCATTGTAGATCAAAAGTCTGTCTAACATAATTTTGAATATATTCAATGATCTGCCACGAGCTTATGACCTCATTCTGCCCCACTTTTGGCAAGGCGAAGTGATAAGATTGGACGAGAGACAAAAAAATGAGAAACACCTCCCCTGATCGTAACTATTTTGTCTCATTAAGTCCTCTGAGCCTACTGGGGATGCTATCACTTTGATCCTGCCAGGTCATTAGCCGAGAAGCAGGTCAACTCCAACTGCAGGCAAACTGGGATTACTCCCAGGATTACCAGTCCTGAGGCAAAGTTGTACTCCAGGTGCACCCAGTATAAAGGGGACTGGCCATGTACTGTTGTTCAATACACATCATCAACACCTTGGCACTTATTGCATTTTCTAGTGGAAAGTTCATGCGGTAGCGGTACAGTAGTTAGCAATACTACCTCAGAGACGAGGGACTCAGGTTCGATTCTGGCCTTAGGTGACTGTGTGGAATTCGCACATTCTCCCAGTGTCAGCATATGTTCCCTCAGACTGCTCTGCTTTCCTCCCACTATTCAAGATGTGTAGGTTAGGGGCTTAGCCATGATTAGTACATGGGGTTGTGGGGAGGGGAGTGGGGTGAACCTGCGTAAGATGATCTTCTGGAAAGTCAGTGCAGACTCATGGGCCAACTGCCCTCTTTTTGCATTGTTGGAATCCTATGATGGGGCCATGATGACTGAGGAGTGCCCAGCTATGGAAAGAGTTCTGGATGTTTCCTCCCAGCTCGAGCCTGCTCAGGCTCTGCTGGCCAGAGGATGACTATCAAGGAAATCAGGGTCAACACAACAGTAGAGTCAGCAAGCTGCCTCCAACCTTTGCTGATGACACTACCATTGTGCATCAGATCTCAAACAATGACGAGACACAGTACAGGAAAGAGAGAGAATCTGGTGGACTGGTGTGATGACAACAAACTCTACCTCAATGTCAACAAAAAGGAGATAGTGATCGACTTTAGGAAGCGTGGTAGAGGGCATGTGCTCCTGCCTACATCAATGGGGATAAAATAGAAATGGTTGAGGTTCAAGTTTTTAGGTGTCCAGATCACCAACAACCTGTCCTGGTCCCCCCACGCAGATGCTATGTTAAGAAAGCCCATCAACACCTCTACTTTCTCAGGAGACTAAGGAATTTTGGCATGCTTGCTACAACTCTCACTGCCTTTTATAAATGCACAATAGAAGGCATTCTTTATGGTTGTATCACAAGCTTGGCATAATTCCTGCTTTGTCCAAGTTCCGCAATAAACTGCAAAGAGTTGTGAACAAAGCCCAGTCCACCAGGCAAACAGCCTCCCATCCACTGATTTATCTGTACTTCCTGCTGCTTTGGAAAAACAGTCAGCATAATTAATGACCTCACACACCCCAGAAATACTTTCTTCCATCTTCTTCTATCAGGAAAACAATATAAAAATCTGAAGTTACGTACCAACTGACGCAAGAGCATCTTCTTCCCTGCTGCCATCAGACTTTTGAATGGACTTACCTCACACTAAACAGATCTTTCTCTACACCATAGCTATGACCATAAAACTACATTCTGCACTCTCTCCTTTCCTTCTCTATGAATAGTATGCTTTGTCTATATAGCATGCAAGAAACAATACTTTTCACTGTTTACTAATACATGTAACAATAATAAATCAAATCAAAATCAAAATACTGACAAAACAGCCACATCATCCTGCTCACCATTCCCAATTGCTCACTGACCCCAGAAGTAGGCTCTTAATTTTTTTTTGGGAAAATCTGCCAATCCAGACATTAGGCTCAGAACCAAAAATAATCTGTGTAAAATGGCAGTACATTAGTAATATTCTACTTCTGATTTCCACAAATTTCACTTATAGAATAAGAAATATTAAAGATTATTTTTATTTAAATACTGAATTCTGTAATCCAAGCTCATCCGTTTTTGCAAATAATCTATTAAATGCAGCCAGCAAAATACAGAATGATTACCTCATTAATCAGTCCTAGAATGTATCGAGTATAAATGTTGAAATTAGGTTCACAAAGATGGTGAATGTTTTACATTTTTCATGACATAATGGAACATTTTCTGATTTAAATAATTATTTACTTAATTCATTAGCGTTTTCAATTGTATCCCAACATTTGTCATAAATTGTGAAAAATGTCAGATTATTTACTGATACTTGCAACAGTAAAAAAAAGTTACTGCTGCATTTTAAATTCTGCTTAATTTTATTTTTGTTTTCTTTCACTCCTTTTCACTCCCAGGGTGGAATTTTCCCAAAAAAATGACTAAAGGGACCGATTCTCCGACCTCTTCAGACAGCCTGTAGGAAGCCCCATACCCCAGTGGCTAAAAATTGGGATTTCAAATGGGCGTGACGACTCTTGGGATTCACCCGACCAGCTCTGATTAAATTCCCATCCAGAGGGTGTGGAAACTCAATAATTATGCAAATCTGCTAACTTGAATGTAATTAATGGGTTTGACAACCAACTGACCAGCCTCCTGCCTGCCATTCACCTAACCTGGCAGTGATAATGGCATCAATTAGAATTTACAGGGTGCACTGGACCCCATGGATCTAGAGGAGCACTTCTAACAATCCCTCAAAAATGGGCTTCCTAAAACACCCCCCTCATTTCCCTAACACACACATGAAGGAGACATAACCACAACTCAGCCCTCCTTCCTCCTCTGACCCTCCCACCAACTCTGCCCACTTAAAGCCCTCACTCAGCCTCTCTTCAGGCCATGCTTGGCAATGTAAATAGCGCACTATCTTTGACACTGACATCCTGGCCTGACACCTTAGGCCCCAATATGGCTTGAGGAAGTAGGTCCAGTAGCCATTTGCCCCTCTGCTGCTGGCAAGCTGCTGAGGAAGGTTCCCCCAAGAAAACCTTTGGGGGGTTGGATGAGCTTGGGCTGGGAAAAAGGAGTTGACATTACCACTCTTCGGCAGGATGGGGGTGCTCATGGCTGGCCAGTCCCTTCCAGCCCTGGCAGACTCGAAGATTATCCATGGTCTGGAGATTTCAGGCAGCCTGGTGATTAATATCTGGATTCCTGTCTGTCAGCTGTGCAAATTTTGAAGCGGCCAGGTCACTTTAATCTCCATGCTACCCGGTCACCTGGCAGACTTTTAAACCATTCCGGCACTCCATTCTACAGCAGAGATTTCCTATCTCCCTGCCAGAAACTGCAGTTGTGAGCAGACTCTTATGAAGTCATCGGACAGAGATGAGTGTCAATTTTACTTGGGAAAAGTTAGATGATGGGAAAGAGAAAAGGGTTCCATTCTGCACAATTGTTCACTTGATCCCAATTTATGCACACAGCTTTGATCTGAAGTTCCTGAGGCTAGGAAGCAAGTTAAATTCTTTGACCCCCACCCATCTCCATTTTGAAATGAAATCCTTTCATCTTGAATAAATTAAACATGCAACACCTTAAAGAAGATATCCATTGGCAGCTCAAGGGATTTCTATCATCCTCCAGCCACCTGTGTTTATTTTCCTTTCAGTTCATGGTTGAATGCACCGCAGTGCGCCACTGATCCTGAACACAATATCGACAGAGTCTAAGGCTGACTGACAGCCCATGGTTTCATTTCTTGGTTTACAAATCACAATCATTTTAAAGAAATTCCACCTGAATCATACTGCTGGCACCAGGAGGAAACACTTTCATTTTCCCATCAGCATGGACATTTCGCCATAGAATGGGAAAATTGGACCCTAAGTGTCATTTCAGGCCAGAAAACTGGTGTGATTATAATCTTCTCACATTTAATTATTCACTCATATCAGCAAATCACTAAATAAGAAGAAATCATAAGGCACTGTTAAGGAATAGAAAGGGATACAAAGAAAGCTTGCTTAAAGAAGGAACTGCATGTCTGAACTTGGAAGAAAATTCAAGTCATTTGTTGCAATTAAAAGTTTCCTAGACAAATGCCACGGTGGGGGGAGCGGGGCAGGTACCAATTCCCTGTTGCCCGACACCCCTAGGGGAGCCTCAAATGCCCGCCCATTCATTCTGGTGGGATCTCTCACTAGTTCCCCACATGTGGGGAGCTACTCTAAACCCCGCCGGAATGAAATACTTGTGATGGGGTGGAAGATGCTATTGGGCCTGGTAAGTTCAGTGCTGAGCCTGATAATCATATTTAAGCTACATTGAAAATATATTTAAAATATATTCAAATGACCTACCTCACTTTCCGCCGGACTTCTGCGCATCCCCAGCGGCGCCATTTTCTTCCAGTTGGAAGATGCATGCAGATCGTAAAAGCTCATGGGGAACCCGCAAAATGGCCAACATGCGCATCTCCCAACCCAATTCGCAGGAGAAGTTGCCAGTCACATTGGCAGAATCGGGCCCTTTATTTTAAGTGTTTTCTTTGTTAAAATTAGATTGGCATTTTAAAAAAATTTTGATTATGTTTTGCAGCTATTTAATGTTTTGCTCCTTCTAGCATATTTTAGCACCACCAGTAATTAACATATATATTATATATTTACTATTCAGAGAATTAAAATTTAATCAAGAAATTTGACCAAAGTAATTTAAATAAACCCCATCATATATTTATGTTTGTGTGCATGCATTTTTAAAAATTAAAATAAATACCAATTTCTTTCAAGTTCCCATTCAATAAATAATTGGAAAAACTTGAATAGAAACTTTTTCAAACACTTCTACGTCTAATTTGATCATACTTTGAGGTAATAATACAGTAGGTTTCTTCCATTCTATTGACTAAATAGGTAAAGAAAATGCTCAGTGAAGCATAAAACCAAACAGACAACCAGATTCCATATTGAAATCTGTGCTGAGCATATTGCTCTCAACTATAGCAGCAGTTAGAGTGCTAGAATTGGTCTCAGTGTCTCCAGAGAAAATCATCCAGAGCTCCAAATTCTCATTTAAAATTCAGCTTTTGAAAGAATGCTTGTGTGAAATTGGTTGTAAAGCCTTCCATGACCAAAGAACCTGACAGAATTCACTTTTCATGCTTTTCCCATTTCCTAATGGAGCTAACTGAGTTTTATTGGACATCTATAACCAGGCCTCTGGAGCTAGATTCTCAAAGAAAAGTCACAGGAATTGGGACCTGGTGCCAGGGGGAGGCAGGGGGTTTTGAACATCTTAGTTCCAGATGTCATCTCAGGATCATGACACGATTTTCAAGATTGCGGGAAGAATTCTGAAACCCACACATATCCAATAAAGTGCCTACTGAGCTCATTGATTAACTTGTCAACAGATCTCAAGGGAACAATTCTGAATTTTCAACTATTGAGCATGGGAGAACATGGTTAGCAGTCAAATGAAAACATACAGCTGACAATTTACTAGAATTTGGTAAAATATCAGTTCTGGTAAGAAAATTGGGGTGAATCATGTCAACAGCTTCGAAACAATTTCTTTCCAAATCTTGAGCTTTCGTGATAGAATCGGAGAAGGTGTAACACCTGCCCCTTTACCTCTTCCATGCTTACCATCCAAGATCCAAAACACTCATTCCAAGCTAAGCAGCGTTTCACTTGCACTTCTTTAAATTTGGTAAATGCATTTGCTGCTCCCAATGTGGTCTCCTCTATATCAGAGAGACCAAATGTAGACTGGGTGATTTCTTTGCTGAGCACCTCAAGTCTGTGCACAATCTGGACCCCGACCTTCCTGCTGCTTGCCATTTTAACATATAATCCTGTTCCCATGTCCACATGACTGCTCATGACCTGCTGCAATGTTCTAGTTAAGCTCAATGCAAACTGCAGGAACAGCACTTCATCTTTCGGCTAGGCACATTACAACCTTCTGATCCCAACATCAAATTTAACAACTTCAGATAATTAGTTCCACTCCACCATGACTCCTTTGTTTTCATTTCATTTAATTTTCAAGTATTAGCTACCCTTTATTGTCTTTTTTCCCCTTTACCTTTCCTCCTATTTTATCCCCGTTTTCTTACCCTTCTTCCTCCTTTTATTTCTCTCCCTCCCATTCTCTGCTCCTCCCCCAATCTCTGTCTCTCCTTCTCACACACACACACACACACAAAACACACATATCTTCATTTGTCACAGCTTATCCTCTGATTTCAGCTTCTTTGCCGTTCAGCCATTCAAATCTTTCATTCTCTCAATGAATTGCCATTAGCAGCCTTTTCCCTTGTTTTTATGGCTATGACTCATCTTTCATTCCATCACACTGCAGTTTAACTATCTTCCACTTTCTATGCCTTTTAGCTTTGACTCAAAATATCAGCTCTTTCGTCTCCTTACAGTTGCCGCCAGACCTGCTAAGATTTTCCAGCATTTTCTCTCTTTTGGCAAAGCTATGGTCCGGACATCCTGGCTCACCTGATCTCGATCAACGTTGATAAGCATTTTAACTCTGACATAAAAGCAGCTTTCACCTGCCTAATACATTTGAGTGGCAGACTGGGAGATCTCACAGGTATCCTCTATGCCGCCGTGAATGAACCACCAGCATAAAAGTTCAGAGCGGCTATAAGATTAAGGGCCACAGGTGCTGGGTGTCCTCCAACTGCAAGTGGTATCAGTTTGTGCAGTATATGGTAAAGGTGGTTTCCTGTAACTCAGGACACATGCAGTATTCTCTGGCACTGCAGCTTGGACAACTCAAGGTAGGAACACTGACACCAGAAGATTCTTGGCCCCCACTGTCTCTGACATTGCCTCTCCATGTGTGATTCTGATCCCTCAGCAGCTGCATGCCGCTGGTCCTGGCTGTGCGCAGAAGCACATCATTATATCTGTTGCTGGTCAATCACAATCAGAAGGAAGACCAAACCAATAAGCTCACTGAAAAAGAACACCACAGTGAGTACTGAGCAGTCGTAATAGAACCTCAGTGGTCTGTGCGTCTGTGACATCCACCCCAGTACTTCCCATTACATGAATGAATTTCTGCTCTTCTTCAGACCATCCCCTCTGACATTACAGCCACATCCACACATAGCTTCCTCTGTACTCCAGCAGGAAAAGTGGTGTCTCACAGCATCTGACCTGCACATTCCATATTCCCAACTCCCTAAAGTGCACTTGACAGCATCCATGACAACATGGTCTGCATCCTGATGAAGCATGTCGAAAGTGGCACCAGACATTGTATTGAACAAGGGGAGTTGTGCCAGCTTTCATCATTCGACCTTGCCAGTTTTCCTCAATACAAACTTTATACCGCTAAGGCTTGAGCTGAAAGGAGTCTTGGGACTTGGTGTTCCAAAGACGTTCCAAACCTTTGTCTCCAGACTGTACAACTAGATTTAGCTTTGGATATTAAATTGGTATGCTGGACTCCTCCAAGATTTGTCAATTAGTCACTCTGGGCAATATTCATCTTGATGAGACACAGCTGAATTCTAAGAGGTATGCAATCAGCTTTTCAAGCAACTTTCTGGAGGACAGCCTTATTCTTCAGACTCTTTAATGCTGTGCAGTTAAGCAGGCCTGCATGAGAATGATCAGTAAACTCTCACTGCTGAACCTGACAGTCAGAGTTCACAGAGAAATGAATTTGAACTTCCCTATCCAATAATCCTCTCTGGGCTTACACCATTGTCAGAGAGGAGATTGTTGGTTTCATTGCATTCAATTGAAAGGGTCTTTATGAGGCAGCAGTGTGCCCTGTCACTGATATCCACATATTGCCTTTGCAGCCTGGCTTCTCCCAAGGCACAATCTCAGAGCCTCATAGTGGCATCCAGTACTACTCCTCTCTTTGGCCACCTCCCACCAGTTTGCAGCTACAACAAGATAGGGCACTCATTGAGCTACTACTTGAACATTAACCCAGCATGGCTGGGCTGTCAATACATCCCCTCACAATATGGGATCTCCTTCTATGAACGGAAGGTAAAGCCTCTGAACAACCCATGCAAATCTTCCAATGCATTCCTCCAATGGTAACAGTGACTCTTACCCACGAGCTGCACTTGTGTGCAATTCTATCTCTCTCTTTGGTGCCACTTGCATGTTGGACTGCCCAAGATGTAATGGCCACCTGAGTGCTCACCTCCAATAACGCCCTCAGAAATGATGGTGTCAGATTCATGCATATGTAGTAGAGTTGCTATAAATTATGCCAATGTGAGGTCATGCTAGTGCCAGCTGAATGTTTTATGCAGGCTCACTATCTAGACTAGCGTTAATGAAATGTCGATGCATTCAAATTAGATTTGCATCATTTCCCAGCATGTTACATGTCACTCCGCCTGCGAGGTTAGTTCAATATCAGAAAATGCGGTCTCGCCAGCACGAATCATATTTTTCCAAACTTTTTGTATTTTGAGCCTGTACTACCATTCCCATAGACAGTCAGTGTAGGCTCAAGATCCTGCTCACAATGTCTGGGATGTAGACACCAGCTGACAGAGTAGAATATGCTACTCTGACATTGGGCAGAGTAGTAAGCAGGATCTTAGGCAAATGCAGCCTTCTTATAAGAGGAGTACTGATTTGATTTAATTTATTATTGTCACATGTATTAACATACAGTGAAAAATATTGTTTATTGCGCGCCATGTAAACCAAGCATACTGTTCATAGAGAAAGAAACAAGAGAGTGCAGAATGTAGTAATACAGTCATAACTAGGGTGTAGATAAAGATCAACTTAATGCAGGGTAGATCCATTCAAAAGTCTGATGGCAACAGGGAAGAAGCTGTTCTTGAGTCAGTCAGTATGTGACCTCAAACTTCTGTATCTTTTTTCCGACGGATGAAGGTGGAAGAGAGAATGTCCGAGATATGTGGAGTTCTTAATTATGTTGGCTGCTCTGCCAAGACAGCGGGAAGTGGAGACAGAGTCAATGGATGGGAGGTTGGTTTGTGTTGGACTACATTCATGACCTTTTGTAATTTCTTGCGGTCTTGGGCAGAGCAGGAACCGTATCAACCTATGATACAACCCAAAAGAACGCTGCTTTCTACGGTGCATCTGTAGAAGTTGGTGAGAGTCATAGCTAACATGCCAAATTTCCTTAGTCTTTTGAGAAAGTAGAGACCTTGGTGAGCATGTGTTGGTAACGTTGGTGAAGCTCTCCATCATTTCTACTTCTCTTCTGTTGATGTAGACAGCTGCATGTTCTCCTCTGAGCTTCCATAAGTCAATGACAATCTCCTTGTTTTGTTGATTTTGAGGGAGAGGTTATTGTTGCCACACAAATTCACCATATTTTCTATCTCATTCCGGTATTGTGTCTCGTTATTGTCTGAGATCTGACCAACTTCAAGTTTGACATAGACAGTCAGTGTAGGCTCAAGATCCTGCCCACAATGTCTGGGATGCAGACACCAGCTGACTTTCTATGGTGCATCTGTAGAAGTTGGTGAGAGTCATAGCTAACATAGCTAGCAAACTTGAAAATTGAACTCTACGGGAATTTAGCCACCCGGTCGTAGATGTATAAGAATTATAGTAGAGGACTGAAAACACAGCATTGAGGGACACCAGTGTTGAGGATGATCGTGTAAGAGGTGTTGCTGCCTATCCTTACTGTAAGCTGTGAGTTAGAAAGTTCAGGATCCAGTCCCAGAGTTTGGAGATGACTTTTATGAGAATAATGCTGTTGAAGGCTGAGCTATTGGGCTACAGTCAATAAATAGGAGTCTGATGTAAGTTCCTGGTTATCTAGGTGTCCAGGGTTGAGGGCAGGGCCAGACAGATGACATTTGCTCTGGATCTGTTGCGGTGGTAGGCAAACTGTAGTGGATCCAGGTAGTTCAGAAGGCTGGAACTGATTCGTGCCATGACTAATCTTTTGAAGCACTTCATAATGATGGATGTCACCGGCCAATAGTCATTAAGGCACTATGCTTGGTTACTGAGAGGGTTTGCAAGGAAAAGGCGGCGCTACCTAACAGATCATGTGTATTTCCCATTAGTCAGCTACCTGCAAATGACAGGCTGTCAGTGCCACAGTAGGCTGTGCCAAACTATACAACTGGTCTTGAATATTTGTACTTTAGTCCACAATGATCACAAGAGAGGCACTGGAAAGTCTTAGTGCTGTTCCTGGATGTCCTCCCAAGCCTGCACCAACCCAAACAGACATGTCCTCAGGAAATGCATGCCCAGTCATGCTTTTCAAAAGGCATTTGACTTCTGCATCTTACCTTCATTCCGCTCCCAATGTTCTGATTGGGTGCCAAACTCACCCCAGGCCACATGTTTTGCATTTAAAAACAGTGTCGCAGCATTGATAATGGTCCGGATTAGTGTAGGGACCTGGAAATTATCTAGCATCCTGACCCTGGATTAATAATCCAGTCCCTAATTTTTTGCCTGGTTGGACTATCACCCGTCAGCAAAGAGGAGAAAACTAAGTAAAAAAAAAACCCACTGCATTATAGCCTTCAGACATATATTACAGAAGGAAGCACTGAAGAAGGTTAAGAAAAATGATTTTCAAGGGCACTCCAGATTTGAGAAAGTATGAATAGCAGGGAAGAGTGAAGAGGCAATAGTGTGCTCCAAAAAAGATCGAGGATATAAGTCTTTGAAATCATGAAGAGGTTTGACAGCATGGACATAGAGAAGGTAATTTTAAATGTGTGAAGTTCAAAAGAAGAGAAATAAATGAGATAGTTGCTAAGAAAACTAATACAAAATCATTAAGTCAGAGTGGGAATTCTACCATATGGAGTGGATGAGGTAAATGATACATAACGTTCAAAGGGAAGTTGGATGAAGAATGAAAAAGGAATAAGGTGATTGGGTTAGATGAACTCCAGTGGAAGGAGAAAACTTGTGTGCACATAAACACCAGCACAAAATAGTTGGGCTGAATAGCCTGTTTTGAGCCTTAAATTGAAAATGAGGATCACTCAGACTCAACCAATATTAAACCTTATATTAGAATCCCTTACTGTTAAGTATTTTAAAAGTAACTTTATCTTTAAAAAAAACCATCCACAAACACAACCTTATCAGGATGCAATACTACCTGGCTGCAGGAGCAGCTTATGCTGCTCCCTACTGGCAGTAGGAATTTATAGCATTTCTCAAGGTGATGTAAATTTTGACGATTGCAAATGTAGCAATCAGTAGCTCACAAGTCAAGAACAGCCATGCGCCTTTGCTGTACTTTAGCAGAGGTGCTGACACATACAAACAACGTACTTTATTTAATGACATCTACAAATAAAATATAATGTGCATTTTATTGACATCAGCAGTAGGTAGATTTGGAGAAATGCAGAGAGAATATCTCTCAATTTATAGCACTTGGTTTGAATAAAGTACAAATTGCAATCCTGTTTCTATTTAATTTGAATGCATAAATACTTGGGAAGTCTTCAGGGGGGTTAACAAGCCAATATAAAAATGTGAAGAAATCATTAGAATTAGACAAGAGATGCCTTAGGAAAATACAGCAAGTTTCATGGAAACAATTTATTTCATTTAAACTAATGTCTTATTTGGTAAATTAGAAATGAGAAGTGTGCCACTGGCTGTGAATTGCTATGACACTGATAGTCTGAACACGTCTGTTAAAATGCAGCATTAGAGAATTTAGAACCGGCTATAATTCCCAATTGTCACATAGGTAAATGAACTGACTAATATAATATTAAAGGTCTGGAGAATCCATGTTTCATCCCCAGTCTGCACTGAAGCCTGGGGTGGAATTTTCCAAAAAATGACATGGCAAAGAAGGGAGTGGTGCTCATGCTCTGCTAACTCTGGGCAAGTATCACGATGGCCCAAAAAATCAGAAGCAATGGGGAAACAGATTCCATGTCAGTTGCGAAATGCATTGTGACCTTCCAGGCCAAATCCATTGTGACTGCTGCAGGTCCCCCTTCTTTCCAGATAACCCATAATCCCCTCCCCCCTGTCAAACTCCCCACCCAGACTGTTTCATCCCTCAGACCCTTCACTCAGCCTCCCTCAGCAGTGCTCACACTGCCCCACTAGCACTGACACACTGGCTTTGCGCTTGGGATCGTGAGGAAACTCCAGAAGGTAGATCCAGTGGTCTCTTGGCATCCTGCTGCTGATAGGCTGCAGAGAAAGTATCCCTCAAAGGTCCTGAGGTTGGCTGGGTTCAGGCTGAGGGCAAGGGGTTGACCTCATCACGGTCCACCAGTATGGGAGTGTCATAGTTGGACTGCCCCTATTAACCCTGGCACATCTGAAGATCATCTCGGCGTGGTTTCAGGCAATCCTGTGATCAATTCTGCATTCCTGTCTATCATAGAATCCTATAATGCAGAAGGAGGCCATTCAGCCCATTGAGTCTACATTGACTACAATCCCACTCAGGCTTTATCCCCATAACCTATACATTTACTCACTTATCCCCCTAACACGGAGTAATTTAGTCTGGCCAATCCACCTAACCCACACATTGTTGGACAGCTGTGCAAATTCTGAAGCCGTCAGATCACTTTAACGTCCATGCCCCCCGGTCACCTGGCAGATCTTTAAATCACTGCAGCACTCCATTCTGCAGCAGAGATTTTCCTTCCTCCCTGTCAGAAGCTGTAGATGAAAGCAGACCTCTTTGAAGTCCTCTGACAGAGATTGCAATTTCACCTGGTGGGGTGAGGGGAGTGTGTGTGTGTGTGTGTGTGTGTGTGTGTGTGTGTGTGTGTGTGTGTGTGTGTGTGTGTGTGTGTGTGTGTGTGTAGAGTCTAATTGTGTCCAGCTGTGCACTCAGTCCCAATGTAGGCATGCAACTTTGATTTGAAGTTGCTGAGCCTTCCTAGCAAGCTGTTGAAACTCTCTCCACTGCATTTGAAGCTTTTGATCTGTAATAAATCCAACTTGCAGTGCCTCATAAAAGAATCAGCTGCCAGCTCAATAGATTTCTATCATCTTCCAGCCACCTCTGTCTATTTCTATTCTCACTGATCCTGACTACAATGCTGACAGAGTCTAAGCCTGATTAAAAGTTTATGGTTTCACTTCCTCTTTGGAGTGGTTTGCAAAAGAGTGTGACAGTGCACACAAATGACATGCTTATGTATCATAATGAGCTTCCTAGGATCCCACAGCATGTTTCACGCTATCCGCTGGCCAGGGGACTGGGAGCTCAGATCTCAGAAACTCAATATCGTGCTTTCCAAGTTTCTCTGGATCTTGTACGTGCCATTCTCATGGACAGAGAGTGTGGGTTTAAAATCACTCACGTTATGTCTTGAACACAAAGTAACCTTCACATTACATTTCACTCTTTTTAGAGGTCTTTATTCCAGCTCAAGGAGGATAGAAATATGTTGAATTCTTGTTTCAATGGATCTTAAGATCTGGGCATCACTGTAAAAGCCAGCATTTATTGACATTCCTAACTTCCCTTGAGAAGATGGCAGTGAGCTACCTTCTTAAACTTCTGCAGTCCATCTGATACAGCTATACCCAATGCATTAGCATGAGAGTTCCAGGTTTTGACCCAGCAACAGTGAAGGAATGGTGAAATAGTTTTAAGGCCCCAGATGTTTTATAATTTGAAAGGGTCTTTTGTAGGTGGTGGTAGATCCAAGAGGCTGCTGCCCTTTTCCTTCTAGGTGGTAACGGTTGCTGGTTTGGAAGGTATTGTTGAAGAATAATTAGTCCTTGATAAAGTAATAGACTTTAGCAAATTTGAAGCCAATGGATTAAGAGGGACCATAGCTGCCTGCTTAGAAAATTGGCTAAGGGACAGAAAGCAGAAAGTGGTGGTGACCGTTGTTCTTCAGACTGGAAAGAAATGCCTAGTAATATCTCCCAGATGTCAATACTTTTTGAGATATTTAATATACATTATATTAATGATCTAGACTTGAGCAAACAAGTATAATTTCAATGCTCGCAGATGATACAAAACTCTGAAATGTAGTATATAAAAGAGAAAAATATTTACTTCAAGAAGTCATTTTAATACAAATCCAAAATATTGCCCATCTGGAAATCTGAAATAAAAAAGAAAATGCCAGAAATATTTTGCAAGCCTGGCACTGTGGAGAGAGAAACAGAGTTAAAAAACAACACTTAACAGAATTTAATGGTTCTCGTTAGGGTATAGATGATGGTGAAGGGTCTGGGAGAATTGAGAGGAGTACTCGGATTTCTAGTATTGGGAAAACTGACCCCAGTGTCAGGAACAGGGAAGGCCAGACATGGGAATCCAGCCTGTTGGCAGCGAAATGTCAATTAGGTGCATTTGAGCCACTTGACAGCAATTATTCCGCAGCCCATGGGAATTTAGTGGCAACTCACGAATTTAAATGGGACTCGCATGACTCTCCCATGCCTCCCAAAGACCATGTACTTCATTCTCAGAAACTTAAGAACTGATCAAGGGACGCAGAAGTACGAAGGGAGAGATCCACTGAAAGCTTTCCCAGGTATCTCTGACCCCCACAACATCCCTTCTGCAATGATTCCCTCCCACCATCTGCATTCTGCTGAAAGATTTCTGAGCATTAAATGGTTTTCAGGGATATGAGGATACAAGTGGAAACATTAAAGTGACATAGAAGATCAGTCATGATCTTATTGAGTGGGGGCAGTAAAAAGTCTCACAACACCAGGTTAGAGTCTAATCAGTTTATTTGATAGTAATTTCATGAGCTTTCGGAAACAGCATTCCTTCGTCAGGTGTGTGGAAGGTTCCTCACACCTGACGAAGGAACACCGTTTCTGAAGACTTGTCAGATTACTATCAAATGAACTGGTTGGACTCTAACCTGGTGTTGTGAGACTTCTTACTGTGTTTACCCCAGTCCAATGCTAGCATCTCTACATCCTTATTGAATGGCACAGCTGGTTCAAGGCACCACATGGCAGAATGCTACTCCTATTTCTTACATTCTTCTGTAATATTCACCGCAGCGCCAACAACACTTCCCTGGTCACTTATTTACTTGCTTTATTTGAAATCTTGTTGTCAACAAGTTAGTTGCCACCTTTCCCTAAGCTACAACAGTGACTACACTTGGAAAATAATTTATTTACTGTGAAATCTTTTGGGATGTCGTGATATTATGAAAGATGCTATATAAATGCAAGTTAATTTTTCATTCTGCCAGTTCCTAAATCAGTGACTGTCTAACTGCAGGTAGTTTTATAACTGAGAACAATCGTATTCCTTCCAACCACAATCTAGGTAGTGATCAGGAACAAGAATCCCAGATGATTTTTTCTTTCCTTTCTGCCTTTAGTGAACATTGGCATCCATTACAGCTTCCAAAGTGCTGGTCAACTCAGGTTAGCTGATAGTATATAACAGAATGTAGCCTGGTCTCCTTGTATAACACCACATCGTACTTTTTTACTAAGCTAAGGCGAGCCTTTTTTTGTCTTTATGGATTTCATATATTGGGGCTTTGGTGACCAAATATATATTAATTTACATATTCCTAAAGCTGTCAATATTAACAGGTTTTCCTTCCGATTTCCTTTTCAAACTTTCAGTTCACCACAATTTAAAATGAGTTGGGATTGGCTGTATTTCAAGGACCTGGATTGTCAGGATTGATGATTGTGTGTGCTGCAGATTTAACAGTCACGCTCTAGGGATTGGTGAACTACTACAGAGCTTACACATACTCCTGCGACTTCTATTCAAACTTTAACCATATGTGCTCTCACATTTCAGACGTAATAGTCACAAGACAACAGAAACTCCTCCATTGGAGTTATCAGCACAATAACAACTGCAGTGGAAAGGAAAGGTCAGCAACATTACTCAAAGGCTAAAGATAAAAAAATCTACAAATAAAGTTAAAATAATGAATTACTGGTTGAGAACCATTTTGTATGGTCAAACCTAGCCAGTTTTTATTTTGTTTCGGACATATTTGCGCAAAACTCTCTTCATTTCAGCACTATGAGGACAGATTATCATACGAGTAATTACTCAGTTGCTAAATGTCTGCCTTGTGTGGTTTTCATTCTATAGTGCAGTATTCAGAAAAAACGTTTATGATTAAAAGCATCCGATGGACCATATAGATAATCAAGATGCTGTAGCACATCAGATCGACACTTTTGTTCTTTACAATCCGTTACAGCTTGTGGACTCAAAGGAACAATAAATCTACATTTGCGCCTGTAAACTGATTCTTTCCATTGCTAAACACACGTTTGTGATTGGTTATATTGAGCTACATAGAATACGCAGCATACAATGAGGCTATTAAACAGTCTACTGTTGGTCTGATGTAATACTATTCATTGAAACACAGTGGCAGTGCAGTACTGTCAAAACATAACCTTGCAATAACGAACAAAGTGACTTTGAAATATTCCATAAAAATGTTTTTTTCTGGTTAACTTGAATAAGCTATAAATGTTTGTCTGGTGTAACTGAGTCTGAATATCATTGTGTTTTCTCTCCCAGAAAACACAAATAACTTGCATTTATATACTGTCTTCAATATAATAAAGCATTTCAAGGTGCTTCCCAAGAACATTTTAATCAGACAAGCACGAGCAACAAAGGGAAATTAGAACAGATTGAGCTTATGGAGACTCTACTCAGAAGGTCTACCAGTAGACATCCTTTGGATCAAGGAATGGGAAACTTGGAAAGTCAATAACAAGTTACTTGTCAAATTATTTTGAATTACCAGGATGACAGTGGTTTTTGCAAAACAGGTTCAAGGCAGGCCAGGATCCCATGCAATCAACCTCCATCAGTGGGGTCTCAATTGTGCATTTGTGGAGACACACAAACAATGTTGCATATTACTGAGGAGTTTTCCCTCCACAAACTAAGTGGTGGACTAATCACTTGAAGTCAGCAAGTGAAGACTAGCATTTGGCTTCGGAGATTTGTATTTGCTGAATAAATAAAAAATTGAAATGGATGATTAAAGGCTGGGAAGATTCCTATATGGGAATCTTCCACAATAGGCATAGCCTAAGATCATGGTTATGTCATAAAGACGTTAAGACGGCGGCGCGGGCTCATTGGGCCGAAGGGCCTTTTTCCCGTGCTGTGTTGTTCTTTGTTTGGGTCAAAATGTTTTTAATTCATTCATGGGATGTAGGCATTGCTGGTTAGTTGAGAGTCAACCACATTGCTGTGGTTTTGTAGTCACATGTAATCCAGACCAGGTAAGAACAGCAGCGGGCTCAGGAGAGGTTAGTAAAGTTTCCAGACTACGGAATAGAACAGAGAGTTCAGGAGGTGGCAGGAATCTAACCTCAAGCACAGCAAAAAGATGACAAATATGAGTAGAAAGGTGGTCAATGCAGGACAGAGGATGTTGTCCCAAATGGGGCAGTATATGGAACAAGGTAAAGGAGCTTGTTGCGCACATTGAAATTGGCTGGTATGATGTTGTGGGCATCAGAGACGTGGCTGCAAGGGGATTAGGCTTAGAATCTAAATATCCAAAGGTATGTATTCCACTGGAAGTACAGGCAGATGGGCAAAGGGGGCGGGATTGCATTGTTAGTAAGGAATGAAGTGAAATTGATAACAAGAAGTGATATAGGATCAGAAGGCATAGAATTTCTGTGGGTGGAGTTAAGGAATCGCAAAGATAAAAAGATCCTGACGGGAATCATGTAGCGCCCCTCTGGCAGTAGTCAGGATGTGAGGCAGAAAATAATAAGGCAATAGAAAAAGCATATAAAAAGGCAATATTATAATATTCATGGAGAACTTCAATACGCAGGTGGACAGGGAAAATCAGCTAGATAGTGGATTCCAAGAAAAGGAATTTGCGGAATGTCTCAGAGATGGTTTTTTGGAGCAACTTGTGACAGAGCCTATTAGGGAACAGGCAATTTTGGATTTGGTGATTGTAATGAGGCAGACTTGATTAGGAAACTTAAGGTGAAGGAACCCGTAAGGAAACGTGACTACAGTATGATAGAATTTACCCTGCAGTTTGAGAAGTAGAAGCTAAAATCAGATGCAACGGTATTACAATTAAATAAAGGTAACCACAGAGATATGAGGGAGGAGCTGTCCAGAATTGTTTGGAAAAGGAGCCGAGCAGGGAAGACAGCAGAACGGTTAGCTAGTAATATAAAAGAAGATAGGAAGAGCTTTTTTTCAATATATAAAAGGTAAGAGAGAGGCAAAAATATTTATTGGATCACTGGAAAATGAGGCTAGTGAAGTAATAATAGGAAACAAAGCAATGGCAGAGGAACTGAATGGTTACTTTGCATCAGTCTTCACAGTGGAAGACATCAGTGGGATGTCAGAGCTCCAGGAGAATCAGGAAGTACAGTGGCTAAATGCATGCAGTATAGTATAGTGGCCATCACTAAGGAGAAGGCTCTGGGAAAACTGAAAGGTCTGAAGGTAGATAAATCACCTGAACCAGTGGACTACACCCCAGAATTCTAAAAGAGATAGCTGAGGAAATTGTGGAGGCATTGCTAGTGATCTTTCAGGAATCATTGGAGGCAGGGAGGATACCAGAGGACTGGAAAATAGCAAATGTGACACTGCTGTAAGAGAGGGAGGCAGCAGATGGGAAATTATAGGCCAGTTAGTCTAACTTCAGTCACTAACAAGATTTTATAGTCCATTATCAGACGTGAGATCACAGAGTACTTGGAAGTGTATGATAAAGTAGGACTGAGTCAGCACAGCTTTATCAAGGGGAGATTGTGTCTGAGTTCTTTGAGGACGTAACAGGAAGTTAAATAAAGGAAAACCAGAGGACATGAGTTATTTAGATTTTCAGAAGACCTCTGACAAGATGCCGCATAGGAGACTGTTAAATAATTTAAGCGCCCATGATGTTAAGGGTAAGATCCTAGCATGGATAGAGTATTGGCTCACTGGCAGAAGGCAGAGTGTTTCTTCAGGATGGCAGCCAGTGACGAGTGGTGTGTCTCAGGGGTCAGTGCTGGGACCACAATTTTTTACAATATATATTAGCAATTTGGAAGAAGGAAATGAAGGCACTGTTGTTATGTTTGTATCATCTGCAAACTTATGTAGAAGGACAGATAGGATTGACAAAGCAGGAGGGCTGCAGAAGGACTTGGACAGGTTAGCAAAGTGGGCAAAGAAGTGGCAGATGGAATATAATGTGGAAAACTGTGAGGTTATGCACTTTGGAAGGAAGAATGGAGGCACTGACTATTTTTTAAATGTGAAAATGGTTAGGAAATCAGAAACACAAAAGGGACTTGGGAGTCATTGTTCAAGATTATCTTCTGGTTAATGTGCAGATTCAGTCTGCAGTTAGGAAGGCAACTGCAATGTTAGCATTCATGTTGAGAAGACTAGAATACAAGAGCAGTGATGTGCTTCTAAGGCTGTAAAAGGCTCTGGTCAGACCCCATTTGGAGATTTATAAGCAGTTTTGAGCCCCGTATCTAAGGAAGAATGTGCTGGTCTTGGAAAGGATCCAGACGAGGCTCACAAGAAAGATCCCTGAAATGAAGAGCTTGCCATACGAGGAACAGTTGAGAACTCTGGGTTTGTACTCATTGGAGTTTACAAGGATGAAGGATGATCTTATTGAAACTTACAGGATACTGCGAGGCCTGGATACAATGGACATGGAGAGATTGTTTCCCCAAGTAGGAAAAGCTAGAACCAGAGGGCACAACTTCAGACTAAAGGGACGATCCTTTAAAACATAGACGAGGAGGAATTTCTTCAGAATGAGAGCAGTGAATCTGTGCAACTCTGCCACAGAAGACTGCGAGGGCCAGGTTATTAAGTGTATGTAAGACAGAGATATATAAGTTCTTGATTAATAAGGGGGTCAGAGATTATGGGGAAAAGGCAGGAGAATGGGGATAAGAAAAATATCAGCCATGACTGAATGCTGGAGCAGACTTGATGGGCTGAGTGGCCTAATTCTGTGCCTCTGTCTTATGGTCTTATGATATCTTCAAATCTTGAACCAAAGTTACCCATTCAATTAAGCTTACATATAAAAGTAGCAAGAAATGCAACTTCTAAACTACATAGTCACACTCCAGGTCTTGATGGCCAACGTTGTTGCATTCATAACATGGCCAACCAGATTGAAAATCAATCTGCAAATCCTTCCAATATATGTCAATGGCAGATGGTAAGAGTGGGAGAGATTTCTGGTCAACCATGTAATGGAAAGAAAATTTGAGTCTCTATCATCATTATTTATAGCTCAAGACTGCAACATGCATGTACAAGTGCATGTTGTCATACAAACTCTAACTACAATGGGGTGTTTGTTGTCTCAATTGGTTGGTGTGGATCAGACTGTTATCAACAGCATGGGATTTGATCCCCATTCTGGCAGGGATGGTTTCAGGGCCTACCTGTGGTGGACATTACAGCATTATGGGTTAGGCCTGTCTTGAGGCAGATAACTGAAGAAGGTTAAATAATCTGTTTACTTTACTTGTCTTTTTTCACATAATTGTTTTTGAAAATAATATGAATTGGTTGTAGCAAAAAAGAACATTTCAATATTATTTTAATATAAAAATCAGACCCACTGGTCCAAAGTATTTATGTTCAACACAAGCCCTTGTTCTCCCTAGCACTGCTTCCCTCACCATTTTCAACGAGACCCCATTTTAGAACATAGAACATTACAGCACAGAACAGGCCCTTCGGCCTTCGATGTTGCGCCGACCAATAGAAAAAGCAATGCCCCTCCAAACTAAACCATTCCCTTCTCTTCCATATACTTATCAACTAACCTCTTAAACGCCACCAAACTTGGCGCATCTACAACTGCTGCAGGCAGGGCATTCCACTCCCGAACCACCCTTTGGGTAAAGAACCTGCCTCTGATATCCGTCCTATAACTATCACCCCTTAATTTAAAGCTGTGTCCCCTCGTGCTAGCTTTTTCCATCCCAGGAAAAAGGCTATCACTGTCCACCCTATCTAAACCTCTAATCATCTTATATGTTTCGATTAGGTCCCCTCTTAGCCGCCTCCTTTCTAACGAAAACAACCTCAAATCCTCAGCCTCTCTTCATAAGACCTGCCCTCCATACCAGGCAACATCCTGGTAAACCTCCTCTGTACCCTCTCCAATGCCTCCACATCTTTCTTATAATGTGGGGACCAGAACTGCACACAATACTCCAAGTGCGGCCGCACTAGAGTTTTGTACAGTTGCAACATGACGTTGCGGCTCCGAAATTCAATCCCTCTACCAATAAAAGCCAAGACTCCATATGCCTTCCTAACAACCTTCTCGACCTGACTGCCTACTTTCAGGGATCTATGCACATACACACCAAGATCCCTCTGTTTATCTAGACTACTAAGAATCCTACCATTTGCCCTATACTCTACACATTTATTATTTCTGCCATAGTGCATTACCTCACACTTTTCCACATTAAACTCCATTTGCCACCTCTCGGCCCAGCTCTGCAACTTGTCCAAGTCCCTCTGCAAACTATAACACCCCTCTTCACTATCTACCACTCCACCGACTTTAGTGTCATCTGCAAATTTACTAATCCATCCTTCAATACCCTCATCCAGATCATTTATAAAAATTACAAACAGCAGGGGCCCCAAAACAGACCCCTGAGGTACACCCTAATACTTAATACTTAATACTTAAGTTAATACTTAAATTTAATACTTAAATTTACAATACTCCAGATGCCAATAAAAATAAAACAGCAAATAAAGCAGCACACTACTACTATCCAGACTATAATTATATAAATACACATATTAAAGATCAATGCATAATACATCAGATAAATATGAGAATTTGTGCTTTTACAACTTTGTAAAAATGTTACTGTTTTGTGCAGCTATGTCAGTTTCAGCCAAGCTCTTCATATTGTCCAGTGACAAAAGACTCAATAAATCATTCTCTTTGCCCTGACACATATGCTCTAAACAACCCCCCTTTCCTCCTACCCCACCTCACCACACATACAAACACTGCAATCAGCCTTTCTGCCCACACACATAACACATACCTGGTAATCAGTTCCTCTCTACAGGCACAAAAAAAAGCCCCAATCCCTCCCACAAAATGCATTCAGCCCCTCTTCCCACAACCCTATTGTATTCAGTCCCTCTCACTCCACACAACATACAGATCAGCAAGTCTGTGGTGGCCAGCAGGTCCTGGGAAAGAGAGAGGTGCAGCTAATATGAGGTACCAGGGCCTGAGGCTAGGATCATTGTTGCAAATGGAGTTCATCCACCCTGAGCAGGCAGAGGCACAGCTGCAGATCTGACAGACCTGCTTCAATAAAAATCAGAACAATCATCTTGACAGTTTCAATTTTTTTAAAGCCATTCTTTCAATGAGTTGCTGCTCTGCTGTCAATTTAACCTTGTGGTAGATTTGTGATCAAATTGCCAGCAGAGCTATGATAGAGAAGCAGCAGGAAAAGAGCTGCTTGCCCAATAATAGATCCTGCTTTTTCACTTGTGAACTGGCTAATTCTAGTGATTGTATGTATTTTAAATCAATTACACTGGGAATTATGAATTCAACTCAAGTATAGATGTAGTCTATATGGATTTCAACAAAGCCTTTAAAAAGATCCCAAATGTGAGACCTATAAAAAAGCAAATGCACATCAGATACAGTGTAATTTTATAAGGTGCATTGGCTTAGTTATAGGAGACAGAGAGTGATTAGAAGCTTGTATCCAATGGAATGTCACAGGGATCTGTGCTGGGTTCCTGATAATTTGTCATTTTTATAAATGACACAGGGTTAAGGTTAATAAGTTTGTGGCTGATACAAAGATTGACCAGGAGGTTAACAGTAAGATTGAGTGCCTTGGGCTATAGCAAGTCTTAGATTGGATGGTCATATGGGCAGATAAGTGACAGATGGAATTTAACCCTGAAAAGTTTGAGATAATTTGACAAGGAAGTATTCAATGAATGGTATGACACTAGAAAGTTCTGAGGAACAAAGAGACCTTGGCATATTTGTCCAAAAATCCCTGAAGGTGAAAAGGCATGTTCGTGGGGTGGTAAAAATGGCATATGGAACACTTGCCCTTATCAATATGACAGATCACAAAACTAGGGAGGTAATGTTGGAGATTATAGAACTTTGGTGAGACCACAGCTGAAAAATGTATGTAGTTTTGGTCACCACATTCTAGGAAGAACGTGATTGCAATAGAGAGGGTGCAAAGGAAATTCACCAGGACGTTGCCTGGGATGGAACATTTAAGTTATGAAGAGAGGTCGGATAGACTTGGGTTGTTTTTTTGTTGGTAAGAAGTCTGACAACACCAATTTTAAATCCAACCGATTTATTTGATAGTAAACTTTGATTTATTTGATAGTCAAATAAATCGGTTGGATTTAAAATTGGTGTTGTCAGACCTCTTACTGAGTTTACCCCAGTCCAAAGCCGGCATCTCTACATCATGTTTTTTGTTGGAGCAGTGAAAACTGAGGAGTGAGCTGATTGTGCTGTACAAGATTATGAGGGGTGTGTACAGGATGGATAAGAAGAAGCTGTTTCCCTTAGTCAAAGGAGACACAAGTTCAAGATGAAGGGTAGGAGATTTAGGAGGGATGTGAGGAAAATCTTTTTTACTCAGAGGATGGTGACAGTCTGCAATGCACTGCCTGGGAGGATGATGGAAGCAGTTTGTCTCACATCCTTTAAACCTGGACTTGACACATCATAAAATTTAAGACTATGGGCCAAGTGCTGGTATATGGAATTAGGTAAGTAGGTCAATTGGTTCTCATGTGTCGCTGCAGACTCGATCGGCTGAACAGCCTCTTCTGCACTGAGGAATTGATTCTGTGAAGGATGATCAGAAAAGGAGGATGTGCATTCAGAGGTGGTAAGGCCAGAGAAGAGTGGGTGAGGTTATTGGAAAAAGAGCAAGAGTTGAATTAAAGCTTCCATCTATAATTATATCAGCATTGGGAAGCTAAAGGTGGTCAAAGGTCAATATGGAAATATGTGCAGGAGTTGAGAGGCAAAGCAGCAAAAATTTATTGTGCTTTCTGAATTTGCAAGTATGCTTTGGGGGAAGCTGGTAAAAATTGCTGGAACCAAAATTAAGTCTGTTGAAGATATCAATGGAAACTTTATAATTTAAAAGAATCAGAAAGATAATTCTGTTTTTGCACTTAAAAATACATGAAAATAATCTGAGGGACTAGCGTCGAGGGAGAGCTGAAGAAGTGCTTTAGTGTTGGCTTAATTTCTAAACTATTATAAATCATTAGGTTTTTCTACAGCATCAAATTCATGGTCTAAAAGGTTAAGGCCACAATAAAGGAGTCTTTCAGCTGCACTGAAAAGATTTGCGATGATTTCTTCCAAAAGGTCAAAAAGAAGAAACAAACAATGAAAGTACAGCAGCGAACCTCTGCCAGTGATACATACTCAGTCTCATGCTAGATTGTTTGTCGCACAAGCCACTCCCAGTGAACTGGAACTTTGGAGGGCGGTTCTCCCATCACGGCCAACAAATTTTCTGGCCGGCCCACCATTTTGCAGGATTCGTGCATGCGTTCCCAATATGTGCTCATCTCCCAAAACCAGAGAACAGTTGTAATCAGAACCTTGCTGAAAACCAGTGAAAAGAGAGATGATTTAAATAATTTAAAAACTTACTTTAAATCTATTTGAAATGTGATTATCAGGCCTGGTAAGTTTCATCTGGGCCCGATTGCATCTCCCACCCCGCCAGGAGAGCTTGCCAGAGTGAAGAGGCCTCTCTTCACACTGGGCAGGGCGTAGGGGTGATCAGTGGAAGGTGGAGGTCCCGCTGTCACTCTACATAGGGATTGGTCTGGGCTGGAGAGAGGCTAACAATTGGGGCAGGAAGGAGGTAGTGATCTGCCGCGGTGAGGGGGGGGTTGAGCAGGGTGCTCAATATCAGGGTGCTCTGGGACAAGGATGGGGTCAGGGCTGGCCCAGAAATTGTCATGGGGGCCATGATCGGACCATGGGGAGTGCTGCAGGGGCGATACTACTGGAGTCCCAAGCTGGCCAGTGATCAAGCAGGCCAGCAAATGGGGAGACTGACAGATCAGGCCACTGCACGTGCACAGTTTCAGAATTGTCAGCCCTCTGGCATGAATAGCCCCACCCCCACTCCAGGTTTTTAATAATATTCACGATTGTGACCCCTACATTGCATAGAGTGGGGAGATTCAGATCTTAAGCTGAAACAACAATCATGATCTAGATCAGTTTTCCTGCCAATTCAGTGCATTTGAGAGAATCACTCCCTTTGTTTCTCGTGATACCGACCTGTTCTGAGCAGGGTGTGAGCGCTCGATCAATGTATCCAGGAAAGGAGCTTAGCCAGCAGCTAGTGAATGGGATCAACCTTCCACTCCTACTTCCCTCCTTTCATTTTACAACTTTCCAACAATTAAACAATGCAAGTTATCTTTCTTTTCTGTACAAAACAAGTAGACAAAATATATGAAACAAAGCCTGAGAAGCTTGCTTGCAATCTTTCCAATGAATTTGAATTTTCCATCATTGTTACTGTCATGTACAGAGCATGTTAATAAGCAATGACCAAAATCAGTTGTTGTCTGCAAGGTTATTTTCCTGTCAAATTTATAGTACTGGACGATGCTGTGAAAATAAAATTTGAATTCTCTGGTTTAATAATAATGGCGATTATTATTGTTTGATACTTTGGGATCACCTAAACTAACAAACAATGCATTACATTGTTACTCTTAATATTAATCACAAATCTGATATATATATATATGCTGCATATATATCAAACGACCTTTGCAATTAGATGCCAACAATGTGAGTTATCATTTTATAAGAACCTTCCTGTGATTGTTTAGTGAATTGATTGTTGAATCTTGAAAAGGGAAAAAATTACGTACGATTGAGGGGAGAGAGTTAAGGAGCAGGGAGGAGATAGGGACTCAAACAAAAAAAAACACTGGAACCTGTTACTTCTTTCCCTGGCCCTGGCGGCCAGCAGAGAGGTAACTTCTGATCACCTAAGTCTGAGCTGGTGCATGGCTAATTCACCAACCCTCCTATTGTGCTTAACTGTTATTGCCAATTACGAATTCCATTAGTTCCTCACATATTTTTAGTTAAAGCCTACTACTCTTATAAAATTCACCCTCAACTCTACTGGAATGGAGTGATGTTGAGAGAAAAATTATAACTAATGTGGTCCCCTTTCAACTGGATCATGTGATAATTAGGAAAGTTTCTCCTCCACCAAACACTCTGCATCACCAACCACATAATGGAAGGACTGATTCCTCCTGATGCTCCAGTTCATTTTGTTAATCCACCTCACTCATATTGCAAGTCAGATTCCAATATGGGCCAAGGAACAGGAACTTGTGAGTGAGTGACTCTCCTGCATAAAATTTTTTAAAAGGTCACGTGAAGGAGAATAAAGACCAGTCGCATATATTGAAATATTTTAATAAAAGGATACGTTAAGGAGAAGAAAATCAATGGCTCACACATTGAGCTCAATTTTACCAACAATTTGTGCCCGTTTTCTGGCGCAAAATCACGGTAAAGTCCGATGTGAGACCTTTATTGCGATCTGCACCCGAGTCCACACAGGTCGCCACTTTATTGAGACCTGTGAATGGCAGGGATCTGTTCCGCACTCAAATCGGGCGCAATGACAATTTAAATGCATTTGTATGCATTTAAATTGAATTAATTAACTACCCACCCAACTCTATCAGCATTTCCCCTCTTACCACCGTGTTCATCGATCCGGAACCTGCTGAATAAAAGTCCGAGTTTGAAGAGAACGTTCAGTGTTTGCAACTGTTCTCTGACTCAGATCAATGGTGGGGGTGGGTCAGGTCATTCTCTGGTTGGAGGGGAGAAGAATTCATTTGCCCCTCCCCACCAAACTAGGGATTCATTTGCCTCCTACCAGAAATCCATCTGCTCCCCCCTCCAAGATACACCCAAGCTCCTAGGCCACTTTCTGCAGCTTGGAAGCGATCTGACATTGGTGCGCTTTTTGCAATTTTTTTCTAACTGTACATGTGCAGTTCAGAGCTCTGAACGTTCCGACAGGGCTAAGCCCCGCCCATAGCATGAATCAGACTGGAAATGGCTGAGAGTGTATAGAGGCACCTGAAAGCGGATTTCTAAGTCAGATCAGAATTGGCACTTAGAATGAAAATGGTAAAATCGGGCCCATTGTCTCCAACTCAGAGAGAAAGGAACCAAGAGATATTCAAGGCAAGAACAGGACCTCCTGGGCCTTCGTGAGAGGTGTATTCAAGGAGGAGAGGATGCTCTTCACCTCATTCACTATTTCTGTCATCCTATTTGGGATCACAATGAAATTTGGGAGATGCCGCCTTACTGCATCTCACCATATCTTATTACTTCCTCCCTCATGTTCATATCTAACAGCCCCTATTTGCCTGAAGCATCATATATGGTGCCAAGTTCCACAATCTAACCACTCTCTTGGTTAAGAAGTTCCAACTGAATTTATTACTGGATTTATTGGTGACCATTTTACATTTATGGATCTAGTTTTGGACTCCTCCACATGTAGAAATATTTTCTCCACTTCTATCCTTGAAAATATCTTCATAACTTTAAAGATCTCCATCAGATTACCTTTAAGTCTTTTTTGGAGCACAGAACCATAGTCTATTCAGCTATTACTAATAATTCTACTCTCTTAGTTTTGGTGTCATTCTGGTGAATCTTTTATTTCTTTCTCCAGCACTTCTGTATCTTTTTTCTCAGCATTCAGTATTCAAAGTGTGCTGCAACTAAAGGTCTATATAAATGTTTAATATCATTTCTTTGCTTCAGAACTAAATTCCTCTACAAATTAATTGCCATGCTTTATTTGTTTTTTTTTATGGCTTTGTTAACTTTTAATGATTTGTGAAGGATCCTCAGATCATTTTTCTTGTCTATCACATTTAGACCTTTACTTTCCAACATCAACTTAATAGTACTACTTCAAACTTGCATATATTGGTTTACATTTGTGCATGCATTCAGCAAGTTTATTAACAAATAATTTTATTGCATAGCAGTATTTTTCAATAACAATTACATCTCTCCATCAATTTGGTGTCATCTGAAACTTCTGATGCAGAACTTAATTCAGGGTCTAAATAATTTATGTAAATGGTAAACAATTGCAGTTCCAGAACTACTTCCATTAGAACACCACTTTCTGTCAGTCTTATTATCTATTCTCTCTTTTCATTTTGTGTAGTTCTAAATTGGGACAAGACGAATTTTGATGGAAATAGGCAGGAGCTTGCAAGGATCTTTGCTGTTTGCAATGTGTATATATATATATAAATGATTTGGAGGAAAATGTAACTGGATTGATTAGTAAGTTTGCAGACAACACAAAGGTTGGTGGATTTGCGGATAGTGATGAGAACCATCAGAGGATACAGTGGGATATAGATCAGTTGGAGACTTCGCTGGAAAGATGGCAGATGGAGTTTAATCCAGACAAATGTGAGGTAATGCATTTTGGAAGGTCTAATACAGATAGGAAATACCAGGGTTCAGGTAAATGGCAGAACCCTGAAGAGTATTGATAGGCAAAGATATCTGGTTGTACAAGTATATAGGTCACTGAAAATGGCAATGCAAGTGGAGAAGATAGTCAAGAAGCATATGGCATGTTTGCCTTCATCGGCCAGGGTATAGAGTTTAAAATTTGGCAATTTATGTTACAGCTTTATGGAACCTTAGTTAGACCGCACTTGGAATATAGTGTTCAATTCTGGTCACCACACTACAAGAAGGATGTGAAGGCTTTGGAGCGAGTATAGAAAAGATTTACCAGTGTGTTGCCTGACATGGAGGGCATTAGCAATGAGGGGAGGTTAGAGAAACTCAGTTTGTTCTGGAGCAACAGAGGTTGAGGAAAGACCTAATAGAAGTCTACAAGATTATGAGAGGCGTGGATAAAGTGGATAGTCAGAAGCTTTTTCTCAGGGTGGAAGAGTCAATTACTAGGGGGCATAGGTTTAAGGTGTGAGGAGCAAGGTTTAAAAAGAGATGTAAAAAAAGATTTTTTACATAAAGAGTGGTGAGTGCCTGGAAGTGACTTTTAAGGGGCATCTTGACAAGTGTATGAATGATATGGGAATAGAGGGATATGGTCCCTGGAAGGGTAGGGGTTTTAGTTAAGTCAGGCAGCATAGTGAGTGCAGGCTTGGAGGGCCAAAAGGCCTGTTCCTTGCTGTAATTTTCTTTGTTCTTTGTTTGACTAGAGTAGCTTGTTAGAGAGCAAAGGGATCTCCGGCAAGTGCGAGGCCTTCAAAAGTAAAATGGCTAGAGTTCAGGGTTGATATGTTCCTATTAGGATGAAGGGCAAGGCAGGCAGGAGTACAGAGCTTTGGATGACAGAACATATTGAGGTTTTGGCCAGGAAAAAGGAAGCAAGACTCAGGTACAAGCAGCTAGAATCAAGGGATTCCCTGGAGGTGTATAAGGGATACAGGAGTATACTCAAGAAGGAGATTAGAAGGACAAGAGGAAGGCACGAGATAGCTTTGATTAAGGTGAATCCAAAGAGATTCTTTAAATATATTAAAGGAAAAAGAAACACTTAAGAGAGGATCCTTCAAGGACCCTTCAAGAATCAAAGTGGAGACACATATATAGAATTGCAGAAGATGGGTGAGGTTCTCAATGAATATTTTTTCCTCTGTGTGTTCTGTGAAGAAAGACAAAAACTTGGGAACCTGAGAAAATTAGTGGTGATATATTGGGGATAGTTCACATTACAGTAGAGGAGGTGATGGATGTATTAAAATGCATGAAGGTGGATAAATCTCCTGGCCCTGAACAGGTATATCCAAGAACACAGTGTGAGGCTAGAGAAGAAATTGTGGGAACACTGGCTGAGATATTTCCATCATTGTTAGCCATAGATGAGGTACCAGAAGACTGGAGGGTAGTAGATGTTATGCCCTTATTTAAGAAAGGCTGCAAAAGAGAACAGGGAATTATAGACCATAAACCAAACACCTGTGCTGGGTAAGTTACCAGAAAGGATTCTGAGGGATAAGATATACAGGCATTTAGAAAGATAGGGTTTTATTAGGAGTAGTCAGCATGGCTTTGTGCATGGGAGATCATGCCTTACAAATTTGTTGGGAGTTCTTTGATGAAGTATAAGATAATGAAGGGGATGGATAGGGTAGAGGTTGAGAGACTCTTGGGAGGTGGAGGCGTTCAGATCAGAGTTGCAGAGGAGTTTCTTCACACAAAGGGTGATGAATCTTTGGAATTCTCTGCCTGAAGTGGTAGAAGCTTCCTCGCTGAATATGTTCAAGTCAAGAGTGGATAGGTTTTTGATTGACAAGGGAATTAAGGGTTATGGGGAGAAAGTGGGAAAGTGGTACTGAACTACTACAGATCAGCCATGATTTTATTGAATGGCGGGGCAGGCTCAAGGGGCAGGATGGCCTATTCCTGCTCCTATTTCTTATGTTCTTATGTGATAAGGAAGGTTGACGAGGTAGTCTATATGGACTTCGGTAAGGCCTTTGATAAAGTTCAACATGGTAGCCTGCGCTGGAAGGTTGGATCACATAGAATCCATGAAGAGCTGGCAAATTGGACATATAATTGGCTTGATTGTAGAAGCAGAGAATTATGGTGGAAGGATGCTTATCAGACTGGAAACTTGTGACAAGTGGTGTACCTCTGGTGTCAGCACTGGGTCCACTGCTGTTTGTTATCTATATCAATGATTTGGATGAAAATGTACAAGGCATGGTCAATAAATTTGCAGATTACACTAAAATAGGTAGAATTGCTGCAGGATCTTGGTCGGCTGGAGAAGTGGGTCGAGAAATGGCAAAAGGAGTTCAATACACGTAAGTGTGAGGTGTGGCATTTTGGAAAGCCAAATCAAGGTAGGATTTTCATGGTGAATGGTAAGACTTTGGGGAGTATCATGGAACAGAGGGACCTTGGAGTTCAGGTGCATGATTCTTTAAAAGTGAAATCACAGGTCGATAGGGCAGTCAAGAAGGCTTTTGGCATTGTGACTTCATCAGTCAGGGCATTAAGTATAGAAGTTGAGAAGTTATGTTGCAGTTGAACAGGATGTTGGTGAGGCTGCACCTGAAATATGGTGTTCAATTTTGGTCACTTTGCTATAGAAAAGATGTTATTAAACTGGAGAGAGTCTAAAAGAGACTTACAAGGATGTTGCCAGGACTCAAGGGACTGAGTTATAGGGAGAGATTGGACAGGCTAGGATTTTTTCTTTGGAGAATAGAAGACTGAGGGGTGATCTTATAGAAGTTTAGAAGATCATGAGAGGCATGGATAGGGTGAATGCACTCAGTCTTTTTCCCAGGGTTGGAGAATCAAGAACTGGAAAGCACAACTTTAGGTTATGAGGGAAAAAAATTAATGAGAACCTGAGGACTAACTTTTTTTTTATATACAGACTGTGGTACATATGTGGAATGAGCTGCCAGAGGAAGTGGTTGAGGCAGAGACATTGACAAAGACATATGAACAGATATGTGGATAGGAAAGATTTAGAGGGATATGGGCCAAATGTTGGCAAATGGGGTTAGATTAGATAGGCTTTTTGGTTGGCAGGGACCAGTTTGGGCCAAAGGGCTAGTCTCCATGCTGTAGATTCTATGATTCTATTCAATTATTTACCTACTTCCCTCTGTGGTCTGATCCTAGTCATCAGATGAGGAAAGGGTATCTTATCAAATGCCTTTTGAAAATCCATGAGGACTGATAACAGCCAGTATGCCAAAAACCTTCTGGATTGCCCTATCTACCTGCAATTCCACCTTTAGGGAACCATACACCTGTTCCATGATACTTCCCAAGGTCCTAATGTTCACTGTGAAAGTCCTACCTTGATTTGACTTTCCAAAATGCAACATCTTACTTGACTGTACTGAACTCCATTTGCCATTTCTCGGCCCACTTCTCCAGCTATTCAAGATCCTACTAAAATTCCATCTATTTTAGTGCCATCTGCAAGCTTACCAGCCCAACTCACTGATAGGATCTTCCGTTCCCACCAAAGACGACACCCTGTGGCAGGCCTTTTGATTTGATTTATTGTCACATGTATTAACATATAGTGAAAATTATTGTTTCTTGAGCGTGATACAGACAAAACATACCACTCACAGAGAAGGAGATGAGGGAGAGCAGAATGTATATTACAATCATAGCTAGAGTGTAGAGAAAGATCACTTTAATGCAAATTAAGTCCATTCAAAAGTCTGACAGCAGCAGGGAAGAAGCTGTTCTTGAGTAGGTTGGTACATGACCTCAGACTTTTGTATCTTTTTCCTGAAGAAAGAAAGTGGGAGAGAGAATGTCTGGGATGCATGGCTGCTTTGCTGAGGCAGCAGAAAGTGTACTCAGAGTCAATGGATGGGAGGCTGGTTTGTGTAATAGATTGGGCTACATTGACGACTTTCTGTAGTTCCTTACGGTCTTGGGCAGAGCAGGAGCCATACCAAGCTGTGATACAACCAGAAAGAATGTTTTCTACAGTGCATCTGTAAAAGTTGGTGAGAGTCGTAGTTGACATGCCAAATTTCCTTCGTCTCCTGAGAAAAAAAGAGGTGTTGATGAGATTTCTTAACTATAGTGTCGGCATGGGAGGACCAGGACAGGTTGTTGGTGATTTGGACACTTAAAGAGTTGATACTCTCGACCGTTTCTTTGTCCCAATTGTTGTAGACTGGGGCTAGTTCTCCTTTTTGCTTCCTGAAGTCGATGACAATTTCTTCATTTTGTTGACATTGAGGGGTAGATTATTGTTGCCACACCAGTTCACCAGATTCTCTGTCTCACTCCTGTTCTCTGTCTCATCATTGTTTAAGATCCGACCCACTATGATGATGTCATCAGCAAACTTGAAAATCGAATTGGAGGAAAATTTGGTTGCACAGTCCTAGGTGTATAGGGAGTATATCGAGGAGGGGGGGGGGTGAGAACACAGTCTTATAGGGCACCAGTGTTGAAGATGAATTTTGAGGATGAAGTTGAGGATGACAATGAGATTTCCTGGAAGCAGGACGGGTGAGCCATATAAAGCGCTGTAGATATTAACAGGAATGGAAGTTCTTGTCAGTAGCCAACGGACAATTGTGAAGGAGCCAGAAAATCCTACTACATTCACTATATTGACCTTTATATAATCCTGTTACATCTTCAATTAATTCATTGGTTTTGGTCAAACTTAACATTATCTCTTGAAATCTATGCTAGCTATCCTATTTTTTGTTAAATTTCTAGATATATTTCAATGACATCTTTCACAAAGAATGCATTATTTTTCCTACACCTAATATATTCTCTATTGCTTCAACCTGCTTCATCTCCCTCTTTAAATAAAATAACATTTGCTGTTCAACAAACCTCAGACACCATTCCTTTTTCTACTGCATTTTTATTACTGCCCCTGCTATTCCTTTCCTAATTTTAGTAGCATGTGTGTTTGCAATCCACAAAGACCAGGGGTTTCATCCCCTCCAAAGTGGATTAATTTACCAATTATTTCACCACTATTTTAAATGTTGAGAGACCTTGTTTCATTTTTTTCCCTCAAATACTATGGCCAGCATTCAAGTAAACAGAGAGGCAAAGTAACCATTCAATGGCCAAAATTTTCTAGTTCCCCCTGCAGTGTTTTCCCCCAAAGTGGAGTGTGCAGGGAATGCAAAATCCTACACATGTCTAATAATGGGCTGCCTTTGCCATTGGAAAATACATCGTAGGGTGTGAGGGCATAAAATCCCACCCAAAATTTCTGCCATTTCATTGGCATTGCTTTGAGTTTATTTTATGCATCCTTAACAGCACTCTAACACTATTTTGATTTTCTTTTTGTTTCCTAGTGTCTGCGGAATATTTACTATTCCTATATTTTCTTAATAATTTGATTTGATAATTTGATTTATTATTGTCACATGTATTAACAGACAGTGAAAAACATTGTTTCTTGTGCTATTCAGACGAAGCATACCATTCATAAGGAAGGGAAGGAGAGGGTGAGAATGGAGTGTTACAGTCATAGCTAGGGTGTAGAGAAAGATCTACTTAATGCAAGATAGGTCCATTCAAAAGTCTGATGGCAGCAGAAAAGAAGCTGCTTGAGTTGGTTGCTGCATGATCTCAAACCTTTGCACCCTTTTCCCAACAGAATAAGGTGGAAGAGAATATGTCCAGGGTGCATGGGGTCCTTGTTTTGGAAAGGCAGCTAACATAATCAATGACAAGTGTAGACAGTGTCAATGGATGGGAGGCGGGTTTCAGTGATGGACTGGACTTCATTCACGACCATTTGTAGTTTCTTGTGGTCTTGGACAGAGCAGGAGCTATGCCAAGCTGTGATACAACCAGAAAGAATTCTATGGTGCATCTGTAGACATTGGTGAGAATTGTAAATGACATTCCAAATTTCCTTGGTCTTGTCAGAAAGCAGAGGCGTTGGTGGTCTTTGTTAACTATAGTGTCCACATGGAGGAACCAGGCCAGATTGTTGGAGATCTGGACACCTGAAAACTTGAAGCTCTTAACCATTTCTACTTCATCCCTATTGATGTAAATCAGGGCATGCCCTCCACTATGCTTTCTGAAGTCAATGACCATCTCCTTTGTTTGAGGGAGAGATTATTGTCGGCGTATCAGTTTATCAGATTCTCTATCTCTTTCCTGTACTCCATCTTGTCACTCTGAGATCTCATTCACAATGATGATGTCACCAGCAAACTTGAAAATCAAGTTGGAGGGGAATTTGGCCATACAGTCAAAGACGTATAAGGAATATAGTAAGGAGCTGAGGACACAACCTTGAAGAGCACCGGTACTGAGGTGATCATGGAAGAGGTGTTGTTGCCTCTCCTTACTGACTGCAGTCTATGAGTTAGGAAGTCTAGGATCCAGTTGCAGAGGGCGGAGTCAAGCCCCAAGCCAAAAGGTTTGGAGACGAGTCTCTTTGGAATAATGGTGTTAAAGACTGAGGTGTAGTCTATGAATAGGAGTCTGACATAAGTGTCTGTTATCTAGTTGTTCAGTGGTTTCAAGCGTAAGGCCAGAGAGATAGCATCTACTGTGGACTTGCAAGAGACAAACTGTTCCCTATGCTGCCTAATTGTTGTCTGACTTCACAATCTCTTTTGTCATCTTCTCCTTTATTGTCTAAGTGTTTCGTGTGTGCTTTCTTCTTTAGTTCTAATTTTGTCATTATCTGTTTATTCATTAATGGTGCTATTTCTGCTGGATCTCTCCCCACCCACCCACTCCTTGTCTTAGTAGTTTAAAGTTTTATCTACAGCACTACTTATGCTCTCTGCTAGTTTTTTTTTTACAGACCTTAAAAATTTGGAATCACAAAACGCCCACCCAGCAGTACATACCGTATGCCCTTTCATTTTTTTTCCTGGATATTATACCTTTGTTTTAAACTTAGCCTGTTTAGATTCATAAATAAAGAGACCACCGAAGATTTCAACATTTAGTTTTGCCTTTTCAAAGAAGTTTCTTTATCCTCTTCCTGTGTCACTTTTTAATCTGTCTTGGTGTGTTTCATATGTCAAGCAGATTTCATTAACAGAACACTCATTCTGACCTTTTCGAAAAACCTCGCCGCCCACCTTTATTTGTTCGTATCTCTTTATCTTCAGTACCTTGTAGGGGCCATGTCAGCACCTACTGTGACAGTTTTTGGGGGTGCACAAGGAATGGAAAGTTGCACTGTTGACAGTAAGGCTGCTGTTAGTGGGTTTTACTGTGGCTGCACATTTTCTAATACTGTGCTAAACAATAACTTCAAAGCCTCAGATGTCATCAGTTAGTAGGGGTCTATATCCCACAAACGTCGAGCAAAAGGAGATCATATCACCTATACAAAGCCTTTAAAATAGCAAAGCAATCTAAAGTGCATCAAGTTGTGGGGAAAAGAGACACCAAGCAAGAATTTAATGTATGATCGGGGTGAATTCTGAAGAAGGTTTCAATGTAATAATTCATTTGTATAATATCTTTCACATATCCAGGCGCCCTAATGCAGTTCACAGCCAACTGATTATTTATCAACTACAATCATTGTCGTGTTGACAAATGATGCTAAGTAATTTATGCGTAGAATATCGCATAAAAGTTAATGAGGTAAATGATGGGATATTTCATCAGCAAATTGAGGGAAGGTATCGTCAACTGTTCTATCAAGCAGTACTTACTCAGCACTAACCTGTTCACTGACAATCAGTTTGTGTCTTCACTAGGGAACTCAGCTTTCATTCATGGAATTTGGGTGCTGCATTTATTTCCCATCCTGAATTGCCCTTCAGCTGAGTGGCTTGCTTGGCTATTTCAGATGGCATTTAAGAGTTAACCGCATTGCTATGGATCTGGAGTTACATGAAGGCTAGATGAGGTGCTGCTGGCAAATTTCCTTCCTTAAACAATATTACTGAACCAGATGGGCTTTTACAGCAATCGATAATGATTTCATAGTCATTGTTAAGAATTTCTGTTCAATTCAAACTTCACCATTTGCCATGGTGGGTTTTGAATCCAGCTTCCTAGGTCATTGCCTTGGGTAGCTGGATTACTTGCTTGGTGACAATACCATTATGCCATTTCCTCCAAATATGGTCAAAAGAACTGAACTCAAGGAGATAAGATGAGTAGTAGAAGGGTTTGGTACATACAGGGTTAATCTGGGATAGAGTACAGTACTTCCCACACAGTGATTTAAGAAGTCACATAATCCAAATCAAATGTCAGTGTGGTTGCCTATAAGGATGGATACGGTTCCATGCCTGTAGCCTTTCCTGTATGTTTGTATATAGTTATTAGTTAATAATGACTTGTAATTAACATACAAATTACAAAGATTTCTCAAAGAGACATTGTCTCCGACCAACACCACGTCAATGTGGAGTCAAGAACACTCATGCTGAAAGACTAAGAAAGTAGACATGTGCAATGGATTCCGAATTGAAAGAAACTCCCAACTAAAGCTACGTAGGCTGAGAAAATTTGCCATCCTAGGAAAAAGCTTAACCCTGTTTACTCTATCTATACCCCTCATAATCTTGTACACCTCTATCAGATCTCCTCTAAGTCTACGTCTTTCTAAGGAAAACAGTCCCAATTTGCCTAACCTCTCCTCCTAACTCAGACCTTCCATACCAGGCAGCATCCTGGTAAACCTCCTCTGCACTCTCTCCAGAGTCTCCACATCCTTCCGGTAGTAGGGCGACCAGAACTGGACGCAGTATTCCAAATGAGGTCTAACCAACTTTTTATACAACTGCAACATTAAAGGCCAGCTCTTGTACTCTACACCCCTTCCTATAAAGGCTAACATACTATGTGCTTTCTTCACAAGCTTCTCCACTTGCTCTGCCACCTTCAGAGACTTGTTCACCTGCACCCCCAGGTCCTTCTGCGTTTCTATACTCTTAATAGGTCTACCCTTTATCATATACCTCCCCCCTACATTCTTTCTCCCAAACATTTATCAGGATTGAATTCCATCTGCCATCTGTCTGCCCAAGCTACCAGCCTATGTCCTGCTGCATCGCCTGACAATGCTCCCCACTATCCGCAAGTCCAGCCATCTTTGTATCGTCTGCAAACTTGCTGATCACTCCACTTACTCCCTCTTCCAAGTCATTTGTATATATTACAAATAGAAGAGGTCCCAGTACCGAGCCTTGCGGCACACCACTAGTGACCGACCTCCAGCTAGAAAAACACCCTTTCACTATTACTCTGTCTCCTATTACCAAGCCAGTTACTTATCCATCTAGCTACCTTTCCTTGTATCCCATTAGCCTTGACCTTCTCAACTAACCTCCCATGAGGGACTTTGTCAAACGCCTTACTAAAATCCATACAGACGACATCAACGGCTCACCTTTCGTCCACCGTTTTCATCACCTCCTCAAAAAATTCTACCAGATTCGTAAGGCACGACCTCCCCTTAACAAATCCATGCTGCATATCCCTAATTAGATTGCAACGCTCTAAGTGCCTATACATCCTATCTCTAAGAATCCCCTCCAACAGCTTCCCTACCACTGACGTCAAACTCACCGGCCTATAACTTCCAGGGTTATCCCTACTACCCTTTTTAAACAACGGTACAACATTAGCTACTTAAAGAGTGAACTCCTCTGAGATAGAATCATGGTGGCATTGCTGACGATTCACTCTGACCTCTACAAACTAAAAATAATCTTACTGCAGATAAGGATATTCAGCTAGCTACATTGAACTACATTAAAGATGAGATTGCAGAGAACTTGAAAGTGCATGATAAAGTAGGACTGAGTGAGCACAGCTTTGTCAAGAGGAGGTCATGTCTGACAAATCTGTTAGCATTCTTTGAGGAGGTAACAAGGAAGTTAAAGGAGAAAGTGATTTATTTAGATTTCCAGAAGACCTCTGATAAGGTCAGCATAGGAGACTGTTAATTAAATTATGCGCCCATGGTGTTAAAGGGTAAAATCCTGGCATGCATAGAGGATTGGCTCACTGGTAGAAGATAGGAAGTGAAGATAAAGGGTGACAGCCAGTGACCAGTGGTGTGCCTCAGGGATCACTGCTGGGACCACACAACTTTTCACAATATACATTAACGATTTGGAAGAAGGAACCGAAGGCTAAGTACGCAATGATACAAAGATATGAAGAGGCTCAGGCAGTATTGACGAAGTAGGGGGACTGCAGAAGGTTAAGAGAGTGGGCAAAGAAGTGGTAGATGAAATACGATGTGGAAGAGTGTGAGGTTATGCATTTTGGAAGAAGGAATGAAGGCACAGACTATTTTCTAAATGGGAAAATGCTTAGGAAAGCAGAAATACAAAAGGACTTGGAAGTTGTTGTTAAACATTCTTTTAAGATTAACATGCAGCTTCAGTCGACAGTTAGAAAGGCAAATGCAAGCTTAGCATTCATGTCAAGAGGACTAGAATACAAGAGCAAGAATATGTTTCTGAGGCTCTGTAAAAGGCTCTGGTCAGACCCCATTTGGAGTATTGAGAGCAATTTTGGGTCTTGTATTCTAAGGAAGGATATTCTAGTCTTGGAAAGGATCCAGACGAGGTTCACAAGAATGATCCCTGGAATGAAGAGCTTGTCATATGCGGGATGGTCGAGGACTCTGGGTCTGTACTCAGAGTTTAGAAGGATGAGAGGGGATCTTATTGAAACATACAGCATATTGCAAAGCTTGGACAGAGTAGGTGTGGAGATAATGTTTTCATTAGTAGGAAAAACTAGAACCAGAGCACACAACCTCAGGTGAAAGGGACGATCATTTAAAATAGGGATGTGAGGATTTTCTTCAGCCAGAGAGTGGTGAATTTGTGGAAGTCTGCCACAGAAGGCTGTGGAGGCCAGGTCTTTGAGTGCCTTTAAGATAGAGATATATATGTTCTTGATTAATAAGGGTGTCAGGGGCTATGAGGAAAAGGCAGGAGAATGGGGATGAGAAAATATCAGCCATAATTGAATGGCAGAGCAGGCTCAATGGGCCAAGTGGTCTAATTCTGCTTCTTTGTCTTTTGGTCTTATGGTGTTACATGCAAAGCACAGGACAATCCTAAGGGGAGAGCAGACAACATGGGACAGCAGCCAACTCTCAATAGTTATCAGCTACAAAGATGCAGGGACAATCCATGTCAGAGGAATCAATTTCCTGAGCTACCCAGCAGAGTGACTTTATCAGCGATGCAGTATGAGGCACAGGAGAGATCAAGCCTTGCAAATGCCCAAAGTTTCCACTGTAACAGACTGGGATGTTGCGGTAATCTGTACAAAACAAAATCGTAGCACTGTATCAACATCCCAACATTAGTTTACATCTGAAAACTGAAAACCAGAAGACACACAGCTATGCTTCTTGGTGACATTGGGGAATGCAGCTCTTCATTTTGGAATGCTAACATCCTGATAAGTGGTCATCTAACAAATTTTAGATTAGATTCAGGTACCAAAAAGACAGTCCTGATAGTCGAGGAATCAAAGGCCTATATGGCTTCAAACAATAGACACTGCACTTTACAGAGGAGGGCACGACCCTGAGGTCAATTAGGTATAGCAACAAACAAATCTCTGAGCTGACGTATGTCATCTGCAACCAGACTCTCTCTTTTCTGAGCAAGTGTTGCCTTGGGTTTCCTCCAGAAGGAAGAGGACGTAAAGACTATCATTGTCATCAGCCAGTCAAAACAACATGGTCGTAAGTGTTGTGTATTCAGACTTGGATTTCCCCTCCCTTTTCAGATCAGATCTGTCCATTATCATTCCAGGACCAATAATCATAACAATCTACTATCCATGGAGATAAACTGTAGAATCTCCGATGAAAGGAATGTCAGAAATCTGAAAAGCCTCTAACACCAACTATGATGATAGTGCAGCTGGTTGATAGATCAACTATTGTGCACATACTGCAACTTCTAGCCAGCATGCCACAACCACGAGGGATGATGCAACCAGGTAGCAGCAAATTACCATCGACAATAAAAAGCATGGTGAGCATTTCACTTAACCTTCCTCTTGCCACAGGAATGCTCTTCCTCAGCCTCAAAGGGGTTCCAGATGCTTTACATGGAAAAAGAAGAAAATGCAACCTCTATGAGAGAAATACCATCTTCATCCTGCTTGCAAGAAATGATCAAGTATAACAGCAACCATGCATCAATACAACAGCTGAACTGACTGGAAAGGTTCAACAAAATGAAAAAAAAATAAAAGCACACCCTAAAGCAAGTCCAACCTCCAAACCAAAACTAACAGACTCTGCCAGTCCTATGACAAAATAGCAAACAAAATAGGGAAGGATAAAATGCCTTAACCTCCACTTCAAGTACCTTAAGCATGAGATGAGATACTGAGAATGTTGCTAATACTGTAATAGCATTAATGTTGGAATATTAGACTTAATAACAACGTAAGATTTGAAGTAATTCTACATCCATGGAATAAAACATGGGTGGGTCAAGAGTACAGTAGGAAGGTCTTGCATATGCAGACCTAATGTGGGGCTAAGTACAGTACCGCCCACAGTGATGGAAGAAGTGACACAGACCTAATGGTGTTGGCCAGAGATACGTCAAGGCCAAAGACAGAGATAGCTCCATGTCTGTACATTTTACTGTATTTTTTAAATAATTACAAGTAATTAATAAAGACTTACTGCTAACATTCAGAAGACTACAAAAACCTACTTAACAAACCCTTCTCTTTGCAACACCATCGCAACAGTGAGAATGACTACTTTTGACATTACAACAACATTTGACTAAATGTGGCATCAAGAAGCTCTATCAAAACGGAATGAATGGGAATCAGAGGAAAACTCTCCACTGGATGGAATCATACCTTGCACAACGAAAGATGGTTGTGGGTGCTGGAGGCCAATCATCTCATCCCAAGCCATCACTGCAGGAGTTTCAGGAAAGAGGGTTTTGGAAAGGCCGGGGACAGCCGTGGTTTCCCGGGTGGAAAACTTTGGCATGAGTTCCAGTGCTTCATCATCTCTTGGTGAGTTCATGGGCTCTGGGATACTCTGTAGCATGGTGAGGCAAATAGAATGTGATCCAAAAGCCTCTGCATCTCCTGGTACCATCAATTCTCGAGTCCCAACTGCATCTGCGTCATGAGGTACAAGCCTTCAAAAATGGCCCTGCAAGCTGGACCAAGCTCTGTGGTTGAGCCATGGCCTCGAGATCCGCAGCCCTGACCCTCTATAATTCAGCCACGCTTTGGACCCTGCCACTCAGGCCTACTGTCACCTGCCCCAGGCTTTCCACCGTGGTCGCTGCCCTTGTATTGTCAGTCTGGCTACCACATGATGTCAGCATCATCTCCTTCAGCTGAAGGCTATTGGGCTCAAAACAGCCTTACAGCTGTTGGAATATCTCCTTCTGAATAACCAGAGAAAGCAAATGAATTGTTTTGGGATCTCCCCCTCCTGCACTCCCCAACCCTGCTTCTACATCTCCAGCAGCCATGTGAGAATCTTTTCCAGTGGTCCAGCATCTGGTTGTTCCCTTGGATCCGGCAGGTCTTTGCCTGCCTGTCAGATGTTCCCGCCTCCACCAGATATCCATCAGCAGCTGTGTGGTGCTCACTGGAAAGTGACTCCAAAGGTTCTCCGCTAATTGGTGATATAGATCAGCATTATGCCTTGCCACACATTGTGATGAAGGGTGGGCAAAAGAATTTGAGGAGGGTGCTGGAGGAGTGGGGGTCAGTGCTGGATGGATGCGTCTGAGAGTGGGTTGAGGTGGACAGTCCAGGTGTGACGGATGGGCCAGATGCCAGGTTGAGACATGGACATATCCTTGCAGCCTGAATGAGGCTGTTCATCTTCTTCATGTATTGGGCTTCAGTTTTGCTCATCAGGCTGTGGGTGCTGACTGCCAAGGCCATTGCTTCCCAGACCATATTCTGCTCCTTGGTCCTCCTCCCTCCTGGAGGGTACCGGATGGCCTGCCTCTTCTCCATGGCGCTCAGCTGCCATTCCAGTTCTCCCTCTGTGAACTATGGGGGCTGCTCTTCTTGGTGGCATGTTTCTGGTGTGACTGGCGTTGAGTATAGTAGATGTAAAAACAGTTCCCCTTGTTAAAAGTGCACAATTGCAGCTACCTCAGGTGAATAATATGCCTGCAGACTCGATGTGTTATTCACTCACTGGCTCTTTCAGTTTGATTTGATTTATTACTGTCACATGTATAAGTAGTATTAATTGAAAAGTATTGTTTTCTTACGTGCTACACAGACAAAAAATACTGTTGATAGAGAAGAAAATGAGAGTGTAGAATGTAATGTTACAGTCATTGATGAGTGTAGAGAAAGATCAACTTAATGCAAGATAAATCCATTCAAAAGTCTGACAGCAGCAGGGAAGAAGCTGTTCTTGAGTCGGATGGTACATGACCTCAGGCTTTTGTATCTTTTTCCTGAAAGAAGAAAATGGAAGACAGAATGCCCAGGGTGTGTGGGGTCCTTAATTATGCTGGCTGCTTTGCCGAGGCAGCAGCAAATGGAGAGAGAGTCAATAAATGGAAGCTGGTTTGCATGATGGATTGGGCCACATTCACAACCTTCTGTAATTCCTTGCAGAATTACAGCAGGAGCCATACCAAGCTGTGATACAACTAGAAAGAATGCTTTCTGTGGTGCATCTTAAACATTGGTGAGAGTTGTAGCTGAAATGCCAAATTTCTTCAGTCTTCTGAGAAAGCAGAAACATTGGTATGCTTTCTTAATTATAGTGTCAGTATTGGACCAGGACACGTCATTGATGATACTGACACCTAAAAACTTAAAGCGCTCGACCATTTCTGCTTTGTCCCCACTGATGTAGACAGGGCCATATTCTCCCTTATGTTTCCAGAAGTCAATGACAATCTCCTTCATTTTGTTGACATTAAGGGGCAGATTATTGTTGCATAGCAGTTCATCAGATTCCCTATCTTATTCTTGTGTATTGTCTCGTCATTTTTTGAAACCGACCCACTACAGTGATTTAGTCAGCAAACTTTAAAATCGAATTGAGGCAGAATTTGGCCACATAGTCATAGGTATGTAAGCAGTACAGTAGGGTCTGAAAACATAGCCTTGTGGAGCACTGGCGTTGAGGATGATTGTGAAGGAGGTGTTGTTGCCTAACCTTATTGTGAGCTGTGAGTTAAGAAATTCAGGATACAGTCGCAGGAGATGCCAAGGTCCAGACCATGGAGTTTGGCGATGAGTTTTGTGGGAATAATAGTGTTGAAGACTGAGCTGTAGTCAATAAATAGGAGTCTGACATAGGTGTCCTTGTTATCTAGATGTTCCAGGATTGAGTGCAGGTCCAAGTAAATAACATTTGCTGTGGACCTGTTATGGCGGTAGGCAAACTGTAGTGATCCAAGTAGTCAGGGAGGAGGAATTGATTCATGCCATGACTAACCTTTCCAAGCACTTCATAATGATGTATGGCAGAGCCATCAGCTGATGATCTTTAAGGCATGCTGCTTGATTTTTCTTAGGTACCAGATGGTATCATCTTCTTGAAGCAGATAGGGACCTCTGATTGTTGTAAAGAGAGGATGGAGATATCTGTGAATACCTCCGCCAGCTGATCCACACAGGAGCTGAGTGCATGTCCAGGTACCCCATTCGGGCCAATTGCTTTCACGGGTTGCCCTTCAAGAAAGCTGCTCTGACATCTGCAGTGGTGATCCGAGATACAGGTTCATCCAGGTCTTCCAGGATGGGGGCATGCTCTTACCGACCTCTTGCTCAAAAAGGACGTAGAATGCATTGAGCTCATCAGGGAGGGTTGCGTTGGAGCTGGCGATTTTACATGTTTTCATCTTGTAGCCTGTTATGTTTTGCAGACGTTGCTATAGTGCACTAAGTGTTGGTGAATTGCAGTGTGCAGTGTGCTAATAAGGGAAATGGGATTCACTACTGTTTTTTCACCTTCATGACACAGAAATACTTTGGGAGAATTCCACCTGATGTGTTTAAATATAGACGGGCGTTTAAACGCATGATTTACCAAATCAGAGGCTATCAGTTAACCAAGTTAATAATAACAAAAAAAGTCTATAAACTGAGTTGCAGACAGCAAAGTTGCAATGATTTATAATTTTACCATCAATGGAAGGAAGATGCAGGAACAGAGCTGTCACTGGAACATAGGACTATTGCAGGTTGCATACACAGGGTGGAATTCTCCCCCCAAAATTTTAAGTATTGAATTCACAGGAAAACTGTAATTCATGGGAGTTCAAACTAAGATCTCCCCACACCTTGTGCACTGCAAAAGCCACCAGCGTGAATATCATTAAATTTCAGAAGGCAGGGCCTATTTCAGCAGGCCTGTGTACATGTGAACGGTCAGATTGCCGGTTGCTGGCCAGCTCAGGATCCTCACTGTGCTACACCACCCCAATGGCTTGATTATGTTCCCTCCCACCCCACCCTGACCATTCCCAGGCCAGCCTCGACACTCAACCAATTTCCCCGCCCCCATCCTCCCACCGTCCTGGACTGCCCACATCTCTAGGCCCACTCTTAAATATATTCCCCCCCACCCAGCCCCAATCGTTCCTGCCCCGACTGATCCCAATGCAGAGTGGCAGCCGAACACCCCCTACCCCCACCTAGGCCTTATTGCCTTGGCACTGCCCAATGGGCAATACCACGGTGTCTCCTGGGCATGGGCACTTTGCCCCTTGGGCAGTGTCAGGGGCCCAGGCTGGTACTGCCAAGGGTCATCATGACCCAGCCACCTGACCTCCTGGAGACACCCAAATGCACCATTTCATTCCAGCAAGGTCAGTACCCTACTTGCCTGAAAACGGAAGCTAGTTTAATCCCTATTATTGGAGTGAAATAGTCTGGTGGCAATGGGCTGCTAACAGGCACAGAGAATTTAGTCTTGGGCTTGCTAATTACATTTAAACTACATTACAATAAGACTAAAATACTTACCTGGTCTTCCAGACGATTTCAAGCGCTGATCTGACGGCACTAAAAATTCAGTGCTGGGAGATGCAGACACGTGTGAATCCCATGCATGCCCAGCCATGAGATTTTCCCACCCTGTTACCCTGGAAAATCAGCACAGCAGGATAGCAGAATAGCCCCATAGACAGGCTTGTGTCAGTCCATGAAAGGGTTTGTAAAGAGGATGAGAACATTTTTAAAAATACAAGGATGGGAATCCCTAATGTGATTGTGAATCAAGCACCAATGTGGCACTTGGCTACTCTGTGGATCAGTAAGTAGATTAAAGAGATTAAAAAAATCTCACGGATCTCATAATGATGCACAACTCATTTGCTTTCTCTGATTATTCAGAATGATATTTCACACCTGGTTAATGGAAACTTTTTCTTGACTGTGGGGCAAATATATAAAAATCAGAACAAAGACATCCAAAACCAATTAAACAGCACTAGGCTGTGAAGGAACAAACCTCTGCCCTGGGTTGCAGGTCAAAAATTGTATTGTCCTTTTAATTTGATTTAGAAGACCCATCTGAGCAGGCTTAAATGCACATATATTTCATTCTTGTATTATACCGATTGAAGCACTCAACACGCTATAGTCTGTTTGTGTGTACTATCCATTGTACAACAAAAGCAGCTTACAATTTGAAACAACTTCAACAAGAACTAAATTTTCACACTGTGGGTGGAAATCATTTTGAAATAGTTTCCTGATTAAATTCACAATTTAATTAGTCAATGATCCAAAATAGATAATCTTCAAGCAGATCCAAAGACAGCTTGTCTGAAATGAAAATATGAAAAAAGGCTATTGTAAGATATAGGAACAGAAATAGGCCATTCAGCCCACTGAATATGCTCATCCATTCAATGAGATCATGATTGATCCCATGTGATAATCCTCAACTCCACGTTCCTATCTGATATCCATAACCCATGAGTCCCTTTGTGGTCAGGTAACCCATCACTCCCAGAATTGTTACAGAAATATTGATATTTTTCATGACTGTGGCTAAAATCTCAAAACATGGAAGCCAAGATTAAACCTAGTCAGACTCTGCAATTTGCAAGCTGCAGAGCTGGAACAGACAGTTTTCATGCACTGACCTTGGACAATTAACTTCCCATTGAAACCAGACAGACCTGGAACCATCAGGACAGGTGCGAATGGCCACATTTGACTCAGAATGAACTGTTTGCAGACGATACAAAGATGGCTGGACTTGCAGATAGTGAGGAGCATTGTCAGGCGATGCAGCAGGACATAGATAGGCTGGTAGCTTGGGCAGACAGACGGCAGATGGAATTCAATCCTGATAAACGTGAGGTGATGCATTTCGGGAGAAAGAATGTAGGGGGGAGGTATATGATAAAGGGTAGACCTATTAAGAGTGTAGAAACGCAGAGGGACCTGGGGGTGCAGGTGAACAAGTCTCTGAAGGTGGCAGAGCAAGTGGAGAAGGTTGTGAAGAAAGCATATAGTATGCTAGCCTTTATAGGAAGGGGTGTAGAGTACAAGAGCTAGCCTTTAATGTTGCAGTTGTATAAAACGCTGGTTAGACCTCATTTGGAATACTGCGTCCAGTTCTGGTCGCCTTACTACTGGAAGGACGTGGAGACTCCGGAGAGAGTGCAGAGGAGGTTTACCAGGATGCTGCCTGGTAATGGAAGGTTTGAGTTAGGAGGAGAGGTTAGGCAAATTGGGACTGTTTTCCTTAGAAAAACGTAGACTTAGAGGAGATCTGATAGAGGTGTACAAGATTATGAAGGGGATAGATAGAGCAAACAGGGTTTTTCCTAGGATGGACTCAAATAGCATGAGAGGTCACGGGCTTAGGGTGAGGGAGGTAAGGTATAATTTGGATGCTAGGGGGAGTTTTTTCACACAGAGGATGGTGGGAGTATAGAATGCGCTGCCAAGTAAAGTGGTGGAGGCAGGTACTCTGGAGTTATTTAAGGAATATTTAGATGGGCACATGAACAGAATGGGAATGGAGGGGTATAGAAAACTGATTTAAAATAGCGATCATGAGCCTTGGGAGTCCCTGGCAAGTGTGTAAATAGATGATGATATTGATGTACTTGTTTTTATCCTACAGGTGGTTTGGTCCACTTTGTTGTCTAACGAGGGGCATACACATGATGGGTCGTGAGAGGGCTGCTCTTGGATTTTTTTTGAGAGTATCCTAGTGCTTCACATCGTTAGTGTACGCTTGACCTGGACCATTTGATGGGCAACACGACAGCTCAGTGACTATCGCTGTGCTGTGCAGATACATGGATTTGGGGCTGTGTCTGTGGGAGTTTGCGCATTCTCCCCGTGCTTGCGTGGGTTTTCTCCGGGTGCTCCGGTTTCCTCCCACATCCCAAAGATGTGCTCTTAGGCTAATTGGCAAAACAATTCTCCCTAAATTGTCTCAAATTTGGTTTTTAATCCATAGATCTATAAACATGGACAGGGATCGCGGGTAGAGGTGGGAACATCGGGGTGGCGGCGCAGGCTCATTGAGCCGAAGGGCCTGTTTCCCATGCTGTTTTGTTCTTTGTTAAAAGAATGCTATGCAAACTTGGTGGCACCTAGCTCAGTAGGAGGCCAGAGACAATGTGCCAAGTGGACACAGGCACAGAACCTTAGAGGGCAATGTGAAGACAGCAACCTGGATTCCTAGATCTCTGCCTTTTTGCATTTTCTTCAAGTGTCTTTACAGAGCACCTTCAACTGGCAGCCGAACAGCACAGCATCTCCAACTCCTTGTATCTCGTAGCATCAGAGTGACCAGAAGACAACCCTGGTGAAATGATCTGAAGGCCAGAATCAGCCTTAGATGAGAGGGGATGTCCAAATTGACAACTACAAACCCTGAAACATCAACCAACACTCAAAGACCAAAAACAACCTGTTCCAGCCTTACTGGAAGTCTTTTCAAACAGTTCAATTGTAGTGATAAGGTATGGATGCAGTGTAGCAAATCCTTAATGTGTGTTAGAAGTAGATAACTAGTGTAGATTTGAGACTGTTGAGGTTTAAGATTGTTTAGAATCCTGTGAAGAGATTGAATAATGTTTTTCCTTGATGAAGTGTTCAATAAAGTTGTGTTGGACCTTCAGCTAACTCTAGTTCCCTTTGTCTATCTCACCGTGTAATGAACCCGAGTTTAAGAAGGGTTACTGCAAACTGGTCCATTTACCCATCTTTCATTTTACTGCACCTGATTAAAAATCAATCTCAGCCTTCAACATACTTAACAATCCAACTTCTACAGGCTCTGCAGTAAAGAATTACACAGTTTCACTACCTACAGAGAGACAAAATCCCTCTTAATCTCTGTCTTAAATGGGCAGTATCAGAACTGGCTTCCCACTGTGTATGTGTCTCCCTTCACTTGGTCTATCATGGACAATATGTATACCTCTGTAAAATTTTCAACACTCTCATTAAAGAACTCTTAAACTGTTCCAGTACCTTCACTTAATTGGGAAACAGGTAGAATCACCCTCCTCCTGCCCTAGTGAACATGGCCAGCATCAGAAAACTGATGTGCCAATTTGCACTGGTATTTCCTGTGCCGCATTCGTTTGTTTTCAATCTGGGGGGGGGGGAGGAGGAGGAGGAATGAACATTTAAACTCTAGTGTTAAATCAGCCTACTTTTATAGAGATTAAAGGAGTGTGCAGCATATGCCAAGAGAATCTGGGCCAAATTATGAGAGTTTATTGTTTTACTCCTGGGTCCCACTATTATGCAAGTAAAATTAGATTAATGGGAGTAAATTCCCATATAAGTGGCCAATATACATTTTATGAGTGTCTAAAATCATACCATCCTGGATGTCCATGCTTTCAGTAAATTTTTCTCCACTAACAACCCAACTGTCTCAATTCCCAGATTCCAACTGACAAGTTGGATACATGGGACAGATTCTTTGGAATGATAAGATATTTTCATGAGTCAGGGCCATTTAAGGCGCTGATCCCACAATTTCTGCAGTCTGCCTGCCACTGTGACCTTACTTGAGGCAGGCACTTAATTGGCCACCTTTGCATTCACTGTCCAATTAAGGCAATGGGCAGGTTCCCAAGGCCACAAGCCCATCAAGTGTCTATATCAGGCACTACAAGATGAGATCTGTAAAGGTGCTCCCATTGTGGCCACCTTGAAGACATTTCCATTTTTTAAAGAAGAACTGTGACCACAACTGCCAAGCCACCACTGTGGAGAAGGGCCTATCCACAGGATGGCCTGTGGCTGCAGCTGAAACCTGAAACCTGTTGATCCCTGTAGTTTTGGTGGAGGATGGAAGGCTCCAGCAGCCATTAACAAGTCACCTCCAGATACTTGCTGGGCTTTGGAAAGACTGATACCAAACTAAGATCTGTAGAAGGTTCATTTAGATCAGTAATTATGTATCTTTCGCTGCTCCTGCTGCATAGATCCAGCATTTTCTGTTTTCATACAAGCAGTGGATCTTATTTGTCACTGGGAAGGTCTTGATGGCAACTCCAAACTGCCCACAAGTAAATATTCAAATTGGCTATCCATTGCTGTGAGCAGCCAACCACTGCGACATCTACCTTGCCTCTTGAAAAACTAGAAAGGAGGGGAAGCATGTGACCACTAATATTACTGAATACATGACTGAGCCATCAGCTGCTGTGTTGCCAGCCTGCCCACTACAACCCTGGATTCTTCAAATTGGGGATACAGGGTGGGAGAGGATAGGGAGTGAGTGCTCCAAAATTCATGGGTCCTACAACTGGGTTGAGATTCTACACTTTCACCAGCATCTTATTTGCCTATATGAAAACAGAAAATGCTGGATAAACTCAGCAAGTTTGGTGAAAGAAACAGAGTTAACATTTTAGAGATCTTATTTGCTTAGTTGTCAGTCTTTCCTACAAGGAAAATTGCACATTGCACAATATACCACCACAATGTCCAACAGTTTTCTACTCAAGTAACCCACCCCCTCTTCCCAGGCATTGAAAGCATAATTTCAGGACACATACTGCTCCTCATTTATTGGTATGTTATACAATATGCATGTGTATCTTCATTCTGTGCTAAATTGTTGTGGCACATTGAGTATCATCAGTCATGGATTTAGCAAGCAGACTTGTTACCCAAGATCCTCCACATCCTTGGCCCTCTCTGGCGAAGATGGCATACTTTGAATGATGATTGAAAATGACATCAGAACTTATCCAGTGACCTATATTAAAATATATTAATACATTTACTGAATTTAAGTTCTTTTTGTTAATGTGAACACTTGTCTGACAGGGTGCAATGGGTTCTGTCAACAATCCCCTGCACAAGGGGAGACAGTGATCCTGTGAAATGACATAATCACTGCTTTTGTCAAGGCTAATATTGTCAGGTGTCCTGTAAAAATGGCATTCATTGCGTGTACTGCAGGCCTTTCCAGTGCTCAGGATGGTACTGCAAATCAGTGGTACCTCCCTAAAATAACATGGATACACACTAAACAGTGGGTGTAGTAACCTTGATTTGTAATGACAGGGCCCTGTAAGAGTTAGAATATGGCTGATTGGTCATATTACTAAAGGGCAACCTCTCCACATACAAATTGTTTCAACATAGTCTCTCCCTATAAACTCTATGGAGCAGATAATTTATAATCTTAATCTGGCCACAGCAATATCCTTCGCTTCTGTACATTCCTCCTTTGTGCAGTTGATTTGAAGCACCAAAATGCCTAATGGTTAAGCCATTTATCCTCTTCTATCTACAGGCTTCTTTAACATCTTGCAGGATAGTACATAAATCTGAAAAAAATAAGATGTCTGAAGCTTGACAGGTCTATTTCCCATGGCTGAAATATTTAAGTTGTTTGAGTACAAACTCCCAGTGCCATGATTGATCAATCTCTGGTAGGGAGGGTACTTGTGTCGCTTCAGATCAACCCCACATTTCAACCATGGTTTAACTTTGGAATATTTGCACAAATGCAGCAAAATCTATATTCAACTTGGCTGGGGGACAGATAATATGTGGTATAAGGAAGAGTTAGATGCCCTTTGTCAAAGTGGTATAAATCGACCAACAAGTTATGACAATTCGCAATTTACCGAGTCTTTCTCTTGCCATCTTCCCTGTCTGCAATACATTTATGATGTATATGATATAGGATAAAACATTAAAAGGACATTTAAAATATAGGTTTTTTGTTAGAAAATACCTCATATGTTTTCTGCAGAGTTGATCATTAAGTTCCGGAGGCAAGCCGATGCTGAAAGGATGGCAACCCTACTTCAGTACCATTTTGATAGAGAGATGTTTAGTGAACCCAATGGCCGCAAGCTGCTTAGCCTCGCGCGCGCAGTCCATTTCAAAAGTAAGCTTGAAAAATCAGTTGGGTTGACAACTCAGCGTTGATAGAAAAACAAGGGGGAGAAAAGGGAAGATAGCAGACACGATACCTCTACCAACCGTGGCCATTTGCGACGGATAAGGCTTTTAGTTGAACTCACACGCAGATTCCACCACCTGCGCAAATTTCTTCTCACCACGCGGGGTTTTCCCTCCCACTATGCGCACGCGCGCCGCCGTTTCCCGCGCGCTGCGGGGCAGGTGACAGTGACCGTTGAACAACCGGTCTCGTGCGCCGACAGTCGAGCGCCATTTTAGACAGATTTGGCGTTGCGAGTGCGAGGAAACAAAATCTCCACTCTGCTAGCTGCAAGAAATACATCACAAGACGGTTTCATGATCTGAAGTTATTTTTACCACGTCATTGAAAGGTAAACTAAATTTCTTTCCACCATAATTGCCAAACTACCAGTTCCCACATGGACGCTAAATAAACTTTGTTTATTAGTCACAAGTCGGCTTACATTAACACTGCAATGGAGTTGGTGTGAAAAGCCCCTAGTCACCACACTCTGGCATCTGTTCAGGTACACTGAGAAAGAATTTTAGCATGATCGATGCACCTAACCAGCATGTTTTTCAGACTGTGGGAGGAAGCTGGAGCACCGGGAGGAAACCAACATAGACAGAAGGAGAACGTGCTGACTTGCACAGACAGTAACCTAAGCCCGGAATCCAAGCTGGGTCCCTGGAGTTGTGAGCAGCAATACTAACCACTGTGCCACTGTCTCGCTGTTATTACACAGGACACCTGACTGTCAATCTGCACACAGCAAGCTCCCACAAACAGAACTGTGATAAAGACCAAATAATTTGTTCTTTTGATGTTGATTGAGGAATAAATATTATTCCTCCCCTATTCTTCAGAATAGTGTCAAAGGATTTTTCGCATCTATCCAAAAGGACACACAAGGGTTTCGACATGCGTTATGACAGAGAAGTTCTCCACTGTTGTGAAAATCCCAGAAATGGCCAACTCCTGCCTTGAACTCAACATTTCCCATCTTCCAGGAGCAGGACTATTGTCAGGCCAGAGTTCGTGCATCCGTGATTTGCAGAGGCAGCTAGTCATGTAAATCACCAGTTGCTCCCATTGGTAAAATTGAATTTTGGAAGGACAGGAGCTTGGAATCCCAGTGTAGATTACAACAGGGAAGATGAGGTTGGAACTTGGTGGAAGCTTATGGATAGGCAGGCTACACATTGAAGAAGTAAGATATCTCTTTGAATATGGTCTTGGAACATCTTTGGGAGATGTTAGGCAGCCTTTGGGGTTATTAAAAGTGAACATGATTATGCACTTTTTACGCACAACTCTTTGTAAAAGAGGGGCTGTCAAGGAACTGTCCATCTGTCAAGGAAATTTTAAGGAATTGCCCAGCTGTCAAGGCTATCTGAAAAAATAAGATGTCTGAACCTTGACAGGTCTGAAAAATAAGATGTCTGAAGCCTAAAGGCTATTCAGGAAGTGTCAAACCTTTCAAAGATACCCAGGAAGTGTCAAAGCTATCAAGAATCCGTCCAAGAATGCTAAGATAGTTGGAATGGAGGGGGTAATGGTAAGACTGGTGGGTGGGGCATGAGTTGACATCTAGTTGACATAGCAGTGTTAGGTGCCATAGGGTGAGTAGAGGGCAACTAAGGTAGCACAAGATTGTGGGAGACAAAGGACTGGGTGAGGAGCATGGAATGGTAGACGTTGGCATGGTGGGGTATTTAGAATGTGGGAGAGATGGGCGAGGTGAAAGCTCAAAAGATGTTTATGTTTTTTTATTTTAATTTTAACACAGTGCCAGAGCACAGAGGCATTCCTTGCGCCCAGCCAACCTTGAAAACCAGCATTGTTCAAATTCATTCTTGACACTTACCCTGACTTTTTGGTTTTTCAGTCTGCACACCTCTGCTCCATGACCAAACCTCTTACCTGCAGACTAATAATTTTAAAGCTTGAATTCAACAAGCTAGAAAGTCTCTCAACTTGGTGGACCCATCTTGAGAACAAAAATCTGGATTCAGGCCTCAGTTTAACATCTTATCCCAAAGATGCAATCCTTCGCACTACACTGGCGCATCAGTTTAGATTTTTGTGTGGAGCTGGGCTTGAATCCACAATCTTCTAATTTAGGGGTGAATTGGTCAGCATTTACAACCCTGTGGTCTGTGCAGCCACCCAAACTTAGTGGGTCTTTTTGTAGTTATTTTGCAGTAGCCAATCAATTGATTTCATAAGAGCAATAGTTGGAACTAGAGAAGGATATTTTCACGTTGATTTGCTCTGCCATTCAACAAAATCATGGCTGATCTGCCTCAATTCTATCTTCCTGCTCTATCTCCATACCTCTTAATTCCTTTAGCACCTGAAAAGATACCAACCTCTGTCTTGAATATTCTCAATGATTCTTTGTTAAAAAATTCCAAAGATTTGCAACCCTTCGTTTGAAAAAAAAACTCATCATCTCAGTCTTAAATGGCTGACCCGTTTATTTTCAAACTTGTGACCCTGTGTTCAGGATTCCCCAGTCAGGAGAAATATTGAAATCTTTTCTCAACATGGCTGTGCATGTTGCTTGATATGGAGATGCTGACATTGCACTGGGGTAAACACAGTAAGAAGTCTCTCAACACCAGGTTAAAGTCCAACAGGTTTATTTGGTAGTAAACACCACTAGCTATTGGAACACTGTCCCTTTGTCAGGTGAGTGGGAAGTTCTGATCAGACAGGATATATAAAGACAGACATAGTTTACAGAATACTGAATACGAGTCTTTACAGCTAATCAGCTAATCAAGTCTTAAAGTGCAGACAATTTGAGTGGAAATAGCATTAAGTATAGATTAAAGAGTTGTGTATTATCTCCAGACAGGACAGTAGGTGAGATGTTGCAAGTTCAGGCAATCATGGGGTTACAGATAGTGTGACTTGAACCCAAGATCCCAGTTGAGGCTGTCGTCATCTGTGCGGAACTTGACTATCAGCGACTCTGTTCTGTCATATGTCGTGAAGGCTGCCTTGGAGAGCATTTACTCAAAGATCAGAGGCCAAATGCCTGTGACCCCTGAAATGTTCGCCAATAGGAAGGGAACAGTTGCATCTCTCTCACATTCCTTGACCACTTCATATACCAGCTCTACAGCAAATGCTGCATCCTGCAAACCAAGATAGAATTCATATTCTCAACTTGCGCTCAGGACGCAGACCAGCAGCGAAATAGCCAAGCAGATGAGACAAAGGAACTACGCTATCTACATGCACACCAAGAACAGGAAACTTGAGAAACTCAGCATTACCACCAGTAGCAACCAAGCCTCCTCCGGCACCACAGTGGAAAATAGTACCACCACAGGGAAGTCTATTCTCAACTTGTCGGACTAGACACTTCAACCAGATGAAGTTGAAGTTCTCAGCTGAGGGCTCAATTTCTGCCCGCCACCAAAATGGAACCCATCAGTCTCGTAGCGGACACAGAGGAATTCATCAGGCCAATGAGGCTATAGGAGTTCTTCCACAAACCACAAGAGGCCAATAACGAACACAATGAGACTGCCAATGAACAGGAACAGCCAACAGAGAGATCCACATTGCAGCAACCGAAGAGGAAAGAATCCAATTGGACTCCTCCAGAGGGCCACTGCACTCGACTTGACATGTATGCCCAAGCTATCAGGAGGTGCTTTTCATGTATGAGGAAGAGATTATGCATGTTAAGTAACAGGAAAAATAGATGGTAATAGATTTGTTAGGTAAGATGTTTCCTCACTAAAACGTCAGAAATATGCTCACATAAGCCTGGCCAGGAAGGCATGACCAGTAATGTAGTAAAGTCATGAAGTCGTTAAGGCACAGAAGGCCCATTTGGCCCATTGAGCTCACGTTGTCTTTCTGTGAAGCAAACCATTCAATTCCCTTCTCCTGGTCTATCCCTGGACGCCTGTAAGCTTATTTCCCTCAAGTTCCCATTCATTTTCATTTTGAAATCATTGATTGTTTCTGCTTGTTTCAACTCACAAAAAAAATTGCATAAAAAAAGTTCTTTACATTCCTCCATTTCTCCTGCCTAAAGCCTTAAAGCTGTGCTCTAGTTATTTTACCATCAGCCAATGGGAACAGCCTTTGTCTAAAATAAAAACATTGGGAGCTGGATATGTAAAATAAAAACAGAAAATGATGGAAAAACCCACCAGATCAGCCCAGCATTTTTTGTTTTTGTTACAAGTTTTATCCAACTTATTGAAACATGTCATAACCTTGTGCATGTATATCGAATCTCCCCCAACCTCCTTTGCTCCAGGGAGAGCAACTCTTGCTTCTCTAACCTAACCTTGCAGCTAAAAACGCCTGGAACCAATCTAGCAAACCTTCTTTACACTCTCCAAAAGATCCCCATGTTCTTTTCAAAGTGTGGATACAAGAACTGGATACACAATAGGTTGGATTATGGCCCACTAAGGATTTTGTAATCTCCCTGGCCTTGTTACTACTACTACTATTTACTGAACTAAGGTGCCATATGTTTTGCTAATAATATATTTTCAATACCTCCTGCCATCTACAAAAATCAAATGCACGTTAACCCCCATGGCCTTTGTCCTTGCACATTCATAAGATCATTAAGTTTGCAGATGACAGGAAAATTGTGTGATAAAAAATGAAAAGGAAAGCCTTAGATTTCAGGGCACTCTGGGGGGCTGGTCAGATAGCAGAACAGTACCAAATAGTTTAATTTAATCCAGAAAAGTTTGATGCAATGCATTTTGGGAGCTAATAAGGCAAAGAAATGCATAATAAATGGTAGGACGCTCAAAAGTACAGAGCACCACAGGGACTTTGGGTTGCATGTCCATAGGCCCCTGAAGGCAGCAGGACAGGTTGATAAGGTGGTAAAGAGGTCATATGGGATATAGGCCTTTAATAGTCAAGATATGGAATATAAGAGCAAGGAGGTTATAACGAAGCTGTATAAAATGTTCATTAGGCTATAGCTGGGGTACTGTATGTAAATCTGGTCACCACACCATAGGAAGGATGTGATTACACTCGAGAGGATGCAGAAAAAATTAGCAGAATGTTGCTTCAGCTCAAGCGTTGCAGCTATAAAAAGAGGCTGGTTAGGCCGGGTATTTTCCTTCGAGCAAAAAATGCTGAGGAGAATCTGATCAAGGTGTACAAAATTATGAGGGACATAGGGTAGATTGGAAGGAACTTTTCCCCTTAGTAGAGGGGGTCAGTAATCAGGAGGCAGAGATATAAAATAAGGGGCAGGAGATTTAGGCTGGAATGCTCCAGCTGTTCACACCGTTGGGATCTTTTAGTCCCACTGATGGTGACCTCCACACATTGCCTTCCCACAGCTTTCAATGCTAATTACGTTGACTTCTTTCTGCCAAAGGTTCTGTGAGGAACATTATAGACTTTTTTCCACTCACTGCAAACCAGAACAAATCTTTCAGCTATTTTTCCCCTCATGAAAACAAAACAAAATAGGTTTCATTTTTATTCAAAAACGTAAAATCTTGTGGCATAGTCCTATTGGTTAATTGCTGGGTGTTCAATTTTCTTCTTTAAATGTTAATGTGGCATGGTAGTACAGTGGTTAGCACTGCTGCTTCACTGCTCCAGGGACCTGGGTTTGATTCCTGACTTGGGACACTGTTTGTGTGGAATTTGCGTGTTCTCCTCATGTTTGCATGGGTTTCCTCCAGGTGCACAGATTTCCTATTACAATCCAAAAATGTGCGGGCTAATGTGCGGGTTGGCCATGGTAAGTATACGAAGTTACATGGATGGGGTGGGCCTGGGTTGAATACTCTTTCAGAGAGTTGGTGCAAACTTGATGGGTTGAATGGCCTCCTGCATTGTAGGGATTCTATGGTTCTATTCTATGGAAATATATTTGCTGAGCTTATTTTGAAATGTGGAAAGCAAGTCCACAAATTATAAGGAAATATGCAAGGAGCAGAGCAGGCTGAGGGAGATCTGACAAAGATGCACTTTACTAGAGTAAATAAGAAGGAACTGTTTCAAGGGACCAAAGGTACAGAAATTCCTTTAGTAAAAAGTTCAGAATATTAGGATCAAATATTTGGAGATGTTGACAGTATCACTGGCTAGTTTAAAGGGAAAGCATGGGATACACATTTGGAAGCATATTTCAAAAGGAACTGTGATATATTTCCAGAAAATTGGAAGGAATTTTATTTCTTACTATCTATGATGAGGATTTTAGGTGAAAAAGCTTTCTGGAAGTGGAGCAACAGAAATTTGGTGTAACTGACTCCAGCAGATAGGAGAGCATCCTATTTGTTCAAAAAAAGTTAATCAGGTAGAATTGCATAATCATTTTCCATAATAATAATGCCATTAGTATTATCATCACTCTAATGCTGGTAAATACATTTTAGATGAAATTTTATGGTTCCCCACTGACAGGTTTGAAGGTTGGGGAGTTTGTAAGATGCAGCCATTGCCTGCCTGTCCACCTTAATCTGTCTCCTGTTTTATGAGGAAACAATGGAGGCATTGGGCAGCCCACCTACCTTTGGGACTATTGAGATGCTTAAGTGGCCATTTAATGCCACTTAAAGGCCGCATCAAGGCTCTACTGCTATTTTACCCACAGTCATCAGAAGCCCATACCAAGTGGCTAGCCTGGTGGCTTTTACTGAGTGAGTTGGTAGCTAAATGGTGAGAGATTACAAGAACTCTGAGGTGCAGAAGGATTTGTGTGTCCAAGTGCATGTATTGCAAAAGGTTAGTATACAGGCATAGCAAGTAATTAGGAAAGTTAACAACATTTTAGTATTTATTGCAAGGGGAACTTGAAAAGTAGGGAAGTTGTATAAGCTTCAATCAGACAAGTCACTGAGAGGCCATATCTAAAGTACTGTGAAAGCAGTGGTCTTCTCATTCAAGGAGAATGTAAATATGTTGAAGCAGTTCAGAGAAAGTTTACTCGATTAATCCCTGCAATGAGCAAGTTGTCTTCTGAGGAAAGGTTGGAAGAGTTGGACTTGTACTTGCTGGAGTTCAGAAGAGTAAGATATGATTTGGGTTGAAACATATAAGATCCTGTGAGGACTTGACTGAGTGGATATAAAAAGGATGTTTCCTCATGTGGCAGAATTTAGAACTAGAGGTCATTGTTTCAAAATAAGGGGTCACCCATTTAAAACAAAAATGGTGATTTTTTTTTTCTCTGAGGATTGTGAGAATCTCACTCACTGTCCTTTCAGGGGCCTGTCATCCAAGCCATGCTGATAGCCCAGACTTATCTTCAGTCCACACTCCATTAGCTCTTCTACTTTAGGCATTGACTGCACTCCTAGCTGTGAGCACCATTCAAACATCATTCTGCTGGGATAATGGAGGAAAATAATTCAGAATTCTCTTCTTCAAAATTCATTGAGATAGCAGGTGAACTTTTGATATTTGAAGCTAAGTGCCCTGCCGACAGGAAAATAAGATGTTTCCCACTGGCGTTGGCAGCATCTTTCTGGTGGGATTCAATATGTTTTGGTGTTCTATGGAATCAAGGGCTATGGCGAGCAGGGAGAAAGTGGAGCTGAAGCATAAGATCAGCCATGTTGAAGGGTGGAGCAGGTCTAATAGGCTAATCTATTCCTGGTTCCATTTCTTATGCTCTTAAGAATGACAGCAACTAGAAACTTCACCAAGAATGGATTCTCCCGATGGTAGTCAGGAGGCCTGGAAGCAACTGACTGTTATTGCTGTTACAGGCATCTCGGGCTTGAAGTAACAGACATTCGTCCCTTGCTTCTTCCTGTACAAGAGACATTCCATGACTGAGAAAGTACATGCCTTAGAAATGATCCAAGAATCTTAGAAGAACAGATTAAAAATGATCAGGAGGCTAAAAGCACGTGGCTATAATTTGTGCAATGGAAGGGAAAACTATGCAAGGAAGGGTTCATTCCATTTGCCATTGCTAAAGCCGGAAATTATATAATGCACTGCCAATCTCTAGAACAAAAGTGTACATAGTGGCAAGCACTGATTTCAACTTTCAGTAATGTCAGTGGCAGTATGCTCATGATAGGATTATAATAACTGTATACAATCACCCAGTGTGGAATGAATCCTATATTTTGTTAATAATTAGAGGTTGAAGACAATTGATATAAGTAACAAGGGCCCAGACAATTAGTAACAACCTGAACCTGGGACTAGTGATTGAATCACACTTTAAACTAATTCCATATAATTGATGCAGGAAGGAGCCACTGTGGTGTGTCTTTGGCAGCGTGGTCATGGATCTGTGGCCCTACCCCATGAATGGTAATTCAGTTTTATTAATGTTTTAATAGCATACAGATTGGTCAAAGTAACTGAAGGCAAAAGAAACCATGTGGATATTAATTGAGTACAACTCCGTAAAAGAAGAGATGAATGAGACAGACAGTAAGTACAAGATATCTGCTACAAAGTTAAATTCATGCCCAATTTAGGAATGGCTACAGAAGCAGGTGGGTAAGTCATGCCCCCATTCATTGGACCATTTTCCCAGAGACCTCCCCAAGCTTTGGAGGAAGGCCAACTACATGGAGGCAGCATTGGGCTTAGGCTGCAGCCAGGATGGAGTGGGATGTGGTGGTTGAGTGGGAAGGTGATGAGGGGAAAACGTGGTTGGTGTGTGGTTTGGATGAAGTCAGTGATCCAGGCAGGCTTGCCTACCTACTGAACCGCATACCCTGCCACAGGTCATTCTATGGAGAAGTTGCCCCTCTGGTGACCTGACAGCTGTAGCAATTTTTCTATGCAAAAATGTTTAAAGTTGCTGAGAGGCTGCCTCAAGCAAATTTTATCCCCTTATTTATAATGGGAGGCTGCAGCTTCTTCTGTGCCAACTTCAAGAGCCCACCTGTCATTCTTATTTGGGCAATAAGCATATCCTCTAGCCATTAGTCAGGCAGTTCCAGAAAAACTAGTGCTGGGTCACTAATTCTGTGACAGTGTGGGGTTAAAACTCTCCATTTGACTGCATCATGGTCCTGACCACCCCTGACAGACATTTCCCTTACCATTCCATTGTCTCATATTAATATTTTCTACAGTATTTGAATGAAAAGTGGAGACATTACTGCGTATACTGTAGCTGAGAGAATTATCACAATTGAATGTTGGAGACAACTGGTGAAATAAAATCTTTTGCCAAAATTCTACCATCTCACCGCTGTGGAAATTGAAGCGGGCAAGCCAGAAAGTTCAGAGGACTTGTCAAAGGTCCGTTGATCTCGGGCAGGAATTTCTGTTCTCCGGGCTTGTGCGGCCAGATAATCCCATCCTTTTTAAAGGGAAATTATTTCACAACAGCAAAAGTTTCAAAGATAGCAGGATGACATCCAGAAGACCCAAGTGAATCTGAAGAAGCTCTACAGCTTTTAAGCTGCCACATCTGGGAGGTATCCAAATCAGAAGTCAGAGGAAATTGTCACATTCAAATTGAGAAGGATATGTACATCTATTTATTTCAGGCAGCCTAAGTCACAACTTCCCATCAATTTGGATATGTTGTCTTAACATAAATGTATTTTTATACCTTTCACGGACATTGAACAGTTAGAGAAAGAAAAATCAACCATCAGCTTTCAAATCTCCATCACAACACCTTACTTATTTAAACACCAAACTAATATACAGAAATAGTACATGTCATAGGTTGAATCACGGAATATCAATGGCTACAAGCAATTGGGAAGAGAAATGAGGGAAATAGCGAACTCAACAGATTCCAGCCTAAGTTGAGGAACTTAAGGATCCTGTTCTATAAAAAATGAATTTTGAGCCCACCCAAGAGCTAGAAAATGAGATTTTCGCTGACAAGATCTTGTTTTCTGATTTTGCATGTTCCTTGCCAGTGACATGATGAGGTTCCTGCCCAGGAAGATGGGGAACCTTATTTAAATAAATTATATAATTAGTGAGCTATCTTGCTGTCACTTCCTCACTCGTTGAATATTCAAATCTAGCCAGCATATACCACAGCTATATAAAAAGCTGAACCTGGCAATCTCAGCTTTAAGAGGGATTCGGAGCTTAGCATGCAAGTTGTCATGTCCACCCAGGAAGTGAGGAAACCAGCTACGTCTTCCTCAGGAATGGGCTTTGGTTCCTGGCTGTTTGGGAAAGATTGGTGTTCACAGGCCTAATCCAGCTCTACAATGTATGTGACCGGGGACATTAGTGAATCCTTTATACATCTCAGGTTGTCCTTGCTGAGGTTTAAGTGATGATTCCTAGGAAGGAATGCCTTTCTGGAATGGTAGCTAGAAGAGGATGAGAGCAGGAGCATCCACCTGTTCAGCACATGAGGTCCCAAGGCTGAATTTAGTGATACTCCAGGCCAGTTGGGCAATGTGGGGGAATGTATAGAGGTGATGATTTACTCTATGAGGGCAGAATTATCTGTCACTGAGGGGATAACCACACCGCTCAAATTTCTCCCTTATCCTCAGGCTGCAAGGAAGAGTTGTAGGGCATGAGCAGTATGGATGGATCCTGCCAATGGTTTGGAAGGTCAGGCCATCAGAGATGTTATCATGGATTGTTGAGTGTAAAAGAGGGAAGAATCATATGATCTGCCACTCATGAGAGCTGGGAGAAGCTAAAGTTAATGATCAAGTTGAAAAATCAGGTGAACATCACCTGCCACAGGAAATTTACATTAGAATTCAAATTCGACCATCTACCTGAAATCTAGACATGTCATTTACTAGTTTGGTGGCCTATATAGCTAGGTTACTGGAGGAACTTGCCAATTATCATTCCTGATCCTTCCTTGACGATCAATTATGTTCATTAAGTCAGTATAGTAACGGATAGTACTTACAGTGATGAGCGCCCACTAGTTGAAGATGAACCTCCAAGCATTAAACCCATGCTTGCATCCAGTTTTCTAAGAGAGGTAACATTGGTTCAGTCCCAATTCAAAGGGCAAAGGTTAAAGAAAAGGGAGGGAGCAGGAAGCCCTGATCCAGTGCCACACATATTGAGGAGGGTCAGAGGTGACACTAGCCAACACTGCTATACAAGAGGAGAATACTTACCTTCAGATGATGGAGAACCAGTGCTGGCATTGACTGCTTATGTCCCAAGGTGAACCAACTATGCCAGATGATGCAGAGTTAGTGGCAGATGAGCTGGAAGATCAGGAGAAGGTTACAGCCATGCTCAGCTTTTACTCTAATGGCTCATTTCAGGGATGGTTGAGTGACCAATGCAGCATTTCCCAGTGCTGCTCATCATTGCACTAGCGAGGTGACTGATGCACTCTTCATGAGGACACAGAGCTACAACAACTTTGACCATGACCAAGCTAGCCAAGAGCAATGGAATTTGCCCACGTAGCTGACCTGCCCCAAGTGCAGTATTGAAATGACTGCATGCACATGGCTTTGCATTCCTCATTCTGTCATGGGACATCTTTCATAAACCACAAGGAGTTCCATTCTCTAAATTTGCAGCTAGTCAGGACAGTACCAAACATATGCAGGTGTGTGCCTAGTTCCTGGGGAGGGCTCACAATAACTACTTCCTTGGGCACTTTCAGATTCCAACAGTCTTCAAGTGAGACCAGCAGTTAGAGGAATGGCTCCTCTGGTTCAAGGGTTCTCCCACAGGAGGCGACTGAGGACATCAGTGTGGAGGTCACAAACTAGAGACGAGATCTGATACACACATACTGATTGGTTTGCTGAAGATGTGGTTCCAGTGCCTGGACTGATCAGGAGGGACTCTCAGTACAGCCCCCAGAAGATATCTCACAATATTGTGGTTTACTATGCCCTTCATAATTTGATGCTAGAACGGTGTGAGGAGCTAGCTGAGGAGGAACTGGAGGACTGCGGCATGTTCTCAGGTGAGGAGAACATCTAGGAAGCCAGCAATGGGCAATCCCTGGAGAAGACTGAGGAAGAACCTTGGGCAATGGCCACGGCCCAAAAGGAGAGTATCATAGATAGCATGTGTAGAGCGGTGATCACATTGCAGGTTCAGACTCCTCAGGCTGGAAGGGAATGGGTGACCAACAAACAAAGAAAGAGGACTAGGCAGGCAGTGCAGGAATTACATATTCTCCTCTCCTGAAAAACAGATATACCTTTGGATACTGAGGTGGGGAATGGCCTTTCAGAGGAAAGCAGCAACAATAATCAGTTGACACAGGTATTACCCGTACCTGTGTAGATACAGTCACCTGATGGGACATGTTAGAGGTGAGGCTTCTGGAACACTGATGCAGACCACACAGCTGTAGATGCACATCAGATGGAAGAAGGGATATCTGAGGCTTTGGCAAGTGGAGGTCTGATGGAGCCACAGAAACAGCAGGCCCCCAGCTATTGCCAAAGTGTTAAGATCAGTTCTCACAAAGCTGCTGGAGATGCGGAGGCAGAGTGGGGGATTACAGGCAGTGGTGCCTGCAACATTCGTGAAACTAGAGGCTGTTTGGTGGAATCGTACAGCCTTTAGGTGCAACACTGAAAGAGCGGTGTCTGCAGTGAAAAGCCAGGATAGAGAATGGGAGCCATGAGTGGCAGGATCCAAAGCATGGCTGAGACTCAGAAGATGATGGTTGAGGGCCTCGGGAACGTGCTCAGATACAACGTGCCATGACTATGGGCTTCAAGAGCATTGACCAATCATAGCAGACTACCATTGAGGATCCCCAGAGATTGTGTCAGTCTCAGATAGTTGTTGCTGACACAGTTAGGCCTCCAGGACTGGTAGTGCCAAGTTATGCCAAGGTGTCTGGAGTTCACTTCAACTGCCGCTCCATCCCACAGTGTTCCAAACACCCTGAGAGAGGAAGGAGGATTAGAGCCCATGCTGGGGCCTTCCACCTGGAGGCTTCAGCTGTCTCCAACCCTTCCAATTGCCTCCTTCCTGACATCAGTGCACAGGAAATGGATTGAACACAGTTGCATAGCTACACTTGTGACACCCGAAAGTCAGCTGGTGCCCACTGTGCCCTAGCCTTCCTTTGGATACCTGTCAAGGGCATCAAAGGCCACAGATCATGGAACACAGCCGACTGCCTCCACCTCTGATGTGCATCTAGGGGCGTGTTACTTAGATGTACGATAGGCCACATAAGATTAAAGCGTAGGGTCACCAGGAGAGCACGGGTGAGGGCAGTCAGACTGTGGATAGGGATAAGATAATATGCACGGTAAATAATCACTATTGCATATTCTTGTACCACATAGCTGTGACTAATCTGTCTGTGATCTGCTTCTCACAGTGAGTTGCAAAGCCAGTCAAACCCAGAGAGTCTCAGAGCCTCATCCAGTGCAAGGGAAGTCCTGTGGCTCACCGGATGTGCACTGATGATACCTGTTGGAGTTGTGCAGTCCCAGTGCCAAGGACTGGTGCCACATCACTGAGTGCCAAGGTACTCCAAATGTTCATCCGAAAATAGTGTTAGGTTTACAAGTTCACTAGCTCCTACCGATGACATGGCGCTCAGCAGTCTGAGCTCCTCTGTCCCAGTGCCTCATCACCTACCTCACCATACGACCGGACCCTTCTAACACTATCCCCACCATCACTGGGGCATTGGCCAACACAATGGGGTCCCCGACCCTCACTCAGATGCAGACCTGACTCGTGTTAAACCAAAGCAACATCACAGTGTACTGCGTAGTGACTCATGTCATCACCGTCCTGCGTGGACCACTACTTTTATAACATGGTCAACCCAGATCCATCACCCTATATCAACAAGGATTGGGAGTTTGGGATTGGGTGGTTGTGATTGGAGCTGGTAGGCCCCACCCCCCACTCCCCCTTGTATCAATGAGGACCTCCCTCATCATCCTGCCCTGCTGCCACCTATCCTCTATCCTCTGGCTTGTCCTTAACCTCATCTTTCAAATCCTTCTGGATCTTCACCCTTCCTCAGGGAGTACGCATAGTTTTCCTTCTCCTTCAGGATGTCTCCCCGCTGCTGCACCAGATTGTGGAGCACATATCAGACCACCATAATAACACCTCAAGGTGCTGTACTAGTGGGCCACTCCAGAACAGCTCAGGCAGTGAAACTACTTCCTCAATAGCCTGACACACTGCTCATCAATGGATTGCGTGGCAGTATGGGCCTCATTGTAACGGGTCTCCATTTCGATCTCAGGCCTCCACACTAGCGTCATTAGCCATGACCTCAGCAGATATACCTTGCCCCGCATGAGCCATCCCAGAAGCATAGGGTGATCCTTGATGATCCTGGTGATGTCCAAGCTCGTAATAGCTGCACAGGAGATATTCTATCAATGCCAACGAAGTCTGCAGTCCAAGTATCCTGTTGGGCCTAACCCACATCAAAGCGGACGTACAGGACATCCATGAGCTAATGAATGTGCTTGCACGCAGAGGACTCAGAGATGCTGCAAAGATCTCCACTGAAAGTTTGGAAGAACCTGGTGGTGTAGATTTTGAAGGCTGCCATGACCTTTACTGTCAAAGGGAGTGGTGTTCTTCTGCCCCACTGGCATTCCTGCCACTTAGCATCTGAGAGGGTGCATCAGGATGCGTATGCTATGTGTTTTTCAGTTCCATCTTTCAAACAATGCAAAGCATAACCCTGATCCAGTCAGGGGCCACGTCACACATCAGAATGAGTTCCTTTGGATGTGGAAGCATTGGAGGATGCTGCCTGGTTTGGAGGGTAGGTCTTGTAAGGAAAGGTTGAGGGAGCTGGAGCTTTTCTCTTTGGAGCGGAGGAGGATAAGAGGCAACTTAATAGAAGTTTATAAGATGATGAGGAGGATAGATAGAGTGGATGTGCAAATACTATTTCCTCGGATGTAGTTGTTACTAGGGGGCATAAATATAAGGTTCATGATGGGAGATATAGGAGTGATGTCCGAAGTAGATTCTTCACTCAGAGAGTGGTTCGAGTCTGGAATAGGCTGCCTGTTGTGATAGTGGAATCAGACACTTTAGGAACTTTCAAACGGTTATTGGATAGGCACATGGAACACACCAGAATGATAGAGAGTGGGATAGCTTGATCTTGGATTTGGACATAGCTTGGCACAATATTGAGGGCCGAAGGGCTTGTACTGTGCTGTACTGTTCTATGTTCTTACTGAAAAAACGGACTAACAGGTTTGGTGACAATAATTCTTGTTTTTCCTTGTCAAAGGCCTCAGCTTGGTGTTCCTTCCATGACCATCTTTGATGCCTCTGCAGCAAGGCCTGTAAGGTGGCCAGTAAGGTAGCCAAGTCTGGGCACAGCCTCAAAATGCAGGGGGGGCGGGGGGGGGGGGTGGGTGGGGGGGTTCAGTTTAGAACAGGGTTGAGGAAGACCTTCTTCACTCAAAGGGTGGTGAAACAGGGTTTAGGAAGAACTTCTTCACTCAAAGGGTGGTGAATCTCTGGAATTCTCTGCCCATTGAAGTAGTGGAGGCTACCTTGTTGAATGTATTTAAGTCACGGGAAGATAGATTTCTGATAGACAAGAGAATTAAGAATTATGGGGAGAAGGCAGGAAAGTGGATCTGATCCACTTCAGATCAGCCATGATCTTATTGAACAGCGGGGCAGGCTCAAAGGGCTAGATGGCCTGCTCTTGCTCCTATTTCTTATGTTCTTATGAATTTGCACAGTATTTCATTAATCCTAAGAAGGATTTTAACTCGTGGTATTTTTCAGGCCTGGTACCCCTTGGTTTCCCTCCTGTAAATATGAATCTTTTGCATCTACCCAATAACCCAAATAGATTCCTTCCTTTGCCTGAAAAGCACATTTTTCTTTCTTTTGGTATACTTTAATGCTCAAAAACCTTTTTAGCATCGCTTCCAGGTTTGGCGGGTTTATTCTGCCACCCAATCCATTGACCAGGATATTATCCAAGTTTACTATCATTTTCGGTAACACATGAAGTATGTTCTGCATCGTCTGCTGGAATATAGCAGATGCCGACGAGACCTGAAGGACAAGCGAGTATATTCATATAAGCTCTTGTGTATATTTAATCATACATACTTTTAGGAAGTCTCATCTAGTTTGAGTTGAGGATAGGCGTAGCTCAAATCCAACTTAATAAGCATCTGGCTGCTAGCCAACTTGGCATACAAGACCTCAATCCTGGGCATTGGGTATCTTCAGACCCTACTTGGAGTACTGTGCTCAGTTCTAGTCGTCTTATTACAGGAAAGATGTGGAAGCCATTGAAAGGGTGCAGAGAAGATTTATAAGGATGTTGTCTGGATTGGGTGGCATGCCTTATGAGGATAGGTTGTGACAGCTCGATCTTTTCTCCTTAGAGGACCTGATAGAGGTGTATAGGATAATGAGAGGTATTAATCAGGTGGACTCTCAGAGGCTTTTCCCCAGGGCTGAAATGGTTGCCACAAGAGGACACAGGTTTAAAGTGCAAGGGAGTAGGTTAGAGGAGATGTCAGGGGTAAGTTTTCACTCAGAGAGTGACAGGTGAGTGGAGTCGGCTGCCATTAGTGTGGTGGAGACAGATGCTTTAGGGTCTTTTGAGAGACTTCTGGTTGAGTACATGGGACTTAATAGGATTACGGATTATAGGTAAGCATAGTAGGCAGAGATAAGATCAGCCCAACTTGTGAGCCAAAGGGCCTGTTTGTGCTTAGTTTTTCTATGATTCTATTGGGGACTCTTAACTTATAATGGTAAAATGTGGACTTACTTATTTGGTTAGGCGTGGAGATGATAGTGCACCTACACTGTAAATTGCATGGGCCTTATAATTCAAGATGCGTGGGTTTAGCCTCCATTTTTTTTGAATAGGGAGTGAGGACAGATCTTGGTCTGTAATATTTGGGCATGACATTGGGGTCAACATAAACTTTGTCTTATCTTCCCAAATACTTCCTGAAAATCTTCAGGATGTCTGTTAATTACTTCATACAATTCTCCCTCATTTATCTGGAAGATCTCCAAACAATTTGCTGGCACCAATCTTTTCCAATTAGGCTTAGACCTTGTCCACACAGTGACAAATGAAGAGGGTGGGCCATTTGGGGTTGGGGATGCTGTGCACTCTGCAACTATGATTAGGCAGTGGGAGGAAGCACGTGCACTCTGCAGCTGCAATCGGCGAGGGACACTAAGCACTCTGCAACCAATGAATGGCCAATCTGTGCGCAGAGTGGAGGAAATCGACTGTGGTACCTTGCAATAGTGGGGGAGAGGGACATGCGAGGTTGAGGGGATTAGATAGCCTGTGCATGGGGTGAGGGAATAAGGCTGCCCTGTTTGAGGGTCGGTGGGAAGGGGAGGAGACATTGGCTGCGGAGAGCAACAATAGCCGCGGTGGGGTGGAAGGGGTTGGGCGGGGGGGGGGGAGTTTGCAGTCGGCTGCAAAGGAAGCAGTACTTGGGAGATGCAGTGATTGACAGACATCTGTGTACACAGAACATAGAGATCTGAGCATGCACAATTGCACCCACTACTGCATCATTCTTCAGTGAACTTAGCACCTCCCACCCCCCCATGATTTCAGATATTCAGTGGATGGAAAAACATTGGTGTAAACTTTCAATGGTGGTGTGTGATGTGGGAGACTTCACCTCAAAAATGTCTATCAATTGAGAGCGTACATGATCAATGAATAGAAGCATTGTGCCTATGAATGGATCAGCATAATAAATATGTACCCATGGCCAGACAGACCATTCTCAAATCTGCAGTGGGCTGTAGCAGGCAATTTTTCTTGCAGTTGTCATTGTTCACAGCATTTGATTAGGCTTGCAATGTTGGCATCAATGCCAGACTACCATACATAACTTCCGGCAAGCATCTTCATCTTTGAGATGTCTAGATGGAAACTCTATACTTCCATTAAAAATGGCTCTCTGACTGGTAGAAGGATGACTACTGTTGTTCCCCTGAATATGATGCCATCTGAGTAACTCAATTCATCCTCACAGGTAACAAAATGGTTTCGTTTTTTCTGAAACTGGCTTATTTTTTCTGAAACTGGCCCAGCCTCTAAGTGTCTTGTGTCTCACTTTGGACAGAAGTGGATCCTGGCTGGTCTGGTACCTGATTGGCTGTGCTGAGACTAGCAGTATGTCCAAAAATTTTAACACTGTGACAATTTCCTGGTACTGGAACAGCTGTAACACTTTGTTGTAAAGTTAGATGGCAAATGCATACGTATTCGCTATGTATGTTAAGGTTGGTGCTTGAATACATGTTCATATGCAGAAAGAATTAATGCCCAACATTGAATTCTTGCCGATGCAATTGGCAGAATAACCTTGTCTTTATAAAGACTCAAGAGTGGCTTGTAGTCAGAAAAGGTGGTTAAGTGCCTACCCTATAAGGAGTGGTTGAATTTCTTGACAACAAAAATTATTAATAATTCTTCTTTATCAATTTGTGAGTAGCCTTTTTTGGCCTCTGACAGAGTTCTTGAGGGATAGTCTATTGGCCTTTCAGATCTATCATCCATCTTATGGGACAACACCACACCAATGCCATATGAAGAGGCATTACAGGTCAACACCGTTCCATTCGTCAGATGGATCAAAACCTACTAACAAGTTTGAAAAATCAGCAATTGTTTTACTCTGCTGAAAGTTTTTTTCTGGGAATCTTCTGGAACGAATGCTGGTTTTTTTTTAAGCACACTATGTAAGGGGCCCAATTACGTCAACAAGTTTGGTAAAAAAAAATGCCCATTGTAATTCACCACTCTCAAAAATGATTTGAGCATTGATGTGTTTTGGGGGGTCTAGCTTCTTTTATGATCTTGACCTTGTCTTCCATGGGGTGTAATCCTTGTGCATCTACATGGTATGCCAGTTAGATTAGCTCATTGGCTTGAAAAGTACATTTCTCCTTCTTGAGGTGAACTTTAGCCCCTTGAAATCCCTTCGGCACCTCCTCTAAGATGCTAGATGCTCAGCTTTTGTTGATCCATGGGAACATTATCAAGGTAATGATGTTGGATGTTGCAGGTTCCTGGGTTCAAATGCTTTAGTCGGAGTAGAGAAGGAGGTAGAAGGGGGAAGGAGTGGCATTATTAGTCAAAGACTGTATCACAGTGACAGAAAAGAAGTTTGATGAGGACTTGTCTGTTGAGGTAGTATGGGCTGAGATTAGAAACAGGAAAGGAGAGGTCACCCTGTTGGAGTCTTTTATAGACCTCCTAAAAGTTCTAGAGAGGTTGAGGAAAGGATTGCAAAGTCAATTCTGGTCAGGAGTGAAAGTAATAGGGTAATTGTTATGGGGACTTTAACTTTACTAATATTGATTGGAATAGCTATAGCTCTAGCTCGTTAGAGGGGTCAGTTTTTGTACAAAGTGTGCAGGAAGGTTTTTTGAATCAGTATGTAGATAGGCCAACTAGAGGTGAGGCTACATTGGATTTGGTGCTGGGCAATGAGCCAGACCAGGTGTTAGGCTTGGAAGTTGGTGAACATTTTGGTGATAGTGACACAATTCGGTTACGTTCACCTTAGTGATGGATAGGGATAGGCATGAAGCTGGGGGCAGTAGTTATAGCTGGGGGAAGGGTAATTATGAGGCCATAAGGAGAGAATTAGGGGGCATAGGTTGGACTAGGAAACTACAGGGACTGGGAACATCTGAAATGTGGAGCTTATTCAAGGAGCAGCTGCTGCGAGTCCTTGATAAGTATGTCCCTGTCAGGCAAGGAGGAAATGGTCGAGTAAGAGAACGTTGGTGTACGAAAAAAGTTGATTTGCTGGTTAAAAGGAAAAAGGAGGCTTATGTCAGGATGAGGCTTGAAGGCTCGGTTAGTGCAAAGGATAGCTATAGATTAGCCAGGAGGGAGCTAAAGAGTGAATTGAGGAGAGCTAAGAGAGGACACGAGAAGACTTTGGCTGATAGGATTAAGGAGAATCCTAAAGCTTCCTTTAGATATGTTAAGAATAGAAGATTGGTTAGGGCAAGATTAGGGCCAGTCATAGACAGCAGTGGGAAGTTGTGCGTGGAGCCTGAAGAGATTGGAGAGGCACTGAATAAATATTTCTCTTCGGTATTCACGCAGCGAGATGTAAATGTAGTTATGGAGAACACTGAGGTACAGGGTAGCAAACTGGAAGGTATCGAAGTAGATAGGGAGGATGTGCTAGATATTCTCGAGGGTTTGAAGTTGGATAAGTCCCCTGGGCCGGACGGGATTACCCTAGGATTCTCTGGGAGGCAAGAGAGGAGATTGCAGAGCCTCTGGCTCTGATCTTCAGGTCGTCGTTGGTTACGGGTGTGGTTCCGGAGGACTGGAGGATAGCGAATGTGGTCCCTTTGTTCAAGAAGGGGAAGAGAGACCTTCCAGGGAATTATAGGCCAGTGAGTCTTACTTCTGTTGTGGGCAAGTTATTGGAGAGAATTATTAGGGATAGGATTTATAGTTATTTAGAGAGAAATGAATTGATTGGGGATAGTCAGCATGGTTTTGTGAAGGGTAGGTCGTGCCTTACAACCTTATTGAGTTTTTTGAAAAAGTGACCAAAGAGGTGGATGGGGGTAAGGCAGTTGATGTGGTATATATGGACTTTAGTAAGGCGTTCGATAAGGTGGCCCATGGAAGGCTTCTGCAGAAAATGCAGATGTATGGGATAGAGGGTGATTTAGTAATTGGATTAGGAATTAACTAGCTGATAGAAGACAGAGGGTGGTGGTTGATGGAAATTATTCATCGTGGAGTTCGGTTACAAGTGGTGTACCTCAGGGATCTGTTTTGGGGCCCCAGCTGTTTGTAATTTTTATAAATGATCTGGATGAGGGTATTGAAGGATGGATTAGTAAATTTGCAGATGACACTAAAGTCGGTGGAGTGGTAGATAGTGAAGAGGAGTGTTATAGTTTGCAGAGGGACTTAGACAAGTTGCAGAGCTGGGCCGAGAGGTGGCAAATGGAGTTTAATGTGAAAAGTGTGAGGTAATGCACTTTGGCAGGAACAATAAATGTGTAGAGTATAGGGCTAATGGTAGGGCTCTTAATAGTGTTGAGGAACAGAAGGATCTTGGTGTATGTGTCAATAGATCCTGAAAGTAGGCAGTCAAGTGGATAAAGTTGTTAAGAAGGCATATGGAGTCTTAGCTTTTATTGGTAGGGGGATTGAATTTAGGAGCCGCAGCATCATGTTGCAACTGTACAAAACTCTAGTGCGGCCGCACTTGGAGTATTGTGTGCAGTTATGGTCCCCACATTATAAGAAAGATGTGGAGGCATTGGAGAGGGTACAGAGGAGGTTTACCAGGATGTTGCCTGGTATGGAGGGCAGGTCTTATGAAGAGAGGCTGAGGGATTTGAGGTTGTTTTTCGTTAGAAAGGAGGCGGCTAAGAGGGGACCTAATCGAAACATATAAGATGATTAGAGGTTTAGATAGGGTGGACAGTGATAGCCTTTTTCCTGGGATGGAGAAAGCTAGCACGAGGGGACACAGCTTTAAATTAAGGGGTGATAGTTATAGGACAAATATCAGAGGTAGGTTCTTTACCCAGAGGGTGGTTAGGGAGTGGAACGCCCTGCCTGCGGCAGTTGTAGATGCGCCAAGTTTGGTGGCGTTTAAGAGGTTAGTTGATAAGTTTATGGAAGAAAAGGGAATGGTTTAATTTGGAGGGTCATTGCTTTTTTCATAATTGGTCGGCGCAACATCGAAGGCCGAAGGGCCTGTTCTGCGCTGTAATGTTCTATGTTCTAGGTAAACCTCAACCTGTGGCAGCCACTGTAGCAGATTCTCCTTTGTCCTCTGGAAAACTGCACATACTGAAGACATACCAAAAGACAAGCACATTTATTGGAAGAACTCTTTTTGTGTGTTTATCATGACATAACCTGGGAAATGTTGTCTAATTTGAGTTGCTGATACACGTAACTCATACTCAGTTTCGTACAAGATTTATCTCCAGCCAGCTTTACATATAGGTCTTCAAGCTTTTGGAATTTATCCAACTTGGCAGCCCAATTAACTATTAACTTGTGATTACCACAAATGCAGGTGGTCTTGCCCAATTTCAGTATGGGAACTATGGATGTTGTCCATTCTGAAAACTGAACTGGCTGAATGATGCCCAGTTCTCCCACTCACTTTCATTCAGTATCTGGTTTCTCTCATAAAACACATGTAACTGGTCTCATTCGAAAGAATCAAAAAGGCATATCTGAGTCCACATAGATCTTCGCTTGCATGCCTTTTATTTTGTCTAATTCAACTTTGAAGATGCACTCATATTTCTTCATCAGTTCAAACAGTCTTCCTTCCTGCATGTAGAAAATCTCGATCCAATTTAACTTGATTTCCATAAGCTGGTCACAACTGAGATAGCTACAGGCAGATCATCGCCTGTAGCTTACAGGTACCATTGCAGTGCACATTATTTATATTGCTTCTCCAGTATAATTTATCTTGATTGCAATGCTCTTCAAATTCAATAGTTCAACTCCTTAGAAGTACCAATTTCTCCTTAATTTAAGTGGTCCTTTTATCTCATGACCAAAAATCAATTCAAATGGACTGAATTTGGTTGACTCATTAGATGCATCACTAATTGCAAAGAGTACAAACAGAATTCCTTTATCCCAATCCTGTGGATAATCTTAACAATGAGTTCTTAACATTATCTTCAAAGTTTGATGCCCGCTCGAATGCTCCCTGTGATTCTAGATGGTACGCAGTTGATTTAAATTGTTTTATTCCTAAGCTCCGTAATCTCTCTAAATAATTTTGAAGTAAAATTTGATCCTTGATTTGATTGTATTCCTGTGGGTAGTCCATATCTAGTAAAAAAATTAATTAACTCTTCTACAATTCTTTCAGCTGCAATATTGCATGATGGAATGGCCTCTGGAAACATAGTTTACACACCCATAATACTCAATAGATATTGATTCCCACTTTTTGCTTTAGGGAGGAGTCCTGCGCAACCAATTAAGACTCTAATAAAAGGTTGCTCAAATGCTAGAATAGATATCATTGGTTTTATCACTGCTTGAGGTTCTTTATTACTTGACATGTGTGACATGACTGACAAAATTTAACTGCATCTTTATGTGGTCTAGGCCAAAAAAAATTTGTAATTTAATTTGAGTTCATTTTACTCCCAAATTACCTCTTACTGCTACCTCCTTTCTGTACCCTCCTAGCAATACCATTTGATGAATTTCTGCTGAGTTTTTATTCACCTGAATATGTAAAGGATTTCATTTCCTCATTGAGGCACCATTTTTAAAGTCAAAAAATTCTGGTATACACTCAGATTTCTCTTCCATGTGTGCTTTCTAATACAAAGGTTTTATTTTTATATCTTTTTGTTGTAACTCTGCCAACTTTCCAAAGCTAAAAGTATCCAGTTTATCCTCCATCTGTTCTTCTTCTTTTCCAATTATCTGATCAAAAATAGTTTCTGATAACTGAATGTCAACTTTCTTATCTTCACTCTTTGATTTCTTCTCTTGCCTTAACCTGTAACTTTTTGGCCTTGTTATTACACAATCAGGAAAAATCCCAGGACATGTGTCCTTCAACGACTCAGTTGTTTGATTTTCCACTGGCTTTTCAACCACAGTAGGCATCACTTCCACCTATGATCCAGCTGTTTCGTTACCCAAGATAAATTGTTCTCCTGGACAAGATAATTTCTCTATAAGTCTTACTACCACTACACCACTCTTCATTAGAATCTCCAACCACATCTTATATAATGAAACACTGCTCTTCTCACCCTGAATTCCACATATTAACATCTTTTCTGGCAATACTGCTTCCAAACTACATAATTCCACATCTCTTATCATCAAAAATGAACTTGCTCCCTTACCTGTTAACATTTTAACTTCTTTAACTACTCCTCCTGCATACATGAGTAAACATTACCCACGCAAATAAATTATTTAAAGAGATCTGACACTTTCTTATCATTCAGCTCCTGAGCTGGCTGTACATTCTTTCGCACCCTTTTCATTTCAACTGGGTTTCCCTTTACGACTTTAACAAATCCCACTGCTTATCCTGCTTTACCACATTAGTCTTTCCAATGCTTTTTTTGCACCACCAACACTGCTACTTTGCATAGCTTAATTTATTACAGTGAAAACAGCTGAGGTTTTTCATTTGTCTTCCACTTTCCTGTGCTTTTTAAACTGAAGTATACTGTCTTAATTATCTCCCACAAGATCTCCTTTACCTTCACCACCTGAGGATTTCTCTTTTTCCAGTTTTGATCCCTCACAGTTTGAAACTGATGTCAGAATCCAAACTTTGATTTATGAATTAATTCATAATCATCTGTCATTTCTGTTGCTAACGTCACAGTTTTAACCCTCTGCTCTTCCATATGGGTTCTCGCTACATCAGGAAGTTTTTAAACTCTGACAAAATAATCATTTTCCTACATGGTTATAATGGGTATAAAGGGATTTAGGCCAAATGTGGGCAATTGGGATTACCTTAGGAATTTTTAAAAAATAATAAGGGCAGTATGGAAACATAGGGCCTGTTTCCAAGCTATAAACCTTTATGACTCTATGAATTTAGCCATTTCCAATTATTTTGACTGTGTTTATGGCAATTTTAAATGCTGAGTTGTCGCCACAATTATCTCTCCCTTATACTGTTAGGTAATGTCAACTACAATGTTTTTGCAAATTCCAAAAGCTTTGTTTTGGTCACCTTTTGTAAACAACTGTGAGTGATTTCTTCCACACCCAGGAACCTCTTAGCTTCTGAAAGAACTATTATTCACTGGGCTCTCTCTTTTTAAATTTGAACACAACAAGCGAAAAGAAAACATAAATATGCTCACCACTTCCTGTCTTTGAGTTCAATAATCCCAACTCAATCAAGAAATATATATTTAATCCACAAAACAGTCCCCATTTGGTGAAAAACTCCGAAGTGTTCTATGAAGTCTGCCTGGATCATAAGTTTTATACTTTGAATTTAGCTAGGGTAAGTGTAAGATATTTCACTTCAGGTATAATTCAATTGACTCACTAATGACCTTTTACCAAAGAAAGTTTATTTGAGCATACAATTAACATGTATAGAAAGAAACTTGGCAATATCTTTTACCAATTACAAACAAGAAAAAACAATCATATATAATGTTTAAAGAATATAGGAAATGTTCCAATCAAACAAATTCCATGAATAAAACCCTTGCCACAGGTTTAATACAACAAATGAAAATGCTCACATCATATTGAGTGGAATTCTTTCAGTGGAGAATTGAAACTAACTTCCCAGTCTTGTAACTTATAGCAGCTTAAAGTCAGAACAGCTTCTCAAAACACCAGGGAAAGCGCAATCCTATGCAAGCTAACCCTCCAACAAGAGATTTTTCACTCCAGGAAGGGCAGGAATCCTGTCTCTGGTTAACAGCAGACTTTCCAAAACTGAAAATGAATCCTTAGATTTCTTTCTAGGGAGGAACAACCTGACTTTGACTTGTCAATTAACCTTCCCTCTCACAATGCAAGGTCAGAAAAAAAACCCAGAAAGTACTTGAGGCCCCAGAGGAAAAATAAACAAAACTCCATTCAACTCATTGAAAACGGCAATAAAAGGACTTCTTTGGCAACAATGAAAAAAAAAGCTGCAGAGAACATGATTTTAAAAACATCCATTTCTTTAAGGTACACTAACATCACAGTGAGGGACTGATCAAGCTCTGCACACCATGCTGGACATAACTGATAAAGGACTGAGCTGTTCCCAGCCTCCCACTAACCCCCCCCTCCCTCATTTTCCATCCGTGGACAGGGACTAAGACAGACATGCCAAAACAACTCTCCAAATTGCGGCACAAATCCAGAGGACTGCATTGACTTTCTTAACCTGATTACCTGTTGCACTATTGCTCAGAACTGTCTATGCTTTCTGGCCCTGACTAATTCCCTCACACCAACCCCTCCAGTTATATATCTCTGTGCTCTCTTCCCCAGTTATTCCCCCCAGTCATGTGTTTCTGTGCTCTCTTTGCCAGTTATCCCCTCCAGTCACGTGTCTTTGTGCTCTCTTCCCCTCTTATCCCTCTCCCACCCCACATCATACATCTCCGTGCTCTCTTCCCTAGTCATCACTCTCCTTCAGGCATATGACTGTGTCCAGCCCCTTCATTTGCCTTTATCTTGTCTCACTAATCCCCCCACTTGACTTCAGCCTTTTCCTTCCCATTACCAAGTCAAGTCTTTGCTTTCCAAGCCCTTCCACTCCTTGTCTTCCAGTGCACAGCCTTGGAGCTGAAATGAAGTAGTTACAAGTGCAGCACATTGTGTACAAATGCTTTAGGGTCATAAGTGAAGAATTGCTTGCCAGGTCAAATAGCTTCTGATGTGGACCTTTGATCTGGAGTTAAACTTGGTTTTTCTCAGTGGCACAATGGTTAACACTGCTGCCTTACAGTAGGAGGGACCCGGGTTTGATTCCCAGTTTGGGTCACTGTCTGTGTGGAATCTGCCATTCTTCCCGTGTCTGTGTAGTTTCCTTTGGGTGCTCTAGTTTCCTCCTACTGTCCAAAGTATGTGCTGGTTAGTTGGATCGATCATGCTAAATTCTCCCTCAGTGTACCCAAATAGGCACCAGAGTGTGGCAACTCGCAAATTTTCACAGCAACTTCATTGCAGTGTTAATGTAAGCTTACTTACGACACTAATAAATAATCTTTAAATTTTTTATAAGTATGAATGAATTCTAAATGTATATAAAGCCCATAAAAGTTGGGAGCAGAAAATTTGAAAACATTTTTACATTGGCGTGAAACTGACTTTTGGGTACCCTCCAAATTTTTCCATCCCACCAACCACAACCACTAACCAACCGTTGGTCCATAAATTGGAGAAGCGAGTTAGTTGTTCCTTAGAGAAGGCTGAGACAGAATGTATTCAAAATCATGAGCAACCTGGATAGAGTAATTACCTTGAAACGTCTCATTAGTGAAAGGTTCAAGAAGCAGAGTCCAGCAATTTAAACTTATTGGCAAAAGAACCAGAGACAACATGGGGTAAACCTTTTATGCAGCATGCAGTTAGCATCTGGGATGCACGGCCTGAGACTGCGTGGAGACAGATTCATTCGAGGCTTTCAAAAGGGGTTGGATAAGGATTTGAAGAGAGAGAAAAAGCAGGGCTGTGGGAGAAGAGCATTTGAGACAATCTGAGTGGTTGTTTCAGAAAGACAGCATGAACATATCAAGCCAAATGACCATCTTCTGTGCTTTTATGAAACTATGATAATTACTCTTTAAAATTGCAGTGAGTTTGTGGTGAAAGCAGCATTAGGTGAGGGCAAAGTGTTAATGTTAAATGTCTGCACCACAGAGTTTTCAGACATCTGTATGATAATAAAGTACTGATATTTTCCACTGGAACAAGTGCGTGCACCCAGCTGAATGTCAACTGTCTGACTTTGTGGTCGGTCCATACTTGGCTGTGGGTGGTTAAACTTGAATCACTTTCAGATTGGCAGTTAGTTCAATAAGATTGTGTGAAATGTGAATAAGTGAAATCGAACTACAAGTGATTTAATTTTCCTTAACTCATATAGAGTGCGAGAGGAACTTGCAAAGTGCTGGATATACACAGCAAGCCTATTAGTACTGTGTTCACAGTTCTCTTTGAAGTCCCTTCTCTTTCAGGTTATTTTTACATTATTATCATTCTCTGGCAATAGATGGATTTCTGGTGTCCACTTAAATAAAAGTGTGGGACAGTGGAATATCTTGCGGTTATGAATGTTTGGGATTTTTCAATGTCATGGCTGGGATTTCCCAAAAAATTCAAAGTCCTCAATTCACATGAAAATGGGAGAAACACCCGCTGTCTTTTTAAGGGATTTTCAGAATGAATCTCTGACACTCGGAATACTGCAGATACTGTCAGGGGATTTCCTCTGAAAATCTGTGGGGAGAGCCTATTTCCGCTGGATAGGCCAGCAGCATAACAGTAACCAGGCCTCTGCACATGTGCTGATGCATCAGTAGAGATTGGCGCATGTGCACTGGTTCCACATTGCTGTTCTTCCAATTGCTGGCCAGCCCAATCACTGGCCTTCGCCACAAACCCCCCATTGCTGTCCCTCTGACCCTCCTACTCCCTGATTGTTGGTTTCCTGGACCTCTCCGGGCCAGCCCTGATTTTATGATGCCCTCAGCAGTCACAACATACTGGGTCCTGAGCGCCCCTCCCCCACTTAGCCCCGATCCTCCCTCCCCAACCCCAATGGCCAGTCCCAATTACCCTCTGCCTCTGATATCTATGCAGAATGGAAGCGGGAACCCCCCCACCCCACCAGTCATGCTATGGGCCCTGCCCTATAAGCCTCATCCCCAATTGGCCCCAACTCCTTTGCTTTGCCTGATACCGGGCGAGTAGGGATAAGGTGACACTGGGCATTGCCAGATTGCTCTTTGGGCAGTGCCAGGGCTAGGTTGATACTGCCAGGCTGGCACTTCCCAGGGAACACCTCGCCTGTGTTCTTCTGGGGAGGGCATCCATGACCTCTGTTCCTTCCAGCGGGGTCAGGCCATCTGTTCTCCATTCATGGGGAGCAGTCATAAACCCCAATGAAGTGAACCCCAATGGCAGGGGGAGAGATGCTACTGGGTCTGGAGACTTCAGTCCCGAGTCCACAGATGATTTTCAAATGAGAATTATAATATTGAAATCAGTTCCACACCAATTTTTGGCACAAAGCTGATCATGCTACAAATCTTGGCCCCAGAGACATGCGGAGGCTGTTGTGCTCAGCAGGGAAGCCGTGAAACGGCCTCCACTGATGTCTCCTGTCATGTTGTACTGCTAGAGCAATGCAGCAGGCTGGGAGAATTGCACCCTCCACCTCCATTTGTTCTTCACAAAATAATTAAAAGTTACTTCACTTTCCCCTCATTCATAGGGACACAGTCTATCATCGACCAGTCACCAATTCAGTGGGTAGATAAGTAGCCATTTTCTGGAGCTTTGTCAATGGTTAAAGCAGTTAATCACTTACTTCTCTTTCCCCTTCCAATAGAGAAGTGCCCAATTCCCACCATTCACACCATTGATCAGTTGAAATTGGGAATTCATCACATATGACTAAGAATGGAAAATGACTGGTATGCCATTTACAATTTGAGGTATCTCATTTTAGATTTCAAGATCAACTATTTTCACTGGGAATGATAGTAGCCATGTGATACAAGGGATTGTGATGTAGAGATGCTGGCATTGGACTGGGGTAAACACAATAAGAAGTCTGACAATACCAGATTTAAGTCCAACTGATTTATTTGATAGTAAACTCACGAGCTTGCGAGTTTACTATCAAATAAATCAGTTGGACTTAACCTGGATTTGTCAGACTTCTTACTATGTATACAAGGGTTGGACAGGCATGTTCAAGCAGGACAAAAAATGCCTTGGCAAAAATAGAATACAGGTACTATTTCGAGAGCATTGTGAAATCCAACTCACTTTTGTAGACACATAGAAAGTACAAGTAAGAGTGAGTCATTTGCCCCTGTGAGCCTGTTCTAACATTCAATATGATTGTGGCTAATCCTCTATCTAAATGCCATACTCCTATGCTCTCCCCATGAATCCTTTAGAATTTGCAAAGCCATCTGTTTTCTTCAATTATTCAGTGATTCATCCTCCACAGTGGCAGAGAATTCCACAGGTTCACCATCCTTTGAGTGAAGCAGTTTCTTCTCATATTAGTCCTGTAGCCTGAGACTGTGACCCCTTGTTCTAGACACTCCCAGCCAAACGAGATGTTTCAATTCAATCCCATCTCATTCTTCTAAACACTAATTAATACAGACCCAGTAGACCAAATATTTCCTTATACAACATTCCTATCATCTCAGAAATCACTCTGATGAACTTTCCTTGCATCTAGTCTATACAGCCCATCAGAATTTTCTATGTTTCAATTAGATCCCATCTCATTCTTCTAAACTTTAATTAATACAGGCCCAATAGACCAAATCTTTCTTTATACAACAATCCTGTCATCTCAGAAATCACTCTGATGAACTTTCCCTGCATCCAATCTATACAGCCCATCAGAATTTTGTATGTTTCAGTTAGATCCCATCTCATTCTTCCAAACTCTAATTAATACAAACCCAGTTGACCAAATCTTTCCTCATACAACAATCCTTTCATCTCAGAAATCACTCTGATGAACTTCTACTGCTCTCCGTCTATGACAAGTAGAGGTAGGGAAACTGAAACTACACATAATTTTCCAGGTGTGGTTTCACCACCACCCTGTACAGCTGCTGTAAGACATTCTTACTCCTGTACTCATGTCCTTACAATAAAAGCCAATATGTCATTTGCCTTTTTAACTGCTTTCTGCACCTGCATGTTTGCTTTCAGTGACTAGTATACAAGGACAGCCAGGTCCCTTTGTACATCAACATTTCCAAATCTATCACTATTTAAATAATATCCTGTCATTCTGTTTCTCTGACCTAAGTGGATAATTTCACTGTTATCTACATTATACTACATCAGGCATGTATTCGCCCACTCACTCAATTTATTTAAATTGCCTCTTAGGCTAGGATTTTTTTGCTTCCGTTCACATTGGAAAATAGTGTGAGAAATTCAAAGTCACATTTAACATCAGTGTGAAAGCATGTGATCTCTCCTGTCCCCATCAATGATGGGCCACATTTCTTGTCATTCAATCAGGAACCTTGTTGTAATACATTTGCATCTCATTATTGAGTCCTTATACCAGAATCATAGCCCAATGGCAAAAAATCCATTTGCCACGGCACAATATCAGAATGGCAGAAAGCATGACTGGCTTCAAAATACATGCACCTTGTGAGCAGCAAAACTTGGAGTAAGCACAGCACAAATGGGAGTGGCTCCATCATGTGCAAGACAGAGTTGGTGTTTGAATTAGGGGATACCAAGCTTAATTCAGGGGATACGAGATTGACTTGGGGGATACCTGGCTTGGTTTTTGGAAATACCAGGGTTGATTCAAGTGGAACCGAAATTGAATTCAGAGTATTTAGATTGATTCAGGGAGCACCAGGCTTGAAGGAGCAGTATGAGGATTTGAATTAGGTTTTTCAGAGGTTGACTTGAGGAAGACCAGGGAGTTGACTAGCGGGAGACTGAATACCAAGCTGCTGCAGAAGGAGGGGTTTACAGTCAAATATGAGGATTTTCTGAGGATATTAGAACATAGAACATTGCAGTGCAGTACAGGCCCTTTGGCCCTCAATGTTGCACCGACCAGTGGAACCACTCTAATGATCTAATGATCAATCTAATAATCTTCTAACCTAAACTATTCCAATGTTATCCATATGCCTATCCACTGACCATTTGAACGTCCTTAAAGTTGGCGAGTCCTCAACTGCTGCAGGCAAAGCATTCCACGCCCTCACTACACTCTGAGTAAAGAAGCTATCTCTCTCATCCGTCCTATATCTACCACCCCTTAATTTAAAGCTATGTCCCCTCAAGTTAGCCATCACCATCTGAGGAAAAAAGCTCTCATTGTCCACCCTATCTAACCCTCTGATCATGTTGTATGCCTCAATTAGGTCACCTCTTAACCTTCTGTCTAATGAAAATAACCTCAATTCCCTCAGCCTTTCCTCATAAGAATTTCCCACCATACCAGGCAACATCCTCTGCACCCTTTCCAATGCCTCCACATATATTGGCCAGGTCTTGCTCCATATGGACACAGACTGACTAAATATCTGAGGAGTCATGAATGGTACTGAACATTGTGCAATCATTGGCAACTGTCTCTGCTTTTGACCTTATGATGACAGGAAGATCATTGACGAAGAGCTGAAGATCACCTGCACGATTTCCTAGAACTGAGATGATTGCCCACCAACAACCACAATCATCTTCCTTCTTACTATGTATGATCCCAAACAGTGGAGAGTTTTCCACTTGATTCCCATTGACTGCAGTTTTGCTAGTACTCCCTGATGTTCCATCGGCCAAATACTGCTCTGATGTTAATGACAGTCACCCTATCTCGTCTCTAATCTCAACTCTTCTGTCCATACTTGGATTAAGGCTTTAATAAGTTCAGGAGTTGAGTGGCCATGTTGGAACCCAAACTGAACGTCCGTGAGCAGATTACTGCTGAGAGATAGTACTGTCGATGATTCCTTCCATCACATTGCTGATAATCAAGAGTATACTGATGGGGCAATAATTGGCTAAATTGGATTTGTCCTGCTTTTTGTAGTAAGGACATACCAAGGTAGTTATCGACGTTGTAAGTTTATTTATTAGTGTCACAAATAGGCTTACATTAACACTATAATGAAGTTACTATGAAAATCCCCTACTCATCACACGCTGGCACCTGTTTGGGTACATTGAGAGAGAATTTAGCCTGGCCAGTGCACCTAACCAGCACATCTTTTAGACTGTGGAAGGAAACTGGAGAATGCAGAGAAAACTCATGCAGACACACATATAGAATATCAAACTCTACACTGTCAGTGACCTAAACTAGAATCAAACTCGGGTCCCTGATGCTGTGAGGCAGTAGTGCTAACCACTGTGCCACCGTGTCACCCCATTGCTATCTAGATTGGGTGCAGCTTGTTCTAAAGCACCACTTTTCATTATTGTTGCTAAAATTTTATCAGGTTCCATATTTGCAGTGCCTAGACTGAGGCCGGGTGATCCGTCTGTTTTCATTCTCTTTTGTAAGCTTTGTAGCAGTTTGATGCAACTAATTGGCTTGCTGGACCATTTCAGAGGGCACTTAAGGTTTAACCACATTACTGTGCTTTTGGATTCACATATAGACCAGATTAGGTATGGACAGCAGATTTTCTTCCCTAAGTGACATTGGTGAAGCAGAATTTTATGACAATAAACTTTGGTTTCATGGTCGCAATTATCAAAACAATTTTTATTTTCAGATTTATTAATTGAATTTAAATTCCACCAGAGAAGGAATTCAAATTCAAATATCCAGGCATTGGATTAGGCTTCTTGATTAGTACTTCCAGTGGTATTACCACCATGTCACTACCTCCCCTTTTCAGTCCAACCTCGAGTGTTGCAAAAGTCTTTGGCTTCCTGGCTGATTTATGCTTGAAGTTGTCAGACAGTGACATTGCAAGGAAGAAGAATACTTCTGTATGTCCAAGAGCAAGAATAGTTTGTTTAAATTTTAACTTCTATTAATACCACACTAGAAAGGTCTCAAAATCTATCCTATTTTGCAGATTTTAATAGACTTAATGTGGATTTTCAGCACTTTGTTTCTTAGGAACATCAGAATATTGGAATAGAAGTAGGTCATTCAGCTCACTGAGCTTGCTCTGTCATTCATATAATTGTGGCTAATCATTTATCTAAATACAATTTTCCCCAGTTACCTCCATATCCTTTGGTGCCATTATTCTCTCGAAATCTTACAATTTCTGTCTTGAACATGCTCAATGATTGAGCATTTGCAGCCCTTCCGCCCGGATAGAGAATTCCAATGCTTCACCATGCTCAGATGAAGAAATCGCTTCTCATCTCAGTTCTAAATGACTTACCCCTTATTCTGAAGTTTGGTTCAAGACTCACCTAAGGGCAAAATCCTATCCGCATCTGTTCTATCACACTGCAAGAATTTTGTAAGTTTCAAAGACCAAAATAAAGAAAATTAAAGCATAGGAGCAGGTCCTACGGCCCTCTAAGCTTTCACCGATCATACTGCCCAATTGAACTAAAACCCCCTATCTTTAAGGCTATATCTCTGTATCCCCATCCTGTTCATGTATTTGTCTAGATGCCCCTTAAAATTCATTATCGTATCTGCTTCCACTACCTCCCATTCTTCAATCCCTGCCTAATGTTATTGTAATTAGCTTTCCTCCAATTTAGCATCTTAACTTGAGGACTACACTTTTCCTCCTCCATCAGTACCTTAAAGCATACTGAATTGTGGTCACTGTTCCCCTACTGAAACCACCTGACAAGACTCATTTCCCAATACCAGGTTCTGTATGCCGCTTCTACATACTGTTTCAAGAAGCCCTCCTGGATGCTCCTCACAAACTCTGCCTAATCCATGCCTCTAAGTGAGTCAATAATAAGTTAAAATCTCCCACTACAACAACCCTGTTACTTTTACACCTTGCCAAAACCTGTCTACATATTTATTCTTCTACCTTTCGCTGGCTGTTGGGCGGCCAGTAAACCCCCAACATTGTGACTACACCCTTCCTATTCCTGAGTTCTACCCATATTACATCACTGTATGAGCGCTCCGAGGTGTTCTCCCACAGCATAGCTGTGATATTCTCCTTAACCAGTAGTGCAAACCCCCCCACCCCTTTTACATCCCCCTCTATCCCACCTGAAACATCTGTGTCCTGTTGTTAAACTCCCAATCCTATTCTTCCCTCAACCAAGTCCCTGCAATAGCAACAACATCATAGCTCTAAGTACTAATCCAAGCTCTAAGTTCATCTGCCTTACCTGTTACTTTTCTCGCATTGAAACAAACGCACTTCAGTTCCCCAGACTCTCTTTGGTTAGCAATTACACCTGCCTGCTCTTTCCCTGAGTTTTACTAGCCCTACTCTCTGGTTCCCCTTCAGTTAATTCATTGTTTCCAGGGTAGCAGTTGGAAAGATGGTGCAGTGAAGAGAGTTTGTAGGTAAGAGGGATTTTTACCTTTTTACAGTTTTTTTTCTAAACCGGGAGTGTAAAACTGGAAATAGGCTCCAGTGAGACCTGTGAAGGTTTTTTTTCACTAACAAATTTGAGTGGACAGAAAACCCAAGATTCTACACTTCTAGAGTCTCCCACTCTCCATCTTCCTCGAACTTTAAAAAAAAAGACTTGGAGTGAGAGCAGGTAAGCTTTCTTCTTTTTTTCTCACTTACTCCTGTAATCTAAAGGGGTGAGGGAATATCAGGCAAGGTCTTTCTTTCTTTTTATCTAGAGGGAATGGCAGTAAAGGCGGTGCAGTGTTTCTCCTGCAGGATGTTTGAGGTGAGGGATGTCATTAGCGCCCCTGCTGATTTCACCTGTGGGAAGTGCACCTATCTCCAGCTCCTCAAAAACCGCATTAGGGAACTGGAGTTGGAATTGGATGAACTAAGAGGCAGAGGTGATCATAGATAAAAGTTTCAGGGATTTGGAGACTCCGAAAAATGAAAATAATTGGGTGACAGTAAGAGGGGCTTGGAGGAAGTAGCCAGTACGAGGATCCCCTGTGGTTGTTCCCCTCAGCAACAAGTATTCTGCGTTGGATACTGTTGAGGGGGATGACCTACCAGTGATAAGCCAGAGTGACTGGACCTCCAGCTCAGAGTCCATCCCTGTGCCTCAGAAGGGAGGGGAGGAGAGCAGGAGAGTAACAGTAATTGGGGATGCTATGGTTAGAGGGACAGATAGGAGGTTCTGCGGGAGCAAAAGAGACTCATGGATGGTATGTTGCTTTCCAGGTACAAGAATCAGTGATGTGTCAGATGGTGTTTTCAAGATCTTTAAGGGGAGGGAGATCAGTCGCAGATTATGTTGCACATCGGTAACAACAACATAGGTAGAAGAAGGGATGGGAATTTAAAACAGGAATTTAGGGAGCTAGGATGGAAGCTGAGAGCCAGGACAAAGCATGTTGTTCATCCCTGATTTGCTGCCGATGCCATGTGCTGGTGAATTGAGGAACAGGGAGAGAGTGCAGATTAACATGTGACTGCAGGGGTGGTGTGAGGGAGGGTTTCATTTACTTGGATAATTGAAGCACATTCTGAGGAAGGTGGGACCAGTACAAACTGGACGGTTTGCACCTGAACCAGAGAGGCACTAATATCTTGGGAGAGAAATTTGCATCGGCTCTTCAGGGGAATTTAAACTAATTTGTCAGGGTGATGGGAAAATGAGATGTAGTCCAAAAGCCAGTGTTGATGGTTGCGAGGTACTGAGGAAGGTATCAAGTCACATGAGTTTACAAGCAGATTGGATAATGGGTTGAAGTATATCTACTTCACTGCAAGGAGCATCAGGAATAAAGCAGGTGAACTTGGAGTGTGGATTGGTACTTGGGATTATGATGTTGTGGCCATTACAGAGGCATGGTTAGAACAGAGATAGGAATGGTTGTTGGCAGTTCAAGGGTGTTTCAGTAAGAGTAGGGAAGGCAGTAAAAGAGGTGGAGGAATAGCATTGTTGATCAAGGATAGTTTAACGGTTGCTGAAAGGCATTTCGAGGGCAATCTGCCTACTGAGGTAATATGGGCTGAAGTTAGAAATAGGAACGGATCGGTCACATTGTTAGGAGTTTCCTATAGGCCCCCAAATAGCAATAAAGATATGGAGGAGGAAATGGCAAAGTAGATTGTGCATAGGTGTGGAGGTCACAGGGTAGTTATCATTGGTGACTTTAACTTTCCAAATATTGATTGGAACCTTTATAGGTCGAATAGTTTGAACAGGACACTTTTTGTACAGTGTGTGCAGGAGAGTTTCCTGACACAATATGTGGATAAGCCAACAAGATGCGGGGCCACACTTGACTTGGTACTGGGTAATGAATGGGCCAAGTGTTAGATTTGTTTGTGGGAGAGCTCTTTGGAGATAGTGACCACAATTCAGTGTCTTTCATTATTGCAATGGAGAGGGATAGGGTCGCACAGCAGGGCAAAGTTTATAATTGGGACCGGTGTAATTATGATCCAATTAGGCAAGAATTAGGGAGGATAAGATGGGAACAGAAACTGTCAGGTATGGGCACAAACAAAAAGTGGAGCATTTTCAAGGAACAAATATTGTGTTCTTGATAGTTATGTCCCTGGCCAGCCGAACCATGGTTCGCAAAGGAGGTTGAATGTCTCATTAAGAGGAAAAAGGAAGCATATGTAAGGATGAAAAAAAAGTTTAGTTGGGTCGCTTGAGGGTTACAAGATAGCTAGGAATGAGTTAAAGAAACAGCTTAGGAGAGCTAGGAGGGGGCATGGGAAGTTCTTGGCAGGTTGAATAAAAGAAAATCCCAGGCTTTTTATTCTTATGTGAGAAGTAAAGAATTTCCAGAGTGAGGTAAGGGCCAGTCAAAGATAGTAGTGGGAACCTGTGCATGAGTCAGAAGAGATAGATGAGGTGTTTTCTTCAGTGTTCACCAAGGAGAGGGGCCATGTTTTGAAGATGAGTGCGTGATACAGGCTGATAGGATGGAGGAGGTAAGTGTTCTGAGGGAAGATGTATTAACAATTTTGAAAAACCTGCAGATCGATAAATCCCCTGGGCCAGATGGGATACATCCTAGGATACTTTGGGCCAGATGGGATACATCCTAGGATACTTTGGGAGGCAAGGGATGAGATTGTGGAGCCTTTAGCTTTGATCTTTGGCTCTTCACTGTCCACAGGGATTGTGCCAAAGGACTGGAGAATGGCAAATGTTGTTCCTCTTTTAAAGAGAGGAAGTCAGAATGACCCTGGTCAGTTAGTCTTACTTTGGTGGTTGGTAAGTTAATGGAAAGGGTCCTGAGAGATGTGATTTATGACCATTTGGAACGATGCAGTTTAATCAGGGATAATGAGCACAGTTTCGTGAGGTAGGTCTTACCTTACAAATTTGATTGAATTCTTTGAGGAGATAACGAGGTGTGTAGATGAAGTAGAACAGTTGATGTCATATACTTGGATTTTAGTAAGGTGTTTGATAACATTCCCCATGGTAGTGTCGTAAAGAAGATAAGAAGATGTAGGAAAGAAGGAAATTTGGCTGATTGGATCAGTAACTGGCTGTCTCATAGAAGACAGAGGTGGTGGTGAAAGGAAAATTTTCAGATTGGAGGCCAGTTACCAGCAGTGTACTACAGGGGTCAGTGTTGAATCCTCTGCTATTTATGATTTTTATTAATGACTTGGAAGGGGGAGGCTGAAGGGTGTGTTAGTAAAATTGCTGATGACACCAAGATTGGTGGAATAGGGGATGAGATGGAGAGCTCTTGCAGGATGCAGAGCTGGGCCAAAAAGTGGCGGATGGAGTTTAATCCCGATAAGTGCGAGATGATTCATTTTGGCAGATCAAACTTGAATGCAGTTTACAAGGTCAATGGCAGGATTCTGAGGAATGTAGAGGAACAGAGAGATCTTGGGGTTCATATCCACAGATCTCTGAAGGTTGCCACTCAAGTGGGGGATAGAGCCGTGAAGAAGGCTTATAGTATGTTAGTGTTTATTAACAGGCAGTTTGAGTTTAAGAGCCAAGAGGTTATGCTGCAACTATACCGGGAGTTGGTGAGACCGCATTTGGAGTATTATGTTCAGTTCTGGTCACCTCACTATAAGAAGAATGTGGAAGCATTGGAGAGAGTGCAGAGGAGATTTACCAGGATGCTGCCTGATTTGGAGGGTAGGTCTTATGAGGACTTACGGGGCTTTTCTCTTTGGAGCGGAGGAGGATGAGAGGCGACTTAATAGAGGTTTATAAGATAATGAGGTGGGTAGATAAAGTGGATGTGCAGAGACTATTTCCTCAGGTGGATGTAACTTACTAGGGGGGATAAACATAAAGTTCATAGTGGGAGATATAGGAGGGATGTCTGAGGTAGATTCTTCACTGAAAGAGTGTTTGGGGTGTGGAATATACTGCCTGCTGTGATAGTGAAGTTGGACACTTTAGGAACTTTCAGGCCGTTATATGGAGTACACCAGAATAATGGGAAGTGGTAAAGCTTGATCTTGGGGATTTGGTCATAGCTCGGCACAACACTGAGGGCTGAAGGGCCTGTACTGTGCAGTACTGTTCTATGTTCTATCTTTACTCTGGTTCCCACTCCTCTGCCAAACTAGTTCTTCCTGTGTGACACTAGCAAACCTCCCAGTTAGAATATATATGCCTTTCCAGTTTAGATGCAACCTGTCCTTCTTGTACAGGTCACACTTGCCCCTGAAGAGACCCTAATAATCTTGATATCTGAAACTCTCCCTCCTAAACCAGCTATTTAACCATGTGTTGAGCTGCACTATCTTCCTATTACCAGCTTCACTGGCACATGGCACTGAGATTTCAATGTGATTGCCCCTCATTTTTCAAAACTTTGAAATTCCGGTGAATACAGATCCAGTTTCCTCAAATCTCTTTTCATAAGACAGTCCCACCATCCTAGTGATTAGTCTGATGAATGTCAGTTGCATTATCTCTATGGCAAGCATATCCTTCCCTAGATAAGGAGACCAAAACTATGCACTGTACTTCAGGTGTGGCCTCACCAAGGCTCTATACAATGCAGCAAGACACCTTTGCTGCTGTACATAAATCCTCTTACTATGAAGGTCACCAACTGGCTGCAATTTTCCAAATAATGAGTGGAGACTCATTATAATGACACCCAGATTGCCACTCCATCTGTTATGGGATGGAGCATTGGCATGCTCAAGATGTCATTTTGCTGTCTGGACCACTCTGATGGTACCCAGACTCCCCCACCTTGTGCAGCAAAAAGGCGGCATTCTGGGGAGGAGGTGGTTCAGAAAGGATGAAAGGACAGCCAGAGGAGGATCTGAGGAAGGAGGACAGGTAGCAGCAAGAGTCCAGCACGCTATGAGGATCAGTGAGACCCCAATTGCTGCCAGATGCTCTAATTAAAAATCTTAATTTCTGCTACTTCTGGTGCACTGACTTCTGGGAATGGCATGCACTTCAGCCCTCTGATGGAAAAGCAACCTCATGACTTTCATATGATGGCTGGCCATTATAGGGGGCACTGTAAAATGACGAGCCCTGTTAACATTTGCCAAGCTCCCTTGATTGAGAACAGCTGCCAGATCTGGCAATTGTAATTATTAGTGGTGCTTGGGATAGAATGTCCACAATATATCAAGAGTCTGTCTAGCAGACAGATGGCAAGTAACGAGTGTGATGTTAGTCGGTTTGGGACTCAGCCTCATATGCAACCCCTTGGGGTCATTCAGTGGCCAGGGTAAACATGCACAACACAAGCTGCTAGTCAGTCACGACCTTTGATTTGTGGACTCCCAAGCATGTCTAAGCCCATCATTCCATCCTTCACCATGGGAGTGGCTGCACTCCCCCAACCCAACAACCCCGGATGTTGGTATTCAGCAGTACTCTGTAGCTCTTCCTTCATTACTGCTGCATCTTGACCATACTAGTAAATATCTGTACTAAATGGCGTAGGTGTGATGTTATACCAGTGAGCTGGGAAGCCTCCAGAAGAATCTCATGCTAATAAGCTTTGTGCATTTTATTGGTATGATGTGATTTGTGCCACTCAAAAGGGACCAGGAAGATTACAAGCCATTTAGTGCCAGGTGCAAATTTGTAGCTTTGTATGCTATGTTCCCAGCTCACTGCTATTTATGCCAACCACAGTGAGGTGGTAATGTTCAGCCCTTAGTCTTTTTTGGGAGAAATTCCACTCATCATTTGCCTTCTTGATTGATTTTTGCACCTGCATGCTAGCTTTCAGTGATTCCTGCACCTAGGTTTCTGTGCACACCAGCAGTTCCCAACCTCTCATCATTTAAGAATTAGGGCTGAATTTTATGTGTTCCTGGTGAATGTGTTTCTCATGACAGGTACAGGTCATTCATCCAACAAACTTCCCACCTCTTCCAGAGCTCATAATGCACCAAAATCAGTAGCCAGTCCATAATATTTATATGAATAATCAAGGGTCAATTAAACTTATTATCAAGCCAATTGACCTTGATATTACATGCCCCAAGCCATAAATGTTTGTTGTGTGCAGCTGGGTGGGAGTGGGAAGCCTGTCTTTTTTTCACTGAGATACCTAAAAGAGAGGGGAAAAAAAGGAAGTTGCTGTTTGGGGGATGCCACTTGACAATTGTGGGTGGTTCACCATTGCTTGAACTTTTCCCTTCTTACGTGCATCCTCCCTTAACCTTCCCAACATACCCAAACCCGACCATCCCCAGCGTAGTACCTACTCTGGAGATCCATGGCCCTCTTTTCCTTCTGCAGACCCAGTAGTGGCCACTGATGTCTTTCTGCCATTGCTGGGTCTGACAAGGCTGCAAGCCATTCGGATTAGCTAGTATCTGCAGAGGGTGGGATTTCCATCTTGATGAATTGTGGAAGTTCCACTTGACCATTATTAACCTGTCCTGCAGTGCTTTATAGCTATGGGGCAGGTCAGTCTAAAATAGCAATGACTCCCCTGAGACCCTCAACTATGGTGTACACTAGCACTGGCATATTCTCTAATTAAAGGATTACACTGCTCAGGGAACTTGCACAATATTAATGGGGGAGAATTCAGTACTGATTGTCTTATGGACACTCAAACATCACTAGCATCTCATCTATCATGCTGCATCATGCTCCTCATCTTTTACTGAGATGGTTCAATACACAAAGCAGGCATACATGCTTCCCAACTCCTCCTCCATTTCTCATTTGCGTTCCATTCCATTTACCTGGAGACTCTGAAGACATCCATAGGAGAGGCGATGGCCGAGTGGTAATATCATTAGATTATTAATCTAGAAACTCAGCTAATATTCTGGGGACCCAGGTTCACATTCCGCCATGGCAGATAATGGAATTTGAATTCAATAAAAATATCTGAAATTAAGAATCTACTGATGACCATGAAACCTTTGTTGATTGTTGGAAAAACCCATCTGGTTTAGTGTCCTTCAGGGAAGGAAATCTGCCATCCTTACCTGGTTGGGCCAACATGTAACTCTAAAGCCACTGCAATGTGGTTGACTCAACTACCCTGCAAGGGCAACTATGGATGGGTAACAAATGCTTCCAGCGATGTCCATGTGCCATGAATGAATATAAAATAGGTGACCCTGAAAGTGTCCAGCATATTTTCAATCTCATCTGCCTGTGACCCCATCACCTCCAGCAGCACAGACCTCACAGAGGACACACAAAGCAGGCTGGGGCCCTGCAAATTTTGACCATCCAGAGACCGCCTGCCATTCTTTTTGGCTAAACAAATTAAACTATCAAAGGTTCCAACAAATATTAGACTGTTTCCATCTCTGCTGTGATTGTGGGAGATGCACTAAAATGAGGAGATAGGATTAGAAAACTTAAGAAACTTGAATGTCACTTCTGGATTATCAGTGTTCAGTGACTATGTATTTCATGTACATTTGTAAATAAATTCACTCTTCATGAGAATGGGTTCGCCATTTGAAAGTGTTGTGCTTATATATTTGTATGCCGTGTTATTGTGAGGGTGAGCCTTGCTCCCACTGAGCAATTGTTTAAAGTTTATTTATTAGTGTTAGGGTTACGTTGCAATAAAGTTACTATGAAATCCCCTGGCCAATGCCCTAAGTAGCACTTCTTTCAGATTATAGGAGGAAACCAGAGCATTGGGAGAAAACCCATGCAGAAATGCAGAGAATGTGCATACTCAACACAGTGACCCAAACCATGAATTAAACCCAGGCCCCTGACTGTGAGGCAGTAGGCTAACCACTTTGCCACCATGCCGCTCACATTGCCTTCCTTTGTGAGTCTCATATTCATATGATGTGTAGCTGAGTCATAATAGTTACTCGATCCTTGTATTATGTCAGAAAGATGTGTAAATTCTTAACTGCAAATAAGAACTGTGTGTAACAAGTGTTAGTAACCTCTAGTTCTCAAAATGAGATGGCTGTCTTCATCAATAATGCCAAAGAACAAGACTTGTAGTCGTGATGGTCTCTCCAACCATGTGTGCATCTCAGTATCTGCTATAAGTTTCTTGTTAAGATTACGCTGACTGCATCAAGTTATTTTGTGCATTGTTTGTTGTTGTGCCGATTTTCATTTCCCGGAGCACATGGATACAGGTTTTGCTGCTGACATTGATAAAGATTAGGGCATGGTGAATTATGAGTATTGAAGGTACATGTCCAGATGCTGAACTTGCTTTGATGCAACTGATTATAACAAACTTCCAGTACACTGGCATGAATGTGGCTGTGTCCTGTTACCTGCATCTTCCTTGCACGGACGTGTCTTCCATGTTATGCTGTTTCAATGGCATCATCACATGGGAGTTAACACCCATCTCCCTCATTCTTCTTCTTGTTCTTTCTGCTCTTCATCATCCAAGCAGACTGCATCCTCTTCCATGTCTCCTTCTGTAGGGATACAATCTTCCACCATTGGGTTATAGTGAGTGGTCCAGAACACGATGAAGCAGAAAAGCTTCTGTGGACAATACTATGGAGCCCCACTTGAGCAATTGAAACATTGGAAGTGCATCTTCAGGATGTCAGTGGGCAGCTCAATGATGGATCTTGTTGATCTGTGTGCTGCATTGCATATCTCCTCAGAAGCACACAGAGGACAATGCACAGGAGCATGAGCTATCATTTAAGTGGGTGCCCCTTATCTCCAAGCAGCTAGCCCTATATTCGCAGAGACTCTTCAAATAGTTGAGCCACTTGGAAATGACTCAGGATGTGTGAATCATGGGAATTCCATATGCCTGAAGTGTTTCTGATGATCTCACAACAGCTGAACTTTCCAGTTAATGAACTCGGAGCTAGAACTCTCAAAACCACATAGAACATTACAGCGCAGAACAGGCCCTTCGGCCTTTGATGTTGCGCCGACCAATTATGAAAAAAGCAATGACCCTCCAAATTAAACCATTCCCTTTTCTTCCATAAACTTATCAACTAACCTCTTAAACGCCACCAAACTTGGCGCATCTACAACTGCCGCAGGCAGGGCATTCCACTCCCTAACCACCCTCTGGGTAAAGAACCTACCTCTGATATCCGTCCTATAACTATCACCCCTTAATTTAAAGCTGTGTCCCCTCGTGCTAGCTTTCTCCATCCTAGGAAAAAGGCTATCACTGTCCACCCTATCTAAACCTCTAATCATCTTATATGTTTCGATTAGGTCCCCTCTTAGCCGCCTCCTTTCTAACGAAAACAACCTCAAATCCCTCAGCCTCTCTTCATAAGACCTGCCCTCCATACCAGGCAACATCCTGGTAAACCTCCTGTGTACCCTCTCCAATGCCTCCACATCTTTCTTATAATGTGGGGACCAGAACTGCACACAATACTCCAAGTGCGGCCGCACTAGAGTTTTGTACAGTTGCAACATGACGTTGCGGCTCCGAAATTCAATCCCCCTACCAATAAAAGCTAAGACTCCATATGCCTTCTTAACAACCTTATCGACTTGACTGCCTACTTTCAGGGATCTATGCACAAATACACCAAGATCCCTCTGTTCATCTACACTATTAAGAATCCTACCATTAGCCCTATACTCTACACATTTATTATTCCTGCCAAAGTGCATTACCTCACACTTTTCCACATTAAACTCCATTTGCCACCTCTCGGCCCAGCTCTGCAACTTGTCCAAGTCACTCTGCAAACTATAACACCCCTCTTCACTATCTACCACTCCACCGACTTTAGTGTCATCTGCAAATTTACTAATCCATCCCTCAATACCCTCATCCAGATCATTTATAAAAATTACAAACAGCAGGGGCCCCAAAACAGACCCCTGAGGTACACCACTTGTCACCGAACTCCACGATGAATATCTCCCATCAACCACCACCCTCTGTCTTCTATCTGCTAGCCAATTCCTAATCCAATTAGCTAAATCACCCTCTATCCCATACATCTGCATTTTCTGCAGAAGTCTTCCATGGGCCACCTTATCAAACGCCTTACTAAAGTCCATATATACCACATCAACCGCCTTACCCCCATCCACCTCTTTGGTCACTTTTTCAAAAAACTCAATGAGGTTAGTAAGGCACGACCTACCCTTCACAAAACCATGCTGACTATCCCCAATCAATTCATTTCTCTCTAAATAACTATAAATCCTATCCCTAATAATTCTCTCCAATACTTTGCCCACAACAGAAGTAAGACTCACTGGCCTATAATTCCCTGGAAGGTCTCTCTTCCCCTTCTTGAACAATGGGACCACATTCGCTATCCTCCAGTCCTCCGGAACCACACCCGTAACCAACGACGACCTGAAGATCAGAGCCAGAGGCTCTGCAATCGCCTCTCTTGCCTCCCAGAGAATCCTAGGGTAAATCCCGTCCGGCCCAGGGGACTTATCTAACTTCAAACCCTCAAGAATATCTAGCACATCCTCCCTATCTACTTCAATACTTTCCAGTTTGCAACCCTGTACCTCAGTGTTCTCCACAACTACATTTACATCTCCCTGCGTGAATACCGAAGAGAAATATTTGTTCAGTGCCTCTCCAATCTCTTCAGGCTCCACGCACAACTTCCCACTGCTGTCTATGACTGGCCCTAATCTTGCCCTAACCAATCTTCTATTCTTAACATATCTAAAGAAAGCTTTAGGATTCTCCTTAATCCTATCAGCCAAAGTCTTCTCGTGTCCCCTCTTAGCTCTCCTCAACTCACTCTTTAGCTCCCTCCTGGCTAATCTATAGCTATCCATTGCACTAACCGAGCCTTCAAGCCTCATCCTGACATAAGCAAACATGTACACATCAATTTCATCCTGAGTTCGAGTTACCTGCAAAGTAGAAATCTAGCAAACTAGATAGTTTCATCGCATGTGAACTTCACATAAAGAGGAGCCTTAATGTAGAGAGCATCTGTCACCTCTTTAATACATTTATGTTTTGTGGACTGAGAAGCCACATAGGAAAATAGAATCCCTGTACACATTCAGTCTATCAAGTCTGCACTGATCTTCCCAAAGAGCTTCTTACCCAGGCCAAACTCCATGCCTTATCCCTGTAACCCCATGCATTTACCATGTGATTAATGGGAGAGGCTAAGCTTGCAGGAAAGAAATGATTTCAGTTTCATTTTAAGAATACAAGCTTGGACTGTAAGAACTTGTTGTCTCTCTCTTTCTGTCTCTCTCTCTCTGAAAAGACCTCTGTGAGAGCTCCAGGGCTGATAATCTAGGCGCAACAAGTATGCCTGTGTTTTGCTAACTAATTTTAAAGAGGAGGTTTAAATCTGTCAAAGAAATGTTGCTTGAATTGGAACTCATAGTAATAGGTTAGCAATTAAAACTTGCATCTTGTTATGTTTAAGCAATTGTTAAAAGTTAAGCTATTTTGTTTGCTATAGTTAAACTCTGTTGTTAATTATAGTTTGTTTGATAAAAACTTTCTAGATTGTCAGTAGAATTGTGAAACATCATATCCTCTCACTAATACTAAAATAGAAAATTGTCTGACTTAATAATATAACTTTGGGTTTCTGCTTGGTACCCAAACACTTAAAACTTCCAAAATTAATACTGAAAACTGTACGAGGGAATTGGTTCCATAGAGAGGTCATATCAATGTAAATGTGCTGCCAGTGGAAGACTGCAGACCAGCCCTGCACATCATTAAAGGTAAGTAGCTAAATTTAATGGAGAGAATGTTACTGGAGAGAATCAAGCTAATCGGACTGAAGTGAATCTCATATTGGAATCCGAAGCAGGTCTTCCAAAGACTTTAAAGAAACATCATTGTCGTTAATGGAAAGTTAGGAGGCATGAAAGAATCAAGCTGAATCAAGCAAAAGCCAAGCAAGATGCTTAAAGGCTAGGCCAGTGCTGTTTGCAATTAGGCCAAAGGTTGAGGCAGGATTAGAGAGGTTGATCAAGACGAATGTCCTTGAATCCATTAATATAAGTGTTTGGGTCATGCCAATAGTACCCATGATTCAGAAAGATGGTTTGGTATACATATCTGATGATTTTATAGTTACGATCAATCTAGTACCATGCACAGAGCAGTACTTGTTGCCTTTAATTGATGATTTCTGTGCTGGATTGGCTGGAGGCTAGCATTTCAGTAAAGTTGACCGTAGTGATTGGCAGGCATCGCTGATAATGGTAAGTTGTGAAATCAATTATGTAATGCAAATCCAATAATGATTGCCCTTAAGCTCATGACAAGAGACAAAGTGAAATAGCAAGTTTTTTTTTAAACTGCACAGTGCTTACTTTTTAACTTAAATACCTTGATCTTGACAATTTTGTTGACAGATTAATGAGCTTGACAGGTCCACTGAGTTTATTTACTTTTTACATACCTCCACGTTTACTTTCAACACTCCCAAAGGGGCACTTGAGCTCTCTCAAAGGGCACATTACCTATCCAAAAGGGTAGACTACCTCCCCAAAGAATTCTTTAGCAGCTTTAGACCTTCTCTTTGAAAAATCTAAAACCTACATGTTTTCAACATCCCAGTTGCAAAAATTGTATCTGTTTGAAAGCAGCTGCACTTTTAGATGTGCAGCTACCTCCATGAACCAGGTTGTACTTTCTACAATCCACCCCATTTCTTCTTTCTCACACTGCCCTCGGTGTAAATGTGCCATGTTCGTGGTGGGAGTTTTGGAATTGGATTGCTGGTCCCATTTTAACTAAGCCAGAGACCTTTTTCACCTTAACAAATATTCAGGCCCAAATACCACATTAAGTAGGTAAACAAAAGTAATAAAATACATATATTTAATTGTAAAATTAATTTTTATCTGTAAAAACATTTGTGTTATAAGGTGCCATGGAATTCATTGTGTGCAAAATTCCACCATGGAAAGCAAAAATCTGAGAAACCGGCACTAGCTGAACCTCAGATTGGAAATCAACCAAAAGTAAATCTATAAGATTTGTTATACTTGTTGCCACAACTGCTGTTTATTAACTTGTCATTCATGTAAGCAAATGTGTTGAAGTGTTTTAATGGGAGCAAATGAACATTGAATTGGGGAGTAAACAAAACAGTTTTTCAAGGTGGAAAGTGAAGAACAAAGAATCGTACCATTCATTCAAAAAAAGAAACTTTATTTTTATTTAGAAGAGAATCTAAGTATGGGGTATGATAATTTACGGAAACAACCTAAGTCCATGGACAATAACTGAAAGCACTTTGTCATCTGCTCTTTAGAGCATCATTTAAATTTAAGGGTAGGGCCATGGCATTAAAATCCATTTTTTTTTGCTCATTTCACAATGCAGGGAGTGGATTTGAGTTAAATTTACTTGTCAGTGACCAAAGTCAATCCTTGGTGAACTGCACAGAACAATAACATATGATTACTATATAACTAATGATATCTTACATGCTGCAAAAATTAGCCAAATATTGGATAAGTGAGACGACGAAAGCAGCTATTAGATCGACATTGTAGCAGGTTTTTCAATGGCATACTAAGTGACTGACCAAGTCAAATGTTTATAGTTTTCCAAGTTTTAAGAATCGTTCCAAGAATGAGAAACGTCAGTTATGAGGATAGATTGTAGAGCTGAGGCTCTTCTCTTTTGAGAAGATTAAAAGGATATTTGATAGAGGTGTTCAAAATCATGAACAAAATAGATATGGAGAAATTGTTCCTGTTCATAAAAAGATCAAGAATGAGAGGACACAGATTTAAAGTGGTTCATAAAAGAAGCAAATGCAATGTGGGAAAAAGTTTCTTCATACAACGGGCCAGATTTTACCATCAAATTACCCATGTTTTCAGGTGCGAAAACTTGGTAAAGTTGGGCATGAGGCGAGTAGCGCAATTTGCGACCTTGTCCACAGCTGTTCCCCTTTGGCTGAGAATAGTGGCAATCAGGACCACTCCCAAAGTGGGCACAACAGCAATTTAAATGTGATTGAATGTATTAAAATTGAATTAATGGGCTGCACACTCAACTTTACCAGCACTTCGTCCTTTACCACTGTTCAGACTTAATGTGAAACAGGCATGGTTCACAAAGCTCCAGTTCAGGCACTCCAGCTTCTAAGGAGGCAAGTTCAGAGTTTCCGGTGGCTCTCTGACTCAGATTGGTAGGGGGAAGGGAGGCAGGTCAGATCGTTCTCTGCTGGAGGGAAGGGAAGCAGTTCAGAAGGCTCTCTGGTGGGGGTAAGGGAGGCGGGTCAGAAGGCTCTGGTGTGGGGGGGAAGGAAGTAAGTCAGAAGGCTGTCTGTTGAGAGAGCAAGAAGGTGGGTCAGATAGCCTTTCGGTAGAGAGGAGAGGGAGGTGGATCAGATGGCTGTCTGGTCGTGGCGGGGAGGGAAGTGGGTCAGATGGCTCTCTGGTGGGGGTGAAGGAGGCGGGCAGATGCTCTCTGATGGGGGCAGGTTAGATGCTCTCTGGTGACGGGGGAAAGAATTGGGTCAGATTGTTCTCCGGTAGCGGGTGAGGGAGGCAGGTCGGGTGGCTCGTTGGTAGAGGGGAGGCGAGTCAGATAGCACTGATGGAGGGGTGAGGGAGGTGGATCAGATGGCTGTCTGGTGGGGGGAGGGAGGCAGGTCAGATGGCACAGTGTTGTTGGGGGAGGAATCGGGTCAGATCACTCAGTGGTGGGGGAGAAGAGAGGCAGGTCAGATTGCTGTCTGGTGTGGTGGGAGGGAAAGAGGCAAGTCAGATGGCTCTTAGGTAGAGGGCAGAGGGAGGTGGATCAGATGGCTCTCTCGTGGAAGAATGAATGTGGGTCAGATGGCTCTCTGGTGGAGAGTGTAGGGAGGCAGGTCAGATGGCTCTCTGATGGAAGGGAGGGAGGCAGGTCAGATGGTTTCCGGTGGGGGAGGGAGGAGGGACAGTATTCTCTGGTGGTGGAGGAACAAGGGAGGCAGTTCAGATGGCTCTCAGGTGGAGGGAGGAAGGAGACAGGTCAGATGCTCTCGAGTGGCAAGGGGGAGGCGGGTCAGATCATTCTCTCGTGGGGGAGAAGGAGGCGGGATAGCACTCTGATGTGGGGGGGGGAGGGTGTGGGAAGTAGATCAGATTGCTGTCTGTTAGGGGGAGGAGGTGGGTCAGATGGCTTCCTGGTGTGGGGGGGGAGGGAGGGGAGTCAGATGGACTCTGGTTGGGGGAGGGAGTCTGGTCAGATTGATCTGTGGTAGGAAGGCATGTCGGATGGTCTCTGGTGTGAGCTGGAAGAGGGTCAGATGGCTCTCTGGTGGGGCGACAGGGGAGGGTCAGATCACTCTTCGGTGGGAGGGGATGAGGAAAGCAGTTCAGATGGCTGTCGGGTGGTGGGGGGAAATGGGTGAGATGGCACTCTGATGGGGGGGAGGTGAGTTAGATGGCTCTCTGGTGGGGGGTGGACGAGGCAGACAGATCAGATGGCCCTCTGGTGGGGAGGAGGGAGACAGGTCAGATTGCTCTCTGGCGGGATGGCAGAGGGACCTGCCGCCACTCTGTATTTGATTGGTGGGGGTGCAATTGGTCTAGGTAGTGGGGGGTGGGATAAGGGGGAAAGTCGTATTGTGGGGTTGGAGAAATCCCTTTGGGGGCCGGGGGGAGCATTAACTGGCCCGGGAGCGTTTTTCTTTTTTTTTACTGCACATGCGCAGCTGAAGGCTCTAATCAGACCTTCAGGAGCTTCGCCCACAGGCTTCTGCAGTGCAATCCAGAATCACTGATTTTTTTGCAGGCAGATTGCATATGGCGGTGCCAGAGAACTGGTCCAAAAGTTGGACCTGAAACACTCCCAGTTTCACGTCCACCCAGCACTTAGAATCAAAATAGTAAAAACAGGCCCAGTGAGTGGCTCAGGTCTGGAATGCACTGCTCAGAGATGTGGTGGAGACAGGTTCAATTGAGGCATTCAAGAAGGCATGAGATGATTACTTGAATAGAAACAGTGTGCAGGGGAAAAGGCAGGAGAATGACACAAAGTCATGATGTTCTTGTGGAGAGCCGGTGTAGGCACAATGGGCCAAATGGCCTCGCTCTGCACTGCAACAATTCTGTTTTGTGCTAGTATATTTGTTCTGCTCATTTTCTTCCAATTAATGTCTGTTTGTAAACCTGAGAAATTATTTAAACACGATTGAATAGCATTTAGTCTGCTTCCTTTGGAGGGGAGGGGAGAAGAGGAGTTGCCCAAATCAACTAAATAAATTGCCCACAATTGTATATGTTTAAAAATTCTTCCTTTTTTGAATGAACTGTACAGAGCTGGACTCATTTGCTTATTATTTTTAAATGTGATTGTATGTTTATGACATTTTTATTTCAACTCCAAATCAAAACAAAAAACAAAATTACAGATCATTGGTTTTGGAATGCAGGGGTTAACACTGTACAACTATTTCAGTGAAAGTTTTGTTAAACATGTTGATACTGTTCATTTCCCTCTCTTCCAAAGTAAGAACTAAAAAAAAGCAATGAAAAATGGTTTCAAATATTTCTACAGGTCTACAAAATAATGAAGATTGACCCAGCAGTGTGTTGAAGTTGTAGATGTTTAAAATGTATTCGTAAAAAGAACTTGTCCATTATTTTAACAAAGTTGTTAATCTTTTAGTTTTAATAATTTGCCTTAGTTTTAAGTTTGAGATTTGACCATCCCCACCATAAGATTCTCCTGGCCCACTGAACTAAACATTAGTGCAGCAGGTTAGGAAAATTGTAGCCCTCCTTTTTAAGACAAAGATGAGGAGGATTACTTTTTTTTAGAGGTTCATTAGTCTTTGGAATTCTTTTCCACAAGGAACATTGAAGGCTAGGCCATTGAATATAATCAAGGCTGAACTTCACAGATTTTTGATCAACAAGGGAAGTACAGGATTATAAGCAATAGGCAGTGAACTGGAAGTAAAACCACAATCAGATCATCCATGATCTTACCAAATAATGGAACAGGTTACATGAGTCAAATAGCCTACTCTTGCTCCTATTTATGATGCTCCAATGATCTTATTTCTTTGACCAAACTCTTGGTCATCTACCCTAAGATTTCATTCTGTCAGTCAGCATCTTGTCTTTTATGGATGTCACTCTTGCCAACCACCGTGAGATATTTTATGACATTAAAGAAATCATATAAATGCAACCACCATGGCTTCTTAAATTGCACTTTCCAAACCTATGACCTCTTTTACCTCAAAGGACAAGGGCAGCAGATGCTTGGGAACATCACCACTTCGAAGTTTCCCTCCATGCCACATATTATTCTCATTATTCCTTTATTACCATTGGAACCTCCCTCCCTGGGTGCACTGACAATACATGGAATGCAGCGGTTGAGGCAGTTCAGTTCTTAAGGATAATTATGGATGCAGATAAATCAGATAAATGCTGCCTAACCAGTGGTAACCGTATCCTATGAATGAATACTTTTTTTAAAATTTGTGCAGCTATCAGAATAGCAGAGCAGCAAAAAGTTCATTATTGATATCTTAGTCTTATCACTAAGCAAAATTACTACAATAATATTTTTTCTTTTGGATCTTTTTCCCTCTTGACTGGAAGGCACCAGCTTTGATGTAATTTTAACTTTACCCACCCAGGGGAAACTATCGGGACAGTAGCAAAATACTGCAGATGCTAAAGTCTGAAACAAAAACTGAAAATGCTAGAAAATCTAAGCAGGCCTGAACATCTGTGGAGAGAGTAATAGAGCTAATGTTTTGAGTCTGGATGACCTTTTGGACCTAATTTTACCATTTTATTTGAAGTGCTGAATCTGGACATAATGCAGACCTGACAGGCGCCATACACACTCAGCCATCTCCAGACCCATTCGTGCTGTGGGCGGGGCTTAGTGTGGCCGAATCAATCAGAGCTCTGAACTGCGCACGCGAAGTTAGAAAAAAAATTTGAAAAAGCGCATCTGTATCATCGCTCGCAGGCTGCAGAAAGTGGAGAAAGCGGCTCAGGAACGAAAAGCAGGAGTGAAAAGTGGGAGCGATAGTCCACACAGACATCACTGTCCCTCTTAAACACCCCACCCCCCACTACCTACATACATCACTGTCCCCCTTATCAACTCCCTCGCTACCCAGACTGATTGCAACCCATGCTCCCTTCCTTCCCACCGATCGCCCACAGAGTGCAGCGACTCCCCTGCTCCCCCACTAGAGACCCATCCCTCTCCTGCCAGAGATCCATTTGCCCCCCACCAGAGATCCATCTGACCCTCACCAGAGATACATCTGCCTCCCCCCACCAGAGATCTATCTGCTTCCCTCCACCAGAGCACCAGAGATCCATTTTACCCACCTTTTTCTCTCACCCTCTCCCACACAGAGAATGGTCTGGTTTCATTCATACCCCACCCCCCTCCACACACACACACAGAATGATCTGGCCTCACACCCCCCCAATCTCTAGATAACGATCTGGCCTCACTTCCCACCACCACCAAGAGAATGGTCTGGCCTCACTTCCTACTCCTATCCTGCTCCAGAGGAATATCTAACCCATCTACTCCCTCCCTACCACAGTGACAAGGGCATTGGCACTTTGCCTGTTGGGCAGTGTCAGGGGACACAGGATGACAATGCCCAGGGGACACCCCCCAGCATCTGACCCTCTGGGGGGGTCTCGATTGCATCCCTTCACTCCAGCAGGGTTGAGCCACTAACTCCTTGCAAGTGGGGAGCTGTAGTAGTTCCCAGTGTAGTGAAGAGGTTTAGTATTGTAATTCAAATAAATTATGCAGCTCATCTGCTTGGAGCTAATGGCACTGGAAGTCTGACTGCTAGAGATGTGCAGAGGTCATAGCATCCAGTGGGGAACTCGTGAAACAGTCTCCACTTGAGTCTCATGGCCCACAGTGCTACAAAAACAGCGCAATAGCTGAGAGAATTGCCCCCACAATCTTTGAAAGCAGTATTTTCTGAATGGTGTCCAAAATATTGTTAACTGCAGCAAGAGTTCTGCCAGATAGACACACTGGTAATGTTTTTAGCACCCAATTTAGGGAAGAATTTTGCACCAGTGAACTTTGGATTCAAACCCTCTAGCATGGAATCTTACATGGGCCTCTTATCAATGCTTGGTTAAAAAGTCTCGGGTGTGAACATACCTAATTCCATTTTCTTTTTAAAAACGAAAGTAATCAAATGACACCAGTCTGTGTACTGTTGTACTTTATGGATAATACTGTTCTGCTACTTTTTGTCCAGTTTGACTTTCAATTTGACTTGCAGTCAACGTTACTAACTTTGCATTTTCTCAGAGTGTCTTTTAATGGAATTGCTTCCTGTTTAAATGTAAGACGGTATCACCTTTTAAATTGCTGTTTGTACTGAATCGTTTAGCACGCTATCTAACAGTACCAGGGATCTAGGTTCAATTCCAACCTTGAGTAACTATGTGGAGTCTGCAAGTTCTCCCCTTGTCTGTGTGCATTTCCATCAGGTGCTCCGGTTTCCTTTCACAGTCCAAAAGATGTCTGAGTTAGACTGGTTGGCCATGCTAAATTGCTGCATAGTGTCAGGGAGATTAGCAGGGTAAATATGTGGGGTCATGGGGATAGAGGCTGGGAATGAATATTGTTAGTGCAGGCTCAATGGGCCAAATGGCCTTCTGCACTGTAGGATTCTATGATTCAATTCTATAATTCTGGGCATTTAGATTTCAGGTCAGGCAAACTGGACAGTTTTTTGGTGAATGACTGCAATCCTTACTGGAATGCTGGACAGTTTTTTGATGAATGAAGAAATCTACATTGTTCATATAGCCTTGTTCAGTTTTAGAGTCTAGGTTAATGTGCCAATTGTTGAAGACACACCTAGTGCTCGCAAACTCTATCAGCCTGCAAGGAAAGCTTCAAATTTAAACCTATCTTTTAACATTTCATTGTCAAACACTTCTGACTTTTCTAGGAGGTCTTCTTGAAAAGCTTCAATAGGTTTTGTGCTATTACCAGGTCAGTAATTCTTCCATACAACTCAATTTCAGAAAAATTATGGTCCTTGCAATGACTGACAAATAGCTTGATTGCTTTTTTTTTGTTCTACCTAGATGACATACATTCCAACCAAAATTGACTTCCATTTGTAATTGATAATCTGGTGTGATCCATAGTTTCTTAAGGCTTTCTCAGATAGGTTTGAGGCATTCAGTCAATGAAGCTCATCATATGTGATAGCTAACTTAATTTTGAATGCTTATTTATCAGGTTCTGATACAGTTATGAAATATAGACTTATTCTTTGTTCAAAAAGTTTGTATTCAGAAAGAATATCTACTGCTTGCTTATTCATACATGGGAATTTTACTGACATCTTGCTGATATTCCTGAGATTTTCTGTGATTTTTCTATGTAGAAAGAAACTTGCTTCCACAGCAAGCTTTCAACTTTTTTTTTCAAAAATATATTTGATTTGTAAAATATGTGAAAGAAACATTACAATTCAAATTTATAACAAGAACAGTCTATTACTTGCATAGGCAGCAAGAAATGGACAAAGCCAGGCAATTCCACAACCAACAGATCAGATCTAAACTCTGCAGTCTTGCCATGTCCAGCCATGAATGGTAGTCGACAATTTAACATTTCACTGGAAGGGGAGACTTAATAAATATTTCTATTTTCAAATGATGTAGGAGCCCAGCACATCAGTGCAAAAGATAAAGCATTTGCAACAATCTTCTGACGAAAGTGTCCATCTAGGCCTCCTCCAAAGACCCCCAGTACCACAAATGTCAGTCTTTAGCCAACTTAATTCACTCCATGAGATATCAAAAAATAACTGAAGGCACTGAATACTGTAAAGGCTATGGGCCTTGATAATATTCCAGCAACTGTCCTGCAGACTTGTGTTCCAAAACTCGCCATGTACTTAGCCAAACTGTTTCAATACAGCTACAACACTGGCATCTACCAGCAATGTGGACAATTACCCAGGTGTAACTTGAACATAAAAAACAGAGCAAATCTAACCAAATTACTGTCCCATCAGTCTACTCCCGATCATCAGTTAAGAGATTGAAGAGACCGTCAACAGTGCTATAATTAGCACTTACTCAGCAATAATGTACACGTGGACACTGTTTGGATTCCACCACAGTCACTCAGCTTCTGACCTCATTACAGCTTTGGTTCAAAATGGACAAAAGAGCTGAATGCTAGAGGTTAGGTTAGAGCGGTTGCTTGACATCAAGGCAGCATTTGATCAAGTATGGCACCGGGGATCCCTAGCAAAACTGGAGTCACTGAAAATCAGAGGGAAAACACTGCAGTTGGAATCATACCTGGCACAAAGGAATATGTTTGAAGGTCAATCATCTCAGCTCCAGGACATTACTGCAGGAATTCCACAGGGTAGTGTTCTAGGCCCAACCATGTTCAGCTGTTTCATCAAAGACCTTCCTTCCATTCTGTTCGCAGGTGAATGATTGCTCATCATTCATAACACTTCAAGTACTAATGCAGTCAGTGTCCAAATGCAGGAAGACCTGCCATGGATCTACCTAGTAACAGCAGGTTGTTAAGATTGAATAAGGAAGGATAGAACGTGATCTGCTGAGCAACAAGTAAAGATCTGACTAGTCAGTCTTCAGCATACAAAGGGAATGATGAGATGCAACCTTTCCCAGTAATGAGAGAAGCAGGCATCTATAAAGAATCAGGTGTAAATAGCCCTACTACCAGGAAACAGCTTACCTAAATAACTGTTTGTCTGGAGTTTGCACACTCCGATTGCTCCCACAGTCCAAAGATGGGCAGGTTAGGTGAATTGGCCATGATAAATTGCCTAATAGTATCCCAGCATGTAGATTGATTAGTCATGGTAAATGAACAAAGAACAAAACAGCATGGGAAACAGGCCCTTCGGCCCAATGAGCCCGCATTGCCGTCCCGATGTTCCCACCTCAACCCCTGATCCCTATCTATGTTTATAGATCTATGGATTGAAACCAAATTTGAGACAATTTAGGGAGAATTTGTTTTGCCAATTAGCCTAAGAGCACATTTTTGGGATGTGGGAGGAAACTGGAGCACCCGGAGAAAACCCACGCAAACACAGGGAGAATGCGCAAACTCCCACAGACACAGATTCAAATCCATGTATCTGCACCGCACAGCGATAGTCACTGAACTGTCGTGTTGCCCACCAAATGGTCCAGGTCAAGCATACACTAATGACAGGAAGCACTAGGGTACTCTCGAAAAATCCAGGAGCAGCCCTCTCACAACCCATCGCGTGTATGCCCCTTGTTAGACAACAAGACAGACCAAAGCACCTGTAGGATAAAAACAAGTTCATCAATATCATCGTCTATTTACACACTTCTCAGGGACTCCCAAGGCTCATGATCTGTATTTTAAATCAGTTTTCTATACCCCTCCATTCCCATTCTGTTCATGTGCCAATCTAAGTATTTCTTAAATAACTCCCGAGTGCTTGCCTTTACCAGTTTACTTGGCAGCGCATTCCATACCCCCACCACCCTCTGTGTGAAAAACTCCCTCTAGCATCCAAATTATACCTCACCCCCCCCTCATCCTAAGCCCGTGACCCCTATTCAAGCTATTTGAGTCCATAGGAAAAAGCTTAACCCTGTTTACTCTATCTATATCCCTCATAATCTTGTACACCTCTATTAGATCTCTCAAAGTCTACGTCTTTCTAAGGAAAACAGCCCCAATTAGTCTTACCTCTCCTCGTAACTCAGACCTTCCATACCAGGCAGCATCCTGGTAAACTTTCTCTGCTGTCTCTCCAGAGTCTTCAAGTCCTTCTGGTAGTAAGGTGACCAGAACTGGATGCAATGTTCCAAATGAGGTCTAACTAACATTTTATACAACTGCAACATTAAAGGCCAGATCTTGTACTCTCTACCCCTTCCTATAAAGGCTAGCATACCATATGCTTTCTTCACAACCTTCTCCACCTGCTCTGCCACCTTCAGAGACTTGTGCATCTGCACCCCAGGTCCCTCTGTGTCTCTATAATCTTAATAGGTCTACCCTTTATCACGTACCTTCCCCCTACATTCTTTCTCCCGAAATGCATCACCTAGCATTTACCAGGATTGAATTCCATCTGCCATCTATCTACCCAAGCTACCAGCCTATCTATATCCTGCTGCATTGCCTGACAATGCTCCTCACTATCTGCAAGTCCAGCCATCTTTGTACTGGCCTAGTCAGTGATGCCCACAACCCATAAATGAATAAAAGAAAGGATGAGAGTGTATGTGAAGATTGATGTGATGAATTAGCTTTGGGAATGACAGGTTGGTATTTCATATGTTGGTTACATGATCTATTTTATCTTGACTAACTCATCTGAATCAGGGAGGTGCTTTATTTACATTATATACCCTATATAAACGATGAGCTACTAGGTAAGCATACTTTCTTCTGAATACAGACTATTCCATCTGCTCTGAGTTTCTAGGACATGACTGCTGATGTCACTGTTATATTATGAAGAACATCACTATCTCATTACCATAATTATTCAGCCATTGAACTGTAGTTAAGGTGATGCACAAAGCAAGATACAGACAAATATGCAACTATACTCTCCTTCATTGGTGAAGCCACACCTCAAGTATTGTGTGCAGTTACGATGTCCTTATCTGAAGAAGGTGTCCTTGCTATGGAAGGAGTACAGCAAAGGTTTATTAAGCTTAGTCCAGGGATGGTAAATCTGTCATTTGAGGAGAGATTAAGTCAGTTAGGATTGTATTCACCGGAGTTTAAAAATGTGAGAGGGATCTCAGAAACTTATAAAATTCCACCAGGGATAGACATGGTAAATTCAGAAATGTTGGGGAACTCCAGAATTAGGGGTCATAGTTTGAGGATAAGGGGTAAACTTTTTAGAACGGAGATGAGAAGAAATTTCTTCACCCAGAGAGTGGTGGATTGTGGAATCCACTACCACAGCAAGTAGTTGAAGCCAAAACATTGTCTGATTTCAAGAGAAAATTAGATATAGTTTTTGGGGCTAAAAGGATCAAGGGATAAGGGAGAAAACAGGAATCAGGATATTGAATTTGATGATCAGCCACAATCAAAATGAACAGCAGAATAGGCTCGAGGAGCCAAATGATTCACTCTTGCCTCTAGTTTCTTTGTTTCTCTGTTTTCCTGAGCTATTATTAAAGCATGTTAGCACTGTTTCTCTAAGTGTCACACTGGGATCCTGCTACCAATCTCCTGGACACGCTTCAGCCGCACCTTCACTGTTTCTGCCACAGGTTTCTTCCTCCCATTGCTGAAGAATAGAATATTTCCCCAGCTCTTTACAGTTCCCAGTAACATATCAAGGGAGGCATATTGTCATTTGTGTCTTTGAATGTCTTGAATACATTCAGAAACTTCCTCCTTTCTACTTTCCAATTCCTCCAGATTGCATCATCTTAAGTATAGGGGTTGAGACTGTGTCATGCCGCTGTCCATCTCACACATGCTGTAGTTGGACAGGAAAGCTAGAAATAAAATGATAGTGAGGTGGCTGCATAAAAAAGTCACTGACAAATGTACTAACCTTCCGCCCAGGTTTCCCACGGGAAATCAGATCTCCCTGCTCTCAGAAATATAATGAGGACCAGTACGACAGAATTTCAGCCCAAATGTTTAAAGAGATATTCCAAAGATGGAATTTGGAGAATCATAGAATCAAAGAAACCCTAAGGTGCAGAAAAAGGCCATCCAGTCCATTGAACCTGTACCAACACCACCCCATCCAGGTCCCATCGCCAATTTTAACTTGTCTTGTCAGCCTGTACGTTAGCTAAGGGCTAATCACACATGTCAGTTATGGCCTTGAGATAACCATGAAGAAATGCTGAGGCAGCCATGTTCCTATGATGGAGGACAACCCATAGCCTAGGAACCTGCTGAGAATTTGAAGATGCGTACAAGACTTGGGGGGGTGGGGGAGGTATAGATATATGCTCTTAACTTGTATTCAGAGAGATGCCTGGGGAACTGCTGTTAGGTGCCAGGTGTATCTCCCAGAAGCTTTTGAATAAACTTGCTGTACTTTGACTCACAATTCGTCTTTGAGGTATCTTTCCCTACAATAATTGGTGCCGAAACCTGGGATCTGTTTACGGGTCTGGTTGAATGGCCACAACCGGAGCTCCGGAATAGATTACCGAATTTAAAGGAGTGGGTCAAAGTACAGTAGGTGCAGTAGGTGCTCATCTGTGATGAAAGAGTGTGTAAGAGATCTGAACACGTATGAAGAAGAAGGCATCTGTCTTTACACTCAGCCTTAGACCGGTTGTTAAGGGGGTAGCCCCGCCACGTGAAGGTCAGGAGTTTGAAGTGGGTGTAAAGACTGGAGAAGAATGTCTGGGATGTGATGTCCAGATGTGAGTAGAGAGAATCTGTCTGAGTGATCGCCAGAGTAGAAGGAAAAGCCAGCTTCATAGTATGAGCTTAAGTATGTAAGCTCACAAGTATAAGCAGTGGTACGGGTCACAAGTATAAGCAGTGGTACGGGTCACCCCTGACAGGTACCATTGGACTCTGATAAGAATGACCTAGGAGTGGGAGAGTGAGAAAGGAGAGAATAGATGACGCCAGGTGGTGAGAATAAACTTATTAATGTTATGGCAGGACAAGGACAGTAGGGACCCAGGATCCCTGATAAACAAGTATACGATGGAAATGGACAAATTTATTAAACAGATGACACAAATGAGGAAAGAGAGGTTGGATCCATTTCACCTGCTAGACCAACAATGGAAATGATTAGAACAAAGAAAAGGGACAGAACTAAGAAAATTGGAATTCTCTTAGTTTGAATTAATTAAACAGGTTTAAACTGGATTAATTGAACAGGTCTGTCTTGGGTAAAAAATGGGCTGATGACAAGGAGAGAATTAAAACATAGGAATCACAGATTAGAGAGTTAGAAAAGAGAAACCAAACAAAGAAGATAGCAGCATTGTTGATACATCAGTTAGCTGGACTAATTGAACAAGTAGTACTTACATTAAGAAGTGGAGTGAGGATAAAAAAGATTAGGGAATTAGAATGCAGAGTAAGGGAACTGGAGAAACAAACCAAATGTTAGAAGACTACTGCAGGAGGACATTACCTCCCTACCCTGGCAGTATGACTGTGAAACTCACAGCGCCTGGGAGCGACTTTGATACTAAGGAGGAAGTTTGCGACCTTGCTCCAGTAACGAGGGGAGAAACAATAAATAATTCCATTGACTGATTTAAATTCTTCACACCAGGAAAAAGACATCAGATCCTGGTGTCACTGGGAAAAGAGTGCAAATGTCAAATTTTGGTATTATCATTGTCCCACAAGATATTTAAAGTATTAGATATATCTAACGACTTCTAGTCCATCCCTTTGAACTTTAACTCATAGGATAAATTTGTCTTCATAGTAGTGATAAGCAATATACATGGACTAGAGTCCCACAGGGGTTCCATAATAGCCTGCTTATATTGTACCAAGCAATCAGCAACTTCTAGAACAGTTGATACTCTCAAAAGTGAGCACAATCTTACAGTATGTAGACGATATTTTGATAGCCTCAGAAACTAAAGTGGAACTTCAGACAGCATTATACTCGATTTTGAAGCACTTAGAAGATAAAGGGTTAAAGGCAAATCTGGATAAAGTCCAAATGGGAAAGACATAGGTGTTATATTTGGGACATTTAATATCCCAGGGGATCAAGGAGATGCCCATGGACAGGAAAGCCACCATATAGCAAATGTCTAGGCTAGTAACTGTCCGAGGGATAAGGACGGTTTTGGGGTTAATTATAGCTGCAACTTTATGCCAGAGTTTGCTAAATTGGCTGAGCCAAAGGCTGGTGAAAGGGGGGAAATCTGCTCCAGAAACTGTAGAATGGGGACCAGAACAGGAAGAGGCGTATAGCAAACTAAAAGCAGGATTGATATCAGCCCCAGGGCTTGGATTACCTGATGCTAGTAAAGATTTTCATATCTATTGCAATAACGAAGGAGGATTTTATTCGGCAGTTGTAATCCAAATCCATGGGGACAAGCAGTAGCTGGTGGGATATTTTCGACAGCCAAAGGCCCTATAGTGGCCGGCTTACCCTGGTCTATAGCTGCATTAGATTGCGCAGCCTGGGCAGTAAAAGTTAGTGAGCCCATTGTAATGACGGGGAATTTAGTTTTACACACTAAACATACCTTGGTAAAAATGTTAAACACGGGGAAACTACGATCTGTCTCCAACATGAGAAGGGCAAAGTGGAGACGGCGCTCATTCCCCCCAGCATCACTATTGTACGAGACATGAGGGAGAACCCTGCCAAAGGAAGGTTAGGTGAAGGAAGACCACATACACATGGGAATGTAGATGAGGGAGCAGAGGAAAGTAGAGTAAGGGAGGTGCCCCTAGAGGCACTGGAGTTTGTGGATGGGTTATATAGATAGATCACCATGAATGGGATGGATCTACAAGTGGTCCGAGCAGGAAGAGAGAGGGCATAATTATGCAGTCAAGAGCCTCATGTGATGTAATAGGGTATAACCAATCAAAGTGAATTGCTTGAAGTTTAATAAATTATGTAGGAATTGGACAGAAATTTGAGTTCTGCCATGTGGGAAAGGTGGTATTACATTACATCTGAAAGTTATAAGGAGAATTAATCATTTAGGCACAGTAGATTTTGTATTTGTCTGTTTGGTTACAAAGGCAGAGCTGTAGAAATAATTAATCATGTACATTGCTGCACGTTAAAATGCTTTCAGTATTTCTTTGTGCATCCATGCTCCAAGTGATAAGATCCAGTTGTGTGCTCTTGTGAAATGTTTTGTTTTACTGTACCAGAATTGTAAGAATGTGTGAGGGTCTTAATTTAGTGGGGATATTTAAAGATGATAAAAAGTAAATTTTATTTTGGATTTTCTGAATCAAGCTTTTGTTAAATTTAATAACGTGTTCTTGATAGGAATAATTCTTTCATTGTCAATTCTAAGTGTTTAAAGTGTCCGTCTGAGCGAATTTATTCCCCCTGCCCTTCTGTTGAAACAAGCAGAGAATTAACCCATTCTGTCCCAGACAGGATGGATCTTAGTGTTATAAGACTTGCAGTAATTTTAGGACATAAAGTCAAAAAAAAACTAACAGAAAAGGGAGTTACATAAGGTAGAATAGGAGCGTGTGTTTAAAACATGTGCAAGTAGTGAATCAACCACAGACCTGGAGTGGAACTGATCCCAAAGCTCACCCTATTATAAACTTAGTTTCTGTATTTCAATGTGTTTATGTAGTCTGGTCTCTTGTCTTTTTGTGGAGCATTTACTACAAACATTAAATGCAATACTTTACATTTCAGTTTAATTTCAAAGGACTGAGAAATTGTTAAAACTGTTAAAGTATAAGATTTCTTGAATTTACTTCTGTTTTAAGTTTAATTATAGTTTGGAAGAGAGACAAATGAAGATGACTTTATCCATTTTGGAATGCATGTTGGAAGCTTCCATGTGTGTCTGTGTGTGTGTTTAATAAATTGGTTGCGTGGATATTTCATTATTATTTGCTTTAATGTTCTTCCCCTAATTGTGATTTTACAACAGTGGTTTGATACAGAGTTTAAGTAAAAATTGGAAAGTAAATTGAAGTTTAAGAAAGGATGTGGACCTTGAAGGGAAGCATGCGCTCGTTCCTTTGTCTTGAGTAGAAATTATGCGAGAGTTAATTGAGAAGTTAAGAGAATAAGTAACTGTGGAAAGAAATAAGTAACTTTGTGGAAAGAACAAAATAATTTGATTTTGTAATAATAATAGCGAAATAATAAATGTACTGTCTATGAGTCAGTTTAAAATATATCAAGTCAGTGAAGTCTGCAGCATATCGCAATTTACGAATGTCTGCCCTTGGAATTTCATGTGCCGTCTAGGTTTGCCTTGAACTGCAAAACTTAATTCAGTTTAAAATGAGAGACAAATTAAAAGGGTTTGGATATAGTGGTTTTGAAATGTAACGTGGTATGATACAACGGTCACATGATTATTTTTATTATACAGTATCATACTGCCATTTAGACCCAAGAATAAAATCAGATCCTGAAAAGCCTTAACTAATTTCATTAATATGACAGGAAATGAAATAGATTACTTACGAGAGAGAGAGATAGAGAAAGAGTTGGAGACTGACTATACAGCCCACTCAAAAATCTTGCAGCATTCAGCTGAACACAACAGAAAGCTCATTACAACTTTTTGGTTATCTGTGTTTTTAAAGTGCTGGGTACAAACAATCTGGCATCTGTGACCACGAAACACTGCTATTTACCTCATGAGAAAATCTTCTCTAGAAGGATCATTTCTATTTAAACATTGTACTGTTAAATGTGGTCAAACAAATGATTAAATTAGATGTAATGTAAGAGTATATCATATAAAGATTGGAGCTGTATGGCATGTGATTTTAATGGGGAAAGCAATGTCTTTTGATGGAATTACATACAAATGAATGGATGTCCAGCTGCAGCCAGTGCAAATTGATTCATACTAAGCTTGCTATGGAAGTGGGGTATGTAATCAAATGTATAATGCATTGACATGGGAAAAAATCTGAACAGGGATATTGCCCTCTATACTAGTGAGGCTAAGGGCTATCACAAACCGGAGTAGCCCTCATGAGTTAATAACCAGAAGGGCTATGCAACCGCACAAATCCATAATTACTGGGGGGACAGATGTAGGCCCTCTACAAGATAGAATTAGACGATATGTTTTAGAATTAAGCGCCCAACTGAAGGGTATGCGGAAAACAGTAAGGGAAAACCAATTAGCCAGTGATGAGCAAATTGAACTAGAACAGACCCTTGAGGTACCCACAGCGGGCAGCAAAGTTATGGTTAAAACATTGCCAGGAAAACCTTGGTTTGCCCCCAAATGGAATGGCCCTTACGAAGTTATTATTAGTGGCAACATCTGTGCCTCCATAGATATGCAAGGCTGGGGTGTCTGGAAATATTGGACACAATTGAAAGAGTTTGCTAGCCCAATTGAAAATATGTAATTTGCTCAATTCACAGAGACAACTGACGTCCAAGCAAGCTAATCGGGCTCACGGGACATTGCGCACAAACGATCGGAATTGTGGGAAGTTGCGCGTGAGCACGGGCAATCGGGTTGGCAGGAAACTGAGTGTGGACTTTTGCACTATTATTTAAATAATATGATGATTTTCCTACTGCTCCAGCTTCGGCCCTGCCAGCATCAGAGGGAGAGTATGGGTGGGATGAACAGTCCTCTGAAATTGGACCTCTTCATACGAACACATTCGTGTATATGTCCTACTTATATGCAGCACAGTCAACTTTGAGCAAGTGTTGGGTATGTTCACACATTCCCATGCACGGAGGCAAAGGAGGGAGTCCTTTGTTCCCAATTCTTTTAACAACCCCGGAAATGATAGAATGCATGTTGAGCCAGAATAGGACAGGATAGTTAAATTCTCAATCGGAACCATGATACTAGGTTCTTTCATTCTCAGTGGCAGGGATGCTGTTCTGGGGTTGAGAGGTAGAGGATGCAGATTACTGTTACCAGTAGTACCTGGACTCAGGTACAACAGGTCACAATCTACGGCCCCACAGCCAATGTCTCCGTTAATCTCTACTCTGCATATGTGAGCAGCATGACTGCCTATAATAGCACTTATTTTGTCTCTGGAAACAGTGCCTATCCTTGGCTTCCGTGGGACTGGTCAGGGTCATGTTATTTAGCATATGTGATATCCTATATTCACCATTACGCCGACTTACAAAACCACACTGAGATACACTTGCTCAAAATCAAACAAGTTATTAGTGGGCCAGAGCAATCCCTCATGCTAGCATAACTATTCTACAGGACTGCAAAGGCAATGCAAAAACTTATACTTATGGCCTTGACCCTAGAATGAATTGCAAACGAGATTAAAGAAGGGTTTGAGGAGGTAAGCACTGCCATCTCTGCGATATCAGCAGAGGTTGTAACTCTCCGGACCGTTACCTTACAGAATCGCTTGGCCCTCGATTATGTACTAGCCTCTCAAGGAGGAACATGTGCTATAGTTGGTTCCAAATGTTATATATATATATTCGTGACACCTCAGAGAATATTAACTCTGTTGGCAGATCATATCAAACAGATAGCCAAGACAGTACAAGATGAAGGACACTAATATCATGACTATAACCCTCTGGGCTGGCTGGGTCAGTGGTTTGGGTCGTGGGGTTCATACCTGATGCATGGAATAATTATATTAATTGTAATTATTATCACTTGCTGTGTTTGTATAACATTATTGAATACCTGTTGTAAAACAATAACAGCCCAAGTTATACCAAGTGAAAGTGTACAAGCTGAGGGATTAGACCTCCTGACGAAGAAGTTAGGCCCTTATGCCAATTGGTTCTGAATTGGTCTTGGGGCCATATCTGAATGACCCCGTGACCAAAAAGGGAGGAGATGCGGTAGTAAATGAATTAATGAACTTTGTAACACTTGAGAGAATGAGAAAAATATCCTACATGCAGCTAGTTTTCATATATTTCAGGTAAATATAACTTTGTTTTCGTGTGCCCAGACTACAGGGAGACAGCCGCTGCTCTTGCTATTATACACAAGTTTATGATAAGCCTGCTCAGAAATGTAGCTGACCCAGCTTGTAGTTTAAGTAACTTTCACCTAATATAGTGAACCCTGAATTTCTAATATATTTCATATATATATATATATATATTCATTATATACTGCTTATGTGTCATGTACCAACATATTATACATATGTTATACAACTTATGAGCATAGATGGTTATACTGGCCAGTTAATTTTAACTTGTCTTGTCAGCCTGTACATTAGCTAAGGGCTAATCACACATGTCAATTACAGCCTTGAGATAACCATGAAGAAATGCTGAGGCAGCCATGTTCCGATGATGGAGAAAAGCCTGGGAACCTAGGCTGAGAAGATGAACCTAGAATGAGAAGATGCATATGTGACTGGGAGGGTATAATTATATGCTCTTAACTTATATTCGGGGAGATGCCTGAGGAATTGCTGTTAGGTGCCAGGTGTATCTCCCAAAAGTTTTTGAATAAACTTGCTGTACTTTGACTCACAATTCGTCTCAGAGGTATCTTTACCTACAACAGTAGGCACTTGAAAAAATATTCTCTCCAGAAGCTCCTAAATCTGCCCAAGCCATCAAATCCATTTTTTCCAGGACAGCCGCATAAACAAGCTCCATACTATAGAATCCATCAGTGTTTTGGAAATTTGGAAAACAGCTAACATATCAAACTCATTGTTCGGGATAGCTGTGTGAATAAACTTGGCAGTATAAAACCAATTGCTGCTTTTGAAAGCAGCCAAACATGCATTTAGCTTTTGAATTGTTCAAACAATCAAACAGATAACTGAGCTGAATTAAAGCAAGGGGGAGAGCTTAAACAATTAGCTCTAGACCCCACAGTAATGTCTCAATATTGTACAAACATTATAGCATTTTATCCACTCTGAGTTTATTCTAAATTATCTGAAGATATTTTCGCATTAACAATATTGTTCTTTTGCTTGATAGCTTGCCAGTTGTCAGAATGAACGCTGTGGCTACAATATTATCTAATAATCATTTATGTTGTTGAACTGCAGCAGCCTTATTACTCACTTTAGTAAACATTGATATAAATCAGGCTATGGCATTTTATGATGAATTGTAAATGAGGCAACAACATTTTTACTCAGTTTAAATTTTTCTTGTCTCTATAGCTCACATTTCCATTTTATAGTTTAGATTTTGGAGGATTTCCAAAATACAGCCACAGAGTGAAAATCTCAGAGCACAGATATGCCAACTTCAAGGACAGTGCCTGCAACTTCTTAATTGCAGCCTATGGCAATGCTGTGTGTGCTCTTTTCCACTCTGCTAAAAATAGAGACCAAAATGGAGGTGGGTCTTTCGGGCCTCCTGCCTCTTGGCACCATCCCATTCCCAAGTGGCTTTGTTAGAAGCAAATTTGGGGGTGAAATGGGTAGTTTAAGATAAATTAAAGGCCAAATAAGACCAACTATCAGAAGGCAATTGAAATTTTCATGTCAGCCTGCCCACAGTGTTGGGAGAACATCATCTCTTTGGAGGTGGCCTCCCATCTGTGCCCAAGAATCCATGACTCCTTTGAGGAAAATACTCCACCCCACTGATGTGATCATAAGCTGCCTTGCGGACACATTCCTCTTCCACAATGGTGGCCCAGCATTTGTGGCCATTTTAAAAAGCCTCAAGTTGAAGAAATCTTGATACAGCAGCCCCTTCCATTGGACGTCTTAATAGCTTCCAGCTTTGAGAGCCTTCTGGCTCTAATTGACCAGGCAAACTCACTGTTGGGTGATTACTCTTGAAATAGTGTGGGTTGTGAACCTGTATTTGATCCTGGTTTCGGGATCCCAACATAAAATCCTGTCCTTTTTTTTTAACTGATCTCCAATGGCCTGGTTTCTGCTTGGTTAGTGCAGTTAAAATCAGGGTCTCTTAACATTCTGTGGATGGATCATTGCCAAAGTGCAGTTTGTGAAAAAGATATCTTGTAAAAATGCATTAATAACCTTGATATTGCTTAATATTTTTCTAAAGCCAGGAAAGAAATACCTATTCCTTGGACTTTATTTACCCACAGTTAGCAATCTTATTTAGGAGACTGAGTAGTTAAGTAAAATCCACAGTTAAATAGTCTGCAGAGGGTCTATTCTTGATGGGCTGCATGACAGGCTTCTCTTCCATTTGTTGTCCCTTCTTGTTTGGTGAGGTCTGAAGCATGTTATAAATACATTTGAAGGTTAAAAATATTTATTAATCACAAGGTGGCACCAAAGAGCCAAAGTATCTTTCTTGATTTATTCCCCATTAATAACTGTAATTTCAAAGGATTAGGGCTTGCATTGGGAAAAGTGGCTAGAATGGATCTTGCAACAGGATCTGAAAATAGGGCAACCTGATATTGGCAGCTTGTCTTTTCCTCCTTGCTTACTTTGAAAGCTTTTGAAAACAGTAATTGAAAATTACTTGAAGACAAAATATTAATTTATCTCATTTAAAAATGTGGAGTTATATTTAGCTTGCACTGGATCATTTTGTAGTACATTACCTGTTTATAAATTTAAATTTACACTTTGAAGCAAAGATTGTTCATAGAAATTGATAAACTGTCAGCAATAGGCTTCTCTAATTACATTTATAGGGCAGTACATACTGCAGAAATACATTTGATTGTTTACTTCCTACAGAATATCTTCTTTCTAAATATCTTCAGGTCAATGATTTTGCTTTATACAAAATCTTTTCAGGAACTCAGCAAAGTTCTGGATCCTCACAGAAGTAGACAGCCACCCAAAGATGACTCAGCATTTGTTTTGGGGGCTAACATGATGCAAGGTAACTTGTTCGTGCCAGCAAAATGCTTCACAACATATTTTGATTATTGGTATTCACAATTTTGATGTGATTGTGAAATTAAGACTTTGCATAGCTATGCATTAGAAAGCTAAAAATGTTCATAATCAAAAAGATGAGTTTATATTTAGTTACTATGCACATTTAAAACGAGTAAATTAGGGTAATCGAGAAGCCGTACTTTCACTTTGGTGCGAATATCAGTTGATTTGAACATGGTTATACTGGTTTAAAAAATTTTAACATCAAATGTCAGCTAGTTAAAGTGTCATCTTAGATTTGATATCTTGCTTATCTTTTACAGAAGATTGTCAATTTGTAATTTATTCCCAAGATTAAATACACAATCTAAGTTGACATTGCAACGTTGTACTGTGAGAATCATAAAAACAAACAGAAAACATTCTAATTGTTCCTGACAACTTTCTTCCCTCAGCCAATTCCACCAAAAACAGTTTAACTAGTAATTCACTCATTGATGTTTATGAAATACAGTATAATTATGTGAAATGTTTTGAGAATGTTCAGCATGTTCATAATTTCCAGCGGTAAGTCACAATGTTGGAAGAATATGGCTTTGAAAGGAATTAGGAAAATAAAGGAAGGTTGTGTTAATAATCCTAGCCAAAAAAAGTAAATGTAAGTACAATATGATTGACAAGAAATATTTCATTTTTATTATTTTTTTCCCTCTCTAGCAAATGTACTTAATTTTGGCTGACGCTTGAGTGAGCTGATGTAGGGACTTCATAATCGTTATGCAAATAAAAATGTAATTTTTTTTCCAATCAGTGTGAGAACAAAGTTTTCTCAGAAGCATGCTCCCAACATTGTTATGATCTAACCAGTTCTGCTGTCAGTATTACATTGCCAATTTTTCTACATTTTTGCTGAATTCATGCAATTGAACCATGAATAAAACCGTATACTACTGTGAATATTTGACTCTTTTCCTCTTTTTAATATGAAAATACTGCTTTGTGTCATAATTTGATGAGTCAGTGCTCACTGAAATGGGGAATGAAAATTAAGTTCCAAGTCTCTGACATCAGAGTCAGTATCCTAGATACAGTACCACTTAGATGCAGAATATCCCAGTGTGATGCAACTCTAACTTAGAACATAGAACAGTACAGCACAGTACAGGCCTTTCGGCCCTCCATGTTGTGTGGAGCTACGTCCAAACCCAAGATCAAGCTATCCCACTTCTTATTATTCTGGTGTGCTCCATAAGTTTATCCAATAACCACTTGAAGTTCCGAAAGTATCCGACTCCACTGTCACAACTGTATTCCACAGTCCAAACACTGTCTGAGTGAAGAATATACCTCTGACGTCCCTCCTATATCTCCCACCATGAACCTTATACTTATGCCCCCAATAACAGCTATATCGACCCGAGGAAATAGTCTCTGCACATCCACTCTATCTATCCCCCTCATCATCTTATAAATCTCTATTATGTCGCCTCTCATCCTCCTCCACTCTAAAGAGAAAAGCCCCAGCTCCTTCAAGCTTTCCTCATAAGACCTACCCTCCAAACCAGGTAGTATCCTGGTAAATCTCTTCGCACTCCCTCCAATGCCTCCACATCCTTCTTATAGTGAGGTGATCAGAACTGAGCACAATATTCCAAATGTGATCTCATCAATGTCCGGTATAGTTGTAACATAACCCCATGGCTCTTAAACTCAAACCGCCTCTTAATAAACACTAACACACTACAGGCCTTCTTTATGGCTCTATCCACTTGAGTGGCAATCTTCAGAGATCTGTGGATATGAACCCCAAGATCTCTCTGTTCCTTCACATTCCTCTGAATCCTGCCATTGACCTTGTAAACTGCATTCAAGTTTGTCCGAACAAAATGAATCACCTTGCGCTTATCAGGGTTAAACTCTATCTGCCACTTTTCGGCCCAGCTGTGCATCCTATCAATTCTCTTTGTAGCCTGCAAGAGCCCTCCACCTCATTCACTACTCCACCAATCCTTGTGTCGTCAGCAAATTTATCTTCAGCCCCCTCTTCCATGTGAGGACCCAGCACTGACGTCTGTGCTACACTGCTGGTAACTGGCTTCCGGTCTGAAAATTTTCATTCCACCACCACCCTCTGTTTTCTATGGGATAGCCAGTTACTTATCCAATCAGCCAAATTTCTTTCTATCCCACACCTCCTTACCCTTTTTTGGCACAGAAGGTTGCGGGTGGGAGGGGTGGTTTTATTGAAAACAAGATATGTAAGACACAGAATTTAACTATCCAGTTCATTTCTATAATTGAATTGTGGCCATGAATAGGTCCTACGCAGCACCAAGCACTATTTCAATGCAGCTGACCTCTGCACCTTCTGAGGGACTGGGTACCCTTCTTTAGAAACTATGGATACAATTTTTAGTCCCTGCCTTGGCCAGGAACAGAAGCAGGTTGGCAACGAAATTCATGTTTTTGATGGTGTGCCAGTTTCCTGGATTTATCTAATCCCTGGGCCATTTTGCCAGAAGTGAATTGAAGAAGTGCAAAGCCACTGATCCACAAGGGGCAGATAGTTAACTAAAGTACATAAAAGTTTACTGAAGGAGGCGGACTGGAATTTCCTCCCCATGGAGGAAACCAGGGACAATTTAACTTCATGGATATAGCGTCCTGGCTGTAAGACCATAAGATACAGGAGCAGAATTAGGCCATTCAGCCCATCAAGTCTGCTCTGCCATTCAATCATGGCTGAAATGATTCTCATTTCCATTCTCGAGCCTTGTCCCTGTAACCTTTGATCTCCTTATTGATCAAGAGCCTATCTATCTCTGGCATCCACAGCCCTCTGTGACATCTACAGATTCACCATCCTCTGGCTGAAGAAATCCCTCCTCATCTCAGTTTTATAAGAGCATCCCTTCATTTGAGGTTGTGTCTTCGAGTTGTAATCCCTCCCACTAGTGGAAGCGTCTTATTCATGTCCACCCTATCTAGCCTTTCAGATCTTTTAAGTTAGATCCTCCCTCATCCTTCTAAACTCCTTCAAATATAGACCCAGGCACCTCAACCACTCCTCATATGACAAACCCTTTGTTCCTGGAATCATTCTTGTCAACTTCCTCTGGACCCCCTCCAAGGCTAGCACATCCTTCATTAGGTATGGGTTTGAAAACTGCTCACAATGTTTCAAATGGTGTCTGACCAGAGCCTTATACAGCCTTGACAGTACATCCCTGCTCTTATATTCTAGCTCTCTAGAAATGAATGCTAACATTAAATTTGTCTTCCTAACTGCCAACTGAACCTGCATGTTAATCTTAAGAGATCCTGAACCAGGACTCCCAAATCTCTTTGTGCTTCAAATTTGCTAAGTCCTTACACCTCTATTCTTTCTAGCAAAGTGCATAACCTTGCATTCCCAAACTGTATTCCATCTGTCTCTTCTTTGCCCATTCTCCTAGCCTGTCCAAGTCATTCTGCAACTTCTCCATTTCCTCAACACTACTTGTCCCTCTACATATCTTTGTGTCATCCGCAAATTTAGCAACCATGCCCTCAGTTCCATCTTGCAGATAATTAATGTATATAGTGAAAAATTATGGTCCCAATATTGATTCCTATGGAGTGCCACTAGTCACCAGATGCCACCCTGAAAAAGACCCCCTTATCCCCACTCTCTGCCTTCTGTCTGTCAGCCAACCTTCTATGCATGCCAGTATCTTGCCTCTCACACCATTAGTTCTTAGCTTATTTAGCAGTGTCCTGCAAGGCACCTTGTCAGAGGCTTTCTAGAAATCCAAATGAATCATGTCCACCGTCTGTCCTTTGTCTAATTTCTTCATTACTTCCTCAAAGAATTCTAACACATTTATCAGATATGACCTCCCTTTGATGAAGCCATGCTGAATCAGCCCTATTTTACCATGCATTTCCAAGGACTCTGCAATTTCATCCTTAATAATGGACTCTAAGATCTTACTCACAACCAAGGTCAGGCTAACTGTCCTACAATTTCCCATCTTCTATCTTCTTAAACTGGGGTGTTACATGATCCTTTTTCCAGTGCTCTAGGTCCTTCGCTGACTCCAGTGACTCCTGAAAAATCACCGTCAATGCCTCCACAATCTCTTCAACTATCTCCTTCAGAATCCTGGGGTGTAATCCATCTGGTTCTGGTCCTGGTCATTTATCCACCTTCAGACTTTCAGCTTCTCTAGCACCTCCTCCTCAGTGATGGTCACTACATTTATCTCTATGCCCTGACTCTCTTAAAGTTGTGGCAGGTAACACTTTGATTTTCACTCTGGCATGGACACTTAGAACTGATTGGGGTGAATCATAGCCTTCATCTTTCCTTTCACATCTTCTCTTTTATTAATTTATTTGCTGTATTTATTATTTATTACTTTATAATTCATTTATCAGGAGAAATATATTTCATGAAAACTAAGAATTAGCAAGCACTGAAATAACATGGATGTAAAAAGCTAAGAATAAAATTGAAAGTAAAAAAAGGCATATGCTAAGTACAACATAAAGAAGGAGATATTAAAAGGAAGGATGATGGTTGCGATTTCCCCTCAGATCTGGCAATTTTCTCCCATGCCATAGAGAAAACCAAAGTGTTACCTGCTGACGTTAGCAGCCCCTCCCAGGTGGGATTCACTCATCTATTCAGTGTAAATTTATGCATTGTAAGAAACACACCAGCTAGTTGGGCATTTGAACAGAATGGGAATGGAGGGGTATAGAAAACTGATTTAAAATAGGGATCATGAGCCTTGGGAGTCCCTGGGAAGTGTGTAAATAGATGATGATATTGATGTACTTGTTTTTATCCTACAAGTGCTTTAGTCCACCTTGTTGTCTAACAAGGGGCATACACGCAATGGGTCGTGAGAGGGTGCTCTTGGATTTTTTTCGAGAGTATCCTAGTGCTTCACGTCGTTAGTGTACGCTTGACCTGGACCATTTGATGGGCAACACGACAGCTCAGTGACTATTGCTGTGCTGTGCAGATACATGGATTTGGGCCTATGTCTGTGGGAGTTTGCGCATTCTCCCCATGCTTGCATGGGTTTCCTCCAGGTGCTCCGGTTTTCTCTCATATCCCAAAGATATGCTGTTAGGCTAATTGGCAAAACAAATTCTCCCTAAATTGTCTCAAATTTGGTTTTTAATCCATACATCTATAAACGTAGACAGGGATCACAGGTAGAGGTGGGAACATCGGAGTGGCGGCGCGGGCTCGTTGGGCTGAAGGGCCTGTTTCCCGTGCTGTTTTGTTCTTTGTTCTTTGTTTGTTCTTTATTTCTGAGATTGGGACATCAATCTTAGCATTCCCATGAAGAAAATGGTAACACCTATCTTTCCCATTGATCAGTGGAGTATCCAATACCTTAGATCACCATGCAGGCAAGAAGATGATCCAACCTCTGATATAGACTCTGTTATTGACACTGATGAACACCCTGATAAAGGGTCTTCTCAGGCCCTGCCATCCTCAGAAGCATCCCGTTACCCCTAAAATCACTCTTGCATTCAATGCATTTAACCATGAAGGGAAAGATGAATAAACAAACCTTGAGCTTGCTGTGAAAAATCCATTAACTGTCATTCAAAGGCTAGTTCAAGATACTGGACCACATAGTTAAATGAAAACATAGGTTTTCAAAACCTGGCAATGGATTTCTAAAGACTTCAAAGGCTAGTGATGGATTTGATCTTTCTAGGAAGGCTCAGAGATTTGAAACAAATGCATGCAGTGTTACAAGGATTGGTCTGAGTGAGCAGCTGTTGGGAATGTAATCCCTCCTAGTTAAATTGACTTATTCTGTGAATCGGTGGACGTTAAATGGGTTTTTTGACATCTGCAGATTCTTAGAGAAAGAAAGAGAAATACCTTCTGCAGAAAGGATTTGATTTAGAAGCCTTCCAGGTGTCCAAGAGTCATGTGATGTCCATTTTCAAAGATTTCACACTATACAGAGCAGAATAAAGGTTTTGATCAGAGAGCAGTCTGAAATCACAATGGCAGGAGGGATCTCCCAGTTTCCCAGGGCAAGAAGGGGAGTCCAGCCATGAAACATCTATCCCGGGGGAGAGTCCTGGGATCAACCCCGTTTGGAGTAACCTGATTGGAGCCATCAGGACTGGCCAGGTGAATGTTTGCCATCTGGTGGGAATCTTGCATCAGCCTTAATGCCTGATTCCTAGGGTGTCAGCATTCCTCCAGGCAGGATGAATTTCTTTTGAAGTGTCTGGGGAAGAAGTCACAAAACTGGAACTGCAAAATTAAGCTATTGAAGAATATTTTTAAAAAAATAAACCATTCTATTGGCAGATAATGACAATAGAAAAATCTGGATTCAGATAGACCACAATCACAACGTAAATCCACAGAGAAATGGCAAAGGGGATTGGATTTTTGTGGTCTCAGGAAATGCAAATTAAACCCTTTCCCAGAGACATTCGTGTAGGGTTTTGGTTTCCTGACATTCAACGCAGTGTTGGAGGAATGTGGATGCCAATGTTGGATGGTTAGAAGATTCACCTTGGTTTGCTGAGACATAGATCCAGCTCTTTAACATAGTTCTTATTCTCCCTTAATTCCCCAATTACCATCGTGCCCCCTCCATGCCTCCTTATATTGCCAAGTGTCCTCATATGCTCAATGACCCTTATATTCCCCTATACTCCCTCATACCCCCTTTTTCCCAATATATTCTCAATAGCCACTCAATCACTGTCTGTTACAAGCCCTGAGGAGCCATTTATAGCAATGTGAAGCATTTGATATGGTCGTAAATAGTTAAACCTGTAACAAGCTAATTGCTATCACTGAAAAACACAACCATTCATTTTCAAGGAATCAATGAAAAAATATGCAAATCCCTCAAGAGGCAACTCAGTTGTAAAACCAAACCTCTATTCAGCAGCCACATCAAAATCAGATAATCCTTTAATAATTTGATAACTGTCTTGCTGAGCCAACTTGTTCAGAAATTTTTGAAAGTCAGCCATGCATTCATAATAGGCTTAGCAATCGATACAAACTATTAAAATATCAAATTATGAAGTTTCTTGAAACCACAAAGATAGGAGGTTATTTTTTTTCTAAGCTATACTAGATTTTCTGTCAATCAAAGTAATCCTGGATAGCTGATATCATATTGGCATGAATTCAACCAAGTATGTAATATTGTATCCTCTTGAAGGATGACATGGTTGGAAGGACTGCACTATGTGCACAACTGGAGTGCTCAGTACATTCCACAGCAACAACATGCTCTCTAAGGTACTGTACCTTCCAAGGATCATCTGATCATTAGGGCTGAAGGCAACTTTTGCTTCCTTTGTGATCTTTAAGAGATTAATTTCCTTTCATGGTATGTTGAAGATGATAGTAAGGATGCTGTTGCCTCCCCTGTATCAAAGCATGAAGAGAACAGTGATTGTGAAAACTTGTCTTCATCTTATTTCTCTTGAAATCTTATAGCTATGAAGTTGATACAGGCATATCTTCTATGTCATGCCTGTGTAATGGCATCCACAAGTGGTTCCCTTGAATCTTTGAGCACTTCAGGTTCATCCTCTTCTAAGTCTTTCTCATCTGAGGAGACATCAAGCTCCTGTAATCTTCTGTGACAACAAATATCCCCTTTACAGCTAGGTTGTTCAGGGTACAGTAAACAACAATGATACTGGATATCTTGCAGTGAGTATTGGATAACCCTACCTGACTGATCCAAACATGAGAAATGCATCTATAAGAGTCCAATAGTCTACCCTATTAAAGACCCTATGGCTGACTGTGCAACATCGTATCTCTCCTCAGATGCACTATGTCCAACAAATAGGTGTAATTAGCCATGTTTCTGGGAGTACCCCTTATTACTAAGAGCCAACTTTCTCAGTGCTAAGCTGGAACCTGGGAGTAATTCTTTATGTATGAGTCATGTGTATTAAATCCAGTCCATTGCTTCTACTTCTAAGGAGACCAAAGCTAGACCCCATAAATAAACAGTTGTCTCAAGTAAATCCAATACAGAATTCAGAAGAAACTTTATTATCTAAAGAATATTAAGAATGTGGAATGAACTGCCATACAGTATAGTTGAGGTGAATAGCATTGATATATTCTAGGGGAAGAATACATGAGGGGGAAAGAAATCAAAGAAAATGGTGATAGGATACAAAAACTAATGAAAGGTCATAGACCTGAAACAATAACTCTGAACTATTACATGGATGGATGGGGGGTGAGAGGTGATCCTATCTTCAGGAGCTGCCAACCTATTGTTTGGCCAACAGCATCAAAAGTTACAGTAGAGAATGCTGCCAGAACTGCAATCATTCCCAAGAAGAAGGCCTAATGGATCCTAGAGTGAGGTAAGTTCAGAGTCTAAGGCAGGAAGAGTTAATGTTTTGGATAGGGTTTTGCAGAGCAAGCGGGCAGGAAGAATTCTGTTTTTGGAAAGATGCCTCTGATGCACAAAGAGGGCTCTGGAAGATAGTACCCCCATGTACGTACCATACTTATATGTTTTTCTCAAAAACAATTCCCACTGTTGTGCATCTGGTAATGCCAGCCATTATATGGCATGGTCAGCATATCATCAAAGTCAATTGGCTTGTTAACAAGTTCAATTGGCCCTTAATTGTTTATCTAAATATGGTTGGAAGCCTGCCGGTTTCAGAGTCTATGCACCTATTGTGCTTTAAGGGTGAGCTCAGGCTGGATGACGGGTGGGTGTGCTGGGCACCTGCCTGATTTTATGTGTTTCTCTGCCAAAAACATGCCTATTGATTGTATATCAAATTCAACCCTCTGTTTTACTATTCTTAGATGTTGCCAGACCTACTGAGTATTTTATCACTTCTTGTGCTTATTTCAGTTGCTCTAAGAATAGATGAACAATGTTAGGAGAAAAATACTATAGAGCATATATGTTGCTGTAGACATTTGTGTCAAATGGCTATGGGTCCTATGTAACTTTAGAAGGGCACAAGTGGCACAATTGATGAACCAAAGCAGAGAACGTAAGAGCAGAAAAGTTATGTTGGAACTATATAAAACATTGTTACTAGCCTACTTCAGTACAGTTCACGGTTCCAGTCATTCTTTACAGAAAGGGTGGAATTGCTCTAAAGAGAATGCAAAGGAGATTTATGAGGATGTTGCCAAGACTGGAAAATTACAGCTATGAGGAAAGAATGGATTGGTGCGGGCTATTCTCCTTTGGACAATGGAGAGTGAGGAGAGATTTGATTGAAATGTACAAAATTGTGAGGAGGGTAGGTATAGTAGATAGGAGGGCCAATTTATTTCAGCAAAGGGGCCAATGGCTAGAGGGCATACACTTAAACTGATTGTTAGAAAGATTAGATGGGAAGAAGGAAATATTTCTTCATCCAGAGGGTTGCAGAGATCTGGAACTTATTGCATGAAAGGGTAATAGAGACAGAAACCTTCAACTCATTTAAAAGGTGTCTCAAAATGCACCTGAAGTGCTATAATGATCGGGCTATGGATCAAATGCTGGAAAGTAGGATTAGGCTGTTTTTTTGGCAATGGGGTGAATCAAGCAGCTTCTTTCTATGGTTATATGATTCAATGAACAATTTCACAAAGCTCCTTGGAAATCAATTTGCCATTTTTGCTTGGTGCTGGCATCATGAAAAATTAAATAATGGCAAGAATAAAAGGCAGGTAATAAAGAACAAAGAACAAAACAGCACGGGAACAGGCCCTTTGTCCCAACGAGCCCGCGCCGCCACCCCGATGTTCCCACCTGTACTTGTGATCCCTGTCCATGTTTATAGATCTATGGATTAAAAACCAAATTTGAGATAATTTAGGGAGAATTTGTTTTGCCAATTAGCCTAAGAGCACATCTTTGAGACGTGGGAGGAAACTGGAGCACCCAGAGAAAACCCACGCAAGCATGGGGAGAATGCGCAAACTCCCACAGACATAGGCCCAAATCCATGTATTTGCACAGCACAGCTAATGACCAGATGACAAATGTGGGCCAACTATGTGTTTGACCACAACCCCCACATCTCCTTCCATTCTGGTTCACGAGCCTTTAGAACTGGTTTGACTTATACTGCTATTGCATTAATTATTAATTTATGGTTTTTGTTGGCTTTTGGATTTAATTGTTGTTAATATTGATAGTGAATAAATGGTAAATACCAGAATGTACACAGTCTGGATTCTAACTGCCCTCTACGACAAAAACCAGAAAAATGGGACCATAAAAATAACTTAAGTCAGTTACCTCCTTCAATACTGCTTCTTGCCAGCCATGTCCAAATATTAGCCTACACCTCTTTTAAGCAGTTGAGCAGGACACCCGCAGGAAGGAAACAAATTTCTGCATTAAATGTGTACATGGGGCCTGATTGAATTTGCAGTTTCAGTCTGAAATCTGATTGGAGAGAGAATAGCATCAACTTCCTGTCAGACAAATCTACTGGAAGTCAAACCTGAGGCCAGATGAGACGCAGAAAGCAGGTGTAAAAATGCACTTTCACAGATTTCGTTAGTGAACATAAAAGGTAATAAGAGTTGTACAGGAGCTGCATGGCTGTAGCTATCTCTGCTGAGGATCCTCTCTCACCATTGGATGATTCAAGGCCTTGAGTCCCAATTGGTCACTTACTCCAGATGACCCTTACTCTGCTTTTAAAGGGACAAACACTACAACCCTCCCCTTTTCATTCCTTTATATAATCTTCAATAACTAATTTATTCAGACCTAAATATTTGCATTATGTACATGAATTGGATGATTATAAATGTAGTCTATCAATGAGTATTTTTGTTTCTTGTGGAGTGATGTAATTCTGTTGTCTGAGATGCTTCCACAGGATTGAAACTGCAGTAACAGGTCCGTCTTTTGGCACAGGCAGTTCATCACCATTACATCAGTAACAGATTGATCAGCTACTTCAGCACTTATGGGTTTGAAAATATTTCTTAATGGCAACACTGACTGATGGAGCATCTCTAAGCTCCTCAAGTGGCCTATGTATTTATGAATGACCTGTCCTTCCAAATCCATTTGGTATGAAAGGGCTCAGGTCTTAGACACAATAATTTTAGGGATCCAGTTTGAACACTATTGAAGTTTCTCATGCACATGTCTTCATTTACCATAAATGATCGTGAATAATGACTTACTTCCTGATTACTTTGGCTGGCTCCTACCCTTCCTGACAAATTTGGAAGTATGAGGCCCAGTCTGAAATGACATTTCATTTGCATTTCTGTTGGTGGAATTCCTGTTGTTACATGTGGGGTGGTGCAATAGCTGAGGAGGAATCATGAGATTTCAGTCTCCAGGGTTCCTACTGATAGTGCCGCTTTATGTGTGGGAAGTTGTATCTTACAAATTTGATAGAGATTTTTGAAGGGGTGACCAAGAAAACATGAGGGCAGTGAGGTAGATATTGTCTACATGGACTTTACCAAAATCTTCAACAAGGTACCGCATGATGGATTGGTCAGTAAGATTAGATCACATGGGATCCAGGGAGAACTTGTCAGTTAGATACATAATTGGCTTATCAGTAGGAAACAGAGGGTGGTGGTAAAGGATTGTTTTTCAGACTGGAGGTCTGTGATCACTGGTGTGCTGCAGGGATCAGTGCTGAGTCCACTGTTGTTTGTCATTTATATAAATGATCTGGATGAGAATTTAGGAGGCATAGTTAATAAGTTTGCGGATGACACCAAATTTGTGGTGTAGTAGACAGTGAAGAAGTTTATCAAAGACAACATTGGGATCTTGATCAAATGGGCCAGCAGGCTGAGAAGTGGCAGATGGAGTTTAATTCAAATAAATGCAAAGTGTTGCATTTTGTAAGACCAACAGGGCAGGACAGGACTTGCACAGTTAATGGTAGGACCCTGGGAAGTATTGTCAAAAGAGAGACCTTGAGCTACAGGTACATAGTTCCTTGAAAGTGGTATCACAGGTAGCCAGGGTGGTAAAGGAGGCACTTCGCATATTGCCTAGACCATTGAGTACGAGAGTTGGGACATTATGTTATAACAGTACAGGATATTGGTGAGACCACATTTGGAGTATTGCATTGAATTCTGGTTGCCCTGCTATAGGAAAGGTGTTATTAAACTGGAAAAGGTGCAAAAAAGATTTAAAAGGATGTTACCAGCACTGAAATTTTGAATAATAAGGGGTGGCTGGATAGGCTGGGACTTTTTTCTCTGGAATGTAGGAGGATGAGGGATGACCTTATAAAGATTTGGAAAGAAACATAGATGAGATGAATACACAAAGTGTTTATCTTAGGGTAGAAGAGTCGAAAACTAAAGGGCATTGGTTTAATGTGAGAGGAAAGATTTAAAAGGGACCTGAGGGGCAACTTTTCACACAGAAGATGGTGCGTATATGGAATGAGCTGCCAGTGGTGGTGGTAGAGGCAGGTACTATCACCGCATTTAAAAGATACTTGGGCAGGTACATGATGAGAAGGGTTTAGAGGGATACGCATCAAATGCAGGCAAGTGGGTCTAGATCAGTTTAGGAAACCAGGTTGGAATGGACGGGTTGGACCAAAGGGCCTGTTTGCATGCTGTATATCTCAATGACTTTATGGGTGGGATTTTTCGTCCAATGCCAAAAATCCCCATGTCAATAGACCTTTGCATGATCCGTGTCCTGCCTACTTTGATTCCTGTGATGGGCAGGGCAGGGAAAATTCTGCCTATGATTCTATAAAGGGACAATCACAACAGCAGGTTTTAAATTTATTTTTCAGCTTTGTTTTTGGGGCACAAAGATTCCTGTGGGCCTCACAAGGAAATCTTTTGCCTTTTTTGTTCCTCCCTCAATCATAAACAGAACTCTAATGAACACTTTTGATCAGGGCAAGAATCTCTGATCATAGTCAAATCCTTGACTGAGGCCCCCTGCCAAAAAATGCACATTCCCACTCACCAGCTAATCTATCCAACTGCAGACTGAAGTTTATTTGAGTGAAATCCTACCATTAAAATCATCAGAACTTAACTTCCCTGGTCTGACTGTATTTTTCCTGTGCTTCCCTGCATCTGTGCTTCCCTGCATCTGTGCTTCCCTGCATCCTGAGGCAATGTATACGAACTTGACTTCTTTACCAATGAAGGAAAGTAGAAATTTATACCTTATATGTGATGATGAGACTCCCTGTGGTATAAATCTAAGAAACGCACGCAAGTAAAATGACCTCTGAAGCTCCTGAATTAACTTAATAAGTTAAAAGTAACTGCAGGTTCCTATGCTGGTGAATAAAACACAAAGCTTGTAGCCCTGTATAATATTCTCACTAACGATATGTGGTTATAAAAAAGTCACTTGTTCAAAATTAATATTAAAAATGGTACCAACTTGTAAGTAAATTCATGTCAAACTTCCCATTATTATATTGTTCTTTCTGATCCCTTGATAAACAGTTAATGATAAGGCTTCACTGAAGCAGAGTAGCCTCAGCACTCCGATTTAAAAATAACAATGTTACAGCCAACACAATATTGCACCATTTAAGATGGCAATGATTGGAGTGGACCACAACATATGTCTCTTGTAGACAGAGATAACAAAATACCACTTGACATTTATACAGATTATTAAAAAAAACTCACACTGAATGGAAAATCGTCACCTGAGGGGATGCTTTAATGAATTAAGTGAAGTTTCTTCACTTTTCAGTTTTCTTAAGTGATCCAATGTATACAAGCAGATTTATTGTATTAAAATTTGTTCCAGTAAATGCAGAAAATGTTCCAAGACTGTACCAGTAGAACATGGTGCAAGCAGTTGAGATGGATCAGTGCCTATCTCCTTGCCCTATCTGGTGAAGGTGCTATGGATTGGACCTGCTTTCAGGCAGGGAACTCAAGAAGAAGAACATACCTCACCTTTTTATTGTTTTTTTTTGGTTACTTAATTGTCATCTTTCACCTTGGAAGATGATACACTTCAATGAATCAGTCTTAGTTGTTTTTTTGTGGCACCATACATTTCATAGAAATAAAAAAGATTCAAGAAAAGTATCAGTTTTTCAGGTAACAAGCAATTCACATTATAAAATGCAAATAAAGTTTGGTAAAATGTTGCCAAAATAAATCAATTTACCCTGATAGAACTATTATTTCAACAATTGTTTGGACTGGAAGTGGAGATTGGCAGTAAGTCCCCCTAAAGATATGCATATTTTTGAATTTCTCTTATGGTTTGTGACTTAGGGAATTATCTTACCAAAAAAAATTCAATGTACCGAACGAGTATAAAAATGGGAGAGTTTGAGACCCATTTTGAGACCACAAGGGAAATTTTATGGCATTTAGTACAAAAAAGTATGCAAGATTTGATCTCTGCCAGTAGAGATGGTGGGATAGAGTTTATTCTCGCTGGAAAGCTGTCTCTTTATACTACAGAGCACTATTGGTTGCACAGAACAGAGAGAAATCTGTCAGTCACACCCCTCCCTGATATTGTATCTCTCAGTTCCCCCACCCTCAGCTTATCGCACTCCAACCCTCCCCACCAGCTGAGGACAACCCCTCCCCCCAAGGTTGATCGACACCCTATCTGTTTGCTGGTTGCAGACGGTGCAGCACTCCAACCTCCTGTCTCCCTTTCGGCCCTATGCCATCATGGTCCTGCCCCTCCGCTTAGGCCCACACCATCATGGTCCCATCCCTTGCCACTGCCTCATGCTTGGTGAGGAGTGCCAGGGTGTCCAGCGGGCAGTGTCAGGGTGCCTGTTGTGTAGTCAGGCTGGCAATGCCAGGGTCCCAGGCTGATAGTGCTAGGCTGGCACTGCCCCCTTTCCCTGATTATCTGGAGGGGGGGGGTACCTCAGTGGCTTTTGGTCCCATCAGCAAGGTCACCATCTCAAGTCCTCATTGATGGTGACCATAAGCATAGCTCGCTGGTGAGGACCTTCACTGGCAAAGCCATTAAGACAAGTGAGCCCTGATGATATAGGTATAGATTTAATATATAAATCAGCCTGATCACGCTGGAAACCTGATTGTTCACCTCTCGTGCAATCTTACCAGCCCCCCTGCCCCCCCCTTAAACTGGTGTGACAAGCCAGTAAGATCGCCTCTAATTTTAGAACACATTAGAAGTTAAGTTTATCTTGGGCAGTAGCAGAGAACAGGTGGCAGAAAACCATCGGGTTCATGGGAAAGAAAATCAGATTGCCAATTCATTATCACCAGTTTTCTATGACCTCCAAGGTGAACTTCACCCCCACTGTGTGTTGTAAATGGCGAACTACAATGAGAGTTTCAGTAGAGTTGTACAATATGTGTGCTTGAGGGCAAATCAAAGGTCAAATTTTACTGAATAGCTGATTTAATAATTGGATGGATATTCTTTTCACTTCTGTAACACATTACCAATGTGAAGTTTCAGTTCTAAATTTATATTGTTTTTCCAACCACTTGCCCCAATGATGTACAGCAATTGTATTTTTGTGGTCTGCAGGCTGCTCTCTTAATCATTTGTACAGTCAATGTTTCAGTATAGATGATTCATAAGTATTCAATATATGTTATTCTCATGAAAGAAAAGCTTTCTTATTTGTTTATAAATACATAAAGAAAGAACTTGCACTCATATCATGCTTTTCAGATTCTCAGGATGTCCCAAAGTGCCTTACAACTAATGAATTATTTTTGACATATAAATTATGTAAGCAGATGTGACAGCATCATGAAAACATTCCACATGCAGTAATATTCATCTGTTTTGATGGCACTGATTTATGGAGAAAAGTTGTTCAGAACAAATCCATGGAATCTTATACCTAACCAGGCAGATGGGGCCAGGTTTAAACACTCATTCAACAGACAGCATCCCCGACAGTATAGCAGTGCTTCGTTTGTACTGGTATGTCATCTTAGATCATAGAATCATAGAAAATCTACAGCACAACAGGCCCTTTGACTCATAAGTTGCGCCAATCTTATCTTTACCTATTAGGCTTATGTATAACCCTCAATCCTATTAAGTCCCATGTACTCATCCAGAAGTCTCTTAAAAGACCTTAACGAATTTGCTTCCACCACCACTAACAGCAGCCGATTCCACTCACTCACCACCCTCTGAGTGAAAAACTTACCCCTGACATTTCCTCTGTACCTACTCTTATGTACCAATCTCCTGAAAATATCCTTGAATCCATTAGCTTTTGGCTCAGAGATGAGCTTTGGCTGATACAAAATATATCATTCTGGTTATGAGAAACCACGTAGGTGATTTGAAACAACTTTTATATTGCACAGTTCATCTGAACAACATTTGCTGCTAGTATGTACCTCAGGGGCATAATTTTGAGTCTGCACTGGCCATCAGCTTAAACTGTGATGTGGGCCCAAATTCTTGCAAGAGACAGGAAACGAGATTTTTGCCAGCAAGACCAGCCCCTTGCAGACGATGACGATGGGGCCTGCTAACTTACCAAAGACAAGGCCACACATTTAGGTGGCTCAGGGAAGACATGACTGCATATGGGGGTATTAATTGAGAACACTATATCTCCAGATGACAGAGATTGAATGTCGGAAATCACTATGTTTGTCCTAAGGGACAGTGGACCACCTGTTCCAGATCATGCAGGCACCACATGGGTTGGGAGGACACTCATAGCCTAGGTCCTGAAGGTCATAGCTGTGCTGAACTTTTATGTGAGTGGGTCATTTCAGGGCTGCACGGGGAACCTCTGTGGCATATCCGCCACATTTAAGTGTATTAGGAAGGTGACTAGTGCGCCATTTACAAGGGCTTACCAAGACTCCAGGGCCATGGTGCTTTATTGCACAATTGGTTTGCCCCAAGAGCAGGGTCTAATTGACTGCATTGTTGTAGATTGGCATTCCCCATGGCAGCATGGGGTGCCTTTCATAAACTGCAAGGAATTCCATTCCCTGAATGTGCAGGTTGTCTGCGACCATGCAATGTGCATTATGCAGGTGTACCTCCTGTTTCCTGGGGAGTGTCCATGATTGTTACACTCTTGAATGCAAACTCCTACCCGCCTCTTATTTTCCTAAACTTCTATTACATTTTGATGAATTTGCAGACATTTCCTGGTGATCAGAACAGGCCTAATGTATTTATTAAGTGACATCAATATATTAAATTCAATGCAAAATATATAAACAAACTCATAGCTGATTACATAAGTAATAAAAGATTAATTTCCTGAAGATTATGTAACACCTTATATATATACTTAAACTGAAAATGCTAGCCATTACTATTGATATTATTCACAGTAAAATAGTTAATACACTTGTGCAATGTTCCTGTAGTCATTATTTTAATGAAACTATTACTTAATCATTTTAAATAGTAAGCTAAGTGTGTATTTAGGCCATTGTTTATTTTTATTTGTTTTTTTCTTCATGGTACCTTTGGTATTAAAATTAAATCTACTTAAAAAGCCTACCTCGTTAATGCACAATCTTTAGGAGTGGATTTCTGTTGCAGTTATCCATATGTAAATGAATATAATAATACTCTAATTTGTATCCTTTTTGACTGTGTTTTGTTGAGTGATTTCAATGGGGTTAGTAGAAGTTAGAACAATTACATAATTCCAGGACCTTGGAACTCGGGCTACTTAGCTTTGGCATCCTTTAAAGTTTACTTGTTAGTATCACAATCGGCTTGCATTAACACTGCAATGAACTTACTATGAAAATTCCTTTGTTGCCACATTCCTGCACCTGTTTGGGTGTGCTGAGGGAGTATTTGACATGGCTAATGCACCTAACCAGCATCTTTAAGATAAAACCAGAGCACTCAGAAAAACCCAATACAGACACGAGGAGAACATGCAGAGTCCTCACAGACAGTGACTCAAGCCAGGAATTGAACCGTGACACTGTGAGACAGCAGTGCTAACCCCTGTCCTACTGTGCAGCCCTTTTTAAATCATATCCTGGGCATTTATCAGCCTAATACAATCACAAGAGATACAGATGTGATTCCCTTTGTCCCCATTGGAATTCAAAGGAATTACCTATGAATATACTTACGAATTAAGAGCAGTTGTTGGCCAGATGACCTTTCAAGTCTAATCTGTCATTCAGCAATCTTCCTAAAGCCATAAACAGAGAGAGGCAGGAGGCTATGGGCAGAATTCTCCTAAGTCCTTGATAATGTGTTTCATAATGGCTCTGGTGAGAAAAGATAGTGAGAGAGAAAGAAACAGGTTTCATGCTGAAATGAAATTGCAGCAAGATCTTCCATTAATACCCATCATGGAGGGTCAAAAAACCTGCCAGAGGATGGTGTGAATCCCATTTGCATGCCATTAATAGGATGTAGGTTCCCAGCAATGCTGGCATGAAACATGTTCATACAATACCGCATTCAGATATCAGAACTCACCTAAACAATGTTTGGAGTTATCTCTGGAGATGAGAATGGAGGCTGCCCACACCCTTGCATCCTGGCATGCCACAGTAGGGGAACAGGGACACTTCTGCAGATGGACCTTCCAGACCAGGTGTCCTCGAAGGGTCTATCTACCTGTTATAAAATATTTCTGAAAATCCATCTTTGTTTTCAGGAGGTCATCTTCCAGTTTCAGTGCACCTCAGAAGTACCGAGAAGGTCAATCTTTTTCAGAGATTCGCATTTCTTCTTCGTTATGATATAGGATGCCTTTTCAATTTGACACCTGGACATCATGGCAGACTGCACATCATCCACACTTGCTCCACCACTGAATACAGTGTAAAACACCCAGGTGCTTGCCTGCAAAGCAGTGAAGTTGGCTGGAAACCAACTTATTGTATGCCACTCCACAGCCATAACACTTGAGGGCAAGTCCACTCTTGGGAGCAGCCAGACAATCTGATCGGCTGATAGTTCGATCACTCCTGGCAGCACCAGAACTGAGTATTGGGCATTACCAGGCCTTCAGGAAGGAGCCCGAAGAGGAACATGGACGCTCTGAAAAAGTATCGAGTTCCAGAGTTTTAGGAAAGAGAGGGATTCCAGAGCATTGCGAGGCTGTGTTATGTTGGGTGGGAAGCAACAATGTCTTAAGGATGCCCCCAATGTACATAGGCAACTCTCCAAATGAGGTACCCCCTTATCTTCCAACTTTTGTTCATGTAGAACTTTATCAACAGCCTGCCCACTGCCCAAACTAAATGTGTTATGGATTTGAGAAGGCTAAGACACTTTGCTTTTCTTCTATCACAAGTAATTAACACTCACTGATTAGAATCATAACAAATGTGGATGATATAATAAAGAGACCATTCTCGAGCTATGGATAGGGAAGAAACCACAATATTATTAAAATCATTCACATCGTTGGTTTAAAACTTACTTCCTCTGGGTGGACATGCCATTACCCAGAAGACTGCGAAATAGTGCATGATGACTTTGGGCATGCATCCTGATTCAGCAGACAAAGGCACAGAGTTGTATGTACCCACTGGCAATTAAAGGGCTGATTAAGAGAATTAAGCCTCATGAGCTAACTGCTGATGGGTAGTCTATATTCAGCAAGGAGTATGTTCACTGAGGAGGAGGGGCAGAGAATGTAAATATTGAGGAGGCCAGATGATTGCAGGTGTATTCCTCAGGCAAAAATCCACAAACAGGATGATCAGGGCCATCAGAGAGGGCAAGGAAACCACCTCGGAAAAGATGCCACTACCCTGCTGCTCAAATGTACAGAGCCTGGTTCTCCACATCTGCCACACGATTAGGTCTGAAATAGCTTCAATTATGTTGCTCTAAAGGTGACAGTGTTACTCAATTTCTATGCCCCTGATCCTTCCAGGTGTTGTAGGTGATCGTGGTGGAGTCTCACAGTCTGCTGCATGAGATGCAGGTCACTGGTGCACTGTTCTGGCTTGTGAGTAGATGTATCAATTTCAGGACTGACCAGACCAGCCAGTTTGAGAGGCCAAGAGGTTTCTCTACCATTGCAGGGTCCCCCCCATCCATGGAGCCATTCTTTGTACTCATTTGGCCATCAAGGCACCAGCTGGTCAGCTGGGAAATTTTGTCAACAGAAAGAGCTTTCACTCAATAAACTGTCAGATTGTGTGTGACTATAGGATTCTCATTCTGCAGACAGTAATGCTCATGATCCATACATTCTTTGTCATTTGTGAGTGTTCAGGCTTTTTACAACTCCTGCTCATCTAGATAGGTGGTTGATTGGAGACAAGGATTACCAACTGAAAAGATGGTTGATGGCACCTTGCAGGTAATCAAGGACAGATGCAGAAGAATGGTACAAACGTTGCCATGTATCAATTAGGGCAGTGGTGGAAAGGACCGTTAGCTGCTAAAGATATGTTTCAGATGTCTTGATTGACCTGGAGGGTGTCATGCAATCCCAACTTGAGCATGTGCTGCTCATTGTGGTAATTTGCTGTACTATGTACAATCTGGCTGTTTCCAGCAGGGAGCATCTTGAGAAGGATAATGATGAAACAGCTTTAGCCACACATGAGCACACAAACAAGGGCTCCAACGCTAATGAGGGCAGCCAGAAGGTGAGGCCGATGATGAAATGCTAATCCTCCAGGGAGGGCAGGGCCAGGGACTGATTCAGCAATCCTTTTGATAGGCTGGCTTGCCACATCACCTATGGGGAATAATATCCTCTCAGACACATTGCACTCTTCCATTCTATAAGGCTACCACTACCAAATAAAATTTGAAACCCTATACATCTCTGATCAGGAGATCGCAAGTCTGACACCAGTGCAGCACACAGAAACACATCTGGAGTGAACTACTGAATACATTAAAGATAACAAATTAAGGATATTGCAAACAGAAGTTTGATGCAAGTGAATAATTAACACAAAATCTGGATCATCCAGTGAGAATCACTGCTTGTGTCAAGTATGTCTTCAATTTTTGTTTTTGGGCGTCATCTGGTCAACGTGGTCTGAGCAAGCCTTGCCTCGGAAGGTTGACTGGACAGCGTTACCAGGTAATCCTCAGTCACTGCATTTTCCTGGCAAAGAGATCCCTCACCCGGGGCTCCATGAGAGAATTCCACAAAGATAGCAAACACCTTGACCACCATTCTGAGGTGTCCTCACCTCCCTGTTTGCCAATGAACAATGGGCAACAATTGGTAGAACTAATTGGCAGCTTCTTTTCCCACACTGGCAAAGACCTTCTGAGATCAGTGCCTTTGTGAGGCCATGCCAGTCTGTGCTCAATCAAACATATGCATTATTGCTATCCTGGACTTTTCTCTTTTCAGGAGTCATACTCTCTCCATGGAAAAGGCTATGTGCCTAGAGCTCTGAGTCACCACAGTGCTCATGCTCTGCATGGATTCTCCCATGACAGAGACTATGGCACACAGACCTTCATGTATCTCTGCCACATCACACTGCGCATCCCACTGCACATCCAGTATTTGCCATCTTATGAATGATTCCAAAGGCTCATCATATCCCTTAGACCTATCATAGCCATTGTTCCCAGCAGTCATCTGATTACAGTCACTCTGTATGTTCTGCCATTGCCCAGTTGAGTATAAAGTGCCCTCACCTCTGTGTACTACCATCTATCCTGATACATTAATGACCACTGATATGCATGTATCTGCGCTAGTGCAGGGTGGTGAGAGATAGTATGCCACAAGTGGTGTCTTAGATGTCAAAGCAGGGGGAAGGGTAATCTGCCTGTTGGATCATCTGAGTGATGGAAACAAGGGTGAACTTCATTAATCAGATTACAGAGCTTGACATCTCATTACATGTTTGCACAGGCAATGAGTCTAAGCTGAAAGTGGAGTTCATAATACCTGGCTCAAAAATAAAATTGCTGTGATGTAGCAGAGCCTCCATCTGGAGTGGAGCCTCCCTTAACCTAAATGGTACACATTGCTCAATGGGCATTTATCTTCCATATGGATGTTAGCCTTTCTTCAACTTGATGGTTATTCCACCCTCCCCCTTCCTCTAGATCCAGATTCAGGGCTGCAGATCATGATTGGTGAGGATCACCAGGTCCAGAGCTCTCCACCAGTGGCAGATCACTCAGGTTGTTTTGGCTGCATTTCTCCTGCAATTAAGTATAGAGCTCCAATAAGTGCTGTGACCTTAAACCATGCTGCCCCGCTCCAACTTTGCGAGTGTAACCACTTCTTCGACACCTGAATATTTGATGGATGAGAAGCTGATGAATGACCTCTCCTGTCTTAGGATGCTCAGGCACATGGGCAATCTGAGAGTACATGAAATCTACACACTTTATCACAACCATTTCCTCAGTGCCCTGTTCACCAAAATGCCCACTCAGTATTCATCTGTGCCACGCACAAAAAATCATTAAAACTTCTGGCATTCTTCTGTGGCACATGGAAGCCACTTCTGAAATTCACAAAGGGCTGCCATTTGACATGGCACCACTATGTGGCCACCTCTGCTGGTCCTGCTCCAATAATGTGAACAGGAATCTCAATGTTTAGTCACTTCTGGGCAGAACGGAGATTTGAGGTTGCTTCTGGTTCCACCCAGCGATCGCACATGTCTTGTGTTAAATTTTATCCTTGGTAAAAATTAGAAGACAAGTTGTTGGGGAGAAGCTGGTAAATTGTAAGCTCTTCAACATATGAAGAGTGGCAGCAGTTTTTGAACAATTTATAACTAGATTATGCTCATTAATATAATTTCATTTTCAAACTGATATTCAGCAACACAAATTTATTGGAATCAAATCTTGCAGCTGTCATTAAGATTGTGCTTATTTTGTAAATGATGAAGGGATAAAATGAATGGATAAATGAAGCTGCAGTGTCAGCATTAACGTAACACTGGGTGGCACATTGGTTTCTGATAACTTACATTTTGTATCAGAAAAATAGGTTTGAAAGTTGCAAATTTTTGTTCTAAAGAATACTACCATATTTGTCTTTTTGTTTCAAACTGGATTAAGTGTTCTTTCACAATAACTTTTTCTTAGCAATGTCAGAATAATTCAGAATTTTGAAATATTCAACTGGTGAAAATGTCACATTGATGGTAGCAAAATACAAGCAGCTGAATAATATGCACCTGTAACAATGAACCTTTAAAATATTTGAAGCAGTTGGTTAGTTAACTGGTACAAATATTGAAAAGTTTATGAGTGGACAGTTCAATTTTTGTGGTCAATGACTCAGTAAAATTTGAATTAATCTCAGCTTACCCAGCAGTTTTTGCTGCTGCAAAAAGTCATGAACCATAGGTGGGAAAGTGTTGGGTTTGGCAAACACACACTGATTTATGAGCTGCCCTGACTGGAAATACTCCTAGTGGTTAATTCCATTGCAGTGATAGGCACATCATAACCCTCTGAAATTTTTATGGAGTCGGGCTCCAGGGTTCACAGTCATCAAAGAAATTTTGAACCACAATCTGAATTCTGGAACCTTTTGAAAGGTAAGTTTGAAAGGACTGATTTACTCATGCCTCCCATGACTCTTCAATACTGTCTATGTTCTCCAGGGCCTCCATGTCCCAAATGCCACCACCAGGCCCATTCATGTGGCATACATTATGTTGAGAACCAATGAGCCATAGAACCACAATGGCAAATAATCTGATTTGAAAAAAACTGCTGTTCTTGTAATACTATAAAAACTGTGTGTAATAGAGCTAGATTAACTATGGCTTAAGTTGCTCACCTTGTTGGCAAAAATCTGACCTGCTATCTTCTGATGGAAATGCCAAACAACCTGCTTTGTCAACCAGCTTAAGCAGATGTAATAAATTCCATGGTGCAGTTGCTAGTGTATTGGTCAACATTTCTCCCACATTTCGTGTGCATCTAATCACACCAAAATAGATCAATTTATCATTGATTTAATTTGCTGTTTCCCTACATTAGAAATGATGATTGTAAACCCCTTTTTAGGAAGTCCTGAGTGTGGGCAATGAAAGTTATTTATTTTATATATCACCACCCAGAACAGAACTTTAATTAATTTTAAATCTAAAGGAAAATGTAATTAGATGTTTCAACTCAAATCATTTGAGACGAAGGCCTATTTTGAGGTTTAAGAAGAATGAAACTACCCACCATCAATGACGAAAGATCACTTGAAACCTCAAATTTAAATTATCATATTTTAAAATTATTTTTGTAACAAAAAACTTAACTTAGTTGAATGACATAAGTTTTTAGAAATAATCTTTAAAATTTGAAAGAACCTAATCATATTCATATTTTCGCACCAATTGATTACAATGTAATGTGGTATCTTTATGCAATATTAAACCAAAGCATTTAAATTTTGGTGTAATGGTCTAAAATAGTAAATCACATTTTATCTATGTCAATATCTCCAAAAATGTATGTTGAAATTTCAGTTAGGAGCTAGTCAAACAAAATTAGAATTTAAGGATTTTTTTTTAACAATTTTAAATAAATATATAAATTCCTTTGTAGATGCAAATAGCCTCAATACAATTTACATTTCTGCCACTAAAGGTACGTAATAACTAGTACATTCAACTGTTTCGTTGTCTGATTCATTCTCATCATAACCAAAGCAGGACAATGAGATTATGTTTGAATTGTTCCAGAACAAAATTTTCAGAGATACATTGGACTGAGTGACATTTTCCTATTCTATAAGTTATCATTATATAGTTTACCTGAGGCTGCCCTGATATTATTCATTTTGATGACCTACATTTTCCCAGTTGCTGTATTTTCTAGTAATTTGTCTAATAACACTTCACCTCCATTTTTTTCAGAAAATCAATTAGAAAAAGGCGAGGAATGGAATTTTCCCATGTCATAACAGTGTGAAAATGGTAATGTTTCACTCCAACCTTTTGGGCGAGTTCAGCACTGAAACCTCCTGGCAGTCTTTTTTCCTAACAGCTGGGAGCTTTTCACTGGCAGGGGTGGAGAGTGATGGGGGGAACTTAAGTATGCCGGTGAAAACGGCTTCAGAGCAGTCGGGAGTCATTGTGCAGGACATCTCAATCTGACAGTTGGGAGACCTCCTCCCACATCCCATTGGACATTGGACCCTCACCATCCCTCCCCACATCAATGTGGATTGCTGGCATTGGGGCATCAGAATCCTTCTAATGAGTCCCCTGGCACATCTCTGATATGCCCCCTTCCATATCATGTCTCCCTGCACAACCATCGCAGCTGCCAAGGGCAGTGCAAAAGCAGTGAGGCCCTGGTGGGGTGGGGCCTGAGTGGGTGTGGGGGGGTAGCAAAATGGTAGGTGGGTGGGGGGGCTTATGCAGGGTGGTACTCTGCAAGGCTGGTGATCAACAAAGGGGAGCTCTGCAAGGGAGGTGGTTGTGCCTCCAATGATAGGAGGTGAGAGGGGGATAGTGGGTGTCTGGTGTCCAATAGGGGATGTGTGAGGAGGTCCACCAGCTGTCAGATTGGGAAGCCTTGCGCAAAGGCTTCCTAAGTGCTCTGAAGCCATCTTCACCAGCATACTTATGTTCTCCTCCACCACCCTCTACTCCTAGCAAAACTCCCAACTGTCAGGAAATAAGACTGCCAGAAGCTTGCAGTGCTGAGCTCGCGCAAAAGATTAGGGTGGAACACTTCTGTTTTCACGGCTATTCCAACTGGTCTCTGCTATCCTAGAGCAGCAGTGATTCTCGCTGGCATGACATGCCTTTTCACTCTACGAATAGCGTAGTTGTTTTTTCTGTGACCCAAGTGAAAATAACATGGGAGAAAGGGTTAAAGTGAATTGATACTGTATGACTTACCACTGTCACTGTCATCAGGTCTGCTGACTGTTCACTTCTCTACTTGACTCTAGCTGTCACCAAAGAGGGGGAAAAATACCAAATTTCTCAATGCTAGGGCGGAATTCTCAGAAAAAAATTCTTATTGTCGAAATTACATTAAAACTGGAGTAATTCATGCTGGTTTTTCAGTGGGAGTTCAAAGAAGAATCTCCCACACTCTGTGCATTGCAGAGGTCTCCAGTATGAATATTATTAAATAGTTGGAGAAGGGGCATATTCCCACTATAGAGGCTGAAAGCAACTCACTGAATGAACCACTGCACATACACCAATCTATCAGTGCCGAAATTGGCACATGCGCAGTGGCCCTGCACTAATGGTCTCTTGATTGCTGGTGAGCTTGATTACCAGCCCATGATCATCCCATCTCTGGTCCTTGACACCACCCCCCCAACAGCCTGATCACTGCCCCAGCCCCCCAACTAATTCCAGGCCCAGCCTTGGACCCTCCCTTCCCAGTCTGCTGCAATCTCCAGACTCCCCTGCGACAGTTACCACCCCCCTCCCACACAGTCCTGACCACCCCTGCAATACTGAACCTCCCAAAGGTCCTAACCTCACCCTACCCAATCCTGATCTGGTCTCGCTCACTTCCCCACCGATCCCTATGAAAAGTGGCAGTGGGACCTCCCACCCACATTGATCACCCTCAGGCCCTGCCCTACTCCATAGGTAATGTGCCTGATGGGCAGTGCCAGGGTATCCCTTGGACATTGGCAATTGTCCCTTGGACAGTGCCAAGGACCCAAAGCCAGCACTGCCTAGAGGAACACCCCCATGCCCAACCCTCTCTGGGTCGAGTGGGGTTGGGCCGCTAACTGTCCAAAAAATGAGGAGTACTGTAAACCCCACTGAAATGAAACACTCCTAGCAGGGTAGAAGAGGGGAACAAGCCTGGACACTTTAGATCCAGACCTCCTAATAGGATTTAAAATGTATGGTAATGAATATTACCATAATTTACGTGCTTCTCTGCTGATTTCCAGCACAGAGTTGATACATTGGACACTGCTGGAATCTCCCAGCCCACTGTGCTAAAAAATAAGCACAGCAGGATGGGAGAATGCAACGCCACTCCACCTCCCGACTCCAATGTTCATTATTTTCTGTGGGAATTGTCATGTCAACACCAAAATACCTGACTGGTACTTGCTGCCAAAATTGCAACCACTTTCACTCAATTGCTGCTTTTCTAAAATTAGTAAAAAAAGAATAAGTGGTCCAATATCTCAAATTGATTAATACAGTCAAATCTGAACAAAATTTAAGTGACTGGAGAGTGCCAACTCATTACACACCATACACCTCTGCGGTTTCAGATTTGGGGATAGTGGAGACTAATCTGCTAACTATACGTATGATCAGTTAGAATATTTCTCAACTGGGGATTTACGAGCAAAAAGAGAAATAAAATATGGTGGTGGCAGATCAATTCACCAACCTATTCTGATGCCTTCAAATATTAATCCCCAAAAATAAAAGTCGAAATCATGGGGAAGCACTCAATAGGCTGCAATTTAATTCAAGCGATTGGTGTTTCAGCCTTCCCTGGAGGATGTTGCCATATGAAGTCCCACTCGGACACTGAAATGGTCAGTGATGGGTTTTCTCAGACCAGCGGTCTTATCAGTGAGAATCATCTTCTTGTGAGCTGCCAGTCAATTAGTGGCTGGCAGTTCTCCACCAGAAATGATGGTAGCTGCCTGCAATGCATCTACCAGAATCCAAGAATCAACAAGGAATGCAGGCTACATGTGAGTGACAACAAGATAGGGATCATGGAATAGGATTGCCGACTGGGAGGAATAATAGTGGTTGAATGAGGGGTTCAGCTCTCAGTAGATCTTTCCCCTTTCCAATGTCAAATTCCTTGATCAATCAGGCGCTGAATGCCTTTGAATGAGGGATCTTGCCTCAAAAATCTGCAAACATACCTGACAAGGTTTTGCTTCTCAACCAGATGAAAAAAAACAATAAGAAGGGGAAATAGTAATACTAGTCTGAATTAGTGTTGTATACTTTAAAATGGAATACCAATAGGGAAATAAGAACTGTTTTTTTCTTCTAGGTAGATGCTTCACATAGCAGCTGCCCTGTTGATGGTTGAAAACTGCCCTGAACTTATTCAGGACAAGGGGGAAGGCAGTAGGGTCTCCACCCTGCACACTATAGTCTGATTAAAGAACAGCTCCCAACACCTGCTTTTGAATTCAGCTTGGTGGAGGGCATAAAATTCTGCCCAGAGTTTTCAGTTGGTGATCATTTATCACAAATAATCGAGATCCACTCCACACCTAGAATTTGCCTGCTGTTTGCACCTTTACATGATTTAAAACATGAGGAAGTGAGATTAAAGACAATAAGAGGAAAAGTCAGGCAAAAACTGAATGACATTCAAACTGAACAGCACTTCCAACTGTGGCACAGAAGCTTCAAGAGGCACAAATTACACTAAGAAAAGCATTCCAAAATGGACATTTTTTGTAAGTTATTTATTTGATTTATATTTATGGTAGGTTCAGTAATTTAAACACTAGCTTTTCACCTTGGGATTCGAATACAGAGCAGATTTAAAGATTTCCTAAGTTCTTTCTGTCATAACCTTTGAATGGTTTAGAAAATGAGTTGGAAGTAGTCTAGATTCATTTTCAAACCGCAGGGATCTGCAAGACTCATCTTATACTCTAACTTGACAATCTTGAGCCACAAGATATTCGGTGTGAGAAATAGAATTCCTTTATGCTGCAATTGGTGATGTGATTTTTCTGAATTTTGGAATGAAGTACATTGCTAAAAGGGAACAAAGACTTTTAATATGCAATGCCTCACTGACATTGACACTACAGGATTTGATTTGATTTGATTTATTATTGTCACACATATTAATACAGTGAAAAAGTATTGTTTCTTACATATTATACAGACAAAACATACTGTTCATAGAAACGGAAATGACAGAGTGCAAAACGTAGCATTACAGTCATAGCTAGGGTGTAGAGAAAGATCAACTTAATGCAAGGTAAGTCCATTGAAAAGTCTGACAGCAGCAAGGAAGAAGCTGTTCTTGAGTCAGTCGGTACATGACCTCAAATTTTTGTTTCTTTTTCCTGATGGAAGAAGATGGAAGAAAATGTCTGGAGTGCATGGGGTCCTTAATTGTGCTGGGCTGGCTGCTTTGCCATAGCAGTGGGAAGTGTAGACAGAGTCAGTGAATGGGAAGCTGGTTTGCGTGATGGATTCATTTTCTGATTATGTACTCTCAACACAGACTTGCCCGCTGCAAAACCGTGAGTATTCTTCTGACTTTCTAACCATTATTAACAGAAAAATCATGGGACATACACATAGGAAGCACTTTGGGATGCCTTGCACTTGTGAAAGGAGTGATAAAAATCTTTCTTCTATAACTTCTTGACATCAATTCTTATTATGCAAGACTCCATGCTAGAAGTGATTGGTTAGAAATGCTCTCTAAAGTTGCTGAAGTTTTCCATTCCCACATTAATGTCTATCACCTTAACCATAACAGATACAAATCAATTCACCACATTTCTTCCACTTCAGAGTCACCTTTTGCAGATTTAAAGGGCAGACAGGCGAACTATTAATGTAGCTTTATTGATAAAGCTAAAAATTGGTTTATCTCAATAAATGAATAATTGTATTCAGGTCAAGTCCATTGTCATTGAGTAACCAATTCTAAGTAATTGACTTTTAAAAAAAAAACACATAGAACGATTTACTAATTTCATTTGTGTACAATAGTCAATTTCTGAGTGAATTAAGTACTCCCCATGTCCTGAAATAACTCCTCCAGAAGAATTCTTGTTTGCTTTCTTCCCTTCAATGATTTTTTAAATTTTTTCACAGGATTTTACCTGAATCACTATTTATTTGAATTTGATTGTCTTTCATGTGAAACTACATCAAATATCTTCTGGGACTCCGAGTACAGCATGTCTTTGGGATTACCATAGTTCACGTGGCTTTTAAAACTTTGCTCCTATGGACATCAGCATTTTTACAGGATCAACGTTTATTATACATTATTACATTATTTTTAACTCTCCTGAGAAGATAGTATTTGTCTTATTAAACTATTACATCACGTGTGATGGTTTTATTATTTGGTAGTAATTTGACACAACTGAGTGACATAAAAGCCCATTTCTGATACAGTTAAGTCATTGTTTAGCATAAACCAGACCAGATAAATGTGACTGAATTTCTTTCTTGCTCTTTAAAAATTAATTTGTGGCATGTGGGAATCACTGGCCACCCCTAATTTCCCTTGAGCTACCTTTTTGAACCACTGCAGTTTGTGTGGTTTAAACACATGGTACTGTTAGAAAGGGAGTTCAAGAATTTTGACTCTGCAACAATGAAGAAACAATACTATATCCTTAAGTCAGGATGGTATGGGGCTTGGAGGGGAACCCCAAGTGGTGATGTTCTCATGCATCTGCTGCTCTTGTTCTTCTAGATGGTAATGAATGCGGGTTTAGAAGATCTAAAGATCCTTGGTGCAGTGCATCTTATCGGTAGTACTCACTGCTGGCACTGTGCATTGGTGGTGGAGGAAGGGAATGTTTGTGGATGAGGTATCAATCAAGCAGACTGCTTTGTCCTGGATGGTATCAAGTTTCTTGAGTTGTTACAACTGTACTCATTCAGGCAAGTGGGGAGTATTTCATCACACTCTTTGTAGACAGTGAACTGTCTTTGGGGAGCCAGGACCTAAGTTACTCTCTGTTGAATTTCCAGACCCTGACCTGCTGTTACAGCCATAGAACTTATATGGCTAGCCCAATTTAGTTCCTGATCAATAATAACCCCCAGGATGTTGATAGTAGGACATTCAGTGTTGGTAATGACATTGAAAGTCAAGGGGTGATAGTTAGATTCTCTCTTTTTGGAGATGATCATTGCCTGGCACTTACATGTTGAAAATGTTACTTGCCAATAGTCAGCCCAAGACTGGATATTATCCGTGTCTTGCTGCATTTGTAATTGGACTTCTACCTTAAACAAAATAAGGAGATTGGTCAATTGCACCCTTCTGAATCCACAGACAGAGCTTTCCTAACCCATTGGAGCAAGGTTTTGCAAGAGCCAAGGTGGGAAAATTCTGTAAAGTGGCACTGGATCAGGATCTTGATGTGGTCTGCCTCTTCTGACTTTCCCTGGAGTGATACTGAAAGGCTATTCCCTTGAACTTGTAAGTAATTAAGAATTTGTTAAAGCTGTGGGGGTAACCATGAACTACTTTGTTTCTGAATGCTGGATTTTCCAGCCAGGGGATCTGTTTCCTGATCTGTTGGCAAATTGTCAGAGTCACTCAGGTGAATGTGGAAAGACTTTGTTAATGAAACTGGTGAACTGTAAAGGCTTTGATCAGTTTCACTGAAAAGCTGGCCAAGGACAAATTGCTGTTCAAAGCACTTCTCTCAGAGAGTGGTTTCAATACTTGACATGTAATTGCCAACTTACTGGAAGATTTTTCACTTGCCCAGCATTTCATTCCCTCTCAGTTACATTTTCTTGCTGCCAGCCGTCACCATGATATGGGAGCACCTGATATAGCTCCACATTCATCTTTTCTTGTGGTCAAGAGTAGAAGCCACGCTATAGCTAACTGTTCCAGCACTAGTAGGATCATCAGTTTCCTTCTTAGCCAATATTTAGTCAATTGCAGGCCACTGACCGATTGTGCAACAAATCCAGCCCAAAAGTGTTTGTTACAGGAGGGAGCAACTCCACCCTCTATCAGGTCTCTGTATTTTATCAAGTTGTGTGTCGTCTTCTTCAAGAAGAGGTATGTGTTGTTTTATTAGCTTGTGTGGAGATGAGAGAAGAGGTGGAAGGTGACTGTGAATACAACAAGATAAGGGCGATATGAATGTTGGTTGCTCAAGTAGGCATTTGAGATGCCTGAAGATAGAAGCATGATGTATTGACCTGAGGAATGTCTCAGGTCAACACATTATGCTTCTGTAGCTACTGTAGCTTTTGGGGAGAGAGAAAGAGACAGAGAGAGACAGAAACACCACAGTCGGGATTCTCCGGCTGTGCTCGCCTGAAAAATCAGAGATTCCTGCTTGATGTCAACAAATCTATATAGGTGTTCCGCTTCCTGTCCACTAGAATTCCAGTGGTAGGTGGAATGGGGGATTTCTGACCAAATTCTTTCAGAATCATGCTTTTCCCTGTAAGTTTAGTTCCTCTCAGTAGCATATGACTAAAAACCAAAGGCTAAAAACCAAAAATAAGCAAAAGTTGCATTAACTCGGATTAAAACACACTACATTATCTAAAACTAATTATTAACCTGCATTCTCAGCATGTGAGTTACCAGGTGCAGACAAATTAGCATGATAAAAATGTATTTTGTAAAGGCACAGTATCATCATAACTTGCATTAATAAACTCGTCAGGTTACCACTTTTAAAAACATTAAGGATTATTTTTTAATGTAAAGGTTCTTCTGATTATATATTGAAATGGTGCCCAAATGTATTGGATCGTGGAAGATTTTACTCATGTAATACTCAACTGTGGTTGAGCAGAAATTTGGGCAAAAAGTTCAATTTGTAAAACTGGCACAATTTTGAGTGCAATTTGCGCTAATCTTTCTCCAGAAATTCTTTGTCAACGTTTGAATTTAGAGTATTCAAAGTATTTTACATTCCATTATAAGCTTACTATTTTAAAATATGAAACATAATGTATATATGCTAGCTTATTCAGTTTGTGGAATTCTTGCCTTTGAGTCAGAAGGCTCATGTTCCACTCTTGAAAGCTTGTAATCTCAGTTGACATTTAAATGCTGTTGCAAGTGCCGCCTTTCAGATATATGGACATTTGAAAAAAAAACAGGGGTATGTCCCTGGTGTCCTAGTTAACAAATATGCCTCAACTAACATGATCAAACCAGATTATCTGGTCTCTCTTCTCCTTGCTTTTCTGAGACTTTGCTATGCATAAATTGGTAGTTGATTTTCTCCACACTGTGGCAATGCTGCCTTTGAAAGGTTTAGCTATTATGCACTTTGAACATATAAAATTATGAAGTTCAAGTTCTTGCTTTTGTTGCGGGTTGGAAAAAGGACTGAAAGATTTTGAGACTTCCTAAAGCAATGCAGCCCTCTCTCCAAGCAGCTATGTTACTAATATTAAATGCTTTTAGGTTCCCATCATGTTTTTATCAGAGTCTATGAAGGCTAGACTGTGTCAGAAAATTAGCAGGAATGTTTATGTCTCTATATTCTATAAAAACATTTGGGGCAGGCCAAATTCCAGGTCATAATTTCCCAGAGTTTGCCCAATGTAGTTCCTGGTTATTGAGCCATTCTGAAAACCACTTATGGTGACAAATGCCACAACAATATCTGAATGTTTGTCTACATATCATCTAGAGCATATCATCTAGAAAGCAAATCTCACAAACATACATAGACTGATGTGATTATTGCTGCTAGCTCCAAGGTAAGGTAATTCCCTTTACTGTAGTGGAGTGCAACATGACTTATATATTAGTAAAGAGAATGCCTTTCAGACAGAATATCATGCAATTTCCTTCAATAATTCAGAAAGCCATTAGCTTATTTCTGCAAGCCCTCAAAGAACTTCTTAAACAAAAATATATCTCCCCTCATTATACTTCATAAATGACAATGCATAGCCCTATAGGGCCCATCACTCTTTTACAATTTCTTCCCAAATGGAAGGGACTATCATCAAATTATCCTGACTCCCATTTCCCCCAAAAGATTATTCCTAATGTCATATATTTGTAAGTAGCATGCAACAGGTTTACAAATATTTCGTAAAATATATATGCCTATTCTTAAAGGAAGTGGATACACATTTTTTAAAATGTTACTTCTATTGTAAAAGCATTTTCATTGTATTCCTCTGTCCTTTCTTCTTTTTGTACATTGGACCACAGCGTTACAATCTTCAGCTCACCAATATAATACAAACAAAAGTACAACTTCATGACACAAGCTGTCATCCGTATAGGAGGATGTGGCATTGCTAATGGAGGAAGCACCTGCTGGCCCACCTTATAGAATTCAAAGCCAGTATTACAAGAAGACAAAAGCGTGCAAATTTCTTTGCCCTACTTGCAGGAAAAGAGTTCTGTTGCAGTAACAGGATGTGGAAGTGAGTATCGGAGACTTATGATCTTCAGTTTACTAAAGTGTGGAGAAATTGGAGTCTATTTGCACAATACCTTGCTGAAAATGCATGGGGCTGTGGGACAAGAAGATTTAGAAAGCTCCACTAATGACTCAAGTGAAGTTCTGCATCATTCCTTAACCCAATCCTTGCGTTACATTGATCAGCTTATTGGTTGTCTATTCTCACTATTGGTTTAACTAATCTAAATGTCCATGCTTCTTGATTTTGCTGATACAAATTGAACACATTCAGCTCCAACTGAAGGTTTTGTTAATGGAGGAAAAATGATTTGCAATTTGCTGCACAATGAATTAACAAGCATTGTGATCTCACCCCAACTGTTGCCAGCCAGGCAAGCTACAAGGCAAAATCCACTTTGATTTTGAAAACCTTTTGACAGGATGACAGTTATGTGGTCAGTGTTACCTGATCAAATATTAGATGCAGATCTTCCGACATGTCAACCGAAACCAGTGTTCCTCCAGTGAGACAACAGTCTTATTATGCCTGAGACTATATCATCTCTTTTTTCAACTCCATTTTTCATTCTCTATGTTAAGTTGAACATTTCTGTTCCTGAACTTATAATCTCACATGGTGACAAACATGACAATCACCTATACATTGAGAAGGATGCATTTTTTCATTTTACTTTGTGAAACACATGCATTATCTGGACAAGGTTACTGAGAGATCCATGAGTTGGAAGGTCTAACTGGTCTTCACCCAGCTTAACTCAAGGTTGCTGAACCCATTGCAATGCTAAGGGAGCATTGACTTGAAATCAATCCTGCAAACATCTGTTCTATAGGGCTCAATGCTATATTACTCTTTATTCATAATGATATCAAGAAAAGCATGAGAGAACTGTTTTTGTCAAATGAACAGATTGTATTTCTTATGATCAAATGTGCATACTTTCATGCATTTTTAAATCATTTGATAACAAACATATTTTAAAAATCAGATTTTACTACATGCCAGTATATTTGTGGTTACAGTAACTGAGAAATGTCAGGGCATTTTATCTGAAATCTTATTGGCTGCATTGCATATTGGTTTTTGGAGCTGGCAAGCACCTACAGGTTGACAACAGGATGTAGTTTTCATGCTGCACTTATGACCGCAATGAGGATTATACTTTTATTGAGTTTCTGTTGGTTTTTTTAGACTTTGCGTCTTTATAAAAAAAACACTTTAGATTTAAATAAATTCCACATCCCTGAATTATCTGAATTATCTCCTGTTTTAGGAGAAACTTGTCCATATAAGGTTGATAGTATTTCTCCCGAATACCAGATGTTGCTGTACTGTGCTAGAATTCTATACATGATACATACATTTCTGTCTTGTATGGGTGTGTTGTGGAACATACATCACATTCTGAGATTATTGTCTTTGTCTTCTCATCATGAATGATGCACATATTGAGAAGGATCCTCAAACTTGACTTGAATATCAGAAGTTTCAGGATGCTAAATTTAGCAACAGCAATTCTCATAGAAAGAAAGGGCCATTTTCTGTTCATCTCCTTCAACTGACTATATCCTATCTAGCCTGTTATATGCTCAGTCTCGTTTATTTAATCTCAAGACAAACGTCTGGAAAGTTTCACCCAAGCTAGTTCCTACTCCTTCACCATGCACCTCCCAGCCTCATGCCCTAAGGAAGTTAATTGAAAGCACCACAGAATCAACAAATCTTTACTCATTTTTTCAAATCTGGCTGCTTTTTCTAGAGATGCTAATCTTTTATGGTCACAGCCTTTTGGAATAATCCTATTTCCAGGGAAGTACTACAAAAGATTCGTCTTTCTTCCAAACTCTTCTTCCCCTTTCATTATGGCATGCATCCTCATTGGTTCAAACAACAATACAACAGCAACTGTGCAACGGGATAATCATGAAGTACCTAGTAAGATGACATTTAATTTTCCTTCAATCACAAAAGGAAACTAAGATTACATCACCCAAGCAATAACTATTTTTTCCATATTTGAAATAAATTCAGTATGTAAAATTATATTTAGGATAATGTGACATATTTCAATGCATTTATTTAAAGAAGGAATGAAATTAGACAACACAGATTAGCACAAATTACCATTAACCATAAATGACCACAGTCAACAGTAAACCTCGGAATACGAAGAAAGATACAATATAGTGAGTAATGAATTATTAGAACAAAATAAACCTCACAACTTAACCAATGCACCTTTCAATTCAGAAAGTAAAATGAAGAAGGTATATATATGTATGGTCAGCTCGACATTATTTTATAATATTGTCAAATGTTAAAATTACACTCCCTAGCAGTGTCAATTTTTTAAAAAAAGTATATCTCACAGCACACATGCGCACCTTTTTCTCTTTAAGGAATAGTGGGAAGGATTTCCAAGCTGATTATCAGCCTTTTGAACCACATTATGAACATTCCTTCCATGGCCATTAAGTCCTGGTGTTGGACTTGAACCCAATATAGGGATGCTGTCTACTGTACTGGTGGTATGGTGACACAGTAGTTAGTACTGCTGCCTCACAGCTCCAGGCACCTGGGTTTAATTCCAGTCTTAGGTGACTGTCTGTATGGTGTTTGTATATTCTCCCTGAAAAATATCTGTGTGGATTTCCTCCAGGTGTTCCAGTTTCCTTCCGCATTCCCAAGATGTGTGGGTTCATTGGATTGACCATGCTATATTGCCCCTTCGTGTTGTGGGATTTGTACATGGATTAGCCATGGTAAATGTGTAGGGTTGCAGAGAGGGGGAGAGGGCCTGGGTAAAATATTCTGTCAGATTTGGTGGGACTCGATGGGCCGAATGGCTTCTTTTGCACTGTAGGGATTCTATGCACAACAAGCCTTCCCCATGGCCAAAGGTATGGTTACATTTATCATCCTTAGCCAGATCACTAGGTGGTGCACTGCACCATTAAGCAGATTTGTAAGATACTTCATGTGCTTGTATCCAGCTAAGCGCTAAAGAAACATAGAGAGGATGATTTTCCATTTGATGGAACTGTTTAACATCTCACGATTCAGAAAATGCCTGCTGTGTTATAGAAGTTCATTTGCCAATGTAGGTTAACAGTGTAGTAAATACTTTATATCAAAGAACTAAAATATTCCATTTAGACAATTATTAAAGGACAAGGGTTAATCCAATATGTTTAGTATTGGGTGAGATTTGCCGAATCCCACCCAATATAGAAAAAAAGGCAGGAGGTAAACTTAATTGTGTAGGAGGTCAAAATTCACATTAGCAAAGATAGGTTAAATTTTTGGTATTAAGATAGAAAAATGTTTCCAGTGGATTCACCTTCCTAGTGTTAATGCGCAGTAAGTTCTTTTGCAATCATTACCATGTCACGCACTTTCATCAAAACCCTAACCTACCAGTATTATGTTCATGATTACAATTTTATTAGTTCAGAGCAGGAAAAATGTGCTTCAGAAACCCAATTGTCTGTGAGAGGTGCGCACCACATGAGATAGACTTCTTTCTGGATGTTCCTGTGAGTATACACTGCTTCATGCTTCTTATAGAGATTGCTTCATTGCCAGGCCTTGATTCCAAGGAAGTAGCCTGCCTGAGACAAAGAGCATGCCGAAGGGAGGCAGGGAGACAAGACCATAGCTGGAAGATCATAACTGGCCAGATGCCGTTTGCAAATATCACTTTTTCCCTCCTGCTTATATTTTTTGGCCTGCTGCATTACTTGAACAGTAGGTTGGCTAAGTCGCGTCCATTGACTTTCAATTGGATTTTAACATGCTCTTAGAGTAAATAATTTGAAATAATGGCAGACTGACTGATAATAATGTGATCCATCACCAATTGATGCATAATTTAGGTCATGATTTATCCTTAGTTTTAATATATATTCAGGTAGTCTTTATAATGTTAATGTACTAAACTAAACCTTGATAAAAAAGTATGATTTTTCAGCTGTACAGCAAATTCTTGATATTTCAAGAATGAGATCCAAATTTTTAGGGGTAATCTAGCATCTGAAATACTGTTTCACCTTCTTCCAACATTTTCACTCATGACATGAGGACCAGGAAAAGACTAAACTAAGCCTATCGTAGTACCACTTGCAGTTCAAGGCTAGGGTAGGGGAGAGAAAGTAATGATTTCTCTCCATATAGGAAACCAAATGATTTTCAGTCAGAGTACCCAAAATTCAAGGTTGACTGGGATTGGGAGGTGACTTAGGAAATTAAGCCCAGTATTCCTCAGCATTGGCAGGGCTTGGTGCCCCAGCACACTAAGCTTGAGACACATTTCAAAAATGAGAGTTTTTTTTAGATTAAAATAAATAATATACATTTGTATTGCATTTTGTCACACCTGGTGTCCCAAAGGATTTTTCAGCCAGTGCTGTAAATTAGTTACTTTTTCAAGTTGAGTCACTGTTGTCATGTGCAGAAATTTATAGCCAATTTATGCACAAAGACCTACAAACAGCAATGAGAATAATTTCTCATCTTTGATTCAGGTATCATCTTCCTGTCATATGATGTGAAGTTGCACAGTTACGTTTCATCTGGAGTTGTTTTCACTGGAACAAATGAAATAATGGATGATTTGACAGAGTTGTATAAATTCTGAGAGGCTGCTGCAGATTGGATAGAAGCTAACTTTTCCTGCTAATTGCAGGGGTCTGAGAAAGGGTACATAAGTCCAAGATGAAAAGTCCAATTTAGGACAAAGAGTAAACTTAGACAAAAAGTAAACTTATTTAAACATTGGATTATGAAGTTTTGGAATGATGCACTACTAGAATTATTGATTGAAGCAGAATCATGAAATTGATTTTCAGTAGGATTATAGTAATTATTTGCCAGATTCTTTGTGGGAAATGGGAAACAATGATCTGAATTTTACCGTTCTCCCACCACAGGAATCAGAGTGGGTGAGGGGTGGACCATTGACCTTGGATGGCACTTTATGATCTTGGGATGAGCGAGGCTATAAAATCCACACTCCTACCCCCTCAATCTGCACCCCCAGTGTGCCTCTGGGTTATTCACAGATCTTTCAAAACAACTTGTAAGACTGTTGAAGGAAATGGAAAGATGATATGGAATAAGATATGGGAACAGAATGGGAAGATGGCATTAGGACCACTGTTCATATTAATAATAATCAGCTTGTATAAAGCAGCCTGTCCTTGTGGCAATTACAATGAATTTTCATGTGTAAATTGTGTAGAAATTAATAAAAAGACAAAATCCAGATGGATGAGATCAACCATGAAGATGTTTTTATATATTTACACACACACACACACACACACATCAAAAAAGCTGTGGGACACTAATGGCAGTTCTGTTACAGTTCTGTATAATTCACTTTTTCCTGTATGATGCAGTTCTTAATCTTGTTATAATCTTAATCAGTACTGAAAGGACAAACAACTGCACAAGAGCAAACAATTCCAACCAAATAGGTCAAGATTATTGTAATTAAAGGATCTAAATTTTGGAGACTTATAATAATAGAATTATTGCGTATTTATTAGTTTTATTCATTTGGCAAGGTAAAAGGTTAGATTCACTCCAGTTTTACTCTAATTAAATGTTCGATCTTTCAATGCAGCTTTACATAGGCAGTCCTGGCCACTAAATACTGGTGTAATTTTAGGAATGTAGGAAACCATAGAAATAGCAACTATTTGGCCTCCTGAACTCCCTCCTTCCAGAAAGAATATAGAACTTATGCCATCATAGACATTACCCTACCCATTTTATTTCCTTAAAAACAGTTTCTCATAAAGTTGATGTTTTTGTCAACATTATTAGAAATCCAGAAATTTCATCTCTACAATTCAGCCCTGCTACCTTTTATAAACAACATCCCTGCCCCCCCCAACCCACCCTTAATTCCCAACCACTGTGCTTTGATGAATACAGCTAGAAATCGAATAATAGAGCTTAAACCAGGCCATTGTATTCAAGGATTATGCTTGTGATATAAATATACTGGATTCTAACAAAGAGTAATCTGCACTGACCAGCATAGTTGGAGGATGCATTAAAAGTGGTGGAAGGCTTTGGTCTGCCCCTTATTACCAGGGGCATAAGGTAATAAGCCCTATAAAAATATCCAGTTATTCCCAGAAACTACTAGAATCAATTGTCTTTGTTACAATATACTCTGATTGCTCTGTCTTCAGTCCCACACAAGACCAGGCAGCCTGAAACATTATTAAGAGATTTGAAAAGGGCACTGCAATATGTCCCCCTGGACAGTTTGAAGATTTGAACTATACCATCTGCAGGATGCTGGCAAGTGTGTAATGCCATCAGACCAACTTGCACTTATGCAGTGTAGGTTTAGGCAAATAAAAAGGAAAAAGTGCAATTTCAGGTCAAATTATCTGTGGTAGGAGCTGACATTTAAAACCTCAGCTCACTTCACTGGATGACTATTGCCCTTTGATTGTTTTCATTTGACCTCAGTGTTATTTACAGCCTAATATTGCAATAAAAAAGCATAATCTGATATCTCAAGGCTGTGGATGGTATGGTAGCACAGTGGTTAGCACTGCTGCCTCACAGCGCCAGGGATCTAGGTTCAATTCTGGCCTCGGGTGACTGACTGGAGTTTGTACATTCTCCCTACATCTGCATAGGTTTCCTCTGGGTGCTCCGATTTCCTCCCACAGTCCAAAGATGTGCGGGTTAGGTTGATTGGCCATGCTAAATTGCCCCTTAATGTTGGGGTATTAGCAGGGTAAATACAAAAGGTTGCAGAGATTTCACCTGGATGGGACTGATGTCACTGCAGGCTCGATGGGCCGAATGGCCTCGTTCTGCACTGTTGGAATTCTATTATTCTATGTGACGGCCAAAAAGCAATGATATTGGTTACATGAAATCATCCATTAGAAAATATTGTATGCTAATACATAACAGAAATGTAATTTTTATGAGTCAACGGTTACAACACAAGGATGTTTCAGTATTGAAGGGGTTAAGCAGGTGGCTTTAAATAGGTTGAGTGGATAGGAAGTGTGAATTTGCAAGATTAATCACCAACTCTGCTTGGACCTGATGTTAAATGTCTCGTCGCTGATCAGATAACCCACATATTTTTAGAAGTTGTAGTCTGAAAATGATATAAAACTGTCCAGACTGACTGAATTGTCTGAATAACACTTTCCACATACAGCATGGTAAGAATCAGAAAGATCACAAAGGGTGGAGGAGGTTGAAAAGGAGTTATTCACAAAATAAAACATAAAGCAATGTTGATTAAGGGATGGTGTGGGTTTAAAAAATATTTTACCAATTCCTCACCTATCTAAATTTTTTGAAAAGGTAAATACTTTGTAAGTATAAGAGATATGGGGCACCCGGTGGCACAGTGGTTAGCGTTGCTCCCTCACAGCAGCAGGGACCTAGGTTCAATTCCCAGCTTCAGTCACTGTCTGTGCAAAGTCAGCACATTCTCCCTGTGTCTGCATGGATTTCCACTGAGTGCTTTGGTTTTCTCCTATAGTCCAAAAGATGCACTGGTTAGGTGCATTAGCCATGCTAAATTCTCCCTCAGTGTACCCAAATAGGCACCAGTAGGTAGCAACTAGAGGATTTTCACAGTAACTTCATTGCGGTGTTAATGTAAGCCTACTTGTGACCTTAATAAATAAACTTTAAACTTTAAGATACAGAAATTAAAGCACATTTATAGATTCTGTTCTCAGATTATCCCAAAATGTTTCATACTTAATTAATACTGTTGTTATGTAGACAAAAAAAATAGGAAATGTTGCCATGGAAAAAATGAAATCATAACCAAGTCATTTTCTTTCAGTGGCAGTTTGTTGAGTGATATATGTTGGACAGGATCTCGAAGAACTTCATATTCTTCTTCAAATGATGCCATGGAATATTGTTGTTCACAGAACAGACAGACAAGGTTTCCATTTAAAATGTCGTACAAAAGACAATGCCTCTGGTAATGCAGAACTACCTCAATTCTGCATTGAAATGTCAGCCTACGTTATGTGCTCTTGTAAAAAAAGAAGTTATTAGCCCATCATGTCACTTCCTATGCTAGCTCATCATCAAAGCAATCTATGTTAATTCCCATCAGTACTTCACTTCATGATTAACTAATTCCTTAGCTTTGGTAATCACTTACCGTAATTCATTCATAATGTGATAACATTTCATGTGAAAAGAAGCACAAAATTTAGTTTACCGGGATTGATGTGGCAATGCTGAGGATATGGATGCTTGAGGTGCAAATCTTCCCTGCACCTGAAGACATTAATTTAACACTATTTTGACATCAATTGCTGATGTCAAATCAAGATCCTAAGTTTTAACAAAAAAAGTTGGTAACTCTTACATTGTTTATCTATGATAAAAGAAGAATGAAGATATGAGTGAGTCCTATTATAGCATCATTTAAAAAAATAGAGACACTGATTGCAGATAAAGTCACTTTTTGGAATATTTTCAACTGCAAAGAGTCTGAAATTACTCCAGTGGGTCTGGGGGTGTTTGCTGAGTTCTGACATTTGCCAAAGTGTTGTAGAAGATTTGTGCACACAAAGAATGAATAAAGATGTGGCAGTGCCTCTGGATCTGCAACATGATAGGAAGTTAGAGCAGAGACTTTGGAGAACGCAAGCTCCATGTAATGCTGTCTTCCAAGTTGGAGTTGGACTTCTCCATATTTCTTAACGGTAACAGTAAGTTATCTGGTAGGCCGGAAATTGCACCCAGGCTCTCAGTGTGCATATCCATTAAGTACTATCCTAAATACTATCACATCAAATTCCTCATCTGATTTGTCTGCAGCAGTACTCATTTGATGTACAAGGAGATGACAAAAAAACATCCTTTATCCTGGTCAGGTTGTAGCCTACTTTTGCCTTGTGACTTATTACATTATACATCCTAACTCTATTGTAGCATCCAAAGTAAGTGCAGTGCCAGTGTATGAGTTCATGAGTATGAGTTGCAGATCACATCACAGGGATTCTCTATTTATGCTGAATTAATGCTCTCTTTCTTCATCCAGGGAGGCTTATGGATAAACAAGCAATAGTTTCTATGTGACTGAAAGCAGGAACTCAGAAAAGTTTGGTGTGATGGAAATGGGGTGGGTAGCTCAAAGTTCATGGTCCTGAAATCTATAGCTTTTGCTCATCACAATAAGGGAATACTGAGAGTTGAGAAGAAACAGGAATGTGCCATTAACCTCAATGTTCTCAGTGATTCTGGATGCTAACAGGCCCTGTCAAAGTTGGTCCCCATGATACAGAGAATAATTTCCTCCATTAGGTTCAAGGGATGCAGATGTCCTTGTCAGTTCTGCTCATCTCCCGTCTATTATGTGTCACCTTGATTTGCAAGAAAAAGGGAAGAGTGAATGTGTAGAATTATATTTAAACAATGTGCTTGCCATTGCTGAGTAGCTGGAAGGATGTGTAGGCAGTGTGAGGTCAAAGTGAGGGTGGCAGCACTAGTAATTGTGGGATGGTCAGATGAAGTATCAAGATGTTGGGAATCATTATAGAAAAATTATAGAGTTCCTACAGTGGACAAAGAACAAAACAGCATGGGAAACATGCCCTTCAGCCCAACGAGCCCGCGCCGCTGCCCCGATATTCCCATCTCTACCCGTGATCCCTATCTATGTTTATAGATCTATGAATTAAAAACCAAATTTGAGACAATTTAGAGAGAATTTGTTTTGCCAATTAGCCTAAGAGCACATCTTTGGGATGTGGGAAGAAACCGGAGCACCCGGAGAAAACCCACGCAAGCACGGGGAGAATGCGCAAACTTCCACAGACACAGGCCCAAATCCATGTATCTGCACAGCACAGCGATAGTCACTGAGCTGTCGTGTTGCCCATCAAATGGTCCAAGTCAAGCGTACACTAACGACGTGAAGCACTAGGATACTCTCGAAAAAAAATCCAAGAGCAGCCCTGTCACGCATCGCGTGTATGCCCCTCGTTAGACAACAAGGTGGACCAAAGCACCTGTAGGATAAAAACAAGTACATCAATATCATCATCTATTTACACACTTCCAGGGACTCCCAAGGCTCATGATCCCTATTTTAAATCAGTTTTCTATACCCCTCCATTCCCATTCTGTTCATGTGCCCATCTAAGTATTTCTTAAATAATTCCAGAATTCCTATCTCCACCACTTTACTTGGCAGCACATTCCACACCCCCACCACCCTCTGTGTGAAAAAACTCCCTCCAGCATCCAAATTATACCTTATTCCCCTCACCCTAAGCCCGTGACCTCTTGTGCTATTCGAGTCCATCCTAAGAAAAAGCTTAACCCTGTTTACTCTATCTGTACCCCTCATAATCTTATACATCTCTATTAGATCTCCTCTAAGTCTACGTCTTTCTAAGGAAAACAGTCCCAATTTGCCTAACCTCTCCTCGTAACTCAGACCTTCCATACAAGGCAGCATCCTGGTAAACCTCCTCTGCACTCTCTCCAGAGTCTCCACGTCCTTCCGGTAGTAAGGCGACCAGAACTGGATGCAGTATTTCAAATGAGGTCTAACCAACGTTTTATACAACTGCAACATTAAAGGCCAGCTCTTGTACTCTATACCCCTTCCTATAAAGGCTAGCATACTATATGCTTTCTTCACAACCTTCTCCACTTGCTCTGCCACCTTCAGAGACTTGTTCACCTGCACCCCCAGGTCCCTCTGCGTTTCTCTACTCTTAATAGGTCTACCCTTTATCATATACCTCCCCCCTACATTCTTTCTCCTGAAATGCATCACCTCGCATTTATCAGGATTGAATTCCATCTGCCACCTATCTGCCCAAGCTACCAGCCTATCTATGTCCTGCTGTATCGCCTGACAATGCTCCTCACTATCCGCAAGTCCAGCTATCTTTGTATCGTCTGCAAATTTGTTGATCACTCCACTTACTCCCTCTTCCAAGTCATTTATATATATTACAAATAGAAGAGGTCCCAGTACCGAGCCCTGCAGCACACCACTAGTGACCGACCTCCAGCTAGAAAAATACCCTTCCACTATTACTCTCTGTCTCCTATTACTAAGCCAGTTACTTATCCATCTAGCTACCTGTCATTGTATTCCATGAGCCTTGACGTTCTCAGCTAACCTGCCATGAGGGACTTTGTCAAATGCCTTACTGAAATCCATATAGACGACATCAGCAGCTCGCCCTTCGTCGACTGTTTTTGTCACCTCCTCAAAAAATTCTACCAGATTTGTAAGGCATGACCTCCCCTTAACAAAGCCATGCTGCGTATCCCTAATCAGGTCGCAACGCTCTAAGTGCCTATATATCCTATCTCTAAGAATCCCCTCCAACAGCTTCCCTACCACTGACGTCAAACTCACCGGCCTATGATTTCCAGGGTTATCCCTACTACCGTTTTTAAACAACGGTACAACATTAGCTATTCTCCAGTCCTCTGGGACCTCACCTGTGTCCAAGGAAGAGACAAAGATTTGCGTCAGAGGCCCAGCAATTTCACCTCGCACCTCCCTAAGCAGCCTGGGATAAATGCCATCAGGCCCCGGAGATTTATCAGTTTTAATGCTACCTAGAAGCTCTAACACTTCCTCCCTCGGTATGGATATTTCCCTCAACTGGTCCACAGCTCCCTCAGAGACAGGAGCTGTCAACAAGCCCCTCTCCTTCGTGAATACTGACGCAAAGTATTCATTCAGGATCTCCACCATTCCCTTGGGCTCCAAGCACAGTTCCCCTTCTCTGTCCCTAATAGGTCCAATTTTTCCTCTAACCACCCTTTTATTCCTAACATAGGAGTAAAAAGCCTTTGGATTTTCCTTAATCCTATCCGCCAAAATCATTTTATGCCCCCTTTTTGCCCTTCTAACTCCCCGTTTGAGCTCCCTCCTACTCTCTCTATATTCCTCCAACGCTGTCTCCATTCCCAGCTGCTTTGACCTACCATACGCCTCTCTTTTTTTCCTAACCAAGTCCTCAATATCCCTTGTAATCCACGGCTCTCTAATCCTACCTTTCCCATCTTTCCTCTTAGCCGGCACATATCTTTCTTGCAATATTTTCAGTATTCCCTTGAAAGAGTCCCACATGCCTAGCATGGACTTACCCTCGAACAACCGTTCCCAATCAGTTTCCATAAGTTCCTGCCTAATCCGACTGTAGTTAGCCTTCCCCGAATTCAGCACCCTGCCCCTGGGGCAACAAGCACCTTCTTCCATCTGTATCCTAAAGTAGACAGAATTGTGGTCATTGTTAGCCACATGTTCCCCTACTACAACATCAACCACCTACCCTGGCTCATTATTCAGGACTAAATCCAATATAGCCCCTTCTCTAGTCGGGCTAGCCACATACTGCTCCAGCAATCCTTCCAGTACACATTTTATGAATTCCTGCCTGTCCAAGCCCTCAGCTCTAGGTATCTTCCAATCCACCCTAGGGAGATTAACATCTCCCACTATAATGACTCTGTTCTTTCCGCACCTATCCAAAATGTCTTTACATATGCCTTCTTCAAGTACCCGCGGGCTGTTGGGTGGCCTATAATACACCCCTACCATAGTAATCGCCCCCTTTCTATTCCTCAACTCCACCCACAGTGACTCCACTCCTTACTCCTCTGTATTGTCCTCCCTCTGCACTGCTGTGATGCTCCCCCTAACTAACAACGCCATTCCCCCACCTCTTCTGGACCCTCCTCTGTCACGCCTGAAATGTGTAGAAGGAGACCATTCAGCCCATCAGCCTGCAATGACAAAAATCCTATCCAGGCCTACCACCATAATCCTATGTATTTACCCAGCTTACTCTTGGCACTCAGGGTCAATTTAGCATGGCCAATCAACCTAACATACACATCTTTGGACTGTGAGGTGAAACCTCACCTGGAGGAGCATTTGGAGGAAACCCACGTAGATATGGGGAGAATGTGCAAACTCCACTCACACAGTCACATGAAACTGGAATAAAACCTGGGTCCCTGGCACTGTGAGAGAGCAGTGTTAACCAGTGTGCTACCTTGCTGGGGAATGCTGTTGTGAGAGGAATGGAATGAGCTGTATTGCTCAGCATGACAGGTTGGTGAATAGGAAATGTTATGTAAAGGTGCGTGCACTGATCTTCATCCACATGAGGTCATTAAAACTTGAGACACTGTTGCCAAGTCCTTAGGTTCAGTGTCTGAAAGTTTGATATTCCTGACACTATTAATTTCTAGGGAAGTCCATGAGGTTCTCCTGGTCCCCCATGGAATCATGGCATCTCTTTTCATGCCCACTTTCACCACTTATGCTTCCAGCATGTATACATGATTATGGAACCCTTTTTCTACCCTGATTTTCACTTGGCAGGAATTTGAGTCACAGCAAATATTTGTTTGGTTTTCCTTTAAGGATGACTGATTGCATGTACCGTGTGGTCTGCTTGAGCCTCTAGCTGCATGTGGAGTTTGCTTGCCATCAGCACCCAGAAGCAAAAAAATCTCTGGAACTGCACCAGCTATTGCTACTGCAATCATTCTGATGAAGTGGGTGCATGAATTTTGCGTGTTGCCCAATCTGATCAGACACAGGCATGTGACAAACATGAACTCTGCACCCAAAAATGAGGACCACCCAATTCCTATCCCATTTGCCCTCTGACCTCTTCATTAACATAGTCCTCCACTTATTGGACTTTTTTTTTGCACATTCAAAAGTAGTTTGTTCACTTTAGTGATGAAATGTGTTGAAATGTGATTTTTCACCATTATCAGACATCACATCATTGTTATAACATTTGACCTTATAGGTTTCACAATGATGCATCTGTATCACCTATGCTGGAATATATTAGACACACAAGAATGGTAGACAATCAGGCAATTCAGTTTTCAGAAAAATACTTATTTTTCCAAGTGCTTGAAGACTTAGCCTTAGATACCTATGCACCTTTATTATGCTACAAAATGTTTTTAAGCAATGAATTACTTTGAAATGAGTTGACTGTGTTATGCAAAGAAACACAATACCAAAAATCCCACAATAGCAGTTGATGAAGAATAAGATCATATATTTTTGGTGATATTGACTGAAATGAGAAAAGCATACTGTGCTCGTTCTTGGGAGAAGGTGCCTTTACATAAGATTTGCACATTCAGAACAAATGCCACTCTAAGCCTTCTAACCTTTTCACATATTTAACTGCCACCCCCCCCCCCCCTCCCCCGCACCCAGATTGGCTTGTCTCACCATCAGTAATAGAGTGATTTACTGGGTAATCATTAGCCTTCCAAAACTGTCACATTGCAAGGAACTCTCTGAATGGCTGAATTCAAATGAAGCTTGAAACTGAGAATGCTTGGGTCTCCTGATTTTGGGTGGATCCATTCACTCCTGTCTGTGGCACAAATTTAAAACCTCATTCAACCAGTGAAAATTGTAATTGGAAGTCCTGCAAGCTGCTTATCCTACATGTTCATACTTAAGCAGATTCTTGGCCATTTTGGGCAGGAATGCTGGATGCCTATTTGTTGTCCTGCCTAACTGGCAAGATGCCAAAATAGTTGAAAAACAATGGAGTTAAAGAAAAAGAGCGCAGTGAATGAGTTCAGAAGAATGAACATGATTGAAATGGGCCAGTATATGGCTAGTGCTTGTGCAAGGTCATGGTGTTTTGGGGCAGTGTTTGTGTGTGGTCTCTATTTTATTTATGCAAGAGAACAGAACATGTATATAATAGGACCCTGGTGATGATGATTTTGCATAGGATGGACTAACAGAACCTCCTGGAAACAATCCAAGGGGTGTTCAAAACTTTCCACTTTTAGACTATAGTGACCACTTTAAATTGCTTCAGTTTGAGTTCAGGCTTGATCATTGTTGTGCCTCGTGTCTCCAGTATAGTTTGTCTCCTGTTTGTCATCCATATGGTTTCTATGTACAAAATTACCTCCAGGCACTGAGTCAGCTTTAATATTTTTACAGATGACACCCAATTCTAACTCTTATACACCATCAGTGATTGCAAGTCTTTTCCTTTATTCTTTTACTCACCCCAATGATGGATGAGTTGAGCATTTTGCCAGCCCATTGCTAAGACTGTCACTTGCCACTTCTAGAATATTACCTGTTTGAATCCCTATCTCATTATCTTCAGTGCAAAAAATTTCAACAACACCTGATAGCTTGTTCAATCGCTTTGCATCCAACTTTCAAAAATGCCAGCTAATCCAGAAATTTGCATCTCTATGTGCTCTTCACAACATTTAACACAACTAGCTCTTTGTTCTCATCTACCCTCTTAGCTCCTTGTGTGTGTTCAAGTGAGCTCCAAGATTTTCATCTGCAAATTCCTTCATGGTCTTACCATATGCTTTTGAAAATAATCTTGAACTTCCATTACATGACAGTGTTAGCACATCTCTCTATTATTACCATCGAGTTGGGGGACTAGCTCTAATTCATTGAAAACAGAATGCATGGAGCAGTACTCAGGCATACCTAAAAAATAGGTACTAACTAGATGAAGCTATCATGCCACATAGATGTCAAACTGCAGAAACTGCAAATCAAAGCAATCCCACGAGCAATGAATGAGGTCCTGCAATATCTGGTTGTGAATGGTGACAGACAATTAAGTAACAGTATGAGGAGGAGGCTCCACTGAGCATCCCTATCTTCAAAAGTACTGGGGCCCAGCATGTGAGTAGTGGTGTTGTGAGAAATTCTAAGGTGCAGGGGCCCTAAGAAAATGTGTTGGCCATGTCATTTCAATCCAACTGAATTACAAAAGACTTAACTTCTGACTGGAGAAAGATATCTGAAGGGATCATTGCTATCTTTTTCTTAATTTTTTTAATGAATATTTTTATTGAGAGTTTTGCATTTTACCACAAGATACAACAAATCCCCAAACTCTAGTACAGCATAGAGTGATTATTACCCCACTTAAACTTACAGAAAAGATAAGTGATACTCCTACCAATGGTTCAGATTATCAATCATTGCTGTTGTTGTAGTTGGCATCTCCTTACATATGGATAGTGTAAGAGAGAGAGTGGGGATCTTAGGATAACAAGAAGAAGCCATGAGCACATGACATCATGGTGCATACTCCACTTTACAGGGAAACAAAGACAAAGCTGGTAATATATGGGATCCTTTATGGGGTAGATTACAACCAGCTGGGATCTAACTCAGCATCCCAAGACCTTTGAGCAATGAAAGGATACTCTAGAGAAAGGAGAACACCAGGACACCTTCATTGGCACAAGATGTGGCGTGGCAGCATAGTCTTGTATACAGGAGCCAGTAGGACAAGGATTTTTACACTATGCCACAGACACAACAAACCTCATTCCTCTCCAGTCATATCAGAGGCATTGTTTAGAAAACTTAAACCATTTTCCACCAAAGAAACCATACTGACAAGGAAAAAAAAAGTCATGAAGACATCCATCAATGGGATATCTTGGGCAGAGATACAATTCTCCTGCTCCCAGCAAGATAAGGGAAACCCTGTGGAATTAAATATAATGAACCAGAGTCTGTATCAGCACCTCATCTACCCAAATAAAGAAAGGAATCCCCAGAGAGAGATGAACACCAAGATTAGCCAATTGACATCTGATGTGATTTGACTATGTATACTTTTGCAAAAAGGATCCCAGGAACAGCATAACCTCATTAAAAGGAGGACACTTGTCCCTCAGAGAACCAAAGCCCCAAGAACGAGGACAATTTGGAAGTCCCTAAATAAGACAACCTTTAGGAGGAGGGTAACCTACTCCTCCATCCAGCTTAATGTCCAACCAAAGAAAGACTCTTAAAAATGCTGAAACAAAGCACTTAAACTCACACTCAGGCCCTGCAGCCAACAGTATGCAACATCTCCAGGGAAACCAAGTCTTAAGAAGCAGACTAGTCTAGAAGCTCCCAAAAAGGAGATCTCAGGGGAGGGAAATTTACTCACTCACCCAACATGCCAGCCGTCTGATCTGGATAAAGAAACAGTTATTACTGCCCTAACCACTCAGTGATCCAAACTTGCTTGAATACTATAACACTAGACAATCAGTCTATCAGCCGACAGGCCAAGGATACTCATATCATTCTTATAAATTGAATAAAGCAAACTGCTCCAATTGTTAGGCACACCTGAGCTGCCACTTAGGCCTCGCTATCAATAAGATTCTACTCATTTTCCTTAATAATTGGATGATATGCTCACTGTACATTCTATGACCATGAGCCAAGTAATCAAATACTTGATAGTCACTACCCCCATGACCAAGTAACTAAGTAAGACTAAACCAAGAAAGACTGAATATCCATGGATTAGCTGGCCACACCTGGGCATACAACAGTACATACTTTCCCTTACTCTAGCTATATCAAGGCATTGCTTTTCTTAATTTTGTTTTATAACCTAGGGCTAGGTGTACAGGGCACAATTTCAAAATTTGGAAGACTAGGAAGTACTGTAAATTACGAGGAGGGTAATGAGGACATAGGTAGGCTGGTGGAATGAACAAATACATGACAGATGTAATTCAATATAGTGAAGTGTGAAGAGATACATTTTGGCCAGAACGGAGAAAGTGTCACAAATTAAAGGGTGCAATTCTAAAGGAAATGCAGGAGCAGAGGGACCTGGATGTACATGTGATGAAATCACTGAAGATGACAGGATAGATTGAGAAAGCAGTTAATAAATTAAACTGAATCTTTTGTTTTATTCACAGGGCATAGAGTACAAAAAGAAGTATGTTATAACATTTATAAAACACTACTTTAGCCACAATGGGAAGGATGTGAAGGTTTCAGGAAGGGTTCCGAGGATGAGAGACTTCAGTTCTGTGGATAAGTTAATGAAGTTAGGATTGATCTCCATGGTGAAGGGAAAGTTGAGAGGTGATTTGTTAGATGTGTTCAAAATCAAAGGGGTTTACAAAATGTAAATGGGAAAAAGCTATTCCCATTGGCAAAAGATTGAGGAAAGTGAGATGATTAATAAAAGAACCAGAGGTGATATGAGGAATATGCTCCTTATGCAACAAATGGTTTGCATCTGGAATGCACTGCTGAGCATGTGATGATGTAGAGATGCCAGCGTTGGACTGGTGTGAACTCAGTAAGAGGTCTGACAACACCAATTTTAAATCCAACCGATTTATTTGATAGTAAACTTGCTAGCTTTCGGCCTTTGTGCCTTCGCATGTGATGGAAACAGATTCAATTGCAATTTTCAAAAGGAAAATGCATAATTATCTGAAGAGAAAATAATTTATTGGGTTACAGGGAAAAGGTTAAGGGATGGGACTAACTGAGTTGCTATTGCTGAGAACTGACAATGACAATGTGCTGAATGGTCTCCTTCTATGCTGTAACCATTCTATGATTCATTCTATGATTTAACTGTAAAAATCCAGTAATAGTACCCATGGCAAAATTGCTGTCACTTTAGAACAGGTATGTCATATAGCATCTCAATCTTTTCCACTCTGTCTTCAAAATTCAAGAAAACTCAAGATCTTTCAGCTTTCTGGATGACTGCTTCAGATTTTATACCTCCTGTCAGCTCAAAGCTGTCTGCAGGATCTCTTTCCTTCACAACCGAAACAATTGTCAGCTCAATGACTGGAGTTTTCCAGCTATTCATGCCCTGTTGCTGCTGCAAGCAAGGATGGAAAATTTGGCACTCAGCCAGATCTCTGTTCATAACAGTGGGACCAGACAATCCCACTGGCATGAATGATCAGAAAATTCCAGTCAATATATTTCCTTTAATATCTTATTTCCTTTCATCTTTGATTCCATTATCTTTAACACCTCTTGTGATTATACAGTGCTATTTTGATATATTTTATGTTTAAAGCGGGGCTATTTTAAAAGGCAGTTGATTTGACTGGGAAACATTCAGCAGATGCTAAGAATGTAGGCTAATAACTGATTATAACTAGGAATGTGCTACTTTATAGAGTTTTTGTTTATTTAAGATCTCCTGGTATTTTAGACCAGATATGCAGAGTCATGTGAGTTTTGATTAGGTTGATTATCAGTTTCATTTTAAAATACAAGAAGTTGCTGCCTGGGCTGTCAGAAGAAAGCAGTGTCTCTCTGTCTCTCTCTCTCTGGAGGTATTCTGAAAGCTGCAGGACTGTTAACCTAAGGCAAGCAAGCATACCTGTGCCTAATTTTAAAGAAGTGGTTAAATCTATTAGGGAGATTTTGTTTGACTGGAACCTATTGGAATAGGTTGCAGTTAATAATTGAATATTGTCATGTTTTGGTATTGTTCAATTGTTAAAGGTAAATCTAATTCACTTGTTATAACTAAACAGTGGTGTTAAATAAAGTTTGATTTGATAAAGGTTTCCCAGTTTATCATGTCAAGAGGGAAGCATCATATTCTACATTAATGCCAAAATAGAAAATTGTTGGGGTCCAGTCTTACTTCATAATATATCTAAGTGTTTCTGATATGGTATCCTAACATTCTTTGAATTTAAACTTTCAAAAAAAGCATATTTCATATTTTCCTGTTGCCTCCCTTTTCAGGTCAAATAAAATTGAACTATCCTCCCTTGTTTAGTTATGAAACCTTTGTAAGTTGTAAAAGTTCCTTACTTTCCTTTGAAATTTACCAGCTAAAATGCCACCTCCCCCATCTATCCCCTAATGCACAGTTTTAAACCTAATCTATTTATTTATAAATGCAGTTCACCATAGCTTCTTATTACAAATTTATGCAGTTAGTATATCTACCCCTTTGGTATTTCAATTCTGCCCAAAAAGTTGTCTTTATTAACCCTTTCTCCAATTTTATTAAATAATTTATGCACGCGCGCACATGCGCGCGCACACACACACACACACACCCTTTTGTACAGACTAATACAATATTCCCCATTTAAAAACAAATCCATCTTCATAGTGGAGTTATAGTTGCCATGTTATAGAAATAATATTGAGACATTGGAGAGAGTGCAGGTATTAGGAAAGATAGACAGGATAGATATATTTTCTCGGATAACTAAGGCTACAGATTGACGGAATAGAAGTCTTTAAAATTCTGAAGTATTTCCTGTTATGGGCAATTGCATTATGAAAAGGCACCAATACAATAAGATACTCACCAAGAAATGCAATAGGGAATTCAGTCAAAGCATTTTTATGCAAAGAAACTTGCTACCAAAGAGAAGTATAGGTGGATTTAAGAAGAAGTCAAAAAACATTTAAGAGAGAATGAGATAGAAGATTACTATGGTAAATTTAGATATAGAAGGAGGGGAGGACGCTCAGTGTAGCATAAGCACTGGCATGGACTGATGAAACCAAATGAATTATTCATATGACATATATCCATACGATTCCTCTTATAACCTGGTTTGTACTATCACTTTGTAAGGGCAGTGTTTCCACAAATCAGAATCCAAACTATGATAAAAGCATTCCACAAGCTTTCCAAATTGGAGCTGAACAACCTAGTAATTATCTGCAGTTTAGAGTCAACTTCAAATAGAAATTAAAATAATTCTACCAGCACTGCAAGCCAGTATTATAAGACCTGCATGTTCATTAGTACTAAGGTTGTGTCATAATTCTATCTGTGGGTCAAATGGTGTTAATAATTTTGTGTGATTATCTCTTTAAGAATCTATCAGCAGAGAATGGATCACATGATGTAGTGAACCTAGATTAATATTTTCAGGCCAACAGAATTCCCTCATTAGGGCAGATCAGTTGCAAGCAGTTTGGCAGAACATTCCAGCAAGTTTCATGCAGTTTGCTTGTTAGTACTGAGAGGAAGGCAAGTTAGCATTTGCAGCTGTGCTGATGGAGAGGAGGTGCTGATGGATCAGTGCCTCAATGATTGGGGAGAGGGGAGAGAGAGGAAGGTGTCACACAGCCATCGAAGTCTGGAGGAGATGGGGGCCTTGTGCAGGAGGGCCTGAGGTGGGGGTGAGGAGGATCACTCTGCCTGATATCTGTAGGGTGGAGACGGGAGGGTGGATCTCTCTGCCTGAGATCAGTGTTGAGGGGAAAGTGGCCTGAGATCAGTGGAAAGAAAGGGGGGTCTGCTGCCGCTCTTCCTGAGATCAATGGCAGGAAAGAGGGTGTCCGCTGTCGCTCTGCCTGAGATCAGTTGGAGGGGAACGGGAGTCCGCTGCCACTCTACCTGAGATCAGTGGAGGGGGACGGGAGTCCGCTGCCACTCTACCTGAGATCAGTGGAGGGAAGAGGTTAGGGGCCTGTGATCGGTCTGGATCGTGGAGGGTGTAGGGGGGATAACGGGATCGGTAATATTGTGGAGAGTGGGGCAATGTCTGTGGGACCAGGGAAAGATTATCTGGCCCAGGAGGGATACAACAGGGGAGTGTTATTCTATCTTTTTTTTGTGCATGTGCAGTTGGATGTGCCAATCAGAGCTGCAGGATTTTGGGCGTGTTAGACCTTGCCCACAGGCTTGTGCAGCGCAATTTGGAATCGCTGATATTTTTGCAGCAGAGTGCATAGGGGGGCATCAGAGAACGGGTTTAAAAGTCGGATCTGAAACACTCCCAGTTCCATGTCTGCCCAGCACTTCGAATCAAAATAGTAAAATAGGGTCCTTCATTCAAATACTTCCATCCACTTTGAATGTACATCAACAAGGAGTAAAAACATTGTGCACATGAATGGACCAACTTAATCAATATACACTGGTGCCTTTGGCCAGCCAAGTCATTCCAAAGGGTACCGTGGAACTGCAGCAGACTCTTTTTTTGCAATTGCCACTTCACAATGCTTGACGGAGTTCTCAATGTCAGCATCAATGCCAGACCGCCACACATAACACTCGGCAAGCATTTTCATCTGAGATATATCCGAATGGACATTGTGCAAATTTGCACAACTCCCTTCTTGGTCAGAGATGACTACTCTGGTTCCCCAAAAGTATGAAGTCAATTTAGCAACTCAACTCATCTTTTTGTAAAAAAAAATTGTTTTATCTCTTCAAAAACTGGCTTATTAGCCCAACCCATTAGTATACTGTATCTCACTTTGGACAGCGCTGGTGTGGATCCCGACTGGTCGAGTATCTTTTCCATTTTGCCTCGACTAGCCTAGATTGTCAATGCCATGATAATTTACTGCGGTGCTGGGGGAGATGTAACAGATAGGCAAATAAGTGCATTCACATTTGCTGTGGTTTTTCCAGGTTGGTGCTTGAAGGTATATACATAGATGGAGAGGATTAACAGCTGACACTGAATCCTTGCTTTTTTTAAAAAGACTCAAAAGCTGTTTGTGATAGGAAATAATGGTAAAATGCTTACTGTACGAATATGATTAGAATTTCTTGAGACCAAAAACTATTGATAATTCTGCTTTCTCAATTTGTGACTAACTTTGTTCAGCTTCTAAGAAGTTTCTCAAGACATACCTATTGGCCTTTTGGATCCATTGTCCATCGCATGGGACAACACTGTATCAATGCAGTGGGAGGCATCACAGGTTATACTAATTCCTTAGATGAGTCAAACTGCACCAGTAAACTCAATCATCAGAATTCTACAGTCCTGCGGAATTGGAGCAGGCAAGTGACTGACGGCAGTGGGAAGATCCATTGACCTTCGGCACAATTTTCTGGTTTCGAGTCGAGTGACCACTTTAAACCTGCATGCATCAGAGGAGTGATTACCCTCCCATCAGAAAACTCTACTTTATTCCCAGGTGTGTGATTTATTTCCACTCTATTCGTGGATGCATTTGTTTCCCCTTTTAAAATGACATCTTAATTTTTATCATCATTGCTGACTACAGGTTCTCACCCTAACTTGCGAGCTATGCCATTTTGCCTGATCTGAAGACTCTTCTCAGCATTCTCCATCACCAGCGCCAGTTCCTTAAAATGTATATCTGCCGCTGCTAATAGCTTCCTTTGGATGGCCTCATTATTTATCCTACAGACTAAATTGTTCCAAAGCATATCATTGAGAATGATTCTGAAGTCGCAGTGCTCTAAGATCTGTCTTAACTTGGTAATATAATTTGCAGTAGTGTCCCTAGAGAGTTTCCTGGTTGATTTAAACCTAAATTGCTGCAATATTCCCGATTACTTTGGGAGGAAGTGTGTTTTTACCAATTCAACTATCTCAGTGAATGAGTTGGAGTCAGGCACACTTGGGGATATGAGGCTACATATTAAATCATAGGTGTGGGTTCTACTTGCCGTCAGAAGAATTGGTAAACTGCTTGCAGCTGATCTGCCCTAACAAAGGACAGCTCCATTAAAAACTCAAGAATGAACAGACAGGCGGGCATTCCTGCACAAAATATATGCACTACCAGCCCTCCGATTTTCTGGGGGCAACCTGGGGAGGCCACTGGATGCAGCAGAGGTGAGGCAGGGCACCTTCTTCCCCCTAGGAGGACACAGACTGCGCGGGGGGCGGGGGGGGATGCTAATGGAAATGCGGCCTGGGAGGAAGTTGCCATCTTGGTCAGTGCCAGGGCACTAGCGCTTCGAACTGAAAAGCGGTGCAGGAAAAAAGTCAATGACCTCATGCATGCAGCAAGAGTGAATGCTGAACACTATCTTGCATCTTGCCCCAAATCTCTCCCAGATCCTCCCATCCCCTGCCCCTGCATGCTTCCAATTCCTGACCCCCCAAGCAGCTCCTTCCTATCTCTCCCAAGCCCCACTGCGCTTGCCTTCTAAGGACCACCACCTGATACTATGCAGGAGTCATGCCATCATTTCTTTCATGGCGCCTTCTCTCTCCCCAGGCAAAGACCGATCGTAATACCCATGAAAGTCCAAAAACAGGAGGTGGTGAGCCAGACCTCCAGATCCTCACCCTCTTTGAGAAGCGGGTTCTGAAGCTTTTAAGAGAAGGGGAGATGCAGGCTGTTGGTGACAGCGTGGTTGGGCTAATGTCAAGACGTGAGCACCTGTCATTCCTCCACTCACTTTGAGGCAACTTCTCAGGTGTGAGGGGTAATGTATAAAGAAGATGTTCAAGGTACAATTATTTGCACAGAGAGAGTAGTGTTGCCTGGAGTCCATTGCTGGGGGGTGCGGGGGGTGAGTTGCGAATGCAGATACGATAGTGACCTTGAAGGGGTGTCTTTACAGCTATATGAATGGGATAGGAATAGAGGCATATGGTCCCTGAAAGGATAGGGGATTACAAATTAGATGGGCAGCCTGGCTGCTACAGGCTTGGAGGGCCAAAGGGCCTGTTCCTGTGATGTAATTTTCTTGGTGCTTTGTTCTATGTTCAATGGGGAAATGTGACACTTTGATGGATACAGTTAGTGATGAGGCTTCTGGATCACTCTGTGATGAGCATGACACATCTGATAATGTACATCATTTACCACCTTCTATGGCGTAAAGCACATTAAGACTGTGCCTTACCACCCAGCATCCAATGGATTAGCTGAAGGAACTGTCCAAACTATGTCTGGTCTAAAAAGGCAGTTAGGAGATTTCCTGGAGACCAAAAATCTCACACTCCTTCAGGACTGAAGGACCACTGCACAGCCAGAAATGGAGCACTGTCAGAAGATTTGCTAATGAATCATTGTCTCAGAAGGACACTGAGCTTTCTGTTTCCAAATTTTCTGGGAAGGGTAGAGGCCAGCCGAAGCATTCAGAAGACAAATCATGATTCATGTAAGTCAACAAGGTGGTTTTCAACGGATGAAACTGTGTATGTGAGGCATTTTGGAAGTAGGTCGAATTGGGTTCCTGGAATTATTGTATCTAAAACTGGATCTCTGTTTTATCAAGTGGATGTAAAAAGGAGGATCACCTGGAAACAAGTAAACTATCTGACAAAACGAAAGTTGCCCTAGCAGCCAGTACTGCTATCAGGAGCTATATTGCCATTGGAAATGCTGTGGACCAGCCAAGCATTGTCGTCCTGTGGCAGCACAACTGGTGTGTACATGGAAACAGATATAACGGAACTGCTTGTGCCTGAAGAGGCAGCTGCCATTGTGGTTTCAGCTAACTGCAATCCTGTGGAAGTGCCCCAGTCAGAGAGGTTCCACCACTGGATAGGGATTCCAAAACCACCTGAAAGACAAAATTTATAATTGACTCAATTCTTGTACTAAATGTTTAATTATCATGGACTGTGTAATTTGAATATTGACACTTGCATAAAAAGACATGGCAGGAGAGGGATGTGTGCGTTGATTGTCCTTTTAAGGATATGAAATAAGGGTCAAATGACCCAGGGAACCAATTGGGCAACAAGCGTGGGGGGGGTGGGGGGGTAGGACCACCCTCATGAGCACACTTTTCTATTCCAGAACTTTCTCAGGAGTTGATTGGCAGCCATAAGGCTGCAAAACTCTATATTATAATTATCTGTAAATAAACATTGCAGTTATTATTTACCGAAGTGGTGAATCACAATTATTACAGATTTTTTCCTTTGTAAGTCTATTCATCACATCAAGTGATCTTTAAAAGAGGTTTTCATTATGAAATGCTTCTTTATGGAAAACAGCTATGCCAAGTTTGATTGATTCCATTTGAAGGATTCCATTTTATTTTTGCCCCCATTTGAGATGGCTCTTTTTTGTACAGAAGGACAAGAAGGATGCATTTCTTGTATTCAGGTGCCACTGAATTGATTCTGGTATCCTCTTGACTTATTTTATATCTCTTACTTTTGCTTACATCTGCTCCTTATCTGTCTTCCCATTTTTAATACTTCATAATCCATCAAATATGGTAAGACACTTTAGTGTAACACACTTTCTCAGTAACACCTGTTTGGTATATAAAAATCGTAGTAAACAGGAAAATGTGTTTGAACAGTTGATTGGACAAAGGCACACTAATTATAAACACTCTATGTTAACAGTTACAATGCAAATTTTGTGCATCTTCGAGTTGTGCAGACTTTGCATTACAGCTGTTCCAATTCAATTGCTTAAATTGGCTTTTTGTACCCATCTGGTTATTGATATGTTGCTCACAAACAAAAATAACTTGAAAGTAACATAGGATCACCAATTCCAGTAGATTCAGCATGGCAGTAAATAACACCATCTCTTATGATGCTGTCCAAATGTGATCCAATGAAACAAATCAAGAACTCTAACTTCAGCAGCTTGGGTTTCAACTCTAACATCAATGATACATTATAAATGTATGACTGGAAGTTTACAAAGCTGGGTTTTGTGAAACTCTTAACTCCACTCCTATCTCAGCTCACAATATATATTTCCTATTACTTTGGGGAGCTAGTGTAACTGGTCTTAGCTGGTTTATTGGAGTGGTGAATTAATTTGTTTGATGCCCATCCCATTAAAATCATTCAGGCAATGGTAGTAATGATTCCTGTATATATATTTTTAAAAATTAATTTATGAGGTGTGGACATTGCTGGCTAAGCCAGCATTTGTTGCTCATCCCTTGTTGCCCTTGATAAGGCAGTGGTGAGCAGCCTTCTCAAACAGCTGCAGTACCTAAGGTGTAGGTACACCCACAATGCTGTTAGGGAGGAAATTCAGCAACAGTGAAGAAACAGTGATATATTTCCAAGAGGTCTTATGGTGCAGTGGGTAGCATACCTGCCTCTGAGTCAGAAACAGGTTCAAGTGCCATTCCAGGACTTAATGGCCAAGATAGGTGTATTCGCGAAGTAGCCAAACAGGTTGAGTGTCAACCTGCTAGATCCTTCCAAACACATCAATGGCTTGTGGTAAGACTGAGAGACTCCTGGTCAGCCACATCTGAGGTACAGTGGCAATCCTCACACCATAAGCTTCTGAACTGGCAAGCTGTTCTGGGAATTACTAACTAAGGAAACAGATGCATGTCTGCCTTACTGCACTGCTAGGTACAGGAAGAGAATTGGAACTGGAATCTTTTATATCCACCTGAGGGCATTTTTATATCTTACGGGAGAACAGCACCTCTGACAGTGCCGTCCATTCTCAGTACTGCACCACTTTAGATTTGTTTGCTCAAAAGTCTTAGGAGCGGGAGTTGCAAACTTCTGATCCAGAGGCATCCTCTGTTTTGGAATATTCAACTGTGGACTGAACATACACAACTCTCTGAGGTAGAAAATTTCCAAGGATTTACAACCTTTTGAATGAAGTGGTTTCTCCTATTCCCAGTCTTAAATGGTCGACTTCTTATTCTGAGTTCATTTACCCCATGTACTAGATTCCCCAGCAAGAGGAAACATTTATTCAACACCTGCTCATTCTATGTCCCTTAAAAATAGTAAATGTTTAAATGAGAACACTTCACATTCTTCTAAACTTCGGGGATTATAGGCCTGGAATTTTCCTGGAATTTATCAGAGGTGCCAAGCCATGACTGAAAATCTCTTCAGATACACAGCTGAGTTTTCAGACCAAATCATTAGCCACAAAAAAACATCAGGACGTTTGGTTTATGATATCAGTTTGGCCCCCAGTGGTGCTCCCAGAGAGTACTGCCAACTTGTGCTGGATAGTGTCAGGACTGCCTAGGCATGCCCCTCTTCTCCCGTGTATTATACTTATTTTGCTGTTCTTAGTGGGATTATCTTGATTGAATCCTGTTCTTTTGAAGCCACGTCGATGACCCAAACTCTTCCCCTCCCCCAAAAATGAAATGGTTGCCCCCCCCCACTGATCAGGAGAGTACCATTGACCCCTCATTGAGTTCCCCACACACAAATAATAGGTAACACTCTCTGACAAAAAAAAACCTGACCTGACCCACCACACCCAACTTAGCACCCTTTCCCCTCAGACTACCTCCTCAGAATCCCAACTCAGCCCTCCCCTGCTTCAGCCTCCCCATTCAGGACCCCTCCCCTATCAGACGCCCACTCAACCTTCCTTCAGGCCAAGCATCTTGGCAGTTCAAACCACCTGAACAAGGAAGTGAAATTACAGACTATCAGGATTAGACACTTTTACATTGCAGTCAGGGTCAACGGGATACTTGAGGTGCAGTCAACCATAGGCAAATGAAAATAAAAACAGATGGCTGGAGAGTGAAGGGAATCCCTTGATCTGATAGCTGAATCTTTTACAAGGCACTAAGTCATTAGTCTAGATTATAAATAGCTGAGACCCAAGTATCGATTCTTGTCCTGCTAATTACTGCTTGCCAATTTCTGTGCACCTATCTCTTTTAGTATGTGACCAGGTCCAGAGAGTGTGCTGTCACTGAATCTAATTCATCTCTCTAATTTTCTTTCTCTACTTATTTACCCATTTATTTAAGTTCTTCATTCTCATTGAGTCTTGATTCCTCCCCTCCACACCCACCCCCCTCACTCCTCCATTATTTCTGAAAGGTTTTTGTGTTTTTCTCCAGTTTAAACAGATACAAAGGCCCTGATTTGTGGTTTCATGAAAACTCTGCACCTTATCTAAAGTGGCCTGAGACACTAGATCTGAAGGTTTGATCCCCATTGTTGACAGATCCTAGGAGTCTCAGGGTGGCATGGGTGAAAGGAGGTGAGATGCAAATTACAGTAAGGGGAAACTAAAACACAGCAGAGCCATTTGAACTCTGTAGTTAGATCAAACAAACCCTATTTTTGCTGGAGAAATGTATGCAGTGTGTGACTTACAATTTTTAAGAGTAGAAGTGAACATTCATAAAAGATGGTAAGGTTTGTGGAACTATCAATCTGGCAGGTTATTTAAATCTCCTGTCTTTTAAATTTGGGAAAAAGACTAGTCAAAGGAAAAAATAACCTCCCCATCAGCCCACCATGGATGTCTCAGAGGCTCCCTCTCTTCCACAATCAGAGCCAGCAGTCCTCCTCCTTACACTCAGAACAGCATCCTCCTTTCCTCAATGAGAGTTGACATCTTTGCCCCACCCTCCAAACTGTCAATGCCAGTACTTCCCCTTTCCCCGAACATGGTTAACGTTGGATTCCTTCGCTGACCTCCCTGAATAGACGTCACCAGCACTCCCAACTCCCACATCAGCTCCGCCATGAGGCTTCCATTGGGGTCCACCCTGGGTGAACGTGTTAAACCTTACCAACCATGAAAATACACCTGGGGGCGATGCATGGCAGGGGTGGGAGGAGGTGGATATTTAATCATATCTAAATATATTCAAATCATGAATTATGGCACCAGGGACTTGGCAAAATCAGAGATCATGATTTAACCAGCAAGATTCACGATTTTTAGCTTTTGCTGGATCTTAAGCCCTTGTTACTATTTCCTTTAATTAATTATTTGTTTGCTGCATTATCAGGTTATTCAGCAAGATTGATCTTTCACAAGCATATTTACAGATGAATGTAGCAGCTGAATCTCACCCATTACTTACCATCATTATTCATAAAGGTCTTTTTCATTATAAAATATTGCTTTTTAGAAAAAAACATCCACACTAGACCTCTTCCAAAAATCAGTGGATCAGATTTTAAATGGTCTCTCTGGTGTACAATGTTATCTGGATGGTACTGTAATTACAGGATCAGTGAACAAGAGCACTTGAATAATTTAGAAGCAATACTGGAACATCTTTAAGCATATAGTCTGCTTATCAAGGAAGAAAAGTGTGATATTTCTAGACATCAGTCCAGTATTTAGATCATGTTACTGATAGTAAAGGCTGACACACCTAAAAAGCCCAATGAATGTGATGTAATTAAGGTTCTCTCAAGGATTAGTAAAATATTATTGTAAATTTGATCCTAACTATGTTATTGAAGCAATTGAATAATTTACTATGTGTGAAATAGTCATGGGACTGGACAAAAAAATGTAAGAAAGTATACCAGGAAGTCAAAGATTCTTTGCAGAGTCTGCAATATTGGCTTATTTTAATCCAAAGCTACCATTACTGCTTACTTTGACACTTCACCTTATGGAGTCAGAGCAGTTGCTTAACATTTTATGCCTTTAGGAGAAGAATGCCCAATACCAATATCTTTCATTTTGTTTCATCTCATTTATCCATTTTATCATCTTTCTGTCCCACTTCCATTTTTCCAATTCTCTATTCCAGTTGTCCTTCTGGCCCCCTCCCTCTGCTGCCCCATGCCTCCCTATCCCTTTCCCACCCTCACTTCAAGGCAACTGTCACATCCCTCAGGCAGCCCCTTAATCATCTGTATCTATGTTCTGCATTTTCTGCTATTTACGTATTCTGATCACTTAATGGACACTTTTAGCATCTTCTCTGCCTTCTGTATCCTCATTTATATTTCCTTTGTCCCGTTTGAACTGCTGCCCCCTTCCCCACAGACATCCCCCTTTCACTTTCACAGTATAAATCTCTGCTGTTTTTCTTTGCTCTCAGTTCTGATGAAGGGTCATCTAGACTTGAAACGTTGGCACTATTCTCTCCTCATAGATGCTGTCAGATCTGTTGAGGTTTTCCAGCATTTTCAGTTTTTGTGACCAATATCTTTTGCTTTGAATACTCTATCTACTGCTGAACCTAACTCTGCTCAGCTAGAAAAAAGAAGTTTTGAGTGTAATTTTTGGTGTAAGAATGTTTCATCATTATTTATATGATCATCATTTCACATTATTGACTGATCATTATCTCTTAACTACTATTTCTGAGCCATATAAATGCATATCATTGTTATCTGCTGGCTGATTGGAAGGATGGTCACTGATCTTATCTGCACGTTCCTACAACATAAAGTATCATCTGAGTGCCATGCTAATACTGATGCATTCTCATACTCACCTTTGCCTATTGAACAAATGCCACCAAATAGTTTTGCTAATATTTTTCATTAGCAGATAATTTGCCTATGATAGCTTCTCAAATTCAGAGACAAAGCAAAAATCATCTTGTGATTGAGATGGTGGTGGAAAGGCTAAAATGCAGCGTATGCAACCTGATTTGAAATCTATGTGTCAAGGAAGCTTGAGTTTACCATCCAAAGTGGGTGTCTGTTGGGGAATCTAAGTGAGCATTCCTCCTAGTCTGTATGAAGGTCATCCTGAGCAATCCAGATGAAGGAATCAGCACATAGTTAATTTTGATAGCTGGATCTGGATACTCAGACTGCAAAAAAAGTGGGACAGTTACAATCTTATGCACAAATAAGAAATATACCAACATTATCTCTTTTGCAGCCTTGGGAGTGGCTAAACTGCTTTGAAAAAAATTGCATGTAGACTTTTCTGGTCCAGTTAAAGGTTACACGTTCTTAGTCATAATTGATGCACATTCAAAGCATCCAGAAGTTGTTATCACAAGTCCTACTACAACTGAATAAACCATTGAAAAATTTGACAAAATTTTTGCAAGATTTCATAAACCATAACAAATTATTATTGATAATGGTTCACAGTTTACTTCACAGGAGTTTGAGGATTATCTGAAAACATTCAGTAGATAAATATGCACCTTATCATCCACTAGCCAAGCCAATGGATTAGCTGAAAGATTTGTACAATCTTTGAAACATTCTTTAAATGTTTCAAGAGAGCAGGGTTCATCATCATATCATAGGTGTACCTTTTTGGCAACTTACAGAAACACTACTTCGCAACGATACATAGTTCATCTGTATTACTACTCTTAAAGAGGAAGTTGAGAACTATATTTTATTTGTTATTACCTCCAGAAATCTCAATGACAGTAGAGCATCAACAACAATCTCAAGATGTTAAATGGCAAGTGAAGGCAACCCAACACTCATTTCAACAAGAAAATCAAGTGTTAATGTGTAATTATGCCAAGAGCGAGAAATGAATACCAGCCATACTTGTGGCAAAAACATGTTTAATTTCTTACATGGTTCAATCCAAAGATGAACTAGTTTGGCAACACCATTCTGACCAATTGTTGTCATCTCAAAATGATTTCTCCAAATCATCTTCAGAAATACTTACTAGTCGGCCCGATTTTACCATTGCGTGCGGGCACGAAAACAAAGAAAAGTCAGGGGTGGGGCTATTAATGTGATCCGCGCCTGTATTCGAGCAGATTACCACTTTACCAAAACCCAGGAATGGCAGCGATCGGCTTCACACCTGAAACAGGCACAACAGTAATTTAAATGTATTTACATGCATTTCAATTGAATTAATGAACTGCCTGCCCAACTTTATCAGCATTTGCCTCTTTACCACCACATTCACCAATCTGGAACTGTGCCAAAATGGAGTTGCTAAATAAAAATCTGAATTGGGCGCTTTTCAGTGAGGGTTGGCAAGGAAGTAATTGAGTAGGGTCTGATGGCTCTCGTTATTCACGGGTGTCCTATTGTTGCGGTTATTTTCTGTCTCAGATTGCTCTGTGAGTGTGTTGGGAGGGAGAGTGGGCTGTTGCTGTGCATGGTTTCCAATGTTTGTCTTGCAGCATGGACCTGGGTTTCAGCACTGACCTCGGGTCTTATAGTACTGCTGTGTCCTAGCACCTCAGCTCACTTTAGGCTGAAGGATGTGCACAAAACCCTTGCAGATAGCACTCTTGCAGCCTCTCAACTTTACCAGGAGCTATGATTGTGTGGAGCATGTGGCATGGTGGGGACTGTGATTGTCAATGTGTTAGGAGCGAACAGTGTCGCATGACTTCCACATTTGTTCACCTACAACTTCCCCAACACCCCCCTCCCCTTTCAGAGTAGTGAGATGGCTTTTGCAATGCAACCAATCGATTTTGCTGTTCTTGCTGCTGGAGCTGAGGTGGAGGAACTGAAGGAAGAATTGCGGGCCCAGGAGGCCTGGGTCTTACCACTTGCAGGACTGGAGAGAGATGATCATCAGAGGCAGGAGATGGCCGCTATTCACCCAGAGCAAGGGCATAGGAGAAAGAGGGAGCAGAAACCCTGGTAACTTCATGCACGAGTGTCCTTCAAGGAGATGTCGGACACTATATGCCGCAGATGTCTCTGATTCCAAAAAGATATCATGCAATACCTGTGCAATCTGTTGCAGGACCTGGCACTTCGGTGCGGGTGTGGGGGTATCCACTCTCAGTGGTTGTCAATTGACGGCTGCTCTGAACCTCTATGTGACTGGAGCCCGAGTGAAGATGTCTGTGGCATTTCCCAGTCTTCAGTGCACACCTGTGTAAAGCAGGTCACTGAAGCCCTGTATGACCAGGCTGGGCAGTACATCAAATTCAACCTGGACCAGGCCCGTCAGGAAGCCTGGGCTGCAGGGTTCGCTGCAATTGTGGAGATGCTGAATGTGCAGGGGTTGGTGACTGCACACGTCACCCTCAGGGCCCCCCTACAGAATCCACGACAATTTGTTAATAGGAAGGTGTTCCACTCTCTGAATGTACAAATTGCGTGCAATACGACCACTATGCACATCTGCAAAAGACATCCAGGCAACGTGCAAGCTTCATTGTAAGGAGCTTGGACATAAGATGTTGAGAGGTATTGATCGAGTGGATTCTCAGAGGCTTTTTCCCAGGGCTGAAATGGCTGCCACAAGAGGACGCAGGTTTAGGGTGCTGGGGAGTAGGTACAGAGGAGGTGGCAGGTGTAAGTTTTTCACTCAGAGGGTGATGGGTGCATTACTGGCATCGGTGGTGAAGGCAAATTTGATGGAGTGTTTTAAGAGACTTTTGGATAAGTACATGGGATTTAGTAAGCTAGAGGGGTTATAGGTAAACTTAGTAGGTAGGGACATGTTCGGTGCAACTTGTGGGCCATAGGGCCTATTGGTGCTGTAGTTTTTCTATTTCTATTTTCTATCTTTTATCCAGCAAACATTTGAGGAGGAGTCCAGGCTCTGAGGGTGGGTGATATTGGTTATCTGCTTTGGACATGGCTGATGATGCCTGTGTGGAGGCCTGTGACTGAAGCAAAGACTTGCTATAATGAGGTCCATTTAGCCACCCGCATGACAGTAGAGAGATGCACAGCTCCTCAAGATGCAATTCCAGTACCTGGACCAATTTGGAGGGGCTCTCCAGTACAGCCCCCTGATCTCCTTCTGCATTGTGATGGTGTGCTGTGCCTTGCACAATTTGGCTCTGCAGTGAGGTAATCTCTTGGAGGAGGAAGAGGACGTGGAGCACGATAGCTGGCCATCACTGGAGAGGATGACCAGCAGGAGAAGAAGGAAGAGGAGGAGGAGGAAGAGGAGGATGAGAATGCCTTGGAACACCAACCAGGCAGTAGAGGGTTGGCATCTCAGCTAAGGCATGTAGGGATGGCTAGGGAATCCCTGATAACCAGGAAGTTCATTCGTTGGGGGATGATGATTGTAAGTTCCATTCTCCCCACTCTCTCCCAAAAATGCCTTCCATTTATCCTGCCAGTTGTCACACTAAAGTGGTGGGCCTGGATATTCTGTGTTCCTGATTTTTTTTCCAGGCGGAAGGGTGATGATGACTCACTAAGCACCATTCTAATGATGCCCTGGTGCAAACCAGTCTGACTCCTGCCAAAGATCCACATACACGGTAGCACCTGGGCCCATGTCTGGGCCCCCATACAGGACATTAGGATGGATAGGTTGGGGAATGGGAGGTCATCACTCATGTGATATGAGAGACCAATGGCTTTCTTTTCTCAGTGATACTACACTGAGCGGCCATCCCAACTGTTATCACCATGAGGCATCCATCGGGTGATCGTCAGTGGGGCAAGAATCCTATTCAAGACACCCTTTTCACAGGTGGTTGTTGAGAAAAAATATTTATTTACAATAGAAGCATTCAGATAAGCTGGTGAAACATAAAAACTTGTGAAAAGAAAACGTTAAGGTGATTACATTTCTTTCTAACAAGTGCAGCCCTTCATCCATGCCATCTCAGCGCAATTACAACTTCCTAACCTTATGCTGCTTTGCACCATACCTCAATGATTCCCCAGAATGTATATTGGAGGTGGAGGGGGCCAGCTGTTGACCTTGCCCCGTAGCCTCTGATGTGCATGGTGGATGTCCTCTGGAGGCCCTGGGTCCTGAGGGCCCTGGCCTGCTTCCAGGTGTCTGGGATGTTTCCATGACACCCTCTTCATCTCGCTGCCCCGGAAATACTCCAGTGTTAGGAGGGGGGGGGGGGGTGGTCAGAAGGTGTTGCCATAGCCACAGTCTCCTTGCTGGAAAGCCCTGGCATGGGCTCATGCCCTTCTTCCTCCCTTGGGGTCCCTTTTGGGCCCTAAGTCACTCTATGGGACACTGGTACTTCTGCAGTGAGCTCCAGAAACTCCAGTGTCACCTGGCAATGCCAGTCCTGGAGGACGACCTGCGTTCTACCTAGGGTGGTCGACCCCTCTTCACTGGCCTCTTGAGTCATGGACCATCTCTCAGTGGCTGCAGCAAGTGCCCTCTGGGACTGGCCTACACTCTGCAAGTCCTCAGCCATGGCCTTCTAAACTGGGCCATGCTCTGCAAGTCCTCAGCCTGTGACCCTTTGAGACTGGGCTACCTTCTCAAGGGTTGCTATCATTGCCTGCTGTGACTCACTGACGTCCCGCTGGGATTCCTGCAAGCTCTCGAGCCTCTCAGCCACGACCCATAGAATCTTGAGAAGCTTGCTCAGTCCCTCTGCTGTGGCCTGCTGTGACTCGGCCATTGCTTGGAGCCTGCCGCCCTTGTGAGACCCCCTGCCCCTGGCTTTTCACTGCAGACGCTATCCTTGCAGTGTTGGCATTGGAAACATGCATGACAGTCAATAGCGGTCTGCCTGAAAGCTTTGGGACTCATCCCAGTAGCCTCGCAGATGGTTCAGTGTAGTTGTCAGCCCCTCCTGCATTCCCTGGCTCTATTGTTGCTGCGTCTCCAGCAGCTGAGGGAGAAGTGATCTCGGAGGACCAGCAAGTAGCTGAGCCGGCTACATGGGGCCAGCTAAGTCCCCACCTCCAGCAAGCCCCCGCATGCCAGAGAGCTCAGATGTTCCCTCCTCTTTCTGATGTACATCAACAGATGTGTTGTGCTCATCGGATTGTGACCCAGAAGCCTCAACACTAACTGGACCCACTGACGTGTCTGTTTCTGCGATGGTGAGTTGTGAGGTACAAATTGATGAATAAACAGTGCTACCTTTGGAGGTCCTTTCACCCTTACCTTCTGAGGACTCATCTGAGCTATCATTCTCAGGATGGATGGGAGCTGTAGCTGCAGCCTGTGGTCCCGAAGGCTCTAAGGCATCAGTATCTGTCTCTGAAACATAGGACACGAGGTTAAGTGCAAGGGAAGGAGAGGAATCCGGGATGCCAAACACATGAATCACGTTCTCTCTTGAACACAGAACACTGAACCCAGAAAATTATATCACAAGGATAGATCCTCCAACCCTGTAGCGACCAGGCTGCACATCTGATTTGTTTGCCCCTATTCTTCTAGAGGCTATGTGCCTCTATTCCCATCCCATTTAGACAGCTATAGAGATATCCCTTAAATTCCCTATTGTTTCCACTTCCATGATTTCCCCGGGCAATGAGTTCCAGGCACTCACTATCCTCTCAGTGCAAATAAAAATGCCTCATACATCTCCTTTACACCTTGCTCCTTCTACCCGAAACTCATGCCCCCAAGATGTTGTCTCAAAGTGAATGTAGGAATGATAGGTGCTCATGTCAGGACAGCAGACAGCCCATGTCTCCTCTTCTCTGGGAAGCTCTGACGCCCATTCCTCGAACAGGGTGAAGACTGGAGGTCTAGTTCATCTCTCCCTGTCTTTGCCCTCTCATGGGTCTTGTGCTTGGTTTTCTTCTATGGAGATAGAAGGAACCATGAAATAAATGGTGGCGTGACTCATGCAGAGAATCAGGATGTGACCCTTAGAGAGCAAACACAATGGGGCTCATTGGGGGGAAAGGAAGGAAGTGCTTGGAGATCAAGGTTGGGTCTGTAATGTTATGGGGGTGGGGCTATATCTGTGAGAGTTAGAGGGAGGCATTATCTGGCTGGGAGCCATGTGATGGACAAGCTTTTTCAAGTTTTTTCTAACTGCACATGCGTAGTTCAGAGCTTCGATCATTTTGGGTGCACTAAACAATCTATATGCGGCTAGCAATATTTTTTTCGGGCTGAGTATGTATAGGGGCATCTGAAAGCAGATTTCTAAGTCAGATCTGCATTTTGCCCAGATTCAGCACTTCGAATGAAAATGGTAAAATCAGGCCCGTGTTGTGAATACAATTACAAAAGACTTAGTTGAATCTGAATTGCGTTATGATTGTGTCTCTGCTACAGTACCATGTTAGAATGATTCAGAATTAGTTCCAAGAGAAGAAGTGTCTGCTGAATTTGTAAATTATATTTCTAGAGTCAAGGACAGCCAAATTCCAGAACATTGGACATAACCTTTTAAACCCCCTGTCCTAGTTCCTGTCCATTTCTGCTTTACACCACATTTCTTTTGGACTTTCCCTCTGTTTGGCCTTCAGTTGGCTGGCCAGAGCAAATGTGGTCGACTACCTAGGATGGGCAGCAGTAGGTGTTACACCTATTTCCACTTGCATCACAGGACCAACACATCATCCATTAAATCTTGCTGAAAGGTGCAACATAAGAAAAGAGTTCATGGTTTTGGGTATTAGCAAGAAGAGAAAATTTGCTGACAGGAAAGAGATTCAGGATGAATGGGTAATTTTTAGGTTGCAAATTTTAACTAGTGGGTTGCCACTGGGATCAGTGTTGAGGCCTCAACTATTTTCAATCCATTTGTATTAAAGGCTAACATTTCATTTGCTTTCCTAATTACTTACTGTGTCTGTAGATCAGCTTATAGAACATAGAACATAGAACATTACAGCACAGAACAGGCCCTTCGGCCTTCGATGTTGTGCCGACCAAAATAAAAAGCAATGCCCCTCCAAACTAAACCATTCCCTTCTCTTCCATATACTTATCAATTAACCTCTTAAACGCCACCAAACTTGGCGCATCTACAACAGCTGCAGGCAGGGCATTCCACTCCCTAATCACTCTTTGAGTAAAGAACCTACCTCTGATATCCGTCCTATAACTCATACCCCTTAATTTAAAGCTGTGTCCCCTCGTGCTAGCTTTCTCCATCCTAGGAAAAAGGCTATCACTGTCCACCCTATCTAAACCTCTAATCATCTTATATGCTTCAATAAGATCCCCTCTTAGCCGCCTCCTTTCTAACGAAAACAACCTCAAATCCTTCAACCTCTCTTCATAGGACCTGCCCTCCATACCAGGCAACATCCTGGTAAACCTCCTCTGTACCCTCTCCAATGCCTCCACATCTTTCTTATAATGTGGGGACCAGAACTGCACACAATACTCCAAGTGCGGCCGCACTAGAGTTTTGTACAGTTGCAACATGATGCTGCGGCTCCTAAATTCAATCCCCCTACCAATAAAAGCTAAGACTCCATATGCCTTCTTAACAACTTTATCCACTTGACTGCCTACTTTCAGGGATCTATTGACACATACACCAAGATCCTTCTGTTCCTCAACACTATTAAGAGCCCTACCATTAGCCCTATACTCTACACATTTATTGTTCCTGCCAAAGTGCATTACCTCACACTTTTCCACATTAAACTCCATTTGCCACCTCTCGGCCCAGCTCTGCAACTTGTCCAAGTCACTCTGTAAACTATAACACCCCTCTTCACTATCTACCACTCCACCAACTTTAGTGTCATCTGCAAATTTACTGATCCATCCCTCAATACCCTCATCCAGATCATTTATAAAAATTACAAACAGCAGGGGCCCCAAAACAGACCCCTGAGGCACACCACTCGTCACCGAACTCCACGATGAATATCTCCCATCAACCACCACCCTCTGTCTTCTATCTGCCAGCCAATTCCTAATCCAATTAGCTAAATCACCCTCTATTCCACACATCTGCATTTTCTGTAGAAGTCTTCCATGGGCCACCTTATCAAACGCCTTACTAAAGTCCATATATACTACATCAACCGCCTTACCCCCATCCACCTCTTTGGTCACTTTCTCAAAAAACTCAATGAGGTTAGTAAGGCATGACCTACCCTTCACGCTTCTTGTAGTTTATTTATGAGGGCATCTATATCCCTCTGTACTGTGACATTCTACAGTCTCTCTCCATTTCATTTCTATTCTGTTAAAGAGGACAACCTCATATTTTCCACATTATACTCTAAGTGCCAATTTTTTGCCAAATCATTGAAGCTATCTATGTCCTTATTCGCACTCTTTGACCGGGATTTTATACTTGCAAATCGGATGTGCTGCTGTCCTGCGTAAAACTGGTGGAGTTCTTTATCACATTTCTGGACATACTTTGCTTCCAAGTCACAATTACATAGATACATAGAACATTACAGCACAGTACAAGCCCTTTGGCCTCAATGTTGAACTGTGTTCAATCCCAAGATCAAGCTATCCCATTCCCCATAATTCTGGTGTGCTCTATGTGCATATCCAATAACCGCTTGAAAGTTCCTAAGGTGTCCGACTCCACTATCACAGCAGGCAGTCTATTCTGCACCCCAGCTATTCTCTGGGTGAAGAATCTATCTTGGTCATCCCTCCTATATCGCCCACCACGAACCTTATATTTATGTCCCCTAGTAACAGGTACATCCACCCGAGGAAATAGTCTCTGCACATCCACTCTATCAATCCCTCTCATCATCATATAAACCTCTATTAAATCGCCTCTCATCCTCCTCCGCTCCAAAGAGAAAAGGCCCAGCTCTCTCAACCTTTCCTCATAAGACCTACCTGCAAACCAGGCAGCATTCTGGTAAATCTCATCTGCACTCTCTCCAGTGTTTCCACATCCTTCTTATAGTGAGGTGACCAGAACTGAACACAATATTTCAAATGTGGTCTTACTAACGTCCGATATAGTTATAGCATAACCCCACAGCTCCTAAACTCAAACCTCCTGTTAGTAAACGCTAACACACTATAAGCCTTCTTCACGGCTCTATTCACTTGAGTGGCAACCTTCAGAAATCTGTGGATATGAACCCCAAGATTTCTCTGTTTCTCCACATCCCTTAAAACCCTCTGTTGACCCTATAATTTGCATTGAAGTTTGTCCTACCAGAATGAATTATTTCTTCCATGTTGTAAATTATTTTTGTAGAATGCAACTTGTTCTTCTTTAAGGTACCCAAATTGCCCTTCTAAATATTCTTCTTAGGGGAAGCTGCCTAGCCCAACAAGCTTTTGCACTATAACCCATTTTGCTGCAATTCTTGCATTGATTATTCTTGTTCCAGCATTCACTTGCTGAATGGCCCATTTTGATACATCTGTGACATGCTTGTTGCTGTTTTGACGTCTTATGGGTAGTTCCCAACTTGTTCCCAACTTCATTCCTGCACAAATTGTAAAACCTCTTTAGCAGCCAGTTGACTTCATATATTATTTATTTCAAATGGCCCCAGCCACATAGCAGAACATTTTAACTTTTCAAATATTCCAGATACTGCCTACATTCTCATTCTTCACTGATTGGAAAACTCCTCTTTTAAAACCACACAAATAGCTTCCATCCTTTATCAACTGCATAATGAATCTCCCGCTCTGCTGCTATACATTGCAACACATGCCCTGAACCGTAACTTAGAGAATCCCTCTTGGTGTCTGATATGGAAAAGCCTATTGCTATTTTGTAGAAAGAGAAGCGAGTTCTCCCCAGCATCCTCACCACCACCGATCCCTCAACCATTAAATTAGTTAAATTAACTATTTATCTCAACCAGGACCAGTCCTGGGGCAGATGTCAATTGTATAGGCCAGATGACTTGCATGTAAATGAGTTCAGACCAATTTACTTGAGGGGTGGTTTTTTTAGTGTGAGTGGGGAGGGTTTAAACTAACTAGGATAGGGTATGGGAACAGGAGCTAATACTAGAGAGGAATGCAAATGTGCAAGAAATATTAGAAGAGACAGATAGCACTAAAGTATTAAGCAGATTCAATGTAAGAGGGAAAGTAATACAATCTAAATTAGAGTTCGATTACATGTATCTGAATGCCCTGAGTATAGAAAATAAGACTGGTGAGTACCAGATGCAGTTAGCCACAACAAAATATGACATTGCGGCTATAAGAGACCTAGCTGAAACAATATTCCAAGATAAAAGGTGGTCAGAATTATAGAAAAAATATGGAAAGGGGAAGATGTGGCAGTATTGATTAAGGAGAACATTATGGTGCTGAAGAGAAAAGATGTCCCAGAGGAAGCAACTCACAATCTGTTTGGTTAGAGCTAAGGAGTAAAAATATAAATACATTGCCTGATGTAGTCTATAGGCTACCAACTAATGGGAAAGATGTAGAAAATCAAATATGCAAGAGAAATACACGATTCATAGAGTTGTAATAATGGGAAACTTCACCAAATATAGACATGGATAATAGTTGTGTAAAGACCAGAAAGGGATTCAGAGTGTTCTGGGGAATTTTCTACGACAGTATGTTTCCTGTTTATTGAGAAAGAAGGCATTGCAAGACCCAGTTATTGGGAATGAGATAGTTCTACTGAGGAGGAGAACATTTATGGAATAGTACTCACTGTATCATAAGATTTAGGTTGGCTATGGTAAAGGCCAAAAGAGCAATCCAGATCAAGTTTAATTAACTGGGAGAAAAGAAAACCAACTTCAATGAGGTAAGAATGGATCTACCTCAGATAAATTGGAATCAGAGTATCAGGCAAAATTGTAGCTGAACAATGGGCTGCCTTTAAAGAAAAGATAGTTCAATATTGCCATTATACATTACTATGAAGAGGGAAGGGAGGGCAAACAAATCCAGAGCTTCCTAGGTTAAAACAGAATATAGAGATTAAGAAGCAGAAAAAATGTTGATGATAGGTATTAGGTGGATAATACAATTGAGAACCAAGCTGAATATAAAAGGTTCAGAAGGGTATTCAAAAGTAAATAAGAGATGCAGACAGACAATATGAAAAGAGACTTGCAGCTAACATAAAAGAGATTCCAAACATTTCTGTAGGCATATAAATAGTAAAAAATGTAGTGTGAAGAGGAGTAGGACTGCTTAGATGTCAAAAAGGAGGTTGTGGTTGAGGTTGAGGTATTAAATGATTACTTTGCATCTGTCTTTTTCAAATTAGAAGACGCTGCCCAGATCATGGTGACAGAGGAGATAGTTCAGACATTCAAAGGGTTACAATTAATAAGGGACAGCTTTTGGACAGGTTTTCTGTACTTTGATGAGGAATCAGCAAATAAGAAGCATCCAGAGATTCTGAAGGAAGTGAGTGAAAAAGGTAGAGACACTGGCCATAATTTTCCAATCTTAGGTCAGTAGTAGTGCCAGAGGACTGGAGAATTGTTAAGTGTTATATAATTATTTAAAAATAGCTGAAATGATAATCCCAGCAACTACAGACCAGTCTGTTTAATCTCAATGGTTTTAGAAAAAATAATTTGGAACAAAATTAATAGTCATTTTTATAAACACAGATTAATCAAGGAAAGCCAGTATGGATTTGTTAAGGGAAAATTATCTTTAACTAACTTGCTTGATATTTTTGAAAGGTAACAGAGATGAGTATACATAGACAAAAGGCATTTGATAAAGTACTAGATAACAGATCTGTGAGGAAAGTTTAGCTCATGGAATAAAAGGGACAGTATCAACAAGAATATGAAATTGGTTGATTGACAGGAAGCAAAGGGACCGATTTTACCATCACATTGCACCAGTTTTCGGGCACGAAAACTTGGTAAAGTTGGGCATGAAGCAAGTAGCACGATCCGCACCTGCCTCTGCACCAGATCCCCCTTTACCAAAGCCACAAAATGGCCACGATCGGGACCGCATCTGAAACGGATGTGAGGGTGATTTAAATGCATTTAAATTGACATAATGGGCTTTACACCCAACCTTACTGGCACTTTCCTCTTTACCATCACGTTCACCCATCCAGAATCAGCACGAAGTAGACGTGCTCCATAAAGCACTGATTTGGCCACTCCAGTTAGTGAGGAGTAATGTGCCAAGTATTTGATGGCTCTCTGTTTGAGATCATGGGGAGGGAGAAGAGGGGTTCACTGCCACTTTGCTTGAGATCAATGGGGAGGAGGGGGAACGGGATCTGTTGCTACTCTGTCTGTGATCAGTGGGGGGGTAGGAGGAGTCTGCTGCCACTCTGCCTGAGATCAGTGGAGGGGATGGGGGGAAGGGCCTGCGATTGTCTGGGTGGCGGCAGGGAGGTGGGTGGATAAGGGTCAGTAATATTGGTAGTGGGGCAATGTCTATTATAGGGGCCAGCGGGAGGAATTATCTGGCTCAGGAAGGATGTGACAGGGGAGCCACATTCTATCACTTTTTCTTCTGCGCAAGCACAGTTGAAGGTGTTGATCAGAACTGCAGGGTTTCGGGTGCAATAAGCTTCTGCAGCGTGATTCAGAATAGCTTTCTTTCAGGTAGAGTGTGTATGGGGATGCCTGAGAATGGGTCTAAAAGCTGGATCTGAAACATTCCCAGATTCAGCATTTAGAATTAAAATGGTAAAGTTGGGCCTTTTGAATCAAAATGGTAAAATAGGGCCCAAAGAGTAGTGAACGGATTGCTTTTCTGACTAAAGAAAGTGGAGTACTTCGAGTGTCAGTTTTGGGACCCCTACTCTTCCTGACATATATCACTGACCAAAACCTTGGTGTACAGGGCATAATTTCAAAATGTGCAAATGACATGAAGCTAGGAGTATTGTGAGCCATGAGAAGGATAAATTAGAGCTTCAAAAGGACATGGAAAGATTGATTGAATGGACAGACAAGTAGCAGATAAAGTTTAATACAGAAAATTTTGAAGTGATGGTAGAAATAGTGCAAAGAGACAATTTTAAATTAATGGGTACAATTCTAAATGGATGCAAGAGGAGAGGGATCTGGGTGTATACGTTCAAAAATTATTGTAGATGACAGAATGGATTGAGAGAAAGTTAGTATGACATCCTGGGCTTTATCAATAGAGGCATAGTGTGCAAAAGCAAGGAAGTTAAGTTAAATCTGCATAAAACACGAGTTCTGACTCAACTCGAGCATTGCATCCTATTCTGGGCAGCAAACTTAAGCAAGGATGTGAAGGCTTTAGAGAGGGTACAGAACAGATTTATGAGAATGATCCCAGAGATGAGAAGTTTCAGAGAAGATTGGAGAAATTGGGATTATTCTTCTTGAAGGGAAGATTGCATGGACTTTTGATGGAAATCTTCAAAATCATGAGTGGCCTGAACAGAATAGATAGGAAGGAATTGAGAGTGCACAGATTTAAGGTAAAAAGAAGCTTGGTGACATGAGAGAAAACTTTTTCACACTATGAATGGTTAATGCAATAGAATCATAAATCATTACCTTGTTAATCCCCCTGACACTAAGGGGCAATTTATCATGGCCAATCCATCTAACCCGCACATCTTTGGACAGTGGGTGGAAACCAGAGCACCTGGAGGAAACACTTGCAGACATAGGGAGAACGTGCAGACTTCATACAGACAGTGACCTGAGGCTGGTATCGAACATGAATCCATGGTGCTATGAGGCAGCAGTGCTAACTATTGTGCCATTGTGCCGAGCCGTTGTGTAGCCATTTCCAAATCTCTTCAATCCAAATATGTTCTGCCAGGGTGACAATGCGGAGGAGTGTATCTTGTACTGTCCATGTCATCCCATTGGGGTGAATTTTCCCATTTCACTCACCACTGTAACCATAGTGGGCAAAGGGTGGACTATGGAAACAGTCCATTGACCTCGAGCAGGATTTTCCTATCTTGGGATGAGCTCAGCTAGAAAATCCCTGCCATAGGATTTTACAGTGCAAAAAGAGGCCCTTTGGCCCATCACGTCTGCATTAGCAATCTATTTTAATCCCGTTTTCCAGCACTTGGTACCAGTATGCTATGGTGTTTCAAGTGTCCATCTAAATCCTTCTTGAGTGTTCTGGATTACTCCCTTTACCATCCTTCCAGGCACTGAGTTCCAGATTCTCACCATCCTCTGAGTGAAAATGTTTTTCCTCAAATCCCCTCCAAATCTCCTGTTCTTTATCTTAAATCTATCTCTGGTTATTAACCCCTCTTCTAGAGGAAAGGTTTCTTATTTACCTTTTCTATATCTTTCATAATTGTGTACATTTCGATCAGATCCCAGCCACCCTCCCACTCCTCTGACTTCATTGCTCTAAGGAAAACCTTTGCCCAACCAACCTTTCTTCATAGCTGAAATGTTTCTGCCTAGACAACGACCAGGTGAATCTCCTCCACACTTTCTCAAGTGTAATCCCATCCTTTCGAAAGTATGGTGACTAGAACTGCACAGACTGCCTGAGTGTGATGGAGACAGAGACAATTGAAACATTCAAGAATGAATTGAATCATTATCTGAAAAGGGAAAAAAAGGCTACACAGAAGAGGCAGGGGGTGGGTACCAGGTGAATTGCTCCTTCAAAGGGTCAGCATAGACATGATAGGCCAAATGGCTTCTTTCTACCCTGTAACCATTCTATGATTTTATGATCCATTCCTTTTGGTTTCTTTTTTCCTCTGCTGCCACTTGGAGGAGCTCACTTGCATTTTCAATAATGAACTCTCTAGATTATGGGCTGGAATTTTACTGGCCTGCTACGGGAATTGGAGCAGGCAAGGAGTGATGTATGGGAAGGCCCCTTGACTTTGGACAGGAGTTTGATGTTTTGGGACAAACAAGGCCGTAAAATTCGCCTATGATGTGAAATAAGGTAGCATGATAGAATCATAGTAGACTAAAACAGACAATAGTTTCTAATTTACACTGCTGGGTTTTTCCTTGTTATTCAATGTTAATTTTCTTATCAAGGTGCAAAATGTAGTAAATAATATGCCTATATTACATTTTAAAAACTGGGACATCAGGGAAAAACTATTCTCCTGTTTATAACAGTAGTTTGTCTTGGTTTAAAGAAAGAATTCTACAATAAGATCATAGTAAACAGAATAAATTAAAAGAAAAATGTCTATTAACAAACTCGGTGTTTCCAACTAGTTTGCAACTAGTTGGGATAATGCTAAACCATTTCTGAAAAAAACCACAACTTTGCAGTTATGAGATGCCTATCTTAATGTAGGGCACATGCAGGAGTCCGAAAATTAGGGGGAGTCCCTTTTTCTGCACCATATCCTTTCCAGCAAACCTAGGTAGGTACAGATCTGCAGATAGAAAGGAAGTGTTTATCAATTAGAAAGTAACACATAGAACTCGACGTATTCTGTTTTAATAGACTTGTGGTTAGCATATTGTGAAAGTCACTAGCTGGTCAAACATATTCCTTTACCATGACATTTATACTGTATTATTGAGTATTAATTGTACTTTTATGTGTATTATCCAAATGTTAAGATATAGTGTCCTGGCCTAGAAAACTGTAGTTGCAGTAATAATGGATTTCCAGTGAGGAAAGTTAATTGAAAGCATTTTAGTAATAAAATTGCAGTACTAGTTTAGTCTGATGCTACATGGATTTTTTATCTTGCCAAGAAAATGTTGCAGAGTTATTTGCATGCATTGTGCCTGTGAGTTGTGCAAGGCTTTGGTGGAATCAGATTAACATTTAGTGCATTAAGTTTATTTAACAATTGGTTATCTAATGTTATCCTCTCTGAGATACTTACAGAAAATGCAGAATAGAAAGAAATCTCATTTATAGACAGGGAGGACTAGATAAGCCAGGAAAGACTACAGTAGAATTTGTAGGCTTCAAGATTGAGGCAGAGACAGCCCATCATTATGTCTGAAGGATAACTCATCCATATTTGTGAAAGCTGGGCAATAGATATAATTTCAGGCAGGTCAAGCCTGACAGGCAGAAAGAACATTCAGATTTATCTCAGTTGCTGGATTCCCATAGGTGCAGGGCATCATGGATTGCACCCGCATGGCCATCAAGACACCATGAACATCCAATAAATTTTACCAGCAGGAAGGGATTCCACTCCTTCAATGTTTAACTGATTTGCAAGCCTGTAAGAACTACGTGTTTGTGTGCATACATTCTCCTGGCAGCTGCCATGAAGTCTCCATCCTTCAACTATGCAGGGTGCTGTGACTCTTCATTTAAAATAGGAAGCAATTGCACCCACGAATAGAACGAGAGGATTTAAAAGAGCCAATCAATCGCCTAGATTAAAGTAGAATTTTCTGGTGTGCGGGTAATCACTCATCTGAAACATGTAAGTACAAAGAGGCTGAATGCTTTTTCTGCCGGGGGAACAATCACTTGTACCCATGTGAAAGTAAGTCAAGTCTATCCAGTAACAGAGTTAGTTATACATTGCAAGTACATAATGTAAAAGAATTCAAGACAAATGATTTAAATGTTCACTCATTGTTCAACGTAAAAGTGGGCAAGGTAGCCCCCATCTGCGTGATGATTTTGGTAAATAATAGACCCCTACAGGTGAAAGTTGATAAGAGAGCCTTTGCCACAATCAGATGAAATCACATTTCATCATTTCAATATTTACAAGAAGGAGTCCAGCCTTTGAGTTTGAGGGGTACTGTAGCAAACCTAACACTTAAACAGGAAGACCCATTAACATAAAGGATACAGATAAGCTATTGGCAGTTGTCTGCTTAGCTCCCTGTAATAGTGTCAGGCCAAGAGCCAGGTATTTTGGGCTGTGACTGGCTCAAGGTAATTAAATTAAACATGATGGAGATCTTCCAAACACAGGAGAGGGAAGAAGTGCAAATGTTTTTGTGATGAGTTAGGTAAATAAAGGGTCTCTCGTTGAAGATCTATGTAAAGGCAACCCCTCATTTTTTAGCACAAGATTGAACTTTGGCCAGCTTTGCATACAAGTCTACAATCTTCAGGATTGTATACTTATCCAATTTGGCAGCCCAATTACATACAAAATTAATTAATTATTAATTTGTAATCTCCATAGACGCGGACGGTCTTGTCCAACTTTATCATGGGGACAACGGATACTGTCCACTTGTGAATTGAACTGGCTGGATAATTCCCAGTTCTTCCAATCTCTTCAATTCCGTCTGACTTTTCTCACAAGGCATATGATACTGGTACTGCTGTAAAAAAGTAAGGTGTTTGATGTAAAGTTTCCAATGTCACACACTACAGTTGAAAAATTTCCAGACATGGAAAACCTGAAGTCATAGGCTAGAATTTTATCACCTTACATGCCCCAGAATTGGGGAGGACAAGGCTTGCAGAACGGAATTCTCTGTTGGCTATGGGTGGGATTTTACGAGCCTCATCTAAGTGAGGTTGTAAAATCCCGGTTATAGTGGATGTTAATGGAACAGCCTTCATGAGTGCTGAGTTTCAGGACTTTTTCACCAAGCACACTAAGACTGCACCTTACCACTCAGCATTCAACAGACTAATTGAATGAGTCGTCCAAACCTTTCAACCTGGCCTAAAGAAGTTGTCAGAAGGACCACATACAATAATGGGAATCTGCCAGTCAAGTTGTTAATGAACGGTCATTTTAGAACTAGGCTAAGCCTTGTATTTCCAAATTTGCCAGGACGAGTAGAAGCCAACCAAAACAGTCATAAGACAAACCATGATTGATATTAATCAATATAGACATTTTCAGTAGATGAGGCTGTCTATACGAGGAATTTTAGAAGTGGGTCGAGTTAGGTCCCTGGAGTCATTGCATCCAAAATTGTACCGCTGTCTTATTAGTGGATGTAGAAGGATGGATTGTTCAGAAACTTGTCAACCATTTGACAGAGTGAAAGTTGCCCCGGCAGCCAGTACTGGTTATGTTGCAATCTGATAATGTTGTCGACTATCCAAGCACTGAAGTACCTGGTCATCCTGTGGCGGGTATAACCAATGTCTCCATGAAAACAGATGGAACTGAGCAGCCTGTGCCTAAAGACACAACTGTCATTGTGGTTTCAGCTGGCAGCATTCCTGTCCCCAGGATCTCTTTCTGTCATGAGCAACATAGTTTCAGTTCAACATCATTCCTTTAATATTCTTTTTTACTTTCATCTTTAATTCCATTATCCTCATCATCTATTTGAAATCATTTTTCCTAAAATATAAACATTTTTCCTAAAATATAAATTTCCTATTGCCTTCCATTATTAAATAAAATTTAATAACCTTCCCTTTTTTTGTGAAACCATTGTAAGTTGTAAAAGTTCCTTATTCCCCTTTGAAATTGACCAGCAAAAAAACCAAATCCATTACCTATTTCCTAACGCAAATTTTTAAACATAACCTATTGCAATGACACAGGAAGCCCAATTGGAAAGGAACATAGTTTATTAAGCACGCAAAGGAAAACCACTAGTGTGGTGTACTCACACTTGTCTCTGCCTTATAAAAGTTTAAGTAATGACTTCCATCTGGGTGGGCCACAGTCTGTTGCCAGGGGAAATCTTATTCAATGAGCCCCTCAGGGAGATAAATCAGTGGTTGCCCATGGATCTCATGGAGGTTATAACAACCGTCTTTCCCTCCTCCCTTGAATCCAAGGGTTTTTCCCTTACTCCAGTAATAATGGGACCTGCTCTGATTCTTTACCCATGGCCTCATCTCTATCACTTTAGATAATGGTCAAGGGGTATGTAACGGATAAGTGAGCACTCGTCCTTAGTGGCAATCTCGAACTGGATGTCTGTTACCTCTGTCTCTGTTCCAAGCTCGAATCTTCATCATCCAGATGACAGCTTCTGTATTTTTAGAGGGCAGAGTTTCCTGTCCACATGCTGGTGTGAAGAACACAGACAGTTGTACCCAGAGAAAATGTTGCCTGTTTATCAATGAATGTAGAAGGATGGATTGTCTAGAGACATGTCAACCATTTGAGAGAGTGAGAGTTACCCCAGCAGCCAGTACTGTCATCAGGAGTTATATTGCCATCTGGTAATGTTGTTGACTATCCAAACACTGAAGTACCTGGTCATCCTGTGGCAGGTACAACCAATGTCTCCATGAAAACAAATAACTCCTCAAATCCACAGAGAGCCATTGCTGAAATTCCTCATGTATTGGTATGTTTTGTCTGTATAACGTGCAAGAAGCAATACTTTTCACTGTATGTTAATACATGTGACAATAAAATATCAAATCAAGTCAAATCGAATCTCTGACCATCATGGCCCCTTTCTGATTTAACTAGATGTTGTCGGCCAGATTTGGGAACATTAGGTTAAGCATAGTCTGACACATCAGTGCATTAGAAGCTCCGTTATGGATATTCTTGTTGTCATTACATGAGACATAGTGCTATAGTTAAAAAGAAAACTTACAATGTTGTTTCTAGAGAACCTATGGTTTGTTCCTTCATGCCACTTTTGAATGTCTGTACTGCCCTCTCAACCAAGCCATTTGAGAATGGGTGGTAGGGTGCCATGCAGATATGCCTTACTCTGTTCATACTAAAGAAGGTTGGAAACTCTGTTGGTAAATGGTTCCCGTTGTCTGTCAAGAGAATCTTGGGTATACTACGCAAATTTCTTTATGGTATTGTAAGAAGTAGTAGAGGCCACTTGGTGCCTTTTTTTGAATGGGCATCAATGAAAATTGAAAACATGGAGGAATGGTAGGAACTCGACTTACTGAGGTAAAAAGCAAGCAGTATTTGCTTGGATTACAAGGATTAGCAGCTCTTCTCTATCTTTCTCTGAAGATCGAAGTCTGGGACCTGCTACAAAACAAATATCTCTCCCCAGAGGTGTTAAAAGGCTTGGAGACTAGCAGCCTACATAAGCCTGAGTGTTTCTGCTAACTGATTCTGAAAAGAGTTTAAGGCTGTAAGGAATATTGCTCAAATTGGAACTAACAGAGATGGCTAGCTATTAGGACTTGGATTTTGTTATATTTAAGTATTTCAGTTGGTAAAAGTTGTGCTAATTTCTTCTGACTTTGTATAAATTGCCAGTCCCCATTTTAAAAAAATGTTGTCAGTCCAGGCAGATTTTCTGTAGCCAGTTCTTTCCCAAAATGCTGGGCCCTGGCCTGGGTCCTTGCACCACTATTAGGAAGAAGTGGGACTGTTTCCCATGCATAACTGGGGTTATATGATCCCAATAATACTTAATAGCTCCCCAGTGTATGTGGTCAATCTAGCTGCAGGCTTAAAGACAAGATGCCTAATTAGAGTCTCCTAAAGGTTTGTTCCCCAATAATGGATACAGTGGTTCTTGTGTTGATCTCATGGCCATCTAAACAGTAGCCATTTAGCTGGAGTTTAATTTTCATTGGAGCCACTTTGGGTATGGTGATGCAATTTATCTGCATCAATTTCTCATTCTCAGGCTGGTTTAATAAAGCACTGTCTTGAGGTGGCTTCGCCCTGCTATTGAGCAGGCTATCAGTCTTTTGAAGATGTGGATGCAGTGCTTGGACTGATTGAGTGGTTACTTGCAGTGTGCTCCCGAGAGGGTCTCATGTATTTGGTAGTTTGTTGCACTCTCCATAACATGCCTCCCAGAGAGGTGTGGACTTTGAAGAGCATGAGACCCTGGAATGACACATATTATTGGAGAAGGAAGCAGAAGATGCAGAGCAGTGAGTGGCTAGGGCCAAGGCAAGGGTCAGGGGTCAGGATTCTGGCAACATCAGGAAGCGTGTAAGTCAGATGTGGCCTGGGCAGTACATGTTTTTCATGTTTCGGCGAGTCTTCCGTTTACAAGTGCAATATGGAAGTGCATGCTCCTCACTATATTGTGGAGAGACTTCCCATCTGGAATCTCATGACCTCTGACTTTGATTGCCTTTACTTGGCAGCAATGGGAGATGTGGGCATTATCTACTTGGGACTTGTTTCTAAGGCTGTTCTTGAAGCTCCTAGACCGCTTTTCCCACATTTTCATGGGAAAGGGCCGGTGGTTTGGCTTCCTTGAAGTCCAAGGTTGGTTCAGTCAGTAGCTTCCTTTGGGTCAAAATATTATTAATTTCACACAGTAAACGATCCTTTAACAATTCCGATAATGCTGACCTATGCTCAATGTTCAAGCAATTTCCGCAGCGTCATCAAGAATTCAATAACTGGTCCAGTTGCCGTGTTAAATCTGTAGCGTTGCAAGATGGTTTTGGATTGTCGTTGTCTACTATTCCTGATGCCATGTCATAATTCTATCTGTGGTCAAGCTGTGTTAATAATTTTGTGATGATTGTCCCTTTAATGATCCTTCTGCAGAGTAAGGGTAACATGACCCAGGGAAGCAATTGGACAGCAGGGTAGGGGAGCACCCTGGTGAGCTCAGGTTTCTTTCCAGAACCTTTTCATGAGCTGACTGGCAACAATTAGGCTGTAAGTCTCTGTATTATAATGATTTGTAAATAAATATTGCACTAGTCATTTACTTAATTGGTGAGATGGAATTATTGCAGTAACCCTAAGGCATTACAGAAGTCATCCACTCACAAGGTCACTATTTAGCAGGCAATCAGTCTTTTGAAGATGTGGATGCAGTGCTTTGACTGATTGGGTGGCTACCTGCAGTGTTCTCCTGAGAGGGTCTCATGCATTATGGTGGTTTGCTGCACCCTCCATAACATGCCTTCCAAAGAGGTATGGACTTTGAAGAGCGTGAGACCCTGGAATGACACAGACTATCGGAGAAGGAAGCAGAAGATGCAGAGCAGTGAGGTAGCTAGGGTCAAGGCAGGGGTCAGGACTCAAGATACTGGCAACATCAGGAACATCAGGCAAGTTTCAGCTGAGCCCTTCTAACCAGGAAGATGGCGTGTCCTGGAATTTACTTGGAGCTGCCTGTGAGAACACTCTCAACAAAAATGCATCCTTGAATGAATCTATTCTTACAACCCAATAAGTCATGCTTGTCTGTCAAGCTGTCGCACTGACCCTAAAGATCTTTGGTTCCCCTCACTATTTGTTCCCTCTTTACTAGTCCTGCCATTAAAAAAATGGAAGCATGCCACTACATTATGGCAAATTACGTTACAGTTGTACAAATCGTTGATCAAGCCACATTTGGAATACTGTGTCCAATTCTGGTCACCACACTACCAGAAGGACATGACAGCTTTGGAGAGAGTACAGAAAAGGTTTACCAGTATGTTGCCTGTTTTGGAGGTTATTAGTTCTGAGAAGAGATTGAATAAACTGGGATTGTTCTCCCTGGAAAGATGGAGGCTGAGGGATGACCTGTCGGAAGTTTACTAAAATTATGAGAGGTAGAGATAGGGTGAACAGTTGGAAGCTTTTTCCCAAGATAGAAATGATAATTACAAGGGGGCACAAATTCAACATAAGTGGAGAAAGATTCAGTGGAGATGTGTGGGGAAAATCTTTTACATAGAAGATGTTGGGGGCCTGGAAAGCACTACCAAATGAGGTGGTTGAGGCAGTTACATTAGCCACATTTAAGACTTATCTTGATAGTCACATGAGCAAACAGGGAATAAAGGGATATAAGCAGTTGGTCTAGATAAGTAAACATGATCAGCACAGACTTGGAGGGGTGAATGGCCTATTCCGGTGCTGTACTGTTCTTTATTTTAATTTTTATTTGACTTCTGGAGATATGAGTAAATATTTACAATGTGTTCTAAAAGTAGCAAAGTGCATATTTGCAAGAGAAGTAGGCCCCAGTAAACCAAACAGTGTTCTGCCTCACACTGTGTCCTCCATTCTTGATCATTTCTATGCAATGCTACTCTGCATCCTTGGTTGAGATGGAGTCATGTGGCCTGTAGTCATCCTTGTTGTGAAAGTACTATTTAGGGCACCTCTGGAGACTTCTGCACCAGTGTCAATGTAGGGACAGCCTCCATACCAATAGTATGAGTAGATGGTCTCCGAGTCATGATGATGATTGTTGTCCATGAGAGGTGACACCCTAATCCTCCACTGTGACTGCTTCAGCCCTTGAGTGATACGCCAGATGGCTGGAGCAGAACACCATCTGGGGTGCAACTGACGTCTACTCCGTACATTCTTGTGCCACAAACTCTGCTGATGAATCCATGCAGCAGAACTTTGCGAAGATTCTGTGCATGCCTGCATCAGTGCAGAATTCTGCTACTCAGCCTGTCCATAAAATTGGCCCTCTCTTAATGGCTGAATTCATACATTCAAAGACATGGCACACGTGAACTGAATGAAATTTATTCTTAGCCCCTGATCCTACACTGTCTCAGAGAACCCTGACATGTAGGAGCATATATGTTGCTACTTATCAAATTAAATCTTGCTTTCTTTTGACTTCTGAGACCTAACTCAGGATAGTAGTGGCTCTCTCTATCTCTCCCACCTTCTTTTGCTAATGCCACCCAGTGCCACCCTGTGAGGTACTGATGTGAGTGTATTTCTGATTGTGCAAGGTGCACTTGCAGGATGCAATAGTGCTACCTCTGGCATCTAAGAGACAGGACTCAGGCATTCTGCCCTCTACTTCACAATCTGCAGGAGATACAGAAGGGAAATCATGAGAAATAGCCTTTGACAGTATAACTTCTTGCTGTACTGAATGTAATATGGCTGAGTTTTACTATTGGAGCAGAATGAATTTACACAATCCTCTCATTGACAAATTGCTGTTTATTTTCATCATCCCCTCCAGTATGCCCTTCTCTCCTTCCCTAACTCGGTCCTACAGGACCACCCTGGCATTTTCTGTGGAACTGGTAACCCCTAGAGCGGTCCTCCTTGAGCCAGAGACTCTCCTTTGCATTGTGTACCTTCTGCTCTTGTGATGATTAAAGAGAGAAAGAGACATAATGCCCCGATGGTTGCTCTATCCAATTGATGCAGCTCACATACGTAAGAAGCTGTATGTATCAGAGCTTGAAGTTCTCAACAGCAATAGGATGCTGAGTCTTCCTGAGGGTTCAGTAAGTGCTCTGACCAGACATTACTCCCATGTTCAGAAGCACTCTGGGATTCATTCATCCCGAAGGCCTTCACCTGGTGTATCTCTTGAAGGTTGAATACCCAGGTGCCTTTCATCTGGTCTGGCATTGTGCTCCCCTTGCCTGAGCATAGAAGGTTGTTGAACTTTTATGACATTGTGTCCAGTTCCTCTGGATCACATCTGCTTCTGACTGTTTCAATCACCTTCAATCATTTTTTTTAGGCTGGATGACCTTCTCCTTCACCCTCTTCAGAATATTCATTTCCATCAGCTCTCTCACAGCTCCAGAAGAGCCTTGAAGTCAATATCTGTAAAATAAAGGGCAGCACCATTCCTGTGTTTCCCTCGCTAATGGCTGCCATGTTGCCTCTAAGTTAAGCCTGCATGTCAAAATTCTGCAACCAAGACCGCTAATAGGCCACCATAAGCAGCAAGCTTTTTTTCAATTAGCACTCTGCTGCTGCATAATTGCAGTCAGTGGCTATTTCCTCATAGGGCAGGGGCAAGGGACTAGAAACAGTTCCAGAAATGGTTGGTTTCCTGAACCCAGATGCAAAATCCTGCTGGATGTGAGCAGATGAGACACAGCTTATTCATTAGAATTAGGTAACAAAACTCTGAATATATTTACAGCACCTAGTTGGACATTTTCTATGACAGTTACACAGCATGATCTTGTAGCTTTGTGGCTTGTGCACAGTTGTATATATGTCGTCGGAAATTTGCAACTGTTTACACAAGTTACCCAGAATTTGTAGAAATGAACTAGGAAAGCAATTTTAATCTGTCCTTTTAGTCAAAAAGCTGTCATGATTGGATACAAGCTGGTTTTACATCCTGTGCTTTTGCTTTCCATTGATGTCAATGCAGAATAATATTGGGCGGGGTGTAAAACCAATGTTCCACCCAATTCTGTGGGTTACCCACCCAGTAGGTTAAATTAAAATTACTTCTTAAATCTTCTTAAATGGTATGTTTGGGCATTTATTACTTGTGCATATTCCTTGTTACAACAACCCCGTTGATGACTGGTATCAGTTCACCTTGAATTAAACCTGAAGGAGATTAAAAGTGGGATGTTTCATAGAAGTTATAGAAAAGGAAAATTAACTTCCTGCTGTCCTTAGCCTAATATATCATGACACTTCAAAATGACAGGAGCTGGCCAGATCAAGTTTTCTAAAAGCAAAATGATAAATATCGCTTTATCTTCTTCAAAATTCCAGTACAATAGGCTATAAGTTCCATGATGCATCAATCATCATTGGAATGCCACTCCATACCAGTTACCTTCATGAATTTTCTTTAGTGTCTGCTTTGTCCAACTTTCTAATTCAGACCTTGCAAGATCCAAGCAGCACAACTGTCGTCAAGATACAGCATTGAAGTCCGTTGGATTGAGGAAAGACATGCCCTTTTTTTTTACAGAACTAGCTGCCATACAACAGGTAAGATAAAGTTAAATTGACTAGGTAAATAAATATCTAAGGTAAGTGAATAGGGTTTGTGGGATGAAGGGAATCAGAGTTCAGAGGGACTGGAGGCTAGGGAGCATCAGAGGTGAAGGAAAATTGAGGATTGAAGCTTGGAGGGTCAGAAGTTGGGGATCAGACATTGGAAGGTCAAAGGGCAGACGGAAGAGGGTGGGGGTAGGAGGGTTGGGAGCTCAGACTTCAGGGGTGGGGAGGGGGTTAGAGGCCAGGTGAGGTGGGTGGTGTTGCATGAATGTTTTCCAAATACAGGGTATTTGGGAAATGGGAAATTACCATGGGGAGTTGGTTGGTTTGGAATGGACCCTTTAGATGTCAGGGTGGTCGGGTGGCTTGGGGAGGGGGGGATCGGGTCAGGATGTGCCAAGGGGAAGGGGGTGTTGGGGTGTCAGTTCAGGATAGTTAGTCAGGCGTTTCACAGAATTCTTAGGAGGATCAAGGGTATGGGGACTGATCCCACCCTAGCTACAATCCCCCTGAATTGATTCCCATCATTCCTCAAATCCTATCTATTTACCTTATATATTTACCTGGCCTATTAATTTCAATGGAACCTTTAATTTACCTGTTTTATGGCAGTTAGTTCTGTAAAGGGTGGGGGGGGGGGGCTACATCTAAGTATTTACGGTGGTTAGCCATGAGTTAGAAAATATTTTAATTCTTCTAATTTTTTTTGAAAAACTATTGGTGTAATCCTGGATGAAAATCTGAAGTTTGTGATTTAGTTTCCAGCATAGGGCAATTCTAGGCAGTTACCTTGCAAACTCTTACTGGGGAAGTTGCAAGAGAATTTCCCAAACATCTTTGGATCCCAATCCAACTCTGGGAGTTTCAAAAGATACAGCCCAAGTCTCACTCTCAATGTTCATCAGAATGAGAACAAAGCAACAGGACACGCCTGAACCAAATCCTTTGATCATTTTATGTCCCCACGACACAGTGATTTTTGCTGTTACTCTATTTTGACTGCACAACAGTTGTAATTTCGAAGCCAGATGTAAGAATGTAGTGTTGTGTCTTTAAAACCCTTCATCTGATTCCTGCCTGATGTATTAGATTAGATTAGTATAAGAATAATTACTGGACTCCAAAATATTACGTGAAGCATTTGAATCATTTCAGCAAGCAGAATAAGATAGTTGTAAGCAGCGTTAGCAGTAAAGGAACTAATCAGTCAGGCGTATCTAAAAGTTCATCTTAAAATGATGTCAAAGGATGCTTACAGTAACCATTAATTAATTTGTAGAAAGAATAGTTTTATATTTAGGTATAGATAATCTGTCAGAATGGTTGTGGGATTATGGTAACGATGTCAGTTCTGAGGATTAAGACAAAAAACTTTTGACATTCAGGTATATTTGCTCTACCAGGAACTGTCCTGACAGCTACTCCCAAAACATTAAGATATATGTAACTTTAGACCTTCTTTGCCAGAGGGGTTTCTCCAATGATAGCCCATTCGAGTAACCTAAGATCTTTTTCCCTCTGACAGATCATCTGCAAAATAAATTACCCTCGATACACTTTTGGATTATAATATCTTGTGGCACTCTGTCTCCACTAGGTTACAAAGATCTATTTAATTTTGATTGCTTGTTCAATACTGTTTTGCTTAAATATTTTAAGGGAGAGCAGTCACCATTTTGCAGACAATTTGAATGTCACATGACATAGTGTGTAAACATCCAAAGACATCTTTGCAACATGTTTTCCAACATGTTTGCAAATAAACAGTTTTGCACACTAACTTAGAGACAATTGACTGAATTTTACACGCCCCATGTTTCTCATGCTGGTAGTGGTGGTGATGGGGAGTGGCGGTGGGGGGTGTGGGCTAGCGGGGAAGGGAATTGTCTCTGAAATAAATCAGGTACTCATATTACTTTCTTCCCACCTACCCCTGAACTCAACCCAATGATACGAGGGGTGGATAGATGCCAAAATCAACATATTTAAGTAAGTACATAAGGATCAATTTCTTTCCCTGAAATTGTTAAATGGTGGAAGGAAGAGGCATTACATTTTGGGGAATGCTTTTTCGCAATTGTAGGATAATCCTCCTAAGGTCAACAACCTCCCTCCAGCTCTTATTCCACAACGACCCAGCCTAACTCCACCTCCCCAATCCTACCCATTCCCTCCTACCAGTATTCCTGTCTCAAACCTACCCAAATGCTCCTAGCCCAATACCCCAGACGTATCTGTACTATCTCATCCTTCTGCTCAGTGGCCACTACTATCTTTGTGATGCTGCCAGGACTGATGGAGCTTCAACCCAATTATATTGGTCAGCAGCTCCAGAGAGCAGGACTTCATCCTCCTCAGTGGGGGCATAAATCACCCTTAGCCCTTGTTAATCCACTGCACAGTGCTTTATTGCTGTAGGGCAGGTCAGCATGACACAGGTTGGCACAATGTTTCTCATCACGTGGGAAATCTGGAAGTATGTTTGTCAATGGATTTTTAACTTGAAGTTATAAAGAACAAAGAAGCAAATGCAAAGGGCAAAGGCTGAAACATATTTCTGTGGCATCTCCCTGGATTTGGTGCTAGGACTGTCAGAGAGAGAAAAAGAAGATTCAGCAGTCTCCTCCTCTTTTTCTACCTCCTCTCCCTCCAGCTTTCAAGTAGCTCAAATATGAGCTCTTCACTTTAACTCCTTTGCAGGTTTGAGTTGTTGCACAATGCTGCACAGAACACCATTACCACTCTGGATAACCTGGTTAGTGCATGCTGAAGGATACTTCCTGATCTGTCCAGGTGGTTAAAATGCAACTTTGGTATGAGGATTGTCTATTCTATCCCACACCTGAGATGAAATGACATTCATTTCAGCATTGTTGGGCTTTAATGGTCAGTTCTGATGGATGTCTTGAGTTAGCTTTGCAGCAGGTATCCCTTAGCCACTATTCCGTAAATCTATATCCAGGTGCGAAGAGATCATAAGGCCTGTATAGCTGCAGGTCAATTGCCTGGGAGTCACACTCATAGCTGATAATTTTTCTTTGTAATTGGTCACCACTGATTGAATCTTTTGTAGTTGATGAATACTTATTGTCATTTTGGAGATGCTCAGATTGCCTCATGTATGGAGCTGACATCTGTAAGAATCCAGCCAGACCTGTAAAGCCAAATGCTTGCTTATTCTGACTGACTTAATTGGTGGCAAAATTGGCATGATTGCAATGGAAAACAACCCTTCAGTGACCAGTTTTAAAGATTTGCAGGCAACAGACTGGGAGATCCTGCATAAGTCTTCAGAACCCTGAAAACACCCAGTTGCAAAATAGCTAAAGGAGGTGGTGGCTTTCATGGCTATTGGTGACAGGCCATTATGTGTAACAGGTCTAACAGATGAGAGATCTTCTAGGAAGATGTAGATATCTAAAACTGATAAAACATTCTGAGCTTAAACCACCGCTATTCAGATATGTCCAGGAAACCTCTGCCTGTTGACCCTGTTTCATGGGTGTAATGTCTCCTGTGAGTTTCACTTCTCTGCTAGTCCATTCTCTGTTGGTCACTGCTCAACTGTTCCTTTCTCTGCTGGTTCCCTTTTTGTTAGGTTTGTTAGCTGTTGTACAGATACACATCTGTAAGTAGCATGTTGTCATGTTGGTCCTCTTTTAAGGTTCAGTTTAAGGCAGTATTCACAGCTGCCTTCCTGAAATGATGATGAAATGTTGAAAGTAATCTCTCAGCAAAAGTACTGTGAACAAATCCTTTCCTACTAGCAGGTAAGAAAGCAACTGTGAGTACTAAGTATTTATTGGAATCTTTGACTGAGATTGCTTCAACCCACTCAATTGTTATCATGCATTCACCTCAGTTTCACTGGCAAGTTCCAGGAAACCTGGGAAATCGGTGGGCCCGTATTAAACTGAAAACAGTCTGCCAATGTTAATTAACATATGATAACCTATCTCTATGAAGGGGGACTGCACACACGTAGTCCAAAGTGTTCCAGTTTAAGCTGGGGTCCAGCAAGTTTTCCAATGTGCTGTCAATCTCACCAGTTATAATTTCTCTGCCCAAACCCACATGTTCATCAAGATTAAAATTCAGTTAATTAATATCCATTTAAATGGCCAGAAGCTTACTTCATGGGTAAATGCCATGACCATTAGGTATTGCTCTTAAATATATACTTCCTATACATTGGCCCTCAACGGAGTTGTTGTGTATTAATTTTGACTTTAGATGATAGTGTAAAATTATATAAGCCACAATCAAACTTTCTCCTGTTTCTGGTGAAGCAGCCTTTCATCACAGCTTATCTTATTTTTTCATTCTCTGAGATGTTTTTGCTGTTTTAACAAGCGAGAGAGTTGATTATATTTTAAAACAGCAGAATAGTTGAATGTGTCGTTCTCACTTTGTGTAGAATGTGAATCAGACAATTGTAGAAAACGTGGGCTTTCACAGTATTGTACATTTTCTCATAAACTACCCAAGCTTTCCTGTAATCAATCACCTAAGAATAGCCCGATTATATTACAGATCCTATCACAAGATCCAATTTACCTTGCTTGCAGAATAAGGCTACTGGAACATGCATTAGATCCTGGAAATGTGTGACTTATTGAAGTTGCAGTATTATTTCTCTCCCTTGGTGCCCTCAGTAACCATGATGTCATATTCATGAGAACAGAACAAATGGTAGCCTTATTAATACATTGACTCTTCATGCCTGCTTTGCCGTCACTAAGGTGGAGATGCTGGCTGGGCAGTTGGACTGGAGCAGGCACAGTAGGAAGCCTCATAACATCAGCTTAAAGTCCAACAGGTTTATGTGGAATCACAAGCTTTCAGAGCACTGCTCCTTCATCAGGTGAGTGACTTAAGTGATGAAGAAGCAGTGTTCTGAAAGCTCATGATTACAAATAAACCTGTTGGACTTGAATATGCTGTCATGAAACGTCTTACTGTTGCCAACACTCAGATCATGGCTGTTCTTTTACATTAACTCCACTTTCTCAGCTTATCCACATTACCTTTGTTCGCTTTGCATCTAAAAATCTATTGATCTCAGTGTTGAATATACTCAATAACTGAGCCATAGCTCTATGGGCAAGGGCATTTCAAAGATTCAATACCCATTAAGTAAAAACATTCTCCTCATCTCAGTTCTAATTGGCTGACCCTTTATTTTGAGATTGTGACTAAGAACTAGCCTCTCTAGCAAGGTGAAACATTTTCTAACCACTGACACTGTCAAGGCTCACAAATTTTGTATGCTTAAATGAGATCACTTCTCAGTCTTCTAACTTGAGGGAATATATCCTTAGCTAACTCAGTCAAGACAATTAGTGCATGACGTGCCACTTTGGATCTCACAAGTAGAATCAGCACTGTCAGCTGAATGAATATTTTGATTTTTTTTGTTGCTGAGTGAATAGAAATATTGTTTGAGTGTCACTGGAGAAGCCTATAGATTCACAAGGGATTTGTCATGAATTTTGACAGAGGTCAAAGTTGTTGGAAGGCCCATCAGGAGAAAGCCTGCTTTTAATAATGGGGCCTTTAGATTGCAGTTTTTAATGGATTTCAACACAGAAATGTAGAAGAGAGACAGCAGAGAGCAGAAGCTGTGTGCAGAAGAATGAGGGGTGATTGTAAATAAACATAAAATTATTAAAGGAATAGATAAAATAGAAGCAGGAAGTTTGTTTCCACTCTTGGGTGAAAGCAGAACTAGGGGGTGTAGCCTTAAAATAAGGCGGAGTAGATTTAGGACTGATTTGAGTAGGAACCTCTTCATACAAAGGGCTGAGGAATTCTCTGTCCAGTGTAGCAGTTGAGGCTATCTTGTTGAATGTTCTTGATGCAAAGATAGAAGGATTTTTGAACAGGAAAGGAATCACGAAATGTTATGGTGAGCAGATAGGTAAGTGGATCTGAGCCTATGAAAAGATCAGCCATGATCTTATTGAATGGCAGAACCAAATGGTCTCCTCCTGCTGCTAGTTGTTATGTTCTTATAACACTGAATAGAAGGCCTTAACTACCAGGGGTCTTCAGGAAGCATGTCTCCAATTTCCACCTTAGTCAGAAGCAATGACTAAGACAGTTGTATTTCAGCAAAAAAGTAATCATTAAGTTGTCTCATTTTCTGCAATAGTATCTACAATTGCACAACAGGTCAATGGGCAAGGATAGAACTGCCAGTCTCTGACAAGATTAGAATGGTCCTCTATATCTGCATAAATAAATCTTTCCAAATGGGAGCCAGTGACATTACCAACATTTCACAGTTTGCTGGGCATTGCTACAGAAAGAGTGCCATAGAGGCCCTTTACACCAAAAGGGGGAACTTCACAGTATGTTTCCAAGTTCAGGTTTGTACTCCATGGAATCAGTATCACCCAGGGCAACGCCTTTGCAATCTTAATAACTCGCTGGAGGACAGGTTGCTAGATTTGTGTGAGACTCTGTAAGCCCCCTTTATTTGTAGCCATAATGGCCGAAGTCTGATTTGCATGTCACCAAATTGGGCTTGCGTGGATTTCATGTCATCAGCTGGAATTCTATTGCAACACTGAGACACTAGGAGCGATCTTGCGCCCACGTTCGCTGTATGTGCAAAGGGCAATGTGGGTGCAAAATCTTGTGGGAATCAGCAAACGAGGTTCTTGTCAATGATTTTTTTCTATTCCTTGCTGGTGACATAACAGGTTTCTTGCCCAGAAAGGGCAGGCACCTCATTTCAATACATCTCAATTCATTTAAATATGATTAGTAGAAGTCTCCGCCATATGTTCACCCACAATTCAAATTCCCTACCTCCCACCTACCTCACTGATACAATGTCACTTCGGCAAGGTTTACAACAGGTATTTTACAAAGTAAAACAGTCGATGGGAACTTGCCCAAGAACAAAGAGGTAAGAATAGCCCTCAGAGGAAGAGGAACATGGCTGGGTAGTGTGAAGGAGGCTCCTCTGGGGTTCTCCATTGGGGGAGGTGGTTCCCTCATGTGTTGGGAGATTGTTAGCCCTGTGCTTCCAAGGGGAGAGGATTGTCTCAGCGCTTCTGTGGGGATTGGTTCCCCTTATCTGTGGAGTGAATTGCCCTGGTGCACAACGGAGGGTGTTCCCCATATCCATGGGAGGGAGGGAGGAAGTTTGGGTGGTCTTTAAAAGTGGGATCCCAATCTCTGTAGAGTCAGCTTTGCCAGCATTATGACATCAGAGACATCTGCATCATTTCTTAATTCTGAGTGCGGCATTATCTGCTGAGAAAAGCCAAGTGTGTAACTGCACGCTGGTTTTCTTGCCAAACCCAGGCCTTAAACTAAATATCAGAAATCTCACCAATTGGATGACTTCTGCCTCTGCTGCAATGGATGTGAGGTATTAGCCACAGGTAATGCTTTACACATGGATTTGCAAGTATTATCATGATGCTGGCCACCAATTCTACACTGGAAAGCATAGGCTGCAAAAACTTATTGGGAGCCCTTTACTAATTTGGAGCTTAACTCTTTCATGCTTCTTGATATTTCAACAGGCTCTCTGCCAGGCCTGCAAATGCATTAACTATTTCTATTTGTTGCCCATCAATTTTTCATGTGTCCACTGCAGCATAACTTGTCTCTCACCTTTCTTATTGGAAAGCTGGCACATGTGCTATCCTTAACCTTTGTCTGGCTGCAGCCTATTTATGCTGGTGACATATCATGTGCTGATCCCATCTCAATACCACCCTTCTAACATGCATACAAGTCCCAGTATCTGACCTGTTAGATTAAGTAACTATGCTTCTTAACCGGAAGTCGACTGTTGCTAATGCTGAATTGGCTGACTAGAAGCTAAAAGGAAGGATTAGGGTGAGGGAGGGGATGTGGTGAGAGGGGAAGCAAAAGGTTCATGGTAACACTATCTGCAGGATAGCAGATTGAGGGTAAGGTGGGATTTGAGAAGGAACATGAAACTGGAACATGCAATTACCTGAATGTTCCTTGTAAAGGCAGATGCATCAGCCTCAGTGACTCTCAGCTCTGCAATAGGGAGAACAGTCTCCTTGAAAGGACTCAGTTGATACAACTGTGTTTGCCCCAGATTAGATCTCTGTAGATGTCTGTGGTAAGTGCAACCTTGACCTGCAAGAGAAAGGGGAGAATGTCCATAAGCGTGTTGCAATAGTACAAGTGATGTACCTTCTAAAGTTGAAAAACTGGAGGTATATGGAAGCTATAAATGATGGGTGCAAGGCTTTTGGCATTGATAATTGTGTGAGGATGAAGAAGAGCAGCTGAATGCAAAAAAATTGTTGATGGGTGAGTTTTGGAGTGTGTTGTACTTTTTTCACTTCATTGAGTGGTGTTAAGAGAATGGTGCTATGATGGATGTGAGATCGGATTTGAAGGCACACGTATTGATTTTGTGATCACCTGCTCCCCCTTCCTTCAGAGCGCCTGTCTTGAGAGCCTCTTGACTGACTCTACTCTTATTTTTCCATCATTAAGACCTCCAGCATCATGCCAAAGTGTCTTTAAGAAACCAATCAACAGTTTGTTTTCTGCTGGATTGCCTGTTGCAGTAATATTGTTGAGCAGATACCTTGAAGTTTGCACAAAGCCTGCTTCAACTAGACGGCATGAGACAATTATGCATCATGATCGCTGTGCCCAAAACAAACTTTATTGCACTTTCTCCCCCACTCTCATACTCCAATCTTTTAAAATGGAGGCTAGTACCTCATTTGCAATTTATATGTTAACTTCCGATTATTCATGTACAAAGACACCAAGGTCTCAATGAATATTAACATTTCCTGGTCTCTCCCCATTTGAAGAATATTCTGCTTTTCTGTTTCGTCTACCAAAGTGGATAATTTCAGCTTTCTCCACATTTTATCCACCTGACCATTTTCTTGTCTACTCATTTAATCTATCCACATCCCTTCGCAGTCTCTTAGAGTGTTCCATTTTCTCCTAACTTTTATCATAGGTGAACATGGATACATTATACTTGAATCTGTTATCTAATTCATTATTATAGATTGTAAATAGCTAGGGTCCAAGCATTGATTTTTGGGATACCCACTAGTGTAGGCCTACTAATACAAAAATGAGCCATTTATTTCTGTTCTGTTTTTTTTTCTCTTTAAACAATCCTCAATCTATGCTAATGTATTTTGTCCATCCTTCGAGCCCAAATTTTGTCATGGCTTCTTGCTTTCTGGATTGTATTTTTAAAATGCAAATATAATGGGGATGATTCTCCCAAAAGAATTCTTGATTTTACCATCAAGTTGCACCCATTTTCAGGTGGGAAAACTTGGTAAAGCCAGGCATGAAGCGAGTAGCACGATCCGTGCCAGCCTCCAAGCCAGTTCCCTCTTTATCAAAGCCTGAAAATGGCCCTGATCAAGACTGCACCCAAAACAGGTGTGACAGCCATGTAAATGCATTTGAATGCATTTAAATTGAATTAATGTGCTACACACCCAACTTTACCAGCATTTCCCCCTTTAGCACCACATCCACCAATCTAGAATCGGTGCAAAACAGACTTGCTCCATAAAAGTCCGATTCAAGCGTTCTACCAGCGAAGATTAGTGAGGAAGTAAATATATCGTGTCCGATAGCTCTCTGCTACTCACAGGTGTCCCTTTGTTGTGGCTATTTTCTGTCTCAGGTTGGTGGTGGCTCTGTGAATGTGTGGGGGGCTGTTGCTCAACAGGGTCTCCAATGTCCAACTTGCAGCACAGATCTAGGTCTGATCTCGGGTCTTGCAGTGCTGCTGGATCCTAATGCACTCAGCTAACTTCCAGCTGAAGAATGTGCACAAAGCCCTTGCAAATTGCACTCTTGTGGCCTCCCAACTTTACAAGGAGCTGTGATTATGGGAAGATGTGGCTGGAGGAATTGGGAGGATTGTGATTGCGGGGAGCATGTGGCTGGGGAAAATGGGAGGGGCTGTGACTATTAATGTGCTAGGGGTAAGTAGTGTTCCTTAACCTCTACATGTGTTCTTCTCCATCCCCCCGCCCCACACCCATCCTGCGTTGAGTGATGAGATGGCTTTTCCAATGCAATCAATCAATCTTGCTGTTTTTTTGGTTGCTGCTGGAGCTGAAGAGGAGGAGCTTTAGAAAGAGTTGTGGGCACAGGAGGCCCGGGCATGAGTAGAGGGAGATGACCACCAGAGGCAGGAAGTGACCGCCATTCACCCAATGGGTGGGGGTATGCAGGAGGAGACAGCAGAGACCCTAGCAGTTCCATGTATGAATGTCATTTGAACAGATGTCAGACACAGTGTGCTACCAATGTCTCACCTCCAAAAGGAGACAGTGCAACACCTATGAAACCTTGTTGCAGGACCTAGCACCTAGAGGTGGTGGGTGGTGTGGGGGGGAGCACCCACTGTTGGTGGCTGTCAAATTGGTGGCCATTCTGAACTTTCATGCGATTGGTTCCTTCCAGACCTCTAGCGGAGACAACTGTGATATCTCCCAGTCAGCTGTGCACCTATGTCAAGCAAGTCACAGAAGCCTTGTATGCCCAAGCTGGACAGTACATCAAAGTTAACCTGGACCAGGCCCATCAGGTAGCAAAGATTCAGGGTTCACAGCCATTGTGGGAATGCCTAACATACAGGGGGCCATTGACTGCACACATGTTGGCCTCAAGACCCCCTACAGAAATCTGCAGAGATTCATCAACAGAAAGGGATTCCATTCCCTGAATGTTCAAGTAGTGTGTGACCATAATATGAATATTATGCATATTTGTGAGAGACATCCAGGAAGCTTCATTGTCAGGAGCTCAGACATCCCAGAGGCATTTGAGGAGGAGCACAGGCTGCAGGGGTGATATGGGTTACCTGCTTTGAACATGGATGATGATGTCTGTGTGGAGACCTGTGTCTGAGGCAGAGACCTGCTATAATTTGTGCAATAGTGGAGGAGTGCATTGGCTTCTCAAACTGCAATTCTGGCGCCTGGGTCAATCCGGCAGGGCTCTCCAGTACAACACCCTGATCTCATCCCGCATTGTGATGGTGTGCTGTGTCTTGCATAATCTGGCTCTACAGAGAGGTGACATATTGGAGGAGGAGGAGGACATGGAGGCTGACTAGCTGGGCACCGCTTGGGAGGATGATCAGCAGGAGGAGGAGGAAGAGGAGGAGGAAGAGGATGCTGAGCAAAAACAACCAGATGCTGGAGGGCTGACAAATGAGGCATGCAAGGGCAATAAGGGAGGTCCTCACTGATTACCAGGCAGTTCACTCACTAAGGGTTTGTGTCTGTGGATTCCATTCACCCTGTGCCCCCATAGAATTCGTTCTATATCCTGCAACATTGTCACAGCAGTGTGGTGGGCTTGGGTACTCTGTTTTAGTGAGTTTTTTGGCAGGCAGGAGGATGATGATAACTTGCTAAATATCATTATGATTATGCTCTGGTGCAAATTAGTCTGAATCCTACCTGAGCTTCGCATGCACTCTGGCACTTAGGCCCACATCTGTATAGTGGATAAGGGATCTGAAACCCCCAATAGGGCCCTGAGTCGGTGGGGTGGGGGACAGGAGGAAATCTCTGTGGGGTCTGAGAAACCAATGCCTTCTTTTTTTCAATGACACAGCATTGAGGGGCCTCTGCAACTGACATCAACATGAAGCATCTCTCCGGCATTCATCAGTGGAAGAGGATTTTTATTTGAGACAAATATGAGGCAAATTAATCACAGGTGGGTGGTGAAAAAGTATTTAATTGTAATAAAGGTGTTTAAATAAGATGCTCTATCATAAAAATTTGTGATCAGAAAAAAATAAGGTGCTTAAATATTCTTCCAACTAGTGTAGCCCTTCACCCATGCCATTTCCGTGCAACGACAACTTCCCAACCTTATATGGCCTATCAGTACATCTCAGTGATTCCCCAGAATGTACATCACAGGTGGAGAGGGCCAGCTGCTTATCATGTCCTGTGATGTGCATGGCAGGCATCCTATGGAGGACCTATACCTTGAGAACTCTAGCCTGTTTCCAGGTGTCTAGGATGTTTCCCTGACATCCTCTTCAGCCTGCTGCCCCTGAGATGCTCCAGTGTCAGGAAGGAGGGAGTCAGAAGGTGTAGCTACAGCCACAGTCTCTTTGCTGGAAAGCATGGTCTCAAGCCCTTTCTCCTCTCTTGGGGTTCCAATGGGCCTCTGGATCACTCCATGGGACAGCAGTGGTTCTGCAGTGAGCGCCAGAAGCGCTGGTGTTCACCTGGCATTGCCAGCATTGGACCTATGTCTTACCCATTGTGGTCAAGCCCTCTGCGATGGCCACCTGAGTCGTGGGACTAACTCTCAATGGCTGCAGTAAATGCCCGCTGAGACTAGGCCACACTTTGCAACTCCTGAGACCCCAGGCAAGCCTGATGATGCCTGTGCAGAGGCCTGTGTCTGAGGTGGGGACCTGCTATAATGAGGCCCATGTGGCCACTCATGTGATAGTGGAGAGGTGCATTGGGCTGCTGAAAATGCAAGTCCAGTTATAGTCCCAGGCTAGTCACGCCAACTCCTGCTGACTATGGCAAGATCTGCAAGACACAACAGGCTACAAGATGTAAAATCAATGGTTCCAACACATCGCTCCCTTGTGAACTCAACGCATTTATGCCCGTTTTGAGCAAGAGGTCAGCAAGAGCATGCCCTCCACCCTGGAAGCCCTGGATGAACCTATATTTGGGGTCACCATTGCAGATGTCAGAGCAGCTTTCTTGAAGGTCAACCTATGGAAAGTGACTAGCCCGGATGAGGTACCCGGACGCGCACTTAGATCTTATGTGGATCAGCTGGCAGAGGTATTCACTGACATTTTCAACCTCTCTTTACAACAATCTGAAGTCCCTATCTGTTTCAAGAAGATGACTATCATTCTTGTACCTAAGAAAAACCAAGCAATGTGTCTCAATGACTATTGGCCGCTGGCTCTGACATTTATCATTATGAAGTGCTTCAAAAGGATATTCATGACACAAATCAATTCCAGCCTCCCAGACTACCTGGATCCACTACAGTTTGCCTACTACCGCAGTAGATCCACAGCAAATGCCATTTCCCTGGCCCTGCACTCAACCGTGGAACACCTAGATAACAAAGACACCTATTTATTGATGATAGCTCAGCCTTCAACACTACTATTCCCACAAAACTCATCTCCAAATTCCGCGGCCTAGGCCTCGGCATTCCCTCTGTGACTAGATCCTGGACTTCCTAACTCACAAGCATAATCAGTAAGGATAGGCAACAACACCTCCTCCATGATCATCCTCAAAATCAGTGCCCCACAAGACTGTGTTCTCTGCCCCCTACTATACATCTTATACACCTATGACTGTGTGGCTAAATTCCTCTCCAATTCGATTTTCAAGTTTCCTGATGATACTACCATAGTGGGTCGGATCTCAAACAATGACAAGGTAGAGTACTAGAATGAGATAGAGAATCTGGTGGATTGATGTGGCAACAGTAATCTCTTCCTCAATGTCAACAAAATGAAGGAGATTATCATTGACTTCAGGAAGTGTAAAGGAGAACACTGGGAACAGAGGGATACAAACAGATGGTCTAGGTGGGCGCACGAGCGACACAGGCTTGGAGGGCCGAAGGGCCTGTCCCTGTTCTGTATTATTCTTTGTTCTTTGACTTATCAAGAATACGCCCTTGTCTACGTCAATGGGACAAAGTAGAAAGGGTCAAAAGCTTCAAAGTTTTCAGTTCACCAACAAACTGTCCTGGTTCCCCCCATAGAACATAGAACATAGAACACTACAGCACAAACAGGCCCTTCGGCGCACGAGTTGTGCCGATCACATCTATATCTACCAATCCACAGACCTATCTATAACCCCTTATCCCATTCGTTCCCATATACTCATCCAGAAGTCTTTTAAAAGACCCCAGCGAGTTCACCTCTATAGTGCCAGCATTATTGTTAAGAAAGCTCATCAATGCCCCTACTTTCTCAAAAGACAAAAGAAAATTGGCATGTCAGCTACGGTTTTCACCACTTTTACAGATGAACCATAGAAAGCATTCTTTCTGGTTATATCACAGCTTGGTATGGCTTCTGCTCTACCCAAGATTGCAAGGAACTACAAAAGGTCATGAATGTAGCCCAATCCATCGCGCGAACCAGCCTCCCATCCATTGACTCTGTCTACACTTCCTGCTGCCTCAGCAAAACAGCCAGCATAATTAAGGACCCAACGCACCCGGACATTCTCTTTTCCATCTTGTTCTTTCAGGTAGAAGGTACAGAAGCCTGAGCTATTAACTGACTCAAGAACAGCTTCTTCCCTTCTGCTGTCAGACTCTTGAATGGACTTACCTTGCATTGAATTGATTTTTCTCTGCGCTGTAGCTATGACTGTAACACTACATTCTGCACTCTCTCATTTCTTTCTCTATGAACAGTATATTTTGTCTGCATAGCACAACAAACAACACTTCTCACTGTGCGTTAATACATGTGACACTAATAAATCAAATCAAATCAAATCAAATCAAATCTTAACCACAGCCCTCTGAAACTGAGTCATGTCCTCAAGGGCTGCTGCTGTAGCCCGTTGTGAATCAGTGCTATCCCGCTGGGTCTCCTGAAAGCTCTCAATCTTCTCAGCCATGGGCCGCAGAATCTCGAAAAGCCTGTTCAGTCCCTCAGCTGTGGCTGGCTAAGACTTGGCCACCACTTGAAACCTGCCACCAATGGTGAGAATCCCCTGCCTGAGGGTTTCCACCGCAGATGCCACCTTTGCAGTGTTGGCCTGGGAAACATGCAAAATAGTCAATAGCTGGTCCACTGGAAAGCTTTGGGACTTCTCCCAACAGCCTTGCAGTTGGTCTAGTGTGGCTGTCACCCCTCTTGCATTCTCTGGCTCTGTTGTTGCATCTCCAGCAACTGAGGGTGAAGTGATCTCAAAGGCCCAGCATGTAGCTTGGGGTCAGCTGAGTCCTTGCCTCTGGCAGGCCCTTATGTGTCAGAGGCCTTAGACGTTCCCTCCTCCACCTGATGTACATTATCGGATGTGACATGCTCACCAGAGAGTGATCCAAAAGCCTCACCACTAACTAGACTCATTGATGTTTCAGTGTCTGGGATAATGAGTTGCGAGGTGGAAGCTGATGCCACCCTCGCTGGTCAATTCACACATATCCTCCAAGTTTACTGGATCAGGATGAACGGGATTTGCAGTACAGCCCTGGAGTCCAGAAATGCCTGAGCATCTGAATCTGTCTCCGCAACGTAGGATACAAGGTTAAGTGCAAGGGAGGGAGAGGAATCTGGGATGCCAAACACATGATTCACATTTCTCCATTAAACACAGAATAGAGCACCAAAAAATTATATCATAGAAACAGACTTTTCGGCCTTCCAAGTTTATAGCGACCAGGCTGTCCATCTGAATTGATACCCCCTAACCTTCTGGGGACCACATGCCTCTATTCCCATCCCATTAACATAGCTGTAGAGGTGCCCTTAAAAGCCACTATCGTATCTGCATCCATGGACTCTCCCGGGCAGCGAGTTCCAAGCATCCAATATCTCTCTGTGCAAATAAACATGCTTCATGCATCTCCTTTACCATCTCCCCGCCCCTGCAGCCAAAACTTGTGCCCCCGAGAAATTACTTCAAAGTAAGTGGAGGGATGACAGGTGCTCATGTCTTGACAGCAGCCTGATCAAATAGCCCCTAACAGCCTGCATCTCGCCTTTCCTTGACAGCTTCAGCACCCGCATCTCAAAGGGGGTGAGGACCTGGAGGTCTGGCTTGAGGAGCCAGGCAGCAACTTCTGATTTCCATCAGCCCCCTGGGTCTGTGTCCGCCTGAGGAGACACAGGAGGTCCAGTAAACTTGGAAGATATGTGTGAATTGACCACCTTCTGAGGAAAAGAGGGTGCTCGCGTCACCTCTGCTGCATTCCAGTAACCTCCCCAGGTCATTCTCAGAAAATCAGGGGGGTTGGTCATGCACATATTTTATGCAGGAATGCCTGCCTGCGTGTTCATTTCTGAGTTTTTAATACAGCTGCCCCTCATTAGGGCAGATCAGCTGCAAGCAGTTTGGCAGAACATTCCAGTAAGTTACATTCAGTTTGTTTGTCAGCATTGAGGGGAAGGCAAGTGAGCATTTGCAGATGTGCTGATGAGGAGGGAAGTGGGTGGTGGATCAGTGCCTCAATGATTGGGGAAGGAGACAGAAAGAGAGGTATCACACAGTCTTTGGAATTTGCAAGAGGTTGGACCTTGTGCAGGAGGGTCCGGAGTGGGGTTGGAGGAGCATCAACCTGCCTGATATATGTAGCGGGGAGGCTGGTTCTCTCTACCTGAGACTGATATGGGGTAAGAGAGTTCCACTGCCACTCTGCCCAAGATCATTGGAAGGGAACAGGGGTCCGCTGCCACTGTGCCTGAGATCACTGGGGGAGAAGAGGGGTCCATTGCCATTCTGTCTGAGATCATTGGGGGAAAGGAGGGTCTGCTGCCATTCTGCTTGAGATCATTGGGGGAAAAGGGGTCCACTGCCACTCTGTGTAAGATCAGTGTGGGGCCAGGGGGTCCACTACCATCTGCCTGAGATCGGTGGGGGTGAAGTGGAGTCTGCTACCACTCTGCCTCAGTGGGGGGGAAGTCAGAAGGACCTGGAATCATTCTGGGTGGGAAGTGGATAAGGAGGTCAGTAATGTTGAGGGAATGGGGCAATGTCTGTGGTGACTGGCGGAGGCATTATCCGGCCCAGGAGTGAAGTGATAGGAGAGTCTCATTCTTTCATTTTATTTGTACGTGCGATGTTGGATGCGGTGGTCAGGTCTGCAGAATTTTGGGCATGCTAAGCCTCGCCCACAGTAAAGTTCAGGCTCACTGATATTTTTGCAGGCAGAGTGCGTATGGGGGCACAGGAAAACGTGTATAAAGGTCAGATCTGAAACACTCCCAGATTCAAGTCTGCCCAGCACTTAGAATCAAAATGGTAAAATAGAACATAGAACATAGAACATTACAGCACAGAACAGGCTCTTCGGCCTTCAATGTTGCGCCGACCAATATAAAAAGCAATGACCCTCCAAACTAAACCATTCCCTTCTCTTCCATATACTTATCAACTAACCTCTTAAACGCCACCAAACTTGGCGCATCTACAACTGCTGCAGGCAGGGCATTCCACTCCCGAACCACCCTTTGGGTAAAGAACCTACCTCTGATATCCGTCCTATAACTATCACCCCTTAATTTAAAGCTGTGTCCCCTCGTGCTAGCTTTCTCCATCCTAGGAAAAAGGCTATCACTGTCCACCCTATCTAAACCTCTAATCATCTTATATGTTTCGATAAGGTCTCCTCTTAGCCGCCTCCTTTCTAACGAAAACAACCTCAAATCCCTCAGCCTCTCCTCATAAGACCTGCCCTCCATACCAGCAACATCCTGGTAAACCTCCTCTGTACCCTCTCCAATGCCTCCACATCTTTCTTATAATGTGGGGACCAGAACTGCACACAATACTCCAAGTGCGGCCGCACTAGAGTTTTGTACAGTTGCAACATGACGTTGCGGCTCCGAAATTCAATCCCCCTACCAATAAAAGCTAAGACTCCATATGCCTTCTTAACAACCTTATCGACTTGACTGCCTACTTTCAGGGATCTATGCACATATACACCAAGATCCCTCTGTTCATCAAGACTACTAAGAATCCTACCATTAGCCCTATACTCTACACATTTATTATTCCTGCCATAGTGCATTACCTCACACTTTTCCACATTAAACTCCATTTGCCACCTCTCGGCCCAGCTCTGCAACTTGTCCAAATCTCAAATAGGACCCTAATTGTTGAATTAACGTAAAAATTGGAGTAAATCATGCTTAATTTTTCAGCGGGAGTTTCAAAATAAATCTTCTGCACTCTGGGCCATTGTATATGCACCAATCTGCCAAAGCCGAGGTCGGCGCAGGTGCAGTAGCCCTGCACTGCCTGCTTCCCGATCGCTAGCCAACTTGATTGCTGGCTAGCTCGGTGACCCTCCCACTAGCCAGCTCTACAGCCCTTCCAACCTGACCCCACGGCCTGATCACTGGCCCCCCGGATGTGTCTAGGCCCAGCCCTGACCATCTCTCATCCTATAGTACAATCGCCCTCCCCCCTCCCCCTTGCAGGTTGACCCCGCCACCCTGATGGCCAACCCTGATCACTATCCTTTCTCCTTCTGTCATCCAGCCAGACTGCAGAGTGGCAACAGAACCTCCCATCCCTACCGATCTTCTCCCAACAGAGCCTCCATTAGGGCCTGCCCTCTTAACATTGCCCAATGCCCAGTGGGCAGTGCCAAGATGCCCCAGGCAATGCCACTTTGCCTCTTGGGCAGTGCCAGGGACCCCAGACTGGCACTAATAAGCTGGCAATGCCCAATAGGCACCCTTATATTGTCCACAACTCTCTGGGGGAGGGGCCCCAGTAGCTCCCTCTTCACTCCAGTAAAGTCAGGCCTTCAGCTCCTCATTAGCAGGGATCTATTGTAAACCCTGCTGAACTGAAACATTCCTGGCGGCTGGGAGATGCTTGCGAGTGGAGACTTTAGTTGTGGCCTGCTAATGATAGGCAAATTATATTTAAATCTTCATCTACATAAATTATACAGTTCCACACCGATTTCTGGCACTAAGGCATTGGCACCAGAAAGCCGGGACCTGGAGATTCGCGGAGGCCGTGGCACCCAGCGAGAAGCCCGCTAAGCAACCAGTGCTTGAGTCCACCAGATTAAACTAGCGCAGTGGGCTGGAAGAATTGCCCCCTGGGCATGGGCATTCTGACCTGTGCCCTTGGCACTGCCCAAGGGGCAAAGTGTCCATGGGACAAAGTGTCCATGCTCGAGGAGCACGTTGGCACTGCCCACTAGGCATCAGACAGTACAAAGGCATATTGTGGGCAGGACCTGGGGCAATCGGTGGGGTGGGTGTCCTGCTGCCAGGATCGGTCTGGAATGGAGGGAGGACAGTGATTGATCCTGGGGGAGTGAGCAGTCTATCAAAGGATGCCTGTATCTGGGAGGGGTCTGACCCTGGAAGGGCTGAGCGAGGCGAGGTCTTTTGGGGAGAGGGGTGTGGGGCAACGCCACTGCTGCGGGGCGGGGGTGTGGGATGGATTGTACATTGGAGTGCTCCGGGATGGGGGTGGTGTCAGGGCTGTCCCTGGAATTGCTGTGGGGGCTGTGTGGGGGCTGTGGTTGGGGGGAGGGTGGGCTGCAGAGCAGTGCTACAGATGTCCTGGGCTGGCCAGTGAAGGAGCTGTCTAGTGAATGTGAGGTTGACAGTTTGGGGCCACTGCGCATGGGCAGAGTTTCAGAACAGTCAAACTCCATTGCAAATAGGCCCCACAACTGGGAGCTCTTCAGCGAACAGAGTGCAGAGATTCTGGGGAGAAGCTGAACTGACAGAACAGTTGGGATTTAGAACAGTTTTCCCACCAGTTTGATACTTTTGGGAATTCGTCTCCATAATTATTCCTGTCTCTGCTATTAAGAATTCCACATTTGCTTTCACTAACTTATTTCTTTTTACATATCCAAAAATATTTTACAACTTTTTTTATTTCTTGCTGGTTTATTGTCATATTTTATGTTTTCTTTTCATAAATATCCCTACCCTTCTTTGCTGAATAATAATTAGTCTTTCTAGCAACATCGTAAGCCTCTCGCTTTAACGTAATAGGATTTTAAACTTTTCTTGTTAGCTACGGTTGGACTAATTTTCCCTTTGGGATTTTAATCCTTAAGAGAATGCATAGTTATTTTCAATTTTAATTAGTCCTTCAACTGTTTGCCTTTGCCTGTCTATTGTCATATCTTTCGATTTAGTTTCTCAATCAACTTTAGCTAAATCGCCCCTCATACATAGATCATATTATTCAGATTAAAGATCCTCATTTTGGACATAAATAAATCATTCTCAAAGTCAATATAAAATTCTCACTTGTTATGATCAATCTTACTCAGTGGTTTCTTTAATAAAAGTTTATTAATTACTCCCTTTTCATTATATAGTATTAGATTTAAAATAATCTATTCATTTTTGTTGGATAGAGTATCAAGAGTAACAAACAAAGTCATGAAAATAGAGTTGCTGTGCAGATTATACATGAATTAACTGGACGTTGGGACATGTCCGATGATGAATTCCCATTTCTAGTTTTCTTTTGGCTCAATTGCTTAAGCTAGGAATCTACTAGGTATAGAGCCTTTAATCTAAGAATGTTTTAAAAGTATCCACCACATACACTTTATGACCCAATTCTTCCAAGGTGGGTTCTAAATGTTGATGTTAGGGGGAAACTCTGAAAGCAGAATTTTATGAAAAAAATTGAACTGTTGGATGAGAAAACAGGAGAGTTTCAGACTCATTTTTAGGGCGAGTTTGAAAATGCAATCTTACGGCATTTAATGCAAAAAAAGTGCCAGGTTGTGATTCTCACCGGTAAGGGGGCAGGGGTAGTGTAGACCCTGGGCTCGTCAATGAAGCCAGCTGCTGAGCTTTAGAGCTACCATAATGCAATACCTTGATCTCCCAGTGTACTGGGAGATCTCCTGCCATGGGCACCACATGGATATCAGTAACCCCCCATGGATATCGGGAACTTCCCCATGGACATTGGCCCCTTGCAGAGTTCTCTCCTTCTCTCCTTGATCGCTGATTGGCCCCCCTAACAGAGTTCTACCCTTCCTTCCTACCCTGACAGTGTTCCTTCCCACCCACCCCGTAGAGCAGCCAGCTTGTCACCCACCTGTCACAGCTCTGCTCTCTGGTTCTGCTCCATTCTGGCCCCACCCTCACTCTGGCTCCACCTGTACTGTGGTTCTGCATCCTGGCACTGCACACCAAACACCCTGACACAGTAATGAAGCCTAGTGGACAGTGCCAGGGTGCTTGGTGTGCAGCGCCAGGATGCTAGGCCTCCGAGCCCCTTGTGAGGCTATCATGTCTGGTCCCTGTTGGTGGGGATCATACATGATTCTCGTCAGGGAGAATCTCAGCCAGTGAGATGATACAGGCAAGAGAGCCCAGATAATAGCGTCCAAAACTTGTTAATAACATGCAAACCCTATGAAATTGGGAGAAGCGAAAAACCGGGCACAAACCTGATTTTTGACTTCTAATGCAAACTTATCATCTTGTTTTGTCAAAAGTTGGGTAGGACAAGGAACCTCAGGAAACTGAATTCTCAGCACTACTTTCACCAGCACCATCCACCAGCACAGATATACTCCATGGAATACGTTAGCAGACAGACTTCTGGGGCACTCTCTGATGAGCACCACACAGCTGGAGGCAGGAACTTCCAAGGAAGCATGCAATCAGAGGCCTGCTGGTGTCCAGGAAACAGCTGCCGCCGAATCAGATGACAAGCTTCTGGAAAATGTAATCCCATCGCTATTCATGATGCAAAAGCAGAGCCAGGTATTACATGAGAAGTTGTCAGCCACATTCCTGCAAATGCAAGGCCAGTGGGACAAGTCCAGAAACCTTTTTTCACAAGATAATGCTAGCATTGCATGTTACCCAGGTCAACACCGCAAGAGTGATATCCCTAGTAGAAAGCCGAGGACAAAGCATCAGAGCCATGTCTGAAAACATCCAAGACTTGGCTCGCTCTGTGACACCCATGGCTGAGGTTCAGTCACACATGTCACAGGCACAGGTAAACATTGCTGAGGTGCTCTAATCTTGGCCCAGTCACACGAAACCATACTGAGGACATGAAAAACATGGCCCACTCACTGATATTAGTTCCAATGTTGGGAGAGCTCTTTGCTCTCTCATCCCTGAACTGAGATGTTATGAGGCCATCCCTAGTCTACTGGTCAGTCAGGCCCTGCCCATTGCCTGGGTTCTTCCACCTTCTCTTCTACATGGTCACCCTCACTGCCCTCCTCAATATTTATCCCCTCTGAAGAGATGTGGTACTCCTCCATCCCCTTCAGGTCCAGGTGATTTTCCCTCTACTACACCAAGTTGTGGAGAACACAAGAGACTACAATAATGGGGTATACCTTTTGGAAGCTATATTATAGGGCAGCCCCTGACTGGTCCAGGCACAGGAACAACATCTTCAGCAGCCCAGTCGCCTTCTCAACTAGCATGTGCATTGAAGAATGAGCTTCATTATAATGAGTCATTGTAGGTATTTATGGTCTCCATACTAGTTGTCATCAGCCTAAGTGGGTACCCCTTGTCCATGAAGACCCATTCTTCCAGCAATTACTCTCCCTCAAAGATGGCTGGGATCTGAGATTGAGTCAAGTTGTAGCTGTCATGTACACTGCCCGGGAAGTGGCATACACCTGCATGAAGCACAACAGGTGTCCAGAATTTCCATGTGTTTTTCCAGGGGTGTTTAATGGAATGGCTTTTTACCCCATTTCTCCAGAAGTTCCACTGAAGAATAAAAAATTACGGCATGAAATAGGAAGAGTCCTGCAAACATTGAACTAATGTGTGGCATTCCCTACTGCTTATATGCCTTCACCTTGTCAAGTCACATAAAGCTTCAGCAGGAAGGGAACAATAATGTTTGAAATGCATAAAAGGCAGATTAGTATCTTTGAGAGGAAAACATAGAATAATATTTGGGCGTAACCCTTCAACTGAGCTTGGTTCTAAGATGTTTTGATATTAGCATGTTCATATTTTTGAAACTAGTTTAAAATAGAAATTTGTTATTTATTTAACTCAGCATGCTTTCAATCTAGTTGGCTCCCACTTGTCTAGTTTCAATGGACTGGTATGATCATGAGCAGGAGTCTTCTGATGAATATAAAGTGGAGTGGCATTGAAGAGTTTTTTTTGTTAAAGTTATCATTTACTATTCCAACAAAAATAATTGGTCTCTTTAAAATTACAGTAAGATTCCTACAATTACTTTTATTTTCGTATTTGAAGCAACTTATTCTTTTTGGAAACGCTATTTATGATTTGAAGGAGAGAATAATAATGTTAGATTTCAAGGTGTTTCAAATTATGTGCTTAAAAAAGTTCCAGTGAAGCATGGTGGCACAGTGGTTAGCACTGCAGCCCACAGCACTAGTGACCCAGGTTCCCGGCCTCGAGTCACTGTCTGTGTGAGCTTACACATTCTTCTTGTGTCTGCTTGTGGGAAACTTCAGTTTCCTTCCACAGTTCAAAGATGAACTAGTTAGGTTGATTGGCCATGCTAATTTGCCATTTATGTTAGCAGGTAAGTTAGCAGGGTAAATACAGAGGATAGATGCTGGTGGAATTGTGGTTGGTGCAGACTCGATGGGCTGAATGGCCTCATTCTGCACTGTAGGATTCGATGATTCTCTGCCCTCATACCCAGGTGGAAAATGATCTCATGCTTTCAACCTTCAACAATATTTCTTTCAGTAAATTCTAAATCCATTCCTGCTGAAAATTCTCAATTTATCTTGCTGTCTTTTCTGTTATTTACAACTCTCCTATATTCTCTCAATTTCTACCTCCATAGAATTTCTCTTCATTAAGCCTCTCTATTCCTGTGATTTAGCTCACAAATCAATATGACTGACCACTACCTCATATCTTTCACCATTCACATCATCCTATTCCCTTCTAAAACTACTTCTTCTAAGTCTACCCGGGAATAAACTGTGTCCAATTCACTTAAAATGCAGTTTAAAATTTCTGACTAGATCTCCATTTGTTGCAATACTTTTGCAGCTGCTAGTGTGCTCAACCGCTGTATCAACTCTCCCAAACTTCATAATATAAGCTCTGGACAGTTTGGCATCAATCCTGCTTGCACTACTCCAACCTTCAGTTAAACCAGGTCCTATAGCACCTTGGGCCTAAAATTACATTGTGCAATGTTACTGTACAAGTGCTAAATGTGTTGGCATGAAGTTTCTTTTTGAGGATAAAATATAAAAGAATTACAAATATAAAAGAATTGCATATGATTCTTTTTAGGCTTCATGCACTGCATAATCCCCAAACTTCCTGTCATGGCATGTGGGCATCATTGGCAAAGTCAGAAGTTGTTCCCAGCCCTAATTGCCCATGAACTGAACATTTCAAAGTTAAGAGTCAACAACATTGGTGTGGGTCTGGAGTCACATGTAGATCAGATGAGATAAGAATGGCAGGTTTCCTTCCCCAGAGCATGTCAGTGAATCAGATGTGTATTTACAACAATCAATGATAGATTTATGGTCTAGCCAAAATCTACAGATATTTTAAAAATTGAATTTAAATTCCCACCACATGTTTGGTAGAATTTGAACCAGTGATCCAGAGCATTACATCAGAGCTCTATTCTTTCTCTACAGATTCTGTCTGACATGCTGAGATTTTCCAACATTTTCTGTTTTTGTGTCCAAAGCATTAGCTTGGGCCTCTGAGTTACTTATTACCATTCTGCTGCTATCTGTCCCTGAAGGTTCCCCGTCTGTCATTTTGCTCTTTTTCTGCGGCATTTTGAAGCTGGTGCGCTGTTCTAGCTAGCTCTATTTTTCATAAGGAAATGCAATCTGTCTGCATTGATGATCATACCTTTCATGTTAATGAGTTTCTCCCTGCAGCCTCGGCAGGGGTTAGAAACAAAGTTGAAAAAATTATATTACTGCTTTCATTATCTGATAAGAAACACAGTATGAACCAGCTGGCCTCGCTGTGACATTTCTCTGCTTGGCCAAAAACAGGGAAAGGATTTACATTTTATCAGGATATCCAGAAAAATGTGTTCAAAACATTATGTGCTGGATATATGGAATTATGTAAATTGTGACAAAGCAGAAATACCATTGGGCTCCAGAGTATTTGTAGAGTAGCTACTACATTAAAAGGTTTGACGATTTGTATGGTAGGTTCATTAATAATGCAATTTCAAATGATTTTTAATCTCAGTGGTAGATCTTTGTGACTATTTTGTTTCCCAGAACCAATGTTGCATGTAACAAAGTTTATCTAACTAATTTAGATTTCAAGACAGAACTAACTATGACTGAGGGAAAACAGAAAGCTGGGCCAAAATAACATACTCTCAAGCACAAATTATTTTAAAAATTAATTTTAGGATTTGTAATTGATTTTAACTGAAGACATATCATAAACATGGGATTTTGAGTCTTTGGCACTTTGGTTACCATTTCTGTCGGGGTATTTATTTTGAAATAGTTAGTTGCACTGCAGAATTGATCAAGTCTTCATCAATCTTCAACACACCAACTTCACAATGTTTTTGAGTAATGGCTGAATACCTATATTCTTGAAGTTATGCTGCAAGTTAATACTGAACATGGAATGATGGAAGCATTAAATGGCAAAGGAAGTAATTTTAGATAAACGTTCATGGGTTGATGTTCTATTCAGGAATGTACAGGTCAGTGCTGTAGTAAGTTGGAATAGGTCAATTTTCATTGTTTTTTTATCAATCATACAAATGTACACAGCCATGTACTTTTTCGCAGTATTCAGCTGAAGTTCTGCCAACAAACTACATACATGTCCTTTCACAACCTGGGTTTGCAGTGTTCTATTGGATTTCGCCTGCTTTGAGTACAGTAGACATCCCACAAGTGATGAAACACACTGCAAACAAATACAGATTCCTTTGAACAGTTAGTAAATTATTTTACAAAATTTTCACAACTTAAGAATGAAAAAAACAAGCTTGCAAACCTGAAACTGAAACATATTTGGCTATAAGGAGTACAGTTGCTTCTCAGTGAACTCCTGCAAAGGATCAGATTAAAGCATTAGCCATTGGGGGTGATTTTACCAGAATTTGGCAATGTGTTTGTTCCTGCGAGGAAAATTGAGTGAAACCCACAAATGACTCCAAAATAATTTCTAACTAAATCTTAAAAGATTAGCCAAAGCTTTTTATGACCATGAAGATCATGCTGTGCTCCCAGTGGCCTCCCTCTGATTCACCCATCTCCAGCTCAACTTAATCGCTGCAATCACATGGGATTGCAATCACATTGCAATCACCAAGCCCTAAGAATGTAGATGTGTCTTTCAGTTCAAACCTTAGCAGTACGCAATTCGTACTGTGGAGGTCCTGCAGGCAAGGGAGAATAACGATAGCTGGCACAACTCCTTTTGTTCAATATTATGTCTGACACCATTTTGACTTTGCTATCATGCAGTCTCTCTAATGCACTTTAGCACTATGCAAAGTCAGGACTTATGTTCTTTAGCAGGTCAGCGACGGGGTAAATGTGTAGGTTAGATGCCATGACACAGTAGAGACATGGCCTCTTTGCTCTGTTCTCAGTATGGGAGACACATGGCACAGCCATTGTCATACACCACAGAAATGAGGCACTGGGTGTGTGCATGGGTCCATCAGGCTTAGCAGTGTGACATAACAGAGTGGAGGCTCTGAGTAAATGGCATATTTATTATTTGTAATTACATACAATGGTAACCTCTCTAAGCTATTGTCACCCATGCTGACTAGATGCCTATCACTTCTTAATCTTCTCACTCTTCCACAACATTGAGTTGCTTTCACAAGATTTGCAGCTGAGATTGAGGAGGCCTGCAGACTTCCATGCGCTATTGTCTGAGATGACCTTGGCAGGCATCTCTTGCAATGCCTGGATTTTGAAGACCCTGGGCTGCATTGAGGCAGCATGGGTATTGCAATGCTGCCTTCATCAGTGTGTGGGGGAGGGAGGAACTTAGATAGGCTGGACACCCCCAGAGTTTCTTGGGTGGAAGGTCTTGCATATGCACCTGATGATTCTCATCACTTCGGGCACCTGATGGGCCCAGTGGCACTTCTTCAGATAGAGGGGTAACGGGAATGAGCGCTGACATTCACGGATTCCTACCAGTGCCTGCATTATTTAATTGAAGTCCTCAGACATGGAGGCTATTGTACAGGCATCTCCTACCACAGAACAAATGTCCTGTGCCAACATCTCCATTGCAGGTGCAAGTTTGCAGTGTTGGCCTTGATGTATTGAAGTGACGGCACCATTTACTTGGACTAAGATGATGGGACTCCATCAGTTGATCTTGGAGTCCAAGGAGGGATGCTGTCATCCCATCTGATGCTCATGTATCTGCTGTTGCAGCTCTAGCAGCTCCTGGATGAACAAGGCCTCTGATATCCTTCTGAGTGCTGTCCTGAGGGATATCCCTGCCTCCACTTATTGCATTTCTTCAGCTCTGAGGTGCTCCCTCTAAGATGTGAATATCTACATTGGTGGCAGATGTGAGTGACACCTGTGATGCCTCTTCAATGGTGAGGATAGAGAAGTCTCCTTTGGAGCTGCTCAAGTCCCATGGACCAGGAGGCATGAGCAAAGTCTGGCTTGTTTGGCTGCTTTGCCTGCAAGAGAAGTGAGATGGTATTAGTGCATTACAGGACATAAAGGAGGGAACATACATTATTCATTTGAGGCTTGAAAAATAACAGCATGCCTTGAGGATTCTCACGTTTGTTTGTTACCCCCCCCACTTCACTAGTAGCTCAAGCGTGCTCTTTCTCCTCCCTGGCCTGCTTGAGAGGTCTCCCATTGAAACACATGTGGATTCTGAGCTCTGACATTACTCTGTCTGGATGTGTTTGCTCACATTTGCAATGGTTGAGTTTGTCCTGCAATTATATAGATTTGGAGAGTGTAGCTGGCAATGTTGACATTTAAGATGGTAATGAGCTGTGGCAGGCATGGGTCTTGAGTGGAAGCTGGAGTGTGGGGTAGCCAGACAAGGAGAAATGGTGGTTGGAGGAGGGGGGAGAAGGGTCTTCTTACAGGTGTTGACAAAGACCAGAATGGCTGGGTGAGAAATGAAGGGAGCAGTGTGCGAGGGAGTCCAGAAAAAAACAGCATGAGGCTCACTTACCCTAACAGTGTTTATCTTCTTGCAGCACTGTAGCCTTGTTCTCTTCAGTAGTGAGCGTACGCTTACTAAGCTGCCACGTCAGCCCAGGTGGCTGTGGTGACCTTGGTGGGGAAGCCTTCCCCTGGAGAGAGTGTAGAGGTATCCTGCTTCTACTCCAGTCCATTGAGAAGTCTGGTCAGAGCTCCCTCCACTAATGAGTGTTTCCTAGCAGCCATCTCGTGAAGTAGCTGTGGCACAAATGCTGGGGGAGTGCTGGGGAGCTGTTTATATGCGGCTCCCCAGTGATTGCAAAATTAGGTGAATCAGAAAGAGGCCACAGCAGGCACAGCTTTATCCTTGAGGCCATACAAACTTTTGTCAATAAGGTTCAAAGTCCAAAGATGTGCGGATTAGGTTGATTGACCATGCTAAATTGCCTGTTAATGTCCTGGGATGTGTACATTAAAAGGATTAGCGAGATAAATGTGCAGACAGGATCTGAGGTGGGATTGTTGTTGGTGCAGATTCGATGGACCAAATGGCCTCCTTCTGCATTGTAAAGATTCTAGGATTCAAGATCCAGTCAGAAGTTATGCTAGAGCCATCAGTACAATTCCATCAGTAAAAACTCCTTTTTTTCTTGCCAGAACCAACACTCTGTCAAATTCTGGTGAGATTGTTCCCTCTCTCTTTGAATTATTGCAACTCTTCACCACTTGGTTGCAGCCTTGTGATCCTGTACACAAGAGGGCAGTTTCTGTCCCATAGTTTCTTATGAAACAAATGAAGTATGAAACACTTTGATAAACACCATTTTGTGCTTTGCAGCAAATTTTAGCCCTTTCCACCTCCATTTATGTGCCCTTCCGCCATTCCTTTCTGTGCAAAACAAAAGCAAAGGGAACAAATCTTCTTAATCTCACAGATATGCGACAGATCAGTCAAATGTAATTGAAACGCAGCCTGGAGAGTGAAATAAATTACTTACATGAAAGGATTGAGTACTGAATGGGTGTGATCTGAATAACAACACAATGCTGTCTTGCAGCCACACAGAGCAAATATTATAGAGACATGAGCATTAAACAGTGTATTCCTGACATATATGGATTAATTTTGTAAGTTTTGACTTTTGCTACTAACACTGAAGTCCCCCTTCATTGAAGTTTCTCCCTCACAGTCCTTTAAAATAGATGGCCAGGAATTTCAATCATTGAATGTTGTAAATTTAAATTGAAGGGAAGATTTAGAACCATAGAATAGGTATATCTTCATTGGTTCCCTTGATTAAAAGTCATTTTTGCCTCTGTGAACAAAATATTAATCATTTGGTAAAGATTTGATGCATCTGTCAAATAGTTTTTATATCACAGGTTTCATAGAAAAACAAACAGAGGGATGCAGTATATCCCAAAACAGTGATAAAATTTTTGCAGTCACTGGGTGGGTGGGATTTTTCAAATGGTGGGATTTTTCACCCTATCGATAAAAGAGTCAAAGGAGAATACATTCCTGCTAATCATACCATCCTCATAGCCATTTAAAGTTCCATGGAGTGTTGATTGGCTGGAGAAGGAATTTGTACCCCTCATTCAGATGGACTCTCCTGTCTCAAAGGAGTGCTAGCCAATTTGACTGACCAGCTGTTCTGCACTCCCATCAGAAACAGCAGCAGCGGCCAAAACTGGGAGAACTACAAGCAGTCCAGGACCAGGTAAGTGTGGGGCAGGTCTCATGATGAAGAGTTGAGACCAGGGGGGAGATGGAGGAGAGGATGTTGAGAATGTTGATGGAGAACCATGGGGTTGAGTGAGGCACCAATGTGGAAAGAGGCCTTCTTCCCACTAAAAACCTGAGCAAGATGACCTGCAGGGCTCCCTCCATGCCCCTAAGCTTTTCCTGCCAGCCTCAAAATGGAGGCCAGGTGGGAAATGGCTCTTATTGGTCACTTAGAGGTCTCAGTTGGGACGGGCAGACTTTAGGCCTCACCTGCCCCTGTAAAAGTGTGAATAAATTTGGGGTGGGTATTTTAATGGCACTCCCTCCTGCAACCCCCTGGCAGGCGAGCATAAAATTCTGCCCAAAAAACTAAAAACAGAACTTAAATTATTCAGCCATCATAGGCCAATATCCTATTTTACAGGAAAGTGGAGATGCTTTGTGCATTCCAGATTTCTTTTATAGAAAACAGAACTGTGAAATTCAATTAAAAAATTCTAGTAAAATCACATATCATAAGTATTTGACTTAATGAACATAAACCAGTTAATCTGGTCATAGAACAGCAGATAATATTGTAGCAGGGGCACCCTGCAACATGGGCCAAGGTATCATTGCTGAGTAGTCCAATTTAAACTGAAAGACTGCAGTAAAACTACCAGTTGAAATATTGCTAATAATAGGATGTAGCTTTTTCAAGCAAAATTACATTGTGATTAGAGGAATTTTCAACTGAATTTTTAATAGGTAGGCCTCAACTAGCCTTCAGTCTAATGCTTTGGACAAAGTGGCACACAAAGACAGAGGGTGGAATTTAATTGAGTCTACCAGTGTGGGAGTGGTGGAAGGGATATTTGAGGAGAGCCCACATCTGATTCCTGGCATCAAAAAATTTGTCCCTGAATTAATCAGGTGTGGAGTGCACAGAAAAGCCTGATGTAAGAACTTGCCTACTGTCAATGAGATATCAATTAGTCTAATTAATGAGTCACTTAAAGCCAATTATCCCTGAGTACACAAGGATTTAATGATGGTTCAGGGGCTGGGATTCACAAGTGTCTCCTGCATTTCCCATCTGGTTTGCCAGAAGCTTATTGAGAGTGTCCTTTGTTGACAGGACCCGATGCCCAATCTAGAGATGCAGCATCAGGAGATTGTGCGTGGGGGGTCACTGAAAGCCAATACATTCACCTGTTTCCCAAGATCCAGCAATGATCATTGGTGAGGGCATTGGAGAAATGGCTGCTATTTGTAATAGACAGTTATTGGCCACTGCAGGGGCTAAACTCCGGCCAGAGTCTTATGTAATTTTGTGCCATGTTATCAAATTCACTAAATGCAACAACTTTTAAAAGCGTCAAAGCAAATATTAAAAAAAACATATTTGCTGAAAAGTAAACTTAGAAAAGGGGTAGGGGGAACAATAAACATTTGGACAGGAATCTTAAGATATAAAATCCCAGACGTATAACTTGATTTTGAAAGAATATAAAAGATACTTTCCCACTAATGTTCTCACTAAGGTAAGTATGTAAATGACCATGCAGTAGTTGTGAAGGTATAGTTCAGGCCACATTGGACTGTCCTCATTAAGACATTGCATATTTTAGATGATATGTAATTAAACATTGACATATCTGGAAGAGCAGCATGGGGATATTAGTTCATCATTTTTCCTCTTGTTTATGAAATTATCTCAATCTCTGCTCAGCATTATCCACATTATTGCTCAGCTGAGATTTGGGACTCGCATTATTAAGAATTGTAAGGAAGAATCTGCCTACTAAATTTCCCACTGTTAGAATTTTATTTTCTACAGAATATTATTTATTTTTAATTTGTAGAACATCATGTTTTGAGATCAAGATTCTTCACATTATCCTCTCCTACTAATTCTATCCCAGAACTCAAAGCTGTATAACATATCGTTATTTCACTCTTCTTTCTCCCTAATACCAGCCAATTTCGAGGGGGAAATCACAGGTCAGACCATTTCCCAAAGTCACAATCTCTCCTCTGAGTGGCCTCTCATGCTATCTTCACAATGATGGTAAGGATGGGCTGGTGTTGGAGCTATAGCCTCCCGCAACATGCCTCAGACATCAATGAAGGCAAACAGTTACTAGAAAAGGCAGGTTAGTAGCCTGCCTCTGTTTGTTGGAGCATCAGCCCAGTTCTGAGCATGAATGTCAGACAATTTATAGATCATAGAACACTACAGCACAAACAGGCCCTTCGGCCCGCAAGTTGTGCCGAACACATCAAAACCTACCCAGCCATAGACCTATCTATAACCCCCAATCCCATTGGATCCCATATACTCATCCAGAAGTCTTTTAAAAGACCCCAGCGAGTTCGCCTCGACCACCACCGACGGCAGCCGATTCCATTCACTCACCACCCTCTGAGTGAAAAACTTTCCCCTAGCATCCCCTCTGTACTTGCTTCCCTGCACCTTAAATCTGTGCCCTCTCGTCGCGACCATTTCAGCCCTGGGAAATAGTCTCTGAGAGTCCACCCTATCTATTCCTCTCAACATCTTGTAAACCTCTATCAGGTCGCCTCTCAACCTTCGTCTCTCCAGGGAGAACAGTCCCAGCTCCCTCAACCTGTCTTCATAAGGCATGCCTCCCAATCCAGGCAACATCCTTGTAAATCTCCTCTGCACCCTTTCAATAGCTTCCACGTCCTTCCTATAGTGAGGCGACCAGAACTGCGCACAGTACTCCAAGTGTGGTCTGACAAGGGTCCTATAAAGCTGCAGCATTACCTCCTGACTCCTGAACTCAATCCCTCGATGAATGAAGGCCAGTACACCGTAAGCTTTCTTAACCACATCCTCCACCTGGGAGGCCGATTTGAGAGTCTTATGGACCTGGACCCCAAGATCCCTCTGCTCTTCCACACAGCTAAGACTCCTACCTTTGATAGTGTACTCATTCATCCCGTTGGATCTGCCAAAATGGACCACAACACATTTATCCGCGTTGAAGTCCATCTGCCACTTCTCCGCCCAGTCTTGCATCCTGTCGATGTCATGCTGCAACTTCTGACATCCCTCCAGACCATCCACAACACCACCGACCTTCGTGTCATCGGCGAACTTACTTACCCATCCCTCCACTTCCTCATCCAGGTCATTTATGAAAATGACAAACAGCAAGGGTCCTAGAACAGATCCCTGGGGCACTCCACTGGTGACCGACCTCCATGCAGAAAAAAAGCCATCCACAACCACCCTCTGCCTTCTGCAGGCAAGCCAGTTCTGGATCCACAAGGCCAAAGCCCCTTGGATCCCATGGCCTCTCACCTTCTCAAGAAGTCTTGCATGTGGGACCTTGTCAAATGCCTTGCTGAAGTCCATGTACACCACGTCCACTGCTCTTCCTTCGTCAATGTGTTCAGTCACATTTTCGAAGAACTCAATTAAGCTCCTAAGGCACGACCTGCCTTTTACAAAACCATGCTGACTATTTCTAATCAACCTAAACTTCTCCAAATGCTCGTAAATCTTGTCCCTCAGAAGCCTCTCCAACAGCTTACCAACCACTGAGGTCAGACTCACCGGTCGGTAATTTCCAGGACTATCCCTGTTCCCTTTCTTGAAAATAGGGACCACATCCGCAATCCTCCAATCCTCCGGAACCCCTCCCGTCTCCATCGACGACGCAAAGATCATCGCCAGGGGCTCTGCAATGACATCCCTCACCTCCCACAATAACCTGGGGTACATCCCATCTGGTCCCGGAGACTTGTCTATCTTGATAGCATTTAGAAGTTCTAACACATCCGCTTCCTTAATATCTACATACTCAATCTTTTCAGTCTGCCGCAAACTTGTAGTGCATCCTCCCAGATCACTTTCCACCGTGAATACTGAGGCAAAGTACTCATTAAGCACCTCTGCCATTTCTTCCGGTTCCATACAGACTTTTCCCCCTTCACCTTTTATAGGTCCTATCCCTTCTCTTCTCATCCTTTTACTTTTCACATATTTGTAGAAGGCCTTGGGATTCTCCTTAATCCTACCAGCCAAGGCCTTCTCATGACCCCTTCTGGCTCTCCTAATTTCCTTTTTAAGCTCTCTTCTATAAGCCTTATACTTCTCTAGATCCCCAACATCTCCTAGCTCTTTGAACCTTTTATACACCTTTCTTTTCTTCCTGACTATGTTCACCACAGCCTTCGTGCACCACGGTTCCCGCGTCCTACCAAAACCTCCTTGTCTCACCGGAACGTTGTCGTGCAAAGCTCCAGACAAGCATTCCTTGAATATCTGCCACCTTCCTTCTGTGCTTTTCCCCAAGAACACCTCCTTCCAGTTTATTTGCCCCAACATCTGCCTGATGTCTTCATATTTCCCCTTATTCCAGACAAACACCTTCCTAGCCTGCCTGATCCTATCCTTTTCCAATGCAAGGGTGAAGGAGATAGAATTATGATCTCCATCCCCAAGATGCTCTCCTACCGAGAGATCCATCACCTGTCCTGGTTCATTAGCTAGTACCAGGTCCAGTACAGCCTCTCCTCTCGTAGGCTTGTCCACGTGCTGTGTCAGGAAACCCTCCTGAACACACCTAACAAACTCCTCCCCATCCAAACCCCTTACCCTTGGATATTCCAGTCGATGTTTGGGAAATTGAAGTCTCCCATCACAACAACTCTGTTATTTCTACATCTCTCCAGTATCTGTTTCCCTATCTGCACCTCAACTTCCCTGTCACTATTGGGCGGCCTATAGAATACACCCAGCAATGTCACCGACCCTTTGCTATTCCTAACTTCCACCCACAGAGACTCCGTAGACATTCCCTCCTCAGTATCCACCTTCTCTGCAGCCATGACACTGTCCCTGATCAACAGTGCCACTCCACCACCTCTTTTGCCTCCCTCCCTGTCCTTCCTGAAGGATCTGAATCCCGGGACCTGTAGTACCCAGTCCTGTCCCTGAGACATTCAAGTCTCTGTAATGGCCACCACATCACAATCCCAAGCAGCAATCCACGCCCTAAGTTCATCCACCTTATTTACTACACTCCTGGCATTAAAATAGACACAGCTCAGTCCCTCAGACTGGACATTTCCCTTCTCCCCCACTCGTCTAACCTGCCTCTCATCCTGCCTAGAGTCCTTCCCTACCTGGGAGCTAACTTCCTTGCTCCCAGTCTCCACATCACTATTCCCTCCCCCTAACCTTTCTAGTTTAAAAATTTAGTCCTTTTGCCACCTCATGCTCCTCCATACTCCATGTCCCCTTGTATTCCCCTGACCCTCATATCCAACCATGGGCTATACATACCCCCATCCCCCTCATATCTTTCTTTATCCCCTCCATACCACAGTGCCCCTCCTTACCTCCTCTGCTCATTCACTATGAATAGAGATAAATAGATCAATGATGAGTCTTATTGTGTAGTGTCTGAGATGCTCTTGAAATTGTAAAATAAACAAACAGCCATTCAAAAAGCTTAATCTTTTTATAAGCATTCAAAGTTCTTAAATAGCGATTGAAAGTCCCCTGAAAATATATTAATCTCATATATTCAAAGAACTGACAAAATAAAGGAACAGCCATTCAAAAACATCTTCAAAAGAGCATAATCCTATTAACTTTTTATAAAGCTTGCAATTAAAACAAAGCTCACAGTCCACTTGACAGCTCTGTCAAAAACTTCTGCTGCTCTGGACCCATTAGTGGCGTTTTGAGCTCAGCCAAGCATTCATATTGGAATATAATTGTACAACTGAATAAACAAAGGCTGCAGAATTGAATACATTAAAGCATCTTAAATAGCCTAAATAGATGGCCAACTGTTGCACTATTTTAAAGGCCAAACAGATGTTTGGACTATAAGTCAATGTGAAGGTTAAAGCAAAGTGCCCAAATTACATATTAAGATCTGGATTTCAATACTGTTGAATGCAGAAGAGCACATTATTCATCAGATAAAATACTCTAATGCATGTGAACTGAATGCTATCATCATGTTGAGTAATTTAGTATCACATCTTTTAATACATAAATCCTATCATAAATCACTGCATTAAAAACATACTTATATTACCATACAGTATCTAATTATGGCATATGAGATTGGAAATTTCTTTAAATCTACCTATCAAAAGTTCAAAGTATTCATGGTTTGAGAACAATCTTATCCCAGTATTCACAAACCCTTTGACCTGATGTGGTTCACACATGCTTTAACAGCCCAACTGCCCCACTAAAAAAATCAAACTTCAGGAAATACAAAATTGAAGTAGGTAGCAACTTGGAAATTCTAATATTTGTCTTCCTGTGCATCAGGTCACGACCCGTCATATTCTCCCCACAAGTCCAAATAGTGGGTGGCGTGAACAATGTTACAAGTTCTGAATTCCAATTCTCCTGCCTCTCTCCCGCACTCACTCCCAGCAGCCTTCCTATTCTCACACACAACCCCAACACAGTTTGTTCCTACTTTGGGACAGCAAAATCCAACCCTTCTCCTTAACCATTCATGACTGCCTTATTTGCCTCACCTCTTTTAATGCTCACAACCTTGCTCATACCTGGCATTGTGGACTTTTGTCCAATGCCAAGATGATTCAGTAAACCAAGATAGACAAATGTCTTTTAATGGTGTGCAAAAGGAAATGTATTCTATCAGCTCAATGGGTGTGCTTGCTTCTTACAGCTGAGCCAGTCTATTTTTGGTAACAGCATGAAGTACAAAAGAAAAAACAAACTGGTGAAACCTTTTTACCTGAGTGTTATTACATAAAGCAGGTGCTGAAATCCTGCAGATATTATACTCACAATTATGCCTGTTCATGTAGGTGATCATATTGCCACGGAGAATGTCACACATTTTCAGCTCCTCATTTTTCAAAAAGCCTTGAAACTTATGTTTGTTGATTCATTAAACTGATGAATATAGAGAAGAATCTGATTAATAGCTGCACATGGATTCAATTCTGGTTCAATGTAATGAGTGAGATGTAATGCTCCCATTGCATTGGTAAAGTGACAGTGTAAGCCAGCAAATTAAATCTGTTCAATATTTGATATGAACTTAGTAAGAAATTCCCTTATTGGTAAAATTTCAGCTGCAAAAAAATTATTTCAAATTTCCCAACAAACATTAGTTCAATGACATATTTAGCATGTGCAAACGTGTCATATATTACCTGTCATTCACCTGATTATCATAATAATGGTAACTATGTACAAGATTTCAGCAGAATTTGCTTGAACCATTTTCTCCGCAGCTCATTGTTACTATTTAACTTTGTGGTTTTTAAACTGGGTCTGCAGACATTCCATTGGATCCAGAATGCAGGGTTACTCTCATGAGGGGTGATATGGGTGAATGCCCAGGGTATCATGGTCAAGAATAAGCGAATGAGTAGTGACCGGAGGGGTGATCTGTCCTGTCATTCTCTTGCTTTCCGCAGCTCTCTATACTGCCTTCATGTTATTCTTCTCTCCACCCTCTACTCCCCCACTGTTCCTGCATTGCCACCCCAACCATTCTATGTCATGAATGCTTTCTCCATGCTCAGATACTTCTGCTCTTTAGAGACTTTTGATCACTCCATGGTCCTACTCAGTCCATAATCCTGCCCTTTCTTTGCTCCGGCTCTCTCCATGTTCCTATCAAGAATAGACAGGCTCTACTGTGAGAAGCAGGAACACCATCTAACTGACAGCTTACATAAATAATTGTTTTTTTAAAAGCATTATCGAAACACTCTTAATTTGCTGCAATTTAATGGGTTTATATAGTATATGATTTAGATGAACTGTCCATGATTATGAATTGATTTGAAAAGGGATCCTTAAATTCAATATGTTTGAGAACCATTGGCTTATCTTATGTTGTATGGTGGCACAGTGGTTAGCATTGTTATCTTAGCAGTAAGGATCCTGATTTGATTCCAACCTTGAATGACTGTATGGATTTTGTACATTCTCCCCATGCCTGCATGTCTGTTCTGAATGCTCAAATTTTGCCCCACAGTCCAAAGATGTGAAGGTTAGGAGAATTGGCTTTGGTAAATATGTAGGGTTCCATAGATAGGGCGGGGGGGGGGGAGGTGCCTGGGTTCGATGTTCTTTTGATGAATCGGTGCAAACTCAATGGGCCAAATACCTTCTTTCTGCACTGTAGGAATTCTATGGTTTTGGTGACGGATGTTGACAAGAGGAAGGATAACTTGTATCCACCAGAAAGCAGGATTCTTTTCTTGGAGAACTGCTTAACATGAATGGATTATAATGGTAGACAAGGTAATGTCAAAAATATTTACCCATAACATGGTTGTAATGCAGAAATAAGTTCAATGACCTCTCAAGAATACTCTTGACCTCTTAATTTACATCTCTCCTTACTGTTGGCTTAATCTTGTCTTGCCTGTTGCCGGTTCATGTAGGTGCAAAATTATTCCACTCTGTCATAGTCATCTTCTCAACTCTACTACTGATACACTTTCTTTCTGTGAAGGTGGTCATTCACCAGTTTAGGGAAATGCAACTCATTTATTATTAGTTAACACTACAGACAGGTTTGTAGCCTTGTGGCTGCAATCAGCTCCCAAGATGACTCTGAGGACTTACAAGGTAGATCTCTGAGACAATGGCGCATGAACAACTCTGCTGGTGGGACACCTGTTGTTGCATGTGGAATGGTCCATAGCCAAGAAGGAAGCATGAAGTTCTGGTCTCCAACATTCCTCCTAACTGTTCCTTTAGCCAGACTTAAAATTTGGACAGCTCACTTAGCTAGTCCATTTGGATGCTGGGTGGTAAGACACAATTCTAATATCTTTTATACATTGAGTGTGATGAAGCTTTGAAACTCAACACCTGTAAATACTGTCCTATTGTCAGACACTCTTACTTCAGATACTCTGCGGATGGAAAAATCATTGGCGTATCTTTCAACGGCGGCATGTGATGTGATTATGTTCATCCACGTAGAGTGTGCATCAACAATGAACAGAAAAATTATGCCCATGACTAGATCAACATAATCAATAATCAAATTCATACCATGGCTGGCCAGGCCATTCTGCTCTTCTCATACTCTCTCACCGTCCCTGCTCTTCTCACACTCCCAAAGGTGTAGTGGGGCTGTAGCTGGCAACCTTCGTTGCAGGTGACACAGTTCACAATACTTGTTTAAACTCTTGATGTTGGCATCAATGCCAGTCCACCACAAATAACTTCTGGTGAGCATCTTCAACTTTGAAATGGCCAGATGAACTCTGTAATTCCATAAGAAGCAGCTCTCTGCCTGGCTCACAGATGATTAGCCTTGCTCCCCAGAGTATGATGCCATTCTGGCAACTCAATTCATCCTTGTGGGTGCAAAGAATTTCATTTCTGCAGAAACTGACCCATTGGCCCAATCTGTAAGTATCTTGTGTCTCACTTTGGACAGAAGTGGATCCCACTGGTCCAATACCTGACTTGCTTTGCTGAGACTGGCAACATGTGACAATTTTCTGTGGATTTGGAGCAGCTGTAATACTGTCTTGTAAAGGTAGGAGGCTAAGTGTATCCACATTTGCTGTGTGTACTGCAAGTCAGTGTTTGAATTCTTGCCAGTACAATTGGCAAAATAGCTTTGTCTTCTTTAAAAAGACCCAAAAGCAGGTTGTGGTAAAGTGCCTACCATATAAGAACTGATGAAATTTCTTCAAACAAAAACTATTGATAGCGAGTAACCTTTTTCATCTCTGGGAAGGTTCTAGAGACAACTATTGGCCTTTCCTTGTCCATCTAATGGGCCAACAACATCATCAAAGTTTAAAATTGGCTTCCAGCCAACTTTGCTGACAGGTCTTCAATCTTCTGGATTGAATATTTATCCAGTCTGTCAGTCTAATTTTAACTGTTAACTTGTGATCATCACAAATGCAGACAGTCTTGCCCAGTTTCAAAATGGGAACTATAGGTGGTGTCCATTGTGAGAACTGAACTGGCTGGATAATGCCCAATTCTTCCAATAGCTTGAATTTGGTATCTACTTTTTTTCATAAAGCATGTGATATTGGTCTCACCCTAAAGAATCAGGGGATCACCTCTAGGTCTATTTTGATCTTTGCTTTCATTTAGTCTAATTCATCCTTGAAGATACTCTTGTATTTCTTCATCAGTTTGAACAGTCCTCCTTCCTGCACTTGGAAAATCGGGGCCTAGTTTAACTTGATTTTCTTAAGTCAATCACAGCCCAGATTATCACTGTCCTTGAATCAACTTGCATCTTAAGAGACTTTCCATTTTCCTGGAGTATTATAGTAATAGAGGCTGCCTTGCCCCCTTTTATATTAAACAGTGAGTGAATATTTAAATTGGTGGTAGAATTTTCCATATTGTATTCTGGTGACATAGTATTTAATTGACTAATCAGTAGTAGTAGTAATTGACTAAGCTCTGCACCTATGCCTCAATTGACTTCTTCTGTAACAAAAAAAATCTTCCTCCTTATACCTGCAGGTATTGGAGTTGTAGTCGCCTCTACATTGGTAACATTCCACTTCAAACTTTGCTGATTAATTGCCACTTATAAATTTTCTTGTCTTATTTTTGGCTGAACTAATTTCCTGCTTCACGGCTACTTCTTTGGTTTTGATGCCACTGCTGATTGCAGGTTCTCACTTTAACCAGTGAACGTCAAAATCTTATGTGCTCTGTAACTCTTGTGCATCTTTTTCAGAGTTTTCCATTGTCTGCATTATCTCTATTGCTTGTTTAAAATTGATATTGATCTCTGCAAGTAATCGTTATTCACATCAGAGTCTAATCTATCCTATAATATATCATTCAAGGTGGTTCCAAAATCACAATACTGATACCTGTTTCAATTTAGTGATAAAAGTCACAACTATTTTGCCTGGAAGTCTCTGCCTTGAATTAAACTTCAATCTCTGAATATGACTTATGGTTTAGGCTGGAAATGTGACTGCGCACATTCCACAAACTCACTGAATAATTTGGAGTCAGGCATGCTTGGTTCTGTGAGACTGCAAATCAGATTATAGGTTTTGGTTCCATGCGCACACAGAGAATTGCCTTGCACTTTGTCTCCTCCCCTGTTTCATTCGCTTGGAAGTAATACCGAAGGCACTCTATATATTGTGCCCAGTTGTCTCTGAGGGAGTCAAATGGATTTATCTGTACAAAAAGGGTAATCTTACTAAGTGCTCTTTTCTTTCCTTGACTTTACTTCAATGTAAACTGAATACTCGCAGTTTGAGGATTTTTTTTAAAGAAAACACATTTGTTATTTACAGGTTAGAATTATACAGAGGCCTCTAGCCTTAAGCCTGCAGCCAGCTCCTAAGGTAACTGAGTATGGAAGCTTGTGCTTACCAACAGAACCCCGTCTCTGCTCCCTAATTGGTTTCCTTGTCATGTGATTCATATTCGGCCGCTTGATCCTTAAAGGTACAGTCACCACACTTTTTGTGAGAGCAAGCTTGCATGTACTAACAGAGAGCAGGCAACCCATAGGAACAGGGTCTTACTTTACTTTTGTGTATCCTAACTTGAAGATCCAAAGTATAGACTTTGTGAATTGAAGTCATATCGGGAATTTCAGGTTGAATTGTCTGGGCTTCCAAAGACGAAAACTGCATCAGTCTGACCCTGAAAATGTGGGTGTCATGGGGCCTATCAATGTCAATTTGTCATTCCTACTGCTGGCAATGATCAGCAACATCAGGTGAGGGCCGAGAGGATTCTCATTCCCTCTCCAATTGAGACAAATTAAGACAAGTTAAAAACAAGTTAGGAGCTTGTCAGAGGCTGAATTATTATTTTTTAAAGTGCTGAGGCAAATCCTATATGACAGTTGGCAAAGCAATAGTGAACTCAAGAAGAAAATGCTCTTGGTACTGCACAAGTGGCAGAGAGAGTGAGCACAGCTCCTGGATTTTAAATGTGGTCAACAGCCTTGCATCACCAAGGCAGAAGAACAGGGGACACGTCTGCTGTGGCAATTGGGCGGTCACCTGCCCAGAAGGATAGTTTCAATTTGCACTAAGGTCATGAATATCAGATATTAGGCCCCTGTGCCAATTAGGAGCAGCACCCTCTGCAGGCTGGGAAGAACCTTGGGCTTCAGGATGGCACTGAAGAGAAAAGATGAATAGAAGACAAGGGAAGCCAAATCCTTAATGCAAAATTATTCATCAAAAACAGAGCTGCCTGAGGTAACCAAGAGCCAATGCTACAGAAGACAATAACTCTCCAGACAGATGGTCACAGACATTCATGCTGTTATCACTGATAACCTCACACCACACAAACTGGTCACCATGCCATGCCAATAAATGTCAAAGATGCTGTGGCTTTGAACATCTTCACTTTTGGCTTCTTCCAAAGACCCACTGAAGATATGTGATTTCAAGAAGAAATTGAATATAACTCTTGGGGCTAAAAGGATTAAGGGAAATGGCAGGAAGGCGGGATTAGAATATTGAATTTAATGATCAACCAGGATCAAAACGAAAGGCAGAGCAGGCTCGAAGAGCTTCTATTTGAAGCTGCTGTTTCTATTTATTATGTTTCTATGTTTTTATCTTAGTGGAATTTCAGAAGTGACTGCACACACACGCATTAATCACTCATTTCCTCTTTTTTTCAAATCTGGAGAGTACATTCTTTAAATGGTACACATAGCTTTTGAAGGACAGAAGATATTAGATTTTGCCTCCATTCTTGGATTTTCACCCTGGTTCAAAGCATCATCGATTGCACTCATGTGAGCATCAAAGCGCCTAGTGACTGACCAGTAAGGTGCATCACCAGAAAAGACTTCCACTCCATCAGCATTCAAGTTTGCAATAACAGGAATATATATGTGATTGCTTTTGTTAGTTGTCATGATGCCTTTAACCTTCACCAGTTCAGGCTGCCTCAGATCTTAACTCCAATTATGTTTTTTTCTTTTTTTTCATGGGATGTGGATGCAACTGGCAAGGCCAACATCTGTAGCCCATCCTTAATTGCCCTTGAACTGAGTAACTTGCTAGGTTATTTTCAGAAGGAAGTTAAGAGTCAACCACATTGTTGTTGGCCTGAAGTGACATGAAGTCCAGACTAGGTAAGACCAGTAGATTTCCTTCCTAAAAGACATAAGTAAACCAGATAGGTTTTTACAAGATTTGCTTTCAATTCCAGATTTTATTGATTGAATTTAAATTTCAGCAGCTTTGAACCTGTGGTCCCAGGACATTAATCTTGGCCTCCTAATTACTAATCCAGTGACACTACCAGTATACCACCATCTGACCCCTCTATGTAACTAACGTCATCTGTTCACTAGGACAACTACTGAATAGGCCATTGCATTTCTAAAGATGCAATTCTAAACCTGGACTAGTCAGGTTGTGTCCTCCAATGCTATCCTGAAAAATCTCAGTCATTGTGTTGGTCTTTCTGTGCTCTCCATAACTTGGCTCTGCAGAGAAGTGTGATCCTTGAAGATGGTAAGACCCTGAAGGGAAGAGGAGGAGGAAGTAAGACAGAAGGGGGAATTGCAGACAGAAAATATTTGACTTTGCATGGCTCATTACATAGGCATTTTGCATCTGTTTCCAGGTTCTTGAGAAGAGTCATGAGTCAACTGATGAGGGAAAAGCTCATATCTACAGCAGTTCCATATTGTGGATGGAACAGAGGGGGTTTTGAAAGTATCAAGACTATTATCAAGGACCTGCATGAGCTGCAACCTGTGGTGACAAATTGTGCATTCATTGAATGGAATCCCTGTTTGATCAAAAGCAAAGCTGTTCCTGATGGGGAACCACACGGGGCTACATAAATTCAGTCTATGATGTCCGACACCAGTGGGAATCCAGCAGTGAGGGTAAATTTCAGTTCTCTTTTCTCATGCTTGTCAACCTCCATGTGGAAGCTAATCAATTGTCAAAGCCTTATAAATGTACCATTACTGAATTGTGGGGTCATCATGCACAGCAAACTGATGTTAATGATGTCACCAGACACAGAAGGAACCAGAGGTATAATGACTTAACTGTCCCAGTGACAGTGCAGTGCATTGCCTCAGACAGTGCAATGCATTGGTGTTGAGATCCAATCTCTCCTGCAACAAGTAGTATAGGCTCATTGCTCTCTCTCTCAGTTGAAGTCCAGCCCCTTACATACTGCTCCACTGTGAGATTCAGGTATGATGTTCCATTTCTGAATATCCACATATTGTAACACCCCATGCATCCCTATGTCCTTGTACCCTCTTGCAGCCTGTGCTAGTCTTTGCTGCCCCTATTCATTGCTACTCTTGCTGATTTATGAGGTCAGTGATAGGCCCAACAGTATTCTTGTGATCAGCAATTGAAAATCTGCAAAATGGTGAAGAAGTCATTGCCTTTCACAAACACTCTGCATAAATCTCTACAGAAAAACACTTGCCAAATCATGAGACACTTGCCTAAAGACTCCTTTGAAGCAATTAACCAGAGAATTAATGTGGTGAAGATCCCTTCAAATATGGCTTGTGAAAGCTGTTTGTAAGTTGCACCTGGTCTGAATTGCTGGGCTGCCTCAGAAGATGTTTTTTTTTCAGGCATGCATGGGCACTTGTTTCAGAAAAATTTCCTGATTCAGGTGCAGAACCTTACTAAAATGTGACTAAAAACGACTGCCAAGAACCACAAAGTGCCTAAACTAATATCCAAATTCAGTTCAGTGCAGCCTGCTTGAGACCAAGAAATGGGTGAGATACAAACCTCATAAGTGCCTAAGAAATAGGAGCAGGAATAAACTATTTAACCCATCAAAGCATCCAGTAAGATTAACACTGATCTGATTGTGGCCTTAACTCTACTTTCCCATTAGTTTCTCATAATCCTTGACTCCATTGTTGATCAAAAATCTGCCTAGCTCAGCCTTGAATACATTGAATGACGCAGCCTCCACCGCTCATTGTGGAACAAAATTCCAAAGACGAACAATTCTTGGCAGGAAGAAATTGCTCCTTAGCTTTGATTTAAATGGGAGACCCACTATTTTAAAACTGTGCCCTCTAATTCTAGATCCCCTTGAGGATCTACCCTGTCAAATCCTCTCGGAATCTTGTGTATTTCAGTAAAATCACAGGTCATTCTTCTAAACTCCATTGAGCAGGTTCAACCTGCTCAATCTTTCCTCTTAAGACAATTCCTTCATCCCAGGACTCAGCCTAATGAAACTTCTTTGAACTGCCTCCAGTGCAACTATAGCCCTCCTGTAAGATGACTAAAATTGTACATGGTACTCCAGGTGTGATCTCAAAATTATTTTATACAATTGTAGTAAGATTTTCCTATTTTTATATTTCATCCCTTTGGCAATAAAAGTTAGCATTCCATTTTTCTTCCTAATTGCTTGCTGTATCTGCATGTTAAGATTTTGTGATTCATGTACAAGGACCTGGATTCCTCTGTATTGCAATATTCTGCAGTCTCCTTCCATTTATATAGTATTCTGCTTCTTCCTGCCAATCAGATATTTTTCCATATTGTATTCCAACTGCCAATTTTTTGTCAACTCATTTGCAGATATCCCTTTGCAGTCAAATTTTTGAGGAGTCAAAGGGCTTAATGCCTGAGCCAAGATGGTGCCAGAGTCCCTTTTCTTTAGGACCTATTCCGTCACATGGCACCCACCATTTTCACCCCAATGTGAAAATTAAGTTATAACAATTATGACAGACAGCTCCATCAGCAAGAATGGAAAGTGCTTATATGCAGACAATGCCTGAATGAGGTCAGAGATTGTTTATTTAGAGAAGTGACTAATCTCACCTTGTGTCAGTTTCTTAAACACTATGTTCCCTACCATGGCCTTGGCCAAAGGAACCAAAGATAAGTATAAGAACTCATACAAAAAACAAGATATGGCAACAGATTATGCTGATAATAGATTAGAAAGAGACAGTTTTCTATCAGATAAAAATATGATTGGTGGAATATGTATGTAAATTAAGGATTAGAAAGTTGCTCGTTTCTCATTTATTGTAATGAACTATAACTACAAAATAGCTGTATGAATTTTCAGAACACTTAGCAGTGTTCACATATGCAGTGTATTTCACTGCATATGTGTTCTCCTCGTGCATGAGTAATAAAGCTTGAAAGATTGAGTACTATTAGAACCATAGTCTTGATTGTACCTAAGTCAGTGACACTGGGATTTCTAAGATATTTTAAAAAAATAAGAATTACAACTTAGATTATAACAGTGAGGACACTGAATTCTCAGTTTGATTGACAGCTTACAAGAGCAATTAAAGAGATTAACTATCTTTGTGGGTCAATGAATACAAATGTTTGTTTCCGTCATAGATTAAATACTTGAATAACTTTTTTTGAGATTAAGTACTAGGTAGAATTTAAATGTATTGGATGGGTTTGTATTTTGAGAGTATGATTTTTTAAATAATGAAGTTGTATTTCTAATACATTAGAAATGTATTTAATGTCATCTCACTATAGTTCCTGAAGTCCACCCATAATGGATACTGGGTGTCCAAGAGCAAGGGGTGTATAAGAGCAAAAGGTCGGGGATGGGCATGTTTTGGCATTAGTTTGTTTAAGGGCTATACAAGGTTTATTATGGTAAATGAAATAGAATGAAGAGTATGAAAGACAATGAGGGTTGGGTAGGGATATGAAGTGGCATGAATGGGACATGGGGAATATGTGGGGGTGAGAGCATAAGAGGTTTGGATCTGAACACTGTTTCTGGTTTTATTGCTTTTCATATAATTGATACAAAACAACAAGTTACTTTCTCTCAATGATCAGTCATATCATGGTCGGATATTTGACGAATTTACTGGATTTTTGTGAAGATGTAATGAGTGCGATTGACAGAGGGGAATCGGTGGATGTGGTGTTTTTGGATTTCCAGAGGAAGTTTGATAAGATGCCTCACAAAAAGTTGCTGCAAAAGATTAAGGTACACCGAGTTGGGGTAAAGTGTTAGCATGGATTGAGGATCGGCTATCTAACAGGAAGCAGAGATTTGGAATAAATGGGTGCTTTTCCGGTTGGCAGTTGGTGACTAGTAGTGTGCAACAGGGATCAGTGCTGGGGCCTCAACTGTTTACCATATACATAGATGATCTGGAGGAAGGGACCGAGTGTAGAATAACAAAGCTCGCTGATGACACAAAGATGAGTGGGAAAGCAAATTCATGGAGGATGCGAAAAGTTTGCAGAGAGATTTGGATAGGCTGAGTGAGTGGGCAAGGATCTGGCAGATGAAGTATAACATTGGCAAGTGTGAGGTTATCCACTTTGGAAGGAATAATAGTAAAATGGACTATTATTTAAATGGTGAAAAATTACAACATGCTACTGTGCAGAGGGACCTGGGAGTCCTTGTGCATGAATTGCAAAAACTAATTTTGCAGGTGCAGCAGATGATCAAGAAGGCAAATGGAATGTTGGCTTTTATTGTGAGAGGGATGGAGTATAAAAGAAGGGAAGTCTTGCTGCAATTGCACAAGGCACTGGTGAGGCTGCAACTAGAGTACTGTGTGCAATTTTAGAACATAGAACATAGAAAAACTACAGCACAAACAGGCCCTTTGGCCCACAAATTGCGCCAATGATATCCATACCTACTAGGCTTACCTATAACCCTCAATTCTATTAAGTTCCATGTACTCCTCCAGAAGTCTCTTGAAAGACCCTATCGAATTTGCCTCCACCACCACTGGCGGCAGCCGATTCCATTCACCCACCACCCCTAAGTGAAAAACTTACTCTTGATATCTCCTCTGTACCTACTCCCCAGCACCTTAAATCTATGTCCTCTGTTAGCAACCATTCCAGCCCTTGGGAAAAGCCTCTGAGAATCCACCCGATCTATACCTCTCAACATGTTATACACTTCTATCAGATCATTTCTCATCCTTCATCTCTCTAAGGAGAAAAGACCAAGCTCCCTCAACCTATTCTCATAAGGCATGCCACCCTTGGTCCCCTTATTTGCAAAAGGATATATTGGCCTTGGAGGGAGTACAGAGAAGGTTCACCAGCTTGCTTCCGGAGATGAGACGGTTAGCTTATGAGAGAAATTGAGTTGACTGGGCCTGTACTCAGTTTAGAAGGCTGAGAGGGATCTTATAGAGACAATATAAGCTAATGAAAGGGCTAGACAGGGTAGAGGTAGAGAGATTATTTCCACTTAAAAAGGAAACAAAAACTTTTTTGAAGCACAGCCTCAAAATAAGGGGGAGTCAATTTAGAACAGAGTTGAGGCGGAACTTCTTCTCTCAGAGGATATTGAATCTTTGGAATTCTCTGCCCATTGAAGCGGTGGAGATTACCTCGTTAAATGTGTTTAAGTTACAGGTAGATAGATATCTGATCAATAAGGAAAGTAAGGGTTATGAGGAGCAGGCGGGTAAGTGGAACTGAACCACTATCAGATCAGCCGTGATCTTATTGAATAGTGGGGCGGTCTTGAGAGTCTAAACGGTCTACTCCTGCACCTATTTCTTATGTTCTTATGTTCAGACAGCAGGGAAAATTTAACTTCTCCCAATCCTGTGGCATCCTTCTGAGGAGTGTAGTGTCACCAAAGACAGAGGTTGATGGAATCGGGGTCCAGCTGTATCTCAAAGGTGCAGAGAACATTCAGGGAGAATAACAGAACTCTGGCAGACATTATAATTCCCATCAAGATACAGGCATGACTGATATGTTCAGTTACTGTGAAGACTTACCATCAATGTGCTCGGAAGGTGTACACAGGACAAGGGAGTAAGTAATAGACTGACAATCCTGTCTTTGGGATTTTTGTGTCCCACCAATGGTGACTTCACACTTTGGGGATGCCCTGTGTGTGAACAATGAGATACCCCTTTGATAGTGGTGGGACCTGATGGGGCATCACCACAAAAGACACCTCGGGGACGGTAAATCCTGCCTTTTGTCTTGTGCAGGAGTCAGGTTTCCACTTCAGACTAACAATGCACAACAGAACAAGGAGTCATAGAAAGTGTAAACTGGGACTGGGACTCAGCAAATTCCTGGCTTCCAGCAATCGTTCAATGCCAGTGCTCTGGGATGACCTTATCTCCCCTGCTATGGTACAAACAATGCAATGTTCCCACTAGGTTGGGACTGCAAGGTTGCTCTGAAACTAGATCCTATCGATATTTTTTAAAGTTTATTTATTAGTGTCGCGTATAGGCTTATATTAACACCGCAATGAAGCTACTGTGAAAATTCCCGACTTGCCACATTCTGGCGCCTGTTCAGGTACACAGAGAATTTAGTATGTCCAATGCACCAAGCTTGTATGTTTTTGAGCTGCTGGACGATGTGGGTAAGCTCTGTGATGGTTCTTCTATTTGAGGGTCCGTGACTTCCTCCTCTATGTTACTATCAGAACCGGAATCAAGGATCTGGCTGGTGGACTTCATTGATCCTTCCCAGATGTGCCTGTAAAAGAAAAGAAAGTTCATTAGCGCATGGCAAGGGCCTGAGAATCAAGAGACATGACTCATATCATTGTCAGATGGACGTTACAATGCTGGCTCCTCATTTAGTTTAGCACCACCAATCTCACTATTGGCACGTGTCTTTGCCAGCCAGCTAAATGGTCAAAGTCTGTGAGGACCTTCAGTTCTGGCATCCCTTCACCCATCTGGGATTTCTCTCTAGTGTTGTGTACCAGCATATTATCCTGCATGAAAACAGATGGATAGACTATATGGAGGCACGTGTCAGGGCAGTTGATAAGGATAGTGTGGATGTTGAATGGGATCAGGAAGATAATGAGGACATGACCCACAGGGAGGATGAAGGTGTGAATGGGAGAATTACTAATGGTATCCCTTGAGCTGGTGTTGAGTGAGATCCCCGTAGATATGTGGTCTGACTAAGTTTGTGAGTTTTGAGTGATGGGAAGGGTGACTTACCCTGGCAGAAGGAAACAGATCATTCATCTTCTTGTGGTATTGGATGACTGTCCTATTCTGCAGGTGTTGATAATGGCCACTGCTGCCTCCATTTCCCATGCTGGATTTGTCACCTTAGTCGCAGGTCTTCACCCAGAGTGTGGGTATAGTACATTGTGACAGGCTTTCACTGCATCTAGTAGTTGTTCAAGGGAGGCGTTGGCAAATTTAAGCATTGAATGTTTCTTGGATTTGGCAGCCATGATATCTCAACAGCTTCTTTGGAATTGAATTGCGCTAGCTATATGTAGGGGCTGCCTTTAAATATGATGCCTGTATCATTGAAGCATTGAGATGATGGTGAGGTGGCAAATCAGAGGTCAACTGTCAGCAATACAGTATGGAACCCATGCCAGCAAATGTTACCCACTAAGTGCCACACAGTATGGTGAAAAAAAACATAGTTACCATCAGTGTGCTTAACACTCTTTTTCCTGCCCAAAATCAGACTTTGCCCACGATCCCGCTCTTAAGGTGGAATTTTCTGGCCCAAACGGCTACAAGGATCTTTTGATCTCACTAAGAGTCAATAGACTTGGCTGGAATGGCAAATCTATGTAGATCCTAGCACAACAGGGCCAGACAATCTTGACCGAAGATGCAGCCATCAGGTCCAGGAACTTTAGTCCCATTAATTTTCTTACTACTTTTTCTCTTGAAATGGTTATTGTTTTAAGTTCCTCCACTCCTTTTGCCTCTTGATTTCCTATGATTCTTGAAATGCTTTTTGTGATTTCAACTGTGAAAACAGATACAAAATACATGTTCAAAGTCTTCAAAGTCACTTTATTGTTTCCCATTATTATTTCCCCAGTTTCACAATGTACAGGACCAATGTTCACTTTTGCACCTTTTTATATACCTGTCATTGTTTTTGCTCACTGTCTTTATATTTCTTACTGGTTTTTTCTCACACTCTAATCTCCCCTGTTTATTATTGATGTGGAGATGCTGGCATTGGACTGGGATGGACATTGTAAAAGGGATCACAATACCAGGTTAAAGCCCAACAAGTTTATTTGGTAGCACAAGCTTTTGAAGCACTGCTCCTTCATCAGTCTTTATTTGCTGAGTCTTTGCTGGTTTCTAAAATTTTCCCATTCGCCTAGCACTAATCTTTGCATCATTGTATGTCTTTTCTTTTGACTTGATACCATCTTTAACTTCCTTAGTTACCCATGGGTGGTGCAACTTCTGGTAACGTTTTTCTTTCTCAATGGAATATATCTTTGTTGAAAGTTATGAAACATCTCCTTAAATGCCTGCCACTTTTCTACCATCTTTTAACCTTCTATTTTAGTCTACTTTTGTCATCTCTGTCTTCATACCCTTGTGCTCAGCTGATTACTGCCGAAATCAATCAAAACTTGATCATCAGCAAAGTGATGGAAGGAGTCATTGACAGTGCTATTAAGCGGTATTTACAAAATAATAACCTGCTTAGTTTGGGTTCTGCCAGGACTACTTATCTCCTGATCCCATTATAATCTTGGTCTGAACATAGACAAAAGAACTGAATTCTAGAGATGATGTGAGAGTGACTGTCTTTAACATCAAGGCAGTATATGACTGAATGCGACATCAAAAAGCCTAAACAAAATTGAAGTCAATGAGAAACAGGGAAAACTTTACTCTGTTCAGAGTCATACCTAGCACACAGGAAGATGGTTGTTATCTTTGGAGATAAATAATCTCAATTCCTTGGTATCTTGAGCAATGATCTTCCCTCCAAAATATGATCAGAAATAGGAATGCTCAGGGATAAATGCACATAGTTTAGTACTATTGGCAAATCCACAGATTCTGAAGTCCAGATGCAGCAAGATTTAGACAACATTCAGGCTTGTGTTGAAAAGTGGTAAGTAATATACGGGCTATGTAAGTGCCAGACACTGAGCATGTCCAAGAAGAGAGAGTCTAACCATCTTCTTTTTACATTCAATGGCATTATCTTTGCTGAATTCCCCACTATCAACATCCATGATGGGGATGACCATCAACCAGAAACTGCATTAGACTAGCCCCCATATAAATACCAAGGCAAGTTGAGTAGGTCAAAGGCTGTAATGAGTAAGGTGTAACTCACCTCCTTAATCCCCAAAGCATGTCCACCATATACAAGTTAGGAGTCTGATGGAATAATTTTCTCTTGCCTGTGCATCTCCAACAACTAAGAAATCTGATATGGTACAGGACAAAACAGCTGCTTCATTAGTACCCTATCAACCACATTAAACATTCACTACTTCCTGATGCACAATGGCAAGATGTACTGCAACAACTCACCAAGGATCCTTGAGTAATACCTTCCAAACCTATCATCTTGAACGTTGAGAAGAACTGGCACAGCAGACACATGGGATCACCACCACTAAAAGTTCCCCTCCATGTGACTTGGACAAGTTGCAGAGCTGGGCCGAGAGGTGGCAAATGGAGTTTAATGTGGAAAAGTGTGAGGTAATGCACTTTGGCAGGAACAATAAATGTGTAGAGTATAGGGCTAATGGTAGGGCTCTTAATAGTGTTGAGGAACAGAAGGATCTTGGTGTATGTGTCAATAGATCCCTGAAAGTAGGCAGTCAAGTGGATAAAGTTGTTAAGAAGGCATATGGAGTCTTAGCTTTTATTGGTAGGGGGATTGAATTTAGGAGCCGCAGCATCATGTTGCAACTGTACAAAACTCTAGTGCGGCCGCACTTGGAGTATTGTGTGCAGTTCTGGTCCCCACATTATAAGAAAGATGTGGAGGCATTGGAGAGGGTACAGAGGAGGTTTACCAGGATGTTGCCTGGTATGGAGGGCAGGTCTTATGAAGAGAGGCTGAAGGATTTGAGGTTGTTTTCGTTAGAAAGGAGGCGGCTAAGAGGGGATCTTATTGAAACATATAAGATGATTAGAGGTTTAGATAGGGTGGACAGTGATAGCCTTTTTCCTAGGATGGAGAAAGCTAGCACGAGGGGACACAGCTTTAAATTAAGGGGTATGAGTTATAGGACGGATATCAGAGGTAGGTTCTTTACTCAAAGAGTGATTAGGGAGTGGAATGCCCTGCCTGCAGCTGTTGTAGATGCGCCAAGTTTGGTGGCGTTTAAGAGGTTAATTGATAAGTATATGGAAGAGAAGGGAATGGTTTAGTTTGGAGGGGCATTGCTTTTTATTTTGGTCGGCACAACATCGAAGGCCGAAGGGCCTGTTCTGTGCTGTAATGTTCTATGTTCTATGTTCTATGTTCTATGTCACACATACCCTGTCTTGGAACTATATTCACTTGCCTTCACAGTCACTGGCTCACAACCTACATGGACATCAGTGATTCAAATATTAAGCAACAAATGCTGACGTGATGAACACCCACATTCTTTGAAAAAAAATTCTTCTCAGCTTCAGCTCTGGAGTCTCGCTATCTCTGGACCCTGTCTTGAACCCTCTCTGTTTTCAGCTCAATTCTGTTGGACTCTCACTGTCTCAGTCTCCCATTCTTGAACCACCTTTGTATAGAGCTCCCACTTTTGGATCCTTGCTGTCTCTGGTTCTCTCTTTTGGACCCTGAATGTCTTCAGGTTCCTTTCTTGGAGTCCCACTGATATGGCTCCCACTCTTGGACCCTCACTGTCTCTGGCTCTCTCTCTTGGGCTCTCACTGTCTCTGGCATTATCTCCTGGATCCTCACTGTCTCTTCCTCCGTCTCTTGGACCCTGGTTCTTCACTGTCCTTGGACCCACACTGTTTTTGGTTTTCTTCCGCAAATCTTTGCTGTCTCTGGCTTCCTCTCTTGACCGCTCACTGTATCCTGCTCCCTCTCTTGGGTCCTTACACTCTCCCTCTATTGGATTCTCACTGTCTCCCTCTATTGGACTGTCGCTGTCTCCAGCTTTCACTCTTGGACCATTGCTGTTTCTTGATCCCTCTCTTGACCATCTCTGTTTCTTGCTTCTGCTGTTGGACACCCTCTGTCTACAATCTCTGGTTTCCTCTCTTGACCTCTTGCTGTCTTTGTTTTGCATGCTTGGACCCTCACTGTTTCTGTCTCCCCTTCATGGATCATCACTATCTCTAATTTCTTCCCTTGAACTCTCACTGTGTTCTGCTCTCTCTCTTGGGCCTGCACACTCTCTGGCTCCCTCTATTGGACCCACACTAATTCCCTCTATTGGACCCTCATTGTCTCCTGTCCTCTTTTTTTGGATTCTCCCAACTCTGGCTCCCTCTCTTGAATCCTTGCTGTCCCCGCTCCTTCTCTTGGACCCTCACTGTTTCTGGTTCTGTCTTTGATCCTCACCATTTCCAGCTCCCTCTTATGGATGCTCGCTGTCTCCAACTCCCTCTATTGGATTCTCACTGTTTCCAATCTCCGTCTCTTGTATCGTCATAATTGCCTGCTCCCTTTCTTGGACCCTCACTTTTTATCTGGCTCCCTCTCTTGTATCCTCATTATTTCCTGCTCCTTTTCTTGTATCTTCATTATCTACAACTCCCTTTCTTGTATCCTCATTATCTCTTGTTCCCTTCCTTGACCCTCACTTTCTCCAGTTCCATACAATGGACTCTCAATGTTTCCAGCTCCTTCTTTTGGATATTCCTTATCTCTACTCCCTCTCTTGGATCACTTCTTTTCTGTGAAGAGCTAGATCTCCTCCCTGAGTACACCAATTTCTGTCACTTCCCAAGTTCTTGCATTTATCATTTGGTTTCACTGTATTCAGTTTCCAACAACCAGTTTCATTCAACTTAATTTGTGTGTCTGCAAAACATCCTGGACTTATACTAGCTGAGATTCCAGTATGTGAGTCATCATTGCTGGCTAAGGAACCTGATTAATGAACTGCAGCCACATCAAGTAGTGAGCCCGTTTAACGTGATTTAGATTTTTTAAAAAAATCTATAATTTACAGTTACTGTTAAGTTAAATGCTAAATGCAAACTTAGCTGGATTATAAAAAGAGATACACCACTAAAATTCTCTGTGACCAAATTTGCAGGTTTAAACAGTCTCACTGCACTCAGTCTCCAGCTCCTATATTCTTGTGACTTAATGGAGGCAATTTTGAGCCCACACTCTCCATCTGTAGGAATGGCAGCGTGTGCTCAAAATATGGAGAATGTGGCAAGGTCCCAAGTCTCGATTTTACTGGTCCTTCACCAGTGGAAATGTGCAAAACACAGTGTGGGACCACAGAAAGCTCATTTTAATACATCAGTGCTTCATTAATGAGAACTCCCTTTCGGACATCGTCCCTCACTGAATATTCAGCGGGCACTGGTACGATATCATGCTGATGCCATTTATAAAAGAACAACATAGGCATAAACCTGATGCCTTCACCTTCGGGGTGGATTTCAGAAGTGTGTGTTTAGGCAGCCACCACCCTCTGCAGTCTGCGTTGCTCAGGAGCACCCCAGAGGACTTGGAGGATACAGATATGTTCAACTCGGGACTGGGGATGGGGATCTCAGAATTGCCATTTCAGGGAGAGGGGCCAAGAGGAAGTCAATTGCAGGCTTTACTTTCCCTTCATGTCTGGGTGTCCTTTACTTTAAAGGATGTGTGAAGGCTGTTATGAAGGCAGAGCTTCCCATGTCCTCCTTCCTGGGTTCCTGTCCACAATGTAGTTGAGGAAGTGCCTTTCCTTAGTGAAGGCTGGAAAGAGAGTAGGAGGGAAATAACACTGCCATTCTCACACTCTGTAAGGATGAGGCACTGAGTTGAATGCAATGGTTCCCCCAAACCTGGTGGAACAGACAGGGTAAAGACTCTGTGGGTGAACAAAGTGAAATTTATTGACAAGCTTGCAAACCAAAATGGTGATCTGTCAAACTAGTGCCTATTTTCAACTATGCTCACTCAATGCCTATGTTAATCTTCAATTCTTAATCTTCCTGACACTCCCAATACATCTAGGTGTATCCCTGGGATCCACAGCTGAGGTTGAAGTGGCCTGCTGATTTCCATGCCCTTTGCCTGAGAACATCTTTGCAGACTTCCGGGGGATAGGGAGGAACCTTCAGGGTTCAGGCCAGCTTTTGGGCAACAAAGATATGTGACTACTTCCCTCCTTGATGTTAAGGGGCTGAAAATGTATTACTCACAGGGAGCGGGTACCAGATGTGCTGGAAATGCCCAGGATTGTCTGGTTGAAGAGCCTCAGGCTGTACTTCTGCCGATCCTCTTCCCTTTGGATTTCTGGGGCCCTTATGCTCCTCCATCGGTTGGAGGAATAGCTGGAATGAGATCCAGAAACTCTGTCATCCTCTGCAGCTGATACTCATGATTGCCCACCAGTGCCTGGACCATGCAGTCAAAGCAAGCCCTGCACCATGAGTGCACATAATGGGGACATCTCCTGCCATGCGTGCACATCCTCCATTATGGACACCAACTTTGCAGTGTTTATCTCGATGCATTGCAATGATGACATCATCTCCTCAGAGAGAAGGCGATGGGAACCCTTCTGTCGGCTTTACGTTCCAAGAGGGATGCTTCATCACTTCCTGATATTCACGACTCTACCTTTGCAATTCCAGCAGCTGTGGGTTGACTGGACCCAAGGGCACATCATCGGCAAGCACTCAACTGAGCCTACTTAGTGAACCCACCAAAGTGTAAGTATCTGCACTGGTGCTGGATACGGATAAACGCAGTAAGAGGTTTCACAACACCAGGTTAAAGTCCAACAGGTTTATTTGGTAGCAAAAGCCACTAGCCTTTAGAGCACTGGCTGCTCCTTCATCAGGTGAATCAGATGTGCAGCTTGTGTAGGAACATAGTAGCTGCTGGGAGAACATGGTGATTGTGGAAGGAGGGGGAAACTTGGTGCTTAGGAGAAAGGATTGGGTGTAGAGAAGTAGGTGAAGGGCTTCAGTGGGAAACTAGGCACAATTCATTTACCATGGATGAGTGAAGAAGATCATTCATACTGCCCCCTCTTCTTCTGGTCTGTTTGAACTGAGTAAAGTTTTACAACACCAATTTTAAATCCAACCAATGTATTTGATAGTAAAACAGCGAGCTTTCGACCCTTTGTCTTCGTCAGGCAAATGCAGTCTGACCAGGGCTGCCACTAACCCCAGACTGGTGTGGTGACCCAGCTGAGAAGCATCTCCTGGAGTGGGGGTAGAGGGTGTCCTACCTCTGTTCCACTCCACTCAGTATTCTTATGAAGGAATCCTCCAAAAAGCAAGGTGTTGCCTTTTGCCTGCCATCTCTTGTGGAACAAGTGCTAGGGATTACATAAACACAAAATACTAGAAAATTTCAGCAGATTTGACAGCACGTGTTTCGAGAGGACAGAGCCAATGTTTCGAGTCTGAATAATCCTTCAGTGATCTCAGAAGATTGACTTTATTCTCTTTCAACAGATGCTGTTGAGCATTTTCTGTTTTTGATTCAAATTCCAGCATCTGCAGTATTTTATTTTTATCTGGGAAACTGTTTAGATGTGGAGCAAATAAATCAGAGGAAATATGTTGCCGGAGTGGGCACAAAAATTATTGCTAATGAGGCATAAGATTTGGTCCAAAAATACGCTGGCATTATTGGTGGGAAACATTTCATTTTTTGTGTTGGAAGCATTTTTGGTCTATCATTTCTTGGGAAGATTTCTCCCAAATGTATCAATTCTGTTTTTTATTCAGCATTTTGTGTAAAAATGATATTTTTTTCCTGTAAAGTTGATTGTTTTGTTTCTAATTAGTCACATTGACATTTGTTCTCCCACTGAAAATAATGGCAGCATGCAAAATCATATATAAACCATATTGTTAATATTCTTTAATGTTCCCATTGTTTGTGGATAGAAGTGCTTACAGGAAAGCACCACAATTTTGATTTTAGCACAAACAGTTCTTCCTCAGTTAGATTGCCCAGAATCAGTACTAATGAATTCCAAGCAAGAGACATTTTTTATGCTGTGGGCTTCGAGTCAGACTGATATTGTCCAAATGTATTTTCTTTCTAACATGGATTGCTTCCTTAAAGTGAAATGATGATGTGCAACAGAACATTTTGCTGCTCCTGTTCAGTTCCGTTTTAACGCATTTATGCATTATCCCTCAGCATTTCTTCACAATTCGTCATTAGTCTATCAAAAGGGTAGACAGATGAATGGCTTGTTCTTAAGACACTGCTCTTGAGTAATGACTTAAATGAGCCACTATGACTCTACCTCTGATTTTTTTCCTCTTCCATTCAAGCGAAGGTGATGGCCTAGTGATTTTATTGTTAGACTATTAACCCAGAAACAGAGTTAATGTTTTGGCGATCCAGGTTCGAATCCCACCATGGCAAATGGTAGAATTTGAATTCAATAAAAATATCGAGCGAAGAATCTATTGAAGTCCATGAAACCATTGTCGATTGTCAGAAAAAAACCACATGGGTCACTAATGTCCTTTAGAGAAGGAAATCTGCCACCCTTGCCTGGTCTGGCCTACATATGACTCCAGAGTCACAGCAAAGTGATTGAATCTCAATTGCCTCTGAAATAGCCTAGTAAACTATTCAGTTCAATGGTAACTAGGGATGGGCAATAAATGCTGACCCAGCCAGCAACATTCATGACTGAATAAAAAAGAAGAGAAGACCAAGAGAAGGCCCTGTCACTGATCATTATTCTGTGGCTAAGAAAAGAGTATCTACGGAATGAGATGACCTAAGTGTTACATTTTCTTTGGACTTGCAACCAGGAATGGCAAGAACAGCCATCCAAATTAGACTAAAGCATGTTCTTAGTGACTAAAGCTGTAGCTAATATCCAGTAGGATCTTTGTACCCTGAAATGTCCCTGGGAAGCATTTAAATATTTTCATTCATGAACGAATTTTTCTAAGGCACATTTTTAGGAGCAATGAGGAAGAATTTATTCTCCATTTAATACCTTAACAGCATATATTTCAATTTCATACTCACTTAAAAAAGCATGACAACACTCCAGAAGGAGAAATGGGTCATATGTCTGTTGGAGCACATATTGGTTACGTCCTTTAGATGTGGTAAGCCTGGAGGTTTATCGTCTTAATGCATTTACATAAACTTTGCAATTCAGCAAAATTGAAGTTTGCTGGACACCACTGTGCTCAGGTTAAGCGTAACAGTCATCCAACTCATAACAAAGTTCTTAAAATAAATTCAGGCAACATTTGTCACCTGAGAAAGAAAATTTAGATAGGTTTATTAGTGAGGGAGTTATCAATAATGTTTTATCAGTAAGCATACATAAAGAACCCACACACTAAATAATTTTCTTTTGTTTTTTTTCTGGAGATCATTTTACACAGAAACCTCAATGTTTCAGGTCACATTACTAAAATTTGTATATAAGTATAATTCAAAGCAGAGATAAGTGAACTCCTCTATTCTAATTAAAGCAAAACAGCTAAACAGTCTGAATTAATATTTACATGTAATAAACATTGCAAAATGCTTGAGAAATGGCCAAAAGCAGGTCAGAATGCTAGGCATTGAGGAGCCCCTTAGAACAAAATAGAAAAATAGGAAGGTAGAGGGATTCAGCGAGAGATCACTAAAATATAAGACTAAAGATGACTGCAGGAGTTGGAGATTCCATTAATTAGAAATTAGGTTCAGAACGCAATTCCCAAATTTCCACAGAGCGGTTGCACATAAATTCAATTTCTTTTGGTTTTTTGTTTTGGAAAAATGTGAAATTATCTTCTGGCATCATTAAGTTATATCATGGCAACATATTCACACCCTATCACTTTGTTCACAAACATGAATATATAATGTTTCCAACTACTGAGTTGGGGTAACAGAGTTGCTACTAGACTAGTAATCCAATAGTTTAAAATAATAACTTGAGAAATGAGTTCAAATCCTGCTGGTGCAGTTGGGAAATTAAATCAGGAATATGAGGCTAATACCAGTAATGGTTATCATCAAGCCAACAGATCATTAGAAAAACCGAAAGAGAAAATACTGGAAAAGCTCAACAGATCTGCCAGCGTATGTGGAGAGAGAAAAAGAAATAGAATAGAAATATATGGAGTCTGTTCGACCCTTCCTCAGGGTTAGACAGACTCAAAACATTGGCCAGAATTTTACCGCCATGCCTGCCACGGAAATCGAAGCAGGTGAGGGGCAGACAAAGGGAAGGTCCATTGATCTTGAGTGGGATGTTACAGTTTTGGGACAAGCAAAGCCATAAAATCTCATCATTAACTCTATTTCTCTCTCCACAGATGCTGCCAGACCTAATGAGTTTTTCCAACATTTTCTGTTTTGTTTCAAATTTTCAGCATCCACAGTATTGTATTTTGATATTTTAAAAAAACCTAACTGGTTTACAATGTTTTTTTAGGAAGAAAATCTGTTATCCTTACAAAATCTGGCTGAAATGTGACTCCAGATTCAAAGCAAAAGAAGGACTATAGTGGCACAATGGTTAGCATTGCTACCTCACAGAGTCAGGGACCTAGGTTCAATTCTGACCTTAGGTAGCTATCTGTGTGGAATTTGCATGTTCTCCCCAAGTCTGTGTTGGTTTCCACCAGATGCTTTGGTTCCTTCAGCCAAAGATGTGCGGGTTAGGGTGATTGACCATGTTCAATTGCCTCTTAATGTCAGGGAGATTAGCAGGGTAAATAGGTAGAGAGTCAAAGGGATAGAGCCAAGGTTGTCAATATAGGCTCAGAGAGCCAAAATGTCTCCTTCTGCACTATAGGGACTCCATGATTCTATTCTATGACTCTTAACTGTCTATTAATGTGCTACTATTACCTTCACAAGGGCAATTAGAACATAGAACATAGAACATTACAGCGCAGAACAGGCCCTTCGGCCTTCGATGTTGTGCCGACCAATTAGGAACAAGCAGTGACCCTCTAACCTAAACCATTCCCTTTTCATCCATAAACTTATCTACTAACCTCTTAAACGCCACCAAACTTGGCGCATCTACAACTGACGCAGGCAAGGCATTCCATACCCTTACCACCTTCTGGGTAAAGAACCTACCTCTGACATCTGTCCTAAAACCACCACCCCTTAATTTAAAGCTATGTCCCCTCGTGCTAGCTTTCTCCATCCTAGGAAAAAGGCTATCACTGTCCACCCTATCTAAACCTCTAATCATCTTATATGTTTCAATAAGGTCTCCTCTTAGCCGCCTTCTTTCTAACGAAAACAACCTCAAATCCCTCAGCCTCTCTTCATAAGACCTGCTTTCCATACCAGGCAACATCCTGGTAAACCTCCTCTGTACCCTCTCCAATGCCTCCACATCTTTCTTATAATGTGGGGACCAGAACTGCACACAATACTCCAAGTGCGGCCGCACTAGAGTTTTGTACAGTTGCAACATGACGTTGCGGCTCCGAAATTCAATCCCCCTACCAATAAAAGCTAAGACTCCGTATGCCTTCTTAACAACCTTATCGACTTGATTGCCAACTTTCAGGGATCTATGCACATATACACCAAGATCCCTCTGTTCATCAACACTATTAAGAGTCCTACCATTAGCCCTATACTCTACACACTTGTTATTCCTGCCAAAGTGAATTACCTCACACTTTTCCACATTAAACTCCATTTGCCACCTCTCGGCCCAGCTCTGCAACTTGTCCAAGTCTCTCTGCAAACTAGAACACCCCTCTTCACTATCTACCACTCCTCCGACTTTGGTGTCATCCGTAAATTTACTAATCCATCCTTCAATACCCTCATCCAGATCATTTATAAAAATTACAAACAGCAGGGGCTCCAAAACAGACCCCTGAGGTACACCACTTGTAACCGAACTCCACGATGAATATCTCCCATCAACCACCACCCTCTGTCTTCTATCTGCTAGCCAATTCCTAACCCAATTAGCTAAATCACCCTCTATCCCATACATCTGCATTTTCTGCAGAAGCCTTCCATGTGCCACCTTATCAAACGCCTTACTAAAGTCCATATATACCACATCAACTGCCTTACCCCCATCCACCTCTTTGGTCACTTTTTCAAAAAACTCAATAAGGTTAGTAAGGCACGACCTACCCTTCACAAAACCATGCTGACTATCCCCAATCAATTCATTTCTCTCTAAATAACTATAAATCCTATCCCTAATAATTCTCTCCAATACTTTGCCCACAACAGAAGTAAGACTCACTGGCCTATAATTCCCTGGAAAGTCTCTCTTCCCCTTCTTGAACAATGGGACCACATTCGCTATCCTCCAGTCCTCCGGAACCACACCCGTAACCAACGACGACCTGAAGATCAGAGCCAGAGGCTCTGCAATCTCCTCTCTTGCCTCCCAGAGAATCCTAGGGTAAATCCCGTCCGGCCCAGGGGACTTATCCAACTTCAAACCCTCAAGAATATCTAGCACATCCTCCCTATCTACTTCAATACTTTCCAGTTTGCAACCCTGTACCTCAGTGTTCTCCACAACTACATTTACATCACCCTGCGTGAATACCGAAGAGAAATATTTATTCAGTGCCTCTCCAATCTCTTCAGGCTCCACGCACAACTTCCCACTGCTGTCCATAACTGGCCCTAACCTTGCCCTAACCAATCTTCTATTCTTAACATATCTAAAGAAAGCTTTAGGATTCTCCTTGATCCTATCAGCCAAAGTCTTCTCGTGTCCCCTTTTAGCTCTCCTCAACTCACTCTTTAGCTCACTCCTGGCTAATCTATAGCTATCCATTGCACTAACTGAGCCTTCAAGCCTCATCCTGACATAAGCCTCCTTTTTCCTTTTAACCAGCGAATTAACTTTTTTAGTACACCATGGTTCCCTTACTCGACCATTTCCTCCATGCCTGACAGGGACATACTTATCAAGGACTTGCAGTAGCTGCTCCTTGAATAAGCTCCACATTTCAGATGTGCCCAGTCCCTGTAGTTTCCTAGTCCAACCTATGCACCCTAATTCCCTCCTTATGGCCTCATAATTACCATTCCCCCAGCTATAACTACTGCCCCCAGCTTCATGCCTATCCCTATCCATCACTAAGGTGAACGTAACCGAATTGTGGTCACTATCACCAAAATGTTCACTAACTTCCAAGCCTAACACCTGGTCTGGCTCATTGCCCAGCACCAAATCCAATGTAGCCTCACCTCTAGTTGGCCTATCTACATACTGAGTCAAAAAACCTTCCTGCACACTTTGTACAAAAATAGACCCCTCTAACGAGCTAGAGCTATAGCTATTCCAATCAATATTAGTAAAGTTAAAGTCCCCAATTAGGAATGAATAATCACAACAGGCTTTGTCAATGAACAAATTATAAAAACCACACTACAAAATGATGAATTGTATCTCTAAATGACCCATAGGACTTCACAGGAGTGAAATTTTTCAAAATCAAAGAAACCTTAGAAAGAGAAATACGTTGTCAGGGGGATTAAAGAAGAGCAAAAAGTGGAGAGTCAGAAAGGTCTAGGGAGATCAGGGCCTACACAACTACTAAAGGAGCAAAAAGACTTGAACAGACAAGAGTTGGCGAGTTCTTGGAGAGCTGTAGGGTTAGAAAAGATTACATAGAAAATTAGATTGTGGAAGAATTTTAACAAGAGGATGAGAATTTTAAATTTGAGGGGTTTGTGGATTGAAACCAAATATAGATCGGTAAGCGCAAAGAAGCTGGATGAACTGGACTTGGCAAAGGTTTAAGGCAGTTTCTGAGAGATTTTTGAGAGACATGATAAATGGAAGATTTCTTTTTAAAGCTATACAAACTGAGAATTGGCATGTTAAGACGAATTAGACCTTTTAAGTAGTCCAGCACTATTACAGAATGTCAGGCAATGTCAAACGTATTAATTCATTTTCGTATCAGCTGGCTTGAAGTTTGGACATGTGAAGTTAGAGGAATTCTAGAATCTTTCAGTGAATAGATTCCATATAATCAGTGGAAAGGAACAGCAGATTCATGGGGTTTAATCAATTTTTCCTCCTCCATATTTTCTTACATTTTTGTGTTGTAATTTATGTAATTTATCAGAAGTTTATTAGATTGTTTAGTTTACATCTGCAAGGAAAGGATCACTTAAAAGTGATTCTCTTAAAGAACAGTACTGTCATTATTGGAAGTACAATTGCTAACATTCTCATTCAATAACAAATTTGCTAATTAACAATGGATGATGAATGTTTTGTTCCATTAATGATTTACAAATGGAATTTGTCACCTCCTTGTCTCCTGGTGCCATGATTCTCAAAGTGGATCGGCTGGTCAAACTGGAACTGTAATATTCCTGTCCTCCCAGTTTTACCTTATGAAATATCCATGAGTCAATAATTGTTGTCATTGTTTTGGCTGGGCTGAACGATATTGGGGAGCAGTTTCAACCAAATCAATTTAATTTTTTGAACATGGGAGTGACTATGATGAGATCAAATCACTAACGAGATAATTTTATCTTTGAAAAGAGAGAGGTACTTTCCTGAGTTTTGCTACATATAAATTGTTTATTAATCTTGTTAAAAAGGTGTTAAAAGTGCAGTCCTCCATAAGATACATGCAGATGTGAAAAATATATTAAAATTCAAATAGCTGATTTATAAACAGCTATTTGAATAGCTGAACATTTGAATTCTGACATCAGAACACAAGTTATTTGTTGCCAATACTTTATACAGGAATCAATTAATTTTTGAAATTCATACAAAACAATTAACAAATTTTCTGGAGCAGCTCATTTCATGGCATGCTCCATTAGATGAAACATATTTCTTCACTCATCAATTAAAAAAAAATGTTTGTGCTGCCAATAATTGGACATCTGAGGCAAGGATAACCAAGCATGTGGGAAGAAAGGACAGAACAGTCTGTCTCCTGAGCTGATGATGTTAAACAACTGAGAAATAGGAATAAAATGAATTGGAGTCTAGAGAGAGGAAGAAATAATAAGTGGAAAATTGGATTAGAAGAAAAAATATACAAAAAGGAGAAATGTCTTTTCCTTGCCACAAGTTGCTAGGTGATTTACAAATTAATAATAACGGATACCGTTAAACTTGCTATTAATTTGCCAGCAAATTCTGCTTCATATCTTTCACACTTGGCTCTACAAGGATGAGAGCTAGAATTTAATGTGGAATGTTTGAAAATTTGCACTGATTTATCTGTTTAAATATTAACCCTCTGTGTCTCAGTTTCCTTTGCAGCTTTCATGGACTGCACATACATTCATGTATAGAAAGTCTGCAAAAACCATTTTCCGTAACTTTTTGATGCTGAAGATTATAAAGTCGAATCTGAAAATTTACATAACCACAGAACATTTCTTCATTCGCAGTTATTTTCTGATTATTTTTAAAAAGTTGGATTTTATTCCAGTTCAGAAGTTTTCATATAGGATCAACTGCACCTACAGAAGAATGTTATTTTTTAGCCTTTTTTTGGAATGTTGAATAACTAATTTGGTGTGAAAATACAAAAAAAACAAGATATAATGTTGGAAATCCCCAGATGATGTTTTTCATAGGTGTTTATCATTCCTTTCACTTTTGCGGTGTTGTGTTTTTATTTCAAATCTCACACTTTGTACTTGACTTTTTTTCTCGCAAGAAAAAGCAATGATATGTAAAAAAATATAAGTACCAAATGTAGAGGTCACCTGTGAATGATTGTCCATAGATTTAAAATGTCAGTATTGCTACTGATATCAGAAATTGATGTAAGATAGTGTGTTAAGTTTACAAAATTTGTACTAAATACAAATTCAGTATGTATTTAAGTTTAAAAATAAAACTTAATTTTTTTCCATGTTCAATGTCATTTCACAGATATTATGGAGAAATAGAAGTGACAAGTGGACCAAGGCCCTGCATTGTCACAGCTGAAGTGAATAAAGAATAATATTGGTTGTCGAGCAATAACAGAGTGCAACATCCCTTTGGTTTCCAAATGGACAGCTGAAGTAAAAATTGTTCAAGAGTTTCGGATGTAGCCCAAGACTTCCCCCATTTATACAAGATACAGTTTGTGAGCCTTGGCATTATCAGGTAGGTTTCCTAAAGAAATGTAATGCTTAGGACTGTATTTTTGCCATCAAAGTAGGAAGCACAAATTTGGGAAAATTCCTGACTTCATGGAGACATCTTCATGTAAATAACTCCTGCAAACTGTATGGAAGGGGTGAAGGTGTCATGAGCATGATCAAGTTGGGCCCGCTGCCATCTGAGGCAGTCAGAATCAGTTCAGAGGCAGTCATGAAGGCAGGCAAATGTTGAGTATGTTGGTTAAAAGGCCTGCCCCAATTGTAGAAACCCTTTACCCCTCACTGCTCACCCTCTATTCATTACCCCATGTTCCTCATTCTTCCAAGTCATCTCCACGGCCCTACACCCCCACATGCCACCTTTTATAGCAAATCAGTTTCCACTAAAGGTAGACCTCAGAAGCCATATGCAGATGAAACAGGTAAACTTATAACAAAGGTCATGTGGACTCAAAAAATGCCAGCTCTTTTTTTCTCTTTTCTTTCCAAACCTGCTGAGGTTTTCCAGCATTTTCTCTTTTGGTTTCAGATTCCAGCATCGACAATAATTTGCTTTTAAACTTGTAACAATCTCTAGTTTCTATCGAGAACTTATGTTTACAGGAGCAGCAGGGAGATCAGTGAAGAAGTGTTCTGAGAATGGAACCTAGCAACTGGTGAGTATATAAAATCAAATGTGGTATGGATTCAGGCCTAGTCTTTCACAGGAACTTATCTTTACAGGACCAGCCAGGAAATTGGTGGAGAAGCCGACCATCAGGAATTCTGAACTCTGACATCATACGTTCATGATGTAGAGATGCCAGTATTGCTCTAAGTAAACACAGTAAGAAGTCTCACAACACCAGATACCGGATGAATGAACACTAGTCAACAATCACCATGCAAGATTATTCTCTTCCTGTTAGGGAACACTCAAGCAATCATGGGCATTTGGCCTCTGATCTTTGGGTAAGCATTCTCCAGTGTGGACTTCACAACACACAACAGTGCAGAGTACCTGAGCAGAGACTGATAGCCAAGTTCTGCACACATGAGGACGGCCTTACCTGGGATCTTGGAATTTATTAGTAACCCCCATGACTTGTCTGGGCTTGCAAAATCTCACTAAATGTCCTGGCTGAAGACATCTCTCTTTAACCTGTGCTTAACCCTCTCTTTTCACTCACATTGTGTGTACCTTTTAAGACTTGATTATCTGTAAAGACTCGCATTACAACTATTATTTTGTAAATTGAGTTTGTGTCTTTATATGTCCTGTTTGTGAATAGAACTCCCACTCCCCTGATGAAAGAGCAGCACTCTGAAAGTTAGTGACTTGTCCTACCAAATAAACAAGTTGGACTTAAACCCGATGTTGTGAGACTTCTTACTGTGTCGTGGGTTCAGACCAGAGAGTGGCCTCTGAGTTGTGAGTTGCGGTCAGGTCATTTCTTTAATATTTTAGTTTAATGAGACTGAATATTGTAGTGTTTTAGACAAGATTTAGATTATATTTAGTTCTAATGTTTTCTTACTATACTGGGTAATAGCTGAAACAGTTCAGTAAATAATTAGCTTGGTTGACCAACCAATTTAATTTAGTTATTATTTAAGCGGAAAAGGGTAAGGTTGGTCACACCAGTCCTCTGGTCCACCTGTTACATTTGTGAGTGCATACAAATGAGACTCCTAACACTGCTTAGATTGGCTGAAGCATCAAGTGAAATACACTTTGGAGCATGCATATGACAGAGAGCATCATGGACAGAAGTTTCAGGGAGGTGGCTGCACCCAAGGTTGAGGAAGATAGATTGTGACAGTCACAAACAGTAGTCAGTCAGTGTATGCCTCCTGAGGCTATCCCCGTCCCTCTCCCAAACAGTTACATTGTTTTAGATGCTATTGGGGAGGACAGTATATTAGAGAATGATGATAGCAGTGGCCAGGACAGTGGCACCACTGCTGACTCTGCTATACAGCATGGAGGATAAAAATGCCGGCACGCAACGGTATTCAGGGATTCAATAGTAAGGAGCATAGTCAGGTGTTTCTGTGACCATGATCAAGACTGCAGGATGGCCTGCATGGTGCAAGGGTCAAGGATGTTTCTCAGTGCGCACAGAGCATTTTGAACTGGGAGATCGAACAGTCAGTAGTCATGGTCCATATTGGAACTAACAACATAGGTAGGGAGGAAAATGCAGTCCTGCAAAATGAATTCAGGGGAGTTAGAAAGGCAGCTGAAATGCAGTACTTCCAGGGTTGTATTTTCTGTGCCACGTGGTAGTGAGGCAAGTAAAAAGAAGATAGTGCAACTTAATAAGTGGCTTGAGAATTGGGGCAGTAGAGAGGGCTTCTGAATTTTAGACCACGAGGATCTTTTCCATGGTAGATGGGACCATGGCAAAAAGGATACGTTGCATCTTAACTGGAAGGGTATTAACATCCTAGTGGGGAGATTTGATTGTACAGTTCAGGTGGATTTAAATTAATAAGGCACCGGTGTAGGGTCCACAACAGTAGGTTAAAGAGTAGATGCACCAAGTTTGGGGGCATTTAAGAGGTCTTTTCACAAAGAGGGTAATGAATGCCTGGAGCGCACTGCCAGAGGAGATAGTGGAAGCCAATTCTACAACAATGTTCAAGAGGCATCTGGGGAGATACATGAATAGGCAGGAAATAGAGGCATATAGACCATATAGAGGCAAGAAAGTATTAGATTAGAGAGACATCTGTGTTGGCACGGTCTTGGTGAATTGAACGGCCTGTTCCTATTCTTTGTTCTATATTCTAAGAGATCTCTTACTCAAATACATTATGTACTGAAAGAAATCTCACATTTATGGAATCCATTCAAAAAATGTTAAATCCCTGAAGTGGTCAATCTATTATAAAAGCAAATAAATATCTATTCACTAACCCCATCAAAGACAGCTAATCCCTTCTCCTTCCCCTTCCCCCACTTCCAAAAATGGGATCTTCCAGAAATGGGGCCATGACTTCCACATCCATATCCCGCTAATCAATTTTTGAAGTCCATTGGAGTTGATCTGATTCAGTGAAAATCCAGTCCTTGCTCTCTGAATCTGCAACTTTGGAGATGAAAGAAGTCACTATATTCCAGGACACTGGACAAAAATAAAGTGCTTCACACTGTGTTTAGATCTAGTTTAACTAGTGTAAGAAAGCCATCATAATCACCCACCATTTTTGCTACTCCTCAATACATATTTTAATAAGAGTTCATTTGCCCTATATCAATTACAAAATCTCATATTGACTGCAAAAATGTGAAACTCTAGCTTTTTAACAGGAGTAGGTCTGGCTAATTGAGCAAACTCTTAACTCTGTTCAGGGTTGTTTGGGTTGTCCCCCACCAGTGCACCCAAAAAAGATGGAGAATACAGAAGCATAACAAAGAAAGTCGGTTAAAAGTGCCTGGGGCCCTAGGGCCATAACATAACATAAGTTCTAAATCAAAAAAGAAAAATAATAAATCTGAAACAAAAGCAGAAATGATAGGAAATGCACGACAGACTAAGTAAAAGATACATTTAGCTGTAGGACAATATCGAAAACTGAAAGATTATCAATGTCCATTGTGAAGTAGAATTAAAAAAATTAAAGAAAGTTGGCAAATTATGAGTATATCAGTCATAGAAGAGAAGCTAATGGATTGAGTTACGTGATAACCTGATTAGGGATGGGTAACAAATAGCCAATATCCCATGAAAGAAAAAGAACTGCCTAAGAAGCATAGTTCTATAAAATAATATGAATGTTGTTTGAGGAAGAACCAAGAAAATAGGTGAGAACATAAAAAGACAGAAAGCATAATTTTATGAGATTGATTCTAAGACCCCGATTTTACCAGCACAAACACACCAAGGCTAATAATGCCGACACTAATAATGTCAAAGCATGCTTATATACCTGAAGGGCATCCAATCACCCCCTCCAAGAACTGCATCCAAACCTTTCTCCTCCCCTCCAATCAGCACATCCCAGTGGTGACCTTTTTACCCCAAACAGCGAACACAAGCTCCAAAACTCAGGCACACGTTGTAGCCTATGCACTTTAATACATCCAAAAGAGAAAATGTTGGAAACTCTCAGCAGGTCTGACAGCATCTGTAGGGAGAGAAAAGAACTGGCATTTCGAGTCCAGGTGACTATTTGTCAAAGCTTCTAGCATCTGGAGTAGTTTGCTTTTATCCATTTTAATATATTCATGCTTTCAATTCCCCTTATTTTCCCACAGGAAAAAAACTGATGGTGGTGTATCCAAGCTGTGGCACTTGACAGTCTATGAGCAGTGTGGCCTGGACTGGCCAGGAGGAGAATTAATGCCTAGAATGGTGACCGACAGGCAGGTCAATGTCCGGCATGCAAATGAGCACGAACTTAACTCTCTCTCTAAATATTCTTTGAAGTTAATACTACTTTGTGCGAACTGCCTTCCCTCTCTTCCCCTAATGTGTGTTTGTTACAATCCTGGACCCTGATGCATCAGACCCTTCGGGTATCAGAACCACCCGGTTGCTCATGAAGAAACTCCCCAGGATCAATATCTCAGAGGGAGGCCATGAAGATTTCCCTGAGAACAGCACAAATGATTCAGCACAGGCATCAATCTCACAATCCATCAATACAGAGATTATCATCATGGTGGGTCATTTTGGTGCTGCACCTTCTGATCACTTACTGATGAGCACATCACAGCTGCTCGGGTCAAAGCGGGCACATCCGAGGGCTTTGGCACACAGAAGTCTGCCCGAGGCAAGCATGCAGCTGGCCCCAAACCAGATGCAGAGCCTCAGCATTCATTAATCCTGAAACTGGTGGAGATGCATCAGCAAACCTAGGGAGTAGTGGAAGGGCTATCAGCAACTATGCTGTGACTACAAGGCTGTTAAGAGGAGTCAAACAAACTGTTGTTACAGGAGGTGGTGCTATCTGCAGTGGAAAGTCTGGGTCAGGGATTACACAGACACTGTATGGAGATACAGTGAGCTGCAGCAGAGACACAGCGGGCCACAGCCGAAGGTGTCACTGGCATTCAGGACATACGTGGATATTGGGGGCATTTTGGAGACACTGGGAGGGCATGGCTGAGACTCTTGCTGGCATTCAGGAGACACAGGAGGCCATGGCTGTTGGTCTCGACAACTTGGCCCAATCTCAGAGGGCTAATGCAGAGGGACTCCAGAGCCTGGCTCGCTCTCAGAATGCTGTAGCCGTGGGGTGCATCAGAGCTTGATACAGTCTCAGAGGACTAGAGCAGACGCATCTGGGCCCCCAGGACTGGCAGAGTCAGGTGACGCCGGAGCTTCTGGAGCTCAGCCCAGCTCTCGTTGCATCTCATGGAGCATCCCTAGGGCCTCTGGGCACCTGATGGAGGAGGATGGGCTGGAGCCCATGCCAGGGCTTTGCACCTAGGAGACTCTGGATGTCTCAAGACTTCCTGATTCCTTCCTTCCTCACACCAGAGCATCTCAGGGCCAGCTAGAAGAACAGGGTGGTACAGAAACAGCATCACTGCAAGTTAGCCAGGTCCCTCCAGGTCTTGGCCGCTCAGGAGATGGCTGCCAAGGGCATCAGAGCCAATAGGGCATAGATCACAACTGGACACCTCCACATCTGATGTGCATCCTGGTAGAGTGCCTTGACGAAATAGTAGGCTACACAAGATTAGAAAATTGTAGGTTCACTAAGAAGGCACAGGTGAAGGCCACCAGTTGTCAATTTTTTTTAACCAACCAAATAAACTAAACTAAATTAACTGAGAGACACATTAAAAGGTGCAACCCCCCCAAAAAAAGGAAACTGCCCATGACAAAAGCAAAGTAGAAAGGAAATTTAAAATATCAAACGAATATGTGATTGAAGGGATCGATAATACACCCTAGCCCCTGTGGTGCCCAACAAGCATGGAAGGCCTCAATAAGTGTCCTCGAATACCACATGCTCCCTCTCTAGAGACGCAACCACAAACGTAGCTGAGGTAGAGGGGCACAAAGTAGGTTCGGACAGCCCCCTTTGTTGCCCATATCCTGGACCTGTTTGGTCAGCAGTGGTCATGGTTAAATTTTGTTATGTGTTTTGTTAACAGTAAAATAACAGCAATGAGGAGAACCTGTCTCTGATTTTTCCCTCATAGAGTTGAGTGTTTCCCAATCCCATACATCAAGGCGCAGACTGCTGTGCTATGTGATACTTGGCCAAATGTCATAGACTGGCTTCCTTTTTTTCCCACCATCCACCAGATCCTAAGTCAAACAGAACCCCCACCCCTGGCACCCCTGACCCATTGCCCCACACAGTTGTGTTGCCAACCCTTACTGTTATGTGGGCCCAGGTGTCAGTGTGTATTTGGAGGACAGGTAGGAGGCAGACTTGAGTGGCAGCAGGACCAGCCAGATCCCAGTGTGCACAGCAGCGAGTCATCATCATCCTCCAGACTTCACCAAAGACTCACTATCAGTGCCAGCCCAGGCCAATTAACCAGTTTCAATGTTTCTCAGGTTGGGGTGGTGGAATGAGGGAGGATGGGGGGGACTGAGGGGAAGGGATGGGGTCGTGGGGGGATTTGAGAGAATGTAAAGAAAAGGAAGAGTTAGGTGCGTTGAGAGACCAGTTTGGGATTTTTGGGGGAGTGGTGATAGCTGCAGTGGCTCCTGGGGTGTGATAGAAGTATGCTTAGACCAGCCCCCACAATACACAGCACCAACTATGTGAAGTGGCTGCTATCAAGGCCTCCCTTGCTACCCTGCCCTGCCAGGCACTGGCCACCACTGTATCTCTCTATCCTCCTGATCCTTATATGGCAGGATGTTCACTTCGGTTTGTCACTGCTCTTTCTCCTGTTCCTCCTCTTCCTCCTTCCAACTGGTCTCCCCGCTACTACATGATGTTGTTCAGGATGCAGCACACAAATATGATGCATGGGATACGAACAGGTCATACTGCAGGCATCCCAAAAGCGGTCCAGGCAGTAGAACCACATCTTCAGCAGGCCTATGCAACCACCGTACTACGGACCAGGTGGCAGTGCATGCCTTTATATCATGGATCCCACCTTGGCCTTAGTCCTGCATGCTGGCATCATCAGCTATGACTCCAGTGAGTAGCCCTTGTCCTCCACAAAGCCATCCTGGTAGCCTGGGCTGGTCTTCAAAGAGTCCGGGGATATCCAACAACCTCAGCACAAAGCTTTTGTGGATATTCCCTGGGTGGCATGCACAGATTTGCATGATGATCATCCGGTCATCATTAATGGTCTGAATTACAGGAAGTGAGTCAGGAACCCCTTGCAGTTAATGAATGGTTACCCCTCACCTCATGTGGACCAAAGGGCGATGTATGCCCCATCCACTGCCTCCTCAACATGGGGCATCCCTGCAATGACGACGAAGCCTGCAGCCTGGGCCTGCTGCTGAGCATGTCCAATATCAAAATTGATCTGTTGCCCTACCTGGGCATACAAGGCATCCATGACCTGGTAAACACATCTGTGGATGGAGGCCTGTAAGATCCCAGAGGTCGCCACTGGGTGCCTGAAATGATCCTTTTGTGTAGAAGCTAAGGCTGCTGTCACCTTAGCTTCTACTGGGCGCAAGTGGCCATCCCTTCCCTCAGGTGCCAGGTGTGTGAGCACCTCACACAAGTGCTGGACCATGTCCTCGAATAGGCGGAACCGACACTGGCACATAACTTCTGACAGCCCCTCCAATGAATGCCTTGGCCTCTGTATCCTCCTTCTGGACACCCTTTTGGGAGACAGTTCTCCCACCTCCTGGCAGCCCCCATCCCTCCTTCCCGAAGGCCTGCCACTGGCTGGTCCTAGAGTGGCCTCCCCATGCTCTCCAACTCTGAGCCATCTCCTCCTCCTCAGCTGCCACCATAATGGCAAGCTCTAAATCAATCAGTCCCAGATCCATTCTGCACATTGGGAGTTAGAGAAACAACAATTGATAGATTCATGTCATTGCTTGCAACTTCGCCAGCAACCCCCACCCCATCCCCACCATCCTTCACTGGGTCCAATACCCCCTCTAATGGGTGCTAGCAACATAATACAATCTGTGGTGCCATGCATTTTTGCCTCCCATTGGTATTGTTAACACAGCACACAAGGAGAGCATACAGGTTGGTGTGCAGGTATGGCCATTGTGCCCCTTTAAGGGACATGGGACAGGGAGTGACTCCAAATTATTACAGGATGGGTTCCCATTCACTGCAAAGTACATGTAGTATGAGAGATTGTGTTAACCTGAGCTCCCCTGCTTGGAGCACTTGCTGTTTGAAAAATGAGCCCTCAAGCAGAGCACTGTGCACTTACTCCCCACCATCTTCCTAACAACCCAGCACTCAGACAATTCCTTCAACACACCCCACAGCACAGAGGCTGTAGAGAGCAGCCTGGCCAGCACTTTATTAAGGGCCCTACCCCACAGGGCCGGAGCACAGCACCTGAAGATTTCCAGGAAGCTCCCCACAGCAAGCAGAAAATCTCCAAGCCCTGTCTCCAACTTCCTCAGCACTCCAGATGCTGCAGCTCCATGAAAATTACCTCCTTACTCCTGTTCAACACTGTCACACCAACTTCTGACTTTTATATAGCAATTGTAAATCATGCCAGAGTGACAACATGCCTAAGAGGTGCAAGACACTAATGAGGGCAGAAATTGTTGTTAGAGATCCACTAATCCGATGGTAAGGTATGTAAACGCATGCAAATGTCCATTATGTTGATTTTCAGCATGGTTCTGTTTATGTCAAAAAACTTGGATTGAGAGATACTATCAGGGTGGGAATGCATGCGTGAGCCCCACGAATCGGCTGATGTGAGAATTTCTGACTTGTTATGCTAAAAAAAATCAGCGCAGCGGGATGGGAGATTCGTCCCATCATGAGACAATATTGGGTGAAAAACAGTCATTTGTATCTGTGGAGTGAATTGTAGCTTTGTGAAAGACTGAGCTAAACTTAATTAAACCTGCCTCTTTGACCCTATTTTCACTCACCTGCCTTTATGCTTCCTTTTCTGATTTGATGTAAGATCATAATTGATAATTGTTCCTCAGAAGCACCTTTGCATGTTTTACTGCAATAATGGTGTTATAAAAATGAAGCTGTTGCTAATGAGAAGGACTGGCTTGCGGAAAATGTTTTTGCAGGTTAGCCAATTCCAAAATACACTTATAGGGAAACAAAAGAAAATCATGGGCTTATGAACTACTAAAACACATTGTTATGCATATTTTAGATATCTGATACTTTTGAAACATAAATTAGATAGGAAACTGAAAAGGATAATTATCTCTTGTAGTTATTAGAAGTCTGAAACAGTGCTTTCTGTACTTTGTAACATGTCTATTTGATTGGCAAGCAAAGAGATAAGTAGGCAAGGGTTTGACCCTTCCGTTTTATCCCCTGGGTTATGTGTTGCTGCACCCTATTCATTTTCAGAGTTTCTCAGGCTACCTATAAGTGATCTGTGGATTAGTGAGGAGGAGCCTGGAATATGAGACAGGATGAGGACGTCACTGAGGAAAACAGGAATCCTGTTTTACTGGTATGTTAGGCCACACCTTTGGAATTGTTTAATTAGTCCCTATCTTTACAGAACCAAAGAAAATATGAGAGGAATTGTCATGTTACAGGGTTAATCGTGCTTTTCTCGTGATTCCTGTGTGCAAAATTTTCCGCACCTAAAATACTTCACAATCTTAAAGGCACCACCCAATAATGCATTGAACCATGTTAACCATGATTTTCCTGTTCAATTCTGAAGTTAACTGATCTCGGCAGAAACAACAATCAGAGTCCCTCAATTAGTTGCATTGCCTAGGGGTAAGGAGGTGGAATAAAATAGGCCAGGATTTCTCCTCAAACTACTGACTATTGCTTGTGGTTCCACTCTCAGGGAAACCAGTTTAAAATTTGGATGCAATTTTCCAACAACACGCTCCCTCGTGGTTCTGCATTGAAAGCCTTGATGATTTATTTCAAGTGACCTGTACAAATTTGACTTTTATGCCTCTTTCTTTGCTAAAAGCACTGGCTCTTACTTGCTTTCCTGTACGGCAATTAATCCTCAACCAATTGCCCCCTTTCCCATAGTTCTCCTCGCCTTCCCATATGCCGTCCTTTCAACTCCTCTTCACCTGACAGCTGCTTGTTGCTCTTGGCAACTCACTATTTTGATGCAAATAAGGCCTGAGGCTTAATATCAGAGGTGCCTTGGCCTCCCATTCAACAGAAAGGATTGTTCACTGTGAACATTCCTATGAAAACTGCATGCCTAAAAAGGGGTCATTATCCATTTACTCTAAAATACTGGAACATAGAAGCACTTTTGAATCAAGGCAGATTTTTGTTTCCTTTTGATTTACTGGTAGAACTTATTAAATCATGGTCAATTTGGATTGTACCAATAAAACTTAAATATATGAAGAATATATATGCTTGATAGTGAATATTGAAGACTGGAAAGAGTTGAAGAATGATGGTGAACCCACAGGGTTGCCAACTGTTCTGGAATGGTCCGGAATTCCCTGGAATTGGCCTCAATATCTTGGTGGCAAACAAAGATTTCTGGGAACACATCAGCTTTCAGCAATGCCAATCAGAGCTGGCCATCAAAAAGTCAGCCCATACTCAGTTAGCCCCTGATACTTATATGACTGGGACCAATTGTTAGCCAGTCACAGCTCATGCTCACTTAACATCAGACCCTCCAGATGGTCAAGACCAATTTCTAGCTTATACTCAGGTACCACTGATCTTCACTACATTAGGGACTAGCTATCAGCTAATCACAATCCACATTCAGATACCAGCTGATCTTCTCTATGCTCTTTTCCTTCCATGGAAAAGCTCAATTCAGCATTCACAGAAGCCACTTGATGGAAGTATTTGAGGGACCATGTGACCAGTGCTCTCATGTGGCCGAGAGGTGGCAAATGGAGTTTAATGTGGAAAAGTGTGAGGTAATTCACTTTGGCAGGAATAACAAGTGTGTAGAGTATAGGGCTAATGATAGGACTCTTAATAGTGTTGATGAACAGAGGGATCTTGGTGTATGTGTGCATAGATCCCTGAAAGTTGGCAATCAAGTCGATAAGGTTGTTAAGAAGGCATACGGAGTCTTAGCTTTTATTGGTAGGGGATTGAATTTCGGAGCCGCAACGTCATGTTGCAACTGTACAAAACTCTAGTGCGGTCGCACTTGGAGTATTGTGTACAGTTCTGGTCCCCGCATTATAAGAAATATGTGGAGGCATTGGAGAGGGTACAGAGGAGGTTTACCAGGATGTTGCCTGGTATGGAAGGCAGGTCTTATGAAGAGATGCTGAGAGATTTGAGGTTGTTTTCGTTAGAAAGAAGGCGGCTAAGAGGAGACCTTATTGAAACATATAAGATTATTAGAGGTTTAGATAGGGTGGACAGTGATAGCCTTTTTCCTAGGATGGAGAAAGCTAGCACGAGGGGACATAGCTTTAAATTAAGGGGTGGTTGTTTTAGGACAGATGTCAGAGGTAGGTTCTTTACCCAGAGGGTGGTAAGGGTATGGAATGCCTTGCTTGCGTCAGTTGTAGATGCGCCAAGTTTGGTGGTGTTTAAGAGGTTAGTAGATAAGTTTATGGATGAAAAGGGAATGGTTTAGGTTAGAGGGTCACTGCTTGTTTCTAATTGGTCGGCGCAACATCGGGGGCCGAGGGGCCTGTTCTGCGCTATGGTGTTCTATGTTCTATAAGTTGAGACAGTGCCCATGCGCATGGCAAAGCTAGAGGAAAAGGCCATGTTTATGAGTCAAGGTTCAGCTTAGTTGAGACTGGCAGGATGTTGGCATAGTGATTAACTAGTGTTATTAATCTTTTTAGTTAGTGTCACACTGAATTGCTGGCGACCAGGTAGACTGTGAATTGTTGCAGATTTTTGTGTTCCTAAAGCGGCTGGCAGAGAAAAGAATTGTTCAGATTCAATAGTGGAATTTAGAAGAGACATGTTCATTGACTCTCACTCCATATCACACTGAACCAATGTCCACAGTTGAAGAAATAACCATGTGATTCAAGACTGAAATTCTCCCATCTGGGACTAAGTCCCATGATGGGAGTGGGAACGTGGAATATTTCCTACTGCAGATGCCAGCAGGAAACCACACTATATCTTCCAGCCATGGCTGAATGAATTAATTATTGAACTGGTGGGCAGGTCTGACTTCATAATTTTAAACATTGAAATTGTGACCTTTTACTCCTGTTCCCATCCTATTCCTTCTAGGTGCAATAAAAGTTTGTATTTACCAAATAGAAATAACAAAATTATATAATTATCAAAAAAGTCTCACAGCGCTCTAAGCCTCAAATTTCCTTTGGCATGCAGCGAAAGCTGTTCGCCAGATTTCTACCACTCTGCCCATTATGGAATTAGAGTGGGCAAAGAGTGACAAGGAAATGTCTGTTGATCGCGAGTGGGAATTTCCGATCTCGCTCACGTGAGACCATAAAATCCTATAATGTCAGAAACAGTATACATGCTTGAAGTTCTTTTAAAAAAAGTAGAAATTTACTGCTGTATGGGTTACAAACTGAAAATCATCTTATCCATTAAGTAGGAATAGTCTGACTCAACCAAAAAATAATGAATCTTCCATTTCTAATCATTTTTCAAAACATAGCAACCTTCCAGAATCATTCTTGGCACCTCTTCAACAGTTCCCTTTGAATGTACAGGGGGCATAGTCGTAAAGGGAGTTCAATTTTTGCCTAAAGATAGGTATCAGGAGCCTTATTATTAACAATGTGCCTGGTTCTCAATGTCACTAAAAAGATCTTAATAAGTGCTTCAGTTTGGATGCAAATGGAGACAACAACTTATATAAATATAGCACCTTTAAAATCTTAAAACATCTCAAACACCATTGAACAAAATTTAATAATGAGCTACATGAGGGGATATTAGGACAGGTGACCAAAAGCTTGGTCAAAGATGTAAGGGGTGTTCTTGCCACATTGCCGCCTCCGTTGGTCAGTGTAGCAAGCTGGAAAAATAGCATGTGAGACAAAAAATTCAATCTGTGCCCAATGTGTGACAGTTTGCTATCTTCCCAGACTTTTCAATTGCTTCGCACCCAGAAAACCCATGAAACTTATTAGCATTAATTTGACTGAATTTCAATATCATTAGCAAGCTGCTTCTTCACTTCCTAGATGCTTACCCGCCTCTCCAGCCTGATGGCACACTGGTGTGAATCACTATTGCTTTAAAAGCAGCAGTAGCAAAGGAGGCAAGGCGGTGAGTACCACTGGGGCACAGTGGCTGGGGGGTAAATCGTCTCAGTGCTGTTATACTGTGCGATGATTTGGGGGGCTTGCATGAGTGAAGTGGTTGGGTGGGGCTCGAGGAGGTCTGGGATCCTCAGGTTAGGGATCACTGCTGGTTTTGTGCTCATGTTGTGTGCATTTCTCCTGCCCCCTGGATGACCCCCTAGGGGTTGCATATTAGGTCGAGTTCCTACCCCATTGATGTTGCCCTGCCATCTGTCTTTTGAACAGATTCAGTGGTTTATCCCAGGCCGAACTACCAGATACAAGCATCAGGCCTAGCCGCTATCAACCCAATCATGGGAGCTCTGCAAGTTAACACTGCTCCTCACACTGCATGGACTCTGCAGTGCTCCATACAATGGCCACCAGTCACATGAAAGTCATGAGAGTACTTCTCCGTTGTCTGTCTGACATGAACTGAGTTAGCAAAATGTGGCGTACAAATGATTAAATTGTTGATAAAGAAGCAAGTCAATAGGCCTCTCCCTCTATGTATAGCCAGTTTTTTGTTGTCATACAACATCTCATCAAACCAAACCAGAGGAGTCATGACAGCCAAGCTATGATTGGAATGCTGCTTAAGGACACGACTGAATATGATATTCCCAGATTTGGCAGGGAGGATGAAAGAGTAGGCAAGCCTCTCAGAAAGAAAACCATGATTCAAGAAAAAATACAAGAGTGTTCCAAACTGAGGACTCAATCATGGTCAGAAACTTTGTGGCAAGACTAGCATGTGTGCCGAGTAAGATCGTGGAGATAACAGGACTGGTCTCCTATATTGTGGAAATACAAGGTTGTTGGTTCAAGAACTAATTGGAGAGCAGGAGAGCATTGACTGATGCAAGGGATAAACAAATGACTCCTGCATAAATTCCAAATTGCCAGGATTGGTTCCCAGGATCCCAGTTATAAATGAAGAATACAGCAGCCAGTGCAGTGATTACTGAAACTGAGGAAATAGCAACTACAGAAGAGGATTTAGACTCTGGATTGATGAGTTTGCCTTTTGCATCTATTTGGTCTGATTCTTCAAATACCAGAGAAATGAAGCATTCTACCAGGGTCTAGAAGTCCCAGATTGACTAAACTTATGATAAGGTTTTCCTGGGGGTTACTCCCGATGTCCTTTGAAAATTGTTTGCTTGTGCTAATGATGTTCTTTTGTTTCATCCATAGGTGAATTCAGGAGTTGGGGAAAGAGGAGTGAGGTCCTGTGGCCCTTTAAGGGTGCATTCCGTAAGGACCATGTGATTGGACCAGACCCTATGGATTATGTCAAGGTAGGACACTGAGCCAATCAGGAGCAAGGACATGTATCCTGGTCAGTTGGAGCCAGAGAAGAGAGTTGCATAGTCATATTGTTAATTTTGTCTGACCCTTTATTGTAAGTATTTTCATTGTTTACAATAAATCTCTTGTCATTTTGGGCCATATTAAGTTGCCCTTTACACTTACCTTCCTCATTTTTGCTCCTACAGACTTGACTGTTGTGGGGAATTTTGGAAAGGAAATTGCACATGGATAGACATGCCCTTCTACCAAGGATCAATAGAAAATCATGTCATTTCTCTAAGATAAGATGGAGGGTACAACAAGTTATATAATTGGTATGCATGCACAGTTCTGATGCTGCCAGGAGTGGTGGAGCTTTCTGCGCACAGCATGTTATGTTTGTAGGGTGGCATAGAGGAAGTTGATTTCCAGCAACTTTATGACTGTGCATGCAAGTATCTGCATGTTTCAAGCTGCATTCAGTGGTGGGGCAAGTCTGAATGATGTCCAGGTGTCATATTGAAAAGGCATCCAACCACACTGACACTCTACTGAAGAAAAAAGGTGAACCTCCTGAAAATGAAGATTGATCTTCTGGAGTACTCTGAAACTGAGAGATGCTCTTCCTGAGAACGAAGATGGATCTTCAGAAACATTTTGTAGCTGGAAGATATCTGCAGATGCATCCCCGTCCCTCTAATGTGGTATGCCAGGATCCAGGACCAACCTCCATCCTGACCTCCAGAGGCAGCCCCAGGCATTGTTCAGATGAGCCCTGACACCTGAATGCTACATTGTATAAGTCTCATACCGGCATTGCTGAGAATGTGCATCCGATTAATGGGATGCGAATGGGATTCATGTCATCCTTTTTTGAGCCTCCATGATGGATACCAATGGAAGATCTCACTGCAAATTCATTCCAACAAGAAACCTATTTCTTACCCTCCAGCTATATTTTCTCACTGTGGCCATTATCAAATACGCTAGCGGGGCCTTGGGAGAATTCTGCCCATAGATTCTTCCCTCTCTCTGTTTATGGCTTTAGGAAGATTGTTGGATTAGGTACATACATAATAATCCAGCCATGATCTTATTGAATGGCTGGTCAGGCTTGAGGAGCCAAGTGGCTGACAACTGCTCTTAATTCCAAGCATGTTCATATGTAATTCCTCTGAATTCAAATAAGAACAAAGGGAATCAAAACTGTATCTCTTGTGATTGCATTAGACTGACAGATCACCAGGATTGAATTCCCAGGACAGCATGGTGGCACAGTGTTAGCACTCAAAGCAATAGAGATGTGGTTTTAATTCCCGGCTTGGGTTACTGTCTGTGTGGAGTTTGCACATTCTCCCTTGTGTCTGTGTAGGTTTCCTCCGAGTGCTCCAGTTTCCTCCCATAGTCCAAAAGACATGCTGATTTGGTGCATTGGCCGTGCTAAATTTTTCCGCAATATACTCAAACACTTGCTGGTGTGTGGCATCCAGGGGATTTTCACAGTAACTTCATTGTAAACCTACTTGTGACACCAATAGATAAATAAACTAAACTACAGCTGTTTTCATCTTTTTAGTTAATTTCTCATTGTCAAGTTTCTCTTGTTCAAGCTCTTATTCTCTCCCTTCAATTCTTCATTGGAGTTGTGCTTATTTTCTAGCTGATTTTTCATGGAGTTCAGCTTATTCTACATTGTCTCATTAATTTTTCTTTCCTAATTTCATTCTTTTTTTTGCAACTTCTTTATTCTCCAAATTTGCTGTCAGTCAATTCATCTTGTTGTTTTAATGTCTTCTCTAGAGCTTTAAATCCTTTTTGCTGATTCCACTTTGTGTTCAATAGTTTCTAGTCTCTTTTGAAGTCTTTGATTTCTGCATTTCTTCTGGGGGGGGGTGTCTTTTTTAGCCATTTCTTCTGAAGGGAATCCATCATGTTCTTACTGGACATATACATTGCACAAACGGAATCTTCATTTCTACTTGCCTTAACTTCAGCCATCCCATTTTGACCTCACAGTTGGTCAGGTTTATCTCTGATAAAGTGTTGACTTATTTCTATTCTGCAATTCTCTCATTGTCCTCCTTGAGCAGTCTTTCATTGCCCTCTATCTGGGTCATTAAATGCTTTGTTTCCTCTTTTTCGAGATCTTCATTGCTTTCCCTGAGATTTTAGGTTGTCTTTTTGTTTAGATCTTTATTACTTCCTCTGAATCTTCTCTTGCCTCTTTGTTGAAGTCCTAATTTCTCCATCTGAAGTTTTCTCCTCACTTGGGCCATGTTTAACTTCAAGCATTGCTTTCTGTGTGCTCTTTCTTTAAAAAAAGACACTTCAGCAAATCTGTTCTTTTTTAGTTCTATTTATTGGAAACTCAAAGCCAAAGGTCTTTCTTAACAGGGTTATTTTCTTTCTTGATTTGCCTCTATACATTTCTTCCTAAAATGTTGACTCTGCTGGCCAATTAAGGTTTCTTTTACATCTGTTTTTCAGCCCCTTCCAATGTAATGAGGCTACCAACTGCCTTCTAGTCGACATGAGTTGAGGTACGTTTCTCATTTTGCTCACCTTTTTTGTGGATTCTGACCCAGAAATCTTGCTGTGTTCTCCCATCTTGTAACAGTTCATTGTTTCTGATTTTATATTCCTCAGAGTATTGCAATAAGTCAATATCTCAAATGAATATATTCACCCAGAGAGAGGCATTCTAGTGAGTCAGAAAGTTATGGGCTGAAGTCATACTGTAGAGATTTATACATAGGATCCAGGCTGATGCCCTTACTTCAGTACTGAGGAAGTGCTGAGGAAGTACTGAAGAAGTGCTTCATTATTGAAGCTATCATTTTTGGATGAGATCTTAAAGCAAGGCATTATCATCTGTTTCAGGTTGATGTAAAAAATACCAGGCACCATTTGAAGATTAGAAGGATCAATATATTTCCCTCAACCAACATCATTGAAAAAACAAGTTATTGAGTTATTACCAATTTGCTTTTGTGGAATCTTTCAAATTGGCTGCCACATTTCCGACAGTTCAAATTGAATGCGCTTCAAATAAAGTCATTTAATTGGCTGTAAAGCATTTTCGAATATTATGAACAATGCCCTATAATTGCAAGTTCTTTTCTTCTTAATAGGCCTCAGGAGGCTATTTGAAGATGGGGAGAGAGTTCTCCTACTGTTCTGGTCAATATTTTACCCTCAGCCTGAACTGTCAAAACAGAGAATGGTGCCTATTTTTCTCATTTATGATTAATTGGCCTTGCTATGCACTATTATGTTTCCCTTCATAACTATATTTCAAAAGTGCTTCATTATGTGTAAAGTACTTTGGGATATACTGAGGATGTGCAAGCTGTTATATCAGTTTAAGTTGTTTCTTTTACTGCCTTATTGTCCTGCTATGACAGGTCTAACTTTTGATGGACTGGAAACCAGGTCAGTTCGATCATAGATCTATGATTCACAATACAGAATACTGCCCAAACAGTGAAAATTAAATGTATCCCTGTACATCATGTAAAGCCACCTACCTCATAATGACATAAAATAGCATTCAGCAAGCCCTTGGGAAATTACTGTCAAAAGTTGATACAAAAACGTGTGCATGTGTGCATACGTGCTATTGTACAGAGGAACCTGGGGGTCCTTGTACATGAATCGCAAAAACTCAGTCTGCAGGTGAAGCAGGTAATCAAGAAAGCAAATGGAATGTTGGCCTTTATCATGAAGGGGATGGAGTATAAAACAGGGAGGTCTGGCTGAAACTGTAAAAGGCACTGGTGAGGCCACAACCAGAGTACTGTGTGCAATTTTGAGCCAAGGATATATTGGCCTTGGAGGAAGTACAGAGAAGATTCACCACGTTGATACTAGAGATGAGGGGGTTAGCTTATGAGGAGAGATTGAATAGATTGGGTCTATACTCGTTGGAGTTTGGAAGGCTAAGGGATGATCTTATAGAGACATATACAATAATGAAGGAGCTATATAGGATAGAGGTAGAGAGATTCTTTCCACTTAGAAAGGAAAACAGAACTAGAGGGCACAGCCTCAAAATAAGGTGGGGGGGGTCAATTTAGAACAGAATTGAGGAGGAACTCCTTCTCTTAAAGGATACAGAATCTCTGGAATTCTTTGCCCATTGAAGCGGTGCAGGCTACCTCATTGAATATGTTTAAGTCACAGTTAGATAGATTTCTGATCAATAAGGGAATTAAGGGTTATGGGGAGTAGGTGGGTAAGTGGAACTGAACCACTTTCAGATCAGCCATGAACTTATTGAATGGCAGGGCAGGGCTCGAGGGTCTAGATGGCGTACCCCTGTTCCTATTTCTTATGTTCTTATGTTCTTATATCCATGCAGAGTGAAATTAATTTTGTGCCATAGCATAAAGTAAATAGAAAAGCGAGTTGCATGGAGGATACAATAGGTTGCTGATTAAATATTTTTCCTGCTTCTAGCCTAAGAAATACTTCACCTGGATAATTTTCAAAGCTTCTAGTGAATGGTACTGCAGGTTATACTGGTACCTCAAGGTCTAAGGGTTTAAAGACAATCTTAATAGGAAAGAGACTTGCTAATAATAAAGATCCTTTGTGAACTGAACTCAAGACAGTCTCAATCCAGTTTATAATTGGTCTGCACGTGCAACATGAAACTGCCACTGGTCTGCAATCCAATTAAGATTAGTTGGACGTAGAAGGTGGTGTAACAAATTGGTGGGAAGTGTATAGAGGTTGCTTTACTCTGTATTTAATCCATTCTGTATCTGTGTGGAGTTTGCACACTCTTCTTGTGTCTCCATGGGTTTTGTTCGGGTGTTCCAGTTTCCTCCCATAGTCTAAAGATGTGGTGGTAGGTTGATTGGCCATGGTAAAATTGCGCCTTAGTGTTCTGAGATGTGTACTTTAGAGGAATTAGTGGTAAATATGTAGGGATGTGGAGGTAGGGAATGCGTGGGATTATGGTTGGTGCAGAATTGATGGGCCAAATGGCCTCTTTCTGCACTGTAGCGTTTCTATGATTCTATGATCTGAGATTACTTAATGCCACCACTGGGTAACTGAAATGGAATAACATTCACTTTGATAAGCAAAATGAAAATTTAATGCATTTAATGCATTATATATATTTACGTAATTATATGTATAAATTTGTGAACTTGAGCATTTATTCAGATGTCACCAGCAGAAGAGCCCAATCCCTACCTGGCCAGAGAAATTATATATTCTCACCTGCCACAGTGATAACTGAGCCACCACTAAACATCTGAAAGGGCAAAAAAACACACACAGATTTAGCAAAGGATCTCAGAGATTAACTACAAAAGAACAAGAATATAATTCTCTTGGCAGCAAACTGAGCCATTGCTGGTAGCTGTCACAACCCAAACCCACTACTCCTTAAAAACACAGTTCGAGAGATTTATGGTCTTTACACATTCACACAACAAATCCAAACTGTATTCAGATTAAAGCACACAAATTGGATTCCATGATTGGTGTCAGATTGTATATTAACATCACAAGTTAAAGACGTCAGAAATCAAATCAGATAAATGATAAATAACTTAGCTCACAAATACTTATTTGAGTTGCAAAAATATGCAGATAGCAAAGTTTTGGTTTGGCTTCCTAATGTAGGAGCAAACTAAATTAAAAACAGTGCATTCTGGAAAACACTCTGCAGGCCAAGTAGCAGGTATGAAGAGAAAGTAGAATTACTGGCTAGAATTCTCTTGCTATTTACACCCCACCGCCATTGCCGATGAGAACGGAGAATCTGATGCTCAGCCAAAATTCCGTTCACTGCAACAGGACCGGAGAATCCCACCTGCAGGGGAGGTTAGGGAATCCTGGCCAATAATGAAGGAATGATACAAGATTTCACATTTCAATATGTTTCCTGTACAGAGAAACTCCGTTCACTGCAACAGGACCAGAGAATCTGATCTACAGGGAAGATTAGGGAATCCTGGCCAATAGCTGAAGGGATAGTACAAGTTTTCACATTTTAATATGTTTCCTGTACAAGGAAACTAAATTGCAATTGACTAATCACCACTTTTGTAGACGACTTATATTTTAAACTGTAGATCTGAATTCTTAACCAAAAAAAAACCAAAAGAAAAACAGCCGGTTATGTGTTAAATTGTGCTTTAAGTAAACATTCTGTTTTCTCAGCATCAGCTTAAAATAATTCTTAACAAAGAACAAAGAACAAAACAGCACGAGAAACAGGCCCTTCGGCCCAACGAGCCCACGCCGCCATCTCGATGTTTCCACTTCTACTCGTGATCTCTGTCTATGTTTATAGATCTATGGATTGAAACCAAATTTGAGACAATTTAGGGAGAATTTGTTCTGCCAATCAGCCTAAGAGCACACCTTTGGGATGTGGGAGGAAATCGGAACACCCCGAGAAAACCCACGCAAGCACAGGGAGAATGCGCAAACTCCCACAGACACAAGCCCAAATCCATGTATCTGCACAGCACAGCGATAATCACTGCGTTGTCATGTTGCCCATCAAATAGTCCAAGTCAACCATACACTAACGACGTGAAGCACTAGGATACTCTCGAAAAAAATCCAAAAGCAGCCCTCTCACGACCCATCGCGTGTATGCCCCTTGTTAGACAACAAGGTGGACCAAAGTACCTGTAGGATAAAAACAAGTACATCAATATCATCGACTATTTACACACTTCCCAGGGACTCCCAAGACTCATGATCCCTATTTTAAATCAGTTTTCTATATCCCTCCATTCCCATTCTGTTCATGTTCCCATCTAAGTATCTCTTAAATAACTCCAGAGTGCCTGCCTCCACCACTTTACTTGGCAGCACATTCCATACCCCCACCACCCTTTGTGTGAAAAACTCTCTCTAGCATCCAAATTATACCTTACCTCCCTCACCCTAAGCCTGTGACCCCTCGTGCTATTTGAGTCCATCCTAGGAAAAAGCTTAACCCTGTTTACTATAATCTATACCCTCATAATCTTGTACACCTCTATTAGATGTCCTCTAAGTCTACGTCTTTCTAAGGAAAACCAATTTGCCTAATCTCTCCTCATAACTCAGACCTTCCATACCAGGCAGCATCCTGGTAAACCTCCTCTGCACTCTCTCCTGAGTCTCCACGTCTTTCCGGTAGTAAGCCGACCAGAACTAGACGCAGTATTCCAAATGAGGTCTAACCAACGTTTTATACAACTGCAACATTAAAGGCTAGATCTTGTACTCTATACCTCTTCCTAAAAAGGCTAGCATACCATGTGCTTTCTTCACAACCTTCTCCACCTGCTCTGCCACCTTCAGAGACTTGTGCACCTGCACCCCCAGGTCCCTCTGCGTTTCTATACTCTTAATACGTCTACCCTTTCTTATATACCTCCCCCCTACATTCTTTCTCTCGAAATGCATCACTAAGGATTTACTTATCTTTTCCTTTCCCAGTTTGGAAACATTTAATTCCAGAACTGACATGTCAGCTTTCCTGGAAAGTTTTCCTTTTACCTAATGCTAGGCAAATGTTCTAGTTGCATTTCAGTGCCCCATGAAGTTGTTCTTTTTCCAACCTGAGCATGAGTTCCCACCCGTATTCCTGCTCAGTAAAGTGCAATGGATAGCTGCTTTCCCTCTCCTATATCATGGAAGTCTAACTGTATCTGTGAGTATTTAGGTATAGCTTAGAAATCCATCCTTTCTCAAATGCTATCTCCATGGCAATATGAATCACATGGCCCTTGTATTCAGGTAGAAATGCTAATTGGCTATCCTTCAGAATCCAACTCTCATTTGGAAGTAAGTAGATACTTGGGAGCACAACATTTTTATACCCTAGCATTCTGAACATTTTTTTGGGGCTTTGGATCTTATGCTGGAATTTTACTCACAGAATGGAATTCTCTGTTGGCCTCAGGTAGGATTTTATGAGCTTTGCACAAGCAAGGTCGTAAAATCCCGACATTACAGTCTATTCATTGTTAGCATATAGGCTGGTGCCATTGTCTACAAGTATAACACCTTGCATCTTCTTCCTAGTGAAAGAACTGGGCTCTCTGTATTCTCTATCAATCAGATCATGGTTTGCTATAAGGCAGACTTTAGAACAGGTTACAGGACACCCATTATTATACTTTTAATTAAAGAGACGGTCCCAAAAAATAAAAATCTTATAAACTTCATAATGATAACTCATAGATGCATCCTAATCTACAAAGTTTTTCCAACATTTTCTATAAATCAGAATTTTGAATTTCCTGCATTCTCCCATATTAGTGGAGGGGTCATTAGAGCCTCATACCAAAGTTTATTCTGTTTTATAACAACATTATACAGTTTTACAGTGCTTTTAATGAGGAGATTAGAGAACTAATTTTGCCTCATTAGACACGCGTTCATGTAAAGAGTTATTAGGGCAGATGATAGGTGTACTATAAGGATTTGGCACATATTGGGTTAACGTGGGACTGAGTACAGTACTGCTCATGTAGTGATGTAAGAGAATACATGACCCCAGACCTCAGGATCAGTCTAGTGCTGTACAAAGCTGTGTGCACAAGAAAGAATGGAGCCAGCTTCCAGCTTGAACCCTTTACTGCATACATGTCCATAGCTCTTCCAGTTAATAAATATATTCAGTCAACCTAATTAAAACTATGAAGATTTCATTAAAATCTACTGAACGGTACTTAGCAATCTACAACATGGATGCAGCAAATGGAAAAACTTCAAATCTCACAAAAAATGCAGCGAGAAACTGAACAAATTAACACATTGACTTATCCGGTAGGCCTGATAGCGAATAATATTATCACTAGCCAAGGGACCAATGAATCATCTGATAAATTTTAAAAAGTTCTAAAATTATTTGATGTTTATTTTAACCTAAAAAACCCCAAAGGACTAAATTTAATAAATGGATCCAGCAGCTGGGAAAACCTATCAACTCATTCATTAATGATCTGTACAAGATGGCTGAACTTTGTGAATACTGAAACCTAAAGTCTGAACTAATCAGAGATAAAATAGTTGCAGCAAAATGGACGACACATTTTCAGACATGCTGCAAGTGAAAGAAAATCTAATTCTCCAGAAAGCTATCCAAAACTCAACATGTAGCATACTAGCATTTTAAGAGGAGAAAGTAAAATTCGGTTCAAAAGAGATGGCACAATCCAGTCAGTTAAACACTACAATACTCAAGGAATACTCAAGGCAAGGAAAGCAATACCCTACCTGACCAGTAGAGTAATTGCGCCAGTCTTGTGAAACAAAGTGTTCCCTCAGACAAAATCAGTGTCGTGCAATTTCAGCCCGATGCTTTTAAGTGGACATTTTGGCAAACTAGCAAGGCCAAATGTTTAAATGCACAGGAGACACAAAGATGACTTATGAGATTGAGACTGCACACCAAGAGGAAACACAGCCATGCTTCTTGGATGAAGTCAAAGATCCTGGATTTTTGTATTGGAATGCCAACATTTCAGTTAATGACCATCATGCCAACTTTATATTTGGACATGGAAACCCATGATACAATCCTATCAGACCAAGAACTATGACTGTGAGACCTCTGGCTTCAAACAACAGAGGCACCATCCTATGGACCTGAAGAAATCTAACTTCTAGTCAAATCATGGGTCTGGAACCATTAAGGTATAGCAGCAAACAAATTTTTGAACTGATATACGTCATCCATAACCAGTGTGGAACAACTGAAATTAATTTGAAATATATTGGATAAAGTGTTGATGAGAGATGTACTATAAGGGTTTGGTGCATTAGGGTTAATGTCGGACAGAGTATAGTACCGTCCACTCAGTGCTGTCAGTGAACACATGACTCAACCTATAAGCCAGTCAAACTTTGGACAGAAATGAAAACAGAAAATGCTAGAAAATCTCAACAGGTCTGACAGCATCTGTGGAGATAGAACAGAACTAGATTCTGCTGAGACTTTCCAGATTTTTCTATTCTTGTTTCAGATTCTGGCATCCACAGTAATTTGTTTTCAGCTTTGGATAGAGGTGTGTGTGCAAGGAAGCATGGATACAGTTAGCCATTTGAAGTTACAAAGACTTAATAAAGACTTCACAAATAGTACCCAATATTCTACAACAGCAGGCTGTATGGAACGTGTTAAGGAAGAGGAGAGAGATTTAGGAAAGTGATTTCTTGTCTTAGAGCATCAGCAGTTGAAGGCAGAATGATGAGTGAAGAAGATCAGGAATGTTTTAGAAATCAGTATTGAAAGAGCAGGTGGGTTATAAGTGTGGGTCTTCTGCCAAAGTTAAGAATGCTAGTTGGGAGAAAACTGATGGAGAAACATTCCCAAGTGTCAAGATTGATTTGATCGTGGCTACTTTGCCAAAGTAGGCAATTAGAAACATAGGAAAACTGTAGCACAATACAGGCTGTTTAGCCCACAAAGTTGTGCCGAACATGTCCCTACCTGAGAAATTACTGGGCTTACCTGTAACCCTCTATTTTAGTAAGTTCCATGTACTTATCTAAAAGTGTATTAAAAGATCCTATTGAATCTGCCTCCACCACTGTTGCCGGCAGCTATGAAATCATCACTGAGCATGGAACAAACACTTCTGGAACAAGACATAGGGAGAAAATCAACAAAAGAAAAACTGACTTAAGTATTGCTGAAAAAAGAGACATATTGAAGCATTCTGTCTTGCATTCATCAGGATAAAGTGAGAAAAGACCAATTTATACTGCATGAGATGAAAGTGTTGATTGGTTGGCAAGTAGACACTGATTAGTAGCAGCATTACCATAGAAAATGCACCAGGAAACTGTCGGCTTTCTACCAGTAAGAAATCTCACAACACCAAGTTAAAGTCCAACAGGTTTATTTGGTAGCAAACACCACTAGCTTTCGGGGTTTACAGAATACTGATTAGAATGCAAATTTTTACAGCTAATCAAGTCTTAAAGATGCAGACAATATGAGTGGAGATAGCATTATGCATAGGTTAAAGAGATGTATATTGTCTCCAGACAGGATAGTAAGGGAAATGTTGCAAGCCCAGGCAAGTCATGGAGGTTACAGATAGTATGATATGAACCCAAAATTCTGCTTGAGGCTGTCCTCATGTGTGCGGAACTTGGCTATCAGTCTCTGCTCAGCATTTGGCCTCTGATCTTTGGGTAAGCGGTCTTCATGACACATGACAGTGCAGAGTCTCTGAGCAGAGACCAATAGACAAGTTCCATAACATGAGGGTGGCCTCAACCAGAATCTTGGGTTTATGTCACACTATTTGTAACCCCCATGACTTGCCTGGGCTTGCAAAATCTCACTTACTGTCCTGTCTGGAGACAATACCCATTTCTTTAATCTATGCTTAATGCTATCTCCACTCACATTGACTGCACCTTTAAGACTTGATTAGCTACAAAGATTCACGTTCTAATCAGTATTCTGTAAACTGAGTTTGTGCCTTTATATGCCCCGTTTGTGATCAGAACTCCCCACTCACCTGACGAAGGGGCAGAGCCCTGAAAGCCAGTGGCATTTGCTACCAAATAAACCTGTTGGACTTTAACCTGGTATTGTGAGACTTCTCACTGTGTTTACCCCAGTCCAACACTGGCACCTCCACATCACAGCTTTCTACCAAACATTGTTTGAAATCTAAATTAGGCAGTTTGACCTTGATTGGTCAAGATACTATCTTGAACAATGAGTTTGCTAATTCAAACTCAGAGGTGCTCAAATTTATGACTTATCTTGCCTTCCAGAGTAATCTGAGGTAGATGGGGCACATTAAGGGCCAAAAGTAACAGCCTTCAGCCTATCCATGAGGTGTGTGAGAAACAGTGCAAGATGATCTGATCAGGGTAGCCATAATTACACAAGATTTCAACTGCTAGTCTTCCTCTATAGGAATGGAGTCAGTGTCATGCCTGAGCCCAGTAGCAAGATCTAAGTAGCCGATTTTAGGAATTTGCATGGCAGGAAATTGCCAATGGTGCAAAGTGTTTCTTCTGCAGTGTGGGTCAGTCTTCTGGACCCAATTCTCTCTCTGATGAACTTGGTTTGGTGAAAAAACTACCTTGGCTTCACTGCATCAGCCAAAGGGCTAAGTGTTGTCACAAGGCTTGTCTGCATATGTATTGCAAAACCTTGCTGCCTTCCTTCATGTGTCCTGTTTGTCTGTAAAAAAGGTGCAGATTAATTTCAGAATCTGCAATAGATAGAGTATTGTCAACTTGATTTGGTTATCTACCTGGGGTCTTGTCCAATGAGGTCCCATCTCTAACCACCTGTCACAAATCCATTGTGATCTTCTCAGCATCAGCATCACAATTTCCAGTCTTCAGCCAAATCAATTCACTCCATGTAATATCAAAAGGGTGAAGGCACTGGATTCTACAAGAGCTATGGCCACTCACAACATTCTGACAATAGGACTGAAGATATGTTCTCCAAAACTAGCTATGCCCCTAGCCAAACTGTTCCAGTCCATCTATGATATTGGTATCTGCCCAACAATGTGGAAAATTGTCAAGGTATATCCTGTCCACAAAAGCAGGAAAAATTCAACCCAGCTAATTACCACCCCATCAGTCTCCTCTCGATCATTTTGAGCAAAGTGATGAAAGTTGTCACCTACAGTTCTCTTCAGCAACAGTTACACAGCAATGTACCACCTACATACTGCATTTCAACAACTCAGCAAGGCTCCTTCAATGTCACCTTCCCAATCCACAACTACTACTACCTAGAAGGACAAGGGCAGCAACACCACCTACAAGCGCTCCTCAAAGCCACACACATCTTGATTAGGAACTATACCAAGTTCATTCATTGTCACTGAGTCAAAATCCTGGAACTCCCTCGCTAACAGTACTGAGTGTGTACCTACACCACATGGCATGCTGAGGCAGCAGTTCAGTGACTAGTGTGCCTCAGGGATCAGCGTTTGGGACCGCAATTGTTTATGATTTACGGAGATGATTTGGAGTTGAGGACCAAGCATAATGTGTCAAAATTCGTAGATGACACTAAGATGGGTGGAAAAGCAAAATATGCAGAGGATGCTGAAGGTATGCAAAGAGATATAGATAATTTAAGAGTGGGCGAGTATCTGGCGGTTGGACTACAATGTTGGTAAATGTGAGATGATCCGTTTTGGTAGAATAACAGCAAAATGGACTATTATTTAAATGGTAAAAAATTGCGTCATACTGCTATGCAGAGGAATCTGGGTGTCCTTGTGCAGGAATCTCAAGGAGTTGGTTTGCAGGTGCAGCAGATAATTAAGAAGGCAAATGGAATTTTGTCCTTCATTGTTAGAGGGATGGAATTTAAAAACAGCGAGATTATGTTGCAGCTCCATAAGGTGCTAGTGAGGCCACACCTGGAATATTGTGTACAGTTTTGGTCTCCTTACTTGAGAAAGGATATGCCGGCACTGAAAGGAGTGCAGAGGAAATTCACTAGATTGATTCTGGAGTTGAGAGCATTGACTTATGAGGAGAGACTGAGCAGACTGGGATTCTATTCTTTGGAATTCAGATGAATGAAGGGAGATCTTATAGAAACATATAAGATTATAAAAGGAATAGATAAGGTAGAATCAGAGAAGTTGTTTCCACTGGCAGGTGAAACTAGAACCTGGGGGCATAGCCTGCAAATTAGGGGAAGCAGATTTAGGACTGAGTTGAGGAGGAACTTCCTCACATAAAGAATTATGAATCTGTGGAATTCCCTGTCCAATGAAGCAGTTGAGGCTACCTCATTGAATGTTTTTAAGGCAAGGGTAGTTTTTGAACAGTAAAGGAATTAAGTGGAGCTGAGTCCACAAAAAGATCAGCCATGAGCCTATAGAATGGTGGAGCAGCTCGAGGGGCCAGATGGCCTACTGCTGCTCCTAGTTGTTATGTTCTTATTCAAGAAGGAGATTCACCTTCACTTTTTCAAGGACAATTAGGCATAGGCAATATAAATGCTGGCCTAGCTAGCGATGTTCATGTCCTATATGATAATAAAAATTAATGTGTTCATTATAGTTCAGTTTGGGTTCTGTTAGGATCACTCAGCTCCTGACCGCATTATAGCCCTGGCCCAAACATGAAAAAAAAGAGCTGAACTTCAGAGTTGAGCTCAGTGTTCCTGTTCTTCTTATTCAATGCAGCATTTGACCAAGAATCATGTCAAGGATCCTGAGTAAAACTAATGTCAATGGGAATCAGAGGGAAAGCTCTCCACTGTTTGAGTAATGTCAAGCAAACAGGAAGATGGATATGGTTGCTGGAGCTCAGTCATCTCATTAGGTCAGAAGTGGGGATGTTCGCTGATGATTGCACAATGTTCAGCAACATTTACAACTCCTTAGATACTGAATAAGTCCATATCCAAACGCAACAAATTAGACAACAGGCGTAGTTGATAAGCAGCAAGTAATATTTGCACCACACAAGTGCCTGACTGTGACAAGATGGAATCTAACCATCTCCCCTTGATATTCAATAGCATTAATTCACTAAATTCTCCATGATCAATGTCATGTGGGTTACTATTCACCAGAAACTGAATTAGCCATATAAATACTGTGGCTACAAGATTAGTTCAGAGGCAGGTTTTTGCTTTGTCCAGCTGAAGGTTTACAGGAAACTACAGATGGGAAAAAACAACTTATGCAATTGCTAGGTCTGGTTTTATTAAGTTCTTCAGTAACTTACGACAACATATTGCTCATTGAATCCTACAGGTGCCAATGGATAAGAAATTTGATGAAGTCAGAAAACATGTGCAATGATCACAATGTACAAGTAACTCCTGCTCATTGCTTCCATAGTGAACAGCACACAAACTTTCCTCTGTTTGCTCATTGCAATAAGCTTTCTATACCCCTGCTGCATAATGCACACATGAACAGCGGTATAGAATCGTGAAAAGCTAGCACAGGTTCAAGCTTGTTAAAACTGGCCTTCTTCTCTTAAATAATAAGTGCACCTTGATTGTACAGTTGCTGAAAGTCCTTCTAAGAATATCTCAGAAAGACACAAGAATAGTAGAACAGAGCAGACTCCAAGAATCTTCAGTATAGCACTGGAAGTCTTAGAGCAATGATGTGAAGATGCTAGCATTGGACTGGGGTAAACACAGTAAGAAGACACACAATACCAGTTTAAAGTCTAATAGATTTATTTGTAGGAAATGGCTAGTGGTGTTTGCTACAAGTAAGCTTGTTGGACTTTAACCTGGTGTTATGAGACTTCTTACAGTCTCAGAGCAAGACATGGAAAGCAAAGAGACTCTGCACCCACAAGGCTTTCCAGATATACACTGCAAAGAGAGCAAATGTCTGTCATGGTCACTACCACAGCATAACTCCAAGCATCTGCCTGCAGTGTTGTAAGAAATTTAATGATCTCACATAACTGGTTAAGATCATCGAATGTATCTCCTAATGCCATATCCAAACACTAGCTTCAGATAACATTAAGATACAACCACACACTTACAAACTTTTCAACAATCTCTATCAACCACAACTCACTTTGAATTCATAGGCTCATCTGACTTTCACACATTTCTCACTACTAAAACCCTCAGCTCCACATCTCTCAACTTGCAGATGTGGCGTTAATGTACCTTTAAGAATTTTTTTTTAAATCATATTCTCTGCAACTATCATAGCTTCAGTTTTTTTCATTATTGCATGGCTGGCTGTTAGAAGTCCTTTTATTGCTACTTCAATGAATTAAATTAGATTCTGTTTATTTTTACTCTGGGATTTTTTATGACCTTGAATTGTGAGGGGAAAGATTAATTGACAAGTCAAAGTCACGTGGTTCCTCCCCATGCTACCTAAGGATTCATTTTCAATTTTAATTTAAAAGCGAGTGGACATCAGATTGAAAGTTTCTCACTCCCTCCCTGGTATTGGAAATTCAGCTGGTTAGGTGAAAGCAAGGAATAGAGAATCTGCTGTTGGTGCTTGCTTGCCTAAATCTCTCTCCCTGGTTGTTCTGGGAAGCTGTTCAGGGTATATTCAGAGGGCTGCTAGAAGTTACAAGGCTGAGAAATTAGGCTTTCAATTTCTCCAATCAAAGGACTCAGTTACAGTATCATGTAAGCATTAGTCTCTGCTGTATTAAGCCTGTGACAAAGATTTTCCTTATAGAATTTATTTCTTTGGAACTGTATTTAGCTATTAAGATTTATACAATATCATGATTTTTTTCTTGTTTGTAATTGGTAAAAGGTATTGCTAATTTTCTTTCCATTCATGTTAACTATAGTCTTAAATAAACTTTGTTTGATAAAAGTTCCTAGTGGGTCATTTGTATCAAACCTGAAGCTCATCCTAGCCAAATTCAAAGTGCAAAACTTATGATCCAGATGGACTTCATAGAATACTTTGGAGCATCTCACATGGATTATAACTTAGACGCTGCTAATAATTCATCTGCCATAGCCACATCACCCAGATACATTGCACCACTCTTATTGATGAACTTACATTCACTTGCAGAACCAAAGACAACAACAGCTAATTGGTGAAAGATAGGCATTGTTGATCACCCACATGGAGAAGACATTGGCCGCCATTCTTAGAGGGAGACATCATTGTGACCACAGTGGGACTGAAACTGTTAATGGTGCCAGTATACTCATATTCCACTTCCCTCATCCCACAATCTCTACTGATATACATGCCACACATAGTATAAACATTACTTTTTCCCTGCACCTCATTTAAACCCTTCCCTTTTGCCTTTCTCTTATCAAATACCCAAGAACTGCAATCTGACCAGAGGTTGCTACAGAACCAAGAGTGGAAGAGGTAGAAAAGACTAAGGATGTTTGCTTTCACATTCACAGCCAAGCTCAGATACTTTAGAGGAAATTTTGTGGCAGGAAATGCATATGGTGAAACTTTGGACATAATTGAACAGCATTCAGCCAAGGCAGAGCCTTAGGGTAATGCTGGAAGGTAAGACTACGTGCATGAGATCTACTTCACAAGACTCAGATGAAGACTTTAATAAGGTATATGGAAACAAGTTGATGGTTAAGCATGTGGAAATGTTTGGAGCATTGGCAGGCCTGGAAGAAAGACCAGAATCACTGTTGAAGAATATGGAGGAGTAGTCTAGCTCCAACTTTGCACAGGGCTACAGAAAGAGCTTGGAGCTCATCCTTTCCAGTGTAAAAATGGTGGCCACTCTATGAGAATACTTGCAAATCCAGCCACAATGCCCTGTTTGTTGGCCAATGTCTCAGCTTCCGTTGTAGCCAAAAGGTTAGTAAATCCCCTTGACACTCAGTAACTCCCTCCAATCTCTCATGGTGGCTCAAATACTGACAATACAGTGGATTGGCATAGAATAAAAACATCGTGGTTGCTACCAGGATACCAGGCATTGACAAGCATGATACGCTGATTATGGTTACACATAGGTAGCGATTGAGGGTCTGGCAACCTTTGCAGTTTTGATGCAGTTCAATTCTGAATTTAGATGCAGTGACTTCAATACAGCACATATGCAGTCAATGCACCCTGCACCACTGGGGAAACTTAGGGTGTAAGCAACTGAAAGTGGCACAGTGCCACAGATAGTACTGCTGCCTTATTTTGCCAGAAATGAAGGTTCAATTTCAGCCTTGAGTGACCATATGGAGTCTGCAAGTTCACCTGTGGCTATGTGGGTTTCCTCTAGATGCTCCAGTTTCCTCCCACTCCAAAGATGTGCAGCTTAGGTGGACTGGCCATGCTAAATAATCTGCTTATTCTACATATGTCTGACATGTATTTCAGCACCCACTATAGCAACCTACTCAAAATACCTTTCAGGATAGCGTGTAGCAGAAGTGCACACAAGTAATGTCATAGCCACTTTGGACCCAAAGTGGTCCAAAAATGAGTGAAAGATACAGGTGCTACATATGGCCAGTGTGTTTTATTCTCAGAATGAACACAACTGTTGCTTCATTATTTAGCTGTAGCCATAATAAGTGCTCCAATCTTGATTTCACCTTGAATTGGGACAGCTTAAGTTGAAGAATTTGTGCAACCAGTGCTTCATATTTTAATCAGTTCTTTCTCCCGCTGAAGAATGTACATGTACTAGGACATTAATTGATTATAATAAATATATCTCAGTATAAAATGACAATGGTAATCTGCAAAGTACTGCAAAATGCCATATCAGGAAGTTGAACTTCACAAGCATTTGTGGGTTGAGTGGTTTTGCAGCAATTACATTCACACCAAATGTTGATAATAAATAAAAATTAAATTCTCAACCCAAGATTGGGGCCTTATTTTAATTACTTGAATGTATGTTCCTTTATTCCTTGCATAGTAGGTATGCCACCCAAATGGGAAATCATCAGGGCATGATTCATTTATGGCTTTTAAGTCACATGCGAGGGTCATTTTCCCTATGCATTAAGTTTAACAAGATTGGCAAACTGTTCTTGAGGAATATGGTTACAATTTAATTCCACAAGGCTGAAATGGCACTGCCAATGTGCAACCTTGTTATAAACAAATGTCAGGTACAAAGTTGGAGTTATCATGTTACAACTTTCTGAACAGGCAAGGTTTAGTGTTGACAGCATAGCCTCACTATTTAAGTCCTTATCAAAATCCAAAATGAATTTGAAACTTTGTTATACAGAAGAAATCCTCCTCTTTTGCTACACAATGTCTATATCGGATAAGTTTCTTTCATTCACTTAGGTGAAATAGCCAGTATTGCATACTGGCTTCTTAACTCAAGATATGAGTTGTGGAGACCAAAACTGTGTAAAAAAGATAACATTATCAAAGAGAGAGGAAGATTTCGTCAGCTCTAATTGTCTCCTCTGCTCAGTCAGTTATCTTTCACTCTCAGTGTTGTTCATTTAGCAGGTGGTTTTACCGTTTATTATTGCCCAGAATTTTTCATTTAGGATTGAACTACAAAACATTATAACTTATTTTGCTGATTTGATTTGATTTGATTTATTATTGTCACATGTATTAACATACAGTGAATAGTATTGTTTCTTGCACGCTATACACGTCATAGCTAAGATGTAGAGAAAAATCAACTTAAAATTCTGACAGCAGCAGGGGAGAAGCTATTCTTGAGTCAATTGGTATGTGACAGATTTTTGTTTCTTGTTTCTGACAGAAGAAGGTGGAAGAGAGAATGTCTGGGGTTCATAGGGTCCTTAACTATGTTGGCTGCTTTGCCAAGGTAGCGGAAGTATAGACAGAGCCAATGGATGAGAGGCTGGTTTGCATGATAGATTGAGTTATATTCACAACCTTTTCATGGTGAAGCCATGCTTTTGGTTAAAGAATGAGAATTGTGGCATGTGACAGCCTTATAGGGCAGAATCTTGCCAGTTGGGTGAGGATCCTGACATCAGCTTCAATTCTGGTTGGGAATGAGAAAGTGGCCATGGCAATATGTCAGCCCCAGTCTTCTCACAGGTGTTCGATTAAGAAACCACTTCTAGGAGCTCCATCCATTCAGGGACAGGAGACTCAGTGAAGTGGGATGCCAGTGGAAGGGCACACAGCAATGTCCAGCCAGTAGCCACAGAAGGAGAGATGGTTGCTAGTGAAACTTCTGCCAAACATTAAAAATCCCTCATGGCTACAGCTAATAGGCCATTAATGTGGAAGCGAATTTCCTCCTCAGGATAGCCTGTGACTGTGATCTTCATGTGCTAGCAAATCCATGCTAGGTTGACGGACGGTAAGTATCAATGGCACCATGGCAATGACGGTGTCATCTCTGCCCTAATAGGTCCCATAATGGATCTAAAAGACACTTCAATGCTATAAGGCAGGTAGCTTCTGAAAAGATTGCTCAGATGTAGGCGCACATTGGATGGCTGATCCAACGCATTCTTTTTTGATTTTGATCCCTTTCTGGCCTCCTAAGCCATTTCTGCAGAACTGGAAAAATTTACACAGTTTCTGTCTAACTCTTAATAAGATCATAAGACACAGGAGTAGAAGTAGGTCATTCCATCCATCGAGTTTGGTCCACCATTGAATGAGATCATGACTGCTCCAATATGATAATTCTCAACTCCACTTTCCTGCTTTATCCCATTAACCTTGAATCCCTTACTGATTAAAAAAATCTGTTTGCACAACATTCACACAACACAGAGTTACTGATGGATGAAAAGAAGGTTTTAATTTATTAACATAATCAACAGCAGGGTACACTGACAGAGGAGTGCATCGATCAGCAGTCTCACTGATGCACATACTAATTAATGTCACTCTCTCTTCCCCTCTCTCACTTGCTACAACTGATCAATGCACCTCTCTCTCACTGCTTCCTACAATGATCAACATCTCATTGCTTTCAACACTGATCAATGTCTCTTTCTCTCACTGCTCCTGACACTGATCAACATATCTCTATCTCACTGCTCTCCCCAGTGATAAATGCGTCTTTCTCCCTCCCCCTCCTTCGATCTCAGAGAGGACTTGAACTCTTGCCTCATGAAGACAATACAGGTGGGTGTTGAGCCCTCATTCGAAGCTGTTAAAGTCTGGAAATATAAACCGCTGTTCACTGTGCATTGATAGTGTTGGTGCACAAATGCAAAGTATATTTCAGTTGAAAGATTCATGGAACAATTCTGTCTTCTGAGGTTGACAAATTAAATCCTAACAATGACAGAAAACGAGGAAAATGCATTTAAAATATGGAACTAAGGCAAAAAACAGAAGAACAGGGAAAACAACTGAGGACAGCCATGAAGTGGTGTTTGTCCAGAAAGAGGGCCACAGAATGGATGGACTTTTATAGTGTGAAAGGAGATTTTTGTGCTCAGTCTTTCCCAGAGTAACCAAAAATGAGTCCCATTGCCGCACTCAATGCTTTCAGATATTCATCCAATTTGCCTTTAAAATTAGAGTTATCTCAGCCACACCCAGCCCACTGCATCAAATCAACTCTCTTACTTCCTGACTCCTGAACATCTATGGTATGCCAACAAAAGGAAGAAATCTTTCTTTCCCGAGCAATTTAGGGAATGTGACCTCTTTAATGTATCGCTACAGTGAAAATTGTTCCGAAAACCACATTGTAGATGATCACATCACTCAATGTCACCTATTGCTCTTATTTTACCAAGTTACAATCTGAATGGAGATAATTGTACAGTTCTTTTTTGAGTTTTAACTGGTGCAAAATTATGTAATGCTTGTATTGACAAAAGACTACCAAGAAAATGTACCTTTTGCCCTAAAATTGTTTTTGAAAACAAAAGAAAAAAAAAAGTTACACTCATTGTAAATATGGCCGTGATTCTCAGGGTTTGAATTATGCAACAATTGTGCTCTGAAAAAAATGGTAAGTGATGCTTTTTGGAGTATAGCCCTTCCTGTGACCACCAAATCCATGTCCCCGTTGGAGTGAAATTCTCACATCGTGATTATTTTTCACTTTATTTACAGTAGTATTCTTTGCAATTTCCTTTTTTTTCTGTTTACAACAGAAAAGCTCCTCTTTTCACATGTGGAAAATACAGATACTGTAATTTAGATTAAATCGCATCTTACCGTTGCTTCACTGTGTTAATGCACTTATTCCTTTCTCCACAGTTCAAATTCATTTCGAAACTTTTCCTTCCTGTTGACAGTGTCCCAGTGATAATGACGATCCCAGGCATTGCATCTACTGAAAGACCTAACCACATTAACCAGGCAGCTTCATTTCATGCAAACTGAAAGAAGCGCATGATCTTATCCAGTGTCCCCAAGTAGAAACCCTTTGCCAACTTGTATTTCTTAACAGATGTACTATCAACTTTAATCTTGTCGAAGCTTTCTTCTTTTCACATTTACAGTATTTTAACCCACATAAAGTGCTGTTATTGAAAAACATATTCCCGACTAGAAACCCTGCCCACACACCCAACTCTTATGTCGGTTAATCTCAGTATTAACCCTAATCTTAGTCACGTTCAGTATTTAGTAACTATCATCACGTTAAAGTCCTTTTAACACGTTCAGTGCTGGTGACGAATTTGGCCTTTTAATGTGGGTACCATTTAATTACTGATTGAAGGAGAAAATTTTACTTCTACTTGCAAAAGAAAACAATGTTGATTCGTGCCAATTCATCTACCGTGCATCATGCTAATTAGAAACATATGCCCAATTGCAAACAGTGTGTACTTTGTTTTTCCCTCATTCTTCTTCCCTTTTCTCTGAAAGTAGCGGTTTATGTGAGGTGCTGTTTGAAGTCTCATAACACCAGGTTAAAGTCCAACAGGTTTATTTTGCTAGCTTGTGCTATCAAATAAACCTGTTGGATTTTAACCTGGTGTTGTGAGACTTCTTACTATGCTTACTCCAGTCCAATGTTGGCATCTCCACATCAGAGGTACAGTTTCACAGATCTTGCCAGCATTTTAGTATTTCATTTAAATGGCCATTCTTTTGCCTGAACCTGGACATTGAACATCAGTGAACTGAGCCCAATTGCAATCTCTTCATTACTCACAAAACTCTGGTGTGGCCGTACTTGGAGTATTGTGTACAGTTCTGGTTGCCACATTATAATAAAGATGTGGAGACGTTGGAGAGGGTACAGAGGAGGTTTACCAGGATGTTGCCTGGTATGGAGGGCAGGTCTTATGAGGAGAGGCTGAGGGATTTGAGGTTGTTTTCATTAGAAAGAAGGCGACTAAGAGGAGACCTTATTGAAACATACAAGATGATAAGAGGTTTAGATAGGGTGGACAGTGAAAGCCTTTTTCCTCAGATGGAGAAAGCTAGCACGAGGGGACATAACTTTAAATTAAGGCATGGTAGTTATAGGATGGATGTCAGAGGTATGTTCTTTACCCAGAGGGTGGTAAGGGTATGGAATGCCCTGCCTGCTGCAGTTGTAGATGCGCCAAGTTTGGGGGCGTTTAAGAGGTCAGTGGATATGTTTATGGATGAAAAGGGAATGGTTTAGGTTAGAGGGTCATGCTTTTTCATAATTGGTCAGTGCAACATCGAGGGCCGAAGGGCCTGTACTGCGCTGTAATGTTCTATGTTCTATGTTCTAACATCGAGGGCCGAAGGGCCTGATCTGCGCAGTAATGTTCTATGTTCTATGTTCACCTTTGCTGACTGATTGTTGCCTTTCCTAGCCTTATGGCATTAAAACTGCTTGTAATGTCCAACACATGGTCACAATGTTAGCCAACCAGACTAAGGATTGAACCTGCATTTTTCTAGGCCTGTGTGACTCAGCATGGTTACCCACTAAAATATTTAGGAACTTTGGCCTGCTTATATTACTTCCATTCATTCACAAATCTGATTGTCATCAACAAGGATGGCTCGATGACACAGTGGGTGGCATGGTGGCAAGTGGCTAACACTGCTGCCTCACTGTGCCAGGGACCTGGTTTGATTCATTGTCTGTGCGAATTCTGTACGATCTCCCTGTATCTGTATGGATTTCCACTGGATGCTGTGGTTTCCTGCCAGTCTGAAAGACATGCTGGTTAAGTGGATTAGTCATGCTAAATTCTCCTTCAGTGTACCCAAACAGATTCCAGAGCTTGGCGTCCAGGGGATTTTCACGTAACTTCATTGCAGTGTTAATGTTAGCCTACTTGTGACACTAATAAATAAACTTTAAAAATTTAATTTATTGCCTGTCTCTAATTGCCCTTGAGATGATGATGGTGAGCTTCCACCTACATTTCTTCCGGAGTATATGCAAAATTCAAAATAATGGTGATAAACTATTTAGTTAATGCAATTGATATTTTTTTTTGTAATGTAGGACTGGTTTCTTCACTCAGGCTCTGAATGTACAGTATGAAATTTCAGTTAGATAAATCGAATTTCAAATTCAGTCAGCTCTGCTATCAAAGTGACCAAATAGCAGCCCCTGCATGTTTCAAAGACATTAAATTTTGTACCAATACTTCAGCTTTGACTATTGGACATTCTCCTTTCTCCAAATAAGTTGTAGCACATGTTTTTAAAATATGATAAAAGTCTGCCTAAGGAAAATGTCTAAGAAAATGGATATGAACTCAAGCAAGGTAATTGTGTCCTGAACATATATTTCGGGAAATGGAGATCTGCTCCATATTCATTAGCAGCCACCACGTTCCAAAATATGCAACTGCTGTGGGGTGGGGGTTGGTGGCTAGGGGAATTCCAAGCTGTCAGTTAGCAGCATGCTTTGTGAATTTAGCTTCATTTTGTCACCCATGGTCACTTTTATCATTTTAACCATAATTTCCAAGTTTTTCTCCATATTTCTCATTGCCCTGAACTCCCCATAAGTATCTTGAACTCAAAACTCTTCAGTTCACACTTACCAACCCAGGAAACGAGTAAAGTTCTGACCAATGATTTGAATAATACTGGTACACCACCACAAAAAGCTGACCACAAACAGTGAACCGTGAATATAGGCCCAAGGCATGTAATAACACAAAGCATGGTGCAGCATGCAGTTGTCAAGATCTCAATTGCAACATTCTTGCATACAAATTGTGGGTTATTTCAGAGCTGTATTCTCACTGTCTATTGCTAAGTCAGTTTGCTAAAGTTTCCAAATTGTTTGTCAGCTGTTCAACGAGTTAACACTTTCCCCCTTTGAGCCCTTTCCTCTCCTCTCCCTTCTAGACCACATTATCACTGTTCACCCCTCATCCCTCTAGTCCATTTTATCCCTTCTCATTCCTCTTTCCTCCTTTGGAATTCTATATTATCCCTCTCCTACCTTCCCCCTCTGTCCCTCTATTCCCTTCCTCATACTACCATAAGAGGTCCATACTACCTCTTCTCTCCCATTGCGCCACTATCCATTCAGTTCCTCTTCTTCCCTATCCCCTATAGTTTGTACTGCTCCTTTCTTCCCTTGCCTCTCTAGTCCATTCTGTGCCTCTCTGCTCCTCTTGACCTCTTCTTCATTTTGTACTCCCCTGCTCCTCTTGTCCCTCTCGTCCATTCTGGCCTTCTCTCCTCTCCTTTGCCCTTCCATCTGTTTTGGTGCATGATTCCTACAATTCTTTTTCCCCAAAGTAATTCCCTGAAGTTCCTCTCAGCCCTGTCTAATACTCTTGCTGTGAGGTTTAGAAGCTCTGCTGCATTCAGCTTTCATAAGGTCAGGAATATCTACCTGAGGATTCCATTGTGAAATTTTGATCAGTGGAGTAGCAGTTTCGGCTAGGTACAAGGAAGGAGTGCAGGAGTAGAGGAAACTGATTTTGATCAGCTAGCAAAATATCAGAATCTTCACTTTCCATGTGGCAATCTGACAGGCTATCCTTCATACAATTGTACAATGGAATAAAAGTTTAGCTGGCTGTATTACTTGCAAATTATCTGCTTGTGTTAGATAATCATCCAGCAGTCCTCAGAGAGAATGCAGAAGAGATGTACTGGAGTATCACCACAAACATGAATGTCAGTTATGAAGAGTGACTGGAGACAGGGGTTGTTTCCCTTGGGACTGAGAAAGTTAAAGGGAAATTCAATAATGCAGGGTTCTGATAGAGTGAATTAGGAATAGGTATTTTTCGTGGCAGAAAGTTTGGCAACCAGAAAACACTTTGAAGACAAATAAAGAATTAGAGGCGTCATGAAGAGAATTGTTTTACATAGTGAGATGTTGCAATCTAGAATTCATGCCGTGCAAAGATGGTGGAAGCAGATTTAAAAGTAACTTTCAAAAGGAATTTGGATAAATATTTGAAGGTGAGAATTTATAGGGATATAAAGTCAAGGGAGGAGGAATAATTGGAGCCTGCATGTACATGATGATCCTAAAGGTTTGTTGTATGATTCTATGATACACAGAAGTGAACTCTCAATTTGATTTATAAGTCAAATTGAATGAAAATCTGAACGTAGTGCAAGGACAATTTCAGAACTGAGAGTTTATAACTATCAGAGAAGATTGAATAGCTGGGGCTTTTTTCTCTAAATAAAAAGAAGGCAGAGAAGTGATTTGATAGAGGATTAATAATGCAAAGGAATGCACGATGAATGATTGGATGCTAGGATGTACAGAGGACCAGAGGGACCTTGGTGTTCATATCTATAAATCCCTGAAGGCAGCAGGACAAATAGTTAAGAAGTTAAGAAGGCATATGGGATACTTGCCTTTATTAGCCAAGGCATAGAATATAAAACCAGGAAGGTTATGATAGAGTTGTATAAAACACTTGTTAGGTCACAGCTAGAGTATTGTGTGCAGTTTTGGTTGCCACCATATAGGAAGGATATGATTGCATTCGGAAGGGTGCAGAGGAGATTCACCAGAATGTTGCCTGGGCTGGAATGTTTCAGCTACAAAGAAAGGATAGTTAGGCTATGATTATTTTCCTTAGAGTAGAGAAGGCTGAGGGGATTATGATTGAAGTATGTAAAATGATGAGGGATATAGATAGGATAGATAGGAAGGAACTTAATAAAGAGATCAGTAACCAGGGGCATAGATTTGAAGTAGAAGGCAAGCAATTGAGAAGGAAATTGAGAAAAAATATTTTCTCCCAGTGGGTGAAGGGAATCTGGAACTCACTGCTTGCAAGGATGTTAGAGGTGGGAATCCTTACAGCATTTAAATGAGCATTTGAAACACTATAGCATACAAGGCTGGAGAGGCTGTAATGGACAGTGCTGGAAAATGAATTAGAATAGGTAGGTTCTTAATGGCCAGTATAACACAGGGGACCAAAGGGCATCTTTTTGTACTGTAAAAATCTGTGGCCGGAATTCTCCAGTCTCACAGATCTGCTATTGCTGCCAATGAGAACGGAGAATTTGGCATTTAGCTAAATCTCCATTCACTGCAGCGGGACCGGATAATCCAAATTGCACGCGAGGTCAGAGAATTCTGGCCAATGACTTTAAAATTACGAAAGAGTTTGATAGGGTAAACATAAGGAAAATGTGTTCACCTATTAGGAAGGTGAAAAAAGCTAAAATAGCCACTAGTAAGTCCAAAAGGAAATTCAGGAGAATCTTCTTTACACAGAGAGTGGTGGAAGGTGAATGACATAAATACATTTAAGGGCAAGACAAGAGAGAAAGTTTGAAGGGTATGTTGATTGAGTTAAAATAGAGTGGGAGAGAATTTGCATGGAGCATAAACTGGCATGAACTAGATAGGCTGATTGGCCCATTTCTGTGCTATAAATTCTATGTGGTTCTAATTTTAAGATCAAAGTTCCTTTGTTCTTGATTACCTCTATGAGTGTGAAGAGTGATTCCCAAATTAAAATGCCAACTTTCTTCATCATTATAAAGACCTCAGTTAGCTGATCCATTAAATTCCTATCAATGTCCATCAGACTGGTAAAGAACTGGAAGGGAGTTGGGAGAGCACAGTGCGATTGTAATAACTGGCAGGGAGTTGGGAAGGAATGCTATCAACCATCCCTCCCAGTCAAGTGGTCATCTTTTCTATTTTCGATATTTTTCTAACTAACAAATAAGCATTGAAGGTATTTTAAAAAGCAAACATTGTTTTAAACAATAATAAATAACAACAGAAAATGCCAGATGAACTCAGCAGGTCTGGCAGCATCTGTGGAGAGAGAAACATTTTGTCTATATGACCATACGTCAGGCCCTTTTTTAAAACTTGAAAAAAAGTACTATGATTTTTTTTCCCCAAGTTAATTGCAGCAATGTCCATCAAATTAAACATTAATTCTTGAACTGAAGGACCATCCGGAGCTCAGGAACATAAAAGAAATCACAAATGTATTTGCCACTGATTCACCTGGTAAAACATGGACTTTCTTAAACACGAGGGAAGGTTTTTTTTAAAAAAATACGGAGCCAAAAATAAATTCTGGTTACTGCTGCCAGAGGTGAGATAAGATGGAAGGCAGTTGGAAGTGAAACTCTTTATCTATGAGCACAGCACTGGCCTGGTCTCACTCACATCTTGATAAGGATGCAGGATTGGAGGAAAAGCTCTATGCAAGCTGTGTGAGGGGAAAAGCACACAGGTGCCTTTTCAACTTCCAGCACAATGCTGAAGCCAAACAGACTGACATTCTCAACCACAAGAAAAGATTTACATTCCTTGTGATTGAGAAATAGATTCTCCTTATTGGAAATTATGAATTGCATTAAAACATTGGAGTCATATCTCCTTCCATGCTAGAAACTTTCCGTGGAGAGCCCAAGCACTGGCATTGTGATTCTTACAAGCTCTCACATACTTCACTGGAAATAATTGCACAGAGCCAATCTTTGCTAAACTGAACAATTACCATGTCTACATGCAGCTTCAATTAAATAGTTTAGCTTTAATAGTGCATGGTTAATATCACAATAATTTAGCTCAGATATTTGCAAATATTTAACTTTTGGAACCTCTAATATCTAAAGATCTGCGTATAATTAACAGTGCAAATACCAATAAAGGGACACTATTTACAGACAAATGTTAAACCAGATTGCAAAGAAATGGTGGGATGGCGGGGGTGTGTGAAATTGGAACTTGCTGAGCTAATTTCCTGAGTGAAAATGAATGTAAAGAGGACACATTAATGAGACTAAACTCTCTTTCCTGGACAGTGTCCGATGGTTGCCCAGTACTGCATTGATCTGAGCACTCTGGTAGTTTTACTGGTGGCTGCTTAAAGCATTAGGCCTTTGGATACACTAATGTCAGCCAGACATCTTATGGTCCAGATCAATAATGGGTTTCCCCTCAGTGCATTTGGTCGTGTTCACAATCAACTGATCTACATGTGACCTCACAAGTGATCCTTATATGAACAGCTGGGAACTGTGCAAAAAATGTACCTTTTTAAAAAAATGCTTATCTCACAGATCAATATTAAAATTGGAGGACTCTCCCCATTGCTGGTTACTATCCATCCCATCTCCGATTGACTCTCCCCTCCCCTGATAAGCCCTTGACCAGGGTGTTTTTATACTCATCTATGGAACATGTTTGTCATTAGTAAGGCCAGCATTTGTTGCTCATCCCTAATTCCCTCAAACTGAATGGCTTGCTAAAGCATTTCAAAGAGCAGTTAACGCTGTTGCAATCATGTTTAAGCTAAACCAGGTAAATTTAAAGTTTAACGTTTATTTATTTGTCACAAGTAGGCTTACATTCACACTGCAAGAAGTTACTGTGAAAATCCCCTGGTAACTACACTCCAATACCTGTTCAGGTACACTGAGGGAGAATGTACCATGGTCAATGCACGTAATCTAGATTTCCTTTCCTAAAGTGAACCAGATGGGTATTTACAAGAATGAGTGATAGTTTCATGGTCAGCATTACTAAGATGAACATTTAATACCAGATTCCATTAATTGAATTTTAAATTCTGCTAGCTGCTATATAATGGAATTTCAACAAATATCCCCAGACCAATAGCCTAGAGAATTGGATTACTAGGCTATTGACATTATCACTACATCACCATATGCCTAAGAGTCTCAGACATTTTTCTTTCCTCTCCCCATCTTACGGTAGAACATAGATCTAGATACATGATTATTAAAATAGTGCAGAAGGAGGCCATTTGGCCCAACAAATCTGCACCAACCCTCCAACACAGCAACTCACCCAGACCCAACCCCAATGCATTTACCCCACTAATTCCCCTAACCCACACATCTTTGGAAACTAAGGGGCAATTTAGACTGACCAGTCCACCTAATCTGCACATCTTTGGGCGATGGGAGGAACTCAAAGCTCCTGGATTAAACACACGCAGACACAAGAAGAACATGCAAACTCCACACAGATATTCACTCGAGCCCGGAATCAAACCTGGGTTCCTGGTGCTGTGAGGCAGCAGTGCTAACTATTGTGCCACCATACCACCCATGATTGAGTTTGATTGGCACTCACAGATGTCCAGTATTATACTAAGAGGCTGGCAACCCAAGTTGCGATGGTCCTGCAGAAACCACTGTAGGTACCTGCCATGTTTGCTGCACTCTACCCATTTGGGCACTATCCAATTTCTAGGCTCACTGATTTGATCCGTAGCCTCTTGTTAGGCTACAATTATCATGTCTCTAGTTTGACAGCAGCATTAAAGAAATAAACCTTATTTGAACTCAATCCTGTCAAACAGTCAGCAAAGTTGCTACACCTGTAGATGCTTAGATAAATAATCTTAGATATTTTCCCATGATAAATTTGTGCTGCAGTAGTTAGCGGGCTAAGAAAGAAAGAGGAAGGCTCTTACATTTATCTCGCCCTTTTCAAATTCTCATGGTAAGGTTTCTGAAGCATAATCACAGAATAAAGACAAACATATCTATGCACAGCAAGATCACACAAACAGTAACTAATCTATGTGATCAATTAATTAGCTTTGATAATACCTAAAGCATGTTGCATAACTATTATGTATAATATGGGCTAATCATGTAATAATGGTGCATTTGTGACACCATGGGCAAAGGTACAAGGTAGACTCATTCAGGCATCAAAGATTGTTAATGATCTGTGATATATTCTTAGTGCCTGACTCAAAAAGGCCAAGTTGTTCAGTTGCAGAATCCACTGGTAGTGTTGCTTTTTCACTGTGTACACCACATCTATTGACTTGACTATATTACACTTGATATGCTGAGAGAAGATAGCTACATTTATGATCACATTCTTCACACAACCCCTTCTCTGTGTAGACCAAACCTGACATTCAGTCAACACTACCATGGCAAGCCAGGGAGTGGAAGTTTGGTTAGTAATGTCTTGTCCAAGTGATTTATTGTGCTTCTTGGCTTCATCCCATCCCAGTCCTTTGCTGTCTTTAAATTTTGAAGAGCAGTGCTGTTGCCAAATGCTTTTTGAAAATGAGCCCCAAAATCAGCCATGTTGAATCCATTTATTAAAGCTAAATCTGCATGACAAGCAAACATGTGTACTTTATACAGAGTAGATAGGAAGAAATAATTTCAGCTGGCTTGAGGGACAGAAAACAAAAATGCAAATTTAAAATTGTTGCCATAAAGAACAATCAGGAGAATTTTTTTACATAGCTAATTGTTATGGTCTGGAATGCATTGCCTGAATAGAGGTGGAAGCAGATTCCAAAGTAACATTTAAAAGGGAATTGGATCTTGACTTAAAAAGAAGGAATTCCTAGAGTTATGGGAAAGAATAAGACTAATTGAGTAGCTGTTTCAGAAAACTGGCAGGGGCATAATGGGTTAGTGTCATAGAGTCATAGAGCATGGAAACAGGCCCTTTGGCCCAACTTGTCTATGCTGGTCATTTTTACCATTAAGCTAGTCTCAAATGCCTGCATTTGGCCCATACCCCTCTGAATCAAACTTACCCATGTAACTGCCTAAACGCTTTTTAAAAGATAAAATTGCGCCTGCCTCTACAACTGCCTCTGGCAACTAGCTCCAGACACTCACCACCCTCTGCATGAAAAAAATTGCTTTTCTGGGCCTTTTTGTATCTTTCCCCTCTCACTTTCACGTAGAAAGCTATGCTCTCTAGTTTTAGATTCCCCTACCTTTGGGAAAATATGTCACCTATCTAACTGATCTATTTTGTAGACCTCTATAATATCACAATGAACGCTCCGAAGCTCCAGGGAAAAAAGTCCCAGTCTATCTAGTCTCTCCTTGTAACTCAAACACTCAAGTCTCAGTAGCATCATAGTATTTTTTTTAACTCTTTCTAGTTTATTAATATCCTTTCTATAATAGGGTGACCAGAACTATACACAGTATTTCAAGTGTGGTCTTACCAATGTCTTGTATATCTCCAACAAGACTTCTCACTTCCTGTTCAATGTTCTGACAATTGAAACCAAGCATGCTGAATGCCTTCTTCACCACCCTGTGCACCTGTGACTCCACTTTCAAGGAGATATTAATCTGTACCCCTAGATCTCTTTGTTCTTAGATCCCAGTGCCCTACCATTATTTGAGTAAGTCCTGCCCTGGTCCAATCTACCAAAATACATCACCTTTCATTTATTGAAATTAAATTCCATCTGCCATTCATCAGCCGACTGGTTCAGTTGCAATCTTAGATAACCTTCTTCACTGTCCAGTATGCCACCAATCTTGAAGTCATCTGCAAACTTACCAATCACGCCTCCTAAATTCTCATCCAAATCATAAATGACCTTCTCTGCAATATGATATTATAAATAGTGTTGAAAAAGCTAAGAATGAAACTGAAAGAATAAATAACCTTAGATGTGATGGTAAAAATTCCCAGGCAATGGAGTGCAGCATCATCAAAGCATGATTTGTTCTTGGCTGAGAGCCCAGACATCTATTAGAGTATTAAAACACCTGAGCCCTTGAGAAAACATTGTTTGATTGATGACTCTGACTCTCTGATCAATGTTGCCAACTTCACAATGTTCATTTGTGATCCAGTCAGATGGTAGGTGATACTAAAACAAGAGGAAGTATTTAAAGAAAACCAACTGGATTAATATATAACTAAAGATTCCTTTGGATAGGCTTAGAAAATCGGGGCATTTTACTTTGGGTAGGTATAGACTTTAAATGAATCCATTTATGGAATGGACCATATGTCAACAAAACAGGTAGAGGGAAATATGGATGACATCAGTGTAAGGTGTGAAAACAATTAAGTTCATTGCCAGGAATTCCAATGGTATATGCCATAGATCCATGCAGTACCCATTTTCAAATAATTGTGTTATGATCCACATGGAGACCAACAAACTGAGAGAACTGGATTAACTGCATGTTTCTAATGGGAAAACTGATGGACAGAATTTTGCCTTTTATAATAGTTATTCTGAGAGTCATGACAATGATGGGGAAAAACACCAAATTACAAACAAAATATTGGACTTTAAGTAAGACTTGTGGTTTTATAAAATGGACATAGGAGTCAAAGATAGCTAAGGATGAAAATTCCATCACTGGTTGAATTGTTGGTGGGTGATACTAAGAGAGAGACAGTAGATTCTCCAGCTTCCCAGCTGCATGTTTCCCATTGGCTGGAAGTGACATGTTGGGCCCAATTTTACCATTAAGTTGCACCTGTTTTCAGGCACGAAAACTTGGTAAAGTCAGGCATGAGGCGAGTAGCACGATCCATACCTGCCTCTGCACTAGTTCCCCTTTGACAAGGGCTGAAAATGACTGCCTTTGGGACTGCACCCATAACAGCCATGTCAATATAAATGCATTTGTATGCATTTAAATTAACCTAATGGGCTGCACATCCAAACTTATCGGCACTTTCCCCTTTACCACCGGGTTCGCCTGTCCAAATTTGGTATAAAACAGACATGCTCCATAAAGATTTGGGCGCTCCAGCTTCTGAGGAGGTAAGTTCCGAGTGTCCAGCAGCTCTCTAACTCAGATCAATTTGGGGGGGGACAGGGGGTGGGGTGAGGGAGGTGGGTCAAAGGTTCTCTGGCTCAAATTGTGGGGGGGAGGGAGGTGGATTAGATAGCTTCTGACTCAGGTTGAGTGGAGGAAGGTCAAATGACTCTTTGACACAGATTGGGGTGTGTAGGTAGGTCAAATGGCTTCTTGACTCAGATGGGGGTGCCTTTTTCACCACCCTGTCCATTTGTGACACTGCCACTCTCCAGGTGAACGGTATGAAGAGGAATGGGTGGCAGGGTTGGAGGGGATAAAAAGGTCAGTAATGTTGTGGGAGGTGAAGCAACGTCTGTGAGGCCCGGGATGATGTGGCAGGAGAATGGTTTTCTATCTTTTTTTTTTGCGCATGGAGGTGCCGATTGGAGCAGACGTTTTAACCCACAGACTTCTGCAGTGCAATTCAGAATTGCCGCTATTTTTTCAGGCAGTATGGGAGTGCCTGAGAATAGGTCTAAAAGTCAGATCTGAAACACTCTCAGTTTCAAGTCCATCCAGCACTTAAAATGAAAATGGTAAAATTCGGCCTGTTATTCGCTAGTGGAAAGATTCTCTGGTCCCATCGCTGTTAATGGGAATTCCCACTGATGTCACTCCACACTGGTGGGAAACCTGCGGGCTGGGGTGCACTGCCGGCAGGACTGGTGTTAGTCATTGAAATGAACAGCCCATATGTCTAGACAAGGATACATCAAAAGCAAAAGCACAAATGCTATCCAGAAATAAATTGCCACCTCCACTATGGGGACAAAGGATGACTGTGGGAAATGAGCATCCCCTCATCAACCTGAGCAATGTCCTAGATGGAGTTGTGGGTTTTGCCTTCCAGGAATATACAAAGACTGGGGTAAAAGCCAAATGCAGTAAGAAGTCTGACATCGTAAAAGCCAAATGCAGAGCTTGACGTATGTATTGACTAGTGCTGAGTGTGTCAGTGTGTGACACAGGAAAAAAGTCAGCAGACTCCTGCAAGTTTTGCAGGTAGCTCTCGCTCTCTCTGATTACTGAAGTAAACTAAGTCAGCCAAACCACAGCTGAAAAGGGATAAGAGCAGCTTCTCAGCCAAAATGCAGAACATTGGAATCTCAAAACCGACTTACCTGTAGTCAGCACTATTCAAATCACAAATCACAAAGAACATACAGACAAATCAAGGACTGCTTCATTACTTTGTTTAACTTATTTATTTTGGAATCAATTCTCATATATTTGATGGAATTTTACCGGCATGTCTGCCCGAGTTTCATACGATCCCCGCCTCCCTCCCGAGGCCAATGGAGAATGCCTTTCTCTGAGCCTTGCCTGCCCCGGAGTCGGAACGGCTTGCCGGTAAAATTCCAACCATCATCTGTATGAATGTATATACATGAGTTTTATCATTTTCTTGCATTTAGTCATTAAAAACTCGCTCTTTAACTCAAGGAAACATTGCGAAATTGGCTCCTTATTTTAAAAGAATATTGGGATTGAGAAAAGATGTCCACAAAGTGAGGGATCCATTTTTTACATTAATCTTGTTGTGACCAACCAAGGGAGTTGAATACATGTAACCCCTTCTCACCAAAGGCATAACAGTTTGGGAGTATCCCAACCAAAGTTAACAAATTGAGGGAGCACAACTGGGATTTTTTTTTATAAATTGGGACTTGTACTGGGGTAGTTCCCATGGGGGGTAAGAAAATTGAGGGACCTTGTCCAGGCAAACAGATTTGAGGCTCCTCACCTGGGGTCCATCTATAACACAATTGGACCTAAACCAGCTCAAATTATACAGGAATTAACAGGCAAATTGCAGTCAATATATATTACAAATTGCATATTAATAGCAGATCTAACAAAAATAGATCCGATAGATTTGCGGGCACTCCACTCAGAACATATGGCTCTAATTACAGCCACAAAGACTTTCAAATCTCTAAACTTTCTCTGGTAGAATTTCAGCTCCTTCTCTTTAAGGATTTAGTTGGCAGTTCAATTCCACAGTAACCAAAATGGCATAGAACATCCACAGCTATGTTCATGATATGGATAATCCAGAAACTCCTTTATCTGATCCCTCTGTGACAATCTAATGTGCTGTTTGGTCAGTTCAGATCAAGAACCATAGAACCCTACAGTGCAGAAACAAGTCCTTTGGCCCATTGAGTCTGCACTGACCACAATCCCACCCAGGCCCTAACCCATATCCTACACATTTACCCACTAATTAGTGAAATACATGGGCACGAAAGAGAACAGCTTCAGGAATTAAAACTTGGATGGAGTGGCTCATAAGCTGTGTTTAAAAGCCAACCCTGGTAATATCTGACTCTAGAGGAAAACAAAAACACATGTGAAGAGACGTTATGATAGAGGATTTCATCTCTGTTTATAACTTGCACCCAATGAAACTCAAAAATCACAAGAGGTAACCAGTACCCGTGGAACTACATCCAGCAAGGACTCAGTACTTAATGAGTGGAATGGAATGGAAAATATTGACAAAAAAAATTCAATCTTTTCTCTTTGAGACTACACATCACACAAATTTCAGCCAGAATGGAGATGATTGAGTGATTCCCTCTGTCAATCACTACTGTGAATGATTGGGATTAGCACATGTTTGTTTTATGTAATTATCCTCCCCTCACTATTTTTTTTGGAGAAGTAATCCTGTGTTGTTAGAGACATTGCTGTAATTTTGATTATAATTTGTTGTTTTACATAGAGATTCTGTTTAAATAGATTGTTTGCTGTTCAATGAATGTATAGGCTTTGTGGTTTGATATAAGTCTTGCTGCAAATCTTGACACAGCTCCAACTCATTGATTGGTACAGTGGTGTCAATGCACATTTTCTTAAAGATACCATCAAAATTATATTACAGTTCAACAGAAGTGCCTGGAGTTGCTCGCAGGATTTGGAAGAACTGCAGGATGATTAAGGTTTAACCAGTCAGAGTGGAGTGGGAGATTTTCTCCATCTGATATTATCTCTATCTTATGTCTGTATATTTCCTGTCTGCTACATCAAATGAGTTGTAATCATTCTGAAAGTACTGGATGGTGACAATCAATACACCTCTTGAACGTTTTCGAGTCCCCTTCTACAAAACGGAATTATCACGCAGTACTAATATATTGTGAAACTTTTCATACAGCTGGGAAAGTTTGATGTGACAGTTAACAGTCCATTCAATGACTTTAGCTGGTGTAGTATGAATAGTTGTACAAGTTCAGTATGTGTGGGTGATGGCCCAATTCAGATGGCCACTATCATAATTTGAACTGTCCCTTACATTCTACTTGTGAAGCAAGTGGCCACATCCTCCCTGCATCATCCTCAGATAGTTGAAGGTTAACCCAAATTTCCATGGGAAGTTGAAACCTGGGACTTCACTGCTGAGGTTTGTTGCCATGTTGCGATTGCTGTTGTTTGCAGTCAACCAGGGATGTGCCACTGATATGCGGGCTTGTCATCAATTTGTAATATTAGTACATTAGTATGTACTAATAGAAATATGGGATTTCAGATGAATGCATGTTTTTTTATATATGTTATGTGTCAATGGGAGTTCTTTGTTAGCTTTCAGTGGTGGCATTCTTTGAGAAGGGTTTTTCCTGTACATCAGGAGGTTCAACATGCACAAACACAGGACACCACTAGAGCTGTGTAGGCTCCTTACTTGGTCTCAACATTCCAGATAATTCTCATGGCTTGTCAGTAATGGATAGTTATCTCATTTGTGTGGTAGCTCCTGAGTCAGATTGAGTAGCAACAATCTGCTATTGGGTAGATCAGAATATTGGTACCACATGGTACCATCAGTTTCCATCTGAGATTCACTCTCATCTTGAGCTTGACTCCAGTGTTCTGGAGGTGATGCTGTTTGTTAATGTACAGTCAAGAATAATGCCAGTGTCTTTTGTCTCTGGGTCGTGGATGAATGGTTAGTTATCGAACTAGACATGAGGTTCTTCCCTGGCCTTTGAGTTGTTCAGCTGTAAGACTGCAACATTAGTCTTGACAGTGTTTATTCAAAGTTTCCATTTTCTGAGGAAACATCCAGACAGTCTCGGTGTTTATACAGCTTTCAGCATCAGTACATGAAGTCAATGGAAGAATCATGAAGACAATGTGCCTGGAAATCTGTAATTGTAGTGGATGTAATATATGTGGACTTTGGGAAAATCTTACACAAGTTACCACATAGAAGATCATTAAAGAAGCTTAATGAATATGAAATTAAGATTAGAACAGCCGTTGAGTTACGTAGGTCTCAATTATAACTCTGAGATGTGTCGAGACTAATTGAATGTGCAATATATCATACGAGAAGCCCAGAAGAATGTTCAGCATGCCAGCTGATGTCATTTTAACAAAATCTCCTAATTAGAATATTATTTCTGGGTCTGGAGTCAAATATGTGGCAGCAAGCTTGGTTCTGACTAGATGATGCAGGCACAACTCAAGCATTTAAAGAGTGAATCTTAAAATGGAATTTGGAGAAGTTGAGAGGTTTTGCACAGAGACAGTAAATGCTGAAAATGGGTGCCAAATAGTCATTGGCTGCACTCTGTCACAGTGAAGCTTCTCTTTAGCTGGGGCAGTGATTGCCTCAGATTTTCAATTAACACCTTGAGAAGAGAATGCACTGGAGATCAGTGATGTACTACTGTTTCTAGCCTTTGGAGATGTGGACTTCCCAACTACCTTGTGACCCAATTAAATGTATCATAGAATGTAATCATTTTCAGAATGTGAAGAAACAATGGAGGCAATTCTGCCACTCTGACCCAGAACTTTTCTGGCATTTGGGCTGGTAGATGCATGTCGCTGGACTAGTTCTGGGATTTGTGCAGGCGCCAGGAACACATGCACGTATCCCAGAGCCAGATCATGCTGGAAACTGGCAGGAAGACAGGTAAATCATTTGAATCTTTTTTTTAATGTATTTTAAATACGTTTTACATTTCATTCTCGGGAACTTCCACCCCACCAGGAATACTTAATTCCGGCGGAATTTAGAGTAGCTCCCCATGTTTGGGGAGCCAGAGGCCTACTCTGCCAAAATGAAGGAGGGCAATTAGGGCCTCCAGGGGGCCGGACAGTGGGTACTGGTTGTACCTGCCTGTATCCTTTGGCACTGCCAAGGGGCAAAGTGTCCCATGCCTGGAGGCAACTTGGCATTGCCCATCGGCATCAGGCAGTGCCAAAGGGGTGGGGCCTATCTTGGGCCTAAGGATGATTGGGGGGGACGTGGGATAGGCAAGGAAAGAGTGAAGTTTTGCAGTTGCACAAGAGCATCCACACAGGCACACGGAAAACATTAAGTTTTCATTCCTTAGTAGAATCATGTAAAATTGATTACTATGCACCACTTTTCCGTGTTGTCCATTCTTGATTTCTGGGTGGCAATTTGTCTTTTTAGTTACTTGTGGATTAATAGGTAATATTTAATAAGGTGGCACGATAGCACAGTGGTTAGCACTGTTGCTTCACAGCTCCCGGGACCTGGGTTTGATTCCTGGCTCGGGTGTGGAGTTTGCACATTCTCCTCGTGTCTGTGTGGGTTTTCTCTGGGTGGTCCGGTTTCTGCCCCACTGTCTGAAGATGTGTGGGTTAGGTTGATTGGACATGCTAAAATTGCCCCTTAGTGCCCTGAGATGCTTAGGAGTTAAACATGTAGGAATATGGGGATAGGGTCTGGGTGGGATTGTGGTTGATGAGGACTTGATGGGCCGAAGGGCCTCTTTCTGCACTGTAGGTGGACAAGGTGGTGAAGAAGGCATTGGTCAGAACATTGAATACAGGAGTTGGGATATCTTGGTACATTGGTAAGGCCACACCTGGAGTATTGTGTATGGTTCTGGTCACCCAATTATAGAAAGGATATTATTAAACTAGAAAGAGTGCAGAAAAGATTTACTATGATGCTACCAGGACTTGATGATTTGAGTTATAAGGAGAAACTGGGATTTTATTCTCTGAAGCATAGGAGGCTGAGGGGTGATCTTTTAGAAGTCTATAAAATAATGCGGGGCACAGATCAGCTAGGAGTCAATATCTTTTCCCAAAGGTAGAGGAGTCTTAAACTAGAGGGCATATGTTTAAGGTGAGGGGGGTCCAGAGGGGCAATTTTTTTTACACACAGGGTGCTGAGTGTCTGGAATGAGCTGCCAGAAATAGTAGAGGCATGTATAGTTCTGCCTTTTAAAAAAGTATTTAGACGAGTAAGATAGTATAAAGGGATATGGGCAAATTGGGAAGAGCTTAGGGGTTAAAAAAGGGGCGGCATAAAAAGAGTTGGGCTGAAGGGCTTGTTTCCATGCTATAAACTCTTTGTCTTTATGATTCTATGAATCATTGGTGAGATTCAATGTGGGCATGTGCAATGGTGACTGATTAGCTGGTTATGTCAGTGAAAAGATTGATTGGCTGGTTATGCCAGGTGGTGAAGGGTAATGGAATGGGATGATAGTGATGGTGTCGCTCAGGTGGAAATATCATTGGATTTAACTGTTACATCACTCCACCATTGGTATAATTAAATGAATCTTACAGCTATCAGGGAATCCTTGGCATCAAGTGCAACAATTATGGGCTGGTGATGTGACAAAGTTGCCATCTTGCTCCTCCACGGACTTGGCTGCACCCAGTGCCTTGTTCATCCAAAAGATCCAAACCTCATTTTGGGAACATGTTATGCATAGTGCAGCATTCCACATATATTCTGGTCACCCTAGTTGGTGAATGTTGCAGATCTCTCCAGATATCAAAAACACATCTTAAGCATAACAATTTCTTATTCAATGACACACCTGGTTGTCTACATGGCTTTTGTCATAACACTCTGAACTTTACTTGTTGGATTTTTCATAGGTGCCACCAGTCAAGTTTGAAGAGGAAATCTTTTGTCTCGCAGCAGCCTGTCCTTAAGTCTGCATGCAGTCCCTGAGAGATTGCAGAGATTGGTCTGCCAAAGGCTGAATGCATCATGGCAGTTTCCAGAGAACCTCATGCACATTTGCATGAACCGCTTCATTTGGTTTCACACCAACTACAAGGTGAATGCAGTGGAAACCCTTGCGTTTCACCAACAAGGTTGATTTGTGATGTGTGTCATTAATGATGTTTTCACCTGTGGGCAATGCTAGCAATTTCTAACCAGCACCCTCGCAGGCAAAGCTGGCATAATTGCCAGCTCCGGCAAAAGATCCATTTGCGTCTTGCATTTCTAATCTGCCAGTTAGAAGATCCGGATCTACCTCCAGCAAAGCCCTCGAAGCATCTGGAGGCAAAAAAAAGTTGAGGCTAGTGGTCATTATGACAGCTATTGGTGATTAAGAGGGGCCAGTTCCAGCAGGCAGCAGAACATGCCACCACTTGACAAGATGTCTTCTCCTTCAGAAGTACTGTTCTAATAGGAAATTCAGCCTTTTCATAAAGCTGCAATACCCATTTCTGTTCCACCTCTCTGTCACTGTTTCCTTCTATGCAATGTCCCCTTGTAATCTGCTGTCTGTTAGACCCCTTCCTGCAGTTCCATTCTTTCTTCAGCTTCCTTCTCTGTCGCCCCCTTCCCCACCTTTTTGCATTGCTTTCTGCTAATGTTCTTTGTGTTGCTTCTTTTCTGCTGCTCCACTCCCTGCTTCTCCCTTCTTTGCTAGCCCACTCTCTAATGCTCCTTTCTCTACTCCTCTCTCGGTTGCTCTGTTTCATTCTCTGTTGCTCTGTGTCAGCTCTGGACAGACCTTGCGGGTCTCTCCAAAGCTGCTGTTGCTGACAATCAACTTGTTCCTCGTCTGAGGTCCTGTCTTAAGGCACCCAGGTTCCCACCCCACACTGATTATGATTCTCAGTAACTCCAACTTGCAAAAATTAACCACTGACAAAAGTACTTTCCACAAATCCTTGCCCAGGGGTATGTAAGAAGCCAGTTGTAAGCATTAACTGCTTATTGCTGTATTTGTCTGACACAATAATCATTGTGTTTTCACTTTGTCTCAATGGCACATTTCAGGAAGCCTGAGAGACTTGTGGGTGTACCATTCAACAACTGAAATGCTGGTTACAATATTACATATTTACATATTCAAATCACTTGTCCGCTCTCCAAAGGAGATTACACACACACACACACACACACACACACACACACACACACACACACACACACACACACACACACACACACACAGCATGGAAACAGCCACTTGACTCAAGTGTATCTGTGTATATATTCTACAAAAGCCCACATAGAGGAGGCTCCACATAGACAGTACCAAAGCTGGGAACTGAACCCAAGTACTTGGCAAAGAGGGAGCAGTGCTGACCACTGTATCACCATGTGATACACAGAGCTAAAATGGTGGCTATGGGTTACCACTCCATTCCCACTTTCCTCTTCCATTTTTCCCAGACCTCAGATGTCCACCTGATCCAGGTAGGAGTCTCATTATTCTACAATATGCTGTCAGTAATGTGCCAAAGCTTTTCTTCTGGTCACTAGTGCCGAAAGGGAGATTGGGCGTTGGTACTGGTGCAGCCTAGGGGCAGAGTTTCTTTTGGAGATGTATTGATGGCAGAAATGACAGGAAGAAAATTATTAAAAGAAACAGGCCGGACATAGTTTGAAAATTTCTATCAGCTATTTTTGCATGTTTAACTCTACCTGCTTGTGTGCTCAATGGTTAGAAACATTGACATGAGCTCCCAGTAACTGTTAACTGGTGATATTCATTCTGTTTTTCTTTGCTTTTAATCTTCTTAATTTTATTTGTTCCTTTCTTGTTTTATTTGTCCAAGTACTTTATTGTTTATCTCTCCATCTGTGCTTCTCTATTTCTAATGTTCCATTTTTGATTTTCTTTTCTCTTTATGCTCTCACATTCTTTCTCACATTGTACCTCACATCTCCTCATTAGCCTTTGTGTGACTCCCAGTGTCTAACATGCTGGATGGATTTGGCTAGATTCACTCGGCAGTTTGCTTGGTACAAGCAGCACAATGAGCACCATGTCTTTGGTTCATTCTTTTTTGTGGCAGTGGTTGCAGCCATCAACTACTGTTTCTGGGAGTTTCAACAGCAATGCCCTAAACTACAGATTTGGCAGACCACACCACAACAAACAAACAATTAGCAGCTGCAATACTGTGTAAAACTACCAGATACTTATGGGGAATTGTTCATTTTGGAGAAAATTGAACTATACTGCAGATGGCAATATAAAATAACAAGCTGGTGGGGGTCATCTTTACAGACTGAAAATGTAACAAAATATACCTCTGGTCTTTGAAGCATTCTCATGTTCCTCACTTGAGCAAATGTTACTGGGGGCAGTGCGGTATGGGTTGAAAGATAAAAAGTGGGAAATGTGGTTATAGAGAATGAGTGTTGTATCTCTGATAGCTGAATCTGCTGTCATTGTCATCAATATGAATACAAGCAGTTTTAAAACATTATCGACAACTCAGTTACATCTCCTGTATTTGCCTTCCCTTCCAGAAATACCATCCTACATCACAAAGCTAAGTTCCCTAGAATTATTTTTAATCCCTGCATGTACAACTTGAGTAGAATCCACTTTTAATCCAGATTTTAAACAATGACTTCAAGGCTGTGTTGTAAAACAAGGGTTTAATTTCAGCTTACGGTTGCTTGCTGCTATGCTCCAATTCCCTCAATTGTAACATATATAATTACGTACAGCAGTTGTTTCAAATCGTTGAGCCTATAAATGTCATTCTTTAACAGGCCAACCCCTGGTTTATTTTTGTCTCAGGGAAATCAGTTGGGTTAACTTCTTACAAATGAGAAGGAAGACAAGTGCAAGTTCTGCCTCACATTTTCATGCATCTAATTCTCACCATTCATCTTAAATTGATTTTCAGGGAGCAGCACAACCCTTTGCAACTTCTCGTAACTCACAGTCAACTCAGAGTCACAAATTGCAAGTCTCACTATTAAAGAGGAAGTCTCAGCGTCTGCCTTCTAAAAACTCAAAACATTGCAAGCAATCAGCAGTAACTAATTCTTTCCCCCACCTCAGCTCAAATTTGAAGTCTCTTCATTGAACGATCTAAGTGTTGATGGTATTTCCATGGTACAAGTCTTCCATGCTGGGATGGTTGGAGTTATTAAATCTAAATTGTTCTCATTACTTCAGCTGTGTACATTAATCCCAAGAGTGCTGAAAGGCCTAGGGAAATTCCCATCTCACTGGATGACTGGTTTTGTTTTCAACTCAGATGGTAAGATGCTGAAACAAATAACAATGCCTTTAACCAAGCTTGTGATCAATGTAGAGTTTGGTAGCAAAACAATTGTTAGATTTGTGTAGTTATTCAATGTGATGCTGATATCATTTGTTAGTATTTTATTTTCTTCCAGTTCCAGGGTAAAATAAAATATATTCTACTATACTTAAGGACCATTGTGCTTTCTTGGGTATGTTGGCTTTTTCTGGGTTGGTCCCAGCTTCTTTCTGGGACATGGTTTACTAGCATTGGTATTGACACCTAGCTGGGCTCTGACTCAATATCTGCAGTGCCAATTGAATCACAATCGAGCAATAAGTCAGCTCCAACATCAGTCCAGAAAGGAATCAGCACCAACATTAGTGTCACCATACCCCATCAATAAATTAGCATGGAAACAAGGGGAACATGGGAGACGATGGCCTAGTGGTAATATTGCTAGATTACTATTCCATAAACTCAGCTAATGTTCTGGGGACCCAAGTTTGAATCCCGCCGTAACAGATGGTAGAATTTGATTTCAATGAAAAATACCTGGATTTAAGAATCTACTAATGACCATGGAACCATTGTTGATTGTCAGAAAAATCCATCTGGTTCACTAATGTCCTCTGGGGGAGGAAAACTGCTGTCCTTACCCAGTCTGGCCTACATATGCCTCCAGTGCTACAGCAATGTGGTTAACTCTCAACTGCCCTCAGACAACTAGGGATGGGCAATAAATGCTGGTCAGCCAGCGACCCCCATGTCCCATGACAAAATTAAAAAAAACATACCCCAGAAAAAGCCAGTGCTAACACAAGTGTTACCATGCCTCAGTATTAAGTCAACTCTAACATTAATAGGATTATAACCAAATGTTGTCAGTGCTTGTCCAGCCTTTGCTGTCATACATAAGCATACTTCTACTTGGAGTCTGTGAATGGTAAGTTGAAGTGGAAACACAAGATAATTTTCTTCTCCCTTGCAGCAGAGATAGCAGAGCAATTGTAGAAACTGAATTGCCATTTATTTGAAGCCAGCTAACAATAGATAAAAGAGAACTCAATAATTTTCTTCTTGGTCTGTATAGCTCAGCTATTCATTTGATAAATTCATTGGAACATCGTTGGTGTATATTTAAAATGATTGCCTGTCTGAACAGAGGAAGAAGGCAATTCTTACCAGTAGTAGTCCAGAACAGAAACTGGGAAATATGGACTGGATGAAGGGATGTAGGCAGCACAGTACAGCTTCAAGCTGTACATGGCCTTTGGTTTGGAACTGAAGTAAGCTCAGTCACCATATTGATAAGCAGAGTGCATGGTCTCACAAATCCCTAAGGGGCAATATTTTTGGAGAAAGCTGGAGGTGAGAAAGAGGAAGGTTGAAAATAAGTTAACAGAAATGGAAACAGAAAACCATTTGTTGCATTTTGAGGGAAATCATTATTTTAAAATACAATTATTTGGAAATGGGTACTTTGTGAATTGCACAGCCAAGGTAATATCAAAGTCTAAAATATTTAATTCAGACAATTCAAAAAGCACTAAAGTTCAAAGCTACCACAAAGCAAATGAAATGGAGTGTTACAACAAAGCTAATCAGACATAAGGAATATCTGTATTACTGTTAACTGGGAACACATTTGTTTTTAAAATAAATACAAATGCTTCATTCCTGCCCTTGTCTTCTCCCATTCTCTCTTTCATCCTTGCCCTATTGTAGGAAAAGTAAAACAATAAGTTTATTTTGTTTTTTTCCAGTTTAATATAACTTATTCTATTTTTTTCTTTTTCTCCTGACCTTTAGAAATCAGTTTCAAAAGCTTTCTCTTTTCTGTTTTCTATCTCACCTGATCCCTTAGTTTAAGAAGGGAGAGTGTAATACTGACCTCTGTTTGTTGAAAATTGCCTTTAATGGTCTTTCCTTCTCGTGCAACATGAAGATAGTTGGTTGATTAACACGGTCATGTCATAGATGTAATCAGGTCAGACTTTACTCACTTATATGTGTCAAAATAGCAAGAGTGCTGTAGCATGAGGATAGCAGTCATCAGTCTCTGGAGTCAGACAAGATCCAGAGAAGGAAATTAGTCAACAGTTCTTGAAAGATTTAATTCAATTCTCTGACAGTGAAGAACTGAGATATTTCTATTCCTTGGACTATGTCATTGGCCTTCATCAGTTAAATCAAAGTATGCACGCATAACAAGCAAAATGCAATATCATGTCCTACTCATCTTGAATGGCTGAATTTTTGAAAAGGGGACTCCTGTTTGAACTGTAACTTGAGTAGAAAGTGGACAGGAACAGGAGTAGGCTGTCCAGCATCTCTAGCCTGTTATATCTCTCAAGTAGATCATGACTGATGGGTATCTTAACTCTATTTGCCTGCTTTGTTCTCCATGATCCTTATTATCATTGCTTAGCAGAGAAAAAAATCAAGAACATCAAAGGCCAGACAGTAATTGGAGGAATGATCCTAATGTTAAAATTTTATATTTGCCATCTATGTTATTTCCTGATAACAAATAGATTATTTTTCAGCAAACTCGCTGTATCATACTGACAGTTTCTAATCTTTTTTGGAAATATGGCCTGATTTTGATTTGATTTGATTTGATTTATTATTGTCACATATATTAGTATACTGTGAAAAGTATTGTTTCTTGCATGCTATACAGACAAAACATATCATTCATAGAGAAGGAAAGGAGACAGTGCAGAATGTAGTGTTATAGTCATAGCTAGGGCGTAGACAAAGATCAACTTAGTGCAAGGTAGGCCCATTTAGAAGTCTGACGGCAGCAGGGAAGAAGCTGTTTTTGAGTTGGTTGATACATGACCTCAGACTTTTGTATTTTTTTCCCAATGGAAGAAGGTGCAAGAGAGAATGTCCAGGGTGCATGAAGTCCTTAGCTGGCTGCTTTGTTTCAAGGCAGTGGAAAATATCGACAGAGTCAATGGATGAAGCTGGTTTGCTTGATGGATTGGGCTACATTCATGAACTGTAACGCATCAAGCAAGTCATGTCAGCTACAGCACCCTGCACTCACTTCTGTTTGAATGTCAGCAAAAACCATTGATTCTGCAGAACATTGTCCTTCCTCCCCAGTTGCTGACCCAAATTCCATCCTCCAGGAGGTACAAGCAGCCCAACTGCAAATAAAAAAGAATGAAACCAAATTAAAGCTGCCTCAACCAACCCCAGTTTCATATCATAGAAAATACTGAATACACAATTCTGGCTACGAGGCAATAACCTTTTCTCAGAATTCAGATGATGGGTTATCATATCATCTGAAATGTCTGTTTATAGTATCTGGATGCCCAAGAAGGGAAAACCCAAAATTAAAATTTCAGAAAGATAGCACGATTAAGACCTGATTTCAATCAACACAAGGAGTTGGTGATGATGAATTTATTCAAAGTTTACCATAGTGATTCAGAGTCCTTTTTAAAAGAACATTTATGTGATCAGCCTTTGTGTTCAATATGCCTTTTACATGTTTTTCATGTTCACGCATAGAGTAAAAAAATTAGCCCCTAAAGTCATCGAAAATTCCAATTAAATTCTGGAAAGAAAATAGGGAATGATGGATCACACAATATCTTTCCTTAGTCTTAGATATTGTGCAGGGCTTGTAAATGATTTCATAGACCACATTTCTGAAATACTGGCCTAGAAATTGGATTGATCTATGTGCTGTAATGGTGCCCTGGGGCCATGTCTATTCCAGAATCCTGCTTGGCATTTCCAGGTAGCTCATCAGCAGATTCAGATTTGAATTTCACACACTTTTGTTGCTGGCGTCAGCTCCCAGAAGAAGGTGTTAAGAAATTAGAAGGGTGGGGGAGGCACCTATTAGTGGATAGGGGCTGGAGTTAGTGGAGATATGGGCGCAGGTGGCAACTGGAAGAGATAAGTAGACAATGATTGAGAGGGAAGGACAAGTGGCTAGCTGTGGTTTAAATGTGTAGCCAGGGGAAATACTCCATATTCAACAACAATTTGTAATTATATTTCATCCTCAAGGTGCTTCACAGGAGCATAAAGCTATGTAAGGTGACATTAGGATAGATAACCAAAAGCTTAATTGAAAAGGTAGGTTTTAAGGAGCATCTTAAAGAGAGAGGCAGAATTTTTTTAAAAGCTTGTAGTTGTAGCAGTGGCCTGAAGCAGTCACGACTGTATATCGGTCTGAAATTCTTTGAATGCACTCGATCAAACATTGGCTGGGTTGAGGTCAAAACCATTTAGTGCACCTCATAAGCATTTTGGTCCCTTATCTGTATCTGCAAAAAGCCTAACATCTATTTTAACGAAGCACCAATCCTGGGCACTACTTTTGAGGCCTTATGAGCTGAAAGTTCATCAACTGACATATTAGCAGAGTAGAAAAGATCAGAAAATGCTGATAGAATTGGTTTATAGGCTTTCTAATGTGTAGAAGGTAAGTTTATGGAGTGTTTTTGTGATAGCTTCCTGAAATTATACATTGTGGAACCAATTTTAAATCTAGTATTGTGCAAGAAGGCAGATTAATTAGTAATCTCATAGAAAAAGCATCCACTGGGAAAAAGTGATCATAATATAAATGAATTCTATACTATGTTTGAGAGTGGCATAATCCAGTCCCCAACAAGAATATTAAAATTAAACAAAGTCAATTACATAGATATGAGGGGAAAGCTGACTAAGGGCAAGATTCTCTGGCCTCCTCTCAGTGTTTATCTTACTAGCAGAAGGCATCGCACTGTTCGTTGGTGGTAGGATCTTCTGGTCTCTCTGCCGTTAATGGAAATTCTCATTGAAGCCACCTCAAACAGTCAGGAGATCTGTGGCAGGGGCTGCACTGCTGACAGGCTAAGAGAATCCCATTGGCATGAATGGCTGGAGAATTCTGGCCTAAAGTTGGTTGGCTAAATAGACCAAAATGTATGGCAGCTAATAAACAGTGCCAAACAATTTTAAAAATTCAAAATTTTCCACAAAATAACAAAAACAAAAATTCAGCAAGAAAGATCCATCTGTGGCTTGCTAAGGAAATTTATATGGTATTACATGAAAAGAATAGGCTTATAGTGTTGCAACTAACAGTAAGTCTGAGGATTGGGAATATGTTAAAAATGGCACCAATATTTAATAAGATTGGAAAACATAATATGAGAGTAAGTTAGCCTTTCGTCTTTCTGGTAAGAGGCTGAATAAATTATTTACTCTAATGTTCATTTTCATCTGTTTAGCGAGCTTGGTGCTCAATTGTCCAGGCTCATTTGCTTTTGCATCTTTGCTGGGAAAGGTTCTTTCCAGCGAGGAAAACATCTGCTCTCCATGAACAGGGAACAATCATGTTGGCCTCGCTGGTAGAGCTGGAGGCTGTTGAGACATCTAGGGAGTGGGAGGGCAGGAAGGATGCCCTGCCATGGTCATTATTACTGGCTCCTGCTTTTGAAAAACCAGTAGTGATTTTAAACAATGTGATGTCAAACTGATTGGGTGGGAGGATAAGGCATAGATGGATGTTTGAATGTTACGGCATCAAGGCTGGTAAGTAGATGTTAATGTATTTGAAATTATGGATCATGTCATTGGCAGAGTGGGCAGTGGGAGAGTGGGAAGGCAGGGGCGGGTGGTGGTAGTGAAATGTGAGAAAGATCTTAAACTGGGATCCTGTTGGCACGAATCCCATTATGGCTCTCTTGTGAGATTTAGCAGCCATAATGGGATTTGTGCCCAGAGTAAAAGGGCTCGCTAGATTCCACCAGTGTTTCTGTAGGGTGGGGAAATCTAGAGCGGTGGGAGCATGTCTCAGGGTAAAGGAACAATGATTGAGGATTGAGATAAGGAGTAATTTCTTTACTCAACAGATTGTGAATCTTTGGAATTCTCTATTTCATTGGCTCATGCCCATTCCATCATTGATGTATTTAAAGTTGAGAAAGATTTTTGGTTTCAGGGAATAGAGGGTAACAGAGCAGAGGCCAAAGCTCAACCATGATATAGAACATAGAACATTACAGCACAAACAGGCCCTTCGGCCCACAAGTTGTGCCGAACACATCAAAACCTACCCAGCCATAGACCTATCTATAACCCCCAATCCCATTGGATCCCATATACTCATCCAGAAGTCTTTTAAAAGACCCCAGCGAGTTCGCCTCGACCACCACCGACGGCAGCCGATTCCATTCACTCACCACCCTCTGAGTGAAAAACTTTCCCCTAGCATCCCCTCTGTACTTGCTTCCCTGCACCTTAAATCTGTGCCCTCTCGTTGCGACCATTTCAGCCCTGGGAAATAGTCTCTGAGAGTCCACCCTATCTATTCCTCTCAACATCTTGTAAACCTCTATCAGGTCGCCTCTCAACCTTCGTCTCTCCAGGAGAACAGTCCCAGCTCCCTCAACCTGTCTTCATAAGGCATGCCTCCCAATCCAGGCAACATCCTTGTAAATCTCCTCTGCACCCTTTCAATAGCTTCCACGTCCTTCCTATAGTGAGGCGACCAGAACTGCGCACAGTACTCCAAGTGTGGTCTGACAAGGGTCCTATAAAGCTGCAGCATTACCTCCTGACTCCTGAACTCAATCCCTCGATGAATGAAGGCCAGTACACCGTAAGCTTTCTTAACCACATCCTCCACCTGGGAGGCCGATTTGAGAGTCTTATGGACCCGGACCACAAGATCCCTCTGCTCTTCCACACAGCTAAGACTCCTACCTTTGATAGTGTACTCATTCATCCCGTTGGATCTGCCAAAATGGACCACAACACATTTATCCGCGTTGAAGTCCATCTGCCACTTCTCCGCCCAGTCTTGCATCCTGTCGATGACATGCTGCAACTTCTGACATCCCTCCAGACCATCCACAACACCACCGACCTTCGTGTCATCGGCGAACTTACTCACCCATCCCTCCACTTCCTCATCCAGGTCATTTATGAAAATGACAAACAGCAAGGGTCCTAGAACAGATCCCAGGGGCACTCCACTGGTGACCGACCTCCATGCAGAAAAAGAGCCATCCACAACCACCCTCCGCCTTCTGCAGGCAAGCCAGTTCTGGATCCACAAGGCCAAAGACCCTTGGATCCCATGGCCTCACCTTCTCAAGAAGTCTTGCATGTAGGACCTTGTCAAATGCCTTGCTGAAGTCCATGTACACCACGTCCACTGCTCTTCCTTCGTCCCAATGTGTTCAGTCACATTTTCGAAGAACTCAATTAAGCTCGTAAGGCACGACCTGCCATTTACAAAACCATGCTGACTATTTCTAATCAACCTAAACTTCTCCAAATGATCATTTTGAATAGTGGAGCAAGCTCGAAGGAACGTCTGGCCCATGACTGCTACTTTTCTTCTTTTCTTATAGCCACTAAAGATAAACATCAGGATAACTAAATTAATATTTGTTACTTGTACCATGTTGCTATTGTACCAGCCTGTCAACTAAGGAGATCAGGGCTGGGTAGGGGGTGGAACGTGAATAGCGTGGAGAAGTCTCAGAGGCCAGCGATAGGGGGTTGCAGGGCTGTGGGGCTGACCAGTGACCAGGAAGGCAAGCAATTGGGAGGCTGGCAATGGCAGGGAGGGGAGGAAGTGGGGCCACTAGACATGCGTCGATCTCTGGCAGAACAGCGCAAATGCATTGATTCGCTCAGTGCTATGCTGTCAGCCTGTCAAGTAGGAATACGCTCTGCCCTCTACTTATCCAAGTGAATTCCTCTGAGTGCTGTGCTCATAGCATTGGAAATTTGCTCTAGTAAGTACGCTAAAAAAAAGATGGGATTTACTCCCATTTTCCCTCACATAGGGAACTTAGACTCTTTTTGAGGGAAGCCCAGCTACAGAGTCTTCTGTTTTAGATGGACATGAGGAGAAATGTTTGTCTCAGAGGATCGTGAGTCTTTGAAACTCTTCCTAAGACTGGCGGAGACAGCATCATCAAATATTTTTGAAGGCAAAGCTAGAAAGATTCTTAACCAACAAGGATGTCAGAGGTTATCAGATAGCAAGGAGCAGAGTTGCGGCAGGGGAGAGGGAGAGAGGGGCGTGGGTTGGTGATGTATGAGGGGGAGAAGGGGAGCTGGTGGCGGAAAATGAGAATGTGGCATTAAGACCATAATCAGATTAGCCATGATCTTATCTAATGAAGGGGCCAAATGGCCCAGTCCTGCTCCTAATTTGTGTATTTGTAAAGAGAGAAGTGGCTAAACTATCCTCAAAGAGGGTAGAAATCAGATGAAAAAATATTAGATGACTTTAATAAGTATTTTTTATACTGGGCTGGTTGAGTCCAATATCAGAGAAATGAGTTTTTTGGTCAATTAGCTGATTCATATCCATGACTTTTTCTTAGCTTAACTCACTGAATATACAAAAAAATTAAAAGATAATTGTGTATAGCTAATAGAACAGTCATTTCAATCCATAACAACAGACATTTGGGATTTTCCAGCTGCACTTGCCCCATGGTCAGAAAATCCTGCCTGGGGTCAATGGGCCTTTACATTGTCTGCCAAATTTTCTGTCATGCCCATTACAATTCACATGGTGGATGGGAAGAGAAAAATTCCGCCATTGGTCTGAAAACTGCTAATGATGTCAGATAATGTCATTCCCTCAATAGCTTATCTAATTGGAGGGTGAAAGTGTGAATCATGGCAAGTTCTTGGTTCAGTCGTAGCACTTTCAGTTCCATGTCAGAAGATTGTGGGTTCAGGTTCCTTTATTTTTGAGCACATTTTTATGCATTCGTGGAACGTGGGCGTTGCTGGCTTGCCAGTATTTATTGCCCATCCTTAGTTGCCCTTGAGAAAGTGGTGATGAGCTGCCTTCTTGAATTTTTCAGTCCACATGTGGTGGGTTGACCCATAATGCTGTTTGAGAGAGAATTCCAGGATTTTGACTCAGTGACTGAACGATGATATATTTCCACGTCAGGGCAGTACTTGCAGATGGTGGTATCCCCACTTATCTATTGCCCTTGTCCTTCTAGGTGGAAGTGGTCATGGCTTTGGCAGGTGTTGCTGAAGCATCTTCGGTGAATTTCTGTAGTGCATCTTATATCTATTACAAACTACTTCTACTGTCAGTGGTGAAGGGAGTGGATGTTTGTAGATGTGGTGCCAATCAAGATGAGAACATCACCACCTGACAATTCTCCTCCAAGCCATTCACCATGCTGACTTGGCAATATATCACTGTTCTTTCACAGTCACTGTGTCAAAATCCTGGAATTTCCTCCCTAATGGCATTGTGAGTCAATGTACAGCACATAATCAGCAGCAATTTAAGGAGGCAACTCACCAGCACCTTCTAAAGTGCAACTAGGGATGGGCAACAAATGCTGACTAGCAACACCCATGTCCCATGAATGAATTTGAAAAAATGAAATAGGCTGCTTTGTCATAGATGGTATCATCTTGAGAGTTGTTGGAGCTGCATCCATCCAGACAAGCGCAGAGTATTCCATTGTACTTCTGACTTGTGCCTTGTAGATGGTAGATAAGGAAGTGAGTTAGTCACCACAGTATTTCTAGTTTCTGATCTGTTGTTATAGCCACTATGTTTACTTGGCGAATCCAGTTAAGGTTCTGGTCAATGATAACCCCAAGAATGTTGACAGTAGGGGATTCAGTGATGGTAAAATCATTGAATATCAAGAAGTGGTAGTTAGAGTGTCTCTAATTGGTGATATCATTTATGTGGTCACTTGCTGCTTGTCAGCCCAAGCCTAGATATTGTCCAGGTCTTGTTGCATTCGAACATGGACTGTTTCTTTATCTGAAGAGTCACAGATGGTGCTGAACATTGGGCAATCATCGGCGAACTTCACACTTTTGACCTTATGATGGAGGGAAGGTCATCAATGAAGTAGTGGAAGATGATTGGGCCAAGGACACTTATTGAGGGACTCCTGCAAAGGTGTCCTGGAGCTGAGATCTTCCACAACCACAACTATCTCCACATGTACCAGGTATGACTCTGACTAACAGAGAGTTTGCCCCCGATACCTATTCATTCCAGTTTTGCTAGATATTCTAGATCAGTACAGTACTGTATTGTCAGATGAGAAGTTGAACTGAGGCCCAGGCTGATCTGTTAGGTGAGCACAAAAGATTCTATGACACTATTCAAAGCAAAGGAGCATTCTTCAGCTTTCCTGATGCTTAGCTAATGCTAGATTAATGTCACATATCTTATTGGTGTTTAGGAGCTTGCTGTGTGCAAATTGGCTGCATTTTATTGATTACATGTTAAAAATATTTTGAGGCAGTCCTGAGTATGTGAATTGTACAATTTTACAAAATATTTTTCTATTTTCTTAGCAAAATGTACAATTAAACTCAGTCATTTTCCTTTCTCTTTTAATGACTGGCAATGGATTAATTAATTTTTTGATGTTTACATTGAAAAGAAGGGTTAGAAATTTCTAGTAGCTTTTTGAGTCATTGGTAAAATATGTAGTAACTGGTGCCGAAGTGACTCAGTGATATATAATATCTGGTTTGTTAATTTTTGAAATGAATGATAGCCAACCACCAGCGTAGGAATGAATTGCATCTCATGCCATAGTCAGACATATGAAAGTGTACTCTACGCAAGCATTAGACGACAAAAAATTAAAATTTTAAGCATTATGTTTTACTATCCTTTGTAAATATCTTTTTTCATTTATTTCTTTGTTTCACAATCTTTTACAGTCTCAAGCAGTTGAGGCATAAAAGTATGTCAACATTCAAGATTAGTTTGGATAGGTGGATGAAGGAAACGGTGTTAAAGAGATATGGGGAAAGGGTGTGATTGTGACTATTTGCTCACGTTAAGGGTAAACACTCAAACAGACTGGTTAGGCTGGATTGTCTGCTTCTGCAGTGCAGATTACAAATTTCTATCAGTTTACAATATTATAGTTTTTAATGCAAGGGATCAGTTAGCTGCTTTAAACAAGTTAAAGAGATGATAACTTGGCTGGGAAATATCTTTTACTTTTTAAAGCATTTGTGATCATAACATGTACAATTCCATTAATAGCTAGTCATGAGCACATTAAAAATGCATCATTTCTCCATGCCCAAATGTATGTTGCATTTTAAGATACATCAACTTTAGATTAATAGGAGCATTCTTGCCTGAATCAGACAGTAGTAGATTCAAGTATCTATTCACAGACATTGGATTTCCCTATTGAGGTGGATAGTTCGAGACAGGAAATTTCTTAGACCTAATTTTCACTCTATGGAGGAAGGTGCAGGACTGAGGTGATCATACCAACCCTGGAAACACATCTTAGACTGCCACTAGTGTAGATAAACGTCAAGCCTAATAGGCAGGTTAGAAGGTCCATCTAGGTTCTGTTGGAAATTGTTGTTTGGCTTTCTAGCCATCAATGCCTCTCCATGTCTAAACTTCATGACCATTCTTTGCCACCCTGGCGCCCATCTATCCCATCCTCCCATGTCCCCTCATATGCAACCTATAGCACCTCCATAGTCACTCATCTAGTACTCACCATGGGCAGCCACCAGTACTTGGTGGAGATAAAAGAAATAAACTTCCATCAATCTTTTACAGTTCTCACTCAGACACCTGATAGTGAAAAAACTCCCATTAACGAAACCCATTCAAAGCCTTTAACTCTCAAGTGGTTAATGTTTAAAAAAGCAAATGAACTTCCACTCTGATGTCATATTAAGACAACTAAACTTTAAATAAATAGTCTCTTTAAATTATCAAACTGCAAACTCAGAACCCTCGCTAAGATAGTTGTTTTTGAAACTCAGTCAAGCATTAATAACTTTAGGAAATATCAACGAAGGACTCTATTGAAGCTACCAGTCAGTAATGATTTTTTTTCTATGTTACATAAGGTGGCCAGTAAATCAAGTACTCCAGTTGAGAACTTCTTTAACTCTTACTGATAGCTTCAAAGAGTTTTGTTTTCATTTTTAAAGAATAGGGTATTTAAAATCAGATCAGATACTTAAAACAAACTCATTGACCCCTCAAGAGTGTTTATATCTACTGTATAAATTTCATTCCCACACTGAGGAATAAGGGTCCTGGATCAGCCAAAACCAGTCTGTTTGAATTTAACATTAAATTAAAATGGCCTTACCAAGTCTGGATCTCCCTATTGTGTGATTCTTGCCTTGCCCTATTGGAAAAAATTGGATCTGTTGGAAATGTTAGTGGAATTTTCATATCCAAGTCCAATCTACCATTTTTAAAGGTCCATAGAGTCTTCCAAGTCTGCCAAAATCTAGCCCATTATCTAGGCAACATTTCCATGCTGTACTGATGGATGAGATATGAAACCAAAGCCCCTTTGGCATGTTAGGTAAACATAAAAAAATTCCAGATGACAATTCAAATCAGAGGTCATTTTGCTCTCATGTCTTAACCAACTTTTATCCCTCACCAGTATTGCTAAATTGGACTATAGGTCATTATCAAACTGCTTACTGTGTGTTCAAATTGCCTACCATGTTTCCTCATACCTATCAAGTGCAAAGTGCAATGAGATATTGTTTGTTTGCAAAGCTACTATATAAATGCGTGTTTCTTTATTCTTATGTTCACAAAAGTTATGAGTTATCTTTTGAGAACAGCATAACATTTTATTTAGATGAGGGATTCTTTTTCTCGAGGCGCCAAATTTGCTTTCTTAACAATGCAAGGTGAACTTTGGGACAATGTTAGAAACTGGGCGATGAAGTCGCAAATGTATATTTTCAGCAAACCCCTAAGTAAGACCTCATGCATTACATCAACTTGAAGTTTGTTCTTAATTTCACATTCTGACCAATAATATTCCCTGATACTGCAGCCCAGTTCATAAAAGTGAACGAAGTGAAAATCGGAACTGTTCCACTCCTTAAATAGGCTGAAAGTTTAATTTTATTTGACCAAAATAGTTCCACCAACTGCAAGCACTGAAGGCATTTGATATTTACTACCATTGGTGATTTTCCAGGAACAAAATCAATTTTAAGGTAATGCTCACTTGCTACCTGTAATTTCTTCACTCGTACTGGAATGTAACATCTCGAGACATTGCCACAACATGAAACAGGTGCTGCAAATAAGTTGTGTTTACATGAGGTTCAACTAAATGAATATAATTATATAATTAGCAGTGGTAAGATGTCAAATTGCTTCTCATTGTTACTGCAACCAATTCAGTGAAACTATGCCCTGACAGGCAGTTCATGCCTCAGGAGTGAGGTGGGCAAAACAGATAATGAACTCCAGGTAATTGTTACCCCATACTCACTCATGTTAGGGATAAGAGCACCGGTTCAAGATTCAAGATTTAGTTTGCTTATTGAAACTTGTATCATTGTAACTTTTTTTAACTCTAGTTTTCTAAAATGTCCAATTATAGACAGAAGGCCAGATTTTCAGTATCAAAGTGGGCAGCTCAAATCAGGAAATTTCTCAGCTTGACAGAACCACATTGGTTTAAAAGATCAGTTAGACCCCATTTTTGTTCTAGGAAGATAGGAGTGGGATTGAGTCTGGCCCCTTAGAAGCAGATGTTAGGCATCACGTGAGTGGGCAAATAATGAGGCAGGTTGATTAGAAAGCCTACTTCTGTTCTTTGGGACTGCATACCACCTGTTTTAGAAACTTTTAGGATATCTGGCTGTCCCTCTCTGACATGGGCAGATCTCAGGAGGTTAAAAAGTCCCATCTAGCATTCTAATACAGCTCTCCCTGCTACACACTTAAGAAAATAAGTGCTATTCATGAAACCCACTGTGAATCAAAGCAGTCCAACAGAGGCTTTTCTTTTAACTTTCAATACCAGCTTCAGGCTGTTTTTAATGTTTTAAGAGTTTTTTTTAAAAAAAACTTCATATTATGAATTTAAACAGACCTATTTATCTTTCAAAAATGATTATGTTTACAGTATAAATTTATGGGTTCAGGCTTTGGACTTGCCAAATGGGCTGTTTGAGCTCAGTGCTAAGTTCAAATGACCTTACTGAGTTTGGCTTTCTTTCCTGAGTGAGTTTTGTCCCCATTTTTGCAAGAAAAAACTGGATGTCTGAATCGGGTATGGGATTTTCACATCTGAGTCATAACCAAATATTTTAAAGATTTCTAATATTCTAAAGATTCTTCCCGACTTTGCCAAAATCTGGCCTCAGTCATTATGTGTAATAAAAACATGAGGGCAGCAGTAGACCATTCAGCTCCTGAAATCTAGTCTGCCATTCAATTAGATTCTGGTTGATCTGTATCTTAACTTCAACTACCCACCTTGAAATTGTAGGCCTTAATATCCTCACCAAACAAGTCCATCAGGTTCAGTTTTAAAATTTTCAAGTGACCCCTAATCTCAAGGGCTTTTTAGACATGAGATTTCCAAGACTCTCAAATTGTTGTATTATAATGTAATTGAATGAAAATTGCTTTAAGTGCAAAATAAATTTGACATTGCAAGGACAAATTACATGTGATTATGAAGTGTTTGAATTATGCATTCTTTTGTAGAAAATGAATAAGAAAATTGTTAAATTCATGGTACATATATTTATATAAAGCTTCTAAGTTGAATCTTTCATTTGAAGTTTCATAATGGCGATAAATGTGAAACAACTAGACACACACAGAGTTCATTCCTGAGGTTCCCTAAATTTATTTCAGTATTTGTGCACTCAGACAGTACAAACCTTACAGTAGTTTTCCCTAAAAAAATATTAACAAAGGTTCTGCAACTTTGTTTTTTTTTACAAGCCATGTTATTTAGGTCACAGTAACAGGGATTTTCAATACAGTCTTAAGAATCAGTTAATGTATTTCAAAAACATTTTACATAAACTATTTCCTAAATTGAGAAAATACATTATACAGTCCAAGAAAAAAGGGAGTATTGCACTTGAAAACTGCATTCACCTGTATAGCATAACCGGTTCAAGTTTGGAGAGTTTGTTGTAGACTCTTATGATGCTTATACCACTGAGTGACAAGAACTTGAGAGGAAAAATCATTAGAATTAAATTTAGGCTACAAATAGCTGCTGCCAACGCCCGACATTGGAATAAAGTAGTTTTATTTTAAATTTTTAATTAAAGCATTTTAAAAGATTTAAAACATACTATAGTTGTCGATGCTGAAACTTTCTAAATAATTGCATAAAAGTTTACAGTTTCAGTCGTCTTACAAAGGTATGTTATAAGGAAAATGTACATCCAGAGTTTTATGCAAAAAAAAGCATATGTTGCCACCATTAAACAAACCAAGGAAGAGGTTCCAGTTACCCGATTCCAGTAGCAAATGCACTACAAAGCTAATGTACCTTTTATTTTTCAAGCATTTCATGTATAAAACTACACTTTAGTACAAAAATATGTAAACAGCTTATATCTAATGCTTCAGCAACAAAAAAAGCCCGAGGATTTAGAACAGGGTCATTTGTTCCAGATTAGAAAATGCTACATGAAACAGGAAGTGAGTCTGGTTAAGAACTGACAGTGCTTCACAATCAGTTGAATGATCACAGTTTCAGAGTTTTAATACATCCTTCCCTTGTTGCTATATGTTCAGAAATTAACAATAGTCTCCAGTACTTTATGAAAATTTCCAGTAAGTGCATAGTTTGGGTCCTAATTTTGATCCCCCCTTCAACAAGCAATCTAAATGTGAGAGGTAATCTTTATCCACGGAGCAAGTGCCACGAAACAGGTTGTTAGACATGTCATCTGACTGGAACTGTATCATTCACCTCTTATAAGTATTGTTCAGGATTCAATGAGTTAAGACTGTGATAGTCAAAAAGGAGCACCATCAGTGGATTAATACTGAGCCTGTGATTTAACATATTTTACCTCATAACCAAGTAGCAATGGCATCACCTAACAATTCATTTTTTTCTCCAACTTCACACAAGTTCAGAGACTTACAGAGAAGACATCCCTTTTCAATTATTTTGATCAACATTGAAAACTATAAAAATACCAAGAAGTGCTTGCTTTTATTCTCGTTGACCTCCACTTGGTTAATTTGAGTATTCAAAACGGACAAAGAGTATTAATCTTTTACTCCAACTCCATCCAGAAGTTAACGGAGTTTAAGACATGGGTTCACCCTTGAACCTACACTATTCTTCTTCACTGTAATTCTATATATGAGTCGTTCATTAGCTTGTCACAACTGCACCTACGCAAGGACCGGGTTGAATGATACAACATTCTTCAGATGACATGACTGACAGCTCATTTTCATAAACTAAGGGCTAATTTTAATTCCCACAATGCCATATATGAGTGAAAAATCACATTACTGCAAATGAGTGGAATATACTCACTACAGTATATTCTTGGTCCATGGATAGTAAAAACAAGGCAAATCTTCTGTCACTAGGCCACATCTGCCTTTCAGTTATGTCAATGTGGGTGTCCAAATACAGTTCTTCATCACTGTCCTAGAGCTCAGAGCCTAGTGGAATGTATGTTCTCCCCGAACAATGTGCGATGAGAATTCATAGCGATCCTGGCTTCTGTAGCCACAGATGTTGCACTCAAATGGGTCTCTGAAACCATGGCAGCCCATGTGAATGGTGTACATGACATGGTCTAGAAACAGCACACGACAGTGCTCACAATTGAAAGCTCTAATCTGCTCACCCTCTCCACTGAAGACCCTGTATATTTCTTTAGAGGTATGAGACAAAACCTTTGTTGGTTCCAGAGCCTTTGATTCCTCCTTTGTGTAAGCAGGACTTTGCTTGTTCCGAGGAGTTAAGGCTGGGATTCCAGGATATTGTTGACCACTTCGATCATCATGGCTGCTTTCTGTGTCAGTAGAATCTAAACAGCTGTTACTAGGAGATATTCCTCTTTCTGCTGTCTGATGTTTAGCTCTTATAAGAGAAATGGGACCATCCACTGTATTTTCATGGTTTTCTGCTATTTCCCTACTGCTTGGCCTTTCAAGCCTGCTTGGATGGTATACCTGAGAATAGACAGCATTCATAACTGGAACTCCTTCTGCCAATGTGCTGGGCTGATGCTGCATCAGAGGTCTGAGGGATTCTGCTCCAAGGTATGTAATTGCATTATTGATGGCTTGATCCATCATGTGCGAATGCATGAAGTCTGCCTCCTTCTCGTAGTTCAAGCTCATGTTATAACCAATGTCTGGATAATTCAAATGCATGAACTTTTCACCTAAAAAAAACATTGCCAGTAAGTGAGCTAATCCTTACATATGACACATTCAACCATTTAGATAGTTAGATTTTTGCACATTTTATCAAGCAATTTAAAAATATTTATTATTTGTTTAGTCAGAGAAGAATTAGGAATTAATTATGACATTCAGTATTGGATTAGACTTCTAAAATTCAAAGTCACAAGCAACACAGTAATATCTCAAATGTGACTTGCATGGATCATTTGACGTTAAGTGGGGTTACAACTGATCTAATTGGATGGCAGAATAGGCATAAAGGTAATATTGGAGTTTGGTTTTTTTCTTTCTGCACAGAAAAAGGATTGATTTTGGCCTTCTTTTTCTTATCTCAACCCTTCAAGATGTATGTTTCCAAATGCATTCCTGTCCCATGGCATCTATTCAACTTTTCCTGCTCTGTTTTCTTCTTAAAATTTGCTTATGTTCACCTAATCCTTAGAAATGTTAATCCCTTTTACCGTGCTATGCCTACAATCCTAACATTTGCACTTTACTAAGTTATGGAAATCTGTGATTAATTAGAAAATTATTCCTCACATCAACACATCTAATTAAGTTGATGATCACTAGTTTCACTTACTCACTGCTGATTTTATTTCCAATGTTAAGCACCTCTGAAAGTGCAATCTTGAACATCTTTTCTACAATGTTTTGCCATAGTCTGGCACAATGCTTTTCAAAAATCTCCATCATATAGTTTCCCACCAAATTATGTCAATGGTTATCTAATGTCCTCTCAAATCACTCTAGGTCAAGTTGATGGCTCATCCTGTGACTATTTTTACAAAAGGTCTGTCCTCTCTCCTATAATTAAAACAGAAAGTGCTGAAAATATAGCATCTGTGGAAACAGGAACAGAGCTAACATTTTGATTTGAATGACTTCATCATTTGAGATGACCATAACAGCATCTGTATCTAATTTTAAGGATACAAGCCAAGTTAAATGCAGCTTCACTTTAGCAGCCAATCATTAAAGCCATGTTCCAAATCCCAGATTACCTTTCAATAAAACCACAATAAAGCAGCTAAATAATTTTTATCTAATAGTGAAAAATATCAATTATGTGAATGAAGTGCTGATTTTTTTAAAATACTTATACTCAGCAAACAAAACCATCCAATCGAATTACAGCAAGAACAATCTATTCCGTATTCTCTCCTCAGTTCCCATATCACGTATCCTCTTGAAAAGGCTAACTTTGAAAAAGCAGTTGATTCTTAAGAATTACGTAATACTCAATAGTAAAGAAGAATGGCAAATCTCACCAACAAATTTTTGAGGTGTGGAGCTTTTACGTTTTCCCACATTGCTTGATAGCCTCTCTATGACTGCAGGTCTCTCAAACGACATTAGAGAAATGTGGTCTGCCACTGGATCCTGCTCCTTGTATTCTTCTGCTGCACAGAATATAGAGCATTCAAAATTATAAACACATCATTCCATAAATGGTTCAACTTCAAGTATGTTTTTTATACCATAGTACAATAAAATATATAAAATGTAGATTTTTTTAAAAATTAATTTATCAGATGATATTTTTACAAAATATTTCATCTGTGGTGTATCAGATTGGCTGTGTTTAAAAAAGAGAATAATTTAAGTTCTAGGAGCACTGAAAATGTAAGGTTTTGACAACACAATGTTTCAATAATTAATGTATTTTCTTTAAACAATACAAAGAATTAAAATGGTGTTTTCTGCTTAACCGTATTGAAGCTTGACAGAAATTTTACTTGTAAACTAAGATTTGGAAATGTAGGGCAACACTAAATGATTAATTATGCTCTTTGTCATGTGACATGAAAAGATATTATCGTTGGCTGTTTTTTTGGCTGAAATTTAATTTTCTGACAGACCCATCCACAATTTTTTCAGATTTAACAATGTAGAACATGTTCTGCATTGTAACTGACAAAGGATATTGCTGCCTCTTAAAGATGTCTCAGACCTTTCCTGCTTCCTTTATCAGATTTATCAGATGATAACATATTTTAATACTTGATTGGAAAAATGCCAAATCCATATTCTAAATCTGTACTGGTTCCAAACAATATTATATTGATTCTGCTAATGTTTAATCAGGAAAATATTCATTTCAGCAAAGTATCAATTAGAGATTATCATATGTTATTAATAATTAATATTACTTGGTGCAAATTAAGTATACTAAAATAGATTGGAAAATAAATAAATTAATTGCGCATCAAAAAGGGAAGAACTTAACAAGGAATAAATCTGGAAACATCTGCAAATTAGAAGTGAAGTGTTCCTCTGATAATTCTTTTGGTCAGAGTAATTTCAAACTGGTTATAGCAGCAGTACAGTTTTATTAGGATGCAATAATTATATTGCAGATTGATCTTTTTTTAAACTTTTGTTTCCCAGTGCAGGGAGACCTAGAATGGTTTGATATTAGTTGGTATGTTTTACTTGTTGCTTCTAAAAAAAAGCAAGTATTTTAAAATGGTAAAGAAATTCCAGCTACTTTATTGAATTAAAAATGCACTAAAAAAAGGAAATAACACTAATGTTGGTGCAAGATGAGAGTTCTTCTGTCAAAGAATCAAAGGCACACAAATTATACATGTTACATATGGAAGTGAATTAAAATTTTTACAGCAAGATAAGAACTTAACTTATTTTATGGTTCATTTATAAGTACATTCAGAACATGACTAACTGAGTGGTTATTGTACATATTTATTATGTTTATTGTTAACACTAGCTATATCAACTGCTTTCTCACTCATCATGCATTTTGCCCTTTTATTCCTATATTAAGTTTCTGATCATGAATAGTGGGCAAATAGAACTGCTCCAAATCTAAACGTTGATCTGTGCATTATGTTTTCAGTACAACTGAAGATTGTACTGGGTCACCTGGTCTATTGTGCAAATTTTAGGACATTTCCTTTTATACAATTTGGTTGAGAAATGACAGCAGTAATTTTTGTAATGGTGAACAGATTGAAGAAATCTATCCAAGTTCAAACTGCCAACAGCAAAAGATTTTAATGGATTGTTTTATTCATTTAATTAGTCTTTTGCTGACTAAGGTGAAAAAGGATATTTCTGGTGAGTGGTCCATTATCTCTATGAATTATAGTATCAGGATGTTCTGAAATAAAAAAATAAAATGCTTGCAATTCCTTGCAGAATGTTTCTGATCAAAGCCAAGCCAGTGAGGAAAATGCCAATCATAGACTTAATGGGCTGAACTTTCATTTTGGGGTCATGACATAGGCATCAAGTACATTTTGTTAAGACGCTCTTGAACAGCCTATATACATTTTTACAACTGCAGAGTCTTCATAATAAGAGTAAGAGTGGGAAAAACTCCTGGTCAGCTATGCTCAATATGGAGGGATGGCCTTTCAAACTTTAATCTCTAGCTTCATGCTAGCAATCAGGAAGATCAACTCGGGAGATCAAATGATAGTACAGTGCTTAGCACTGCTGTCTCATAGCGCTAGGGACTCAGGTTTGATTCCCAGTTTGGGTCACAGTGTGTGCGAGTCTGCACATTCTCCATGTGTTTGTGGGGTTTCCTTGGGTTCTCTGGTTTCCTCCCACTATCAAAAGACATGCTGGTTAGGTGCATTAGCCATGCTAAATTCTCCCTCAATGTCCCTGAATAGGCGCCGGAGTGTAGCAAGTAGGGGATTTCAGTAACTTCATTGCAGTGTTAATGTAAGCCTATTTGTGACACTGATGAATTAACTTTAAAGTTGTTTTATCTCACTATTTTTCTTGGATTGAAATAGGGAAGACTTGCTCACTGAATGAATTGAAAAAATGATGAAGTGAGGTACTTGGAACAATCAAGAGCCCTTTCCTTATACTGGCACTGAATGGTGAACACAAAACCCAAACTGAAGTAAGTTTTTAAAAGTTGAAAATGCACCCTACATCAGCTTTTAAAAAAATATTCCCTTTGCGTTTAGTAAGTCCTTAGCTGTTTCTAGTATGTAATCTAAAAATTTTACATGAAATTACAAAAAATTTATAGCACAGAAACAGGTCACTCAGTCAATGTTCCTGTGAAACCAGGTAGCCTCCAAAGTCATCATACAGGCTGTGCAATAGTTGACTCGTTTAAATTACCATGAGAGCTCAGCACACCAAAAAAAAATGATGGGGCAGCCGTTCACTTAATTAAATCACCCAAACACTTGAAAAAAAATTAAGGGAGTGTTGCACTCAGCCAAATTGGTCTATGTTAATCTTCATGCTCAACTTGAACCTTTTCCCACCTTTATCTAAACTTATCAGTTTAAACCTCTGTTCCTTTCTCACTCACCTAAATCATCTTACTTATTTTCTTAAAAGAAATGCAAAGCACAACATGTATTGCAATAATTTTTTACAGAAAGTGTGACTGAAACAGTGGTTTAAGTGAAAATACTGCAAGGCCCCAAAATTTAAAAAAAACTTTTCAGAAATGTTTTCTAAGCATGTTTAATTAAATTTATATGGGCTAAAAGATAATAATTGTTCATTTCATAAGCTTTCCTGGATACTGGCTATTAATTGTGATTGATAAATTGATTACTAACTGCTTCATAAAATAAGATATCTCAAGTAGTACCTTTTTAACTGTAATTAGTGAAATGAGTCAGTGATTTGAGGAAAATCTGGGATCAGCAAAATTGACAGCTGTCTTAAAATGGCTATTAAATTTGATCATATTGTGGATTCATATTTTTAATGCATTTTTTATTTCAGGTTTTCTATTTAGGAAGTGTGAAGCCATCCAAAAAAGCATTCAGTATGTTATCGTAAAGACAAGCTTTTGACAACAGGATAAAAAGAGACATTCTGGTCTTTTTCTCTGAATGTGTCTCATATTGAATTTATCTCCAGTTTGGAAGAATGCATACTGTAACTGTCAGCAATCATTTACTAGAATTGAATATTTCTTATGGAAATGTCTGATAAACATAATTGCCAGCATGGAAATATTTGGGTGTGAAAGCACTAATAGGAAAATCTGAAAAGATAATACCGATACCTTTTTCACATTAATATTCAATCATAACACTATGTGTAGTAGGAAAATATAGTATGTGAAGTAACACTATGCCCACGTCAGGATGCCTCAGTTCTACTATTTCCTTTTAACAGTAGTAGCTTTGATAATAAAAATAATTGCGTTGGCTGGCGATTCTGGGTATTACAGAAAACATACTTAGTGATATCTAAAACTGTACATATTATCAAGATAGAAAAGATAGAGCTTCAAGGTAAAACTATTGAGGAGTTACTACAAACTGGAACTCCTTCACGTCATCCCACCCACCCTGGTGATTCATGGGCTGTGTAGCCTCCACGCCGGCATTCTGCTGGTAGTTGTGACAGCGCTCTTTATGCTCCTCCAGTGAACTGCGCTGTTTGTAGCTTCTACCACAGTAGTTGCACTTGTGAGGCTTGCCCACTGTGGAAGGAATTGTACTCAAGTTACATCATCATTATTTATACCAATCATTTTCAATAAGCAGTAAAGGTGTTTAAAAGGAAATTGTGCATAAGTTTCATAAAGCATGAATCAAAGGCAACACGTACATTTAACCTATAATCTGCAGCAAAATGTGTAGAGAAGCAGTTAACTGCTACTGACTCATCTTTTTTTGAAACCACTACAAAAGCACGTGGAATGGGAAAGCCACCAGAAGTACATTGTCTTATATGTTATCACTGAGTATTTTCCTGATTAACCTTGCCTGTATGTCCTCTGTTAACTTCTTACTATGATGTGGAGATGCTGGCATTGGATGGGATAAACACCGTAAGAAGTCTCACAACACCAGGTTAAAGTCCAACAGGTTTATTTGGAAGCAAAAGCCACTAGCTTTCAGGCCTCTGACCCTTCATCAAGTGAGTGGAGAGTTCTGTGATCCGAACTGTTTGTAATCAGAACTCTCCACTCACCTGAAGGGTCAGAGGCCTGAAAGCTAGTGGCTTTTGCTACCAAATAAACCTGTTGGACTTTAACCTGGTATTGTGAGACCTCTTACTAATTCCTTACAATGCCATGGTTGGTGGTTGGAGATGTGGCAGTTTTGTTTCGCAGGGTGGGGTTCAGGGAATGCAAAAATGCATAATTTTCTGGCTCCATTACCCATGTTCATTGTTCTTGAAACTGCATGGAGGTTGGGTTAAAGAAACTTCTTCAAGCTATCAGTAGTTTGGAATGGTTAAAGATGTAAGTCTCTCGCATTTCAAATTTCGTTTCAATTTAAGAAAAATTATAAAAATCATGTTGCATTACAAATTTAAATATTTGTGTTTTAAAAAACAATAAAGCAGTTAAGATCACTTTAAGGCTGTTCTATTGTTTTTGAACAAAAGTTTTCTTATTCATTTTCTAAACCTTTTAGAATTAAATTATGTACAAACATTTTGTATTATTTTCTTTACTAGTGAGTGCATTGATGCGTCCTTCATTTCATCAGTTGAGAGAATGGGTTACACATTTATGATGACTGAATATTATAAATTGTATTTTTATTTGTGTCATTTTGGACTTTTTATTAAAATTAGAAAACTATTTTTAAAATACAAGTTTAATTACAATAACAACATCTTGAAGTATCTCTTTATAATTAAGAGAACTTCTGGCAAAAGAATAAGTCAGCATCTGCTTTTATTGCATGGGATGTTGAAATTTTCATCAATATTTTCATTTTCCTTGCAAAAAAGTTGAAAATCTTGCTATGGGCCCTTTTGAAAATTATAGAAATACATCAGAGCAAATCTAATTTTCTGAATGCTCCTATATGTTTGTGCTGATTGTGATATTTAAGATTTTCTCATAATAAGTGAGTTTTTTGTTCTTATTTGATATTAAAAAGTTTGAAACATCAGTTATTCATGGAAATATTATCAATAATTTCAGACTCTTTTCCATGAACCATTAATAAATCTGCAAAAAAGAAATATTTTTATTGTTCTCTTCATTAAAACACTATTTGTGCAGAAAGGGTTAGGGCATATAATGAGATTATGGCAACATTTAGATATTGCGCAACATAACAGTTCAATAGCAGAATGGAAATATACACTTTGATAATGAAGTTAACAATGTTTTAAACTTGGATTTATTCAATCTTCCATAAACTGGTACAGTCTGGAATAAATGGAATTTTGCACATGCATTTTCAATACTATCCTGTTTTGTTAGGCAAAGTACACAAGACATGTATCTTGCTGTTTTGCTCCCTCTCTAAGTAGATCAATCATTCTTCATTAGGCAATTTTATACTTAGATGGGCAAGAACCAAATGCATTGAAAAGTTAAAGTAATAATAGTTAGGCTAAAATTGGGATTTGCATTTGGGCATGGTCCTTATCCAAGGGAGCTTTTTACTGCCAAATCTACCCAGCAGTGCTGTTGAAAATTTTTGGTTACCTACACAAAATGGTTGAAAGGCCATTCATATTTAATGGCATCAAAAAACTCAGGAGTATACATTTAATCGAGTCTGCTGCAAATTAAGGGTGTGTGTTTCTCATTGGTTTTCGTGTCGGAACAATGGTTTAACACTAAGTTTCCCTACATGCTAAAATAGATACTAAACTCACAAATCAATGAACACCTACTCATTTAATATTTCCTATGTGACATAAAAGGGTTAAATTCTAAAATAGTAACAGTGTAGATTAAATGCAGATCCACAGAACATCAATTCAGTATTCTTTAACTAATTTACAAAGGCTTTGGGATGATGTAAATGTAAAAACTAAAATTAATTTACTGTTGTGAGTAATGCTTACATGAATAAAAATAAATATCACAAAAATTAAAAGCCACAAATTAATGTAAATTTCATTGTACGCTTGCTTCAGACATAATATTGTAATTAATGCAACATTGCATGTTAGGAACAAAATACATTAAATTTACCTTTGGAGTTGGTGCAATTAAGTTGGGAAGGTAATGGTCAAACCTGGTTCTACAAAGTAAATATTAACAAAACTACCAATAAAATATGTAAGAAATAAAATAACTTTAGAATATTGTAAGCAATTTATTTTAAATTATGATGTAGTATTATGCCTACACTTAACTAAAATGCATAAATATGTAGCTACAGAGCCCGATTATAGTGACAATCTTCAAACTCTATTTTGTAAACTTGGTGAGACAGGATACAACTGACAGTTAACATGGCAGCTTTGTTTTGATAAGATGCTGTTCACACCATATTAGTTTGTAATTATAGATTGTATTATCAAAGAAGTTTAGGCAGAGGCACCCAACTTTTATTTCTCATTTGCTGCATAGTCTTGAGGCCACGTGTAAAGTTTATATTCATGTATTTATTTATTTACATATATCTCAGGTTGCTGATACAAATAGATTGTGTTCTAATTAATGATTTATCCATCAATGTGATAATGGTCAGAGTTCTTCGGCTATTCACGTTGATAGGATTTTCTGGTCCAGCCAATGACAAACCCCTGATGTGGACTTTCCAGCGGTATACAGTGCAATAAATTGGAAATTACAGAAGACTTTGCCCCGGTGAATGGTGCAAGAATCAAGGTGTTCATACCCACAGGTTCTTTGGGTCTTGCCAAAGTCCACCTTGTGGTGGATTCCATCTTGTAGCATACAATGAAATGGTGTGTTTATATTTTGAATGCTCTATATTCTGTGCAGCAGATGAATACAAGGAGCAGGATCCAGTGGCAGAGCTACACAAAAATCTATTGTCTTCACTGGGGTTGGAAGATCCTGCCAATGGCTCCATCCGCTGTGGCAGTGCCCAGAAAATCCCAGCCATAGGTTACCCTTTTTGTCTTTCCTTACTCTTAATGTATTGATAAAGCATTTTTGATTTCTCTTTGATTTTATTCACCAACATTCATTCATGCCCTCTTTGCATTTTGACTTCATCTTTGCACATTTTATTTTCCAGGTAGCTTTCTGTGTACCGAATTCTTGGTGTCTGAAGTAAGGTTTCCTTTTCTGTTTTGTCTTACTTTCTATATTCCCTGACAGCCAAGGGATTCTAGAATTGGCTGTCCCATTCTTTTTATTTATGGGAACATATTTACTCTGAATCTTTTAGAATGTCTTCCACTGCTTTAACATGGAGTTAACTCCAAGTAGCTGTTTCTAGTCCACTTTTGCTAAATCACTCCTCAGCTTAATAAACTTGGCTGTATTTAATTTTGAACTTTTAACACCTGTTCTTTCCATTAATATGTTAAAACTAACTAAATTATGATCACTTCCACCAAAATGCTCTTCCACCTAAAATTAACTAACTAAATTCCCTAAAACTAATTTCAAACCATATTCTCTCTTGTTGGATGCCACATACTGGCCGAAGTTTTCCTGAATTCACCTCAAGAATTCTGTTCCCTCCATTCTTTTTACAATAAAACTATCCCAGTTAATATTGGAATAATTAAAATCCTATTACTGACATAGTGTATTTGCACCTCTGAGATGTGCCTACTTATTTGCTTTTCTATTTCCCTTTGTGATTTGGAGTATATAGCCCACCCCCATTAGTGTGACTGTCCTTCTTTTGTTCCCTCGCATAATCCATATGGCCTCATTTGATGATTTTTCTAACATACAATCCCTCTCAACTGCTGCAATTATTTATTTGACCAGAATTGCCACCCACTCCCTTTCTATCCTCCTCCTCCATCTTATCTGAAAACCCTATAACCAGCAACATTGAGCTGCTTTTCCTGTCTCTCCAAATAGAATCATAAAATCCTACATTACAGAAGGAGGTCATTCAGCCCATCGAATTGCACCAACATAGTCCCACCTGGCCCTATCCCTGTAAACCCATGTATTTACCTTAGCTAGTCCCCTTGACACTAACGGGAGATTTAGCATGGCCAATCCACCTAACCTACACATCTTTGGACTATAAACCATGTTTCTGTAATCGTTATGGTATCATACTGTCAAGTTTCCATCTGTGCCATTAGCTTGTCTGCTTCATTTGAAATAGCTCCCTAAATTCAGACTGCAGGACTACATCCCTCTTTCTCTTCAGAGTTTGTGCCAATATGGACCACAGCACTCTTGCTCTGTAAGTGCTCAGTGACATCCTTGACCCTGGCACTGGGAAGCAACACATCATCTTGGATTCACACCATAATAATGTTAGTTGTTTACTGGCAATTACCAAACTGTAAGAAGTTGTTGCACAACATGTGCTCACTGAAAAATTAAAAAGCAGTGTTAGTGGAGAACAGCCTGGAACGGTCATCATAAACTTCACTGTGGACGTACAAAGTTATTGGGTCCTACCTATGATTCCTTCATCTACATTCAAACTTTCAATTACTTTTATTTGAGCCAGGTTAAATCAATGGTTTCTATTTCCCAAAACCAGGGAATGGCTATTTGTTACAAATAAATGATTAGTAATATAGATACAGCAAAAATTTGGAGTGGAATTCTGTAGTCTCCTAGTTGTGTATTTCTTGGGACAAGAGGTGGCGGATTTTCTGGTCCGGCTGCTGTCAAGAGATTTTCCACTGTAGCTACCTTGTGCTGTGGATAGGGATGTACTGGTGGCAGGACCAGAGAATCCTGCCATTGAACAGCCAAAGAATCTTGCTTAAAGACAATCTAGAGGATAGAGTGAGACTTTCTCACTGTCAGAATGGTCACTCCAAATACAAGTCAATGGACTTCTAGCTGGGCTGCCAAATCTCCCATGGCTGGACCTACCATGTTGGGGCTGGAAAATTCCAGCCATAGAGACAGACACACAGATAGCAAGAAAATAGGTAAACGTATTAGATTGGCAATACTGCAGCATACGTGAAAAGATAAGTGGGGCATGTACTACTCCAAAGAGGATGCATAAGTATCAATGAACTAGCAAAATTCAATGGACAAGATTCTTAATGGTAGTCTGATTTGTAGATCAACTCCTACAGCACCAGAGTAACCAGGGAAGTCTGTACCTGTTATTTTAACATTTTACATCACAAATCAAGAGGAACAAAATCACAGTGCAATAATAAAGCAGGAATGTCTTTGGAATTGTTTTATTATTTAAACATAATTATAATATTAATAAAATAATGGTTAGCTGATATCCAATTTTGTAAGCAAATGTTGAATTTTTTCTCCCAATTTAAATTTGTTTATTATCCAGCAACATAATTATAAAAAGATTTTTTTCATCATTCAAGATTGCCATTCTTTGCTATTGTCACAAAGTTATCAAGAACTGATGAGCAACATATATCACAGATCAATTATAATTTCAGACTGCCCCCACAAATCAATGACAATACAGCATTCAATACCGATGAACATCAGTCACATGGTTACTCTAGAAAATTGTAATCTGGAGAGCATCAGTCCAATATGGTCTACCTTTATTAGTGTTGACACAAATTATGTACAGAACAATTAGGTAGCTAATATAAATAGCTTCAGCATAAAAGTCACATGATCACTACAGGACTAATTAGAATCTTAAAATCTTGCAACTTCAACATCATATGATCACAAATATTAAAGTGTTGGACAAAAGACCCCAAATCACCCATCAAACACATCCTATACATTATATTGCAACTTAACACCAAACTGTCTGTACTCCCCATCCATCAGCAAGCACAATCTCCTGAAAGAGGCAAAACAAGGCCAATTCAGGGAAAAGAAATATGGCAATTTCCTCTCTAACTCCCAAAGGTGATGAAACACGTTGCAGAAAATCAGAGAGAGCAGGAGGTATTATACCTAACACCTCATCTATCTGATATATAAGAACATACATACATAGGAGTAGACATAGGCCATTCACCCCTTGAACCTGCTCCTCCATTCTATAAGATCATGGCTGATCTATTTATGTTTTGGATTCCACATTCCCATCTATTCCCAATAACCTTTGATTTCCTTGCCTAACAAGAATCTATCTACCACTGCCTTAAAAATATTCAGTGATCCTCACCTCCATCACTTTCTGAGGCAGAGTGTTCCAATCTCACAAGCCTCAGAAAAATATTCTCTTAATCTCTGTCCTATGAGGGAGACCTCTAATTTTAAAACAGTGCTCTCTAATTCTGGACTTACACACAAGATGGACTTTCCACGTCCATCTTTTTGAGACTGTTCATGATCTTATATACTTCAATCAAGTCATCCCTCACTTTTCTAAACTTTTGTAAACTCCAGCAGAAACATGCCTAGCCTAATCAACCTTTCCTTCTAAGACAACCAGATCATTCCATGTATCTATCAGTAAACTCCTATGAACTACTTCCAATGCATTTATAGCCTTTCCTAAAGGAGATCAAAACCGCATATAGTATTTAAAATGCGGTATCAATGCCCTATACAACTGAAGTACAACATCCTTACCTTTATGCTTGATTCCCAAGTAATAAAATGATAGCATTCCATTAGCCTTCCATTAATTGCTGTGCCTGCATATAACTTTGTGTGACTCATGCATGAGAACACCTAGTGAGCAATTTCACATTTTTCCACATTGTACTCCATCTGCCAGATTTTTGCCCAATCAACCTGTCTCTATCTGTCTGCAACCTCCTTAAGCCCTCTTCACAACAAACTTTCATATCTATCTTTTGTGTCATCAGCAAACTTTGTGACCATGCCCTTGCTCCCCTCACCAAGTCATTGTTATAAATTGTAAAATGTTGAGGCAAATACTATGCTGTTGTATTCCCCTTTGAAAGCTTGCAAGACACCAACTATTTGTTCAAAGACTTTGAAACTTTCAGGTATTTTTATGCTAATGTAATTTATACTCATGTCTCTCAGAGTTGCTCAATATCTAACTCAAATGGTTGATTTACGTAGCCAAATCCAATGCTTTTATTATTTTAAAGTCTTCAATCAAATTTATTCAAATCTACACTGCTCCAGAATTAAAAAAACACAGCTCCCTAAGTGTATCATATGCATAGATTAGACATCAATTTTGTGGTTCTTGTACGAATCTTTTCTAGTGTCTCTATATCATAAGAGGGAATGAAAATGAACACATTTTAGATAAGGCCTAACCAAGGACTTATAAAAGGATAATTATTGCTTTTTGTTTTGTATTACATTATCCTTGCAATAGATCCCAATACTTATTTTCACTGTAGCCTCATGCAGTGATCATTAAACTTAACGCATTTCATGTATTGCAACAAGAATTTTCTAATTTAAACTCCCAATGCCCATCATCCTGATTATTATTAAAGGATTATTCAACATCGATCTCTGTGTTACTCCACTAGTGATTGATCCCCAAATCCACTGCTATTGTAAAGATACTAGTACTTACAAATAGTTTTCAAACCTCAGGATAGCAAGCTGTTTTAAAGTAAACTTTGAAGTGTAATCACTGTTATAATTTAGGAAATGTTATATAATACATTGTAATGTTTGAGTCATTCCAGAATTTTGTAATTTTCTGGATTATACAATGATGTCAGAATGCCTAACTACAAATGCATGAACTGGAAAACACCAAATATATAAATATTTAGCTGAAACATAAAACAGCAATAAAACATTTACAAGCAGTAATAAAAATTGGCCTACTTATCCATTCATATCTCTGCTCCCAAAATACTGTACTATAATGATTCCACTGACACCAAGGGAAAGCTTAGATCTGACTAAGAGGTTTCTGACAAAATTGTGCTTCTAAACAATATATTTTCAGCCTAGAAAAGTTAGTGTATTTGTACTAACCTTCTGCTATTGGGATGTAACCCCTTTCTTTATCCAACCCAGGATCTGCCCACAGATTCCATAGGACTCTACCTTAACAACTGGCTTATTTTTTCAATGTGTTTGTTCAAAAGGGGGAGTAATTTAAAAGTACATATTGTTGCATATATGTTCAAAAAGTAATTAGTCATTAATCAAAATCATTAATTACATCCCTTCCTCCACACCGACTCAATTTAATCACAAGAAAAAAATATCAATTGCACTTTGTTTCTTCTGACCCAGCAGTTACTTTAAGGCCTGATTGCAAATCCATAAGTGATCCATCAATAAGTTACATAAATATTTTATTTATTTTAGCTCAAAGAAATAACCTATGAAGATTTACCCGATTGTGTCATGAAAGAAACAATCAGACTTCCATCAGGGACTGAATTTTACATTCTCCCAGGATAGACAGGCAGGAGGTAGTAAAACTGGGTGCAATGCTATAGGTGTTGTTTCTATGCTTTCTATCCATCCTGCGAAAATTTTATGCATAGATGGTGAGGCATCTGGCAACTGCCCAAAGGTCTCTTCCCACACTGCAGTAATTAGTCTTTTGGAGTTTAGCACCAAATGCGAAGCTCCGCAGCTTTGCTCAGGTTGGTGGTAAACTAAGTGGTGTAGGGGGTTACAACTTTCATGGGCCCCCTCTGGTGCTGTTAAAGTGCTTTGGAATGTTCTGAGGTAATGAAAAGATGTATCTTTTTTTAAAATGCTAGTCCTATTCAAAGAACTCAAGTGGAAAGTGAGCAGAGAAAGTGAAAATATTCTCAAAGCTCAGATGGATCACATTTCTGGGACAGAGAAATTAGATTTTACCCAGCATAGGGTTATGCTTGTTAAAACTTGATGAAAACATGGATAATAAATCTCCATTATGATAATGATCACTGAAATGCCACAAAGATGCTGTGCAGGAAGACCAATGAGCTGTTTTAACCAGACAAAATAAATGAACAGCCAGTTGTTCATTTGGAGGGCAGCATTACAAGCTACTCTGAAGGACAACCTAGCATATGGTTGGGAGCATGTCGTCACCTGGGAAATAATAAGTTTTATTTACGCACAAGTGTATGAATTTGGGAAGTAGAGAAAATTCAATCTATGCATTTCGATGTGCTGGTTAGATGCATTAGCCATGCTAAATTTTCCCCCAGTGTACCTGAACAGGCTTCAGTGTGTAGCGACTAAGGGATTTTCACAATAACTTCATTGCAATGTTAATGCAGGCCTAATTGTAACTGATAAATAATAAATTAAAAACTAGATTTCCATTATCAGACACGAGCTCTGATTAGATTTCAAAAGATGATCTAACAATAAGTGAAATGTGGCCCCATGGTATAGAAGTTTTTTATTTGTCAGGTAGGACAAATATGCACTTGTCCCTAAACTTAGGATTGTTCTCCTCATTACAGAGAAGCTTAAAGGGTAACATAAATAATGGTTTTTAAGATGATGTAAGGTTCTAATAGAATAGAAAATAAACATTTTTTGATCTGTTATGCTCTAATCAAAAAGAGGTGAAAGCTGACTATAAATAATTTTAAAATGGGGTAGGACAAGTAATTAATGAAAAACTTACAAGATAATGGACACAAAGTGGGCACATGGGACTAAACATAACTGTCCTTTCAAAGAGCCAGCACAGTCACAATGGGCCAAATTGCATTCTCTTCCATTTTAAGGCTAGAATTTTCCAGCTCCTTGCTGTAGGCTTCACTGTGGCAGGGTTGCAAGCCATAAAAAAATCACAAAAAAAATCACATCAGGATTGGAAAATCCCACCAACATGAAGGGCTGTAAAATTTTGACTTAAGTTTTCAAACTGCTTTCTCAACAGGAAAAAAATCAGCTTAAAAGGAGAAGAAATGCCAAACATGTGAGCTTAGGGTAACATATGCAGAATTGCATTGGCATCTGTTGTCCAATAATGATTGGATTTGATTGAAACAACTATTGTTTATTCCACGGATCAACAGTTAAATCATTTTTACTTACCTATTATTGGAAAACTAAGTCAGATCACACATTTCTCAATCCACATGACTATAATCCTGTGCAAACAATCCTATCTGATAGATCATATTTCACTACCAGAAACCATCTGAAAATTGAACAAATTCTTCAATATCCTTCAACAAATTCAATATGGCAAAGATTGATGGGACCTTCTGTGCAAGGTGTTCCAATAGAAAACATAATTAGACTAGCTTTGTGACAGTATTCCTAACCTGTCAATTGGCTGCTCACTCCAAAGGAATGTGTTGACCAAGCTAAGAGGGAAATCCAATTATCTGGGCTCAGCTTTTCACTATGAATTAGCTGATGAGTGATAAGAAACCATAGCTTATAGAATGCTGCAGTTATAACTTAAAATACGGTGTTTAAGAACCAAGCAGGTTGCATTCTTCTGTTTCCTTGTGCACTCGTCCTTGTTAATGAATTGATAATGACAAAGTTCAGAAGATAGTTGCTACCTAGTGGACAGTTTCAACTCTTTTTGTTCTAACTCTACTGTTTGTGTTTTTTTTCTCCACAGTCAGTTTACAGTCATATCTCAGCTAACTTTTTATACCTTTTAGGCATGTAACTTTAAAAACAGAGCAGCAAAAACAATAAATAAAACAAGCCACAAGACCTTTACTATTGAAGGAAATGAGGCACTGTGCGAAAAAAATGTATCTCACTGCTGTAGCATTTCCTTTATAACCTCAATGGAGTGCGTTACTCGATTTGGCTATTCAACTGTTCTTTTAAGGCACAAAGGATCTGGCAAACTGCATTTCTGTGGGCAATCTAAAAATACCCCCACAGGGCTTTATTGCGGACAAATGGTGGACTTAGGTGAAGTAGTCAAAAGTGTGGTCAGAAAGAGGTGTTTTGCAAAGAGTATCGTTAATGGTGGAGTGGAAAATGGAGAGATGAAGGAGTTTAGAGAGAAAGTTTGGAGGAGTTATGGATGGGCTTACAGAAAATGAACTGCAATCCAGAGCCACAGGGAAGTGGAGTGGAAGAAAGGGTGGAGGGGGGTGGGGTTGGGGTTGGGGGAATTGGTTAGATGGGCAAGCTCATGTAGATATTTTAGAACATTTAAAATTAAATTCATTGGAAGATGGAAAATCAATGTAGAACACTCGAGGAGGAAATGGTTATTTACATCCAGAATAACATTATTGGCACTTAACAATAATACATGTACATAAATGTATCGAACATTTACATAAATGGCACACCTACAGGATACTTGGTCTGATTAGGGTGAATATATGTACATTTGCAACATATTAAAGGTTTTAGGTACAGCACACACGTTCTGCAAGTATGGTAACTATTTCCTGTGCTGTTAGTGCATAACAAAATGGTGGCTAAAGCATTTTCACTAAATTTTAAAGAAACAGATGAAAGACACATTCTTGCACTTAATGAAATTGAATATTTCGAAAACTGGAACAATCAAGCAAGCAAAGTTCCCATGTACAGAGGTTTAGAAGTTCATGGGCCATATGCAGCTAAATGAACTAATAATACAGCTCCAAAGCTCAGGCAACTCAGTTTTTATTTGTATTTATTCCTCCCTGGTGTGTCCTTTTTGAATTTGAGTTTGCAGGAGTGCAAAGGACTGTTTATACTGCATTGTATATTAACAGCCAAATGGATAATATTGGAATCGTTTAGGTTAGAGGGTCATTAGATTGGTTCCACTGGTTGGCGCAACATCGAGGGCCAAAGGGCCTGTACTGCGCTGTAATGTTCTATTTAAATAATCAAGAGTTATTAGTACCCACAACTTGAAATTCCATGAAATTGTTGGAACCATTCATTTAAACTCCATGGGTGGAATTTTCCCATCCTGCCCGCCACAGGAATTGTAGTCGATGGGGATAGACCATGCAAAGGCCCGCTGACTTCGGATGGGAAGTTCTGGCCTTGGGATGAGCCCCATATGTGCTTCATGATAATCTATGGTATGCACCTAACTGGGCTGAGAAGAAAAAAAAATGTTTAGCTACTTCTATATTAAAGGGATAATAAGGTTCAAAAGGACAAATTTTTAAAATTGGAATATTTTCCTTTCAAAAAAATCATATATGCCTATGAAGAAGACATGGCTGTTCTGTTTATGTTGTTTTCTAACATTCTCATTGGCTGCTCATGACTGAATCTCATCATTGTTGGCATGTGGCTTGTATCTGGACTAATATCTGCAAACATGGGACATGTGACAGCAAGGAGTTTGTGATTTTCTATTTAATCATAGTCATGTTTTATCTTTTTATATACTATGGTCTGCTAATACAATGGGCACAATATGGAAAATATTTCCTGCTGCAGAAGCCAATGTGAAGTTTATAGTATCTTGTGGCCCTGGTGTCATTAAATATGCAGTTAGAGTTACATAACAGGGAGGGCTGAATGTCATGCATCCTGACATTACATCTGGACAACATATTTACAGTGTGTCTGGATATCCTCATGTTAATGCAACTAAGCTATGGAGATATGTAAAAGGGGAGGTGAAGATCCATCACAGAATCCATGTCCCTGGCACTGTGAGGCAGCAGTGCTAATTACTGTGCCATTGTGTACCATTCCTTGCAGGGATGTTGTATGTGTTTGAACTATGCTCGAGGCACTTAATTAGGGTTTTTATCTTCTGGGGACTTTAACACGGGCTTGAAACTTCTTCTAGGGACTTAGCCATGGATTGAATCCTCTGCTCATTCTCCTGGTACCTGTCAAAGTCAGGAGGAAGCTGAGCAGGGGAACAAACCCTACATGTGACCAATGCAGTAAGCTCCCAGATTGTCCTGAACAAGTCAGCCATACAATGCCAGAAAAAAATGAATGGCTTTATTCACTCAGCCAGGATAAGTAAGCTGCAACTGCCTGAACTAACCACAGAAAGACTAATGAATATCAGAGTACATGGGCCTCAGAGGCAATAGCACAGTCGTGTCACAGAGTTACACTACAGTGCATATACATTATGATGGAGTGACCACTGTGCCTCCTGAACCCTTCCACATACAGAGACTATTGCTATAATGCTGTATGGAACAGGGCTGAAGAGAGAATGAGGTAAGGCGTAGAAGGCATCAGATACTTCCACAAATCAGATGCCTCCCTGAGCCTTCTCCTTGCATGTGGATGGGCTCAGAACTCTGCAAAGGAGCACACTTGCAACTCTTCTGGACAACTTGCAGAGCAGTAATGCCATGCCACACAACAGTGGGCTATCTTAAAAGTGGTAGGATGGAATCTATATCAATCTGCAATGTGCAAATAGATATAACACACAATTTCCCTCTTTCTGTTGGACACAACTATCAAGAAGAGAAGATGGGAGGGGGCATTCATATTTGAAATCACTTATGAATTTGAAAACAGCTCAGTTAACAGGCAAGGTGTGGGGCAGGGCAACTGGAAATAGATCTTGGACGTGGACCTCCACTGAGTAAGGATATATCCATGGTGTAGAAGCCCGAGGGTTGAGCGTGCCTCCATGTTAGATGCTGCTCATGCTTTCACTTGCTCTCTCAGTTATAAGTGCCGCTATGAACAGGCCAAGGGCCAAGGTGGAGGATTCCCTTTCAAGCTTTAGCAGAAGTCCTAGCCTGGACTTCAAAGAGGAAATTGGCAAGAAGATGCTTGGATTGGCGGGTACAGAAGAGCAGTGTCAGGCAATACAACAGGACATAGACAGGTTGGTAGACTGGGCAGATAGATGGCAAATGGAATTTAATCCGGATAAATGCGAGGTGATGCATTTTGGCCGGAAAAATGTAGAAGAGAGTTATAGGATAAAAGGTAAAACTATACGGAGCATAGAGACGCAGAGAGACTTGGGGGTGCAGGTTCACAAGTCTCTGAAGGTGTTCTCACAGGTGGAGAAGGTGATAAAGAAGGCGTATAGTATGTTAGCTTTCATAGAAAAGGGTATAGAATACAAGAGTAGGAGTTTGATGTTGCAGTTGTATAGAACTTTGGTTAGGCCTCACTTAGTACGGCGACCAGAACTGGACGCAGTATTCCATCGGAAGGATGTGGAGTCCTTGGAGAGAGTGCAGAGGAGGTTTACCAGGATGCTGCCTGGTAGGAAGGACTGTCTTATGAGGAACGATTAGATAGACTGGGGTTGTTTTCCCTTGAAAGACGTCGGCTTAGAGGGGATCTCATAGAGGTGTATAAGATTATAAGGGGTATAGATAGAGTAAATGGAGGTAAACTTTTTCCACCTTTAGAAATGGATAGGACGAGGGGTCATGGCCATAGGGTGAGGGGGGCTATGTATAGGACGAATATTAGAGGGCAGTTTTTCACACAAAGGGTAGTGGGGGTGTGGAATGCACTGCCGAGTAAGGTGGTGGGAGCAGGCACGCTGGGGCTGTTTAAGGGTCTCTTGGACAGCCACATGAGCGGTATGCAGATAGAGGGATATATTAGGACTGTTTAACTACGGCTTTTTTCCACAGGTAATTCGGTCCATACTTGACATTGAGCATGCATTCGGCAGGTGGTGCGGGTACAGCTCTTGGATGTTGATTCATGGGTTGCCTGGTACCTCATGTCGTAAATGAGTGCTTTATGTGGACCATCTGAAGGGCACCATGACAGCTCAGAGACTATCGATGTGGCTGTGCAGACACTTGGAATTGGGCCGGTGTCTGCGGGAGTTTGCGCGTTCTCCCCGTGGTTGCGTGGGTTTTCTCCGGGCACTCCGGTTTCCTCCCACAACCCAAAAATTCGCTCTTAGGCTGATTGGGAAACAAATTGTCCCTATGGTGAAAATTTTCCATATTAGGAATAATATATATATTATTATATAGGAATATTAAAATAGGATAATGGATTTGCTACTATATAGTTATGACGGCAGCGCGGGCTCGTTGGGCCGAAGGGCCTGTTTCCCGTGCTGTGTTGCTTAAAAAAAAAAGAGATATGTGCACCTGCATAAGACTCAGGGCAAGCATCCGCATCCACCACCAGCGCAGAAACCCATACTTCAGTGGGTATTAAGAAGTGAATAAGGATCTCACACTCTAGCGGTCACTGCATGGACACGTGTCTGCAGCAGGACAAGATAGGGTCAGCTGAGTTCATTAACACTGAAAGGACTGCTGGGGAAGAGCATCTGCAAGGTCATAATCTGATGACAAATCTCTCGAATTGGCCTTCCAGCTCATGGAAGAGAGTCAGCAGGAGGCAGGGGAACATCAGGCAATGTGTTAGGAGGCCCTCAACAGAATGACATGCAAATAAAAGAGGTTCATCTGCCTGCTTTCTATGAAATGAAGCTGACTTGGGCATGCATTGAGGTGTGATCTATGGTGGTCAAGCAGATCCTGTCAGAGATATGCGCAGGTCAGCATTCCGCCATGGTAGACATGGAGCAGCTGTTGCAGTTGACATGATAGAGGGAATGGAGTATCTCAACATACCCCATCCTCTCAAGTTATCAGATCTGGGTCTTTAGGCGCCCTAAGTGAGGAGCAGAGGCTGAACATCTTTGGGTGATCCACTCAGGTATCTCAGAGATTGTCCTGACCTTCCAAGTCCACTTTGCCTATGATCCCTTTAACCTCATCCTCCATCACCACATAGGCAGCAGTTGGCCCCCAGAAGGATAGCAAAAGGAAGCCGGGGCCTTTCAGATCAGCTCTTTAGAGGACAGCTGCCAAATTCACCAAAGGCAACCAGGCCAATTAATCAGCCAGTTGCCTCCACCCCTGTTGCAGATGTCAGGTGAACACATCCACAAAATTAGCAGGCCATGAAAAATAAAGAAATTTTGATCATTAGTTGCATGAGTGAACAAATGATTGCCACAATTGTAAACTCTGTAAACATAATTGCTTTCACAATTGTCCTATATCAACTTGGTTCTTGAGGGTTAGCAGGCACTCACCCCCACTTTTCCTATGGACACCCAACTGTTCCAGACTGAATCTGCGAAAAGAAGGGTACATGGAAGGGCTTTTACAGGCCATGTGCAAAAACTCTCCTACATATGCTAAGCGTTCATCCATTAAAATGTCATAACTCAGGTCTCTTGCACTATCTATACTGCCTGCTGGGATTTCTTTGCCCAGCTGAGATGATCTGCATTTCCTTCTGCCCACTAATCCAATTTCACTGAAGCATACTGAGACCTCCAACATGAGACTCTGCTAATTTTTGACGTCACCTGCCTAGTGATATGACATTCCTTCTCAGTTCTGGCACCAGTTCATACACCCTTTCCCCCATTGCCACCGGCAGCCTCTTGCTTCTAGCATTATCATTAACCTCCCCACTACTAGCCTACAACCTGCCCCCTTTTCTTTTGATAATGTCAGGTAAACGTACACTTTCCCTTCCACGCTGACAATCCTACACCTCCCATATACATTGACCTGCCCATTCTCCACCTGTCCACCCTCCATGTCAGTGTTCACCTTTGAGTCCCTACTAATGACCCTCACTACTTCATGTGATACCGTCACACACTTACCCCTCATTTATCCTCCCACCCTACCTCCTCCCTCTGCCCTGTAACCTGAACATTTCATCATACCAAACCCACCAGGGCTTGCTCTCCAGTAGTCAACAATTAATTCCATTGACTCCTCCCAGTGAGCCAGTTTACATCACTAGACATAACACCCCTCCCCATCTTCACACAAGAACATACCTTCTGTTCCCATTTCACACACATGGACATAACCACAATCACCCATCTCACTCCGTCATGAAGCAACCAATATGGCCTAGCCCAACCACCCTGTCCATTCCTCTGCTGCCTTACAACATCCATGTAATAGCCTTTCCATCATCTCTGAAACCAATAGTCCTGTCCCAGGCCTCCATTATGTCACCATTGTTTCAATCCACAACAAGCCTTCTTTAACCAATACTCCCAACAGTCCTTCACTTTCCAACAATACCTCCTGCTATTTTCACTCTGCAGCTCGAAATTCTGATCCCATGTTGAAGATCCTGGAAGAAGATTTGAACTTGTAGTGAAGATCCTAGAAGAAAATCCAATACTGAGGCAAATTTCCCAAAGGAAGATTCAATCCATGGCTAAGTCTCTAGAAGAAGTTTCAAGCCCATGAAAAGATCAGAAACCCTGATTAAGTGCCTTGAGCATAGTTCAAACATATACAACATCCCTGCAAGAAACAGTACACAATGGCACAGTAATTAGCACTGTTGCCTCACAGTGCCAGGGACATGGATTCAATTCCACCCTCAGGTGACTGTGTGAAGTTTGCACATTCTCCCCGTGTCTGTGTGGTATGCTCCAGTTTCTCCCACACTCCAAAGATGTGAAGATTTGGTTGACTGGCCATGCTAATTTGCCCTTAGTGTCCCAAGATGTGCAGGTTAGGGAGATTAACAGGATAAATGCATGGGGTTACAGGGATAGGAACTAGGTGGAACCGGGAGGCTCAATGGACTGAATGGCCTCCTTCTACATTGTAGGGATTCTATAATTCTATGAAGTTTGAACTTGAGTGAGACAGCTAGGTGGAAGCTGCTTCTCAGACAACCCACATGGATGAAGCTCCACCCACCCAGTGCTACATGTGGTGTTTCAGCAACCAGTAGCTAGAGGCCTCTCATCTTCTCAAAGGATATTCACAAGCTGATGAAGTCCTTTAAGGTAAGTGCTAGTTTTGCATTCCACATTGGTCCAGATGTGCTCTGGACTGATGTGTTCTGGACTGATGTGTTTTCCAATTAGCATCAGAGAAAATCATGTGTCAGGGAAACCAGCACAAAATTGAATTTTGGACATTCTGCTGAATTCTCCCTATCGCCTGCCATTGATCTTGGGAGAATTCCAATGTAATTAAAAAACATCTTGTCACTGATAATTTTAACTTTATTAGTAACCACTTGATATTAAAATAACTTGCACCATCATGATAAGAGTATTTTAAGTACAATATATTGTGATCCAAAAGGAATCTTCAAAAATGCATTGGCAAAGTCATTATCAGAATTTAAATTACAATATGCTAGAATTTGTATTTCAGGCAGATGATACAACAATGACTCATTGGTTACCAGGTAACTATTGGTTATCAGGTAACTACATGATTATTTCTATAGTAACAAGTGCTCACCATTTCAGTTACATTAATCCCATGAAACAATCACTATTCTGATTTTTCTTGTGTATCAAATGCTTTTGACAAGAAATCTTATCACAATACCAAAGCAACACCGGCTTCATGTAACCTTTCTGGCTTCTAAAAAAAATGCCTTTCAAATACGTTAATACATCCATAAATAAAATCTAATGTGAATGGTGAAGGTCAGTATTTATTTATATTGCAAATTTAGCAAGGGCAAATGAGAAAGGAAGCAATAAGTAACAGGCTTTATTCAAGTTCTTATTTGTGATGCCATCTTAAGAAAAGATTGAACAACTGTAGATGCGTTGGCCAAAAATTTCTGTCTACTGAAGGCAACAGACAAAAATACGTAACTAGCATCTCTGTAATTTTCAGAGCAGAACTTGTGACAGGCCAGGAACTGTGATTTGAAAAAAACTATTCTATAATGTACTGGATAAGCTTTGTAAGAAAACCATAAAAGATGCCACTATATATCAATGAAGGGTTAAATTTGCTCCAAAAGTGCACTATTTAAAGCATTGCAATGCTTTTATATATTAACTAATTTAGAATAAATAGTTTAATAGCAGATTTAAGATAGCCACGTGTAAGATTTCATATAAATATATTAGTTGGTGTGAAACCAGATAAAATTACCCACGCATCACCTCTATATAGTTACAATATTAAAAATAAAAACGTAATAAGCAGACAACTTATTTGAATAAGTGTATGGGTTTTTAAAGAGTACAATTCTGCTATGCTGCCTTACAATCTGCAAAACTAAACATTTAAGCTGCGCTAAAAATCATCAGAATCATGTACAAAATTTAGGAAATACATGAAAATTGACTGAGTTCTGACAACTCATTCAAAGAGCATGGCAATGTTATCTATGTACCGCTGCAGAATGCCTGAATGGTTCCCAAAAAAATATTTTTGCAAATGGCTAGATGCAAATAAGTTGAATCAAGCATAATATTGGGGGACTTTTTAATGGAAATGTCATTTAAAAAGAGGAACTCTGACATTAAAAATTACAGAGTTACTGTTTGACAGGTGCAAAGCCATCCAACGGTCTCATTACCACACAAACAGTCCCATATGCATGTAGAGAGGTTGTTAATTCTCAAGGTGCCCTTTTAATGTACACAAATTCCCAGTGCAATGTACGTGCACATAAAATGTAGAAATTAAGTCTACTCAGACTACTAGAAGATGAAGGGTAACAGACAGTTATTCCTTTGAAGCTCAGTACAAGTGAAGAGCTGATCCAGCAATCTGCATCATTCTGGTTTGCCTGTGCTTGTATTCATGAAAGATCAACAGATAATATCTTCACGGCTGGAACTGAAAACACATGCTGCCTTGCTGTAAATCAACCACCTGTGTTTCTGCCTATAGCTCTGCTCTCTTCAAACCATGCACCACTAACTGGAGTTATCTGAATTACAACCATGGTCAACCTAACACCATTTAACCTCAAATTTGCTGCCCACACAGAATTCAGCAACCATGTAAATAAATGAGTAATGAAGAAACTAATTTTAGACATGAGATTAGCAGCCTATATTTTTTCCTTTCAAACTGATATTTAGTTTAGTCCACCAATGAACTTATCAATAGACTCAGGGAAGTATTCCCTGAAATGTTTTTATTAAATGAGACAGAATACAAATTGGCTTACTAAGGTATTTTAAGTCCTCAACTGAAGTCTTGAAAACATTCCCCTGATATCTATTATTATCTGACTAAGAGGGAAAGAAAAAAACTTAAGCTGAGAGATGACAGACTGACTAAATCATGCTAACTCATGCTGCATAGAATGATCATGAACCAAACTAATATATAATTGGCATTGTTAGCATAGAGTTTAGGGATGTGTGGAAATGTGGCTGATGGAGGGGGCTGGGAGCAGTGGCAGGGGGGAAGAAGTAGTAAGGATTCTCATTTTTCATCACTTTCTCGCATCTATTTTTGAAAATTAACGAGTGGTGGCTTGCTTATTTTGCTCCCCTTCTTCCAGATGACAAACTATATACCAGGAATCATCGAACAGGCTTATACAAGAAGTACAGCCATTTAGGCAGTTCTCGAATTTCATCCCAGCATGAAAATTAATATTCAGGAAAACAGAGATATGTGCATAAAAGTTGTAAAAATTGAATGATAACAATCCAACTTATTCCATTTTTCTCATTAGTTGAAATATTCAAAAGCTGATGGTGAATTTTACTCTCAAGGGCTGAATATGTATATTCTCTAATTGCCTCAGTGCTTTGCTAGACTACTTATTTAACAGCTGCTTCCAACCAATGTTCTTTCACTACATCAAGAAGAAAAAAGTATATTTGAAAGGATTTGCTATAAATTTCTGCAATATAAATTTGGTGCAGTAAGAACTGTATTTGGTTTTTATCCTACAGGTACTTTGGTCCACCTTGTTGTTTAACAAGGGGCATACATGCAATGGGTCGTGGGAGGGCTGCTCTTGGATTTTTTTTTGAGAGTATCCTAGTGCTTCACGTTGTTAGTGTACGCTTGACCTGGACCATTTGATGGGCAACACAGCAGTTCAGTGACTATTGCTGTGCTGTGCAGATACATGGATTTGGGCCTGTGTCTGTGGGAGGTTGCACATTCTCCCCATGCTTGCGTGGGTTTTCTCCAGGTGCTCTGGTTTCCTCCCACATCCCAAAGATGTGCTCTTAGGCTGATTGGCAGAACAAATTCTCCCTAAATTGTCTCAAATTTGGTTTCAATCCATAGACCTATAAACACAGACAGGGGATCATGGGCAGAAGTGGGAACATCAAGGTGGCAGTGCAGGCTCGTTGGGCCGAAGGGCCTGTTTCCTGTGCTGTTTTGTTCTTTGTTCTTTGGTCTTAACATACTCTGAAATATTGGGAAATTACGGATGGGCAATAAATGCTGGCCCAGACAGCGATGCTCACATCCCACAAATGAATGAAAAGGTAGAATTAGCTTCAAATATGTCATTTTGAATTTAATGGCCCATCTCAGATCCTGAAAAGGTGACGATTAAGATCATACTTTCACTTCAATTAGGAAATTGCACTGATGGCTTTGTATATCACTAAGCCAAATAAAACAAACAATCTTAGGTTAAAACAGATTAAAATTCATTAGAGCAGTAATCTTCCAAGATTGAAGTGACATTCACATCACACGTGTAGGCAATGGCCATCTCAAACAGAAGAGAATCTAACCATCTTTCCTTGACATGTAATGGCATTATCATCATTAAATCTCCCATTATCAACATTTTTGAGGTTACCATTGACTGGAAATTGAACTGGACCAGCCATATACATACTGAGGTCAGAACAGCAGGTCAGAAGATAGGAATTTCCACCTGAGTAACTCATCTCCTGACTCCCCAAAGCCTCACCATCATCTACAAGACATAAGTGAGGAGTATGATGAATACTCTGCACTTGTTTGGATCAGCTTCAACAAAATTCAAGAAACTCAACACTACTCAGGCTAGCTTGATAGGCATAACATTCACTCCTTCCACCACCAACACACAATGATAGTTGTGTATTATATACTAGCATCATCGTAGCAACTCACTAAGGTTCCTTTGGCTGCATCTTCCTATCCCACAACCTCTATCACTTTGAAGGACAAAGTCGACAGACATTTGGGACACCACCATCTAGTATGTTCCTTCCCAAATCACACACCTTGGAACTGTCAGAGTCAAAATACTGATTTCAAACTTCTTTCCCAGCAGCTGTATAAGTATACCTGCACCAGATGGACTGCAGCAACTCAAAAATCAGCTCACATCATCTTCTAATAGGTAATTAGGGATGGCCAGCATGCCAGCCTTTCCAGTGTTGCCCATATCTCAAGAAAAAAGTAAAAAGTATACTATTAGATAGGGACAACTGGCTTTTATGCTCTTAGGCCAGGGAGAGGGAAATTAGTTATTCCATGAACAACTGAAGAATGAGTTTGGCTGTAATGCCCCCTGTGATTGAATGGCCTCACTGTCCAGACTCATGCATAAGTAATAGTCCATGCAGCAACAGCAGTCAATGTCTCAAGGGAGAAAAATAAAAATGTAAGACTTGTCTTTGAAGTCTTACAACCAGACTGTGGGCAAGTGCTCTAAATAGATCATAGAACCCTACAGTACAGAAAGAGGCCCTTCGGCCCATCAAGTCTGCACCAAACACAATCCCACCCCCATATCACTACATATTATACTCACTAATCCCTCTAACTTAGGCATCTCTGGACACTAAGGGGCAAATTCTTAGCACGGCCAATCAACCTAACCTGCACATCTTTGGACTGTGGGAGGAAACTGGAGAACCCGAAGGAAACCCACACAGACACGAGTAGAATGTGCAAACTCCATACAATGACCCGAGCATTGAACCAAGGACCCTGGAGCTGTGAACCAGCAGTGGTAACCATTGTGCTATCATGCTGCCCCAAATGGTAACACAAAATAATGGATAATTCAATTCTGTGCTGTAGCACAGTCTCTGAAATTCTTTTTCAAAACAAAGCAAAAAAAATTGCTTATCTACTCTACTGGAGGTATGGATACCCAAGAGGTTGTGACCAGTGGCTAGCTCAACATACCAAAGGTCTTTGGATATGAGGTCCCATCCATCTGGATCTCAAACACACTGATGTTACCTGTCATAGCTGACATCACCCATCATTTTGTCACAGAAAAAGATTACATTGATGTCCACTTCAGGGGGAAGCCAATTTTCTACAACAACCTAAATTGATCATCTTTGTTCACATGATAAATGCCTTAGTGAGATAGTTGTGTCCTTTGTTCAAGGCATTTATCTTGCAACTGCTGGACTGAGAAGATACTATCAATTGTAGATCTTCTAGTTCTAAACCACACTGAGATTTAGGTTGAGTGTGTTCAGCCAGCATGTTCAGTATGACAATACATTCATAATAGCACCAAACAAGGTCAATTATCAATCTACTAATCTTTCCAACATACGTAAGAGTGAAGGAAACTCCTGGTCAGCTATGTTTGATATGGAAGGGTGGCCTTCAAACTTTAGTCTCTAGCTTCATGTTAGCAACCTTTGCCAGGAAAATCAAACTAGGGAGACCAGACGTTAGTGCGTGCTTTGTATGTTTCATGCATCTCTACACACTGGAAATCTTCTAATTCTTAGTCTAAACCAGCAGGGAGGTGCCTCAATAGTACAATTGTTATGGTTCCCTTTGCACACAGTCATACTCTTTGCAGCACACATATCTTGGGAGACTGCTCCTTCCCTTCAATGAGGACTACAAAATCCATGCAGACATGTTGTGAGATTTCAGTATAGGATCAGTGTCAAATACATCAGCGTCAATCCTATCAGCAACAACAAAGTGTATCAAACAGATCTTTGAATTTAATAGAATTCAACAACAATATGGTTTCCCCATCTAAAATTAGACAAATTGAACTTCATTTACAGTAAAATTAGGCAATAATTAAATATTAAAGTAGCAGAGACAGTGCATTACATTGTAATACACTTCTACATTGTAATAACACGGTTTCAGACAGGACCTTTGGTACATTTAGCCTACTTATACACATTGATGTATTCCTAATTCCACACTGCTGTCAAGGACTTATCTAGTTTCTTCTTGAAACCCATTAAAGTTCTTATCCACTGTCCCATGTTTTGTTAATAAAATGTTTCAATTGGATTTTTTATTTCCTTTAATGGTCTTTAATTTGTAAATATTTAACAAGGTCCCGCATGGCAGATTGGTCAAAAAAGTAAAAGCCTATGGGATACAAGATAATGTGGCAAATTGGATAAAAATTGGCTTAGTTACAGGAAACAAAGGGAAATGGTTGATGAATACCCTTGCTAATGGAAACCTGTTTCAAGTAGTTTTCTTCAGGGCTCGGTGTTGAGATCTTTGCTGTTTGTGTTTTATATTAACGATTTGGACATGAATTTGGAGGCACAATTGGGAAATTTGCAGTCTGCTAATATTGGACAAGTAGTCAGTAGTGGTAGATATGCTTAGAGAATCGCTAGAATCTCCAAAATGATATAGATGACTTGGTGGAATGAGCCGTAAAATAGCAGATGAATTTTAACAAAGTGTGAGGTATTGCATTTAGAGAGATCAAACAGTTATAGGAAATACACAAATAAATAGGAATATACTAAGACACGTAGATAAAGTGAGAGATTTTGGCAAACAAGGACACTGGTCCCTAAAGGCAGCAGTTTAAGTCAACAAGGTTGTAAAGAATGCTCTCCTTCATTGGCAGAGATATAGAATATAAAAACAAAGACATAATTAATGCTGGAATTGTATAAAACACTGGTTGAGGCCACATCTGGGGTATTATATATAGTTCTGCCCACCACATTACAAAAAGGATACAATTGCTCTGGAGAGCACAGAAGACATTGACAAGAATGTTATCAGGACTAGAAAAATTTAGCTATGAGGAGAGATTACATAGGTTGGGATTATTTTTCTTGGAACAAAGAGGGCTGAGGATTGAGTGGACAGAATAAAATTGTTTCCTTTGGTCAAGAATTCTAGAACTGGGGATACAGATTCAAAATAAAGAAAATAAATACAGAACTATAGTTAATAAATTCTTCAAATAAATGTCATAACATTTTTCATACAACAAATTGGTCTCAAGCTGTTGACCAACAGAGTAACTTATAATCATTTGTGCTGGTCACCTAAGATCAACAGTAACAATCTGCTTTCTTTCAGGGCACTTTTGACTCTAAATGATGACGTAAAAACTGAATTAACTATCCACATCTATGGAAAGGAACTTCGATACAGTGAATTGAAGTGGCTAATTCTACACCAGTGAAAGTAAAAATTAACCCTTGCATTTTACAGTTCTAATCTACCTTAGCTGTGTATTGGGACTCCCACATTTCTAAATCTAACCCTATGAAAGTGCTCTTTCATCCAGCTCTGAAATTATCTTATAGTCAGCTGGGTGAATGAGATTGAGATTTAAAAGAATGTTTGTATTAATATGATTATATTTAATACAGAAAGTGCAGGTGACAAGAGTATTTATAATAAAAATTAGGGATACCAATTTTTGCCTTGATTACTGCAGAAAAAAGATTTTTGAAATACTGTCAAAATGTACACTACAGCATGAAGTTGAAGATATGTCATGGTTGTTAATGGCACATTTAGAGTTTTTGATTTTCTTAGCTATCATTAAGGAGTTTCAATGAAAGCTCAGATAAAGTCTCTTTATTTGCCACTTCCAATATGTCAGTAAAGCCTCCAAATTGTCGTTGATGATTTTAGCTTGACACATCATGCATTCACATGGCACTTCACTGACCATATTTTAACAGAAGCATTAACTAATTTATTTTAAGAGCTTGTCATAACAATGCGGTATCCATATGAAGAAGGGTGCTTATGTGCTCCTGCTTCCCCAGCTGATCTCATAGTACTTTAGAGAAAAACAATTGCTGATTGGTTCCTTGGAGGAGTGCAATCAGAGCCAAATCTGTGGCAGAAAAGGGAAAGAGCAGCAGTGATAGAGGATTTGTTAGTTAAAGGAACGGAAAGGATGGCATGTTGCCTCTCTGGTTCCAGGGTCAAGGTGGTCACAGAGCAGGACATTCTTCTGGAGGAGACTGAACAGCCAGAGATCCTTGTCCACAGTGGTACCAATGACTTAGGAAAGGGGATGAGGTCCTGAAAGCAGATTTCAGGAAGCTTAGAAAGAGTGTGACAAGCAAAATTTCTAAAGCAGTAATCTCAAGATTACTTCCAGTCCCAAGTACTAAACAGCATAGAATCAGGAGAATTGAGAGGTTGAATATGTGGCTGATGCAGGAGAGAGGACATCAGATTCTTGAGCATTGGAACAAATTCAGGGGCAGGTGGGACCTGTACAAGATGGACAAGCAGCATCCTAGGAGGACTGGGCCTAACATCCTTGCAAACAGAATTGCTAATGCTGTTGGGGAGCAATTAAACGAGATTAGTAGAGGTATGGGAATTTGAGAGGGAGCTCACATCTGAGGGAAGCAAAACTGGTGAAAGGAAGTAAAAAAGTTGAAGAGTTTAAAGCTGTTGAATGCTTGTAGCTTCTTTCAAAATGGTTGATGAATTGAATGCACAAATAAAAGTACATGGGTATGAAATTGCCATTATGGAGATGTGGTTATAGGGTGACCAAGATTGGGAACTGAATATCCAAGGATATTCACTATATATGAAGGATAGACAAAAAGGAAAAACAGGTGGGATAAAGGACCAGATCAGTACATTGGTAAGAGAGCAGCTTAGATCAAAGGATCCAGGTGTAGAATTAGTTTGGATAGAAGTCTGAATCAGCAAACGTTGGTGGGAATTGTTTCTAGGCCACCAAACTCAGTGCTAATGCACAGCATAGATCAGGAAATTGGAGGTGCATGTGACATGAGTATTACAGAAATAATAGGCAACTTAAATCTGTACATAAACTGGCTTAACCAAATCAGCATTAATGCGGTTGAGGATGAATTCCCCAAGTGCGTGTGAGAGGGGTTTCTGGAGCAGTATGTTGAGAAATCAACTGGGGATTAGGCCATTTTGTATTTTGTAAAGAGAATCGGCTAATTAATAATCCTGCTATGAAGGAGCCAATAGGAAATAATGACTGTAATACAGAATTTCACATTAAGTTTGAATGCAATATATTTCATTTTGAAACTAGGATTTTAAATCTGAAGAAAGGGAATGAAAGGGCAAGATGGCTCTGCTGGATTGGGGAAAATACATTAAAAGATTTGACGATAGACAATAATGGCTAATGTTTAAAGAAATTCTATATGGTCTACGAAAGATATATATTGAGTATATCAATGGGCCTGATTTTATCATTGCGTTGCGCCCTCGTGATAAAGTCTGGCATGAGGTCATTAACGCGATCCACATAGATGCCCAGTTTACCAAGGCCCAAAAGTGGTTGCGATCTGATTTGCGCCCGAAACAGTCGCAACGGCAATTTAAATGCATTTGCTTGCATTTAAATTGAATTAAAGAACTGCCCGCACAATTTAAACTGTATTTCCCCTTTATCATCGCTTTCACATGTCCAAATTCAGCCCAAAACACATATGCTTTGCAAAGGTCTGTTTCGGGCGCTCCAGCTGCTGAAGAAGTAAGCTCAGAGCTATCAAAAGCTCTCTGACTCAGATCAGTGGTGGAAGGAACAGGGAGGCAGACTAGATCATTCCCGGGGGGAACGGGCAATCATTCTTTGGGGGAGGAGACGGTGGGTTAATTCTTTCCCATCACATTTCTAATTCTGATCGCTCTTGTTATAAATGCTACTTTGATTATATTTCACTTACCATGAATGTTATTTTTTTTCCCCTACACCAGCAAGTTCAGAAGAAGTAAAAATCATCTTATCACCATTTCCCAAACTTGGAAATGCAGCTCTTAAAATTTACTACAAATTGGCTATTGCTAAACACAACTGCAAAGATTGTTGATTGAAGTAATGATTATTGTATACGCACCTACATGTTTCATTACACAACTTTAATGTAGGCCTGGATATATAACTCGGTGAATTTTGCAAGTACAGGCAGCAGAGAGAAGGGATTCCACAGTTAGAATAGTGCATGTGCACTTAATTAGTGAAATAGTTAAAGTGCTCTGCTGTGAGTATGTGAAACATACTGAGAGGGAAGCTAGATGGATCTCTGGTTTTGGGGGGGCGGTGTCTGCTGCCACTCTGCAGGCAATCTGTGGGGTCGGGCAGAAGAGGGCAGGGATTGAGATTGGTCTGAGTAGCAGGGGGCGTGGGTGGATGAGGGGTAAAGTTATGTTGTAGGGATTGGGCTGCTGGCTATAGGGACCATCACTCCCAGGCTGCTTTATCCGCTTTTTGCGGCCCAGGAGCGATGTATCAGCAGCGCAATTTTCAAATGTTTTTCCTCGCTGCGCTGCAATTTTTTTTTTTTAAATCAGGCTAAGTGAGTATCGGGGTGCTTGAAAGCAGATTTCCAAGTCAGATCTTGATTGCGCCCAGATTCAGCACTTAGAATGAAAATGGTAAAATAGGGCCCAATGTATATCTTTTTATCATTCACTTATGGGTTATGGGTGTCACTGGCTAGACCCGAATTTACTGCCCATCATTCGTTGCCCTTGAGAAGATGACGGTGAACTGCCTTCTTGACATGCTGCAGTCCCTTATGTATAGTTAAACCTACAGTACTCTTAGGGAAGGAGTTCCAGGATTTTGACCCAGTGACAGTGAAGGAACAGCAATATATTTCCAAGTCAGGATGATGAGTGGCTTGGAAAGGAACCTCCAGGTGGTGCTGTTCCTAGGTATCAGTGGTCTCATCCTTCTAAATGGTTGTGCTCATGGATTTGGAAAATACTGCCGAAGGAACCTTGGTTCCTGCAGTGCATATTGTAAATGGTATTCACGATTGCCACTATTTTTCAGTAACGGAGGGAATAAATGTTTTTGGAAGGCGTAGCAATCAAGCAGCCAGTTTTCTCCTGAATGGTGTCAGACTTCTTGAGTATTGCTGGATCTGCACTCATCTAGGCAAATGGAGATTATTCCATTGCACTCCTGACTTGCATCTTGCAGAGATGGACACGCTTTGGGAAGTCAGGGGGTTGAGTTATTCGCTGCTGGATTCCTAGCCTTTGACCAGTTTTGATAGCTACAGTTCATCCAGTTCAGTTTCTGGTCAATGGTAATCTCCAGGATGTTGATAATGGAGAATTTAGCAATGGTAATGGCACTGAATGTCAAGGTATGATGGTTAGATTTTTTTTGTTGGAGATGATCATTGCCTGGCTCGTGTTGCAAGGCACAAACACTCAAAAGAGAAAGGTTAATCAACTATGGTTATTGTAAAAAGTTAAAGATTGCATTAAACGAAGTGGCTTATAAGGGTGCCAGAAAAAGTGGTAAGCTTGAAAATTGGCACAATTAGAATTCAGAAAAGGAGGACCAAGAAACTGATTGAGAGTGTGAAAGAGAATATGAATGCAAACTACATAGGAACAAAGTCAGACTACAAAATCTTCTTTAGGTACGTAAAAATGGAAAGATTAACAAGTCACATGTGGGCAGAAGTGAAGCAGGACAATTTATAGTGGAAAACAGGGAAATGATGCAGAAACTGAACAGTTACTTTGCATCAGTCTTCACTAAAGATGCATGAAATGTAGAAATACTAGGCAATCAGATACTGGGTTGATTCTTAAATGCCACCATAAGCAGCAACAAGCTAGTGATGCCTACAACCCATGAAATAATTTTTAAAAAATGGATCATTCTCAGAACGACAGGCTGTTACCAGTGGCATATCACAAGGATCAATACTACGTCCACAGTTGTTTGCAATCGATATCAACAATTTGGATGAGTGGACAAAATGTAATATTTCTAAATTTGCTGATGATACCAAACTTGATGGAAACATAAGTTGTGAAGAGGTTGCTGGAGGCTTCAAAGGACTAGGACAGGCTAAGTAAATGGGCTTGACCATGGCAGATAGAATTTAAGTGAATAAGTCTGAAGCCATTCACTTTGTCAGAAAAAACATTTCTTAACTGGTGACAGATTGGGAAACGCAGTGTCCAAAGGAATCTGGATGCCCTTGTTCATGACTCGCTAAAAGCTAGCATACAGGTGCAGGAATCAATTAGGAAAGCAAATGGTATGTCAGCCTTATTCATGGGAGACATCTTTCTGCAATTTTATAGGGCCTTGGTATGATCTCACCTGCAGTACTGAATAAATTTTTGGTTTCCTTATCTAAAGGAGAATATACTTGCCAAAGGATGTGGTGAAATTGAGGACAAGTTGCTATATTCCCCCAAATTTTGAAGAATGAGGGATGACCTCACTGAAACTAACTTATTTCTTACAGGGTGTGACAGAGCGAATGTAGGTGTTTACTCGTGCTAATGAGTCTAAAAGCAAGTGACATAATCTCAGGTTAAGGGATGAAATATTTAAGGCTGAAATGGGGTGCGATTTCTTCATTCAGAGCGTTATAAATTTTTGGAATTCGCTATTCCAAAGGGCTATGGAAGCTTAATCAATGAGCATGTTCAAGACTAAATTTGAGTCCAACAATATGGTTTTGTAAAGGGAAGGTCATGTCTCACCAACTTACTGAATTTTTTGAAGAGGTAACAAAGATAATTGATGATGGAAGGAATGTGGCTGTGGTTTACATGGACTTTAGTAAGGCATTTGAAATGTCTCATATGGCAGACAGGTACAGAAACCAAAATCACATGGAATTCAGAGTGAGATGGCTAGATGGATACAGAACAGGCTTGGTTATAGAAGTGATGTGAAAATGCCACTGTTGGGCTCTCACCCACCTCACGAAGGAACAGCATGTTCCGAAAACTTGCGGTGTTTGCTATAAATAAACCTGCTGGACTTTAAGCTGGTATTGCGAGACTTCTTTCTGTTTTTGGTTATAGAAAACAGTAATGGAAGCATGTTTTTCAGAACGGAGAGCTATAGCTAGTGGTGTTCTGCAGGAATCAGTGCTGGAACCTGTGTTGTTTGTAGTATATATAAATGATCTGGAGGAAAATATGGGTGGTCTGATTAGTAAGTTTGCTGATGACATGAAAATTGGTGGAGTCGCTAATAGTGCCAAGGATTGTCAGAGGACACAGCAGAATATACAGAGATTAGAGACTTGAGCACAATCATGGCAGATGGAGCTTAATCCAGATAAATGCAAGGTTATGCATTTTGGAGGATCAAATTTAGGTGTGAATTGTGATGTAAATGGCAGAACCCTTTGGAACATTAACATAGAACATTACAGCACAGAACAGGCCCTTTGGCCTTCGATGTTGCGCCGACCAATATAAAAAGCAATGCCCCTCCAAACTAAACCATTCCCTTCTCTTCCATATACTTATCAACTAACCTCTTAAACGCCACCAAACTTGGCGCATCTACAACTGCTGCAGGCAGGGCATTCCACTCCCGAACCACCCTTTGGGTAAAGAACCTACCTCTGATATCCGTCCTATAACTATCACCCCTTAATTTAAAGCTGTGTCCCCTCGTGCTAGCTTTCTCCATCCTAGGAAAAAGGCTATCACTGTCCACCCTATCTAAACCTCTAATCATCTTATATGTTTCGATAAGGTCCCCTCTTAGCCGCCTCCTTTCTAACGAAAACAACCTCAAATCCCTCAGCCTCTCCTCATAAGACCTGCCCTCCATACCAGGCAACATCCTGGTAAACCTCCTCTGTACCCTCTCCAATGCCTCCACATCTTTCTTATAATGTGGGGACCAGAACTGCACACAATACTCCAAGTGCGGCCGCACTAGAGTTTTGTACAGTTGCAACATGACGTTGCGGCTCCGAAATTCAATCCCCCTACCAATAAAAGCCAAGACTCCATATGCCTTCTTAACAACCTTCTCGACTTGACTGCCTACTTTCAGGGATCTATGCACATACACACCAAGATCCCTCTGTTCATCTAGACTACTAAGAATCCTACCATTTGCCCTATACTCTACACATTTATTATTTCTGCCATAGTGCATTACCTCACACTTTTCCACATTAAACTCCATTTGCCACCTCTCGGCCCAGCTCTGCAACTTGTCCAAGTCCCTCTGCAAACTATAACACCCCTCTTCACTATCTACCACTCCACCGACTTTAGTGTCATCTGCAAATTTACTAATCCATCCTTCAATACCCTCATCCAGATCATTTATAAAAATTACAAACAGCAGGGGCCCCAAAACAGACCCCTGAGGTACACCACTTGTCACCGAACTCCACGATGAATATCTCCCATCAACCACCACCCTCTGTCTTCTATCTGCTAGCCAATTCCTAACCCAATTAGCTAAATCACCCTCTATCCCATACATCTGCATTTTCTGCAGAAGTCTTCCATGGGCCACCTTATCAAACGCCTTACTAAAGTCCATATATACCACATCAACCGCCTTACCCCCATCCACCTCCTTAGTCACTTTTTCAAAAAACTCAATGAGGTTAGTAAGGCACGACCTACCCTTCACAAAACCATGCTGACTATCTCCAATCAATTCATTACTCTCTAAATAACTATAAATCCTATCCCTAATTATTCTCTCCAACACTTTGCCCACCACAGAAGTAAGACTCACTGGCCTATAATTCCCTGGAAGGTCTCTCTTCCCCTTCTTGAACAATGGGACCACATTCGCTATCCTCCAGTCCTCCGGAACCACACCCGTAACCAACGACGACCTGAAGATCAGAGCCAGAGGCTCTGCAATCTCCTCTCTTGCCTCCCAGAGAATCCTAGGGTAAATCCCGTCCGGCCCAGGGGACTTATCCAACTTCAAACCCTCGAGAATATCTAGCACATCCTCCCTATCTACTTCGATACCTTCCAGTTTGCTACCCTGTACCTCAGTGTTCTCCATAACTACATTTACATCACCCTGCGTGAATACCGAAGAGAAATATTTATTCAGTACCTCTCCAATCTCCTCAGGCTCCACGCACAACTTCCCACTGCTGTCTATGACTGGCCCTAATCTTGTCCTAACCAATCTTCTATTCTTAACATAGAGAGGGATCTGGGCATGCAGGTCCACAATTCCCTAAAAGTGGCAACACATTTGGCCAAGGTGATTAAGAAGGCATGCTTGCCTTCATTAGAGGGAGCACTGAGTACAAGAATTGTGAGATCATATTGCAGCTATATGAAATCTTGGGCAAGTCATATTTGGAGTACAGCATGCCATTCTGGTCACCACACAACCAGAAGGATATGGAAGCTTTGGAGAGAGTGCAAAAAGGGTTCACCAGGATGTTGCCTGATCTCAAGGATGTTGGCAATGAGAAGAGGTTGAATAAGTTAGGATTTTATTTTCACTGGAAAGATGGAGGCTGAGGGAGACCCGATAGAGGGCTACAAAATTATAAGAGGCATAGACAAGGTGGATAGTCAGACGTTTTTTCCAACGGTGGAAGTGTCAATTACAAGAAGACACAGATTAAAGGTAGAGGGGAAAAATTTAAGGGAAATATGCAGGGGACATTTTTTCATGCAGAGACAGGTGGGTGCCTGGAATGCGCTGCAGAGGAGGTGGTGGAAGCAGGCATATAAGCAACATTTAAGAGGCATCTGGATGGGTACACAAATAGGGAGGGAAGAGAGGGAAAGGGATGGAGTAAGGGCAAAAGGATTTCTTTTAGCTTAGTTAGGGCATCATGATTGGCATAGACTTTGCAGGCTGAAGGACCTATTTCTATGCTGTGCTTTTCTTTGTTCATTGTTCTTTCATATCAAAGGATAGGAAGATTGTGCTAGAAAGTGGAAACGAGATAGATGGTTAGCCATGATCGAACAGGCTCGACAGACTAAATAGTCTTTTCCCATTCCTATGTTCTCACTATCTGAGTTTGAGGATTACTCTCATTTAACCATTAGTTAAGCAGGTTTGAACTTGGGGAAAAAAGTTAGAAAAGGAAATATGATATTATTGAAAAGTATGGGCTGAGGCAACTGGGAGGCATTTAAGGGATAGGTGTCAGTATTATGGGATAAGGAGGGACACAGAGAATACTTAATTTACTGAGCTTTTTGGGATTTATTCAGATAATAGTCAGCCTGCATTGAATACTGAAAGGGGCTGGATTGACAATGCAGTATAGGAATTATTTTCCATCTTACCCACAACTGAAGAGTGTGGGGAGTCTAACAAACGGATATGTACTACCATCTTCCACAAATGATATAATGGAGCAACTGAAGTCTGTCATTTAGCAGGTGAAACACAGTTGGATCTACAATGGAGATCACAAATACGTAATGATATCGGTATCATAAAAATTGTCATGAATGCTCCCACAGATTTAAGATCCAAACTTCATGATACACCCAAAGTTTGCTTAAACTTGTTTAGATTAAAAATTGAATGCTACCATGAAGGACGGATTCTGAGATTCAACACAGATCCACATTTTTACACCCAGTTATATATACAGGCATGATGATGAACTGCTCATGAATTATGCCAAACATACCACTTACAACTGCTATAATGATACTCGAATAGTTATTTGTCAAACACTTTAATGCTAGGTATAAAGCGGAATAAGATCCTCATTCCAATTCCAGCTTACCTTTTCCACTCCTACGCTGCCATCTTTACGGTGGCACAATGGTTAGCACTGCTGCCTCATAGCGTCAGAGACCCAGGTTCAATTCCTAGCTTAGGTCACTGTCTGTATGGAGTTTGCACGGCATGAATGGCTGGAGAATTCCGCCCAATATTACCATTTCAGACTTCAACTCTCTCCTTTACTTCCCTACAAATTTCTCCCATATTCATTCCACTTTGTTCCCTTTCTATTTGAAACTATTTTGCTCACTTTGTGTTTTTCTCATGCTTTTCAGGAGTTGTATATTGTTTACCAGTTTCATTTTAAATGCTATCTTCAGAGTACGAAAGCTTATTTTTAATCCAAGTTGACAAATTTAATCAGTGATCTTGACCTGCTATCTTATCCTCCCTTCTTTATTTTTGTCCTATAAAGGGACTTCCCTGCTTTCCTTTTTCAGTCTGATGAAAGATCTTTATCTGGCACATGGACTTTGCTGAAAACTAATGCTACTGTAATGACCATATATGACATATATCATCATTATGATTCAAAGGTTCCAGCGGATGATAATGTGTGTGACTTACGCTATTATATAGGCCAAGGCATTATTCTGGAGACCTTTTGCATTACTCACAGACCTTCACTAAAAATGTTGAACAGCTAATTATCTTCCCTACCCTTACCCCATTGAAATTGACAAGGAGACTGTTTCCTGAGTTAACAGCATTGTGATCTCCATAGCCACACAACCATTACACAATGACAGTGAAATTTTCAATCTTGGTGCAATCATAGAAATTGTAATTGATTTAAATTCAATGGTTAAGTCAGTTTTTTTTTTAATTCACCTTAGTGATTCTGACAGTGTCCAGGGTTGCATACGGCAGTGTATAATCTGTTGGGAGCAAGCTGCTGGTTTCTATTCTTAAACTATCATCCAAATGTAATATTTTACAATTGGGATCAATAAGTACAAAAGAATAAGTTAGGGTGGCAAGAAAGTAAAAGGAAAATTCAAAAGGTACAATCAATAATGGGATTTAAATGTACCTCTTAAAAAAAACTTATTTAATGTAAGTGATTCATTCTATTTTATAATTCCAAAGATATTTATACAGCATTTCATAAAATCACTATGGCAGAAAGAATTGTGCAAATACACTTTCACATAAATAATCCAAATCTTTATATGCCAGTTGTGTATTTGTGCACAAAAGATTGGTGCTCAAGTACTTGAATATTTACCTTAGAGAAACATTGCAGAACAGCTTCAGTGAAAGGATGTACGTATAGTAGATAAAATCAAGCACAAAATGTTCAGTTTGACAAAGGAAATAAACCTTTTGTTGGTATTTTCTGATTAATTATCTAATTGGTTTTATTGGATGTGGCAAACAAGTTGTTAAAATCACTAGTGATCTCTAGCAAAAGCAATCAAAAACCTTTATAGCATTGTACATATTTCCACTGACTGATCAAACACGTCAAAGATTTCCTGCAGATTAGGCCTATATGAAGCAGGTCTTTGGCATTTTCAAACTTCTGACATTTTACAAGAATGAGTGTACCCCAATCCAGGATTTGATAGCCTAACAACATTTTGATGCCTTGTAGAATGCTACCAACGATTATGGAAAATCGCTAATGTATATATTACAAACAACGTATTTAATACTAACTAGGAAAGTTTCTACCTACTATTTTATACAGAGAAATTAATGCACATATCACTAGAATGCCAAAATATAACAGAAAATTTCATTCTCATGTGCTTTTGATCAGAATCTCCCAGCATTTATTTACAAACAGGCACCATGTCATATACCATTTAGAGTCATAAGCTGGGATTGTCCGAGCTCGCTGTGCTTCTTGTGCAGCATAATGAGCTGGAGACACAAGCCTGTAGCCTGAATTGCTTAGGGTTTTTTTTAAGCATAATCAGCTGCGCGTCAGAAATCAGCATGAAGCTGATCATCATCCCCACACCCCCACTTCTTGCCTTCAAACAAATCATTGTTCGCAGCAAACTACCCAGCCTTCAGGAGAACAGTGACCACAACACCACACAACCCTGCCACAGCAACCTCTGCATAACATGCCAGATCATCAACATGGATGCCATCATCTCATATGAGAATACCACCATGGTACATGGCATATACTCTTGCAATTTGGCCAATGTTGTCTACCTAATAAGCTGCAGGAAAGGATGTCCCGAGGTCTGGTAGACTGGGGAGACCATGCTGACGCTACGACAACGGATGAATGAACACTGCTCGATAATCACCAGGCAAGACAGTTCACTTCCTGTTGGTGAACACTTCAGCAATCACAGGCATTTGGCCTCTGATCCTCAGGTAAATGTTCTCCAAGGCTGCCTTCACGACATACGACAGAGCAGAGTCGCCGAACAGAAAACTGATAGCCAACTTCTGCACACATGAGTATGGTCTCAAGCGGGATCTTTGGTTCATGCCACACTATCTGTAACCTCCATGACTTGCCTGAACTTGCAACGCTCACTTACTGTCCTGTCTGGAGACAATACATATCTTTTTAACCTATGCTTAATGCTATCTCCACTCACATTGTCTGCACCTTTAAGAACTGAATCGCAGATTAGCTGTAAAGACTTGTATTCTAATCAGTATTCTGTAAACTGTGTGTGCCTTTATATGCCCTGCTTGGGATCTGAACTGTCCAATCACCTGACGAAGGAACAGCGTTCCGAAAGTTAGTGGCATTTACTACCGAATAAATCTGTTGAACTTCAACCTGGTGTCATGAGACTTCTTACTGTGTTTACCCATGTCCAACACTGGCATCTCCACATTCATCAGCGATCAGAGGCTCACTGATCTCTACTTTGACAGATCGGCACACGTGCAGTGGCCTGCACAGCACTATGGTGCCAACCTCTTGAGCAGGATGAGGCCCTGCTCCTTACTTACCAGAGTGAATCACATGAAAGCACTCTGCAATGCTCAGATTATCAGAGATTTACTCTGGCCAAGGGGCAGGAAATACTCCTACTTTCCTAAACATTGGCCGTAGAGTTTTACAGCACAAAAAGGGACCCTTCTGTCCATCATATCTGTGCTGGCTTTCAAGCACCTATCTATTTTATATCCCATTTTCCAACAAGTGGTCCCTAACCTTGTATTTCTCAGAGCTGTGGTTTGTCTGAAAAATTCAATCAAATTCACTCAAGAATCTTTAACATTTGGGAGATAATTCTTTTCCCCCCTGAATACCAGGTCTAGCCATTGTGGAAACCAGATTATAACTCAATTGTCCCGTGATGAACAAAATGCCATAACGGTAATGTCACTGAGCTATTAACTCAAACATCTAGACTAATATTCTGGGTCATAAGTTCAAATCTCATCACTACATTTGAAGGAATTTGAATTCAACTAATAAAATAAAAAATCTGGAATTCAAATTAGCCTCAGTAATGGTGACCAAATGCACTCACGTCAGCATTAAGTTTGCACTGTGAGCAAATTGCTCAGGCCCTATTTTCTTAGTTACCGCAAGAAATCTGTTTTTGATGTAGTGGCACCTAACCTCCTATCCCTTGTGTATTTCCGATTTGTAATTGATACGTTTGGTATGTTTGAATCTGCAGCTGCACGCAAGAATTTCCTTACACATTTTACTGGGCTCCATCCTACACTCAAATTAATTCTTGAAACAGAGCAGTCAAATATGCTCCTTTTGTAATAAATCCACAGAGGCAGAAGCCCCTTCACCAAAATCCCTTTACTTACAACTCTAATAGCAGTACACAAAAGGCTACCAATTAACAGTTCACCTCTGGGGATGTCAGAGGAACTTACACTCCCAATTAAGTACAAGACAAAAACTCCCTCATTGGCTCATCAATTGGATCCTTAATAAGGAAGTTCCTACTCCAATAGGCCAACCTCAATGGCTTGATTGAAGTTATTACACCTTTCTTTGACCTTTCTAGTTGAGAAATATGCCAATGGGTTTTCTACAAATGGAAGCCTACCTTCATTGGTCTACATATAAGCATTGGGATTCCTACAGTTCCATGCACTATATAATTATTCTTATCAGCACCTCAGAAATAGGTGCTGATAAGCCATTTGCTCATTGTGCAAGCTTGATGCTGAAATAGGGGGTATCAAAGCCATCTTTTGGAATAATGGCTACTCTGATCAATTCATTGCTCAGTGTAATGTGGATATTCATAAATAGGCCTAAGGCCATCACTTTCAGTCTAAAAACTGCCAAGTCTACCTCAAATTACCTTTGTCTCAAAAATGTGAACAACAGGTCAAGCTAGCCGTTTCATGCTGCTGCTGTGCAGTAGGAACATTAAGGGTATACTCCACTAACTGAATGTTGTCATCAAGCCAAAAAGACATTCAGCCTCTCACACAAATGAGTAATACAGTGTATGAATTTCAGTGCTAGTGTGATGTCAGTATGTAGGCACATGTCCCAACGACTGGCAGATCATGTCAACCAGCACATTCTTTTTGCTGTTTGCCACAAAGTACTGACTATACCCAACCAACTTGTGCTTGCAACTCAAAACACAGAGTGGGATTCACCACACAACCTGCTGTATGTTTCTTCGGGTTCTGCCATTGTCAATAGGGTTTCCTGTTGAATGCACCCCACACTGCTGGGAAACCAGCAGCAGGGGCACACCATCAGTGGGTGCAATAGACCCTGCCAGCATTAACAACCAAAAGGTTCTGGCCATGGTGTTCAACATTAGATGCAATTCTGTGATTGGACAGCACTTACTAAACAATCCTGACTGTGTTAAGAATTACATTGACTGCTATTTTAGCATTACCAGTAGGGCTTGTAGTATTGCTCACCTATAACTAGAAGCTATATATGTTGACACACATAGCCCTGTCCTTTGCAAACATAAGGGACATGTGCATGCATTGTACATTTTCAACTTGATAAAAGTTTAGGGGACAACCATTCCTTTGGTTATACCCCACTGGATATTATACATTACATTACAATGGTATTATACCTTGACCCAACAGAGTCAACCTACTTCATTTGAATTTAGAGAAAAGCTTGGCAATTAACTGTTTCCTGGTGCTTTCTTCATAGCAATGCTTCTGTTAATCACAGTCCATTTCCCAGCCAATCAATACTCTCTGGTAATGCAATATAATTCTCCTTACAATTGGTATTCTTATGGATCTGTCCTAATGAATCTGCGCTCACAACCACATAATCATGCCCAAGATCAATGGACCTTTGCATCCCCACCCCCTCCACTTGCTATGATTCCTGTGGGGTCGGGAAAATTCCCCACAAAAAAATTCAACATAATGGGTGGGATTTTACGGACTTGCTCATCCTGAAACTGTTAAATCCCACCCAGTGTCAACAGCCCTTCTCATGGTCTGCCCCTCGCCCAGTGTGACTTCCGTGGCGAATGGAGTAGTAAAATTATGGTCAATGTCTCTTTATTTAAAAATACACAAGTTCTGCACTAACAAACATTTAAGTAGCTTTAAGTGTAGTTACAATTTTAATGTCAGAAAATAGTCAGCCAATGTACAAACAGAAATATGATGTTGACAAAATAATAGGCTAAAAACTTGACAATGATGATTTTTAGCTGCAGGGATTGAGATGCAAGATTACCCTCCAGTCAATGAAGGCAATCAGACAGCACACAAATGTTGTCTGCTCATTACCATGTTTATGGTGTGCAGTCACCGATTGGCTGCTTGTTCAGCAGGAAGCCCAAACGTATAAAAGAGGTTAGCGTAAGATCTGGATTTCTTAAAACCAGCCTGCAACTCTTAAAAGAGAAGCAATGCATTCTGATTGCAACACATGATGGCACTGTCTCCAGAATTTTATTCCAAGAAGGAACACAGTAAACCAATGGAGCAGAAGGCCTGTCATTTATATGCTCCACCTCACCCTCATGTACTTATCACTACTGCAAACCTCATATTGCAGTTTCCACACACAGGTATATCACACAATCATATCATTGTACACTAACTGATGGTGCTCGGCTGGGCCATCTGCAGTCTCAAGAACACATGACATAGGAGCAGATCATTCAAAATAATCTTCGTGGATCTGGGGTTTCAATTCTATTTTCCTAACCACTCCCTATAATCTCTTAATTCCTTGAGAAACCAAGGATGGAATTTTCCCAAAGACTGTCAAAACAATCTTCCTACACTTCACCATTGTTTTGGGAGAGAAACAAGTTTTGTACCAGTTCTGAGAAGGGTAAACACACTGGTGAGTCTGGTTTCACAGAGATCAGGCACTGTTTTTAAAGGGCAGCCTGATCTCAAATTGAAATTGAAGAAACCCCTCCATCACCCCCATGAATAATTGGACCCTCCCTTCATTGAAGGATGTTTCACCAGCTCTCTTCTCAATATAGACTGCTGTTTTCAAGGCATTGGGATCCCCATCCAATATGTTCACCTTCATGCCTGCCCCCTCCCCCACCCCCACCCCCACCTGCCCCATGTTCCACACCCTTCATGTTCCACTCCTTTCATGCATCTTAAGCCGTATCCTCACATCTCACTCCTCTTCTGGTCCCACTCCCTTGGCATCGTCACTGGCACCTTGGCAATGCCCATCTGGAACACAGCATTCAGGCTGCCAGGTAACACTGCCAGATGGACACCGTATAGCCATGTCCCTGAACACCTGGGGGCTTCAATGACCTCCAAGCTATACCCCCCCCCCCCCCAACCCCGCCTCCCACACTGGGTCATCACTTCTGATCTCCATTTGTGGAATGTCACTACTGATTCTCGCTGGGTTCCCACTGTGCCCAAAGATCGCAGAATCCCAGGACCAGGGAGAATCCAGCTTGAAACTGACAAAGCATATTTAAATACTTATTTAAATATGCTAATCTGATTCCAGCCCGCACTGGCAGGAACAGGATTACATCTGGGTGTGGTGGCTAAGAGAGTCCCACTGGGGGCTTGCGTCAGCGCTAAACATGCTAGGTCTCTGCCCTCTCTGACTCGGCGCCATCCTAATGTAGAAAGGTAAGGATTTTTGCAGCAACTGTGATGTAAGGATATTTTCATGGGATATTTTCAAAGTCTGATTAGCTGCTCATGGCTAGCCTGCCTAGAGGGATGGTGTTCCGAATGCCTCCTTCATTTCTCCTCCCAAGAGCCTCGCCAAAGGCCTAGGGGCAAGAGTTGTTGTTCTAAAACACCTATTGGCATTTTAGAACACCAATATTGCTTGTTGCAACATGGCCCTTACTGTATTCTCAATGCTCATACGTAGTCAGGTAGTGGAGTAATGAGGCAAGTGTAGAGACAGTAGCCTTTGTTATGAAATACCTAGCATTGATTCACTGGCTCAAACATGGCTAAAACAGCTGACTGGTGGAGGATAAAGAATATGGTGGCTGCTGCCAAGATGGTGAGAATTCATCAGCATGATGTTCTGTTCATGGTTGCATACTAACTCCAGGAGTGAACCCTTCCTTTTTTGTATAACCCTTTGAGATGTGACATGTATTTTAAGATGATACATATATGTAGTCAATGGTTCCCTTGGAACACTGGAAATCTTGCCACCTGCCCGCTCCTTCTATTTCTTTCTGCTCAGAAAAAAGACAACAGAGCTCCTCTGCTGGTGTAAAATGCACAGTGCACTATAAAGATGTTGGCAATATCATCAGCTCCAGCCTGAAAGAATCCTGAGGCACAGAAACTGGCAGTGTTGCCCTCATTCTGCTCTGCAATTGCACGTCCAGTTGAAAGATGTGGCATATTTTACTGACCCCAATTTGGTGAATATCTGGGTGAGTTGGCGATATCAGAAGTACTCCCTGAACATCCTATATGGAAAAGGTCTTCATTTGAGAGCACTCCCCTTCCCCTCTCTAAACACGCCTTCTCCTTTCTACTGTCTTTGCTCCATTGCCACATTGTGCTGCAGCTCATGAGAGCCTGCAACCAAAGCCCTTATGGCTGAAAGAAGGTTTTCTGTTCAGTGCTTCAAACTCAGAATCACAGAATTGTTAAAGCTCAGAAGAAAGCCATTTGGCCCATAGTGTCTACATTCCTTGCAAAAGTCGAGCAGCACTCCCTCTGGCTTCAAGATCACATCAAACAGCACTTCCACTAACAGCTGTAAAAGAAAGTCATGTTTCAATTACGAGTTCCAAAACAGTTTTTGAAACTGAGAGATGCTACAGTCTACTTACTCCTTCATGTTTTCACCACAGGCACCTCAACTTACATTAATGCGCTCCCCCCATGGACTTCACAAGAAGCGACCATTGGCAACACCTTTAGGTTCCAGTAATGCTAACAGCATTAAGAGCCAAATTTTGTGGCCAACATGATTTAATATTGTTGGCTGAGGAATAAATATTGGCTCACACAGAGGAGAAATTCCCTGTTCTACTTGAAAACAGTGCCAAAGTCAACTGACAAAGCAGATGGAACCTCAGTTCAACATCTCAACCAAAAAGGTACCTCTGACAGTGCAGTAACTGGCACCCTCATGTTTGCATTGATGAGTCAACCGAGATTTTGTGCTCCAGGCGTTTTACCCTTGAATTCATAACTTTCCATTCCAAGAGGTGAGAGTCACAAACACCATTAATAAATAGAGAGACCATGCAGGATATCAAGTGATTGACAGCTTCAGACTCTTTATAATACTGATCATCTCCTCAGCTGATAAAGGGCTTTTAATGGTCTTGGACAGATTCTTTTATACTTTCATGGAATGTGGGTGTCGCAGGTGAGGCCAGCATTCAGCACTTGTTGCCCATCCCTAGTTGCCTTTGAACTGAGTGACTTGCTGGGCCAGTTGAGAATCAACCACTTTGTTGGAGTCACATATAGGGCAGACCAGGTCAGGATCATAACCAGATGGGTTTTTTTAAACAACAATCAATAGTTTCATGGTCAATATCACTGAGATTAGCTTTACAATCCCAGATTTATTACTGAATTCTAATTTCATCAGCTGTCGTGGTGGGATTTGAACCCAGGTCCTCATTAGCCTTGGCCTTAGTGACATTGTCATCATGCCAATGCCCCTCCTAATTTTCCACTTTTTAGTTGTTTCTACAAATACCCGAATATTACATCAACACTTTCACTGACTAACCCTTACATCAATGCCATCAATTAAAATTAGATCAAACCATTCACTTAATATAGCTCAGGCAGAACTCACATTCACAAAAAGTATACTCGAGAGGCCCATATGTCTTTGGAAAACCAAATAAAAGACTATAAATTTTAAAATTCCTGAACCTGAAAAAAGTTTCAGCCAGTCTTAAAACATGACTGCTAATTTCCTGGAAGTCAATAAACATAGGGTGAAATTTCCATTTTTAAAAAAAATAAGCACAATGCATTTTTAAATGAAATTAGTGAACTGCTAAAATAATCACATAAATAACACATTATTCAAAAGAAAGCTTTAATCTCCAGTGGTCAACATACCAATACTGTTGCATATATCATTTTATTAAAGACATTATTTAAATTCAAATTATTATTACTTGAAAATGAAAGTACCAACTCAATAATCTAAAATTGCATTTTGTTGCCTTGACAAAACTTAATTCAAAACATTCTTTCATTGTAAGTTGCAATTTATTTACTCTATAACTAGGCAGTTGAAATTGCTCTGAAATATGAATACTGGATTTGGCAGTCATGAATTCAGTGAATGAAGCATCATCATGCTCCACATGAAAATGCTTTAAAATAATATTTTTGCAGAATGAAAGGCTCAAGATCCAGTTATAAATTACATAATTAAAATGGTCACACTATACATGTGTGCGTCATTTTCATACATATTTTATATGTACCATCATTCGAATTATCAGGAATCTGTGATTTGCTTAAATATGATTTTTGCTTGACAGATAGAAAAAAACTACCACAAAGGAGGAAGAACCGGCAACCCATGCAAAACCAATCAATTTAATCAGTCTTTCTTTACAAAGAACCAGTAACTACAACAAAGCAACTAAACCACTCAAATAAATTTTCTGACTTCCCTAAGCAATACTGTATCTAAAAAAATTGTGAAATAACACATTAAAAAGGCTCTGAATCCTCCCTATGTCATATTGCAAATCTGTCCACAAACCTTATTTCAGAGGCCTAGGGCTGGATTTTATGTGGCAGCAAGATCCCTGCCCTGCAACTAGCTAAAAGATCACTGGGGCACCCACCAATAGGAATAACAGTTGCCCCACTGTCATTTCACAGATAATTGATAATTAATAGGCCATAAGCAGGATTTGCACCCTTCAGGATCAGGAAGCCCTGCCTCAGACTATTCCTAGCCAATCTGATGGCCAACACTTCGTGCTCTCAACAGTGCTAGATGGAAGTGATCTGGGGTTACAAGCAATTCCCAATGGAAATCATCACTGATAAATATTGTGAGGGTGTGAAGAGGAGGGAAATTTTTTTTACTGGGGTCAGTCTGGCAGTCTCAGTGAGGGAGGTCAAAGGGGTATTGCAGGTCAGGAGAGGATAAAAAGGGAAGTCTGATCTTGGGAGGAGGGGTGTGGTAGTTACCTGGGAATTGGAAAAAGTAATCCAGGTTAATCGTTTGACGTGGGCCTCTCTGGCTATGTGTGAAATAGTGGTCACAGCAGAATGAGGCTCTTAATAGGCCTAAAGGTGCGATGGCTGCCAAGATGCCTCTGCCACTTCCCATAACATTTCATATAGACCAGGAGGAAGGCCATATGCTGGATCTTACAAGTTCACAGTTCCCTGCCTTCAAACCAGGCAGTAGAGGAGCATTAAATCCAGCACGTAATCATTTTAGGAGCCTGTACACTATTTCTGGAGCTTGATTTTTTTCATTGAGTTTTTGGGCTTAGGCTTAAGAATCTTTGCATGTCAGCACTCAAGTAAACCATCTGAGTTTCTCATAGTTTTTCTATCATATTCCAGTCTTCAATACTTCCTGAATCACACCATTTTTGTTGTACCTAGTTTTAATCTGAGAGCATAATTTCTCCCTCCATGGAAATCCCTCAATCCATATTTCATGTGTTGGTTCTTACTTGTTTGTGATTGTTTTTTTTGGTCCTCTGCCCACTTGACCTTGTCATCTCATACGGCCTCACTGCCCCTATCATATCAACTTATCTATCTAAAACTATCTCTGACTATGCCTTTGTCTTACTCTCATCCCACCTCTCCGATGCCCCTCCTTCTGTGCCCATGCCTGGACAAAAACTATCCCTCAATTCCTTACAATGGAACTTTCAAAATCCCAAATATTTAGCCTTTACCCACTATACACCACATTTCTGCTATTAATGACTTGCTTAACCACATCATCACCTCCAATTTAGTCCACACTAAAACCATTAATATTTCTCACCATATTTCTTTTTCCTGGGATGGCCCTCATCTCTGCTTCCTTAAGTTTAAAGAATGAAGACTTGAACGGAAGTGATGGACAACTGGTTTAGCTATTCCAGTTGGATGAGACTGTACTTGCACTTCCCCAATTCTATTCTTATTATCTTAGTAGCCAAAGAATAATCTGCAATAGTTTTCCTTCTTGATCCACACAACTGCTTCTGGTGATCCCCAAAATTCAATCCTTGAATTGTTCCTATTTTTCATTTACATATTGCCCCTTAGCAACACAATCTGAATGTCAGTTCTTACATGTACGTTGGCAGCACCCAACTCTATATCATCACCATGTCTCTTAGTTCATCTGAAATATCAGACTGCTTTTCCATGTACTGAATAAGCAAAATTTCCCTCAATTAAATATTGCAAAGACAAAAGCCAGTGTCTTCAGTCCCTACCACAAACTCCATTTCGAGCCTCCATCTATCTTCCTGGCAACTGAACCAGACCATGAGTCAAACTTCTAACAACATATTTATGCCATCAATAAGCCTACTTACTTCCAAGTTTGTATACCTGTTGACAGCGCACTTCATGTTATCCTGTTACATTTAGACTTGACTTTTCTAATACACACCTGACTGACCTCCCAGAATTTTTCCTTCAAAAAAAACTTCAGATCATTCACAACTCTGCAACCCATGGCTCACCAAGTTTCATTCATTTATCAATCCCGTGTTTGTTGTCCTACAATGGCTCCTAGCCAATTATTAAGACCTCAATTTGAATGCCCTCATCCTTGTTTTCAAATCCCTACATGATCTCATCCTTTTCAATGCTTGCAATTTGCCCTTATCCTTCTCCCTCCAACCCTTTGAGATATCTGTACTCCTTTAATTCTGGTCTCTTAAATACCCTTGATTTTAATCACTCCTCCACTGGTGACTGTGCCTTCAACGATCAAGTCCCTATGCTGTATAATTCACTGTTTAAACCTCTCTACTCTGTACCTCTCTTTTTGCTTCAACATGTACCTCATATGTCCGTTTGTAGCTTCATGTTGTGGTTTGCTTTATAATAATCCAGTGAAGTGCCTTGGGACATTTTCATGCATTAAAGAAATTTAATTTGTTATTGTTGTAGTTATTCTTGACTGTCACTGCCACGCCTGGCCTGACAAGAGCCTGACCCAAACACTCTGCTCCTTTTTCCTATTAGCAAGATTGCCATTTTGTCCAAATGGACACCTGTCTTCCACGCTCAAAAATTTATCTTGTCTAATACACACTATCATGGGAGATCCACTTGTATACATCAGGCAAGATTTTTGAATCAAAATATGGAAGTGGGTGGGTGTGCATACTGAAGTCATGCACCAATTTGCTGGCACAATCTTGTCCCTAGGTGATTTTTCCAAAGGAAGGATTAGGGGTCAGAAAAGCTGCCAGTCCAGAAATGGCAGGTAGCCATTTAAGAGGACTACCTTAAATATTTTATTGTCAGAGGCTGACATTTCAGCAGGCTTGCAGGTCCCCAAAGCTCCCAATAGCAAATAAGTAAACAAATTTTCCAGTCAGGCTTTGAAGTAATCCCTGCCTGTCTGGATACACCTGCAACTGCAGACCTCCCTTTGAAGATGCTCCCTCCACAAAGGTGGCCTGGTTGCTGACAACGTTTTTAAAATTTAAAACTTATAAAAGACGTAGAAAGGGCACCTCAAGATGAAGCGCCATCTCTTTTCCTTACTTGAACTACTGACTGCTGCTCCAACTTAGCTAGGAAGGTCTTCTATTAGCCTTTCAGTTTTGAGAATTAGCCCACCATCCTTAACTTCACAGCAATCCTTGGATGGTGAGCCCACCCTCTAACCACTACTTGATCAATCTGGGGAAAATTGATCACTGTGGGTGACTGTGGAGTCATCACACCCACTTGGCTCTGATGTTGGGCTCCCAACCCAAAACTCTGTTCATTATTATTTCAGGTTAGATCAGACTGTCAAAGAAATTGTTGAAGGCATCCCAAAGCTTTCTTGAAAACAAACCTCGCAAAAATTGACTACTTTTAAAGTGGATTGAAGTATTTATTAACTAAATACATTTTCTTAACTCTAGAGCAAGGACCATGATTTATCTGCGGCAACAAATGATGAGTCAGTTTTAGGTTTGTGCCTCTGTCTTTGAAATTTTACAAGTGTCAGATCCGTTTTGATGTAAAATACTCTCGTTGTTATTTGACTGCTGCTTTGAGTTAGAAAATGAAGTAATTTTATTCTAACATGAAGTAACTTCAATAATATTGAAAAGCCCATATTTGGAGGGATATCAACTGATTTCAAAGCATAATATTTAAATAATATTTTGCCAGTTATCAGTAGTTAAGCATTAACTTATCATTACAGTTATATATTCTAAATGAATTACACAGAATCTATAAAATTCTGCAAAGTTATGAAATTTATCAATGTTTTCTACAGAAAAAATAAAGCACTATAAAATTATTTATGGATCGCATCAGGTCATTCTGACTTAAAGGGATCTCTACATCATGACTTTGGTGATAACATCTGAAATAATAGCATATTATTAGTAATAGTATATGCGACAATTATCAGAAGATGAAAAATCCAATAAAGAATATTGGAAGGAAGTGTTCTTGTCCGAATAGGAAAAAATATATACAAATACTAACTTGATTTCTCAGTTAAATGAAACATAAGCTCAAATATATTGCAGCGACCCATGCCAAGTTGCAAAATACTGTCAGTAGGTGTTTACTCTACCAAGCATAATGTGGATTATGTATTCCACCTGGGAGCTAATCAGCATTGCTGTAGAAAAGTAGAGAAACTCTGCCATACACACAGAGAATCTGGAACAATCCTAGATTGTTCTACATTTGCTTATGGCTGAGATGCTTAATGAAAGGCAGCAGTTGTAGTCTTAGCAATGCTAAATTGAAGTAGAATTAACAATTAATTATTTCTAGAATGCAAATGGAATGCATTTATTACTAAATATCATTATACATTATGACTAAATAAAACCATTGAGGGAGATGGTGGTACATCATCTTGTGGCCAAATTGAAAAAAAGAATATACTTGCAATGGAGGTGTACACTGGAGGTTCATTAAATTGATCTCTGGGATGTGAAGATTGCCCCAGATGACAGGCTGAATAAACTGGGCTTATATTCTCTGGGGTTTTGAAGAATAAGAAGATATCTCATTGCAAAATATAAAATTCAGAAAGAACTTGAGAGGGTGGACACAGAGTGATCATTTCCATTGGTCGGGAATTGAAAACACAGGAGCACAATCTGAGGATAAAGGATCAATCATTTAGGACAGAGGTGGGAGAAATTCATTCACTCAGAGGGCTGTGAATCATTGAAATTCCCTACTCCCTAGGACTGTGGGTGCTCTATTGTTGAATCCATTTAGAAAGATTTTTACTGTTTAGAAATAATAGATATGGAGAATTGGCAGGAAAATTGAACTGAAGCCTAAAGTTAGCTATGATTATATTGAATGGCAGAGCTGGCTTAGTGGGCAATATGCTCTAGTCTTGTTTCTATTTCTCATGCTTTTATGTTCTTGTTGCAAAAGAACAATCCTTATTATTGTACACCAAACGGAAAGAATATAAATTTAAATTAAAAACACATGGTTAAATAGAAATGTTTTTAAAAATTTAAATGCTGTTGTACTAAGCTGTACAGCTTGGAAGATGCCAAGAGTTCCATTCGTAAACTGTACTACAATAATTATATAAAATAGAAAATGATCTTTTAAATAGATTTTCAGTCAATAAGGGCTGCTTTTTTAAAAAAAAAACATTGTTTTCATCTTCATAATGGACAGAAAACCAAACAGATAAAACAATAAGGCCCAAGTTATATAGTCTAAAAAGCAAGGAATAAGCGTTTGGAACGGCAGAAAACATGAGCTAAAATTAGGAGGGAATGGCAGAAAAATGAAAAAACAATCTGAGCAAAGCATTCACTTATTTTTCTATGTCAAAAGTGAGTTTTTAACATTTAAAGGGCAATTTTAATCTAAGCTGCCTGCTTAGAAACCAGCAGTATTAAGTGCAAGTTTATACCCCATTCGATTTCCCACTTTATTGAACTGAAGAGTTACATTTCAGTTGGGGAGGTGATGGCCTAGTGATATTATCACTAGACTATTAATCTAGAAACTCAGCTAATGTTCTGAAATCCTGCCACAGCAGCTGATGGAATCCAATGATGGAACCTGAATTCAATAAAGAAAATCTAGAATTAAGAATCTACTGATGACTAAGAATCTACTGATGAAACCATTATCAATTGTTGGAAAAAAACTCATCTTTAGGGAGGAAAATCTGCTGTCCCTGCCCAGTGTGGCCTATATTTAATCCAGAGCCACAACAATATGGCTGACTCTCAATGCCCTCGGGCAACTATGGATGGGTAATAAATGCTGGCCAGCCTGTGATGCACATGTTCCACAAATGAATTTAAAAAAAATCAATTTCCGGATGGCAAATGTAGCTAAGATGAACCCCTTAATAGTTCAGAGCTAATATTATAATAATAAAGTTATTTATTATATTTAATTTTATTACTGCAATATTTTTATTGCAATCTTTCAGTGTGTATATTATAAAACAAACAAATCCAGCCAGCTCACAGAGGCAGGAATTACCCTGAATCTGTCAGCAATCCAAAGGTTGTGTATAACTACCCACAGAAATTTCCACTATTGAACACAACATATTATTTCCTCCTATTAGAGCAAACTGCCCATCCCTTACCATGCCGATATTAACATTACACCATTTAAAAAAAAACAAAATAAAAGTCATTGCAGACAAAATAAATTCACAAAGATTTCTTAAAATTAAAAGGACTACAGAAAAACCTATTGATTCTTACTTCAGAACTGCTATAAAAAATTCAGATAATAGAAGATATGCATCTTCAGTGTGTGATGCATCAAACAGGACCATGCCTAAAAACAAGGTTCTGCACTGTTAAGATACAGGAAATGTCAAACATAACTAATAGAGAAAGAAAAACTAGAAATGGTTAGAATACTTCACGTTCACTTTGGGGGATTTTGCAGGAAATTTTTACATTGATAATGATACTATCTTAAAAATTAGTTCTTTTTGCAGACTGCTTTACTCTCTTATTAATTGAAAGCAAATCGAATAATCCAATTAAGATGGTTACACCATACTTCACGATATGTACAATTGTCTGTTGTATATAGACACATTGGATATTTGCTTATCTAATCAGGGAAACACTAAGGATTTCCATTCCTGACAAAATCAAAACTTTGGATAGAGACCTATGATAACCAAAGGTAGAACATAAGAACATAAGAACTAGGAGTAGGAGTAGGCCATCTGGCCCCTCAAGTCTGCTCTGCCACTCAATAAGATCATGGCTGATCTTTTTGTGGAATCAGCTCCACTTACCCACCTGCTCATCATAACCCTTAATTCCTTTACTGTTCAAAAATTTATCTAGCCTTTTACTGTAGCTGGAAAGGCACTTGCTTATATACAGTAGACAACATCTAAACTTACCAGAATGTGTCCTGAGGTGCCCAGTCAGTGCATCTCGTCGCCTGCAGGCATAGCTGCAGAAAGGGCATTTGAAAGGTTTCTCTCCTGTATGCAACTTGATGTGCCTCAGTAGGTTTCCTTTTTGGGTAAATGAAGCACCACACTGGTTGCAGTGGAAAGGACGTTCACCTGTAACACATAAAACCAGGATAGCACACCTGCGATCAAAAGCAGAGTTCAAAGGGACCAGGTGCTGAAAATATTACCAAGACAGTCATTGTTTCCATGGTAGCAGCTTCCAAGTCTTACCATTAATACATCTCCCACAAAAGAAAATCACTGGAAGAAGTCGCTTGAGCTGGGTGACATGAGGAATTAATCAAAAATGTCCAGTTCAAATGACAGGAAGGAAGGTTTGCTCTGAATTTTAAGCGCAGCAGAGTTCTAAACAAGTTGTCTACAAACAGGCTTACATAAAATACATTGAAAAAAACTGTCCCGCTGATCACTGAAACACACTGCATCTGCTGTGTTAATTCAGTTGTTAATAATTCTAACTTGTAATTGCACTGATGATATCATCAGTAATGCTTAAAGCAGAGATGATCATATTCCATCTTCATGGACTATTTATTGCATATCATGGGGTCCTGAAGGTCAATTTGAAGTAGTATAAACATCAAAGGTCAAGGAATATATATAAAGACCACACCCCCCCCAAAGCTAAACTACACACTTCAACTACAAATTAGTTTTCTATAATTAAAAGTGTAGAGCTTGTGAGATGGATACAACAATTTAAATATATATATATTTACGCATTAATTTTTTTTTAACTACTGACAGGAACAAAACCACACTACTGTAATGCTTTTTACTGTGCGCAGATGTTGGCACTTAAAATCTTTACTTGGAAAAGAGTGTATTGATTCAGACTAGTTACAATTTACACTGCTGTCAGGCTGTTGCAGTGATCATTTATATAATCTAACTGAATCCAGCAGTCATTGTAATTAGTGGTTGTGATTTCACTGCTGCTATTACTGTTTGTAATGATCAATTCAAAAATTCAAAGCAATTTTTAAAAAAAACACGTTGCATGAAAAAGCACAATGACACAGCACATGATTCTATAAACTTACTGTAAATAAACACATTACAGATATGATTTAATATTTTACAACTGGTATACTATTGCTGTCCATGGACAAAATGTTGAATTCTGACATGCCCGTAGAGGTTTAATTTTCAAATTATTATAACCTTCTCATTCATTCAAACATTACCTTAATTAGAATGCGAAGTAAGTAATTGGAAACCTGCTGTAGAACCACTAAAAGAGTGTTTCACATTTATTCTGAAGCTGTGTTATGCTCAATCCCAGTCTCAGCTTTTTAAAATATTTCAATGATTCTTCCTTTATTTTGGATCACTCTATATCAGTTATACAGTCTTCTCTCAATCCCCCAATTACTACTGTTCATGTCATGTCACATTATGTCACGTAATATGTGCTCTCCCTGGCTCACTGTTTGCTAATACCTGTCAATGGTGGTTTGCACTCTCATGGGGCAGGGTAAGAAGCAGGTACCATGTATAACTCAGCCAGATGGGAACTGAAACTGTACATTTGGCATTGTTCCGAACCATGCTTTTGCTATCGAGCCAAACAAGCTAACCAACACCGCCAATTACAATTGTTACTCCACAAATATATTTTTATATGTTGACCAGCAGAATAGTATTTGGCATTAGAATGAGTTCATTTGCCCTATAGGAATTATTGCTCCCTCTCAGGAGAAACATTGTTGCCACATAGTGTCCTTTCTATTGTTGGCACAGCAGAGAATAGACTTGTAGGGAATCATTTAAAATTGATACTGCAAGTTTATGAAGCCACTGAGAATGTCAACAAACCATTACAGTTTATTTCTAAAGGAACAGAGCTGAGAAGCAAAGACATTATGCTAACCTTGCATTTTATCTTGGTTAGACCACACTTAAGACTATTGTGCTTATTTCTAGTCTCCTAGTTACAAAGAGGATCTGGAGCCACTGATGAAGATTTACAGGGACAATACCAGAAATGAGAGGTTAGAACCATCAAGAAAAAAATGAACAGGTTGGGGTTCTCTTCTTGAGAAAAAAAGAAAACTGAGAGATGATCTAATAGATGTATTTAAAAATCTAGATGAGGTAAATGGAGCAGACATGGATAAGGTGTTTCCACTTGTGAGAGATCCAAAACTAAAGGTTATTAATATATGTTAGTCACTAATAAATCCAATAAGAATTTCAAGAGATACTTCTTTACCCAGTGAGTGGTCATGGAGTAGCTGAGGTGAATAGCATTCTTTGAAGGAAAGCTAGTTAAACCCTCATAGGTGAAAGAAATAGAACAGTGTGATGACATAGTTTGATGAAGTATCGTGGGTGTGGGGTTTGTCTGGAGCATAAACACAGGACAGTTGGGCTGAATAGCCTGTTTCTGTGCTGTGAAATCTATCGATCAGGTCTTTCTTTAGTGGAGCATCTCACTACATGTCCTATTAGTTACACTTTCTTGTGTATGTTTAGTTTTAAGACATTTTTACTCACAATGTTGCAACATGTGTAAGCTGATGACTCCACAGCTAGGATATTGGGTACCTTGGTAAACAATGGTTAAAGAAATGCACTGTTCGTCACAATGAGAAGTAAGGATTGAAAGAGAAGCAGAGGAAGGACTGAGAAGGTGAATTAGGCTAGGTGAGTTAAAGTAGGTCGGATAATGAAAGAAGATTGGATTAAGTAGGGGCAGAGGAGGAAAAACAAAAGCAAAAGCAAGAAATTGTTAAAATTTGTAATTTTTAAGATCTCCTAAAACAATTCATTAACTATAGGAATGAGATTTCACTTCCTGGACAAGGCAAGTTGATTGACAGTCACCAACAATTATCATCTCACTGAAAAGGTGCTTGCATTATTAATTACTAGACTTAATTTTCTGCAGCAAATTCAATGGATAATTAATGTGCAAATTTAGCAACATCGTCAAAATCACGGGCAGCTTAAATACAAATATTGCAAAACTAATAACAGAGTAATACAAATCAGTCAACAACTTGGGATGATTCACAATTCATAGGGCATCTCTTCCTTGATACAAGTTGCTAGCCAATTTACATTTTAATAATAATGAGTGCCATTCTGACACCATTTTTTCCAGCAACATCTGACTCTATGCAACGTATGTAATTGCAGATAGATATTCAATGTTATAGCTGAAACACCAATGAAATAGTTAATGATTCTTTAAAGAGAACATGTTGTATTTCAAAGTTAACATTCTTGGCATTTGAACCTTCTTGTTATAGACCTTTGAGATCTATAATTTAGTGCATAGGATCTGCTTATGTTTGTATTTTAATTGATATCAAAAATTATGGCAAGCAATAAATACCTGTGGTGAAATATTGCAAATCTACTAAATTTCAGAAATCATGCAAATCACTCACAAAATAAATAAAATTCTGCCACACTGAATTATCTTACTGTAACATTTAATTAATCAAAAAATCTCACCCAAACTCACTCTTGCAGATTATCCATCTTTTACACATGTGAAAGAATGTAAGTAATGAAACATACTATGTTCCAATATTTTACACTTGCTGTCTGCAGCTTTTATTATTCTTTCATTCTATCTTTATTTTAATAAATAGAGATTAATTAATTCTTTCATTCTATCTTTATTCTAATAAATAGAGATTAATTAATTCTCTAAATTAATGAGAAATTTACTGGAAATTTTAGAATGCAGTTTTGTGAATTGTTTTACAAAAATAGATTTTTCTAAACACTTTGCATCACCAGTCCTGATAAAATTAAGCTTTGGGTGATGGCAATCATAAATAAAAGTTTTTTTATATTTGATTCAACAAGATTCTGCCTGACATTTTGACTATTTATAACATTAAGCTTTTGTTAGCAAAGATTTTCTTTCCAAAAGCTCATCAAAGGTAAACATAATATATTGCTTAGTAACCTTCAATTTAAAGTAATCAGAAACTACCAAATGACACTGGATGAAAAACTGCAAAGGCCAAAGGTAGTTTTAGGATATTGGAGTAATGTGTCCAGACCATAGTGTTACAAGACAAAGCGAACCTCAGTTCTTTTTAATAATTAACATTTTTTATTGTAGATATTTTGATATCATGTTTTAAAATTATGTGCTGTGCTTCCTACATAATCCCTCTAGAAACATTTGGAAAAGTTTTGATGTATGAAGTTTTGTACTTCTGGATCCAATAAATTTTGTAATTAATACATCAAATTTCCAATGATCTCTGTGGACAGGTCAGAGCAGTGTCAAGACTATAGGTAAACACTTAAATGTGTGTTGAAATGACTTTAATTTGAGTCAAAAATTTGCTGTCAATATTCACTCCAAACCTGTTATATACAATGATAAAGCTGAGCAAGATTGAGATCAGTTCACAGAAAATTTTGCATTTTTGCAAGAAAAATTTAAGTGTTAGGAACAACTGTTCACACTATACATGGGGGAGGGTAAATTTAAAGCCATGGGCAATTAGCCAATGTTTCTTTGATGCATAGGACTTGTTATTTAATATTACAAGCAGTTTTGAGACCATTAGATGTGCTCATTTTTGCAGAAAACAGTGAGAAACAGTAATTTGAGACTCTGGTTTTATTTGAATAGCTGGATTTGAAGGCATCATAATTTAAATGCACTGTACACCTATTTTACAGGCAAAAGATGGGCAGGAAAGGGTTCAATATGATGGATAGTTTAAGCATGTTCATTTGGCACCAAAGTACACTATTTACCAGATTGGATTGAACACTTACATATACATCCACGGCACAAGCCTCAAGTATTAAAAATTGAATATTGCTGAAAAGAGAGGCATGTTATCAAAGCTTTTCATCGAGCACTCATCAGAAAAAATGAAAGAATACCAAATTTTAAAAAATCACGACAATTTACACTACAGAAGAAAATAATGCTGATTGGCAAGTACACTTTGACTGGCCAAGGTGTTGCCAAAGAGTGAGCAAAAGGAACTATAGGCTCCCTGGTCATTCAAAAAAGTTGCAACACTTGAACTTATTTCTTTTGTTTGCAGAGAATGAGTCCCTGTGTATGAACAGATGTTGCTTCTAGCAAGCAAGCAAGCAAGTAGAAATAAAGAACACTATGAGCTTGATAGACTGCTTTAAATTAGTTGTTGGTAAAGTCATCAGTACACTCAGGATTATTCAGCAAGTACTGCCCAGTCACAGAATCACATCTAATGGTGGGCATTTTGTTTTGGGTTTTGCAAGAATAGTGTGGTTAAGTACAGTTAGACCAATAGGAACAACCAAATGTACATGCTGTTTGATTTGACCAACCAATTGCTGAGATGTACAATCTACATATCTGGCTTTGCACTGACAATGAAATTCAGGAACCTATTCTCTGTAAATTAAAGGAATATGTTCAAGCCTTGTACTTTCTTTTAATTACCAGGTAAGTTGAAAGTATATGGTCCCCATTGCATTCTCCAAGGTAGTGACTTGGTTAATTAGAGTTGCCTTGCTACCGATAACCACCCTTTTCCCCTGTAGTATATATAAGTTGCTGTGATTGTCTGAAAGTTGGCAAAAGCTTCGACAATATTTCTCTCTTCTCAGCAATATTTAAAAATGTATAATATTTAAATAAAATTTCTATACTTATTGTGGGGCCATTTTGTGACTAGCCGCATGATAAACTGCTTAGCAACCAACAGTGTTAACAGACAGGAAAGAAGTTGCGTATTTAAAGGACTCAACCCATGTGTGTTTGAATTTTGGCTTTTATTTTCTGTCTTTACAACTCACTCTGCTATTATGTTTTCTTACTATTAGATTTATTTTGTCTGCCTTCAAAATAATTCTACTGCAATCATGGATGGTCTGGTAAGACTGCCATTGGGGTTAAAGGTGAGGACAAGTAGATAAAAGGATAGCAGAGAGCAGAAGCTGCTGATGGAAGATGGAGGAGATGGGGAAAACTTTGGTGAGGCCATATCCACAACGGTTCTTCAAGGGGAACTTCTCATATCTCAATATTACTGAAGAGTAATATCACCAGCAACTTCAATTCACTGTGGAGCTATATCACCTGGTACACTCACAACCAGACCTCAAACCAGGGCACAGATAACACTGCCCGTGAGTGTCCAGGTTCACCACGGTCTTTTAATTTTTCCTTCCAGGCTGCGATTAGTCAGATGAATAATGTACATGTCTGTTTCTAGCTGTCAGGTTGAACAGCTATATCATTTTCCTTATTCAGAGTGAAGCAAGACAAGGGAGCACTGGGCTCATTATCTCAAGCACAGTCACTGTACCTGCAATAGATGGACTGCAGTGATGCAAGAAAGAAGTTCACCACAATTTTCTCAAGGGCAATTATGGATGAGCAACAAATGCTGGCCTGGCTAGCAGTGCTCATACATTTTTTAAAAATTCAAAACCTGAATTGCAGATGCCATACACTACAGTGGTATGACAGTGTACACTCCTAATCATGATCCTGGCATTTTTCTTTGTAGAAATGGACTCCACTACCTCCTCAATGACCAGTTTGTTTGCAACCACAGGCAGTGCATCATTTAGGTTCGTGCCAGCAGTCATGAATCCTTCATCTTGTGTCAGTTAGCTGCACCAATTTTATTCCAATCAAGCCATCATGTTACTGGATAGATATTGGGAAACAACAGTTATCCCATTCAGATATGGCTTCTGATTCCTGTGAGAAACCCACATCTGTAGAGCGTGCCTTTCAGCTGAGCTTGCTACCACTAAAAATATCAACAAGGAGAAAATCAACCTGCTCAAGCAATGATACTGCTGCCTGGAACATTCAAGATGCTTTGCAGTGCAACCCTCATCATGACTGTATTTATTATCAATATCAAATTGTCTTGCTTAAAACTAGCTTTTTGGGTCAAAGTTCAACAATTCAATTCCATCTGTCGTCAGTATTTAACAATAATAATTGAGAATCAACTTTGTGTAATGTCTTGGGTCTGTTTATCTATCCTGTGAAATTAATCCATCTAGAAGATGAAAGCTAATGAGCTCCTATTGAGGACTCTTCAGATGACCATGGTGGTGAGCTTGAGCAGATCTGGACCTTGTCAGCCTTACTCAGCATTGCCTGTGTCCGAGAGGTGGTGGGAGACAGCTATTCCCTGCCCTCTGGTGAATCTGCGGCATTCTATCCTTCTGTCTTCATTCCTGTAGTGATTCACTATATGAAGACTGCCTCTGCTTGCCTAGTCTCTGACTTACAACCACTGGGCTGGTACTTCTGAAAATCTGGTGGAATGAATCTGCATGTTCATGGAAGGCTATTTTCTTTTTTTAACTGATAGCTGAAACTCCACGTTTTCAGCACTTGAAATGAAAGAGTTAACTGTATGAATGGTCAGCAAAGAGAAAAAGTAACAGTTGCAGTTTGCCTTGCATTGCATTTGGATGCAATAAAAAAGAGAATGGAAAAAAGGATATGGTGTGATGAAAATATGCTTGTGTATCCTTCAGCATTTCAATTCATTACGGCCATGACTCAATCCTGCCTTTATTAGTCAGCAAGACTTTCTTCCACAGGAGAGAGGATGTGCAGAGAGGCTTTGTGTTTACTGGTAACAGCCTGCTGTTACATGTTGTGCATGACTGCAAGGAAGAAGGGAGTATATTAGTGATAACCTTGTGAGGTGTTTGAAAGAATGTTCTTATCATAGTTGAATAGTTTGTATCTTGTGATATGAGATATAGAAATTGAGGGTTATAACAGAGGTGAGAGTAAGAGGTAGATGTGGCAGGAGTGATTTCAAGAAAGTGAACAACACCTCCTTCACAATCAATACCTCCTCCACTTCAAGAACAACACCACCTCCACAATCGTCCTCAACACCAGTACCCCCACAAGACAGTGTTCTCATCCCCCTACTATACTCCTTATATACCTATGACTGTGTGGCCAAATTCCCTCCAATTCAATTTTCAAATTTGCTGACGACATCAGCGTATTGGGTTGGATTTCAAACAATGATGAGACAGAGTACAGGAATGAGATAGAGAATCTGGTGAACTGATGCAGCAACAATAATCTCTCCTCAATGTCAACAGAACGAAGGAGATTGTCATTGACTTCAGAAAGCATAAAGAAGAACATGCCCCTGTCTACATTAATGGGGACAAACCAGAAAGGGTTGAGAGCTTCAAGTTTTTAGGTGTCCAGATCACTAATAACCTGTCCTGGTCCCCCATGCCGACAGTATAGTTAAGAAAACCCACCAACACCTCTATTTTCTCAGAAGACAAAAGACATTTTGCATGTGAGCTAGGACTCTCACCATATTTTACAGATGCACCATAGAAAGCATTCTTTCTAGTTGTATCACAGCTTGGTATGGCTGCTGCTCTGCCCAAGGAACTACAAAAGATCATGAATGTAGCCTAATTCATCATGCAAACCAGCTTCCCCTCCACTGACTCTGTCTACACTTTGCACTGCCTCGGCAAAACAGCCAGCACAATTAAGAACCCCACGCATCACGGACTTTCTTTCTTTCACCTTCTCCCCTCAGGAAAAAGGTACAAAAGTCTTAGGTCACGTACCAACTGACTCAAGAACAGCCTCTTCCCTGCTGCTGTCATAACTTTTGAATGGAGTTACCTTGCCTTAAGTTGATCTTCCTCTAACACCCTAGCTATGACTGTAACAATACATTCTGCACACTCTCATTTTCTTCTCTATGAACAGTATGTTTTGTTTGTATGTTTTGCGCCAGAAACAGTACTTTTCACTGTATGTTAATACATGTAACAATAATAAATCAAATCAAAAAGCAAGAGTGACAGCATGGAGAACGTAATTCTGAAGCTGTTTAGGTGGGTGGAGTTGGGAGGCAGGCAGAAGGAGAGGGTAATTGTTTAGTGAGGTAAGATTCTTACCCTGAAAATTCTAATTACGTCACTGAATCTTTTCCTGAATGTAGCAATGTCTTGGGAGCTAAACCCCTGACATTAATGTCCTTAGCAATCTCATCTGATCATATGAATTTATTGCCTTGTGTATAGAGAACAGCTTCTCTCTCCTCATCAACAGCCTGGATGAAGGCATCCAACGATGCATCAGAGAACTAAGGTGACTTTCTTGTGTCTATAGTAGTCATTGAAGTGTTTTCACAGCATTTTTCTGCTGTCTCCAGCCAGAGTGGGCATTTTTAAGAGATGTTGGCCTCCTTTAAGTGGAATCAAGCTTGATTTTTCACAATGCTTCATCCTTACCACCTTCCAAATTGGGCTTACTGCCATAAGTGCTCTGGGAATGGGCTGCAGAATCAATTTCAAATGTCCTGCTCTCACCTGCCCACTTCAGATCTTATCAAGGTTCCATAGAGAAGTTTATTTTTCACCCAATTTTCCTAAGCTTTCAGGAAAGTTGCAAGATCTAAGAAAATGTGCAAATCCACTAAAATCAATGAGAAAGTTACAGTATTGTCAACAGTATCATTTTATATTAAGACCAGAAGCAGTAAGGTTTGTAATTCTTTGTGGTCAAGTTCTTATTATGTAAATGGAAAACAATTAGAAAATTATGTAGATTTCAGGAAATGGCAGCAAAACCTGGAAACAATAATTTCATCTCCAAGGGCATGTCAGAAAAGAACAAGAAGTCGTTCATGTCAGATAAACACATTTTGCTTGAACCTAATTACCAAATGCATCAGTCCTTGGAAAAGGTTATATCTGTCCAACAGACTTAACTCCAGTAGAAGAATGAGAAGAGAATTAAACAAAATGTTAAAGGCATTGGGCCCAATTTTATTATACGGTGCCAACGCAGTCTTTTATTCTTTTTTTGTTTATATTTGTTTTTCAATGCATCAATCCCTTTTCCCTGAACAATCCTTTTTCTATCTCACGTTTCTAGACTCTCCATGCTGTATGACTTATGTATCCAAGTAATGCCAAAGTTTTTTTGTTGTCTCCTGCAAATGCCACATTTAAAGCATTCGGATAATTGTCACTCTGATTTTACCTCTCCTTTTCAGGAAAGTACAGGGACTTTGAATGGTGCCACCCATTGCAGACACAAAGAACAATGGGGGATCATACATAATTAAGCATAAGTTTTATTTTTCCTGTTAAGTAGAAAGGATTGTTAAATGAATGCTAAATGAAGGCTTGATCGATTGAATACTATTGATATTTAACAAACTGACATCAAATCAACATAGCATCTTTTATGAATAACCAAGGGGATATAATTAATATTTTCAAAATTCTGAAAGTTTTTTGAGAGAATAGACAGTGAAAGATTGTTTCCACTTACTGGTGAATTGGTAGCAAGTGAGCATAGACCTAATTAGTAAAACAAAGAAGGAAGCAGGAAGAGCTTTTTATTCACACAGTTAGCTGCAAGTGGCACTAAGGCATTGGACATACTTAAAAGATAATACAAAACATTTATCTGGCACGTTCAAAGAATGGAATAAGAGTTAATAGCTCCAGTTGAAGAGCTAGCACCAACCAAGGCACATTTCTGCCAAAATAAGCTTCTTCTGTGGAATAATTTCTAGAATTCTAAAGCCTGATGCATAGATACACAGATTTTTATCTTACACGGCTTAATTTTTTTCAACATTATGTTCTAACTTTGCATGATGACTTACTTGGCATCACTATTTGTCTTAATAAGGTTAGGCAAATTCATTTGTTGCAATAATACTGCACTGGCCCATCTACCAAGAGAAAGAAGTTCACATTTTGGATTCAACTGTTACTTATTTTCAGGCCTCCTCTGCATGGAAGTTTGACCATGAAGGATCTTCTGGCCTGTTGCTCAAATAATGGTATTGGTAGGATTAATGAGTATTGTGTCTGGCTGGGGAAAGATAGGAAGAAAGAAAAACCGAAACATTACAAACATTCTTTTTAAATATTTGGATTATTTTCCTCAACATAAGTTAAGGAATTGAAGACTACAGGCAGGATTCTCCAATCTCGTCTGTACTCGTCCCACTGCTAGCGAGAATGGAAAATTTGCTGCTGAGCCAAAACTCCATTCACTGCAGCCACAGACAAGGTTGGAAGTTACTGCTGTACATGTCTAGGTATGTAAACACTTTTTCCATCTTCCTCTTCATCTTTACCGATGTTATTTATATGTCTATGCTCCCTTATTATGATTTAATGTTGTGCATAATTAGCAACTTACAACTGGATTGTTACCAAATAACAAAATCTTTAGTTATTAACTATAAATTAGGTGCACTCAATAGCTACATATGTTTATAGAGCTACTAACTGTAATTAAATTAAATAAAGTAGAAAAATTGATTTAGAATTAGTTACATTAATAGTATTTCTGAATATCACAGCTACGCTATTTGTGCAGTTTTGCACCATAGTACAATGTCGGGAAAGGTACAAAAAACACATATATCATTACAACCACAGCAATACTCATCCCCATAAACAGGGATCATAATGAGTAATGGGTAAAACCAAGTTTATAAGAATATTATTTGAAAATGTCAAAGTGAAATCAAGTATATTAAAACATAATTTTCTTGCACAGGTTAAGAATATGAAATAAAGAGGTAAATTACAGAGTGCAACATAGAACTTCTCTAACCCTTGCAGGTGTTTTATTTTTTGAAAATACATCAATTATTTTATAAAGGTTAGAGTCAGAGGTGAAGTTTCAAAATAAACTAATTAAATTAAATATTTAATGCCATCAAGGATTTGAACATTACAATTTGTAGGCAGTAGTCTCAGTCTATTTTAGTAATTTACTATTATTTCTTCTCTAGAACTTCTGAATGAAACATGGCAATGCATTCATTAAAAGGACTAACAAATAAGTATTTGTAAATAGAGTTTGCAAAGGAGCAAGACAATAAGAATGACATTTCTAACCTAGATATTTTGGATTTTATGTCACCTTTTGATTGATAACTATCACTGCAGAGATTTTCAAAGTAGCAATGTTCAGTCTGGCTTATCACGTTAAGTTTGTTTTACAATAGCTTTGTTATAGAGTGCACAATAATAGTAGATAACAATCTTAATTATGTCAGTATATATGTTTGTGCAACTACAAAATCTTTAAAAAAAACCTATTCACTCAAAATTCCTAGATTTATTGCACCACACTGGTGATTTAAAAAAAATTTAGTTATTGTAAAAATGTGTCTAAAATTAAAGTGGACCACAACTTTGGCTCCTTTCGAAGTACACATTTCTTATCTAGTGTACGATCAACTTTTTCTTTAGCTGCTTACCAGTGTGGCTCCGTTTATGTACCATTAGAACATTGGGCCCAATGCAAACCATCCCACAGATGTCACACTTCAGTTTACCATTCGGGAGTCGTATTCCTCCATCAGCTTGTATCTCCGACCCTGGATTGCTTTCAGTCATTCCGTTGCTTTCCACCACGGATTCCTCCATGGCACTCATTTCCTCTTTGCTTCTGGCTCGGTCCATCTGATTCAGAACTTTTCCATCATCCTCATCACTATGCATCTCTATCTTGATGGAGTTTGCTGAAAAACCAAAAAAAAAATGGTTAATGCTAGCTGCTGAAATACAAAAGGTCATTTTTCTCACCCCACTCTTTCCTCATGTTCATACTTGACTGATAATCAACGAGAAAAAAAAGAATATTTAAAACAGACTTCATGTGAATGAAGCAAGTTTAAATGTTTCAAAGATACCTTATTGTTAAGTGAGTAACAGTTCTTAGATATCGACACAGCAGTTTGTATTGTATGTCTTTTTTAACCACTGTGTTGTGATCTATTATTACCTATATGTCACTGGAACAATGCTAGCCATTTGTTTTTGTAGATATTGTGGTGCACAGTTTCCTGCATCTACTGTCTGGGACAGCTCTTGGTGCATGTCTCAGCGGAATGCGATTTCTGGAGTGATGTTCTAAGTACTTGCAACAGCGCAAGCAACCAGCCCATTTCCCCCTTGAATACTGATAAAGATCTTTGCTTCATCCCACTAAAAAGACAATGCAATTTGTTTTTTCTTCACTTGAGTCTTAGAAAGAACATTTGATTTTGAAAACTTGTTCAATTTGATTTTGAGAAGTAAGTTTCAGACAGCATTTTATCAATGTCAACAATTTTGTAACATGATAAGCAAAATTAATGTTCACCATTTTCTTAATGCAATATTTATGCTCCAAACTGAATAAAGTCACATATTCAGCTTGGTGAAGTTAATTGATAAAAGTTTTTGTCTACACAGAGTTTAAAGAATGATTACTAAGTCACATTTTAGTCCTTTTTGCTGAGGCTGTTAATCCTCTGACTTTCCCCATTTCTTCTTCCAGTTCAGGGTTCACAAAACTTTTCAATTCCTATAGCATAACAATTGAGTACACGTGCAAATTGTAGTCAATGTTCCATTAGTGCCACTCTTCTGCCAGTTGCAAGAAGACATTAGGCATTGGCTGATTTTCTCTCAATCCTTCAAGGAGGCACTTGTGTTCCAGAATCCATGAGAAAAGAGGAAATGCAAACGTGCATCATATTTGACACTGTGCACTAATGTTTCAATGTACTGCAACACCACATAAATGTGGTTAGAAGGTGACAGCTGAAATCTTCTATACTACAGTATGACGATCAAACAATAGTCCCTGCGTTTCCAATTGTTAAAATTATAGTCTGCATTACAAATTACTGTCTTAATTTTCTGAATATTGGGCTTTCAGAGATTTTGCTCTTTGACAAATGTAAAAATAAAAGGAGATAAACAGAAAATAACAAAATTAGATTTCTAACATAAAGCTTTGTTATATTTTTCGCATAATTCATAAAACGCACCCAATATCAAAGCAGCTTACTATAATGTAACTATCACCATTAACCAGGGCACTGAAATGTGTTGAAGCAATTTCTGTCTGCTGAACAAAATTAACTTTTGGAGCACTGGATAGGTTAAACAAGTTGAGGCTAGTTCCCATTTTTTCTACTAGAATGAATTGTAAGGTCGCCATTTGAAGCATACCATTAAAATAACAGGAATTATGATACAACTTGAAATATGTTTAAAGGGAAGACTTAATAAGAAAATACTGCTTGATTTTCAAGCAGCAATTAATTGAGTATCCATAGACCCCCGCCCCCCCACCCAAATTCCGAAGAAATCCACAGTATTATCTTCAATCTTCAGAATGTTACTGGTGAGTAGTATAATCCTAAACAGGATTTCCCCAAAAGATCAACTGGCTTTTTCTTTCACAAAGCAGTGGGATGCGGAGGTGTGAAGATCAGTGGGATGATGAATGAAAGCTGCTAGAGTCAGCTGTAAAGTTTAAAATAATAACAAATATATTTGTAATGAATGCTTGAATGTAGGCACATATCTATCTGACAGAACACTGTTTCAGCTTTGGCTCAATGATTGCACTTTTACCTGTGAGTCAAGTTTAAGCTCCACACCAGACACCTAATTTTGGCTGACACTCAATGCCAATGCCATCTTTAGGATGAGACAATTAACTACAGTTCTATCTGACACCTCAAATGGATATAATAGAATCTATTACACTATTCAAAGAAAAACTGGGAAGTTCTGTGTGTCATTTATCCTTTAAATAACATCACTAAAAATAATCAGCTTTTTCTAAGTAGGCTCTTGCCATGCAAGTTGCCATATTTCTCCATATTGTTACACTTCAGAAATACTTTGTGATGTCCTGAGATAATATAGGATATTCAATAAATGTAGTTCTTTCTTTCAAATCTTTATTCTCGACTAATATGACTCAAATGTAAACACAGCTTATTAAGAGTTAATAATAATATAAATATAAATGATAGTTATTCATAAAGTCAAACAAATACTGCCATCAATATTAAATACTACTAGCGAACATGAATTCTAGATAGTCTTCATTAGTTGAAAACTTCACATTACAGAGCTGTAAAGTGGCAAAGCAGTTCAGATGCAGATGATAGGTGCAGAACAGCTAACATAATAATTGAAAACTACTGAAGATGAAAGGTTAATTTGGTAACTATTTTTGTTTTGCTCTCACTTAGATTCTAAACCATTTAACACTAGACAAGGTAACTTTCAAAAAGTATTCTGCATGCAAAGTTCTCAATTTCAGTCACATTGCAAGGGGACAAGGCATTTGAGATCATATCATTCGTCCCTCATCTTTATCTCCGCCTCCCCACACTCAAAAAGAGATTCAATGCAAAGTAACTTTTGGAGCAGCTAGCTGAATCATTTGCAAGGGAATCATTTATGGTGCAATGCGACCTACATAGGGATAAGAATTGATCGATCAGAGTCATGAGAGAATACCAAGGGATGGTTCATTTCGTGAATAAACTTGATTGGAGAAGTGGAGAAAGTATCTTAAAAAGGATTATTGGGAGTTATCTCAGCCCAAACATGCATTAATTACAGCATAATTGAGGTATCTAGCAGAGATGTATTTAAAAAAAAAACTATATACATATGAAGACAAAAGAAATAGAAAGACATGTTGATGCTTGGATGAAGCAGGGTAGGAGAAGACCAGTGTGGAACATGAAAAATTACAAATACCTAAGGGTCGAATGATCTGTTTCTTTGCTGTAAATTCTATGTAATTCTAGATATATATGTCCTGCTACATTATAATAACCTCTCTGAATAAATCAGAAATAAAATGGTATTTTAAAAAAGTATAGGATGCTGTTAAACATTTCAAAACCTCAGTAGAAAAGCCAATAAACTTTAAAAATATATTTTCAGATGAGATCTCTGAGTTATGTTTGAGATATCTTAAATAACCTTTAAAAATAAAATGAAGCCACAGAGTATGACTCATGTATTGAAGATTTCTTTCAGATAACTAGTTCCAGAAGACAAGTTCATTTACAATCAAAATATACAGAAAAAAATTGTAAATATCATCAGTAAATCCATAATGATTCACTGCTTTGGTTGTAGAAGATATTGCTTAATGTTGATTAAATGGCATTACGTTTCATGAGCAAATACTACCATTCAATCCATTGTAGGTTAATCAAATTAGCATTTGTTAGATGTAAATAATTTTCCATAAAAATGATTATACATCTATTAGCTTGAATTACAGGCTAATTATTTAACAGATTACATCAAAGTGAGACAGTTTGTTCATGAGGATCCAAATTGAATTTGGTGTTTGGCCACTTGCCTCGAGGAAGCTAACTCATAGCACTTGAGTTCTGAACACACTTCAGTACAAGTGCAACCATTGTGGAAGAAAGTTTAGAGATTTTTTTAAGTGAATAGGCAACTTTTTAAACTTCACAGAACTTTTTTTCTAAATGTCGCCAATGTCATTAACAGTAAAATACAACCAAGACCGGAATTCTCCGGTATCGTACATCTTACCACCGCTGCCAGTGAGAACAAGAATTTTGCGCTGCCAGCTAGGCCGAAAATTTCCATCTGCAGACAGTCGGACAATTTCAGCCTAAGAATTCTGTTTATGCAGCCAAGGAGCAGCAGGGAAACAGCAGTTTGATTAAAATCTGAATTGATTCTTACCAACGTCCCAACATTTGAAAAGAGCTTTTTAAAGCAGCATGCATATATCATGAATCCTTTAAAATAGAAATATTTCTGCTTACATTTCAGTTCCTGTCCTTTATCTTTGTCCTCATAAACTCACTGTGTATAGTAATAAATATATATCACCATCATGTTCCACTGCAATGAATATACAGATAGTCTCATTAATAGCTTTTGTACTTGTCCAGCCTTCTGAATTTTCCAAGTGTATTTCACGGAGATGTCTTCAGGACTGCACTACAGCCTAAAATCACATGCAGCAACTTCACTGTTCCATCTCACTACTACATAGAACAAATTGTTTGTAAGGTGGACAAATGACATGTGCTGATGATGTCAAGATGTTTTTGAGCCAAATTTTATGACTCCTAAGTATTAATTTCTACTCCCACAAGTTTTATGCTGCTCCAGCAGCGCATTTCTTCTGATTCACCCACTGCTTAATGATTTAACTGCTGCAAGCGTTGGGGAGCTCCATATAAACATCTGCCAGCACTTGTTCAATAATGACTGCAGGGGACGGCATCAGCCAAGAAACCAGCACCAAGCATCACGGAAGGGGCACTGACCAGACTGCCTGATGGAGTGGCACAGAGACAGGAAACGCTGAACCCACACTCCAGGAGATGGCCATCCAGCAGGGTGACCAATTCCACCTGTGATGCAGCGGCAGCCAAGTGCGCTGCAGGGGAGGGCAGGACAGCAGTGTTGGTAAAAAAATTAATGTTTTTGGCTCAGCCAGGGAGGGTGAACCATCCCCACATCTCCCACTTGACTCCCTTGCACACCTTTTTGCACCCCAATCCCTTCTCATACTTAGCCACCTTGGCCTCTGCCAAAATCTGGTACCAGGTTCCCCCTCCTTCCCATAATCACCATGTTCCCTCAGTAGCTATGTTCCGCACACTTCAGCTCCCACCCAAGCCCCATGCCTGCCTCACCTCATCACCATCTTAAAAATCCACATTCCCACCTATACTTTCCCAATCTGTGTACCTGAAGGATAAACAAGAGCACAACAGGTGTCAACCAGTGCAGCCAGCTGTAGTCATTCCTGTGTTGCTAACCCTGATGCACTTTAAGGACAGGTCTTCGAATTGCTTAGAGAGGTGGAAGAGCATGCCTGCACTGCTAGTGAAGTGGCAGCAGAAAAACTTAAAAATCCTCAGCACATATGCTGTCATTCCTCAAGTTTCAAATGAGTAATACTGTTCCCTCCATGTGCTCTGTCATGCATTGATGCTGTGTACCTTCTCTTAGAAGCCAACCACTGGAACAAGTAGGATCATCCTCACACCTCTGGAACCATTGGAGTCCAGCAGTGCAGATGGGGACTTCTCCAATTGCCACTGAAGAGGCATCACAGCTGAAACCCACTCCTGGCTCCTGGGCAAAAATTCACACCTCGGTAGATCCAATAAGTAGGTTTCTGGCCCACTCACTGGTGAGCACCTCACAGCTGACGATCCATAGTAGGCCAAGGCAGGAACATCACAGGGAATGGCACTCAGAAGGATGCTGGAGCCCAGAACTCTGTTGAGCCCCACGTCAATGATGTATTGCTGGGCCCAGTTGTCCCAAAGCTGCTGGAGCTGCAGAGGCAGAGTTACAAAACCCAGGAAGGGATGAGTGCAAGGGTGATTGAAGAAGTCCCATTGCCTTCCATCCGATGAGATGCTGCTGAGCTTTGATGTCCATAGTGGAGACTTGGATGCAGGATGTGCTCTCCGTGGCACTAGATGTCTGCATTATGGCTCAGTGCATGAGCCGATTGTATGATTCAGGCACTGGTGGGAACCTATGAGTGTCAGCACCATGGGATGGCAAGTCTTCTGGATCTCAATTCAGCTGCCCCTCCATCCCATGGAGGAGCATTGGGACCCCTGGGAATTTGAAGGGAAGAGGATCAGCAGAGGTACAGCCCAGGCCTCTAGCCAGGGAACCCTGTGTGCCTCTGACCCATCTGGCACCCCACCCCTTCCTCCCTCTCTCTCTCTTTATGAGAGGCATATCTCCAGTCCCTAACACAAGGAGAACAGCAGTCCAACATCTGCACTGCCTGAAAGCAGGCCCGGACCTTCAAAGTCTCAGCCGCTCCCTTTCCCCACTCCCTCAGGGGACACCCACCAAGGACATGGAAGTCAGAAAGCCACCTCAATCTCAGCTGTTAGTCCTGGGAAGGCACCTGGAATGTCTCACATGGGTGAATACAGGCACTATTTCAGTAAGGTTACTATTTTGTCTGGATAAATTTCAATTTGTCCAGCCACAGAGTCTCCACTTTGTCTGTTCATACCATCAAGTTTGGGGCAACCACTGCGTTCACTAGATGCCTCATCCCTGTGTCATCTGAGAGTGGCAGTGCTATGTCCTTCCCACACTCTTGCCAGCCCTCCAATGATGGGCACTCCTTCAGCTGTGATATGGACTGCAACTCAGGAAGGAAAATGCCAAAGAGGGTGCTGACATACAGCCTTCACAACCCTTTTAAAGCAGGGGGCGCCCTGGAACTAAGGGTAGATGAGGTTTGCAAGTGGCACTTCACATTGCCTTTCCCTAAAGTGATGTTTCTGGGACCCCCATCCCCATCCGAGTTCAACCTATCCACACCCCCCAAGTCCTCTCCTTGTCCCCTCAGCAGTGCAGATGGTAGACGGTGCTGGCTGCCTGAGTGCTCATGTTCGAAACCCCACTTGGAAGTGAAAGTGCCAGCTTCACGCTTACATAAATCTGTTATAATTGGCACCAGCATGACATCACACCAGTGCCCGCTAAAAATTCTGTGCTGCTTCAACATCTGCAGTGTGCTTGCAAATGAAATGCTAATGTAGTAAAATTAGTGTCCTGTGGTCCTATTGCATTCTGCAATGTCCACCAGCAAGTGGCCGGGAAGATTGGAACTCGGAAACTCGCTGGTGCAAGTCACACACACCAGATTTTAAACATGTGCTGCTATTTGCTATTTCTGGCTCAAAATTGCACCCAACCCCCCCGCTTTAGTTTAAAGAATATTGCTTATGGTCAAATAGGGTTTAGACTTCATCGCTCCTACTGTCAAAGGATAATGAAGAATATTTAGGTGCTGTGTGTCCACAAATGGAGTATTTGTTCAGTTTTGGTCCCTACATGGCGATATCTAGGCAGAAGAGGCGAACTGCAATGACATCAACTCCCAAGAGATCTCAGTTAAGCAGATAACCTCAAAAGTTGGAGTTATTTATTTTGGATAAATGCTGGGGTTAGTGAGGTTTTTTTAAAATTTTAGCATGTTGTCTTAATAGTTAATTGATCGGTGTTATGAAATATGCTTTAACAGTTAACAGGTGTTATGGAATAAATATGGATAGTTGGTCAGACCTTTGAAATCCATAAATAGGAAGTTATTTAGTAATGTCACAAGTTGGCTTATATTAACACTGCAATGAAGTTACTGTGAAAATCCCCTAGTCGTCACACTCCAGAGCTTTTTCGTGTAAACTGAAGCAGAATTTAGCATGGCAATGCATCTAACCAGCATGTTTTTCAGACTCTGAGAGGAAACCGGATCAAACTCATGCAGACACGGGAAGAAGGGGCAGACTCGACACAGAGAATGACCTATGCTGGGAATCAAACACAGATCCCTTGCGCTGTGAGGCAGCAGTATTAATCACTGTGCCACCATGCTAGTTAGATAACAGGAAGCTTTTTTGTTCTCTCAGAGAATCGTTAGGAGTCTAATAGATCTTTAGAATAATTCTACATGAGGGCAAGTGAATAGTTAATTATGAACATAAAGAGTCATGGACTTCTGTGGGCTTTTGGAATTTGCTCAATTCTTTAGGGAGATAGGTTTTTCTTGCCTCACTTAGAAAAAGTGCAATTTGAGAATATATGGGCTGAGCTAATGTTATAGACAGTTACAATGGGACAGGCATGAGGGGCCTTATGGTCTGTTCCTATTCTTCTTTTCATCCATTCATTAGTAACATCAGATGAATCGCACTGGCAAAATTTAATGTAGAAATTAGAGTCCTTGAATTCAAGCTGGATCACATTTAAAAGTTAAAATCAGTTTGTGCTTGAACTTCCCAAATACAAACAGAACATTTTGAAACAATAATGGATACAGATGGTTATTAAATTGTTCTTATTTTAACTGTCTGTTAGAAGTTGATAAGACAATGAAAGACAGCGCAATTCAGTCAGTCACTGAGAGGACCACATAAAGGGAAACATCATCACCCAGACAATACATCAGTAAACTATAGCTAAACAAAGAAAAACTTCAGCTTCCACATGTTTGACCATTACCTTGTGGAAAAGAAAAACTGGCATAAAAAGTTAAAAGTAATACTTTTCTAATGTTTACTAGTAACAGGATTACGAATTAACATATTTTATTGTACCCCCATCTGTATGATATGTCCAGTTGTCATGAATTTTGTTTGAACTAAATGATATTTCTTCAACTAATTAATTTGAAAATCACTTTAACAATCCCATTTTGTTAACTACATCTGAAGAGCTTCCACGGTGATACTGTGATGTCCTAAAGAGTCGTTTGTGATAAAGGTATAGAAAATATTTCAACAGTTCACACATTCAAACAGTAATAGGCAGCCAACCTTCTGATTGTGCAAAAGCATCACTGAATCAAATGAAAACATCCTGGAAATAAAAGGAACCTGATGAAGTGGAAACTATACAAAGCAAATTTCCACTAACCTTCAACTTTTTGAGCATGTACTATTCACAATGTTGACTGGAAACTCCTGTTAAAAATCTGCAGACTAACTGGGTTTAATCAAAAGCTACATGGTCAATTATTTCAATCTGAAAGCCATTTGTGGGTCAGATTAATTTTGTGTTAGTTACTACTCATGTGCACATAATACGAAAACTCCTTGATACAACAAATTTCCATTTGATTTTGCATGATGTCGGCACTCATCTGGTTAATTTTTCATGAAATCATAAACCTAAGAAGCAAGCCAGTATGCCAATGGCAGTGCTAGTGCAATGAAATTAACTATCTCAATTCTTGCCTCTTTTCCACATCAAGCATTTTTCCCTTTTCAAAGGTTTATTCAATTCCTTCATAACACTGCGAGTGACTAAGTTTCAACAGCCCTAATTCACATATTCTATATTCCAATAATGCTTTCATAAATGCTCTACTAACTTTTCCCTTTATGGTTTTAATATTGATCTATAAATGCATGTTCCTTTGTTAAGATTTTCAATACAGCTTTTTTTTTAAGAAAGGTAAAGATGTGAAGAAATGTTTTAGATTTTCCAAACTTTATACAGGAATAGCTTAACAATTTATCATTTAATTTATTAAGTGTGTGTAAATTTGAATTCTGCCATCAAATCCAAGAAAATGTTGCCCTTAACAAATGGTTCAAAATTATATATGGATATAGATACCTTTTATATTTCTTATTTGTCATAAATTATTTAATAATTCAAAGCAAATATTTGAATCAATCACCAGGTAATGACATTACAGTATGTAACTTGCTTTTGAGAGATGTGGTACAATCGGGCTGAGAAATTAATGTTCTAAAACAGCTATGTAATATTGGTAATACAATCATTTGTAAGTCCACTGTACTAAGGAAATGTCAGATTAAATGCTTTCCATGACTTTCATTGTCCTGTAAACTTTAGTGTAGAATGTCATTTGTTCAGATTCTTTTTGTTGATTTTGATTTCTTTTGAAATGCAAGCTGAAATCTTACACTCAAAAGCGAGCAAAAGTAATTATATAAAATTAAAGTAAGTTGTCACCAACTGTCATTTTAATTAGGAATTGAGACAACCCATATCAAATAATATGCTCCTACCAGTTTAAAATCTGGTAAAATCAATCAAATGTCTAAATGATACCAAACAATCATAGAATGTTACAGCATAAAAGGAGAGCACTCAGCCTTTTGTGCCATCGCTGTTTTTGAAACAACTACTCAATTAGTATCACTTCCCTACCCTTTTTCCATAGTCCTGTAATTTTTTCCCCTTCAAATATTTATTCAATTCCCTTTCGTATGTTATTATTAAATTTGCTTCCACTACCCTTTCAGAGTTATTTAACTCTGCATTTAAATAATTCTGGCTACTGACACTCATCATAGAATCATCATCATAATGCAGAAGAGGTCATTCGGCCCATCAAGTCTGCACTGACTCTCTGACAGATTAACTTATCCAGGCCCTCTCCCACTCTATAGCAATAATCTCACATATTTATCATGGCTAATCCATCTAACCTACACATCTTTGGACACTGAGGGGCAATTTAGCATGGCCAATCAGCCTAACATGCACATCTTTGTTTGTGGAGTGGAAGCCAGAGCACCTGAAGGAAATCCATACAAACAGAGGGAAAATGTGTAAACTCCACTTAGTCAGTCACCTAAGGCCAGAATTGAACCTCGGTCCCAGGAGTTGTGAGGCAGCGGTGCTAATGAATCTGCTTCCGTGTTGCCCTATTGCCATAAAAACAGTTTTTCCTTATTTGCAGTATAGGAACAATTTTGAACAAGTTGATTAAATCTCCTATTATTTTCTTCCTCAAGGACAACTAGGCCAGTTTCTCCAATCTCTAAGTAATAACAGGGGATCTTACAAAGACATATAAGATAATGAAGGGGATAGATTTGGTAGAGGTAGAGAGATTCTTCTCACTTAGAAAGGATAGCAGAACTAGAGTGCACAGCCTCAAAATTAATGGGGGGGGGGGAGCAGTTTAGATCGGAGTTGAGGAGGAACTTCTTCACTCAAAAGGTGGTGAGTCTCTGGAATTCTCTGCCCACTGAAATGGTGGAGGCTACCTCGCTGAATGTATTTGAGTCACAGGTAGATAAGTTTCTGATAGACAAGGGAATTAAGGGTTATGGGGAGAAAGCGGGAAAGTGGGGCTGATCCACTTCAGATCAGCCATGATCTTGTTGAATGGCGGGGAAGGCTCGAAGGGCTAAATGGCCTATTTCTGCTCCTATTTCTTATGTTCTTATGTAATAGTTCCGTGTCACTGGAATCACCGTAGTAAATCTCCTCTGTACCTTTCCTAAGGCCTCAGCATTCTTCCTAAAGTCTGGTGCCTAGCACTGGACACTATTCCAGCTAGATCACATATGATTCATTTAAATGTTGTCAATTAACAAGCATGTTTACATTAGTGGTTAAATTACTGAATTAGTAATTAAAAAGTGTAAGTTCCAAAATGGCAGTTTCGGAATTTAAATTCAGTTTCAGAAATTTGGAAAATAAAAGCTGCTGCCAGTTACAGGAGCCACAAAATTATTGGATCATTGTAAAGCCCACCTAGTTCACTTGTCCATTAGGGAAGTGAACCTGGCAGCCTTACCCATTCAGGTCTATATGTGCGTTCAGTCCCACAAATATGAAGGTGACCCTTATCTGCCTATGGAATGGTATAGGAAGCCAGTTGTGTCAAGCCTCGATCAACAGTTCAAGAAGATGGCTTACCATTACCTTCTCATGACAATTTGGTGTAGGCAATAAATGTTGGCCTTGCCAACAATACCCGAATACTAAAAATAATAAAGAAAAAGAAATGCAGTCTTTTAAATTAATTGAACAAGTTAATTTTAATAATAAGCCAATTTATGTAGTACAACTTCACTCTTAATGTGAATTTGTATAAAAAGACTGCATATTACAAGTTTTCTAAATCATTCCACATTTCTCCAAACATTTGCACCCAATGGCAAAAATTCTATCCAACATCTGTGACAATATAAAGCATTTAACACACTGATATATCAGAAATTCTGTATTTCCGTGACGTAATCTCAGCCTTTTAAGTTTTCAATAATAGTTGCTATCAAACTGTGAAAACTGTGAGCATAGAACATAGATTAGAAAATCCTAAAAAGGCACTATATGTCTAAGATCAGTTAAAGGAAAATGATAGGTTAACATTTCATCAGAATCAATTAAGTATCTCTACTTGAAATGTAAGCAGCTCAAAGAAAGAGGCTGATTTAATATTTCAGATGACGACCCTTTGCTAGTATTAACAAAATGTCTTCATCTTAAGACATGCTGGTTAGGTGCACTGTCCATGCTAAATTCTCCCTCAGTGTATCTGAACAGAGACGCCTGAGTGTGGCAACTTGGAGAATTTCGTAGTAACTTCATTGCAGTGTTAATGTAAGCCTACCTTTGACAGTAATAAATAAATAAATAAAAATATCAAATAGTCTTTTTTTTGGTTCTTGATATATCTGTTTCCCGACCATTTTCTAGATGAGACATTAAGAATCTTGTTAGCTCTCTCGTGCAAACCTAAAATATTTAATGGAACTACTTCTCTCAGACATTCTGGTCAATATTTATACGTCAACTATCATCATTAAAAAAGCAAAGCATCAGGTCACTACCACATTGTTGTTTGTCGGAGCTCACTATATGCAAATTGGCTGCTTTGTTTCCTATACTATAATAGTGACTAAACTTCAAAAGGTATTTCATTGGTGGTCAGGTGCTTTTGGATATGCTGAGGTTACGAAATGCTCTTTTTGACCACAATCAACTTACTATCTCCAAATTATTGGGCAATACTTAGTTAGAAAATAGTATAATTTTAATTATAATTAAGCCAATGACTTTGACGATGCAAAAATTGATTCTGTCCTAAGCTTCACAGATCTTAATTGATGTACTGACTAAAAATAACTTGGCAGTTAGTCCTTCAATTGGAATGGTAGTGTTCTGAAGAAACAATTACAAAGTAAAGAAAATTATTTTGGTAAAACTAATTTAATCTAAAATGTGTAAAATAACTGATATGCTGTAAGATTAAAACTGACCATAAAATAATCTAACTATTTTTCACTGAGAATAGTTATATATGTTATTTTTTCCAAAGACAAAGCCATGTGTTTAGTTCGTGGAGAAAATGGCAATCAAAAGGTTAAACAACACTGTTTTGACAAAAGTTCCAAGGTTGAGACAAACCCACTTTCTTCCACCCCATTCCTGTAGCAAACTTGTTGCCAGTCCTGTCTGCACCGTCCTCACTCTCCCAATAATACTTGGCCTTGGGCCAGAGGTGTCATCTTACACACAAGATAAAAAGGGATCATTTTTGAGGGCAGATTCCCCCACCACCACTGAACATATATGTTCCACTGTGTAGCACCACACTCCTGCTGTTCTGAATCCTAGTTCTATAAAAAATAATAATGAGTCAATAGTAAGAAATAATGTACAATGCTAACACGTTTTATGCAGAAACAGCAGGTTTCATTCCCGATTATTTCTGCTCTAGCAACTGCAGTAGAAATATGGCACCACACTTTGTCCCATGAGATTCAAATTAGATTTACAGTAAAATATAACAAAGTAACCAGGGCTATTGAGAAACCTGAATTAGGAAAACTGCTGTAAATGTACCTGACTTAATATTACTTTTCTAATCTAAAACGTGTAAAGGAACCAAGTACAGCAGGGAAAACAGGGATCTCCACATTCTTTAAATATTTCATCCCAAAAAGCTTTGTTCGTATCCATACTAACCCCAAACAATATGTAATATGATTAACAGCAAAGGCATCTTGTTACTTAGTGCACCCCACCTGATATCAACCACTGCTAACGAACAAACAACTTTCAGATAGTTTTTACAAATTTCAAACACATACTGTATAATATGTTCAAATTTAACTTTTGCTGCAATTGAATTTTTTTGTGGGAAATGTCCAAAATCACAATGCCTAACAGCAGGAACTGCAGTGGACCTTCCATGAAAGTAAAAATGTACTCATTTTCAACATGTGCAATATTTTCCATTAAACTTCCATTTTATTCCGATAAAAAAACAATTGTACTTAAAATTTGGATGGCAGTGTAAAGGAATACTCAAACCGTTAAAAGAAAATAATTTTCAAAAGTTCAAAAACACACTTAAAGCGATCAATGACTTTCTCTTACTTCAGCTAAATTTCATGACTGTTAAACTATGAAGAAAGTAAAAACAATTTAGATTATGTATCTGTTACTAAAAGTAAGCACTCTTTTCTCCACTTGTTAATGTTAGAAGTAAGCCGGATCACATCAAAGCAGCAAAAAATTTCTCTTTTTGAACGGATGTTTTGTATTGGTCTTCCAAATTATTATTATGCCTGGGAGTACTATAATCTGTATTTGTATCAACTGCATGGAGCACCTTTTTACATTTCAAAAATTTGTTTAGCAACCTTTAACTTACCTAACTTAGCCAAAATTGCATTGACAGCTTGTATAACCTACAAAAAAACAGACAGTATCTACGATCTTCCTTTGGTAGAGAGCAATGCATCAGCCAACTCTTCCAGCAAACAATTTTACATCAGTTGGTAACCATCATAACCACAAAATATTTCCTAAATACCCAGACATATTTTCTGAATCCAGCATTCTGACAAATGGAATAAACCACACTAGGATTGCAAATCAAAAATACTCTGATATGATTATCGTTTTCTATAACAACTTGCGGCTTATTGTAAATTAGATGGTGTGGAAATTAAGACAAAAAATAATAAGGCTTTCAGAGGTATTAAAACTGATTAAAGTGGTTTCACGTGCAGCAAACTACATGGTTATTTCTGAAATTCTATTTCTATTTACTATTTATACTCAAAAGTAAAATTCTGGATGTAGTTATCAGACAATTGTGGAAGAGCGAATTAATAATTTTAAGAAACCAAACATTTATTATTCAAAATACCTTTCTAATACACATAAAATCTCATAAGAACATAAACAGTTGTTAACTAAATGCAAACATTTCCTACCTGGCAAGGATAAACACAGATTTCCAAATCCATACATTCCATAATTTAAACCACAAAGTAATTTTATATATATATACGAATATTGAACACTCTTTGCAGAGTTTCTGCTCAGTGTTGATTGCTGAGCTATGTGCTGTGGTAAAACCAGCAGATTCAGAGAATAATGCTAGTGCAGAGTAGAAACTAGACAAAAAGGCACTTACTGTTAGTCATGTGACTTAGGGAGGTGTACTGGCCATTGGGCGTGCTTGTGGTGGGGACCACCATTCTTGAATGCTCCATCTTGGGAGAGAAGTCATCACTACCTGTTCCAATAAAAGTCAGTCATCTCACAGTATTTAATAAAACAGAGTTCTTGTTTCCAATAGATAAGTCTGGTGAAATATAAGTTAGTTGTGTTCTAAGGTTGACATAACCATGATAAAAAACAATACTGCTTGGACCAAAATAAAAACAGTGATTGACCTCTAAAGGAATTTACTATGCATCCTGTCTTAAAAGCATATTTCATTTTTAAGTGTTCACTTCCTTTGACTATAAATTTAAAGAACAATACTCAGTTTAAAAAGCAGCAGTAAGCACACAAAGAACTATTATCTACAAGACGCTTTACAACTTTAAGGTAAAATATTTCTTATTACTGTTTAAAACTCACCACCATCATTGATAGGGCCATCAGTAGCCTCTGTTTCCATCTTCAAAGTGCAGTACTGTAAGAAAAATTGACAGAAAATGTCATGCCGGATGTCTTATTAGTCACTGAAATGTGCTAACGGTAATTAAGACACCTGTGATCATGGAACCCTAAATTCGCACTGATACTACACCTCTTGTACAGTCTGGTGATAGCACTATATATGACTACAATTTCCAGAAGGCTAAAGTTTGCTTTTAAAGGCATCTTTAAAAATCAGTATTAAATGCAAAAGAAACTACGTGCATTCTCTTAAGTAAATTAAGTATATTTCACCATTTTGTTACTGTCATGGATTATGGCAGCATCCTGCATCCAAACTACAAGGCTGCACAAAGTGACTGCAACCTTTGTCAGAGGTCAGCACAGTAGCTCACTTGGAGATTCAAGGAATATATTTCCACGAACATTTCTCCAGACTAACATCATGGGTTACTGATCAGTTCCTGGAAACATGGTACCATAAAACTCTCTGTCTGTCATATTAACTCATATCTTTTAAACCTTTTTCAGTTACAGTAATTCCTTTAACTTGTTACTAAGCATTAATCATATGATGGTATTAATCAGTAAACCAAACAATCTAAACTTGTCTTCTTTGCCATACTTGTGTATGCACTAAACCTTGGCTCTAAAACTTACAATCTAATGAAACTCAACTGAAAGTAAGTATACTGAAAATAGCAGGCTTAAATCCAGGTGTCAAACAATTCTTGGCGCCCAAAGCAATTATACTCTTATATCAGTCCTCAGAGATTAAGTAGCACTGATATTGAAACTCTGTTATATATGACTACATTTTTTCTCTCCAGGATATTTTACTAATCTCAAAAACAAATCGGTACAAAGAGTTAATAGCTATGTGTTACTCTGAAGAATCTATTTCTATTGATCGCAGCATATTTTTAGCCATGACGCCGGGAAAGTTGCGTTACTTACTGGAATTGGGCTATTTCTCCACTTGCCTCCAGCAACTTCCCTGAAAAATTTGAACTCTATGTTCCTCTTTCTGCTATGTTTTATAACAGAGTCAAGACATAAATTTATAGTCACAAATAACCTGGAATGAATCTTAACCCAGCGACATCCTACGGCCCAAACTACTAATCAGGTACCTGTAAGTAAATTAAAAATACGATGTTTACATAGATCCAATGTGCACACTTGTTCTAAGACCACCATTAATAGACATGTACAATAAATCAGCCGAATCGAATCCAGCTCCTGCGAGTAAAAGCTGAAAACTGCGTCAGACAACACTGCAAGAAACAGGAAGAAAAGTCCTACCAACAAAAATGGTTAAAATACTCCAGTGCCGTTTACGTTCGCTCACGCCAACATTTCCACTTTTCGAGCCTACAGATCGGATATAAAGCGTTAAAAGAAAGCCAGTGTCAGTTCTTACTGATGTTAAGGATAGAGTGCAAGGTATGGAACTGGTGTTGGAAGTGTTCAGGAATGTCAACGTACAGTAAATACCTCGGAAGAGAAAGAGGTCAGCGCCTTGCAATGCGATTAACAAAAAAAAACTTGATACACCGGTTCCTAAGGAATTGGCTAAAAGAGAGGGAGAGGAGCAGGCTTTCAGATTCAGGCCAAGTTACCAGGATTGTTTAAATGGCCTGTGGCAAAATATTATTTCTTTTAGTGGTATGTGACAGGTCAAATGCTGAGAGAGAAAAAAACTTTTCCTTTGACATTGATACTATCAATCGGGAATGAGCAAGAAGGTGATCTGATTTATAACAGAGATCGCATATTCATATTTACTGTCCAATAATTCCTTAACAACTATAGTGAATAATATGGGTGCGATTGCTATCAACAAGAGTCATGACACTATCCCAGCCCCCATATAAATACGACGGGATTTACTTGGGGCTGCAACAAGTCATTAGGTCTGTACAGTATATGTGCAGGTACTTAAACGAAAAAAAATCTCCGCTAGGTCAACATTGATCTGATTCGCTTTTCTGACTAGTGCGGAAGCAAACCTTCTGATTACCTCAGTAATGGGCTATGGTCAAACAAATCCATCACAATTCCCTTTAATATTGCACAGAGGCGAGCTGTTGAATCTGAAACGCTGTTAATCCAGCAGCCACTTCCTCCATCTTCACCATGGTAGTATGGGAGTTTGTCAACCTCCGAGAAACCGAACCGCGCGGTTCTGCCTCTCGGCGATCGACTAGAGCAAAGATGCACTCCAGCCGGCACAAGGGAAACCCAAAGATAAGAACCACACAGAAACCCAGCCGAAGATTTTGGCATATAAAAGCTCTTTCTTTTGCAGCTGCTACTCAGACCTGTCTCCAACAATACTAGCACCCCTATTACCATACACAGATCATAAATGCATGACAATCAGTATCAGATGGTAGATATTAACGGTTGATATTAATAAAAGTTATCCAGGCAATTTATTAAATATAAGAACCAGACGATAATATAGAATTGCATTCTAATTGGTTATAGGCCATTTTCCAATAGATACATATGCCATTCTTAGAAATGCCCATTAATGTATCACGTGTTCACCCATTTTAGCAGTTAAGTAGGCGAGATTATTATTAAAAGTTGATATCACATGCTGTAGATCCAATGAAAAACGCCCATTACGAATTATTATGAGCAAACTCAATAGTCTCTGTGTGAAAAAGATTTAAGTGACTAAATATATCATGTTTTGCAAAATAAAACTGGTAGATTTTTACAGCTGTGGAAATGGTAATCCAGGATTGGGGCAGCAACAATTATGGTCTCCCTGACTGAATTAGAGATATTTTGTTTCACAGTATTGAATTCCATGATTTTCACAAATATTTTGAGGATTACATTTTGTGATTCTGACAATTTGTTTAAATCAATGGCCTTGAACTGATCTGAAAATGCATCAGTTGCAAAAAGAAACTTGGAAGATTCAATAATCATTTATGTCTACAATGCTGGCATTTTGCTCGTTTTATTTTGTTTAGACAAAATCACACAAGAACAAAGAACAAAAAACAAAACAGCATGGGAAACAGGCCCTTCAGCCCAATGAGCACGCACCACCGCCTCAATGTTTCCACTTCTACCTGTGATCCCTGTCTACGTTTATAGATCTATGCATCGAAACCAAATTTGAGACAATTTAGGGAGAATTTGTTCTGCTAATCAGCCTAAGGGCACATCTTTGGGATGTGGGAGGCAACCGGAGCACCCGGAGAAAACCCACGCAAGCACAGGGAGAATGCACAAACTCCCACAGACACAGGCCCAAATCCATGTGTCTGCACAGCACAGCGATAGTCACTGAACTGTTGTGTTGCCCATCAAATGGTCCAGGTCAAGCATATGTGGGATTCACTAGGTCTGATTTAACTATTTTGCATTCAGTGATTTTTAAAAAATATTCTTAGTGAAACATAATCTTGAAATATTTTAAAGATTCACGTAGTGATCTTTATGTTTTTTCTTATCATTTTACATTGCCGTTGCATTTGATCTCTGTGTTCCAGGTTTTTTTCATTCACATTTCATCTATCATAATCAAGCAAATGCACAACATCATCCCAATTCAGCTGATCAATAATATTTTTAAATGATAAATTGATTAGACTCAGTGCTCTGTTTAAAAAGTACTAAATATATCACCCCCAGAATGATCTGGTCACTACGCAGAACCACCATAAAGTTCATCAGCAAAACAGTACTATTTTAAGTTACACCGTGGTGTGTGAACACATGATGAGAAGGACATACATATGTCTAACCACTGAGGTTTGAAATAATCCAATCCAAATTATTGGATATTTAGGCCTCACATGGGTAACATTTCACAATCAGTTTTGAATTCTTGAAAGAATTTATGATTTTGTTCAATCATAGATGGCAACTAGGATCCTATTATATGACTTCCATGATTTCCTTGAGAATATAACTACCATTTGACAACTATGACTAGTGTCAAAATGTAGTTTTCATATTACAGAAAGAGATAGCTTTCTGTATTTTTTCTGAGAGCACTGAATTCTGAATTTATGCATGTCAAAATAGGAACAGGAGTAGACGTATAGGGAACATGAATTGTTTAGGGATATGTCTTCTAAAATCATGTTTATTTTTCACTAAGAAACAATTACTATACATGTTAAATGTTTATGCCATTGTTATAATAGTATATAACATTCCTCAGATTTACCAACAGGTTCATTCAGTATACCTTTAATCTAGATAACAAGAATGCATTCTGGAATCTGGCTGAAATTACTGAATTTTCTCGTGTAAATACACATTTTCTTCTCTCAAAAACCAATTAGATAACTTGGGTTGCAGAAAATTAGAAATTGTGAGTATCTGCTGGTTTATAATCAGGGAACAAGAAGACTAAAATTTATCAGCAAACTTTTTAAACACACCACTATATTACCACTGTTCAGTGAAACTTTTGTGTACAAGATGGTTACCCAGATGACCAGTGTCTTAGAAAACTGTCTCCACAGTGCCACCTATTAGCTGCAGTTTCCAGCTGCATGACCACAGACTGTTTACATGCAATATTTAAATAGTTGGATAACCAAACTTCCAGGATTGCCCTGGAATCTCTAGGAATTAGTGCTTAATCTCTGAAATAAATATTGTCAGCATCAAAGAGAAAAAAAGAGGAACTATAAATAAAGTGTGCACTTTCCAACACTATTTATTCACTATTAAAAAATTGAAAATTGGGTCAAGGTGAGTCAAGGATCATCCTATTGGGTAACAAAGAGTCTGTTTCCTTAAACAATCGGAAATTTCCAGTTGGCACAAGTTGCCCCATGAGGAACTAAATGTCAATAGATCAATGGCAGGAACGTGTAAGTGGGTAGTTAGAGGTGAGGTATCATGTACTGAAGCCAACATGAACACAGTCAACTAAATTTGGCAGCCTTTTTTATTAGCAGTTTCAGTACTAACGGAACACTCACCAAAATTAAGACAGCAGAGATTGGGCAAAAGTGTGCACACACACACAATACAATAGATATTGTTCACACACACACAAACAGCCAATTAAGGTCAATTGCAATCTTCAGGTGAAGTCAAGTTAGAGTGAAGTATAATTGGATAAAGATGTCCAGATTTAATTCAGAAGTTTTTCAATCTGTCCCTTTGATTAATAGATCAAATTTACATTGTAGTTAACTGGCAAAACTAACAGCAATCTGTGAAGCAGAGAAGCACAATTGAATAAAGCACAGGAGTTTCCCTGGAGTACAGTACAGGCAAGAATGTGAAAGACAGAACTATTATAGTGCCACCACTGGTTGGAGGGTGAAATCATAGTGGAATAACTTTCACTATAATTGAGCTATAAAGATTAATGCTGAAAAAAGTTAGTGAAGGAAAAACTGGAAAATTAAATACAAGTTTAATATATTGATGAATGAGAGATTTAAAAAAATTACAAGAAAATATTTCTATATATGTGTTTGTATTTATAGATGGCACTGGTAAGTATTTTGTTAATTGCTAAGGAGAAAATATGACAACTGAGGGCTGATGAAGAGATTCTAACTGTGGACAATTAAAGTATGGCTGAGAAATTGAATTTGTATTTTAAATCATTGTTTAAAAATAATAATGGAAGTATGAATGTAGATGTGACACAATTATTTCTTACTGCAGAAAAGGAATTGGTTTTGAAGAGAGTAGCAGAATTCAAGATGTTTAATTCACTGGTGATGATATGCACACAAGACTATTGAAGGAATTCTGTGAAGGCCATCAAAGGCTCTGACCACAATTTCTTAATCCTCTTTAAGTATGTAAATTGAGTCATGGTGAATTAATGAAAAATGTAGATGAAGAAAGAAATCTAAAGGTTCAAATACATAATTCCCTGAAAGTACAAATACAGAACAATAAAGCCATGAAAAGGCTAAAATAATTTTGAGTGTTGTAAATGGGGATATAAAAGCAAACTAACAGTATGTACAATTTTAGGCAATGCATTATACAAAAGGCATTGAAGGCAAGGAAGTTCATAACAAACACAAGTTTCACAAGGATGAGAAACTGAGGAGGGATTTGAGATCAAATAAATACTTCCACTGGTATCGATAAGGTAAAGAAGAAATTTTGAGACTTAATTATCATTTTGATAGAGAACATAATCTTATTCATTCAGACTGGAATATCATTGACTAGAAATATCAACATAAAATTGTCACTAGAAGATTGATTGGGGTTGAATTAGAGAATCTGTTTCTCAATGATTGTTGCAGAACGTGCTGTGTTGCTAAAGGGACAGATTGAGGCAGAGATCAATGCAAATTTTATGGGAAAATTTAACAACTATTTGAAGCTGAGAAGAATACAAGGCTACAGATCACTTTGGATTACTTGAGCAAAGGGCTTCTCAGAGGCAGAAGACTAAATAGTTCCCCACTTTGTTGTATTTTCCATAAATCTTAAAAGATTCAGCAGTTATTAATTCCACCACTGAAGGTGGACAGGGTCAATGTTTTTGCCTCTGTTAGGCTGCAAACAATACAATTTAAAAAATGGATGGATTTCAGTGAAATCTAGAACACAAATAGGGCATAGTCTAAGGAAAAACTGATTAATTTTTAGCAAAGATGCAGATCAGCATTTGGATTTTTTAAAAGAATCAGTTCACTCTGGGAGATAAGACAAATTGATTTGTTTCATTTGGAATATTGTTGCATGTTTTGGAATATTGTGGACCAACTCAGTTGCTGCAGTGCACTTCATCACCGCTGTCAAATTGTGAGCAGAGATTTCAGAGTAAGTTATTGGATATGGATCGGCCTGAGGCTGTACCATCCTCAGCTACTTCGTCAATGATCTTCCTTCCATCACAATGTCAGAACTGGGATGTTCTCTAATGATTGCACAGTGGTCAACACCATTTACGATTTATCAGATATTGAAGCAGTCCATATCAAAATGCTGCAAGATCTGAACAATTTGAAAACTTAGGCTAACAAGTGGCAAGCAATATTTGCATCACACAAGTGCCAGTCAATGACCATCTCAACTAGAGAGAATGTAACCATTTAGATTTCCATTTGACTTTCAAGGGCATTTCCATTGATAAATCCCTGATTATCTACATCCTGGGGTTTACCAGAAACTGAAATGGACTAGACCTAGACATATAAATACTGTGTTCACAAGAGCAGATCAGAGATTAGGAACCCTGTGGCAAATAACTCATCTCCTGACTCTCCAAAGCCTATCCACCATCTACAAACCACAAGTCAGGATGGAACACTATTCTTTATCTGGATGAGTGCTATTCTCACAGCACACAAAAAGGCTGATACCATCAAGGACAAGACAGCTTGTTTGATTGGCATCTCATTCACAAACAATCATTCCTTCAATCACAGGTGAACAGTGGTAGCAATTTATGCCATCTACAAGATGTAGTGCAGGAACTCATCAAGACTCCTTAGGCAAATCCCAACTGCTGCCATCTAGAAGGACATGGATAGTAGCCACATTGGAACATCACTACCTGGAGGTTGCCATCCAAGTTATTCACCTTAGGATCACAGAATGTCTACAGTGCAGGAAGTCATTTGGCCTATCGAATCAGCACCAACTATCCCATAATCCCAAGCCCAACACCCCACCCTTTTCCCATAGTCCCCCTAAACTATGTATCTTTGGACACAAAAAAGTAACTTAGCATGGGCAATCTACCTAACATGCAGATCTTTGGACTTTGCACAATTTTGATTTAGAAATCTAGCACTATTTCTTCACTGCTATTGGAACTCTCTCCCTAACAGCACTGTGCTGTACCTACACCACAGGAGATGTAGCAGTTCAAGAAGGTAACTTACACCTTTTCGAGGACAATTAGGGATGGGCAATAAATATTGGCCCAGCCACTGATGCCTCTATCCCAATAATTGAAAAGGGCCCCTCAGTAAGCTCTTAATAAAAAAGTCATTAACCTGACAGGAAAAGTTTCAAGGAAGAATTGAAATAATGGGTGGAATTTTTCTTAAAAAATGACAAAGTGTCAGATTCTCACTGAAAACTGACAGAACAACCCAGCTTTCACTCCATATCTTAGCTGATACTTCGTCAAAAAATGCACAGAGGGCAATTTTAGTGCCATTGTTCTTGAGGGATGGGGTCTAAAATGCTGATTCCACAGAGAACAGAGTGCCTCCTCCCAACGGACAGCAGGACCACCTTCCCCCATCTATTATCGCCGTCAATCTATCTCCTGATCGTTTCCAGGTCCCTTGGCTCCGTACCGTGACAGAGCTAATCTGGCAATGCCAATGTGGCAGTATTATCTTGCCATGTCCCTGACCACCCAAGGCTACACTGGCCTCTGCCCCCCTCAGGTCTGGTCATGGACTGTTGCAGAGCAATAGTTATTCTTGCCAGAGGGACATCATGCAAGTCGAAACAAACATCTGACATCCCCAAAAGGTATGGTGTATGTTCAAATTGATGGTAATCAGGTTTACATACTCAGTGGGCGTGAGCCTGATTATCTCAAAAGCAGGACATAAAGAAGGTCTCATTCTGAGATGTCTCCATGCAAATCCCATTATGGTCCTCTTGCGAGAGCTAGCACTATAATGGGATTTGTGCTGTGTCAATCGGGCCCTGAAAATCCCAGCCAATGTTAACTTAACACAATATGGCAGAAGTATGTGTTTACTGAATTACCTCTGTGGACAAACGTGCTGTATTGAGTGACTTTTTCACTTGTTAGAAGTAAAATGATAGGAACATAGGAATTAAGAACAAGGAATTTGGCCCCTCGAGCCTGCTCCATATTTGATAAGATCATACCAGATCTGATTGGGGCCTCAACTCCATATTCCAATATTGAGCAAATTAAGTGACACAGCTTCCATTGCTTTCTAGGGAACAGAATTATACAGACTATTGACTCTCTGAAAGAAAAATGCCTCCTCATCTCATTCCTAAATGGGAGACACCTGATTTTCAAATCATGTCCCTTAGTTCTAGATTTCCCCACAAGGGAAATATCAACCCTGTCAAGTCCTCTCATGATCTTACATGTTTCAGTGAGATTATGTCCCATTCCTCAGAACCCTGAGGGGCATGGACCCAAGCTGCTCAAACTTTTCTTATAAGTTAATTCTTTATTCCAGGGATCATTCAAATGAACCTTATCTTATGTGCTTCTATGTAACATAATTAAATCCTTTCTTAAATAGGTAGACCAGAGATGTGCACAGTACTCCAGATGTGGTCTCATTAAGGCCCTAAGCAGCTAGAGCAACACTTGCTTACTGTTATATTTAATTCCCCTTTCAATCAGTGTCAACATTCCATTTGCCTTTCTCATCACTTGCTGTACCTGCATAGCAGTTTTCTAGAAACTGGAGAATTTTGGAAGATCACAATCAATTCATCTTCTCTCTTTGCAGCTGCTTCTTTTAAGACTCTAGGATGAAAGCTATCAATCAGGTTCAGAGGATTTTTCAGCTTTTAGTTTTAATGGCTTTCCAAGTACCTTTTCCCTCATTCTTTTTATGGTTTTGTATTCATCCTTCCCTTTGACCTTTTCATTTATAACTATGCTTGATATTTTTTGACTGTCTTCTACAGTGCAGACAGACAGAAAATATCTGTTCAACACTTCCAGGATCTCTCTGTTTCCCATTACTAATTCCCCTGTTTCACTATCTAAGGGACAAATGCTCATTTGAGTCACTCTTTTCCTTTTCAAATACTTGTTCAAAAGTTAACAATTTTTATACTTATAGCTATATATCTATTACGCTCTAATTTCTCCCTCATTTTTAAAACTCATTGCTTGCTGGTTTCTAAAATCTGTCAAATCTTCTGACCTGACGAATCTTCGCAAATTTGTATGCTTTTTCTTTCAACTTAATATTACCTTTAGCTTTATTTAGCCAGTTAGTGCATTCTTTTCATAGTCAAGAAACTACAAAAGCTTGTGAATGTAGCCCAATCCATCATGCAAACCAACCAAAATTAACTGTCTACATTTCCCACTGCCTTGGAAAAGCAGCCAGCATAATTAAGGACCCCACGCTCCCCAGACATACTCTTTTCCACCTTCTTCCATCGAGAAAAAAATACAGAAGTCTGAGGTCACGTACCAACCACCTCAAAAACAGCTTCTTCCCTGCTGTCATCAGATTTCTGTACAGACTCATCTAGCACTGAGTTGATCTTTCTCTATACCCTAGCTTTAATGGAACAGTACATTCTGCACTCTCTTCTTTCCTTCTCTATAAATAGTATGCTTTGTCAGTACAGCATGCAAGAAACAATACCTTTCATTGTATACCAATACACGTAACAATAATAAATCAAATCAAAGTCTTTCTATTGTAATGGAATATACCTTTGTTGAGAGTAATGAAATATTCCCTTAATTGTCTGCAACTGTTATCATATTTTCCAAGATTACTTAAGCCAATTCTTTCTTCGTACCCTTGTAATTGCTTTTATTTAAGTCTTCACCCAAACTTCAAAAGCTCAAACAGAATGTGAAATTCTTCATTTTATGATCATTATTTCCTACAGACTCATTTGTACTGCAAATTCCTCTCCAATACCAAATAGATATCTTGAATGCTGGTATCATTATGGAGATATTGATATTACCTGGTATTTCTTTACAATGTGGTCAATAATTAATATTGTTTCATTGCATATTGCTGTTCTAAAATAGCTTGCCTCCCAAGTTAGCACGGGAACATACTGTTCTAAGAAATTGATCCAAATATTTGCTATGAATTCATCTTCCAGGCTATCTTTGCCAATCTGATTCATCCAATGTGTATGAACATTGAAATCACCATGATTATTTTAGCACCTTTCTCACAATCACCATTATCTTTCCTTAATACTCAGTTCTATCATGTAGTTATTTTTAAGGGGCTTATATGCTATTCTCACAAGTGATTTCCTACTTTGCTCTTTATCAGCTCTACCCTGATTCTAACTTTGATATTCTGAACTAAGGTCCTCTCTCACATATGTACTAATGCCATCCTTAATTAACAGAGCCACCATTTTCCTAGCGTTTTGTCCTACTGAGATATCTAATGTCCTGGAATATTTAGGTTCTAACCCTTGGTTACCCTGCAATGATGTTGAAAGAGTGATCAAGTCATACATATTCATTTCTGTTTTGTGCTGTCAATATATCCATTTTGTTACAATGCTGCATACATTCAAATGCAAAGCCTTTCATTCTTTCTTTCTTACCATTCTTGCAAATCATGGCCTATCGCTGGTTCAAGCTGAAGCTTCTGTGCTCTGTTTTTTCTTGTCACACTCTGTTTAGCATTACTCCTATTGGTACCCTGCTCTATTGCCCTGTCTATTCTGTTTAAAACCCTTCCTACCACTCTTGTTATGTGATTTACCAGAACACTGATTCAGGCAAATATAGTCCCACCCATACAGCTCCCAATTTTCCCAGAATTGGTGTCAGTGCCCCATGATTGGAAATTAATTTCTCCCACTTTAATTTTTGAGCCATGCACTCAACTCCCTGATCGTATTTACCCTATGCCAATTTTCTCATGGCTCAGGTAGTAATCTAGTGCTGCTTATTGTTACTCATTATCACCGAGCAGGACTTCTTGCTTAGTCCTACCTGTGTTGTGAGTAACCACGTGGACCATAACAACTGGATAACTCCCTTCCATAGCAAATTCTCTTCAGCACTAAGAGATATTTCAAACACTGACATATATTGATATTTCCTCACATTCCACTAGCCGACCTTGATCACAATCATCATTAGATTTTAATCAATCCACTCCTCAACTATACAAGCAATGAGACTGCATTATGCTAGGACAATGTTTTACTGCTAGATGAACTTCTGGGATTTTTCAGGTCAGCGGGATTCATAATTTTCAGTGAACACTAGCAACACGGAATGCATAACTTGGTGAATGCCAAAGTAGTTTGAGAAGTTCTGTGTGACATTTTATGAGTCCATAGTTAAAGCAAAGCTGTTATTTAAACTGATTTCCTATATGGTACCAAAAATAATTCAACCCTTACAATTCTCTAAATAAATATAATTTTTTTCAGTCTTTTGAAAGGCTGAATAGGACAAATATCAGTGGTAGTCAAAATAAATATTGAAACAGGCAATATTGATAGTGATCAAATGACGGAGCAGTACAACACCTGATTGTCATGTTTTTAATGACAACCAAAATGGAGATGCCATTGCAATGATATGGTGCTTGGGGAATTTAGCGCTCTGGGGCATCCTCCCCTGAGGATAAGAGTGAAGTGTGCCTTGCATAACTGCAAGCACTACCTACAAGACCTGGGATGAATTAAAAAAAAATGGAATACCTGAGTGAAGTTGTTGATAGAAAACTACCTAACTGTACCATTTACTAGACAAATGCCACAAATATGCAAAGTAATCCTGGTCAATCCACAGTTTTAGGTGTTGATTGGCTGTGAAACAGCCAATCATACATAAGAATATTGAACATAAGAACATAAGAAATAGGAGCTGGAGCAGGCCACTGTCCCCTGAAGTCAACTCCACCATTCAACAAGATCATGGATGATCTGATTGTGGCCTTTAACTCCATTTTCCTTTCTGCACCACTGATACCAGCTTTCTATAACCCTTGACTTCCTTGTCAAGCAGAAATTTGTCTAACTCAGTTTGAATATATTCAATGACCCAGTCTCACTGCTAACTCGGCAACAGAATTCCAAATAAAAATAACCGAGAAAGAATAAATTCCTCTTCACCTGTCTTATCTACACACGATAAAGAATGTCATACTCTCAAATTTTAATTTACAGTCTTTAAAAAACTTCATACACAAAAAGCATTATAATAGACCGAGCAAACAAACAGGATGGGGCTGAAGGTTGGGCATTATTTGCCATTGTGCATGTGCCGTTGCCTCAACAATATACATCATCACCAATGTAGCTTGCTAGACTAGTTTTAATCAGCTAAAGCGGTTGCAGAAAAAAAATTCTGAAGATTTTCTCCTTATAGATCTGTATTTTCATCTCTCCCTGAATTAATAGGATGTGCCTGTATCATAGTTCAACAGGCATTGTGACAATATAGGATAGGTTTGATAGCCAAATGGCCTTTTCCTGTCTGACAGTTTTGCATACTTATTATGTCAGATTGGAAAGAGTAGTAACAGCTTAAAGGCTTGGAGTTTACGAGCCTTAAAAAGCTTCCAAGAGTTTGTATTGAATATTGTTGATTGATGACCATGGAGATGAAAGGTGGAGCAGCAGATGTTTCCCCAAACTCAGAGCCACTACCATTCAGCTCTTCACACCTGATGCCCTCACAAACAAGTATGCACATGACTACTGTTTATAGGTTATAATGAAACACCAGTGGAATTCTATTTGTCACCCTTCTGACTTCCATGATGTATCTCCTGACATGAGTGCACTTCAAAACATGTGCACAGCTACTTATATCCCTGAAAATTTGAGTTTCAGTAAGCTTGAGAAAGTGATTGCAATCAATGATCTTTCTACTTTTAAAAAATTTAGTTCAGTGATACTAGGTAGTTGTGTAAGGCTCACCTTCAGAGACAAGATGAAAGTGTTGGTCATCTTATTATCTAGTTGATTTACACGTGTCCAGAATATTGATTGATACTGCAAATGCCTCCTATGTTATTACTGGAAGATGTGCAGGCAGAAAAATTGCAGAATTTGCTTACCATCAGCTGATTTGTTCTGACCCTGATTCCGTCAAGTTCATTGTCCTCAGTTATTGGCAGGTAAATGTGCCAGGCTTACAGATACAATAAATGGCATGATGGTGGCTGCAGAAATTCCATCTTTGTTATCTAGCGATCTTCTCAAAGTACTTTCTTCAACTTGAAATAATTAATTTTAAATTATTTTGTCAATCAATAGAGCTCTGTAATGTGCATAAATGGTCTGTCACTCCTACACTAGTGCATAGTTATTGACATTAGACCCAGCATATGAAGAGACCCAGCATAAAGCTCTAGGGACCCGGGGTCAAATCCCACCACAGCAAGTGGTGGAATTTGAATTCAATAAAAATCTAGAATTAAAAAAATAATTATGACCATAAACATTGTCAACTAATATCCTATGGAAAGGAAATATGCCATCCTTACCTATTGTGACTCCAGATCCACATTGACTCTTATGTGCCCTCTGAAATGGTCTAGCAAAACGCTCAATTGTATCAAATCACCTACGTGACACTAGTTGTGGCAATGACAAACCTAGCCCAGTCAACCCTACAAAATCCTCTTTACTAATATCTGGGAGTTTGTGACACATAAGGAGAGTTGTCCCACATACTAGTCAAGCAATAGTTTGACGTAGTCATTCTCATGGGATCATGCTTTAAAAATCCCCACCATCATATATAAATCTATTATACACCATCATGTATAAAGTCAGGAGAGAGTTGCCCTGGGATTCCTCAAGTTCAATTCTGGACCCCATGAAGGTTCACACCACAACATCAAAAATGGGCAAGGATATCTCCTATTGATTGCTATATCATGTACGTGCCCTCAGCTGATGAATCAGTACTCTTCTTTATTAAGCACCACTTGGAGGAAGCACTGATAGTGGCAGGGGTGTAGACTGTACTCTCGGTTGGGCGGTTTCAATTTCCCTCACCAAGACTAGCTCAGCATTACTACCACAGATCTAGCTGCCAAATCCAAAAGGACATAGATGTCTGATTGACGCTGCAGCAGGTGGGAAGGAACCAACAAAAGGGAAAATCATACTTGATCACATCCTCACAAACCTGTGGACCACATATGCATCTGTTTATGTCACTACTCTTTGAATTGTCCTTGTGGAGACAAAGTCCCGTCTTCAATTAAGGATCTCCTCTATCATGTTGTGTGGCATTCCCAACAAACTGAATGTGATAGACCTCAAACAAATTTAGCAACTCGAAACAGGCCATCAACAGCAATAGAATTGTACTCAATCACAATCTGTAACCTTATGGCCTGGCATATCTCACACTCTATCATAATCACCAAGCCAAGTTGATCAGTCCTATTTCAATGAAAAATGCAGGAGGACATGTCAGGTCAACACCAGGCATACATAAAAATGAGTTGACAACTCAATGGAGCTACAACATCTGATGACTTGATGCCACATAGCATGAGTAGCAAATAATAGACAGAACTAAGCAATTCTATAATCAAGGGATCAGGTACAAGTTCTACTATCCTGCCACATCCAGCCTTCTGGAGGAGAAAGCTCCACAAATATCCCCATCCTCAATGATGAGAGAAGCCAGTGCACCAGTACAAAAGATAAGGCTGAATCATTCAGAATGATCTTCACCCAGACATGCTGAATGGATTATCCATCTTGGCACCATCCAGAAGTTCCCAGCATCAAGTTCAAGTTCAAATTCATTTATTAGTCACAAATAGGCTTACATTAACATTGCAATGAAGTTACTATGAAAATCCCCTAGTTGCCACACTCAGGCTCCTGTTTGGTACACCAAGAATTTAGTGTGGCCAATGCACCTAACCAGCATGTCCTTCCAACTTGTGGGAGGAAGCTGGAGCATTCAGAGGAAACCCACACAGATACAGGGAGAACATACAGACTCTGGACAGATAGTGACCCAAGACTCATGTCATCATCTCAGTTTTGATGCCATTTCTGACTATGTATTGACTACTTACTTACCCTCACATTTCATTTGATTTATACAATACTGATTCACATTTCAATATTTCATAATTATCAGTCATCAGCTAATTTGATTCACTTCATGTGATATCAAGAAACACTGAAGGCAAATGATTCTGTGAAGGCTACTGGCCCTGATAATATTCTGGCATTACTACTGAGTACCAGAAATTGTTATGCCTCTACCTAACCTGTTCCTGTACAGCAACAACACGAGCATCTATCTGGTAATGTGGAGAATTGCCCAGTTACGTGCTTTACACAAGAAACAAGACAAATCCAATCCAACCATTTACTGCCAACCAGTCTACTCTTGATCATCAGTAAAATGATGAAAAGGGTTATCAACAGTGCTATCAAGTGGCATTTGCTTAGCAAAATTCTGCTCACTGATGTTCAATTTGGGTTTCAAGGTCGCTCAGCTCCTGAACTCAGTATATACTCGATTCAAACATGGACAAAAGAGCTGAATCATAGAAGTGAAGTGAGATACTGTTCTTGATACTGTTGCAAAGTTGGTGTTTGTAAAATTATTTGTGAAAAAATTTCTGAACTTAAGAAATTTTTTAAAAAGCGCAAATGTATATGCAAGTACTCAGAGAGGTCAAGGTGAAACATTGTATCAGAAACAAAGCAGCAGCATTGCAAAGACAACAGACTGTTTTTAAATTTTACCCAATCAATTTAAATTGGGCACTCGGATAACAGCACCCAATTAGATTTGAATTTGATGTTTTGGTAATGTGAAAACCAATCCTATTGTGAGGATGTTGGATGTCATCTGGGGTATAAGAGACAGCTCTCAGCACCAGAGAGACACAGCAACTGCTCTCTGCCACAGCTAATAGCTTTTGGCTCAAAGCCTCATCGAACAGCATAGGTACCAAAAAGACTAACAATTCCAAACAAAAGAAAGAAGACAGAAAATTCTGGAAAATGACAAAACTGGATGCAATTTTGAGAGTGACTAAAAAAATTCTTTTTTTTTAATAAGTGAGAGTTCTATATATCTAAACAGCATCCCATCAGAATGATATTTTGTTTAGTTTGTTAATAGTTTAGGTAACCTGTTCACTGTTAGTTAGATAAATAAAATGTTACTTGTTGATTTTACAAAGCAAGTTTCATTTTGATTTAACCATTAAAAGTTGCTGAAGGGCAGATCGTACCATTCCTCACACACTTTAACAGATTATGAGATGAGGTACTCCTTTTGAGTCATTAAGTGATAGTTCTCAGAGAGGGATCAACCTCTCCTTAATAATAATATCAAGGCAGCATTTGACTGTGCTGATCAAAAAGCGCTAGCAAAACTGGAGTCATTGAAAACATAGAAACATAGAAGATAGGAACCTTATGAGGCTGCTCCACCATTCATCATGATTGTGGATGATCATCCAACTCAATAGCCTAATCCTACTTTTTCCCCATAACCTTTGATCTCATTCGTGCCAAGTGCTATATCTAGCTGCCTCTTCAATAGATTCGATGTTTTGGCATTAACTATTTCCTATGGTAATGAATTCCATAGGCTCACCGCTTTTTGGGTGAAGAAAAGCCTCCTCATCTCCGTTCTAAATGGTCAACCCAATTCTTCAGATTGTGACTCCTGGTTCTGGACTCCCCTAGCATCAGGGACATCCTCCTGAATCCACCCTTTTTATTCCTGTTAGAATTTTATAAGTCTCTATGAGACTCCCCCCTCATTCATTTGAACTCCAGTGAAAACAATCCTAACCTAGTCAATCTCTCCTCACACATCAGTCACGCCATTCCTGGAATCAGCCTGATAAACCTTCACTGCACTCCCTCGAGAGCAAGAACATCCTTCCTCTGAAAAGGAAACCAAAACTACACACAATATTCTAGGTGTGGCCTCACTAAGGCCATGTATAATTGCAACACATATCCCTGCTCCTGTATTCGAAACATCTCACAATGAAGGCCAACATACCATTCGCCTTCTTTAACGCCAGTTGCATCTGCATGCTTAACTTCAGTGATTGGTGCACGAGGGCATCCAGATCCCACTACACACTCCCCTCTCCCAATCTACAGCCATTCAGGTAGTAATCTGCCTTCTTGTTTTTGCTTCCAAAATGAATAATCTACATTTATCTAAATTATACTGCATCTCCCATTGATTTGTCCACTCACTCAACCTATCGTGATTACGTTAAAGGATCTCTGCATCCTCATCACAGTTAATCCGTCCACCCAATTTGGTATCATCTGCAAACTTTAAGATGTTACATTTTGTTCCCAGTCCAAATCATTAATATATATTGTGAATAGCTGGGGTCCCAGCACCAATCTCTGTGGTACCCCTGTAGTTATTGCCTGCAAATTTGAAAAAGACTCAATAATTCCTAATCTTTGTTTCCTCTCTGTCAACCAGTTTTCCACCCATCTTAATACACTATCTCCAATCCCACGTTCTTTAATCTTGCACGATAATTTCTTAGAACAAACTGAGAGGAGGATTGAGAGAGAGAGTGTGAGCGGCTGACTTTTTAAAGTTTTTTGCAGGGTTTCTGATTTTTAAAACTAACTTTAAAATTTAAACGGAAGTGGGCCGCGGGGTGTGCTGGGAAGGTTTTTTTTAAGCACACGATGTATAAAAGGAAGGCTGCAGTATACAGTGGGCAGCATGTGGAGCAGGCAGTGAGTGAGCAGGGAGCAGAGTGTGAGCTGTGGCTCCATGGGCTTTGGCGAAAACAGACAAAGACAAGGTAAGTTTAAAATGTTTAATTACTTTCTCTTGTGTTTCTTAGAAGGGCAATTGTGAGTGTGAAGCTAGTATGTTGTTCCCAATGTAGGATGTGGGAGGTCCTGGAGACTCCTGGCCTCCCAGATGTCCATATCTGTGCTGGGTGTGTTGAGCTGCTGTTCCTAAGGGATTGTGTTAGGGAACTGGAACTGCAGCTCAAGGACCTTTGTCTGGTTAGGGAAAATGAGGAGGTGATTGACAGGAGCTACCGGCAGGTGGTCACACCAGGGCCACGGGAGGAAGGCAAGTGGGTAACAGTCAGGGAGGGGAAAGCTCAGGTGATGGAGAGCACCCTGGTGGATGTGCCCTTCATAATAAATGCTCCTGTCTGAATACTACTGTGGGATCAGCCCACCTGGGGGAGCAGCACTGGCCATGTCTCTGGAGCTGAGCCCAGCCCAGTAGCTCAAAAAGGTAAGGAAAGGAGGAGAAAGGCAGTGTTAATCGGGGCTCTACAGTGAGGGGCTCAGATAGGCGATTTTGCGGACACAGACAGGAGTCTCAGGTGGTGGTTTGCCTCCCTGGTGCCAGGGTCCGGGATGTCGCCAGTCCCATCCCAGAAATCCTTAAGTCAGGAGGGTGAGGAGCTGGAGGTCGTGGGGTACATATAGGTACAACTGACATTTATAGGAAGAGGGAAGGAGTCATGAAAAGAGATTATAGGGAGTTAGGTAGACAGCTGAGAAGGAGGAACACAAAGGTAATAATCTCAGGATTGCTGCCTGTGCAATGGGAGAGTGAGAGCAGGAATGGAATGATGTAGAGAGTGAATGCATGGCTGAGGGACTGGAGCAAAGGGCAGGGATTCAGGTTCCTGGATCCTGGACCTCTTTAGGGGCAGGTGTGACCTGTACAAAAAAAGACAGGTGGTTCTTGAATCCCAGGGAAAACCAATATCTTGGCGGGAAGGTTGGCTAAGGCCACTGGGGAGACTTTAAACTAGAAAGGTTGTGGGGAGGGAATCGAGATGAGGTGACTGAGAGCGAGGAGGTTAGCTCGCAAATAGAGAAGGATTGCAATCAGTGTAAGAGGGAGGATAGACAGATGATGGGGAACAGGGGCACTCAGACCGAAGGTCTGAGATGTATCTATTTTAACGCTGGGAGTGTAGTGAATAAAGTGCATGAGCTTAGAGCATGGATTGCTGCTTGGGAATGTGATGTGGTGGCCATTACAGAGACATGGATATCTCAGGGACAGGACTGGGTACTTCAGGTGCTGGGATTTAGATGTTTTAGGGAGGGAGGCAAAAGAGGGAGGCGGGGGGAGTGGCACTGTTGATCAGGGATAGTGTCACGGATGTAGAGAAGGTGGACGCTGTGGAGGGATTGTCTACGGAGACTCCACTGTGGGTGGAAGTTAGGAACAGGAAGGGCTCGGTAACTTTGCTGGGTGTTTTCCAAAGGCCACCTAATAGTAACAGGGATTTTGAGGTGCAGATAGGAAACATATCCTGGAGAGATGTAGTAATAACAGAATTGTTGTGATGGGAGACTTTAATTTCCCAAACATTGATTGGAATATCCCTAGGATAAGGGGTTTGGATGGGGAGGAGTTTGTTAGGTGTGTTCAGGAGGGATTCCTGACACAGTATGTGGATAAGCCTATGAGAGGAAAGGCTGTACTTGATCTGGTACTGGCTAATGAACCTGGACATGTGTCAGATCTCTTGGTGGGAGAGCATCTTGGGGATAGCGATCATAATTCTACCTCCTTCATGATCACATTGGAAAGAGATAGGATCAGGCAGGCTAGGAAAGTGTTTATCTGGAGTAAGGCGAAATATGAAGGCATTAGGCAGGAAATTAAACGAGTAAATTGGAAAGAGGTATTCTTGGGGAAATGTACCAAAAGAAGGTAACAGATTTTCAGGGAATGTTTGTTTGGAGCTTTACACGTTTATTTGGACTTCAGCAAGGTGTTCGATAAGGTTCCCCATGCAAGACTTCTTGAGAAAGTGAGAGAGCATGAGATCCAAGGGGCTGTTGCTTTCTGGATCCAAAATTGGCTTGCCTGCAGAAGGCAGAGAGAGATTGTGGATAGGTTTTTTTCTGCATGGAGGTCAGTCACCATTGAAGTACCCCAGGGATCTGTTCTGGGACCCTTGCTGTTTGTAATTTTCATAAATGACCTGGATGAGGAACTGGAGGGATGGGTTAGTAAGTTTGCCGACGACACAAAGCTTAGTAGTGTTGTGGATAGTATGGATGGCTGTCAGAAATTGCAACGTGACATAGATAGAATGCAAGAGCGGGCGGAGAAGTAGCAAATGGACTTCAACTCGGATAATTGTATAGTGGTCCATTTTGGCAGGTCCAATGGGATAAAGGAGTATATTATCAAGGGTAAGACTCTTAGCAATGTAGAGGACCTTAAGGTCAGAAGGATCTTAGGGTCCTAGTCCATAGGACTCTTAAATCAGCCTTGCAGGTGGAGGATGTGGTCAAGAAGGCATATGGTGTACTAGCCTTCATTAATTGAGGGATTATGTTTAGGAGTCGGGAGATAATGCTGCAGCTTTATAAAACCCTAGTCAGACCCCACTTGGAGTACTGTGCGCAGTTCTGGTCGCCTCGTTAGAGGAAAGATGTGGAAGCTATTGAAAGGGTGCAGAGAAGATGTACAAGGATGTTGTCTGGATTGGGTGGCATGCCTTAAGAGGATAGGTTGAGGGAGCTAGGTCTTTTCTGACTGGAGAATTGAAGGATGAGAGGTGACCTGATGGAGATTAATAAATGTTGAGATGTCTCCATTGACACGCAAAGATCGGGTGGATTCTCAGAGGCTATTTCCCAGGGCTGAAATGGTCACTACAAGAGGACACAGGTTTAAGGTGCTGAAGAGTAGGTACAGAGGAGATGTCAGGGGTAAGATTTTCACCAAGAGTGAAATCGGCTGCTGTCGGTAGTGGTGGAGGCAAACTCGTTGGGGTCTTTTAAGAGACTTCTGGATGAGTACATGGGATTGAGGATTGTAGGTAGGCCTAGTAGGTAGGAATATGATCAGCGCAACTTGTGGGCCGAAGAGCCTGTTTGTGCATTAGTTTTCTATGTTCTACGTTCTATTATATGGTACTTTGTCAAATGTTATTTGGAAGTCCAAAGATACCATATTGACTGCCTCCCCCTTGTCAATTCTACTAGTTATATTTTCAATTTATTCCAACAGATTTGTCAAGCATGATTTCATAAATCCATGCAGACTCTGTCTGATTCTGCGAATACTATCTAAATGCTCCGCTATATATGAATTTGAGAATTTTCCTCACTACTGATGTTAGGCTTACTGATCTATAATTTCCTGTTTTCTTTCTACCTCCCTTTTGTCAGTGATGGAGGGAATGAATATCTTGCACAAAGGAACATAGTTGTGATGCTTAGAGATCAATCATCTCAAATCCAGGACTTCACTGCAAGAGTTCCTCATGGGAATGTTCTAGGCCCAATTGTCTTCAGCTGCTGCATCAATGATGTCCCCTCCATCAGAAGGTCAGAATTGGGAATTTTTATTGATGACTGCACAATGTTCAGCACCATTCTAGACTGTTCAAATCTCCAATAAGAGAAAATTTAACATCACATCTTGACATTTAACGGGATTACCATCACTAAATCCCTCCACTATCAACATCCTGGAAGTTGCCATTGACCAGAAACTGAACTAGAATTGCCATATAAACACTGAGACTACAAGAGCAGGTTAGAGGCTAGGAATCCTGCAGCAAGTAACCCACCTGACTTCCCAGAGACTGCCCTCCAACTACAAGGCACAAGTCAGGAGTGTGACGGAATACCATTCACTTGCTTGGAAGAGTGCAGCTTCAACAAAATTTAAGAAGCTCAGTATCACCCAGGACAAAACAGCCTGCTAGATTGGCACCTCTTCCACAAATATTCACTCCCTCCATCACTGACAAATAGTGGCTCGACAAAGTGCACTGCAGGAAAGCACCAAAGCTACTTCGAGAGCACCTTCCAAATCCATGAATGCCACCAGCTAGAAAGACAAGGGCAGCAGATAACTGGGAACACCACCACTTGGAGGTTCCCCTCCAAGTCACTTACCATTCTGACTTGGAAATATATCTCCATTGCTTCATTATTGCTGGGTGAATATTCTGGGAACTCCTTTCCTCACAGCATTGTAGATGTACCTAATCACATAGACTGCAATAATTTAGAAAGGCATCTCATCGCCACCACATTCAGGACAGGATGGGCAATAAATGCTGGCTTAGACAGTGAAGCCCATAGCCCTTGAATTAATTTTAAAAAAATAGTTGACTTCTTCTGGGACAAAACATTGAGTACATTGGATCTCCTGCTTGCAACAATACTGTGCATTTAAGAAATATACTTTATTCATGTTTTTGTGCTGAAATGTTTACTAATCCCTTCCATTTCATCAGAGCCATTTTGTCTGGATCCAAAAATAATGTATCATTATTGATCTTAACTGATGCAGTATTTGTTTTATTCTGAAAATTGCATATTCTGTTGTTTTGTGTTTTTTCCTATGATATTAGAATGGGGTTTGATAAGGACTAGGGTGGTGATGACCTAGTAGTATTATCGCTCAACTATTAACCCACAAACTCAACTAATGTTCTGGGGATCTGGGTTCAAATGGTTTCAATAAAAAAAAATCTGGAATTAAGAATCTACTAATAACCATGAAACCATTGTTGATTGTCAGGAAAATCCCATCTGGTTCATTAATGTCCTTTAGTAAAATATATTTGCCGTCCTGACCTGATTTGGCCTACATGTGACTCCAGCACCACAGTAATGTGGTTGATTTTCAATTGCCCTCCAAGGACAACTAGGGATGGGAACTAAAAGCTGGACAGCCAGAAATGCTACATCCCATGAATGATTTTTTTTTAAAATCATATGATTGGGTACAACTAGGTTTATACAGAGAATCAAGATCTGTCTGCTTTTTGGGGAAGAAAAAGTGCCTCTCTTTTTCCCTCACTGAGGTCTGAAAAATGAAACCTGTCAAAAAATTAGCATTTTTTTCTGAGATCCTATGTTTCACTGCAAGTTGCTGCATGTGAATTAGAAGACAAGTGTCTGGCTGGATCACTCTCCAGAAGTGTCAATAGGCTGACATCTATACCTACATAAGCATCTTTGGTTTCTGTGTAACTAGTTCTAAAGAAGGGATTCAGGTCTTTGGGGGATACTGCTAAATTGGAACAATAGAGAGAGTGAGCTATTAAGAATTATACTTTGTCAGGGTTAAGTATTTTAAGTGGTAAAAGTTATGCTGTTTTTTTGTTACATTCCGTGTTCCTAAATAAAGTTTATTTTGATAAAAGCTTCCTTGTGATTCACTTGAATCGTACCAAGAATGAAATATCTTATATTCACCCTAATGCTAAAATCAAATGTAAAAGTTAGGGTCCAAGTTAATTAACTTCACCATGGAATTTCTGATCTGGTCCTTAACATGCTGTATTGCTGAATTTTCCACTCAGAGAGGGCAGACAAGCACTAGTGTGCCATTGAACCCAGGTAGCGATTTTCTATATTCAGATGCTGAAGACATAGCTATACGCTAATCCTCCTCATAGATGGTTTGTGCTGGTGATTTAGTTTTTCTGCCCATGTATGGTCTCATTATAGCATTCAATTTTTGTTTATAAATCAGAAAGTGGGGACTGGGGGGATGTTTTGTTGCTTCTTTGCAGGAGTTGTCAGTTTTTTCAGGGTCTGAAACATGATTGCCTGCAGCCAGAACTCATTCCCATCAGCAGTGGTGACTAGCATCCAGGTGCTGTTGCTCAAGAATCCACAACTTCACATGGGTTTGTGTCATTGCCAAGGTGAAAAAGGGCTAGAGGTTGCCAAAGAACTAGCATGACTTGCATCCCTGTCCAGTTCACATCAAAGACATTGAGAACCTTACAAATGTGAAGCTTGGCCCCTAATGCACTGTTCAGGTAGCTCAGTACTGTCCGAGTAGATCCCTGTCCAGATGAAATCCAACGATGCCAGGCCTCAAACTTCTTCCAGATCCTCAGATTTACATCTGTCTCCTGGAAATCTCCTACTTGCCACTCCATGCTGCAGAATTTTCTCTGCACACCCTCTATCATTTCATCCTCGCCAACCACCCAGATAAGGTGCGATGTTCTGTCCTACCATCTGGAGAAGGCTGCGTTCCCCAGCAGAAGGCTCTCTATCCAGCAGGACAGTGCTGACAGATTTAGACTGCTGCCAAGGAGTTCCCACTGATATCAACTTTGTTCTGGATATGGATAAGGTTTTCTAGAACATCACATCACTCCTGCTTTTACACAGAACAGTTGAAATTCCACAGCATCACTCAATGAAAATGATACAGATTGCAAGGGAAAGGAATTTTTTTTGTCCTCTCTCAGGTGACAGCACGCTTAATGCACTGCTATTGTTTCCTCTGTTGTCCTTCCTAGCACCATACAGCTAGGTAGGCTGGACTGCTTCTGGTACTGCCAAGATGCTCCAGTCTAAAGAGCCAGAGAAGTTCAAGATTGTTCATCATGGCCTCCTTAGGTGTTCTCAGTATTCAGTAGCTTTTTACCTCCATGATATCACATTAGAAATCGAAACAGGAGTGGGCTATTCAGCTCTCCTGATAAATAAGATCATGGTTGATCTGTGGACTTACCTTCACTTTCGTGCCTTTCTCCAAAATCCTTGTCTCCCTTGTTAGTCAAAAAGTGATCTACAAGATTGAAAATATTCAAAGACTTCATTTGTTGCTGAGGAATAGTTCCAAACATTATTGACCCTCTCATCCTCCCCATCTCTGTCTTAGGGAAAAATGAGGAAAACCCCTCATTTTGAAACTGTGTCTCCCATGATTTCTGATGAGAAAAAAAATCCTCTCAGCATCAACCCTTGAAAGCCCTATCAGAATATTATATTTTTCAATAAGAACATCTCTCATTCTTCTAAACTCCATGAACTGTTATGTAATAACCTTTTATGTGGCACCATATAAAATGCCTTTTGGAAATCCATATTCACTATACCTACTGGTTCTCTTTCATCAATGCTAATAAGTCTGCTGAACTCTGAGAAATCTGTCAAACGTCATTTCCCTTTCACAAAACCATGCTTGTGAACATAGAAGCAAAATAGTTTCATAAACTAATAGTTAAATGAACAGGTAAAACAAGCTCAAGAGTTTTGTACTGGATGATTATGACTGAGAAGTTCTAGAAATGAGAAGATAGTTGTACAGCAAGAATTGGTATATTGGACAACCTGCCAGAACATTTATACTGTTTTCATGCAGAACATGGGTATTCAGATGGTAGTTGTAAGAATGACCATTGTACAGATGACAGGACTTTTGGTATACTTGTATCTGTGCTGAGTTTTTCAACAGAATCAACAGTCTTGTCTTCAAAAGGTATCCATTGTCTCTTGGGAGCAATGTTGACACACAGAGAATTGTGTTTTGCAGTCTATTGTCCATTGCACCCTTGAGAAAGACACAATCTGCACAAGACTGTTACCATCTTGTCATATGGGTTGATGCATAAGGTAGCAATTCTGTAATAGAGTTTTGGTCAGCTTCTTTAAGAAACCATGGACATTAAACTGAGCAATGTCATGAATGGCAGTAGTTGTAGCCTGCAAGGTGCCTGTGGCATAGAAGAAAACAGTTACCACAACATACACAGGAATTACTATTTATATCCTCGTTTGAAGCTTTGATTGGGGCTGTATGTTATAACAAGGTAAAGTTGCTGCCTCATGGGCATTTTGCACATTGCTTCCTCATTACAGTTACTTAAAGACAATGTTCTGTTCCTGTCTCTTCTTCCAGCAGCTCCTGTCTTCTGGAGTCACCTTTGCTGCTGCTACTTCCCCCATTCTCCAACCCAAGGGCAGTCCCAGGAGACAAATAAATATAGCGGAAGGGAAACAAACATGCCTGCACTTACAAGAGATGTTCCCGGAACTTAAAAGTTAATTCTCCTCCAAACATAATCACCAAAGGCCCAAAATTCAATAAATACAATAATCTAACAGTACAAACAACAACTTCTCTGAATAGAGATGGTGATTCTTTTAGTTTACTCCTTTGTGATCACTGATGCCAATATTTGCTGGACAAACTGATAAAATGTCAATTCAGTGTATAAAAGGCAGCCCAGTTCCAGAAAAGGGTTCTACAACTAGTATAAGACCATTATTTACACATAGAATGAGCTCAAACCATGCAACCACTGGGCATCTGACCATTGTGACGTAGGGCATATTTAAAGTACATACTTAATTAATAAGCACTACACAACATGTTGGATTCCTCGTCACCCATTTTGATCTGAAAATAAGGCATTGGGCAATCAATTCTCTACACTCCTATCTTTGTTGTTGCAAAGCAAAATTCTGCAAAAATCGTGAAGTGGGATGAAAATGAAGATAACTTTTTATAGTACTAACATTCAGCCAGATCTTTTTCTTAATTCATTTCCAGGATGTGAGCATCACTGGTGAGGCCAGCATTTTTGGCCATCCTTTACTCTCTTTGAGAAGGTGATAATGAGCTGCTTTTTGGAAATACTGCAGTTCCTAGGTGTGAATGCACCTACAATTCTGCACAGTGCCCTGGGTGAGTAGCATCCTCGGCCTCCGACTCTACTAGTTCATTGGCCAGGGTTCTTCAGCAGACTATGATAGACTCCCTGATAGAGGAAGTGGGTGATGCTCCAGGAAAAAGTCTTGAGTTCCTCCAGCAGGAAGTCTAACTGCCAATGACTGACCAGGAGTCCAGAATATTTTCCCAGTTGATTCTGGCAAAAGGCACTGTGGAGTAGACCGCTGACATTTTCAGATGAACTATTCTCCACTGGTCAAGAGGATCTGTGATCATGAGGAACACATCATCTGCATCAGCCAGGAGGACAACCTCCATATCCAGCCGATGCAGAACTTGTTGCTTTCATGTACAGGTTGCTTCATTATATGAGGCATTTAAGAAAAGTAATAAGACTATAATTTGGAGTCGTGTTGGTTTAATGTCAGCATGATAACAAAGGCCTACAAAATTGACTTTTACCAATTTTTCCCAATAAATAGGTAGTGTTTTTTGGTGGTGAATTATTTTTTAAATTCTTCTGTCTTGAGGAAAACTTCTTGAATACTAATTTTTTGCTGACTGAAAATTAAGTCCAGGGATGTACAAGCATTGCATCCATAATGTCAGGATGCATGTTGATAATGGTTGCAGCTATTTTATTCACGATATGACTACAATCACAGAATAATTGTAATGTACCAATAATAGCAGCAATTGTAAAATCATTTAGCATTAGATATTTCATTGTTGAATCAGACATTAAAAATGATGGTAAAGTGAAATGCTAAATATTAATTTTAACACTGAACATTCAGCAGCACTGTGCATCTTTTAATATTATAAATATATGTTATTGCTAAAATTGCTAGACAAAGTCACATTTTATTTTAAGCAGCAGAAATAAAATTGGATTTTGTCAAAATTTACTCTAAGATTATAAATTCTAATCTTTCCTATCTGGTACCAAAAATAAAAACTTAAATCACCCTGGTTTTTATACTGGCAATAAAAACTGAATTTAAATATCCTTAATTATAGGACGGTGGTTTCTAATAACCTGGTGAGGTGACAAGTTAGTAAGAGTCTCAGATTAACGTTACAAAAAGAGGGCTGTGCCTCTGTAAACTGATTAAAGTGACAAATTAGTGAGTAATTGCAACTGATTTTCAGAATATCTTCGAATTAGTGCTACATCTATTGGGAAAGATTCTACCATTTAGGATTGTCAGTCAGATATATTGTTAGAAAGGAAACGAGTTGAAATTTCAGGCTGAAGCTCATCATTAGTGGTCCTTGCATGGGCCAGGACCCCTGAAAGCTCCACAGAATTCCATATTGCTGTTCACCGGCTACATAGATGGGATGAAGCCACTTTGCAATTACTAAAAAATTGTGCACTTTGTTGATAATTATTCAAAGCCAAATAAGGGGCATGGTTCCACGTATGTATTATGCACTGGGGACTCCAAACTCCAGGCTTGTTTATATAATACATAATACCTGCTAAAAATCACAAAATGACACAATACAGAAGGAGGCCTATTGTGCGTATGCTGATTTCTTTGTTAGAGCTGTCCAATTATTAACACTCATATGCTCTTTCTCCAAAGTAAATATTTCAGCTCCAAGTATTTGTTTAATCTCTTTGACTATCATTAATGAATTGGCTTCCATTGCCATTTCAGGCAGTGTATTCCTGGTGTCAACAACTCACTGTATGAAAAAGAAATGTTTTCCCATGCCATCTCTGATTCTTTTGCCAATTCCCATAAATCTATGTCCTTTAGTTGCTGGCTGTTCTATCATTGGAAGTACTTTTTTTCATTTATTCTATCAAGGCCAATCAAAGCTTTGAATACCTCCATTAAATCTCCATCTATCCTTCTCTGTTCTCAGGTGAACATCAGTGCCATCAGTCTCTCCACAATACATTCTAGCAAATTTCTTCTGCACTCCTTCCCAGGCCTTAAGGTCCTTCTTAAAAGCGTGGTGCCCAAAAGTGAATACATTGGTTGGATTCTCCCAAAACAACACTAAGTGTTCAACGGATGGGAAAATGAGAGTACCTACCTGAATGAATCTTCAACACTTGTGTATCACAGAGTGCCTCAGACTCATTCATGCTGAAAAGACGTGGACCTGTCTGAGAAGCCGGCAGCATAGTGCTGAGTGGGCCATTGTGCATGTACCAAACTATCAGTGCAGAGATCAGCGCACGCTCACTGGCATCCCATCACCTGCCTTCCAATCACCGGCCTTCTCCGGAACCTCATTGATCACTACTGGACTACTTTCCTGCCCTGGGCCAGCTCCAATTCCCCTCTCCCCTGCCTAATGGCCAGACCCACCCTCCCCTCAAATGGCCAGTCCTGTACGCCCTCCAAGGCCAGCCCTGAACCCCCACACCCCATCCTATGTTCAAGCTTGAACACCCCACCTCATGATGGTTGTCCCTGACCGCCCTCCTGCCTCACTCTCCCACTGATCCCAATGCAGAGTAGCAGCGGACCTCCCCCGAGTGGGCTAGTATGTCCCAACAATTCTCTGGCTCCATCTCCTTGACTGCCTGGTGCCTGGTGGGCAGTAATGATTTGATCAAGCAGACGCAGCACGGATTCGCGAAGGGGAAGTCGTGTTTAACGAATTTATTGGATTTCTGTGAGGATGTGACTAGTGCGGTAAACAGAGGGGAACCAGTGGATGTGGTGTTTTTAGATTTCCAGAAGGCATTTGATAAAGTGCCTCACAAAAGATTGCTGCAAAAGGTTAGCGTGCATGGAATTGGGGGTAAGGTGTAAGCATGGATTGAGAATTGGTTGTCCAACAGGAAGCAGAGTTAGAATTGATGGGTGTTTTCCTGATTGGCAGTTGACCTATAAAGAGTATAGAAATGCAGAGGGACCTAGGAGTGCAGGAGCACAAGTCTCTGAAAGTGGCAGAGCAGGTGGAGAAGGTTGTGAAGAAAGCATATGGTACGCTAGCCTTTATAGAAAGGTGTATAGAGTACAAGAGCTGGCCTTTAATGATGCAGTTGTATAGAACATTGGTTAGGCCTCATTTGGAATACTGTGTCCAGTTCTGATCGCCTTATTACTAGAAGGACGTGGAGACTCTGGAGAGAGTGCAGAGGAGGTTTACCAGGACACTGCCTGGTACGGAAGGTCTGAGTTACAAGGAGAGGTTAGGCAAATTGGTGCTGTTTTCCTTAGAAAGATGTAGATCTCCTCTGAGATCTAATAGAGGTGTACAAGATTATGAGGGATATAGATAGAGTAAACAGTGTTAAGCTTTTTCCTAGGTTGGACTCAGATATCACAAGGAGTCACAGGGTTAGGGTGAGGTGGGTAAGGTATAATCTGGGCTAGAGGGAGGTTTTTGACACAGAAGGTTGTGGGGGTATGGAATGCACTGCCAAGTAAGGTGGTGGAGGCAGGCACTCTGGAGTTATTTAAGACATACTTAGATGGGCACATGAACAGAATAGGAATGGAGGGATATAGAAAACTGATTTAAAATAGGGATCATGAGCCTTGGGAGTTCCCTGGGAAGTGCGTAAATTGTCAATGATATTGATGTATTTCTGTTTTATCTTATAGGTACTTTGGTCCGTCTTGTTGTCTAACAAGGGGCACACTCGCGATGGGTCGTGAGAGGATTTCTCTTGGATTTTTCGAGAGTAGCCTAATGCTTCACGTCGTTAGTGTACGCTTGAACTGGACCAGTTGATGAGCAACACGACAGCTCAGTGACTATTGCTGTGCTGTGCAAATACATGGATTTGGCCTGTGCCTGTGGGAGTTTGCACATTCTCCCCATGCTTGTGTGGATTTTCTCCAGGTGCTCTGGTTTCTTCCCACACCCCAAAGGTGTGCTCTTAGGCTGACTGGCAAAACAAATTCTCCCTAAATTATCTCGCAAATTTGGTTCCAATGCATAGATCTATAAACATAGACAGGGATCATGGGTAGAAGTGGGAACATCGAGGTGGCGGCGTGGGCTCGTTGGGCTGAAGGCCTGTTTCCCATGCTGTTTTGTTCTTTGTTCTTTGTTCTTTGGGTGCCGTAGGGATCGGTGCTTGGGCCTCAACTGTTTACCATTTACGCAGACGATCTGGAGGAGGGGGCTGAGTGCAGGGTAACAAAATTTGCTGATGACACGAAGATAAGCGGGAAAGCGAATTGCATGGAAGATACGGAAAGTCTGGATAGGCTCAATGAGTGGGCGAGGACCTGGCAGATGGAGTATAACGGTAGCAAATGTAAGGTTATCTACTTTGGTAGAAACAAAGGAGGGATTATTATTTAAAGGGTGAAAAGCTGCAGCATGCTACATTGCAGAGGGACCTGGGGATCCTCGTGCACGAATCACAAAAACGCAGTCTGCAGGTGCAGCAGGTGATCAAGAAGGTGATCACCTTCTTGGCCTTTACAGCAAGAGGGTTGGAATATAAAAGCAGGGAGGTCTTGATGCAACTGTACAGGGCACTGGTGAGGCCGCAACTGGGGTACTGTGTACAGTTTTGGTCCCCGCATTTGAGAAAGGATATATTGACCTTGGACAGAGTGCAGCCGATATCGGAGATGAGGCGTTTAGCTTATGAGGAGAGATTGAATAGACTGGGTCTGTCCTCTTAGAGTTTAGAAGGCTGAAGGGGGATCTTGTAGAGACTTACAAGATAATGTAGGGGCTAGATAGGGTAGAGATAGAGAGATTCTTCCCGCTTAGAAAGAATACCAGAACTAGAGGCTAAAACATTTAAATGATTATATAAAGGAAGCACTGGAGCAAGGCTAATAGGTGTGGAATCAAACACCTGTAAAAGTCAGTGGTTTCTGGAGAGGACAGGAGACAGCTGGAGGCAGTGCTCTGTTTAAAACATCAAATCAAGAGAAATGCAGAAAAATTTAAAAACTGATATTTTCTTTTGCATAAGAAATGTGGAATAAGCTTTAATATATCAAACAACTATCATTTTAAATCTGACATGATTGAATACTCATTAAGGTTTCAATACATCCAAAAACCTAAATAGTTGAAAGAAGCCAAACTATTTTTATTACTATATTATTGATCATAATTTTCCAAAATTCCATAAATTCTGAAAAGATTCCAGTGAATACATTCCTTAGAATGTATTATACTCTATTCAAGAAAGTGGGAGACAGAAAGTAGGATCTAGACTTCGTTAACCCACCATTTGTCATTGGAAAACTGCTGCAATCCATTAAGAAAATAGCAGCAAGATGTTCAGAGAATAAAAATGCATTCAAGTAGAATCAACATGGTTTCATGAAAGGAAAATTATTCAAGTTCTTTGAATATGTAACAAGCAGGTAGATATAGGGGTCCATTCAATGTATTGTTTTCAGGCTTCCAAAAGGCATTATGATATAGTGCAATACAAAACGTTACTATGCAAAATAGCATGATGTTAGGGCTAATATATTAGCATGGATAAAAGATTGGCTAACAGGAAACAGGGAATTGAATTAAATAGTTCATTTTTAGGTTAGCCAACTGTAAATGATCTGGACAATTTTAGACCTTGGGCTAATCAATGGCAAGTAACATGCACAACACACAAACATTGAGCAATCACTTTATCTAATGAAGTGGTCTGGTGGCAGAGTGATTAGCACTGCTGCCCCATCATGCCAGTGAGTCAGGTTCAATTCCAGCTTTAAATGATGATGTTTGTATGGAGTTTGCACATTCTCCCTGTATTTGTGAGGGTTTCTTTCAGGTGATCCAGTTTCCTCCCATAGTCCAAAGATATGCAAGTTAGATGGTTTGGCCATGTTAAATTGCCCCTTTGTATCCCAATATGTATAGAATAACCATGGTAAATGTGTGGGGTTAAGGGGTAGGGTGGATTAGAGGGCCTAGGTAAGATACTTTGTCAGAGAGTTGGTGCAGACTCGATGGGCCAAATGGCCTTGCTGTGCACTGTAGGAGCATTATGAGAGTCTAACTACCATCTATTGGCATTCTTGTCATTAAATACTCTCACCACATCAAAGGTGGCTGACCTTGAGTCTTTCCCACTCCTAGTGCCAACCACTGGCATGTTGGTTGACACATTCAATCTATTTGACTGCATTATGAATGTGCCTTCCTTGGCTATCAGATCCTGGGATGGAACTCAAACCCAGAGCTTCTGTTTCTGCGCCACAAACCTTTGGTTTGCCAATTACCAGTAACTTAATTGTGCCAGCCACATATATATTGTGGCTGCAAGAGCAGGTGAGAAGGTAAATATTCTATGACACTTAATTCATCTTCTTTCAGATTTCTATAAGGTGCAGGAGCGGATTGTGATATATAGTCTTCGCACACCTGGATGAGTCTAGTTCCAACAAAACTCAAGAAGTTTGACACTTTTAAGGGAACAGCAACCTATGTGATTGGCACCCCATTCATATCTTACAAATTCACTCCCAACTACTGGTTGAAGTGGGTGCCATCTAAAAGCTATGCCGCAAAGATTCGCCAAGACTTTTTCAACAGCATCTTCCAAACCTGCAATCTCTATTGTCTAGAAAAATAAATAACAGGTGCATGGAAACACCATTGACTATAAGTTTTTCTCCAAGGCACACACAGTCCTGACTTGAAAATACGTCTCTGTTCCATCGCTATTGCTGGATCAAAATCCTGAATCTCCTTGTCCAATAGCACTTTGCATGTACTTACATCACAGCAACTGCAATGGTTCCACAAGGAATCACCATCATCTTCTCAAAGGCTATTAGGGATGGTTAATAAATGCCCACATTCCTTGAGTAAATAAAAATAAATTGTAATTATGAGCTTCCATCCAGTCAATTCAAACTAGTCCAGATTTCAAAGAAATACTAGTCAGCTAAATTAACGGCTTGCATAGTATCACTCTGATTGTCTACAGCATTCAAGGTTACACGTCATCAAGTCCAGCAACCTGATCAATCCTTAATGCCTTAAACCAAGCTATGGCCATTTATCGATTTACGTTTAAGGAGTCAAATCAAATGCATTTGTACCTGCCAGTGGATCATCTTCAATTATAGAAATAAGTACAAAATATGTGTTTATGCATTTTAGCTATGCCCTATTCTTCAATTCCAAACACTGCTAAATCTAGGACCTATGGTGATTTTCTGGCTTTTAACAGAACTTATAAAATTTTACCATGGGAATGACACCTGATCAATTGTTTTCAAAATCTATAGAATTCCAATAGTGTTATTTGGCCCACTGAGTCTTCACTGACCCTCTAAAAGAATGCTCTACCAAGGCCCACCCTGTAACTGCACACATTGTTTATAGTCAATCCACCTAACCTCCACATTTTTGGACTGTGGGAGAAAACCAGGGCACCTAGAATAAATCATGCAGAGAAAGCAAAAACTCCACACAGTTAGCCATGGCTGGATTCGAATCTGGGTCCCTGATGCTGGGAGGCAGCAGTGCTAACCCTTGTGCACCAATGTATTTTTAACATTCATTTGTGGTTTTAGATTACATCAGCTATTTCTGTACATTTAATCTTGCCATGTTATATGTTATGAAAGTATTTTTGAGGCAACTTTCCCCATGTACCTTTATTCTTAAAACATCACCTTTCAAATCCATGACTCATCGGGAAGGACAAGGACAGCAGACACATGGGAACACCATCATCTGGAAGTTCTCTTCGAAGACAATCATCATCCTGACTTGGAAATATATCACTGTTCCTTGACTATCATTGAGTCAAAATCCTGGAACTCCCTCTCCAACAACACTGTGAATGTACCTACATCACATGAGAGTACCTATACCTCATGGATTTCCACTACCTTCTCAAAGCTAAGTATTGAGCAATAAATGTTGTTTTGGCCAACAATGCCCACATCTCATAAATGAATAAAAAAATCAATAAAAAATGTCACTTAGATTTCAGCTTAGCATATGTTGTCCTGCTTATGAAAAGGACATAAGATTTTCTGACTATATATTTAAATAACCTTTTTTTTGCTAATACTTATTCCATCAACCAGCACATTGCCATTTCTGAAACCTTTCTTTATATCTGAAGATTGAGCTCATTCTTACATCAGGTTCCAATTTGTCTACGGCAGTATTTCTCCCATCCAAAATTTGATGATATAATGATCACAGTGGTGGGAATAGCATCCATCGTTCATTTGCTATGCGAAAATTTTAAAAAAGCTTGACGAATAGGACCATGTGGATAGTTTTTCCTGACAGCTGTGCAGTTACAATGACGGGCTGAGTGGCTTCTTTTTGTGCTGTGAAATTCTACAGTTCCCAAACAGGAAATCAGAGATCATCTTTGGCGTATCGCTACCACTTAAATCCAATATATTGAATAAAGAAGAAATTTTTTCTGCATGTACAACTATCTTTTTCCTGCCATCCTATCAATTGAATACGGTAACACCGCCTCATTTCTGACCAATTATCATTGTCTCAGTACTAATCACTACCTTTTAGTTTAAGGTATTGAATTTGTGCTTTAAATGTAGGATAAATTAAACGATTGACAAAACTTCTGGGATCTAAAGCAACCTCTATATTCCTAAAGAATGTGGCTTTACATTATCCGAGTCTTGATCCTTTCTAAAATATTTATCAGGTTGGGAAGCCTAAAGAGGTCGCAGCCCTGGTGCTGAGATTCTATAATAGAGGCCATTGCTTGAGTCGCTCCTCCTAGCAATAATACAAAGGAAGAAAGGATATGAATAGAAAGCAGAATACATTGTTCTTTCTGAGGGAATGCAGAGTCTGAAATGGTCTGACTTGGCCTCGCCTCCGTGCTAGGGTGAGAGATTTACCTGCAGAATATGCTTCTCTCCCCCGGTGAGCTGGTGGCGCACTCCTGTACGCCACATCCTACTACGATGGCGGCTGCCCCTTCAACAATTCCAGTAGCCAACTGCATCGCAATGCCAGGCGGCGCCTCTCCGGGTGGAGGCCGCTGTCAGGATCGGCTCACTCCTGAAGGAGCTGGCCCGTTTCCTGGATACAAACGGCCAGCAGCTTACACGCTAGCTCCTGGATTCGTACCGCACAACTCCATTATATTTTCCCCCAGGAACTGCAACGTCCAAGTGTGAGGTTGCACTGGTTGCAGATAGCAATTCAGCTGCAATTACACTTTTCAGTGTGATGTCTGCTAATTCTAGTGCAACATAAATAAATCCTTTTCGTCTTATTTATATAGTTCGCTAACAAGCGTGGAACATAAAATTGCAAAATATCATGCCGAATTATTCATTGCAATATTGTCCATTAGACTATAATAAAACAAGGTTTTGGTAGCGAGTAGCGTGCAGGTGCAAAAGATCGTTGTTTCCATTTGAAGTGGGCTGTAATTTATGTGCCAGAGGCGTGCAGATTTTAGTCGGATCTTTAAAAGCCTATTTTGGCACTTTTTCTATGTGTCATTCTAATTGAAGAGTCAAAGTTTATAATACAGGACAGCGCCATATTAAGGTATACGAGGGAATAGGAATCGATCAAATAGTGAATATGGCTAAGCTTGAGGAAAATTGGAAAAATAAGGATGTTCCGGGTTGCCGGGTTTAAGGTTCTAACAAAAAACAACCTGATGAACACTAGTATCAGAACCGCAAATGAGAAAAATCCACACGAGAGCGTTTATTTGTATAAGAGAAGATAGCTTGGCGTACCAACGTCTATGGACTTTTAGAAATCAAGCTTGAGATCTTCTACCCAGGAATATTAAAGGTACACGAAAAGATTGGAACAATTTCTTGAGATCCGTTTATCACAAATTATGCTAATTCTTAGCAAGTTTTCTTTCCCCTATCGCCCCTGTACTCACTGACCTACATTGGTTCCCTACATCACAATGCTTGGTTTGTCAAACTCTCATGTAGATGTTCAAATCCCTTCTGGCTTTACCCCTCCCTTTGAGAACTCCTTCTGCCAGTTTTGGCCTCTCTTCCTTCATTTCTTCCATTGGTGACTAGATTTCAATAATCTGGACCCTAACCTCTGAAATTTCTTTTCCCCTCTCTACCTTTCTCACCCGAAGAAGGAGCAGCGTTCCGAAAGCCCGTGATTCCAAATAAATCTGTTAGACTTTAACCTGGTATTGTGAGACATCTTATTATGCCCATCCCAGACCAATGCTGGCATCTCCACATCACCTCTTTCTTCTTCTCCAACAAACTGTTAAAAACTAGAAGCAAACTTTTAGCCATCTGACCGAATGTCTTTCCTTTTGGCTGGCTGTCAATGTAAGTCTGACTACTCTCGAGGAAGTGCTTTGGTATGTTTTACTACATTGAAAGCGCTACATACATGTCAATTAACAGTAAGCCTGTGTCCAAACGGCATCAAAAGTATATTTCAAGTTTTGTACCTATTAGTAGTACAGAACCAAAACGTATTCAGATAGATTTCAAATGAATTGATACAATTAAACTCCAACCAAATAACAGACTTGGTGCAACTTGTGAAAGGTCATAGATATGATTGTTAACTTTGCTTCTCTCTCCTGAGATGCTGTTGGACCCGCCGGATATTTCTATCAGTTTCTGTTTTTATTTCAGATTTCTATCCGCGGCATTTTGCTTTGTATTAGTACAAGTGATGTTTGGTGGTAGTGTTAATTAAATTAATTTTTGCTAGAGTTTTAATTTCCAGCGTAATTTTATAATTCATGTGATTAGTTATTTAATAAACTTATACACTATAATTCTAAATATCAGCCGTGCTACTGGAATCGTTTGCACGAATTAATGAATGAATTAAAAAAAAGTTCGCGAAAATTAGTCAAGGCTATGTTAAGTGTATTTCAAAACGCAAATATGACATTTCAGCTGACTAAACCTAACCCTGAAACAATGCTATTGTTTCCGCTAACTGTCGCCGAGAAGCTAATGTGATGTTCCGCACCCAATAATTTTCCCCAATGTGCCTTACAAATCCGAAACAGTGACCTAGTATTATAAACTTGGATTCACTAAAAATTCGGAATATGTAACATCTTATGTACACGCATTTATGCAAAATACTGAGAAAGGAATGTGTGAGCGGAATATGATATTCAATTGTTTACTTGCTCGTTGTCCATTCTAAAATAACAATTTACAAATCTCTACGACTTTTTAAGTGTTCAAGACTGATCGAGCATTTGACATCATTGTTTTCCCACCAGTCTAACCATACCATCTGCAATCAGTTCTCTTCGATATGTTTGTAATACAAATCTCAGATTATTGAAGATATTTGGCTTGTTTTCTAAACTTGTATCATTATATTTTGTGATTAACAACTCAATGGTAATTTAACAAATTATTAGCATTCAATTCGTCAGGGTAGCAATCTGGTAAACGGATCGACCCCAGTAGTATAAACATTCTTATACATATGGACTAATTTGACTTATTATAATTAATAAATCACATATTTTTGCTTTACTCGCTTTTAGATTAATTAAAATGTTTCCAAGGCATTTTTCCCACTGACAATCTGACAACGGTAACTTGTCTAACGGGGCTTAAACATTAAATAAATGTCTCTAAATTAATGTTCCTGTGCAATATTTCCAGCTTTGATCTACTCTGCATTCAAAATAGAATCGATCCCCGTTCTAATGTTGCTCCCAACTTGTCTAACATTGTCGTAAGGATTATAAATAGGACAACTTTAATGTTGAAACGCGGGTCAGCCTTCAAATCAACACCAGTCTAGCAATTCGTTGCATTCAATCTATTTTATCTAGCTGTAGAAGTTTCCGACGTGTAAATGTCTAAAGTTGGATGGGACCGTTAATAATCTCCATTGTGAAAAGTCGAATTTCTCACACATTCGTTTCTGTGGTGTGTGGTTTTCCATAACTGCACCACATCTAACCAAACCAACGAGGGCTACCTTACAGTTAACTGTACTTTCCAAGTTATGCAATCATGGAACACTAGCCGTCTTGGAGTTTTGCATTTACCTTCCGTGGTTTTATATAGTTTTTTTGTGAAATTACAACAACTCGATGCTTCCGTAAGCCCCCTTTAAACTATTTGTTCCATTACTTAGTTATCATGGCGCCATTGCGTAACCTTTTGATCTAGCATTTGCTTACATTTCGTAATGCGCATTAAACCAGTCTCAGCTAATGTTCTCTCCTGTTGCACCATCTTCTTCTCCACATTATTTTATTAATATGAAATATTAATAGTATGAGTATATTAAAGTAAAACATTTTAGCATATAATTAGCAGACGAATTTGGTTGTTATTGAACATCACTACCTTTATTTAAACTTAATCAAGATAGACTATTGCAGGTCCACAGTGAGACTGTTTGATACTTATTGCAAACTGATAGTGGTCAAAGACAAATTCTCAATTGAATGACTGTATGCACATAGATAGTTTGGCAAATTTAGGTTCTAGTGTATGTGATGAATGTTTGCAGCATGATTTTAATTACTGCCCTTTTTACAGGGTAGCATCAATAAAGTGTGTTTGGCTAGGTATAGAGTATGTTTAACTGAATATTTGGAAGCTTACAAGAGGAAATTATTGAGGACGGTAGAAATCTGAAATGATGAAAGAACATACTGCAAATACTCAACAAGTTTCATAGCATCCATTGAAAGGGAAGCAGAATTAATGATTTAGATCAATGACCTTTCATCAGAAGTCAATAGTTTCTATTATATTATGGGTTAAAATATTTGTTTACCTTCTGAGTTGGCGAATCGAAGGAGTTTGATTTTAACTTAAAACATCAGCTTTACTTTTCACAAGCTTGAGGAAATATGATTTTGTTATTTTCATTGCTGTGTGGAAAACAATGTTTCTCTTATAAATGGTCTTCATAAAAATGGTCCATTGGCTACTTAAGGATTTACTCTGCAAACATACTTCTGATAAACTCTTCAGGGTACAAGCAGTTTCTCTAGTTATATCTTGCACATCTTTGCTTAGTTTTTCCACTTTTTGCTCTTACACCCTTTCTGAATTCACCTTGATGATGAAACAAATACTTCTTTGATCCTATTCTTATCAAACTGCCGACCATCCAACATAGCCCCATGACATCATTAACAGGTAGAGCTCACCTTCACCTTCAAGTCACCCCTCATCCCCTCACCTCAAAAACATAATGAACCCACTTTTCTTGTGAACTATTACTTCATCTCCAACCTTATTTCCTCTCTAAAGCTCTTGAGTATATACTCTCACCAACCAAATGCTTGTCCACCAAGCCTGGAATTTCAGGAGTGATTTTCCCAAACAGAAATAAAGTGTTCAATGGACAGGAAAACAGTGATTTTCTCACCTGTTTTTTTGGGCGTACTTAGTTGAGTGAGTGTCTAGCACTCTGTGCTTCATAGAGTAAACTGGGAAATTCAAGCTGGAAAAGGGGAGACAGGACCTAATCCTACCTGAAAGGCCGGCAGCATAGTGCTGAGTGGGCCATTGTGCATGCACCCATTTGTCAGCAGGAAGATTGATGCATGTGCATTGCCCTTTCCAATCACCAGCCTCCCGAACCCCTCCCCAATGGCTAGCCTGACACCTCTCCATGGTCAGCACAGACAACTACCCCCTCCCCGTGGCTTCCTTCCATCCCCTATGGATTTCTAATACAAAGTGCATAGTAGTCCTCCACACCATGAACACTGATTGACCCTGCCATCTCAGGCCCCATCCTTTGACTGTCCAGTGCCCAGGCAGTGCCAGAGTGCCCAATGGGCAGTGCCAGGGTCCTAGGCTGGCAGTGCCAGGATGCCAGGCTGACACTGCCAAGGTGCACTTCCCTTTACCCTGATTTTCCAAGGTCCTCAATGGTCTCTGTCTCCACCAGCAAGGTAATTGTGCCTGGTCCCTTTTGATAGGGACCAGCTTTAATTCCTGATAATGGGGATCTCTTGCAGCAGAGGGGAAACATTAGCTGGGCAACATCATCCTGGGCTTGCTAATGTCACTGAGCTTTCCATATGGTAATCAGCTTCGCACTGATTTCCAGTGTGAAGCTGATTGCATTTTAAAAAATGGCCCAGGAAAGAATCCCAATATAGGCACCTTGCTGAAATTTCCTGGCCCTCGAACAGTGCAGAAGGCCGAGAAAATCATGCCCAAATGTTTGAATCCCTCCAACAAAGTTTCCACTTCTGTTACAATATTGAAATAATCCTTTTCAAAGTCATAAATTCCATCCCATGTAACGATGGCTGTAGTAAAGAATCTTGACTGGTCTTTCTTTTCTGGTCTGCAGTCATTGACAATATTGATCACACCATCTTCCCCTTTTATCCAGCTAGGTGCAACTGTCTTTGTCTGGTTCCATTCTTCAATCTCTAGTCATAACAGTTAATCAACTGTTGTGGCTCCTTTTCCCATTCCTCACTATTATCTCTGGCAACCTCAAGGATCTTTCCTTGCTACCTTCCTATTTCTCATTTACATGCTACCATTTGCAACATCATCCAACAACGGTGTTAGGTTCCATCTGCAATCTATTGACATCCAGTTTCTCCACATTCAAGCTTGCTTAAACCTTCCATTTTCTCTACTTGTCCAACTTGTCTAACATCCTGTATTGGATAAGTAAAATGTTCCTCTGAACAAATATTTGGAAAACCAAATCATTGTATTTAGTTCGCACCGCTAATTGTGTTCCTTATCGACTAATTTTATTCATTAATATCTGAAGCTAAGTTGGAATATTCACGAATTTGATGTTGTATTGTCCCCAAGATATGCATATGACTCCATTCATTCTTCAGCACCAAGGCTACCAACTTCTATTTCCATAACGTGGGCCAACTCAGCCCCGCATCAACCCTTGATTCAATTCCTTTTTTAGCTCTAGAACTGATCATTTCAATTCTTTTCTGGCTGCCCTCCCAACTTTAATCCTCCAAAAACTCATCCAAAACTTTGTTGCCTGTATCTTAACTTACACCAAGACTCGCTCACCCATCGCTTCTATATTTCCTGCTCTACAAATGCTCCGAGTCCAACAATTTCTCAATCCGAAAATTCTCCTCCTTGTTTTCAAATTCTTCCATGCCTGTCCCTCTCTCTGTAACCTCCTCCAGCCTGAAAACCTTTTAATATCAACGTCCCTCCAATTCAGGATGGTTAGCACAGGAGGTGAATAATTGTCTAGTTGCTTGGGATTACATTTTATTTTAATTTTTTATTCATTCATGGGACATGGGCATTGCTGGCTGGCCAGCATTTATTGCCCATCCCTAGTTGCCCTTGTTAGAGGTCAGTTGAGTATCAACCATATTGCTCTGTCTCTGGATTCACATGCAGTACAGATGCCGGCGTTGGATTGGGGTGGTAAGAACTCAGTAAGAATTTAGCAACACCAATTTATAATCCAACCAATTTATTTGATAGTAAAAAAGCGAGCTTTCGACTCCTGTGTCTTCCTCAGGCAAATGCAGTGTTGGACCAGAACACTGCATTTGCCTGAGGAAGACACAGGAGTCGAAAGCTCACTTTTTTACTATCAAATAAATCGGTTGGATTATAAATTGATGTTGCTAAATTCTTACTGAGTTCTTCACATGCAGGCCAGACCAAATAAGAATGGCAGATTTTCCTCCCTAAAGGATATTAGTGAGCAAGGTAGGTTTTCGAAAATTGACAATAGTTTCAGGGTTGTCAGTAGATCCTTAATTCCAAATGTTTTTTATTGAATTCAAATTCCACCATTTGCCATAGCATGATTCAAACCTGGGTCCCCAGAACATTAGCTGGATTAATTGTCTAGTGATAATACCACTAGGCCATCACCTTCCCCATGCAGGGAAATACTAGGCATCTCATTCTGTGAGTGCCAAGTCCTTCAATCAGCGGGCTAAGTGGCTCTAGTGCCTCCCTGGACACCTTGGTAAGCTGTGAATTCCACTGTTCAAACCCAGAGATTATGATTAAACCGATTGTCAGGAGATTGGGATGTTTTAATAAGACTCTGGCCTCTTGGGAATTGAGATTTAGTGTCCAATTTGGGTACTGGCACCACAGTGTTTCAGTTAGTTATTAGTGCAATGAGTTGGCACAGCTGTAATATGGACAATCTGCTCCTAAATTTAGTCAAGCCTTTCTGGGCCCAAGTGACGGAAAGACCACTTCCATTGGGGGCCCTTTTTGCATCCATACTAGATACAGCTACTGTATGGAGCCTGATGGATGGTTATGAATCATTTTCATTGTGGTGGACAGCCCTGCCAAGTTGCCTCACGATTCTTCATTATGGGTGGTAATGGGATCCAATCTGGTTGGAATCTCTCTGCTGGTTAGTTGGATAATAGGTTGCAGGTCTTTAGAACATTAATGACCTCTGGTAGATTGCCAGCCCTCATTGAAACTCTCCATGGCTTTTCAACTAAGTGAGGCATCACCCTCACTCTTTTTAAATCAATTTCAGAACATTCCTGATCCTCGCTTAAAGATGTCTGCTAACGCAATCATTGCTTTCTAAACAGGACCATTGGCTTGGGAGTAGTCACTTTCCTAGCTTGTTTCCTGTCCTATGGGACACTTCTTCCCTCAAGTGGAGGAGTAGCACTAGTCACATAGATCTTACCAACTGATTTGCTTCTGTGCTTACCCACCAATTTGCTTCAAATCTTTGAACTTGAGATAGGTTTGCATGGGGATCTTGCTGGTGATATGCCTGCAGGATTAACTTGTAGGCATGCAGGATGGTAGTCTTGGTCTCCTCATAATTAATGGATACATCAGGAGTCAGTATGGCGTAGATCTCTTGGGCTGTCCAGCCCAATTGGCCTTGTTGACTTCTGTTTACTTTACTGGGTAACTTTAACTGTACCTCCCTAGCTCTGTACCAGAGATGTGAAAGTTTCACCATTCAGATCTCAATGCTTGACTAACATCTGCACATCAAAAGTTTTCATTTTCTTAACGTTAGGCAAAAAGAAAATTACTGTGGCAAGTTACTTGTGTTTTAAAATTAATTTCAGCCCCTTTAGTTTCCAGTTAGCTCTTTCATATCAGAATTAGCTCATGTCATGCTTGGACTAGTTACATTCAAATAGATGATCTTGGCTTTGAGCTCCCAATTTCTGTTATGGACAGGAGGGGTAGGGGGTTAATTTAAACAGCACTAATGCCTATTTTCACCACTGGTCCATAAACTGCAAGATATTGATTTGTTTCTCTTTTCATAAGCAATGTTAGAGCAATACAGAGTGTTTTCTCTAATTGTATGTTATAACCCCAAAGCAAATTTGAGATAGGATGAACTCAAAAAGTTTGTTTATTTGCATACACTCAAAATACTAAATATAATTACATAATAGTCATGTAGTAAGGAGAAGGAAAGAAAAAAGAAAAATCTATCGTACAAAGACCACACAGAAAAGAAATGTTATTTTACATGGGTTCCAGGATCCAGTGTCAAAGTCCAATGAGGTTTCCCTTCAGTGGAGGTGAAAATTGATGTCAGATAATTAATTCATTTTTCCAATGGTATTGACTTCATACAATGAGATAGGCTTGCAGAGATGAATCATTCTTGTTGGCAATGGTACAGACTTCTATTAGAAACAGGATAGATGGGATCAGGTATCCAATCTGGGCTAGAGCTTCTTCAGCATGGCCTCTAGTCAGATGTTGAACAACAAACTGAGACTTTGCAGTTCAGTAAGGAATATTACTGTCATCATAAGCCAGAGACCCAGGTCACATAATTGCCAGATCTCCACATTGACTTTGACAAAGGATGTGTATCTATCTCTCTTCTGTGTCCCAAGATTGTTAAACGTTTCAACCATTAAGAATTGAAAAGGAAGGTGTGGCAACCTTTGTCTGAGCAGTTGAGCAGACATCTGTTGGACAAACAGGGTTATGGTAGATGGCTTTTGTATAGCTGTCTTTAATTTGGCCTGTGCAGTCCTCATTATGATCATTTGTAGCTCCTCAGAATTATAAGTGGATAAAATCATCAGTTAGCCTAACTACTGCTAGTTTCGTGGCAGCTGAAGAGATTGTGAAGGCTGTTCACAGATGATGATATATGTAAAAAATATGGGAGTGATTCTCCCACCCAGCTGTGCTAATTTTCTAGTGCATCACAGTGCAAGAATCTCGTGGCTGGGCATGTGTGGGATTCGCGCATGCATTTCTGAAGTGTCCGCATCTCTCAGTGCTGAATTTCCAATGTCGTCAGATCTATGCTTGAAACCGGTAGGATGACCAGGTAAATAATTTGAATGTTATTGTAATGTAATTTAAATGTAATTAGCAGGTCTGGGACTGAGTTTTCTGGGCCTACTAGCATCTCCCATCCCACCAGAGTGTTTCACTCCAGCAGGGATAACACAAGCTCCCCACTTTCAGGGAGTTGGTTGCCTGACAGTATTGAACATAAGAAGATAAGAACATAAGAAATAGGAGCAGGAGTAAGCCATCTAGTCCCTTGAGCCTGCTCTGCCATTCAATAAGATCATGGCTGATCTGATAGTGGGTTCAGTTCCACTTACCCACCTGCTCCCCATAACCCTTAATTCCCTTATTGTTTAAAAATCTATCTGTGACTTAAACACATTTAATGAGGTAGCCTTTACTGCTTCATTGAGCAGAGAATTCCAAAGATTCACTATCCTCTGGGAGAAGTTCTTCCTCAAATCTGTTCTAAATTGACTCCCCATATTATGAGGCTATGCCCGCTAGTTCTTGTTTCCATTGTAAGTGGAAATAACTTCGTTGCTTCTGTCTAGCCTCTTCATTATCTTATATGTATCTATAAGATCTCCCCTCAACGTTCTAAACTCCAATGAGTACAGGCCCAGTCTACTCAATCTCTCCTTTTAAGCTAACCCTCTCATCTCCGGAATCAACCTAGTGAACCTTCTCTTTATCCCCTCCAAGGCTAATATATCCTTTCTTAAATAAGGAGACCAAAATTGTACACAGTACTGTAGGTACGGCCTCGCCAGTACCTCCCTGCTTTTATACTCCATCCCTCTCGAGATAAAGACGAACATTCCATTTGCCTTCTTGATTACCTGCTGCATCTACAAACTTAGTTTTTGTGCTTTATACACACAAGTCCCTCTGCACTGTTGTGTAATTTTTGTGTAGGATGTTGTAATTTTTCACCATTTAAATAATAGTCCATTTTACTATTATTCCTTCCGAAGTGGATAATCTCACACTTACCAACATTATACTCCATCTGCCAGATTCTTGCCATTCACTTAGCCTATCCAAATCTCTCTGTAGACTTTCTGTGTCCTCCATGCAATTTGCTTTCTCACTCATCTTTGTGTCATTTGCAAACTTTGTTACCGTACAGTTGGTCCCCTCCTTCAGATCATCTATGTACATAATAAACAGTTGAGGCCCCAGCACTGATCCCTGCGGCATGTCACTAGTCACTGATTGCCAACTGGAAAAGCACCCATTTATTCCGACTCTCTGCTTCTGTTAGATAGCCAATCCTCAATCCACGCTAACACTTTACCCCCAACTCCATGTACATTTATCTTATGCAGCAACCTTTTGTGAGGCACCTTATCGAATGCCTTCTGGAAATCTAAATACACCACATCCACCGGTTCCCCTATGTCAACCACACTTGTTATATCCTCATAAAATTCCAGTAAATTAGTCAAACATGACTTTCTTTTCCTGAATCCATGCTGCGTCTACTTGATTGAACCATTCTTTTGCAGGTGTCCTGGTACTTCTTTTTTATCGATAGTTTCTACCGTTTTCCCAACTATGGATGTTAAGCTAACCGTCCTGTAGTTACCTGCCTTTTGTCTATCTCCTCTTTAGAAACAGTGGTGTTACATTAGCTGTTTTCCAATCAGCTGGCACCTCCCCAGAGTCCAGCGATTTTTGGTAAATTACTACTAATGCATTTGCTATTACTTCTGTCGTTTCTTTTAGTACCCTGGGATGCATTCCATCCGGACCAGAGGACTTGTCTACCTTTAGTCCCATTAGCCTACCTAGCACTACCTCTTTAGTAATAGTGACTGTATTAAGGTCCTCATCCCATAGTCCCATAACTGTTAATTATTGATATGCTATTTGTGTCCTCCACTGTGAAGACCGACACAAAAAATTTGTTTAAGGCCTCAGAACTTCTTTAAGGCCTCAGAATGAAGGGAGAGCAATTGGGGCCCATGGGGGTTGGAGCCCAAGAGGGTAGTGCCCCTGTGTATGGGAACCCTGACAGTGCCAGCCTGCACATCTAGACACTGCCCAAAGGGCAAAATGCCATGCTCATGGGGCATTATAACATTTTCCATTGGGCATGGGGCAGGTTTGGGGCGTAGAGGCAATTGTTGGGGGGATCCTGCTGTCATTTTGCATTGGCATCGGTTGGGGCAGGATGGAGGCCAGCATTTGGGCAAGCTAGGGGAGTTTCTGCCTCTGGGAGGTGGTCAATACTGGGGTAGTCAGCGATAAGGTGGGGGGGTTGGCACTGTGGAGGACAGAAGATTGGCACTGCCAGGAGGTGAGATGGAGGGATATCTTTGGAGGGGTACGGGGACTGAAAATCAGGACAGGCTGTGTCAAATGGGGCCAAGGCTGACTTGGAAATGATCAGAGGGGACCACGATTGGTCTTTGGGGAGGTTGGTAAGCAGCATTGTGGGGCTGGCCAGCAATCGAATTGGCTAGCAAACGGGAGGCTGACAGTTTAGGGCCATTGCGCATATGCAGAGGTTGGTGGTTTCAGCTTCCCAATGGGAATAGGCACCACCCACTGAAATATAATGATGTTGATGGCCTCTGCATTGCACAGAGTGCGGGAGATTCTAGTGTGAACTCCCACTGAAAAAAACAGCTTGAATTACTCCTGTTTTCCCACAAATTCAACACTTAGATTTTTTGGGGGAATAATTCCAGCCTATATCTAGGTTTCAAGCAGTTGTATGGTGATTTTAAAAACAAAGATGCAATTAATCAAAAAAATTGAAACCATGCCTTTATCTGTGAAGACCACAAGAGACAGAACAGTGAAAATGGCTGCAGATTTCATCAGCCAGCAGTTTGAGATTAAAAATTCAGCTCAGGTTGCTCTATTGCTTGTGGCAAATCATATGATATTGATGTAGTTGCACAGGTTATTCTTCTCTACAGATATGTGAATTCCAAAGCACTCCATGAGCAGCTCATTGACTGAACGTGCCTCTCAAAAACAAAGGGAGGAGAAAGTTTTGCAGCTATTATTGACAATTGAAAGAGAAAAGGAATATGTACCACCAATACAATCTCAGTCCTTGCTGATGGGCGCCGAATATAAGAGAGACAAACTAGGATCTGTTGTATGAATGCTGGATCACAATGATGTATCATTTCAGTACATTATTCACCAAGAAGTGTTCTGTACTTCATTTTCTTCTGGAATTCATGGAAATGATGTCACTAGTTATAAAGATCGGTTAAAAAAAGGGCAAAAGTATTGAATTTGTGCCTTTATTCAGTTCTGTTAACCTCTTATCATGATGTGGAGGTTCTCTACAGCAAGGTATGTTTTTTTGAGTGCTTTCAATCTGCTTGGAAGTAGTGAAGGAATTTTTGCAAGAAAAGGGCTATGACAATGCAGAATTTACAATGCTGCTAACGTTTTGTTTAATGATAGAGATAACAGCACAGCTAAATGTCCTCAATAGAAAAATACGAGGGAAGGAAAACAAGGCTCTCACTTTTGGAAAAAGTAATCTTTTTTGAATGCAATGTGGTTGTTGGGCAGTGCCAGAGCACCTGAGGGGGTGGAGGAGATAGTTACAGGTTTGGAAAATAGCATTCCAGGCCTGCTAATCATATGGAAATATCAATTTCCCTGACATTTCCAAATGACAATCAGCCCATGCTGATATCCAGCAAGGAGCTGATGATGCCAAAAAACTTAACTTAGGAGACACATGGTGGCCATGGCGCCCACTGTGAATCCCACAAAATGGCTGCCATTGATGTCTCCTGGCCTACTGCACTACGAGTGCAGCACAGCGGGCTGGGAGAATCATCCCGGTCTTCTTTAGTTGATATTAATACAGGTGTGTTTATCTGTAAAACAATATTCAGTAGAAATCCATCAATGCACCTATCTTATTTTTCATTATTATTGGCACTTGACTAATAGAGTTGAAATTCTTAAGATATTGAATTTTTGACTAGATTTTTAAAAATGATTAATCTTGTAACTGAGGTTTACAGATCCCTAGCCTAGGTTGTAAGTTATAGAATTCCCCCACTAAATCCCTCCATATTCCTTTTACTTTTAAGATGCTGTTTAAAACCTATATCTTTGACCAATATTTTGGTTAACTATCCCCATATTTCCTCATGTCATACTATAACAAATTTTGTTCGATGATATTCCTGTGAAGCAGCCTGAGATATTATTATATGTTAAAGGTGCGATTTAAATGCAAGTTGTTATTGGTTATATATTTACGAATGAAACTCTGTTCACATTGTTCTGAAACAATTGAATTGTATAAATTACTTTAGTCTGTCTATGCAATCATTTTTAAAATACCTGTAGGTTATGTATGGTTCAAATGTCTTCATTGCACAAGTTGAACAATGACTTTTATGCCTCCACTTATGAACCAACCCCCACGCTGCTGTATCTGTTATCACAGTCACAACTCATTTCAGAAGTGATCCAGGAAAATATCATATCTCAGCAAGGGGAAAGCCATCTCCAGCCACCAAGAACAAGTACATGTCACTCAGAAAATATATCCAGCAACAGCCATTAAACAACCTATATATATACCAGCTCTACGCTTGCCCTGACAATACCTGCAAATTTGGTAACTTCCAAACACTTAAGACATGATAGCAATATCTAATATAAATCAGCTCATACATATGTAGTTTGTACAGCAAAATATATCTGCTTTCCATATTGATGCTCAACACGTCTTACCCTATCCTGGTGATGCTGGGGTTTTTTTTGAAAAACCTTTCACTGGTATTTAGAAGTCAACCTCCAGTTGTTCTATATTTGAGATAGTGTTTTATACATTTCAAGGAGGATTTCTCAAATGTTAGGTCCTCTCCATGCTCACAAAAAGTACTGTGTCAATCTATGAATACTGTAATTTTGATTTATTGTTCTGAAATGCTTTAATGATGGATTGTTACAACACAGGAAATAATTAAGTGGCAATTTAGCTATTATGCAAGCATAATAATAATTTAAATCCTTTATTATTTCACACTGTCATAATGGTTACATTTATATGAAGGGTGGCATGGTGGCACAGTAGTTTGCACTGTTGCCTCAGAGCATCAGAGACCTGGTTTTAATTCTGGCCTTGGGTGACTGTGTGGAGTTTGCATGTTCTCCCTGTGTCTGTGTGGGTTTCCTCTGGGTATTCCAGTTACTTCCCATAGGCCAAAGATTTGAGGTTAAGTTGGCCATACTAAATTGTCCCTTAGTATCCTAAGATGTATGGGAGAGGGGCAATTATGTGGGCTTACTGGGATAGGCCTGGGTAGGATGCTCTGTCAGAGAGTTGGTGCAGATTAGATTTGCTATATGGCCTCCTTCTACACTGTAGCGATTCCATGATTCTAGAATAATTTTACAAGATGCAATTCATTCTCCTATATTAATTTTTCAAGTTGCAGTTTATTTTCTATTTCTCTTAGCTATTTTTCTAACATCTTGACGTCCATATTGCAATCCTAATTTACATGAAAATTAGCTCTTTCAGCATTGGCTATGAAGCAAACAGTAAATTAAATATGTGATTCTATTTTATTCTGAGGCCCTTGCTGTAGTTAATACATTTATGTAAAGGATTTTGGACATCTGTCAGTTATCAAATTTATTGCATCCATGTAAATAGTGCACTGGTGCCCATATGTGCATTTAGAATCATGTAACAAATAACGTGATGCATATGGTATCTATTGCAAATATTGAGCACACTAGTCATGCATGGAGCTCATCTATATTTGTGCACAATGTTTCTGTATCAATTGATATGATAAATAATCTCTTTATAACTAATACATTCTAACAGAAACAGAAGGTTGAGATTTTTATAGTTCATGGTATTGATTAAGTTATGGTCCAAATGTAACTTTTCACTTGAGCACAGCATGTCATGTAACTATTCAGAAATCCTTATGAATGTTAATCAAACATTCAGCACCACAAATAATTGGCTTATTTGTTGCTGAAAGGCTGTGTTTGATTTAGATTGGAATTTTCAAACCTCATTGCCTAAATTGTCTGATCTGTCATTGCATGCTGGCAAATTGGAATTAAAATTACTCCAGTTAACCAACTTTAACCATAGTTATAAGCTCTGGATATGTTAACTATGGGTGTTATACTTCTTTATCTTTGGGCTCAAAATTTAACAAAAAAATCATTTATAAGTTATTTATCTGTCATGCCACAAAATAGGATAGAAGGATTAAGGATAGAAGGATTAAGGATAGAAGAGTGATAGGGGATGAGGTCTTTGATGATATTACAGTCACTAGAGAGGTCGTGCTTGATAGGCTAACAGGGCTGAGGGCAGAAAAGTCCCCGGGCTGGATCTCAAGGAAATGGCAGAGGTGATAGCGAATGCCCTAGTAATTATCTTTCAGAATTTGCTGGACTCCTGGAAAGTGCCAGAAGATTAGAAAACGGCTAATGTTACGCTGCTGTTTAAAAAAGGTAGCAGACAGAAGGCAGGGAATTATAGGCCGGTTAGTTAATGTCTGTAGTCGGAAAAATGCTTGAATCTGTCGTCAAAGCAGAAATAATGAGGCACCTGGATACGAACTGTTTGATCAAGCAGACGCAGCACGGATTCGTTAAGAGGAAGTCGTGCTTGACAAATTTATTGGAGTTCTATGAGGAAGTGACTAGTGCAGTAGATAGAGGGCAACCAGTGAATGTGGTTTTTTATGGATTTCCAAAAGGCGTTTGATAAGGTGCCTCACAAGAAATTGCTGCAGAAGGTTAGGGTGCAGGCAGTTGTGGGTAAGGTGTTAGACTGATTAGAGGATTGTTGTCTAATAGGAAGCAGAGGGTAGGTATTAATGGGTGCTATTCTGATTGGCAGTGGTGACTAGTGGAGTGCCCCAGGGATCAGTGCTGGGACCTCAACTATTTACCATTTACATAGATGATCTGGAGGAAGGGGCTGAGTGCAGGGTGACGAAATTTGCTGATGACATGAAAATGAGCAGAAAAGTAAATTGCAAGGAGGGTATGGAAAGCCTGCAGAGGGATCTGGATAGGTTGAGTGAGTGGGCGAGGACCTAGCAAATGGAGTATAATGTTAGCAAGTGTGAGTATCCACTTTGGTAGGAATAATGGTAGGAAGGACTACTATTTAAATGGTGAAAAGCTGCAGCATGCAACAGTGCAGAGGGACCTGGGGGTCCTTGTGCATGAATCACAAAAACACAGTCTGCAGATGCAGCAGGTGATTAAGAAGGCGAATGCAATGTTGGCCTTTATAGCTAAGGGGATAGAATATAAAAGTAGAGAGGTACTTTTGCAGATGTGTAGGGTACTGGTGAGGCCGCAGCTGAAGTACTGTGTGCAGTTTTGGTCGCCGCATTCAAGGAAGGATATATTGGCCTTGAAGGGGACACAGAGAAGGTTCATTAGGCTGATGAGTGCATTGGATTATGAGGAGTGACTAAATAGGATAGGTTTGTACTCTTTGAAGTTTGGAAGGCTGAGAGAGGATCTTATAGAGACGTATATAAGATAATGAAGGGGATGGATAGGGTAGAGGTTGAGACACTCTTCCCGCTTAACAAAGATAGCAGGACTAGAGGGCACAGACTCAAGATGGGGGGGGGTGGTTCAGATCAGAGTTGAGGAGGAATTTTTTCACGCCTGATGAAGTGGTGGAGGCTTCCTCACTGAATATGTTCAAGTCAAGAGTGGATAGGTTTTTGATTGACAAGGGAATTAAGGGTTACGGGGAGAAAGCGGGAAAGTGGTACTGAACCACTACAGATCAGCCATGATCTTATTGAATGGCAGGGCAGACTCGAGGGGCTGGATGGTCTACTCCTGCTCCTATTTCTTATGTTCTTATGTTTTTAAAATATGGATTAAAGAGTATAAATTTAAAATCAACCCTATAGGGATGACCTTACCAAAAAAATCTAAAGTTGTGAATGATAATTTTTTCATCGAGGCCACAAATCCAAACTTATGCTACTTCATGCAAAAGAATCTTGTTAAATCTGTTTTCTACTGGCAGAGGGTGTGGGTGGGACTTAAGCTCATCGTAAAGCTGGCAGCTGACAGAATACAGCAGATGCAACTGCACTTGGGTAAATCTCCCAGTTCTGTGCAGCCAACACCCTCCATCTCCACTTCCCTGCACCTTCCACCCTGTTTGATTGCCGGTTGCAGAGTGCACAATATCTGTCTCTCCAGACCGATCCCAGTTGCAAAGTGCGCAGCACCATCCATTTGTCCTTCCAGTAGGCCCTGCTCTCTCAGGGTCCATCTCTTTGGCACTGCCTGATGCCGAGTGCACACTGACACTGTGCCATCTGGTACTGCCCAAGGGGCACTCTTCGCCCATGCCCTTGACCTCCCACGGGAAGGAGGTCCTCAATTGCTTCTGGTCCTATCGACATGGCCATTGCAATAGATCCTCATCAATGGGGAGAATATTGGATGATTGCACCTCGGGTTAACTAATAATATTTAAAATAGAATTTAAATACTAAGATCAGCCTCATGTCCCTTACCTGATGCCCAGGCTTGATAAGATTGCAATCAGCAAGAAATTGTATATGAACCTGAAATTCCGCCTATTTCACAACCTTATTGCCAATTAGGATGAGAAGATAAGCCAATGGGATGAGAAGATAAGAAACATACTGAAACAAAATAGAAAATGGACAGTGCTTTCAATGGATTTAAGAGGTCACTAGACCTTTTCTTTCCTGTCAATACATTTGGAATTACACATGATCCCTGAGCCTATCTACATATCTGGACAATTCACTAAAATGCAAACAACCTTTAGGGACCTATTGATAAGTCATTAAAATGAAACAGATGGTTAATAGTTGCCCTCTTTCAAATAATTAAAGAAACTGAAACAATACTACTTGCAGGCCTTTTGACTTCAGAGTTGAAATCCAGAAAATGGATGTGAACATACCATATTCTATCACAATAGTATGTGAATGGGTAGAACTCAGGCCACATTGCTTGAAAATGGCTTAACTACTAAAAACTATTTGTGAGTACAATGGAAAGAAATATACTCTGGCCAATGACAGAATTAGGTTTCTGGTAGACATTTATTAAGACACATTTTCTGGAGCAAAAAGGAGGAGGAAGTCCAAACCAGCAAAGGGACTAAACCCTATCTTAAGATCATCAATAGGCAAATAATTCAAATTATCCTTTACTTCTACTTGAGGAACTGAAACAGTTTCACTACAGGGCTTTGATTGCCCTTGCAGTGGAGTAAAGGTCTGCTAATGCAAGCAATAAACCAGAGTGAATTTGTCTTCCCAAACCTCCAGACTCTTCTTCAGTGGAATTGTGTTTCAGACCATGTTGAGACAACATCTTGAGAAAAACATATGAATTTGTCTTCCCAAACCTCCAGACTCTTCTTCAGTGGAATGGTATTTCAGGCCAGGTCGAGACAATATCTTGAGAAAAACATGTGACAGAGAACTTTCAAAGTTCTTTTTAAGACATAAGTGCATGCTACCTTTTGTAACCACAATCTTTTCTTAAATGTGTGCATGTGTATGTCTGCATGAGTGTCAGATGGACCTAGTTGTTAAAAACACGTTGTCCATCTAAAACCTATCTGTTTTTGATCTTTAGAATTGTGAAAGGGAAACCATGCCTACTTATCATCCCTTCCCTGAGCATACCACAACATATAAATGAATGCATGAGTGTATCACAAGTTTGGTGGTAAGACCAAATCAATACAGGTAAGAGGATGGAAATCCAATCATGCCCATAACATTCTCGTCTCATACCATTAAGATCATTAGTCTGTATAATATGGATATGTCTCTTTCAATTTAAAGTAAAACAGAAGAGCCTGGAATGGAATAGGGAAATATTTGGGACTTTTAACACAGTGCTACATAGCTACATCAATGTGTCATAATGGAATGAGGTTTCTGGTTGTGTTAAGGAGTTACAAGGAAATTTTTTCTGAAGGTTAGTGTATTAGATACTAATTTTATTTTGTAATAACGAAAGTCTTAAAACTTGAAAACTTATATGATTCCTTTGCATTGGTCACAGAGAAATTTATATCACTTTTTAAAAGTAACCGGCTTCTACAGGAATTGTAACAATATCTTAGACTTACCCAGACCCAGTACCATCTCAGATATCAGGTTCTTGGGTAAGGAGAAATCTAATTTTTTAACAGGAAGTGCTGGATGTACTCAGCAACATGCCCATGAGCCTGAGCTCAATTGCTGAGAGCATAGATTATTATAGGTCTGACTTGTGTATGCATTTTCCACAAAATGTGGAATTTGTACAAAATTATTCCGGCGTTGGTCCAGACTTTGTATTGTGGAGAGGGAGATGATTTAGCTGAAACAGTATCCAATTGGTTGTTGTCTGCTACTTCTGGTAATTGGAAAGAAATGTCATCTATGATTCTCCTGATAAAAATCATTAAGTGCTGCCATCAGTGGGTAAACTGGAGTGTTTCCTGCTGGTACTGGCAACACTAATGACGCCTGCTTCAACATATTTAAATGGGCCATTTCTCCCCCCACATAAATCTTGCAGGACCCACCCCTAGGCAATTGATTAGCTGGAGTTGGAAATCCTTTGACAAGCCTTTGACAACTGGGAACAGAATTTAAACACTTATGGCAACACTGCCTGCCCATAGCAGGCAAGAAGATCTTGGGAAGGAAATCCACACCAACCTTCAGTGATGTTGACTTGCACTGCATGCTAGATACTGTTGAGGAAAGAAGGGCGAGTCACATGAACATCCACTGATTATGGCAAGGTCTACATGACATAACAGGCTACAAAGTGAAGGCATTTAAAATCAGCAACAACAATGCATCCCTCCTGAATAAGCTCAACACATTCTATGCTTGTTTTCAGCAAAAGACCAGCAAGAAGACGTCATTTGCTCCAGAAGCCTCAGCCGAACTAATGCCTGAAGTCATGTCTGATCGCTCTTCTTGAAAGTCTGCCCACGGAAAACGACTGGCCCAGATTGGGTACCCAGGCATGCACTCAGATCCTGCGCAGACACCTGGTAGGGGTAAAGTTGGACATCTTTAACCTCTCCCTACACTGATCTGAGGTCCCAACCTGCTTTAAGAAAATGATCATCATTTCTATACCAAAGAAAATCCAAGCAGCGTGTCTCAATGAGTATTACCTGGTAAGAAGCTACACTCCATATAGTAGCTTAGCAAGTGTGGTACCTAACAGTTGAAGAACAAATGGCAGACCATAATTTCACTTCTAATCCCACAACTCCTTGATGCTGCTTCCCTGTCCCCATCAGTGACTCAGATCCAGCCCCTTGTTCTGAAAAGCTTCAATCCTCAAAGATTCTTGTGCACAAATAAAAAAACCAGTATCCCCTAGAGTCAGTGTTTGATAAGGGCTCTGTGGCTGTTATCCTGGTTTACTACGGGACTCAAATGGGGAGGAGTGGGGCCTCATTGAGGATCCTTGTGTCTTCTTACGTGAGGTGTGGCAGGTGCTTGTGTGGTGCAGATGTTAATACTTTGCAGGCATGTGTTTCTTAAGATGCTGAAATGAAGCCACAACCTAAAAATGAATGTTATTGAGAGATATGTACCATTGTTGCAAGCTTGGTAGAAATGACAAGAGAACTATATGGAAACAAATGCAGTCAGAAAATGGTTTCCGGGTATGCTGGAAGTTTTGCAGCCATGAAGAAAATATTTTGATTTTGATTTGATTTGATTTATTATTATCACACGTATTGGTATACAATGAAAAGTATTGCTTCTTGTGGACTGTACAAAGTAAAGAAGGAAAGAAGAGAGTGCAGGATTTAGAGTTACAGTCATAGCTAGGATGTAGAGAAAGATTCCACCCCTGTTTAAAATGAAAGTGATATTAGAAAGCAGGTATGCTCTCCAGGAAGGGTCAGAGTCTAAAAATCATTGCTTTGTAAGAAAAATGGGCCTGGACTAACCAGTTGCATGGACAGAGAAAGCACTTGAGGCTTAATCGAACATTAACTAATTGTGTCACAATGAAGTTTTGATATGATCTGGGCTGTCTGTCATAGAAGCTTTCAGCAACTAATGGACCATGTTCTTTGTGTAAATAAACCTTGGCTAATCCCCTCTTTGATCTGCTCTGGAGTCGTCAATCAAATGATATCAAAGAGGTTGGGCAACACCTGGGACTCCTGAAATCAACAGAGGACAATCCAAGATGTGGAAAAGAGTGTTAGATGTTCAGGGATCATGGATTTCTGAGTGAACAAGAGACCTCAAAATCTTAGATAAAACAGTCAGGAATCAACACTATTACTGGTGTGGTACCTGAAAGTTACATTTTAAGAATGATTTGCTACTTTTTAGCAGTAACCGAAGTCCAACCAAGGGATTCCCAAACTGGGTAAGACTGCCAAGAGATCAACACTTCTTCCCAGCAAATCCCTCCCCTACCACCAGGCACATTGAAGAACCCCCATCTGGATTCCAGCAGAAGTTCAGAAGGATACTTACCTCCTTGCTCCCCCTTGGAATCCATGGCACCTTGTCCCCAGTTTCAAGGAGATGCAGTAAGTGGCACTGCATGATCTCTCACTTGGATGATTGTTGGGGGGGTGGGGGGAAGGATGCGAGAGGTTCTGGAGTATCCCAGGAAGCCCATGAATTGGCCTTCCAGTCTGCTCATTGCATTCCAATCAGTTGTAGACAGACTCTTGGATTATCCATTTATTTATGATCTCCTGTGTCCTTTGTGGCCATCATAATATCCCTCCCTCCTTCAGTCAATTTCTTCCCCAGCAGTCCCTCTTCAAGAATATCCTTTCTGCCACTTTGCTATCAAAATGTAACCAATGATAACATTAGATCTGTTGTACTGTGGCCAATGGTAACAAGCTATAAGGGTCAGCTGACGTAGTAGACTAAACTAGATGAGTTCTTCAAGAATTATGAAGGATGGCTGATGTGTGAAGAGTTAGGAAACAAGATACTCCACCCATGGAAAGTATATCATGGGTTCCATAGGAGCTGTAACAGGCTAATGAAATTAAATTTGGAGATTCCAGGTGCAGTACTGGACTGTGCATGTCTGATATAAATGGATACTCTTTTAGTAATGACTGGAATACAATTAAGGGGAATACTGCCCCTCTTTGATCAAATGGCAGCATCATTAAAAAGTTTTTTGGGAAACAATTGTTTCCTGCCACCTTTTTCAATACCGTCCAGAATGCCATAGTGCCCAGAATGGATGAGTCAATGGTGACTCAGCTGTAAGAACTCAGTAAGAACACTGCACTTGCCTGATGAAGACACGGGAGTGTTGAAAGCTCGCTATTTTACTATCAAATAAATCGGTTGGATTAATAATTGGTGTTGCTAAATTCTTACTGAGTTCTTACCACTCCAATCCAACGCCGGCATCTTTACATCATCACTCAGCTGTGTGCCAGACTAAATAGTACACAAAGGCCGTTAAATAGAGACAGTTATGCTAATAACAGATCTAGTGTTGAAACTGTCCATAACTGATTTGATAATGGGGAAAGAAGACAAACATGGGAAATTGATAAGACTTCTAAGTCAAAGAAATGCTAAAGGGATTATGAATTGTTGTTTCCAATGCCATTCCCCCCATACCACTACATAGTAAACTGCCCAAAAAGAAGAAATTGTATCTTTGAAGCTGATATAGAATATATAGATACTGACAGTGATGAGGATAAGGAAGTCATTGTTTTAGTGGCAGAAAAGTTGAGTCCTAAAATGAACATCCTGACAGACTTTTGCAACTGTGCTGTTTTATATAGTGGATATATATCCACTGTCTGCACCAAGATTGTCTAAACTGTTATTTAGGGTCTCTTGCTCTTAAAGACTGAAAGAACATGAAATCTACCTGCTTCAGATTTGGAGATCATAATACTTTAACGTCTTCTAAAAAAATGCTACTTCCCTGTAAGATTGTGGGAATCAGCTCACTCATAAGTATTATGTAGTTTCCAGTGATATACCTTTGTTATTAAGGTCTGCAATGAAGAAAGCACGGATGACCATCAATTTGAAACAGGATAAAGCTGTGGTATTTGTGAAAACTGTGGACCTAAGTTTTACAAGATCTGACCACTATTGTCTTCCCATTATCGGATCAAAAGACGCATTAGTGTCACTTACAGGTAACAGCATGGTGGACAAAAAGATTATTCTGAAACTCCATAAGCAGTTTTGCTCATCCAGTACCACAGAGACTGAGAGCACTGCTGCAGGATACAGGTGTGCAGGACAAAGGATATAATGATCTCATTGAGCAAATATCAGCCCAGTTTGAAATTTACATAAAATATAGAAGGTCACCCCCATGTCTACTTCATTGATGGGGGAGATAGTGAAAGCGGATATGGTAGTGACTTTTAAGGGGCATCTTGACAAGTATATGAATAGGATGGGAATAGAGGGATATGGTCCCTGGAAGGGTAGGGAGTTGTAGTTAAGTTGGTCAGCGTGGTCAGTGCAATCTTGGAGGGCTGCGCTGTAATTTTCTTTATTCTTTGTTCTGTGAGTCTACCACTGACATGAGATTTCAATGATGTGGTGGTGATGGATCTAAAGGTATGGGATAAAGAAAAATGTGTCTATTTATTGCACTTTATGGGTATTGTCACATGGTTTAACATATCTGTAGTGATTTAACATATCTATAGTCTCTCTTCCCCTTGTTCAAGAAGGGGAAGAGAGACTTTCCAGGGAATTATAGGCCGGTGAGTCTTACTTCTGTTGTGGGCAAAGTATTGGAGAGAATTATTAGGGATAGGATTTATAGTTATTTAGAGAGAAATGAATTGAGTGGGGATAGTCAGCATGGTTTTGTGAAGGGTAGGTCGTGCCTTACTAACCTTATTGAGTTTTTTGAAAAAGTGACCAAAGAGATGGATGGGGGTAAGGCGGTTGATGTGGTATATATGGACTTTAGTAAGGCGTTTGATAAGGTGGCCCATGGAAGACTTCTGCAGAAAATGCAGATGTATGGGATAGAGGTTGATTTAGCTAATTGGATTAGGAATTGGCTAGCAGATAGAAGACAGAGGTTGGTGGTTGATGGGAGATATTCATCGTGGAGTTCGGTGACAAGTGGTGTACCTCAGGGGTCTGTTTTGGGGCCCCTGCTGTTTGTAATTTTTATAAATGATCTGGATGAGGGTATTGAAGGATGGAATAGTAAATTTGCGGATGACACCAAAGTCGGAGGAGTGGTAGATAGTGAAGAGGGGTGTTATAGTTTGCAGAGAGACTTGGACAAGTTGCAGAGCGGGGCCGAGAGGTGGCAAATGGAGTTTAATGTGGAAAAGTGTGAGGTAATTCACTTTGGCAGGAATAATAAATGTGTAGAGTATAGGGCTAATGGTAGGATTCTTAATAGTGTTGATGAACAGAGGGATCTTGGTGTATTTGTACATAGATCCCTGAAAGTAGGCAGTCAAGTCGATAAAGTTGTTAAGAAGGCATACAGAGTCTTAGCTTTTATTGGTAGGGGGATTGAATTTCGGAGCCGCAACGTCATGTTGCAACTGTACAAAACTCTAGTGCAGCCGCACTTGGAGTATTGTGTGCAGTTCTGGTCCCCATATTATAAGAAAGATGTGGAGGCATTAGAGAGGGTACAGAGGAGGTTTACCAGGATGTTGCCTGGTATGGAGGGCAGGTCTTATGAGGAGACTTTCCAGGGAATTATAGGCCGGTGAGTCTTACTTCTGTTGTGGGCAAAGTATTGGAGAGAATTATTAGGGATAGGATTTATAGTTATTTAGAGAGGAATGAATTGATTGGGGATAGTCAGCATTGTTTTGTGAAGGGTAGGTCGTGCCTTACTAACCTTATTGAGTTTTTTGAAAAAGTGACCAAAGAGATGGATGGGGGTAAGGCAATTGATGTGGTATATATGGACTTTAGTAAGGCGTTCGATAAGATGGCCCAAGGAAGGCTTCTGCAGAAAATGCAGATGTATGGGATAGAGGGTGATTTAGCTAATTGGGCTAGGAATTGGCTAGCAGATAGAAGACAGAGGGTGGTGGTTGATGGGAGATATTCATCATGGAGTTCGGTTACAAGTGGTGTACCTTGTAAGGCTGAGGGATTTGAGGTTGTTTTCATTAGAATGGAGGCGGCTAAGAGGAGACCTTATCGAAACATATAAGATGATTAGAGGTTTAGATAGGGTGGACAGTGATAGCCTTTTTCCTAGGATGGAGAAAGCTAGCACGAGGGGACACAGCTTTAAATTAAGTGGTGATAGTTATAGGACGGATATCAGAGGTAGGTTCTTTACCCAGAGGGTGGTTAGGGAGTGGAATGCCCTGCCTGCGGCAGTTGTAGATGCGCCAAGTTTGGTGGCGTTTAAGAGGTTAGTTGAAAAGTTTATGGAAGAGAAGGGAATGGTTTAGTTTGGAGGGTCATTGCTTTTTTTTTCATAATTGGTCGGCGCAACATCGAAGGCCGAAGGGCCTGTTCTGCGCTGTAATGTTCTATGTTCTATGTTCTATTTGTAGCAAAGATAGAAAGACTATTATAAGTAAAATTATGACCCACTGTACTAGAACATGTTTGAGGGCACTGTCTAAATTTTTGACACAATGGGGTTAAATTTGCAAATGATAAATTTCAAGATATGTGCGAAAATTTAAATATTGCAATAATGCACACTGCAGTGGAGAGCCCATTCAGTAATAGCCTCTGTGAAAGGAATCACGCAGTTATAGATGACATGTTGCATAAAATTTTGGCAGATCAACTAGGCTATAAATTGCATTTGCATTAGAATGGATAATGCACATGAACTTTTCACAAATGGGCAATGCATATTAACTCTTTATGGAACTATAGTTCATATAAGTTGGTATACAGAAGGAATCCAAAGGTGATATTAGTACTAACAGATTCCCCTCTGACATTAAAAGGGACAAGCATTAGCTCCATATTTTCGGTAGACTTAAACACTATGTATTCAGGGAGAAAGACCTTTAAGAATGGATAAGACGAGCCCTAAGGCATTGCATAAAATCATCAGGGGTATACTTAGAGGAAGGCGATATGATCTATCATAAAAGAGAGGACCTAAAAGAATGAAAAGGCCTGGGAAAGTAATGGGGACAAATGCCAAGATAGTTATACTACAACACAGTAATCAGACAATGCGAGTCCACACTTCAAAGAGTTGTGGGAATTGGTTATGAATCTGGAGCATCTGAACAGGATGTAGAAGTGCCAAAAGCACCTTGTATCTTGTATGCACATACCTTGAGCTATATGATGATCAAACTGCTATAGATAAGAGGGAATCTGATGGTCAACAAAATAACAATGAGGCAGGGGATGAAGCTTCAAACGTTCAGTTACCCAAAGTAGGCACAGTAATATTATGGATACCTGAAGGGACAAGTGAGTGGAGGACTGCCACTATATTCAGGAGAGCAGGAAAAACCTCATGGAAGTATAAACACAGGCTCAATGAACAAGGGCAAAAAGCAAAAGCAATAGATTGAGAAAATGGATGCAAAGATGGAAGCAAAAAAAATTAGATCAAGATCCTGAAGATGAGACAGTGAGCATTTGTGAAGCCAGAAAAAAGTCACAAATCTGTGGCTGAGATTGTCAACAGTGAACTTTGGTCAGAGACAACTGTAGGGGCTGGAGTTTAGCAAGGAAGGTTTAGAATCAAAACCATGACAGTAATAAGATTAGATGTCCCTATGATAGAGAAATGTTGGTAGTTGCCAAAAAATTGGAGCCTATGGAGATAAGAGAGACCAAAAAAAAGAGGGTTAGACCTTTGGAAAAAGTTTGGGGTGTATATCAAGATACCAGATGAAGGGCAGCCTGCTTTGTCCTATTGGTGGGTTTGCATTGAGAAAGTTTTGCAAGATGGGACAAAGAAAGCAAAAGCCAAATTAGTAGCATGCGAGTATGAGGAACACTTGGAGGGGGGAGATGTCAGGGTCAATTCATCCACAGTGGGGAAAGTGTCATTGAAAGTTTTTATGCCATTCTAACATCTAATAATTGGGTATATAAATCAATATATATTAAAGCAGCATTTCTGCAGAGTGAAACATTTCAAAGAAAAGTTTTTTTGAGGCCACCATGAGAAGCAAATAATACAGAGACAATTATGGAGATTGAACAAATGCATGTACAGATTAAGTAATGCATCAAGGGTTTGGCAATTCTCTATACATTTTGTATTGCTGAAGACTGGCCAGTTAAAATCAAATCCAGCAATGTTCTACTGGAAGTCTGAAGGAAAATTGGCTGGAATTTTTGTAATGCATATTGATGATTTTCTAAGGGGTGACACAGAAGAATTTGAAAAAAGGATAATTGAGAAGTGAGAAACAGAATTTAAAGCAAGAAGTCAAGCAGCTGGTGCTTTTCAATATCTTGGCTTTGATATCCATTAGAGTAAATCCAGAATAACGATGCGTTAACAGGGATATCTAAATAGCATTGATCCCATTCCCATTACTAGAAAGAGGTTGATGGAAAAAGAAGAACTGATCAACAAAAAAGAAACAGAATTGTTGAGGATTATGATAGGACAGCTAAATTGGCTATGCACACAGACAAAACCAGATGGGAGTTGTAATGTCCGAGAGCTCAGTAAGTAATATGTTGAGATGTGCTTCAGTAAAAGATCTTACAAGCAAATAAAAATCTAAATTAAAGTAGTATGTAATTAAATTCCCAGCACTCGGAGAAACAGAAGACATGAAGTTAATTGTGTTTAATGATGCTTCACATGCCAATCTACCAGATAAACATTTGAGTGGTGCCAGATTCATAATATTCATAGAATCATAGAACCCTATAGTGCAGGAACAGACCCTTCGGCCCATCGAGTCTGCATAACCACAATCCCACCCAGGTCCTATCCCCACACATTTACCCGCTAATCCTTCTAACCTACACACCCCAGAACACTGAGGGGCAATTTTAGCAAGGCCAATCAACCTAACTCACACATTCTTGGTAGACAAGAAAGGAAAATGTTGCCCCTTAGCTGGGAAGAAAATAAAATAAAAAGGGTAGTCAAAAGTACATTGGCAGCCGAAACCCTTGCATTAGTGGAGGCATTGGATATGCAGATATATTTGTCTGATACATTGCCATAAAAAAACCGTCGGGAAAGAAAGTATCAGTTGAGTGTTATGTGGATAATGTTCACTCAACAAAAAGTGTGACAAACAAGACTGAAATTGCTTTGGTCAGCATCAAACAAATGCTAGAAAACAAGGAAGTTTCAAAACTCAAGTGGGTTGGTGTAAATCTTGTTATCTGACTGTTTTACTAAAAAGGATGCCAGTACTAGAAAGTTGTTAACAATACTAAAGGATGGTTGTATTAGCTATTTTGAAGAAAAAGGGGAATGTGTTAGAACGTAACCAATGATAACATTGAACCTTTTCTGTGACCCATGGTAACATGCTGTAAGGGTCAACTGACTCAATATAAATAAGAAGCTTCTGGGGTTTGTGGGAGCTTGGATTAGCCTAATGTGAGGCCTTAAGTATTGGAGTAATGAAGATTTTTTTTTCTTAAACTTTCTCTTTGATTTATAAATTGGAACAAGTCTTGTTTTTTATCTACAACTGAAGAGTTTCTTCTGATGAATTAACATTTGCAATTGGTCTGAGATCAATTGAAGGCAGGACTGTTTTGGTGGTATAAAGTGAATTGGGAAATCTTTATTTTGGAGTATTACAAAGCCACTGATGCAGATTCCTTCTTGACTCAGGAGAGTTGGCTATCTGAGTTCCACATAGGCACTTGAAGGTATCCAAAAACCACAAATTGCAAAGCCCAATGCTGTATCTGGACAGAGGCAATAGAGGGAATTACCTTAACATTTTTAAAACACTCCAACAAAGATTTGCGTTTGGATACAATTATGAAATGCCTACTATAGATGTATTAATTGAACTTCTTTACACCAAATGTAACTGCTAATCCCTCTTAATTTGAGAACATCTCAGCTTGGCATCCTGAAGCATATTGGATGCATACATGATAGGTCTTCCTGTTCAATTTTTTCAATAGTATAAAAATACTGCCCCAATCCCATAAGGAGAAGCATCACATGTCAGAAGTTACTTCTTGGGGTCAAAATGGGCCTATAAGTTGGATGAGAGCAATTTTAACTTTGTTAAAACCTCCACCTATGGTGCCTCCCAAGACCATATTTGGTACTTCTGTAGTAGATATACATGGGGCAGTCAGTAAGGAGACCAAATTTGGGAATAATTTACTGATCCCAGGAAAAATTTTAACATAGTTGGTTCTTCTTTTCATACAATAGAATCCCTACAGTACAGAGAGGGGCCATTCAGCCCACTGAGTCTACACCGACCACGATCCCACCCAGAAACTACCCCTATATCCCTACATATTTATCCGCTAATCCCTCTAACCTAAGCATCTCAAGCCACTAAGGGCAATTTTAGCATGGCTAATCAACATAACCTGCACATCTTTGGACTGCGGAATGAAACGGGAGTACCCGGAGGAAACCCACACAGACATGAGGAGAATGTGCAAACTCTACACAGACAGTGATCCGAGCCGGGAATCAAACCCAGGTCCCTGGAGCTTGAAGCAGCAGTGCTAACCACAGTGCTATGATGTCGCCCCAAATTGATGGCCTTTAACTTGTCTTGTACCTGAATTAAACCTTTGTTATCTACCAATAGCTATGGAGGTTACTTCATTTGTATGAAAAACACTTCCCATATTCCATGTGTTCCAACTCTCAAATCTCCACATTCGCTCTGCTAAGTTTGCCAGATGCTCTCCTTCTGAAGTTCCTGTGACTTGGGTGTTATCCAAATACACCACCATTTTGAGCAATCCTTGGAATATGTTCTCCATGACCCATTGAAATATGAAGTATGCTGATGAGACCCTCAAAGGGCATGTGAATGCTCTCCTATAGATCCTTGTACTTTTGGTTACAAATTCAAGTTGAAGATATGCAGGGTTTCTCTCCAATTTCTTTTATTCTTCCAAGTCCTTTCTGGAAAACCTCAAAGATCTGCTGATAACTTCATATTGACCCCCCACACCCAACCTGAAGATCTTCAACCAGTTCAACCTAATCCACTGGAGCCAATCTCTCTCCACAAGGCTTGGTCCTTGCCCACATATAACAAAGAATGGGAGATAAGCTGATTGCTGCTTGTAAGTCACTGGGGTCATTGTCGTGCCGCTTACTTGTAATGATTTTCCCTCTGTAGGTGGCTTGACTGGCCTTTGTTCCCAAATCTCAGGAGTTAAGTACCAGTTTGGACGTGATTCTATGACTGGTCCCAATAATAGAGAACAATAATAGAAAACTCCATGCCCACCTCCATTTTCAATGGATGGCTATTTACTTGCAGCTCCACCATTATAGGGGCGATCTTTATTGTGACATGGTTTAGTTGCATTGTCTTTGATTCTGGTAGTGGGTATTCCTGCATGGTATAGTCTGGTACTGGCTGTGGCTTCTTACCTGAGCAGCATACATTCTGCCTGTTCCTGTAACAAAGACTGTGTCCTTTAGCAGTGCTTGCAAAGTCAACCATCTGGCATTTACAACCTTCTGGAATGTATTCCTTAGTATTCTTGAAGCTGTCACTGTCTTTCCTTGACTGCCTGATGATAATCTAACTTGAGCTCTACTGTTGTAATGGACTCTCTGACATCTTAGCAAGTGTTCTTAATTGTGGAATGATGACTGTTACAAAGTTCTTCTCCTTAAGCAGAGAATATTGCTCTCTAATCCTCCTTGATAGCTTCTGATGTCCTTTTTTCTGCATTTTCCAATGATAGAATGATGTCAAAGGCTTTTTAAAATCCAGATTGGGTTTTGCCAATGACTTTTTTGAGCTGTCAAGTTGTCAATTTTAAATGCCAATCTGTCTCAACATTTTTTTGCAAAGATGGCCCAAATTGGTGATAGGTTCCTAAGGGATTTCCCTGCTGCGTTAGAGCAGTATCTCTGGAGCAATACAAAGGGCTTTGGATCATAGTGGTTTTTTTACCCCACGGACTAGCTTGTTAAAGTTTGATCTGGGGCATCTGGATGAGTCAGATTTTTTAACCCATTGAATATTGGGCCCTATCAATAAGCTTATTTTCCATTTTCATCTCTCTCAATATTATTGGCCTAGAAGATATAACACATGCGCTCTGAGCATTGAGCCCAGACTTGCTGGTTGAATCATAGGGTTCAAGTTTAGTGAAGAGATGCTTTTTCTCTCACTGGAGACTAGTTGCTTGTTCTTGACAATGAAGGTTGGCAACGAGGAATAAAAACAATGTAATAATCTTGCCAAGACCAACCTTCCATTACCATAATTCTTTATTTACAAAATGGAAAAGTGTTGCATCTGTAGCCTACAGCACACAAATTCAAGGCCGGACACTTACAGAATACTGGTCCAAGTTGAGGCAGCAGGTTTTAAGCCCCTGCTCTGGTTTCCAATTGGGCAAACTCTTGCTCACTCAATAGGGGATATCTTTTTGTGGCTCACTGACTCAACAGGAAAGCTTATAATCCATGAAGCCCACAGGCAATCTACTGACAATCACATGTCAGTTCATAAACCTGCCCAATTAAGGATGGTGGGCTTCTGACATTAAAGGACAAATGTGAAGGCTTCCAGCTTTGACACACCCACTGGCTGAGGCTGGAGGCTGCAACTAACTCAATCTACTTATCTTTTCCCAGTCGGGGAATCTCGCTCTGGACAGATGGAGCATTCTACAACTAGTTAGCTGCCCCTTGGAAGGATAATTCCAGTTGATTTCTGATACTGTAGTCTGGACACATGTAAAACTCTTACATGTATTTTATTGTAATTATGTCCTGAACCCTCTTCCTTTTTCCTTATCTCCCACTTATTGTGAGTATAAGAAGCAGTGAACATTGCAAAACTCTTCTCTTGTGTGTAAAAATCAACACTTTTATTTTCGTACCTCAAGTTTGTTGCACAAATGACAATTAGGGAATGTCCCAATCTTCTCTGGGGTTGGAGAAAATATATCACCATTCATAAAAGATGAAAATCAATTAAAAAAAATCTTTCTGTTGACAGACAGATGAGGAAAAATCAGGGCAGTTTAAATTGACACCCCCAGCCTTTCCTGTCTGTGACACAATAAAATTGTTTGCAATTTAGCATTTCTAAATTTTTGTTCAGAATTATAAATAACCTTGTTTTATTGTGCTGACATATGTTAATTTTACATAGTTTTACTCAGACTTTGCTTTTCTCATCTCCCAGTTTTGAAGTTCATGATATTAATTATAAATGACACAGTCACAATCATTCTCTTCCATGGTACAAAATTTCAGAATAATTTGTGGCTTTTTCTTAAGTAGTTTTCTTCCTTTGCCTTCTCACCAAGATACTGCTAACTCCTTAGTGCTCCCTAGTGCAATGGTTCCCCACTGGTGTCATGAGAAGCTTACTGTGCCGCAGCCATGGCTGCAGGATAGATTCCAAGCCCTAATTTTATTTTTTCTCTTTGTCAATTTCTCAAAGGCTCAACTCATTGGCCATTTTAGTTTCGGGGAAGCTTCCCCTGTCACTGAACACAATCTTTGCTATAAACCATGTCTAAAATGCACTGACATGGTCTTGATAGATTTATTTAATCTGTCAAAGGAATGATCAATGAGGAGTTCAACTAGTTACTGACTATTACATTAAACACAGCAAATTACTTTGATTTGATTTGTTATTGTCATGTGTATTAACATAAGTGAAAAGTATTATTTCTTGTGCGCCATATAGACAAGGAAGATTAAGAAGGAAATGAGACAGTGTGCAGAATGTAGTGTTACAGTCATAGCAAGGGTGTAGAGAAAGATCAACTTAATACAAGGTAAGTCCATTCAAAAGTCTAATTGCAGCAGGGAAGCTACTCTTGAGTAAGTTGGCACTTGACTTCAGACTTTTGTATCTTTTTCCCAATACAGAAAAAAGGTGGAAGAGAGAATGTCCAGGGTACGAGAAGTCCTTAATTATGCTGACTGCTTTGCCAAGGCAGCAGGAAGTGTTGACAAGTCAATGGATGGGAGGCTGATTTGCGTGGTGGATGGGGCTACATTCACAATCTTTTGTAGTTCCTTGTGATCTTGGGCAGAATAGGAGCCATACCAAGCTGTGATACAACCAGAAATAATGCTTTCTATGGTGCATCTGTAAAAGTTGGTGAGAGTTGTAGCTGATATGCCAAATTTCCATAGTCTTCTAACAGAGCCAAGTTGACTGTGCAATCTGCAAGCTAGCATTTTCAACACTGCCCTCATCAATTCCAAACCTGAATCAAAAGGCTGTGCACACACTGGCAGCCCCAGGTTTCCCACTAACCTGATATGTTGCTATTTGCTCAACTTTTCATTTTGCTCTGATCCACTGAATTTCAATGTGCTGCAAACCTGTCTAGTAAAACTGTAACCATTGTAAACATGATGTTTATGAGCAAATGATTCATCTGAAAAAAGTGGGTATGCCATGGAATTTTTTTCTCACTGAAGTATACAATATTACTGAAAAGATTGGGAACTACTGCTCTAATGACTCATCTAACAATGAAATCACACGTCAGGATCCTCAACAAAATATCTGGCATAGCAAGGCATGGCCCAGTATATACAGCAGTATACCTTTAGCTTGGGCTGATGTGTAGCAAATGGGGCATGAACACTCGTTGTTTTCCCTTCCCTATTCCACAATGCTGTGGCCAAGTGCAGTACTATTACTGTCTCACCCTATCCCAAACTGCCTGAAATAAGTTAATTTAGTAGAATTTTTCAGATTTGCTACACAAACCGAATGAAGCAATGGAAAATCAACATTATTTATGTGCTTACAGCAGACTTGAGTGTTTCACTTTGAAATACACGTGATTAGGCAATTGATATCTTAAGTTTAACATACTTTTCCCTCACTTCAGCCTTCTTGCTCAAAGGGTTTGATTTTTAAATTTGGTTCGTGACCAATTGTAAAATTCCTTCTATAATATGAACCCTAGCTTAATCAATGCTGACAAAACTTAATACTGTACCAGTATAAACAGAAATGTTGGAAACACTCACCAGGCCAGATAGCATCTGTGGAGAGAACAGATGAATTAAAATTTCAGGTAGAGACCTTCATCAGGACAGAAATTATGAAAAAAAAGGAAGGAGAGTAGGAAATACATATATTAAAATAAATTCATTTTGGGATACAAATCTTGCTGACAAGGCCAACATTTAAGCCAGGCTTGTCCAACCCCTGACCTTCAGGCAACAACCTGGTCCTTGAAGCTTCTTACTGGGCCTGCAGACTCTTCAAATTGCAAGTAAGTTGAATGATCTGAATCTGCTTGCATTTTCAGCAGATTTAGGAGAGAATCAGGGCACAATCTTACAAAAATCACCCTTGTCTGCAAAGTTCCCTCCTTTTCCAATCACCACTCCTGTGGAGCTCCCTTTCCCTTCCCATCCCACTCAGCCTTTGGCCCTACTCCTTTGGAACAGTTATGGTGCCTGGCAGAAAGTGCCAAGATGACACTGCTTCTTAGGCACTGCCTGTGTCTGACCATCCAAGGGGCTTCAATGGCCTCCAATACCACTGGCGAGGCCATGTCTGGTCTCTACAGCTCGAGACCAGCTGTGATTCCTGCCAATGAGTAATTCAACCAATGAGCACATAAGTTCAAGTGAGCCTGGATGAAAATGTCCAGGCCACACAAATGACATGTTAATCATGTTATTAATATTGAAATTTACTTCATGTCCAGAAGATTTCACTGGCAAAACAGGGCTGTTATGATTGGGGGAGGCAAGAAACTGGTTTGATTGGCTGCTGCTTTGTTTTCAGAGCATGTGCTCTCTCACTCTCCTGGACACTTAAAGGAGAACAGGTCCAAGGGTGAGTGGAGAGGCCATGAGGAAACATAAAGGGAAAGAAAACAAACAAGTGCTTGAGAGAGAACTGGTAAGCAGTATGGCAAATAGGAAGCAACACATGTCCAACAATTAGGAGGAAGATGGGAAGGTCCACTTGTGACTGGAAATTGGATAGAACTGTATTGATTGGAGGTCAGATAGGCTCAGGAGCAATTGGAAGTCAAGCAGGCTTTCAAATGGGCTGGAACTGTATTGCTACAGGCATTTTCCCTGAACATGCTCCTCTCTGCCCTTTTCACTCTTATTATCCTTAGTCTATATTTGAAAAATTAAAGTCAATTTGTCCATATCCCAATGTTAATAGCTACTTAAAAAAAAAATTCCAGGATCCAGATCAGCAAATTTGCTAAAAGTTAATCAGTACCACTTGGGCAATGCTCTATCTGCATACCAGGGATAGTTAAAATTCATCCATTAGCATTTGGAATACACTATTTACAGAAATAGACTAACAGGAGTGAAAACGTTGGATGGAATTTTCTGTATGCCCCCATGGCATGTTTCACAACAGTGGAGGCAACTTTACATTAGCCATATCCCACTGCCATCAATGGAATTTACTGTTCTATGCACTCTCCACAGCAACGTTCCCTGTCGATGGAATCAGAAGATCCCACCATAATAATTGGAAAATTGTAGCCATTACCACTGTCCATCTTTATTAGCAGAGATAAAATAACATTGGCGTTTCAAGAACTATATAATTGTTCAAAGTATTTTAATGCTGGTATCTATAATTTTACCAAACTGTTTTTGTTAACTATTGCAAACATGTCTTTTCAATATGCATGCAGGTTTTATGCAAGTAAGGAGGAGGATGGCTCCAAGGAAGATATTGGTTAATAGCAGCAAATGTCTGACTTCAAACTTCTTGACAAGTACTTATGTGGTTAGAGGCAATGGCCTCTCTATAGCATCACGGGGGTAGAGATGGCAAGCTAAACAGTGTTAGAGGGAGGGTTGTTATACAAAGATGTCATCACTCCAGCCAAAGAGCAATGACTCCCTGTGCAGTCTTGAATGAATAGAAGGAACATCCATCTCCAGTCCTCCAGTCCACCTGGATGGAGTGGGGTGGGAATGCCATGTCTAGACAGATACCAGGCACATGACTTAATGTCTCTGTGGTGGAAACAGATCCTGCAAAGAATCTGCTTAATAGATTTATTTCAATTTGTTCAAGATCTCTAAGGCCTAGATGATGCAGGATCCAAATAACCCTCTCTTTTTATGTGATATGTTCATATGAGCTGGAGGAGAGCTTGTCACAGGTTGGCACAATGCCAGGAGGAACAATGGCCTAAGCATCAAGAGGCAATGCTGCCTTAAGAAGGTCAGAATGTTGGAAACCAAAGTATGTTGCATTGGCTCAAACACAGATGTCACGTGCAGTGCAGTTATTTGCAATGAGTAAAAGGCAATGATGGAGGCAACTTTGAATGTCCTAGAGTGTAGTTACACACATCTATCAGCTTTTCCAAGAAAATTTGTGGCTGCAATAATTTAGAAGCATTAAAAGTCACCAGGGGTCCACTGGAGACCTGTGCAGCATCTCCCAATCAGCAAGACACAAGTGCCTCCAGCAGGTGACAGGTGCCCTTATCAGGACAGCACACTAATTTATCCAATTCTATCTGGAACCCAAAAGACAGGCTGCAAGAGCAATAGGTTTGCAGCAATCTTGGGTTTTCCGAAAATGTTAAGCACTACCAACGATACATTTATGACCTTGAGAGCTCCTTGGCAGCAACCTCTTGTATTCATCAATAGGAAAGGTTTCCATCCTGATATGATCACAGCAGAAAACTTCTGCATGTTTATGTTTAATTCCCAAGGAGCTCTCACAATGCCTACATTCTAAATCTGTCCCAGGTGCTACAGGTTTTTGAAGGATCTTAGTGATGGTAGGCTGACTTCTTGGGAATAAGAGATCCTCAGAAGACCTGGTTTATGATGCCAGCTTGCTGTCCAGAGTGCTGCTGATGTGAGTTACAACATTATACATGTCTCCGCTAGGTCTATGTGACAGGTCTTCTAAAGATGAGGTCCAGATGTTTGGGGCTCTCCAATATAAACCAGAATATTCTAAATTATTTTTATTTGCTGCACCCTGCACAACAAAGAAAAGATGTCTTGGCCGAGAGGGGACTGAGATGTCTCCTCTCACAATGAGGATGTTGAAGAGGAATCACTCCAGGCCCTTCAATCACAGACCATGATGTCTTAAAGCCATGAAAATGTTTGCAAGGGTACAACACACCCAGGACAATCTCATAGCCAACAAATTAGAGGTAGAGTAAATGGCTAGGATTTTATTTTTACTTCTTGATTTTACATTTGTTGACTGGAAGGCTCCAGTTTTGCTTTGGTTACAGATATTACAATTTGCTTTAATGTATCTTTATTTATGATAGTTGACTTAAACTGCATTACTAATGTCTTCCCTGCTGGTGGTTTGATCCTTTGCACACACCAAACAGTGCCAATATAAAGAGTCCTGGCAATAAATGATCACGTTAGAAAGCACCATTCTCCTGTGACCTTGGACACTTGAAAGTAAAATTGAAATTTTACCCACATCCTCGCAATCTGTGTGCATGGCAACTTGGAAGCAATATCATATCAAACTTTGGCAGGGATGTACTCATATCATTAAGACCATAAGATATAGGAGCAGAATTAAGCTATTTGGGCCATCAGGTTTGCTCTGCCATTCAATCATGGCTGCTAAGTTTCTCAACTCCATTCTCCCAGCTTTTCTCAGTATCCTTTGATCCCTTTACCAGTCAAGAACCTATCCAACTCTGTCTTAAATAACTCAATGACTTGTCTCCATGGCCCTCTGTGGCAACGAATTCCATAGATTCACCACTCTCTAACTGAAGAAATTCTTCCTCATCTTGGTTTTAAAGGCTCAGTCTCTGCTCTCAGAGGCAGACCTGCAGGAGCTCTTTCAGGCAGAACCAGATAGATGGATCCAAAGGGAGTAGAATGAGAACAATTAAATTTTTGTCCATGCAGATTTATCAGGGAAGATCATACTCCTGCCCCCAGATCACCACGCACCCATAATAAACTCATTTCCCTGGACATTATTATCATGCTGAGAAGCTGGAATTACTTTGAAGTCTACCCAGTGCCCCACCTGCGCAGCACCCAGTCCAGGTCCTCCAATCTGAATCCCAGACAGCTTTAGCATTAGTGCATGATTGTCATCCATCATTGTGGACACCATCTTTCCTGCATGGATCTTGCAGAGCCCTGTTAGAGCTGCTAATGCTTCACATAATAACCAAATTGTCTTTGGGTCCTTGACATGGTCGAGCACATAGGCTCATTCTACTCTCTCACTTCATGAACTAAGAACTCACTCCTTCGATGATGTCCAATGCATTTTGGTTGCAAACTCTTTGAGCAAAGTCGATTGCCACCCTTGTTTGATAAAGAGATAAATGCCAAACTAATTTCCATAAGAGTACTAACAAAGACTGCACACACACACACCTCTTAAGTTGAATTCAAATCCCTCTTGCAGTCTTACTCTTCTCAGTCTGAGCTGCTGGAAGTGATAATGTCATTGACAGAAAGGAGATGGAGCAGCAAGGCACCTTAGAGTACCCTGGAATGAAGCACCTGGAGTGCCTGCCTGATACTCACCCTCTCTGCTGTGCCTGATGACACTCCTTGACTCCTTGAGGAGAAGGGGCAGCAGCTTCCAATGTTGTACTGCACCAATGACTAGAGCAGGTGCAAGCATGTATCTGACAGTAATTGTGCCTTCTGCTGGACCTGGGTGTCCATGCTGGAGACTACCCTTATCAAGGACACAGCCAAGTGTTCACATACCAGAGAGACACAACATTAGATAGAATGTAGATAGACAGTTCCAGCCTTCATTCCAGTTTATGCAGGGCCTCTGGCAACTCTGCCTGTCTCTGTCCCTTGGGGCTGAATCCAGAGGCTTATCATCTGCATAGGGCTGAGCAGGGGTCTGGTCTCCAGCAGTTTCCAAATGTCAGAAACTTCAGCTGTCATTTCTTCTTTAAGCTGTGAATGTATCTGCAATGCGCTCACCAGATTGTGACACTGAGCTACTCTGGAACACAGATATATTGGTGAATGAATCTGCGCTGATTGAGGATGCATGTGAATACCTTGATGATCTTCTTCTGAAGCATCCTCCTCAGAAGTGGAGTTCATGATAGAACTGTTGTTAGCCTACCCCTTTTTTAAACCGGCATCTGAAATAGAAAAAAAAAGTGATTGCCTAAGCAGGTTCCTTCTTTGTACCAACATGTTACTCTGTGGGCATAACTAACAATTGCAGATTGGAGGCATTCTCACTAGTGTCCTGGGAGGGTTTATCTCCTCCGGTGCAGGCATAGTTCTGCTCTTTGCTGGCTGTCTTGATGGCCTCCTCCTCACCTGGGGTGAGGACTTGAATACTGCCTCCTATTTCGGCTCTCTTCTGCTTACTGTGACCATCTTGCTCTACAGAAAGAGAAAGCAATTGATTGTATCCCAATGCTCTTTGGGCATTCAAGAGCATATATGCTCATGGCAGCTGCTAAGTCCTCCCCAGTAAGAGAACAATAAGCAGGATATGCTAAAATTAGTAGAAGATTGAGAAGATGAAGTGGCTGGCACACATTTAGTGCGCATGTCCTATCTGCTGGTGAGTATTGAACTCCAAACTCTTCTCTGAGATCCTGGTTACACTCTGACACGTGCACTGCCTTATTTCCTTATCAGTGTTAGTTTGCAGTGAGTAGATAGTGCCACCACCATCGCAGAGAGTAGCAGCAGATCACTTAATCTTTTTCTTCACACCTGGTTGTTTCTTTGCAGGATCTTTGGGCGCAAACTTCTGCTGCAACGTCCATCTAGGCTGCCGTGTTCAAACAGGATGGCTCCTGCTCCCACCTTGGGGAAGCAGGACCACCTGCCTTTCCTGGATTGTCTGGAGGTAAATTCCCAGGGAGGCTTTGTTGAACTGAGGTTGCATTTTTTTCCTCTGGTCTGGAATGTTCTGATTGACAGAAACTTGCACAACTGTTTCTGCGCAAGTCTGATATTGCTGGCCTGTAGTGAGTGAGTGGCTGCCCAGTGATCTTTAAGTGTGCCACTTAGGCCTGTGAGGTAATGGCAGGGGTGGCAATTTCCTGCCTACCATTGCAATGAGACACACCATGCTCCTCAACCATCCTACCCATTCAGTGAAAATTGCTCCAATTTTGCTCCTGCCACTGAACTTGGGCTCCATATCGTTAGATTTTGGCCATAGTGTTTTTAATATCTTGAAATTAATGATTTACATCTATGCTATGAATTTTTTGATCTAACGTTTAAATATGTAGTGATGCTGATTTGAAATGGTCATATAGTGGACAGAACATGTTCTGCTGCTGGATTATTAATTCAGAGATATCTACCAATTCACTCTGTGATCAACATCAATGTAGTCCCAAAGCAGGAACACAAATAATGCCAAAGAAGGTCAATGCATCGACTCCTAAAGATTCTGAGAGCTCTATTTAGTCAAAATCATGCTGCCATCGTGACAATTCCCATTGACCCAGAGAAGCAGTGTCCATGGCAACTGGTCTGCCCTAAAGGCCCTAATGATCAGCATCTGTGAAGAGATGCTTGGTCACTTGATAAGGAAATATCAAAACTTGTTTGAGAATGACAAGGAGATCCAGGAGCTGATATGTTGCAAGCATGAAACATTTTTTCTGAACCTGAAACATCAACTCACTCGAGCAAGAAAGCAGCTCCATAGATAGATGAAAGCTGAGGTCCAGCAAAAATATGTGATGTAAAGAACAGACAGTGGGTTGAGAACGCAGAAGATCTAGCAATTAGTTGACAACCACGTCACAAAGTTTCTTTAGCCCAGTGAAGACCACTGACCACCAAGCATGCAGGGTCCCACCCAACTGCTGGCCTAGAACTGAGGTGCTCATCAAGAATGAAGGAGTATTCAATGCCCAATGGAAAGGCACTTCAAAGGTGTCCTTAACAGAGACTTTATCTTCAACACAAGTGTCCTCAATTCTATCCCACAGATTGCGGCTTACTGCCATATCAGCACAATCCCCAACCTGGTACATGTTTGAAAAGGCCTTGCAACAGCTAAAGAACATCAAGACATCTGGAGCAGATGGATTCCCAGCTGAAGCACTAAAACATGGCACAGAAATGCTACTGGCATGAATACATGACCTCATTTCTCTTATCTGGCAGGAGATCTTAGACGCATAATCACAACCATCTTCAAGTAAGGTGACAAGTCCAACTGCAGTAACTACAGATGAATTTTCCATTTATCAGCCACAGGGAAGATCATTGTAAGAGATACAGGAGCTGATAAATCACAAGCGCAAGACTTTTCTGGACCTGAAACAGCAATTTACTTGGGCAAAAAACCCATGATCTCAAAAACAAATGATGCCCTCTCCATGTGGCTGAAGAGCTTCTCCCAGAGTCCCAGTGCAGATTCCACCCACTAAGAGCAGAACAGACATGAGCTTCATCGCTCAAAACCAAAACAAAATGCAGAAAACAGCACCAACCCTTCTACATGGCCTCCTTTTGACCTCATAAAAGCCCTTAATACTACCAACCATAAGTATAGAAAATTCCTCCTCTATTTCCACCATTTCAGTGAGTTATGTGCTCTTTGCTTATCTGCTTTTATCTGTCCAGTAGTGGATAAAAGTACGGGCGTATGTAAAGATGTCTTTAGTCACTAGTTGACACACACGGTTGTGGTTGATTGCCAAACATCACACAGATCCCCCACTGAAATGAACAATACACAGAAGTTGATGGCCACTGTGATCAACACCACTAGCATGGGGTAGACACTTATGCAGTTGGTTGGAAATGATTTTAAGAGCTATCATATCACAAATAGATGTCACTCAGTCCCTGGAGAGGTGTAGTCTCCTGTGGGATGGGACCTCAGTTGTTTGCATATAGTTGATATGTTACCTGAATACTCTAACCACTGATTAGTGGTATCTTCAGCGTCCCTTCCTGCTTTGGCCTTCCTGCTAGCCTTGCAGCAACTGAACACATGCCTCTCTTACAGGGCTGTGCCTGGAACACTGCCTACACTCACCTTGCCTTGTCTTCCTCCTGCCCCTTGCTTCCACCTCACAAGATTCCACCAGCAAACCATCCCAAATTAAGTATATGCAGAGAAACATCACCTTGCAAATGATGGAACACTATTCTACAATCTTCAGGAAAACCTTTGGAAGCCCTGAAATGATGAAAGTCATGCTTCTAATGCTGAACAAAACTAAGATACCAAAGCAAAACTCTATCCTCTCACAGCTATGAATTACAGAGTCACAATGCAGAAAGAGGCCATTCAGTCCATCATTTCTGCACTCCCCATAATACCATCCTGCCCTATTCCCGTAACCCCACATATTTACCTTGCTAATACCCTGACACTAGGATCAGTTTAGCATGGCCAATCAATAAACCTGTACATCTTTGGTCTGTGGGAGGAAACCCACACACACACAGGGAGAATGTGCAAACTCCACACAGAAGTGACCCAAGGCTGGAATTGAACCTTGGTTCCTGGTGCTGTAAGACAGTAGTGCTAACCACTATGCCACCATGCCATCTTTAACATTGATAATCCCTTTCATCCCACCCTTGGATGTGGAAATTAAAACAAGTGATTAAAAAACGATGAACCTGTGCATGAATCAAAAGTCACAGGCAGCATTAAATCACAGTCAATTAGACTTTTAAATGGCCTTAATTGCTGTTTTATTTGCTGGCAAATGTGATTTGTGCACATGTTCACCAACCTCAATCTCATGTGTCAGCAATGATATTGGAAGTTCTTCTGATGTCATCTTGTACGATTTAACACACTTCTGGGTTGGGCATGTTCCCATCCCAGCCATATAAAATTTTGGCTATTGTGCCAAATTTTTCTTGAACACATTCTCGGAACTCTTGCCATCTCTTTCCTTTATACTATTCCAGTCTACATTTGAATAACTAAATTCCCCATTATAACGTCACTCTAATTCTTGCACTTCTCTGTAATTTATGTTCTTTGGCTCCAGCTCTGCTCTTGACCTTTCAGACATCCACTCTCCAGCACTGCAATTTTCTCAGAGGGTGGCTAGTGTTGCAGGTACTGGTAGAAATGGCTTAATTTTATTTTTTAAAAAGCATTTAGACAGTTACATATGTAAGATGGGTACTGACGAATATGGGCCAAATGCAGGCAATAGAGACTTGCTTAGGCATTACAAAAGTAGCCAGCATGGACAAGTTGGGCCAAAGGGCTGTTTCCATGCTGTAAACCTTTATGACTCTATGACATACGTGCACAATAACCCTGACTTTATTACATTCTCCCTTGCTCTGAACCCATCTGGTAACTTAGTATTTCTACTTTGTGTGATCTATTTCCAGTATGGTGTATATACATATTCCTCTCTGACATTTGTATCCTGGTTCTCACATTTCCACTAAGTTCATTTAAATCCTCCATAATGGCACCAGAAAATTGCATCGCAAGGAATGCAGTCATGCTATGTATAGATGCAATCCATCTGATTTGTACAGGTTCCAATGTCTCTGCCTCCATGCTGCATTCATTTCCATCCATGCATTCATCAGTTTATTTTCCTATTCATTGAAGGTGACAGAATAGGAGCAGAAAGTAAATAAAGCACATAATATTACGGGCTTTATTAATAGGAGCATAGTGTACAAGAACAAGAAAGTTATGCTGAATTTATACAAGAGACTAGTTGGATTCAACTAGAATATTGTGTACATTTGGGTGCCACACTATAGGAAGCATTGGAGAGAGTACAAAACAGGTTTACAACGGTTCCAGAGCTGACAGACTTCAGTTCTGAGGATAGATGCAGAGGTTGGGACTTTCTTATTGGAGACAGGGCTAAAAGAAGATTTGATAGAGATGTTCAAAATTATGAGGGGGCTGGACAGAGTAGATAGGGAGAAACTGGCCCCATCACAAAAGGATCAAGAATAAAAGAGCACAGATTTAAGGTCATTTGCAAAAGAACCAAATGTGATGTGAGGAAAACTTAACTAATGGTCTGGGTTTGGAATTCACTGCCTGGAAGCGTGGAGGAGGCAGGTTTTACTGAGGCAATCAAGAGGGCATTAGATGATTATTTGAATAGAAACAATATGCATGGATCCAGGAAAAAGGTAGGGGGATGGCACGAAGCCATAATGCTCATTTGGAAAGCCAGTGCAGATACAATGGGCCAAATAGCCTCCATCTATACCAAAATGATTCTGTGATATTTCTGTGCTCACTTGTACTTGATACTGGAAGTAATCCAAGGATTACTACTTTTGAGGTTCTGCTTGCCAGATTCCTATCTAACTCTCTAAATTCTGTCTGCCAGACCACATCCCTCTTTTTGCTTCTTCAGGACCATCGAAATGCTAAGCTCCACAAAAGGAGATGTGCCAGCAGCACAATTCTGGAATTTGAAATAACAAAACACTATAACGGTTATCCCACTCAGAAGTAGAGAGGGCCAGTCCACACCTCACAGCCAGAAGCCAGATTGTGGCTGTTCACCCTCCCTTTTCTGGGTGTTCCACAAGCAATGACATCCTTGATCCTGGCACTAGGAAAGCAACACCACTCTAAATTCATGTCTACATACATACAAACTCCTGTTAACCCCTGAAACTGTTGAATCTCCCATAATTATTGCTCTTCCAATCTTTTTTGACTCTGCCTATATTGCTGAACAATCAATGATGCTTTGGACTTGGCTCTGGTTGCACTCCCAGATTGAAACTTACAGAATAATGAAAGGCCTGGATAGAGTGGATGTGTCCATTAGTAGGGGAGACTAGGACCTGAGGGCACAGCCTCAGAATTAAGGGACAAGCCTTTAGAACTGAAATGAGGAAGAATTTCTTCAGTCAGAGGCTGGTGAATCAACAGAATTCATTGCCACAGGAGGCTGTGGATGCCAGGTCAATGACTGCATTTAAAACAGAGATAGGTTCTTGATTGGTGAAGGGATCAAGAATTACAGGGAAAAGCGGGAGAATGAGGTTGAGAAACTTATCAGCCGTGATTGAATGGTGGAACATATTTGATGGGCCGAAAGGCCTAATTCTGCTCCTACATCTTAAGGTCTTAACTGTCACACTCCTCTGTATTCAAAACTGAATGCTGGCTGAAAACGGAATACACTCAGGGGAAATGGTAACACACATTACAAAATACATCTTAAACTCATGTTCTCTAAGTACCCTCTTTATATAAACTGACGGACAAAATGTGGTCAGACATACCATACTCTGAAACCAATTGACAGATGCCACCTAAGACATCTTTTTATATCTGATCCTTGAACTCACTAAGACTTCCCTTTCCCAGACAACATCCAAATTAAATAATTCTAAACCAAATCCAGTTTACAATTATCACATGCTAAAGGACTGATGATCAAGTCTGGTAAATGTCTTTTCCTGGTCCAGCAAAGATATTTAAACTTCATGGATGTTTGCTGCAATGCTTTGGCTCCAAGACTTCGACTTAGACACAGTATTAGAGTAGACTGGCTTCTGGCATGAAATGTGGACTGGCCCCCTCTGGTTCTGAGGGGGTCCTGAATGGCTACTAGTTCTGTTTCTGGAATTTAACATTTTCAAGTAATCTGTTTCTACTACTAGAGCAATTCACACCTAATCATCTTTGAACGTTTTAGTGCCTTTAGAATACCCTGACCACTTTGAGGCTTGCCTGCCCTGGCAATGCTGGTTGTTACTATTGCTTGGTAGATTTCTATCTTTCAGGCCTTTTTAAATTCTTGTTGCTGTTGCTGGTAGGCAAATCTCTGACACCAACTTTAGGATTACTTCAGATGTCTGACTTCTTGCTAGCCAACATCTCCAGGTCTGCACCTTGCAGCTCTATCCTTAGCTATGTGCCTTTTTCTCAGGTCCTGACTTCATCTTTCCAAGTTTCTGTTCTTTATTCCTTTAATTTCCTGAAACTCTCATTCCCTGATTTCTTACTGTTTGTTTTAGTTTCTGTGATGATTTCTGCATCCCTATAGTGTCCTGTCTGCAACTGGTAGTTTCTGTGAAGATACCTTGCTTCTTGGGTTACCTGATTCCAGCTAAAATCTTAATTGCTTCTGCTTTTTGGTATGGGGAAAAACTCTAAAGGAGGTACAGGAACAGAAAGAACTCAGTGTACATGTACATATATCATTGAAGCTGGCAGGGCACATTGAGATAGAAGTCAATAAAGCAGACATTATCTTAAGCTTTATTAATAGGGGCATAGAGTGCAAGAGTAAGGAGGTCATGTTGAACTTGGTATAAAACACTCACGAGGCTTCATTTGGCATACTACATCCTATTCTGGGCACCATACATGAGGAAGGATATAATGACATTGGACATAAAAAACTGTAGTATGAGAATAGAATTGAGAAGTTGGAACTATTTCTCTTGGAGAAAAGAAGGTTTGGAGGAAATTTGATAAGGGGTATTGAAGATCTTGAGGGGTATGGACATTAAGAAGACACAGATTCCAGATTATTGACAAAAGGAGTAAAGTTGATGTCAGGATTTTTCTTTTCATCTAGACAATGGTTAGAATCTGGAGCAAACTCCTTGTGAGGGATATGGAGGCAGGTTTGATAGAGAGAATTAAAAAGGGAATTGAATTGAGATTTAAAGCGAAAACGTGGAAGGTTATGAGGATAAGGCAGGAGAGGGGACAAAGTTGAATGCTCTGTAGAGAGCCAGTAAGCCAAAAGGCTCTTTTTGCTTTGTAAAGATTCTGTGAACCTGTAACTCTCCTCCTTCCTTTAAAAATAAGCGGTCTGTATAATCTAGTCATGTGCCCATTATCCTTCCTCTTCAAAGTTCTTCACTATATTGTTGCATCCTAAATTCATGCAAAATGGCCAGGGTTTTCCAGCCCTGCCTATCGTCAAGATCTTCCAAACCCACTGAAGGTCAATCAACTTTTGGCTAGCCCACTGCATTCTGTTATAGGTTTTGCCATTGCAGGACCAGAAAGTCCCAGCCTATGTCTTTTTTGATAATCCATCCTTGAAATTCCAACCAGATTTCTGTTCCTGTCTCATAAATAAACAGCTCTAAGCAAGTCTCAAATGTCATTCTCTTTGACTGTGGGCATTATCCTAGCTCCTTAGTACCCCACAGCCTTTGGGATGGTCAACAATACCCCATGTTGTCCAAAGTTTGATTCAATTTAGATAATCAAACCAGCATTACCTTACAGTCTCCTCATTGTTTCTCACAGAGTCCCTGGTGGGTTAGGGTTAGATTTGTCCACCCCGCTGTCAGCTAGTGGGTTTAATGGTACTGGTGCCATTTTTAAATATGTCTGGTAGAATCATATCTTTATCCCTCTCTTTCTCTCTGCAGTTCAGTTGTCTTCAGGAGATGCTAAAGATGTCATCCAGCCAGAAGCAAATGGCAGCACCCTGCTTCAGCCACCAGTCCGTCAAAGCATTTGATCTGAGGAGTCCAGTGCAGATGTATGTCCCCTAGCCACAAGATAGTTCCAAGAATTACCTGAATGTCATCTCTCTGGCCTGGGAGGCCATCGCCCAGGAGGACAATGTGACTGGTGACTGCACAATGCAGTGCAGGAAGTGGATGAATGATCTCATCTCATCTGCTCTTCTAGACAATGTCTTCTCTCACATCCCTCCAGTATCAAACTTTTATCTTGTCATCTGACACTCAAATGGCTACTCTCTTTCTGGATCTCACAATTCCACTATTGGGTGACACATATTAACACTCATTCTCTCATGGACACTTTTGCATTATCACTGTTTCATTTATCATGTTGCTCACATTCCTTCCTCTGGTTCTTGTAGGGGTTCTCATCACATTGAAATTGTTTTTCATGCAACTCAGCTCCATCCTGTCTGATCATTCAGGCAAAGGTGGTAAGTGAGTCGAGATTGAGTTCATTGCTCTCACCTTGACCTCGCTTCAAGTGCATTACTTTCTGGAGGAATCAGGTCGCAGTCCCCTGACACCCATTGTGAAGATGAGTGTCAGGTAGAGACCCCTGGGACTGCTTCCCAGCACATTCCAAGTATGCAGCTGCTCACAGTGCCCTCTGCCTATGCTCACACCCAATGTAGCAATACGGACTACTGAGAGCACATTTGTTCCTGAGCAGGGGGTCCCTTATCTGGCCAGGGCCTCCAGAGTTGGCCACTAGAATCCACCCAAGGTCATCATATGTATCAGCATGCAACAGTCAGCAGGTTGTCTCCACTTTTGTTGTGGATGCTGGGGCTGCCCTAAGTCTTGATGGTAGGATAGAAAAGTAAAAAGACGCTGTCACTTCTGGTTCAGGTGTATGCTGTCACTGTAAATAAATTGCACTATTTCAAAATGTGAATGCATGTGAATGTTCTCTGGTCAACTAAAGGCATGTAAATTTATACTTTGGAATCCTTTTATCTTAGAGGCTTAGCCATCATCCCTCTTGTGTGACAGAATCCCACTCCGCAATGAATATTCATGTTATGTCAACCTCACTAACTAGTTTCCATTCTCTTCTGTGTTGTCAGGGAGAAATGTTTATATCTTTATTTGAAATGTATGATGGAAAGGTTTGCTACTCTTCAAATGACATCAATGAAAGCAACTAATCAACAATGATACTGCAGCAGCATCTGGGGTGTTAGTGCCCAAACTCAAGATTGGTTCTCAGTTACAATAGTGTTTGCATCATTAGGTGGTGTTGAAAGCAGCAAGCCACATCTCTCTCGCTGTTATTCCTCGTCAGGTGGATTTTATGTACACAGGGTGAGGGCATTAGCAGGATACTTCTGATCAAAGTTAAGATCATGTCCTAGCAAGTCATGAGGCTAGGCCACACAAGTGTGAATGCAGGACTCATTCTGTCAACAATTGTTTGACCATCCCGAGATGACAGAAAAAGGCTTCAATAGCGGGGAAATGTGTCCTGATGACCTTATTTCATTTTCTGACAACAGTTAACGTATCACAGGCCTGTCTCCCCGGTCTTCCTTCATGGTATCAGGGAGCTCATATTGTCCCTCAACAGCTCCCTTGGCTTCCTGGACCTCTATATCTTCATCTTTTGAAGTGCTCTCAGCCTACTCCAGTTCACTCTCTAGCAAATGCTCACACTGTGTATAATCTGACTGCAAAAGGCACAATGCATTGTGATAATGTGGGAAACCCTCTCTGGTGTGTATTGCAGACAGCCACCTGCGTGGTCCAAGCATCTGAAGCACATCTTCAGAAATGCTGCAGTCAGCTCCAAAAGGGAGCATATGGAGCTGTGACCAGTGTTGTTGTACCTCTCTTTGGCACAAATTTGAGAGCAACACACGAGAATCATCAGCCAGTGTTTATGTGGATAATCCTTATCTACAAGGAATCATTTCTGTAGACAGTCTGGTCTCTCAAAAATTCTAGGTACATAGGAGTGACTGAGGATGTAGGAATCATGGCAGTTTCAAGGATACCATAGCATATGGCCAGGATGGTTACACAACAATTGTGCATTGGATCAATATGGTTAATAAACATTAGAGGCTGCTGTCATGGAATATTATAGCCACATGGAAGCAGCCTACTGCACCGTGCACTCTAGGAAAGCCTAAGACAGCTGCAAAGCCAGTGAATCTTTGAGGCTGGCTATCTTCATCAAAGCCACCCTGACAATGATGAGGCTTTCCCGGTAAAGGGCATCAATGACCTCCTTTATGCATCAATGTGTTGCAGATTGAGAAATGCCACATAGATCCCCTGTTGATTCCAGGAAAGACCCACAGGCAAAGAAATTGAGCACTACCATCACCTTCAAAGACACTGGTCATGGGAAACCTCCAACTTCATGTGGTGTCAGGTCTTCAAGAATGTGGCATTTGTGATGTACAAACGCAGGCATGCCTGGCACTGCCTCTCACTCATGGAGCCCTGGATCCATAAGTCCTGTTTCCATCTCTCTAAAATGAAACATTGAAGACAACAATAATTAATTGGTGCAGAAAAGGAAATGTGGGACCCACAACTTTGGGAGGCTTGTTTGCTTTGCAGCTGATACAGCTTTACCCCTGAAATGCAAGCACACATTAAGATGAGAAATCATAAATGTATGAATTCCACAAATGTAACATCTGGAGCCCCCTGCAGGGTAATTACATGTGAATGAAATGATTGAACCAAAGTAGCTCTGCACTGCAGTCCTTGAAGTGGCATACCAATGACCTTTCAGTTGCTTATTATCAATGAGTAGCAGCTGTTTGTCCAGTGATGTATGACTGCTCTTCATTGATGGAATACCAGATATATTGCAGCTGTGCCCCCTTCATTACTACCTTCACTTTGAGGTGAAGATAGTGAGTTCTGTCTATCCCTTTAACAGTGCTGAAGGAAATTATTAGCTTTCAGTTGCAATAAGATCTCTCTCATCTGTAACTTACTAGGATCTTGTCCACTGTAGCAGCACCAACAAGTTACTGTGCATCCCAAGAAGGGGCCTCATAGCCCAGTTCAGCAGTCGTCCCACAGTGTCTCCTACCACTCCAAGACAGTACCTATGTTAATTTTGTTTTTGTTGAATATCATTGTTCTAGGAACTCGATGGTGCTGCTACACCTCTGCTTCATGAACAAGTTAGCTGCTCCCTTTCTCACTATATGTGTGTCTCCAATTTACCTTGAACCACACAATGCAAAAGTAAAACTACCTCCCTGTTATTCTCCAGCCTCCCTCAATAATATTGTTGTAATAGACACTCTGATATCTGATTATGTGAGCCACATAGCCCCTGTCACGTATGACTACTTTCTATTTTGCAACAGGAATCTCTACATTCTGACTTCAGTCTGTAGGTCCTGGAATGAAAACCAAAACTTCCACACAATTCCCATTGTAAATGAAAACAAAGGACAACAGTGACCCTCCAAAATGACACCATCCCAAACTTTGAAGTCTTTGCATGAACCATCCCTAGTGGGCCATACAAATGAGCCTCTTGTATTCCAGATGCACCCTCTTCCAATAAACAATGTGATATTCCTTTGACACCCTTGTCAAAGTCCCTTTTCCCACCCTTTGGTCTCCCCTCAGCCTTCTATTGTTTGTTATCCTCCTCCATCTTCTTGCCCCTCTGCCTTCCATTGTTCATCCTTGCCCTTACACCCCAGCTTATACAGCTCTCCTTTCCTATTACCCACCTTGTGCTTGTCCTTCCCCCTGCCCTGACACAGTTTCCCATTGCCTCTCAGCCATATATTCTCCTCACACCTCATCCCTGTAGAACTCTTGAGTCACTAAAATTGCAGGCTGATAATGCCCTGCAGTATTGTGCTGTCTATACAGATAATGGTGTCAGACATTCAAGATCCACAATCCTGGGTATTGTACTGATGAAAGGTAGTCAAAGTGGAGTCCTGAAGCACAATGCTGTCCTTACAATGTTGACAAGCAATTGGAGGGTATGACTTGTGCTGCCTGAGCAGAATGATATTCAGCACAACAGGAAAGGTTCAGCTCCATGGCAGGTAGGTTGTTATAACCTCCTCTCGGTCTCAAGCAAACTGAAATTCACTTTGTGCATGCCAGTCCTTTCCAAATGTTTTTGAGGCCAACATGATTTCCCTCCGGATGATGCAAGGTTGGAAGGTTTAAGGGAATTCTGGCGAGCAGCTGTTTTAATAAGCATTCACAAGATAAAATTTAATGCAAATTGTATTCACAACACCAGACAGTGGGATAACAGACCTGCCATTAACCCACTGTTGAGCAAATTGAATCTATGCCTTGTCACCTCCAAATTTGACTATACCAATAGTGCTCTGGCTGGTTCTGACCCTTCATTTTCAATTAAATTCAGTTCATCTAAAACTTTGCTGCCAAAATGATATCTGGCACTATGTTTATTCACTCATTACCTTTTCCTGCTCACAAACAATGGCTGCTAATATCCCAATGTCTCAAAATTTAAAAATCTTATCCCTGTCTTTAAATCTCTTCATGGCCTTTCACCCTTGCCCCTGTACAGTACCTCCTCCAGTCCTACAAGTTTTGCTTTAAATTAGGGCCCACATTCTGCAATTTCCTCTCCAAACCACCACTTCCTCCCTTCTCTACCATCCTCTTTACAATCTTTTTGTTTAAGGTTCTCCTTAAAATCCGTTTTCATTCTCATTACTCTTTTTTCTTTTCGTTTATAGGCCTAATTAATGGATTGCTTAATGTGGTCATCACCTTCAAACAATCAAATCACCAACCAGAACTTTTCAGGGTTTTAATCTATTACTCCATTTACGGGAAAAGACAGAACTCTGTTACAGGGCAGTGAATGTGTCCCTTTTTCTCAACGTATTATAGAACCATGGTCTTTGAGGTCAATGGGCTATTACTCCTCCTCCCCACCTGAGCCCTTCACCCACCTATTCCTTACTTGTCACCAAGGAGTGAAAGCCTGCCTCTAAGATAGACTACTGTCATCATCTCAAATGAGGCTAGCAGAGGGACCGGAGGATTTCTACTTTTGAAATAAATAAATTTTTGCTCAACATTTGAATAAATTTTGAAATAAAAAAAATAATTAAATCAGTTGCAATTTCTGAGGTGAATTAATTTGACCGATGCAGCTCCCATTTTTCAAGATCCTTTAACAACATGAATTTTTAAAATATTACTTTTTGAGATAATGTGCTAACTTTCTACCGCACATATTTAAAAATTTTGTGGCAAATGTTGTGATGCAAATAAGCATTCGATTTGTTGAGCCCTGGAGGCTTAAGCTTGTCATACTGATGTTTCAGTTCTGTGTGGGAAGCTTTGTGTGAAAAGTCATAAATGAAGGACAGTGGGTTGTGGGCTTATCATAACATGTGTAAGTTTATCACACTGTCATGGGTGCGTAATCAAACCTGTAACAATGGGATGACAGATAAAAACTGTACTGAGGAGTCAAATTAGTGTGGTAGATGCAGAGGATTAGAGGATTAGCATGCTTTGTTATTTGTGCCTATTCTATCCTTCAAACCTAATACAACAGAGGAAAATGTACTGCCAACATTTTATGTAATCTAGTCACTTGCTGAAAATTGAAAAAGGAATGTTTTAATTCAGTTACTTATGTTTGCTATTTTAAAAGCAATATTCATGCTTAAAATTATTATTACAAAATTAGAATTGTATCATGTAGATTTTAAGTTAAATTACTGAACTTAACTGGGGAGTGATTGACTTCATAAATGTGCAGAAGACTGCCAAAGAGGCATATCCATGTTTTTCCCAACTGGAAACCATGAATGAATAGGGATATCCACTGTTTGCAGAAGTCCAGGTCAGAGGCATTCAAGTCCCTGACTTATGTAAGAAATCCAGATTTAATCATAGAATCCCTACAGCACAGGAGGCTGCCATTCGGCTCATCGAGCCTGTAACAACACCATCCCGCCCAGGCCCTATCTTTGTAACTCCATGTATTTACCCTACTAATTTACGTTGACACTAAGGGTAATTTACCATAACCAGTCAATCTAACCTGAACGTCTTTGGACTGTGGGAGAAAACCAGAGCACCCAGAGGAAACTAATGCAGACATGGGAAGAACATGCTAACATGCTAATTCCCCGCAGTCACCCGAGGCTGGAATTGAACACAGGTTTCTTCTGCTGTGAGACAGCAGTGCTAACCTCTGTTACTGTGCTGCCCGTATGATATATGAAGATCCATCAAAGATGTCAAAAAATAATACCGGACCAACTAGAGTCCCAGGTTAGCCTTGCGAATCCCCACAGACAATGGCAAGGTGTGCAAGACATAACAGCCTACAAGATGAGGCATGTAGAATTGCTGACACTAATGCACTCTCCCCAATGAGCTCACCACATTCAATGTCTATTTTAGGGAAGAGTTTAGCGAAAGCACGCTTTCCACTTGGAAACCTTGTCAAAACCCATATCTAAGGTCACCATCGCAGATGTCAGATCAGCCTTCTTGTAATTCAACCTACGGAAAGTGACTGGCACAGATAGGATACCTGGATGAGCACTCAGATCCTGCACAGACCAGCTGGTGGGATATTTGCAGACAACTTTAACCGTTCTACATCAATCTGAGGTCCATATCTGCTTCAAGAAGACAACTGTCATCCCAATGCCAAAGAAAAGTCAGGCCATATGCCTTAATGACTATCATCTGGTGGCTCTAACATCCATCATTATGAAGTGCTCGAAAGTTTAGCCATGGCATGAATCAATTCTGGCCTCCCAGATTTTCTGGCTCTACAACAGTTCATCGTTGCAACAGGTCCATAGCAGATTCCATCTCCTAGGCCTACACTCAACCCTGGAACACCTGGATAACAAAGATACCTATATCAGATTGCAGTTTATTGGCTGCAGTTTAGCCTAAAAACTCATCTTCAAATTCCACAGTCTGAGACTCGGCTCCTCCCTCTGCGACTGGATCCTGGACATCCTAACCCACAGACTGCAAAAGTAAGGATAGGCAACAACAACATTTCCATGGTCATTCTTAGCAGCCCCACAAGGCTGTGTTCCTCAGAGCCCTACTGTACTCTTCTCATACACTTCTGACTGTGCAGCTAAATTCCTCTCCAACTCAATTTTCAAGTTTGCTGATGACACCACCGTACTGGGTTGGATGTCAAATAATGAAGAGATAGAGTACAGGAAAGAGATAGAGAATCTGGTGAAATAGTGTGATATCAATAATCTCTCCCTCAATATCAACAAAACGAAGGACGTAGTCATCAACTTAAGGAAAAATAGTGGAGGACATGCCCCTATTTACATCAATGGGGATGAAGTGGAAATGGTCGAGAGCTTCAAGTTTCTAGGTGTTCAGATCACCACCAACCTGTCCTGGTCCCTCCACACTGACGTTATAGTTAAGAAAACCCATCAACATCTCTACTTTCTCAGTAGGTTAAAGAAATTTGACATATCCCCACAACGCTCACCAACTTTTATAGATGCACCGTAGAAAGCATTCTTTCTGGTTGTATCACAGCTTGGTATGGCTGCTGCTCTATTCAAAACCACAAGAAACTACAAAGGGTCATAAACAAAACCCAGTCCATCACGCAAACCAGCCTCCCATCCATTGAATCTGTCTACACTTTCCACTGCCTCAAAAAAGCATCCAGCATAATTTAGGACATGATGCACCCCATACTCTCTTCCACCTTCTTCCATTGGGGAAAAGATACAAATGTCTGAGGACATGTGCCAACCAACTCAAGAACAGCTTATGCCCTGCTGCATCAGACTTTTGAAATATCTACTTGGCACTAAGTTAATCTTTCTCTACACTCTAGCTGTAACTTTAACACTACATTCTGCACTCTCTCCTTTCCTTCTCTATGTACAATTTGCTTTGTATGTATTGTATACAAGAAACAATACTTTTCACTGTATATTAATACACATGACAAAAATAAATCAGATCAAAGAATTAGTTGGGAAAGTCGAATTCATTTAGAAATTCAAACATGATCATACTGATGTTGATCAGAATATACAACTAAATAAATAAATAAAAGAATCAAGCGCCATTTGCCCTTTCAAGTGGACGTAAATATTCATATGACACTATTCCGAGGAGAACAAAGCAATCCTCCTACTGTCCTGACCAGCAGTTATCCCTCAATCTAAAAATTGATGATTTTGCAGTGTACACATTGTTGCCATGTTTCCTACATTAACTACACTTCAAATATACTTATGGATTGGCTAAAACGTGTTGGAGGTATTCTGAGGTTGATTAAGATATATCATATTGCAAATCTTTATTTTTCTTTCTATAACCATTGAAAATCTTGCCATTTCTTTCTTCTGATGAGGAATAATTTCATATTTCATCTTCCCTAATTTATCTTGTGGAGAATTTTGGGCACACACATGAAGTCAATGTGTGTTCAATGTTGATCCTTTTCAATCCACTAATGTTCATTATGAGTGACTTATGAATATCATATCAACTACCTTTTGAAACTATATATAACTACTCATTCCCTTTACTACATTGTGTAAATTTTCAATAAGTTTGGAAGGAATAATCTCTTACTCCTAAAACTATATTAGCTTTCAATTCTCATAATTGCTTCCACCAAAGATTTTCTTATTCATTTGTGAGACATGAGCATTATGATTATTGCTTATCCCTAATTGCCCTTGAGAAAGTGAATTGCCTTCTTGAATTGCTGCAGTCCATGTGGTGTAAGTACAATTCAGAGTTCTAGGAATTTGAACCAGCGACAATGAAATAACAGCAATATATTTCCAAGTTATGATGCTTTGTTACTTGGAGGGGAACTTGCAGATGGTGCTGTTCCCATGTGTCTTCTGCTCCTATCTTTTTATTGAATGGAAGTCATGGATTTGGAAAGTGCTGTCAAAGGAGCCCTGATGAGTTGTTGTACTGCATTCTTTAGGTGCGACACACTGTTATCCCTAGGTGCTGCTGGGAGTGAACGTTCAGACTGATTTATTGTGGATTCTGTCTTGCTTCTTGAATTATATTGGGATTTCACTCATCTGGGCAGGTGGAAATATTCCATCAAATTCCTGAGCTCTGCCTTTGTAGGTAGTGGACAACTTTAGGGAGTAAAGAAATGAATTATTTGCTGCAGAAATACGAGCACCTGACTTGTTTGTGTAGCTGATCTAGTGAAGCTTCTGGTCGATCGTAGCATCCAGGGTGTTGATGGGTGGAAGATTCACCAGTTGTCACACATTTACATGCTAAAGGGCAATGATTAGATTCTTCCTTTTCGAGATAGACATTGTCTATCTAGTGTGGTGTGAATGTTAATTATCAGCCCAAATCTGAATGTCGTCCAGGTTTTGTTGCAGATGGGAATAGGTTGTTTCATTATCTGAAGAATTGGGAATGGAATTGAACTTCACACAATCACTCAAAGCTGGAATCAAACCCAGATCCGTGGTGTTGTGAGGAAGCAATGCTTGCCACTGTGCTGTCCTAACTTGTTCCTCTAACAAAGACAACTATCTTCCTTTGTCATGATTCACCAACAAAGCGTATTCCCACTGACTATAATTTTACCAATAACATTACTGGTCAAATGTTGCCTTGATGTGAAAGGTAGTCACTCTCACTTTACAAATTATTTCTGATTCTACTTTCAAAAACATTGAGTAGTGCTAAACTTCAATTGCACCATAAATACAGCTCTGTACAAATATTATGGCTATTGGTGTCTAGAAATAATGCATTTCAACTCATTTCATTTTCTTGCAGAAAACACTGAATTCACATCAAATTAATTTTTCACACTGTAATTAATTGAAATTAAATGAGCCTGGGATCAGTCAGTAATAATCGGGATATTTAATTACTTAGTTTAACTCCCTGCCTAAATTATCAGTGACATAGTATATAGTTGTGCATTTTCACTGAGCATGCTTTCTTTTTTGCATAGTATTTCTACTGCTAAGGAAATAGATAGGAAAGCACAGAAGTTGAAAGGCCAGGTTACTTCCTTTGAGAGGCTCCACAAGATGTAGGCTTTCAAAGACATTACTTTAATTATTTAATCAACTGTAAAACTTGCCCAATGGTAACCAAGAATATCATCTTCATTCCATATCAGCTGAATGTTTTCTATAAATTAGATTACTTTGATTAAAGAAACTTTTGATATCTTTATTTATTATTGGGGATGATCTAGGATGGGATGCTTTTTCAATGAGTTGGTGCAGACTCAATGAAAAGTATTGCATCTTGCATGCTATACAAAGCATACTATTCATAGAAAAGGAAAGGAGAATGCAGAATGTTATTACAGTCATATCTAGTGTGTAGAGAAATATGCCACCATTTAAAATTAGAAAGCAGTTTTGCTCTCCAGTGCTAGGTAGGTCCATTCAGAAGTCTGATGGCGGCAAGGAAGAAGCTGTTCTTGAATTGGTTGGTATGTAAATTCAGACTTTTATATCTTTTTCCTCACAGAAGGTAGAAAAGAGTATGTATAGGGTGCATGGGGTCCTTAAAAGCCGGCTGCTTTTCCACAGGAAGTGTAGACAGAATCAATGGATGGAAGGCTTGTTTGCAAGATGGACTGGGCTTCATTCATGACTCTTCGTAGTTCCTTGCAGTCTTGGGTAGAGGCTCCCAAATAATTATCACTCTGGTAATTAATACTATTTCTAACCAGATAAATTGTCCAGTACAATTGTTTTTTGAAGAGTTCACCTGTATCATATTCACTGTTTTTGCTGAGAATCTGTTCCACATGAACACTACTGCGTGGGAAAATTGTTGTCATTTTCAGAATAATTTGAGGCAGATTATTTACAAATTGCATTCACTACTTCTCTTACATGAATCCATATTGATTGACAGACTGGATGTTGTTTCCCTTTGCTCTATTAAGTTCAATTCAGAGTCTGTTTTTGTAACTTTCCAAAGTATCTAAATCATCTTTATTGCCCTTAATTTGAGATTTTCCAAACATTGAATATTAATTGAAAATTTAATCACCAATACGTCACACAATATTTTAAATGGGACCTCAATGTTAGAATAATTTATTTTTAATTATAATCAAATTTCCTCCAAATGTACAACATTATGAATTTGCTTTGTTGATAAGAGTTCACATTGACAGAAAACATAATGGAAGCTTAATATTCCTCTTTCAATCTTAGTTATAGAACACCCTTCATTATGTGGACATGTTTCATTACAAGTAAAAATTTGAGAACAATTGCTCTTACAATAGCGATTTTATGAGTGTAAGGAATCTAGCTCACAGTCTGTGATCTGTCATTACTACTTCACAGACTTCTCATTTGATTACTATTTCCTTCAGTTTATTACCTATTACCCATCCAGTGCAGATCACAGATATGCAATGTACAGTGTTGATTGACTCTTTCATTTGTTGGTTTGCTTTTTTTTGCACAGATATTTGGGGGTCAAAGGGAGCATATGGGTCAAAGTTCAGCAAGACATGATAGCTGCACCTACCTGCACCATACTGGTAGGTGTAGATGGAATATCATATAGGTAGTCATGAGTTGAAGTGGTAACTTAGGGCCATTGGATACCAATTGCTAAGTCTCCCAGATCACAAACCTCTAATAAATTAATGGGTCTCTGATACTGGCATCACAGAGAGCTGAAAAAACACAGTATGAAGTGTGCATTTTTTAGTGGCAGTGACATCATAACAGGGCAGACTCGGACATAACTAATGATGGAGTCTCAGTGACAAAACTAATATGGAGTGATGGGCCTTGCCTTATGATATAAATAGACAAGTGGAGTTTATAAAATGGAGGGAAATAGTTTTAGTGCCACTAACTCAGGCTTGTCACTGCAATGAAAAAAATGGAAAGGCATTTATTACCATGTTGTCATCAGTGACAGTCTTGACAATGCTCCTGCACTGTTCCAAGCCCTGCTTTATCGTGCTATATCTGAATCTGCTAATAAACTTTGTTTCCTTGTACAATATCTGTTACTTACAAAATACTCACATTTGAACTGATCTTCCCTACCTTTGACAATACTTCCACCAGTATTATTTTAAGTATAAATTTTAAAATTGGCATCAGGAAAAGAATTAACCATTTCACAAACATTTCAAGTCATTGTCCTTTCATCGTTTCCATTGGTTTAATAATATCCTTTAGTTGTTTAGTATTAATTGTAATTGCAATCTATGCAGTCATTGTTGAAACAGGAGCAAGTTCCTTTGACTTTTTGAATGTATAGTTTGCTATTCGGTTAAAAAATGTTTCAAAAACCACTTCCACCTCGACAGTCCATTACATAGACCGAGGTTTGACATTTTAAAACATACAGTAGCAGAATACTAATTGCGATCATTAACTGGATACATGAAAAGTTTTAACCACTCCGCTTCAGACGCCCACGCAATTAATCAATGGGGTGCATCGAAGAATGGGGATAGTTCAGTGTGACAATATCTTGAGAGAAATAAAGTGCAGCATCGAGTTCACGGTAAATGTTGAACATTATTGCTATCAGTTACCTAATCTACACATCGAAAGACAGGAAACTTGTAGGTGGAAAAAACCTTCAAACTTCATGAGGAGAAGTGAGGTTCCTATTGGTCAAAGCTTCAGATCATTATTGTGTAATCCAATTTAGACGGCCAGTTGTTGGATTTTATTTACTATTAAAGGCAGATAAAATAATTCAATATTCGCCATGAAAAACCACGAGATACCAAATCCTGTACCCCAAAGTAATTTTCTGGCAATCATTTAATATTGGCAAATGCCTGTCAGGCGGCTTGCGACTATGAGTCATTCTTTGATCGGGGATTCAGATAACATTAAAAGCGGTCAAATGTGCTTGCTGGAATAGGCGAGAAATAGTCCATACAGAGTTCGCTTAACCTTTGTAGAAAATCTCTATTTATTTTGAAATATATTACATACATGTCTATGTGAAATATCACACCAGTTTTATGTTTGAACTTAAATACGTATGATTGTTCAGTTGGAATTTAAGAAAATTGAATCTTTGTAAGACAATGTACAAGTTAGAATTTTAGACTGCAACCTTGTAGATTTTATCGAAAACAACTTTTTAAAAAATGAAAATAAATAATGAACCAAATGAAGTTACAGCAGGGTCATTCCTTTTATTCAGCTACCGGCTAAACGTTAGTGTGTGCAAAGCCAGCAGTGAACACTGCCCCATTGTGGATTGATGGGGACAGTAATACTTTTGCGAGGCTAAATCCAACCTGTGGTTTGAAACTACATACACAACACAATATCTACTTTTAATCCCCCGCTGACTAAAAGTGATAATCATAATATCAGGAACATCAGCAATCCAGTTTCGAGAGGCTGCACTTTTGGCATGAAGGTCCAGAATCAAGAAGGGAAAATATGAAAAAGGGTCTTCTTCGGATGGTCATGTTTCCACACACTTTTACAGAATGGGTCGGGTTTACATAACAAAGAGAAAACTGGAAAGAGGGCCGAGCGGCATACGATTACGCTCAGAGTGTTTCATAGCAATCAATGGCAGAATTGGGTGTGCTGATGGGGATCTTCTCAGTTGTGAGGACCATGTCTCATCTTGTCAGCTTAGATCTCATTTGTCCCATATATGGGGCCAATGTCTCATCTTGCCAGCTTGGATCTTATTTGTCCCGTATGTGGGGGCCATGAATTGGGTTCAATTCGAATTGGGTTTTTTTGGTTGAAATAATATTAAAAGTGTTGTTTTTAAATTAAAAAAACACGAAAATCATGTTTTGAATATTGACTTTAAAATGCGGATGGCTCTGCTTTCCCTAACTTTTATCGGCTGTCCCTTTATCAATAACGACAGCCATGGGGGGAGTGACTAAACGGCACTGGATATCTTTCATTTGAATGTAAACAAAGCGCGGTCCGTCTGACTGTCGTGAATAAAGGCAATCTACTGTCTCCCTTCAAATTCCTGTTCGGAGAGACGGGATGTGAATGGATGAACCCTGTGCCACACACAATATCTCAAGGCCGAATCACTCGATCATAAAATCGAAAGGGTTAAACAAAAAAAACACTGACAGACAAACCAGTTTCTTACCTTTCTGAATCTAAAGTTGCATCGCCTCGGCGAATGTCATTAATCCACGCCCTTAATGCGCGACAGGCCACCACTGCCTTTAATTTTTGTTTTTTAAGATAAAATAACATCTCAATGCTTTATTAAAGCCATTTTCTTCTCTCTCTCTGTCAGCATTTAAAAAGACGGGGTTTGACTGGACATGTCAAAATAAATAAACGCGTTCAACAGAAATTATCCATTTTACACCGAGAATTTTGCTTTCTTTCCCCCAAACTTCGGTTTACCAAAGGCTGATTTTTTTTTAAAGATGTAAGGAATGAATCCCCTGGGGGGGAGGAAGGGGGGAGCGAGGCTGGAGGGAGGGGCTGGAGGAGCACGGGGTTTCCGTGGCAACTGGACGCCCACTGCCAGCCAACTCTCGCGATAGGATCCGCGAGAGCGGCCGGTTGGCGTCAATGGCAACGGGCACGCGAGCCACAACAATCATGTCGGAGGAACAGGAGGATGGTGCCTTCTATCTGCAGCGTATCCTTTCAAACGGACTCGGTCTGTCTGACTAGTGCGGGAAGATAAAGTGAGGAGGAGGATTTTTATGTCTCATGTGAAAAACAAGCCACAGCAGTACTTTCCCCTCCATCCCAGCACTCTCCTCGCTTTGAAGCGACAGCAGTCAACGCGAGGCTCTCTCACCTCCGATCTTCCGCCCCCCCCTACCCCACACATATTCCGTGTGAAATGTCACTACGCTGTCGTTGTGGGGGGTAGGGGAGTAGTGGGACACGCGCTTGTGTCAGGCCCTCGCCCTTGCACTGTAGTCAGCTGACCCGCGTCTCGTGGTTCTGAAACGGTTTGCTGTCTATTGTTGGAACACCGAGCCGTTAGGAATTGTGCGGCGGGGTTTAACTTTTGCTCCTGCTCTCCAGTCACTTGTTTGTTGTCCATACTATTGCCATCAGTCCCCATTCACCACCACCCACCAACCACATGCAGGACTCCACCCGAGATGACCGGCCACACTTTCATGCCTTCATTAACTATATCATTAAACCTTTGGTCTGGATTGGGTTGTGATTGATTTGTTATTGTCAGGTACATTGGGCTGCAGTGTAAAATATTGTTTCTTATGCGCTAGGCAGACAAAACGTGCCGCTCACAGAAGACACAGGATGAAAGGTGCAATGTAGTGCTGCAGTTACAGATAAGTGAAGAGAAAGATCAGCTTAATAATAGGGTAGGTCCATTCAAAAGTCTGATAGCAGCAAGGAAGAAGTGGTTCTGAGTAGGTTGGTATGTGTTTTCAGATCTTTGTATGTTTTTTTCTGGTGGAAGAAGTGAAAGAGAGTAAGTATGTCAAAAGTGCGTAGAGTCCTTGATTATGCTGGCTGCTTTTCTGAGGCAGTGGGAATTGTAGACTGAGTTGGTGGATCGGAGACTGGTTTGCATGATGGACTGGGCTACATTTACAACACTGTAGTTTCTTGTGGTCTTAGTCAGAGCAGGTGCTGTACCAAGCTGTTATGCATCCAGAAAGAATATTTTCTATGATGCATCTGTTTAAAAAAAAAGGGAGAATCGAAGCACACATACGAAATTTCCTTAGCCTCCTGAGAAAATTGAGGCACTAATGGACTTCCTTAGAATCTTAGAACCCTACAATGCAGACAGAGGCCCTTTGGCCTATCGAATCTGCACCAAACCCGATCCCACCCAGGTCTTACCCCCCCTATTGCTACATATTATATCCACTAATCCTAACCTATGCATCCCTGGACATTAAGGGGCAATTTCTTAGCATAGCCAATCAACCTAACCTGCACATCTTTGAACATCTTTATAATAACTAACTTTAATTTTAATAACTTTAATTTTATAATAACTTTATAACCCACACATCTTCGCGCATCTTTATAATTTCTTAACTATAGTGTTGATGTGGAGGGACCAGGATAGATTGTTGGTAATCTGAACACCAAGAAACTTGAAGTTCTTGACCGTTTCCACTTCTTCACACATGGTTGAGTTGACTGCACTTAGGGTATGATAGGCGTTGTAGAATTTGGGCAATTTTATCGGGAGCTATTGAGCCCATGGCCCCTTAGTGGCAGTTGGGATCATTTGCCTTACATAAGAGGCTGAGAGGGAATTTGATTGAGGTGCAATTCATGAGAGTAGACAGAGAAAATGTTATCAATGGAGTGGAAGGGTTAAGAACCAGAAATCAGTTCTAGAGTGATTTGGCAAAAGTAGCAAAGGCAAAATGAGGAAAAGCTTTTTAACCAGTGAATTATTATTTGTAATGCATTGATTGCAAAGGTGGTGGTGGCAGGTTAAGTTGTGATTTTCTAAAGAGAATGGATAGACCCTCCAAGGGAAAACATTTGCTAGACTAAAGGCAGAGGGCAAGGGAGTAGGACCAGTTAAATTGTCCTTACAGAAAGCTGGCATTGACTCAAATGGCTTTCTGTATTGCAACCATTTTAGAAATTTGGAAGGATGGAGGTGAATGTCTCTTCGTGGCTAAAGGGATGGTGCAGGAGGGAAGGGTTCACATACTTGGACAATTGGGGCTCATTCTGGGGTAGTGGGACCTCCTACAAGAGGGATGGTCTGCACCTGAACCAGAGGGCTACTAATATCTTGGTGGGGAAAACTTGCCAATGCTATTCGGGAGGGTTTAAAATGATTTAGAGGGGGGATGGAAACCTGAATTGTAGCTCCAGTGTACAGGAGGATGAGAATAGGGAGGTCATGGATAAGGTTTCTAGGTCACAGCAGTGTATTGGCAGGCGGGAGGGTGGTTTGAAGTGTGTATACTTTAATGCGAGGAACATATGCAATAAGGTGGATGAACTTGCAGCCTGGATTGGTGCTTGGGACTTCGATGTTGTGGCCATTTCAGAGACGTAGATAGAGCAGGGACAGGAATGGTTGTTGCAAGTTCTGGGGTTTAGATGTTTCAGTCAGAGCAGAGAAGGTGGTAAAAGAGGGGGAGGCGTGGCATTATTAGTCAAGGACTGTATTATGGTGGCAGAAAGAACATTTCATGTGGACCTGTCTATTGAGGTAGTATGGGCTGAGATTAGAAACAGCAAAGGAGGTCACCCTGTTGGAAGTTTTTTATAGGCCTCCAAAAAGTTCCAGAGATACAGAGGAAAGGATTGCAAAGATGATCCTGGATAGAAGTGAAAGTAATAGGGTAGTTGTTATGGGGGACTTTAACTTTACAAATATTGATCGAAAAAACTATAGTTCAAGCATGTTAGAGGGGTCAGTTTTTGTCTAATGCATGCAAGAAGGTTTTGTGACACAGTATGTAGATAGGCCAACAAGAGGTGAGGCTACATTGGATTTGGTACTGGATAATGGACGAGACCAGATGTTGGACTTGGAGGTAGGTGAGTACTTTGGTGATAGTGACCTCAATTCGGTTACGTCTACCTTATTGATGGAAAGGGATAGGCATATACTGAAGAGCAGAAATTATAGCTGGGGGGAAGATAATTATGAGGTTATTAGGCGAAATTTAGGAGACATAGGTTGGACTAGGAAACTGCAGGGGCTGGGAACATCTGAAATGTGAAGCTTATTAAGGAACAGCTACTGCGAGTCCTTGATAAGTATGTTCCTGTGAGGCAGGGAGGAAGTGGTCGAGCGAGGGAACCGTGGTGTACTAAGGAAGTTGAATCTCTGGTGAAGAGGAAGAAAGAGACTTATGAAAAGTTGAGATGTGAAGGCTCAGTTAGGGCACTAGAGAGTTATAAATTAGCCAGGAAGGAGCTAAAGAGAGAGTTAAGAAGAGCGAGAAGAGGACATGAGAAGACTTTGGCGGGTAGGATCAAGGAGAACCCTAAAGCTTTCTATAGGTATGTCAAGAATAAAAGATTGGTTAGGGCAAGATTAGGGCCAGTCAGAGACAGCAGTGCGAAATTGTGCGTGGAGCCTGAAGAGATAGGAAAGGCACTGCATGAGTATTTTTTTGTCAATATTCAAGCAGGAAAAAGTCAGTGTAGTCGAAGAAAATATTGAGATACAGGGTTGTAGACTAGATGGGATTGAGGTACATAAAGAGGAGGTGTTAGCAATTCTTGAGACTATGAAAATAGATAAGTCCCCTGGGCAGGATGGGATTTATCTTAAGATTCTCTGGGAGGCTAGGGAGGAGATTGCAGAGCCTTTGGCTTTGATCTTCATGTCGTCATTGGTTACAGGTATAGTGCTGGAAGATTGGAGAATAGCAAATGTTGTTCCCTTGTCAAGAAGGGGAGTAGAGACCATCCTGGGAATTATAGACTGGTGAGCCTTACTTCTGTTATGGGTAAAGTTTTGGAAAGAATTATAAGGGATAGGATTTATAATCATCTAGAGAGAAGTAAATTGATTAGGGATAGTCAACACAATTTTGTGAAGGGTAGGCCATGCCTCACAAACCTTATTGAGTTTTTTGAAAAGGTGACCAAAGAGCTGAATAAGGGTAAGGCAGTTGACATGATGTATATGGATTTTAATAAGGCCTTTGATTTGGTTCCCCATGGTAGGCTACTGCAGAAAATACAGATGCATGGAATTGAAGGTGATTTAGCAGTTTGGATCAGGAATTGGCTAGCTGATAGAAGACAGAGGATGGTGGTTGATGGGAAATATTCAACCTGGAGTTCATTTACAAGTGGTGTACCTCAGGGATCTGTTTTGGGCCCACTGCTGTTTGTCATTTTTATAAATGATCTAGATGAGGGTGTAGAAAGATAGGTTAGTAAATTTGCTGATGACACCAAAGTCAGAGGAGTTGTAGACAGTGAGGATGGATGTTACAGTTTGCAGAGGGACATAGATAAGCTGCAGAGCTGGGCTAAGAGGTGGCAAATGGAGTTTAATATAGAAAAGTGTGAGGTGACTCACTTTGGTAACAGTAACAGTAGTGTCGATGAGCGGAGAGATCTTGGTGTACACGTGCATAGCTCCCTGAAAGTTGGCACCCAGGTTGATAAGGATGTTAAGAAGGCGTACGGTGTGTTAGCTTTTATTGTAGAGGGATTGAATTTCGGAGCCGTGAGGTCATGTTGCAACTGTACAAAACTCTGGTATGGCTGCACTTGGAGTATTGCGTACAGTTCTGGTCGCCGCATTATAAGAAAGATGTGGAGGCATTGGAAAGGGTGCAAGGACGTTTATCAGGATGTGGCCTGGTATGGTGGGAAGGTCTTATGAGGAAAGGCTGAGGGACTTTAGGTTATTTTCATTAGAGAGAAGAAGTTTAAGAGGTGACCTAATTGAGGCATATAAGATGATCAGTGGGTTAGATAGGGTGAACATTGAGAGCCTTTTTCCCCGGATGGTGATGGCTAGTATGAGGGGACGTGGCTTTAAATTAAGGAGTGGTAGTTATAGAATGGATATCAGAAGTAGGCTCTTTACTCAGAGGGTAACAGCCTGCAGCAGTTGTGGACTCGCTAACTTTAAGGGCATTCAAATGGTCAGTGGATAGACATATGGATAACATTGGAATAGTTTAGGTTAGAGGGTCATTAGATTGGTTCCACTGGTCGACGCAACATCGAGGGCCAAAGGGCCTGTACTGCGCTATAATGTTCTGTGTTCAATTTCATATGTTTGTGTGTATGTTGGCTAGTAGGAAAATAAATGATCACTAATACTACACTATTAACAACAATGATGTTAAGTTAATGTGTCCACAAGAACATAAAAACTCGGAGCAGTAATACAGAGTGGGGGAAGATTGTATCTGCAGTGGGGGAGGGGCTTTCAATGAAAATAGGGGTTGCCTTGACGACAACAAAGATAGAAGGGGGTCTATTCATCTTGATGCCTGTGTGGTGGGGTTGGAATAGAGTGGGGGAAATGGCAGCCCGACCCCAACCTCTGGCTAGGCTTACTGTTTCTCAAGCCCTATCTACCAGAATGATGGCAAAAAACAGGCCGCCATGTGTTTTTTTTGACAAAGTTTCACAAGACCTGGAATGAAAATCTGGTTATTTTTCTGGGGAGAAACATGCCGGTTTTCAGTCAGAACCTGACACTTAACAATTTTTAAAAAAAAATTCTAATTATCATTTTCACTCTCCAGCCTCGCAGCCAATGAAATGCAATTCTGTTCTATTTCATATTTAATGAAATATGTCTTAGCCCTATTAATTTCCCTTTAGCATCATCCTTGAGCTCTTAATCCTGTCCACGGCAGTGCCGTTGAAGCTGGATTGTCAAAATAACACTTCTCAGAAAAATCAGCAATGCGATTATCAAGCAGTTAGATAGAGTTTGACAATGCGACAACATGTATAGATTCAATTCCACTTAAGTTGTCTACAATTATTGACTTTCTAAATCTGTGTTTTCTGCATGTTTAGCTGTTGGAAATTGGCATTCTTGGTTGCACTGTACAAACTTTGCCCACTACAGAGCTTTTCTTCATTTCATTGCACAAAAAACCATGGTGAAAGACTCTTCCTAATTAGTGGTGTACTTCCAAAGTGTCCTTATGGTATTTTCCACAATAGAGGGGAAAATAAACCTATCCCATCTATGTGGTTCATGTGTGAGGTCTATTCCTGCTTCTAGTTTCTGTTTTTTACCACTTTATTAGATCATGGCTAATCTGTATTTTAATATAATTTACCCACATTGGTTTCTTATCACTTAATACTTGACACTTAGTATTTGATGGAGTTTAGAAGGATGAGGGGGTCTCGTTGAAACTTGTGAAATATTGAAGGGCCTGGATAAAATGGATGTGGGGAAGATGTTTGCAATAGTAGGAGAGACTAGGATCTGAGGGCATAGCCTCACAATAAAGAGACAACCGTTTAGAACTGAGATGGGGAATTTCTTCAGCCAGTGGGTGGTGAACGTAACCACAGAGGCCAGGTCATTGAGTATATTTAAGCCGGAGATAGATTCTTAATTGGTAAGGGGATCAAAGTTTACAGGGAAAAGATGGTCGAATGGGGTTGAGATACTTATCAGCCATGATTGAATGACACAGCAGGCTTGATGGCTTTATTCTACTTGTATCTTACGATCTTATGGTCTAATACCCTTCCTCAACAAAAATCTATCAATCTCACTTTTGAATTTTTCATTGAACCCCCTCTCAACTTTGAGTGAGAAATTTCCAGAATTACACATTCTTTTGTGCAGAGAAGTGTTCCTTGACATCAGCCCTGAATAACCCAAGTATAATTTTAATGTTGTATCCTCTCTATGCTGGATTTTTTCACTAGAGGAAATAGTTTCTATCTATCCATCAGCTCCTTTAATTATCTTAAATACATTTTCATAGAAACATTGACCAACTTTTTTCTCATAAAATCCCTACTGTACAGAAGAAGACTATTTGAATCTGCACTGTCTCTCCAACAGAGCATTCAGTATAAGGTTATCCCTGTAACCTTATATATTTATTCCATTAATCTCCCTAAACTATACATCTTGTGACACCAAGGCATAATTCAGCATGGCTGATCGACCTAACTTGCATATCTTAGAACTATGGGAGAAACCCATGCAGACACTGGGAGAATGTGAAAACTCCACACAGTCACCCAAGGCCAGAATTGAATCCAGGTGCCTTGTTCTGTGAGGCAGCAGTGCTAACTACTTTGATACTGTCATCCACTTCAAACAGATCATCTGTAATTTTCTACAATTGAGGTAATATAAGTTTAGTCTACACAATATTTTCTCATAATTTGATCCTTTAACTTTCTGGTGAATCTGCTGTTTTCTATCATAGGCAAATATACTAGTCCTGAGATGTGGCACACAGAACTGAATGCAGTGTTCCAGAATCATGTTGAGCCCTAGTTGCTGATTGATTGGAAAATAACCAGTTATGGTTATTAATTGGGAAGACGGCCAATAGTTGTATGGGTTGTTTGAGTGAAAGTAGGTCTTGTTACACTTTTCTTGACTAGAGCTCAGAGCTGCTTCATTGTAGCTGCTGTAATTATTCTGATGAGGAATGGGATGAATGGTGTTTGATAGGACACAGTAGAGACGTGGGTGATGTTGGGTGGGGAAGGAGAGAGAAGTTGCAGGATCTGTATAGTCCATCTGGGAAAGATGGAGCGTAAGAACTGTGTTTTTGTGCCCTACCTCTCGACTTTCTAAGACATTTTGTCATCAGAGCTGTTCGTGATTGTCAATGGCTCATCAGAAGTGAACCCGCTTTTTTTTTAAACCATTGGATGATCTGCAAGGGATAGCTCAGCCACTACTTGGAAAGCTAGGTCCACTGGAATTGATATCTGCACGGAGATATTGCTATAATTCAGGGACAGCAATAAAAAGACAAAAGTTCTGCCTTTGCTGGATGTAGTGAAATCCACAAAAAAATCCTACATATTTTTCATTAACCATTACTCTTATCCAAAAGCAGGTATTCGCCAGGATGTCAAACAGAAAAGCTAATTGTTTAAAGCAAGTGGCCTTATTTATTGTCCAACGTATAGGCACCCGCAGAACAAAAGTAGTACAATATGGTGTGTGCCATTGTAGAGCAAACAGAAGAGATCTAGATTAGGTAATTTTGGCACCTTTACTGTTGGATGTTTGTAGGATTGGAGGAGACTTTAGAATATATACCACTTAAGAATCCATCTGTTTCAGTAATGCCCATTAGGGAAGGAAACCTGGCACCCTTGGTCTGGTCTATGTGTGACACCAGAGCCTCAGCAATGTGATTGACTCTTAACTGCCTCAGGCAATTAGGGATGGACAATAAATGCTGCGCCAGCCAGCGACAACCGTGTCTCACAAATGAATAAAAGGAGTACAGCATGAACATAGTCTGCGAAGCAACCTTGCTATTATTGAAGGCTCTACATTTCCAGGGAAGCACTTGTGATGCAGCTGTGGGTTAACAGGATTCCAACTGTCAGAGGCAGCATATGCATTGGAGATAAAAATCAATTTCATTTCACTTAAGTGGATCCCACAGGCTGACGTGAAGCAAACACATAATAGGAATAATCTTATCAACTTGATGCTGGCAGGAAATATATCATCTGCCAAAATACTGATCATCATCATTTTCATGTTGCTTCACCAACAGTTCAGAACAATTACATTTCCTGTTATCCACAGTGATTAGTCAGAAGAATGTGGAAAAAGGAGACAACATAGATGGTGAATTCAGATATATACTGCTGTATTGAATTTCAGATTATGCATAGAGTGCTTTTATTATGGCAGCCCCTAATGATGGAACTCAACCTATCATTGGGATAGTAATCCCTGTGTTCCAGTGTTCAAAGCTGTATTGGGACACTAGGGACAGTCATGAGTCTAAACACCTGTCTCTTTGGTGCCCTATATTTGGATATTGATCAATCTAAGACAGAAGAATGAATAAGATTTTTTAGAAACAACTAAAGGTCAGTATGTACAAGTATTTCACTGATCAGCTCCTCAACTGCATTTTCAATTACCACAAGCTATTTTGTATTACTGCAAAACAATATAAACATTAGATCTCATTTGCATCTCAAGAATGCTCATTAAAACAGCAGGCCACTGGAACCATGGACCTTCATGTGTCATCAATTGCATCTGGGTTTGAGGGGATACAAAGATCTCCTTAAGCACCCTCAACCCTGGTTGCACACACCAACTATCTGGACAGCACGGTGGTGTGGGGCTAATGCAACCACTGCAGCAAAGGCCTGAAGGTTGAGTGGGGGGTGGGTTGTGACATTAGGGTGGTGGTGGAAAGACAAAAATAAGGGGATGATATGGAAGGAGGGCTATGCAAGGGATGGGGTAGGGGAAGGTCAAACACTAGGAGACTTTGTGGAAGGAGAACTATGTCAGCAGGGGTTGGGGGATGTGCAAAGATTCACAATGCCAGGCAAAAAAATGAATGAAGAAGACAAACAACGGAAGAGAGAGGGAAGGCTGAGGCTTGATAACATGCAGACTAGAAAGGGACTCTCAGGGCCAGCACATGTATTACTGACAGAGATGCACCTAGATGGCAGATTATGGAGTGGGTACATTTTAATATGGCACATAGTTTACATGAACACTAAACAAGTTGAGGCTATAGTGATTTGTAAGATTACTATTGTCCAGAGTCCTCTTTGGGAACTGTTAGGATTCCCACTTAAATTCAGGGGTTAGTAGACAGGAGCCACAGAGTACAGATCTTTCTGCTGTGAAATAGGAAGGAATAATGGATGGTGAACAGTCCAGGACTTCAGTCTGAAGTCAGAAAGAAGATAGTACAGAAAAGCAGGGTCCATTAGGAACAGATGTGGAATCATGATGCATTCAGCTGCAAGGTGGAGCAAGGGCTGTGTGTTTCAAAGGAAAAATGCACAGTCTAAGTGCAAAGCTGTGCCACAGTCATTGTCTTTGGATATAGTGAACTCTGTATGGGCTGCAAAGGATATGGTGATAGTCGTGAGGTGCATTTACAGCCTGTAGATAGAGAACACATAGCACAAAGTTTGTGGGAGGAATGTGTAGAGCTCTCGTTTGGGCATGTGGGGGAACTCCTGTAAATTATGATGCACACAGCTTCCAAATGGGGTGACTACAGATCTATATGAAACTTTGGCACCTTGCTGGTGATGTGCAGGGGAAAAGAGAGCTGGGGTTTGGGGGTGTGTGTTAATGTTCACCACCACAGTGACAAGATCTGGTATTAATGAGAGAAACTGGAGAATAATAGATGGCATTTCTACTTGCACATCGTGAGGCACTAGGTACATCAGAGGCATGTGGATAGTCAGGGAGGGAGGGTTGAACTCAGTCCTATTTTTTAAAAAAAAAGTTCAGTATTGTCATCTCCAAAATTGGATGCAAAATCTGTTCTGTCTGGGAAGGGTATGTTGAAGTATAGGAGGACCATAAAGCTGGCTTTTGGAGATTCTTGTGACATATACTCAGTTTTTAGTACTGCTACAGCAGACAAGTCAATTATACAGTACTCTGAGCCTGTTGCTTTGAAAGGGATTGACATGACTCAATAAATTCATGTCAAATTTTGGTAAGTTACAAATGGAAGACGATAATATAGTCTTGGGGAGTCAAGGGAACACACCTGCATCAATTCACCATCTTATCATTGAAGGGGAGTCATGTCTTAACCATTATTGCCATTCATTAATGGCCAAACAGATTCCATTCATTTATCATGAGGAAACACATGCTCATAGTTATTCCAAGTCAATGAGTAAGTTCAGAGCCACATTTGTTCGACAATGTAATTCACAAGTTCTCACTCCACAGATCCCCAGATGTAACATCTGTGAAATGGAGTGCTGCTGACCATTGTATATGCTCAAGTCCATGGAGTAAGGCAGCATGAAGAACAAGGCAATCTAAAGTACCAAGGCTCAGCTGCTCAATTTCTCCCATAGCACACACCAAGACTTTTTCTTACCAGTGGCCCTGAAGGTGATGGAAGCACTCAGTGTTTTTACCTGTGGATCTTTCCAGGGAGCAACTGGGAACTTGTACATCATTTCAAAGTCGGTATTACATTGATGCATTCAGGAAGTGATCAGTTTTCTTTACAAGACAGCCTGTTGTAATCTGAAATTTACTTTGGACGAGGATAGCCAGCCTTAGAGATTCATGGGTTTTGCAGCTATCTCTGAGTTCTTGAGGTTGTAGGGAGCAATAAACTGGTCCCATGTGGCTATATGTGCTTTCTGGCAGCCCTTGAGTTTCATCAATTGTAAGGCTTTCCATTCTATCAACATGCAATTGATGTGTGTGATGAACATGGTTGTTATAAAGCCACCTAGTGTGTCATAGGAAGGAGAAAGAGGAAGAGGTGTAAGTATGGAAAAATCAACAGATGTGTGTCCAGCAATTTTCCACTGTCACCCATTCGTGTGTGTCTCTTGACCTGATGTTTGTTTGTTTTCTTTCTTTCTTGCATTTATTTCATTTATATTTGTTTTCTGCTTTCGGTAACTGTGTCACTATTGAGGCACTGGTGCATATTTTTTCAGATTTTTTTTTTGCTTTGTTATTGTTTTTCATGTGTACTTTAATCCAATGGCCTCAGAGATTGATTCAATTTGCCCAAGTTTTTTGTTTATTGTTTTGTACTTGATCTCTTTTCACTTTAGCAAGGCTTTGTCTTAATTTCCTCAATCTGTCACTATGGGTTCCTGTCCTATCATTCTTTTCTGCACTTTCTTGATGAGCAAAGCTGTTGTCAACTGACTGAATTTCTTTACAAATTCTCCGCATGCTGACACTGCATGAAGCAGTGGAGGTACTTGTGTACATTTTCCACAATTTCTAAACCAACTTGGGTACTTTTGTTTTTCTCTTTTGTTATGGCCATGGATGGTATTAACTTCAGAATTACTTCTATCTGCCTATAGACAATTTAATGAAAATCTTGTTCCCTAGTAATGCACGACTATTGAAATCACATTCTGCATAGTTTCCTGAGAGTTACCAACACTCCTACATCCTAAGTTGCTCCTAGGTGTCTGGAATCTTTGAAGCCTCAGAAAATCTGCAGGGATGGTTGCAGGCTACCCACTTAAACTGTGGTAATGACTCCATTACATTGCCTTAGATACAAGCCAAGGAAAGGTACAGCGCTACTCACACCATCAAAAGCTCCCTCAAAGAGTATACTGTAAGATTGTTGAAGAATTTTTGGCAGTATATGCCAAAAAAGATTTGCTGCATCATTGTGATTTACTGTGCTCTTCACAATCTGGCTATGCAGAGAGGTGTGGAGCTGTCTGCCTATGAGCAACTTGGCTGGATCAAAGGAAGTTAACTTTTGAATCTGAAAAAGACTCTGAAATATACTGAATGCCAGCACATGTATCTTGTTGATTGGAGTATTTGCTCCTGCATGGGATTGCTTGATTCTGTTCTATGCTGCAGTGATATCATTGGTTGATTTTTTCTTTGCATGTTTTTGCTCATCATCTAGTTTTATGTTTGCTTGCCTCAAAACACACATTGCAATATTGACCATCTTTAGCATCATTTTCTGACATGAAAGAAGCTTGGATTTCAATTCAGCAATTATTCATACTGACATGTTTTTACAAGTTAAGAAGCACTAAAGCAGTGGTCAATTTGTGTATTTAGGTGACTTGCGCCTTTCTGATCTGGGAAGTGAAGGTGGACAGGGTCAGGAAAGGCATGTCATTATGGGGGTATGCCAGAAATGAAGGTGAGCACTTCATTTCTCACCTTGAAAAATGAAGTCCCACTAAATGTAAATTCATCTCTAATCTTAGGAGAATGAGAGATGATTTTATTGATTGTCAATTCCTCCAAGAACATCATACAATGAAAACATGTTTCCCTTGGCTAGAGAAGCTTGTTATGGATGGGGAGAGGTTTTGGGATAACTTTTCTCCCTCTTGAATATTTGCAACAACATATTATGTTAGAAGGATTATTTTAAATCCTCTGTGTGTTGTGATTTTGAAGTATACTTCACATAGGTTTTCTAGTAAATTTAAATCAGAAGAAAGAATAAACTTGTATTTACATAACATCTAAAGTGCAAATGGAATAATATTCTTGGTGTCATTGTGCCAACATAATGTTTGGAATCTGCTGAGGTAAAGAAAACATTAACTTTATTAAGAAACCACTTACTTGTGGTTTCATCTTGCCATGAGGCTCAACAAGAGAGAGCAAGATCATTAGACATTGCATCACATCTTGTGATGATGTAATACTATTTTATTAGCTTATCTCACAATTATAATTAATACTGTACTACAATTTCCATCAAGTCTCTGATTTCCATTTCGTTTTATAGGGTGATGTTTTGCTAGTCTGCCTGAGCAGATTCTGTGCTCCTTTGGAGGAGATTGGGTATTTGATTGGGTAAGCTGTCATACTGTGCTGGGCAGAGGCAAATTTGTAGGTGACTCAAGATCACCAGTCTGTTAGTCATTTGGGTGAATGTCTTGAATGCAGCGACTCTGGTCTGTTGGTTGTGTGGGTGACTTCTGACACTTTGTGGGGAGGGTTCTCCTGTGTGGCAGTTAGTACACAACTGTTCCCTCTCATTTATATTATGGTTTGAATGAGGTGGGACTATGAATGTGATGTCTGTTCAACTACTTTTTCACAGGGGATTTTCATAGTAACTTCATTGCAGTGTTAATATAAGCTTACTTGTGACACTAATAAATAAACTTGTCTATAGCGAATTTGGTATTGGATCCAAACATCTCCTGTTTGGGGTTTTGATTGAATGCTTTGTGATGTTTTTATAGTTTCACGTGAGACTGACCAGTAATCTTGCATGCATGTTTCATGTTGCATCTAGCTCCATCAGCCAAGTAAGCAATATTTCACTCCATCTAGATTATAGCTCTTATAATCAAGAATATCTTGCCTGTGTTTGAAGAAGTCCATCCCAAGATGTTCCCATTATCTTGATGGAAAGGAAGATGCAATTAACAATTCTCTTGTTTCCTGATGATGAATAAGAACTAGGAGCAGGAGGAGGCCATCTGGACCCTTGAACTTGTTCTGCCATTCAACAAGATCATGGCTGATCTTTTTGTGGACTCAGGTCCACTTACCCACCTGTTTGCTGTAACCCTTACTTCCTTTACTGTTCAAAAAATATCTTGGCTTTAAAAATATTCAATGAGGTAGCTTCAACTGCTTTGCTGGGCAGGGAATTCCACAGATTCACAACTCTTTAGGTGAAGAAGTTCCTCAACTTATCCTAAATCTGCTCCCCTTTATTTTGAGGCCATGCTTCCTAGTTCTAGTTTCACCTGCCAGTGGAAACCACCTCCCTGCTTCTTTCTTATCTATCCCCTTTATATGTTTCTATTAGAGTACTCCCTCTGCTTCTAAATTCCAATGAGAATAGTCCTAGTCTACCCTCATAAGCCACCCCATCAACTCTGGAATCAACCTAGTGAATCTCTTCTGCACTCACTCCAGTGCCAGTATATCCTTTCTCAAGTAAGGAGAACAAAATTTCTACACAGTACTCTAGATGTGGCTTCACTAGCACATTATACAGCTGCAACATAATTTCCCTGTTTTTAAACTCCATCTCTCCAGAAATGAAGGACAAAAATTCCATTTGCCTTCTTAATTACCTGATGCATTTGCAAACTGACTTTTTGTGATTCATGCATGAAAACACTTAGGACTCTCTACACAGCAGCATACTGCAATATTTTACTATTTAAATAATAGTTCATTTTGCTGATGTTCATGCCAAAATGATGACCTCACATTACCAACATTGTACTCCATTTACCAGACCCTTTCCCACTCACTTAAACTATTTGCTTCCCATTAGTTAACCAATTCTCTATCTATTCTAATAAATTAAACATAGTGCCATGCACCTTTATCTTGTGCAGCAGCCTGTTGTGCGGTAGTTTGTTGAATGCCTTCTGGAAATCCAGATACACCATATCCCGTAATGTTGCTCATAATGTCCTCGAATTTCAGTCAATTAAGTAGTATGAATTGGAATATACACTTTTATGTCTTCTGTTCCAATGAGACACCCGGCCGTAATAAAGCTTTACCGCATGGAAACGGATTCTTCGGCCCAACTTATTCATGCCACCCAGTTTTTATCATTAAGCTAAACTCAATTGCCCACATTTGCCACATATCTCTCCATATCAATCTTACCCATTTATCTATCTAAATGCTTTTTAAAAGACGATATTATACCCACCTCTACTAGTATCTCTGGCAGTTCGTCCAGACACTCATCACCCTCTGTGTGAAAAAATTGCCCCCTGGATTCTTGTATATCTCCCACCATAAATCTATGCCCTCCAGTTTTAGATTCCCCTACTTTGGGAAAAAGTGTTGACTACCTTATCTATGCCCCTCATTATTTTACAGACCTTTATAAGATTACCTCTAAGCCGCCTACATTCTAGGGAAAAAAGTCCCAGTCTATCCAGTGTCTCCTTACAACTCAAACCTTCAAGTCCCCGTAGCATCCTAGTAAATCTTTTCTGCACTCTTTCTAATTTAGTAATATCCTTTCTATAATAGGGTGACCAGAACCGCACATAATACGCACATAGTATTGGCCTTACCAATGTCTTGTGTAACTTCAAGATGTCCGAACTCTTGTATTCAGTGTTCTGGTCAATGAAATCAAGTATGCCAAATGTTGTCTTCACTACTCAGTCCACCTGTGACTCCACTTTCAAGAAGCTATGAACTTGTATCCCTAGATCTCTTTGATCTACAACTATCTCTAATGCCCTACCATTAACTGAGTAAGTCCTGTCCTGGTTCAATCTACCAAAATGCATTACCTTGCATTTATCTAAATTAAACTCCATCTCCTATTCTTCAGCCCAATTGATCAAGATCCTGTTGCAATCCTACTTCACTGTCTACTGTGCCACCAAACTTAGTGTTATCTGCAAACTTACTAATCATGCCTCCTAAATTCTTATTCAAATCATTAATATAAATGACAAATGACAGTGAACCCAGCACCAATTCCTGATATACACCACTGGTCACAGGTCTCTAGTTTGAAGAACAACCCATTACAACCACCCTCTGTCTTGGTATAAAACCAGTTTTATATCCAATTGGCTATCTCAAGCTGGATTCTGTGAGATTTAACTGAATGCAACAGCCTAGCTTGCAGTACCCTGTCAAAGACCAAACAGAATATTTTGCTTTTGCTCTGGCTCAATATTTTGCTATGCCAAAGGTATATTGGATCTCACAACTCTTGGAATGACCAGATTCTAATCATAGCTAAGTAAATCATAAACAACATTGAGATGTCCACTATGTTTATCACATTGTATATGATTGTACTCTCTGAACTGAGCATCATTAGGTTTCTATGAAACTCTTTCATTCCTTTGTTGAGTGTTGCCAGTAGGGTTGTTGATGCTAAAGTTTCTACTTTTTTGACAAGGGTTATATTGTCTTGTTCAGGTCTTAGGGATATGGGACAAAGCATCTGCTTTAGTTTGCTGCTTTCCCAGAATATACTTTGTCTTTACATCAAACCTCATGAGTTCAGTGTGATTCATTGTACTCCTGGCATTTTAGCTAATTTCTTTGAATATAAGATTATCACTAAGTGTTTGTGGTCTGTGTCTATCTTTAAGTGGAAACCAAAAACACAAGCTGCAACTTTTCACAAGTCTGTGCTGCAGCTAATGCTTCTTTCTCTATCATTACATTAGTTCATCTTTTAAGATATTCACAGTTCTCTGCAAGTTTATATACTCATTACTGGTCTGTATCAATCCTTTCTCCTGTCTTTGGCATACTCTGTTAATTTTATGCCATTCAATAATGGTATTCTTTCAATGATTGAAGTAGATATCAAGTGTAAATCTACTGAGCAGGCATTTAGTAAAGATAGAAACTGGCCTGTTTGTCCTTTACGTAGGTTTACTCATCAGTATAATGTAAGTGTAGACTTGCTTCCCTTCTATGCAGTTCCCTCTCACTCGGATTAAAACCAATTCTTATGTTCCTAACCTTTCCTCAATTGGTATCAGCTGCTCTTAATAACAGCTACAACATTCTCAGTTGTTACAGCATTTTCAAAATTAACATCAACGACATGATTTTTCCAGTCACTTTTGCTCCAAGGCTTGAAATTCCTGCCCAAGGTCAACAGACCTTTGCATGGCCCACCCTCGTCCACTCCAATTCCTGTGGCCAGTGCGACAGGAAAATTCGACCCCAAGTATTTCTGTTACTTTATCATACATAGTTTTTTTTTCTTTGTGATTCTTTTCCAGGCTAGGATAGTAAATGCACAGCTACCTATCATGCATAATGACCTCCTCACTGCTTGTTTCGCAGCAAAATTCAATATGCTGTGATATCTGGTGGGTATTTGGCTCCAGTTCAGTCATGCTTTTCTTGATTAAGGGCTGTGAAGCTTCCTGATAATGGCAGAGACTTTTCCAGAGACTGTTCTTTCACCTATTGCCAGTATATATACACAAAAGCAAAATATTTATAGAGTTTGCTGAGGTAAAGAAAAGATTAATGTTCTTAAAAAGAAATTACTGAATCGCTTGGGAAGATGTAGCTGCAATCAGAGAGCATTCCTGTAATGATGTATACTATGCCTGAGGAAGACATCACACAGTTCAAATTAATCTCTTTTATTATACTACATTTGTCCATAAGAACTGTGAATAATATAATAATCTTACTGAGGCCAGTCTTTCATCACCATCACTCTTTATTTAAAATATGCTCCAAGTGCCGCTCAGCGGCCACAGAGTAAAGGGCAGTGAAGTCTTTCAGTGGCAGCCTGAATGGACAGTAAGAAGTCTTACAACACCAGGTTAAAGTCCAATAGGTTTATTTGGTAGCACAAACCACAAGCTTTCGGAGCGCTGCTCCTTCATCAGGTGAGTAGGAGTTCTGTTCACAAACAGGGCAAATAAAGCCACAAACTCCAATTTACTGCCTTTACAGGTAATCAAGTCTTAAAGGTACAGTGAGTGGAGAGAGGATTAAGCACAAGTTAGAGATGTGTATTGTCTCCAGCCAGGCCAGTTAGTGAGATTTTATAAGCCCAGGCAAGTCGTGGGCGTAATAGATAGTTTGGCATGAACCCAAAATCCTCATTGAGGCTGTCCTCGTGTGGAACTTCGCTATTAGTTTCTGCTCAGCGATTCTGTATTGTTGTGTCATGAAGGTTGCCCAGTCCAATGCAGGCATCCCCGCATCATGGCTACCATCGACACCATAAACTGGCAGTTTCAAGACCTCCAAAACCACTCCAATGCCAGCATCTCCCCATTAAGCTTGAATGGAGCCAGTTGGTTTAAAATGCTTCGCTGCTCCTTCCCAATGACTGAGCTTCCATTCACTTAATAGGGGAAATTGAATTCTACAAGGCCCACAGAGAGATCTACTGATGATCCTCCGTGGCCATCATAACATCCCTCCTCCCTCAAGTTGGTTTCTTCCTCAACATCCCTGCCACAAGAGGGCCTTTTCTGCTGCTTAGCAATAGGCCTGGAGTCATTTGGGGGCATAACTGATTCAGGGGTGTGAAACAAATTGGAGACCTTTGCTTCCAAAGGGAGCACCGTGAAGCCTCTGATGCTTGTTCTTCCTGAGGCGTTGCTTCACTTGGGGCACTGGCCATGTTGGGATCCATGTCATCTTTATCTGGAGAGGCAGGTTTAAGATTAACTTCTAGTCATGGCTGACGCTGGCAGTGTTCATCCCCATAGCTGGTAATGAGGCCAGCACTGACATAAGCTCCTGATTCCTCAAAAGGCCTAGGTGGTTTATAATAATTTTGCCCTTCATTTGGACCTTAAGAAACATGGGCACTGTTTTTTCCGCGATGATCCTGGGGATCCAACTGACACTGTCCTCAAAGTTTCTCATTGGGGTTTCAGTTTTGAACATTCTTTCTGTCCTTGCAGAATTATAGTTCTTGTGGTTCTCTTGTTGGGTCTCCACCTTCTCTGCCAGGTCTGGGAACAGTAAGTTAAATCTTCTTGGAAGCTTCTGCCCCATTAACAATACCACCGGGGTGATTCTTGCCATTGTGTGAGGCGTGCTCCAATAGATGAATAAAAATCACACCAGTTTGGCCTCTAGGTGCTGTGGGTTCCTTTTTCATGCTAAGCTTGTAGACTGTCCATTCAGCCAATCCAATCGGTGATTGGGCACTGTCCTAATGTGTTTGATTCCATTGGAGAGCATGAAGATGTGAAACTTGATGCTTGTAAATGCAGTCCTGTGCTAATGCAGAGACCAGAACTCAAGGTATTCCCTGTATGTAGAAATGTTGTTGGTTCTTCTAAGTGATAGCATGTAAAGTGATAGATATCAATAATATACCTCCAAACATTTTTAGTGTCATCAACTATTATTAAGAACATGGAACCCAAAAAGGCCTGGGGAAGTCCACATTTACTCACATCCAGGGCCACTCTCGTGAAGGAAATGAAGGTAGTTTTTTTGATTCTTTTGGCATGACTAAGTCTGTATTGTCTGCATCAAGACCAGGCCACCATTTGTAGCTCCTGGCTAGCATTTTCATCTTCGGAATCCCAGGATGACCCTAGTGTAATTCTGTATGTATTAGACTTGGTTTTGGGTGAAGGACAACTAAGTGGGAATCTCAGAGGATGATGCCATTCTCAACACTGAGCTTGTCTTTCTTCGTGAAGTCGTGGTTTATTTAATCTTAAGGCTGTCTCTTGCCCTTTCTTAACTGCCTGGTGATGTGACTTGGGCTCCACTGCTATAAGGAATTCTCTGATATTTTCCCAATATCATTGCTCTCAGCTGAGGGCTGGCCCCTGCATGAGCCCCCTCCCCGTAATCAGAGGGCACTGCTGTCTGACATCTCCTATGTTCCTGAGCTTCTTTGTCTACATTCTCTAACGATAGAGCCAACTCAGTGCCTTCTTTAGATCCACAATGTATTCTGCCAATAATTTATTTTGACTATCACATTGTTAGTTCCCCAGACCAGTCTATCTTGCAACATACCTTTCAGGAATGGCCTGAATTTGCCATGCTCTGCAAATTTTCGTAACCTAATATTCATAATCAGACATTTGGTGACAGATTCCCTATTCTATAAGGTATATGGGTACGATAACCCCCCGTGACCATCATAATAAATATAGTTCCTTTATCTTTTAAAATGATACATTTCTACAGCTGTTATTAAATTAATGCAATTATGTGCTCTTAACTTGACTCAAATATAGCGGTCAGTATTACAGAAGAATTTGAAGATGATTACCAGTATGAAGAGGTACTGTATTTTTTAAAATTTTTCATATGAAGTCTCCATAAATATTTTTTTATTCTGATTGGGACTGTTTGTGTCATCCACTAGTCAGGATCTTTAGGCTTGAATGGAAAATATTTCCAATGTAATGATATGTCAAATTAGCTAAAGCTACTGTGCAAATCACTTTTTCTTGTAAGTTGTTTACTATGGTAGTAAGTACCTGCATCTTTCAGCCAACCTAAACAAATACATTTTTTAAAAGATGCTGTCCTGACTATTTGAACTCCTCACGACTTTGCCATTTTTTGCATAATTAATATTTTATTGTGTTCCTACTTCATTATACTTCATTGTAATTTTAGAAGATTTTTAGGATTGTAGATGAAAGCCTTAGTGATTAGAATAGCTGATAATATTTAAAATGTGTACCTTGAAACTTTGAATGAATTGATAGCTCACACAAGTAATTCTGTACACAACATTCCACTGAAAATTGCTTCATAATCGATAAGTATGAATAGTCATCGCCACACATTTCTGATTTCCAGTTATCTCTTACTTTATGTCCGAACTCTCAGCAACATGGAATTAGTCATTTTATGTGAAATTAGTCCTTCCATTATATCACAAATTTGACCAACTGATGTGTTTTTACTTTTGTTCAGGTTCTAGCTGATGATGACGTCAGTATTGTAGAAGGAGATGAAAGTTTGGAGGATATCGTGAAAACAATAGAGCAACAAAATGAAGATTTAAAAGTTGCAGTAAGAAATTTTTATTGATTTCAGTATGAATTTCAGTACGTAGTTCAGAGTATTTGAATTGTTAAACTATGGAATGGGTAAACCACAAAGTATTTTGATAGTTCCGGTCCTAGTAGTGACATTGAACTTGAGGTTTTGCAGAATTATTACACTGTTTTTGTGTTGGTAATATTTATTAATTGAGGCAAAAATGGCCAGCGATTGACTTATTTGCTTTCTGATAAGTTAATACATCCCCTTTTTATGTTAACATTAACTGCAGTAAAAAGAGAAAGAAAGAGTTTGCATTTCCAGAATGCAGTGTATGACGCCAGAAAATCCTGAAGCCAAATTAAGAACTCTTCGATTGGGAAGAAGTACCTGCTAAGTCCAAACTGCGCTCTCTCACTACCTGCAGTATCCCTCCACAAACCAGCATCCACTGAAAATGTTGAATCTTTGTTGCGGGGTTCTGAATGACTTCGGTGATGTTCACGTGCAACGCGAATGGCTGGTAGCATTTCAAGACCTCAAGACCAGTCTAGACATACATATCTGCAAACCCAATAAAGGGATTAGAATAATCATCTTCAACAAATGTGACTAAGAATGACATGTATTTTGTTGATACAATGACAGATCAATATTTTTTTCCATTGAACCTGCTGAAAATCAAACAACCCTGCTTGATAGCAAGTGATAAAGACACTTGTTAGAGTTCTGTAGAGTAAGAGCTGCCAGGTAGTGTATTTGGTAGGATTAGTTCTCACAGGTCACTGCATCAGCATGTGTATGCCCAAAAATGATTTCCCTTCATGCCCAAACTTATCTATTACTGGTTCCGCACAACATAAATTGGCCAGATGACTGGACATTTTGCTACAACCAGTTCCGAGCAACTTTTCACACATACACCACCTTTGCAAATACCATATGGATTTGCATATCAATAACAATGTCATGTTCATATGTCCATTTAACATTGTTAGTTTATTCAATGTACTGCTAAAGAAAGCCAATGCCATTTGCATTGTGTCACAATATCATGGCAGTTTAGATACACTACCAATGTCTGAATCTTTTCATTAAACTTATGAACTCAGCAACTCAAGCAGTTGAGTTCAGTTTTTACAACACCACATATAAGAAACATAAATAGGAGCAGGAGTAGGCCATACAGCCCCTCGAGCCTGACCTGCCATTCAATAAGATCATGGCTGATCTGTAGTGGTTCAGTACCACTTTCCTGTTTTCTCCCCGTAACCCTTAATTCCCTTGTCAATTAAAAACCTATCCACTCTTGACTTGAACATATTCAGTGAGGAAGCCTTCACCACCTCATCAGGCAGAGAATTCCAAAGATTCACTACCCTCTGCGTAAAGAAACCCCTCCACAACTCTGATCTGAACCGTCGCCCCCCCCCCCCCCTTTCATTATCTTATACGTTTCTATAAGATCCCCTCTCAGCCTTCTAAACTCCAAAGAGTACAAACCTAGCCTATTCAGCCTCTCTTCATAATCCATGCCCATATAGATAGTGTTGGCAATGGATCCCCTCCATACTTAGCTCTCTCAAATATTTTTGCTGGTTTTCAGGTGAAACACATGTGAAGTAATGACAGCTAACCTCTTTGTATATTTCTGATACAGAAGTGGTATGTTTGCCTTATTTGAATCCAATCCATACCTGCGTGCAACAACTTCCTTACACATCTTAATAGATTCCATTCTGCACTCAAACTTGCCTTTGTAATGTAACAGTCAAATTGGTTCGCTTTCCTAATATGTTAAAGGCAAAGTATGCAGACGCGGGAATCTGAAACAAAAACAGAATGATGGAAAATCTCAGCAGGTCTGACAGCATCTGTGGAGAGAATAGAGTCAACATTTTGTATCAGGATGACTCTTCATCAGAATTGCTCTGTTTTTGTTAGCTTTCTTTCCTCAATGTGCTGGTTGAGAAATCTGCTAATGGGTCCTCTACATCAAGTATACCTTCATTGCCCAATATATACATTGGATTGCCTTCAGTTCTATGCGCTATAACATTGATCTGATGTGATGACTTCAGCCAGGCTAATGAGGTTGGCTTGCTAAAGTATAAAACCCCAAGTTAATTTGGGTTTGTTTATTTGTTGGGCATGTAAAACAAGTCTGACGAGTCTTAATTGATTAAATAAGGGAGTCTCATGCTCCCTATCATAAAGCAAATGTGTCAGTTTTCCAGCTTGCATTCAGCAGGGAGCAATTGGAGAGCTGGCTCCGTACAGATATATGGTGTACGTAAAGTAATTTAGTGATGGGGTTTTTGCCTCTGAAGTTATTACACCTATCAGCAATCTCAAAAATAATGTCTTAGCCATTTTTTCACTTTGCAAGCTTAATGTTGAAAGAGAATATGTCAAAATTATCTCGTGGGACATTGGTTACATTGATCAGATCATTGCTCACTGTACATCATGCAAACTCACGAATGGGCTGAAGGCTGCCACTTTCGGCTGTGGGGAAAAAGGTCCAGCCTGCTTGGAAGGGTAAGATGTCTCAAAAATGTGAGCAATAGGTGAATCTAGCTATCGCTGGCCATTACTGTGCAGTAGCAATGTGATTGGTATTGCTGCTAAACCAAAAAAAAAATCATTTTGTTATAACAACATAAAATGTGGTATATGAATTTTAGTACCAGTGTGATGCCAGGGATGTAGGTCACATCTACCAACCACTGTGGATCGTATCAAATAACACATCCCTTCAGTTGTTCATAAGTATTGATTGTAGCCAACCAGCCCATGCTTGCAAAACTCAAAAAATAACATTCAACATCAGACGTGATTCATGATTGTACAGCACTTGCTAAAAACTCCTGATTGTGCTAAGAATTATACTGCAAAACCAACTTAGATTATAATTTGGACTTGTAGTATGCTTGATGTAGCAATGCCAGTGTTGGACTGGGGTAGGCACAGTAAGAAACTATATGCCCTGTTTGTAAACCCAACTCTCACCTGATGAAGAGGCAGCGCTCCAAAAGCTGTGCTACCAAATAAACCTGCTGGACTTTAACCTGATGTTGTGGGGCTTCTTACTGCACTCACTCATGCATGTTTGAAACCATATATATAATCACACGTAGGGTCCTATTCTTTGCAGACAAAGGTGTATGTCCATGTATTGCACCTTTTCCAACTAAACAAAGTTTGAGGGATAGCTATTCCTCTGTTCATTTCCAATGGCAATCTGTTGACCTGCTTAGCTTGAATTTGAATTAAAGCTCAGCAATTAACAATTCTCTGCTGCATTCTCCACAGCAAAGCCTCTACCAATTAGAGTCCCCTTGCCAAGCAATCAGCATTCTCTCGCGCAGTATAAATTGCTCTTTCCTTTTCTGTTTATCTTGTGAGCTGTCCTAATGATGCAAGACAAGAAGTTTTGGTTTTCAGTAAAACAGTTGTTGTAATCGCTTTTATAATGTAGGAAATGTAGCAGTCAAATTGGACATAGCATGGTCTCTCATACATATCAATACAATAAGTGGCCAGATAGATACTTATCAATGTTGGATATGGGATAAAAGAATTAGAATACTGATTGATGTGTTACCTTAAGATTATTTGTTTGAGTCTTTGGAGTGGGGCTTGAACCCCACAGCCTTCTGAATCTGAATGGGGATGATAGCTGAATGCCTGCCTTGAAGCCAGCTCCGCAAGCATTCAGGCAAAACCTCTCCCCATTATGCTACATCTGCCATGCATATGCCCACATAAAGCCTGTCCAATCACATTGAAACTTCAACTTACAACTTCACTCATGGTCTTGGTGGTGCTTCTCAGGCAGTTGGCCCAGACTGCTGTCACCGATGTCAAGGTGATGTAACCTGAAGCCAGGACTTGAGCTGCTCAAGTGCATCCAGAGGCCACTTGAGAATGAGGAGATAAGGCTCTCGCATCCACCATGAGTGACTGGATGGTATGAGAGGGGTTATATTGTCTCAACTTTGGTTGAAATAAACATTCTACCTCAAGGTTGACCCACCATTCCTTAACAATGCACCCATACTCTCACTCACACACACAGTCACTCATACAGATTCACTCACTCACTCAGATTCGCTTACAGTAATAGACTGATTCTCTCATACACACAGACTGTTCGCTCACTCAGGTGATCTGAGACTGAGACACTCAAACTCATTCTCTCATGCTTGCTAACTCAAACTTAATCACGCTTCCTCTCTCTCACAGATTCATACTCATTCATTTGCTTGCTCACCCACACGGACCCGGGCTCTTGCGCTCGGCTGGTCACACAGACTTTCAAACAAAAGCTGAATCACACATACCCACTCATGCACTCAGACTCTCTCAGGCTCATTCTTATTGACACTTATTGACTCACTCACTCACTCACTCCCATAGACTCTCTTTTGCACCAGCACAATTTTTCTCTCTCTCTCACACACAGACTTAGTCTCTCACACACATTCTCTAATGAAGATTTGACTTGCTCTCTAATTCAGACTCACTCATCTGTTCCCTCAGTCAAACCTGCTCAATTGGACTCACACGTATAGACTCATCCTCTCACTCACTCACACACATTCACACAGATTCACTCACTCACAGAGACTCACTCACTTATAGACTCTCAGTCTCATTCAGCCATTCACTCACTGACTTAGACTTATTCACTCACTTCCTGGGGCTGGAATGTTTGGATATCTTACTGGGCAGGTATTTATGATGCTGTGAAGGCATGCACTTCCTAAGTTCATCCTGCCTGTGACTGTAGATGCCCTGTGTGGCATGGGACCGAGTGGCTAATGTTGTTGCAACTTTAATGTTCCTTGCAGCCTTCCTGGCCCACTATGCCATCTTGACCTTCCTGTTCTTTTACAGGGCTGCTACCTTTGCAAAAGAATGAGAGAGGCAGATGGCGTGGCCAAAAAGCAGAAAGAGGGTATGCTGTGGAATCATAGAGAATCCATTCATGCTCACATTGTTTGCTGCTCTCCAATCAGATATTTTTTTTTCTCTCCCAAATTTGCTGCTGATAGGCTCTTTAAGCTTTAGTGGGGCAAATACAAAGGCTTGGTGGGCAGGCTTGTGTTCTTTGGCCATAGGTTGGACAAGCTTGAACTATCAACATCCTGGCGTTATCATTGATCAAAAAATGAACTAATCAATATAGTGGCTACAAGAGCAGATCAGAGGCTATGAATTTTGCAGTAAGTACCTCACCTCCTGACTTGTCAAAGCCAATGCAAGAGTGAAATGGAATACTCTCCAATTGTCTGGATCAACCCAACTCCAAAACAAAAGCTTGATACCATCCAGGACAAAGCAGCCCATGCTGCTCCTCAGCCTGACTTTGAAATATATTGCTGCTCTTTCATTGTTGCTCGATGAAAATCCTGGAACTCCCTCTCGAGCAGGACTGTGAGTGTATCTACATCATATGGACTGCAACATTTCGAGAAGATAGCTTACTTTCTCGAGGATAATTAGGGATGGACAATAAATGCTGGTCTGGCCAGTAAGGTCCAAATCCCATGTTTGAATTGAAAAAGGTACTTTTCAGCTTTCTGGTCTTAACATTAAGACCAGTGATTTTAAATTGTAACCTCTGCCCACATTCTGTTCGATTTTTCTTTGCTGGTTTGTCTTTTCTTCTATGCCTTTTTTTTCCTTGAATTTGCTTTTGGATAGCAACAATTCAGGATCCTGCCATTCACACTACTTGTATCCACTTTGTTTTCCTCTTGTTCCATTATTACTCCCTTTGGTATTTCACCAAGAAACCTTTTGTCATCTATAACTGCTCCTGTCCACTTCTCTAACATGGACTTCCCCTTATGTTCTTCATCCTATCCTCTCCCCTTTCACTCGCTCAAAACCTATTACATTTCTAACTTTGCCCAATTCTGCTGAAAGATCATAAACCTGCAATGTTAATTCTGCTTCCCTTTCCATAACTGCTGCCAGACCAATTGAGTATTTCCAGTTTTTTTTCTGTTTTCATTTCAGATTTGTAGCATTTTGCTCCTGTGATATAACAGCCTCCACGGCAGCAGTCAGGGATCTCATGACCACTATCTAAGCTTCCATTGCAGTAGTAAGTTGCTAGAAGGCCTGTGCTGCAGGGGAAGCTGAGATAACATCAGCAGATGATCCACCTTGGTCAGTCTGACATTGTTGCCACAGAAAGCCACTTCCATGGTGGAAAGGTTTGGCTCCACGTTCTGCGTGATCTTTTGTTCCATGGGAACGGGTTCTCAGAAATCTGCTTTGCTCTTGCCTTTCTCTTAAGGCTGCGATGGCTGGCCAGCCAACTAGTTCTTGACATCTGAAGGCACAAAAACACAGGGAGATGATAGAGATCAGGAAAGGGCAGGTGGGGAGTAAATCAGGTACAAAATGATGATTCCATTTGCAGTCTTCATTTCATAGCACCTTTATTATAAGGATGAGCAGTGAATGGAGAAAGTACTTAAGCCACTAACCTACTACAAGCTGTATGGCATTGGCTCTGAGGATTCCCTGGCCCATCTCCTTGAGGAGATGCAGGCACACTCATCCTCTCGTCTCCTCTCTATTTGGACTATCTTCTCCTGTGAGAGGCGGGGCAAAATATCAGTGACTGTCCATGTCATTGGGTGATAGCTTGCCGTAGCTAAAAAGCTGTAGATTTATATTGATGTGAGATTGGATGGTATGTGTGCTGTAGGATAGATGAGTCAGTGCCAAGAAGTGCTGCTGGACAAGTGATGGAGTGTGGTGCATTGAACAGTGATAAGAGATAGTGCTGTGATGGGTCTGAAATGCAGGGCCCGATTTTACCATTTTGATTCTAAGTGCTGAGTCTCGGCACAATTTAGTTCTGACTTGGAAACCTGTTTTCAGGTGCCCCCATGTGCACTCAGCCAAAAAAAAAAATCACGGATCTGAATTGTGTTGTGACTGAGGAAATCACAACTGAATCGCTGCAGCTCTGAGCGGAGCTTTGAACTGCACATGCATGGTGGAAAAAAAATTTGGAAAACCACCTGCTGTCATGTCACTCCTGGATAAAGTGGCACGGGAGCAAAAAGTGGTAGTAATGGCCCCCAAGAATATCGCCCTGCCACAATATAACTGTTCCCCTTATCCACCTTCCCCTTTCCTCCCACCGATTGTCTCTCTCCTGCGTTTCCCCCTGCACCCCACCCCACCCCTTGCCAGAAAACCATCTGGCCTGCCTCCTCTTCTCCAACCCACACCACTCCCCAGCCTTCCTGCCCAACCACTAATTTGAGCCAGAGAGCCGTTGGAAGCTCTGAACTTACTCTTCAGAAGCTGGAGCGCCCGAAACAACAGACTTTTGTCAAGCATGTCTGTTTTGCGTGCGATGGTAAAGGAGGAATTCATAGAATCCCTACAGTACAGAAAGAGGCCATTCAGCCAATTGAGTCTGCACTGACCACAATCTCACCCATGCCCTACCCCCATATCCCTACATATTTTACCCACTAATCCCTCTAACCTATGCATCTTGGGATACTAAGGGGCAATTTTAGCATAGCCCTAACCTATACATCTTTGGACTATGAGAGGAAACTGGAGCACCCAAAGAAAACTCATGCAGACACAAGGAGAATGTGCAAACTCCATGTACCATGTCCCTAAATATGATTTGGCCTGTTACATATAATCAAGCTTGTTAAAATCTTGAAACTTGAGTTTAAAGCTTGTTATATATAATCAAAAGTAGTCAGCACAGCTTTGTCAAAGGCAGGTTGTGCCTTACGAGCCTAGTTGAGTTATTTGAAAATGTGACTGAACACATTGATGAAGGAAGAGCCATGGATGTGGTTTATATGGACTTCAATTAGACGTTTGATAAAGTCCCCCTACGAGATTTCTTGAAAACGTGAAAGGGCATATGATCCCGGGGGCTGTTGTCTTGTGGATCCAAAACTGGCTGGCCTACAGAAGCCGGCGTTGGATTGGGGTGGTAAGAACTCAGTAAGAATTTAGCAACACCAATTTATAATCCAACCGATTTATTTGATAGTAAAAAAGCGAGCTTTCAACACTCTGTGTCTTCCTCAGGCATTTGCCTTTTGATGCATTTTGATGCATTTAATAGTGGAAAATGAGTAAGGCAAGGCTTGTTGACTGATCAATAAACAATATGTAATAGACTGTCAATTATTTTGCACCTGCAGCTTAACATCACTAGAACCCATTGATAGTGAACTTTATCAGTCCTGGCTATTTTATTGACAGACCAAACTGAAGGACCAATTGTACAAGATATCATCGAAGTTGCAATTAGTGGAATAGATTGAAGAAATTGGAAAACTGGAATAATCCGTATAAACTGTATATTAATCTGGAAAATACTGTGCAAGCTGCTTATGAATGGTTCAGTGTAAGATGCAGTGTGAGCACAGAAAATAAGCTAATGTGCAGTGAAATAAGTCACGAAGAACAGAGGGAATTTAGAAGGAGCAATGCTCACGACCATGAACTTGGATCTTACAGTTATTAGCATTTTGAAAGGACAAAGTGTATGAACTTAAATATAAAACAAAGCATCTGGAGACAACTAAAGCAATACTTCCATGATGGGTTTTCATGTTATGTTGATGGAAAAGGTCAAGAATGTTGATGAATGAGGTACTTCCGAGATGGCATTTTCACAGGCAAGAGTTGTATACTGCAGGTTAGCCTTGTGAAATGAATAAAGAAACTATGCCTTTTGAAAAGTTGGATGAGGACTGATTTTCATTGATACGTACACTAGATTTCTACGTAGCAATTTAATGATTGCATTTCGTGAAAATAGGAAATAACACTGAATAAAGGAATATAAACAGGTAACGCCAATGAAGGAGTTGATAGAGATCTGTGAAGAATTTGGGAGATGATAGAATCATAAAATGGTACAGCACAGCATTTGATCCATCATGCCTCAATGGGAGGGAGATCAAATTTTGGTTAACTGGAGATAATGGAATATGAGTTAGAAGCATCAAATGGAACTAAGATTAAACTATCTGAAAGTAACTAGATAATAAGACAGTCTGGTGGAAGTATTTACATTAGCTGAAAGGATACAATGCCACACAGGTCAGGGCTGTTGCAGATGCCAACAATTGTGGAAAAATGCGGAAGTCAATGTTTAAAATGACTAAGGTGGATTAGAACTCCTTTGTCACACTCAGCCCAGTGCTGCCTTGATGTCAAAGATCATTTTCCTCACCATTACTGGAATTCAACCAGCTTGACCATGTTTAGACCAGACTGTAACATGGTATTAGTAAGCAAATTGTGAGTATGTACCACTTAATAACACTGTTGACAAGTCTTTTCATTACTTTATTGATGACTGAGAGGAGGCTGTTTGGTCAGTAAAGGCTGGATTAGACTTATTCTGCCTTTTATGGACAATACATAGTGGAGCATTTATCCACTTCATTGGCTAGATACCAGTGTTTTAGCTGACTTGGAACAGCTTGGCAAGAGATATGGTAGTTCTGGAGCAGAAGTCTTCATTACATCAAGGATGTTGTGAAATCCATAATCAACTCATTCATTATTTTCTTGATATCATGTGGAGTGCATTGAATTGCTTAAAGTTTTACTTCTGTTGGTTTAAATCTCAGCAGTCATAGTCATTAAGGCTCAGAAGGAGGCCATTCAGCTCATCAGGAGGCAATTCAGCTCACCAAACATGCCATGTGGGCTCTGTCTAGAGTAATTCAATCAGTCTTTTCTAAACCCTTGGCTGACCTTGTAATTTTATTTCCCTCAAGTGTCTGTCCAATTTACTTTTGAATTGCTGATTGTCTCCACTTTCATCACTCTTTCTTCATGGCCAATGAGTTCCAGGTTATTACAATTTGTGTCAAAAAAATCCTTTGTTTACATCCCCCTTTTATATGTCTTATCCCAAACCTTAAATCAGTGAGCCTTGGTCCTTGTACCATCAGATAATGCCTGTTAATTAAAGTCTGCTAATTGTTATATGACGATCGTCTCCACTGGCCTGCAGTTACACTGAATGTCCTTATGCCTTTTCTTGAATTGGGAAAAACACATTTGCTACTCTCCAACTCTCTGGACCTCCCTCTTATTGAGGAGAATTTAGAAGATTATGGCAAGCCCTTCAGCAATCTCCACCTCAAATTCCCATGGTCACTAGGCAACATAGTGGTACTGCTGCTTCTCCTCCAGGAACCTGGCTTTGTTCTGATATTTTGTCGACATTCTTTTCCTTAATAAATAGTGATACAAAGTACTCATTAAATATTGTAGTCTTACTCTGCACCTCCAATCATATCACCTTTTTTTTGTTCCTGTTAAACGCCAGTTTGACTCCTACTGCCAGCTTACTATTTATGTACAAGTAGAAGGTTTTTAAATTCCTTTCTATGTTAATGGCTATTTTATTCTCATTCTCTCCGTCAGTCTTATTTTCCTCTTTGTTTCCCTTCTTCCTCCTTAACCTATTGGGCTCGATTTTACCATCAAGTTACATTTGCATGCATCTAAATTAACTTTGATGGGCTGCATGCTCAACCTTACTGGCACTTCCCCTTTTATACTGCGTTCGTTCGCCCATCCAGAATCAGCACAAAACAGATGCGCTCCAGTTAATGAGTGGATAAGTACCATGCATCTGATTGGGGAGAGAGATGCCTTAGATCAACGAGGCGGTGGGTCCACTGCCATTCTTCCTAAGATCTGTGGTGGTGAAGGGGTTGGGGGGGGGGAGGAATGCCCACTGCCATGTTGCTTGAGATCAGTGGGGGTGAAAAGGAGTCCACTCCCACTCTGGTGGGGAGGTGGAAAATGGGTGTCCACTGCCTGCCTTAAATTGGTGAAGGGGAAGGGGTTATCCACTGCCACTCTGCCTGAGATCAGTGAGAGGGAAGAGGGTCAGTATTTGGCCATTGTCTTGTTTGAAGACTTTGCCTGACATGCAATGTACATCTTTTTGTTTTGTTTTAACATATGCTGTATCTCTCATCATTCAAGGACTCCTGGCTTTGGTTTCCCTGGCCTTACCCAGGGAATGTGCTTACCCTGAAAATTCTCTTCCTTAAAGATCACCCATTGTACTATTAAAGTTTTCCCTGTCAAGCTTTGGTTTCATTTTATTCTGACTAGATCCCTTCTTGTGTCATTGACATTAGCAGTTTAGAAGTCCTACTTTAGATTAATGTAAATCTGATGATAGAATGAGGCTGAAATAATTCATTCACTTGGTATTTCTGCTGAAGGCATTCGCAAAGGCTTCAGCTTTGTCTTTTGTACTGGCTTGTTGAACTTTCACCATCATAGAGTTCCTTCTGTGAACTGTTTAATTGTTTATCATCATTCATGATTCGATCTGCCAGGACTGCAGCACTTTCACCTGTTGGTTGTGTGATTATCTAATGCTTTCATTAAAAGTTGATTTTGATTTATTATTGTAACATGTATTAGCAAACAGTGAAAAGTATTATTTCTTGTGTACTATACAAAGCATGCCATTCATAGAGAAGGGAACAAGAGACTGCAAAAAGTACTGTTACAATCATAGTTGGGGTGCAGAAAAAGATCAATCGAATGCAAGGTAGGTCCTTTCGAAAGTCTGATGGCAGCAGGGAAGAAACTGTTCTTGAGTTGGTGGGTATTTAATCCCAGGCTTTTGTATCTTTTCCCGAAAGAAGATGAAAGAGAGAATGTTTGGAGTGCAAAGGGTCCCTAATTATATTGGCTGCTTTATCGAGGCAGCGGCGAGTATAGACAGAGTCAGTGGGTGGGGTATTGGGCATGATGGATGATGATTTTTGTAGTTTCTTTCAGTCTTGGGCAAAGCAGAAGCCATATCAAGATGTGATACGACCAGAAAGAATGCTTTCTATGGTGCACCTTTAAAAGTTGGTGAAAGTTGTAGCTGACGTGCCAAATTCCCTTAGTTTTCTGAGAAAGTAGAGGCATTGGTGGGCTTTCTTAACTATAGTGTTGGCATGAGGGGACCAGAACAGGTTGTTGGTGATCTGGACACCTAAAAACATGAAGCTCTCCACCTTTTCTACTTTGTCCCTGTTGATGTAGACAGAGACATGTTCTCTTCTATGTTTTTTGAAGTCATTGACAATTTCCTTCATTTTGTTGACATTGAGGGAGAGATTATTGTCACTACACCAGTTCACCAGGTTCTTTATCTCATTCCTGTACTCTGTCTTCTCATTGTTTGAGATCTGTCCTATTATGATAGTATCGTCAATCTGCTGTTTAGTATGCATATAGCTCTTTCTATAGTTTTACCAGGTTGTCATCTCATGTTTTTAAGTATACTTAGTCCAGTGCTGCTCCTGGTATACTTTTTTTACATTTCTCAAGAAACATGTTTATCACATTGGCTTGACGGTAATGTTCATTGAAAGATATGTTTGCCATGGGTGGCATGGTGGCACAGTGGTTAGCACTACTATCTCACAGTGCCAGGCATCCAGGTTTGATTCCCAGCTTAGGTCACTGTCTGTGTAGAGTTTGCATGTTCTTCCCCTATCTGCATGTGTGTTTCCTCTGGGGTGCTCCAGTTCAAAAAACATGCTGATTAGGTGCATTGGCCATGCTAAGTTCTCCCTCCGTATCCAAACAGACACCGGAGTATGGCAATGAGGGGATTTTCGCTGTAACTTCTTTGCAGTGTTAATGTAAACCTATTTGTGACACTAATAAATAAACTCAAACTGAAGATAGAATACAATTTTGCCCCTGCTTATGGAAGATCTGTTTTGAGCTGCTGGATCTGTTTCAAACTTATCTCATTTAGTACTTTGATGGTGCCACACACGCGATGGAGTGTCTTGTGTGTGAAGATAAGACTTTATTCCCACAAGAATTGTAGTGGTTAATCCTACTAATGCTGTCAGGAAAAATTATATCTGTGACAGACAGATGAGTAAGGACAAGGTAAAATGGGTTTCTCCCTTGTGTTGATTCTTTTACCACCTGCCACAAGCCCAATCTACCCACAATGTCTTTCAGGACATGCCTAGTACACTAAATGGTGGTATTACCAAACAGCTTTTGGTGATGGACAAAACTCCCTCACCCAGAATGCATTCTGTGCCTTTCCTATCCTTCATGTTACTTCCACATTGTGTTGAAGATGTAAGAATACTGATTCGTAAGCTGTGGGAGAGTGATGGATAAAATTTAATAGGCAGCTTCATCACTTATATATGACCTGATGCCATAATTAGATTTATGAAGTTCAGAATTTAGATTATGATCGTTAACAACAACGTTTACTCCTTCATGTGAATGTCTAATTATCTGATTATCTAATTGTCTGGTTTTCTTTTCTTTCGCAGGCTCAGGGGGATGATTTATTTCCAGAGCATTATGTATCCCAAAGACCGGAAGTAATTGATGATTTTCTAAGAAATTTTCTGATCAAAATGGGAATGATGAAAACTCTTGATTGTTTTCAAACTGAATGGTAAAAATAGGCTAATTTTGTTTGCAAAAATCTTTACATTGTTAAGTTTTAGAGCTTTCTTTCACCATTTCAGGTCTCTTTTAAAATTACACATACAACCTACAGAAGTCTCACTGAAATGGTAACTTGTAAGTTGGGAGCATAAAAAATCGAACTTGTAGCTCATACCCAAGTTTATACTTGGTTTTCAAAGTTGCCAAGATAAAACTCAAGCAATATTTTGAAATGTGAAAACAAAAGTTATTGGGGAGTTCCCAACAATGTCAACGAGAAGGGAAGCACTCAGATTCTAAGGCATGAATGTTTTCTACAGGAAATTTGTGCCAAATTTTAACAGTGTGGTTGCTCCATTCACTGAACTGCTTAAAAAAAAACACAGACAATTTCACTGGCCTTCTGAATGTAGGGAGACATTTCACAATCTGAAAATAGTGTTTACCATTATACCAGTGTTGGCAACGCTGAATTATGCTCAATGACGCAAGGTAGCCATTGAGCAAGTGATGTAGGCATTGGTGCTGTATTGTTATAAGAAGACAACAGAAAGATAGAAAGGCCTATTGGTTATTTTTCCCAAAAACTAAATATTCATTAAAAGAAATATTCAATCATTGAAAAAGAGACATTGAGTTTGGTGTTGGTCTTGTTAGTCTTTAACATTCATCAGAGACAATTGTTTATACTGACCATAATCCATTGAAGTTTCTGAAGAATTTTGAAGATGAGAATGCAAGACTGTTTAGATGGAGTTTATTATTACAGCCATTTAATTTGAAAAAAATTATCAGTAGCAGGAAGGAAAACTGTGATTGCAGATGCTTTATCATCTCTTTGAAACTATGAATGATGGAAGAGAAAGGTAGAACTAAAATATACTACAGTTATATTTGCATGCTTAGATGTAATAAGATATGTATGTATCTTAGAGTACTAGTAGTGTGAACACGAGAGGTTTTGAAAAATTAAGCCATTTGTTCAGATTTTTAATTCGTTTTTAGGGAGGCAGGTATGATGAAACTGTTTCATTTTGCTATGTATTGTGTTTAAGGTGGGGCTGCTTAAAGGCAGTGCTTTGATACAAGGGTCAATTTGTTCAAATGCTGAGAATGCAAGATAATTGATTTTAGCTCAGTGTTATTTTGGAAAATTAATGGACCTTTTGTTTACTTATGTTCGACAAGGTATGAAGTGTTATATGAGATTTTGATTAGGGACAGAATTAGGTGGTTTATTGGATGAATTAAGCTTGCAGCAAAATATAGTTTCAATTTCATTTTAAAATCAAGAGAAGTTGCTGCCGAGAGCTGATGGTAGAAAGAAATCGCTCACTCTCATAGAAACACCAAGGTATAATACAGGCTCTTTGACCCACAAAATTGTGCCAAATATGTCCCTATCTTAGAAATTACTAGGCTTACCTATAACCCTCTATCTCTTACTAAGTTCCATGTACTTATCTAAAAGTCTCTTAAAAGATCCTATGGAATCTGTCCCCATCACCATTGCCGGCAGCCGATTCCACACACCCACCATTCTAAGTTTAAAAACTTACCCCTGACATCTCTGTCCTCTTGTGCCAACCATTTTAGCCCTGAGAAAAAGCCTCTGACTATCCACTCGATCAATACCTCTCAACATCTTAAACACCATCAACAGGTCACTCCTCATCCTTTGTCTCTCCAAGGAGAAAAGGCCGTGCTCCCTTAACCTATTCTCATAAGCATGCTCCCCAATCCAGACAACAACCTTGTAAATCTCCTCTGCAGCCTTTCTATGGTTTCCACATCCTTCCTGTAATGAGGGACCAGAACTGAGCACAGTACTCCAAATGGGGTCTGACCTGGGTCTTATATAGCTGCAGCATTATCTCTCGACTCCTAAACTCAATTCCTTGATTTGATGAAGGCTAGTACACTAAACGCCTTCTTAACCACAGCTTCAATCTGCACTGCTGCTTTTAACATCCTATGAACTTGGACCCCAAGATCCTTCTGATCTTCCACACTGCCAAGAGTCTGACTAATATATTCTGCCATTCTATTTGACCTGCCAAAATGAGCCACTTCATACTTATCTGGGTTGAACTCCATCTGCTACTTCTCCGCCCAGTCTTGTATCCTATCAATGTCTCACTGCAACTTCTGACATCCCTCCACACTATCCACAACGCCTCCAACCTTTTGTATCATCAACAAACATACCAACCCATCCCTTCACTTCCTCATCCAGATCATTTATAAAAATCAGAAATAGTAAGGGTCCCGGAACAGATCCCTGGGGCACTCCACTGGCGACCGACCTCCATGCAGAATATGACCCATCTATAACCACTCTTTGCCTTCTGGTTCCATACAAACGCTCCCACTATCACACTTGGTCATATTCTTTCATGTCTTATCCTTTGCTCTTCACACACTTGTAGAATGTTTTGGGTTTTTCTTTAATCCTGCTTGTCAAGGCCTTCTCGTGATCCCTTCTGGCTCTCCTAATTTCCTTCTTAAGATCCTTCCTATTAGCTGTATACTCTTCTAGATCTCTATCGTTATCTAGCTCTCTGAACCTTTTGTAAGCTTTTCTTTTCTTCTTGACTAGATTTGTTACAGACTTTGTATACCGTGGTTCTTATAACCTACCATAACTTCCCTGTCTCGTTGGAATGTTGCTATGCAGAACTCCAGACAAATATTCCCTGAAAATTTGCCATGTTTATTCTGTACATCTCCCTGAGAAAACGTCTTTCCAATTTAAGCATCCAATTTCCTGCCTGATAGTCTCATAATTCCCCTTACTCCAATTAAATGCTTTTCTAACTTGTCTGATCCTATCTTTCTCTCCAATGCTATTGTAAAGGAGAGAGAATTATGATCACTATTTCCAAAATGCTCTCTAATCCCTCAGCTACGCATTTATCCTCCACCTCATTCCATTCCTATTCTCACTGTCCCGTGGCACAGGCAGCAATCCCGAGATTACGGTCTTTGCTCTCGGTCTTTGCTCTCAACACTCTTCCTAACTCCTTATATTCTCCTTTCAGGACCTCTTCCCTTTTCCTACCTATGTCATTGGTACCAATATGTACCATGACCTCTGGCTCTTCTCCCTCCCACTTCAGGATATCTTGGATGTGATCAGAAACATCCCAGATGTTGGCACCAGGGAGGAATCTACCATCTGAGTTTCTTGACTATGTCTGCAGAATCCCTACCCTTCTGAGCTAGAGGACCGGACTGTGCGCCAGAGGCGCAGCTACTGTTGCTTCCCTGAGGTAGGCTTCTCCACGCCCCCTGTACTCAAACAGAAATATTTATTGTTAAGGGGCACAGCCACTGGGGTACTCTCTAGTACCTGACCTTTCCCCTTCCCCTTCCTAACTGTAAACCACTTCTCTGCCTCCTATGGCCCCCGTATGACTACCTGCCTGAAACTCCTCTCTATCATCACCTCACTCTCCCTGACCATGTGAAGGTCATCAAGCTGCAGCGCTAGTTCCCTAACGCAGTCCCTTAGGAACTGCAACTCAATGCACCTGGCGCAGATATGGACATCCGGGAGGCTAGAATAATCCAGGACCTCCCACATCTGACACCGAGAACAACAAACAGGCCTCACACTCATAATTCCCCCTTTTCTTCAAATAACAGGAAAAACTAAGAACTACACCTATCCTGCTTCGCCCGTTTTCATCTAAGCCTAAGCTAATTGAGCAAAAGCCCTTCAGCCTTCACTCTGCTACCTGCTCGCTCCACTGCCTGCTAACGATGCTGCCTGTTGGATAGTTCAGCCTGCTTTTTAAACCTTGTGCACACTACTGGCTGACTTCAGGCACCTGTCACTTTCAAAAAAACTCCACGATAAAGAAAGGTAGAAAACAACAATAAATCTCTTACCCTCAGCACTCCTGCCACAAATCACTCCCTCACTGCCTTGCTCTGGTCGAACAACGGGCCTGATATTCCCTCACCCCTTTAGGTTTGAGGAATAAATGAAAAGAAAAGGAAGCTTACCTGCTGTCGCTCCAAGTCTTTTTTTCAGTTAGTGGAGGAGGGAGGGTGGGAGACTGTAGAAATGTAGAGTCTCGTGTTTCCTCCCCATTCAAATTTATTGAGGAAAAACCTTCCCAGGTCTCACTGGGGCCCACTTCCGATTTTATACTCCCAGTTTAGAAAAAAACTCCAAAGAAAGTAAGATAAAAATCCTTCTTACTTACAAGCTCTCTTTACTAAAACACCGTTTCAACTGCGTGCTCTCGCTTGCGCGCGCGCTCTGACAACACTCATCGTAGGTGTAGTTTAATAAATCTCCTCTGCACTATTTCCAAGATTTTGACAAAATTTTGTGAAATGTAGTACCCAGAATTAAACAAGTGGCCAAGCAGAAGCCTATCTAATGTTTTGTAAAGGTTTAACATAACTTCCTTACTTTAGTATACTCTCTCTGTATTAATAAATAATACCATTTGCTTTTTAATAGACTTCTCAACTTGTCTTGCCATTTTCAAAGAATCCCTACTGTCATTTTCCCTGCACTATTTAATCCATGTTATCACTCTTCAATCTTCCAAAATGTAAAAATGTATCACTTCATACTTCTGTGTAATACAGTTCGTCTTTAGTGCATTTGCCCATTTTACCTATGTCCACCTGAAGCCTGTTATTATTATTATTATATTTGAGTTCCATACCATCTATGAATTTTGAAGCTATATCCTTTAATATACCTCAAATATATACCAACCCTCAAGGAATGCTATTGAATACTTCCCTCCAATCTGAAAAATAATTTGACGATTACTTTCTGCGTTCTGTTTCTCAGCAAATGCTTTATGTTCTTATTTATGTTTGTATTGCCCTTTAATCCCATGGGCTTTAATTTTGTTCTATTCTGTGACACTTTGTCAAACTTTATTAAAAACTGAAAACAACTTCAGCCCCAAAATTGAATATTGTAGTAGTTCAATTATAACCTGCTACTGGCAGAATGCTTGTCCATATACAACTATTGTTTGTTATTTTACGGTTGATCACTTGTTGTGTATTAATCAGCCATTTGGCAAACTATGTTAAAATATTCTGTTCTGTTCCTTGTGCTTGTATCTTGAGCAGTAGCCTATTGTGTATGACATTGTCAAATGTGTTCCTTAAAGTAACACTCACTATCAATCCCACGTTTCTTCAGGAAATTCAATGAATTACTCAAGCATGATCTCCCATCCTTACAACCACACTTGATGTCTTGGGTTAGCTCTTGTGCCTAAAATCCTAAAGTTTCAAATCCTTTTCCAAAAACATACTTGACATTTTTATGATTGCCTCCATTTCAAAGATCAGAGTCACATTTACTATTTTTCAATCCTTTGACATTTGGCCTGAGTTAGGAACTGTGAAAAATATCTAAAAGAGAATTCTTAATCATTTGAATCAATTCCTTCAGAGCCTTGAAACAAAACTTATCAAAACCAGGAATTTTTCTATCTTGAGCTTGAACAATTCCCCAGTATGTCAAAGAACAAAGAACAAAACAGCACGGGAAACAGACCCTTCGGCCCAACGAGCCCGCGCTGCCACCTCGATGTTCCCACTTCTACCCGTGATCCCTGTCTATGTTTATAGATCTATGGATTGAAACCAAATTTGAGACAAGTTAGGAAGAATTTGTTCTGCCAAATCAGCCTAAGGGCACATCTTTGAGATGTGGGAGGAAATTGGAGCACCCGGAGAAAAACCCACGCCAGCACGGGGAGAATGCGCAAACTCCCACAGACACGAGCCCAAATCCATGTATCTGCACAGCACAGCGATAGTCACTGAGCTGTCGTGTTGCCCATCAAATGGTCCAGGTCAAGTGTACACTAACAATGTGAAGCACTAGGATACTCTCAAAAAAAAATCCAAGAGCAGCCCTCTCATGATCCATCGCGTGTATGCCCCTTGTTAGACAACAAGGCGGACCAAAGTACCTGTAGGATAAAAACAAGTATATCAATATTATCGACTATTTACACACTTCCCAGGGAATTTCCTTTTTGTGATTTTAACATAGTTTATATTCACCTTTAAGCCATGCTTCCAATTCTGGAATCTCTCTCTCTCTCTCCTCACCGCATTTCTTTGTGAATACTGTTGAAAAATAAGAATAAAACTCTTCAGCAATTTCTCTGCCTTCAGGCACAATTACTGCATGTCGTCTTTTCCCCCTCTTTGCATCTTTTATTTAATCCCAACATACTTGAATGATACTTTACTGTCTCCAGCTATGTTTTGCTCGTGATCTATCATCAAAACTCTCATCAGTTTCTTGGCATACTTCAGTTTATCACTAGATTCAAATAGTTCCATTCTGAACATTTTATTAAATGTTTTCCTTTTTTACTAATACCTTTAAAAATGTTGAAAGTAAACCAAACATGCCTTACTAGATGATCAACCTATTTCAAGGTTAAATTCCTATTTTTTTTAAACTATACTACTTTTCCATATCTTTTTCTTCTAGCATTTCTTCCCTTTTTAACACTCCCATGCACTATTTTACATTCTTGAGCTGATTTTAATATCTCTGACCTCTTAACTACCCTAAGATCAGAATATTGTGGTTACAAGTTCCAAAACATCTTTTTTTCATTCAGCAAATGTGAATGTCACTTGCAAAGCCACCACTTATTGCCCATCCTGAATTGGTTTTGAGAAAGTGGTAGTGAGCCATTCCCTAGCTTGGCTTCCTACGCCATATTTTAAAGAACAGTTAAAAGTTGACCACATTGCTTTGGATTTGACCAAGTAAAAACATATTTCTTTCTAGAAAATATTTAAGTGAATCAGATTTTTATAACAATGAAGTAGTTTTACAATCATCATTGCTGATACTTGATTTTAATTCCAGAATTTTAATGAACTGAATTTAAATTTCCCATCTACCTTGGAGGGATTTGGATCATTATCTTTGGATCATTAGTTTTATATTCTACTTTGCTGTTTCCTCTCATTTGTTAGAACTAAATGGAACATTACATTCACCTTTATGCATTTTTTAATGTCCTGTTTTAAAAACAAAAAGCTTAAAATTTCACAAATTCATGCTTGTATGCGTCCCTACTGTGCACCACAGCCAACATAAGGAAAACTGATGTCCCCAGGAATGGTACAGAAGACTCATTGAACTATATTGACATGACACAAAAAATGTCAAGAGCCTCTCCATGGTTTTTTTGATGTTGTACACTCCTATTACTATTTTTCTTTTAATTTTAGGAAAGAGACTTGGTAACACTTCCAGCATCTAACTTTGTAGCAATACATTCCATCTCTAACAAGTAATTTTGCCTGATACACTGCCTTACCTTCCTGGTGTCTTCCTAAACATGCACAACTCTGCAAGTTAACTCCTGAGTTATCATTTTATTTCAAATAAGTTTCACTTATTTCCATAACATTTGTTTCTTTCCTTTTGTGCCAGAACTTCCAGCTAACCTCTTTTCTTCCTTTATATTAATTTATATATTCGTATCATCCTTTAACATTCTTGCTTGCTCATAATTTTTCTTAATATATAGCCTATTTTTTTTCCCTTCATGTCATGCCATATGATTCTAACATGCCACTGTTGTTTTTCCCATTCTAGTGATTGTTAGTGAAACATACAAATCAGTAAGACATCTGCTTGAAAATCATATCATAGAATATACAACAGGAGTAAGGCCCTTCATCCCAATCTAGTACTTGCCAACTATAATGTCCATCTAAGCTAACCCCTTTTGTCTGTATCTCTCAACAACCTTTCCTATCCATGTGTTTGTCCAAATGCCTTTTAAATGTTGTCAATGTCCCTGCCTCAACCACTTCCTCTGACAGCTCATTCCATGTAAGTATCACCCTCTGTAAAAACAAAAGTTGCTCCTCAGGTTCCTATTAATTCTTTCCCCTTTTAACTTAAACCTATACCCTTTATTTCTTGATTTCCCCAATCCTGGAGAAAAGGTTAACCCTATCCAGTGAGCCTCAATGTTTTACATTTTATCATTTCAGGTATGAAATGCTGCAAAAAGGCTCACTAAAATTGCAGGATATAGGATTTGTTCCTGACGTGTATGCTCAAAACCAGCTGCTCGAGAATGAGTTGAAAAATTTGAAGAAAGATCTTGAGGACTGCAAAATAACAACCAAGTATGTCGTAAATAATTTGATGTTATTTGAAAATACAGAAATTATGTGGAACCATACATTTGTGAAATACTTCTATCACCTTCGCAACAAATAAAACTTGCGAATTTTTTCATCAACAGCACAGCTAGCGAAACATTAGTAAAACTTAGGAAAGAACGTGATTTCCATAGGATGCACCATAAGCGTGTGGCACAAGAAAAGAACAGACTCATTAATGATATTAAAAGGTAAGGAATGTGAGATTTTAACATCTTTGGAAAGCACAGCCAAATAAGAAAATGATTTTTAATCCTTCAAGATCCTGTATGATATTAAATATTAACTATTTCAGATGATTGTTGAGACTATTGAATTTGGGTCATGTTTTGACAGCTAATGAACTCGTTCAAAAGTTTCCCATCTTCCATTGCAACCAGGCCCTCCCAACACACAACAGCATTTCCAGACTCTACAGCTTCTTTTTGAATGTCCATATGTTTGAGATTTCCCTTTGAATATTCCCATTATTGGCCTATATTCTGGAGCCACTGGTAAAGGGACAGTACTTCCTTTGACCTTGAAGAAAGCGGCCCATAAAGCTTTATAATACATATAGGATACTTGTAGTGATACTTATAGTGATACTTGAACAGAGTAGGCAGAATGCAAGATTATTAAACCGATCACATTATAAAATTCTCAGAGCAAAGCAGAAAGTTTTTCATCTTGTGAAATGAGTTTTTTTTCAGGATCACAAAGATGTTCAACAATATTTATGCATTAGTGTCCTATAATAACAAAGTTATGCCTATTGAAAAAGGCTTAATATTTTCTCTTTTACGGTGAGGTTAATGGGTTAAAAAAAAGTTGAAGTTCATGATAAATCAGTGATTGTATTGATTGCATCTGCGAACACAGTAACTGTTCAGGTGTGCGTGTGCTAATACCAGAGGTTCTTATCAGTTTTACAATCACATAATGATTCAAGCAGTGATTGTTTCACTATCTTCATAGTTGCAAATTCTATATTTATGAACCCCTTTTCCAAATCTTTAATGTTAGCAAGAATCATTATGTACATCACTGTATTTCATTCCAAGTGAAATTTGCCATAATCTTTAAATGTCAACTGTTAATGGTTAAGAAGCACACTGTGATCAATTTAGATGTGAGCTTAGAATCATAGAATCCCTACAGTGTTGTACAGCCCATTGAGCCTGCACCAACTCTCTGTCAGAGAGTCTATTACCCAGCCTTCCCCCTCCTATGAATATACTTATGATTTGCTAATTTAATAAATCATATTTTCATTTTTAAAATCATCAGTCTTTCTGTTTTCCCAGAGTACACACGCCAAATACTATGTATGTTGAAAATGCTCAGCAGGTCTGGTAACTACTTGTGTGGCAAGAAAAACAAAGTTAACATTTCTGGTTGAGGACCTTTCGTAAAAGTATTCATATTATGCTTTGAACGTTATAAAATGTTCTAATTAAGGCACTTCACAGGACAGTTACCAAACAAAGTTTGACACTGGGCCATATATAGAGATATTAGGACAGAGAGGAGCAAAGAGAGATAGAAAGGCAGAAAACTTTAGGAACGGAATTTCAGAGCTTCGGACATTTGCAGCTGAAGACATGCTGGTCAATATTAGGAATAATTCGAAAGTAATTACGATTTTCAAAATACACATTCCAAGAAATAACCCCAAAATAACATTTTGTTCGCATTCTTGTTCGCTTTAGGAAATAAAAATTCGAAGGACCTTGTCTTGTATACATAAAATGAAAAGGTTTTTGTTTTCACATTGCTTGATTTACAGTAAATGTTGCAGGTCAGTGTGGATTCTTTGGGTTGACACATACCTTTGGTGAAATTTTATAGTGCCTTGAGGAGCAGGTTGGCAGATGAAGGGTGGGGATGTAAAAAATTGGCAGCAGTGACATGCTCATCCCCTCCCTTCCTCCAATAGTATTTTACACAAGAGACGTATTTTACACAAAATAGTATTTTACACAAAGGGAGATGGAGGCCTGGAATGCACTACCAAACAAAGTCATTGAGGCAGACATGCTAGAATCATTTAAGACTTATCTAGATAGCCACATGAACGACTGGGAATAGAAGGATACAAATGGATGGTCTAATTCGGAACACAGGCTTGGAGGGCAAAGGGCCTGTTCCTGTGCTGTATTGTTCTTTCATCAATGATGGAGAAGGCAACGTGCACTCACCCTTAGGCCAATTGAGGCCCTTATGTGCGCAATGAAAAATAATTAAATCACAGAAGAGGTCTGTTCAACCTATCAGGTATGCTGGTATACCTACATTTTCCCTGTAGGCACGTCTAATAGAATATGGAATGGTTACAAATTAATGGACACTTTAGGGCTCCTGGCTGCCACTGGTATTTTAACGATAGCAGAATGGTTTTTATAAGGGCTGGAGATATGTTTTTGCCTATTTGGGTATCCTGTGCCCATTTGGGGGACCCGCCACCAACCCACCACCCCCGCCCCCAACCCCACCATAGAACTGGTCCCTTCCATGTGTGATTTCTCCCATCCCTTTGCCATCCTGAACTCAATCCATTACGCTCCTCGCTCAGATTTGCCAGACTAGCTCTGGTGAAATACCCCAATTTACATCCTAATCTGGTTCCATTAATCATCGTAGGGACTGCGTGCAGTCCCAGCAATGGCCATTAATTCTGATATGGAGATGCGGCGTTGGACTTGAGTGAGCACAGTAAAAAGTCTCACAACATTGGGTTAAATTCCAATATGTTTGTTGGAATCACGAGGTTTTGGAGTGCTGCTCCTTCATCAGTGAATCCTGGTAGTGCTGCTACAACTGGAGAACATCAAGCCATCTGACTGGCGAGCAACTGAAGCGGGACCTCTTCCAATATTGGTAGAAGACTTGTCCTGAATGAATTAATGGCCTAACTGTTATAAACCAACTCAGAACTACCCAATTAAGTGGGGGTGGGGGGGGGGGGTGCACATTGGGTGTCTCCATTTAACTTTCTTGCCTTTGTATCAAAAGCCCTGCATGTAGAAAAATATTAAATTAGAAACATTTATGTGAAGGAAAAATTACAATTTATCTATAATCTACTGCATTTATAAATCTTTGAGTTAACTTTTTCTTGCATTGTGACTTCTGACATCCACATAATACAGTCTGTCCACGTAAAGCTATCACATTTCATTGACATCTTCCAATCAGTAGGAGTATTAATGCACATCATTACTGTGTGTCCCAGAAGTTATTGAAACATTTATTAAAAGTCTTGAACCATGAAATTTATTTGCCACAAGATTAGGAGGTTGAGTCTGCGATACATAGCACACCTATGCTGTTGGAATGAGGTGAGTAAGAAAAAAGGATCATTACATTAAGGGTTAACCTAGGACTGACCATCAATGATGTAAGAAAGCACCTGATCTAGAGCTTAGGTCAGTGGTTTACAAGTAGAAAACAACATGTAAAAACATGCCATGGAACCTCCAGTAAAGGAATTAAGGGTTATGGTGAGTGGGCAGGTAAGTGGAACTGAGTCCATAAAAAAGATCAGCCATTATCTTATTGAATGGTGGAGCAGGCTCAAGGGGCCAGATGACCTACTCCTGCTCCTAGTTCTTGTGTTCTTACACCAGTAACAAATTTCTGCTCTGAAAAAATTTACTCAAGAAATATGAAGTTGTGAAGACTCACCTGAAAATCTCTGGAGACAGAAGACCCTGGGAAAAAGACAGATGTTGCTTCAACAAAGCAGAACTAGCAACCTGCGAACTTTTTAAACTTCCAGGGAAGTCAGTTCTGTGAATTATTTCTTTAAAAAAAATCAGGCAAGCAGAAAAATCGTTGGCACCTCCATTGCTACCCTGATTTCCGAATCAGCCCTCCTTCCATGTGGCTGTTGAGTCTAGAGCATAAGAAAAAAGGGAAAAAATAATCAACTGCACAGAAAATTCCATTGGAATGAAAACGCAAAGCTCTCAAAATTTTTGGCCCCTAGTCAGCGAGACATCTGCTCTCCCAACCCAGACTCGATCTGTGGCAAGTTGACACAATTCTATTGGTCCACAGTCATGATCAGACTTGTGGCCGTTTTGCAACTTCTTCCTCCTCCAAGCCCATAACAGCCATTTTAAAAGTCACACCAGAAGTCTGAAGTGTATGAAAATCTTTTCTTAGGCAATGGCTTGTGATGTCATTTTGAAATCCTTTGATCTCTTAAAGGGACATCCACAATTTAAAATTTTTCAACCATAAACTGAAATCTATCATTTCCATCCTCAATGTGCCTTACCTATGGCCTGGACAAATCTCACTATTGGAGTTATTGAAGAAAATGATTCACCGTCACCATCACTAGACAAGTCATAGATGAGTTGTCTGTTAAGTTTTAAGAGGTTTTAAAATCTTGTGAACACTCTTTCAACCTGTGATCCAACAAAGTCTGGGAACATACCAAATTTAACTGTAGAGCTCAACATCCTGGGGAGCCAATCGATTCTGTTATCAATAATCTTTACCACATGGCAGAAGGATACAAATACAGAGATCTGAAATAAGTCATCCAAGACAGATCATAGTGAGTGTTGAGGACAATTTGCTCTCTGATCTTATCCAAGCCAAGAAAAATGTTATTCCTAACAAGGCCATCCAGCTACTCAGGTTGTCTGAACTGCAAGATCAACATTGGCCCATTCTCAGAGGTGATACCACTTAATGAGGCAGAAGCCAAACGTTGGTCATCACTTTTGACCACAAGTGCAGACACTATCCATGCCAACACCTTGGCAATTTTTGCCAGCACAGGGGGAGCACAGGGTAGATGCACCCACAGGAAGGACCAATGTCTGCACAATGCTGTTATGCTTCCACTATCACAGACAGGTGCACTTCAGTCACGTCTCTGTACTGTGCAGACAATCCGAAGAGCCATACATGGATGACATCAGATGATGCATCTCCTCCTTCTGGAACATGGACGTCTCAATGAATGGCCATTTAACCAATATCAAGTTGGATTCCGGTATCAAAATGATCATATTGAGTGAAAAACAATGGCTCCAAGGTTGCTGGGTCTGAACCATGGACACCCTACACCATAGTCCCAGCCATTGAAATAATTCCATTAAGATATGGTGACAAACAGACCACAGAAGTTACTCTCTAGAGCAAGTCTACCATCAGTCCATAACTGCTGATGAGAGCACAGACCTGGTGGACAGGTCATGTCATCCGTATGTCAGACGAGCGCATACCCAAGCAGCTTCTTTTTGGGGAACTCTCTGCTGGAAGCCGCTCGCACAGAGAGCACACAACCACTTGGGAAACACTGGCACAAAACCACCCTATCTGGTGCTGCCTCATCCACAAAGGTTGTCAAGTGTATTGCTGAAGCACAGCTTAACAGCAAGCTGAGCAAGTTCAGAGCTACCAGTGCAACAACTACAGTGTTTATACAAATCTGCGCAATATGTGCCAGGACGTTCAGTGCTGAATTGGCTTCATACACACTGCAACCAGCCTCAGAATAACTAATGGTGTTGAGGTCCCTTTCAGTGACGATGGACAAACAATGTCATGTAATATTTGCTCTGAAAAGCATTTTGAATTCTTTAGAAGTGGGACATTTTGGGCAATATACTCTGCCCATCTTCTGGAGGAATGACTAGAACAGGTGGAAGAGGTATTTATATATAGTGAAGAATGGGCATTTGGGCTGGATATTAATGTTGATTGACTACAGTAATAGGTTGGTACATGTTAGCATTCTTGCTACTGACTGGTTGACTGTGCAGGGTGGATGGTAATGTGTTTGCTGAGTAAGGATTGCCAGATGTCACTGGTGAGAGGTCTGCTGTCTTGGAATGGTGTTGTTAGGTTGAAATCAAAATAAAGGACACAAAATAGTTACCAGGCACACACAATGGACTCTGGGAAGGGACATTAAGAGGCATTGTCTTTGGGCACAGACATTTACACAAAGAGTTAAACCTGTAGTGTTTAAATCACTGCAGGAAACTAGTCAGACCTTGAGCCACCTTAAAACTTGAGATAAGATCAGACACAGAATAATGAGTTTGATAATGAGATCAGCCACTGATGGGGACATAAATGTAAATAACAAAACCAATAATTGATAGAGAACGTAACTGCATAAATGTATTTACTCTATGTACAATGATGTGTTAACTATCGATGTCCATATTTGTCTGTTTATAACGATGTGTTAACTGTTGATGTCCATACCTGTCTACTCAACTTGTAACAATAAGCTAGCGGCTAATGTCCATACTATCTATTATCTAAAAAATATAAAAGATGCTCAATTGCCACTGAGTAGTTGAGAAGGTGGCTGCCAGTACTGTGGAGTGCCAGTGCTTTTCCCAAAGCTTTGTCCGAATAGAACTGTTTATTGAGCCTCCAAATCTGACTCCGAAGTGGTGAATTTCCCACAACAGTGTAGTGTTGGTAGATCTCCATGACCTCTCTGGCACATTTTGTATTTTTTAAACTCTGTTTTGGATGTGGGCACCCACAGGACATTAGTGGGTTTTTATAATAGTGGGCTAGCTGTATGGTGAAGTTTGAAACCCCATCTCTAGGGCATGAGCCTGGCCCTGTGGTGTACTGCTCCAGTAACATTGTCATCACGCTCCTGACTTGACTTGTATGTGATAGACAGGCTTTGGCGGGTCAGGAGGGGAATTGCTCACCACAAAACTTCTTATCTTTGACCTGTGCTTATATTGCAGTAACCAACATTGTAATGGACAGAAGCATTGCAAAATGTTGATTTGGTCAGGCTGAATTAAATATCTTTTTCCCCCTTTATTGGTGTTCTCATTGCCACCAGACTTGGCCTGTATCATGCAATGTCCAATGTCCTTCAGGATTCCATCAGCTCATTAAGTCGTGGTGATACCAAGCCACCCTTGGTGAAGTTTCCCATTTGAGTTTGCTATCCTCAATGCTTCTTTTAAAGTTGTGTTCAACATGGAGGAGTACTGATTCGTTTGCTGAGGGAAGGTGATAAGTGGTGCTTTGTTGGAATTGCTTGTCATTTTTAACCTGATGCAACGAGTCCTCATGCAGCCCGCGATCGATGTTGAATATGCTGCTGCCACTTGCGGTGGGTCTGTCTTGTCGTTAGGATGGGAACTTCCTAGGGACGAGTAATTACTAATAAATAACCCTTAAATTTAAGGTCAGTTTGTCCCATTAATTGGGACTTGTTTAAGAATTAAGTTTTAAATACATGCAAGGCCTCAAGCATTAGTACGACCTGTGAGTATTCCTAAAGGTCACCATGCTGGAGATTAAGGCAAGATTAACTGGCAGCTCTCTTCAGACCATAATCTTCATTCATCCTTTGATATTTTCAATTCAAATGCGTTACTGTGGCACTTAATTGAAACTCAATGGTAAGTGTAAATATTGCCATATTTGTTGCTATATTGATATGCTTACCTTGAAGTACCCATGGCTCTCAGACCTTAATTTTTTTTCCCTAGAATTCACAGCTGAAAGAAATTTTGAGGATGTCTCTGGACATTTCAGGACCTGCAGGATATTTAGAAGTTAAAACTGAATTTATGATCCTGAGTCAGATATGATCTGTTAATGATCCATTTGTGATTTATTTAGGCTTAAGAAACACTATGCATCCTTTGAACCTATCCTGAGCAAAATCAAAGAGAAGTACAATGCTGCAATAAGGCAGAAAATGCTAACAAGCTTGGAGAGAGACAGAGCTCTTGTGCAGGTTTGTAACTGTCCTTGTTTTAAAGTTTGGAATTGCTATTTGCTTCTGTTTCCAGAGTGATGCAATTTGATACTTGTGATGCAGCATAAAAGGATTTATCCAATAATCCAATTTCAGCAAGTATTCTTGTTATTGCTTAATATATTAAATGAATGTCATTACATGTACGACATGTTTTCAAAAAAGTTAATGCCACCATAGAGATTGATAGCTTTTTAGAAAAATGTGAATTTCCTAGTGACCTACTCAAAGAATTGTAATTTAATGGTTTAAAATTTTTACTGTACAAGTGAATTAAAGCCTGCATCAACTAAACATTGCTTAGTAGACAAATCATGTACTAAAGTAAGCAAATATATTGCTCGCAAAAGCTTAATATTACACAGGATGGCACAGTGCCACAGCGGTTAACACTGCTGCCTCATGGTGCCAGGGACCCAGGTTCTGTTCCAGCCCCGGGTGATTGTGTGGAGATTGCACATTCTTCCCATGTCTTCATGGGTTTCCTCTGGGTTCTCTAGTTTCCACCCAAACTCCAAAGATGTGCAGGTTATTCTGATTGCCAATACTAAGTTGCCCCTTAGTGTCAGAGGGATTAGCAGCAAAAATACATGAGGTTATAGAGATATTGTCTTGGTGGGATTGTTGTCAAGGGCAGGCTAGATGGACTGAATGGCCTTCTTACTGTAAAGATTCTGTGATCTATAACCTAAAACTCTACACTTGCTGTAGATGTGTTACCTTGAGTTTAAAACCCAAAGCTCATTCTGGCTCTAACAGGACCCCTTGTTCCTGCTTTATCAGGGTGACTCTTCCCTTGTCCTTTTCAAACGAAGTCTCCTTCACTGACCCCTTTTCAGCCTGTTTTCATCAATCCTTTGCTTGGCAATTAACCCCAAAGTAGTTCTTTTTGTTCTGCTTGACATAGTAGCATCTATTGTGGATCTTCTTCCCCCAAATCTTTCAATCCAACTGACTCTAAGCAATTGTGACCTAGATTTTTGCTCCTAAGTTGTGTAGCAGCCTCATGGAAAAAGTGTGCTGAATGGCAGGACCTCCATTTTGTGAGCTGTGGTGGTGGAACTGACTCCCAGTTGCAGATTGGAGGTGACCCCAGGAACTGAGTGCTGAATTGAGCTGTTTAAAGGGCCCGCCTCAGTTCTCTGGGACATCCTCCCCGTTTCTTTAAATATTAGGCTGTCTAGTCCTCAATCCTCAAACACCTCAACTCCTATCCAGTCTCCATGCTTACGTATGCCAGCTCATGCTTCAATACCCACTTCTCTCACCCACTTGATAACCCATAGCCCATCTATTTTCATGCACCTTTGCTAACAGTGCCAACTCATGACCCACTACACTTTGCCCTTACACCATTCACATCAATTTACTCATTATTGACCATAGGTAGACATCAGGAGCCATGCTGAGGTGAAATTTAAAAATTCTGTATCTATTACACAATTCATTGTATAAAAATACTCCCATTCATAGAAGCCCATTTAAAACATCCAAATCACCTCAAATATTTAACCCTTATCAAAATAAAATTATATTCCTAACCCCACATAAATGAAATCTAATCCTTTAATAACTTCTTTGAGCTGTGCACTTGCAGCAGCATCTTCCCCACTGTGGTAATTGTAGGTTGTGAAAATCAGTCAAGCATTCAAAATGCTGCTATGTTAATTAACAGCTATTGAAAATTCTGGATCAGATTTTTAAAAACTCACAGACATAGGCACCTGATGACTTGACAGCTATTCATAATTTACTTACTCTCCTAGAACATCAACTACTACTCTAAAGATTAGACTCTTGCTAAATTAAAATGGGGGTTATTTAAACTCAGCATAATTATAATTGTATAATTAGTATAAGTGACAAATCATAATAAGGTGAATGTTTAATCAAGTTTAAGTCTTGAATTAGAAGGAAGTGACAAGTTTCAGGGATATAAAGTGTTATGAAATATGGAAAAGATGATATGTGATCATATATTTCAGGAACAATAACTCATATTTTGAAAGCAGCTTTAACATAATTAAATATTCAAAGGCATTTCTTAAAAGTTTTGTGAAGCAAATGATGACACCCAGCCACATTTGGCCACATTAGGTGGCCAAATGCTTGATCAAGTAGATTATAAAGTCTTAAAAGAGACAAGTTGGAAAGTTGTATAGAAAGAATTTTAAGATTAAGGCTAAGGCACTTGAAGACATGATCACCTATGATGTGATGTTTCTAATCAAGAGATCAGAATTAGAGGCGCACAGGTATCTATGAGGGTTGTAGTGTGGAGATAGGCAAAGGGAGGGCCACAGATTCCTCAAAGATCAAAAACAAAAAATCAAGAAGTTGCATGAGTGAGCATAATGTAGATAAGCCAAACAGGAGAGATGGATGAATGGACCTAAGAAGCTGTCATAATTTCCGTGGAGATTGATAAATTTCCCTATTTGTTGTTTACTATTTATTTACCAATCCTCTACCTAAGCTTAAATATTACTTCCAATATCTTGCATAGTAGCCTGTTGAAAATCCAAATGTACAACATCACTTGGTTCTCCTCCTGTCTAGTCTAGCTGATACTCCTAAAAGAACTTTGGTAAATTTGTCAGACATAATTTTCCCTTCATGAAACTGTGTTTTAATTTGCCTGATCAAATTATGACTTTCTAAATGCATTGTTATTTTCTCCTCAATAATACCTTCTGGGACTTTGGGAAACTTAGGCCGGAATTTAATCACCCCATCTGCTCTGGGAATTGAAGCAGGTGAGGAGCAAACAGTGGAAAGATCCGTTGACCTTGGGTGGGATTTTATGGTCTTGGGATGAAGCCATAAAATCCCAAGCTTTCATCATAAACTCAAGATAGATACTGGGGAATGATTTCTGTTAGTGGATGAATCCAGAAAGATGATTTGCATCTTAAAACTAAGTGGAAAAAATATGAAAATAACTGTTGTGTGGACTGATTGGTCTGGCTGAGTAGCATATTTTATGTATTATCTGTATTTCTGGATCTCAAAATAAAAGAAACAGCCTGAAAAATAGATAGCAGATTCACAGCATAATCATCTGACAATATAGGTAAGTGACAAATCTAAACAATTGGAGTCAAACATCAATTTCTGGCTCACACAGGATATCAAAGTTGAAGAGCTGAAATCTTGAATTAAGTACCGTATAATCTTGCATATTGAAGTGATGCTTCAGGTTTGCATGTTTATTCATGTTCAAACCACGGTAATGCAATAGCAAGAGTTAGTAACATAAAATTCATTTTTTATTTATGTATGTCACTTGTATTTTCCTCTGTTTATTGCCATTTCTCAAACAATTTCTGCAGCTACTCCAGCAATAAGCTATCACAGGAAGTATTGTGAAATTTATTTTTATTTTCAAAATAACCCAGTTTAAATAATTTCATTTTATTCATAGGTGTCAGGTTTGCAAGCAGCCTTGCGTGCCATAGAATGTGGATGTGATTTTCCAGTTGCTATGACTTCAGGTATGAATTGAGTGGGCTGACACTTATTAAACACTTTTTTGGTAAGGTTTTAGTGCACTCTCTGCAAATTGTTATTATCCAGGTCAGTAACTCCAAGGTATTTTTTGGAGTCAGCCTAGATCGTAAGTTTTGCACTTTGAAGTTTGGCATGGCTAAATATCAGATGTTTCATTCCAAGTATGATTCAAATGACCCACTAGGAAGCTTTCATAAAGATTAAATAAGAATACAGTTAAAATATAATATAATTAGCAATAACTTTTACCAATTACAAAGAAGAAAAAACAATTATTGTATTGTATAAACCATAATAGCTATGAATACTGTTTCAACACAAGAACCCTTACAAACGTATATCCCCATTCCAGGCTTAACGTAGAAAGTAAGTATACTTATATGATGCTGGACCTTACAGCTTTGCAACACCTGATATGACTTAGTCTTTTGGATGGAGAACTGACACTCTGACTTTCCCATCCTACAGCTATCAGTAAACCTCGAGGTAGAGATAGAACCATTGCTGGCCTCTTGCTTTGAGCCAGCAAACCACTTCGAGACACAGGTACTCTTGCCTTTAGTTACTAGCTAGCCAGCCACACAGAACTAGATTTCTAATATCAGGCAAAGACCCAGAAACACACTATTTGCAATCTGGAGTCCAACAGCTGCTAACTCACCAAACTGAAACGAATCCTATGATTTCTTTGCGAAGAAACCACCTGACCGTGACTTGTCAATCAGTCTTCCAGTAACGAAACTATTCATAAATCTCCTAAAACTTGAGCACATTGCATTCAGCCCAAATTAAAAATAAACAGAGGCCCATTATATGCCATCAACAGACATTAAGCAATGATACAACAAAAATGGCCTGCTTAAAAAAACTGCAGAGAAATAGGATTAAAATCCATTCCTTAAAGGCACAGTGGCATCACAATACCAACTTCAAGGTCATTGTTTCAAGCTGATTATATCATTAAAAAATGGCATAGTAAAGTCACAGGATCCTGCAACTGCCCTTCTGCTCACGTTTCTCAGCCTTCTGCGCTAATCGAGCAGTGCAGTGGGCTGGGAAAATCGCACCCAACGTGTTTCCATTTTTATCGCTCGCAGCCTCTTAAACTCCCATTTCTGAGTTTAATCATCACTGAAACTCAAGCATTCCAATGTCCTCTTTGTTAGCTGCATAAATTCCAACTTATCCCTTTTCTATGCTTCTTACAACTATCTTTACTGACAAATGTTTTGTCTCTTTCTCAGTACATCAATACCTTTTGCCTTTCCTATAGATGAATTCCTTGCTTTATCCTAACTCCACAAACCGCTAAATATCTATATTTCTGCTGTCACTAATTACTTTTCTAAGAGAATAAAATTCCTGCACTGTGTCCCTCCTCAACACATGCTACCATCCATGTGCCATTGCCTCTGACATTTACGTTTTCACTTTAGAACTATTTGTTAAATTCAACATTGCTATGTTTTTTGTGTATTCAAAAGCTTTTGTCCATTCTCTTAACTTTTCCTCAAAGGTAATAAGTGTTCAGTAATTTACTATATTAATGTTGCAATATAAATGTATGTTGCTCTGTATAGCTTTATATTAGTGTAATTCTGTAAGAAGTTCACATTAGTGAAAGATTATACATTCCACATTTCATAAAACAATCTCAGATTTTGATGATTCAAATTTTGAAATATTTGGCATTTACTGGAGTCAATTTGCAAAAAATGTTTGAAGTGATTTAATAAACCTATGTTGTTACAAACTCAGGCTGGGATTTTGCAAAGATAGCAGGTGCTCTCTGGCCAGAAGCAGAGGCAACCCCACTTCAGCAGTTAGTAGAACCCAGTGCCACAGTTTACAAGTGGCAGCTAAATTACTGGCTGCTGCTGGATGCCTTCCTATTAAGGACTGCAACCCACACCAAGAGTTATGAGCCCAGTTAGAGGCAGGGAGAAAGCCAAAGGAGCCTACAACAGCTATGGAAGGAAATCTTAATAAGCATTTATAGAGTCACATGGTGGTGGAGAAATCTTTCTATGGAAATCTTTGGGGTGGGCAATGGCCCATTCTATGCTTAATAAAACCTTAAATCTTCAAGAACTGTCTCTACCTATGGCACTAATTTGGCCTTTACATATGGAAGTGATGTCTCTGTCTCCTTGGACAGACAGCCTAAATGCTTGCTGTTGATAGAATCCCCAGTCCAACAATATCTTTTCCCTACCCCTCTCTGATGCTGTCCCCTCCTTCCCATGCTGCACACCATGGTGTCCACCATCTCCTTCCTATTAGAAATAGGACCATGGAACATTTGGCCTTTTGAACCTGCTCTATTATTTAATGCAACAGCTAATCTTTCCTCAATTTCAACTTCCTGTACCTTTCCTATATCCCTTAGTTCCCAGTACAAAAATATACCCAACAATTGAGCATCCAAAGTCCTCTAGTTTGGTGTAGAAAATTGCAAAGATCCACAACTCTTCAGATGAAGAAATTTCACTCTGTGCTAATGTTCAACCCCTTATTCTGAGTCTTTGATCCCTGGTTCTAGATAAACCAGTCAGAGGAAAAATCACCTGTCCAGAATTTATCTCATTTTTCCCTTTAATTTCTTCCTGATAAAGATTTCAGTTTGTGTCATGTCATTTCTAGGCATGTTTACATTAGTTCTCTGGAAGTCACTACATATGCAGCATTCTTTATTAATAGCGCTGAAATTCTCCCCTTATTTGGCTCAATGAGTTCAGCTGTTAGTCTTTGAAATTGCAGGCAATTTAGTCTAGTCTATTCAATTTCTCCTTCTAGGACAATGCCCTTTTGACGTGCTTCCGACAGGTATACCCATGTTGCATGCCCTCCAAGGCTAGCATATCCTCTTTTAGATAAGGAGATCAAAGTTGTACACATATTCTAGGTGTCATCTCAATAAGAATCTGTACAACTGTAAGTTTGTCATCTTTATTCTAATCTCTTTGTAATCCAGACTAGTATACCATTTGTTTCCCTAATTACTTGCTGTACCTGCATGTCAATATCTGTTTTATGTATGAAGACAACTAGGAGCTTCTGAATATTAACATTTTCCATTCTCTCACCATTTAGAAAGTACTCTGCTTTTCTATTATTCCTTCTAACATTGTTAACTTCACTCTTACCCACTCATTCAATCAGTTTATATTTCTTTGCAGCTTCTTCGTGTCTGTCTCACCACTTATTTCCTATCAAATGTCGCGACAGCAGCAAACCTGGATAGGTTATACCCCTCATCTAAGATGTGAAAATTAATAAGTAGAATACAATTCAGTTTCCACTGAATTTTCTGATGCCTCACAATATCATGTAAAATTGTAACCTGTCCAACATATTGCTTTTCAGGATGAAATTTATTCCTTCTGTGCTGCTTCAATCAGCAGATATGGCTGCTGTGGTAAAATTAAAAGCCACTGATACTTGTAAGATTCCTCCATATTTTTGACCCTCAAGATCTATATTTGCCTGTGCATCAAGGGTGTATATTTGCCTCAAATAGAGTGAATTTGAGAAATGCAGTTTTGAGGCAAGTGGATACCTCCTGGCAGTGTTATTCAAGACCATTGTGATTTTCCTCCTGTTTAGAGCAGCTTTTGTGAATTTGACTAGATGGCAACTGTGCTTTCAGCCAATTGTTAGCTGGCAGAGACTGAGTCCATTACACTGCATCAAAACAGTTCATCACGGTCATTTGTTTATGAAGTGAATTACACATTTTTATTTGCTTTTTGTACAGCCTGTTTGACTCTGAGCTCACTTCAATTTAAGAAGACCTCCAGGCTGAAAGGATGCCCTCATGTTTTTGTTGCAGAATAGGGGCCCATCAATCCTTGTTTTTTTTTCTCTCAACAGAACTCTCATTTCACTGATGATCGTGGCATAGATACCAGGAGTTCCAATATTCTTTGTCATGAAATCATCTTTGGTCCAATGACTTTTGGCTTGACAAAAATGCTGATTGGATGATTTCAATTGTTTTCTGATAGCACTAACAAATTCCTTCTGTAAAATTTTTCTTCAAACCTAGGGAAGCATTGTGTTCTTCCCCCTCCTGCCACTACTGTTTTTCTTTTAGAAATTGCTGATTTCATGGTTCATCTGTTTTAGAACATATTTTAACTTAATAGTATGAATTGTAGTTTTGGAATATAACTTTTAGGTTGTAGGTTAAAAAGATCAGAACAGATGAGAGAGAGCTAAAAGACAGGAGATGGGCTTACATAGCTGTGATGCTGGAGAGTTGCAGTAATGGCAGTCCAGAGAGAACTTTTGTTTGGAAGTGAGACAGTAGGTCCACAAACATGGGCATCTGCATTTTAAAATGGTTTGGCCAGGATAGAAGTTGGTACACTGTCTCAGCATGCAGTATCAACCACCAGTGTAATGCCAGGCTTCCTGTAAACACAGATTGCAGGAATTTCTTATCAAAAGCATCATGCCTATCAGTTTCTTTGGAAATGACAGAGATGTTGCACAGCTATTCCAGAAGCAAAAAACTGTGCATGCTGAAAATCTGAAATGAAATCACAAAATGTTGAAAATGCGTAGCAGATATGATGGCATCTGTGGAATGAGGAAGTTAATGTTTCAGGTTGATAACCTTTCATCAGAACTTGGAAAAGTTAGAAATGCAATCAATTTGAGTGGATGAGAAAAGAAACAAAAGGCAAGTGTGTGATAGCTTGGAAGACAGAAGAGATTAAATGTCAGATGAGTTAGTCAAACGGGGCCAAAGGTGTTGGAAAAGAGCAGAAAATAAATAAACAAAAGATGTACCTAAAGATGTGCTACTGTCAGAAAGCAAAAATGAGAGAAAAGTCAAAACCTGCAAAGAAAAGGATATAAAAAAAAGAGGTGATTGGTGGAGGGTTTGGTTGGGGAAGTGTGGGAATGGAGTGTCATTCCATTGGTCTCCTCCCAGAATTATATTGGGGAATGTTGAAACCATCAAGTTATTCTAGTTCCAAGGTTGTTATTATATTAAATATCAATTAACTCCAGCAATTCAAAACTAGACTTTCAAAAACAGGTTTGAAGTTCTTAATTGCAATCTAAACATCGTCAGATCAGGTTTAAACATATATTTTCCAAATGATATCTTATCTGGATCTTCAGTTGCATTAATTCTCAAATAATCACCTATTATTTCCACATCTGTGACATCAGCAAAGATACATCATTTGAAACAATGATGGCTAACCAATTCATTTGACACCCTTAAATTTTAGGCAGACATTATCAGAACTAAGGAAAATTGCTGTATAAGGTTAGAGGTCATCCTGCTATCATCACAATGATGTGTTGTTTGTGAATAGCACAATTATTTGTCATGATAAATGTTATAGCCTTTTGTCCAATGTGTATTTTGCAATAGCATTTATTTTATGAAAGTGAGTCTTGGGAAAAGTTGTATAAAAAGTTGAGCACCATAGGCATTCATGATTTTATCTTGTTATCATCTTTGCATTTAAGGCTGAATGTCATTCCATGCTTAGTTCCCAGTCTCCTGATGCATGATGTTGAACTAGAGGATTGGGCTTCAATTAGGGAAATTACAAATATTTGCAAGAGTGGTGTGAGTATGTGATGTCAAAAGTGTTTGCTCAACTTGATGAACCATTTCCTGCAAAGATCTTGCATTGCTCCTGGATGGCTGCTTACTAGTGCTTTATGTGACCCTTGTATAAAGACACAAAACACAATTAATACAGAATTCATTGCATGACAATGTACTTATGACTTAGAGTACATAGATTGGTCTGGATCTTGTCGAGAACTGTCATGCTCTGGAAGCAATGCATTTGCACATCTCCTAAGACCTCTGCAGGATGTATGGAGGGACCGGATCTGTGAAGAGAAGACGTTGTCAGTGACAACTGTGTTGATGCTAACTGGGCCATGTTTCTCCCTAATGTAAAGATCATCTGGCACAGAAACATACAGACTTCTGACAAGTGCAGAGTCCTAAGTGTTTTTAAGTAATCAAACCAAGATTGTGGTGGTGAGATGGGTGGTAACTCCTTGTCCTGCTTGTTCATGTGCAGAATATGCGGGGCCGGGAAATTATGAGGGAGGGGCCATAGCATATCCAGTGCTGGAGAGGTATCCCTTTGGGATTTTCTCTGCCCCTGCATCTGAAGTATTGTAATTTAAATATGTAAAGTCGGTTTGAAATTGGATTTTCCCTGCTCCCAGGATTTTCCAATCTTTGGGGGCCGCCAGAACCTGGCACCAATCACTACTGATTTCCAAAAATGGACACCAGTTGTGATGGCAATGCCAGGGGGCTCAGAACCCATTGTTTTGGTAAATTGCTGAGTAGTGCAAGTTGATAGCTCCAAATGGGGGCCCTGGTACCCCCTTAGCGGAGTGTCGCTCACTTGGGGAGGCTTGATGCCAATGAATGGGAACCAGCTGGCAAGCAGGTGGGGGGTGTTTAGGATTGTCTGGAAATTGGGCGCCCTTCCAAAAATAACACCTCAATCTCTGAGGAGCCAGTCTTGCTGGCATCTTTAGTCCCCACTCCAAATAAAGTCTTAAGTGTGGTTAAATTGTGAACTGAATTTCACTGCCCATCTCAGTAAGAATCTCACTGGTTTTCCCACTAGAGACAGCACCCAGAACCATAGAATCTCTACAGTACAGATGAGACCATTTGGCTCATTGCGTTTGCACCAACCTTCCGAAAGTACATCCCGCTCAGGCCCTCCCCTCCGCATTATCCTCAGAACCCTGTTATTTACTATGGCTAATCCAGCTGATTCACCCAGCTTTTGACACTAAGAGGCAATGTAGCATGGCCAATCCACTTAACCTGCAATTTTTGGACTGTGGAAGGAAACTGGAGCACCTGGAGGAAACCACGCAGACATAGGGAGAATGTGCAGAGTTTGCACAGTCAGTCATGGCTGGACTTGAACCCAGGTCCCTGGCACTTTTGAGGTAGCAATGTTAACTACTAAGCCATTGTGCCTGACGTCTCCGTGGACAATGCAAACAAACTTCACAACTTTGGGTGCATGATGTAGAATTCAATGTGAAAAAAGCTATTGGGAGTCAGTAACAGGATGATGCCTAAGCATTATTCATCCATCACTTTTGGCCAGGGGACAAATGGACTTCTGTGGATGTTGCTCCCTTTTGAAGACTTGTAAGCACCAACCATTGAATTTTTTTTTTGTTTTGGTTGTCTTTCTACTGATCCTACTGATGAGTATACCCATGTTTGAATTGGCTTTTCAGCCATGTAAAATCTGCCATGCCCAATGACTACGTGATGCCATTGTTGAAAAGTTTGTATTATGTGAAGCTGCTTAAAGATGTGTGCTCATGCTAATTTCGTTCCACAGCAGTCACATTTTACTATGTTTTCCAAGGATGACCTCATCATTAAGATGGAAGGTGAATGATGTGCTACCGTGATCATTGTGAGATCACCGACTTTTTCTGAGGTGATTACACTAAGAATGAGGTGTTGTGTCCCCTTTGTTGAAGGCTCAAGTGATCTTTGGTTGTGAAAATTTGTCATCCCCTTTTTGCTCCTGAAATCTTGTAGCTATGAGGTTGTTCTGGTGGGGGAGGTGGGTCAGATGGATCTCAGATCTCTGATGTGGGGAAGGAGGAAGGGGAAGAAGATGGATCTCTGTTCTGGGGGCGGGGGGGAATGGATTTCCCTCCGCTGCCACTGTTTAGGTGATCGGTGGAGAGGGAGGGGCCGGGGTGGCGATCAGTGTGGGTAGTTGGGGGTGAGGTGGATAAGGGGAATAGTGAAGTGTGTGCCCCCTCCCCTTGTCCTCCCCCTCGCTACCCACATATGTCACTGCCCCCCCCTTTATCCACCCCGCCTACCCAGACCGATCACCAGCCTTGGTTCCCCACCCCACTCCACCGATTTACCCGTACAGTGGCAGTGGAACCCCTGCCCCCACACTCCTCGCCCTGAGATTTATCTGGTCCCCTAATACATCTTATTCCCCCTACCCCCCCATCCCAAAATACACCCTCACTCCTGCTTTTCGCTCCCAGGCTGCTTTCTGCGGCTTGGGAGCAATCTGATAAGGTCGCGCTTTTTCCAATTTTTTTTCTAACTGCACATGCACAGTTCAGAACTCAAATCGTTCTGGCAGTGCTAAGCTCCATTCACAGCGTGAATCGGACTGGAGATCGCCGAGAGCGTACGGGAGCGCCTGAAATGAGATTTCTGAGCAGATCTGTACTTCACCCAGAATCAGCACTTAGAATCAAAACGGTAAAATCTGGCCCATTTTGTCTCTCCTCAGAAACACTCTAGCTGATGATTGGGTGTCAATAGCCATGTCTTCTGAGGTATTCTTTCTCACTGAGGAGCCAAGCTGCTAAGTGCAAAAGTCCCTCAAATATTTGTGGCACCTGCGACAGAGTTTTGAGAGCTTCCTGGGTAGTTAGCACAAACATGCTGGATTTTCTTTCTGTGATCACAAATTAGCTGAACATTCAGAGAATGAAATCCTTTTCTATTAATGAATTTCACAGGCTACTGCCAGGGCATTCTCAAGACCACTTGTTTGCAGTTGATGCTGCCCTGGACTTGTTGGAAACCTGAGATAGCAGCGGATCCACAGTCTGACAGTGGCTTGCTTCATCGAGGCAGAACTGCATGTGACAGTGAACTTTACTGAAAAGAGCATCTGTCACTTTCTTTATGCATTTATATGTCATTGTGTGATTCTGCAAATGTTCCCAGTGGAGACCTGGAAAGATCCACTATCATAAAGCTTAGTATAACAGTTACCTTCAAAACATTTGGTTTGGGATGCTCGCTAATTCTTTGCAACACAAGTTCCTCACGGAGATATTGATAAAGTGAGCTACCACATCCCTAGATAAGTGGAAAAAAAACATGTGGCACTCTCTTTTGCTTACCTTTGATGTATGTGTCTTTTGTAGACTCTTAATCACACTAAACACCTTCCTAGATTTTGCCCCCCTCATCAGCATCAGGAGTCACTCTACCTGTTACTTCTCAGGGAGGTTGTCTTCCAAGAGCTTTGCAAATGACAATGGACCCTTCTCCTCATTCTAATCATGTCTATCAATAAGACAACATTACTTGCAACCTGTATTCTCCATTTCTCTTGTAAGTGTGAGCAATCGATGTTAGTTCCCTTGAATGGCCCATGAAATTCCCTCTGACTATTTCTGACAACGTAGCCTCAGCCCCAGGACAATCTCTGAAATAGGGCTCAAAATGTGACTTCAGTCCCAAGACAGTCTTTAAACTTTTTCTGGACAGCTTCTTAACTCTTGCCCCAGACAATTTTTCACTATTCCACTCTGTACCACTCCCTCACCCCCAAAGCCAATTGTGTCTCTGTCTCACCTTCCTCTCTCTCATGCCTCTCTACCCCACCACCATATCAATCGTACCTCTGTCTCAGCCCTGCTCACTGATCATGCTTCTGTGCCCAGCCAAGCATTCAGTATTAATAGTTATTGTGTGAAAGGAAGACAAAAGCAGCACCTACCGACCTCCAAGTTGTGGATAAAGTGAACTTGCCTGATGCACATCACTTATGTTGTCATAAATCAGACCTAATTATTCACTGGTAGGGTATTCAGTTTGGAGGGGCAACGTGATTCCAAAGAGTTGACCTATCAATGAACATGAGATGTAAAAGAATACAAATGTAGTTTGTGACATATCTCAACAAGATACATGACCTAGCTTTAACTCACCATCAAAATCAGGAGAACAAAATTTCAAATTAATTTTGCACTAGGGGAAGCTGACTTTTTATTCATACCAAATTTAAGTATTGCCACCGATGCGGGGAGAAGTTCCACTTGTATTTATTGCATAAGATTTGGACACTTTAAAAGTGGGATTTTTCGTTTAAGTTTATTTATTAGTCACAAGTAAGGCTTACATTAACACTGCAATTTAGTTAATGTAAAATTTCCCTAGTTGCCACACTCCTGTGCCTGCAGGGGTCAATGCACCTAATCAGCATATCTTTCAGACTGTGGGAGGAGCACCCGGAGGAAACCCACACAACACAGGGAGAACGTGCAAACTCCACACAGACTGTGATCCAAGCCAGGATTTAAACCTGTGTCTCTGGCTCTGTGAGGCAGCAGTATTAACCACAGTGCCACCATACCGCCCCTTCAGTTTATAGTGATATTTCCCTATCCAGTTGTGTTTTAATGCTGAACTGCACATTGAATGACATTGTCAGCCCTACTTGAGGATTTCTATTTTGTGCCCCACTTGGTTTCTAATTATGTTATCAGATTTATACTGTGTTTGCCTCAGCAAGAGCCCTATCACTTAACCATTATATTTTGTATTTCAAACAGGCTACAAGGGCCACAGCGAATGTAGAAAAGTTGGTCCTAGCCAGAGAGCACTTGCTGAAGCTAGAGTGCATGCTGAAGCTAAAAAGGAAAGTCATCATTATCATCCATCTCAAGTTTCAACAAAGCAGATGGTGAGCAAGCATCTATAGGATTTCCTTTTGTTTTTATGTTCTATTGTGGGTTGTGAATGTGGAAAGATCAACATTTGCTGCCTATCCTTGGTCTACTATGCTTTTCAGTTTATTTCAGAAGTAATTAACAGTTAACATTACTGCTGTGGGTCTGGAGTCACATATAGGCCAGACTAGGTTAAAAAAAATGGCAGTTTTTCTTCTCTAGAGGACATTTGTAAAGCAGATGGGTCTTTACAACAGTCAATAGTTTCATGGTCACCATTATTGAGAATATATTCCCGATTTACTAATAGAATCTAAATTACACCAGCTTCCATGATGTGATTTGAACCTTTGTTTGTCTACAGAGTATTATCATAGCCTGTAGATTACTAGCTTAATGGCATCACCACTATGCCACTATCTTTTCCTAAATGAATTTGTTTGTATTTAACTTTATGCTTTTGCTTTGTTTTCCACTTTTGAATAGTTTTCCCAAATGCAGGGAGACGAATAAAAACATTTGTCGGTTAGTCTCCTAATGTTTCATGAAAGACAACTTATCAGAAAATTTGTTAGTCTGTGAACCAGCTAAGGAATGACCTCAGGTTTGAAGTTTAAGAATTTGACTATTAATTGAGAGGGAATATATCTCAAACACTGAGCAGAATGTTTGGATGAGGTTTCTTGCCTCCCCCGACCCTCCATTGGTGTGTTTTGTGGCAATGGAGGCAGCCTACCATTGGCTGGCAGGAGAATCTTTTGGTCCACTACTATCAAAGGTTTTGTTCATTGTGTGTACCTTCCACCACTGGGGAACCCATGGCTGGCAAGAGTCACTGTTGGCAGAACAAGATGATACCACCAGTGGAATGGGCAGAATATTTTGGCCCTTGTCTTAAATATCAATGGTGGTGGCTCAAAATATCTGACAGGCCTTTTTCTCCAGTAAGTAGTTTCAGTAGCAGAGAATTACGCTTTTGGTGATAATGTTTTGTCGAACTGAGCATGATTGTCTTCGGCTATAAGGATTTTAGCGATACAAAGCTTTTTACTTTCATAGTACACAGGAACTGTGATGGACCATACAACTCCTTTGAGCGCAGACTGCTAATTAATTTGATCATCACTGACCTGGATCTCAATTCCATTTGCCCACCTTTGTTCCATATCTCTTTAAAGCCTACCCAACAAAAATCTAGTGATTTCAGTTTTGAAAAGTTCATGTGATTCAGCATCCATAGCTTTTTTGTGAGTTTTAGATTCTGCATTCCCCAACAAAGGTTTACTCTATTGAACTTCAACATTGAACAATCATCTTGAAGACAGTGATTTGATCTGTATTCAACTCTCTAGCCTCGAGGATACAAATCAAGTTTATACAATTCTTATTCTTGTAACTTAACTTCTAAAGCATTAATTATTAAGTATTATAATTCTTGTGAATCAGTGTTCTATCCCTTCCAAGACCAATATATTTTGCTGAAACTGAATGTAGCAGATCCAAATGGCCTTTGATGCGTTTATTCCTTGGCTTCTGAATATCAAATCATCCCTGCCCCGCCCCACCCCACCCTATCACCCTCAGATAAAACACAATAATCCATTTGCCTTTTTGATTATATTTTGTATTTATGCCTAAATCTTTGTGATTTATGTGCATTGACAATGATTAAGCTCCCATTATCTACCAATTCAGCAAACTGATGAATTGTTGACAACAAATTATTTTTGTGGGCAGGATTTGACATGACCTGTCGTGTATTTCATGCCGGCACAGGTGGCTTACCATTGACTGGAGGCAGGATCTTCTGGTCCGGCCGCTGTCAAAGAGGTTTCCTGTTGAAAACACCTCTCATCACCAGAAAACCAGCAGTGGGGGTGCATCATTGGCAGGATGCTGCAGATGTGAATAGCCAGAAAATTTGACCTTTATAATTTACAGTGGAGTCAACACCAATCTAAGCTCCTGCCATTGATCACAGGGGCATCAGGAACTATGGACCAACATGCCAGCCAAGTGCACATGCACATGCATGGCTGTTCCTAACATTGTTTCAGTTGGTGGTAGGATTTGCAATGATATAAGAATCACCGACCTAAATTAGTTATAGGATTCTGATTAAAATGCCTTCTGTAGAGAGCATAGATTTCTCACCATTCATATGATTTTCCATCTTTTCTTGTATACAAAATGAATTGACCTTGTATTTTATGACCTTATACAATTGATCTCATGGGCACAGTGACACAGTGGCTAGCACTGCTAACGCAACACCAGAGACTCAGCTTGGATTCAGGCCTTGTGTGGTGTTTGCATGTTCTCCCCGTGTTTGAGTGGCTTTCCTCTGGAGGCTTCCTTCCACAGTTCAAAGATGTGCAGGTTAGGTAGGCTGGCCGTGATAAATTGCTCGTTTGCATCCCAAGCTGTATAAGTTAGAGGGATTCACAGGGTAAATGCATAGGGTTACAGGATAAGGGCGGGGTATGGCTCTGGGTAAAATGCTTTTTTTGGAGAGTTGGTGCAGAACCAGTTGGCTAAATGGCCTCTTTTTGCATTTGTAGGGATTCTCTAATTTTATGATTTCCCCCTCCAATTCTGGGCCCTATTTTACCATTTTAATTTGAAGTGCTGGGCGGAGTTGAAACTGGGAGTGTTTCAGATCTGACTTTTAAACCCATTCTCAGATGCCTTTGTACACATTCTGTTTGGGAAAAAAAAATTCAAAATGCAGAAGCCCTTAGACAGCGTTTGTTGTGCCTGAAACTCAGCAGCTCTGATGAGCACCACTAGCCATGCATGCACAGTAGAAAAAAAAATAGAAAAATGCTCCCCTGCCGTATTGCTGCTGGGCTGGATAATGCTTCCCCTGGCCCCCCACAGACATTGCCCCATCCCCACAACATAACTGACCACCTTTCCCCCCCCACTACCCAGATCGATCACGCCCCTGCTCCATGGTTCCCCCCCCCCCCCCCCCCCCCCCCCCATCTCACACACAGTGGCAGTGGATCCCCAAGGCTCCCCCTCCTCCAAAGACTGATCACATGCAGTGAGCTTCCCTACTCCTCCCCTTCCCACACCACAGAGCCATCTGACCTGCCTCCCCATTAGAGATGTCACCTTACCCATCTTCCTCCCTCCATCCCACCCGCTATCTGAGTCACCTCCCTCCCACTCCCCCACCCTGCAACCAGAGAGCTATCTGAACTTCCCTCCCTCTCTCCCTTTCCTCCACCAGAGAGCCATCTGACACTTCCACCACCCGCACTCTTGAGTCAGAGAGCTGCTGGAAGCTCTGAACTTACCCCTTAGAAGCTAGAGCACCCGAATTGGACTTTTGCGGACCATGTTGTTTCTTGCCAAATCTGGACTGGCAAATGCGTTTGTGAGGAAAAGCAGGAAGAGCTGGTAAGTTTGGGTATGCAGTCCATTTAGTCCAATTAAATACATGCAAATGCGTTTAAATTGTTCTTATCTCCATTTTGGACGTGGTCCTGATGGCAGCCATTTCCGGTCCTTGGTAAAAGGAGAATGAGCACTAAGGTGGGTGCAGATTGCAGTACTTGTCTTGCACCCAGCTTTACCAAGTTTTTGCACCTGAAAATGGATACAACTTGATAGTAAAATCGGGCCTTCTGTCTCTAGTTTCTAATAACTGCCTCAAAATTAATGTTGTCAGGTCTGTAATCACCTGAGTTCACATTTCTCCATATAAGTAATAAGGTGACAATTGCAATTTAGTAGACAATGGAACCTATATTGATTGATGAAATTAATTTAGTCAAAATTGATTGTATTGACCTCTCATATACCAAAAAGTGTCCTTAAACTAAACGTAAAACCAATTCTCTGCATTGTAAGTGAAAAATCACATTCACTGAAATTTATACGTTTTCATCATTTACTGAATTGTCAGAAATATGTTTTAAAGAGTTGATAACTCTTGATCAGTTGATAACTGATACATTAGCTTGATTTAAGAACTTGAAATTGATTAAGGATCTCTCAACTCAAAAATGGAAAACTTGAGCTTTGTTGTTGGTCTATGTCAAGCCAACTTTTTTAAAATATACATAGCTGGTGCTCTGACAGAGATAATAACTGTGCATATATAGGGAATGTCCCTCTACCTCCAGTGTTGTGGCACAAACAAATATAGCCTTTGCATAATTAACAGCCTCCTACTGTGAAGTGGGGAATGCTGAGTGTTCAAACAATTCTTGATTCTCCTCTGATTTTAAAGTCCTGCCTGAAAATTGAAATTGGGGGAGAATGGGTGTCCTAAAATCTTACATAATTTTCCACTTTCAGCTGCACATTTTTCTGGTGAGAAAGAAACAGCCAGTAGTTGAAATTTCCTCCCTTTTATCAAAAATTATCATTTTTGTCAGTTTGTAGACTGCTTTTAAGTTTTATGTTGATATTATGAATCCTAGGCTCTTTCCATTCATAAATTAGAAAATTTTCAGACTGGAGGCCAAGTACCACAAAGGTCAGTGCTGGGTCCTCTGCTATTTGTGATTTTTATCAATGACTTGAAAAGGGGGCTGAAGGGTGAGTTAGTAAATTTGCTGATGACTCCAAGATTAGTGGAGGGCTCTTGTAGGCTGCAAAGACACATTGATAGGATGCAGAGCTGGGCAGAAATGTGGCAGTTGGAGTTTAACCCTGATAAGTGTGAGGTGATTCATTTTGGTAGGACAAACTTGAATGCGGATTACAGGGTCAATGGCAGGATCCTGAGGAATGTGGAGGAACAGAGGGATCTTGGGGTTTATATCCACATATCTCTCTGAAGGTTACCACTCAAGTGGATAGAACCATGAAGAAGGCTTATAGTGTGTTAGCATTTATTAACAGGGTGTTTGAGTTTAAAAGTCATGGGGTTATGCTGTAACTATACTGGATCTTGGTGAGACCACATTTGGAATATTGTGTGAAGTTCTGGTCACTTCATTATAAGAAGGATGTAGAAGCATTGGAGAGAGTGCAAGGAGATTTATCAGGATGCTGCTTGGTTTGGAGGGTCGGTCTTATGAGGAAAGGTTGAGGGAGCTGGGGTTTTCTCTTTAGAGCAGAAGAGGATGAGAGGCAATTTAATAGAGGTTTATAAGATGATGAGGGGGATAGATAGAGTGGACATGTAGAGACTATTTCCTCAGGTCGATGTAGGTGTTAATAGGGGGCATAACTATATAAGGTTTATGGTGGAAGATATAGGAGGGATGTCTGAAGTACATCCTTTACTCAGTGGTTGGGGTGTGGAACGCACTGCCTGCTGTGATAGTGAAGTTGGACACTTCAGGAACTTTCAAGTGGTTATTGGACAGGCATATGGAGCACATCAGAATGGTAGGGAGTGGGATAGCTTGATCTTGGGTTTGGGCATAACTCAGCAAACATTGAGGGCTGAAGGGCCTGTACTGTGCTGTACTGTTCTATGTGTTCTATTTTGTTTTGTCATAACATCAGCTTCTAATCTTATTTCAGAATAATCCATACCCAAATTATTCTTGATTTCTAGTTGATTAAATGCAGTCAGTTTTGTTGGAAATCAGCAACTAGTTTAAATGCTTTATTCATTTTCACTTGCAGTTGTCAGCATTAACAATCGTACATTTATTTTTCCCTTAAAGAAGGAAGTCATCCTGCTACTTTATAAATCATTGACATGTCCACAATGTGTACACATCCGGTTGCCACAATGTGAAAAGATATTGCAGCTATTGAAAGGGTACTGAAGGGAGAAATGAAAAAAATTGAAGGATCATTCAGATTTGATTATGGGAATTGGGCATGTTCCAAGAGGAGATCGATAGGTGATGTGATTGCTATTTTAAATATTCTTATATAATGAAATCATGTAGACTTTGACCAATTATTTGACCTTGTTCAGAGCAGTAAAATCAGATAACCTGGCATAGTTTGAAAGGACTAAATGCAAAAAATGAATTTGCAGTAACAATATTGCAGTGAACAAGAGGTCATCTATGGAACAGACTCCTTAAGGTGACTGGCAAGCAATTATTAATGATTTATTCAAATGAACATTGGATTAACTTATTTCAGAATTTCATAATTCAGATATATATGCATGTAGCAAGCTTGGGAGAAAATGCAATTTTGGGCTAATGATTCTCAAAACACACTACCATTGAAGTTTTTCTCATGTAATTTCTATGTCTGCAGACTTTATTAATAGAGATTGATTGCTGAGATTCCTCAACAACATTAATGACAACTTGCATTTAGGTAGCATCTTAAATGTAATATCACATTGCAAGGTGCTTTATAAGTGTTATCAAATTTTGTTTTATACTGAGCCAGATGTCACAGTGGTTAGCATCGATGCCTCATAGCACCGGGGACCTGGATTCGATTCCAGCCGCAGGTCACTGTCTGTGTGGAGTATGCACGTCCTTCTCATGTCTGTGTGAGTTTTCTCCCACATTCCAAAATATGTGTAGTTAGATGGATTGGTCATGCTAAATTGCCCCTTAGTGTCAGGGTAGGGTGCGGGGGGAAGGGGGGGGTGTGTGGTGTGGTGGTGGTGTTGCAGGTTAAATAGGTGGGGTTAAGGGGATAGGGCCTAGGTGGGATTGTGTTTAATGCTGACTTAATGGGCCAAATTATCTTCTTTGACACTGTGGGGATTCTATGATTCTATGAGCCACGTAAGGAGATATTAGGCCAGATGACTAGAAAGCTTGGTTAAGAAGGTAAACTTTAAGAACCATTTGAAAGGATGAAACAGAGTATGAGGCAGAGGGATTTAGAGAGGTAATGAAGGCATGACTTTTATTAGTGGAACCAATAAAATCAAGAGTGCTCAAGAGACAAAAATTAGCAGCGCACGAAGATCTCGGAAGACTGTAAGGTTGGAGAAAATCACAAGGTGGGAATAAGCGAGTCCATGAAAGGATTTAATAAAATAGATGTTCATTTTAAAGCTGAAGCATTCGAGGAGTTCAAAATTTCACAAAAAAAAATGTGCATGGATTTTGAAGATTCAAGGACAAAACGAGGTTGGAGATGGTAAGGTCGTTTTAAGGATGGCAGGATCAAGATTTTATTCTACAGAGATGAGTGGTGACAACAAATTTGAAGAGGGGAAGAATACATTCCTCTTTCTAAAATATTTCATTGACTGTGATATCCTTTACAATCTCCTGTGGTTATGAAGGATCCCAGATAAGTGCATATCTTTTTTAATATCCGAGGTGATAGGACCTGCAATAATATTAGCTAATGTAGGAGCTGGAGTGGAAATGGTGTGATCAGCAAAACAAAACAATGAGAATAGGATCAGGAGAACAAGAGGTCTGTCTCATTGATAAGATGAACTTGCAGAGGGCAAAGAGGGAAATAGAAGAGAAACAGAGAAGGATGTGAACTCAGAATGAGGTTGGTGAAGAACTTGAAGAAATTTGTCTTCATGAACCTAAGGGAATGGAGGGAGGCAGCAGAAACAGTTGAATGGATAGTCTTGAATAGTTTCATAGAATCCTACAGTGCAGAAGGAGGGCATTTGGCCCATCAAGTCTGCACCATACCTCCATAACCCTAATCCCCCGACACTAGGAAGCAATTTAGCATGGCCAATGCACCTAATCATTGGACTGAGAGAGGAAACTGGAACACCTGGAGGAAACCCACGCATATACAGGAAGAACATGCAAACTCCACACACACTGACTCAAGCCGGGAATCAAATCTGGGTCCCTGGCACTGTAAGCTAACCACTACGCCGCCCTTTGGTCTTTGTATAAGAAACGTTCACAGCGATATGGATGCAGGATGGAGGAGAGAATAACTTTAAGACTGTTTTGGTAGAGAAGAGAAACCAGCCTTTATGTTTCCTTTAGTGGATGATCATTGAATGGTTTTTGTGGGTAAACAGGACCTAATAATGCTTTGTGATTTAGCCAGTTCTGACAATGGATAATTCGATTAATTCTTCACAAAATCTGCATTAGTTAAACTTGGGTGTGAAGATGAAGGAATACTATGGGAAGCGTGTGTAACAGTTTTAGTGGGGATGAGGTATCCAAGATGGGAGAAAGGGCATGATTTAGTAAATCAGTAGCTGTGGAAATGACATGATGAATCATAAGCCAAAAACTAGATGGTTGCAAGAATTTGAAAGTGAAATGGAAGGGAGAGACTTTTTTCCATCGCTGGAGGCAGGGAAGAAAGGAAAGAGGGAGGGGAATATTCATAGGGACAATATTAATAGTCATGATGGGAGTAGTGAGGCTACATGAGATGATAATGTTGTGGCCCTATGCAAGAATATAGGTAACAGAATATATATAGAAGAAGCAATTTAGGGAATAAACAAGAGCAATGAGCCCAAAGGAGAAAAAACAAGAGTTAAGATGGAAATTGAAATCACTAAGGCAGAATCTGATAAAGGGAAGCAGTGAAAATTTCTTGGTGATACCTGTGTGGGTACTACAGAATCAGGATTTTGAAACAAGAATGAGGAATGGAACAAGGTGACATACTCAAAGGAAGAGAAATTACCAGACAGTAGGGACACAGGCTAAGGTGTGATTTAAAGATATAATTTATCTTTAAGATACCTCAAAGAAAAACAACTTAATTTTCATTTGTGACATGACCACGAAAATAGTAGGAGGTGATCTAGATGGACCTTGTAGGGAAGAGGGCTCTTTGTTCAGTAATGCCGTCACAAAACTATTCCACAGCTATTTGGGCTGATGCTCACACAGGGAAAAAACAGTGATAAAGTGTGTGAAATGTTAGCATGAACAAAGCTGAGGGATGTGGGTATTGTGGCTGTTGTACCTCTACTGGAGGCTATAAGGTAAGAAGGTGATGTAGGTTGTTGGGCTGTACAATGGCCAATGCACTTTTACAACAAAAGAACAAAGAATGCCATGAGACTTTGTTCAGAAATATTTACATCCAGAAACCAAAATATATGATAACTTGACGAAGGTCCTTGAAGAGCGTTACTCTCCAAAGCCATTGATCGTGAACAATTCAAGTTCCACTGAAGAAATCAAGTGGAAGATGAAAGTATTGGTCAGTTTGTGGCAAACTTAAAAAGGCTGGCATTACATTGTGAGACTGGTGAGTCATTAGATGATGCTCTTCGAATTTGTTTAGTTTGTGAATTCAAAAATGAGACTATCCAAAGAAGACTGCATACTGAACATAGAATCATAGAATCTACAGCACGGAGACAGGCCCTTTAGCCCAAACTGGTCCATGCTGACCAATATGCCTATTTAAGCTAACCCCATTTGTTTGAATTTGATACGTATCTCTCTGAACCTTTCCTATCCATTTATCTGTCCAAATGCCTTTTTAAATGATGTCAATGTACCTGCCTCAACCACTTCCTCTCAGTTCATTCTACATATGTACCTCCTATGTGTAAAAAAAAAAAAATCATTCCTCAGGTTCCTATTAGTTCTTCCCCTCTTAAAACTATGCCCTCTAGTTCTCAAATTCCCCAAATCTGGGAAATGCATCCCATCTTTGCCCCTCATTATCTTATATAACTCTATAAGATTTGATTTATTATTGTCACATGTATTGGTATGTAGTGAAAAGTATTGTTTCTTGCGCACTATACAGACAAAGCATACCATTCATTGAAAAGGAAAGAAAATACAGAATGTAGTGTCATAGTCTAAGCTAGGATGCAGAGAAAGATCAACTTAATATAAGGTAAGTCCTTTTAAAAGTCTGATGGTAACACAAAAGCTATTCTTGAGTTGGTTGGTACTGACTGAAAGTAGGTGGCAGAGAGTAGGTCCAGGGTGGTGCCCTTAATTATGCTGGCTGTTTTTCCAAGGCAATGGGAAGTGGGTGGAAAACTGGTTTAAGTGATGGACTGGATTTCATTCATGATCTTTGTAGTTTCTTATGGTCTTGGATAGAACAGGAGCCATACTAAGTTGTGATACAACTAGAATGAATGCTTTCTATGGTGCATCTGTAAAAGTTGGAGAGGGTTGTAGTGGACATACCAAATTTTCTTAGTCTTCTAAGAAAGTAGAGGCGTTGGTGGACTTTATTAACTATAGTGTCAGCATGGTGGGTGGGGGGGCTGCCAGGACAGGTTGGTGGTGATCTGGATAGCTAGAAACTTGAATTTCTCGAGCATTTCTACTTCATCCCCATTGATGTAGACAGGGATATGTCCTCTACTACACTTCCTGAAGTCAATGTCTATCTCTTTCGTTTTATTGACATTGAGGGAGAAATTGTCATCACAGCAGTTCGCCACATTCTCTGTCTCTTTCCTGTACTCTGTCTTGTCATTGTTTGAGATCCGACCCACTACAGCAGTGTCATTAGCGAACTTGAAAATTGAGGAACGGAATTTAGCCACACAGTCATATGTATAAAGAATATAGTAAGAGGCTAAGAACACAACCTTGTAGGCACTGGTGTTGAGATGGTGTTGCCTGCGGTTACTGATTCCAGTCTGAAAGTTAGGAAGTTCAGGATCCAGTCACAGAGGGAGGAGCCGAGCATCAACCACGGAGTTTGGAGATGAGCTTCGAGGAATAATAGTATTTAAGGCTGAACTGCAGTCGATAAATAGCAATCTGACATAGGTTATTCAGGTGTATTGCTGTTGAATGCAGGGAGATGGACCTGAAGCAGCGTTTGGCAAACTGTAGTGGATCCAGGCAATCTGGGAAGCTAGAATTAATTTGTGTGATGGCTAATCTTTCAAAGCTTTCATAATGATGGGTGAAAGAGCCACCGGATGATAGTAAGGGACGCTGATTAGCTTTTTTTTTGGTACCGGGATGATGGTTGTCTTCTTAACACACAAACATAAAAGATAGGAGTAGGAGGAAGCCATTTGGCCACTCAAGCCTGCTCCACTATTCATTATGATTACGGCTGATCATCCAACTCAATAGCCTAATCCTCTTTTCCTCCTATAATCTTGGATCCCATTTGCCTCAAGTGCTATATATAGCCACTTCTTGAATACATTCAATGTTTTGACATCAACAACTTCCTGGTAATGAATTCCACAGGCTCACCACTTTTTGGATGAAGAAATGTCTCATCACCACTGTCCTAAATTGTCTATCCTAAATCCTCAGACTGTGACCTCTGGTGGGGGAATCCAGAACCATTAAAAACATGGGTGACACAGTAGCATTGGTTAGCACTCTGCTTCACAGCTCCAGGGACCTGGTTTCAATTCCTGGCTCTGGTCACTATGTGTGGAGTTTGCATGTCCTCCTTGTGTCTCTAGGTACTCTGGTTTCCTCCCACAGTCCAAAGATGTGTGGGTTAGGTTGATTGGCTATACTAAGAAATTGTCCCTCAGTGTCTAGAGATGCATAGGTTAGAGGGATTAGTGCATATAATATGTAGGAATAGGGGATAGAACCTGGGTGGAATTGTGTTTGGTGCAGACTCAATAGGCCGAAGTTCCACTTTCTGCGCTGTAGTGTTCTATGATTCTATGAACATACTCCCTGCATCTACCCTGTCGAGTCCTGTTTGAATTATCTTCTTCATAGTCATAATTCTTTCTTTCCATATTGTAAATCCTTTCTGTAGAATCCAACTTGTTCCACTTGAAGGTACCCAGGTTATTCTTCTGAATATTCTAATTAACTGGTCCAACCCAACAAGCTTTTGCATAATGACCACTTTGCCACAATTCTTGTATTTACTGTCTGCTCCAGTATTCACTCACTGGCACATTTGTAACATGTTTCTTGCTGTTTTGACTTCTTATGGGCAGTTCTCAACTTATGAATCTTCATTCCTGTACCTTTTTAGCAGCCAGTTTCATTGGCACTGTGATTTCTATTGCTGTCTTTAGAGTCAAATCATGTCAGAGCCCTTTGTTGTTTGTTATCTATATCAACGATTTGGGTGAGAGCCCCCCTCACTGCCCCTGAACTCCAGAGAAAAATATCCTAACCTAGTCATCTCTCCAATCAGCCTGGTAAATCTTTGCTACACTTGCTGAAGAGCAAGAGCATCCTTTCTCAGAAAATGAGACCAAAACTGCATACAATACTCTAGGTGCAGCCTCACTAAGGTGCTGTATAATTGCAACAACACATCCCTGCTCCTGTACGTGAAACCTCTCACAACGAAGGCCAACATACCACTTGGCTTCTTTATCGTCTGCTGCATCTGCATGCTTATCTTCAGTGACTGGTGCATAAGGACACCCAGGTTCTACTGCATACTCCCTTCTCCCAATTTACAGCTATTCAGGTAATAATCTGCCTCCTTGTTTTTTGCTTCCGACATGAGTAACCTCACATTTATCCAATTATACTGCATCTGCCATTGATTTGCCCGCTCACTGAACCTGTCCAGATTGTACTGAAGAATCTCTGAAACTTTGTCACAGTTCATCCTCTCATCCAACTTGACATCATCTGCAAACTTTGAGATGTTATGTTTTGTTCCCTCATCTAAATCGTTACTATATATTGTGAATGACGGAGGTCTTGAAGCAGATAGGGATCTCAGATTGTTGTAAAGAGAGGTAGAAGATGTCTGTGAATATGCCTGCCAACTGCTCCATGCAGGGTCTGAATGTTCATCTGAGTATTCCATCTGGCCAGTCATTTTCTATGAGTTGACCTTCGAGAAGGCTGCTCTAACCTCTGCAATGGGTGCTTTCAGATACAGGTTCACCCAAGACTTCTGGGGATGGAGGGTGTACTCTTGATGACCTCTTGCTCAACACAGGGATAGAATGCATTGGTGCTGGTGATTTTACATGCCTTTATCTTGTAGCTTGTTACCTCCTGCAGATCTTGTCATAGTTGGCGGGGGTCCATACGGCTAGCCTGAGACTCTAACTTGGTCTGGTACTGTCTTCTGGCACTTTTTGATGGATCTCCTTAGACCACGTTTGGTTTTCTTACTAAGGTCAGAATCACCTAACTTGAACGCTCCTCAGTTCCCTATACTCTAAAGAAAAAAGTCCTAGTCTAGTATTGAAGTAGATAAGGAGGAGGTGCTAGATATTCTTGAGGGTTTGAAAATAGATAAGTCCCCTGGGCCAGACGGGATTTACCCTAGGATTCTCTGGGAGGCAAGAGAGGCGATTGCAGAGCCTCTCGCTCTGATCTTCAGGTTGTCGTTGGTTACAGGTATAGTGCCGGAAGACTGGAGGATAGCAAATGTTGTCCCATTGTTCAAGAACGGGAATAGAGACTTTCCTGGGAATTATAGACTGGTAACTCTTACTTCTGTTGTGGGCAAAGTATTGGAAAGAATTATTAGGGATAGGATTTATAGTTATTTAGAGAGAAATGAATTGATTGGGGATAGTCAGCATGGTTTTATGCAGGGTAGGTCGTGCCTTACTAACCTTATTCAGTTTTTTGAAAAAGTGACCAAAGAGGTGGATGGGGGTAAGGCAGTTGATGTGGTATACATGGACTTTAGTAAGGCATTTGATAAGGTTCCCCATGGAAGGCTTCTGCAGAAAATGCAGATGTATGGGATTGAGGGTGATTTAGCTAATTGGATCAGGAGTTGGCTAGCTGATAGAAGACAGAGGGTGGTGGTTGATGGAAATTATTCATCATGGAGTTTGGTTACAAGTGGTGTACCTCAGGGATCTGTTTTGGGGCCCCTGCTGTTTGTAATTTTTATAAATAATCTGGATGAGGGTATAGAAGGATGGATTAGTAAATTTGTGGATGACACCAAAGTCGGAGGAGTGGTAGATAGTGAAGAGGGATGTTATAGTTTGCAGAGAGACTTGGACAAGTTGCAGAGCTGGGCCGAGAGGTGGCAAATGGAGTTTAATGCGGAAAAGTGCGAGGTAATTCACTTTGGCAGGAATAACAAATGTGTAGAGTATAGGGCTAATGGTAGGACTCTTAATAGTGTTGAAGAACAGAGGGATCTTGGTGTATATGTGCACAGATCCCTGAAAGTTGGCAATCAAGTCGATAAGGTTGTTAAGAAGGCATACGGAGTCTTAGCTTTTATTGGGAGGGGGATTGAATTTCGGAGCTGCAACGTCATGTTGCAACTGTACAAAACTCTAGTGCGGCCGCACTTGGAGTATTGTGTATAGTTCTGGTCCCCACATTATAAGAAAGATGTGGAGGCATTGGAGAGGGTACAGAGGAGGTTTACCAGGATGTTGCCTGGTATGGAGGGCAGGTCTTATGAGGAGACGCTGAGGGATTTGAGGTTGTTTTCGTTAGAAAGAAGGCGGCTAAGAGGAGACCTTATTGAAACATATAAGATGATAAGAGGTTTAGATAGGGTGGACAGTGATAGCCTTTTTCCTAGGATGGAGAAAGCTAGCACGAGGGGACATAGCTTTCAATTAAGGGGTGGTAGTTATAGGACGGATGTCAGAGGTAGGTTCTTTACCCAGAGGGTGGTAAGGGTATGGAATGCCCTGCCTGCAGCAGTTGTAGATGCGCCAAGTTTGGGGGCTTTTAAGAGGTCAGTGGATAGGTTTATGGATGAAAAGGGAATGGTTTAGGTTAGAGGGTCATTGCTTTTTCTTAATTGGTCAGCGCAACATCGAGGGCCGAAAGGCCTGTTCTGCGCTGTAATGTTCTATGTTCTAGTCTAGTCCTGAGAGTCCTGGCAACATCCTGTATTTTCTCAATTTAATAACATCTTTCCTATAGCAAGGTAACCAAAACTGAACAATACTCCAGGTGCGGCCTCACCAACATCCTGTACAAATGCAACATAAGTTCCCAGCTTCTATATTCTGTGCCCTGATTGGTGAAGGCCAGCATGCCAAAAATCTTTTTCACTACCCTAACAACCTGTGTCTCCAATTTTAGAGAACCATGCACCTGAACTCCAAGGTCCCTCTGTTCGATGATACATCCTAAGGTCCTACTATTCAACATGAAAGTCCTAGTTTGATTTGACTTTCCAAAATACAACACCTCACATTCCTGTATTGACCTCTATTTGCCTTTTTTTGGCTTACTTCCCCAACAACAATTTTTAATAACGTTCTTCACTGTATACAATACCAGGTATTTTAGAGTCGTCTGGAAACTTACTGATCATGCCGTGTACATTCCCTTCCAAATTGTTGATCGAGATAACAAACAGCAGTGGGCTCAGGACATGATTTAACTCCTAAAGACAGCAATGGAAATCACAGTGCCAATAAAACTGGCTGCTAAAGAAGTGCAAGAACGAAGATTTGTAAGTTGGGAACTGCTCATAAGAAGTCAAAACAGCAACAAGCATCTTACAAATGTGGTCATTATGCAAAAGCATGTTGGGCTGGACCAGTTACTTTGAGAATATTCAGAATAATAATCTGGGCACCTTTCAAGAAATTCTACAGAAAGAATTTACAATATGGAATGAAAGAATTACGACTATGAAGAAGACAATATCCAGAAATATGATAAAGAGCTCCAACTGAAAGTATTATCCACATAGGCTAAATATCATCGAGTGATTCCAAATTAATCTGTTATGATGGGGATTGATACTGGGACTGATATATTTTTAATTCCTGAGAGTGCATGCCACAGAAGCTGAAGCATTTTCCTTTCCAACCAACTGATGTGATTTCTATTTCATACGCAGAAGAGATTGCACTGTTAAAAAGTTACATCATGGTCAAAGTAAAATAGACAAAAATGCAGTCGATGCTAATTTTCCAGCTCTATTTAGGAGATTATAGTTGGAAAAGATAAAGTTTAACTGGAGTGTTGTCAACAAATTTGTTGATGCCAAAACAGAGCAATGGCATTTCTGGATAATTATGAGTGTGTATTCAAAGAAATAGTTGTTTGAATGAAGAGACTTAAAGCGAAATTCAAGATAAAGCGTAATGGTCAACCAAAATCATGTGATTCAATGATGATGTCATTAGGTTGTTTCACAGACTGATATTTAGTTCTAGTTTATGTACTGTGCAGAGAGCGTCTTTTTCTTTAAAACCCCCAATCCCTAACATATTATTGCATTACACTTTCCTAATTAGTTTCTGGCACTTCCTCTCTCACTTCTCAGTTGGTTTTGTCATGTTAATGTCCAATAGTTTGGCTCTTTGTCTTCCAAATGTGTGAGAAGCTGATGGCTTAGAGGGTCTTTCTACAATGGAAATTGTGTACCACACATTGAGTATTATCTTCTCCTTCAAGACATAACTTGCAAGACAAAGTCTTACCTAAAAATGGCAGAGTTTTGATTCTAAAACGAAAAACAATGAAGAAACATTTTTTGTTTAGTGGCACATTGAGAAAACAACACTTTTTTAGTCAAAACAGCAGAGGCAAGATGATGTGCAAAAAAAGTCCTTGGGGGAAAAAGCCAAAGTTCACAGATAATATTACTGATGTGTGATCAATTATCAAAGCACAATCACATCTAGGTTTGGATTAACATCTACAAATTAAGATTTAAACATCAAAAATAAGAAATTACAAAAATTAGTGATTGCAACTGTAGTAAAGCCCTCTCCCCTTTAAAAAAAAAACAAGATTGTAGTCATACTTTAAAATTCAAAATCACCACTAATCTGTCTTTATATCCCATTGGGATTTCAAAACTTGTAGAGTAGTAGTTTGAGTTCAGATACTTGAGTTATTGGTACACTTTTTATTTTCACATTGTTAATTAACAGAAAGGGAATTATTAGTAATTGGACAATACATGTGATATAATCCTAATCCATGAATGAATATTCACATTTGTGCCCCAATTCCATAAATCCCTCCACTATGTGGTAATGTTGACATAGTTTTCTTATTAATATAATTATTCTCTTGCTGCAAATGGAAATACACTTTCTGACATTTAGCAATTCTCTCAATTCTTTTAGTTGGCCTGGTAACTGAGAGACATTATAACCAAATCTTTCTACAAACTCTTGTAGTCATTCTTTTGTTCTGTTTTTTATCCTAATTTATGTGATATTGTGCTGGTAAATATTCACCGATTCAGATAGGTGCGGTAAAATAAAAGGTAATCTTGGGAACAAGACATGAATTTTTGTAAGCATTATTAAATTATTTTTCTATTGTGATAAACAAAGTAATTCCCCCTCTCCTACATATGTAGTTTATGCCAGCTTCACATCTAAAAGCTTCCATTTTATTTGAGTTTGATTACACCCACATGGTGCTTCAGGATGGCCCCTTATCTTGTCCAGACACAATCCCTTCTTTCTATGTGGTAACTCTTCCAGCTGAGTTCCTAAAACACTCTCCCAAATTTACTGCATGTCGTAAATGCTGTGATATTGTATATTTCCTGAATCAACCTAGTTTTCTATCTGTTATATTTTCAATGGTCCAGTCTCACTTGTTACTCCTAGTTTGAAATAAAACTACTAATCTAATGAATTGAGGGATAAATTAGAGGAGTAACCCCTCAAAGGGAATTGCTTTAAACAAAAATTAAAACACAAATGAAATTTAAAACATTAAACAATAACATAATTAAATATCATTCACTACTGGTAGATGCAGAATTAAGCCAATGATGATCTAATTATTAGTTTCGCATTTTACCTGGACAGGTTAAGATTGAACCATTCCCCAGAGTTGGGGAGCTGTGATGCTACTTTTGTACCTTGACAGGGCTGCTAACCATTCATTAGTGATTTATGAGGGGACTTCGCCTCATGTATCTATCTCGTATTCTCTTGGGCTTGATACACCAGCCACGGCCCATACATTATGTGCACATCAATTTGAGCTGTTTATATCAATGCATAATGGTCTTCCCTGATTAATTAATTATTTTTACATGATTCTCTAATTCACTTGCCATATCCTTTAAGTGAATTGCCATTACCTGATTATCCTATAATTGAGTATCCTGTTTGGTATTCCCTTCTTGCAGAATATTTTTTCAGTTGTATTCCAAGACTTTTAATTGAACCATTTAGTGTGGCCAGATCTATACCATTTACCATTGAAACTTAGGTATTAAATCTTGTTGCTGAATCATTCATTAATCCCCTTTTACTATTGGGAGTACTTCTGTTTGCATCCCTAACATCTGGTCCTCTATCTAATTTTATGCTCAACTCAATAACTTGGTGCAACAGATTTTTGTATAGTGTCAGTGTTTTTAACCTTACACCAATTTTTCCTGTTGGAATGGATACTTAACTATTTTTTTTGATCCCTTTTTGTATTTTGCACAATCTGGTTCACTTACCTAAGGAGCACTGAACATATGGTATATTTCTTTAAAACGCTGTGCAGCTGTAACAGAATCTGTTGGTCCTTGTTTACACAGAAAATAACCGTCAGGGACACATGGGATAAGTTTGGTCCATAAGATGGAGTCTCCTTCCCTTGGTTTGTTCTCCATTCAAGGATGCTGACATGCACTATCAGGGAATACCCTTTTTTGGTAACTCTGCTGGAACTTTATCCCCAGAAGAAATATATAGTTTCCTGAATGGAATTTATCTTGCCATTTAGATCAACATAACTGGATATAATTATTAAGTGGGCCTGTCAGCGTTATTCTCAGGTCATCTCCTAGTTATAACCTCTCACCTTTGTCCATTTGCTACCCAATTTGTTTCAAAACAACAAATCTGGAATGTCTAAGGGGCAGAGAAGTTTCAGCCTCTAACGTGAGCATCTTCCATTGAAACTCACAGATTAAATACACTTTTTTTCCTTTCTGTATTGGCCATACTCATCGTGTTCCTTACAGAGAGCAACTGCCTGGGCAATCACCTTTAATCTTCACATGGTATTCCCAAATTTTAAGGTTTGTTTATCAGTGTCACAAGTAGGCTTACATTAATAATTCAATTAAGTTGCTGTAAAAATCCCCTTGTTGTCACATTCCAGCATCTGTTGGGAGTACAGAAGGAGAATTTAGCATGGTCAATTCACCTAACCACCACTCTTTTGGACTGAGGGAGGCAATCCCTCCCCAGACACAGGGAGAATGTGTAGATTCTTCACAGACAGTAACCCAAGTAGGAATCAAACCCGGGTCCCTGGCACTGAGGCAGCAGTGCTAACCACTGAGATACTATGCCGTCCAAGGCACATATGTACCTCCTTCAGCTCTTCTAGGAAAGACTTAAGTTTGGGAAAAGCAAAGTAATGGTCACTAAGGTTGGATCAATCAAATAAGTTGCTTTTCCAATCTGAATTATGATATACACCGGTGTGACCTCTTCCAGAATACAGATTTTGCTGTTGACAGATTATCATAAATGTTTGAGCCCACATCTTCAACTGGTCAGTCATGATTGTTCTAAAAAATAAAGCAAAATATCTTAAAACTTTTCTTTTGGACAAAGGCTAGTAGTTAAATGTCAACAACATTACCATCTTTATTGACCGTATCACTTCTGTGCAGGGATGAATTATCTGAGTTGTCTCCCATTAGTCCTGTTTTTGTAACTCTGGGGTTTTGCCTGGACAGGGCTGCTGCCAGCTTTAGCTCCTCCTGAAGCAGTGCCTTGGAGTTAGTTTTTGTAATCCTATACTATTGGGTCCATGAGCATAGAGCTGGCTGCTTTCCCTTTGAGCAAATATTCCCCTTTAAGTAATATCTGACTAATATGAAATCACTTAGAAAGTTGACCTGGATATACCATTATCTCCAATTCTGTGTGGTCCTTTGTATAGAGGTTCAAAAAGACCAACCCTTATATAATATTTGCACCATGACCTTCTGACTGATATCCCACTTTTCTGGTTTTTCTCATAGGTCTTTCGTAAGCAACTCATGGGGAGGTTATCCAGTTTTCTTGGACTTTACTGTGCTGATATACTTGGAAGTACGGGTGGTAGAATTTCATCCCAATCCCTCCAATAATTTCCTCAGTGTTTTAATTATGTGATTCATGTGTTCCATTATCTCAGATGATTGTGGATTGTAAGGCATTTGCCACTTCCCCTCAATTGCTAGAAGCTGCAGAAGCACTATCTGACTAGTGAACTGACTTCCTTGACTGGATTCCAGAATTTGAGGTAAATCCACTTTTTGTAAGCACTCCTTGCACCAATGTTCTAGCTATTCACAGCAAGTTGTGGATTTACAAGGGAATGCCCCAACTATTTGGTGAAGTTATCCGCCACTTCCAGACACACTTGTTCCGCCCCTTTTTCTGAGGTAAAGGTCCTATGAAATCAATTTGGATCCTTGCCATGGACCCTCCACTCTCCTAGAGTGTCCTATAGGTGCATTTCTCTTTTGTGGATCAGGATTATTGGCAGCACAGATCAAATGTCAGATATCCTCCTCATCCTTTCTTATTTCAGACCACCACCCAATATGCTGTAATCTTTCCCAAATAGTTTCTGTTCCCAAGTGGCCCACTCCGGGACCTCCTATGGAATCAATTTCATCACTTCACAATGACATGTCTCCGATAGTTTCCATTTCTTACCTTTAAATAATATCAGTGTTTTATGTTGATTTGGGGATCCCCCCAGTGGTCTTTCTATGGGCTCCCTCTATTTATTATCTCAATTGCTATCTTCAATTCTGAATTTTGGACTTAGTCTTTGGTGAGGAACAATGGTATTTCCTTAGTCCCATGTTTGGTAATGTTTTGTGCCTTTTCCCCTGGAAAGGGATCCCATGGTATCCATGTTTTAGCCCTTGTGTGTTTTTTTTTTTCAGTCTCACTTCCATTCAGCTTTCACTTTATGGATATGGTGCTACTCCGTGTTTTGTTGGGATTGCCTACAAAATTATTTCTAAAGGGAGTTTAACGGTCAGTGGTTCCTTATTTGTTGAGGTATACGCTGTCTTTACCATATTGTCAGAAATTTGATCAATGCACTGAATCTGAGCAAATCGTTTAAAGATGTGGAAACTTTCCAGGATTCATAACCACATAAGTTACAATTACTAACTCTCTGCTGAGCACTCAAGTGTCTAGGAAGTTTTAGACCTAACCACATCTGATTGTCAAACTCATAAATCCCACAACCTGTCTAAAGTTTCTCTTGCCACTACTTGAATCTTCTACATAGATATCTCACCCATTTAGGTGTATTCCTATTTTAAATTCCTCCTCCCAAATACCATCAACTGAACCTTCATGTGTTTCTCCTTTGTATAACAGATTTGCTGCTAATTAAGGATCATGCAATGATTGTACTTTCAGAATTGTGCCTTGTAAAACCAGAGCCCATTGAACAATTCTGACGTTGAGTGATGTCCCATCTTTAATTTTTTCTAATAATAGCCTTGTGGGAGTATTATGGATCCTAAGTTCTTATGTAAACTGCAAAATGCTTTCTGACTTAGAAAGTGGCCAATAGATGGCATTTGCATGTTGTGTACTCCTTCTGTACTTCAGTTAATACCTGGGAGGAGTATGTATTGGTCTTAATTTCTCGTGAATATCCTGCATCAATACTGCATCGAAGGCTGCTGTTGCTTGCTGCTAGTTTCAAAGCAAATCCCTTTTTCAGCTTAATCATTCTGAGGGCTGGTAAAGCTGAAGACCACTTTTCAGTTCTTCAAAAGCCTCTTTATATTTAGGGGTCCAATTCCACTGCTCTCCCTTTCTTAATAGGGTTAGCAGTGGGAGTTGTTTTGTCCCATAATCTTGAATGAACTCTCTACAATAAACTGTCAGTCCAAAGAGATATCATGATGTAGTCATTGAGGTGACACAGCCTAATTTGACTATTGTCTCTCTTTTTGATTGCTTAATAGTCTTTTCTCCAAGTTTTAGACCTAATTCTGGAAACTTCTCACTCCCATATCTGCACTTTATTAGGGTTCACCTTCAATCCTGCTTTCTTTAGCAATTGTAAAAGTTTTGTCAAGAGGACAGCATGTTCTCCTCACTCTGTGCTAACATCAAAAGGTCATCAATATATTGAGTGGGCCCTAAGGCTGGAACATTCCTCCCAAGATCAATGGTCTGTATACTACCTGCTACAATTTCCATAATGGGCAGGAAGGTAAAATTCAACCCAAATTGAATCAAGCTCTCAGGTTGACTGAAAGCTTTAAAATTGTTTCCATACATTCTTGGAATATGGAGGGACTATTATGAAAATCCTCTGGAATGCTTGTTCATTAAGCTCTTGACTATTAAAAGGTAAAGGCAAATTTGTTTTGATCATTCTGATTTCAGGAAATTGACCAAAATTTGCTGAAGTACCTAGCATAGCCTTCAACACTATTATTCCCACAGAACTCATCTCCAAACTCTGTAGTCTGGGCTGACACTGTAGTTAAGAAAGCCCACCAACACCTCTACTTTCTTAGAAAACTAAGAAGATTTGGTATGTTAACTACAATTCTCCAACTTTTACAGATGCACCATAGAAAACATTCTTTCTGGTTGTATCACAGCTTGGTATGGCCCAAGACCGCTTGGAACAACAAAAGTAGCCCAGTCCATCATGCAAACCAGCCTCCCATCCATTGAGTCTGTCTACACTTCCCACTCCCTGGGCAAAGCAGCCAGCATAATTAAGAACCCCATGCACCCCAGATATTCTCTTGGTCCTAGGTTGTCAAAACCATCAGATTTAAATTTAATAGGTTCTTGATATCTTAGTACCTAATTCAAATTGGCTGAATTCAAAAAAAATTCAAAAGCCTGTTGTTTTGGTAACACTGCTGCTTGGCCTTTTGATATAAATGTTTCAGTTTAGGGCTGTATCTGTACTTGCATTAAGCATAGAAAAACACCACTTTTTAAAGGAACCATGCAATGCCTTCTCCCTAGCATTTCACAATTTTACAAACAGCAATCTATAATTATTCTACTCAACTACATAACTCTATATGTGCCCCCTGAGTTTGTTGTGGTCTCATCTTGATCTCCAGAATAATTTACATTGTTCTCATGACCCATCCCAAGCAAAGCCCTCTAGGGAGTAAGTTGCCCAACTTGACCAAGGACTGTTAAATGGATCCTCACAATAAATGACTGAGTTGACCACTAAGTAACTTCCTCCCCATCATTCTATCATGATATACATGCAAAGTCATCCATAAGATTCATACTTGAGTGAACACAAGTTCTTTGGCCCCGAGCACCCCACTCATTGGTAAATGGGAAGCAGTGGAGGTGGGAACTGAAGTAAGACCTCATTGACTGTTGCAATAAGTCCCATTCTTTTCTCTGATACAACCTCAACTGCTGCTGCTATCCGTTCTTTCCAAATCCTGGTTCTGATCCTCTTTCGATTTTCCATTTTCATGAGGGTTCTCTGCATTTCCCTTTTTAAGTGACCATTTACAAGCTTTTCAAAAATGGCTTGAAAAACCACAATTAAAATACTTCAGGCCATCGTTTCCCTTGCAGGATCCTACCTGCTTTCTCTGCCCCCATCTTTTATCTCCTAAACCTTTCCCATCTCCCTATAATCCTTGCCATTTTCTCCCTCAGCTTTTTCTCAAAACAAAGTGTCAATTATTGTACTGCTGCCTATCCCGTGAGAGGCTGATGTTCTGTGTCAAAATCATTAAATCCCTCCTTATTTAGGGTAGAGCATGCCTAACTAATGTCCAGAGCCAGCGATTAAAGGCCTGAACTATAAATAGTCTCCATCTGCACCAACTGCAATATTTGTAAGGATGTACACTTATCTGTGAATGCAATTGGACTCATCCAGTTGCTGCTGAATTTGCATCTCAAAAGGGTTTCCCCATGTCAGGTCTCCACCAACAAATTTTTCATCCCTTCTCATGTACCCCTCCTGTTTTAGTTTCTCAGTAGAGCTCAGTAGGCATCCAGAACTAAAGTAAATAAGAACAATTTGTTCTTTTCATTCTCATCTAATCTATGTAATCCAGCAAGCTGATCAATTTCTGGAAAGGTTCTTTCCTTCTTTCCAATTTCTTATGTTACTAGTCATCCTCTGTCACACCGGCACCCCCATCCCCCTGAAGTATATGAGATAATAAAATGCCTGTCAAAGAGTCCTATTGCCCTTCCTCATCAACAGTTGCCCATTTCATGGGGAGTCTATTCCCCTTAATTTATAGATCATCCCATGCTTTTTGCAGTTTGCTTTATACTGCAGCCTCTCTCTCTTGCGCGCAGCATGATCTGCTTGTTACTCTTTCTTAACACTGAACGTCACCTTCACATCCCCTTTTCCCATATCTAATCTTTGATATTGCCAACGGAGGTCCTCATTTGATTTTTTTTCCAAAACTCCCTATCTTTTACATACCATATTCCACTTCCCCCACCCAATGGTCAAATCCTACAGCAAGTTTTCCCCTATTTTGGAGCTGACCGAGAACACGTTCTGGAACTGCATGGTACCCTTTATTTTGTAAGAAAGTGTTTGCCAATTCTTCTTCTTTCTGTATTAATTTAGCTTTATTAGCTAGTTTAGTTTAATGCTCATTCAAGTCTTGTTTCATATTGTTAAACTTAATTTTTATTTCCATCATCTGGCTCTCTAATATCATGCATTTCCCCTATAGTACCATTTACATATGGATCACCATATCCAGAGTTCCACCTCAAAGACTGAAACAGCCGATTGCTCAATGAGTCTAATCCATCCATCCTTCAGGGGTAACTTAGCTCCACAATACTTCTCCATAGCCTCATCTGTTGTCTTTGGGCTCCTGGCCAAAATTCTGTACGGGCATGAGAATCCTTTTGGAGTTGTACTCTGGATGTAACAGGAATAAGTGACAATGCCAGATAATATGTTAAAGAGAATTTTATTGAATGTTAAATAATTATAATTTGTCATTACTATTATTATAATTATTAATGAAAAAGAGACATGAGAAATAGTATGCTAGATTTGTTTTTAGAGCACAAACAATCTCGATTTGCTCTATTCCGTGACAGGACCCCAAATTGGTAAGATTTCCCTTTGGTACTTCTATTAGCAAGTTTCTAAGTAACCTAACATGGGTTGTACTCTTTGGCTAATCACTCCTACGCCCCTTTCTCATAATCTTCAGTGGTTGACTATTCCTTTCCAACTTTTTAAGGCTTTGTTCAGACATTCTCAAAGTAAGTCTGGTAAACACTTAAGTCTTTATTAATTTTCCTCACTGAGACTGCAAAGCTTTGCAATCTTCACTACTCTTTTGATGGGCCAGAGTTTCACAATGCCCAGGTGAGCATGAACTTGACCCAGAAATGTGTAAAATCGTGTGGGAAGACATCAGGTGCACTTTCCAATGTCATTGCACACTTGAGCTATACTTCAGTCAGTGGGCACACGCTACAGTTGGAAATGTGCCAGTCAATAATCAAACAGGCAATGTAGCCCAAAAAGGGACTAATGGAACACAATCTTATATGGCTTTTACAGTTAGTGGGCAGCCTTTAAGTTTTAGCTTCAACCTCAATCCAAGTCAAGATGAAATATCTGGGCTGAAATAAAATTGTGTCTGGGGACTGAGGTTTGTGCTTGAATGTGCTGTCTATACACTCTGCAGCATTTCAATTTATTTTTTACCAGATTGCAGCTCCCCGATGTAGGAGTGGCAGCACTTCTGAGGAAGGACATTAGAAGTGCAAGCCTTATCTCCCCTTTCTTGGCACCCACCCTTTTTCAGTGTTGAGCCTTTTCCATTGTGTGTTTTATGCTGGCTGCATTAAATTGTCTTCTGGGTCGATTATGACCAGAATTGTGTTTACTGCCAATTGTTCATGCCCAACAGGTGAAAAATTGAGACAATGGTGTCTCCAATCTGCCATCAGTCAGACTAGGTACATCAATCAAATTTCACCTCTTGATTCTGCACCATAGTTGACCACCCTGTATGGAAGGCTACTTGTTGCTTTATTATCCAATTTCCTTTATTTTGTATTAGTCCTTGGTGTAATATGACTTTCATATGATCTGTCACTACTTTCTGATTTCTGTTGTCCCTCAGACTCACAAACCTGCATTCCTAACTTCTTAATTCTCCATACAACTGAACCTTCACCCAAGTTTTTAGTTTAAAACTTCCCTACTTCACTTGTTATATGGTCCATAAGAACACTGGTCCCAGCACGGTTCAGATGTAGGCCATCCCAACAGCACAACCCCACTTTCCCCAGTAGTAATGTCAGTGTGCCACCAAAACGCAATTTGAGCCATGTATTCATCTCTGATTTGATGTACCTTTTGCCATTTGCATGCAGCTCAAGTAATAATCCAGAAATTATAACCTTGGAAGTTCTGCTCTTTAGTTTAGTGCCTAATTCCTCACACTGCCTATATTGAACCTCTTTCCTCATTCTGCCAATATTATTGGTACCTGCATGGACCATGGGACCCTTCCCATCTCACCACAGATATTCCAAAGTCTGGCACTGGATAGGCAACATAGCCTTCGCTACAGTATCTATACTGTCTCCAACTATGATTATATTTGCCTTTTCTCCCAGCACTTGAACAGCTCCATGAATCACGGTGCTGTGGTCAGTTTACTCGTCCTCCCAAAAGCATTTGCTTTCATCCATACAGGGAGCAGGAATCTCAAGCCTGTTGGACAAGGGCAGGAGCTGAGGCTCCTCCAGTGGTATCTTTTGAGTGCATCTACCTGCTTCACTTGCAGTCATATCCTCCTTGTACATCAGTCACTGAAAGTAGTCATGTAGGTATAGTAAGAGAGGCTAAATCAGTTAGGATTGTATTTATTGGAGTTTGGGAGAGGGGATCTCATAAAAACTTAAAAATATAACAGCGTTAGATAAAGTATATTCAAAAAAAAAAGTTCCTGATGGTGGGAGAGTCCATAACTCATATCTGGCATAATTCTTACAAATTGCACAAGTCAAACATATACAGACAGTACTGAATGTGTGGAATTCTCTACTACAGAAAATTGCTGGGGCCAAAATGTATGATTTCAAGAAAAAAATTGAGTAGTTTCTGGAGAGAGGAGGAATCGAGACATTACATTTGATGGTTAGCCATGATCATAATGAGTGGCAGAGCAGGCTCAAAGAGCCGAGTGGCCTACTTCTGCTTCTAGTTTCTATGCTTCACTCTTTCTCACTAAACCTGCTCACTGTTTTGATCATTCTCCGCTACCATCACCTAATCTGAAGCAAAGTCTAGTATTTACAAATGCTTCATTAAAAGGACAATCTGTGACAACTGACAATTAACCATGGAAGAAATCAGTGTCACCAGGTGCGTGCAATTTATATACTGTCATAAAAGTGAATGTTTTAATTTCTCGTTGGCAGGGAACTTGATTCCAACTTGGTGGTCTTTTAATGAACATACATGATATTCTAATGCAAATAAAAGGGCTCCCCAATATTATTTGTTGAACAGCCTGACCCCCCTTTAACTCGCCATTATTGTCTCAAGATCAGAATTCCTGCAGATCACCCCGTTATTGAGAAACTGACTTTTGGTCTCATGCTGATCAAGTTCCATTTTCCGCCAAGCTTCATGCTGATGGTGGAACTGAAAGATTCTGCCCCTGTCTCAGCACTTCCAAGATTAGTGCAATGTAGAATTTAATAGCTGAGACAGAGATGCTAAAACTAATTTTTTGGGAGGTGGTTGTATCTGAAGACTTGTTGGCATTCATAGTTCATTATGCTTTCTGAGCCAGTCCAAAACTTTTCATTTTTGTTTATCCATTGCAATTGACTGCAGGCAATTTATATAAAACAGGACATGTGACATTACCATGATACATTACATTCAAGACCTATTGAGAATTCAGAAGAAGCCTTGGGATAATTTATATTGCGTGGAAATTTATCAAATGACTAGTTGATTGAGATAAGGGATTTGGAGGGTCTAGATTTTATGATTGGAATTACTTTAATGTGGTCATTAACTCACTCAATTTCATTGGGTTTATGTAGCATTAAAATATTATCCATGAGAAAAGTTAGACTAAAAGATTGCTGAAAGAAATTAATAAGTAATTATTTAAGTAAAACATCTTTTATGAAATAGCAAGCCCCTCTTTTAAAGTGATGTACAGAAAGGGGGTTTTGGGATGAAAGTGGTATACAATGATGATGCCTTGTTAACGTGACACTTTTTCTTGCTCCAGTGAAATTACAAATGTAAAAATAAAGTTTGTAAATTACACTGAGTAATTTACATTTTTCAAAAACAAAAAATAGCATTTGCTGAATCTAGGTTCTGAAATTTCTTCTTGCAGATCTTGTGCAATTCAGAAGAATCACAATTACTTGCAAGCTATTTACAATGCTGAGGCCATTTACAAGAAATATTAGTTACTAATTAGAAGTTACTGGTGGAGCACAAAGCTGTTACATTTGGGAAGGATGCTATAATGGTTAGGGTGGCCTGGTGGCATAGTAGTTAGCATTGCTGCCTCGCAGTACCAAGGACCCAGGTTCAATTCCAAGTATATGTGTGTGTGTGTGTGTGTGTGTGTGTTTGCGCATGCGTCCATCACTTAAGTTATATTAGTATTTGACTGAAGGTTAGGTGTACTTGCAAAGGCTAAACAAAGCATCTGTGAGATCCAGAGACTTTTGGGCCATATGGCATTTGTATATTGGCTATTGCCCTTTACAGTTGGTATCTTTACCATTTCCTAAGAGAGGGTCAAATTGTTTTTGGAAGATTGTTATGATGGGAATGTGATGCTCCCTGTGTGGGTATGTGATATGGGAGGAAAGGGTTTGTCTAACATAGATTTGGTGGCCTGAGCATTGTTTTACAATTAACAGGGTGGCAAGCCATAACCCAGATTGTAGTTGCAGAGCCCCAAGGGGTTCCAAGAGTATGCAAGGCCTGCTTTGTGCTGTTTCTGAAGATAAATCTAGGAATCCTCAGTGTACTGCATCATCTGAAGGGTAATTAAGATGGGTGTTATTTGAGAAAGAGTCTAAATTGGTGTGAGCAGTTGGGCAGGAGAACAGTGCTTCTGCAACAAATTGCAAAACTGCTATATTATCCTTTAAAATCAGTGAGTGTCAAGGGTGAGCAGCAAAAGATTGGTATAGCTGGGTACTCAAAGGAAAGGCTAAAGTGATAACATTGGATTACAACATCAATAGTTATTGGTTTTACAAAGGGCATGCAATCAGTTGGCTAGCTCTCACAGGACAATAGTGTTTCACTCTAACTCAACATTATTTACAGCACAGATGTCACTATTCATCTCCCGCGGTATCTCAGGGTTATCTTTAGGCAGATCTTCAACATTGGGATGTTTAACTGTTGAGCAGAATATAGGGAGAACTGCCTCTGCCCTTGACCTATTGCTGACTTGAAAATAAATCCATGTCTAATTGAAACTCAGAAACTGCATCCTAAACTGATCCAGCCTCCAAGATATACAAATGCAGCACAAAACGCAGTCACAGGAGAGCTTGCATTTCAGAACCGACTCGTACTTCTTGTCCCAACACAACATTTGGCCCCAGGTCTCTACCCCCTTTACATTGACAACTTCAGTAGTTTTCAGGATATCCTGCATGCAGATAAGTTACTACAGTCATGGGAGGAAAAAAAATGCCACCCAGTGTGCATTTCAATGAGCATCTGTCTTTATAGACTTGTTTAATATTGATGTATTTACACTTTCATTTTGGGGTAAAATTCAGTTTGTATCTGCTGTAACTAGAACAGCTGTCTCTTTAATGGTGGCCTTCATTGTATTTCGTGGAAGGAATTTGGAAATTGAAACTTACTTATTTGTCTGATGCTCCTATCTGGAATTTCAACTTAGTAGTACATAAGCATACTGTATCCTTTTTGAATTACTGCACACTTGTAAGGTGAAATTACTTGAGCACAAAATTGCATTTTTGACCCAAGGAAGTTAATTAACTCTGCACTGGTGGTTAACTGAATGCACTTAATTTGGCAAGAGTACCAGACTGTCCTTTGATCTTGCCTTAAATTGCTTTGGGAGATAGTTCAGGGGTTTTACCTGCAGTTCAAAATTATTTCAGTTTTTCTTTGTTCTTCATCTAATGTATCAACACTGGAGTGCAGATTAAATTTTATGATAACAAAAGAGCCTCTTCTTGCACTGACAGAATTAGGCCAGTTTGAGAAGTTAGACGGCTGTTTATTTTACTTGAAGTGCGTAATACTTGGATCTGGTATTCTTATTTAAAAATAATTTCTGGAATGAATTTTATACTGTTGCCATCTTGATTGTGAGAAATGTCTTAACATGAAAGATCATTCCACTGGTCTGTTGCTGGAGCTTTTGCTAGTGGTTAGAAGTGTATACACTTCTTTTATGAACTGTTCTTTTTACGTTCACATTTTGGATTTGATCTCAAATAAAAGTAAATTCCTACTTCTTTTCCAAAAAAGTAATACTTTTAATTCATTTTGTCAATAAAATAATAAGGAATTTATCTGACAAAGAATTTACTTGACATAGTTAAGAACAACTTGCATTTATATTGCACCTTACACATCCTCAGTTCATCCAAAATGATCCAGTTTGACATTGACATTATGTAGGGCAATTGGACAACTAATTGTTTTACAAAGAGCAATAAGATAAATGACTAACTTAAATAATATGATTTTAAGGAGAGTGCAGGAACGGTGGAACCTGGGTATTCACATCACACATCTTAGAAAGTTATAGGACAAGTTGCTAAAGCTACGAAAGAAGCATAATGGATCATTGACTTAAAATAGTGATATGAAGGTCATCTTACCAACTCGTCACATTGGTTGATCGACATGCAAGCTGGTAAGATTGCGTGATAGACAAAAACCCACAAAGGGTGTGAAGCTGATTTTAATATTTAAACTATAATTTAAATGTTATTAATACCTTAACGGCTTTACTGGCGAAGATTACATGTAAAGACCTTCTAGGACTTTGGCAGTGTCAAGGAATTGGGCCTAAGGGAAAGGGCTGGCAGCACATGGAGAGCTACGCACTCTACAATCAAGGATTGTGATCGACTAGGGTGGGGGTGAATGGGGGCATGGGAGAAATTGGGGGCTGCATCTGAGGAAGTAGGGGAGTGAGCATTGGGAGATCAGGCGCACATGCAATGGTGCCCTCTAGCAATCGGCAGCTGGCTTCCTGGCATGAATAGATTCCATCCACTCTCTCCTACTATCGCAAATCACCACTGCCTCATTTTTTTTTCTCTAAATGGCAGAAGATAGCGTCTGAGAACTGGCCTGAAGAATGGGTGCAATTCTCTCCTGTTTTCATACTGGTTCAGCACTTCAAATTTTTTTGGTAAAAATGCTCCCACAGTGTACAAAAGCAAGATAGTAATGCTAAAACGTTATCAATCACTAATCAGCTGACATATTATTTTCAATTCTGAGCTCTAAAATTTAAGATGGAAATTAAGACCTTCAGAAAGGTGCAGAGAAGATTTACTAGAGTGATGTAAGGCTTGAGGAACTTATATGGAGAAACCAGGCAATCTGGTATTGTTCTTCTTAGGGCAGATTTAATGGAGATGTTTAAAATTCAGAAAGCCTTTGTTAAATTAAATAAGGAGAAACTGTTAATACTTGCAAATTAATAACTAAAAGAGACAGATTCGGTATATTTGGGTAAACAACCAGAGGAGAAATTGTTTTGCACAGTGAGTCATTATGACCTGGGAAATGCTACCTGAAAGGATGTTGGCAGCAGATTCAATAATACCTTTCTTTCACAAGGGATTTGAATATAGGCTTTGAAGGGGGGGAAAAAACTGCAGGGTTGTGAGGAATGAGCAGAGAAGTGGGACTAACTGTGGGATGGCATGATGGCACAATGGTTAGCACTGCTGCCTCATAGCAGCAGGGGTCCGCTTTGGGTCTGCGCGGGTTACCTCCTGTTTCCTCCCACAGTCTGAAAGATGTGCTGGTTAGATGCATTAACCCAAACAGGCACCAGAGTGTAGCAACTAGGGGAATTCCGCTGACTTCATTGCAGTGTTACTGTAAGCCTTACTGTTAACTAATAAATAAATTTTACTTTTTAATTGGATATCTCTTTCAAAGAATAGAAATAGGCATGATTGGCTGAATGACATACTAAACAATTTAAAAGCCTGTTTTGATGGTATGGAGCGAGGATTCTGGGATAACTTCCTTGCTGCTTTGAACAGTGTATTTGTATCTTTATGACAAACTTCATGTGAAAGATAGGGGCGAATGATTCCGTTCCACCCATCACAGGAATCATAGCAGGTGAGAGGCGGACTATTGGAAGGTCCATTAACCTGGGGCGGGATTTTCCAGTTTTGGGGCAAGCGCAGCTGGAAAATCCTACCCAGCACCTTAATTGATGTCGCACTCCCTGAGTACTGCAGCAAATGTCTTAGGGCAGATTTAATGGAGATGCTTAAAATTATGAAGACCTTTGTTAAATTCAGTGACTGATAAAGGTTTAATCTAAGTTATCAAATTTAGATTTAGGGCCTCAATCCACTATCTTCTGCCTCAGGTAAACTCGACAGTTTTCAAGTGCAGCTTACTTTTTGTGCCAGAACTATTAATAATATAATATGATTCAATTGACTGTACTGTCTTAGAGCTGTTATTCTGATCAGAATTGAACTTGACCTGATGCTTGCCTTTGAATACACCAGAGTTCCTCAGTTTTTAAATATCTTGAAACACTTAATCAGGAAAACTACAATTTTATGGCAGTCCATATTCTAATCCATTACATTGTCAATAGTCAGCTGAGTATTTTGGCAATATCAGTTGAACCCTGTCTTCAATTAATGTTACAAGACAATTTTACATCACAGATTCATTATTATTAGAAGTCCTTTCTCATGAAAAGTTCATGAGATATATGAACTACATACTATTATAGTTCAATGTATCTAACCCATTACAGTTTTTAATATTCCTCTTCTAAAATCAGTCATGCCAAATTTATTATATTATCAGCACTTCTTTTCCAGAAAATACTATTAAACTTGTATTTCTTGCATCATATTTTGTATTTAATTTTAGGGATTTCTCACTGATTTTTTAACATGAGTTTGCAGAAAGTTTCCATTTTGACAGAATTGTACATCTGACTGGATGACTGTCAATCCTTCATAGAACTAGTCTGATTTCCATTTAATTGAATTCAGCACGGATGGCTCACTATCCAGGAGTCGAGACAAAGATTCACCATTCTGAATATCAGATATTGAAGGGAGGATTAGACCATTTGCCCCTTTGTGCATGCTTCACAATTCAATGATTATGAGAGATCTTTGACCTCAATTTCATCTGTCCATAATACTCCTATAGCCCTAAATTTATTTTTCTACCCAAAAATCTATTAATCTCTATCCTAATTGTATTCAGTGACTGAGTAATCATAGCTGCCTGAGGTGGAGGATTCTGAAAATTCATAATCCCTTGTGTAGAAGTTACTCTTCAGCTCAGAATAAAATACCTTACTACTTATTCTGTGTGATCTCTAGATCCAAATTTCACAGTCTTGAAAACATTTAATTTGTCAAGTTCCATAAGAATGTTACATTTCTTGAATGTTGCTGAAAAGAGAGATGAGTTGCTGAAGTTTTTTATCTTGCGCTCTTTAGGACAAATGCAAGAATGACAAATTTTATAGAATCACAGCAAGGAGAAAAGTGTGCTGATTGGTTGACGAGTTGACTTTGGGACTGAATAAAGCATTACCACTGTTACAAAGATGTTTCATATGGAATACTAATTTAATATTTCACCACTAAGTTTTACATTTTTATAAAAGGATATCTCACTGAAACACAAAGACACTTACTTAAAATGCCTGCCCAACATTTGCATGTATATAGCCACATTCCATTTCATGGAAATGTAGGGTCAGTGTAGATTTCAGCTGGCACTCACCTTCCTAGAGGAACAAACCATTAGAAATTAGTTGTTGGAATATTAAAATTTAGTCACTTCGGCTGTAAAAATACACAATGGTTAAAGTAAGTGCCAGAAACGTTCTTTTAGAATTTACAACTAGTTTCTGAATTACTGTTGACCAAGCTGGAGAAGTGACACAGAGCTTTTTGTATGAGTGGTTGTCTTTCACCTCCCTCTCTACAACATTCCATTAAATTTTGAACTCTTGTTTTGCCGATATTTAATTATGTCCTATTCCTACGACAGACAGAGACTATTAAAAAATCATTGGATTTCCAGGAGAAAAATGAACATACAAGAATCACAACAATGAAAAGTAACCACTTCAGTTGAGAACCAGCCCCTCCAGATAAAGTGAACCCTGATTAACTTTCCATTTTTATCTACATTTTAACAGGATTAACATGTGATACTCTACAAAGTTGCTTTGCTTTCAGCTTCTTGGATTTTGTGTGTGTTTACATGCATTGGTAGGACATATTTGTACATTGTTAATGCCTCAAACATTGTTGTTAAGCTTTAGAAAGTTTTTACTAATAACATAATTTTTAGTCTTCCTGAATGATGTAGCTTTGTTTTCCTTTTGACACACTTGAGATGGTTGATATATGGTTGAATTTCAAAATTTTAAAAGAACTATTTACAAAGACCTCAGTGAAAACAGGACACTGAATATTCTTCACTTAGCTCTCTTGGTCACCTGAGAACTGATATTACTCAAACCTCATTAATATCATCATGGTCTCATTAACTTGAACATTAACCCATTACTTTGCAGTTAATATGTTTTAATTATTTTTAACTGAGTGATTTTTAGAGCAACTACCCCATAATTCATGTCTGGTATAATTCTTACAAATTGCACAGGTTAAGTACATATGTAGAATGATAATGATGAGTGTGTGGAATGCACTACCACAAAATAATTGGGGCCAAAACATTGAATGATTTCAGGTAAAATTAAATATAGCTCATGGGGATAAAGGGATCATGGGATATGGGGAGAGGTGCAAGGAGAATCAAGATATTGAATTTGATGATTCACCATGATCTTAGTGAATGGTGGAACAAACTCAAAGGGCCTACTCCTGTTTTCTGTTTTTATACTGAATTGGCAATACGGCATCCTTTTAAAATTCAAAATCTCTGCTGTAACCAAATGTGGAGTGGGAAAAGGGAGGTGTCATTGCACCCTTTCTCACCTGCTCCAAACAGTATGGAGAAGGCAACAACCAACAAGACTCTCCATGCTTCCAGATAATTCAAAAAAAGTGCAAGGCTCAAATATATTCCTTTTGTTTACAGTGACTTGGTTCTCATTGTATTAGTGTATGCCACTCCAGCAAGTGTAAACGAACCATGTTGTGAGCTCAACTGATAATCTTAAATTGCTTGTTTGTGTACTATCAGTCCACTCAGGATTGTTCAGCATGGAATGACACCCAATAGCAGGCGTTTTGTCTTGAGGTTTGCAAGCATGTGCTTGTTAAGTATGGTCTATTATAGCAACTGGAGTAATATATTGGTTAATTTGATCAGCCAATCGTTGGGTCTATATACTTGGCATACCACAGATATTAAAATTCATGCAGAACGTTGCTAAATTGTGTGGTAGACAGAACAGCTTATTAGTCCTACTAATGGAAAATACTACTCTTGTTATTAATCATGATAAATGATTGAGATGAAAGAATCACTTCACACTTCAGGTTCAAGCTGTTTCATTGTAAGCTTCTACTTCAAACTGCAGGCATACAAGGAACTCAACTCATTTTCAATAGAACAGACCTCATGGTAAAGTACTGTACACTTGTTCAACTTCTTTAGCTTTCCTTCCACATCACTTGATGGATGATTTCCATTCTGAAAATAACCTTACTTCTGATCTTACCTTTTGGGTGAAAACAATAATGCTAATGCCATACCTTACTTCTTTTAGGGTATGGGAGTAACCGGCTCCACATTTCTACTTAAGCTTTCCATTGCTGGTATGATTTAAGTCAGAAAAAAATTGGTAGATAGTCAAAACTTGCAACTTAGCACTATCCTTCTGCCATTCTGCAACTTAGTTTGTCAGCAACGTTACACTTGTTTTCTGCAGAGGACTGAGACAAAAGAGCTTCACGTTCAGCAGTCAGTCACCAAACTTAAGGCTCATCCTCTGCAACATTGTTACTCACAATAAATGGTTGTGGTGGAAGAATCACTTCGCAGTTGTCCTTAATGTCAAGCTGTTTTATTGTCAATCTCTTCCAGAACTGCAGACGTACAAACTCAACCCAGAGTCTTGCAACTGTGTCTATTTATAATACAACCAATGATTCAGGTTTTACTGCCAATTCTCTCAACAAGGTGATTGCCACATTTTGATTAGTAATATGTTAACAGTCACCATTGCATAGTGTAGCGTGAAACATCTTGCTCAACCTGTTTTTAAAATTTTTATATTTGCATTTGCGCAATACACAGCAAATGATGACCAAATTAGGATTGCCATTATCCTACATGAAAGCTTTGATGATCTCTATTTCTGTGTTCACCTTCCAAGGTGAACAAGTGGCCCATGGTCCTATTTACAATATTGCTAATAAGGCCAATCTGAGAACATATGGAGTTTTATGAATTCAACATATATATCAATCAGTGAAAGGTAGGCTTCCAGTAAACAGTAGTGGAGAATCCATTAGTGGATTTCTTAGCTAGTACCTCAACCATGTATTGGAGCGCAGAATGTGTGCTTTAAGGTGTATAAGGATACAAGTCTGAAGATTCACAGATCATGAAAACATCATCACAGTATGCAAAATGTGCATGTTAAGAGTTGGGCTGATTTTCTACTTTCGTTTTTCATTTTGTCAAACGGGATTAGCAATGGGGGCAGAAAATCCTATAAGAGGATAAAATTGCACGTTGTGCTGATGTAAAGGGGGTGAAGTAACGGAAATCTTGACTTTCAATGTCAGGAACCTTATTACAATAAATTTGCATCTGATTATTGGGTCTGTCAGTCTGATAATCCTCCCTGTTACATTATGAGTTATGACAGGTTTCCCATGATATGCACCTTGTGGGCAGAACTTGCCAGAAGACATCACGCAGGGGGAGAGGTTCATGCCTGGGCTGCATATGGACACTGCCCCTGGTACTGCCCCATGGAATTGTCTGGGCTGATTGCACTAAGACCCGATTATTATGACACTAAGAGTTATTTATATCATCCTCAAATCTCTTTGTAATAAAAGCTAACATTGTACTTGCCTTCCTAACTGCTTGCGGTACCTGCATGTAAACTTTCTTTGACTCATGTACAAGGACATCCAGATTCCTCTGAATAATAATATTTTACAGTCTCTCATTATATAGAAGTATTGTTTTCTATTTTCTCTAATAAGGTGGATCACTTCAGATACCACCACATTACATTCCATATGCCATGTTCCTACTGCTCACCAATTCTGTTTATATCCACTTGCAGCCTTTTTGCTTCCTCCTTATAGCTTATTTTCCCACCTGGATACATTACACTCAGTCCTTCATGAAAGTTGTTGACATAAGTTGCAAAGAGCTGAGACCCAAATATTGATCCTTAAGTATCTCACTAGGCTAACTGACTATTTTCAAGCTTCTTGCATTTTGGCTTGGTTATCTTGTTATAATAAGGGTAAGGAAGCAGCATAGAAGGTGCAATGAAAATTTACATGCTGAGAAATTGTAGCTATCAGCAAAGACTGAACTGGTTGGGGTTCTCTTTGCTCCAGGGAAGTAAAGCCGGAAAGTGTGATCTAATGGAATTTTTCAACATTATACATATTTTGTCTGTATTCAAGTAGCATGATTTATGTTGTGCATTGGTGACTTGATTTTAAAAGTAACCATTTAGAAGACTGCTGAAAAGGGGGATGAAATTGACTGTCATGAAACAACACGAAAGTGATCAGTAATATTACAAGGTTAATTATAGGATCTCTTTGGGGCCAACTGATCTCTTGGTTATGGTTTGTAATTACATGATTAATATTTCTGTTCCCTATTACCTTGAAATTATTATGTGATGGTGTAGTGATTTTAGTATTATACTTCAGTGAATTCGCAGCAAATCAAAAGCAATTGATGGAAAGTAATTTTGTTCAGAAGTAAACTTCCCTATGAAAGTCGATAATCTATATTTTCAAATTCTGATTTTAAGTCACATATTTGAACAAAGTGAATTGATAGAGCTGCAGAGAAAAATTGCAAATGATTGAGAATTAAAGGAATTTCAACCTGTATTTCATAAAAGAGTATTTCATAAAAAGTTTCCTTACTGTTGTTGTGGATTTTGATGTCAGCCTTTTAATTGATCACAACTTTACCCTTCAAATAACCAGACAAGTCACAGAATTGCTCCTTATGTAAGGAGCAAAAGGATGGTTAGAGGCAAGATTGGACCTCTCAGGGACAGAGGAGGGGATCTATGCTTAGAGCCTGAGGGAATGGGGGGGATCCTGAATGAATACTTTGCGTCGGTATTCACGCAGGAGACTGGCCAGATGTCTGCTGCTGATGTTGACAAAGTTGAGGATCGGTTGAGGGAAATAAAGATTACGAGGAAAGAGGTGTTAGGGCTGTTAGGCAGCTTAAAGACATATAAAGCTCCGGGGCCTGATGGCATTTACCCCAGGCTGCTAAGGGAGTTGAGGGAAGAATGTGCTGGGCCTCTGACGCAAATCTTTGTCTCTTCCTTGGACACAGGTGAGGTCCCAGAGGACTGGAGGATAGCAAACGTAGTACCGTTGTTTAAAAAAGGTCAGAGGGATCACCCAGGGAACTATAGGCCGGTAAGCTTGACTTCAGTTATAGGTAAGCTAATGGAGAGGATCCTTAGGGACAGGATGTATGAACATCTGGAGCGCTGTGATCTGATCAGGGATACGCAGCATGGCTTCGTCAAGGGGAAGTCTTGTCTTACAAATCTAGTGGAATTTTTTGAAGAAGTACAAAAACAGTTGATGAAGGACAGGCTGTTGATGTCGTCTACATGGATTTCAGTAAGGCGTTTGACAAGGTTCCTCATGGTAGACTGATAGAGAAGGTGAAGGCGCAGGGGATACAGGGCCGGGTATGTAGATGGGTCGAGAACTGGCTCGGGAGGAGGAGACAGAGGGTAGTAGTGGAAGGCTCTTTTTCCGACTGGAAGCCTGTCACTGGTGGAGTGCCACAAGGCTCAGTACTAGGTCCTCTTCTATTTGTGGTCTATGTAAACGACTTGGAAGTTGGGGTAGGTGGTGAGATCAGCAAATTTGCTGATGACACTAAGATGCTTGGATTGGCGGGTACAGAGGAGCAGTGCCAGGCAATACAACAGGACATAGGTTGGTAGACTGGGCAGATAGATGGCAAATGGAATTTAATCCTGATAAATGCGAGGTGATGCATTTTGGCCGGAAAAATGTCGAAGAGAGTTATAGGATAAAAGGTAAAACTATTCGGAGTATAGAGACGCAGAGAGACTTGGGGGTGCAGGTTCACAAGTCTCTGAAGGTGTCTTCACAGGTGGAGAAGGTGATAAAGAAAGCGTATAGTATGTTAGCTTTCATAGAAAAGGGTATAGAATACAAGAGTAGGAGTTTGATGTTGCAGTTGTATAGAACTTTGGTTAGGCCTCACTTGGAATACTGCGTCCAGTTCTGGTCGCCGTACTATCGGAAGGATGTGGAGTCCTTGGAGAGAGTGCAGAGGAGGTTTACCAGGATGCTGCCTGGTATGGAAGGACTGTCTTATGAGGAACGATTAAATAGACTGGGGTTGTTTTCCCTTGAAAGATGTCGGCTTAGAGGGGATCTAATAGAGGCGTATAAGATTATAAGGGGTATAGATAGAGTAAATGGTGGTAAACTTTTTCCACCTTCAGAAATGGATAGGACGAGGGGTCATGGCCTTAGGGTGAGGGGGGCTGGGTATAAGATGAATATTAGAGGGCAGTTTTTCACACAAAGGGTAGTGGGGGTGTGGAATGCACTGCCGAGTTAGGTGGTGGGAGCAGGCACGCTAGGGCTGTTTAAGGGTCTCTTGAACAGCCACATGAGCGTTATGCAGATAGAGGGATATAGTGGGACTGTTTAACTATGGCTTTTTTTTCCACAGGTAATTCGGTCCATACTTGACCAACAAGGAGCATGCATTCGGCAGGTGGTGCGAGGACAGCTCTTGGATGTTGATTCATGGGTTGCCTGGTGCTTCATGTCGTAAATGAGTGCTTTATCTGGACCATCTGAAAGGCACCATGACAGCTCAGTGACTATCGCTGTAGCTGTGCAGACACTTGGAATTGGGCCAGTGTCTGCAGGAGTTTGCGCGTTCTCCCCGTGGTTGCGTGGGTTTTCTCCGGGCGCTCCGGTTTCCTCCCACATCCCAAAAATTCGCCCTTAGGCTGATTGGGAAACAAATTGTCCCTACATTGAGACTCTTCCATATTAGGAATAACCTAAAATTAGAATAGGATAATGGAATTGTTACTATATAGTTATGACGGTGGCGTGGGCTCGTTGGGCCGAAGGGCCTGTTTCCCATGCTGTGTTGCTCTAAAAAAAAGAATTCTCTTAGTTGTTTAAATACGGCTATAGCAAGGATGCTGGGAAGTTACAGTTCACATTCCGTCGCTAGCCATAGTGTTGAATTGAAAGATACAAAGGCAATTATAGTTTTTAAAATAGATTTATAAGTAATCAGCATAAACCAAATTACAGTCACTTTACACTTACTTCATTATAATCAACGTGAAAACTTCATAGTACAGCTAATTTCTGCATCTGTGGATCACTCCCATTTTCCAGTTACGGGTGATTTATGTGCTTTGCGAGATTAATAGTCTGTGAAGCAAAGAACAAAGAAGAACAAAACAGCACAGAAAACAGGCCCTCCGTCCCAACGAGCCTGCGCCGCCACCTCAATGTTCCCACTTCTACCTATGATCCTTGTCATCCCTGTCTATGTTTATAGATCTAAGCATTGGAACCAAATTTGAGACAATTTATGGAGAATTCGTTCTGCCAATCAGCCTAAGAGCACATCTTTGGGAAGTGGGAGGAAACCGGAGCACCCGGAGAAAACCCACGCAAGCATGGGGAGAATGCGCAAACTCCCACAGACACAGGTCCAAATCCATGTATCTGCACAGCACAGCAATAGTCACTGAGCTGTCATGTTGCCCATCAAATGGTCCAGGTCAAGCGTACACTAACGACGTGAAGCACTAAGCTATTCTCAAAATCCAAGAGCAGCCCTCTCATGACCCATCACGTGTATGCCCCTTGTTATACAAGGTGGACCGAAGTACCTGTTGGATAAAACAAATATGTCAATGTATAAGAAGATTTTTTTTTCAGCTTGTGTGATTTTCAAACTTGTGTGACCGTTAATCCTGCAAATCTGTAACCACAACGAGATAAATGATCATTTTGACAGCAATGGGAAATATTAATTTTTTCCAATTCTTAGAAGAGATAAGTACAAAGCCGTGTCTCAGAACTTTTCTGACCCATGAAAAAGCAGCACAGGAAGGCACATGAAATTTGAAATTAGTGGCAAAAATTCTCAGATTTTGGCATTCTAACTGCAATCCCACTTCCATTACCTGATGAAAATCCTGTCCCCGAAGTTCAATGTATGTAGATGTGAGATTGCATATTTTGAAAGGAAGTGCTACAAGTGGTGTACCAGAACAAAGAGATCTCAAGGTACAAATACAACATCCAGTAAACATATTAATTTTTTTAAAAAACAAGCAAGCATTATGTCTTATTTTGAGAGGAATATAATTGAAAGGTTATGCTAAACTGTATAGAACCTGTAAGACAACACTTAAGTACTGTGTGCAGTTCTGGTTGCCATATTGAGAGATGTAGAAACATTGGAAAAGATGCATAGAAAATTTACAAGAATGATATCAGAAATATATGTCCATACATATCAGGAAAATATTTATACACTGTGTTGGGTATCTTTCACCTTGCGAACAAAAGGCTAAGAAGTGGCCTTATAGAAGGTTTTTAAAATTATGAAATGTTCTGATAAATGGAAGGATGAAGAATGTTTCCTCTTTTGGAAAACAGCATAACTGGATGTCATTGACATAAAATAGTCACAAAGAAATCCAGTAAGAAATATAAGGATAGTGAGAATGTGGTAACAAGTTCCACAGAGAATGGTTGAAGTAAATAGTAAAGATGTTTAAGTGGCAGTTAGGCAAGCGAATGATGCAGAAGGGAATTGAGGGACATTTGTGAAGGTAGATTTAGTTGAGGAAAGACAAGTGGGGACTTGAGTGGATAAACACTGGCTGGTTGGACTCAATGGGTTGTTTCTATGCAGTACATCCTGTGTAATCCTGTATTCTACCTTGTAATCCAATGTTGTCCAGATGCATTATTTTACTTTTCTGCCTAATTGATAGCTGTTTCACACAGCACTTAATCAATGCTTCTTCAGAATCCTTCTAATGTTCAACCTCTGACTTTGAGAGGATTATAATTGCAAATGAAAGCAGACTGGGAATTGCTTGCTAGTGCTTCCTTTATGGAGGGAACCCCTTTTATATATGTATCAGTATTAATCTAGAGCTAGGAATTCATAATCATTTGTTAATGTGCAAAAATTTTTTGCAATAGCAATTAATCACTGATCGATCTCAGGATGTCTCTCTTTACAGTCATTAGCTTTAAAACAACAGAACACGCTCAACAGAGCAATATTCAGCAGTAATCATATGGTTTGATTCCATTTCAAAGCACCGTAAGGAATGCAAAGGTAGGTATACATGTACATGTGGTTTTTGTCTATGTACATATTTCACAAATTTTATGGGTTTCAATCTAAAATCTGGAGATTATTTGTATAGACATTAATCACATAAAAGTTATTTCAAGTTTGATCTTCAAAATATGATTTTGTTCCTTTTGCCAAATTTTAACACTCACGTAGATTGCTTTGGCAACATTAGACTTAGTTGGGTTAATACCAGTCTTTATCAGCAGTAAGGCACAATAAAGATTGTTATCTCATCCTCTGAATTTGTTGGACAGCATAGCTGTTTTTTTAAAGATGTATTTACAAGGTGTAGGTGTTAACTAGGCCAGCATTTATTGTTCATTCTTAGATATCCTTCAGAAGGTGCTGGTGAACAGCCTTCTTGAACCACTGCAACCTCTGAAGTATAGGTAGACCCACAGTGCTGAAAGGGAGGGAAATCCAGGATTTTGACTCAGTGATAGTGTAGGAACGATAATATATTTCCAAGTCAAGGTGATGAGTGACTTGGAAAGGAACCTCCAGGTTGTGGTTTTTTCAGGAATCTGCAGCTCTTGTCCATTTAGATGGTAGTGGTTATGGGTTTGGAAGCTACTGCCTAAGGACCATTGATGAGTTCAGCAATGTATCTTGTATGCACAATTGCCACTGTTTGTCAGTGGTGGGGAGATTGAATGTTTGCAGAAAGGGTTAGAATCAAATGGGCTACTTTGTCCAAGATGATGTCAAGCTTCCTAAGTGTTGTCGGAGCTACATTTATCCAGGCAAGTGGAGACTAGTGGTGGACAAACTTTGTGGAGTTAGGAGCTAAGTTATTCACCCAGGATCCTAACCTTTAACTCCAAACATATCTCACTGAAATGATTATGTCTGTCCTACTGTTGTGTGTGATACCTGTGTTGTGTTGGCTAGTTTCTTCATAGGTTTCTGTGGAATCTTTCCCTGAAGTTTCCTCGGGTTGTTCTTCTGTTGTATGGCCAGGGGTCGCTGCATGGGGCACTGACTCCTCATGGCCTGCCCTCATCAAGTTTGTTTCCTGCATAAGAAGATATATGGTTCAGTACAAGGGAATGATGTGTATCTAGGCAGATTGCTTACTTGAGAAAGGTCATATGAATGAAGGTTTTATGGCTCTTTATTTTCATGGCACATCCCAATCTGATTATTGGTCACAGCTCTTCCTGGGCCTACCCAATAGCTCCATGGCACACTACTCAAAGGGAGTAAGAAGATAGAGTCTGGGGACCCACCTCCGCTCTTCTCCCGCTCCCTCCTGTCATGAACTATGTTTTCCTATGGGGACAAAATAAGGGATTGAAAGCCTGATGGCTGGAAGGGAGGGAGTTAGGAGTGAGGGCAATTGGGTGGTGTTTTTCGGTATTGTGCTTTGGTCGGCAAAGGTTGTGATGGGATGATGCCAGAGAGTTGGAGGTAGCTGCTAGGGGGACGTGTACTGGAAAGCTGCAGTTGTCAGGAAGTGAATTAATGTGGTCATTCCAGGCATGATATATGGATTTAATGCTGGAATGGGATGTACCCTCACCCCTACTGGCATTGGGTGTTGGTCTTTCTTGCTAGTGTGCAAGCACATACAGCTGCTGTCACTTCTTCGTAGGCCGCATTCCCGGTCTGACCACATCAGGAGGAAACAGATGGCCCTTCTCTCCACAGTGTTCAGTAGCTGTCCCAGCTTTCCCTCTGCAAATCATGGCACTGCTCTACAAGATGCCATCTTCCTGATGTGACTGATTGACTGTATCATTAGTGCATCATGGAGCTCTGCCTGCTTAATGATGCATAATTATGACTAACTCCAGTGCATCGCATGCTTGAAGCCTCCATAATGATATAATTTGCGTAGAGACTCTATCATTCCACTTCCATTGTTGAAAGATTATGAAGTGGAGCACATCAAAGACACTGGCATAGAAAGCTTCTGTTTTCTCACCATTATGACACTTTGGGAAAATTTTGGGAAAATTTAACTCTAGGTGTCATAATGATAAAACTGGAATGATCTATGCTAGCCTGTCAGGCGCAGTCTGGACCACAATCATCCCACATTCCATCATTTCTTGGGAAAGTATTGAGTTGTGTACTGGTTTGGGAGAGGCTAGATTTGGAAGTGTACTTCGAAATTCCTTCTGGGGATCCCTCCCCCTCACTCAATTGGTGGCATGTTTTTCCCCTGTCCATAGACTCCCCACTTCTGTTGCCCTTGTCATGTTGCCCTCGGCATATCCCCAGCTCCACCCCAACAGGCCACACCTCCTTGACACTGCCCTGGCCCTTCCAGTGTGTCAAGTGGGCACTGCCCACATATGTCCCCAATGACCTGTGGACTTCAATGGCCTCAGAGCTCCCCCAACATGCCCAGTAGTGATTTTCACTGATCTTCCGCAGCTGGAAAATGCAGGGAGTTGGGAGAATCTCAAATGAACTAAGAATATTTAAATGCTACTTTAAATAAATGCTACTTTAAATCAGCCTTGCACCCTCTCTAGGTGTGGACCAGGTTGCGCCATTAGAAAGGGTTCAGGACAAATGCAAACTCTTTGGTGCCAGGCGCAAAATCAACTTTAAGACCCACAGGCTATTTTCTGGGATTGGCATCACCTGTGATAGGCGCAGCAAGGTCACAAAATTGCTTCTATATTGTCTGCTGTAACTGTTTGTAATGTCTTTTTGGTATAAAGTGAATTTCTCTGTCATGAGTCTTGCATGTAGAAGGATGACATTCAACAAAAATAGTATAACAGTTATGTCACAGGAGAAACAGCAAATTGTATTTTTATGTTAAATTAACCATTCACAAATTTGAAAATGTGGGATCATAGAAATCTATTTACACATTCACATTACACAGTTGTTGAGGTCCAGACAAGAAACTCCAAGAGGTATTGTGCAGTTAGCCTAGACCGCAATGTTTGCATTTGATTTTGGCATTAGGGCATCAGGTATGATTCAAGTGATCCACTAGGAAGCTTTTATCAATGCACATTTTATCTAAGAACACAGTTACAATATAACAAAAAGAATCAGCATAACTTTTACCAGTTAAAATACTTCAATATGGCAAAGTATAATCTTTAACATCTAGCTATCCTTGTTGTTCCAGTTGAAAGCAGTAGTCCATAAAATACAGCCTTCTTCAGAATTAGCATAAAAACTATGATGCTAATGTGATGCTGGATTTCAGCCTTTTAACACTTCTGGACTAGATCCAGAGAGCAGTTTTCAGAGAAGGATATAGCCTCAAAACAGTATGTCTTCAGAGTGGTATCTTAGTCGCTGGCAGCTCTCACTCTCCAGACTTCAGAGACAGAAACAGATGCCCCTCTCCACAGCTTCCAACAGCAATTCTCAGAAAGAAACCTACTCTTATAGAATCTCCAAGACAGAAACTTATCTTCTGGCAGATTCCAGTTTCCAACTTCAGAGAGGGGAAAAGAGAGATACTGCTCTCTCCCAGCTCAAAAACAGCATCTAAATTTGAATATTCTGTGTAAACCAGTCACATGACCATACCTGTCAATCACCCCAATCAAACCCTACTCTGTAAAATCCCAGGAGAACACCAAGAACAGCATTAGCTCAGATTAAGCAATTACACTGCTGCAGTAACAATACAGGATACTGGCTGTAGGCGGAATGATGCTGATAAAATGGAAGAGATTGCTAGAAACGTCCTGTACGGAAGCATGTTAAAACACATTTCTTAAAGGCACAGTATAGTCACAGTCGTTTCAGGTTTTTTTTGTGTTCAGTGCTGTGTGCTAGTTTAATTTCTTTAGACTGCTTCACTTCAGAGTTTCTAGATATCAGATGAAAGCATTCTGAAGAAATTGAATTTCAGTTTAATAGAAAACAGGGACAGTTCTGGAACTGTGGTGAAATATTAAGTGGGTCAATAAAACTAATTTTGTTTGTGTTTGAGAACTCTATGAAAAATGGCCATTTTCTTACAGCCGATCATCTTCCTTGACATTAATCCAAGTTGGCATGCTTAGCTTTGATTTATTGTTAGAATGTACTTAACAACAGCACAAAGTGATATGGTAATTTATAGATGAAAGTGCAAAAGTAAGTTGGTGGCTCTCAGGATTGCATTAATAAAATCCTATGTTTGTAGTTGTAGAGAATAGTGAAAATATTGATTTTGGTTGTGTTTAGTATACTGTTCAAAGTTAATTATTAACAAGACAATTCTTTGCCATTCCTTTTACCATGTATTTTCTTTACGGATTAAATAAAAAAAATGGCTATGTCCAATCATTTTAGAAAGGAAAAATCATTTATTCCTTTTTTATTAATAGGATTCAGAATTTCCAATTGACACAAGAGTGAACCCATACCTTGCTCAAATGAAAAGCTCTCCTAGTAATTTGCTTAGATCAGGTGGATGCAAAATGACGAAGATTATGAAAGTACATGAGCTGGCAGTGAGCTGGTAAGTAACATTGTTTATACATTAAGAAATGCTCACTGAACAGAATTTATTTTGATACTGTAAGATTTGGGAGGGGGATTTTTAGTATCAGCATAAAGTCCTTTTTTAGATTTTGCCTACATTTCTTTCTGTTTTACTGATAGAAGTGCCAAACTCAGGTTACCACTTTTTGAATGGCAGAAAATTGACCAACGTTTGCACAAAATTGGTTGTTAGGAAAGTGGATTCAGGAAGGGGAGGAAGAATAGGCAGTCAGTGAGCAGAACTATCCCTCTTGACCCCACAAAAATACATTTTGAAACTTGGCCTCGAGCAGTCCTTTTAAAGTTCAACACCCAATTCAGTGGAGTGTGCATCGAAAATGTTTTTCATAAAATATATATGTTTATATGTAAAATTGCAAGACTTTTAATTTTGCAGCAACAAAAGCAGAAGGCATAGCCTGTTTATAAGTATGTGATGGGCAATTTTGTTGCCGAGAACTATATGCGACAACTTAAGATTGACACTAATGTAACAGAAATCAAATGTTTAAATAATATTTGCTTTAAAATATTGCCAATCTCTGGCAAACATATTTTAAAATGTAAAAGAAAACTGTTGCATATTTTGAAGATTATGTCCCTGAAAATATTAGTTACACAGGTTGTTGCTATTTGAAGTTACAGGTAGCCAGATATAAATGATACTTAGGAATTGCTTATTTTTATATTCTAGAATTTTTGTACCTTGTAACTTGCTCATATTTTTAAGTTTTTATTAATTATCTATCTGTGCCACCTTGACATTATCTTTGCTGCCGTAAGATCTGTATGTTAAATCCATTCCAATGATTACTATAAAACTTCGTAGTAGTACTATAACACAAAAGATTGTTCATTGACTTAAGGATTCATTATAAAGTATTTATATCTGAGAAACAGATCATGACATTCAATAGATCTATGTGGTGTTTATGCTCTCCATGAACCTCCTCTCACCCCTCTTAATTTCCTTCTGCCAACTTCATTACTTCTCAATAAATGGAGTATATATGGTTTTTGTGCTATATTTCAATACTTGATTGAAAAATACAATATCAATTTCAATTTGGGAGGGTTGTTTCCTTTCTAAACTATTTTATACAAAATTAGTGCTATAGGTAGCTGAACCCATGAAAAAACATGGACAATACTTTAAGTAATAGAGAATAATATTCATGGTGGTTTAATTTGTATTTTGTGTATGATTGCATTGATTAATGTAAAGAAATAATATACTTTGGGTTGATTGATGTATATGTGCAGATTATTGAAAAATAAATTGTATGCCTCCAGGATTCTGTCTTGAATTCAGTACATATTTTGTTGAGAATATTACAGCAAATGTGCCTTGGAATCATTGTCATTTGTATTAGCGTTCAGTAAGAAAGTTTTCATGTTACTTTTTCGATTGTAATGAAATCAAAACTTACTTATTTTAATAGCAACTAAATCAAATAACAAGTAAGTAAAAAAGTTCTGGGTAGATGATAAACAGGAATAATATTTAGTTTTCTTTTCCTATTAAGATGACAGATACAGTGGAAAATAATACAGTAGTTGATATGTGCTAACACCAATCTGATAGATTTTCAAAAACCGCAGATTTACAAATGTCGTGTACAATGTCAAACTTGCCTTTCACGTACAATATATCATTCTGTAAGAACTAATTACCTTTGGAAACCTGACTTTTATCAATTAATACATAGTAGTTGATAAATCATGTGATTGATTGTTATTTTATTTTCCTTTACCATATGTTGGGAATTGTGCATTTCATGTTCCGTTCCATTATCTAGAACTGTTCTTTGATTCAGGTTTCATTTCAATTCTGTCAGTAACCTGCAGGTGCAAAATGGGCATCCTAGTCAGTGGAAAATAGAAATGATCATTGTCTGACATTCGTATGGCACTAATATTACTTGTTACTTATCAATATAAGCCTAGATTTTGTCCAAGTCATGCTGAAATATGGGAATGGACTGCTTCTTCTTCTGAAAAATTGTGAAAGGTGTCAAATACTATGAAATCATCAGCAAACACCTGGTAGGTGTGGTCTTATGATGGAGGAAGATATTTGATAAAATACTTTGAGATAGTTGAGCGTTAGATATTGCCCTGATGAAATCCTGCAGTGATGTCCTAGAGCTGAGATGATTGACTTGTTCAGCCACAAGCATCTTCCTTTCTGCTAAGTTAATTCCAGCCAAGTTCCCCATTAACTTCAGTTTCATTCCATCTCCTTGGCACCACACTCATCAAACGAGGTATTGATGTCAAAGACAGTCACTCTTGCCTCATCAAGTGGTTTGGGCAGTTTGTAAAGTGAGAATTAATGAGTCTAGGATGTAGTAAAGAGCAGTTTTCCATGTTTCCTTCCCTTATTACCTGGGTTAATTTGCCTTTCCAATGAGGTTAAGTAGATGCAAGTGGAGGATAGGAAGTATCTAGGCTTGATGCCTCAACTGTTATAGATAGGGAAAGGCTTAATGGAAAAGCTGATGTTTTCCTCTCATTAATTTTGTATGATTGCAGGTACAACTCCGGTGTATCTGACTAAGGCTTCAAATTCTGGCCACTTACATTTGGATTACAAAAGTTCTGCATGAAAAACAATATTCTAAAGGGTATATGTACTATGTTGTTCTCAGTTAATATATACAAAATATAAAGAACAAATAAGTGAGAATAATCTAGAAAATACACATTACAACAGCAAATGAAAGAAATATGCATGTTTCAGCAGTTGATGGGAACAGAAAAGATCGGGTAGTTAATTTCTTCTTGTATTTATGTAGTAACTACAACCATCACTCACGCTTGATGGATCAATTTCAGCTCAGTGAAATAGAAAGATTAGAGACAGAAGGAGCAGGTTTTGTGAAATAAAACTCTTTCCTAAATTGTTGGATTAAGCTGACATATTCCTTAAATTCAAAATTGCACTAAAAAAATCTCCCTGTCAACATATAGTTTTCCTTACTTCATGTAAGGCCTTTGATATTGGCTGCCCATGAAAAAATAAATTCTGTAGGACAGAGCCATTTATGTTTTAATAACACCATTCAGTAAAACACTGATGTGAATTTAAGAATTTTTTTATTGAACAGAAATGATGAAACTTTAAGAGCTGTTTGGTTTTTAACAAAATAATTAATGGAAAGTGAGCATCGCTGACAAGGCCAACATTTATTGTGAAGGTACTGGTGAGCCATCTACCTATCTATTGAGCCCATGTAGGGTAGATACTGTTTGGGAGCCATTCTAGGATTTTAATTCAGCAACAACAATATACTTGATAATATATTTGATAATATACTTCACTGTATGTGATGCCACCGCTGTTGAAATGGCTGCTGCGACCACTTTGTGCATGTGCAGTGGTTAGCACATGTACAGAGCAACTAGAGATGTCATTCCAACTGCAATTATCAATTTGCGCATGTGCGATGACATCATTGGACATTATCAGTGAAGCGTGAAATAAGATGTCTGGTCCAATCAGTGATTCAGTGTGGCCTAATTGATAAGGCGTTTGACTTTGATATAAATCATAATATTATCAGAGGATTGCAGGCTCAAGGCCTGCTGTAGTAATTTTATGCAGATATCTGATTCATCTTCATAAAACCGGACTACATTCCCATTCATGAGCTGAATGTGCTGATTATCCTGCCAAATATTGTAGATCTCTTTAGTAAAACTGTATTTTCTTAGTAAGTTGTGCATTTATTTCTCACTCCTCTCTGTATTTTGTTTCGTGCAAATAAACAAAATTTAATTAATCATGATAAATGATTAACTATTTGGATTTTGGCCATGTCATAGTTGGTTGCACTTTCACGTGATCACAAAGTTACAATGTCTTTGCTAATTGCATTGTTTGACTATGAACAATTGAGTAGCTGCATCTTTCTTGAACTGTCTGAACTGTCACTTACACTTGAACGTGCAGCATTTGTGAGTGTGCAAATAGTATGCCACCTAGTGGTTAATTTGTATTGCATTAGCATCATTATACTTTCAGATCAGAACGTGTGTGACTTGGAGGTGACAACTTCTCTCCATTTGCTGCTCTTGGTTCTTCTAGATGGCAGAGTTTGCAGACTTGGCAGGTGCTGTCAAAGAGCCTTGTCAAGTTGTTGCAGTGCCTCTTGTAAATGGCACACACTGATGCCAGTAGAAGTGGTGGAACAAATGGATGTCCGTTAACCGGCTGCTTTGTCCTGGATAGCATTGAGTATCTTTTCTCAGTGTTGTTGGAGCTGTTATCATCTAGGTGAGTATAAAAGTATTTGAAAATACTGCTGACTTGGGTCTTGTAGATGGCACGTGGGCTTTGGTGAGTCAGTAGGTGAGCAGTGTGCCATAAGTTTCCAACCTGCTTTTGTGATCACAGTCGTAATGACTGGTTTAATTAAGCTTCTTGCCATTGTAGTTCTTCAGGATGTTAATAGTAGGGAATTTGGCAATGATAATGCCCATGAAATCAAGGGGAGAGGAATACATTCTATCTTGTTGGAGATGGTCATTGCCTGGTCTTTAATAGTATGAATGTCCCTTGCCAGTTATTAATCTAAATCTGAATATTGTTCAGGACTGCTTCAGTATAAGGTTTTGCAAATGATGCTAATTACTGTGCAACTACTGGTGCACATATAATGATGGATGGAAGGTCATTGAAGCAACTGAAGATTATTGAACCCAAAATGCTACGCTGAGGAACTTCTGCAGTAATATCCTGGGGCTGAGATTGGCTCTGAACATCTACTGGAGTGATTCTAACTCTAGCCCATATTTAGACTACTTTGGATTGGGAGCACTTTCTCAACAATTTAATTGATTTATTTTTGTCACGTGTATTGGTATACAGTGCAAAGTATTGTTTCTTGCATGCTATACAGAGAAAGCATACCACCCATAGAGTACATGAGGAGAAGGGAAGGAGAAGTGTAGAATGTAGTGTTCCAGTTACAGCGAGGTAGTAAGGAAAGATCAACTAAGTATAAGGTAGGTCCATTCAAAAGTTTGATGGCAGCAGGGAAGAAGCTGTTCTTAAGTCAGTTGTTATGTGACCTCATACTTCTGTGTGTTTTTCCCAACAAAAAAATGATGAAAGAGAGAATATCCAAGGTGCATGGGGTCTTTAATTATGCTGGTTGCTTTTCCAGGACAGTGGAACGTGTAGGCAGAGTCAGTAGATGGCAGGCTGGTTTATGTGATTGATTGAGCCACATTCACAACCTTTCGTAGTTTCTTGTAGTCTTGGCCAAAGCAGGAGCTTCTATGATACAACGAGAAAGGATGTTTTCTATGATGCATCTGTAAAAGTTGGTGCGAATCATAATAGACGTGCCAAATTTCCTTAGACTCTTGAGAAAGTAGATGTATTGATGGCATTTTTTAACTATAATGTCGAAGTGGAGGGACCAGGACAATTTGTTGGTAATCTGAACACCTAAACACTTGAAGCTCTTGATTTATTTCCAATGTTGTAGAGGACGTGTCCTCCACTGTGCTTCCTGAAGTTGATAACTATCTCCTTCATTTTACTGACATTGAGGGTGAGATTAGTATCATTGAATCATTTCACAGATTCTCTATCTCCTTCCTGTGCTCCATCTTATCATTATTAGAAATGCGACCCACGACGGTGGTGTCATTGGCAAACTTGAAAATTGAGTTAGAGCGGAATTTGATCATGCAATTCAAAGTGCATCAGGAGTATCAGGGTGGGGGGGGGGGGTGGCTGCGGACACAGCTTTGTGGAGTTCTATGGTTCTATTCTATAAGAAGCTGTATCACAGTGAGTTACACTGTGTGTTGATGAATCTGACCACTTGGCACAGAGAATGATCTCTATGCTCAGCACAAAACCTTTGTAGCCTAAACTGCTACATGCTCTGTATTAGCTCTCTGGCAACCTCAAATTCATTTTACAGATTTCAATGAAGACTGAATACGTAAAATAGAAAAGAGAGATTAAGCAAATTCCAGACCAGATGCAAAGAAATATTCAAAACAATTATATTTTAGTGCCTTTGTAGGTGGGGAAAATCCCAGCTGTCTGCTTTGCAGATTGTTATCAGCTGAAAGAAGTGTTGACATTTTCTACATTGTACATTCTAGGCTGCGATCCTCCTATCCCGCTGCACTAATTTTTCTTGCTGCAACTCTGCCCTTGCAGAGCAGGAGGGAGGCCAGCAATTGGGGTGGGCTGGGAAGTAAGGTGGAGGGGGATGCCTGCTGGGGTGGGGGCTCTGCTGGGATGAAGGGGGGTGGGAATCTGCCGTGATGGGTTGGGGGAGCAGGGATCATCTCTGTTGGAAAGGGGAGGAGGTGGAGAATGGGCGGGCTGAGACAGTGGGGCAAGAGGGTTCAGGGCTGGCCTGTGAATGGACAGGTGAGCTGCAATCAGACCGTGAGGGAGTTGGAGGGGCAGCACTGTGGGGGTTGCAAAGCTGGCCAGTGATTGAGCTGGCCAGCAAATGAGAGGATGATATTTTGGGGTCACTGCGCATAAGCAGAGGCCCATTGATTTCAGGCTGTCCAGCATGAATAGGCCATGCCCCTGAAATCTAATGATATTCATGCTGGTGGTCTCTGCATTGCACAGTGTGGGAAATTCTAGTGTGAACTCCCACTTTAAAAAAACACCATGAATTGCTCCAATCTTCCTATGAATTCAACACTTAGAATTTTTTTGGGAGAATTCCGGCCCTGGGGTTTGTAAGAAAGTTATATATATTGTGAACTTTTAAACATGAATTAGATGGACATTAGCAGAAATCTTCTAACACAAATTATTTTCTGAAAGCTGTAAGGAAAATTATCAGGTGTGAACTGAAGGTCATCATCTAAACCCTCTCAGCAGATTTAGATTGCAATAGTCGTTGCCTTCAAGTAAGCTGACTAGCTAATGAAAATTGATTAATGACAGTTGTTAATTATGCATGTTATGTAATAAGATTAATTATCAAGGATTTTGATGGTCCAAGTCCAGCCTTTTATGCATTGTGTTGGTTATTCTGACTGTAGTCTGTAAAACCGTAATTAAATCAATGTAAATAACTTTTCATATAAATGTTATGTTTTGTTTTGATTTATATTCAAACTAAAATTTCTAATAGCATGCCACAGAACTCTTAAAAGTGTTTGCAGAACAGAGTGTCAGTGGCTTTCAGTCAGTGAATATACACAATAATTGATGACTTTAAATTAAAATGTTGTTGACCTTTGGGTTGAATTCAGAATACAACTAAAATTAGGTGGTCTGATGTCTTATCAATATAGATTTCCTTTTTGAAACTTCAGTTATAGGTTGCTATCTGACTTTAGAGGATAGCTTTTATAAATCTGCACAGAAAATATGGCCTAACAATTCAACTCCTGTTATAATTCAGATCAGAAACCCCACAATTCCACTTGAATCAGATGTTTTGTAATTTGAATTTGGCTAGGGTAAGCGTGAGATGTTTCACTCCAGGTATGATTCAAATGATCCACTAGGGGGCTTTTATCAAACAATCTTTATTTTAGAATATAGTTAACATACAGCAATAACATTTACCAATTACAAACAAGAATAAAAAACAACATATGAAATGTTCCAACCAAATAAACTTCCTAAGAACATAAACCTGCCACAGGTTTAACACAAAGTGTGAATGCTCACTTGGAATTTAGTCCTTTGGTTTGATTCGGCAGTTTTCTTGACCGGCGTGCGCGCGCACACATAGACACACACACACTGACACACTTAGAAGTTTGACGTCAGAACAGTTTCTCAAACACAAGAGAGAGAGACTCTAGTTACTAACTAGCAAACCACAAACAGAATTTTCACTCCAGGAAAGCAAGAAGACAAGGTTCCAGCAGAATTTACAATATCAAGAAGACAGAAACATAGAAACACTGCTTTTCAATCTGATGTTGAAACACCTTCTAAACTAAAACAGCAGCCAGAAGCCCAGCCCAGAACTGAAAATAAAAGGTCTCTGTCATCTGACCTGTCAATTATTCTTCCCCATAAAATTCTAGACACTGCATAATCCCAGAGTAAAATAAACATTGAGGCAGCAATAAAAGGACTCCAAAGCAGATGGTTTGGTAACAGTGAAAAAAACCAAAGCTGCTTATAACTGCAGAGAACATGATTAAAAAAAGATCTTTCTTAAGTATACTCTAGGCTCACACTCCACAATGTTCAATTTTTCCAAACATCCTCCTATAATTGCAATATTGCAGGCTGGATAACAATGTTTGTTAGAAGTCAGAAGTGACTCATTACTGCAGGTTTCATCACTGATATCAGGAATATCCAATAGAATTATGTAAGCATCTGCAAAATACTTTTGGATTAGGATCTTACAGTTCTTGCAGAAGTCTTTGTGATTTTGATATGCCCCAGTGCATGACTTGTGCTGAACTTGCCTAGCAACATATATCTGGAAAAAATATCCCCTCTCTAGCTCTACTTAAATGAATTGTGCAGAAGTTAGAGGTGAGTTGCTACTATATCATTTTGGGTTAGTAATTGGCTGGTGTGCTTTCTTGCTCAAAATAATTCATTATCTAAAGAGAGCAAGATTTTGTTGATATAACAAGCGAAAGAAAGAAACTGAGACCATAACAGCTATCGTTAGAGAGAGGAGGAGGGCATTGTGGAGAAGGCCATATGTTTAGTAGGTATTCAGGTGGCACTTATTCAACATTACTGAAGGGCAATGTATTAGATGTCCTCGCACAACAGACAAGATTGTCTCTGAACTGTGTCACCTGCCACAGCCACAACTTGAGTTTCAAAGCAGGGTATGGCCTGCAATGCTTGTAACCATCAAGTTCGCTATGACCCTTAACATTTATACTGTAGGCTTTTTTCAAATTGCAGCAGAAAACCAATGACCATTTTGCCGTCCACCATTATTACATGGTATCATCTTGATTACAGTGTTCTTATAAGCCTTTCTCCTATGTAATCGTTTAACTGGCGTCAGTTCAGGGTTCTGAGCATGTGCCGGCTTTGGTCGGCTTTTCAGTTTGTAAGAGGGTGACCTATAAGCAAGATCTATTTTACTTATGCTCCTGTTTTCATAGTTATTACTGTTATGCCAAGTTGTTATTGTTAAACTTTGTCATTTATTTACATGAAGATGCTCATTCTTTTGAACAAAGCATTTGACTAACTTATTTTCAGTCTCAAGTCACCACAGCCATTGTATAAGTGAGGTTATATGGGCTGTCTATATGAGGGGAACACTGATGTTAACTTTGCAATCAATATTGTTAAACTACATAGAAGTGTTTTTTTTATGCATAGCAAGTTTCCGTTGCCTTTATTACCACACGGCAACAAGTACAAGAGAAGAAGCAAGAAGAGGCAGAGGAAAGGCAGTGACCATCAGTTCCTCGCCTTATCAGTGATTGGAAACCAGTTCATTGTGAAGTGCATCAGTTAAATCAATTTCCTATGATCTATTCATCACAGTCCTTTTCATTTTTCTTACAACCACCCTCAATTGTTTGCCTTCACTCCCAACCATAGGTCTCGCCTTCTAAAATCTGTCTAATGCCGATATCTGAGGTGCTTGCAAGAGTCAGATTGAAAGATGGTACATCCACTGAAAGGCTGGACTCTTCTTCTTTGACTAACTGAGGGGTATTAGCATTATTTGCAACTGAAATTGAGGAGCACAAAGATTAGCTTCAGATATGAGAGAGAACAGAGAGAAAAACATTTAAAAGCAGCTTTCTGTTGCCACAGCCACTTCTCTACCACTGCCACAGTTGCTATTGAAGTACTTTGAAGTACATCTTATTTTAATGATATCATTTCAAATAAATTACTTACAATATTTATACATGTGTTCATTCTTAATTTGTAATGGAAATAGTTCCAGTTTTCATCACTTATGGAAGTGGAAAATCTAATCTTGAGAAATGTAAACCCTATGTGATGAATTGCAATTCTCTTTTTATCTAATTGCTCACTCCCCCTCCACAAAGTACTGACTCATGTTAATACACATTTCCATTGGTTCCCAATCTTTGTATGTGAGCCTAAATGGCTCACATTTATATTGGTAATCTATTTTTCCACAAAGATGATCACAGCTAGAGGCTCTTTTCTCATTTGATATCTCCCTACTTTCAAGTGCAAGGTTCCTGATGAGTGATGAAGAACAGGATCTCTAGCTGACCCTGTATCATGCAAGCAGGAAATTGCTGAGCTTAATTATAATGCTGTTACACTTGTACCCAATATCACTTAAGTTTGCACAGAAAATAGATTGAATCTGGGATGACCTTGATGTGCATGTGTACTGGGTATGTTATCTAGAAGAATAGATAAAATTCTTATCTATTCAGATGAATTTACTCAGGTTTCTATTACAAGCATCATCAGAAGAAAGTGAGTAAATTGCTTGAGCTATTGCTGGGAAATATCTTGCAACCAAAATATTCTTGCACAGTTTTAATGGGTAAAAGATAAATGGAAATTATATACAAGTTACTCAAAATGTGACATTCAAGTAACTGTTTCTAAAAGTATCACTTAGTAAAGAATGACATGGTACAATGGTTAGCACTGCTGTCTCACAGCGCCAGGAAACTGGGTTTGAATACAGGCTTGGATGACTGCGTGGGTTTTCTCCGGGTGCTCGGTTTTCTTCCCGTAGTTCAATGATGTGCAGATTAAGTAGATTAACCATGCTAAATTTCTCTTTAGTGTCCAAAAATGTGTAGTATATGTGAATTAGCCATGGTAAAGGATGGTGGAATGGGCCCTTGGGTAAGATGTTCTGTCGAAAAGTCAGAGTAGACTTGATGGGCCAAATGGCATCCTTCTGTATTGTAGGAATTCTGTGTTTCTAAAGCCACTGGCAGTGGAAAGCAAAACTTAATCAATCTGAATTTTAGTTTAGGATTTAAGCTGTTAAACCGAAACCTCATCAGCTCCCTCAAATGAACTTAAAATATCCCATGGGACAAATAGTAGAAGAACAAGGGAATTGACCTTGTGCCCTGATCGATCTGTATCCCTGAAATAACTTGGGTATTTATTTCATTGCTGTTTGTGGGAATATGCTGTACACAAATTGAGAGGATAATCCAGTCTGGCCTACGTATGACTCCAGATTCTCATCAATGTGGTTGACTCTTAGATGTCCTCAGAGATGGGCAGTTAATGCAAGCCCAACCACTAATGCTCCTATGAATGAATAAAAAGGACATACCAAATTATTTCCAAGTGCCAAGCTGAAAACCAAATAAATGTCATCAGCTACACAGATTGGTTTCCCTCCAGATCTTGACTGTCTTGAGTGGGTATAGTTCACTCCAGAGGAATCCTTACATCTAACCTGCTATTCAAGTGTTAAAGTGGCTAACAATGTGTGTGAAGGGAATCCTGAGCACTGGTTAGAGAATTGTGTATTTTCTCCAGACAGCACAGTACGTGAGGTCTTTTGCTAACCCAGGCAAGTTACGGGGGTTACAGATAGCGTGTCATGAAGCCAAGATCCCTATTAAGACCATCCTCGTGTGCGGAACTTGGCTATCAGTCTCTGCTCAGCAACTCTGCGCTGTCGTGTGTCACGAAGGCCCCCTTGAAGAACATTTACCCGCAGGTCGGAGGCCGAATGCCCATGACTGCTGAAGTGTTCACCCACAGGAAGGGAACTGTTTTGCCTGGTGATTGTTGAGTGATGCTCATTCACTCCGTATACACAGAATTTGCTCAGATGAGGAGGATCGTGACAGACACCTCCAGACGCTGAAGGATGCCCTCGTGAGAACAGGATATGGCGCTCGACTCATCAATCGACAGTTCCGATGTGCCACAGCGATAAACCGCACTGACCTCCTCAGAAGACGAACACGGGACACGGTGGACAGAGTACCCTTTGTTGTCCAGTACTTCCCCGGAGCGGAGAAGCTACGACATCTTCTTCGGAGTCTTCAACATATCATTGATGACGATGAACATCTCGCTAGGGCCATCCCCACCCCCCACTTCTTGCTTTCAGACAACCGCACAACCTCAAACAGATCATTGTTCGCAGCAAACTACCCAACCTTCAGGAGAACAGTGACCACAATACCACACAACCCTGCCACAGCAACCTCTGCAAGACATGCCGGATCATAGACATGGACGACATCATCAAACGTGAGGATACCATTCACCATGTACACGGTACATTTGCAACTCGGCCAACGTTGTCTACCTAATACGTTGCAAGAAAGGATGTCCCGAAGCATGGTATATTGGGGAGACCATGCAGACACTACGACAGCGGATGAATGAGCATCGCTCAACAATCACCAGGCAAAACATTTCCCTTCCTGTGGGCGAACACTTCAGCAGTCATGGGCATTCGGCCTCCGACCTGCGGGGAAATGTTCTTCAAGGGGGCCTTTGTGACACACGACAGCGCAGAGTCGCTGAGCAGAGACTGATAGCCAAGTTCCGCACACGTGAGGACGGTCTTAACAGGGATCTTGGCTTCGTGACACACTATCTGTAACCCCCGTAACTTGCCTGGGTTAGCAAAAAACCTCACTTACTGTGCTGTCTGGAGAAAATACACAATTCTCTAACCAGTGCTCAGGATTCCCTTCACACACATTGTTAGCCACTTTAACACTTGAATAGCAGGTTAGATGTAAGGATTCGCATTCTAATCAGCAATCTATGACTGTGCTGATGTGTGCTAATGCAGACCAGAACGTTGCATTTGCCTGACGAAGGCTATAGAGTCGAAAGCTCGCGAATTTACTATCAAATAAATCGGTTGGATTTAAAATTGGTGTTGTAAAACTTTACTGAGTTTACCCCAGTCCAACGCCGGCATCTCTACATCATCACTCCAGAGAGGCAGGGCTTGATAGAGCTGGCAAGATCCACTCCAGAGATCGGGGTAGCCTTTCTTCAAACAGGACAAAAAATAAACTCCCCCCCCCAGCCCACTGACAATCATCGACTGCATTCCCCTTTCTGCTGCCCCGACAATTATTGGCAGCATTCCCTCCTTCACCAACAATCATTGGCAGCAATCCCCTTCTCCCCATCGCTGACATTCCCTCATCACCCACCCCCCCCCACCCCAAAAAAACACTGGCATTCTCTTCCTCTTCACCCCCCCTCCTGTCAATCATTGCAGGCATTTACCGCCCCCCCCCATCCCCCCTCTTAAAATCATCACTATGTTCCCTTCCCAACCCTGGCAAAAATCACCAATCCTGCATCCCTCCCCCTCAGTGCCTGCTCTTTTCCCCACTCGTGACTCCCACTATTTATGCCAGTGGCATGCCCCTTTCCCCCCAGGTGCTATATGTACCTCCTTGCCCGCAGAAAAAGCCACTTGACAGTTCCTCATTTAGCCAGGCCTGTTTTGAATTTTGCCAACATCAGTGAAATATAAATAGTTTCTCCCTGAGTAAATATGTGGCGTGGGTAGGGAGGCAGTGGGCAGTTGGTGTTAATAATATTTAAATTTATCAAAATCTATACAAATGAGATTCCTGCCCTTTGTGGGTGTGATCTTATAATGTCGCTGGCAAGGGGTTTGGAAATTCAGGAAATGTGATCTCTGGAGAGATTATCCTGGATTTTCCATCCACATTGCCATTTTCTCTGATGCAGAGCATGGGCTGGAAATCCCACCCCCCACCCCCCATTTGTAACTTGCTCCTTCCAACAAATACTACACTTAAGAAGTATTTCATTAGCTGTGATGTGCTTTGAGATGGCATTAAGTTGTAAAATGCTTTTTATAATGGCATGTGTTTCTTCTTCCTTGTTCTTTATTTTCTTTCCTTTTTAGTTTTAATCTATTTATCCATTGAACTCTAATCTTTTAAATCACGCAATTTACACTTAACAGGAATATATTTATTTTGTACTTTGTCCAGCTCTATATATTTTTCATGGCAGGAAGATGAGCCTTTTTGCTAACTTTTCTATCTTCTAATTTTATGCCAACTTCCCCTCATCAAAACTGAACTGTTTCTAGGTCATTGCTTTTATTGCTAACTTTTTTTTGTTCACTAGTGTGGGTGGCTATGTCAGCATTTATTGTCCATCCTTAATTGCTGTTGAGAAAGTGCTGATGATCTGTCTTTTTGAACTGCTGTAGTCTGTATTGTATTGTGCTGTACTTGCGTAGTATTGTTATGATGAGGGAGTACCAGGATTTTGATCCAGCAAGGAAAAGCGATATATTTCATGTCAGAATTGCAGGCAGTATTGCTGTGCACCTGTTGCCCTTGTTCTATTAGATGGTAAAAGTCACAAGTTTGAGAAGTGCTGTCACAGAAGCCTTGGTGAGTTGTTGCGTTGCATCTTATAGATGATGTACATGACAATCACGGTACATCAATAGTGAGGGACATGAATGTTTAATGTGGTGAATGAACCGCAAATTAAGTGGGCTGCTTTGTCGTGAATGGTGTTGGACTTCTTGAGTTTGCTGGAGTTTCATTTAGCCAGGCCAGTGGACAACATTCTTTCATACATGTCACATATACTTTGGATGGTTGAAAAGCTCTGGGTAGGCATGAGTTGTGATCTTCACCGCATGAAGATTGGAAAGGGTTAATGAATTTTGTACTTGGAATTTGTGCAAGACCATTGAAAACCTTATCTATTTGTGCAGGCTTGTGTGTTAACTAAACATAGCTAAACAGCTGCAAGTGCTGAAGCGCGATAATGACTGTTTGAAAGGAGGAATCATGCTGAGAATGGCTGCGACTACATGAGGAAGGAACTGCGTCGTGACTAGAACCGGAAGAACTTCAGCTGGCACTGGGACTATACTGTATAAATATCCACACTCATTTATATTTGGGGAGAAGTCTGGCAAACCGCTTTTAGGAACCTGCTTCTCCCAAAAGCTTTTGTAATAAAGCCACTGTTCTTAGACTCACTAACAGTTTGAGGTATTATTTTACCTACAACTCTGCAGAACACCTAAATTCTGATGTGCTATTATAGCCACAATATTTAAATTAAGTTGTTGGGGAATGCTACTGCATGTGGATGTTTATGGTAGGATACTTACCAATAGTAATTCCATTAAATGTCAAGGGCTTGTTGGGCTCTTATTTATTGGAAGTAATTATTGTCTTGCACCTATGTGCTGTGAATGTTATTTGCCATTTACCAGCCCAAGCCTGAATGGGTACCTGTGTCTTGCTTCATGTAAGCACAAACTGTTTCATTTTCTGCAGATTTGTAAATGGAATTCAATTATTAATATGCATGCTTCTGACTGTATGTTGGATGAAAGGAATGGATGAAACAGCTGAAGATGGTTGGGGCAGGAGCACTGCCCAAAGGAATTCCATGGCCAATGTTCTGGACCTCCATAAATCACAACAATCTTTCTGCTATTGATATGATTCAAATTTACTTAGTTTCCTTGATTCCACATTTGGTGAAAAGATCTTTTAGTGTCAAAGGCAGTCACTCTCAGTCTCAACTCTGGAATTCGGCTCCTCAATTCATGTTGGGATCAAGCCTTTAATGAGATGTGGAGCCACGTGATACTGACAGAACTCAAATTGAACGTTGATGAGCAGTTTATTTGTGAATAAATGCTACTTGATAGTATTGGTGATGACACCTCCATCACTGTGCTGATAATTGACAGTAGATTTGGTACTACTAACCACAGTAGCACAGTGGTTAGCACTGCTGCTTCACAGCTCTGGGGACCTGAGTTCAATTCCTGGCTCGTGTCACTGTCACTGACAGTGTGGAGTTTGCACATTCTCCTTGTGTCTGTGTGGGTTTCCTCCCACAGTCCAAAAATGTGCAGGTTAGATTGATTGCCATGCTAAAATTGCCCCTTAGTGTCCAGGGATGTGTAGGTTAGAGGGATTAGTGGGTAAATGTGTAGGGATATGGGGATAGGGCCTGGGTGGGATTGTGGTTGATGCAGACTCGATTGGCCGAAGGGCCTGTTTCTGCATTGTAAGATTCTATGATTCTATTTATTGAGTGCTGACCAGTTGGATGAAATATCTGTGTTTTTCTGTGGACAAGACATACCTACGCAATTTGGTACTTGTTCAGTAAATGTCAATATTATAGTTGTATTGCAACAGGTTGGCTGGAGACATGGCTAGTTCTAAAGCACGTGTCTTCAGTGCTACAATCAAAATGTTGTCAGGATGCATAGCATTTTTTGTATCTAGTGCACCAGCTGTTCCTTATTCATTTGGAGTGATTCGAACTGACTGAGAAAAGACTGATATCTGGGTTACTGGAGTCTCAAGAGGAGGCCGAAATGGATCATCCACCTGGCCTAATCTTGCAGCTATATACTTCAGGACTCAACCAGCTTGGTCAATAGTGGTGTTACTTACACTCTTAATTATGGGCATTGAAGCCTTCCACCCAATGTACATTTTATGCCCTACACCTTCAGTGCTTCTTTTCATGTTCACTGCCACTTGGAAGTACTGATTCATCAATTGAGGTGGTAGATCAACTGAGGTGGTAGGTCGTAATGAGAAAGGAAATGTCCTTACTCTGCTTGACCTAATGCCATGAGTCTCCATGATTTCTGGAGTCAATGCTAAGCAATCCCAAGGGCAATTTTTCCTGACTGCTGTCAGCACTAATAGGTGGAACTTCCCATCCTGCACTTCTGCACACTAACTACAACAGTAGGCATGGAAATGGGTGTTTTTCCTGCAGCGACAATAATGTGTTTTCATGCCACATCGTACATTTCAGAGTTAATTAAATATTCATCCACATGAAACGCACTGGTGGGCACCCCTGATTTTCCTCACCACCTTCTTGCTCCAAGTGCCATTTTTAAAGCTCAGAGCATAGCCTCCTTCGTGTATAAAGACCAAGAGTGATCCAGCTGAGAGCTGTCTACATAGATGAGAGAAGATGTCAGTATTCAAATTTAATGATGCCTCGTTAGGTCTCTTGCTGAACACTGGAGGACTGCTATGATATCTTTTTACCACTATAGTGGCTGAAGATCTACTAACCTCACCACTCAGACTTTGAAGGTGGTGGCAAAGGCAGCTAGTGCCAAATCCATTCAGAAGAGGTCTGCCATTCAGTGCAGAAAGAAAGTGAATGACCTTAGGCTGGCCACACAAATAAGTCCATCATTTTATTGCTCTTAACTCATGGGCTCACTGGCACCCCCCTCACATTCACATTGATCTCACTCACTGCTGGCTCAAGGGATATCACCTCTCACTTTCACACACACACAAACACACCTTCGCATCAGGCTCATATCCTCTGGAGCTTGCATTCTCATCTCGTGGCTCCACTTACCACACACAAATGCAGGGTATCCTTATCATCTGCCTTGGCATGCATCTAGCTCACTATCTGCTTTTGTTCGGAACAAGATCACCTACAACAACAGCTATCTCAGCCATACTCCCTACCTCTTTGTAAATCTTTTTTGGTTGACAATTAGCCACATTTCTCCTTATGTCATTATGAAATTGAATTTTACGTTGACCTCTGAGTTACAATTTGAGAACTCAGTAATTTGTATATTCCATTCTGCATAATATTTAGATGTGTTCATAGTACAGTTTTGGATTTATGTCTCAGTCTGTATCGTCAGATGCTGTTATATAGGAATGTTATTCAAATATCAGAGAATTTATTTTATTTTTCCTTGTGATCTGGGCATCTCTGAGGGGATTTGTTGTCTGTCCCTGATTGCCCTTCACAGTAACGTAACAACAGTGTAAAGTAAGGACTAATTTAAAACATTTTCCTTTTTTCCCTATGGACTCAAAATGTAATCCATTTCAGTACTTGTAATATAGAGTTTTGAAACAAGAGCTAATGATGTTGTTGATACAGTGTAAAACTGCTTTTGTATTGTTGCTGCTCATATTAAATTGATAGCTATGGGATTATTATAGAATAACTCTAGCGAATTCTGAAGATCAGGAGAGAGGTGTACGTATATGGATTTACATCTATGTGAAGAACTTTGCTTCTGTGTGTTGCATTTTAAATACTTTGAGGTATGAGTGAGAGCATTCAAGAGTGAGAGCAAACTTGACACAGTTTAGATCTATATGGCAGAAACCCAAAGTGCTGCAAAACAATCTCTTTGAAGAAAACTTGCATCTCTTGCTCCAAGGTCAGATGAATCTGATTCTGGAATTATATTGTCACTGAAAAACAAACTGTTTTCACAATGATGCAGAAATGGTGGTAAAAACCACATGCTAAAAGTACTCTGAAAGGTTTAAAACCAAAGCTGAGATGGAAAACAAGTATTTTTAACAAATCAGAAGAATATTTTTCTATTTGTTATGAACAATGTGTATTAGAATAAATAAAAGCTAATTTATTATATATGTATAAATATGTGAATTTATAAATCTAATTTGCTCTTTATTAGGTATCCACTATCCAAATGTAAAAACGTATAATACACATGAAAATATTAGACTTGAATACCAATAATTCTGCTCTGCAGTTATAGCAAAGTAAGAATTTCCATCTGCTATTTAATATACAGGAGCATATACATTAGGAAGTAGGTGGAAATGTTGAAACTGGAAAAATTGACAATGCTTGCGAAGCTGGCCCCAACCTAACGGTTTCCACATTTTAACTGGAGCGCATTACTTTTGCTTGTGAGAAATCCCCACAGGAGAGGCAGGTTATCAGTTATAATATGTTAATTACTGTTGTATTAACAAAGGTTTTGAAATTTAATTACGGGTCCATGGGATTTCCAGTCACCAATGAAAGCAAAGCAAGGAGGAGAAAGACATGACAGAGAAATACAGTATGCCAGTATGCATTATTTTCTTACCTGCACGTGTGGTTATTATTCCAACTACTGTGCTGAAAGTTTGACAAGTTGGAAGTTTGTACTTCAGATCTGCATTTTGGAGCTCTGACCTATTGGATCAGTGTGGCTGTTGCTTATGCTGTGTTGCTTTGGATCTCAAATTTGAGGTCAAAAATGACGAGCACCATAATTAGTTCCAGTAGGAGTCAAAGCTTGCTCCTCACAGATATTTGCAGCCTCACAGAGGCGGGGGGGATATGTAACCTGCTGGAACTAGACCTTCTGTTAAGTGGACCTCATGGTCACTTTTAAGGTGTGAGGGGCAAGGTTTAAAGGAGATGTACGAGGCAGATTTTTAACAGCGTAGTGGGTGCCTGAAACTCGTTGTCGGTGAGATAGTGGAAGCAGATATGGTAGTGACTTTTAAAGGGCGCCTTGACAAGTTCAAGAATACAATGGGAATAGAGGAATATAGTCCTGTGAAGGGTAGGGGTATAGTTAAATCAGGCAGCATGGTTGTTGCAGGCTTGGAGAGCCGAAGAGCCTGTTACTATGCTCTAATTTTCTTTGTTCTTTGTATATATATGGCTGTGAAAGTCACCACTACCCTCAATTTTTTTGACTCTGGTTACTTTGAGTGTTCTGCTGGAGATCTTTGCAGGATCTTCACAGTCAATGCCCTAGAAGTTCATGAAACAGGTGACTGACACATTATTTGCCAGGGGTAGGCAATTATGCCAATATTTTTGACCAATGATGCCAGTTATCAGGTTGGTGACTGGTTGGCCACAGGTGTGGGACATCATCAGTAGCATGCTGTTGTTGTTCGTCCATTATCATTGATGAGGACCTTAACACCATTAGTCATTTTGAGGCTGGTTGCAGTGTGTCTGAAGATGACTGATCAGGCCAATTCGGGCATGGAATGTCCTGGCACATATTGGACAGACTTGTGTAGACACTATAGTTGTTGCGCTGGTGGCTCTGGACTTGCATGGCTTGCCCTTAGGTTGTGCTTCAGCAATACATCTTGACAGCTTAACAGCCTTTCTGGATGAGGCAGTGCCAGGTAGAGCAGTTTTGTGCCAGCGTTCCCCAGGTGGTTGTGTCAACGTCAGGCGACTTCAGGAAGATCTTAAGTGTTTCTTTGAAACGTTTCTTTTGCCCTCCATGTGAGCATCTTCCAGCAGAGAGTTCCCCAGAAAGATTGGGTATGTGCTCGTCTGACATATGGATGATATGATCTGCCCACCGGGTCTGCGCGCTCATCAGCAGTATGCGGACTGATGGTAGACTTGCTCTAGAGAGAACTTCAAAGTCTGATACTTTGTCTTGCCATTGGATCCATAATATTCTGCGATGATAAGTCATGTGGAAATGATTGAGCTGTCTTGCATGCCTTCGATACACAGTCAATGTTTCACAGGCATACAGAATGGTAGTGAGTAAGGTGGGGCTGTAGACTTTCAGTTTTGTTGCTGGGCTAATTCCTCAATATTCCCATACAGTGGAGCGCATTCTACCGAAAGCAAAACTTGCTATTCTGCAGTTAACTTCTGTATCAATAGTCACTGCTTGGGAGAAGGTGCAGCCAAGATAAGTGAACTGGTCTACTGCCTGTAGTTTCTGCCCTTTGATTGTGATTATGGGTTCTGTGTACAGTGCATAAGGAGTAAGCTGGTACGTGACTTTGGTCTTTTCAATGTTGATCATGAGTCCAAAGATACCACAAGCTGTGGAAAATTTGTCCATATTGATTGCGCCTCTGGCTTTGAGCCAGTATACAGGGCACAGTCATCGGCAAAGAGGATATCTCTCAGAACAGTCTGTTTCACTTTGGTAATAGCTTGAAGTCTCCTCAGGTTGAAGAGCTTCCCATCCACTCTGTACTTGAAGCTGATTCCAGCAACAGCCCTGGAAGGCATCATTCAGCATGGCAGTAAACATCATGCTGAACAGTGTTGGTGCAAGCCAACAGCCCTGTTTGACACCATTGGTGACTGGAAGTGCTTCAGAGGATTCTCTGCCATCCAGTACTCTGGCCACCATGCCATCATATGAATGAATTTGTGGGGGGAGGCAGCCGAACTTTGACATGATCTTCCACAGGCCTTGTCAGTTTATAGTATTGAAGGCTTTTGCAAGGTCAAACAAAGCTTGTGTAGAGCTCATGATTCGGCTCCTGAAACTTCTCCTGAGGTTGGCACACAGCAAAAATCATATCAGTAGTCCCACAACCTTTGCAGAAGCCACACTGTGACTCTGGAAGGCCCAGCTCCAGATGAATGACCAGATGATTTAGCAGGACTCTTGTGAGGATTTTTCCTGTGATGGAGAGCAGCAAGATTCCTCTGTGCTTGTCGCCTACTTGCCGATTGCCCTTCCTCTTGTAGAGGTGTACGTGGAAGCATCTTTAAGTTCCTGAGGAATGAATCCTTGTTTCCAAAAGGATTGGAAAACTCAGTGAGTTTCTTGATAAGTGCAGTACCAGCAGCTTTATAGATCTCTGTGGGAATGGCATCTGCTCCTGGGCTTTGCCACTGGATAGCTGGCTGACAGCTTTTGTGACTTTGGCTACTACCGGTGGGTCATCCATTGGTGCTGTTGATGTCAATCTGGGGAATTCTGTCTATTGCCTCATCGTTAATAGATGACAGTCAGTTGAGGATGGCTTCAAAGTGTTCAGCCCATCTCTGCAGGATGTGAGCCTTTTCTGTAATGGGAGTTGTACCATCTGTACTCAGGAGAGGGGAACTCCCAAGAGATTGAGGTCCATAGAGAGTGTTGAGGGCTTCATAGACTGTTTCAAGTCATTTCTGTCAGCATATCCCTGTATTTCATCTGCCTTGGCGCCTCAGCCAGACATTCTGCATTTTATCCAGTTTATTCTGGATTGTCCTGTGAGCCCAGGTAAAAGCATTTTCCTTGGCAGCTGAAGACGGTCATTCTGACAGGCCCGATGAAGATGGTGCTTTTCAACAAGTAGAGCCTGAATCTCCTCATCATTCTCATCGAACCAATCATGCTGCTTGCAGGTGGAGGGCCCAAGCATGTTCAGCGTAGATGTATGGATAGCATCACTGAAGCGTTCCCAGTCGTCCTCAACGCTGCCTGAGAGATGTAGGTTAGCAAGCTTGATTTCTAAGTCTTCAGCCAGTGTTGAAGCTATGCAGGGGTTCTTTACCTTGGCCGCATTGAATCTTTTCATAACCTTGCTTCCTTGTGGTCGCCTCTTAGGTCTGATGCAGAGCCTCATTTTGGAGACCTGCCCGGCAGTCAGATCACACATGGCTTTGAGCACTCTGATATCCTGCCTGTCTTTTCTCCTGACAATGACATAGTTAATAAGATGCCATGCTTAGAGTGGGGGTGCACCCAGAAGGTCTTGTTACAGGTACACAGATGGAAGGTTGTGTTGGTGATGAGGAGGTTGTGTGCTGCTTCATTAAGAGTAGGCTGTTATTGTTACACTTGCCCACTCTATGCCTCCCAATGATTCCCTGCCAGGTTGCAGAGTCAACTCTGCTCTTGCATTGAAATCGCCAAGCAAGATCAGCTTGTCAGTATTGCTCACTACTGATAGTAGGGTGTATAGTTCTTCATCAAACTTGTCTTTCATCTTACCTGCATTGTTCATTGTGGGGGCATAGGCGCTGATCAGGGTGGCTTGTTCTGTAGCAGAAGCTGTAATGTCATAAGCCGGTCATTCACACCCTTGGATAGACTAATAAGTTTCCGAATAAGATGACTCCTGATGGCAAATCCGACTCCTGATGGCAAATCCAACTCCAGCATCACGACGTTCATGGCTGCCGTGACCGCTCTTTAAAAAAAAGTGTATCCACCTCCAGTTTTAGTCAACTGACCTACATTGGCAAGATGAGTTTTGCTCAGGGCTGCAATGTCAATGTTGTATCTTGCAAGTTCTCTGGCAACTAAGGCTGTTCTTCTCTCTGGTCATGCATGTAACAATTAAAACACCTTGAAATCACAGAGGAGGACTCTTCATCCACAAGTCTCCTTCAATGCGCAACTGATGTGCGACAGCAAAAAGACTTTTTCCAAATGGAAAATACTGGGGATGCTGGAAATTAAGAATTAAAACAGCCCTAGTGGGACCTGAATAATAGATTCTGCTTTTTTTCATAAAATGTGTTGTCTTTTAGAACATTTACTGAAACAATGATCCATACGGTGACTTTTTAGATTGCACTGAAACTTCTTGGGCAGGATTACCTGGTCCCCACATAGCGTATTTTCTGGTGGCTAAGATAGCCCGCCCTTGGCAAGTGGCAGGATCTTCTAGTCCCATAGATATCTATGGCTTTGCATACCTTGCATCCTCTGCCATTGGGGAACATGCCATGGGATTGGGGAGAGGGGTCAACATTGGTGGGACTGGACGATTCCATCAGCGAGTAGGGCAAGAACAATTCGGCCATTGTTTCAATTTAATGACTACTGTACATCTTGCACTTAACAATAAGTGATGACAATGGAGAGCATATAGCATATTCTGCATTTTGAGGCAGTTTAGTAACATCTGCAGTGCTCATACCAATACTTTCTGCCTTGCTACCTTTGAAATATTAATTGGGAGTAAATTTATTCCGTAATGCAAACGCTTCTTTTTCTAACCAGTTACTAGCTAAAACAAACAATAAGCTGATTACAACCTTTAGCAAATGTCAGCTTGATAGAGTGTATACTTGACCTTTGCCAGTCTATCAAACACATTAAAATCTGATAAATTCCTTGAATTTATAATGACCGTTATTAACTTACACACAATGCCACCTCACTGATTTATGGCACTGATAGGTGTAACTAACATTGTTTTGTGCAAAAAAATTCCTAGAGACAACTAAATGCAACCTTTCACTATTTTATTGTATTGTATTAGATAAATTACAGACATAAACTCTTCACTGATGAAGTAGTTTAAAGGAATCTCAGTTTCTGATCATAATATTATTACTAGCATCGCTTGGTTATGGCTTGGAGCATTACCAAATTAAATCTTTAGTGTTTAAAGAGATAAAAGATAGTAATTACATGAAGGGCTCCCAAAATGTGGTTACAACTCCTGTTGGGGTAGTAGTTGATCATTTGGGATTGTGAGCTCAATCAACAATTGCGACTATGACGGGAAAATCCTGGGATTGGTGCTGGTGCTCCAGTACATCTGCATGCATACTTCTTAGTTCTGAGATCTTATGAAAGTATTCCACACCTCCCTGCTCTGCTCTGGGACTGTACCAATTTTCAATCTTTAAAATGGGGTCACAATGAGAAAAACTTTGGGAAGCACTGAATGTGATGTTACCTGATTACTAAAGAGCAAAATAAAAGCATATGTCAGTACCTTTAATCCAGATTAGTTTGATGAAGTAATTTTGATTAGCTGGTAGCCCATAAAACAAAATACCTGCCTCCTATCTATTTCAATAGGATTTTAAATTCAAATTAGATATATGAAGCTGGAAGATAAAGTGATTTCTATACCTATTACTAAATCTCTCTTAACAGCAGAGATTAAATTCGCTAAGGTCAGAATCAGTTTCACTTTACTTATTGGGCCCCATTTGTCCAAGGCTTTGAACATGGAAGAAAAAAATAGTGTAAAATAATAATGATCACTTTCACTTGTTTTCAATTTTCATGGAACATATAGAATATTCTGCACAATAATTGGCCATCAACTCAACTAGTCCATACATGAGGCTTATCTCATTCCATCTATCCTTTCAGTATATCTTTCTGTTCTGTTGTTTCTCATTTTGAAAGGACCTGAGCTATTATTGGTAGTAAATTCCACATTCTAAAACTCTTGAGTTGATAATTTTCTTTTATTTTCCAAATGAATTTATCACTAACTATAGTAATTACTTTATACTTACAGTATTGCCACATCTACCTCATTTAGAATTTTAAAGACTTCATCAGGTTGGTTGCCTTTAATTCTTTTCTGAAGAAAAAAGACCAGTCTATTCAACTTTTCCTAATAACTATGATTTCTAAATTCTGAAAACAGATTTGGACATTGCACATTTTTCAGTGCTTCTATCTCTTTTCCACAATGTAGATCAGCATTGTGCACAGTAGTAGTATATGACTTCAACATAATTGCTGCCTTTGAATTTGATACTACTCAAAATAAATTGCTTTGTTAGCAATTTTGCTTTGTTTACCAGTGCTTGTTTTAATGTTTTGTTCACCTGTATCCTTAAATTCCTTTGCAGTTCTACCCTGTAGGTGATATTTTTCCTTGAATGTACATAGAAACGGGAGTAGGTAATTCGGTTCTTCATGCTTGCTCTGCCATTCATCTTGATCATGGCTAATCATCAAATCCAATATCCTGATTTTACCACCCCCCACCTTCCTTCCTTGATCCCCATAGCCTCAAGAGTTCTATCAAATTTCTCCTTGAAATCAGACAATGTTTTGGCCTCAACATTGAGGCCAAAAATGTTGGTGAAACATTTTTGTGGGTTTCACCCACAAAATGAGTGAAATTTTTGTTTCACTCATTTGAAACAAATGAGTTTCAAATTTGTTTGAAATTTGTGGGTGAAAGATTTCTCCTTACTTCAGATCTAAAAGGTTTACCTCATCCTCAAATCCTGTAGTTCTGGACTCCCCCACCATTGGGAACATACTTTCTGAATCTATCCTGTTACAATTTTATAAGTTTCTATGAGATTCCTTCTCACTCTTCAAAACTCCAGTGAACATAATCTTAGTCTCTCCTCATATAACAGACCTGCCCTCCCAGGAATCAGCCTGGTAAACTTTCGCTTTACTTTCTCTATAGCAAGGACATCCTCAGATAAGGACACCAAAACTGCACACAATACTCCAGGTGTGGCCTCACCAACGCCTATACAATTGCAGAAAAACATCCCTATCCGGCTACTCAAATCCTTTCACTATGAAGGCCAACATACCATTTGCCTTCTTTACTGCCTGCTGTACCTGCGCAATTACTTTCAGTGACTGATGCATGAGGATTACAAGGTCTCGTTGAGTATTTACCTCTCTCAATTTACATCCTTCAAGTAATAATCTGTCTTCCTATTATTACTACCAAAGTGGATAACTTCACGTTTATCCATATTATGCTGCATCTGCCATGCAGATGCCCTCACACCCAGCCTGCCCAAATCACGCTGAAGCATCTCTGCATCCTCCTCACAGCTCCCCCAACTTTGTATCATCTGCAAATTTGGATAGAATACATTCAGTTCCCTCTTCCAAATCATTAATTAATATATAATGTGAACAGTTGGGGTCCTGGCACAGATCTCTGTGGAACCTTGCTAGTTACTGACTATCAATCAGAAAGTGACTCATTTATGCCAACTCTTTGCTTCCGATCTGCTAACCAGTTTTCTATCCATCTCAAGACATTACCCATAATCTCATGTGCTTTAACTTTACAGAATAGTCAGTTATTCTGGTTATTCATAGTTAGCCTGGTATGTGAGACCTTATTGAAAGTCTTCTGAAAGTCTAAGTAAGCCACATCCCCAGTTCCCCTTGGTCTTCACTACTAGTTACATCCTCAAAAAGTTCCAATCAATCCATGTTGACTTTGTCTGATTATACCACTGTCTTCCAAATGCCTAGTTATGAAATCCTTGATAATAGACTCTAGCAACTTCTCCAATACCGATGTTAGGCTTGTTGCTCTATAATTCCCTGTTTTCTCTCTATCTTCCTTTTTGAATAACGTTAGCTACCCACCAATCTGCATGAACTATCCCAGAGTCCAAGGAATTTTGGAAAATAACCACCAATGGGGCTACTTCCTTAAGTACTCTGGGATGAGGATTATTAGGATCTGGAGATTTACCCACCTTCAACCCATCAATTTCTGCAAACCCATTTCTCACTAATGCTGGTTTCTTTCACTTCTCGATAAAACATGCTTCTCTCAGCACTTCTGGCACATTATGTATTCCTTTGTGAAGATTGAAGCAAAGTACAAATTTAATTCCTCAGCCATTTCTTTATTCCCCATTATGAATTCTCCTGTTTCTGACTCTAAAGGGCCTATGTTCATTTTTGTCAATCTTTTTTCTTTAAGTATCTGAAGGAACTTTTGTGGTCAGATTATATATTCCTTGCCCATTTTCATGCTCCATTTTTCCCTTCTTAATCAGTCCTTTGGTCGTCCTTTGCTGAATTTTAAACTGCTACAATTCTCAGGCCTATTGCTTTCTCCTGCCAATTTGTATGCTTCTTCCTTGAATTTGATATTATTACTAATTCCCCTTCTAAACCATGGCTTGGCAACAATTCCCTTAGATCTTTTGTGCCAAACAGGAATAAACAACTTCTGGAGTTCACCTACATCAACTCACGTTTATGCATGTCAGTATTCATTTGGCATGAAATTGTCCAGCTAACTTCCTAGTTGCAAGTTTTCTTATGTTGTCTTACATTATTATTTGAATTTGATCTCCATAAAGGCAGCAAAAACTAAAAATATTCTGAAACTAGACTTATTCAAGCACTATAACTCTGGTACTTAGAATGCATTGTGTTACCTGCTATACTATCACTTCTGTTCTTTAAACAACTTATCTACCAACTTACTGGGGATAATATCATGAGAGATCCAATAGTATAAATAATTGTTTCACCCACACATCAAACATATTTTAAAAATAAGCACATACTTCAACCTCACTTTTAATTTCTGCCTGATGGAAACTAGGCATGGAAAGTGGGTGGGTGGTGGCAGTTTAAATAATACCAGTCACTTAACCCCTTTAATCCTACTTACTGCCTACCAATTCTCCATGTTAACCTGCTTTTTTGAGCAGGAAAGAAATCACATCCTGTTTCACATTTGCAAATGAGATTTAATGATGTCATCAGAATCTGATCTGTAATTTTAACCTGAGGCCTGAGCGTGGGGGAGAGTACCAGCTTCTCTGTTAGGCAGAACCAGCTGGGAGCCTGATCCTGGGCCAGAAGAGGTTCAGGATGTAAGTTAATATAAGAGTTTTATTTCAAGTTTCCTTACAGGGTAAGAGTGCTCCTCTGGGTCTCGCAAGGAAACCTTTAGTCTTATTTCTCCTGGGAAACCCCTCTACAATTGTGGCCCTTTAAATCTTCCTTGCAGTTTTTCCCACAGGCTTCTCCCTCCACAGATCCATTTTACATTTTCCTTTTCATGTCACAATCTATTCAGGTAGCATTCTCATGACCCCACTCTGACCTCCTGCTGCAGATATCTGCTCCCATCTATCAGTCAGGTATTTCTCTACGGCCAAATGTCAGGCAGCATTCCATATACTTGAATCATCTCCAGCTATCCTGCATCCTTCCTGCCTCTCGGGTAATGTTCAAGGACTTGAAAGCATACAGAATACAAGCATCCATAAATCTGCGGATATTCTTCATTAACTGTAAGTAATTTTTAATTGACCTTTGAGTGTTATTATTGCATGGAATTAGGCATAATGGCCTTATAGCAACAGGTGGGCTCAAACGGAATTGTGACTTAGCAGCAAATTAATATTATGTGGTACATAATATGTAGCAGTGTAGCAAATGTCTTTATTATTAAATGTCTAATGTCATTATTTTCTCTGAAAGCTTACTGTTTTACTTGAGCATGTAAATGTCTGATTCTCAACTGTTCCTTGCTGAAGTTCAATGATTGCAGAAATAGCACCCCTTGACCTATTCTGTCTTTGAACTAGCTCATAGCTGATCTGTGTCTAACTTCCATTGACCCACCTTGTTTCATATCACTCTTACCTAACAAAATCAATGGGGGTGAGTCTCTGGCCTGCTACCTCCCAGAGGAAATCATATTGGCCTGGAGAATTAGGCATCAGCAAAAGATAGGTTTGATGCTGGGCATCAAAAACATTTTGAGTTTCTCATCCAGCTGTGCCAACCCTGATGAAGTGGGGTGGGAGCATTGAATGTTTTGACTGTAGGTAGTCTTGATTGTGCTAAAGAAATTTTGTACATCATCATTATTAGCTAACTACTGGATCTCTTGCATTTCTTCCACTCAATTCTGTTCTTTAGGTTACAGGTTTTGTGCTGGACTTCAGCCTTCAGTCAGCTATAGAGCTACTTTCATGCTCTTGAATTTAGTTATTATTTTAGGTTCAGAAAACCTTTGTGCTTGCAGCTTAGTGGCTCTGGGATTTCCTGACAATTTTCATCAAACCAATCTTGCTGTTTCCTGGTGAATTTATCAAGATCTCTTTACAGATGTTAATTATGGAGTACTTGAGGACAGGCCAGTTGCCCGTGGGCTTCTGCATCTCTGACTCACCGGGTGCCATTAAGTTGGTATTGAGCAATGGTTCAATAGGGCTCTCTTACGGGGTCTTTGAGTGCCTCAGCGTTGATTTTCCTGTGGCATTGCTTCGAATACCATTACTACTTTGGAGCTACATTGATGTTGATCAGAATGGCTTAGATAGTGACCCATTAAGCAGTCATTGGCTCCTATCATGGTACGTCCATGCGATTTCTTACTCAGGTAATGACATAGTCAAGCAGATGCCAATATTTGGAGTGGGTGTTGCTATGAGTTTTGTACTTGTCTTTTTATGAAACAAAGTGTTGGTTTTGACAAGGCCATGTTTTAGGCATTTTGTCAAGAGCAGAGAGCCTTGGTATTGGATTTCCCTATCAGTTCTCTGCTGATTACACCTGCCCAGAGATCTCTGTCCTTTCCAACTCTGGTGTTGAAGTTGCCAAGGATGATCAGCTTGTTGACTCATTTGGACTCAGCCCGACGATTGTTTGAGGCTTATTACAATTCCTGTTTGGACTTGTCTGTATTTCCAGCGTTAAGATATACACACTGAGGATTGTAGCAATATTCCAAGAGTAACCACAGCTTTATATATTGCACTTTGCATTCCAGAGATAAAGATGAACATTCCATTTATTTTTTGTACCCATCTACTGATTTATAATGATTTCTGTACATGGACCTGAAGGTTCTCTGTTTCTTCAAATTGGCAGGTAGTGGGATGTCACAAGTATCAATTCTAAGGCCTCTTTAAGTTTGCTGATGACACAAAGCAAAATGGAAATGTAAGCTGTGAGGAGAATACAAAGAGAATACAAAGAGATATAGATATTGGTTAAGTGATAAGCAACAAGGTGGCTGTTGAGTATAATGTGGAAGAGAGTGAGGTTATATACTTGGCTGGTAAAAATAGAAAAATAATATTTTTTAAAAGGGATGCAACTTTTAAATATTAATATTGGTGGCATGGTGACATAGTGGTGAGCACTGCTGCCTCACAGCTCCAGGGACTCGAGTTTGATTCCAGCCTTGGGTGACTGTGAAGTTTGCATGTTCTCCCCATGTGGATTTCCTCTGGGTGCTCCAGTTTCCTCCTATAATCCAAAGATCTATAGGTTAGGTGAATTAGCCATGCTAACATTGCCCCTTACTGCCCAAAGATATGTGGTTTAGGTTTATTAGCCATGGTTTTTCTGCATTTTAAGAGTTTTATGGTTTTACATTGACAGAAATCTGAGTACAGTCATACAAGGAACACTGAAATTAACATACAGATATTGCAAGTAATTAAGAAGGCAAATGCCATGTTGGGCTTCATTGCAAGAGAATATGAACATATATTATAACATAAACCAGAGTTGTTACAATTTTAAAAGATCTTCATGCAGCCATGTCCAGGGTATTGATTTGATTTCCACATCCAAAGCAGGATTTTCTTGCCCTTATAGGGATTCACTAAATTGGTTCTGAAGAAAGATCCTTGATCTGAAACACTAACTCTACTTTGATGATGCCAGACTTGCTAAGTATTTCCAGCACTTTTTTTATTTCACTAAATTGATTCTTGAGATGAGAGGACTGTCCAATAATGAGACGCTGAATAAGTTGGGCCTATTTCTGGGGTTTGGGTGATCTAACTGAAATGTGCAAGAAACTGAATAGGCTTGACAGGGTGAACATTAAGTGGTGGTTTAAATCTTAAACACAATGGGTACAGCTTCAGGTTAAGAAGTCGATCACATAGGTCTAAGATGAGGAGAGATTTCTTCATTCACAGGGTTATGAATCTTTGGAATTGTTTACCTTGGAGGGTTGTGAATACTCTATTATGGAGTATATTCAAAACTGACAGATCATTGATCTCTCAGATTGGGGAGTATGGGAAACCAGCTGTAAAGTACAGTTGAGGTCAAAGATCAGCCATGATTTTATGGAATGGCTGAGCAGGCTTGATAGGCCAAGTGATCTACTCCTGCTCCTATTTGTTCTTGTGTTGCTCTGCAATTGCTAATGTAGCAGTATTTAGCAAAGACATTGATGAACATATCTCAAGTGAAGATATCACTTTCTGACATTAAGCTCCATCTGCCACAGTTTTTCCAATTACTTTATCAATGTTCATCTAAAATTTCTCATTCCATCTACCCTATTTATGTGCTATATAACATTGTACCATCAGCAAACCTAGATATTTGACATCTTGGTTTAGAAATTCAGCACAGAAATTGAGTATCTGCCCTACTGAATGCTAACAGCCCTTTTTCTTATCCAAGGATCCTGAGATTTTGGCCTCGCAGCTCATTGTCATATAGAAAGTGCAGCAATAGGAACTATTTCAATATTTAGGTAAGTGATTAAGTAAGAACATAGGGGCCTGGTGGAGGATTGGCTTAGCCTCGTAATGCAATGAGAGCAGAGACTAGGAGGTTGGGAAAGAATATAGCAGCACATGCTCTTGCTTTTGTGGTCTTTGGAGCGTGTTTGAAATGGAGAATTGTTAGCAGGTCAGGAAAGAATATTGTAGGTGTGTGCCATGTTGCTCATGAACTTTGGAGTGCAATTGGGGATGTGGTGAGCTCTAGGGGATTGTGGCTACTGTTGAGAGGAAATTGGAGTGATCTGGATTTTGGAATCAGGAGAAGACCACAGATCTTGCACATTGTAAGTCATATCTGGAACTTCCGCTTTGGTTCGCTGGTATGAGATCGGTAGAACCCCCAACAAAAATGTATGAATGACTAAAGATACCAAATGATCTGTTTCTCAAGGAGTTCCATTAGGAGTTGTGCAGAACCCCATGGAAATTCTGGGCCTGAATTTTACTGTTTGAATTTTCCTAATGTCCTTTTATTTTTAAAATGCTCTCTTTTTGTGTTTTGATAACATTTGAGAAGAGAATGTTAGTACAAATGTGACATGTAGCATATTTTAATCAGTTCAGTATCAAACTGGCTGTGGCCGGGAATCATTCAATAGAAATAAAAGAGATTCAAGCACAAGCAGATAGACAATGAGGCAAGTGTGTAAGCATCAAGATAATGGCACATAAGAAGAAAGGCAAGCAACATGAAAATGAGAGAAAATTAGAATAGTTGATTCATTTGTTTAGTTAGATACACCATCGTAAATCAATTAATTGATAATGTGCAAAGGATTTGTAATACAAGGTAATGGTAAGTTACTCTGGGTATCATCCTTAGAGTTTATGCCGCTGACTTTTTAAATGTTTTTCTTTCAATAACCATGCAGTTCTTCCTGAGTGGATTTCATTTGTCACACTTAAGGATGTAAAAAAAGTTTTGACCTCAATGAGACAAATAATTAACCGAAGTTCAAAAGTTGGGTATTGGAATATATGTAGAATAGTCAACCAATTTTTAAAGTGAGTAGGTCACATGCAAGATTAGTCTGGCATAAGCTAAAATTGCTACAGTATTTATTTATAAGTGACAGAATTAAGTAGAAGAACAAGGTATATACTACTTCGTTTAAAAACAAGGTCCACAAGGAATACATATTCAACTTTGTTTGATATATATTCAGATGTAGCCTGCTACGTTCCCAAGATTCTAGTTTCTAACTTTTACCCTTTATGCAACACTTTAATAATGATCCCCTTTCTCCGAAGGATGAATCAGATTAACTCTCCTTCAAGAATTAGCAATCGCCCTTTAGCAGGAAAAGCTTTTAGTTTAGAATTCCATGGGTAGGATTTTTGTGGCAAAATGCAGAGGGCCCAGAATTTCCCTCTGCCAGCCAAATTGCTCACATCCTAACATGATTCAGAAGCAGACCAATTTCCATGAAGTTGGGTCAGGTCCAGAGTGGCTTCCTGGTTGCAAACAACAGGTAGTGTTTTGAGACTATTTAAGGGCTTTTTCTCAGACAGCAGATCACAAGGTTCCAGATTGATTTTGAAAGAAAAACCCAGACTGAGTGGTGTAAAATATTCACGCCATCTTAATTAGACAGCTTTTGCATTCACATGAACTGGATGATTGGTTTTGTGACAAAGTGCTAAATCTTAATATAGCAATCTTTCTGACAATCAATCCAGATTTTAAACCCCATGGGAGTGAAATTGGTCAATGCCAGCAGTGTGAAATGGGCTCATTGCAAATCAGAGCTGATTTTTCACATGAATTTATATTTCCTATTAACCTTTAAAATATTACCAAGATTTTTAATTTCAAACAAAGTAATAGTGACAGTGCCATGAGGAGTTATGTACAGGAGTTCGAACCATAATTCTGTGAACTTGGTGGAAGGCATATTGGACACAGTGAAAAATCGACTGCAGATTCCATGAGCTCTTTTGGTGCTGCTGTTGGAAGCCAAACTCGTCTTCCTGGTGCAGTTAGCAGTACAAAAGTTGCATTTTCATTGTGAAGCTATGAGAGTAGTTATTTTAATCAGGTAAAGAGATTGATTGCATTATTCCAACAATAGATGGAGCTGCAAGCACTGCTTTGGAGTTAAGGTCACTACACTAGAAAGAAAGAATTGGCTTTTATCTAGCATCTTAGTAAAATACTTTCAAAGTATGATTGTAGCAGGTACAATTCCACAGGCAGCGTATAAAATTAATGATATGCTAATCTGTTTTTGGGTGTGAGATAAATGTTGACCTGGAAACCTGGAAAACTGTTTTGCAAATAGTGACTGAGTAGGCAAGGTTATGATCAGATGAGAAAAGGTGAACTGGCTCCCCCCTATTCAACCTCCTCAGTTGGTCACAACAAAGATTTAAGTTTTGTTTTATGATGATATGCCTTTTCCAAATTCAAATGTATTTAACTACTCGGGTTATGAGCAATAGGAAGCCAGTGAAACAAGATTTTCTTGAGTCAAAGAAGCAAACTTATTAACCTATGCCTGAAAAAAATAATAAAAACATGTATGTGGTCCTCATGTAGATAGTGTGGCCCACACAAATATACGCACACAGTTATCAGAAAAAAGGGAAGTTCGAGTTCAATTAAAAAAAGATATAAAATAATTTACAGTCAAGTGTCCTTTGATTGTCCTTGAGATTTTAAATGATGTGGTCAATTTAGAAGAGCTAGTTTCTTGGCTGAGTTTAGATGGGGAGGTGGTGTCACAGTGGTATTGTCACTGGGTTAGTAATTCAGAAGCCTGGGTAATGCTTTGGAGATCTGCATTCAAATCTTACCATGGCAAACAATGAAATTTGAATGTAATAAAAAATCTGGAATTAAAAATCTAATGATGACTATGAAACCAGTGTTGATTATTGTACAAAACCATCTGGTTCAGTAATGTTCATTAGAGAAGAAAATCTGTCATTCTTATCTGGTCTGGCCTACATGTGACTCCATCCATAGACTTTTGAATAAATGCTGTACCAGTTAGCAATGCCCATATCCCATGAACATTTTTAAAAACTGGAGAACATGTTGCACTTATTGAGATCTTGGTTCACTGATAAGTTTTTGTAGATTTGGCATTTTGAACCAGGTGATACACCTATTCCAAATAAGGCAGAGAGCAGCTTTCCTCTTCTGGAGACTTTCTTGACATAGCCTGTATTATTTATAATCTCTCTCTAGTGGCTGGGAGCCTTGCCTTGGAATACTTCACCCATAGTATATTTTCCAAGCAGGACATTACCTTGTAACAATAAATATGGCCTCAGGTTGAAGGTTTAAATTGAAATATAGCTCCAAATAACAGACATATGGGCTGCTAAGTCATTCACTTTGTTATCCCACATTACAATCTGAAAATTGTTAAAAAGTTCCTCTTTGTTCAATCAAGTGTAGCTAGGTTTCTGACACCGATGTGTTTCATAAAGTTTGATAAACAAACAAAACTAAGTCTGAAAAAGTAATTTTGTAATTGTGGAGTACTGCTAAATGGTTGTGTAGAGTTTTTAAAGTTAAATTTTATTAGCTATTTGAAAAAGTTTTTTCAGAATATTTTAGCCTCTATCTTCACCCTTGTGTATGTTCCAATCTTTAAGTTGCTCGATGTAAAAATGTGAAAAATTGTGTTTTATTGCCTTGAATTTCTTATTTGCGGGTCTTTTCAAATCTTTGAATGTGGTTGGCTTCTTGATCAAGCTGATAACATTATTGCGGCACTATACTGTGAATGCTCAGTAGAGAACAGTGCTGTCAATTGCAGCACTGTTGCCTAGCAACAGAGTTGAAATTAGTGAAACTTACTTCACTATTGACTGCAAAATCCAGTCCTATGAGTTCCTATAATATTCCAAATCATCCTGCATGTCACAGAATTGCAGAATTATTATAGCACATGTAAAGGATCAACATCAGGAGCACCTGATACTAATGTAACTATGACACAACATTCGTATGATTAAGCAATTGAGATTTTATAAGAAGCAGAAGTATAGCCTTGTGTAGAGTATTGAGCTGCATATCAATCTGGACATAAATAAGAATGGTTTTTACGAATAACAGGCTATAACAGTATTATTTAGATAACAGGCAAACCCCAAAAAATCCCACATATAAATTCTGAATGCAAAATGAAGTGTGGTGACAGTGGACAGGGCGTACAAGATCCAGAAAAAAACTCCAAATGAAGGCTACAGACCTAAAAGACCTACATCTTAGGTGCAGCAAATGCAAGCTGACCACAGATGTGAAGTCCAGAGAGCTGTGAGTATAGATCAGAATATACATACTACTAACGTAGCACAAGATCAAGAGCTTTGGATAAACATGGAATCTCCATTATCATTCTGAAAACCTTTCAGCAGCATTGAAGGCTCACAGCAGACTCAATGTTGGAATGATTAGAGGTAGAGAATCCCTAGATACAGAACAGCTTCAGTTTTGAACAAGAAGGAACAAATAATCAAGTCAGCACTTTACTCTGTGCAGCAGGGAATATTGCAGATAATTTTATAGTAAGACAGGGAGTTGATGAGGCTTCAAGCTCATGATCAAGTAACCCAGGCATTTGATGTGAACACCAAGTGTTTGGAAAAGTTTAATCATTGAATGAACAAAGTTTAATAAGAACAATCAGAAACCAAGTGAATGCATGAATTCTTCCACAAATGATCTGAAAAGCTCACGTAAAATTATGACCATGGGATCCTCAGAAATGAATTAATACATTATTTCAATTTGCTTATTGTTCCTTGGGAGCGGCTGGTGTGAGGAGAGCTGTGAGTAAATTTCTGTGTTTTTTTTTTCCAAAATCGTGTCTTTTTTTTAACTCTTAAAACTGGAAACAGGAAGTAGTCACAGGGAGGCCTGTGCAGGAGTTTTTTTTTCCACTATAAAAGTTACTTACCTCGGAGAATCGGCCTTATTGCTCCTTGGGAGCGGCTGGTGTGAGGAGAGCTGTGAGTAAATTTCTGTGTTTTTTTTTCTCCAAAATCGTGTCTGTTTTTTTTAAACTTTTAAAACCGGAAACAGGAAGTAGTCACAGGGAGGCCTGTGCAGGAGTTTTTTTTTTCACCTGGACCTCCATAAATTGGGAAGGTGAAGAATCCCGATACTCTACACGTGTAGAGTATCCCAACCCTACCCCCTCCTCTAACCTAATAAAAAAGGAGACTAGGAGTGTGAGTAGGTAAGTTTAAGTTTATATTTGTTTCTGGGTAAAGGAAGTAATAGGGATGGCAGTGCGCAATGTACCTCCTGTGGGATGTTTGAGGTGAGGGACACTGGTAGTGTCCCAGCTGATTACACCTGCCAGAGGTGCATCCAGTTCCACCTCCTTGAGGACCGTGTTAGGGACCTGGAGCTGGAACTGGAGGAACTAAGAATTATTAGGGAAGCAGAGATGGCTGTTGATAAAAGCTACAGGGAGATAGTTACTCCTAAATGTGATACATGGGTGACTGTTAGAAGGGGTAAGAAGCAGTCAGTGCAGAGTTCCCCTGAGGCTGTTCCTCTAAGCAATAAGTACTCTGCTTTGGATGCTGTTGGGGATGTAGACACAACCGGGGTAAGCCATGGAGTACAGGTCTCGGGAGTTGAGCCTGCCCTTGATGCTCAGGTGGGAAGGGGGAAGAAAAGATCTGGATTAGTGATTGGGGACTCCCTAGTTAAGGGGATAGATAGGAGGGTCTGTGGGAAGGAGCGGGACTCGCGGTTGGTATGTTGCCTCCCGGGCGCTGGGGTCAGTGATATCTCTGACCGAGTGTTCGGGATCCTTAAGGGGGAGGGGAACCAGCCCCAAGTTGTGGTGCATGTAGGTACCCATGACGTAGGTAGGAAAAGGGATGGGGATATAAAGCAGGAATTCAGAGAGTTAGGGTGGAAACTTAGGGCTAAAACTAACAGAGTGGTTATCTCTGGTTTGTTACCTGTGCCGCGGGATAGCATAGAAAAGAATAGGGAGAGAGAACATTTGAACTCGTGGCTAAAGGGATGGTGCAGGAGGGAAGGGTTCAGGTATTTGGACAATTGGGGCTCATTCTGGGGAAGGTGGGACCTCTACAAGAGGGATGGTCTGCACCTGAACCAGAGAGGTACCAATATCTTGGGGGGTAAATTTACCAGTGCTATTCGGGGGGGTTTAAACTGATTCGGGGGGGGATGGGAACCTGAATTGTTGTGCCAGTATACAGGAGGATGTGAATAGGGAGGTCACGGATAAGGTTTCTAGGTCGCAGCAGTATAGTGGCAAACGGGAGGGTGGTTTGAAGTGTGTATACTTTAATGCGAGGAGCATACGCAATAAGGTGGATGAACTTGCAGCCTGGATTGGTGCTTGGGACTTCGATGTTGTGGCCATTTCAGAGACGTGGATAGAGCAGGGGCAGGAATGGTTGTTGCAGGTTCCGGGGTTCAGATGTTTCAGTCAGAGCAGAGGTGGTGGTAGAAGAGGGGGAGGAGTGGCATTGTTAGTTAAGGACAGCATTACGGTGGCAGAAAAGACGTTTGATGTGGACTTGTCTGCTGAGGTAGTGTGGGCTGAGATTAGAAACAAGAAAGGAGAGGTCACACTGTTGGGAGTTTTTTATAGGCCTCCAAAAAGTTCCAGAGAAGTAGAGGAAGGGATTGCAAAGTTGATCCTGGATAGGTGTGAAAGTAACAGGGTAGTTGTAATGGGGGTCTTTAACTTTTCTAATATCGATTGGAAAAGCTATAGTTCAAGTACGTTAGAGGGGTCAGTTTTTGTTCAATGTGTGCAGGAAGGTTTCATGACTCAGTATGTAGATAGGCCAACAAGAGGCGAGGCTATATTGGATTTGGTACTGGGTAATGAACCAGACCAGGTGTTAGACTTGGAGGTGGGTGTGCACTTTGGTGATAGTGACCACAATTCGGTTACGTTTACCTTAGTGATGGAAAGGGATGGGCACGTACCGAATAACAGTAGTTATAGCTGGGGGAAAGGTAATTATGAGGCTATTAGGAGAGATTTAGGATGCATAGGGTGGAGCAGGAAATTGCAGGGGCTGGGGACATCTGAAATGTGGAGCATATTTAAGGAACAGCTTCTGCATGTCCTTAATGAATATGTACCTGCCAGGCAGGGAGGAAGTGGTCGAGTGAGGGAACCATGGTGTACTAGGGAAGTTGAATCTCTGGTGAAGAGGAAGAAGGAGGCTTATATAATGATGAGACGTGAAGGCTCAGTTAGGGCAATGGAGAGCTATAAATCAGCCAGGAAGGAGCTAAAGAGGGAGTTGAGAAGAGCTAGAAGAGGACACGAGAAGACTTTGGCGGATAGGATTAAGGAGAATCCTAAAGCTTTTTACAGGTATATAAATAATAAAAGATTGGTTAGGGCAAGATTAGGGCCAGTCAGAGATAGCAGTGGGAAGTTGTGCGTGGAGCCTGAGGAGATAGGAGAGACACTGAATGAGTATTTTTCGTCAGTATTCACGCAGGAGAAAGACAGTGTTGTCGGGGAGAATACTGCGATACCAGGTTGTAGACTGGGTAGGATTGAGGTTCATAAGGAGGAGGTGTTAGCGAATCTTGAGGGTATGAAAATTGATAAGTCCCCTGGGCCAGATGGGATTTACCCTAGGATTCTCTGGGAGGCTAGAGAGGAGATTGCAGAGCCTTTGGCTTTGATCTTCATGTCGTCGTTAGCTACAGGTATAGTGCCGGAAGACTGGAGGATGGCAAATGTTGTCCCTTTGTTCAAAAAGGGGAGTAGGGACCATCCTGGAAATTATAGACCGGTGAGCCTGACTTCTGTTGTGGGCAAGGTCTTGGAAAGAATTATAAGGGATAGGATTTATAAGCATCTAGAGAGGAATAAATTGATTAGGGATAGTCAGCACGGTTTTGTGAAGGGTAGGTCGTGCCTCACAAACCTTATTGAGTTTTTTGAGGAGGTGACCAAAGAGGTAGATAAGGGTAAGGCAGTTGATGTAGTGTATATGGATTTTAGCAAAGCGTTTGATAAGGTTCCCCATGGTAGGCTACTGCAGAAAGTGCAGATGCATGGGATTGAAGGTGATTTAGCAGTTTGGATTAGGAATTGGCTAGCTGATAGAAGACAGAGGGTGGTGGTTGATGGGAAATATTCAACCTGGAGTGCAGTTACAAGTGGTGTACCTCAAGGATCTGTTTTAGGGCCACTGCTGTTTGTCATTTTTATAAATGACCTAGATGAGGGTGTAGAGGGTTGGATTAGTAAATTTGCTGACGATACCAAAGTGGGGGGAGTTGTAGACAGCGAGGATGGATGTTACAGTTTGCAGAGGGACATAGATAGGTTGCAGAGCTGGGCCGTGAGGTGGCAAATGGAATTCAATACGGATAAGTGTGAGGTGATTCACTTTGGTAGGAATAACAGGCATATGAAATATAGGGCTAATGGAAGGACCCTTAATAGTGTTGTCGAGCAGAGGGATCTTGGGGTACAAGTACATAGCTCTTTGAAAGTTGGCACCCAGGTTGATAAAGTTGTTAAGAAGGCGTACGGTGTGTTAGCTTTTATTGGTAGAGGGATTGAATTTAGGAGCCGTGAGGTTATGTTACAACTGTACAAAACTCTGGTGCGGCCGCACTTGGAGTATTGCGTACAGTTCTGGTCGCCGCATTATAAGAAAGATGTGGAAGCATTGGAAAGGGTGCAGAGGAGGTTTACCAGGATGTTGCCTGGTATGGTGGGAAGGCCTTATGAGGAAAGGCTGAGGGACCTGAGGTTATTTTCATTAGAGAGAAGAAGGTTACGCGGTGACCTAATTGAGGCGTATAAGATGATCAAGGGATTGGATAGGGTGGATAGTGAGAGCCTTTTTCCTCGGATGGTGATGACCAACACGAGGGGACATAACTTTAAATTAAGAGGTGGTAGTTATAGGACGGATGTCAGAGGCAGGTTCTTCACACAGAGGGTGGTGAGGGCGTGGAATGCCCTGCCTGCAGCAGTTGTGGACTCGCCTACTTTGGGGGCATTCAAATGTTCGGTGGATAGGCATATGGATGATATTGGAATAGTTTAGGTTAGAGGGTCCACTGGCCAGCGCAACATCGAGGGCCGAAGGGCCTGTACTGCGCTGTAATGTTCAATGTTCTATGTTCAAAAGTAGTGGGGGTCTTAGATGAAACCCTATCAGAACTCTTACAAACAAGGGAAGATTTAATTCTCACAAAGACTGTACAGACAGCATGATGGACTGAGTTAGGATGGAACAGACCAAGTACGGAAATAAAACCGAAGTTATTCATGGAAGAAATTATGTTTCTAGAAAAAAATGAGTGAGGCTATTCAGTATGTCAAATAAAAAAGAGAGAGTGTGTTGAAACAAAATCCCATGAACTTGGTGAAAAACGCACTAAACACCATCTTAGTGCTCTCGATGTGCCAGGAAAACCTTGCACAAAAGGGAGGAGTACCCAGCAGGGGAAACGGAGTGCCACAACTGTGGAAAGATGGGACATTTTGAAATCACCTGCCTATTTAATATACAAATTGCTCATAGGAAGAAAAAGAAAATAACAGGCCGAAGTCAAATCCTAGAAGTGGAAGAGGCACTGCAAAAAAACAATTGGACTTCTTCGGAGAATTAACAGAATGTGATTATTGGAGCATTAAATTAGAGGTTGTTGGTCACCCTACAAAATTCAAGCTAAATCTTGGAGCATGCGTTTCAGTATTATCTGGCTTGAAAACATTTTTTCTCATTGCGTCTTTCCTTTTGAAAATTACTTTGTTTCCTTTTATTCTTGATCCTTTCATGAGTGAGAACAGTTTTTCTATATCTACCCTGTCCAGACCCCTCATGATTTTGAATATTTCTATTAAATCTTCTCTCAGTCTTCCTCAAGGAAAACAGTCCTAACCCTTCAAATCTATCTTAATAACTGAAGTTTCTCATCTCTGGAACCATTCTCGTGAATCTTTTCTGCATTGTCTTCAATTTTTCCTGAAGTGTGGCTTTCAGAACTCAATGCAATACTTCAGCTGAGGCCCGACTCATGACTTGTGGATGTTCAACATAACCTCCTTACTCCTCTTAAAGGGAAGGTGTATTGTGGTACTGCTGAAATCATCCAGAATATTTTGCTATGGAAGATTCAATAATGGCTGATCATGGAAGAGACTGGAATCCAAGATTTTTGGATGTCATACTGGCAGTCTTAGTGGGAGAGAGGGAAAGAAAGAGAGATATTCTGTATCCTTAAGAGAGCAATTAGAATTTGAATCTAAGACCTTCTAAGTTATAGGTTAAAATACTAGTAAAACGAATAATCTTTTCATCCAAAATATAGTAGAATACTGGAATTTGGATCTCCTGGGACAGCTTTTGGTACAGGCTCAATTGAAATTTTCAAGGCAGATGTCAATTTTTTTGTTGGGTAAGAATACTAAGTAAATGGACAAGAGGTGGGTAAATAGAGTGAAGGTATAGATCTGCAAGAAGTCATAATTGAATAACAGAATCAGCTTGAGGGGGCCAGTGGCTTTCTCTTGCTGTGTCTATTCCTGTAATAAGATTATAAACATTTTCCCTATTCAGAAAGCTTATCCTTCGTTATTCTAACCGTGCTGTGTTCCTAACTTCCCCTTCACCATGACTATGGTATGGTACTATTTATGAGATATACTGCATCCATTTGCCAAAGCTTCTTTGACAGCACATCACAAATCCACAACCTCTAATGCTGGAAAGGAGCATGTGTGGTCCCATGTGGTCATGTTCCCATGACAATGTGCATGGGAACAATATGTCCTGCAAGACATATACCATCTTTACTTGGGCATATATCATCATTCCTTCATCATTGCTAGGCCAAACCCTGGAACTTGCTAATAATAGCATTTTGAGAAGTACCTTCACCTGTGGACTGCATTGATTCAACAACACCACCTTAAGGGCAATTAGGAATGTCCAATAAATACCAGTTTTGCCAGTGACAGTCACTTCCATGAATAAATAAATAAAAAACCCATTTAACTTCACACATTCCTGCACCTGAAATCAGATATTGAACCCAGCATTCATCTTTTTCCAATTACTATCTTATTTCGAAATTGCTTTTCTCCGATGAAATCCTGAAATTCCTAATTACCATGCAACTCTGTGGACTTCTTCTGTAAGCTATCTTCATTCATCATGACTTCAGATAGTATGTTGTCTACTAGTCACAAATGGCACTGAGCTGCAGCTGAAGATTTTGAGAATGCCAGGCGAATGGCCAAAGGTTGTGTTGTGCATTATGTTCTGATCTCTGAGACCAGTAACTTTTTTCAAAAAAAGAAATCCTAAGTCCCAGTTATTTAATAAAAACATACATAAGAATACGTGAATCAGGAGTAGGCCACCCAGCCCCTTGAGTCTGCTCTGTCATTTAGCAAGATCATGGCTGACTTAATTGTAACTTTAACTCCATTTTTCTGCCTATCTTGATAATCTTTCACCCCCTTACCAATCAAGAATTAATCTACCTCTGAAAAAGATACAAAAGCCTGAGGACACATACCAACCGACTCAAGAACAGATTCTTCCCTTCTGCAATCAGATTTTTGAATGGACCTACCAGGCGTTAAGTTAATTTTTGTCTCCACCCTAACTATGACTATAACACTACATTCTGCACTCTCTCTTTCCCTATGTATGGTATGTTTTGTTTAGTGCACAAGAAACAATACTTTTCACTATTCTAATACATTGATAATAAATCAAATCAAGGTGAAATACAACTATTTGTGCATATGCAGCACTGTCCATTCTTAAGTGAACTAAGTTTCAAAATTAAATCGCTAAATATAAAAGAAATGCAATGTACAATAAATGTAAAATTATTTTAAGATATTACACAGTATTTTAGATTGACCATGCGCCATCTAGTGGTAGAAATTGATCAGTGAGGGTAGTATTTGATGACTTTAGACTACCTGCACAACAAACATCTGCCACTAGATGGAGCGCAAGACTTCAGTGCGAGTAGAGGGCAAGAGCCAAGAAAAGGGAGTGGCTGAAGAACAGACTCCTAGGACTAAAGATAATAACAGAGGATAAGAGTAAGATGGGAGGAAAGTACGTGAACAGGAGAAGAGGAACTGAGGGTAATGAGGGAAAGGTCATGCAAGCAGGCAGGCCACATAGGATGAAGTCTGTGCCAACTAACGTTAAAGTGAAACTGGAAAAGTTAGATGGATATTTGCCACTATATTAGCAAAATTAACATGAAACAACATTAAGTTAATCAATACCAAGTGGGTCTTACTGTATGTACAATGTTGTTGTTTAATCTGGCAATTGTCAGTCATTGAAGGCTAGCTGATGCATTCTTTATTCTGAATGGCATATTCTTATATTGGTAGAGCCTCTCTGAGTGTACAAAAGCAGATTTCTTTGGCTTGATCTGTTTGTGAAACTTGCCATTACAAAGCCTGAATTTCCACCTCTATCCGTGCAAACTTAAAGTCACGGAATTGGATAAGAGTCAGTTTTTGTTACAGCAGTAATTTTCCTGTAATCAATGTAGAATCAATCAATTTTGGTACCAGTTTGACTGGAGAACTCAAGCTACTTTGACTTGGTTCAATGATATCATTGTCCAGCATAAATTTAATTTCCTCTCTGACTTGAACCAATTTCGAGAATTGAATCAGTAAGGGTTATTCGTGAGTGTAAAATTTCCCATATCAACTTTGCGTACATCAGTCACTAAAAGTGCATGGGACTAGTAGGCAGTAAAGAAGGCAAATGTTGACTTTCATAGTGAGAGGATGAGAGTATAGGAATAAGGATGTTTTACTGCAATTGTGTTAATGAGGCTACACCTGGATTATTATATACAGTTTAGATGTCCTTATCTGAAGAAAGAGGTTCTTGCAAGAAAGATTTACCAGACTGATTCCTGGGATGGCAGGACAAAGTCAGTTAGGATGATATTCATTGGAGTTTAGAAGATTGAAATGGGATTTCATAGAAATTTATAAGATTCTGACAGGATTAGACAGGCAGTTTCAGAAAGAATGTTCCCGATGATCCAGAACTAGGGGTCTCAGAACGAGAATAGGACTGAGATGAGAAGAAATGTCTTCACCCAAAGAGTGGTGAATCTGTGGAATTCATTACCACAGAAAGTAGTTGAAGCCAAACAATGGTATGGTTTCAAGAAGGAATTAGATGTAGCTCTTGGGACTAAGTGGAAGGAAGGTGAAATCAGGGTATTGAATTTGATGGTCAGTCATGATCATAATGAATGGTGGAGCAGGCTGAAAGGGCTGAATGGCCTACTCCTTTTATTTTCTGTGTGTGTGCAGCTAAAGAAGCACGTGTGGTCTAACGTGTACATTGAATCATTTTTTATGTAATTTGGCCAAGTCACCTTGAGACGTCTTTGCAAAATGGTATAATATTCTATCCAAAATATTTAACACATTGTATTGGCTAACTTCATTACTGGGAGCTCAACCTAATGAATTTTCAATCTCTGATTTTTTTGAACCCTCAGGTGCATTCAGGATCATAGAATTTTAATGGTGCAGAAGGGGGCTATTTGGCCCATCTTGTTTGCACTGGGACTTGAAATGAGCAGTACAATGTACTGCCATTCTCCTTCTCATACCCTCGCACATTGTTTCTATTCAAATAATCAATTAAGGTCCTCTTGAATGTATTGTTTAAACCTGCCTCCCTCATACTTCCAGGCCATGCATTTCAAATCATTAATTAACTTTTTCCTACCTGGAGTACTGATTGCCTGACTAACCTTCCTGACTATACAAGAGTCAAACAAAGCAAGCACTAAATACTATTCTGGTTAACCCCCTGTAATGCCCATGATCAACATAAGTTAATCATGATGTAACAGACAATTTGTGGATAATTATAAACTACAAATTATGCATTAAATGATAGATATAACTAAGGTGGATTTTACAAATTGGCTTGGCAGTCTACAGCATATTAATGATCAAACTAGGTCACAAAAGTCCTTCAAAATTTTGTCTCCTTGTCAAAAGTTTCAACTACTCTCTTTCTAGGGCCTATGTCAAACCAATGACGTAAATTAAAATTTTATATAATAGATCTTCATAACAATGTAGAGAGCTCAGAATTATTAAAATGCACTCAGAATAACTATTTCTATCTCATATGCAGTATGCACATGACATGAACAGTCCTGAACTTCATTTTAAGAATTAAACTAAGCAGGTCAAAAAAGTTCAGTAAGAAAGCATTTTGATGGCAGTGATTATAATTCAGTTAGAACTTAGTGCAGTTATAGAAAAGGTCAAAAACAGACTGGGAGTCAGTTTTCAATCAAGGGAGGACAATTTTACAAAAGGTGATGTGTGACATAACAAAAATGGACTGAAAACAGTTACATGAAGGTAAATTAGTGCCAAAGCAGCAGTGAGAGGTATTCAAAATGAAGATGATGACTCTTCAGGATAAATATGTCTCACAAAGTTAAAGGGTGGGAATCTCAAATTGAGACTTATTTCTAGTTATCTCGGATAAGTAAGAAAAAATGTAGGACCAATTTGAGATCAAAAAGAAAATTCATGTTTGAAAGACATGAGCAAGGTTCCTTCATGGTGCATTTGACTTCTCACAAAATACAGATGAAGCATCCAAAAAAGCCTGAAAGGTGGGAAATATTAACAAATTCACGTCATTAGTGTACACTTGACCTCTGGACCATTTGATGGGCAACACGACAGCTCAGTGACTATCACTGTGCTGTTCAGATACATAGATTTGGGCCTGTGTCTGTGGGAGTTTGCACATTCTCCCCTGTGCTTGCGTTCGTTTTCTCCGGGTGCTCTGGTTTCCTCCCACATCCCAAAGATGTGCTCTTAGGCTAATTGGCAAAACAAATTCTCCCTAAATTGTCTCAAATTTGGTTTTTAATCCATAGATCGATAAACATAGACAGGGATCACGGGTAGAGGTGGGAACATCATAGTGGCGGCACGGGCTCGTCGGGCCGAAGGGCCTGTTTCCTGTGTTGTTTTGTTCTTTGTTCTTTTAGAAATTTAGCATCTTTCAAATTTAATAAATCTCCAGACCAGAATGAAGAGTACTCCAAACTGTTTAAAAAAAAAAGCTGTTAAGGAAGTGAGGAACAGTGGCTCTAACCATTATTCTCCAATTTTCATGGTGGCACAGTGGTTAGCACTGCTGCCTCACAGCGCCAGTGAAGTACGTTTGATTCTTGGCTTAGTCATTTTCTGTGTGGAGTCTGCACATTCTCCTCATGTCTGTGTGAGTTTCCTCTGACTGCTCCGGTTTCCCCCACAGTCCAAAAAATGTGTTGGTTAGGTGAAGGCTAAATTCTGTCTGTGTACCCAAACATGTGCCAGAGTATGGTGATTGGGGGATTTTCACAGTAATTTCATTGCAGTGTTAATGTAAGCCTAGTTATAATACTAATAAAAACTATGGAGGTAGTATTAGAGAACTGCTAAAGGATCATGGTTTAAAATGGGAGAAAGGAATAGACTAAATAAGAACTAGGAGCAGGAGTAGGCCATCTGCCTCCTCGAGTGTCCTCTGTCATTCAATAAAATCATGGCTGACCTTTTTATGGACTCAGGTCCACCTACCTGCCTACTCATCATAACCCTTAATCCCTTTACTGTACGAATATTTATCTATCCTTGCCTTAAGAACATTCCATAAAGTAGCCTCAGCTGCTTCACTGGACAGGTAATTCCATAGATTCACAACCTTTTGTGTGAAGAAGTTCCTCCTCGACTCAATCTTAAATTTGCTTCCCCTTATTTTGAGGCCATACCACCCAGTTCTAGTTTCACCCACCAGTGGAAACAATCTTTACTCAAAGAGTGATTCTTTACTCAAAGAGTGATTAGGGAGTGGAATGCCCTGCCTGCAGCTGTTGTAGATGCGCCAAGTTTGGTGGCGTTTAAGAGGTTAGTTGATAAGTATATGGAAGAGAAGGGAATGGTTTAGTTAGGAGGGGCATTGCTTTTTATTTTGGTCGGCACAACATCGAAGGCCGAAGGGCCTGTTCTGTGCTGTATTGTTCTATGTTCTATTAACTTCCCTGCTTCTATCTTATCTACTCCCTTCATAATCTTATGTTTCTATAAGATCTCTCCTCATTTTTCTGAATTCCAGTGAGTACGGTTCCAATGAGTATAGTCCCAGTCTACTCAGTCTCTCCTCATGAGCCAATGCTCTCAACTCTGGAATCAACTTAGTAAATCTCCTCTGCAACCCTCTCCAGTGTCAGTATATCCTTTCTCAAGTAAGGAGACCAAAAGATGCTTCAGGTCTGGTCTCATAATTTCGCTGTTTTTAAACTCCATCCCTCTAGCAATGAAGGACAAAATTCCATTTGCTTTCTTAATTACCTGCTGCAGCTGCAAACCAACTCATTGAGATTCCTGCACAAAGACACCCAGGTCCCTCTGCACAGCAGCATGCTGCAATTTTTTATTATTTAAATAATGTTCAGAGGACGCTGAAAGTCTGCAAAAGATACAGATAATCTAAGTGAATGGGTGAGGGTGATGAGTATAATGTTGATAAATGTGAGGTCATCCATTTTGGTAGGAATAACATAGCGGATGACCTCACATTTATCAACATTATACTCATCACCCTCACCCATTCACTTAGATTATCTGTATCTTTTGCAGACTTTCAGCGTCCTCTGAACACTTTGCTGTTCCACCCATCTTAGTGTCATCTGCAAATTTTGACACACTACACTTGGTCCCCAACTCCAAATCATCTATGTAAATCATAAACAATTGCAGTCCCAACATTGAAATCTGAGGCACACCACTAGTCACTGATTGCCAACCAGAAAGACACCCATTTACCCCCACGCTTTGCTTTCTATTAGTTAACCAATCTTCTGTCCATGTTAATACATTATCTGTAACACTGTGCACCTTTATGTTATATAGCAGTCATTGATGTGGCACCTTGTCAAATGCTTTCTGGAAATCCAGATTACGATATCCACAGGTTCCCCATTGTCCAGTGCACATGTAATGTTCTCAAAGAATTCCATCAAATTAGTCAAGCCCTTCATGAACCCATGCATCTTACCAATGGAATAATTTATATCCAGATGTCTTGCTATTTCTTCCCTGATGATAGATTCAAGCATTTTCCCTACTACAGATGTTAAGCTAACCAGCCTATAGTTATCTGTTTTTTTGTCTACCTCCTTTTTTAAGTAGTGGTGTCACATTTGCTGTTTTCTAATCTGCGGAAACCACTCCAGAGTCCAGCGAATTTTGGTAAATTATCACTGCATTTGCTATTTCTCCTGCCATCTCTTTTAGTACTCTGGGATGCATTTCATCAGGACAAGGAGACTTGTCTACCTTTAGCCCCATTAACTTGCCCAACACTACCTCTTTCATGATAATGATAGTTTCTAGGTTCTCACCTGCCAAAGACTTCCTGTCATCAATTTTTGGCATGTTATTTGTGTCTTTCACTGTGAAGACCAACACAAAATACCTGTTCATTGCCTCAGCCATTTTCTTATTTTCAGTTATTATATCCCCACTTTTCCTCTAAAGGACCAATGTTTACTTTCGTGACTCTGTTTCGTTTTATATATTTGTAGAAACTTTTGCTATCTTTTTATATTCAGAGCTAGTTTATTCTCATAATCCATCTTATCTTTCTTTATAGCTTTTTTTCATGGCTTTCTGCTGACCTTTAAAGATTTTCCAATCCTCTAGCTTTCCACTAATTGTTGCCACTTTGTTTGCATTTTAATTACCATCTGCTCAGGCTAACCTTGATAGGCAAATTTTGAAAAGGAATTCTGAGGTTCAGTATTCTGAGGTTCATCATTTAGAAAAGCACTGATTAATCAAGGACAGTCAGCATGGATTTATTAAACAAAACATTTAAGCGTATAAAATTGTTTGCTGAAAATCACTCTTGTTTGATTATCAGGGAATTGAATGGAAATAATCCTGCACGTAGCATTTGCTATTTTTGAGGCTGTTTTTCTCTTAACTTGGCACTACCTTGGTGGCAGAGTTGGCTTCAACTGTTAGGATCCCTATTCTTCATTATGTCACCACCTCAAAAGCCTCTTTGTGTCTTTCATCATCATCCTTAAGTATTTCTTCAAATTTTGCTCACCGACTAATATCCATCTCATTATATTTGTCTCAAATTCCTTCAACATTGTTATGTGTCTGCAACTGCTTAAATACATTTACCTAGGTGATTGATAATCTTATTCTTCTCTTTCTTCCGCTCGTATAAATTGGCTTTCAACAAGTGTCATATTATTCTATCAGTTTCAGCGTTTCTACCACACTGAGCAAGTCTCTTGAGTGATCAACTATCAAACCATAACACAATTGGTGGGTTGTGAAATTTTGCAAAAGATGGTATACAGTAAATCTGGTGAAATTGCATAAAAATTGATGATATTGCCACATTTTACAACAATAATCAGCATCAGTCAGAAAATCAAATCATATGTTTCCATCACTTCTGACACCAATGTCAGAATTTTAGAGTCCATTACAAAAATATGTCACTGCTGCAGACTGACTTGGAAGACAAATCTTTCAATTATTAATATTGTTTTCAAGGATGGTAGCTGCATACAGCAATGCAATAGTTCTAGGTTCAAAGCTTATCACATTTGTCTTTGTGCTCTGGGAGCAGTTCTTACTCTGGCATTAAACATAAACTGGTTTTAATATGGACCAGTAATAGCTTGCATGAATTAATCTATGGTTTAGATGTCCATTGAATTCAGAATATTATAGTGACAACTGGACATCTTTATCTGAAGAGCTAATAACTTGTACACAGAGCCCTTCTCGCAAATATGCGTGGTCTTATCAACTGGCTGCAGTATTTTCCAAACGTGAATCTAGCTATGCTGTCATGTCTAACAAAAACAACATGTCATTATTTATGTTGCTTAGTATCTGATACACTGAACTTCTCTGTCTAAATGAAAAACAATATCATCACTCTTCTTTTCAGAATATCTAATGTATCTCTCTGTTGGAAGTAACAATTTTCATTATACCACTCTCCTTTGTCTTATGATTTAGCAACAGTATACATGACTATGAAGAGGAGGATACATTAGCTTTCACTATTCTATCCATTAGACTGGATTTTGGAAAGTATGTCCATTGGTCCCTGAAGATGAATGGATTGGTGGATAAGATGGTAAAGAAAGCATATGGAATGTTTTCCTTTGCTGCATGAGTTATTGAATACAAAAGCAGGGATGTAATGCTTGAACTGTATAAAATGGTTAGGCCACAGCTGGGATTTTGTTTACAGTTCTGCTCAGAACATTACAGGAAAAATATAAATGCTCTGAAAATTTACAAGGCTGTTGCCAGGACTTGAAAATTGCAACTATGAGGAATGACTGGATAGGCTATGGTACAGAGACAGCGTTGGAGGAATATAGAGAGAGTAGGAGGGAGCTCAAACGGGGAGTTAGAAGGGCAAAAAGGGGGCATGAAATGATTTTGGCAGATAGAATTAAGGAAAATCCAAAGGTTATTTACTCTTATGTTAGGAATAAAAGGGTGGTTAGAGGAAAAATCGGACCTCTTAGGGACAGAGGAGGGGAACTGTGCTTAGAGCACAGTCCTGAATGAATACTTTGCATCGGTATTCACGAAGGAGAGGGGCTTGTTGACTGGTCCTGTCTCTGAGGGAGCTGTAGACCAGTTGAGGAAAATATCCATGTGAAGGAAGGAAGTGTTAGAGCTTCTAGGTAGCATTAAAACTGATAAATCTCCGGGGCCTGATGGTATTTACCCCAGGCTGCTTAGGGAGGTGCGAGGTGAAATTGCTGGGCCTCCGAGAGGCCTACGAGAGGAGAGGCTGTACTTGACCTGATGCATGCTAATGAGCCAGGGCAGGTGTCGGATCTCATGGTAGGTGAGCACCTTGGGAATGGAGATCATAATTCTATCTCTTTCACGATAGCAATGGAAAGAGATAGGATCAGGCAGGCTAGGAAGGTGTATGTCTGGAGTAAGGGGAAATATGAAAACATTAGGCAGGTAATTGGACGTATAAACTGGAAGGAGGTGTTCTTGGGGAAGAGTACAGAAGGAAAGTGGTGGATTTTCAAGGAATGTTTGTCTGGGGCACTGCAAGACAACATTCCGAGGAGTCAAGGAGGTTCTGGTAGGACGCGGGAACTGTGGTGCACGAAGGTAGTGGTGAACCTAGTTAGGAAGAAAAAAAAAGGTATATAAAAGGTTCAGAGAGCTAGGGGATGTTAGGGATCTAGAGGAGTATAAGGTGTGTAGAAGGGAGCTTAAAAAGGAAATTAGGAGAGCCAGAAGGGTCATGAGAAGGCCTTGGCAGGTAAGATTAAGGAGAATCCCAAGGCCTTCTACAAATATGTGAAAAGTAAAAGGATGAGAAGAGAAGGGATAGGGCCTATAAAAGGTGAAGGGGGGGAAGTCTGTGTGAATCCAGAAGAAATGGCAGAGGTGCTTAACGAGTACTTTGCCTCAGTATTCATGGTGGAAAGTGAACTGGGAGATTGCACTGCAGGTTTGCGGCATACGGAAAAGATTGAGTATGTGGATGTTAGGAAAGAGGATGTGTTAGACCTGTTAAATTCTATCAAGATAGACAAGTCACCGGGACTGGGTGGGATGTACCTCAGGTTATTGTGGGAGGTGAGGGAAGTGGTTGCAGAGCCCCTGGCGATGATAATTGCGTCGTCCATGGAAACGGGAGAGGTTCCGGAGGATTGGAGGATTGCGGATGTCGTTCCTATCTTTAAGAAAGGGAACAGGGATAGTCCAGGAAATTATCGACCAGTGAGTCTGACTTCAGTGGTTGGTAAGCTGATGGAGAGGCTTCTGAGGGATAAGATATATGAACATTTGGAGAAGTTTGGACTGATTAGAAATAGTCAGCATGGTTTTGTCAAGGGCAGGTCATGCCTTACGAGCCTAGTTGAGTTCTTCGAAAATGTGACTGAACACATTGACAAAGGAAGGGCGGTGGACATAGTGTACATGGACTTTAGCAAGGCATTTGATAAGATCCCACATGCAAGGCTTCTGGAGAAGGTGAGAGGGCATGGGATCCAAGGGGCTTTGGCCTCGTGGATCCAGAACTGGCTTGCCGGCAGAAGGCAGAGAGTGGTTGTGGATGGGTCTTGTTCTGCATGGAGATCGGTAACCAGTGGAGTGCCCCAGGATCTGTTCTGGGACTCCTGCTGTTTGTCATTTTCATAAATGACCTGGATGAGGAAGTGGAGGGATGGGTTAGTAAGTTCGCTGACGATACAAAGGTCGTGGTGTTGTGGATGGTCTGGAGGGATGCTAAAAGTTGCAGCGGGACATAGACAGGATGCAAGACTGGGAGGAGAAGTGGCAGATGGACTTCAATGCAGATAAATGTGTAGTGGTCCATTTTGGCAGGAATAATGGGATGAAGGAGTACAATATAAGGGGTAGGAGTCTTAGCTGTGTTGGAGAGCAGAAGGATCTCGGGGTCCGGGTCCATAGGACTCTTAAATTGGCCTCGCAGGTGGAGGAAGTGGTCAAGAAGGCGTACGGTGTACTGGCCTTCATTAATCAAGGAATAGAGTTTAGGAGTCAGGAGGTAATGATGCAGCTCTATAAGACTCTTGTCCGACCCCACTTGGAGTATTGTGCGCAGTTCTGGTCGCCTCGTTATAGGAAGGATGTAGAGGCTATTGAGAGAGTGCAGAGGAGATTTACAAGGATACTGCCTGGATTGGGAGGTAGGCCTTATGAAGATAGGTTGAGGGAGCTGGGACTGTTCTCACTGGAGAGACGTAGGTTGAGAGGTGACCTGATAGAGGTTTATAAAATGTTGAGAGGAATAGATAGGGTGGACTCTCAGAGACTATTTCCCTGGGCTGAAATGGTCACTACGAGAGGACATAGATTTAAGGTGCAGGGAAGCAAATACAAAGGAGATGTCAGGGGGAAGTTTTTCACTCAGAGGGTGGTGAGTGAATGGAACCGACTGCTGTCAGAGGTTGTTGAGGCAAACTCTCTGGGGTCTTTTAAAAGACTTCTGGATGAGTATATGGGAAAGAATAGGATAGGGGGTTATAGATAGGTCTGTGGATTGGTAGATGTGATTGGCGCAACTCGTGGGCCGAAGGGCCTGTTTGTGCTGTATTGTTCTATGTTCTCTGACGCAAATCTTTGTCTCTTCTTTGGACACAGGTGAGGTCCCAGAGGACTGGAGGATAGCTAATGTTGTACCGTTTGTTTAAAAAGGGTAATAGGGATAACCCTGGGAATTATAGGCCAGTGAGGTTGACGTCAGTGGTAGGGAAGCTGTTGGAGGGGATCCTTAGAGATAGGATGTATAGGCACTTAGAGTGTTGCGATCTGATTAGGGATACGCAGCATGGATTTGTTAAGGGGAGGTCGTGTCTTATGAATCTGGTAGATTTTTTTGAGGAGGTGACGAAAATGGTGGACGAAGGGCGAGCTGCTGATGTCGTCTATATGGATTTTAGTAAGGCGTTTGACAAAGTCCCTCATGGAAGGTTAGTTGAGAAGGTCAAGGCTCATGGGATACAAGGACAGGTAGCTAGATGGTTAAGTAACTGGCTTGGTAATAGGAGACAGAGAGTAGTAGTGGAAGGGTGTTTTACTAGCTGGAGGTTGGTCACTAGTGGTGTGCCGCAGGGCTCGGTACTGGGACCTCTTCTGTTTGTAATATATATAAATGACTTGGAAGAGGGAGTAAGTGGAGTGATCAGCAAGTTTGCAGACGATACAAAGATGGCTGGACTTGCAGATAGTGAGGAGCATTGTCAGGCAATACAGCAGGACATAGATAAGCTGGTAGCTTGGGCAGATAGATGGCAGATGGAATTCAATCCTGATAAATGTGAGGTGATGCATTTCGGGAGAAAGAATGTAGAGGGGAGGTATATGATAAAGGGTAGACCTATTAAGAGTATAGAAACGCAGAGGGACCTGGGGGTGCAGGTGAACAAGTCTCTGAAGGTGGCAGAGCAAGTGGAGAAGGTTGTGAAGAAAGCATATAGTATGCTAGCCTTTATAGGAAGGGGTATAGAGTACAAGAGCTGGCCTTTAATGTTGCAGTTGTATAAAACATTGGTTAGACCTCATTTGGAATACTGCGTCCAGTTCTGGTTGCCTTACGACCGGAAGGATGCGGAGACTCTGGAGAGAGTGCAGAGGAGGTTTACCAGGATGCTGCCTGGTATGGAAGGTCTGAGTTACGAGGAGAGGTTAGGCAAATTGGGACTGTTTTTCTTAAAAAGATGAGACTTAGAGGAGATCTAATAGAGGTGTACAAGATTATGAGGGATATAGATAGAGTAAACAGGGTTAAGCTTTTTCCTAGGATGGACTCGAATAGTACGAGGTGTCACGGGCTTAGGGTGAGGGGGTTAAGGTATAACTTGGATGCTAGAGGGAGTTTTTTCACACAGAGGGTGGCGCTGCCAAGTGGTGGAGGCAGGCACTCTGGAGTTATTTAAGAAATACTTAGATGGGCACATGAACAGAATGGGAATGGAGGGGTATAGAAAACTGATTTTAAAATAGGGATCATGAGTTTTGGGAGTCCCTGGGAAGTGTGTAAATAGATGATGATATTGATGTACTTGTTTTTATCCTACAGGTGCTTTGGTCCACCTTGTTGTCTAATGAGGGGCATACACACGATGGGTTGTGAGAGGGCTGCTCTTGGATCTTTTTTTTTTGAGTATCCTAGTGCTTCACATCGTTAGTGTACACTTGACCTGGACCATTTGATGGGCAACACGACAGCTCAGTAAGTATCGCTGTGCTGTGCAGATACATGGATTTGGGCCTGTGTCTGTGGGAGTTTGCGCATTCTCCCCGTGCTTGTGTGGATTTTCTCCGGGTGCTCCGGTTTCCTCCCACATCCCAAAGATGTGCTCTTAGGCTAATTAGCAAAACAAATTCTCCCTAAGTTGTCTCAAATTTGGTTTTTAATCCATAGATCTATAAACATATTCAGGGATCATGGGTAGAGGTGGGAACATCTGGGTGACGGCGTGGGCTCGTTGGGCTGAATGGCCTGTTTCCCGTGCTGTTTTGTTCTTTGTTTCTTTCCTTAGAACAGAGGAGACTGACGGGTGATTTATTTGAGGTGTACAAAATAATGAGGGATATAGATAGGGTAGACAAGAATGACCTGTTTCTCCTAGCTGAAATGTTAATTACCAGGGAATATAGATTTATAAAGTTGAAGGATCAAAGGGAACATGAGGAAAATCTTTCATCCAGAACATTTGGAACTTGCTGTCTGATTTGGTTGAGACTGAAACACTGGACTCATTTAAATATGTTTGGATTTTGCTGTAACTTGAAGGCTTCAGCTTTGATGCTGTTAAGTGGGATTAAAATAAGTAGCTAGTTTCTTTATTTTCTTTTTCTTGATGAATGCAAAAGTGATGGGCTGAATGGCTTCCTTATGAGCTGTACCTTCTTTATTATTCTTTATCTATGGATCTAATTAATGTAGGGTGTCTTACTTTTTTGGACTGAACTTTAATTTGCAGGTGGGATTCAGTGTTGGTGGGTGTTAAAACCAGCAAAATTGATAGTATCTCAGGAAACTGGCTCCAACCTGCTAATGCCTGTATTTCATTCAAAATGCATTAGACTGTGTGTGCCCAGCCTTCTGAACAAAGAAAGATTGTCAATTAGAGTGATATTTCAACAAATATTTTGGTTTAAAATTAGGTCTTGACTTTCTGGGGCATCCTGAAACTCATCACTGGAAGCAAGTTGAGTCTACAATGGCCGTTGAATGGATTAGATCAATCTTGGGGGGAGATGGCAATAAATATGTGATACAATTGCTTTCTTAGCTGCTTGTGGGAAACAGTTTCTTAACAGGACTTTTGATGAACGGTTTCTTCCTGCATTTTCCTCTTGTCACATCAGGATGGATCCCACTTTGTGCTGCAGATTAGGGCCAAGATGACTAGTAATACTAACTGCAGTTTATTGGTCACAGAACTGTAAACGCAGAGGAGTTTGGCACCAGAGAAGGTATCAACATAGAGAGAACAAGTAAAGAGGTGCACCTAACTGAGGTACTCACAAAACGGGATCTTACAAGCAGATGCTCAGTTTCCTTGACAAGATTGTACATTCCTGGAGGTAATTGGAGATATGGGGATGCCTTTCTGTTCCCCAAAGTATGGAACCTCAAATAATGTTTGCATTTCTATGTGTTCATATTCCTGCCATGAAGTGCCATAGTCTGAATTTCACACCATCAAGATCTCCAGTGCTGAGCATTGGGTTGATAGTAGCGTGCTGGAAATTCCTACAGTTCCTGACCCTTCTAGTTTTCTAGTTGATGTCCATCAATCTACTGTCTTATACTCTCTCTCTATGAGATGGCCACCTCCTGGAATCAAATGGCTGGCAGATCTCTGATCCTACTAGCTTTATGTGGGAGTCATGGCTATGGCAGAATTTGCATCCACTCACTACAGTTGATTATTACAAGAGCCTGACATCCAGATAAGTGGGGAAGCATTGCTAGGGCCAGGCTGGCAGGAACAGGTGAGTGAGGTGATGTGGGTGGATGTCCGGAGTGGATATATCTATTATCTCCTGGTCAGCTGTCCACAAATGCATTTACTGGGTCACGAGTGATCTGTTTGCAAGGACTGGAAAAGATATTTTGCCTGCAATAATGCCAGTCAGAATGAGTGGGCAGCAGTAGCATGCTTCTGCACCAGTCAATTTTAAAGCATTATTGGCATTTTATGTAGGCCACATGATCTTAAGTTGCATAAATGGATGCCTGATTCAATTCACTTGAAAAAAGTAAAGAGTTCATAAGAGCATAAGAACAAGATAAATAGGAGCAGGAGTAGACCACACAGACCATTGAGCCTATTCTTCATTCAATACAATAAGCAGGGACTAAATCACTCAAAAATCGCCTAATAGCAGCAGGGGGCGCAATTGTGCATGTGCAGATTTCTGTGCTCTGAGAGCAGCAGATACCTGCTCCTGCCTCTGCTGCCATAGCTTTCCTTTGTGGCCCAATACCCTCATCCCTCTGCTAACACAGGGCTCCTTGATCAATTGCAAGCCTCCCCACCACCCCCCCTCCAATTGATTGCTGTGCAGAATGTGCAGGTCTCTCTCTCTCTCTCTCTCTCTCTCTCTCTTCCCCCCCCCCCCCGCCCCCCCCCACCCGCCCACGTTTTGCTGGATAGAGTACAGAACACTTTCTCATCTCCACCGAATGGCCTGCCCTGGTCTGGCCCAACTCCCTCAGGTGCCAGGCTGGCAGTGTCCAATGGGCATTGCCAAGGTGCTAGGCTTGTACTACCCAAGGGACACGTTCCACTTACCCCCAACCTCCTCAGGGAGCCTTAGTGGCTTCTGCTTCTATCAGCAAGATCTTCATTTCTGATCGCCATTGATTAGGACCATACGTGATCGTTGCTGGAGAGAATCTTCCCCATTGAGTGACCCCGGATGATAATGACCCAGGCTCATTAGTTCTATTAACTTCACCTAAATTTAAATAATATATTCAGCCTCACACCAGATATCTGGTGCTGATAAGATTGCAAGAGGCAAGAAATTGGGTGTGAATCCAATTTCTCAGCTCTCTCAATTTTACCAGCTCTCCCCATCCATGAGCAAACGAGCCAAGGAGCCAAGAAGGTAAGATCCTGGCCTTTGAGCCTCTGATGTGCTCAATTGCCAATCCAATAACCATTGAAAGTTCCTAAAGTGTCCAACTCCACTGTTACAGCAGGCAGTCCATTCCACGCCCCAACCTCTCTGAGTAAAGAATCTATCTCAGACATCCCTCCCATATCTCCCACCATGAACGTTATAGTTATGTCTCCTATTAACAACTACATCCACCCAAAGAAATATCTCTGCACATCCATTCTATCTATCCCCCTCATCATCTTATACATCTCTATTAAATTGCCTCTCATCCTCCTCTGCTCTAAAGAGAAAAGCCCAGCTCCCTCAACCTTTCCTCGTAAGACCTTTCCTCCAAACCAGGCAGCATCCTGGTAAATCTCCTCTGCACTCTCTCCAGTGCTTCCATATCCTTCTTATAGTGACATGACCAGAACTGAACACAATATTCTAAATGTGGTCTCACCAAGGTCCTGTACAGTTGCAGCATAACCCCACAGTTCTGAAACCTCCCTGTTAATAAATGCTAACACACTATAGACCTTCTTCATGGCTCTATCCACTTGAGTGGCAACCTTCAGAGATCTGTGGATATGAACTCCAAGATCTCTCTGTTCCTTCACATTCCTCAGAACCCTGCTGTTGATCCTGTAATCTGCATTCAAATTTATCCAACCAAAATGTATCACTTTGCACTTATCAGGGTTAAACTCCATCTGCCACTCTTTGGCCCAGCTTTGCATCTATCAGCGTCTCTTTGCAGTCTACAAGAGTCCTCCATCTCATCCACTACTCCACCAATCTTGGTGTCATCAGCAAATTTACTAACCCACCCTTCAGCCCCCTCTTCCAAGTCATTGATAAAAATCACAAATAGCAGAGGACCCAGCACTGATCCCTATGGTTCATTGTTGGTAACTGGCCTCCAGTCTGAAAATTTTCCTTCCACACCACCCTCTGTCTTCTGTGATACAGCCAGTTACTTACCGAATCGGCCAAATTTCCTTCTATTCAAACCTCCTCACCGTCTTTGAGCCTGCCATGGGGAACCTTATCAAATGCTTTACTAAAATCCATGTATATGACTTCAATTGCTCTACCTTCATCTATACACTTAGTTACCTCCACAAAAAATTCAATCAAATTTGTGAGGCAGGACTTACCCCTCACAAATAGTAGGACTGTTTAACTATGGCTTTTTTTTCCCACAGGTAATTCGGTCCATACTTGACCAACAAGGAGCATGCATTCGGCAGGTGGTGCAAGGACAGCTCTTGGATGTTGATTCATGGGTTGCCTGGTGCTTCATGTCGTAAATGAGTGCTTTATCTGGACCATCTGAAGGGCACCATGACAGCTCAGTGACTATCGCTGTAGCTGTGCAGACACTTGGAATTGGGCCGGTGTCTGCGGGAGTTTGCGCGTTCTCCCCGTGGTTGCGTGGGTTTTCTCCGGGCGCTCTGGTTTCCTCCCACATCCCAAAAAATTCGCTCTTAGGCTGATTGGGAAACAAATTGTCCCTACATTGAGACTCTTCCATATTAGGAATAACCTAAAATTAGAATAGGATAATGGAATTGTTACTATATAGTTATGACGGTGGCGCGGGCTCGTTGGGCCGAAGGGCCTGTTTCCCGTGCTGTGTTGCTCTAAAAAAAAAAAAATCTGTGCTGACTATCCCGGATTAAGCTGCATCTTTTCAAATGGTCATAAATCCTATCCCTCAGGACCTTTTCCATTAACTTACTGACCACTGAAGTAAGACTAACCGGCATCTAATTACCAGGGTTATTCATATTTCCTTTCTTGATCAGAGACACAACATTTGCCACTCTCCAGTCCTGTGGCACTATCCCCATGGACAGTGAGGACCCAAAGGTCAAAGCTAAATGCTCTGCAATCTCATCCCTTGCTCCCAGTGTATCTTAGGATATATTCCATCTGGCCCAGGGAACTTATCGACCTGCAGGTTTTTCAAAATTGCAAATATATCTTCCCTCACAACATTTACCTCCTCCAGCCTGTATCATACATTCATAGAACATAGAACAATACAGCACAAACAGGCCATTCACTCACCACCCTCTGAGTGAAAAACTTACCCCTGACATCTCCTTTGTATTTGCTTCCCTGCACCTTAAATCTGTGTCCTCTTGTATTGACCATTTCCGCTCGGGGAAATAGTCTCTGAGAGTCCACCCTATCTATTCCTCTCAACATTTTATAAACCTCTATCAGGTCACCTCTCAACCTACGTCTCTCCAGTGAGAAGAGTCCCAGCAACATCAACCTGTCTTCATAATGCCTGCCTCCCAATCCAAGCAGCATCCTTGTAAATCTCCTCTGAACCCTCTCAATAGTCTCTACATCCTCCCTATAATGAGGTGACCAGAACTGTGCACAATACTCCAACTGAGGTCTGACAAGAGTCTTATAGAGCTGCATCATTACCTCCTGACTCCTAAACTCTAGTCCTCGATTAATGAAGGCCAGTACACTGTACGCCTTCTTGACCATTTCCTCCACCTGCGAGGCCGATTTAAGAGTCCTATGGACCCGGACCCCGAGATCCTTCTGCTCTCCAACACAGCTAAGACTCCTACCCCTTATATTGTACTCCTTCATCCCATTATTCCTGCCAAAATGGACCACTACACATTTATCTGCATTGAAGTCCATCTGCCACTTCTCCTCCCAGTCTTGCATCCTGTCTATGTCCCGCTGCAACTTTTGGCATCCTTCCAGACCATCCACAACACCACCGATCTTTGTATCGTCAGTGAACTTGCTAACCCATCCCTCCACTTCCTCATCCAGGCCTTTTATGAAAATGACAAACAGCAGGAGTCCCAGAACAGATCCCTGGGGCACTCCACTAGTTACCGACCTTCATGCAGAACAAGACCCATTCATCCTCAAAAACATGGCCCCTCTCCTTGGTGAACACTAAGTATTCATTCATCGCCTTTCCTATCTCTTCTGACTCCAAGCACAAGTTCCACTAATATTCTTGACCGGCCCTAACCTTATCCTGGGCATTCACATAAGAGTAAAAAGCCTTGTGGTTTTCCTTTATCCAACCCGCCAAGAGCTTTTCATGTCCTCTCCTAGCTCTCCTAAGCTGTTTTAGCTCATTCCTTGCTGCCTTGTAACCCTCAAGCAACCCAATTGAACCTTGTTTTCTCACCCTTACGTATGCTTCGTTTTCCCTCTTGATAAGATAGTCAACCTCTTTTGTGAACCATGGTTCCCTCACTCGGCATTTCCTCCCTGCCTGACAGGGACATCAAGGACAGGCAGTATTTGTTCCTTGAACAAGCTCCAGTTTTTATTTGTGCCTTTCCCTACAGTTTCTGTTCCCATCTTAAGCTCCCTAATTCTTGCTTAATCGCACTAGTAATGTCAAACATTATTTCCATTTGTTGATATATCCTGATTATACTATGCTTTTGGAAATATAATATGATTTCCTTAATAATAAAATTCCAATTCCCAAAAACTTGTCTCAGGCTAATTGGCCTGTTGCTCACTACTTTCTTTCTCCCATCTGTCTTGAAAAATGGTGTGATATTTGACAACATTCAATCCAGTGGGACCACTTGTGAATCAAAATAATTTTGGAAAATCATAACGAGCACATCCATTATCTCTGCAGCTATCTCTTTTAGAATCTTAAGGTGTAGGCCATTAGGTCCTAGGGATTTGATGGATTTTAGTCCCTTAAGTTTCTCCAATGCTTTATCTCAGCTAATTTTCTCATTCCTTTTAGCCCCTAGGTTACTGTCTGTCTCTGGTATAGAGCCTGTGTCTTCTATTGCGAAGAGAAACATAGGGGTCAAAACTTTACCTACCACAGAAGGGTGCCCATCTGACTCATAAGCATTTGAAATCACAGGCGAAGATGTCAGTCACGCATCTTGACATCACTCTGCAATCATGGGATATTTCAATCAGCAGGTGCAATCAGAAGTTTACTCTGTGTCTGCTAGCATCAAGCAGCTGGTTACAAGTGATTAAAAGTCAATTTGACATTGCCTGGGCAATTTTTAGGTTGGTACATTGGCAACATGGGCAGGAAGCCTACCTGTGTTTTCATTTTACTCACCCAAAGGAGAGGATAAAAAGGGTTGGATGAGCTGTGTAAGCAGTTGGGAGTTCAGTTGAGAGTTTGCTATTACTTTAGTCTTGAGATTTCAGAGCTTTTCATTTGTTTTCTTGTGAGTTATTTGTATTGTTTACCTTGTTCTGATAATCCTCTTGAAGCATTTTCTGCCCATTGCAGCCTTCAGTGCACAGGGCACTGCCATCTGCATCTGGGCAGATGGGGAATGTGTACGCCACTCAGGGCACCTCCCCTGAGGAGGAACAGAGGGCAGAAGGGAATGAAAGCTAAGTATCCACAGGCAGCATTGCAGAAAGACTCCTGTGAGAGAAAGGGTGTACAAATAGGGGTGCAGGACTAGCGGGTGAGGGGGGGGGAGAAGATTGGGTCCACAGAAGATGCCTATTGCCAGAATGTTCAGGAGGCTCCACTTTTCTTGGAAAACCATGATATCATTATGCCACGTGATTGGGCCAAAAATCACATCTATCTGTGTGGATGGACATCCAATACCAGTGGCTGTGAAGGTCATAGTTACCCTCGACATTTATACATTCAGATATTTCCGAGGATCAGGCATGGATCTGAGTAGGATGTTCCAATCAGCTGTCCAAAGCTGCATCAGGCTTGTAACTGGCACTTTGTCCACATTTTCATCTGTTATAGATGAACCAAGCCAGTCAAACTGAGCAAGACAGAGGCTTTGCAGCTCTTGCTAGCTTCCCCCTCATCTGAAGTGACATAGACTACATCCAAATGATCATCAAAGCGCCAGTCAGCACTTTGTGAATGGGATGTGTATTCACTCCCTAAACTTGCAGTTAGTATGTGACCACAGGACTTAGATTCAGCAAGTCTGTGCAAGGTACCTGAGCAATTCTCATGATGTGTACATACTGTGAAATTCTCAGCTGCCAAGGCTGTTCATAGTTCCAGCTTCTTGGATGGTTGATTTGATTGACAAAGGGTATGCATTAAAAAGTTATCTCATGACATCACATTGTTGAGCTAGGAAAGAGGCAGAAGAAGAAATATAATTGGAGCCATGGCTCCACAGTGAAGATAATAGAACTACTGAAGATGAGGTTCCACTACCTGGACTGTTCCAGGGGTTCCCTGTAATATCCTCCTGTATGCATGTTGCTCATTGCCATAGTATGTTGTGTTTTGCACGATCTGGCACCAATGGGATCCACTCAATGGTGAGCCTCAGAGGAAGACTCCGTAGATGAGAAGCCTGGCAGGCAAAGGGTGAGAACAAAAGGCAGCAATGATGAACATTCAGGGAGACATTGATTCAATGCTCCTTCGGCTAGGGTGTGAAGGCTTGGCTTCCATCTCAGTTCAAGGACACCTCCGTCATCTCTAAGAAGGCAAAGCTATGACCCTACTGTTGCCTCATAAACAATGTAATAAAGCCTGCTGCCCCTGCCATCTAACATAAAGCACTCATGAGGTCTGAACCTATGAAAAAAATGAAGCCCACTTAGATAACTACAATGCAATGTTTATTTATATCTCTAGTAGATTTGCAAACAAGAAACAGCAAATGAAGCGGTTGGCAAAGTAACATAAGCACAAAATATTACTTTGATGCGATTAGCAACATTTGTCCCTGAAAAGTCATCCTGTGCTCTGGTGTCTTAAACTTATACTTGCAAGTGCTACATCTAAATATGTCCAATGCCCTTCTCTCTGGTAGTAGCATAGGAGGCAGGTTGTTAACTCTGTGCTCTAGTTTTAGACAGATTGGAGGCAGGTTGCCAACTTTGTTTTTCTTTATCTACATCATTATACAATCGCAACTTTCTTTTTTGGATTTCTACTCCTCCTTCAATTGAACCTTTCTTCCCATTATTTGAAAGCATTCAAACAGGACACAGATACGTTCATTACCAAAGTAAACCACCTTTACCCTGGGTATAACAAAGCAATAAGATTTGGCTGTGAATTTCTTCAGGAACAGTAACTTCCCTCAGTTATAGGGCATTGAAATTGCCATGGGATGGAAATGGAATAGGATGGGTAAGGAAATTGAAATTCTACCTTTGTTAGACCATGGATACCAGAATTATAAGAACAAAGAAGAACAAAACAGCATGGGAAACAGGCCCTTTGGCCCAACGAGCCTGCACTGCTACCTCAATGTTCCCACTTCTACCTGTGATCCCTGTCTACATTTATAGATCTATGCATTGAAACCAAATTTGAGACAATTTGGGGAGAATTTGTTCTGCCTGTCAGCCTAAGAGCATATCTTTGGGACATGGGAGGAAACTGGAGCACCCAGAGAAAACCCACGCAAGCATGGGGAGAATGCGCAAACTCCCACAGACACAGACCCAAATCCATGTATCTGCACAGCACAGCGATAGTCACTGAGCCGTCGTGTTGCCCATCAGCTGGTCCAGGTCAAGTGTACACTAACGACGTGAAGCACTAGGATACTTTCAAAAAAAAAGTCCAAGAGCAGCCCTCTCACAACCCATTGCGTGTATGCCCCTTGTTAGACAACAAGATGGACCAAAGTATCTGTAGGATAAAACAAATACATCAATGTCATCGACAATTTACACACTTCCCAGGGAACCATCAAGGCTCATGATCCCTATTTCAAATCAGTTTTCTATATCCCTCCATTCCCATTCTGTTCATGTGCCCATCTAAGCATCTCTTAAATAACTCCAGAGTGTCTGCCTCCACCACTTTACTTGGCACTGCATTCCATACCCCCACCACCCTCTGTGTGAAAAAAACTCTCTCTAGCATCCAAATTATACCTTACTCCCCTCACCCTAAGACTGTGACCCCTTGTACTATTTGAGTCCATCCTAGGAAAAAGCTTAACCCTGTTTACTCTATCTATACCCCTCATAATCTTATATACCTCTATTAGGTCTCCTCTAAGTCTACGTCTTTCTAAGGAAAACAGCCCCAATTTGCCTAACCTCTCCTCATAACTCAGACCTTCCATACCAGGCAGCATCCTGGTAAACCTCCTCTGCACTCTCTCCAGAGTCTCCATGTCCTTCCGGTAGTAAGGTGACCAGAACTGGATGCAGTATTCCAAATGAGATCTAACCAATGTTTTGTACAACTGCAAAATTAAAGGCTAGCTCTTATACTCTATACCCCTTCCTATAAAGGCTAGCATACCATATGCTTTCTTTACAACCTTCTCCACCTGCTCTGCCACTTTTTTCACAACCTTCTCCACCTGCACCCCCAGGTCCCTCTGCGTTTCTATACTCTTAATAGGTCTACCCTTTATCATATACCTACCCCTACGTTCTTTCTCCTGAAATGCATCACCTTGCATTTATCAGGATTGAATTCCATCTGGCATCTATCTGCCCAAGCTACCAGCCTACCTATGTCCTGCTGTATCGCCTGACAATGCTCCTCACTATCTGCAAGTCCAGCCATCTTTGTATTGTCTGCAAACTTACTGATCACTCCACTTACTCCCTCTTCCAAGTCATTTATATATATTACAAATAGAAGAGGTCCCAGTACTGAGCTCTGCACCACACCAGCTAGAAAAACACCCTTCCATTATTATTCCATTATTATTTTCTGTCTCCTATTACCAAGCCAGTTATCCATCTAGCTACCTGTCCTTGTATCCCATTAGCCTTGACCTTTTCAACTAACCTCCCATGAGGGACTTTGTCAAACGCCTTACTGAAATCCATAAAGACGACATCAACGGCTCGCCCTTCGTTGACCATTTTCGTCACCTCCTCAAAAAATTCTACCAGATTCGTAAGGCACGATCTCCCTTTAACAAAGCTATGCTGCGTATCCCTAATCAGATCGCAACGTTCTAAGTGCCTATACATCCTATCTTTAAGATTCCCTCCAACAGCTTCCCTAACACTGACATCAAACTCACCAGTCTATAATTTCCAGGGTTATCCCTATTACCCTTTTTAAACAAACGGTACAACATTAGCTATTCTCCAGTCCTCTGGGACCTTACCTGTGTCCAAAGAGGAGACAAAGATTTGCGTCAGAAGCCCAGCAATTTCACCTCACACCTCCCTAAGCAGCCTGGGATAAATGCCATCAGGCCCCGGAGATTTATCAGTTTTAATGCTACCTATAAGCTCTAACACTTGCTCCCTCGGTATGGATATTTCCCTCAACTGGTCTACAGCTCCCTCAGAGACAGGGCCGGTCAACAAGCCTCTCTCCTTTGTGAATACCGACTCAAAGTATTCATTCAGGATCTCCCCCATTCCTTCAGGCTCTAAGCACAGTTCCCCTCCTCTGTCCCTAAGAGGTCCGATTTTTCCTCTAATCACCCTTTTATTCCTAACATAGGAGTAAAAAGCCTTTGGATTTTCCTTAATCCTATCCGCCAAAACCATTTCATGCCCCCTTTTTGCCCTGCTAACTCCCCGTTTGAGCTCTCTCCTACTCTATGTTCCTCCAACGGTCTCTCTGTTCTCAGCTGCTTTGACCTAACATACATCTCTTTTTTCTTCCTAATCAAGTCCCCAACATCCCCAGTAATCCACGGCTCTCTAATCCTACCTTTCCCATCTTTCCTCTTAGCCGGCACATATCTTTTTTGCAACATTTTCAGTATTCCCTTGAAAGAATTCCACATGCGTAGCATGGACTTACCCTCGAACAACCATTCCCAATCAGTTTCCCTAAGTTCCTGCCTAATCCGACCGTAGTTAGTCTTCTCCCAATTCAGCACCCTCCCCCTAGGGCAACAAGTATCCTTTTCCATCTGTATCCTAGACAGAATTGTGGTCACTGTTAGCCACATGTTCCCCTACTACAACATCAACCACCTGCCCTGGCTCATTACTCAGAACTAAATCCAATATAGCCCTCTCTCTGGTTGGGCTAGCCACATACTGCTCCAATGATCCTTCCAGTACACATTTTACAAATTCCTCCCCATCCGAACCCTCAGCTCTAGGTACCTCCAGTTCACCCTAGGGAGATTAAAATCTCCCACTCTGTTCTTTCTGCACCTATCCAAAATGTCTTTACATGAGTCTTCTTCAACTACCCGTGAGCTGTTGGGTGGCCTATAATACACCCCTAGCATAGTAATTGCCCCCCTTCTATTCCTCAACTCCACCCACAGCGACACCACCCCTAATTCCTCTATATTGTCTTCCCTCTGCGCCGCTGTGATGCTCTCCCTAATTAACAATGCCACTCCCCCACCTCTTCTGGACCCTCTGTCACGCCTGAAACACTTATACCCAGGAATATTCAGCTGCCACTACTCCCCTTGCTTTAACCACGTCTCTGTTACTGCAACCACATCCCAAGTTCCTTGCAAACATTAAGGTGCTAAGTTCATCCGTTTTTCCTGTTATGCTCCTTGCATTGAAAGAGACACACTCCAAACCTCCAAGCCCACTCGGAACCTTCTTCTCCCTGGTGTTGTATCTCCTCTCATCCAAGCTTACTCTATCTTCCATCTCGCTCCCTACCGAACTATCGGTCTCATCTCCCCCTCCCCCTCTGTACTAGTTTAAACCCTGCTGAATACTCCTGCTAACCTCCCAGCTAAGTGTTCCCTGTCCCTTCTACACAGGTCTTTCAGAAATACTTACCAGTTATCCACAAATATGATACTCTCTGCCCTACACCAATCCTTCAGCCATGCATTCAGCTGTAGGATCTCATTTCTCCTGGCCCTGGTAGCAGCCCTGAGATCCAGAACCCTGGAGGCCCTGCTCTTCAGCCTACCCCCAACTCCCTGAACTGCCTTTGTATATCCTCCCTGCTCTTCCTTCCTACATCCTTTTCTCCTATGTGAATAATCACATCCATCTGGGTCCCCTCACTCTTCAAAATACCTTCTACCCTGTCAGACACATCTTGCACCCCTGCTCCAGGGAGGCAAACTACCATTCTGGAGCCCCACCTTTGACCACAGAACCACCTATCTATTCCTTTAGCCTTCCCATCCCCACCACTATCTCCCTTCTAGCCCCCTTTCTCCCCTCTGAGGTATTCTGGTCCTCCTGCCTTACCTTTTTTTACCCCTCTGCCCTCGACTGCCACAGGGGAAGTCTTTGGACTGTCGCCCCTCTCCTTTTTCCCCTTCCTTACAGTAATCCACCGATAAGGGTCAGGTCAGGTCCCCCACCCCCCACCCCGCCGGCTCTAGGTCCATCACCTCACTGTGCCTCCCTTCCATTATTGCCTCTTTCTCCCTGACTAAAAATACGTCTTCCAATTGCTGCTGTAGTTGCTTGACTCGAGCCCTCAGACGCTGCAGCTCCAAACATTTGACGCATATGTGGACTTTCGGGAGACGTCTTGCCTCCAGGAACTCCCACATATGACACTATACGCAGGTGAGACGCCTTCCCGTAATCCCTGCCATTGTCCTGAACACCTTTAGAGGTGTGAATGCAATTGGAAAACCAGTAGCACACTCTGCCTAAGCCCAGCAAGCTAAAGCCCTTAAATCTCTCACTCTGCTCCCTGCTCACTCCACTGCCCGCTCCTGACGCTGTCTACTGCGTACTGCCACTTTCTTTTTATACTCCCCGGTTCCCTTCCCAGCTTCTCCCATGCCTAACTGTGGCAGCAAAAAGCAAACAAAAACAGAGAAAGAAAAGCAAATTGAAAATTTTTCACACTCAACCACCAGCACTTCCAAACGCTGTGTTCCAGAGAACAATGTTGTATGTGGAAAGTAACTTTTTCAAAGAACACTGAGAAATATTTAAATATTTCCATTTTACTCATGCATCTTTGACCACAATTACATTGTTCCTTAAGATGTGTTCAGTACTTAAAAGATACACGTACTCATATTTAGTATTGATATGCTAATATTCCAAATTGCCTGATGCATCATGCAACATCAATAGTAATTACTTTTGTGGTGTCTGAGTAAATTTCTTGTTTCTGATGCCTCGACCGGTGACGTAAGGTTTGATGTATTGTTTTATGTGTCTCAATTCATTTGACTGCTGTCTTGAGGTTATGTGTTTCACATTTCATTTGTTGGTAAAATGATAGCTCTGAAATAATCAAATAAGAAAAGATTTATCCTTGATCTGCTGTTTAAGTGCTTCCTGTGAGGAAGGTGGCTAAATCTTTTACATCTGATGAAAGCTAATTGCAAATAAGGAACAAAGGATGCAAAGCTGAAAGATGTGATCTCAAAATATTGATTTTGGTAAGCTATAAATAATCAAGACAAAAGGCTCCAACCTGATAGAAATAATTCTTATACATTAATAAAGAAAATAAGTTTTAAATTTTTGAACTCCATGAGAGCATTTTTGCACTGTTGATTAATTTCTACCTGCTTGAAATAGTATATTCTTTCTTTTATTTCCTTTTATACTTTACAGCATTAAAATTTTATATAGCAGTTTAACAAACTCTTGCGTGAGTGATATGGAAGAAATATCTTTTCAAAATATGCAACAAAATATGCTGTTCCAAAGACTTTTATTAATTACTTTATTGTTGTCAAGTTAGATAAAGCACTCAATAGCAAGTGCTAAAATTACTTTTTCAAATCTATTGTATTGACAGAAATGTATTTGTGATCCAGAACCCTGCTACGTTTTGAATATAGAATCAAAATATCCTATGATTGCATCCCTCTTTTTCTCATCTAGTTTATGTATTTTCAATATAAAGTGGTCGAGCTGTAGACCATGATTATCCATGACACTTCTTAAAACTGGTGGAGCAGAGCATCTAATGCTTCTTTACACAAATGCTCTAGTTTGCTTTATACTTAGGTTACTATTACATAAGGATATGAATACCCCATTCATCTCCTTGAGACTCTTCTTTCATTCAGCTACACTATGGCTGATCTCTACATTTACCCACCTGTTCTCTATTTTCTTTGATACTTTTGCTTAACAAATGTCTCTTGGGATTAATTCCCACCATCGCACTCAAAATGCCGCTGTCAGCAGGAAAGTTGGAATGATTCCCACTGGCACTGACAGCACTTACTAGATCCTGTTCAGCTCATTTAAATGAGCTACCTTCCCCACCCTGAATGGTAATCACACTACACTGAGTGATCCAGATGCGTACCTGCTGGAATCAGCAAGCAGCAGTTCAGCTGAGTGAAGACCAATTCCTGCTTTTCCTTTTGTCACAAGGACTGAAGGAATACAAACCTATTGTACATTACTGCAGGAAACATTTCATGTAACATCCTTCATCAGATTAATAATTTTGATTTCGAACTTTGGATTAACATTTGAAAGTCTGCACCGCAGTGAGAACCCCAAAAGAAAATTCAATCCATTAACTGAATTGCTCCCCAAAAATGTAGTTATTATGATCAGAATAGATAATAAACATATTGTCTATGTAAAAATGTGATATAACTGAAGCAAACCTGTAGTTTACCCCATGACAAAGCATCTCAGTGGTTCTATCCTTCTCACAAACCTATGAAAATAAATTAAGGTGCACTTCTCTAATTGAACCTGGTGAAGGAACATCAGGATGGCCCATAATACTAGGAATTCCAACTTGTAGGCAATAAAGTAAAGAGATATAGATTAGTGCATATAATGCCTCCAAAGAATCCTTTCTGATCATTGGAAGGCAAACACTGCCCACACAAGGAGGCAGAGTTACCCCATTATCAGCCCATTCATACATCCTGTGAGCTACTCACCGGCTCACTCACAGATGCAGAGCGCAATGAGAGAACTGTCATAAGCAGACTTAAATATTAATGACACGGACGCCAACATGTGGGCTCACTTGTCCTTACCATCTCACTGGTCTAGGATCTCCCTAGTAAGAATCACGTATGATCCCCACCAATGGGGAGCAGATGTGATATCTTGCCAGGGGAATTGGAGGCCATTGAAGTCCCCCACCCAGGTGATTGGTGGCTAGGTCAGGCAGTATGAGAGAGCAGTGGGATCTCTGCTGTGGGGATGATCAGCAGTGGGTGGGAAGGAGTGAGGGATTGATACCTGCTGGAGGGGTAGTTGGGCAGGGGGTAGATTGGAAGAGAGAAAAGGAACTCTGCTGGGAGGGCGATCATTGCTGAGGTGGAGGGAGGGAACTCTGCAGGGGAGATTACTGGGATGGTTCCTGATGTCCATGGGCGTTGGGTGTCTGCTGCTGTCAATGGGAGGGTGGTGTTGCGATGTGCATGTGGTGGGGGTTAGCAGCAGTACAGTGGGAGATCAGGGTGCTGACATAGTGGCACTCAAGGACTCAGCAGCCACCTTTGCCTGTGAACTCAGCCTCCACATATGCACTTTATTATATCCTGGCACTTTTTTGCACAATGTCCCTTGAAGTTGCATTCCAAACTTGCACAAAAAACGGTTCAAAAATTCCCCTGTTTTCATTTGGAACTTCAAAGTTTTTTGTAAAATTTTGCCCTTAGTCATCTTTTTGGAAAAATTGTGTCCGAAGAGTGAGATTAGGATTCTTCCCGTTGTCCTTAGATGACTCTGCCAGCTGTCATGTCCCCACCTGTTCTTTGGTTGCTGCATAGCCTTAGCTAGTTAAACTCCAACAGTAGCCCTTTGCACACTTTGAGATCCCTGAATCTTATCCCTCTATATTGGCCAAAACCTGACAGATACGTACAGTTTTTTTTTAAACATTTGAATTCAACATTCTTAAACCTGATGACTTTTTATACAAATGTCAGATATCTAGATGACCAAAAAGAAGTAGAATGATGTAATGACAGGCCTCACAAGCACTTGCCAAAAACATTGATAGTTGCTTTAATTGGCACAGTCATGAATATATAAACTGTTATGAATTGTTCTAAAATGAACTAGATAATGAATGAGCTTGAACTTAACTCTGGCTATGATCTGTCTTGTCTGACTTTTACTATATTAAACAAAAATCAGCCCCTATCAAGCAAGATTTGGAATTAATTATCGTCAGATAGTTAAGGCCAAATATGTAATCCAATAATAATGAATGTATTTCAAAAAATGCACAATTTTATATTAGTGGTGAATATCACACCGTATTTGCTTTTATTGTCTCCCAAACAAATGATTCTGTTTACCTGAATTAAACTGCAACGTGTGCCAAAAAAAGAAAGTAAGGCTGCCTTGAATGTGCCAGCAAGTCCAAAGCCACCAGCGTTTCAAAAGGATGTGAATCCCGATAACAAGACTAGCAGTTGTAGACAGTGCAAAACAAATGCATTGTCACAATTCTCAGCCTTTTGGCTAAGTTCAAGTGTAGTATTGACATGTTGTGCTTGGTAGAAGTCATTAGGTTATATTTTAGCTTCATTTGAAGCAATTTTTAAAAATGGCATCTCAGCCTTTTGGTTAAGGTGCAAATGAGATCAAGCCTTGGAGGAGGAGCTTTGCCTACTCCAATCAGCTTTGGATATGTAGATCAAGCTCAAAATAGAAGGTGAGAGCTCTGTCTTGTCAGCTTGGATCGGGAATGTCTCAACTAGTTGAGACTCTGAATTGAACTTGATTTGATTGAATTGGAATAAAAACAAATGCATCATCCCGCTAATAGGAAATGATTTGAAATCGATGATAGTACCATTCAGGGAAGATACACATATAATAATGATAGAATTAACAGAAGCCAAGGAGACAGACAACCAAATATACAGAGAGTAACTTCAAAGGGAAACAATGATATAATTTGTGGAAGCAAGAGGTAGCATTCATCTGGCAGCCTGAGGAGCAGAATCCAACTATCAGCCTGTAAGCTGGTGCTGTTAGCAGACCAGAAGCAAGAATGCAGAGTACTTTTCGTGGAGCAGATAAAACCCATATCTTTGCTGACATTGCAATGCAAGGAGAGACATTTTCCAGAATAACTACTCAGATGTATAAAGCGTGGTAACTATAAGCTGGCCTTTACTTATAGGTCCATTGGATTGGATATTGTTTGGGCAGAGGGAGTCATGAAAAAGTTCATGTCTTGTAAATGTGGAAGGATAATCCCTACTTAAACTATGTCCATGTGTTTAGTAGTCTTGTACATTACTATCTTAGATTATTATGGTCCTATTCATGTGTGTGTGTCTTTTTCCTTATTATAATAAATATTCTTGAATAAGTGTTATACAATGACTGGGCTGATTACGGTTCTCACACATGACCCCTTACACTGCTCCTGGAGCCAAAACTATACACCACCATGAACGAGTGTTTTCAAGCTGGGACACACTTTCAGTTAACATCAGTAGGGTTCATGACAAAGGGTCACATTTATATAGCATCTTTCATGTCCACAGGATGCCTCAAAGTACATTACAGCTAATTAATTTTTGAAATATTGTGATGTTGGAAAAGTGTGACAACCACTTTGTGCGCAGAAATCTCCCACAAACATCAATATGATAAAGCCAGACAATCTGTTTTAGTGATGCTGATTGAAGACAGGATATGGTAGGACATGTAACTCCTCTGCTCTACCATACTAGTTCTCAGAGCTCTTTTATAATCTAATTGAGAGGGCAGATAAGGCATTGGTTTAGCATCTCTTCCTAAAGACAGCATCTTCAATGGTACATTGTACCCCCTCGGTTCTGCTCTATAATGTCGGTCAGGAAGTTTGTGCTCGAGTTTTGGAGTGGGACTAGATCCCACAATCTTATAACTCAAAAGCAAGAGTGCTACCAACTGAGCCAAGGTTTTAATTAATTGATGTGCTTCATTGACAGAAGATAAAATTGCAATGAAGTCTAAAATTTCAACATAACTACTATTTTAGATTAAGGGCCAGATTCTTGCAGAGTCAGACTTACTCTGGGGGCCATTAAAAATGGTAAGCCAGGCCTGATTCCAGGCTTTCTGCTTCCATTCTTGGCAATCTCAACCTAGCCTGTTACCTTGCAGAATTAGGCATCTTGTGCATGGTACAGTAAAAATATTAGGAAAGCAATTGTCTGATGGCCTTATCAACAAAAAACAGAACGATAATAGTTAAGAAATCTTGCTGCAATTTTGTAGGGCCTTGGTGAGACCATAGCTGAAGTATGAGGCAAGATTGAATGCCACTCCTGCAGGGCAGGCTGAAAGTGGCAAGGGAGTGTACATAGGAAGAGCATTCTGTCTCCATACCAAATCCCTTCTTGCCTTTTGCCTGGGCCTAACTAATTGGCTTTATGAGTTGCCCAATTATCAGTTCTCCAGATCCTTGTTGCAGTTCCTTATGCAAAGCTTTCTGAAGTTCTTGTAGTGGTCACTGCTAGTCTGTAAAACTGCTGGTCTTGTGAATCATAGAAACCCTACAGTACAGAAAGAAGCCCTTTGGCCATTCGAGTCTGCCCCGACCACAATCCCACCCAAGCCCTCCCCATAATCTGTACATATTTTATCCACTAATTTTCTCTAACCCTATGCATGTAGTCAATTTAGCATAGCCAATCAACCTAATCCGCACATTTTTGGACTGTGGGAGGAAACCTGAGCACCTAGAGGAAACCCACGCAGACACAAGGAGAATGTGCAAACTCCATACAGACAGTGACCCAAGCTGGGAATTGAACCAAGGTCCCTGGAGCTATGAAGCAACAGTGCTAATCACTGTGCTACTGTGCTGCCCCTCAGGGGTTGGTGGTTGGCTGATAGCTCTTTGTCTTCCTCCTGCCTGCCCAAAAAGGGCTTACATGATGAGTTTCATTAGGCAATTGCCAGTTACCAAGGGAAGTCGTATTCAACAACCCCCTCATGGGGGTTAGCATAGCCCTGCTCCCTCTGAGTCTGAGGGTTCCCCCTTTCTCCTATGGTGATGGGGCAGTCTTTGCCATTTGGCCTGTGGCCTCATTTCTGTTGCCTGCACAGTTTGGTCAGAGAGCTTATATGGAGTGGGCGAATGTCTCTTCCTTGTGAATGTCCAAGAGCCATGATATTTGATGGTAATTCCACCACTTCTGTCTCCATTTCTGAGGCTGAGTCTTCATTGATCTTTCTTGTGCTTTTAGTAGATGGAGTTTCCCATCCGTAGGTCGATGGTGGCATAAATTCTGAAGCAGTTACTCCCATGGATTCCCAATGGCAGAGGTGATTGACATTTTTTGATAGTCTTCCTGCTGTTTTTTACGATGTTTGACACCAGTCCTGTTTTTAAGAGGACATTTCCTGGGATCCATGGGGAGCTGTCTCTGTAGTTCTGTTTGTGGATGGTGTCTCCTGGTTTTAAGATCCTGTCAGGTTCATGTCCATCATGGTTCCTTTTCTGAGCTTCTTGTTTCCCTTTGATATTGTTGTCCTGTTTTGGAAAAGTCAGATTAAGCATTGGCCCATCAATAGCTCTACTGGGGCTACACCCAATGTCATGTGTGGCATTGTCCTATAATTGACAAGGACACATAGGACCATATTACATAGCTTTGCCAATTAAGGGGCCTTCTTTATGTCCAAACCTGAATTTGCGTGGCAGATACTGGCAGAGTTAAAGTTTGTTTCTTAATGTCACAATAGGCTTACATTAACACTTCAATGAAATTACTGTGAGAAGCCCCTAGTCAATACTCTGGTGCCTGTTTGCGTACACTGGGAGAATTTAGCATAGGCAATACACCTAACCAGCACATCTTTCAGACTGTGGGGAGAAACCAGAGCATCCAGATGAAACACACACAGACAGGGAAAGAACATGCAAACTGTGCACAGGCGGTCTCCCAAGTCAGGAATCAAACCCAAGTCCCTGGTGCAGTGAGGCAGTAGTGCTAACCACTGTACTGTCCCAAGAGTGTCCATGAAGTATAAAGTCAAGGTGACTTCATTCATCTTTGGAGGCTGGTAGATAGCGGCAAGTGGCTCAAGGCTATCGGTCTCCCTGGACAGTGTTCTAGAGTATATTCATAGGCACCTAACATCAATGTCCAGCATTGGATCCAGGCTGATGCTTGCCCTCTGCAAAGAGGCTCAGCAGCAATTTGTATCTGTCACTATGGTGAAATGCCGACCTTAGATATATTGGTAGACGTTTTCACAAAGATCAAACTTTCTCAATCTAGCTGTATTTTGTTTCTACATTTGCCAGTGTCGTGATGCATACATGATTTGATGTTTCTGATTCATTATCCCAATGGTGCAACAATGTTTCTCTGAAGCTAGTATCAGGATAAAGAGGTTCTATCCCATCATAGGTTACGATAAGTGGTCTCAGGAATTGGAATGGCCCAGTATATTTGTTGATAGTGTTTACAAGTGTCAAACAGCAATTGCTTTTCTTGTGGAATTTGCCACAACCATTTCTGATGTTTTTTTTAAGCAGGACATCAAATGGTGCAAACAGGGTCTTTAGGTTCGGTATGAATTTTCCAGAATTATTATGAGACTTAGAAAAGACTTCAACTCCTTTGAGTTCCTTGGAACCGGAGCCTCTTTTCTGGCTTTCAGCTCTTTGAAGGGTGTAATCAATCCTTGTCAATTCTTTACCCAAGGTACATTACTTCATTTACCTGAGATAAACAATATCCCCTCTTTATCCTGATACTAGCTTCAGAGAAACATTTAACTCTCTCAATATTCCTTTACAATAGCTCCTGAAATTAAAATGTCATTGAGATACCGGCTGAAATCTTCCACCCTCATTTGCGGCTAGGATTTTCCAATCTCACTGAAAGTTACTGGAATTTTGGCTGGAATGCCAAATTTTCCATTCTTGTTTCAACACGTCCCTTCATGGATGAGACCGGAGAATCCTGCCTATGGTTTCTTGCAGCTGATTTTTGAAAATCTTGGCCATAGTTGAAAATAAATTAATCAGACTTGGCCGTGATCTCTACCTTATCCTCCACCGCCCTAAGTGGTGGAATTAGCTTCCAACATTTATTATATGAATAAGCCACTGGAATTTGACTGGCAACATATGTTTAGAACCATATCTAACAATGAATTGTTTACTGAAGAGGAGAAAGCTGACAAGGCTGAACAAGAATATACTGAGAAATCTTCAAGTCACTGCTTGTTTCTGTAGATCAATTGAGCCACAGAAAGTGATTATATTGCATTGCAGGGTACCACTAACAAAACATTGTTTATTGTAATCTCATGCTTCATCTGCAGCACCCAAATTTAAGAGGTGGGCAAGATTCTTTTATATTGTTTAAGTGTTATTCTCCTGAATGTTGATACAGTACGAAAGCCCTTCTGGTTCTCTAATCTGCTGATCTTTAATGAACAATTGAATAAATTGAATAATTCTGCAGTTTGACAACCAGAAAATGAACTGATGCAACTTGAGCATAATTAATTAAATGTGGGGTGTATTAATAGTGAGACATTGGAAATATCAATATATTTAATTTATAAGTTTTGTAGAATGTATGATATTTTCACTTCTTCAAATATTAATTACTACTTTGGAAAAATTGAAATGCTGTAATGATTTTGTGGGTAATGATGTGGATGTGTAAGACTAGTATGCACATGAACGCATGATAAATTTATCAAACTATTATACGATAATAAGTCATGTGGCCAAGAATTAATGTATGGTCAAAATTTGATTTTCTTGGAATAGCTTTAGGTAATTAATATGTTCTGCGCAAGAAAATGAAAATACGTGTAATTAAAAGTAATTTTTTGACGTAGATGGGCAATTGAATGGAAGGTACAAGAGTATAAGGATAAAGAGATATAATCTCAGATTGACAGATTGGTGTTCCCTTAGGATCTATACTAGAACCTCTGTATTTCACCAAATATTAATAATTTAGAGAACTGTATATCTCAATTTTCACATAACTCTAAATTAGGGGAGAGTTTGGGAGTAATTGGAAAGGAATCTGTAAACTGGTGTTGGGAAGGGGTGAGACAGAGTAGTGAGAGTTACAGACCTAGGTTGAACAGGGACTAAAGCAGGGGATTGGAGTTTGTGATAACGGGAAGCCGGTTGATTTGCGGGTTCAGTATGAAGAGAGAGTGACAGGAGTCTGATGGCTGGAGGAAAGGAAGATAGGTGCTGGCATCGAGGGGAAAAAAGTCAAACAAGGTAATTTGAGAGAAGGGATTAAAAAAGAAATAAAGAATAGACAATGGGGTCAGAAGGTTGAGGTTTGGGCAGTTGTGAGAGGGGGTGATTGGGAAATTGAGCAGATGTTCAGCTCAGCATTACAGGAGAGCACCAGCACTAATGCAGGTACTGTGGGCCAATTTGCCTCTTCCTTAGCTTTAATTTCTGTAATTCCATGAAAACTCATTTATTGGGGTGATCTTACTGGCTTGTCACACTAGTCGATCAGTGTTGCGAGCAAGTAAGATTGTGAGAGAGGAGAAAAACTGGGTTCATGCTAGGTTTCTTGCCTCTCGTGATCATACTAGCCCTGGATTGCCAGTGTGATCAGGCATAAGGCTGATTTTGATATTTAAATCTGTTTTTAAGTATTCCTAGTGAGCTCAGGATAGAATAACAGCCTTGCCAAGAAAAGTCCTCACCGACGAGGATCACATATGGTCCAGACCAACGGGGCTGTCGTGATGGTCTCATTGGTAGGAACAGAGGCCATTAAGGCCCTCGTGCTCAGAAGTGGAGGGCAGTGCCAATCTGGCACTGTCTATTGGGCATAGGGCCGTGGTAAGGGGTGGGCCATGATAAGAGGCATGTATAAGGTGAGGGGTGAGGCCATGAAGGGGGCAGGGCCTAAGGGCATGCTGGTAGATCGGGGAAGGAGGGCATTGTAGACTCTGCAATTAGGGATTAGCCAGGAAGGGAGGAAGCTGGGGAAGGTGATTGGCCAGGAATGGGTGACAATTAGCTGAGAGTGGGGGAAGAGGATGATCAGCCAGGGATGGGTGGCAATTGGGCAGGGCGGGTATCGGGATGGAGATCAGCCAATATGGAAGAATACTGGGCAGATATACAGGCGTTGTGGGACTGACAGATACCTCTGTTCTGTTGCACAGGACAGTGAGAGATCTGTGCAAATGTAATAGCATCTTCTAGTTGGGAGCAGCCAGCTTTCCAATGAAAACTGACTCCATGTACTCCTCCAACTGCCACAAATCACATTTTGCTTCTTTTTCTGCATTAGATAGTGCCTGAAAGTTTACTGAAAAAGATGAGTGCAATTTGTTGTTGTTTTCATGCTTGTGCAGCACTTAGAATTTTCTTGTTAAGATCTCCCCCTTGAGTCTGATCTTAGGGAGTGGTGTAGAAACGTTGCTGAATCAAATTTGAGATGATATCTCTTAGAAATATGCACTCTGAACCCACTTCCCACATGATTGTTCTGTTCAATTCAAATTATCGGCCAGTTTTGCCATGTGATATCTGTATGAAGGATTTGAACACTTGAACACAGCACTTAAGTCCGAGGACATATTGGGAGAGAGATGGGTGTCTACTAAAAGTGGGACATTTAGGGAAGTAGACCACACCTTGCCCAGAGTAGGGAGATTCTAACTGTTAACACCATTATGATATAGAATCACTATAAGCATCATGTAAGATATTGGAGTATTAAACCCATTACTACCATTTACTAATAAAGTAACAGGTCATGAATGGCATTTGTTACTATTAGGTGGCAACACAATCGAAATTTGCTATTATTAGTTATTGTGGGAATTAAAGTACATTTGATTTCTTGAATGTTTCCTCAATTTAGGTTTCTCCTCTTCCACCCTTCCCATTGCGGTTTATTTTCTTCTGCTACTTCATTTTCTACACTCTCTCGGTTTCCTCTCTCTTTCACTTTCTTCCCCCGTTCTCCAGAGTTTCCTCCTCCCTTGTCTGCCCTCAGCTTCCACACTTCATCACCCTCGGTTTTCATACTTCTCATTTGGTTTTCCCTATTTCTCTTCCTCAGCTTTGATTTCCCCTTTTCTCTGCCTTTAGCTTTTCTTTTCTCCCACTCTATTTCACATTATCGGAACTTCTTGATAATAGCTGCATGAAACTACAGACAAAGATGCTGACCTGCAGAAATACAGCTTTTATAATGTAATGTTGTTAGTATTTTCAGGAAAGGCAAATTGGAATAATTTCTAAATGATGAGTACTAGAAAGTGTGGAGGAGCAAAGGGTATCTCTACACACATGTTAAAAGCTGGTACAAACAGTTAGCAAAAATGCTAATAAAATATTGGCTTTTACCTAAAGGAAGATGGAAAACAAAGCAGAATGAACTATTCTTCCTTAAGACCTTGGTCAGACCCCATCTCATTGCGCTCAATTTGTGGCATCAATCCACTAGGAAGGATATATTGAAGCAGTTACATTGAAGATTCCTTAGATTGATACTGGGGCTTAGAAAATCATTTTATCAGCATAGGTTGCACAAATTGCATTTCTATTCTTTTAGGAAATTGAGAGGTGATTTAACTGGAAAATTTAAACTGATGTAAGGGTTCATTTGAGTAGATACAAAGAATCTAGCACCTGTGATGGGAAAATCCTGAATGAAGGGGGGTATCAAATTACAGCTAGATTAATTTTGAGTGAAATTTGCAAGTGTAATTACTTTTTCACACAAAGGCTAACTTCACCTCAGCAAGGTACCCCTTCCAACCCCACCGGCCTTACACAAAATACTGTGCATCCAAGATCAATCGACATTTTTAAGATCTTGAAGGTGTTAGATTTTTGTTAGGTAAGGATATCACAGGGGATGAAATAAAGGCAGGTAAATCGAGTTGAGTGCAGCTCAATCATGATCTAATTGAATGACAGAAGAGGTTTGAGAGACAAAATAGTCTCCTCATGTTCCAAAGTTTCATGTTCCTGAAAATACTGCTGTGCAGTAAAATTATTGCCATTGATGCATAATTATTTTTCCTTTGCTATATACTGATTATCATATTTTATTGCTGAAAAGAAACCATTGAACTAATTAAAATGTAATTTGCTAATCTGTCTCCTATTTGGTTCAATACATGCCATAACATTAATTTTAACCATACTGAGTAAAAGTTATTAACATACTGCAGGAAGCTTTGTCTGGCAAATTGTAAAGACTAAGAATCCAAGAAAGGCAGAATGATTTTGAGCATCACTTTAAATTCATGTTAATGATTTTACTGCACAGATTCTTTCTTAATTTATAAATTACTTCATTGAGTACCAACTTACCTCTTATTAGTTCCTATGTAACTCTAACCTGATGAATTTATGTTTGCTTATTGCAATTAATTTACACATAGCATTTGGGAGTCCACAGATCCTTAAAAGTGGCAGCAGAGATGGAAAAGGTGGTAAAGAAAGCATCTCGCATGCTTGCCTTCATCAGCTAGAGCATCAATTATAAAAGTTGGCAAAAGATGTTAGTTATCTAAAACGTTGGTTAGTATTTGGAATGATGTGTCGAATTCTGGTTGCCACACAACCAGAAAGATGTGAAGGCTTTGGAGGGAGTACAGAAAATGTTTAGCAGGATGTTACCTTGAAGAAAGATTGAATAAACTGGGATTGTTCTCCCTGGAAAGACAGAAGCTGAGGTGTAATCTGATAGAAATTTATAAGGGCCATAGATAAGGTGAACAGTTGGAAGCTTTTTCCCAGAGCAGAAATGACAATTACAAATGGCCACAAGCTCAAGGTAAAGGGGGAAAGTTCAGTGAAGATGTGTGGGGCAAGTTTTTTTACACAGAGGGTGGTGGGGGCCTGGAATGCATAAGTGAGGTGGCTGAGGCAAACACATAGTGACATTTAAGACTTACCTGGATAGACAACATGAATGGGCAGGGAATAGAGAGATACAGACATTAGGTAAGTCTACATAAGATAAAATGATTTACACAGGCTTGGTGGGCTGAAGGGCCTGTTCTTGTGCTGCACTGTTCTTTGTTCTATTACTTATTTGCTGATATACCATTACAATTTGGTCTGTGATACTATGTAATGAATTTTGGAGAGCTGGATAATCTGTTGGGCAGTTTGGGAGTTATTATAGGTATATAGTTAAACATCTTTGTAACATAGAGCAATCACCTTCCCACAATAAACAAGATGGCTGCGATCTTATTGGTCATTCATATTCCTGCTGGAGACAGCCAAATCTCTATTCACTGCAGCTGGTTGGGAAAATCCCACTGTGATAAGATTCTGGCCAACAGCTTTGAAGTGGAAGTAAATCACAGTTGTGAAATCAGCCATGAGTGATTAAAGTGACTTCAATCTAGTGTAATAATTGTAAGTACTTGACCCATAAGCTATGACATTGAAGGATAACAATTAATAAAGCCTGCTTTCAAAAAGTTTAGAAACAATTATATCAGAACCTTTTGTTTGTGAAAAGTGAGCTTGGGATAAATGACTGTGATAGTTTACGAAACTGTCTTCAAAAGGATGTGAGAATAATTGCATCATGAGACATATACTTTTAATTTCCACAAAATATGGTCTAGATGTAATCGTATTTTAGGGTGTAAAAGATACAGAAAACCTGCTCTCTGTGTACAATTAGGCTGATCGTTGCACTGTATATGAATAAAATCTATTCCATATACCACTGTTATGGACAGTAGTGAGAGGCAAACTGAACTTCTTTATCGTCTCAACATCTGTCCATAAACAAAGTTGTTTTTAATTGTTTTAAAAATAGGCTGTAGTGGGTTTTAAAGAACAAAGAACAAAACAGCACAGGAAACAGGCCCTTTGGCCCAACGAGCCCATGCTGTTCGCAGATGGTGTATTCTAATTTTCTTAATATGTTGTAAAAGCTCTCTTTATGATTAACTTAGACTTTCTGTGACAATACTGTGCCTTTTAAAAATGTATTTGGGTCATGTGTCTAAGATCAGTTTTAGCAATTTATTTTATTATTGGTGCCACTTTGTCTGCATCCAGCAGCTCTGTTATTCCTATAGCAGCATAATTGATCTTAATTGTTAACATGTTTGTTTTAATTTGGACTAATGCAGTGTTGTTATTTTATTGTTTTGCCTGGGGTTTTGCAGTGGAGCTTAATTAAGTTGATTGACCAATAAGGATTGTGACTGGGTGGAGCTAGGCTCACACAGAAAAATCAAGTCAGTTGCTGTTTGGAAGCTGTAGAGAGAAGTAGTTCTTTCTGTATCTTAAATCTGGAATCTGCTAGAGACAAGGTTTATTTCTCTGAAATTCTGCTGTTTGAGGATATATTCTTTTCTGGCAATTACAGTATGGGAATCAGAAGACAGGTATCTCTCTATATCTGTCCATTGCAATTAAAAAGCTGAAAATATAGCACCTACATAAGTATATCTGTTTTGTGATGATTCTGTAAAGGGATTTATGATGATATTGCCTAAATTGGAATTACAGATTTGGATAGCTGTTAAGAATTATATTTTGTCATGTTTAGGTATTTTAATTGGTAAAAGTTATGCTAATCCTTTTTGTTACATTCTAATAATGTTCTTTAAACGAAATTTGTTTTAACAAATGTTTCTTAGTGGGTTATATCTGGAGCAAAACATTTTTATCTCATCTTAATGCTAAACTGAAAACAAAAAGTTAGGTTGACTTAATAACATATCTTGGAGTTTCTGATCTGGACGGACGGACGCACGCACACACGGAATAGAAAATGAAGAAGTTTTATAACTATGGATTATAATAGTAAAATAAATCACTGATATTAGTTCACATGATTTCCAGAGTACAACGGTAGCTTCCTTCATGAAGTTTAGTTCAGATGAGTCCCTGGTTGGAGACAGCAACTTGAAACTCCTTTTAAAGTGAATGATAAAAGTATAGTGAAGTTTCTATAGGTTGATTATCTGTCAAGCAGTGGTTAAATGCTTTTAAAATAAAACAGGTTTTGAGGAGCTGAGATGTGTTGCCAGCTGCTTCTTCAGGCAGGAGCCCAACTGCTATTTTTTTTTTTTACAGGCTGGAGGTACCTTTTCAGTTCTCAATAGAATATAGAGATTTCAAAATGGCCACTCATCATGTGACCTCCTTCCACAATGATTACAAAAGAATTATCTATTTTCTAGGTTTGGCTTTTGTGTTATGGTTTATATTATCCAGTCATTAGCCTTTGAAAGAATCACCATTCATGTTTAATCATAGAATCCCAACAGTGCAGAATAAAGCCATGCAGTCCATCATGTCTGCACCAACTCTCCGACAGGCCTTCTTACCTAGGTCTACTTTCACCCTATCGCCATAACTTCATACATTTAACCTGATAATCTCCTTAACCTACACAACTTGGGATACTAAGGGGCAATTCAACACGACCAATCCACCTAACCTACACATTTTTGTACTGTGGGAGGAAACTGGAGCATGCAGACATGGGGAAAGTGTGCAAACTCCACACAGTCACCCAAGGCCGGAACTAAACCTGGCTCCCTGGCACTGAGGCAGCAGTATTAACCACTGGAGATCTTGTTTCAAGGAGTGAATTCTGGGAGGACCCTGTGACTCTACTTGAGGAGTAAGTTTATGAAGATAAGTGATGTCCATTTTACATACAATTACCCTTTTGAAGTTGGCCTGAGGAGTTCTAAGTGTGAGAAGGATGTGTGAACACCTCCGCAGAAATAATGAGTTTCGATCTTTGCAAGTCCTCAGAATTTGTGATTATGATGCCCTTACGATGGGGTGTGAGATTCCACAAGGATTGAGGGAACTCTTTTTTTTCTCTTGTAATTCCTATTAGATGCTTCCAAGACAGTGGCTAATGAATCATGTCATCTGTTGCAGCAATCTTTTGTTATCAAAAATAGTTTTGATTTATTTTCTATTTTATTAACATGTTTTAAGATGCGATTAAGTACCTCATGCTTACACAAAAACATATTTTTGTGTAAGCATGACGTACTTCACATATTTTTGTGTACCATAGAAGAAAACATGTTGAATCTAACACTGCATTGAACCATTGTGATTTTAATCTTAAGTGCATTTTGGAAGAAGAGGGTGTGATTGGCCTACATTTCAACCCAGGGCACATTTAAATGTTGCTTATATTTTCCACTTGGAATAGGTGAACAGAGGATGTAAAGAATATTGCGAAGTTGGTGTGAGTAAAATTATAAAAAAATGTAAAATACTAAGAGATGAAAGTATTGCATGGTCCTGTTTTTAAAAATGTACAGGTGCATCTGGTGCCATGACACAGATTGAAATATTGTATCGAGGCAAAATAGCAGGGTTGCCTTGGTAACAGGCTTCATTTGCTATCAGCAACTGATTGGTTGTTAGGTTGACAAAACATCTAATCATATTGTGGGAAATATTAATATTTCATCAGGGGTGTAAAGAAGAGGGCAGAGAGATAGATGCAGAAAAGCAACAGCCACATGCCAAATAATAGCTTAGTTCAACTTCCATCAGAAGAGAGAGAGGCAGACACTGGCTGGCTGTCTCTCATAGCTGCATTTATGTTTCAAAAGAAAGCCTCATCTCAATAGTGAAGATAGCAAAAGAAAACAGTCTTCAGACGGAAGAAAGAAGGCAGAATATTCTGGAAAATGACATCTGATTGCAATTTAGAGAGTGACTAAAAATTTTATTTTGTTAATAAGTGGGAAATATATTTATCTGAACAGCATTCTTTTAGAATAGTGTTTTATTTGGTTTGTTAATAGTTTAGTTAACTCGTTCATTGTTAGTTAGATAAATAAAATGTTACTTGTTGATTTTATAGTGTCTCAGGTGATTATTTTGATTTAACAATTTAAAGATGCTGAAGAGCAGATCATTTTATTTCTTGCACGCTTTAACAGATTTAGGTAAGGTACTCTTCTTTGAGTAGTTAGGTGTTAGTTTTCAAAGAGGGGATCAACTTCCCTTTCATAAGAGCTATTAGCAAAGGAAATTCAGGCAGCTGGGCTCATCCCCTGACTTGAAGTTAAATGATAGGGGTGGGGGTGAGCCGTGGGAAATCCGCAGGTGGGAATGCGCTGTTGGTGGGACCAGAGAATCCTGATGGCATAAACAGCTGAAGAATTTTGGCCAAATTGTTTGAGAAAGATAGTGTACCCTTGTCGCTTTCAAGATCTTTAATTGAAGATGACTGAGTGATCTTGTTGTAATATGGTGTTCCTGAAAACTGCAACGAGATAAGGATGTAACTTGCACTTATAAGCAGAGAATAAACCGATATTCAGCTTGAGAAGAGCACACGGAGCCCAAAATTAGCACAGTATCACTTCCAGCTAGGAAATGGCCAATTCTGCCAGTTTACAAGAACATTTTTGTGCATGTCCAATATTCAGAGATTCATCCATTAGGCCATTGATTTTGAGGTATACCTAAGATTGTTTAAAAACTTCTTGGATCATTTAAGGTCTGTTTCTACAGTTGAAACCAGTACCAGTAAGATCCATTTTCTGTGCTTAGGTGTCATAGACCAACAAGAAGTTATAAATTCTGGTTTCTGTCCAGAAAAACTGAAAAATAAGCTGCCAAAATGAAAGGCTTTTTGAGAAGAAAGAAAGATCAGAATGTTAATTGTATCCATGTACATAGTTATGTACATACCGATGGAGGCATTGATTGGATGATTACTTGAACATATGAGACATTTAGAGACAAAAGAGTGACTGGAGAGAAGAAGAACATTACATACCTTGTAATGTTTTACTCTCCGCATAACTATTCTAAGGAAAGACTGGTTTTGGTTTCTATCTTCACCACCTGAAGTATGATATATTAACAGAAGATGACTGCCTAAAGGTGATGGTTGAAAAATAAGGAAAGAAAATACTACAATCCTTGTGGCTGTTGTTGAAAATAGCAGAAAACAAATGTTAAATGTCAGAATATGATCACCTAATGTTCTCAGAGTATGAAATATATGACCAGTGGAAGAATGAAAATATGTTGACACAGGTTATCTCCCTGCCAAGCAGAAATTAATATATGGATTGGGCAATTTTGCTTCTAACAGAAATAAAATCAGAAGCAAAAGGAGTAATTTTGAATTCCACATTCCAACAACTTTCTGAATAAATTATTTTCTTGAATTTTTTTTTGTTCTAAGTACTACGCTTTTGATCGTTAGCCATGCATGGGATCACTGATGCAGCCACAAAATCCAATGAGAATCAGAAAACATAAATCTCGTTGGTGAGATCGCAATCATCCTAGCCATGACTATAACAAATTCTACACACTTGTTTCCTTCTGTATGAACGGTATGCTTTATTTGTATAGCGTGCGAGAAACAATTCTTTTCAGTGTTAATACTTGTGACGATAAATCAAATTCCCAATTTTTTTATCCCCTTTCACTGTGGAGTAATATGAAAAATGCAGCAGAAGCTCTCAAAGGTGAAGTGCTTCATTCAGTCATAGTTGAGAGGAACAACTGTGGGGAAGTGGCTATTGTGTGACAGGGAAGGAAGTGAGGCTTATTGGAAAGGTGCTCACATATATGGATTTGCATGGATGGGTGACCCAGGTCCTCAGAGGATTGTTAGGACTTCTCATCACTCATTTTGACAGTCTTTCATGGAGCCAGTGGAGCTGGCAATTCTTTCGATTGTTATTGAGCTGAAGCAGTGATATTGAAGTGCTGCTGTACGTGGCCAGGACCACTGCCCTTCTGAGGGTGGGAAGGCTGGGTCCATTGATCTTCTGGAAACAGGGCCACAGATGGCTGAACCTCAGAGGAGATTCTACCAGTTGCAAGTCTACCTCTGTAGAGCTTCTTACCTCCAGATATCAGAAGCCCAATGCTGGAGAATGCTGTTTGCCCAGAGGTTGGTGGACCAACTTTGCCAGTTGATGGACTGGGACGTCACCCGTCATCTGCTATCCTGAATGTCACTGCTGCTCTGAACATCTATGCCAGCAGCTTGATTCAGAGCTGAATGGGTGACCTGTGAGACATTTCCCAGTCAGTCATGTACAAGTTATAACGAAGATCACAGATATGCTATTTGTGAGGGCCCACAAATACATTGCCTTGGATCAAGTAGTCAGGACGCCAGGGCTATGGGCTTTGCTAACACAGCAGACATACCCCAAGTGCATGGTGTCATCAACTTAATCCATGTGGCTCTGTGCTGTCCTCAGCAGCATGAAACACCATTCATGAACCACAAGGGATTCCAGTCCTTCAATGTTCAAATCATTTGTGACCACATAATGTGCATCATGCAGCTATGTGTCTATTTCCTGGTGAGCATCCATGATGCTCACAGATCTGAGCCCCATTTGGGGGAGGGCAACGGCTGGAGTGATGGCTCCTCAACAGCAAGGTGGTACCCCCTCATTAAGTGGCTGATGATGCCAGTGAGGAGGTCACAAACCCCTGCTGAGACTCAATGTTACGAGGTTCATGTCTCAACACTTATGTTGATTGAGCAGATAATTGGACTACTGAAGATTCAGCTCCATTGCCTAGATCAGTCAGCCCCTGTAGAAAAGTTCCAGAGTGTGCCACGTCATTGTGATCTCCTGTGCTCGCCACAATATGGCACTGCAGCAGGGAGACAAGTTGGATTGGGAGGGGATGGGGGACTCATCCATCTCCCTGAATGAGGACAGTGTGGTGAGGGTCAACACACAGTAGGAAGAAAAGGAGTCTTGGGCAATAGCCACGGGGTGAAGGCTAGAGATATCCTAGTAGCATCTCTTTTTGAGGACAACCAGAAGTTGAAATCAAATCACTAATGTGGCGCCAGCATAAGATCCTCATGATGGTGCCTACGTTCATAGGCAGAGCACTAAAACCATTGGTCACATGCCACAGGAGAACATTGGCTAGCATTCAAGACTCATGATCTGACAAAAAACTGAATGTGTCTAACCAATGGATATGCTGATTAGGGGTTTCAGAGATGCTGGAAGACTTATCTCAGCTATCACTGTCCTCTCCAAGGTCGGGGGTCCTGGTGTTTTTTTGCCACCTTACATTCAGGTGGCACTTAGCAATTTTTCAGCCACCAGAACCTTCATCATTGGAGAAGAGCAGCATTAATGTTGGTGGGGGTGTGAGTGTTGGGGGAGGGGCTAGAAATGCCCATGGCAGCACATATCTTTACTGCATCATCAGTGTGAAAGGTGGTAGAATCATAGCTTTGCCATTCTCACACTGCACATGGTTGATGTGCGGAGGCTGATGCCCTGAAATGACAGGGTGCAAGATCTGTATTGGTGAATAAAGTGATTTTAAATTGTGGAGTGGTATTACAATGGTGACTTATCTTGATGAGTGCCTAGGTTCACCCATACCTACTAGGTGCCTATAGTTTCTTGCTTTTCTTCACCCTCCACTACATATAGTTGTTTTCCCAATATTCACAGCTGAGGTTGAGATGACCTGCTGCCTTCTATGTTCTGTTGCCTGAGGTCACCTCAATGGACCTGGATCTTGAAGGTTCAGGAGTACTTTTAGGTGGCATGGGTGTTGCAGTGCTGCTCTCCTTTGTATTCAGCAATGGCAGGGTGTCACTAATGGAATTGGGGGTCAGGGGTGGTGTTGTTGAATGGGCTGAATATCCTAGGTGACAGGCTCATGGCTGTACTTGTGCCAATCCTGTCCCCTCCAGGTTCCTTGGGCTTCTGTTTTCCTCCATGGGATATAGGTGCAGTTGGACTGAGATCCAGAAACCCTGTTATCCTCTGGCACTCATGGATTCTCACCTGTATCTGCACCATGCAGTTGAGGCCCTGCACCCTGTAGATTGGACATCCCTCACTTGTCAAGATAAGTCATCATAGTGAAGTAGGGAATGGGTTAATGAACTTTGTAATACTTGAAGATATGTGAAAAAAAGTATTGTAAGACTTGTTTTCATGTATCCCAGACAAATAAGGCAGTTGTTCTGGCTATTGTACACAAATTTATGATTTTCCCAGCTAATTGTGTTCAGAAATGTAGCTGACCTAGCTCGTATCTATTTTTGTCTCTTTTAATATTATGGACTTCTGTCTAACGTAGAGCTTATATGCACACCTTTGTGTATATTTGCTATGTACTGATGTATACTGTACAGGTACCTATGAACGTAAAATTGTTATACTGGCCCCATTACCTTGTATCCAGTTAACTTGTTTGTGCTGGCCTGTATGTTAGCTAATAGCTAATCACACCACCCGTGTTGAGGTGTGGGACAATTGTGATCTTGAGATAACCATAAAGAAACCACCGAGGCAGCCATGTTCACACAATGGAGGACAAGCCACAGCCTGGGAATCTGCCAAACGTAGGAAAGTGCTTATGTGCTTAGGGGGGTTATAAATATGTGCTCTTAATTTGTGTTCGGAGAGAAGCCTGTGGAACCACTGTTAGGTGCCAGGCGTATCTCCCAAAAGCTTTTGAATAAACTTGCTACACTTTGACTCACAATTGGTCTCAGAGGTATTATTTTTAGTTATAGCAATTGGTGCCGAAACCCGGGATCTATTTACGGGTCCGGCTGGCCACGATCGGAGCTATGGAATAAATCACTGAACTTAATAGTGGGTCAAATTACAGTAGGCGCAGTAGATCTCCATATATGATGGAAGAGTGTGAGAATGTGAAAGAAGTCTGAACTGAACGTATAAGGACAAGGAAGCATTTGTCTTTAAACATGCAGCCTTAGATCGTTTGTTAGGAAAGGTAGCCCCCCCATGCGAAGGTCAGGATATTGAAATGGATGTGGAGACTGGAGAAAGATGCCTGGGGTGTGCTATTCAGATGCGAGTGAGAAAGAGACTGTTTGTCTGAGTGATCGTCAGTAGAAGGAAAAGCCGGCTTAATAGTGTAAGCTTAAAGGCGTAAGCTTACTAGTGTATCCAGTGATACGTTGGGATCTGATCACCCCTGACAGGTATCAGTGGATTCTGATGAGAGTGAGATAGGAAAATAGAAGACTCCTGTTGTTGAGTATAAACTTATTGGTGGGATCACAAGGACAGTGGAGACCCCCGGGATTCCTAATAAATGAGTATATCGCTGAGAGTTTTGGCTTCCCTGGGAAAGTTCAGCCTCGGAGTAACAACAGTAAATTTTGGGCAGAACTAAACATCATTTAGTTGGACACCAATTACACTTGTGGCCAAATCAATTTGCCCCTCCTGCAATCTGTTAAGACTTCGTATTCCTTCATCAGGTCAATTCCCATAATAGTTCCTTCATTATTTTTACAGATGTAAAATCACATTGGTATATACAAGTTATTAATTTCTACTAGGTGGTCTTGCTTAAGTAGGCAGAGACCTTCTGCCTGTTAATTCCTTTTACATCATTTTATTTGTTGTGGGTAAGGGTAGATTTGTGATAGATATGGAGGCTTCCGTGTCCACCAGCATTTCACCATGTCTGCCCTCTACTAGTGCAGACACGTAGATCCTTCTCTTTCTGCCCAGGCTTGCGGGGGCAAGAACGGTCACCTCAGCACCCCACTGTACCGCAAGCCCATGGATAATCTCTCAATGCTCCACTTCTCCAGCGTCCACCCTAACCATGTTAAAGAAGCCATCCTCTACAGACAAGCCCTCTGTATACACAGAATCTGCTCACATGAGGAGGATCACAACAGTCATCTCCAGAGACTGAAAGATGCCATCATAAGAACAGGATATGGTGCTCGGCTCATTGTTCTGACATGCCACAGCCAAAAACCACACTGACCTCAGAAGACAAACATGGGACGTGGTGGACAGAGTACCCTTCGTCATTCCAGTACTTCCCTGGAGTGGAGAGGCTACGACGTATTCTCTGGAGTCTTCAACATCTCATTGATGAAGGTGAATATCTTGCCAAGGCCATCCCCATATCCCACTTTCTTGCCTTCAAACAACTGCACAACCTCAAACAGACCATTATTTGCAGCAAACTACACAGCCTTCAGGAGAACAATGACCATGACATCATGCAACTCTGCCACAGCAACCTCTGATGTGCCAGATCATCGATAAGGATGCCATCATCTCACGTGAGAACACCATCTATCAGGTACACAGTTCATATTCTTGCAACTCAGCCAATGTTGTCTACCTGATACACTGCAGGAAAGGATGTCCTGAGGCTTGGTACATTGGGGAGACCATGCAGACATTACGACAACAGATGAATGAACACCACTCAACAATCACCAGGCAAGACTGTTCTCTTCCTTTTGGAGAACACTTCTGCAGTCATGGGCATTTGGCCTCTGATCTTCGGGTGGGCATTCTCCAGGGTGACCTTCAGGACATGTGACAGCGCAGTCGCTGAGCAGAAACTGATAGCCAAGTTCTGCACACATGAGAATGGCCTTAACCGGGATCTTAGGTTCATGTCTCACTATCTGTAACCCCCACAATTGCCTGGACTTGCAAAATCTCACTAACTTTCCTATCAGGAAACAATACATATCTCTTTCACCTGTGCTTAAAGCTCTTTCCACTTACATTGTCTGTAACTTTTAAGAATTGATTAGCTGTAAAGACTCGCATTCCAATCATTATGCATGTAAATTGAATTTGTCTTTTTTATGATCAGAACTCCCAGTCACCTGACGAAGGGATAGCTGTCCCGAAAGCTTGCGGTTTTTGGTACAAATAAACTTGTTTCGACTTTAAACTTGTGTTGTGGGATTTCTTTCTGTTTTACCCCAGTCTAATGCCGGCATCTCATCTCAATCACATTGGTGATTAAAGGTCATGGCTCTGGTGTCCCAGTTTACCTGGTCCCGGTAAAAATTGACAAACGTTGCAGCCCTGGGATAAAGGGCATCTGTCAGCTTCCTAATACATTTGTGAACGGCAGACTGGGAGATGCCACAGATGTCCCGTGTGCTGCCTTGGAATGAACTGCTCACATACAAGTTCAGTGGTTGTAACTTTAAGGGCCACAGGATTTACTGTTTTCCAGTTCCATTTGGGGTCAATTTGTGTGCAATATATGTGGGAAACGTGGTCCACTATCTCCCATGGGAAAAGTCTTCTCTGGCACTGCAGCTCAGCCAACTGAAAGTAGGAACATTGGCAGAAGATTTTTGATCAACACTGTCTCTGACGACATTTCTTCATGTGTGGCTCTTGTCCTTGAATCTGAAGTAATACTTTATCTTAAAAACATTTTCCTCAAGTCTCCAATTATGTGATTGACCGAGCCTTTGGATTAGCCTGAATTGATTTGGTAATGTGGAATTTTGATCCATGGTTAAATTTTTAAATGTAGGTTCTGCTTTAACAGTTTTTGAACTCAAATGGTGTCATCGTTCACTTGCAGATAAAAGGATTTCCTGTACCAATCGATTTTTGGGCTCCACTACAATGACCATCACGCTTAGTTTGAAAATGTGTTTTTTTTCAACAATGCTTGCCTGAATTGACTATCTGCACAGTTCTTTTGCTCAATGTTTTACTTTAGAGTAATTTATCAAATCCTGACTTTGCTTTCTCTCAGCTGAGTTTAGAAGTTACAATCCTGCTAGGTTGTTTGTGTAATTTTTCCATTTCAGAGCAAGCTTGGATGTCACATTCAGGCACAGTCTCGGAAATCAGATTTTAATGATTTTTTTTCCAAATTGCACTTCTGACTCTGAATTATTTAAGAATTTCTCAGGATTTGCTCTAGCCTGGAATTTTAGAACATCTAGCTTATCCTTGCTTAGACTGTTGGCTTTGAATTCTGGGATTTGAAACTGAACTTCTAAAGGAAATTCAGTGGAGATTTCTACTTCAGTAACGAATTTTCAAATTCTGCCTGCAGCTTCCAAGTTTTTCTTTAGCGTTTTCCTGGCAAACTTTCCACTGTGCCTCTGCTTCTGGAACTTCGGTTTTTCCGCAAGCTGCCAATGTATTGTATGGTATTTGTTAGAGTTTAGTAGTTCTCAAAAAGACTTCATAGTCATACATAGGTTAACTGAGTTTTTAATGACCCTCAACAAATATATAACGTTACAAACTAGGAGCATTTTGCTCCTAAGCAAAATGCTTATGCTTGATGGTTCACCTATGTCCAAACAATCTCGGTGAGTAGGGTATTCAAACACACATTAACTCTGCATATGCCAGGCTCTAATATTACATTCCACAATTCTGCCTCCCGATAGAGTTATGTTCAATGCCATCTTGATTTCCTAACCATTTACCATGGTTTAATCTAAATTTAGATATTGAGAGCCAGATCCTTGTGAAGTTTACAAAATGGTGGTGACAGACACATGAAAGTGATTATTATTGCTGAAGTATTTTGTGCCATGTTGCAAGATGTGATATGAATGCAAATTAGTAGCCTTAAGCATTTAATTTCTTTTGAAACTTCTTGTGATGATTTGTTAATTTTTCTTCTTGGGGTGAAGTCTCTTATTTAGACTTTGTTCCTCAGTCCAGTAGTGATCCTTCCAGTAATTCACTGAAGTAACAATTATTCATAGAAGCACAGAATAATACAAGAAGTGGTCTCACAGCACTAGATTAAAGTCCAACAGACTTATTTGGTAGCACCTGTTGGATTTTAACCAGATTTTGTGGGACTATTTACTGTGCCTACCCCAACCCAACACTGGCAACTCCACATCATACAATGATAGATACAGACCATTTGCTCCACCTTCGTAGAGCTATCCAATTAGTGCCAGTGCCAACTTTATTTGCTGCCCTGCAATTTTTCTTCCAATTCTGTTTGAAAGATTGCTGTTGAATTTGTTTCCATCATGCTTTAAAATCATGCATTCCAAGTTACAGTAAAAAAAATCCTGGGATCATCTCATTGTCAGGGCTCAGCAGAATGCATTTTGGTGTTACAAAGCACACAGCCATATTATTTTCTTTTGGCCTATTCTCATTGTCCAAGGATTACCAATCATGGCTTATACCTCGATATCATTGCAGGGCAAAGTGAAAAAGCAGACTCCTCAGCCTGTACAGGAATTGGACCCATGATTTTTCATGTTATTCTGCACCATACTCTAGTGATCAATCAATGGCTAATTCTTCAGAACCTATTGTAATTCATGTCAACATAAATGAATTATGTAATTGGGGGAATGGAATGATCAGGTATAGATGTCTGATAATACATAATTTCATTGTAATGCACTTCCCCGCGTTGAATGTCAGGATTCCGATTATGTCATTGGCTGCGGATAATTGCAGCGGGAAATCCTGCCAGTGTAATTCGCGTTTTGGGCCTCTCCTGATATTTTGCACTCCTGCTACAATTCATGTCTGCTGTGAATGGGAGTGCCAGTGTAAAAACATAATGACAATTGAGGGGACGTATTCAAACCTATGGGAACACTCCAAGAAATATTCACTATTCACAACTGTTTTCTTAGCCACATTTAGCAGATAACACTAAAGTCGGTGGAGTGGTAGATAGTGAAGAGGGGTGTTATAGTTTGCAGAGGGACTTGGACAAGTTGCAGAGCTGGGCCGAGAGGTGGCAAATGGAGTTTAATGTGGAAAAGTGTGAGGTAATGCACTATGGCAGAAATAATAAATGTGTAGAGTATAGGGCAAATGGTAGGATTCTTAGTAGTCTAGATGAACAGAGGGATCTTGGTGTGTATGTGCATAGATCCCTGAAAGTAGGCAGTCAGGTCGAGAAGGTTGTTAGGAAGGCATATGGAGTCTTGGCTTTTATTGGTAGAGGGATTGAATTTCGGAGCCGCAACGTCATGTTGCAACTGTACAAAACTCTAGTGCGGCCGCACTTGGAGTATTGTGTGCAGTTCTGGTCCCCACATTATAAGAAAGATGTGGAGGCATTGGAGAGGGTACAGAGGAGGTTTACCAGGATGTTGCCTGGTATGGAGGGCAGGTCTTATGAAGAGAGGCTGAGGGATTTGAGGTTGTTTTCGTTAGAAAGGAGGCGGCTAAGAGGAGACCTAATCGAAACATATAAGATGATTAGAGGTTTAGATAGGGTGGACAGTGATAGCCTTTTTCCTAGGATGGAGAAAGCTAGCACGAGGGGACACAGCTTTAAATTAAGGGGTGATAGTTATAGGACGGATATCAGAGGTAGGTTCTTTACCCAAAGGGTGGTTCGGGAGTGGAATGCCCTGCCTGCAGCAGTTGTAGATGCGCCAAGTTTGGTGGCGTTTAAGAGGTTAGTTGATAAGTATATGGAAGAGAAGGGAATGGTTTAGTTTGGAGGGGCATTGCTTTTTATATTGGTCGGCGCAACATCGAAGGCCGAAGGGCCTGTTCTGTGCTGTAATGTTCTATGTGGAAAAGTTTTGAGTCATAGTATTTTTCAAAGAATTTACTTTCTATACTTTGGAACTGAATTAAATCAAAGTGTGGCTTGTTATCTACCTTAGACTAGATGTTGGATAAGAAACTATATGACCTGCAGCACATCAGCAGCAGCCTGCTCTTGACAACCTGATGCTAAGGAACAGAGAAGGGAACAATTCACAGTACCTGTGAAACATGGTTAAGGTAGAGGTATAGTTCTCTTGACATGTCAGAACAGCAGTGTCTCAAATACTGTAAATCTTCACTGGCAACTTCAACGCTTTAACTTTCCTTTTCCTACTTCAGTACAACTACTGTAGCTTCCACAAATGAGTGATGAGCTGCATTGAACTAGAGAGAGTCTTTCAGAGTTTTACTCACATCTGTGATACAAGGCAACATGCAGTGTACTGAATGAGGGAGGGTAAATATGTGAGAAGGGGGAAAGTTTTGAGGGGAGGCTCCAGTTCCATGTCCAGCTTCACCATTGTCTCATAGTACGGCTGACCTTCATCAAAGGCACTCTAAAGACCATCCTTGTGTAATGCAGAACAATACTATAAAGCTAAGGTATTTAAAATTTGTTCTTGGGATGTAGACATCACGGGAAAGGCCAGCATTTATTGTCTGTCACTAATTGCCCTTCAACAGATGAGAGACCTGTTCCAGGAAAAATCAACTATAGAAACAGATGAAAATCTGCTTTTTGCACCACTAGTTGTGGGAAGAGAAACAAAACAAACATCAACTACTTCACCTTGAGAAGGTGAGCTACCTTGAACCACTGCAGTCTATGTAATCGTGTTGGTATGATGTGACAGGCTTTTGCCCAGTGAGCATGAAGGATTTTAAAAAAATCTTTCATGGTATGTGGGCATCACTGACTGAGGCAGCATTTACTGTCCACCCCTAATTACTCTTGTACTGAGTGTCTTGCTAGGCCATTGCAGAGGGCGTTTAAGAGCCAACCACAAAACCAGATGGTGAATGATTTGGGGATTCCTTGTGGTGATATTCCCATGCCACTGCTCTCTGTTTCAGGTGGTAAAGGTCATAATTTAGAAGGCAATGATTTAGAAACTTTTTTAAAATTATTTATTAATTTAGAATATAATTTAGAAAGGACTCTTGATGGGTTGTTGCAGTACATTTTTTACATGGTACACATTGTTATCACTGTGTGTCAATAGTGGAGGCATTTAATTTTTAAATTTGGATGAGATGCTGATAAACAGGCTGCTTTTTATTGGATGGTGTCGAGCTTCTTGAGCATTGTTGGAGCTGAATTTATCCAGGCAAATGGAGAGTATTCCATCACACTCTTGACTTGTGTCTTGTAGATTGTAGATAGACTTTGTGGAGTCTAGCGGTAAGTTATTTGCTGCAGAATCAGTCTTTGATCGGCTCTTGTAGCCATGGTATTTATCTGATTTCAGTTCTGTTTCTGTTCAATAGTAGCAGTCAAGAAGCTGAGGTGAGAGATTCAGAAATGATAATGTCATTGACAATCAAGAGGAAATGGTGGATTTCTCTTGGTCATTGCCTACAGGGGCATTTTTGTGGCATGGTTATTACTTGCCACCTAACAGCCCAAGTCTGAATGTTGTCCAGATCTTGCTGCATTGGGCATGGACTGCTTCAGTATCTGAAGAGTTGTGGATGATACTGAGCACTGTGCAATCATCAGTGAACATTCCCAATTCTGACTTTATTGAATGGAAGGCCATTGATGAGGTAGCTGAATATTATCAGACCTAGGATACTGCTTTGTGTTCAACAGTAATATCGATCTTCCTTTATGTTTATGACTCTAACCAGTGAAGAGATTTCTCCCTGATTTCCCCTTGACTTCAATTTTGCTGGCACACGTGATCAGAAGCTGCCTTGCTGCCAAGGGCAATCACTCTCACCTCTCCTTTGGAATTTAGGTCTGAGATTCAGTGGCCTTGGGGAAATTCAAACTAAACATATTAAGCAGGTTATTGATGAGTAAGTGCTGATTGAAGCTTTGTTGAAGACATTTTCTATCATTGTGTTGATTGAGAGTAGACTGATAGGGAAGTAATTAACCATGTTGAATTTGTACTGCTTTTTTATGAATCATGACATATCCAAGCAATTTACATTATCAGGTAGCAGCCTATGTTGTAACTGCACTGGAACGGTTTGGCTAAAGGTGCTGCTATTCTGTGATCCTGTTTATTGTTGCACATATGTTGGCATCGAGACTAAGTACGGTCGTGATCCAAAGTGTTATGAACTAATTTAATAGCCATGTTTGATCCATGAATTTGACCGTCTTCACTTTTTACTGAACTCCTTTGAATTCAATCTTTGGATTTGTCTTTAAATAGCAGAGTTGAGATCACCAGATGGATCCTTGTTACACTCACTGTACACAATTGATGTTAAGCCTAGAATTAAACTGATAATGTGCTGGCTCATTAAATTGCCATAGAAGATCTGCTAAGTTTAATTCTGGGTTCCCTGCCCAAGATATAGAACCCACACCTTCCCCTTCTAACACGTCTCCTGTTTCATATCCAGACATAACGTATGAAGTGCCACAAACTGCAGACCAAAAGCCAAAAAGTGGGATTAGGCTAGATACCATGATAAATGCTAGGTCAGCTACCTATCAAACCATGATACCTCCCTAATCTGATGAGCATCATACATGAAAATCTACTTTCTCATCTTTGTCATTAAGATTATACTCAATAAAAAATTTGAAAAGAAACAACGTCCCTTGTTGATCAGTGCACTCCTCATATCAACAGAACTTCAATTAACTATTGAGCAGAGGGCAAATATGGTATTTTTTCTCCATTATCATGTACGGTTTAGATTTTACTGCGCCATAATGGATTGATTGTGATATTTTAAAGATGTCTCAGTTGATGATGAGGTTGTTGGAATTTTTAATCAATTAGTATGACAACATAGTCACAAATATATTTAAATTTATGAAATTTTCTTGTAGGTTAATTGATTTTATTAGCTGCTAACATAATGCATAAAACATGCTTGATTTTTAAGATACTGAAGAAAGGTTTATTTAATCATAATCCTTTCATCAACATCATCAAAGCTGAAGTTTTAATATTGAAATTTTAACTTTGATACCTGTATTCCTTCTGCTTTTCTACTTCCCATCAAGAAAGAAAGAAATGGAGTCAACAAAATGCAAAATGTAACTTGTTGAGGGGCAACATTGCCAGATGAAAGTTTGGAAACCAAAGCAATTATCTATTTCAGACCTGATGCAATAGTCAGTCAAGAATACATTTGTTGTGACTTAGTGGTCAGCCTTCTTATCTCTGAGTTATATGTTTATATTTTTAAGTTCTATTGAGGAAAGTTGAATACATGATCCAAGTTTAAAATCCCACGCAGTGTTGTAGGATTGCTGAACTGTCTTTCGGTCCTCTTGGTGAATGTAAAATATTCCACTGCATAATTTTGAAGAAGAGCTGAGGAATTCTGGACAATATTTATCACCCCCAAACAATATCACTAAAAATAAAAATCTTATCATTATTTATTATTATTTGTGGCACTTGTTTTTTACAAATTGGCTGCATTGTTTCCTATGTTATGGATAGAATTTTATGCTTTCCCTAGGTGGGTTCTGAGGTGGGCAGAAGCATAAAATTGCATGAACTGGATTCCCTCCAGAATCTTACCTGCCCCAACCCAGGTGCAATTTCACAGTAGGTTAGGCAGGTTCTCGTGGGAAACTCACTCTTTCCTCTGGATACTCTAGTTTCCTCCCACAGTCCTTAAGGTCCTTAAATTTATGGTCCCTGTCTGTGTGGGGTCTGCACATTCTTCCTGTGTCTGTGTGGATTTGCTCTGGATGCTCCAGTTTCCTCCCACAGTCCAAAAATGAGTTGGTCAAATGTTTTGGCCACTCTAAATTCTCCCTTAGTGTACCCGAACAGGCACCGGAGTGTGGTGATCAGGAAATTTTCATTGCAGTGTCAATGTAAGCCCACTGGTGACACTAATAAACCAAATAAACTAAACCATAACCTGTCACCCTCTTGTTTGCCAAATATCTATCCACTTCTGTCTTAAAAACGTTCAAAGTTTATACTTCCACTGCCTTTTCAGGAAGAGAATTCCAAAGACTCACCACCTTCTGAGAGAATTTTTGCATCACCTCCATCTTAAGGGGACGGCACCTTATTTTTAAACAGTGACTCCTGATTCTAGATTCTCCCATAAGACAACCTCCCCATTCCAGATACTAATCTGTAAACCTTCTCTGAACTGCTTCCAATGTATTTAATCCTTCCTGAAATAAGGTGACCAATACTGTACACAGTATTCCAAATGTGATCTCGCACTCTACAGCAGAAGCATAATCATAACCTCCCTACTTTTGAATTCAATTCTCCTCGCAATAAAATTCTAACATTTATTAGCTTTTCTAATTACTTGCTGTATCTGCATAGTAGTCTTTTGCAGCTTATGCACAAAGATACCCCTGCATCTCGGAGCTCTGCAATCTCTCACCATTGAGAAAATATGCTTTTTTATTCTTCCTGCCAAAATGGAAAGTTTCATATTTTCCCACATTATACTCCAGATCTTTTCGCACTCACTTAGCCTATCTATATCTTTTTGTAGTCTCTTTACACCCTCTTCACAACCGCTGATGTAGAAAAGGGATTGTTCTCCACTATGCTTCCTGAAGTCGATGACAATCTCCTTCATTTGTAAAGTTCAGATGGTGCCTTATTACAATGAACACCAAATTCATGCTCAAATGATCGTGAAAACTGTCATTAGCTGATAGAAGTCCATGTTGAGGGAGAAATTATTTTCTCACCAGATTCTCTATCTCATTCCTGTACTCTGTCTCATCGTTGTTGGAGATCCCACCAAGTACAGTGGTGTCATCAGCAAACTTGAAAATTGAGTTGGAGGGGAATGTGGCCGCACAGTCATAACTGTATGTAATAGGGGGCTGAGTACACAGCCTTGTGGGGCACCAGTGTTGAGGATGATCATGAAGGAGGTAGGGTTGCCTATCCTTATTAATTGTGGTCTGTGGGTTAGGAACTTCAGCAAGCAGTCACAAAAGGAAGAGCTGAGGCCCTGGGGAAGACTCATTTATATTTACTTTCTGAATCCTATTAGCCAGCCACTCTTTATTGATTTTTATGCCAATATCTTACCCCAATACCATGAGCTTTTATTTTCTGCAATAACCTTTGATGTGTAACTTTATCGCAAGTCTTCTGGAAATCTAAATACAGCATATCCAGTAATTTGTTCTCTAATCCACAGATTTGATTTGATTTTATTATTGTCACATGTATTAACATACAGTGAAAAGTAATGTTTCTTGCATGGTATACAGACAAAGCATATTGTTCATAGAAAAGGAAATAAGAGTGTGCAGAATATAGTGTTCCAGTTGTAGCTAGGGTGTAGAGAAAGATCAATTTAATGCAAGGTAAGTCCATTCAAAAGTCCTTCAGCAGCAGGGAAGAAGCTATTCTTGAATTAGTTGGTACTTGATCTCAGATTTTTGTATCTTTTCCCAATGGAAGAAGAGAGAATGTGTGGGGTCTTCGATTATATTGGCTACTTTGCTGAGGCAGTGGGAAGTTTAGACAGAGTCAATGGATGGGAAGCCAGCGTGTGTGTGATGAATTTGGCTACATTTATGATCTTTTGTAGTTCCTTGTTGTCTTGGGCAGAGCAGGAGCCATACCAAGCTGTGATACAACTGAAAAGAATGCTTCCTATGGTGCATCTGTAAACACACATGTTACTTCCTCAAAGAAGTCTAATAAGTTGATTAAACATGAGGACCGCGATTATCCCAAAAAATTCCTAAATCCCCAATTTGCGTGAAAATGGGATTAACTCCTGCTGAGTTTTTTGTGGGATTTTCAGATTGAATCTCCCACACTTTTATGCATCACAGAGTGTCCTGGCAGGACTCCCCCTGCAAATCAGGAGGTGGAGCCTACTCCACCTGAGCGAAATAGTGCTGAGCGGGACACTGCACATGCACTGATCTGTCAGTGCGGAGATTGGCCATGTGCAGTGGCCTCGCATTGCCAGCCTCCTGATCACTGGCCTGCCCTGCAACCTCACTGACTTTCAGACCTCCAAACAGACCCCGGTTCGTGGCCTCCCTGACCTCCCCGGGCCAACCTCTTCAACCCCACTTCCTGGCCAGTCCCAGTTTTCCAATTTTGCCTCCCTTCGCTCCACGATCACCATCCTCCCCTACCTCTACTACCAATCCTGAATGCAGAGTGGTAGCCAGAACCCTGGCCCCACCGATTGCACCCCTTCCCCATAGGTTCTGACCCTTCTAGCTTCACACCTTTGGCACTGCCTGACGTGTAGTGTCATGGTGCCTCTTGGACAATATCAGAGACCAGGCTAGCACTGCCCAGTGGCATTCCCCCCTTATTTCTGACTTCCTGGGGGGCCCTCGCTGGCTTCTCTTTGCTCCAGCAGGGTCGACTATCTATTCTCCATTAGTGGGGCGTAGTTGTAAACCCTGCTGGAGTGGAGGCAAATGCTTGTGGGCCCGGACACTTACGTTCTGGGTCCTCTTGTGACATTGAAATGTGGATTAGCATATTTGTAGAGCAGAGCTGATTATTTCAAAAATTTGGGGCTGGGAGACATGCCTCTGCTGATGCCTCCAGCCTGTTACGCTAACAGAGCAATGCAGTGAACTGAGAAAGTCGTACCCGGTTTCTCTGTTACCAGGAGGCCTGGCTGATTAACTTGGCCTTACTCAAGTTGCTCTGCTTTAGCTTCTTTGATAATAGCTTCTAACGTTTTTCTTATGAGAGATGTAGAGCTAACTGGGCCTGTAGTGTTCCACTTTTTGCCCCCTCCCTTTTTGAATAATGAATTTACATTTGCCATCTTCCAAAACGTGACCTTCCCTGAATTTAGGGATCTTTGGAAAATTAAAATGAATGCATGAACTACCTCCCCTTATAAGATCCGACGAAGTTCAATCAGGACCCGAGCACTTGTCAGCTTCAGCTCCAACATTTCACTCAGCATCATTTCTCTGGTGATTGTCATTTTCCTGAATTCCCTTCCATTTCCTGATTTATAGCTATTTCTGGGATGTTACTTGAATCCTTTATAGTGATGACTCATGCCAAATATCTGCTCAATTGATCTACCATTTCCTTGTTTTTCATTATCGATTCTCCAGACCCACTTTTATAGAGACTCTTACTGTCTGTTTTTGTATTTCTGACTAGTTTTCTTTCGTTACTAATATTTCAGTCATCCTTTGCTGTTACTTATATTATGCCTCATCTCTGACCTTGCACCCATCTTTGTAAAATGATGTGCTTTTTCTTTAAGTTTAATACTATCTTAACCTTTCTATATTTAGCCATGAATTGTGTGTACATCTTAGATCTTTTCTTATACAGGCATAAATTGCTATTTGCAGAAGGAACTTCCAAGCTTTGACCAGCTTTTGCATGAGAAGTGTTTCTTAATTTTACTCCTGAAAGGGCAGACTGTTGTTTGACAATGCACTTTTGCCGTAGGCTCCTAAACCGGCAAAAGCTAGATTCTCCCTATCCACTCTATCTAATCTCCTTAATATCTTGAAAACTTTGATTAATAAACTTCTAAAATCAAGGGAATGCATCTCAAATTTGTTTAGCCCTTGAAGTCCAGGTTGCATTCAAGTAAACTAAACCCGTGCTGCATTCCTTCCAAGACCAGTATATTGTTCTTCAGGTGTGGTGTCCAGAACTACTCTCAGTACTCACAGTAATTCAGCTGAGATCTAATCATGCCTGGAGCATGACTTCTACTCTTGTAATCTATTCCTTCAGATATAAAGATCAGCATTTACATCGGCTGGCTTGATCATTTTCTGCACCCATTCGCAACATTTTCATGAACTATTGATCTAGAGCCCTCTAGTCTTTTTAAAGCTCTACTTTTTCACCATCTAGAGAGTTCTGTTTTATCATTTTTAGGTCCACAATGGATGACTGCATTTCTTACATTGTGAAATCAATTTACCACAGTTTTTCCTCATTCACTTATTCCATCAAAATCTCTCTTTAATTTTCCATCCCCAAAGCTTATCTTTGTGTCATCAGCAAATTTGGATATGAAGCTTTCTATCCCATCAGTTAAGCTGATGATAAATATAGTTGATTGTTAAGGCCCCAACAGAGATCCTTGTGGGACATCACTAACCACATCTTGCCAATTACAGTAGCTATGCATAATGCCTGCCTCTCTATTTCCTGCTATTCAATTAATTTCTTAACCATGTCAATATTGTGCTTTCAATTTCATGAACGTCAACTTTAGCTTTCATTCCCGTGGATCCTTATAGGCTTTATGTCCATTTAGTGCCAAACCATGCCCTCTAGCCACCATATTTTGCTTATGAGTGACTTTATCAAATGCTTTCTGAAGATCCGAATAAATAACACTTATAGATCCATATCCACTATTTTAGTCACCTCTTCAAAAAATTCAAATGTCAGGCATGATCTACTCTTCAAAAATGTATACAGCAACAGATTGACTTGGAGATACGTGCACAGATCATTGAAGGTGTCAATACAGGTTGAGACAATTGTTATTGAAGCATTTGGGATCCTGAGCTTTATCAATAGGGCTGGAGAGCACTAAAGCTAAAATGTTGTGATAAATCTTTAATAAAACTCTGGTTTGGGCTGGACTTCAATCTTAGAGACGAGTGCTTAGAGTTGAGGAATTTCTTAGTTCAGTGTGCGCACCTCAGGAGCAAGCGCCTTGAATTTGTTTTCCATTTCGGTGGAGTGAGGATTGAGTGCATTCTGGAGTCGAGCTGGCTGCTCCCCGGACGCAGATTGGAGGTGGCCAGGAAAGCTGCCGAATGTTGAGGCAGGGTATTTAAAAGGCCCACCTCAGTTCTCCAGGGCTTTGCTTCAGCTGCATTGTTAAATATTAAATCCTCTAGCCCTTCCTTCAGATCTCTCATTCACCAATTCATCATTCTCCATGCTCTCCAGGCCAACCAATGTCTCTCCAATCATGTCCATGAGCCTCTGTAGGCCCTATATCAATTTAGTGTCAACCCAAGACCCCCATTCATTCCTCCTGATTCTTTACAGACCCTGTATCAATAGTGTCAACTCGTGACCCCCACTCATTCCCATCAACCCTTATGGGCTCTATGTCCATTTAATGCCAAACCATGCCCTCCAGCCACCATATTTTGCCATTACGTACTCCTTACTAACTCACCCCGTATACACCATGGATAGATCACAGGTGCCATGCTGTGACGAAATAAAATAATATTCTATGTACCTATTCCAGACTTCAATTTGTAAAGAAAACTATTACAGACTTCTTATATCAAAAACATACATTCATTAAAGCTCATACAATCCATTTAAGTCCTGTTAAAAATTTCTTTATAAACACAAACTTTTGTATTCATAACCCACATCAAAACAGCTAATATGTCAATGAATGTGTGAACTTACAACCACCATTCCTCCCCACACCTAACCCCGACTCCGCTACTGTGATAATGGCAGGTTATGAAAGCATTAAAGCAGAAATTATGCTATAATTGTTCTAATTATGTCAACAAACATCTAATGAAACTAAGCATAGATTTTTTTTTTACTTTCAAAGACATAGGCAAGTATCTTTTTATTAAAAGGTGGTAAAGGTCAATATCTTGTCAATTTGATAGTTCTACACACCTTCATGAGCATTTATGTTTTGACTATAAAATTATGGAACATATATTACAGCTTGAAACCATTACTGGAATAAAAATTGAATCTGTTTTTCTTGAGCACTGAGTTTAAATGGCCCAGTTGAATTTGGGTTTCTTTCATATGCGCTTCATGCCTGCCCACTTTCCCCTACCAATAAAATGTGATCTACTGGAAATGGGAGCTGGACTTCCACATTCAGGTCAGATTCTCCATTTGTAAAGGTCCGTGTAGTCTTGTCAATTCGAGGAAGACCCAGCCCATTGTATCCAACTCAGTATACTAAACTTTGTGCAGGATATTATGGGATAAATGATACAGAAACAGGCTGTTCAGCGCAAGATATTATGCTTCACTCAAGTCTCTTCTCATCCTTCCTCATCTATTCCTATCACCGTGACCCTCTCTTTTTTCTTCTTCCTCATATACTTGTTTAGTTTCACAATGAAATATAGTGGGAACAGACAGTTATGTTGAAAAGATAAGCATTAAGGCTTTGGGACTTAAAATGGACAAATTAATTGTGGGAAAATAGAAATGAGTACTATATAGTTGGGATTACAGAGACTTGACTGCATTGGGACCAGGGATGGGAAGTGAACATCTAAGGGTATTCAGTATTCTTCTTTGGATCTAATACTATTCCTAATTTCCCTTATAAGCCATGACTTGGCCATCAGTCTCACTTTATTTTTGTGCCAGACTGGAATAGGCGATTGTTGCAGTGCAGCTACGTGCTCTTCGAATGTTTGCCATTGCCTACCCAAAGTCATCCCTTTAGGTCATCCCAATCCTTCATAGCTTACTCATGCCTCATACCATTGTACTCATCTTTATTAAGCTTAAGATTCAGTTCACTCATCTTAGAATCAGTTGTGTCACTCTTCGCCATAACAAAATATTCTATCATATTATGGTCGTTCATCCCCAAGAGATCTCACATAACTAGATTTTCAATTATTGCTTTCTCATGGAACTTGGATGTCCTGCTGTCTAGATGGCTCCTCAACATATTGGTTAGGAAATACATCCTAGATAGACTCAGGACAGACAAAAAGGAAAAGGCAATGTGTTGCATTGCTGGTTAAAGAGGAAATTAATGTGATAACTCCAATGATGTGGAATCTGTAAGGGTAGACCTGAGAAACACTAAGGCAAAAAATGCACTTGTTGCATGTTCCCCTTAATTTGTAGCCATTCAAGTAACAATCTCTCTCCCTATTTTTGCTACCAAAGTGGATAAATTCAAACGTATCCTCATTATACTGCATCTGTCATGCATTAGCCCACTCACTTAGCTTGTCCAAATCACACTGGAGCATTTTTACATCTTCCTCATAGCTCACCCTCCCACCCTGCTTTGTGTCATCTACAAATTTGATATTACATTTAGTTCCCTCACCTAAATTATTAATATATGTGATGAATAGCTGGGTCGGAGCCATTTGGAAAATGACCCATTTATTTTTACTGTTTGTTTCTCACCTGCCAACCAATTTTCTATTGACCTCAACACTCTGGTCTTGCTACTGTAATGGAAATGCCCATTGATGTCACTCCATGCCAGTGGGAACCCATGAGCAGGGGTATGGTGTTGTTGGGGCCAGAGAATCTCACCACTGTGAACAGCCAGTAGATTCAAGCATCTATGTTTTCAAGAAGGAGTTAGATGTAGCTCTTAGGGTGATGAGGATCAAAGGACATGGGGGTAAAGTGGGATCAGGCTATTGAGTTGGATGATCAGACATGATCGTAATGAATAATGGAGCAGGCTCAAGGGCTCTTCCTCTTATTTTCTATGTTTCTCCTTAAATGCCTATGGTAACAAGTTCAACATTTGCACCACTCCTTAACATGTGAAGACATTTGAGAGACAGGAAAGATATATGATACTATTTTTAGGAATGAAGGACATCAACAATTGTACATTGGATAGTCTGGAAAAGGTAGGGTTGTCTTCTATAGTGAAAATGAAATTTGTTAAAGCTGTTCAAAATCATGAGGTTTCTTGCAGAGTATAGAGAGAAACTATTCCCTAATGACAAAAGTGTCGAGAACCAGAAGACACAGATTTTAAAGTGATTAACAAAGAAACCAAAAGTACAATGAGTGGTTAAAATCTGGAATGCATTGCCTGAAGGGGAAATGGACTACTGGACACATTCAATTATGACTTTAAAGGGGAAAAAAAGACTCAGGAATAAGGGGAAAGGATCTGAAAGTGGGACAAACTAATTTGCTCTTCCAGAGAACTGACAGACCAAATAGCCTTCTCCTGTGCTGTAACCATTCTCTGATTCTATACTTCAACCTGTGGTGGGTTCCCTTACAGTGGGGTAGGCATGCCATACAAAATATCATACACTTTGGTGGAACTAGAAGATCCTGCCAATGGTCAACCTCTCGAAAACCCCCTTGGAAGGAGCACGGTGGGATGGGGTGGAATCACATCCTAAAGTTGAAAAAGTACTGGGTGGAATTTCCCCAAGTTTGAAAAAGGCCAATAGCAGATTTTCACACTGAATTCTACGGCACTTCAGCAAAGAATTTTAAGCCATGAGATTCAACTAACCCACCATCACCTCAGCATGTTAATGCTGGAGTGCTGGAAAATGTGAATGATCTTCTCCATCCTGCAAGAGTAAGTCATTCTTCACATCACTCTCAGCTCACATACCCACAACCATCACACACCCAGAACTCACCAATCACCACCATTTGGTTGAAGATAAGTGATGAGTGTAAAGAAGACTGTTCCAAGTTCTGAAGAGCCTCCCTCAGCAGACTGCTAGATGCAGTGGAGGCATAACATGATATCCTCTACCCATGTGCAGGATGATGATCATCAGGGAGGGGCACCAACTTAACATTGGAAGCAGCTGTACTGAGGGTCAATACTAACATTGTACAGAGGAAGATAGGCATCTAGTGCCAGCAAAGTGTGAATGATCTCCATCCCACAAGAATAAGTCACTCCTCACATCACTCTTAACACACACACTGACACATACACTTCAAGGGGCACTATCACTTGCTCACACATGCAAAAAAAAATCTTCTCTGCAGGACGTGTCCTTGTCACTTCACTGCTCCCACTTACCATCCACATCTGTCAGGCATCTTTAGCAGTTCTTCTGGCATGCCTCCTGTTTATACTGTTTCCATCAGTTTTGATGAAGAAACAGTGCTTCAAAAGCTCATGATTTCAAATAAACCTGTTAGATTTAACATGGTGTTGTGAGGGTCCTACTGTGTCCACCCTTCAAAGCTGGCATCTCTGCCTCATCCATCTGTTTTATGTAGGAAAAGTTGGTTTTCAGTAAGAGGCCAAGATCCCAGATGGGCCGAGGGATGCCAGAGAAGATGATCCTCACAGGCTTCAAGACAATATAACGGATATAGATAATCTGAATGGGCAAGAGTTTGGCAGATGGAGCATAATGTTGGTAAATTTGAGATTGTTTGTTTGTTTTGGTAGGAATAACAGCACAATGCACTATAAATGTTGAAAGTTGCAGTATTCTACTGTGCAGAGGGATCTAGTGTTCTCGTGTATGAATCACAAAAATTTGATATGCAGGTGCAGCAGGTAATTAAGGCAAATGAAATTTTGTCCTTCATTGCTAGAGGGATGGAGTTTAAAAACAGGGAGGTTATATTGCAACTGTGTAAGGTGCTGGGGAGGCCACACCTGGAATACTGTGTACAGTTTTGGTCTCCTTACTTGAGAAAGGATATAATAGCACTGGAAAGGGTACAGAGAAGATTCACTGGGTTGATTCAGAAGTTGAGAAGTTTATGGGGAGAAACTGAATAGACTGAGAGTACACTCATTGGAATCCAGAAGAATGAGGGGACATCTTATAGAAATATATAAGATTATGAAGGGAATAGATAAAATAGAAGCAGAGAGCAGGTTTCCACTGGCAGATGAAACTAGAACTAGGGACATGGCCTTAATGAGAGGGAGAGATTTAGTACTGAGTCGAGGAAACACTTCACCTAAAGGGTTGTGAATCTGTGGAATTCCCTGCCCAGTGAAGCAGTTGAGGCTACCTCATTGAATGTTTTTAAGGCAAGGAATTAAGGATTATAGTGAGCACACAGATGAGTGGAGCTGAGTCCACAAAAAGATCAACCATAATCTTATTGAATGGCGGAGCAAGCTGGAGGGGCCAGATGGCCTATTCCTGCTCCTAGTTCTTGTGCTCTTATAAAAGATCTCTAGTTGGCTTGGGAAGAAGCTGACTACTCCTGTACTGGCAGTGATGTGGGCATTGATAAACTAAGTGAGGATTCAGCACAGCATCATCCATCTCATAAACTGATGAGTCATGTTTCCTGTATCTGAGTGTCCCTGTCTCGAACTAATGAAATGTCCGTTCTGTCACAAGTATTTCAGGGGAGCAGCTCGAAATCCCTTAGCTATGTGCAAGAAAATTCAAAGACCAGCATGGATGATATTGACATTGAGATTAGGGAATCATTTCACTCACACCCTCCATCAGCACAGACGTATACCTCGGTGAGACCTCAGGGTCACAGACTATGAAGAACCTCACTCCCTCTAATCCCCATCAAGCGGAGGCAGTGACAGTCAAAGCGTTGATACTCTGAGTAGTTCAGGAGACCAGGAATCTGCTGAGTCCCAATCAGATGACACGTCTCTGGACCCAGTCATGCTTCAGCTGCTGGAGCTCCAAAGACATAATCAGGAACATTAGGAAAAGATGCCAACTATGTCCCTTGAATCAAAATGCCTTCTGCCCGAGGAGAGTGTCAACATGCTGATATGAACACATCAACATAACAAGGGTTCTATCCTACACTGCTGCAGGCCATGCACTCATGGTGCAGGGCAGGCACTTGTAAGGATCCATAAGTGCCAGCACGAGTGGATGGCGGTGCTTCTTGAGCTCACTCCAGCTAGCCCTGTATCCCAAGGAGATAGCTAGGAGCCCTTGGGCACACTTGAGAGAGGAAGCAACAGATGCGTACACCACGGCTATCCGTCTAATGATTCCAGGAGCATCCTGCCCATCTGAATCCCCTTTTCCTTTCACCACCTTAGCTCCACCAGCTGTAGAGGCTGAGGAGATTGACATTGCAAGACAGCATGCTCTCGGTTCATTTCGTTCCTCAGAATTCACTGAATAAAGAGTGTGCCAGAAGCAGGTGCAATCAATGATTCAAGAGGAAGTTAGATTATTTGCTAAAGAGGAAGAACGTACAGGGGTAGAGAGAGAAGGCGAGGGAGTAGCAGTAAGTGAATTGCTCTTCTGGAGTGCCAGCATGGACAGAATGAGTTAATGGCTTCCTTCTGTCTTGTAACCATTCTGTGAATTGGATCCAGCGCTATTTCTTTCCTTTTCGGCTGATGCATACTGATTGAGAAAGTTCTCTTTTTGAGAATTCCTACCTCTTTTGCCCTTAACACTAGTATCTTCTTAATTGTTAATATATCCTGTTAATTTAGGTCTCCATTATTGTTACTCTATAGTTCTTGCATATTTCTGAAATTTACCTGGAAATTTGCTCCTCTAGTCCCTTCCCACAGGTGCCCAATAACATACATCCCCCCAACAGCATAATTACTCCTCTAATGTTAGTCTTCAAATGCATCACCGCTTTCCAATGATGTTACAGTAACTGATTAATATTGCTAACTCCTTTTTAAAATTTATGATCCATTTTCCAAGCTCATTTTTTTGTACCTTCATGACCTCGACAATTATCAGCATACCATCAAAGCCTTGAATGTCGTTAACTAGTCAACGGCTTTTCTTAAGAATGAAGCTAAGGCTCAAATTTAATCATTTCCAGAAATAATTGTAAAGGTATGGAGAAGACAGCCTGTCTTTGATACTTAGCAATTCACTGGTTACATTATCAAATTCTGTGCATGTTTCTTGTTCTGGGTATAGATCGTTCTGATAACTTTTCAACTTAGGTAAAAAGTTAACCATTTGGTAATCAATGATACAAATGCTCAGCTTCTGCTGTTCATTTGCATTGCTTTTGTAAACAAAAGATATATTCCATGATTCTACACTAAGCATGTTTTATCCTTCAATGCATGTTCACGTGTATTTAATTTTATTGTGCAGTTGCATATGAATACCATACTGAAGTAGGGAAGAATGATGCAGTTCATTCAAGAAGATCAAGCCATGGTTCAGCTTTGTAACATTGCTAAAGACACCAGTGTGGGCGATTTATGTTAATTGCTTGTCATCTGCAGTACCTTGTCTGTCTTTTATAAATAGTGAGATATGTAATTGAAAACATACATGTTGCAACAATGCTGAGCATTCAATTCCACTATGTATATCCATTTAAACTTACCTGCAGTAAGTAGAAGAGGGGTGGTTGCATGCTTGATTATTTTACACCAAAACAAGTGTCATCTATTGCAAATCAATAAAAGAGCTCCGAAATTTCAGGTATCACTTGTGCATTTTCATCTACATGATTTGGAAACGAAATTGTTTAGGCACAGCTTCATTTGTCCAAAAGGTAATTCAGGAAGTGAATTGTAAATATTGTAAAACTCTCAATATTGTAAAGGTAATGTAATTTTATGCATGCGGTGTTTCATAAAGAATTGCCACATATTGTGAGCTTCAATCATCAGGCCATTTAAGCAGTAAAGAGACTGACTTAAAGTGAATTATGTGGACTTATGGTAGAAGAGGACAAGCTGTCAAACTTAGTGGAGCTGATGGGGTCTCGCTTGCTGGCGAGAGAGCTGGCTCAGTTCTTTCAGGAAAAACCCACCAAATTAAATACCACTCAGCCAATCTAATAGCGCTAGTCCTTCAAGATAAAGGATACCAGGGATGCATCTGTGGCAGTCAGGTTGGTGAGGATGAGATCTAGTATGTTTTGCCCTTTTATTAGTTCCCTCATCACCTCCCCCAGTCCCAATACACAGCTGGTCCTTTAGGACTTCTGATCTAGAGATGCCAGTGTTGGATTGGGGTAAACACAGTAAGAAGTCTGACAACATCAGGTTAAAGTCCAACCAATTTATTTGTTAGTAAACTCACAAGCTTTCGAGGCTGTCTTCTTCATCAGGTGAATGAGCCATTCACCTGACAAAGAGGACAGCCTCGAAAGCTTGCGAGTTTACTATCAAATAAATTGGTTGGACTTTAACCTGATGTTGTCAGACTTCTTACTGACTTTAGGACTTCGCCAGCTTGGTCAGTGGTGGTACAACCAAGTCATTCTTAATGATGGACATTGAAGTCCCCTACCCAAAGTACGTTTTGCCACCCTCCATGCTGCTTCCAAGTTGTGTCCAACATGGACTGGGGGGGATGATACTGAGCAATCAGCAGAAGGTTTTCTTGCCCATTTTTGATCTGGTACCGTGAGACCTCATGGCGTCCAGAGTCGATGTCGAGGTTTTCCAGGACAACTTCCAACTTTAGGCCACTATACCAACATCATTATTGGGGCATGTCCTTTCACTGGGCCAGGATATACTCAAGAATGGTAATGTCTGGGACATTATCTGTAAAGTATGATTCCTTGAATATGTTGCTTGATTAGTCAGTGAAATAATAGTAAAGAGGATTCTGCAAGGTCGTCAGGGATGAATTTATCATTGTCATTTCGATGCCTTGATTGATGCTAGGTGGTCAACCAGTTTCATTCCCTTTTGTTTTCATTGTAGTGATTTAAATGCAACTGAATGGTTTCAGAGTCAACTATGAAGTCACGTGCAGGCCAGACCGGATAAGGATAGTGGGTTTCCTTCCCTAAAGGGCATTAGTGAACCAGTTGGATTCTTCACAATAATCGATAATAGTTGTCATTGAACTATTAATCCCACCATCTGTCATGATGGGATTTGAACCCTTGTCCCCAGAGCATTACCCTGGATTTCTGGACTACAAGTCCAGCAAAAATACAGCTGTGCCTTTGCCTCCCCGATGTCGACTGGGGCACAGTTAGCAGCATTTTTGGATTTACTGTTGTCATTTCTGGTGCCTCGGTGGAATTGTACCAGTCAGCCAGCAGAGGGTTTGTTGGCAGACAGGCACGATAAATCCAGTGGGAGCCAAAATGCCTGAAACTTACTAATGTAAAATCACATTGCAGTTATCCAAAAGATGGATTAATTGTCAGTCGTTCTTTCCACTGGCAGGTGGTGCAAATGGCACTTGCATTAATTTGCAGCTCTCAAATGCTCATGAGCCAACTTTAAGGATGTTCAAATGGTCAGTGGATAGGCATATGGATAACATTGGAATAGTTTAGGTTAGAGGGTCATTAGATGGGTCTGCTGCTCGGTGCAACATTGAGTGCTGAAGGGCCTGTACTGCGCTGTAATGTTCTATGTTAAAACAGTTGGCGTTGGCATCCCATCAGGCCTTTCAATCTTGCATCATGCCAGCGCCAAGCCCAATTGCTAATGAGTAGCATGCACCAAGGCAGTCCTCAATATGCCAGAGATTAGGGGCAGCATGGTGGCACAGTAGTTAACATCACTGCCTCTCAGCACCAGGAATCTAGATTCAATTCTGGTTTTGGGTCAATGCACATTCTCCTGTGTCTGAGTGGATTATCTCCCACAGTCCAAAGATGTGCAGGTTAGGTTGATAGGCAATGCTGAATTGACACTAATGTCAGGGGATTAGCAGGGTAAATATGTGGGGTTATGGGAATAGGGCCCGAGTGGTATTGTGGTTGGTGCAGACTCAATGGGCTGAATGGCCTCTTTCGGCTCTGTAGGGATTCTATGATTACAGCAACATTCAGCTATAGTATTGCACTACTCCTGATGTGCTATACATCACTCTGTTGGGCAGATTGGCTCCTGCCTCCATTTCTATGCTGAGCTGCTCTTCATGTAAAGCACGGTGCTGCTGAATGCATGGACCTTCCTTTGTCCAAGAAGATGGATTGGCAGTTTGCGTATTGTGAAGAGCCTGCAAGCTTTGTTGTTGTTCTACTTTTCTAATGAATTACAGATAGCTGTGTTTCTGAAGCTCAGGAAACTGGCAATTACATCCAGGCATGAGATGCTGGATATAGGAGGTGAATGCCTTTATATTTGCATGCGTGCAAGAGCAACTCCCATAATTAGGAATCCTCCACCACTGTAGCCTTCCTCATAGAGATTTTTCTTCTCTTAACCCACACAATACCCAGATCTCTAAACACGTTCATGGTAACAACAACCAGAAAAATTTAGAACTCATTCTACAATTGTGGGTCAAATATGATAATGAGAATTGCTACAGAGCATCAATCTGCAAAACACTCCATGTTTTTATTCAGCATTTTTGTTCTGATTTGACCAGTCAAAATGATCTCCCTGCATGCTGTGAATTTTAACTCAACAACATGACTAGATGCCTGAAAATCAACCTGATTTGACAGGCCTGACTTGCAATACGATGGGAGCACTTTAGAACTGGTCTAAACTATGCCCCTGGATGAGGGTCTTACCCTAAATGTGGAACCCGTGATGTGGAATGAGTAGTTCTGATCTCAGATCTCAGGGGAGTTGGGTAGGGTGATTTTGTGTGGGCTGGCACTTTCTGATGGGAGGATGGCTGACCCCATGAAAATGGGTAGACCTGGTGGGACAGAGGAAAGTATTCCTGTTCTCCTGGAATTGTTATCCTGCAAAGGGACTTACCATCTCACCAAAGCCTGGGAAACCTGGCTGGCCAAGCTTAAAGCATGTTACATCAAAGGCTGATAGCCTCTTTAAGAGATTTAAATTACTAAAAACCACCTCTGGGAGTGGGTTGGTAATCCACCATTTTTATAAAAAAAAAGTGGGGAGATTGGGATGGATTGGGTTTTGAGATTTCTAAAGTTTTGGTTTCTCACCTGACCGTAATTGACCTGTTTTTAAACGCGAGTTACTGCTGTACTATGGCAGTGGAACTCTTCAGATCAGCTTAATGAACGTGAATTTAGTAGAGGTGGTTAGTAAGTTTGCAGATGCAAGATTGTGATATAGTGGATAGTGAAGAAGGTTATCTAGGATTGCAATGGGATCTTGATCAATTGGACCAGTGGGCTGACGAATGGCAGATGGAGTTTAATTTAGATAAATGTGAGGTGATGCATTTTGGTAGATCAAACCAGGATGGGACTTATTCAGTTAATGGTAGGGTGAGTTATAGAACAAAGAGATCGAGGGGTAGAGGTTCATAGCTCCTTGAAAATGGAGTCGCAGGTGGATGGAGTGTTGAAGAAGGCATTTGGCGTGCTTGATTTCATTGGTCAGAACATTGAATACAGGCGTTGAAACATCCTGTTGAAGTTGTACAAGAGATAGGTAAGGCCATGCTTGGATTACTGTATACAATCCTGGTCACCCTATTATAGAAAGGATATTATTAAACTAGAAAGAATGTAGAAGAGGTTTATTTGGATGCTACTGGGACTGGATGCTTTGAGTTATGAGAAGAGGCTGGATAGACTGGAACACTTTTCTCTGGAGGGTGGGAGGCTGAGAGACAATCTTATAGAGGCCTATAAAATAATGAGGGGCATAGATCAGCTAGATAGTCAATATCTTTTCCCAGAGATAAGGGAGTCTAAAACTAGAAGGCATAGATTTAAAGTGAGAGGGGAGAGATACAAAACTGTCCGGAGGGGCATTTTTTTCACACACAGGGTGGTGTGTGTCTGGAACAAGCTGCCAGAGGTAGTAGTACTTTTAAAAAGCATTTAGACAGTTTCATGGGTAAAATGGGTATAGAGGGATATGGGCCAAATGCGAGCAATTGAGACTAGCTTAGGGGGTTAAAAAAAAAAAGTGGCATGGACAAGTTGGGCTGAAGGGCCTGTTTCCATACTGTAAACCTCTGTGACTCTAACTTTGTATCATCGTACTTGTATGTGCAATTTGTAAGAATATAATAATGTGTTAGAAGAGCATAGAAGTCTTATAGTGAGTGATAGTGATCCTATCTCTGGGTTCAACTTCCATTTCAACATTTGATGGCTATGGAAGGTATGTTCACAGCATGGCTAAACATGTTGATTTTCAGCCTTTAATCCTTCCAATATGCCTGATGGCAGGAGGTAAAAATGGGAGAGTCTCCTGGTCAACCATGCTGCAGAAAGCAACAGCAAGCCACTGCAATACTTTTCCAACAATAATTTTGGATCACTCCAATGAAAAGCCATGATGGCCAGTGCCCAATGAGGACACTGTACCAGCAAGAAGAAAGTGTTAGGATACCTACTATCAAGATGGTTTTCCTCATGTTTAAAAAATTGCTTAAACTCACTTACAGCCAATCCCTAATTTATTCCTCTCATTTTTCTTGTACGAGCGCATGTATCAATGTCCTTGCTGTTATCAAAGTTGATCTTTTGAGTAAGGAACTAAGAGCACAATCCAGAATAGGTCAGATTGCAATGCCGGACATATGAATTGTAGCAATCAGAAGATGGTACTTCGTTTTGGCTTACTCTGGGTTTAGGATCCAAACCTATAGCCACTGTCATATAAATATTCTCCTTTCATGATCTTCATCAAATGTACATCCATTATTACACATTTCAGAATGTGGCTTTCTTATGCTTACCTTTCCACAGATTACTGGCTTGTTGAGAAACTAGTTGTCCAGCACATACTCATTTCAGGAATTTGGCTTCATCAATAATCATGAAAAAATTGTTTTCAATCCAAAGATAGCTCTGACTTTTACATGGCCTTTGTTCCGTACACCTAATATGGGAGTAGCAGCTTTTTTGAAGATTCTTTGCCAGAATGTATGAATGACTGACAGATTTACAAGTAGTGTATACTGTTTTGCATATTAATACATATGTAAGCATTATAACACATGAATTTATGAAGTGAGGGATATTACGCATTCAAAGTTTCTCACATTCGCAAAATGATCTGTAAAATGCTACAAAGATGATTCTTTGGCAGAGCTACAGTTTCAAGTTTTGATAAACAAATTTTAGAAACATTGCCTTCATCACACTCAAGTCAGCTTCCAACTATTCATACATTTTTTATATTTTCAGGGTTGCAATGGCAGGAAAGATGAGTTATGTTACTAAGTTTCTCAAGTCTTTGTAGCTTTTAAAGAAAGTCTTACTGTAGTTAATCAAAAACTATCATATGTAATGATTGTGATAAACAATATGAAATCTGATGTTTTTATTTCTACTTGTGCAGCTGATTATAATTTTCCAGTGTTCTTATGTCAGTAAGTGACAGTCAACCTCACTGATAAGACAATCATATTTCACTAGAGGCAATTTATTTTCCAGAGTCATAGCTAAAAATGTAAATGTAGATCTCAGAAAGTTCTAGTTAATCAGCCAATTATCTTTGCATGCTCATTTTAAATGTGTCTTTATTAAGTTAATGTAAATATGTCTGGGACTTGTATATAGCTCTACATCTTCAAGGATTCCTACAGCTTTGATAGGATATCACTAGTTCAGATTAAAACCTCAACCTTGGATATGTACAACTTAAAGGAAAAATGCATTTCCACAAATCAATATGTGCTTGCTTAGCTCTTCTTCCTTTCCTTTTAAAGTGTGCTTGTCCCAGGGGTCTGTGCTGTATCTGCTCAAGCACACTGTCTTAAGGGATCTGACAGGATGATTGATGCATCATGAGTTTCAGCATTCACAGATGGCTGATGATTTAATTTTATAATTTTTCCTGCTTTACATGTAAATTGATTTATTTATGAAAAATTAGCTATCTATCCCTCTGTGGACAAAACAATACACGTTTGTGTGTTTCTGCCCTGTATGAAGATGACACCATTTTTTATATATTTCAACAGTGTGCTGAGTCCATTTTTTCAAAAATGCTTGTTTATTCTCAGTACAGAAGATAACTCTTTTGTAATAGTAGGAGTACATATAATTAACAATCAATCCCATATAGGAAATTATGAAAATAATAGAAATGCTTGTCATTTTTCTGCTCATCTTATTTTACAAGTACATTTCAAGTCAGCAATAATATTATTTTTCATCTAGAAGTCTACCACTCTAGATGATGGATGGGTGACCATGTGATAACCTAGAACACATCGGCTATTGTACTACATGCAGCGGATCAAAATGAATTGTTCAGAATTCTCCAATATAATTACAACATTACATCTTAATCATAATTTTAAACACTGCACTAAGATTGCGTTGATAAGTTATTTGCAAATAGAAGAATTAGGAGCAAGTGTAGACTATGCAACTCCTCAAGGCTGCACTACCATTTAATAAGGCCTCAACTCTCTTCTGTCGACCCTTCTATAACTTTTGACTCCTTTGTTTATAAAAAAAAATCTGTCTAACTCAGCTTTAAAAATATTCATTTAACCCTGCCTCCACTACACTGGAGAGAAGAATTACACATAGTAATGACTCCGAGAGGAAATATTTTCCTCAATTCCATCCAAAATGGAAGATCACCAATTTTAAACAATGTCCCTAGAAATACTTTCTCCATACGGAGAAATATTCTCTCAATGTCCACTCTGTCAATTCCCCTCAGGATCTTATATGTTTCAGTAAGGTCATCTCTCATCCTTCTAAACATCAATGGATACATGCCAACTTTTTCTCGTAAGGTAGTTCCTTCATCCCAGGAATCAGTTGAGTGAACCTTTTTTGCAGCTGTTAATAATGTAATTATATTCTTCATTAAGTAGGGAGACTAAACTGTACCAAATACTCTCTGTTTCTTTTGTATTCATTCATGGGACATGGGCATTGCTGGCTGGCCAGTATTTATTGCCCATCCTTAGTTGTCTGAAAGCAATTGAAAGTCAACCACATTGCTGTGGCTCTGGAGTCACTTGTAGGCCAGACCATGGAAGGATGGTACATTTATTTCTCTAAAGGACATTTGTGAACTAGGCAGGTTTTTCTTTCTCTAATTAAACAATATTCTGCTTTTCTGCTTTCCATGTCAAAGTGGCGAGTTCACATTTCCCACATTATACTCCATCTGCCAATTTTTGCCCACTCACTTAACCTAACAACAGTTGGTAGTACAAAGTGAGCAGCTGACTGTAATGAAGTCTAAAATGCATAAGCCATGCAAAATGAAATGAATTAAGGTTGGAAAATGTTCACATCAAAGCTGAATTGGAAGATTTTAAATGTCACATTCAAGCTGAGTGTACACATTTGAATATGTCTGATAACTAAAGCCTTCAATGAACCAAACTGTTTGAAATCTGTACAAACAAATTTGAGACATCAGAAAAGTACCAAGAGGGAAAAAAGCAATTCTGAATTCCATTGTTGGTAAATTGAAGTGGGTGTTGGGAATACACAACCAGAAGTATAATCAGGCATAACGTACACTCAAAGAACTTGCGACTGTGAAAGAATGTTTGTGGAACTAACGTATGTCCCTAGGAAAACATTAGGGGCGGGATTTTACGCCCTTGCTCAGATGAGACCAGAAATTCCCACCCGAGGTCAACAGAGATTTCTGTTGTCAGATCCTCACCAGCTCCAATTCTGAAGGAGATGAGGTGATAGAGTTCTGGCCTAAGAATTAAAAAGAAGTTGAATATTACTTAATTAAAAAAAGCATTGGAACTATCTGTAGTAATAAAGCAATGCACTGAAGAGCACAGCAAATTAGGAATTGATCAATAAAGTGAACAGTTGAAAGAACAAGTGATTGCCTTTTAGGATCCAATACGAAAGGAATATGTAACCCTTCAGCAGCATGAAAAAATGAAGACCTAAATCGCAAAATGGAAGAAAAATAAACTCAAGGAGACTCTATTGAATTACAGGAAAAAGCAAGATAGAGCAATTGAGCTTTGCAAAGAAAAGAAAAACCTGTTTCAAGATGTTCACATACTATAATGCCCTCTTTGATCAATGTTTGTTGCCCTTATAAATTGTGAAGAAAAGCAAAATTAAGTTAATGTCATTCTGAGCAAACTGAAGAATCACTTGGCAGAGATGACTCAACAATGTTCAGTATTCCAGGAAGAAGCCAAAAGGTGCAAGAAAAAAACTGAAGAGCTGAATGGAAAAGAGGAGGCTTTGAAAAGGAAAGCCAGAAGCATTTTCTAAGCTGCGAATAAAGCTGATAATGAAAACAAAAATAGCACAATTGCAGTACTGAAACAAGATTTCACCAAATATAGACCTAGCTCATAGTGAAACCAAAATGAAGAACAAGGACAAAACCCTGCTGCAAGAAAAGGGGGGGGGGGGGGGGAAAGGCAAAAATCTGGACAGAAGATGTAAACCTGACTCTGCAGCTCAGGGAGCTAAAATAAAAAAACACGATCTGTCAAATATGCCAAGAATCATTCAGTTGTTGAGAAATGACAAGGTTGAAATGGAAACGAAGAACTGAGAATATCAAGAGAAAATTGAACTGTTGCAACAGAATGAATAAGTTCTCACAGAGAGTAAAGAGTCGCACTAACTGCAATTTTACTTCTGCATGTGAGCTTGAAGGGTAGTGCGCAAAAAACTCCAGTAAGGAAAACTAGAAAACTAACCATCACATGTGTGGTACGTTTCCAAAGATGTGGTGGGTTACATTGGCCATGCTAACATAACATCTTGGTGTCCTGAGATTTGCAGGTTAGAGGGATTAGCGGATAAATATGTAGGGATATAGGTAGAATTGTGGTCGGTGCAGACTTAATGGACCAAATGGCCCCTCTACACTGTAGGGTTTCTATATGTGCAAGTTTAGTTTAATGAAATATGGAAACTTCATCATGAAATTAGTGAGGGGACTAAAACCTCACACTGAATATTTCTAAAATATCCTTCTGGCTATTTCCAAAATTTAGAAATAAGTGAACAAATATGTTTAGAATGACTGAAGCTATGTCTGTCTCTGATCCTGAACAAATGGATATCAAGGACAGTTTTGAAGAAGCTGACACCTCATGATCTCTGAAAAGACATTAACAATGTCCCTGTGCTCACCAAATTCAAAGATAGTTATCCCCAGGCCATCTGCTTTTCAGAACCCAGGCTGGCCAACTGGTGCCTATGAGGCTGCTAAGATAAGTGGCCCTGCAACATTCCTTTCAATTCTTAATGGCTAGAATATTTAACCATCTCAGGCACCCAGATGGAGAATACGTAACTTTGGGAAAGGCCAATGTGGATAGAAGGGAGAGGGATTCATGTGATAAAATTCTAGCTTGTGTAGCCAGTAATATTGCTTTGTGAAACTGCAAAGACCAATCTGCCATTTTTACTATCTATAAGCAGCGGCACATTAAACAGATGCTGTCCAGGTTTGAATGCCTAAACCCCATCTAGACTGTTTCTGTTGAACCTTCTGCATCAATGCTTACAAGATTGATACATTTTTGTATGCCTGTATCCTTGTATAAAAATAATTCTGCTAGAAAAGTAAATTGTATAACCTTGGGTTTTAGCCTGCATGGATACCTCTTTGTGAACAGACACCTCATTGAGCTGTGATTGTGGACTCTGGTGAAACAATAATTCTCTTTGTGGTCTTTGTCTTATAAATCTTTCCTTTCTCTATCCCTCTTCTATTTTGAGTGCATGGGGACTATATCATTACCAACCCCTGTCTCCCCCACACATGTTTTGAGTATATGTATACAAACTAATTCTTTGAATTCATTGTCAATATATTTAGGTAAGGAGTTGAGGGAGGTGTAGTATAAGGGTGTTCAGGCAGAGCAAGGATTAGTGAAGAACAGTACCACCCAAGGTATGATGTAAAGCATTACATGATAGTAGACTCTGTGCAAAGCCTGGAAAGAGCCAGCATGGAGACAATAGTCGAGATTTAACAGATTTGTTAACCATGTGTTTAAATTTCATTATGGTCACAATCTTTCAAAAAGGCTATAACAAGATTTGTGCCAAAGAGCTCTCGGTTTCAGATCTTGCTCTTCTACCTCACTGCCCTTCAGGCCTCACAACTGGAGTGTTTGGCCAAATGATGGTGCCCCAGACCCATTCTCAGATGTGAGCCCAGACGTTTGTGTGCAGTTACAGTACAAGCAGGGATCGGATTTAGGCTGCACCAGAACAGCATCACAGCTTGCCTTACACGAAGTCAGTATCACCTATAAAGGCTCCATAAAAGGGTATCCACAGCATTAGGGAAATATAGACTGTCCCTGCTCCCTCTGTTCTTTGGAACTCTGCTGCAGATTGGAGGTTAGGTGCCATCTGCTCCATTAGAACCTTGTATTTCTGTAAACTTTTCACACAGGACTACTGTAATGATAAAGGTGCATTGCTTACACATTATTTCTAAGCTGCTACAGTGGTTCATGAAGGACTCAATGTATGGGAAATACCTTCTGCATCTGCAGCCTAATTAAGATACCAATACCTCTGGCACACGGCAAGCTGAAGCCTTCATTTGTCCTCTGTCAACTCTTGTGTTCCTTTTTTTTTTTCTTGCTGGTGTCCTTCTCAAAAGTTATTCCCTACACTTTTCAGGGTGGAATTAACCATTTGGTACTGGGGCAAGGGTGAAATGTTTGTTGTACCAGGGATTATTATGTAAATTGCTGGAACAGAATATGAAGAAGAAAAGTGTAGTTCTTAGAGATGAAGAAAATGTGTGCTGTAAAAATAGTAATAAATGCAAGATAGCTGCAGGGGTCTGGCATTGTGCCTTGAAACTTGTCTTCCACAGATTCATGTTGGGGAAAAAAAGGCTCCAGGGAGAGTTGCTGAGGCATTCTTTTCTCTTGTATTTTCTCTATGATTTGTGCATTGGCCTGAGTTCTAAGCAGAATACGTTAAGATGACACTAGCAATATCAAAACAGCAGCCTTTGCCCTGATCGCCTAACTTCTGGTGCCAGGACTTTTCAAATTAGCTTGCATGTTGTTTCTGTTATTGGTATTCTTTGTGAGCTGAACTTTGAACTGCCATGGGCAAGATGTTACTATAATAGTGCAGCTATCAGTGGATGAAGAGCAAATAGGCATACGTAGGTAGATCACTTATTTTTGCTACTTTGCATTTTGTTATCTTACATATGTAAAATGAATGCAGAAGATGCATTAAGTTTGTACTAAAGGGTGATTTATCAGAATGAAACTAGGGTTTAGGGAATTCAGTTATGTAAAGAGACTCAAGAAGCTTGATTTGATTTATTATGATTACAAGTATTAGTGAAAAGTATTGTTTCTTGCATGCTGTATATGCAAAATATTTAGAGAGGAAAGGAGGGAGTGTAGAATATGGTGTTACAGTTATAGCTAGGGTATACAGAAAGATAAACTTAGTCTGAGATAGGTCTGTTCAAATGATAGCAGCAGGGAAGAAGCTGATCTTGAGTTGATTGGTATATAACCTCAGACTTTTGTACCTTTTTCCTGACGAAGGTGGAACTGAGCAAGTCTGGAGTGTGTGGGGTCCTTAATTATGCTGGCTGCTTTTTTGAAGTGGTGGGAAGTGTAGACAGAGTCAATAAATGGGAGACTGGTTTATATGATGGATTGAGCTACATTCATGACCTTTTGTAGTTTCTTGCAGTCTTGGGCAGAGCAGGAGCCATACCAAGCTGTGATACACCACAGAAAGCATTCTTTCTGGTTGTATCTGTATTAACTGGTGATAGTCGTAGCCATCATGCCATGACTGGGAGAGTAAATGTGGCTCCTTAATTTTTTTGCATCTCATATCCCATAGTGTGGAATGGCAGAGTGGGGTTAATTGGGGTCAGCACAGAGTATCACTCAGTTGGAGTGGACTTGGACATCATTGACATTGTCCTTATGGCAGCATTTAAATGCATTTTCACATTCTTTGTTAGGTGGTTGCAAGACCACATGGCAGAGCAGATGGAGGGCCATTCATATGGACATACTTCCCTTTGATATTCCAATGAATTTCCAGATTCGGTTCACCTGTCTGAGTGATCCACTTTACTCTTAGTACCAATTTACTGTTTACTTGCTGATAAAAGATATTAGGTTCCCTATTGTATTAACTGCAATTCCGTTACAATTCTCTTTTTGCCAGGCTTATTTTTCCTTTCATGTTTCCTATCAACTCGCTGTATTTGGCTTGGTTCTTGCTTGAAGAATTCACTCAATATGCACATAACCTCTTTTTATTTTGTTTCACCATAAGCTTTATTTCCCACCTAACCTGAGGAGCCCTAACATTTATTCCCCTACCTTTCCCCTTTGTTGGAATATAACTATCCCAATACCCAAAACATTTGCCCCTTACTAAGGATCACATAATGCTCACGTAACTTTTTCTTTTCAATCTTTGGTTCTATTTTACTCTTGCTCAATTCTCTTTCATCCACTGAAGTTAAGAAGATTTATTTGAGATTATTCTTTGCTTTTCTCTATTATTAGCCTGATATAATGATTACTCTTACCCAAGGGTCTCCCCACAGACATTTAATCTGCCTGGCCCACCTCATTCCCTAGTACCAGATCCAGCAATCTTCTTCCTTGTTGGACTAAGAACATACTGGGAAGTTGTCCTGAACACATCTCAAAATTTGCTCACCTCTTTGCCTTTTGCATTATTTCCATCAATATTTGGAAATGAAAATATCTCAATATCATTATATTCTAGCTCTTGCGTATGTCTGTGATTTCTTTGCAGATATATTTCTCGATCTTTCTTTCACTATTGGAAGCCTATAAAATACCCCTAGTAGACTGATCGTATACTACTTGCTTCTCAGCTCTAATCAAATGAGTTCTGCCCTTACCTCCTGAAGAAAATTCTCTCTTTTCAACACTACAGCATTTCCCTTAATTAGCATTGTTATCCCACTTCCTTTTCACCCTAATATAAAAGCAAAACATTGCAGATGCTGGAAATCTGAAATAAAAGCTGGAAGTCCCAAAAACACTCAGCTAATCTGGCAGCATCTATAGAGAGAAGATTACAGAGTCAATGGGGCTGATTTTCCAACCTGGTACATTTGTACACAGATCACATTGGCGCCAAACAATTGTGAAGAGCAGACTGGGACATTTAGCACTGGTGATAATTCCCTTTGGGATTTTCCCAGCCCCCATGCCCGAATATAATCTGGTTCCTGTCCAGTAAAGATTAACACATTTAAATATTTAATTTAAATGTACGTAGTCAATTTGAAGCCAGATTTTCCATGCTTCCAGGATTCTCTGATCCTCAATTCAATGAGAATCCTGTGTGAATCACTAGTGGTCTCCACAAACAGAGACCAGGTGTGATAGTCATGGGGCTTGGGATATTGCATCCCTGAATGGTCAGGCACATATCTGGATAGTGCCCAATTGATGTAAATGGCTTGCTGGAAGTACCAACTGGGCAGAGCCAACTGGTGCTCTGCTCAGACTCACCATGGACTACTCTCCAGAATCAGTTGCATTCTTGAACACACTCATCTCCAATAAGGACAGTCACCTCAGCACTTCACGTTTTGCAAGCCCACGGATAACTTCACAATACTCCACTTCTCCAGCTTCCACCCGAAACATGTTAAAGATGCCAATCGCTATGGACAAGATCACAGGATCTGCTCGGATGAGGAGGATCGCAACAGACACTTCCAGATGCTAAAAGATGCCCTCAAAAGACCAGGATATGGTGCTTGACTCATCGATCGACAGTTCTGACGCATCACAGTGATAAACCGCACCGACCTTCTCGGAAGACAAAAATGGTTCATTCACAGTGGACAGAGTACCCTTTGTCATCCAATACTTCCCGGAGCAGAAAAGCTACAACATCTTTTTCAGAGTCTTCAACATGTCATTGATGAAGATGACCATTTTGCCAAGACCATCCCCACACCTCCATTTCTTGCCTTCGCACAACCTCAAACAGATCATTGTCCGCAGCAAACTACCCAGCCTTTTGGAAAACAGTGACCATGACACCACACAACCTTGCCACAGCAACCTGCGCAAGGCATGCGGATCATCGACATGGATGTCATCATCTCATGTGAGAACACCATCCACCAAGTACACAGTATGTACTGTTGCAACTCGGCCAACGTTGTCTACCTGATACACTGCAGGAAAGGATGTCCCAAGGCATGATACATTGAGGGACCGTGCAGATGCTACGACAATGGATGAATAAACACCGCTCATCAATCATCAGGCAAGACTGTTCTCTTTCTGTTGGTTATCGCTTCAGCGGTCATGGACATTCAGCCTCTGATCTTTGGGTAAGCATTCTTCAAGCCTTCACAACACATAACACGCAGAGTCGCTGAGCAGAGACTGATAGCCAAGTTTTGCACACATGAGGACAGCCTCAACAGGGAACTTGTATTCGTGTCACACTATTTGTAACCCCCAGGGTTTGCAACATCTCACTTATTGTCCGGTCTGGAGACAATACACATCTCTTTTAATCTATGCTTAATGCTATCTTCACTCATGTTGTCTGCACTTTTAAGACTTGATTAGCTGTAAAGACTTTCATTCTAATCAGTATTCTGTAAACTGAATATATGTCTTTATGTGCCCTGTTTGTAATCAGAACTCCCCACTCACCTGACGAAGAGGCAGAGTCCCAAATGTTAGTGGTGTTTGCTAACAAACAAACCTGTTGGACTTTAACCTGTGAGACTTAAGTGATTACCTCAGTCCAACGCCAGCATTTCCACATCGTGTGCCAGAGGGCAGGGTCTGTGGGTGGGGCGTGAGGAGGTGGTGCCAATGGGGGAGGGAATAAAAAAAACATGAAGGTAGAGCATAAAGAGGCTGGGAATGAATTGGAACCCATTGGGAGGATGCCCAATGTTCTGATGCCAGCAATCTACATTCAGGGCAGCATGAGGCGATCAGGCTGGCAATTGCTGTTATGGAGAGGAAGGTAGTCATGATGTAAAGATGCGGGCGTTGGACACTGCATTTGCCTGACGAAGACAGTGTTGAAAGCTCGCAGATTTACTATCAAATATATCGGTTGGATTGAAAATTGGTGTTGCTAAATTCTTATGGAGAGGAAGGGGCATGCTTTCAATGGGGGGTGCAGGGGAGGTGCCTCTCAATGTCTGAGAGGCCATGAAGGGGGTTCTTCAATTTGAGATTGGAGCACTTTGAGATCAAAGCATTCTATAAAAATGAGTCCACTTCTCTCTGAATCTTTGCAAATTTTGCCCCCCTTTTAACAATGACTAATTGCAGGAAGATCGTGATCCAATTTGGCCACCATTTTTCTTGCCTGAGAGAGAATTTTTGGGAAAATTCTGCCCAACATCTTGTGTCTAATATGACTCAATTTGATTTGAAATGTTAACTCCCTTTGTCGTTCTCATTCAAGGAAAATACTGTTGAAGTGAACAATGCATTTCCATAATTCATAAGCCAAGCAAAATTCATAATTCATGTGCTCAACTTGTTCTGTAAAACAGAAGATAGAATTTCCTAGCCATTTATGCTGGTAGAGTTTTCTGGTCCCACAGGAGTGAGCAGAGATTTGGCTGAAATTTTGAATTCTCTGTTCTCACTCAGCAGTGGTGGCATGTAAATGGCCAGAAAATTCCGGCCACACATTGCAGGCCTGATGAAGAAAATGTCTTCACTCCTCTTTTTAAAAGTAATTTAGATAAATTGAACAGCCAAATTCATAAGCCAAAGCTGTTTCAGGATCCTCTCAAAGGAATGGACTTTCTGCTTGTCACCAAGTTAGTTGCTTGTAGTCTGGCTACCAGGAGGTCAGTTTGCTGTAAAGAATTGGCTTGGATTCCTTCAGATTATTTTAAGATATAGTTTCATTGACTTTCCTGCTATTGTTCAGTATTACTATCTATAATCAGCAGTTAGATATCTAACAGTTATCTAATTAGAGAACTGAAATACAAAATTACATTGAACTGAGATGTTTCTAAGTCCATGATTAAGTACAATCTAGAAGTCACTTCCAGATGTAAGATAACATAAAATGTACATTAGAAAGAATAAACAGCAATTTCTGCTGGTTTTCCATCCTAAATAATCTATTTTCCAAGGACATGTGCCAGAAATTTTCAGTTGCATTCCACAGAAGCTCCATCCACTAGCCTCCAGTTGAGAACAGAGCACAAGTCAGTGGTCGAACACCTTGCAGGTTTTCCGTCATCAATTGATCAACATGATTGGTCTCTCAGAATGCACCTACTTCATCCATTTCCAAAGAATACTTAAATTGAAAGTCAGATTAAGCACATATAGCATCTGAACAACTGCATTTTAGATCTCAGAATATCTGAATAATGTCACAGGAAATCAATCAGTATCGTAGAAATTCCATGAGTCAGAGTCAAATTTTACCAAGCATTTGGAAGCAGGATCAAGAGTAGATGGTTTGGAAAATTGTGGGGGGAAAAAAAGCCATCAGGTTGGTAACACGTCTTTGTTTTCCTTTGGATTTTCCAGGGATGGGTTGCCAGTGATGTCAAGTCCCCATGGGTGAAATACGCAGCCAATTAGGACAATTAACTCATCTGCATAGCAGTATAAACAGGAAACTAGCAATCAGTAGGCCGATCAAGCTAAAACTATTTCTGATGGAAGCAATATCTTAAGGCAAATATTTTGGATAGTTTGCAACAGGAACAACTTGTTATCATTCCATTGAGATGATATGAAGCACTAAATTGGTGTATTGATCTTTAGGCCTGTGACCATATATAGGAACATACAGAGGTTCCATATACTCAATGATGGATATGCTATTGTGGAGGAGCTGTGACCACAATTTAGTAAACACAACAACAGGGGCAGCAACTTTAGAGGCCCAGCAACTGTATAATGCAATACATGGACTGGATGCAGTAAAGAGGATGGCTGAAGGATCACACCCAGAAGAAAGCATGACCTGGTGGATCTATAGGCTAATGATCTATCAGAGCAACAGTGTTTTTGAAGACTGTGGCTTCACTGTCAAATGTTTGCTGACTGTGTACTCTGACAGAGGATGACCTAATGTCATGAGGAGCAGGAAGGCACTCATTGCCCATAGTGGTCAAGGTCTTTATTGCTTTGAACGTTCGTGCATCTGACTCAATCCAGAGCTCAATTACATACGTCTGCAGGATTTCACAATCCATAACCCACAATTATATTAGCTAGGTGATGAATATTTTGTATTGGAGGGTATTGCGGAATATGAGGTTTGACACCGATGTGGCCAGTCATTCCAGGGGGCTATCAGTTTCACATTAGTAGCAGTATTTTTTTCATGTCCAGGGATTCATCCTTTGGACATGAAAATCACATGCATAGTATAAAATTCCTGTGGCTCAGCTTCTGTGCCCAGCTAAGTATAACTGGATTCTTCCTCAGGGATCAATGGCTGTCCCCACAGCTATCTCTGGCTGCAGAAATCTCTCCTGTTCAAATATGAAATGATCCTCACCATATGCCATCAATTCTACCTGTGATGTTGAATCCACTGGGGTAAGTTAATCTGCACAGATGGAAGATGTGCATGAGCCATGTGACAGTGCTTCCTCTGAGCAATATCTTACCTCACATCTCTTGCTGCACTTTCGGAAATGTCTCTAAGGAAGATAAAATACAATTGTCAAATCTGTAACCAGAAAGAAGCAAGATTTGAATAATTAGGCTAATTTTGGGATTAGAAAATAGATGTAAATCCGAAGCAGGAACTTTGGGACTGCAATGCATCATTAAAAGCAATAGAATTGAGTTTATATCAAAAATGAATTTGCAATCTTATCATGCTAGTTCAAAGCTTAATTTCCAACTGCCAAATCAAAATAAGAGCAAGTGAGTAGTCTGTGAGATTAATTGAATGATGCATTTTTGTTGTGTCTTTTTGGTATCTGCAAAATTATGCTGAGAATGAAAGGTCCATAAAATTATAATGTTTGCCGATTAAAAAAAATGCAGAATAAAATGAAATATTTTGCACTTTTACCAGTAAACAAAATTTTTATAGCAAACTATTCAAAATAATTGGAAGTTTTGAAAATGATACTTCATAATTAATGTACGTATTAAACTGTGCTGTTTTGCAACATTGTGTTAATTACGGGTAAAAACATTCATTCTCCCATTCCTCATAAAAAGAAAATTCCGTTCCTTTTGAATTTTATGTTGTAATTTCTTCTTTAAAAGCAAATAAAGTTGATTATCTTAAAACAGAATTTTAGTTCTGTTTTACAATCTGCTATAATCTAAGATAAATAGATATATGTGAATATTTTAATTTAGGAAGCAGGTGTAACATTTTAAATGTAAATACACGTTCAGGTATCTTCTCTTTTCTCTATGGTGCAGATTTGGCTACTGTTTTTAAGGCAGTGCTTGATGCATTTTTCCTTCTGCAGCTTTCTCATTGATTTTTTTGAATCCAAAGCATTTTTCAACAACAACCACAACTTGTATTTATGTAATACCTGTAATAAAATGGCCCAAGATGCTTCACAGGAACGCTGAGGTAAAATTTGACACTGAATCACATGAAGCTATATTAGTGAAAAGTTTGGTCATTGTGTTTGGTTTTAAGGAGTGCCATAAAGGAGGAAAGAGAGATGGAAAAGTTTAGGGAAGAAATTCCAGAGCTTAGGACTATCAGTAGTGAAGCAATTAAAATTGAGAGTGCTCAATTGGCCAAAATTAGATGAGCGCAGTTATTTGTGGGTTGACTAAGACTTTGATAGATGTTGTAGCTACTAATTAATGTTTTGTTTTGCATCTGAAGCCTCATGCATCACATTCCTGATTGGTCATTGTAGGCTTTTGGCTCAGTTTTCTGGTTGTTCTATTGTAGTGGAAACATTAATGCAACAGAAAACTCTGCTCCTAATTAAATACCAACACATTTTCTTTACATAAGCAATAATAAAAGAAAGAGATCATTTCTTTCTCCCTTATTACTTGCCAGCATATTCCTGACATGGTCATTAACAGTACCATTTCAATCTTCTTACTCCTGTCACTCTCTCCCTTGACCTTTCAACTTCCACGTACATCTATCTGCCCTTTGAGTCTTGTCTCTTTCCAACACTTTTTACTCTGAGTTGTCTCTCACTTTTCCTCCAGAGATTTAGTCCTAGGAAAATCATCCCTGTTTTATTTGAAAAAATATTTTCTATTCTGATCAACAACATGCCATCATATGTCTTGGCTAAAATCTAAGAAACATTCCTTAAGTCCTTGGCCATATTGCCAGTCTTCTCGTCATTAGAACTTTTGACCAGAATTTCACATGTCTAGACCATACGCACACCCGACGCAAAAGTGTGTAAAGTTTAATGGAAATATCGGGAGTGATTTCTAATGTTATTACACGTTTCAATTTCAAGTTGGCGGGTGACCACCCAATTTGCCTTGAAAATCAGGCCAGAAATGTTTGTAATGTTAATAGGCAGCTTTGGGATTGCTGAACAATAAATAAGGCTCCTGTCTTGGGGACCCAGAATTTGCAGTGGGGACAAGGACAAGCTTCTCCGAGAGCTTATGTAAATGTTTGACTCCTGACTGGCTTATAGCAGCTTGCTTGCGTTCAATGACGAATTTCATTTCATGGTGATACAGTGGGGAAGGTTTTACCTCTCCTGATCCAATGGCATCCTTCGAGAGCTGCAGCTTTGAGGAACAGTGTCACCAGAGACAGAAGCAGATTCGGGGGGGGGGGGGGAGAGAGAGTTGCCAGCCCAGTATATTGTGGGAGATACCCTCATTCCCTACAAGAATACAGCATGATTTGATGTGCTCACTCACTTTAAAGGGATGCCATCAATATGCTGGAAACCTTGCACAAAAAGCACATGGAAGAAGCACCAGATTGGGAACCCTACCCTTTTCTTGTGCAGGGATCTGATTTTCACTTTGGAATTACAGGAACACAGTTCATCAGAACAAGGAGTCATAGAGCATGATCAGTTGGAGTTATTTACCAAGGTGCTTAACGCCAGTGCACAGGCTGTTCAGATAGATCTTCTATTAACCTTTCAAATCCTAGTGCATCCCCATTCACAGCAGAGGTGGAAGTATCCTGTCGTTTGCCACATTTGTTGTCTGTGATGACCTTGGCAAGTATCCTCTGGTGGGCTAAAACCCTGCAGGATCCCAGCCTGCTTTCAAGGTCCTGCTGTGTGGTAGTGCCACTTCCTTGGCCTGTAAAACTAACACTGAAGTGCTCACAGGAAGAGGGATTTCAGATGAGTGGGATATTCCCAGAGTCACATTATTTGGTTGCTCTGGAGTATGCACCAATCCACTGATCCTCCTCTCTGTTCTTGCCCAAAAGCCCCTGGCCTCCTTGTAGATATAGAGGCGCATCTGCAGTGAACAGTTGAAGTCCTGCGGTCTGCAAAATGGCTTTCTCCTCAAAGTGCAGAAGAAAGCTTAGGTCTGGCATCCTTCCACCCATCCAGCATTTTCCTCTCTTGTGAGCCAACGTTTCTGGGAGGACGTTGGCTGTGCTGATGATGAGTTCGATGGCAATAAACCAAGTGCAACATTCAACAGATAAGGATGCTGTGAGTCATGTCTTCTGTTTCAGAAGCCTCTGCCCCTATGCATAAATAAACTATCTTTTACTCATTTGGATCAATTTCATGCACCAGATCCTGCAGCAGCTTCTTGCTTAGAAACTGCTTATCTTCTGGACTCGTGTGTCCTCCTGCTCGTGGTGTTCTAGGTATCTTTACCGTATTAGCATGAAGACAGGTGGACTGATGTAAACAGGATACTTGCCAGGGTAGATGATAAGAATGTCTGGCATTTTTGGATGGTGAGTGGGTGCAGGGAGATGGTGAGGACACCAGTAGAATAGTGCATATTCCATGAGCTGGCATTATGAGATACCTGTGGATATGTAATGGATCTGTGAGTGTGTGAATTGGAAATGATGATAATAGTCATTCACCCTGCTAGAATGGAGTAGATTATTCATCCACTTCCTGCAGTAGATGGTTGCCCTCTTTAGCAGGGCATTGACACTGACCAGCACTGCCACTGCTTCCCATCTTGGACTCAATCTTGTTGGCTGGTTTTCATCCTGAGCGCGGTTAGATCACATCGTGGCGGGCCTCCACAACAGCAAACAGTCTCTCCAGGAAGGCATCTGAAAACTCATGGATAGATGTATGGCAGCCGTCACTCCCCGGTAACCTTAAGTATGGCTGCTGTATGCTGGGATGGCCTTTAAATGAGGTGCCCCGATGATTGAGGTGATGGCAGGGCCAGATGAATTAGAGGTTGCCCTGCCAGCGATATGATGTGGAAACCATGCACGAAAATGTCTGGCACTAAGTGCTGCACTATATGGCTGAAAAGCTCCCATTGCTGTTTTTTTTCACCCAACATGTGCCTGTGCCAATATTGGAAAACATCCCAGCCTAAGGTTTGCAATCAATATTCTGACAGAAGATGGGATAGGATCAGAGTGTATTTTAAATCAAAGGACCTTGAGCTAAAATCTAGTCCTGATAGATGAGATTGAAACCCTTTCTCATATAAATGAAATGATCTTTACCGTTCACAATACTGAAAGTTCCTGTTAAAGACAGTGGTGCAGCATGAAAAGATCTAATGGTTTATACATTTGCAATATTGATTTTCCACATCTTTTGTCATAATATTTCATTACCTGAGAAATAGTTGGGTTTAAAGTATTTGAATCCTACATACATTAGAACGAAGCAGAAAATAAAACAGTGTAAAATATTAGATTGCAATTACAAATAATATGGGGTAAAGATTGGACTAATGAATCTTTTTCTAAATTTTTATATTTTGCTCTGACAATCTCATAATACATGGTTTCTACTAATTAACATTGAAGTGTCTAGCAAATCCATCAGTATCAATTGATGGTGTATCCATTCTATGATGCAATACAAGAAATGTGGGGCTTATGATTAATAGTTGACATAAACAGCTGTCTATGATGCATAAATCTGGAGTGATTTCTTAAATCTGAAATGATATAGAAATATTCACATTCAAATTATATTTGAAAACTCTGTGACATTTGACATATTTAGTACAGTATCATGACAATGATGGGATATAAGTTTGATCATCTAAATTATTACGCTTTTAGTTTTTGTTTATTCATTCATAGAATGTGGTATAGAACATTACAGCGCAGTACAGGCCCTTCGGCTCTTGATGTTGCGCCAACCAGCGTGTAACCAATTTTATGACCCTGTATCCCAAACTATTCCAATGCTATCCACTGCCCATTTGAACGCCCTTAAACTGGACGAGTCCACAACTGCTGCAGACAGGGCATAAAGGCTTGCATTTATTGCCTATCCTTTATTGCCCTTGAAAAAGTGGTGGAGAGCCATCTTCTTGAACACTAGTCCACATGGTGAAAGTACTCTTGCAATCCTATCAAGTAAGGATCTCAAAGTTTGACTCAGCGACAACGAAAACAGCGATACCTTTCTAAGGAACGGAGGATGGCCTTTAATCTGTTGCATTGCTTGTCTTGTGATGTAGGTTGCTAGTTTGGAAGATGCTTTTGAAGGAACATTGGTGAGGTGCTGCAATATATCTTGTAGATGGTAATGTCACATACAGCAGTCACAGTGCAGGGAGTCAATGTTTACTGTGGTGGATGGCTACTAAAAATGGGCACCATTGTTTGGATAGTGTTGAGCTTCTTGAGTGATTCTTGGAGCTGCACTCATCCAGGCAAGTGGTGAGAATTTTATTGCAATTATATTTTATAGATGGTGGAAAAACTTTGGTGAGTCAAAATACCCAGCTTCTGACAAATTCCCATTTCCACACAATGTATTTGGCTGTTCTAGTTAAGCCTTTGGTTATTGGTTGTTGATGGAAGTGAGATGGGGTCGGGGGCGATTTGGCAATGGTGATGCCATTGAATGTCAAGGAAAATTAATTAGATAGTCTCTTCGAATGATGATCATTGCCTGGCACTTTAAGTGACTCAAATGTTACTTGCTACTTAACAAATCTACATAGAAACATAGAAGGTAGAAGCAAGAGGATGCTCTTTGGCATTGAGTCTGCTCCACCATTCATCACGATCATGACTGTCTAATTCAGTAGCCTAATCCTGCTTTCTCCCCATAATCTTTGATCTCGTTCACCCAAGTGCTATATCTAATCACCTCTTGAATACATTCAATATTTTGGCATCAACTACCTTCTGTGATCACAAATTCCACAGACTCACCACTCTTTGGATGAAGAAATGTCTCCTCATCTCCATCTTAAATGGTCTATTCTGTATCCTCGGACTACGACTCCTGGTTCTGGGCACCCCATTGGGAATATCCTTCCTGTATCTACTCTGTCAACTCCTATTAGAATTTTATAGGTCTCAATGAGATCCCCACTCATTCATCTGAATTCCAGTGAAAACAATCCTGGCCTAGTCAATCTTTCCTCATATATCAGTCCTGCCATTTCCAGAATCAGCCTGGTAAATTTTTGCTGCACTCCCTTGGCAGCAAGAAAATCCTTCCTCTGAAAAGGAGACTAAAACTGCACACACTACTCTAGGTGCAGCCTCACCAACGCCCTGTATAATGCAATGACACATCTGTCCTCCTGTATTCGAAAACTCTCGAAATGAAAGTCAACATACCATTTACCTTCTTTACCACCTGCTGTGCCTCCATCTTCAGTGACTGGTGCACAATGACATACAGGTCCCAATGCACACTCTCCTCTTCCAATTTACAGCCATTCAGATGGTAATCTGCCTTCTCGTTTTTATTTCACATTTATCCAAATTATACTGCACCCCCACCCCCACCCCCGTCGCCCCACCGCCATTGATTTGCCCACTCACCCAACTGTCCATTCCATACTGAAGGACCCCTGCATCCTCGTCACAGTTCACTCTCCCACCCAACTTGGTATCATCTGTAAACTTTGTTATGCTTTGTTCCTTCATCCAAATCATTGCCTCAGTGTTGTCCAGCTCTTGTGGCAGATGGGCACAGACCTCTACATTAGTGAGGAGATACAAGTGGAATGAATACATTGTAATCATTAGTAAATGTTCTCTCTTCTGTCTTTATGTTGGAGGGAAGGTCAAGGTGAAACGCTTGAAGATGGTTGGACCTATAGCATTTCCCTGAGGAACTCCTGCAGTGACATCCTGGGGCTCAGATAAGTGACTTCCAATGACCATATACATCTTTCTTTGTGTGAGGTACGAGTCCAGCTGGTGGTCAATTTTTCTCTGAACCCCATTGACATCAGTCTTATTGCGGCTCTTTGAAGACACACTAAACTAAATGCTACTTTGATTCAAATGCATCCAATCTCATCTCATTATGGAATTCAGCTTTATTTGCCCATGCTCTAACCAAGGCTGTAATGAGATTTGGAGTGGAGTGTCCCAGGTGGAATCCCAACTGATCTGATGAGCATATTATTGCTAAGTAAGTACCATTTGACAGCTTTATAGATCCCAACAGTTTGCTGATAAAAATTGCCTGAATTGGTTTTTTTTCCTGATTTTTCCACAAAGGGCATACCTGAGCATTGCTGGGTAGATTGCCAATTTTTGTAGCTGCTCTGGAACAGTTTATCTTGAGGTACAGGTGTTCAGCCTTGAAGTTGTTGGGGGGCATAGCCTTTGTCATACCCAGTGTATTAACCTGTTTCTCATAATTAGCAGACTTTCACTCTTAGTGATCTCTATGGTGCTATTATGAGCTTGAGATTAAAGGTACATATTGGAGCAAAGAAGACTCAGCTCTTTTATTTTACTTGACCCAGATGCACTTAACAAGGCAGTGATGTTGACAGTTGGAAAACCCTTCAGTTTCACAATATGCACATAAACTATTGTGGTAATGATCATATTTATGTTGTTTCTCATTTTTAAAATGCTGTTCAGATGTTTGGCTTTAGATAGTTTTTCCACAAACCAACATCTTATTTTACACATCATTACTTTTCTACATTTGATTGTGATATATGCAACTCTTTATTGCTTCTGACATTACTAAATCTCCTTCTTTAAGCTTACTCCATGCTAAAATAAAATATCTTGTTCATTGGCAATGATATTTTACCCGCTTACCATTAAACCCATTTACCATATATGATACTTGATTACTGAAAAAAGGGCATACGTTTATGCAGCACTTTCCATGTCATCAGGATGTCCCAAAGTGCCACATACTCAATGAATTGCACTTTGAAGCATAGTCATTGTTGTTCCAAAGGAACAGCAATGACTATGTTGTTACAAACCATGTCTACACAGTGCGCTCCCACAAACAGCATTGGAGATAAATTTCTAGTTAATCTCTTTCTGGACATATTAATCCAGAAATAAATTTTGGGAAGATTCTTGTCAGTGAATGACTGCACATGTATCCTCTTATACTTTAAACACTACAGTTTGACCTGAACTTGTTCAGTTGGAGAAAATGGTGAATGCCTACAGCTCTTCATTTATTAGTTCATCATGACATTAATTAACTTAAAAATGTCAGTACCCTGTTCTCCTTTTAAGTCAATTGAGCACAAATAAATGAGCTTGTAAGCTTAAATACCTTGCTCCCTTTTTTATGTTAAATCATTGTTTTTGAGTATGACAATGTTTTTGTGACTTCTAAGCTGCACCCACATAGTTAACTCTTGGATTCTGAAAATTTGCTGCTACGGTTCCTGATGTTCCTTTTGCTGAGTTATCCTATTTTAGCTTGTTTAGTTCTCTTTTATTTTCTGAGTGTTGTGCTGTGTAGTGCTGCCTCTGCTGTTGGCTGCTGCCTTTTTCCTTTTGTAAGCTTATCTTATTGCTCTGACTGCCGAAACACAGATTTCTTTAAAAAGCTCAAGGATCACAACCATGGCAAAGATTGTTGCAAAAACCCATTCCAAATCAATGTTTTCTTGCATATTGTAACAGCCTCATAATTAGTTTAGTGCTACGAAGTTGGTTTCAATGGGAAAGATCCTGGTTATGGTACCCAGTAAGTTTCTCTCTAATCGCAGTTAGTTGGATTAGCATTTGCAGGGGATGTGGAGGCATATTCAGATGTAGTGAATTCCAATTTGCATGTATTATTTACAGCTCTACAGTTATAAATGCCTAGTAATTGTGTGATAACTATTTCTTTTCTGGAAGGCAAAAGATAACTAGTGGGGTGTCACAGGGTTTGGTCCTTGGGTCCCAGATACTTACAATCTATGTAATGACTTGGATAGAGGGATAGAAGATTATACAGCCAAGTTTACAGATGACACAAAAATAGGTGGACAGTAAGTTGCAATGAGGAAATAAGAGCCTTACAAATGGATATAGTTAAGTTAGAAGAGTGGGTCAAAATGTGGCAAATAGAGTTTAACATGGATAAGTGCGAGGTTATGGATTTTGGTCAGAAAAATGGGAAAGAAAACTTATTATCTAAATGGGAAGAGCCTTTGGGGTGCTCCAGTGCAGAGGATCTGGGTGTCTTCATTTGTGAGTCACAGAAAACTAGCATGCAGGTACAGGAGATAATAAAGTGAATGGAATGTTGGCATTTATAGCTAAAGGAATAGCATATAAAGGTAAGAAAGTATTGTTGCAACTATACAAGGCATTGGTGAGATCACACCTGGAGTATTGTGTAAAGTTTGGTCCCCTTATTTGAGGAAAGATGTATTTGCATTGGAGACACTTCAGAAGAAGTTCACTAGATTGATTCCAGAGATGAGGGGTTTGTCATCTGAAGAGAATTTGAACAGTTTAGGCCTGTACTCTCTGGAATTTAAAATTATGAGAGAAGATCAAATTGAGGTATATAAGATGATAAAAGGTTTGGATAAAGTAGATGTGGAGTGGATGCTTCCTCTTGTGGGGCATTCCAGGATGAGAGGTCATAGTCTTAGGATAAAGGGTAGCAAATTTAAAACAGAGTTCTCTGAAAGGATTGTGAATCTGTGGAATTCGCTACTCCAAAATGGGACAGTGAGTAAATTTAAGGAGGAGTTAAAAAGATTTTTAATTGGCAATATGTTGAAGGGTTATGGGGAGAAGGCAGGAAAATGGGGATGAGCATATCAGCCATGATCGAATGGCAGAAAAGACTCAATGACGTAATACTGCTCCTATAACTTATGAACTTATGATCTGGTGGCTTTGTTAGCTGTTGCTTGACTAGTGTTCCAGACAACAAGTAGCTTATTTTAAAGCAACCCTTATTTTTCTCCTCAATACCTATATGTAAACAGAAAGGTATTTTTGTTTTCTCCTTTCATAGGTAGTGGCATATTTTCTCGAATCTTTTCAGTTTTGGCATGGTCCAATGCTCTATTAATAGTCTCATAGTAAATTCGAGACGTGGTAAAATCAGAGGGTCAGTTTATTTTACATACACTCAAAATGTGGGAAGAGGGATTGGAACATTTCCTGCCCTCTCTCCTGCGCCCCACCCCAACTTTTTGCATTCATACTATAACAGAGAAATGAGGGAAATAAAAATGTACAGAACAAAGACAACAGACAAAATGCAAGATATCATTTCCAGCATTAGTGACTGAAGAAAAGGTATGGGATAGATTTTCATGGAGTTAGGCCCACTCCACAGACTTTTAAGTTTAGCAGGTGGGATTCAAGTACAGAAGTTCTGCTCTCATTCCAACAGAATCTATTATCTCTATTCCAAAGGCCTAGAGGTGCCCAAAATGTCGATTGTGGTTGACCGATCGATCAGAAATTAGTTTTTGGTCAACCATCTGCTAATGATACAATAGAAACTAAATTATATACTTTTGTGCATTTTTTGTGAAGGAAGTTGCAAATATCCTGCATAAAGTGCTTCGTGTGTTTTAAGCAGAATGTAGTTAGCTTATTTTTAGAATAATTCCATTGTTAATAGAGTTGGCATGGGTTAGACATTAGCCTTGCAGTTTTGAACTCAGATTTTGCCAAGGCTAATAAAACGTTGAGTGTGAAAGCCTTATGCAAAATTAGTAGCCTTTATTGCATTGTTACAAGATTTTATCCACAGGACTTAGCCCAATTGCTAATGGGTAAAGATGTGCAGCACAGAGCTCTCCCCACTTATTTGCCTTCATGTTTAAAAAAAAAACATTCTAAACTCATGGCAACTGAATATTCCATTAAACCTAAGCTATTTAGGGTACAGAAGCATATATTATGTCACAGGATTCATAATTTCGAGACCTGGATTAATGATCTGAAAGACAAAAGTTTAAATCCCAATGTGAAGTTGGAGAATTTAAATTCAATTAATTAAACTTAGTTAAAATTCTGGAACCATTGACCACAAAATTTCCTGATTATTATTAAAAAAACCTACCTGCTTCACTAGTGCCTTTAGGGGAGGAAATCCTTGCATAATAGTGTGCAAAGGTATTTTTGGTATATTTTACTTATTTTTATCCATAGACAGACATATGGCCTATATTGTGCAACATGTTTGAATCTCCCTGAGGGGGAAGACTGCACTGGTAGATTGTTAGAATGACTGTTGGAAAAGTAACTGCCCCTTGTGAATACTGGTTGAGGTGCCATGGAGGAGTATGGGCAGTGAGGTGCCATGGAGACATTAGTTTGCATGGATGGGACAAAAGTGTATGGGGGTGCGAGGGGTGAGGACTAATGGGTCTAACAACTGGGATGAACTTCAGGATAACTGAGGAAGCTCTTCTAGTAAGAAGTCTCACAAAACCAAGTTAAAGTCCAACCTGGTGTTGTGAGACTTCTTACTGTGCTTACCCCAGTCCAATGCCGACATCTTCACATGAGAGTTTTCTAACCAGCTTCCCTTGATATTCAGCCATTCCAAGACCACCTTTACCACATCTATCCTGTTGCCGCTGCCTCTCTGGATGAAAACTGAATGCAGCAGGTCCTATAAATTGAGGCATGTCTGCCAAGTTAAAAAATTTCCCAAGCCAAGCTATCCGCTGTAGTAATGAAAATCCAACCCTTCTTCAACATTTAACCTTAGATTGGAAAGACAGTTGAAGTGAGGAGATGTAGGAACATTTTGGTAAATGTGATTAGGCCTGTCTGCCCATGTGGAAGGTAATCATCAACATTAATTAATTGGCTGAATGGTGTGTTTCCCATGTTGTAACTTCAATGATATCATCCCAAATAAATCACTTTTTTTTTAAAACAGCATAAAGATGATGAAATTGTATTGACACTGACATTTTAGAAGTGGGAAAGGGCGTTGAGGCTAGATGACTATCTAACACATCTTTCTTTCTCCTTCTGTATCATGACTCTTAATATCTAGAATGAAAACTCCATCATCCTATTCTCCCATGTTTTCTGTCATATCTGCTTGTTGACCTTATTTGCTGCAGCACATCTCCTGAAATATGCCCCATCTTTTCTCAGCCAAAATGTCCTCTTTATTGTGGTCAACAGGGCCCTATGCTGAACTGAACCTGCCCACATCTTGTGCTATTTCCCTGATACTTCCATGCATAATCATAACAAAGGGCCTATAGGGTTCGTCCTTCAACTCACAGCTTCCACACTTACAACATTAGCTTTCGCCCATTTACGTAATCTTCGACAGGACCATATCACCAAACACATCTTCCTTCCATTTTCTGCTTTTTGAATAGATCATTCCTTGGTGCAATTCCACCTGTCCTCCCTTCCGTACAAATATAGGAATTCATCCCTTTCCCATTTACCTTCTTCCAAATTGTTTTATAGGTCATAAGGCTTTCGTCTGTGTGAGACAGCAAATTTAGTGAACTTCCTTCAATTTCATATATCCATTTTCGTCAGTGCAGTTTCCTTCGTGTGGATTGCAGATGACAACTTTGCTAAATGTCTCTATCTTGTCTACTCGTGCAGGCCTGAATTATTGTTTGCCATTTTAAGTTACCCTTCCAATCCCATTTAAGAATGACTGTTATAAAAAAGCTCAACATAAGCTTAAAGAACTGTGGAGTTGATCTTGCATTGTCTTTCCCAACAGAGTTCTTCAAATATGTAGATTGTCCTCTGATGGCATCAGTAGAATTCAGTTAGTTTTATTTGTGACTTGAAAAGGGAAACATTGGCAGCTACCCTTGGCTTCATTGAGGACCAGAAAATGTCCAATCAGGCATATTTCTTACATTTGTTTAAATTTTCCTTGTTGGGCTGGAAGAGCAGGAGTACTTCTTTGGGTCTCGCAAGGAAATCCTGGGTCTTGTCGGCCCTGGCTTCATTCCTCCTCCCTCCAATTAAGATTTGCCTGCCAATTTTTTTTGATCCGCTTAACTGATGCACAAATCATTGCAGGAGCCTCTGGCAGTGACCTTTTAAATTGTCCAATTTTAACAGTTGTGCACTGCTTCCAACTAATTTCCCAACAGCTCAAGGTGAGGTGTTGGAAGTAGCATGCTAATCAAGCAAATCTCACTGCTTTGGGCTAGTCGCGGACCAGGAAACATGGAGGTGTATCTCAGTGATTTCACTGTTTTCCAGAGTGACTTCATTTAAGCTGTCAGACAGTGTTCAGTGGATAACACACTCATCTTTGAGAAGGAAAGTTTTAGGTTAAGATCTGGTCTAGTGACTTGACCATAAAATCTAACCTAACAGTCCAACACAGTACTGAAGGAGTGCTGCAAAGTTGCAAGTGCTCTCTTTCAATTGAGACATTAAACCAAGATCTCATCTCCCTGCTCAAGCGAACAAAAAAATCCTATGACACCATTTTGAAGAAGAGCAGGGGGAGAGACTCCCAAGTGGCCCACTGATAACTGTCTCCCAACCAGTGTCACTGCAATAACTTATCTGATCATATTGCTATTTGTGGAAGCTTACTGCATGCAAATTGGTTGCTACATTTTTTGCAATCTGACTGTTAATGGAATGGAAAAAACTTTGGTGCCTCAACTCATAAAATGAATGCAAGTCATTTTTGTTCAATGTCTTGTGACAATGGGTGGATTGTGCGTGCTTTGTCCGTTTGTACATGAATGTTGCATTGTGATTCTGCACAACATAAATCTCAATATGCACACTTAAGTACAGAGAGCTACCTTTGAAACATGTTTGTACCTGTACTATCATGTGAAGTGCTCACCTCTGAAATATCAGCAGATGAATTAAGAGCAGGAATGGGGCAATAAGTACTGTCACATTCCCACCTGCAATTGGAGACAACAGTTCTCTTTTTCAACATCATAAACTGAAGGGCTGGAAGATGAAAACAAGAGCAAGGGTATAATTACAGTTTGACAAGTCCACATAGGCATTGTCCATTATAAATATGAACATAGCAATTAGTAGTGGAAAAACTGACATAGGAAAGGCATGAAGATGCAATATTTTAATATAATGAATATATATGAGCCTGTGTAAAAAAATATTTTTCTGGAAATATATTACTGAACAGAATCTGAATGTAGTATTTTATATAGAAATCATGTATTAAAGATATTTAGAGATTTTTGTTTTTGTTCTGATTGAAATGCAGCTGCCAATTTGGGAGGGATGATTTGTGGAGTAATGTCTCATGGGTGCAAAAACAGTAGTTTGTACAGAGGTTGGTGATTGTGATTGGAAAATTGAGGTGGGTCGTAAAAGCTAACTGAAAAGTTTGAGGAAAGAAAATAGTAATGAATCATGAACATGGAAGAGATTTCTTCAATAAAATCATTCTTCAACATTCAAGTTTAGATCGGAAAGGCAATTGAAGGGAAAAGGGGTGAGGAGATATAGTAACATTTTGGCAAGCGTAATTAGGCCTATCTGCCCATGTGGAAGGTAATCATCAACATGAATTGACACCCTTTTCTGCCTCTTGACACTATGGTTGTTCTTGTCGTGACAAGGTGCCTTGTGCAGTGCCAATAGACAGTGCCAGGTTGAATGCCAAGGGGCAGTTCCAGGTGAGGAGGGGGGTATCCCTATAGGGAACTTCATTGTGTGTGGTTCCCTTATCCATAGGGCATGCAGAAGTTTCCGTTTTTTTTTAAATCGGAGATTGGAAATTGAGGCACCATTCGGGATTCCTGATATTACTGGCTTTTTCCAGCCAGGCACACCAGTATGATGGCATGGATAAAGTCTGGCAACGAAGAAACAATTGGGTCAATCACTCTGAATCTGGAAAAAGTAGAGAGGAGAGATAAAAATTATGGGCAGAATTTGGGTGGGCAAGAGTTCCAGATCCATTATTTGGGTGCATTCTCAGGCTTCCTTGCCCCCGCCCATATGCATTCTGGCTGCAAAATTTTGAGCGACTCTGTTACTCGCTGCAAAGGGCAGGGCTTAACGTGGCAGAAAACCTGTAGATCTCTGATGCTACACATGCACATTAACAGTAGAAGAGGGTCTGACAAACTGAGAGAGTTGTCAGGTCCCTGCTATTGCAAGCAGCCTGAAGCAACACCAATCGCATGCAGAGTGGTAGCAGGTCCCTGCTCCCTATCGGCCCCATCCTCATATTAGCACTGCTCCCATTGGCTCCAGCTACCTAGAGGGCATTGCCTAGGTATTAGGTAGGCATTGCCAGGGTGGCACTGCATGTTGCACTGCCCAAGGAGCATCCTCACCTTTTGGCCTCTTTGGGCTCCTCAATGGACTCCAGTTCCACCTTCAAGGCCAACACGACTGCTTCCATTCCTGGGGAGCAAATATAATCCTCGCCTGCTAGAACTTCTCTGGCGAGACCATACAGACAAGCGAGCCCAGACGATTGAGCGCTGGGCTCATTAATTGCATTGAAATTGACACTTTAATCAATTCAAGTAAATTAACCAGCCTCTCATTCATCTCTGGCAAGAGACTGACCACACCTGAAATGCTACTTTGCAAAATCCGGTGCCAATCACACCCCACTTTATGACTGTGAATGGTTGTGACAGTCATAAGATTCTGCCCTATATATTTAAAAAAAAAAACACAGATATGTGCTTTTGAAAGTAAGGATACAGAATCAGGCATCTTAGTAAAAAGAACATTATAGGTGTATAGTCATGATCTGCCTGAGGGCAAATCTGGGCTGATTTCTTCACATCTCAATGCCTTCCTCAACTAGAATGATATGCTGCTCATACCCCATAAAATAATTAACATTGGAAGGCCATGTTTTTAAGGAAACTGCTTAAAAGATAGTACATCCTTCAGGGGTGCCCTGAACACATGATAATTCATCCCCCCTTTTTTTTCCCTACCTGCCAGGCCTCCAAAACTTGTCTTCCAATCTCCCTCCCTGTGCTCCCTTATCACTGTCTCTGACTGACTGCTCCCCAGGATCCATCTCCTTTTCACCCATGGGCTTTCTTGCAATCCCAGTGGTGTCCACTACTGAGTTCTGCTGAAGCTGGGACTGCTACCATTCCCAGTCAATTTGACTGGCTGACAGCTTTCAAGGATGCAAGTTCCACAGTCTTGTCTTTCAGCTCACTGAAGCTCCAAGGCATGCTCCTTTTTGGTGTGTCAACTGCAATCCCCATCTTAAAAGAAAAGCAAACCCTATTTCTTTAAGCTCCCACTGTCCCTCAAATTTCTGTCTCTTCTATCGTCATCGTCGAAACTTTGCTATAACACTAGGCATGGGACCCTTACCAGGGCAGTGACTACCACTCTGTGGGGCTTCAAATGGCTATGTTAACCATTGTAGGACTAATTCATAAAAGCTCAGTGCTAGGTTAAAAGGTGTACTGGTAATAAGAGCAAAACAAAATAGGAATGGAAGAATGCTATTCAACCTCTCAAGCCTGCTCTGTCATTCAGTTAGATCATGACTGATCTGAATTTAACTTGGTCAAAGACTCGAATAGCAGGAAGTTAAAAAGAAAACCAGACGTTGAGCAAAATAAAAATAAAAATACGCGAAAGCTGAGAAAGGCACTAAAAGGTAGCTCAAAACTACTGTGACTTGAAGCAGAGGTTAAAAACACTGAATGTTGCACTGTGAATTAACAGTAGGACCATAATAAATACCACTGATTCTTTTTTAGCTGAGGTATGAGGGAGAGGTGACCACACCACTGATAAAATCCAGTCCGTTTAGGAGCAGGCAGTTAAAAAGGTGCTGTTGTTTCCTGGCCCCAGCCAGCTAAAAGGCTGTCTACGTACTGACTACTGCAGCAATTTAACCTTTAAAATTTCAGGCAGGCAGGGTCACCTGCTGGATTTTTTGTGCATTTATCTCTCCCCCTCCCCTAATTCAAACGTGCTGGTAGGGTAGCGCAAACACCAGGAAGAGTAACAATGGAAGTAAGATTTAGCAAAATATGGAAAGGAAGTGTGAGGCAAAGAATGACATGAAAACATTGCTGTTTTATTCCTCTTTTTCTTATTACACTTTTTTTTGCTTGCTTCCCTCTCTACTCTCTAACAAAACTCTTTCCATTCGACTTACTCCCTAATGTTCTTTCTAAACTCTTCTGACTATATCTATCTCTCCTCTTACAGAATGACCCTGCTCCTATTTCTTAAGTGATCTAGGGCCCACTGGAATCGGTTAGAGATGGGATGGCTGATGCCCAACAAAAATAGAATGTAAGAGGAACTAGGAACACGGAGAAAATGAAATATGTGGAGGATCTCTGTAGTTACAATGTGAAAAAGAAGAATAAAATAAAGGAAGGACTTCACATTACCATCCAAAATATGGCTTTCAGTATCCTACTTTGCACCAAGTCCCATTTATCCATCACCCTCTGCTTGTAGACCTAGAGTGGCTTCTGATCCACAAACGTTCACATTTAAAATTCTTACCCTGGTTTTCAGATCTTTGCATTGCTTCTCACCTTTCGTATGTCTTTGGATACTTCAGCCCAAAAGTATCCAAATCTCTGCATTCTTTCAATTCTGGTCTCTTGCACAAAATCAGTTTTCATCAATCAGGAATCCCTCCATGCACATGGGCAATCTCCCCCACTCCCCCCACCACTTAGACAAGGAGATTGCCATTCTGCCTCCCTCTGTCCACAATCCTGAATACAGAGTGGCAACGGGACCATCACCACCCCACCCCCCCCACACACACACCCCAATAGACCCTGCCCCTCGAGCCCCATCCTCCCCACTGTCTGATGCCCAATGGGAAGTGCCAAAGCGAGCAGAGACCGTGGCCCATGGCAGAAAGCCAGTGAATGGGCTCTGCAGATGCCCAGAGCAGCACAAGTTTGGAGAATCGCTCTCGTGATTGGTGGTGGCATCATGTTAGAGGTGGCAGAAATATCAGAGGATGATCTGGGTGGAGTGGAAGATGAGGACATTGGAAACTCTATCATTGTTCTGTGAGGGAGGTGAGTATGGGAAATAAAACAGGATGAGCGGAGGGGCTTTTGAACACAGTGGAGAGCAGTTTTTGGTTAAGGATAAGGGAGGATCTATCACAACACTGGTATGGAAGTGGCATTGTCATATCAGAGAATGGAATAGAGTCCTTGCAAGAAGCAAGGTGGGAGGAGGTGTATTTAATGTAGCTGATTCACTGACTCCCACAGCTCCCTTGACTACTTAATGATTTGATGGTAATTGTTATTCATATAAAGACCCTGGCACGTTGACATACACATTTACATATTTTTACATTTGTAAATTCAAACAAATTTTATTGGACTAGCTAATTGCTGTAATTTTTTTCAGGACTTAATATTTAAATTTACAATATTTTTTCTTGTAAGAATTATCTGCTAATCTTGATATGATTAAATGGATACGTTTTTTTCTTTGATGTGAAAGTAACTTCACTTACGGTGGGAGGCTGTTGCGCTTGTGTTTGTCACAAAAACAAGTGGTGATTGTGCCGATGTGACGTTATGTAGGCAAGGTTTACAACTGTTTTTAAAAAAGTGAAGCCAGGTTAAGGGAACCCACTGGAGGTGCACAGATAAGTATAGCTCCCAGTGAAGAGATTCATGGCTGAGCAGTAACCTGGCACTCTGACACTGTCACTTGGAACTATCCTTGGCACTCTTCTACTGCCTCCTGGCACTATGGTTCTCCCTGGCAGTGCCAATGGACAGTGGCAGGTAGAGTGCCAAGGGGCAGTTCCAGTTGGGGAGGGGGGATATTCTTGTGGGGAGCTCCATTGAGCGTGGTTCCCTTATTCATGGGGCATTTTTTTTTTAACATCAGAGATTGGAAATTGAGGCACCCTTCAGGATTCTTGAAGTTACTAGCTTTTTCCAGCCAGGCACACCTGTGTGATGGCATGGATCATACCTCCATTTTTATTTGCACAGAGAGCTGCATATTGGTTTTCTCATCTCAACCATCACTCTGCAGAAATGAAAAATTTCACCTTCATCTTATAGCAACTGGGAGCCTGAACCTATCTTGGTGTATTGAACTGTGCATCCTTTTATTATAACAAAATTTATTTGCATTATTTTCATCATTTTAGTGCAATTGAATATTTTGTATAGTTTGTTCCCTAGACAGACTATTTAGTTATAGAGTCATTGAGATTTATAGCATGGAAACAGGCTCTTTGGCCCAACTTGTCCATGCCGCCCTTATTTTTTTAAATCCCTAAGCTAGTCCCAATTGTCCGCATTTGGCCCATGTCCTTCCATACCCATCTTACCCATGAAATTGTCTAAACACTTTTTAAAAGACAAAATTGTATCCTCTACTGCTACATCTGGCAGCTCGTTTCAGACACTCACTACCCTTTATGGAAAAAACATTGTCTCTCTGGCCTCTTTTGTATGGCTCCCCTCTCACCTTAAACCAATGCCTTCAAGTTTTAGACTCCTCTACCTTTGGGAAAAGATATTGACTATCTAGCTGATCCATGTCCCTCATTATTTTGTAGACCTCTATAAGATCACCCCTCAGCCTCCTACTCTCCAGAGAAAAAAATCCCAGTCTATCACGTCTCTCCTTATAACTCAAATCATCAAGTCCCAATAGTATCCTAGTAAATCTTTTCTGCACTCTTTCTAGTTTAAAAATATCCTTTCTATGATAGGTGACCAGAATTGTATGCATTATTCCAAGTATCTCATACAACTTTAACAAGACATCCCAATTCCTGTGTTGTGTTCTGACCAATAAAACCAAGCATGCTGAATGCCTTCTTCACCACTCTGTCCACCTGTGACTCCACTTTCAAGGACCTATGAACCTGTATCCTAGATCTCTTTGTTCTGTCACTCTCCCCAGTGCCCTGCCACTGAGTAAGCCCTGCCCTGGTTCAATCTATCAAAATGCATCATCCCACATTTATCTAAACTAAACTCCATCTGCTATTTGTCAGCGCACTGGCCCAATTGATCAAGATTCTCATCCAAATCATTAATAAAAATGACAAGTAACAGTGGACTCAACACAGATCCCTGAGGCATAGCACAGGTCACAAGTCTCCAGTTTGAAAAACAACCCTCTATAACTACTGTCTGGCTTCTGTCATGAAGCCAATTTTGTATCCATTTCGCTACCTCATCCTAGATCCTGTGAGATTTAACATTATGTGACAACTTACCGTGTGGTACCTTGTCAAAGGCCTTACTAAAATCCACGTAGACAACATCACCTGCACTGCCCTCAGTTAACTTCTTGGTTACCCCTTCAAAAAAACTCAAATTTATGAGATATGACTTTTCTACTTTCAAAGCCATGTTGACTGTCATTAATCAGTCCTTCCGTCTCTAAATGCCTATATACCACAGTTGGTACCTCATTCATAGGGCAGACAGTACACAGCAGCAGATAAAACAAAATATTCATGTTTTGGAAGGTGCATCTTTTGAAGTTAAAATTGTTCACAAAATTTAAATCCACAGTTTCATACAAATACTACCCAATAGTTGGAAAATATTGAATTATCTTGGTAAAGTATTTGCTAAATAAATTTATTCCTTAAACAATTTACAAATTGAATAACCTGAAAATTGTAGCAAAGAAGATATCTTTGGCAAATTGGAAATATATATGCTTGATAACGTTTAGAATCATCTGACATTTGATTTTAAAAGCTAATTATTATTGACTTTAGGTGCTCACAGGAAGATCATTCTTTTGTAGTAACATACATGACTTTAAGCTGCTTGATGACACAGAATTTAGTATTTAATAATAATTGATTAATGATAGTCCTCAAATAATTCAATGTAAGAATTCACTAAAAGTCTTCTGCTTGTGGAAGCAGAAAATTATCTGCATTTTTTTGTCGTAGTTGAATTATTTTCTGTAAACGGGCAATGATTGGGAAAGACATACAGGGCTGTTGAACTTGAAGTGAAAACTATATGCTACGTTTGTTTTAAATTTTTCTATAGTCATAAATCTAACTTCAGAAGCATTGGTGTGGAAATATTGGAACACCTAAAATGGAAGTCTATGGTTGAATTATTGACCTGAAATTTACTGGATATCCAACTTTGATTAAATTTTCTAAAATAAAAGATGATTTGAACCTTAGCCATCAGGGAACTTGATGATCTTTACATTCATCTCAAATTTTTCCGTTAGAATTAATTGAAAATAGATTAGTGTGTGCCAAATATTACCAGGTATCATATTTAAGAGTAAATTAAGAATCATCCTACCTTTTCCACTGAGGTAGGAGAGTTGGTAAAACATAGGTGGTGCCTAAACTTTGTGATAGTTTATCTTTGGCTTCTTGATACTGCTTGTTATTTTCAAAGACATGTTTTTTCTTCTGTCTGTCACAGGACAAAGCACATAAAAATTCAGGGGGATAAAAATCTGCTACTGAGTAGACCATGATTAAACAGCACTTAATGGTTCCTAAATGTCTGAAACCTTCTGCATTAAAAGGACAGTAATTGAAATCTGAAGCACTAGCTGATGATTCAGAACCTTTTCACTTTCTCTACAAAATACAAAATATTTTTTCAGAGCTATGAAAGAGATTGTATAAGTGTGCCCATTTAGCTTCTTCTTTGGAAACATTCTTTGTATTAAAGGCGACCAAATGCTTATCAAGAAGTTCTGATCAATATTATAGTGTTTTCCCTTCACAATGCAAAGCCTTACATTGTCATCTTGGAAATTATTAGCATTAACAATGAAATTGATTTGGAGGAGAAAATGATTCACCACATCTATTAGTAATAATAGTGAATTTTTGTTTCAGATGGTGAAGTCAGTTGTAAAATCAATAACAAATTGATGATACATTGATTCAAGCAGCTACCATTAATGCTTTCTCATTCAGGCTGGTGGAAATTTTTAAGGCTAATGGTTTTTCTGCAACAAAAGTCATTCTTAGATTTCACAGAAAAATTGCCAAACGTTAATGTATACATCATCCGTTGTCCATTTTTTAAAAATATCTTAGCTATTTTGCAACCTTCATTTGTCTTTTTCCTCATGTATTTTTGTGTTTCTTTTTATATTCTTATGTTTTTTTTATTGCATTGATCTTTATCTATTAAAGCAAATAAATTGAGAATATTTTTTATAACAAATGTGTGCCCTTTCTGTAAAATGAAAAGTCCAGACTCATTGGAGCTGTGATAGTTTTTCACAGCCCCCCAGTATTAGATTTGATGCAGGTGCAGAGAATCTGGCAAAAGCCAAAAAAACCCACTGTTGTAAAATTACGTTGCAGTTCTCCCAATGGCAGGCTAATGGTGCATTGGTCATCATATTTGCAGGTGGTGCGTCCATCATTTGCACTTCGTGAATGCTCATTAAAATAGTTACCTCCCTATGTCATATCAGGCCTACCAATCTTGCATCATGCTGGCGGGAAATCACATCAGTGTCAAACCCAATTGCTAAAAAGTGTCAAGTACAAGACAATCCTCAGTTCACTGGAGACTTCAGGGTGATTGCAACAAAGCCTTTCTGCCTAGTACTGCAATGCTCCTAGTGCACTGTACACCACTCTCAGGATAGGTTGGACCTTGATCTTCATTTCCATGCTGAGCTAGTCTTCATTAACGACTCTTTACTGCTGGATTCAAGGACCTTTCTGTGTCTTGATTCAGTACTGCGCCTGACATTGGAGAGTGTAGAGGTCTCTTTTTCCCTGGTGCGTGCCACTCACCAATATCTACCTGGACAGCTTTCTGTTTTGGGACTCATGTAGCCACCACAAAGGTCCAAGGTTCAAATGGGGAAAATTGAGTTGAGAGGAATGGTGGTGGTAACTGACAAAAACAAGGGGGGAAATATGGAAGGAGTGACATGTAGGATGAGAGCTCATGAGGACAGACAGCGGGGCACGGAGGTGATTAAAGATGAGCAATGAAAGGTGGAGGGAAGCTGGACCCCAATAAGCCTGCATGGAAAGCGCTCAAATGACGAGATCGTAGGGTTACCACACCTTTTACTGAAAGGGAATGGGCTGAGAGAGAAGGTGCTTGAATCAAGGAACAAACATTTTCTTGAGGCTGCTAACTTTTTTCCTCTTTGTTGCTGATATCCTGCACAGTCTGTGAAAACAATTGGGCTGGAGAGAGTGATATGAATGTGCCAAACTGGCATTTGAATATGGCACTGGGAGTTTCAAACCTATCAGTTGAGGGTAGGCAGAAAAATCAGTTGCTGCCCCACCAGGAGTGTTGAAGGGGAACTTATGTCTGTGCATAATCAATGAGGTTGCAAGCACGAATCTGGTGTGGGATTCTGTCAATTTGATTGGCAGGGCAGGTACTGCTGGAGCTATCTACCACCATACTTACTCTTAAAATGGGAGAATTCTAGCTGTTACAACGGAGATACTTTGAACATAATTTTTTCAGATGCTTTGGAAGTTGATTTGTGGGGTGTACAGGGTGGGAAAGTCTTAAAGATTTTGGATTGGGATCCTGCACTATTCTCTCTCTCTCCAAGGCACCACTAAAAGTGAGCAGGGTACGCCCTTAGATCTCTTGGAAATAACTAAAATGTTGTTGAGGTTGTTAAGTCAATTATGAACAGCTTTAGCCCTGAATTTTAAATTTCCCAGCTATAGAATCTGTTTGCTGACCCATCTGCACTTTGCAAGGGTCACAGAGGAGATGGATAATATAGAGTGGAAGGAAAATTGACAAGCTATGATCAGTTCCATTGTACCGAGTAAAACTGACAAGCTATAATTAGTTCCATTGAGGAGGTCCAGCCATGGCCACAAAGAGACTACTGTTCAAAGCCTTTCTTCTCTTATAAATTGCTTTCACTGCCTAACAGTAATTGCCAACTTGTTGGAATGCACTTTAATTGTCCAGCACTTCACTCACTTCTTGACTGCTAGCTTTCATCATGGCATGGGAGTAGCATTTGCAACATTACATATGTTGAGGGTGAAGATTGGAAACCACACTACTGCCAACAGCTCTGACAGCATAAGGAACAATATCAACAGTAGCGTCAACTGCCTTCTCCTCAGCTGCATGCTCCTTCATGAGGCAGAGGTGAAGGCACCAAGTTACAGCTGGAAAAAGCTAAGATACCCATAGCTTTATTAACATGTATGAACATTAGTGCCAAAGGATGTTCGAGCTGTCAAGGCAGGAACAAGACTCCCTTAGCAATGGAACTGGTAGACATGCATGAGCATGTCACTAGAGGGCAGCCCCAACCTGATGCTTCTGCCTTTTGCCTGGTTCTGTGCTCGCTTCTGCAAAGAAAGAAGCAGAGATATCATGAAAGGTCATGATGGCTCGTGTGGAGACGAGGGAAGGTCACCATTTCTAGAAGGTGATTGAAATATAGATGCAAAGGCATAATAGTCTGGAAGTGCTTGTGAGTGTTGGCCGCTCAGATGCGAAGTGCCTGGTGACAAAGGAATGAGTGGTGCTAAAAGGCGTTTCCAATATTGGTGACCAGAAACATCAGCCAAATGCAATTTGCCCTGGTTTGTTTAAAATTGAAAGTCTTGAGGACTATAAAATAATTTACTATATGGAATCCATTAAAATATACAGCACAGAAACTGGTCATTTGCCCAAATGACCATCAGTGTTGTTTATGTTCCACACATTTCATACTCTCAGCTTATTTATCCTTCTCTTCCTTTCTGCCTTCATATACTTAACTTGCTTCCCTTAAATGCTCAATTCTATGGCGCTTCATTAGCGTTATAAACAAGATTTGACACAGAAACACAGAGATGTGAAGCCAGATGAACAAAAGCTTGATTAATGAGCTACATTTTAACAGAGGAAAGAGAGCTAAAGAAATTGGAAAGGTTAGGGAGGAAACTCCAGAGTTTCAGACTCTGGCAGCTAATGATAAGGCTACCAGTGATGGAATAATCAGGAATGCTCAAGAGGCCAGAATTAGAAGAGCGCATATATATTAAAGGGCTGAAGATCTAGAGGGAATTGACAGAGATAGGGAGGAGCAAGGTCATTGAGGGATTTGAAAACAAAGATGAGAATTTTAAAATTGAGCTGTTACTTTATTAGGAGACAAAGTAGGTCAGAGAACATGCAGGTGATAGGTGAATGGGACTTGGTCTAAGTAAAAAAAAAAAAATTGGCAGCAGAGTTTTGAATGATTTCAAATCTATAGATCTGACAGACTGGCCATGTGTACTTTGGAATAGTCACATCTGGAAGTAATAAAAGCGTTAGATGGACTAAGGCAGGGACTAGGTTAGTCATTTTACATGAGTGGAAATAGATGGTTTTAGTAAGGCAAAAATATGCAATTATAATCTCGCAACAAGGTCAGATATGATACCAAGGTTGTGAGCATTTGTTTGTGTCAGATAGTTGTTGTAGTGGATAGGGATTAAGATGGTGATGGGGTGGGGATTGAAGGCAAATCCAAAGTGGTTATCACTCTCAATTTTTTATAACATTTGAAAGTATCTATTGGAGAATTCTGCATAGCTTATTCTTCAGTCTCCAATTTCAGATTTGCATTCTAGTTGATGAACTGAGTTTTTAAAGTTGGTGATGGCCTTGGCCACTGCTGAGGCAATTTATGAAACATAAGAGTAATAGTTTAAACAGTTGCAAAGCTGCCACATGACAATTTAGATTCACTATGCTGGACACATCTCAGCAAGGAACATGGGACTGCTTCAGAAAACAACTGAGGCCATTTAAATCAAGTAAATACTGTTTGATGCATTGTATATTACAAGGTAGAAACAGGTATGTTACAGACGTTGCTCATGAGAGAAGTAGGGGACAATTTATTGAAAAGCAGGTCTTCAGTGTTGCTCTAAGTATACAGAAAAAAACTATCTGATCCATTCTCCAAAATGTCTTGCCTTCACTACCACCTCATCTCAGCTATTAACTTATGACCAAAATTTACGGACAGGAAAAGACCAGTTAGTTCATCACAATGGCTGAGCAACACCATTCATCACAAAGACTATTGGCACAGGAAAAACTATGGGCTCTGACAACATCCTGACTGTTTGAAGGATTTGTGCAATAGAAATAGCCAAGGAATTGCACAGACACAGCAACAGCAGAAGCTGCCACAGTATCCACAATGAGCAAGACGAATCTAATTCAGCCAATTACTATCTTGGCAGCCTCATAAACATCAGTGAAATACATAAATAGTGCCATCAAGCAACACTTAAACACCAGTAATCTGCTCACTGATAGTCAATTCAGATCTAACAGAATCACTTGATTGCAGTCCCTGACACAAACTTGATTCAGGCATGAGTATGTGCTGAATTCCGGGGACGAGTTTTGTTTATTTATTAGTGTCACAAGTGGGCTTACATTAACACTGCAATGAATTAACCGTGAAAATCCTCTTGGCGCTTGTTCGGATATATTGAGAGAGAATTTAGCATAGCTAATACACCTAATTAGCACATCTTTCGGACTGTGTGAGGAAACTGGAGGAAACCCATGCAGACTCTGCACAGTAACCAAAGCCAGGAATTGAATGCAGGTCCCTGGCACAGTGAGGCAGTAGTGCTAATCACTGCCACCACACTGCCCTTGAGTTGAGAGTAACTGGTTTTAATCCAAGATAATATTTAATTGTGAATGGCATCAAGGAAGTCGAGCAAAAATTAAGTCAAGGGACATCAAAAGTAAAAGTCTTCAATGGCTAGAGATAAAACTAACACACAAGAAGTTTGTCAGGGATCAACACACAGTCCAAGAATCATAGTTCTTCAAGGCAGTATCCTTAAATCAAATATCTATCTTTATCTGCTTCTGTCAATTTATAACCTTCTGTCAATTATATGTTCAAGGAAATGCTACCACCTTACCTGCAAGTTCAGCTCCAAGTCACATACCATCCTAACTTGGACATAGATTTCAATTGTCCAATTGTTGCACTTTTAATTGTCAAAATCCTGGAAATTCCTTTTTAAATAACACCATCACTGAAATATCTTACCACAAGGACTGCAATAATCAGAAGAAAGTTTATAATCACCTTTTCATGGGAATGAGGATTGATACGCAACTGTTATCTGTCCATCATTGCTGTTATCATGGGGACAAAAAAACGAGGTATCTTTGAGATAATGGAAATAATGATAAGACGGAGTACAGGAAAGAGGTAGAGAATCTGGTGAACAGATGGGATGACAATAATCTCTCTGTCAATGTCAATTAAATGAAGGCGATAGTCATCAACTTCAGGGAGCATAGTGGAAGACATTCCCCTGTGTACATCAACAGGGAAATGGTCGCTAGCTTCAAGTTTCTAGGTGTCCTGATCACCAACAACTTGTCCTGGTCCCTCCATGCCAGTGCTATAATTAAGAAAGCCATCAATGCCTCTACTTTCTGGGGAGATTAAGGAAATTTGGCATGTCCACTATGATTTTTAGAGATACACCATAGAAAACATACTTTATAGTTGTACCACAGCTTAGTATGGCTCCTGCTTTATCCTAGAACACAAGAAATTACAAAGGTTGTGAACAACACCTCATGCAAAACCAGTGTCCCCTTCATTGACTCTGTCTGTCAGCTTTGGAAAAGCAGCTAGCATAATCAAAGACCCCATGCATCCCAGAGATATTCTCTTCCACTTTCTTCAGTTTGGGAAAATGATACAAAAGTCTGAGGTCACATCACGTATCAGCTGACTCGAGTACAGTTTCTGCCTTACTGCGGTCAGACTTTTGAATGAACCTACTTTTGAATTAAGTTGATCTTTCTGTACACCCTAACTATTGACTGTAACACTACATTCTGCACTCTTTCCTTTCCTTCTCTGAGTGGCATGCTTTGTCTGTATAGCATGCACGAAACAATACTTTTTACTGTATGCTAATACATGTGATATTACTCTATACCTTATTGCAGTATCAGCAACATTCTAAGCACAAATATCATTAAACCCTTAAGAGATTAGAAATGTCATTGAATATTAGTTGAAACAATAATTAAATGTTTTATGAAAGACTTACTTTCTTTTCCTTTGCTAACACTGGACTAAAGACTCAGTATGAACCTATGGCATTAGATAACTTCAGTTTGTGGCAAGCGAGAAGGGCAATGCAACATCACATGTAGTGTATGTGAGCAAAAGAGTTCAGTGCAAAGGGGAAAGAGTGGGAATATAGTCAAATATTCTGCCTCACTAGCTAACTTGCATGTTGCTTTTCCTTTATGGCATTGATAGTCTATCTCCATTGATCTGACAACCTGGGTAGAAGATGATTCTCCTTCAGTTTAAAATCATAATTTTGTAATGTCCTCCTGGGAACAAGAAAAAATTTAACGGATTTCTTCACTGCTTTCCTCTCTTAACCTCTCATTCTTGATCTTTTCAACCTCCAACTCAACTCATCATGTTCTTCCCTCTTTTGAGTTAGTTGCCTTGTTAAGTCTTCTGAATTTCTCCATATGAACTCTTTAGTGTTATGATAATCTTCTTGATGTCTTACATGATTTTTCTACTTCCAGTAAGGCCATCTCTCATCATTTCCTTGTATCATTCATCATCCATATCACCTTTCCATGTTCCCACACTACCTTCTTCTGTATTCATCCCTGAAGAAAAGCTATCCCCCTGTTTACTTACAACCGTACTTTCAAAATTCCAACTGTCTGGCCTTTGGACTCCCATTCACCACACAATTTGCAGCTACTGATTTATTCAACTGCATCCTCACCTTCACCTATGATGTCCTAATCTACAAGGAAACAATTACCCTCTCTCACTGTTTATCCTCACACTTCTGCTCACTTAAGCTACAGACTTTAAAGCATACTACGCCCAACTGGTTAACTGCCCAAACACAATTGGATCATACTCTCACCTGCTAAAATTGCTCACTTTTTTAGGATTAGCTGGAATGTCAAGATAGCCTCTGGCTTTTTTTCTCAACTGTCAATCATCCTCTTAAACCCTCTCCTGCCCATTCATCCTAACTTGCAAAAACAAATGTCAGAAGCTCATAGTTTTATTTTGTCACAAAAATTGAGAAAATACAATGAGCTGGCTCTGCCATGTTCCTTTTCCAGTAGGTCATTTGGCCAACCTTCATTTAATGCTCCTCCTTGCTCTTACCCTGAACTTGCATTTTTCTCTTTCTTTCCTATCTTCCTTCATGCCCCTCTGAGCTCATCTTGCTTATGAGACCTGCCTCTTGTTCCTTTGAATCTATTCCCAATAAACGGCTATTCCCCCAACTTCTCATCTTGGCCCCATTGTGCCAATATTGTAAACAATTTTCTCTCTTCCCGTCTCTTTCCTTTTCATCTGCAGTCAATATTTATTTTTATGTTCCATTCTTTTTGCAATAAACATTAACATTCCTTTTGCCTTTTTAATCACTTGCTCTGCCTGAAAACTAATGTCTTGTGATTCATATCCCAGGATACCCAGCTCCCTCTGTTGCACAGAGTTCTGCAATCTCTCACCACTTCAATAATGTGCTGCTTTTCTATTCTTCCTGCCAAAGTGGATAAGTTCATATTTTCCAACATGAGGGCCCCTGTTAAATTTTTGTCTTAACCTTTGCAGACACTTTGGCAGAATTTTCCTGTCTCACCCACCACAGGAATCATAGCAGATGGGACCCAGACCATATAAAGGTCTGTTGACCTCAGGTGGGATTTTCCGGTCTTGGGGCAAATGCAGATGGAAAGTCCCACCCTTTATGTCCTTCTCACAACTTACTTATTTTTGTGTCATTAGCAGATTAAGCAATCATGCAATTGGCCCTCTCATCCGATTCTAAATACTGAGTGCCCAGCAGTAATCCCTGTGGCACTCCATTAGTTACAGCTTGCCAACTTGAAAATGGCCCATTTATCTCTCCCCTTTGCTTCCTATTAGCTAATCAATCTTCTCTCCATGCAAATGTTACTTTGTACATCATGAAGTTTTATTTTGCGTAGTAATCTTTGATGTATCACATTATAAAATGGAAGAGAAGAGCTGGAAAGATAGTTTTGGAGGTGTGGCTTGTTTGTGTTAGGGCTACAAGAAGACTGCTGCAGAGATTAGCTTTGTTTAAAGCATTAAATTTATTGTGATACTACTATAGGTCTTCAAAATGATACTATCAGCTTTCATTAGGTCTATCATCTCCGATTCTTGTTGAGGTTATTGGAGTTGCAGGCTTCTGTAAAATAACAGGAGTCACATCAGTCACCCAGGATTCCCCCTAATACTCCTCCAAGGATGCAACAAGTCAGCTCCTAATACAACACCCAACCCTGTCCTTTCTACAACAACATTTGGTGTAAGAGATGCCATGGGCAGAAATCAAATGGACCATTGCTTCTCAAATAATACTGCAGTTCCAACTCCCCTCCTTGACCTGCAGTGTTCTTTTGTTTATTGTAGCGGTGCTAGCCATTTACTTGCCACTGTGATGATGGAATAACAAAAACTATTGAAGATTACGTTTACGGGAACATGAGAAGTTTCTCTTTTGCTAAATAACATGTAGTGACATGGAGCTGAATTTTATGGACCCGACTTTACCATCAAGTTGCGAAAGTTTGGTAAAGTCAGGCATGAGATGATCCACGCTTGTCTCTGCACTGTTTCCTCCTTTTATCAAGGCCCAAATATAGTTGCAATTAGTATTGCATCTTAAACAGGTGCGATGGCCATTTAAATGCATTTAAATTAATTCAGTGGGTTGCATTCCCAACTTTGGTGGCAGTTCCCCTTTTACCACCTCATTCATCCATCTGGCATCATTGTGAAACAGACATGCTCCATATAAGTCCGATTCTGGCGCTCCACCAATAAGGGTTAATGAAGAGGTAAGTGCCTAGCATTTGATGGCTCTCTGCTTGAGATTGAAGGGGGAGGACGAGGGGGCGGGGGAAGGTGGTTCCATTGCCACTCTACCTGTGATCAGTAGTGGGGTCAGGAAGGGCATTCACTGCCACTCTGCCTGTGATGAGTATGGGGGGGGGGCACCTCAGAATGGTCTAAAAGTCAGATCTGAAACACTCCTAGTTTCAAGTCCACCCAGCACATGGGACTCTATTTTGCCATTTTGATTTTATGATTCTTCATGATAGGTCAGCCGTTCTCCTCCCAATCAAGCCCACCAAAACTTTACCAGCAGTGGGGGAAGCCATCAGGAGACCCACCTGCTAATGGCAGACTGAGGCCCTTAAATAGGCAATCACGTTTTGCCTAGGTGAGAGACACCAGACCTATCTCAGTTCTCTGCTCCAATGCAGCATGCCTTTCTGCAGGCGACATTGTGTACCGACAGTGCTCCTGTTATCAACACTGGTACTGAAGAGCTACCAGCCTCTGGCCTGAAGTTCTCTGAGGTGGGACTTCTTGTTGCTGAGGGACAGAAATCCTACTGCAATATAATTAATAGGCTTGTTAACTGGCAGAGGTAAGACTGCACTTTAAGTTTCGACATAGGTGGGATTACCAGCCTTGGTATTAAATCCAACCAATAGAAATTTTGAAAATTTACAATTCAGGAGGGAATATGGTCCATCATATCTGTGGCAGTCAAAAAAGGCCTATTCAATCCAGTTCCACCTTCTATCTGTTGATCATAGTCCTTTGTATGCTACTTCAGGCATATATCCCCATTTTAAAAAAACGTGATAAGGATTTCTGCCTCTACCATTCTTTCAGATGGTGAATTCCAGACCTTTACCGCCATTTTCTCCTTAACTCCCCTCTAGCCCTTCTGTCAATTACTTTGAGTTATTTTCCCTTAATTATTGATCTCTGCTAAAGAAAATAGGCTCTTTCTATCCACTCTAGGCTCTTCATAATTTTATGCATCTTATTCAATTAAATATGCCCCCAAGCTTCTCAGTTCTAAAGAAAGTAACTCTAGCATATTCAATCTTTTCTCAGAGCTAAGATTCTCCTCTTTCAGCATCCTCACAAATTTGCTCTGTATGCTCTCTGACTCTCTATTCTTTTTGTAATATGGTGACCAGAACTATACACAGCACTCTAGCTGAGTCCAACTAGTATTTTTACCTCTTTGCTCTTATATGCTATTTCTCATCTAATGAAAGAAAATAGTCCAGTTCGCTGCTTTAATCAACCTCCCAGCTATCTTCTGGGATCTGTAAATGTGGACTCCAAGGTCTAAGTGCAGTGTATGATTCAGTGATTTATTATGTGTTCCCTTGTCTTACTTTCCCTTCCCAAATCCTTGATCAAAATCACCCTTTGCTTAGTCTTTGCACATATTTGGTAATAACTATCATAACATTTCTCTCTTTGCTCCATACCTAATAAAAATATAAATCTCATGTTTATTGCAGCGTAAAGAATAAAAGGCTCAAAACAGGACATGAAATAGATTGCAGCCCACTCTTAAAAAGATCATTCTTGTATATTTCTTGTTTTTGTTTGTACAGAAGATTGGGTCCTAAGATGCACATACATCACAGGAACATAGGAGCAAGAGAATAGTGGGAATTATGAGAGAATTTCTCAAATTTTATGCAGTCATTTTTTGCTAATTATCATTACTCAATATAATATGTTTATCAATTTGAGTTGGTCAAACTTAATTTTAAGTACCCATAAATGTATTAGATTGAAATAGATTAAAAAAAATGACACAATGGGGAAGAAGAAAGCTGAAAGAAAGTAGGGCAACTCGAGAGCAAGAGTAGTGTTCAAATTTTTAAATATGTTAATTATTGTTGCATAGCTTTTATAGTAGAGTTACAGCATCTGTAGCTGGCATCTTTTTAAAATTCTTCCATACAATGTGGGCATTGTTGGCAAGATAGCATTTATTATGCATTACAGATTACCTTTGATCTGAGTGGCTGGCTCGGCCATTTCAGATGGCAGTCATGCTGTGGGTCTGGAATCACGTGTAGGTCAGACCAGGTGCGGATGACAAATTTTGTTCCTAATGGTATTAATGAACAAGGTGGGTTTTTAGGCCATTCTAAGATAATTTCATGGTCAAATTGCTTTATATTCCAGATTCCACCAGTTGGCATGGCAGGATTTGACCCATATCCCTAGAACCATTAGCCTGGAACTCTGGATTACTAATCTAGTGACATTACCACTACACTACTATTTCTCCCTGAACTTTCTCCATAGTTTTATCTCTGCAATAATTGTATTTGTGTCAGTGCCAAATATGAATTGTTATACTTTTAAGAGCAAGCAGTAACGCTCTTAACATTGCCTGAAGCCTGATGGGTGATGCCAAAGTGCTCATGCCTGTGGGCATGGGCAGGGGCACAGGCTGGCACTGCCAAGGTGACAATGCACAGGTGGCACCACCACCCCAGACATCTGACCCCCTGGGATTGCCCTCACTTCACTCCAGTGGGATTTCCCAGTAGTTCACTGAAAGTGGGGAGGGAGCTACACAAAACCCCACCAGAGTGAAATTGTACCAGCGGGATGGGAGATACTATAATGACATTCAAATTGCATTAAAATAAGATTGAAATTATTTACTTGGTGTTCCCACTGGTTTTCAGTGCAATGCCCACCATGCCAGATATACGTCATGGGAGATTGGCATGCGCCGGGAATGCATGCACGAATTGGCACACCCAATTCTCCCAGTCTAATCCGCCAAAAAATTAGAGGGTCATGGGGGAGAATTGTGGTCGTTTTTTGTTCACTGGGAAAAGGATTTTGAAATGTAACCAGTTGATTGACACGTCTAGATTTCTATAAGCATGTGACTATGTCATAAAATTGCCTTTGGTGGCAGACATCTTAATAGCAGTTCAATAAAGACTCTCACTAAGGCAAGACGCTGATGAATATGGCTATCCTTAAACATGAAACAGTGTGGTAGTCCAGAAAGATTGATGTAGCAACCTAAAATTGAAGGCTTCTTAAAATAAAAACAGAAAAATGAAATAAGTTAATACCTTTTGTCAGAATTTCAGATGTTTCCTGCGGGCAGTTTGACTTCAGGGTCTGCATGGTACATGCTCACCCATTTGTATCTGAGATTTACAATCTGATTCAGATCAGAGAAGGCTTACTAAAGTAATACCTAGAATGGACAGATTGTCCTGTGAAGAAAGACTGAACCAGCTAAGTTTGTATCTGTTGGAGTTTAGAAAAGTAAAACGTGATTTAATTGAGACATATAAAAGATTCTGAGAGGACTTGACAGAGTGTAGTGGGAAGGACATTTCCTCTTCTGTGAGAATCTAGAACTAGGGGTTTAAAATTACGTGTCGCCATTTAAAACTAAGGTGAGGCAATATATTTCCTCTCAGAGGATTGAGAAACTTTGGAATTCTCTGCCTCAACGCATAGTTTAGGCAGAGTTTTTGAATATCTTTAAGGCAGAAATAGATTCTTAATAAGCAAGGGGATATGCAGAAATGTGAAGTTAAGGTTAAAGTTAGATTAGTCATAAACTTATTGAATGGCAGAACAGAAGTTTCATATGAGGAGAGACTAAATTGATCAGAATTATATTCATTGGAGTATAGAAAAGTTAAAGAAGATCTCATAGAAAGTCATAAAATTCTAACAGGATTAGATGGGCTGGATTCAGAAAGAATGTTCCCGATGATGGTGAGTAGGGAGGACATAGATGGAGGATAAGAGGTTTTGCACTGAGGTGAGAAATTTCTTCATCTGGAGAGTGATGAGCCTATCAAAGCTTTGACAAAGGGTCATCTGAACTTGAAACATCAGCTTTTCTCTTTCTTTATAGATACTGCCAAATCTGCTGAGATTTTCCTGCATTTCTTCTTTTGGTTTCAGATACCAGCATCCGCAATAATTTGCTTTCTTCAGGTCTGACTAAACACCTTTAATTACCCTGCTATATTAAATGAAGGTCTATAGTTTCTCTATTTTAGAATCTTCTTGAACTTATGACTCCTCCTCAAAAGTTAGCTTTAGGATCCATCATTTTTCTTCTAGGTGCAATTTTTTAAATGGTATATTTCTAATCAGGAATTAACAAACAACAGACTTCCAACATTGATTGTTTAAAAAAAAAGCTCATGAACTTTGAAACAATATCCAGATTGTGCTGTTTGCTAATCAGTTATAGTTTTGGTAAGATGCTTGTATTGGAGATGTAGTACTACCTTTCTTTAAAGTCGTTGGCATAAGTAAGTGAACGAAGGGAATCCCTGGATATATTAGCACTCCAAATTGAAGCTAGTCAAGCAGTCATGTTGTCTTGTGATTTGTACCATTTCAAAGAAAACGATGGTGCTTCAACAAATAATCATCTTGACCCACCTCGGCCCCATCTTGACAAAGAGAATGAATGTGAAGGAGAGAAATATATTTTAGATCACGATTCTCAATATAGGATAAAATAAAACTGGTTGTAATTTACAAGTCCTATTACTAGGCTGTTAACCTTGTTAACAATCACAAGTGTAACCAATACAGCTGAGGGCATTCATCTGAAACTGAAGGTTTTTCTGTGGCATGCAGTGAGGTACCATGAATCATGATCCATGCTGCATCTGACCTTATGACAGCTGCATCCTTTTCAACCTGCAGTTTTCAATCAGGCAGCAATTTCACTTGTGTACAACCTAGTATGAAACCTAATTTTGTGAAACCAGCTATGTTCTATAAATGTTCACAATGAAATAAGGAGAAAGCTTCATTATCTCCTTTCACTGCAAATCTTTTAAATGAATAGGTTTTGTCATCAGTATGGATGAAAAGAAAATGGAAATCACATGTTGGATCCTGAAAAAAAGCCATAAAATACTGGAAAAACTAAAAGAAGTGCTCAGGATTTTCATCCTCAGTTAGAAGAGTTGTGAGGAAATTGACAAGAGATATCAAAAGCAACAAGATGGCCAAATTACAATGTAATCATGTTAATCTAAAGACTATGGACAAAACATTTCCTGTAACAAGTTCTGCTGTCTTTACTTACTTCATCTTACCTTCTGCCCTAAGAGTATTGACTCTCCTTGGGGTGTAATTTTAGAGCTGCCGGGTGCTCTCTGATACAACAATAAACTGAACATACCAAGGTACTTCATAGGTGTGTTATGAAACAAAGTTGACACTAATCCATATAAGGAGATATTAGGATATAAGAACAGAATAAAATTAAGCAGGTGTAAACCAATCAGCTTCTTGAGCCTACTCCAATATTTAGTATGATGTGGCTGATCTATGAGCTGGCTGCTCTCCATTCCTCAAGGAGTACGATTTCAGTTGTAGATACTGAGCTGTGGAGTATCTACAACTTTCTGTTAGATGACTCAAAGAACTACAAGAAGAAATACTTTCTTGTGTCTTTCCACGTGATTAATTTCTCGTTTTCATTCATGGGATATGGGTGTCTGCTATTGCCCATTTCAAATTAGTCTTGAGAAAGTGGTGGAGAGTTGCCTTCTTGAACCACTGCAGTCCATGTGGTGTAGGTATAACCAAAGTGCTGTTAGGAAATGAGTTCTAGGATTTGACCCAATGAAAGTGAAAGAACAGAGATATATTTCCAAGATGGTGAGTAGCTTGAAAGGGAGCTTTCCAGCTATTGCCTTTGTCTTTCTAGATGGTAGTCATCATGGATTTGAAAAGTTTTGTCTAAGGAACTTTGGTGAATTCCTGCTGTATCTTTAGATCATACACATTGCTACCACTGTGTGTCAGTGGTAAAAGGAGTAAAATATTTATAGTTGTGATGCCAGTCAAACAGGCCACCTTATCTTCGGTTATGTCAAGCTTCTTGACTGTTGTTGGAACTGCATATTCCATTGCAACCCTGACTTGTGCCTTGTAGATGGCAGTCAAGAGGTGAGTTACTCACTGCAGGTTTCCTTGTCTTTGATCTGCTGTTGTAGCCACAGAATTTTTATAGCTCATTAGTTCTTTTTCTAGTCAATGGAAACCCCTAGAATGTTGGTAATAAGAGATACAGCAATGGTAATGTCATTGAATGTCTCTCTTGTTGAAGATGGTTGTATTGACTGGCACTTGAGGTATGAATATTACTTGCCACTTGCAAGCCAGAGCCTGCATTTTGTCCGGATCTTGCTGCATTTGAACATGGACTGTTTCAGTTTCTGAGGAGTCATGACGGTGCTGAGCATTGCAATCACCAGCAAACATTTCCACTTCTAAAGGATGGAAGGTCATTGATGAAGAGGCTGAAGATAATTGGGTATATGACAGTATCCTGAGGAATATCTGCAGTGACACCCTGGAACTGAAATGATTGATCTACAAAAATCACAACCATCTTCTTTTGTGTTTGGTAAGAGTCCAACCAGCAGAGAATTTTCCCCCGATTCCCAATGACTCTGATTTTCTAGGGATGCTTGAGGCCAAGGGCAGCAAATTGGGACTGTTTTCCTTAGAAAGACATAGACTTAGAGGAGATCTGATAGAGGTGTACAAGATTATGAAGGGGATAGATAGAGTAAACAGGGTTAAGCTTTTTCCTAGGATGGACTCAAATAGCACGAGGGGTCACGGGCTTAGGGTGAGGGGGGTAAGGTATAATTTGGATGCTAGAGGGAGTTTTTTCATACAGAGGATGATGAGGGTATGGAATGCACTGCCAAGTAAAGTGGTGGAGGCAGGTACTCTTTATTTAAGAAATACTTAGACGGACACATGAACAGAATGGGAATGGAGGGGTATAGAAAACTGATTTAAAATAGGGATCATGAGTCTTGGGAGTTCCTGGGAAGTGTGTAAATAGATGACGATATTGATGTACTTGTTTTTATCCAACAGGTACTTTGGTCCACCTTGTTGTCTAACAAGAGGCATACACGCGATGGGTTGTGAGAAGGCTGCTCTTGGATCTTTTTTGAGAGTATCCTAGTGCTTTATGTCGTTAGTGTACGCTTGACCTGGACCATTTGATGGGCAACACGACAGCTCAGTGACTATCGCTGTGCTGTGCAGATACATGGATTTGGGCCTGTGGGAGTTTGCGCATTCTCCCCGTGGTTGCGTGGGTTTTCTCCGGGTGCTCCGGTTTCTTCCCACATCCCAAAGATGCGCTGTTAGGCTAATTGGCAAAACAAATTCTCCCTAAATTGTCTCAAATTTTGTTTTTAATCCATAGATCTATAAACATGGACAGGGATCGCGAGTAGAGGTGGGAACATTGGGGTGGCGGCGTGGGCTCGTTTGGCCGAAGGGCGTGTTTCCCGTGCTGTTTTGTTCTTTGTATCTGAGTTCAGGACTTAAATTCATTTGTCCATGTTTTAACCACTGTTTAAATGATGTTGACCCTGGTGGAATCCAAACTGAGCAGCCCATTATTAAGGAGGTGCTGCTTGTTAGCATTGTTGATGACCCTTCCATCACTTTAGAATCATAGAACCGCAATGGTACAGAAGGAAGCTATTTGGTCCATTCAGCCTGCACCGACAACAATTCCACCCAGACCCTATCCAGATGATCCCAGGTATTTACCCTACTAATCTCCCTAATCTACACATCTAGGGACACTAAGGAGCAAGTTAGCATGGCCAATCAACCCTAACTCATAGATTTTTAGACTGGGAGGAAATCGTAGCATTTGGAGGAAACCCATTTAGATAAGCAGAGAATGTGCAAATTCGACACAGTCACTTGGGTTCCTGGTGCTGTGAGGCAGGAGTGCTAACCACTGTGTCACTGTACTGCACTTTACTGATCATTGAGAGTAGATTATGGGGCAGTACTTGGTTGTGTTTGCATTTGTCCTACATTTTGTGCACAGGATAAATTTCAGCAATTTTTCACGATGCTGGGTAGATGCTAATGTAGTAAATGTACTATAATGGTTTGGTTAAGGTTGAAGATGTTTTGGAGCATAAGTCTTGTCAGGGCACAAGGCTTTGCAGTATCCAGTGTCTTCAGCTGTTTTTTGATGTAGGATGAATCATAGGATGAATCAAATTGGCTAAAGACTGGCATTTGTGATGCAGGGGACCTCTGGAGAAAGTCGAGCTGGATCATCCAAAAGGCACTTCTGGCTGAAGATTGTTGTAAAATGCTTCAGTCTTTTGCACTGATGTTCTGATCTCTTCCATCATTGAAGATGGGAATATTTATGTAGCCTCCTCCTTCAGTGAATTGTTTAATTGTCTATTACCATTCCAAGGATGTGACAGGACTGCAGAGCTTAGGTATTATCCGTTGGTTGTGGAATTGCTTGGCTCTTATGCTGCTTATGCTTGCTCCTTATGCTGCTTCCATGAAAATAATCCTGTTTGTTAGCTTCACCAGGTTGGTACCTAATTTTAGGTGTTCCTGGTGCAAGTCACAAATATGAAAAATAAGAGTTTCTATAAATATTTAAAAAAGTAACAAATTAAGCATTAATCCTATAGAAAGTGAGTCTGGAGAATTGATGATGAAAATCAAGAAAATGGCAAATGAACTGAACAGCTATTTTGCATCAGTCTTCACTATAACTTTCCAGAAGCAGCTATAATTCAGGAAGTGGAAAGAAGGGAGGAATTGAGGAAAATTTACAACCACCAGGATAGTGCACTGAGTAAATTGTTAGAGCTGCATGCTGATGAGTGCCTGGATCCAAATGGATGTCGCCCAGAGCCTTAAAGTAAGTGATTATAGTGAGGTAGTTCATGCATTGGTTTTGATTTTCCAATACTCCTTAGATTCAAGAAAGGTCCTATTAGATTGGAAGATAGCAAATGTAATTCCATTATTTAAAAACAGAAGGAGACAGAAAATTGGAAACGACAAACAGGCCAGTTAGCTTAACATCTGTCATAAGAAAAATGTTAGACACTACTGTTATGAGGGTCACTTGAATAAGTTCAAGGTAGACAGGACACTTGAATAAGTTCAAGGTAGACAGAGTCAACGTGGTTTTGTGAAAGGGAAATCATATTTAACCAAATTATCGGAGCTGTTTGAGGTTGTAATGTGCTGTGGACAAAGGGAACCACTAAATGTACTGTACTTAGATTTCCAGAAGGCATTTGATAAAAGTGTCACATCAAAGATTATTGCAGAAAATAAAAGCTCATGGTATAGGGGATAAGATATTGGCTTGGAAAGAAGATTGGCTGGCTAACAGGATGCAGAAATGAGGCATAAATGGATCTTTTTTCAGGTTGGCAAGCTTAATGAGTGATGTGCTGCAGTGATCAGTGCTGGGACCTCAATTGTTCACAATCTCTCTAAATGATTTGGTTGAGGGGATGGATGGGAGAAAAATAAGCTATGAAGAGGATATAAGGTGGCTTCAAAATATATAAATAGGTTAAGTGAGTGGGCAAAGATCTGGCAAATCAAGTATAATGGCAGGAAGAATAAAAGAGAAGCATATTTTCTAAATGGCGAGAGACTGCAGAACAGTGGCATCTGGGTGCCTTATTGCATGAATCATGAAAGGTTAGCATTCATTCAAATAATTAGGAAAGCCACCCTTCCATGGACACATATATCATCACTGATGCCTTCAATTGATGGCACTCATGCCATCTGCTCTGATATCTTTTTAAGAGTGCACAGTGCCATTGGAAAAACCTAGCATAACCTGACACATTTTTTGTTGCTGTTCCATAATTGTCCTCTTCATTGATATTGTGTGAGGTACAGAACCTTGTCTAGTTGAGCAGAAATTGAACTGCCTAATGTCCTCCAATGTCAACTCCTTATTGCTGTCCTGTAGTTCTTACTCACTTGTAATGTTTGAGACATAAGTTGGAAACCCTAATAACTATCTTGTAGGTCCCAATGAGGAGTGTGTATCTAATCAAATGGATGGACGTCTATAAGTTCTCTAACCATGTCTCCTTAGAGAGAGTGACCTTTGAGGAGTCTTTATTTTTTTTTCTCAACTCCCTCCTGATGGGTTGTTTGTTGAGTCTATGAGGATTGAAAACATAAATGAGAACTTTCAAGATCAAAGTTTTAATTAAACTTGATCATACTTCATTGGCTGATGACATCAGATCAACATGAATAAGTGTTGTATATCACGCGGATATGTAATCCTGTCATGTGCCAGCTGCACGGTTTTCATTTCTCCACATCCAATGGTTAGGCATACAACTCAACTTAACAGCACTTCTTCTCCTTTCCAGTTGTCAGTATGAAGGTGACTGAAGGGCCACCTCCAGTTCTCTGCCTTTGCCTGCTGTTTGGAACTCTCCTCCGACAAAGGAGATAAAGGAGCAATCTGTATGTCAGTATATTAGGATTGCATGAATGGATGAAAGGACTACATTAGTTGAGGGTCACTTTGAGGGATAGACATGTATTGCATTCAGATCAGAATGTCAGTAATGTGTGGTCACATGGAGATGAGCAGAGAGAAGTATGGAAGCACCTACAAGATAAATTGGTGTGAAGAACCATGTGTAGAGGCGGGATTGAGAAGAAAAATTGAGGAGGGATTAGGGTGATAGTGGTAGCCATTATTCTCACTTTTCCCACCTGATTAGGTCACTTCCAGCACTGTATCCAGATAGTACAGCACCATGCACCTCACACTAACTTCTTCAGTGATCTTCAACCATGCATTCTTGCACTCTGAGGCAGTCTTCATGTTAGCAGAGAAGTGTATCTGTCTGCAGCCTCTCAGTCTGCAATACAGGGATTGTGAGGTGTCTGTTAAGGCATTACACTTGTCATATTGTGACTCCATAATACCAGTTACTTCCTCTGATCCCTGACTTGCATAATCCTAAACTGCTATCTTTTCAGCTTATTTGAAGTAGACTCGTGTAGGTTGTCACCAAGTCCACTTTCATTAATTTATTGGAAAACATGGTGGTCAGAAGCAAAGGCAGTGTTTAAATATAAAAGCCATTGACAACTATACTGCAAATACTTTTCTGTTCCCCATGCACTACTGAGCTTCCCCGACTCCAGCAGGTCAAAACATTCAAATTCTGCCCAGGGAATTGAATCTTTCTACAAATATATTAAATTGAGCAGCTCTTCCATCAAGTCTACCCGCGATAGCCAGTGTGTCATGACTAAACACTTCTATCTTCCCATCTCCCCTGGTGCTCTCTAATCTATTAAATTGTAATACTCTTATCAAGATGGAGCTGTCCAATCTTTTAACTATTTCATAGATGTCTGTTAAGGTACCCCTATGTTATTCTAACATAAATAGAACAATGTCAAAACAAAGAACAAAACAGCACAGGAAGCAGGCCCTTCGGCCCAACGAGCCCACGCCGCCACCCCGATGTTCCCACGTCTACCCGCGATCCCTGTCCATGTTTATAGATCTATGGATTAAAAACCAAATTTGAGACAATTTAGGGAGAATTTGTTTTGCCAATTAGCCTAAGAGCGCATCTTTGGGATGTGGGAAGAAACCTGAGCACCCAGAGAAAACCCATGCAAGCACGGGGAGAATGCGCAAACTCCCACAGACACAGGCCCAAATCCTTGTATTTGCACAGCACAGCAATAGTCACTGAGCTGTCGTGTTGCCCATCAAATGGTCCAGGTCAAGCGTACACTAACGACGTGAAGCACTAGGATACTCTCAAAAAATCCAAGAGCAGCCCTCTCACGACCCATCGCGTGTATTCCCCTTGTTAGACAACAAGGTGGACCAAAGCACCTGTAGGATAAAAACAAGTACATCAATATCATCCATTTACACGCTTCCCAGGGACTCCCAAGGCTCATGATCCCTATTTTAAATCAGTTTTCTATACTCCTCCATTCCCATTCTGTTCATGTGCCCATCTAAGTATTTCTTAAATAACTCCAGAGTACCTGCCTCCACCACTTTACTTAGCAGCGCATTCCATACCTCTACCACCCTCTGTGTGAAAAAACTCCCTCTAGCATCCAAATTATACCTTACCCCCCTCACCCTAAGCCCATGACCCCTTGTGCTATTTGAGTCCATCCTAGGAAAAAGCTTAACCCTGTTTACTCTATCTATACCTCATAATTGAGCCTATTTGAGTATCTGTGGTCCTTTAAGCTAGAAATCATTCTTGTATTTGTTCTTTGGACTTTTTTCCAAGACCACTATATCAACCACCATGTTTAGCACAGTACTTGAAATACAGTCTCACCAGGGACGTAGTGTCCTTTAATTTATATTGAATGGTTCCATTAATTCAGTTGAATTCTTTGTTAGCTTTGGCTACAACTTATCATGAAACTTCTGTGATCTATGCACAATAACATCTACATCTTTTTCTCTCAAACATTTTCAGTAGTGTTCCCTGAAACTAATATGTTTCTTTTGTGTTAGCCTGACCAATATGCATGATACTATATTTATAATTAGAAGCTGTTTATCAGTGTATTGTCCACTCGCTTGGCACATCTAAAACATTTTCCATTTGATTGCACTTCTCTATTGTTTTAATGCTTTCACAGGTTCTCGTGTCAGCAATAAATTTACTGATCATTCTGCCACTATTAAGATCATTAATAAAAAGAGAAAAAAAACTCAGCAGCACAGCTGGCCAGGAGACATCAGGACTGGCCATTTCATGGGCTTCCTGCTGGGCACCACAACCTCTGCATGTCTCCAGGACCACGTTTTTAAAAATAATCAGCTCTGCTCTGGAAATCAGTGTGGAGCTGATTACAATACGGAAATCAGGATTTCCATATCATTAGCATGCCTGAGAGTGAAGTCTCCAGGCCCGCAAGTATCTCCCCGCCATGCCAGGACTGGTTTACTCCAGCAGAGTTTACAATTGCTCCTCACTAACGGTGGCTCAATCCTGCTGGAGTGTAGAGAGGTCATTGATGTCCCTCCAGGAGCTCTGAGGCAAGGGCCTCTGGCACTGCCCGAGGGACAAAGTAGCAATGCCCGTGGAGTACCTTGGCATTGGCCATTGGGCTCTGTGGGGGCGGGGGCAGAGGGGATAGGGCCTATTGAGTGGCAGGATGTACTGGGGGTCAATTGGTGGGGTTATTGGATCCTGCTGCCACTCTGTACAGGGATCACGGGAAGAGGGAGGGAAGATGGTAAACAGGGCTGGCCGTCAGGTGTCAGAGATATTGTGTCTGGTCAGGCAGATCAGAGCCGTCCCAGAGAGGTCTGGGAGGCCAGTGATCAGGGGAGTGAGGGAGGCGAGTTGGTAGGCCAGTGATGGACGGTCGTGGGGATGGCCAGCAATCAGGTCAGCCGGTGATTGGGAGGTTGGCGATGCTGGGCCATTGCGAATGCATGATCTCCATACTGACAGATCGGCATAATACATGGTGACCTGCTCCACTCTGCTGCTGACTTCTCCGGCAGGAATAGGTCCACCCGCTGATTTTCACAGGGAATCCCATCTGCAGGGGCACTCTGATACACAGATTGTTGGAGATTCAATCTGAAAATCATGCTCAAAAAATTGGTGGGAGTTATTCCTGTTTTCATGTGAATTGGGAACTTTTTTTTTGGGAGAATCCTGAAATACTGGCCCAAGTCCAGGAAAAATCGTTTGTGATGCATCATTAGTAATGTATCCCAAGCAGAACCATATCTGTTAACTACAACTGTAGGATTGGAATCAATTCCTGCTATAACTTTTCAAGTTTCTACTAAGGGTCAACTTGTCAGAATGCCAGTGTCTCAGAATACTCAGTTGTTGCATTAGGTGGGGGAATTTATCAAAAATTGAGGTATTTTATCAAAAATTTTATATTTCGCAATGAATTCTAAATAATTGCAGAATTTGCCTTTTCCTTTATATGGATATTTCAAAATATGGTTCATTAATGTGGCTATGGCTCCTATTTGTTTATCAAGCTGTTCTGGGTAAAGAAAAATGCTACTTCCCAAGAATCAATCCAAAACACTTTGTGATGTTTCTGTATCTTTTCTGATCTTATGTGAAATTATGTTGGTGTTTGTGACTTTGATCACTTTGCATGCACATGAATAGGTCCCAAGTTCCAGTGGCCTGAACCATGTCTGTCTTTGCTTTAAGTCCAATGACATACCTGCAAAAACAAACAACTGAATATGTCCATTATATTTTTAACATTTATATATAGTTTATATTCTATGTACTGCATTGAAAGAGGTCTTTTGGCCAACAGGTTTATGCTAATATTTATGCTGCACTAGAGCTCTTCCCAATCTTCTTCATCCAACCCCTGCTATCCTCTCTCCTTCATGTGATCATCGAGTACATTTTACAATTTAGTATGTGTACAGTCCATTACATTAATTTGTCCTGTCTGCTGGCTTATACTTGGTTACTCTGGATTGCAGGCTAGACTTGAGCAATGCCATAGAAGTCTGATTATTATATAATCTCAAAATGTTTTGGACACGTAGGCTGCGATTTTTATCTTGGAAACACATTAAGAGTGAGCTGGGCTGGCTGACATTGCATCGGAAACCTGGAAGTGTGTTAAGTATGTCAATCGCTGCCTTTTCATTACACTTAATCATTATAACATTAAATCTGGTTTCCTGTCCAATTACCTGCAGAGGTCATGATGAGGAACTGTATAATGAGATTTTAAGAGGCCCTGCAAAATGCGTTGGAATTCAGGAGAAGAAAGAAGAATTAGAAATAAGTTGTGCAAAACTGCATCCTGCTTCAATGATGTCTCCCTGAATGACGTGGGAAGTTGTGAGGAGCTGGAGGAAAATACCATCCGCCCCCAGAAATGGGAAGTGTCATCTGCCATATTTTTACTTTTCTCCGAGCAGCCAACTGGTAACTCTCCCTTGAGGTTGGAAGAGATCAGGATTCCACAGATGAAGGCATCATGGCAGCTGCCCAGGAATCTTGTGCATACCTGCATAAATATCTTCCAGCGGTTGTACAGTAACTTCAGATTGATGAATGGGAAATCCTAGTGATTGTTGAATGATCTATGGGAACCTTGTATGCCATATGCATACAGTTGATGACATCGTGTACCTGTGGAAAGTCAGTCAGAGATGCAAAGCTTGCTTGTTGACCCTGGGAAACAACTTATCAGTCATCTACCATATGCATTTGGGAGGCCCTATCTGGGAGAGCCCTGGAAAGATTCAGAAGCAAAATGGTTGAGGACAGTGCTGACTTTGACAGCCATTGGGAAAGCTGTTCTCACTAGATCCAGATATAGTAGGAGGACAACTTTGAGCAGACTTCAGATATGTTTTCCCCCACCTAATGCAACAACAGAGCATTCTGAGACACTGGCATTCTGGCAAGTTGACCCTCTGCCAGTAGATTTGGCTGCTTATGTGCAAACCCTTCAGAAGAGGCAAGCTGGCAACAGACCCAAGATAATCACAAAATTAGAGTGATATTGACACAGAATATTGAATGTAGGCAAATATTGTCTCATGCAAGCTGTAATTCTTGGCTGCTCCCCTCTCTATTGATGCCTTCTCTGCTTCCCCCACCCCACTGCAGCCATCTCACCTGATCGGTTTCCTCTCCTGTATAGCCACAGATCACTAGGCTGCTGGACTTGCTGTCGGTGCTTTTCCCGATCATTGTGGTTCTTACCAACCCAACCTAAGACATTGTAAGCAACAGACATCCTGATCTGATAGATAAAACCTCCATAATATAGAAAGTCAACTGTTAACAAAACTACTATGAATGTCCTTTCACACTAGCAGGTTAAAAAAAAAACAACTGTGGTTCCTAAGCATGAATATTTTCCTGAGATTGACTCCCCTCAATTATCAAAGTGGTCTTACCTTGCTTTTAGTGATGGTTTTCAGAAAGCCCAAAAAATCTGCATTTCATGGTAAACTCAAAAGTCTGTGTTAAAACTTGTTCTAATTCTGCAATTAGTATGTTTATTGAAAGGCTAACTTCTATTGAAGGGATTGCACACAATCGGCCAAATGAGTTGGAGCTAAACCCAAGAGTCAAAAGGTTGGAGCCTTCTAACATACTATCAATTTTATTTGCTCCTGAATCCACATGCTTCTCAGTGTTAAAATTTATCCTCATGATCTGCAGGGACACTGCAGGAATTTTAAATTATAAATATTTGTAAAGATAAAGCAACTTTGCACAGCTTGGCAGTGAGCTGGTTAACCAAAGAAAAAATGAAACTGCTGTCTGGTGCTGCATTGTTCTGGTACTGCAGGCATGTTCACTGGTGTGTGAATGTTCCTACGTTCAGATATTTTTGAATTAAAGTGCTGGAGTGTGCACTCTTTATCTTTGAAGAGATTAGGTCTGTTGGATCGAGAAAAAGGTTTCAGCTACTTATTGCTTGTGTTACATCCTCCACCAGTTAGTGACTGTGGTTACTTGAATGTTGCTGAACAAATTGACTTAGCAAAATTGTCTAACCTTTATCCCTGCAGATCAATTTTCAACATGCTCATTAAATTCTGATTAATATTTGCTGTTTTTCAGAGCAATGCTGTGAGCCTAGACATAAAATGATCATTTTCAAACATAACTATGGGGCTGATTTGATAGGAAGCCTCAATTTTATGATGACAGTACTAAATTTCATGTATCTGCCAAACACAGTATTATCTAGTGCAACATCTCAATTTGCTTGAAAAGCTCCTGCCCAAAGCAAAATGTTAGTATTTTTCATGGCAAAGAGCAAATTGGTAAAAATTCGATTTTTAAGTATTAATCCAATAAGGTTCTGTTCCCTGTCCCAGTCTCTGGTTGTGCCCGTCAACATCAAGGTATGCATGAAATTAATATTGTGTTCTTCGAGTGTAGAGGATCCAGTATCCTTTGACTTGCTGTTTGTTCCTTAATCTGAACACATTTACTTTGTGCCCCCAGGTAGAAACATTGAGGAAATTTTAGTCTGCTGGGATGATCAGGTTTTGGGCAGATAAAGAGTAAAAAGTACTGGCATATCAGGAATTTTGCAGAATCTGCCAACTTTCACATTTAACTCAAGAGCATTTAGCAGCAAATGGCAAATCCACCAGGACTGGTAATTCTGTTGTTAATATCTGATTTAAAAAAAAAATAATTGGGTCAATTTTTCACCACAAGTTCTGGTCTTTAATTCTCAGTGTTTGAGTTTCCTGGATTTCCTGGGAAATTGTCAGGCTGAACAAAGTGAAAGGAATGTGAGGAATGATCAGGTTGAGAAATTGAAATTCTGGAAAACTTAAATACAGCTGCTTTTTTGCCTATGTGGTAGGCTCTATTGATAGGACTAGTTCTGAGAGCACACTTGCACTCTGTTACCAGTCATTTTCAAGAGGCCTTTGTAGATTATTTGTTGTTTTGCCTTTGATCTGCAATTCTAAGCTATCAACCTTCTCCACACCGAGAGATGCCTTTTCAATCTATTCTGAGCCTCTGATGAAGAATGAGAGAAATTGTGGAGCAGCACCATTAAGAACAGCAACAGGCTTCTCCTCAACCACCTGTTAATATTGCAAATGCTGACAATTGAGTGCATGCTCCAGTTGTTATAGCTAATACCAACTATTAGGGCACATATAAAAGTTTTCACCTTTGAACTGGGAAATGTGTGGAAGGAAAAAGTAGCCTGCATTTATGTTATAATAGGTTTATTCTCAAAACCTATTTTGAAGACAAGACTGGGTTCTTCCTTTGCAAATGGATGTACACCAAATTAACACATTGTCCACTACACAGGACAGAGGATAACTGGAGCTTCAGTTCAAGGGAGGTGATAAACCCAACACAGAGTACACAGGCAAAGGATTAACCTGCAGAACACATCTAAACACGTGCCTTAGGAGGCTCAGACTCTCATGTTAAGTCAGCATTGAGGTGGACTCCTTGCAATGACCATCAAATTCATGATAGCTCTGAATTTCTTCACCTCTGGCTCCTTCCAGACCTCCTAAAAGTTCTAGAGAGGTAGAGGAAAGGATTGCCAAGTCAATTCTGGTCAGGAATGAAAGTAATAGGGTAATTGTTATGGGGGACTTTAACTTTACTAATATTGATTGGAATAGCTATAGCTCTAGCTCGTTAGAGGGGTCAGTTTTCGTACAAAGTGTGCAGGAAGGTTTTTTTGACTCAGTATGTAGATAGGCCAACTAGAGGTGAGGCTACATTGGATTTGGTGCTGGGCAATGAGCCAGACCAGGTGTTAGGCTTGGAAGTTGGTGAACATTTTGGTGATAGTGACCACAATTCGGTTACGTTCACCTTAGTGATGGATAGGGATAGGCATGAAGCTGGGGGCAGTAGTTATAGCTGGGGGAAGGGTAAGTATGAGGCCATCAGGAGAGAATTAGGGTGCATAGATTGGACTAGGAAACTACAGGGACTGGGAACATCTGGAATGTGGAGCTTATTCAAGGAGCAGCTGCTGCGAGTCCTTGATAAGTATGTCCCTGTCAGGCAAGGAGGAAATGGTCGAGTAAGAGAACCTTGGTGTACGAAAAAATTTGATTTGCTGGTTAAAAAGAAAAAGGAGGCTTATGTCAGGATGAGGATTGAAGGCTCGGTTAGTGCAATGGATAGATATAGATTAGCCAGGAGGGAGCTAAAGAGGGAATTGAGGAGAGCAAAGAGAGGACATGAGAAGACTTTGGCTGATAGGATTAGGGAGAATCCTAAAGCTTTCTTTAGATATGTTAAGAATAGAAGATTGGTTAGGGCAAGATTAGGGCCAGTCATTGACAGCAGTGGGAAGTTGTGCGTGGAGCCTGAGGAGATTGGAGAGGTACTGAATAAATATTTCTCTTCGGTATTCACGCAGGGTGATGTAAATGTAGTTATGGAGAACACTGAGGTACAGGGTAGCAAACTGGAAGGTATCGAAGTAGATAGGGAGGATGTGCTAGATATTCTCGAGGGTTTGAAGTTGGATAAGTCCCCTGGGCCGGACGGGATTTACCCTAGGATTCTCTGGGAGGCAAGAGAGGAGATTGCAGAGCCTCTGGCTCTGATCTTCAGGTCGTCGTTGGTTACGGGTGTGGTTCCGGAGGACTGGAGGATAGCGAATGTGGTCCCGTTGTTCAAGAAGGGGAAGAGAGACCTTCCAGGGAATTATAGGCCAGTGAGTCTTACTTCTGTGGTGGGCAAAGTGTTGGAGAGAATAATTAGGGATAGGATTTATAGTTATTTAGAGAGTAATGAATTGATTGGAGATAGTCAGCATGGTTTTGTGAAGGGTAGGTCGTGCCTTACTAACCTCATTGAGTTTTTTGAAAAAGTGACTAAGGAGGTGGATGGGGGTAAGGCGGTTGATGTGGTATATATGGACTTTAGTAAGGCGTTTGATAAGGTGGCCCATGGAAGACTTCTGCAGAAAATGCAGATGTATGGGATAGAGGGTGATTTAGCTAATTGGGTTAGGAATTGGCTAGCAGATAGAAGACAGAGGGTGGTGGTTGATGTGAGATATTCATCTTGGAGTTCGGTGACAAGTGGTGTACCTCAGGGGTCTGTTTTGGGGCCCCTGCTGTTTGTAATTTTTATAAATGATCTGGATGAGGGTATTGAAGGATGGATTAGTAAATTTGCAGATGACACTAAAGTCGGTGGAGTGGTAGATAGTGAAGAGGGGTGTTATAGTTTGCAGAGGGACTTGGACAAGTTGCAGAGCTGGGCCGAGAGGTGGCAAATGGAGTTTAATGTGGAAAAGTGTGAGGTAATGCACTATGGCAGAAATAATAAATGTGTAGAGTATAGGGCAAATGGTAGGATTCTTAGTAGTCTAGATGAACAGAGGGATCTTGGTGTGTATGTGCATAGATCCCTGAAAGTAGGCAGTCAGGTCGAGAAGGTTGTTAGGAAGGCATATGGAGTCTTGGCTTTTATTGGTAGAGGGATTGAATTTCGGAGCCGCAACGTCATGTTGCAACTGTACAAAACTCTAGTGCGGCCGCACTTGGAGTATTGTGTGCAGTTCTGGTCCCCACATTATAAGAAAGATGTGGAGGCATTGGAGAGGGTACAGAGGAGGTTTACCAGGATGTTGCCTGGTATGGAGGGCAGGTCCTATGAAGAGAGGCTGAAGGATTTGAGGTTGTTTTCGTTAGAAAGGAGGCGGCTAAGAGGGGACCTTATTGAAACATATAAGATGATTAGAGGTTTAGATAGGGTGGACAGTGATAGCCTTTTTCCTAGGATGGAGAAAGCTAGCACGAGGGGACACAGCTTTAAATTAAGGGGTATAGTTATAGGACGGATATCAGAGGTAGGTTCTTTACCCAAAGGGTGGTTAGGGAGTGGAATGCCCTGCCTGCAGCTGTTGTAGATGCGCCAAGTTTGGTGGCGTTTAAGAGGTTAGTTGATAAGTATATGGAAGAGAAGGGAATGGTTTAGTTTGGAGGGGCATTGCTTTTTATATTGGTCGGCGCAACATCGAAGGCCGAAGGGCCTGTTCTGTGCTGTAATGTTCTATGTTCTATGTTCCAAGGATCGACTGGTGACAAGGCTGTGGACCAAGTACTGGAAATGGGATTAGAATAAATAGGTGCTTGATGGCCAGCGCTGATGCGATAGGTCGAAGGGCCCTTTTTTGTGTTGTAAAACTCTATGACATCAACAATTACTCACAGTATGCTGCAACTTTTTGATAATAGACATCGTGTTTGCCAGGGCTACCATTTTCATCCACTTGCTTCCAATGAGCCCAAACTCAATGAGAGGGCCTTCCGATTTGCCATTGTGGTTGGATTGCCACAAGGACAGGCATTATACATCATAATGTTCACTTGCTGTGCGTTGTGGAGTGGAAAGGACTGATGAGGAGAAACAGGAAGATAAAATAGGAACTAAACTGTGTCCTTTTTCTTTAGGTGACTGAGATACCTGCCTAATGAAGGCATCAGTCCTATATACTAACTGAGCTGCTAATGATGTAATTGCTCTCAATGAAATTTAAACACCTTACAGAGGAACATTTCGTTGGAAAAAAGACATCGCCTTTGGTAGTTTAAAACCTTTCTTCGTATGGCCAGGCAGTAGGACCTCCTCACTAATAAAATTCTGGACCTAGTCACTAGGTCTACTCTTCCCAGGTATTAAAATAATCTCAAAAACCCTCTCCCATGATCTACTTTGTTTGTGGTGGGCAGTGTTCTGCAATTTTAATTTGCCTGAAATAGATTGCTATTTCTTTCCTTTCACTTCAGACAGCTGGCCAGTATGAGTTCAAATAGTCTCTGCCTCCAACTAATGATGTCAGGTGGGTTTATTCCCCCCATCGATCATGTAATAAAGTATGTTAAAAAAGTTAACTTTAATTGTCTGTGATACCATAGTCATACTCTGAAGTAGTGTCCGAAGCACTATTACTTCATTCCATGTTGAGAAATTGAATCCTCCAGCCAGCCCTCACATGATGTCTCAGGATGCATCTGAGAATCAGACAGTGCTTTCTTTCATTGGCACTGCATTTGTTATGTGTCTGTCTCTTTCTTGACATGCAGAATGCTTCCATTCAGGTACTGATACTCAGAGTCCCTTTTAAATAGTGAAGCTTCAAGTGAGGACTATCATGCTGCTCCATTCTAATTGGTTAGAAGACATGGAAGATGGAGTGATAATGGTGTGGCTGAATTAAAAAGCAGTTGCTCAGGTTTCCAGGTCCCTGATCCACCTAGAGCCTTGCCTTCTGGAAATGAGTTGAAATATTATACCGCTCATTATTGCTAGGTGTTCCATTTTCCATACGCTGAAATATACTCCTCTGTGACTTCTAGGTCTTATGGTAATATTCAACTTCACCATCATCATTCTTCTCCGCTTTTAATTCTGCACATCTGCTAGATCTTCATTCTGACTGAAATACCTCAATTAACATGTTTTCTGATACACTACCCTTCAAATTGACTTCATTTGCACAACACAGCTGTCTCCAAACTTGGCCAACAGTTTGTCAGTAATCAATGGAAATTACATCTTATCCAACTCAACTTTTCCATACCATGGGACCTCTGACTTTAAATCTCTACTCTCAAATGGTTTTATGCATCAAAATGTCCTAATATGTACACATTTTGACTGCCATTTTGGACCTGAATCTATCACTTCTATTTGTATGTTTTTCTCATTTTTTACCTCTCTTACACTACTGGATCCCTCTTGCTTATTGTCACACCTTTCATTTCTCCTATCAGATATTTTGCCTTCCCAAATCCCTACCTCAGCTCTTCAGTAATTCTTGACTTTCCTACTCTCATGCCATCATTTCATGTTGTAAGGCTACAACTATGTCTCACTTAGCACTCTTCAAAAGGCCCATTAAGGCATTCAGCATTGCCTCCTTTTGAGCAGCAATCTTGAGCGTCCAATCCTGCTGTTTCACTGATCTTACTGATCAGCATACCAAGTTGGGGGGGGATGTAAATCATGCTGTTCTTCTTGATTAATTTGCCCATCCAGTGCTGATTTTGTGGACTCTATATCAGTGGATCAGCTATCTGTGCCTTTCTGCACAGAATGTCCATTCACAAGACTCGTAATTGTTATCCATGAACTTATTGTGTGCAACTGCATTAACGTTGTGACTTTAACAATATCTTAGGGTGATACACTTTCCCTTGAACAGTGCCTGTTTGACTACTTTACCTTTCAAGACCACTACAGTGTGTTACTCAGTTTGTAGATGTTTTTGTTTAGCAGTGATTTCTAAACCACATTTTGATACACATATTTGTTTTCTTTATGTAGGCAACCTTCCCAAACTCTCTTCTTCCACTTAGTTTTCTGAAGAGATACTGACCTCAATTCATTCAAATGAGCTTCAATAATCTCTTACACTTAGCATCTATTGAGCATAAACATCTATGAGATTTGCTGTGACAGAGGATAACAGGTGCAGAGCATTAATTATTCGCTGGGAAGGATGTTCCACCTTATGTTCCATCGAAAAAGTGAATTTATGCAATGATAAAATGTACACCAACAACAAAGGGAAAGAACATACAATCATATAGCATCTTTCTTGTTCCTCAATATCCCAAAGTGCATCAAACCAATTAATTATATTTTCATATCTTGTTGACAAGAAAGTTGCATTTATGTAATATTTTTAAAATAGATAAAACAATGAAGGAACTATTAGCAGTGATGAGAGATTTGATAAAGTTGCATCATGTTTGAAAAGATTAGTGGAGTTTTGTTTTTGAGAAGTGACCAATGAATAGACAGGATGGAGTAAATGCAATATATATATTTTAAAAAGCGTTTCATTAGATTAATTAGATTTTACTGTAGGTCCCAAACCTGAACTTCACAGCAATGGAATCAGTTCAGCCACTTTATCAGAGATGGCCTCCTAATTGCCCATCTGCAGGTTTGCTGTGTGGATTGCAGACAATGCTGGTCAAATCAGAGGGCCATTATCTTTGAAACCTCAGCAGCACCACAAGAGTGGGCATGGTGAACTAAAATTAAAATTTTCAGGATGCCAAATGTTGGAGGACAAACTCCTCCGGCGAAACACTGTGGCTGCAGAAATTGCCTTACCTGCTCATGGTTCCTCCTTTGAGTCCATGGAGGCTCTGCTTCCAGTGGCCTCCCATCTGCTGCAGAGAGGTTGTAACCATGCAGCCATGCAAATCAGAGGCTGCCTGGCTGTTGGCAAAATTCAACCCTATAAAATAGAACTTAATAGGGCTTTCAGTTATGCAATTGCCAGCCTTTAATCTGCCTTCAACCCTATGCTGGGAGAATTCTCTGGCAGTGGGCCTGTGTGGGTAAACAGACCCAATGAAGTTCCCTATTCTTCTTCTGGCAAATCTACATCCCAGATTGCCACGTGAGGACTAATAAACTGTCTTAAAGAGGCACATAAAACTTTAGGCATATGGTGAAAGAAAAATTATAACAGTGTGGACTGAAAGCTAAGATGAAAGACAGAGAAAAATCATTGTTAGAGAAAGACTGAACATGACTTCCAGTTATATATAGATGATTTAAACAGGATAAAAGGGAGCAGAATATTGGTCAATAAAGTGCAATTGAAACAAGAGTAGGGGAGAATTTTAAGGAGATATTTCCAAAATGGCAATTTAGGCCTCTGAAGATATGGGTTCCTATTTTGGGGAATGCAACTAGAGAAAATGCAAGAGTTGGAGTGGAAAATGTTGTGTGGCTCTGGAAGAGCTTACAGCTGAATTTCATGGCCTCCATGGTGGCCTCCTTTCCACTAACTGAAAAGCTGGAGGCAAGCCCTTGCGGCCATTTCCAGAAGCTTCAATGGCGTGTCAATCAGGCAGGTCAACTGCCTGCTTATCAGGGCTTTGATAATTTTGAAGCTGAAGTTCCTGCTTCCAAACAGACAGTTGGAAGCTCTTCAGTCCCAGCAACATCACTTGGAGCAGTAGGCATTGTTGATGCTGCAGAAGGCCAGAGCAGCAGAGAAAGTAGAGCTTGTAGGATCACGGGAACAGAGGTAAGAGGGGAAGGATCACTGATAAGGTCAGACTGGAACTTTTTCCGTGCCACCGGACTACAGTGTGCCCCATCATGTGGGCTGTCCCATTGGGCTGCTATTGGCTTTTACTGGATGACCTCCCCAGGTGACATATGAACTCTCTCCTCAACCTGGTAGAAAATTAGCAGTGACAGGATGAAGCCCTTATTGACTATTTATTAGCCATTTGGCCACTTTAAGGGTCTTGATCATCTCCAGAAGATAAGGCTAGGGCTTCTCAGCTATTGCCTTAATCAGAGATGGTCAGGAAAGCAAAGGATACCCCTTCTATCAATGTTCCCTCCTAATTCTTTGGTTCTCCCTCTTTTCTTCCAAACTGCTCCAAGGGGAGATTTAAATCCAGCCCATTAGGTGAATTTAAAGAATTTAGAAATTGAGATATCAGAGGACCAAGAGTCAGTGTTAGACATGAGCATAAGGCAGAGTGTGTAGGGAATGTGGGCACTGTGATATTGAAGTATTTATTTTTAAATAATCATCTTTAGTTATTATAACAATGAAACATGTGGCATCCTGGTGCAGAAACAATTATTTATTTACAGAAAGAAAAGGCTATTTACAGGAAACACTTACATCAACATAACAGTATAATTGGAACAAAAATAACCTGCTGTCCAGGCCCCAACTCCAGGTTTAAAAGCCTGCTCACTAGTCCAAAATGCAAGTGCAGCTGTCCCATTCATCGGGGAGTCATGGGTTCCTGAGATTTGCCAAAACATGAGATAAAAAGATTAAATAGTCTGAGATTGCTACATCATCCTTGAGGCCTCCTATTATCTAAAGATCTTGACATCAATGCATCAGTCTCTCAGATGACTTCCATTTATGTTAAGAGTGACAGAATATCATTGGTTGGGGTTTCTCTTCGGAGGTTGTTTCACTTTGGCTAGCCTCTCTATCGGCTTCTGTTGATACAAGGACATTCTCTGCTGTTGCTCCTTTAGCTTCTGCAGTAATAGGTCCTGGGCTCACAATGGCCATTTTGGCTATCCAGTTTAACTTAATATATTGGAGCCAGTCCTTCTCTATCAGGCTTGGTCCTTGTCCAAGTTCAATAATAAGAGGAGCTGGACTGACTGTTGTCCATATACAGGAGCCATCATGCTACTCTTGATCTGAAATGATGCCTCTATATACGTAACTAGCCAAATCACAGTATTTTCCAAACTCAATGGTTAGACCCTGTCTTGTAAATACTAGAAGTTTGTTCCCTAATGATGATTGCCAAAGCCCCAGTCCGCACTTCCATTTTCGAAGGACTTCCGTTCACTAGCAGTACTGTGGTTATTGGGGCCATTTTGCCCACATCAGTGTGGCCCAGTGTCAATGTACTTTGCTCAGGCAACTGGCTTTCCCCATATTGTGGACCGATGTTGCTTTTATTCTTTTCCTGAACTGAGCAGGCTCTGCTTACTTCCATGTTTATGCCTTAGATGATCTCTTTTATCACATCTAAAACACTGCATCCCTGAAACCTGCACTTCTCTGGGACATGGTTACTCCCACATCCAAGATATTCCTCTAATTTCTTTTTGATTGCAATAATAAATTTTACCTTAGTTTTTCACTTCACTAGGCCTTCCTTTGCTCGAATAGGCACTTGCAGCTCAAGTGCTGTGCTATAGTTGCTTGCGGTCCCTCTCCCCAGCTGGTGGATCTCACCTTCAGCTGTGCTTCACAATTCCTGAGCACCTTTTTCTGCATTTTCTAGGGACAAAGATTTTTTCAAGCTGACTCTGCCAGTAATTTCTTTTGGATAGCTGTGCTGTTTATCTTTCATACCAGTCGATCTCCTAATGTTTTCAGGGATATTCCAAACTCTCAGTATTTCCCAGCTTCCTTATTCTGGCCATGAAATCCACAGTGGATTCTACAGGAGTTCTCCCCATCCAATTAAACTTATATCTTTGGAGAATGACAGAGGGCTGTGGATGATAATGGTTCCTGACCAGCTCTGTCAACACGGTGAATAATTTTGAAGTAGGAGTCTCTGGGTAGATCAAACCCTTTATTACACTGTACATCTAGGTGTTATAAGCGGTCAGCAAGATAATCCTTTGCTTTTCCTCTCTTTTATGCTTTTGGTTCTAAAACAAAAGTAATGCATATGTTCTATATATTGAACTCAATCTTCTTCATTCAGATCAAATGGTTCGAGCTTACCATAAAATGGCATGATGATACTACTTTAAATTGGAGTGGGAGGTTCTTTTCTTGCAGTCTGCAATGGATGCTGGATTTGGCCAACACTGCTAATGAACCACCTGCTATCCAACCAATTGGTGGAGCAACAAATGTTTATTTATATGAAAGAAAGACTATTTACAAGAAACATTTACATCAAGATAACAGTATAATCTGCTGGTTTTAAAGCCCACTTTCCAACACTTCCTGCGGTCTCGTTGGTTGGGGAGTCGTGTGGTTCACAAGGTATGCAGAAATCCTAGACAAGAAGATCACATGATCTTCAACATCACTATGACAGTTATAAAAAGACATCCATGAATTTTACAGTGAAGGTGAATGTATATTGCAACCAAAGTGCTTGTTATAAAAGATCGCTGCAATCTGTTATTTGTTTACTACATTTAGAACATAGAACACTACAGCACAAACAAGCCCTTTGGCCCACAACTTGTGCCGATCATACCCATACCTACTAGGTCATATCTATAACCCCCAATCCCATTAGATCCCATATACTCATCCAGAAGTCTTTTAAAAGACCCCAGCGAGTTCACCTCCACCAGCACCAACGGCAGTCGATTTCATTCACTCATCACCCTCTGAGTGAAAAACTTACCCTTAACATCTCCTCTGTACTTACTGCCCAGCACCTTAAACCTGTGTCCTCTCGTAGTGACCATTTCAGTTCTGGGAAATAGCCTCCGAGAATTCATCCTATCTATTCCTCTCAACATTTTATAAGTATCTATCAGGCCACCTCTCAACCTTCGTCTCTTCAGAGAGAAGAGGCCTAGTTCCCTCCCCTTTTCTTCATAGGGCATGCCTCCCAATCCAGGCAACATCCTTGTAAATCTCCTCTGCACCCTCTCAATAGCTTACACATCTTTCCTATAGTGAGGCAACCAGAATTGAGCACAGTACTCCAAGTCTGACAAGGGTCTTATAAAGTTGCAGCATTACCTCCTGACTCCTAAACTCAATCTCTCGATTAATGAAAGCCAGTACACAATATGCCTTCTTGACCACGTCCTCCACCTGTGAGGCCAATTTAAGAGTCCTATGGACCTGGACCCCAAGATCCTTCTGCTCCTCAACACTGCTAAAACTCCTACCCTTGATATTGTACTCCTTCATCCCATTGGTCCATTTTGGCAGGACCAATAGGCATTTATCTGTGTTGAAGTCCATCTGCCAGTTCTCTGCCCATTCTTGCATCAACTTCGGACATCCCTCACTATCCACACCACCACCAACCTTCGTATTGTCGGTGAACTTACTGACCCATCCTTCCACTTCCTCATCCAGTCATTTATGAAAATGACAAACAGCAAGGGTCCTAGAACAGATCCCTGGAGCACTCCACTGGTGACTGATCTCCATGCAGAAAAAGACCCATCCACAACCACTCTCTGCCTTCTGCAGGCAAGCCAGTTCCAGATCCACAAGGCCAAAGCCCCTTGGATCCCATGCCCTCTCACCTTCTCAAGAAGTCTTGCAAGGGGGCCTTATCAAACACCTTGCTGAAATTTATTTGCTCCTGAAAGTACTTTTGATACTTAAGCACCAATTTTTTGAGCCTTTTTCTTTGATTATAAAGTATTAAAGCTGGAAGGTGCAGATCAGAAGATCTGGTTCCAGCCTCTCATAGATCTCTGTGTGCTATGTTTTTGCAAAATTCTGTGTAAATCTCTAAATGGTTCCATACTACAGGCATGCATAAGTTTCACTGGAATTGCATATTTATTTACATTTAGAAGTGACACCTGCAGCACCAACAGTTAGACCCATCAAAATACTTGTCCGGCACATAGCATATAGAGCCCGTGTTTGTAGTTGGTCGTACCCTGGCTACACCCATTTGTAACAATCTGAAAGTGTTTGGGCAGAATTTTCTGATCCCCACACCATGGCATGTTTTACAGCAGTGCAGGCAGCCTACCATTGGCCAATGGTAGGATTTTCCAGTTCCACCACTGTCAATGGCATTTCCCGTTGTTTGCACCCTCCACCACCAGAGGCCCCAAGGCTTCATCAGTGGGACCAGAAGATTCCACTGGCAGGAACGGCCTTGAATAGCAATGAATTTTGCAAACCTATTTATAAGTCAGCCATCAATTAATAAAACTATAAATAAAATATAACACTTTTCATAAAAATGAAATGATGGCTTGCAAAGACTAATATCTGATATTGTGGCCTCAGGCTCTTGTGATCTCCAGTACTGTTATCTAACCACCCAGCCCCTGAATAAGTAATTATTGCACATTCCTTTGGTGCTTTTTTGTTGAGTTCACTGGTTATTGCTTGCCTACCATTAAAGATTCAATGTGCTGAGTTTTACCTTCCCTTTACTTGCGAAGTAATTCATGGTTATTAGTTACAGCTGAATTAGCAAAATTAAATAGTATTACTGGCAACGCCAAATACACAATAGCTAATTAACCTTTTACTAGTGTATATATTGCAGTTCAATAATGAAACCACATTATTTATATCAGTGCTGAGTCCCAGTAGAAATAAATAATTTACTTTGCACCAAATAAATCCTGGCACATTTGTGGGCTATCCACTATATATGGCTGGCAACATTTGAGATTGAATGCTAAACTTAAATTTGACCTCCTACTGTCAAATGAGGAATGGCAGATGAAACAACTACTTTGTTTAACATAGTCTATAGTTTCTGAACGTGAAAGAACAACTTTACAAATTATATACTTCTCTGGTTAAAGTTGAACCTGTAATTGAAGTATTTGTATTTGGCAGCATATACATTGTGTGAAAAAATTTCAATCAGTGCAGCACTGAGGGAATTCTACACTCAGTAAGAGGTCTGACAACACCAATTTTAAATCCAACCGATTTATTTGATAGTAAACTTGCTAGCTTTCAGCGTTTGTGCCTTCGTCAGGCGAATGAGGTCATCATACTGTCAGGTGTGATGTTAAACTAAGACTCTGTCTGCCCTCTGTAATAAATGCAAAAGTCCCCAAGCCACTATTTTGAATAAGAGCAGAAGAATTCTCCTCAGTGTCAAACAAGAGCAGAGATTGCTGGAGAAACTCAGCAGATCTGACAGTACCTGTAAGGAGAGAAAGCAGACTCAACTCTTTAAATTCTTTTGTCAGAACTGGAGAGAGAGAATGTTACATTTTGAAGTGTTGCTGTGAGAGACTGCAATAAAATGTAGCAACTTTAAGGACAAAGGCAGGTAGCCTAGTGTGGGAGGACGAGGAAGGGATTGTATTGAGGAAGTACATGTGTGGGATATTTTTAACAAGGAGGTTTTAAGTGGAGTAGAAAGGTCACAGTGTAAAAGCTGCGAAACTCAATGTTGAGTCCAGAGGAACTTGCCTAGTGGAAAGATGAGATGCTGCTGCTCCAGCTTACGCCGAGCTTCACTGGATTGAGTCAAAATGGCAAGGAACAGGAATGCTTTTGCAGAATGTTTGTTCACATATTGGCTGCTACATTTCTGACATTAAAACCATGGCAACTTTTCAAAAATCTTTCATTGCCTGTAAAGCATTTTGGGATATCCAGGAACCTAGAACTTTGAAAAATGCCATGTAAATGCAAGTCTTTCTTTTGTGGTTGCATTATCTACTCAAAATATTAATTTTTGTTCCAGTAAGCATAGAATACCAGTATAGTTTTCACCTTGAGGATGGCGAACAAACTTAGACAGCTTCTGGGTTATATTTGGTTTTAAGTAGGATTGCTGTATATTTACATCCTGGAATTATGATAGTACCTACACAGCTAAAAAGATCCACTCACCTCATCTATTGTATGCATTTCTTTAATATTTCAACATAATCAAAGATTAGTATCTTATTTGTAATGCCAATAAGGTGATGTCTGCATCAATCCACCTTTCATTAGCACTATTTAAGCTTCATAGATTTAGTACTCTGTATTGTCTTGTCAAAATGATTTTGTACATGGATCAATTTGAGGAACTAAATGGATTCTTGAACAATTAAATTGATATTGGTGCACACACAAGGATTGATTGTAGACGTGATCTTTGTTTGAAAGAATGACATCAGAATAGACTAAATTACGTGATTGAAAGGATCAAATATTGCTAAACAGGCTAGAAATATTGAAAGTGATTGAGAGGTTTCCATCTAGATCCTTTTCTTGACAGAACTGGGACAGAAACGGGCAGGAAATTGCTTGGGATCTACCTCTTGCAGCAATCCCCATCCATTTCCAATTCCTCAGACCTCATGTCATTCGGTCTGCCCACCTGTATGTCTATACCTGAATGCACATATTGAAACAGCAGTTGAAGAAACCAGCTTGCATCAGAGTCAAAGGAGCGGGGTGGAGTCACTGGCAACAATATGAAATTTGTGTTGGAAAATTACACTAATGGCTTTCGTCATCTTAATGTTTTCTGGAATGAAATTGCTGCTCACCTGAAACTGGAGGTCAGAATTTTTAGAAGGGATGGGTTTCGGGCTGATATTTTATTTCGTTGTTGGATTAGAGTTGTTTCAATAAGTGGAATTCTCCCATCATTCCATGGCAGATTTGGTGGCAGGCAGGAGCAATTTAATAGGAGCCACAAAGTCGGAAACCCACCAGTGTAAAATCACCTTGGAATTCTCCCTGTTGTGGTTCGGTCTTCCTGTTGGCTGGTGGTGTAAATGCTTTCTGTATTCACTTGCATGTGATGAATGCTCATCAGAATGCCTGGCCATCGTATCCAGTCTCACCTTCCAATCTTTGACTCTGGAGTCACTTTTAGGTTAGACTGGGGAAGGACAGCAGATTTCCTTCCTGAAGGACATTAGTCAACAAGATGGATTTTTACTACAATTGATTCATGATCATTATTAGACTTTTAAGTCTAGGTTTCAAATTTCACCATCTGCTGTGGTAGGATTCCCATCTGAGTCCCCAGAGCATTGCCCTGGATTTCTGGGTCATTAGTTGAGTGACAAAACCACTATGCCATTCCTTTCCCCTAATTGTAGAGACCATTGATTAAATCATTGTTATTATTCCATGATAAACATCCTAATCAAGGAAGCCAACAAACTTTTTTGGCACAATGTCAACCAAGTTGAAAATAGATAATAAATGGATAGATAATGAAGAACATAGGAGCCAAATTTTATATATTTGAAGGGATTGCCACTGGAATCAAGTAATTGATGCAACTGCTCACCTCTGGCAGCTTGTTCCAGACACTCATCACTGTGTGGAAAAATTGCACATCTGAACCTTTTTGTAGCTCTCCCCTCTCACTTTAAACCTATGCCCTCTATTTAAACTTGGGAACTGGGAGTAGACTATTGAAGTTTGTTGATGACATGAAAGTAAGGTAACTTGATAAACATTAACTTTGGGAGGATTTAGCAGAATGGATAGACTTAACACAGAAAAATGTGTGATAACACATTTAGAGGAAACAGAGGATGTCAGTGTACATTTAAAGGAAAGGCATTGAAAGGTAATGGATGAACAGAGATAATGGTTCAAATACGTAATCCTTAAAAGTGTGAGTCCAGCCAAATTATAATGGAGTCTCCTGTTAAATTGATGAAGTCCAGATAAATCCCTTTAAAAGCTAGTTGCAATTAGGATTTCATAAATAAGGATATAGAATAGAAGAGGAAAGAGATAATAAATTTGAACAAAGTAATAGGTTATTTTTAGAGTACATTGTACCTATTTGAGTATCCATTTCCTAAAATGAACTTAAAGCTGTAGAAAGCACAGGGTAAATTTACTAAGGTGATAACAGAAGTTTAATTCTGGGATGGGACCTGAATTAACTGAAACTGTTTCTACTGAACAAAGCCCATTAAGAAAAGATTCAGTAGTTGTTAATTTTGTTTTATTTGTTCCTGGGATGTAAAGACTAACATTTGTTTGTCATCCTGGTGGAAAGGTGTGGTCCATTTGGTGCTGTTGCACTTACTCTGCTGTTAGGAAAGGAGTTTCAGGATTTTGATCCAGCTGCAGTGAAAGAATGGTTATCCAACTTAGGATAATGTAGATCTTGGAGGGAACTTTATAACTGGTGATGTTGCCTTTGCTTTGGAACATGCTTTGAAAAGAGGTTTGGCAAGTTGCTCTAGGGCACTTTGTAAATGGCAGAGACTTCTGCCACTGTGTGCCATTGTGGAAGAAGTGATCTTTAAGATGGTGGATAGGACACAGACTACTTCAGTGTCTGAGGAGTCACAAATAGTGCTGAATTTGTGCAATCATTAGCAAACATCCCCATTTCTGACCTTCTGATGGAGGAAGGAGACCTGGACACCATTCAAACTTGGGCTGATAAGTTGCAAATAACATTGATGTAACACGTGCCATTTTTTGTGGGGGGGGGGGGGAGCCTATCTTCGAGTACAGAGATTGGGGAGCCATTTAAAATGGTGGCCCCATCGAGGAACAGTAGAGTTGGTCAGCGGGTTGCTCAAAATGAGCTCATCTGCATTTTTCAAGTAGGTGAATGCTACCTGATAGATGCCTCCAGCACTAGTGGAAAACAAGATTGTTTTCCACTGGCATGGGCACTTCTCCTCAAAACAGGAGAATTGCGCCACCAGCACTGGATTCCCTACTATCAACATTCTGGTAGTTGTCATTGACGAGCCTTATAATTATGTGGTTACAAAGGCAAGTGAGAGGCTGTGAATTCTATGGCAAATAACTCATCTTCAAAGCCTATCAATCAACCACAAAGCACAAGTCAGGAGTGTGATGGAATTCACTTCACTTGCCTAGATGAGTGCAGCTCCAGTAACACATGTTCAACACCATCCAGGACAAAATCACCTGCTTGAGTGGTATCTCATCCACCAACTTCAGCATCTATTCCTTCACCACCAATGCATAAGTGGCAGTAGCACATACCATCTACAAAATGCACTGGGGCAACTTACCAAGGCATCTTGTAAACCTGTAACTTCTTCCACCTTGAAGGACAAGGGCATAGATGCATGGCCACCTGCATGTTCTCTCCAAATCAGCATATCCTGATTTGAAAATATGTCACTGTTCCTTCACTGATGCTGGGTCAAATTTCTGGAGCTCCCTCCCTAATAACTCTATGGGTGCACCTGGATTAAAACAACTTCACATGTCACGAAAGTGGCTTAACTCAAATTATCTACCTTCAGTCCATATCCCTTAATACCCTTATCTGATAAAAATCTTAATCTCTGCTGTGAAATTTTCAATTGACCTCCACCTCAACAGACATTTGGGAAAGTGAGTTTCAGATTTCTACTACCCTTTGAAGAACTGCTGCCGGACATCATTGCTGAATGACCTTGCTCCAATTTTAAGATTATGTTCCTTTGTTGCGGACTCTCCCATCAATAGAAATAATCATTCTAATCACCTAAATGAGAGTTACCTTTAATCTATAAAATATCACAGATCAAATAAAATCCAGAAGCTTAGAATATGGATTGAATATAACTACCAAAAAGACAAAAACAATGGTGGTTAGAAGGATACACTAGAATGAAGATTGGAGTGGATGGTGTCACGCTGGAAGAAGTAAATAGGTTTGTCTATTTAGGACAAATTATAACAGAAGATGGTAGATGTGAAATCAATGTCAGAAGGATCAACATGGCCAGAAGTAATTTTGTAAAGGTGAATGATGTGTTTACAAAAAAATTTGAAACAAGGAAAAAGCTTTTAAGATGCTACGTTCTATTGATTTTCCCATATGCCTCAGAAACCTGGACAGTAAGTAAAGACCTGTGGAAGAAAATAGAGGCCTTTGAGATGTGGATGCTAAGACATGCTTAAAATTCCACTTACTGAGCGTAAGACAAATGAATATGTGCTTGAAATTGCAAGAGCAACAAAACTCTAAAAGTGACATACAGAAAAGAAAATGTCAGTATCTCAGTTTTTTGATCAGAGCTGAAAAACTACATTAATATCTTCTACAGGACAAAGTGATGGACAACGGAAAGAGGAGTTGACCTTAGTTATAGCGCAGCTGCGAACAAGTTACAATGGCTATGGATGGGGGACGCGGATGAGCATGACAAGCGATGAGAGATTTGGACAAGCAGAACAGAACAGGAAGATAATTTTCTTTATTCGGGGAAAGCGAGCGTAATCCTTGCAATTTATACTCATAATTTAATCCTTTTAGCCCCCTTGTTGTTCTGGTAAATCTGTACTGCATCCACACCGAGTCCAACATATCTTTCCTTAGGTGCTGTTCCAGAATTAGATGCAGTACTCCAGATAGAGTTTGACCAAGGGTTTTTTTACAATTTGTAGCATATTTTCCACTCCTTTTAACCCTTCTACCATTTTTTAGTGATTCTACATTTTGAACCATAAATCTCTATACACCCACTGTTCATAGCTTCTTACTGTATAGAAAATGCTTTGATCGATCTCTCTTTGACAGTGGCAGCTCTGAAAATCATTTGGTACTCGTGGAAGTGCATTCATCTCTTTCTTCGTGTGATTTTTCTTTTTTTTGAAAGCAAATTGACTTTATTAATAACTTCTCTAATAAAGTCACATTAAATATTATAGTACACTAATTATACTTCAGACTAAAATAAATCAGAATTTATACACAGAAGATTAGTCATTGTTGAGAATGTGGGTAATTACAATAAATTGAAAAAAAGTTTTAGTTTAGAAGTAGTTTTAATTGAAAGTAAACTTAGAGGAGGACTTTTTACTTATCAACTTGCAGGGAGTGGCTGGTTAGTAAGTTTTGGGGAGAGGGATAGGAGATGAATGAGGGTTTGGGACACAGACTTCTCAGATTTTGAAAAGCCCACCTGTCTCACTGGGAAGGAGGCCTTGTTGCAGGAAGCTGTAGCTGTTAGGAAAAATCTGCTTTGAGAGTCAGCTGAGCACTGGTGCTCAGGCATGTTGATAAAACTGGTCTTCTGCCTGTATATCCTGTCTGTGCTGCGGAGGAGCACAGAACTGAGTGGAAGGCAGCTGTTGCTGTAGCTGGTGTTGCTTAGTTGTTCAAGCTATTGGAAGTGGTGTGGTCTTTGCTCTTGTCTCTCAGCAGAGGAAGAGGCTGGAGCTGCACAAGCTGAAGGCTGGCAACAGCGCAGCAGGAAGTGAGTGAAGTACTAAACGATTTAAATATCTTTTAACAAATTAACAATGAGTTATCAGGCAATGGGAGTACTTTCTGAAATGAGAAATGTTTTTAGCAGAAGTCTTCCCCCCCATCATGACCAGAGGTCCTTAGTGTAATTTCCCAACTTCACTGAAGAAGCTCTTCCTGCTGTTTACTCACTTTAGTGCTCTGCAATTAGTTGGTAGAACAGGAAGCAGGTGGGTGGGAAATCCAAGATTCAGAATTAAAACAAATCATAACTGGCTTCTGAACAACCTTAACTACTTAATTACTTACCTGACAGATCCGAGTGAGTTCACCTCTGACCTTAAATCCTGCCCCACAGAAAGGGAAGAGGACAGGATGATGTCCCAGCAGCAATATCTGGAATGTTCCTACTTAGCATGCATCTAAACCTGCCTTCAATTTCCTTAAAAATTCTGCCCTTTGTATTTTATTGATATTCTATTTCAGATTGTGTTTTTAAATCCGTTTACTATCCTTGGATTCTCCAACTTAATTATCGTTTCCTCAAATTCTACATTTCTTGTCCCAGGGATGTGTCTCATTTTCCATTTCAGTCAGTCAAGATATTGTTGTTCTCATTGTTCATCTTTTTTCTGATCTGTTGAATTGGCATGTTTATTCCAATTTAATTTTTTAATTCCTTCTTTGGGATTTTTCACCTTACACTTTTTGATTTACTCTTCTATCCACCATTCAGGTTAATTTATCTTTGTTTTCCATCATCTGGTCGTTTATCTTAAAATGGGATGCTGTGGCAGAGCTGAGGTCTGCAGATCTAAATTCCATTCAGCATGATGCTGGAGAGAAGTGAGGGGTCCAAGCAAAAAGCTGCACAAGGTTTTATCTGCCTTTTCAGATAGAGTTTAAAACATCCTATGGCACTATTTTGAGTAAGTATTAATGACTTCTCTATGGTGTCCTGGCCACTACCTATGTCTCAACCAGTCTGATCATTACCAATTACTATTTCTGGGACTTTATTGTGCTGATTGGCTGCATTTCCTAATTGTAACAGTGGCTGAAATTTTCAGGCCCTTTCTGCCAGCAGGATCTTTTGGTTCCGTCAATGGTAAATTCTGTAGCTGTTTTCCCAGTGGCAGAAGGATGAGCCGTGGAAAAAGCCATTGACGTTGGCGGGTCTGGAAGATCCCACCACTGACCAATTGCAGGTTTCCCCTCCCACCATGGGAGGATAGGAAATCCTGCCAGCAATTCTGCTTTAAAAGTACTTAATTGGGAACTCCAGAATTGAGAAAGGCACAATGTAAATGCAGGCCTTTCTGTCTACTGTTATCTTAATGCTGCTGTGCAAGGATGTGTAGAAACAGGTGTATTTCATCTTCATGTCAAGCTATATCTTGTTGCTATTTTAGTTTATTTTTTCATTTTATATTGATAACTTACAAATCTGATGACTTGTAAAATGTTTACTGGACTATAACGCTTACATTTGTTTTGCTTGAAATCCACAAGGACTCCCACATTTAGTTAAACAAATATTAATTTGTTTCCTGTTAGTAAAATTTGAAATGCTTTACTTGAACGTTAACTGAAAGATAATGAGGCCCTACAGCTAGTGGCCTCTACTTCAAAAAGTAGCCAATGAAATGGTCATGTTCAGGCAGGGTATTTTGTGGAATCTACAGAGCTGAGAGTCACACTGAGAGAAAGTAACATAATTCACATTTTAGACAAGGATACCCTTTGTACGCTGGTGAGCCTGACATCTGTTATGGCAAAACTGCTAGAGGCAACTCCAGATACCTGGAGAAAAATGAAATTGTTTTTGCAAGTTAGCTTTATGGGAAAGGCAAAATCTTATTCCACGCTCTTAGATGATTTTTATTAGTGATACTAAAGTTTGTAGATAAAGGGAAGCACAGAGACAAAAGAGAGATAAGTTTTCCTTTTTGTCAGGTGAATGGAGAGTACTGGCTTCAGACAGAGCATATAACAGCACAGACAGTTTACAGCTTACTGATTGGAATGCAAATCTTTACACCTAACCTGCTATTCAAGTCTTAAAGTGGCCAATAATGTGAGTGGAAGAAGCATTGAGCACAGGTTAAAGAGATGTGTATTGTCTCCTGACAGTACAGTAAGTGAGGTTTTGCAAACCTAGGTAAGTCATGGGGGTTACAAATAGTGTGACATGAACCCAAGATCCCTGTTGAGACCATCCTCATTTGTGCAGAAATTTGGCTATCAGTCTCTGCCATCAGTCTTTTACCACCTTTCCTGATCTTACTGAAACACCTAAACCTCGGAACCTGCAACAACCATTCCTACCCCACCCACCCTGCTCAATCCATGTTGCCAAATGGCCACAACATTGAATACCAACCCATGCTGCAAGTTCACCCACCTTATCCTGGATGCTCCTGGCATTGAAGTAGACATACTTCAAACCACCTTCATGCCTGCCGGTACACTGCTGCGACCTTGAAACTTTATTCATGACCTCACTACTCACATCATCCTGTACGCTGAAGCAACAATCCAGGTTCCCATCCCCCTGCTGAATTACTTTAAACCCTCCTGAAGAGCAAATTTACCCCCCAGGATATTGGTACTACTTTGGTCCAGGTGTAGACCATCCCATTTGTAGAAGTCCCACCTGCCCCAGAATGAGCCCCAATTATTCAGGTATCTGAATCCCTCCTACACCATTTCTGTAGCCATGTATTCAAATGCTCTTTCTCTCTCCCTATTCCTCTCCTCGCTAGCGCTTAGCACGGGCAACAAACTGGAGATAACAACTTGTTTGTTGTAACTCTAAGCTTCCACTCTAATTCCCTGAATTTCTGTGTTACATCCTCATTCCTTTTCCTACCTATGTAATTGGTGCCTATGTGGACCAGCACTTGAGCTTCTCCCTTAAGGATCTCGAAAACATGATCTGAGATATCATGGACCCTGGCACCTGGGAGACAACACAGCAACCGCAAGTCTCTCTTGTTCCCACAGAATCTCCTATCTGTCCCCTTAATTATGAACTCCCCAGTAACGAATGCTCCTCTCCTCTCTTTCTTTCCCTTCTGAGCAACAGGGACAGACTGTGTCTGACACCTGTACCCCATGGCTTACCCTGGTACCCAATAGTATCTAAAATTGTATACTTGTTATACAAAGGATCAGCCACAGGGGATTGTTGCACTGACTGTTTCTTACCCCTTCTAACAGTCACCCAAGTACCGTCATTCCTAGGAGTATGAACCTCCCTGTAGCTTTTATCTATTTCTGTTTCTGCTTTCCGCTTGACCATGAGTTCATCCAGTTCCACAACATGGTCTTCAAGGAGCTGGAATTAGGTGTACTTTCTACAAGCGTACTCAGCTAGGATACTAATGGTGTCTCTCACCTCAAACATCCCACAGGAGGAACATTGCACTACCTGCACTGATATCCTCGTTAACTAACCTTATTAAGAAACAAAAGAGAAAAGAAGAAAAAGAAAAAAAAAGCTCACCTACTGTCACACTGGGTTTTTTTTAGATTAAGGGAAGGGGAGGATGGGAGATATTACATGTGCAGTGTCTAGGGTTTCCTCTCCATACAAATTTATTGGGCAAAAAAAAAATTTAATTTTTTACTCCGGAACTAACACTGCCAATTCTTGGTAAGATTTCACCAAAGTGACAACAGTATGTGCCAAGTAAAAAATGCATTGCAGGAACTCACCAAGTCTTGTGAGACAGTACTCTCTAAACTCAAGACTTTTATCATCTAGAAAAGCAGCAGCATTCACATGGGAAAACAAGCACCTAGAAGTTCCCATGCAAGCCACTTGAAAATATTTTGGCATTCCTTCACAAACATCGCATGAAGGAGTTCCCGGATCTCCTGGAACTCTTTCTGTAACAGCACTGTGGGTGTACCTACAACACGTGGACTTTCATGATTCAATAAGGCAATTCAGCACCACTTTCTCAAGGGCAGTTAGGAAGGGGCAATGAATGCTGGTGTAGCCAGTGATATCTGCATCTCTGAATGAATTTTTAAAACTTAGGGTGGGAAAGTGAAGTTGTGTAGTTTTTTTCAGATCTGTTCTTGGTTCACTGCTATTTCTCATCTATGTGCTGCTCTGGGTGACATCACCTGAACCTCTACCCCACCACCCCCTCTTTTGACTCTTCCAGTACTGGTAAATTATCAATTCTCCTGACTTCTCTCTTCTTCTAGTTCCAACATGGGGCATCCGTGACAACTTTCTTCTGTCCGTTCCCTTGATCTCTTGGACATCCCTTATATTGCTCCCACCTCCGCCACCTGTCTATCACTGCCACATCCCTTACACAATCTCTCTCATCCTCCTCTCTATTCCCTGACTACAGCTGGGAATGGACTTCAGAACAGTAATCAGGTCCTGCTATTAAATTTGGAAAGATCTGAATAAAGCCCATTAGCATTGGCTTTCCCAAACCCTGGGCTGCTTCCCTACTTCCCTGTAAATGTCCAGGTTATTGTTTATGAAGACTTTTGATGTAGCTGTTAAAGTAGATTACCAACTTTTAAAGTCAGAAAATGGCCAGAGAGTTGGGTCAAAGTATCAAGCAAAGTGCTCCAAGTATCAGTGCTATGATCTTTACTAAGTATATCACATATCAATGATTTGTGAATGGGAACAGAGACAAAGCTGTCAATGTTACCAAATATCAAGTTTGGGAGTTATGTGATGATGGTGGGGTGGGGCTTGGGGGAGTGGGGAGATTCAATCAAAGATGTTTTTGATGTAATTTGATCCTAAATGAATATTTCTCATCAGCATTTGCTATTGAGAAGAGCATGGAAGTTAGGGAACTTGGGGAAATAGTGTTGTCTTGAAGAGTGTACAAATTACAGAGGAGGAGGGCTTGAAGTCTTAAAGCGCTTCAAGGTAGATGCATTCTGGGACCTGATGAAGTACATTCCAGGACATTGTGGAAGGCTAGGGAGAAAATTGCAGGTCGCCTAGCAGAGATATTTGAATCATCGATAATCACAGGTGGGGTGCCTGAAGATTGGAGCGTGGCAAATGTTGTGTCCTTGTTTAAGAAGGGCTACAGAGAAAAGCCTGGGAACTACAGGCCAGTGAGCCTCACATCTGTGGTGGGTAAGTTGTTGGAAGGTATTTTGAGAGAGAGGATCTACAGGTACTTAATGACATAAGGACTGATTAGGGACAGTCAGCTTGGCTTTGTGAGTGGAAAATCATGTCTCACAAATTTGATTTCATTTTTTGAAGGGGTAGCCAAGAAGGTAGATGAGGACAGCGTAGTTGATGTTGTTCACATGGACTTTAGCAAGGCCTTTGACAAGTCCGCGTGATAGATTTTTGCACAAGGTTAAATTTCATGGGATCCAGGCTGAGGTAGCAAAATGGATACAAAATTGTGTTGATGTCAGAAGCCAGGGGCTAGTTATAGAAGGTTATTTTTCAAACTGGAGGCCTGTGATCAGCAGTGTGCCTCAGGGATCAGTGCTGGGTCCACTGTTATTTGTCATTTATATTAATGATTTGGATGAGAATATAGAAGGCATGGTTAGTAAGTTTGCAGATGACACCAAAATTAGTGGCATAGTGGAAGTGAAGAAAGTTGGTTCCAAGTTGGAAACTTGGATTGCAACAGGATCTTGATCAATTGGACCAAAAAGCTGATGAATGGCAGATTGATAAATGTGAGGTGATGCATTTTAATAGATTGAACCAGGGCAGGACTTACTCAGTTAATGGTACGGCGCTGGAGAGAGTTACAGACCAAAGGTATCTCAGGGTACTGGTTCATAACTCTTTGAGAATGGAGTCACAGGTGGACAGAGTAGTAAGAAAGGCATTCAGCATGCTTGCTTTCATTGGTGAGAACATTGAATACAAAAGTTGGAATGTTTTGTTGAAGTTGCACAAGATATTGGTAAGACCACACTTGGAATAATGTGTACAGTTCTGATCACTATTATTGAAAGCATATTATTAAACTAGAAAGAGTGCAGGAAAGGGTTTACTAGGATGCTACCGGGACTTGATGGTTTGACTTGTAAGGAGAGGCTGGATAGACTGGGATCTTTTTCTCTGGAGCATAGAAGGCTGAGGAGTGATCTTATAGAAGTCTATAAAATAATGAGCGTTGATAAGGTAGATAATCAATATTTTTTTTACTTTGCAAGGATACTAGTGTGTGTGTGATAGGTTGGCAGGTGGTGTAAAATTGGATATCATGGTGGCAGTTGCCATACTTGTTGAATATGACTTCTGTTGGGATTTTATCTATGACATAGTGAACCCACTTTTTCATGGGCAAATTGAGATCCTCAAGTAGCCAATTAATTATGCTTCAAGGCATAATGCTGCTGTTAGGAGTGACAGCAGAGTGTCGCTGCCATGTAGAAAGACAGCCACATGAACTCTGGTGTTCTTTTTGAAAGTGGGTGAGCTCCCTAGTGTCCTTACACTTTGAACCCAACTAAGGTATCCTTCCTTGAAGTTAGTCTCTGCTGTCTGGTTCCTCCCCGCTCCTCCACCTCCTCCTCACAAACCTCCCAGTCTAGTCCCTGCGAAACTCCACCTTTGTTTTAAATCTGTTCCACGCTGCCTCTTTTTTGGGAACTGTCTGCAATCTTAGCAAAGGCATTAGCTGCCAGTGGTACTATTGGCACTGTAGAACTGCTGGCTATTTGATTGGCCAACAGCTCACGGAATCAAGCCAAATAGTGGCCCAACTGCCATAAAAGGACTGTGAAGCAAACCTGCCACACGTACGCAGACTCAACTGAGGGGGGTCAAGGTCACCTGACTCTGCGTGAAATTGCAGCTTTCTCACTGTGCTCCCAAGTAATAATATTAATGGCATTTTGTTCAAGAAACAGGTTAATGGTTGAAAGGTTGAACTGCAGACTACATTGAGAAATGCATATATAAGCTAAGTAATTAAGTTTGAAAACAGGCAAATGTGAGAAAATAACAAACAAACAAGTTCAATAGGTAAAAGGGAAGTGGTGAACCAAATATTAAAGGAAGGAATACGAAGTTGAAGTTATATAAAATTACAGACTAAAACACCATTCCTAATTATAGATATCTTAAATACATATGAGGACCTGGAATGTAAGGAATTGGTATGTAGAACGTAGAGCAATACAGCATTGTGTAGGTCCTTCAACCTTCGATGTTGTGCCAAGCTATGTCCAAACCCAAGATCAAGCTATTCCACTCCCTGTTATCCTGGTGTGCTCCATGTGCCTATCCAATAACTGCTTGAAAATTCCTAAAGTGTCCAACTCCACTCTCACAGCAAGCCGTGCATTCCACACCCCAACCACTCTGAGTAAAGAACCTACCTTGGACATCCCCCCCCTATATCTCCCAACATGAACTTTATAGTTATTCCCTCTTGTAACAGCTACATCCACCCGAGGAAATAGTCTCTGAATGTCCACTCTATCCCCTTCATCAACTTATAAGCTTCTATTAAGTCACCTCTTGAGAAAAGCCCAGTTCCCTCAACCTTTCCTCATAAGACCTACCCTCCAAACCAGGCAGCATGCTGCTAAATCTCCTCTGCACTTTCTCCAATGCTTCCACATCGTCCTTATATTGAGGTGACCAGAATTGCACACAATATTCCAAATGTGTTTCAACAAGGTCCTGTATAGTTGTAGCATTGCCCTACAGCTCTTAAGTTCAAACCCCCATTCATAAACACTAACACGCTGTAAGCCTTCTTCACGGCTCTATCCACTTGAGTGGCAACCTTCAGAGATCTATGAATATGAACCTCAAGATCCCTCTGTTCCTCCACGTTCCTCTGTATCTTTCTGTCCTTCATTTTATGGAGATAAATTTGACGGATGCTCTGGGTGAGAATGGTAACCAGTTCTAAAATTAGTTACATCGCATATGGGATTCTCCAAACTTAGTACAAATATTAATTAGATAAAAGCAAATTACTGCAGATGTTGGAATCTGAAACCAAAAAAGAAAATGCTGGAAAATCTCAGCAGGTCTAACATTTCAAGTCCAGATGATCCTTTGTCAAAGCTAAAAGGCATAGAAAGTGGGACATACTTAAACTACAGCGTGAGGGAGTGAAAGATGAGTCATAGCAACAGAAATTGGAGGGAAAAGGCTGCCAATGGCAATCCATAGAAAGAATAAAGGGTGTGAATGCAAATGGCAGAGAAGCTAAAATATTAACTCCTGTTTTTATGGTATTTCAGTCTTCGTAACATGAAAGACATTGTCATGTGACTGACATTGCGGGCTTTAGATCAATTTCAGCGAATGCTACTTTATTCTGTCCACTTGATTGGTTTGCATGTGTGTAAGACCAGGCTGCCACATGGGCATGATATATTCTATCAAAGAAGATGGGCAGCCATGTAAACTGTGGACAGGGACTCTGAAAGTGATCAGGAATCTGAGAATAAACATATTGTCCACATGGAGCATATACCAGAAATTTGCGTCGGCAATGATTCTAATAATTTATTTTAATGGTGTATAAAGAATATGAAACAAGCGACTGGATTTGCAGTGTATGCTTTTGTCAGCTGTGGCTTGTCACTGAGGGTGGAATTTTACAATATAATTTCTAAGTGTAGGTTTCAGTGAGAAAATCAGAGAAAATCCCAACGTTGGCAAGAAAACTCACCATATATTCAGCATCTATAAAGAGAAATTCTTTTTCATGAGTTTCAGACTGCGGTGGCCTGCTTCTGATTTGCTTACCATGCTACAACTTAATCTTTGCAATCAGTGGGCCCATAATTTAAATGCCTTTCCAGCACTTGTTCCAAGTCCAACTGGGGAGATAGCTGCCAGAAAAATAACACCATGCTTCACTGAGAGAGCCCTCAGCAAGCTTCTGGATGGGGTTGGGCAGAAGCAGAAAACGCTCCACCCACACTCAGTCAGATGGCCAGCCAACAAAGGGATCAGTTGTACCTGGGAGGTTGTGGCCATGATTATGAGCACCAGCTCGTTCCATAATGGACAGGAATACAGTGCCGAAAGAAGATGAATGACCTGCACCCACAGTAAATTTGACTTCTCATGTCTCCTGCAGCACCCGTTAACACACCCATTACACCTCCACGGGGATCTCATTCCCATGCAGTGCCACAGCATTTGACATGTTCCTCTAGTAGTTCCTATATGCCTCACAGGCTCACCCTACTCACCTATGCATATCAGACTTCATTTCTATCTAACGTGGCATGAGTCCTGCCTTCACACTCCCCATCTGTCTCATTGCTGGATAAATTTGAACACAACAGGCATGAGTGGGCACAGACAGCTGGAACGATACTGGAGCTCAAGACCCTAAGCCCATGTGAGGAACGACCACATGAGCTTGCTGGCAAAGAGAAGGACTGTACCTGTGTAGAAGGCTATTTGGGAGCCAAGGACACATGAGAACCCTCAATACATCCAGTCATGGCACAAGCCTCACACGAGTGATCTTTCGATCACATTAAAGCCATCTCCCTTCCATTGCAGGACAATTAGCAGACCAGCCTGGACCATTTTTGTGACCCCTGGATATCATGGATCCAAGCAGCACCAAGGGAGTTATCTTGGAGACTAGTATTGAAAAGGTGTTACAGCTGTTTACCAGATACTTACACCTCTATGGGTCACATAAGGTAACCCTGGGTCACTCACTAGTGACTGTCTCACACCTGATAACTCACAGCAGGTGGAGGCAGGAACATCTCAAGGAGGCACTCTGTTCAGTCCCTGTCAAATGAAGCTGCAAAGGTAGAATTATGAGTATCAGGAAGGAATGACAGCATCCCATCTCAGCTTGCAGGACGATTGATAGAGGGGATAGTGCCATCGTTCTAATGCAGGGGGTATCCGGCTCATCTGACAACCCTTCCCTGAGAGTGGTACGCCTGCAGTCCTGAACACTGCAGAGGGCAGCACTGTTACATCCATGCTACTGAAATTAGGCCCAGACCCGAAGATCCCACCCCACTGCTCCATGTGACACTCACCAAGGCCATCTCAGGCAACAGACCCTGAATAGCCAGCCACCCTGACTTTATTGCCTGATGACCCTGCTTACATAAACAATGGCGTTTCCCTTCCGGACAACTCATGCCCTGAGGATGCGCTTTGTAGCCTAAGGGCTGGGAATTCATTCTGATTGCACTTGTTCCTCTCCCCCACTGTGTCCCCTTCCCACTCGTGTGAGGGTCTTCTACCCCATGTAGCTGCTCAACATCATTTGTCAGATTCCTCCACGCTGCCCATGCAAACTGACATTTCACAGGACCTCATCCCAGGGACCTCACAGTCACCCATTGTGCTAAGTGAATGCATGTTGTCCCCTCCACTTCCAATTTCCATTCCAGAATCCATCTTTCAGTGAAGAAATGGCTACAATGAAGCAACAAGGACCAAAAAAGCGAAACCATGTATATCAGTCACCAAACACGTTGGAGCTTGCCGGGCTAAATGGTGCAACGCCGCAAAAGCCTGTGAACAACTCCCCACCCCACCCCCAACCCTGAAACATTGAGACACTATGCATCACATCCCCGCTCCTCCTCCACTCATGGATCAGGGTTCTACTTATCTGAGGCCCCGTGCCCTTTCTGGAGACCTTTCTCTAGTTTACACCCTAAAAGATGATGCTAACTTCAGGGTGATCTCCGATATCCCCTTCAGAGGTGAGGTTGCCAGATTCTTGTTTTGATATAGCTGTTGTAAATCATACTGGTATGACAGCGCCATGCACTCAATATTTAGTGAGGGGAAAATGGAGAGGAGTCCTAACAGGAGGGCTCGCTAATGCAATTGTAATATATTTAAATGAGGTTCTCGACTTTCCTGGATGGAAACCTTATTATGTCTCAGGTGAGGGGCGTGGAAAACTGAGAAACATGATCATGCCAGCAAGATCGTGTTTCTTGATTCTCATGGGATTTTGCGCCTGCATTGTCACTCTCGCTGACGACTAACATAGGCTCACAGTTCTGCTCTGAAAGAGTGTAGCTGGGAAACTACCCTTTTATGTTGGTTTTGTTGTAGTTTTGCATCTTTCATACGCGAGAATTACAAATCCATTCAACAACTGCTGAGGTTGTCGGTGTGACTTGAAATGAGATTTTGTGGAGTGATCATGGAACTTGTTTCAATGTATCATTAATCAATAAATCAAAGGTAATAGAGTGATAAATGAAAAGCCATAAGCTGTTACTGGCCATCTCTGTCTGTTGACCAAACTATTCATAAATGGTTTTTAGCTGCTGCTGCTCATTATCTTTAGCTATGCAGAACAAAAAATGGCCGCTATTAAAAACACATCCTTTTGAACATTATTAAATAAGGTTACAATCATTTTCGATGGGCATTGTATTAAATTTATTTAAAAATATATAATTATTTCTAGTCATTGCATTGCAATTAGGAATTCTCTCTTTTTTTCAGCCTGTAAATTAAATGGATCAGTCAGCTTCCAACAGGTAAAAAAGCCAGCAGCGTTGTCATTTTAGGGGCTTCTCAGTATTTGGAATAATTTTAACTAGATGGTTTTTCCAACTCTATTAACAATAGGCCTGAATATTAACCTTGCACTCCAGAGAAACTACCTTCTGTGCACAGCTGTAACACTGCTTGACATGTTAGATATGGTGGGCTTGATTTTAACTCTATATGAATGAGTTCTGAGTAAGTTAAAATCTCATGCTTTTTGTGGTTTTCCTTGTTAAGATTAAAATTTGAAAAAACCACGGGTGGAATTCTCTCCTCTGGGACTAAGTCCTGTGATGGAGACTCAGTGTTCCCTAGATCATAGAGTCCCTACTGTGCGGAAGGAGGCCATTCAGTTCATCAAGTCTGCACTGACCACAATCTCACCCAGGCCCTATTCCGATGACCCCACGTATTTATTCTGTGAATCCCCTGACTTTAAGGTCAATTCAGCATAGCCAGTCAACCTAACCTGCACACCTTTGGACTGTCGAAGGAAACCAGAGCACCCGGAGGAACCCATGCAGCACCAGAAGAACACACCAACAGTGACCCAAGGCCGGAATTGAACCCAGGTCCCTGGTGCTATGAGGTAGCAGAGCTAACCACTGTACCACTTTCTGCTACCATGCTATGTTTTCCATCCCCAGGGTAATTAACTGTGCATCCAAGAATTTTATGCCGTCTTCTGTGGTGTGGTGAGCTTGATGATGCGCCATCATACCTGCATGTCACATTTAAAAGGCACCCAAAATATCACTAACACAGTGACTAAAGAAGACGAACTCCTGAAAGAAAAAAAATGGAACTCTACGAATGCTATGAGGCTGGAAGATGAACCTCTTCAAAGACCTTGAAGCTGAAAATCCATCTATTAAATGCACCTACCATTCATTGCAGTGGTGTTCTAGAGTCTAAGGTTGCTGGTGGCCTCCATCCCAAGCTCCAGAGGCAGCCTTAGGCCTCCTTCAGGCAAGTCCTGACTTCTGCATGCTGATTTGTTCCAGAGATGTCTGGCCTGATGTGTTTTTCCACAGTAAGAGAGTATACAGTAAGAAGTCTGACAACACCAGTTTTAAATCCAACCGATTTATTTGATAGTAAACTCGCAAGCTTTCAGCTTTATAGCCTTCGTCAGGCGAATGAGGTGTTCTGGTCTGCAGTAGCACACGTATCAGCACAGACAGTTTACAGATTGCTGATTAGAATGCGAATCTTTACACCTAACCTGCTATTCAAGTCTTATAGTGGCTAACAATGTGAGTGGAAGGAGCACTGAGCACAGGTTAGAGAGATGGGTATTGTCTCCAGACAGCACAGGAAGTGAGGTTTTTTGCTAACCCAGCCAAGTCCATGGGGGTTACAGATAGTGTGATATGAAGCCAAGATCCCTGTTAAGACTGTCCTCATGTGTGCGGATCTTAACTATCAGTCTCTGCTCAGTGGCTCTGATCTGTTGTGTGTCGTGAAGGCCCCCTTGAAGAACGTTTACCCGAAGGTCAGAGGCCAAATGCCCATGACCGCTGAAGTGTTCGCCAACAAGAAGGGAACAGTTTTGCCTGGTGATTCATGAGCGATGTTCATTCATCCGCTGTCGCAATATCTGGTCTCCCCAACGTACCATGCTTCGGGACATTCTTTCTTGCAATGTATTAGGTAGACAATGTTGGCCGAGTTGCAAGAATATGTACCATGTACATGGTGAATGGTATTCTCACGTTTGATGATGTCATCCATGTCGATGATCCGGTATGTCTTGCAGAGGTTGCTGTGGCAGGGTTGTGTGGTATTGTGGTCACTGTTCTGCTGAAGGTTGTCTGAAGGCAAGAAGTGGGGGTGTGGGGATGGCCCTAGCGAGATGTTCATCAGCAGAGACTGATAGCCAAGTTCCGCACACAGGAGGACGGTCTCAACAGGGATCTTGGCTTCATGTCACACTATCTGTAACCCCCATGACTTGCCTGGGTTAGCAAAAAACCTCACTTACTGTGCTGTCTGGGGACAATACCCATCTCTCTAACCTGTGCTCAGTGCTCCTTCCACTCACATTGTTAGCCACTATAAGACTTGAATAGCAGGTTAGGTGTAAGGATTTGCATTCTAATCAACAATCTGTAAACTGTCTGTGCTGATATGTGTGCTATTTTAGACCAGAACACCTCATTCGCCTGACGAAGGCTATAAAGCCGAAAGCTTGCGAGTTTACTATCAAATAAATCGGTTGGATTTAAAACTGATGTTGTCAGACCTCTTACTGTGTTTACCCCAGTCCAATGCTGGCATCTCTACATCATCACGGAGAATCCCAGTTTGGGGGAGAGCATTCTAGATGGGCCTTCATCTGCATCTCTAAAGGAATTCCTGATCAGCAGTGGCGGGCAGCCCCAGAAATTCCACTATAATTTCACATTAATATGAAATGATGTTTGAATCTCTCAGCAAATTGTTCACCCATCACCTGCTATTGAATCCATTGATAGTGACTTGGGAAAATTTTGCTTTCTCGTATAGAACAATGGTTTCCAGAATAAGAAAAGAAAAAAAATGGAAAATGCTGCAAAAACATAGGCTATTTTCCAATCAATACTGACGTCTTAACCAATCAAGAGGCAAGTTAATATTTTGGAGCCAACAGTACCAGCTGCATCCAGGGCCATCTAATTTTTCACAGAAGGTCTCAAAACAGGTGTTCAGCCACTTATTTGTGATGCTGTTTCAGATAAGATCATGACTGTATTTTTCTTTACCTGTATAATTTGGCAGCTGTTCATAAAAGAGATAGGCATTCTAGGAGTCATCTTGGAGATTGAAGCATCCACTATACTGCTGAGAAACAGATATGATGCCATTGAATTTCTAGACCAGTGATTCAAACGTATTCAGAATCATTAAAATAAAAGCAGAATACTGCAGATGCTGGGAATCTGAAATAAAAACCAGAAATATTAGATAAATTCAGCAGGGCTGGCAGCATGTGTGGAGTGAGAAACAGTTAATTTTTTGAGTCCATATGACTCTTCTTCAGAACTAAAAAGAGGGAGAAATGTAGTGGATTATATACTATGAGAGAGGATGGAGCAGAGTAGAAAGTCAGTGATAAATGGGAGCTAGGAAAGATTGCAACAAAGATGGGAGATGGAGGAAGCGCTAATGACAGTGTAAAGGGCTATAGAAAGTGCTATTAGTGGTGTAAAGGTGAAATAGCAGAATATGTAAATAGGAGAACAAAGTTCACTAACTAGTTAAAGCGTAATTTCAAAACAAGTGACAGCCTAGTGGGGAAGGGCCCTAGTTGGGGTTTTGCATTGGGACAAAAAATGTTTTGGATTGAGATGGTATAGAAAAATCACAAAGTTGTTAAACAAGTGCCTAATTGGAAGCTTAGGTGCAGAGATGATGGATCACAGCAACTCTTTTTATGCTGTAAAACTTTGAGGTGCTGCTTTGACAAAACATGATAACATCAGAAAGCACATCGCAGTTTAAAACTTTCCAATTCTCACTAGTAAGATGCCTATCTTGACTGATTAACTCTAAAAGTAAGCAATATTTTTATATCAGTTCTTTAAACTTTGATTCAAGAATTATAAATATTTAAGTCTTCAGGAAGAAAATGATTTTTATAGTCTAGCAGTGACTCTAGTTACTCCAAAAATGATTGAGAGAGATTTTTGCATCCCACTCGTCATGGAAATCGTAGCAGGCAGAGATGGGAGGGGACCATGCAAATGTCCATTGATCTTGGGTGGGATTGTCCAGTTTTAGGGTGAGCTTGGAAAATCCTATCTCTGTTAAAATGGCTTTCACCGAGCCTGACAAGATGAGCAGTAGAAAACACACTTTTTAGGAAAGGCTATGCTCTTAATTTCTCAAGGCAAATGCAAAAATTCAGGATACACACTAACAAGGCCCAGAATTTTGCAGCCATTCCTGCCAGTGGGATCTTCTAGTCCTGTTGATGATGAACCTCCCACCGTGGGTTTCCCAGTGGTGGGGGAGGGATGGAAGGTGCATAAAATGGGAAATCCTATTGACAGTGGAGGGACCAGAAGATCACAGGACACCTCCACTGCCATGAAACACACTCCTGGCAGAAAGTACAGAAAATCCCACCCAGGGTGTTCCAATCAACTTTTTCACCTATATGTGGACCAATTTTGATTTTTCTACTTTTATGTTCCTTTTTCGATGTCATAATCTTGACACCTTTATTTTATTTTATGTTACTGTAGGTTGATTATTCCAGAGAATGGAGTTTATTTTTAGCTTGCCACCTGAAAGGAAAATTAATTTGATAAATTTTAAAAACCAATGTCAGTTTAGTAAAATAAATCTCTTTCAGCATTACATGCAAAATCCAGCCCAAAAAATTTGAGGGATTGACAAGGTTGAAACCGAAGGACTGTTTCCAAGATGGAGACTATCAAATTAGAGCAGAGTTTACCCATGCCCTATAAGCTGGTTCAACATTGGGCAGGAAAAGAATTTTGTAAGTGTGCAAAAATCAGTTACATGCTGGCTTGGATTTCCCACAATACTGCCTGCTGGTCCTCACTATGGTGGGTCAGAAACCCACTGAAGGCTGATGTGAAATTGGTTTGCATCCCACAAATGGGATGCATTGAAGGCCCAACAAGAATCTTCCACCCACTCCTGATTCTCTGAATGCCAGTAGGAAAACACACCGGTGTAAGACAGGTCTGGAGCAAGGTGGCCTGCAGAATGATGTCCAGGGCTTTCTCCAGAGATAAGAATAGAGGCTGCCAGAATCCCACAACAGAACAGCAGTGGCCGGGGGAAACAAATACAGGTGCATCTTCTAGATTCAATGTCATTGAGGAGGTTCTTGTTCTTCCAGTTTGAGTGTCCCTAGAGATGTATCTTCATTTTCAGAAACTCCATCTGCTTCTTCAATAGTAGGTCAGTGATGTATGGCATCCAGATACAACAGCAGACCACAGGCCTTCCCCTGTCGTGGAATACTGCACAAAACATTGTATAATTAATGAGGTCACGGCTGGAAGATGATAACTGCTTTTTGCCAGTCTCTACAGTGGGAAACACTCCACATTCCCACTCCACCATGCGAGTCCCAGTTTTTACCATTAAGCTAGTCCCAATTGCATCCATTTGGCCCATATCCCTCTATACCAGCACTTCCTCCTTTACCACCACGTTCACCCTTCCAGATTCAGAATTAAACAGACATGATCTGCAAAGATCTGCTGTCCAAATGTCAAAATTGTATCTGGCTCTACTAATGCTTCTGACAGCTTGTTCCAGACATTCACTACCCTTTGCGTGAAAAAAATTGCTCCTCTGGACCCTTTTGTATCTCTTCTCTCTTATCTTAAACCTGTGTCCTCTAGTTTTAGACTCCTTTACATTTGGGAAAAGATGTTAACTATCTACCTTATCTATACTTCTCATTATTTTATAGATCTCTATAAGAACACCATAAAGACTCCTACATTTAAGAGAAAAAAGTTCTAGTCTATCCAACCTCTTCTTATAACTCTTATAACTTGGTAGCATCCTAGTAAATCTTTTCAGCACTAGTTTAAAATTATCATTTCTATAATGTACATGATATTCCAAGTGTGGCCTTATACAACTTCAACAAAACGTCCCAACTCCTGTATTCAATGTTCTGACCAATGAAACCAAGCATGCCGAATGCCTTCTTCAGTATCCTGTCAACTTGTGATCCACTTTCAAGGAACTATAAATCTATACTCCTAGATCTTTTTGTTCTATAATTCTCCCCAATGCTGTACCAATAACTGAGTAAGTCTCACCCTTGTTCGATCAATCAAAATGCATGACCACTCATTTTTCTAAATTAAACTTCATCTGCCATTCATCATCCCTCTAGCCCAGTTGATCAATATCCCATTGCAGTCCAGATAACCTTCTTCACTGTCTATTATGCCACCAGTCTTGGAGTCATCTGCAAACTTACTAGCCATGCCTCCCAAATTCCAAATCATTAATATAAATGACAAATAACAGTAAGCCCAGTACTGACCTCTGCTGGTCGCAAGCCTCCAGTTTGGAAAGTAACCCTCTACGGCCACCCTTTGTCTTCCATCATCGAGCCAATTTTGTATCTGATTGGCCACCTTACCCTGAATCATGTCAGATTGAACTTTATGCAACAAATTACCATGCAGTATCCTGTCAAAGGCCTTGCTAAAGTCCATGTAGACAATGTTGACCATACTGCCTTCATCTACCTTTTTGGTTATCCCTTCAAAAAGACTTAATCAAATTTGTGAAACGTGATTTTCCATTCTCAAAGCACTAATTGGTCCTTGCCAGTCTAAATGCCTGTAGATCGTGTCTCTCAGAATACCTCCTAACAACTAACCCATTACACAAATTAGGTTCACTGGTCTGTAGTTTCCACGCTTTTCCCTGCAGCCCTTCTTAAACAAAGGCACAGCATTTGCTATCCTCCAATCTTCAGGCATCTCATCTGTGACTATCAATAATTCAAATATCTCTGCTAAAGGACCTGCACTTTCCTTCCTGGCCTCCCACAATGTCCTGGGTTATACTTCATAAGATCCTGGGGATTTATCTACCTTCATGTGCTTTAAGATTTCCAGCACCTCCTTCCCTGTAATATGTACTCTCCTCTTCCTTTTCTGTTCTGCTGATCTGTTTGAAATATGTACCCCCGAATACTTATTTCTCAACCTTGGTCACTTTGCTATTGTCTCTTTGCAGTGGCAATCCCTTCAAACCCATTTGTGCTTCTAGTTCATCTGTCTTGTCATGAGCATTTTGTGAATATAGTTAAAGCTGCTTGATTATTTTTAAAATCACTGTTCTTTGCATGGACTTCACTCACTGATGCACCATTACCTTTTAATCTCTCTGTCTTAGCTCCCTCTGCTTGTCTTTACCTAAATGTCCAAAGGCTTCATTTCTCTGAAGGTTTTGTGAAAATGCAACATGGATTTAAGACAATTTCCTGTTTCTGGTTTCTAATCTACTAATAATCTGGCAAAATCACTGGAATTTCTCTTTTCAACATTGTGATTGCTTTGAGGCACTTGAAGTCAGAAGATAATTGGTCCTACAGAATGGTTTTTTTTTCAGGTATCCTATTGAAAGGAGTACCTGCCTATAAAAAGTGCGTTAGTTACATGAAAAACATGGTAACCTGCTTTTGTAATTCAAAATTATCAATGACATTAACTGATGGCTGTAAAAGAATAAGATTTTTTTATAAAAATGTTTCAGTTTACACAAATTTAAATATGGTCGAAATTCAGTCTTAATTGAAATTGCTTTTGATGAAAGCTTTGAACAGAGATGACTGAGGCTAGGTTTTCATCGTCTAGCAGCTTGTCCTGCTCTGCATAGCTTTTGTTTGTCACCCAATTAGGTTATATTTTGAGGGGAATGCTATCATTGTATCCATGGCTGGATCAATTGGTTTGTTCAGAAGCCTTGAAGTCAGCAAACATATCATGAACACTTGCCATAGCACTCCCTGTAGACTTTGGCAACTTTAGAAGTAGTAAAAAGCATCAAACAGTTGTTGAATCATAGCAACTGCCAGAAGAAACCAGCCAGCAATTAACCTGTAAATAGTTGATTATCCCTTTAACTAGCAATAATTGGGAGTTCTTCTCGCTGCTAAATTTATGTCAGACTTCTATTTATTTTCCACAACTCAGCATTCAAGATCATTATTTCTGCAAAACTCATCTCCAAATTCCATGGCTTAAGACTCGGCCCCTTTCTCTGTGGCTGGATCCTAGTTTTCCTGACCCACAAACTGCAATCAGTAAGGATAGGCAACGACACCTTCACAATAATCCCCAACACCGGTGCCCCACAAAGCTGTGTCCTCAGCTCCTTACTACATCCTTATATACCAATAACTGTGTGACCAAACTCCACTCCAACTTGATTTTCAAGTTTGTTGCGAACACACTAGAGTGGGTTGGATTTCAAACAATGATGAAACGGAGTACAGGAAAGAGAAAATCTAGTGAATTGATGCAACAACAATAATCTCTCCCTCAATGTCAGTAAAATGAAGGAGATAGTCATTGAATTCTGGAAATGCTATGGAGGACATCAGTGTCTACATCAACAAGGATGAAATGAAAATGGTTAAAAGCTTCAAGTTTCTAGTTGTCCAGATCACCACCAACCTGTCCATGACCTTCCACGCTGATGTTGTATAAGAAAACCCATCAATGCGTCTAATTTCTCAGGAGGCTAAGGAAATTTGGCATGTCTGCTATGACTCTAACGTTTACAGACAAATCATAGAAAGTATCCTTTCTGAATGTATCACAGTTTGATATGGCTCCTGCTCTGCCCAAGACTACAAGAAACTGCAAAGGGCGGTGAACTTGGCGTTATTGCTAACCAGTGTGCCATCCATTGATTCTGTTTATATTTCCTGCTGATTGGAAAAGCAGCCATTATAATCAAGGACCCCGTGTATCCCAGACATACTCTCCATCTTCTTCCGTTGGGAAAGATACAAAAGTCTGAGATCACGTATCAACTAACTCAAGTACAGTTTCTTCCCTGCTGCCATCAAGCTTTTTAATGGACCTATCTTATATTAAGTTGATCTTTCTCTACACCCTATGATTATAACACTACATTTTACACCCTCTCCTTTCCTTCACTCCTGTACATTCTTTGAATGGCATGCTCTATCTGTATAGCTCACAAGAAACAATACTTTTCACTGTATCCCAATGCATGTGACAATAATAAATTAAATCAAATCAGTGTGTTCAGTTGTGTGAAGTTAAGAGAGGCCAATTGTTGGAACATTGACCACTGAAGTCAGAACATTAGCATTGAGTGCTCATGCCATCAACAACATGGCATCTAGTGTGATTTGCTCCAAAGGTGAGCTGACATTACTTATTTAAGGCACCAAACAATACTAGTAGCAGCCAAACAATTCCAAATTCCATGTTGAACATGTTACAGAGTACACTACTTTATAAAAAGTTTAGCAGTTATGGAACAAATGGTTTACAAGGAAATTGGAATTGACCCACTAGCAGAGGAGGAAGAGGTTATGGAGGTGAATCAGTAAGAAGAATTTTTCATATTTGAGTAACTCAATTGGTATTGCATCCTTTACAGGTGCTTTCCTAGTTGCTATGGAGCCTTTCCAGCCTTAAGTAATGGGAGGATATGTGTCAAATTCATGCATAACATGTAATTGAGAAAGCTAATCAAGCGCCGGTATATAGCTTTCCATTTCACATGGATACAGATATGAGCAGTGCTCTATCCAGGCCATTGCTTGTTCCTGTCAGTGAGTACTTTCCTGCCTCAGATTTCAAAGGAGTAACTTTCGTGATTGTGGCAACTTTCTGGGGCTAATATACCAAGCATGCTAACACTAAATAAGCAAAACTTTGCTAGTGGGACACACCATCTAACAACTAATACCCATGTTGACACTAAAAGTGTGCAAGAACTTGTCACCATCGTAATATGTGGGATTGGATTTTAGTGCTGAGGAATAGGCAAGCTATGCCCCCGAACTTACCTAAAAAAGCAACTGAAAACATTAGGTTGGCAGCTCAACATTATCTCTCTTGGCTCTAAAAATACAGAAAGCTGTTGAACTTATTAAAAATTAGTTGCAATTTTTTGTGCTCACTCAATTTTTTTGGGGAGGTGCATTGAGAGTGATTTATACCAGATTTGAAGAAGTGGAAGAGGAGTGGGTGAAAAGGCTTGGCTGCAAATAATAGCAGAGCTTACTGTTGAAGTTGGCAGGATTTGGCTATTGGTGGACTATATTTCTTAAATTTTTATAACATGATGACCCCATTAAGGAGAAAGTGAAAGGTAATTGGATCTTTAAATTAGCAACTGGAACTAACTATGTGGAGCCCTTCTTCACAAAGCTAATCCACCAGTGACTTCATGATTTGACATTTTGAAATGATGGTGTAGGAGCTTTTTTTTAAGAAGCTAAGTATTGAGCATGACTTTAGCTAATACATAGACTCGCGACCACAGTATCCTGGTGAAAGACGTTCTTTATTGATCAGTGCACGCTGGGAGAGAAAGAGTTGGGCGATCCAGTACTTATGTGAAGTTGCATCACGTTGACAATCCAATTGTACATCTTTCAAAAGACATTTTACCTGCCCTCTGGCTCATCATGAGTCGATCATCATTAGTACAGGTCAGTCATCCTGAGTAAATGTCATGTACCTTGATCAATTGCAGTATTCTCTGACAACATAGGAACAATAAGTTCTAATGGTTTCTGCCTGACTTTCTATTGCCAGTTCCAGACTCTCATATGTGGTTGAAGACTCTTCCTATTCATTTAGCTGTCTGGAATCATTAGTACATCCTTGGTCAGTGGTTGTCTCTTTCATTGAGCTATCTGATATCCATGTTGATAAGAGCTATGCTTCTTTGGGTGTATTGTTATAAAGATTATGGTTCACTTTATTAGCCTATTTCCCACGATGCCTTATAATTCTGTGTCATTAGCCAAGCCGTATGCTCGCTCAATATTACACTTTCAAAAACACATGTTTAAATCCTCTAACAGTGGTTATATGTGTTTCTATGCAGACAGTATTTTTATAATATAAGACAGTCTGTGATTTTTATCCTAAGCTAATCCACTCTGTTTTAGTGGTCTTTGTTAATGTTTTAATCTCAAGGTATTTCAAATTTAACTAATATATGTGAAGGGAGTGAGCGAACGGTGTACTTTCTGTTCAGGTTCACTTACCCTGGCATAGACTGAAAACTGTATAACCTAGTCTGTGTTTCAGAATCCACAAAGCACATAGCAATCCTACCAACAGGACACCAACATTAATCATTCTGCACCACCAGAAAGGGACGTCTTTATGGACTGGATTTTATGATTCCCCCACCTTCAGACTTAAAGGTGGGTGAGGCACATATAATCTGGCAGGTGGCCTTTCCACAATTGCCCACCTGACCCGGCCTGTCTGAAATTTTACTGAGGGCAGGGGGAACGTTAGGTGACCTACCTGAATTTGGACCTGTTGAAGCCCATATGTGGCCATTTAAGACTGTCATTCTGCCATAGCCTGTTCTGTACCTTCAGGGGCTGGGGGTGGAATGAAGTGGAGGGGTGGGGGGGGATGTTGGCACTTGATTTGGTCTTTTGGAACCCTGGGCCCACCTGCTTCATGCCACCTTCATCCCACCCTCGTCAAGATCCTTTATCCCATGTTTACCTGGTCTTCTTGATGTGATGGGACTGCCTGTGGTCCCAATGGTCAGACGCCATCCAATCGGCTAGAAACTCTCTAAGGTAGAACTTCAGCCTGAGAAGGGATGGAAGTCTCACTTCAGAGCAATTAATGCTGCTCCTAGTGTTAAATTGCCCTTTGGTCAGCCATTGAGATTGGGGCTGGTTCCCCTGAGGATGGAGATGAGGTGGAATCCAGTCCCATTGTGGCATACTTATGACAGACGTTTCCAGAAGCAGCTTGTTCAGCCATCAATGCAGCAGATGATGTCATCTGACCTCACCAAAATTCTAAGATTACAGTTCCATTATCTCTCTCAGATGGAAATATGCCAGTCAGAACTGGCCTGTCAGATACTCAACTTTCCACAATTCTCCTTTTGTAAGATTATAAGCTTCAAAACAGCAAAAGCAGTGTTAAAGAATCTGTTTGTTTAATACCATGGTTAACACATCAAAAGCAAGATCATTCAAATGAACAATTCTTTTCATCCTGCAGTGAGTGAAGGTGGAAATACAATAACCACAGCATAATAATCAGCAGTAATCTCTTTGATAAATTCCAGGTGCATGCTTTTGTCATTTGTTTAAGACAAGGTTACTAGGAACTATGATAATTATTAATGAGATTTGTAATGCATAATGTTTCATGTCTGTATTAGTTCAAGTCCCCTGTTTCTCCCTTTGTTCTCATTATAATTTGACATCCCAACAATATTAGTTGGTGACTATGTACAATAGCTTGAGCTGGGGTTCAAATAAAACTGACACTTTTGTTCCTGATCTGAAAGCTTCTGAGCAAACAGAGAAAAGGTGGCTTGATTTCGGCTGTAAAAAGGAAAAATAATCTTTTACATTTTCTTTTTACTCTGTGCACCTGCACATTGTATAGAATTTTAACAGTTTCAACCATAATAAATAGAATAATGGGCAATTCATGCTCAACTGCAGCAAGTTCTTAAAAATAATGAGAAGGAGTTGAGATGGCTAAAGGCAAAAGCTGTCTGTACAAAGTAAATGGTGGAGAGCCATGGATTGACTGGTAAGATTTACAAATTGCAGCATTTCCACCCTTTCTACTTCACTCACATGTGGAAAATTTTTGTCCTTGTTCGTGGCTGGGATTCTGTGGTGCAACTGAAAGTGAATGGAGTTTTGGCTGAAACACCAAATTTTCTGTTCCCACTTGCAACAGAGTGGCCACAGATGAGATCAGAAAATCCCTCAATAGATATTTATCTCCGTGGCCATGTCTATGTCCTGTGCATAGACCTTTAATCTCTATCAATGGACATTGCACCTGCCGTTGGACACTTTTACAAGGTATGCTTCTTATCTACTTGCACAGTCATATTCAAACTTTGAATCTTTAGCTCACTGTCTAAGCCCACCTGAAATAGGTATCTTTCTCCCTCTGCCATCCTTATTGCATCATACATTTATTTCCTTAAACAGTAGCCTATCATTTTTTTCACAAATCACTGATCCAGGACGTAACTATAATTCCAAACTCTCAATGAATACAGAAATTAAAGCTGCGCACACATCTTCATTATACATTTCTTACTTTGCCATATTTTAATTTTGAGCTCAAATCAGAGAAAAGTATTTTATTCAGGGTATATCTTCACCTAATTCTTTGTAAATATCTTATACTGTAGTTTATAGTCATATATATTCTTTGAAAATCTGTTGAGCCAGAAACTTCTAGGTTGCCAATCTAGGAAATGAGAGGTCTCCTATGAAGTCTAATATTTTACAAGTATCCCTGCAGCATTGGGTAATACTTCACAATTAATTTGGAGGAATATTTAAACAATTATGCTGAAGTATTATATATAAGAAAATGCAGGCCCAGAAAATTCATATTATAATGATCAAAGGGTTTCACTAGTGTCTAATTAACAGAATTTGGTGGGGTCTGAGGGATTTTCAGCATTAATTTGATTTTTGATTTTGATTTATTATTGTCACGTATTTGGATACAGTGAAAAGTATTGTTTCTTGCACACTATACAAACAAAGCGAACTGTATTTAGGGAAAGAAAGGACAGAGTGCAGAGTCTAGTGTTACAGTCATAGATAAGTTGTAGAGAAAGATCAACTTAATATAAGATAGGTCTTATATTAAGACTTATCTTCCCTCTGATGACAGTAGGAAAGAAGCTGTTTTTGAGTCGGTTTGTACATTTGCTGAGACTTTTGTGTCTTTTTCCCGACAGAAGAAGGTGGAAGAGAGAATGTCCGGAGTGCATGAGGATCCTTAATTATGCATAGTCAGTGGGAGGCTATGTGGGTTACCTAGGACTCTAGCTTGGTCTGGTACTGTCTCTTGGCACCTTTGATGGTTCTTCTTCAATTGTATTTGGAGTTCTTGTATAGGTCAGGGTCACCTGACTTGAATGCTTCAAATCTGAGCTTCAGCAAGCAGTGAATATCCTTGTTCATCCAAGGTTTCTGATCGGGAAATGCACAGATTTGCTTCTTTGGCACACAGTCTTCTACATACTTATTAATAAAGTCTGTTACTGTAGTGGTGTATTATTCAGGTTTGTTGCTGAGTTATTAAATATTGTTGCAATGTTGTGTAGTGTAATTGTAGATTGGCATTTGTAAAATGCTAGAGAGAAAGCATTGCATGGTACTTTAAAAGATGGTGCTTTTTCTGTGCTTAGAGAGTTTAAAAAAAATGCAAATACAAATAGAGCCCCAAACTAAAACATTTGTATCGAAAGGCCAAACAGCAATGTTACCGTGACAACAGTCTTCTGAATTTTTTGACAACCTAGTATCAATCCTGTTGTGGGAAATATTGACATGTTATCACAGATATAAAAGAAGAGGGCAGTGGGACAAAAAGGGGAAAACAATTGCCACAGCTCTCAACTCTTAGCGCAAAGCACCATTTAGATAGCAAAGGTACCAAAGAAGAAAGAAGACAGAAGTTTCAACAGAAGAATCAACAGCAAAGACCCAGATTATTTTGATGGGCACAAAACCTTGTTGCAGTTTAGAGAGTAACTAAATTTTTGTTAAAAGGTGGGAATTGTATTTATTGGAACAGTGTATCATTAGAATATTGTTTTATTCAGTTTGTTAATAGTTTAGTAAACTTGTTCACTTAGTTAAATACATAAATAGTTATGTGCTGATTTTAGAGTGAATGTCAGGAATTTATTTTGTATTTAACCATTAGGAATTGCCAACGACCAGGTCACACCACTTCTCACAAATGTTTTACAGATTATGAGGCAAGATGCTCCTCTTTGGGTGGTTTCATGTTAGTTCTCTGAGGGGGGATCAACCTACGCTTCATAACAAATATTGTTCATTGACTCTAAGCAGTCCATAGGAGATCACCCAATTCCTCAGGCCAACATTACACAGCCGCCTTTATTGGGTTTTCTTGTTTCAGTGTTTGTTTATAAGCCAGGAGCAGGAGCACAGCTTTGTGATCTGACTTGAAGTGTGGAAGGGCAATAAAGCAGAAGGCATGTTTGATATTTGTGTAGCAATAGTCTTGGGTGTTTGAGCCTCTGGTGAAAAGCAGATGTGTTAGTGGCATCTTGGTAGGACATTCTTGAGTTTGGCCTAGTTGAAGCCCCCAACCATGATGAACAAGGCCTTGGGATGTTTTTTGTCAAGGCTATTTGTGGTGGTATATATTTTGTCCAGCATCTCATTGTACTGAGGAACGAATGCAGAATTTCTATTCAGAAGACAAGTGTGGAAAACGCTGACCAGTCATCAATGCACCCAGTCTAATGGGATGACTTGAAAAACAGGAAGATGAAAGATGTCCATGATGGCATGAGGTAACATATTACCATGGGGCTGGGGGGATGGGCTGGGGAGTGGGGTGAAGACATATTTTAAACTGCTGTGAATTACTACCATCTCGATGTGATTGGGTCCATGACTTGTCCTTATTCTGCAGCTGCAGATTGTCAAAATCAGGCATATATACTTAGCCTCTTGGTTAACATTATTTGTGTATAGTCTTCAAATAAAGAGCCAATATTATTTTTTTATGTCTTTGTCATATAATTGGCACATTTACATTAAGTTGACAAATATGCCATTTTAACAAACTTGGTGGTGTACTTCTCAATGGATCAACCAATGAGGCTACAGTGGTAAGCAAAGCTCTCGTGCAATATTTGCAGATCCACAGAATTTAAGCAATACAAACCAATGAGTATTATTTTGTGGGCTGGATTCTTGGGGTTTGAGGGCTGGAAATAGCCAAGACTAATCTCATTCAAAGTGAGAGAGTATTGCAAGTAAAATTTAGTTCCTAAATCATAATACCCATCCCCAATACATCACTCACCCCACAATCTTCTTCACTGCCTTTATTACTACTATCTGATTTCCTTCCTTCAGTTCAGCTATATTCTCTTGCTATCACTTCACCACATGTATAAAAACCATGTAATCTAGAACTAGCAACAAATTGATCAAACAACTGAATTGCATTTCTAACAGTTAACCAAAATAATTACGGATCACCTATGTGCAACTCTGCCTGCTTGTCGTGTGTGCTCATTCTTCTATCCTACTTTTCCTATGGAGTCCTTTCCTAGTGCTGTTAGGTTGAGATATGGAAGGTTGCTGAGCTTCCTTTGAGGCCACTTCAGATAATCATGGTGAGTGATTGAAAGCAACTCTAGGCCTTGAGGGCCAGACTGCAGACACCACAGATAGAGCTGGCTGAATGGTACTGATGAGGACAGTGACAGAACAAATTACATTGGAGCAGGCAGCGTGTCACCCTGAGAGAGGGCTGCAGGTTATGTCCCACTCTCCCACGCTGCGCCTGAGCATTCCTGCTGTTCTGTGTAAGAACACAGTGCAGGAGTGATGTGACAATCCAGAATTCATTGTCAGGATAGCTGCCTGAACTACCAGTGCAGCTAAGAGAACTGTCAGATGTTTCATGATGGAGCGGCATTGTCATATTGATGAAGCAGAATTGAACAGGCTCCGTACACAGGTTAAAGTAAAACTCCTCTGTTCTGTGACATTATTCTTGAGACACTTGCTTGGTTGTGCAGTACACTTAGCATTTGCTGTGTATGCTTGTTAGCCTATTTTGGAGGGTTGCTCAAAGTCAGCATCTAAGCTCTCTGAAGCAGAGTCTTAGCTCCCAACAAATTGCCACTTGTGCATCCTATTCTTGGCGTTTGCTGCTGCACTTATGTCTGATATCCACTATGTCAAGATCCCTCCTCTAGCTTCGTGCCTCCTGTACATGTAATGCCAATCTGTGAGCCAATTCCTGTGAGGCTCAGTGTGAGTGATGTTAGACAATCAGGAAGGCTGCCCTTTGCCACAGTTGCAGAGGTATGGTTCCATCTTTGGCAAGTGAAATGAAAGTGGGGGAGAGGGGGGGAGGGAAGAGAGAAAGAGAGAGAGAGTCGGGGGGGGAGAAAGGTAGAATCAGTATGAAGGAAGGATTGAGAGAATAAAGTGACTTGTGAAAGCAGCTTCAGTTTGTCTTGCAACATGTGTAGGTTTAGTAAAAGACTAAAGGGGTAAGGTATGAAGAAATCCTATGCAACATTTCTGCCAACATTGCTAGTTGCCAGTGGCATTGATTCTGCTCTGGCTCATGATAGTTAGTACAATTTATTTGATGTATGAGAGGATACAAAGTTGGACTCAGCTTCCTCCCTAGCAATTTTCTGTATAGAGTTGTGGATGATTTTCTACCACAAGAAAACAAAGGGTAACATTTTTGTGAGGTGTTCCTATCATGATTGAATAGATATGAGGTTTGAGAATTTGTCGTTGTAGTTTTAAAATTCATATATCAGAGTGTGGGTGTCACTGTCCCATCCCTAATTACTTTTGAGTAGGTTGTAGTGAGCCACCTACTTGTCTATTGAAAGTCTATTCATTGGTGAGTCATATGTCAGTTTAGCAGAATTATACCAGCAATTTTTAAAGTATTTGTTCACAGAATATGGACAGCATTTGTTGCCAATCCTTTCTGATTTGCTTGCTGTGCCACTTCAAATGACAATTAAGAATATAGATTACTTGTCAGTGGTGTTACCACTATGCTATTGTGCCCTCCAAACAAAATGAAACTGAAGTGACAATGGAGTGAAGTGTGGTACTGTGATTGTGGGAGAATAACATGAGAGAGTGAAGCCTTGTAATTAGTGAGACTGGAGTTAGCAGAGTTCTGAGCAGAGGATAAGAGAGCAGCATTCTTACCGTGATAACTCTGGTGAGTAATTGATTTTTTTGCAACACTACAGTGTTACAATGCCTGTAACAACTTATAGCATATTTGCATTCCCAATGATTGACTGAAAGGATTCTACAAGATTTCAAGTTTTAGGATGATACTATACAAACAAACTAAAAGCAACATTGACTAACCATTTTTTACTGCAAACTACAGAAAAAAATATTCCCGTGTGACTTTTGACATGATCAACCATCCCACATTATTATATTTTATGCTGTCATTAAGTGGACACTTTATTATTTGGAACCTATTTTCCATTGCTAGTGGCCCGCTTCTTCCTCCTTTCTCAGCCAGGTAATCTCAAATCCCAGAAAAGACTTTCATTCTGAGGGAAAGGGCAGCATGGTGGCACAGTGGTTAGCACTACTGCCTTATGATGTCAGTGTCCTGAGCTCAATTCTTGCTTGGTCATTGTCTGTATGGAGTCTGCATGTTCTCCCTGTGTCTGTGTAGGTTTCCTTTGGGTGTTCCAGTTTCTCTTACAGTCCAAAAGATTAGGTTAGGTGCATTAGCCATGCTAAAATTCTGCCTCGGTGTACCCGAAGAGGCACTGGAGTGTGGCGACCAGAGGATTTTTACAGTAATTTCATTGCAATGTTAATATAAGCCTACTTGTGACTAATAAATAAACATTTCATCTATTGAACCAAGGCTAAGCAAATCATATAGCTGCCTTTAAATCCTCATGAAGTCAGTATCTTTAATGTGAGTACAAGCTTCTACCTGCGTTCTGCATGGTGAACAACAGGGTCAGCATTTTATAGAGGTTTACAGCATGGAACTTGTTCATGCCACCCTTTTTTGAAAACTCCTAGTTAATCCCAATTGCCTGCATTTGGCCCATTTCCCTCTATACCCATCTTACCCATGTAACTATCAGATGCTTTTTGAAAAAAAATGTACCTGCCTTTCCTACCACCTCTGGCAGCTTGTTCCAGACACTCACCACTCTCTGTGTGAAAAAATTGCCCCTCTGGAGCCCTCTGTATCTCTCCCCTCTCACCTTAAACCTATGCCTCTAGTTTTAGATTCACCTACCTTTGGAAAAGATATTGATTACCTAGCTGATCTATGTTCCTCACTATTTTATAGACCTTGGAAAGATTACCCTCAGCCTCCTACGCTCCAGAGAAAAAAGTCCCAATCTATCCACCCTTTTTCTTTGCTATTCATGTGCAGAACTAGCTACCTCCATCCTCTGCTCGCTCTACCTCTCACTCTTGCAGACTGACTTGTGTCTGTGAGGTGCAATGGTGTCTTAGGTAGCTCTGTAACCCAGTAGTATAATAGCTTGCTATGATCTTCTGCCTTCTCAAAGCTTATTTTTATGGCAACATGAATTGCATGGGCCTTGTGTTGAGGGAGAAATACCAATTACTATCCTCCACACTCCCAACTCCATTCTAACTTGGAATTAAACAGATAATTTAAAGTATAAAACCTGAAATTCTTTACACCTCCCTGTGAGACTTGGAGACTAATAGTCTACCGCCAGTCAGCGCAGATTCTATTTCCTTGTTCCATAACTGTAAATATCTTGCACACTATCATGTCGCCATAATAGCCTAGGCACGCTAGCTTGTTGTCTAGTAAAATTCAGAGCAGATCTTATGATTCCTTTAACTACTCCCTTTTAGTTAAGCAATTGGAAAATATAGCTGTCTTAAAATGGCATCTCATAACAACAACAACAACAACAACACCTACTTACAGCTAAACTCCTGTCTAAGATCACCTTAGCAACTTCTTCCCACTGGTGACAGAGTGGGATTGTTGTCCTGTGGAGGTCTCCCTCTTGTTTATTGCCTGCATCAGAGCCTCCAAGGCTCCATGCGAGAACCTTGGTGACCACTCAGTATTTGCTTCCTAATTTCCCTGTTCAAAGCTGTTCCCTTCATTACATAGCCAGAGTATACCTTCCTTTTAAGAGATGCTGACTGCATTTTGGGTAGATTCACAGATGCTCAATATCCAACTTCCCAAGCTATTCACTGACTGCATGCATGATTCAGGATGATGAGCAGGCAGTATAAACATTGTACACTGTCTGGGACAACATTAATAGATCTGTGAAATGGATGTCCTGGCTTTGCACTTCCATTTTTGGCTGTGATGGCTATAACATTTATGGTCATCAGTTGGAAATAATTTATTTTTACGAAAACCTACAATTTAGATCTGGAAACAGTAAGTAGTTTTTTCAGAAATTCAGGTTCTTTAATCCCACTTGAAAATCAAACCCTCTTGAGAATAATATTTTAATTAGATTGCATCAAATTAGCAATTAGATTACTTGCACTGAGTGCTGGCTTCATCTACATCACATACATACCAAAGTGAATTCATTCTGTTCTTTTAGCAAATTTGCACTGTGTCCATAGTAATGTCCAGAGTGATATTTGTTCCTTGTAATAATTATCTACATTGTTTTATCAGCCTTTTTATTCCAGATTAAACGAAAACTGGCAATGTACAATAATGATTTTAACGTAGGAAGGTTCACTTGGTTGTACTGCTCAGTTATATGTGTGCAACATAATCCTGATGTTCATTTATATCAACTGTTGTTTAAATATTGAATTTAGCATAGAATATATAGCACATAAACTGGCCGTTTATCCAAACTGGCCTATTTCATTGTTTTGCTCCACATAAGCCTCCTCCCACCCTATCAACATAATCCTCTTTTCCTTTCTCCCTCAAGCACCAGTCTGATTTCCCATTAAATGCAATCCCAAAATAATGGTGGTCTCATTTTTTCTATTGGTTATTGCAAGGCCTTCAGCAGTATCTGTTGCTTATTCATTAGAAAAAGAAAGACATGCATTTATGTAGTATTTATTACACGACAAAATATGCTGGCAATAGGTAAAAGACCCAGCAGACCTTAAAAGGAAGATACGGGACTGGTGCAAAAATAGATTCTGGGGAAAAAAAAGGTAAAAATACAAATGAATTAAATTCACCAAGACATCAGAACATTACGGGAGATGAAAACTGAGACATAGACCCAAAGACTAGACTGCAATGAGTACAGACTCAAAATAGTAAGCAGCATTTGAGAAGCTAGAACAATTCCATCGCTCAGCAGAAAAATGGGGGGGGGAATTCTCCAATTCCACCCACAATGGGAATCATAGGGGGGTGAGCAGCGGCGGACCCTGGACAGGTCTGTTGACGTTGGATGGGATTTTCTGGTTTCAGGGTGAATACTGCTAGAAAATCTCCTCCCATAGAATTCATACTATCACTCCCAGAAGCATATAAGTTTATAAGTTATTGGTCACCCTGATGAGCATGAAAGAAATTGCAAAGATGCCATCAGGAATCCAGCAGTTAGATTGAATATTGATGGCATATGATTTTATCACAGAGTATGTGCAAGGGAAGGAGCAAATAATGGCTGACACATAGGCTGGAATTTTGCTGTCCCACTCGCCAAGAGAATTGGAGCTAATGACAGGTGGACAATGGGAAGGTCTGTGTTGATCTTGAGTAGGATTTTATAGTTTTGGGATGAGAGAGACTGTAAAATCTCGCCCAATGTCACGAATAGTGCAGAAGGAACCAAACAAGAAGATTTACACTTCACCAAAAAGATTGAAGCATGTATTTCCTTAATCACTCAGCACTGACTAGCTTCTGCAAAGAAGTTGCAGGAAATAAAACAAGTCCATGAATGAGATGAAGAAAATTGGCTGCGTGTTGGTCTACAAATCTTCAGTAATTCAATACTATGGCAATGTTTTAAACAGTACAAACACCTCACTGTCATTGACTTATCACAATTGACTGTGTCATAAAAGCCAAAAACAAAAAACTAATTCTACGTTTGTTTTTCTGTCAAGGCTATTGGAGCATCTGGGAATGGACTTATTTGAATTAAGTGGGAAAAAATTTCCCTATTATCACTGATGGCTCCTCACAGTGGGTTGAATTAAACAGATTGCATTGTACCATATTAAAAGCACCTATCCAATTTCTTGAAAATTAATGCTACACATGATGTTCCTGATATCGCAGTTCTGACAATGGGCAACAACTTTCTGTTGAGCTATTTCATATTTTGTAAACAAATATGACTCCATTCATGTAACCAATTCACCTTGCTACCTGGATGTGAATGGAGAAGCTGAGAGAGGGCTATGAACTGTCAAAGATCATGGAAGAAAAGCTAAGTCCATAATACAGCTCTTCTGAGTTATTGCACCTCACCACAAAATGGTTTCTCAGCATTACAGTTACGAATGGAGATTGAGAATAAAGCTTCCATCTCTAGAAAGAAAATTTGATAGGAAATGGAGACAATTCTTAATAAGTTGTACTTCTATTTGTGGGTGCTAAGAACAAGATATTGCTTTGCTGGAATTTTGCGTTAACATTTACTGCATGGATATAAAATCTCATGAGATTTGAAAAATGAGAATCTCACTGGCGAAATATTGTTTTCAGATTCTCCCCATTCCCCACCAGTGATGTACAAAGAGTTGTACTTCTCAGTTCAACAAAGAACAAAACAGCATAGGAAACAGGCCCTTCGGCCCAACGAGCCCATGCCGCCACCCAGATGTTCCCATCTCTACCCGCGATCCCTGTCCATGTTTATAGATCTATGGATTAAAAACCAAATTTGAGACAATTTAGGGAGAATTTGTTTGCCAATTAGCCTAAGAGCACATCTTTGGGATGTGGGAGGAAACCGGAGCTCCCAGAGAAAACCCATGCAAGCATGGGGAGAATGCGCAAACTCCCACAGACACAGGCCCAAATCCATGTATCTGCACAGTACAGCGATACTCACTGAGCTGTCGTGTTGCCTATCAATGGTCCAGGTCAAGCATACACTAACAACGTGGAGCAGTAAGATACTCTCGAAAAAGATCCAAGAGCAGTCCTCTCACGACCTATCGTGTGTATGCCCCTCGTTAGACAACAAGGTGGACCAAATGTAATGATGTTCTAACCCAGGAAGGTTTGAAACTTCATTTCAATAAATTTTCAGATAATGAACGTGTTTCCCTGCCATATCATACCCCCATATTTGAAACTCCCATCAAATTAGCAAGGTTTACAGATGTTTTTCAAAAATGAAACTAGGTGAATGCAATCCAATAAGCGCGCACAGGTAAGTATCGGCCCTTGAGGGAGGGTGACATACCCAAGTAGCACCTTGGCATCCTGGCATTTCCCCTTGATACTGCCCCTTCCACTTCTCCAGCACTGCACCCTAGCATTGCCCCTCAGCTATGCCAGGGCTGGGCCCTCTGGGGTTCTACTGCAGGGGTTCCTCATATCGGTTGTAGGGGGGGAGCTCCTGTTGTGCGTGTGGGGATGTTCCTTTTGTGCTTGTTAAGAGAGTGCCCTCCATGTCCAGTGGGGGAAGTGGTATCTTTGTGTGTGTGTGGGAGGTTCCTGTGTTTCGTATTGGAGATTGAACTCAAAATTATTGGCTGTGGCATTTTCCAGCTGTACCCTGGCAGTGTGATGGCCTGGGCTACACTTTCAGATTTTTACTACACAGAATGCTGGATTAGGTTGGGAGAAAACCTGCTGTGCAGCCTTCGAATTGCATGCCAGTTTTCTCACCTCAGCCAGCATTCTGATTTCACCCTTTAAATTTACTTGAATGCTGGTTCTAGTTTCATTTCAGAGTGGAGACAGTAAGCCCAAGTTGTTTGTGTATCTGCATTTTTAAAAATGTGTTATGACTCTTGAAGGGAAGTTAAAGCAAACACAAAGCCTGGTCATTAGTATATACACAAATGGCGATGTGGGCACAGTAGCATGTGAGAGGCCAAAAATGAGATTCTCATCGGCAAGATCTTATGACATGATATGCCTCTGCTCCTCGCCATTGAGGGAATGTGATTCACATTCAGGAAAGTTAAGAACCTCATTTAAAAATATTTTAATATCATGAGTGGGCTTCCCTGCTGTGTCACCCCAACATTTGGATTTCCTCCCTCCTGGATTACTGTCTAGGCCCATAAGGACCAGGCAAAGAAACTCTGTCTCGGTACACAAATAATTACAGCTCCAGGGGGTTAGGATATGCCCACTATAGCAGTTTTCTTCTCCCAAAGTACTAGAAAATATGGCGAGATAAACAGCAGGCTGTAAACCGCTTTTCTCACCTGGACCAGCACATTGCAAAAAACAGATAATTCCATCCAAAGGCCAGGAATTTTCCACTTTTGTTCACGTTGAGTAGGTTTGGCAACAAGATAGAAAATATCGCAAGAAGACCAAAGTCACATTTTGCTTTGATGTAGAACCTGAAAGCGATCATCCTCTCTCCCTGTTCAATGTTGGGAACTTGATTCTAATACATTTGCAGATCGTTATTGGGCACATGCACATGGACAAAAGAAGGCATACATCTTATGAACAATACTCGAAGGGAAACTCAGAGGTAAGCACAGCATTCAGAGGAGAGGGTTATGCCAGGTTAATGCAGGGTAAACCAGACTGATGCCAGAGGTGCCATTGGGTGCCCCTGGATGGAGGGTCCCTGATTATTGAAGCACTAAATTAATCATGAGATAGATGAATCAGAGGCCACCCGCCAGTGCTACATCATGGAACATCTCCTGTGTTTTTTTTCCTGAGTGCCACTCTATATGTGTTAAAAGCTGTAATTACTATCAGTGGGCTCAGCACCACTTTTCCTGCCCTAAATTGTACTTCACTAAAATCAGAGAAAATTCTGTCCAAAGAGGAGAAAACTGAGTTGTTGCTTAGCAACAGAGTGGCCATAGGGAAATGGAAAGCAGTTTGCAGTTCAGTCGGTGATTCTGTTGTAAAGTGAAAGGGGCAGTTTAAGTTTCTGTAACAGAACATACCAGTAGATTGCTGAGAAAATAAGCCTAAGGATCTAAGATGAGTTGCCCTGAAATAACAGTGAATGTCGAGTGAGTTCTCATGATTTCATGGGAGATATCACTTTGTCAGCAATCTATTGGGAGAGTGAACTGCAAGGAACAGGTCCTCACAATAAAGGAGAAAAGTCCCAAGAAAATCTTTAGATTAAGTTAAAGGAAAAGAACACGGCCGGAATTCTCCTTAAAAAAAAAAATCTGAGTGTCAAATATACATGAAAGTGTTTCCTGAAACGAACTTCCATATTCTGAGCATTACAGAGGTCATTGGCATGATTATCATTAAAAACCAAGGTGCAGAGCTTATTCCCGCTGAAGAGATAGAAATTGACGCAATGAGCACAACTCTGTGCATGCACACGTCTTGGGAGATCGCTAAAAAGACCTCACAGCATTGAGATCGCTGGCCTCAATCCTCCACAGGCATTTCCTGCTTCATCGCTGGCCTCTAACCACCCTTCTCCACCCATGGACATCATCAGCTTCTCACCATCCCACCAACTCCATCCTCCATGGACATCGCTGGCCTCCCCATCCCCCTGTGGACATTGCTGACCTCTCATCCCCATTCTAATGGATATTGCTGGCACCCCCATCCCCCAATGACCCAGACATCACTGGCCTTTCCATTCTTCCCCTCTCTTACCCTCCACAATTCAGATACACTGGCCTCACTGCTGCCTTGCATACAAATAGTGCTGTGCTGCCATGCACAGCCCTTTCTGCGAGCATTCCCTCTTGAGAGCCTTGACCATTGTACCTCCTGGACACAGTACCTTGTTGAATGAGAGCCAGTCAGCACTCTGGGAGATGACTGACCTCGATTGAAACCAGTTTCTCTTTATATTTCTGACAAGGAGTTTTTACTAATGGATCCATGACTGGCCCAAATTGATTGCACCTTGATCCCCTAAAAAGCAGAGCTGTGTAATGGACGCACATGATGTAAAGATGCCGGAGTTGGACTGGGATGGTAAGAACTCAGTAAGAATTTAGCAACACCAATTTTAAATCCAACCGATTTATTTGATAGTAAAATTGCGAGCTTTCAACACTGTGTCTTCGTCAGGCAAATGAACACACAGCCAGTTACACCAAGAAAGTGGCTGGAAAGAAGCCTGCCCTTGGTTCTGCCAGGCTGACCAGGCTTGCCTGGTGGACTCAGTGGAGGAAGAGGCACCAGCTGCTGTCCCCCACTCAGGGCTGTCGCCCAAGAAGTCATGCTGCAAAGGCATTGTGAGAGGAAATGGCAGCTTAGTGCCAGGAGCTTGACATCTCAGTCCAAGGAACACTGTCAGAAGAGATTGAAAGACCTTTGGACAGAATGGGAGCGTGCCTTCCATTCTGAACCAGCACATGTGCTGTAGTAACAATGTCAAACCATGCTCAGACTCCTGCAGGGCATCCAACAACAGCCTATCCCCTTTTCAGGAACTTCATTCAACCCTTTCCACTCCACCCAATCAGCACCCCCTCAATGGTGATCCTTTTCACTGAAACTAAGCCAATTAAAGCTCCAATTCTCAGATGCACATTGTATCCTATGCACTTCAGATATATATCCATGCTTTCAATCCCCCTTATGTTCTCACAAGAGAAAAATGAACCAGCAAGTGAGGGCACAGACAGATGTCGGTGTGCCTGAGTTGTGGCACCTGATGGTCTACGAGCAATGTGCTCTGGAGCTTGCAGGGGGAGAATCAATGTCTAGAATGGAATATGGTGTGTCCGAGCACAAATCACCTACTTATTTACATGGACTGTGTACTTACTGTCAACATTAGGATACAAGATAGATTTTTCAACTTATTACAAATTTGTGTATGTATGAGTAGGTATAGTTGTGGGTGAAGTGTAGTACGTTATGGTTAATATGATGAATACATAAAGGGCAAAAGAGTAACAAGGAAGAGAGAAGGGCCCCTTAAAAATCAACAAGGACATCTATGTGCAGATCCACAAGAGATATGTGAGATCCTAAATGAATCAGAATTTACTAGTGAGAAAAGCATGGATGTTAGGGAACTTGGGGAAATAAGTAGTGATGTCTTGAGCAGTGTACATATGATAGAGGAGGTGGAACTGGAAGTCTTGAAGTGCATCAAGGTAGATAAATCCCCAGGATGTGATGAAGTATAACTGGATGTTGCAGTAGGCTAGGGAGGAAATTGCGATTCCCAGCAGAGGTAGTTGAATCATCAATAACCACAGGTGAGGTGCCTGAAGATTGGAGGGTGACAAATGTTGTGTCTTTGTTTAAAAAGGTCTGCAGAGAAAAGGCTGGGAACTACACGCGAGTGAGCCTCACATCTGTGGTGGATAAGTTGTTGAAAGGTATTTTGAGAGACAGAATCAACAGATATTTAGAGACACAAGGACTGATTTGGGGTAGTCAGCATGGCTTTGTGAGTGGGAAATCATGTCTCACAAATTTGATTGAGTTTTTTGAAGGGGTAACTAAGAAGATAGATGAAGGCAGTGCAGTTGATGTTGTCTATATGGACTTTGGCAAGGTCTTTGACAAGGTGCCATGCGGTAGGTTGTTGCATGATGTTAAATCTCATGGGATCCAGGGTGAGGTCGCTAAATGGATATAAAATTGGCTTGACAACAGAAACTAGAGGGTTGTTTTTTAAATTGGAAGCCTGAGACCAGCGGGGTGTCTCAGGGATCAGGGCTGTGTCCACTGTTATTTGTCATTTATATTAATGATATCGGTGAGAATATGGGAGACATAGTTAGTAAATTTGTAAATGACATCAAGATTGGTGGTATAATGGACAGTGAAGAAGGTTATCTCAGACTGCAATGGGACGTTGATCAATTGGGCCAGTGGGCTGACGAATGGTAAATAGAATTTAATTTAGACGAATGTGAGGTGATGCATTTTGGTAGATTGAACCAGGGCCGGACATACTCAGTTAATGATTGAGTAACAGTTACTCAAGTTAACTCTCCCAATGAGAGACATAAAGCAAAGAAACCTAAGGATACATGTTCATAATTCCTTGAAAGTGGAGTCACAGGTGGACAGAATGGTGAAGAAGACATTCAGCATGCTTGATTTCATTGGTCAGAACATTGAATACAAGAGTTGGGATATCTTGTTAAAGTTGTACAAGACATTGGTAAGGCCACACTTGGAATACTGTGTACGGTTCTGGTCACCCTATTTTAGAAAGCATTATTAAACTGGAAAGAATGCAGAAAAGATTTACTAGGATACTACTGGGACTTGATGGTTTGAGTTATAAGGAGAGGTTGGATGGACTGGTACTTTTTTCTCTCAAAGCGTAGAAGACGAAGAGGTGTTCTTATGGAGATCTATAAAATAATGAGGGGCATAGGTAAGGTAGATAGTCAATATCTTTTTCCAAACGTAGAGCAGTCTAAAACTGGTGGGCATAAAATTAAGTTGAGAGGGTAGCGATACAAAGAGGTCCAGAAGGGCAATTTTTTCACAGAGGGTGGTGAGTGTCTGGAACGAGCTGCCAGAGGTAATAGTAGAGGCAGGTACAAATTTGTCTTTTAAAAAGCATTTAGACAGTTACACGGATAAGATGGGTATAGAGGGATATGGGCCAAATATGGGCAATTGAGACTAGTTTAGGGCTTTTAAAAAATATATATACAATTTGGGCTGAAGGGCCTCCTTCCATGCTGGAAACCTCTATGGCTCTATCTTTTCTTGTTTAATAAATGTTTTAATATTTTGTTAAGCATTCGGAGGTTGCCATATACACCTGATGATTGGAAGTAGACCATGCATACCAACTGACTGCGTTCATACAAAGTGTTCTTTGAATGTTGTATTCAGGCTGCCTCTGGAACGTAATTTTGCAGCATAGCAAAAATGAAAAAAGGATCTCATAGCAGAGATAAACTGTTTTGCACTTGTATTTGTGGCAAGTATTGGTTTTACGTAACAGCATTGATGATTTGGCTTGGCATTTTCTGTTGTACTCATTCCAAAGCCTTGGAAAGACAGCATTGATCAGAACCACAATTTGCTGTCACGTTATTGTGCTAGATTATTCAGAGTGTGTAATGCAGGTAATACTCAATTGGCCAACAGTTCATGACCCACCCTACTCACTTTGTCTCTTCAGCAAGGCTTCTAGAGCCTCATATGTAAACTTGTCTTTGCTCAACCTGAATGGCTACATAGTTCAGCAAAAGGGCTATAGTAACTGCTGACCTGAGGATCCCTGTACTATTTCATACATTCAAATTTTTCACAATTGTACTGAGCAAATGTGCTTTCTATTAAGTAATATGACTGTCCATTGATTTGTCCACTGTGCAAATATTGAAGTTCTGTTTTCAGAGTATCTACTGAAACTGAGGATTGGCGAATAGCCAATATTGTTCCTTTGTTTAAGAAGGATAGCAAGAATAATCCAGTTAATTACAGGCCAGAAAATCTGATATCAGTGGTAGGGAAATTGTTGGAGATAATTCTTCGAGACAGGATTTATTCCCACTTGGAAATAAGTGGACGTATTAGCGAAAGGTAATATAGTTTTGTGAAGGGGAGGTTGTGTCTCATGAACTTGATCAAGTTTTTTGAGGAAGTGATGAAGATGATTGATTGACGCCAATGAAGGAATGATGATATGTTTCCAAGTTAGGATCGTGAGTGACTTAGAGGGGAACTTTGTTGGGCAGTTTGGAGGGGTTAGTCAGTTCAGGAGAAGGGTAGTCAGGAGAATTGGAGGGGTGTTGTAGCTATGTTAGGAGGGTCTTCTCTAGTTAGGTTGGGAGTGTAGTTGGGTGATTGTGAGGGGTGGCCTTGCCGGTATTTATGGGATCAGAGTGTTGGTCAGGAGTCAGTGTGAGTAATTGGGTAGCTGGTCCTGGAGTTACCCAAGAGTTTGGCTAGATTTTAATCAGACTATCATTTCCTGTAGAACTGTCCAGTTAAGACTATTGGAACTGTCCCAAGTCTCTAACTCAGTCAGGGACTTTCATGCACATCCCTAGGGAGCATCAGAAGTTGAAACTTCCCAGACAATTCCCATGTAGGTCAGCATGTCAGCACTTCCACAGTCCCCAGTCCTGATTCAAAAGTCATCAGACGTTTGTCTGGTCTCCAACAATCTATAGATCAAAACTTTTAGCCCATTATGTCTAGAATCATTCTACAATCTTGGAAACTTAAAATTTTCTGTACTTCACCATTGGCTATTTTATTTAAGGCAGCATCTGCATTTCAACAAGACATGTTGTAGTCCAATATTTTATCTCAATAATATTTCCACTAACATTTATTGAGAGATACTCCTTCTCCCTTCATCCCATTCATTTTATTTTTTACCAGTGTCTTGATTCACACATTGTAACAATTGGAGAGAGAAGACATGGGTGGCACAGTGGTTAGCACTGTGCTTCACAATGCCCGATCCAGGTTCAATTCCGGCCTCGGGTTACTATCTATGTGGAATTTGCACATTCTCCCTGTGTCTGCATGGGTTTCCTCCCACATCCAAAAGACATGCTTGTTAGGTTGATTGGCCATACTAAGTTAACCATAGTGTCAGGGGGATTAGCAGGGTAAATATGAGGGTTATGGAAATAAGGACTTGGTGGGTTTGTGATTGGTGCAGACATGATGGGCTGAATGGTCTCCTTCTGCACTGTATGGATTCTACAATTCTATGAGTCTATGTTCCGTTAATTGGACTTTCTGACATTTATCTTATTCATTCAAAGATATATAATATTTAAACCCAAATACAGGGTGAAGTAGAAACAAGCTGATTCCAGTAAATTATATTTACTGAACTGCCCAATAAACTAGACATGCTGCAGGAAATAGTTTTAGTAAAGGGCACAAAATCATTTATTAGATCTCTCTCAGTGTCTTCAATGTGTTGCCTTTGAAAAGCTGAAGATAGTTGCAGATAAAAACTTTCATGCAGTTTCAACTTTGAATGATTTAAACACTTCAATAATCAAATCTGGTTTAATTCCACCATACAGACTTGCTTTGTAATTGATGATTTCTGGTCATTTAAAGAAAAACCATTTAGTGGGAATTTCTGCATTGCCCCTTCTTCCTGTGCTGTGTTTTGTGGAGGCAACCCGCCATTGGTTAGAGGTGAGATCTTCCAGTTCCACTGCTGTCAACAGGGCTTTCTGTTGTTTGTACTCCATCGCTGGAGAACCCGTGGTGGAAATAGCCAGAAAACCCTTTCTATCATCTTCAGGACACCGCATTCATATTGGTGATTAAAATAAAATTGACAGGAGAACCAGGGATTATTTGGTTTGTTGAATTGCAGTTGTAACAGCAAAGTAAAATACTACTCTTCAGTTTAAGATCCTGGCAAATTGAACATTACATCCTGGACTGTTTTTAACGGATTTGTCAATTGAAAAAGTTTGTGAAATTTTAATTAGTAGCTTGATTTGACATGCAATTTTGAATTCAATATTCACGTTTTTGACATTGTTATCATATATGCTAATGATTATGACACACAAACTAAGCATTTGGATTACTGAAATAAGTTTATCAACTAAGATTAAAATCATCCTTGAAAATAACAGAATCATCCTGATCATGTCATTCAGAGGAAGCTCAGGGATGATGAACTTCTGTTTAAAGTGAGATTCAAAGATTAACAGCAGTATTTAATGTTTAAAGCAGTACGAAGGAGTGAATTTTAAAGACCTTTGCCATCTTTTTTGAAGGTGAGGAGAAGTTTGTAAAATAAAATGAATGTCCTATCCAATATCTTACTGCCATCCCTGACTTGTCTTCCATACTACAATGAGTGGGTATGGCTTCAGGCAGCTTGATCACCCTTGGGCCTATTAGGGCCCTTAGGTGCTCTAGATGATTCAATGTCTATCACCAAGAGTGGCTCAGCAGTATCTTACAGACTGAGCTGACTGGGTCCGATAGGAGATAACTGGTAGACTGAGACCGTGGCAAGTGGTGAGAAAACAAACAAGATATATTTGACCTCATCCTCACCAACCTGCCTGCTGCAGATGTATCTGTATATGACGATATCAGTAGAAGTGACCACTACACAGTCCTTGTGGAGACAAAGTCCCAGCTTCACATTGAGGATATCTCCATTGTGTTCTGTGGCACTACCGTGCTGAATAGGGTAGGTTTAAAACAAGTCTAGCTACTCGAGACTGGGTCTTTGAGGTGCTGTGGGCCATCAGCAGCACTCAACCACAATCTGCAACGTCATTGCCCAGCATATCCCTACTCTACGATTACCACCTAGCCAGGGGATCAACCCTGGTTTAACGCTGCAGAAGGACATGCCAGAAGAAATGCCAGGCATACTAAGAATGCGGTGTCAACCTGGTGAAGTCACAACAGAGGACTATTTGCATGTCAAATAGCATAAGCAGCAAGTATTAGACAGAGCTAAGTGATGCCAGAACTAATAGATCAACTTTGCAGTTCTGTCACATCCAATTGTGAATGGTGGTGAATAATTAATGAACTCATTGGAGGAGGAAGTTTCACATATATCCCCATTTGATGGAGGAGCCCAGCTCATCAGTGCAAAAGATAAGGCTGAAGCATTGGTTACTATGGTTACACTTCAGCCAAAAGTGTTGAGTGGATGATCTATCTTGGCCTTTTCTAGAAGTCCCCAGCATCACAGTCCTTAATCAAATTGGTTTGCTCGTGTGATATAAAGGGCTAAAGGCACTGGATGCTGCAAAGGCTATGGTCCCTGACAATATTCCGGCAATAATCCTGAAGACTTGTGCTCCAGTACTTGCTGCACCCCTAGTAAAGCTGTTCCAGTACAGCTACAACAATGGCATTTATAGGCAATGTGAAAAATTACCCTGGTATGTCCTATACATAAATGGGACAAGTCCAGTCGGGCCAATTACTGATCCATCAATCTACTCTCAATCATCAGTAATTGGGAAAGGGCCAACAACAGCGTTATCAAGTGGCAGTTAACACCCAGCAATATCCTGTTCAAAGATGCTCAGTTTGGGTCTGTCAGGGTCACCCAGCTCCTGACCTCATAGGGCCTTGGTTCGAACACGGACCAAAAACTGAACTGGATTAGCCACATAAATACCGTAGCTACCAGCAGAACTGGGAACGCCAGACTTGATGGGCCAAATTGCCTCCTTCTGCACTAACGGGATTCAATAGATTATATAGATTCTATGGACCTTGTTGGCTTCTCCTGTGTAAGTTTTGCTGACGTTCCTCCTCAAACTCAATGGCTGGACTCCTCCTTGTAAATATCAAAATGTGTGTTTTCCTATCACTATGGCAGAGGATCCTGTATCAATTTCCATCCTTAAGGATCTATTATTTTCCAAAAGCATCACGGTCATGGGGACTACCTTACCCACTTTTATGCTGAACAATGCATGAATGTTTAATCCTTAATTATGGACTCTTCCATATTTTGCACTTTCAATATATTACTAACTCTGGTACTGGATAGCCTTGACCTACTTTTACTCCACTATCTCTTTCCTGTGGCAAAAAATATTCAGCTTCTTTATTTTTTTAATGGTCCAAAAGTTTATTATTTTAAATGAAATTACTGGATTCACTAATGTTTACGGAGGAAGTCCATGTGGGATGTTGATGTCTGGCCTGAAACACTGAGGTTGAGTTTGATCTTTCCTGACCTCTTGTGAATGATTTCTTACCATTTTGCAGCATATAGCACAGTTGACACAGTAATGCAGTTTCAGCTATAGCTTTGGTAAAATCTAAACATCAAAAACACCAGCCTCAGAAACATTTCAAACTGCAGCAGCCTCCATAATGTTGCTGATGACAAGCTTTTTAATGGCTTTGTCATTGGAGAGACCACAGTTTGTGGATCGAATTTGCTGGGATGGCCCTGGTTCTAATTGGCATGTCCAATACGGACAGGGTACAGCCCAAAGAATAGATCACAATTTGACAAGGATGTGCTTCCAAATCCTAGAATTTTTTAAATGATCCATTAACATTGGGAAATAGGGCAAATTAGGTATTAGATTATTTATTTTAGATTGGTTGTGGGTCGTTTGACTTAGAATGTTATTGATATCCATATGCGGCCCATCTGTGTTCTGAATGTGGCCCATACGCAGGATTGCCATATTTTGCTGATTTCTGTCCATGTAGTTTTTCCTATTTTTATGACTGAAATGATACACATGCAAAATAAGGGCAAGTAAAGAGAGGTTCATGCTGATTGCACACAATGTTGACTATGAAAGCAGTGTACTCTCTCTGTATCCAAAGCGTAACTATTTATTTTGCTTTAACCATTTGAAGTTAATGATAGTTCTATTAATATATATCAATGATTAAGCATTTTCTATAACTCATTATGAAATATTTAGCCAGCATTAAATTTATTTAATCTTATTCATGGTTATTGAACAAACCTGATTTCAATCTTGTGGCCCACTGAGATGAAAGAGAGTCACTCTTCTGGCCCATTCACTACCTAGGTTGCATATCACTGTTACAGAATGTGCAGATTGTCTCTGCTGTTGAGTATATTGATAGAACATTTTGCATATCCAGTGTGTTATGCACCAATGACTGCTGATCCTGAGAAACAAGGTACTTAGTTCACTGGAAAGGCTTTTTTAGAGTATGTTTTCATTTGAACATGCCTGTCTGCTGCTGAATTATATATGCATTGAACAAAGCACAAACACAAAATATATTTGTCACAATGTAGTTTCCACTCTTCTGGACATTTTATACATTCATAGAGTTAATGCATGTCTAGTTATTTGTTGTTGACTTAATATTGGCAAATGTGAATCAAATCCTCAGGATCATGAACTACAAATATATAAAAATTGAAAGACTTTGTATATTTATATTCATCACATCAATCTTTGCTTCTGAAATGACATCTTGAATAACTGGTATGCAAGCAATTAGATTAGTGAGAAGCAGATTTTCAAGCAATCAAGGTAAGTATTAATTTTCCAGTATCCTGCAGTGAAATTTCAAGGGAATTTATTTTTGTAAAAGCAAAGATTGATTATAAGTTTGTGCATTTCTTTCAAGAAATGCTGTTGCTTATTTTGTTTAAGAAAATCACATGGTAAGATTTTGCTTTTATTGTTCTTAGGCTGCTGGCTAGCTGTCTTAGATTAACCAGATTTGGATCCCAAACTACTCAAAGAAACAGTCCACATTATTTGGTAGTAAGTTCTTGATTGCTAGTTTGATGCTCAATTTAAGTAGTTTATTCTGCAGGGCAGATTCTGTGCCATCACGTCAGTTGCACGCTCACAAGGTTTGCAAGTTTATAGCTCTTAAAATGTATTGTTGTACCTGTTAATTCTCAGATACTTTCGACCAGTTTGCTTACTCTAAGGTTTTACCCTGGTGTCCTTATTTGCAAGATGGACAAAGGACAAACACAAATAAAGATTCAACAAGTTTATTAATAATAACATTATTAAGCCTTCAATTACCCACATAATACAAGAGGATACCCCAGATTCAAGTATAGTTCCTCCAAAAATAGTTTGGTTAAACTGCAGGCTCAATTCTCTGAGTTTCTCTGGTCTGTCATCACGAAGGTGAATCTTGGTGGCATCTTCTTCCTTCTCTGGTCAGTCTTCCGGATGGTCAAGGTTGTCTCCTGGTGTGTCTGAAATGCATCCCATTATCCCCCTGACTGCTTACCTTTCCAGAAACTTCTCTGGCTTCTGGCCAATGAGGTCTCAGGATGGGCTTCCAATACCCAATACCAGTAGATTTCCAATACCAGTGGATTTCTTGATGTTTGCCTGACAGGACACCAGGGTCCGCACCCAGGTGTCCATTTCCATGTTGTTGCTTACATGTAACCTGTTATCAAATAAGGTAACTGCAGGAACTCTTGGTGGGAGAAAGTCTGGCCGGATCTGAGCTTCTAACAATAGGCTGATGCATTTCAATGGGATGCAATGATCTCCTGCTAAATATCAGTAGCGTGCAATGACCTTTGATGGGTGATTGATGGGTCAGGCCGAGACAACTGTACAATTGGCCTGCCCGAGGATTGACTGTGTTTGATTTTGATATTCCCAATTATTTAATTTAGGACATCTAATTTTATCAGCCTTAAAACTAGGCTTGTTTATATTACCACATTCCCTCTTCTTGATCCAGTGAATGTCAGTGAACTGGATCACACAATACTTACCAAACCATCTCAATAAGCAAGTACCCCGAATCTGGGGTTGATAGTATCATCCCTAACTCACAATAGTACCAACAAATTTAAATGAAGTAAAATAATTTTTAAAAAGAAACAAAAGAACAATGTTTTTATCCTACACGTGCTTTGGTCCACCTTGTTGTCTAATGAGGGGCATACACGCGATGGGTCGTGAGAGGACTGCTCTTGGATCTTTCTCGAGGGTATCCTACTGCTTCACGTTGTTAGTGTATGCTTGACCTGGACCATCTGATGGGCAACACGACAGTTCAGTGACTATCTCTGTGCTGTGCAGATACATGGATTTGGGCCTGTGTCTGTGGGAGTTTGCGCATTCTCCCCGTGCTTGCGTGGGTTTTCTCCGGGTGCTCCGGTTTCCTCCCACATCCCAAAGATGTGCTCTTAGGCTAATTGGCAAAACAAATTCTCCCTAAATTGTCTCAAATTTGGTTTTTAATCCATAGATCTATAAACAAGGACAGGGATCGCGGGTAGAGATGGGATCATCAGGGTGGCGGCGTGGGCTCGTTGGGCCGAAGGGCCTGTTTCCCGTGCTGTTTTGTTCTTTGTTCTATTTCTAATATTTAACAATACATAATTGGGCACAAAACAAAGCAATAAACATGATGATAATGATAAGTGACTATACATATTAAATATAGATGGGAAAATATCAAGATTTTTGATTGTAGAGCTTTTCCCGATGTCAGATGGCCCTTGCTGAGTCCAAGTTTTGCAGAAATTCCTTCTACCATTTGGCAAATTTAAATGTGAGGATGGTTAGGTACACTGCCATAAGTAGGATTCCAATTAATGCCAGGTGTGACAGAATGCAGACACCTGAGTCGACTTGGACATTTGAACCCTAATCCCAGAGGTCCTCCCACCGTGTAGCGACACTAATTTCGCTAATGTTCTTTTCTATTTCCCCTGCTTGTTGCTCCACTTTGACAAAAATCCCGTGTGCTGTGATCAATTGTGTCCGAATTTGTTGAAGTTTCTCAGAGAAGTGTTATCCCAGTATCAAATTTTTCAAAATAGTCTCCCAAACTTTGTCTCAATTTCTTGCTAGCATTTATTAGTGTTTTCTCTCTTCTGTGTATTATGTCTATCATCTCAATTAATCCTATCCTAGCGGGAATCTGTGGTTTAATGCAGAAGATAGTGTTGAGGATGTTACAAATGGCTTTCCCATATTGGTAATTTTTTAGTGAGGTTGTATACAATATTCTGCCTCCCCACTGTGAGCCACCCAGGTGACATCCCTTTCCAAATTTCAAATTTCCATTGTACAATTTAGATTAGTGGTTGTTCTGGATCTACACGGAGCATGTTCATTTTCATTCTGCCTGTGGATTCACATTGCTCCAGACTGGTGCCTATGAGCTTCCCTCCTTTCTCAACCTGGTATCTCATCCAAATCCCCTCTTTAATGATCCCTACATTTTCGGCTTCAAAAAGTCTCAACCCGACCTTATCTTTTAAAATTCTTGGGATCTCCAATACCATTCCTAGTACAATCTCCCGGGGGTTCCTCTACAACCATCGTTAGACCAGACCTTGGTCAGTTGCCATAATTGGCAGTTAGTGACATTGGGATGTCTTTTTTTCTGGTACAGGTGTTCAATCTGTTCATCACTGATCCAGGATGGAACTTTTCCCCTGTTAACCTGGTCGGGATTCTCTTTTAACTGCTTGACCATCTATTGCCCATATATCCTACATAGAGTTTGTTTCTGTTGCCTGGCATCATCTTCCATCCTCTCTTAGACTATCTAATTAATACTTTGGGCATGTCCTTCTATTACAGTAACCATACGGCTACTAACCTTGTTCTCAGACAAATCTCCCTCTCTCCATCTTGCTGAATGTTTTCATTTCAGCTGTCCAAGGTCTGTTTAATGTGTTGGATTAAGACTGAGTTTATTATCCAAATTAACCAGATCCGATGCATTAATGGTGGATACCTGTGCTCTGTATGCAGTCATCAGATCATTCAGGATTTCCCTTCTCTTGCTCCTCTTTCACCTGGGCATCTCTTCCCCAGTGTGTGTCCCAGTCTTTTAACTTAGCAGCTTCTGGGTCAAATGGAGATACAGTTTTCTAAATGGGGAAAGACACCTGTTTGGTAATTGTGTTCTGGCTAAATCTACCACTACTGGTACCAATTCGTAGTATGTGTTGTCGAATAATATTTTCCCTGTGCGTTTTAGTATCAACCCATTTTGGGACCCTGTGATGGATTCGGGACAAGTAGGTTGGGTGTGCTATCAGTTGGTCTTAACCCATTCTTAATTTCATAATGTATATATACTCATTCTGAATAACCTTACCAGGGCACTTCTTCCTAATTCAGCCTTTTTCTGGACCATGGGCTAGATATGTTAGTGTACACCCACCAATCACTAGTGATGGTTGTCTTAAGGAGCATTAATCAGAGCTCCCATTGTATTTCCTGCACACCACCCTTTGGTTATTACACCCATAGGTGATACTTTTATTGGGGTGTACCTGTAGGATACCATCCTCACATTTGCCTGCATCTAGTGGGGTGATCCATATACATCCGGGATGTTGGAGGCTGATCTTCTAGTCTTTGGTTGATGTGGTGTCTGTGGTTCGGTCTGAGATGAGGAGTCCCAGATTGCAGAGAAGCATGTAGTTCATTCTGGGGGAGATCAAGGTAGCATCTGTTAATTGTTATTAATATCTGATTCTCTTCAGTTTCATTACAAGAATATCATATGACTCTTTTTTTAAAAAAAAAGAAAAAAAGTAAATGAATAATAAAAGCTCAACAGAGTCATATGAAGAGTTGGTCAGCAATCAGTGTTTAATAGGGTTGAATGAGGTAAGGAGTTTGCAGAGCATGAAAACAAAATATTGGGTGTGTGGTATGCGCCCTTGTTGTTAGAGGACTATGGCAGCATATAACATTAGATTCTACATCCCACAACCAAATGTGGTGTGTGGGAAGATTATGACACAGTATATGTGGGCAGATAACAAACCCCTTTCAATTGTGCAATGCATAGAGTGGACGGATAAAGCTATTTACAACTTGGACTGTCAAATCTTGATTCTTTCTTAGTGGAGGGAACCTATACGGGTGGGCTTTGGCTGTCAGATACCCACTGCATTACCACCTCTGTAGTGAGCGCCGGGTCAAATGGTTCTGGGAGTCCCGATACCAGGCGTGTCATAGGGGATAAGGTTTGCAGTTCTCCATCCTTTTCATTGGGGTCCCCAGGCCGGGATTTTATTTCTGAAGCCCTGTAAATTGGGGCAGGAACTGAGGGTGCATGTGCTGGTTCTGGGGATACAGGGTGTGAATTATAGTGGCTTGTTGGGCCGGTCCTTCGAGGGGCATGGGTTGGGGTCCATTGTCAGGTAACCTTTGAGATGGTCATATCCTGTGATGGGTCTATGTCCTGTGCAGCCTTGTGGTTCCCTGTGTCGGTGATCAGCAATAGTGTATGGGTGTGTCAATTTCCGACATGGAGCTGATTACACTGGAAATCTTAGTCTGGCAGACGTATGGAGATTGTGGCAACCAATAGGAAGCCTGTGAAATGGGCTCCGCTGATGTCTCCTGGCCTGCTGAGCTGCTCAAGTAAGCGCAGCAAGCTTGGAGAATCACCCTGTAGGTGTGAAAAGAGAGAGGAAGATATTGCTTAAACTTTCTACCATTTGACCAAACCATTTAGATTATAAGTATACCCTGTGTTGTACCTGGGCATATTACTTTACCTGGGCATTACCACGGCCTTCATTTCAAATGTACTGAGATTTGAATCTAAAAGCATCTGCACTTAAATAAAGTGGAGCAATGACACGTAAGAAGTCTTGAGGTAGCCTTTCATAGAGAATGCCAGAAGGAAGCCAAGGCCGGAATGTTACGACACTGACAGCTACTGGAATTGGAGCAAGTGAGAGCAGAACAATGCACAGGTCCATTGACCTTGGGCAGGATTTTACGGTTTCGGGACGAGCGAGACTAAAATCCTGCTACAAGTCTCTCGTATAATGGGGGAATGTGGGAAGTAAAGAAAAGATAAATCTTAAACATTGCTTTATGTTAAATTGTGAGAGTTGGAGGAACAGATTCAAGTTCAAACTGGTAAGAAATAAATGTCATACTGATAACAGAAATGATCAATACATGCAGTAGATTTCCACATAGAGAACTGGAGGTGAAAACCATGTAAAGCTAGATGCTGAAATGGGGGTGATATTTTGCGACAGATGGTTAGATAGCCTTTGTTTTTAATTATCATACAATATGAATGAAAACAGTGACTAATGCCTTTAACATTCTTTTCTCAGAGTTAATAATGGCTTTATATGCAAAGGTGGTAATGATAACTTACTGCAATTGCATTATTAGCCAAATTATTGACACCCAACACACAGGATTGAACACACAAATTGATTGCTGCAGAAAGTAGTTCTTTGGAAAGTAAAATTGTACTTTGATTTGTTCCAACTGAACAAAGCATTTATTTTGTGCTGTTTTTGCCTGTCTTTCATTACAGTTGAGCGAATTGCTCTGAATTGAATGTACTCAACAAAAATTATTAGGTTCCTTTGACACATCTGCGATTATCAACTTTTGCACTTGGTTAAGTAGATTCTTGAGTAGCAGAATTAAATTGCCTTTATTTATGTAGGAGTGAAAATTTGACAGTTTATCATGCTAATCAAGACTTACTTCAGTTTTTTTTTAATAACTACCTTGGATTTTGTTTTAGTTAATGCTCTGGAATCCTTTGGAAAACACTGGGGTGGGAGAAAGATCAAGAAAGTTCAAGTAGAGCTCTTTCTCTCATTTAAATTTCCTTGATCTTTTCCATTAATTCCACAGAACCTTTACTCTTCATTACCATACTTGTTCCTTGCACATTGGATGCATAGGTTTAAGGTGCAAGGGGCAAAGTTTAAAAGAGATGTACATAGAGAGTGGTGGGTGCCTGGAACTCGTTGCCGGGGGAGGTAGTGAAACGGATACAGTATTGACTTTGGAGGGGCATCTTGAGAAGTACATGAATGAGATGAGAATAGGGGGATATGGTCCTTTATAAGTGTAAGGTGTTTTAGTTAAGTTGGGCAGCATGGTTGGTATAGGCTTGGAGGGCTGTAATTTTCTGAGTTCCTGTGCTGTAATTTTCTTTGTTCTTTGTTTGCTCTCTTACATTTCAAAGTGTTTATATCTTGAAATCCTGATAGACACTCTAAGGGTGGAATTTTTCTGTTCTGCCCACCATGGGAATCAAAGTGGGCAAGACACAGACCATGCAAAGATCTGTTGATCTCGTGTGGGATTTTCCAGCTTTGGGATAGGCATGGCCAGAAAGTCCCACCCAAGATGACAGTTTCTTTTTATCTGATGTTTGCAGTTTAAGAGTTTACAACTATATTCTGATTCTTCACTTGCTCGGTACAAGGCCCAGTCAGGGAGGTGATGCTCTGCCCTCCAATATTCTCCCAACATGCAAATTGTTCAAGGTGGCAAAGTCACAGGGGCAGCTGAGTTTAGTGGTACTGTATCTGTTAGATGGGCACTATGAAAATGATTGCTATTGTCTTTCCATAAAGATCTAAAGATTCTTGTCATTGTGATCACCAAATAGTTTATTATACTAAATTATTACTTATACAATTGACCAAGTATGTTGATTAAAAAATATTGAAGTAATTAATAAGAGCTTTAAGTAACTGGTTTAAGTAGTTGCTTTAAATAGCTGAGTTATTGAATGTGACATATCAACCATAAACCATGCAAATATTTTAAGATAAATGGCAAAAATAAAGGGGGAAATATAAAGTTTTTTTTTAATCTGCTTAATTTTATTATTCGATTTTATTATTTGGAATACAATACCTGAAAAGATGGCGGAACAGAATCAATAATAATCTCAACATGTAGTACTTTAATGGGGTAAAACATTCCAAGGTACATCACAGGTGCATTAGCAATTAAGTTTGAATGGAGATATTAGAATAAGTGACCTAATTTTGGTCAAAGAAGATTTTTAGAAGCATATTAAAGGATAAGAGAAAGGTGGAAAGGCAAAGTGGTTTAGGGAGGGCATTCCAGAGCTTAACAACATTGCAAAGGTACAACGTCCAGTGCTGGAGTGATGAAAATAAAACAAATTCAAGAAGCCATAATTGGAGGAGCACAGTTTGTTTTGATGTAATCCACCATTTATTGAAATCATTGAATATGCATTATGTATAGGGATGTACACTTACTTATTCATTTTAGGCATCATCTTTCTTGTTTTTAGATGTAATTCCTCTTGCACAGTTTTTAATTAAATATTACAAATGAGGGCACATTCACTGTTATTATCAGGGCAGCCGATAGCTAAAGAGGGAACAGGAATTCAGAAAACCAAACATTAATTAGAATTACATCACAACATTTCGAAGTCAATATTTTAAGAATTAATGCTTCACCTCTACACAGCCTTTAATTATGACTTCCAGCAAAACCTGCTAAGTTGACCTGATAGTTAATGTGCCATATTACCACTGTATACATGAATCTTTAAAAAGGAGCGTGACTCTATAGTGTCTAACCAAACATGATTATAATCAGTTGCCTGCTCTGTGAAAGCTAATTGAGACCAGCACGACTGCCAGTGGTGGACTGGTGAAAGTTGGGGTTGCGCAGGAGACTGGAATTGATGAAACATAGAGATCTTAGAGGGTTGCAGGACATTACAAAAAGAGGGAGAGTTATGACCATGGACAAGTTTTAAAAAAAAGTTGAAATGTTTTAGCAGATTATACGTGATAACAGGAAGGAATTGTCTTTATTTCTTCCATATTTTTCTTTCAACTTTTTTTTAAATAACATATCCAGAACAGATATTTTTCTCATAGAGCTCAACAAGGTAGATGCAGGAAGGGTTTTTCCTCTGCCTGGGGTATCTTGAACCAAGGAGAGACAGTTTCAGAATAACAGATGGATCAAGTAGGACTCAAATGAAGAGGAATTTCTTCATGAAGAGAATGATATTTCTTTGGAATTCTATGCCTCAGAAGGCTGTGGGGGCTCAGTTTGTGAATATGTTCAAGACTAAATTCTATAGTTTTCTACTTACTAAAAGCATCAGTGGATATGGGGATAATGCAGGAAAAAATGTGGCATTGTAGCACAGCGGTTAGCACTGCTGCTTCATAGCACCAGGGACCTGGGTTTGACTCCTGATTTGGGTCACTATCTGTATGGAATTTGCGCATTTTCCCTGTGTCTGCGTGGGTTTTTTCTGGGTGCTGTGGTTTCCTCGCATGTTCCGAAAGACATGCTGATTAGGTGCATTGATCCAAACTGGCACCGCAATTTCAGAGTAATTTTAACTCAGGGAATTTCAGAGTAATTTCATTGCAGTGTTAATGTAAGCCTTACTTGTGACCAATAAATAAACTTTAAACTTTAAATTGTGTTGAAGTAGAAGATTAGCCAGGATCTCTTTGAATGGTGGAGTGGGCTCTAAGGGCTGAATGGCTAATTCCCGCTCATGTGTTTTTACGTTCTTTCACATATTGATCGGAATACTTTCTCTGCTAACTCTCTATTCACTACAGCGGGACAGAAGAGTACCAGCTGCGGGCAAGGTCAGAGTATCTAGCCCATTATCTTGCGGGTTGCTGTGGAATACAATACTTAAGTACTGATACTTCACTCTATACTTATATATGTGGAAATCTTATGAGCTACAATCTGGGAGTAAGTTTTAGAGGCAGCAGATACAGTATGTGAGGCTTCTCCATTATACTCCAAGGAAATATTTTGCATTTATGTGCATTTAGCAATCTGCCTTTAATACTAACAATTATTGCAGCATCGCAGGGGAACAACCCTGCAAAGAACTGTCAAACTGATCTTAATGAAGGATGAGCAAAGGTTTTGACAGATATAAATGTATTGTTTATGTTAGATATGTGCACAATTACCATTCTGTTAAACAATGTTTGGAATGAGAAAAAACGGACTTTTCTCAAAATACTTCTAACATTGCAATTGGACATAGTGCAGAAGGGACTGTAGAGAATCTATGGTTCAGTGCTGAAAGAGAGCACCTGATCTATTGAATCTGCACTGATTCTCTGAAACAGCATCCAACACAAGCTCTCTACTCTGCCCTATCCCACGTAACCCTATGTATTTATTATGGCTAATCCATCTAGCTTACACATTTTTGGACACTAAGAGGCAATTTAGCATGACCAGTCCACTTAACCTGCAGATCTTTGGACCATGGGAGGAAACCAGAGCATCCGGAGGAAAGCCACATAGACATGGGGAGAACATGCAAACTCCACATAGTCACGCAGAGCAAAATCAAACCCGGGTCTTGGGAGCTGTGAGGCAGCAATGCTAATCACTGTACCACCATGGCACCTATATTTTCCTCATTTTTTGACTATTTAAATATAAAATGGCTAATTTTTAGGTTTTAGCAAAAAATAAGAGAGTTGGATTTCTACCAACTATTCCCAAATGTATGAAAGTTACTTTTTTTTTGAAAAATCAACAGTTCTGTTAATGAAGATATAATTATGATCATTTCAAAAGTAGTCACTTATTCAGTTGGAAAAATTAATTTGCCTTGTCACGATCAGTTAATTTACCTGTCAGATATTGTATTCTCTATCTACATGAACACACTACTTTTGGTCTTAAGACTAAATGATCAGTAATATAAGAGGGATCAAAATTGCTGTATCATTATGGTGCATTGATTATATTTATGATTTGTACTGTTTTAATGCTGAGCCAAAACAAAATTAGTTACATACATGTAAGTTAGAGCTCCAATTTGTACTCGTAAAAATCTATTGTTATTGATCTATATAAACTATATAGAGTCATCGAGGTTTATAGCACAGAAACAGGCCCTTCAATCCAATTTGTCCATGCTGCCCTTTTTTAAAACCCCTAAGCTAATCCCAATTGCCTGCATTTGGCCAATATCTCTCTATACCCATTGTACCCATGTAACTATTTAAATGCATTTTAAAAGATAAAATTGTACCCGGGTCTACTACTACTACTGGCATCTTGTTCCAGACACTCACTGCCTTCTGTGTGAAAAAATTGCCCCTCCGGACACTTACCTTAAACTTATGCCTTCTAGTTTTAGACTCCCATATCTTTGGGAAAAGATATTGATTATCTACCTTGTCTACGTCCCTCATTATTTTATAGACATCTATTATTTCATAGCCTTAGCCTCCTACACTCCAGAGAAAAAAAGTCCCACATCTGGAGTACTGAACACAGTTGGAATAGTATGTACAATTCTTGTCTTCATATTTATAGAGGCATTAGAGAAGGTACAAAGCAGGATTTGCAAGACTCTTTTTGACAAGATCTTTGTTTCTTTAATATATTCATTATCACTCTCTTTGGCTGTTACTACAATTCTTCTCCAATCTCTCCTGGCCTCCACTATTGCAGACCATCGCTGAAATCTTGCTGTCATTTGTGCTGGCAAGCTCTTACAGCCCTGCCAACAGCACATCCCTCCTGCACTCCTCCCACTCATTGGTTCCTGGTTGTGAGGGATGCGTTCAATGGGGGGAGGGGGAGGAAAATCCTGTCCGTTTCTTCCTCTTGCTTGCCTACTTTCCAGGCCTTAAAAATTCTTACATTTCTATCTTTCTTCAGTTCTGATGAAAGTTTAGTGACCTGAAACATTAATCCACTTTCTCTCCATGGATGTTATCTGACATTGTTTTGTTCTTATTTACAAGATGGAATAGAGAGATTATAATTGTCAGGAAAGGCTAAGCAGGCTGGGGGTCTTTTCCTTAGAAAAGGTGAGTCTGAGAGTAACCTGACAGATGTCTTTAAGGCTGTGAAAGGAGTTTCTTGGGTTACCGTAGAGAAAATATTTCCACTTTTAAGGAGACCGTGACTAAAAGACATAAATATAAAATAGTCATAAACAAAAAGGAAATTCAAGAGGAATTTCTTTACAAAGTGGAATTCACTGCTACAACAAATGGTTGAGCTAATTAGCATAGATGATTTGAGGAAAAGCTAGAGGGACATATGAGAAAGAAAGAGTTAGAAGCTTATGTTGTTAGAGTTATATAGAGAGGGGGCTGGAAGAGCCTTATATGGAGTGTAAACACTGTTATAGACCAGTTGAATGATCTGTTTTCCTGTTATGCATTCTTTGTATATCTAGCAATTCAATTCAGATTTTGTTTTGTAGTGTTCTTTCCCTACTCTTTTGCTTTTTATTTAGTTAAAATTTTTTTTTTATCGTCCCACCACTCGCAAGGGTTATTGTCCCGCAAAACCTCAAACTGTGATGGTCTGGGACAATTCACGCAGAGGTGGAGTTGGAGAAGGGGTGGTTGGTGTCTCCTTGAGAGAAAAAGGTTAACTCTAACTTTACTTTAGTAACAGGTGATAAGTATATGCTTATGTAGCTATGTCATAATGATGTCACTTAGAAAGAGAGAAATGACAAAATATAAGAGAAACATAGTAACTCTGTCCTGATGTTCTGTAATCTTGTATATTGTTAGTTATGTCTATGAAAGTATTTTTACAAAAAGTATCTTTGCCTCAGATCTTTTACCAAAATAAACACGTCTTCTGGGACAACCCAACAATAACAGAGGTACCACCAAAACAGGTCCGCAGGATCCATTGTAGACTTCCCCACTGCCACAAATATCTTCCCGTTCCTATCTCCCTCTTCCCCATCATGGTCACCCTGGCCCCGATCCCCATCTAATCTCTTCCCCACTGCCTTCCACTTCACCCCATGCCTGACAGTCTGGCCCGAGCAAACCTCCCCCTTGCATATATGTTTGTCCAACTTTTTCTTTGATCCTTGTTGGGAACTGAATGCAGTCCCAGAAGTGACCACCTCTCCTGGAGGCACTGTTGAGCTCAGAGCTTTGGCTGCCATTTGATTAGGTGGCAGTATTTGGAAATGGGGCATGGTCTTCCTGATTGTTAAATGCCTGCAGGGCAAACCCAATTGTGCATGAGCAGACCTGTGACTGGGCACCCAGTCAAGCGTAAAATCTACCCCAAATGTGTTCACGCTGATGAATGACTACCAAGGCAAAACATGAATGAATGCTACTTTAATGAGATATATGTGAACACATGACACTTGCAAAATTAACTATATCCAGGCATCAATGTCTGCAGTGAATAACAAAGGAGCAAAATCAACAAGGAGAAGTGGGAAGGAATTTGCATCAATTTCCCTAATTGTTTAGAGAGGCCCTGGCACCATGTGTTACCTAATTGAGAATTCATGATTGTTTGAATTCTAAAGTCTCTCAATCAAAGTTCCTGTATCATTGATTGCCCATTTTTAATTGTCTTTGTAGATTTAAAATCAATTTTAATGGGTTTTTCCATAACATGTTGAATGATTGCAAAAGATCTGTGTAAAATAAAATAGTTAATAATATATCCCTCTTACCAATGTGATTAAAATCTTAAGTTAAAAGCACATCATTCCTCTCACAATCAAATTGGTTTGATCACACTGGATCAGTGCAAGTATGATTTGGTTACGCTTGATCAATATGAAACATTGGGGGACAATTCTGCCATCCTCTGCACTAGTCTTCTAGCACAGCAGGCCGGTGGGGTGGGGAGTGATTCGTGGAATTTCTGTGAGCATTTGTGTCCCGCCAGCGTCTCACAGCACCGTTTTTCATGCATGGTCTGCTCTGCACTGGAAATTGTTAGGGAGATGGTGCTATCGTTTAAATTATATTTTACATTTCATTTAAATGTTATTAGTGGGTCCAGGACTTAATTCTCCAGGCCCGCTAGCCTCCTCCACCCTGTTAGAGTTCTTCACTCCAGTAGGCTACTCTAGCTCCCCACTTTCGGGGAACTAGCGGCACAATCCCATTGGAATGAAGGGAAGATATTCAGGGCCTTCTTGGGGGTTGGACAACAGGGTCCCCTATGCTCCCTGGCACTGCCCGAGGGCATCTTGGCACTGCACATTGTGCAGTGCCTAGGGGCAAGGCATATGGGAGCATGGTCTATTGGGTTGGGCTTGGAAGCGATCGGAAAGGAGGTCCTTAGACTCTGCATTAGGATCGATGGGGGTGGAAGGGAGGTCTGCAATTGGGCAGAGCTAAAGGGCTGGGAGTCTGCCAGGTAGGAGTCTGCTTAGGTGGGGTTGGAGAGGCCTGCTGGGGGATCGGGCACTATGTGGAAGGGGGAGAGGGTAGTTGGAGATTAGGGTGAGTTGGGATGGGACGGGCTCAAGAATGGTCAGGAAGGGCTGTGATCAGGCCATGGGAGGAGGGACAGGAGTTGGGGGGCAGCACTGCAGGGATGCAGGGATCCAGGGCTGGCCAGCAAATGGGAGGTCTGCTAGTTTCACCCTTCTAGGTGGGAAGAGGCCCCATCCCTGAAATCTAATGATATTTACATTGGTGGCTTCTGCATTGCACAGACTGTGGGAGATTCTAGTGTGAACTCCCATTGAGAAAAACAGTGTGAATTGCTCTAGTTTTCCCACATATTCAACATTTAGATTTTTTTTGGGAGAATTCTACCTATTGTTTTTCTAAATCACATGTAATATTGCTTCCAAAACAATTGCATAGTATTCTAGCCTTTTGCACTTTTTTTCTTATTTTGAATATCTTGGAACAGCATCATTTAAAAATTATTTTTCCAAAAAATTATAGGATTGTACAATACAGAATATTCTTGAGCAAATATTCACGGCCTCTTGTCACAACTATATAGAAAGCATTTCCTTTAAACATCCACGAACTATGAATTTGTGTGTGTCTGTAGTCTTCCTTTAATGTAAGATTAGTTCAATTTAAAAATAACCCAGCAGACAAGCTTCAATTGTGAAGAAGACGGGTTAGTTTATTACAAACTACTGCTGATAAAAAGTGACGAAGATGTAAACAAAAAAAATACAGAAATCCAAATAAAGAATGAAATTTCAAATTAGCCTCTGTGAAGCATCAATGCAGGCCTTTCAAAAGTGAAGATGTTAAAACAGTTAGCAGTTGTACTGACTTTTTCAGTTGACCATCTGTGTTTGCCTTTTTCAGATGGGCACAGCAAATTTTTGGGAGAGAAGGTCACCTTCTCCTTGCTACTTCTGCAGTCAATGCACTTGCTGATCACCTAGACATTTTCAGCAGAAACACCTGTTGTTTTCTTAATATTAACAGATATCATATTATATCAACTGGGAAGACAGTGGCATAGTGGTAATGTCACAGGACTTATAATTTGTTCGCACTGAAATCTTAATATGGCAGTAAATGTCTTTTTACAACAATTGATGACAGCTATCATGGTCATCATTACTGAGAGTAACTTTATGTTCCAGATTTGTTAACTGGAGTCAAAAATTCTGGCTCCATGCTGGGATGTTAACCCAGTGGTTTGCAGGTGGCACAGTAGCACAGTGGTTAGCACTGCTGCTTCACAGCTCCAAGGACCTGGGTTCAATTCCTGGCTTGGTCACTGTCTGTGTGGAGTTTGCACTTTCTCCTCATGTTTGCCTGGGTTTCCTCTGGGTGCTCCAGCTTCCTCCCACATCCAAAGATGTGTGGATTAGGTTGATTGGCCATGCTAAAAATTGCCCCTTAGAGTCATAAGATGCATAGGTTAGAGGGATTAGTGGGTAAATATGTAGCGATATAGGAAGTAGGGCCTGGGTGGGATTGTGGGCGGTGCATACCCGATGGGCGAAATGGCCTTCTTCTGCACTGTAGGGTTTGTAGGGTTTCTCTATAACCCATGTTCCTGCAGCATATGCCTTGGTCTCTGGATTACAAGCCTAGTGCAATCAACGCACACCTCATATCACTTGTCCGAGCTTTACATGCATGTCACTTCAATCATACTGATGGGAATAAAAACTATACGGAGAAATTCAGTGGAAAGTAGCAATCCTGTGATCAACAAGATGTATTGTTTCCTACCCTCTAAACCCAGATGGGCCACATGTGACACCTAGACCACAGGATGTCCGCCATTGCTTTATATAGTTGTAAAACTTAGGACGATTGTTGTCATGTGACCTGGACAAAATGTCAAGTCATCTTCCAAATAAGGCAATCTGAATGCAATTAGCTTCAGTGTTCAAAATGGGCTAAGATTTTTGCAGCTTCAGGGAAAATCATTTGCTGTTTGAGAACTCATTGAATTAAAAAAAAATCATGCCTGGGTATATTTGCTTAATCCCACTCAGGATCTTTAGCATTATAGTTGAAAAAAAGGCCAGCTAACCATCTTTAAGGTTTCTTGAGTCCATTTAAAAAGGATGATTAACTTTTTTTGTACAATCTATAACATACACTTAACCGGGCAGCATGTGAAGAGATGGCCAGGTAATGTTAACCAAAGAAACAAACTGGCAAGTTAAATTTATATACAGATTTAAAGCCAGCATCTACTTGCTTCCAAACAGAGAAAACCATGCTTACTTGTCAAAACTGAAATAAATAGTTGTCAAGTTCCAGCTGCCAAGATGGAAAGCAGCTTGAAGTTTTGAAAATTGAGTCCTCAGAGATGTATATAGAGAATAAACATGCAATGCTGAATTATCTATAATTACATTATTTTCGGCCCAACTGATCCATATTGATGTTTATGTCCCACACGATTTTCCTTCCATCCATCCTTCACCTCAACCTATTTGCCATACACGTACAAATAATCACCATGTGATGGATTTTCCTTCTCCTATTCTCAATCATTTTTCATATAACAGGGAAATAAATTTAATAATGTTGATTAGATCCAAAACCAACACATTCCTTTATTAAAGGCATGTGCATACTTATGAAATATTTGCATTAACTATCGGGCCAATTTAGCATGTTCTGCTGGAAGTCATGTTGTGATGAAATTCAAATTAATACAGCATTTGGTGGACTGAATTTCTGTTCCCTGTTCAACCACAGGCTGCCCTGATGTTAATGGCATGCGTGCCCTTATTTGCGATATTTAATTTAAAAATGTGCAGACATAATTACATTCGGAAACAAGAAAGAAGATGGCTAAATTGAGTTATAAATAGGTGTTCATTACTATATATCAATATATTCACAAGTACAATCATTGAATCCCTACAGTGCAGAAGGAAGCCATTCAGTCCATCAAGCTTGTGCCAACTCTTCGACAGCATCTCACACAGGCCCTCTCCCTGTAACCCTGCATAGTGACCCCACTAATCCCCCCTAAGTTACACATCTTTTGACACTAAGGGGTCATTCAATATGGGCAATCCACCTAACCTGCACATCTTTGGACTGTGGGAGGAAATTGTAGCACCTGGAGGAAACCCATGCAGACACAGGTCAATATGTGAACTCCAGACAGTCACCAGAGGTTGGAATTGAACCCGGGACCCTGGTTCTGTGAGACAGCAGTGCCAACCCCTGGGCCAACGTACCTTAATTAATAGTGGAAATGGTGGATTTTGTAAAAGAAACTATGAAAAGTATTTAGCCTTGGCGACAGGGAACCCGCTGAGTTGTTTCCTTTGAGGATGGTCAACTGTATTCAGTGTTATTAGAACTTAAGTGGCCAGCAGCAGGCCTCCCCTCAGAAAGTGAAACTCTCACCTTATCCTCAAGATCTGACAACCTATCAAAGACAGGAAATCTCAATTGCAGGTGGCACCACCACTAAGCAAACACAAGAGTGTTTGCTTTTCAGGTTACCGATTGTGTTGACTACCCTGTTTGACATTGGTTGAATACCAAGCCATGGCAGAATGAGGTCCTTTAATGGGCATTCATTGTAAATGTTAATGTTTGCAATGAACCAAAGAGCAATAAATTTAAAATATTCAGCATCTTTATTGGTAGTCTTGACGATATATATAGAGAGGAAAATAAATTCTATAGCATGATAACTGAGGAAGTTATTTGAGTTAAGTGAAATAGCCACAATACTAATGAAATTTCACAAGAGAATATTATCATAATCACAAGGTCTGTCTACTGTCCTAATTTTTAGAGTAATAGGCATCAGCTTTTCCTCAGTTCTAACAACCTTGTCTTTAAGTGAAAATGTTGAGGATTCAAGGCTCACTCCAGAGATTTGAAAACATAACTCAGGCTGACACTGTAGTGCATTGCTGAAGGACTTCTGATGAGGTGTTTGAGGTGACATATTAAATCAAAGCCCTCTCAGAGGAATGTTAAACATCCCACTGCACTATTTGAAGTAAATCATGAGATTCACTTGGTGTCTTAACAAATATTTATCCTTCAACTAACATAACGAAAATAGATTATTTGGCCATATGTCATTTCTGCTTGTGAAACCCGCTATGTGTAAATTTGCTGCAAAATTTCCCAACATTAGGAGTGACTATCTTTAAAATTTCAGTTGATTCCAGCTCATGAGAAATACAGTAGAAATCTATGTTTATTATTTTCCTTCTCCTGCTGTTGTATTACCAAACAAAAGATTTAAGCTGTTCTAAGCATGAGTTAAAAAAACAAAATAAAATGACCCAAAAAACCTCATTTGAAAATATTTGTTCTATCTTTGAGCAAGAAATTTTCTTAAATGAAATCCAAAATTTAGCTCTAGCCCTCAATTTAGACCAAAATCAATACTAACCCTAATCCTAGCTTTTGTTGTAAACCTAGCTCTAATCTGAAGCCAGAACTCCAGCATAAGCTCTAACCTAATGCTAGCCCTAGCTGCACTCTAATATTAAAATTAACTCCATCTACCTACTTTGCTATGAACCAAAAAACTGGAACAGAACTTAAGTCAAAGTGTTTGGTTTAAAGTAACTGTGGGGCTGATTGTATTGACCATGTGAATGATGCTTTTTTAAATTCTTGCAGCTTATAAGTAAATTAATTTATTCTTGTATCCTGCAGCTGCATGCGAACTGAAAGCAATCGACCAGATATCCACGATTTTACTATCTCAATGATACTGTTTATGGCAATCAGAATTCATGTTTACAAGGATAATAAGCATTAATAGATCAAATGAATATACTCTGTTATGAAGATAAACTGAAAAGAAGGTTTAACTTGTTTCAGTTATGACATTTAAGAGAAAATAGTTTAGACTTATGGAAAATATATCCAGTGAATAAATATAAAATCTGACTTTTTTAAACATGTGCATCAGTGTCCAGATAAACTTAAGGCTGACATTTGCAATCTGTTTAATCTTGTTATTCAGTTTCTCGAAGTACTTGTTTTAACTTTTCAGACAGCATATATTAATGATAACCTTTGTCAGTTTGTAATATTTGTGGGAAGTCCTATTCTTGCAGCTCTATACATGCACATCAATGTAACTGACCAGTTGTCTTGCATTGCTACATTAAAGTGGCAAGTATCCCTGTATCTTTGGAACAACTTTGATTTGATTTATTATTGTCACATGTATTAGTATACAGCGAAAAGTATTGTTTCTTGCATGCTACACAGAAAGCATATGTTCATAGAGAAGGAAACGAGAAAATGCAGAATGTAGTGTTACAATCATAGCTAGGGTGTAGAAAAAGACCAATTTAACACAAGGCAGGAACAATCAAAAGTCTGATGGCAGTAGGGAAGAAGCTGTTCTTGAGTCAGTTGGTACATGACCTTAGACTTTTGTTTCTTTTTCCTGACGGAAGAAGGTGGAAGAGAGAATGCCCAGGATGTGTGGGGTCCTCAGTTATGCTGGTTGCTTTGCCAAGACAATGGGAAGTGTAGCCAGAGTCAATAGATGGGAGATTAGTTTGCATATGAATTGGGCTACCTTCACAACCTTTTATAGTCCCTTGCAGCCTTGGGCAGTGCAAGAGCATACCAATCCGTGATACAACCAGAAAGAATGCTTTCTATGGCACATCTCTAAAAGTTGGCGAGAGTTGTAGCTGACACACCAGGTTCCTTTAGTCTTCTGAGAAAGTAGAGACATTGGTGGGCTTTTCTTACCTATAGTGTTGACATGAGCAAAGCAAATCCCCCCTCCGTGTGCATCAAAGACAGAAGTGGAAAATACCCTGCTTTGCACCTGTCTTCATGGAGAATACCGAAATCATCTCAGAAATACTAGCGAACCAAGGAATTGGCAAACATGAGACTCTGAAATAGATTAACATTAGAACAAGGTAGGACTGGAGAAATTATGGAGTTTAAGTAAATAAATCCCCTAGACCTGACAATCTAAGTTCCAGAGTGGAGACAGAGTTATATTCAAAATGGGTGAATTACAGCAACTAAGTATCTATGCCAGAGGGAAATCTGGCCTGTTTCCTGCTGGTGTCAGCAGTAGCCGTGAGACGGTAGTCATCCAATTTAACAACTTAAATTTATACAGAGCATGAAACACACCCGCCAGTCCGGCTGTTCAGAGATCGGGGTGGCATTTTTAATGTGTGCTCTTACCTCTGCACTGACAGACAGACGTCTCTTCTCACCCACAATCCCCACAATGGAAATGATGATTCTCTCCACTCTCTCCCCAATACCATACAGACAAGAGAGTGACCGAATTTCCCCCCCAGCTAGAGGCCTCAACAGATCCCCCACAAGAGGGACTCTTCCAGATGGACCCCTCTCATAACCTCTATCAGGACACACCTCATGACACTCCCTTAGGAACACCTTTGGATCACCTTCATGGGCACCCTCAAGATTCCATCTACACCCCCGCATTATCCCCCTCATGATCACTCTTAAGAGTTCCCTCAGAGCTGCAAGTGCTAATCTTGCATTTGCCCCTAACAGTGATACCTTGACTTGGCACCTTATACCCGGAGGTGGGTCAAGGAAATAAGTACAGTGCCTATGTGCCCCTCTGACATTGTCAGGCTGCAAAGAGAAGGTCTGTCAAAGGTCCAGAGGGTTCAGATGCTCGGGCTGGTTCACAACTGCAAACAACTTCAAAAACAGTTAAGTGCTCTCAATTCTTCTTGCTCTGATGAAGGGTCATCCAGCTTTGAAATGTCAGCTCTATCTCTGCCCACAGATGCTGTCAGAACTGCTGAGATTTTCCAACATTTTCTGTTTTTGTTTCAATTCCAGTATTTATATTATTTTGCTTTTATTCTAGTTGGAAACATATTGCCTGACTGTTATATTGCTGTTCACTACAACCTGGCTGTGGCAAATTGGCTGCTGCACTTTCTATATTTTAAAAAATGAGTACCCTTCAAAAACACTTAATTGGCTGTGAGGCACTTCGGGGCATATTGTGATTGTGAAAGGTGCTCAATAAATACAACTTTTTCTATTTCTTTATATCTATTTCACCATTGCACAATTTGAATTTAATTACACTTGAAACACATATAGGAAACAGAATAAAGTCACATCTGTAAAACTTCATTCCTACCTGGGAACTTTTTTAACTTAACTTTTAATGTCCACAGTGGACATTAATGGTCCATCATTGCTGAAATAGGTTAGCCTGAGCTGATTTTCTCATTTCCTAATAAAGTGCAGCAGACATAGAACCTTGCTGACTGTGGTGCTCATATAAAATTTAAGCATGCATGGTGCAAGACTTTCCAATCATTTAAATTAATGGATAGAAGGTTGTTTCTAGCATGCTCCAGAATTAACAGTGCAAGCTGCCAGTGAACAATGTTCCTCACCAGGAAAACAAAATATTAAGATTATATGTGTGAAGTTATCATTTCTGAAAAGAAACAGGAGTCTGTTTCTATTTTAAGTATTAGCTATAGACTTATTCCACTCTGATCAGAATGGCGTTGTGGTGAGATGAGGGGAGGGTAGGGAGAAGGCCCAATTAAGGAGATCTGTATCCAGACAAGAAGTACTGTTTGTGCCCAATATTAGCCAAATCAAGTGCAAAGCATTAAAAGTTTTAAGCTTAAATCCTTTCCAAAAAACTGACCACCCTCCCAGATCAAATTAACACCTTTCCAACCTATCACCAACTCTGAGTACAAAGTTTTTTTTATGGTAAAAGAATACGAGAAAGGCACCTATTTTACAAGCTTTTCAATACCAAAAAAAACACAAAGGAACTTTGTGTTCCATCGTGAAACTCGTATGTGAATAGGATTTTGAAGTCGTCAGTTATTCAGAATCAGGTTGCACACAGGTGATGGACTAACCACTCTTTTAATAAATTATTTTTTTCAGATAAATTATTTTAAGCAATTAATACAGGTATATTTTTTATTCATTCATGGGTGTCGCAGGTGGCCAGCATTTACTGCTCATCCCTAGTTGCCCTTGAGAAGGTGTTGGTGAGCTGCCTTCTTGAATCGTTACAGTCCATGTTCATTGGGTTGACCGACAATGTTGTTAGGGATGGAATTCCAGGATTTTGACCCAGCCACTGTGAAGGAATGGTGATATAGTTCTAAGTCAGCATAGTGAATGATTTGGAGGGTAACCTGCACTTAGTGGTGTTCCTATGTATCTGCTGCCCTTATCCTTCAAGATGGAAGTGGTTATGTGATTGGAAAGTGCTGACTAAGGATCTTTGATGAATTGGTGCAGTGCATTTAGTAGGTTAAACAAAATGCTGCTACTGAGCATTGGTGGTGGAGGGATTGAATGTTTCTGGCTGTAGTGCCAATCATACGGGCTTCTTTATCTTAGAAGGTGTCAAGCTTTTTAGTGTTGTTGGAGCTGCATCCATCCAGGTAAGTGAGGAGTATTGCATCATATTCCTAAGTTGTGCCTTGTAGGTGGTGGATAGGTTCTTGGGAATCAGAAGATGAGTTACTTGCCGCAGTATTCCTAGCTTTTGACCTGATTTTATAGCTATTGTGTTTATGTGGCAAATCCAGTTGAGTTTATGGTCAATGATAACCCCAAGGATATCAACAGTGGGAGATTCAGTGATAGTTACACTATTGAATGTTAAGAGATGGTGGTTAGCATGTCTATTATTAGTGATGGTCATTGCTTGGCATTTGTGCGGCACAAATGTTATTTGCCACTTTTCAGCCCAAGCCTGGATATTGCCCAGACCTTGTTGCATTTGAGCATGGACTGCTTCAATATCTGAGGAGTTGTGGATGGTGTTGAACATTGTGCAATCATTGCGAATATTCCCACTTCTGATCTTATGATGGAGCATGGTCGTTGATAAAACAACTGAAGATTGCTGGGCCTAGGACACTCCACTGAGGGATTCCTGCAGAGATGTTGTGGAGCTGAGATGACTGACTTTCCACAACCATCTTCCTCTGTACCAGGTATGACTCCAACCAGCGGAGAGTTTGCCCCCAATAATCATTGTTTCCAATTTCGTTAGGTCTTCTTAATGACACACTCAGTCAAATGTAGCCTTGATGTCAAGGGATGTCAATCTCACTTCATCTCTGGAATTCAGCTCTTTTGTCAATGTTTGAACCATGGTTGTAATGAGATGAGGAGCTGAGTGACCATGGCAAAACCCAAACTGACCATCACTGAGCAGGTTATTGCTGAGCAGATGCTGCTTGATAGCACTCTCGATGACCCCTTCCATCACTTCATTGATAATCGAGAGTGGACTGATTGAACAGTAATGGGCCGAGTTGGATTTGTCCTGCTTTTTATGTACAGGACATACCTGGACAATTTCCCACATTGTTGGGTAGATGCCAGTGTTGTAACTATACTGGAAGAATTTGGCTAGAGGAGTGGCAAGTTTTGGGGCACAAGTCTTCAGTATTATTGCCTGAATGTTATCAGGGCCCATTGCCTTTGCAGTATTTAGTTCCTCCAACCGTTTCTTGATATCACATGGAGTGAATTGAATTGGAGACTGAAATCTGAGATGCTGGGGACCACTGGAAGAGGCCAAGATGGACCATCCACTCAGTACTTCTGGCTGAAGATTGTTGTGAATACTTCAGCCTTATCTTTTGCACTAATGCGCTGGGCTCCTCCAACTTTGAGAAAGGGAGTATTTGTGGAGCATCCTCCTCCAGTGAGTTGTTTAATTGTCCATCACCATTCTTGACTGGATATGGAAGGACTGTAGAGCTTAGATCTGATCCAACACAATACAATGGAGGTTATTCACTTCGTTCTATCACTTGCTGTTTTTGCCATTTGGAAAGCAAGTAGTCCTGCTTCGTAGCTTCACCAAGTTGATACCTCATATTTGGGTATGCCTAGTGCAGCTCCTGACATGCCCTCCTGCACTCTCCATTGAACCAGGGTGGATTCCCTGGCTTGATGGTAATGGTTGAGTGGAGGATAAGCCAAGAGGTTGTGGGTTATGTTGGGGTACAATTCCACTGCTGTTGATGGCCCACAGCATCTCATGGATGTCCAGTCTTAAGTTGCTAGTTTGGTTCGAAGTCTGTCCCATTTAGTATGGTGCTAGTGCTAAACAATACAATGGAGGTTATTCTCAATGTGAAGGCAGGACTTTGTTTCCACAAGGATTGTGCAGTGGTCACAGTTAGTGATACTGTCATGGATAGATGCATTGTAGCCAGCAGATTGGTAAGATTGATATCAGGTATGTTATTTCCGCTTATTAGTTCCTTCACATCTGCTGTAGACCCAGTCTATCATTTATATCCTTTAGGACCCAACCAGCTCGATCAGTTGTACTGTTACTGAGCCACTGTTGGTGGTGGACATTGAAATCCCCCGTCCAGAGTGCATTTTGTGTCTTATCACTCTGAGTGATAAGACTCAAGGTAATGGTGACAGAATACACCACTTTTTTCCATTTGAACATTGTGAGGTTTTGCTGGAGGGTGAACTTAATCCTGGTGAAATGGTCTTTAAATTAGCATGTGTGACATGTTCATACATACTAATGAGGTTCCTGACATTGTCTATCAGGAAGCTCAACCTGCCTTGAAAGTTGGGAGAACAATATTGAGACTGTGGGCCTGATTTTTTGCCACGAAAACGTGGAAAAGTTGGCATCAGCGCAGATTGCCACTTTATCGAAATGGGGGAATGGCAGCGATTTGATTCACGCCCAAAACAGGCACAACGGCAATTTAAATGCATTTGCATTTATTTGCATTTGCAACAGCAATTTAAATGCATTGGGTTGGCCCTCGATGTTGCGCTGACCAATTAGGAAAAAGCAATGACCCTCCAACCTAAACCATTCCCTTTTCGTCCATAAACTTATCTACTAACCTCTTAAACGCCACCAAACTTGGCGCATCTACAACTGACGCAGGCAAGGCATTCCATACCCTTACCCCCCTCTGGGTAAAGAACCTACCTCTGACATCTGTCCTAAAACCACCACCCCTTAATTTAAAGCTATGTCCCCTCGTGCTAGCTTTCTCCATCCTAGGAAAAAAGCTATCACTGTCCACCCTATCTAAACCTCTAATCATCTTATATGTTTCAATAAGGTCTCCTCTTAGCTGCCTTCTTTCTAACGAAAACAACCTCAAATCCCTCAGTCTCTCTTCATAAGACCTGCCTTCCATACCAGGCAACATCCTGGTAAACCTCCTGTGTACCCTCTCCAATGCCTCCACATCTTTCTTTATAACGTGGGGACCAGAACTGTACACAATACTCCAAGTGCGGCCGCACTAGAGTTTTGTACAGTTGCAACGTGACGTTGCGGTTCCAAAATTCAATCCCTCTACCAATAAAAGCTAAGACTCCATATGCCTTCTTAACAACCTTATCGACTTGATTGCCAAATCAAGTTTGGAGGAGGAGGGTGAGGAGTGACGCCACACCATTCTATGTGGGGGGAGGATGAATGAGGCCAGATTATTGTTGAGTTGGCGGGGAGGAGGGAAACAGGTAAGATGTATCTCAGGCGTGTGGGGCAGACGGATCTCTGGTGGGGGGAAGTCAGATATATCTCTGAAAGGCACAGTGGGGGTGCTGGGGAATCCGCTGCCACTCTGTGGGCGATCGGGGAGGAAGGGGGTCAAGGCTGGAAATCGGTCAGGGTAGTGGGGCGACATGGATAAGGGGGACAGTGATGTGAGTGATAGTGGGGAGGTGTTGGTGAATAAGGGGCAATGATGTCTATTTGAGCCATCACTCCCACTTGTCACTCCTGGGCCCCCTTCTGCAGCCGGGAGCGATCTGACACGGACGCACCTTTTCAAATTATTTTCTAACTGCACACGCGCAGTTAAGACTTCCAATTGTTTTGGCTGCGCTAAGCCTTATCCACAGCACAAATGGGACTGGCAATTATTTTTCAGGCTGAGTGCGTCTGGGGATGCCTAAAAGTAGATTTCCATGTCAGATCTTTATTACGCCCAGATTCAGCCCTTAGAATAAAAATGGTAAAATCAGGCCCAGTATATCCTGCCATCGGGAAATAGATTTTTTTGTCTCGTTTAAATTAAGGGCTCCTGCCCACCACGATTCTCGCTGCTGGCTCCTTGGTGTGTTATTTCTATTATTTTGAACATATACGTATTTTAAAAATACTAGAGACAGAATTAAAAAGAATGATTTGACTGAAAATGTGGGCAGATTAGCATCCATTCAGGTAATTAATTGTTAATTTTCTAACTGGCTGAAAAAGCAGTGGTGCAATATGAGGATGGATGGATATGTTAGATGAACAATGAGGATTGTTGGGCAGGGTGGTTGAGAAAAAGAGACCATGTGACGACACCTGGAGGAATATATTCAACCACAATTAGCAACCGTATCCTCATTGCCCAGACTCTTACTTAAAGTGAACCAGTTGTATATTTGTATTCAAATTCTGAAGCTGCTTTGGTGGAGTTGAATTCTCATTCTCTTGAATGTCCAATAATATAACCACAGTGTTGTGATATCCTTGTATGACAATGATACTGTCATAATTATACTTCCATACTAGGTGCTCACAACATAATATTAAACTCTAAACTCACATGTTTTCCTTGGCTGCCCATTTTTTGCCATTTTGCCAAGCATAAGCAATAAACATGCTGTGCTTTTAAGTATTTGTTTGCCAACTCTCTTTGGCATATTCTTCTTTATGCTGCTATTGTATACTTTCAGTGACTTAAATGAGGGTGTGTACCTGCATGCTAGATGTTCAACTTGGCAAGACTAAGTGCCAAGATCAAAGTGCATAAAGGCCTAGTCTGTGAGTTGATGTTTTCTGATGATGCTGTGCTGGCAGCCCACACTGAAGCTCACTTGCATTGCTTTGTAGCTTAGTTCTCTAGGGTCTGCAAGGAGTTTGGACTGACAGTCCAAAGACTCCATCTTCCATCAACATCTACAATGTAGTATAAGGATATTGGGTAAAACAAGGGTTGAGGTAGGACTGGGAAGCAGTATTGCCCACACCTGAGACTCAAGCCAGTTGTGGACTGGACAGAGACTTCTGTAGACATAAGCATGGAGTTAGCTGATAGCTTGGGTATATGTTTGCATAGTTCTGTTTTTTCAATAAATGGTCCATCCTATTTGACTATAAATCCATACAAGACTCAGACCTCTTCATGAAACCTATTGAATGTACAACTTTATTCTGGAGGTCACTGACAACTTCAAAGTTGTTGGTACTTTGGACCAACAATCACCATCAAATACTTCATGATGCCTAAATCAGCATCAATTTTGCCAAAACCTTAGCTCATGTCAAAGTTGAGAAGCTGAGTGTGGATCAACAGCAAATTAACTGAAAATATAAAGTTCGACATGTTATCAGGCTTGTGTGCGTATTAACCTCCTCTACAGTAATGCAGCATGAATAATTTATGAAAGCCAAGAAAATTGACTGAACAGCATCAACCTCTATTGCATGAGATGAAGATGGGGGTCTCCTGACAAGATAGAGTTCCAAAATGCAATAATACACAAATGTGCAGGACCCCGATGTGTTTGCCCACAAATCAGCAATGATTCTGTTAGCTGGGTCATGTGAGCTGAATGGATGATGTCCACATCCCCAATGACATGCTGTATGGTAGGTTTGCTACTGGTATCAGACCAACATCTGCAATATGAGAGAAAAGAAAATTACTGCAGATGCTAGATTCTGAAACGAAAACAGAAAATACTGTGAAATCTCAGCAGATATACCATGGATCAAAACATTAGCTCTGTTCTCTCTTCATAGACACTGTCAGACCATCTGAAGTTTTCCAGCATTTTCTGTTTTTATTTCTGCAATACGAGGATGTCTCCAAGCAAGACCTTGAGTTGATCAAGATTGGAATTGATACTTGAAAGTCCTTGCAGACAAGCAGTCAGGAAGGTTATGGAAAAAATAGAGGAAAGAGAAACAATCAGATGGTGGAAAAGAGAGCTGACCAGAAAACAATAACATTAGTCAACCTCGGGCCAACCCTATTTCTCCACTATGAAAGGAATTGCCACTTACAGGTCACTCTCTGCAGCCACAAGACACAATCACTGATCCAGATGTGACATTCATCCTTCGCACAGTCCATCATCTCCTGAGGTAGACAGATGCTACTAAAGTTAAATCAGGCACTTCATTTTGTGTTCTGGGTCCTGATGGGATTTCTTTCAGGTTTGTCAGTCACTTTAAGAATACTATCACAGACTTACTGGTAAAAAGCATTCTTGTTTGTTTTCAGATCAATGTTCATCTCTGTACTGCACTAGAGATTGTGTTTCTCTCCAGATTTTAGTTACTGAGGTAGTTATATCAGCAGTTGCATTAATGTTAATGATGTTAACATTAACATTAAGCCAATGTTAACATTAATGATGTTAACATTAAGCCAATAATAAATAAACCCTGGTGGTAAGATTTACAAATTAATGATCTTTTATCCAAATAAAAGTAAATCCAATTTGAATATTTCTTGGCACATCAAACATATTGATCAGAATTAGCTGCTTTGATTCCTCTCATGGTCCATCTTTTAGGCATGTTTCAAATGTCTCTGGTTCTTTCTTTCTGTCCTTCTTTGTTCACACATGTAGTGAAAGCAATCAAAAAGATTGCAGCGTTTACAGTGGTATGCCAAATTTAGCCTTTTCTGCTTCTGAGATCAGCAATGGGAAAAAATAAAAAGAAATGGAGGTCAAATGGGCTGCAAACGTAGAATCAATAATCTCCCTTCTACTATTGGCTTCTCGCACGATGCTGGTTGATCACCTTTTTCCATCTCTTCCTGCCAGTCATCCATTTCTCTTCCAACCTCACTTGTGTTTAAGTTTTGTGAGGTAATGAAAATGTAATCCCCAGCCTTGACAAAAAAATTGCTACCTATTTTAGCTATAAAAATAGTCTTTGAAAGCCATCTCCATCAGTCATTATAAAGAAGAAGACACAAATCAAGAAAATAATTGAAATCAAGAAGTGAATAAGCCTTATTTAGGGATTCCGAAGATTGGAATTTTTAATGAAATTTGAAGATTTTATAATATTGTCTTAGTCCCTGGTGAAATTATAATTTTCCGATCATTTTCTTTTAGCTATCATTTTTGAAAAGCTTTTGTACATCAACCTTATTTGTAAGACAGGATAATGTATCCATTTTCATAAATAGCTAATATCAATTATAAAAAGTGTTGTATCTCGAAAGTGTCCCCAGTTGATGGAAAAGGTGCTCACAGGGCATTAATTGCCATGGTTTGATTTGCTTACATTTCCCATTTGTTGAAAAACAACTAATCAAACAAAAAATATATATGTCAATCCATTCACAAACAAAACCTCTTTCTGAAATGTTTTAAATTCCTTTTAGCAGCCATGTTGATTCCTCGCTTTCAGAATGCACACAACTCAAAAACTACATCTTTAACAAGCAAACTAACAACACAATATGTCTGAAAAATTATATTTCATCCTAAACATTTCCCATCATTTGAAATGACTTTCCCCTTAACAAATCTGCCACTGAATTTCAGTTCGGTGCCTCCCTTGTTCTTGAAATTAAGATCCTGCACCTAGTAAAAATTGATATTCTAATCTTTTACCCCCCAGTGTTCACACTTGCACAGTTTCATTTGAAGCTGGCCAAAAAAAGTTTGAAAGTACTACAAATATTCAGCAGGCAGTATTCATTTTTTTGCTCTTATTAATATATCTCTGATCGTGTTTGACAGCCAAAAACACAAGAAATGTAGCAATTAAGTGAAAAAAAAGATGCGATTACTTTTGTTGTATTTTTCTCATTCCATGGCCAGAAGAAAATCACGCCGAGCATATGTTCAGTATTAGTTACGTCTAACCTTTTTCTTTGTTGCATTTAAAATTGCATTGCTATATTATAGGTGATCATTTTCCAAAATTGTTTTCGGTACTTTGTTGTAAACATAGCTTTGTGCACATGGGATGCAAGGGAACCCAAGCTAAACCTATTGTTATTTTGGATATAATGCACTTTTTGTTAACATGCAAAGCATGTCGTTTATGGCCAATAAGGACAACGTCCTTGCATAATTTCCAATGGTAACAGTAATTGTTGTGCCCATTTTTATTAAGAATACACCTGAACAATTACTCGTGCTAAGTCCCACTGTCGGTCCAATTGTATATTCGTCATGAATTAATTTTAGTTTGTCGTAGAATATCTTACTTTTAATTGCATTTAAGCAATAGTACTGAGTGCAGAGATAAATTTTGTGCAAGTGATTTTCTGTTACTAGATGTGACTAATGGCCTTGTAAATACTTAGCTGTAGCGTGTGGTTAAACAAAATTCTTATTGTTACTTATTGATTGTTTTATTTGAAGAACTTTGGCCTAATTGACCATTTAGTTCTGGCCATGGATGGGGCTCTTGATTCTGGTGACGCAGCAGGTCCTGGCTCTGGGCTTTGACTTAGCCCAGCCTCTCACGGGTAAAGCTGAGGAGCTCTAGAGCTTGGCTCACTCACAGAATGCTGTGGCGAAGGAGCTCCAGACCTTGGCCCGGTGTCAGAACACCAGCGCTGAAAGATCACAAACCATGGAGCAGAGCCTCCAGGACTGGCAGAGCCAGGTGACACCAATGCCTGTGGAGCTCAGGTCAGTTGCCTTGGCATCCTGTGGAATGTCCCCAGGGTCTATGGACATCCTAAGAGAGGAGCAAGGGTTAAACCCCTGCTGGGACTTTCCATCCAGAAGACTCCGGACATCCTCAGACTTTCTGAATCGCCTCTTTCTCACGCCAGAACATCTCAGAGCCAGCTGGATGTACAGAGTGGCATAGAAACATCGAGGTTATCTGCAAGTCAGCTGTGGCCCTCCAGGTTTCAACCACCCTCAGGGCTCACTGGCATGGATCACAGCGGGACACCTTCCCTCCAATGCCTGTTGGAGCATCTAGACGAAACAATAGGCCATGTAAAATTAGAAAGTTGTAGGGTCACTATGAGGGCACAGGTGAAGGTCTGCAACGGTCAGACTGAAGGCCTTCATCACTAAGATCACAGTTAAATGTTTTTTGCACCTTATAGATGTGACTAATCTGTTTCTGAATGTAAAAAATCCTACAGATACTTTGGTCCGCCTTGTTGTCTAACAAGGGGCATACACGAGATGGGTCGTGAGAAGGCTGCTCTTGGATTTTTCGACAGTATCCTAGTGCTTCACGTCGTTAGAGTACGCTTGAACTGGACCAGTTGATGGGTACCCTAATCCCATTCATCGAGGCGCAGATTACTGTGCTGCGCGATACTGGTCCCTTGGCTAAAAGTTGCAGACTGTCTGCTCTATTTTTAGCAGCATCCACAAGAGGCTTTGTCAAACATAATCCCCTGGCATTTGCCCACACTTGAGGTCAAAACTCTCACTCCTATGGGGGCCCAGGTGCCAGTGTGCAATCGGAGAATGGATAGGAGTCAGACCTGTGTGGCACCAGGGCAGGATCCCAGTGTGCCTTACAGCAAGCCATCATCACCCTCCAGCCTTGACTAAAGACTTGTTATCAGTGGCAGGCCAGGCCCGGTATCCTGTGGTGACGTTTCTCATAACCAGTGGAGGGGAAGGGAATTAAAGAGGTTGAGGATGGGGTGAAAGAGAATGGTGGGGGGTAAAGCTCAAGGGGGTTGAGGGAACAGCTTGGGGTTGGGGAGTGAGGGCGCGCCTGCCGTGTCTCCAAGGGTGAGAGGGTAGTGGTAGCAACAATTAAGTGAATTGTGCTGCAATTAAAGCATCCCTTGCCGTCCTGCTCTGCTGGACGCTCACTATCGTTGGCTGTCCTCCATCTTCTGGCTCCTCATATGGCGGCTCCTCCACAACATACAGGTAGTCTCCCTGCTGCTATACTATATTGTGCACAAAGCAGCACACAATTATGATGTGAGAGGTCCGACTGTATTGGAGATCACCACCAGAATCACATTTTAAGCAGACCTGTGCACCATTCAGCAATGGATGGGTGAACTCATTTTAATGAGTCTCCACCTCAGTCTCAGGCCTCCTCATAGCTGTCATAGCTGATGATCTAAGCAGGTAGTCTTTGTCCCCTACAGACTATCACATCAGTGTGGTCTGGTCTTCAAATAGCCCAGGAATGTCCAAACACCTCAGGACATAGCTGCTATGGACACTCCCTGGGTAGAATCATAGAAAAACTACAGCACAAACACGCCCTTTGGCCCACAAGTTGCACCGATCTTATTTCTACATACTATGCTTACCTATAACGCTCAATTCTATTAAGTCCCATATACTCATTCAGGTGAGTTTTAAAAGACCCTAATGAATTTGCCTCCACCACCACCAAAAGCAGTCAATTCCATTCACCCGCCACCCTCTGAGTGAAAAAATTACCCCTGACATCTCCTCTGTACCTACTCCGCAGCACCTTGAACCTGCGTCCTCTAATGGCAGCCATTTCAGCCCTGGGGAAAAGCCTTGAGAGTCCACCTGATCAATACCTCTCGTCATCTTATGTACCTCTGTCAGATCCCCTCTCATTTTTTGTCTCTCTAAGGGCAAAAGATCGAGGTTTCTCAACCTATCCTCATAAGGCATGCTACCCAATCCAGGTAACATCCTTGTAAATCTCTCTGCACCCTTTCAATGGCTTCCACCACCCTTGTAGTGAGGCGACCCGAACTGAGCACAGTACTCTGAGTGGAGTCTGACCAGGGTCTTATACAGCTGCAGTATTATCTCCCAACCCTAAACTCAATTCCTCAATTGATGAAGGCCACATCCTCCATTTGCGAAGCCGATTTGAGAGTTCTATGAACCCCGGACCCCAAGATCTTCCACCCTGCATAATGATCAGTCAGTTGTCACAGACAATCTGCACATTTAGTGAGTAGAAGCCTTTCCTGTTGATAAAAGATTGCCCCTCACCTCGCGGGGACTGCTGGGCGATGTAAGTCCTATTTGCAGCCCCCTGCACATGGGGCATTCCAGCTATGGTAACAAAGCCTGCAGCCTGATTCTCCTGCTGTGCCTAGCCAACATCAAAGTTCATGTATTGGCTTGCTCGGGTGTGCAAGGCACCCATGACCTGATGCACATACCCGTGCATGGAGGCCTGTGATATACTGCAGATGTTCTACCATTTACAAGGTAGAACAGAGGGATCTGGGATTACAGGTACATAATTCCCTAGAAGTGGCGTCACAAGTTGTTATTATTCCTCCATTGTCATCGATGAGGACCTCCACACTATTAGTCATTTTGAGGCTGAAGATGAGTGATCAGGGCAATTTGGGCATGGAATGTGCTGGCACATATTGCACAGACTTGTGTAGACACTGTGGTTGTTGTGCTGGGGCTCTGGATTTGCATAGCTCACACTTAAGTTGTGCTTCAGCAATGCACCTTGCTTTGTAAGCTTGATGGCCTTTGTGGATGAGGCAGCGCCAGGTACAATGGTTTTGACAAGGCAACAAGTGTGTGGACACCACTGCTTTCTCAATGTTAGTTAGGAGTGGGCAATAAATGTTGGTCTTGCAAATGATGTTGATATCCCATAAATTAATTAAAATGATGGCTAGGATTCTTCCCAAAAAAGTTTAAGTACCCAATCTGCAGAAAAATAGGAGTTGCACTGCAGAATGTCTCAGTTGGATTCAGTCTGGAAGATAGTGACGGATATACCTGGCATCTTCCTTCTGCCAAAGCAATTTGCCACTTGTGGGAAAGTTGGCATATATGTTGCCTTCAGCCTGACTGAGTCACTTCAATGGTCAATTAATGATCTCTGCCCTCCTCTGCATGTTGACTACATTGGACCTGCCCTGCTTAAAGACTATGTCCAGTGGAACCCAAAGGCCTCATAGCAAGCTTTGTTGGTGAGGTGTGGGAGAGGGATGTTACAGCAGGGACTCTCTGCGTCTGGGAATTCCATGATCCATGGAGGAGTCTGCTGATTGGAACATGTTAGAGATGTAACAAGCATTAAGCAGTTACAAAGGCAGAACAAGTGGGAATGTGAGACAGAAACAAAAGGAAGATCTGTGGCAAGGTGGAAGGCAGGAGAGATTAAATAACATTTGGGATGATGGTACAAAACAAAAGGCAATAGCAATGAGAGAAATAAAGAAACAAGAGATGGGTCTCATGAGATATGTCAATAAGACAATCATCGCCAAGAGCTGCTGTTTGAAAAATGGGAGCCATGAATATGATATGTAATGCTTCACTGATGGTTCTGATCTTACGATCTTTATGGTGCTAGCTGGGATACTAAATCAGTTAAAAGATAGGAGGCAATGATTATTGGTGAGTTAATGTTTTATTGACTGGAGGAAAGTATACAATGCAATCTCCCAGCAGTTGATAGATATTAGGTTATTTTGTTATGTATAAATACATATGTTTTGTTATATATCAGACAAATTTCAGGAGAAAATAGATGACAGGTGAAATGAGGAAACATGGCAGTTAGTTCACGTGGGATTAGGAGTAATTTATTATCTTGGATAGAGGATTGGCTAACCAACAGAAAGCAGAGAATGGGAATAAGTGGCTCTTTTTCAAATTGACAAGATGTAACTAGTGGCATGCCACAGGATTTGACCTTCAAGGCCCAACTATTTATGATTTGGATTCAGGAATAGAAGGGCTATCCAAAGAGCAAATCCAACCCATTCTTGGCTACAATTCAACTTCAATATTGGTTCACCGACTGAATATTTCACCAGAGCAGGAGGAAAGGCATCCCTGATAATTACTAAGCCTTTTGCTATCCCTATATAGCCAATTTTGCAGTAAAATAGGTGTATAATGAAATAAGAAATTCACAAATGAATATGGATAGGTTAAGTAAATGGAGAAAAATTTGGCAGCTGGAGTTTAACCTGGATAAGTGTAAGGTTATTATTTTGGTTATTATCTAAATGGAGAGAAACTGCTTTGGTGTAAAGGAATCTGCGTGTCCTTGTACATGAATTGCTGAAAGCTAACATATAGGTTTACCAGATGAGGGGCAAGGCAAATTGAATCTTGGCATTTATTCCTAAAGAAATAGGATACAGAAGTTATGAACTGTTGCTGCTATTAACGAGACTGCACTTGGAATATTATTGTACAGTTTTGGTCCCCTTACTTGAGGTGGGGTATAGTTGCATTGGAGCAGCTCAGAGAAGGTTCACTAGATTAATTCCAGAAATGAAAGGTTTGCCTTATGAAAAGAAATTGGACAGTATAGGCCTATCCTCCTTGGAGTTTCAAAGAATAAGAGAAGATCTAGTTGACAGTATAAGATGAAAAGGGGGATTGACAAAGTAAACGTGGAAAGGACATTTACTCTTGTGGGGCAATCTAGAACAAGAGGTCACAGTTTTAGGATAAGGAGTAGCAGATTTAAAACAGAGATGAGGGGAAATTACTTCTCTCGAAGAGTCATGAGTCTGTGGAATTCACTACCCCAGAGTGTAGTGGATACCAAGAAATTTAAAGTAAGAGACGGACAGATTTTTAATAAATCAGGATTTGAACGCGAATGGGCAGGAAAATGGAGCTGAGACCAAGATGATGTCAGCCAGGATTGTAGTAAATGGAAAGCAGACTCGAGGGGCTAAACTATCTAGTCCTACTCCTGGTTCTTATGATTCTTATGAGTTGCAATTTAATACATATAAATGCAAAATGATGCACCTTGAGAGAAACAACTTGGAGAGGCAGTATAATCTAAATGGTACTTTTTCAGGAGGTGTGGGGATAGAGGGATGTGAAGGGCTTTCACAAATTCTTGGAGGTGGCAAGACGTGTTAACAAAGCAACGAAGAAACTTATTGATTACTTGACTTTGCAAATAAGAGCATTGAATTCAGAAATAAGGAAACCATGCTAAACATTTTCAAATCACTGATTTGGCCTCATATGGAGTACAATTATGGGTATTTACTTCAGGAAGAAGGTTTAGGATTGGTTTGTTGTGTCTAAAGAAGAAATTTTATGATGATGAAACCAGGGTTGAGGAAGCTCAGGGGAGAGATTAGCCAAGATGCGTTCATTTTCCTTTTGATCTGGTATGTCCTACCTGATAGTGTAAAGTCAAATTCCATAATAATTCAAAAAACAATGAACAAATACTTGAGAAGAGTAATTTACACAATTATTGAGAAATAGATAAGATGTGGAACTGATTTAGATAGCTCTTTCAATGAACTGCTACAGATATGATAGACCAAATAGACTTCTTCTGTATTGTTACAATTTATGGTTTTATTAAATCCATCTAATTATATGATATCTGCATTGTTTCCTAATATTTCTTGCAAATTGTATGGCGCAAATTGCATATTTATGCATCAGAACTATTTTCTTTAAATTGTGCACTTTTACCTTCAGATATAAGCACTTTTCCTTTATCTACTGCAATACCTCAATGATTATTCCCCATTCCTGGTAGCTTCCTAAGTTTATGTTGGCAGCGAAATCTTCAGTATCATTGACCATAGCTCTCCATAAGAAAGGAGGTAAAACACAGATTCATATGGTATACAAAATACAATAGTTTGGAAATAAATTAAGTTTTGAGTTTATTTATTAGTGTCACAAGTAAGCTTACATTAATACTGCAATGAAGTTACTGTGAAAATTACCGGTGCCTACTGATCTCAGATGTTTTATGATCTATATGAATAAAGAGTGACATTGTTCATGTGACCGCTGGCTTCAAAGCTCTGACAAAGGGTCATCCAGACTCAAAATGTAAGCTCCATTCTCTCTCCACAGATGCTGTCAGACCTGCTGAGATTTTACAGCATTTTCTGTTTTTGTTTCAAATTAAGTTCATGCTATCTACAACTCTCTGATTCACTCAAATTATTTATTTTTGTACATTATGTTGCTGATAGAGGTGTCCATCTATCACTGTGGAATGTATCACAGTGAGTCTGCTACAATGTCCTCACAAACCATTAATGGTGTTGTATGAATGTTATTGGATATTAATGGCATTACCAATTGCAAACAACATTAAAAGTAATTGAGATTGGAATACCGTATGTTTTGAACAGTAATTGATAGTATAAGTAAGTTCAAGACTGGAACTTAGTTTTTTAGGTCAGGTAGATGTAATGAACAGTTCAAATTTCAGTCTCATGGTTTGTTATAGGCTTAGTTAATAGACAAATAGTTGCAATAAGCTATATTATTCTCTGTATACACATGTCAAAATGAAAATTCTTCCACAATTTAACAATAAAAATACAACTTGATAATACTGCCCACTCTTTCTCCCCTCCCCACCCCACCCCCTTCTTTTATTCACCCTTGGAATTTATTGGCCAGCCCTTATTGCCTTTGAGAAGATGCTTTAAATCTAACACTTAAGGTTCTCCACCATACAATCAATACACCTTCAGCTCCAGCCTCCTGTATCATTAAAAAATACACTGGGATCAAAGTATAGTACTGAAAAAAATAGTTTTTTATGTCAAAATAAATTGCATTCTTTTATTTGAGGGTATCTGTAGTGAATTCAGAATAGTATTAATCTTGGAATTTTTTTTGCCATAAGGATCAGTGCCAGAATCAACTATTTACCATATATCTATATTAAGAACTTGGATAAGGTGACTGAATGTATTGCAGCCAAATTTGCTGAGTTATGTGGGAAAACAAGTTATGGGAACTCATTCTACAAAGGAATATAGATGGGTTAACTGAATTGGTTAAAAATTTGGCAAATTGTTTCTAATGTGGGGAAATGTAAGGTTGATCACTTTGGTGCAAGAGCAGAAATGCAGACCATTATTTAAACAGAGAGAGATTGCAGAATACTATGGTACAGAAGGATCAAGGTGTCCTTATGCATGAATCATAAGACGTTAGCATCCAGCTGTAGAAAATAATTAGGAAGGCAAACAGAATGTCAGCCTTAATTGCAAGGCGGATGGATTATAAAAGTAAGGAAGCCTTGCCATAAATGTGCAGTGCATTGGTGAGACTGCAACTAAATATTATATGCAGTTTTGGTCTCCTTACATAAGGAGTGACAATTCAGAGAAGGATCATTAGGTTCATTCCAGGAATTAAGGGATTTTCTTATTAGGGCCTGTACTCATTGGAGATTAGAAGAATAAGAGATAATGTTTTTGAAATGTGTAAGATACTGAAGGGGTTGATGGGGTGCATGTTAAAAGGATCTTTCCGCTCGTGGGATAAGCTTGAACCGGGGGAACGTTTTCAAAATAAGGATCTCCATTTAAACCAGAGGAAGAGGAATTTCTTTCATTAGAGGATCATTAACCTTCAGAAATTATCCACACCAGAGAGCAGTGGAAACTGGATCATTGAATATATTCAATGATAGGCAGATTTTTGGAAGGGAATTAAGGATTATGGAGGGGACAGGCAAGAGACTGGAATTAAAGCTACAATTAGATCAGTCATAATGTTATTGAATTGTAGAACATGTTCAAACAGGCTGAATGGCCTACTCCTGCTCCTATTTTGTATGAATTTAAAAATTTGGTCCGCTTCAGAGTTTTCTAATACTCTGAAGGGAGGTCGAGTGGATGGCTCTTTAATAAAGTAATGTAAAACCAATCAGCATGACCATGATTTTTGTCTGCTACGGAGTAAGGTCACCAAATCAAAGATTTGTGTTGATAATCAACAATCAGCCTTTTACTAAGCAGGAATGGAGCAAGCATAATTTACCAAGTAATTAGAAATTAGAAAATATCAAGTTGATGATCCAGGAAACATGAAAGGCTTATTTTATTGACTCAGATGCAGGCGGAATTCTCCTACCTGGCCACTAAGGCTTGTGGTTGAGATAAGAAGCTGGAGTGTTTCCTGCTGTAGAGGTTGGCAGGAAAATATGCCAAATCCATGGCCTCAGCCAAATTAATTATGCAACCAGGTGTTTTGTGTGTATTGCCCCCTTAGTGCCAGAGGATGAGCTAGGGTACATCATGGAACTATGGAGATGGAGTTTGGGTGAAACTGTGGTTGGTGCAAACTTGATGGGCCGAATGGCTTCCTTCTTCATTGTAGAATTCTACAATTCTATATCTTTTTCCACTTGTGGCATGAAAAGTTGTATGTGGGTGATTGGGCCTTTATTTGCATCCCATTAGCAGGATGCAAAAGAGTGTCATACCAGCCTTCAGTGGATTTCCCGATTCACCTTTGTGGGCACCAGTAAAAGATCTCATTGGAAATTAATGCTGGCTTTCCAAGTAATAATATAAACATGATCAACAATAAGAAGTGACTCATGGTATAAATTCAGTTAAAAATGTTTATAATGCGAATTTAGATATAAACAATTCAAAATCTCAATTTTAGTGCCTGGATTTTTCTGGAGTCAGGGAGACCAAGTGGAGGAAAACTGACAACTGAGATCCAATTCTAGGATACCTGACCCAAACCTGATGCCTCCAATTTTCACCAGTGAGAGTTAAATGTGCGGGCTGATTTGGGTCATGAGCATAATGAGACTTGGCTAAGACAGGAATAGTCAACATAGTTTTGGCTTGCGAAGATCATGTCTTACTAATATTTTGAGGAAGTAACAAAGAGGATTAATACGGGTAATTTAGGGAACATTGTCTACATGGATTTTAGTCAGGCATGGTCCCACGTGGCAGACTAGTCAAAAAAGTGAGATCCAATGGGACACCAGGAATAGGTCCAGAGTTGTCTTAGCAACTGGAACCAAAGGGCCTGATAGATGCTTTTGCAAATGAAAAATTATTTCCAATGGATTTCCACAAGGCCATTGGTGTTGGGGCCCTTGCAGTTTGGTGTACATGTTAATAATTTGGACTTAAATGTGGGAGACACGGACAGAAATTTACAGATGACTCAAAATTAGCATGTAGTTGTTAGTGAAGGGGATAGCTGCTGATTTCCAGAATGATAGCAATCACTTAGTTGATTGGGTGGAAGAGTAGCAAATAGAATTCAATTTGAAAAAGTGCGTTTGGAGATAAATGGAAGGATATTGAGAGAGGTTGAAGAGTGAGGGATGTTGGATTGCATGTCCATGGGTCCTTGAAAATGGTAGGTGGATAAGAAGGTAAAGAGAACATATAAAATTATTTTCTTTATTGAACAAGTTTTTTTTTAATCAGTCATGGGATACGAAGGCCACTGGTTTGGGCAGTTCTTATTGCCCATCTCTAATTTTCCTTGATCTAAGTAGCTTGCTAGGCCATTTCAGAGGCCAGTTAAATGTCAACCACATAATGTGTCTGGAGTCATACATAGGCCAAGCCAAGTAAGAAACTACCGGATGTTCTGATAAAGAGTCAAGAGTCATTTAGACTCAACATTTCCTTCTGTTTTTCTCTCTTCATAAATGCTGCCAGTCCTTCTAAGTTTTCCAGCAGCTTCTGTTTTCATTTCAAACAGTTCTCTGGTTATTATCACATTCTGCATTATCAAATTGGACCTTTCTGTGTGCAAATTGCCTGTCATATTTCCACTGTTACAGCAATGCCTTAACCTCAAAAATACTTCATTAAATAGAAAGCTGTTTGGACGTTTTGATGTATTGAATTGTGATATATAAACCTTTCAGCTGGTTATTTTTTATAATAGAAGATAAAACACTACAGCACAAACAGGGCCTTCGGCCCACAAGTTGCGCTAGTAATATTCCTACCTACCAGGCCTCAATCCCATTAAGTCCCATGTACTCATCCAGAAATCCCCTAAAAGACGCCAACGAGTTCCCCTCCACCACCACCGATAGCAGCCAATTCCACTCGCTCATCACCCTCTGAGTAAGAAACTTACCCTTGACATCTCCTCTGTACCTACTCCCAGCACCTTAAAACTGTGTCCTCTCATAGCGACCATTTCAGCCCTGGGAAATAGCCTCTGAGAATTCACCCTATCAGTACTTCTCAACATCTTATAAACCTCTATCAGGTTGCCTCTCATCCTTCGTCTCTCCAGGGAGAAAAGACTTAGCTCCCTCAACCTATCCTTATAAGGCATGCCACCCAATCCAGGCAACATCCTTGTAAATCTCCTCTGCATCCTCTCAATAGCTTTCTTGTAATGAGGTGACCAGAACTGCATACAGTACTCCAAGTGGGGTCTGACAAGGATCTTATAAAGTTGCAGCATTATCTCCTGACTCCTCAACTCAATCCCTTGATTAATGAAGGTTAGTACACCATACGCCTTCTTGACCACATCCTCCATCTGTGAGGCCGATTTAAGAGTCCTATGGACCCAGACCCCAAGGTCCTTCTGATCCTCTACATTGCTAAGAGTCTTAACCTTGATATTATACTCCTTCATCCCATTGGACCTACCGAAATGGACCACTACTCATTTATCCGTGTTGAAGTCACCTGCCACTTCTCCACCCAGTCTTGCATCCTATCTATGTCATGCTGCAATTTCTGACATCCCTCCAGACTATTCACAATATCACCAACCTTCATATCATCAGCAAACTTACCAATCCATCCCTCCACTTCCTCATCCAGGTCATTTATGAAAATGGCAAATAGCAAGGGTTCTAGAACAGATCTCTGGGGCACTCCACTGGTGACCGACCTCCATACACAACCGCTCTCTGCCTTCTGTAGGCAAGCCAGTTCTGGATCCATAAGGCAACAGCACCTTGGATCCCATGCCCTCTCACTTTCTCAAGAAGTCTTGCATGGGGGACTTTATCAAACCAAATCAAATGAGGGGGAGGCAATGGCTTAGTGGTATTATCGCTAGACTATACATCCAAAAGCTCAGCTAATGTTCTGGGGGTTAGGGTTCAAATCCACCATGGCAGATGGTGGAATTTGAATTGAATGAAAATATCTGGAGTTAAGAATCTACTGATGACCGTGAAACCACTGTCGATTGTCAGAAAAATTTGATTCGTTAATGTACGTTAGGTAAGGAAATCTGCTGCCCTTATTCGGTCTGGTATACATGACTCCAGATCACCAACAACCTGTTCTGATTCTCCCCATGCCAATACTATTATTAAGAAAATCCAACAATGTCTCTGCTTTCTCAGAAGACTAAGAAAATTTGGCATGTCTGCTGTGATTCTCACCATAGAAAGCATTCTTTCTCGTTGTATCACAGTTTGATATGGCTCCTGCTCTGCCCGAGAACACAAGAAACTAAAAAAACCATTAATGAAGCTCAGTTCGTCACATATAAATGAGTCTCCCATCCATTGACTCTGTCTCCACTTCCTGCTGCCTCGGCAAAGTAGCCAACACAATTAAGGATCCCATGCATCCCAGACGTTCTTCCCTCCTCCTCCTCCTCCTTCCGTCAGGAAAAAGATACAAAGATACACGTACCAAATGACTGAAGAACAGTTTCTTCTCTGCTGCCAGCAGACTTTTGAATAGACCTATCTCGTATTAAGTTGATCTTTCTCTACACCCTAGCAATGACTGCAATATTACGTTCTACACCCCCTCCTTTTCTTCTTTATGAATGGTAGACTTTGTCTGTATACCAAACAAGAAACAACTCTTTTCACTGTATAATAATATGTGACTATAATAAATCAAATCAAATCTATGATTCTTGTAATGGGATTCTTCTGACCAACTGAGTTTTATTAGATAATTTTTTACGCCGTCTGCAATAATTTACAGTTGTTTTGTAAAATAGATATTTTAAAATCTTTTTTGACCTCTCCTATACCTTCACACTAGGGTCAATGTGCTGATGATTCTTTATTGCACTTTGATATCATTTAGAGGGTGGAGTGAGGAAAAAAAATGGGTTAATCAGCAGTGCTATCATGAGTACATTCTATTAGGTATTGTGCTTTTTTTGCATGCTAAGCTGCAATATGCACTCCTAAATAAAAAAAAAGTGCTTCCATTTAGTTAATAGTGAGTGCATCATTATAGTAAAAGTAAATTAATCCTGTATAGTGTGTTATCATAATTGCAGAATGGACTAGACAAATTACTTTAATTGTCACCTTTTCATTTTCTGTGGATTAACTTCATTGTCAAAGTGCATGCTAATCTAAGCTCTTAAAAAAATTAGATTACAATGCAATTTTAAGATATCTAAATATGCCAAAATGCTTCTGTCAACTCTATTCCTTGTGATATTCAAGAAGATATTTTGATTATGCTTGTATGGTAAACAATGGCCAGAATTTTCTCCAGAAAATTCAAAGGGTCAAATTTGTGAGAAAACTTTTTTTTTCTCAGTGCAAGTTCAGAGAAGAGTCTCCCACAATCTTTGCATTGCAGAGACCACCAGCGTGAGTGTCATTAAAAACAAGTGGACAAGGCTATTCATGCTGGAGAGGCCAGCAGCATAGTGCTGAGCAAGACACAGCACATGAGCAGATTTGTCAGCGCAGAGATCGGCGCATGGGCAGTGGCCTAGATCGTTGGCCAACCTCACGGTCCTCGCATTGCTGTTCCCCCATCTCCATGGCCTGATCACTGGCCTCTAACCATTCCCGGACCCAATTCCAAACCTCCCCCCTCCCAGGCCACGCAATCTTCACCCCTCCTCCCCCCCGACAGATAGACCCCCTGCAGTCTTGACCCCCCCCTCCTGTAAGCTGACCCTTAACCCCCCCAGCCTACTCTGATCAGTAGCCTCCTCCCTGCCCCACCGATCCTGACTGTAGAGTGGCAGCAGGATCCCCACCCTCACCAATTGTTCCTAGGCCCTGTCCCCATCTGGCCCTATGCCCCCATATGTCCCACCATTTGGCACTACTGCATGCCCAATGGGCAGTGCCAAGGTGTCTCCTGAACATTGGTACTTTGCCTCTTGGGCAATGCTGGGGGAACAGGCTGGCACTGCCACGGTGCAGTGCCCAGGGTCATCCCTGCGTTATCCAACCCGTTGTGTGGCCTAATTTCCCGCCCCTTCATTACAACAGGGTCAGGCTACTTTTTCCCCGAAAATGGGCGTTAAAGTAAATCCCACTGAAGTAAACTATTCTGGCAGTGGGGGGTGAAGCTAGCGGGTCTGGAGGCTTCAGACTGGGCACGCTATTGGATTTAAATCACGTGCAAAATAAGATAAAAATTACTACCCCGTCGATATCTGGCATGAAGAGACGCCGCCAGAAATCTGGCGCTGAGAGCCATTGTCATGGTGAGAACATGTGACCATATATCGCACTCGCACATCGCCCACTGCGAGATTTTCCTAAGTCTCTGCGCTAAAATATTAGCACAGAAGGATGGTAGAATTGCAGCCAGTATGTTTGAAAAGCACAAGGTAGTACTGAAAATATGCTTATCATCTTCTCCTTCTGTCACAGCTTAGCACTCCACCCACGGAAACAAATCCTGGTGACTGGAAGTGATGAGCGCCTCTGGAAGATGTGGTCCGTCCCCGATGGTGATATTATTATGACAGGTGAAGGTCACGATGATTGGCTTTCTGGCTGCTGCTTCCATCCCAGGTTAGTACAAACACTGTACGCAGGAAGCACGAATCCCAGCTGGGAGTATCTTTACATACTTCTGTTTGCATTAATCTTTTCATTTCTAGGCTGAACTGATGATAGCATGTTCATGTTTGCTTTTGTTTCTCTTCCATATTGTGTAATGCATTTATAAATGTTCTCAATGATCTTCCTTGACAGCCTTATTTCATTGACTGAAACATTACTCATGTTATCAATATGTGTATCTCTCAAGTTTTATTTGCCACTCCTCAACCAATATCAAAAAAAGTGTTCATTTGGTTTTCATAAACCACAAAATGATGATAGATTTTGAATTAAAGAATTGAATATATCAGATTTTCCAACCTGACAAAACATTATTTACTTCGTCCCAGTCAAAAATGCATAATGCACAATGCTATGAAATCTCAACTTTCAATTGTCTTCACATATTATCTCTTCGCAAGTAGGGAATAATAAATGGTTTCTTGGATTAGAATACCATTCAAAAACTTCTGCGGCCGGGCTTACTGTAAATGTTTTTAGTTCTTACCATTCAACCTCTTCAAAGTCTTGACAGCATGAATGTGAAAAGAATATTTCTTCCTATGCTGGAATTTAGGCCTAGAGATCTCTGTTTAAAAATAAAACCCATTTAAGACAAAGATGAGCAAAAATCTTTTTCTCACAGATTTTTGATAAGCAAGGCAGGTGATAGGTTATTGAGAGTAATGAGAAATGCAGAATTGATGTTACAATCAGATCTTATTGAAAGATGGAACAGGGTTTTAGGAGCTGAATGGCCTATTCCTGCTCTTAATTCATATGTTCCTGTGGTTGAGGAAATCTACTTCACCTTATCGAAGGAAAATGTGTTTATAATAGGGCCAAACAGGCTGAGAATCGACTTACAAAATCCTTCCAAACACATCTGTAGCTAGTGGTAAAAATGGGAGAGGCTTCTGGTCAGCCATGCTTGATGTGGAGTGGCCAAACTATAAGCCCCTGGTGACATACAAATAACCTGTTCCAGGAACTACTAGCTATGGAAACAGATGAAAGCCTGCCTTCATGCACCACCAGGTGCGGGAAGAGAATTGGATTGAACTTCAGCCTGTGGCGCATATCATAGAAACATTGAGACATAAGTAGGCCATTCATCCTAACAAGGCTGACCATTCAGTTAGGTCATGGTTGACCTACCTCTAAACCTCAATTATCCATCTGCCATAATTTCAATGATGACGTGTTATGGCTTCAAGTTGTAAAAGGTTTATTACCAACAGTATTTATATGTATATATATATTTGTATATCTATACACACAAGTAAGGGTCTGACAAAACTGTATATATGTTTACTGTTCACCCCTCCCTGGCTCCAACTGAGATTCTTCCCCGACCTAGGATAAGTGTCTGTACACACAATTGTCTTGGCTTCCTACCTTGCCTCCCCACAGGTCCGGTCCAACCATGTAGCCCTCAGAGATCACTCTCTTAAAGGGGCCAAGACACCACACAAATATAGTTATATAACATTACAGAAGCAAAGAGTTGGCATAAATTGGTCTTTTTCTGATTAGCAGTCAGTGACTAGTAGGGTTCCACAGGGATCTGTGCTAGAACCTGGAAGTTCACATTATATATTAATGATTTGGAAGAGGGAACAGAATGTGTTACCTCAAAAGTTGCAGATGATATAAAGTTGGGTGGGAGAATGAGCCATGAGGAGGATGCAGAGATGCTGCATCGTGAGTTGGATAGGCTGAATATGTGGGTATCTGCAAAGCAGATGCAGTAACACTATGTTCTGCACTTTCTTGTTTTCTTCTCTATGAACAGTGTGCTTTGTCTGTATTGTGCACAAGAAACAATATTTTTCATTGTATGTTAATATATGTAAAAATAATAAATCAAATCAAGTCAGTATAATGTGAATAAATGTGAGGTTATCCTCTTTGGAAGCAGTAATAGGAAAACGGATTATTACTTGAATTGGGTGTATTGGGGTATAGAATACAAGAGTAGGAGTTTGATGTTGCAAGTGTATAGAACGTTGGTTAGGCCTCACTTGGAAGACTGCGTCCAGTTCTGGTCGCGGTACTACCGGAAGGATGTGGAGTCCTTGGAGAGAGTGCAGAGGAGATTTACCAGGATGCTGCCTGGTATGGAAGGGCTGTCTTACAAGGAAAGGTTGAACGCACTGGGGTTGTTTTCCCTTGAAAGACATTGGCTGAGAGGGGATCTATTAGAGGTATATAAGATTATGAGGGGTATAGATAGAGTAAATGGTGGTAAGCTTTTTCCACCATTAGATTTCGGATAGAACGAGGGGTCACGGCCTTAGGGTGAGGGGGGCTATGTATAAGACTAATATTAGAGGGCATTTTTTCACACAAAGGGTAGTGGGGGTGTGGAATGCACTACCGAGTAAGGTGGTGGGAGCAGGCACGCTAGGGTTGTTTAAGGGTCTCTTGGACAGCCACATGAGCGGTCTGCAGATAGAGGGATATAGGAGGACTGTTTAAATACTTTAATTGTTTCCACAGGCTGTTCGGTCCACCTTGTTAACCAAGAAGGTGCATGCATTCGGCAGGTCGTGCGAGGGCTGCTCCTGGATGTTACTTCAGAGTGGCCTAGTGCTTCACGTCATTAGTGTATGCTTAAACTGGACCATCAGATGGGCAACATGACAGCTCAGAGCCTATCGCTGTTGCTGTGCAGACACATGGATTTGGGCCTGTGTCTGCGGGAGTTTGCGCGTTCTCCCCGTGGTTGCGTGGGTTTTCTCCGGGTGCTCCGGTTTCCTCCCACATCCCAAAAATGTGCTCTTAGGCTGATTGGGTAACAAATTGTCCATATATTGGTCTCTATATGTCATTAAGACGTTAGGATGGCGGCGCGGGCTCGTTGGGCCAAAGGGCCTGTTTCCCATGCTGTGTTGTTCTTTGTTCTTTGTTGGGTGGATACTCAACAAAACCTTAGAGTCCTCATGCATTAATTGCTGAAAGTAAGCATGCAGGTACAGCAGGCAGTAGAAGAAGGCAAATGGTACATTGGCCTTCACAGCAAGAGGTTTTGAGTATTGGGATAGGGATGTTCTGCTGCAATTGTATGGGGTGCTATGAGGCCATACCTGGAATATTATGTGCAGTTTTGGTGTCCTTATCTGAGGAAGGATGTCCTTGTTATAAAGGGAAATCAGCGAAGGTTTACTAGGCTGATTTCATCATATGAGGAGAGACTAGGTCTATTAGGATTATATTCACTTGGGTTTGGAAGAGTGAGAAGGGATCTCAGACTTATAAAATTCTAATGGGGTAGGCTTAGAAAGAATGTTCACAATGGTGGGAGAGTCCAGAACTAGGGATCATAGTTTGAGGATAAGGAGTAAATCTTTAAATCTGAGGGTGAAGAGAAATTTCTTCACCAAGAGGGTGGTGAATGTGTGGAATTCACTACCGCAAGATGTAGTTGAGGTCAAAACATTGTCTGATTTCAGAAAGAAATTAGGTATTAGCTCTTAGGGATCAACGGATTTAGGAGGAAAGAGAGTTCAGGACATTGAATTTGATGATCAGCCATGATCAGAACGAATAGTGGATTAGGCTTGTAGGGCCGAATGAACTACTCCTGTTTCCAGTTTCTATTAAGCGCCATTACCTAATAAAAACCTATCAATTTCAGCTTTGAAATTTTGAAATTTCCTACCTCAGAGCTTTTAAAGCAGAGTTTCAGATTTTGTTTCGTGTGAAGAGATACTTCCTGAGACCACCCCTGAGTGACCTTGCTCTGAGTTTAAGGTTATGCCCCCTTGTTCTGTGCTTTACCATCAAAGAAAATAACCTTTGTATTTACGCTGTCAACTCCTTTCATTATAAATGCTTTATTCTGATCACATGATAATCTTTGGAGGTTATGTGGACAGATTGCAGGTTTCTGCAACCTGTCCACATCACTTTCAGTTTAAGCTGCTGCGACCACTGAGCTAAACAGTACCCTACTGCATTAGGTCCTGAACATTCCGCTGCTGCATTCAAGATTTTACCATAATTCCCTGCAATTCTTTTACTAGAACTGGATTCTCCACTAGACATCGTAAGCGTCTACTTCAGTACCTGATCGCCTTCTGCAAACTCTGTGTTTGCTCCTCTTTTCACTCCACTTAGAAGAGTTGTCTTTGCTTGTTCATACTCATTCTCATCCTGCTCTGTGTTCTGAATAGTCTCTCTGTTGCTTCCATCTGTTTGCTTCTTCTGGTTTATGATTCTGCCTTGACGAACTTGCCCTTCAGAACTCCTTCATTAAACTGATTTAAATCAGCTCCTCAAATTCTCACTGTTTCTCTGATGTGGTTTTCACCTCCCTGCAGCTGTTCCTCAGATCAGCTTGTCTGTCTTCACTGAATTTGTGGATTTAGCATGCACTGTCTCCAGTTTGCTGGACATGATTCTACTTAGTGCTCAGGATTCAATCCCAGTTCCTTTGCTATTGTCTTTGATCTGTTGGAGCATCCTGTGAATTTCCAAAGTACTGTCATAAAACATAAAAAATAGGAACAGAAGCATGGTCACATTGCTATCTCACTGTGCCAGGGACCCGGGTCCAGTTATCAGATTGGGTCACTGTCTGTGCAGGGTCTGCATGTTCTCACGTGTTTCGTGGGTTTCCTCCAGGTACTCCGGTTTCTTCCATAGTCTGAAAGACATTCTGGCTAGGCGCATTGGCCATGCTAAATTCACTCTCAATCTACCTGAACAGGTATACCAGAGTGTGGCAACTGGGGGATTTTCACAGTAACTTCATTGCAGTGTTAATAGAAACCTACTTATGACATTAATAAATAAGCTTTAAAAAACTAAAGTTGACCGTTTGGTCCCTCAAGCCTGCTCCACCACTCAGTAAGATCATAACTGTTTGTATGTGTTGAGTTCCACCTTCCCATCTCGTCCTGATAATCTTAGATTCTTGTTAGGCAAGAGAATCAAACTGCTTCCGCCTTAAAAATATTCACTTCCACCGCCTTCTCCTCATTTCTGTCCTGTAAGGGGGACCTCTAATTAAGGACTCTCACAGAAGGGGAAACATCCTTTCAACGTGCACCTTGTCAATCTGTTCAGGATTTTATATTGTCGTCACCCCTCGCTCTTCTAAATTCTAATAGAAACAAGCCCAATCTTTTCAAGCTATCTTCATACGACAATTTACTCATTCCAGTTGTTGATCAAGTAAACTTCATTCGAACTACCTCCAATGCATTGACATCCTTAAGTAGGGAGATCAAAACTGCACACAGTATTGGAGATGTGCTCTCATCAGTGCCCTGTACAACTAAAGCAGAACATCTTTCCTTTTATGTTCAATTCCTCTTGTAATAAAGGACAATATTCCATTAATCATCTTGATTACATGCTGTGCCTACAGACTAACTTACTGCAACTCATGCATGAAAACAGTTAGGTTCCCTTGCACCTCAGCATTCTACAGTTGTTCTCCATTTAAGTAATACTCTACATTTTTATTCTTCCTGCTAAATTGAACAACTTCACACTTTTCCATGTCATATCCCATCCACCAGATTTCTGCCCATTCCCGCAACTTTTCAATATCTATCTGCAAACTCTGTGGGCAGAATTTTATGACTACTTTATACTTTGCAGTGGGAAAATGGTGTAAAATTGGGCATTTTTGCAACCGGCACGATTTTACAACACTTGGATTTACAACACAGTCAGCCTCTCGCCGGAAATGGGTGAGAGGCTGGTTAGTTTATTGAAGTCTATTTAAATGTTGATTTCCATACCTTTAGCAAGCCCAGTGCTTAATTATACAGGCTTGCTTGCCTTTATGGCTTCGCCAGGAAAGGTTCCCTCTGGTAAGAAAAGCACCTGCTTTCCATGAACAGGGAACAGTCGTGTTGGCCTCACTGATGGAAATGGAGGCCATTGAGGCCCTTTGAGGAGGCCAAAGGCAAGGTCGGGGTGCCCCTTGGGCAGTGTCAGATTGTCAGAGCTACTCTGGCACCTGGGCAATGCCCACTGGGTGCTTGGGCTAAATGGGGAGGTGAGCCTGCTGCCACTCTGCATGCAATTGACGGGGAGGGGTAGTGGGTCATGATTGATGGGATAGGTGCAGGGCCACATTGGTGGGGGAGGGTGCAGGGACGCCATTGGTGGGAGAGGGAGAAGGTCCATGATTGGTCTAGGTAGGGGGGGGCTGCATCTCGGGCTGCGGGCCCCTACAATTGTTGGGAGTGGGATACTTGAAGCTGCCTGCAGTAGCAGGGACCTGACAACGCTCTTTGTCTGTTAGACCCCTGCTACTGTTAACATGTATGTGCTGCATTAGAAGTCTGCACGTGTGCAATACTGTTTTCTACAGGCAGGTGGATGCATTAAGTCCCGCCCACAGCCTCTCCAGCCAGAAACAAAGTTGTCCAAAATTTTAAAGACAGAGTGCATAAGATTGGATCTGAAAACTCATCCAAAAAACAGATCTGCAATGCTTCCAGTTTCAGGCCTGTCCAACACTTTGAAAAAATATCGTAAAATTCAGCCTTGTGTGTCTTCTTCACAACATACTTTCCTACGTATCTTTGTGTTGAAGCAAATTTAGCTGCCGTGCCTTGTCTCCCCTCACCTAAGTCATTGATGTAACTTGTAAAAAGTTGAAGCTGCTACACAGATCCCAGCTGGGCCCCACTTGTCATGTCTTGCCAATCAGACAAAGATCTATTTATGTATACTCTCAGTTTTCTGCCAGCCAGCCAATCTTCTATCTCTGCTAACATATTAACCCTTATGCCATGAATTTCTATTCTTTTACAAACTTTTGGTGTGGTACCTTATCAAATGCTTTCTAGAAATTCAAGAACGGTATGTATACAGGCTGCTCTCTATCACAGCACATGTTACTCCTTCAAAGAGCACTAATACATCGGTTAAACATGATTTTTCTTTCATAAAGCCATGCTGACATTTCCCAATTACTTTGAGCTTTTCTAATTGCCCTCGTTATAACCTTGTTAAGGATCAATTCTCATGATATGTCAGGTTAACTGGCCTACAATTTCCTATTTTCTTCCTGCCCCCCTTCGAGAGTAAAGCTGCAATGCTTCCAGTTATATTTGCTACTTTCCAGTTTAATAGAACCTTACTGGAATCAAATGGATTTTGGAAAATTAGTGCTCGTGCATCCATCTCATTTGTTACCTCTTTTAAGACCCTAGGATGAAATCTATCAGGAAGGACCCAGAGATTTGTGAGCCTACAGCTCCATCAGTTTGCTCAGTACTGTTTCTCTTGTAGTTTCACCAAGTTCCCCTCTCCCTCCACAAAACCCAATTTACAGATATTACAGGAATTGTAGTAAATCCAAAGGTGATTCAAGCAAGTACTGATTTATTAGCAACATTTATTTTTATACAACCAAGGGTCTGACAGAATTTCAATACACATTTACTTTCTTCCTTTTCCTGGCTCCAGCTGAGGTTCTTCCTTGATCCAGAATCCACATCCTTGTTCCTGATTGGCTTAACTTCCCGTGCGGCCTTTCGATAAGGTCCAGCCCAATCACGTGGCCCCCAAGGATCTCCCTCTTAAAAAGACAATATTACCGCAGGAATATTTCTTGTTTCCTCTATAATGAATACAGAAGTAAAATATTTGTTCATTTTCTTATTGTCTACTATTAAATTCCCACCCTCACTCTCCAGAGAACCAACACATACATTACTCACTTCTTTCCGGTTTAAATACCTGTAGAATTTCTTGCTACCTATTCTTACATTTCTAGCATTCTTCCTCTCGTATTCTAATTTATTTTTCCTGGTTAACTTCTAGTCAATCTCTGTTATTCTTTATATTCTGACCAATCATCTGAAATGCTTTCAGTTACATACATGTCTGCTGTACTTTGGATTGACCTCCACTGGCCCAAGAACTTCCTTGGCTCTCTGACTTAAGTGGAAAATCTCTAACAATGCATTCACAAATACTTTGGCCCTCAGAAACAGGTCCAAGATCCACAACTGTCTTTGCACTACAACACTGCAAAATTGATATCTGGACAAAATTGATGTCTGGAGATGTTAACTTCACCCTACCACAGATTTAAAAAAAAACAAAAACAACTTTGGAAATACTCAGCAAGTGCAGCTGATTTCAGAATTTAACTCTGCACTCTGCATATTGTACATGAGACCCAACTTTATTCTTGCAAACTAACGTTGTATGTCCAACCTTCCTCCCCTCTCTGAAGTCCTTGAACGTACTGTAGACATCCAAATATAAGCTCATCTTTCTCCTTGTGTGAATCAAAGTCTCAAATGATATTTCTATAGCTGTGGCTGTGTACTACTGCGCTTTGTTAACCTGACTATAGACTCTAATATTGCAGATTATTTGCCAACACCTCACATCTGATGTTCAGCTCAGTGGGAATGTTCTCACTTAGTCTTATACATAAAGTGTTAGAGTGTTGATGGAGCTACACTCATCCAGGTAGTGGGGAGTATTCCATTACACTCCTGTCTTGTGCCATGTGGGTCGTTGTCAGGCTTTGTGAAGTCAGGTGAATCACAAACAGCAGAATTTCCAGCCCTGACCTATTCCTGTTGCAATTGTATTTGTATGGCTGGTCCAGTTAAATTTCTGGTCTATTGTGAGTCCCCATATTATTGACCTGAACTGAACTGGTGCATTGAATGTTAAAGAAAAATGACTAGACTGTCTCTTGGTGGAGATGGTCATTGCCTGGTGCTTTTTTGGCACAAAATCCTTCATTATCTGAGGAAACACAAACTAAATTGATCATGATTAAACATTTCTCTCTTCTGATTCTGTGGTGGAGAGAAGGTCATTGATGAAGTAGCTGAAAATGGTTGGGCTTAGGAGATTTCCTTGAGGAACTCTTGCAATAATGTTCTGCAGCTGAGATAATTGGCTTCCAACAATCACAACCATCTTCTGTTGTGTTTGATGTGATCTAAGCCACTGGAAAACTTTCTCCTCATTTGCATTGACTTCAATTTTACTCACATCTCTTGGTGTCACACTTTGTCAAATGCTGCCTTGATGTGATTTGCCTCATCTTTTGAATTCAGCTGTATTGTCCATATTTGTTCCAAGGCTGGAGTGAGACTTTGAGCTGAATGGTTCACATGGAATTCAAACTTTGGTTTAATGTAATCAATGAGAACCAATACCGATGGACAAAAGTTGATGCAGGAGATTTGACAAAGGCAGTAGAGTTCTGGATAAGCTGAAGGTAATGGAGTATGGAGGATCAAAGGCTAATAGAAGGCTATCTTGGTGCTGCTCTGGTATCAGCAGCAGAGGTGTAGGTACTTCTATACTCATTGGCAAATGTATTCTGGTGGCATGGGGTCTGGAAACCCCTGGTCTAATATGGTGTTCTGCTCTGGTGCAGGTGCACCCTTCTTAGTTTGATCTGCTGAAGTTGATGGGGTCCCTGGCAGGTGAATTGAAGTAACAAGGCACCTTTGATGCATCCTGTTTGGGTGCTCCTAGACTATCTGGCTGATCTTTCTCCTTTTGGGTGCCCTAAAGCCCTTCTCTCACTCTTTGAGGAGAAGGAGCACCTGCAGGAAGGTCAAGGTCTCTCATCTTCCTCCTGCCTAGCCACTACTGGGGCCTACCTATAGCTATAACTATGGTGTGCATGTCCAAGCACAAATCTGGAAGAAACTGCTGAACCTGGATGTCCAAGATGGCAGCCACTGTTCCCATGGAGACTTTGATGTGCTTGCATGTGTAAGCCACAGCTTTAAACAAAACGTGGTCAGACTCCTCCATCCTTCATTTGAGTCTGCTTGACAACTCAATCTGATGTTCCTCCTGCCTGTCTCTGCATCTCCAACGTTTCTCTCAGAGCTGATTCCAGAAGTTCATCATCATAGGTGGACTCTATTGGTGTCTCATGACCAGCATACCTCTGAATGTTAGAGACCTTGGCTACCGCTGCCTTTATCTGCTGGGGTCCATGCTTGCGAGATGAGCAGTAGTTTGTGAATCCTAGAACTAGGACCCATTGAAGTAGATACATCTGCACTCGTGGAGAATGCCGGTGAATGCAATGGTGATTCTTCATGAGAGGGGTGTTCACATATGATCATTGTCCACATGTGGTTGATGTATGCTGGATGCAGCTTCATCTTGTTGGGGAAGACTGATCTCATCCTCCATGCAAGAACAATCCCTATCCTCTCCAAACTACTCCTATGGGTGGAGCGTCCTTGATTCTGGGGCCTCCCTTTTGGTCTTGGCTCTCTCTCTTGTTGTGAGCAATCTTGTCCTGCATAAAGGCAAATGGATTAATTGTAAGCACTGTGGATGAAAGAGCAGTTCAGAAGCAGACAGCCTGTTGTGTCTGGTGAACCCTCCCCACTAATGGATTTAAGGCATTATGCAAGAAATTTAATGAGATAGTGAGGTTACAGTGGCTAGCAGACACTTGGTGCTAGTATCCAATCTGCTGATAATAGTGTGATATCTCTGTGAATTCTAACTTTACGTTGCCTAATGGTCCTTATGAGAGTGTGTTTGGAGTGAGTAGAAGTTTCACATTCTCTGGCAGAGTTCATCAGATAATTCATCTTTTTCCTGAAGTATAGGGAGTTCCTTTAGTGTTTCTCATGAGCGTTGACCTCCTTGGAGGCCTCCTCCCAGGCCAGCATGGTCAGGTGGCAGGACCTCCAGCTCCCATTCCAAAGAAAGAGGAGCTTGCGCTTTTCCTGGATGGCTTGGGGATACCCAGGGAGACCTTGCTGAACCATGGGACGGAAGGCTTGGTACCTTAAGCTACCATGGATAGCTTGTGGCATGACTCCGTAATTGATGGTCCTGAGTGGGGTAGAGCAACTGGCATTTTTCCTTCACTGTATCCAGCAGGTGTCCCTGTTCACCTTACGAAAATCCGGATGCATTTCTCTTCTGTGCCATTTTCCTGGTATGACTGCCTGTGTGTCCATTTTGCAGTTTATATACATACAGTTCTGCCTTGTTAATGTCTGGGTCAGTAGGGGATAGGGAGGCCAGCCATGTCCAGATCAGTGGGAGATTGGGAAGCCAGCAATGTCCGGGTCAGTGGGGCATTTGGAGGTCAGCGATATCTGAGTCAGTGAAGGATGTGGAGACCAGCAATGTTCTTGTGGGGATGAAGGGGTCAGCAATCAGGCTAGTAATGTCTGTGGGTAAGTGAAAGCAGTAAGAAGTCTAACAACACCAGTTTTAAATCCAACCGATTTATTTGATAGTAAACTGGCAAGCTTTCGGCTTTATGGCCTTCGTTAGGCGAATGAGGTGTTCTGGTCTCCCCAGTCCAATGCCGGCATCTCTACATCATGGTAAGTGAAAGGCCAGTGATCTCCATGTTGGGAGGGCTTGTTTAATGATCTCCCAGAGATGTGCATATGCAGCATTTCCAGTGGGAATTGGCCCCACTCACTCACTCTCATTAGGACCATTAGGCAATGTAAAGTTAGAGTTCACAGAGATGTCACACTGTATCAGCAGATTGAATATTAGTACCAAGTGAGTTGAACAACATGATGAAATTAAATACAGAAGATGTCCAAAGAGATTTAGGCATTCAGGTGCTCAGATCTTTAAAGTGAAATTAGGAAGGCAACTGCATTTCAGCCTTTGCGAGAATATTTGTGTATTGGAATAAAGCAGTCTTGCTACATTTGTACAGGACTTTGGTGAGACCACATCTGGAATACAGTGTGCAGTTTTGGTCTCCTTAGATAAGGATAGGTTCATTAAATTGGTCAATGGAATGAGGCAGTTGTTCTTTGAAAGACTGAGAAATTGAGCCTATAATTTCTGGAATTTACAAGAATAAGAAGCAATCTCATTGAAACTTTCTTGATTCCGAAGGAGCTTTATTGAGAGAGTGTTTGTATTGGGCAGAGAATGTAAAACATGAGGGCATAATCTCAGGATGAGGAGTGGATCATTTAGGACTGAGATGACAAGGAATTACTTCCCATAAAGGGTTGTGAACATTTGGAATTCTTTGTAGATGCTCCATTTTTGAATATATTTAAAGCTGGTATTAAGGGATTTTTGGGCTCTCAGGGAATCAAGGCATATAGGCAGTGGACAATAAAGTAGAATTGAAGGTTATAATCAACCATGGTTATATTGAGTGGCAGACCATTCTTGATTGCCTCCTGCTGAGGGAGGAATTGGAAAATTATTTAACTGCACTGTATAGAAGGTCTCTATGCCAACTGTGAAACAGAAATATTCACTTAGTCTAATTCCCCTCCCTTTCACCATACATTTTCTTTTTCAGGCATTTAATGATTTTCCTTTTAAAGGGTATTATTCTTTTAAATCTTGCTTTCACCATTGCACAAGGCTATTTATACATACAGTAACCATTGTAAAAGTACCTAACTTTCTGTAGACATAATTGCTGACCTTTATTAACAGTTTCACTGACTAATGAAAATAGATGTTCCATATTTACATATTATGGAATCATAGAATCCCTACAATGCAGAAGGAGACCATTCAGCCCACCAAGTTTGCACCAACAACTGCCCCATTCAGGCCCTATTCCTGAAACCACATGTATTTACCCTGCTATTTCCCTGACACTAAGGGACAATTTAGCATGCCAATCAACCTAACCTACACATCTTTTGAGTGTGGGAAGAAAGTGAAGCACCCAGGGGAGACCCACAAAGACATAGGGAGAAAGTGCAAATTCCACACAGACAGGCACTTGAGGGCAGAATTGAATCTGGGTCCTTGATGCTGTGAGGCAGCAGTGCTAACCAGTATGCCATCCCAAAATCAAAACTTTTCATAATTTTATGTTCCAGTGAAAAGATCCCCAGATTCTCTAATCACTAATTAATGCATCTTATCCTTGGTCTTCTTCCCATGGCTTCAATGTCCTTCCTAGAATAGAGCACTGGAAAAAGGAAATTAAATCACATTATTAAAGCAGTGAATTGCTGATGTTAGCATTGCTAGCAGTCTTGGTTTCCTTAATGATTTATTGATCTTGTGCTATTGTGTTAATACACTACTTATGCTGCGCCTAACTAGAATTTTTGAAGCTGTCATTTGTAATGATCTTGAGGAACTGGCCTTTGAGATGGTGAAATTATGGCTTTTCCATTCTTCCATTCTTCAGAGAGAGAACAAAGTTGAATTTGTGAAGCAAGATCTATGAGGTTCTGAAGACAAAGAGAAATATAATTGTGTAATATTTATCAAAGTTAACATGCGTGATAAACTTTAAAATTAAATTGCATCAGCCAGAATTCAACATGCACACTTTCCGATCAATTTTAAAGGTCTGTTTTCTCTTGATGCAAGTTAAAGGATAATCAACTCATTTTGTAAGTGAGATCATTTTGACCCACTATGAACCAACAATCACTAGCATTTCAACAGAAGAAAAATTTTCTTTTGATATTCTACTAGTTAGCCTGTTACCAAAGGAGACCATAAAACAAGCCAGGAGAACAGTTTGCCAGGATAACCATTAATCGAAGACTGACTTAATCTGGCTATTAACTTTCCTAGATACAATAGCATGAATTTTAAAAAAGCATCCCCTGAATCAAAACTTAGATAAAAGTTGCAGAGACCAATATGTCACTGTGACTTGTGCAAAAATCCTGGATACACTGGTCAGAATTTTGTGCCCTTTTTCTGTGGGCATAAATGGCAACAGGGGCGCATGATCTTGCGGGAGTCAAAAAATGAGATTTATGCCAGCGAGATCTCATTATTTGATTGATCCTGTCCCCCACCATTGACCTAACTCAGCTCATGCCCAGAAAGGTTGGGAACTTGATTTGAGTCCGTTATATTATCATAAGCAGGCAGTCCCACTAAACCGGCCCCCTTTGTCTGAGCCTGTCAGCATGATGTCGTGATGAAGGAGTTTACAACAGATTTTAAAAACAGGAACCTAGCGACCTCACCTCCAAGGAAGACTGGAGGATGGCAAATGTTGCCCCCTTTTTTAAGAAGGGGAGCAGAGACCATCCTGCAAATTGTAGACCAGTGACCCTTCCATCTGTAGTGGGGAAAGTTTTGGAAAGAATTATAAGGGATAGGATTTATAGTCATTTAGAAAGAAATAAATTGAATAGGGATAGTCAGCATGGATTTGTGAAGGGAAGATCATGCCTCACAAACCTTATTGAGTTTTTTGAAAAGGTGACTAAAGAGGTGGATAAGGGTAAGGCAGTTGATGTGGTGTACGTGCTTTTTAGCAAGGCGTTTGATAAGGTTCCCCATGGAAAACTATTGCAGAAAATGCAGATGCATGAGATTGAGGGACATTTAGTAATTTGGATTAGGAATTGGCGAGCTGATAGAAGACAGAGGGTGGTGGTTGATGGGATATATTCAACCTGGAGTTTAGTTACTAGTGGTGTACCTCAGGGATCTGTTTTGGGGCCACTGTTGCTGGTTGTTTTTATAAATGACCTGGATGAGGGTGTAGAGGGATGGGTTAGTAAATTTGATGACGACACCAAAGTCAGAGGAGTTGTAAACAGTGAGGTTGGACGTTACGGTTTGCAGAGGGACATAGATAAGTTGCAGAGCTGGGCCAAGAAGTGGCAAATGGAGTTTAATGTGGAAAAGTGTGAGGTGATTCACTTTGGTAAGAGTAATACGTGTGCAGAATATAGAGCTAATGGTAGGACTCTTAGTAGTGTAGATGAGCAGAGAGATCTCGGTGTACAAGTGCATAGATCTCTGAAAGTTGGTACTCAAGTTGATAAGGTTGTTAAGAACGCGTATAGTGAGTTAGCATTTATTGGTAGGGGGATTGAATTTCGGAGCCAAGATGTTATGTTGCAACTGTACAAAACTCTAGTGCGGCCGCACTTGGAGTATTGTGTACAGTTTTGGTCGCCACATTAAAAGAAAGATGTGGAGGCATTGGAAAGGGTGCAGAGGAGGTTTACCAGGATGTTGCCTGGTATGATAGGTAGGTCTTATGAGGAAAGGCTAAGGGACTTGAAGTTATTTTCATTAGAGAGAAGAAGGCTAAGAGTGACTTAATTGAGACATATAAGATGATCAGAGGGTTAGATAGGGTGGATAGTGAAAGCCTTTTTCCTTGGATGGAGATGGATAGCATGAGGGGACATAGCTTTAAATTAAGGGGTGGTAGTTATAGGACAGATGCTAGAGGTGGGTTCTTTACTCAGAAGGTAGTAAGGGCATGGAATGCCCTGCCTGCAGGATTGTGGACTCATCAATTTTAAGGGCGTTCAAATGGTCAGTGGATAGGCATATGGATAGCATTGGAATAGTTCAGGATAGAGGGTCATAAAATTGGTTACATTGGTCGGCGCAACATCGAAGGCCGAAGGGCCAGTACTGCACTGTAATGTTCTATGTTCTAAGGGGAGGTTTGGTGGTGAGTAGACAGGTTGCCACTGTCCACCAAGCAGTTCATGGGGAGAGATGGGATCGGCGTGCTCTGAGGTGACAGCCAGCTAAGGGGCTCACCCTGCAGAGTGGAGGGATGGAGTTGGAAGGCAACAGCAATTTTCTTGGCTGGACTTGTTACAACTGTGGGGGAGGCATTTAAATTAAGTCTGATTGAAGTGCTCAGCTGATGGCAGGGCAGTCAAATCAGAGTCAGCTCGCTGCGTGAAGAACTCTGGATGTGTGAAAATTTTATTTCAGTGCCTAAAAGTATGGTGTGAAATGCATCCATGTTGCTGGTGAGCTACTCACTGCTTTTTACACCCAAAATGACACATCCAAAAAAAAGGAAAATTCTCTCCACTCTGAGCTGGGTTTCTCCCAATCATCTGCTGAAGTTATGGCAGAATTTTCTGATGATGGGCATTGAACAAACTATACTTCTCAAGGAGTTCTTATAGATTTTTTTCAATATTTCTTCTCATTCCCAAGTTAAAACCAGACTTGCATCAATTAAGTTTGTATTCATGCTGTGAGCTAATTGGAAAACTTGAGTGAGATTTTGCAGCAATTCCTGCCAGCCTTCTGCTCCTGCTCCTGCTTCTGTCCATTCTCTGCACAATGGACTCCAATGTCGATAGTAGTCATGATATAGAGATGCCGGCGTTGGACTGGGGTAGTAAGACTCTAGCAACATCAAATTTAAATCCAAACGATTTATTTAAATTTACTATCAAATAAATCGGTTGGATTTAAAATTGCTGTTGCTAGATTCTTACTGAGTTCTTACAATGGACTCCAAGTCAGCATCAGGGAGTCTTTGGTGCACTCTCGCTACTTGTCCCAACCATTTCTTAATCAGAAGTGTTTTCTTGGTGGCTGCAGCCAAAATGCATCTTTTCCATTTCAACTTCAATTAAGTGGCATTATAGATGTCTAATATTCAGCACCCACAGAGACATGCAACCAAAATAGTTTTGTGGGAAGCAGTGGCTTTGAACTGCACATTAAAGTGACCAAGTATATCACTGCTTGAGTCCCTTGAAAGAAGACACCAATTGATTTCATGGCTTCTGTAAATGTCTCTTTACATGTAGCTGACATCTGTCTCCTCCAAAAAGCTGTTGTGATTGAGAGTCAATTGAAAATTTTGAAATTAAAATTGATAGATTTTTGTTGGACATGGCCACTAAGCAATTGGGAACCAAAGTGGATCAATGAAGTTCATATACAAATCAGACATGACCAAATCGAGTGGTAGAATTGGCCTGAGGAGTTGAATTGTTCACTTTTGTTGCCACGTTCAATTTCTGTCCGCAATAAAAAAGAACTGAAATGTCACAAATGTTTTTTTTCCATATGGAATGAACACAATGGTCGGATCCCCAGTATCCATGACCTGTTGAAGGCAAATATCCCAGTGGTTTTCATCAGTGGCGGTCTGAGCTTCCTCTTTTGAAATGTCATTTGTAAAATGAAAATGACGCATCATAGTAGGCAATCTAATTTTCTTTGAATTCATAAAGTATGCAAAGTATGATCTACAAAAACTATTAAGCATGCAATATTTTATTTTCCTGTCTGAAAGAGACAGAAAATTCTAATTGCATTATTTTGTGATTTACAATGGGATGCTATCTAGCAAGGAAGATTAAAGCTTTGGCAGAGAAGGGAGTTCTCCTAGATTAAAATTTCAGTGAAAAATGAGTAGGAACACAGCATGTTAAGGCATTATAGTTGCATGTGTATTCCTTTGAAAATTAATACATCATCATTTTTCAAATGAATAAATTTATCTTAGATGATATTGAGAGTTAGATGTGGCCTTAGGAAGCACAGAAAATATTTCACAATATGATTTTGAACTTGGAACGAAAGAAGTAGTAAATTCAAGGGAGGAAATCAGGGATTATGATTGTAATGAGAGTATGCATCGGTAGAAAATTTATTCAGGTTTCGTTTCAACCACTGTTTTTCTGTTTTTTCCATATGGCGTATCGAGACAATGAAATAGATCAAAGAATTTTAAAAAAGAGATACATATGAGAATGAGCTCTTGAAACTACAATTGGAAGCCACATAAAGCATTAACATCAACATGGTACTGTTGTATCTCCACTTAGCAACAGTGACAAAATTATTTGTAGAATACTTGTAGAATCATAGAATCTCGACAGTGCCGGAGGAGGCCATCTAGTCCATTGAGCCCACACTGACTCTCTGACAACAATTCCACCCAGACTCTATCCTGCTAACTTCATGCATTTATCCTGCTAATCGCTCTTCCTTATACAACTTCCTTATACAATTTAGCATAGTCAATCAACACATTGTTGGACTGTGGGAGGAAACTGGAGCAACTGTCATAAATGAATATCTGACACAGAGTGTCAGAAGGATTCATGCCAAAAAAGTGGGGGGCAGAGTATAATCCCACTCAAGAGGTCAGAATCGGCACACTGAGCGGGTCACTGCACACGTGCGACCTGTCAGTGGGGAGATTGGTGCATGCGCACCAGCACCCCACCCCCCACCTCTTGATTGCTGGCCTACTGGATCACTGTCCCAGGCTAGGCTTGATCTCCCCCAGCTCCCTTATCCCTCCATAGTCAGCCCAGATCTCCCCCATCCCCATGGCCAGCATTGATTGGCACCTCACTCACTCTCCACCGCTGATCTTGCCCTGCCCTTCAGGAGGCCCTGCCCCATCTGACTCCACCTGCTTGACACTGCCAAGTGAGCAGTACAGGCTGCCATTGCCAGGCTGAGGGTTGGGGAAACGCTAGCAGGCCAGGAGACTACCGTCGCAGGCCTACTAATCGTATTGAAATAGCAATTTCAAAATACTAATCAGCCCTGTGCCAATTTCCAATGTGGGGCTGATTACGTGATAACAAAGGGCCTGGGAGACTTGCAACCAGCTGGACATTGGTCGCGAATCCTGCTAAAGATGCTGATGTCACCCACTTGGCTGTGCTACTCAAGCAGCGGAGCAAGCTGGAAGAATCCCAGCAACAGGTGTACAAGTTTTCACACTTTCTGATGTTGCTACCAACTTCTCTACTCCTTAATAAATGAGCCTGCATTTTTATGTGTTATTCTGTCTGTTATGCATGGTTGGTGTCTTAACGTTAAATTGTTAGTAAGTATGAGGAGAAGAAAACACAAAGATGCTTCATTTTCAAGCACAGCTTGGTGCTGAAGCTCCAAGCTTCGTAAAACAGGCTCGTAAGCAGGAAAAAAATCTGAAGCAGTAAACTGCTCACTCAAAGTGGAGTTCATGGTCTTCTGTCAGACGCTGATAGTGTGTGAATTTAATAGTCAGGAACAGCAAGCATGAGGTGCAGCACTAAGCAATACTTGATATCAGAAACCCGCACAGGGTATGGACATCTGGATTGATTGCAGAGCAAGGCAGAGCTATTAAGTACAGTGGAAATCAGGCCAAGTAAGTTCACAAAGACCACAGGTGAAATTGAGAGTGGAAAAGGCTGGAATACTTTTTCGTGTCATTATTTGTGGAGTATCACAATGCATTCTCACCATAACCCAGCTTTGTGGACAGTGTTTCGAAATGTTTATGCAAATGACAATAGTGCCACTCACCCAAAGCGCTGCAGCAAAAGTGCAATAAGTTCTGGTGAATCGAGGAACAAACAACTGAAAAACTGCAATGTGTTTAAAGTATTTACACTATTCAAACACTTTAAACAAAGAAGATGACCCAGGAAATATTTCCAAGCTTGCATTAGAAGACAGCTGACCCACTGAGAGTTTAAATCATTTAAGCAATGTACAGAGCAACAGTTTGTCAACTTGGGCAAACCTAAATCAGACAAATAAACCACCAAGATTCATTTACCCATTTAAAATTAAAGTTTATATCGGCTGAAGAACAGAATCAAGGATTGAGATTTCCTCCACCCAGTGACATATTTGCAGCAGTGGAGATGGCCTACAATTGGCTGGCAGTGGGATCCTGCGGCCCTGTTGCTGCCAATGAGTTTTCCCATTTTTCCCAACTTACCTGCCTTTAGCAAGACCAGAAGATCCCGTGGGCAAGAACAGGCAGAAAATTTCAGCCAAGGTGAATTTCTGCATCCATTGCCTGGAGTTTATCATACATTCAACAGCCTAAAGAATCTATTGATTATATTATCGGTAGACGTGATTTTTCATAAGTACAATTGGCAGACAGAATCACAGAATTAGGATTGCATTCACATCAGCAGAATAATACAACATGGAAACAGGCCCTTCGACCCAACCGGTCTGTGTGATTATGCTATCTCCAGCTAGTCCCAGTTGCCCCGCATTTTGGCTGTATCCCGCTAATCCTTTCCTATCCATGTACTCATTCAAATGCTTATTAAATGTTGCTATTGACCAGCCTCAATCACTTTCTCAGGTAGCTTATTCCATATATGCACCATGGAAAAGGCACAGTGGCCAGCACCAGTGCTTCACAGTGCCAAGGACCCAGGCTCGATTCCCGGCCTGAGTAACTACTTGCGGAATCCACAATCTCTCCCTGTGTCTATGTGGGCCTCCTCTGGATGCTAGATACTTTTCAAAGATTTGCTGAACAAACCCACAAACTACAATATTGATGAATTATTCAAAGACAGATAAAAGTATGAGGTGATCATTATAGACAAACAAAGCTTGAAGGATTTGTATGCAACCCTAACTGCCATACATTGGCCAGATTAGCCAGACCTAAGAAAGCATAAGGTCAATGTGTCACCAAGAAAGATAGATCATTCTGGGTCTACCTGGATCCGAGATGTTTGAACAAAGCATTAAAGCATTGTCCACGTAAAATCCCTAATTTAGAGAAGCTTAATCCACAGTACATGGGAACAAGAATGCTTTTGATACAAAAAATAGATATTGGTCTTCTGGCAGTGAAGTCCCAGGAGCTGAATGCGTTTCATACTAATTTGATTGTTATTTCCTCCAACAGCTTTCTTTTGGTTGATCCATTAGTCAAGATATTTTTTCATGCGTTATATAGATCATATCACCTATGTATTTAGTACCAAGGTGTACAGATGACCATCGACAAAATAGGAGTATTATCAAAATTTACATCTGCTGATGCAAGCACCATGTGAAAAAGGACTGGTCACAACTTTAACAAGCAGCAAATTGATTTCCTTGAGTCAATTTATTTGAATGCTGGTATCTCCTGATCTGGGCAAGCTACAAATTATGTATAGTATGTCAACAGTCCAAGGCATGTTTAGGTCATTTCAGAATTTTGTTTCCCTAGATTCCTAATATTGCTCAAAAATTGTAATCTTTGTGGGGAAAAAAAGAGGTGCCTTTTCTGTGACTGAAGACCACTGAAGGAGTAAATATCAGAAGCATCATGATTGTAATTCTATGACTCCAGAGAAATTACTAGTCTAGAAGTGGGCACATCCCAAAAAGACATAGAATCATGCATATTACAAAACAGTAAATACATTGTATTCAAAATATCCTATCTAATGTGCAGTCAATTACTTGAATATCAAGTAGGAAACATTAGCCTTGGTGTTTGAAGTTATGCTTTTCACACCTAACTACTCAGGAAAAGTTTTATGGTAGAATCAAACCACAACAAGATTTGGAGGAAACCACTGACTAGCATATAACTGAGGCTGCAATATTTGCATGTAAGATACAGGGCAAGATTTTATGTCCTGAAACTTAAAATCCTGCCCAAGGTCAATGGACATTCCCATTGTCTGTGTCTTGCCTGGTCCAATTCCCATGATAGGTGGGATGGTAGAATCCTGGTGACAATGTCTCCATAATGCTCAATGGTTTCATTAGTCTATGTTTGATTCTGTTAGCCTGGTAATTGATCTATGTATACTGCTTGATTATTTAAGCTTGCTGGAACCTTGGTACGCCAAAATAAACAGTAGCTTCCAAAGAAAGCCCTGAGAACACCTGATCTATAAGCATATTTTAAGCATAATATATTTTAAAACACTGCAAATAAAGTTGTTGTTGACTGAGAACTTGTTTCATCTCTGGATGTCCCTGAAATATATTTGATATACAAAGTATAGAATCAACTGGCGAATACACAACAAAATTGGCAATGAGGTGATTGAGAAAAATGTAACTTTACCAGCACAAGAACCATTTATTTCATCAGTGAGAGATCATCCCATGTCATGGGATCAATGGATATCATAGTATAAGACCTACTTGTTCACTCAGGGATGGACAACCTGAATATAGCAGCAATTCACAAGAAGGCAATACTCATACATGGTCTTAGAGCAGAAGGCCAGTGAATATTTGAGCAGCCCAAAGAAGATAAATGATACAGTGATAAATGCTCTTGAGAAACATTTCAGGCCAAAGGAAAGTGTAACAATTGAAGGATATACATTCTGCCAGAGATGCCAGGGAAATGGAAATAATATATGGTGCAGTTGTTGCATATAAATTAGAACTAATTTGTGACCAATAAACTAAAGTGCACCCTTATATTCAGGGATGCAGACACAGTCTGTCCAACCAGCTGAAATGTAAGGGTATGGACAAAGAGACCTTGGTTGCCTCATTAATGTGTGCCTCATCACAGTTTTCATAAAAGTGTGCAAAGTGTGAAAATCACAACACCATGTACAGCTTGAGGGAAAAAGTGTCACTCTTATTTAAAGTAGAACCATTTTGTAAAGATGTGCAAGCCATCAAAGAAGATGTGCAAGTGACAGGGAGAGTGGGTACTCAGTACACAAGCTTTGAACAGGATCAACATCACCCCAGCATCAAAGGGGCACAAGACAAAATTGATTGGGTGGCCAAATGCCCAGAAGAAAGACTGCAGCTGACATTGGGAGCCCTACTGTCAAATTTGGGGCCCAAAGACAGTGAGGGCAGTATCCTCCATGTGAAAGACAAAACCCTGGATATCAAGAAGGTCTAAAAAAGGAGAGAATGACAGGGAGGTAACAAAGCCAATGCAGGATTAACCACTCAAGACAGAATTACTTGAAGATAACTGAGACCTAATGCTGGAGGAGACAGTGCCTCTCTAGGCAAGTGGTCACAGCCACTTGTATCCTCATTGCTGAAGATCTCACATCTTTGTGCATTGATCATCATGAGTGCATGCCCTTCAAAATCACTATGGCCTTGAATTTCTTTGCCTCTGGCTCCTCTCAAAGATCAGTTGCAGACTTTCGTGGTAGCTCAAAGAGGGCTGCACACACTGTGGCTTGCTGGTCACTGATATTTTCTTTGCCAAAGCTGAAGCAGGTGAAATATTTTCTATCATTTTCCAGATAATACACAGGTAAATCCTGTGTACTTGTCCAAATCTCCACCCTACACTCAGGTTTGGGATGCTCATTTCAGATCATGGGCAGCTGGGAATCAGCCCATCAGAAGCTTAAACTTCCTGGGTGAGTTCCATGTATGTCTGCATGTCAGCACATCCGCAGAATTCTGACAGGCATCTCTGACGCATGTTCCATCTCCAACGATTTGAAGATAGAAACATCTTTGAAATGATCAACAGCTTTGTCAGAGAGACCTTTCACAAGTGGGGGAATTCAGAAATAAAGGAAAAATCTTAAAAATTAAAACAAAGATGTTTGTGAAAACAGAAGTATTGTTTTATGCACAAGGAGTCATGAACCCTAAGTAAAAATTAAATTTTCGAGTCTGAAATTGATAATATTGATTAAGTAAGTTATCACTGGGCATGAGGATAAACAACTAATTGCTGCACAAACCTGCCATAATTTAATGAGGGACTGGAATGCTTTTATTGCTATTAAATTTCAGCTCTCTAGATACCTAACACAATGAGTAGCCAAGATTGAAAAGAAATGGGTATTTTTGTCAACAACATCTGCTTAATAACTGCTACCTTTAGAGTCCATTTAAAGTTTTGAAACAAATAACTGTAATTTATCTTCAAACAAAGCACATTTCTCCATGTTTTTTAAGATATTGGAACTGGAATCCACAGGGTGGAATGATACACTGATAATGGATTTTGTGACAGACACACACTTAGATTTAGTAATCCTCAGTGAAGAATGACACTGAAGCAGTGTCAGCTGAATACTTGTTTCCCCAACGAAACAGGTATTTAAAAACAATACTGCTAACTTTAGTGACTTTTAGTGACTCAAAGTAATGGCCTAATTGTACATGCAAATGAAGCACTAATTATTCAAAACGATATTAGCCTTAAATTAAGAAATATATTCTGAAGGCTTTTGTAGATTAAACTTCATGCAAATTATTAAACTCAACAAACATTAATTTTTGTTTTTGAACTTCCACCAAGGACTAAAAATACAGATCTTTGTTTCCCTCTTCATGCAAGTGAATTCTTTGCCAAGTCTACACCATGTCTGTTTGCATTTCATAAATTTAAACTCTTGATACCTTTAGCATCACTGGTCACTTGATTAAATGATCTCAGTTCCTTATGATCAAGAGCTCATTTTTGTAGCCTTCTATCTTGTCATTGTTCAATTAGTTAGATGGCTAGCACAAGATTTAGATTAACAATCAACAGTGCGGGTTTGATTCTGTTCTGGCTGAGGTGAACTTAGGACTTGCTTCCTGAGAATGGAAAGCACTGGCAACCATCACTGACAAAAATTACCAAAAAAGAGCACAGGATATAGCATCAGCAGACAGTGATGTTAATTTAATAAACCTTCTTGCACTATAAAAGGTAACTAAACACACTATACTGTTATCACATTGTTGACAAAGGCGACCTCTGGAGCTGATCCTGTCCCTTGGCATCAGGTTGCTGCGCCTGGGACTGAACTCCCACACAAGCACAGACAGGTATTCAACTGTAAAAATGGAGGGCACTTAGCCATTTTGACTTGTCCTCCCACCTTCCATGCCATTCTGGCACCGATGACATACCTCTAACTAGTCATGAGACATGCAGCGCCTTCAGCCTCTCTCATGAACCCTGGCAGCCTACTGTAAGCCACTGCCTTTCCTTCTAAACCTCCTTGTCAGGTCCACATTGGATGCAGCGTCCAACCTGTTCCCTCCACTACCTGCACAGAGACCCAACTGGAAGACGTTACACATTGGGTAGACTTCAACTGGCCATCCAGCATAAATCTCGCTTCAACAATGTGATGTTGGTGGGAACAAGTTTCATATCTCCCCCATCCACGCTAACTTTGGACATGCCCTGAATGTACAATTCAGTCCTTGGATACATTGTACTTAGTTCCCTGATATAACTCATGGATGTATGGGAGAATTTAATCCCCCCTCCACCTTAAAGATGGATTTGGAAACAGGTGGGCAAGCATTTGATTGGCCAGTGGGCAGGTGGGGTAGAAACCCAATTGTTTTCCTGCTTCTCTCTATTAAGCCCTGGACATGAAGGCTTGTGGAATGCCGTTGTGCTTGGAAATCAATTGAGGCCATTCATTGGTCATTTAAGGGCCTCATCTGAACACTCCTGGTATCAATGAGGGAGGTTACCTGCAAACCTGTCAAATTTTCATGTGGTCTTATAGGATGGTGGTGAAGTTCCTAATTAGAAGGAACTCAAATCCTGATTTACTTACTTTAGTTGTGAGGCACCCAGGAAACCATCCATCTGTCCTTGCTGTCTATCCACTTAAGTGGCCTTCCCATTGAAAAGCGACACATAGCTCCCACCAGAATTTCTCAATTTGTAGAGAAATAAATGTTTGGCCATCTACTTAAGTTCCCAGATTGTGTCGTCATGAATGCTTGGCTGAGCTCCATGTTTCACTATGTGTTTGTTTAGCTACGGCCTGTTCGTACACGTGAAGGGAGATATCTGTTTTGGCTGATTGAGGTGGCAAGCTTATAGTAGGTTATTCTTCCTTTTATTTGTTTTCTCAATGTCAGTTTATTTGGATAAGAATAAGAAGTGCGTGTAATTTCTGTAATTGCAACTGATTGACAGTATTACAAGTTTGTGAGAGTAACATTTATTTTCAAAATAGATTTTTGAATGGGTATTTCTTAAACACATTTCAAGAATTGCCATTGTTATTATATTACTCTTTGGTTATCAATTTCATCCTCGTAGGAGGGTATAGAAATGTTATGGGGGCATGGAGATGGCATTAAGTTGAGGAAAGTGGCATGGAGAGTGGATAGGGGTGTAAAGGATGATGACTGAAAGGCTTAATAGACTTTAGTACAGGTAGGATTAAGCACCAAAGAACTGAGATAAGTCTTCGCGCCAGCCTGCCTTTGCGTTCGCCCACATTTGTGGCCACTTTGGAATTGCTTCCTTGTTCGGTGTGCCCTACTTCATCCCAACTCCTCCCAACACACTATGGAAAAAAAGGTGCATGTGGTGGTGATTTATATGGAGATGGGTCTGCCGAGTTGGGGAATTTCCTGACGCAAGCTTGCCACCTCAACGGCAAAACTCCAGTCAAAATATTTAGTTAATGTCTCCGCCATTTCCTTATCTCACATTACATAATTTTCTCTGCTTCTGTCTCTGAGGCATTTACTTTCACTAGTCTCTTCATTTTTGCATACTTGGAAAAACCCTTCCAATTCATTTTGAAGTATTTCTTCCTGGTTTACTCTTATTCAATTTTCTCACTTGATATCAAATTTTTGGTTATCCTTCATTAATACCTAAATTCCGTCCAACATTTAGGGCTTTACCACTTGTCGAATGCAGTATATATTCTTTTCAGGAATATATATATTATTCACTTAAAAAAAAGCTTGCTATTGCTTATTCACCATCCTGTCTTTTAATCTAATTCATGACAGAAATGAGGAGTGACTTTTTTGCTCAGTGTATTTTTGGAATTCTCTATCTTAGAGTATTATGGGCACATAGTTCAAGGCTGAGATCAATACATTTTTGGCCATTAATGAAAGAAAGGGAAGTGTGAGCAGAGCAAAAAAGTGACAGTGATGTAGAAGTTCAACCAGTGATCTATTGGCCATATTTCTTATGTTCAAATGTTCTTACTAAATAACTGTCTCTTACACAACACTAGGTCTAAAATAGTCTGGTCCCAAGTTGGTTCCTTGACTTTATTGCTCTATAAAACTGCCTGTACGACATTTCATGAACTCATCTCCAAGCTATTTTTGCCAATTTGGTTTACCCAAACCAAATGAAGATTGATGTTTCTCATAATAATTGCATTACCCTTGGTACATACTTTTCTCTAATTTTCCAGCTCATCTTCTATCCAACACCATAATTATTATTTGTGAGCCTATAAACTTCCGCCAGTGTTTTCTGTCTAATGTTATTTCTGGCTCCACCCATACTGATTCTGTGTGCCATAATTTCTACCCAGCAGCTAAAGTCCTGACCCACTGGAACTACAAGAGTTTAAAGCATGCTTAACTGTTCTGAAAAACTTTATTCAAACCTCGCTGGCTGGAGCCTGCGGTGAAAGAATCCTTGAAGGGCACAGCACAATAGAACTCCAGCAAACTCAGGGAGGCCATTTCCCCTTTCATTACTATGCTGGCTGCCAATAAGCATGTTGGATTAAAGGGCCCAGTGAACCTGATAGGGCAGGAAGAAGGTGTGTTGAAGTAAATGTGTGGAATTTAGGGATCCAACGAGGGGGAATTAGAGATGAGAGTCTGAGCATTGGAGATGGGGGTGTCGGGGAGAGGATTGAGAGTTCACTGATGTAACTATCAGGATCAGATCTGCCTCTAGGTTAGGGGAGAATCCGGGTCTAGTTGGAGAGGGGAAGAAGGTAGGGGATGGGAATCGGGTAGGAGTGGGGTGAGGTCAGAGGGGTACAGTTTCTGAAGTAGCAGGGTGCAGGTCAGAGCTAGTGATATCTGGGTCTGTTCAGGGGGTCTTAAAATCCTACCCACAGACTGTGGACTCTGATGCAGCTGTGGATTGGGAATGTGAGGCAAATTCCATTGGGGTGGACTTCGTATGGGGTTGATTAGACAGGGATGGGGATCCAGAGTGTGGAAAGTGTCCCATATGGGGCAAAATCTAGGTATTCAAAATAATTACTCTGAAGTTAGAAGTGGTTTTATTTCTTCTAACTCAGAGTAACTTCTGGTGTAAAACCAGCAGAACCATCCAAAGCTAATGATTTAAATCACTATGTCAGATAGTTCCCAGCTCAATGTAATTGTCTAAGGGAAGATAGCGTTTCTGGACAAATTATCAGGTAAATCCTTATCTGGGAACTTCTAAGAGAGTACCCAGCAAATCTGACACTGGGGAATTATGAGGCTAAATCTTAATTTTCTGTGCTAAGCTACTTTCTCACGTTTTTTTCATTTGTCAGTACTACCCTCTTGTAGTTTGCTTATTTTTTTTAAATCAGGTAGCCTGGAATATTTACTTCTTAATCTTGATCATTCTACATAAACTTTCTTTCAATGGCTACTGTATCCAAATTAATTTAACTGTATTAATTGAAAAGGAAGTTAAGGAAGGAAATTTATTGGAATGCAACAGCTAGTTTCTCATAGACCTATTAAACAACAGCTTTCTTTAAAAGAACAGAAAATTTGGACTCTGATTTGTATTTGTGTTGGAAGTTCCTATGCGTTGAGCCTCCCTCCTATTCCCTTTGGTTTAATCCTTTTTTCTGGTTGAATGAGACAAGGCAGAAATAAATGGATATCATTAAGTATGTGAATTGCCAAGTGTTGGCACAATAATTGAAAGTGACCTTCAAAACCAGAAACCTAAGTGGATGAATTTTAAAATTGCATTGTCAGGAAAACACAGAGGCAGCATTCTCAGGAACAACAGATAAGCTGATTCCCACTTTACTGAAAAACTCCCTGAAGTTTTCACACATGATGTTCTCATAAAATGGCTTGATGTGGAACTCCAATCAATGCATCTCCAATTGTAAAGCATTGTTAAGGACAATATCTGAAACACAGAATCTTCAGAGTAAACATTGTATATGAATAAGAGCATACCCAACAAATTTGTAGAAATAGTTTACCTAATTGTTTCTTCCCTGTTAATTCTGGAATAGTTTATCATATAGCAATGGTGATGTTGCCTTCTGGGAGCGAAATTACATATTGATTATATTCTCCCAGTAGTCAACCATAGACTTTATTTTTCTAAATTTGTACTAATTACAGCACAATCATTAATTCTGCTTTCCCACATATCCATAAATCAGAATACACTGGCTGTTGCTATTGACCACGAGAAAACTAAAAGCTGGAAAATGCACATGAAATTGAAACAGTGCATATTTTTAGAAGAATAAACAAGTTAGTTATATGTCTCAAGAGCATTCATATGGCATTTGAGGAGCGGCACAGTGGTTAGCACTGCTACCTCACAGTGCAAGAGACCCGGGTTCAATTTCCAGCTTGGGTCACTGCCTGTGAGCAGTTTGCACATTCTTGCCATGTCTGCATGGATTTCCTCCAGATGCTTCGGTTTCTTCCCACAGTCCAAAGATGTGCAGATTAGGTGAATTGGCCATGTTAAATCCTCCCTCAGTGTACCTGAACAGATGCCAGGGTGTGGCGACTAGGGGATTTCCATAGTAACTTCATTGCAGTGTAAATGAAAGTCTATTTATGACACTATTTAATAAACTTAAACTTTAAACTAAAGAGCAAGAATGAAGCCCAAACAGTTTGACCATTGAAACTCCACACATAAATAATTTTTATGATTCTTTCTTCTCCTTCACTTCACATAACTGCTCTTGTTTATTTTGTATGAATTTTTTCACACATGATGGTCTATGTGGAGTTAATGATGGCAAATTGTTTGTCAACATTTGGGAAATCTCCATTGTCACTCAGTTTCCATTGTTCACTAAGTATGTAGGGGGCGTGATAGTGGTTCAGCAGAAAATATCTGCACCTTGGGCAATTGTGCAATTATATATTCTTCATGTTTTTCAGCAGCTGCATCTGAAGCAGCATGAGGTTTAATTTGTTGATACTGTTAAGCATCTGTTGTAATTTCATCTTCCAGTTCCTTGGATGGTATAACTGAGAGAGTACTTGGTAAAACACAGTCAGAATGTATAACAGCCAGAAATTGATTGGCAGCATGCCTATTTTGCTGGCAAGTTTCTAGTTCATTGCAGTACATTGAAGAAAGCAAATGCATATGCTTGTATTTGGTTGACTGAGCATGTGCTTGTTTTCTGTAATTTGGAAAGTTGCTTGGTGGCATTAGGCACAATAATATAACTACCCTATGATTTCCTCATTTGTCAAATTAAGAGGAGAATGTGAGCTACATATGCTGTGGTCAATAAAGTTTCATTTTTGTATTGTGTCTTATGCTTGCATTGCTTCCCATGGAGATGAAAACATGAAGAAATGTGAAGTCATCAAATGAACTGAATTGGGAACAGAAAAACAAGAGCTTGTCCACTCAAAAATGTTTCTAGATTGTATTGACAAAGCATTTTGGTTGGCATTACATGGCATTGCCTCATGCAATTGTTTGTGTATGAGCTAGGAAAGAGGTCAACAACAAAAAGGAACACTAAATTTTAAAAAAAGGGCAGTAGTAGGTCACATAGCCCATTGAATACCTACACGCCATTCAATAAGATCATGATAGATCTACTTAACCTTCACATTACCATTGTTATGAAGCAGATGTTGATCTTCACCTTGAGAAATAACACCTAATCACTCAAAGAGGAGCTCCTCACATCATAACCTGTAGAAATGAGTGTGAAATGGTACGATCTGTTCTTCAGCAACTTTTGGTGATTAAATGAAAATAATTGCCTGATACTTTCTCCAACAAAAATCAACAGAAAACACTTTATTTATCGAACTAACAGTGAACAGATTAACTAATCTATTAACAAACCCAACAAAAAACGATTCTAATGGAATGCTGTTTAGATCAATACAATTCCCATTTATTAACAACAGAATAGAATTTTAGTCACTCTCTAAATTACAACCAGATTTGGTGACTTTCACCAAAAGACCAGGATCTTCTGGTCTTTTCTGTTGGGGTCTGATTCTCTCTCCACCTTGGTGCATTGGGTTGGGAGATGTATGTGCCAGCCATTTTGCCTGATTCACACATGCATTCCTGACGTGTGCGCGTCTGTCATAGCCAGAGAACAGGGGCAGTCAGGGTTGCATTGAAAACCGGTGGGATCAGGTAATCTATTTTTAATGTTGTGTAAATATCGTTATCGGGCCCGGCACGGAATTCTTCGGGCCCGATAGCATCTCCCACACCACCAGGAGTATTTCGCTCTGGCAGGGTTTAGAGTAGCTCCCCATTTGCAGAGAACTTTTCGGAGACCCTGCTGGAGTGAAGGATAATTGGGGCCCTCCCCTGGGGATCAGATAATGGGAGTGGTGGTCCCCCCTTGGCAGTGTCAGCCTGTACTCCTTGGCATTCTCCAAGGGGCAAAATTTCCATGCCCAGGTAGCACCTTGACATTGCTGACCAGGCAGTGGTCAGAGCCAAATAGATGAGCCAAGGATGTGGCCTAGGGGTGGGGCAAGCTAGGGGCAGGGTCTAAGGGCAATGCCAAGATAGTGGGGCCTATTATGGGTGGGGTATTTAGTGCGGGACCTATTGTTGACCAAGCCTAGGGGGCAGTGGGAGGGGTGGTGTTGGGATGGTGGTGGTGGAGCTGATGCTGAGGGGTCCGCTGCAGATAGAATTGGTCGGGGCTGGAGGGATGCCAACGATCGGGATGGACTGTTTTGTGTGTGGTCTGCCAGGAATGGGCCTGCCCCCTGTGTTGGGGGAGGGTTGTTTGTGCTCAGCAGGCAGGTTTGCCGGGTGGAGTGGAGATAGGGAGGATTGTCACTGCTAGGAGGGGTGGGGGCTGGCAATTGCGGTGCTCCATGATAGGGGTGGTGAGGGTTGTGGGGGGCGGGGGGTGGTAAATGTCGGAGCTGGCCCAGAAATGTTTGCACAGGCCACTGGCCAGCAAGGTGCAGGTTGACAGTTTAGATCACTGCACATGTGTGGAATTCTGGAATTGTCAGACTCGGTATGAATAGCCCTCCCCTCTTGAGTTCTTAATGATATTCACAATTGTGTCCTTTGCATTGCACAGAGTGTGGGAGGTTCAAGAACTTCCATTGAAAAAATAATCATGAATTATATCATTCTTCTTGCCTATTCAGCACTTGGAATTTGTTATCAGACCCTTTATTTCTTCTTTCTGGAACCTCTGCTTTCCTTTGGTACCTTTGCTTTTAAAACATAATGCAGCTATGAAAATGAACAAGTCAGTCCCTTTCACTCTTGCCCTCACTCTCTCTGAATGTGCACTGTTCAAAGTATCACAACCACCTGAATGAAAGGATATTTCCTCATCTTAATTCTAAACGGCTGAACTTTTATCCTGAAACTATGTCCCTTAGTTCTAGGTTCTACAGCCAGGGGAACCAGTGTTCAAAGTGCACTCCTAAATCCCCTGAATTTCCTGAAAAATTCTATCATGGAGTGACCAGTCAGAGAAAAGCAATCCCTAAATGTGGAAATGATAGAATTAGTGAGAAGCTTCTTTTCTAATTGTAGGCTGTATTGTTTCCTGTATTGTTACTGGGACTGGATCAGGGAAGGCTGGCAAAGTTGGCAGGAAGCAAGCTGGGATCTATAAGTGCTCTGGGATGTAACTGTCTTGAACGCTTTCCTGGGGACCAGACACATGCCTGCATAATGTATACCATGTGGTCACAAACAATTTGAATATTGAAGGCGTGGTATTCCTCGCGGTTCATGAATGGTGCTGCATACTGCCATAGTGAGAGCAGAGCCAAGTGGCTCCTATGAAAGCATACAAATAAAACTAAAAATTCTTGACTATGAAGTGTGAAGAGAAGTGACTTCTGTTGCAAAAAAAAACAATAGTCAAATGTAATTTGGGGTAAACAACAAATGCTGATCTTGTTTACATTGCATGAAATAATTTTCAAAAGATAGAAGTAAACTGTAGCTTTGCATAAAACAGACTATGCACTGACCTTTCCAAAAACGAAACACAGAAATTAGTGTTTGGAATTTGTGGACATTATATATAAGAAAGCAAATTTTAAAAGTTTTCATAACAGAGCGTTAAAATAATGCAATAAACCATTACTTTCTTTTTCTCCTCCTGGACCTCTCCTGAAGTGCTGCCAGTATAATTCAATGAATGCTGGCAACCTATGGTACTTCAATCAACTTGCTATTTTTTGGGTACCAGCCTTGACCAGCCAATTGAGTGTGAAAGCTATCAATGCTGAGTCCTTTTCTGCCTACCAGGATGGGTTGTTGGAAAGTACAAACCTTGCCAGATATTTCCTCTCCTTTGCTCAAGGACACTGAGGCCAATTATAATGCCCTTATTGCTAACTCAGCTGTGATCAGTATAGCATGCACATAAATATTAGGAATTCATATGTGATCTGTATGCTAGGTGTCCTTTTATTTACTGAGTCTTTTGGGAAGGATGAGTCAAAAATGCCTGGATAAGTATTGAGGTTAAAAAATGCTGGACTTTTATTAAAATGTTGTTTTAGTGTCAACGGAATAAATTATCTTGCATCGCAGCTATTTTTGAAATGGTCAAAAAACAATCTGGAAACTGAATTACTTTCCATCATTGAAGTAAAATCCAGGCAGTTACTTTACAGTGATTTGGCAGGTTAAATATTTACATTTAAAAATGTATATTTTCCCATTCATAATCTTAACAGAGTTTATTGTGAGAGTGCAGCTATTGTTAGTGTAATTTGGAGGTTGGTTTTCCAATACATGGAACTGGCAATACAGTATTGAAAGAGTTAACAGCATTTGTTAATAACTATTGTTTCTTGATCATTCTGAGCAACAGAAATATTAACACAAATTCTGACTGCTCAATAAACTGTAGAGTTAATTACTTAGGGTATTTAATACTTATGTCCATGTGTGTTTACATTCATGGAAGCAGTTTTCTTGCTTCTATTTTTGGGAGAGAGGAATGGTAGAGGGATGGAGAATCCCACAGGAGTCCTAAAACAGAATTTCCTCCAATCAATTGTCCCCACTCCACATTGAAAGTCCAGGTTCTCATTTAAATATCCATGGTGGGAGGACTGTGGTTGGGTGTCAGGTAAGTACTGTGATGGGAGGATGAGGGGGAGCAGGAAAGGAAGGTGATTCTATTTTTTTTAAAATCAGGCATCCATCTGAAAATCTAAGTTGCTGGATGAGGATGGAGTGGAGGCACAATCACAGCCCATCCCATCCTGGCCCACCCTACTCCACTCGCACATGGGACCTACCACTAGCCATTTTTTGTCTGAAAATCAGAGGAAGCCGCTCTTGGGACTGATGGTTTCCATCCTGCTTTTCCTGTCTGCTGCTCCACTTTGCCAAATCATGAGAAAGTTCTGTCCGTAATCTTCTCATTTTTGATGACTTGATGCCCCTCAGTCTTTTAACATAAATTGACATTTTTGATCTCACTACTTGAACTGACCCAAAATATAGCTCCTACATTTCCTCCTTTGTTAATTAAATCTCCGAGAAGCTTGGTTTACTTTTTTTGTTGAGATGATTCTTCTGGCATGCGAGAAAGACAGGCATCAGAAAATTCATTCTCCTTGTACCTTCAGTCTCCAGACGATGTTGTACTTTCTCTCACTTTCTCCTTTTTTCACTGAAATAGTAGCTGTTCCTCATTCCTACATGCTTGCTCTCATTCTCACTATCATAAGACCTGTGATAGGCATGTACTACCTGCTGTTTCTTTTCCAGAATTTACTAACTTTATGCCCCTATTGACTTTCCTTTTTCTTTGAATCCTTAGCTTTCTAAAAATCCAAAATCTAATTATTGACTATCTATATAGAATTTACGGCGGGGTAGCAGCTCTTTCAGTCTAACAGGTCCATACTAGATTTGGGGGGTCAGGAGGGAGCTCCATGGTGGAAGACTGTGGTTGGGTTGTCAGGCAAGTATCGTGGTGGGTGGATGGGGGGGAGCAGGGTGGGAGGTGTTTCTGATTTTTTTAAATCATGGCGTCCAACTTAAAATCTAAGTTGCAGAGAGGAGGGGCGAGGAGTATGTTTGCCCCATCCCAGCTCACCCCATCACCTCCTTCACTTCTTCCAATCTTAATGATATGTTAGGCCTTGTTTCTCAATTCTCGAACAAAAGTGCACGTGATCACTTATTTTGGGGCTGGAAAGCTACCAGTAACATTCAAAATTCCTAATATAAAAGCAAATTACTGTAAATACTGAAATCTGAAACAAAAGCAGAGAATGCTGGAAAACTTCAGCATTTGTGGAGGGAGAACAGAGCTAACATTTTGAGTCTGAATAACCCTTCATCACAACAACAAAATTCTTGTTGATTTTACCAGACTGTAGTCCCTGCAGAACTCTTTTTCAGGAGATGACTCGTCAATATAAGCACGTCCAGCATAACCTTTGCACTAATTGCATCCGTTATGAATAACTAGCAGCTTCTTATTCTAGAACCAAAAAATTGTTACAGCACAAGAAGAACTCAATAACACCAACACTACTACTTTCCCTGTAATTCTGCAATTTATTCTTCAGATAATTATCCAGTTGTTTTTTGATGATCCTGGCAGAATCAGCCTCTGCCACATTCTCAAACAGCCTATGATGTGGAGATGCCAACATTGGACTAGGGTGGGGACAGTAAGCAGTCTTACAACACCAAGTTCAAGTCCAACAGGTTTATTTGGAATAGTGATTCCCCTGGTGAAGGAACAGTGCTCCGAAAGCTCGTGATTCCAAATGAACCTGTTGGCATTTAACTTGGTGTTGTGAAACTTCTTACCATTCTCAAGCAGTGCATTCCAGATTCCAACTATTTTCTGTGTAATTAGTCGTCATTGCTTCTGTTGCCTGTCACCTAAATCATCGGCCTCCGGTTTGCATCCTTCAGCCAGTGGGAATATTTTCTCTCTATCTACTCTATCCATGACTTGAACACCTCCATCATCAGAACATCCTTATCATCCTTACCTTGGTAAGGATAAGTTCCAAGGAAAGATCCATGACTCAGTAAGTTAACAGTGTTTCTCTTTTGATAGATGCTAGCAGCCCCCTGATTGTTCTTGTCAAAGACTTCCTTTTTCTTAAATCTTAATCCATCCTGTATCTCAAAAAGCATCTCTTCCATTCTGATTTTGGTAGCATTTTCTCCCTTGGTAAAATGAGATGTGTATCCATTTAATATTAGTCACGCCATCTACCTTCGTGCATAAGTTCTTTTAAGACTGGAGGCAAGATTTTCTAAGCTCCAGTTATTTGATGGAGATGATTGTGATCACTTGATAATGTCTTTGCTGCCACTCTACCCATTGTATTTCCTGCAGTGATACAGTTAAATACTCACTAACATGGATATAGTGACTGCAACACTGGGTTCCATAGCACCCATAGTTTGGGCCACATGAGCCATGCATGTAGAATTCCAGTATGGCTTGTGTTGAATGCCATCTTGGTATGGATGTTAGCACAAGCAAATGGAGTGTCCATCAGAATCATGCAGACTGGCCAGTGTGTAATGTTGATTTAACATCATTGCTGCTGTTTTTGACTTCAATACCCCCTCTTAAACACTTGCATCTGAACAGGTATTCAGCAACAATTGGTAGCTCCTCCACATTTAAGAGTGATCAACTCCTTCCATTTTATTTGCTGATTAATTTCTGCTGGCTCTGTTCTTGTTTATGGGAGTGCTTATTGGTTTGAGGACTTGGTTAAAATTGAAGAAGTCTATATGGAATGGTGTTGCACGTGGAAAATGTTCTAGTCAGAGTAGCATGAGCTACAATTGCCACACCTCTTGGTTTGTAATATGAGAGGGAGATGAACCAGAGGGAGCAAAAACTACAAATTTCTTATAGAAGATAGGAGGTAGTGAAGAATTCTCAGCATGAGGCACTATCCATCTTTTAGGACTCTTTCGCTTATCTCTGTCAGAGCCAGTAGCACTGTGTGGGTCGTCTGCACTTTACAGAGAAGATTCTCATTCATCTCATGCAATCCAGCCTGTAGTCTCAGAGGGTTGAGCTGGGCTACTAGTGAAGATGACCAAGGCCTTGAATTTCTTCAAGCCACAATTGTTCTCAAGCTCCTTTGAAATGTCAGTAGGTTTTCCCACAGGCTGACTACTGCATCAAGCATTTCATCCTACACATTCGTCAGTCTTTGTATGTGCATCATTCCATTAAAGCCCTTAGAATCCTCTGCAGCATGTGTAACCTCACCCTCCAGTGAGCAGACACCCGTGCAATCTCTTTCCACATGTCCTGCTACAAGCTAATTTGTGCCCTGTGACTGACCATGTGCAGATCCCACCCCAGCAAATTCAAAGCTCTTAGGCTCTGATTGGTCCCCCAAAATCATGGCCAGCATGTTCCCCCACCACCACTCCCCCCAAAATCACGCATTGGTTTAGGGCTCTGTGTTTAAATATGAAAGTAAATATGAAAGTGGCTGGAATTTTCTAACCCTTCACACTGGCAGGAACGTCCAGTCCCGCTGATGTGATTGAAAATTTCAATGGCTCGCCAGCTGTGCCACAGGAGAACACACGATGTGGATGCTGGAAAATTCCGGCCAACGTTGCAGATCTGTGACTTTGATTAGTTGAGTATTTTCAGCATTTTCTGTTTTTACATCTGAATGCTGGGATTTCAGCCTTCAACTGACTCTTTAGTTGATTTCCAAGTATTACCTGTCACATTTATAAATATATTGTTGAAATTTTCATGGGTTTTTAATTTGTCTTTGAGATTTTATGTCACTGCTGACTATCAGATTGCTCCATGTCCTTGATGAAAAAAGATATCAAAGTAGTTATAGAAAATGTATTGAAAGGCAGATTGAAACTGATTAATAGTGAAATCTACCTTTGGGTTATGCTATCTGAAAATTGTAGCTAGCTGAAAAGAAGAAAGATTTATTAGTCTTGATAAATAGTAAGTTTTGCCTAAGAGCCAAAAGATCATGAACTGAAACCCCAGCCCTGTGACCATAACATTGTTCACAAGAAAGAAGGAGTATTTGCCTAATATGTAACTCAACCACCACCTACTAAAAACTGACTATCCAGTCATTAATTCTGTTTGTCTGACCTTGCTTGTATAGCTAGTTTCAAAAAGAAATTCCTGAATTGTAATCCTAATTTAAGAATTTCATTTTGTTACTTAAAAAAAATCCTTAGAATTTCATTATAATATAAATTATTATATTTTAAGTTTAATAAGCAGATTTAAGACTAGTAGCCAGATTGACACAAGTCGTTATTTGATGGAAATCAGATGAAAATGTTCTCTGATTAAAAGTCTTATAGCAGATACAAACGTGAATGATGGGAGGGGTTCTGACACATTCCCTCCCAAGTGGCTGCACCAGGTGGTTCCAGAAATCCTGAGCTGCACCATAAAATCCTATCTGGGCCATGATGTATAAGAATGATCAAATGAACTGCTAATTATTTTTGTCAGTACAGTGTTCTAATTAAAGTTGTTCTCTGTGTTTATGAGTCTGGATTTAGAACTAAAGGTGCTTACAATGTTACTCTACAATATTTGTCAATTAGACTGCTCTCTGATGTCCTTTTACTTGGTTAGCTGATCTGACAGATTCACAGATCACTACCGTAATTTGACTGGCTTCCTATCAAGCAACTTAAGCACCATGCATACCACTGATGAAAGATACAAGATACATGAAAGCAACTTCCAATTTCATGGACTCTACCACCTGAAAAAAACAAAAGCAGTAGGCACATGGGAGCACCACCAACTACAAGTTTCCCTTGAGGACCCACATACCTGAGTTGAAAATACAGGCAGATTTTTTACCATGCAATCACTTATGTCTTTGCAAAGTGGGATTTCTGTTGAATGTATCCCACTGAAAAACAACAACAGGGGAGCACTGTAAGCAGGGCTAGATTTCCTGCTAGTGTGAAGGTCCACAAAGTTCCAATCTATATCATTGTTCCTTCACTGTTGCAGGATCAAAATCTTGGAACTCCCTCACTGGCATCACTGTTGGTGTACTTACACAAGAACCCTTATGGTTCGAGAAGCTACCTTCTCAAGGGCAATTATGGATAAGCAATGAATTTTATTTTTGCCAGTGATTCCCTCATCTCATGAACAAATAAATAAAACTTAAATGGTTCTGCAACAAATACATTGCTAACAAACATCTATTTAGAAAGAAATCTGCAGGAAAAAGTTGAAATTTTAATATAATGTATAGGACGGAATTCTCATCTGTGGTTAGATTCCATGGCAGGATCAGGTTTGTGGAGCTTTTTCTGCTGTGGAGGCTAGCCTCAACGTCATTAATTATGCATCCAGTGGCATTTGCATCTTATTTCCTTATGGGCGCATATGGTGGCGTGAGTCCCACCATCATATCTGGGTACTATTTTGAAAAGATGCCCAACATCCCTGACCCACCATTGAAGAAGGAAGACAGATCTTTTGAATAAAAAGATGGATCTCCAGGAATAGTCAGAAACCGGACAACCTCATGACACTAAATCTGAAAGATGTATTTGTAGATGTTCTCTCCTTACCTAATAGTTCAACCCTCCATCCCAAGCTCTGGAGACAATCCCAATTATTGTTCAACTAAGTCACACCACATTGTTCCAGACATGTTCTGGACTACGTATTTTCTCATTGGTGCCATGGAGAATTGGGAGAATATTCTGGTAAACCTTTCATTTGCATCCCGTGAACAAAATAAAAAAATCAGTTTCAAGCTGGCCTCTAGTGGGTTTCCCAGTCCATCATGGTGAGCACCAGCGAAAGACCCTTTGAGAAATTCACACAGCACAAAACCAATTTTTGGTTTCCTGCTAAGTTCTTTTCTCACAGCCCATCTTTAAACCTGTTGGTGGGGCCATGGGAGTTACAATTTCTACTCTCTGATCATGTTTGTAAATGGATGGCTAAAAAAAAGCATGGAGCTAAATTTAATGCAGCCATTTTTGCAAGAAACATGGTAATTGGGTCCATTTAAGCATCACAGAGGTTGCATATTATGCTTCTGGTGATGAAAATGTCTCTCATGATTAAGTTGGAAGCTGTTGTGATATCACTTTAAGAGAGTATGTGCTAATAAATAAGTAACAAGGATGTAAACCACATAATCAGCAAACATTATTCAGAGGGGCTTTCAGTTTAGCTAGCAGTGTGTGGTGTGAAGGAATTTCAGCTTTACTTTCTTGTTAGCAATAACTGTTGAATCTTTAAAGTGCACCCGTCTGCTGATCAATTCTGTACTGCCTCTTCAAATAAACCAAACCAACATTTAATTTTCCCATTCTTATGTGAGATGAGTTAGTTGTAATAAGCTAACATTGAATTAAAATATTATGAACATCAATTTTAAACAACATGAAGAAGATTGGAAGATCATAGAAAAAAGCAGACAAAATTTTGTGTTGCACAAAGGTTGTATAGGCATTGCAGACCTCTAAGGGCAGACCTTCTCCACAGACAATGTTTCATAGAGCGCTGAATACCTAATTTGTGACATTCTTTTTTATTCACTTATGGGATGTGGGTGTCACTGGCTGGCTAGCATTTATTGTCCTTCCTAGTTTCCCTAAATAAGGTGGTGGTGAGCTGCCGTCTTGAATTGCTGCAGTCTGTGTGATGTTGTCAACCCATGTTGTTAGGGAGAAAATTTCAGGATTTGGACCCAGCAACTACAAAGAAACAGAGATATATTTCCAAGTCAGGATGGTAAATGGGTTGGAGGAGAACTTGCAAGTGATGGTGTTATCTGCTGCCCTTGCAGATGGTGGTGTTATCTGCTCCCCTTGTCCTCCTAGATGGAAGTCATTGTAGATTTTGGAAGGCGCTGTCTAAGGACCTTTGATGAATTGATGCAGTGCATCTTGTAGATAATACACACTGTTGATAATGGGCATCAATGGTGGAGGGAGTGGATATTTGTAGATGTGATGCCAATTAAGTGTGCTGTTTTGTCCTGGTGTCAAGCTTCTTGAATATTGTTGGAGCTATTCCCATTCAAGCAGATATGGAGCATTCCATCACACTCCTAACTTGTGCCTTGTAGATGGTGGATAGGTTCTGGGAGTCAGGAAATGATTTACTCCCCACAGTGTTCTTTGCCTCTGACCTGCTCTTGTAGCTACAGTGTTTATGTGGTAACTTGAATTTCTGTCAATGGTAACCCCAAGATTGTTGACAGGGGAGGATTCAGTGATAGTAACACCATTGAATGTCAAATGACAGTGGTTAGATTGTGTCTTGTTGGTGATGATTGCTGGCATTTGTGTGACACAAATGTTACTTTCCACTTGTCAGTCCAAACTTGGATATTGTCCAGACCTTGTTGCATTTGAACATGGACTGCTTCAGTATCTGAAGAATTGCAAATAGTGCTGAACATTGTTCAGTCATTGGCGAACATCCCCACTTCTGTCCTGTGACAGAGGGAAGATCATTGATGAAGCAGCTGAAGATGGGTGAGCCTAGAACATTACCCTGAGGGACTCCTGAAGAGATTCCTGGAGCTGAGATGTCTAACCCTCCATAACCACAGCCATCTTCCTATATACCAGGTATGACTCCAACCAGTGGAGAGTTTGCCACCTGATACCCATTGATTCTAGTTAGGGGTCTTTAATGCCACACTTAGTCAAATGCAATCTTGATGTCAAGGACTGTCATTCTCACCTCACCTCTGGAATTCAGCTCTTTTGTCTATGTTTGAGCCAAGGCTGTATTGGGGTCAGGATCTGAGTGACCCTAGCGAAACCTAAATTAGGTGTCACTGAGCAGGTTATTGCTGAGCAGGAGCTGCTTGATAGTACTGTTGATGACTCCTTCCATCAATTTATTGATGATCGAGAGTAGAGTGATTGAGCAATAATCGGCCAGGATGGATTTGTCCTGCTTTTTGTGTACAGGACATACCTAGGCAAATTTCCATATTGTTTTCCTTGCTTAGGGGAGCAGACGTTCTGCAGCACAAGTTTTCAGTACTATTGCCAGAATGTTATCAGGGTCCATTGCCTTTGCAGTATCCAGTGCCTCCAACCATTTCTTAATATTACACGGAGTGAATTGAATTGCATTGGTTGAAGACTGGCATCTGAGAGGCGGGGGACCACTGGAAGAGGCTAAGATGGATCATCCACTTGGCACTTCTGGCTGAAGATTGCTGCAAATACTTCAGACTTGACTTTTGCACTGATTTGCTGGACTCCTCCCTGGAGTATGGGGATATTTGTTGAGCCTTTTCCCTTTTCCAATGAATTATCTGATTGTCCATCACTAATCATGACTGAATGTGGGGGGACTGCAGAGCTTAGATCTGATCCATTCGTTGTGGGATTGTGTAGCTCTGTCTATTATTTGTTGTTTGTGCTATTTGGCATGCAAGTAATCCTGTTTGGTAGCTTCACTAGGTTATTTTTAGGTACCTTATTTTGAGGTATGCGTGGTGCTGCTCCCTGGCATGCCCTCCTGCACTCTCCACTGAACCAAGGTTAATCCACTGGCTTGATGGTAATAGCCAGATCAGTGGTGAACTGGCTGTTCATTTTGAACCAAGCAATCAATTTGGAGTTGAACAGTTCAAACCTCAGTGCCATCATGGCATCTTGGGTTACAACCCCATGCAAAAGACAGTGAGCACATGAAACAGAAAAAACTCAAGCTCCAGCCAAAAAAAGACAAAAAACCCACAGCAGCCATATAACTGAATCTCTCCCCAGATTAGAAAACTACAAATCCTCTACATACCAATAGCATTTCTAAAAGACACAAAACATCAGGAAGATGGCCTCAGCATGATTTCAAAAGCTACAGTCGTCTGGTACAAATTTAAGCTTATTGAACAAAAGATAGAGTGATGCTTTTTAAATTTATCTGTCACAGAACCAGATAAACATATGGTGAAAGTAATAATGGCAATTGGAAGCAAGTTAACACTTTGGTCCTGCCTGAGGAAAATCCAAAGGATCCTACCAAGCTGTGGAATATGCTGAAGAATATGAACAAGGAGCAGTAATAGGCTATTCTATCCCTCCAGCTTGCTCTGTCATTTAATAAGATCATAGTTGACCAGAAGTGAAATCAAATCTGCAACTTCCCACCTCCGATAACCTTTCACCCCCTTCTTTACAAATAATTTATCCACCTTTGCCTTAAAAATATTCAAAGGCTGTGCTTCTACTACCTTTTGGGGAAGAATTCAGCTCATGTAAGGGGGAATCTTAGAACACACTGTTTAGAACTGATGGCTTAGAGGCAATAAACTGAATCTATCAATCAGTTCTTCAGGTGTTGTGAAGGCAAGGACTGTGATTGCTCAGAGGCTGAACTGAACGGATGAATAATAGAGCTGCTTAAAATGTCCATACCAATTAAAACTTTCCAGAAAGATCTCTTCGTTGATTCATAGACTTTTCTTTGGAGAAAATGAATAGTCACTATAATAATTGCAAAGGTCCACAATTACTTGACAGGAGAAGGTAATTGATTTCGTTATGCAAAAAGAACTATTTACGAAGGAGAACAACAAAGACCTCCATATTCTTCAATTCCCGACAGTCAACTGCCGATCTCCAACTGTCACCCTACAGCTGCCACAGTCCAAGTTAGACTTGAACTTCATCTGCGCAGAACATGAATTTGGACTCATGTTCAACTGTTGCTCCTTGCTCTCAGCCCTGAGATCTACCATCACTCTATATTTCCAAACTCATGCTATACTACGGGATATCATGCTCTGCTACACTATCACAGTCACAGTGCTATAAAAGTAGGCAGAAAATATGAAATCATTGTAGTTGGACAATAACACCAGCAAACATCAGGTGCAACTATCAGTATAACTATCAGATGCAGAAAACAAGGCAGTTATTGGGAAATCCAGTCTGCTGTCTTGTATTCCAAGACCTTTGCTAAGTTATTTGTTGTAAAACAACATTGATCTTATCTCTGTGGTTCTGGAGGTGTGCATGATAAGAAGCTTGACAACACCAGGTTAAAGTCCAAAAAGATTATTTGGTAGCAAAAGCCATTAGCTTTTGGAGCACTACTCCTTTGTCAGGTAAGTGGGAATTGTGTTCACAAACAGGAAATATAAAGACACAAACAGAATTTACAAAATAATGGTTGGAATGCAAGTCTTTACAGGTAATCAAGTCTTAAAGATACGGACAGTGTGAGTGGAGAGAGCGTTAAGCACATGTTAAAGAGATGTGTATTGTCTCCAGACAGGCCAGTTAGTGAGACTTTGCAAGCCCAGGTAAGTCATGGGGGTTACAGAGAGTGTGATGTGAATCCAGGATCCCATTTGAGGCTGTTCTCACGTGCGGAACTTGATTATCATTTTCTGCTCAGCAATTCTGCGGCCAATGTTGTCTACCTGATACGCCACAGGAAAGGATGTCCCAAGGCGTGGTACGCTGGGGAGACCATACAAACACTATGACAAGGGATGAATGAACACTGCTCAACAATCACCAGACAAGAGTGTTCTCTTCCTGTTGGAGAACACTTTAGCAGTCACGGGCATTTGGCCTCTGATCTTCAGGTTAAGTATTCTCCAAGGCGGCCTTCATGACTCATGACAACGCAGAGTTGCTGAGCAGAGACTGATAGCCACTTTAAGCACGTATGAGGATGGCCTAACCGGGATCTTGAGTTCATGTCACACTCCATGTAACCCCACGACTTGCCTGGACTTGCAAAATCTCACTAACTGTCTGCTCTGGAGACAATACACATCTCTTTTACATGTGCTTTTTACATGCTCTCTCCACTCACGTCTGTACCTTTAAAACTTGATTATCTTGCATTCCAACCGTTATTTGGTAAATTGAGTTTGTGTCTTTATATGCTCTGTTTGTGAATAGAACTCCCACTTATTTGACGAAGGAGCAGTACTCTGAAAGCTAGTGGCTTTTACTACCAAATAAGTCTGTTGGACTTTAACCTGGTGTTGTGAGACGTCTCACTGTGTTATCCCAGTCCAAGCTGGCATCTTCACATCTGGAGGTGCGACCAGAGGTAAGATACACCCAAATAAAAAATATGTGCTGTCTAATAACAGTATGATAGCATATAAATGCAATTACATACATAAGACAGACCAAGATAAGGATAGATAACGATGGAAACTGGAAAGATCTTCAACCTGAAAGCGCATAAACTTTCTGCAACATGGGTGAAGATAAACCATAAAAAGCTTTTGTTAGGATCAACATCATATGCCCAAAGAAAAAACACGTGTTAACAGCCAGAGACAATACAGGAGTATGCATGAATATCTTACTGGTCAGAAACCTGAATGACGTATATCTAGATCATTGAAAATCAGTGATACAACCTACGACGTACGAACAACCCGTGTACAATGGCTCACCTTTCGTTGCAGAGTTACATGAACTTGGAAGTACAGCTATTCAGAAGGTCCATCTCCCAACTTCAGGGTATTCCTGAGATCCATCTTCTTATTCAGAAGATCCATCTTTCTTCTTCAATGGTGAGTTTGTGACATTGAGCATCTTCTCAATATGGCACCCAAAATAGATGGTGAAACTCATGCCATCATGCTCATATGTGGACCAGCAGTAACATAGTTACCAATGCACTTGGAACTCAACATTGTGGCCATACACAAGACCAGCAATGTTGCAATTGCAGCAGAAAAGCTCAAGAATAAGAACATTAAATCAATCCTACAACCGATGTACCCAGCTCAACTCAGCATCATTTGGCATCACAGGAAAATTCTGCCCAACATTTCAAGACTGTATCTTTTCTTCAGAAGAAGAGTCTTTGAAGAAGATATTCCAAAGAAGAGTCCTACAGACTTGAAGCATTGGATGAGATTTTCTGGTCCTGCCCGTCACAGGAATCATAGCAGGAGGGATAGAAACTTTGGTGGACCATTTAAAGATCCATTGACCTTTGGAAGAATTTCCAGTCTTGGGGCACGCACAGCAGGAAAATTCTGCCCGTTAATTCTGTTTCTGTCTCCACAGATACTGCAAGATCTGCTGAGTTTTTCCAATATTTTCTTTTTCAGGTTTCTGGCATCCACAGTAGTGTGATGTTATTAGATGATGCTCACAAATATGGCTGTAATGCTTTTAACCTGAACTTTCATTAATTGTCTCTGTTTGTCCCAGTATCAGTTAGTCAACCTGGGGTCAGAATTGCATCTTTATGCTACGCTGAAGTCACGAGATCATGTCAAAGATGTGTCCAATCTCAGTAAAGTAAAAACTTCAGGCAAAAGTCTCTGTAAGCATGAAAAAGTGTTATTTTCTATCATAGTGTAATTGCTAGTCTCCTGCCACTAATCTGTGTTGTGGTAAGAATGACCCAGGTCAAACCACTATTCTTTATTATCTTAATCTTAGGCATTGCCATTTTTTGCCTATAGAACCCAAGACTACATTTGTTCACAGAACTCGTGCCGTTTTTTATATTTTATGATTTTGTCCCTCATCATTTTGTATTTCACTCACCTGTGGCGTAATTATAATTTGGGTTCTATGAACAAATATTTATCATCTAAATCCAGTATCTAGGGGCATTCCTTCCATTATCTTCTGAGTAAACTCTTCTTTCTCTAAAGGTGTGTTCTATCCACAATTTTAGCTTCCCAAATTTTACAGCATCTTTGTCTTCCAGCCACAATGTCTGACATCACTGACCTCAAACTATAATTCTGGGCCTGTTTCTTTAATTCCCTATGTCTCTGACCACGCTACAGTCAAAATGAAGGAACTGTTTTCTTAACTATCCGCCTTCTCTGTTTTCTGCTCCCAAAAAATAATCTTGGTGTTCTGTTTCTCCAGAAGATCAAATTTGTTCCATCCAGTCTGTTTTCCTGAATTTCAGATTCCAGCTTTGATCTTCTGGCACGTTCCTACGTGCTACTTTTCCTATTGTCCTAGCCATTCTGAAATTTGTCCTCCCCACCCTTCCGGATTCCCATATCTGCTGTTATCACTCTGACCTTCTCATTCTATGCATCTCCCTGCTGTTTCCAGACCTAATCTTCTACTCTGCGCACTGCCATGCCTTCTGATTCCTGCTTTGACTTACTCATAGCCCCAATGCCACGGTCCTGTGAATCTTTAACCTGTTTAGTTTTGAATGGAGCAGGCAGATCTGCTGGAGAAGTAGGAAACAAAATTGAACTTTCTCTCCCTTCACACCTAGCTCCATTCGATGACTGGCTTGTCTTCCAGCTCCAAACATTCACCATCACTGATCAGACCAACGAACCTGCCCACCAGTCACTATTTGACATTCAACCACAACCAGGAGTTAACTCAGAATCAATTTAATCCAGTCCAAATCCAAGAATCTCTCTAACTAAATAATGGAATCCTAAAATCACCAATGCAAATATCAATTTATTCATTTTAATAAAGTAGGTTTTCTAAAATAGTTTACTTTTACAACATCAACAGAAAAATGTTGGAAAAGTCTGTATGACTCTATTTTAGAGATTTGCTGAACTTTACTGGCATTTTCTGTTTTGTTTCAAGATTTCAACCTCTTCAGTATTTTGCTTTTATTTTTACATGTTTATTTGTCTTTCTTTGTACTACTTCATTTAAATCTTTTACAAAGTTATTTTGCAATAATGGAGACAGCGCAGACTTGATTTTTTAAAAAAATTCATTTGTGGGATATGGCATATTGCCGATCCTTAATTACTCTTTGAGGAATTGGTCATGAACTGCTTTTTGAATACAACTAAGTGGCTTTCTTGGCCATTTAAAAACATACTTAATAGTCAATAGCAGTGGTATGAATTTGGAGTCACATATAGACCAAATTGAATAAGGACAACCGATTTCCTTTCTTAAAGGACATTTGTGAATCAAATGGGTTTTTACAAGAATCACTGGTTTCATCGCCACCATTACTGAGACTAGTTTGTAAATCCAGATGTATTTAATTAACAGAATTTAAATTCTCCAGTTGCTATTTTGGGGTTTGAAGTCACATCTCTCCATGTCATTACTTCAGGCCTCTGGATTACTCACTGAACAATTATGTTACCCTGTTAAAAGCTAGTTCTGCAATTGTGAATGATGCCATGAAAGATCCACAGGATGACAAATACAAAGGATGTTTGCCAGTCGAGTTAATCTCTTTTATCCTTTGAAGCTCAAGGCTGAAATTTATACTTATCCAGAATGCCACTGGAGTGTTGTTACGTAGAATAAATAACAGCAACATATATTAGAATATTAAACAATCATTGGCCCATGAGGAACAATCTATAGACAGTGCAAATACATTTTCTGTTCAAAAAACTGGCACAAAGTTAGCTACCTTACATAGAGATTGCCTAATTTTCATATCCCTTGAGATCACTGGTTGAAAACCTACTTCTTCATCTTTGATCCTGCTGAGATGTTGTGTCAGGTTTTGGCTGAATGTAACCCCTAATATTCCTAGCAAGAAAGAAAAGGAAAAGAAAATAGCAAGCCTTAGCCAAGAAACTTTATTTTTCAGTCTGCAACTAAAAATCGATTGTGATACACGTACCGTTCAAATTTGTTGAGTAAAATGAACTGGGCTTATTTTCCAGTTAATGCTCTTTAACATTATTTGTTTAATTGCTTTTTGAGCTTTGAACTCCAATTTACTATTGTTTGAACAAACTACACAAAAACTCCAAGAGTTTAAACCTTTGGCAATCATTCTAGTTACAACTTAGTGCAGACAGATTGATTGTACCAAAGCAAATTAGTTATGTAAAATAATGACAAACCACAAATGGAATTGAACTGCTAGAATAGAGAAGAAAAACATCTTTCAAACTACTGTCAAGCAAATCAAGTCATTAGCAGAAATTAGTTTTATCTAAAATGATATTCAAAGCCAATTTTCTGCAAGCAAGTTCAATGCTATGTGAACAAGATGCTTCAGAAAGATCGCTATCTGGTTGTGAATGGCATTGACAGAAAAGGGGGGTTGAAATTTGATTATAACACAAAATGGGTGACGAGTAGATGAGGATATTATTTTGTGCTCTGCTCCATTCTGGTCATTAACCCAAATTGGTTTCAGCATTGTGCGTCATTTGAATAGAAAAGTTGCCATGTTGCCAACACAGCTGCGAGCAATCTGGCGGAAAAGTCACTGGGGGATTAAAAATATTGTTTGACTTTTCATTACAATTTCAACATTTTTATGTATTAGTTACAAAAATATTGGAAATGCAACAATAAAACCTCCAAGAATATGTCCAAACAGAGTTGGCAAACCTAGGAAATGGTGAGCAGCTGGTGTCAAATTGGAAGCTCAATTCTGGGGGTGTGCAGGAGAGTAAATAAAGCTGAAGGGGATGAGCTTGGGTTGCCAATGTCCCACTGCTTTCTTATGAAGCCAGGAAGAGCATTTCATAAAGTTAGGATGGGCATGATGAGTGAGTGAGACTTGTTGGAATTTCGGCAGCAGTGTTTTGGATGAACCAAATGTGTGTCTGAATAGTTTGAAGAATTACAATCTGGCCACAAGAGCATCTGAATTGTGGAACAGAATTTTACACTGATGGGATTTTACTCTCCCGCCACAGTCAGTGGACTTTTGAATGGCTTGTTATATTTAAGGCCCCACCCCTGCCGCGATGGGATTGTGAAATTCCTCCGAAAGATCCTGGAGGTGACAAATTCCAAAGAGCTTCTGCAAGTACGGATGGGGTCCCTCATCTGGGGGTACATCAGGGGCGACTCCAGTCATCACCGCCAAAGATTTTGGGGGCAATCCTCCCAAAAAAATTCTAAGTGTCTAAGTGGAGTAAATTGTAAATCTTTTTTTTAGTGAGAATTTCAAAATGAACCTCCCACACTCTACGCTGCAGAAAGCACGAGCCTAAATCTCGCAAAAAGTTAGACAGTGGGGCCTATTCCTGCTGGAGAGGGTGACAGCATAGCTGAATGGGCAACTGCACAGTATGGGCACATGCATAGTAATCCGGACTGCCAGCCTCCTGATCATTGGCCAGCTCGATCACTGGCCAGCCTCACAACCTCTCATTGCTCGGGTTCAACACCCCCCATGGCCCAATTGCTGGCCATCTAAGCATGTCCAGACAGTCTCAACCTTCCCTGCCTCCGATAGCCTTGATTGTAGGCCTCCATCCATGTGCAAAGTGATAGTGACACCTGTCATCCCCACCGCTCTCCCACCCAGAGGCCTCACCTTCTAGGCTCCACCCCATTGGGCCCTGATCCCTTGGCACTGTTTGATGCCACCTCGGCATTTCCCTTTGCCCCTTGAGCAGTCCTGGGCCCAGGCTAGCACTGCCAAGCTGGCGATGTCTAGGGGGAACCTCCCCTTACCTCCGATCCTTTGGGGGCTTCGATGGCCCTCTTCACTCCAGTGGGATTTGGTTACCAGCTCCCTGCAAGTGGGGAGCTATTGTAAACCCTATTGGAGTGAAACACTTCTAGCGGGGGAGGTGGGGAATCTGCAGAGGGCTGAAGGGTCTTCAGTCCCAGGCCCATACATGGCATTCAAATTGTGTGTAAATGAGGAATTTTATAATCTATTCAGTTCCGTACTAAAAATTGGCGTGGAACTGATGGTGCCAGAAATCCAGTTGTGGGAGACTCACAGAGGCCGTGGCATCCAGCAGGAAGCCTGCTAAATGGGGTCCACCTGTGTGTCCCATCACTCCTCCGTTCTTTCCTCATTCCTACCCTCCAAAACCTGTCCCCCATTCTCCCCCTGCCCTTTAAACCACAAGAATATAAATACAATTGCCTGCAGAGTAAATACTTCATTATGTTTTGTTTTGATCAAATGCATAATTCTGAATTTTTACTGCCCTTCTATCATTGATTCATCACATTTAAAGCAAATTGCTGGTGTGTTCTTCTTCTCCCTCTTGGGCACAGACAATGTGGTGAGTGTTACTGCCTTTATATCATCTTATTACTAGATGAATCCAGAATGAATTTTAGAGAAACCACTTTTCATAAAGTATGTGCTAAATGTTGCATAAAAGAGATTATGTTGTGGGAATTTGAAAATTCAATAAGTGTATTAAAAATAGCAAACATTTCTGTAAAATTAATTTTAGGTTGCTGAACGGCTTCACCTATGCTTATGGTTCTTATGTCATTAATTTTTGTTACCAAGTATTTAATTGCCCAGGTAATAATGATCCTAAGAAGGAAAATTAGCTGGTTTACATTTTACAGATGCAGGGGAAGGGGGAGTCAACAGCTCACCCTCCAGAAGGAAAGTCAACCAGCAATCAACACGCCAGAAACACTGTGACACATTAGGCATGGGCTAAATAAAGTAAGAGTGAGAGTTCTACTTCTCAGTGAGAGGAAGTCCCATGCTTGAAAGCTGCCAGCTAATTTGATTGACTGGCTGCTCCAGCAGACCTGATAGTGCCAAAGCTAATTAAAAGTCGGGACTGCAGCAAGGATTGCAAAGAAGAGTGATACTGCAGCAGTCCTGTGCATTTAGGATGGGGAGGGATCCAAGAGCTCAGGGAAGAGGCATAATGGGGGCTAGACTTTGGAGGCCAGGTGCTGAGTAAAGGAGGTGTGACATTTCTGGGAGAGGCTGCTGATTTTGGACTCCGTCCACCTAACATATTATAAGAGTCAGCTCAGAAGTGGACTGGATGGTAGTAGGCTAGTCAGCCAAAATATTTAACGTGTCCTCAAATGTACCCACCTTGCTGCCATAAACACACCCAGTAGGGAGGCCATTAAATCCAGCTCTTTCTTTTGGATAAACCAGCCTGTTAACATTGAGCTTTTATAAGCAATTTAAAGCTTCTATTAGTATTGAACACTTATAAAGAATATGACATGCCAAAGCAACTCATCTATTAACAGCCTAATATGATATATTTAAGTGATAAGACCTTTATTGTAGTCAGTGGTGAATTTAAAGCAATTTCCTGTTCATCCAAGTCTACATGATCTTATTGGTGGGAGGTTATGGAATTCCAGTGGTAACTTTCCAATAAAGGACCAATTTTAACCCTGCAAGCTTGAGTAGTTAAAACGGTCAGTGCAATTTTACGCAGCCACGATCCTATGTGGATTGATCATAATCTAGTTTTCCGAGCAGGTGACAGAGATAGCTATGTCAGGCTGAAAGATTCTTCTTCAAAGATGTAGATTGGGCATCAGATAGTGAGCTTATTATCCCAAATCATTGCTGTTGGTTAAATATTCAATTAAAGCATGACAACAAATAGTAATCTTGGCTTTACCCAACATCTGCAGCAATATGCTTACAAACATATGAACAATGCGGGAAAGGAAATGTATATCCTTTTTAAGGATGACATTAAAAAGTTCATGTTGATTTTCTCCTGTCTCTCATCCAATTTAAGCAGTCACTGCTGTTATAATTTTAAAAAAAGGAATTGCTGAAAATACTCAGCACATCAGACAACATCTGTGGAGAATGAAGCAGAGTCGGAAATGTTTGATTTTTAGTTGTCTTTGACAAGACTGGGTGTGGGAGCATTTTGACAAAAGCAATCTTGAATGGTGTGTAGCTCTTCAGATGCCTCCAGAATGCGCTGTTATTTTGAATATGGGCTGTGGGGGGGGTGCTGAGCTGCTGGAACTGGCATCCTGTTTGCTTCCAATTAACTGTCTGTTAAGTTCCTTGAAGACAATTTTCAAATCACAGAGCAGGAACAATCTGCTATGCATCAATACACAGCTGTTGGGAGCAATGAGCATAGCCATAAGTGATCATAGAAAAATCATAGATATTCAACAGTCCAGAAAGAGACTATTCAGCCCATTGAGTCAGCACCGACCACAATCCCACCCACACCCTACCCCCACATTTCTACTTATTTACCCATTAATCCCTCTAACTTACACATCTCAGGACACTAAGGGCAATTTTAGCATGGTCAATCAATCTAGCCCACACATCTTTGGACTATGGTAGGAAACTGGACCACCTGGAGAAAACCCATGCAGACATGAGGAGAATGTGCAGACATGTGACCCAAGCCAGGAATCGAAGTCTAGCCACATAGGATGTAAAGAAAGATGACAAAAAACTTGACCAAAGGAACATATTTACAGAGAAAGAGACCGAGAGGTTTTGAATAGACTTCCAAAATTTGAGATCTAGACAATTAAAACACACTGCCAATGGTGAAATAAAGGAAATCAGGACTGCATAAGAGACCAGGGGTGGAATTCTCCCAGAATAAATTCTAAGTGTTCAATTTGCAGGACAACTGGAGCAATTCACAATACTTTTTTTTAGCGAGAATTTACATTAGAATCTCCCACTCTATGCAATGCAGAGACCACCAGTGTGAATATCATTAGATTTCAGGGGACAAGACCAATTCCTACCCAGGAGGCTGAAACTAGAGGCCTCTGTGCATGTGCAGTGGCCCTGAACTGTTAATTGCTGCCAGTTCAAATGCTGGCTAGCCCAGGAACCCACGGCCCCCACCAATCATTCTAGGGCCTCCCTTTCAGGGGACCAGGCTGGAATTTCCAGGGTACCCATGCCCGGGGCATTACCTCCCCAACTCCTTGGAGGGAGGCTCCGATTTTCCCCTTTCACTCCAGCAGGGTCAGGCCGCTAGTTGCCCGAAAGTGGGGAGCTACTCTAAATCCTGCGGGAGTGAAACGTTGGCAGGGTGGGAGAGGCAAGCAGGCCCAAAGAGTTCAGTCACTAGCCCGCTATTAGCATTTAAATAATATTTTATGATATACCTACTTCCCCATCGATTTCCGGCATACACCAGACCGCGCTGGAAATTTGGTGCCTGAAGTTGCTATGTGGAGTGCAAATAATTGCGGGACTCCCTGAATTGCCTCCTGTATCATCCTCCTGACTCGCTGCACTAAAAAAATGAATGGGCCCCCCTTGTCCCCAGAATTGAGAGAATACAAATGTCAGAGGATTGTCGGATTGGAGAACATTAAGGGATAGTTTTAAATGGCCAGTACTCAACTAGAACATCTTTGCACTGTGGTAAGAAACCAGAGCACTAAAGGAAACTGATACAGACACGGGAAGAACCACAGTCGCCCAAGGCTGGAATTGAACTCAGGTCCCTGCTACTGTAAGGCAGCAGTGCCGCACACTGTTTCAAGATCTGCATCTATAGTGAAAGTCGCTGGCAGACTCCCATTTGTAATCAAGTTGTCTGGAATGTCAATGACTAAAATGGTGGGTACGGAATTTGTTGTAACTGTTTCCAACAGTTAGCTATATATAGCATGAACAAGTGAAAACCATTGACTGCTCAGGAATGCTTGCTCCTATCCAAAAATATTTATTTGGAGTAGTTGCCACAGTTTTGTTGGTCATTTTTTTTGTTGAACTCTTCTATTCAACAATCTATTACTGGCCAGCAGACTGCTTCATGGGATCATTGTCTCAACTTAACAAAACCTAAATGCCTATGAAGGACAAGATGCAATACACATTGCTGCAGCATTTTCAACATAACTACTTGAATTGTGTGTGCGATCGAGGTGTCATCAAATAATGTGAGTTCATTTCATACTCTGTAGTATGGAACCAGTACTTCCCCTATTTTGTGAAGCCACTCGGGTTTTAGGTATCAGCTTATTTTCTGAGGCATACTGTCTTTCACCAATTCTGCCTTCACCTCCTCTTATGTAACAGGATTAGTGTGTACAAGTGAAATCACTGCAACAATGTGGTCTTCAGTGTTACAAGTAACTTCACTATTGTTGATGGTGTCTGTGATAACAATATAGCTAAGAATGTCAATTTCTTTGTTGCGTGAACCTGTCATGGGGATCTCCCTGGAGACATTAAGGTAAGCATAGCCCCCAAGGGAGAGGGATATGGCCAAGTAGTTGTCTGGCAATGTCCTGTGACACTATCTCTTGGCATAGGTGATACTGCCAATGTGGCAGTGCTTACCTGTAGTAAGGGTCTGACCCCAGTGGGAGCCTCATGAGGGACAGAAGGCAATTAATTTAAATGTGTTGGTGGGCTGGAGCGAATGGAAGAGCTGTGGATGCCAGCACGAGTGTTTGGGAAGAATGGAGAGCTGGATAGACTAAGACTTTTTTTCCTGGAGCATAGGAAGCTTAGGAGTGATCTTATAGAGGCCTATAAAATAATAAGGGACATAAATCAGGGAGATAGTCGACAGATTTTCCCAAAGGTAGGGGAGTCTAAAACTAGAGGGCATAGGTTTAAGGTGAGAGATACAAAAGAATTCAGAAGGGCAATATTTTCATTCAAAGGGTAGTGACTGTTTGGAATGAGTTGCCAGAGATAGTAATAGAGGCGGGTATATTTTTTTCTTTTAAAAAGCATTTTAACAGTTATAGAAGTAAGATCGATATAGCGGGTTATGGGCCAACATGGGCAATTGGGAAGAGCTTAGTGATAACAACTGGGCAGCATGGACAATTTGGAGGTTTCCATTGCTGTAAACCTCTATGAGCACATTCCGACATGGAGTTGTTCACCATTTCCATGCTAGAAAGAATGGATTCCAAGTTCTGCGTTAAACCCTGTGCCAAGTTGGAACCAGGATCCTCCCTACCTTCCTTAACTCTGGCAAATCTGCCAATGCACCACAGTGTACATGCCTGTCAGCACTTTGTGTCTGCTGTTGGGACTAATTCATTCTTCCTCCCCTATTTAATTTGAGAGCGTATATATGATCCTTTGGGGTGGACTTGACTGCTTTGATAAATAAGCTTTATGATAAATATGGACAGAGTTGTACAAAATACACTGGGACATAATTGAGTAATTCAAGCAATGTTAGATGGTTGCAAAGAACAAAGGTAAAAATTGTGTTGAGTTTTGAGCAGTGGGAGGATGTTGGATATGAAATGGAAACATTTGAAAAAAATGCTCTTACAAATTCAGAGTTGTGTTACTAAACACTGGAGATGGAATGAAATGTAGATTCAAATATAAATACATTTACAAAAGAATTGGAATCTGAATGTCCTGAGAATTAGACCCATATAAATAAATAGCATGTTCGATCCAGCAGTACTCTTGAGGAAATCTGGAGAAATATGTTTACCTGAAGAATAGTTAGAATGCAGTAATACACTACACATGGAGTAATTAAAATCATAGCATAAATGCATTTGAAGCTCAGCTAAATACACACATGAGGGAGAAAGGAATGGAAAGCTATGCTAATAAGGTGTGATAATGAAGATAGGTGAAGGCTGATATGGAGCTTGCATAGACCAGTTGGGCTGAATGGCCTGCTTCTATGCTTATGGGCACAGTATAACTTGGCAATTGATTTGGCTGCTGGCTTAAGCTGCAATTAATGTCCATTTAATCTTATATTGTACAAAACAATCTTTTAACATTTGAATTAATGCATAATATTTGACACAGTAATTATATAGTTGTCTTCATCTCAATAAGTGTGTTATTCTAATGTATAAAATATTCCTGGTTGATCAGGTCAGGTAGTTGTCTTGTATAGGTCAGGGTTGTCTGACTTGAACGTCTCAGGCTTGTCCTTCAGCAAGCAGTGGATATCCCTGTTCATTCATGGTTTCTGGTTGGGGAACATGCAAATTTGCTTTTTTGGCATACAGTCTTCTACACACTTACTAATTAAGTCAATTATTGTAATGACGTACTCGTTCAGGCTGGTCGCAGAGTTTTTGAATATTAACCAGTTCACCGACTCTAAGCAGTACTGTAGAAGATTATCCAATTCCTCAGAACAACATTGCACAACTTTCTTTGATGAATTTGCTTGAGTTTTTGCTTGTAAGTTGGGAGCAGGACCACAGCCTTATAGTCTGATTTGCCAAAATGTGAGCAGGCAAGCGGTAGGCATGTTTGATATTTGTGTAGCAGTGGTCTACAATGTTTGGGCCTCCAGTAGAACACGTCTGGAGATGTGTTGGTGATAGCTTGATAGTATGCTCAAGCTTGGCCTATTGAAGCCCCCAGCCACGATGAACAAGGCCTCGAGATGTTTCATCTCAAGGTTATTTGTAGTTGTGTATATTTCATCTACAGCAATCTTCATGTCCGCGTGGGATAGGATATAAACTGCCTTCTGGATAACAGAGGTGAACTCCCGTGGAAGGTAATGGGAGCGGCAATTTAGGTTCAGGTATTCTGGGCCTGGGGAGTAGAAATTTGCTAGTGTTGCTACGTCTAGGCACTGTGAGGTATCAATTAGGAAGCAGATCTCACCTAATCGATACCTCACGGTGCCTAGACATAGCAACACTGTCTCATGAAGATTGCTGTAGATGAAATATACACAACTACAAATAGCCTTGAGACAAAACATTCTGAGGCCTTATTCATCGTGGCTGGGGGAGCCTTGGGACTGTGCTGTTTCACTCTCACCTGCAAGCAACATCTATCTAATAAAACTCCACTAACTGCTTAGATAACCTGCTGTCTGGCAATCTTTCCATTCTTATATTTTTGTTGTTAAAGTGAGCTGACCATATTTGTGGTCCAAGCACTAATTTATGTGGCACTCCACTGGTTACATCTTGCCAACCCAAAAATAACTCACTTATCCCTACTTGTTGCTTCCTCTTGACTAGCTAATTCTTTACCCATGCTAGTACATTACCGCTACAACCATGTACTATCATTTTTGTGTAGCACCGTTTGAATGTTTTTCAGAGGTTTCACAACTCTCATGGCATAGCTGACATTTCTAGTTAGATTTTCTGTTTGTTTGAACATCATATGGCTTAGAAATAAAGTAATAAGATAAAGTAATAGTTCTTTCCAAAAATTGAATAGGCTGGAACTCTTTTTAAAAAAGAGAGGGCAGAAGGGTCTTCAGCAGAAGCCTTCAAGATTATGAAAGGATTTGATAAGGTAGATATAAAAGAAAAGTGAACTATTTAGGGTAAAAAGCTTGTTTCAATATTTTGTGTTGTAATCATATTCTATACATCCTTTTTCTGGGAAATCAGGAGCTGTTTAAAAACATTTTCTCTGTCATCTCACATCAACTCAAAGAAGCCCCAGAAATCTTCATACAAAATATTCCTGAGATTGTTCTTTTCATCAGTCCTTCTTTTGAAGTATTATGATACTATGCCTATTACCGAGCCTATTACAGGAGATTTTCTTCAGGAAATGTACCAGCATGAGGATCTGAGCAGACTAACAATTTTTGGACTTGTTTCAAAATAGAAATTATAGTATAAGATTTTTAAAGATACTTTCCGTGCTGCATTGTTTGTGCATTTAATCCAGAAAATACATTTAAGTGAGTGCCTAAATAAGACTTGAATCTACAAAGCAGAATAAACTAGACTAATGTTTGATTTCTCCGAATTCAGAGCCCGTAATTATATTTGGATGAAAAGCTTTCTAAATAGAACTGTTCAATTGTAGAACTAGAATTTTAAAAAAATGTAATTACATTTTAAAACAATACCAATGCATTTTCATATTTTATATAAATTTGCATGTGAAGTTAAGGCCACCATCAGAATCAGCCATGATGGTATCAAAAGTTGGAGGAGGCTTGATAGGCTAAATGGCAAATTTCTAACGATTCAGCCAACAGTTGTCCTATTTTCCTTACACTTCACTATTCTAGGAGTCCCTGTTATTTGTGAAATTGTGGGCATCCAGTCCATGAATATTTAAGGCCAATCACCACTCCAGTGTGTTATTACAAATTTAATTCCTGTACAATATTGATGTCAAAATTTCACAAAGAATCCTACCCATATTGGTTTCTCAAGTTATAATCTCAGCCTAAAACTGACTTCTGAATTCCTGTTTTTAATTCATGCTGCTTTTTATTCGAACTCCTGAATAAATCTGTGGATTAATTGATAGAAGTTAATTGCTTTGAATAGTCTGCAACTCCAACTTTTTATGAAGCAATCTAACAGAATGCTTTACCTTAGAGAATAGGGAATTAAATTACTTTCTGTTGTTTGTCAGGCAGTGATGAGATGGACTGTTCCACCCTTCAGATTGAAATATGAAAGCATGCCAGAGACAAAATGAAAGGGAAACATCATATCAAGGTCTCATACTGTGATTTCCTCTTTCCACAGTGGTAACATGCTTGCTACTACAGCTGGAGACAAAACAGTGAAGATATGGGATTTCGCAAAGGTTGAATGTGTATTCACATTTACTGGCCATCTTCATGCTGTCTGGGGCTGCTCATGGCACACCTGTGGTGACTTTGTAGCATCTTGTTCCATGGATAACACCGTTAAGATCTGGGATATTAACAGGTCAGGAAATATCTTTCTACGTTCTTTTTGCAATTCATTTTTTTCCATACTGTCTGTTACTTTACGTTATCAATTATAGATTATCATTCAGTGAATTTCCCTGTCGCTATTAGCACACTCTTTGTGTCTACCATTAACATGATACATTGAAAATATGAAAATTACAAATAAAAATAATAAAGGAAATTGTTACAAGCAATGTTTTATGAAGATTTCAAGTGAGTGTTTGCAAACCACTTAAATTTTACTCTGGTGTGTTTCTTCGTGTTATTTGATCTCCCTGGAGACGACGGGCTCATAAACACTTCAAACTATTTCATCAAGTAATTATAGAGTATCCACAGCACAGAAGGAGCTCATTAGGCTTATCATGTCCTTGCTGATTTTACATAAGTTCAACCTGGCTAGTTCCACTTCCCCACCTTTCCCCCATAGCCCTGGAATTTACTATTTTTAGATAATTATCCAGCCCCTTTGAAAACCATGATTCAATCTGCCATCACTATACTATCAAGCATTGAATTCCAGGTCCTAACCATTCACCATGTTAAAAAATATTATTTCTCATGTTACCAATCACCTTAAGTTGGTGTCCTTTAGTTTGTGAATTTGCCACCAATGGGAGGAGTTTCTCTCCATCTACTCCATTCAGACCGTCCATAACTTTGAACATCCTATCAAATATTATTTCAACCTGCCTTCTCGAAGGATAACAGTCCAAGCTTTTCCAATCTATCCACATAACTGATCCAGGAAATGTTCTCATCAATTTTTGTGCACCTAATCCAATTCGAAAGATATAGTGCCCAGAACTAAACCCAATGCTCCATTTAAGGTGGCATTAGTACTTTACTTCCTGTATGTACAGTTTTACATGTCTTAAGAACTCACATTGTTAATCAGAAAAAGAATTCTGGTAGAGATGGTAAGTAATAAAAAGTGGATATTAAAATAAACACTGATATTTCGTATTGTTTTGTTCAGTATGCATGGAAATCATTCCTTTTGGAAAATGGCTCAGTGGGTCACAATGTAAACGTTAATCAACCTGAAGTTCTCTGAGAATCCTATATGTGCCAATAAGTTCATTCTCTAAGCTCCAATGAGTGCAGGCCCAAACTGCTCAACCTCCCCTCATAAGAAAATCCTTCCATACCCATGATCAATTGAGTGAACCTTCTCTGGATTGCCTCCAACGCCAGCATGAAGCCCTTGATTGTCCATTTAAGGGCTTCAATTGGCAGCCGGAAAGGAAGACCTTCCCATCACAGGTTTAATTGAAGCAGAGACAGAAAGGTGTCAGCATTCTCACTTGGTGTCCTTCTACCTGATTAAATAACTCTTGCCACAAAGTTCACCATAGGAGCAGGCATAAGATTCCATTCAGTGCATGCAATAGCTTCATCAGCATTAGTTTGTGTTTGCATATTTATAATATATATGAGAATGCTCCAAGAGACTATGTACCAGGATAGACAGATTTAGTTGATCTATATTTGATTTGCTGTCCACAACAAAATTTTTAACTCAGCATGATTGCAGCTAAACAAATATTTTCTGATTTAATATCTATTACTGTCTAGGCCTTTATGAAAAGATTAATAAACATGTGTGATTGTGAGTTGTGTTCTCTGGATCTATGTCATCTGTGAGTTACAGAAGCTAGCAATGAATAAACAAAGATGTTTAATAAATATTTTGACTTACACCCAATATAAGGTGCTGTGAACTAAATTTTATCTCAATTGATATTGTTAGTTGACAATTCATATTTCAAGTGTAAGTAAATACATTCATGAAATGTTTCCGCTAAAGCATTAAGAAGAGCAGTTAACATCAACACTAGGTATCAATGTTGTGAATGAAATGCTTTTCAGCGTAATTGTATTAATCTTTGTAGAGGAAGTGAGTTGGTTGCCGTTCTGACCCTTTATTGGTATTGTGGAAGATGAAGGGAGGATGATTTGACTGTTAAACCAATAGTTTTTATTTTCTTTTTTCTATTAATTAGGTTTATTTTAATTCAGTTTTGTTGCCTGTTGACAACAGTGTTTGTGTCTCAACTACAGCAGAATATTATCTATGTTTCCTTCCAATTCCATCTGAAGTATGATTGGGATTTTCCGGCCCTGCAATGTGTTTTCCTATGGCAGAAGCGGTATACCATTGATCACTAGTGGGTATTTCGGGTCCCACGAAGCCTGTGGTATTTTTACATGGCCCATCGCTGAGTAACCTATCATAGGGGATTGACTTTGATGGGATTAAAAGATCCTGCCAGTGAAAGCGGTTGGAAAATTCCACCTTTTGTATGGGCAAGGATCAGCTATTCCTCTTTATGGCCTAAAAAGGCACTGATCAGAGCAATCAGAATTAACTTCACTTCATGAATACCAGAATTTTACTGATTTCAAAATCCAAAACTATATATACCTATGTATAATCTGAGCTGAACCTACAGGGTAGTATTGAGCTGCAGTTTGAGACACTAAGCCAAGTCCCCCTCTCCCTCTCATTTGGAAATTAAAGATCTCATGTTGTTATTTGAAGAAGAAGGATGTCCTTACCCTGCAATATTTATTCCGAAATGAACATCACAAAAAACAATCATAATACTGTTCATGGGACCTTGTTTTACAAAAATGGGTTGCCACTTTTTCAACATTACAACAGTGGCTGAATTCCATAGAATCCCTGCTGTGCAGAAGGAGGCCATTCAGCCCATCGAATCTGCACCAAATTACAATCCCACTCAGCTCCTATTCTCCCTTATCTACCTTGCTAATCTCTCTAACCTATCACAACCCAACGTACTAAGGGTTAATTTAACATGTCTAATCCACCTAACCTGCACATCTTTGGACTGTATGAGGAAACCAGAGCACACACAAACTGGGGAGAATATGCAAATTCCACACAGACAGTGACCCAAGCCAGGAATCGAACCTGGTTTGCTGGAGCATTAAATGGCTTCCTGAGTTTGTGAAAGGCAGTATTTAAATACATGTCTTTCTTTCAAATTATATTTTTGAACATGATGCTAAATTACATTTTTCAAACTTGCCTTAGTTTCAGTAGTGGATAGGCTTACATTTTATTCTGGCTAATTTACATGGGGCTGTTTATAACAATGCAATAGAAAGAACATCTATGACTCGAAGCAATTGTTAAGTAAATTCATGGTCACTTTATTTGTGACAATAAAGATTCAAAGGCTGCTTTCTCATTGCTGCTACATGAAACTCTCTTGAGTCCCTTATATTGCAAAAAAAAATCAAAGATTTGTGATTGTGATGTAAAGGACATGCTGATGCAACTGAATCTCCAAATTCCTCCTGTGAATATCTTTCACACTTTTGGATTATACTGTCAAAATATTTGATTATGAGGCATACATTCAACTTGTCATCTAAAGAGGGGAATTAATTCTGTAATGTTAAAACTATAACTTATTCCTGTCTTTTACAGTCTCATCCATCTAGTAACAGACAAAATATGATTTGAAGCTTTGCAGTAAGAAAAGCTTCTTTAATGCCAAGCATATATAGAAAAATATCATTCTGCAACAAGACTCTGTGCATACCTTCCTCATCGGCCATGTGAATAGACCTAAACCAATGTGTTTGGCTTGTTTACAGCAAGTGTTGTCAGTCCTGAAACATGCTGTATGGCAGATATTTCTTTTGTGTGTAGTCCGTATCACTGGTACCAAATCTTCAAGTGGGCAATTTATCCACGAGCAAATTTGCCAAACAATCTAGATGCATTGGATTTGCACTCTAACTTAAACTACGTTATATTAGTACCCACAAATATGAGGCAGTCATCAATAAATCCATGAAGGAATTCAGAAAGAACATCTTTATTAAAAAACTGGTAATATTGTGGAATTCATTAACTGACTGAGTAGTTAGAATATAGCATGGACGCATTTAAGGGAAAGCTATCTTCACGTGAGGGAGAAAAAAATAGAAAGATATGTTAATAGGATGACTCACTGATGAAGGAGCAGTGCTCCAAAAGCTTGTAATTCCAAATAAACCTATTGGGTTTTAACCTGGTGTTGTGAGACTTCATTATTGATAGGATGAGATGAAATTCAGTGGGAGGAGGCTTATGTGGAGCATTAATAGAGGGCACAAATTGGGCTGAATGACCTATTTTGGTGCAGTAAAATACAATGTAATTTTATCTGTATTTACTGAAGTTTATTCTTACTACGTTAAATTGCAGGTATACACCAAAGCATTTTAGAGCCATTTTACTGATGTTGTGAAGATAGTTATTGTACTGCAGTATCATTCAGGATACTTGTTGGAGCTGACTACTCTGAATGATACTGTTGATGCTGCTTGGACCTTGTAAGAAGTCTCACAACACCAGGTTAAAATTCAACCTCGGCGAGAAGAAAATATGACTCCATATATGCATTCTTTCACATTTACAAAGAACTTTGGGTAGCTGGCATGTGAATGGGCGTTAAGTTTTAATGTGTTTGAAACTTGCCATGTTGGATTTCTGCTGACAGTGAAAGGAAATTGAAATTGAAGTTTTTAGGCAGTACCGATGATTAGACGAATATGAATGAAAAGTCAAGCTCAAATTTCAATACAAAGAGCCACCTGGGATCTTCACTTTGCATGAGCTGCAGTCCTGCTCTTTGTTCATTGCACTTCAAATCACTTAATTGTGTATGAAATACTTTGAGAAATTTGTGAGATGCTATATAATATGTCCTTACTGCAGCAGCAGCAGTTTGAGTGTGTTTCTGCGGTGGTGTCACACCATAGCCTCAATTTATATGAGTGGAGTTTACATATTGTGATACCAAGTGAGGAGGGGTAAATACCTGAATTTTAACCTCTATCCCTCATTTAATAAAATGACAGAGGCTCTTGTATTTTATTTTTCATCCTCAATTTTATCGATTCATTATGTGTATTTCTGTCAACTATAGATGGTCTTACCACATTTACTACCTGACTTACAGTTGCCCTACCTCGTGACTGTGCAGTCATAGTTGAGGTAAATGACTGATTAATTTAGGAGAGTTCAGGGCTAGATAGCCAGATCTTTCAGGACTGAAATTAGAAATCACTTCTATACTCAAAGGGTGGTTGGAGTTTTCCACAAACAGCAATTGATGCTATATCGATATAATGCTAGATTGATTGTTAAATTTAAATTTGAGATTGAGATGCAATAAAATAAAATTTTCCAATTTCATGCATGTGCAGTAAAAATGCATCAGTTGTGATTTCACCAACCCATGGAGAACATAGTTAGGGTGGTGGCTTTTGGTGTGTGGAAGTGTGCACCAATAGTTTGAAAAAATAATGATGTCAACTTATGCCAAATTGCCAATTATTGTGGTGTCTAGGAAATTAATTCTTTCCTTGTCTGCTGTGGCTTTAGGTTTAATGGAGGAGTGATTATTATTGAATATATTGATGAATTCTTCTAATTCTGTTTCAGTGTGAATCCCAAAAATCCATACAGAAGGCAATGTTTCTACATGACTATATCACTTAATAAATGAGATATTGAGAATGGAAAAAGGAACCACTGAAAACATAAAACATAGTTCTCTAAAATCAGAAGATAGACCTTCAAAAAGTAATATTATGAATCCTCCGTCCACAACACCATGGATTGACCTAGTCCTTCAAATTCTCTACAGCCACAGGATGGTGAGGGGGTACCACAGAGCCCTCAAGGGTTTGGTTGAAATGCATCCCTCTTCCCTCAATGATATGCACTCTTCATGACCAAGAGGCCAAATTAAACAAGAACTTTCTTGAAGAAGCACACTTGCTGCATGGTGGCCTGGGGAGTAATATGTTCCACAAATGAAACTGAACTCCTTTTTCATTATCTCACCATCAGGATCAACAATAGATCCATGTAGTCCTTGGGACTTCTTGATCAGAAGTTGACAATAGTTCAGGACACCACTCTGCCTCAAGTACCAGGCCACATGACCACTTCAGAAACAGTTCTATCCATAGCACCAGTATCCCTATCACTAAAGTCAGGGACAAAGAAAGGGGACCCTCTGCTAATCCTGCCACCCAATCAGAGAACCAGTCTGTGGACCCTGTTGGGTCGAGCAGGACCTGGAAGATATCACCATTTGGCTTGACGGCCCAATCTTATCAAATTCACATATTTCAGCTTCCAGAAAGCTTGGACTGGTGAATATTTACTGGGCAATACCACACCCTCCTCCCTATTCATGAAGTGGTCCCCTCCTCACCCTGGGAGATAGTGGCTCAATAAAGAGATCCATTTCATCCTCCAAATGGATGGACGGCCTCTACTTGCTATGTGTCGTGTTGGGACAGAGCATGATCCACAAGAGCTACCTAGAAGGTAAATTCCTTGCCCAGATCCTGCCTGATTTCCAAGGAGTTGCTACACTCGCCTTCAGCTCCATATCTTTCATCTCTTCCCTCTCCCTTGTTTTTGCATCCAAGTCCAGCTGTGGAATATGACAGTTTTGCCAAATCACAGAATTACACATAGAGACATTTGTAGGCGCAAGAATGCAGGTGAGCACAGGATCACTCATGGGCTAGCTGGTGTTATTCAGAGGGACTTAGTTCAAGATGCTTGATTATTCACCATGTCTTCCTTCTATCTGAGTGCACATATCCCACTCCCTATTAGCAGTCATAGTGATTTGGATGATAGAATGGGCACTGAAAGTGGGGAAGGGGTTGGTGACTGCCTAGGCTATCTGAGTTGTTTTGACAGTCTGGGAATTGGAGCAATTTTTTTGTACATGACGTACCTCTCTACAGGTGTGTCACTTCACACTGTCTAATGTCCAGAAGATGTGGTAGATGGCATCCTTCATGTCCCCCTCCTCCCCTACAAAGACATGCCAATGGATAGTAGGATCAGCATTATCCTCATTCTGACCTCACCCCGTTGACAAAAGTGAGGCAAGAAGGAGCTTACCTGCTGGACATTTGAGATAACTAATTACTGCAGATCTCAGTGACCAACAGGAAAATCCTGCCCAACATGAACCCTTTCTTGTATACCAAGTCTGGCGTCTGCTTGGGCTTTAGAAAAAATGCAGCCTTCCTGAACATTTTGGAGTTGCCACATTGGCTGAAGAGCTGACATTCCCAGCCATGGTTTTGATTTATGCCTCAATGTCAAATTGAATTGAGTGTAGTTCTTTGTTTTTTGATGATTAGAGCTAATAATGGCAGGGCTGCAGAAGCAGCAGAGACTTCCACTCCCAACTATGTTCATGCTGAGCCCACTGTAATGTCCTAACTATCTGAGGGGTTGTGAATTTTTAACAAAAAGAAAACTATACATACCTTAACTGATAAAAGCAGATGTCCCATACGCCTTCTTAACTGCCTATTTACCTGCTGTGTCACTCAGGAATCAGCGAATAGGAACCCCAAGATCCATCTGATCCTCTGAGCTGCCGAGTGCCCTGCCATTCACTGCCATTCTTGTCTTGTTACTACTTCCAAAATGCATCAGCTTATATTTGCAGGGTTAAATATCATCTGCCACTGCTCTGCCCATCTAACTAATATATCGATATCTTCCTATAACCATGACCTTCATCTTCACTATTAACCATCTTAGCAATTTTGATGTGAACGGGAAACTTATCATTTTCCTCACATATTCATCTGTATCATACATATATAAAACAAGCAATAGGGGACCCAGTACTGAATCTTGTGGTATGCCACTGGACACTGGCCTCTAGTCAGTCAAACAGCCTTATACCACCGCCCTTTGTGACCTATTATTAAGCTAGTTTCAGATCCATCTTGACAGGTTTTCCTGAATTCCATGCGCTTCAACCTTCTCAGTCAGTCTCCCATGTGGGATCTTGTCAAAGGTTTTACTGAAATCTATATAAACTACATCAACTGCACTTTCTTCAACCATACTCAGCCACTTTTTTGAAAAATTCTAACAAATTTGTTAGGCTCTGACAAAGCTATGTGACTATCCCTAATCAACACTTGCCTTTCCAAGTGGAGATTAGTGTTCTCCTTCAGAATTTTCTCCAGTAGTTTCCCTACCACAGATATGTGACTCACCAGTCTGTAATTCCCTGGTTGGGAACTCTTATGGCTTTAAGTCATGAAAATGAGACAGGACACCCTACCACACCTACCTCATTTGCCTCAGATTAAAATATTTGCATCCTTCAACTTGGAAGTGCTCTACCCACCATTTTCTCTTCAATCAGTCCATCAGATATATCAAGACAACTTAAAAAAAATAGATCTCTACCCTAATTTTGATCTTTGGAACCCAGCAGAGGATAATCAATCTTATAATCTTCCTTTCTCCCCCTATTAATCAGCGGACTTACCTGCTGCTTCCCAGCTCTGATAAAAGGTGCAGATCTGGGCATGTTAAATTGTATTTTCTCTTCATGCATTTTGCTGGATCTACCAGCCAAATTTCAGGGTTTGCAGCACTTGTTTTATTTATGCTAAAATAAATTGTTATGCTGTGCACTTTACACCCAAAGGCACAGGTTAATAATACACATGAGAAATTTGCTCAATTTTTAATGAGTCTTTCTTTGATAAGATTTATTGTTAAACTTGTTAGGGTCTGTCAATCACTGTAACGTATTAAATGATGTAGGAGGCTCAAAGCAGCTTCTGGAACTGACATGTGGAAAGATTTTGATAGAGAGGCGAATAATATTTACTTGATACATAAACAGATCTGATTTTCAAAAATGATAATGTAAGTATTGCATCACTGCTTGTATGAACCAATATATTTGTGAACGTCTGCCAATTGTGCCTATTTAATTCAAAGTTCTGTAACATTTTATTCTCCTTTAAAATTCCAGGCCACAACAGCAACATTAATAAACCATAGAACCATCCAGCAGAGAAGGCAATTCAGCCTACACCTATGCTGGCTCATTAAAGGAGTTATTCTATTGTTCCTTGGTTTGGGGAAGATCCTGTAGCCTGAATGCACTATATCAATGATACTCTTATGTTGTATTTTGCAAAGTTACACACAGTTCTCTATCCTAAGGCTACAAATGGACCACATGATCTGCTTCTGTGCTGAATTGTTCTATGAACCTAAAGTTCATACAACTAATAACAATTCTCTGCATGGTTTTTAAAAAAGTGTAATAACAATATAACAATGATGATCAATACACTGGACTCTGACAAGGAAATGACTGGAGTTCTGTTCCCAACTCCACACAACTATGCTTAACAAGGTTCATAAATGAAATTGATAATATTGAGTTGCATAAAAACATCATGTATTGGAAAGATTATTAATATTCCAAGTAATCTGGGCCAACTAAAATGATATACAAGGACATGGTGGTCAGTTTAATTAAACACATCACATAAGGTAGTCAACATTGATTAATCCAGACCCCTGAACACGCAACGCGCACAAGTTAGCAGTCTTCTACCAAGGTTAGCTAAATCACACATTGTGAGTATGTGATCAGCAGAGCAACACATGAAACATTTTAACATGATAAGCTTCAGTGGGGTTTCATTGGCTGGCAGATAGAAGACAGAGGGTGGTGGTTGATGGGAGATATTCATCGTGGAGTTCGGTGACGAGTGGTGTGCCTCAGGGGTCTGTTTTGGGGCCCCTGCTGTTTGTAATTTTTATAAATGATCTGGATGAGGGTATTGAGGGATGGATCAGTAAATTTGCAGATGATACTAAGGTTGGTGGTGTGGTAGATAGTGAAGAGGGGTGTTTTAGTTTACAGAGTGACTTGGACAAGTTGCAGAGCTGGGCCGAGAGGTGGCAAATGGAGTTTAATGTGGAAAAGTGTGAGGTAATGCACTTTGGCAGGAACAATAAATGTGTAGAGTATAGGGCTAATGGTAGGGCTCTTAATAGTGTTGAGGAACAGAAGGATCTTGGTGTATGTGTCAATAGATCCCTGAAAGTAGGCAGTCAAGTGGATAAAGTTGTTAAGAAGGCATATGGAGTCTTAGCTTTTATTGGTAGGGGGATTGAATTTAGGAGCCGCAGCATCATGTTGCAGCTGTACAAAACTCTAGTGCGGCCGCACTTGGAGTATTGTGTGCAGTTCTGGTCCCCACATTATAAGAAAGATGTGGAGGCATTGGAGAGGGTACAGAGGAGGTTTACCAGGATGTTGCCTGGTATGGAGGGCAGGTCCTATGAAGAGAGGTTGAAGGATTTGAGGTTGTTTTCGTTAGAAAGGAGGCGGCTAAGAGGGGATCTTATTGAAGCATATAAGATGATTAGAGGTTTAGATAGGGTGGACAGTGATAGCCTTTTTCCTAGGATGGAGAAAGCTAGCACGAGGGGACACAGCTTTAAATTAAGGGGTATGAGTTATAGGACGGATATCAGAGGTAGGTTCTTTACTCAAAGAGTGATTAGGGAGTGGAATGCCCTGCCTGCAGCTGTTGTAGATGCGCCAAGTTTGGTGGCGTTTAAGAGGTTAGTTGATAAGTATATGGATGAGAAGGGAATGGTTTAGTTAGGAGGGGCATTGCTTTTTATTTTGGTCGGCACAACATCGAAGGCCGAAGGGCCTGTTCTGTGCTGTATTGTTCTATGTTCTATGTTCTATGTTCTATGTTTATCCCTTGTGAAAATGTTAATAAAAATGCACTATAGAAAATGTTATCAAAGAAAAGTAAAATAAAAGCAAAGTAAAGTAGTGGGATTACTAATGCTGGAGCAGTAAACAAGGCCTCCTTCAATTGCTCAAAAGCCTGCTTTTGTCTCCCATTCAGTTCTATTCCCTCCTTCAAATCTCATTTTCTCAAGAAAAGATCTGTCAATGGTTGTGCCAGTTGTGTGTATAACCTATCCAGCATCGATTGTAGTTGCAGAGACCCGAACTATGGTAGGGTATTTGGCAGTCTGTATAGTGATGGTACGATCCTGAATTACCTCCCTCTTGTTCTGGAATACCTTCGGACCCAGATAAATAACTTCCTCCTGAGGAATTTGGGCTTTACTAATGCTAACCTTATGACCCTTCTGTACAAGTAGTCCAACAAAGCTTTCATGTCGCTCTTGTGCTATTTGAATACACTCGCATGAGTGCCTTTTCTGAGTCTTTATGTCGCTCATCGACGTTTTGGTCTACCACTAGCAGATCCCACGCCTTGGGCTCTCGATCTTAAAGTACCACGGGTAGCACCCCAGCCGGGGTCTACTAAAGTTACCAATTGTTGCCTGCAGACCCCAGCCGGGGTCTGCCCAGGGCATATTTCGTGGCTCGCAGAGCCCCAGCCGGGGTCTACTGATGTCATTGTGGCTCGGTTGGGCACCCTGAGTGTGTTTAGGGCAGGGTGTGAGCTAGTACCGTCGCCCCCTGATCTAATTGGGCGTTTAGAGAACCTTTGTCGGTATTTTCGGTGCTCGGTCCTCTTGCGTAGGGGTGGGAAATTTAGAATTTAAGGGAAAATTTTATTCCGAATTCAGGGAAGCCAGATTAGGTGACGTGACAATTGTTCATAACCAATTAACCTAGTTAGCACATTTTTGGCCATGTGGGAGGAAACCGGAGTACCCGGGGAAAACCCACGCGAACACGGGGAGAAAGTGCAAACTCCCCCAGCCGCAAGGCCCAGGTCGGGAACCGACCCTGGGTCCAAGTAGCCGGTCAACCTCAGCGCTAATCACTGGGCTGACGTGTTGCCCATTCGTACCGTGACACCTTTGGGTGGTAATCGGTGTCATTATCTTTCGTCATCGTCTGGTAGTGAACATCCAAGACAAGACGGGGCACACATCCCATCTCAGCGTCACCCCAGGTGCGTCTCGTTCGTCTCACCCTTTGTACCGATAGTGTGGGTAGTGGGTCGCGGGTGCTTCTACTACCTAGGCAGGGTGAACCGCATCCGCCAGCGGATCACCAGTGCCCCCGGGACAAGCCTGAACTTGTCGAGAACCTAGTTTTTTGGAAATTTACCGGGTTTGTAGGCATAGAAGCGTGTTGGTTATCCTCGGCCAGTCAGATTCCGACAGACACTCGCCTGCCAGCAGGAGTGCCTGGATTCCCTGCGGGACCATCGGTAAGGGCTGACTCACTGTGGTCTAGAACAACCAAAAATACCACAGCTACGCAACACACACCATAATCCATTCCAGCTTCACCACTCTAGGATGGCAGTCCCGTGGTGTGGTCATGGACCTGGCCTGCATCGCCCCCGCTATTTGTTTCTCGACCAGTCACGGAATACCCTCTCTTGTGCCCAAGGAGAAGGTACCAGGTGGCTCCCGCGGAAGGGATTGACTCGCTGTGGGTAGAAACCAGAAGACCCCACAGTTACGATTGGCCGTTAACGCCTTGTTTCGGCTAACCAATCTTACCCCACCTGTCTGTAACCGCAACCTTAAGGGGCATCCAGGCATGCAATTACTCCGCATCGTTTCTGGGACAGCTGCTTTAGCCGCCACCGCGATGGATGTGCGGTGACGTTGCCCGGCGGGACCGACGTGGAGGCGCAGCTCGCTGTGCGGCAGAAACGACAAGACACGCACAGTTAAAGTAACCAAGAAACCTCAAGAGAGTCCCCCCAAGAGAGTCCTCCTTAAGAGAGTCATAGCTACTCCCGAGGGAATAACCAGAAACCCCAAGTGAGTCCCCCCAAGAGGGTCCTCCTTAAGAGAGAGTCATAGTTACTCCCGCCTTTGAGCTCAGAGGTTACTAAGATATCACTTACATATTGCATGATAACCAAATTAGTCAGTGGTATTTCTCGAAGTGGTTTCATAATACTACCTCTCAGCACCTGGGGTCCATGGGTGTCCTCAAGTCAAGATTCGATTGGTGATGCCAGAATTGTTATATTTCAAGGATTCACTGACACCTCATAGGTCTTGGGCAAGTTAATTCAAGATGTGTTCCAGCTTTTCCATATCGCTCACCCTCTTCCTTTCTCTCGCTTGATGTTACTAGTCTCTCTCCTTTTTATTGCTCTTATACGGTATTATTATTTGTTCTCCAGAGAACACACATTTACATTCATTGGTTAATTAAGAACATCACATAAGATGGTTAACGCTGATTAGTCCTGACCTCTGATCATGCAGTGTGCACAAGTTAGTGGTCTTCTTCCAAGGTTAGCTAAGTCACATACTGAGAACACGATCAGCAGAGCAGCACATGTAATATACTAAGCTTCTGTAGGCTTTATCCCATGTGAACATATTAATAAAAATATACTGCAGAAAATGCTATAAAAATGTTATATAAAAAAAACAAAATAAAAGTAAAATAAAACAGTGGCTTCCCACAAAAGTGATGAAACATTGAAGATGGGAATGGGACAGATTATGTAGATTTAAATCTGATTGCTTAATTTGGACAACGAGCATAGAACCAGAGGGCACAGTAAGTCTCAAACAATGCGTCAACAGAGGGCAAGTTTGGCTCTTGCAGAGATGGCTATATAAAATAAGCTCAAAGTGAAAGTAATTAATTCTGTACCAGGTTTTCTTTTCCAGATAACATCCTCAATCATTCAAGGGTCACCAAACCACCACTCATGCTGTAATCTTACTAAGAGGTAGAGGTAGGAGGCAGGAATAATGATTGCATTATTCTGCACCATATGCTCACTGTCTAGCCAACTGAACTAACTGGCCCTTACTTCCCCAGTTAGTCTTTTGAAAAAAGAGAACAAAATGAATATTTGTTTCTGAATGCGTTTGAAATTTAAGGAAGAATGGCTAGCAATAATCAAATGCTATGTGGAATGATGAGCTGCTCCTGATGATGGCTGCATTTCAAAGTCATTCATTGTATGTGAAGCGGTTGAGGCCATTTCATTAGTGTTGTCATCACTTTTGTTCTTTTGTCAATTTCTGCTGAACTAAATTCCTGTTTTAGCATGTTGTGACATCATCATGGGAATAGCTAGAAAAGCCATATGGGAGTTATTCAAACTTTGGCAATGTCATATTTTGGGAGAGATCAGAGCAGCTGCCCATCATACATCTCTGCTCAAGTTTGTTTTCACTGAGTTCAATGAAATGGAAATTAGTGAATGATTGCTAACTGCTAATTTTCTCAAAGCTTTTGTTGTAACCTCAGTGCCCTTTAGAAGTTTGTCATGAATGGTAATGAGGCAACTTTAGATATAGCTCCTGAGGCTAAAGGGATCAAAGGATATGGGAGGAAGGGGGGATCAGGATATTGAATTCACTGATCAGCCATGGTCAGAAAACTCGAAGGGCAGAATGGCTTACTCCTGCTTCCAGTTTCTATGCTTCTGTATTCTTAACTTGTATCTGAAACTAGTGTCACACTGAATTTTAAAGGGGTTACGCACAGAACATTCTTCCAGCACATCTAGCATGGTACATATTCAAGACTACTGTGTCCTTGCTGGACAAGATAACAAAAGTGAACAGGTCTTCACACTTTTGGAGAGTCTAGAGCCAGGGTCACCATTTCAAAATAAGGGGGAAATTACTTAAGACCGAGATGAGGATAATGTGTTTTTTAGTCAGAGCATTGCGAATCTCTGGAATTCTCTGCCCCAAAGGATATGGAAGTTCATTCACTAAGCATGTTTAAAGCAGAAATTGACAAATTTCTAAATATTAATGATGTAATTGGATGTGAGGAGTGTGAGGAAAAGGCATTGAAATGGATGAGCGACCATGATCGTATTGAATGGTAGATCATACTCATTGGGCTAAATGGCCTACTCCTGCTCCATATGTTTCAATGTTCCTAACATGATGAGGCTTCATAAGGTTCAAGCCCTGAACTGCTTTTGAGAAAGCTACAATGGACATAAATTCTGAAATTCCCTCCTGAAACCTCTGCACCTTGCTCAAAGATCCTACATCCTTAAGCATGCTTTGTGTTTGGCTCAATGTTTAGTTGAAAATGCTCCTATTTTTTACTATATTAAAGGCATTTTATAAATGCACATTATTGTTTTGAACAACATGTTAAAGTGCCATGTTATAGCAAAACTATCTTTTATCCGTTTATAAGTTGAATGATGAATAATATATGTTTAGATCGATAATTAAATTACTAAACAACAGCATCAGACAGGAGAAAACATTCAGTCAAACCAGCCCATCTTTCCACAGCATTCCTTGGTGCAACTCTAGTAACCTTAAATATTATTTGTTAACAAGTTACTCTCTTTTTCTCACTTAGAACTTATAGAGGTTTCTTGATACCTTGTCACAAATTTATTCCAATAAATTTGAAATTTTACTTTTAGTATAATAGTTTCTCCTGAATTTTAATATTGTTTTCCTTTCTTAGAATAAGCTTTGATTTGCAGTGATAGTTCAAAACAGGGAATATCAAGGCAGCCATCAACATCATAAAGGAGGGTTCATCTTGGATTAAGTGAATATTCTCATTTTAAAACAGGCTTGCTTTAATTTAAACACATCTATGCTTAACATCAATGGAATGACCACTGAACTGTTGAATTAATATGACCTAAAGCAATCATCAGTTTAGGCAGTAAACCTAATTAAAATATATTTTAGTGCACATAGTAAAGAACTTTGATTAATTGATAATAAATTCTGCAGAAAAGATCTTTTTCAGCAGCAGGAAATTAGATTGGAATGGTTCAGATTTATCATTGGAAGTTTCATTTGGCATAAATATTTTAAAATGACTATAAGTCACAAACATAGACAGAAAACTGCCCTTAGTGTTAGGAATGCCTTAAAGCTTTATTTGGAGATAAGCAACTTTCTAAGACCATGGGTCATATTTACTCGAGATCATGGACAGAGCAATGGAGAGAATTTCCAAATAGGGATTCAGAGGTATATGTCTGAAGACATCTTGCAGAAATTAAGCTCATCAGAGACGAGGCCACAGCCAGGAGACGGCGTGGGTGAGAGGGTAAAGATTCCAGTGGGGAGGTTACAGAGGAAATCACAGGTGGGATTACAAGAGGTGGTGGGCAGAAATTGCAGGGATTGGGAGATCATGAGGAGATTGTGCAGTTTAATCGTAAATTATTGGGATGAATGGACAGATCATGAAGCATTGATTAGATGTTTTTTGGAGGTCTTTAGGGAGCTTTACTTATTGGACCTGGAGAAAAATCCCTATTCTTCCTGATCCACAGGCAGTGCTGTAAATGCTGGCCTTATAGATCTGCCATTTATCTCTTACTCTTTGTACCTGTTGGGTATCCCTAGGGCCAGGAAACTAAAAAAAACTAAAATTAGTTAAAAATGAAAATCATGTAAAAATAGAGTCACACACATTAACAGGATCCAAGCAGTTGATAAATCAGAACGAAGACACAGCTTTTCTTGGTTGAAACTTATTGAATTGTTCAATTTCAAAGTTCTCTTCCCACACAACCTAATGCTCCAGCTATTCCCTATTTATATTACTCAAAGATGATTAACGCCCAATACACTTTTCTTTGAATCTTATCAATGCAATTGACACTTACAAACCTTTACAATATAATTGTTGAAGCATCAACAACTCAGCCTCCTAAAGGATTTTACCAGCTCACATTGGTGGGTGAATCTTGCCTCTATTAAAACCAAAAGTACATTTATTAAAAGGTAGATTGAGGTCAAGTTGAAAAATATACTAAATTAACGTTCTATCTACCTGAAATTCATTCATTCTTTGGGATTAAAATCTTCCATCTGGGCCCTGGAAAGTTAAGGAGTGTAATGAGTTAGGGAGTGTTTTCTGAGTCAGGGCAATCTAACTTGTGCTGAGTGATATCTGTATTTAAATAATGGTGTTTCTTTCCACTATACAGTGGAAATGCTGGAGTGCTTAGGAAGAATGTGAGTATAAGTGTACACCTAGGGACAATCCATTCTTTTTTTGTGATGGGATTTGAAGTTTAGAGGAAAACATCATTAATGTGTTTCTAAGCCAATATGTAAAATGATTGCACCCAGTAAAATAACTACCACAGCAACCTTGGTTAGTTCAGTAAATTTCTTGCTGTTCTGCTCCAGGTTTGGGCTGAAGCTCAATGTTCTTTATTGAAAACAAACGTTTCCAAACAGAACCTTGTTTTCTGCAGGACCACAATCTTTTCTGATTCACAAGCTGAAGATGACTTAAGCATGCATCTCTTATTTTAACCCCCTCTTCCTCTCTCCGTAACCTTATCCTTGTGCTTTTCCCCTTTCAGATATCTCAGAATTGCTATTATGCGAGGTAGTGTGGAAAAGCAATAAGACAATGATGACAAAAAAACACTATCACTCAATCTCTCAACTGTAACCACCAGCTCAGATATTTGTATTTTCTGTATTTTAGAGGGTAACTTAGAGGACACTGTTTCAAGTAGTCTGGAGCCAGCAAAGATTAGATACGTTGCCACCTTGCAAAAGGGTTAGATTGTAGATGTGTTCTGCTGCATTTCAACTGGGTGGGTGACAGAAGGAGGCTGATGGATATGCACCATTAAATGCTTGGTGACAGACTTGATAGAAAGCATGCAATTTCAAGGCCCATAGGGCATTTTCTGAAGAGTTTGGAGCTCATATTTTCCAATGTGGAAGTGGTGGCCCTATTCAGTTTGTACACTTCAGAACCAGCTCTGATGAAGCATCTAATAGCCAAAGCCTTGGCATCCAGTTGAAGCCAGCCAATGTCTTAGTGTCACTATGGAAACAGAGAGAGATCATAAAAGATTAGCTAGCTGCCCTAGAAGCTTAGACTGCTTTCACAGGAACTGAGATTCCTACCACAGAAAATCTTACTAATGCTGTTATGACTAGAACTACCAATGTGCAAGAGGACTTGCAAAACGTTGGAGTAGTCCAGCAATCTGTCTTCTGACAGCTTACCAGGGTTACTGAGGCAGTACCACAGAAAAGGGAAAAGCTTTGTGGGGCACAAATCTGTTATTCTGTTTTAGAATGACAGCATTGTACTGTCATCACTGCCGCTCCACCATTGCTTTTGTCTTTGCTGTAAGCCAACCAGACTGCTGCTATTAATGCTGAAATTAAGTTTATTTAAGTTTAATTTATTTATTATTGCCACAAGTGGGCTGACAACTCTGCAGTGAAGTGACTGTGAAAATCCCCTAATCATACACCCTGGCATAGGTCTGGGTACACTGAGGGAGAAATTTAGCATGGCCAGTGCACCTAATAAGCACATCTTTTGGACAATGGGAGGAAACCGGAGCACCCAAGGAATCCCACATAGATATGGGAAGAACATGCAGACTCCACAATGATAGTGATCCAAGCTGGGAATCGAAGCCGGGCCTGTAGCACTGTACCGCGCCCATACTATCCAAAACCAGCTCATCTAGACTCAGGGTGGATCCCTTTCAATGGCAGTATATCTCAGAGCTGATATGCAGCGCTAGCAATGCAATCTTGAGAAGGAATTTTCTTACTCCACTCGAAGAAGAGAAAATGAAATGAATCAAGCACTTCAAGAATATGTGCCTCGGTGACATCCTTTATGCAATATTGGAAGGCAAACTTGGAGATGTTGCAAATATTGCATGCGTCGCTGACCTGGAATCACCCCAAACACAAATGTTCATGCCATGATAGCTTTAACAGCCACTGGCATTGTTGTTCTTGCCCTGCTCTCATGTTGCTCTAAAGGGTAGCAATTTTCAGTTAGTTCTGTGAGCCATGGATGCTCAGTATGTTAGGACTTGAATTAATCATGATTAGACAGTGTGGGAATGAAGGGATATTGGGGACAAGCCAGGAGTTGAGGTAAAAGACTAGCCATGATTTTAATGATTTTACTCCTTATCTTACGCATAGCTCCATAAATTTATTTATTTAAACATGGAATGTAGGTTTTTTTAATATAAAGCAACAGGAATAATAAAATTGATGGATCTCTCAATGGTAAAATACGTGCACTGAATCAAGCTGTCTGAAATACTAATCAATTTTAGATAGAAATGAGCAGCCAGTGGCGACAATAACAACAAGGCAATTTATTTATTTTGGAAGTTTTTGCCAAAAGAACAATATTGGCAAAATATGAGGCATAAAAATATCCATTTGAAGCATTGTTAAGCTTCAAGTCTCCTGGGATGTTTTAAAATACATCTAAATGTTTTGGAGTGAAGAGCAAAGCTGAGGGGAAGCATTGTGTACCTAGTAACATAGATCTTATTTATTTCTTGCAATATTGCTAATAGCAACCAGGGGACAGGAAAGCATGAAAATATTAAATGTAAACGTAATACTTTTGAACATTTGAGATATGTTGCACCAATCAATGCACTTTGAATCATTTTTAAAAACAACAATCCTGAAATACCTTGGCCTTTGCTAAAAATTGAAAAGAGGCTATCAAGAACTCAGCTCTTGATTCCCCAAGCTTTTCCATAAGGCATGTGTCAGCAGTGTTTTGGAGCATTCAACACTTGCGTGATTGTGTGGAGCTATAATAACTGCTACTTTTCTTTCAGCTCACATCCAACCCTTGTTGATCCCTGTGATGCCTTGCTCTTATATTGTGGCTTGTTATCTTCTTGTTCCTGCAATGTTGCTTTTTTTAAAAAAAACATTAACGTGCGGGATAGGGGTGGGGTGGGGAAGTTGATATTTGTGTGGGGGCAGGAATGGAGAAAAGGGGATTCTTTTGTTTGGGTTGGGTTTAAGTTCTGTGTGGGAGGAACCCAATACTCTCAATCTCATAATGTTTGCAATACCATGACAACTGAAGCCTGATTTCAGGAATTCTACTATCTCATTGGTAGCTGTTGATATCAGTTACTCCCAGTAATCTTAATAGTAGTCAACTGTGGAGGGATATTCAGCCCCAGTAAGAGTGAGGATGTCTACTCCAAGCTTCATCCATGGTCTGGGATGTCAGTCTTTATAGCTTACTTAGCTTGGTGTTCATTACAAACATTTCACTGGCTGATGTAATCCTTAACCTTATTGCTCATATTTGGCCAACGAACTCCTTTCTTCCTTAGACGAGTTGCATAGATATGCTTCATCATCTCTTTTCTCATCTCTTTAGGGATATTGACTCTAGTTTCTCTATACAAAAAAGTGCCTTCTTGGGCAATCATAGTTTCAGGTCATCCTCTCATTACTACTTCCTGCAGTACTTGGAGAGTTGCATCTCACTGCATAGCTTACTCTAGATACAAATTCAATTGGCTGTCCTTCTACATGAGGGTTTCACACAGCAGGGCAATTTACTGTACCTCAACACTGTCTTGCTCATTACTTGTTTGTTGCAAGTAAAATATACTTCTTGTTTTGTGCCCTAATACCATTAAATATATCTTGCAATGAATTTGAGTAAAGGTTCACACTCTGATGACAAATTGGACAAGAACTTTCCAAGACAGTTTCCAAATCCAGCATATCACTGCGCCACCCTACAACAATTTTGAAAAATCTCTACAATGCTGAAGGATTCACCCTGTCTCTTACAGGAGGATCTCTTGTTCCTAAAACACACCAATCTTTGGTCAGATTTGTTTCTTTTTGGTTTTTAAAATGGTTTTTATAATTATCAATGATAGTTTCACAACCACCATTACTGAGACTAGCTTTATAATTCCAGATTTTATATGTTGAATTAAAATTCCACCAGCTGCTAAAAGTCATTAGCCTGGGCCTCTGGATCATGAGTATAGTGACGTTACCAGTACACTACTGTCTCCTTTTATACACAGAAGTTGACTTCAGAAGTCACATGGCCATTGCAAATTGATGACAAATCGCAGTGCACAAAGATATTTTTCCAAACACCCATCACCACCTCATAAGAGCAACAAGGGGTGAGCAAAAGTTGCTGACCTTGCTGATAATTCAGGTACTCAGAATGATTAAAAAGAGGACTACTTTTGAAGGCAGCTGATTGAGTCAAACTATGATAACTGTGACATTCAAGGTGCGACTGAAAGGTTAAATGGTGAAACAGCTGTCTCAGCATTTCTCGATATACTTAACAAGCAGCGTTACTGAGCAGTTACTTCAAATATTGCTCAGGCGTTACTAAGTATTAAAAGGCATGACAAAATAATGACTCGAGAATTAAATCTGACAAAAGGAATCTCAAAAGATTTTAGCATTTAAATGTTAATAGACAAGATGGCCTTGCATGCAAGCACAAGCATAGTAGGGAGTGTAGAGAGAGTAAAGCTTGACCAATAGTAGTCTCAGCATTATTGCACTAGGAGCATATTATTGGCCTTGAATTTGCAGTACTAATGATGATGAAACTGTCAAAATTTATCATCATTACTGGCAGAAACATCTGGAATCTGTACACATATTGTTAAATACAGACAGCAATCAACTAGAAATCAATGAATAGACAATATCCCTGAGAAAGTGATGCCTCATTAATGATTGGAAGTAGGCTTTTGAAGGTATACTCAGCCATAATTGTTGGCAAAGAAGCTTCCTGGACCTGGAAAATGATTTTTATGTTTGTGTAAGGTCAGTCTTTTCCATTCTGTTTAAAAAAAAATCCAAGTTTCCTAATAGTTCATTTTGAAATATTAATTTCAGTTTCTAATTCATGTAACCCAATAATTGTTTTCATTTTCTGTGAAAGTTATGAAGAATGAAGGGTGCTCAGTGCATTTTAGTTGCTGGCTTGCTCCTTGTGAGGATTCTTCAGTGAGACTGGCTTCTTGCCTGTTTGAAAACATAACTGTGGCTGGATGCGTGGATAATGCCTTTGTTATTGTACCAGATTCAAATTAACATCAATAAAAGTAATACTACAAATATTTCTCAATCTTTGTGGGAGGGCATAGTGGCAAAGCAGTTAGCACTGCTGCCTCACAATGCCAGTGACACTTATTCAATTTCATGTTTGGTTCATTGCCTATGTGGAGTTTGCACATTTTCCCGTGTCTGAGCGGGTTTTCTCCCATAGTCCAAAGATGCATTGACCATGCTAAATTCTCCCTCAGTGTATTTGAACAGGTGTTAGAGTGTGGTGGCGAGGGGATTTTCAGAAGGCATTCAATAAGGTGTCTCACAAAAAGTTGCTGCAGAAGGTTAGGGTACACGGAGTTGCGGATAAAGTGTTAGCGTGGATTGAGGATTGATTATCTAACAGGAAGCAGAGAGTTGGAATCAATGGATGCTTTTCTGGTTGGCAGTTGGTGACTAGTGGAGTGCCGCAGAGATCGGTGCTGGGGCCTCATTTACCATTTACGTAGACGATCTGGAGGAGGGGGCTGAGTGTAGGGTAACAAAATTTGCTGATGACACGAAAATGAATGGAAAAGCAAATTGCGTGGAGGGCACGGAAAGTCTGCAGAGAGATCTGAATAGGCTGACTGAGTGGGTGAGGATCTGGCAGATGGAGTATAATGTTAGCAAGTATGAGGTTACCCACTTTGGTAGAAATAATAGTAGGAGGGATTATTATTTAAAGGGTGAAAAGCTGCAGCATGCTGCAGTGCAGAGGGACCTGGGGGTCCTTGTGCATGAGTCGCAAAAACTCAGTCTGCAGGTGATCAACCTAACCCTCACATCTTTGGACTGTGGGAGGAAACCGGAGCACCCTGAGGAAACCCACGCAAACATGAAGAGAATGTGCAAGCTCCACACAGACAGTGACCCAAGCTGGGAATTGAACCCAGGTCCTTGGAGCTGTGAAGCAGCAGTGCTAACTACTGTGCTACCGTGCTGCCCCCATAGGTGGGTCAGATTGCTCTATGTGTCAGATTGGTGGGGAGGAGTAGGTGGGTCAGGTTGCTCTATGTGTCAGATTGATGTGGCAGGGTGGGGGGGGAGTCCAGCAGAGAACTTAAGGACAATAACATTTTGTCTAAGTTAGATTAAGGTTGAGATTCAAGGACCAGTTTTTGGAATAAAACCACAATATTCCATGGATTTTAGCAACCAAAAAGAAAATTACAGTACAAATTCAGAATGATAAAACTATTTGCAACATGTGTCTTATACTCCAACATTCTGGATAATATGAGTACAAGCGAATTAATGGATGAACTGTGGTCAAACACACTACAGTACAGAGTAATTGACAGATATAATCAAGACAGAGTCCACAGATTTCTTAAGAATCCACCCAGATATCTGTAAACACCAAGTCAAACAATCTAATTGAAACTTGGAGCCCTATTTTACCACTTTGATTCAAACTACTGGGCAGACTTGAAACTGGGAGTGTTTCAGATCCAACTTTTAGACGTGTTCTGAGGCACCCCCTGCAAAAGTATCAGCGATTCTGAATCATGTGGCAAAAGCCTATGGGCGGACTTTATGTGCCCAAAGCCCTGAAGTTCCAAATGGTGCCTCCAACTGCGCATGCACAAAAAAAGATAGTATACCTGTCCCCTGCCACATCCCTCCCAGGCCAGATAATGCCTCTCCCCGGCTCCCAAAGACATTACCCCACCTCCACAATATTACAGACCCCCTTATTCCCCAATGTCCCTGCCTCCCATACTGATTGCGAAGCCTTCTGCCCCTTCACCTCCCACTGATTTCAGGCAGAGGAGCAGCAGATCCACCCTTCCCTGCTACTGATCACAGGTAAAATGGCAGTGAACTCCCCTTCCCCACCACTGATTTTAGGCAGAGTGGCAGTGACCCTCCCCTTCCCCTCTACTGATCTCAGGCAGAACGGCAATGGACCCAATTATCCCCCCCCCCCAACTGATCTCAAGCAGAGAGCCATTGGACTCACTTTCCTTGCTCCCCCACGATCTAAAGGAGAGAGCCATTGGACACTCAGCATTTACCTGCTCACTAACTGGAGGGCCTGAATCAACTTCTGTATTTTGAGGCAATTCTGGATGGGTGAACATGGTGATAAAGGAGGAAGTGCCAGTAAAGTTGGATGTGCAGTCCGCTAAGACAGTTTAAATGCATGCAAATACATTTAAATGGTCATTGTGCCATTTTGGGCGTTTTTCCAATCATGGCCATTTCGGGTCTTTATAAAGAGGTAGCTAGTGGGGAGGAGGGCGCGGGTCAGGCTCCTCACCTCATGTCCAACTTTGATGAGTTTTTGTGCCCAAAAATGGGTGTAACACGATGTTAAATCGGGACCTCTGTGTCCCCGTAACTTGCCTGGGTTAGCAAAAAACCTCACTTACTGTGCTGTCTGGAGAAAACACACAATTCTCCAACAATGCTCAGGATTCCCTTCACACACATTGTTCGCCACTTTAACACTTCAATAGCAGGTTAGATATAAGGATTCGCATTCTAATCAGCAATCTCTGACTGTCTGTGCTGATGTGTGCTATTGCAGACCAGAACACTGCATTTGCCTGAAGAAGACACAGGAGTCGAAAGCTCGCGTTTTTACTATCAAATAAATCGGTTGGATTATAAATTGGTGTTGCTAAATTCTTACTGAGTTCACACTACTGGAGATGGCATTGGATAAAATATCTGTTGTCGGGTTGGATCTCTTTCAGTAGGTTTTAATGCAATCTCTGTAAGCTTAAGTCCCTTAACTGTCTACATTTACTAACGACAAGAACTATGTACATAAGTATTATATAAAGCAAAGGATTCGAGCTCAAAGATGTCTCCATGCTTGCTTGTACACACAGCTCTGTCCAACACTAGACTGACCCCTAAGTGCAGGTCATATATTTTCTAACATCACTGTGTGGGTGGCACTGTATTCTGTATTCTAATCAGTAATTTGTAAACAGTCTGTGCTGTTATGTGTGCTGTTTGAGACCAGAACACCTCATTCACCTGACGAAGACCAGAGGGTCGAAAGGTTGCGTTTTTACTATCAAATAAATCAATTATAAATTGGTGTTGCTAAATTCTTACTGAGTTCTTATCACAAGGGATTCCCAGTTTCATCCCTCCTTGGAATTCTCTCCAAAAGTCACCCCAATCTGATGGCTTGAATAGTAGCCAATCCCTCAGGGTTTCAGTTTCATCTTTCGAGATACTTCTCACTGGATTCTCAATTCTAAACTTTGGCCTCTACCTATTGGCATAATCTTAACGATTTGCTTGGCAATTCACTACTCTGGCACTGTCCAGGAAGCCCTTTGTCTCCCAGCTGTATCCACCTTTGTTTGACTCTGCAGTCTTTCCCTGAGCCATGTTTGATTATCAGGGTTTCCCCGAGTCCTGTTCAGTTAATAGTGCTTCCTCAAGCCCTGTTTTCAGCACCACAGTACTGACAGCAGCAACTGGCTGCATGGAGTTCTTCCTCCTGTTCCTGACTCTCCTGAAATTGGATGCCTCAAGAAGAATTGTTCCCTGAACCTTGGACAGTTCTGGTGATCTATCAAAACACTCCCTGAGGATCCCACCCTTGTTACTAGGCAGGAACCAATGTAGCAAGCACTTGAATATCCTGTACTTTTAATATTATAATCTCCATTTAGCACCCAGGTACATAAATATCAAAAGATTTAATGACAATATGAATATAATGATACCAAGACTGAGAAATTATAACTATCATAACAAACTGAGCAGGCTGGAGCACATATAGCCAAGAAAGGGAAGGCTAAGGGCTGACTGAATAAAGGTTATTAAAATTCTGAGAGAGTTTACTAAGATAGATGGAGAAAACATGTTTCTACTTGCAGGTCATAAATATAGGATAATCATTGATAAATTCAATAAGAAATTGAGGAAAATCTTTCCTTATGCAGAATTTGATTAGAATGTTAAATTCCCCAACACAAAAACATAAGATCATAATAAATTATAAGTAGGAATAGGAGTACACCTGCTCCAACGTTTAATATGACAATGTGTGATCATGGATTTCCAGTCCATTTTCCGCCATGTTCCCCATATCCTGTTATTCCTTGAGAGATGTGAAAAGATTTACCCCGGCCTTAAATGTATTCAATGATAAAACTCTATAAACTTCTGGGTCGTAAATTCCAAAGATTCACAACCATTTGAATTTAGCAATTTCTCCTCATCTCAGCCCTAAATGAACAGTCCTTTATTCTGAGGCTGTGCCATCAAGTTTTAGATTTCTCAACCAATGGAAACAATCTCTCAACATCCATCTTATCAAGCCTCTTCAGAATTTTGTAGGTTTCAAAGAGGTCGCTTCATATTTTTCTAAACTACAAAGAATATACACCAATTTAGTCAGCACTCCATCATAAGTCAACTCCCTCATCCCAGGGACCAATTTAGTAATTCTTCGCTGTACTGCTTGCAATGCAAATAAGTATTCTTAAAGTTGTACTTACTACTCCAGATCCATGCTTTCACAATATCCATTTGAGGACTGGGCATCTTGAACTTGATGAATACATTGTATCTGGTCTTCGAGGCCTGAGTCAGTTGAAGACTCTGACCAATGGTCTTACAATGTCTTGTCCTCACTATTTGTTGAGAAGGACATGAGATGGCCGGGTGTGCCAGGTCCTTGCCACCTGCTGGGGCCTATGCTTTTCTTTACTGGGACATCAGAACAATGACATGATCGATGTGGAGACTTTGGTGAAACACTGGATGAATCCTGGATGTTGCTTGATGTTCCTGTCATGGCCTCGGTCTTTTCAAATTCAATAGATGGTTATATTATTCTGTATTCATCATTAATCCTGAATTTTTTTCCCTTGAGATTTTGTGATTTTATCTTTTATCCTGACAAGGGTGTATGATATATGAGCACAGAAACATTTGTTGCCTGTTATACTATGAGAATCGGGATTGTTTATTCCTTTTGTTTTTGTTTGTCCACTTGTGTGAATGAGAGAGGTCAGCATTTAATTATTGTTTAAATTCCCTACCCTATGTGATATCCTTCTTTTGTCTGTTGGGGAGTATGCTGAGTTGATTTTGTGACATGAGGGTTATGCTATCTTATCTGGTTTGCCTTTATTTTTATATGCTATAATCCTTGCATTTACATTTGGGGAGTACAATTTTAGTATCCTTCAGTTTTTTTTTAGGATAGTTCGAGTAGCATAAGCAAGGTGGTAGTTTGGTGGTTTGATATCGAGATGGTTGGTATGGCATATCAGTTTTTATTATATCTGAAGAAAGTCCCTCACTAGAACTATAATGGTGGAAGCAGTGTCCTGTTCATTGGTAAGGGTATGCTGCTCTGTTTCTGGTTTGCTTGTTGTAAGATTTTATGCTGAAAGACTACATCTGGTGTTTATTGGACAATCCTAATACTTTTTTTTGGTGCTTCACTTAATCCAAGTGAGTGGGGTGTTGATGCAGGCTTTGATTTATTGTAGTTAATCCTAAAGAGTTTTCCTTATCTTGTCAAGATGGGGGACGGTTGTATCTATTACCTGTGGATGTCCTGTGAATGGGTGTGTTGGTGTTTTTTCTTCTCCTTGTTGATAGGTTTTCCTGGGAGAATTTTTCAGACATGGAAAGTCTGATCGGTGCCTCTGATTTGGTTGGAGAGGAGAGAGGTTTTTAGAGCTGAGAGTCTGGGCGAGATGTGAGTCTTTGGCTTTCTAGTTTATAGCTGAATTTATAGCTATAGTTTATGCTGCTGTGTTGTAGCTTGTGCCGATTGTGATACCCTTTCCTGGATTATCCCCCAGGAATGCGATGCTGAGTTAGGTTCTTATTATAATACTCCATCAGAGACGCCCTGTATTTTGTAATGCTGTCTATGTTATCCTGTGTCGGAGGGCATGCACCATAGAGCCATGTACTCACGATTTTATCTTATTATCCTGAAATCCCCTACTCCATCTGATATCTTTTCTTTATCCATATGAGAGGAGATAGTGACTACAATGATTGTAATGATGGGTAATTGGAATCATTTGTATGTATGTTCAATGGTCTTTTTTTTATGTTTGTGTGGAATAATGATTACTCTGTGCTGTACTATATTTTAGGAATGTGCTATATTTTATGGCAAATGTAAAACAAAAATTTTCCATAACAATATTCTTAACAAGAAAAGATGTGTGCACCCTCATGTATCTGCAAAGCAGCTCTTTGAAGCTAGAAGGCTGCTTGCAACAGCTGCAGTTTTGATTTGTTTGGGAAATTTGGGAGGCAATTCAGGGGCCCGATAATAGCATTTAAATGTCCAGCACTGTCAGCGCCACGTCAAAAATTGGCATGGAGCTGCATAATTTATGTAAATAAGAATTATACTCTAATTTAAATGATATTAGCGGCCCCAAAACTGAAATCTCCTGGCCCGCTAGCCTTTCCCCCTGGAGGGAATTTCACCCAAGTGGAATTTACAATAGTTCCCCACTTGCGGGGAGTGAAGGGAGAAATCAAAGACCCATAGAGGATCGGGTGCCTGGGACAGGGTGCCCCCTTGGCAGTGTCAGACTGGGTGCCCTGGACAAAGTGATCACTCAACCACAGCCTAGATGCTCTAAAATGGGGTTGTGAGATGGGACATCCCAATGCCACTTGTTCTTGGACCCTGACATATTGGCATCTTTGCAGATTATGTGTCTGTTGATGAGACTTGCCGTGGGGAGCAAATAAGGTCGTTCACTAGGTTGCTGATCTCCTCTGTATCCCCTGGACAACTGCAGCATCAGCCACCTGCACCCATGCTGTGTTGGTTTCCCTGCTGGACCTTCTCAGCTGGGTAGAGAATATCCCTCCCAACATGAGCATGGATCGAGAGACTGTGCAGGGAGGTATCAGACTTTCCTGACATCTCTTGATAGATAAGTGCTGACAGTGAGGATGTCTGGCCATGTTTTAAATATGACATCTGGATATGATGGAGGGATGCACACCCATCCCACCATGCCTTAGGATATAGTCTCAGCTGAGAGAATTCCAGTCCTGGTTTTTTTTTTCCCATGCTGTATAATATTATATCATATAGCTGGGACTTTGTACAGAACGACATAACATATCCCAGTAGATCCTGTACTAACTTTAACTGAAATGTGACTCATAATAAATGTGCTTGTCAATTGAGTTTTCAAGTCTTTTAAGGCAAAATGGATGAGCACAGTTCTTTAATGGACTTGTTTAGGTCTGTCAACCTTTTCGACACCCACATATTTGTTGAACCCCTTTGAGTCAGAAGCATGACTAACTGCATTGTCAGCTTAATCTCAAAAGCTCTATCTTTGTACTGGCGTAAACCTGACCTATTCCACTGATGGTCAGAATAAGCCGATCAGCTTTTCAGACACGTTTCTTCCTGTGAAAGACTGGTGAAAAGCAAAGCCAAGGTTTTCTTTTTTACTGAGAAAAGTCCTGAAATTTAATACAACACGAGTCAACATAGCCTTAAAATAAATGGCTGAACTTTCATGTAAAGATGGAAGATAGATTGCAGGCTATGCGTAGTATAAATCTATTATATTTATTAGAATCTTGCATTGAATGCTGATATATCATGTGCTGAAGTTACCTTGTTTTAGAATTAAAATAACTTTGACAAAAGAAATTTTAAAAAAGTCATTTCCTGCTAGGAGCCAGAAAATTATATGCGTTTACAGACATAATCTTATTGAAGCATATAAGATGATTGGAGGTTTAGATAGGGTGGACAGTGATAGCCTTTTTCCTAGGATGGAGAAAGCTAGCACGAGGGGACACAGCTTTAAATTAAGGGGTATGAGTTATAGGACGGATATCAGAGGTAGGTTCTTTACTCAAAGAGTGATTAGGCAGTGGAATGCCCTGCCTGCAGCTGTTGTAGATGCGCCAAGTTTGGTGGCGTTTAAGAGGTTAGTTGATAAGTATATGGATGAGAAGGGAATGGTTTAGTTAGGAGGGGCATTTGCTTTTTATTTTGGTCGGCACAACATCGAAGGCCGAAGGGCCTGTTCTGTGCTGTATTGTTCTATGTTCTATGTTCTATATTCTACTTCGGCTCAGGGGCTTCTAATCAGATACAGCTTTTCTGGATACTCTCCAGTTAGACCAAATACACACATGGTGTATTTGAGTGTTGGCCTTCAAGGAAGATGAGTAGCCAATATTATAACCAAACCACCATGAACAAAACAGGATTCAGCTCTATGTTGTTTAAAGAAATTAGGATGGTGTTCCATTTAGTTTTAAACTTGGCAGTCTTGTTTTGGGGCAGCTGAAAATTGAAAAGTGAATTTTGAACCAATTGCCCTCTTGCCTTCCTGAGATTAGGCTTTCTTCTACATAGGAAAATGTAAAGCATTATAAAGAAAGTCCAACCAGGGAAGGGGCGTACTGGATCTGGGACTGGGGAATAAGCCCAGCCAGGTGTTCGATGTTTCAGTAGGGATCAGTTTTTCAGACAAATTTCAAGAACAGTGACCACAATTCAGTAAGCTTTAAGATACTGATGAATAAAGATAAGTGTGGAGCTCAAGTTACGGTGCTAAATTGGGGTAAGGCTATTTACAACAATATTAGGCAGGAATTGAAGAATGTACATTGAGGGCAGATGTTTGAGGGCAAATCAACATCTAGCATATGGGAGGCTTTCAAGAGAAGTTGATAGGGATTCAGGACCAGGACATTCCAATAAGGATGAATGATAAGTATGTTTTAGGAACCTTGGATAACGAGAGATAGTGTGAGCCTAGTCAAAGAGAAAAAGGAAGTAGTTATCAAGGCTAGGAGACTGGGAACAACAAAATAAGTGTGGAATACAAGGGAAAGTAGAAAGAAACTTAAGCAAACAGTAAAGAGGGAAAAAAGGGGTCACAAAAAAAAATCATTGGCCAGCAGGATTAAGGAAAATTCCAAGGTTTATTTTTATATATATAAAGAACAAGAGGGTAGTCAGAGAGAAGGTTGGCCACTCTAGGACAGGGAGGGAATCTGTGCGTGGAGCCAGAGGAAATGGGTGACATATGAAATGTGTACTTTGTGTTAGTATTTGCCAAAGAGAAGGACTTGGTGAATGATGAGCCTAGGAAAGGGTGTGTAGTTGTTTGAATCATGTTGAGATCAAAAAGGAGGAGCCATTGGATTCTTGAGAAACATTAAGATAGACATGTTCCCAGAGCATGATGGGATATACCCCAGAATACTGAGAAAGGCAAGGAAGGAAATTGCTGAGGCCTTGAGAGAAATCTTTGTATCCTCACTGGCTACAGGGGAGGTGATGTACAGATGCCGGCGTTGGATTGGGGTGGTAAGAACTCAGTAAGAATTTAGCAACACCAATTTATAATCCAACCGATTTATTTGATAGTAAAACCGCGAGCTTTCGACTCCTGTGTCTTCCTCAGGCAAATGCAGTGTTCTGGTCTGCAATAGCACACATCAGCACAGACAGTCAGAGATTGCTGATTAGAATGCGAATCCTTATATCTAACCTGCTATTGAAGTGTTAAAGTGGCGAACAATGTGTGTGAAGGGAATCCTGAGCATTGTTGGAGAATTGTGTGTTTTCTCCGGACAGCACAGTAAGTGAGGTTTTTTGCTAACCCAGGCAAGTTACGGGGGTTACAGATAGTGTGTCATGAAGCCAAGATCCCTGTTCAGACCGTCCTCATGTGTGCGGAGCTTGGCTATCAGTCTCTGTTCAGCGACTCTGCGCTGTCGTGTATCACGAAAGCCCCCTTGAAGAACATTTACCCGCAGGTCGGAGGCCGAATGCCCATGACTGCTAAAGTGTTCGCCCACAGGAAGGGAACTGTTTTGCCTGGTGATTGTTGAGCGATGCTCATTCATCCGCTGTCGTAGTGTTTGCATGGTCTCCCCAATATACCATGCTTCGGGACATCCTTTCCTGCAACGTATTAGGTAGACAACGTTGGCCGAGTTGCAAGTGTATGTACCGTGTATCTGGTGAATGGTATCCTCACGTTTGATGATGTCGTCCATGTCTATGATCCGGCATGTCTTGCAGAGGTTGCTGTGGCAGGGTTGTGTGGTATTGTGGTCACTGTTCTCCTGAAGGTTGGGTAGTTTGCTTGCCTTAATCAGCTGGGGCATTGAATTTAAAAATTGGCAAGTCATTTTGTGGCTTTTTAGAACCATGGTTAGGCTGTACTTAGAATATAGTGTTCAATTCCAGTCACCTTACTTTGGAGAGGATACAGAATGATACTATGATGTTACCTAGCATGGAGGGCATTAGCTGTGAGGAGAGGTTGGAGAAACTTTGTTTGTTCTCACGGGAATGAAGGAGATTCAAGTTTTTTTTTACACAGAGGGTGGTGGCTACCTGGAACCCACTGCCAGGGGAGATAGTGGAAGCAGGTATGATAGTGACCTGACAGATATGTGAATAGGATGGGAATGGAGGTACATAGTCCCCGGAAGGGTAGAGGGTTTAGTTCAGTTGGGCAGTATGATTGGTGCAGCTTAGAGGGCTGATGGGCCTGTTCCTGTGCTCTAATTTTCTTTGCTCTTTGATTTTGTCAATCACAATAAAATTTCTGCTGAGAGAAGGATAGTTAACATGCAAAAATGATACATTGACTGAGCTAATAACATAAACTACAAGGGTACAGCTTTATTGACTTAATAATGTCAAGTTAACTCATATCACAAAGTCTGCAATATGAAGTATCTCTTTTTAATAATGTGCCCGCTGTACGTTGATGCAAGGTTGTGAGCCAGATGGCAACGAACGTAAAGCTCCTCAATAGAATCACATAACTTTGCAACCACTCATATTGTCCTCAGAATCCTAGTATGTTTCAAGATTAGGTACTCCTTCCCAATCCATGAATGGTAAGGCACAAAACACACCCAATATTACATCTTGGGTTTCATTACCTGCGAACTGATGACCTGAAGACATTAACAGGCAACTTGTGGGTGAAGCAGTATTGATTGTCAGTCACTATGACACCAGGGCCATCCCTCAAATAAGAGGTGGAGGGAGGTGATGAAGAAAGGAGCGATTGTACCAAGAATGAATCAGTTTGGGTGAGATTTTGAGTTAAAGGTGTTCAGACACGACTGGCTAGATGGTAACTTTGCATCCTGGGCTCCTCAGGCAAGCATATGCACCAGTGTCTGAGGCTGCGGTTGCTCTGATGTTGAGTAAAATTATTATTGCAACAGCATAATCATCAATTGGGTGAAACTAATCTGTATCATAACAGATTGACCCTAGTTTGAATTCTCTATTAACAGGTGAACAATCTAACACTTAGTGAATTCAGTTTCACAATAATAGAAAGTGTTGAATAATTTTTGGAGGGAAGGTATACACAGTGGCCATTGAATGGGAAGTAAGGCTGAAGAGGGGTAGCAGTGGCTCATATTCTTTCAATGTTGGGGTCATGAAGGATACCCCTGCTCCTCACAGTTCAATATTTAGGTTAGTTTTATGAGCAAGCCTACCTTGTTGTTTCCACCAAATGTTTGTTTCAAATACGGGCGTTGCACTTGATTACTTTTTATATTCTTGGCAATATGATAGGCTATGCACCTCAGGACTGTAATCAGAGTGTGCTTCCTGCCCATCGTACCATAGGATTAGGGTACCTGAAAAGCACGTGTTGCGTGCTGGAATTTCTAAACTGTGTTATTGTTTCAAGCGATAGAACATTCCTGATAGTGAAGTCTTGTGAATTTGTTGTAGGAAATTAAAGTTGTTATCAAGTTTTATTTTGTTCAGTGTTAAGTGAACAGCATAACAAGTATCTGTATAATGACATGTTAAAAGCTATTGTGCCCCACAACCTTTTACATTTTGAAATAATATCAGATTCAGTCTCTGGAAAAATTACCCCACCTGGTTGAAAACTTCAAATCATTGCTGATGGCTAGAGTTGCAGTTGTACAAGCTACATCAGTTATTCCATACATAATGACACTCAGCACTCAATAGATAGAGATAATTACCATTACGTTCATACTTACCTTCCCTTAGCTAAAATCTCAACACAGCAATACAAAAAATGTTCCCCATTGCTGCATATTAGTTCTTACAGATATTTTTTAATTGTTGTAAGTGAGCTTACATGTGCCAAATCACAAGTGATAACTGTAAAGATGGTGATATAAAACAGTTTATTTTAATCATTCAATGTGCACTAGATGCCTCCAGTGAGCTGAAATGTGCATCTTTACTTGAGATATTATAGCACATGTTTAATAATTAACCATCAGTCATGTTTAATATTCTCTGGAGAAGATGCAAGATGCCTACCATATTCTACCTTTAGTTTCAATAGTGAAAACATAGCATGCATGCTAACGCTATCATATATGCACAAAGGATTACAAAAGATACATGACACAGAAACAGGTCATTCGCTCAACCAGCTCTTGTTACAGCCCTCTGGAGCCTTCTCCCATTTTTACGCATTTAATTTTGCCGATGTAATGACGTATGTTTGTCTACTTTTTTCTTGGATACAAGCAGTGGGCAAAGGTCAATGTCAATGTGATCAGCCATGTGGAATTACCATACTATAAATGGAATTTAATTATGGAATTTCATAGTCATGGTTGGCTGCTGCCATTTTGTTAACATAATTTTAGCCAAAAGAAGTTAAAAGAATAAACAAGTGATATTGAGTTCCTTTGGCAGGAGACTGTCAGAAGTGTTTTGGAATAATACCACAAATGCATTGTCACTGAACAACTTCAAACATAGTGATTGTTTTTCCATGATAGACCATGATACAACCAATTGGCAGCTCACTATGTTCTGAATGTCGAACAACTTGCAGCAATGTTGTGTACATTTTGTTCCTATTCCAAGGATTTTATTTTGATGTTGGTTGAACCTCCTATCCAACTTATTGTACCGCAATGATCACAGAATTATAAAATGGTTACAAAGCAGAAGGAGGCCATTTGGCTTCAATCTGTGCCATCTTCAAGGGTAATTTAGCTAGTCCAATTTCCCACCCTTGCTCTGTGGTCCTACATTGTTTTTTCTCTTCAGATGCCTTTCCAGTTCCCTTACAAAAGTCATAGTTGAATCTGCCAGCAATACCTTCTCGATCCAAAACACTCACTATGTAAAATAAAATTGTTCATTAGCTTTGGTTCTTTGGCCAATCACCTTAAATCTGATTCTTAACCCTTCCACCAATGATAACAGTTTCTCTCTACGTACTGTGTCTGGACTTCTCATGACTTTGGAGAGCTCTTCCAGAGCTCCTCTCAGATTTCCCCTCATAAGGAATCGTAAAATCTCCACATCAACCACAGATCTATCCAGCCCTATTCCTTAACCCCAAATTTTTTACCCTGCTTGTCCTTCTGACACTAAGGGCCAATCCACCTAACCTAATCTTTGGACCGTGGGAGGAATTCGGAGCACCCGGAGGAAACCCATGCAGATGTGGGGAGAATGTGCAAACTCCACACAGACAGTGACCCACGGTTGGAATTGAACCCAGGTCCCTGGTGCAGTGTTAGCCACTGTGCCACTGTACCTTCCCTGATATCAATCTCAGCTTCTTCAATCTATCTTTGTACCTGAAGTCCCTCATCGGCAACCCCATGAGCAGGAACTACTGGGCAGGAGATAGAATCAAAGCAGGGTGTCACCGGGATTTACTTCCAGGTGACATTGTGAGCTAGGCCATTTCCCAATGCCATGATCCCTGCCACCTCATCATGAAAATAGCATGACCAGGAACTACTGGGCAAGAGGTAGAATCATGGCATTGGGAAATGGCCTAGCTCGCAATGTCACCTAGAAGATGTAAACCCAGACCGATATTTCAATGTGTCATTTTTTAAAAATCAAATTTGAATTCAATCATACACTCAAAGATAACTCCTGTGAGGAAGATACGAAAATTTTATTGATATTTCTTTAGCTGCTGATGCAGAAATATTGTTATGAAATAGCTCTGCTGTGTAATTTTTTTATGTGACAACGTTGTCAGTCAATAGGAAAAAAACATTCATGCAAATCTTAGTTTAGCATTCTGTTCAAATTCAGCATCATGTCCTGCCAACATTGATTAATTTTTAACCAGGGAATGTCAAAGGGTTTATTTTTGTCTGTCTTTTTAGCCTCCAGGAACCTTTACAAAAGTTGTCTTATGATTATCTGTTGTTTTTGTGTTTCCTAAATTTAAGTTTGCTAAAATGCACAAATATGTCTCAAATAATTTAACTGATTTGAAATCAACACACCATTCAGCACAGAGTCTCAAATTCATGATGCTGAGCAACAGAAAGCCTTGGATCACCCAACCTATCCAAACTTAGTCTGCTGATTTTTGCGGGCCAAGGGATGCATTGTCATAGAGAAGCAGAAGTTATTCCACTTTGGATTTCAGGAAGTGTGACTTCCTGTCAACACCTCAAATGTGCCAAATGTGAAGAAAGACAGACATTTGCAACATACCTTCCCTGACTGTCGGGCACCCCAAAGCATTTTACAATCTATGAAATATTTTCAAAGCAAGTATTTTTGTTGTTACAATGCAGGAAACATGGCCACCAAATTGGAAACAGCAAATATCAAAGAACAAAGAACAAAACAGCACGGGAAACAGGCCCTTCGGTCCAACAAGCCCGCGCCACCACCCCAATGTTCCCACCTCTACCCGTAATCCCTGTCTATGTTTATAGATCTATGGATTAAAAACCAAATTTGAGACAATTTAGGGAGAATTTGTTTTGCTAGTTAGCCTAAGAGCACATCTTTTGGGATGTAGGACGAAACCGGAGCACCTGGAGAAAACCCACACAAGCACGGGGAGAATGCGCAAACTCCCAAAGACATAGGCCCAAATCCATGTATCTGCACAGCACAGTGAAAGTCACTGAGCTGTCATGTTGTCCATCAAATGGTCCAGGTCAAGCGTACGCTAATGACGTGAAGCACTAGGATACTCTCGAGAAAGATCCAAGAGCAGCCCTCTCACGACCCATGACGTGTATGCCCTTCGTTAGACAACAAGGTGGACCAAAACGCCTGTAGGATTTGAGTCCATCCTAGGAAAAAGCTTAACCCTGTTTACTCTACCCACAAACATGATAATGAGCAGGCTGCCTGAAATTGCTTCAAGGATAAATGTTAAAGTAAAGTTTATTTATTAGTCACAAATTGGCTTACATTCACATTGCAATAAAATTACTATGAAAATCTCCTAGTCGCCATACTCCGGTGCCTGTTCGAGTACACTGAAGGAGAATTTAGCATGGCCAATTCACATAGTCCAATGCAACTCTTTGGACTATGGGAGGAAACTAGATGACCCAGAGGAAACCCCGCAGACATGGAGAGAATGTGCAAATTTCACACAGACAGTGACCCAAACCGGGAATTGAACTCAGTCTTTGGCGCTGTGAAGTAGCAGTGCTATCCATTGTGCCACCATGCCACGTCGGCATAAGTATTAGCTGGAAGATCTTCCCTGTTCTTTGAAAAAGTGCCGTAGGATCTTTTTCATTGATAGAGAAATGGAACCTGGGTTCACCTGAAAGAGGTACCCTTAACAGTGCACTCACTCAGTGCTGCATTGGGAGCCTAGATTCCTCCCAAGTTTTTGGAGTGGAGAATCCACACCTGACTTGCAGCTGAAAGTTCTTTTGTTGAACTGCAGATGGGAGCACCCTAAATTTCTTTGTTGTTCATCTGTCTCCTCCTTTAAGATGTTCTTCAAAACCTATTCTTTAACTTCTTTGACCAAGCCTTTGGTCACTTTTCCAGATATCTCTTCGTGGTTTGGTACAAAATTTTACTGAATGAAAGAGGAGAAACTTAAGTGGGAATAGAGAAGTAGAAAAACAGAGAGTTTAAAGAGGGAATGCCAGCACTTAGAATGTAAACAGCTGAAGACATGGCCACAAACATGCAGCAAGGAAAGCCAGGGTGTGTAAAATGAGAGATGGACCTAACGTAGAATGAGTCTATTCAGCCCATCAGGTCAGTTCCAGCTCTTTCCTACAGCAATTTAAAATAAAACAAATGCACCACTTCTTCCTACTGTCTTGTACTTTTTTCTGCTTCAAATATTTATAAATTTTTAATTTAAAAGTATTAACTTGTGCCCTAACCACTCTGTGGTGAAGCTTTCGACACTTCAACAGCTTAGTTGTACAAGTATTTTCTTGTCTATTTTAATGCAGCAGTTCTCCTTACCAGATATTCACCTGTGATCACTGCCATAAAAAGCGTAAGTTTCAATAAACAAATGAATACAAGCTTTGAAATTTCATGAGGTAATTATTTACAACCATTCCATTTTGAAATTTTACAATTTCATCAAAAAAATTATTGGAATATCCTCTGATGACAAATTTTCTGAATCAGCTTGTGGTAACAGCAGTTTTTTGAGTGGTGTGACTCCATCGGGGTGAGAATTAGATCTATTGGAAAATACAATGAAGAAGTATTATAATGCATCTTGAAGATAATGCCTTAAAAAATAAATAATATTATAAAATTATTGTGAGTTGTGCACTTGTTGAACAACGTTAACTTTTACGTAAAGATAAGGAAAGAGCCAGTTGAGAATGGATAATAAACAGATTATATCTGGTTCATGGCACTATATCTCCAAACTCACTCTTGATAGTTTGGACATCTGCTTCAACAGGTGAAGAAACTCTAGATAGCTAAAGCACAGCTGCCAAAATAGGACAAAAGGAGTGGGAAATATTTCAATCCGTGTAATCCCTTGCATTTACTATGGCCAACCCACCTAACCTATATATATATATATTATATATATTTGGACACTAAGGGACAATTTAGCATGGACAATCCACCTAACCGATAAATCTTTGGACCTAAGGGGCAATTTAGCTTGGAAAATCCACCTAACCCTGGACTGTGGGAGGAATCCCAAGGCTGGAATTGAACTCAGGTCCCTGGTGCTGCAAGACAACAATGCTAACCGCTGTGCCTCTGCTGCATAAATAAGGAGATCAAAACTGTACAGAATACTCTCTCCAGTACCCTATGCAATGGTAGCAAATGATGTCTACTTCCGTATTCCATTCCCCTTGCAATAAACAAGAACATTGATGGTTTATACTAATACTGATTTTGACCCTGTAGGCTGAATTTTAATATGGAGGTCCCTGGAGATTTAGGTGTGATGTAGAGATGAATCAGGTCACCTGACGAAGAGGGAAACCTCGAAAGCTTGTCAGTTTACTATCAAATAAATTGGTTGGACTTAAACCTGGTATTGTCAGACTTCTTACTGGGTTTAGGTATGGGCAGGGGAGTGTGTTAAAATTAGAAAAATTAACAATGCATTGCAAAATTGACTGCAACCCATTGACTTCCACATTTGGCTAAAGCACATTAAGCTATATGCATGCAAGCCCCTCAGGACAGGCAGGTTGTTAATTTTCAAATACTCAATTAGAACAATATTGACATACTACTTTCAGTTTAATGTCAGATCAATGGGTTTCCTGGGATTTCTGAACTGCACTAGTGAAACCAAGGTGAGTAAGAGCAGCAATTGTGGGGGTTGAAGCAATTTCAGGAAAAATTGCCAATAAATAGTCAGTATTTACAGCTGCTTTCTTATCCACTCGTGGATAAGAAAGGGTTTGTTCTAAATGCTTTAGCTGAGAGATTGCTTTGTTCAATTTAGAGATTACTTTTTACACTGGAGGTTTGCTGTATTATGTCAGGGCGCTGTTACATTCTTTTAGATTGGACTTCAGATGAGGATCAAGATGACCAGTAACAACAGCATCCACAACATCCTGCGGCTAACAGATCTGCACAGCAGAGAGAGATATGCAGCAGGGGAGTCTAGCGGAGAAGCAACCAGCAGAGAGGGACCCAGTGAAGAGACAACAATTTTCCAGCATGTCTCAACACCGGTATCTCGGGAGACTAAATATCCAGCCAGTGGTGACACTCACCAAGAAGAATATCTGTTGACTGCTGGACTTGGTGGCTATATACAGCCAGTGTTTGTCAACATCAAAGGGTCATCTGGACTCGAAACGTCAGCTCTTTTCTCTCCTTACAGATGCTGCCAGACCTGCTGAGATTTTCCAGCTTTTTTTGTTTTGGTTTAGTGACTGTCAACTTCAGCATCACTATCAGCACCTCTGTCTTCAGACTCTACCAAAAGGCTGATGCAGACGTATCCAGGATTCTCCAGCTGACTGGCCACAAATACATGAAACAAGTGACTAATGAGTTGTTTTTCATACTCAATGATTCTGTCAACTTTTCCACCAGTGATGCCAGTCACAATGAGTGGGCAAACAGTTTTACTTCCAATATGTATAGGGCATCATTGGTACACACATGGCAATCTGAGCACAACAAAATTAACCAGAAATATTTGATAACCACGAATGTTCCTGCAATGCGCAGTTTGGGCAACTACAAGGTATCTATGCACATGTGTGCAATTTTCTGAGCCTGATGCCATTGAAGGACAGCTGTTTGGTGATCTCACTTAGCTCAGACTTTACTCATATCCTCTATCAGAAAACCAGAAGATCAAGAGGCTTATATGAATGTTATATCACTGCAAGATGTGTGATTGAACAGAGTATTAGCGTGCTGAAATGCACTTCAAGTGCTGAGGCAGATGTGGAGACCCTATTCAATATGCACTGACTAGCTAGGTCATGGTTTGCTGTGCTCTGCATTACATTCAGTTTGGATCTTCAGGATCAACATAGTCAAGAGCTTGGTTCCCTTAATAAGATTCAAAGAGATAGGAGGAAGAAGAAGGGGTAATGAGAACAACACACCTCAATTGCTCATGCGCTATAAGAATAACAGGAATGACTCTCTGTTTCAGATTCATTTGAGCAGTGAACACTCAACTGAGAAAAGCAACTGTCACTCCTCCTCTTCCCTGCCACTCCACTGACACAAAATAATCCTTCAATCAACCAACCTCCCTTTCTTTAAACATCCTTCCATTGATCCCCAAAATTCATGTTACCACATTCATCATCAAACATGTTGAAAGATCTCATACTACTCATACCCAAGAATAAAATACAAGAACAAAGTTGGCTGACTGACAGGAAGAAGAGAGTAGTGGTTAACAGTTGTGTTTCAGACTGAAGGGAGGAAATCAATGATGTTCCCAGGGGTCTGTATTAGTGCCACTGTTTTCCTTATATATTAGTGGCCTGGACGTGGGTGTACAGGGGCAATTTCAAAAATTGCAGATACCAGTTTGGAAACATTGTGAACTATGAGGAGGATAGAAATAGAATTCAAGAACACTTAAGCTGGTGGAATGGGCAGGCACATGATGGATGAAATTTAACGCAGCAAAGTGTGAAGTGATTCATTTTTGTAGTATTACTACAGCTATGCGAGGCATTGTTGAAACCACATCCATCCGGAATACAGTGTTGGTCTCTTTATTTGCAGAAATAATTGCAATAGAAGATGTTCAGAGTTTCTTCATTGACTCATTCTAGGAATGAAAGTCTTATCCTACGAAGAAGAATATGAGAGTTCTCCAAATGCAGTTTCACCACGACTCAGTATGATTTTAACATGATTTCTTTATTTGTGTACTCTAATCCCTTTTTAATAAAAGCCAACATGCTTTTTGCCTTCCTAATTGCTTTCTTTTAACTTTCTGCATCTTCATACCACACACCCAAATCTGTTTGAGTATCAACACCTACACCTGTATTCTACTTTTTTATTCTTTCGATCAAAGTAAATAAATTCCCTAGTTCCTAAATGAACCTTCTCCATTTTAGTCAGCCACAAACCAGGAGGAATTGCATGAGTCAGTGGGGATGGAGTTCTTAAGGAATGTTTTGAAGATTTCACTGAAGTGTTTACAGTGTCCTCCTGAAGCCACCTTCTGCGCCTAAGTTCTGAATAGACCAGCTACTTCGGGTGTCAGGCATGTGAAAGATATGTCCCACACAATAGAGCTGGTTTTAAATGACTAATGCCTCAATATTTTTCACTTAGAAAAGGATGCTATTCTTGGGATTTGGAGGATCTTGTGCTTGGGGATGCTCACTGTAAGATGTCTAACTTTCTGAAGCAGTTAGTCTCAGGTTTGTGAGACTGGTCATCAAATACTCCTTTCCCCAGTCAGCCAAAGACTGAGTAGGCACATTAGAGGTGATAATGAATTTGATTTCTGTAAATGTCTCTGTCAAGAGGAGGCTCCCAAGTTATGGAAAATCCATCTGCACCTGTAGGAACAGAAGAGTTGGGCTGATGTTGATAAATTGAAGAACTCTATTTGCATGACTTCTGTGGGCAGAGGGATATTGTCTAATTCGAAATGGCCAAGCAAAGAAAGGGCACAATTATGGCCTGATGGGAAATATGGCTAACTCAAGACAGAATGTTTTAACTCCAGCTGAGCCTGTGGGCTGCTCTGTTTACTTATGACAAATATCTTTGCTTTTACAATGGATTATAAAGTCATTTGAAACAATTAAATGGACAGGAAGTAGAAATGAATGAAACCAGAAGATTGATTTTAAATGTTAAACAGGCTTAGGACATTGCCCTAAGGTCAGGCAGCCTGCAATAAACCAATTTGAATGATATGCCTATAATTAATGCCTACATGCAGAACTGTATGTGTTTTAGCCAGTCTCAAAAGAATAAATATTGGACTTTTGACTAACAGTATCAGAAGAAAAGAACCAGAGAAAAAGAAAGGAACCTTAAGTTGTAAGCATGAGTCGATAGAGACACCTCTTCAGGTCCATTAGATGAATATAAGTAGTTAAAATCTATGTTTGTAAACTTATTATTAGTAGATTTATATTCCTTTACCCAACATCTGTCTATGGTCCAGCCATTCTTCACTGCTATCACTGAGCTAAAAAAACCCTATGGTGCTGACTGTTACATTGTAAGGTTTAGATATCTTTCAACCTAGTTAATTTGGCAGGAATGTTGTCTTCTGAAGTGTGCACTTTGATGTTCAAGGCATTAATGAACTTATTTGATTGGAGGGTACAATGGCCTATGCTGCCAGCTATTCTACCAATAGATGAAGATATCTCAATGACCTATGACGACAGCTCCAGATACTTAAGTTTGACTGCTCCATATTCTCTAAAATTAAGGCCTGTCAGCACATTTCTCTTTTGCTGCTCATTTATTCTTCTCATCATCAATATCCCTTGGGGCACAGCAACTATGTCCAATTGAATAGGGCTTGGAGAGGGCTTTGCCCTCTAATATTGACTCTCCAATATACACTTTCACTTACTTGTGGAGTGCGAATCACCAGATGAAAAGCCAACTATTCGTTTTCTTGATCCCACTTAAATGTGAGTATCTGAGGTGGTGGCATGGACTGCATGGGTCCTGTAACAGTGCACCATCAATAGCACTCAGCTTCTCGAAGGTATTGTCATCAGTAACCTCCCATTTACTTCTGCTGCATACATAAAAGACCTTTTGGAAATAAAATACATAAATTTGTGTTGGCAAGTTAAAAATATGTTGAAATTATCATTATAAAGATCACATTTCACTCACTTCAAAGTTATGGTGGCCATGAGAAAGCAAGAGCAGGTTACTGAGTTGGATGATCAGCCATGATCGCAATGAATGGTGGAACAGGTTCAAAGGGCCGAATAGCCTACTCCTGCTCCTATTTTCTGTGTCTCTATGGCATATGTGTGGCGTATATTTAATTTTGTCACCAGGTTCCCTATCGCCACATACGCAATACCCAATGATGCTGCAACAACTTTGACTTTCAGTTGCAATGTGTGTGGAGACATTTCTGGTTTTCTTCCTCTCTATGATATCATACATATTCTCTTCTGAAAAATGGGGAAGAAGAGAAGTATGAGTGGATATAATAGCATAAGCTCATTCAATGGACAGAATTCATGTGGTGAGTGTGAGGGAGAAGAATGAGATTGTGTAAGAACAAATGAATGAGAATGGTGCATAGATGAGGATGTGGGGAAGTGCATAGAAAGTGAAGGATGGGTGCAACATAAGAGAATGTGAGGAATGCTGCATCGGAATTATTTATAAATCTTGCACCTTCTACACTAGGTGTTAGGATAGGCTTCATGCATTTGAATTTGCGTTAACAGATGGACATGGATGCACTTTCTGTCTGAGAAATTATCTTTATTTAATGAACTAAATTAATAGATTAAATAAGAAATACCACTAGACTTGTACTGCAGTTTTTAAATACCCAGTTGGCTATATCGACAATCACTCAAAATTTGTTGAAACTTTCTAGTCTTCTTAAACTGGGTCACGTCTATTCTTACAAATTGCTGTGCTCAAACTATACATTGTATTCTTTCTTACCCCCTTTGTGTCCACACTTACTTTGAGAAGTGCATGTGAGAATCGCAATGATTGGTTCCTCTAAGCATTCCTATACCCCCATGGTTAAGGTTCAGGAGGGTTACCTCATTATGGGTGACACAGTGACTAGGATCGCTGCCTTTACAGCACCAGGGACCCAGGTTCGATTCCGGCCTCGGATGAATGTCAGTATTTGTGCTTTTTCCGTTGTCTGTCTGAGTTTCCTTCGGGTGGTCTGGTTTCCTCCCACAGTCTAAAAATGTGCAGATTATATAGATAGGCCATGTTAAATTGCCCCTTAGTGTCCCAAGATGTGAAGATTAGGGGATTAGTGGGTTAAATGCTTGGGGTTACTGGAATGAGGTGGGCTTGAGTAAATATGTCAGAGTCAGTGCAAACTCAATAGGCTGAAAGGCCTCTTTCTGCACTGTAGGGTTTCTATTATTCTATGGTTATGTATGTTGTAGTTTGATGGGATCATATCTTATAACTGTACCACGCCATTCCACTGATTTTATAGCAACTTAGGATTTACCCCTAGTTACCAGCTGCCTCTAATGTTTGTTCAATATTCCTGTTTTTTTCAGCTTTTAGTTTAATGGTTTAACCATCAATAAAATTCTTCTGATATATTATTAACATTTCCAACATCCATAATATTATGTCTTTGTATTAAAGTTCTTCTCTTTAGGAATGGCAAGCTGGAGAAGTCAAAATGAGGAGGTGGGGTGATGTGCACAGTGGGATGTATGTGAGTGTGATTCTGTATTCACCTTTCCTGACCTGCTTATTAAAGCACTTTCTGAATTTAATCCAGGAAAGTGGCTTGCTGTTGATCTCCTCTCCCTTTAATCATATCTTGTTGGTCTCAGCTTCAGACTTCATTCTCCAATTGCTAAGCAACATTGTCTCTCTCCACTCTTCACGGCCCCAGCAGCACATAAAGAAAGGCACTCCATGAGATACCCCATGTGGAATACATTATGTAACTTTCTTCACTTTTCTTTTCGAACTCTTCAACTTAGATGTTTGGAGTGTCCTTTTAATTAACTGGAGCCGTGACTGTATTGTGCAGGTCCACATCAGGCCTGCTGACACTAATTATACGGGAAGTAAAATGGAGGTGATTTGAATTAAGCAACCACTAACAGACCCTCTGCACTTACTTCTGTGCTTTCCATACTCAATCCTCAGGATAAAGTGACGATCCTTTAAAACAGAAATGAGGAGGAATTTCTTCAGCCAGATAATGATGAATCTATGGAACTCTTTGTCGCGGAAGGCTGTGAAGGCCAGGTCATTGAGTGTCTTTCAGACAGAGATAGATAGGTTCTTGATTAATAAGGGGATCAGGGGTTATGGGGAAAAGGCACAAGAATGGGGATGAGAAAAATATCAGCCATAATTAAATGATGGAACAGATTTGATGGGCCAAATGGCCTAATTCTGCTCTTATGTCTTATGGTCTAGTCCAGTTTCGCCACCACAACCCCACTCTACTCCCGAACTCCCAATGCCTCCCAACTCCCTGATTCCCAAATGGGAAGAAGAATCACACTGCTGCTCACACATACTGGAGATACTCTATAGAGGAGCAGACCGCACGTTCCCATTTAAAAGTTTGCATAATGTCTATGGGCAGCTGTCAGCATAGTGAAAGATGAGTTCCATCCCTTTACCACTGACTGCAAATATCATTGAGAGGGAGCTAGAATTGGAGATATAAAGAATTTATTATAGAGTAGAAATTGGAATCAAGCTATCTTGCAAAATCAGCAGAAATGAAGTGGTGGCTCGATTGTGGTCAGTGGAAGAGAATATCAAAAGACATGTAATATAAATATAAACCTCAGAATTATTGATTTGTATATGAGCAAAAAGAGAATAATGAGGTATATTAAGTTTTATTTGTTGCATGATATGTTGTAATCAGCCATTAGATAAAAACCAAACTGCTAAAACCGAGAAGGGTTAATGATATTGGTGCAAAATTGTACACTGTACAGTAATTCATTCCTGTATAGTGACAAGCATCATTTAAATTTTCATTTGGTAAACAATATATACTTATGTGACACCTCAGAAATGACCTTAAGGGGTAGGCATGGAGTGTGTTGAGTAAAGAATGTTGGACTGGATTCTGACACAGGTGGTGCACCCCCAGTGTGTTGCAGGGAGTGCTAGTCAATCTTGATGGCTGGTTCTCATTGCCATTGTTGTTTCTGCTGCCCATCTAAACTCAGTCAGATCCACTAACTGTGAGCTGTGAGCTCAATGACAGGAGGCCCAAGTTGGGGACCCAGTCAATCAATGAAGGGAATTTTAGTCTGAAATTTGGGGTACTGGGAAGGAAGGAGGCAAGGAAGTTGAAGTTTCCTTGTGTGATCGTAATCTAAAATTACATTTAAATCTGGGACTTTTTTGGAGCAAAGTTTGCTTCCCAGCAGATCTGGTCTGGAGGAGAAGCTGTCACGACTCCCTCACTCAAGCCTCAAACAATATTGCAGCTGGATCCCCATACAAACAACAAAATCATTCTGTATATTCAAGGAAGGGCTCCAATTCTTACCTGCAAGTGCCTGAGTCACCTGCTCAAGAGAGAGCCCAGTGAGAAGAGAGCAGAATCAGAGGGTGTACATAGTTACCAAGCTGGAATGAGAAACTCAGGAAATCAGAGCCAAATATGTTAGCATCTAGATTTCAGCAGAGTTAATGTGAAGAGAATGTTTTTTCTGTGGGAGCCTAGCCTAATCTCTATCACCCCAACAGCTTGTCACCTTCTCATGCCACTTATCCATGGAATCTCAAGAGGCGTAACAGTTGCACCTTTACCTCTATGACTTCTCACTATCTTGGCCTCAAACATTATTTCTAGGTGACGCAATGATTTCTGTACTTGCTTCAATTTAGTACTATATTTACTGCTCACATTAAATCTTCTCTACATTAGAAAGACCAAATGTAGATTATGAGACTACGTTGTGGAATACCTTCGCTCAGCACACAAACATGCTCTTGAATTTCTGGCTGCTTGATTCATGACTTTGCTGTCATACTGACATTTCTGCAATCAGTCTGCTGCGATTTTCGAGTGAAAACCAGCAAAAATTTGAGAAACAGTACCTCACCTTCCAACCAGCCTGCTTCCTGCCTTCTGGACTCAACATTGCCCTTCGTTTTGATTTTTTTTTGTTGATTTTTAGAGAGCTGATCTTTATTCTGCCATTTATACCTAGTCTAGACCTATGCTTTGTTTTCTACAAACATTACCTCTTCCTTTGCCTTTTGTTCCATGACACCTTTGGAATTTAATCTCTCCTGCTCTTTAACCTATCCATGACTTCCTTTCTTTCTATCTGACCCTCCTCAGCTCAGCAATAGCATAAAAGCCATCATATTTCTACCTCTCCATGGTTCAGAAAAAGAGTCACACAGACTTGAAGCATTAACTCTCCTCCACGTATGTTGCCAGACCTGTTGAGTTTCCAGAACTTTCTGGTTTTGTTCAGATTTCTAGCCACCACAGATATTTTAATTGTACTTAAACAGGAAAAATGTGTCAATTCTTTCAAGCATTATGTGGTGCATTGACAGTTATTTTGTAATGATAAGAACAAACTGAAATGTTTGTGTATAGCCAAGTACTCTTCATTTCAGTATTCCATTTAGACAATCTTTATCTTGCAATAACTGTTTTGTAGTGCTCACTTAATGAAGTGCTGTCTCTTGAGTTTAAAATGAATGTGGTACATTTTGAATAAAAGATGATTACATTGTACACATCAGCTTTTTTATGAACTTCTGTTGAGGTGATTTTGAGATTGCGCAAATGTTTTTCATGCACTTCATTGAGTTCTTAACCAATTCTTTCAATTACAAGTTTGGTTTAAAAATAATCATTTTGAGATTGGATGATGCTTAGTAATTTAAAATATGCCTCATCAGAATAGGAGAGCAGCTCATAGAACATTACAGTATGATTTAGTTTGGGAATAATGTACTTGCCAACATTACTTTTTAAACGCATTTTAATAATAAGATTGTATAAAAGGTTGAATTTTGTTTTAGAGAGAAATTTGTAATTGTAGTTTAGCCTCCATTACTAAAATTGTGTGAAGTTGTCATTTCAAAACATAAAATTTTTGAAATATGATTCAGTTATTTATAAAGAAGCTTGGTCAGTGGAGAGCAATCTCATCTCTGAAGTCCCACTTTAGAGATGAGATATTGAATTTTCCAGCTGTATGGTGATGAGAGGCAGGATGGCTGATAATATGGAAGAGAAAGACGTCAGGAGGGGAGCCTAACATCTTATTGGCACCATCACATATTACAATGGAGGAACTCAGCCATGTAGCAGCCAACTGAGTAGCCCAATTAACCCAATTAAGTTCACTTCCTGCCCTTGACATTAAGGCAGCTTTTGACTGAGTATGGCATCAAGACTGAACAAAATTGAAGCCAGTGGGAATTAGTGGGAAATCTTTCCATTAGGTGGAGTCACATTTGGCAGGAAGAAAGATGGTTGTTGTTGTTAGAAGGCAATCTTCTCAGTTCTAGGACACTGGGGGGAATCCTGATGCATGAGTTCCTCAAGATAGAGTCCTCAGCCCAAGCATCTTCAGCTGCTTTATCAAATACTATCCTTTATTAAATAAGGATGTTTGCTGATGATTACAGTGTATTAAGCACCTTCAGAACTCATCAGATACTGAAGCAGTCCATTTCCATAAGCAGCAAGACCTGGGCAAAATTCAGACTTGAATTGAAAAATGGCAAATATGTGCCACACAAGAGAGAACCTAACCATCCCTTTGACGTTCAGTAGGAATACCATGCTGAATTCTCTATTATCAACATTCTACAATCAGTCATATGGACCAGAAACTTAACTGGACCGGCTAAAAAATACAATGGTATAGGAGCGGGTTAGAGGCATGGAATTCCACTATAAGTTTCTCCCCCTTTGACTATGAAGCCTGTCCACCATCTACAAGGCAGAAGTAAGGAGTGTGATGGAATACCTTCCACTTGTTTAGGTGAGTGCAGCTTCAATAACACTCAGGAACTCAACAACTTCCAGGACAAAGCAGCCCATTTTATGGGCACCCCATTTACTACCTTAAACATTCACTCCCTCCATCATGAGTGCACAGTGGCAACAATGCATACCATCTACAGGACACACTGCAGTAACCCACCAAGGCTCTTTTGACAGCCCTTCCAAACCCATGAGCTCTATCGCCTTGAAGAAGAGAGGTATGGAACATCACCAACTGCAAATTCCTCTCCAAATCTCACACCATCCTGATTTGGAAACATATCATCATTCCTTCTCTGGTGTTAAGGAAGAAGTGCTAACATTTTGACCAAACAACATTGTGCATATACTGTAGCAATTTAAGAAGACAGCTCACTACCATTTCTTAAGGGTAATTAGGGATGGGCAATAAATTATGGCTTTGCCACTGACATTCATATCCCACAAATGAATTTAAAAATGATGCTTCACAGCAAGTCAGAAGATAAATGGACTGTCAGATTGGAAGAGGGAGATTAGAAAGATAACCAGAATCTTGGTCAATTTGTTTGATTTGATTTATTATTTTCACATGTATTAACATAGAGTGAAAAGTATTATTTCTTGCGCTATACAGACAAAGCATATCGTTCATAGAGAAAGGAACAAGTGAATGCAGCGTTTAGTGTGACAGTCAGTGCTAGGGTGTAGAGAAAGATCAGCTTAATGCAAGGTAAGTCAATTCAAAAGTTTGACAGCAGTAGGGAAGAAGCTGTTCTTGAGTAGCTGGCATGTAACTTCAGACTTTTGTATCTTTTTCCCGACAGAAGAAGGGGGAAGAGAGAATGTCCAGGCTGCATGGGTTTCTTATTTATGCTGGCTACTTTGCCGAGGCGGTAGGAAGTGTAGACGGAGTCAATGGATGGGAGAGCTGGTTTGTGTATGGATTGAGCTACGTTCATGACCTTTTGTAGTTCCTTGCGGTCTTGGGCAGACCTAGAGCCATACAAAGCTGTGATGTACCCAGAAAGAATGCTTTCTATGGTGCATCTATAAAGGTTGGTAAGAATCGTAGCTGACATACTAAATTTCCTTTGTCTTCTGAAAAAATAGAGGCATTGGTGGGCTTTTTTAACTATAGTGTCAGCATGGACAGACCAGGACAGGTTATTAGTGATATCAAACCTGAAGCTTTCGATCTTTTCTACTTCGTCCCCGTTGATGTAGACAGGGACATGTACTCCTTTACACTTTTCTATGTCGATGACAACGTCCTTCATTTTGTTAACACTGAGGGAAGATTATTGTTGCCTCACCAGTTCATCAGATTCTCTATCTCATTCCTGTACTCTGTCTCAACATTGTTTGAGATCTAACCCACTATGTTGCTGTGTCAGCAAATTTGAAGATCAAATTGGAGGGGAATTTGGCCACACAGTCATAGGTGTATAAGGAGTATATTAGGGGGCTGAGAACATAGCCTTGTGGGGCACCTGTGTTGAGGATGATCGTGGAGGAGGTGTTGTTGCCTATCCTTACTGATTGTAGTCTGTGCTTTAGAAAGTTCAAGATTTAGTGGCAGAAGGAGGTGTCAAGGCCCAAGCCATGAAGATTGGAGATATGTTTCATGGGAATAATGGTGTTGAAGGCTGAGTGGTAGTCAATAAATAGGAGTCTGACATAGGTCCTTGTAATCTAGGTGTCCCAGAGTCAAGTGCAGGACCAGGGAGATGGCATCTGCTGTGGACCTGTTGCAGTGATTGTCAAACTGTAATGAATCCAGATAGTCTGGTAGGCTGAAATTGATTCACATCACGATGAGCCTTTTGAAGCACTTCATAATGATGAACATCAGAGCCAGTGGCCGATAGTCATTAAGACACATTGCTTGGTTTTTCATAAATACCAGGATGACGGTCATCATCTTGAAGCAGATAGGGACTTCAGATTGTTATAAAGAGAGGTTGAAAATGCCTGCAAATACTTCTGCCAACTGATCCGCGCAGGATCTGAGTGCTCATCCGGGCTAGTTGCTTTCTGTGGGTTGACCTTTGAGAAAGCTGCTCTTACTCTACAATGGTGGCCCAGCTACAGATTCATTCAGGGCTTTCAGGGTGGAGGACGTGTCTTGCTGATCTCTTGCTCAAAATGGGCGTAGAATGTATTGAGCTCATCAGGGAGGAGTGTGTTGGAGCCAGTGCTTTTTCATGCCTTCATTTTGTAGCTTGTTATATCTTGCAGACCTTGCCATAGTCGACAGGGGTTGGTGTGGCTAGCCTGGGACTCTAGCTTGGTCGGTACCGTTTTTTGGCATCTTTGATGGATTGCCTTGGATCGTATCTGGCTTTCTTGTATAAGTCAGGGTCGCCTAACTTGAATGCCTCAGACCTGGACTTCAGCAAGTAGTGGATATTCCTTTTCATCCATGATTTCCGGTTGGGGAACACACAAATTTGCTTCTTTGGCATTCAGACTTCTACATACTTACTGATGAAGTCAGTTACTGTAATGGCGTACTCGTTCAGGCTGGTTGCAGTGTTTTTAAATATTGAGCAGTCCACTGACTCCACTCAGCCCCATAGGTAATCATCCACTTTCTCAGATCAACATTGCACAACTTTCTTTGATGTATTCTCCCACTTCAGTTTTTACTTGTAAGCCAGGAGCAGAAGCACAGCCTTGTGGTCTGATTTGCCAAAGTATGGGTGGGCAATAGAACAGTAGGCATGCCTGATATTTGTGTGATAGCAGTCTTGGATGTTTGGGCCTGTGGTGGACCAGAGGACGTATTGGTGGTAACTTGGCAGGATACTCTTGAGCTTGGCCTGATCGAAGCCCCACGGCCATGACGAACAAGACCTCAAGGTGTTTTATCTTAAAGCTATTCGTAGTGGTGTATATTTTGTCCAGTGCAATCTTCATGTCCACATAGGGTAGAATGTAAACTGCCATCGGAATAACGGAGCTGAACTCACGCAGAGGGTAGTAGGGGCAGCATTTTAGCATCAGGTATTCTACATCTGGGGAGCACAAAGTTGCCAGTGTTGCTACATCTAGGCATAACGAGGTGTTGATTAGGAAGCAGACTCCACCTCCCATAGTCTTGCCTGAGGCCACTGTGCGGTCCATTCCATGGATTGAGAAGCCCTCTGGTTATAGCACACTGTCTGGTGAAGCAGGAGTGGGCCAGAGTACACAGCAGTCCCTCAGTTCTCTTTAGAAAGTGAGTCTGGCTCTAAGTTTGTCTAGCTTGTTTTCCAGAGATTGAACATTTGCAAGCAGTAAGCTGGGGAGGTGGGCATTCAAACCATGTTGTTTCATTCTCACCTGCAGGCCTGCATATTTTCCACACTTCTTGAAGTAGCTGCTTCTTTTCAAGGCTGGGAGACAGTGAGAGTGGTTTGCAGTGTTTTGGTGATTTGTAGATTCTGAAGAGGTTTTCAAGAGGCAAAGTGAGAGAGAATTCCAGTGGACAGGATAGAGGCAGCTCAATGGCTCTTCTACAAATGATGGGCAATGGAAGAAGAAATAGATAAAAGACCAGAAGAGCAAAGTAATCAAGAAATAACATGAAGCCAAAGGAGTTACAAAGATGGGGCAAAGTTTTTTAAATACATTTTATAGATTGAGGTTGACTGCCAGTTTGATTAGCGAGAACTGGGATGAGATGATGGGTGGAATCGAGTATGAGACACAATTTGGATAAGTTGTAATTTGTGGTGGATCATAGATAAGCAGAATCTACATTAAAGTTATTGATCTGAATTTTAATTCCCAAGAGCTCCTGGGTTTCTATTGCATCAGAGATTGAAATGCAAAGAGATAGAAAGAGAAAATGGCCGTTGATCAAGCTTCCAGTTTTAATAGAGGCTGGATGAAGGGAAGATGGCTTTTTCACTCACTCGAAGTGAATCAGTTATTTAACCATTACAATGAAGCTGCCTGCTTTCATTTTAATCGTCATTCTATTTTTGGTTCATTTTATCCAGATTAGAATCAGAGAATCATAGAAAGCTTACAGCACAGAAAGAGGCAGCTGAGTCCATCATGTCTGTAACAGCCGAAAAACAAATCACCCAGCCTAACTGCTCTTTCTAACATTTAGTCCATAGCCTTGCAGATACAACAATTTGCCAAGATACCTTTTAAATGAGTTAAGAATTTCTGTCTCCACTATGCTTTCACAAAGTAAATTCCAGATCCCTATTCTCCTCTCAGTGAAAAAGATTTTCCTCATCTCCCCTCTAATTCTTCTCAGATTTCCTGGTGTCCAAGATTTTCTGGGCCCACGGGAAGGCTGGAATCAGCAAATAGGTTGGAAAAGTTGATTCCATAAGGGAAATGTCTTCACAGGAATGCTTATGGACCAGGCAAGGGAGACGTTTTCCTCCAGAACCAACAAGCTACCTAGTAAACACTACCTCCCCATCCCCATACATGATCTGTCTGCTTTCCCCTCAACCATTACTGAATCCATATCCCAATATGAATATCACAATGGAGTCATAGAGGTTTACAGCATGGAAACGGGCCTTTCTACCCAATTTGTCCATGCCATCCCCTTTTTTTAAGCTGCTAAGCCAGTCTCAATTGCCCATATTTGCCCATATCCATTTGTAGCCATTTACGCATGTAACTGTCTAAATGCTTTTTACAAGACAAAATTGTACTCATCTCTGCTACTATCTCTGACAGCTTGTTTTAGACATTCACCACCCTTTGTGTGAAAAAAATGCTCCTCTGGATCCTTTTGTGTCTCTCCCATCTCACCTTAAACTATGCTGTCTAGTTTTAGATTCCCCAAACTTTGCGAAAAGATGTTGCCTATCTAGCTGATCTATGCTCTCGTTATTTTATAGACTTCTATAAGATCATCCTTAAATCTCCTACACTCCAAGGACAAACGTCCCAGCCTATCCAGCCTCTCCTTAGAACTTAAACTATCAAATCCCTGTAGCATTCTAGTAAATCTTTTCTGCACTCTTTCTAGTTTAATAATATCCTTTCTATAATAGGGTGAGCAGAACTCTACACAGTTTAAACACCCCATGATCAAAATGTTCCCTGCAACCCTGGGAATTCCTGCCCCTGCAATGAGAAATCTCTCCCCAGTTTCTCTCAATCTCCAGTACATCTTCCTGCTCTCAGAGCTTTAACCTTAAGAAACAAGATGACTGCCTGATAAGTCTTTCACCTGTCAAGCAGTCTACCTTTGGATGAAAACCTGTCAAAAATAATCAAAGGAACCATTAGGTTAAAACTTTGTGGGGAATTTTCTGGCCTCAATGCAGTGTATTTCTCATGGCAGGAGGTGGTGTGCCATTCACCAACGATATGCAGCTATCAGTAGGATTTCAAGTAGGATTGACTGCATCCCATGCTACCAAGAAACCTGCAGCGGGGGTGCATCATTGGTGATCTGAAGATTCCGCTGACCTGAACAGCTGGAAAATTCCAGTCTTTGGCCCTGTACATCAGGCATATTTCTTTTTCATGTCCAGCTATAGAGCAGCATACTCAAATTAGGAAAAGTTGTTGTCTGAACAAAACCTTATAATACACGTTTGGCTTTAGAGCCCAGGCTGCCATTAAAGTATAAACAGGGCTGCTTTCCAGAAGAAACATTGCTTATTGGACAGCTCAGCCTCTCTGATCTCTCTGTTCAATGTCACAATGTTGTTGACAGAACTTAAGTGGTTTCAGATGTTTGTGGTTTTTGAAACTTAAAACAGGCCTCGATGATTGACACTTGCTGTCCAGGCTTTCTTTCATTGGAGAAATTTATCAATGGATCACGTCTTTTCAATGTTATTTTCTTGACCAATACTGCTATATACTACAATCTTCATTGGTTGGAAAAAGTGAATAGTGGGATAATGTACATTGAGGCACCAGAGCTTGATATAGGAGGCATGAGAGTTTTGAGGGGATGAGTGGAAGGGCAAAGCTAAGAATAGGGGTCACGAAGGGACATGGGATTGATGGGAGGGCAGACGTTAGAATAGGAGGATGAAAGGACGTAGGATGGCTGAAGGAGCAGAGTTAGGCATGGAGGCATAAGGGAACATGGAGTTGTGGAACTTGGCTTGGGAGCATGAAGGGTCAAGGCAAATAGCTGGAGAGTGTAAAGGCATGGGAAGAATTGCATGAGGAGACACGAACTGATATAGATGGGGCATGGGGTGTGTTTGTAGGGTGAAGGGATTGCAAGGAGTGAGAGTCACAGGACTTTTGTATTTTTAAGGTGAGTCTTTTAAACAATCCACATCAGCATCCGGCAGCCCTGTTATTGCCTCTGCACTTCCTCTTGGGTAGCTCTAGCCTGACTACAGCTCTCACCCAGCCCACAGTAATGAAGCACCCAGCACCTTGGTGGGCAATTCCTCCCAAACCCAGAATTTTCCCAACTCCCCCTACATACCTCAAAGATAAAACTCCCGGCTGTCATTTGAGAAGCAGCATGCTAGCACAATGGTTAGCACTGCTGCTTCACAGCTCCAGAGTCTTGGGTTTGATTCCTGGCTCGGGTCACTGTCTATGTGGAGGTTGCACATTCTCCTTGTGTCTGCATGCGTTTCCTCCAAGTACTCCGGTCTCCTCCCACAGTGCAAAGATGTGTGGGTTAGATTGATTGGCCATGCTAAGAAATTGTCCCTTAGTGTCCAGGGATGCATAAGTTAGAGGGATTAGTGGGTATAATATGTAGTGATACGGGAGTAAGACGTGGGTGGGATTGTGTTCAATGCAGACTTGATGGGCCGAAGGGCCTCTTTCTGCACAGCAGGGTTCTATAATTCTGTGAAGCATAAAAAGATGATTATTGCAGCTGTTGAATTTTTGTTACCACAAGCAAAATTGCAGTAAGGATTCTGCTCATTAACTGAAATGTTGATCATGGATTTTTAATTAGAGTTTTAGTGTTTTATAAGAACAGCAAGATGAGATGAAATGCAATTCTTCCAAGGGACTCACTGAGTAAATGTGCTGAGTTATAATCCTCAGCTGGATTTAAGAGATGGCAAATTTAAAACAGTGTTGAGGAGAAACTACTTCTCCCAAAAGGTTGTGAATCTGTGGAATTTGCTACCTTAAAATGAGGTGCATGCTGGGACAGTGAGTAAATGTAAGGAGGAGTTAGACAGATTTATAATTGGTAATGAGTTGAAGAGTTACGGGGAGAAGACAAAAAAAATGGAGATAAAGAGCATATCAGCCATGATCGAATGGCAGAGCAGACTTGATGGGTCGAATGGCTTAATTCTTCTCCTATATCTTATGAACTATGAGGAGATACCTAACCTCGACCATGCAATAACTGACTTTAGGAACAGTTTAGGAATGGTTTGTGAGCGGGAGGAGAGTACAGGATCACTGCTCTTGATGATTGTCCAGTGGTTTCCACTGGAAAGACTTGAATTTACATAGTTCTTTCGTAATCTCTGAACACTATAATGCACTTAGTAGCATGTTTGAGATATAATTGCTATTGCGATGTAGATGTGGCAGCAAAGTTTCATACAGAAAGGCCCCAGATACAGAAATGTGATAATGATCAGAATGTCCACGTAATGTTGTAAGTTAATGAATAAATATTGGCCAAGACACCAGGAAGAATATCCTTTCTATTAGAACCATAGAACAATAGAAATTGAACAACACAAAAGGGGGTCATTTGGCCCAACTTATCAATGTCAGCTTAATTCCATTTACCTGTGCATGGCTCATAGTCCCGCAGCTTATAGCACTTTAGGAGCAGATTCAGATACACTTATTAAATGAGTTTAGGGTCTCTGCTTCCACTACTCAGCCAGTAAATTCCAGATATCCACTACCCTCTGCATAAAAAGATTTTTCTCATATCCTGTCTAATCCTTCTGCTACTTAACTTGAACCTATGACCCCTGGTTTTTGAACTCTCTGCTAAGGGAAACAGGTTCCTCGTCTATCTCTATCACTCACAATTTTGTATACCTCAAGCATGTCACCCGTCAGCCTTCTCCATTCCAAGAAAAATAACTCCAACCTCTCCAAGTAGCTCCAGCTCTGACAACGTTCTAGTAAATCTTCTTTGCACTCCCTCCAGAGCAATTACGTCTTTCCTGTAATGTGGTGACCCGAACTGCACACAAAATTCCAGTTGTGGCTTCACCAGTGTCTATATAGTTCCATCATTAAATCTTCACTTTTGTACTCTGTATCTCTGTCAAGGAAGGAAGACACTCCATATGCCTTCTTCACAACCTTATATACCCGTACTGCTACTTTATGGAACTGTGCACTTACACGCCAAGATTTCTTATTTCAACTGCCAACTCCTCCAACTCATTTATAACGTTTTGGAGCTTCTCCAAAATGACTTAAGAACGTAAGAAATGGGAGCAGGAGTAGGCCATCCAGCCCCTCGAGCCTGCCCCGCCATTCAATAAGATCATGGCTGATCTGTAGTGGTTCAGTTCCACTTTCCCACTTTCTCCCCGTAACCCTTAATTCCCTTGTCAATTAAAAACCTATCCACTGTTGACTTGAATGTATTCAGTGAGGAAGCCTCCACCACCTCATCAGGCAGAGAATTCCAAAGATTCATCACTCTCGTGTGAAGAAACTCCTCCGCAATTCCGATCTGAACCCCCCCCTCCCCCCCCCAATCTTGAGGCTGTGCCCTCTAGTCCTGCTATCTTTGCTAAGTGGGAAGAGTCTCTCAACCTCTACCCTATCCATCCCCTTCATTATCTTATACACGATGACAGTATGGAATATTTCATATCACCTGAGAGATCAAATAGGCCCTCAAGTTTAATGGCTCATCCTTTGGTTCTGCTTTAGATATGTTAGTTTGGATATTTTGTTCAGGTTTCTGAGCTGGGATGTGAACTCACACTTGTTTACCTTAGAGGTGAGAGTGCTACCTTCTAAATTGCTGTTTAGAACATTTAATGTCTAATCTAATAAACTACCAACACAAAGCTTACATGTGAAGATTGGCTCATTGGCTGAGTTATGGGAAAGAGGAGAAAAAAGGGCAAAGGAAAATTGTTTACATGATTAATGAATTCCTGAACAATATCATTACTGGGATTTAATTTATCAATAAAGAGAAGCAACTGAGAACTAATCTAACCTGTTGTTATTACTTCATTCTTTATCTGTGTGGGTTTATTGTATTCCTAGTAGAAGAAGAATCTGAAAGCGATGTACTGAAATGTGATGTGCTTTCATTGTGCAGATTAGACATGAGCAGCAGTTGTTCCTTACTAAATTCCATATAAAAGCTTGAACTCGAGCTATCCGTTTCATTCTGAAATGATAAATAATGCATTCTACATAATAGTTGTGGCTTGAGAAGAAAAAACACAATACATTTGCTTGTCAGAAGACACTACCTTATGATGTCAATCTACGCAGTAGATATAAATTAAATGTTCAAAGGACCCTTCATTAAACTACATTTTCTTCAAGCACAACATGGGTACTATAATGCTTACTTTCATATCAATGATAAACAAGAAATCATATGGTTCATCAGTCTGTCAGAGCCCATCAGTTCTGTCTATTTTCACCCTGCTTGAAAGAGATAGGCTATGGTTGCTTGCTATGGTGGCTAATTAATCTTACAGATACCTGGTGTATCTGTTTTGCTTGATTGAGTGGCATACATCTAAGATACAACCAATGGCAGTCTGCTTGTGTCTTGTGCCTTTCATTTGTCAGCCAAATTCAGATTAACAAGTTCACATCTGGACTGTCAAAGTCATCATTTTGGACATACATTTTGTCAAAAGAATCGTCATGTCTTCCATTGGATCTGAGTGAAAATCATCTCTGTGCTGGTCTAGTCTAGACATGACAGTTATTTTCCCTATGATGTGACAAGTTGTTCCTTTGAAACTGAAATGAGACACTGGTATCTCTAGTCATCATCACATTATTTTGTCAAATAGGAGAAGCTGCTACTAGATCTTGAGTGTGTGAAAAATAATATAGAGCTGGTAATTAGTCTCAGCTGTTTAATATAAGGGAGATGGAACCGGTGACCGAGTGACTGCAAAGCTCGATTTCATTTCATCCAGGACAGCTCATGATTGAATCCTCCTTTTCAACACTTGGCACTTAGTGGTGGAAATGCCTTGATTGCTTTATTCTGCAAACAACTGATTCATTTTTAACCACTGTTTCTTGTTTTTTTTACAGTCAAAGATGTAGGCAGACGCTGCGAGGTCATGTCGATTCTGTGAATAGCGTTGAGTTCCTTCCCTTTTCAAACACTCTGCTTACCAGTGCAGCAGACAAGACCCTCTCTCTTTGGGATGCCAGAACGGTAAATAAAACACTTTACTCATTAGATCTTCGTGTTCTCATGCGTCACTGTCAATGGCAAGCCATAATCTGCCTGATTTTTTTTTTGCATAGAATTACAGCATAAAAAGCAGCAACTCAACTGGCCTATGCTTATGTTTATGTTCCACATGAACCTCCTCCCACTCGAATTCCTTTCCCTCTCATGGACTTTTCTAGATAGAATGTACTTATCTAGATAGATAGAGTTTACTTACATTTACCCCAAACCAAGCAAGGTGACAAATGATGCAGCTGCAATAGGGAAGCATTCTATGTGCTTTCTTTCTTCCTCTCTTTTTTTATTTTAATTAGTGTACTTCAGTTTTTTTGAAAAGACCACACAATCAGTTTTAATGAAATGTGAAACTAGATAGCTTTCTTTGTATAAATGTTTTTAAAGCCTTGGTCGCTCTATTTAATCACAGACTTTTCACTGTAAATTCATTCATTTTGTTGGTCTCATGCATAATTCATTATAACCTCCAATTGATGATTTATTTATTAAAGAATGGCACTCTCTTAAAGAATATCACACTGTCTATTAATATATTCCTATTGAGACAATAGCCTTTTTATGAAAAAATGGTTTACCCTCAGAAGATATTCCAGAAGCATCATAACTTTTGAGTGTAATAGCAAAGAGATTATTTCCTGACACTGCACTGCCAGTGAGGACTCTCACCGACATTGCTCACAATTTTCCATGGGCAGGATTTTCCTTCTAAACTCTACTGTTCGACTGAAATGGTGGTCAGATACCTGCACTGCATGGGAAAACTCTCATTTTTGATTTTCCCCATTTGACTAATTTGTTGTTAGATGTCAGTCTCATTGTCCAATTAATGACAGTAGGTGGCTCTCAAAGCTGAAGCACAATAAAAGACCTTCCAGCTGAAAAATAAGAGAAGGCATCCCAAAATTGAACAGTCCTCTCTCCAGTTTTTTCAAATTCTAACTGAATGAAGGCTTTACAACCAGGCCACCACTGTGATGGGGATCTCTTTAACTAGATGATATGTGGCTCTAAACTAGACAGGCAGAGAGGGCTTCAAGTCTGCTTGGAGTGCTGTCCCACAACAATCACACCCCAATCTGGTCTGCAATCTATGCTCCTACTCTATGCAGAGACCTGGAGAAAGGTAGGAAAATGTTTGGAAGCTTTCTTCAATAGGCAAAGGTAGGCCTTTAATTAATCCAATTAGATATCCACCTGATGCAAAACCCATCCCTTCTCTGGGAAAAGGTCCTGGGGGAGGAATGGAGCCAGGGAACCAACATGCAGGCTGACAGCATGCAATTGCATGCCTGTCTGTTTCTGTTCCTAACTCTTGTTCCTAAATACAGTTCTAATGTTTTTATTTTACAAATGTCCTCATTTGTCCACATCAAGAAGATGGGGAAATAGCCTCACAATTGGCCTTTTGGCATTAGCAGTCTGGGCTAAATTCTGGATTTCCCTTCTTAAAACTTTTCTTTTAAGATGTTCACTTAAGATGCTCATCTTGAACAAGATTTTCCTCACCTTTCTAATGTAATTATATGTAGCTCTTGTCAAATTCTGAACGATAATGCTGCCATGAAGTACCATGAAAGATTTTATGATGTTAAGTGCACGATATAAATACAAGTTTTTGTAGGCTGTATTCTGTGTGTTTTCCAATACATAATGGACAACCTATGCAATCTTACTTCTGCAGTCACATAACATTAAATCACATCAATTGTACATGATACAGGGAAACAAATTCAACCATTTCTACTGTCTCTAGGTAGGAAACCCAGAAAACTAGATGTTTATGGAGATGCAATTGTAATGCATCTGTACCACATCACCTGCACTGTTATGAGATGCAGTAGTTGGCTGCCAGGTTGAAACCCTGATGGGTAACCTAGGCTTCACAATGACTTCCACACTGTGCCTTACTGCTAATTTAGAATCTAGCAGAATCAGCAGACACTAGCCGTTTCTTGATTGATAGCTGCTTCAGTGAAAGCTGACACACAAATACTCACATGTTTCTGGAATTCTTCCCAACTTCAATTACACCAAAATCCACTCCTGGAAATAGCTCTTTTGTTTCTCTTTTCTCATTTTAAAGCTGATGATCATTTTTATATTTAAAACTAAACTTCCATATTCTTGCACTTTGCAGTTTTTTTCAGCAGAATTATTCAGAATTTGTGCTAAAAAACACTTTGTTTGCTGGGATTATGAGAGTTGAAATAGTTGTGTATTAGTTTGAGTTGGCAAGCAAAACAAGCAAACAGTTATGATGAGGTAGTATGTACCAAAATGATTTGTATAGCTATATCGTATATGATAATTATTTATCAAACAAAAGAAAAAATTTGCATTTATAGAGTTTTTTGCTGCATATCTCAGTGTGTTTTCCCACAAGTACCACTGAAGCCTTGTTTCCGTTGTAAAGGAGGAACTGCTGCAGCCAATTTGCGCACAGCAAACTCCCACAGACAGCAACCTGATAACAACCAGGTCGTCTGTGTTTTGTGATATTGATTGAAGAATAAATATATTCATTCTTCAACTTAAATTTTCTGCAAAAGTTTTAATTGACGTTTTTGTTCTGAGATGGTTCATCGCAAAATCTGTTTCTCTTGGTTTTCTACACATTCATTAACAACCTAGCCAAAGGTTGATCAGGCCCCCAATTTGCTACAATTTCCAAAGATTTCAAAATTGTCTATTTTTCCTTTGGAGCAATAGATTGTAGGGCCATATGCTTAAAATTGTGAAAGGATGGATAAGATAAATAAATGACTGCTTCCAGCAGTTGAGGGCTTAATAACAAACAGCCACATGGATGCAAGATTAAATGTAAGACATTTAGAACAAGGAAACAAACTTGCTTATAGTATAAAAGATTAATATTAAATATATAAATAGACAGTTGACATAATCAGTGATGTAAGATCGCATGACAACAAAGTGTGCTAGAAATAGTTCATAAAATAGAACCCCTTCTGTGCAGAAAGTGGCCATTTAGCCCATCAAGCCTGCACTGACAACAACCCAACCCAGGCCCTATTCCTGTAACCCTTGCTAATCCCCTGACACTAACCATGGCCAATTTAGCATGGCCAATCCAACGTAACCCACATATCTTTGTGATGTGGGAGGAAACCAGAGCACTTGCAGGTACAATGAAAAAGAGCAAACTCCACACAGTTAATCATTCAAAGCTGGGATCAAACCCAGGTCCTTGTCGTGAGGCAGTAGTGCTGACCAATGTGCCATCATGCCAGGCTTGCAGTTCCATGTGAAGCTTCATGCTAAGACTATAAGATATAGGAGCAGAATTAGGCCACTTGGCATACTAACTCTGCCCTGCCATTCAATCACGGCTGATTTTTTTTTCTCATCCCCATTCTCCTGTCTTTTGCCCATAACCCCCGATCCTCTTACTAATCAAGAACCTATCCATTTGTCTTAAAGACACTCAATGAGCTGGCTTCCACAGCCCTCTGCAGCAAAGAGTTTCACAGATTCACCAATATCTGACTGAAGAAATTCCTCCTCATCTCTGTTTTAAAGGATCATCTCTTTAGCCTCAGGATCTGCCCTGTGGTTCTAGTTTTTCCTACAGTAGAAACATCCCCTCCACGTCCACTCTATCCAGGCCTCGCAGAATCTTATAAGGATTCCCCCTCATCCTTATAAACTCTACTGAGTACAGGCCCAGAGTCCTCAACCGTTCCTCATATGACAAGCTCTTCATTCCAGGGATCATACTTGAGAACTTCCTCTGGATCCTTTCTAAAGCAGATATGGGTCTCAAAACTGCTCAATATTCCAAATGGGATCTGACTAGAGTCTTATACAGTCTGAGAAGTAAATCCCTGCTCTTGCATTCTAGTACTTTCGACTTGAATGCTAATATTGTATTTACCTTCCTAACTGCCGACTAAACCTGCATGTTAACCTTAGGAGAATCTTGAATGACCTCCAAGTCCCTTTGTGTTTCTGATTTACAAAGCATTTCCCATTTAAAAAATAGTCTGTGCCTCCATTCCTTCTTCCAAAGTGCATAATCTCACACTTTTCCACATTGTTTTCCATTTGCCACTTCTTTGCCCACTCCTAAGCTATCCAAGTGCTTCAGCAGATTCTCTGCTTCCTCAATACTATTGTCCGTCTACATATCTTAGCAATAGTGCCTTCAGTTCCTTCCTCCAAATCGTTAATGTGTGTTGTGAAAAGTTGTGGTGCCAGCACTGACCCCTGAGGCACACCACTAGTCACTGCTGCCATCCTGAGAAAGACCTCTTTATCCCCACTCTCTGCTTTCTGCCAGTCAGTCAATCTTCTATCCATGGCAGGATCTTATCCTGAATACCAGGGGCACTTAATTTATTTAACAGTCTGCTATGCGGCATCTTGTCAAAATCCTTCTAAAATCTAATCTAAATAAACCACTTTATCTAACTTCCTTGTTATTTCCTGAAAGATCTCTAACAAATTTGTCAGACATGACCTCCCCTTGACAAAGTCATGCTGACTCAATCCTATTTTATCGTGCAATTCCAAGTACTTCACGATTTTATCCTTAATAATTGATTCTAAAATCTTGCCAATGACTGAAATCAGGCTAACTGGCCTATAATTTCCTTTCTGCTGTCTCCCTAAGTCTTGTAGTGTACATAGATATTCAATAATGATAAAATTTACTAACAGCCTAACCTCTGGCAGTATTTATCAATCATGTCTGAGGACAAGGGCAAATTACTACGAATGCTGGAATCTGAAACAAAAACAGAAAATGCTGGAAATCTTAGCAGGTCTGACAACATCTGTGGAGAGAGAACAGAGTAATGCTTCTAGTCTGGATGACGGTCTGAAAGAAAAGAACGTGGTTTACATTCATAGATTTAATAAACAGACAACAGGTTTTATTGAAAACTATTCTCTGCTCTGCATCAGAATACAAAACTGAAGTAATACAGCAGACTGATCATACACCTTAATGACATTGTCAGCAAGTCATGCTCTTAAAACAGCTTTTGTTTTAAAATATATAATACCAACCTATTGACTCTTGTTAATGTTGAACTTGTTTTGGGAATGTTCAAATGAAGGTGGGAAGAAATGTTAGATATTTGTCTTTTTTGGTTCACTGTAGAGCCCTGGTGTAGTAGTGTATGCAAGGAAGTGATGCAATGTGATGTGGAGTGGGAAGCAAAAGAAAAAGCAGATTTGAGAAAGAACACATCACAATAAAGTTACATTCATTTATTGAGTGTTCCTGAGTGTCATTCTCCAAATACACAACACTCATTGATCACAAAATTTCTACCAGCAACAATAAAAAAGCTGAATGAATTTGAAATGCAAAAGGAGCCGATGAAGAATGTGGAAAAAAATAGAGAATACTATAAAAATTGATGGACAGCATATTATCCTGATGATCTATCCTAAGACAACCAGGACATGGGGTGGCACAGTAGCACAATGGTTAGCACTGCTGATTCACAGTGCCAGGAACCTAGGTTGATTCCCAGCTTGGGTCACTGTGCGGAGTTTGCATATTCTGCGTAGGTTTCCTCTGGATATCCAGTTTCCTCCCACATTCTGAAAGATGTGCTGATTGAGTTCATTAACTCGAAAAGGTGCCAGACTATGGCGACTAGAGGAATTTCCCAGTAACTCCATTGCAGTGTTAGTGCAAGTCTTACTTGTGACTAATAAATTTTATATTAATATCATGGATGATCTGTTGATTTATGATGAGAAACTGCCTATACCAGGACTGATCAGACTCAAAATCCTTCAGAGAATATATCAGGGACACCCAGGCAGTGCAAAATATTGTACTAGAGTCCAAATTCTGTTTGGTGGCCAGGGATTAAAAAATCATGATCTTGAGCTTCCCAGTGCATTGCCAAGAACAAAGGGAACTACAGATGGTATCCTCATTTAGATCCAGACCTTGGGAACATCTTGGAATGAATCTTTTCAAACTCAAGGGGGAGACATTCCTTACAATCCACCTGCAGATGGATTGAGGTTAAATGTCTTCATCGTACAACCTCTGAATACTCATTAAATTACTAAAATAAATTTTTGCTACTTGTGGCATTCCAGATTTAGTTATTTCAGACAACTTAATCAGTTTACAGATGTCTATGGATTTGTCCACAAGTCTAGTTCACCCAGATACCCACAAGAAAATGGAAAGATCAAAAGAGCTGTAAGGAAGAAAAATTACAACATCAACTTGGCACTCTTGAGCTACCGTTCAATCCACTCCTGAGTGGTTTGGTTCCCTCAGAATCTCTGATGGGAAGATGGCCATTGGCTCAACTTTCTGTTCCTCCACATATTCTTATGCCAAGTCTCAAAGTAGCAAATATAAAGAGAGTAAGAGAGAAAGAGGATGGCTACTATATAAATCAATCTAAAACAACATTCAGTGCCATTGAGTGCAGGATTTATCAGAATCCCAATCTGGTGAGTCAATCTGGATTCATGACCAGAATCAAGAAGGCCAAATTTTGGATGAAATACAAAATTCATGATCCTATCTTATAGAAATTATAAGTGGAATAATAAGAAACAGAAACTATGCAGATGATCAGGAAGATAACCTGTAGAGACATCCAGCAATACAGATCTACAGAAATCAAGAAAACTTGGATGCTTCACATCCTAGTTGTTTGGTAATACAGAATTTGAGTATATTCCTGAAAAAAAAAGTTGAAGCTTTTCATCTTGCACTCTTCAGGACACTTCACATGAATACCAGTATAAGGGGGAAACAAAAATGTATATTGTATGAGAAGGTATAACTAGTTGGCCATGCACCTGCTGATGGTGACTGACAGATAACTGCCAAGCATTGTTTGAAATTTAAATCAGGCAGCTTGACCTTGATTGGTTAGGGCAATGCCCTGGGGAATGAATTAGTGAATGGTTGACATATACTTTGTTTATCTGAAACGGGTGCAATGTGTTTGCATATTCTTTCTGTCTGTAAAGAACAGGGCCTTGTGTACTAATGTATGTAGCTTCCATTACACGTGAATGCACCACTGAGCCTGACTGAGAATCTTAAATTCGTTGTCAGTATAATTCTTACCTCCTTGAAGATTATTGAGTTAATATTGTTATCATGGAATCACATCTAATGTTGGACTCTGTTTTGAGTTTGTTAGCTGTGTGAAATTGTCACAATCAGTAGTTAGCTACCATTGTTAGGTGACTCTATCCAGAAATGCATGTGATACAAGATTTGTTACTTGACACTATTCAACTTTAGTTCTGATCAAGAGAAAGGGAGTAACCTTCAGGCAACAACAACAACTGGTAATTATGTAACACCTTTAACACAATGTAATGCTCCAAAGCACTTTATTTAGAAGCATTATCAAAAAAAAAGACAACAAGCTAAATAAGGAGGCATTCGACCAAACAACCAATACCTGAGGTAAAGTGGGAAGTTTTAAGGAACATTGCAAAGGTGAAGAGAAATGAAGAGAGGCACAGAGATTTAGGGAAGGAATTTCGAAACTTAGAATCATGAAAATTGAAGGCAGTAATGGAGTGAATAAAATTGGGAATGTCCAAGAAGATAGAGGCAGAGTTCAGAGATATCATAGGTTATCAGACTGGAGTAGGTTGCACAGTTAGGGAATGACATGGCTATGGAAGAATTTGAAAACAAGTATGAGTGTTTTACAATTGAGGCAATCGATGGCAATCCATTAGATTTGATGGACTCAGAAAATTTGAAATCCAGCTCATTGTTTTTCTGAACGTCTTTAGCTCAGAGAAGTCTGCTCTGACAGCTCAATTGTGAGTACATTTCTGCACATGTCCCAGTTAAGCAGTCTTCCACATTTCACTAGACTGTTGCAGTTAAACTTCCTCATATAATGGCTCCCTAAGCACTCTTCCATGACCCACAAGTGGAGATGGAACTAGTTATTACAGACAACATGTCATTATTAATTTTGATGATTGACATCTCTCTAGTGGTTCTTGACACATGTTTGCAATAGAGATGAGACCACAGTATTTCAGTGTTATGCAACTCATGGTTTCTGTGTGCTTTGCGGCTTGCTTAATGGCTCTATCAAAACTTTGAGGCAACAGCAGATTTTCTCCCTGTACAATTCTGGTGAAATTCATGAAAGAGAAAGGGGGCAGATTCCAATCATTTTTCTATGAGATCTTGTAATTTAGCTACTGATGTCACAATCATGGGATCACTCACAATTCAATAACTAGTCAACTGAATAATGGATTTCTTAAGGCAGGACATTTTGTTCAATACGAACATGCTTTGTAACCTCTAGTCACAAATGCCATTTTCAAGAATGAGCTCAGTTGAAAAAGACTTCATCAAACAGAGGAGCCTGCGGGTGACCTATCTCAAAAAGATGTCAATACCATTTATGCTCTGAAACGTAAAGCTTCACAGTAATAATGCAACTCCACACAGCAAACAACCCAGGCTCTGCTCCTTTTCAGTAAACAATCCCAGACGCCTCACCCCCTCCACAGTAACCAATCCAGACAGTTCACCCCCTCCACAGTAACCAATCCAGACAGTTCACCCCCTCCACAGTAACCAATCCAGACAGTTCACCCTCTCCACAGTAACCAATCCAGACAGTTCACCCCCTCACAGTAACCAATCCAGACAGTTCACCCTCTCCATAACCAATCCAGACAGTTCACCCCCTCCACAGTAACCAATCCAGACAGTTCACCCTCTCCACCCATCCAGACGTTCAACACCAATCCAGACAGTTTCACACCCTCTCCACAGTAACCAATCCAGACAGTTCACCCCCTCCACAGTTCCAGACAGTTCACCCCTCCACAGTAACCAATCCAGACAGTTCACCCCCTCCACAGTAACCATCCAACAGTCCCCCTCCAGTACCATCCACAGTTCACCCCTCACAGTACCAATCCAGACAGTTCACCCCCTCCACAGTAACCAATCCAGACAGTTGTCAGTTCACCCCCTCCACAGTAACCAATCCAGACAGTTCACCCCCTCACGTAACCAATCTTCACCACATTAATCCAGACAGTTCACCCCCTCCACAGTAACCAATCCAGACAGTTCACCCCCTCCACAGTAACCAATCCAGACAGTTCACCCCCTCACAGTAACCAATCCAGACAGTTCACCACCTCACAGTAACTAATCCAGACAGTTCACCCCCTCCATAGTAACCAATCCAGACAGTTCACCCCCCCACAGTAACCAAATCCAGACAGTTCACCCCCTCACAGTAACCAATCCAGACAGTTCACCCTCTCCACAGTAACCAATCCAGACAGTTCACCCCCCACAATAACCAATCCAGACAGTTCACCCCCTCCACAGTAACCAATCCAGACAGTTCACCCCCTCCACAGTAACCAATCCAGACAGTTCACCCCCTCCACAGTAACCATCCAGACAGTTCACCCCCTCACAGTAAACCAATCAAACAGTTCACCCCCTCACAGTAACCAATCCAGACAGTTCACCTCCTCCACAGTAACCAATCCAGACAGTTCAACCCCCTCCACAGTAACCAATCCAGACAGTTCACCCCCCCACAGTAACCAATCCAGACAGTTCATCCCCTCACAGTAACCAATCCAGACAGTTCACCCCCTCACAGTAACCAATCCAGACAGTTCATCCCCTCCACAGTAACCAATCCAGACAGTTCATCCCCTCCACAGTAACCAATCCTGGGGTCTTCACCCCTTTCCACCTCTGTTCATCTACGGTAACCACTTAAGGCTCTGAATACCCTCCCTATATACTCTTCCCTCTCTCACAGGAACAAATCCCAAGACTTGCTCCTGCACAGTAACTAACCATGGAGCCTTTGTCCCCTCCACAATATCTAATCCAGGCTCTGTTCCTCCACATTCACAAATCACAGGCTCTGCACCTCCACAATAATCAATCCAGACTTTTCAACCCCTGTGCACAACCAACCCCAGGCTCTGCTTCTCCACAGTCACTAACTCCAGGCTTTTCACCCCTTCCACAATAATGTATCTGGGCTCTTCCTCCATAATAACCAATCCAGGTTATCTGGGGGCAATTTTACCATCGCATTGTGCCTGTATTTGGGCACGACTCGGTGTAAAGTGGAGTGTAAAGCAATCAGCGTGATTAGCACTGGTGAGAGAACAGTGCCTATTTACAAATGCTGGATTTCCGTGTGGTCAGCCCCTTGCTGGAAATGGGCGAGAAGCAGATTAATGATTTAAATTTATTTAAATGCTGTTTAATATCTGCATACCGAGCCTGACGCTCAATTGTCCGGGCCTGCCCCCTGGTTATGATCTCGTAGGGAAAGATTAGTACCGATGAGGAATAATGAATGGGGAGAAGTCGACTTGGCCTCACCAGTGGAACTGGAGGTCATTGAGGTCCCCCGAGGAGGCTGAGGGCAAGGAGCTGGGTGCCCCTTGGATAGTGTCAGACTAGCAGTGCCACCCTGGCACCTGAGCAATGCCCACCGGGTACTGCCAGGAGCAAGACAATGGGGGCAGGGCCTGTGGTGGTGGTAGGGGCAGCAGAAGGTCATCAGTAGCGGGGAGGATAGTGGGGATGGGGCTAATAGGGAAAGGACCACTGGATTGGGTGGGTGGGGGCTTGCTATCACTCTGCAGCAATTGGTGGGGGAGGGGAATGAGGGTGAGGGGTCCACTGCCATTCTGCAGTGATTGGTGGGGAGAGGGAGGGAGAGGGTGCTCATGGAGGGGGTCTGCAATCGATTTGGGTGGTGGAGTTTGGCAGGGGCTATATCTTGGGCTGCAAGTCCCTATGATTGCAATGGTGGGATAAGCTGCTTTCGGCTGCCTGCACTTGCTGGACCTGACAGTTCTCTCTCTCCTGCAAAACAGCTGCTACTGCTAATGTGCATGTGCAGTTTCAGAGGCCTGCACACGTGCATTACCTCCCTCTGCAGGATTTATGGTGCATTAAGCCCTACTGATAGACATCTGCAGCGAGCAACAGCCCACTCAGAATTTTGCAGGCAGACTGCGCAAGGAGGGGGGTGGGGGGTTGGAAATACCCAAAAGACAGATGTGAAACTCTCTAGCAAAAAATAGTAAAATTGTCCCTCTCTACAGTATCTCTCTACACTAACTATTCTGACTTTCCATTTCAGTAATCATCCCAGGCTCTGTTCCTCCACTCTTCACTCCCTTCACAATAAGTCACTTGTTCCAGGTTTTTGCTCCTCCACACTCACCCTCTGTGCTGTAATCCAGCGCTGGTAAATCTCATGCAGTGGCCATAATTAACCGCACAGGTTGACCAAGAGTGCTACAACAATATCCAGCAGCATCCACCAATAAGAACAGCCACCACCCTCTGTTTTGAGTCAGAGGTCATAGTAACATGTGAGCTATCATAGTATTCTAGTGATACGCTGCATCATAATTCACCTAGCCCGAAACATGGGGCAGCACAGTAATAAGAGTGGTTAGCACTGCTGCTCCACAGCTCCAGGGACCTGGGTTCGATTCCTGGTTTGGATCACTGTCTGTGCGGAGTTTGCACATTCTCCTTGTGTCTGCGTGGGTTTTCTCTGGGTGCACTAGTTTCCTCCCACAGTCCAAAGATGTGTGGGTTAGGTTGATTGGTCTTGCTAAAATTGCCTTTAGTGTCCTGAGATGCTTAGGTTAGAGGGATTAGTGGGTAAAATATGTAGGAATATGGGAGTAGGGCCTGGGTGGAACTGTGGTCGCTACAAATTTGATGGGCTGAATAGTCTCTTTCTGTACCATAAGAATTCTATAGACCGGTGAGCATTGCATTAGCAGTACAGAAATTATTTGAAAACATTCTACATGCCTGCATTTAAAGGAGGCAGAATCACAGCAACAGTCCTCATTAGACTAGAAAGACCAGAGTGAATTTTAGGAAACAGCAACAGAAAGAGACTCAACTGAACACTCAGTGAGAGATGTGAAAGAACCATAGGATCAAAGAATAATATATCACAGAAGAGGTCATGTTTCCCACTGTGCCTGTGCTGACTTTTTAAAAGAGCTCAATTAGTCCCTTTCCCCTCCTTTATTCATTGCCTTGTAAATTTCCCTGTCTCAAGTATTTCTCTAATCCCTTTTTGAATATAGTTATTGAATCTACTTTCACTGAACTTTCAGATAGCGCATACCAAATCTGAATGTGCTGTATTTTGTTTCTTCTCATCTCGCCTCTCGTTCTTTTGCAAATTACCTTAAACCCAATGTCCTCTTGTTACCAATTTTTTGCCATTGGAATTTCTCTTATATACTCAAACTCCTTCTTGATTTTGAACATCTTATCAAGTCTGTAATTAGCCTTCTCTGCTTTAAGGCGAGCAATCCCAGTTTCTCCAATCATTCAATGTATATGAACACTTCCATTCCTGGTACAATTCCGGTCAATCACCTTTGCAACCCTACTGCTTTGACGTCAAAGGCAGTCACTCCCATCTCACCTCACATCTAGAATACAGCTCCTTTGTCCATGCGTGGACTTCTGTCCATGAGGCCTGGAGTGGAGTGGTTTTGGTGAAACCCAGCCTGAGCGTGAGGAAGCAGGTCATTGAGTGAATGCCGCTTGATAACACTGCCGACAGTTAAACAATTAAACTAAATTCAATAAACTGAGGGACAAAATAAAGGAGTAGCCCCTTAAAGGGAAACTATTTAAAACAAATTCACAAATGAAACATAAAAGATTATACCAAAATAACACCTTCCTTTTTTGCTGCCGATTAAAAATAGAATAACTGAATGAACATTGGCCAAATTGGCTTTACTCTGCAATTTGTGGACAGGATATGCCTAGATATTTTTTAATTTTGTCAGATAAATGTTAATGTTATAGTTGTACTAGAACAGCCTGGCTAGTTCTGGAGCATGATATGGAGATGCGAGCATTAGACTGAGGTAAACACAGTAAGAAGTCTCGCAACACCAGGTTAAAGTCCAACAGGTTTATTTGATAGTAAATGAAGAGCAGCACTCTGAAAGCAGGGGCAATTACTAATTTGCTGAAGGTGCAAAGATAAGTAGGAAATTAAGTTGTGAAGCGAACATAAAGACGATTACAAGTGGATATATTAAATGAGTGGACAAAGATCGAGCAAATAGAATATATTGTGGCAAAATGTGAAATTGACAGAAATAATGAAAAAGAACCACATTATCTAAATAGTGAGAGGAGCAGAGCTCTGAGATGCAAAGTGACCTGGAGATCCTTGTCATGAATCACAAAAAGCACTATGCAGTTGCAACATATAATTTAGAAGGCTAATAAAATGTTATTGTTTATTGTGAAGAGAATTGAATAAAGAAGTAGGGAGGTTATGCTTTAGTTATATAGAGCATTGGTGGGACCACACTGGAGCACTATGTACAGTCACCTTACATCATAGGATGTAAAGGCAATTTAAAGCACGTTTACTAAACTAATAACTGGGATCGATGGATAGTCTTATGAGGAAAGTTGGACAGGCTATACAAGCATCCACAAGACATGATTGAGACATATAAGGTCCTGAAGAGTCTCTACAGGGTGGATGCGGAAGACTGCTTCCTCTTGTGGGTGAATCTAGAGCTATGGGTCAGAGTTTAAAAATAAGGAGTTGCCCATTTAAGACAGATCTGAGGAGAATTTTTTTCTCTCAGAGGATTGTGTGTCTTTGGATTCCCTTCCTCAAAAGGTAGTGGAAGCAGATTCTTTGACTATTTTAAGGCATATTTTCTTTGTTAAGCAAAAAAGTGAAAAGTTATTGGATAGACAAGAATGTGGAGTTGAGGTTTCAGTCAAATCAGCCATGATCTGATTGAATCCAGAACAGGCTCAAGGGAGCTGAGTGGCCAACTCCTGCTTCTAATTCATATGTTCATATACATTTATGTATATTCTTATGTACAACTAGATTGTTGTGCTCTTGCATTGTTACGTGGAGTATATAGAATTGACTGAACACTGGTGTCTGTGCACAGAAAGGAGATACATCGATGAGGGCTAAGGATGTAGGAAATATTGACCAGGTTACAGGGTTTACTGACAAGAGTTCACTTTCTTTGACTTCTTGGAAGAGCAATCATTTTATGGCTGGGTTTGTCACTTCAGTGGTAATTCAAGTGTCATCACCACAACAACTGGGAGATTTTATAAACTGCAAGGAGGGATGTTCCTACACCCATATGCAGCTGGTTTTCAATCACAAAAGGTTACACAGGTCTACATCAAATACCCTTGGAGTGGTCATGAAGCTTTCATCTGCTACAGTTTGTTGTGGGAAATTCACCACTTTGGAGTCAGACTTGGAGTTTCAACAAACAGTTTTATTCGGACAAAGCTTTGGGAGAAGCGCTGGCACTCAGCAGTACAGGCAGCCACCTTCTCAACTACACAATAGCAGTTGAGGATCTTCTATACTTTTTAGATAATAGACAGTATGGATATTAGCCATTAGCACATTGTTACAAGTTGAGTAGACAGTACAGACATCGACAGTTATACACAGACAAGTACGGACATTGACAGTTATTACACCATTGTACATAGAGTAGATTTATGCAGTTATGTCCTCTATCAATGGCTGATCTTGTTATCAAACTTATTGTTCTATGTCTGCTTTTATCTCAAGTTTAAGGTGCCTCAAAGTCTGACCTGTTTCCGTGGAGTAACTTAAACATGACAGGTTTTAACTTCTTTGTGTAATATCTGTGCCCTAAGTCGTTGCCTCTTAATGTCCCTTCCAAGAGTCAGGTAACCATCCTTTACTTTGATTTCTTTCCAACAAGTTTAATATAAGAGAAGCAAGCTGAAGGCTAGCTCTTAGTAGACAAGGCATACCCCATCAGTCATTGCTCATGACATCTTTGAGAAGCCTCACTAATGAGACACAGGAAAGTTATAACAAGAATAACAGCATCACCAGGTATTTCACTGAGCTTAACATCAGTATGTGGACAACGTGCTTCAAGATGCCTGCATATGTTTAGTGGTGCCTTTTAATACATAGCTGTGAGAGTCCCCATAATGTAATCTGCATAATATAGTACAGCAGAAAGGATTGCAGGTGGAAGAGAATGTGAAGAGGCTCCTAACTCATTTTTGGAGAAGAAGATTATGAAGTAGGATGAAGAGATGAAGGTGGAGTTCACAGTGCCACAGTAACTGCTTATCTTGATGCTAGGGATGCTCTACTATTACAAAGATTCATCTAGCAAACATAACAAATGAAATTCTGTGCTCCACTCTCACCACTAACATCCCTCTTTGCACCAAACACATTCTCAAACCTCGAACCACTCACCCATCCATTGCACATTCATCATGAGATAGTGAAAGGGCAAATAGGCCCTTGGGATACAAAAATTGCCAAGACTTCGAAGTGGTAAAAAACATTACGTTTGACGTGATGCTCGTATGGTTGAGTATCCTTTATCTGTGAATTCAAAAACTAAACACATCCAAGTACTGCTTTCTTTGAACTTCATTGGCGTTTAGTGTGGGAAATCTGTGACGCAAACTGATGCGACTGATCCAACACAAATCTCAATGACCACCCAGTGCAGATAGTCTCCAATCAAGCCAACATGACCTGAATCAACATGAACCTCACTGAAGTCTCAGATTCAACATGAACCTCACTGATGTCTCAGATTCAACATGAACTTCACTGATGTCTTGATTCAGAGAAATCTCTGAATCGAGCCAATATGAGTCTCTCTGACCAGATTTGACCTTTAAGACAGGAAGTTTAGTAATTAGTCTGTACCAATTGTGAGCAGCCTGCCGCCTGAGGGCCACATGCAGCCCATCTGGGTTCTCAGTGTGGACAATGAGATATTTTGTTGGTCATCGTCCATGCTCAGTATTGTCACGTTCCACTGGTTTCCATTCACATAGTCTTTTTTTCCTGTCAGCATGTTGGAATGACATATTAGAACAAGTGAAGTGAGGTGTGAGTTAATTGCTCACTACATTGAGAGCCATGTGTTCCTTCTGTGTTCAAAGTGTAAACAGTTCTTTTGTTTTTACCATTTGAAGTTGATATTTCCGTTAATATATAAATGAGTAAGCATTTTCTTCAACTTGTGAAATATTTTGATGTGTATTTAATACATTTAATCTTATTCATGGGGTCATGGTTAGCGAACAAGCTTGATTTCAATTTTGTGTCTCACTGAAATGAAGGAGGGCCACTCATGCAGCCTACTCACCAGCCTAGGTCGCCCATCACTGATCCATACTGTTTACCTTGTGGTTTTTCTCTGCACTGTTTACTGTCAGATTGACATCAGGGCCAATACCTTCTTTGCCCTTTTAAAGTCTCCTCAACTAGTCCTGCTGCCTTTAATAATTTGACTGCGTACAATCCAAAGTTATTAACATGCTGTATCCTCTTCAACATGATATTGAAGCTCCTTATTCTTCCTACCAATAGTTATGGGTCTATTCTAATAGAATTGTAGAATGGTTAAGGCTATTCAGCCCCTTGTGTGCTGAGTCTCTGCAAGAATAACTCAGCTGTTCTCATTCCCCTTCCACTATTTTCTGTAAATCTGCAAGCTTTTTCTCACCTTTGGGCATTTTATTCCCTTCTGAAAGCTCCAATTATATCTGGAATCTTAGTACATTCCAGATCTTAACCACTCACAGCAAAATATAATGTTTCTTCACGTTGCTATTGTTTCATTTTGTTATGATCTCTAAAGAGGCCAATAATTTGAAACAAGAGATTGGAACTACCAGTGACTGATTGAAAGGATCACACAGCAAGATTTCAAGTTTTAAGAGTGTTCCGTCACAAACAACTGAAAAGCAACACTGGCTGAAGATTCCTTAGTTGGCAACTAATACTTTAAACTACAGAAAGGATATCCCCTCTTTGATAGGATCAAAAAAAGTTATCAGTTATGCTTTCCACAGAATAACAATTTTCACATGGACCTATTCAGCTTTTATGCAGGTTTCGCTAAATTGTAATGTTAAGTGACCATGAAAAGATGCTTTTTCAATTTTCGGAGAAGTCTTGAGCTGATTGCCAGCAATAAGGTGCACTCTTGCAATTCTTCCGAGCTCTTGCTATTCCAGGAGGCTTCTCCTCGATTCCTTAGATTGCCACAGGATATCTCTTTATGAGTCGATACAATCTTTCCTCCAACCTTGCTGCTTGGTAGCTTGTAGTGAACTTGTAGCCCAATTCTCTCTGCTGACCACACTAGCTGCAGTGCTGTCTCTCTCTCGCTCTCTCTTCCTGTGAGATATTTCTTTCTTGTTTTCTGTACAAAAACTTGGGGGCTGAAAATCCATCCAATTAACTCAGCTGCCCTTGCCATTGTTTCCAGGTGTGAATATTTTACACTTTGCTTCCATTAAATTTCAATGTGAGTCTCCCTGTCCCCATAATAACCATGCTCCTCTATTTTATTGCTAGATGGAACTTGTTTAGAGATCACATAACCTTCCTCAATTTCCCATTTTACCTTGAATTAAACTGACAGTCCCGAAACATAATCATCTTCTAAAAACCTCTCATTCATAACAATTTGCTGAATACTTTAATTGATGTACTCTGCTTCCCAGCCCATCAAGAACATCTTCATTCTGTATTTACTCTGTCTAAACCCCTCAAGATTTTGAACACCTTTTACAACATGGTGTTCAACCTTTCCTTCTCAAATGTAAATAACCTCAGATCCTCCAATCCAGCCACATAAATGAAGTTCCTCATCCCTAGAATCATCTGTGTAAAGTTTTTCTGCACCCTCTTCAAAACCTTCACATCCTCCCTAAAGTGCACTGCCAGGAATTGGATAAATACTCCAGTTGAAGCTGAACCAGTGTTTTCCAAAGATTCGTTATATCTTGCTTACTTTTGTGCTCAAGGCCTCTATTTACCCACTTTCTCACCCTGCCCTGCCACTTTCCATGATTTGTACATAAATAGCCCCTACCTCCTCTTTGCCAGGTCTCTGTTCCTGCCAACCCTTTAGAATTGTGCCTTTTATTTTATATTGCCTCTCCTTGTTTTTCCCACCAGCATATACTATGACACACTTCTTTGCATTAAATTTCATCGCCTATATGTTTGCCCATTCTACTAACTGTTTTTGTCCTCTTGAAGTGTATCATTATCTTCTTCACAGTTCACAATGCTTCAATGTTTTGCAGCATCTTGAAATTTAAAATTGAGCCCTTTGCATCCAAATCTAACTCAATAATATATATTAAATTCTTTAGTCATTCAACTATTTTTGCAAGGATCTTAATGCAAGGATTATTGCATTAACAGCAGCAATAATCCTACCACTGACCTTTGGGGATTCCTTTGTATATGTTTTTCTAGTTTGAGAAACAACTGGTTATCATGATTTTCTGTTTCCCTGTCACTCAGTCAACTTCATATCCACGTTGCCACTTTTTTGTTTGTTCCATGGGCTTCAACTTTTCAAACTCCTTTTGAAATTCCATTTCTCTTCCATACATATTGGTACAGTGAAGCAGATTTTTGTCTGTTTCCATAGCCAGTATTTAGGGGACAGATCATTAGTCTATTGCCAGAGGCTTATAACTTAAGGAGGCAGCACTCCACATCAACCTAGAGTCCCAATCAGTCTTACTAACAGCCATTGGAGTGTTGGAAGGATTTACAGGTTGACGCACTCCGGATTCGAGTCCCGCTCAGGACTTGATGGCCAAGGAAGGTGCATTCGTGACACGAACAAACATGTTTGCATGTATCTTCCTTGGCCACCAAGTTCTGAAGCAGTACTTGAACCTGGAGCTTCTGGCTCAGAGGTAGAGACAATACCCATTGCCACTGTACCACAAGACTTCCCTTGTGGAATTCCATATACATCATCATCAATCACCTTGGTACGTGATCACAAAAATCAATTAAACTAGTTAAACCTAATTGGTTGTGCCTGCTTTTTCTAATTAATCTGCGCTTGTGACTGTTAGTTTTGTCTTAGATAATCATCTCTAAAACATTTCCACCACTGATTTTAAACTGACTGACCTGTAATTGTTATATTTATTTGTACATCCTTTTTTTGAACAAGCATGCAACTATACAATTACCGAATCCTCTGGCAATACCCAAGATCTAAGGAGGTAATGTAAGATTAGGGCCAATTTTCTGCAATTTCCACCCATGTTTCCATCAGTATCTTTGAATACATCCACTCCATCAATTTGAAGTACATCCTGCCTTCCTAATAACTCAAATTTTAACCCATCTCGTATTTCAAATGCTTCTTCTCTCACAGTGACTTGGGCAACATGTTCTAATAAGTTGAGTTTTTCCATGAATAGATCCTCTTTTTGGTCCCACGTTGGCACCAACACTCTTACTACCCTTTTACTATCCTTTTACTATTTATATGCCTGTAGAAATATTTTGGATTCCTCTTTATGCTTTATGTCAGTCACTTTTCATATTCTTACCTTTCCTCTCTGACTTTCTTATTACTTCCCATATGAACTTTCTATATTCAGACTGTTCAACAATTCTCCTGAATTATGGAAATGGGGCAAGTTATCCTAGAAATTCAGAAAGAAACTCACATGAGAACTCGATTCATTGAGAAATGATCTAACCATTCAGAAGATAAACTTCATCATCAGTTGTTATTGTAAGGTCAAATTTCTTATGGGTAAAAGAGATTGAGATGTTTGTTACAGTTGTTCCTGTCTAGTAACAAGGGCAGGACCTTCTTGGAGTATTTTGATAGGTTACCAGCTGAATTCAAGGTCCAGTGAACAGTAAGTTTGAATCAGCCAGCAAGTGCCAGGTGAAAAACAAAGTCACAGGACAGCAAGATGTCACAGTTAAATAAAGTTAGAAAAAGGGCTTTAAGTAAAGAGGGCCATCGGAGCAGTAGTATCCCTTTGACTCAGTGTGTTCTGCTTTACATAAAATTGTGCTGGTGAGATATTGTTTGAGCATATTCAGAAATGTAGAGAAATAAAATCTCAGGACAGATTGAAAACTTGTGAAGTTGGCCATTGTTGAAGCCATTTGAGTTAGAATAACGTTTGGGGAGAATTCAAAGGCAACATCTTCAAAAGGAAGGATTGGAAACCTTCATGAGAAAGAAGGAGTTTCAGTTGACTTAAAATATGACTAGGGTATGGATGGTTTGTTGACAATCATGGCATCTGTTTTGACAGTGTCTGTTATTTATTATGTAATGCGGAGTATTAGTCACAGATTACCTGTTAATTCACTCGTACCTCGTACCTCGTACTGACCCTGAATGTTTGAATAAACGATAGATATTGGGTGGGATTCTCCAATCGTGTTCACCCCATCACTGCTGCCAGAATGTGGAGCTCAGCCAAAACTCATAGGATCGGAGAATCCCAGCTGGGGGTGAGGTGGGAGGTTTCTGGCGACTAAATTATTTTATCTTTCTGAACTTTTATGGTAAAGTTTATTTAGGTTTGTTGAAAACATTTAGAATCTTATGACATTTTCTATTTAGTAGGCTCAAACTTAGCCTACTTTAAAGAAATTATTATTGATCTGTAACCAGATCTCGTCCACAACCTGGAGTCTGTCCAATGATCATTACAATGCCAAAAGTTGGACTTTAGAATTATTTTCTTTTGACTTAAAATTGAAGTTATCTACATAAAAACAATCAGAAAGCAGCTTGTTCTTATTCAGTTGTTATAATCTGGGGACTATAGCACTATTTTGGTAACAGTATCAGATTAAAGAATTACTTTAAGTAGTAATCTTGTGAATTTGAATACATTTGAAATGTACATTGAAAGATAATCGTTGCTATGTTTTTAAACCATTCTGGTGAATTACGTTCATTTTAATGATTCAATTCTGAGAAGCCGGTTTGCTACGTGCGCATACTCAAATTATTTATTAAATTAAGCTACTACTGTATAGTTTCAGCATCAATTTCACTTTTTCAAGATGACTAGACAAAAATAGATAACCCAGTTAAACTTAGTGAGCAATGGAGAGACCTTTTACAGATATATGGAACATTTATGCCTCTGGTGCTTTCAAGAAATGTAAAAGCTTAATTTCGAGAAAATTATTAATTGGTCACAATACAATAGTAATTGCATTTATCACATGAGGCTAGTACTTTGCCTAATGGAGCAAAAAAACCCCAAATGAAGGCTTTGGCATTGATTTTCTTCTGTGGAAAAATCAAAATCAAATTAACACTCATGACTTTTTATTAGAGTCTCAGAAGATGCCAACATTCTGCATTAAAATCCAGTTATGCTTTTAAATCAAATGCATTTCCTCTCTTCCAAATAGAAATCAATTGTGCTTATTTTGTGGAGAATTACAAAGTGAAAAGAAGATGGTGGATAAGCACCATTTTGTTGCCAATCTGAGCAATCTGGATATGTTAATCGCTTGCTTCTACCTTTTCTCTCTACAGTCTCCTGCTTAACCCTTTCCTCACCCCAATTATGCCCTAAACCTCAAAACCGCCACAGGCACACAAGGAAAATCTGGAAACACAGTGATTGTCATGTAGGCATTCACAGTAGCCAATTTGTGAACAGCAAGGTCCCGCAAATCAGAACATGCTCAATTCACCAGGTCATTTGCTTTTTCTGGCTGAATGTGACTCAGTTTGACATCTCCCCTGAGGTGTGGCATCTGTCAAACACACTTGCACCCAATATTAACTTAATTTACACAGCGATTAACTTCAATAAGTTAATTGAAGGCAAAAATTGAATGGGATGTAAACTAGGTTTCTGACTAGAATGTGCCCAGTGTCACCAGATATATATTGAAAAGATTGAAAAGCTTATTGAAAAGGTTGGCACACTGGTTAGCACGCTGCTTCACAGTACCAGGGACCCTGGTTTGATTCTTGGCTTGGTCATAGTCTGTGTGGAATTTGCAAATTCTTCCAGTATCTGTGTGGGTTTCCTTCGGGTGCTCCAGTTTCCTCCCACAGTCCAAAGATGTGTGGGTTAGGTTAATTGGCTATGCTAAATTGCCTCTTAGTGTCAGGGAGATTAGTAGTGTAAATGTGTGGAATTATGGGAATAGGACTTGCGTGGGATTGTGTTGGTACAGACTGGGTGGGTCGAATGGCCTTCTTCTGTACTACAGGGATCCTATGATTCTATGATGTCAACAGCCCTGTCAAAACCACCTGTCAAGTGGACCTGTAAAGATGATTTGTCAAACATGTTGACAAGAGCTATTAAAAACATCTGTCACAGAGAGCTGACAAGCTATGAAGGCATTTAAAAATCCCAGCCCTTTAAATCTTGAAAAAAACGTCTGAAGTGTGGAAAAAAAATCATTGCTTGCTAGTTCTGTCTCTTGAGATAAGCCTGAAGGCTTCCAATTATTGAATTACTGTAGCATGACTGGTTTCACAACCATCTATTATCTCAAAAGAGCATGTGTTCTACTGACCTGGTTACACCATAAAAATGTTGATATTTAAAAGTCTGATAGTGAAGGGGAAAAATGAAATAGATAGGATATATTAGGAAGAAGTACAGAATCAAGGTCAGAGATCCCCTGGTGATATCAGGTGAAGATTGACAAACTGTTTTCTGAATGTGAGGACTGGTGTAACAAATGAAGTCCAGTGCGGGCCTTTTTACCATTAATTCCTAGTGTCTTTAATATTCATCTCTGCTGTTGTATGTATATGTCTGTCTATGGAAGGGATGGTGGCCGTTGTGGGCTAAAGAAATGGCATGTAGAATAATATGTATGTGCGTGTTTGTATTATATTTTTATAATACAATAGTGTAATAAACTATTGTGGCATGGTCCCTTTAAGAGAACAGTCAGTGGTCACCTTGTAATATCATCAGCCTTCCGGTGGCTTGCAGGAAGTCTAGATCTTAAACCTGTACAGTAACCATCGCTGCAATACATCTGTTTACAATATTCTGTTACAACCCTTGCGTAGCACCTTTATTTCATGTTATTACATTCCACAGCATCAAATCTTCCATAAGTTTGTTCTATATATGTTGTGTGGATGTGAGCTTTTTATGTGTAGTATGTTTTTATTCATTTGCAGGTTGTGCCATTGCTGCAAAGCTTATACTTGCTGCCTATACCTAATGCCTCTGACAAGCTGTTAAATAATTTACAGTTGAGGGTTCAGATATGGAAAGGACTGCATGGAAAGAATCCCACTTCTACACTGCTGAGCTACATCACATCACTGGGGGGGCGAGTGTATGCAGTCATAGATAAACCTTTAATGTACTGATCCATAGAAAATAGAACTATTTAATTCTTATAGTGGAGAAGGAGGACATTAGACCATCTTACCTAGGCCTGCACCCCTCATCCTATCCCCATAAATCCACACATTATCCTACCCTACACATCTTGGGACAGACACTACAGAGCAATTTAAGATGGCCAATCCATCAAACCTGCACACCTTTCAACTGTGGGAGGAAAACAGAGTATCTAAAGGAAACCCATGCAGACGTGGAGAGAAGATGTAAACAGTCATCCAAAGCCGGAATTGAACTTGAATCCCTGAGGCAGTAGTGCTAACCACTTTGCCATCCTTTGACTACAAGCTCTCCTTGTCCCCATTCATCCAATGTTCTTATTACTGGGTAATTGACAATAGTCACTTCAAATCTTGTGTTGTCATGATGCTTCAGTTAACTTCAGTTTTGCAACTCTAACTACTGTAACTCAAGTGACCTTGTGATTAACATTACCTTAACACCATGCATTAACAGAGTTCATATGACCCCCATCTCCCTCCTTGAAGTCCTTGAAAGCAGAGATTCAGGTGGTCTGGAAGTCTTATGATCCTTCTGCTCCTCGTTTGCCATTTGGTCTGGTGAATGGGTAACACTGAAGAGGCTTGCTCTTGTCATTTGCTTGGAAGTGACTTCAGCATATGTCACCCTTGTGAAAGCTTCAGCTTGCAATTAAGACAGCCTAATCAAGGAGCGGGTGACAAGGAGCTGTCACATCTGATTGTGTCCTCTGGTGATTCATAACAGAATTGTTCCTCGATTAGACAAAGGATCTCACCTTGTCTTGCATGGTCGGAGATCCAAATATTGTCACCCTGGCACAGTGCAGTGTTGCCTATTGTAGGCGGAGGCTTTTTATTTGCCAGCCAAGTCTTTCTCACGTACAGCCCCCTAGTCTTCAGCTGTTATCCCTGGCAGGAGTTTCTTTCAACACCAGGTTAAAATCCAACAGTTTTATTTGGTAGTAAACGCCACTAGCTTTCAGAATGCTGTTCCTTCATCAGGTGAGTGGAGAGTTCTGATCACAGACAGGGCATATAAAGGCATACACAGTTTACAGAATACTGATTAGAATGCGAGTCTTTGCAGCTAATCTACTAATCAAGACTTAAAGGTGCCTGACACCTGACAAAGAAACAGTGTTCTGAAAGCTCGTGGCGTTTACTACCAAATAAACTGTTGGACTTTAACCTGGTGTTGTGAGACTTCTTACTGTGTTTACCCCAGTCCAATGCTGGCATTTCCACATTAGGAGTTTCTTTGGCAGGATTGCAAGCTAAGTGCGCAAATCGAAAGCTCTGACAGGATAAGCCTGCGTTGTAAGAGGATTGGCCTATGTGCCAGTGGGGTGGAGGAAAGTTTTTTCTTTTCGAGAAGATCTTTATCGTGCAGGCCATCCACTTTGGTTCACCATTGGACTGCAGGTAATTTGGAAAGTTTCTCTGGAGTCCAGCTGCTGCGAAATGCACAAAGCATTGGTAATTGAATTGGGAACTGTTATTGAAAAGTTTATTTGGGATATTGTGGGTTGAAAACAATTCCTTGATTGTCTTGCTGATTGTCTTAGTGATGGTCATGTGGAGTTTGTTTATCTCTACCCATTTGGAGTAGTATGTATGATTGTTTCCCTGCACTCTCTCATATGCAAAATGCATGAGATATAGGTGGAACCTGAAGGAGCATTTGAACCTGTAATCTTGTTGAGCAGTGGCTTGTGGTCTATCTTAATGATGATTTTCAGGCTGATATAGTCTGAGAACTTTTCTTAGGTTCATGTAAACCTGCGGGTCGCTAAGTCAGATGGGATATATCCTAGAATTCTTTGGGAGGCAAGGAATGAGATTGCAAAGCCTTTGGCTTTGATCTTTGGGTCCTCACTGTTCACCGGATTAGTGCCAGAGGACTGGAGAGAGGCAAATGTTGTTCCTCTGTTCAAGAAAGGAAATAGGAATCTGGTAATTATAGGCCGGTTCGTCTTACTTCGGTGGTTATAAGTTAATGGAAAAGGTCCTGAGGGATAGGATTTATGACCATTTGAAAAGATGCAGTTTAATCCAGGATAGTCAGCACGGATTCATGAGGGGTAAGTCTTGCCTCACAAATTTGATTGAATTCTTTGAGGAGGTAACTAGAAAGTAGAGCAGTTGCTGTTGAATACAAGGATTTTAGTTAGGCAATTGATAAGGTCCCCATGATAGGCTCATGAAGAAAGTAAGGAGGTGTGGGATCGAGGGAAATGTGGTCAAATAGATAAGTATCTGGCTGTCTCATAGAAGTCTCACAACACAAGGTTACAGTCCAACAGGTTTATTAGCTTTCAGAGCTATGTCTCTTCATCAGGTGAGTGGGGAGTTCTGATGAAGGGGCAAAGCTCTGAAAGCTAATAAACCTGTTGGTCTGTAACCTTGTGTTGTGAGACTTCTTACTGTGTTTAGCCCATTCAATGCCGGCATCTCCACATCATATCTCGCAGAAGACAGAGGGTGATGGTGGAGGAAATATTTTCAGACTGGAGGCCAATTACCAGTGGTCTACCATAGGGTCAGTTCTGGGTCCTCTGCTATTCGTGATTTTTATCAATAACTTGGAGGAGGGGGCTGAAGGGTTGGTCAGTAAGTTTGCTAATGACACCAAGAGTGGTGGAGTAGTGGATGAGATGTTGTGGGCTGCAAAGTGACGTTGATATGATGTAGAGCTGGGCCAAAAAATGGTAGATGGAGTTTAACCCTGATAAGTGCGAGGTGATTCATTTTGGTAGGACAAATTTAAATGTGGTTTACAGGGTCAATGGCAGGGTTCTGAGGAATGTGGAGGAACAGAGAGATCTTGGGGTTCATATCCACAGATCCCTGAAGGTTACCCCTCAAGAGTTATGAAGAAAGCCTATAGCGTGTTAGTGTTTATTAACAAGGGATTTGAGTTTAAGAGCCATGAGGTTATGCTGTAACTGTACAGGACCTTGGTGAGACCACATTTGGAATATTGTGTGCAGTTCTGGTCATCTCACTATAAGAAGAATGTGGAAGCGTTGGAGAAAGTGCAGAGAGATTTACCAGAATGCTGCCTTGTTTGGAGGGTAGATCTTATGAGGAACAGTTGAGGGAGCTAGGGCTTTTCTCTTTAAAGTATAGGAGGATGAGAGGCGACTTAATAGGGGTTTATAAGATAATGTGGGGTATAGATAGAGTGGATGTTCAGAAACTATTTCCTTGGGTGGATGTAACTGTTACTAGGGGGCATAACTATAAGGTTCATGGTGGGAGATATAGGAGGGATGTCCAAGGTAGATTCTTTACTCAAAAAGTGGTTGGGGTGTGGAATGGACTGCCTGCTGTAATAGTGGAGTCGGATACTTTAGGAACTTCCAAGCAGTTATTAGATAGGCGCATGGAGCACGCCAGAATTATAGGGAGTGGGATAGCTTGATCTTGGTTTAGGATAAAGCTTGGCACTATATCAAAGGCCGAAGGGTCTGTACTGTGCTGTACTGTTCTATGTCTATGTATAACCACCAAAGCTTCTTTTTCAATGATGGTTTACATGTCCGATGGACTACTTGAAGCATAAGTGTTGCCTGGTTGCTGCTTGAAAGGGTAATGCTCTGAGTCCTTGGAGAAGGTATCAGCTACAATGCTGGTGGCTAGAGCAGGGTCATAGTGGACCAGGATGGCTGTAGAGAATAACATCTTCAGGAAAACCTGCACCCAGAGTTTGGCCCAAGTAAGTGTCTCAGCAGATACGTGACATATGTGCCAAGTGGGGCAAGAATTTTGTCAACTGTTCATCATATCCAGAAGACATTACAGGTTTGAGATGAAAGAACATGGAGGAAGATTGGTGATTGCCTTGCTTTCTGGGGGTCTGCCATGATACTGCTGTTGCTGATGACAACGTGGCCCAAGAAATAATGGAAGTTTTTTGAGGTTGTGTTTTTCATTCATTCTTAGTCCAGCTTCCTGTGGCCATTCTAGCATTTCATGTTCTTCTGCAGTGGCTCCATCATCTATGTAGAAAACAACACTTTGCAAGCCTTACAGGATGTCAGACATTAATGGCTGGAAGATCTCCAGCACTGATGTGATCCCAAAGGTTGAAGCAGAATCTTCCAGAAGGGATAAAGAAGGTGGTTAGGAGCTGAGATTCTTCATCAAGGAGAAATGGCCAGACACTGTTGGTGTCCAATTTTGAGAAAATGTACATCATTAACCCTTAATGTGCTGCATCCTTCAACTACAATTGTGAACTCTAGAATTTTGATTCAGCAACAACAAAAACAAAATTAAGTGATTCCCGGTCAGGATGGTACATAACATGGAGAGGAACTCAGTGCTGGTGTTACTGTGTGCCCGCTGTCCCAATTGTTCTAGGTGCTATAAATCATGGATTTAGAAGCTACTGTCAAAGGAGACTTGTAGAGTTGCTGCATCTTGTAGGTGGTTCACACTGCTACTACTGGTGGCCGTGGACAGAGTGGATGTTTAAGGTGGTGAATAATGTTCTGATTAAGTAGGCTATATTGTCTGGGATGATGTCAAGCTTCTTGTGTATTGTTGGAGCATCACTTACCTGGGAAAATGGGATGTGTTCCATCACATTTCTGATTCTTGCCCTGTGGATGATAGATAAATATTGTGGGGGTGGTTAGGAGTGAATTACTCATCACAGAATCCTCTGGCTTGTACTTGTAGCTATAATATTAATTTGAATGCTCCAGTTATATTTCTGGCCAATGATGGTCCTCAAGATGTTGTTTGTGAGGGATTTGTCAATAGTTATGAATGTTAAAGAGAGAACGAATAGATTTTCCTTTGTTGGAGATTGTCATTACTTGTGCAGTGACAAAGCTCCACGCCAATTATCAGCCCAAGGCTTGTTGTCCAGGTCATGCTGCATATGTGTATAGGCTGCTCCATTATCTGTGGAGTTATTTATAGAACTGAATATTGCCATAATGCTCTGTGTGAGTTTTGTGTTTGTGAACAAGTGTGTTGTGTGGATTGTCTGTTGTGAGGTGCACTTGTGGCTGTGTACATAGGTCAACTATGTGTGTATATGTAGGGAATTTGCGCATATGGTTTATGTGTTTGTAACACTGATGTTTGTATGTTTGTGTGTATAGGAGTGTGTATGAGTTGTGTACAAACGGTGTGCTTGTGTGGGGATGCGTATGCTGTGGAGGTATTGTTTGCGTCAGCTGAGTGTGGGATGCTGACAGACATCAGTGGCAATCCATCCATCCGAAACATAATCCAAATAAGCCATCTGATACATAAGGTAACAGTCTTCTGCGGACCCCATTTGGAGCCTGCAACCTGTCGAGCTGCTGGAGTGTCAGTCAGCTGTGAGCTGAAGCAAGCAGTGGGAAGATCAGTTCATTGATCAGCTTTGCAGCAGCGTTAATCTTACTGTCAGAAGCAATGGCAGTAAACAGTGAGAGGATAGCAAAGTGAACAAAATGAGATTTTAAAGCAAGTTGCAGATCAATCACCATCACCACCTACTGCAGCTAAATCACACTTGCCACACAGTATGTTACAAATATAGTGGGCTCCAAGCTCCAGGGCAATTTAACAGGAGCATGGGGATGGGATGGGAAAGTACCACAAAGATGGGCTGGGAACCCCATCCTACTGACAGCAGTTCCCAGGGAAGGATTGCCTAGAAAGCACAAACTTCCGATAGGCAGTTGCTCTGTACTGAGAACCATCTGAAAGTTGCAATTTAAATCACTAACTTGATGGTTCCAATTCTATTACATCAATAGTCACCCAGAAAAAGTTAGAAGGATTAAAACAGACCCACACCGACCTTCCCGCAAGATGTCTCACCAATATCCCCCCAAAACCCCAGGAGATTCACCATTTACCCACTTCCCCCTACCCTTCTGCCACGACAACTACCCCATTCCCATGGGACTCCCCTACCCCCAACACATCTCCACCATGGGACTCCACACCCTTCCACTGCACACAGGGGCTTCTCTCAACCCTTGATTGCACACACCCCACCCCTCCTCCCCACACAAGTCACAGCCAGTTCAAACCCTGCCCCCTCCTCCCCACCTTCACCTGAATGCCAGATCAGTCCTCCCTCACTGTATGATTTGCCCCTGACAACTATACAACACCCTCTCCTCCTGGCTGACTAAACCCCCCCTCCCCCGACCCAATGACCAACCCCCACTCTCCATGTCAACTAACTGATTCCCCCTCCAAACCTCTATCTGTCCAACAACCACCCCCAATCCCTGACTAGTCAATTCTCCTTCACCGTCTGACTGACCAACAACCTCCAAAACCCTTGACTAGCCGGTCCCCCCAGATTTTACCCTGTTACCTGGCAAACCTACCTTTTCACTGATATACAGCAGTTGGTGCTGTATGAAAGAGGGCAGGGCTTCCTCCCCTCTGATTCAGCAAGGCTTAATTGATAACCTCAGGAGTGTGCTTCCTGGCCTCAGTTGGAAGGCTGGGCAAGACAGGATTGAAAAGATTTCAAGGAGAGGAAGTAGGATTAGAATGGCAGTCCAACTCAGATTGCCATTCCGCGGCAACTCAGCTCCAGTATCACGGGATCTGAAAGGGCAGATGGATCCTCAGTTTACCATCCCACTTGAGGGATGGCAGCTCCAATGGCCACCAGTATCGCATTGAAGTGTTAGATTAGGTTTTGTGTCACACAACAACAACTTGCATTTATGTAGCACTTTAACATAATAAAGCATCAAAAGGTGCTTTACAAGAGCATGTGAAACATGCTGTAAAAGGAGCTGTTGGGGCAGTTGACCAAAAGCTTGGTCAAAGAAGTAGTGTTAGGGTGCTGGACCAGAACCCAAAGTTTCATTATGAAGCCAAACTAGACCTCAACAATTTTTCTATTCAGCATAAATGTGAGAATAGCATGTTTCATTCCAGGAATAATTCTACTGATAAAATATGGATCTTTTAAAGTAAAACAAACTTCATTCAATTTTTAAATATAACTCTAACAAATGAATCAGCTTAACCATTAAGAGTTGAACAATATTTAAAAATGAGAGGAAACAAATTTATTTTCAAGCTATAGTATTATCAGTAGACTGTCAATCCAGAAACTGAGCTATTGTTCTGAGGACCTGGAATCGAATCTCGCCATAGCAGATGGTGGAATTTGAATTCAATGAATAATATCTGGAATTAGGAATCTACTGATGATCATGAAATCATTATCGATTGTCAGAAAAACCCATCTGGTTCATTAATGTCCTTTAGGATAGGATATCTGCTGTCCTTACCTGGTCTGGCTTACATATGATTCCAGAGCCACAGTAATGTGGTTGACTGTCAACTACTCCTCGGCAACTAGGAGGTTGGCAATAAATGCTGATCAGCCAGCGACATCCATGTTCCACAAAGGAATAGAATAATAGGTCATGACTATTCCTATTCTAAATAAGCTACATTCATGCACAAATCAAATCAAATTTTAAGTAAATACAGCGAACAAAGTCAGACACACTTGCTTTCAGAGAGAGATAGAGTTCCAGAAGCCAGAAAATTCCTTCTAATTTAATTCAGCTGCAACTAATTACTGACTGCAAATGTTTTTTATATGCTATAGACACAACTCTGCACATAAGTCACATCATCCCATGACCCTGTCAATCACTCTAATCAGAAATCCCAGGGAAGCTTAAGTAAACAAAAGCCCATTAGCTCTGCTTAAAGTAAATACTTGCAAGGCTGAAATAAGTAATTACTCTGCTCTTTGAAAATTTGAGCTGTATTCCTATCAAACATACAGACTGCCTGTAGAAAAAAGCTGAATTTTTAAGCGCTCCCTTAAACATATATATAGAAGCATACTAATTGCACTACTATCATCACAATTGGTTTTAAGGAATTTCATAAATGTGAATCCTAAAGTCTTCTATAGGCATATTAAGAGTAAAAGGAGAAATAGGGCTGATTAAGCACCTGAAAGGGGATTTACATAAGGAGGCAGGTCTGAGATATTAAATTAATACTTTGCATCTACCTTTATCAAGGAAGTAGACACTACCCAGGACATAGTGATGATTGAGGAAATTTTGTCCCTAGAAATGTTCAAAATTGATAAGGCGGACATATTAAATAGATTATTGGTACTGAAAGTTGATAAGCTACTAAGATTGGGTGAGATACATCCAAGAATATTGAAAGAAGTGAGAATGGATATTGCAGGGACGTGGCCATAACCTTTCAATTTCTCTAGACTTAGGGAGAATACCAAAGGACTGGAAAACTGGAAATGTTCAAAAACGTTTAGAACATAGAACATTACAGCGCAGAACAGACCCTTCGGCCCTCGATGTTGCGCCAACCAATTAAGAAAAAGCAATGACCCTCTAACTTAAACCATTCCCTTTTCATCCATAAACCTATCCACGGACCTCTTAAACGCCCCCAAACTTGGTGCATCTACAACTGCAGCAGGCAGGGCATTCCATACCCTTACCACCCTCTGGGTAAAGAACCTACCTCTGACATCCGTCCTATAACTACCACCCCTTAATTTAAAGCTATGTCCCCTCGTGCTAGCTTTCTCCATCCTAGGAAAAAGGCTATCACTGTCCACCCTATCTAAACCTCTAATCATCTTATATGTTTCAATAAGGTCTCCTCTTAGCCGCCTTCTTTCTAACGAAAACAACCTCAAATCCCTCAGCCTCTCCTCATAAGACCTGCCCTCCATACCAGGCAACATCCTGGTAAACCTCCTCTGTACCCTCTCCAATGCCTCCACATCTTTCTTATAATGGGGGGACCAGAACTGCACACAATACTCCAAGTGCGGCCGCACTAGAGTTTTGTACAGTTGCAACATGACGTTGCGGCTCCGAAATTCAATCCCCCTACCAATAAAAGCTAAGACTCCATATGCCTTCTTAACAACCTTATCGACTTGATTGCCAACTTTCAGGGATCTATGCACATATACACCAAGATCCCTCTGTTCATCAACACTATTAAGAGTTCTACCATTAGCCCTATACTCTACACATTTGTTATTCCTGCCAAAGTGAATTACCTCACACTTTTCCACATTAAACTCCATTTGCCACCTCTCGGCCCAGCTCTGCAACTTGTCCAAGTCTCTCTGCAAACTATAACACCCCTCTTCACTATCTACCACTCCTCCGACTTTGGTGTCATCCGCAAATTTACTAATCCATCCTTCAATACCCTCATCCAGATCATTTATAAAAAGTTTGTAAGGATAGCCCCAGTAATTATAGACCAATGAGTTTAATAATAAGTAATGTAAGTAATAGGCAAGTTTCTAGAAGCAATTATTTAGGTAGAATTAGTAGTCACCTAGAAAAATTGGATTGATTTGGAAGAAGGAGCCTGGATTTCTTAAGGGCAAATTGTGTTTAACTAAATTTCTAGATGTTTTGAGGAAGCAACAGAGAGGATGAATGAAGATAATGCTGTTAATGTATAGTACTTGGACTTTCAGAAGGCATTCAGTGCAGTGACACACAAAAACCCATGAGAAAGCTTATTGATCATGGAATAAAAGGGACAGTAGCAATGTGTGGAAAAAAATGGCTGAATAAAAAAAGTAAGAACTCTCACAATACTAGGTTAAAGTCCAACAGGTTTATTTGGAAACACTAGCTTTCAGAGTCTCAAGCTCTTCCATCAGGTGAGTGATGACTTGTGTTCACAAACAGGATATATAAAGACACAAACTCAATTTACTGATTGGAATGTGAATCTTTACAGGTAATTGAGTCTTAAAGATACAGACAATATGAGTGCAGGGAGAGCCACGCACAGGTTAAAGAGATGTGTATTGTCTCCAGCCAGGTCAGTTAGTGAGATTTTACAAGCCCGGGCAAGTTGTGGAGGTTATAGTTAGTGTGACATGAACCCAAGATCCCGATTGAGGCCTTCCTCATGTATGCAGAACTTGGCTATCAGTTTCTGCTCAGCGGTTCTGCACTGTAGTATGTCGTGAAGGCAGCTTTCGAGAACGCTTATCCGAAGATTAGAGGCTGAAATCATGACTGCTGAAGTGTTCCCTGACTGGAAGGGAGCATTCCTGCCTGGTGATTGTCGAGCGGCGTGTATTCATTCATTGTTGTAGCGTCTGCATGGTCTCCCCAATGTACCATGCCTCAGGAATTCCTTTCCTGAAAATCCTTTCTTGTAAGTTGAGTTTATCTTTATATGCCCTATTTGTGAACACAAGTCTTCACTCACCAGATGAAGAAGCTTGACATTCTGAAAACTAGTGCTGCCAAATAAACCTGTTGGACTTTAACCTGGTGTTGTGAGACTTCTTACTGTGCTTACCCCAATCCAATGCTGGCTTCTCTACATCATGAATAATAAGAAGCAAAGTGCAATGGCCCAGTGGATATTTTTCAGGCTGGCAAAAGGTTTGTAGTGGTGTCCCCCAAGAGGTCAGTTTTGAGACCTTTGCTTTTCCTGATATATTAGATTTTTGGAGGAGAGGACAGTTTCAAAGTTTACAGATAATACAAAACCTGAAATTATTGCAAGCTGTGAAGAAGATAGTATAGAACCTCAAATGGATGTAGACAAGTTAGTGGATTGGGGAGGTAGGAGGCAGATGAAGTTCGATGCAGAGACATGTGAGGTGATACATTTTGAGGAAGAAATTGGAGAGACAATGTACAACATTTTTAAAAGGGTGCAAAAGCAGAAGGACCTGAGGTTATTGAAGATCATTGAAGTGACAGGGCAAATAGAGATCAGTTAATAAAGTATATGGTATTCTGGGTGTTACTAATGGGGCATAGAATACAAGATAAGGACATTATACTAAACTTATACAAGACATTAGTTGGACCTCAGCTGGAATATTGCGTACAGTTCTGAGTGTTATACTACAGGAAGAATGTGAATATGTTAGAGAGAGTGTAGAAAAAGGTTTACAAGAATGGTTACAAGAATTAGAAACTTCAGTTATGAGGATAGATTGGAGAGGTTGGGACTGTTGTCCTTGGAGATAAGAAGACTGAAAGGAGATTTGATAGAGATATTCAAAATCATAAGGAGGTTGGATGGTGTAGATAAGGAAAAGCTGTTTCCTTTCATAAAAGGATCAAGAACAAAAGGGCACAGATTTAAAGTGATTTGTAAAAGAACTAAGAACCACATGTGATGTGGCAAAACACTTTTTCACACAATGAGAGTTGGGGTCTGAATGTATAGGTTGCAGGGGTCTGCAGGACTGCGGGAAATTACGGACACAGGGAAGTAAAGGTGATAGAGGAATTTCAAAACCAGATTGATAATGTTAAAATTGAGATAATGTATATCAGCGAGCAAAGGAAAAATGGATGAGTAGGACTTTTATTTTATTCTTTCAAATGATGTGGGCATCACTAGCTAGGCCAGGATTTGTTGCCCATTCCTAATTGTTCTTGAGGAGCTTGTGGTGAACTGTTACTTGAATTGTTGCAGTTCAAGTGGTGTAGACACATCCAGTACTAAGAGGAAAGAACTTCCAGGATTTTGACTGACAACAGTGAAAGAACTGCAAAATATTTCCAGTTTAGGTGATGTGTGGTTTGGAAGGTAACTAGCAGGTGGTGGTGTTCCATGTGTCCACTGTCTTTGTCCAAGATGATAGGAAAATGGTGTTGGAGGAGCCTTGTGAATTGCTGGAGTGCATCTTTTACATGGTACACACTGCTGTCACTGTGAATCGGTGATGGGGAAAGTGAATGTTTAAGTTGGTGCATGGGATGTCAATTTGATGGGCTTCTTGTCCTGGATGGTGTAAAGCACCTTGAATGCTATGGGAGCTGCACACATTCATACAGGTGGAGAGTATTCTATTAATCATGTTCTTGACTTGTGCCTTATAGATGGTGGACAGGCTTTGGGAAGCCAGGGACCAGAGAATTCCCAGCTTCCGCCATTCTTGCAGCAGCTGTATTTGTATGGCTAGTCCAATTTTTATACATGACCTGGAAGAGACTGTGGAAGGATGGGTTAGTAAATTTGCTAATGACACCAAAGTCGGAGGAGTTGTAGACAGTGAGGATGGATGTTACAATTTGCAGAAAGACATAGATAAGCTGCAGAGCTGGGCTGAGAGGTGGCAAATGGAGTTTAATGCAGAAAAGTGTGAGGTGATTCACTTTGATGAGAATAATAGGAGTACAGAATATAAGGCTAATGGAAGGACTCTTGATAGTGTCAACAAGCATAGATCCCTGAAAGCTGGCACCCAGGTTGATAAGATTGTTAAGAATGCGTATGGTGTGTTAGCTTTTATTGGTAGCGGGATTGAATTTCGGAGCCGTGAGATCATGTTGCAACGGTACAAAACTCTGGTGTGGCCGTACTTGAAGTATTGTGTACAGTTCTGGTCACCACGTTATAAGAAAGATGTGGAAGATTGGAAAGAGTGCAGAGGAGGTTTACCAGGATGTTGCCTGGTATGGTGGGAAGATCTTATGAAGAAAGGCTGAGAGACTTGAAGTTATTTTCGTTAGAGAGAAGAAGGTTAAGAGGCGACCTAATTGAGGCATACAAGATGATCAGAAGATTAGATAGGGTAGACAGTGAGAGCCTTTTTCCTCGAATGGTGATAGCTAACACGAGGGGACATAGCTTTAAATTGAGGGGTGGTAGTTATAGGACGGATGTCAGAGGTAGCTTCTTTACTCAGAAGGTAATAAGGGCGTGAAGTGCCCTGCCTGCAGCAGTTGTGGACTCGCCAATTTTAAGGGTGTTCAAATGGTCAGTGGATAGGCATATGGATAACATTGGAATAGTTTAGGTTAGAAGGTCATTAGATTCGTTCCATTGGTCGGTGCAACATCGAGGGTCGAAGGGCCTGTACTGCATTGTAATGTTCTAAGTTCTATGTTCTATTCCGTTTCTTGTCAATGGCAACCTCAGGATGCCAAAAGTGTGGAATACAGCGCATGTAATGTCCTTGAATGTCAATGGGAGATGATTTAATTATCTCTTGTTGGAACTGGTCATTGCTTGGTACTTATGAGCTAAGGAACTGGCAGCAGGGTTTTGATTGAGCTCAACATTGCAGAGAATGCAAGGTGGGGAGAGTGACCAAGAGAGAATTCAAATCATCGATTCAAAAGATAATAAAGGCATTTCTTAATGTTTCAGCTTCAAGCATGCTATAGAGGTGAAGAAGGCAATCTGACTGTCTGTGTGGAGTTTGCACATTCTCACCATGTCTGTGTGAGTTTCCTCCAGGTGTCTCCTCCTACAGTCCCAAAATGTGCGGGTTATGTTGATTGGCTATGCTAAATTAACCCTTAGTTTCATTGGGATTAATAGGATAAATGTGTGGGGTTAGGAGGATAGGATTGGGGTGGGATTGTTGTCAGTGCAGTCTTGGTGGGCAGAATGGCCTCTTTCTACACTGTAGGAATTCTTCAATATGGGGTCAGAATCACATCTCGGGGTCAAATAGGATACTAAGGTTGCTCAGACAGTGCTGAGGACACAAGACAGAGTCAGTAGCTAACATATATACTTCATTGCACTATCATGATTACCTTTGAATACAGCACTTAGCAAATATATATTTGTGATGGTCAGGGAGGGGGATTATTGTCTAATATATTTTAATGTGGGAGCAAGACTGAGTAACAAAGGAATTAGTGTTAAAAGCAAAAAGACATTCCAATGCTATATGCTTTCAATAAAGTTTGTCTTCTGGTGAATAATTTTTACTTTTTCATTAAACCTTATCTTACTGAGTAAAGTATTAGACTGAAACTACAATGCAGCTAGAATTCAGATGTGTATTTTAGAAATGTTTAATTGTGACAGTAATTAATTTCAATGTAAAGTGCTCCACCATTTGAGAAATAAAACCATCTAATGGGAAAAATCTTCAGCTGGATCGCCTCACAACTGCTCCTAAGTCTAAAGAAAAATGTACAGCTGATGACAGTATTAAACCAGGACCAGCTTTCATTTCCTGGGTGCCCCCATGGCATTGTTATGGCAGGATTTTGAGTGATCAAGAAGACAGAAACTAGTGCTTAGCTACAGATCTGGAGAGATGTAGAACTGACATGTGCCCAGACATACCCATTTTTACAAATTCATCACAAAGTAAAAATACATTGTCCATATCTCCATATTCCCTAAGGAAAGGGATGATGTGGATATAGTAATCCAAGAGGAGCAATGTGAAATATTGGATAAAATAACCATAAAAGGGGAAATGTTAGAGCAATTGAAATTCTCGAAAGTGGATAAATTGCCAGGGCTGAATAGATTATTCCCTGGAATGTTGAAACAGATTAGGGAGGAAAGAGCAGATGCTCTGGGAATTATTTTCCAATCTTCACTAGACACAGGTGAGGTGCTGAAGGACAGGAGAAATGTAAATGTGGTTCCTTTTTTTAAAAAAAAGTACAAAGGAAATGCCAAACAATTATAGGCCAGTTAGTCTTACTTTGGTGGTGGACAAATTGTTGGAATCAATTCTGAGTGATCAGATAAACTGTCACTTAGAAAGATATGGATTAGTCAGAGAAGTCATTATGGTTTTGTCAAGTTAAGTTGTGCTTTACAAATTGGATTGAATTCTTTGAAGAAGTAGCAAGGAGAATCAATGAGAGTAGTGCAGTAGGTATTATTTACATGGATTTTAATAAGGAATTTGACAAGACTGATCAAAAAAGTAAAATCCCATGAGGTACAGAGTGATGTGGCTTAGCAGCAGAAAACAAAGGGTAATGGTCGATGGCTGCCTTTGCAAATGGAAAGCTATTTCAAGTGGTGGCTTAGTGACGGGAACCCTGCTATTTGTTTTCTATAATAATGATTTGGACTTGAATGTGGGGGGCAAATTGGGAAATTTGCAGATGACGCAAAAACTGACAGTGTAGTTGATAGTGTGGAATATAGCTCAAAGCTGCAAAATGATATGGAGAGGTAGAAATGTGGGAGATGCAGTTCAATTCAAAGTGTGAGATAATGTATTTAAGAAGGTCAACAGTAAAAGGGAATACACAATCAATGAGCATATACTAAAAGAGATGTATGAGATCTTGCTATGCAAGTGCATAGGTCTTTAAAAGAAGGCATATGAAATGCTCTCCTTCACTGGCAAAGGTATGGAACTCAAGAGTAAGAAGATAATGATGGAACTGGTGAGGACATAGCTGGAGTATTGTGTGCAGTTCTGACCACCACAATACAAAATGTAATTGCTCTGGAGAGAGTACAGAGAAGATTTACTAGAGTGTTGCCAGAGCTGGAGAATTGTAGCTGTGAGGTTTTTTCCCATGGAACAGAGAAGGTTGAGGGGTGGTATGATTGAGGTGTACAAAATTGTGAGGGGCAGAGATAGAGTAGACAGGAAGAATCTGTTTCATTTGACAAAACGTTCAAAAATAAGACATCATAGATTCAAGCTAAGTGGCAGAAGAATTAGAGGGAACATGAGGAAAAACTTTTTTACGCAGAGGTTGGTGGTGTTTAGAATTCGCTGCCTGAGGCACAAAATCTAAACTCATTTAATAAGTACTTGGATCTGCACCTGAAGTGCCGTAAGTTGCAGGGCTGTGCGTCGTGTGCAAAGAGATGGGGATTAGAAAGGGCACCTGGGTGTCTTTGGGTCAACATGAGTGAAATGGCCCCCTTGTATACTGCATTAGTTCTGTGGTTCTAAGATGATGGTATGATTTTGTTTCAGCCATTGTCTCTAAGGAATTATCTGCAGACTCTACTTGGAGGTGCAAATATCTACTTCAGAATGAATGCATCATAGCTGATTCTTGGATATCTTGCACAGACGTGATTGATGATCTTCCCATAGTTAAATACCACATTGAATTATGGAATTGTACAGCAATTCAACTTGCTGTATCTGTGTTGACTCTCTGAAGACGAATTCAAGTATCACTCTTCCACCTTCTTTAAAAGTTCACTTATTAATGAAATAAGTAGGCTTACATTAGCGCTGCAATGAAGTTACTGTGAAAATCCCCTAGTTGCCTCACTCCAGTGCCTTAAACTTGCATATTCCTTGTTTATAAATAATAATTCAAATCTCTCTTGACTGGCTGAATTGAACCTGCCTCCAACACACTCAGGCAGTACATTCCAGAGCTTAACCACTTATTGCAAGTAAAACTTCCTTTTCATGTCTCCGTTGCTACTTTTACCAATTGTGTTAAACCTGTGCCCTCTTGTTCTTGATTCTTCCACTAATTGGAACAATTCCACCCAATCCACTCTACAAATAACCCTTAAAACTTTGAATATCTCTATCAAGTCTCCTCTCAACCTTTCTTCTTCAAGAAAAATATCACAACTTCTCCAATCTATGACATAACAGACATTCCTTACTCCTGGAATCATTCTCATGAATCTTTTCTGCACCCTCTTTAATGCCTTTACATCTTTCATAATGTGTGATGATCAGAATTTGTTACAATACTTCATTTGAGGCTGAACCAGTATTCTAAACAAGTGTAACGTAACCTCCTTACTTCTGTACTCTGTGCCCCTATTAATAAAACTTAGAGTACTATTTACTTTATTAATCACTTTCTTAACTTGTCCTACCATCTTGCACAAATATACACAGGTCCTTCTGCTCCTGCAGAATTTATTTTAAGTTGGCTTTCCATGTTCTTCATATCAAAATAAATTACTTTACACTTTTCTTGAACTTCATCTGCCACTTTTTCATCCATTCCACCAAACTGTTTTTGTCCTTTTGAAATTCTATTGAAATTCTTCCTCATGCATGGTTCACAATGTTTCATATTAGTTGAAAGTTTTGTGCCCTGTTTACTAAAATTTAGGTGATCAATAAATATCAGGAAAAGCAAGGGTCCAAACATAGACCCTTGGGGCACTTCAGTAGAAACCTATCCCCAGTTTGAAAAACAGTCATTGAACACTAAAGGTCAAACATACTTTATCCAAAACGCATGAACCAATTTTGGTTTTCGGAACTGCAAATAAACTTAAATGACAATAGTCTTAGCCAAAGCTGACTATAATCTAGAGTAAATAGAATAATGAGAAAACTAAGATAAATACAGCAGGTCTACATTAAGTTTGTTTTTGACATGTTTGCCACAAAAATCACAAGATAAGCAATGCAGACAAATAGCTAGACTTCCTGCATTAAAGCTCAATGGAGTTCAAAGGAAGTGTGGTTTATGGATGTGTTCAGTTTTTGAATTTACAAATAAAATACACAAATAAAGTCACCCTGTACTTTGTTTCCTATTACCAGCTGATTTTGTAACAATGTTCCTGTTGTCCTGTTTATTTCATAAATTATAACTTTGCTCACAAGTGTGTTGTGCTGTATTAATCAAATGCCTTTCGAAAGTCCATGTCCATCAGCAAAATTGCCCTCACAGCTCGAAATCTTTGAGAGGAAAAATGTAGGTGCATTAGCAATCATGAGTGATCTCAAAATGGAAATTGAGGAACAGAGTATTTTAGAACTGGAGGCAAAACTGAAGGAGAGTGAAATGAAGTACGGTTGTTTGATGAAACAGTGTCGTCTTTCAAAATGAACAGCTACAATAATGAATCTATGTGACTTGCACAGATGTGGAAACCAAAAGAAACAATACTGTTCATAGCTGGTTTTTGAGTAAATTACGATGCTTTTTGCAGCAATGTAAATCCATAATGCTTGCTGGAACCATTGTTGCAATGCATTCTGACACCAAAGACAACAATCTGCAATATGTTTTTGCTAAAAAAATTAGAGAAGGGTGATAAAGGTACAGAACAAAAAACGGAATTGAACTGCATTGGTGCAGAAAGATATGCAATTGAAGATGCTGGAAAGACTGTTAAGTGTCCCATTTTGCAACAGAAGTTGGAGTTGGACTGCCTGACAAAGAAGCCAAGAGCAGTTGATGGAAATGGGACAGAGATAAAGTGACTTTTCTGAATGGCTATGGTCACACACAAGTGAAATCAAGAAAGCAAGCAAAGAGACAGTTTCTCTTTGACAACGTCTCTATCCAGCTCAATCTTCTGGAAAAAGGATACTTCATTGTGATATTTCAGGATTCCAAAAAAATCTAAAGAACTTCTTGGACTCAGTGAAAAAAAAAATCACGAGCAAATCTGAAGTGTTTTGTGCCAATTTTGCAAGCAGTTTAAAGTTTTTATCCTCCTGATCTGTCTAGCTGTCTGAGGACATCAGTAGAACTCATTTACAATCATGACAACAAAACTGATTCTGAAGAGGAGTTTACGTTTATGAGGAGTATTGCTTAAACTGGAACGAATAGTGAAAGCTAGCAGTTAGGACATGTCATGTTTAAGTACTTCAATTGGTAAAAATTATGCTAATTCTTTTTGTTACAGTTAAATGGTATTGTTAAATAAGATATGTTTTAATAAAAGCTTCCAAATGGGTCAGTAGAATCACACCTAGAGTAAAATACTTTATGCTCACACTATTGGCAAAATCAAAAATAGTTGGGGTCTAGCCTAACTTTACAATATATCTTGGACTTTCTAATCTGATTCCTAACATATTTTTGGTCTGTAATCATTCTACTCCCCCGCCCCCCCCTCCCCACTCTTCTGTACTAAACCTAACCCTTTTACAACCCTTTTGCTACTTACATGCTGATAGAATACGTTGAGATTTTCTTTTATAATTGCTGACGATCTTTTTCCATGCTCCCTTACCAACTGAACATCATCAGAGTAAAAGCCCTTTTAAGTGATGAACATGTCTAACTAATCTGAGGGAGTCTTGGTCGCCACGTGTATGTAGTCTATGACTGTCGGTACGTGTAGGAATTCACCCTCTGTAGCAAATCCAAGGATTCTCTATCAGCATTGTCAAAGTACCTTTGTTGTAGTTACAATATCTTTTTTGGCAACTTGTCAATGGAACAGTTATTCAAAGAGAATATATGTTCAGTGCATTTATTCATTAATTTATATTTTACGTTATTTTTTTAATAGAATACTTGATGAAATCAAATATCTTAATTAAGAGAATGGTGGTACCATTAAGAAACTTCCACTAAAAGGATATTATTACATTGATATTTTTTGCAGTCATTACTGTTCATCATCATTTTTAAAAAGTGAAGTGGAGGCACATCAATCAGATGATGTACACTTAATAGTTGTACTCATTAAATGAGATCGCTAATTGACTAGAAGAGAAATATGACTCATGAATCAACGGTCAGATATTTTCCATCTGACAAAAGAGCAAAAATTAAATGTAGTATAGCTGTGTGGACAGTATATTTAAACAGATATTGTTGATAGGATTGGACCTACCGGTTAAGGAGCGTTAAGTACAGAACACAGAGGATTTAGGATAGATAATTATATCATACACAATATGCAGGACGTACCACTTACAAGATTCAATGCAGCAACTCTCTACAGTTCCTTCAACAGCATCTTCCAAACCAATGACACCTACTACCTAGAATGACAAGGACAACAAATGCATGGGAACATTACCACTTACAAGCTCCCCTCCAAGTTGTACACCATCTTCATTTGGAAATGTATACTGTTCCTTCATTGTTGCTTACCAAAAACCCAGATTCCCCTGCAGGACAGCAATGTGGATGTTCTTACACCAGATGAACTGGAATGGTTCAAGAAAACAACTTGCCATCACTTTCCCAAGGGATAACACAGATAGGAAACAAAAATGTTCTTGTCCCTTAGAAGAATAAAAACAATATGAAAAAATTAAAGATAATGCTTCATAAGTTTATGCTGCAAGCTGTAGAATAGAAGACAAAACATTCCCCTTTCCTAATTAAAATATATCAGATAATTGATTGAATCAATATTCTAGTGTAGGTATTGATAAGATGCCAACGTTATCTTGCTTTTGCTGTTCCACACAAACTATTGAAAATCAGTCAGCAAAACCACTGAATGCTGTCACTTAATTTCTACCTAGCAGAGGCATCAATAACAGAGTTGGGCACACCAGGGTAAAAATTTCCATCCAGGGTTTTTTTATTCATCCACAGAACATAGGCATTACTGGCTAACTGGCAATTATTGTCTATCCTTGGTTGCCGAAGGACAGCTGAGTCAACCACATTGCTGTAGCTCTGGAATCACATGTCAGCCAGATTAGTTAAGGGCAGCAGATTTCCTTCCCTAAAGGACATTAGTTTATGCAATGAAGTCTGGTTTCAGTAACCAAACTCCTGTACCTTAAGTACATTTCAACAACACCCAATCAAAATTGAACCAGAACATAACTCAGCAGCCATCTAAAACAGATATTGGGCAGGTTTTTATGGCCTCTCTCGACCCAAGATGGGAAAATCTCATCTGAGTTCAATGAACCTTCTCATGTTCCCCCCTTCGCTTGCTGCCGTTCCCGTGGTGGGCAGGGTGGTAGAATTCTGGTGATTAAATCCACTTTCCCCATGAATGCTTGTTTTGAACTCCTTTTGTGAAACTGAATAGCAAAGAGCAAAACAGTCAGGTCTACTCTGCTTAGGTTTCTTCAGCTTCCACTGTGGTTGTCAACTAAAAATATGTTTTCTTAATGTCAGTTTTTACAAGACCTTTATGTGACTCAAGTAGGAACAGGTCCCTGACTCCACAGTTAATTGAGTCAGGGACCTGTTCCTACTTGAGTCACATTAATTTAATCACTTGGTCCCTGTTTTGATGAGTTTCTGGATTTGCCAGAGACAAAGGTGGGGGAATGGTGGAAGGGAGGGAGGAAAGGGGTGAGGAGGTTGGATGGGCAGGGGAGCAAGTAACCTGTGCATACAATGACTACAAAGGTAAGAGTGTGATAGTGGCATTATCTCTAGGCCTTCAGCTCAGGAGGGGTAAGGAACAGAGACATTGAAGAGGGCCAACTTTGAACTGGACTCACTCATGTTCCTTGACCTCAGTAGATAACATCTCAATGTGCGTGCCCAACAGCATTCTCTTATATGACACTCCATTAAGGTCCTTTTCTGCAGCAGAATTCCACTGCCACATTATTCTCTGATGAGCTGGCAAGTGAACTATTCTGGACCCCTTAGCTGGCCATGGGCCACTCATAACAAAATAATTCAACACGTACTGACCCTAGCTTTATGTTAGCCTCCAAGGTAAATGCCGCACGGTACCTGAACTCTTAGTTGCAAGTGTCAAATAAAGTGTTGGGGTTCTTGTTCCCCCTTCTGGTGTTCCTGTGTCTGGGCAGATAATTATAATTTGCTTACTGTGTAAGAGGTTGTGGGTTTTACATAGAAAGAAGATCTGTGGTTTACTTAAACAAAGACACAACAGGTTGTAGTGATCAAATGATAGGCAATTTTCCCTGCTCCTGAGGCTCCTGTGCCTAGGCAGTTAGCAATCCTTCGATGACTGAAAGCTGGAATGCAGAGTGAGAAGTTTGTTGCAAGTTGGGTGGGGTGGAAAACAGTCCATGATGACACCACCAATTGTTCATGCATAGTGAAAGAAAGCATCTAAGTGTGGGCACTGAGTTGAGAAAGGCAAAGGTGACAACATAGTATCACTCAGAGTGGGCATTGGATGCCATGAACCACATTGCTACTGGCCCATGATGCAGTTCTTCCAGCAAAGGTACCTTGTCCTCTACCAGTTATTCTGCTCCTTTCTATTGTGTGCCACTTTGTGCCAAAAGAATGGGGTAGAATGTCAGTGTTGTGTTGTTCTATGTTTGGCTGATGTACCTGCTATACCGAATATTTGGAGATAATAAAATGTGGGTGTGAGACTGGTAGCATTGGAAGGTGTGCGAGTAGAGGTGGAGGAGGAGTATATACTGGATGTTAGATTTGAATCTTCAATGAGTAGTACTGGATGAGTGATGGAGAACATAATTGTAATGCCTTAATTATTTTAGAGATTGTGGGTTTTAACGCGGAAGAAAAGCTGTGGTTTGCACAGGTGAGGCCAGATTTTACCATTTTGATTCTCAGTGCTGGACAGACTTGAAACTGGGAGTGTTTCAAGTTCTAACTTCTAGACCCATTCTGAGGTGCTGGCTCTGCTTGCAAAAATACCAACGATTCCAAATCGTGCTGTGAGTGTGGCTTAATGTGCCTGAAATCCTGCAGCTCGGATTGGCACCCCCAACTGTGCATACACAAAAAAAAGGTAGAATTCTGCTCCACTACCACATCTCTCCCAGGCCAGATAATGCCTCTCCCTGGCGCTCACAGACATTGGCTCACCCCCATAACATTACTGACCCCTTGTCTCCTCACGCCATCACCCAGACCAAGCGTGGGCCCCACCCCGCCTTCCCCCCACCAATCTCAGGCAGAGTAGCAGCGGATCCTCAAGTTTTTGTAGTATCTGTGCAAGATCATTGTGGCATTGCTACCAGGTCCTCAGATTCAGATTCCAGGACTTGTCTTCCCATTCCATCTGAGGATTTCAGTTGTTTCCTTTCTGGGCTTGTGTGTCATTCCAGCAAAATAAATATTTTAATTAAAAGAGTCATTGCATCATTAGAGTACAGTTCCTAATATTCTGTGGTGAATTTAGATAGTAATTAATGTGCAAATACAGAAATATCTTGAAACTCAAGAACATAGGATCGCATCATAGCATCAAGTGCATTAAACTCCCCATTATTTTAGCTGCAGAATCGGCCCAGTGCATAGTTGTCACAGTGAGATAAATTTCACTACAAACCTTGATATGTGAAATAACAAAAATGCAATCTGCCTTCTCACTAAGTGGAAAGGTAGATTTTACAAGTTGCCTCCTGGGTGTAAAGCTGGCATTGCAGGCCAGCTGCTGGTTGTAGAAACCATCTGCTTTTCATTTATATTGACCTCAACAACCTCCAATGATGCACTTGCTGATGATAAACTCAGACTAATCCAGGTTCAACACACTACTTAAAATCTATTCACCCTTACAGTTCGTGCCTGCATGTTACATACACATCTTTTTTTTTAAGCAGACTCAGAGAGCACAAAAGGAGACCATTTGCCCATCATGTCTGAATTGACTCTCCAAATGAGCATCATGACTTTGTGCCATTCCCTTGCCTTTTCCCCTGCACATTGTTTCTAGTCAAATAATCATCTAATGCCCTCTTGAACGCCTCCATTGAACCTACCTCCTCCACATTTCCAGGCAGAGCATTTCAGACTCAAACCACTCACTATGTTTAAAAGTATTTTCTCACATCACATTTGCTTCTCTTGCAAATCATTTTAAATCTGTCTTCTCATTCTTGATCCTTTTAGAAGTAGGAACAGTTTTGTTTTGACCTTCACTCCCAGGCCTCCTGCCTCACATCTCTGAGCTATTTCAGTTTTGCATGCCAAGTTTTCAATCCTAGCAAGTTTTAACTAATTGAAGACCAGTTTCTTCTTCAGAGGTCTTAGAAATAACTGTCAATGAAAGCCTGTATTTCTGGTAGAGCAGTGTTCCTCTGAGATTTGGCACTTCTGAAAAACCTGCCACCTGGTAAAAGTGCTTGTGTTGCTGTCTCTTTTAGAATGTGACAAAAATGCTTCCACAGCTTCTGATGTATATTTGTTTGTGAGATTGAAACCTTATTGAGGTGACAAAAGCTACCACTTTGATAAAAATAAAATAGAAACAGAAAGACAGAAAAACTCAGCAGGTTTGGTGGTATCTGTGGAGAGAGAAACAGAGCTGATGTTTCCAATCCAATATGACGCTTCTTCAGAATTCAATCACTTCAGTATTGTGGTAACCTTTAGCGCCACAGGCAAAAATGTCGCCTTGGTGTATTTTGTCTGAAGTTCAAACTTAAGGAGGTAGCATAAATGTCAATGAGGAGAGTCAAATGGATCAAATGTCAGGAAAGGAATATTTAGAATAATGCCATTGTAGTATAAAGTTTAGATTAGCTGTTGAAAAGGACAAGGATAAATCTAGAATACTTAATTGCAGAACGGCTAATTTCAGTGTTTTAAGAAAGTATTGGTTCACAAGTAAATTGGTATCAAAGATTGGCAACCAAAGCTGTAAATGAACAATGAGCTACCTTGAAAGAGGAAATGTTTTGAATACAGTGAAGATACATTCTCATGAGGAGGAGAGGGAGGGCAAAGCTTGTTGGATGACAAATGAGATGGAGAATAAGATGACGCTGAAAAAAGAGATCATACAACAAACATTTGATTAATAATACAAATGAGAACCACACTAAAATTGGAAAAGTCAATAACAAAATAAGAGGAACAAGAGAGATTATGAGAATTGGCTGCCGGCTAATGTAAAAGGGGATCAAAGTGTCTTCTATTGGCATATAAAGAATAAAAGGAGGGGTGGATGTGAATAGGGACCAAAATATAGACCAATGCATGAAGGCAGAGTTCATGTCTGAGATACTAAGTGATACTTGCATATGTCTTTACAAAGGGAGAAGGTACAGCTGAAGTCACACTGCAAGAGGTGATGGTGGAGATACTGGGTGGACTAAAAATTGTTAAACAGGAGGTACAACAAAGGCTGGCTGTACTTAAAGTTGATAAGTCAGTAAGACTGGGTGGGTTGCATCTGAATATGCTCAGGGTAACAAGATTAGAATCTTCCTTAGATATGGACATGATGCCACTGGAGGAAAGCAAATGATAAATCCTGTTCAAAAAAAGGGTGCAATGATAAACCTAACAGTTTCAGGCCAATCAGTTTAACCTTGGTGGAAAGGGTTTTAGTAGTTTTCATCTGGGACAAAATGAGCAGTCGCTTGGACAAGTGGGAAATGGCTGCATAGATTTGTTGACGGCAAATCATTTTTAACTAACTTGATTGAATTTTTTGATGATGGTGAGGGGGTTGACAATTGTAATGCTCTTGATATGATGCATTTGGACTTTCAAAATGCTTTTCATAATGCATTACATAATAAACTAGCTAGCAAAGTTGACTTCTAGAATAAAGTGGACAGTGGCAGCAGACTGGATACAAAAATTAGCTCAGTGATAGGAAAAGGAATAGAAAACACTCATTTCCTGTACAGGAGGAAGAATACAGTGGTGTTTTCAAGAGGGTGGTATAATGACCATTATTTTTCTTGATACACATCCATGACAATGGACTTAGACTTGGGATTCAGGGCATCATTTCAAAAGTTGCAGATGACACAAAACTAAGAAGTATGATTGCGAATACTGGCTGGACATATTCTGGAAGACATATGTGGAATGGAAAGCCTGCGACATGGTGAGAGAAGGTGAATTTCTTTCCTGGCCCAATTTCTCACCCACTTGCCATTTCACCCAGCTTCCCTTTGTTACCGTCCCAGACTTAATCTTTTTTGACATTTATTTCTCTTTTTTCTCCCCTGCAACAGCCACCTTGGGGTCTTTTAAATGTTTAATTCTAGTTTCCAACATGTGTGTGTTCAATAAATATCCTAAGATCAGCAGAAGACAAATAAAACGCTAGAGTAAAAATCGGCAGCACTTCCACAGTCTCTTTGGGATGGATGCAACCTGCTCAAACATTAACGATCATGATATAAGTGCAGTAAAGATCCAAACATTAAGGTGGACCTAAGTTTTAATTTCCAGCTTAATCTCTGCCATTTCACTAACGATGAGATGCCCAGCCAGTTATTGAATCGAACACCCTTTCAACAAGATTAATACTTCCCTAACAAAAAGTTGCTAAATTAGCCATTTTGCCAATTACACTGTCTTAAGACAAGTGACCATTTTAGGCTTTTTAAATCAATGTAATATTTCTGGCATAGTTCCCTCTTACCTCAAGTCCCAGAACTTTCATTCAGCTGCAGATAGAGGTTGACATGAGGCTCCAGCAGAGCTGGCAGAAAATAAAAGGCAGTGGCAGCGGTGACATTAGTGCATGGTTATATTGGTTACAGTCATTAATGTTCATGAATTGTGATCAGTAGTTGCAAATTACGGAATTATCATTTTAAAATCTCCCAAATTGCTTTTAATGACGAGTGAGTGATTCGTGGAGAATCCAGTAATGTCCCAGCCATTCCTGGAGAATTAGCAACTCTACTAGGAAGTTTAGTGGACTATGAGGAGAATAATGGCTAACTTCAAGAGCAAGTAGAACTGGGCAGACATATGGCAGACAAAATTTAAAGCAGAGAAATGCAAAGTGATACATTTTGGTAGGAAGAATGGGTCATGGAGTCTACAGCATAAAAATAGTTGTTCCGTTCATTGCATCTGCATTGGTCAAAAACAACCACCTAACTATTCTAATCCCATTTTCCAGCATATATTCGCCCATAGTCCTGTATGCCTTGGTATTGGAAGTGCAAATCTAAATAGTAGTGAGTTCCAGACTCTCACCTCCCTCTGGGTGAAAAAGGAGAGGGAATATAAACTAAAGGTTACAATAATAAAAACACTGCAGGAGCAGGGAGACCTGGGGTATATGTGCATAAACCATTGAAGGGACAGGGCAGGTAGAGAACATGGTTAAAAAAAGCATGCAAGATCCTGGGCTTTATAAATAGAGGCACAGTGTACCAAAGTAACAGAAGTTATGATGAACTTTTCTAAAACTGGAATATTGTGTTCAATTCTGGGTAAAGTACTTTAGGAAGGATGTGAAAGCTTTTCAGAGAGTGCAGAATTAGTTGAAGAGAATGATTCCCAGGATGGAGGACATCAGTTACATAGATTGGAGAAGAAAGAATTGTTCTCCTGAGAGAAGGAAATGTTGAGAAGAGATTTAATAGAGGTGTCTAAAATCATGAAGAGTTTAGATAGAGCAGGTAGAGATAAACTGTTTCCAATGGTAAAAGATTTGGGAATGACATGATCAAAAGCTTTTTTATGTAGTGAGTGGTTAGGATCTGGAATGCACATGAGATGATGGTGGAGACAAGTTCCAGTGTGGCTTTTAAAAGGGTGTTGGGTAAGCAGCTAAAGAGAAAACATTGCATGGTTAAGGGGAAGTGGCTAAACCCATTTATTGTAATATTTCTATGATTCTGCGACTTGGTGACAGTCTTTCTGCAGCATAGAAATCAAAGGATTTTTTGACCTCTTCAAGTAGGTCTACCAGTGCTTGATAATTAGACTCCTGCAGTGAGATTAAGTGGATACCATGTGATTGAGGTACAATTACACCTTTTTCAGTATGAACCCTCCATCTCCAAATCCAGCACCAATGTTAGCATGCAAAACACTCTGCCCCTGTCAGTCAAATAGCATCTACTTACAACACTGCCCTGTGATAAAGGAATTTTGCGTTGCAAAAGCTTGGGTGCAAACACCAGCAACAAGTAATGCACTGAAAATAATCCAGCCATGTATGAAGCAGAGAAAAATATTCAGAATTTTAGCTGCGGTATTAAACTATTATTTGACATGTTGAGAATGAAATGAATTTTGAATGGTAATAAGAAGTGGGTAACAGCCAATTGATTTTTATATCCCAGTTGAGTTCCATTTGCAATGAAATCGATAGAACAGAAAAGAGGCAAGTACAAGCTGCCGAATGGCTGTCACCTGATTCATACTGTACAGATGCCGGCGTTGGATTGGGGTGGTAAGAACTCAGTAAGAATTTATAAATTGGTGTTGCTAAATTCTTACTGACCTGATTCATACAACAGCCTAGGACCAAGGAGGAACCTGTTTCGATTTGCATAATGACAATACATTTCATAGAGATTTCAAGAGATGCTCCTTCATAAAAAGAATAGTTAGACAATAAATAAAAAGAAATTTCCAATGTTTGAGAGGCCTATGGCCAGCAGACTGAGATTCAAGGTGACTGGCAAAAGAACCCGAGGGAAATAAGAAAATATATTTCTTTTAGAATGAATGGTTAGAATTTAGAATGCTGTGCCTTAAAGGGAGGTGGAAACAGACTCAATAGTAATCTTCTAAAGCAGGCTTGTTCAACCTTTTCACTCTGAGGCCATATTTGCATATCTTCCTGACTCAAAGGCTGATGACCAAATTTTGGAACGATAGGAGTCAGAACTTTACCATCTCACTTGCCACGGAACTGGAGCGGGTGAGGGTCTGACAATGGAAATCTTCACTGATCTCGGGAATTTCTAGTCTTTCTCAAGAGAGGCTATAAAATCCTGCTCAAGTTTAGCAAAACAATAAACTGAATTTCATAAAAAGTTAAGGCTTTATGAACAAAGAAAGAACAAAGAACAAAACAGCATGGGAAACAGGCCTTTCGGTCCAATGAGCCCGCGCCGCCACCCCGATGTTCCCACGTCTACCCATGATCCCTGTTCATGTTTATAGATCTATGGATTAAAAACAAAATTTGAGACAATTTAGGAAGAATTTGTTTTGCCAATTAGCCTAAGAGCACATCTTTGGGATGTGGGAGGAAACCGGAGCACCCGGAGAAAACCCATGCAAGCACAGGGAGAATGCGCAAACTCCCACAGACACAGGCTCAAATCCATGTATGTGCACAGCACAGTGATAGTCACTGAGCTGTCGTGTTGCCCATCAAATGGTCCAGGTTAAGCGTACACTAATGACGTGAAGCACTAGGATACTCTCAAAACAAAAAATCCAAGAGCAGCCCACTCACGACCCATCGTGTGTATGCCCCTTGTTAGACAACAAGGTGGACCAAAGCACCTGTAGGATAAAAACAAGTACATCGATATCATCATCTATTTACATACATCCCAGGGACTCCCAAGGCTCTCATGATCCCTATTTTAAATCAGTTTTCTATACTCCTCCATTCCCATTCTGTTCATGTGCCCATCTAAGTATTTCTTAAATAATTCCAGAGTGCCTGCCTCCACCACTTTACTTGGCAGTGCATTCCATACCCCCACCATCCTCTGTGTGAAAAAACTCCCTCTAGCATCCAAATTATACCTTACTCCCCTCACCCTAAGCCCGTGACCCCTCGTGCTATTTGAGTCCATCTTAGGAAAAAGCTTAACCCTGTTTACTCGATCTATACCTCTCATAATCTTGTACTCCTCTATTAGATCTCCTCTAAGTCTACGTCTTTCTAAGGAAAACAGTCCCAATTTGCCTACCGTCTCCTCGTAACTCAGACCTTCCATACCAGGCAGCATCCTGGTAATTCTCCTCTGCACTCTCTCCGCAGTCTCCACGTCCTTCCGGTAGTAAGGCGACCAGAACTGGATGCAGTATTCCAAATGAGGTCTAATCAACGTTTTATACAACTGCAACATTAAAGGCCAGCTCTTGTACTCTATACCCCTTCCTATAAAGGCTAGCATACCATATACTTTCTTCACAACCTTCTCCACCTGCTCTGCTACCTTCAGAGACTTGTGCACCTGCACTCCCAGGTCCCTTTGCGTTTCTATACTCTTAATAGGTCTACCCTTTATCTATACCTCCCCTCTACATTGTTTCTCCCAAAATGCATCACCTTGCATTTATCAGGATTGAATTCCATCTGCCATCTATCTGCCCAAGCTACCAGCTTATCTATGTCCTGCTGCATCGCCTGACAATGCTCCTCACTATCCGCAAGTCCAGCAATCTTTGTATCGTCTGCAAACTTGCTGATCACTCCACTTACTCCTCCTTCCAAGTCATTTATATATATTACAAATAGAAGAGGTCCCAGTACCGAGCTCTGCGGTACACCACTAGTGACCGTCCTCCAGCTAGAAAAACACCCTTCCATTATTACTTTCTGTCTCCTATTACCAAGCCAGTTGCTTTTCCATCTAGCTACCTTCTTTGTATCCCATGAGCCTTGACTTTCTCAACTAACCTCCAATGAGGGACTTTGTCAAACGCCTTACTGAAATCCATATGGACGACATCAACGGCTCGCCCTTCGTCAACCGTTTTCGTCACCTCCTCAAAAAATTCTACCAGATTCGTAAGGCATGACTTCCCCTTAACAAATCCATGCTGCGTATCCCTAATCAGATCGCAACGCTCTAAGTGCCTATACATCCTATCTCTAAGAATCCCCTCCAACAGCTTCCCTACCACTGACGTCAAACTCACCGTCCTATAATTTCCAGGGCTTTCCCTACTACCCTTTTTAAACAACAGTACAACATTAGCTATTCTCTGGTCCTCTGGGACCTCACCTGTATCCAAAGAAGAGACAAAGATTTGCGTCAGAGGCCCAGCAATTTCACCTCGCAGCTCCCTAAGCAGCAGTTGCTGAATAAATATAAATTGTTAAGTTAAACAAGAGTAAACAAAAATGAGTAGAATGTTGGAGGGTCAGTGTATGTGGGTGGATGTGTACATGTGTATGCGTTGGAGTGTGGCAGTGAATGTGAATGATAAAACTGAGACTGAGTGTAAGACAGACTCACGTACACTCTCTCCCACTCATTCAATCTAAACAGAATGGGATCCAAAAGCTGAAAGACAAAAGACTTCAGGGAAATAGATGGGAGTGGGATTAACTTAATTGAAAGGGCTGGCATACATGCAGTGGGCCAAATGGCCTACTTTTGTGTTGCACCACAATGCTCTCTGAATAAAAGGGAATGTTGAACAAGTGATGAAGAAGGATGGGAAAAACTTGTTTGGAGTATATGTACTGTTGGATTGAATGGCTTGTTTCTGTGCTGTAAACACTATGTAATACTACATAGTTTCTCAAGGAAAGCACTATTTCTTTTGGCCAACTAAGATTGTTTTCTAAGTTTTGACAGTAGCACCTCCAGAGATGTGTCAATATTTGGATGTAACTCCTGCCAGTGTGCCATTAGTAACAAATAGTATCAGCGTTCTCATATACAAGGACAGGTAGCTAGATGGATAAGCAACAAGCTTAGTAATAGGAGACAGAGTAATAGTGGAAGGGTGTTTTTCTAGCTGGAGGTCGGTCAGTAGTGGTGTGCCACAGGGCTCGGTACTGGGACCTCTTTTTGTAATATATATAAATGACTTGCAAGAGGGAGTAAGTGGAGTGATCAGCAAGTTTGTAGACGATACAAAGATGGCTGGACTTGCGGATAGTCTGGAGCATTGTCAGGCGATGCAGCAGGACATAGATAGGCTGGTAGCTTGGGCTGATAGATGGCAGATGGAATTGAATCCTGATAAATGCAAGGTGATGCATTTTGGGAGAAAGAATGGAGAGGAGAGGTATATGATAAAGGGTAGACCTATTAAGAGTGCAGAAACGCTGAGGGACCTGGGAGTGCTGGTGCACAAGTCTCTGAAGGTGGCAGAGCAGGTGGAGAAGGTTGTGAAGAAAGCATATGGTACGCTATAGGAAGGGGTATAGAGTACAAGAGCTGGCCTTCAATGTTGCAGTTGTATAAAATGTGGGTTAGATCTCATTTGGAATACTGCATCCAGTTCTGGTCGCCTTACTACCAGAAGGACGTGGAGACTGCGGAGAGAGTGCAGAGGAGAATTACCAGGATGCTGCCTGGTATGGAAGATCTGTGTTACGAGGAGAGGTTAGGAAAATTGGGACTGTTTTCCTTAGAAAGACGTAGACTTAGGGGAGATCTAATAGAGGAGTACAAGATTATGAGGGGTATAGATAGAGTAAACAGGGTTAAGCTTTTTCCTAAGATGGACTCAAATAGCACGAGGGGTCACGGGCTTAGGGTGAGGGGGGTAAGGTATAATTTGGATGCTAGAGGGAGTTTTTTCACACAGAGGGTGGTGGGGGTATGGAATGCGCTACCAAGTAAAGTGGTGGAGGCAGGCACTCTGGAGTTATTTAAGAAATACTTAGATGGGCACATGAACAGAATGGGAATGGGGGGGTATAGAAAACTGATTTAAAATAGGGATCATGAGCCTTGGGAGTCCCTGGGAAGTGTGTAAATAGATGATGATATTGATGTACTTGTTTCTGTCCTACAGGTGCTTTGGTCCACCTTGTTGTCTAACAAGGAGCATACACGCGATGGGTCGTGAAAGGGCTGCTCTTGAATTCTTTTCAAGAGTATCCTAGTGCTTCCCATCGTTAGCCGTACACTTGACCTGGACCATTTGATGGGCAACACGACAGCTCGGCGACTATCACTGTGCTGTGCAGATACATGGATTTGGGCCCGTGTCTGTGGGAGTTTGCGCATTCTCCCCTGTGCTTGCGTGGGTTTTCTCCAGGTGCTCTGGTTTCTTCCCACATCCCAAAGATGTGCTCTTAGGCTAATTAGCAAAACAAATTTTCCCTAAATTGTTTCAAATTTGTTTTTTAATCCATAGATCTATAAACATAGACAGGGATCACGGGTAGAGGAGGGAACATCGGGGTGGCGACACGGGCTCGTTGGGCCGAAGGGCCTGTTTCCCATGCTGTTTTGTTCTTTGTTCTGTGATCTTCAGGGATTCCCCTGGTGGTGTATAAATATTTGCAGGTGGTCTCTGATAATATTTGCAGAAATTTGGTATAAAGTAAGTTTGAAAATCACTGAGTTAGGTAGTGTCACGTTACTGGGAAATGTTATTTGGGAGGAAGCTGTTACTTCATCTGAATACTGATGATAAGAGCACACAGTTGAAAAGTGGGAAAACAGGTGAATTGAGGATAAGTACAATCACAAGATAGACTGTGATCAAAAGAGAAGTAGCAGAAAAAGAAAAGTGCTGAATCAGCATACTTAATAAATAATGGACCTTAATGAGATTAACATCAAATTGTCAATGAATATCTCTGAAATAGACTGAAGTTAGAAGTGGATCAATAACAGAATATCAGCTATCTACCTTGTGTGTGCTATAGATTGGCAGCTGAAAAGCAGTAAATACAGGGTAATTTATAACAGGAGACTGAAGGAAGCTAGGAAAACACTATAATGAATAATGGTTAGTCCCCAATGACACAATCTTTATAATTGTGTTTCATGCTCTCAGGTTTTGTCTGTTTCTGTTTCTCTTTCACTCTTTCTGTCCGTGTTTCTCCATATATATAAAATTTGTTAGCCGGGGCTCAATTATTGACACTTTTGTTCCTGAGTCAAAAGATTGTGGGTTGAAGTTTGATTGCAGGACAACTCAACTCAAGGCTGACATTTCAGCTTTAGAAGTCAGTACTGTTGGAGATACTATACTTAAAGTGACAAGATAACCATGACCTGCCTTGTCTGCTCCTTCAGGTGGATATCATACTTCCAGTGGCACTAATTTGAAGACAAGTTGTCTCAAGGAATAGCTATCCCTGGCTGCTAGATTTCATACATTACAACAGTTACCGTATTTGAAATGTATTTCATTGGTTATGTAGTATTTTGGAATACCTGTTGTGTTGAAAGGTGTTACAAACAGGGAGGGGATCATTTCAAACAGCAATGTTTCCTCTTACTACCTGGCAATAAGCAGAAGATATTTTGAATTACTTTGTTCTTTACGAATAGGTGGTGGTGTATTTTCCCAATCCCTCGGTTTTTGTGTGCAAACCTAGGTTAGCGTAGTTCCTTGTGCATATTCAAAACCCACAAACAGGAGTGTTCAGAGCTTCCCTCTCCACATTCAAACAGTAAAGGGAAGGATAGAGGAAAGAAAGTTTCCAGTATAAGAGCAACAGAAAAACTGAATATTGGTTCATGTGAGTTCCAGAGTCCTAAAGTCAGAGTGCGATAAGCAAGGTTTTCAGGTAGGCATTTAATGGCATTTGAAGCTTGGCTGACTGAAGCCCAGTGTTGTAACATTTGCTTTTCCAGGTTGCGTTGATGCTACAATGTGAAGTTGATTGGGCTGGAAGTTGTCTCCAATTCTGTTGGTGGAAACCCCCAATACCTGTGGCTCTCACGGTCTCTGTAGCATTTAACTTTTATGACTCTGGATTTTTTCAGGACTCAGTGAGTGATCTTGATGGAGTCTTGTAGTCAGCTACACACAGATGTGCCAAGCGGGTGACTGATGCTCTGTCAGGCAGGTGAGAACATTCATCCATTTCAGAACGGCAGCTCCTATTCTGCCTACATTCTATGTCACTCACAAGTTCCATCACTATGCATGGCACCAGATCGCCACGATGGTATGTTGATTGGTGACAAGAGTTATCTTTTGACAAGATGGGGTAATGGTGCCTCACACCCAAACACAGAGGCAGATAACACATAATCTCTGCCAAATGTGTACAAAGAGGGTTTTGTAGTGGATAGTTCACCTGTTGAAAATGAGGTTCTGATTGGCTGACTGTAATGCCCTATTAATGTCGATGATCTCGGTGGTTGTCCTGTGGCTGGCAAGGCTTGAGCAGGTTTCATCTGGGTGGGTATGACATGGCTGGGCAGTACTCGTAACCATGGAGTCTGAAGATGGTGCAGTGACTGACACAGAGACGGCTGTGCTGTTGCTCTCATCTAGGGCACCATGAGAGGAGGCTTCAGAAATGACAACCAGTTTTTCTGCCATTGCTTATCAATGAAAGATAGGCATCCATCTGAGAAACTGGTTGCCGCATCTTTCTCCTTCCTGAGGTCATTGCCTGTGTGAGGGTTTGCAGGTCCAAGCAGAACCTCATCAACGCTTCTTTCCATTCCTGCCTCTCAATGAGACTCACCACTTTCTCAATGCATGAGGGTGTGTGCTTGGACCTAACGGTCAACACAGTGCTCGTGATCTACTAGGACTCCTCCATGATAGGCACTGTGGTACGCAGACGCTTAGGGATGTCTGCTGGATCTCACACATCTAGCAATTGCCATCTGATTAACAACTCCATAGACTCATTATCTTCCTCTTGGACTCAACATGGTCCTGGTATCCAGTATCCTCCCAGTTTCCAGTACCTTGGGTACACCTTGCCTTCACCACTTGCATCTTTGAGCATGATGTGCCCACCTTTTGTGCACCACCAGCTGAACTGACACACTATTGCTCAGCAACATGCCAGTAACTGCACTGGTGTTTGGTGCTGAGGGAAGGTGAGCCATGAGTGCATCTTCCACTGTTCTCTTCCTGTTGGGGAACACTTCAGTGGTCATGGGCATTCGGTCTCTGACTTTCAGGTAAACATTCTCCAAGGCGGCCTTAAGGATATACGACAGTGCAGAGTCGCTGAGCAGAAACTGATAGCCAAGTTCCGCACGCATGAAAACAGCCTCAACCAGGATCTTAGGTTCATGTCAATGGATGGTCATTGGTTTCCTGGCTGACTCTAATTGATGGCTTATCTTGAAAATTGATCATAACTATTAATCTTATCACAGAGTCAATATCCACAACATGCAGCCAAGTGCAATTGGAATCAGTAGCATCATAGTGGCTCACTGATTGGTGTATCACTCAATTCTTAGGAGGGATGGTACACCCATGCATTCTCTTCACCTTCATCCAGTCACACTTCAGCCCACTGGGCTCTTACCTTTCTCAGAAACACTAGCCTCTCCATGACCCAGTGGACCTCTCATACTGCTTGCATTCGAACTCCAGCACTCCCAGCTCATAGCTGTTGAGGATCACTAAGTTAGACATCCCATCACCAGTGACGGATCTCTACTTATTCTTGTGGCTTCATTTCTCCTCCAAATTAGTCAAACCTCCGTTGAGAACTCAGCTCCAAACTTGAGCAACATACCATGCTGTCCCCTACTCCAAGTCACCTGTGAGAGTCATCAGAATGTTCCTACCCATATCAACATCTGATGCTTTGATGGACTCAGGGCCTTAAATCTCTCCAAGCTTGAGATACATGGGAGATATGTGCTCTGAGACTCCCTTGAACCCACACACTTGATTGTAACAATGGATGGGCACCCTTCCTCAGTCCCCCAGACTGGTCAATGCCCACTCAATACTCAGCTGATTGAAGTCATTGGATCCATGTGCACTGGACCAAGTCATACTCACTGATCTCAGTTGCCATCCCTGCCCAACCTTCTTTGTGAGGTGGGGTAGCCTCCTCATTCCATCCCTTGGCATGGGGACATCCCTCCTGGTTGTCAACACCTGCACGAGGACTTGAATACAATTGTCAGAGAAACGGGGAACTTGCTGCCCATCTGAGCTTCCCACCCACCTGGTATGATGTCGTACTGCTTTCATTATCTCCTGTTGGCTTCTCTGTTGGCTTCACTGGCCTTTGGGAGCTGCCTTTAAACCTTATTCACCTCCAGACACTGAAAGATGCCCTCATAAGAACAGGATATGGTGCTCGACTCATCAATCGATAGTTCTGACGTGCCACAGCCAAAACCCACTCCAACCTCCAGAAGACGAACACAGGACATGCTGGACAGAGTACTCTTTGTTGTCCAGTATTTGCAGAGAGGCTACGACATATTCTCAGGAGTCTTCAACATATTGACGAAGACGAACATCTTGCCAAGGCCATCCCCATACTCCATTTCTTGCCTTCAAACAACCACGCAACCTCAAACAGACCATTGTTCGCAGCAAACTACCCAGCCTTCATGAGAACAATGACTACAACACCACACAACCCTGCCACAGCAACCTTTGTAAGACATGCCGAACTATCGATAAGGATACTATCACCTCACGGGAGAACACCATCTATCAGGCACACGGTACATACTCTTGCAACTCGGCCAACATTGTCTGCCTGATACACTGCAGGAAAGGATGTTCTGAGGCTTGGTACGTTGGGGAAACCTTGCAGACATAACAACAACGGATGAATGAACACCGCCCAACAATCACGAGGCAAGACTGTTCTCTTCCTGTTGGGGAACACTTCAGTGGTCGTGGGCATTCGGTCTCTGACTTTCAGGTAAACATTCTCCAAGGCGGCCTTAAGGACATACGACAGTGTAGAGTCGCTGAGCAGAAACTGATAGCCAAGTTCCGCACACATGAAAACGGCCTCAACCAGGATCTTAGGTTCATGTCACACTATCTGTAACCCCCACAACTTGACTGGACTTGCAAAATCTCATTAGCTTTCCTATCTGGAAACAATACACATCTCTTTAACCTGTGCTTAAAGCTCTTTCCACTTACATTGTCTGTACTTTTAAGAATCGATTAGCTGTAAAGACTCATACTCCAATCATTATGCATGTAAATTGAGTTTGTGTCTTTGTGTCATTTTTACGACCAGAACTCCCAGCCACCTGACGAAGGGGCAGGCTGTTCCAAAAGCTTGCAGCATTTGCTACAAATAAACCTGTTTGGACTTTAAATTGGTGTTGTGGGATTTCTTTGTGTTTTACCTCTGTCCAACGCCAGCATCTCCGCATCATTTAAACCCATCATTCAATGCCAGGCCACCATTGGACCAGCACTTGATTGACATCCACTCCCATCAACCCCGTTGATGCGATTCATGCTTAAGTGGATAGCCCAGTGTAACATCGCAAACTTTAATGGATTGCAGGCGGGACCAGGAAACATGACTGTTTGCAGTACTACCTGCTGTTCACGCAAGTCACGCGTGCAATTCAGGCCTATGTGTTCCCATACTTCCTGTATTTCGACCTACATGTTTTGCCTCTACATAGCTCTCTCCTTTTCAATATGTTCTTTTCCCTGTTTCCATTTGTGTCTCATATCCCTGGATTCAAGGAGCCTGTTTCAAAGGTGCATGATGGTTGCAGAAATTCTTTCTCTTTATGGGGAAACAAGATAAACATATGAGAGAGAAAGGAGTAGAAGGTAATCTTGATCAGTTTGTATGAAAAAGGTGGGAGGAAACTAATGTAAAGCATTAACATCAGGGTAAAACTGTTGGACCAAACAACTTGTTTCCGTGCTGTGCATGTAATATAATTCTATACAAAGTAAGGGAAAGTCTGAGAGACTGTGAATAGAACTGAAGGAGATGAGGGATTGAGGAGAAAGAGCATAGGCTCAGAGAAGAAGAATTATTACTGGGACACTGACGTGAACATGTTTATCTTTGCAGATACCAAGGAACATAGTAAGGACATTGATAGACTAGCAGAATGGGCAGACACATGTTGCATAGAATTGGATGCAGAAAAACGTGATGCATTTTGGCAGAAGGAATAGGAAAAGGAAATACATTCTTAATGGCACATTAGTAAAGAGGGACTGTGCATCTTTGAAGGTTGCAGGATGTACTGAGAGTGTTTGACAAAGCATATGAGATTTTAGGTATCGGGTATTGAGTACAAATGCTGGCAGATCATGCTGATGTTTACAAAGCTTTGGTTATGTCACAACTAGAATATTGCATCATTTTCTTGTCACAACACTTTAGGAAGGATATGAGGATCCTTGAGAGGGTAGAAAGGAAATTTACCAGAATAGTTCCAGGGATGAGGGATTTTACTTACAAGATTAAGTTGGAGAAGATGGCTATGTTCCCCTTGGAGCAAAGAAGATGGAGAATTGGAAAAAGGTATAGAAGATTATGGCAGATTTAAGATAGACTGTTGCCATTTCATAAAGACCAGTAATGTAAAAAGAAAGGAATCCCTTAAAGATGCAATGGACAAAACTCCATATTTTTAAACTTTTACTGCAATAGTTGAAGCTAATATCAGCATGAAATTAATCGTGTAACAAAGAAAGGTCTCAGAACTATTGTCAGCAACAATCCCCGTGTACATGTGGTACCATGTACAATCCCAACTCTACTTCTTCTACAAAAGATTTCTAATTTTTGCCACTTGCTGGATTTGACCTTTGAACAGCTTTCACTCGCAACCTTAGTACTATGAGGTCCCCAGTTATAATTAAAACTGACAAGTCACACATCTATGAACTCCCTTTCCTTCGGGTCACAACAGTCCTGGGGCGTAACTTTTTAGAGATCCTTTTCAGCCAACCATACCCTGGTTCACAACCTGGTCACCTCTGATCATTAGCATGCTTGAGCTATTCACACTGTTTTTAGGTAATTGTCTCTCTTAGCTCACTCGTACATTGCTTCCCAAGAGCTCCAGGAGTTCCAATTTCTTCTTATTCCCAACCATAAATCTTTTTCATTAAAAAATTCTGTTTGCTTCTCCTCAATGCCAGACATTGTGTGTGAGTTTATTTTCCCCCCCTGCAACACAACAGACTGAAACATGATACCGTCAATTAGATTTTAATTGCCTTATTTGGTTACCCAGATCTCATCTCCATAGCAACTTTGAGTCACAGGTTACCTCTCAGAAATGACCTCGCAGCTAAGAAATCCAATTAGTAATTGTTTTCTCAGAACAAGCTTAATTTCATTTTAAATTAAACGGATGTTTCACAAATACAGGCTTCTTGCAAAGTGCAGAGTTCATCATAAGGCAAAGAAAAGCTGTTTCCATTAGCTGTCATAAAAGAACTAGGGGTATAGATTTAAGATTTTCAGCAAGTGATGCAATGGGATTGTGAAAAGAACATTTTTATACAAAGCATGGTAATTACCTGGAACCCATCACCCATTGATGGGATTTGATCATTGATTTTAAAGGGAAACTTTAAAGGGAAATAAAAGTGCAGGGCTTTTAGAATAGAGTGGGGAAATGGGGTTGAATGGATTGCTGTATAGAGCATACCATGGAGTCAATATGGAATGTTCTCCTCTGTCAGAATAATATGATCACTTTTTGTTTGTATACTGTTAGACCCTTAGATTAGAATCCCAAATTATGTTAGGAAGGCAGACTACCTAATTTTTCTATTTTGGCATAAATGTGAGGAAAGGATTCTTCTCTCTACAAATAATTCTGCTGACTAATTATAGATTTTTTAATAGTAAAATGAGCTTTATTTAATAACACCGTTAACTACAATTCTAACAAATGAAGCAGCCTAACTACTGCCTGTTTGAACAATCTTTAAACATGAAAAAAAACTCTAATTTCTAACTATTCTAGTTCCAATAAGCAACGTTCTTCTTCCAGATTTAAAAACCATTTTAAATACAGTTAACAACTATAAATATACTTGCTATAAGGAGTGTAAACAGCCTTGAAACTTTCAGATAGAATTTGTGGAGAAAGCAGCTTACATAGCTCTGTCTTTAAGCAAACCCAGCCATAACAGAAAGCTGTCTTTTCTCTGCTACATACTTACTTCCTCCCATGAACCACATAATCCTACATATCTAAATCCACCTTCCATTCCTTTATTCAAAAGCCCCTAGGGACCTTTTCTTGTTATAAACAAAAATCAATTAGCTCTCTGCTAAATCAACAATACATAGCTAAAATAATGATAATCCTGCTTTCCCAGACTGAGCTGAATTCCTCCCAGACATATTGACTGCCCACAGAAAAAAACTGAACTTTAAAACAGTCCTTTTAAACATGAAAAAAAAGCAATTACTATCATCCCAATTCACAGACATTTCAGCATTCGAATTTTGTTTGTCTATGCAGCAGCTATTCTGTATGCCTCTAGTGTGGCAGGCACAAAGAAGGTGGAAGAATGCACCCCCCCCTCCCATCCTTTGATTCCATATTCAGAGAATATGAGCTTCTCCTTCCTAACATCACCGGTTACTGTCCCTTACCTTCCTTTATTCCCTCCCCCACCTCCTTTGTGCTTAACTATTTTAGACCATTGTCTCTTTTAAGCGCATGCATGTGCAGAACTGTGGTGACTTGCCCTTTTTTGTGTGTGTGTGTGTGTGTGTGTGTGTGTGTGTGTGTGTAAGAGAGGAGAGGGTTATCGGGGTCACATTATCCATTGGATGAATCATGGTGAGACAATTGTTAACAGTTGGAGTCCAGGAGTCATTGAGTTTAGAAGCATTCCTATCATTACATAGCATATAGTTATATTTTTTCCAAAATAAACCTCCTGTTTGTTTATCCACCTTGATGTTCGTCAATTCTTCACTTACATTTGGCAGCGAGGTAAAGTGGAACTTTTACCTATTTGCTGTAAGTTGGTAGAACAGTACTTAAATCACAACACTTTTAAGAAATACTACTGCAACAATTTGTAAATATCAAAAATGCCTTTAACTGGAAAGTTGGAACCATTTGACCCTGAAATAGAGCAGTGTATCCAATATGTGGAGCATTTCTGATTAATATTTAGGGCCAATAAAATCAGTGGCGGAGAGAAAGCAGAAGGTAATCTTTAACATGCAGAGCTCAAACTTATTATCTGATTTGAAGTCTGACTTTTTCAGTGGCCAAAATCCTAAAACACTGGAGCAGTTGATAGTGCTCATTGACCAAATCTATTACCCAAAATGATTGGTGAAAATGCAGTGATAGAAATTTGATTTTACAATAACAAACTCAAGAAGATGTTCACAGAGTTCATGGCATGGTTAAGACTGAACATTGTGAATACAGCTTGACACTCAATAGAATATTAAGAGATAGGTTGGTTTGTGGTGTGAATAACCTCACCATAAAAAGAACTATTAGCAGAGACAGAACCTACCTTGACAAGAGTGTTAGAGATTGTTCAGGCTACAGAAAGCACTGAAAAAGGTGCATTAGAGTTACAAAGCATGCAGTATTAGGCAAGGTCAACCAACTTTGACAGGAAACCTTACAGAGCTCGTCCAGTCCTCTAAGTACTACATGAAAAAGTAGAAGCTGAGCTCAAGAAACTGGAGTACATAGGAATAATAACTCCGTGTAGTCTTCTGAGTGGACTGCCCTCTTCATCCCTGTTGTTTACCCAAACTGGACTGTGAAGATAGGCAGATATTGCAAATAACCCTCAATGAAGCAGCAAAGCTGGATTGGTATCCTACACTGAAAATCAAGATCTGTGTGCCAAGTTAGCTGGAAGGTTAACTCAATCAAAACCTCAATGTGGTCACACTTCTGAGCAGGTAGAGTTATATGAGGCATTTATGAAATTCAGTCAACATTCAAAGATGTGTGTCAGTACACCCAAATGCTGTTTGGAGTAACTTCAGTGTGTATCATATTCCCATAGACTGTCAAAAGCTTGTGATAGGGCCTGACCAAGTAGTTGTCTATTTGGGCAATGTATTAATTACAGGAGCCTCTAAAGAAGAACACTTGGCAAATTTGAAGGAAATGTTGAAAAGATTAAAAGAGCAGGGATTAATGCTGAAGAGAGAAAATGCACATTGAAAGTCCATGCAATAATCTATTTGGGATTCAGGGTCAAGGGTGCCATGCTATGGAGGAGAAGGCTAAGACAATCCAGGGAATATCAGCCCCCAGAAATGTATCAGAACTTAAATCATTCTTAAAGATGGTAAATTATTATAGACAATTTAATCCCAACCCATTGCTGGCACCTTTGTATGCACTTCTCAGGAACTACCAAAGGTAGCACTGGAATGACCGTCAAAAAAAATAATTTGAGTAAGTTAAAATGACATTGCAGTCTTTAAGCCCCTTAGTCCATTTTGATCCTGCAAAAGAGATAGTGCTGACCTGTGCCTTACCCTACAGAAGAAATATCGTATTGTCCCACAGCCTTGAGGATGATGTGAGAGACCTATTGCGTTCAGTTCAAGAACACTGACAGATGTTGAGAGGGCCTGCTTCCTGATCAAAAAGGAAGATTTGACTGTTATTTTTGGGATAAAAATGGTTTCAACAGAAGGCAAAATAAAATCACTACTGTGGTATAAACACACAGTCCCTGTCTGGATCTCTAGAACATCTGGGTCACTCATTGGTGCTCATGACACATCTGTTGATATGCATTGGGTGGAGGAGGGAACGTCCAAGGCCTCTGACATGCAGGGGCCTGCCAGAGGCGAGGATTCACCTGGCTCCAGGCTACATGATGAGCCACTGCAATCATTTCTCCCTCAGCTGCTGGAGATGTAGCAACAAAGCCAGAGAATGCAGAAGGGACTGCCAGCAACACTGGACCAACTGCAAGACTATTGGGAGGAGTCCCAAAGCTTTCAGGTGGACCAGTTATTGCCTGTCTTGCATGGTTCCCAAGCCAACACAGAATGGTGTCACAGTAGAAAGCCTGGGGTTTTCGCAGATCCTTACCACAAGTGGCAGACTCCAAGTGATGGCCAAGTCACAGCAGACCATAATGGAGTCCCAGAGGACCGTGGCTAAATCGCAGTAGGCCACTGCTGAGGACCTCTACTGCTTTATCGAGATTCTGGCGCCTTGGCTGAGAGGCTCGAGGGCCTGCTGGAGACCCAGCAGGACAGCTCTGAGACACAACGGGCAACAGTCCTTGAGAACTGGCCCACTCACAGAGGGTCATGGCTGAGGGGCTGGCTCAGTCTCTGAAGGTATTTACTGCTACCATTCATAGGCGACCCCAGATTCAGAAGGCCATCGCTGAGGCCTCACCCAATACAGCAAAGAATGCAAATGGTAGTCCTCCAGAAAAGGCAGTGCCAGGTGACATCGGAGCTTCTGGAGCTCACTGCAGAAGCACTGCCGTCCCATAGAGGGATCCTGTGGCCCACAGGAACCCAAGGGAGAAGGACGGGCTTAAGCCTGTGCTGGACTTTCCATCCAGGAGACTGTGGCAATAGTTGCACCTTCTGACTCTTCCGTTCCTGACACCGGGGCATCTCAGGGGAAGCAGGATGAAGACGATGGCATGGATATTTCCGTGACACCTGGAAGCCGGCCAGGCTGTCAAGATCCAGGCTGTCCAGAGGACGATTGCCAAGAGGCCATGGAATGTGGTAGGCAACTGACCATCACCACTTCCATTGTATATCCTGCAAAAACACTGAAATATGGTAGTAGGCTACATAAGGTTGAGAAGCTGTAGTGGCGCATAAATGGCTTGAGTGAAAGAGAACATCAGTTAGATAGAACATTCAGGTACTTTAAAGTCTCATGTTCACATATTTTTAGATTAGCATTTATTTTGAAGGTCATAAAATCCCACCCAATAGCTAATATGAAAGTATAGTTCAACAGTTTGGAATTAAATTTTGGAACTGTATGAAGTCCGTTTGTGAATAGCAAGGGAGTTCTTGGCAAAGAGGAAAGGATTAAGAAGTCAATTGCTGTTGTTGAAAAAGTCTAGGCAATCTGCAAGTATTGTACCTGCAGAACGAGTGACGAATAGTCTATTGCAATACCATCACAGCTGCTAAATCCGATCTTAATTTTTAAACCCTCCATTTTGGAAAAAAGGATTTCAAAAAATGGGTCTGCAATGATATCACACAGCAACTGATGTGAAATCTCATCTTTAAGTATCTTTTTATCCTTATCTACTTTTTAATCTTTCTCCCTGTAATTAATAATTTTACCATTTTTACCGAAGTAACTTGTAGCAGTAGTTTTTATAATAAACTTCCCTCATTTTGATTAAGATTAAAGCTTGTCTGGTGAGCTAATTTCAAATTGAGCCACTTAAAAATTAAAATGAAGCTACGTACATAAGGACAAATTCTCAGCCCGCAGTCACCTCAAGGAGATGTCTTTTATGTGATTGGGATTATGGATCAATGGATGGAATCTTACTGGATCCATGATGGAAAGATGGTTCAAACTGGACAGAGAGGCTAAACAGGATGAGACCTCAATTTGGTCAGGCTTAAACTGATGAGCAGAAAACACAAGAGGTTTCTGGCACAGAAAAGGACCATTTGATCCATTGTGTCTATGCAATTCATTTGTATTTCAAAACTAACCAAATTGTGCCCTCCATGCCCACCATGTCTGTATGCCCATCATGCAAACCATGTCTACTATGAACATTTCTCTGTTTCAAATAATTTTCCATTTTCACCTGTGATAGGTTTGCATCAACTTTATTCAGTAGTGTTGCATGCTCCAATAACCAATTGTACAAAGAGCGTTCTTCCAGCATCTCAATAATGGAATTCCTACAGTGCAGAAGGAGACCATTTGGCCCATTGAGTCTGCACTGACCACAATCCCACCCAAGCCCCATCCCCATAACCCCATCTATTTATCCTGACACTAAGGGGCAATTTAGCATGGTCAATCCATCTAATCCACAATCTTTGAAGTGGGGGGAGAAGCTGGAGAACCCATAGGAGACCCACATAGACATGGGGAGAATGTGCAAACTCCACACATTCAGTGGAATTGAACCTTGGTCCCTGGTGCTGTGAGGCAACAGTGCTAACCACTGTGCCATGATGCCGCCCATCTCATTCACCCGTTCTCTTCGAAATAATTTTTAATGAATGACCTTTCTTCACTGGCTGCCTAATCTGTGGAAATAGGCTTTCCTTACTTATTTTGTCTAATGTCCCCATTGTTTTAAAACTCCTGATTAAATCTTGAAGCTTTTGTTGCTCCAAGGGACATTAGCACAAGAGAAAAACTGACCTGTGCTATACGAGTGCTTGAGAGAGAGATTTTGGATGGAAATTTCACCTGTCCGATCTTTCTCCTAAAGTACGTTGGTTGTCAAATTGGAATCCAACAACTTCGATGTGTTTTGACATGACATTAGTCCTTTAAGGATACTTATTGTGGGATCTGTTGCTTCCATTTTGACTCTGCTGCTGAAACTAGAAAGAACATTTGGAGCATGTGCTGTGCTCAGATAAACTGGGTTAGCTGTGGTCTTATCAGCGGTGTTTAAAGGGGCTGCTGGAAGCTTTGATGAAAAGAAATGATTTTTGTTTTTAGTAAGCCTTAATTTGGAGCCATAGGGAATATGCAAGTTTGTCCTGGCTTCATTCTGGTACTGCTACTGACCATACAGCTGATCAGTGTTTGCAGATTGCCAGTTTGATGGAAACATGATCCAGGTGTACACTGACTTCTTGCCACTTTCCCACACACAAACCAATGTTGCTGCTCAATATCTCTTTTCATATCTATTGCACCTCTCCATATCATTGTAGAATCAGACAGAGGGAGGCCATTCATTCCATTGTGCCTGTGCCAGGTCTTTGAGAGTTGGATTTTGTTGACCTTTGGTTGTTAAACACAGGCAATTGAAAGATGAAACCAGAGCAAATCTTTTCTCGGTATGGATAATATTCACAGAATGAAACAATACTAATTCATAGGTCCTATTTCAACTCTTGTCCCAGTGGCAGTGAGTATCTCTCTACCTGTGCTCAAGTAACTATTCAATCAGTATTCTCCACCTGAAGAATTTGTATACAATTAACATTGGGACCCAACGCTGGACCAAAAAGCGGGTGTGGAGGCCATATTGCCAGCAGTGTAACTGGCTTCAAGACTTTACACAGATGATTTTGTTGAATTAATTTGTTGAATTTGATGATGATGTTGAATTAAGGATGGTGAGTGGGGTCCTGATGTTGCTAGCCCAATCTGAGGGGCTCTGAAGTTTTGCAATGCCACTGCTGAGGCAGGCAGGAGAACTAAGGAAGTGCCTTAAAATGGAAGTGCCCACGAACAGGGGTATAAAAATTAAACTAATGAAGCTGACACAGGAAGGTCGCATTGAGCAGAGAGAAAATCTCTCCAGATAGCCCATCAGGGCTGGAGGAGGAGCCTTCCTGACCCACGGTACTCTTTGGGTCGTGGAGTTTCTGTGTTGCCATAAAGAAACCATCCACATGAAGCAGTGAAACTCTCAGTCTTCCCCACATAGCGGGGATCAGCTCATGACTGGTGAAATTCTGCCAGACCATCAACTAGCTCATACAGGGGCCTTAATTATGCAAACCAGATGCCATTTCTGATCCCCTCCTTCCTCTGTTTTTACAACCCATGTCATCCTCGGTTCTGAGTTCTGAAAAAGGGTCATTCAGGTCTAAAACATTCACTCTGTTTCTCTCCACAGATGCTGCCAGACAGGCTGAGTTTATCTGTTTTTCTGTTTTTATTCCTGAAACAGCTGTCTAGTTTGTCCCATGTCCCTGCTGTTTCCCCAAATTCCTACAAACTTCTCCTTTCTCGATATTTATGTAGCTGTCTTTGATAGCTGCTTTTGAATCTTTTCCTCCACACTCTCAGGTGGTGCTTTCAGATCTTTCCAATTCACCGAGTAAAATAAATTCTCTTCATATCTCCTCTGGTTCTTTTGTCAATTATCTTCCATCTGTTTAGTTCCTGATTTTCCAGCCACCTGTACACTTTTGCAAAATATTCTGCCAAACTCCCTCATAATTTTGAGCAGCTCAGTTAAATTTTCGCATAGCCATCTTCGCTATATGGAGAACACCCCAGTAAATCTGAATTGACTGTTCTCTCTTGCTTTGATATCCCTGTTCACTCCAGAAAAATCCCTCCATAATTAAAAAAAAACTCCATTAAATTCCTTAGCTCTCTCTGCTTCAATGCAAATAGTCACAATCACTCAAGTGTCTCTTCATAGTTGAGTTTTTTCAGCATCTTCCTGGTACTAACATCAATGACTGCCTCCTCTAGGGGCTGTCAGCTCCTGTGTTGATGAGGTGGGGGGGGGGGGGGGGGGGGGGGGGTGTTCTTTGCTTTCTGAGCTCTCTATCCTGCAGTAATTCAACTTGCGTTGCAAGAATAGTAAAGAAAGCCATGCATATTTTTATTTCATTTTTCATGACCTCAGGATGTGCCAAAGTGAATTTACAGCTAATAAAATTCTTAAAGTGGAAATTTCTACCCTTCCCACTGGTGGAATATACCACCAGTATATACCAGTCCCACCAAAGGTGACGTTTGCAGCAGATTCCCCAGTGGTGGAACGGCTGAGCCATGCAAAGTGGTATAGACCAGAAGGTCCTGCCTGTGGCTGATGGCAAACTTCCTCCTCTGCCAGAAATCATGAAGGCTGGAAAATCCCAACCTTAGTGTAAAAAATTGCAGTTACCGCTGTCAAAGCAAATGGACAGACTGGAGAAGGATTGAGAGTGATCCACCCCAGCTGACAGGCAAGAAGATACGTCTTTAAATACATGTATTTTACCCTGCTCTGGTATAATGTATGTTTTCATTTTGAGCACTGAATGAGCGTGTGATCAGCAGAGACTGAACATCAAATAAAAATGATACTGTCCATGACTTTGGGTGCAGTCTCTAAAACCACTCTCCTCTATTCACTCTACTTTCTGGAGTTGGAGAGTCCCGTACTTGTTGGGAAATGAGTAAGAATCCTAGGTTTAGATATCCTTCTCTGGTTCTGAATTGTTCTGCCCTTCTTATGTGTAGTTTCGTCCTTTAAGCAGATATTGAAATTAGGAAGAGTGAAGTAAGTTGGGAGCAGGCTCATGTTGAATATAATCCTCAGCGTGGACCTTATGGTCAAATGTTTCTGCACTATAAAGTCTGTGAAATTCTGTGTAAGGCTCTCAGGAAATTGCAAGCATCATAGTTAAAATTAGCCCTTGGATTGCTAAAGCTGAAAGCCAAAATTATATTTAATTATGTGATATTTTAATGCTCTGCAGGCCTTTGAAAAATCCTGATTCATCTCCAGAACATAGTGAGAGCTTTTCAACTTCACTACTCATGTATTTTTTATTTCATTGTCAAACCTTAAACTCAATTAAGTTTGACGCAGGTACTTCCATTAATGCCTCTCCAAAAAGACTGATCAGGTTTAGCATCTAATGCTGCATTTGGGCTTTCTTTGAGATTTATCATTTGGAAGTGAATGCAGGCAAGACAGCAAATTGCACTCTTTTGTGCAAGCAAGTGTCCCAGCCTCAGAAAGATGGGACGCTGTGTAGAAGTGAATTAAAAGACACTGAAATCTGACTATTTAATAGTGAGCAAAACTCTTTCTGTCATCTATCCTGCAACACATTTTAAGTATAATTAAAGATTTTTTTCCAAACTTCAATCATTACCAACCTACCCACAAACTAATAATTGAAAAGTTGAGTAAGTACTTCATAAAAGTATTTTCTTCTTTATTCTGCAGGGACTGTGCGCTCAAACTTTCTTCGGCCACCTACACTCCTGCAATGATGCCACCTTTAACTTGAAGGTGAGTTCTTCCTACCCGTGTTTATTTATAGAAAACCCAAAATTATAATCAAATTAGTCAATACATTTCAAAAATGAAGATTATGCTTGATCAACCTTAGTAAATTCTTTGAAGAAGTAACAGAAAGAGTAAAGGGCTAATGTGGTAAATGTGATATATTTGCCGGAATTCTACTGTTCTGCCCGCTGCAGGAATTAGAGCGGGTGAGGGACGGGCAATGGGAAATGCCATTAACCTTAGGCAGCATTTTCCGGTGTTGTATCAAGCAAGGCCTTAAAATCTTACCCATTGGGTTTTCAAAAAGCTTTGATAAAATAATGGATAGTAGACTCACGACTAATTTTGGGGCAATAGAAATGGTGCATAATTACTTTGCCTCAGTATTTACAGTAGAAGAGTAGCTTGCTGGAAGGCCCAAGGAAATTAATAGTGGATCGGGGAAAGGGTCTAAGTCAAATTAACATAAGCAAACATCGATAATGAAGAAATTAATGGAATTAAAGAGTGACAAATCTCCAGATTGAACGATTTCCCTCTGAAAGGTGTTAAATAAAGTGGGAAGAATACAGTCAATGCCTTAATTATAATCCTTCAGAGTTCCCTAGATTCAGGAGCCATCCCTCTGTATTATAAAATTGCTCATGCCATTCAATTTTTTAAGAAGAGTGAAAGTGAAAAACCAGGGAATTACAGACCAGTTAGCTCAATATCTGTGGTGGGGAGATTATTCGTGTCTATTAATGAAGAATAGGATAACGTGAACATCTTGAAATGTTTCAGTTAATCAGGGCCAGCATGGATTCATGACAGGAAGACCATGCCTAATGAACCTCAGTGATATTTTGAAGAGGTGACTAAGATAGTGGACAGGGGAATGTCTATGGATGTTACTTATATGGACTTCCAGAAGGCATTTGATAAGTTCCACATAAGACACTGTTAACTAAGGCAAAAGCCCACAAAATTGAGAGCATATTACTGACATGGCGAATTGGTTGAGTGACAGCTGACAGAAAGTAGGGATGAAGGGAAGGCACTCAAATTGGAAGGATGTGACAAGTGGTATCCCACACCAATCTATGTTAGAGCCTCAATTATTCATATTATTTATTGATGACTTGGATAATGGCATAAGAAGTCATATAACCAAATTTGCTGATGACAATAAGTTAGGCAGCTTTGTAGTCCGTGTAGATGACGGCATAAGACTACAAAGGGATATTGATAGACTGTGGCAGATAGATTTCAATGTAAGCAAATGTGAGATTATCCATTTTGGACTGAAAAAGGATAAACCAGGTACTTTCTATGTGGTATGAAGCTAAATACAGTGGATGTCCAAAGACACTTGGGAGCTTGGGTGCATAGATCTTTAAAATGCCATGTACAGGTGCAGAAAATAATCATGAAAGCTAATGGAATGCTGGCCTTTATACCTAGAGGACTGGGGTATAAAGATGCAGAAGTTATGCTGCAGCTATACAAAACCCTGGTTACACTTCACTTGGAGTACGGTGAGCAGACCAGGGTACTGTTGGTCTTGGAGAAAGTACAGCGTAGATTTACAAGAATGATATCTGGACTTCAAGGGTTAAGTTATGAAGAGAGGTTATTCAGGTTAGGCCTGTTTTCTGCAGAATTCAGAAGTTAAAAGGCGATCTGATAAAAGTCTTCAAGGTAGTAACTAGATAGATGCTAGAACTAGAGGCATAGTCTAAAAAATTAGGACCAGACTGCTCAGAAGAGATGTTAGGAAACATTTCTACACACAAAGGATGGTAGAGATTTGGAACTCTGTTTCACAAAAGGCAGTTAATGTTTGATCAGTTCTAACTTTAATTCTGACAAAGATAATGTTTTTTAAGCAAAGGCATTAAGGGATGTGGGTCAAAGGCAGGTGTAAGGAAGTAGGCTACAGTTCAGTCATGATCTCTTTGAATAGCGGATCAAGCTCAAGAGGTTGACTGGTCTCCTCCTGTTCCTATGTTCCTTTGTTCCAAGATTGGATTGCAAGCCAGCTAACAAAGAGAAAGCAGAGAGTAGAAGTTAAGGATATTGTTACTCAGGGCAGAATTTTGTGGTGAGGGCATCAGGAATTTCATCTACAGGCTGGAGAGTCAGTAAAAGACTTGTGTTAACTCCTTTGTGGAAGGCCTGAGAAACCATGTGCTAACCAGTTAGTTGAGAGACCAGTAGTGGGCCTTTCCGCATGGTTAAGACCCAGGGACAGAGTTCCTACCTGCCAATAGCTGCCAGCCAGTCAGAGGCAGCATCACTGGAAAGGCAGTGGCTCCAGATGGAACAATAATGATAGCCACTGGAGGCCCGGATCATACAGCGACCTTGGCCAGATAACCATGAAGATGTTTCACAAGGTGGGGTTTCAGGTTGGGGGCATTCAGGAGGCCAGGAGGCACCTACCTCAGTTTAAAGAACTTCATAAGATCCATTTTTCATGTTGGATTAACGACTATAAAAATAGGATAATAAATCAAATGAATGTATGTCTCAAAGTTGGTGAAGAGTGGTGGGTTTTAGATTCTTGGATCACTGGGACATTTCAGGAGAAAGTGAGACATGTATAAACAGGATGATTTGCATCTTAACCACACTGGCCAAAATCCTTGCAAATAGCTTTGCCAGTGCTGTTGGGAGAAGTTTAAATTAGTTTGGCAAAGAGAGGGACTTAGAGTATTAATAAAATAGAGACACATCATTGCCATAGAAAAGGAAGCAAGTCAGAGTAAGTTCAGGTATGTTGAGTTTCCAGAGAGTAAGGCCAGATGGTCTTTAATGTTGGGAAAGTAATAGGTAAGACTGATGAGTTAGGGGCATGGATTAACACATGAAAGTGTGATATTGTTGTCCTCACAGAGACATGATTGATAGGATGGTTATTAGTGAAGAAGAAGGCTGTAAGTTACAGGAAGATACAAATGGGTTTGTCAAATAGGCAGGACAGAGGCAAGTGGTATTTAAACCTGGTAAGTGCAAGGTGATGTATTTTGGAAGAAATAACAAAACAAGGAATCTTTAATTAATGGCAGGACACTAGGAAGCACAGAGGAACAAATGGATATTTGGGTACTTATTCATAGATCCCTGAAAGTGGAGAGAAAGTGAATAGGGTATTTAGGAAGGCATATGGGACTCTTGCTTTTATCAGTCATGGCATAGAGTATAAGAGCAGGGAGGTTATGTTGAAGCTGTATAGAATGTTGGTTATGCCACAACTGGACTACTGTGTGCAGTTCTGGCCAACTCACTATAGGATGGATGTGATTGCACTAGAGTGGGTGAAAAGGAGGTTAACCAGGATGTTGCCTAGGATGGAGCATTTGATTTATTAGAAGAGATTACATAGGCTTGGATTGTTTCCTTTAGATCAGAGGAGCTGAGGAGGGATGTATATTGAGGTGTATAAGATTATGAAGGGTATGGACAAGATGAGTAAGAGGCAACTGTTTCCCTTGGTTGAGAGGTCAGTCACGAGGAGGCATAGTTTTAGGTTAAGGGACAGGAGATTCAGAGGGGATTTCAGAAAAAAAAATTGCTCAGAGACTGGTGAGAATCTGCTAAGCCATATGCACTTCTTGGGAAGGTAGTGGAAGCTGGAAACCTTTCAACCTTCAAAAAATATTTAGATGAGCACTTAAAATTTCATAACATTCAAGGATATAGATCAAGTGCTGGAAAATGGAATTAGCTCGACTTCAGTGATAGTTATTGTCAGTGCAGACTCAATGGGTTGAAGGATCTTTATGCTGTATGACTCTGTGACTCAATGATTTCTGCAAAGTATGTTTGATACCCTTGTATGCTTTGGTTGTTGAGTCCCATGATTGTTTCACACATAATAAATTATGCAATGGCTTCAGTAATGTAACTAAGTTAGGAACAAATTTGCCCTAATAATTTACTAATCTTAGAAAGGACCTCAATTGTGTCACATTCATTGGATGTGATGCTTCTAAAATAGTGTCAGTCTTTTTGGCTTCTTCGTCTAGAGCTTTCCTAACATGTCTGAAGAAAGTCATACTTTACTTTCTTGATATGTAGGCCATAAGCGGGTGGGGGAGAGAATATCATACCGGCTCTTCATGCTGGTTGATGTGGGGGAGGGGGTGGGGTGAGTTCAGTTGGTAAAATCGCACGAGAGGTGAAAATTGGGCTTGTATCCTGCTTCTCAACCCCTCGCAATCTAACAGGCCCCGGATGTTTGACGTGATCAACCCGTGTTAGGGTCGTGGGTTTAAAAAAAAAGAAAAGGGATGTGGTTTTTCTCAAATAGATTTAAATTAACATACAACAGGTTTTATTGAAAGAGATGTTCTCTATACTGCACAGAGTAGAAACTGAAAGTAAAACAGTGCTCTGTGGCAACACCCTAATAACATCACTATCAAATTGTGTGACCGGCTCTTAAAAAGAACATGCAACCCTTTTAAATATATAATATCATAGTTCTGATTTCAAAGCTAAGAAGGGGGTGTGCAGATACTGGAGAGAGTATGAAAAGATTTACAAGGATAACAACAGAACTGAGAAATTATACACTGTCACCTCTCCAGTCCAGAATACTTGGAAACAACTCATTTCTGGATTTTGGAATTTTCTGGTCTATAGGATGATATTAGAATGCCAAATCACAAATATATGAACCAGAAAACATTGTAGATGTAAATAGTTAACTGAAAAATAAAAACAGTGCTAAAACATTATAAGGAAAGATACAAAAAAGCTTTACTTATCCAAATCTGTATTTTCCATGTTTCTGCTCCCACAGAATATTAAAATAATGTTGAAAGTGTGTACAGAAAATGTCCAGACAATTGGTGTTTCTGAATAATGGATTTCCAGACTAGAGAAGTAGTAGTGTGCTATCACTAATGATTAAAGAGGCAGAGGTTCTTTTCTCTAGGAAATAGAAAACTAAAAGGTAACATCTTATAATTATGAAGGAATTCAGGATAAACATAGAAAAGATGCTTTCAATGGTGGGAAGTCCAAAACTAGGAACTATGAATATAAGTTATTTATCATTAAACCTAATAGAGTTCAGGAGAAATGTCTTTACTCAGACAGTGGCGAGAAGGTGGAATTCTTTGCCATATGGAGTAATTAAAGCAAATAATATTTAAAGGAATGCTCGATAAAGGATTGAGGGAGGAAGAAATAGAAGATTATGCTGATAGAATTAGCTGAAGAGGGATGGGAAATGGTACGAGAGGACCTTAAACACCGTTTTGGACCATTTGGGCTGAATTGCCTATTCTTGTTCTCTAATTCTATCCATTGCCTCCCACTAAAGGAAATGGAAATTCTGATATAAAGGAAAATTATTTTCAGTGGTAACTATGTGTTGCAAACTGTTTACTTCAATAAGCACTTAACACACACAGCTGCTTTCCACAATGAATAGTTTGCCCTTCATATTCATAGGCGAAGCATTACTTCATGTATCCTGTTGTTCACAGCTATAGGGTAAGGACTTTAAAATGATACTTCACAGTGTGATTGCTTTTGGAATCTTACAGCCCCTCAGGAACATTTGCATGAACAGCTCATAACGTCTAAGATTTATCATATTTGCTGTTTCACATAATTGATTCGGTTATTGGTTCTCTGCAGAATTCGATTTAATAAATTATGATCTTCTTACAAATATAAAAGTGTTACTAGCATTTACTAAGTAGACTGTGACTTAAAAGCATATCAGTAGTCAATATTCTGGGCGATAGTGTAGTAATTCAGCCACACACTGGTTTCCGTTACCAACATTCTTTATTGTCAACCAAAGGAAAAAGGCCATTCTCATGCCTTACAGTCATGTAGCCTTTATCTCAGAACCTACGACTCCAGTCCAGATAATGTTACAGGTATAAGAATCCCTGCAGCTGCTTCCCGTTGGGGGAGCCTCTACTCGCTCAGTGAGGCAGCATGAACTCCGCAGAGCCCACGGGTGGATCATAATGCATAATAATGTGGCTTTCGTGACCATCATAACATTCTTCCCTCTTTATGTCTATGTTCTTCCCAGCACAGATGTCATTTTTGGTACCTGGCACTAGGTAGTTGTCTTTTGAAGGTGGAGCTGGGTCAGGCGGTGTATACCAAACAGGGGACCTTTTTCAGAGGGAGTGTTGCAGAATTATCGAAGCAGATTCCTCCTCAGGTTCTGCTTCATCCCAGAGGCTCACTTCTTCAGCTCCACCTTTGCTATCTGGAGGGACCAGTGTAGAGTTTAAGCTGAGGACTGGCAGTGGTTCTCTTCATAGCCAATGGTGGAAGTGGCTTGGCAAGGACTCCTGGCCTTGAGGTGGTCTCAGTGCTATTTTAGCATTTTACCTTGAACTTTGATCTTATAAGATATCGGTTGTGTTTTCTGTATAATCATCCAAGGAAACCATCTGGGACCATCCCCAAAGTTCCTTATATGAACCAGACCACCGATCACCAAAGTTTATTCTGCCCTCATGGAATCAAAGTTTCTTTTTGGTTTTCCTGTTGGGACTCCACCTTCTTCAACAAGGTTGGGAAAAATAGGGTCAATTTGGTACAAAGTCATTCTTCCATTAACAGCTCTGCTGGAGATAAACCTGTTGTTGTGTGCAGAGTGATCCTCTAATCACAAAAATTATGCCAGTTTAGTCTCCATAGATGCCACTGCTTGTTTATTTAGACCATTTTTGAAGGTTTGAACCAGTCATTGTGCCAGTCTATTTGATGACAGGTAATAAGCTCCTGTCCAGATGTGTCGCAGACCACTGGATAGAAAAACATTCTGAGAATAACAAGTGAAAGCCATGCCATTATCAGAAAACCAGGATTTTTGGTATTCTGAAGCTTTGCTACCGTTTCTTTTTCGTAGTCTAAGTGAGCATGGAGCTCATGTGGTGCATCTCCAACCACTTGGAGTGTGTCCACTATGATTAAAAACATAGAAGCAATAAAGGGACCTGCATAATCAACACATAAGCACTCCCTTGGCCTGCCAACCCATTCCCATTGGGATGGGAGGCTGAGAGTGGAAGTTTTTGATATTCCTGGCACAGATCACATTGCTTTACTGAATCTATGATGTTGGAATCTAAACTAAGTGACCAGACATAACTCATTTTGAGACTCTGCGTGGCATTATGTAGTTCTGTTCATGTTGTCCTAGGATGGAACAATTACTCAGGCCCCAAAAAATGATCCCGTCTCCAACACTAAGTTCAGATTTCTTGGTGAGGTAGAGTTTCATTTCCTCAAAGGGTCATCCTTGGAATCCCCCATGTATGATCAAGTGCTTAACTTTGAATAACGTTGGGTCTTTTTGAGCCCAGGCTCTGGTCTGCCCTGCTAACACTAGTAAGGTCACCAGTTCAGGAACATCATAACCTCTTACTGCTGGTAAAGGAGCCAGATTTGTATGCAACAGAAGATCTCACAAAAACAGGCAACCGTAGACATGTTAATGGAATTTCTTCGCATCAATACGACCGCCAACTCTTCTTAATTTGAAGATATTGTTGCTCTGCATCCAAAAGAATCCAGGAGGCATCTGCAGTAGGCTTCACCATGCCATTTCTCTAATGATGTGACAACACTGCACAAGCCCCACATATTGGGGCATTATTTGTCAAAATAGGTTCTTCCTTCAGGTCAAAATGGGCCAGTAGATTGGATGACAGTAACTGACATTTGAGCTGAGAAAAAGTGTCCCTAGACCATAAATAACATTTTTGTAGTGGGATATGCAAGTGGGGGCAGCATGGAAGCCAAATTCAGGATAAATTTTCTGGAATAATTGACTAACCCCAGAAAGAATTTTAGTTTTCTGGTATCCCTTGAGGTTAGTACCTCCTTGACAGCCTTTATTTCATCCTCTACTGAATGTAATCCCTTGCCACCTAGTCAATAGCCTAAATAGGTTACTTTGGCTGCCTGAAAATCACATTTCTCCCTCTCCTGTCCTGGAAGATCATTGTAGGCCATCATAGCACCATAGAAACCCTACAGTACAGAAAAAGGCACTCGGCCCATTGAGTCTACACCGACCACAATACCATCCAGACCCCATTCCCATATCCTTACATATTTTATCCACAAATCCCTCTAACCTATGCATATCAGCACGCTAATGGGCAATTTTAGCATGGCCAATCAACCTAATCCACACATCTTTGGACTGTGGGAGGAAACCAGAGCACCCAGATGAAACCTATGCAGATACAAGGAGAATGTGCAAAGTTCACAAGATAGGAATTGGACCCAGGTCCTTGGAGCTGTGAAGCAGCAGTGCTAACCACTGTGCTACCGTGCCACCCTCTACCATGCAGACTTCTTCCAAGCTGACCAGATGTTCCTGTTCTGAAGCCCCCATGACCAAGACATGATCTAAGTATACTGCTATCTTGGAGAGCCCTTGAAAATTATTCTCAATAACCATTTGAATGATGGCACATGCTGATGAGACCCCAATAGGAAAACAGATATATTCATAGAGTTCTTAATGTGTGTTGATTGTCTCTTATTTCCAAGAGGACTTGTCCAATTCAAGTTGGAGACAAGTGTGGTGCATTTCCAATTTGGAGAACATCTTGCTAACTATTAAGTTAGTGTATAGATCCAGCATAGGGTACCAATAGAGTTTGAAGATCCGACTGTCTGTCCGTTTAGAGTCCCCACAAAGATAAACCAATTTGTCAGATTTAAGAACAGAGACTGCAGGCATGACTCATTCTACAAATTGAACCAGCCTTATGATGCCCAAGCTTTCGAGGTACCCTAGCTTGGTTTCCATCTTTCCACTATGGAGTAACGGACTGGCCTGGCTCTAAAGTATTTGGGTTCAACGTTGGAGTCAACATAGACTGTGGTGTTGGCTCCTTCTATTTTCCCAGGCCCTCCTGAAAAATTCCAAGATACCCACTGATAATCTCAGACAATCTCCCATGTCTAGCCCAAAGATCTCCAACAAGTTGAGCCAAACTCTCCTCATAAAGCTTGGTCTATGCCACTGTACAACAACCAGTGGGAGATGAACTGATTGCTGTCTATAAGTTACCAGGGCTACTTCAGTGCCTTTTATTTGTAAAGAATTACTAGGGGCTTCAGGTCATAGTGGTTTTTTACTACGTCTGTTCATTAAAAGTTTTTGAGCAAGGGACATCTGGATAGGTCAGCCTTCTTATCAAACTGAGAGATGGGGCCCCACATGCTGTTAGTAATATCACTTTATGCTTTTCACCTCCTTCAGTGTTGTTAGCACATAGTATGAGCTCAGTATATAAGCACCAGTCTTCCTCACTGGTGTCATTGGGCTCGAGTTTCCCAAAAAAAAGGCATAATGGCTTTTCTTACCGGATAAATCCTTGATGATCAGAGGTTGTCCAAAGGGAAAGATAGAGGAAGAAAATCATTTTTCTCCTCTCTATTGGTGTAGTAATTCAACCACACACCGTTTTACTGTCATGCTTTATTGTGAACCAAAGGAAAGGCAAGTCTTGTGGCTTACAGTCAGGTAGTCTCCACCTTGGGACCGACAGCTCCAATTTGGGTAAATTTACAGATTTAAAATCCTCACTGGCTGTTTCCCATTGGGTGAGCCTCCACTCGCTCAACAAGGCAGCTACTACTCCATGAATCCCAAGGATAGATTTATTAATTATCGTCTGTAGCGATTACAACAGATGGCCTAAAAATAATCCTGTGACTTGAAAAGAAGCCACAGTGACTGATAATTTCAACAATCGCTTTCTTTTTTAAAAAGCTCAGATTTAAGCTGTAGTATTTTAAAATCTATTTTGCATTTGGCAGCAAAGCATTTTTGGATAGTGTGAGGTCATAAAGACAGTAATATAGATTTAGGTCTGTCAGTTTGAAGCTGCAGTTACATTATGATTCATTTTCCTGTTTACAATTGAAATTGATGACATTACATTATTAGAATTAACATTTAACATTCTAGCAATAGACCATAAGGGGTAATGTTAGAAATAACTTTATATAAACATGCAATTGGTTTTATTTTAACATATTATAGCTGACAAAATAAATGAAATATATATTGATACGCAAAATTTGTCATTTTATCTTTGTTATTCCATCACTATTTTGGCTACCTGAGACTCAATTCCCTGTGTAGGTTGTTACTGTTTGTTACTGAGGATGTTTTTTGCAGAAAGCCAAAACAAGAAGTGCTGGAAATGTCCAGGAGTTTAGTCAGCATCTGTGAAGGGCAAGACAAATGAACAACTCAGACATGGAGGTAGAATCTTGTGATCTTGCCAGCACAGGTTTGCTGAGTGAAGCAACTTAATTAGGCAGAAGGTCATAAATTAGTTTCCCAACAACAGGATGAAGTTTGGAAATTCTGATTTTGGGACTTTAAATGTGAGTTAAAGACGGGTCAAGCTTCCTGATAAAGAATGACTGAAGCCCTTTTGAATGCATTAACACTGTGCATACTTATTAAAAGGCTGCCTGCCAAAATGAAATTCTCCCTTTAAATTAAGATCCCTACCAGTCAGAAATTAGAACATTCACTTTTATAGCTGCACATGAATAACGTACACCTGGCAAGCTTGACTTCTTCCATGACATTGAGGTGAGTAAATGCTGCTTCTTGTGGACCGTTCTCAAATCTTGACTCATATCTGGTTGATAAGACAAGCTGCACGAAAGGTGGAGCAGATGCAGTCTTTTGGCTAAGATCAAGATCAAGCCCAAGATGGGATGTAGTGCTTTATCCAGTCAGTTTGGATTTTGTCTATCTCTCACAAAAGGACCATGAATTGGATTCAATTGGATTTTGAATTTGATTTTTGGAGCAAGCAAGGAATGGGTTCATTTTGTCCAGTGCGCTCTGAGCATTGGCTTTGTAATTTTAAGAAAGGAGTAAAAAAAGCGCTTTAGAAAAGAAGGGCGGAGGCTGGGTAAGCGAAGAGTGGTGGTTAGAGAAGGGGCTGGATAGGGGATCCAGGTGAAGCTTAGAAGCAGGGGACGATAAAGTGGAAGGGTGGAACGGAGGCTGGTAATGGAGGCAGGGACAAGGAGGAAGGGAGACAAGTTCTCCAGAGAAGGAAGAGACAATGTGGGGTGGGGAGGAAGGAAGTGAGGCAAGGTGAAGAGGTAGTGATGTAGGATGGAGGGCCTGTCTTATTTGGTCTGGGTGTCCTGTGGCTTGGGTGGGAGAGAAAGAAGGTTTCCAGGCAGGGGTGGATGTGAGAGAGATGGTCCTAGAGGGTCAGATTGCTGCCCTTAACAGCGGGGTTCTGGGGGTTGAAATTCTGATGCTGGGCTGGGGAGGGAACAGTTACAGTGTGAGACGGGAGTGGATGTGGTGGAGTGGCAGGACCAAGTTGATAGTTAGGTAGTTGAAGGTTTCATGAATGGTTTTCACCGGAATAGTTGAAACAGATGGCTCTGATATCAGGAGGGGTTCAGGATGGGCATGGGGATGGTAACGGGTGTAAGTTCACAGGGAAGAGAAAGCATGTGAAGATAGATGATAATAGATGCAGTCATGCCCCTTAATGCTTGAGGCGTTGTGATAGCTCCCAGGAAACAGAACACAAAGATGCAAGATTTGCCTTGTAGGCTTATATCAGCTGCGCATTCAAAGAGTGAAAATCTTTCCTATTGATAAATATGACTAGCTGTTGTCAGGGAGCTCTCAGGCCACATGTGTGCAGTCAAAATCACCATGCACCTGTAAAAAAACTAAGATTGCTATTAAACACAATACTTTATTGTGTTTTGTGGAAGCAAAAACACCTCTCCATCTGCACACCCTACACAACCATTCAGAACAAAGAGAGGACGTCAGTGTTGAAAATGTTGAAGGGGATGGAATTGATAAGTGCCAGGATGTTGCTAAGCCACATGCTGAAGCCAGAACAATAGTATGATGCAGTAGGTAGGCCCAATGCTTGACCAGGCCATAAGCTCACAAATAATACCAGTGCTTAATCATGCACATGTGAGATTATTTAGTCATCGCTAATGTGAGAGAAGTGAATCCATTGAAATCTGATGAGAGCCCAATTTCCTTAAATTCCTGTGACTGTTGAAGCAAGGAGCAGCAAGATGGAATCCAGGAAACTTCCAAACTATGCTTGTATTTATAAATGCCAAATTTATTTTAAAAATAGTTGTAGCCCAGTGCTAAGTGTGTGCATTCAGAACTTCAGGCTGCATTTGTCTGCCATGTAGTCCCACATTAGAAAAAAACCAGTTGGGGCAGTTTCCATGACTCATTGCTATGGGACAGCCTCTTATTTGCCCACTCTGCTTGAAACGTCATTCTTCAAGGATTGAGGTGCCATTTTTAAAGGCTGCCCCAGTGCTAAGGAATTCATCTTCAAACCTTCAGGCTTCCAACAGAGCCCAGGCACTGCCAAAACAGTATCGGGGCAGTGTATCGGTGATGCTATGGGACTGTATCAGAAACAATACCAGGGCAGCGTATGGCCAATGCTAAGGCGCATTACCAGAGGCAGTGCCTGAGCAGTACCCAGGCATGCCTCTCTCTCTCTCTATCTCTCCCCTCTAAATGATACAATTACCTGAGCTCTTCTGGGGAGATCTGATTGCTAGGTGCACACCTTGGCAAACTAGTTGTGTTTTATGACATTTTGCCCTCATTCCAACATGATGGGTTTTTCTGGCAGAGGAAATGATTCAGGTATAGAGGCCTAATATTGATATGCTAATTCATTCAAATTATGTTTCCAACATTAAGTGTCAGAAAACGAACCCTATTGTTGATGAGGGGAGGGGAGGGGACAATCATGTCAGGCATTCAGATTGACATGAAATGTGATTTGACTGTTCTTGTGGGATTTTCTGCTGCTGTCGCTGAACCCACCCAAAGTGATGGGGAGTGGAAATTCCCAGCCTTTCTTTGCCAGTGCTACGTTTAGGTTCAACCCCGACATCAACAGTTGCAAACAACGTGCCTTGTTGACTGAGAACTCTGATGGGCATCCTCTAGTCCGAGACCTGGTGCAGGTGTAATCTCCTCAACCTAACCTGCTGGAAACAATGGGGTCACTGGTAGAAGGGAGGTGGAGTGGTAGAGTCACCTTGGAATGTCCTGGGATAAAGCCGCCAGGATGCCTGATTGCTGCTCCCTGCTACTTCTGGGTTCCCAGTGGCAGCTCCCTGACTCCCTATAAGCTATGTGACTCTTAAAGGAACAATCACTACATTTCTCCCCTTTTAAATCATTAATACCCTTCAAGAATTAATTCACTCTGTCCTAAATATTAATTAAACATTTTGTCCATGAGTTGGACGATTAGAAATCAATTATTTGAGAAGTTTTTCTGTTCCTTGTAGTGCTATAATTCTGTTGATTGAGATACTTCCACAGGATCATTGTTAACCAAAACTGCATTAACGGCCTCTCTTCTGGCACAGGCAATTCATCACTACTTGCTTCAACAGGTCTATCAGATATTATGGTGCTTATGGGTTCGAAAACATTTCTTAATGGCAACACTGAGCACTGAAGCATTTCTCTACTCATCAAGTGGTTCATGTGTTTATGAATGATCCACCCCTCCATGTACATTCAGTATGAAAGGGCTCAGATCTTAGAGACAATTATTCTAAGGATCCAACTTGCTCCATTGCTGAAATTTCTCATGTATATGGCTTCATTTACCATAAATGTTGTACTTGTGAATCATGGCTTGCTTTCTGATTATTTTGGCTGGCTTCTCCCCTCCCTGGCAAATTTGAAAGAATGAAGGTCAGTCCCATTCTGTGATGACAATTCAATAGCAGTTCTGCTGGAGGAACTCCTGTTGTTTCATATGGAGTGGTACGATAGCTAAGGAGAAATAGAAAGATTTTGGTCTCCAAGGTTCCTCCTGGTAGTTTCTTTAGGTCAAATTTGAAAGTTTGCACGGCTCTCTTCGGCAGGCCATTTGATGCTGGGTGGTAAAGCATAGCTCTAATGTGTTTAACACCATTGAGAATGGTACTTTGAAACTCGGCACTTGTGAATATGGTTCCATTGTCTGAAACAGTGACTTCAGATAATTAGTGATTTGAAAAGCATTGGTGTAATCTTTTGATGATAGCGTGCAATGTAGGTGAGTTCAGTTAAAAAAGGCCACCCATGATGGTGAATCAATCATGGACACAAATATTGTGCTCAGGGATGGACCAACATAATTGATAAGAATGTGTACCCATGGCCAGCCAAGCCATTCCCAAGGGTACATTGGGGCTGTGGCAGGCAATATTTGTTGCCTTTGGAACTGTTGACCATATTAGACTAGCTTCTTTATGTCAGCATCAATACCAGGCCACCACACGTAACTCGGACAAGCATCATCACCTTAGAGATGTGTAATTCAGTTAGGAGCAATTCTCTGTCTGGTACAGGAATGAAAACTCTTGCTCCCCAGAATATGATGCCATCCTAACAATTCAATGCATTCTCATGGGTAAAGCATGATTTCATTTCCCTGGAAACTGCCTTATTGACCCATTCTATAAAAGTTTTGTCCCTCAGTTTGGACAGAAGTGGATCTTGATCAGTTCAGTTCCTGATCTGCTTTGCCAAGACTGGCAACGTATCTAAAATATTTAACTCTATGATGATTTCTTGTGGTACTGGAATACAGGTGGTACTTTCTTGCAAGAGTAAGTGGCTAAGAGCATCTACATTCCTGTGTGTTCTAGGTTGGTACTTGAAAGCATATTCATGGACAAACAGATGAATGTCCATTATTGAATTCTTGCTGAGGCAATCAGTGGGATAGCCTTGTCTTTTTTGAAGAGACCCAAAAGCGGTTTTTGGTCAGAAGTGATGGTGAAATGTCTATCATGTAGATGCTGGTAGAATTTCTTGACACCAAAGATTAGGAATTGTCCTTCCTTCTCGATTTGTAAGTAATTTTTTTTGGCTTTGGAGATAGAACTATAGGTCTTTCAGAGTCTTCATCCAACTCACGGGACAAACAAAACTGCACCAACACCAAATGGAGAAGTGTTGCAGGTGAAATCAGTTCTTTTGATGCATCGAAATGTACTAACAAATTTGAGAAATCCAGCAATTGCTTTACTTTGCTGAAAGCTTCCTCATAGTGAGCCTTCCAAGACCAACTATGTGTTTCTTTAGGAGACTATGCAAGGAAGCCAATACCATTCATAAGTTTGGTTAAAACAAACATTCATAGTAGTTTACCATCCCCAGAAACACGTTGAGTTCAATTGTGTTTGTGTGGACAAGCACCTCCTTTATCGCCTTGACCTTGTCTTCCACAAAGTATAATTCTTGTGCATCCATACAGTGGCGCAGATAGGTCACCTCAGTGGCTTGAAAGTATACTTCTCTTTCTTGAGATAAAGTCCAGCTGCCTGAAATCTCTTTAACACCTCCTCTAAGTTTGCTAGATACTCAGCATTTGTTGAACTAGTTGTAAAGACATCATTAAGTACATTACAACCCGCATACAAACCTGAATCTTGTAGCAGATTCTCCATTGTCGTTTAGAATATTACACATGCCGAAGACACATGAAAAGGTAGGCTTGAACTGGAACAGGCCTTTGTATGTGTTTATTAAAATATACTCCAGGAAACGTCATCTAATTCGAATTGCTGGTATTTGTGACTCATATTTGTATAAGATTGTCTTCCTTGCAGGTCTTCAGTTTCTAGAATTGGATATTTATCCAGCTTTTTTTGATTAACTGTTAGCTCATTATCACCTCAAATGTAAATGGGGGGTGGGATTTTACAGCCTCGCTCGAGCTGAGACTGGAAGATCCCACCAGAAGTCAATGTATCTTTCCATTGTCTGCCACTCATCCACTCCGATTCCTGTGGTGGGCAGGGCAGTAGAATTCCGGCAGGTATTTCCAGTTTGAATACAGGAACTATTGATGTTAACCATTCCGAGAACTGACTAGATAATGCATAGCTCTTCTAACCTGTTGAACTCAGCATACACATCCTCTCGTTTGCCATGTGGTACCGGGCGTTGCCCTCAAGAATTGGGGATTTGCTTCTCGATTAACATAAATCCTATCATGTAGCCCTTTGATTTTACCTAATTCATCATAAACAAGCTCTCATATTTCCTTATCAATTCGGGCAGTCCTCCTTCCTACACTTGAAAATTCTCAGTATTTTCACTGATTTCAACTTGATTTCTTTGAGCTAATCACAGTCAAGAAGGCTTGGTCTTTCACCCATCACTATTATCATTGATAGACTGTTGTCGAAAGCTTACAGATACCATTCTGTGCCTTTTACTTTTATTGCTACTCCAGCATAGGTCTTCAACTTGCCCAAAGTGCAATTCACATTCAATGGTTGGGCCCCCTTTGTAAGGTACTAAAATGTATGCTCACCCGTCACAATGGCAGATGCCTCTGCATCCACTTCCATCTTTAAAGGCTTCCCATTTACTTGATGTGTTACAGTTCTAAGATCTCACTTGCCTGTTTTTTGAGATTAAATAAAGAGTGAATACCATAATCACAGGCACCAGGCACATTGTATACTTGTAACATCTTAGTTTATTGATTATTCAGTGTTTTTGATTTAGCTCTGTACTGCTTCATCAAATATCCCTTTTTATGATAATGAAAACATTCGGTCTCAATGTAATTCAGGAATGTAGTTAGTTCCACATCGGTAACATTCCCCTTTAAGCATTACTGATTGATTGCCTATTCTGTGCATTATTGAAATTCTTTCCTGCTTTGCAGCTGCTTCAGTGGTTTTGGTGTCAGAGTTGGTTGCAGCTTCCTGTCCTAACTGGTAAACAGCATAATTTTGTGCTCTTTGCAGCGTTTGTGCATTCTTTCCAGAGCTCCCTATGGCCAATGCTATCTCCATTGTTCATTTAAAATTTTAGCAACGTGTTTGAATACCATTGTTGTTCATGCCACAGACTAACCTATCCATAACATGTCATTTATGGGAGTCCAAAATCACAAGACTCTATACTTGCTTCACTTTAGCAATGTCAGTCATGACCGATTTGCTTGAATTAAATTTGATTCTCTGGAGTATGACTGATAGTTGAGATTGCACTTGAGCCTTCACTAAACCCATGGGCTCATTAAATGATGTGAAGTCTTGCGTTCTTGGGCCTGTGAGACTGGAATAAGGATATATATCTGAGTTCAATAAACACATAGGAGAATTGCTTTGGATTTTGCCTCCTGCCCTATTTAATTTGTTTAGAAAAAATACCCAAGTACTCAATACATTTCAGAGAAACCTTTTTGTTCAGAGGCTAGTGGGAATGTGATGCTTGCAACTGTAAGAAACGTTTGAGGTAAATAGTATAGGTAAATTAAGGAGGAGGCAAAATAAGCACATAAAGGAGAAATAAATGGAAGGATATGGTGGAAGGATGAAATGAAGAAGGTTGGGAAGAGGCTTGTGTATAGGATAAACACCAGTATGGATCAGTTGGACTGAGTAGTTTGTTTCTGTATTATACATTCTAGGTAATTCTAAGTACCTGTTTGTTCTATAGTTGATTGACATGCACTGTGTTTCCAGCATTTGCAGTTTTTTTTATTTTATCTGTTTTGTTGGATCCCTAATTGTATGCAGGTCTTAATGTGCCAAACATCAAGTAAACAAGGAAATCAGAATACTTTTTGAGATGCTGTAAATTTTGGCAAAATGTATTGATTCAGTGATATGATAAAATAGCATTTCACGCATCCATGTGAAGATTCAGCTGGTCTAAAGACTACAGATGTTTCTCTGTCAGTGCATAATACTTTTGGCAATGGACCCAGAGTTGAGACGAGGGGATATTTTGTACAAAACAAGTTGTTATGTTTAAGAATGCACTGCTTGAATGGGCAATAGAAGTAGATTCAATAATAATTTTGAAAAGGAATTTATTGAACAGTTGAAGTGAAGAAATTGTGAGTCTACAGCAAGGCACTTGGGCTAAATGCAGACAATTTCAAAGAACTGGTATGCATACAACAGACTGAGTAACCACCTTCTCTGCTGTATTATTTTATATTTGTAATGCTTTGCCATTTTGCAGTATTCTGAATTAGCGCCCCCTCTGTTTTATACACAGAGAAAAAACATTACAGACTACCACACTAAACAAAATAGATCTGCTGTGAATAAACTATAATCATGTATTTTATGCACTTTATTGTACATAACCTCAACTATATTAATTGTAAATTTTTCAAAGGACACTTTCTTATTAAATATATTTGGCAGTTTTATGTCCTCTATGATGAGGTTAATGTTTGCAATGGATTTTTTTGTAATCATGATATTGAAAAGTAGTGAATGCAATGACAATAATATAACTTGCGCGCATTTCGCTACCTTCCTGACCAGGATCAAACTCCCTTTATTTCAGGCTTTCCCCCATTGCTAGCTGTCATCCACCTGCTAGCCTAGCAACGTCCATGTGAAAGAGACTAATTGGATAGATTTATCAAGGAGCCAGTATCAGCCCCATGGGCTGAATGCCTTCTAGCTGTATAATTGTATGACTTTTAAACTGTTTAAGTAGCATCTAAATCAGTGTCTGTGCATAAGAACATAACATAAGAACTATGAACTCAGCCCCTCAAGCCTGCTCTACCATTCAATACGCCCATAGCTGATCACATGTCAGCCTGATTTCCACCTTTTTACCTGCTCCCTATAGCCCTTCATCTTGCTTCTAATTAAAAACTTATCTATTGTCTCCTTAAATTTAGCATCCAGCATTTCTGTTTTAAATCTGCAACTCCTTATCCTAAAACTCTGGCCTCTTGTTCTAGGATGTCCAACAAGGGAAAACATCCACTCTATGTCTACCCTATCAATCCCTTTTAGTATCTTACGTACCTCAAAAAAATCTCCTCTCATTCTTCTAAACTCCAGTGAATATAAGCCTGAACTGCTCAATCTCTCTTCATAATACAAGTTCTTCATCCCTGGTGGTTCCTTTGAATCACCTTTAATGCATTTACATCCTTCCTCAAGTAAGAGGACCAAAACCAGGTGCAATTCTCCAGATGCAGACTCACCAATGCCATTTACAGCTACAACAGCACTTCACTCTATTCCGTTAGCAATGAATGCCAAAATTCAATTTCCTTTCCTTATCAGCTGCTGCATCTGCATACTAACTTGCTGTGATTCATGCACGAGGACATCCAGATCCCTCTGCACTGAAGCATTTTGAAGTTTCTCTCCATTTTGATAATAAATTGCTTTTTTGATTCCTCCAGCCAAAGTGGATAACCTCACATTTATCCATGTTAAATTCCAACTGCCAAATTTTGGCCACTCACCTAACCCATCCATATCCATTTTTAAATTTCTTATTTCCTCGTTGCAACTTGTTTTCCCACTTATTTTAGTGTCATCTGCAAATTTGACTGTAGTACCTTTATTCCTGCATGCAAGTCATTAATACAGGTTGTAAATAGTTGGAGTCCAAGGACTGAAATTTGTGACACACGGCTTGCCAATCATTTATTCCTACTCTCTGCTTTCTATTGGTTAGCCAGTCCTCTATCCAAACTAATATATTACCCCAAAACCAATGGAGCTTTAGCTTGTGTATTAACCTTTGTGTGGCACCTTATCAAATACCTTCCAGAAATCCAGATACACCACATCTACAAGACCCTCCATTATCCATTTTCCTTGTGACATTTTTGAAGAGCTCCAGCAAATTAGTCAAACACGATTGACCCGTCATAAAACGATGCTGACTCTAATGGATTATGTGTTAATATTATAAATATCCCATTATTAAGAATAAAGAAAATTATAGCATAGGAACAGGCACTTGGCCCATCATGCCTGTGCTGGCCATGCTGCCCGACTGAACTAAAACCTGCTACCTTTCCAGGGCTCATATCTCTCTGTTCCCATCCTATTCATGTATTTGTCAAGATATCCCTTAAAAGTCACTTCTGCATCTGCTTCCACTACCTTCTGCAGCACTAAGTTCCAGGCATCTACCACCCTCTGTGTAAAACAAAATTGCTATGTATACCTCCTTTAATCCTTGCCTCACACACCTTAAACCTGATAATTGACTCTTCCATCCTGGGAAAAAGCTTCTGATTATCCACTCTGTCCACGCCCCTCATAATCTGATAGACTTCTGTCAGGTAGCCCATCAACCTCCATCATTCCAGTGAGAACTAACCAAGTTTCTCCTCATAGCTATTTTCTCACCCTCTCCAAAGCCTTCACATCCTTCTGGTGGTGTGGTGACTGGAATTGAACACTATATTCCAAGTGTGCTCTTAAACTCAGTGTCCTAGCCAGTGAAAACAAGCATATCATATGCCTTCTTGGCTACCTTCGCTACCTGTGTTGCAGCTTTCAGTGACTTGTGTACCTGTACATCCAGAAATCTCTGCCTATCAAGACTCTAAATGGTTCTGCCATTTACTATATATTTCCTATCTGTATTAGACCTTGCAGAATGCATTATTTCACATTTATCTGGATTAAACTCCATCTGCCATCTCTTCACCCAGGTCTCCAACTAATCTATATCTTGCTGTATCTTCTGACCTCAATGCTATCCATAATTCCACCAACCTTTGTGTTGCCCACAAACTTACTAATCAAACCAGATACGTTTTCCTCCAAATCATTTATACATATCACAAACAGCAAAGGTCCCAGTAGTGATCCTCGAGGAACACCATTCATTATATCCCCCCGTTCAGAAATGTATCCTTCCATTGCTAACCTCTGTCTTCTATGACTGAGTAAGAAGACTCACAATACCAGGTTAAAGTCCAACAGGTTTATTTGGAAGCAAAATCTACTAGCTTTCGGAGAGCTGCTCCGTTGTCAGATAAATGGGAGTTTTGTTCACAAAAAGACACAAATTCAATTTACAAAAGAATGGTTGGAATGCGAGTCTTTACAGGTAATCAAGTCTTAAAGATACACGCAATGTGAGTGGAAAGAAGGTTAAATACATATTAAATAGATGTATATTGTCTCCAGCGAGGATGGTCGGCGAGATTTTGTAAGCCCAGGCAAGTCATGAGGATTACAGAGAGTGTGACGTTAACCCAAGACCCTGGTTGAGACTGTCCTCTTGTGCAGAACTTGACTATCAGTTTCTGCTCTGCGTTGTCATGTGTCGTGAAGGCCATCTTGGAAAACACTTACCTGAAGATCAGAGGCCGAATGCCACTCAAGTGTTCGCCCATAGGAAGAAAACACTCTTGCCTCATGATTGTTGAGCGGTGTTCATTTATCCAATGTCGTAGCCCAATGTACAATGCTTTGGGGCATCCTTTCCTGCAGCATATCAGGTAAACAACATTGACCCAGTTGCAAGAGTTATATACCTTGTACCTGGCAGATGGTACTTCTCACGTGAAATGATGGCATCTGTGTCAATGTTCCAGCATGTGTTGCAGAGATTGCTGTGGCAGGAATGTGTGGTGTTATGGTCACTATTCTCAAGAAGGTAGCTTGCTGCGGATAATCATCTGTTTGAGGTGTCGTTGTTTGAAGGCAAGGAGTGGTTGTGGGGATGGCCTTGGGGCGGTGTTCGTCTTCATCAATGATATGTTGAAGGCTCCGGAGAAGATGCCATGTCTGGACAACGAAGAGTACTCTGCCCATCAATCCTGTGTTTATCTTCTGAGGAGATTGGTGCGGTTTTTCGCTGTGGCACTTTGAAACTGTTGATTGATGAGTCGAGCCATATCCTTTTATTATGAGGGCATCTTTCAGCATCTGGAGATGTCTGTTGCAATTCTCCTCATCTGAGCAGGTCCTGTGTATACAGAGGACTTGTCCGTAAGGGATGGCTTCTTTAACATGTTTAGGGTGGAAGCTAGAGAAGTGGAGCATCATGCGGTTATCTGTGGGCTTATGGTACAGTGAAGTACTGAGGGGACCATCCTAGATGGAGATGTGTGTATCCAAGAACGCAACCGAGAGTAGTTCATGGTGAGTCTGATGGTGGGATGGAACTTGTTGATGTCATCATGTAGTTGTTTCAATGATTGGTCCCATAAATCCAAAGAAAGAAAACGTCATCAATGTTTCCAGTGTATAGCATCGGTTGAAGGTCCTGTGCAGCGAAGAGATCTTGTTCAAACCTGTGCATGAAGATGTTGATATATTGAGGTGTGAATTTGTTCCCCATGACTGTTCCGTGAGTCTGGATGAAGAACTGGTAGTTGAAGGTGAAGACGTTGTGGTCCAGGATGAAGCAGATGAGTTAAAAATTGCATCTGGAGACTGGCAATTGTTTGGCACTGAATACTGAGGCAGTTACAGCAATGCCATCGTTGTGAGGGATGCTGGTGTAGAATACTGAGATGTCCGTTGTGACAGCGAGTGCTCCTGGTTCAACTACTCCATGTGTATTGAATTTCTGTAGGAAGCCCATAGTGTCACGACAAAAGCCGAGGGTTCTTTATACAATGGATTTCAGGATGCCCTTGGCATAGCCAGAGAGATTCTTACATCGGATCTCATTGCCCAATATGATGGGACGGCCGGGTGCGTTTAACTTGTGTATTTTGCAACTTGGCCAACGTTGTCTGCCTGATATGCTGCAGGAAAGGATGTCCTGGGGCTTGGTATATTGGGGAGACCATGCAGATGCTACGACAATGGCAAGAATGGTCTCTTCCTGTGGGGAACACTTCAGCGGTCACGGGCATTTGGCTTCTGATCTTTGAGTAAGCATTCTCCAAGGCAGCCTTCACAACATACAAAAACGCAAAATCGTGAGCAGAGACTGATAGCCAAGTTCTGCACATGTGAGGACGACCTCAACCGGAATCTTGGGTTCATGTCACTATCTGTAGCCCTCACAACTTGCCTAGGTTTGCAAAATCTCACTAACTTTCTTGTCTGGAGACAATACACACCTCTTTAATCTGTGTTTAATCCTCTCTCCATCACATTGTCTGTATTTTTTTAAGACTTGATTACCTGTAAAGACTCGCATTCAAACCATTACTTTGTAAATTGAGTTTGTGTCTTTATATGCCCTGTTTGTGAATAGAACTCCCACTTACCTGCTGAAAGAGCAGCGCTCTGAAAACTAGAGGCTTTGCTATCAAATAAATCTGTTGGACTTTACCTGAAGTTGTGAGACTTCTTTCTGTGTTTACCGCAATCCAACACCAGCATCTCTACATCACTTCTATGGTGGAGCCAGTTCTGTATCCATCTTGCCAGCTTTCTCTAATCTCGTGCGATTTCACCTTAATTATGGATTCCATCAATTTTCCAATGACAAATGTTAAACTAACTGGTCTAATGTGGTATTTGCACGATTTAGGAGAAGAGCCCACAGACCTTTAACAAACTCAGGAGCTTTATTAAGAGCAAAGAACTGTACAGGCTGTAGTACAGGCTGCAAACCTACTCTGCAAACGGTCATTGACGCCACTTCCAGTGATGTTGTGCAGCCATCATCTAAAAGAGCTCAGTTCAGCTTTCCTGCTGCTGGGTAAGAAATTGCTATGAATACTCAACACTTCCTCCTCCTTTAAATCAAACATCCCCAACATATTAAACCAGCATAACATGAATGATCAATTGACAACAGTCAATAAGTCAGATGACTTACAGGTCGTCGTTCTCTGATTGTTGGCAAATCTCAGACGACAGCTTCTTGGCACTTGCTGTAACCTCTGATGTTTTCAGCCTGATATGAATGTCATTAGTGGTTGTTTTAACTGGAATTCATGTTATGACTTGATGTTGACTCACTAGCTGATTTGCATTTGAGGTGCTGTTCTCCCCAGTTGGTTCTGTTAGTGTCAGGTTTTCGGGAAGGTCCAGGCATAATTGGGCACTGATGGATTTGGACTCACTGCAGTACTGTGTAACTGCTGAATTGCAACCGCTGAACCTACAGTTTCAGAGCTTTCACTTCAGAGGCTAGCCTTTTCTTTTCCTCTAACTCTCGGTTATATTTTTCTTGCACTTCACCCTCTCGCTTTTGGTTTTGTTTCTGCAATGCAATTTTTGACTATTCTGTTGAAGCTGCTAGTCCTAAGGATTTTCAAAAGATTCTCACCCCTTAAGAACGTATTGAATTTAGCCTGTCATGTTAGGCTATTGAACATGCTGCTGGCTGTGAGGAGCCTTTCTCTTCTGACCAGGTCATGGTAATTCATCTTGTTGTTCGTATGTCCATTGAACTTCAAATACTGTTGTACAGCTTGAAATAGAAAGGAATATCAGTATTGCAGACTGCGTTCTGAGCAGTTTCAATTCTTTTCATTTGGCTTTCTGGGGCATCTCCCATCCAAACATCCTTCCTGGGTTTCTGTGCTGCTTTTGGTCTTATTATTGCCATTGTTTACAATCAGCAATCTTTTTATTCTTATTGGTCATTGATACATGAAGGAAGTCAGCAGCTCTGTTTCCAAACAGTGAATTAGAGAGAATCCTTATGGTAAGGAATTCCAGTGAATTAGAGAGAATCCTTATGGTAAGGAATTCCAGTGAATTAGAGAGTATCCTTATGGTCAGGAATTCCAGTGAATTAGAGAGTATCCTTATGGTCAGGAATTCCAGTGAATTAGAGAGTATCCTTATGGTCAGGAATTCCAGTGAATTAGTGAGTATCTTTATGGTAAGGAATTCCAGTGAATTAGAGAGAATCCTTATGGTAAGGAATTCCAGTGAATTAGAGAGTATCCTTATGGTAAGGAATTCCAGTGAATTAGAGAGTATCCTTATGGTCAGGAATTCCAGTGAATTAGAGAGTATCCTTATGGTCAGGAATTCCAGTGAATTAGAGAGTATCCTTATGGTCAGGAATTCCAGTGAATTAGTGAGTATCTTTATGGTAAGGAATTCCAGTGAATTAGTGAGTATCTTTATGGTAAGGAATTCCAGTGAATTAGAGAGTATCCTTATGGTCTGGAATTCCGGTGAATTAGAGAGTATCTTTATGGTAAGGAATTTGGAGGTGCACCTTAATTTCATGTTCCTCTGTGGTTTGAAATTTACAAAGGAAGTATTTTAATGCATTCCGGTAATCTTCACTGTATTTTTCAGTATACCTTTGATTTTCATTTTTGTCAAAGCATTCATATGCATCTTTCATGAACTCTTCACCCTTTGTTTCTCGATCCTGAACTACATTTGCTATATGCTGAATCTTTGTCCTCTTGGACCCAGTACTACTAACCTGGACCTTGGTCATAGCTGCTGTTAAAGCTTTCTGAGCAGCTGCCACTTTCTGTTCCTTCAGGGTTTTGATAAAGCCTGATCCTGTACAAGTTATCAGGTTGACTTTGGCCCAAATTAGTCAATTATTTTCCAATCAAGTTCTATCCGTTAGTGTCAGATTATTTCCTTTGACTATGTGTAAGGATAAACCTGCCATCTGCCCCTTTAATTGTGCTGCTACATCAATATGGCACATCAATGGAACCCCTTCCGTATAAATCTTTAACACTGTTTCAAGGGTTTCAGAGGAATATGTTGGTTCTTATCAAACAGTCGCTGGCACCAGCAAGACTGCTGCCCCAGTGTCCACTTGCAGCTTTACCAGTTGTCCATCCAGCAAAGGGTCATCTGGATTCGAAACGTCAGCTCTTGTCTCTTCTTACAGATGCTGCTGGACCTGCTGAGATTTTCAGTTTTCTCTTTTGGTTTCAGATTCTAGCATCTAATGTAATTTGCTTTTATCCAGTGTAGTAACCCATTATCTATTGTAGCACATACAATGGTGATTCATCCTCAAACTGCAAATCAAGCCTTACCTCTCATCCTGTTGTACTACATGGATGCTTTTTCCTTTGCTCTGTTTGCCAGTTGCTTAATTTAACTTTTTGCTCCTTTTATCTGAAGCTTGCTTCTTTTTCCAATATGTATGTCCAATGTGGCCCATTCTTCCACAGTTTTTGCAGATGGCATTCTTGCACCAACTATTTGCTGCTAAGTGTCTGGCCATCGCACATCTATGGTAATTATGAGTCTGTGTTTGCATTTGAGTTTCGGCTGACATAGAAGGTTGTAGGAGGACTGTAAAATCATTACAATGCAGTGGCCATCCAGCCAATCAAGTCCACACAGCTCTGTGGAAGAGCATCCCAACCAGGCCCTCTCCTCTGCCCTATCTTTGTAACCCTGCGCATTTATCACAGCCAATACACCTAACATGCACATCTTTGGACTGTGAGAAGAAACCGGAGCACCTGGAGGAAACCCACACAGACACGGAGAGCATACAATTTTCACACAGTTACCCAAGGCTGGAATTGAACTTGGGTACTTTGTGAATCTACTTTTCAACTCAATTGCTGAGCTTCTTTGACTATTAGCTCCAATAATACAGCAACTTCAATAGTTTTCTTTAATGTCAGGTTGCTTTCCATTAACAATTGCTTTTGAATTGCCTTGCTCTTCCTACTGCAGCTCAGTTTATCCTGGATTGTATCATTTAATACATCCTTGAACTCACAATGTTCTGCCAACATTTTCAGTGTAAGCACAAATTGTGCAATTGATTCATCCTTTTCTTGATTGTGCTTATGAAATCTAAACCTTTCTGCAATGACTATAGGTTTTGGTGAATAATGACCCTGCAAAATTTCCACTATTTCTTTGTATGTCTTTTGTGCCTGGCTTTGCCAGTCTCAGTGTAGAGATGCTGACGTTGGACTGGGGTAGTAAGAACTCAGTAAGAATTTAGCAACACCAATTTTAAATCCAACTGATTTATTTGATAGTAAATTTGCGAGCTTTCAACACTCTATGACAGTCTGACACAGAGTGTTGAAAGCTCACAAATTTACTATCAAATAAATCGGTTGGATTTAAAATTGGTGTTGCTAAATTCTTACTGAGTTCTTTGCCAGCCTCACCAGACTCCTAAAGAGGTTAAATGTTTTCCCATTATGCTCAGGGGCATAGGAACTTTTATATCTTCTGCTATTTTCTTAGCTTGAACAAAATAGTCAAATTGTTCTGTTTAGAAACTCCATACTCCATATTTTTATCAAGCGGTCCAATGGCATCCAAAACCTCTGCAATTTTCTCTCTATGGAAGGATCTGCAAGTGCACGATGTACTGTGACTATTCAGCATTACTAGCTTCTTTTCTCCCAAAACAAGGCACAACACAAGCTCAGCCTGTTTTTTTTTGTTTTAACATATCCCCAGCTCTAGATTTGTTGTTGTAAGGTACTTGCGACTCACAGTTACAGAGTTTGTTCTGGGCAGAACATGTGGTGAGTTCTTCTTTAAAATTATTGTCTTTGAATTTTTCAATTATTGTTTTTCTTTTATGTGGTTGCAAGTGTTTTTAATCCAATCCTCACTGTTGTTTGAGGGCTGGGAAGCCACAGATGTTTAACAAACTCAGGAGCTTTATTAAGGAGATGTTTTCAGTGCAGGCTGCAAACCTACTCTGCATAGTTACCCATGCAGACAGTCGGTGACATCACATAATGTCATTCTTTTCAGATTCATTGCTACTTGTAAGAAGTCGCTACTAAAACTAGAAATATACATTTATAGTATCATACTTTCTGCCTTTCGCCCTTTTTGAACAGGATTGTTAGAATTGCCTTTTTTCCAACGCACTGGAATCTTTCTAGAATCTCGGGAATTTTCGAATATTATAACCAATACCTCTTATTTCTGCTGCCATTTCTATGAACACACTGGAGTGTAGGCCATCGAGCCCTGGGGATTTATTTGCCTTTAATTCCAGTAGTTTGCTCAGTATTTTTTTGCCTAGTGATGGCACCTATTTACGTTCTTACTTTTCAACAACATCTGCCTTACTTGTTACTCTTAGGAAGGTTTCAGTGTCCTTCACCATGAAAACTGAGGCAAAATATTGATTTAATATCTTTGCCATTTATGTGTTCCCTCTTATTAATTACCTTGTCTCATTCTATAAGGGACCAATAGTAATCTTGGATGACTTCACTCTACATATATTCGAGTAAGTCAAATGAACATTCATGCTGTGGAGGACAAATTGCTGGACTGTGTTTGAGTTAATTTTCTACAGCAAGATGTTGAAGAATCAATAAGATAACAGACTATTTTAGATCTAGTATTGTGCCATGAGAAGGGATTAATTAATACTCTTCATGTAAGAAAAAAACCTTTAGGGAAGAGTGACCATAATATGATAGAATTATTCATTACAATAGAAAACAATGTAGTTCAATCCAAAACTAGAGTCTTAAATCTAAGCAAAGGGAACTATGAAGCTATGTACAATAAGTTAGCTGTGGTAGTTTGGGAAAGTTCATTAAAAACTATGAACAGACAATAGCTAGTATTTAAAGAATTAATACAAGATTTAGAACAAATATACACTCTACTCACATACAAAAAATGAGTCAACTGTGGCTAGTTAAACAAGTTAATTTGATCTAAGGAGAAGGCTTATAAAGTTGCTGAAAAAAAGTAGTAAGCCTGAGGAATAGAGCATTTTAGAATTCAGCAAAGGAGGATCAAGTAACTGATAAAGAAAGGGAGAATAGAATATGAATATAATGTAGCAAAAAACATAAAATAGGTGCAAGGTTGGGACAACCCCACCTTGCCCTCGGTCTCCCACGTTGGCCTCCGGATCCATCGACAAAGCCAACGTGTCTGTTCCCTGTCATGGGGAGTAGGTGTTTTCCACAACAGAGAGGACCCTCTCCTGGCGAGGCCATAAAGGCAAGCAAGCCTGGACAATTGAATGCTGGACTCACTAATCACATTCAAGTAACATTTAAATAAATTTAAATTAATTAATCAGCCTCTTGCCTATTTCTGGCAAGAGGCTGACCAGACTGGAAATCCAGGTGTTGTAAAATCACGACAGATGTGAAAACAGGCACCATTTGCACTAGCCGTTTTACACCCAATTTTACAACATTTTCCCGCTGCAAAATGGGCATAAAACAGCCATAAATTCCAACTAATATGTTTGTCTCACCACTTTTCCGGCAGCAAGGAGACACCCACCAAGAATGGAAGTTTCAGTCCATTATCTGGTCATTGTCACGTTGCCATATGTAGGCGTCTACTTTGTGCAGATTGGATGTTGCCTTTTCTAACTCAAAACAATGCCTTCACTACAAAAGTACTTCATTGCCTGTGAAGCACTTGGAATATCGTGAGGTTAGGAAAGGCACTGTGCAAATGCAAGTCTCTGTTTTCTTCAGGTCTCCTGGCTCAATAGTAATTACTTTTGGAGCTTTTCTTTCTCTGTCTTACAATCAGATACGAGCATTTGTTTAAGAAAACACACTTATTTTGAAGTTATCTAAGAATCTATTTCATACGCAGTTTAAAATTCCTCTTGAGGATTTATTGTGACTGGTATGTTATTTACTTCGGGACTCACTGTAATAACAGGATTAGGAACAGAGCTATCAAATAAGAACCTCAAAAGTAAAAGTTACACAGGTAAACAAACAGCGGTTGAGGTTGATAGTCATTCAAAGACTGGCTGAGGATAACTAAAAGGAGCATCAGAAGAGTGAAGGCATTGAACAGGTAGATAGCTGCAGGATTATAGCTAGCTCGGGTAATCAAAAGATTTCTCTCCACAATGGTTGATGGGGAATAAAACTTGAGATAGACCTGTTCGGGTATAAAGGCTGATAAACATTATTAAGGATCAGGATAATGGAATGTATCTGTCTTCATAATTGAAGGTACACAAATTGATCCAATCAAACTATAGAGTCTGTAGACACATGCAAACCATGTATTACAAAGGAATGGTGGCACGGTAACACAGTGGTGAGCACTGCTGTCTCACAGTGCCGGGGACCCAAGTTCAATTCCTGGCTTGGATCACTGTTTGTGTGGAGTTTGCACATTCTCCTTGTGTCTGTGGCTTTCCTTTGGTGCTCAGGTTTCCTCCTACAGTCCAAAGATGTGCTGGTTAGGTGTTAGGTGCACTAACTTGATTAGATGCCGAAGCGTGATGACTAAGGGAATTTCACAATAACTTCATTGCAATGTTAATGTAAGCCTTACTTGTGTCTAATAAATAAACTTTACTTTTCTCAAGTAGTTAACTGTATATAAAGGACCTAGAAGAAGGAAAATGAAAATAGAAGAAGGGAGGAGCAAGTTGAAGATTTTTCAGATTTATATAAATAGCGGATATTGAAACCTAGCAAAAATGCTAAGCCGGCTCTGAAAAAGAGTCTCTGCAGATGTTGCCAGACCTGCTGAGTTTTTCCCCCAGCATTTTCTATTTTTTTTACTAAATATACTTGCTTGCTTACCAGTAGAAATTCAGGAATAGTGCTCAGAATTTTAAAAATATATCAATATTTATCTAAATGAGAGCAAATTGTCTGAGACATAATCTATTTAAAATAATCCAGCATTCTTCACAGATCTGGCAGTGCCCTGCAAAGGGGTATTTTGGATTAACTCTGGTAGACGTATTTATATAGGATTTGTCAATGACTTCCTGCCTCTAAACTCATTGCCCACCTCCCCCACACTCTTGCCATTGGTCTCCTGAAATGTCCATTCTCATAGCCTTTCCACATCAATCAAAAAGTGAATAGAGCTGATTCGGCGATATCCTATTGCCAATCATTTGGCCACTTTTCCGCTGCTCAACATTTTTATATGTGAAAACAAACAAGTGTTTGAAGAATGCTTTTCAGGAACAATTTCTTAACAACCTGCCCCCGCCCACCTCCACTATGATTTTTGTGTTGGATTGCTCACAATAATATCTTGGAGATTAATCTTCAATTCCTGAAGACCTCAAGGCAACCTTTGAGGTCACTGAATTAGGAGCATATGGGAAATCCAACAAGCAAAATATTTGGATTTCCAGAATGTTTTGGAAGAAGATTCGTTCTTAGGGTTTGTGAAAATTAAATGAATAATTAATTTTTCTAGTGTTAACCTAATTAAATTTGCTACTTTGGTTGAGTGGAGAACTCTCCCTTTTGAAACCATGACTTCAAAATCAAGGTTCTCCTGATTGAATGCTGTGATATAATTTCAAATCCCATCCCGTTACTTTTCTCCTAAAGCTATAGTAATCAATTGGAAAGTTCCCCCTCCAAGGAAATTCCTGGTGATAACCTCAGCTGACTTTTCAGTGTGGTACTGAGGGACTGTTGCATTGTCAGAGGCACCACCTTTCAGATGAGAGCCCATAAAAATCTGACCACTCTATATTGCAGAGGCATTCTCTCAGTAATCTCGACATTCATCTTGCACCACAAAGAGCTTTTCTGTTCAATTATCTTGTTTCCATCTGTGGGATGTGGATGCATGCAAATTTGACCACATTTCCCTACATGTCAATAGTGATTACTTTTCAGTAAGTAATTTATTGGCTGACACTGCTTAGACACATCCTTTCTTTGTGGCCCAGAAACCTATTTTATACGCTGGCTCTGTTCTCATATCATTTAGGTCAATTTTGTTCAATTACCCCTATCTTAACCATCCTTCTTAAATCTTGATCTTGTCTCTATTTAATCATAAACTCTATTTGTGCACTCTAAAGCATCACAACCCTCCATGCAAAAAGTGTTTCTTCCATTCTTTTTCCTAAATCTCCTGCATCAAACCTGAGCCAACATGTTCCAGACACCTTCAGTCAATAGAAACAGTGGGCCAGATATCTGATGACACTGTGCCAAATGGGATCTTAAACATTCAATATGGTTGACACGGCATCCCTCATTATGAACTGGAACAGAGCTGCCTAATATATTGAAACAGGTTTTTCCATAGACTTCCAGGGCCATCTTCGGTTCAAATATTTTAATAAAGCTCCTGTGGTTGTAATGTCACATAATAAAAATGCCTAACAACTTGTGACGTTAATCCAAGGACAGAAAACTTCAACATTTTTAATCAAGGGAACATCTATTAACTATAGTTTGCTTGCTAGCTTCTTTTTGCTGCTAATTAACTTCTGGTCTGTTTTCTAATCTTGAAAACTTAATACTGATTCCTGAGAAGAAGATGTGTTTGGTGGTATAACGTTCTGAGTATCTAAGTAAAACAAGGTGCTAGCTTCTTGCAAAAGCTGCTGTTAAGTGTGCAAGAATGGCTTACCTGCCCTTCAATTTGTCTTCTTTTGAAGAGATAGTTCCTGGCCTTTATTCTGCATCTCCTGCTGACAAACTCACTTGGACGAACAAGTTCCCACATGGGGAATCGGAAGCACAGCTCCAAAATGCTATGCAGCCACACCTCATCAATACATGTTTTAATACAAAATTAAATAGAAGCTGCTTTGTGAAAACCAATTCTGACTCTCTTAGCAAAACAAAAAACGTTAACCCTATTTGTCTTTTCATTGTTGATGATCCAGTTAATTTTCTCGCACAATAAGGAAGTTCACTACTGTTATTAATGCATTGTTTAATATGTTTTCCCAATAGGTTAATCCAGGAATTCTAGCAGTAGAAGTTTTAATTGGATTATCAATTTTCAGTGACATCTGCAAAATTGATATTTTGCCCTGTCACTGTTGTATTTGAATGTGTGCACAACATGCATGTACGAACAAAGCAGAGCTTGCAGCTTGAAAAATATAAAATCTACCTTTTAAATACATATTTAAGAGTTTTTCCCCTTTGAGCCAACGGGCGGAATCTTCTGAGAATTTGGCAGAGTATCAGTTCTGGTGAGATCTCCCTTTAACTTACAAAACAAAAGAGTGTGTGTAGTTTGTGATGTGACTTTGGTAAGATAGGGACTTTTTTTAAGCGGGAAGCAGCTCAATTGAGATCAGGGTAACCTTTTTATAACTCAAAAAATAATTAATCTGCCCCCCACTCCACAAAGGAGGTATCTGTGACATCGATCATCCCCAACATTCCCCATCACCCCCCTCCCCAGCAATCATCGGTGGCATGGACCCTCATCTCCTTGCCACTCCTTCCCCCCCCGCCCCCCATCATCACTGGCATCGCCCCCTTTGACCTCACCACAGATCAGTGCCAGCAGCACATCCCTCCACTATCCTCCCCATTCATCACCAGTATTGGTACAATTTGTACCAAGTCCGATCAGTGCTATTGTTTTTCTAGGGCCTGCTCTGGCAATACCTCCTGGCACTGCTAGGCAGCATTGCCAGGGCACTTCTGGCCATTCCCCTCTGCCCTGGGGGGGGTATAATGATCTTTGTGTCCCCGGGGGTACGCCCTTGACAGTTCATGTGCAGGTGAACCTATTATAAACCTTGCTGACATGATATCATATCAGTTAGATATAAAAGTCTACTGAGGTGGGGTTTTAATTGGATTCAGATCTATTTAAATGAATGGAAATCATGTTCTCATCTGATTACATTGCCAGCGAGGAGTGGCAAAAATTGGAAATTACCACCTCACTGATGACATTTGTGATTCCCAGGTTTCACCAGATCTTGAGCCACTGTCAGTGGTCTCACAGATCAACCTCAAAATCCTGTCCTATATCTCATTATGTCCCTATTTAAATATACAACCCAATTGTCCTGCATTAAAATCATCCTCATTTTTTTGATAGCATCTTCTTTCAGACAGCTAATAGTACTTAGCCACCCTCCTTACTTTTGCACACATACTATACTAATTACAGTTTGTCATAGTATTGTGTTCATTATGGGGGTGGTAACTTGTGTTGTTTTGAAGGCAGTCGTTCTCAATGGTATATCTGGGATTTCAGGATTGACAGGCGAACCAGAATTGTAAACTGCAAGATATTGGATGAGATCTTAGGACCTTGCTCGAGCAGGACTGGAAATTCCTGTCCAAGGTCAATGGACATTTCCATTGTCCTAGCCTGCTCCAATTCCATGGTAGATGGGACAGTAGAATTCTGGCAATTTCATCCTGTTACGTGGTGAAAACCAAGCAAAATTTCTTCAGAATAGAGTCTTGAGAGAAGCAAAAATGAAAAAAGATATGAAAAATCATTTTTTTTAGAAAGGAGCAATTTGACAGAAGTGTTTAAAATTATGAAAGATTAGCACAGATTAATTAGAAGCAGACTATTTTTAATAGTTCATGAACCTACCATGGGGAACCTTATCAAACACCTTACTAAAATCCATGTATATGACATCAACTGCTGTACCTTCATCCACACTCTTAGTTCCTCCTCAAAGAATTCAATCAAATTTGTGAGGCAGGAATTACCCCTCATGAAACCATGCTAACTATCCCAAATTAAACTGCATCTTTCCAAATGGTCATAAATCCTATCTCTCAGGACCTTTTCCATTAAATTACTGACCACTGAAGTAAGACTAACTGTCCTATAATTACTAGGGTCATTCTTATTTCCTTTTTTGAAGAGAGGAACTACATTTGCCACTCTCCAGTCCTCTGGTACTATCCCCATGGACAATGACAACCCAAAGATCAAAGCTAAAGGTACCACAATCTCATCCCTTGCCTCCCAAAGTATTTTAGGATGTATCCCATCTGGCCCAGGGAACTTATCCACTCTCAGATTTTTCAAAATTGCTAATATATCTTCCCTCAGAACATTTACCTCCTCCATCCTATCAGTCTGTGTTATGCACTTAACCTCAAAAACATGGCCACCCTCTTTAGTGAACACTAAAGAAAAGTATTCATTCAACGCCTTATCTGTCTCTTCTGACTCCATGCCCAAGTTCCCACTACTATCCTTGACTGGCCCTAACCGCACCCTGCTCGTTTTTTTTTATTTCTCGTGTAAGAGTAAAAAGCCTTGTGGTTTTCTTTTATCCGACCCGCCAAGGACTTCTCATGTCCCCTCCTAGTTCTGCTAAACCCTTTCTTTAATTCATTCATAGCTACCTTACAACACTCAAGTGACCCAACTAAATTCTGTTTTTTCATTCTTACATACCCTTCCTTTTTCCTCTTAACAAGACATTCAGCCTCCTTTGTGAATCATGGTTCCCTTACTCAGCCATTTCCTCTCTGCCTGCCAGGGACATATCTATCAAGGACACGCAGTATTTATTCCTTGAAAAAGCTCAACTTTTCGTTTGTGCCCATTCATGACTTATTCTGCTCCAGTCTTATGCTCCTTAATTCTTGCCTAATCACATCATAATTACCCTGCCCCAATTATAAACCTTGCCCTGTCATATGACCCTATCCCTCTCCATTGCAATAATGAAGGACACCGAGTTGTGGTCACTATCTCCAAAGTGCTTTCCCACAAACAAATCTAACACTTGGCCCAGTTCATTACCCAGTACCAAGTCCAATGTGGCCCCACCTCTTCTCAGCTTATTCACATATTGTGTCAGGAATCTCTCTGTACACATTGTACAAAAAGTGTCCCATCCTAACTATTCAACCTATAAAGATTCCAATCAATATTTGGAAAATTAAAGTCTCCCATGAAACCTACCCTGTGACCTCCACACCTATCCATAATCTGCTTTGCCATTTCCTCCTCCACATCTCTGTTACTATTTGGGGGCCTATAGAAAACTCCTAATAACATGACCAATCCTTTCTTATTTCTAACTTCAGTAGGCAGATCGCCTTTGAAATGCCTGTCAGCAGCCATTAAACTTTCCTTGATTAACAATAAACCTCTTTTATCACCTTCCCTACTCTTACTGAAACAACTATGCCCCGGAACTATCAACAGCCATGTTGTTGTTATCCCTGTTCTAACCATATCTCCGTAATGGCCACAACATCATAGTCGCAAGTACCAGTCGACACTCCAAGTTCATCTATTCCTAATGCTCCTTGCATTGAAGTAGATACACTTCAACCCGCCATCCTGTTTGCCTGTACATTCCTACGACCTTGGTACCTTCCTCAGTAACTCGTGACCCTCAACACTGGCTTTTGGACTACATCTCATTTTCTCATCCCCCTGACAAATTAGTTTAAACCACCCCCCCCAAGAGCAGATGCAAATTTCCCTTCCAGGATATTAGTGCTCCTCTAGTTCAGATGCAAACCATCCTGTTTGTAAACCGTGTTCAAGATTACATAATGTTCAAAATTGGATTGGATAAGTGGAGGCAGGAAAATGGAATGGATAGATATGGGAGCAGTGTAAGTAAATGTGATTAGAGCTATTGACACAGGTACTGGTTAGGCTGAATATTGTAATGTATTTTGGAAAATGGCCTTGATTAAACTGCCGCCAAATGCCAGGCACAGTGTATCTATCTTTGCTTATCAACTCAAGAAGACAATGGGAACTTTAACAAAAATAGCAATTCATAGAAATTAGCTGAAATTTTCCAGCCTTTACCCCTTTAAGATTCAATTAGCAAGGTATGTGGACAGTTTCCTGGGCACCCTCTCCCAAGTAGACGGGCACACAACAGCTACTGTACATTGATCCTGCCCAGGCCTCAGTGAAGTTGGATTTTGTGGATCTGGTCATTTACATGGCCTGGTCCTAACCTTGGTGCAAGCTCAACCTTTGACAAGGTCTTGCACCTGAAAATGGGACAGAAAAGTCAGCCGCTGCCTATTTACAAAACAACAAGATGCTGGATAGCAGAGTTTGAGCAGATTGATATCAATGTCTCCTCCTTTTGATGAATGATTATTCTGAACCAAGAAGACAGTTGGCACAAGCCCATTGCACATCGGCTCCTAAGATTCAGTGTTATTTTACACTCACTCAGCAATTGCAGTCAGCAATAAAATTGCATCTTTGGGAGTGTGTGGAATGCTCCTTAGAGCTTGAATAACTCAGTTTGAGTAATCTTTAACAGGTAATTTAGAGGGAGTAGTGGCTGTAATTTGACCCATGTTATAGTTAACTGAACATGGCTCGGGAGGAGGAGACAGAGGGTAGTAGTGGAAGGCTCTTTTTCCGGCTGGAAGCCTGTCACTAGTGGAGTGCCACAAGGCTCAGTACTAGGTCCTCTTCTATTTGGGGTAGGTGGTGAGATCAGCAAATTTGCTGATGACACTAAGATGCTTGGATTGGCGGGTACAGAGGAGCAGTGCCAGGCAATACAACAGGACATAGATAGGTTGGTAGACTGGGCAGATAGATGGCAAATGGAATTTAATCCGGATAAATGCGAGGTGATGCATTTTGGCTGGAAAAATGTAGAAGAGAGTTATAGGATAAAAGGTAAAACTATACGGAGCATAGAGACGCAGAGAGACTTGGGGGTGCAGGTTCACAAGTCTCTGAAGGTGTCCTCACAGGTGGAGAAGGTGATAAAGAAGGCGTATAGTATGTTAGCTTTCATAGAAAAGGGTATAGAATACAAGAGTAGGAGTTTGATGTTGCAGTTGTATAGAATGTTGGTTAGGCCTCACTTGGAATACTGCGTCCAGTTCTGGTCGCCATACTATCGGAAGGATGTGGAGTCCTTGGAGAGAGTGCAGAGGAGGTTTACCAGGATGCTGCCTGGTATGGAAGGACTGTCTTATGAGGAACGATTAAATAGACTGGGGTTGTTTTCCCTTGAAAGACGTCGGCTTAGAGGGGATCTCATAGAGGTGTATAAGATTATAAGGGGTATAGATAGAGTAAATGGAGGTAAACTTTTTCCACCTTCAGAAATGGATAGGACGAGGGGTCATGGCCTTAGGGTGAGGGGGGCTATGTATAAGACGAATATTAGAGGGCAGTTTTTCACACAAAGGGTAGTGGGGGTGTGGAATGCACTGCTGAGTAAGGTGGTGGGAGCAGGCACGCTAGGGCTGTTTAAGGGTCTCTTGGACAGCCACATGAGCGGTATGCAGATAGAGGGATATAGTAGGACTGTTTAACTATGGCTTTTTTTCCACAGGTAATTCGGTCCATACTTGACTAACAAGGAGCATGCATTCGGCAGGTGGTGCGAGGACAGCTCTTGGATGTTGATTCATGGGTTGCCTGGTGCTTCATGTCGTAAATGAGTGCTTTATCTGGACCATCTGAAGGGCACCATGACAGCTCAGTGACTATCGCTGTAGCTGTGCAGACACTTGGAATTGGGCCGGTGTCTGCGGGAGTTTGCGCGTTCTCCCCGTGGTTGCGTGGGTTTTCTCCGGGCACTCCGGTTTCCTCCCACAACCCAAAAATTCGCTCTTAGGCTGATTGGGAAACAAATTGTCCCTATAGTGAGAGTCTTCCATATTAGGAATAACCTAAATTTAGAATAGGATAATGGAATTGCTACTATATAGTTATGACGGTGGCGCGGGCTCGTTGGGCCGAAGGGCCTGTTTCCCGTGCTGTGTTGCTCTTTAAAAAAAAAAATAGTGTTCCAGTTTCCAAAATATATTGACAAATTAAATTAATTGCACAAAATATAAATTGTATAAATAAAAATATAAATATAAAATATATATTGTCGCTTAGATTAATATTTTCTCTAGAAAACAGGCTGACCCAATGGACAGTCTTTAAAATTATAAAGGAGTTTGATACAGAAGATATAGAAAAGATTTTTCCAGCTGTTGGGAAATCTAAAACTAGGGATCATAAAAATATAAGATAGCTACGAATAAATCCAATCAACATTTTAATTGAAACTTTTTTATTCAGAGACTGGTTAGAATGTGAAGCATGCTACTACATAGTGTGGTTCAGGTGGATAGTATAGATGATGATAAGCAGAAGCTAGATGAGGAGAAAAGACTACAAATATGCAGATAGGGTTAGATGAGGAAGAGTGGATAGACACTGGTGTGAAGCATGACCCATTGGGTTGAATGGCCTGCTCTGTGTAATTATGGATTGGAGTGGCATGGTGGCAAGTGGTTAGCACTGCTACCTCACAGCACCTGAATCCTGGGTTCAATTCCTGGCTCAGATCACTGTCTGTATAGAGTCTACACATTCTCCTCGTATCTGCGTGGGTTTTCTCCAGATATTGTAGCTTCCTTCCACAGTGCAAAAGATGTTATGCTTAGGTGCGTTGGCCATGCTAAATTCTCTCTGTATCCGAACAGGTGCTGGAGTATGGCACCTAAGGGACTTTCACAATGACTTCACTACATGTTAATGTAAGCCTACTTGTGACACTCATCAATAAACTAAAACTTAACTTATGTTTAATTCTTGTCTGAGAGTGAAATTCAATTTCTATGTTCGTGTACAACAGGTAATATGAAATCAGAAGTCCAATTTACAGAAATCTCTCCATTCACTCTTGTCCACTCTTTGCAGCAGTCTGAGTCAAATTTAGCTCTACTCAACCTCAGGATATTGGGCTAACATGAAAGTTGTATTTCTATCTTGTGAAACATACCTTTTTAAAGTCAGTCCAAAATGTGACACATAAATCTGAAGCTTCACCTCTCACAGAAATTTTCCTCATGTTTGCTTGACAGGGTGATACTATTGTTTCCTGTGATTCATATGGAATACTAAAGCTTTGGGATGTGCGGAAAGTATCAGTAATGCTATCAGTTGATGCAGGACCCCATCCTGGAAACCAAGTGATCTTTCACCCATCAGGTAGGAAGTTTTTCTTTTTGATCAACAAGGTGTCATATTAGCTGTTTTATTCACAGTTTCTAGCACAATCTATCAGCTGTTAAAATATAATTATTATACAAATGTAGAAGTGATGGAATAATGGTTTGGTTTTGCACTGTGGAAAGTGTGGTTGTATGATATTTATCTAGTTTAGTGCAAGAAAAATGTTCAGTTTGTGCAGCAGTTGTCAAATTATCATCGTCAAATTATACAGAAATGTTTTTGTAAGCAGAATGAAGATGCTTCTGAGTCTCATAATTGCACGTTTTAGCCTCGATTTTGCAAAGTACATGTGGAAAATCTTATTTTACTCTTCACATTGAATTTTCATGCACATAAAAGTAAGTTTACAAGTTCATTGGATGATTTTATCTGAGGGAGCTATATGACTCACTTTGATTTATTTATCCAGAAAAATCCTGTTGTCCTTTGAGGTATCAGATTCTTCCTGAAATGTTTTTATTTCCACAACTCAGTCAGGAAATTTGGTGGTTGTGACAGGCCAAACTTTTAGTGCCTATTGATGGCTTTCAGAATTCAGCACAATAGGTGCCTTTATTTTAAATTCTGTACTGAACACTGTGTTGTGCTGAATACCTGCCCCCCCCCCCACCACAACACAAATGGTTTACAGAGCCATCAACTGTGTCTGCTTTAATTCACACACCTCTGCTCCCATCTTTTCCTGTTCTTTGCAAAACACCGATCAGGTTCTTCTTGTCCCCATCTTGAATTCCACTAGCCATATTTAGCTCTTATTTTCTCTCATTTCCACACTCCAGTATGAAGTCATTACCAAAGATACTCCACTTCTCAATCACCCCTTCCCACAGCTCATTTCCAAGTGACACCTCACTTTTTTGCCTCCCTGTCCTTAATATCCAAGGTCTCAGACACCCCTTTGGTGAAGTGGTAACTTCTTTGAATTTAGGATATGGTATTTGCTACTAATGTCTTCTCTACATTGGCCAAAAACAGATTGGGAGACTGCTTGGAATTATACCTCCATTCAACCCACAAGCATGACTCCAATCTTCTGGAGATGTGTCATTTTAATTCTCCACCTTACTCTCACACTGACATTTTTGTCTTTGGTCTGCTGCGCCTTTCCAGTGGTAAACTTGAGGAATAACAATACATCTATTGATTAGGCACTTTGCAGCTTTCCCAATTCAACACTAAGTTCAACAATTTCATACTGTAAATTTGCTCCTCCGGGTTTATTTCCTTTTCTTTGCATGTTTTGTTTTTCTGTTACTTTTCCTTTCTGATAGCAGCATACCTGTTCTAGGCACATCTTTTTGTTTTTTTTTGTTTCTTTTTTTACCTGTCACCATTCCCTTTGGCCTTGTAAGACTATCATTCATTCTCTACTGTTCTCCTCATTGTTCACCCATTCCTTCCTCTCTTTATGACAATCTGAGGTCCCTATTTGCTTCAAGAAAATGACCATCATCCTGGTATCTAAGAAAAATCAAGTAACATGCCTTAATGACTATTAGCTGGTGGCTCTGACATCCATCATTATGAAGTGCTTCAAAAGGCTAGTCATGGTGCAAATTAATTCCAGCTTCCCAAACTACCTGGATCTATTACAGTTTGCCTATCGTTGCAACAGATCCACAGCAGACACCATTTTCCTGACCCTGCACTCAACTCAACTCTGAACACTTAGATAACAAAGATACCTATGTCAAACTCCTATTTATTGACAACAGTTCAGCTTTCAACACTATTATTCCCACGAAACTCATTTCCAAATTCCTTGGCACCTCTCTCTGCGACTGGATCCTAATCTTCCTAACTCACAGACCACAATCAGTAAGGATTGGCAACAACGCCTCCCCCATGATCATTCTCAACACTGGTGCTCTACAGCTCCCTACTATACTCTTTATAAAAGTATGACTGTGTGGCCAAATTGCCCTCCAATTTGATTTTAAAGTTTGCTGACAACATCACCATAGTAGGTCAGATCTCAAACAACAACGAGACAGAGTACAGGAATGAGATAGAGAATCTCGTGAACTGGTGCGGCAGCAATAATCTCTCCCTCGATGTCAACAAAATGAAGTAAATTGTCATCAACTTCAGGAAACGTAAAGGAGGACATACCCCTGTCTACATCAATGGGGACAAAATAGAAAGAATTGAGAGCTCCAAGTTTTTAGGTGTCCAGATCACCAACAATCTGTCCTGGTCTCCCCATGCCAACGCTATAGTTAAGAAAGCCCACCAACATTTCTATTTTCTCAGAGGGCTAAGGAAATTTGTGATGTCAGTTATGATCACAATGTTACAGGTGCATCATAGAAAGCATTCTTTCTGGTTGTATCACAACTTTGTATGGTTTCTGCGCTGCCCAAGAGCACAAGGAACTAGAAAGGTCGTGAATATAGCCCAATCCATCATGCAAACCAACCTCCCATCCATTGATTCTGCCTACATTTCCTGCTGCCTCGGCAAAGTAGCCAGAATAATTAAGGACCTCACTCACCCTGGACATTCTCTTTTCCATCACCTTCCATTGGGAAAAAGGTACAAAAGTTTGAGGTCACAACTCAAGAACACCCTTCTTCCCTGCTGCTTTTGAATGGACTTATCTTGCATTAAATTGATCTTTCTCTACACTCTACCTATGCATGTAACACTACCTTCTGCGGTCTCTCGTTTCTGATTCTATGAACGATATGCTTTGTCTGCAGCACGCACAAGAAACAAAATTTTCACCATGAATTAATACATATGGCAATAATAAATCAAATCAAAAATATACTACATCTCTAACTTTCCCAATTCTGAAATGTTGGGTGAAATTCTGCCATCTGAATCTAAGCCCTGTGACGGGGTTGGGGAATGTTTTCCACTGCGGAGTTTGATGGGAAACCATGCCATAACTTCCATCCCTGGCATAATTAACTATGCATCTGTGTAGTTTATGCCATCTTTCATGATGAAGCAGGCTTGATGTGCACCGTATCTGGGTGTCATATTTAAAACACACTCGCCATCATTGACCAACTGTTGGAGAAAGAAGATGGATCTCCAGGAATACTCTAAGCCTGGAAGATAGACCTTCTCAAAGACACTGAAGCTGTAAGATAGGTGCTCCCCCTACCCACTGCAATGGTGTTCCAGGGTCCAGTGTCGCTGGCTGCCTCTATCTAGAGGCAGCCCCAGGCCTTCCTTAGGTAAGTCCTGACTTCTGCATACAACGTTGTCCCAGATTTGTTCTGAAGCAATGTGTGTTCCCACTGGCACCATGAAGAATCCAGCTTGGAGGGAAGATTCTGGTCAGGCTTTCATCTGCATTCCATGAGCGGGACACCAATTGGTTTCACACCAGCTCCAGTGGGACCCCCGATTGCTGTGCTGGGCAACATTGGAAGATCCTGCAGTGATTTCATGCTGGGGTGAAATCAATCTTTGAGTCCTCCCACCAACTCCCCGCTACCCCCATTAATGCCACTGGTGGGACATGAGAGAATTCTGCCCATTTACACAGATACTGACTGATCTGCTGAGCATTTCCTGCATTTGCTGTTTTTATTCCAAATTTCCAGCATCTGCAATGTTCTGCTTTTCACTCAATTCAATTTGTCATTCAATCTGTCACTGTATTTCAGCTTTATATTATACTGCTTAACACTGCACAAAATGAGGCTCGTGTGCAGTAAAGAAAATTGACAAGGAGCCAAATGACCTGTTTCTATGCTCTAAATATTTAATAACAGAAAAAGATCTTGATGGATATCATAGGAACCTTAGGAACAGGAATAAGCCATCCAACCCCTTGAGCCAGTTCTGCCATTCAGTTAGATCACAGATGGCCTCAACTCCATATCCCTTGATACCTTTATCTGACAGAAATCCATCTCAATGTTGAGAACCTCAGTTAATGAAAATCCACAGCCTTATAGGGATAAAGAATTACACCACCCTTTGTGTGAAAAAGCATTTCCTAATTTTGCTTTTGTAGGATCTGTCTCTAATTTTAGAAATTTAAAAACATACAAATTAGGAGAAGGAATAAGCCATCTGGCCTCTCCAGCCTGCTCTGTCATTCAATGGCTAATCTGTTTGTAACCGCAACCCCATATTCTTACCTATCCCTGATAACCTTTCACCCCTTTATTAATCAAAAATATATCCAGCTCTGCCTTAAAAATATTCAAGGACTCTGCTTTCACCGATTCCAGAGACTCACCACCCTCCGAGAGCGAAATATTTCTCCTCTGTCTTTAAAGGACCACCCCTTATTTTTATCAAGTCATCCCTAGTTCTAGATTCTCCTGCAAGAGGAAACTCTCCACATCCAACCTTGAGCTTGATTCCCCAATTAAAGGAAACAGTTCCTCATATAGGTCCTATAAAATCAATTAACACTTTAATCTGATCACCCTGGAATATCTTACACTTAAGTGAAAGCAAGCCAAGTTTATTCAACCTCCCCTCATGACATTTTTTTGAAATCAGAAAGCAGATGGATATCTGCATCATTATTATCATAGATTATCATAGAAACCCTCCAGTACAGAAATAGGCCATTTGGCCCATTGAGTCTGCACCGACCTATCCCCATATCCCTACACGTTTACTCACTAACCCAGGTCCCTGGAACTGTGAAGCAGCAGTACTAACCACTGTGCTACCATGCTGCCCATGATTATTGACCAATGTTAGAAATTACCTAACCGTTGCAAAGATGTTGGCTAGGATTCTCCCAAAAAAATTCTAAGTGCCAAATTTACGTAAAAACTGGAGTAAATCCTGTTGATCTTTTTCGTGGGATTTTCAAGATGAATCTCCCACAGTCTGTGAACTTCTGAGTGCCTGGGAGCGATTTACACTGAAAATCAGGGATTGTTCCCACCCAAGAGGCCAGCAACATAGCGCTGTGTGGGCCACTGCTCATGCAACAACCTGTCAGTGCTGAGATTGGCTCCTATGCTGTAGCCCCGCACTGCTGGCCTCCCAGATGTTGGCCAGCTTGATCGATGGCTAGCCTCGCAAGCCTGCAACACTGGCCTACCAATCCCCCCATTTCAGATGTCTCCAGGCCAGCTTCAACTCCATCCCCTCCTCACTCCAGCCTGCCTTGATCTCCTCCTGCACCCCACCCTCCCCAGCAGTCCTGTTGTCCTGATACCCTCTGGCAGCCCCTTCCCATTAACCCCCCCATAGTCCCGAAGCCCCCCAAATATCGACTGCCTTCATCCCACATACACACAACCTCAATGGCCAGGTCCAATCAGTCTTACCCTCTCTCTGTCACCAACCTCAAGTGCAGATTGGCAGCAGGACCTCTAGCCCCCCTCTGATCTCCCCCCCCCCCCCCCCCCCCCCATAGATCCTGGTGCCCAATAAGCTCTGGCCCTGCTCCTTGGCCCTGCCTCCCTCTGGCCTCCATGGCACCCTCCTTTCACTCCAGCAGGATCGGGTTGCTAGCTCCTTATTAGTGGAGAGTAGTTATAAACCCTGGTGGAGTGAAATATTCCTGGCTCTGAGGAAAGGCTAGCAGGTCAGGAGACCTCAGTCCCGGGCAGGAAACACATCTGCTGCACACTGCCGCAATTCCAGTGGCAGGAAACACATTGAGGCCATGGCACCCAGTGGGGAGCCCACTAAATGGCCTCTGCTGGTGTCTCCCAGCCTGCATCAGGATGGGAAAATCACCCCCGTTATCAATATGACATAGATTGCAGCATGCATCAAAAAAGCATGTAACATCAGATCAAAAATAATTTGTTCTAACCATGTATTGTTCAATAGTGGAACCGCATTTTGAGGATGAGTCCATTTTTTGGCCATTCACTCCAGCAGGATTCTCTGGTTCTGCTGCAATTTGAAAACCTCAACAAAGGTTTGACTAAATGCCAAATTCTCCATCCTCACTTGCAGAGGCACAAGACATGAACAGCCGGAAAGTTCCAGCCATTACCTTTAGAGATGATGCAAAGATGAATGATGAAGACAATTTACTGGTTCAACTTGCAAAGAAAAATTCATAGACTGCTTTGAAATGCTGAGAGGAATGGCTAATGGTCTTGAATGTAACACAGATTGTACATGCATAATAGGATGCCAGGGGCACAAAACAAATAACCCTCCAACGGACTGTGAGAATGCAAAGACTTTTTGACTCCACAAAGAATAGTATATTTGTGGAATAAAGTGTGATAGTTTCAGCAATTAGTGTTGGTAAGGAAGCAGACAGTATTGAAGATTGTGAAAAAGACTGAAAGCTAAAAGAATAAATATTTAGAGAATTGATTAAATATAGTTTGGAGCATGGTGTAGGTGACACCCAACTGTACTTGTCTGGCATCACTCTCAACTGTTTGTACTTGTCTGGCATCATTCTCAACTGTTTCAACAGCCTTCAACTGTTGTTGCATTGTTTCTATGATATCAGATTGTGAATAATCCAGAACTTCCTGAAGCCAGACATTGCAGAGACCAAAGCCAACCCATCATAAAACCTTTGTTATTTATTCTGTTCTACATCCAGCTGGTCAAGCAACTAGCACCAGATGATTTATAATTTTAATGTCCTGTTCTACCCTGAGCTGAATTTCAATTTCAAGATCTCCTTTATCCTTCTGTCAGTCTGACCAAAACTATCACCCACAGTTATTAGTTGCAGACTCCATTTAGTCAGAGCCACAATGGCTGGTGTCCCAAGCTCTACCCTCCCTAAATATCAGTGCTGCATATTACCCATGCAATTTCTGAGCCATATTTGCTCTAAATTCAGAATCATCATTTATAAGTTCCCCCATGGTCTCTTCACTTCCTGCTATGCAGTTTTCCGTTGCTATCTACGTCGTTCACTCCCCCAACACGCATCCCAACCTCCTTTTGGTTCACCATTATTTGCAAAGACTTATTAGTTCCATTAGTTCCTCCCTAAAATGCCCTCCTTAAATCTCATCTTATTATTCCTCTCCCTGTCTTCAAAAGCTGCATCTTTTCAAGCAGCTTTTCCTAATTCTTTAATCATTTAGTGTCCAATCCTTTGTGGTATGCTTTGGGATTTTTTTATTATGGTCAAGGTGAAATACAATGCAAGTTGTTGTTATTTCCAACTATTGAGAACTTCAAATGTCATGCCGACAACGAACAACAACTTGCATTTATTTCCATCATGTAATGCACAAAATATTTCAAAACACTTTGCAGTGTAATAGTGACAGTATCAGCGCACAGGGTCAAGGATCAAAGACACAATATGTTGCAGATACCGCAAGTCCAAAATGAAAAATGCAAACGGAAAATGCTGTCTCAGACAACATCTGTGGCAAAGAAAAAACAGGGTCAACAGGTTTAATTTTAGTCACTGAGGTGGATAGATTGTGTCGGGAAATTTCGAACTCCACTGACTTACCTCAGTTTGAAGGGAACTGTTATATCCAATTTTTCACTAGCAGGGTTGGCATGGAATGGAGTCACATCTACCAACTTTGAAAGCAGACCGTGGGCAGTCATTGAGGAGGTGTTATTGGTGGCATAATTGCCTCAAAGCATAAGAACCCAGATTCAATTCCAGACTCTGGTGACTGTACGTGTGGAGGTTATACATTTTCCCTGTGTCTGCTTGGGTTTCTTCCGGCTGCTCCACTTTCCTCTCACTCCAAATATATGTAGGTTACATGGATTGGCCATGCTAAGTTATCCCTTAGTATCCCAAAGTAAGGTGGATTAGCGGTTATTGGAATTGAGTGGATGGTATTAAGATGCTGAGTCGGTACAGACTTAATGGGCCAAATGGCTCCCTTCTACAATGGAGGGATTCTATAAGATGAGGACTGGTTAGAATGTTTGCCTCAATTCTCTGGGACTTGGTCCTGGTTTTATTTAGAAGCTGTTAGGCCCTCTAGTTTTGACCCCTCACACCACTTCACCCTCCCCATTCATTCCCCTGCTCCTCATACTCCCGCGTCATTTCCATATCTATTCACTCAGTATCCACCATGGAGGTCAGGAACCATGTGAAGATGGAAAAAAACAAGCATCTAACAATCTAATGTAGCCCACCATCATACATATTAGGTAGTGAATAAAGCTCCCAATCATGGATCTGATTCAAAGCTTTTAAATCTACTAAAGTAGTTCCTCTGTTCTAAAAACAAATGCACTCCTATCTAGTAACCACATCAGAAGCAGCTCAAGCTTTAATAGCTTCTTTAAACTGCCAATAAAACTGTGAATTCAGAACTTTCACTGGCATAATTGTAGCTTTTGAAACTCAGCCAACCCTTTATAATGACATAATACCAATTATGTCCATAATGATCTCTATTGAAACTGTGGAACAGATGGTCATAATTTTTCTAACCTTTGCCAAATGGTCTGTCAAAATCAAAGCCATTCAACAGACAGTTTTTTAAAGTTACACCAATTGCTGAAGCCTATTTTTCTTTTAAGTTTAAAGATCAGCACATGAAAAAAAGACATTTGAACTCTTATCCATACTTCAAGAGCATTTATGTCCACTCTATCAATGTGGTACTGTCACACAGAGGGTTTATCCCTTGAAGCAGCCAAAATAGGATGTGTTTGATTGCAGCACTATTTTCAAATAGTCTTGCTGAATTTGGGTTTCTTTCCTGTGTGAATTATGATGCGGAGATGCTGGCATTGGACTGGGGTAAGCACAGTAAGAAGTCTCACAACACCAGATAAAGTCCAACGGGTTTATTTGGTTGCACAAGTCCCTTCATCAAATGAGTGGGAGTTCTGCTCACAAACAGGACATATGAAGACACAAATTCAATTCACAAAATAATGATTGGAATTCGAATCTTTGCAGCTAATCAAGTCTTAAAGGTACAGACAGTGTGGATGGCAAGAGGGTTAAGCACAGTTTGAAGAGATATGTATTGCCTTCAGCCAGGACAGACAGTGAGATTTGCAAGCCCAGGCAAATTGTGAGGGTTACAGATGGCGTGACATGAACACAAGATCCTGGTTGAGGCCGTCCTCGTGTGTGCAGAACTTGGCTATCAGTCTCTGCTCAGCGACACTGGGTTGTTGTGTGTTGTGAAGGCCACCTTGGAAACGCTTACCTGAAGATCAGAGGCTGAATGCCTGTGGCTGCTGAAGTGTTCCCCAACAAGAAGAGAACACTTTACTGGTGGTTGTCAAGCGGTGTTCATTCATCAGTTGTCAGAGCATCTGAATGGTCTCCCCAATGTACTGTGCCTTGGTACATCCTTTTCCTGCAGCGTATCAGCGTTGCAGCGTATCCTGCAATGTTGGCCGAGTTGCAAGAGCATGTACCATGTACCTAGTAGATGGTGTTCTCACGTGAGATGTTGGCATCCGTGTCAATGATCCGACACACCTTGCAGAATTTGCTGTGGCACGGTTGAATGGAGTTGTGGTCACTGTTCTCCTGAATGCTTAGGTTCTTTATTACAGACAATGGTCTGTTTGAAATTGTTTGAAGGCAAGAAGTGGGGGTATGGGAATGGCCTTGGCAAGATGTTCATCTTCATCGATGATATTTTGAAGGCTCCAGAGAAGATGTTGTAGCTTCTCCGCTTTGGGGAAATACAGGACAACGAAGGGTACTTTGTCCGCCGTGTCCCACGTTTGTCTTCTGAGGCGGTTTTTCACTGTGGCATACTGGAACTGTAGATCGAGGAGTTGAGCGCCGTATCCTGTTCTTATGAGGGCATCTATCAGCGTCTGGAGGTGTCTGCTGCAATCCTTGTGAGAACACCATCCACCAGCTACTCTGTAAATCATACCCTGACCCCTTCCACATGCAGCAAAAATTGAATCTGTTGGAAATGAAATAAGGCTTCTGCATCCGGGTCCCATCCTCCCGTCCATCATTTTTAAAGGTCTTCCCAATTCTACAAAAATCTGATACAACGGCCTGAACTCTACCACCTTGCTCACCATGAAATTGGTGCAGGCAAGGGTCCAACAATGGGAATCTCCATTGTCCTTGGGTGGGATTTTATGATCTCGCCTGAACAAGGCTGTAAAATCCTGCCCAATGTTACAGGTTGATAACTTTTCATCAGAGCCAGACAATTGGGTCAAAGGATGAGTTCTGTGTTAGTTTTTAAATGAGAGAATATAGTATAATTGTTTCTAAATTTCCACTTGAAACATTATCTTCCATTTTTTCTATTTGTGCATTTTCAGCACTTTGGACAAAACATTTGCCTGCCTGATTTTGGACACAGAGATCGCGATTTATACCTGCCCATGCCAGTTCTGGTAACCGTGGACAGTGTGCAAACCTGGTGTTATTTCCTTATTTATCTTATAGTTGCGTAGGCCTTGCCCATTCATGATTGCTATCATTCTCTTCATGCTGCCTATTCTCTGTACTCTACAGAGGACCAAAGAGTGTTGCACTTGGTCCAATCAGCCTGCTCTTTTTAAAGGCAAGCTGTCCCTCTGAAAGGGAAGGTGCACACAAAAAGTTTGCTGAAATTTAAAAGATTAAAAATTGAAACACAAGGGTTGGTTTCAGCATGATAGATGTAGCACTGGAGCAATTAGTAGCGAAGTAGAGATTCCATGTTTCCTTAGGGATCCAGGAGGCTGCCAGGACCCACCCTTAGAAGAGAAAGAGACCAGATAACCAGGGAGGTAAGTTCCTAGAGCCTGATCTCAGAATCTGCCAGAAATGCCGCACAAAGTCTAGTAATTATACATGGATGATCAAGGTAATTGCATGCATTTTCACATGCCATATCCTCTCCACCACAGCACCAACTACTCACATTCTTCAGTGTGTTGTACTATACCTCATTATCATCCAGCAGCCCTCACAAGTACTCAGGACTCACATCTGATATCCACCCCACCCTCTCAAGGCTGCCAATACTGCCTGCCTCATACCCACTACTCGCTATTTCCATATTAGTAAGGTTTGATGTGCATATCATCCAAACACACTGTTCCACACTCACTGATAATCATCTCAGCCCTTCCCTTAAAAGGCAGCAGGCAAAACAATCCAGCAGAGCAAGACTGGTGGGGTATGAGAACATCTGCATTTTCTATATGCTACCAAAGGATTGGTTCTCAGTATTATGAGAAGGACCTTATATTTCTGATCTTACTACAACACCACCAAACATCATGTAAAGTGAAGTTCTTAAAAAATTATTTTATTTTAATTTGATTGCCTAAATCTGAAAGAATACTCTTGCGGTTTGGTGAGCAATTGACAAATGTGTTGACTGGTTTTGCACAAATTTGCTTTCCGAATTGGGCAGTGTGTTGTAAGGGCAGGGTTAGATATATAGACAACTCTCCTGCGCATGCTGGAAATGTCCTTTCCCTAATGGAATGTCTTACAAGAAATGGCTAGCAGCACATTATTGCAGCCTAAGAAAGCAATAAATTTCATGACCTGTTATATTTTGGATGAACAATATTTCTTGTGAGGTTAGATAAGTATTCTCAAAATTATCTTGAGATCTCAGGGAGAAGTTTGCATAACCTATTCTCTAAAGAGTATATCTGTTCCAGTGAAGAAATATATTTCAATTTAGGAGCTTGGTTTAGATTAATTTTTTTCGTGTTCAGTATTTATGGGTAAATTCTGAAGATAGATTGGTGAGATTGGGGAAACAAACATACCATACTCTAATCAATTAAAAGAAAATACTGACGGTTACAATGGAGAACTGGCATTTTGGACTATCCCATCTTTCTGATAGGATGTCTGGTGAAGTTAAGTAAGGTGGTGACAGATGAAGAAGCCAGGATTTCTTTAAAAAAAATTGCTGCAAGAACTTAATGATCTCAAATTGTAGCTAAGATCTACAAATTCTAATGGTATATTATTTATATCAATTATCTAGTTTATTAATTATATAGTTTTAATAAGCTATAGATTCATTTAAAATTTAACCATTATTCAGAGCAAAGAAATAGAGTCTGTACCCATGTCTTACATATTTGATAGTTGAGATTTATATAGCTTAATCTTCAGAAGTTGTAATACAACCCAGATATTGTCCCAGAGTCCTAATTATGGTGGAAAATCTCTCATGGTCCTGCTATAATCTCATTTTGTGCCTGAAATATAGCACAATCATCTAGAGTGGATTCAGTATTTCTGTTCCACCCGTTCAGTAATGGATATTGACCACTGATGTCGCTGCTGCCATCGTTTTCAGCGCTTATTGTGAAACGATTATAACTGTCCAGGCTTCTTTCATATGACAAAGATGAATCCTTTATCCCTGGGGGTTAACCAGAAAAATGACAGCTATATACAAACCCCTTTTTTGTTTAATTCATGCCTGTCAAGAAGTAGACCTTATTTAATATCTTATTCCAAGATTTGTTTGAGTCTTTCTTGTCAGTCAAAAAGGCAAAAGCTGGATTTTTCTATAATTGAAAAGATGGAATATAATGATGTTTGCAGTGAGAATTCTATTGGCCTGTCAGAGACGGGGTGGTCATAAGTCATTTCTGCCGTTCATTTCATAAAATCATTTCATCTGTTCTTCTTTCCAAAGTACTTGAGAAACAAACCAATTTTTTTTTAGTAAATTGGGTCCTGCACCAGAATCCTTCACAGTTAAGCTAAATAAGTTGTTAGAGGAATAGCTTTAATCAACCAGATTCATATTTTTTCCCCATTTCTCTACCATGAAAGCATAACAGATGGGAAATTTTATGCTGATGATGCATTGCTGTAGTGAGAGAATCATAACTCATCAACCTCAAAAGTGTCATAGATATAAGATACCCTGTGAGAAAAACAGGTTTTAGATTATAATATCACCTGACATGGTACTCACTGGGTAATGTTGAAGCAGAAACTGCAAACCCCTGGTATCCTAAACAAAATATAAGCTGTTTGGTCATATATCAGCCACAAGATGAAGTTTAATTATTTTCATTAATGTTAAATTTTATTATTGAGGATATGCAAAATAATAAAGCTCACAAAATAGCCACCACACAGAAAGTATTCAGGGTGAAAACTTAATATCAAGTCAAAGAAGGAGATATTGGCTGGAATTCTCCGACCTTGCCCGCAGATGTGAATGGAGAATTGGCTAAACGCCAAATTTTCAGTTCTCGCTGGCAGCAGTAGCGGGGTACGGGTTCAGAGAATTCCGGCTGCTGTTACAGATGATCTAAAGCTTGGTTGGAGAGGTAGGAATTCAGAAATGCTTTAAAGAAGGAAAGAGAAGTGGAGAAGTTTACGGAGGATACTCCAGAAGTTTGGATCTCACTAACTGAAGACATGGTCGCTTGTGGTGGGGCGAAGAACTTTACAATAGTAGAATTAAAGAACAACTAAGAGCAAAGAAAATTACAGCAACGGAGCAGGCCTTTTGGCCCTCCAAGCATGCACCAACTATGCTGCCCATCTGAAGTAAAATTGTCTACTCTTCGGAAAAGTATACCTCTCTATTGCCATCCTATTCATGTATTTGTCAAGATACTTCTTAAAAGTCACTATTCTATTTGCCAGGGGGTTGTAGGCATGGAGGAGATTTTGGAAATAAGGAGGGGCGCAGTCATGTGGAGATTTGAACACAACAATGAGAATGTTTGAGTTGAGGTGCTTAGAGATAAGGAGCCACTATAAGCCACAAAACCAAAATATTGCAGATGCTGGAAATCTGAAATACGAACAGAAAATGCTTGAAAAACTTAACAGGTCTGTCAGCATCTGTAAAGAGAGAAGCAGAGTTAACATTTCAAGTCCAATTTGAACATTATAAATCATGTTTTTTATTCCATGAATCACAAAAGGCTAATATACAGGTACAGCAAGTAATTAGGAAAGCTAATAGAATGTTATAGGTTATTGGGTGGGAATTGATTACAATAGTACAGAGGTTATGCTTCAGTTGCACAGAGCATTTGGGAAACCACATCTGAAGTATTGTATATAGTATTGGTCTTTTTACTTAAGGAAATATGTAAATGTGTTAGAAGCAGTTTAGAGAAGGTTTGCTAGATTAACATCAGGAATGAGTTGTCTTATGCTTGTATTACCCACAAGCATAACCTTACCTTGTGGGTAACCTAACCCACAAGGTAAGGTTATGCTTGTGTCTACAAGAGTTCAGAAGAGTAAGAGGTGACTTGATCAAAAACTTTAAGATCCTGAGGGGTAATGAAATGCAGAGGATGTTTTCTCTTGTTGGAGAATCTAGGACTAGGGGTCCCTGTTTAAAAATAAGGAGTTACTCATTTAAGGTGAAGATGAGGAAAAGTTTTTCCCTCAGAGACTGAGTATCTCTGGTAAGCACTTCCTCAAAAGGCAGTGGAAGCAGACTGTTTGAATATTTTAAGCCAGAACTCAATAGGTTCTTGATTAACAAGGGGATGAAAGCCGTGAGGTGTGACGTCTTCAGCAGTGAGGGCACAGGTATCCATAAACCCACTGCCTGGAGAGTCACAGTCAGCTATGACATTAGTTCTTAGTTATCTCCAGGTAGCTCATTTTCATTGGTCAATTCTGTGTTGAGGATTTGGTTTCCATTGCCTTCCTGTCCATCTTTCCTTTCCCACGCCCACTTGGGCTTCTATCCTTTCAGTGAAAGGTGTTGCCACTCAGATTCACAGGGCCCACAAAACTTGACAGCTTCATCGCCAGCTGGTACCTACCTTCTGTGCAGGTGGTCACCCAATTGTCCTGGGTAATCTTGTCCCTTGCGCTTCATCAGCCATGATATCAGGGGTGTGCCAACAATATTCAGAGCACAGGCACTTAGTGCCTGCTCTCCCTGCTACATATGTAGAGCCAAAGGTATCCCCTTACCAAGTGCCCAGTTATTCCCTTTATCTCCACTGACCCTCTTATGTGGTCAGGATGATCTTCACACTATATACCTGCCTCCTCTTAGTTGCTCTGAAACTGATAGTTTTGAAAACCTGCCTTTGCTTTCAAATACCTCACTCTTCCCCCTCCACAAGTTCTAAGTAAGATTTTTAACATGTTTAATTTGCCCTAATTGGAGAGGAGCAGTATTCCTTCTGTTGTTCCCACCACACTGCTCATGATCAATGATACTGGGACCACTGTTTTGTGCCTCAATGCTGGCATCTCCAGGAGATCTGCCCACCTCCTTTCCCGCCTTGGTGGGAGACAGGTGCTGAAAATTTATTTCAAAGTGTTCACATCAGTTTCTGGTTTTGTTTCAAATTTCCAGCATTTTTTTTGCTGATTTGAATTTGGCTTTGGTGGTCCAAAATCCAAGTGTTGTTAGATTTAACTGTCTCAAGTGGTTTTGTACATGCATGGTGCACCATTTAAAAGCCTTTGTGTGGAATAGATAATGCACCAGTTTCGCATTGCTGAACAGGTAATAAAATATAAATATGAAAGTGTGACTCTAGAGGATAAATTGATTGATTGCACTCTTTCAGAAAGAAGCTGCACTCAAGGGAGAATTGGTTGAGAATGATCTCAATGGTATTATAAACCTATCTGCAACTGGTATTCATTGCAAGCACAGCTGCACACTGGTAACATATGAAGAAACTTTACCCTTATCTATCTTCATCAGCGTTACAATTAAGCCAGCTGGAAATGTGGGTCAATGGCCAGTAACTAAATAGGGTTATATTCCTGGAAGTCTGTTCAGGGACTTCTTTTATGGCCCATTGGACTTGCTGATATATAGAGAGATAATTTTCCACCCTCTATGTGAAAAGAGACTGGTACCTGGTATTGTTATTAACTAATCAAGTGCTGCTATGTTTAAGGCTATTGATTTGTTAATGTATTATCATGCATTGGCAAATGAATTTTGTAATGTATTCTGTATGACAAGTGTGATTTTGCCACAGCAGCACTGATTGATCTGCAACTTGCCTCAACATTGCCTCATTCTGTTCATCCTTCTGTCCTCTCACCTGTTTACCTCCATTGTTTCTGACAGCAAGATTAATTGATCAATACACTGACCTTCTCATTCCCAGTTTCAGCTGATCATTGCTCCAGTAGCTTGACATGCTGCAGGCTCCATTTGGATTGCTTAAGCAAACTGTTTCTGTGACTATATGATTGAAAGGATCCAGCCACACAAATCTCAGACACACATTAAAGGCAGTTTGTGCTCTGGTAGCCTCTACTTCAGACGTAGCAGTCATTAAGGTTGTAATTGATTTTGGGCAGTCATGCAAAAACCAAAGATAGTGAAGACTCTACCTGCATTACACCCTCGCTGATCTTTGCCTCATGGCCTTCACTCGGCGTAATGCTGCTACCTTCACCCAATCAAAGTAGCCTTTGAATTACTGTTAGGAGAATAAGATAGTCAAATTTAACCGAGCCCTGCCTGATTTCACTTTCTGTTTTCTTCAATGGATGGGTTGTAAAATGAGTGCTCATCAATTTATGTCAATTTCCCATGAAGCCAGCTGGGTTGGAATGATCCTCACTCATATTGTCAGTCTCATTGAAGGAAATCTGCTGAATTTAAGAATATAGAACATGAAATGTGAAAAATCCCATATCCTTCATCGTTCATAAAGAGAAATTGATGCATGACTTTGCCTGGAGATTTGGAAGGATCCTTTCCAATTTTCATACTATGGTCAAATCCAATGCAGAACTGAGGGTGCGCTGCACTGTTAGAAGTGCTGTCTTTTGGATGGAATATTAAACTGGGTGTCCTCTCAGGTGGATGTAAAAGATTTTATCGCACTATTTCAAAGAAGAGTTGGGAGTTCATAGTTATGTCGAGAGGCAATATTTATCTTCCAACCAACATCACTAAGTTAGATTATTGAGTCAATATCTCATTGTTCTTTGTGCGTCCCTATTATGTCAGGGTCAGTTCCAGCATTACAACAGTAGCTACGTTGCAAAAGTACATTATTGGCTGCTAGATGTTTTGAAATGTTCCAAGGCTGAAAAAGGTGTTTCTAAATGGGGTTATTTTCTTATTTTCTGGTTTAATTATTGTATATTGAGAATCTATAACAAGCTGATTCCTGAACCCCATCTTTAGTGAAGAATGCACCGAGAGAAAGGAATATAGGAACAGACAGGGAAAGTTAGAAAATTTATTTTTTTTAAGCTCAAGTATTAATATTTTTCAAAATGCATTTTACTTCCCAATGGAAGAGACTCTATGGTTTAATTGTCCTTTTCTATGCTGGAGAAGTTGCATGGCATTGCAGGAACATAATTCTCATCATTAGAGAGATATTTACACAGTTAAATGCCAGCTCTGACTTTCTATGGTATGTTTAATTGCCAAATGCAGCAGTTCCTTGAAGCTCACAGGGCAAGTTGCTGTTTCCGTGAAATTAATGGCAGAATGGTGCAAGTCACCCAACAATATGTTGTGAATTGCATTTTGTGGCATGCTTTTTCATTGCCACAAGATGCTGGTTTGATCTGCACACTCATAATAGCAAGTGCCATGAAACTTGCTGCTATTTTGGCAGTGAAACCTGCCTTTGAGTATTGTTGTTAGACCTAACTATTCAAAATAGTTGTCCACATAAAATAGTTGACCACACTCAGTGAAATCTGAGGTTCAAGCCATATAGTTATAATCTCATCTTTGAGCTACTATGGTTATAAGATACTCTGTGTGTGTGCATAATATAGTGGATGAATAAGGTGAATTATTCATTTTTGATATATCACATTTTTCTTTGCTTTGTTGCAGATGCTATTGATACTTTTGAATTGACTCAAGCAGTCCAATTTGTGCTGCTTTAACTTTCAAATTAAATGCAGCATTTGTTTCTAGCAGCTATTCAGTGTTGTCACTTGACAATTTGATAAAAGGATGAAAATGACAAGTTTGAGCTCTGTATCGCTATAGAGTGTGTCTTGGGATCTTCATCTTATTGCTTCTCAATTGATGCAGCTATTATGTTCTTGTTCTGTTATACTAATGAAAATCCTGATTCTTAAATGATGCATAAGGTACAGATTTAACTGACAATGATGAGAAATAAGTTGCATTTATATGAATGTGCTGATATTTAAACTATCAAAACATTCTTTGTTTTGATTCTCATTTCATGAAGTCTGAAAGATAAATCACTGAAAGTTACATGATCAAATAATGTAATTAGATATGTTATGAAGTTCAGCATCACAGGGTCTCTGTTAAACAGATCTGGCATTGCCCATGATCTGGAGTGAGTCGGTGCCTAGGCAAAAAGCAATAAGGCTCATGAATCACAACAGAAGATACAACAACACAAGAAATTGAACGATATAGCCTATTGAGCCTGCACATTTGAGCAACACGACCACAACTAAGCTTGTATTTTATTTCCACTTTCCTGCCTCCTCCTCCTACTCCTTGATACCACATGCCAGTCACTGAATCACAATTGTTGCAGCACCAAAGAGGGCCATTCAGCCCATCTTGTCTGCACTAGCTCCCAATTTTCCTTATATTGCTCCCCTGTATTCTCCCCTGCACTTGGCCCTGCACATTTTTCCTTTCAAATAATTATGTATTATAATAATAATAATGAATGTATCATCTTGTGCCATCTAATTATTTTCAAGAAGCTGATTCAGTAACCTCTCCTGCAGCAAAACACCCAGGTCTTGAATCAATGCACATTTTTATTTAAATACAACTGGTTAATAAACCAGTTATTATTTATTGGTTTAAATAATAAACCAATAAATTTATTATTGGTCTAATAAATAAATTATTTATTTATCACATACCATTTCCCTCATTAGTACTCAAGCTAATAAAGCTTTTGTCATCTTCTCTTCGAACATAGACTTTAAAACACAACTCACTTCTGATTTTGTGAAAAAGTGCCACAGATGGAAAAATATTCAAGCTCTTCCATGAACTCACAGAATCTTAACAATACAGAGCCCTTCATGTTCTGGCTAAAAAGCTGCAACTGACCATAGGCAAGCATATTCACAATAAGTTATCTGAGGCTTTTGAAGTTTTGCAAAGCAGATGGCAATAGATGGCTGTTTCTCTCATAATTATATTTTATCAACAATCATCCATGGAATGTTTGCCAAAATTGAATGGATAGCCATTTTTTGATATTGTTGAATACAATGGCTCTATCCTTTTCAGTATTTCACATCAGAGCCACCCAATGGGGCTTGCTGAATCACTTCCCATCATAATGCCCCATGTGTCAAGTCTTCTGGTATCTGGGGAAGGAAGGTAGGTGGCAGGAAAAATGAGGAGGGTGGGAGAAAATTGGCTGTCTGAAGCTAAAGGTTAAAAGCAAAGTCTTTTTTAAAAACCAGACAAGAAGCTACAATCCCGGTGATCATTGTGGAAAATGTCAGAAAATATGTACAAATTGTCAGTGTATGATTACGGACTATGTTTAAGAATCTGAACCATCTGGGAAATGAAATGAATGTGTAGTCCAAAATGACTCTTCTTCAGAACAGAATATAGCAAAGAGATTTAATTCAGGGGCTTTGGTGTATTATAGCAGAGAAAGCCACTGGGAATGGAAAGGCCCTGGTAGGATAATACCTCACAGTACTTATCAACCATAGCAATTAAATTACAAAAGCTAATTCCTTAATGGGGTGGGGCCAGCTCCTGTCAGTTTGTGCTGAATCGAGTTGAGAGAGGAGAATCTAAATGGGTTGAGTCAAGTTGGATCAGGTTGGGAGCTTGAGGGGAGAGATATCTTATGCAGGTGGGGTGGGGGGGAGGGTGATCATGGATTGGAAATACCATGGAGGGTGCATATAATGGGAGTTTGTGCAATGGACAGTTCCTCCTGTGAAACTGAGATTGTGGGGAGAATCTCATGTAGGGCTCAGTCTGGGTATTTAAAACAGTTACACTAAATTTGAAAGTGATTTTATTTCTTCTAACTTTTGTCAGAATAGATATTAATGTAACGCTAATAGAACTATCTGAAGTTAACAATTTAAGTGGCTCTGTCAGGTGGATCCCAGTGTTGAACAATTGTCCAGGAGAAGTTAGCATTTCTGGACAATTGTCATGGAAAGTACTTACTGAGAAACTTCCTAGAGGGATTCCTCACCACATCTTCAGGTAGCCCCCAAATTCAACACGGCGGAGCCAGGACATAATGGGCTATGAGTGACCCAGAAACAGAATAATAAGGAAAAAATGTTATTTCTTTAAAATGTCTGTGGAATCTGTCATTATTTTTAAGAATGTTAGAAAGGATGTTTAAAAATTTGCATCAATTAACGGATTAATCCTTTTTAGAAAATAAGAAATTCTGACCCATGTGATCTATTGACCATTGACCTGGAATCAGTACCAACAGTAAAGAAGTTTAGTATTGCAGAAAAATTTGATGTGCTATCAAAGCTTTTTGTTTTTGCTATTATGCTGTAGCAACATGAGTGGTATTCTTCACTAACAGGATGCTGTTGTCAAACCAAAAAGATGTTCTGCTTCCCACACAAATGAGTAATGTCATGTATACATTTCAATGTCAGTGAGTTGTCAGGTACATAATATGTACACCTCTGTGATTGGCAGATCATATCAAACAGCACATCCTTTCGGCCTTCTGCAGTCGTAAGGATTATGACCATATTCAGCCATCCAATGCTTGCAAAACTCACAACGTAACGAGGGTGATCCTTCCAGATTTTGGCAGAGTGTCAGTTCCAGCAAGAAAAATAGAGTGAAGGCTCCAACGTAATTTCTGACCCTAGTGCCCCTGGATCCGGTCGTCCCAGAGCTGATGGAATTGCAAAGGCAGAATCACGAGCATCAGGACGGAATGACAGAATCATTCTTCACCTGCAAAGCCAACTTGAGAAGTGCCATCACCTTATGTCCCAGGAGGTGGTGCCATCACTTTAGCACACTGAAGTTGGCGCCCATTTGTAGAGATCTCGGATATGGATATGAACTCTGTGGCAAGAGATTCACACCATAGTTAGTCCATGACCTCTATATTTAAGGACTCCAAGTGCATCGTGCAGACACTGATGGGAATCCACTCATAGAGCCTCCGCACCATCATTTCATGGTGCCAAGCTCAGTGGATGACACAGACATACATTCATTCTCACACAAACTCTCACATGTATATACACACACATACACTCACATGTGCACACATGCATGTGCACACTCACGCATGCACACAAACACACACACACATCCCTCTTCATTCCCATGGAGTGTGAGAATGGCTGTGCTATGTCTCCCCACACTGAGGACAGAGTAAAGAAGCCATGCTGCAGGCAACCCTTTCACCCCACGCCCCCAATCCCCGAACCATCCTTCCCAAAACCTTGCTCGTGGAAGGAGCAAACTTGCCCCCACCTTCCCATTTGTCCAAACCAAAGCATTTCAGTTTTGCATCTCTTCACCTGAGCAACAGAGGCTAAGGATTTGTCCAGACGCTGATTGCCTTCCTACCTTGGGTATAAGGTGAAAGTGAAACCCTGGCCAAATACCTAGGGGGGCTTGCAGTGCCTAAGACTATCACTCCAGCTTTGATGAACCCCATGATCTGTCAGGCACGAATCAGATATGTTGCTGAGGATGAGAGAAGCATCGTTCTGTCCTCACTGGAAGTCAACATCATTCTTCTGCACAGTCAGGCTAATGGCTGCAACCTCCTGCCATTGAAAACATGTGACCAAATGATTAGATGATGGTGGTACTATCATTAGCTTGACCTCACACCCATTGTGGAAGACCTCACCATCAGCTACTCCCATTCAAAACAAGACATTATTGGGGTACCCCTTGCTCAATGACCAAATTCTGGCCCTGTCCACTGCCCAGCACTTTTTCTTCACATCATTGGGTCCACCAGCCCTTCAATGTCCTCCTCATCTGATGAAATCTGGAGTTTGCCCATCTCGTTCAGGTTTAGATGTTCTCCCTTCTGAAGCACTGTTTTGTGGAGTTCACAGCAGACCACAATCGTGCAGGAAACTCTCAGCTGTATTGTTGGGCACCTCCTGACCGGTCCAAATACAAGAACCTCAAGGGTGGTTTTCTCAGGCAGGAGACATCAATGGAGACTGTTTTGCAGGCTCCCTGCTGGGTGCCATGGACTCCACGCACCCCACGGCCAGGATTTCTGGTGCCAGCTGCTCTGCGCCAGAAATCGGCGCTGAGTTGATTTCCATATTAAAATTCATATTTAAATATCATTAGTGAGCCCTGGATTGAAGTCCCCAGACCAGCTGGCGTCTCCCCGCTCACCAGGGGTATTTCACTCTCATGGGGTTTACAGGGCCACAAGAGCTGCAGGGCTACAAGATGTCAGGAAGGCCAGCAATCGGAGGATGGTGGTGTGGGGGTCAGAGTGGCATAAAGCAGGGTCGCAGGGCTGGCCTGTGATGGGGAGGCCAGCAGTGCAGGGCCATTGACACCCTCATCCCTAAATCTAAAAGAATTTTATTTACAGACAAAGAAGAAAACAATCCTGTCAGCTTCCCTTAGAGAGAACTTTCTTCAACAAATGGCCTCCACAGGTTGAAGGTGATTTTCGTTTGCAATATCTTATGAAACATGCAGGTTCCTGCAGTTAGAATTCAGGCAACTTTTGGAGAAATCATTCCAATATTTGGTCATATTGCCAAGGAAAGGTCATATCGCTAAAAATATTGTGCCTCCCAGATTCTGAAATATCCTTCCTCTCTTCTATCAGACCCTGAAGGAGATCAATAGTTTTTGCGATTCTCCTTGAATTATTTCAATATTGAGTTATGATATTATTGAGTGTTAAGTCCTCTGTTGTTGTGGCTACAGTCTCTTCAGTATCTCTTCACTGAAGGACTTGTAGTAATTTAACAAACTCACATCTCTCTGGAAGAAGTTAAATTGCCATTGGTTCAGGATGAGGCACAATTCTTCCTTTCTTCTCAGACCATTAAATGATAGGAATTTGGCACAAATGTTCCTTTCCTGGCCTAAGGGAACTCCACCATGATAAGGATTTTTTTTAAAAATTATCTGTCGCATGCCTATTATTAATAATCATCCACTGAATAACTGAAAACTGTCCCATACAGTAAATTCAAGTGTCACACTGAGGCTTCTTTTAATATAAATATCACAATCAGAATATATTATACCTGAGGTATTTTCCCCTGCTCATAACACCTTAAACGATTCAAAATTGTATTCGTTGGAGCTCTAGAACCTTTCAATGTGCAGTAGCCTTGACTTCTCTCATTTACTTTGGGCATTGTAATATTTTATCACTTCTGACTGTTTTATAACAGGCTTATTTTAATGTAATTTATATTGAAATCTGACAATTTAAGTTCAATAGGAATCAATTCCTCAGAGCTGGGATGTGATTTAGCCACAGTTAAATCATGATAACTGGTGATCTGGTGCTTCCCATACAGCATGTCAGCTTGAGGCAATGGAGACTTATTTATACATTCTGGTAAACATTAACACTTTGTTGTGTAGGAGTAGTCCCATTTATTGCAATCATCAAGGTTTAGCTGCTGTGGAGGCCTGGCCAAGTAAAGTGAAAGCCAGTTTGAGTATCACTTCAAAGGGCCAATTCTAGAATGTCAAGGACCAGGGAACGGTCAGAAGCTTCTCATTGAGCTAAAAAAAATGTTGAAGTCAATGAAAAGTAAACCTAGCTAGATGGGCGGCATGGTGGCATAAGTGGTTAGCACTGCTGCCTCACAGCACCAGGGATCTGTGTTCAGTTCCTGGCTTGGGTCACTGTCTGTGTGTGGAGTTTACACATTCTCTCCGTGTTTGCGTGGATTTCCTCGGTGCTCTGGTTTCCTCCCACGGTCCAAAGATGTGCAGGCCACACTAAATTGCTCCTTAGTGTCAGGAGACTAGCTAAGTTAAATGCATGGGGTTATGGGGATAGAGCCTGCGATGGATTGTAGACTTAATGGGTTTCTTGGTTTCCTTCTGCACTGTAGAGATTCTATACATAGCAAGTATCCAATCCAGTGTTATCCATTTTACACCCCATCCAAATTGAAAATTTTGCATGCGGTCTGGGAAAAGTGTCTCTGATTTCTGCCATGGAAACCAGGCCTTAAGAAAGAAAGTTCTTTCCATGAGCAGTGCCAGGTTGAGTGAGAACAACTGAAAGATATCAATTTAGCATGCTAAGAGAGGTAGTGTGATGTTTTAGTAATTTTCTATATTACAAGGGAGGTTATGGCCTACAATAATTCACTGCAGTCATTATTCTGTTCTTGGTATTTATTTCACAAGAGGGTTGATTAGTTCAATTCTTGACAGAAAGAAGAAATAAATGTGATGCCATATGCTAGTTTCAAAGCTTCCATTGCACATAACAAAAAATTTCATTGTTAATAGCAATCAGCTAGTTACTGGGAAATAAAAGTGATCTCCTGATCATAAGGGACATAAGACAATCTACAACAGAGTGATGATAATGAACATGAGTGGATATCTGGCGTAGATCTAAAAATTGCCAAGAATCAGTGCACCCTTAGGCTGGAATTTTACTGGGCCTGCTAGAGCAGGATTGCAGATGGAATGGGGGCTGGTGTGGCAACATGCAGACCGAACACATTCACACAGAAGCCAAATGTGGTGTCACTTCTGAAATCTGTGACTAAAAGGGAAAATGTCTTGCGACAGGACATTAATTGTGTTTTTTTAGAAGGTGAATAATTTAAATACAATTGAACAGAATTGTCCAGCATGGTTTGTATTTAGTGAATAGTATACTAGATTAACAGGCCCTCAGTGCCCCAACCATTTTAATAGTTGTGGTAACAAGCCTTATGCTAGCCTCTTCATAAGGCAGGGTGACCTCAAATAAATCGAGTAGGAACTGGAGGTCATTGCCTGATGGCAACAGAGCCCTCTAAGGGTGCCAGTAACATTGGTTAAGAAGTGGTTTAAAAGAGTGCCAGTAACAGCAGTTGGGGATAAGTAAGGGTGTCAGCAGGGGTAACAGCAGCAGAGGACTTGGGATGTTTTGCAAAGGACACAGAGGAGCAGTGGTATTTATGTGCAAGGAAGTAGCAAGTAGAAGGTTTTGGGGGAGGTGGACAGCAATGACAGTGCAAAAGAGACTGACGTAGGATTGATCAATCCAGCCTTGTGGCCCCCTGCAGGGAGGAAGAGTGGAATGGGAAAGGAGAGAGAACTAGCATCTGGCAGCAACAGCAGAAGCACCAAGAGGATCATCTCCTGACTGGATGTGTCAGAGAAGTACACAAAGGGGAGTGCAAGTGGACTGCCACTCAAAGAAGTGCATGGGAGAAAGTCTAATGTACAAAGCTCAACTAACTGCAGACTGGGCAGATGGCAGTCCTTGGTGAATGTTCTCTGGCTACCTGAGGCTCGGGAGGAATCCAGTATGCTGAAGTATTCTTGCATGTGCAAAACCCTCCTCTGTCACCACAACTATTGGAGACGCTGGGATCACTGGCAGAGAGGCTGAGAGACCAATATTCACATCAGGAGGTGTCTGAGATGAAGCCCCAGAAAACAACTGCTTCTCAATCTTTGTAAGCTATATATCGCTGTTGTTTTGTGATAGACAAGGACTTGATGGTCCTTGATCTGCTCTTGCATTGCTGTCGCAGTACCTTGTAACCCATATTACAACACTGCTTAAACTTCGAAAGTACTGCAAAATGCTTTGGGAAGTCCTGAGGCTTTGAAAAAAACTATACAAATGAATGTTCTTTATTCTCACAGCTCTCGGCAATGCATAGGGGAGGAATATTTTAAAATCTCTGAAAATCAATTTATTCCAGCAAGTTCTCCATCTTGCAGATGCTTAACAATCTATTGTATCAGAGTCTCCATCCAAAGCATTTAGCTTTTGTGGGTGGATGCTGGAGATGTCCAAATTGGTGAATCCAAGCACTTAAAGCACAATGCAGGGTTGCTGATAGTTACTGCTATGGCTGCAGGCATTTGGCTGCCCATGATGGCTGGATATTAAAATTGTCACAGATTATATCGAGAGAAACTGTTGTGGCTTTCTTTTAGTATACAGTGTTTTGTTGTTTGATTTATGTCAGCCTTTGATTAATCACCTCAGTCTTCTCAGGACTAGCAATATATTAATTGCATCAGAGGACTGCTGTCCTTATCCCATGCTGATCTGTGAATTAAAGACTGACGTTTGCAGCAGTATAAGAATATGTGCTTATCTCTTGACTCTATGTTATATCCCCAGTTTTATTGCCTTTGACTGCCCTAAAATTGGGAGAAATGTTAAATAGTTTGCCACAATCTCCCATTTTATATGATCACACAAAACCAGGATCTAACACTGTAATCCTTACCTCAAGGTAGATTAAATTCCTATACAAAAAGTCCTAATTGCACAGCTGTTTTCCTTCCTACCAGAGCTTAGTCCAAAAATGCAACACACATCAAATCAATGATTTCAGCATGGCATGTATGTTTACATTTATTTATTAGTGTCACAAGTAGGCTTACGTTAACATTGCAATGAAGTCACTGTGAAAATCCCCTCATCGCCACACTCCGGAGCCTGTTCGGGTACACTGAGGGGAAATTTAGCATGGCCAATGTAGCTAACCAGTAGGTCTTTCGGAGTATGGGATGAAACCGGAGCATCCAGAGGAAACTTACATAGTCACAGGAAAGAACATGCAGATTTTGCACAGATGGTGACCCAAGCCAGGAATCAAACCCAGGTCCTTAGCACCTGGGAGCAGCAGTGCTGACCACTATACCACCAAGCTATGTATGTATATTATGAATCAAATGTGCAGACATAATTGATGCTATCTTTACATATCCCCCAGAACTAGTTTGAAACAAAATGGGAAGTGATCATTTTTGTGTTTCTCAAGTTCAGTAAGAAATTACTTTTTCCCAGCTCTCCACCCACTCTGAGTGGGAATGACATTGGCAGCTATTTTCTTTGATCTTCTACTTACCTTTATGAAAGACAATTGGTTGCAAAGTTTGGCTCCATAGCACCCAATTTTTCAGTGCTACTGATGCTGTTACTGTGTGTAAAATGGTTTCCAATACAGGCTGTGCCAAACTCCACCTTAGGGCATAACATGGATGTTAAGAGTGTGCACCAGATCTATGCAGAGTAGACAGTTTTTGACACCTGTGAATGACACTGACTTTTCAACCTCAAATGCCCCAAATAATGCCCTCTCTTGACCTTACACAGCTGAATATTCTTTCAGCAGAATGAAAGACCACTTAAGACTGCTATTTAAATGGGTCATCCATTATTTTGCTGATTGATTTCTATTAGCTGTTGCTGAGATTGTGAAAGTGCTGTGAGTTTTCTACTGTTACTTAAATTTGATGAAGTTTTGGTGAAGGGAGCGGTATGGCTATGATGAAGGTCTTGGTTCTAACTTCAAGGCTTCAGTTGAGACCATCATTCTCAGAAGCGGATGCTGTGGTTATTATCTCTCTTAGCATGCAATATGTCAAAGATATGAGCAGAGGCAGCGCAGATAACATTAACTGCCCACAAGCTGTTTTCTGATACCATTCCTAAATGTGGATATATACCACCTGGATTTGACCATGCAGAGCACATTGTGCTTGGCACTATCCATTTTCTGCCAGCAATTATCATGCTGATGTACCATCAGTTTTAAGCCACAATATCAAACCAAAGGGCGGATGCCAGGGAATAAAGACTACCTGCTCATCACCTGGCTTATGACTCTGGTATACAACGTCACAGACATGGTAGCATTTGTAGAATGAGAATCACTTGCCACATGAACAACTGGGATGCTGAAGCAGTGCTTCTGCCTGGAATATTCTGGAGCACCACTGCTGTACTCAAAGAATGTGCCACATGTTTGTCTACAAGAATCCTGCCTTGCTCTCGTGAGATCACAGTCTTTATCACTAGCCCTTGAATAAACAGCTGAGGAAAAAGAGGAGAAGGGTGAAAAGGAGAAGTAAGTGGAATGGCAGAGGCAACTAATATATTCCATTTTCAATGGACCTGTCTGAGATTAGTTCATCAAACAGTAGTACTAGCGAATATAACTCCCCACTGAACATGAGTCCCATTCTTTTCCCTTTTTCTATCACAGTGGGCTGGATTTTCCAACCTCCCTTTCCCAAGGCAAGTTTTGCAGCAGGGGAAGCAGCCCACTATTGGTTGCCAGTGGGGTTGTCTGGTCTCACTGATATCTATGGCATTTTGAATGGATTGCCCATTCTGTTGTCAGGGAATGTGTTACGTAATTCATTTTTGGCGGAACCAAAAGATTCCACCACAGAAGGGTTGGAAAATCCTGCCCCAGTGTCTTTTTGACCACAACGCTAAAATAAAAAGGCAGCACAAAACTGCCATTCCAACCAACTTTATCAATAAACAATCCAATATTCCATGCAAAAGTCACTAAGCATCCTTTTCATTCTCTCTGGTATCTGGCTTAGTGTGCCTGAACCTGATTTATTGCTGCTTCATATCATTACTGCAGTGGCTGCAACACTAATGGCAGAAAACTGGAGTATACTGCAAATAGCAGACATTAGTTACCCTCTGCAGAGGTGACAGAGAAGGAGTAGAAGGCTGCAGTGGGGGCTGGATACTGAGCCAAATACAGAGATAAAGGTACCCAGTGGCTTTGTAAAGACATTAGATGAGTTATCCCCAGATTTCAGAACAGTAATGTCACTGAAGAATACACCTATTCCCAGTGGCCATGGCCAATCTGTGTGCAGTGTTGGAATAGAAGGTAAGCCCTGATTGCATCAGTCCCACTGGCTGTCAAGTCAAATGGCCCTGAATTTCAATGACTTAGGTTTTATCCTATGGGCTCACTAGAGACATGCCCAGCACCCCCCAATCAACAGCACAAAACTGATTCAAGGTAGTGACAAATGCGTTCAGGAGAATCAATTAATACAAAGCCAATTTGAATGGTGAAGCATTGGCATAGTGATTAGAATTGCTGCTTCACAGTGTCAGGGACTCAGCTTTAATTCCCGGCTTGGTCACTGTCTGTGCAGAGTCTGCATCTTCTCCCTGAGTCAGCATGGATTTCCTGCAGGTTCTCTGGCTTCCTCCCAAAATCTGAAAAAGCTGCTGTTAGGCACATTGGTCATATAGAATTCACCCTCAGTGTATCCGAACAGGCAGCAGAATGTGGCGACTAGGGAATTCATTGCAGTGTTAATGTAAGCCTACTTTTGACACAAATAGATAAACTTAAACTGAACATTCAGGCCAAGATAGCTAGAGCCTCTGTGCCATGATTGGACTCCCAGGGATAGTCCTAGTGGACTATACACGTCACCATCAGATATGTCCCCACTATTCAGGGATCAGTCACAATGTTTACATTCTCTCGTACACACATGTACCACAGCTTTTCACAGCCTTTGTGCGTTTACAAGGATATATACTTGTCGACATTGAAGAAATAGCTGATAATACCAGTGAGGAAACCTATGAGAGGAGCATATGAATGCTATAACACAAACCGCACTATGACCCAATAGCCAATAAACAATCCATTGGTTCCTTCAAAATAGGATTCCAATGGCTGGACCAATTAAGTACACTCTTCAGTACAATCCAGCAAGGTTCTCATTGATTGTGATAGTCTGCTACACTTCATGCAGCTTGGTGCTAAAGAAGGTGGAAGGCCCTGCTGCCAAAAATGTGAGGAAGTATGAGGTATCTTCAGACAAGGAGAACAAAGAGGAAGTCAAACAGGAGCTGGAAGGCCCTGACAGACATGAGGAGCCACTTGGAGAACACTAAGGTCGAAGTGCAAGTGAAGCTGGAAGGCGATTATCCTCAATTTGTTTCTCCTAATTCGTGCCTGTTCAGTCATCCAGACAGATAAAGATCCACACTCTAAGCAAGCCGCACTAAAACAAACGTATGATCTAATTGATTTACACAGTTGCTGCAGCTTTTGTAGCCAGGGAATGTCTATGATATTGGAAGGACAGACAGTGCAATAGCGTCATACAGCACAGAAGAGACCCTTTGGCCTATTGAGCCTCACATGTCCTGCCACAGCTGTAGGCATTCCTCCCCAGGAGATGGTGAAGCCTCCATTCATTGCCACTGGCATGATGGGCTCTCCCTCCCCAGCATCCACACTATCTGAATTACCTATTTGCTGCTCCCCACAAAGATGACTCAGATCTGTCACTCACTGGCAGATTAAAGAAGGTCATTGATCCGCTTTCAGCACTACAGCCAGGTTTGCCAGACAATTCTGTGGCTACTTCTCTCCTCTGGATCCTCCATCCAGACTTAGTTATTTGAAAGGTCTCCTCCCTCTATTCCTACAAAGGAACTCCAACCTTGCTCTAGCAATCTGGATGAGGACAGAACAAGGAGTTGTCACTGAACATGCTGCTCTAAGCCCCACCCCCAAATATAGTGTCATCGATGACCATGCCTGCTAATCAAGTAGCTGGGTCAGGATCATTATGCAAACAGAAGTCAGAGTGGATGTGTTTTCACTGCCTGCTTCTGATACTATCTATGCAATCTTCTAGTCGTACTGCTATCAGCAGGATATCCCGATGTTAGTCCATCACAAGGATATTGTCGATGGGACTGGAACATCCTGCCAGCAGGAACAGTGGAAAAAGCCTGCCCAATGTTTTGAGTCCATACGACTTGTCTTCCATTACAGTGTAATGGTTATGTGACTGCACCAGTAATCCAGGGGCATGCACTAATAGTCTTGAGAATGGAAGTTTAAATCCCATCTTAGCAGTTTGAGTATTTCATTTGGAATTAAAAATTAAAACCTTGTATTAATACTATTGACCACGAAGCTATCAGATTCTATTAAAAATCCAACTTTAGTGAAGGACATCTGCCATCCCAACCTGGCCAATGTGACTCCAGTTCCACAGTAAATTGGAGGACTCTTAACTGCCCTCTGACTCAAACTGCTACATGCAGCAGTTCAAAACCATAGATTCAGAAGAGGGACCACTAAGAATGCGCAAGAAATGCCTATCTTGCCAGTGACATTAACATCCAGTGAATGAATCCTGCAACTTGGCCAAAATGTCAGAATGCTGGATCAAATTCTTAACATAATACATTATACCTTTTCCACATGGCAGGATAGCTGGAGTGAAGTAATTAGTTTTTTAGTACCATTCACTGACTGTAACAAGGATGAGTGCAAGTCAAGCTGAAGACCTTTATCAGATTCTTCCAGGGTCTAAGATTTCTTTTTGGTATTGTGGATGGCAGTGCCTCCAAAACAGCAAATGACAATCATTAACATTTGAATTGGTAGATACTGAGTGCATCAATAATCCAATCAGCATGTTTGTATGTGAGCTTAACTCTGGCAAGCTGGCAAAGTGGTTTTCAATCCTAAAATTGAGACTGTATGATAACTGTTGAATGTTTAGGATGTAAGCAACAGATGAGAGAAAGAATTTGAAAGTGTCATCAGTAAACAAACATCTGTCTCCTACGCAAAGCCCCACCGTATGATTGAATCACAAGGAACTCATAACTGAGACAGGTGAAAAGTTGACAGTTCTTGTGAAATTTTCAGATCAATTTCCTGACAAATATATGTATGTCAGCTCACAGCAATGGGAGATTGCAGTAAAATTAAAATAAAAATCAAAAGTAAAATGTTGTTCAGTTTCTGGTCAATGGTAAAATGATAAAAACCCCCTTGGATGTTTTTAGTGGGGATTTCAGCAATTGCAAAATCACTGAATTCACGGGAGATTATTGGAGATGGTCATTGTTTAGCACTTATGTGGCAAGAATGTAACTTGTCAGTTATCAGCTCTAGCCTGAATGTTGTCCAAGTCTTGCTGCATATGGACAGAGATTGCTTAAGTACCTGAGGAAATCCAAATGGTCCTGAACATTGTGTAATAATTTGTGAGTCTAGGACGCTATCCTGAGGAACTTTGCAGTGATTTCCTGAGACTGAGATGATTAACCTCCAATAACTATAACCATTTTCCTTTGTGCTAGGTATGACTCCAACCAGTGGAGAGTTTGCCCTGATTCCCATTGACTCCAGTTTTGCTAGGGATTTTTCATGGCATAATTGTTCAAATGCTGCTTTGATGTCAAGGGCAGTCACTCCCACCTCATTTCTTGAATTCATCTCTTTTGTCAATGTCTGGACCACGGCTGTAATAAAGCCAGGAACTGAATGGCTCTGGCAGAACCCAAACTGATCAGGTTATTACTGAGTAAATGTCACTAGATAGCATTGTTGATGAGTCCTTCCATCAATTTGCTGATGATCAAGAATAGACTGGTAGGCTGGGTTAGATTTTTCCTTCTTCTTGTGGAGGTCATACCTGGGCTATTGTCCACATTATTGAGTCAATGTCAGTGTTGTAGCTGTATTGAAAGAGCTTGGCAGCTAATTCTGGAGAACAGAGTTTCCTGATGTTAGCACTCTCCATGAGGTCTTCAGTATTGCTGGAATGCTGTCAGAGCTCATTGTCTTTTCAGTATCCAGTTATTTCTTCATATCACGTGAGTGTGATACTGGCGTCCTTGGGAGAGGGCCAAGATGGATCATCTAGTAAGGACTTCTGACTGAAGATGGCTGTAATTGCTCCACGTTTTGTTTTGCACTGATATGTTGGGTTCCCCGTGATAGAATTTAGGGATATTTGTCTCCACGAGGATTGTGCAATGGTCACTGCTATTATCATGGACAGATGCACCTGTGATAGGTAGATTGGTGAGGTCAAGGTCATAGAATCATAGAATCCCTACAGTACAGAAAAAGGCCATTAGCCTCATTGAGCCTGCACTGAACACTATCTCACGCAGGCCCTATCCCCATATCCCTATATATTTACCCACTAATCCTTCTAACCTACGCATCTCAGGATGCTAAGAGCAATTTTAACATGGTCAATTAACCTAACCCGCACATCTTTGGATCAAGTAGGTTTTTCCCTCTTTTTGGCTTCCTCAGCACCAGCTGCAGATCCAGTCTTGCTGTTATGTCCATTAGGACTTGACCAGTAATGATTCTACCAAGCTAATCTTGATGATGGGCATTGAAATGCTCCATCCAGAGTATAGTCTGTTCTCTAACCATCCTCAATGCTTCCTCCAAGCGGTGTTCAACATGGAAGAGGTTAGGAGGCTGCCGGCCAACAGTTCTTTGCTCATGTTTCACTCCAGATACCTTTTGGGATACCTTTGGACCTTGTGGTCCAAAGTCACTGTTGTGAACTCCAATGGCAACTCCTTCCTGACTTTGTACCACAGTGCCGCAACCATCTCCGGTAGGTCTGATCCATTGGTGGAGCAGTACGTTCCCAAGGATAGTGATCATAGTGTCAGGGACTTTATCTGTAAGGTATGATTCTGTGAGTATGACTGGCTTGCTCCTTGACTTGATTCATCTGTGGACTGCTCCCAATCCCTAAGATATTAAGGGGACACTGCCAATTCTTGGTTTACTGTAGCCTGGCAGTTGCAGAGAGACCCTCCCGACTCTCCATGTCTACCTCCTTCTCAATCAAAATTCACAAATGGGAATGTCCTGGCAGACCCATCACTTCAACCTATTCCTGCCCATTGAGCTCATTCTTCCTGTCTTGACTACATTCTCTCCCTCTGTGATGACTTCAGTCAGGTAAATGAGGTTGGTCTGTTAGAATATAAACTCACAAAAAAAGATGGCCCTGATTGAATCCTAATTGATGGCCCAGCCAGAGTGCCTCATGTTCCCTATTTAAAGCAGGTGTGTTGGTCTCTGCTTGCTGAAGCAGGGAGCATTCTATTGTGTAGTATGTCTTGTAATTAAAGAACTTTTGGTGATGGAACCTTTGCCTCCATGGATTTATTATACCCCCCTTGTTCAGTCACTTCCTACCTACATGCGTGATTCCTCTGATGCCGATCGTTGCATCAACATTTCCAATTTCCCGACCCTAAACATCACCTCTTCTCTATGGATGCCCAGTCCCTCTACATCATCAAGTGAGTCTGGGCTCTCCACTTCTTCCTTGAACAGAGGCCCAAAGAATTGCTGTCCAGCACCACTCTCTGTCAACCTGGATATTCCCTCGCTCAATGACTTCCCTTTTAATTTGTCTTCTGCATAGTAAAGTTGTGGCTATCAGCATGAGAAATTTTAATGGGATATGTGGATCATTCCTTTTTCCCAGTACAACTCTGTCCGTTTCGTAACTATTTTTCGGTCCATCGATGACTGTCTCGGTGCTGTTTCAGAATCTTGTCTGGATCTGAAAATAGTTATTGGTTTTGCTTCTAATTTCCACTCCCGTCTCACCTTTCCATGGCCCATCTCTGGCACCACCCCTCCTTGACTTCTCTACCAATATTCGTTAGCTTAGCTATTTTGAGTGCAGCTCTTCACACCCTGCTCTCTGTAAGGATGCCAACCCATTCTCCCAGTTTCTCTACCTCCTTTGCGTTGGTTCCCATGCTTTCAAAATAGCACTTATGACATGTCTTTCTTTTTCCTGAACCAAGGTTTACCCCACTTCCACTGTGGTTGACAGGGTCCTCAACTATATCTAATCCATCTCATGCACTTCTGCCCTCACCCCTTCCCCTCCCTCTCAGAACTATGATTTGGTTCCCCTTGTCCTAATTTTTCACTCCACCAACCTCTACATTCAAAGGATTATTCTCTACCATCTCCAACGTGCTATCACCACCAAACTCAACTTCCCCACATCTCCCTATCAGTATTGTGTTGGGATCACTCCCTCTGTGCACCACTTTATGAAATGCCTTTAAAAGTCCATGTACACTACATTAACTATAAGACCATGAAATATAGAAGCAGAATTAAGTCATTCGACCCATCGAATCTGCTCCACCCATTAAACTTGGTTGATATGTTAACCATAGTATCCTCATCAACTAGCCCTGTACGCTCATCAAATAACTCAATTAAGTTAGCTAAATTAAGTTTGCCCTTAACAAATCTGTAATTAATCTATGTTGTCCAAATGATTATTGATTTTGTCCTGGATTATCATTTCTTAAAACATTTCCATTACTCAGATTAAACTGACTGGCATACAGATGCTGGAGTTAGCCTTCATGATAGCCTTTATGATAAGAATATTGGATAAGCCAAAAGCCTGCTCGCAGCTCACCTAGAAGAACGTTTGTTGGCTTTAGCTCAGTGGATATCACTCCCACTTTTAAGTCAATAGATTGTGAATTTAAATCATACTCCAGTCTTAAGCATGCAATCTGTGATAATGTACCTGTGCAGTACTGAGAGTGTGCTGCACTTTCAGAGATGCTGGTTTTTAGGTGACATGTTTAATCCATCTGCTCCCTCAAGTGGACATAAAGGATCGTCAGGCACTGTTCAAAGAACAAAGAAGATTGTCCTGAGGTTGATCATCCTGGAGATGGCTCGGTGGTACAGTGGTTAGCAGTGCTGCCTCACAGCACCAGGAACCCAGTTTTGACTCCCAGGTTAGGTAACTGTGTGGAGTTTGTGCTTTCTCCCCGTGTCTGCCTGTGTTTCTTCTGCATGCTCCATTTCCCTCCCACAGTTTGAAAGATGCACGAGTTAGGTTGATTGGCCATTCTAAGTTGCCACTCAGTGTCGGGGGAGGCAACAGGTAAATATGTGTAGTTATGTGGATAGGGCTTGGGAGGGATTATGGTCAATGCAGACTCAATGGGCCAAATGGCCTCCTCCTGCATGATTCTAAGATCCTGGCTATTATTTATCCCTCAATCAATCCCTAAAAAATAGATCTACTGATCATTCATTGTTTGTTTGTTGGTACTTGCTCTGTGCAAATGTATTGTTCCAATGCCAGCATGATAGGTCAATGAGTTCTTAATTTGCTGTAAAACACTTCAATTATCCATAAAAATGCTAGAGAAATATCAATCTTTCTTTCCTTTCTTTATGATTTTATATATTTAATGCAGTGGACATCGCTCCCCACTATTTGTACATTTTTTCTATATTTAGTACAGAGGACATTGTTTACCACTGTTTGTACATAAATTGTGCATTTATGATAATAGTCTACACAGAAAAGTAACAAATTAGACTTAATTATTTTGTGCTTTGGCCATTTTATAATTAGGAATTCTTACATTTATAGGTAAAGTTCTTCATTTCAACCCCTGTTATTGCTTGACGTGTATTACGAAGAAATGAATGCATTTATTTTAGCTGTATGCTTGGCTTTCTCAGTGCATTTCTTGCACTGCACTGTTGAGATGCAGGAGCATATAATAAACATAATACAACTTGAGAGACCATAACAAGCTTCTGATAGTAAATCTATAATCTAATCTTCTGCTTGTTTGTATCTAACACAGCCTATAGTCAAGAAGGTAGTCCTAAAACTGAGTTAAAGATTAAAATCAATATCTTGCTTTCCATTCAGCCGTACTGTATCACATCTTATTTATTCATAGGCAGTTTGTCCATTCTGACCAAAAATAGTTCCTTTGATTTCTTTTTATCACCTGCCCAGTGAGGCCACTGCATCTGGTTCACTTCTTTATGGTAAAGGGAACTAGCCTACCAACTGGATCAATTTCTGCTTAATATATGCATTCTATAACTTTAAAAAGAGACATGGATTCTTTCAGCCAGTTACTGTGTCTAACATTGCTTGCTTCACATAATGATGCTTCTTGACGCATTCGGCCTTGATCCATCAGCTGACAGCCTCATTGCTCTCCTACTTGCCAGTGCGAAAAGCTGGCATATACGTTAGACCATTCCCTTTTCAGTCACTTGGGAGATGTTATGCAGAACTATTACATTTGCTCACATAAACAGAGCTTGACCAGATTAGAATACACAAAACACATAAAATAATAAGGAAACTGTTATCACCTGAAGACATGCATAGAAAGTTAATCAGTCCTGGACATTGTGCCTCAGGAAGGATGTATTGACCTTGGAGAAGGTGCAGCACAGATCTATCAAAATTATATTGGGGCTAAGGGGTTAAATTGTGATGCATAGACATGGCTTGCATTCTATCAAGAATAAAAGATTAAGAGGTAATGTAATTGAGGTTTTTAAGGTAATTAAGGGAGTTGATAAAGTAAATGGAAAGAAACTATGCAGGTGGCACGGTGGCACAGTGGTTAGCATTGCTGCCGCACAGCGCCAGATACCCGGGTTCAATTCCGCCCTCTGGTTTACTCTATGTGTGAAGTTTGCACATTTTCTCCTTCATGCATTCGATGGAGACAATTCACCTGAATCTTCAGCTGTAGAGTCATACAGGTTTACAGCATGGAAACAGGCCCTTCTGCCTAACTTGTCCATGCTGCCCTTTTTTTTAAAAACCCTAAACTAATCCCAATTGCCCAGATTTGACCCATACCCCTTTATACCCATCGTATCCATGTAACTGCCTAAATGTTTTTTAAAAAGATAAAATTGTACGCGTCTCTACTATTACCTCTGGCAGCTGGTTCCAGGAAATGTCTGCGTGGTTTCTTCCAGGTGCTTCGATTGTCTCCCATATTCCCAAAGATGTGCAGGTTAGGTTGATTGGCCATTGCCTCTAAGTGTCAGAAGGATTAGTAAGGTAAATAGATGGAGATTTATGGGTAGATGAGATTGTTGTTGCTGCAGGCTTGATGAGCCAAATGGTTTCCCACTGCACTTTAAGGATTCTATGATTTCTGATTCTATTTTCTCTGGAGAGTGATGCAGTTCAAAATAAAGGGACATAATCTTAAAATTAAAGCTAGATGATTCAGGAGTGATTTCAGCAAGCTCTTTTGCTTCTTTTTCTTCTCCTCCCCCCACCCCCAACTCCTCCTCCTCCTCCCCCTCCCGCCAACTGAACATTTCAAAACTGAGGTGGTTATGAAAAAATCTAGAATCTTGGGAGGGGCCAGTTGGCTCATCAAAGTCACACCGACAACAGTCCCTCCTAGGTCCTATCTGAAACTCCATGCATCCACCCTGCTAATCCCCCTGATACTAAGGGGCAGTTTAACCTGGTTAATCAACCTAAGCCACAGATCTATGGAATGTGGGAGGAAACTGGAGCATCCGGAAGAAATCCAGGCAGATGAGGAGAACGTGCAAACTTCACACAAACAGTGACCCAAGCTGGGAATCGAACCTGGTCCTTGCTGTTGTGAGGCAGCAATGCTATCGTTGTGCCACTGTGCTGCTATGTGGAACTAAAGTTAGTAAATGGAGTTAAGATACAGATCAACCATGATCAAGTTGAGTCGTGAAACAGGCTTGAGGATGAAATGATCTCCTGTTCCTACGTTCCAGTGTTCCGTTAAGCAATTCATATGCTTAATTCATTGTTTTGCTACATAAAAGCAGAAAGTCTTCCAAAGGTTTATTTATTGTACTGTTCACCAGTGATTTAATTTTGCCAACAGTCATAACAATACATTTTTTAAAATGTTTTTGTTTCATAAATGAGGTTTAATTATCTTAAATGAACTAGATCCATAAAAATCCACCTTTAGGGATGGTATTTACCCATTTGTTTATCGTTGTTGCTTTGTGTTATGCAAGACTGATGTGCTTGAAATTCGTAGAAGCCTCACTGCTGCTTATTAATACACTGTAGAGATCCAGAAACAATCTTAAGTAAACACATCAAACTTAAAAGAAAAACTGCAGATGTTATGGATCTGAAAAATGAACACAAATGTTGTAAACATACAAAAGATCCATTAGAGATTGAAAGGGAAGATGGCTTCATGCATTTGATGGAGACAATTCACCTGAAACTTCAGCTGTAGAGTCGTAGAGGTTTACAGCATGGAAACAGGCCCTTCTGCCTTTTTTTTAAACCCCTAAACTAATCCCAATTGCCCTCATTTGGCCCATATCCTTTTATACTCATCGTATCCATGTAAGTATCTAAATGCTTTTTAAAAGATAAAATTGTACTTGCTTCTACTACTACCTCTGGCAGCTTGTTCCAGTCACTCATCACCATCTGTGTGAAAAAATTACCCCTCTGGTCACTTTTGCATCTCTCCCCTCTCACCTTAAACCTATACCCTCTGGTTTTAGACATCCCTACCTTTGGGAAAAGATATTGACTATTTATCTTGTCCAAGCTCCTCATTATTTTATAGATCTCTATATCTATAAGGTCACCCCTCAGCCTACTATGCTCCAGAAAGAAAAATCTCAATTTATTCAGCCTCTCCTTATAACTCAATCCATCAAGTCCCGGTAGTATCCTAGTAAATTTTTTCTGCATTCTTTCTAGTTTAATAATATCCTTTCTATAATAGGGTGACTAGAATTGCACGCAGTATTCCAAGTGTGGCCTTACCAGTATCTTGTACAACTTCACAAGACATTCCAATTCCTGTACTCAATGTTCTACTTTTTAATTTCTAAGATACCTCATTTGTATTTGCTATTGTTTTCTGTTTGTAAATGAACAAAACAAGAAGTTCATACTTGAGTCTCACTAAAACGAAGAACAATCATTTCTATAGTGCATTTTGAACCTTCATGGCATCCTAAAACACTTCACAAACAATGAAGTTTAAAAGGGTGTTGCTGTTGTAGTGCAGGAAATATGGTAACTGTTTTGAGCACAGCAAGATCTCAAAACAGCAATTTCAAAATGGCCAAATAAGATGTTTTTTAGTGATATGAAATAAATAGGGTCGAGGGCACCAGGGAAAGTGCCCCTGCTCTTCTTAGGATTTGAACCTGGGTATCTTTTACATCCACCTGAGAAGGCAGATGGGGCCTCAGTTTAACATCACTTCTGAAAGACTAGTTGTGAGAGACCATTAGCTGTGCTATAAATAATAGTCAGAATGGACAAAGTAGCGAAGGAACCAAGATCAGAAAAGCCAGTCAGCATGAAGTCCTGATCTCTAGATTTATTCTTTAACAGGCATTGTGTGTGATAATTATGTTGTGAGGATGATTTAAGATCCCACAAATTGTCTCCTAATGCGAATTCAGATTTGTTCCAGTTGTTTAGTCAGAGAAGTGGTGAAAATCATAAAAAACGCAAACATACTTGAAACTACGGATGAGTACTGATAGTAAATATTCTGAATGATTGCCTGTTCCAAGTATTCCCAGGGAGGTCATGAGCAACATGCCTTCTCAAATAGAAATAACTTAAAACTTGCAATACAACTGTGAATAAAATCCGAGATGAGCTAAAAAAGGCTCCAAACAAATAAATCAGCAGAGATGATCTTCAACCCACATTGCTGAGCAAGATTATGGAGAAAATTTGTGAGCCTTTGATAACCATTATGGACATGAGGGTGGGTTCTAGCAGATTGGAAATAATTTGCAGCGCTTATTTTCAAACAAAGTGACAAAGCGGCACATTCAACAACGATCCAATAGTTTTCCTTCCATCCATTTAAATAAGGGAACAAATTATTTAGGCTAAAATTAAAGATTACCTGTGCACTAATAATCTAGTATTACTCAGCTATTAATTTAAACATCCTCCAAGCATTCCAGTTTAATGAGACAAACGAGAACAGGAGCCAACTCTTTAATTCATTCAACAACCTCCCATTATTTAACACTTTAGATACCAACTCAAATTTAAACAGTTGCAACTCTTTTAACTCTTTTGCTGAACTTTATCTCTTACCTGAACATTAACTTTTATTATTTAACTGAAAAAATACTACCCAGTTTAAGAAAAATCTTAGCCAAGAAATATTGCTAATGTAGAATCTATTTTCATAGTCTTCTCTCTGAAGAATCCTTCAGGGCACACTTCTTATAATTATGTAACCAGAAATCAATCACACCGTTACAGCAGGCAATGCAAGTAATTATAAATAACGTCATTATGCTTATTTGAATGGCATGTTCCTCACATAAAGGCAATAAAATTTGATGCCACTGTATTCAAAAGTAAATGACTTCCATTTTTGGTCAACACAGGAAACTTCAGATCACAGTTCCCAGATCAGATCCCAGACCCTCTGTATGTATCTGTACTGGTTTTAATTATAAATTGACCAAAATCCCAGCATGCTTAACTCTCAGCCAGAGTAGCCATTTTAAAGCCAATATTGCCATTCCTCAGGGATCAGTGCTGGGACCTTTGCTGTTTATTATATAAATGATTTGGAGGAAAATGTAACTGAATTGATTAGTAAGTTTGCAGACGACACAAAGCTTGGTGGATTTGTGGATAGCGATATGGACCATTAGAGGATACAACAGGATATAGATCAGTTAGAGATTTGGGTGGAGAGATGGTAGATGGAGTTTAATCCAGACAAATGTGAGGTAGTGCATTTTGGAAGGTCTAATACAGATAGGAAATATACAGTAAAAGGCAGAACCCTTAGGAGTATTGATAGGCAAAGGGATCTGGGCCTACAGGTACACAGGTCACTGAAAGTGGCAATGCAGGTGGAAAAGGTAGTCAAGAAGGCATACAGCATGCTTGCCTTCATTGGCCAGTGTACTGAGTTTAAAAATTGGCAAGTCATGTTGATGCTTTATAGAACCTTAATTAGGTCGCACTTGGAATATAGTGTTCAATTTTGATTGCCACACTGCCAGAGGATGTAGAGGCTTTGCCTGGTATGGACGGCATTAGCTATGAGGAGAGGTTGGAGAAACTGGGTTTGTTCTCACTGGAGCGAAAGAGGTTGAGGGGGAAACCTGATAGAAGTCTACAAGATTATGAGAGGCTTGGACAGAGTAGATAGTCAGAAACTTTTTCCCAGGATGGAAGAGTCATTTACCAGGGGTATAAGTTTAAAGTGTGAGGGGCAAGTTTTAAAAGAGATGTACGAGGCAGATTTTTTACACAGAGGGTGATGGGTGCCTGGAACTCGTTGCTGGCGGAGGTTAGTAGAAGTAGATATGTTAGTGACTTTTAAGGGACATCTTGACAAATACATGAATGAGATGGGAATAGAGGGATATGGTCCCCAGAAGCATAGGGGGTTTTAGTTAAGTCAAGCAGCATGGTCGCTGCAGTCTTAGAGGGCCAAAATGCCTGTTCCTGTGCTGTAATTTTCTTTGTTCTTTGTTCTTCTTATTGTTGTTAAAATCATTGTTGTGTTCATTCTTTTTCTGGCTGGATGAGTAGATCATAATGTGAATAATCAACAATTATAAATCTATTTATGGTTGTTTTGTAGAGATATATACATATATATACGTGTGCGTGTGTGTGTGCGTGTGTGTGTGCTTGCGTGCGTAGAATTGTCTCCATAACACACGAGCAATAAATTAACTAAATCCTTCATTAATTCTTCATTGCACTGGACTTATGTGGTCTTTTATTTGTCTCACACTTGTAATTCACTAATCTATTTATATAGTAGCTATTTTTTAAATTCCTTCTTGGGATTGGTGCTGAAATGTTTTGATGAATTAAAGATGCTATTTAAACACAAAATCTTGTAATAATATTAGCATATTGTTGTCGGAGTCCACAGGTTGTAAATAAAATGAAGTACTGAGGAAGTGGAATCTAAAGAAAATTGTGATAGACGGTGAATAATTTTATAGTTAGAAATATGAAATTCCGTAAACATTAATCAAGTGTTTTGCCACACTTAAGTTACTTGGCACAAAATCCGGTTAGGTTCACCATGTTCTGGATACATGAGTAGCCTTACAGGTCCAAAATGGCATCCATATTATGTGTGCACACTTTTGGTGCAAATTGCACCACACACCATATTCGTCACGATATTAGCATGTGCACAGTGAATATCTGTTGAAAGTATGTAGAGTAGGCAGATCGCGATATTCCCTACTGCCAATTTGGAGCTCAATCTTCAAGTTAACACCATCTCTTAATCACACATTGCTGAACGCTTACCAACAAGAACAACCCGCCAGCACTATTTAAAGAGATCAGCACCTCCTTTCTGTTTCACTCCTAATTGATTCTGACTGGCTAGTGCTGTGACTGTTGCTTTCTTGTGTATTTCAAAGTTGTTGAAGTCTAACCACAGTGGTTTGAACATGCTGAAGGACTTGTTCATGATTTCAAAGCTTCAGCACGTTAGCTACTACATGGGTGCAATAGTAGGTACTCCTGTTGGAATAGAGAAAGAGCAGAGGTGACACAGAGCAGGACAAGTTTCCAGAAGAGGGATGAGGGGGAGAAGTGTTCAAAAACCAAGTGATCAAAAGCTTCAAAAAATGCATCAGCAAGGAACAGTATGTCAAACATCTCCACTTCACAGAGGACGTTGTGAAATAAGCAGAATAAGCATGGCATTCTCAATGGCCGTGAAGTTGACTGCATCATAAATCTTTATCCCTCTGTCCCCTCCCAGAGAGGACATATTTGCAACATCTTGCACTTTTCCTCAACTGTTGCATAATGGAGGTCACCAACGCTCTGTATTCACTGAACACTGAATATATTTTATTTTCTCTTACCAGAGAACAACAGGCAGGACAATCAGGTTGCTAGTTGCTCCATGGTCAGGGGGTCATTAATTACATTCATTTCCCTTTGTGGACCTCACATTTTAACTCTGAGATGTACTGAATCAAAAAGAATTACACTACCTCAACATTCAATTAGTGTCTGACAGTAGCACATTATAAAGATTAATGCTTACTATCCTGGAAACAGTCATGACGTCTTCATTCTGTAGCAGATTACTGTGCCATCTATATTTCAGTCATCACAGTTATCAAGAAACTGGCTACTAGATGAGAAGGGCTATCAAGTGACCAAATGGCTAGAAACTGTTGGAAACTCGTACATACAAGAGCTGCACAAATATGGTAGAAAGCCACATGGCCACATGAAATGCTTTTCTGAAACAATACTTCTGGTGCCTGAATTACTCTGGAGCAATGCTGCATTACTGCTATATAACGTTACTATCAAGAGAGAATAACCCTAGCTAGTACCATAAGCAGTTAAGAAACAGGAGCAGGCAAAGAGGATGAAATGAAGAAGGAGGAAGCAAGACACTAATATAGATAGTCACTTCCTTATTGGGTGATTCCTCATTTGGCATAATAACAATTTCCCACTGAACATCAGTTCCATACTTTACCTTCCCTCTGTTACTGACCACTGCAGTTCTACCTTGGCCTCAATGCAAAAGTAAAACCCAACACAAAATAAACATTCCAAAGCAAATGTAAAATTCAAACTATGCCATATTGCATCAAAGTGTAAACTAATAAACATTGTATGTAAGAACATTAGTGAGAAAGGATCAGGCCTTAACAGATCACGAAGTAGAATCAAAATGGGAGAAATTAGGAATAATTGGAGTCAGTCAAACATTGGTGGGAGTAGGTTATAGGCCCCTTAACAGAAGTTATATCACTGAATGAAACATTAAACAAGAAATTGTTGGTGCTTGTAACAAAGGCAATGTAATAATTATGGGGAATTTAATCTTCATATCGACAATAAAATTGACAAGACTGATTCAGAAAATGAATTTGTCGACTGTCTCTGTGACAGCTTCCTGAGCAATACGTTGTAGAACCAATTAGAAATAAAGTTACCTTAAATCTTAGAATGAGGCGGAGTTATTTAAAAATGTCACAGTAAAATATTCATTCAAGTTGTGATCATAATACCATTAAAATTCAATGTTAAGTTTGAAAGTGATATATTCCAACACAAACAAGAATTTCTAATAAAGCAAAGCAACTTACATAGGTTTGAGGAGAGAACCGGCTAAGATTAATTGGGTAAATAGACAAAAAGACATGAGGTAAATGGGAAACATTTAAAAGAACTAGTTCAAAATGTTTACCAATTGGAAAACAAATTGGAAGGAATTAAATATTTGTTCTCAACCTGTTTTGATATATTATGAATATTTTTTCTGTGCCATCAGGATCTAGAGTGGGATTTGAATCTGGAGCTTCTAGCTTAGAGACAGGGACACTGCCTATTGTAATGTCCAATATCTTTTCCCAAAAGTAGGGGAATCTAAAACGAGAGGGCATAAGTTTAAGGTGAGAGGGGAGAGATACAAAAGTATCCAGAGGGGCAATTTTTTCACACAGAGGGTAATATTCTAATCCCATGTATATAAAGGCCAACATGCTATTTCTCTTGCTGACTGCTTACTAGGGAGGTCTTGTGGCACAATGAGTAGGGTCCCTGCCTCCAAGCTAGAAGTTCCAGATTCAAGACCCCTAGCCAAGATATTTGAATCATCGATAGTCATGGGTGAGGTGCCTGAAGATTGGAGAGTGGCAAATGTTGTGCCTTTGTTTAAAAAGGGCTGCAGGGAAAAACCTGGGAACTACAGGCCAGTGAGCCTCACATCTGTGGTGAGTAAATTGTTGAAAGATATTTTGAGAGACAGGATCTACAGGCATTTAGAGATGCAAGTACTAATTAGGGTACTAATTAGTACTTGCATGGTTTTTTGAGTAGAAAGTCATGTCTCACAAATGTGATTGAGTTTTTTGAAGGGATAACCAAGAAGGTAGATGAGGGCAGTGCAGTTGGTGTTGTCTACATGGACTTTAGCAAGAGCTTTGACAAGATACCACGTGATAGGTTGTTGCATAATGTTACCCAGGTGAGATATCTAGATGGATACAAAATTGCCTTCTTGACAGAAGCCAGAGGGTGGTTGTAGAGAATTGTTTTTCAAACTAGAGGCCTGTGACAAGCGGTATGCCTGAGGGATCAGTGCTGGGTCTACTGTTATTTGTCATTTATATTAATGATTTGGATGACAATATAGGAGGCATGGTTATTAAGTTTGCAGATGACACTAAGATTGGTGGCATAGTGGACAGTGAAGAAAGTTATCTCCAATTGCAGCGGAATCTTGATCAGTTGGTCTAGTGGGCTGACAAATGGCAGATGAAGTTTAATTTAGACAAATGCGAGCTGATGCATTTTAGTAGATTGAACCAGGCAGGACTTACTCAGTTAATGGTAGGACACTGGGGAGAGTTATAGAACAAAGAGATCTAGGGGTACACGCTCATAGCTCCTTGAAAGTGGAGTCACAGTGGACAAAGTGGTGAGGAATGCATTCGGCATGCTTTGTTTCGTCAGTCAGAACATTGAGTACAGGAGTAGGGATATCTTGTTGAAGTTGTACCAGATATTGGTAAGGTCACACTTGGAATACTGTGTGTAATTCTGATCCCCATATTATAGAAAGGATATTATTAAACTAGAAGTACAGAAAAGATTTATTCAGATGCTACCGGGACTTGATGGATTAAGTTATAAGGAGAAGCTGGATAAACTAGGACTTTTTTCTCTGGAGTGTAGGAGGCTGAGGGGTGATCTTATAGAGGTCTATAAATTAATGAGGGACACAGATCAGTTAGATAGTCAATATCCTTTCCTAAAACTAGAGGGCATAGGTTTAAGGTGAGAAGGGAGAGATACAAAGTATCCAGAGGGGCAACTTTTTCCACACAGAGGGTGATGAGTGTCTGGAACATGCTGCCAGAGGTAGTAGTAGATGTGGGTACAATTTTATCTTTTAAAAAGCAGTTAGATAGTTACATGGGTGTGATGAGTATAGAGGGCTACAGACCAAATGCGGGCAATTGGGATTAGCTTAGGGGTTTAAAAAAAAGGATGGCATGGACAAGTTGGGTCAAAGGGCCTGCTTCCATGCCATAAACCTCTGTGACTCTAAGTCTTGTGCAGTGGTACTGGTGAGGCAACAATCGGCTGAATAATGGGCTGAATTCTTTCATGGCATTACCAGCAGGATCAATGACGGGTGAGGTGGGGAGAATGTGGAGAGAGGCCCAAAAAAATCAGTTTCATACCAGCGTGAATTTACAGTAGATCTTCTGATGCTTCCCACATTGTGAATCAGGAATCCCAGCAGAGGACCAGGGTGAAACCAATTTGCATCCCACTAATGGAATGCAGATGAAGACTGGATTGGAATCTCCCCCTACCATGCTGAATTCTCTGTTACACCAATAAAAAAACACCATGCTAGTCCACAACACATCTGGACTAACATGGTGTGCAAAAATCAGATCTTACATGAAGAGGGCCTGGGACTGTCTCTAGAATTCAGGAATTTAGTGTCCTAACTATATTAAAGATTGTGGGTTTTAAACAAAAAATAAAAAGATGTGGTTTGAGCATATAGATGCAAAGCAACACACAACAGGTTTATTGAAAAAGATATTCTCTGCACTGCACAGAACAAAAACTGAAACTACAGAGCCTGTGAAACACCTTAATGACATCACCATCAATTCATGTGATCAGCTCTTAAAGCAATCCTACAACTACTTAAGTACATAACAGGCATGGAGTCTGCCAACAACCCTGGAATACCATTGCAATGGGTAGAAGGAAGCATCTATCAAGTGGATCTTCTATCTTCAATGTCTTTGAGGAGGTCCATCTCCCAACCTCAGAGTCTTCCTCAAGGCCATCTTCTTTCTTCAGAAGATTCATCATCTTTCTTCAGGAAGTCCATCTTCTTCTTTCAACAGTGGGTCAGTGATGTTAGGCGCATTTTAAATTGGGCAGCCAAATACAAAGGCATGCCATCAAGGCCTCCCCACTACATAAGATGACGCACAATCTCAAGATGCATGATTAATTACATTGAGGATGGAAAATATATTGCAATTTCCTGTCAGGTTCTGCAGTGGGAAACAATTCTTGCCCCACCACAGAACTTAGTCCAGATGGAAGAATTCCGACCATTGTGTGCCGTCTTGAACCATGGTTCTTGTGAATCTGAAAGGAAAAGAAGATGGGTTATGGTAAGGTGAGGAAGGAAGAAAGTATGGGAATCATGCTTATACCATCCGCAGCTTTTAAATAGAAGCAGTTATGGAATGTCGAGGAAGTGGGAAATGGAAATGAGTATTAGGTACAAGGAAACTATTTTTTCTATCTGTTCACATCCACTGCTGGCTATGGCCTCAGCAATGGCTACTACTGTGGTGACAAGCGCCATAATCTTCAGAGAATAAAGAAATGGAACCACATCTGTCCTTGCTGGTTAGATCCTGCTATCTCCAGTTATGCGCCACCTTGTCCTGCAAGGCTAAGGTAATTGTATCAGTGAGTGATACAATGTGTTTGGGTGATGCAGTTGACATGATAGAATGTCTGACAGTATGTGCGAGCTGTGTGGGTGGGAGGCTTCAGGCAATGCAGAGCATGTGAGGATGTGATGAAGCTGTGAACATTAGATTTGAATCATCAATAGAGGTTGTTGATAGGTCAGTGACAGGCATGTGGTGTTTTGTACAGTTCTGAGATTAATGGTGCAGTTATTGAGATACTGATTTGAAAATGCAGGGCCAGATTTTCTGATCTTGCCTGCAGCTAGGATTCTCCAGTCCCACTGCAGAGAATGGAGATTGGCACAGCGAGGGGGTGTGAATGGTCAGAGAATTCCAGCCACGAGCATTGACCTTGAGTATTTTTCTGAGTCCATTCAACATTTTGCGACACTGCACCCATTTTTTTGAGGCTTGACTGCCGCAGTTATCTAACTCCACTGCCTTCTGTTGACCAACACGAGGGGACATAACTTTAAATTAAGAGGTGGTAGTTATAGGACGGATGTCAGAGGCAGGTTCTTTACACAGAGGGTGGTGAGGGCGTGGAATGCCCTGCCTGCAGCAGTTGTGGACTCGCCTACTTTGGGGGCATTCAAATGGTCGGTGGATAGGCATATGGATGATATTGGAATAGTTTAGGTTAGAGGGTCCACTGGCCAGCGCAACATCGAGGGCCAAAGGGCCTGTACTGCGCTGTAATGTTCTATGATCTATATTCTGTTTGGAGTGTCTCCTGGCCCCCTGTGAATACAGCAAATCACTCAGCCTCTGCAATTCCATGATCAAAGCCATCAGTGCAGCCTCAAAAGTTTTTGGAACCTATTCTCTCCCTTGGTGTGTCAGTCATCTGTTTTTCACACAACAGAATTAGTTGTAGAATGAATTCCAACACCTGTTCTATCTACAATACACCTCCCCTTTAATTTGTACTGGTGTTTTGGGCCCCTCGCTGAGGTGAGCAGCCACTTGACAGAATTATTAATGCTGACTGTGTGCTGAATCCATGTAAATGAGCAGGCCGCGTGAAATTTGTGTGCTTCCTGCATGGAAGCAATAGGCACAAGGTAATCCATCATTGTGATCCCCGCCTGCATTTCTGGTGGTCATTAAATGTAATCCCCTTTAAGTTCCTGTTGTACCGGGATCTTTGTGCTGAATTTATGCTGATACTTAATGTGAAACTAGCACAATGAAACTTGCACACTATTTCAGCTGCTCTGTTTCTGATGAGATCGTTACCAGCGGGTAGTCTGACTTTAAAGTGTCTTTGCGCCATGTCCACTGAAACAGCTGGAATTCACACATCAGCTCAGAAATCAAAAATCAGCAACAAACTGTGAAATTGTACTTTCTGCGTTACAGTGAAAGTTGGAGCAGAACTCCTGAGATGCTTAGATACAGACTAGCACAAAGTAGGCTGCACAGACTGAAAACTGGTATTTCTGCCACAGCCCCGTCTTGCTGCAAGTATAAATTACATAAAATTTACATTTTACTAAGTATTTACAGCACAGAAGCAACCCATCCATCCAAAATAGTCAATGTAGTGTTTATACTTTGCATGAGCCTCTGCATGCATTATTTCATTTCACCCAATCAGCACTTCCTTCTGCTCCTCTTCTTCCCATGGTTATCCAGATTCTCCTTAAATCAGGGGAATTAACTTCTATGATGAATTAAGCTTTAAGATGAAAATTGATAAAGATATAAATAAAACAAAAACCAAAATAATAAATTGTGGTGGTGGGAGAGTGTGGGAAAAAAAGTGATTTCAAAGGGATGAAAATGGAACTGGGGAAATAAACTGGTAAAAGGTACTGACAACGAAATAGAATAGCACTGGGAAACATTTAAACCAGAAATTAATAGAGTCCAGGAGAAATATATCCCACCCAGAAGAATATTTTCCCTTAAGTTTTCAACCACCAAAACCGTAGAGGATTCGTACTTGGCATTTCACAGCATACACAACATCCATAGCAGTAAGGGCCTTGCGTTTACCGAGTCCCGAATGATGTTCTCCAAGAAAACCTTCAGGACTCCACGGATTTCTTCATAGATGAGGCCTGAAATGTACTTAACACCCCCACACCGAGCAAGCTGACGGATATCAGGTTTTGTTATTCCCTAGATATTATCGCAGAGAACTTTTCAAGGAATATAGAAAGAAATATTCTGCAGTCACATAATTCTACTACTGATGCGTAAACACAACTTTACAGGTAAAGGTGGTCAAATTGAAATATTTAAACATTACTTTACCTCTGTACTTACCAAGGATATAACATATGGAATATAACATTGTGAGAAGAGACCAGAAAGCATTTAAAATAGAGAGGAGAGAAATAATTACTAAACTAATCGAAATTAGAGAGGATAAAATCATAAGTCCAGTTGGCTTGCATCAGCTCATGTTAGAACAAGTTAAGGAAGAGATAGTAATGGCAATATTACATGTATTTGCAAAGAATAATTGGAAAAGAGATTGGTATCAGGGACAGGCAGAAAACTAATCTGATTCATAAAGATATAAAGTGAAATCCTATTGTGTTATTTGAAGAAGCAACAGAAAAAATAGACGAAGGAAATGTAATAGCCATATTATTCTTTGATTATTATATGGCCTTCAGTAAGGTACTGCATAGTAGACACACAACTAAGGTTTCAAGATGTGGAGTTGGATCAACTAACAGTTTGGATGACAGGATTTCATATATGGTAGAAAGTGGAGTTCTTGGGAATTGGAAACACAGTCTGGGATTTTCCAGCTGTTACCACTGGCAGGAGATCTTCCAGTCCCACTGACAGCGAACCCCTATCGCTGGTTTGGTAGATGGTGCATAAGTGAAGAATCCTGTTGACAGCAGTGGAACCAGAAGATTCTGCCACTTTTGGCAGGCTGCCTCCATCACCTCAAAACATGCCATCACAAAACAGCTTTCCAAATTGTAGAGGACACCATTATACAGTTACAGCGAATGCAGAAAAAGTGATCAGATGCATTAAGAACCTTGCAAAAGAGACATGGTCAAATGTAATAATTTTGATGGGAAGAATTAAGAGACCAAATACTCCTTGGAAAATAAGTGTCTAAGTTGGGTAAAAAAAAAAAGGAAGAAAGGGATCTGGGGCCACAGCTACAGAAATCACTAAAATTAGCAAATGAAGTTAATAAGACTATGGTGGAGGTGATTCTTTGGCTGCCTTGTAGTATGTTTCTCAGCGGGAGGCAGCATGCCATTTGCCAGTGGCAGGATCTTCTGGTCCTACCACAGTCAATAAGTTTTCTTGTTGATTGCGCCCCATGCCACCTGGCATCCCGAGGCAGAGGTGCACCGTTGGCAGGACCAGAAGATCCCAATGACAGGAACAGCCAGAGAATTCCAATCCATAACTAGGAAATCTGTGATGAACTTGTATAGAATATTGGTTGGACTACATGTGGAATACTGTGCATCCTTCTGGTCTCCATATAATAAAAAGGATTTTGAATCACTGGAATCATACCAGAATTGAGAGGTTACAATATCAGCAAAGATTGAATAGGTTGGGGCTTTTTACAGAAGATTGAGGAATGATTCAGTAGTAAGGCGAGCTAATTTGCATTTGCACTAGCCTCATACAATTCTGCACCCGTTGCTCTGGTGTGCAACCATTTAACAACATACTGAGGCTGCAGTCATTTAAATGTGTAGGCAGTGCACAGTTAGAATGCTGTCAGCACTAAAAACACCACAATTGCAATGATTGTTTTCAAGCCTGATGAGATTTTGCAGCAGATGTTTTCATTTTCAGGTGCAAACAGAAGTAGGTGTCATAAATGTAAGTTAGCCAGTAATGTATCCAAGAAAAAAGTTGAGAGAACATTTTTACACAGATAGTAAAAATGAATTAGCATGAGAATTTTATGCTTTGAAAGCCTGTATATCCTTCTGTCTCCCAGTTGAAAAAATAATGCCTTTCACAATCTCAGGATGACATGAAGATCTTTACAACCAATACAGTATTTTTGAAGAGGAAATACTGCTGTAATTTAGAAAACACAACAGCCAACCTGCATACAACAAGATCTTAAAACAACAATGTAATAATAACCAGATTTTTTTTAGTGATGTTATAGGCTAGACTTTGGCCAGAACAATGGGAGAACTCCAGTGTTTTTCTTTGAACAACGCTATTTCTTCAAATTAGGTCCGCCTATAAGAATAAACATGCAAGTCCAATCACAACACTACAGACAGACTGATGAGCAGGCTAGCAACAAGGGCAAGCCAGCTCTACAACAAAGGAGAAACAAGGGCAGACCACCCTAAAAGAAAGCAAATAACCTTTGTGCATTGCTGATGATTTTTCAGTTAACAAATAATTCAATGTATAAATTGACAATGTATTGAGGAAGCAGAGATTCTATGATGTATCGCTGGTGGATGGTCTCTGATTTACCTGCCCTGTCATCAACTCAGCGCTTTGATGATCTGGGTGCCATATTTAAAGGTTCCCCAGCACAAAGCAAGCACATCAGGAAACATTCTCGACCCAGTGAACCCCACCCCCAAGCAATCCCCTAACACCCTTATAGCATTACCCCAGCATCAAAGTAGCAATACCCTGTTACAACCATTTTCCCTGAATGCTATGATCACTATTGAACTTCCTCGGAATACTGTTAAGTAGGTGCATGCCTTCGAAACTAGTCATGCATTGTACCATCATCGTGCTGCCGTGGATCATTATGTGATGTGGGAGTATGATTCCAGTTTAGGGACCTGATAATGTTAAGCAAATATATTCCAATGAGGTTCCCAATGTTAAAAGACGGGAAGTGTGTCCTGTTGGTTGGAGTGAGGGGTGGGAGTGCGGTATGGGTTGGGTTGGTAGCATGGGACAATTGTTTCCAGCTTTTGCATTGACAGGAAACGCCACTTTGGCCTTCTTGCAATATTTTCTGCTCTTTCCACCAAACTTGCTCAACGTGAACAGGAGCAGAAAATCCTGGCTCCTGCCAGCGATACAGCGATACTGTATAATTAGACCACCTATTGACGTGGTCTTGTCAGTAACAGAACAATTAAACATGGGATAGGAAGTCCCACTGAGGTGTCTTTGTTTGTATGCAACTGAATAAATAGACCAGCAGTACACACAGGAAACTCCAATTTCATTTTACCGAGGATCTGACTTATCTTTTCACAAAACTGTTGCCTGCTTCCATAGGTAGAATTAACAAGACTTAGTGCACTAAGCAGAATACCTCATTGTCAAGACAATAGCGGAAACTGGGCAAGGACTTGTTAAGATCGAGCAAATTAGTTATACGTTCAAATTTTGACCATTCCCAATATATGAAATTTTTATGCAGATGAGCTCCATAAGTACATGTAAATCAGGATTGTATGACATCATTAGAGTCCCATGTTAGCTGAAGCCTGAATGGGGAAAACCATGCTTTAACTCTGAGCAGAAGCTTGTCTCCAGTTGATCCAAAAATAGACAAGGCTCTTCAGCTAAGGATAAATTTTCCTTTTCGTATTGCAGACTTAATATAAGTTCACTGATTTCAGCTTATAATCACAGCTCCCATTGTTTAAGACAGAAACTGTCAGTAATGATTCTGCTATTGCCATTTGCACTGCCTATAAATCTTTCTTTTATTCGTTTACTTGTCAGAGCCACAACATTTGCTATATTTTGTGATATTAAGTCAAGTTAATATTGGACAAGAAGAAACTGTTCAACTAAACCAGCTTGCTCTTTCATTTCAACCAATATTCACCGTCAGAACAATTTCTTTCTTTAGACTTGCTGGATTTATCCAGCATTTTCTATTTTTATTTCAGATTTCCAACATCGGTATTTTGCTTTAATTCTATCTTCTGCTTGCTTTAGCACCAATTTTATAACTTCTCTCCTCCCCTATCTTCAGAATTCATAATGGAGCTTACGCTTCTCAATTATCAATAAACAAATCTTGTGTAATCTCAAGGTGAGTAAACAAATCCAAAATTTTGTCTTTGAATTACATTGGACTTAGATTTGTATGTCCTAGTTACATGATAAAGAACTTCTTCACAGTTATCACGTTGATGTTTTTTGAGATCTTATAAATTTGAATCAATGCCATCCATCAGATTTCTCTTTGTTGTATAATATACATGCTTTCTGCCTTCTGCATCTTACTGTGAGCACAGCAACCCAAAGTCTACTAAGACATTTGTGCTTGACAGACAATCTTTACTGCAGTAAAATGCACTATTAATAATATCCTATACTCCTGTCTGTAAAACCATTTGGACAATTAAATGATCAACTATTCATTTTCAAACTCAGCTAGGATTAGCTTGTGAAAAAATTCCATAGATAAATTTGAAATGCATATGTCTTTTCTCTAGAACCAGAAAAGCTAAAAACTGACGATCCTGATAAATAGTTTCAGCAATGCTCCCATATTTATCTGTCAATTTAACTATTTCGTATGTTTTCTTTTGTTTGGGGCCCTTCTCCAATTTCATGTTTAATCTCATTTATTTAAGTTTCTTTGTTTTTAATTGTGTGCTAAATCTTTTAGACTTTGCATGGAATTTGTAGTATAATGCATTTAGAGTTATGGTGATGAATTGGTAACATGTATCACGACGTGTATGAGTGACATCAGTAGTTAGATATAGAGCAGATAGAACAGTCTGTAGTCAAGAGAGATAAACCTACTCTTTAGCCTCTCTTGTATATTGTGTTAATAAAGCAATTTGAAGTTACCTACCTGAGCCAAATCAGAATTACTTCAATATAGACCATGCAATCAACAGACTGAATATGATAGCATCTGGTGGTTATATTAGTCTAATGATGGATTGGTGCCATTATCAGAACACTGACAGCAATAAGATGTGCTGGAGCAAGACCTGCTGGAGCAAGAGGTAGAAAACTAACAGGGAGGCACACTGGAAAATGGTGGCAATGTCAGTACCAGGGGAACAATCATTGCCCCATCTGCGTCTGTGCAAAAGTTTTGAGGACTGGCAGAAGCCAACATTGGGAGTTATGGAAGAAACACTTGCTAACGTGTTGAGCAGCTCCAGGCTTGTGTGTCAAAGTGCACAAGTACCAAGTTAATTCATTCTTCTTTTCCTGTAGAGCCTTTCACCAGCAATGTCTTCTTACGACCAGAGGTTAGAAGAGACCACTGCAGGCTTTGAGAGTGCCCTAAAAGCATTTGAAATATGTTTAGTCCGAAAGAAAACCTTATGTTTGAGCAAGCAGAATTTAATCAGATCCCAATGAACAGAGGAATCTGTCAAATTGTTTCTTACTGACATATATCATCTAACCATTTCTTGCAGATATGGTGCATTGAAATATGAACTTATTTGTGACTGCATTGTCATCAAAGTCTGCGATTAAAAAGCTGTCAGATTCTCAATCAAGTATTTTACAACTCTAGGCAGGCCTAACTCAAGAGAGCTAAATCAGGCCCTAATTGGCGACACAGAGGATCTAGGTGACTCTATTAGCTGGATGTGCCCTAGGATGGCAGCCATTCCCACACTCAAAAACCTGCAAAATGGGTAAAAGGGCAATAAGCCTACAGCGGCCATCTTGAGGTCCTTGTGCTTATGCTAATTAGTTAGTAGTTAAAAATACTGAGCAATATGATCACTATAAGCAACCACATTCTGTATACTCATAATCTTTGTTGGTATATTACTTGTGTAAATAGCTCACGATACTTTCTGAAAAGCTTTAGTTATCATTGACTAGCAGCATTATCAATACAATCAAATATCTATTTCATATTATTCTTTTATTCCACCGTGACCAAACATTTGGATTAATTAAATGAGACTTTTACACAGATAAATGTCAGTGTTTTCTTTTAATTTCATCAAGCAGATGGCAGACTTTAATTTATCTCATAGTCCACTGCATGTGTACGTTGATCTTCAACATCATACAAGAAAACATCTGCAGTGAAAACTTCCAGTCTTCCAATTAAGTGACTAATTGGTTGAACGACAAAACGTTGCATAACTTAGAATATTCAGCACAGAAAGAGGGTATTCAGTCCATCTGGTCAGTGCTGGTATTTATGTTCCACATCAACTTCCCTCTTTATCTATCAATATAAGTTCTTATTCCTTTCTGCTTGATTTATTTATCCAGGTTCTCCATAAATGCACCTATGCTATTTACTGCTCCTCAAGGTAATGAGTTCACATTCCAGTTAATCTCTGGGTGAAGGAGTTTCTCCTGAATTCCCCATTGGATCTATTAGTGACAAACATATATTTCTGATGGTTAGGATGGTTAGGGTCTTTGCTTTAGAACCAGAAGCTTCAAGTCCCGTCCCAGGACTTGATGGTCAAGGAAAGTGTATTCATAATGCAGCCAAACAGGTTGAGTATTAACATGCAAATCCATCCAATGTCTGATGGGAAATAAGAGTGGCAATGATTCCTGGCCAGTCATATGATGGAAAGAAATTTGAAGATTCTAGTGTCACTATCCATAGCTCTAGACTACAGCATGTATGTGAAAGTATACATTGCATACGACCCGGGCTTCCAGAATGATATGCAACACTGCTATCTAATACTTATAACCCCTAGTTTTTGTCCCTCCCTGCCCACAACTGGAAAATCTCCTCTTATCTCTACCCTAATTGACTCTTTCATACTGTGAACACCACCAAATCATCCCTCAATCTTCTGCCTGGAAGAAGAATTCCAGCTGTTGGCTGTTTTATCTTTACTGATGAATTGAATGCTCATCCTTGTAAACCTTCTTAGTATTTTCTCCAGTGCCTGTTTGTATTTTTTATAATATGAAGACCAAAACTGTGTACAGTTCCCCAATTGTGATCAAAATTTCTATACAGGTTTAGCATATCTTCTCTGCTTTTCAATGTTATGCCTCTAAAAACTAATCTCAGTGCTTAGTTTGTTTTCTAAATAGCTTTACTAAACCTGGGGTGCCAATTTAAGTGTCGGTACCTGTATTCCCTTGCTCCTCTACCCCATTTAGACTTTTCTAAGGTTCATATTGCTCCCTTATAACCTCTACCAGGATGCATTATCTCACATCTATTTGAAATTAATTTGCCAATTACACATCCATTCTCCAAATTTATTAATGCCTGTGCTTTTTGTTGCCTAGTCTTCTGTATTAACTGTGCTCCCTAATTTGAGCTCATCCACAAATTTTGGAGTTGTACTTCCAATTTCCAAGTTCAAGTTGTCTGTCTAGATGGTGTACAATTGTGTACTCACCACTTCCCATCTTCCACCAATTTGAACAAAGAATAAAAAACAAAGAAAAGTACAGCACAGGAACAAGTCCTTCAGCCCTCCAAACCTGTGCCAATCATGATGGCATAACTAAACTTAAAAAAAAATCTTCTGCCCTTACTCAGACTGTATCCCTCTATTCCCTCCTATTCATGTACCCATCCTGATGCTTGATAAATATTGCTAATGTGCCTGCTTTCACCATCTCCTTTGGAAGTTCTATGCACCACCACTCTCTGTGTGGAAAAAAAAATCCCCAACAACCCTCTCTCACCTTGAACCTATGCCTCCTTATAATTAACACTTCCATCCACTTCCAGTAGAAGGGAAGAATTTTTGACTACCCACCCGGTTTATACCTCTCATAATTTTGTACTTTTTTCACATCTTTCCAGTGATTAACACCTGGGGAGACAATTTTCCCCCAAAAAATTGGAAGTGTAAAATTCATGTGAAAACTGGAGTAAATCATGCTGGCTTTTGCAGTGGCAGTTCAGAGAAGAATCTCACACACTCTGTGCATTGCTGAGTGCACTAGCATAAATCATGTGAAAAAAAATCTGAGTGGGCCAATTCCTGCTGGAGAGGCCAGCTGCATCGCACTGAGTGGGCCATTGCGCACGTGCCGATCTGTCAGCATGGGATCGGTGGATGCGCAATGGAACCTATCTGCCAGTCTCCTGATTGCAGGACAGTTCAATTGCTGGCCAGCCCAGCGACCCACCCGTCACAGTTCGATCACTGGCCTCCCCAAACATGCCTGAGCCAGCCTTGATGCTCCCACCGTAAACCCAATTGATTTACCAATTGCCCCCCCTCCACAGCAGGTTGCCCTCCTCCCAACTGCTCATAGACCCCGCCCACCAACCTTGGGCAATCAGGACATCCAGAAGGTCAGGCAGCAGCGTTCCCCTGGGCATTGCCATTTGGCCCATTGGGCAGTGCCAGGGTGTCCAGGCTGGCACTACAATGCCCAGGACATACCCCCGCAACTCAACCCTCTGGGGAGCATCCCCTCTTCATTCAAGCAAGGTCAGGCTGGCAGTTCCCCACAGGTAGGGAACTGCAATAATCCTAACTGGAGTGAAATACTGGGGTGGGAAATGTTATCAGGCCCAGAGGTTTCAGTCCCATGTTCACTAATCATTTAAATCATATTAAAATGAATCTTTGCATGCCTAATGCGGTTTTGCACTTATTTCTGGCATGGAGCTAATGGCGTGGGAAATCCAGCACTGGGAGACGTGCTCAGGATCGGATGCCCACAGATGCCCAGCACAGATTCCACGTGACTTCCAATATGAGAGTCTCCCACCCCACTGCTCTAAACAATTAGTACACCAAGATGGGAGAATGCCCCCGCCCACCCGCTACTCTCAGATTTCTCTTTGGTAGCCATCCTTTATCCATTCTTCTACTTTTCCCCTGACTTCCCATGCTAAGTGTCAAGAAAATCCCCAAGGCGCATCACAAAAATTTACGAGAGAAGCAATAGGACCAGTAATCAATAGATAGTTAAGCAGTTGGATTTCAAGGAACATTTTGAAGAAGGAGAGATGAAAAGGTTTAGGGATGGAGTTCCAGAGCTTTGAGTCTCAAAAACTGAAGCCATGGCCACCAAAAGTACAGCAAAGAAAACTACGGTGTGTATGAGGTCAGTACTGGAGGAGTCCAGAGATCTTGGATTAATATGGGGCTGAAGGAGTTTACAGAGTAATAGAGGGGTGAGGCCATGGAATAATTTGAAAACAGAATGGAAATTGGAAATTTTAAAATCAAGATGTTACCAAACCAGAAATTAGTGTATGCTAGTGAACACAAAGTCAATGATAACCAATTAGGTCAGTGAGCACGGAGTCAATTGGATTTAATGCAAGTTAGGATATAGGTTAGGGTTTGAACGGATAACTTTGTGACTCAAAAGTGCTGTTGTACTTAAACTTCACTCAATCAAATGAAGTGGTAACTGAAACACAAACCACGCCATTCATACTGGAAAAGAAATGCCAGAACTATTAAAAAAAAAACTGAAGTGGTCAATCAATTAGATAATCCTTTAATAACCTTTTAAAATTGTCATTCAAACTGGATACATTGCCCCTTTGAGAATAACCACTTAAAACTGTCATTCAACTGGATACATTCCCCTCCCCCTGCTGAGACAATTGGTTCTTAAGCTCTTGAAACTCAGCCAAGCATTCCAATAAGCTCAACCATCAAAACAAATCATTGCAACTATAAACAATGGGTCTTATTGAAATTGGAAAAGAATAGATGGCGAATCTAGTCTAAACAGACCGCTTGTTAATTAAAGCGGTTCAGGAGTAAGTTGCTTTATTTTAAAGTGGAAGCTGCAGACTAACTTTACTTTTCAAATTTAAAGTGTTGTGAACACTTAAACCACTTCAGACCATGATAAGAGAGTGCTCAGGCACTGTTTACTTCAGGCGAATGCATATTAGCAATTTTTTCAAAGGGAAAACTACTCTAATACATCTTAACATTTACACAATGCTAGTCAATCTAATGGTCAACTTAAGTTTGAAGGGCAGAGCCCTACTACCAATCACTGTACTAAAAACGCATCTAAATTAGAAGACAACATTTAATTTAAGGCTGTTAAAACATGCAACAATTGATCATCAGAATTTTCCCAACTCTTCAGCAGTCTTCCCAAACTTTTAGGAACTCACTTATCTATTAGGCTTCCAAGTCCCATATCTTCTATTAAAAATACTGGGGGACAGGAAATATAAATTTTCCCTGGGACTGTTAATGGCCATCTTATGTCAGAGGACCTGATGCAGGGTTGCAACTTGACTCTCATCCAAACCCCTTTGTGCCAATGGGATATTTGTAAGAGCCCATTTTTATACAGAAAATTGAAGTTGGCAATTTTAGCAATTCCCAATTCCAGGAATATACACAAATCCAACTCATGGCATCAACTTTCACATGCATGTCAAACATAAAGATACCTATCTGTATCTTGGATAATTTCTGTCAGCCTTTTGTGTGCTGTCGCATTATTTGTTCAACATTGCATAGTGGATATGTCACAATTTCTTCAATTAAACATAAATAAAAATTGACTCCATTGGTTTCATCCTCTGATATGAATTCTGCAACTTCACACTCTCTATTTCCCTCCCTCGCTAGATTGTAGCAAACCTGTGGTATCTTGTTTTACCTAGACATCAGGTTTCTTCTCCATATGCTTTTCATTCTCAAAACTGCTTCCTCATATCCCTACAAATTGTCTGTCTTCATCTCTACTTCAGCTTATCACAACTGAATCCTTAGTTGAGCTTTTTCTTTATTTTGCTTCACTTCCCTTGTTGCTCTACCCTCCTACATCCTCAACAAATTTAAACTTGTCTAAAGTTCAGTCATGTTTACCTTGATATGAAAATGGGAAGGGGATGAAGGAAACAGGCATGTAATTATTTCATGAAAATGATAAAATCAAAGTAATACAGTGGCATTTATACATCATGGCTTATATTTATTCCAGTGCAAATATTCTCTTTTAATTATTGAGATGTAAAAGATGGCAGAGTTAAAAAATGATCCCTGAAATAAAAATGTATAGTGCCAAAAATACTTGTAGCACAGGCAACTTCTGTAGAGAGATAAGCAGAGTAATGGAGGGAATTTTAACCTGAGAAGGTGGGTGGATTTGCAAGTAGGTGACAAGTTAAAAGAGCGAAAATTGCAGGCAAGTCAGGAAGTTGGCAGGAAATTGCCAATTTCTATCTTTAACCTGACCATGATCGGCAGCATGTGAGCAAACTATGTAGAACAATTGGTCAACTATTTAAATATGTCAAGTGCTCATTATCTGTTTCTTTCAGCCTGAATGCTGACTTCAATGTGGGTCAGACTTCTGTTGGCTGTGGAGGCAGAAATCAAGTCAGGAAAACCAAAAACCTACATTTTTGCAACAACTTTGAAATTTCAGCCCTCTCCCAACCCTACACTATTTTATGTGTCCTTTTTGGGGGTTGAGAAGGCCTTGAATCATAACCCTTCATGCACGATATCAGGAGCGCCCTTTTATTTCCCATTGTATGTGGTCAGTATTTGCTCTAGTATGTTTTGAGGAACCTTGAAAAAGCATATCTTTTCCATCGAATCCTGACCACTTCTACCAGGTCAGGAAGTCTTTGGGAAAGTGGTGCAGCAATATTTTCTGGGTTTTTTTTCATCTTTTGATAGACAGCACTTACCTACCAGCTAATATATTCTCTGCCAGGGAGGGATGAGCTGAGGAGTCTCGACGGTCCGCACCCAGCTCAACTACCAAACTGCCATTGCAGAGTCAAAAACTGCAAGTCAGTCCCCTTTAAAATTATTCCCTAGATCATAGGTGTAGCAGCAGGCCATCCCAATACATAGAGGTACAAGTGTAGCAGCCTGAAGTGCTTTGTGCGCCATAGGGGCAAGTCCATGGGCAGGAGGAATGAAGATACCAAACACCTGCACAAAGGAGGTATTGAAAAGCAGGACAGTGTCCACTTGAGGGTCTTCAGGAACAGAATTTTTTACTTAGACATGAGATAGAGACAATGCAGAAAGAGACTGCATCTAGCCTTTGAGGCTGTGGTTGAACTTTGTGCCCTTCTACAAGAAGACCTGCAGTCAAGGGACCGCCAGAGTTTAACACAATTAGTGGTATTGAAGCTCACCATGACCCTTTTTTTGCCAGTGGCTTGTTTTAAGATTCTGTTGCTGACCTGCGTGGCTTTCTCTCAGCCACCAGCTACAGGTCCATCCATGCAGTGACTGATGCCGTTTTCATCAGGAGAGTCTTGTTCAATTCTTCTGAAACTGATGCCATGTCTCAGACAAAGAGGGTAACTAATTTTGCCTTCATAACTGCTTTTCCCTAAATGCAAAGTATGGTCAACTGCATATGTATTGTGATAAGGGCTCCAATGCACAATGCATTACCCAAAAGAGCTACTGTTCTTTGGATATGTATCTATGCTGTGATCACCACAAAAGCACCTGCATGTCTGCACCTGTTATTCTGGCAGGTTATTAATTGTATGAAACTCAAAACTGCCAGTATGTTCCTGTCAACCTCACAGATGCATAATGGATACTAGGGGATATAAGGATACCTATGCCCGGAGAAGCTGACAAGAAAGCAACCTCAGATAGATGTCAGGGAAGGTACAACAAAAGCCACCTCCATACAAGGACTCTAATTTGAGCAGGCCAGTGGCCGGTTCAGATGTGGTTTAAATCCTCTGTCTGCTCAATGGGGTTTTACAGTATATCTTGTTTAAAATACCCCAATTGATTTTACTATGTTCCATAACTTTGTGCAGCAAAGGAATCTGGCATAGGCACTGGGGAGGGTAAGGAACAGAGCATCTCCTTTGATGAGGAACAGCAGGAGGAGAATAGTGAGGCAGAAGGCCCATGGGAATGACCCCAAAGATAAGGCAGATGATGTGATTGTCGAGGGGTTGAGTGTCAGTGCAAGCCGCCATTGTAACCAGACCTACTCACCACATCTCACTTCATATAATGATTACCTTACAAGGGGGTGAAGCAGAAGTTAAAAGGCAGAGTAAGGACTAGCAGATGCCAAGGGCAGAGCATTTAAACATCATGCATTCAACCAAATGTGAGGCTTGAGGAACAGTAACTGGAAGCTGCACTAAGATAGCAGGTGGAAAATTAAGAATGTTTGCCCACATATAAACTGCAAAATTGTGTAAATATATATAAATAATCCTAAATGTTCACACAAAGGATTTTGCTTCAGTGTATGCACTTCTTGTACATTCATCTGTACTTATCTAAACATCACAGTGACCTAATTAGTCTAAATTACATGATGCCCTCAGCTTTTGGACACTCCCAAACAGGTACTCCCCTTGTTGACTTGTAGAAGCTGGAGACAGCCTGCTCACATCTCTGGCAGGAAGGTTATGCTGGAACTTTGTTAGGCCACAGCTAGAGTATTATGTGCAATTCTGGAATCCACATTATGGGAGGGTGTAATAGTACTAAAAAGGCTGAAGAGGAGATTTACCAGGATGTTACCTGGGCTGGAGAGTTTTCAAGTGCTCACACCAAAGCCAGAAAACCCTGCCCAAGGTCAACACACCTTTGGTCCATGTCCTGCCTGCCATCATCGCTGTGTGGGCAGGACAGGAAATTTCTGCTCATAGTTATGAAGAGAGATTGGATAGACTGAGGTTGTTTTGCCTGGAGAAGTGGAGACTGAGGAGGGACGTAAGTGAGATATATAAAATTATGAGGGATATAAATAGAATAGACAGGAAGAAACATTTGCTCTGGATGATGGTATCAATGACTCAGGTATGGGACAGCACATTTAGAGGGGTTGTGAGAAAATGCTGAGGGCAATATTACATTTATTACCGCTCCAGAATATACCTCTTCTTCCCTGCCCCTAAGGCTTAGCATCTACATTGAGCAGAGCTTGGAATGTCCTGCACTCTATGAGAACTCTCTACTCCTGTCCTTGCCTATTTGACCTGCTTCTTCTCTCTTGTGATGTTCAAGACAATGTGACTGTCTTGGTAACCCCATAAAGGTATATGTATCTGAACTGGTGGAGGGTGTGCACGAGTGCTGTAAGAGTGGAAGCTCAGAGTAAATGACCTCAGCTGAGATATGTCTTCTTGCTCCTCCTGCATCACCTCATGACAGAAGGGCCAGTGTAAGGTGAAACACATGAAATAGAACTGTCAAAGAGGATGTTATGTCACAGCATATTTCACATTGATGAACCTTGCATGCCATGTGGCTGTATTGGAAATTGCCATCTCTGCTTTTCAAATGGCCATACCTACTGACATGCAATTTATTTCCAGCATCTCCTCCTCTACACTGTCAAAACTGAAAGGCTGCCTTCTGTTCTCTGCTTCTCCCTAGTGTTATGTGCTTTCTTCCTTATTAACTTAGAATCCCTTTGTACAGAAAGAGGCCACTCGGCCCATCGAGTCTGCACCAATCACAATCTCACCCAGACCCTACCCCATATCCCTACATATTTACCCACTAATCCCTCTAACCTATACATCTCAGGACCTTAAGGGCAATTTTTTTAGCATGGCTAATCAACCTAACCTGCACGTTTTTGGACTGTGGGAGGAAATTGGAGCACCTGGAGAAAACCCACGCAGACACGAGGAGAATGTGCAAACTCCACACAGACAGTGACCCAAGCTGGGAATCAAACCCAGGTCCCTGGACCTGTGAAGCAGCAGTTCTAATCACTGTGCTACCGTGCCACCCGGCATGGAGAGAAAGAAAATACTTATGAATGTGAGAAATAGAATAGAATGATCATAGTATGGTAAAATTTATGATGCAGATGGAGGATGAGGTAATAGCGTCCCAGACCTGTGTACTATGTTTGAATAGAGGGGACTATGACAGGATGAGAGAGGAATTGGCGACTGTGGATTGGAGGAGTACGTTAGTTGGTAGGACGGCTGAGGAACAGTGGGGGATTTTTAAAGAGATCTTTTTGGTACTCAAAATATATATTCCGTTGGTGAAGAAGGACTGTAGGAGAAGGGTAAATCAGCCACAGTTCTCCAGAGAAATTAAGGAGAGTATTAAATCAAAAGGTGAGGCGTTCAGAATGACTAAAAGTAGTGGGCGATCGGAGGATTGGGAAACAACAGCAAAGAGTGACTGAAAAGGTGATTAAAAAAGGAAAGATAGAATATGAAGGTAAACTAGCTCGAAATATCAAAAACGACAGTAAAAGTTTTTATAAATATATGAAGAATAGGAGGATGGCCAGCGTTAATGTTGGACCCTTGGAGGATGAGAGGGATGGTTTAATGGCGGATGATAAGGATATGGTACAAACGTTCAATAAGTTTTTTGTGTCGATCTTTACGGAGGGGGATGGAAAAAGCTTGCCTGAAATTAAGGGTAGAAGGGTGGTAGGAGATGAGGTCCTTGATGAGATTACAGTCACTAGAGAGGTGGTGCTTGATAGACTAACGGGGCTGAGGGTAGATAAGTCCCCAGGACCAGATTGAATGCATCCCAGGGTCCTCAAGGAAATGGCAGAGGTGATAGCATATGTCCTAGTAATCATCTTTCAGAATTTGCTGAACTCCGCGAAAGTGCTGGAAGATTGGAAAATGGCTAATGTTACGCCACCGTTTAAAAAAGGAAGTAAACAGAAGGCAGGGAATTATAGGCCGGTTAGTTAATGTCTGTAGTCGGAAAAATGCTTGAATCTGTCATCAAAACAGAAATAACAAGGCACCTGGATATGAACTGTTTGATCAAGCAAATGCAGCACGGATTCGTTAAGGGGAAGTCGTGCTTGACGAATTTATTGGAGTTCTATGAGGAAGTGATTAGTGCAGTAGATAGAGGGGAACAGGTGGATGTGGTGTTTTTGGATTTCCAAAAGGCGTTTGGTAAGATGCCTCACAAAAGATTGCTCCAGAAGGTTAAGGTATAGGGAGTTGTGGGTAGGGTGTTAGACTGATTAGAGGATTGTTGTCTAATAGGAAGCAGAGGGTAGGTATTAATGGGTGCTATTCTGATTGGCAGCTGGTGACTAGTGGAGTGCCCCAGGGATCAGTGCTGGGGCCTCAACTGTTTACCATTTACATAGATGATCTGGAGGAAGAGGCTGAGTGCAGGGTGACGAAATTTGCTGATGACACGAAGATGAGTGGAAAAGCAAATTGATGGAAAAGCAAATTTGTGGAAAGCCTGCAGAGGGATCTGGATAGGTTGAGTGAGTGGGCAAGGACCTGGCAGATGGAGTATAATGTTAGCAATTGTGAGGTTATCCACTTTGGTAGGAATAATGGTAGGAAGGATTACTATTTAAATGGTGAAAAGCTGCAGCATGCAACGGTGCAGAGGGACCTGGGGGTCCTTGTGCACAAATCACAAAAACACAGTCTGCAGGTTCAGCAGGTGATTAAGAAGGCAAATGCAATGATGGCCTTTATAGCTAGAGGGATAGAATATAAAAGTAGGGAAGTACTTTTGCAGCTGTATAGGGTGCTGGTAAGGCTGCAGCTGGAGTACTGTGTGCAGTTTTGGTCACCACATTTGAGGAAGGATATATTGGCCTTTGAGGGGGTGCAGAGAAGATTTACTAGGCTGATACTGGAGATGAGTGCATTGGATTATGAGGAGAGACTGAATAGGCTACGTTTATACTCTTTGGAGTTTAGGAGGCTGAGAGGGGACTTATAGAGACGTGTATAAGATAATGAAGGGGATGGATAGGGTAGAGGTTGAGAGACTCTTCCCGCTTAGCAAAGATAGCAGGACTAGAGAGCACAGCCTCAAGATTAGGGGGGCGCGGTTCAGATCAGAGTTGAGAAGGAATTTCTTCATGCAAAGGGTGGTGAATCTTTGGAATTCTCTGCCTGATGAAGTGGTGGAAGCTTCCTCGTTGAATATGTTCAAGTCAAGAGTGGATAGGTTTTTGATTGACAAGAGAATTAAGGTTACGGGGAGAAAGCGGGAAAGTGGTATTGAACCACTACAGATCAGCCATGATCTTATTGAATGGAAGGGCAGGCTCGAGGGGCTGGATGGCCTACTCCTGCTCCTATTTCTTCTGCTCTTATGTTAATGTTCCGAGGGGACAGAAGGACATTAATTGTGGAGAAACACTGTGGGCTCAGTGTAATGTCACTTTAAGGTGAGGGAAACTGTGGGTGGTCAAATGAGAATGGAAGGAGTAGCTGGACAAAGGATGTGTGAACCTGCAAAGTTCATTGATATAAGAAGTGATGAGAGCAAGATTAAAGGCAGAGCAGATGGGCTTGAGGTTAGTCAGGTATCAGGATATCTGACAAAGGGGTCATTTAGGCTTGAAACATTGGCTCTCTTTTCTGCGGTCAGACCTGCTGAGATTTTCCAGCATTTTCTGTTTTTGTTTCAGATTCCAGCATCCACAGTATTTTGCTTTTATCAGGATATACTTGGCTGTATTTTGTCACTGACCTTTTTTGCTATGTTTAGGTCATTCACCTCTTTCAGCACTACATCCAAAAGCGTAGTCGCATGCTTCTGCGACTTCCAGCCAAGCATTTCTGTTCCTCTGCAGCAGGCTTGTTGCACGCATGAACAGAAATCTCTCTCCTTGTCCTTGGAGTCTGTAGCATGACCTTAAGGGAGGCATTGTCAAAATGTGGTGCTGCTTTAGTACACTGTGGCCTGAATTTAATGGGCCCGATACAGGGTGGGGCAGCGTTCGGGAGAGATGGGGGGGGCGGTGAGGCTGAAAAATATGGTGAGCCATTCAAAAATCCATTGTCTTCAACAGGAGTGGAAAATCCCACTGGCAGATAATTCCACTCTGTACCTCTGTATCTGTAAGATTGAGTTCTGTGAAAGTCTAACAACTGCAGGGTTCAAATATTTCAGCTATAATAGATTGCTGCGGATCACATCACGCTCCTTGCACTAACATGTCAGAAGAGCCAGAAGTCAGATGCAAGCAGAGCGGATAGTTAAAAAGCGATTGGGAAATGCACTGCTAAAACATCTAGTTTGCCAATGTGCTGTCAAGTTTCCCTGCTGAGAGCAGATTTGAGCATTAAAATTCGGAATCATGTTTCAGGTCAATAACATCAGAATTGCTACACATTCCAGCACTTTCTGATTTTATTTCAAATATTTGATTTTTGTAATAAAATAAACCTTGTATGACAAGCAAATTATCTTCCTCTGTTGCTTTGGCAGGATTCAAGTTGTATGTTTGAATTTGTTTCAGAAAGTAACCAGTTTTTTAACATTATCACCAGGCAGAGTGAAGGAGTGCTGTTGGGAAAGTTTTGAGAAATGGCTCAATAAACAGTCTTTGTATTTGGAAGATGGAGTGCAGATATGTCTCTATGAACACAAGGCCAGAATTGTACACCCGTACACCCCTACCACAAAACCTCTAGAATCTCACCCACTGCAATCCAGATGGAATTTCACATTAGGATGGACAGGGCCTTAGGCAGGAAGCCCACCATTGCTCCTATTAAGGCCCTTAAGTAGCCACTTGTGGCCTTTTTCTGTCTAACCTCAATTTTTAGGCCTCTGGCCACTGGGTGGATGAGGATGCCAAGTAGAAAAAGTGAACAATCTCAATCTTGGGCAAAAAGGTGGGTGGGTGGCAATGCTCTGATCAGAAGGCCCCTTCAGATTAGGAGCCCTCCCCTCAGGGACACCCAAACTCCAGTTCTCCCTCACCTCTTGGCCTTATTCCCACATCAAAACCACCTCTCTCTAGATCTCCCAGGGCATCCCTAGCCTCCTGCCCCTGGGATCCCTGTTACTTCCTGAAATGTGGACCCAGGACTTAGGCTCAGGAATGGTACTGTAATACCTTTTCTGGCCACTGCAAATATCATACCTGGAGAAATTGGAAAGCTGTCGCTAATCTGATTGCAGGCAGAATTTCGTCTGTCCTGTCAATCAACACTCAATTGGATGTGGAATGGCAACGGCCCATCAGAATCGGCAAGGATGTCGTCCACTGACTCACAGGAGGACGAGCACCATGTGCTCACTATTCTGAAAATTCAGGCCCAAGTTTTTATTTCTGAATGGAGTTTTCATTACCTGTGTGCCTAGTTGCCATACAACAGGGCAGATCACACTACTGACTATGAGTTAATTATGTTCCTTCAGAATTCAGAAAGGCCTATAACTCATCGAGACGTAAGTGAATTACAGCAGTATTGTGCTTGAGTGAAAGAACAGCTGAAATGTTGATTACCAGTGAGATAATTGGTTAATTATTTTAGAGTGAACAGTCCTTGAAGTCTTAGCACAGTTTTAACAGAGAGAGACTTCTCATTAGTACAATCCTGAAAACCAAACAAAAGATTAACAATGCTTTTTGTCTAGCTCTGTTTTTCTTTCTAAATGATGATGACATCAGCAAAGAAATTGCTCGGAAGAGGTGCTAAGCCTAGAATTATGAAGAAGATGCATTATCATACACCGTTCAAATGACAAGCCGGCTAAATTGCCCTGCATCAATAACTAATTACAGATGTTAATTGAACTTCTTTGTACTGCCTCACTCTTTAATTCATTCCAGGCACTTTGCCCAACGATTCCAGAATCATTTGTGATTTCTATGACATCGCAGAAAGAAATAGACTTTTCACCATTTAGTTAGCCGCCATGGGCAATGTTCCCCAACACCATGATTTTAGAGAGGTTCATACAAGATGGATGTATCCACTAGCCATAATCATATAATGGAGATATGTACAGTCAATTGGTTGGCCTTGTTTCTCCGTTGGGAAACAATAACAAATGTTGCTTATTCTCCCTCTGGGGCCACTGACAGGTATTAATTTGTTTTCATATTTATAAAGATGGTGAGGTTGATAGCTTCTCAAAAAGATGGCATTTTACTTTTGTGTCCAACTCAGTCATTACTGATTTTGCAGAAACCGAACTAACTGAAATTTTATTTCTGTCCAAGTTAACCTCAACTACATCTCACATAAGTAGTTAATGTGGGTAGTGACAACTCACACTCCCTGTAATCACTCAATGGCCAATGCTAAGTTCTATATCATTAACAAATTAATTGTCAAAGGATGGAAAGTCTTTGGAGAAAACATGAAGATCTTAATAACCATGCAGGACCCCAGGCATAGTGGCCCCAATTTTATGTAGAGTATAACTCAGCAGTTGCATAAAATCTCACTTCCAGTATGATCCCCTGTCAATGTTTCTACGATCAATGGAATAACCCCTTTTTACATAGGTGCCATCTGGGGTATTTTTCTGTCCCTACCTGCCTTGTGGCTAGAAGCTGAAATGGTTGGCACCCCACTGGAAAGAAAGAGTAGCCCATCCCCCAGACTGTACTATAATGCAACTCACATCTATGCAATTTGCCATTCTCTTTTTTGAGTGTCTTATTTGCCTTCTACAAGGCTGGACTTTATGTGGCCTTGTGAATGTGACCTTTCCTAGTGTGACTGCTATTGATACACCATGCCCCCCTCCCATCTAGAACCAGGACTGGCAACTCCTGGAGGAGGGAAGGGGGGCAGGATGGGGAAGGGTGGAATTAGATTAGATTGGGGAGTTTAGATCAGGGCATAGGGTTAGAACAAGCTCAGGGAAAAGAAGAGGAACATGGTTGGATATGGGGGAGGGGGCGGACTGAGGGAGTCAGGTTGGGAGTGGGTATTGGGCCAGGCCAGGGTGGGCGGGGGGGGGGGGGGGGGGAGGGGGAGGGGGGGAGGGGGGGGAGGGGGAGTGGAGTTGAAGGTGAGGGGTTGGATCAGGAGGCAGGGGGTGAGGGGGAAACGGTCATGCAGGCCCCAGAGGGGAAGGGAATGGGATGGGTGGTTGATCAAGTCAGGAAGGGGGTGAAGGTGAGTTGGACAAAGAAGGGAGTGGTCAGTTCGGAGGTGAGGAATGAGAATAGTGTGGAGGATCTGTTGGGGGTTGTCTGTATGTAAAACTCAGTCTGAGTTTTTTAAGTAATTATTCGGAAGTTAGAAGTAATTTTTCCCCTTCTCGTTCAGAGTAACTATCAGGATAACACTGATGGAAGCATTCAAAGCTAACGATTTAAATCACTTTGTCAGATGCTTTCCAGCCCCAGTCGGTTGTCCACAGGAAGTTAGGAGCCAATGAGTAAAACAGCTTTCTGCTGAAGAAGGGTATTTTGTAAAGAAACCAAAGGCAAGAATATGGAATTGAAGGAAGTTGTGAAGGATCATAGTTGAGGGAAATATTGTTCGGTACTCTCTGTTTTCAGAAATAAAGTGATCAAAGAGCTTAAGTGAACTACATAACCATGGTAACAGGATAATTAGGAGACGTGCACCTTCTTGGCTTCATGTTGTTAATATGATGCCATTTATGTGTGTTTTGATATGATGTGGTAGTATGCATGATATATGGAGATCAAATTTAGAATTGATACAAGTTTTGATGAACCACTATGTTGTAATCACACTGGATTGTACGGTGTGATGTACTGGATTTCCATAATGAATCATGAATCCAATAAGAAAAATCATAATCGTACTGAAATCATGTGATATGATTTGTCTGAGCAATACTTTGGATTGTGTAGCAAGAGCTTGTTAATGACTAGGTGTTGTTACAACTAATATCGTGTGTTCTGGAGTTCAAAGTAACATTACAAAATAGAACAGGAAAGTAATCCCAACAATATCTTGTGAATTGTCAATCATTGAGAGTTTCTGGGGAACTTATGCCACTTCATAATTAGCCTCACAGAAATAGCAGCTCTCTTTTTCAATCTCTCCTTCACTTTCAAGAAATTGCTGCATCTGGGCATTAATTGTCTATTAAACTTAGCACAGGAAGTTAAAGCTAGTACTTAATAGTGTTAGGGATCTTTTAATTGAGGTAACTGAAATTCCTGCCCTGTCACACATGCCTTCTGGTCTGGAAGGAAAACAATTGAAACAATAAAGTAGCATTCCATTAGAGAGTTTTTAACTTTTTTTTTAATTTTTGCGGATCGAGCCTCTCCCACCCTGGTTCACACTGTCATTTGATGTAAGGCAAGGAACATTACATAATTGCTGTTTATTTTAAGGACTTCTGGCTGGAATCTTTTTGATCTTTTTCTTCTGAATCTAGAAGAAAAGCCGTGGCTCAGTTGGTAGCACTCTCACCTCCTGAGTCAGAAGGTTTTAGTCCTGCTCCACAAGTTAAAAATCAAGACTGACATTCTAGCTCAAGTACTGAAGGAGTGCTGCAGTGTCAAAGATGCCATCTCTCAGAAAATACATTAAAGCAAAGCTGGTTCTTCCCTCTCAGGTGAAAGTAAAAACATCACAATATCACAAAAACAGATTATCTGGTCTTTATCATTGCTATTTGCAGGAATGTGCTGTGCACAAATTGGCTGTCTACATTAAAACATTGATGATATTTTAAAAATACTTCATTGGTTGTAAGGCACTTTGGCAAGTTAAAGAGGCCTTGCTCTGATTGGTCTATTTGTTTTCTCTAATACTTTTTAAACTTTGCTGTTCAAACTGGTGTTTGCCAGTCACATGGTGGCCATCAGTTTCATGGACCTTCTGGAGAGCCTTTGTGGTCCCATGGGTACCTGCGGACCACAGCTTGGAAACCTCTGACTTTTGCAATCATACTTGACACAAAGTTTCAGATGCCCCATTGCCCTCCTCTTAGTATCAGCTCCTACTTCTAACAAGTTGCAGTGCTGACTATATCTGAGCTGAAAGGTGAGGGATAAAGACTAAGACTAACTAATAGGACAGCCTAAGCAAAATTCACATCAAAGTCTGTGCAATGAATGCAGAATTTGTTATGCAGATTTTACATTTTCTGAGACCTTTTAATTAGTGCTTATGAATGTAATCTGTTAATATAAACAATAAAGCATAACTCCTTAGTGCACGTGGAACATTCCCAAGAATTTTCTCTTGTGACCTGTGATCTTTCCTAACTGTTTTCAGTTGTTATTAAGGTAGTGCTGATGGTTCCCTGCTCCCTAGTAAATCCTTTTGAAAGCCTTTCATTCCAAAATGCGATTAGGTTCCATAATCCACTTTACATGTGGAATTACTTCCAGTTAATTAAAATGGCACAACCTGACAGATTAAATATTCCAAACATATTTGCTATTCTCTCTGAAGGAAGGAGGATCGAGCCCCTCCCACCCTGGTTCACACTATCTGTCATTTGATGCAAGGCAAGGAACATTACATGAACTGCTGCTTATTTTAAGTTTAGCTGGAATCTTTTTGACCTTTGTCTTCTGAATCCAGGCAACAGTATTCTTCTCATGCACTTAGAAGTCTCAAATGCTAAGCTTTAAATAGGTGAGTGGCAAACAGTTCAAGGATTGGATAACAAAGAGATGTACTTACACCTCATGAAAAATCAATGAAGGTAGTCAGAAGCAAAGGGAGGAATATATGTTTTACATCTTTTGACAGAAGCATCAATAAGTATTGGGTATTATATTGCATACTTTCAGCCATGGTTTAGTTCATAGCCATTGAGTCAAAAGTTTGTGGCTTCAAACCCCACTTCACAAATTTGAGCACAACATCAAGGCTGACACTCCAATGGAGTATTAAGTAAGCATTTCTTTGTCAACTGTATAGTCCTTCCGAAGAAATGTGAAAGTGGAGCCCCATCTGCCCTCCCAGCTAGTTGTATAGGATCCCATGTCATCATTTTGAAAAAAAAGAGAAGTTTTCTCCCTCATATCTTTACCAATATTTATAAAATAATCAACATCAGTAAAAGAACAGGAATTTGTTGAATGGAAAAAGGATGCTCCATTTCCTACATTATAACAATGATAACTTCGCAAAAGTATTATAATGAAGTGCTTTGAGATATGCTGAGGTATTCAAAGTTCTATATAACACAAATGCTTGTTTAGCATTCAACACTAAATTCTTCCTTCTCTGAATATAAGTGTTCTCTCTCTTATGTTACATGTTAATATTTGGGAAGCAGGAAATCTTTCATAGTTAATGGCCAGAATTTTGCATCCCACCCTTGCACTAACTTGTGGGAACAGGCTGGCAAGTGAGAAGCCTAAAATCAGGTTGTATGGTGAAGTAGGGAAGATGGGGGTGTTCAAAGGTAGGGAGAGGAATGATGCTTTATTGCCTTTGCCCCTCTGCTGAGATTTTACCAGTGCCAGAGTAGATGTCAGGTGGCCTACATGGCCTTGGACCAATTACGGTCCTCAAGAAGCCAATTAAAGGCCATTTAAGTACTTCTTCCCCCCAACATTGGTATGAATGCTCACACTTAGTTGCCAGGCTAGCTGGGTTTCAGGAGGAGGGGTTTGCTCCTGTTTCTGATTCTTGTTCCCCAATGGAGACCCAGAGCAGCAAGGGCCAATCCTGCTTGTGATATGATATGCAGCCCCTCTGCACCAAATCATTTCCCAAAGCCTTATGATCATCATCACCCTCCATACTTCTAATTATCCAGCCTCCATTGCAATTCCTCATTGGAGGACAGACTACATCCTAGCACTGACTACTGCTCCCAGCGGCACTGCTGGGACTGAAGCTATCTGATTCGCTGGCAGCTCTTGGAAGTGAGACATCCTCCCACATTGGGGTCAATGCCACCATCTGGGGTAGCTGTCTGCGTGACAACTGTAAAACTCAGTTGTGTTTTCCTAGGCCGGTGAAGGCAGGCTCACCCCTGACTTTTCTGTAAATAGTTACAGCTAATATGCCCACTTCCATAATTTGATAGGCTGGTGACCTACACTGTCACAGAGAAACTGAATAATTTTAGGTCACTCAAAAATTTGGCATTGTGTATGGGAAGTTTTCATTCTATTTAATGTTCAAAAATGCGATGCTGCAATTAAAATTTAAAACACATTTCTCCCATTGTTTCTGACTTTTTATTGCTTTTTTGTGAGATGTAAGTAGGTCTCTTTGTTTTCCACTCCTTGAACTCTGTTCACCACTCACCTGTTTAAAGCACAGCATTTGAAACTCCTTCTATGCTGTTAATTGAAGGATGTCTACTGCTTCAAGCTGGGACTAGCTGTTAAAGTCGTTTGTTGCTGCTGCCCTGCATTTGCCATACTGCTGTTTCTACACCATTGTTTTTACAATTGGCTGCTGATTTCTTTTTCTTTGTGCCACAGAATCTGACACTAATTAAAAGCAAAGTACAGTGAATGTTGGAAATTCTGAAACAAAAACAGAAAATGCTGGAAATATTCAGCTGGTTAGACAACATCTATGGAGAGAGAAACAGGGTTAATATTTTGAATCAATGACTTTGTGTTCTGAACTGCTGATGACATGAATCAACGTGGACATTGAATTCAATTTGCCAATGGCTGTGCAGCGTTCAAAAAAGGAAATGGAGTTCATGCAGAGGAAGGAAAGGCAGTTGCATAGGCATCTCAGGCATCTGGTATCCTCTCAGGCCCAATAATACTTACTTTGTCAGGGTTTAACTGTCTGATCTTCAGTGCTTACGATTTGTAAGAGAGGTGGAGGCAGTGGAGCTTTACCTATAGGAAAAATCTACCATAGGGTCATTGTTCATTGAGGTGGAATTCAGCACAGTATTCAACTTTCACACAAGATCCTTTCAATATTTGCCACATTAATCAGAATTTGATATCTTTCATATCTTTTGATATCTTTGTTAATTACTGCATCAAGTAAAGATAAAATATTTATATTTATATAACATCTTTCATGATCTCAGGATGTCCCAAAGTACTTTACAGTGATATTATCTCTATGGGAGAATTGTAAATCGAAATAAACAAATTTACCAAATAACTCCCAATGAAGAGATTAACGACAAGATTTCACATCTTCTAACATTGACTTTAACATGACTTAGAACCAACCCAAATTAAACATGAATTAACAGGTGAATAATACTTCAAATAAAAGGGACAATTTCTCTATGATACAACAAAGTTATCTCATATATAAATACATCGCCTTTATCAGTATGTGCAGACATATGGTACCATCTGCAGTTGCAAAATTCTGCAATGCAGCCCCTGCTGCAGGAGGTCTTTCACTTGTCCACTTGATTGATTCAGCCCTTCAGTTATGTTTGCCAGTATTCCATCTGAGGTTCAGAGATAATCATCACTCAAATGACAAACTTCTGCAGAACCTCCTTCGGTAAGTTCCTAACAGTCCTAATGGCACAGATTCCACAGAGACCCCTTTATCTGAGCTGTTTAATAAATCTCACCAAAACATCTGGTCAGTTCCTGGCAAAACGGAATCAGCAGCAGTAAAACTGTCCAGTTCACAATCCCTGCCCAAACCCTGCCTTTGACATCTATCCTGTCCTCTATGAATGTAACACACAGACATTTGCACAGACACACTCACACAGATACCTTGCACAGACACACTCATGCAAATGCACACACCCACACCCATACACACACCCACAGCTCTTTGCAAATGTACCTTTCTGTTCTTCCTCACTCTATTCCACATGGCTTTCATATGTTAACTTTCTTCCTGTTGGTACTGCTTCCTGATAAAGTGTTACAGTGGAACAACACATTATTCAAGAAAATTATAATTGGTATTTCAATTGATGTAAAACTCTTCAACATTTAAATTTCTTAAAGACAATTACAGATTCCACAGAATATTTTTAAATTACAGATTTTTCTTATTGTACTGCTTCGAGGCCAAAGCTCATCACAACAGACAATAAGACAGGAATCTTACCGCCGTTCACACTGATGAAATTTTCCCATCCCACCGCAGTGAATGGAGATTTGCCTGGCTGCCAAATTCTCTGACCTCGCTGCAGTGGGAACATGGTGTGAACGGTAGGTAAGATCACACCTTAAATATTTTTGGAGTGTCATCACTGTGGTAATTTAGAAAACACAGCAGCTGATTTGTGCATAGCAAGGTTACAACCTGCAATGTGATAATGACCAGATAATCTGTTTTTCAGTGATGTTTGAAGACTAAATATTGGCCTGGACACTGAGGATAATTTTTAAAAGACAATCTGTTCTTTCACGGGATGTGAATGTCATTGGCATAGTCAATATTTATTGCTCTTGAGATAATGGTGATGAGCCGTCTTTTTGAACCACTGCAGTCCTTGTGGTATAGGTAACAACCATAGTGCTATAACCAAGAGAGAGCCAGAATTCTGTTCCAGTGACAGTGAGGAGATGGTGATATACTTCCAAATTAGTATAGTGTGTGACTTGGGACAGAACTTGCAGATGGTGGTGTTCGCATCCTTAGTTTGTCATAATTCTATTCTTTGGTCTACATTCGTTCCACAGCTCTTATTTTCTCTTGTCCTTTGAGCTCAGGGCTTACACCTATCAACGTGATGCTTTTAGCTTCTATCAAATGATCTTCTGGTGTCTCCGAGCTGAACTGCTTATTTTTGTGAGGAGATGAGTCAAATGCAAAACAGCAGCTCCCTGCAACCTATCTCCATGACAATATGGCATGCCTGGGACATTCCAAATAGAAATTTATTTCAAGGAGAAAACTTTGATTCTGATGCCTACATGAATAATTTATATTTCTAATAGGGTTAATGACTCTCTATTTCGAACTTGTTGGTTCCATCTGGAAACTCCAAAATTTAAACTCTCTAAAACTCAAACTGTTTTTAGCTTCTTTTTATCTGGAAACTACAGATATAATTCAAATCTTTTATCATATAGGTTTACCCCTGCATGCTGTACAAGCTCAAAGAAATGACATCTTGAAGAAAATTGTTTACATTTTCTTCCTTCCAATTCTAACCTCATCCTTTGAATTGCCGCTACTTGAGATGTTCTGGCAATTTCTAAAGTTCAGCATTTGAATTACCTTACCCTTATACATTTAATCCTCCCAAACTAAAAATTACCTGCAAAAATATTAATGTAAACCATAAAACTAGATGATTATGATACATTTCTTGCCGATATCCAACATTGGGTGAGCAGAGATTTCTGCCAATATTTAGAAGAATGAGGCAATGGTCTTTGATCCTGCCACAAATTGAGTGCCATTTTATTACTGGCATTGCCTTAAGCTGAGCAAGACCATTCACAACTTTGGTGTCTGTTTGACTCAATGATGAGTTTCCAACCACATATCAGCACTATCACCAAAACTGCATGCTTCTTCCTCCATAACATTGTTTAACTCTGACCTTGTCTCAGCACATCTCTGCTGAGACACTCATCTATGTCTTTGTCACTGTCATATCTTTACAGACTAAATCACTCATTTGTATGTGTGCTAGATGGGTATAATGAAACTAGTTTAATCTATTTTCTTCTTATATACATGAATACACAAATGACCATGAGATGGTGCTATTACACTCCACCCTCCTTAATGAAGAAGTTACATTATGATACAATATTTTCAGTGAATAACATTTTCACTAGCCTCTGTTTCCTTTATTCATGAATAAAACTTAATCGTTAGTTTCCCTTTCCTAAAATGATACTGCTTTTTTAAATCAAACTTCCAGAATTTGGGGAAAAACCTTGGCCCAATTTGGATTGAGTCTAAGGAAATGTTTTCTTCAATATGGGCAGATCTTGACCTTGTCCTACAATTGAATTTTCCACTTCAGACATGTCAATCTGTCTGTCAATTGGATTTGAACTATGATATAGATCATGTTATAGACCATGTTTTATCTTCAGAGATTCAGAAAGAAAAAGGAAATTCAGAAGAACCAAAAGATTCTGGTGAATCATCTAGTTTGGAAAAGAGTCGAGTAGCAATAGATATCTCAACATAAGTAATGTCAGAGACTAGTAGTGTTCGGATCCAATCCACAAGCAAACATCTTGACCAAAAACGTTCATATTCTCATGACTATGCTTCACCTAACCTTCCAATATTAATTCACTGAAGGTATGAGAGGCAAAATGCAGTTGGCCTCTTTCCATCACAATTCAACAGATGAGTGATCATAGCAATTACTTCATATGGAGAAGCATCACATGCTATACTCATCTCTTTGGATACACAGTAATATACATGCACTGTACCCTCTACAAGTTGATTTTCCCACAATTTGACTGCCTCATCACATTCCTATGTCCGTTTCCAGAGAACACCCTTCTTCAAGAAATCGTTCAAAGGATACAGTTATGTATGTTCAAGTTCCAGTCTAAGCTATGAACAAAATTTCAGGACTGCTGTACTGTTGGAGGTGCAGTGGGATGAGATGTTAAACCAAGATTCCAACTATCTGCGAGAAAGGATGTAAAACATTCCATGCACCATTTCAAATAAAAGTAAGGAAGTTATCCCTGGTGTCCTAACCAATATTTATCCCTCAACCAACATCACAAAATAAAGATTATTTGAACAATATCACATTGCTGTTAAGAGAATCATAGAATCCCTACAGTACAGAAGGAGGCCATTCAGCCCATTGAGTCTGCATCGACCACAATCCCACCCAGGGTCTATCCCCGTAATCCCACACATTTACTCTAGCTAGACCTGTTGACAGTCCACTAACCAGCACACCTTTGGACTGTGGGAGGAAAGCAGAGGACCTGAAGGAAACCCATGCAGACACAGGGAGAATGTGCAGACTCCATACAGACAGTTACCCAAAGCAGGAATCGAACCCAGATCCCTGGCGCTGTGAGGCAGCAGTGCCACAATAATGGACTGTCACTTTTCCTCATTGAATATAATTCACAGGTACTTCATTGGCTATAAAGAACACAAGCATTAGGAGCAGAAGTAATCCATTATTATTTATTCATTGGTCCTCCAAGTCTGCAACATCAGATAAGATCATAGTTGATCTGATTGTGGCTTCAAATCCACTTACCTTTCTGCTCCCGAGAACTCTTGACTCCATTGTTGATCAAAAATCTATTTAACTTGGTCTTGAATATTTTCAATGACCTAGCTCTACTGCTCTCTGAGGAAGAGAATTCCACATTTCTCTTAAATGGGAAACCCCTCATTTTTAAACTGTGTCCCCCAGATCTAGACTTTTTCACAAAAGGAATCACCATCTTACCAGCACCCTGTCAAGTCCCTCAGGATCTTATGCATTTCAAGAAAATCATATTTCATTTTTCAAAACTCTACTTGATATAGGCCCAACCTGCTCAACCTTTCCTTATAAGCTAAACCCTTCATCACAGGTGCCAATAAGGTGAACCCCTTTGTTCACTCTTTGGTTGGCATATTACCATTTTATTTCTAAGTGCCGGGTGGATGTGGAACTGGGAGAGTTTCAGATGTGTTTTTTGGGCATATTTTCAGGCTCCCTTCCCACACACACTCTGGCTGCATAATTTTGAGCAAGTCTGTTGCTCACTGCAGAAGCTTGTGGGTGGGGCTTAACATACCTGAAAGCCTGTAGAGGGAGGTAGTGCACATGTGCAGATCTTTTATTCTGTACATGCACATTAACAGTAACAGGGGCCTGACAGACAAAGAGAGCTGTCACACCCCTGCTGCTGCAGTCAGCCTGAAGCAGGTCTCTCCACTCCATTGCAATCAGGGGGGCCCATGGCTCAAGATGCAGCTGGCACCAAACCCTTCCCCCTTCCCCCCCGCCTCCACCACTCAGACTGATAGTGGATCCCGCCTCCCCCAACGATTACATCATGTGATTGTAAAATACCGCCTTTTTTATCCACTTGACAACTTCCTTTCCTATCTATCCTTGTGTCACCAGCAAACTTTGCTATCACCCAAGTCATTGATATAGATAATAAATTGTTGAGGCCCAGAACTGATTCTCATGGCATTCCACCGCTTCCCATAAAGAAAATGATCCATTTATCCAACAATGTGATCCTGTTAGCTAACCAATCCTCAATCCATGCTAATATGTTATCCCCATACCATGAGCTCTTATTTTGTGAAATAACTTAGAGGTAGCACCTTATTGAATGCTGTTTGGAAATCCAAATTTACCACATTTCCCCTTTATCTATATTTCTTGTTACTTCCTCAAAGAATTTTAATAATGAGTCAAACATGATTTCCCTTTCACAAAACCATGTTGACTGCCTGATTGTATTCTGATCTTCTAAAAGTCCTGCTTTTGTATCCTTAATAATGGATTCAAGTATTTTTTCAATGACAGCTGATAGGCTAACTGACCTATAATTTCCTGTTTTTTATCCCTCCTTTCTGGAATGGTAAAGATGGCTGGTGATCTTGAAAAAAGCACTATATAAATTGCAAGATTTTACTTCATTTACTGAAGCAGCCTGAAATGCTGAATTACATCAAAAATATTAACTTTTTAATCAAAAAAATTAAGCCTCTTTGAGGGTGGATTGGCAGGTGGGAGTTGAAGGCAGAAAATTAGGTGCAATGCCTTGGGCCCCATTCCCAGCATCTACCCATCCATCCCCACTACTGCCTTTGCTGTAGTTTTACCTGTGACGGGGAGGCCTGCCTGCCTGTGGGTTAATTGAGGTCCTTAACTGGCCAGTTAATGGTCTCTATCCACTTTAGTTGGTATTTAACCTGTGGCAGATGAAAACCAACACCAGTTGTGAAGCCCAACAGTTTTCACTGCTTAAGCTGGTGACAGTCCTGGAATGTGAACCTTCTTTATTGGCTGCATGGGTCCATCAGACAGTTCCCCTCTTTTCCTTCCCCCACCCTCACATTTTCCCTCCTTCTTCTTGTCCAAACCAGCTGGCCTCACTTTCTCTATTGGGGCTTGACATCAGGGTCCCAGCAATACTGCCAGCACTAAACTTGCATCAGTTCCAATGACAATCAGTATTGGGGACTGGATTTAATCTCAGTAGTGGCCACTGTTCCTAGTGTCACCGCTGTGACCAGAGAACTGCCAGCCATTAGCAGCTGTTGGTGGTCAGAGTTCCTGCTAGATGGGGGCAGAAGTTTCATCTCAAGACAAATAACAGCCTGACAACTGTTAAATAACATTGAGGGGGATGGAGCTGCACCTCCTGAGCATTCATGCTGAGGGTCATAGACCCCTGCCCAACTTAAAATTCCAGCCACTTTTTAAATACAGGTAGCTGTCAAAAGTGGATGGAAACATTAAAATTAAAATAAACAGTAAAGAAAATGACTTGACTAAAGCTAAAATGGTGCAATCTGAGGCTCAGAAAAATAATTTTTGTATAGCCATCATGCAATCGAGGATAGGCAAGAGGACAAATTGCACTCTCAGAATGACATCGACTCCAATTTGTAAATAATCTATCTTACTGGAAGATTTGCAACATATATTTGTGGATCTAAAGTTTTTTTCAAAAATTGTCTGCAATATTCTTGGACTTTTGTTTAACTGTCAGTTTTTCTTTCTGCTAAAAATGACACTTTTAAAACAATACTGAGGGCACATTTAACACTGAATATAACTGATGTTGTCAGTGCCTGGGGCAAAAAGCAATGTCAAATTAATAGTTTGAGTCTCTTTTTTCTTTTCAAAGAGTGAAGTATGAAAATACAGCTTTATGCAAGGACATTTAAAGCCCACAGTTCTATTAATATGGTTACATTAAAGTATGCAAGCTGTTTAAAATAATCATTCTGTTTCCACTGGAACTCTTATTAGATCTTGTAATGGAATAGCAACAGTATTGGCGCTGCAATCTTTTTAAATAGCTTGTTTTCTTGCATATGGCTATATTAATACAACCCTTAGTGTGTTAAATATGCTAGATAATGGAATATGAACATTTTTTTTGCATTCAGCCTTTAATTGCACAGGCAGATGTCAAAGTAGATATTTCTACATTTATTGTACACCACTAAGAAAAGCTGTAGTAATTTGGTTCCACCCTTTTGCCAATCATAAATAACAAAGTGTGGTCTTGAAAATCTTTAGTGGCACTTATACTCAAGTATACAGGTCATTCTAAGTATCACAATGAAGCATCCTGTTAAATGGCTCAAATGCTTCATGCAAAATTTTTTGAGGATTTTTGTTCATATTTTGCAAACCTTGGTCACATTTTATTTTTGTACAAATTATTTCAATGCAATATAATGAACATGCAATATAAAGTAAGGCATCTCATACTTTTAATAAACTCTGCCATAAATAAAAAGATATTCCCATCCTGTATGTGTTAATGATTTTAGTATTATTGTTAACTTGGATTGGAATGCACAGAAATACAATCTAACATGTTGTTCAGACCAATCAGTCCATACTTGTGTTTATCCTTCACACTAGCATGTGCACACTCTGTCCCTGCATCTCTTTCCTCCTCTTCAACTATCAAATTTATTCTTGAATGTTGACAGAATGATTAATGGCTTCTTTTAACTGGATGTGTTTTTCACAACTTTTGGGTGCAGAGCATGAAATCACAATAGGAAAATCTCAGGAAATCCGTATTCCATTTAACAGCTCTCTTACATTTAACTACACTTATCAAACTTAAATACTTTAAATGCTCTGCTTAACTATATTTCAATCATTTCATTGCATAAAAATGTGGAGTAAACCACACTACACTTGTCATGTTGAGACATTGAAAAAATGGTCTCATTGACATGTTGGTGTGTAGTAACATAGACCATTGATTTATTAATGTATTTGTGACTGTAGAGGTCTTTTCAGAACAATAAGTGAGAGTGTGACTGCACCCTGAGTATATGAATGCTACAATGCAGGCAAGCATAATCCATTAAATGTACTTGAAGTGAATAGAGTAGGTTTTGATTTTGAATGATAATGTAAAACAGATGTTAGTGAATCGACAGCCCATGTTACATTTCTTCTGACTTCAATGGAAATAAAATCAGAGAGTTCTGAAACAGGATGTTGATTTGCTAATGTCTCTCTTGCACTATCACACAACAAATTCTACAGATTGTTGAGCTGTCCTTGGTCGATAAATAAAAGAGACAGTACAGTTTCAATGGGTGAATTGTTTCCTTTTGTGCTATAGTATTCTCTGATTGGTGATTGCATGAATAATAAAGCTCAGAAGAAAAGAACATTGTACCTCACTAGCCCTACCTTTGTCCTGTCCATCACAAGAGATAATGACAGTAAATGGCAGCATTGAAGTGAATGGCAATGTTACAGAAATTGAAATCTGAATAATTCTTTGGAGGGTGTACATAATTAATGTTGAATATTCAAAAAGCCAGATGTTTGAACTATATTTTAGATCAAATGTTTGTTTGAAAAATTAAAATGCATTTTTAAAAGGATTGGAAACAAGCATTTTGAATATTATAAGCCATACCCATAAAGCTCCTTTGACAACATTTTAAAGGAAAAATGAACTGATTTATTTTAAATTGATTATTACTGTAGAAAAGTTGGGTCCCAATGACTGGTAACCAAGTACTTATAACACTAATAGTTTATTAAATATTCTGAGCAGCTCGTACGTACTCTGACTCTGCCTATATCCAGGTAGAACTCCCACACTCCTGACATGTGAGCCTTTAAGTAGCAGCTTCATCATGGCATCCACATGACCACTTAGTCAACACTTTCCCCATGAAGTTGGGACATGTGATGATACTGAGATGTAATGATGTGCACAAATATTCAGTGGGTGCAAACTATTTTACAACATATACATTGAATATAGCCATTTATGTTGTGTGAAACACGAATTAGGCAGCTGGAACTGGTGCATTAGCCCATCGCGTATCCTCCCATCAACTTGGTTATTTAAAAATAATGGCCAGTTGTAGACCATTACATTGTCCTGGAACATGGTATGTGGTTTAGTTGTAACCCTGAGCGTGTGATTGTGCTGGTTGGCTGTGCTGGGGCTGCTCTTGGGCTGGTGTCCTCAGTATGGGTGACAGGTATTCTTTAGTGTATCCAGTGACTGTAGGACCCTCCATTTCCACTGGTGAAAGTGGCCCCGATTGTAGATTAGAGGGCTGGAATATTCTGATGGTTACTGGTGCTGATTCTGAAACCTCAAGTAGGTGACATCAGTTTCAGATATAGTAGGCACCATCCGAGGCCACCACGTTGCTATTTGACTGAGGGACATGGTTATGTACCACTGCCAATTTGTCATGGCCACATGTGATCTGGATCTGGATTGCATGTACAGAGTATCTTTGAGATCCTAGATTCTACGAGAGGAAGGTACCTCTGCAGTTATTATGTTGATGTCCTGCGCAGGATTTGTCTGGTCTGTGCTAGATATCAGCCATATTTATAGACAACACTGAGGTTGTAAGGTTGTAGCTGCAGCCATGCAGACACAATACAAAGAGGCTTTCTTAGTTATGAGTAGCTAATGATCAGTTTCAACACTCACAGACCGACAATAAATGAAACTTTTGACAGGCAAAAACTAGAGCAAGGATCCCTTTTCAGTCTAATCAAAACAAATCTCAGTGTCAATGAGGGCCCTTGAAGCTGTTGTCTGCCATTCTGGATGCAGACTGTGCAAAGTCTCTGTTGGAAGGCATCTGCTAATGGAAGTACGGGTGCTCAAATGTGAAAATATTGTAGCACTGGCCTGGCTGAGAATATCTGTTTGAATGTGTTAAAGACAACAGTTTGGTGCTCCTGCCCACACCAGTCCTGGTGGAGGACCTGACGAAGACATCCAGTAACTCACTGTAACAAAGAATGAAAGATAATTCATCATACCAAGGAAAATCTGCAAAGTATGCTTATTCTCAGGAATGGATATCTCTTGCATAGCTGCTGTCTTGTCTGGATTTGGCTTCATACCATCAGTTGTGAATAAGTGACCCATATAGGGAACCTGGTTGACTCTGAATCTGCACTTAGCAGGGTTGAGCTTTAACTGTGTAGTCCTAATTCTCTTAAGGACTAGACCAAGATGGGATCATGTTCTTGTATTGTATGACTCCAAACCAGATATCACTGGCAATGATTTCACATGGTTGGCTTGTAAAGAGTTTCTCCATGCAGTATTGGAATACTTCACTGCCAGTGGAGATCCCAGAGAACATGTAGAGAATGTAGGCATGAGCATATGAATTTTGAGGTTCGTCATCGAGCAGGATTTGCTAGAACCCATATTTCGCATTTTGCTGAAAACTTTGGCATTGGACATTTCAGCCATCACCTGTTCAATTGTCTTCATAAGGTGATGAGGTCTGAGCAGAGTCTTGTTTAAATGGACTGGGTCACTGTGAATCCTAACTATGCCGTCTTTCTTTATTACAGCCACCATTGCCAAAACCTACCCTGTGGCCTCATCCATGGGAGTGTTATCATCCAATGCATCCAATCCAATTGATTTTCTGCTCTTTGCTTTTCAGTTTAGGCTGCTTGTGGTACCTCATGTGGTATATTATAGATAGCTTACCAATGATGTTGCTATTGAATAGGTCCTTGTAATCTGTCATTTCTGAGGCCTGGTGCTGTAGAGTGGAGCAAGTTATACCTGGACCTGAGCCTCCAGTATGATGTGTTCTGAAGACTCAACAGTAGCCTTATATTCTTGAATGAAACTTGAAATTGTCCTGTGAAACAAAGAGTAGCCACATCTTCTGTGTGGATGATTTGTCTGCTATAGGCCACAAGGTCTACTTGGGTGTTAAGGTCTGATGCTACATATGGATCTAGTTCCCATAGCATTTGCCAGGACAGTTGAATTTTACTCCAGTGCCAATTTTTACCTTCAGTTTTACATTAATGCAAGCATTGTTCAAAGTGGTGAACTATAGAATCTTTAAAGTACATTTATCCTTTGAAGTCTACAATTCCTCTTCGAAAGAATCTTACTCAGGCCCATTCCCGCATCCTATCCTGTAGTCCCACAGACTTCCCATGGCCAATCTAGCTAACTTGCACACCTTTGGAATGTGGGAAAAAACCAGAGCACCCAGAGGAAAACCACGCAGACATGGAGAGAATGTGCAAACTCCACTCAGACAGTCACCCAAGGCCAGAATCAAACCAGGTCCCTAGTGTTGCAAGGCAGCAGTTTTAACCGTGGTGCCATCATGCCACCCTAAAAGACCTCACCCTTCTCTGTGATAATTAAGTCTTGTTGGAGGCTCTTATTAAGCTCCAGTTCATTTTGCTCATTCATGCTCCGAACCTTGGAGGATTGACTGGCTATAATATGGCTGGCAACATAGGAAAATCTGCAACATTTCACAACATGATTTCATTTGTCACATTTATTGCAATGTTTACCAAACATCAACCCTCTGTTCCAAAGGTGTTGGGTATTGAATTTGGGCAGCACCCTTTCCTACCAAAACCTCTGTTTGCTGCCATAAACTCCTTGCTTTTTTTCTGACTGCTCTTTCAGCATTATAGATGCTGATGGTAGATTAAAATTTTCAATCTTTCTCATGAAGAAGCTATTTTCAGACAAGGTCACTATGAACCCCGCACACCATGAGATCCCTGACTAGGTCATTGGTAAGGGTGCCAGGTGTACATGTTTTTGTGAAGGTTTTTAGAGTTGCAGTATAAGACTGTATTGATTCCCCAGATCTTTAGTTGGTAGTATTTATTGAGTATTATGTTTGCCACTGCAAAGCAAATGTTCTTAACTTTTTTAACAGTTTCTCAGAGTCTGCTTTCTCCTCCATTAAGAAATCAAAAGATTCAATCTTTTCTTCATTTGCGAAATGTAGTAAAGTATATTCCTGTACCTCCTTTGGTTTGTCCATTAAACTGGTATTACAGTAGCTGTGCCACTCTTTTTCAAACTTTGCCCAGTTGCCTGCAATGGTTTCATCGAATGTGAGTGGGTAATGTGGCAAAGCCCTTTAGCCAAATGCTGGCACTGTGTAAAAGTGCTGGGTTCCAATGAGTGATGACGAAGGATTTGTGATAACAACAGTTTATTCAGTGATGTAAGCAACTCTTACATGCTGCAACTCTGCTCACGTTCCGGTGAGAACGGCAATGCTCCCGACACATGACCGTGGCATCACTGCATCCATGTGACCACTCAGTCCCTAATTACCAATGAAATTTCTACCAATGTGAGAAGTGTTTACATTTTTATGTTTAAGCAGGCTAATTCTGAGGTCTTGCCATTTTGATGTTTTTCAAGCTTAGATTTATTTGCAAAGCCTTTGAAAACTGGAAATCGGCTTTACTTTATTTAGGAGACCAGGGTTTTAGGAGTCGCAGGAACAGGTGTAGCATTTAATTAACTTCAGCAGCTTGAGACCTGTGCAGTCTTAAATTAGACAATCGTATTCATTCCTAATTAAACTTCCTTTCAGAAAATCACTGAGGCACACTCACACAAATTGAATTGTGCAAAAATAATAAACAGCAAACTTTCAGCCTGCTACCAGCAAATTATTTCCCTGACATTTTAGATCAAAGTATGCTATTAATTACGCTGCATGAGGTGTGCTGCTGCAGAGATTTCTTGTGCAGCTTATATATGCAGGAGGAGAGAGGAGAAAGAGACTGCGCTTTGATGGTGTCGTCTCCTCGATCAGATGTTAAACCAAGGCCTGTCTGTCCTTTCAGAAGGATATAAAATCTATAGTGCTATTTTGAAGTGGAGCAAGGTAATTTTTCTGATGTCCAGGCCAATATTTATCCCTCAACCAGCAATACTCAAAGAGATTATCTGATCACTATCACATTGTGCACATCGAGTTCTCAAACAACAATCTGTGGTCATACAACACTGACTGTAATTTGAAAGCACTTCCTTGGCTATGAAGTGATTTGGAAGTTAGCAGGTTTTTTTTTTCAATTTAGCTCTATACTCTCTTTGGACACCTTTTTCTTAGAGATAACTCTGAGGCTGCAAATTCCTGAGGTATGATAACTCATTTGTATTTTTATCTGACTAACCTACCGTTAACATTATACCGTTTTTTATTTGGGAACTCCCTAGTGAATCCAACTCATGCTAGCAGGAAAGAATCACAGAATAGAATGGTAGATATTATAGCACAGAAACAGACCATTTGCCCATGATGGCATTCTATGAGCAATTTTAGCTGGCCCCACTTCCATCCTTTCCCACTTTCCAACGGTTTTCCAATTCCCTTTTGAAAACCATGGTTGAATCTGTACCAATATCCTTTCAGGCAGTACATTTTAGATCATAACCACTCAAGCATCAATGTTTTTCCTCTTGTTGCCTTTGGCTCTTTCACCAATCAGCTTAAATTGTATTGTTTAGTTCTTGACATTTCTACCAAGGCAACAATTCCTCTTTACCTATTCTAGATGATAGACTCCTCATGATGTGTTGCCAATTAAGAAGACACTTTGGCTTGGATGGTGTCAAGCCACCTTGAATGTTGTTAGAACTGCATTAATCCAAGCAAAGGACGAGATTCCATCACATTGCTTACCCTGTGTCTCGCCACCTTCCTCACAGTTCACACTTGCAAATTTTTTGTCATTTGCAAATTTAGAATCTTTTTCCTGGACACCAAGTCATGAATAGATATCAAAAAGAGTTCTGTCTCAGGACTGACCCATGGAGAATATAACTGTGATGTTTTTAATATTCACTTTTGGGATGTGAGTTTCATTGGCTAGGTCAGCGTTTGTTGCCCAAACCTAATTGTCTTTGAAAGGTGGTGGTGAGCTGCCTTTTTGATTCTCAAATGTCCACGTGGGGTAAGTACGCCCACAGTGATATTGGTGAAGGAATTCTAGGATTCTGATCCAGCTACAGTGAAGGAATACAACATATTTTGAAATCAGAATAGTATATGACTGAGAGGGGAACTTGCAGCTGATTGTCTTCTAATGTACCGACACTTGTGTGACTAGGTAGTACAGGTTATGACATGTCATAAGCACACTCTCTCTGCTCTTTTTGCCATTTATCAGTCCTAACCTGAATGCTATCCAAATCTTCTATGGACACAGATTGCTTCAGTACCTGAGGTGCTGCGAACAATACTGAACATTGTGTAATCATCAGTGAGCATTGATTGACCACTTGTTCTCGGAAATAAGGGGCCTTGTTCTGATCCCCAGAAAAGAGTGAATTTGAACCTGGTGAGAAATTAAAATCTTTTAGTTGTCGAATTCAACTCCAAGACACTGCAAGCTCGTACACTTTCAGTTTTAACAGAGGCAGGAGAAGGGGTAGTTAACCAAGCTGTTTTAAGGAGGCTGTCAGTCAATGAAATTAATATGAATCTTCAGCCTCTGTTTTTGCAATCTTTTAAGTTCTAACTCTTATCAGTCAAGGGGCAGACCATTCACGACTGCCGTCTCTCTCAGTGACCACTCTCTTCTCCCTGGTTAATCTCTCCGCATGATTATCATCTCAACCTTTCAACTCCTTCCCCAACCACCGTCACTCCAATGATCCCCATCTTCACCCCCACAGTTCCTCCCAAAACAGCTATCTCCACTCCCAAAATCCCCCCTCCCTAAAACACACATCACCACCCCCAACAATCCCCCCAAACCCACATCTCCAACCCCACAATCTCTCCCCAAACCCCCATCTCCACTCCGACAATTCCCCCAAACTCCCATCACCATCCCCACCAAACCCCCATCTCCACTCCCACAATCTACATCTCCAACTCTACAATCCTGCAAACTCCTATCTCCATCCCCACAATCCCCCAAAACCCCCATCTCCAACCCCACAATCCATCCTCAAACCCCCAACTCCACTCCCACAATTCCTCAAACCCCCATCTCTACCCCTGCAATCCCCACAAACCCCCATCTCCACTCTTACAATCCACATCTGCAACCCCACAATTCCCAAACCCCTATCTCCATCCCCACATCCCCCAAAACCCCCATCTCCTACCCCACAATCCCTCCTCAAACCCCCAACTCCACTCCCACAATTCCTCCAAACCTCCATCTCTACCCCTGCAATCCCCACCAAACCCCCATCTCCACTCCCACAATCCACATCTGCAACCCCACAATTCCCCCAAACCCCTATCTCCTTCCCCACAATTTCCCCAAACCCCTATCTCCATCCCCACAATTTCCCCAAACCCTATCCCTCCCACAATCCCCAAACCCCTATCTCCACCCCCACAATTCCCCCAAACCCCTATCTCCTTCCCCACAATTTCCCCAAACCCCATCTCCACTTCCATAATCCTCCCAAATGCCCATTTCAGCACTAACAATCCCCCCCAATACCCATCTCCACCCTCCACAATCCATCCCAAACTCCCACCTCCACCGTCCACAATCCTTCCCAAAGTCCCATCACCACCCCCACAATCTTCCCAAACTTCCATTCCCCTCACAATCCCCCCAAGCCCATCCCCACCTCCACAATCCCCCAACTCCCATCTCCGTCCCCACAATCTTCCCAAATCCCCATCTCCACCCGCACAATCACTCCCAAACTCCCATCTCCTTTCCACAATTCCCCCAAAACTCCCATCTTTATTTCCACAATCCCCCAAACCCCATCTCCATCCCACATTCCTCCCAAAATCCCCACCTTCCCCCACATTCCCCCCAAATCCTCATCTCCACCCCCCAGAATGCCCCAAACTCCCATCTCCACCCCCACAATCCCCCCAGACCTCCATTTCCCCCCACAATCTGCCCCACCAATTTGGTATTTCCACTACCATTCTGTTCCCCAATACCTGATCTCTCTGCTAACCACTTATGTCCACTCCCCTTGGCATTCTCTTCCCATAGTCCGCATCTCCAACTCTCTGTCAACACTTCTGCTGCAACCCAGCAATGAGTTTGGATGCTGAATGGGAAACTTGGAAACAAATTAAAAGGCATCCTTGCTCTGTGAGTACTGGGACCAATGTGTCCACAGAGTAGTTTTCAATTTACTCCCCTTCAAATGTAAGCTGCATCCTTTGGTTCTGAATTAACTGCAAGGGCATATTATACATTATCTAATCCATTTAGACACCTAAAAACAGCAATCATATCACCTCCCAACCTCTCTTTGCCAGTGATAACATGTCCAATTTACATAATTGCTCCTAATAATCCAATTCGTCCACCCCCTCAATCATCTTGTCTATCCTTTCAATAGCTGCTGTATCCTTTCAGTTCTGAGGTGATCAGAGCTCTATGCAGAATTCTAAGTACAGTCGCACCAATGGTTTTTGAAATAGAAAAATTATCTCACTACCTTGACTCAATAGTGACCTTTAAATATATTTCAATATCTGGTTTGCTTTGCACACTGCCACTAAGTGTTTTTGCAATAGCTTCAATTTACTGTCAAACAGGATTCCCAAAGCTCTTTCATTTTCCATGCTCATTAATTTCTTTCCAATTTAAGTTTGTCCCTGTGTGAAGCATTTTACATTCCTCCACATTGCACTTCACTTGCCATCAAATCCTCCCTTATCTTTTCTAGTTCTGCTTTTAAAATCTACCACCTTTATCACCTTTGTATCATCTGTAAATTTAGTCTCTGTGCTGATGATGTTGATCTGTACTGCAGTTTCACTATCCCCCTCCAAAGACTTTGGCTTCCCTTCTTCCCATTTTTTCAGATTCACCAGGAAAAAATTTACCCTAAAAAAATTTGAATTGTCTAAACTGGACTAGATATGTTGATTTGTTCAGCGGGAGTTTAAAAATAAATTTCCATACTCAGTGCACTGCAGACAGCACTAGCGTCTTTCATTCCAAAAATCACTGGGTATTCCTGCTGGAGAGGCCTGCAGCATAGTGCTGAGCGAGTCACTGCACATGCTTTGATCTGTCAGTGCTGAGATTGGCAGATATGCAGTGGCCCCTGTTTGCCAGATTCCCAATTACTGGCCAACCCTGTGACCCCGCCACACGCCAGCCTTCTCACCCCCACCAACCCCCACCCTCTAGGCCAGCCTTGACCACTTCCCTCCTCGTCTACCTCGTTCTCCTGCCCCTTCCCGCGGTCCCAAATCCCCCCCCTTCCCACTTCCCCACACTGACGATCCCCTCCTGCAGCACCAACCCTGCCAGCAGACTGCCTGTACCCGCCCAACTCTGATGGCCCCCAGTTGCTGGCTTCCCTCCATCCCCCATCGATCCCGACTGCCGAGTGGCAGCGGGATCCTCCAACCCCCAGTCACCCTCCCGTGGCCTTGCCCCTTCATTATGCCCTGTCCCATGCCTGATGGGCAGTGCCAAGGTGTCCCCTGGGCATTGGCACTTTGTCCCTTAGTCAATGCTAGGAGACACTGCTGTGATGCCACTGCCCATGGACCCCCCCCCCCCCCAACCCCTGCTGCTCTGTTGCATCTGACCTTCTGGAAGTTCTTGATTGCACCTCCCTCTCTTCACTCCAGCAGGATCAGGTCACCAGCTTTCCATCGGGGGGGGGGGATTTATAGTAAACCCAGGCCTGATAATTATATTTAAATGATATTAAAATCACTGTTTGAATACATAACACAGCTCAGTGCCAGAAATCAGCACTGGGAGAATGCAGAGGTCCAGATGCCCATCACAGATTGCACAAACTGGCCACCACTAGAGTTTCTTGGTCCACTGCCTTAAAAAAGCAGTGCAGCGGGATGGGAGGATTGCCCCCTTAAAGCTCATTCAAGCGGCAATTTTTACACTCTCTTCAAAAAATTATATTTACAAGTGAAGCAAACCTCAGCAATCTACCTGATCCAGTGGCCTCTACTTTCAAGCACTTTTACATGGCATTTCCTTTGAGTTGGATGAGGTGTAGGCAGCCCACTTGCTTGTCTCTGTTTGGGAGAGTTGCTCACAGGCACTCCTCCAGAGTCTACTACGGCAAGGTTAGTCACAGGACCTGCTGCATAAATGGTCCCTCACACAGAGGTGCAAAGAAGGCCATGATGATGATGCTCTGTCAGAGATGGCATCCTCATCTTCAAAGGTGCCAGTCTCATCCTTGGATGATGCTGTAGATGGTTGAAGGCAAGCAATCAGGATTCCCCAATCTCTCCAACTTTCACTCTAAACATTTCTGTGCCATCAGTACCACTGACAGGTAACACTACAGAGTGTTCCATACGTTCTATAGATTGTCAACATGCTGTTCCTGCAACCTCTTCAAGTGTTGCAACCTATGACTTACCATGGGATTGGCGACATTCTCAAGGGAAGACCTCATGCTTTCAAAGCCCCGAGCCATGGTGGGAGATACATATGAATTGAATAGGCTTCTTCATTCAGGGCCCATAAATGCACATTGCTTCAGATAACTGACATTAGAATCACAACAGTTATTGTTGGCATGAGTGGAGCTGCCTTCCTTGTGAACACAAGGCCCTGCATCTGCACCCAACTGAGCATGATTGTGTACCCCTAGGGGAAACTGTCTATAGTTGCCTCTGTCTCTTTCATTTCCTCCTGTTCAGTCATGCCACGATTTTCAGCAGCACCACTCTATCTGAGTGCATGTGAGGAACCATCATTGAGAGAGTTTATTTGGGTAAATGGAGAATGTACATTATAAGATGTGATAGCATTTCAATTTCCTGTGGTTATGCAAGTGACATAACAGGGCTGTGGCACTCCCCTTCCCTGTCAGAATTTACAGGAGACACAAAAAGTGATCATGAGAATTAGGTTTTGACAGAATAAGCTGATACTTCTCAGTGCAGCTGGGTCTTTGACACACTGACAGCAGACACAAAAAAATCCTCTCTTATGGTCTTGATCAGTGACTCACTATGGGGTTCACAAATCATAGAATCCCTACAGTGCAGAAGGAAGTCATTTGGTCAATCCCAATCCAGCCCTATTCCCGTAACCTTTCATATTTACCCTGCTAATCCCCCGACACTGAAGTCAATTTAGCGTGACCAGTCAACCTAACCTGCACATCTTTGGGATGTGGGAGGAACCAGAGCACCCAGAGGAAACCTGTGCAGACACAGAGAGAATGTGCAAACTCCACACAGACAGTGACCCGAGGCCAGAATTGAACTCGGGTCCCTGACACTGTGAGACAGCAGTGCTAACTGCTGTGCCACTGTGCTGCCCCTTTTTCAAAAATCTCCTGAAATGTTTCGGGAGTTCACAAAAAAAATCCCAGATTGGCAGAAGTAGTACATACACAAAATTACAGGAAATGATGGCTGTTTGGTCCCCACCAAATGGCCAGGATCCAGGTCTTTGTGCGGGGCGGCTGGCAGAGTTTACTGACAACCCAGATTGACAGGCTACTTGGCCAATGATAGTTGTCGTTCTGAATATGCTTTGTCTCGCACTTTTTTACTGGACTTGAAGTTGGAGGTTCTTCGGAGGCCCAGATGTGTTGTGTCTTTCTTTGGACTTCAGAATCATGTGCTGTCTGTGCCTATAGCAGTGGAGCTTTTAAGCAAGTACTTGCATTTTAATTTAACTCCGAGGCAGCTGCACTCACTCCAGCATCACCTCTCAATGTCGATTCTAATGAGTCCCCTCAGAATCTTATATATTTCAATGGAATCATCTTAAATTTCAGAGAGTATAGAACCAGCTTATTAAGGCACCTCATCATAGACAATTCTCTTAAACTAGACACCAATCCAGAATTCCCCTCTCCCGCAACAGCTAGTGTTTCTTTGCTTGGCCACATTTCCTCCCATTCCTCTTCCAGACCAAGATGACTGATAGCAAGGTGCCCATAACCAAGCATTCACTTTCTCCTGGTGACTTCTGTGATGCATCCAAAAAGATAGAATAGCACAACCCTTAGGCGAAACTATCAGAGAATTTCAGGAATGAATGTTGAATGAGTGCTGAAGTTTTGATAAAATGTCCTAGAAAGCCTCCCTTCATGTTTCAAAACATCTCTTCAATCCTCTGACAGCAAGTGAATAGTAAAGGGTGGTAATATTTACATTGCTTAAAATTCTCAGCAATGACTTGTTTGCTCCAGGTCAACAAGTCAGTGTTGAGGGAGGATGTTAGGGGTTGAGCGTGCTTCAGTAGGCTAATAGATATCTGGGTTTTCAGCCAATAATTCATAATGAAGCTTGGCTAAGAGCCCAGAAATCCATTAGTCTATTGAAGTACCTGAACCTCAGAAAAAACATTGCTTGGCTGACAGCTGTCTGATCTATGCTGTCAAATTCACAATGTTTATTTGAGATAAAAGTGCTTTCAATTTCAGCCATTAAAATTTTATAATGTCTAGATGGTTGACACATTTATTAGGCTGTAGTAAATAGGAGATTTTTAATAAAGTGCAAAGTTGCCAATGACTGACAGTTTTTAAAGATGTTTTTATGTATATCCCACTGTCACTATTGGGTTGATAGAGTCTATAGTGTACAGTGGGTGAATAGACATGGAAGTGCCATAGCTTGGCATGGAGGGCATGAGGGGTCAAAGGGATGTATGGGAGGGTTTATTTTTGTATAGGAAGCATGAGGAGAATCGTTTGAACTTAGCCTATAAAAGGTATGCTCATGCAGAGTGCGGTTCACAACCATAATAGGTGCTGTGAATCAGGATTCTTTGCAAAGCTGGCCCAATTTCATGAAAATTGTGCAGGACTGAGACAGGTCTAGCCCCAAGATGGAGCTGCCCTGCCTATGGAATCATGATCCATGATCCGAACCAGCCCACATCTTAAAAGGCATTCCAAAAGTTGAAAACCCCAGGGAATGGGTCTGGAATCTAGTCCCAGCCATCATTTTTAAAAAGCTCCCGAGTTATCCTAACTTGGTGAAAATCCAGTCTAAATAACTGAAGAGAGTGTGGTGTAATGGAATGAAGGCAGTGTTGTTTTCCACTGTGTTAGGAAGTTCAAGGACTTGTCTGTTCTTTAGTTAAGAGTATGAGTTGTCTACAAGGTTTAGTCAATGCCAAGTTTAGTTTGTTTGTTGCAGTAAAAGTCTTAAAATGTGAAATTTTGCTATGTGATCTTCTGCACTGCTGAAAGGGGAATTCTTATCTGTTTTTAGAAGTTACACCTTGCTAGAGCAAATACAATTGTGGATGCAGGTAGTACATAAAAGAAAAGGTAGTACATTTCATTGTAGGTTGTTGAGGCATTGGCTTCTGGGAGATTATTAAATAGGGTCAGAACATCTTAGCAGTGGCAATCACAATTGAATTGCCACTGAACTCCTTTTTATTTACCTTAATTGGAGCTGCACATTTCTTGCCCAACCTTCCGACTCAGGCCTGATGAGAAATGTGTAGCAAGTTCCCAAGGCCTTCCATATAGGACAGCAACCTTTGGGAAGTGAAGACAAAGACCCCTTTTTACAGCATTGATTGCCATAAAGCAGATTAGTTGAAAGGATCCAACCACATTGAAAAGCAATGGAGAAGATTGAAGCGTGTGAGGAAAATGGATAGGATTTACGGGGAAGCAGGTTGTTGGATGGGACAAGATGGGGGGGGGTTAGTTTAGGTGGAGGGGGTGTCTTTAAGATGGGTTTCGGAGGGTTATGATGGCTGGTAGAAACGCTGGGGTTACAGTCAGGGTTAAGGAGGATAGTCAGGGGGTGAGAGGGTAGTTGTGAGAATTAGGGGGTGGTTAGGGATGTTTAGGAAGGTAGATCAGGAGATAGTCAAGGTGTGACTACCTCCTGACCAAACTCGAAGTTTGGTCAGGAGGAACTGGGATTATAGTCTAGGACAGGAGGGTAATTGGGGTAGTAGGTAATTGGAGTTCATGAGGATAGGGGTGGGGGGGAGACACAGGATTGGTAAGGTAGTTGGGGCTAGAGTTGTAAGAGAAAATGAGAGATCGTTGGAAGACCTGGATATTAGTCAGAGATGTCAGGAGTAGTTAGAAATTAAGTTAGTCTGCTTGACAGCAGTAAAGGGGTCTGTGGACAGGAGTAGGGGTAAGAGATAGAGGAGAGTAATCAGGAAGGATAACAACCCAGTTTGGGTGTAGTCAGTGAGTCAGTACCGTTGCTAGTTAGGAATCATAAGTAGTTTGAACCCTTCTAATGATTCCTGGGTATGCGTTTGATTATGAAAGACTGAACTGTCAATGTCAGAATAGTCTGTACAATTCACTATCCCAGAGCGTGGTGGAAGCTGGGACTTGGAATAAATTTAAGGAAGAGGTGGACTTTTTTTTTAATTAGTAAGGATTTGAAGAGCTATGGTGAATAGAGAGGAAAATGGATTTGAGGCCGAGATAAGATCAGCTTGATTGCATTACATGGTGGAGCAGGCTCGCTGTGCTGAATTGCCTACTCTTACTCCCAGTTCTTCTGATTGTTATGAACCATCTGAAGTGTCCGATTTAAATCTAAATATTGGATGGTTTTTAGTACAGAGGAATTACAGGGAAGTTTAAATTTCCCAAGCAATTCCATACAAACCTTACATTGTGACATCCAGAGAACCTTAGTACATCTTCTGGAGTAACCCCCACCCTGTCAATTCCCTCCCCCCACTCCCATTTTAATTAGTGATTAAAGATTAATAAATTGATGCTACTGACAAAGGAAGCTGTCAGCTACACATGTACTTAAGCACTTTGTATATCTGAAGCAGTTTATCGTCCACCATTTACTACTTAATTCATCCCCATAATAATCTTTCTTCTTCCATAATAATGATGACATAAAGTCATTCTAAATCACGTACTGCAGTGTTTCCACTGATTGGGAATCAGACTTTGTTGACTTAAAGTGAAACAGCCTAGAAGATAATCAGATCACAGTGGAATCAATACTAATAGCGCGATTAAATATCGCCGTTGTACTTGCTTATAATGTTACTTTTCTCCAAATTTATATTGTACACTCAGTTCCCTTCTGCATAATGATTTTGCTTGATGTTGGATTGACTGCCAATCACACAGTAAAGTTGGCTTTAAAATGTTCTGGATAGATTTTATTTTTTAAATTTTAAAACAGTTATTATTGATTTTTTAAACAATGAAAAGGGTATAGGACATAACAGGAATAGTGAGCATGAAAGTGGAAATATCATCTCTTTGGAATATGTTTGGTGCCTGGCTTCACCTTGTATTAAGACAATCTGACATGCTAAATTTCTCAATGCATGCAAACCTTCTTGTTCAATATTGCCGAAACCCATCAACTAACAGATTCATCAGATTACATAAAATTAATACTAATGAGCGGCTATTGAAACATGATAAATTTAGCTTGGAGTGGCTATACAATAGGCACAAACGGTAATTAGAAACTATGAAGTGCTATCTCGATAATTATGTGTAGAAAAATATGTTTGCATTGTACTATTCTTTTAGTAAATTCCACATACTTGCAGTTCATTTCATGCTTGACATTCAATTTGAAAACTTCGTTTCACATAATAGAAAGAAATTACATTTAATAGTGGCAAGAGGGTAAATTTAGTTCAGGACTGAGATCCCCTCACAATGCTTTGAGGTGGAAGCCAATATATGCTTCCTGATGGCAAGGCAGCTACAATGATTAGCACTGCTTCCTCACAGCGCCAGGGACTTGGATTCGATTCCCAGCTTGGGTCACCGGCTGTGTGGAATTTGCACGTTCTCCTCATGTCTGCATGGATTTCTTCTGAGTTTTCTCTTACAGTCCAAGATGTGCGGGTTAGGCAGATTGGCCATACTAAATTACTTAGTGTCAGGAGGATTAGCAAGGTAAATCATGGGATTGTGGGGATAGGGACTGGGTGGGATTGTGATCGGTGGATTGGGATTGTGGGCTGAATGGCCCCTTCTGCACGGTAGGATTCTATGACTGCATGTTTCTGTGCTTCTGGAATACAGGGTTTAGCAAAACACACTGGCTGCCATACTGATGTTTTTATAAATCAACTCATTATTGGAGAGAAATGGTTTGGAGCAGATGGCTCTCTGCCTAAAAAGATAGCTATTTGATCCTGCTCTGTTCATGAATGTCTTCTGCAATCAAAACAAGTTTTTTGGCTGACCATGAGCAATACTGAAATTCTAAATTTATATGTTTGGTTCTTTTCTTCTGTTGCTCATCGGATGAAGGATGCTAGTGTTGTGAAATCAAACATTTCTGTCTGAAATCCAGTCTTAACATCAAGCAGAGGAGGACATTCAAACTCTGGAGCAATGCTTCCCAAACAGTGTCTCATTCTGACCCCATTTTGAGACTTGAAAATTGCCATAATAGCCCAGGCTGAGAGCCAGGTTTTGTGGGGCAGGGTGGAGGTGAATAGATCCCTGTGAGAACTGAGGGGTAGAATTGTGAAGGGACAGTGAGATTTGTGAGTGGGGGAGGGAGGTGACGAGGTGATTTGTGAAATCAGAGGGGGAGATTTTAAAGAGCGGAGGGGGAGAAATTTGTGTGAGAGGAAAAGAAACTATCTTTCCATTGGCTTCTTTGGAGCAGGAATCTGACCACTGGGTTACATGCAATATCAGAAAAAAACACAAGAATTTGAAGGGGGCTTGCAGCTGTTAGCACAGAATCCTACTGTGGAGAAGGGGCCATTCAGCCCACAATCCCAATCCACCGATCACAATCACACCCAAGCTTCATGACCACTTCATTGCTACCTCAGAGCTCACAACCCCAAAATCTCACCTCATTTTGGGAAGCCCTGTTCCACAACATTGTGGCTGATCTGAATCTTCGATCTCTTTATCCATCTTGGCTTTCTATCCGTCTATACCATGATGTAACAAAAATTCTCTTGTTTTCATCATTGTCTAAACCTCTCAGTTTTGAAATGTTCTATTGATCTCCAGTTTCAATAGCATCTTGGAATAGAAAGTTCCAGATCACCACTTCTCTTTCTGTGAAAATGTATTCCTGACCTAACTCCTAAACAGCCTGCCTCTAAAGGTTAAGCCTACTTGTTCTGGCCTTCCCCCACACTGTAGCAATGCTGTAAGACTATTGAATGCAAAGCTCATTTTATTCTAGCCAAGCAACAGCATAACGTCAACCAAAAAACCTTCTTCTGCTTGCACATTTTAAATATTTTTCAACTTAACAAGAGACGGAGAGACACAGAACTCATGGGGCCCAGGCAGCTGAAGGCATGGCTGCCAATGATGAAGGAATGAAAATGAGCAGTATATAAGGGGCCAGAACTGCAGAAATCTCGCAGGATTGTAGGTGCGGAGGTGTACAGAGCTCGGAAGGAATGAGGCCATGAGGGGATTTGAAATCAAGATTGAAATTTTAAAATCAAGGCATTGCTGCATTAGAAACCAAAGTAGGTCAATGAATAGAAAGGTGATGGATAAACTAAATATTAATGTTATTGCTGAAATTTTGTGAATGGAGGGTGTGAAAATTGAAAGTGCACAAACCTAATGCTGATAACTGTTTACATTAACAGTTAAATTAAAATTGTGTATTTACGATTTTCTCAATATATGTATTTCATCATGTTGTGTTTCATCAGAGTCCAATAGATTGGCTTGGACATCTCTTGTTAGTCTTGTTAGGACGGTAGGGTGGCATAGTGGTTAACACTGCTGCCTCATGGTGCCAGGCTCCCAGGTTCAATTCCAACCTTGGGTCACTGTCTGTGTGGAGTTTGCACGTTCTCCCCATGTCTGCATGGGTTTCCTTTGGGTGCTCCAGTTGCCTCCCATACTCCAAAGATGTGTAGGTTAAGTTGATTGACCATGCTAAATTGTCCACTAGCATCAGGAGGATTAGCAGCGTACAACGCGTGGGATTGCGGGAATAGGGCCGTGGTGGGATTGTGATCGGGGCATACTCGATGAGGTGAATGGTCTCCTCCTTTACTGTATGGATTTTATAATTCTGAGTCTCTGGTGTGTATTCAGTTAACAGTGCTTCCTATCAGAAACAAAAGAAAACTGAGCACACAAAATCCTCTATTAATGAAAGCACTCTCACGTATAGAATCATAGAATCCCTACACTGCAGAAGGCCTATTGAGACTTATTAAGTCCAATAGAGATTGTAGCCAGGCTCATCTCCTGCTCTATGCACTTACCCCACTAATCTCCTAACCTACACATTTTTGGACTGTGGGAGGAAACCAAGGAACCCAGAAGAAACCCATGCAAACACAAGGAGAATGTGCAAACTCCACACAAAGAAATTAACAAATATTTCATGTATAGAAATTAACTAATGTCACAGTTTATTGAACCAATTTAGTAAGGGTCTACTCAAATACAATAGTCCATCTACTACCTGAGTTCAAATGTGGAATTCTTGGACGTTCAAGAGCTTAAAATTATTGCAAGCCAAAACTGGACGTTCTGTTTGATTTAATTTTTTTTTTCTTTAAAGTATATTATATTTGTAATGGATCACACATGGCTCGTGTTCAGATACATAAGATAGAACCATTTCTTAAAAAGGAAAGTCTTGCATTTACAGGGTAAATGTTAGTCACCCTCCAATTTGGATCCACTCCTCTACCTCAAATAGTTCCATGTCTCTTTTAAATCCACCTGAGAAACAAGTCAGGGCCACAGTTTAACATCTCGTCTGACAGTGAAGCACTCTCTCAGTATTGCACTGGATTGTCTGTCTAGATTGTGCATTCTGTCACTGGACTGGATCAATGAACTCACAACCTTCTTATTCAGAGATTAGAATGCAATGCACTGAACCGTGCCTGACATATTAGATAAAAGACTTTGGATATACAGAGAGTAATTTCAATGATTGCAGATGACACAAAACTGGAAAATACAATGGGCAGCGAGAAGGATAGTAACAGACATACTGTGGAAGAAGTGAACTGTTCTAATAATTTGTGTATAGCATAGATCTCAGAATTAAATCATTCTGTTCTGTGAATGTCCGATCCATCAAAAGTGCTTGAGGTGGAAGGTGCTCTCAGATACCAGTTAATATTGTGGAACTCTTATTTCATTCTTCAGTGAGACTGTTTTCAGCATTGCTTCAGTGCATTGTGAATTCCATCCCTTCACCACTTACACGGCAAAAGAAATGACATTTTCAAAGGTTTGTGGTGTGTGTCAGGATCATCCTGTGCTGCTTGGATGATTACATTGACAAGCTCCTACCAGTCCGACTAAATCTAACTCAAATCTGTGAACTAATTGAGGTAATTTGTCTTTATTTATTTGAAGACCATTTAAATGCATATCATTAAAAACTGCATGTCTTTGAGGGGTTCACTGACAGATCATTTGAATATCTAGCATTGCATTTTATAAAGAAAAATTAAGATGGAGAAAAACTTGAATTTTTAGTTTTGCACCTTGAAAAACTAACATATTAGGGATGATTCTCCGATCTCACAAGCTTGGCACAGATTGTGCTGATCCCATAGAATAGTGTGCAGGCCTAAAAATCAATTTCCTGGTCATGCTAAGCAGTTTGCGATTCTCCTGTGTAATGGTGCAAGCTGCATTGCACCCAGAAAGGGCGTGAGGCTGATTAACATATTTAAATTAGTATTTAAATATGTAAAGCCAATTCAACTCCCAGCACCATGGAAATCTCCAACCTTCAGGTATGGAACGATAACAGCAAGAATTAGCATTGGTCTCCACCACTAGCACGATGGTTACACCGGAGGCTCAGAGAATCAGCACAAAATTCCCACCTTTCCAAAAACAAGACTGAATGTGGGAGGATTGCAATGCAAAGCGCACCTGAGAGACTGGCACAATCACTCCATTAATCTCACCAAGAAGATTTTTTTTGGGAGAATTCCACCCATTAATTTTCTAAATAAATTAATTTGTAGATCACATGTGGTAAGTTGATGGATAAATAAGAAAATATGTTAATAGATGAATATATGATACCAAAGATTTTCAAGTATGTGTTCAGTACTTTGTTTCCCTGCCAATTATTTCCCTGCCTTGTTTCCCTGTCTTCTAACCTCCCAAATCCATTCCCAACTTTCTCCAACTCAACGTATGGATCCTCCGATCAGGTTTCCAGTCTTGTCTCAGTATTGAAATAGGTCGAATTGAAGTCTGGAATCAGACTAGTTGCGGGTGATCTTGAGCCCGTGCTCTCTGTCCATGGGGTCGGCAGCAGGGCTCAAAATCTGGTGAAACCCAGATTTTGCAGACCTCACTGACCAGATAGCGATTTCTGATGTTGCTGCCCATCACCAGCAACATAGTAAGGTTCATGCCTATAATAAGTGAGAACCTGATCTTTTAAAATTTATTTGTGGGACAATGGGCACTGCTGACTGCCCAGCATTTATTGCCCATCCTTAGTTACCCCTTGAGAAGGTAGTGGTGAGCTGCTGCCTTGAATCGTTGCAGTCCACATGCTTGAGGTTGACCTACAATGCCATTAGGGAGGGAATTCCAGGATTTTGACCCAAAGGAACGGTGATAAATTTCCAAGTCAGGATTGTGACTGGCTCGGAGAGGAAGGTGGTATTCCAATGTATCCACTATTCTTGTCCTTCTAGATGGAAATGGTCATGAGTTTGGAAGGTCTCAGGATCTTTGGTGAATTTCTGCAACGCGTCTTGTAGATGGTCCACACTGCTGCTAACTAAGGGTTGTTGGTGGAGAGATTGAATGTTTGTAGATGTGGTGCCAATCAAGTGGGCTGCTTTGTCCTGGATAGTGTCAAACTTCTTGAGTGTTGTTGGAGCTACACCCCATCCAGGGAAGTGGGGAGTATTCCATCACACTCCTGACTTGTGCCTTTACATCTATATTGACACATTTGAATATAATGAAAGGCCCCCTCACCAGATCTTCCCCCTTCACTACATTTTTTGTGTCTGGCCAAAGTGATGTTAGGTTGGCGAGGTTTATAACAGCTTCACCCAGACAAGAACATGTCAAAAAGATTCTCCCGGGACACAAAGATTTGTATTCCCCTAGGATTTCCCCAGGGCAGAGGACACGGCCCTGGCACTACCCCAATACACGTTGGCATTGTCAGGTTGACCTGGCAATGTCAACCTGTGCCAGGGGCAATGCCAGGGCAGATCCTAATGGAACCTCATGGGAGTGGAGGGGGGAGACATACAAGTGTAGTGGGGAAGGAGAGAGCATTCAGTGAAGAGGGAAGGAAATCCTAGCGATGACTGTTGAGGAGGAAGAGAGAGAAAGAGATGCTGATGTTGATGGGCTGGAGTGGGGTGAGGTCAGGAAGAAAGATGCCAGCATTGGTGGGGGAAGAAATACCGACATTGATGGCTGGAAGAGATGTCAGTAATGATTGGGGAAGGGAAGAAGTCCCTGAAACCTCTGTTGTGAGGTGGAAGGAGGATTATTCTTGGTCTGGTTAGGGTGCCCAAATACAGCAAGACCTGGACAACATTCAGTCTACGGCCAATAAATGGCAAGTAGCATTCGCGCCACAAAGTACCAGGTAATGATGACCATCTCCAACAAGAAAGAATCTAACCATTGCCCCTTGATATTCAATGGCATTACATTCATTGAATACTCCTCTATCAATATCCTAGGGGTCACTGTTAATCAGAAACTGAATTAGACCACCCATATAGATACTGTGACTACAAGATCTTAACAGAGGCTGGGAATTCTGCAGTGAATGACTCATCTTTTGACTCCCCAAAGCCTGTCCACCATCTACCTACAAGGCTCAAGTTAGGATTGTGGCGGAATATTCTTCAGATAAATGCAGCTCCAACAACATTCAAGAGGCTTGACACCATCCAAGACAAGACAGACCCCTTGAATTTCACCCCATCCACCATCTTAACCTTCATTCCCTCCACCATTGACACACAGTGGCAGCAGTGTGTACCCTTTACAAGATGCACTGCAGGAACTCACCACGGATCCTTTGACAGCATCTGTCAAATCTGCAACTTCTTCCACCTGAAGGGACAAGGACAATAGATACATGGGAACACCACCACCTGCAAATTCCTTCTAAGCTATCCATCATCCTGACTTGGAAATATATCGCTGTTCTTCCACTATCACTGCATCAAAATCTGGGAACTCCCTTCCTTACAGCAGTGTGGGTGTATCTACATTACATGGTCTGCAGTAGTTCAAGGAGGTGGCTTCTCGAGAACAGTTAGGGATGGGCTATAAATATATTTCCATGACTAGCTACTCCTATTCCTTTTACAGGATGCCTTGAGTGCTCACCTGGCCTCTTGCAGAAACATGACCTCTGTCCTGCGTTCCACTTTCTAATTCCTTGAAGAAGGTCTCCAGTGTCCCATCAGAGACCCTGGGAGCCCTTTCTCTGGCCTACAACTCCAATGGAGCTCATTCCTTTCTGAAACATCACCTTCCTCTACCCGTCCCCCCTGCAAACTGTAATATCATTACAACTGCAATGACATTATAACTGCAATATCAACACATCTGCAATATCATTCTAACCATAATTACATTATAATCGCAGTGACATTACATTTACAATGACATTGCAACTACAATATCATTACAAGCGCAATAACACTTTGACTGCAATATTATTCCAACTGCAATGACATCACAACCACAATGACATTACAACTGCACCACCATTACAACTACAATATAATTACAATCACAATGACATTACAACTGCAATGACATTGAAACGACAATGCCAGTATAACTGCAATAATACCAGCTTAGTGTTGCCATTGAACTTGGATTTCCCCTTGATCGTCCCATTTTTCCTATCACTGCCCATCAGCCACCAGCCCCATCCCCTAGCATCCAACATTGGAAATTTAGGAGGGGAAATGTAATAAAAATCAGAGAAAGAATGGAACTGTATTCCTGGCCAGCAAGGCCCAGGGCTAGAGGACGTACCCTTCAAAACACATCTAATATAGCCGCTATGAGTGTAAAGTTAGGCACTTTCTCTGGTTGAATTACTCACAAGCTTTTGCTGCCTCATTAAAACAAAATGCTTTATACGTACTTTAGAACAGGTGCACATTACTGGGTTATTTTTCTCCCGCAGTGCAGTTTATTGAGTCTTTTATGTTATATCTCCAAATAATAAATTACAATTCTGCTATGACACAGTGAAATTTGAGAGAAGGGAAAAATATACGTGCAATGCATTTAAAAGTCCAATTATTCTAGTCGATTATACAGCGCCAATTCAAGAAGTTATTTGTACTGCTTTATTTTATATGCATTTGTTTTGCCAGCATTCCTAATGTAATCTTTGATACTCGTGTTTTCTTTTCAATATAAATTCTATCTAAAACTATCATGATGCAGCAAACAAATGATTTACATTTGCTACAACCTTTGTAGAGGCCTGTAACTTTTAATAAGATAATAAGAAATGGGAGCAAGAGTAGGCCATTTGACCCATCAGGCCTGCTCTGCCATTCAATAAGTACATGCCTGTACTGCCCGTAATACTGGGTTCTTGCTTGTCCTCTATTACTCTTAACTCCCTGTCAATCAAAAATCTATCTAACTCAGTCTTGAATATTTTCTCCGACCCAATCTCTACTGCTATCTGTGGAAAAGAATTCCAAAGATGAATGACCCACTGAAAGAAGAAGTTCCTCCTGATGTCCACCTTAAATAGAAAATCCTCATCAGATTTGAACTTGCCGCTGGTAGCTGAAAGAATGACATAAGATTTCACATTTTAAAACTTATACTGTAAGAAATGTCTAAAAGCACTATTGATTAAATGTTTGAAAAGAGATTGGAACTCCCAATTGATAGCTGGAAAAATGACGCAAGATTTCATGTTTTAAAACTTTTACTATAACAAATGACTAAAACAACATTGATTAAACACCATTTGCTTTTCACAGTTAAATTATACTTCAAACTACAGAGAGGAACATTCCACTTTTATACTTCACACTCTCCACTGAATTTCGTTGTTATAACAAAATGTCGACAATGGCTCCCTGCTTCCCCTGGGTTCCCATGTCTCCACTTCATTGAGTAGTAATTTTGAGTGATCATCTCAAGGTATTTCCCTCAATTTTTGGCAAGTTTCTTAAATCCACCACCAGCAGGAAATCCTATTCCAATAATTCCTCTTACTTCTGGCAGTGTTGGGAAAAAAATCTCCTGAAGGCCATGTAGGATATGTTACTTTGACCAGTGACTATCTCCATCCCACATCAAGCTGTGAAACTCACAAGGTCAAGCAGCCTTTTCTCTCTGCTGATCAAACAAAACTGCTGTCTGTCTGCAAATTTCACTGATTTCTGGGAAGCTTGTACTCTGATCTCAGAAATAGCTTCCTCTGCCCTTTTTCCTATGTTAACATGAAACATATTTATCTTCTGTCCAGCTAGAAATGCTAGTTAGCTATCCTTAATCCCAACTCACTTTCACCCCGGAAATAAATGGATAGCACCAACTGTTGACAACCTAATACATCAATACCTTTCTGGGACTTCGGGAGACCCAAAAATCTCCTCAGTGTGAACCTTGAGACAGCTGCCTTATATCCAAGGTAAATACCTTACGTGTTCTCCTCAGTAAAACAATCTAATCCTTCCTTTGAACTTTAACAATTAGACCACCCAGGCAGACTTTTGAACAGGTCACATGACTCCCTTCAATTACCATAAACTTAAAGATACAGGGCAGGATACTCTGGCTGGACTCACCCTGAAACCGGAAAATCCTGCCCGAAGTCAATGGGCCTTTCCATGGTCCACCCCTCACCCACTATGATTTCCATGGCAGGCAGAATAGGAAAATTCGCCACACCATTTCAAAATATAGTTATGTTATAATCCTCGTAACTGTAATAACTTAATACAAAATCTATCTGCAACAGTTTAAATAAATGCTCCAGGAGGGAAGAAAATCAGCAAGAAAATAATACCATTTTTGTTTTAAAGCTCCTTAAAATGGAAGGATGCATCTATATAGAATAGCTCACAACCGCAAAACATTTTACAAGCAATGAATTATTTTTGAAGAGTAATCACTGTTGTAATGTAAGAAACTTGGAATTTGATTAAGTTTACTTTGCTAATTGCATGGTGTAGACAATTCTGAATGAGCTAAGTGGTACCTAGGAGTCATGCACACAATATCAGTTTCTGCATTGGCAGTAATCCAGCACACAATTGATAGATAAGGAATAGTTATGGCTCTGTAATGAAACAGCAGTTGTTCTTTGAAGGCAGCCCATCAAGTTGAAAATTATGTAGATATGTCATTTAGACTTTGATGCATTTGTTACCAAATGTCACACCTGCTACAGCTGAAGATATTCTTTGTGGCATTGCCATTCCATGTTGTAAAAGGCAGATCTTTCATCAGACTGAGCATGTATTTATAACACATTTAAAATGTCTGCGGCTGCTTAGGATATGGAATGGGAAAATTTCCACTCATTGAGATGCATTGCTTTTATACCAATGGAAAAATAAATTGTGTCCACCAATAATCAGAAAAATATTCATAGAAGAAAAAGAATTGTAGAATCATTGAGCATTTACAGCACAGTAGAAGACTGGCCCATCAAATCCATGCTTGTTGTCTGAAAGAATAATTTAGCTAGTCTACCCACACTCATGCTCTTTTCCCTGGTTCATATTCTCTTACTGATTTCCTTTTGAAAGCCACATTTGATAGCAGCCATATTCTAAGATAATGCATTCCAGATCCCAAGTACTCACTTAGGAAGGAGAAACTTTTTAAATATCATTTTTGGTTCTTTTCCCATTCCTCAAATCCATGTCTTCTGACTCTTGATCATTCTCTGCCAATGGGCACAATTTCTCTCTACCTACTCTCATGATTTTGAACACATTTATCGAATTTCTTTTCTCTAAGTAAAACAACCCAGCTATGCTGCGTCTCCAAACTATCTACGTATCTGAAGTCACTCATCCTGTGCAGCTGGTGGCCAGTGTGATCAACCCCAGACAAGGGGCTCCAATGCTCTGAGCTGATGACGATTAATGATGAGGGGCAGCAGCACCAACAACAGCTGCAGAACTATACAGAGGTGACGTTTAATGGATAGAGAGGGTATGAAGGGATGATGTTATCCGTTGAATGCACTGGAAAAATATCAACTTCCAAGTCCTATAGAAGTATCAATGCTGTCCCTGTCAGAAACTGTAGAAGTGGTGATGGTGCTGAACTTCATTGTCACTGGATCATTTCAAGGGGTGGCACTTAACTTGTGTGGCAAATCGTAGGGGACTTCCCATCATCAGGCAGGTAATCAGCCTCTTCTATGGGAGGGCATCAGCCTGCAATGAATCCGAGAATGATGTAGCCATACTGGCACAGAGGCCATGAGCTTTGTCTCTGTGGCAGGATTCTCTCAGGTGCCAGGCATAAGCAACAGGACCCATGTGGCAATCAAGAGCCTGGCAGAACAGCCAGAGGTATTTAGCAATAAGAAGGAGTTCCACTCTACCTCACAAGTGTTCTTTCAGGGATGTGCGCAATTTTCTGATAGCTGCCATGACAGCAGCACCCCTGGATCATCATAGCAGATGTTCAAGTTACCTGAGAGACTACTTTGATGGCTGCTGGGGGGACAAAACTCGGTTTTGTACGTGCTTGCCATTGCTTTGCATCCACACACCCAACAGAGTATGGCTGTGTCTATTTTCATCCTTCCAGCTGCCTCTACCTTTGTCTCTTCCCCCTGCTTACAGCTGAAGGGGGCAATTCTGGTTGTCCCCTCCTGAGACAACTCCATCTGGCCGTTAGCCCCTGGATTGTAACCTCAAGTCCACATGCTGCCACCTAGCAGGGTCACAGCACCCAACCTTCCACAAGCTTCCTCGCAGCACCACACGACTCCTCCCTGCTCACATGCTGTGCCCAAACATAGCAGATTTTGTCGATATCCCACCAGATGGAAGGCTAGCGTCATACTGCAGGATAAACGTACTCACAACCACAGTGAGTGAGAGAAGTTGGGAGGTGGAATGCTCAAGCTGTGTCAGAGAATTCCTTAAAACATATAATCCCTACAGTGCAGGTGGAGGCCAACACCGCAAAGGTGACATCCACAGTGGAAAACCTGGGCCTTGAAACCATACCGATGATGGGAGATGTCCAAAGCATGGCTCAGTCAATAGAATCCCTACAGTGCAGAAGGAGGCCAGTTGGCCCATCAAATCTGTATCGAATCTCCGAAAGAGCATCTTGCCCAGGCCTGGAAGTAGGCCGAGGTCCTCAAATTCTCAGCCCTCCAGAGAACACCCACCAAGTGAGTTTCAGACAATAAGACCTGGAAGACAGCAGGCCACCACCATCTCTGATGTGCATTCTAGGAACACACTTAGACATAATGCAAGGGAGCGAAAGTCTGTGGAATCGTAGGGGTACAGCATGAGCATGGATGAAGTTAGACATGGGTGAAGTTAGTAGCTAGTGTCATTTGTCAATTTTTGAAATCTCACCGAATTAAATATTTTTGTAGCTCACCACTTTAATGCCTCAGAATCTTTAACCCAGCTGTCAGTACATGGCAGTTTTCCCCATAGGATGCAGCTGTTCTCAGTAAGCCTTCATGCTTTCTAAGCAGTTTGACTCTCTCAGAGCAAATGCTTTATTCATAGTGATAGGACTCAGTCATTATTCAATGAACTAACACCTCACCCCTAATCCCCCTCTAGAGCAAAGGGACTACGAATATAGCGCAGCACTTCACTCTGACACAGTGCTGGCAGCAGACTAGCAAGAGTCAAATATTAGTGGCATCTCCAAGGAAAATCACGGACTGTTCCTCACTGTGACTCATCCTCACCCTCTTGCAATGAATGACGGGGGGGTCTCAAAGAATCCCCAGGCCCAGCACCCTGATGATTGAGATCTCAGTCACCTCCAGCTCTTGATCACAGGGGTCACAGTGTCCTGCAATGTTTGTAGTACTCTGAACTCCTGACAATAGCTTCTACTTATTCAAAGCTGTCTGACTATAAATAATAAAGCTCCTCTATCATTCTGTTTTCTAATTAATAAGCGTACAAGGAGGTTGGTGGGTTGATGAAATACCAGGGCATCGCTTCAGGATGGCTCCCCGATACAGGCATGCAGTTAGGGAAGCTTCCCAGGGGCAAAAATAGCAGTGGCTGAAGGAAATGCTGGTCCATTCTGAATAATTAAAGGACCAATTAAGAACCATTTTCCCAGACTGTTGGTATTTTGCCAGCAACAAAGGAGCTCAAGGCTGCTGGCTGCATTTGGTTGCTTCCCTCTGGCTTCCCAGGGAGACCATCATGGCCTATGGAGAAGACTGCCAGCAGCAAAGGTTATCCACTTCACCTCAATATTGCTTTGTCCAATCACTAGGGCCTACCTGTTTGGCCCCAGTAAGAAAACTGACTTTCTGTCACCACAGTGAGGTGGCCTCAATAGCAGCATCTTCTCTCCGTGGATCAGTAGCTGGAAGGCCCACCTAGCTTCCTTAATCGACCATCTCACCTAACTGTCAATTCTTGATGACTTTCTGATTATGTGGAGGAATTCCTATCTGGCACCTAAGTGTGCTTGACACCAAATAACATTAGGACTTCCCCCTTTTGGGAAGATTCCATACATCTTCTCCATGTCTATGACTACCATTAGTCCAAAGCCTAATGGTAACCAAACAGTTGAGCAATTTTATGTATGCATGTTCTTTGGCTATTCATACTCAGCAGAGTATAGACTATACTCAACTAGCCTGCACTTGCAAACCTAAAAAAATGTCTACTGTTAGGCATGATTCTGCATTTGATGAACAATCCTGAATATTAAACTATCAATCTAAGATAATCAGTCAAACTTGTAATGTGGCTCAGTTACACTTATTAAAAGTAACATATATTCATACACAGTGACCTGTTTTCTGCAAACAAAAGCAATATGTTCAAGCCTTGTGCCACTTTTGCATTATCTGGGAGTTTCTGGAGGTTATAGATCCGCATTGCCTTTTCCAATTGTTGACATTCATAAGGCTCAGCAAGTGAAAACAATATATTTTTTAATGTACTAAGCTTTTTAATCCAGTTAATTTAATTCACAGACATATATCATTTAATCCCCAAACAGATAATCTAATTTCCTCTGGCAGTACAGAACTTAAATATTGCTGAAAAGAGAGACTATTGCCAAAGTTTTTCATCTTGCACTTATCAGAACAAATGTGATGTGATGACACAATGCCTTTAAGAAATGTATTTGAGTTATGTTTCTTGTGCAGGATCTGTTTTAGCAGTTTTTAAAAAAATCAATGCCATTAGTTTGCAGCTGACAGCCCTGGATTATACTGGGCTATATCCAGTATATAGGATATACTGGATATAGTGTGTGTATATATATATACTATATCCAGTAGTATATAGTATACTATATACTACTGGATATAGTAGTATATAGATCAATATATCAACAGATCAATCAATTTGCATGGACTTGCCAATCAATCAGCACCATTTACTCCATTCTTACTATTTAGGACCAAATCAGAAACTCCAGGGTTAATTATGAATGGAGTTAGCCTAGACCCTAACTCTACTTTTCAATTTTGCATTAGGTAAACATATGGTGTTATGTTCCAGGTATGATTCAATTCTCCCACTTGGAAGCTTTTATCAAAACAAACTTTACTTACGAACAGACAGAATATAAGAAATAAAATAGCATAACTTCAGCAATTTAAATACTTAAACAAGACCAAGTCTAATTCTTAACAGACAGCAATCTCTATAGTTCCAATTGTAAGCAGTATCTCATAAACAGATATTCCTTCTTCAGAACCAGTTAGCACCAAAAGCAGATATGCTTATGTGAATGCTAGACTTCCAGCTTTTTAACATCTCTGGACAGAGACCCAGACAGACATTTGTTTTCTGACCATCATACAGCAGTTTCCAGAGAAGAATATATCCTCAAACAGCAGATGCTCAGAAAAAGAGACTTAATTCCAGCGGATTCCAGTCTCCAACTCCAGAGAGGAAGAGAGAGACAACTCCCAGCAGCATCTAAGCTTCATTTCTCCAACCAGTCATCTGAATTTTTTTCTGTTAATCAAGCTAATAAGTCCTACTCTACAAAACCCTAAGGTAAACCCATAGTAAAATAATAAAACAGCATTAGTTCAGATTAAAACCAATGTTCTAGCAATCAAGCAATGCTGCTGGATAATCCAGGGCTGTCAGCTGCAAACTAATGGCATTGAGTTTTTTTAAAAACTGCTAAAACAGATCCTGCACAAGAAACATAACTCAAATACATTTCTTAAAGGCATTGTGTCATCACATCACATTTGTTCTGATAAGTGCAAGATGAAAAACTTTGGCAATAGTCTCTCTTTTCAGCAATATTCAAGTTCTGTACTGCCAGAGGAAATCAGATTATCTGTTTGGGGATTAAATGATATATGTCTGTGAATTAAATTAACTGGATTAAAAAGTTTAGTACATTAAAAAATATATTGTTTTCACTTCCTGAGCCTTATGAATGTCAACAATGGATTAGAAATGTGCAAGTTAAAAATACCCCGCTACAGAATGATTCATGGACAACTCTTAAATTGCAGACATTCCAGTTTTGTGGCAGTTTTATGGTACTGAAATTGTTGTCTCCAGTATCAATGTTTCCTCCTGCTCAGTTAGAATAGGATTTTATCAGAATTTTATTGTAGAGTATAAAGTTAATGCTTTCATTTTGACACCATGTTCTTAGCAAGTGTTAGCTTCTTAAATTGATTTCAAATGCACACTGAAAATACATAATTTGTTTGACATTACTTAATTTATTCAGAAGCCAGTAAAAGATTTTAATACCTCCTTCATGAGTATTTACAGTAAAGTAACTTTACATTTCTTTTGTCCACTTAAATTTAAAAATGGTTTCCATGGAGTGGTAATGATTACATTGACTAATTGGTCCAAGGTAAAATTCATAACCCATTATTCCATATATCATAGAAAAAGTACAGTAAGTAAGGTACTTAAGACTGTCAAGAAACCTATCCCTCTCAGAGACATTGATCTAAATGCACATGGTCTTCCTTTGCAGTATTTGATGTTAAGTAAGCATCTACAACTCCTTGTTTTAATAAACTATATCATTTAATACTGCAGAATCTAATTCATATCCATGTAAGAAATGTCTCAAAAGCTTTGGAAAACATAATTATAAATATTCTTTCAGGATCATGTAGTCTCAATTCACTTCCAATTTGATCCAAAACTTTGGCCTCTAGTGAACTTACAGAGCCACTCTGTGACATAACTATCCTCATAACTGACATGAACAGAATAGAAGAAGCAGACCTCGCATTACAGCCATCTGTTGTATATGTCTTTAAGAAATGGCATCACACCATCACTGGAGAGGAAGTGTGTTGTATGATCTAGTTCTATTTTCACTTTTGCCTGTGAGCAGAATACAGCACAGTCCTGATATCTTCAAGCTTTCTATCATGTGCCAAGACTAAACAAATGAACCCACAATGTGTTGACCCAGTCCCTTATGAGTGATTGATGACTTACATCATTTTAAAAACATGATGGTCTCCACTAAAAAGAACACTTCTTACTTAGGACCTTTCTGTAGCAGAAATATTTATGTTATTTTGGAAAGTCTGACTCACCAAGGACAAGGGGGTGGAGGCAAGAGGTACTGGTTCAGAATGTTCTTGCATTCAGAAGCTGGAGCAGTGTACAATACACAGAGGTCAGTGGTCTCATAATCAACATTCAAAGCTCTGCTGTCCTTTCACATTTAGTGATGGACAAACAGGAGGAGAAATTCCACAAATATCCTCTTTCCCAATGATTGGAGAGCACAGCACATCAATGCAAAGTCAAGTGCCAATTTCAGGCAGAATTGACAAGTGAATGATCCCTCTTAGCCTCCTCTTGAGGTCCCCAGATTCTTCAACTCAGAGTGATATTGAGAAATGGCTGAAGGTGTTGGACATTGCAAACATTATAGGCCCTGACAATATTCTGGCAATAGTGCTGAAGTCTGCTCCAAAACTAGTGGAACCTATAACCAAGCTGATCCTGTATAGCTTCAACATTTGCATCTGTGCAAAATTGCTCAAGTGCTTCCTGCCCATAAAAAACAGGATGAACCCAATCCATTCATCAAACTTCCTCTTAATTATCTGCAAATTAAAAGAAAGTGTCAATGACACCGCATCAACATGCACACTGGTGCTCAGTTTGGGTTCTCCCTGGGCCATTTGGATTTGACCTCGTTACAGCCTTGGACCTAATATAGGCAAAAGAGCTGAATTCAAGAATCCTAGTGAGGGTGACGGCCCTTGTCATCAATTCATGGAGTCCTGGCAAAATTGAAATCAATGGGAATTGAGGAAAGCTCTCTGCTGATTGAAGTCATACTTAGAACAAAAGGAGATGGTCACGGTTGTTGGAGGTCAATCATCTTATCACTGCAGGAGTTCCTCAGAATTCTGTCCTAGGCCCAACTATTTATAGCTTCTTCATCAACGAGCTTACACTCATCATAAGGTTAGGAATGGGGATTTCGCTGATGATTGCACAATGTTCAATACTATTCAACAATTCCTTACAGAATGAAAGAACTGTCAGTATGCAACAGGATCTAGTCAACATTTAGGGTTGGGCTAATAAGTGGCAAGTAATGTCCATATCACACAAGTGTTATAGACAGGAAGGATTACTTTAAAAAGCCCTAGTTTCTTCTCACACTATCCATCTGTATACAGGAAGATGTTCTAGATTTTTGATCTCCCCTTGTATAAATGGTGGCATTTTCCCCAACCCTTCAATTGGGTTGTGATCTGATCCTCAATTAACCCCACACCAAACACGGGATATGGTCAAAAAGAAGATTGGCTTATTTTGCACACAAACAAAACTGAGCAAAAGGTTTAACAATGTCTGCTCTTCTTGCACTCATACAATAAAAGAGAAGTAAGGAATAGGAAGAAGTGAAGGGCAAGGTCACGATAAAAGCAAGAGTTTTGGTTTCATGAGAGTCTAGAATCAAAAGTTGAATGGTGAATTTCTTCAGGCATTAGCAGGCTGATACAGAGTGCAAGTTAAGTGAGGACTTCCATGAAGCAAGAAGGCAGAAAGAGATGAATCAGACTTATTAACATAAATGAAGGAGTTCTGCTGTTTCCTGTAGTATACAGTTTAGATGTGGCAATTTACCTGGACAGAGCTCTTTCTGATGCTACCTGTTAGGTGCTAAAATGGTAGACTGTCTGGATTCAGTTCCACACGACAATATCACAGGTTCTAGCAGCTTGGGAAGTATTTGACATACTTCCCACTTCTTCCACTGGGGGATGAATAAAAGATGTATTTTCCCAGGTTTGGAATCTTAAAAGTTTTAATAAAGGAGTCAGGTTCTGTTTTGTCCTTGCAGACACAATGGCACCATTGACCAAAGCTGTGTTTTAGAAACGTAAAGAATGTTGGTACGTTTGTTTGGAATTTGATTTTCTCGAGTCACTGGACCATCAGCAGCTCTTCACAGATAAGAAGGTCCCTGCTGGTTTTCTGATGACTAGATATTCCTCTGATATGAAACATGGCAAGTCAGGCATGCCTTTGTCCATTCTAAAGTAAAATAATTTTAGAAAGTAGCCAGATTGACTATATTTTTCTTCCTGCCTTCTGGATGGAACACAAGTGGTGTTCATCGCTAGTAAGAGGGAATTTAACCATCACAATTTAATGGAATTATCATTGCTGAATACCTCACTATCAACATCCTGGGGATTATCATTGACCAGAATATGAATTATACCAGCCAAATAAATACTGTGACTACAAGAGCAGATCAAAGTCTGAAAATTCTAATGCAAGTAATTCACTTCTTTACTCACCACAGTCTGTCCACCACAAAAGTGTAAGTCAGAGATAGTAAGAAGTAATACAACACCAGGTTAAAGTCCAACAAGTTTATTTGGAATCATGAACTTTTGGAGCATTGCTCTTTCATCATGTGAAAGCATCTTCACACCAAGTCAGGAATGTGATGGAATATTCTCCATTTGCCTAAATGCAGGAAATTCTACACCACTCAGGACACAGCAGCCCACTTGATCAGCATCACATCCACCAACTTAAACATTCACTCCCTCCACCGCTATGCATAAAGGCAGCAATGTGTGTACTTTTACAAGAGGTGTTGCAGAAATACCAAGACTTCTTCAACAGCAAACTTCAAGCCCACAACCTCCAGATCAGAAGGACAAGGGCAGCAAATGCATAGGAAAGCCACCAACTTCAAGTCCTCCTCTAAGCCACACACCATGCTGACTTGCAACTATATCACCATTCCTTTACTGTTGTGGAAACAAGTTCCTGGGAATTTCTTTCTAGCAGCATTGCTGGTATACCTGCTCCATATAAACTGCAATGGTTCAAGACTCTGCATCCCCAACACCCTCTCAAGTATAGTTTGATAGCAGCTGCTGACCTTGACGTTCTACATTCTACTAAAATATAAAAACCAACTCCTCATGGAAATCTTCAGCCTCCATCCTTTTGACTGCAATCTCTCTCACCTTCCTTGTAATTATCCACACCTTTATTTCTGATGGTAGATTCTAATAACTTCTCCACAATTGATTTTAAACTGAAAATTATCTGGTTTCTATGTGCCTTATTTCTTAAATAATGTTGTTGCATTTAAACTTTCCCCATTCAAAGTAAGTCCAGAGAGGTTTATGACTAATATAACTAAAATTTCCTCTTCTATTTCTTTTAAATATCTTAGGGGAGATAATTTGTCTCGGTAGCTTGTCTAAAGTCTTTATTTTCTCCACTTCCAATTCTAACATATATCAACTCTATTGAGTTCTCCCCAAGATATATTTTTTGAATCACATTTATCACCATTAATTTATGCTCTTTCTCAACAGTGAAAATGGTTACAAAGCTCACGTTTAACAAATCCACAATTTCCTTATTATCCATTAAAAGGCAGAATTCTCCCAAACCCCAACTGGCGTGTTTGATGGCAGGCGTGGTGGGTGAATATGATGGAAGGGCTAGATATCAGCTTCATCCTGGTGTGAATTTACAGTGGAATCTTCCACAATGTGAACCTCATTTGCCTTCTGTTAATGGATACAGATGAAGGTCCAATCCCATGTCAGATTCTCCGCAACACTGGTGAGATAATATGCCAGCAGAAAAACATTTGTACACACGAGGGGAGCAATTCTCCTTTTGCGATCTGCAAATTTTCTGTTGGGTTGGGAGATGCACGTGTTGACCATTCCATGGGATCAGAGAACAGGCTCAATCAGGATCATGCTAGAAACTAGCAGGAAGAAAGATAAGTGATTTTAATATGTTTCAAATGTATTTTTAATCTATTTTAAATGCCAATTTTTGGGCCTGATGCAGAACTTGCCGGGCCTGATATCATCTTCCACTCCGCCAGGAGTATTTCACTCCAGCAGGGTTTAGAGTAGCTCGCCACATTTGGGGAACCAGCAGGAGTGAAAAGAGGGCAACTGGGCCCCCCAGGGTGGTGAGGGTTAGTGCTCCCAGGTATGGGCACGCTGGTAGTGCCAGCCTGTGCCCCTTGGTACTGCCCAAAGGGTAAAGTATTCGTGTCCAGGGGGCACCTTGGCAGTGTGGGGTCTAGGGAGCAATCAGTGGGGGTGGTGAGTCTCACTACCATTCTGCATGGGGATTGGTCAGGGCTGGAGGAAAGCCAGCATTTGGGGTGGATGCTCTGCCAGGATGGTCTGCCTCCCATCAGGGATTGCCTGCCTTCAGGGGGGGTTGGTCTGACGGGAGGGGGTTAGTGTGGGATAGGTTATTGCTGCTGCTGGGGGGAGCCTGGAGATCGGGGCGATCCAGGATGGAGTGGGGTGGGGGGTCAGGGCTGGCCCAGGAATTGTGATGGAAGCCGCAATGGGGCTATGAAAAGGCTGGAAGGGCAGAAGGGCAGCACTCGGGGGATCCTGGGCTTGCCAGTGATCAAGCTACAGATTGGGTCATGCACATGTGCAGAATTCCAGAACTGTCAGCCTCCGGCACGAATAGACCCTGCCCTCTGGGTTTTTAATGAGGTTTGCAATTGGGACCTTTGCATTGCACAGATTGCAGTGATTCAGATTTGAAGTTGCATTGAAAAAATAATCATGATCTAGACCAGTTTTCCCACCAATTCAGCACTTTTAGGAGAATTGCCCCCATACTGTGCAGATACTGGGACTCATCTGAACAATGTCTAGGACTGCCTCAATGTCTGTGGAGGCCAACCACAACCCTGGATGCTGGAACACTAGAGCAGTGGGTCAGGAGCGCATCTACAAGTGGAACTTTAGGATCAAATGTCCTGGATAGGTCCATCGTCCAGTGTCAGAGTGTTCCCGGTCCATCTTCATTCTCAGGAGGTTCACTTTCTTTCTTCAGTAGTGGTCAGTGATAATGGATGCCTTTTCAATATGGCACCCAGTCATGATGCTGGATTAAAACCCTCCAGATTTGTCCTGCCACTGAATAAAGCATGAAAAACTCAGGCATACAATTAATGTGGTTGAGGTGAGATGTTTTCCTGTGTTTTTCTACAAGACTGCAATGGGGAACATCTGTGTTCCCACTCCTACCACAGGAGGTTGTCTCAGACTGGAAGAAATCCACCCATATTCCCACTTATATACAACTTTTATTGCCCCACATTCCCTTTTACCAATCTCTTTCTCTCAGCATATGGATAAAATCATTTTCTTTAAGCTTTAATATGCCTTGCAAAGTTGTTGTATTTAACATTTCTTCTTGCACATTTAATTATTTTCCGTGTGTTCCTATTTTGCTTTGATCACTCTCCCAGTCCCTATTTCTCAGCATATTTGTTTGTCTTTTAGCTTTACATTGTCTCTCACCTCATTTATTGGTGAGTATGCAAAATGCAAAAGTGGAACTTATGTCTTTTAGAGTTGTTAACTTTTTGAGACTCAAACCAAAAGAAATATCCAAACAAGTTATTAAAAAGAACTTGATACTTTAACAATCCTTGCAATCCTCATGTTTGCATTTGCAGTCATTGAAAGTTATCACCTTTCCAATGTTTGGATACTATCAACTATGTATCAGGTACGTTGCTACGAATTATCCGTGAGTAGGATACCTAGGTTTGCTAGGTGACTTTGTTATTGTGTTCGATGAATGTCCTATATCTCAAGCGCAGTATTTTATCAATGAATGAACCACAATCATTTTGACTTTTATGAACCACTGGACTGATAGGAGCAAATGAGATGTGATGCAATAACTGTTCTCATTCCCTATTCAATACTTTATTATGCTAATCAATGTTTAACAGGTAGACAAGGAATTAAACACTACCAAGAGAGAGATTCCTGAGCAGTTACACAGATGGAAAGCTCTGCATTGTTTACATTTTTGTAACTTTACCACACATGTGGTTTTGTGGTATTTGACTTTGTACAATTGCGGCTTGACTTGACATCAAAATTACAGAAAGTAAACTGTTGTCAGGTACTAATAGCAAAAAGCCTTTCTTCCAAAAGGCACCAGATGCCATTTAAAATGTGCAGAGCTCAATACAATGTGGCTGAATCAATATGGCCCTCAACACCCAATAAATGCTGAGAAGCTTTTCTGCCCATCTATATTGATCTGAAGCATTGTTCCAAATTGTTTTAGATCTGTATAAAATCATTTAATCAATGATTACATCTGCTCTCTCAGTTGCTTCTGTGAAGGGAGCATTTATATCCTGTCAGATCTTAAATGCGAAATATGTAAGGATGACTGCTATTGTCCATCTTTACTGGCAAATAAAGGACATGTACCATTGAATCTGCCTAGCTGAAAATGCCTCCGTACTAGCTTTTCCTACACAGAGCTCATTATTTCATTCAGGCTGAAATTCATGCTTGCATTTTGTAGATTTGATTTTTTTGTAATAAATAAATGTTATATCTCTGCCAAGGAGCTTGCCCTGAACTCCAACCTTCATATCACATTTCAAAGAAATGCATCCAACAATCTCATTTCTCAGGTATTTTATTTAGCACTTGTGCCTCCTAGTTCACATTCACAGTACAAGCTAAATAATCTAATGCATCTCTATTGTTCATTCAGCTCAGCAGTTTAAAATCTGAATATCATCTTCTCTTGATCTTTTCAGATGAAGTGAGTTCAGTTCTACTGGCCTCACTTCATAACATCTTGCTTCTCCCCAGGGGGGAGAAATTTTGCTTCTATACTGACCAATAACCTCTGCACTGTCACTCTTCTTAGAAAAGCCTTCACTTCATTAATATTTGAGTTCAGAGTTGCATCAATCCTAACCTGGCCTTACCAGTACTGTACAAAAAGTTAAAAAGGCTGCTCCAGGTTCAATTAAATAGGTGGGATATTCCATTCCTCCCCCACCATGTGCCTTGTGGCAGCAGAGGCAGCCCATTATTGGCCAGTGACGAGATCTTCTGGTCCTGCTGCTGTCAATGGGTTTTCATGTTCTTATCACCCTTCACTGCTGGGGAACCTGCACCAACGAGTCATCATCAATGAACAGGAAGATCCTGCCGGTGGAAATGACCACAAAATGTAGACCATAGAATCTGCGATGATGAGTCAACCATGACTCAGTCAATGATGAGTCAACCATGCCTCAGGCTTGATTGTGAATCAGAAGGTTGTTGATTCAACTCTCGCTTTGTAATCTTTAGCAAATATTGGCCATACTAAATTGCCTCCTTATGTCCAAAGATGTGTAGGTTAGGTGGATTGGTCATGCTAAGTTGCCTCATAATTTCAAAGATGTGCAAGTTAGGTGAATTGGCCATGCTAAATTGGCCCATGGTGTCCAAAGATATGCAGGTTAGGCGTATTGGCCGTTGTAAATAGATTGGGTTAAATGGATTGAGTTATGGGGATAGGGTGGGCATTGGGCATAGGTAAGATGCTCTCTATTTTCTGTTTTGTCCCAAAGTGCTTTAAGTTGTAATTTTGAAAGAACAGCAGCCAATTGTCTCAGAAATAGCAATGGGATCGTTACTGGATTATCTTTCAGTGATTTTGATCCAGCTGTCAATATTATCAAGACTGGGAAAAGTCCTCTACTCTTTTCTGAAATGATGTTGAAAAGGGCAAACAGTGCCCCAGTTAGACACCTCGGCTCTGACAATGCAGCGCTCCCTCAGCACCCCACTGGGAGTGTTCGTCCAGATTTGAGCTAATCCCTATATTGCAGAAAGAGACCATTCACCTCATCAAATCTACAGCTCTAAAAGATTACCACATTGTGTTTCATAAAAGGTTCAAAGAAGTAATCACTGTTTTCATCAGCCTTGTGTTGTCCTTGCATTTGATTTGCCACAACAATGTACATAAAGCCAATAAAAATGGTTGCTTTTCGGGAAATAAAACTTGCTTAAGTACTCAGCTAGATGTTAATAAAAAGGAAATGGAAATGTGGAAATGAATTATATTGCCCATATACTGTTCAAGTGATAGAAAAGTAGATTTTATATCTAAGTGACTAAGTCACAATAGCATGACCAAACATGCTCACACTGATTTTATTGCCAATTGTGCTATACTTCAACAGAAACAAAAAATAGACGAAAGGTCATTTCAGCAGCAGAGTCCACTTTTTCAACTTTGCAAAGTTTTTCCTATTTTGCTTTGCGTTCGTTTTTAAAGGGCTCTGACTAAATAGTTGCTACAATTAAACTACTCTCACTAAACCTCCAATGTGCAGAAAGATTTTTTGTGTGTGCAGAAGCAATCATCTAATAAATGTTAGAGGTCAATAAAACATGTACAACCTTGAAATAGTTTCATTTTAGGCCAGTTTTGCATTTCTTTTGATCAGCTTCAGATGCCCTGTTATTGGAAAGATTTCTCACAATATTTCTTATGACCTCAGCTACAGGCCACTGAATGGTATTGATATTCTGAGTGTTTGGTAACATACAAATGAAACTATCTGTATTCACATCATTGGACAACCTATTTGAACTGCCCCTTCTTGCTGCATGGTGTGACACAAATGGTTAAAAATTGTTAATATTGTCTTCAATGTTAGTATTTCCTGGTTCAATTCATTATTCATAGATGAAGCATAGGGAGTACACTCATGATCGATGAAGAAATGTGTGTCCAAATGAAATATAAAAAGTTAAGCCATCTCTTGTTAGAGACAATAGGGGGCAAAGATGAAAGGAGTAAGTTTAAATATGTGCAGTAGTGTAAAATGGGCGGTATAGAATAGACCACACATTTTACAGCTGGTCCAGCTTCCCAGTCAGACCTTTGACTGGACCTACCATTAATTAAGCTGATCTTTCTCCACATCCTAGCTGTATCTGTAACACTATATTCTGCACCCTGTCCTTTCCTTGTCCCCTGTGTACTCAATGGATAGTATGTTTTGCCGCTATAGCTTGCTAGAAACAATATTTTTTTACAGTATCCCAACATATATGACAATAATAAATAAAATCAAATCAATTGCTATAGTCCATAAGGTGTAGGCACACTTACCATGTTGTTAGGAAGGGAATTCCATGATTTTGACCCAACAGAAGTGAAAGAACATTAATAAAATTAGTCATGATACTTGTGGCTTGGAAGGAAACTTGCAAGTAACAGAAGTTACTTTCCTCTATCCTCGGCCTGAACTCAGAGGCAGACTTACAATGAAGCATACAGCACTGCAGTATAGGGTCTATAGTGAGAGGCGGTTGTGGGTGCACCAATCAGAGTCTGGTAGCTTTAAATATGCTGATAGGTTCATTCAAATTTCTTGAGCCTGTCAGCAGTCAATGCAGAATAACACCAGGCTGTAATTAGTGGAATCCTCATAGAGTGGGAAAACACTGTTCTAGATGTTGAGAGGTGGTGGTGAGAAGAGCAGTTTGGACACATCTCCTGATTGTCTGGTCTTCAGTTTCTGAACTATCCATTAGTAAAGCAGCAGTCAGGTTTCTGATATTCAGGATCAGCAACCTGAGGCAACATGAAGCTGCCAATCTTACATCGGGATGCGAGTCTGCAAGGTCTTATACAAGGAGGAGGCGCTGGCCATGGCAGTGGAGAGGAGCAGTGGGATGACACTTGACCTCCAGACCAGGGTGAGCGGGCAATCAACCAAAGAAAGAACAGAGGCTAGATCAGGGCTGGCCAGATAAAGCCAGCAGCAGCCAAGCAGCCAGCCAAGAACACATACAGTTGATGAGGATCAAGGCCCGGCCACCCAAGCAAGAGATAAGCAGTCAAGAGGTACAAAGGCCAGGGAGGCATTGGCGTGGTTTTCGGGGAGCAGTCGAGCAACTTGACCAGAAGCCAGAGCTGAGAGTGAGAGGGTTGGGCATTAACAGCAAGAATGAGAGCAGAGGTCAGAATAGATAGCCAGTACCCAGGGAGCCACCAGCACATGTGAGTGCTTAGATTGTTGAAGGGAGCAGCAACAAGGATGACTCGACTTCCAGACCAATGCTAGGAGGGTCGGACAGAATGTCTTCCCTCCTTGCTCTTGTCAGTTAATGTTGTTAATGGGTGTGAGGATTTGTGGGAGGGGAAGATTGGGTCAGCCAGACCTTGAGTTGGTGAATCAAGTTGGCTCATCCTGGAGGGGGTAGTCTGAGGTGCGGGGAAGTCCCGTGGAGTGGAGGGTTGCAGACAGACAGGAGTCCTATTGAAGGGGCTAGGGCAGTCTAGTTGTGTCTAGTCAGAGTTGGGGAAGAGTCTCCAGGAGTTTGAGGGGAATCATACTGGTTGGAGGGGGGGGGTGGTGGAGGATGGAGTGTGTCTGTGTGTGTGTTTATACAATAGTTATCCAGAAGCTAGAAATAGTTTTAATTCTTCAACTTTTTCTGGGTAACTATTGATGTAACATTTTGTTTAATAACACTTTAGAATATTTTCTGGCATTAAAGGCACTATAAAATTCAATAGTTGATATTCTTTTCCAGAAAGAACTGAAAGAATGTTTCTTTCTGTCTCTTTATATTTTTCTTGGTATTTGCATTGCTCATTGCCTGGCAGTCCTGAATGCCCCATTGTATCAGATATTGATGTCACAGACTAAGACGGCGCAAGCCTTTATAATGGCTTCTGGGCCTGAATACATGGGTCCTGATCACACTCGTTTCATTGCCAGAAGGTACACATCAAGCATAACTGAGGGACTTACAGTCTGAAAGGTCCCTGTTCTTTTCCCTTCGCACTAAATGGAGGGATTGAAGAAGCTTCTTTCGCCTAAGATATTAAGCCATAGAAAGGCTTTCACAAGTAACAATCAATTCTAAATTGATGCAGTATTGGGAACCTTACTGGATAATTACTTAAAGGAGGATATAAAGGCCGATAGGAGAAAACAAAAAAAATGGAATCTTTGGATGAAGACTGAAAAATAAGTCTGTGAAAAATCAACCTCTAAGAATTACCTAGATTCATGCACCCAAGACTAAATGGTCTACAGTTGCATGCTATTAGGAGTGGATGAACCATTTTGTCAGACATCTGAGAGCCATAGGGATCTGCATGTTAATAATTAAGAAGTGAGTTAACACAAGATGTCAGCAGCAATGATGGAACTGAGCTCCTCTATCCTCACTTGAAGTCTTTCAAAATGATTCACTGAATGTGAATCATCAGCTAATCACTGTCAAGTGATTTCATTACATCAAAAACAAATCCAAAATGTAAAAGCTGACAGAGGAATCACTTCTGCAATGGGAAATTATGCCAAGTGCAGGGAATGATAATATTGGTGAGGGCAAATGCTTAAGCTCAATAATTTCAAACAATCATAACAGAAAGTGCTGGAAAATCTCAGCAGGTCTGGCAGCACCTGCAGTGAAAAGCGGAGTTAACATTTCATGTCCACTGGAGCGCAAAGTTCTAAGAAGTCATACTGGACTCAAAACAACTCTGTTTCTCTTTCTCTATAGATGCTGACAGACCTGCTGAGTTTTTCCAGCATTTTCTGTTTTTAATTTGAAATCCCTAGCACCACCACCCTGGTGCTTTAAATTTCAAAATCATATCTCCTCATAAGAATTTTGACTAATTGTCTTGTGTGAAGGATTATGACCTGGCAAAGTTATATCCCACACCAGCAAGATACTGATCTTGAATTTTCTGGAGTAGGGCTTCCTTCTGCATGCACCACAAGTTGGATTTTTGCCTACGTGACTCCAGTTATTTTGGGACTACAAATTGCTGGAATTGCATATTGCACGGGATCAACATTTGGGACCAAGACAAATGATAGGACCCACCATATAGGTCCTTAAACAATTAAATTGGAGAACAGAGAACAAGTCTGAGGAATAACACTGAAAAAAAGGGCTGAATTAGAGCCAGAAAGGAAGTTAAAGAAAGATGGAAATAGGAGAGCAAAGAAAAGGAAATGGGAATGAAAGTAAGAAAAATAGTTTAAAAAAGCCTCTAAAAACAATTTACTACCTTTCAGGTTTGAGACTCCACAGTGCAATTATGTGCCTTGTTGGAAGGTAAGATGCTGTACCTCAATATTGAGCATTGTTGGAACAGCATTGAAGACTGAGGCCAGAGTGGAATGGGATGGAGATTTGAAATGGCAAGTACCCAGAAGCACCGGATCTTGCTTGCAAAGTGGACAAAGTTGTCCAGCAAAATAATGACCCAATCTTTGCGGCGTCTTCCTTCCATCATCACGCTATAACCATATTCCCATTTTTTCAGGCAGGCGATGCAGGTAATCGTTCTCCCAAAGCACTCCCAAACCATGACTCTGTGATAAATGACTCACTGATGTGTGGAACTTATTTGAAGAGATAGCCGTGTTAACTGTCTAAGTTCATCAAGTGAATGTAATTGGATTTTCAGAAGACTTTTTATAAAACAGAAATGGCGTATTTGAGGCTTCTAAAGATTAAAGCTTGTAGACTATTGCTGTTTTAGTAAACCAGATTGAAAATGTGTCAATAGGAAGGAAAGCAGTAGATGATAAACTTCTGGCATGAGCAATGTCAGATGAGTTTCAATGGAGGTCTGTTCTAAGTTCCCATTGTTCATGGATAATAAGAATATTTCAGATATTATAGAGTTTATTGATGACATTAAGCCAGTGGCCAATGACCAAGTGATAAGTATAAAGAAGCATTCAAAAAGATTGGAGCAAACAGATCTGAGGAAGATAGATGGAGTTTAATGTGGATAAATGTAGTGCAATACATGTTAAAACATAACATATGAACATGTACATATATAGAAGGGGTATTCATTCATAAAGTATACAGCTAGGTTAATTTTTCACCAAATGTTTTGAGTAACCTCTTGTCATCAAAACTAATCAAACAGCAGGATGCAGAATAAAAAAGCTTTTCATGCATGACATAGAAATTACAGCACAAAAACAGCATTTGATCTAATTAGTTCATACCAATGTTCACCCTCAGTGAGATTCTTCCTATTCTATTCTATTCCCTTCACATCCTACCTTACACCTTCCTATCATTCCTTACTCCCTCATATTCTTATCTAACACCTCTTTGGACACATCTATGATATTCACCTCAACTACCCTACGTGATAGCATGTTCCATAGTCTAAACACTTCCTGCATGAAGATAATTTTCCTGATTTTCTGATTGGTTTCATTAATGACAATCTTTTGCTTATGAGCCTAAATGGAATCATCTTTTGTACATTTATCAAAACTTTTGCCGTGTTTTGCTTTTGTCCTTCCTATCAAGTGTGTTTAGAATTTTAAAGCCCCCAATCAGGTTATCCCTCAGCTTTTTTATTTCTAAAAAAAGAGCCAGCCTGCTCAGTTTCAGTCATTTTGGACATTTCACCCCAAGCCAACAGAGTTTATTCACGGCTTGTTTACACTGATAGCATATATTTCAACTATATCATTGTTATGTGGGTAACCTAAAACTGATAAACTAACTGGAACAAGGTTGCAAAATTGAATGGAACCAGATTTCACTTGCATTCAGCTCTGATGAAAAGTCATCCAGAGACTTAGCTCTGTTCTCTGTCCACAGGTGCTGTCAAACCTGCTGAGATTTTCCAGCATTTCCTGTTTTTGTTTCAGATTTGTTTCGGAGTAGCACACGTTGGTTAGCGCTGCTGCTTCGCAGTCCCAGTGACCCAGCTTTATTTCCAGCCTCGGGTTGTTGTCTGTGTTGAGTTTGCACATTCTGTCCAGGTCTACGGTGGTTTCCTCTGGGTGTTCCAGTTTCCTCCCACAGTCCAAAGATGTGCAGGTTAGGTAGGTTGGCCACGGTAAATTGTCCGTTTGTGGCCCAAGATGTGTAGGTTAGGTGAATTAGCCGTGGTAAATGTGTGAGATTATGGAAATAGGGTGGGGAAAAGGGCTTTGGTAAGGTATTTCAGAGAGAGTTGATGCAGATTCGATGGGCCAAATGGCATCTTTCTGCATTGTAGGGATTCCATCATTCCAGCATCCACAGGAATTTGCTTTTATTTGCTTGCATTCTGTTCACTTTCAAAGCTATCCCCAGTTTTTAATAAGTGGGAAAAGGAAGTGGGCAAATCTTCTGGCCACCCTTCCCTGTGTCACTGGGCAATACCAGGTCTATTTCTGATAAACTTTGATTTGATTTAATTTGATTTATTGACTTGATTTATTATTGTCACAAGTGTTGGAATACAGTGCACTATTCAGACAAAGCATACCATTCATAGAGTGCAAAGGGAAGAACAAAAGGAAAGGGTACAGAATGTAGTATTACAGTCGCAGATAGGTTGTAGAGAAAGATCAACTTAATATACAATAGGACCATTCAAAGTTCTGATGACAGCAGGGAAGAAGCTGTTCTTGAGTTGGTTAGTGCATGATCTCAGATTTTTGTATCTGTTTCCTGATGGAAGAAGGTGGAAGAAAGTATGTCCAGGATGGGTGGGATCCCTGATTGTACTAGCTGTTTTTCCGAAGCTTTGGGAAGTGTAGACAGATTCAATGGATGGGAAGCTGGTTTGTATGATGGATTGGGCTTCGTTCATGACCTTTTGAAGTTTCTTGTGGTCTTGCCACCTGCACTGAGTATGAAAATTATGTTCATTGATAGTAGAGTCTTGAGTTCTTCCAGTTGTAGAGCATCTCAATCGGAATTTTTGGCCCTGATTTTAACCTAATCCACCCTGTTTAAGCAGTCAAAATAGTGACCATCAACTTGCTGGTCCATCCCTGCAGAAAACCACTGACCTCCATTTTACTTTGAGACCTGACTCTTGCACACGGACCAAAAATAAGTCGGTGCCCCATGACTAACTGTAAGTTTGGGCCCCCTGATCCAAATAAGACTAGGTATGATCTGGAATTTTAGCTGGTCAGCTGAGAAGTTCACCTACAGCAAATCTGCTGAGTAAAACATTATGGGATTATCTTGACTTGCTGATGGTCATGATTACAAACTGGACTTAAAGAGACAGAATGTTGCAGGCAGTGTGATCCTGGTACTCTGATTGTACGTTACACTGTCCTATGAAGAAATTATGAGGATGTTCTTTAAATAACTGAGTGCACTTCGAATTCTGTCCATTTGTTCACTGCTTCCTAGTCACGAGCAGGAGATGTTCCTGTTTCCTGACGGGGTACATTTACCTTAATGCTATAAAACTCTTCAAAGCTAAGACAGTCTGTCATAGATATATCTCTGTGTCAATACTATGCAAATAGAGCTGGACCTGTTTAAGTACACCCAGTGCAAGCTGCTGCTCTTTGCTGTATATGCTGCTTTAGATGTTGATGAACAAAAAGTGACATTGATACACATGGGGTTTTGTAGACAACAACAAGTAAGTTTATTAAGAGCTGTTCACTGTAAAACAGCTGAATCTCGTTTAAGGCAAAGCCTGCAAAATAACCGATAACGTCACTGAGTGATCACACGATCGCCTCTTAAAGTGGCCATGCAACAACACAACTTCTCAAATACATAACACTCACAGAAGGCCTTATTCTGCCCAGAAGTGTGTAAGAGAAGAATTATTTCCTGCATGTGATTGAAAAGCACCATATCAGGAGGTGCTTCCCAGTTTGTCATTGTTTTACACAACCTCCCGCATCAGAGCTTGTTGCCTACCAGCCCAGATATCAATGGCTGTTAAAATCGCCACAGTACTTAACTTTTTTCCATCATGCACCTTCCAGGCTGTTCCAGGGGGGCATTTCTGAGTCTGTGCAAATGCATCAAGCAGATCAATAAAGCCCTTAGTGTTGAGCCTGACAACAAGGAAGCTAAGTAGGTATCAAATCAGTTGAAAGTGGTTCCAAAAAGTTGAAATTGATCCCCAAAATAGTAATTTCAGGTTCGCATAACTAGTATGAGCATGAGAGCAGCTTATGCAGCAGTACGTGGACCTCTGATGGAGCAGGAGGAGCAGTCAGACTAGCAGCAACAGCACCAGGAATGACCTTTTCCGAAACTATATATCATTTCACAGGACAAAGGGACGAAACAGAGCTGCAGCTTGTAGGAGGTGCCATCGCATGAACATGATGGAGCAACTGTGTCTCAGGAAGCTCAGACTTTCTTTGCAAGATCATTGCTGATATACACAGCCTCCTAGAACAAAATCTCTTTCTTAGGGTTAGGATCATGTGGACACACGTGATCATCATGGTTATCACAGCCCTGCGTTTCTTCACTTCTGGCTATTTCCAGCGATTTGGTAGTGATATCAACCAGATTTCACAATCAGCTGGCCACAATTCTACCTTGCTTTCCAAGTTGTCATTGTGAACTTTGCCATGGAGCCAGTCAGACACAGAGAACTGTTGGCTTCACTATAGTGACTGCACTCTCACAGAGGCAGGAGATCACCTAAAGATCACCATGCCTATTTGTGAGTCACATTCAAAGAACTGCAATGTCTGATTCATTCTGCATCTCCCATAGGTCCTCTGCTCCATACAGCCTTAGTGGCTGGTTTCTGGGAACCCAGAGTTGAAGATCTGGCTGCTGAGTCCTGTAAATAACCCTAATGGTGACCCAGAGAAAGGATACAGCAGGAGTCACATCATCACAAGGGATCAAGCCTTTCTCAAAATGCAGTTGACATGCTTTAATGGATCTGGAATTATATGTTCCAATCAGGGTTCCATGATTGTTGTGGACAACATTCACAGCATTGCACTGCAGAGAGAAGTGGAACTACAACAAGAGGAAGATGTGGAACAACCAACATCCAAAGAGGAAGAGGATCCAGATGTGGCATGATTCCTGCAATTGCAGCCCTGCCCGCAGAAAAGCCCACAATGAACTCATCACATGTATGAAGCTATCTGAGAGTGCCAGTAGAAATTCTCAGTCCCCTAATAAACCTTAATCTAATTCACTTTCGCACTTTCCAGTCACCTAAAAGCTACTGTTCAGAAAGAATATAAGATGCAACAAAGTGGGGGCCATGAGAATGAGGAGTTCATCTGACTGCAAGGAGGCAAGGGATGAAAAGTGAGGGGTGCCTTCAGAGCAATCCCTACCATCATATGCTCTTTTTCCATCTTCCCTCTCTTAGCTCATCTACACATCGCTACTAGCCAATGGCTGCAGAGAGTTTGGCTTCAGTGAAACATTGAGCCACTAAGGTGAGAATTTACTGCAAGCTCTGTAAAGTGACAGTCACAAGGATGCAGGCCTATGATCTGGGCCAGCATGCATTTAGTGGCATGCCATGTGTGATTGTACATTCAAGTGACAACTCCTGGAAGGAGATGAACATCTACACAAATGCCTGAGGCATGGCATGTTCAGGAATAGTCTTCCATTCTCTCTCCAAGGGTATTCTCACTACCTGTGGAAATGCTGGTAGAATCATACACATTTCTCATATCTGCTCCACGAATTCCCTTTTCAGGGAAAACTGTGGAGGTCTGGTATCTAGTGTTCTGCGCTCTCCAGTAGAGATACTGCTGTCCTTGTCTCCAACATCAGCTCTTGCTCACATCAATCATAGAATCCCTACAGTGCAGAAGGAGGCCATTTGGCTTATTGAGTCTGCACCGACCACAATCCCACTGTGATGTGTCCTTTCATCATGTAGCCATCTCTACTGCAGTGCCTTCCAAGCTGCATGTATTTGCATTGATGCAGATTTGCATGATGTGACAGTGCTTTATCAGAGTGCTCACCCTCTCTGAATACTCCTCGGCCATCTTTAGCAGCAGTTACTCCATCAGCCTTGAAGGACCTGTGGGACCTTAAAGACATGAGTCAGAGCTGAGAGGGAAAGGTTACAAATTCAACATAATGGCAATCACGGCACTTCAGTTAGTGGTGACATCAATTCAATGTAAGTAATTATTAAGTGCCACACGGCCATGCATAATCTCATACTGTCACTTGGATTTTCAGCCACTCCCATCTCTCCATTATCGATTTTCAAGACATCTTCCTCCATTGTGGGCAGAATAGCCATGGCTGCAAGTCCACGCTTTATTTTCTGCCTCTGCCAGGAGTTGTGTGGTCCCCTCCTGTGATGAGAGAAAGCAGATATATATGAGTTTGAGATGTAAAATGTGTGCTAAGAATGGAAATGGTCATGTTTGAGCAGGGTGACTGTGAGGGACAAGTGTGAGAGGCAAAGCATAAAGGTGAGTGTGTGTGTTATCTGTTCAGACAAAGATTTGAGGAGATACATGGAGGTATATTAATACTGTTGGTATGTAATGGGGGAATAATACAGCACCTTGTCTTTTACCTTCAGCAAGCTTATTTTGCATCCAACTCATCAGAGACACAAACTCTATATAAAAGCCCACAGCAGCTATTCCAGCTGTGTCTATTGATACTCTTTTGAAAGTATCCATAACCATAACGTGTCTTTAATAAGGCAATTATTTAACAATTTAATTATCACAGTGTGTATGTGCAGATACATTGACAGATTTATAAGAGAAAGGAATATGTAAACCTGCAAGATGTGTCTGAAGAGCAATGTACAGGAAAACAGGTAGTCAGAAAAGGTGGATATCACCCAAAAATGGAATGGCACCCATCTTTTTTGAACATGAGGTCATTAAATGCTTTATGGCACTAAATCCATTTCCTGGGCACCATATTCTTAGGAGCTATGCTTTCTGAGACATTCCTGTTACTCACAGTCTGTGCTATTTCCAGCCGTACCTCTTTCATTTGGCTGGCTGACCTTTTCCTCCCAGCCAGCTGATGAGGAGTTCTCTCCTATTCTCTGACTGCTTCCAGCATGACCTCAAGGAAAATATTAGAGATCTAAGACAAAAGGCAGCCTCTCAGCGCATTCCTTTCATTCTCTTGTTTTCAGAATGCTTCAGCAGCAAGTTTTTCTGTAGCAATTCTGGTCCCTAATGCGATGCCTTCCTTGACAGTGTGCAGACCAGCATCGCATCCACACTTTGTGAATGGTCAGGAAATCCCGAGGTGGGATGCTAATGTCATGGTTGAATTAAAGAGCCAGAGCAAAGCCTACTTCAATTAACGATTGGTTCCCATCTTTCAGCCAACATTTCCGTAGTGTGTGGGTCATTTTTGTTAAAGGTTTTGGGAGAATAAACCTATTAGTAATGTATATTTGTTATGTGTCTTGTGAAGGTGTTTAAAATTCAGCTTTGTAAACAGTGCCAATCTGTCTGCTCTAGGCAGCCCACATGATGAGAATGTAGCAAAATAATTAATCTGAGCTAATGCAACTTTGGTTATATTTTGGATTGTCCCCTGGGATTTCAGAATAGAATTTGATTAGATTGATTGACAGAGGCCGAGTCATGTGCTAATAGGAGAAGTTATGTTTTCAGAGACAAGCAGGCATTTTTTCTGCTTGGGTCTAGAAAGAGCAGAGGCTCTTTTCTCTTTCTCTCTTCCTCTCTCTGGATACTGCAGTTTGGGACCTGGTAGAAAATAAATATCTCTCTTCAGGAGTATTCTGAAGACTGGAGAGCCAACAGCCTGAATGCCAGTACAAAAACCTGCGTTGTCAGCTAACTGATTTTGAAGCAGAGTTTAAGACTGTGAGGAATATTGCTTAAATTGGAATTAATAGAGATAGACTAGCAGTTAAGAATTGTGTTTTGCCATGTTCAAGTTTTAAGTGGGTGGCACGGTGGCACAATGGTTAGTACTGCTGTGTCACAGCACCAGGGACCTGGGTTCAATTCCAGCCTTGGGTCACTGTGTGGAGTTTGCATATACTCTCCATGTCTGTGTGGGTTTCCTCCAGGTGCTTTAGTTTCCTCCTGTAGTCCAAAGATGTGCGGGTTAGGTTGATTGGCCATGCTAAATTGACCCTAGTGTCAGGGGAACTAGTAAATATGTGGGATGATGGGAACAGAGCCTGGGTGGGATTGTGGTACAGACTCGATGGGCTGAATGGCTTCCTTCTATGATTGTATTCTATGAATCATTAAAAGTTATGCTAATCATTTTTGTTTTAGTTAAATTATATTGTTAAATAAAGTTTGTTTTAATAAAAGCTTCCTGGTATGTAGATGGAGTCACATATGGAGTGAAACACCTTATCTTCACACTAATGTCAAAATCAAAAATAGGATCTAATTTAACTTCTTAATACACCTTGGAGTTTCTGATCTGTCCTCTAACACTTATGCTAAGCTTGAGTGAAGTTGTCAAGCGCAGAAAATACTGTGAAAATTGCTAAGCCCTTTCTTTCACTGCCTAATACAATAAGGTACAGATCTAGGTAATACTCACAAGTAGACTACAATTCAGGACATAGGTTGACTACTGCATCTGTTTTAGAGTAGACACAGGAGTGTACATCAAACTTACTTTTCTTGTCTTCTGCCTTTTCTAACAATACCACAGTTCATTTTAGTTGTCCAGTTTCAAGGCGAGCTTGATCAATACTAAATTAGTAGATTTAGTGTGTTCTGACTTGTGACTTCTTTGTCATCTTGCTGAGTTCCATGTCCAAAATTGTGACTTTTATCTGTGCTTTATTGGTTTTCATCAGCAAATAAAAACCTGAACTATGTGGTTTATTTGAACAGGCTGTTTTTTTTTACCCCATTTGTAACATGTCCAAAGTTAGAAGTGGCTAAACTAACTTTTAGCAAAAATTCAATACTTTGTAGTTTGGACAACAGAAATGTGCCAATTACAGACCCACTTTTTAAGTTTATGGGCAAGCATGAAGGCATGATATACTGTGCCCAAATGATCCAAATGGTGCAATATTGTTGAAGACTTTGTTCAGTGCACACACTTGTTTTATTATGAGTCTTGTAGTAATTCTATTAGCAGTTTCAGTAATGAGCACCACAGGAAAGTTTAGGTATGCTAACAGGAATTTTTAGCTTTCACTCACCGTGAACACTTTTCTTGAATTTTTGATGGTCACAGAATTGAGAACTGTGAAGAGTTTCCGAATGTCTCCTTATTATGCCGCCTTATTGGTAAGGATTTCCTCAGAGTGCAATCTTCAGAATTAGCATGACTCGCAGCTTCCCTTCCTCCTTTCTACGGAGTGGCAAATGCCTGACTCATTCATACAGCAAGAGAAGCAACCTGAAGCAGTTTGCAAGAATAGAAATGCATGTGACCTTTAAGGAATACCACATACATTTTTATGATTATGGAAGCTTAGTCTTTTGTCCTGGGTATTCTCATGAGTGCTTGAAATTTTCAAAACAGTCATTAACTTAGGAATGTGTTCAGACTGCTCAGTATCTAGTTCTCCAAAAACGCAACTGAACTTGTGAAACAATAAAATGCTCTTGTCAACCAAACCGTAAATTGAATCCTCACCAAAATCCATTTTTCTGCCAACAGTGTGACTTTATCTTTAATGGTCAGCTGTAGTTCTTAAAGAGCAACTGCCTCACTGGTACTTCCTTCTTCATTCTTTCATGGAATGTGGGTGTCACTGGCTACGCCAGTGTTTGTTGTCCATCCTTAAATATCCTGAGTGACTTTGCCAGGCCATTTCAGACGGCAGCAGAGACCATATTACTGTGAGTTTGGAGTCACGCATAGGCCAGACCAGATAAGGACAGCAGATTTCCTTCCCTACAGTGCATTAGTGAACCAGATGGGTTTTTACAACCTTTAACGATAGTTTCATGGTCACCATTCCTGTGGTTCGCTTTAAACTCCCAAGCCCGGTTTTTCCAGCCATTCACCCTGATGGTGCAACCCTACTGCGGGTTTCACGACGGTGAGGGTTACATTCAATGGGAAACCCCGTTGTAATGGCAGGACCAGAAAATCCCATCATTGGCCAATGGCCTCAGCCACCATGTAACACATGGCAGGTTGCATGGAAAATCCTGCCCCAAATTTATTCATTTGAATTTAAATTTCAGCACCTTCTGTGGTGGGATTTGAACCCATTTTCCAGAACATGAGCCTGGATCTCTGTTCAGTGACATTACTGCTATGTCACCATCCAAATATGCTGCAAAACAAGTTCACTGGCCAAGCTTTTCCTGTGCCACAATCCAATAAAATTAAGGGAAGGGAATAATGTGGGTACAAAATTGATATATTCTCAGAAGCAGAAATCTGAAGATCCTGGATGACAGAGGAAATATAGGTGAAAATAATACAGGAAAGGAAGGTTTATGATAAATGTCGGGTGCTAAATAGAATTCAAAACAAGATGGGATACAGAGAGCGCAGGAGGAAATGGATTGAACTGTTATAAGAAGGGTAAAGAGAGAGGATAAAAAATGATTAACAGGTGACATCAACTGGAACCCAGAAATCTTCTAAAAATGTTTTAAAAAAAGATAAATAGAGGAAAAGTGCAGGAGATTAGGGACAGCAACAGGAACATGTAACACTTCCCATCTTAGGAGTCGAGGAGTTGGAAACTCAGGAAAGGAACCTCCACCTCCCAGTCCATAAAGAGTTCAGGGAGCAGCCACTCCACAATCCAAAGTGTTTCCTAGTGTGGCTCTGTTGGAAGAAATTAGTTCTTGAACTTGTTCTGTTCTTGAAATGTATTTCACTTTTTAAAAATATAATTCTGGCTAGTTTTGGAACAGAGACACCCTGCGGTAGATTTTTGACTCTGTGTGATAGAGTGGAACAGGTGACAGCAAATAGCCCATATAAATTTCTCTCTACTGTCAACAGAAAGAAAATAAAATCCTTTTTAAAACAGGCTGCCGATTTGCTGACACCTGTTTTACGCTATCACTCAAAGTCAAAATCCAGTTTACTGAAACTATCAGAATGTTTTACCTCAGATTCCTTACAAGTAGCAGGAAGACAAAGGCTGCAATTTTACAGTCCCACTGTGCTAATTTTTTAGTGCATTGGAATGGGAGATTATAACGTCAGTTAATTTGTATCATGCATTCACACCTTGCTAGTGTCTCCTAGCGCTGGATTTCCGGAGACATCTGCTCCATGCCAGAAATCAGCAGATGATGCAAAGGCCATTAAAATGATATTTTAATCTCATTTAAGTGGGATTAGTGGGCCCTAGATTGAAATCTCCAGGACTGCTAGCATCTTCCTCCCCCACCAGAGTGGTTCACTCCAGTGGGAAGCTCTCCAGTTTCAGGGAACTAGCAACCTGACTCTGCTGGGGCAATCAGTGCTCCTCAGAGAGCCGGGCAACAGGGGTGCCCCAGGGCATTGACACCCTGGCAGTGCCAGCCTGTGTCCCCTGGCACTGCCCAAGAGGAAAAGTTCCAGTGCCCAGGGCACATCTTGGCACTGCCCATCGGATATGGAACAGTGTCGTCAGGAGGGGGATGGGGGTGGGTGCTCAAGGCATATATGGGATGTGACCTAGTGGGCTGGGCCTTATGAGACAGGGCCCAGGGAGTTATTGGTGGGGGTGGGGGTTCTCGCACAGAGATTGGGGATTGGGGCTAGGCCCTGGAATGGTGGGGTTGGAGAGCAGCATTGCGAGGGTCATGGGACTGGCCAATGATCAAGCTGGCCAGCAACTGGGAGGCTGGCACTGACAGATGGGTATTCATGCAGTGGTCCACTCAGTGCACTGATTCCAACCTCTTCAGGGGAAATAAGGCCCATCCCTGAAATGTAATGATATTCACACTGGGGATCTCTGCAGTGCCCAGAGTGTGCGAGATTCTTCTCTGAACACTGAAAAACCAGCGTGATTTACTCCCGTTTTCACACAGATTCGACACTTAGAATTTTTTTGGGAGAATTCCCTCATACGTTTCCATTCATTTACATAAAACAACCCTAACTCCTCCAGTTTATCCCATAACTGCAATCATTCATTTCTGGAATCATTCTAAGCCCCCTCCAAAACTTTCGCGTCCTTCCTAAAGTGTGATATCCAAAATTGGATACATTACTCCAATTGGGGGAAATCTATTGTACATGTTTAACATGACTTCCTAGACACAATACCTCTATTTCTAAAGCCTAGTATCCCATTTGCTTTATTAACTGCCTTATTAACCTGCTCTGCTGCCTTCAAAAATTTTCTTGCAGTGTCTCCAGCTCCCTTCCTTCTTACGCCCCACTTTAAAATATCCATTGTATCGTTTAACATGTATTGGGCTAGATTCTGCAGTCAGCAATGAAGCCAGGACAGTCGCCTCTTCCTAGCAAAGAAATTGCGCTGAAAGACTGAGTGATTTATCTGGTCAGAATTTCAATTCTCGTGCTGTGCAGGGATAGTGCAGCTGATTGCAGCATTCCTCACTGAACATTCATAGGGTGGGGCCATGGTGAAACCATCAGATTATCCAAGTAGCCGATCACCTTAAAGGATTTTCACAGTCTATCCCCACCTGCAAACAGAAAGCTAAAAGCATTAAAAGAGGACCATTTTTAAAAAATGAATTTCACAGAACAAATTAAAGATTGGGCGTACACACACTAAAGTATTTTAACCAAATACTTTTATCTTTTTAAATTAGCTCAGAAAATTTACTAGTTTATCATTTAACATCACCCCATCATTATCAGATATTTTTTCATGGTCAGTTCTGCTGTTCATCAAGTCTCATTCATTACATTGCCCAGTTACAGCTAACTGAACAACATGTAGTTTTTTAAGAGATTTCGACAGGTGATGAGTGGGGGAGAATGTTAAAATTCTCATTAGTTTCCATGATTTCCTGCTCTGGGGAACGCAGTTCAGCCTGTGTTAGGCTGTAAATAACAGATCATTACAAAACCTGCTTCACCCCTTCTACCCACAATGTTTTCCTAAAAAAATGCATTGCCTCACACTTTCCTGCATTGAATTTCATTTGCTATGTGTCCACCCATTCCACCAGCCCCTCCATGTCCTCTTGAACTCCATTACTATTTTGCCTAGTCCTTACTCCATTTCAGAGTTTCATGTCATCTGATAATTTTGAAATTGTGCCCAATGCTGTTAAGTCCAAACCATACTGTCCCATAGGCTTCAACTTTGCTGAAATCCTAATATGTGATGCTTTATCAAATGGACCTTCCCAAAGTCCAAACACACAAAATTAGCTGCTCTGTTCTCAGCCACCTTGTCAGAAAGCTCAATCAAGATGGCCAAACGTGATTTGTCCTTAGTTTGTGTTGGCTGTTCTTTATTAGCTTATGCTTGTCCAAGCAGTTACTAGTTTTTCTCCCAGATTATTGTTTCTCTTAGCTTCCCATAGTTTTTATTAAAATAACTAAACTGCAATTGTCAGGTGAATTATTTTCATCTTTTTGAAAAAGGATATAAGGTATGCAATCCTTGGATTTTTTGGCATTGCCTCTGTTGGGATCTGGCAGATTATAGCCAGCACCTCTCAAATTTCTACTCCACTCTCAACATCCTGGGATCTAATCCCATCCAAACCAGGTGAAATAACCACTTCAAGTACTGCTAACCTTTCTAGTACCAACTTCTTATCTATTTTCATCTCATCCAGTGTCCCAAAAGCCTCATCATTTTATCATAGCTTAAAACAAAGTCCACTTTATTGATAATCACTGATATAAAGTACTGCTTTAGTGTCTCAGTTTAGCCTGCTGCCTCCATCAATAAATCTTAGATCCCTGATCAGATCCATTGCTCCTCTGACAATTACTTTACTGCCCAGAGATCTGTAAAGAACTTTGGATTCCCTTGTCAATGAGCTACCAATCTACTTTGGTACAATCACTTTGCCCCTCTTATTTTCTTTTTCACTTTTCCTCTATACTTTTGATATTCAACCTTATTCTTCTGATATTATGGGGTGGCACAGTGGTTTACACTGCCGCTTCACAATGCCCGGGACCCAGGTTCAATTCCCAGCTTGGGTCACTGTCTGTGTGGAGTTTGCACGTCCTTCCTGTCTTTGCGAGGGTTTCCTCTGGGTGCTCTGGTTTCTACCCACAGTCCAAAAGACATGCTGAGTAGGTGGATTGGTCATGCTAAATTTTTCCTCAGTGTACCCGAACAGGCAGCTTGGGGATTTCATTGTAGTGTTAATATAAGCCTATTTGTAAATAAACTTTAAACTTTATCAAGCTGACATCTCTCATGGTTCCCCTGTTCCTGCTTCATCCAACCCTGTAACTCCTTCATCATCCATTGAGCTCTGGCTTTGGTTTCCATCCCCTTTTTGGAATGTAAACTGTACCTAAACCATCTCCTCTTTGTATTTATAGATTAGAATAGAATCTATGCAGTGAAGGAGGCCATTCAGCCCATTGAGCCTGCACCAACTCTCTGACAGAGCAACTTACCCAGGCCCATCCTCTGCCCTATCCTGTAATGCCATATATTTTATCTTGCTAATCTCCTTAACCAACACAGCTTTGGACATTAAGAGGCAATTTAGCATAGCCAATCCATCTAACCTTTACACCTTTGGAGCTTTCTTTCTGCCTGACTGTCTTCTTGCCAATTTATCTGTACCCAAACCCTCCTTAATTGGTGAAATTAGCCTTCCACCAGTATTTTAATTCTAGATTGCTCCTTTTCCTTTTCCATAATCAGTTTAAGTTTTATTTTATTTCATGGAATCTGAGTACCACTGGCAAGATGTGGAGATACCGGCGTTGGACTGAGATAAACACAGTGAGAAGTCTGACAACACCAGGTTTAAGTCCATCAGGGGAATGAAGGGCAAACCCCGAAAGCTTGTGAGTTTACTATCCAATAAATTGGTTGGATTTAAAACCTGGTGTTGTCAGACTTTTTACTGTGATCACTGGCAATTTATTACCCATTTCTAATTGTCCTCAAGAAGGCAACGTAATGACCTACTTTCATGAATTGCTTCAATCCATATGGTGTAAATACATTCATAGAGCTGTAAAGAGAGAGTTCCAGGGTTTTAACCCGGTAATGATAAAAGAATGGTGATACAGTTCCAAGTTAAGCTGGTGTTTGATTTGAAGGGAAACTTGCAGGTGATGGCATTCTCTTGTAGCTGCTGCCCTAGGCCTTCTGGGTGTAGAGATCACAGGTTTGGGAGATGCAATGATATTATTTTCACTATTCCCAAGATGTTTCCCCACTATGACTTTCACCCCATGACTAGTTTCATTCCCCAGGACTAGAATCAGCAATGTATTTTTCCCCATTAGACATAATGATGAAGAAAGTTGCCCTGAACATTCTTAATAAGTTCCTCTTCCTTTCTGCCCTTGAGACAATAATGTTTCCCATTATCACTACTATTGCTAGGGGTTAGCTCAGTTGGCTAGTTCGTGAGGCAGAGCAATGCCAACAAATTTGGGGTGGCATGGTAGCACAGTGGTTAGCACTGCTGCTTCACAGCTCCAGGGACCTGAGTTCGATTCCCAGCTCGGGTCAATGTCTGTGTGGAGTTTGCACATTCTCCTTGTGTCTGCGTGGATTTCCTCTGGGTACTTCGGTTTCCTCCCACAGTCCAAAGATGTGCGGATTAGGTTGATTGGCTAAGAAATTGCCTCTTAGTGTCCTGGAATGCATAGGTTAGAGGGATTAGTGGGTATAATACGTAGGGATGTGGGGGTAGGGCCTGGAAGGGTGATTGTGTTCAGTGCAGACTCGATGGGCCAAAGAGCCTCTTTCTGCACTGTAGGATTCTATGATTTATGATCTAATAGTGTGGATTCAATTCCTATATCAGCTGAAGTATTCATGAAGGTCCTGCCTTCTTAATCTTACCCCTCGCCTGAGGTGTGGTGACCCTCAGGTTAAATCATCACCATTCAGCTCTCTCTCTTGCTTTCAGATGGAAGAGAGTAGCCTATGATCTTCTGGGACTTTGGCGACTTTCATATTCACTCTATAGTTCATACGTCTCTCAGTAATTTCCCTGCTAATTTGCTCCTCCATCTCCTTCCCACTATTTAGACACCCATAAAATACACCAAGAAGCATAAATGGTTCCTGCACTTACCTGACTTCCCTTTAAAGACATTTGTGCTAATTGCCTCAACCAACCCATATGATGGCAAGTTCTACATTCCTAGCACTCTCTGGATAATAACATTTCTGCTAAACTCCTTCTTGAATAGTATTGATTGTCTTATCTTCATGGTCCCTAGTTTTGGACTCTCTCAGATGTGGAAACATCTTCTCTATATCAAAACTCATCGTGATGAAATTTTAAATTGAGACCTTGTCTGCCCACACAATTTGACATTTACCCCTCAATCAAACATCACTGCAAACAGCTTTTTGCTATCTGCTATTATCAGATTAAGTGATTTTGTGGGATCTCACTGTGTGTATACATTGTCTTTTGTGTTTCCTATTTTTCAGTAGTGAGTGTATGCCAAAAGTATATTATTAAATGTAAGATGCTTTGGGATGGAGTGAAAGACATTATATAAATGCAGGGTTTTTTTGACTTTTTTTTCTATCAATTTGCCTAGCTCTCAATCTTCTCTTTTCTAGAGAAAAAAAGCTTCAGCCTGTTCAGAGTTTGTCCAAATGGATTTGAAAAGGGCTGTTTCAAATCCAAGATCAAAAAGAATATGCTAATTTTGGAATAATATTTACCCTAGGGTGATAAAAGATGTGTTTGCTCTGTTATACCCAACTATGAGATATCGCCACCCTGTGAAATAATAGATGTTTAGGGAACCATGGTCAGTATTACAGCGCATTTGCAATGAGTTCAAATAGAGGAATACTAATTATAAAATTGCAAGTACCAGAGAAATTGAAAGTTGAAACAGAGTTTGCTGAAAACATACAGTAGCTTTTTCGGAATGTGAAAAGAGAAGTTAGAGTTTAATGAATCCAATGCAGCCCTTATTCAGAACTGCTTTCGTAATGTAATGTTTTATTTATTTTCTGTTTTCATTTTATCAAAAAACATTTAGTGATCTGCTCCATTTCTGACTGTTGAGTGTCTTAGGTTCATAGCATTTGCAGTGAACAGTTTAGCAAAATGTATACCAAAAGTATATAATTTGTTTAGGGAAAATTACACTTCAACAAGCTTTTATGAAGATATACACATTCCATCAATTCTAAATTGTATGTGTTTTAGTTTGTAGGGTTTCAGTTATCTCTGTGGTTGGTATATTCCATATTTATTCACAGGAATGACATTATCGGCCTTCTATTATTGTCTTGTCTTTTGAGTTCTAAATGCCACTTAAGCTCCAGTATTGTGATATTTACTTTGAAGAAAATTTGCATTTGTCCCTTGGTAATAACCCAATAGGAAAACTACTTATTGAAAAATCATTTTCCCAATATACTGCACATAACAAATGGTTTTTGTGCAGAGATCCATCTCGTTTCCTCATGTTCGATAGGATCCCGGGGGTCACAGATTATTCAAGAGTCACGTTTTACAAGCCTTTTATTAACAAGGCACACTTCAAATTCAGAAGTACACATGACCTATAACAGTTGACGATGGTTTACAATCCTGGATTGGAAGGACTTGAGATGGATGAGGCAAAGTGGTTAGATCTCCATTGATTTCTCCTCTGGTTCACTCTCCAGCTGGCTGGATGTGTTAAGCCAATACTAGCATAGGCCCACTTCGAGGGACATGATCTTTCCTCGAAGATCATGTTTATATACATGTTTTAGGGCCGATGGATACATTATACCAGTCAATCATTCAGTTGTCCAACACCAGGAGGTGGATACCCAAGTTGAGCCCTTCCTATTACAGCTCCGAGGAAATGAGACCATTCCTGGCCTAGCCTATCACATATATGGGCATTTTGCTATCTTCTTTAGCCAGTTTGTGTTAGATATTTTTTAATGAAGTTCCATTTTATGAGGTCCAGGAATGCCTACACAAAAGTCTGTGCTTAGTTATGTCCTTGGCAGAGATAGCAGCCTGTGAAAAATCCTGACCATGCTGTTCTGGGTCTGTGTCAGCTCTGGCAGGCTGCTGAATTAAAGAGAGCATGGATTAATTTTTTTAAGTATTAATGAAGCCATTATCCTGTCATTTCTTTCACTCATCGAATGTTCTGAATACTGAGAGTGGCTCTAAAACTCACAGAAGGCCAATACAACAGGTTTACAGAGTGCAATTGGCATCGTTTCCAAGAACAATTCAATTCCTTACTGTTTTCAGTTATAAAAAGAGGGGACTAGCATTGATCCAGCTTCTTTCACCACCTTCAGATTTCCCAAGCACTTCATATTCAATGAAATTCTTTTGAAGTGCTGTCACTTGGTAATGGAGGAAATTGAAGGAATGCCTTGGAAGAGTTGAAGAATTGCATTGTTGTCTACAGTATTCAGTGTTTTCCACGGTGTAGAGGCTGAGCTTAACGTCAGGATGATGGATTAAATACTCTTTCCAAACACCTTTGGCTCAGTTTGTTCTCAAAAAAGCCCAGAAGGAGCATTAACTTTAAAAAATAAAAGGCAAGAGAATTCACCTGACACAAGGAATGCACTGGGTAGATTCCAGACTTTTAATCACTTTATTACCATTTAGGACCTAAGCTGGCAATAATTTATCCTTCGACAAATGCAGGCCATGTTCACTAATGCCCCATGTAAACGTGCATATAATTTTAGAAAGTCAATCATCTTTGAAGTTTGAGCTATAAAAACCTGTCACACACTAACAAATTGTATTTAAGTACCTGGAGCAAAATAGCTGGAACCATGTGGTTGCATCTGTAGTTACAGAATGGCAGTGATAAGATTCTGAATTGGAAACATTAGTGAAGTGTCTTAACAAACACAACATAACTTGAATACTGCTGAAAAAGCAATAAGCTATTGAAGTTTTTCATCTTGCATTCATCTGGGCAGATATCAGAATGCCAAATTTCATAGGGGGCAGCAATTTGTAGCGCATAAACAAAGAGTGATGATTGGTTGGTAAGTCAACTCTGGTCGAAACATTTCCATGGAGAATGCACCAGGGAACTATTGTCCCTCAGACTTGTATTTAATTCAAAAAGGCAGAATTGCTGGAAATGTTCCTTCTGCTTGAAGAGGATGGGTTACTGTGTGAATATAAACAAGTATAGGTGAGGCATATTATAAATCCAACTGGTAACTTTAAATTGATTGCTAGTTAAGGCTCAGGATTGAATGCAAACTCAGGATTGTTCAGTGAGTGCTATCTAATTGCAGAAGCATATCTAATGTGAAACATTATGCATTATGGTCTGAGTTTTATGAGCATGGGCTGATTGACAAAGGTCATTATTCTGCCTATTTTGAAGCGCCTAAGGGACATGCTGTTTGATGCAAAAATAATCTTTGGGGCTTAGAGCCTACATACCTGACATCATAAATTCACATACTGCATTACTCATTTGTATGGCAGTCATCCTTCACCATGTATGTGGAAAACTCAGAACTGGTTGTAGCAATTCACTTAATAATTTGACCAATTCATGTGATGCAGAATAAAATGAGGCGTAATATGATTTCACTTTTGTATGTCTTAGGCAGCCCATAATTATATAGATGTATTGAACCACGAGGATGAATCCTATCTTATACAGCACAAGGCAGTTTGTTACACTTACACAAGTTTAACAAACATTTTTATAACTTGCTTTTGATATGGGCTTTGAGATCATATTTTGCGGTGGATCCAGTGGATATTGATTGGACCCATCATAAGAAAAGTGTGCATTTTGTCAGTGCAGGCACACTGGATTTCCATTCCTCTTCGGGAGGTAAGAAAGAAAGGGTTTGCATTTATATAGTTCTTCTCAAGCACATCGCAGCCAGTGATATGTGGTTACTGTTCATATTTGACAGAACTTACTAATGTAATTGATACATTGCAAGAATCCCCAAGCAACAGTAAGTGAAATGACCAGATAAGCTAGTGATATCACTGGAGGTTACTGTGGATTAATATACTGAGAGAACCCTTCTGCATTTCTTCGAAACATGACAAGGCCATCTTTTACATCAATGGAGAGCACAGACAGAAGCTCAATTTAACTTTGCATCCAAGGGACAGCGCCTGCGACAGTGTAGTATCCCTTAGCACTGTACTGTAGCATCTGACTGGTAATCAGGATTCTCATTTAATTGCTCAATCCTCTTGCACAAAGGTGAGAGCATTACTACGTAACCAAGGTTAATTTCTACAAAGATATTTTTTACAATAGAGCAGAGAAGTATTGTGTGTGCTAATTGTGGAAAGAAAGCTAACTGCCCTAATGTGTGGGTGAGGCAGGGCATGAATTTCCAATTCCTGCACCAGCTCCATTAGAAGATATAAATCAAGCAATGTTTAAATGATTTTACTATTTTAAAATTCCAATCATTTGGCTTTCCAATAAGAACTGAAAGTGCACTTTAACATTAAAATGTTTAGTGACATACAGATAAGAGAGGGGGAGAGGACAATTATTTTAATCTTGTGGAAGTATTTAAGATCAAGTGTAATGATTCAATCAATTATCTGAATGCAGTTTCACAACTCTGGTAAGATTACTTTTCAATTAAGATCAATTCCTTTCTCACAGCATTGGGCTGACCTTCTTGTGCTTTGCCTGCTTATATTGAAAATATTTTATCGACCCACAGTGGGGAAATATATGGGCAGATTCACTGCCTTTCATTAGAACACAGTGGACTGCAGTGATTCTTTATCTATTTCTTTTACCTAATGTTCTTAGTTGTTGTGCATTCAATCCTTGTGAGCCCTGTGTTTGCTTCTAAGGGACATGTGTTTGCTGCTGATGGTATGTTTATGTACCTGGGATTGTGGGGCTGTGTCTGTTCCTCAAACTGTTAGTATCAAGAGCAAAGAGCAGCCAGAAACTCAATATGAAGCCTTCACCAGGATCTGTAATAAATACTAGAACCTGCTGCATTGGACACCCCCATCTATCCAGTAGCTGGTGCTGCGTCAGGCTTTGTTCTGGCTGAAGAAGCTAGCTAGTTATTAAAGGCTGTAAACAGTGTGAATTTATCACACTTAACTGCAGACAACAAAATACACCTCTTGCAAAGGCAGTGGAATATTCATGGCAATTACTGAATAAATATTTTTCAATCTAAAGTATGTACGTTCATGTATCTCTCTGGCTGTCTCAATTGTGCTGCCTATTGATAAAGGGGAGGGGATTGATTAAAGTTTATGTGTTATACCCCACCCCCTTCCATTATTTATGTTGTGTGCAGTCAATATCACAGCATTGAGAGCAATTTAGTTTCAATTGAGCAGCAGGACAATTCCCTGGTCACATTTACATATAGAAGGTCATTCAAGGCTCATAGTCTTTCTTGCAGTCTCAAGTGTCTTTGATATTTTAAATCTGCTTCCCAGATTATTATTCATATTGATTCATTGGTGTCAACACAGCACACTTCAACTTAACCAAAAATATACCAGACACATTGCTGCTCGAAAGGCGTTGCACTATGAGTTGCAATACATGCCAGCCCACACCTACAGCCTTATTTATATACATGAGCCCCCATATTGGGCCTTGAAATGAATTCATTGATTTTCCGCTGAGTGCAGCTCATCATTATAACATTTAGTTCATAAGCAGAGGGACATTAGCCTTCTGAGTTCTGGTGAGAGAGATTCATTCCCTATTAAAGAAAGCCAACACAATATTGAAAAGGGTTTCAACTATTAATGTCAAGCATAATCATTAGGAAAACTGGCAGTATGTGGGAGTTTATTAAATGGCGTAAAGCTGGCTGATTTACAGGCAGTGTATAATGTGTATCCTGTACAAGAATGGTATTAACTGATCTAACCATCATGTACGAGACTGCGGGTTGCATTAGCTGTCAATGTTTCCTTCTGCCTGGTTGCATTGGTATAAATGAAGGTGCATCTATTCTGGCCCACTTAATTGGTGCTCGTTCTATGTGACAATAAACATCCTGTGCCAGAGAGATTATCCAGAAGCAATCTCTGAGGCCCAAATTCACAACCTGCCTCTGTCAAAATAAAAAATGAGAAATAATGTGTAATAAAATTCACAGCAATAATTTACATAAACAAGACTGTATCAAATGAGCCACAAGGGATTTTCACATGAACTTAATTGCAGTGTTAATGTAAGCCTACTTGTGACAATAATAAATAAATTTTAAGCTTCAAACTAAACTCAACTCTACGGGGAAAGTCTTGAGGCCTTCGTTCATTTTATTGACAGAGTCATTGGACTCAGCCATTCAGATCCTCCAGCCTGTTCCACCAAACAATTGGATCATGTTGGATCTCTATCTGAAATCCATTCAATCTGTTTACAGCCACATCCCATAATATGTTTACCCTACAAAAATATATCAATCTTGGTTTTGAGGTTTTCAGTTGACCACCACCCAGTCCCCCCCTCCCTGCCCCACCCACAAGCTTCATAACAGCTGTTTGCAGAGTAGTCTATAGTAGTAGACAGTCCACTACTTGGTAGTTTCATGTTTACCATTCTGGAATGCTCTTTATTTTAGTATCCCTGCCCCTGAAAGAATGCTCCTTGTTGAGGCTGCACTCCACCAAAGGAGTGCTCATGACATGGTTCAAGAGGATGATAATAAGCCTGTTAATTTATCCAACACTTCCCCACTAGTCCTCAAAGGAAAATAATGTGTATGGAGATATAAAACCAATGTGGTCACAATTTACTGAGACTAGTTTCTTTAATTCCAGATTTATGAGTTAATTGAACATAAATTGCACCAGCTGCTGTGGTGGGATTTGAACTCATCCCTAGAGTATTAGCCAGGACTTGGAGTCCAATGATATTTCTATTATATCATGGCCTTCTTTGCTGGCAGGAAATATTTGCTGACATTACCTCTAGTAACCTACTTCTAATTTTAAGGTTATCCCTTTCTTCTGGGCTCCTCCACCAGAGGAAATAGTTTCTCTCTATTCTATAAACTCCTTTAATCATCTTAGCCATTTCAATTAAGTTATGTCATTAATCTCCTATACCTAAGGAAATACAGACTAGTTCTAAGGAAGCTCTCAATGTAACCTTTGTAGGCTGATCTCAAATACAAGTTCCAAGGATTCAGCAGAACCTGAAGTTATAGAGTTATAAAATCATACAACAAAGAATAGGCTATTAATTCCATCCAATCTATGCTGACTCTTTTCAAGAGCTATTGAATCAGTGTCTGCTCTCTCCCATAACCCTGACTTTTCCCCCTGAAGATTTTATCTAATCCCTTTTTTAAAATCTACTGTTAACTCTGCTTCCACCAACCTGTCTGACGGTGCATTCCAAACCATAACAACTCACTGTCTAAAACAACTAATCTCCAAGTTTTAAATCTCTGTCCTTTAGTTCCCAGTTCTTTGAGCTCTGGATATAATTTCTCCTTATTTATTCATTCAAATGTTTTATGAATTTGATCAACCTGAGTAAAATTCTCCTGAGTCTTCCATCCTTTGAGAGGAATAAGCCCAGCTTCTCCATGTAACTTAACCACATTGTTGGTAAACCATTCAAAAGCTCTGTATGCTGTCTAAAGTCTTTACCATATTTTCTAAAAAAACAAGCAGACTACCTGATAGAAGTCTACAAGATTATGAGGGGCATATACAGAATGGATAGTCAGAGTTTTTTCCCAAGGTGGAAGAGTCAATTACTATGGGACTTAGTTTAAGATGCAAGGAGCAAGGTTTAAAGCAGATGTATGAGGCAAGTTTTTTTACACAGGGTGTGGTGGGTGACTGGAACTCACTACCGGGGGAAGTAGTGGAGATGGATACAATAGTGACTTTTAAGGGGCATCTGGACAAATACATGAACAGGATGAGAATGAAGGGATATGATCTGTGGAAGGGTAGAGGGTTTTAGTTCAGATGGACAGCATGGTTAGTGCAAGCTTGGAGGGTGAAGGGCCTGTTCCTTTGCTGTAATTTTTTTTGTTCTTTTTTCATAATGAGTTTTCTGTGCTGGAGCAGCTCATTATTGGTGCATTCAACACCAAAGGCTAGTTTCCGCCTTATGATACAGAACTTGTTGCCCAGACACAACAAGCTGATTAATTCAAATTCCTGTTGATTTTGCTTCATATTAGCAAGAAGAAATTAAAACTAAAACATCCAAGCTGAGGATGTGATTTCCACAGCAGATCTTGACACTATGTGACCTTTCAATGGGTGTATATGATTTAATGAGATATTTGGTGAGAATCTACAGGTGGGGGTGGAGGGTGTAGGTAGGTATCTGCAGGGTTTTGAAAAAAATCAAAAGTCACTGGTGTTAAACTAGAGATTGAGTTCATCTCAATGGTGGCACTGTCCTATTCCAGTGAGATCCATTGATAGTGATACCACTTTCGTTCAGTTAATGGTTCTACATTTCTGGTTGTTGTTCTTTCCCAGCTCACCTGGTGATCATGGCCAGCAATGATGGGACGGTGAAAATATTGGATCTGCCCTCGGGCCAGTTGCACAGTCTAACAGGGCATGAAGATGCTGTGCAGTGTGTGCTGTTTGACCATAAGGGTGAATATGTGATGTCGGGAGGCTCTGATGGCACCGTCCGCCTCTGGACTTGAGGTATAAGAACCTAAGTCCGCAGTCCCTTCAGCTTATGACGTGCCTTTCACTCTATTTGTAATGAATCGGATTTATTTGTCGAAAAATCAGGTAACATAATAAGCAAGTTCTTCTAACCTTTGTATCCGCGGTGTGCAGCGATCTACCTTGTTCAACTCCTCTCACTTAATAAATTGTTGTGTCTAGAATCGACTAGATGTTTATTTCAAATAAACAATGTTTGTATCTAATCGTGACAGAGGTGTTTATTTAAATATTAAAGAACGGCTGCTTTATAACTAGAGATTATTGTGTTAGTTGGAGAGAACCGGTCTCAAAACGAAGCAGTTCCCAAAGGTTCTGCCTTGTTACTCCGCTACTTGGCCACAGGTATGGAAGGCTACCTGGGACAGATTCAAATAACAGCATCTAACAGATAGCTAGATAAGTAACTGAAGGGAAAGAAAGGGGAGAAGGGAGCAGCAGCAACGCGATGGGCCGCATGGTGCTGCAAGATTCAATAATAAATTTGCCTAAAGGAGTGTTTGGGGTCATTGAAAACCCGCAGTGTAGCAAGTGTTTGATATTTTGTGTGTGTGTGTTACTCTGCTGCATGTGAAACGACCATGACTTGTACACATTATGCAGGAGGCGGGGAGGGGAGGTATTTGCGGGAATAAAGGGGGGGTTAATGGGGATGGGGAGGGGGGAGTGGGCTGGACTATCCATCGGTCCGATTTTTTTCTGATGGAGATATGCAGTTGCTTGCTTGACAATGACGCCTAATGACAAGGCAGACGTACTGCATGGCTGGAAACTTCCCGGCCAGTGTAATCCTTCTCCCAGGACTCTGAGCCAAGCCAGCAACCTGACCTGGAGTTGACTGGGATAAACCACAGCCAAGCAAGTTCAGGCAGGCCGAACCGAGGAGCGGGTGGGAGCGAGAGCAGAGATGCCTTGGCGGGCCAGCAGAACAGGACATTGGTGTAGGTGTGCTGCAGTGATCAATTGCAAACGATTTTAACCATTGCTGAGAGCGGAGCAACTGTTAGAAATTAGCGAGCGGTGGAGAGGATGATTTCCTGCTTTACTGGATGGAGCACTCGCCTGTTTGTACTGTGGTCTTTGTATTAAAGATCTAGATAGCTGTGTGACCAGGGCGCGGACTGACTGTATACACACACACACAGGCTCTGGGCTTGGAGCGCTGTCCGCGGTGCTGAAAGTGGATTTTTCTCTATTTTGTAAAAGTGATGCTGGTGAAGACTGGGCACTTAGAGCTATTCCAAGCAGAAGGGATCCGAGATTTGGTGCGGACATGCAGGAAGGCTGCTAGAATCTCAGGTGGGATCCTGCATCGCCCGGGACACACTTACAGCGGTCAGTGTCCACAAGGCGCCTTTTCCCGGCTCAACCGTCTCTTGGCACCGAATCTTTGAAAGGGGGCAACTTTCTGTTATTTGCCATTCTCGCTGGAAAGGGGGGAGGGGGTGCGTTGAGGATGGAGAGGGGAATTTCAGGTGATTTCAAGATGTGTGCTTTCCGGAGCTACCGTTTAGCGACCATTCCGCCTTTATTGAAGATGCGCTTTGCGTAAAGAAGTCAGTTGACCACAAATCATCTTGGCAGAGATCATCGCGCTGATTCGGACCAGGTACTATCTATTTATTTATTTACCCCAAATCCCCCCCCCCCCCGTCTACACATTGTCATTGGGATTACACTGTGAGCTCTAAGCCCTGCCGTGGGATGTCTGGTTTCATTCCCTGAGCCAGCCAGTGCTATCCACCCGCACATAAGTTGCAGGAAGAAAATGCGACACGCTCGCAACTGGTGTCAGTTTTGCACTCATTCCCCACCTGCTGTGGAATGTGAGCCTGAGGGGGGGGGGGGGGGGGGGGGGGGGGGGGGGGGGAGAGTTAATGTGGAGGAACTGATCAGATATACAACCCTTACCCAAGTGACCTTGCCTTGCTCGCACTCGCCATCCCGGCTTGTAATTAATAGTCTGGAGAGGCTATAAATCAGGCGGTGAGTGTGACTGTATGGATAATACTGGTGTAACTCTGAATCCCGGGAGACTAAAGGTCATTCCAGTTCCTGGGGATCTGCCTCAGGGCAAGAAGCCACTTCTGTCTACTCCAGACCCTGCATCTCTTTTTAAAATATAAAGTTTAACATGTTTATCACATCCTATAGTGAGATGTGTAGGTTGTGATTTTCGGTTTAAAGTTTCCCTGTGTGTGTTTGAGATGCTACTATTTTGGTGCCAGGCTGGCTCCAGTGGGTAGCACTCGTCGACAAGTTACAAGATTGTGGTTTTTAGGTCCCAGACTCTAAGACACAATCCAGGTCAAGACTCCAGCGCAGTGCTGAGACGGTGCTGCACTGTGGGGAGCATCGATAAGATGACATTATTCGTGAGGACGGTTGTTTTTTTTTTCCCTGGTGTCCTACAAATACACAAAAACAAAAACATGATCATTTGTGTCTTATGAAGCTTGCTGAGCGTTACATTTCAGCGGCTTAATAAGGTGCGGCAGTTAGGTGCACTGGCTTAGGGTGGAAGGCATTGTTTAAATGCAAGTCTTTCTTTAAACTTGTCATGTGTTTTCCAGTCTGGAGTCTATGGGCAGCTCCAGCCCAATCCGGAGCAGGAGCTGATGGCCAGGCAGAGACACTTGTGGACTATGATCGCTGGGCTCCCTGCAGCATGCAGCCTCCTCCTGACCCTGCTCCTCCTCAGCCCGGTTGCTGGCGACCTGGAGGATGACCTCGGCGGCGACAACACTCTGGGACCGACCAACAACGAGATGGACTTCGACGACTACCGCGGCAAAGGCTGCGTGGACGATAGTGGCTTTGTGTATAAGCTGGGCGAGCGCTTTTTCCCGGGACACTCGAACTGTCCGTGTGTGTGCACGGAGGACGGGCCGGTGTGCGAGCAACCCCAGTGCCCCAAGATCCACCCCAAGTGCAGCAAGGTCGAACACAACGGCTGCTGCCCCGAATGCAAAGAGGTGAAAAACTTTTGTGAATACCGTGCCAAAACCTACAAGGTGCTGGAAGAGTTCAAGGTAGGAGCATTGCAGCCCAACAGTTGTGCCCATCATTCCACATCTGGTGGCCTCTGAGAGGGTGAAAGCCAGATGTGAGTGCAAAACACTGGCTTCAGAAGGGGAGAGGATACACTGGGGAACAGATTCCAGTTAAAGTGGGCTCATCTGAACACCTAGAATTGTGTATTTAATTCAGAGATTGTAAATATCACCCCCCCCCGCCTTCTAGCCACTGAACCTCTTACAAACATCACCAGAGATTGATCCATTTCCTTAAAGCCGCAAAAAATGGGCATTACACAAATTAAACCGGCGATTAATTGGGCAGAACAGCGAGGAGCTATATTAATTTCTCTCGGGACGATCACTAAGTGAATTGGATGTATTTGTAACCGCTCCCTGCCTTATTTGTCTGCTGTATATTGTTAAATTTTAACGGGGAAGGGGAGTTGCTGTTAAGTAACTGTGCTATAATCTAAATGTCTTTTTCCACCCCACCCCGCTAATGTTTGAAGTCAGCTCCATTGAAAGGAGTTTTTTTGGGGGGCGGCTCTGTGATTTGAGTTATAAAGCAAACCTGTATGGTTGTTTCAGCCGTCCCCCTGTGAGTGGTGTCGGTGCGAGGCCAGCAGTGAGGTGCACTGTGTGGTCGCTGACTGTGCCGTGCCGGAGTGCGTCAACCCAGTGTATGAGCCCGAGCAATGCTGCCCTGTTTGCAAGAACGGTAAGGAGCTGTGAGCTACTACACACTCTTCTATATTCCTCTCCTCAGATACTGCAGATAGCAGGAGAGGTGTTCCTCTATAGGACTCACAGGAATAATAGGACAGAATATCCCATGTTTCCTAAAGTGTAGATTAGAATATTCTATTTAGTAAATTAAAGCAACTAATCGAATGAAACTTCATTCAAACCCTCAACCTTGGTCGAGGTGTCAGTCTTGAGAGGACATAATTTTAGGGTAAGGGGCAAAAGGGATTATGAAGGGATTTGAGAAACAAAACTTTTTCACTCAGAGGGTGGTAGGAATCTGGAATGCATTGCCTGGGAAGATAGCGGAAGCTGGAAACCTTACAACCTTTAAAGAATATTTCTATGAGCACTTGAAATGTCACAACATTCAGAGATGTGCTGGAAAATGGGATTAGCCCCCCTTTGGTGGTAGATATTGTCTGTGCAGAGTCAATGGGCCAAAGGGCCTTTATGCACACTATCCCTCTGATTCAAAGGCATTCTAATCAGGACAGTATGGTGACACAGTGGTTATCACTGCTGCTTCACGGTGCCAGGGACCCAGGTTCATTTCCAGCCTTGGGTCACTGTCTGTGTGAAATTTGCACGTTCTCCCTATGTCTGCATGGGTTTCCTCCAGATGCTCTGGTTTCCTCCCACAGTCCAAAGAGGTGTGGGTTAAGTTGATTGACCATGTGAAATTGACCCTGATGTTAGAGGGGGTTAGCAGGGTAAACATGTGGGGTTACAGATGTAGGGCCCTGGGTGGGACTGTGGTCAATGCATACTCTTGGCCTGAATGGTCTCATTCTGCACTACAGGGATTCTATGAAGATTCTGCTTGGCTTCCGGCTTTTAGGAAGTATTTAGGAAGGCTCTGCCTTCTCAACCTTGCACACCCCCCCCCCCCCCCCCCCCCCCCCCCCCCCCCGCCCACCAACACCACCACCACTCACCCAGAAAGCTTTTGGTAAAATTCCACATAAGAGGTTACTTGCAAAATTAAAGCACATGGATTGGGAGTAATGGGGCGGATTGAGAATTGAGTAGCAGACAGAAAACAGAGTAGGAATAAATGGGTCTTTTTTGAAGTGACAGGCAGTGACTCGCAGAGTCCCATGGGGATCAATGCTTGGGCCTTGACGTATATTCACAATATACATCAATGACTTGGATGATGGAACCAAATGTAATTCTTCCAAATTTGCTGATGACACAAAACTAGGTAGGAATCTGAATAGTGAAAAGGATATTTGGAGGCTTCAAGATGATTTAGACAAGTTTAAAAAGTAGGCAAATACTTGACTGATACAGTATAATGTTGATGAAGTGAATTCTTCACTTAGAAGGAGGAACAGAATGGCAGAATATTATTTAAATGATGATAGACAATGAAATATTAATGTACAAAGAGACCTGGGTGTTTTAGTTTACCAGTCACTGAAACCAAGCATTCAGGTACAGCAAGTAATTAGGAAGATAAATGGTATGTTGGGTTTAATTGCAAAAGGACTTGAGTACAGGAGCAAGGATGGCTTACTGTAGCTGTACAGGACCTTGGTGAGACCACACCAGCAGTGTTGTGTGCTGTTTTAGTGTCATCTGAGAAAGAATATACTTGCTTAGAAAGAATGCAACAAATGTTCACCAGACCGACCTCTGGGATGAGGGTAAATTGTTGTATGAGGAAAGATTTGGTCGATTGGACCTGTATTCACTGGAATTTAGAAGAATGAGAGGGAATCTCATTGAAACATAAAATTCTGAGAGACTGGGCAGATTGGGTGTAGGGGTGTTGTTTCCTCCGTCTGGGGGGGGGGGGGGGGTGGAAAACAAGGGGTTAAAGTCTCATGATACAGAGGAGGATATTTAGGGCAGAAGTAAGGAGAAACTCCTTCACTCATAGTGGTGAACCTGTGTAATTCCTTATCACAGAACACTGTAGAAGCCAAATCATTGAAAATATTCAAGAAGGAGTTTTAGATTGTAAAGGTGTCACGGGGTATATGGAGAGTATGGATTGTGGGGCGCTGAGATAGAGGATCATCAATGATTATATTAAATGATTGAGCAGGCTTGAAGGGCCGAATGGCCCACTCCATCTCCAATTTTCTATGTTTCTATGAGTCAAGCTCGAGATGCAGTGCTGTCTAAAATTCTGTGATTTCACAAAAATGGTCAATGTCAGTGAATGCATTTTCAAATGCTGTATCCCACCAGCTGCACTATAGACCTTTACTCAGTGCATCACAACTTCATCATTCACCACCTACAATTCCAATCAATCACAACTCTTTTATGCAACATTCTTAACATAAGAAATAGGAGCCAGAGTAAGCCATTCAGCTCCTTAAGCCTGCTCCACCATTCATTAAGAATGTGACCTCAAATATACTTTCTTGCCACCATCCCATAACCCTTGACTTCCTTGCAGATCTAAAGGAAGATCTGTCCCATTCAGCCCCCACTAGTGTCTGTGGTAGAGAATTCCAGATTAGCAACCTTCTGAGAGAAGTTCTTCCCCATCTCAAGTAGGAAGCCCTTTTCTTAAAGCTGTATATCTGGGTTCTTGAGTTCCCACTCAAGGGGAACCATCCTCTCAGTATCTACACTATCAAGCTCCCTCTGAATCTTGTTTGCTTCAACAATATCACCTTCTGGTCTTCAGAAGTCCAATGGGGAATAGTCCAACCTGCTCATTCTTTCCACGGGAGACAATCTCAAGAAACAACCTGGTGAACCCTTCCTGAACTACCTCCAATGCAAGATTTGTGATGATATTTCACATCTTGCCAGCTGTTCAACTGCGATCGTCACATCAATCAAACATACTGTAAAAAATCCTCTGGCACCCTTCCTGTTCTCTTGCAGGGGAAGGCAATACACAATCAGAGGCAGGAGCTAACCAGAGGGAGATGGGTATTCCCAAATATCTAATCCCAACACAGGCAATAGAGTTGGCTATTATTGGGAGGTCCTTTACTGAGATTGTGACCCAGGGCGGGGCTAAAATAATCAAAGATGGCATTATCCTCATCATTGATCCTCCTTCTCCCTTCACCTCACCCCACTCCATTCCACAATCTCTACTGATCTACAAATCTAGATGGTGGAAGCATGCACCTCTTACTTTTCCATCCATTCCATACCACAGCCTAACCCCTCGTTCTTTTCTCCATCCAAATAGTCAAGAAGTGCGACCTGGCGAAGTAACAAGAAGGCAGATAGGATGATGGCATACCATCAATCAATTTCACAGCATGGCAACAGGGGCAGACACTGACACTAATTTAAGGATAGCGCTAAGCTAAATCTGTACATATTGAGCAACCAGGCACAACTGCACTGTCACAGAGCTGAGGGCTAAGATAACGCAGATGCCAGTTCCACGGAGGACAGTGTCACACGTGAGTTACACCACAGAACTCAAATGATGACTCAGTGGGCAGAAGAAGGTTAATGCATAAACATCACAAAATGTTCGGTGAATCGGAAAAATCTGCCAGGAAGTCTACGGTCAGTGTCAAAGAACGTGGAAAAGATTGCGGCCAATTTAGTGTAGGGCATTGCAGAGCATTTGGAACTTATCTTTTCCACTATGGATGTAGTGACCAACTCAATATGCACACTTATGGACCCAATTATGATACAGAATCTAAGGGCCAATGTTGCAGCTTCCATTTGAGCATCAGCAGTGACTTCCCAATGTCTTAGTGTGGCAGTGGGAGGTGGGATTGCCATCATTCTGCTGCCACGTCTATGGATTATATTGTGCAAAGGGGACCTGTAGTCTCTCACAGCAGTCTAGCAATCAGTGTTCCAGCAGATTACCAAGATTACTGAGACACCACTGGAAGGAGCTGACAGTGACTCCATGGAGCATGGATCTGCTGTCTGCATGTGCCTTCTCACTCCTGCCACTCCACCAGTTCTCTTTGAGTGACTGTCAGGCAGCTAATCCAGTCTGAGCCTACACTGAGATGGTGCTGTGTGCAGCGGAGCCTTCTAGAAACAGAGCTGCTCGAGATTATCCTCCAAGGCTATGTGAAACATCTTCCACTGAAAGACAGCACCCTTCAGAGCCATGTTTCTCTTCCCCTTCATGCCCCTGTTTCACAGCTGATCACTGTATAGCCTCAACAAGGGCTATCCCCTCAGAGTAAGAAAATAGCATGAGTGGGGCACTCACTTTGCCAAATCTTACTGAGCTCCTCCAGTGTGGCCTAGGCACCAGAAATGTTGTTGAAGCAAACCAGTAATCTACTCTATCACCTCTCTTGTAGCAGCATGGATTTCATTCCATGTGGTTAGCTGATTATCCAGGATGTGCAGCAGCCACCCCTTAGTTTGGAGATGTAGTATCACAGAACTGTTAAGGCATGGTAGGAGGCCATTTGGTCTATCATGTGTGTACTATCATGAGCATCATGACTTCATGTCATACCCTCCCTTTTCTCCATACCCCTGCACGTTGCTATCAAATCTCCTCTTAGCCCTTTTCTCTCCAAGGTCAACAGTGCGAACATTTCCACTTTATCCTTATTACTGAAGTTTCTCATCCATGGATCCAATTTTATAAACCATCTCTGCACTTTCTCCAATACATTCACATTGTTACTATAGTGAGGCATCCAGAACTGTACACAATATTTCAGCCATGGTCTGACAAGTATTTTGCATAAATTCAGCCTGACCTACTTGCCTTTGTATTCTATGCACTTATTAATAAAACCAAGATTACTCTCTGCTTTATTAACTGCAATCTCCACCTGTCTTTTCACCTTCATTAATTAATGCACATAGACACACAGCTCCTTCTGCTCCAGCACCTCTTTTAGAATTTTACACCTTATTTTGTGTTGTCTTTCCTACCAAAATGCACTTCACACTTGTCTGAATTGAACTTCATTTGCCACCTATCTGCCCACTCCACCAACTTGTGTATGTCCTTTTGAAGTTTGACACAGGCTGCTTCACAGTTTACAATGTTTCCAAGTTTTGTATCATCCGCAAACTTTGTAACTGTCCTCTGCATGCCAATCTAGATACTTTATATATGTCAGGAAAAGTAAGGGTCCCAATACCTATCTATGGGGAACACCATCACAAATCTTCCTTCAGCCTGAAAAATATGAATTGACCATTACTCTCTGCTTCCAGTTGTTCAGCCAATTTTGTATCCATTTTGCTACCTTCCCTTTTTTTATTTCCATAAGCTATAACTTTTCTCACAAGTCTGTGTGTCACTGTAATGAATGCCTTTTGAAAGCCCAAATACACCACATTATTGACCTCCTCAAAAACTCCATCAAGTTAGTTAAACATGGTACAAGAATAGATGATGCTAGATATCTGTTAGGAGCATCTTTTATCTCCTAAAAGATGCTGGCAGACGTACTGAGCTTTTCCAACATCCTCTGTTCTTGTTTCAGATTCCAGCATCCACAGTATTATGCTTCATTTAGTTGAACATGATTTCCCCTTTAGAAATTCACGCTGGTTTTTCTTAGTCAACTCTGATTTTTCCATATGATACTAATTCTATCCAGGGTAATTGTTTCCTGAAACAATGATAACCACTGATGTTAGACTAATATAGTTAGTTAGGGTCTGTATTTCACAGAGTTTTGACAAATGAGGGATGACCTCATTGAAACTTACAAAATTCTTACGGCGTGTGACAGAGTGGATGTAGGTAATATGTTTCCCCGACTGGAGACTCTAAACCCAAAGGACATAGAGTGGAATTTTACAGCCTCGCTCGTCCCAAAACCGTAAAATCCCAGCTGAGGTCAGCAGAACTTTTCATGGTCTGTCCCTGGCCCACTCCAATTCCCATGGCAGGTAGGAGAGTAAAATTCTGGCCATAATCTCAGGATGAAAGCAGGCCATTGAGATGAGAAGATTTTCTTCACTCAAGGGATGGTGAATCTTTGGAATTCTCTAGCCTAGGAGGTTATGAAGCTTAGTCACTGAGTGCGTTCAAGTCAGAAATTTCTGAGACCAATCACAATAAGAGATTTGGAGGTACTGCAGGAAAATGGGCTTGAGGTAGATAATCAGGCATGATGAAATGGCAGGACAGGGCTTGATAGGCCGAATGGCCTATTCCTGTTCCTATCATTGAGTAGAGACCTTAGGGACCTCCATTACATAACTGCAGACAGTGAACTTTGCAGCGTTGTAAATTCTTGCAGTTCTAACCTGAAAGACACCAAAGGCTCATTTCCACAATTACCTTTGCAGCCAGTGGCTCCTTGCCCTGCTGTGAGATTGTAGTTGTGACTGTAGAATATGGCAGATACCAGGAAATTCATCTGTACTAAAACACGGATCTCTCAGACACTGTGAGTTTACTGAGCTTTAGGTAGCAAATTACTCCCAGAACATCCTGGATGGATAAAACCTCCTGCTGAAGAACCCGTCCTCTCTTTCAGCAATCTGCTTTGTTCTGCTCATCCTCCAAGTCATGTTGCATTGCAAGGGCAGTGCCTACTAATGCACAGAAGGTCTGTCAGCACTGCCCTGCATAGGAGTCTTGAAGTCAGCAAAAATGCATTTATTACCTGCCACATCACTTCTGGGGACTGTTGAACAGTCATACAAACGTATACAGAGTTGAGAAGAAATCAATCTATAAGTAATTGATGATCCCTTTAAAGCAGTGCTTGTGGAACGTCCTCCAGCTTCTTCAGCTGAATGTGTCTTCAGCTGTGCAAGGTGAAGGAAGGCCATTGAGTTCTAAAATAGCAACTTCAGCGTTAAATGATGCTGTCACATTGTACGCCCAACATGGCTCTTCATGGATGTGCGCCAACACCCGCAACAGTATGGCATCCTCTCTGAATCACCCCCAAAATGAGTTGTGAGCTGTGCATATCAATTTGAGATCTAAGGGCACCAGTGCAGCATAACAAAACAGGCAAGGCAATCCTAATTTCATGCTTCTGGTTTCTTAAGAGGCACTCCATAAGAAACAATATCTGTGCACAGAAGCTGCTGTTTTAAACCATTGCCACATTGACGTAAACAAGCCTAGAGTCAATCTCCTTGAGTGTTTTGCACCGTCAATCATAGTTCGCCCACTGCTTTACAATCTCAGCAGGGAAAAAAAATTAACCAACCTCAAGATTTCTGCCAGAATGTTCATAATCACATTTAACAATACAGAGACTGTACCGATGGGTACTGAATAAAACATGTATTGAAATTGGTTAATGAGGCAAAATATGCAGTTCTTTGACCCATCGTTGTTAAACAAGACCATTCAGAGGTGATTTTAGGCAGCACTGTTTAATACTGAGTCATGAAAAGCTGCAACTCTCTTCCCTAAAGAGCAGTCAAGGCTTGGAGGAGGTCAGTTGAAAATTTGAAGAGAATTTTAAGCCAGTGGATTTTTCTTAGGTTAGAGTGTTAAGAGATATGGAAGTAGGACAGATTGACAATGTTTTAAGACATAGATGAGCCTTGATGTAGTTGATTAGCAAAACCAGGGGCTAAATGATCTATTCTTATTCTTAAGATGTGAGCAACCTGGCCCATTAACCTAAACTGGGCGTCTCAAACATAATCCATTCCACTCCACCCCCCCATTTCATACTACTTTTTAATTCATTTAACAAATACAGGCCTGATATTTTTTTGGAAGAAAGATAGTGAGGTATTATGCAAACTGCTACAAGCAGTTTACTTACTTGTACATCTGCAGCAATAAAGCAGTGGATCTTTATAAACAATCCTTAATGTACAGAGAGTACACTCCCCTATTTATAGACTGCAGTTCTTTAATCTCAGTTAATGTATCAAGTTTGTTGATTGATTTATTTGGCACTGCTTTGGCCTCAGCATCTTTTTCATATACTGTTTGTTTACTTGTGTGTCAATTTAATTGTAAACTTTAGAAATGATGACAGCTTTGCTGTTGCATTGTCCACCTTTCCAATAACATTTGGTCTCTAAACCTCTCTGCTTTTCTACCTCCCTCCCTCCCTTTATGATTCTATTAAAAACCTAACTACTCTAATGCCTGTAGAAAACCAGAAAATTTCATATGAGAAATTAATTTCTGCAAAGGATCATATAAGAGTTCATATTTTAATACTTTTACTGTAACAAATCAACTAAAATGACCATGACTAAACATTACTATTAGGCAAGCAATACACTAAAGGCAGAAAATGTATTCCCTGTAACTTCTTAACATAACCAAAAACCCCATGCCACTTTTCTCCATTCGGACACATTTAAGGCAGATACACAGCTTTGTATTTAAAATTTCAAGTGCCCCCCAGCAATTCAACGGACTCTATTTCTCTGCTTCAGCTGGGCAAATCTTCTAGTATCCTCTTAAATACGAATTGTTTCATGCATTCCTTCTGAGTTTGAAGTTCATTTATTAGTGTCACAAGTAGGCTTACATTCACACTGCAATGAAGTTACTGTGAAAATCCCCTCGTCGCCACACTCTTCGGGTATACTGAAGGAGAATTTAGCATAGCCAATGCACATAACCAATATGTCTTTTGGATTGTGGGAGGAAACTAGAACATCCAGAGCTATGGGAAGAATGTGCAAACTCCACACAGATAGTAACCCAAGCTGGGAATCAAACTTGTGTCTCTGTTAATGTGAGGCAGCAGTGCTAACAAGTATACTATTTTGGATACTGTTGGGAGAAATGAGCTATCAGGGGATACCAGCAGCAACAGCGAAAGCAATGGTACCATAGTTGGCTCTGTTGTTAAGGAAGTAGGGACAAAGAGGACTAGAGCAATAGTTATAGGGAACTCTATAGTTAGGGGTACAGATAGGTGCTTCTGGGGATGTGAAAGAGACTCCAGAATGGTATGTTGCCTCCTTGGTGCCAGAGTTCTGGACATCTCTGAACAGAGAGAAAGCATTCTAAAGGGAGAGAGTGAACAGCCAGAGGTTGTGGTACATATTGGTACTAACAACACAGGTAGGAAGATGATGAGGTCCTGCAGCGACAGTTTAGGGAGTTGGGTAAAGTTTAAAAAAAGCAGGACTTTGAGTTGTAATCTCAGGATTATTCCCTGTGCTATGTGCTAGTGAGGCAAGGAATAGGCAGATACTGCTGCTCAACACGTGGCTAAACAGCTGGTGCAGGAAGGAGGATTTCACATATCTGGACCACTGGGGTCTCTTCAGGGGCAGATGGGACCTGTACAAGAACTGGAGGGGCACAAATATTCTGGCTGGGAGATTTGCTAGTGTCACATGGGAGGATTTAAAGTAGTTCGGTGGGAGGTGGGGGCAGGTGGGGAGGGGGAGGGGGAACCTAAAGTAAAGGTGAATTAGCTGTAGGGGAACAAGAGAGTAGGGCCAGTTAGACTCAGGGAAACAGCAGGCAGGGTGGGATTGCAAATCAGAGAAGGTTTGGTGGACTGAAGTGCATTTATTTCAATGTGAGAAGTGTAACAGGTAAGGCAGATGAACTTAGAGCTTGGATTAGTACAAGAAACTATGACATTGTTGCCATTACAGAGACTTAGTTAAGGGAAGGACAGGATTGGTAGTTAACATTCCAGAATATAGATATTTTAGGCGTAGTAGAGGGGAATGTAAAAGGGATGGGGAAGTTGCGCTTCTGTTTAAGGAGAATATTACAGCTGTACTCTGGGAGGACACTTTGGAGGGATAGGAAAGGTGTGGTTACAGTGTTGGGGTTTTACGGTAGGCCACCCAACTGCTAGTGGGAGATTGAGGAACAGATTTTGGCAAGGTGTAAAAGTAACAAGGTTGTTGTGGTGAGAAATGTTAATTTCCCTGATATTCACTGGGACTCACTTAGTGCTGGGGGTGTGGATGGGGCAGAGTTTGTAAGGAGCATCCAGAAGGACTTTTGTAACAGTATGTCAATGGTCCAACTAGGGAAGGGGCCATACTGGATCTGCTATTGGGGAATGAGCCTGGCCAGGTGATTGATGTTTCAGTAGAGGAGCAGTTTGGGAACAGTGACCACAATTTAGTAAGCTTCAAGGTACTGATAGCTAAGAATAAGTATAGTCCTCAAGTTAAGATGCTAAACTGGGGGAATTATAACAATATTAGGCAGGACTGAAGAATGTAGATTGGGGCAGATGTTTGAGGGAAAATCAACATCTGGCATGTGGAAGAACTTCAGCAAGTTGATAGGGATTCAGGACCGGCATGTTCCTGTAAGGATGAAAGATAAGTATGGCAAGGTTTGGGAACTTTGGATAATGAGAGATATTGTGAGCCTAGTCAAAGAGAAAAAGGAAGCATTTATCAAAGCTAGGATGCTGGGAACACATGAAGCAAGTGTGGAATACAAGGAAAGAAGAAAGAAACTGAAGCAAGGAATAAGAAGAGCTAAAAGATGTCATGACAAAGCATTGGCAAGCAGGATTAAGGAAAATCCCAAGGCTTTTTACTTATATATAAAGAGCAAGAGGGTAGGCAGGGAGAGGGGTGGCTCACTCAAGAACAAGTGAGGGAATCTATATGCGGAGCCAGAGGAAATAGGTGAGGTATTAAATAAGTACTTTGCGTCAGTATCCACCAAAGAGATACTGGGTGATGAGTCTGGGAAAAGATGTGTAGATAGTTTGAGTCAAGTTGAGATCAAAAAGGAGGCCGTATTGGGGTTCTTGAGAAACATTAAGGTAGACAAATCCCTGCGACTTGATGGGATATACCTCAGAATACTGAAAGAGGCAAGAGAGGAAATTGCAGGGGCCTTAAGAGAAATTGTTGTATCTTCACTGGCTACAGGGGAGGTCCCAGAGGATTGGAGAATAGCCAGTGTTCTTTGTTTAAGAAGGATAACAACAATAATCCAGGTAATTACAGGCCAATGAGCCTTACATCGGTGCTAGGGAATTAATTGGAGAGGATTCTTTAAGATAGGATTTATTCCCACTTGGAAATAAGTAGGAATTAGTGAGAGACAACATGGTTTTGTGAAGGAGAGGTTGTGTCTCATGAACTTGACTGAGTTTTTCAAGGAAGTAACAAAGATAATTGAGGTTAGGGCAGTGGATGTTATCTACATGGAGTTCAGTAAAGCCTTTGACAACATCTCTCATGGCAGACTGGTGCAGAAAGTTAAGTTGCATGGGATCAAAGATGAGCTGGCAAGGTGGATACAAAACTGGCTCAGTCAAAGAAGACAGAAGATAGCAGTGGAAGGGTGTGTTTCTGAATGGAGGACTGTGACAAGTGGTGTTCCTCAGGGATCAGACAGTGCCTCTTTGACCAAGATTTTGATCACCTTTCCTAATATATGCTGCTGTCAGCTGGTGCCTGCCAGATTTTGTCAGATAGTGCCCTTTTGGGACATCTTTAATATGTTAAACATTCTTTATAAATGCAAGTTGTTATAGTCAAAAGACAAAATGCTGGAAAATCTTAGCAGGTCTAGCAGCATCTGTAAGGAGAGAAAAGACGTTTTGAGTTCAGGTGACCGTTTGTCAAAGCAAGTTGTTGTAGTTTTTTGATGACAATAAAAATTAGTCTTCAAGACAATATGGCTACTCGGTAACTGTGTTTGGTATAGTTTACATAATGTTGCTGTCTATTGGAAGATTTGATTTGATTTATTGTCACATGTATTAGTATACAGTGAAAAGTATTGTTTCCTGTGCACTATACAGACAAAGCATACCATACATAGAGAAGGAATTGAGAGAGTGTAGAATGTAGTGTTCCAGTCATAAGTGGGTTAAAGAGAAAAATTAACTTAATGCAAGGTAGGTCCATTCAAAAGTCTGATGGCAACAGGGAAGAGTTGGTTTGTACGTGACCTGTATCTTTTTCCCAACAGAAGAAGGTGAAGAGAGAATGTCTGGGGTGCATGGGGTCCTGCTTTTCTGAGGCAGTCGGAAGTGCAGACAGCGTCAATGGATGAGTTTGGTTTGATTTGATTTATTATTGTCAAATGTATTAGTATATAGTGAAAAGTATTGTTTTGGATCAAAGATAGTCAAAATATGTGAATAGAGGTGTGTGTAAAAGACAGGTGAATCTGCATTAACAAACAATATACAACAAGAATGGGAAATAGATTATAAATTCTTCTAACTTCCCAACTGTTGTTAGATTTTTATTTCATGTATTATTGAAGACTTGCTATATGATAAAGGACCTTGCCAGTTTTTATTTCTTTCGGGGGATGAGGACATCACTGGCAAGGTCAGTTCCCATTCCTAATTGCCCTTGAACTGAGTGGCCATTTCAGAGACAGTTCAGAGTCTACCACATTGTGGTGGCTCTGGAGTCACGTGTAGGCCAGACCAGCTAAGGTCGGCAGATTTCCTTCCCTAAAGGATATTAGTGAACTAAATGGGTATTTAAAGCAATCGACAACAGTTTCACATCACTATTTATTATTGGCCAAATTCAAACTCCACCAACTGCCTTGGTAGGATTTGAACCTATGTTCCCTCCCCATTTTATTTGCCTCAGTCTTTGGATTATAGTCGAGTGATGTTGCCACTATGCTACCTGCGATCTCTCCTGATCTCCTACTGATTATTTCTCTCATCAGCAAGTTGTGCTTTAGGTCTATTACCATGAACATGTTTTACTATAAGTCACCATTCAAACCCCACTCCCCGACACACAGGAAGCAGATTTAGCAGAAACTGGTGAATGATTTTTAAAATCCTGGAATGCAGATGAGCTGGAAAATAACTGGAAGGTAACATTATATTCCTTTTTCCCCTTTTTTGATAACCTATATCAGGTATAGTCTTCATCCAGTGAGGATAGAGTTAATGCTTCTGGATTGATTTTTTTAAAAATGGAACACACTCTGTGTCTAATTGAAGAGGTATGTACGAGTGATTCTGAATTATCTCCAAATCACAAAGACCCATTTCTCTACAAATTGATATAGTCGCTTGTAGATAGCATTCTGCCTGCTTCCCTTCATATTGTGAGATAACTAGACCAATTAAGTTGTGGATTCATCCTCACCAATTCACATCTCTTTCCCCCACCAACTCAAAGTATTCCAAATTTTGACCTGCTTGTTCTGCCACAAAATTACAAATAAGGGCCCTTAAACCTTTGCTGTCTATTTCCAATTCGACTAGTGCCTTTTCCAGCTGCTAGGGCATTTTAATGTCACCTGTAATTTTTTTTAATATAGCTCCATAACTCTTTCCAAGATCTGACTGACATCAATTGCGGTAGATATTCCATTAGATTGTGCTGTCAAAACAACTTTGAGGGTAATTGCACTCTCAATATTAATGTGTAAATGATGCAGCAACTTCAGGTGAGAAGGAGATTCATACTTAGATGTGAATGCCCTTGAAGTTGCCGAGTGAGTAGCAGTACTTCTCCATTAGTTTAGTTAAAATGATATCTCCTATCTGACATTTACTTTAACTCATGCAGTCACTATATTTTGCTGGTTGATACAAGGTAAACTTGCCAATAAATCCTGTACCTTTTAAACAATGTAATAAATGTTGATTATTGTCATTCAACCTCTCTGGTCCTAAAAAATAACTTTTATAATTGTAGGGACTCATTCCCTCAAGCAAATGGTTGAGATTTAAAAATATAAAATTTAACATTTTTAAATATTTACGTTGCTTTCCTTTGCTTCTTTTCTCCCTCTTTAAACCAGTCTTTCATTTCCCATTTTCCACTTTGTATCTGATTTGACATTGAATTCATCCACACAAATGTACATTTCCTTCTCAGTCCTTATGCTGTTTATGTTCCCTCCATCTGATTGATTAAGAAGATATTGGACCTTGATCACTCATGCTCCAAATGCCCTGTTTCCTTCACTGCACCACTATCAGCTCACACTTATAGCAAACATGTTTTGAGGTTGAGGGGACAGCGACAAGTGTTAACAAATTACAAGTGTCATCAGAAGCCAAATTCTGGGTCCAATGCCTCTAAGTATGATGGAATTAAAGAGGATGGAGTTTAACTGTTGCTGTCAAATGTTAAGATATTTCAAGGCCAGGATTTTATGGCCCCAATGAAGTGTATTTCCCCCCAACAGTTGCAGGGGCATTTAAATTGTTGTTTCCTTTGGCAGGACTGTTATATCCTGCCAGACAGAAGGAGCCATGAAACCCTGTACCAATGAACACATGGCAACTTAGTGATAACCTGCTTTTCTTGAGAATGTCTGACATCCTGCTGAGATGCACATTGGAAGGAGTAACAGGAAGGAGTCAATGTGTAACCAACTCATTGTAGATCATTTTTAGCAACAAAAGTGCAACTTGGTTGCACCATTCTTTAAGGAAGTCCCACAGAGTGGTGCCCTACAGTGATAGATAGTGTATTGTTCTAGTCTTGATTTCTTTTGTGACATCAAGACTTCAACAACTTAGAGACCCCGTCTGCGATCTCAGAGTGGTATGAATTGTTTTAATTCATTCCAAGTTCAATTGGTGATATGTGGGGAATAAAGCTTAGCAAAAGTGTAACATTTGCAATAATGAATCAATTTCTACAACCTGAACACATCCTAAAATACTTCACTACCAATGAAGCATTATCTGAAGGGTAGCTGCTGCTGTCATATAGAAAATGTGTCTACTCATTTGTGCACAGTAAACTCTCACAAATAAAAATGTGATACTTTTTCTTAAACTGATGTTAATTGAGGGTAAATATTGCCTGAGACAGCAGGGAGTTCTCCCTATTTCCTCTTTGAAATTGGTAGTCAACAAAAATTGATGGAGATGCAGATAATGAAGAAGATTGTCAGAAGATACAGCAAGATGTAGACCAGTTGAACTCCTGGGCGGAGAAATGATAGATGGAGTTTAATCCGGACAAGTATGCGATAATGTATTTTGTAACATCCAATATATTTAGGAATTACATAGTAAATGGTAGAACCCTTAGGAGTATTGACAGGCAGAGAGACCTGGACATACATATCCATTGATCACTGAAAGCAGCAATACAGTTGGATAAGGTAGTCAAGAAGGCATACAGCATGCTTCTCTTCATCAGCGAGGGCATTGAATATAAAAATTGTTAAGTCATGCTGCAGTTATATAGAACCTTAGGGCTCATTTAGAATATTGTGTACAATTCTGGTCATCACACCACCAGAAGGATATGGATGCTTTGGAGAGGGTACATAGAAGTTTACCAGGATGTTGCCTGGTCTGGAAGGCATAAGCTATGACGAGAGATTGGATAAACTCGGTTTATTCTCATGGAATGACGGAAGTTGAAGGGTGACCTGATAGAGGTTTACAAGATTATGAGTGGCATGGACAGAGTGGATAGTCGGATGCTGTTTCCTGGGGTAGAAAAGTTAAGTACTAGAGTCATATGTTTAAGGTTCTTGGAAAAAAAAGTAGAGATGGGCGAGGCAAGTTTTTTTACACAGAGGGTGATGAATGTGCTGCCTGGGGAGGTGATGGGAGCAGGTATGATTGCGGTATTTAAGGGGCAGCTAGACAAATACATGAGAAGGATGGGAATGGAAGGATACGGAAGGATAGGGTTTTAATTTAAGCAGGCATCATGATAGGCTGAAGCGCCTGTTCCTGTGCTGTACTTTTTTTTTGTTCTTTGTTTTTTTACAAAGAACAACACAGCACGGGAAACAGGCCGTTCGGCCCAACGAGCCCGCGCCGCCGTCCTAACGTCGTAATGACATATAGAGACCAATTTGTTACCTAATTCTATTTTGAAATAGAATTATCTTTATCCATCAGAGTGAACAAAAGAAACCTCAGTTTAACATCTTATCTGAAAGGCAGCACCTCACTACTACACTGGAGTGTCAGCGTAGATTTTTGTGCCCAAGTCTTTCAGAGTGGGATTTGAACACACAAAATTGTGATTCAGAGGCATGTTTCTTTTTATTCATTCATGGGATGTAGGCTTCACTTGCTAAGTCACCATTCATTGTCCTTCCCTAATTGCCCTTCAGAAGTTGATGATGAGCTGCCTTCTAAAACTGCCTCACAGTGTATGAGAAGTTGCAGATGGTGCAGAATGTTGTGTAATCATTGGCAAACATCCCTACTTCTGACCTTGTGATAGAAGGAAGGTCACTGATGCAGTAGTTGAAATGATTGGGCCGAGGGCCTTACCCTGAGGAACTCCTGTAGAGTTGTCTTGGAGCTGAGGTGATTGACTTCCAACCACCATAACCACCTTCCTTTGTACTGACTCTCCAATCAGCGGAGAGTTTCTCTCTGATTCCTCTTGACTTCAGTTTTGATAGGGTTTCTTGATGCCACCCTCAGTTGAATGCTGTCTTGATGTCAAGGGTAAGCACTCTCACCTCACCTCTGTTGCTCAGCTTCTTTGTTTATGCTTGAACTAAGACTGCAATGAGGTCAGGAGCTGAGTGACCCTGGCAAAACCCAAACTGGGCAATTACTGAGCAGCTGCTGCGTGATAGCACTGTTGATGACCCCTCCCATCATTTTACTGATGATGAAGAGTAGACTGATGGGCTAAATTGGACTTATTCTGTCTGTTGTGTACATATTATACCTGGGCAATTTTCCACATTGCCAGATGTTTTCTTGAGTTTTAGCTGTCCTAAAGGTGGCAGTCGAGATTCCTCAAATACTGGTTTGTCCTTACACTGTGAGATGTTCAAACTTAGTCCCCTTAATAAAGTCCATGTGTAACTAATATTGATCGTGATATTGAATAGTGTGCAGGATTTAAGTCAGCATACTAAGATGTTAAGTTGTAGGCTGAGTTTGTGGCCATACTCATAAAGTGTGATCTCACAATTCTTAATATCCGATATCCCTTTGCTTTTCCTGAGTGAAACAACTATCTTCTTAAAGAATTGCTATAGTTCTTGTGAAATGAATACACCAACAGGGCTGTTAGGGAGGGAGTTCCAGCACTTTGACCCAGCAACAGTGGAAGAATGGTGATACAGTTCCAAGTCAGGATAGCGAATGGTTTGCAGGGGAACTTGCAGATGATGATGTCCCCATATATCTATGCTAGGCCAGCATTCATTGTCCATCCCTAATTGTCCTTGAGAAGGCAGTAATGAGCTGTTTTCTTGAACTGCTGCAGTCCATGTGGTGTAGGTACACCCACAGTGGTGTTTAGAGTGAAATCCAGGATTTTGACCAGGATATGAGTTTGGAAAGTGCTGTCTAAGGAGCCTTGCTGAGCTTCTGCAGTGCATCTTGTGTGATAGTACAGACTGCTACCACTGTGTGTCAGTGATGGAGGGAGTGAATGTTCAAGATAGTTGGATGATGTCCGTCCTGGATGATGTTGAGCTTCTTGACTGTTGGAGCTGCACTACTGGATGCTAAACTCCCATATTTGATACAGCCAATGTATTGTCAGAAGGGGGAAATAAAGGAGTAAGTCCTGTTGTGAGGTATAGAAAAACGCAGCATTAACAAATGATCTGAATCATTATCCATTATGCAGTTAGCTTCTAATTGACATTTTTTGGTGCCGGTCAGTAATTTTATGGCCTTCAGAATCTATATCACTGAATTGAAACATCAACTGAATAATTCAAATATTTGCAAAGACACATTGCTGGCAAAGTGTTGGCAGCAAGGTGTACTATTGCACAACTCATTCAATGCTCCAACTCAAAGAATAAAGGCTGTTTCCCACCAGCGATAGCAGAATCCTGGCTACCTCGGGAAAGATGTCTTCACTTGCCTTAGTATTTAGATTATCTGTTTTCCATAGCCACTAAAGAATGCTGAACTAGTGGGACCATTTAATATTTACAATAGTCATATGTTTACAGAGTGTAAGTAATAGCATTAGAAAGAGCATGTGGCACATTTGAACAGGAAGGACTGGATACATGGCAGCAATTACAAAAAACTAATCTAATCACCAGCTTCAGGTGACATTGTAAAACGACAGCAGCTTAGAAATATGGTGCCTGCTGAACTTTGAGATTAGATTACTGCCTTGCAATCTCTTTTAGTGACTCTTATTTCTTGTAATATGCAGTGTTTGAATTTGCTGTGAATGTTTCCGTCTATCGTGTACAAGGAGTGACTATGTTCCACCTGCGCTCACACAGGAAGCTTTGCAGTTGTGACTTTATTCAGGGCTGATTGGAAAGAATTACACAGAATGTACAGTGACTCAGCCCAACTGTTCAGTGCCGGTGTTTTAGCTCCACACAAGCCTCCACATCACCTAATTCATTTTACTCTAACAGCATACCACTCTTTTGATTCCTTTCTCCCATGTGTGAGGATCCAGCTTCTCCTGAAAAACATCAAAGATTATTACAACAGCTAGTCCCAGTGGTAGCAAGTTCCACATTCTATTCACTCTCCAGGTGTGTATGAACAAGAAGCAGGAGGAGGCTATTCACCTCCTTGAGCCTGCTCTGCCATTTAATAAGATCATGGCTAGATAGTAACCTCAAATCTGCATTCTGCCTGTACCCAATAATCTATCACCCCCTTGCTCACCAAGAATCTATCCACCTCTGCCTTAAAAATATTCAGAGAGTCTGCTTCCACTGCCTTTTCAAGAACAGAGTTCCAAAGGCTCACAATTCTCTGAGAGAAAAAAATTTCACCCTATTTCCTTTTTAAATGGACAACGCTTTGTTTTTAAACAGTGACCCCTAATTCTAGATTCTCCTACAAGTGAAAGCATCTTCTCTACATCCAACCTGTCAAGACCCCTCAGAATCTTATGTTTCAATCAAGTCGCATTTTACTCTTCTAAACTCCAGCAGATACAAGTCCAGCCTGTCCAACCTTTCCTCATAAAACAATCCACTAGTATTAGTTTCGGTGATTTGCTTCCAATGTATTTATGTCCTTCCTGAAATAAGGTGACCAATACTGCTTTGAGATATAATGTCACTGGTGCTCTGTATAACTGAAACATAATATCCCTACTTTTGTAATCAATTGCCCTCACAATAAATGATGGCTGGAATTCTCTGGCTGTTCACACCTTGCCACTGTTCCTGATGAGAAATTGGCGTGCAGCTAAATCCCTTTCACTGCAGTGGGCCTGGAGAATTCCAGCTGCGAACGAGGTCAGAGAATCCAGCCCAATAACGTTCTGTTAGCTTTACCAACTATTTGCTGTATCTGCATATTTTCTTTTGTAACTCATGCACAAGGACATCCTCTGCTCTGCAATCTCTCACCATTTTGATGAAATACTTTTATTCTTCCTGCCAAATTAGCCAGTTTTATATTTTCCACATTATACTCCATTTGCCAGATCATTGTGCACTCACTTAAACTATCTATATCACTTTACAACCTATTTGCACTCACTTCACAATTATCTTTCCGACCTTTGTGTCATCAGCAAATTTGGTAACCATCCAAATCATTTATATAAATTCTAAACAGTTTTAAAGGTTTCTTCTGAATTTCTTATTGCAATTATTAGTAACAACCTTGTGCTTGGAGCTCTTTATTTCCGGAAGCCCCAAAACACATTTCCTTTTGTAACGCAGTTCTAAAGCCAGGTGATTTGTAACAGTCTCCTTATTTCTGTAGTTTGCTCACTGAATTAATGCACTCTAAACATTAGATCGATGGACAGCATGGTGGCACAGCGGTGCCTCACAGTGCCAGGGACTTGGGTTCAATTCCTGGTTTGGGTCACTGTGTGGAGTTTGCACATTCTCCCTATGTGTACAAGGGTTTCCTCCGGCTGCTCCAGTTTTCTCCCACACTCCAAAGATGTGCAGGATAGATGGATGCTAAATTGCCCCTTAGTGTCAGGGGGACTAGCTAGGGTAAATGCATGGGGTTATGGGAATAGGGCTGGGTGAGATTGTGGTCACTGCAGACTCGATGGGCCAAATGGCCGCCTTCTGCAATATAAGACTCTATGATTTGATGATTAGGAAATGTAACACTTGATCAGACCATGGATATGAACATACTGGGCAGGACTTTGCAGCCTCGCTCACCCCGAAACTGTAAAATCCTGCCCAAGGTCAACAGACCTTTCCATCTTCTGCCACTTGTCCCGTCCGATTCCCACAGTGGGTGATTCCGATTCCAGCTACTGAGTAGATCTGAGTAGAGGAAACTGCAGTCAAAGATTTTATCTATCACAGAACAGACCCAGATCCTCCTCCTCAAATTCACAGTGAATTTCATCTATTTTATATTTGAAGGCCATTCATTTTTAAAGACCATCATTTTTATTGCATGATGACAATGTGGATATGACACAGGCTGAGAGACGGAGAGAGGTAGACAGTGATTGTTCATCAGAATGGGAGAGCCATGTGATGGGGGCCACCAGGGTTCAGAATCAGGACCAGTGTTCTGGTTGGTATTTAAGATACTTGGCATAAAAAACTCAAGGAGACATGGGGAGATTTTTTTTCACACAGACAGCTGTTACGACCTGGGACACAGCCTGAAACAATGGTAGAAGTCTTCAGCCAGCCTTGCTGTTCCAAAACCGAGCCTCCACTGATAAATAACATCCCGATCTTTGTAATTGTTTACTGCCCACCCCCTCCCTCAAAAAATGCCCCACCCTCCCCACACTGAACAGGGGAGCACCACCAGCCCTCACCAGAGAGGCAATATTCCCTACTGCCCACAATTAATGGTAACCTCTCCCACCACCACACACCAAGGAATGACCCAACCCAAGCACCCCTGTCACACTCAGACCCTCACTCAGGCTCCCCTCTCCCCTCAGGGTCCCTTCAAGCCATAGTGAAGAAGAAGGCTTAGAGCGGCCATTTTTCAGAAAGCACTTAGTGACAGCCTCAGCTGTGAATAGATCTGAAGTGGTTTCATTGATCCTAACCACAAGCTAAGTCTGACTGACACTTTGTGGTTTCTGCCTTCTAAAGGAGCAAGTGAGAGCTGCTTGATAATCTGAGAAGGAGGGGGGAGGTGCTAAGTGGGATCTGAGGGTGAAAGTATCTGAGTGCGAGTTAAAAGGTGTAGGGGGTTTGAGGGGGGGAGGGAGACTATGTGGGCAGGGTCATTCCCTGTTGCATGGTGAGGTGAGGGAAAGGGGGATACCCTCTTTGCTGAGAGGCTGGTGGTGCCCCCAGACCCTTGCGATCTAATGCATCAGGTCCATGACTGTGAAGAGCTGGAATGAATCTTGCTGGTACCAACCCAGTTGGAGGGGCAGCTGCAGAGTGAGGGGCCGTTGAATCGGCCTCCAAGCATGCCAGTGACATAGTAAAGAGGATATTGGAATATTTATTGGATTCCCACCCACTGTACGCAATTGGATTCTCAGCCAGGGATGAGGGCAAAATACATTTTCGCACTGACACCTGATTCTCCAAGTCATTGCAATTCACGATTGGAGCTGGTGAGCCCAGAGAAACCGCCCCCCCCCCCCCTTGAGTTTTCCAGCATGGAATGAGGCCTTTTGGCCCATTGTATCTGCACCAGCCATCAAGCACCTATCTATTGTAATCCCATTTTCCAGCACTTGGTCCGTATCCATAGTCCGTAAAGTGGTGTTTCAAATGCTCAGCTAAATGCTTCTTAAATGCTGAGGTTTCCCTCCATTATCACCCTTCCAGACAATGAGATTCAGGTGCCCATCACCCTCTGGGGGAAAAACCTTTTCCTCTTATCTCCTGTAAACTTTCTACCTCTTAAATCTATGCTCCCTGGTTATTGACCCCTCTGCTAAGAAAAAATTTCTTCTTATCCACCCTATTTATGCCTCATTATTTTACACACCTTGATCATAGAACCATAGAAAAATACAGCTCAGAAACAGGCCTTTTGGCCCTTCTTGTCTATGCTGTACCATTTTTTGCCTAGTCCCACTGACCTGCATTTGGACATATCCCTCTCATCCTTGAACCCATCCGAGTTTTTCTTAAATGTTAAAAGTGATCCCGCATTTATCACTTTATCCAGCAGCTCATTCCATACTCCCACCACTTTCTGCGTGAAGAACCCATGCACCCCCCCCCCCAATATTCCCTTTAAACTTTTCTCCTTTCACCCTTAACCTATGCCCTCTGGTTTTTTTCTCCCCTAGCCTCAGTGGAAGATCCCCTTGGCCTTCTCTGCGCCAAGGAAAACAACCCCAGTCTATTCATCTGGTCTTCAGCCCAGGCAACATTCTGGTGTATCTCCCCCGCTCCCTCTCCAGTGCAATTACTTCCTCCTTACAGTGTGGCAACCAGAACTGCAGAACACTCTAGCTGTGGCCTAACCAGTTTTCATACAGCTCTTAACGTTAGTTAATAAAGGCAAGTATTCTACATGCCTTCATAACCACTTTATCTACCTGTCCTATTATCTTCAGAGATTGATGGACATACATATCAAGGTCCCTCTGATCCTCTACTTTTTAGGGTTTGACTATTCATTGTATATGCCCTTGTTAGCCTTCCCAAAATGTATTACCTTAACACTTTTCAGTGTTAAATTTCATTTGCTGCTGTTTTGCCTGTCTAACCAGCTTGTCAATATTGTTCTGTAATTTAAAGCTTTGCTCCTCACTATTTACCCCCATCACCAATTTTTGTGTCATCTGCGGACTTACTGCTCATTTCTCCCACATTGCAAACAATAAGGGACCCAGCACCGATCCCTGCGGAACACCACTAAACACAAGCTACTAATCACAAAAGCAATCTTCAACAATCACACTCTGCCTCCTACCATTAAGCCAATTTCGGATCCAATTTGCCAAATTACCCTAGATCCCATGAGCTCTTACTTCCTCATCTGTCTCCAATGGGATTTTGTCAAAAGCCTTACTGAAGTCCATGTAGATTACATCAACTGCACCATCCTCATCTATATACCAGGTCACTTCTTCAAAAACTTCAATCAAATTTGTAAGACATGATCTCTATTTGACAAAGCCATGCTGACTAACCTTGATTAATCCTTGTCCCCCCAAGTGGAGACTGGGAAATTCTGCCACTCAGAATTTTTTCAAATAGTTTCCCTATCATTGAAGTTAGACTCACTGGCCTGTCATTTCCTGTTTTTTTTCCTTATTTCCCTTCGAGGGTAATGGTACCACATTAGCTGTCCTGCAGACTTCTCCCATCTCCCCTGTGGTCAGAGAAGATGGGAAAATTATTTTCAGAGCCTCTGCAATCTTCTCCCTTGCTGCCCACAGCAGATTGGTTAGGTTCATTGGCTATGCTATAATTCTTCTTCAGTTTACCTGAACAGACGCTGAAGTGTGGCAACGAGGGGATTTTCACAGTAACTTCACTGCAGTGTTAATTAATTAAACACGAATAAAGAAACTTTACATCTCATCTCGGCCTGGGGCTTATCCACTTTTACAACTCATCTCAGCCTCCTGTCTCCCTGCCGTTCCCCATAACTCTTTATCCCACTTCTAATCAAAACCTATCTATCACCACCTTTATATGTATTTACTGTTCCAGCATCCACTGCTCTCTGGGGTAGAGAATTTCACAGATTCACAGTCTTCCTCATTTCTGTTTTAAATCTTCTACTCCTTAGTCTAAAATTATGGCCTCTTGTTCTAGAATGACCAACAAGGGAATCATTGCTCCACATCTACTCTGTCAATTCCTTTCAGCGTTTTTATACCTCAATTAGATCTCCTTGCATTCTTCTAAATTCCAGAGAGTATAGGCCTCAACTGTTCAATTTCTCTTCATAAGACAAACCCCTCATCCCTGGAATCAATCTAGTGAACCACCTCTGAATCACTTCTAATATTTCCTCCCTTAAATAAGTGGGTCAAAACTGGGTGCAGTATTCCAAATGTGGTCTCACTGATGCTGTTTACAATTGCAGTGACACTTCACTATTTTTATACTCTCTTCTATTCGCAATGAATACCAAAATTCTATTTGCCTTCCCTATTACATGTTACACCTGTATACTAACTTACTGTGATTCATGCATGAGGACACCCAGATCCCTCTGCACTGAAGCATTTTGAAGTTTTTCTCCATTTAGATAATTTATCTTTTTATTCCTATAGCCAAAATGGATAACCTCACACTTATCCATGTTGAATTCCATCTGCCAAATTTTGGCCACTCAACTAACCATTTGTAAATTTCTTACTTCCTCATTGCAACTTGCTTTCCCACTTATGTTAGTGTCATTTGCAAAGCTAGCTGTAGTAGCTTTATTCCTACATGCAAATCATTAATATAGGTTGTAAATAGTTGCAGCTTGAAGACTGAAGCATGTGGCACACTATTAGTTACATCTTGCCAATTATTTACTCCCACTCTCTGCTTTTGTTAGATAATTCTCTATCCAAGCTAAAATATTATCCACAATCCTGCACAATCTTACCTTATGTATTAACCTTTTATGTGGCATCTTATCAAATGCCTTCTGGAAGTCTAGATGCTCTACATCTACAGGACTCCCATTATCCACTTTGCTTGTTATATCTTCAAAGAACTTCAGCAAATTAGTCAAACATGATTTACCCTTCATAAAACCATGCTGGCTTTGATGGGTTTCATTTTGACTTTCCAATAGCCCCTTACTACTTCCTTATACATGAACTCCGTTTTGGACAGGAGGTGAGATCATTTCGAAGAGGCTAATTTCTCCTCTCAGCACCCGTCCGTAAACAGAAAGATGTTCAATTGTGTTTCTCCCTTTATAAGCGGCAGTGCATTTCCCAACTTTTCAGTTTTGCTGTAATCCCATTGTCTATGAATAATCGCACAAACTCACAATAGGATGAACTCAAATGGTTAGTTTATTTGCACACACTTAAAATGCAGGAAGTGGGTAGCTAAGTTGCTTCCTTTACGTTCATACAGTAAAAAAGGGATAGTGAAAATAAAGATTTAAAGTGCAGAGATAACAGAGAAATTAAATATTGTTTCTCCTCATTCCAGAGTCAAAATCCGTTGAATATTTCTTCATGGAGGTGATTAGGCTGAAAACCAATGCTGCATTAATCATTTCTCCAATGGTGTTTATTTCAGAGGATGAGACAGGCAGAGATAAATCAGTCTTGTAGATAATGGTACAAAATCTCCTGTGGCAACACTGTAGGTGGGGGGCTAGTTATCCAATCCCAGCAAAACACCTTGGCTACGAGGCTGCCAGTCAGATGATGAAAAGGCAGACCAAAACTTTACAGTTCAGCAAGGCAATATTACTGGTTGCACAAGCAAAAGGCTATGTTAAATGATACCCACCTTTCTACACTATCATTGACAAAGGACATGGACCTGAGTCCCAGGAATTTAAATCTCTCAGCCATTGAAAAGAGGTTTTCACAGCCCTTTGAGCAGGTTGCCATTGGCCAGCTTGGGCTTCGAAAATGCTGATGACTTTTGTTGTAGACTTCTTCAAATTTTTTAATTCATTTGTGGGTTGGAGGTGTTGCTGGCTAGGCCAAGATTCCTAGTTACATAGTTATCCTTGAGAAGGTGGTAATCTTCCAGAACTGCTGCAGCCCATGTGGTGTAAGTATATTTCCAATGCTGTTAGGGAGGAAGTGCCAGGGTTTTAACCCATCAACAGTGCAGAATTGGCGTTATATTTCCAAGTCAGGATGGTGAGTGACTTGGAGGGGAACGTTCTGGTGCTGGTGTTCCCATGTATCTGCTGCCCTTGTCCTTCTGGATGATGGTGGTTGTGGGAATGGGAAATGCTGTCAAAAGAGCCTTAGTGATTTCTGTAAGAAGTCTCTCAACATTAGATTAAACACTAGGTCTCCACTCACCTGATGAAAGAGCAGTGCTGTGAAAGCTTGTGCTACCAAATAAATCTGTTGGACTTTAACCTGGTATTGAGAGACTTTTTATTGTGCCCACCCAAAGATGTGCTCTTAGGCTAATTGGCAAAACAAATTCTCCTAAATTGTCTCAAATTTGATTTTTAATCCGTAGATCTATAAACATGGACAGGGATCGCGTGTAGAAGTGGGAACATTGAGGTGGCGGCGTGGGCTCGTTGGGCCGAAGGGCCTGTTTCCCATGCTGTTTTTTTTTTGTTCTTTGTTCACCCTAGTCCAATGCTACTGTCTTGATAAATTCCTGCAGTGCATCTTCTAAGTGGTAGACACTGCTGCTATTGAGCGTCGGTGATGGAAGGAGTGTATGTTTGTGGATGCGGTGCCAATCAAACGGGCTGCTTTGTGCTGGATGATGCCGAGCTTCCTGAGTGTTGTTGGAGTTATGCCCATCCAAGCAAGTGGAGAGTATTCTATCATACGTCTGACTTGTGCCTTGTAGGTTGTGAACAGGCTTTGGGAAGTCAGGAGGTGAGTACTTCAGGAATCCTAGCATCTAACCCACTGTTATAGCCACAGTATTTATCTGACTAGTCTGGTTGAGTTTCTGGACAATGCTAACCCCCAGGGTGCTGATAGTGGGACATTCAATGATGGTATTGCCATTTTGGTCAGGTCAGTCCACATTAGTGTCTCTTTAGAGATAACAATATGTGAGTTTCCACAGTACTGTCGGGTAGTTTCCTTAGTTTGGGGTGATGGACAGACATAGATTCAGATAGTTTAGGCCTTTATTCTGTTTAATATGTTTAGAGATAGCATTGAGCATATCTATATAAAGAAAGTGCAGGCTGAAATCTTACCCCCTCGCAATCCACTCCAAATCGTAATATTTAGATATCTGTCTATCATCTGCTCAGAAGAACTAATAAAATAGTTAGAATAAAAATGTTTCCCTTTAATAGGCCATCAGAATTACTGTTTCATTAACTATGCTAATTATATTTGCAGTTAGTTGATCTGTGTATCATTACATTGCTAAAGGGTAAAGACTTATTTACACACACAAACCATGTCTGCGTTTTTATTACACCACCCATATTAAGGTATTTATAGTTACAGATACTATGGTAAAGTTATCATAGAATGCCATTCAGCCCATCATCCACTGACCACAATCCCACCCAGGCTCTATCCCCATGTATTTACCCTGGTCGGTCCGCTTGACAATAAGAGATTTAACATGGCCAATTCACCTAACCTATCTTTGGACTTTGGGAGGAAACCGGAGCACTTGGAGCAAACCCACACAGACATGGAGAGAACATGCAAACCCCACACAGGTAGTGACCCAAACTGGGAATCGAACCAAGTCCCCAGTGCTGTGAGGCAGCAGTGCTAACCTCCATGCCACCGTGCCTCCCAAGTCTTAATAAAGTGCTTCAGGCAGTTGAAAGCATTTGCTAAAACTCAAGATAAACATGCATCGACAAATCATTAGCCTGAGGTTTGATAGATGTTGGCCACAATCTTTTATCCTCGATCATGGCTGGCATTTTCTGGTGAAGCTTTGGTGTGAATACCAATTCTCCATTCTCGCTCACAAGGTGCTCCCCTCTCCGGCAGATTTCTTCTGCTCCTGCCGAAGTCAGTGGATGTCCCAATGGCTTGCTGCATTTCCCAGCCCTTCTGCAGCAATTCCATAAAAATCCCTCGTTGACTCAGCCTTTGTGCATTTCCCAGTATATTTTCCTTTTTTTCTGTGTATGTTTGAGATTTACAGTATTTATTAATGTGGAATGAGAGTGACCCCATGACTAATTCTCCGTGCCCTACCCCGGTATGCCTGTTTACCTCTCCGTCTAGGTCCCAACTGTTTTGCAGGCTCGACAATAATTCCGGCAGGGAAGGAAGTGAAGGTGGATGACTGCACCATCTGCTACTGCTCTCAGAACGGGGACTGGTGGAAGACGGAACGACAGGCGACGTGTGTCAAACGCGAGTGTGAACGCCTGTGACCCGGGTGACACAGAATGACTGTTCCTCTTTGAACTAACTGCCAGCAAAGCAGCACCTCAGTGTGCTGTACAGCCAAAAAAAATTGCCTAGCTCTACCCATTGCAATAGTCACCAGAAAATCTAGATTCTTGGTGCAAACACTGTTTGGTGAAACAATTTTTTTAACATTGTCGATTGTCCCATTCTACTATTCTGGTTGAAAGTTAAATTAACGTCTCGACTGCTGATTACTGATATATATTTTCGTTCTTCCGTCTGTTGCTATCGCTTCTTTGTGTCACCTTAAGGATTTTTTCCCTGTCTTTGACTCCACTGCCTGTTTGCATTCACATTTTAATGGCTGTTTGCAGACAAACTGTGATCCTTCTAGCAACTCTGAATTTAGTTCAGCTGTGACTCTCTTTGCACTTTGCTGTATGCTTCATCTTCACTTGACAATTAACGGACGGAAGCTGTCACAGGAAAAGACTGTTCATTTTATAGTCTGATACACTAATGTTGTGCCTGAACCTATAAAAGAGGATATTCTGATGAAAATAATTTACAATGTGGAATTCTAGCGCAACTGTACTTAGTGTGGCAAATAATCATATATTATAAAATATATTATTTTGTTAAATATAAATTGTGACATTCCACAGAATTCATTCTGTTGTCTTTTTTTTAACTCCCCGCAGTGAGGTTGCAAAGGTTATCAACTGTTCACTGGTACAACTGTTAAGTATTGGTAATTGGAGGGTGGAGGAGAAAACCATCTAGATCTAATATTGACTAGTTTTTTGTTTGCAATGTGAATATTGTATATGTTGATCTACCACTGTACGTTGAGGCTCAGTGGGCATTTTCCCTTCAGAGTTGAAGAATCATGAGTTTAAATACCCTCCCCCAGGACTTCAGTGCAAAATCTGGACCAACATTCCAACAAGGGAGCCTTGTTCTGTTAGAGGGACCGTTCTACAGATGAAGCAAAGGTGGCTGGACCTTATCCTGTGAGGTAGGTGACTCCCATTGAAGTCATTGCCAAAGAAAGTCAGATGGGGTGTATGGTGCCCCCCAATTATTTATTGTCGGTTCTGCAGACTCCAGAGATTTTCTGCTCATCATTCCTTCCTGTCCCAAGCACTATCAAAATCCATTGGTGGTAATTGGTCACTTAGCTCCTTGAGCGTGGGACTTCTGCTGTGTACAAAATGGTCGCTATGTGTGCTGATGAACAAAATGTAACTGGTTTCACTAGGTTAATGTGATCAGGCATTATTAAATGTAAGTCTTTTCTGTAAGTTACAATGGAGTCAGGTTTGGCAAGTGTTTATTTGGTTGAGTGTCACCTCCTTTACAGATTTCACATACGTGGGTCCAGGGAAGGAAAGCAAATAACTTAGTTCGCTTTTGCAGATGGCCTCCTTTGCTCAGAGAGGGACTAAAGAGATGGAAGTCAGGACAAATACCGAAGGCAGGAGTGAGGGTATTGAATTTCTAGCAGGCATGCATGAGCAGGTGAAGACATGCCAGGCAGCAATGCCCAAGCCCACCTGTCCTCTCACTGCAATATTCAGCACAGTAACAACAAGCAGTGCTATCTTTGATGTGATTCTCTCTCTAAGAATCTCAAGCAGTGTGCCTTTCATTCAGAGGATGCACAATGCTGCACAGAAACACACCATTAGATTCATTTTCACTTCACTCAAGGCTTCAACCAGCTGACATGTTGCTTTTGTTGTGCTCTTGATGCTATACCCTTGACAATTGCAACACAAGGGAGTGTTTTTGAAAAGTGCATCCACCTTTCCATCATCCTGCATTAGCCAATTATAACTGCTTGCAAACCTTCTAGCAAAGTGCTCAAGTGCCTGAATGAGCAGTAACATTTTCAGCTGCTAACTTCAGGGTGAACAATATCTCCTTAAAGAGTTTGTGCACTGATGGGATTGACAATCAGTTTTTCCTGCCAGTGCAGTGGCAAGCAGACTGGAGAGGATTTTATTATTTTAAGGTCACTTCTGAAAACATTGCATTTTTACAGCAGTTTGTACCCCAGATGCCATTTTTATAGACAACTCCTTTGAGATTATTTAATTTTACAGCCTCCCTTTCTTTCAGATGTGATTATTGTGTGTTTACGAGACAGATAAGAACGGTGTAGGCAAGAAGTTTGTGTTGACACCCATGTTCCTGTGTTAGTCACAAGAGTGTTAGAATTGTTACTGCAGGTATAATTCAGTGAATGACAAGGGTAGGAAATCCCACTGCAATTATACAGAGTACAGAGATGTAGGCCACAAAACTCAACTCCTGTAACAGGGTGCTATTACGATATTGAAACTAATAATAACCACAAGGTCAGTGGTAGTAAACTATCTGGAACACTTTATTAACATGTCTTTATCCGAGAACAGTCAGCCAAGTAAGCTCCATCGAGGGGTGCTTGAGTCCTGTATCAGCTGATCCATTCTCTTAAAGGAACATGTCTTCACCTGCTTTTTTGGACATTTAGTTAACATCCATTGTTAAATACACCTACAGGAACATGTGTTTAGCTGAACCGAGGATTGCCCCACCTGAACTGTTTAAAGGCCTCACCATCCAACTTGCAGGCTAGTTACCTCTGACTGTTAACTTGCTGTTGCAGAGTTTGTACTGGATTTCTGGAGGAGTTGTTTAAGTTGGTTAATTCAGCCGTGGAGTGGTGCAGGACATGGCGATGACTTTGGATCAGGGATTATCCCCTCAGCCTCAGGAACTGCAAGTAATGTCTTCCTCTATCCTGGCCCCATCACATCCTCCTGTTCCCATAGCCTTTTCATCTCTGTGAGAAATGGACGAGCAAGGTTCACAACTGCCGCCTCCCTTGGTCTACTGTCCCTGAGGCAGAAACAAAGCCTTGCTAGTGGTGTGGTGGGTTAGTTTAGAAAGCCACCTGGGTTCTCTCTGATTTTGGCCCAGTCCTCTGCAGGGTGGTTAGGCCTCCTAGCCTGCATTCCAGTATTGCCCCTGACCCATTGAGAGCCTGTCCAAATAAAGCAGCATTGAAAAACCACACAAAAATGTGAACCAAATAAACGGCAACAAGTCTCCCATCCTGCTGCACTACTTTATTAGTACCTCTCCCAGAGCCAGATTTCTGGCACTCGCAGCTCCATGCTGTTCTCTTAAAGGGACATACCTTCACCTGCTATTTTGAACATGTAGTTAACACCTGAGGGGGCAGCAGTACCAAGCGGGTGGAGCACATGGGGATAGGACCTGATGGGGCGATCAATGGGTGGAGGAGCTGCTGCCATTCTGCAGATAGGATCAATGGGGGAAGGAGGGAGGCCAGAGATCAGGGTGGGTTGGGGGGAGCAGGACTGCAGGGGGATTTGGAACTGTGGAAGGGTTTGGGCTGTGGGTGGGGGTAATCACTGCAAGAGGAGTTGGGTCTGTGTTGTGGGGTGCTGACGCTGTGGGTTGGATCAGGACTACTGGGGAGGGTGGGTCAGCACTGTCAGGAGGTGGGGGCTTAGGGGAAGAGCTGTGGCTGGGCCCAGATGTGGTCTGGGGGCCACATGGGGCTGGCAAGCAATTGAGCTGGCCAGTGATTGGGAGGCTGGCAGTTAGAGGTTACTGTGCATGGGCCGATCCTGGCACAGACAGATCAGCTGATGCACAGTGGCCTGCTCAGAGCTATGCTGCTAGCCTCTTGAGTGGAGACAGGCCCCGCCCAATGATAATCAGTGTGATTTACACCAGTGCACTCTGCAGTGCACAGAATGCTGGAGATTCAATCTGAAACTCCCACTGAGAAAACCAGTGTAATTTATTCCAGGTTTCATGAAAATTTGGCATTTAGAATTTTTTTGGGAGGATCACCCCAACATGTCTATTCAAATTGTCAAAATTGTTATCCAGTAATGAAACTCAGCCAAGCATTCAAACTATGGCTATTTGCCAACTCTATTAACAGAAGCACACTGAACTGGTGGTCAGACATCTGTTTTACCAGATGGTATCGTATTGAATTGTTGAACTCAAAACTGGTTAATAGATTTTACATGGTGAGCAATGTCAATACAGCCTGACCAGGAGTGTTTGATTGGCACTTTTATGAGGTTGTACTTCATTTTTCTTACTTTGTGGTTTCTCAATGCCTGTATGTTTATTTGGGTAAGATTAACAGGTGTTAAGGAAATTAAAGCTTTATTCATTGATATTTTGAATATCTGTTGTGTATTGATACTTTTATGAATTTGTAAGATAAGCAATTTTTTTCAAATGGGATATTTGAAGTCTGTTTACTTATTGTATCTGTTTCTGGAGCATTTGAAGACTTGGCTGACTTATTAATGATTCATTGTTTTTGTGCATCATGAGGGACTGGGTATGGGGGCATGAAAGAAATATGGGGTTATTAGAAGGGTGGGGGAAGTGCATAGGGTGGAGGAGCATAGAGGTTTAAGGGATATGAAGGGGCAAAGAGGAAGCATGGGGATAGAGGGATACTGGGGCACGTTATGGGGGATATGAGAAGTCATGGGGAATATAAGGAGGCATTGGTAAGACATCTTGAACTTACAAAGCAACATTGTTAATGGGGAAGATGAAGTTTAAGTTTCCCTTGGCTTTCATAACGATGACACCCAGACATGACCAAAGGTGCATGCATAGATCACGATCCAACCTTGTTTCCGGTTCAGGGAGGATGGCATGGATTGGGAATTAGAAATTCTGGCCGTACAATTCTCAACTCAATTCCAGGTAGGGGCTGGACAAGACAATATAGTATGTTGTAAGTTTCTGAAAGACCTCCTGAATAAACTCTTGCTGTCAATCCTGGGGGCTTTAGTTGAGTTTCTCCTTGGGCAGCAGCCTCAGAGGCAGTAGAGAGGCTGAGGTGCTCGCAGAGGGAGGGGGAAGCCTCTTAATAGGAAACCTTATATACTCAGGGTCCTTAGGAGTGTTTCTCTCAACAAGAGCTAAAACAGGAGCAGTGTGTTTCCCAAGGAGCTGGTCACACAATAGTACCATCTGTGTCCCCTTTGCTAGCACGAGGGGACACAGCTTTAAATTAAGGGGTGATAGTTATAGGACGGATATTTTAGGCAGGTTCTTTACCCAAAGGGTGGTTCGGGAGTGGAATGTCCTGCCTGCAGCGGTTGTAGATGCGCCAAGTTTGGTGGCGTTTAAGAGGTTAGTTGATAAGTATATGGAAGAGAAGGAAATGGTTTAGTGTGGAGGGGCATTGCTTTTTATATTGGTCGGCGCAACATCGAAGGCCGAAGGGCCTGTTCTGTGCTGTAATGTTCTATGTTCTATGTTCTATCTCTTGACCTGGACTCTTGACTTTGAAAAGGGCAAGGTGAGCTCTACCAATGTCTACAAAGGTAACTTTGGCCTTTAATTTCCCTGCCAGTGGATCCACACAGAATGAGAAAAGAGACATTTCAAGCATCTTGTGGTTCACTATCTATTGTTTTAGCTGAGGGGTGGAGGGGGCAGTGGTCAGAGAGACTCTGTATGCAGCGCGCAATGACATCTACAAGAAAGACTTGCAGCATTTTGATATCCAGCCTACTTGATTCAGTGGATACATCTCTAGCTCATGCTCTGTGATATATCTGAGGACTAGTGTAAATATTGGAATTATTTATTTAAAAGTTGTAAGTTTTCCCCAGATGTCCCTAACATTGCCAATAGATTTGTTGCACTTTTTTTGGATTCATTCATTCTTGGACATGAGCATTGCTGGATGGGCAGCATTTATTGCCCATCCCTAATTGCCCTGGAACTGGGTGGCTTTGCTCAACCATTTCAGAGTCAGCCGCATTGCTGTGAGTCACGTGGACCAGAGCAGGTAAGGATGGCAGATTTCCTTCCCTAAAGGACATCAGTGAAGCAGATGGGTTTTTCCAACAATTGGCAATGGTTTTATGGTTATCAGATTCTTAATTCCAGATACTTTTTATTGAATTCAAATTTCACCATCTGCTGTGGTGGAATTCAAACTTGGATTCCCAGAACATCAGTTTCTGGACTAACAGTCTAATGATAATAATAGCTTTAGGCCATCGCCTTCCCTGAAGGCACCAACATTAGAAAAAATAATTTGCATTGCTTCTTGATACATCTGTAAAGGTTATTACTATAGCACAATTCTTAGATTTCAATAAGATTTAACTGCTTATTACTTATTGTCTAAATCCACAAGTGGAATAAAGTTGAACCAAAGTGGTTCGTAATTATGATGATCTAAAAGGATGAAACTATGAGAATGCAGATGAACATTATTAATCAAACTATGTGTGTTTAGTTCAGAGAAGGTGTGTTGGAACTTTTTTTTGCAGATAACACATCTGTGTACATCGATTACTGGGTGCTGAGTTAATAATTTCATGTGCATTTGGTACGTATTATTTATTAAAGTCTTGCCGGCCACACACATTACTTGCTGTTATCACAATTCTTGGTCACGTTTTTCACTTTAATTAATGTTGCAAATTGCTATGTCAACTTTTTCTATTCAGTTTTGTTAGTCAAATTGTCATGGTGCAGTTTTAGCACAGGCCACTAGGTAGTGACATGGAGTGACATGTATGCTGTGTGCTTGGGGAGAAAGGAAAGGAAAGGACTTATGGGCACTCCGCACATCCAAAACTCTCATTGTTTTCCAGTCGGACACTTATTTACGTGATATGTGAAGCAGTTTCTTTCCAGCACACATTCCAACCATGAAGTAATTACGAGGTAATTTTCATTTAGTGCTTTTCTTGAGTTCCTAATAAGTACGGCTGTTCACTTTTGAGCTTTTTTTTAACCATTGTGGGATGATTACCACAACTGGTGCAGGAGGAGAGGACTCAAATTTAAAATAATTGTTAGAAGAACAAGGCAAGGAAAATGGTTTATGCTGTGCTCAGCAATACGTTGCCTGAAAGAGTGCAGAAAAGATGTACTAGGATGTTGATGGCTTAAGTTATAAGGCTGGACAGACTGGAACTTTTTTCTCTGGAACATAGGAGGTTTAGGGCATGATCTTATGAAGGTCTACAAAATAACGAGTGCCAAAGATCAACTAGATAGTCAAAGGTAGGGGAGTCTAAAACTAAAGGACATAGGTTTAAGTTGAAAGGGGAGAGGCAATATTTTCACACAGGATGATGAGTGTCTGGAACAAGCTGCCAGAGAAAGTAGTAGAGACAGGTACAGTTTTGTCTTTTAAAAAGCATTTAGATAGTTACATGTGTGAGATGGGTATTGAGGGATATGGACCAAATGCAGGCAACTGGGACTAGCTTAGGTGTTTAAAAATAAAAGGGGCGGTTTGGACAAGTTGGGCTGAAAGGTCCTGTTTCCACGCTATAAACCTCTACAACTCTATGACTCCGATCTATATTGGAAGCAGATTCAACTGTCAAAGAATAAATATTTTTCTTTATTCATTCATGGGACATGGGCGTCACTGGCTGGCTGGCATTTATTGCCCATAGTGAGGCCATTTCAAAGGAACAGTCGAGAGGCAACCACATTGCTGTGGCTCTGGAGTCACATGTAGGCCAGACCAGGTGAGGTTGGCAGAGTTCCTTCCCTCACATCAGGATGTTAGTCAACCAAGTAGGTTTTTCTGACAATCGAACAATAGTTTCGTGATCATCAGTAGATACTTTAATTCCAGATTTTTTTTTCATGGAAATCAAATTCCACCATCTGCCATGGTGGGATTTGAACCCAGGTCCCCAAAATTTTAGTTGAGCTTCTGGATTACTAGTCTAGCAATAATACCACTGGACCATCGCCTCTCCTTTTGAAGGGGAAAAAAATTGCATGGCTGTGGGGAAAGAGCAAGGGAGTGCGGCTAATTGGACAACCTGTTCAAAGAGCTGGCACAGACATGATGGAACAAATGGCCTCCTTCTTTGCCATCTCATTCTCTGACCCTGTATCGGCAAACCCATATAACTAAACATAGGTCTTGAGTTAAGATGTAAGGCTCATTGTAAAATCATTGGAGTGTCTGTAAAGATAACCTTAAAAACATATTCAGTTTTTTTAAAATCTGTCGAGGGAAAAGGAAGATGGGTGTCGGTCGTAATTAATAGTTTTTAACCTGGCTAATATGTGTTGGCTAAATCCCTCTCCCCTCCCCCAATCTCATCTTGGGTTCCTTTCTCTCGCTTTTTTCCGCTAATTAATCACCACATTAGTGTGGCCAAATTTTAAGCGTGCCCTTCATTCATGGTTCCCAGCTCTCAGGTCTTGGCTCATCATCCAGAATCAATAGAAATTAAAAAGCACTGCTTACAGCTTTATCAAGACAGCCAAGTATGTAACACTGCACTGCGAGAATTTGCAGATTGCTTAACAGGACTTAGGCAAATTCAGTCACATTCCCCACCTCGACCCTCAGCTGCAATGTATCAACATTGGACTGAGGACATCAATAACCATTTACATTTAAATTGCAGTATGAATGCCCAAGATGTCATAGAAGCATACAGCGCAAAAAAAGGCCCTTTGGCCCATTGACTCTGCACCAATAATAATAAACACTAAAAGCACGCCAATCTCATTTCTCTGCACTTGTCCCATATCCTTGAATGTTATCATATTTCAAGGACTCATCAAATATTTTTTAAAGGTTGTAAGGTTTCTGGCCTCCACTACCTTCCCAAGCCATGTATTCCAAATTCTCACATAAACTCAGTCTATGGGATCAAAGGTTATATAAGGCATTAATGAAATTTTTACTTACATTGTAACGAATCAGTCTGTCTTCAATAGTTTCCCATTATCTTGTACTGTCATTAAGTAATGGCATCTTAAAACACTAAGTGTGTTAGTGTGGAATCATTGCTATCTTCATTGTGCAATGATGTGTTAACTCATTGCCCTTAGGTCTATTTTGTTTCTTAAATTACTTCCATGTTTAGAACAAAACATCGCAGGATATACATGCAATAAATAAAATGTCAGCACTGTTGTAGTTAGTTAGTGTTGGGAATCACTTGCAGTGATGAGATGAGGTGAGGTGAAACAGCCTGTTCTTGACATCAAGGCAGTATTTGAACAAATATGTTATCAAGAAGCTCTAACAAATCTGAAGTCAATTGGAATCAATGGGAAAACTTTCTACTGAATTTTTACTAAACACAAAGGAAGACGGTTGTGGTTTTTGAAGGTCAATCACTTTAACTCCAGGACAGTACTGCCGGATGTTCCTCAGGCTAGTGTCCGAGACCCAACCATCTTCAGCTGCTTCCCTGATGATTACGTAATGTTCAGCACCATTCAAAACTCCCCAGACCCTGAGGTAGTCTCTGTCCATATGCAGTAAGACCTGGACAGCATTCTAGGCAGATAAATAGAAGTGATATCTATACCCCACAAAACTGCCGCCAAACAGGAGAACATCTAACCATTTGCCTTTGACATTCAATGGCATTATCACTGTTGAATCCCCTCACTATCAACATCCTGGGGTTTAAAATTGACCAGAAATTGAACTGGACTAGCTGTATAAACACCATGACTACAAGAGCAGGTTGGAGGCTGGGAATCCTGAAGCGAATAATTCCCCTCCCAACTCCCCAAATCCTAAACACCATCTACAAGACACAAGACAGGATTGTGATGGAATACTTCCCACTCGACTGGATGGATGCAGCTCCAACAACACTCAAGAAGTTCAACACCATTCAGACAAAGCAATGCATTAGATTGGCACTCCTTCCACCACCTTAAACATTCTCTTCCACACTGGCACAAATTGGCAGCAGTGTGTACCATCTACAAGATGCATTGCCACAACTCATCAAGGCCTCTTCGGCAGCATCTTCCAAACCAGTAATCTTGACTATCTAGAAGGACAGGGGCAGTGGGTACCTGGGAGTACCATCACCTGGACGTTCCCCTCCAAACCATTCACCATCCTGACTTGGAGATATATCACCTTCACTGTCACTGGTCAAAATCCTGAAACTCCCTCCCACAATAGCACTGTAGGTGCCCTCTCTCTCCACATGTAATGCATTGGCTCAAGAAGACAGCTCATCACCACTTTCTCAAAGGCAATTAGGAATGGGCAATAAATGCAAGCCTACCCAACGACACCAATATCCCAAGAACTATTTAATTAATACATCAAGAGGAAGTGATGATGGGGATAGGCATTGGGATACTATCACATGGATGAGAGAATGAGGTACAGGTGATCAAAATTTTAATTTACACTTTGTGAGAATTCTTTTTAAGTTCAAGTCACTTTTATCGGATTATACTCCTGTGAAGCACCCTGGGATGTTGCACTATATTAACAGTGCTATAGAAGTGTAAGTTGTGTAGTGTTTCTCCTTTTCTCGAAGTTGCCTTGCCGCACTCCAGCATTCACTGATAGTAGAAGCTATCTGTTCCTAAACATCTACCGATGCCAATCTAGAACTGGATCGATGGGCACCGGGGCAAACTGCCCTGTTTTTCTGTGCAACAGCAGAATCAAACCTTCTTCATTGACCTTAAACAGGCAACTGAATCCTTCTCTTCTCATCTGAGCCAAAAGTGGAGATATAGACGTGACTGAACATTGAGGCCACGGACCGTTACTAACCTGAAAAACAGTTGCATGGATTAGGTTTATGCTTCCTTGGTTGTGGATGATCTAGGGGGTGATCTAACGGAGGTGTTTAAAGTAACTATAGGAATTGATATAGCCAACAGAGCAAAATTATTTCCTCTGGTTACTGTGGTCCAGAACAAGAGGGCGCAACCTTAAAATCAGAGCCAGGCTATTTAGCAAAAGTGTCAGGAATGCTGTCTTCACAGTGGAAATTTAGAATTCTCTCCTCAAAGAAACCATTGAGGTTGAGGCTGGTACTGAGGTATGATGGGATCAATTGAAAATTTCAGAACTGAGATTGAGGGCTTTTCAGTGTTAAGAGAAATGGAATCAAAACTGGTAAATTAAAATATAGACCAGATATGTCCAATTGGATGATGGCACTTGAGGGGCTGAATGGCCTCCTCCTGATTTGATTTCCCAATATTACTGCCTTATAATCACACCATAATTTCCTCTCTCTCTGTATAAAAATCCTTTTAGATTTCCATTGCAAAGGGTGGCTTGAGAACATGTAAAAGCTTAACAGCAGTGACATTTTCAGCCCCCCTAGGGCCAGCCATTTCTCAATTCACTTCACAAAGTCTTGAAGGCCAGAAACCATCCAATCTTGCGATAAGTCTGGTTTTAATATATTCATAAATATATGATGAAAATCCTGAGACAGCCAGCTGAGAGAATCATTGCTTTCGTTCCGTTTCTCTCTCCCCATCCTGCATTTCCTTCTATTTTCTGATATTTCTCACCACTTTCTACATTTAGGTCGAATTAATTTTAACTTTGCCATTTTTCCCAGAATTTACAGATTATTTTTCAGAATCTCCTTTGGGAGGTCAGGCAGAGGTTGTTCAGTCCCCTGGGCCTGTACCATCATTCAGTCAGATCATGACTAATCTGTCTCTTAACTCCATTTACCTCCCTCGATTCTGTAACTCTTCACACCCCCTCACCCAAAATAAATCACATTCCGGTTCAGAAATTTTCAAATCAATCTTCAATCCGAGCTTCGGGAATTGAGAGCTTCCTGAAGGACAGAGTTTTAGATTTCCACTCTGTTTTGTGAAGAAGTGTATCTGGACATCACCTAGAATCCCTACACTGCAGAAGGAGGCCATTTGGCCCATCAACTGTCCTTCAGAGCATCTTAGCTAGATCCATCTCGCCCCCCCCCCCCACATCCAAACAACCAGTCTCCCTATTCCTGTAACCCCATTGATTTACTTGCACTAATCCATCTAACCTACACATCTTTAGACTGCGGGAGGAAACTGGAGCACCTGGAGGAAACCCACGCAGACATGGAGATATTGTGCAAACTCCATATAGGATGGAATTTAACCTGGGTCCCTGGTGCTATGAGGTTGCAGTGCTAAACACTGTGTCAATATGTTTCCCCATAAAGGGTTGTTGTTATAATGTAGGAAACAGCAGCCAATCACTAAAGGGGGCATAAGGATTTGAACTATGAACCTCCTGATCTGCAGTCAAATGCTCTACCACTGAGCTATATCCCTTCACAAAATCGGATTAAAATTCCACCTGCTGCCGTGATGGGATTTGAACTCATGTCTATGAACATTAGCCTAGGTCTCCAGGTTACTTATTACTCCAGATGACGTTATTACTATGCCACCATCTCGCTTCTCTAATCCCCTGTTGTTCTGAACTCTAAAGTTTATTTATTAGTGTCACAAGTAGGCTTAGATTGACATCACAATGAATTTATTGTGAAAATCCCCTTGTTGCCATACTCCAGCATCTGTTCAGGTAAACTGAGTGCGAATTTAGCATGGACAATGCAGCTAACCAGCACATCTTTCAGAGTGTGGAAGGAAACCGGAGCACCCGAGGAAACCCACTCAGGCACGGAATGTGTAGACTCCACAAAGACAGTGACCCAAGGCTAGAATTGAACCCAGGTCCCTTGCACCATGAGGCCGCAGTGCAATAACTGTGCTAAGAAATAGCTTTTGTCTATCCCCACTGTGATGCTCATTCCAAATCTTAACCATCTCAGTTAGCTCACTCCTTAACTTTCTACAAGCAACGTTTTCTGAGTCACAGTCACCTCACAAAAATATTCACCTCTGATTGTCTTGCAAAATGTTTCCAAATGTATGCCAATTAAATGTTGATCCAATGGTTCCATTGGAGGGATAGATTGGGCTTTGTCTGCTGTGGACAGAATTTTACCAGCACCCCTGCCCAACACTTGTAAGAGCCCACCCAAGGCAAACAGAGAATGCAGTTCTGTGAGCCAGAATCGGGGCAGACGTGCCAGTAAAATTCCGGCCTGTAACTCAGCAAACACAACAAGATTTGAAGGCAATGATTTGAATGAGAGGAAATAAATGAGCCCATCAACAGAACACAGGGAGGGTTAGGTACTACTCCCACAGTGGAGTGGAATCTAATTGACTTGTAACTGAATAAATGCCAGTAAATCATAGAGTGTAAAATCAGACAATTGTGCAACTCCTCCAGTGATACTTCTAAAGTGCAATCATCCCCGACACCATTATGAAGGCATTCAAATATGCTATTTTTACAGATTTGTAGACATGCTATCTTTGTTCCAAAATGAAAACAAACACACAAGCTGATCTCCAGCTTCTTAATGTTTTCACGCATCCCTGTCAATCTATTTGCTGGTGATCTACAAGACTCAATCAATTGGGTAAAACTGCCATTTACTTCATCTTCTGGGTGCTCCGGTTTCCTTCCATACTCTGAAATTTGTGCTGGTTAGGTGCATTGTCCATGCTAAATTCACCCTCAGTTTACCTGAATAGATGCTGAAATGTGGGAACTAGGGGATTTTCCACAGTAAGTTCATTGTGGTGTTAATCTAAACCTACATGTGACACTAATAAATAAATTTTAAACTTCAGAGATATATTGAGGTTTGCTTGATTGGTCACAGAATAATAGGAGCACAGGATTTAGGGGCAGGAGAAAGGCAATTTGGCCCTTCAACCCTTCTCCACTATTCAATAATTGATGATTGTAGCTTTAATTCCGATATCCTATCTAGATTGCAAGTGTTATTTCTGAAGGTCCTAATGCTTTTAACGGGATTGCAGCTGTTTATATTATGTTGTCGGGAACATGACAAGTTGAAGTTGCATCTTAACTCCTTCCAGGTGGGTGAGGCAGTGGTTAAAATTGAAGCCTTTGCTTCTCGAGTGCTTTTCTGAAGAGCTTTATGTCAGAAGATTGTCTGGGATTTTCAATTGCTGGGGGATAGCCATTTGAAAATTATGTTTTTAGAGACAGGGACTGGGTCTCACTGCCTCTGGAAAATGATACAATCTTCAAAGAGGAGGGGGGAGAAAAGGGGAATCCATCTACCTCCAATTAAAGGCCATTACGTTCCTTGAGGTGGTCGTTAGCAGGATTGGGGAGGGCAAGAATGGTATTTTCAAAGCTGAAATTACCAAACCTGCTCAGTTTAATGTACATTCCTGCAAAGCGGGCAGAAATTAAAGTTATCCTTTAATGTTGTAAAACCTCAGCACCTGGGCGAACCTTGAGCTGGATTATGCTCTTAACTTTTCATCTGACTGTTTGGTGACTTTCATACCTGTTGGACTCGCCCTAAAGACACAACATGCTCTTGTTTGGATGTGGGGGGCGAGATGGATCTAGCTAAGATGCTCTGAAGGACAGTTGATGGCAGACCCATTCATGGTTGCTGTCTGCCTTTGTGATTCATGCTCTGCATGCAGCTCCTGCCTCTGTGTAACACTCAGCATCACTAGCACCAAACTTATCTCTGGCTCAGATAGGACATTCACATTTCAAGGTAGGATTGTGTTCCTGATTCCAATGTGAAACTACAACCTCTTGTTTGACAAACTGTCTGGCAATACCTTTTATGTGGATGTGAAAACAGGAGCAATTGAAGGATCCGTGAACGCCTTGCCAAGGCGGGTTTCAGCAAAGGGGTTAAGAATTCACGGCAGGAGCAGCTGACATATCCCATGGAGCACATTTACTGTCAAGCGGACTGTGATACAATGGAAAAGTGAGATCCTTGTGTTAGTATCCCTGTGGCTTAACAGTTACATTAGAAAGTTAGGAACAGGAGTAGGCTATTTAGCTCCTCGAGCCTGTTACACCATAATTTAAAAGCATTGAACTGATTTTCAATAGTAGGAAATAAAGATTAGATGTGAAAAGGCCAGACCCTCAGCCATTTTTTCCCAGTTAATCTTGTGGAGTATAAATACCCCCCCACTGATTCTACCAGCAGTCTGTTTTTAAGTTTGATTTCAGTTATGTTATGATTGCCATAGAGACTGGTAACTTTGAGAAAGTAGTTCAAATTTCCAGTGGTAAGATCACACAATAAGGTTTCATACCTTGGTGCCTTTCCTGACATTATTGACCCTCAACAGCTGCAGGTAATAAAGCTCTTCACCAAAAATTGAGTGAATATGGCAAACATGTTACTTATTGAAGTCTTCTCATTTAAACCTTCCAATGCTTACTTAAAATGAAATGGAATTTAATGAAGAATTTACAGAAACGGACTATTCAAGCCAAATGTTTCATGTTGAACAAAAACAAAGTATTCTGGAAAAGCTCAGTAGATCTGACATCATCTGTGGAGAGGGAATGGAGCCAACATTTTGAGCCTGGATGACCCTTCTCAGAGAAGAAGATCATAAGACATCTGCAAATGACATATCCTTGTATCTTTTTTGCAGCTGAATTTGAGCTAACTCCACAAATGAGCATCAGTAAAATTATTGAGCATGAAGTAACAGTCTCCAGTTCCATCACAATACCGGTCACCCTTCCAAAAAATTGATCCAGCCCAAGTCAAAGGTTATCGTTTACACATCAAGCAGATAATACTGCAGATGCAGGAGGGGAAATATATAACAAACAGTGGAGATGGGAAACATCCACTGCAGAACAATATGTGTGAATGAACTTATATTTCTACACCATCTTTCATAATCTCAGGATATCCTGAAGATCTTCCCAGTCAATGAAGTAATCCTCTAATCTTCTACTAGAGGTGTTGGGTATTGTCTGATAGGTCTTAATGAAGTCGTTGTAGTATTAAGTAGGTTAACAGGATTGATTTATTAACTATAAGCACTAAGTACATATCCATAGTAAAAGATTCAAGCTAGGATCTGTCTCATTTATTTATGCACGCTGATGGCTTTGTCTAACATTAGGCTGATCAACTAGGTATGGATGGTATATTCTGTTCTATGTGGTGTGATGATACTATGCTATTGATATATTTTATGTTTAAGGGCCCTGTTTTGAAATTTAGTTTTTTTCTACAGGCAGTCAGTGTATCCAGAAGGAATATAGCTCAGATTCTGAGAGAGTAGGATAATTACTTATTTTAGTCATATAATAGGAGAGGGCTAATAGACTCTTGTTTTCAAAAGAAAAGGATCCCTGGGTTATTTTGATTAAAGGAATGGAAGGTGGCTTCAGGTATATTGGACCATGTGATAATGTGGTTAATGTGAGAAATTAGGTATGTAGCAGAGAGAGAGAGACACTGATTTCTATTCAGTTTATGGGTGTGGTAGAAGTCTGCAAGCTGTTCTGAAAATCAAAACCTATCTGAAAATTTCAAGACTGTTAACCCAATTGAAACAAGTATGCCTGGATTTGCTTATTGTATTTAAAGTTGCATTTGAATCAAGGAGGACTGTTGCTTATTTGGAACTGAAATAGTGATAAGTCAGAAATTAGAATGGTTCCCTTTCATTTTTAATTATTGTTCATCTGTTAAAAATTAAGCTGCTTCATTTTGTTTGAGCTATATTTAAACTGTGGTTGTGAATAAAGGCTGTTTTGATAAAGAAACCCAAATTTGTCAGTGGAATTACTTCTGGCATAAAGCGTCCTATCCTCACACTTATAAAAAAAATTGTTGGGATCTAGTCTGGCTTCATAATATACATTGGGGTTTGGGTACTGGACCCTAACAGTGGGTGCTAATGTATTCAATCCTAGATAATGTTGCTACTGGAAGAGAAAATTCCAGAATGAAACCTGGCTCAAAACATTGTAACTTTTCCTTTTTTTCAGAAAAAAAGCACAACATAGGTTACACCATACATCTTATACTATAATGTTCTCAATAAACACAAATCCCTATAACTCAACAGACTAACCATGGTCAGCCAACACCCCACTCTGAAGCCAAGTGGCAGGTGCCATTCAATTGATCTTCTGTGGACTTTGTTCAAATCCATCCCTCTCAACACCAAATGATTGCCATACAAGTGGTTCCAAACTCCACTGTCAAAATGTCATCCTTTTAAATCTTCTTTCAAACAATACTTTCCCTGAGCTCTTTTCACCAAAGATCCAGCTCCAGATTTTTCAACTATTCTTTCAAACAATGCTTTCTCTCAGCTGTTTCAACAAGGATCCATATCCATGTTTTCCAACTCTGCTTTCAGTGATGCTTTGCCTTGAATTGCCACAAGTATCCAAATATTTACCAAAAACTCAGGTACGCAGTCTCCAACAGAATGCTATCATTTCAAAGGCTGGAAAAAAGGGCAACAAATCTTACAATTGCTTCTGAATGCTCTCTGGGTTCTCATTAGCCAACCTTACCCTACTCCTTCCTTTTCCAGCAATATCTTTAACTTCATGAACAGTACCCAGTTCCTGTTCTTGTTTTCCTTTTTATTCTAACCTTCCTAGAAACATCTCTTTTTGTTCTCCAGTTTCCATAACTGGCTGTTCTTTCATTTCTGTTGTTCTTTTTGGGAAGCCTGCTTTTTTTCAGCTGTCTTGTCCTGCTTTTGGCTCCCTAGCTCCATCTGCCTGGATCCAGTTAAACACTAAAACTCAAAGGGTGGTGTTTTCTCATCCTCCACCACTGCAAGAATTACAAAAGGTGGGCCAGGACTGTGCAGAGGTCCATTGGCCTAGTGTGGGACTTTTCTTTCTTGGTGACTGGAAAACCAAAAGATCTTCTCCTTAAAAATAGCCCCTGGTTGCTAAGCAACATCTCAAGCTTTTTCCAGGCTTGTGATCATGTTTCATGTTGTAAACTCACTGGGAACAATACAGCCACAGTTTGAACTGAAACCAAAGATGCCTATACATGCAAACACTTTTTAAATTGAATCTAACTAGAGTTTTACTCTTTCTTACACAGAAATACTAAACTCACTTAAATCTATATCTTATTGTTAATAACCCAACAATGCAAAGATAGATTACATACAACCACTTTTGCTTCCTGACACGTTAACCCTGTATGTGCCAGACCCTTATACTACAATCTCTACAAATATAGGAAACACACAAGGCAAATTGCACACAAACAGCAATTATCAGATGTTCTGCTTTAAGAGTTGGTTGAGGAATTTTGAGACCCCTCCTGCTCTTCTAAACAGTGCCATCTTTCCCCCACACCTGAAAAAACAGACAGGGCTTTTGTTTACTGTCTCATTCACAAGTTTTCAGGTGGAATTCTCCAGCCTCCCAGCTACGTGTTTGCCAGCAGGAGGATTCTCTGGTCTTGCTGCGGTCAGTGAGAATTCCTTCTGCTGTCACGCCATGCCATTGGGAAACACGGTGGGGAAAGGTTGCGTTGTCGATGGAACTGGAGAATCCTATTGGTGTGAACAGCCGGAGAATTGCAATCATCATTTTCAGCAGAGTCATACCCACTCGGAACTGAATTGAAGCATCAGCCAAAGTGTTGTGTTAAAGTGGGACACGACTTGCAGACTGAGAGGTGAGATTGCTAATAGCATATAAAGCATATATCAGTGTTAGAGAAATCTCAAATAATCAGGGAGTTAAGATACTGATCAAATTACTAACACTGAGTGAAATGACTCCAGATCAGCCTTATAGGAATACTGTCTGCATAAAAACACATATACGCACAGTAAGAGATTTAAACAGATCAGAAATGTGAACAAGTATTTCTAATTTAAATATGTATTTTGGATTTTAAAATGGATTTTTAAAGTAATCTGTACACTTTAGCCAAAAGCAGGTGACCCAGCAACATGATGGGATGAGGGCATAGTGAGATGAACCACATTTTTTGGAACAATGAAACTACAGAATGTGTATACTCTTATCAGCATAGGTTCCGGACAGTATGGGTTCCTAAAGCTTTAGTATGAATAGAGCTGTTCAATTGGTACAGATAAGACAGTGCTTCTCAGACATGGGAATATCAACTGTCTGACTCAGCCATTGATGTAATTGAGAGTTGGTAATATCAGCACCTTTGAACTCTATAGTTAAGCGTTCAGGGTTGCTAAGCAAAAGGGGGAAGAAGCATCCAGATTGTACAGACAATGCGATCCCATGATTCCAGAAGATAGAATGTAATTGGCTAAAGTTAACTGTTAACAATGATTGATTTGTACTAATGATGACTGGTTAATAACAAGCAGGGCAAATTTGAAAATATATAATAGTCCTGTCTGATGTTTTGTAACTTCAGAGTAGCACTGGGCCTTCTCTCAGAGAGGTGTTGGACTGCCCAATGCTATCTCTCCTAGTGATCGTTGGTCAAATAAAGATATGTCTTTAACCAGGATACTGACTTCACGAGTTCATTGTTCATTGGAGCGAGCGGAGGGAAGGATAAAGAGAGTGAAGGTAAGCGATTGACTTTGTAAAGTTTTTCATGGGCTTTTTAAATGGTTAAATCTAGCTTTAAAATTTTAACAGGAAGTGGGGCTGCAAGGTCTTCTTTGAAGGGATTTTTAACCATGCAAAGTATAAAAGGAGGGTTGCAGTAGACAGCAAGCAGCATTGGGAGTGGGCAGGGAGCAGAGTGTGAGCTGTAAGGGCTTTGGCGAAAAAGGTGAGTTTAAAATTTTTAACTACTTTTTTTTCCCCCTCTTGTATTTCTTAAAAGAGCAATTGTGAGTGTGAAGCTAGTACGTTGTTCCCAATGTAGGATGTGGGAGGTCCTGGAGACTCCTGGCCTCCCAGATGTCCATATCTGTGCTGGGTGTGTTGAGCTGCTGTTCCTAAGGGATTGTGTTAGGGAACTGGAACTGCAGCTCAAGGACCTTTGTCTGGTTAGGGAAAATGAGGAGGTGATTGACAGGAGCTACCGGCAGGTGGTCACACCAGGGCCATGGGAGGAAGGCAAGTGGGTAACAGTCAGGAAGGGGAAAGCTCAGGTGATGGAGAGCACCCTGGTGGATGTGCCCTTCATAATAAATGCTCCTGTCTGAATACTACTGTGGGATCAGCCCACCTGGAGGAGCAGCACTGGCCATGTCTCTGGAGCTGAGCCCAGCCCAGTAGCTCAAAAAGTTAAGGAAAGGAGGAGAAAGGCAGTGTTAATCGGGGCTCTACAGTGAGGGGCTCAGATAGGTGATTTTGCAGATGCAGAAGGGAGTCATGGGTGATGGCAGATGATAGATGATTCTGAAGGCTGGGAATTGAACCTGGCTCCCTGGTGCTGAGACAGCAATGCTAACCACTGTGCTACCCTAAAGGAGGAGAGCGATTGTAGAGGCTTGGTGAGGGAATTCCAGAGCTTAGGTGGAGACAGCAGTAAGCTTTGGCTATCAGTGGTGGAATAATGAAAGAGGAGACCGGAATTGGAGAGTTGGTGTGGAAGAGGCAGTCACAGAAACATGGAGAGGTGAGGGATTTTAACGCAAGGAGAATTTTAAAATTGTGTTGGGGAGCTTGTGTTAGGGAGCTTGTGTTGGGGAGGAAATGACTCCCCAACACAAGCTTTGGGATTCTGTTGTAAAATACAACTGTATGCATTTGTGAATTAATTTTCTAGTCTTTGACCAAAGTTTTTTCACGTTTTCCTTGCATTCATGTCCAACACTGTAGTGTTTCTGAGTGAAGGGCAAGGTTGCTAAGATACATGCAGAGTCTGACTGTGTTTTCCGTTCCAAAGTAAGGATGCCGTGGAACTCTTGGTGTGATCCTGTATTTGAAATTTCTAATCTCTTTGACAGTTCTGTTTCCCTGTCCTCAGAATGTTTAGCTTAGGGTGAGGGGTGGGGGAGTAAGGCATAATTTGGATGCTAGAGGGAATTTTTTTCACACAGAGGGTGGTGGGGGTATGGAATGCGCTGCCAAGTGAAGTGGTGGAGGCAGGCACTGTGGAGTTATTTAAGAAATACTTAGATGGGCACATGAACAGAATGGGAATGGAGGGGTATAGAAAACTGATTTAAAATAGGGATCATGAGCCTTGGGAGTCCCTGGGAAGTGTGTAAATAGATGATGATATTGATGTACTTGTTTTTATCCTACAGGTGCTTTGGTCCACCTTGTTGTCTAACAAGGGCATACACGCAATGGGTTGTGAGAGGGCTGCTCTTGGATTTTTTTTGAGAGTATCCTAGTGCTTCACGTCGTTAGTGTACGCTTGACCTGGACCATTTGATGGGCAACACGACAGCTCAGTGACTATCTCTGTGCTGTGCAGATACATGGATTTGGGCCTGTCTGAGAGTTTGCGCATTGTCCCTGTGCTTACATGGATTTTCTCCAGGTGCTCCGGTTTCCTCCCACATCCCAAAGATGTGCTCTTAGGCTGATTGGCAAAACAAATTCTCCCTAAATTGTCTCAAATTTGATTCTAATGCATAGATCTGTAAACATAGATAGAGATGACAGGGATCATGGGTAGAAGTGAGAACATTGTGTTTCCTGTGCTGTTTTGTTCTTTGTTTCAGGCAAGTGAGGGGTGACCGCAACCCCAGATCTATAGCACAAGTGTTTGAGATGACTTAATACTGCAGGGTTGAGTATTCAGGGCAAGATTCTGTCTCTCTAGCTATTCTTACACCACACTGCTGGGTGCCTCTGTTTAAAAACATGTTGCTTTGACACAGAGGGAGCAGTAACAGAGAATCTCAGCACGGTGCCATCCAGGCGTCTGGGTCACTTTGATCTGATCTCAGCAGTGGTAGTGACAAGCACACTGATCACCTTGGCAGTGCTGGGACTGAGACGGCCAAAGGAAGTTGTTGTTGATGAGTGCTGTTCTCTGTCTGGGAGAGGTGGGAGGAGGAGGGGGGGTTGGGTGGGAGGAGGAGGGGGGGAGGGAGGGAGGGGGGGGAAGGGGGGGGGGGGGGGGTTGAGAGTTCGGAGTTGGCCTGGGAATGGCTGGGGAGGGCTGCAACCAGACTGTTGGGGAGGGTGGCAGTGCTTGGGAGAGGCAGCACTGTGGGGGTCCTGGGCTAACCAGTGATTAAGCTGGCCAGCAAACAGGAGGCTGACATTTCAGAGTCATTGCATATGTGCTGAGGCCGGCTGAGTTTAGCCTCCGCCTGAATCTAACGATATTCACACTGGTGACCTCTGCCTTGCACACTGTCGTGAGAATTCCCACTAAGAAAACATAGTGAATTCAGAACTTAGAACTTTTTTGAGAGAATCACCTCTAAAATCATTGTGCCATGATTTTTAGATTCTGTATCAGTTTTCACGCCAGAACGCAAGGTCACAAAGCCCAGGAACATCTATTTCACTTTGTAATGCCTCTGACAGTGCTTGATGGAACTCTGAGGCTTCTAGGCTCACTGGTAATTCCCTCGTCCCAGGTTGCAGTCCCACCCCGCTCTCTAATCTGATACACCAGTATGTTACCATAGGAAAATGCATGGTTGGAGATGAAACATTAAACTGATGCTCCACTTTTCCCATGGGTGAATGCAAAGATCCCAATGTCCCTATTTCGAAGGAGCACAGGGGAGTTTGGTCAATATTTATCCTCCCTGACAAAATCACTCAAAGATTATCCAGTCACTTACCAGATTGCTGTTTTTGGGAACATGAGCCATTGCTCCAATCAGAGTCCACCTTACTTTAAAGTTTATTTATTAGTCCCAAGAAGGCTTACATTAACACTGCAATGAAATTACTGTGAAATTTCCCCTTGTCACCACACTCTGGCCCCTGTTCAGGTCAATGCACCTAAACAGCACGTCCTTTGGACTGTGGGAGGAAATGGGAGCACCCGAAGTAAACTCATGCAGACATGGGGGAGAACTTGCAAACTCCACATAGACAGTGACCCAAGTCGGGAATTGAACTCTGATCCCTGGTGCTGGGAAGCAGCAGTGCTAACCAATCAGCACTCTCTTTATAGCCTTGCCAAACAAGGAGCCCAGATCTGTGTACAGTACTCAAGCTGGGGTGTCATCAACACTTGCTGGAATTTTACCACCTCGCTCGCCCAAGGCACATAAGATCCCATCCAAGGGCAACAGAGAATGTTGTTCTGTCAGTCTCACCTGTCCCGATTCCAGGGTGAGCGTGCCAATAAAATTCCAGCCACTACATCCAGCTGTAGCAAATACTTCCAACTATTATATTCCACTCCCACCATGATAAATACCAACATTCCACTGCCTTCCCAAAAGTTACTGCATGGTAACTTTTTGTGATTCATATACTGGGATACCCAGATCCCTCTGTACCGTAGGGTTCTGCAATCTCTCCACGTTTAAATAATATGCTTCTTTTCTACTCTTCTTGCCATCATGGACACTTTCTCCTTTTTCAAAGAACAAAACAGCACAGGAAACAGGCCCTTCGGCCCAACGAGCCCACGCCCCCACCTCAATGTTCCCACTTCTACCCATGATCCCTGTCTATGTTTACAGATCTATGCATTGGAATATCAAATTTTGCGAGACAATTTAGGGAGAATTTGTTTTGCCAATCAGCCTAAGAGCACATTCTTGGTGTGGGAGGAAACTGGAGCCCATGGAGAAAACCCACCCAAGCATGGGGAGAATGTGCAAACTCCCACAGACACAGGCCCAAATCCATGTATCTGCACAGCACAGCAATAGTCACTGAGCTGTCGTGTTGCCCATCAACTGGTCCAGTTTCCATATTATACTCCACCTGCTGAGTGTTTGCCCACTCACATAGCCTGTGTCCCTTTACAGATTCCTTGGGAGGAATTTTCCCATTCCACTTTCACAGGAATTGGATTAGGTGGGGGAACAGCACCGTGCAAAGGTCCATTGACCTCGGACAGGATTTTCTGCTCTTGGGACGAGCGTGGCGGGAAAATCCCGTCCCTTATGTCCTCTTCAGATCACTTACTTACCTCTGTGTCGTCAGCGGTAGCAATTCCTTGTGGCTGGGCTGTGGATGTGATGAAGTTGGAGAGGAAGCACATAGAGGGTGAAGAGCTTAGAGACTGAGAGCAAAAAAAAATGTTCCAACAGCAGCAGAAATAAAATGAGAAATGAAATGGCAGCCGGCTTGAAATTGATGGGCATAAACAGGGATGACTCATTATCAGTCAGAATTAGGTGTTAATTAGCCCTGTGATTCTGTTCTGTGTAGCCCCTTGACAATACAGTGTTGAGTATCTTTACTTCACAACGATAGGCCAGTTTCCAACAGCCTGACTGAGTAAAAGCCTCTCAGTCAGTAAGAGCACATTAAATTCTCTTCTAAAAGAATAGCTGGTGGATTAACATTTGCTAGGATCAGTATGAGGATCATTATAATATATTTATGTTATGCTAGGTATTAATCGCATACATAGTCTGCACACTTACACATATTAATGAAAATGGGTCTTTATTGTTGCAGACAGTGGATGGCTAGGATTTCTTTGAACAGCCTGAGCAATATCATTTTCTAAATAGCTTTCTCCTGAGAGCCAGAGTTCCCCTTTTGACAGATTGCTATGGAAACCTTTCTTGCTTTCCTGCAGTGAGACTGCTACATCTACCCCCTCTTCCACCTGAATTCTGTCCCTGGGACCAACAGGAGGCAGTGACGGGCACCGATCGCCAGCCAGATAATGGTGAAGTCAAAAGGTAGGTTGGGATGAGAAAGGTTCATTTGATCAGGTTCTTTCAAGATCTATCTATCTGTCTATTCCAGAGCAGACCTGTTACTTAAACAAATCCTTTCAGCCTCCCCTCCTGGCATTAGTTCCAGCTTTTTCTCAGTCTCTTAAGTCCTGATATTGGTCTAGAATCACAGAATTCCTACAGAAAAGGGCCACTGGGCCCATCCAGTCTGCAGTGACCACAATCCCACCCAGGTCTATCCCCATGCATTAGCACCTTAAGCTAGTCCCCCTGATGCTAGGGGGCAATTTAGCATGACCAATCCACCTAACCTGCACATCTGAGTGTGGGAGGAAATGGAGAAAACCCACACAGACTTGGGGAGAACATGCAAACTCCAATGACCCAAGCCAAGAATTGAACCTGGGTTCCTGGTGCTATGAGGCAGCAGTGCTAACCACAGTGGCACTGTGTCTAGAAACAGAGACAACAGAAGTAGTAGGCCATTCGGCCCTTTGAGCCTGTTCTGCTCCTCATTTTGATCATGGCTGATTATCAAATTCAATATCCTGATCCCCCCATGTCCCTTGATCCCTTTAGCCCTAAGAGTTAAATCTAATTCTTTCTTGAAATCAAAATTAAATCAACATTAGGTGTCAGCTGTGGCTGAGTGGCAATACTTCTGTCTCTGAATCAGAAGGCCATCCAGAGGCTGACAGTCCAGTGAAGTGCTGCTGGGTGCTCAGAAATGCTGTTTTTCAGACCAGGACACACTGTCTGTCTCTCTCTCTCTCTCTGAAACATCTCTCTCTTGAAGAGGAGCCCCAGTTTCTCAAACTATTCTTCACAGTTCCTCCCTCTGGTACCAGGATTTCGCCTTGGTCTTTTCCTGCATGCCACCTCTTGGTCCAATTTGGCAATGAGAATTATTCATGCTGCCGTTGCTAGTGGAGTTTCAGCATTGCACAGTGTACTGCAACATCCTGGATTTGCTTTGTTGGTCAGATACTATGTGGAGGTGGGGGAATTTTGAGTGATGGTGATAAGTGTCTACTCCACATCACTCCCCGGTTTCTATTCTGTCCACACCAAAGTTATTGCAGCTTCCCCCAGAGCAGCTGAATTCTCCTCAAGTTTGTGTGCCCTGTTTCTAGCTCAATGAACATCTATCAGTACTCTGCCTAGCAGCATCTCCAGTCTAAACTCCTCACCCCTCCACATTTCTGACCTCTCCAATTCTGCCCTTGTCATGACTTCAATCAAACCATTAAGGTTGGCCTATTTGAATATGAGCTCCCTGATTAAGGATCTAATTGATGGGCTAATCAGGGCGTCTTTGTCTTATATGGAATCGAGTGTGTCAATTTCTCTGACACTCCCAGAGATGGAGTGATAACTGGTAGCACTCTGTGTACTGCTGTTAGATTGTAAATAAAGGGATTTTGGTAAAGGGACTTCCACCTCCGCAGACTTGTTACAGTCCTCCCGTATATCCCCATCTCCCTCAGCCTGCCATTGGACGGCAGTGCCAGAATCTCACCACTGTTCACACCACTGGGATTTTCCCAGCTGGAGAAGTTGGCCTTCCGAATTTGCTGATCTTGTCGCAGTGGGAACATGGCATGATTGGGAGGTAAGATTGTGCCCCATGTCTTCAGTCTCATCCCAAAGCTCTGGAATCTCCCTCCCTAAACACTGCTACCCCTCTTCCCTCCTTTTATGGAGGCTTGTTAAAGTGGTATCTCCTCAGCCAACCTCATCCTAAATGAGTTCTGTGCACAGAGTCAAATTTTTGTTGAATAATTGCCAGGAAAAGTTACGAGGATATATTCAATAAATTTAATGGGAAGTTATAAAAAATGCAACTGGCTCATTAATGTCCTGGAGAAATGAAAATCCTGCCCGACTGACCTGGGTGGCACTGTGGTGGATCTGTACCCAACTCAATCTAGATCAGCAAAACAAAGCAGCTATGTCAGAACAGAACATTAAAACTGTGAGGTAAAGACTAAATGCTCTATTAAGCTGTCTCGCAATGCGCACTTCAGCAATGGAAAGAACATGACTGTTAGATAATGTTCAAAGGAACATTAAGGAAACAGTTAAAAGTAAGCAAAGAATATTCCACGTGTCACCACATCTAAAGAGAAAAGCGATGACTAACCACGGCAGTCTAGTGTGGCATTGCTGCATTCACCGGCATCATATGCGTCTTAAAAGACACTTCAGAGGCTCTCTGTGACTGCCCTGATACCGTGAAATCTGCAGCAATAGTTAAGGGAATTACACAAAGGAAGATGCTTGTCTCAATGAATCCTCCACACAGCTGCCTGAACACAGAATGGATGATCCATTTCACCGAACACTGAACCCTGTGCAATATACAGTCCTCATCCAAATAAGCCTACAAACCATCAAATATATATTTTCAACCCTGGATAGTGGATGGGGAGGGTTCCTTACAAACATTCTGACATTCTCAGTGAATTCTCCATAAGCACTTGGACATTCCCAGGGATCCCCTGTAAATACTGAGATTCCAGGGATCCCCTCTACATACAGTGATTTTGGGAATCTCCTGTAAATGCAGTGATTTCGGGGACCCCTATAAATATGGTAATTGCGGGGATCCCTTGTACATATGGTGATTCCAGGAATCCCCTGTAAATATGGTAATTGCGGGGATCCCCTGTAAATACAGTGATTCTGGGGATCTGTGTAAATAGTGATTCCAGGGATCCATTGTAAATACATTGATTCTTGGATCCTGTTAATACAATGTTTCCTGATTCTGGGAATCCCTGTAAATATATTGATTCTCAAAGACCCCTGGAAATAGTGATTTTTGGGGATTTCCTGTAAACAGAATTATTCCAAGATTCCTGTAAATGTGGTGATTCCAGAGATCCACATACAGCGATTACTGTGGATCCACTGTAAATATGGTGATTCTCAGAATCCCTTGTGAATATGTTTATTTTGGGATCTCTAGATTTGGTGATTCCAGCATATTCTGTAAATACAGTGATTCCTGGGAATCCCCTATTAATACAGTGATTCTGGGGATCCTGTGTAATTACAGTCTTTTATACAGATCCCTTGTAAATACTGTGATTCCCAGGGATCTCCTGTAAATGCAGTAATTTCCTGGGAGCCCCTGTAAATACGGTGATTCTGGGATTCCCGGTAAATACAGTGATGCCAAGATCTCTGTAAATAGTGATTTTGGGATCCCTGTAAATACAATGATTCCAGGGATCCCCTGTTAATATTGTGATTCTGCGAATCTCCTATAAAAACAGTAATTCCCAAGGATTCCAGGAATCCTCTGTAAATAGTGATTCCCAGGGGTCTCCTGTAACAACAGTGATTCTGGAAATTCCCTATAAATAGTGATTCCTGGGGATCCTTTGTAAATTTGGTAGATTACTGGAATGGCTGTAAATTGGAAGAGGGGAGTGCGCAGTGAGACCTGGATGTCCTTGTGCACCAGTCCCTGAAGTAAGCATACAGCTACAGCTGGCAGTAAAGAAGGCACATGGTATATCGGCTTCATTGTAAGAGGTTTCAAGCAGGGATGTGTTGTTGCCATTATACAGGGCCTTGGTGAGGTCACACTTAGAATATTGTGTACACTTTTGGTCTCCTTATCTGAGGAAAGATGTTCTTGCCCTCGAGCGAGTACAGTGAAGGTTTACCAGACTGATTCAAGGGATGGCAGGACTGACATATGAGGTGAGATGGATTAGGTTAGGATTATTTTCACTGGATTTCAGATGAATGAGGGGGAAGGATCTCAGAGACTTATTAAATTCTAACAGGACTAGACAGGGTAGATGCAGGGAGGATGTTCCCAATGGTGGGGGAGTCCAGAACCAGGGGTCACAATGTGAGGATTTGGGGTAGACCATTTAGGATAGAGATGAGGAGACATTTCTTCACCCAAAGAGTGGTGAGTCTGTGGAATTCATTACTACAGGGAGTAGTTGATGCCAAACATTGAATGTATTCAAGATGTAGCACTTGGGGTGAACAGGATCAAAGGTTATGGGAAGAATGCAGGATTAGGTTATTGAGTTGGATGATCAGTCATGATCTTAATGAATGGCAGAACAGGCTCGAAGGGCTGAATGGCCTCCTCCTATCTTCTATGTTTCTAGTGGGGCTACAGTCTGCCCTTGGATCTCTACACTCAAAATGGAATTCGTACAAGGTGACTCAAAGGAATACAACAGTGACCAAACTACATTAAAGTACTTCGTTGGCAAAGCCTTGAGATTGTACAAGACGTTCCACCAATCTAGGTCCACTCTCTGTACGGCCCTTCTGATTAAACTAGCTGCTCTCAGTTTATTCCAACATGTGACTAAATACCCACTCTATACCTCTTATTGTGGTTAAATGCTTTGAAACAGTTAAAGAATCTGTAAATAGCTCCCATTTCTTCCAAGTTAATGAAATCACATTCCCAAGGGTCAGACTTGCTGACACTACACACTTAGTTTAATCTGTGAATTCAGCAGAAAAACATCCGTTGTCGTGGAAAGAGAATTCTTGGTCCTTTAGTCCAGCTGGAACAATCAATCTGTGGTAAACAGCCCATGGGTTAGCGTGTTAAAGATAAACTTGGCCTCAGAACATTGCGGGTTCGAAACCCACCCAAAGATGTCATAGAATCCCGACCGTGCAGAAAGAAGCCATTTGGCCCGTTGAGTGTCTGCTAACCACCCCACCCAGAGCCTATCCCCACCCTGCTAATCCCTTTTACCTATGCATCCTGTAATACGAAGGGTCAATTCAGCATGGCTAATGCACCTAACCAGCATATCTTTAGGCAATGGGAGAAAAGCAGAGCACCTAGAGGAAACTCATGCAGACAAGGTGAGAATGTGCAAAGTCTAAACAGTCACCCAAGCCAGGAATCGAGCCTGGCTTCCTGGTGCCATGAAGCAGCAATGCTAACCACTGTACCGCCCCTCAAGCTCAAAACCTAGGTTCTCAGCCTGGTGCACTACTGAGGGAGTGCCGCACTGTTGGAGCTGCTAGCTTTTGCTTGAGTTGTTTAATTGACACGGTGTCTGCCTTCCAAGGATGCGTGTAAAAGATTCCAGGAAACCATTCCGAGAAAAGTAGAGGAGTACTTCCTGTGTCGTTCTGGTTAATAGTTATCCTGCAACCAACGTCCTTAAAAAAAATCTGCAACACATTGGCAAGATATCTCTCTGCACGTTAGTGCTACACTTCAGAATTACATCATCAGCTAGAAACTGCTTTGTGTTCTCTTGAGGTTGCAAGACATTTTTTTTTAAAAATTGAGTTACCTTGAATTCTATTTACAAACTGTTCCATCTATTCCCTGATCATAAAGGGAGCAGAGGTTGATTTTATGCACATAATTTGCATACCTTTCCGCTAACTACAATTCCGTTACAGCGACGACTCTGCTTCTATCAAGGGAAAAAGAACTTCTGCAGTTTTGACCAAGACTTTGGTTGTTTGTAAGGGGTCTGTTTAACCAGTGTGCACCTTTTGGAGTGACTGGACTCTTATCCATTCTGTCGTAACACTCCCCCTGCTCACTGGCCAGCACAGCGATGCCAATACTCACTTCTTTCAAAGACTGTCTGCTTAAGGACAGGAATCTGGGTGGATCCCCATTCCTAATCATTGGTGTGTGTTCATCAGGTCAGAACAGCCTCAGGTTGAGGGGAGTGTGGTGGTTTTATCACTGGACCAGTAATCCACAGTAGCTGGTGGAGTTTAAATTCAATAAATATATCCAGGAGGTAAAGTTAAAGTTTATTTATTAATGTCACAAATTAATATTACAATGACATTACTATGAAAATCCCCTAGTCACCACATCTATGTGAATGTGGATACTATTAGCTGAGGGAGAATTTAGCACAGCCAAAGCACCTAACCAGCATATCTTTCAGATAGTTTCCTCTGGGTGCTCCTTGCACTAACACAAACACAGGGAGAATGTGCAAACTCCACACACACGGTGACCCAAGCCAGGAATTGAATGTGGGTCTCTGGCACTGTGAGGCAGCAGTGCCAACCGCTGAACTACCCTTTTGTCTCACATCTAACAGTCTTTAAGGGAGGGAAATTTGCCATCAGTCAGGTAGACTGTGCAGCCAGGAGAACGGGGGTTTGGAGTCAGGTGGCTGCTGTTCACCAGTCTTGATCCTCGGAGGAATCCTGCTCCTTGCCTGCCTCTGACAGCAGTGAGATGACAATGGCACAAATTGGCCTTGCTGGGATCTGGATAGTACAACACTCTCGCGTTGGGAATGAACCTGCTGCAGTACAGCCCCCATAAAGACCCGAACACAACTGAGCATGACTAACCTCCAGTCGCCTCATGATTATTAGGGCGTATTAGACTCCCTTTGGAGTCTAGATTCACAGCAATGTGTTTGATGCTGAACGGCCCTCTGTTTGATCTAGCAAGGCACAGAACCTGAGAGTAATTAGGGATGGGTAACAGATGCTGACCTTGCCAGCGATGCCCACAGGAGAATACAAAAGAACAAAGGCTTGGTTACAATCACGCTGAGCTCAAACAGTTCCCCTGCTGATGGTATCCACATTCACACAGGTAGGATGGGCGTTGTGTGAGATAATAGAAGGTAACTGCTAGCCTCAGAACCTGTTTCCAAAAAAAGGTGGCATCTTAATTAAAGGGGCAGGGGTGGATGGACGCGCAGGGTTGTGGTGGGGGGGAGGGGTGGGAGGTCAAGGAAGGAGGGTAATGTTGGAATTGGGAGAATGTCAAGGAAGGATTTCAATTTGGACAGAGGTGTCCAATCAGTGATAATTATATTGAATGGCCGAGCAGGCTTGATGGGCTGAATGGCCTAACTCTTCTTCCTATGTTCCTAGAAAGTGCAGAGAAAATTTAACAGAATCGTAGAATCCCTACAGCGCAGAAGCAGCCATTCGGCCCATCAAGTCTGCACCAACCCTCCAACAGATCATCTGACTTGGGCCCTATCTCCTAACTCCATGTATTTACCCCTAACCTGCACATCTTGGCACTCTAAGGGGCAATTCAGCATGGCCAATCTACCCTAACCTGCACATTGTGGGACTGTAAGGAGCAATTTAGCATGGCCAATCCCCCTAACCTACACATTGTGGAACTGTAAGGGATAATTCAGCATACCAATCCCCCTAACCTACACATTGTGGAACTGTAAGGGATAATTCAGCATACCAATCCCCCTAACCTACACATTGTGGGACTGTAAAGGGTAATTTAGCATGGCCAATCCCCTAACTTACACATTGGGGGTTGTAAGGAGCAATTTAGCATGGCCAAGCCCCCTAACCTACACATTGTGGGACTTGGAATATTATCAGGCTGGCAAGATGACAAACTGAAGGAGCTGGAGTAGTTCTTAAAGCAGAATAATGTAAGAAGAGAATCATTAATAGTATTCACAATGATTAACAGTTTTGTCAGAGTAAATTAGAAGTTTTGTTCCCACTGACAGAAAGATCAGTCACCAAAACATCACAGGTTTATGTTAATTGGCCAAATAAATAGGGATGAGATAAGGAGAACTTTTTATGAGTTATGATCTGAAATGCATTACCTAAAAAAGGGTTAGTGAAAAATGATTCAATAATGTTTTTCAGAAAGGAATTAGATAAGTACATGACAGGAAAAATGCACAGGACTTTGGAGAAAGAGCAGGGGAGAGTAACTAATCGTGGAGCACTTTCTAAGGGCTAAAACAGGACCAATGGGTCAAGTAGCCTCTTTGTATGCTTTATGGTACTCTGGTTTGATGTGAAGCACATGCAATTCTAAAGCTCCACTGTCTGTTCAAGCAGATGCTTGCAACCTTGAACAGTATAAGCGCAGCTGCTGAAGGAGGGATAACTCACTGGGCTCAGCACACATGGGAGTATGTGCAAACAGCAAAAAGAGCAGACTCTGAGCATCTTAACTGGTTTTATGTCAGAAGATAATAGCCTCCCTGACAACAGACTGATTAACCGTTGCACATTAAGATGTTTAAACCGCAATCCATTGTCCGTGAACTTAGAGTTCACTCACTTGGTGCAGACAGAAAGGGCTGACAAATATGAAGGCTCTGATTAAAAAAAACTGAGCTTTTGGAGAATATAAATTCGGGCCATGACCCATACATTGTATTCATTATTTTAGGCTCTGATATTCTCCAATAATTAATTGTAAGGTGGTGACCTCAGGGCGTTAAACACTTTGGTGTTTGTGGAGGAGATGTCAAAAGGGTGGATTGAAAGCAAGTAATCTCAAGATGTCAACATAAAGTTCCAACAGCTGGAATTCCCATTTTACAAAGCCCCGTTGTGCTTTGAATTTCCTCGAGTCATTGCTGTGTGACATGGCACTGCTCCTAGCAACTATAAAGTTTATTTATTAGTCACAAGTTAGTTTACATTAACATTGCAATGAAGTTACTGTGAAATTCCTCTAGTCGCCATACTCCCAACACCTGTTCAGGTGCACTGAGGGAGAATTTAGCGTGGCCGATGCACCTAACCAATACATTTTTCAGACTGTGGGAGGAAACCCATGCAGACACGGGGAGAACATGCAGATTCTGCACAGTGACCTGAGCTAGGAATTGAACTTCAGTCCCTAGCATTGTGAGCCACAGTGCTAACCACTGTGCCACCATGCCTCCCCATCTTGGTGTCCTCAGCATGGCCTCTCCTTCATCACTGATGGCACAGATGGAAGTTATCTTGTTGGGTGGCATGGTGGCACAGTGAGTTAGCACTGCTGCCTCACAGCGCCAGAGATCCAGGTTCAATTCCTGGCTTGTATCACGTCTCAATGGACTTTGCACGTTCTCCTCAGATCTGCGTGGGTTTCTTTTAGTTGCTCCGGTTTCCTCCTACAGTCCGAAAAGACATGCTGGTTAGTATAAGCCATGCTAAATTCTCCCTCAGTGTACCCGAACAAGCGGAGTGTAGCAAATAGGGGAATTTCACAGTGACTTCATTGCAGTGTTAATGGAAGCCTGTGATTAATGAGTAAAATTATTTACTTACCTTGTCTGTACCCTGGGAGAGAGAGATTCAGTTCTACTACCCCCCCTCCACCCTCCCATTCAGCCATTGTTCGAATGCTGGCTGTCTAAACCAGTTAGCCACTTAGTCCCAATCCCGTGCCATTGTCTTGTAACCCTCTCAATTTATAGGAACGCTTAGCAACTGGGTGTTTAACATTTCTGAAACCTCTCTGTATAATGCTGATTCAGACCAGAAATGCCACCTTCTGTTAAGCCCAAAAGTGCACAGTGGGCAGAATGTGATGAATATCTGTGTCTGCACACAACTCTGTATTGTTAAATATTACAATATTGTTCTCCATATTAAATGTCCAGGCAGCCACCTACAAACAGATTTTAAATTGTGATAGTCTAACACGAGCAGGAACCTCACAGAAATGTGTGGTTTTTGGGTCTTGGATGGATTAATCACATAAATATGTACTATTCACAGCGCAAGGAAAGTAAGCCATTAACATGGAACATTCAAAAATTAACTTTACAGCATGGCAGCCACAGCAGTACAAGCAATTAGAATCATAGAATTCCTACAGTGCACCAGGAGGCCATTCAGCCCATTGAGTCTGTACCGATAACAATCCCACCCAGACCTATTCCCCCTAACCCCGTATTTACCCACTGATCCCTCTTACCTACGCATCCCCTGAGACTTAGGGGCAATTTAGCATGGTCAATCAACTCAACAGTTAGGCGGACGTTATTTATATATAATGTTAGATTTCCCAAAGGCAATTGATAAGTTAGCGCTGCGACAGAGATACAGTGGAGAGCCAGAGAAGTGACGGAGCTGGGAATTGTCAATGTAGCGATCAGAAGGTCATCTCAATAAGTAGATGAGGAAAGGTGCCAAGGTTTGAACCTTGAGGAATTCTGGAGGTGCCACTGTGAAGAGTGGTGACAGAAACCACTGCGAGAGATGTCCTGATTATAATTGGATAAATACAAGTGACTAAGGCCAAGAAAGTGCAGTTCCACCGAGCTGGACAATGGGAGAAAGGCTTTGCAGGAGAATGGCATGATGACTCATGTCACAAGAGGGCGAGGAAGGAGACAGCAGATGGACGATGACATTTGTGACTCTACTGAAGGCTGTTTAGATGATTTGGGGGGGGAGAGGTGTCAGGCAGAGGGAAGCTGACCGGAGATTAAAATGAGGAATTGTAGGAAAGATTGAGCGGTGGCAACACAGAAGAATTAGGCAGACTGGTGATGTGGGGGTACAGGGACAGAGGAGCAAATGTTGGGTTTTGAGAATCGGGGTGGTATCTGAGGAACCTATGGGAACCATGCACCCATTTCAGAAAGCATCAGTAATACTCATCTCTGCTCCAATTCCAAGTGTCGTGAGCCAAAACAACCCAACCTTGCTGGATATTCGCTCTGTGCAAACTTCTCAGAATTCCCAAATTCCAGAGCCTGCTCTCAGTGTATGCAAATAATCTAAGATGTTCCAATGGCTCCCAGTTTCCCAAACAAAGGCCCACTGTAATTACATTTAAACTCAGTGATTAACACTCAACTGTCCCCAAATACACATTGCTTACAGTAACAAAGATATCGCACCCCCAATGAAAATGTAGAATTCAAGACAGATTCATATCTCTCTACAGTAGATAATGTTAGAGTTAGAATCATGCTGCAATGTAATGCATTTTTGGTTTGAAATTGAGAGCAATTGCCACCAATTGTGGAAAGATTGGGAAATCATTACGAAATATACAAAAACCAGTTCACACTGGGTGTAGTGGGGAACAAGAGAATCTGTGCCTTTACTCTGCAGTTTTGGGAACAAACCTGGATTAAGGAAAAGACAGATTCTGCATTCATCCTTCCCTCAATGCAATGTACGAATAAATAAGGGTGGGGGAAAAATATTTCCAATTTATCAAGGCTACTTTTGGTATTCACAAAGAGGATTTTTTTTTTAAACTGTCATAGGATGTGAGTGCCACTAGCTGGGCTAGTAGTTGAACTGAGTGACTTACTGGACCATTTTGGAGAGGATGTTATGAGTCAATTACATTGCTGTGTGTCTGGAGTTACATGTCGGCCAAACACGATAAGAAGGGCAGATTTTCTTTTCTAAAGGACATTGGGTTTTTAAACAACAATTGGCAATGGTTTTGTGGTCACCGTTACTGAGAGTAGCTTTCAATTCCAAATTTTTATTAATTGAATTTAAATTCCACCAGCTGCCACAGTGGGATTTGAAGCTTGTCCCCAGAGCATCTGAGTGAGTTAATAGCATTGTGACATTACCATTCCATCACTGCCTCCCCAAATGTGGAAACCCAACAGATTCAGATCAGGTTAACTGATCATAAACTGATGCAGCATTGTGACTGTTGCAGCCTCTTGGTACGATTCAATTAGTCTCATAGACATGAAATACCTTCCCTTCCAGTATGTTTCGAGTTTATTTTCAGATGTTATTATTGAGCCAATCTTTTCAGATCAAAACAGCTCGCTGCATTAAAAAAAAACCTCATGTATCAGCTGATTCCTTTATCAAACACCTTAAACATTAATAATCTCTACTTAGTAGCCACCCTGTCACAATGAACAGCTTCATGTTGTTGGCTCTATTAGAGCTTGTCTTAATTCTGAACACTTTCTATCAAATCTCTTCTTAAACTTCCCTATGTTATGATCCCAGCTGACGTTACTACAGGTCAGGAAGATCTAGGAACAAAACTCTGACTCAAAAGACCACAACTTTTACTTTTTGTTAGGAAAAGTGGAGCAACAGAATCACTGCACTGCCAGTTACATAGAACATAGAGAAACTACAGCACAAACAGGCCCTTCGGCCCACAAGTTGCGCCAATCATATCCCTACCTATTAGGCTTACCTATAACTCTCAATCCTATTAAGTCCCACATACTCGTCCAAAAGTCTCTCAAAAGACCTGAATGAATTTGCCTCCACCAATTACCTTTTAATGACAATAAAACATTAATTAAACATAGACATTTTGACCATAATACAGTACTCCTTCACTCCCATCTATGTTCACAAATGTACACAGATTTTAAGGATAACAGATTTAAATATAAAGTTTATTCGTTACAAGTAAGGATTACATTAACACTGCAATGAAGTTGCTCTGAAATTCCTCTCGTCCCAATGCTCCCATGCCTGTTTAGGTCAACGCATCTAACTAGCACAGCTTTCAGACTGTGGGCAGAACTGGAGCACCCAGAGGAAACCCACACTGGCACGGGAAGAACATGTAAACTTCACACAAACAGTCACCCAAGCTGGGAATCAAACCCGGGTCTCTGGCACAATGAGATAGCAGTGCTAACCACTGTGCTGCCTGCTGTCAGTAACCATATAGTCCCCTGTAAAACAAGTGGTAGATGTCATACAATCAGACTCAGATTGAATGGTCCCTTCAGACTTCTCAAAGGAGAGAGGAATATCACATTTTATAAACCTATTAGCGTTCTTTGAAGAGGTTTCAGGATTTATAGATTACAGAAATTGCACGGACATCACTAATCTGGATTTTAGCAAAGCTTTTGCTACGATACCCAATGGAAAGTTATTCCACACAGAAAAGAAATCAAAATCAGTGAGTAGTTATTGGAATCGTTTGATCCAGGAAACGGCGTTTTTTATCTTGATGTGAATTTAAACGCAGCCATTAACGTTTAATGTTAAGGCAGTTTGTGCAAGAGACAATAAGGACTGTTTCAGATAGAGGTTTTCCCATTGATTCAATGCACTAAGATGTCTCAATGTTCTTTCGAATACTGAATGCATCACTTATGCTTAAATCCAACCCATTAATCGCCTTTTACTTTCTTAAACAAACAATGCATCGATTTGTACAGACGGCTCAATACCACAGCATCCACAAGCTCCTCTCCTGTTCTAAACAATTTAAGATTGCACATTCAGTTCAGGCTGACACTCAGATTCATCCCAAAGGACACAACAACTCAGAAGCAATCGGATCCCAACTTTGCAGGGGGCCTTATGGTCTGCTGAACATATTCACTTATTGAAAAGACTTCTGTTCCAGATCAATATGCTAACTATCTGCATTATTCCAGAAGGTTTCCAAGATAGTGGATGAGGTAAATGTCGGGTGGTGAACAGAACTGTACTGACAGTGGGACTGGAAAACACTCCCAGAGAAGAAGCTTTATCCTGTTTCTGTTGTATCTGGCTTGGGCGCGCCTAGCACTGATATATCTCTCACTCAATGGCATCCCACATTGTGATGGGCAAGGAATGCCATCAAGAAAGAATAAAACTCATCTTAGCTCTTCAACCTCACTGACAAGGAACAGAGTGCAATACCTCTTGTAGTCTGGACAATCTGCAATCATACTTACATGCTTTTCACTCTTGTTCTGGAATACTCTGTGCAGTTTTGGTATCTATCTGAGGAAGGATGTCCTTGCTATAAAGAGAGTACAGAAAGGTTTACCAGGCTGCTTCCTGGAATGGCAGGTCTGTCATATGAGGAGAGACTAAGTCAGTTAGGATTATAGTCACTGAAGTCTAAAAGACTGAGACGGGATTTCATAGAAACATATAAAATTCTAACAGGGTTAGACAGGGTACATTCAGAAGGAATGTTCCCAATGGTGGGGAAGTCCAGAACTAGGGGTCATAGTTTGAGGATAAGGGATAAACACTTCAGAACTGAGGTGAGGAGAAATTTCTTCACCCAGAAGATGGTAAATCTGAGGAGTTCACTAACAGAATTGAGGCCAAAACATTGCGTGATTTCAAGAAAAAAATTAGATATAGTTCTATTTATTTATTATTGGCACAAAGTAGGCTTACATTAACACTGCAATCTTGGGGTTAAAGTATTAAAGGATATGGGGTGAAGGTGGAATCAGGAGATTGATTTTGATAATCAGCCGTGATCAAGATGAATGGCAGAATGGATTCGAAGGGCTGAATAACTTACTCCTGTTTCTACTTTCTATGTTTTCTTCAGTTCACAGATATTCAAGCCACACTAGTAACAATGCTCATATTAATACAGTACATTTAGAATGGTAACATGTCCTAAGAAGTTCTGTAGAGCAATATTTGACATCGCACCACACAGGGCAATTTAACACAATTGGCCAAAACAAAGAGCTTGGTTTTAAGGAACATCTTAAATCAGGAAAGAGAAGTGGAAAGGTTTAGGGAGGGGAACATTCCCAAGCTTAGAACCTAGGCAACCAGAGATGCAGCCACCAATGGCCATCAACAATTAAAATCAGGGATGTTCGAGAGGGCAGAATTAGAGGAGCACAGATATCTCGGGGTCTGCGGCAAGTTACAGAGATTGGATGAGAATTTTAAAATCAAAACAGCACTTGTGCAGGAGTTAGTGTAGCAAGCACAGAAGTGTTAAGGGCACAACTTGGGCACAAGATAAGGCATGGGCAACAGGATTTAGGAGAGTAGTGGGAGATCAATCTGGGCTGCAGTGGAGTAATAAAGTACAAAGACCACAAAGGCATGGATCAGAGTTTCAGCAGTGCATGAGCTAAGACAGGGATGACGAGACAGTAGTAGTGATGACTTCGAAACTCATCATAAAGTCAAAATTGTGAACAGACTGGCTTAATCACAAGCCAGAGGGATAGAATTGACACCTTCCTCAAGTGATGGGGAAGGGAGGTAAAAGAAACTGAGTTCATTTAAGGTCAAAACAGCTAAGGACAAATTTTGACACAGAGTCACAAGAAACATCTTGAAAGAGGATGGTGAGGTCACCCAATTTAGGAAGAAAATTCCAGACATGACAGCTCAGGGAGCTGTAGGCATGGCTGTGATGAGAATTGAGGATGGTCTATCCACCAGAGGACTAGATTTCCAGAGATCTCAGTCTGGATACTCTTAAACACTGTGTATGCCTACCCACTATTTCGATGCACCTCAAATATCCAACTGATCCAGGTTTTAGGCTCACTTGGTTTGTTTGTATCCATGGTCCCTCAGTAGCCCACTCCATTATTGGTGCTGGGCAGCTGTTTGCCTTTGGCAAGGTGAACTGTTATGTAAGATAGAAATGGCACATCATGTTGTGAAATAAATCCACATTTGCTATTTAGTCAGGTCTAATTCTTTCTTTTACTTTGATTGCGTGTTTGCTGGAAGAATGTAAGTCAACTAAAGGCAAACAGAGGTTAGACCTAAAGATGCGATAACTATACATGGCCACTGCTAAGATATCAAAAAAAGTGGGTCGATATATCGATAAAAAGAACTCTAGGCATGAATTTGCCCCTAGACATACAGGCAACTTCATATATCTCAATCCAGCATTTCATAAAATTCTTCTCAGTCGAGAAAGAAAATTGATTGTGACATGGGAGTACAACGTGTCAAGTTAAATCTCATGCAGAATTTACTTGGCTGATCTCAGCAACTCATAAGTTATGTATGGGCGTGCGCGTGCATTGGGCATATCTGTACACTCCAGCAGCCCAAGCATAGTTCAAACAAAAACTATAAATACTTCATGCACTTACAAAAAACACACCTCACGGCTTCATCTTTGCCCAGCAAGTGATTGGAGATCAGGATCGAAAGAGTTGGATCAGGTAGCACTTGGGCATGCAGGTATAGAGTTCTTGCTTCAGATCAATAATTTTTGATCAAAAATGAATTGAAGGCTGCCAAGTGAGCCAATCCCTGTATTATGAAAAGATCATAGGGGTCACTGGCAGAGAAAAGATTTACAAGGATGATACCAGAATTGAGGGGATGTTTTCATCAGAAGAGATTGACAAGAGTGAAGTCCTTTCACCCAGAAGTGGCTGAACTTTGACCTGTTAGATATCCTGAGAATTAACAATAAGCTTGAAAGGGTAGATATAGAAATGATGTTCTCACCTGAAAAGAATCCAAAACTAATGGTCAAAAATATGATTTTTTTTTAAATATTTATTGGATTTGGACATTGCTATTTGGGTCAGCATTCATTGCCCATCCCAAATTGCCCTTGAACTGAAGGGCAGTTAAGGGTCAACTACATTGCTACAGATCTGGCGTCACATGACGGCCAGACTAGGTAAGACTGCAGGTTTCCTTCCCTAAAGGACATTCGTGAACCACATAGGATTTTACAACAGTTGGCAATGGTTATTGAGGAGGAACATTATTAATAAAGGTTTTAGGCATATTATAAAAGACACCAACAATGCTACCAGGGTTAAATGATTCTTGAAATAAAGTTAATGAAACAAATAGTTTACACATATGGATATAGTAAGAGAATTAAACAAGTAATTATAATTTTAAAACATATATAAATATTTTAAATGTATTTGAAGTGTTGTTGAATTATTGCTCACTTTTTCCGAAAGCAGGTTGCCACACGGGATGATGGTAAAGGTGAAGAGTTCAGAGTCAAAGTCCAGGGAACTCGTTACTGAAATTTGTATCAGAAACTTTCTCATGAAGGAACATAGCTTGCAAGCTTACGAATAGGTCTATTTATTGTCCAAACTCGGGAAAATTTATGCCTGGATGCAGGATCACATGTTCATCCAGGTTGACCATGGTTCAGTGGAAAATCCATCTTGACCCTTGTAGTAAGCATCTAAGCAACCAGAAAGTGACTTCGGCCAATTTGAGAGTTAGCATCCAGATTAAATGGACGAATGAGATATTATGCTGGATGGTAAAATGCAACTGGTTGAGGTGTATAGTCAGGGATTATTATTGATGTACGTTTGCTGAATGTAGCTGACTTTAATGTAAGGCAGGAATAATTAGTAGGAAAAACTATAATCAATCAATTTTTGATTGTATATGGCAGATGCACTGGAGAGGTTCTGTCACTCTATTTCGGAGGTACTTACTCCTTTTGATGATCTCTAAGCAGCTGCTTGTTGTGTTTTTGTTTTTAAAAAATATTATTTCCTAACACAGAAGACAGGAGCAGGAGGAGGCCATTTGGCCCTTCCAGCCTGCTCCACTATCCATTACAATCATAGCTGATTGTTCAAGTCAATAGCCTAATCCTGCTTTCTCCCATAACCTTTGATCCCATTCACACCAAGTGTTATATCCAGCCACCTCTTGAATACATTCAACGTATTCAATGTCTTTATCCAGAGATAACTGCCTTATGAGTTTTGTATTGACTGTAATAGAAGACAGTACTGGTCATCTCAACTTGAAGGACATATCTGTTAGGCTGAGCCTCTGGCAGGTAGTGACAGAACAGTCAAGAGGGAAAAACCTATTTACCCTCACCTTTACCAATCTGCCTGTTGCAGATGCATCTGTCCATGAGCAGCTTTGGTAGCACCTCCCCCACTGACCAGAAGAGTGAGTTTGTGTCAGATTCTGAACATGGAAGCTCATTAATATGCACGAGTTCCCCTCTCACTCTCCTGACAGGTTGGTAGCTGATTCATCCACCCACTCTCAGCCAATGCGTTTGAAGGTCTTGGTGCCATGTTTAAATACCAGCCTAGCACTCTCACATCACTCTCCAGCCCATTTATCTTCACCAGATCTTGAAACCCAGAGAGGAACTAGCAGTTTCATGAGAAAGCCTCCATTTAGTCACCTTCCCCTCCTCAGCTCATCACCTGTGAGGCACCCACTCTCTATTTGGACCTCTACACACTGCATCTGGAATCTTCATCCATCCCCTTCCAGTGAACAGTATGCCATCCCCTTGGATCCCCTCGTACATAGCCAAGTTCTGCAGACAAGGACGGCCTCAACAAGGATCTTGGTTCATGTCACACCATCTGTAACCACTACGACTTGTAAAATCTCACTAACTGTCCTGTCTGGAGACAATACACATCTCTTTAACCTGTGCTTAACCTTCTCTCCACTCACATTGTCTGTACCTTTATGATTTGATTATCTATAAAAACTCACATTCCAACCATTATCTTGTTAAATTGAGTTTATGTCTACATGTGCCCTGTTTGTGAACATAAGACCTCCTCACCTGATGAAGGGGCACACTGCTCCGAAAGCTTGTGGCTTGTACTACCAAACAAACCTGTTAAACTTCAACCTGGTATTGTGGACTTCTTACTGTGTTTACTTCAGTCCAACGCTGGCATTTCCATATCAAGCTCTTCATGCAACCTTATCAGGCTCCAGCTTCCCTTCCCTTTCTATTGTTCATCATTTTCACTCATCTCTCACCCATCTATCCTCCTCTTTGTCCAGACAGATACAGCTGTGTGACACGGGGGGAAAGGAGATTGCTGTACTCTCAAGAGTATCCCTTTGACCCCCCAATACCTTTTCATGCAGCCTTGTTGGGGTTCTGCTTCCCTTCCCTCGATCTTCCCTCTGCCTCCCATTGTTGATCTTCATCCATCTCCTTGCTCCCCCACGTGCCACTGTGAACTCTTGCCCTCCCCCCCCCCCCCCCCCCCCCCACTCCTTGCACAGGATCCCTTCCACATTGCACCCTCCCCCCCCCTGCCCAATCTCTGTTGGTCATACCTGCCTGCAGCATCACCTGGCATTCCATCCCCCAGTTGAACTTCAGAGCTTTGCTGTGGAAGCCGTATGAGTCCCGCAGCACAGTGCTGTACAGACAAATACTCCTCTGAATCACTGGGAGGGGAAGGGGGAGAGAAGAACCCTTTACTCCCCAACCCCTGGTATAGTACTGATCCGAAATGGTGACACAGGAAGGTCCACGTGTCCACCAGCACAGTGCTGTCCATGGAAGACCAACTTAACATAGAAATGGAGGCTGGAACTGGTCTGCCCCACCAGGGGGAGGAGGGAGGAAGAACAATGCATCAGATATAATGCAGCGCTCTGACACAAAGTTATTGCAACCACCCCAAAATCTCTGGCGGATGAGGACCGCTTTGTGAACTCATTAGCAATCTTGACATCAATGTAATTTCTCGTTGGCACGACGCAAGATTGAAAGGTCTGATAGGATGCCCAGACCTCATGCTGTTTTAATGAGCATTCATGAGATGCAAATGAAGGCGAATGGCATTTGTGCCACCATCCACAGGAAGAGCGATCGCCATTGGGAGAATTGCAATGGAATTTCATGTCAGTGGGTTTCTGACTTTCTGGCTCCCACCAGACTCATTGCATCCCAACCAGCCACCCCACCAGCAGGCCAGCAAACACTGCTGGGGTGGGAGAATTCCACATCGTTTCCACTGTAAGTTAGTAAGCTGAGGGCACTGGAATCAGAGGAGAGATAATTATTTATACACAGCACGTCACAATGATCTGGAAATGTGCTGCCAGAAAGGGAGAATGAAAGCAGATGCAATAGTAACTTCCAAAAGGGAATTGGATGCATCTTCAAAAAAAAGATAAATCTGCAGTGTCACAGGGAATGAACAAGAACGTGGGACTAATTCAATAGCCACTTTAAAGTGCCAGCACAGACACAAAAGGGTTGAATGGTCTCCTTCCATAGCTTCTGATTGTAAGGCACTGACTGAATTCATAACTTAAAAAACTTGGAAGACTTTTCATTGCCCTGAACGACTGAACACAAATTAAGCTGACAATGATATTGATAATTATCCAATAAGTTGCTGGAGGTGGAAGACTGCCTGCAGAAACTCTCCGTCCTGAGAGAAAGTGGCACACAGTGATGAACCCAATTATCCTAAAATTACAGACCTACGTAAATCAAGAGCAGTTTCAGAGCTTTTATTGGATTATTTTATTGGTTTATTTAAATGGCTTTACATTTCAGTGATTTGGCAAGAGCTCGAGTGGCGGACAGATATAACTCTGGGACAAACCTCATTACAAAGCACATGATTTGATACCTAGCATGTTAAAAATTGAAAGATGAACGCATAGCTACAAATGCTGCCACATAGCACGTCCGGATTCAAGTTAAACAGATGTATTTCATTATTCATTTCATGTTAAAACAAATTGAGTGTGAAAAACGTGTAGAGCAAGATATAAAATAAATCTTTTTATTGAATGAACTTAATTTAGCGTAATGAATACTTAATGTGACACAGTATAAGTGAAGTTAGCAGAGGAAGGTCATTATAAAGCAATTTTTACAGTGATTGGTTTAACCAAGTTTTGGCCCACAATTTTAATATTATTCACATCTTCTCTGAGCTGCTTTTTTCAATTTAATGCATTTTTTCTCATAATTTTCAATCAATAGCATTGTTTTGCTTCTTTTCATAAAATAAATCAGCTCCAGATGTAGCTCTAATTCCATTAGTGCTCAGGAACTAAGAGCAATTCAAATGATTTCACACATTCAATCAGCCATGTAGAATGGATAGTCCACACCTTGCCCAATCTCACCTTCTCAGGCTTGTAATTGCTGTCTTTGTCATAGATGATGTACTGCGTACAGAACGACTGATCGGAGCCAGGGCATGCATGATAAGCCACGGTGTTGATGCTCTGAGTCACGTCGCTGTCTGGCTTGGGCTGCCGGGCAAGGACCTGGCCCCCACCGGCCTTGACCAAGCGAACAAGCTCTTCCCTCTTGCAACTTTTGAATGGCCCCATGAAATAGAAGTGGCAGCCATCAAACAGCTTCGGCAGCTAACAATCAGCAAAAAAACACAGCAAAGAGGCAATTAGAAGCATGTGATGGCACGGAACAATGATTCGTTACGATGCATTTCAACTCGTGCTAGACGCATGTACTGGGCAGCACGCTGGTACAGTGGTTAACACTGCTGCCTCACAGCACCAGAGACCCAGGCTTAATTTCCAGCTTGGATCACTGTGTGCACAAAGTCTGCACGTTTTCTCCAGGTGGAGAACAAAGAAAATTACAGCACGGGAACAGGCCCTTCTCCAAGCCTGCACCAACCAAGCTGCCCGACTTAACTAAAATCCCCTACCTTCCAGGGACCATATCCCTTTATTCCCATCTTATTCACGTATTTGTCCAAGTGTCCCTTAAAGCTCACTGTTGTGTCTGCTTCCATTACCTCCCCTGGCAATGAGTTCCAGGCACCCACTACTTACTCTCTGTGTGAAAAATCTGCCTTGTACATCTCCTTTAAACCTTGCCTCTCGCACCTTCGACCTATACGTCCTAGTAATTGACTCTTCCACGCTCGGAAAAAACTTCTGACTACCCACTCTGTCCATGCCTCTTGTAGACTTCTATCAGGTCACTTCCCAAATCTGTCGTTCCAGTGAGAACAAATCAAGTTTCTCCAACCTCTCCTCACAGCTAATGCCCTCCATACCAGGCAACATCCTGGTAAATCTTTTCTGTACCCTCTCCAAAGCCTCCACATCTTTCTGGTAGTGTGGTGACCAGAACTGAACACTATATTCCAAGTATGGCCTAAGGCTCTAAAACCCTGGCCAATGAAGGCAAACATGCCGTATGCCTTCCTGACTACTTTCTCCACCTGCATTGCCACCTGTACACTCAGATCCCTTTGCCTATCAATACTCTTAAGGGTTCTGCCATTTACTGTATGTTCCCTATCTATATTCGGACTAAACGCCATCTGCCACCTCTCCGCCCACATCTCCAACTGATCTATATCCTGCTGTATCCTCTGATAGTCCTCATCGTTATCTGCAAATCCATCAACCTTTGTGTCATCTGCAAACTTACTAATCAATCCAGTTACATTGTCCTCCAAATCATTCATTTATATTACAAACAGCAAAGGTCCCAGCACTGATCCCTGAGGAACACCACTTGTCATTGCCCTCCATTCAGAAATACATCCTTCCACTGCTATCCTCTGTCTTCTTCTTTGACCGAGCCAGTTTTGTATCCATCTCTGATTCCATGCGACTTCACCTTCACCAATCTGACTTACTGAAGTCCATGTAGACAATATCCACTGCCCTATCCTATCAATCATCTTCATCACTTCTGTAAAAAACTCGATTAAGTTGGAGCCACACGATCTCCCCTTCACAAAACCATGTTGCCTCTCACTAATACATCCACTTATTTCCAAGTGGAAGTAAACCCTGCCTCGAAGAATCCTCTCCAGTAATTTCCCTAGCACTGATGTAAGGATCACTGGCCTGTAGTTACCTGGATTATTCTTGCTACCCTGCTTAAACAAAGGAACAACACTGGCTATTCTCCAATCCTCTGGGACCTCCCCTGTAGGCAGTGAGGATAGAGAAATTTCCTCCCTTGCCTCTCTCAATACTCTGGGATATATCCCATCAGGCCCAGGGGGACTTGTCTACCTTAACGTTCCTCAAGAACCTCAATACCTCCTCCTTTTTCATTTCAACATGACTCAAACTATCTACACACCCTTTCCCAGACTCATCATCCATCAAGTTCTTCTCTTTGGTGAATACTGACGCAAAGTACTCATTTAATACCTCGCCCATTTCCTCTGGCTCCACGTATAAATTCCCTGCCTTATCCTTGATTGGGCCAATCCTCTCCCTGGCTACCCTCTTGCTCTTATATACAATATATATATCCTGCTGACCAATGCTTTTTTGTGACCCTTTTAGCCCTCCTTACTTCTTAAGTTTCTTGCTATTTTTCTTCTATTCCACACTTGCTTTGTGTGTTCCTAACTTGGACAAATGCTTCCTTGTCCTATTTGACTAGACTCACAATATTTCTCATTATCCAAGGTTCCCAAACCTCATCATATTTATCCTTCATCCTTACAGGAATGTGCCGGTCCTGAATCCCTATCAACTCACACTTGAAAGCTTCCCACATGGCAGATGCTCTGGTTTCCTTCCACAGTCCAAAGACATGCTGGTTAGTTGGACTGCCCACGCTAAATTCTTCCTTGGTATACCCGAACAGGCGCTGGAGTGTGGTGACTAGGGGATTTTCACAGTAAATTCACTGCCATGTGAATGTAAGCCTACTTGTAACACTAATAAATAAACTTTGTACACAATAAGGATCTACAGCAGGTATGACCACTCTCTCAGAAATAAATTATGAGATTATGGAATAATGTCGGATACATTTACTAAAATATCAAATTTCCCACATTCATCATAAAACTACCTAACAAATCAGGAGTAAGGCGATCAGCTGTAATAATTGTAACTTCAATAAAAAACTGATCCATGCAGGAGGATATAAACAATGCACACACAAAAGAATAGATTGTGTCAGTAACATGGAACAAATATCAATGAGATGGATGACAGAGGGGGGCAGCTTTCTAGCTGACACCATATTCAAGACTGAAGATTGAGTGAATGTGAATTTACAACACAGAAACAGTTATTCACCCTGCATTGTAGTTATATCACTTACAAGCCTCCTCTTGCCAACTCCATCTCAGCCTCTCAAACATGCTTGTCTATTCCTTTCTCCCCAAAATATTTATCCAGCTTCATGCATCCCTTAAATGCACACATGCAATTCCTATGATAGCAAATTCCAAATTCTGACTACTCTGGAGGAAGATGTTTCTCCAGAATTCCTCACTAATGACCATTTTACTGGTCTCACTCACACATGGAGCATACTCTCTGTGTGGAATCTTAAAGGCTTCCATCAGGCTAACCCTAAAACACGCCGAGATCAATTTTGTTAATCTCTCTTCTGAAGAATTAGGTTCTCCAATTGTGGGACATGGGCGTCACTGGCTGGCCAGTATTTACTGCTCATCTCTAGTTGCCTTTGAGGTGGTGGTGATGGTGAGCTGCCTTCTTGAATCGCTGCAGTCTATGCTCTGTGGGTTGATCCACAATGCCATTAGGGAAGCAATTCCAGGATTTTGACCCAGCGATTGTAAAGGAATGGTGATGTGTTTCCAAGTCAGGATGGTGAGCAGCTTGGAGGGGAACTTGCAGGTGGCGGTCTTTCTATGCATCTGTTGCCTTTGTCCTTCCAGACGGAAGTGGTCGTGGGTTTGGAAGGTACTGTCTCAGGGATCTTGGTGATTTGTTGCAGTGCGTCTTATAAATGATGCACACTGCTGCTACTCAGCCTCAATGACAGGGGGAGTGGATGTTTGTGGATGTGCTGCCAATCAAGCAGGACTGCTTTGCCCTGGATGGTGTCAAGCTTCTTGAGCGTTGCTGGTGCTTCACTCATTCAGGCAAGTGGGGAGTATTCAATCACACTCCTGACTTGTGTCTTGTAGATATAGGACAGACTTTGGGGAGTCAAGAGTTGAGTTACTTGCTGCAGTTATTTACCTACCAGCTTTTAACAAAAATGCATTTACTGTAACAACTATTGCTGCTCTAGGTGTACACTCAAAACAAATCAACTCAATTAAAGAAGATACTCTTCACTCTGTAATAACTCCAGTATCAATACCGTACAAGATTTCAAAATACAAGCCCATCCCCAGTCATCGGCCTGGTGTCAGATTCCTGCAGATCGCTTAATTATACCCTTCTTGTTTGAGCATTTTAATTATCCACATAATTACATTCAATATCTTTAATGATTAAAACGAATGAACAGAATGGAAATTTGAGGACCAATATGCAAGTGACTGTAGTGGTCATATTTGCCCAATTTGCATTACAGTTTTTAAACTTGGTCTCAATTTCCATTATCCAGCAATTTACTCCACAAGCAACAATTTCCTTCTTCATCCTATTTGGTTTCCAGCTTAGCATGAATTTGCCTGTGCCAGATCTAATCAAATATAGAGCTTTGAAAGTTATTGACACTAAATATTGGCTGCCCAGCTATCATCTGCAAAATCATGCAACCCAAATGATCAAGCATAAATCCAGCAGTGGTTCAGATGCATATTTTTACTCCAGGATGTGTTCAAATTGCTCTAGTGCCAATTCTTAGTGAAGGCAGTAGTGTGACGACTAGTCATCCAGGGATCTAGGTCACTGGGAACATTGGTTCGAATCCCACCACGGCAGCTGAAGGAAAATAAATTCAGTAAATTCATTTTCAATTGTTGATTTTCAGGAAAACCATCTGGTTCACTAATGTCCTTTAGGGAAGGAAATCTGCCGTCCTTCCATGGTCTGGCCTACGTGTGACTTCAGAGTCACAGCAATGTGATTGACTCTTAACTGCCCTTTGAAATGGCCTAGCAAAGCAACTTGGTTCAAAGGCAACTAGGTATGGCCAACAACAAAAAAAAAACACCTTTGAAATGACCCAGCAAACTACTCCTCAAGTGAATCAAAGTGGGGAGCTGATGGCCTAGTGGTATTATTGTAATACTACATTCTGAACCCTCTCTTTTCCTTCCCTATGTACAGAATGTTTTGTCTGCATAGTGTATAAGAAACAATGCATTTCACTGTATACTAATCACAAATATCAGTTTTCAATTAATTCAATTCACTCCACATGAAATCATGAAATGGCTGAAAGCACTGGATACTGCAAAGGCAATAGGCCCTGACAATAGTCCTGAAGACTGGTGCTCCAGAACATGCTTAATCCCTAGCCAAGCTCTTCTAATACAGTTACAACACTATCATCTACACAGCAGTGTATAAAATTGACCAGATATGCCCTATACACAGAAAGGACAAATACAAACTTGCCAATTCCCACCACATCAGTTGACAGTCAAGTACTTTCAACAATAACCTACTCAGTGACGCCCATTTCGGGTTCTCCCAGGGCCACACAGGAATTCATTACAGCTTTTGTCTAACATGGACAAGGGAATTGAATTCCAGAGGTGAGGTCAGAGTTAAAGCCCTCCGCATCTTTTGACTGGGAGTTGTATCAAAGAGCCTTGTAAAGTGGAGAACGGGGCAGGGGAAACCCCCCACTGGCTCAAGTCATATCTAGCACAAAGATGGTTGTGGTTGTTGGAGGTGAATCATCTCAGCTCCAGGTTAGCACTACAGGAGTTCCTCACGGTAGTGCTCTAGGTCCAACCAGCTGCTTCATCAATGACCTTTCCTCCATCATAAGGTCAGAAGTGGGGATGTTCGCTGATGACTGCAAAGAGTTCCACACCATTCAGAGCTCCTCAGATACTCAAGAAATCCATGTTAGTATGCAGCAAGACCTAGACAAACGTCTAGGGTTGCGCTGATAAGTGGCAAGTAATATTCACGTCACACAAATGCCACGCAACGACCATTTCCAATAACAGAGAATCCAACTGTCTCCACTTGACATTCAGACTAGTCATATAAATACTGTAGCCACAAGAACTAATTAGATACTAGGAATTCTTCAGCGAGTGACTCATCTCTTGACCCTCTAAAGCTTGTCTATCACTTGCAAGGCACAGGTCAGGAGCATGATGGAATATTCTCCATTTGCCTGAACAAATGTCTCTCCAAAGCCTGCTTGATTGTAATCCCATCCACCACCTTCAATATCTACTCCCTCTACCACTGACGACGGTGGTAGCAGTGTGCACCATCTACAAGATGTGCCGCAGCAACTCACCAAAGTTCGTTTGTCAGCACTTTCAAAACCCACAACTTCTACCACCTAGGACAAGGGCAGCAGATACATGGAAATACACCACCTGTAGGCTTTCCTCCAAGCCACACACCATCTTAATGTGGAATTACATCGCTGTTCCTTCACTGTCACGGGGTCAAAATCCTGGAATTCTCTCCCTAATTCCCTCTTCTGGGCGTTCCTGCAACACATGGACTGAAGCAGCACAGGGCAGCTCATCATCACCTTCTCAAGGACAATTAGGGATGGGCAATAAATGCTGGCCTAGCCAGAGACACCCACATATCATGAAAGAACAAAAAATAAGTAGTGTAGTAGCTTCTCCTACAAGCAGATGACTCCTGATAATTCAAAATTTTTTTTTATTAAAAAAGTGTAATTATCCAGTCATTCAAACTGAACAGTGTAAAATTACAAAACAAAATCAAAATTGCTTACATATGCCTCTGCCAGTTTTCAGGCTCCACATGACCAGTTTCTCATTTTATTTAATCTCATTTTACCAATGCATCTGTCAGTTGTTTGCTCTTTCATTTACTTATCCAAATTTCACCTAAATGCATCTATGCATTTCATTCACCTCACCAAAGGGTCCAGAAGGGAATTTCTTTTCAGACAGAGGGTGGTGAGTGTCTGGAATGAGCTACCAAAGGCAGCAGTAGAGGCGGGTACAAATTTTTCATTTAAAAAGCATTTAGATAGTTACATGGGTATAGACTGATATGGGCCAAATGTGGGCAACTGAGACTAGCTTAGTGGTAAAAACTGGGCGGCATGGACAAGTTGGGCCGAAGGGCCTGTTTCCATGCCTCTGTGGACCATTCCATATGGTGGAGTGTTCCTTATTATAACCATTCTGTGGCAAGAAGTTTCTCCTGAATTTCAAAGACAAAGAACAAAGAAAATTACAGCACAGGAACAGGCTTTCCAAGCCCCCATGCTGCCCCAATGAACTAAAACCTCTACCCTTCTAGGGACCACATTCCTCTATTCCCATCGTATTCATGTATTTGTCAAGACTCCCTTTAAAAGTCACTATCGTACCTGCTTTCACTACCTCCCCTGGCAGCGAGTTCCAGGCACTCACCACTCTGTGTAAAAAAACTTGCCTCATACATCTCCTTGGATTTATCAGTGACTGCCTTATATTTACAGCACCTAGTTTTGGACTCACCAAAAGTGGGAAAATCTTCTGCACATCTACTGCATTGAACCCCCTTCATCACTTTCAAAACCTTCACCTCTCAGTCTTCTCTTTTCTGGAGGAAAACACGTCAGCCTGCAGTCTTTATTGATTGTTATACAGTCTGTGTGTAACAAAAATCTGCAAGGATGATGCCAGAACTATCTCCAGGGCCTAATTCTTTTCTAATGTTGAGCTCCAGAAAAAAAAGGTGCACTGTACAGAGTGTGATTTAACATAAGTCCCCTATACGATCAATCTAACTGCTCCTCTCTGAATTGTGACTGTGGAAATTGATCCCACCGTTTTGTATGCACTTTTTATTGTATTTGTTTTATCTTCAGATGATTCTAAACACATTTCTGTCAATCTGCACACAGTCCACTAGACAGCCACAAGTACAGGGAAATATTAGCCTGGAATGATACTGCGCATGGAGTTTGTGCATTCTCCCCCTGCTTGTGTGGGTTTTCTCCAGGCGCTCCGGTTTCCTCCCACATCCCAAAAATGTGCTTTTAGGCTAATTGGCAAAACAAATTCTCTCTAAATTGTCTCAAATTTGGTTTTTAATCCATAGATCTATAAACATAGACAGGGATCACGGGTGGAGGTGGGAACATCGGGGTGGCGGCGTGGGCTCGTTGGGCCGAAGGGCCTTTTTCCCGTGCTGTTTTGTTCTTTGCACCACAATTGGATGAGATAGTCTCATGGAGTGGGAATCACACTAAGTTGTTTGAGTACAAGTGACAGTTCAATGGAACCGTGTTGTCCAAGTCCCGCTGCCATTTTCATAGAATCTCTAGTGTAGAAACAAGCCATTCAGTCCATCTCGTCTGCACTGACCACATCCCACCCTGGCCCCATCCCCATAACCCCATACATTTATCATTGCTAGTCCCCCTGACAGTAAGGGGCAATTTAACAGGCCAATCCACCTTACCCACACATCCTTGGAGTGCAGGAGGAAACCCATGCAGACATGGGCAGAACATACAAACTCCACACAGATAGTGACCCAAGCTGGGAATTGAACCTGGGTCCCTGGTGCTGAGAGGCAGAAGTGCTAATCACTGTGCTGCCCATAACATCCATTGTAAAATCCAAATGGCTGCATCAATATGAAACTGGCACCATGATTCCACATCGGAAACAAGAGGTATTCAAAGCAATTTCCAATGCTAGATGGGAAAAAACAACTCATTAAATATTTTCATTCTGTCAGGGAATATGTATTAACACACATTGATACTACGGTAGTCAAAATCATTCTATAGCAAGCAGAGTTCTGTTTTTTTTTGAAAGCATAGTTATCAAAAAAATCAACTTTACAAGAATGCTGCAAAATGTGAGTTGAAAGAAAACAAGTGTCACAATTTGACAGTTTAAAAAGCAGCATTGTAATATCCATCAGAGAAAAGCAGACTCGTGTTACCTGCTGCTCCCGGTTGAGTCGCCCACGTTTGGGACCATTTACGCTACTTATCTCGTAGCTGTCTTCAGCAACTCTGTCACTGATCTCCAGGCAAGCTGTCACCCCTTGGCAATGGAGAAGAAAAGCATTGCTGTTAACGAGCATTAATGGCAAATGGAAGCAATTCTCCTTAATACTTAGCCACAAGTTGAGCTTTTCCTGTCAGTAGACAAAGGAAAGACAAAGCAGAACAAGTATATGTCATGGTTAAACTACCATGATAACTATTTTGTGCAAAGAGCTTTTGTCCCCTTTATTGCCAAAAAAAGACAGGCATTTATTCCAAAGCTGTGCCTGCAATTGTGTTTTTTTTTTGCCATTACCTGTTTAGAAATATTTATATGTGAATATGCCACCATTAGGCAGGACATCAATCAGCAGATTGTAAAGTGGCAAAGCTTGGATTATAACCAAGCCTTGCAGCAAACCACAAAAAAAAAGGCTGTTGAACTGGCATATCATAAACATGTTATTTATCTTCATACAATGCAAGTTGACTCAACAACCCTCTGGTTAACATCAGGAGTTGACTGTAATTAATGAAGTCATGGACAACTCTGATATTTTCATCTTCTAAATGGACACTTTTCAGCCTTCCTGACTGAAGATTGAATTCAACAAGTTCAAAACATGGACTTTCTCCTCCACCTTCATCCCATTTCCAATTATTCTGTTTCATTTGTTCTTTTCATCTTGCTCATCCATTTTCATTATGTCTTATAAAAATATTTTCATTTTTATTTTTCCCACTCCCGAAACCTCACTCTTCATCTCGCCTCTTCCAAACCTCGGGCCAACTGCCACATTTCTCAGGTTGTTCATCGACACTCTGCATTTCTGTTCTGCCGTTCATACATTCCGTTTGCTGAATGGACACTTTTAGCACCATTCTCAGCCTTTATCATCATCATTTACGTTCCCTTTGTCTAATTACAATGAGGTTGGGGAGGCTATATAAATCTTGTCTGATTTTCTTTGCCTTCACCCTGACACAAAACATTGGCTCTATTCTCTCTTCACAGATGCTGTCAGATCTGCTGAGTTTTTCCAGCATTTTCTGATACTTTCCCATCTTTACCTTATGGTCCCTTGGGCAGTACATTATTCTACACAAGTACATACTGGGGAGGCAATAGCCTAGTGATATAATCGCTAGATTAATAACCCAGAAACTCAGCTAATGTTCTGGGGTACCCGGATTCGAATCCCACCGCAGCAGATGATGGAATTTGAATTCAGTGAAAAAAATCTGTAATTAAGAATCTACTTACAATGCTGAAACCATTGTTGACTGTCGGAAAAAAATCCACCTGGTTCATTAATATCCTTTTGGGAAGGAAATCTGCCACCATTACCTAGTCTGACCTACACATGATTCGAAAGCCACATCAATGTAGCTGACTCTGAATCCTCTTTGGGCAACTAGGGATGATAATAAATGCTGGCCAGACAGTGACATCCATATCCCACAAGTGAATTAAAAAAAGTTACTGTACAATGTCAAAAATGTGAAGATTTTGGATACAGAATTTTCGTGTGACTAAAGGGACAACTGATAGACTGCTCTGAGGAGAACATCAAAGTGATAAAGTATAAGAGATAAAATTTCAAATTAGGCCCTTGAAAGTTACCGAAAGTCTAATATTCTTCAGTGAATGGTTGCAGAGAAAATGTTTTATATCTAAAATATAAAGTCCATGTTAACAGGACGAATGAATTTTCACTCAAATTATAAAATCACCAATGAGCAAATTCCAAACAGTTTGTAATAAGACATTTTCTAAATGCAATTTAAAAGAATTTGAGGAAACTAGCCCAAAACTAAAATATATGGTTTACCTGAAGTCTGTAAAAACATAACAAATTCAAGTTAAAACCTGATTTCCTTGAGTAAAGAAAACTGTGGATTGTTTTCATCTCCCCAGGGAGTGAAGCAGGATTTTTAAACCTCTGCACAGCTGTTACACACACTAAAGCTTTTCTGAAAAATAGCAATGTCAACAATGGAATTAATCAAGGCCTGGGTGAGAATAATTTGTTGCACGAACGCACACATGGAGAGAGTCCAATTTACCTATTTGCATAAGGGAATAATGTCATGCGCTGACCCATTATTAAAGATGCATTTGTCAATGAAATGCAGACTGTCGTCAATGGTTGGGTTTTAACCCTTGTCACTTTTTTTAAAACTGACCTCTCATCCTCCATGCAAATCAGAGTACGTTATGCCTTCACCTGCTTTTATCTAGCTGAATGGTATAAAACTCAGGTTGAACAGAGAGCCTCACCAACATATTCTGACTTACAGACTATATCACACGATGACAGGTGATCCTGACTCTCTGGTCAAACGTCAACACTCTTCCAAAAATCATACAGCACAGAGGGAAGCCATTCAGCCATAATGTCTGCATCAACTCTTTGAAATAAGAATCTAAATGATCTTTTCTCCTCTTGCGCTCCTCCCTACAGTCCTTCAAATATCATCTTTCCAATGGAGGCATTTATCACATTTCTAATAAGTGTGATCACACTTATTGAAGTTACTACTGCTGAAAGTTACTATTGAATCTACTTTCACCATCTTTTCAGACATTACTATCAGGATTATTATAACACGCTACTTAAAAAGATCCTCCTCATCTCACCTCTGATCTACTGCTAATTAGAAGAAGACAAAGAATGCTGGAAACACTCAGCAGGGTTAGGCAAGATCAATCATGATTTACAATCACTACATACGTTTAGTGAATACAAAACGGATAGAAGGACGATACTTAGTAGCAGTAGCACACTTAGATTAATTACAAACCTTTATGAATCTCCTCAAACTGTCAATAACAAACCACAAAACATGAACATCCTGAAGAGGAGTCATATGGACTTGGAACATTGGTCTTACCGGCCGTTCACACCACACTCTCGCTGTAGCGGCGCTGGAGAATTTGGTGACAAGCCACATCTCCAAGGGCCCTCGCATCCTACATGCAAAGCAGCGTACGTTATGCCTTCACCTGCCCTTTGTCTAGCTGAATGGTATAAGATTCAGGTTGAGTACAGAGCCTCACCAACACATTCCAGCTTACAGGCTATATTGTACAACAACAGCTGATCCTAACTCTTTAGTCAAACGTCAACCCTCTTTCAAAAATTGTACAGCATGCAGCAGGATGGGACAATCCTGACAGCGTGAATGGACGGGAAGTTCTGGCCATTAACTCTTGTTTCCCTCACCACAGATGCTGCCAGACCTGCTGAATTTTCCCAGCATTTTCTGTGTCTATGCTGAACATGAGTGCAAGACAGATCCCCAAATTAAAAAAAAGGTTTGTTTTAGTTGCCACTTATCACAGAAATTCCCAGGCAGTTAATAACCAGGAAGTGTGGCATACAATTTGTACACAGCAATATCACACAAGCAATCAGGTAATATGTACATATAAGCAATCTGAGGAATAAATATTGTCCAGGACACTGAAGAAAATTCCTCAACTCTTCTTCTGAAATAGTGCAAGGGGATCATTTACCTGAGAGAGAATACAAGGCCTTTGTTTTATGTTCCATCTTAAAGACATCACCTCTTGGCAGTGCAACACTCCCTTAGCATTGGAGTCTCAATGAGATTTTGCGTACATTTTTGCATGCTTGTACAGTACCTCTGATGACTGGCAATCAAACATAAATCTACAACCTGTAGCTTCCAGCAGCAAAGATGCCTGCCGAAGCATCCACGCAGAATCACAGCCCTGCTCTTTCGTCAAGTGTGACTGGTGCCTCCAACAAAGGTATGGCAGTCAATCAAAGCATACTCCTTAAAAAAACAATTCACGTATGATATATGAACTCAATGGAATACTCTTGATCAGTTCCAAACACACTGAATGATCTGCAACACACATTTGCATCCAAGGACAATGACAGCAATTCTTGATAGATACCAAGACTTTGTCCTGACAGAGATCCAGACTGCAACGTGCCTTCTCTACAGCCTGAGCAACACCAAGCAGAAACCAATTTTAATTCCGTGCAGTGTGGCCGACAAGAAAGAATGCAATAAATAAGCCATTATGGCCATTTTTGTCACACTAATATATGGTGCCACAAAACATTGGAGACATCAGTTCAAAACAAATTCTTCCCTTGACTGAAATAAGGCCAGGAATTTATCCAATTGCACTGCCCAAGAGAATCTATGGGCCTTTGCTTTTATGGTGATAGAATGTCAGTTGGCTCATTATTTGGTTGTGGGGAGAAAAAGAATGAGAAGTTCTTGTGAACCCCAATATCTAATGCCGTAAGGGCTTAATCTGCGCCTGTTTAGATGATAGTGTTAATAAGGTACATGAATATTTGACCTAACGACAGCATTTTGAAGCATTTGATAAGTCTTCTCAGGCATATAACAATAGGATAGCACAATTTTGAAGGAGGCTATTCAGGCCATCAAGTCTGATCTATTTGGTTAAATCCACTCCTTCTGCTCTTTCATCCTCGCAATTTTTCCTCCTTAAATTATTTCCCCAATTCCCTTTTGAAACTTACTGTTGAATCAGTGTCCTCTCCCTCATCAGCCAGTACATTCCAAATCCTAACCATTTTGTCATGCAACCAGATTTGGGGTAACTTTTATCTTTAATCAATATGAAGCGAGTCCAACATGAGGAGGGACAGTCTTAGACTCGGTTTTGGGAATGAATCTGGCAAGAACAAAAGGTACAAGTGGGAGAGGATCACAATTCAGTGAGGTTTCATATTGTTTTGTAAAAAGACAGAAACAGAGCAGGAACAAAACTTTTACATTAGAGAAAAGCCAATTTTCTTAAAGTAAGCCGTGATTTGGCAAAAAGTGGACTGGAAATTGTTACTTAAAAGTAAGTCAGTGTCAGAGCACCGGGTCTACAGTACCTTGAATGTCAAGGACCAGGTTAAAAAAAAAAGGGAAATTTATATTAGAAACTAAGAGCTCAAGGGTGCAGAAAGCCTAAAGAAGTAGCTAAGTGCTGAAATTAAATAAAGAGATTACAAAAGCAAAGAGAGGGCATGAAAATATTTTGATGACTAAAATCAAAAATGTTTTATCAATACAAAAATATCAACAATATAAAGATGTGCAGATTAGCTGGATTGACTATGCTAAATTCTCCATTAGTGTTAGAGGACTATCATGGTAAACATGTGGGATTGGGTGGGATCGGGGTGTCAGTACAGGCTCAATGGGCTGAATGGCTGCCTTCTGCACTATAGGAATTCTATAACTAGGGGGAAGGATAGGGTTTATTGGGCACCTTATCAAACATGGCTGGAGAAGTGGTGTAGGGCAGAGGGCCATCAGATTTCCGAGGCATCATAACTGGTTCTGGGGTCACTGAAACCCGTACAAGATGCACAGTGTTGAAATGAATATTCCTGGAGGGAGATTTGATAGTGCTCTGGCCAGAGTTGTCCAGGGAAATAGGAACCTGAGGGGGATGTGGATGTTGTTCAAATCAGAAGGAGACAAAGCTATTCTGGGAATTAGAAAGATAGCAAGTGAAATTAGAAGGCAGGTAAAGCAAAGGCAAGCATCGACTAAGCTTAGAATTTGGAATATTGTCAAAAGGCCAAGTAAGTGACACTCCATCCAAACACAAACAGCACAGACAATAAAGACAGAAATACAGGTAAATGGATTTAATGGCCGTTACACAAACATGGCTGCAGGGTGACCAAGTCAGAGGACTGACTATTCAAGAATATTTGACATTCAGAAAGGAAGAGAGGTGATGTCTGTATGGACTTTGCACATTCTCTTCATGTCTGAATGGGTTTCCTCCGTGTGTTCTGGTTTCCTCCTGTAGTCCAACGATGTGCAGGATAGGTTGTTTGGCTATGATAAAATTGCCCCTAGTGTCAGGGAGATTAGCAGGGTAAATAAATGGGATTATGGGGACAGGCCCTGGGCGGGATTGTGGTCAATGCAGCCTCGATTGGCTGAATGGCCTCCTTCTGCACTACAGAAATTCTGTGTTTCAAGGAAAACAAAAGGAAGGGATCAGTACATTAGTAAGTAATGATCTCAGATTGGGTGAACAATATTGAAATTATTTGGGTGGAGCAAAGAAACAGCAAGAGCAGTAAACATTGGTAGTTGTTTATAGGCCACTGAACAGTAATGGTAATCTGGATTTTGGTATTAATCAGGAGATTAGAGAAGTATGTAGTATGGGTCATACAGTGTGTGACTTCAAACTGCATATAAATTAGGTAAAGCTAATCAGCACTAAGGCAATGGAAGACGGATTTCTGGAGTGTGTGAGGGAGCATTCTAGAGCGAGGAACCAACTGAGAACAGGATATTTTAAATCTAGTATTATATAACAATAAAAGGTTAATTAATAATTTTGCTGTAAAAGCTTTAGGAATGGGTGATCATAATAAGGTATCAAGACTGTGTAACATATTTACATCTTTTGGATATCACTTAACATATAAAATCCTGACACTGACAATACAGATTGCACTTGTAATTTAACTAACTTGTTATCACATTTTTGCTTCCCCAACAGGTAAAGGTTATTAATTTTGTGATTGTCATTTTCACACACCAGCATGCTAAGGAAGGATTCTAATAACTTACTTTAAATCTTTAACTGCTGATAACTACATTTGTTTACTTCAAAACTATTAATGTTGAATCGTATCAATTGCCTCATTTCAGTCTCTCATTCTGGACCCGTGGTCAGCAATTACTTGGCCCAAGATCATCTGCTCACCAGAAACTCGGAGGATCGTACTGGAGTTCAGTGCGTTTCAGATCTGCTACCTTGTCATTCTCTTTGCTGAAGTCCTGTTGACCTAAGCTAATACCTGAAGCATCATTTCATTAAATTGCAAAATCTTGATCAATGTTCCTGATCATGTATTTACTGGGAGTCAACTGTTAGTAGCAACAAATACTGTGGTACATTCATGGCTCAAAGATCATGAAAGACAAAAGAAAAGAAATAAGTGAAAAGCAATAAAGCAGAAGGTCTAGATGAAATACACATTGAACAAAGTAAACATTTATAAGACTTTGAAATAAATAAATTAACTCACATCTTTCATTAACTTTATGACTTGGTAGAAATTCCAAAGACTCAAAAAAAATCAATGCTTATTGAGTTCCCTAAAAAGTCCAGCGATAATTTGATAATACAAATGAGTGCGTGGAAAATCAACACCAGCCAATTTCTTTTTTATTTGTTCGTGGAATGTGAGCATCGCTGGCTGGGCTGCACTTATTATCCCATCCCTGAGGGTGTTTAAGAATCAATCACGTTGCTGCGCCTCTGGAGTCGCACGTAGGCCAGACTAGGTAAGGACGGCAGATTTCCTTTCCTGAAGGACATTAGTGGACCAGATGGGTTTTCACTGTAATTGGTCATCCGTAGACTTTCAATTCCAGACTTTTACAGAATTCAAATTTCATCACCTGCCGTGGTGGGGATTTGAACTTGGGCCACTGGAGTACTGGTTCAATTATACTGTGATCTTCAGGTACGATTGGCAGGGGAGTCACCCCAACCATCTCTATTCTGGTTGGGGCTTACGGTATCACCATATGCAGCCTTTAAAATAATGCACTTTGCTGTTGTTCAGAATTACCTGTGACTCTGTATGAAGCAAACTACGTGGCATCACTTCAGATCGTTTGCAGCAAGCTACTTCATCAATTAACATGAAAAGGCTCCTTTCTGGCCCCAAATCCAATTAACTCCCCCTCTTCACTGCCCCCCCACCAAACTGAGCCTGGTGGAATACTGTGCATCTGGCAATTTATCATTTCTAACATCCCTGCGACAACTAAAGGAACAAACACTTGGTAAACAAACATTCACACAGCAGGTCACCAATTATTTACTCGAACTGTTAATTTGTAATGACTCTGAAGTTGTTAACTAACTCATGGAGAGGAACAGATGGGCTCCAGCACTTCCACATAATCACATAAATAGGTTTGTTATCAATGATAACTCCCTTCAGGGACCATTTATTATATATTCATGTTGAGTAATTTGCTTGTGCCCTTTGCCAGTGTATGTGCTTCAGTTGTACTGCGGCTTCCACACAGAACAAAGTCCCAGGGTATTTCACCAAGGCTGGGATTATGAAACGAAGTGGGGTGGCTACAACCTTGGTCAAGAGGTGAGTTTTAAGTATGGTCTGAAAGGAAGCACAGTAGAATGGAGAGATAAGAGGAAAGGTTTAAGCTAGGAATTACAAAGCATGGAGCCATAGCAGCTGCAGGTGTAATGCCAAAGGTGGGATGAACGGAAGGGATGGGGCGCACACACACACACGGCCAGAGTCAGAGAAAGAACTGTGCAAGAGATTGTGTGTGTGTGTGTGTGTGTGTGTGTGTGTGTGTGTGTATACACACACATGTATTTACTGAATTAGGGAGTAACAGGACCACAAATGAATTTAAAGGGGAGGCTGAAGATTTTCAATGGGTGGCACTGGGGAATGAGAAATCAATATAGATCAGAAAGGACAGGATGATGGGCAAACGGGGCTGGGTGCAAGATAGGAATACAGGCGGTGGGTAAAGGGAGTTGAGTATTTTAGATAGGGCAGATGGTGCACCGTTTAGCTAGTTATGGCGGATTTGGGAGAGGGGTTAAGATGTTGCAAAAACCATAATGTGGAGATGCCGGCACGGGACTGGGGTAAACACGGAAAGAGGTCTCACAACACCAGGTTAAAGTGCAACAGATTTATTTGGTAGCAAAAGCCACTAGTTTTCAGAGGCATCTGTTTCTCTTCATGAGAGATTTAACAACTTCAGAGTCATTAGAAATTAACAGTTGGAGTAAATAATTGGTGACCTGCTGTGTGAATGTTTGTTTACCAAGTGTTTGTTCCTTTAGTTGTCACAGGAATGTTAGAAATGATAAATTGCCAGGTATAACAACCGTAGCTCAGGAGTGGCAACAACTTGCCTATGGATGTTTAGCTGATCAGTATTCAATATTAAGTGATTATTAAATAAATTGATAACAGTCAGATCCTTGGCTGGCAAAGGCCCGAATTGACCCTCTGGATATCAGGCATTCCAATAATAAATAATACGCACCCAGATTGACAGACAGACATACTATTAGTCAAAAAGAAACAGCCTGTTTTAACCACATGGGAAATCAAAGAAAAAAACTTTGTGGAATATTTATAAAGGCCATTCCCTCAAAAATAAATAGGGTCGCTTTTGAAATTTATAGTACAAAAAAAAACTGAATCCCTTCGGTCTTCAATTTAACAACTTGAGTTTTTGGAGAACTGAATCCTTGCTCTTTATAATATAAAATAGATAATTAAATTGGTCAATGTAATCAACTCTATCCCACCTGGTCTAAAACAGGGTGACATAGCTTCAACTGATACTTGCTTTACATACAAAGCAGCCAGGATAAATCAAAGTTAAAAGATTCCAAAGGAATGAGTTTTCTCCTTCTTACTTTCTGATCATTTCCTATTAATTCCTGTTGCCCTTTTCATTTCTCGCTCCAACAGTCAATGCCACCAACAGCAGAAATAGATTGGACAGGTTTTAAAACAGGGCAGCGCAAAGGAACCATCGAATGGAGTGAACAAGGTGTAAAAATACCAAACAGCACCAATGCCAGAAATGTGAACTAAAAACAAAAAATATTGGACATGCCAACATGGAATGTTGATCTTTATCGCAAGGGGGATGAACTATAAAGCAGGGAGGTCTTGCTGCAATTGTACAAGGTACTGGTGAGGCCACAGCTGGAGTACTGTGAGCAATTTTGGTCCCCTTATTTGCAAAAGGAATATTGGCTTTGGAGAGAGTGCAGAAAAATTCAGCAGGTGAATTCCGAAGATGAGGGGGTTATCTTATGAAGAGAGTGTTATTGGCTCGTTGGTCAGTTAATTTGTCCACATCAAAACAATTTTTGATTATAGAGAACTGGGTAGGAAGCTGAGGAAGAGAAAAGCGAAGGCAGTAATTTCAGGATTGCTGCCTGCGCCTCGGGAGAATGAGAGCAGGAATCAAATGAGGTGGAGGATGAATGCATGGCTGAGGGACTGGAGCAGGGGGCAGGGATTCAGGTTCATAGATCATTGGGACCTCTTTAGGGGCAGGTGTGACCTGTACAGTAAGGACGGGTGCCACTTGAACCCTAGGGGGACTAATATCTTGGCAGATAGGCTAGCTAGGGCTACTGGGGAGTCTTTAAACTAGAAAAGCTGGGGGGTGGGAATACCAATGGGACGGTGAATAAGGAGGTTAGTTCTCAGGTAGGGAAGGACTGTAGGCACCCTGAGAGGGGGGGTTAGGCAAGTGGTAGAAAAGGGAAATATCCTGACTGAGGGGCTGAGGTGTGTCTATTTTAATGCCAGGAGTGTAGTAAATAAGGTAGATGAGCTTAGGGCGTGGATTGCTGCTTGGGAGTGTGATGTGGTGGCCATTACAGAGACTTGGTTGTCTCAGGGACAGGACTTCAGGTGCCGGGATTCAGGTGCTTCAGGAGGGACAGGGTTGGGGGCAAAAGAGGAGGTGGTGTGGCACTGTTGATCAGGGACAGTGTCATGGCTGTAGAGAAGGTGGAACACGAGGAGGGATTGTCTACGGAGTCTCTGTGGGTGGAAGTTAGGAACAGCAAAGGCTCGATAACTTTGCTGGGTGTATTCTATAGGCCGCCCAACTGCGGCAGGGAACTTGAGGTGCAGATAGGGAAACAGATCCTAGACAAATGTAGAAATAACAGGGTTGTCGTGATGGGAAATTTCAATTTCCCAAACATCGACTGGAATATCCTAAGGGTAATGGGTTTGGATGGTGTGGAGTTTGTTAGGTGTGTTCAGGAAGGTTTGCTGACACAGTACGTGGAAAAGCCTACGAGAGGCGAGGCTGTACTTGACCTGGTGCTTGCTAATGAGCCAGGGCAGGTGTCGGATCTCACAGTAGGTGAGCATCTTGGGAATGGGGATCATAATTCTATCTCTTTCACGATAGCAATGGAAAGAGATAGGATCAGGCAGGCTAGGAAGGTGTATGTCTGGAGTAAGGAGAAATATGAAAACATTAGGCAGGTAATTGGACGCATAAACTGGAAGGAGGTGTTCTTGGGGAAGAGTACAGAAGGAAAGTGGCGGTTTTTCAAGGAATGTTTGTCTAGGGTACTGCAAGACAACGTTCCGAGGAGTCAAGGGGGTTCTGGTAGGACGCGGGAACCATGGTGCACGAAGGTAGTGGTGAACCTAGTTAGGAAGAAAAAAATGGTATATAAAAGGTTCAGAGAGCTAGGGGATGTTAGGGATCTAGAGGAGTATAAGGTATGTAGAAGGGAACTTAAAAAGGAAATTAGGAGAGCCAGAAGGGGTCATGAGAAGGCCTTGGCAGGTAAGATTAAGGTCAATCCCAAGGCCTTCTACAAATATGTGAAAAGTAAAAGGATGAGAAGAGAAGGGATAGGGCCTATAAAAGGTGAAGGGAGGAAAAGTCTGTGTGAATCCGGAAGAAATGGCAGAGGTGCTTAACGAGCACTTTGTCTCGGTATTCACGGTGGAAAGTGAACTGGGAGATTGCACTGCAGGTTTGCGGCATACGGAAAAGATTGAGTATGTGGATGTTAGGAAAGAGGATGTGTTAGACCTGTTAAATTCTATCAAGATAGACAAGTCACCGGGACCGGATGGGATGTACCCCAGGTTATTGTGGGAGGTGAGGGAAGTGGTTGTGGAGCCCCTGGCGATGATATTTGTGTCGTCCATGGAAATGGGAGAGGTTCCGGAGGATTGGAGGATTGCGGATGTGGTTCCTATCTTTAAGAAAGGTAACAGGGATAGTCCAGGAAATTACTGACCGGTGAGTTTGACTTCAGTGGTTGGTAAGCTGATGGAGAGGCTTCTGAGGGATAAGATATATGAACATTTGGAGAAGTTTGGACTGATTAGAGATAGTCAGCATGGTTTTGTCAAGGGCAGGTCATGCCTTACGAGCCTAGTTGAGTTCTTCGAAAATGTGACTGAACACATTGATGAAGCAAGGGCGGTGGACGTAGTGTACGTGGACTTTAGTAAGGCGTTTGATAAGGTCCCACATGCAAGGCTTCTGGAGAAGGTGAGAGGGCAAGGGATCCAAGGGGCTTTGGCCTCGTGGATCCAGAACTGGCTTGCCGGCAGAAGGCAGAGAGTGGTTGTGGATGGGTCTTGTTCTGCATGAAGGTCGGTATGAAGGTGGAGTGCCCCAGGGATCTGTTCTGGGACCCCTGTTGTTTGTCATTTTCATAAATGACCTGGATGAGGAAGGGGAGGGATGGGTTAGCAAGTTCGCCGACGATACAAAGATCGGTGGTGTTGTGGATGGTCTGGAGGGATGCCAAAAGTTGCAGCGGGACATAGACAGGATGCAAGACTGGGCGAAGAAGTAGCAGATGGACTTCAATGCAGATAAATGTGTAGTGGTCCATTTTGGCAGGAATAATGGGATGAAGGAGTACAATATAAGGGGTAGGAGTCTTAGCTGTGTTGTAGAGCAGAAGGATCTCGGGGTCCGGGTCCAGAGGACTCTTAAATCGGCCTCGCAGGTGGAGGAAGTGGTCAAGAAGGCGTACGGTGTACTGGCCTTCATTAATCGAGGAATAGAGTTTAGGAGTCAGGAGGTAATGATGCAGCTCTATAAGACTCTTGTCAGACCCCAGTTGGAGTATTGTGCGCAGTTCTGGTTGCCTCATTCTAGGAAGGATGTAGAGGCTATTGAGAGGGTTCAGAGGAGATTTACAAGGATGCTGCCTGGATTGGGAGGCAGGCCTTATGAAGATAGGTTGAGGGAGCTGGGACTCTTCTCACTGGAGAGACGTAGTTGAGAGGCGACCTGATAGAGGTTTATAAAATGTTGAGAGGAATAGATAGGGTGGACTCTCAGAAACTATTTCCCCGAGCTGAAATGGTCAATACGAGAGGACACAGATTTAAGATGCAGGGAAGTAAATACAAAGATGTGAGGGGTAGGTTTTTCACTCAGAGGGTGGTGAGTGAATGGAACCGACTGCCGTCGGAGGTTGTTGAGGCAAACTCACTGGGGTCTTTTAAGAGACTTCTGGATGAGTATATGGAAAAGAATAGGATAGTGGGTTATAGATAGTTCTGTGGATTGGTAGATGTGATCGGCGCAACTCGTGGGCCGAAGGGCCTGTTAGTGCTGTATTATTCTATGTTCTATGTTCAATCAAGCCTGTATATTGAAATGGTAATAAGTCAAAATTGTTTGCTCTGGTAAAGATGTTCAGGGTCTGTGGAAGCACTGATGACTCTAGTATAAGATTACAGACTGTTCCGTGCAGGTGGTCCAAGAAATGCTAATAGATATTTGAAAAGTTTAAATGGAATGCAGACATTTATAACTAAAGGAATAGAATATAAAAGGTAAGGAAGTATTGTTGCAACTATACAAGACATTAATGAAGCTGCATCTGGAGTATTGTGCACAGTTTTAGGCCCTTTATTTGAGGAAAGATGGAGTGACATTGAAGGCAGTTCAGAGAAGGTTTACTAGATTGATTCCAGAGATGAGGGATTTGTCATATGAAGAGGGATTGAACAGTTTAGGCCTGTACACTGTGGAATTTAGAAGAATGAGGGAAGATCAAATTCAATGAGATATTCAAGGTGATAGAAGGTATGGATATAGTAGACATGGAGTGGATGCTTCCTCTTGTGGGGCATCCTAGGATGAGGGGTCACAGTCTTAGGATAAGGTGTAGCAAATTTAAAACAAGAGTTGAGAAGAAGCTACTTTTCCCAAAGGGTTGTGAATCTGTGGAATTCGCTACCCTCAAGTGCAGTGGATGCTGGGATAGTGAGTAAATTTAATGAGGGAGTTAGATTAATTTTTAAATTGGTAACGGGTTGAAAGGTTATGGGGAGAAGGCAGGAAAATGAGGATGAGGAGCATATCAGCCATGACTGAATGACAGAACAGACTCGATGGGCCAAATGGCCTAATTCTGCTTCTATATCTTATGAACTTAAGTGCTGCACAGTTTCTTATTTTGTTGTGCCTTCTTGATTTAATCATTTTACTTGTAAAGAAAGCTGCCTACTATCAGTAGTAAAGTTAGGTCTGTTTTCTACCTTCTGAGATGCCAGGAGAACATGATAGGCACCCATGTATACATCAGTAAATTAACTCTACTCTTGAAAGGCTTCCAGGAACATTGGACTTTGAGAACTCTGTTACTCAAAAGGCAAGAAATATTTTAAATAATTTGCCAGGTAGTGTGGGAGACAAAAACACCAAAGTTTTCAGAAATACAGCTAGATATTACACAAGGAGTGTCAGAATCAGAGCTTTAATGGTTCTTGTCTAATGTTCTCCCTCATGAGCCACAGAGATCAGTAAGATCTCATATTTCATTAGTCATCAGCATTTACTTGTCCAAGTCTTTGGGAGAAAAGGCCAACTTTATATTAAGTTCTGGAAAGTAGTGAGTACACCCAACGTGGGCTGGAATGAATTCAGTTAAGATAGCCACCATAGTAAAACCATTAACAATCACTATACAGGTTCATGGAAATGGCTAATGGTCTTTATTTGCCATTCTATGCATCGTCTACAGAATGATAAGAAAAAAAAGACAGGTTGGTCAAGTATCTTCTTTAAACTGTTAGGCCAGACCATTGCTGCAGAAGGTTATCTAATGGCATCTGCTCAGTAAATGTTTTCCCACAAAGTTGTTTAAAGTGCAAGCTGACAATAGTATAACAAGGGAAGCTGGTTAACTTCTTAATCAGACTGAAGGATTAGGAAATAAACAGATGGTACTGAGACAGAGGGAGGGTACATTCAATGTGATGTCAGGTATAGAAAAGGCTATACAAAGGAAAGAAAGAACAGATTAAGAGTAAAAAGACAAAATGAAAAAAGAAAGAAAAATAATTGAAGTTTAAAATATGTCCCTAGAATTTCGAATCCTGAAAGAAGGAAACTCCTCTGTAATAGTTAATTTTGAGTTCCAGAGAAGGTTGATTGGTAGTAATTAAAACTTATCACATTGTTAAAAGAGATATCCTAAAGTCCCACAGTTCAGAAAGAAACCATTCAGCCCATTGAGTCTGCACCAACTATAATTCCACCTAAGCCGTATCCTCATAAGCCCATGCACTTATCTTAGCTAGTCCCCCTGACACTAATGGACAATTTAGCATGGCCAATCCACCTAACCTGCACATCTTTGGACATAAACCACTAACTACTTAAACTACCAGGGTACCTAAACTAATTACTAGCAATAATTGGTATCGACAGCAATGGCACTCAATGCATTCCAAATGTTAGCTATGTATTTTTGTAAAGCTAACTTGGATAGCACCTTTTGGAATTTAACCACCTCTCTGCTCCACACATGAAGTTGCTGCACCGTTTATCCAGAAATAATACCCAGCATCATTCCATTATTTTGACTCAAATTCTGGCTGGTTAATTTGAAAATAATTTCTTGAAAGGAACTTGTTGCTGCTCACTTGAGCATTTCAGAATGCTTTTTTTAATGTACTGGTAATTCAGGAACCAGTCTTCTAACTAAAGCTATCCTCTTCACCTCTTTCTCCATTCAGCTGGTTCAGGGTGTGCTAACTCTGACCATGTGCAAAATGGCTTCTCTTGGTGAGGTATTTCAATGCAATCTGTTTTTGTTTAGTACATGCTTGATAGTTCTTCTAAAAATCAGTGATGGACAGCATGGTGGTGCAGTGGTTAGCACTGCTGCCTCTCAGTGCCAGAGACCCGGATTCGATTTGTGATTTGGGTCGCTATTTGTGTGAAGTTTACATATTGTCTCTGTGTTGGTGTGGGTTTCCTCCGGGTACTCCGGTTTCCTTCTACAGGCCAAAGATGTGCTGGTTAGATGCACTGGCCATGATAAATTGCCGTATAGTGTCAGGGGGACTAGCAGTGTAAATATGTGGCCTTATGAGGATAGGGTCTGGGTGGTATTGTTGTTGCTGCAACCTCAATGGGCTGAATGGCCTCCTTCTACATTGTATGGGTCCTATGATATTATTAGCCAAAAAGCCAACTTAAAGGATAATCTCATCTTTTTGGGGTTTGGGAAACATCACACTTCAAATAACCTCCAAACTCAGGTAAAGGCAGGAATGTTCAAAGCTTTGTTGCTTTATTCTAGGCAACAGATGAAAATTCAAATGACTTTTTCAGCTAAATCCCATGATCTGCATTTTGAAATGGAACATTTTTGTTGGTTTTCATAAGGCTGGACAAGGCAAAAAGTAAGTGGACATAGACGACATACAGTCCATTACAAAACAGTGGTCATTCTCCTCCCACCCTTCCCCCCCCAAGCCACTGCCTTAATTTGTTTTTGGATCAAACTCAAGATTGCCACTTCTCCATTTGAACGACATGCAATTTACCCACAGCAGACAGCTATAAGCTGAACTAAGCACCTGGTGATGAATCTGCGTGCACTAAAACCCAGTTTCAAGAAAGCAATATGTAGTAACTCTGTGGTGAAAGCATTTCTAAATTATCATCTGAACCACAATTTTTCATAACTGATGAAATCAAATCCAATCCAAAGACCCAAGTAATTAAATATGCAAAATCTAAACTGGCAAATTCTTAATTGCTTCCTGGAATTAGGCACACATGTGCTATGTATAACTGCAAAAGCTTCAGGTGCTTTGACCTGTTTTGAGTTTAATGGTTTTAATTTTTTTTTGAGCAAAGCATATCCGCGGGGGAGAAAGGACCAGTGAGATTGTCAAGTCACAAACATTCAGGTCCCTGAAGAGTGCTGTCAGCTGGAATATTGGACTTTAAGCCATGGGATATAGCTTTGAATCCAGCTTAAGATAGAAGGGCTAAAGATTGCTGATAGCTGTTAAGCATCTTAAGTGAAAGGGATTTGGTCAGCATGGATCCATTTTCTAATAATTGAGAACATGCAGCACAGAAATTTCTCTCTGTTCTGGCAACTTCAATCGGATTCAATAGAACAGGTTTCTGTAAAAAGAAAAGGGACAAAAGAAATAGTGAACAGCAATTAGAGTCTGCAACTGGGGAGTTGGTGGCATAGTGGTATTGTCACTGTTGAGTCATCTTGAGACTCAGGAAAATGCTGTGGGGACCCGGCTTCAAATCCCACCATGGCAGCTGGTGAAATCTGAATTCAATAAAGATCTTGAATTAAAAGACTAATGGTGACCACAAAACCATTGTCAGTTGTTGTAAAAATCCATCTGGTTCACTAATGTCCTTAAGGGAAGGAAATCTGCCATCCTTACCTGTTCTGACCTACATGTGACTCCAGAGCCACAACAATGTGGCTGATTGTTAAGTGCCCTCAGGAATGGGCAGCAAATGCTGGCCCAGTCAGTGACTCCCATGAATGAAAAAAAAGCATTCAGATACATTATTCTGAAGGGCTTTACATCTGCAGTTGGATAAAATTGACCATGTGGCTCCTCAGTGGCTATCAGGATTCCCAGGTCTGTTTCTTGGTCTGTGTTGAGTTAACTAATCTTAGTTGTGATGGTTGTAGGCGAGTAACATTTCAGTTCAACAGTCATGGGTTAAAATGAGGAAGGTCAAGAGGGGTCTAGAGTAATTCACATCTGTATGTGTCAAATAAGGGGTAGATGCATCATAGAAAGCATCCTTTCTGGTTGTATCACAGCTTGATATGTCTCCTGTTCTGCCCAAGACCACAAGGAAGTACAAAAAGATTGTAAATGCCCAATCCATCAGGCAAACCAGCCTCCCGTTCACTGACTGCCTACACTTCCAACAGCCAGGACCTCATGCACCTCCGACATTCTCTCTTCTGCCTTCTTCTGTCAGGAAAAAGATACAAAAGGCTAAGATCATGCACCAACCAACTCAAAAACAGCTTCTTCCCTGCTGCCATCAGACTTTTGAATGGACTTGCCTTGCATTTAGTTAATCTTTCTTTACGCCGCAGATATGACTGTAACATTACATTCTGCACTCTCTCCTTTCCTTCTCTATGAATGGTATGTTTTGTCTATACAGCGCGCAAGAAACAATATTTTTCACTGTGTACTAATGCATGTGACAATAATAAATCAAATCAAAAAAATTAAAGAAGGAGTCATACAATGCAGAAAAGCTCTTTGGCTCATTGAATCTGCACCAATAAAGATCCACCATTAATGGTTCTCTAATTCCATTTTCCTGCACTAGTCCAATTTCCCTGAATGTTGTGATATTTCACGTGCTCATCAAAATACTTTTTTTTAAAGGTTGTAAGGATTCCGGCCTCCATTACCTTCCCAGACATTCCAGATTCCCACCATCCTCTGAATAAAAAGTTTTTTTTTCTCAAATCCCCTCTGCATTTTGTGCCACTTAACCTAAAACTATGACTCCGCGTGATTGACCGCTCGACCAAAGGAATAGCTGCTCTCTACTCATCCTAATCTCATCCCTCATAATTCTACACACCTCAGTCATGCCTCAACCTTCTCTGCTCTAAAGAAAACAATCCAAGCCTATCCAGTCTCAAATGCTCCATCCCAGTGACATCCTGGTGAACCTCCTCTGTATTCCCTCTAGTGCTATCACATCCTCCCTATTGTGAGGTGACCAGAACGGTCCCAACAATCTGATATCTGTCAATAACTTCGACCCAGGCTTTCTTTGGATGAAGTATGGCACACTGTAGTATCATATTTGAGTGGCATGGTAGGAAAGTGATTAACACTGCTGCCTCACAACACTAGGATTTGATTCCTGGCTTGTGTCTCTGTCTATGTAGAGTCTGCACATTTTTCCCATGTCTGCGTTGGTTTCCTCTGGGTGACTCAGATTCCTCCTATAGTCCGAAAGTGTTGCTTTAGGTTCATTGGCCATGCTAAATTCTTCCTCAGTGTACTCGAACAGGTGCCGGAATGTGACGACTAGGAGATTTTCACAATAACTTCATTGCAGTTTTAAATGTAAGTCTACTTGTGACACTAATAAATAAACTAAAAAAAAAACTCATCTCCACAAGCAATCAGTACCTTCAGACAATGAGGGGCAAATAAGTTTTAGGTGCAAGCTCAGAGGGGAAAGAGCTGGTCCCATTGCATTCACTAGCATCCTTTATCTGGGCCAGTGAATGAAGAAGGTTGCATCATGCAACCGCAGAAAGCACCAGTAATAATATCTGTTCGTTACCCAGAGCAGAAACATCACAATAAAGCCATTGATTAATGGAATATCCTAATGACAGCCACATTTCATAGACATAGATTGAGATCAACAGGTAGCAGCACTGGTTCAGCAGCACTTTGCATGCAATTATCAGCAAGTATAACATCCAAAGTTACAAAAAAAATTTCTTTGCTTGAAAACACCACACTGATACTTCTTTGATCATGAAATAAAGACTTGCTTAGAGGCCATGTACATTTGAGCTGATTGGATAGATTGGAATACATCTTCAAAAATTTGAAGCACTTCACTATTTTGCTCTCCAGTTGCCTTAATTAAGGTTCCTTATTTCAATGTTCATGCACTGATTACACAGCTTACACCATCATAGCATGAACATTGCATAAGATTCTCTTTCATACAGATAATCATTATTTCCTCTTTTTCAAGGCACTGCAGGGGAAAGCATAATGGAAATGTTCGCGGATATATGAGAGAAGATTCAATGACCTAATATTGAGATGAGAGATTTAACTTAGCCATCAGTAGGTTCAATCAGTGAAACTCCAATAGCCAGGACGAGACAGAGATAGGATACAAAGCATAAGAAAGAACAAATGTGTCTTTTACAACTTGTGGATGTCCCAAAGCACTCTGTAGTCAGATGAGTACTTACTGAAAAAGAAATAAAACATGTTGGACATACTCAGCAGGCCAGGCAGCATCTATGTAAAGAAAGAGTTAACACTCCAGGTCACAATAGGTTTTTGTCAAAACTGAAGACAGAAGAAGTCTACTGTTACTTAATCTCTCCTGTTTTCCCTTTTGCTCTTCCTACCACTTCCTCTTCTTTCACTGTCTTAAACCCAATGCATTTCCATCTTTCCTCAGAATAAAAGATAATCTCAACCTGAAACATTAACTCTCTTTCTCACTACAGATGCTGCCTGACATGTTGAATATTCAAGACCAAAGACGCAGGAGCAGAAGTTGGCTGTTCAGCCCATCGAGTCTGCTCTGTCATTCAATGAGATCATGATTAATCTGACATGATATTCCAGCATTTTTATCTCAAGTTTCCAGCATCCGCTACAATTTGTTTTTGTGCACGTACTTTTTGAAGTGTAATCACATAAACGCCATGAACTCTGCAGTAATCACGTAAGTGTAACAAACACTGCAGTTCATCTGCACACGATAAGGTTCCAGTAACAGTAATGAGATAGCGGCCACATAACATGATGTTGGTTGAAGGATAAATAGCGGTTTAGATATAGGGTCAAATGTTCCTGTTCTTAAAATAGTTCCATAAGATTTTTTTATGTTCAATTTAGAGGGCAGATGGGGTCTCAGCTCAGCATCTCATCAGTGCGAGATGATGCAGTACTCCAGCTGGATCATCAGCCTAAAATCATACATCCACTGGGAACGCCTGAACCCGTTTTCTTCTGACTTAAGAGGGGAAAGCTCTACCACTCAGCCACGGCCGACACAAGGAAAAAAAGATGGCAGCAGTTACAACAATAGAATTAAGGATTAAGCAAGGAATTAAGTGGGAATAGGGAGGCAGTGGCACTGTGAACTGTTGCTGAACTAGTAATCCAGAGACCCAGGATAATGCTCCGGGTTTGAACCCCACCACTGAAATTTGAATTCAGTAAAAGAAAGTCTGGAATTAAAAGTCTAATGGTGACCATGAAACCATTGTCGATTGTTGTCAAAATTCACCTGCCTCACTAATGGAAATCTGTTGTCCTTAGCTGGCCTAGTCTACATGTGATTCCAGATCCACAGCAATGTGATTGACTCTTAATTTTTTTTTATTCATTTGTGGTGCGTGGGCTCACTGGCTGGGCCAGCATTTATTGCCCACGTCTAGTTGCCCGTGAGAAGGTAGTGGCAAGCTGCCTTTTGAATCGCTGACCCCCAATGCCGTTATGAAGCGAATTCCAAGGTTTTGACCCAGTGAGTACAAGGCAACGGTGGTATATTCCCAAGTCAGGATAGTGAGTGGCTTGGAGGGGAATTTGCAGGTGATGGTTTTCCCATTTATCTGCTGCCCCTTGTCTTGGGTTTGGAAGGTGCTATCAAAGGATGCTTCTGCAGTACATCTTGCAGATAGTACACACTGTTGCTACTGGGTGTCAGTATGGAGGGAGCGGATGTTTGTAAATGTGGTGCCATTCAAACGGGGGAGCTGGTGTGTCCTGGATGCTGTCAAGTTCTTGACTGTTGCTGGAGCTACACCCATTCAGGCAAGTGGGGAATTTTCCATCATACCCCTGACTTGTGCCTTGTAGATGGTGGACAGGCTTTTGGGGGTCAGGAGATGAGTTACTTGTTGCAGTATTCCGAGCCTCTGATCTACTCTTGTAGCCACTTTGTGTTTATGTGGCAAGCCCAGTTGGGTTTCTGGGCAATGGTAATCCCAATGATGTTGACGGTGGGTGATTCAGATGGTAACACCATTGAACGTCAGTGGGCAGAAGTTAGAGTGTCTCTTATTGATGATAACCTAACATTTGTGTGGCATGAATATTACTTGCTACTTGTCAGCACAAGCTTGGACATTGTCCAGATCTTGTTGCATTTTAACATGGACTGTTTTAGTATCTGAGGGGTCGCGAATGGTGCTGAACACTGCGCAATCGACGAACATTCCCATTTCTGATCTTATGACGGAGGAAAGGTCACTGATGAAGCAGCTGACAATGACTGGGCCTAGGGCACTAGCCTGCAGAGATGTCCTGGAGCTGAGATGTCTGCCCTTCACAACCATCTTCCTGCGTACCAGGTATGACTTCAACTCGCAGAGAGTTTGCCACCTGTTACCCATTAATTCCAGTTTCACCAGGGCTTCTTGATGCCACACTCGGTTGAATGCAGTCTTAATGTCAAGGGCTGTCACTCTCATCTCATCTCTGAAATGCCCTCAGGTATGGACAATAACAGTCAGCAATGCCCACATCCCATGAATAATAAAACAAAATTGACTAAACTCTAGTGCTGAACTGAGAACGGGACATGTTAGTGGAAAACAAACCAGGAGATATAAAACAAGAATACTTCAAAAATCAAGCATGCTCACTAAAAAAAAAAGGAGCTGGTTATTTTTAAAATGAACACGGAATAACAGAGTGAGGCAGAAGAAATCAAGGACATAGGAATAGATATAAACATTGCTTCTTTCCCGTGTGGACAATGGTCATTGGTGGCCTTCACTGCAGTCTCCATTTGCCCACGTGATCTACCTGAACCCAGAGGTATTGTGTAATTATCACAGTGCTAGGAACTTTGAATTCAGGCTATATAGTGTAACCAATTCCCTCTGACAACTGGAGGGGGACTGAAACCACTGGTGCTGCAAAATTCAATGATTCTTCTTCTCCACTGCCAAGTGTGCAGTTTCATTTGTCAAAGGCCAATGCCACTTGTGCAGAAACAAAAATATCGAAGAAAAAATCAATAAGAAATAATAGAGCAGTTCCAAGTCTAAAATTAGCGAAGGGATTGTTGCAAGTGCATACACAATGGTCCAGATGACTGAACATCAAACACTTAATATAACCTGGCAATTCATTATTCTAATCTATTATTTCTCCTTCCTCAGTCACAGCAGACACAGATACTTAATCACACGTCCTGTCAGTGAAAGAGTAATTCCACAAAAGGCTGGGAAATTTAGGTTCATTAGCACATACTTTTTTTTGAGTGCTGAATAGTGCACAGGCAGTGCAGGTGCCCATTTGTGGGACAGATGCCATATGTGTGTCGATGCTAGTCCATGCAGTCAATGTCCGCTGAACATATGCGGGCATGCCGATTATGGAATCGATAACATGGATTGATTTGGTCTCAACACTTCAACCAATGCCTCTCTCAACCTTGCACATCTAACCATGCCTTCAACAGTAGGCAGAACAGCCAGCAGCACTATTTGAAGACAGCTTACAATCTTCAGTAAAAGTGTTTGGTGCTTTCTGTGTGGTTGTTTCAAGCTGCAAAAACTTAGAGAATGGTGCGACAGATGCTGAAGAACCTTTTGCTAACTTCAAGGCTTCTGCATAAGCAGTTGCACCCAGATATGGGTACACTCATAGGCATTCCAGTTGGAATGCAACATAAGAATGAATAGAGCGGACAAGCTGCTAAGAGAAGCAGACGGAGGAAGAGTTGGAGAGTACTTGCCCAGAGTATCTGGCGAGCAGCTTTTCTATCTGAACCCAATGAGAAACAAGTGTGAGATGTCTCTTGTGCAGTAAGAACATCCTCATTGAGATCCATTACCTGCTGCAGCCACAACTAAAACCTCAGAACACACAGCAAGGGCCACATTTGCAGTGGCCACATAGGTGACAGTTTTAAGATTAGTTTAGCTTATTTAATAGTGTCACAAGTAGGCTTACGTTAACATTGTGATGAGGCTACTGTGAAAATCCCCTAGTTGCCACACTCAGTGCCTGCTCAGGGACACAGAGAGAATTTAACATTGGCAATGCACCTAACCGGCACGTGTTTGCACAGTGGGAGATAACCGGAGCACCAAGAAGAAACCCATGCAGACTCTGCACAGACAGTGACCCAAGCCTGGAATCGAACGCAGGTCCCTGGTGCTGTGAGGCACAGTGCTAATCACTGTGCCACCTTGTCACCCTGGGATGTGGTGCTACTGGCTAGGCCAAGAACTTTTACATGCCTGGCATCTTCCAGGCTGGAGATATTTGCAATATTTTTCAGATTACCATCCACTATTGCATAAGAATTCAAGATCAAAGAGCAGGAGAATTCCTCAATTCAAGATGATGATCGAAGCTTCAATTCCACCTTCCTGCCCATTCCCCAAATCCGAGATACCAAAATTCTGTCTAACTCTAACTTTAATATATTCAAAAATTGCAAAACCACAGCCCTCTGAGGTAGAAGGTAGCAAAGATTCACAGTCCTTTAGATGAAGAAATTTCTCCTCATCTCAATCCCAAGTGATTCGCCCCATATGCTGAAACTGTGATTCCCCCTCCCAACAAACCTTTCTGGGAAACTATATCCCAGTACATACTTTGTCAAGGCCTCTTCATAATCGTGAATGATTCAATGAGATTACTTCTCCATATTTTGAACTTGGTGTAGAACATAGACCCAATTTTTTCATCATCGGTCAACCATTTCACTCCCAGGACCAATTTAATGAATGTCCATTGTAAGTATATCCTTCCCATAATGTGGAACCCAAAATTGCACTGTATTCCAGCTATGGTCTCCCCCAAGTCCCATACAATTATAATAAGACTTGCTTATTCTTGTAGTCCGACCCCCTGCCCCTCAATTGATGCAATAAAGATCAACATGCCATTAGTTTTTTTAATTGCTTGCCATACATGCACGCTATCTTTTTGTGGCCCTTGTTTGAGTCCACCCAAGTCCCTCTGGACATCATCAGTTACAAGTTTCATACCTTTTTAAAAAATATTCTGCTTTTCTATTCTGATGACCACAATGAATAACCTCATGCTTTCTTGTTTCATACTCCACCTGCAAACTTGCTGCCCTCTCACTTAACCTGTTTACATCTTTCTGCAGCCTCTTGGTGTCCTCCTAATAGCTTGGATACATTACACTCTTAGTCCAAGTCATTAATATAGATTGTAAACACCTGAAGTCCCAGGGCTGGGTGGCATTCCACTTGCTAAAGCCTGCCAACTTAAAAATGCTACATTTATCCCTATTCTTCCTTCCCAAACATTAAATAATCCTCTATCTATTCTCTATATTTGATATATGGCATATGTCTTCCACTGTGTAGACAGCCATAAAATATTTGTTCAATGTCTCTGCTCACCTCATTCTCTACAATACTCTAATCTGGCTGGCACAGTGGCTCACACTGTTGCCCCACAGCATCAGGGACCTAGTTCGATTCCCAGTTTGGGTCATGTCTGTCTGGAGTTTTTATGTTCTCGCCATGTCTGTGTTAGTTTCCTCCAGATGCTCCAGTTTCCTCCCAGTCTAAAAGATGGTGTTGGTTAGGTGCATTGACCTGAACAAATGCTAAACAAATGGTGACTAGGGGAATTTCATAGTAACTTCATTGCCATGTTAATGTAAGCCTTACTTGTGAGTAATAAATAAATTTTAACTCCAATTCTAAGAGACCAATAGTTACTTTATCCACACACATACTTTTTATGCATTTATAACAGATTATAAATTTTATACGAGGGGGCAACAAGTTTTATATTTCTGGCTAGTTTATTCTCATTCTACTTTTTTCCTTAATATCAACTGTTTAGTAGCCCTCTGCTTGTTTGTAAACATTTCCAATCCTAAGATTAAGTATCATTTTTATGAAATTACAAATCTATTCTTTTATTCTATTACTAGCCTTTACCTCCTTGTTAAAGCACAAAGGAATCTTTATTTCTTAATGGAATGTATATTCAGTGAATGTTTCGAATTGCTACTTGAATATTGCACACTGTTTATTTACCATAATACTTTTTAGTCTATTTATCCAATCAACCCTAGCCAGCTCTCCCCTCATAGCTGAATTTATTTAAGAATTTTATTTCTGATTGGAGGATGTCATTTTCAAACTTAACATGGAATTAAATCGGAATATAATCATTTTCCAAATGATCTTTTACAATGACTTACTAATTAACCTTGCCTCATTGCACAGTACTAGATCTAAAATAGCTTTATTCCCAGCTGATTACACAGCGCAGTGTTCCAGGAAACTTACAAAAGTATTCTACAAAATGGCAGAGTGGTTAGCACTGCTACCTCACAGCACCAGGGACTTGGGTTTAATTCCGGCCCTGGACACTGTGTGGAGTTTGCACATTCTCCTCGTGGGTGCTCCATGTTTCCTCCCACAGTCCAAAGATTTGCAGGTTAGGTGTATTGGCCATGGTAAGGGGTGGGATAGAGCAGAGGGGATGATCTGGGTGGGATACTCTTTGGAAGAGTTGGTGCAGCCTTGATAGGCTGTATGGCTGTTTTCTGTAGAGTATGGATTCTTCTATGGATTCTAAACTGATCTTCCAAACTACTGAGTGGCTCCGCTCCGACTGGGCGGAGAAGTGGCAGATGGACTTCAATGCAGATAAATGTGTAGTGATCCATTTTGGCAGGAATAATGGGATGAAGGAATACAATATAAGGGGTAGGAGTCTTAGCTGTGTTGTAGAGCAGAAGGATCTCCGGGTCCGGGTCCACAGGACTCTTAAATCGGCCTCGCAGGTGGAGGAAGTGGTCAAGAAGGCGTACGGTGTACTGACCTTCATTAATCGAGGAATAGAGTTTAGGAGTCAGGAGATAATGTTGCAGCTCTATAAGACTCTTGTCAGACCCCAGTTGGGGTATTGTGCGCAGTTCTGGTTGCCTCATTATAGGAAGGATGTAGAGGCTATTGAGAGAGTTCAGAGGAGATTTACAAGAATGCTGCCTGGATTGGAGGCAGGCCTTATGAAGATAGGTTGAGGGAGCTGGGACTCTTCTCACTGGAGAGATGTCGGTTGAGAGGCGACCTGACAGAGGTTTATAAAATGTTGAGGCGAATAGATAGGGTGGACTCTCAGAGACTATTTCCCCGAGCTGAAATGGTCAATACGAGAGGACACAGATTTATGGTGCAGGGAAGCAAATACAAAGGAGATGTCAGGGGTAGGTTTTTCACTCAGAGGGTGGTGAGTGAATGGAACCGACTGCCGTCGGAGGTTGTTGAGGCAAACTCACTGGGGTCTTTTAAGAGACTTCTGGATGAGTATATGGAAAAGAATAGGATAGGGGGTTATAGATAGGTCTGTGGATTGGTAGATGTGATCGGCGCAACTCGTGGGCCGAAGGGCCCGTTTGTGCTGTATTGTTCTATGTTCTATGTGAAGACTGAAGTCTCCCACAATATCAGTCATAAGCTCTAGTAATCAATTGTTTAAATGTTCTGTCCAATAGTATAACTGCTGCTGAGGGTCTAAAAAGACTCCTCCAGCATTTTCTGACTCTCGCTGTTCCGATTCACTATTCATAATGATGCTGCTGCCTGGTTTGTTGAGTTAAGATCCTTTCTCCCATCTTTTACCATCAAGGCTACTCCTTTTCCATCTGCATGTCTTTTCAAGATGTTGTGTAGTCTGGAGTAATTATTTCTCAACCTTGATCATCTTCGTAACATGTCTCTCTAATGACGATTAAATCAAAACCATTTATCTTTATTTGTGTTGCTACCTTCTTGTAGATATTCCACTCATTCTCAGATGAAGCGATGTCAATTTTATTTTTGAATTAAGCTCTACTACATGGACCTAATTTTCTGATGCATTTACTGTTAAACTCTCTGTCCCTTCCTGTCCCACTCAAATATTCCTTGTTCACATTGACACACTTTCCTACTGACTCAACTTTTATCTTTGGATTTCTACATCTCCTGTCACCCACACTCTTCTCCATCTGTTAGTTTCCCAACTCTGGCCATGTTTTCTGGTGCATTCATGTTTATCTGCTCCTTCCTGTCACATTCTGGTTACCAATACCTGCATTCCCATTGCTACTCTACTTGTCTTATCTCTTTAGTTTTCCAAATCTCCATATGAACTCACTATCAACTTGGCACAGAGAGGTTACTGAGTCTCTTTGCTCCAGAGAACTGAATATTTTTCAGTCTCTCGTGCTATACCCACGACTTCAATAGGATGGCAGGAATATGTGGATGGTACAGTGGTTAGTACTGCTGCTTCTCAGTGCCAGGAACCTGGGTTCAATTCCCAACTTGAATTACCTCTCTGCGGAGTCTGCACGTTCTCCCTGTGACTGCATGGATTTCCTCCAGGTGTTCTAGTTTCCTCCCACAATCAAAAGACGTGCTGGTTAGGTGCATTGGCCATGCTAAATTCTCCCTGTCTACCTGAACAGGTGGAGTGTGGCAATTAGGGGATTTTCACAGTAACGTCATTGCAGCGTTAATATAAGCCTATGTGTGACACTAATAAATAAACTCTAAACGTTAAAACTTAAATCCCCACAGTGCAGGGTGCCACTGACTACACTTGCCTCAATATTTCTAGCACACCAACTCTGTGCTATACCAGGAGTGAAAAGGCTCCCATTTGCTGCGCATCCAGCTGGTATGAGACTGAACGCTGTGAATCATGTAGGTCAATGCACAGCATCCAGAAGGAGTTATGACGTCAAAGGATTGTTACTGGACAACAAAAGTGCTGACGAGTGCACAGCATGTTTATAACGAAAGCCACATGAAATATGATAGCACAAACCACTGCCTTGCTGAAACAATGCTGTTATGATCTGGGAAGGCCTTCTGTATTCAATAGAGTAAGGGTCAAGGTTCAGCATGGTCTGCTGCATAACCTCACCAGGAGAGGACATCCTTTGTCATCAGTCATATGGTGAGCAGCTGAGGAAGCAACGTGGACAGCTCTTTTCTGTTGTGTTGACAATAATGAACTAAGCAGTGTGACACCAGTAACTGTAATCTCAAAGCCCCATTTACCAGAAGTTTCATACTTCACCCTCCCCTAATATTGACCATTGCAATAGCAGCCAGCTGGCCGCAATGGAAAAACCACCTCAAAATAAACACTAAACTTAACAACACAATTATGCCATATTGTATACCAAAGTCAGTTGGTTGTCTCTGTGGACCCCATAGGTCTTGCCTTTTGGGTGCCCTTCACCCTCAGTGTTCCTATGCAGAGCTACCTTCAGAGGCTGCAACATGGTTGGTAGAAACATACTGACTTACATCGCAGGAGGCTACATGTGGCCTTGGAGGACACAGTCCAGTAGCTCTTGACCGAGGGAGCCCAACAGTGGACTTCACCACCTTAGCCAGGCAGCAGCAGCAGCCTGGACTATGTGGCTGACAGACAACAACAAGGGTGCTGGTAATGGAAGCACATATGCCATCACCCTGAGAAAAATCAGCAGGTTCATATTCCACAGAGCTACTGAGACTTCCGTGAAGAGGCAATCCCAGTAATGGGTTGGAGGGCTGCTATGAGACCCTGGAATCCTCTTCCCGCACTGAAATCCACAGGTGTTGTGGCAGCACTTCCAGCTTGAATAGCAGCAGTCTGAACTTTCACTGCAGCATTCCAACACCATGACTGCTTGTGCTGCAACAGAAGCTTTTAGCTACCCCAGTCTGTCTCGTGATTGGATTCACAAGTATGCAACAAATTGGCTACCATTTTCAAGTCGAAAGGATGGGCACCAAAGTCAGTGAAAGTCTCTCTGCCAAGTTGGCTCTGAACCTCTAAATGTTCCCAGATATCGACACACGCTTTCTGGCTAGTTTCCCAATGCACCAAGCTTTCAATTTTCTTACCCATCAGGATTCTTCTATTGGCTTCTCCAGCAAAATCCACATGAATCCTCTGCAGGAAGACAAGGAGTTCCCTACAAGCTGCCACCTGCTCTGCTGATTTTAATCATTTGTGCTCAGAAGTTTAACGGATGCAGATCCCATCTCGAAGCTAAGTTCAAGTTCATTTATCAGTGTCACAAGTAGGCTTACATCAACACTGCAATGAAGTTACTGTAAAAATCCTCAACTCCGGCACCTGTTCTGGAAGCAGGGAGAATTTAGAATGGCCAATGCACCTAGCCAGCATGTCTTTTGAGCTATGGGAGGAAACTGGAGCACCCGGAGTAAAGACACTGTGAGATCATGCAGACTTGGCTCAGGCAGTGACCCTAGCTGGGAATCGAACTCTGGTCCCTCGTGCTGTGAGACAGCAGTGCTAACCACAGTGCCACCCGCTATCATCTAATGTGGCATAAAACCTAGAATTTTCACCTCCGTAATTTATTTTGTATAGTTCTCCAAGGAGCAACTTGAATATAAATGTGCCTTGTGCCTTAAAGCCTGCAATGGGAAGTGTGTGGTAGTTCTTGATCGTTTAAGAGAGTTAAGTATATCATTAGGCCAAACGGAGCAGAAAAGCTGCTCTAATTCCTTATTTGTGCTGACTTAACAAGCGCATCATTACAACTGGCACCATAACCAGCTTCAACTACATTCGCGGGGTTAAAACAGAAACAGTCAGAACTAGTCCATGTCGATTGCTTTCCAGTGACCCATGCCAAAAACAGCGTCAGGAAAGGGTCTTTCCTACTGTGGATGACAGGAAGAACTGTAGCTATGAAGGTTTCCACAGACAAACAGCATGTCTCACGTCACAAATAAAGAATGGCCAACTTGAGCAAGACATTGAAGGGCTGTTAGCAGACTCAGAATCATATCCAGGAGCTTAGATGAGAAAACTGAAAATGATAAGCAAGAGCTGGTCTTTAAATAAGAAACGATTACAAGTTCAATTCAATAAAAAAAAAACAAGTCATTCTTTGTTATCTGCTCAAAGGTTCTGTCTCAAGCACAGCAGTTACAGGTGAAATAGAAGCACAGATCAGAACCTGGCCAAGGGCATTACAAAATCATGCAGATAAATGTGAGGAATTTGGGTTATTTCACAGTGAACGACAGGCAGCAGGTAGATGCTAAAGTAGGAAATGCATGATTTGTTAATTCTCCTAAAGCACAATTGATTTACTACAAGTGTTCTTAAAATTTGACCCAATATCAAAGTGTTAACATATTCAAGCACCCTGCGTAATCTCTGGCCTTGCTGTTCCAATTAATAGTTCAGTATTGATGCAAATTAAGAGTGCAATTATTTTAATCTAATGGTCTACTTACATTCAAAATCCACAAGCCAGCAGCCAGAGATGATCCCCATCAAACGTTCCATGGTAGAGAGAGTGTGGTTAGTGGGAACAATAATGTGCGTCACTAAAAGCAAATAGGAAATCAAAACACTTGGTTAAAAATACTTTCAAACAGACTCTAACATAATAAATCATTATCTTGCTTTCCCAATGGACTTCAGGTTGCAGTTCAGGCTCTGAGAGCTCAGATAATAGGATTTGTCCATTCATAAACGATAAAGTGAAGTAGCCATGACTACCAAGTGGAATCACATCAAGGACATGGAGACCCTTAAAAACCTCAATACATGTTTCATTACATTACCTAATTAAATGGTGATGTGTGATTCAATTTTCTGCATTCACCTGCCAGTATTAAAACTGGCAACTGAAAAAAAGATGATCACAATTCTTGGCAGTGAATCCATAAAAACAGCAGTAATACAAGATATATGCAACTATAATACACACACATACAATTCAACATTGATTGGAAACCACCATCAACTTGTGAATACCTGGCAAGGTCACTGTTTGCAAGCTCTACTGGTAGCACTGCATGCATGCGTACACACACACACACACACACACACACACACACACACACACACACACACACACACACACACACACACACACACACACACACACACACACACACACACACACACACACACACACACACACACACACACCAGTCAAATCAGAAAGTCCCATCACACAATGGTTTCTTGAAGTCCACTGCTGCTTGTTATTTCTCATCATGGAGACAGACTCAGTAGCACCCAGAAACAAGTGGACAACTGCATCAGTTGTGGCAAACAACCACTTTCACGATGCCAGATCATGCCAAACATTGGCAAAGATCCAAGGAGTCTCATTTGGAGGAGGGGGAATGTCAATTTTAAAGTTTATTTATCAGTGTCACAAGTGGGCTTATATTAACACTGCAATGAAGTCATTGTGAAAATCCCTTATTCGCCACACTCCATACAATGGGGAGTCAAAAATGATCTGAATGAAAACCTGCTAGAGGGGATGGAAAAGAATAGATGGATCTCAAAACACAGGGAAAGGCATCGATCCCAAAGATCAAATAACAATGTTGAAACGATGAAGAACCATTTATAGGGCGCCTGCAAAATTAATTAGCACTACATCATGAACTTAAAACGCTGATATATCCATAGGTCGCTATAGCATAGATGGTCAACTGGTTCATCACATTACGCTCGGAGGGAGCTAATCATTTAGTTCTCCCTCACCCCATCGCTTCCCTTTTTATTTTTCCTGAAATATTTACCCACTTTCTCCTTGACAGCTTACACGGATTGTGCTTCATGGTGGAAAATGTGTTTGCTCACTGACCTGCCCCCCCCCTAATCAGGGCATGTCATACTTTTTCAACATCTTGAGCAGATTTCCTCCTTGGCCTTTTCTGTTCAATTGAAGCGTCCACAATTTTTCTGCTGTCTCATCTTTTATGAATCTCTCCTGCACTCTTTTCATGATCTTCAGGTCCTTCCTAAAGCAGGATTCACAAAAAGGACACCATATTCTGACAGCTGCCTCACCAACGATTTGTACACATTTGGGATTACCCATTTGCATTTGGGATTACATGCACATTTGGGATTAAATGCACATTTGGGATTAAATGCACATTTGGGATTAAATGCACATTTGGGATTAAATGCACATTTGGGATTAAATGCACATTTGGGATTACACATTTGGCTTTACCCATCAAAGATTCCAATACCCTCCTCTTTGGTAGTTCACTTATTGATTACACTTTTGTTGAAGTTCCTTGAAATGCTTTTGTGTGCTAAATATGTCATTGACATAGCAATTACTATCAAATTATTTTCCCATTTGTAAAGGAGCCTAAAATTCAAACTGTGTCCATTTCTTTTTCACTTGCAAGTTTCCACAGAGAATGTACTGTTCTCTCTGCAGTACATTCCATCCAATTTTTATCTGTCCAATTCTACATGATACGCGAATGCCCTCCTGAAGCTGCCAACTTCAGTTAATCGTGGTCTGTGTTGTGGCCCATATATTCAAGAAAAAAATCATTTGGACAGACAGCAGGAAGTTTTCTCTGAGTGTAACAGTGGCTAGCATTGTTTCAGGAGCTAAGAAATAAAGCAGCAGCTCAGCTTGGATAACATCTAATGAAGGTGGCATGGTGTGGCACAAAGCTCCAGAAGACAGAATATCCTTTCCTCCTCCCTGTGCCACTAATGAGAGTAGAAGTTTGTATCCTGGCCCATCCAAAATGTTTTTTGCTTCCTTGTGGACACTATATATCTTAACTACCTCAGCCTCACTCTGCATCTTTCTACCCTTCCTAGAAGATATCGTTAAAATTTCTCTTTGACCAAACTTATACTCAACTGTCTTAAGCAGCTCAATGTCAAACTTTGCCCAATAACACTCTTGCAATGTGCCTTGGAATGTTTTATTACATTAAAGGCACTTATATAATGAAAGTTGCCACTGTAGCACTGAATTAAAGAAAAGTGAATTCAAAATTTAATACATCAAAATAAACTGCAATAATGATAACAAATCAGACTGAATTCAAATCAAACCAGGACAAGGGAAAATACATCATTTATCGTTAAAGATTTACGGTGGGCTTTCTTGCGTGACTGCCAAGCCACATAAACGAAATGTCCCAGGTTCAGTCTCAATCTGGGATGAGTTTGCTGCTCTCACAATGCAGAAATAGGATTCTATAATTGGTTTCTGATGAAAGATCACTGGACTGAAACTGTTAGCACGGTTTCCATCCACAGATGCTGTTTGGCCTTTTGAGACTTTGGGGCATTTCTTGTTTTTTTATTTCAGATTTCCAGCATCTGTCATATTTTGTTTATTTGCTGTGTGGAATCATGAAATCCCTACAGCGCAGAAGGAGGCCAATCAGCATGTCCAGTCTGCACCGAGCACAATCCCATCTAGGTCTTATTCCTGCAACACCCTGCTAATCCCCCGACACTAGGGTCAATTTATCATAGGCAATCAACCTAACCGGCATATCTTTGGAGTATGGGAGGAAACCGGAGCACTCGGAGAAAACGCACACAGACCCGGCAAGAACATGCAAACTCCACACAGACAGTGATCTGAGACTGCAATTGAACCCAGGTCTCTGGTGACGTGAGGCACGCCGAGTGAAAAGGGATAAATATGATCCAAGCTGGAAAGCCCGTATACGGACTCTGGATGAGGACACCAATCAGATTCAACTGCAATACCTCCCACAGTTAAATAACTTGACAACGTACTGTTCGTACAACAACAAAAGATCAATTGGTGCAGTAAGCACCAAAACCTAAAGGGCTGGGAGAGGGAAGAAAACTTGCCAGAACACACTCAAGTGATTATAAATGTGAGCTTTTATAAGACAGTTATGCTAACTGCCTTTTTTAACTCAAGGCAAAATAGAGAAATGGGGAGGAGTATTTGACCTCTTACTAGTTCTCCCTGATGGTAATCCTAAGCGACTTAGAGGGCCCAAGGCAAGTCCTACTGAAACTCAAGAGACTGCGATTCACGCCTGAACACAAAGGAAACAGCAGCTGTTCTTGCTTCGGAGATTATGAAGGAGAGAGGGTGCCCTCTGTTTGCCGTGGGCAGAAAGTGAGTGGGAGCTCGTTCTCCAGTCAAAGAGAGGGGAGAGATGGAGATTTAAGGACACTGGAAGATTCGTCCTGGTGAGGTCAGGAGAAGGAGCCATTGGAAAGACCATTCAGTTGGAAATCAGCTTGGGGGTACTCAGAACATGGAGGGAAATTATTTTCTATGGACACTGGATGTAACGATCAGTGAAATAGAGAGAAGCAAGCCTGTTAGAAGCGGCGAGTGACTTTGGACTCGCTTTACAAAAGCCATCATTCTGTCGAGCGCAGTATTACTTACAAGCATAATGTGGAGTTCCACGCACGTTAGGAAGTTAAGAGGGGATTACCTTTTCTATAGTTTAGTGTATTGGTTGGCCTACTAAGTATTGTTTAATCAATGTTGATCTTAATTTGTTACAATAAAAGTTTTAAAAAGTGAAATCTTAGGTGATCCTTTGAATCTGTCACTGCCAATTGGAATTCAAATCTTAATAAAAGTTATCAATCCTCCATAATAAATGTCACAACCCTGGGACTGGGGCAAAAAAATAAAAGCCATGCCAATTGATAAATCTCAACTTTTCCTGTTCTGAGTACAACCCGTATTCGCTGTGTCTAGTGCGATAGTTCACTTCTGGAAGGAGAAGCCAGAGGCTGTTAAGTTCTGCTGTAGCATATCTGTCCATGATAATTAATTTCAAGAATAGTTTCCTTCGAGTCTGCAGATTAATGAAGTGTCTAGATTGAGTTACTTTTCAGCAGCAAGCCTGCAGGAATTTGAATATCAGATACAGCCTCAAGATTTCTATTCAGAAACGTATTAAATCAAGAGATTGGAGGCATAAAATATTTAACAAAATGCCCCTAAACCCTTTCATAACTGGTGTAAATCTATATGTTAAATTTTCCTACATCAAATATTTGGCATCCAATATAACCTACGTATAATTGTCAACTTCTCATTGGAGGGAATTTTGGTATTAATAGAAGTTAACAGGCCAAGTCTGCATGACAATGAATTAGATTTAGAAGTTTTCAAAGGTAATGCTTTGTTCTTAAAAAAATCAAGTTAGGCATTTTGTTAGTAAAACTTAATATGCTAAATAACAACTCGTAAAAAACATGTTCGATTACTATTTTTACTCATCTCTCAAAATATCTCATGCTTCAACTTCTTTCCTCAATCCAGCTTGTTACATTCTGAATGACATTCAATATACCACTACAATAAAAACTTGCTTTCTATAGCTTTTCTCAAATCATTAGCTCATTCCAAAGTTACAGCCAACTCAGTACTTTTGAAGTGTAATTATTGTTCTAGCGTATGAAATACTCCAGTCATTTCGCTCACAGTCTATGGACATTGGTCCTCATAGGGAGGGTCAGTAGTTAGCACTGCTGCCTCACAGATCCAGGGACTTAGGTTTGATACCCGACTTGGGTCACTACCTCTGTGGAGTTTGCATATTCTTCCCACATCTGCATGAGTTTCCTCTGAGTGCTCCAGTTTCCTCTCAACAGTCCAAAGATGTGTGGGTTAGGAAGATTGGTCAAGCTAAACTGCCCCTTAGTGTTCTGGGATGCATAGGTTAAAAGAATTAGCAGGGTAAATATATAGGATTACACGTGTACAGCATGGGTGGGATTGTTAACGGTGTTGACATGATGGGCCAAATGGCTCTTTCTGCACTGTAACGTTTCTATGCTTATGCTTTCTATACTCTTTGGCCTAAAATGCCACAAACAGGGAAGTGATAAATAGAAACATAAAAGACAGGAACAGGAGGAAGCCATTTGGCTCTTCATGCCTTTTCCGCCATTCATCATGAACATGGCTGATTGTCCAACTCAATAGCCTAATCCTGCTTTCTCCCCATTAGCTTTGATCACATTTGCCCCAAGTGCTATATCCAGCTGCCTCTTGAATACCTTCAATGTTTTGCTTTCTGTGGTAATGAATTCCATAGGCTCATCACTCTTTGGGTGAAGAAATGGCTCATCTCCATCCTAAATGGTCTACCCCTAATCCTCAGACTATGACCCCTGATTCTGGGCTTCTCCGCCATTGGGAGTATCCTTATAGATATGACCAGGTAATTATTTTCATTTTATTGTTCGAGGAATAAATAAGCTCCAGTTTAACTTCTCAACTGAAGGATGGGAGCTCCCATAGGGTAGCACTCCCCCAGTAGTGCAGTAGAGTGTCAACTTAGTCTTCGTGTTCAAGTCAACTGGAGTGGGACTTGAACCAGCGACCTTCTCACTGGTTGTCCAAAATGCTACCGGCTGAGTCATGGTTAAATGTTATAAAGTCTGCATGCGAGTAGAGTCAAAGTTATTCATAGAAGGCCTTTTGACCTATGGAGCCCCATGTTAACTCTCTGTGAAGCAATCCAGTCAGATCCGTTCCTCCCTTTATCACAGCAGCCCTGCTAGTTTATTTCCCTTAAGTGGCCATCCAATTGTCTTCAGAGCTCATTGTTTCCCCTTCCAATAACCTGGTAGGCAACGAGTTCCAGGTCATTACTACTCGCTGCTAATCCCTCTGCACCTCTTGTTCAAAACATTAACTGTGTCCCCTAGTCCTTGTACTGTTATCTAGCAAGAAAATAGCAATGTTGATTCATTTCAGCTTCAATATTTTGACTAGCAATGAAATGAACCACAGCAATGTAAGATTACATTAGTGGAGATCAGTGAATTGAAGCAACTGCATTAGGAATGTTTGTGCTATCCAGCCTAGCATTCAAGACCACGGCTTTGCAGCCTGCTTGGTTGATTCAGGGTGACGTACCCTTCATTAAAATGTCGGTGACTTGTCAGGCTGAGACCAATTGCAATCTTAGTCTAATAACTCACAATCATGAAAGAAAAAAATTGTCCATTAAATAATTTCACCTAGTCACAGACTTATACAGTCTATAGCATGGAAACAGACCATTCTGTATCTCTCGCCTCTCACCTTAAACCATGTCCTCTCATTTTAAATATCTCTACCTTTCGGAAAAGATATTGACTATCTAGCTGATCTATGCCCCTCATTATTTTATGGACCTCTGTAAGATCACCCCTCAGCCTCCTATGTTCCAGCGAAAAGAGTTCCAGTCTACCCAGCCTCTCCTTATAATTAAAAGCATCAAGGCCCAGTAGCATCCTGGTAAATTTTTTTTGTACTCTTTCTAGTTTAATAATATCTTTTGTATAATAGGGTAACCAAACTGTACAAAGAATTCAAAGTGTAGGTTGGATTCAATTGGAAGATGCATAACATTGCTATTCATAGAATCCCTGCAGGAGGAGGCCATTCAGCCCATCAAGCCTGCACTGACACCAATCCCACCCAGGCCCTATACCCATAATCCCACGTACTTCCCCTGCTAATCTCCCTGCTTTAGCATTCTGAATCTAATGTCACCAATGCAAAGAAAATCTGCAGCCATGTGTTAATTGGAGATTTTGTTCGAACTGGACATGTTGGAAAGGACTGACAATTTTGTCCTTTCAGAACTGCAAGTCAAACTGAAGTGAAGTGGAGCTGTTCACTCGTTACTTGAAAACACTTCACACTTAACAGAATGGTGATTTAACGCCATGATTTATTCACACTTCCTAACATTTATCATAATGGAACTTAGGAACCGATATGCATTTTTATACACATTTAATCATAATCACCTTAAAATAAAATATTCATAAAGGAGGAAATTTCTTGGTGGACTCCATCAAATTTTAAATATGGATAATGGGGAAAACCAATTTCCTTCAGTTAGGTTTTGTTCAGTGGATAATTCCTACTTGGCATGAAGTTTAGAGCTTAGAAATAATTTATTCAATGCAGCCGGTCCACACTTACACGAGCCTCCCTGCCTCATTTCATATAATTCTACCTATTCCTTTTCCCTGCATGCTCACATTTATCTTCCTCCGAAATACACCTTTGCTATCTGTCTCAACTACTTTTGTGGTAATGAATTGAAGGTTTGAATCACTCTCTGGGTAAAAATGCTTCTCCTGCATTCTCTAATGTATTTATTAATAACTGGCTTGTATTTATAGGTTTTAATTTTGGACTCCACATTAAACACTAACATCTTTCTTCCGTTTTCTGTGTCAAACCCTGTTATCATCTTAAAGATCTTTCATCAGGTCAGTCTTCAGCTATCTCTGTTATAGGAAAAAAAAGCCCAGCCTGTTCAATCCTTTCAGATATGTCTAACCTGTCAATCCTGCCCTCGTAAATCTTTTTTTTTACTTTTTCCAGTGCTCAGTACATTCATCTCTAATTCGGAGAGCAGAACTGTGCTCAGTATCACAAGTACTGACTAATCAAAAACGTACCCATGTTTAATATATAATTCCTGCTTTAAAGAACATGAGAAACAGGAGGAAGACTAGACCACCTGGCCCACTGCACCTACTTCATCATTGAATATGATCATGGCTGGTCTTGGGCCTCAACTCCATTTTTCTACCCACACCCCATATCCTTTAATTCCCCGAGACTCCAAAAATGTTGTCTTCTCCAGCCTTAAATGTATTCAATGATGGAGAAGCCCCAACCTTCTGGGATAAAGAATTCCAAAGATTTATGACTCTTTGAACAAAGAAATTTCTCATCTTAGTCTGAAATGATCACCCCGATATCCTGAGACTGTGTCCTGCCCGGCTGATGGAAATAGTCTCTCAGCATTCACTCAATCAAGCCCCTTCAGAATTGCGTAGGTATCAATGAGATTGCTTCTCATTCCTCTAAACTCGAGGCATTAAGCCCAATTTACTCAGCTTCTCATCGCAGGACAACTCCCTTACTCCAAGAGACCAATTTAGTGAAGCAATCACTAGTAGACCAATCCTGTATTTCCTATAGCATAAGTACATTATTAATTAAACGTGGAGACCAAAACTGCACACAGTATTCCAGCTGTGGTCTCGCCAAAACCCTGTATAACTGCAGCAAGACTTATTTATGCACGCACGCCGATCTCCTTGATATAGAGGCCAACCTGCCATTTGCCTGTCGAACGAGCTGCTGCACCTGCATGCTAACTTTCTGCTTTCCTTGAACTCAGGTCCCTGGCGCTGTGAGGCAGCAGTGCTAACCACTGCTCGTAGACAAGTCATCTGGCCCAGGTTGGATGCACTCTGCACTGCTGGGGAAGACAAAGGCAGAGATAGAGGAGGCTCTCGGTGACAGTTTTTTGATTCTTCTCCTTATATTTGGGAGTGGCAGTGGAGAACCAGAAAGATGCAGATATTACAAAAAAGGGAAAACAGATAAGCCAGTCAGCCTAACGTTAGATGTGTACGCGTTACAACAATAATCCAAACTAAAACTGTCACTCTGGTCAGCATGGGTTAATAAATTACAGACATTACACACTTCATGTCTGACCAATGCTTCAATGAAATCTCAGAGGATTAACAAGAGCAATGCAGTTGAAGTTTGAAGTTTTTCAAAGGCATTTCATAAAGAGCCACAAAATAGCACTAAAGCTTGAGGTTAAAGGAATAGTGAAAGTAGGGACTTTCCTTTTTGTTTCAGTCTTTTGTCCATACCGCACCATCATGACATACAAACCTGATCCTGAATTACATGGAGACAAACAATTAGGCTCTTCCCAGTTTGCCATCAGTACAAAGAGGCAGGTCAGAAATGTTATTTAACCTTGCAGGTAATCCTCTTAATCCTTCCATTCTTCGCTGTTCAATCCTTTTTGTAACCAATGCATCTCATTTGCTACTCATTTAGTCAGGAAGAGTCTGATGGGACTAACATGAAAAGAGGCACATCACTCTCAGGCACAACTTGTAACAACGGCTTTGTTTCTCCTGTTGTAATAGCCTGCTCAATATTCTTGTACTATACAATAGCCTATTTTAGTAAAGGGACTCAACATGTCGAGCAAGTGTCTATTTCTGGAACAATGATATTTAGCCATTCAAACTGAGGCAAAGGACTGCAGATTGCAAATCAACTAATCTCTGGAGTGGGCTTGTACTGACAGAGTCAATGCATTAGCTTAGGATTGTTTTAACACACATATTTGCGACTTCTGTGGCATAATTTAAATCTCAAGTTCATTCCATTTCAGGATGCCTGCCATCACTGTTTTACCCACAGTCATGCTCTTCCTCTTTAGTTTAGGCTGGAGGGTAGGAGAGAGTAACCGACAAAATACTTCATGGAACAAAAGGCAAAGGATGTGGTAACGTTTGTAGTAAAACAAAAGATTTGTCCAGCATCAGCGCGAGCACCAAAATAACCGCGTCTGAGAGAAAAGACAGGAAAAAAAGATCAGCACATGCAAAAAAAATCTCCTGCCCCCATAATAACAGGCTTTGTGGTCTGAAATAGTTTCACTCAATGTCAAGTTTAGAAGGCTGTAAACTGAAAGGTAAGGTCGGTTCCTCAGGTTTGCATCAAGTTCCAATGAGACGCTGCAGCAGAGAGCAAGCTGAAGACACAGAAACCCTGGTTGCAGAAAAAGGAACAAAAAAAACGACGACAAAAAAAAACAAAGCAACCATCACCTCTCATCGGTCTTTGTATGCTGACAGTTTCATCATCTAATCTCTCCATGACTACCCTGTCCCTCCTCCACCTTCCCTATTCAACAGAATTAAACCCGTCACTGGTTTCCTTTCCACCATAACATGGACACAAAATAGCGATGCAGTGGACAAACAAATCTGTACAGGGCACCAACCCCTTCCACCACTATCACTGAAATCCATAATCCACAGGATTGAAACATACCTTGCACACGTTCCCTGTCACCATCTTCCAGTTCGGAACGGGAGTCACATCTGACGTGAAACATTAACTCTTTCTCTCTCCACGCACGCTGCCAGACCTGCTTAGTATTTCCAGCACTTTCAGTTTTTATTACAGAATCTTAGTAGCTATTCACACTTTTATCTTTTAAATACTACATTGAACTTGATCACATTATGAAAGCTATTAGATAAATGTTCACGCTGCTAGATAAATCTGTCCTCTTATTAAATCCAACACTGCACATCTCCTTGTTGGTTCGAGGATATATCCAAAGAATCTATCCCGGATGCAATTATGAAATTCATTATCTTTCTGACACGTCTGCTAGTCTCAATCTATATGGAAGTTAAAATTTCCCCACTCTGCCTTCACTACATGTTTGTTTAAACTCTCCTCCATTTATGCAGCTATCGGGGACCTAAAGACAACTTCGAAAAACATCATAAGTCACTTTCCATTTCTTCATTCCACCATAATGCCTGTTCACATCCAATTATATTGTTACTATTGAAGTGATTTCATTCTTTATTACACGATGTGGAGATGCAGGTGTTGGACAGGGATGGACAAGATGAAAGGTCACACTACATCAGATTGTAGCTCAACAGGTTTATTTGAAATCACTACACTTTTGTCACCTCACCTGACAAAGGAGCAGCACTCCAAAAGCTTGTGATTTCAGATAAACCTGGTGTTGTGTGACCTGTCATCTTATCCTTTATTACAAAGGTTACTCCCTCTCCTGTACTATTTGCACTAATTTTCCTCCAGACCCTATAACCTGGTGTGTTCCGTTCCCAATTCTGACCATCCTACTGTCCTGCATCATACTCTCCACGTTTAATTTGCAACTGCAATTCATTCAATTTGTTTCTAAGAATCCATGTGTCATACATTTGGACCACGTGCTTCAACCTGCTTTTCAGCTGCATGTTTCCCATCATCACTCTCTTTTCTTTCTAAATCACTTTTATCTTTTATTTTTGCCATTACGTCTCAGGTGCAATTTCTGACTGCTCCTCTACTTTCTTCCGCTCTGCTTGCTTCTGAGCTATTGATAATGGTATTATTAATACTACCTTTATAATGATAAAGGGAAATATTGTGTAACATTTGATAATATCAAACAGTTTACCTGATCATAGAACAAAGAGAAGTACAACATAGGAACAGGCCCTTTGGACCTCCAAGCCTGTGCCAATTATGATACCCTAACTAAACTGAAAAACCTCATGACCTAGCCTTGAACCATATCCTTCTATTCCTTCCTAATCCAGATGCCTCTTAAATGTTGCTAATGCGTCTGCTTCCACCACCTCCTCTGGCAGCGCATCGAGGCACCCATCACTCTACATGAGAAACTCCCCCCTCACAATTCCCTTAAACGTTCCCCCCCGATGCTAAGAATTCAGTCATTCACACCTCTTAAGTTGCAATCTAACCTCTCTGACCCCAAATATCTCTCCCACTTCTGACCACTGTTGCCCACCTACCTAGTTAGCAATAGAATGGGAACAGCCTTATCATACAGATGACATTCTGCACGAGGCTAATGAAAGGAAGCATAAAAATTGGAGGTAAAATCTGTTTTCCTTCTCTACCATAGTGTGAAAAGAGAGAGATGTTGGGGGAAAACAAAGCTATACACGCCGATCCACATATCACACATTGCAACACCTCCCCACCAACTATTGTCACTGAAATCCATAGGACTGAAACACATCATGTACGTCTTGCAAGATAATAACAAGATTTGAGGTAGAGATTAAGGTTTTCAGAAATCATGGATGGCAGGTGAATGCCATAAGTGAAGACTCAAACTTAGACAGGGCTGTTCCAAAAGGATCAATAATATTAGTGGTATTGCTGATAGCCATAGGCATTGGATGCAAAAACATCAGAGATACAAAGAATGGGAAAGGAGCAAGGAATAACAAGAGCAGTAAAGCGAGCTTGGTGGAAGAAAAAGGAGAACACAGAGAGAACAAGTAACAAACAATGAATTTGAGATAGGGGAAGTAAGGAGTTAAATTGAAAGTGAGCAGAAAGGATGGGTTGGGGCAGATGAAAACATGCGCACGATTAAATCAGAAGACAAAGGCCACGTCCACCTCAGCAATTTATTAAATTAGGAGTTTGATAACGTTTTTACCTCAGGCCAGAAGTGAGATTGCTGAGGGAAGCACAAAGAGAAAAGAGAATGATGCAAGATATAAGACAATGCGCAAACTTATAACCAAATCATGGAGTTAACAAAAGTAAGCAGGAGATCTGAACATATACAGAGGGTTGATTCGATGAAGATTTTGTCTGTAGATTTATGCCTAGTCTTGACCATATTTTGTTTATCCCACTGTAACAAAATAAAGACAGGACAAGAAATAAGGATCAAGTCTGGCTATCATTTTACTGACTAATTTAACTCCATTTAATTCCACCCTGACGCAATATTAGAATCTCTACAGTGTAGAAGGAAGCCACTTGGCCCATCATGCCTGCACTGACTCGTTCTCCAAAAGTGCATCTTACCCAGACCCACCCCCCAATCCCCCAACTTTATCCCCATAACCCTATGCATGGCTCTAGGATGCCAATCCAACTAACCTACACATCTGTGGAGACTAAGGGACAATGTAGCATGGCCATTCCACCTAACCTGCACATCTTTGGACACTAAGGGGCAATTTACCATCGCTAATCCACCTAACCTGTGCATCTTAGTTTCCTTGGTATGTCCAGCATGCTTTCCATGTTGCAAATGCTGATGCAAACTAATTGTTTAGCATGCCAGCCTTTCTTATTTTCATTTGTAAGGAGCCTGTGATGCCTTTAACTCAACTCAACTCTCTTGACTAAAGTAGCTGTTTTTTTTTTATTTGAATTTAATCTTCCATAAATGAAAAAGCATCTCCCTGATTTGTTTCCTAACTTTAAGAACAATTTAAAATATTCTGGTTGTCTTTTAATCAAACACAATTAAAATCTTTCAGTTGACTTCCAAAGTCACCAGTCTTGGCAATCTCAATGTTCGAACACAACAATGGCTCTGGTTCACCATCAGTGTCACACTCATGCAGATTCCTTTGCTGTTCTGAATGATCGAAGGATTTACCTGATCATGGAACAAAGCAAAGTACAGCACAGGAACAAGCCCATCGGCTCTCCAAGCCATTGCCAATCAAGATGCCCTAACTAAACTAAAAAAAACCTTCTGCCCTAACTCAGACTGTATCTTTCTATTCCCTCACTATTCATCATATTTAAATGATTCTTAAATGTTGCTGATGTGTCTGTTTCCCCCACCTCCAATGGTAAAAGTGCACAAATTTTGAAAGGGGATAGCAGTAAAGTCAAAGTTCGGTGGAAGCTTCCACTCTGTGACTTCAGCAAAACCTCCACAAGTAAGCTGAGAAATGTTTTCTCACATTCCAGGCACCCACCACCCTTTGTGTGAAAAATATCTCCCGTACATCTCCCTTAAACTTTCCCCTCCATGCTAAAATACAGCCGTTCTCATCTCCTAGGCCACAGTCTAATCTCTTTACCTCAGACACCTTCTCATTGGGCCTTCTAACCACTGCTGCCCAGCTAACTCCTGCAGTATCGCTTTCAAGATATTCCTTCCTATCTGACACTAAACACTATGTTTGCCATGATAGGCAACAAAGAATTTGATAAGTCTTTCCCTTGCATTTGTCCTTTGCTTTTGTATCAGGAAGTAAACACTATTTTTTATCTGTATTGTTAATAAACGATATTCTCACTGGCAGGGAAGGTTTTGTAACCCACTCTAGTCTTTCCAACAGCTTTATCACTACAGCTATAGTCAATCATGACTCTCATTCTGCTGTCCCACAGGTACATTATCTTGATCTATCTGATTTATCCGGAGCAAACGTTATTATTGAAAAGTAGCATCTACCACTATCTCCATAAATCCAACAGTTATAATTCATAATACAAGCGTGTACAGAACCTCCCTCCTCTTTCCATCATATGGGAGCTGTTTTTTTTTTCTCTGGCTGCAATAGAGATTGCCTCTCACAAAGAGACGGTTTACTATCATCAGGCCAATAGAATCCCCTGGACTAATTTCTATCACCCATAAGATTGGGGTGGGGGAGGTTGCCAGAATTCTCTCTCTCTCGTCCCCCCATCCCCAAGAATTCTCTCCCTCCACACCCCCACCACTTTATCTCTTCAAATCAGACCACAATTTTGACCGAGGGTGGAGAGTGTAGACACTTTGATACATTCATAAGTCTTATTTCCATTAACCTCATGAGATCTTGCACGCTCTAAACTTCTTGGTGCTGAAGGTATCCCTCCCATCATCACCCTGTTGTGTGACTCTGAACTTAACATGGCCTTCTGCCTTCTCTTCACTCCCCACTACCCATCTTTCTTTCTCCTGTGAAATTTGCTCGCATATCCAGGAGTTGTTCTCCAAACTCTTGCCAACTATTTCCTTTTAAAACAGCATTTCATGGAGTTGTGGAACTATTGTTCACTTAACAATTATCACCATGGAAATTCACTTGATAGCATAGTTGGTTGGCACAGCCATTCCAGTAGTGATCCTGTTGCCTCTTTTACATGTTTGTGGAACTCAAATTATTTCGCACACATTACACAAGTACCGATCTGTATTCTTTCCAACATTTTTTCTGATTTCCAAAATCTTTTGAGGAAACTAATAGAAACTGCTCCCATTTCCATCCTTGTGCATTTTTGTCCAGTTAGCTAGAGTTAACATTTGGAATGTCGATGCAATGGAAACATACCCGAGGTGTTAAATTCAGCGCAGTTCCCCGCTTTCAGCAGCTTTGCCAACTTGCCAAGTTTATTCTTTTGAGCTGATAGGAGCTCATTTCCCAGCAATACTATAGGTCCATCTCTTCGCTGGCTCGCAGTTACCTACTCGTGAGAAAGGCAAGGAGCAGGTTAGCCTCAAACATAATAAACATAGAATCATAGGAACCCTACAATGCAGAAGGAGGCCACTTGGCCCATCGAGCCTGCACTAACAATAATCCCACCCAAGATCCACCTCATAACTGCATGTATTTACCTTCCTAATCTCCCCGATATTAAGGGGCAATTCATCATGGTCTATCAACCTAACCCGCACATTGTGGGAAGAAACCAGAGCAGACACGGGGAGAATGTGCAGACTCCACACAGTCACCCGAAGCTGGAACTGAACCTGGTTCCCTGGCGCTGAGAGACAACAGCGTTAACCACTGTGCCGACCCCAATGTATACAGAGACGTGGAAACTACCGAAAATGGAGTATCATGCAGACATAACAAATAACAGCATCAATGATACTGCCCCAATACAGATTTAAGCGTGCAAAAAGCATGCTTGTACTGATTTAACTCTTTTCAAAATAAAGAATCAGCTGCTCATTAGAAGATCAACTGTAAATATTACAGTCCTACTGCAGCAATTATTACTCCCTTAGTAACTGGGTCAATAATGTGTTGTAATTGTGTTTTAAATAAACTGACGAATCAGCTGGAAAACAAAGCTGCCCCCAGTGGCTGATTAAGTAATCCCAAAAGGTAATGTAGCTTTACGCCTAGGTCCAACCCTTGTTTACATGGCATTATCTGATCCCAGTTATTGCACAACATCCGGGCTAGGGGCTGGGGAGGAGAGGGAAAAACTAAATCAGCCAGTGTATCTATTAGAAACAAAGCAGCACAGAAATTATCAGCACAGAAATTATCAGCACAGAAATTATCAGCACAGAAATTATCAGCACAGAAGGTCGTCATGTGGGTTATTGTAGCCGTGGCAGCTGGAAAAGAGCTATTCTGCCTAATCCTATCTTCCTGCTCCACAGAGCAGAAGGTTACAATTCTTCAAGTGCGTATCCAAGTGCTCCTTAAACAGCATTGAGAGTTTCTTTCTCTACAACACATTGAAGTAGGCTTTGAGAACCACCACCACCACCCAGTGTTCCCTGTATGTTGCATGCCCACGTTGCCCTGTTACGTTGCTGGTCAAAAAAAAACATAACGAGGTCAGGCACTTTCAACAAAGTGCAATCCAAAAAGAAAATGCGTTCCCACCACCCATTCCTATTTAATTCATTGTTCAATATCATTGCCAAAATAAATGTCAACATCAAAAGAAGATTGAGTTTGTCTATAGCATGCATTAGGATAGAACAGTGTACAATCACTATACATGTTCATACCAACAGGACCACTTGGGTGTTATTCTAGAAACCTATCACTGTACAATTGATGAAAATAAATTAGGCAACATTAGTGCTGAAAGGAGCTAAAATTTTCATCTAAGTATCCATTAAAAGATTTATCTCATAGAATATTGCAGTAATAAAAGATGTCTTGATCGTTAAAGACAATTAACAATAATGAATAGGTAGTTACTGGAGAGTAAAATACTTAAACACTAAAAGGATTGCATCCCATCTCAGAATACATACTGCAAGGCAGTGCTCAGCAACTGGATCTTCATCTTTAAGGGAGTGCTGTAGAGCTGTTATCATTTCTTCAGAATTTGCATAGTCAACAGGCCGCAATCCAAAGATATTGCTGAGGAGACAATTTAATGGTGAACATTTCAGCAACTTGACACACCAGATTTATCCATCAAACACATGAAATATGATTAACTGCAGCTCAATTGTTCGTAGCTTTGGAAAACCCATGTTTGATAATTCTAGATACTCAACTCTGTGGAGTCACAGAGATTTACAGCACGTAAACAGGCCATTCGGCCCAACTTGTCCACGCTGCCCTTTTGTTTTAAAACCACTAAGCTAGTCCCAATTGGCTGCATTTGGTCGATATCCCTCTATATCCATCTTACCCATGTAACTGTCTAAATGCTTTTTAAAAGACAAAATTGTACCCGCCTCTACTACTACCTCTGGCAGCTCGTCCCACTTCATTCATACCAAGTGAAGACTCAAAAAGACACATTCACCATCTCGGACATTGAACACAGGAAGCAGACAATTGAGCAGCTCAGTATAGTACCAAATTAACGTCTGCAACACACCAAATTTCCATAAAGTAAAATTGGACAGTTATCCACAGCCATAATGTTACAGAAATAGGAAAAGGTATTTCAACGTTCCATATTTATCGTTGCAAAATTATTTTCTGATAAATATGGAACATAGAAACAGGAGAAGTTAGTTCTTAAAAGCATCCGAGATATTGCTTTGACATATTTATACAATTTTAAGAGTGTCTCCTCCAGTTCTTCCACTATGCTTTAAAATTGCAAGACATTCTCAAGAAATTCTTAGAGTTCCCAGTTGGCAAAATCAAAAGGCTTGTGTATGCATAAGCTAAAGTAAATGAGTTATTAGATTTAACATTGAAAAGAAAAGGCAATTGAGTAAATATTGGAGCTTAAGGTAGTTAATTCTACAGGATCAAGAAGTTTCAATACTTGGATATTAAAAGATAACAAGTTGGGAAATTATAAACGTGTTAGTTACAGTTTTCAATAGCACTGTGTTGCTGGATTGGGAAATTGCAAATGACACTCCACGACAAGATGTAAGATGAGACTGAACTCTGAATGGTCAATGGAAATTAATTAATTGCACACATTGTAAAAGTATGGGCTTTTTGGCAGTCAGCTAAGATCGCAATACTATTCCCACATTTCCCAGTCTACTTAGGGTGGCTTCTCACAGCGAAACAATGATCCCAATGAGAATTTACAAAAGCATTCAAAACCTCTTTGGAAATACGTACGCCCAGCACAAACAAGAAAATGTCACTACAGGGTAAAGAAATCAGGATTATCAAAAGCTAGCACAAGTACACAGTTTGGAATAAGAACAGGTTTGTGCCATTTATGAACAAGCATTTCATACTCTAAAAATTTTAGTAACCACATTTAAAAGAAAAATCTCCACTGTGCCATTCTTTCCCCAGAAAACACATTCGCTGTTTAAAGGTGCAAGTAACTGGAGCAATTGGTTGAAATCTAATGAAATTGAACTGCTGGAGATTGTACTCAGTGCTAACCAATGGATTCATTTCGGCAGCTTTAATTTAATTGACTCTGAAACAGAGCAAGCAGTAGGATGAAAAGAAAATCCCTAGTCAAGATCCATACTATTTATCAAAGTGTTTGATGGAGTAGACACTACAAGATGATTTCCTAAGCAATGTGTTAGAATCATTTGGCAGAATTGCTTATCGCCAGAACTTTAAACAAGCACTCATACTTGGCTGGTGGTGAAAAGTCAGATCCTTCTTGCAGGCTTGGAGTGTCACTGTCTTTGCATGTTGCCCCGAGGCAGTTGCTGTGGGGAAGAGACTATCGCCTAACTCACTCTGAAATGTGTCTGCGCACAGATCTGAAAAGAGCTGCAGTGGTTATGTCAAGGTTCATTACAGAAGCTCTGTAATACAGGACTCAGTACTCTACGGGGTTGTTCCCACGAATGCACAACAAGATAAACTGTTGTGGGCTGTTGTTGATGGCTGGGGCAGCACAGTGATCGTCTCACTACATCAGGGACCCAGCTTCAATTCCCAGCTTGGGTCAGTGCCCGTGTGGAATTTGCACCTTCACCCCATGTCTGTGGGAGTTTCCTCCCGGTGCTCTGGTTTCACCTAAAAATGTGCAGGTTAGGTGGATTGGCCATGACGAATTGCCCAAGTGTCCCAAGCTTTGTAGGTGAGGGGAATTAGTGAGGTAAATGTGTGGGGTTACAGGGATAGGGTGGGGTTGTGGGCCTGGGTAAGATGCTCTGTTAGAGAGTTGGTGCAGACTCAATGGGTCAAATGGTCTCGCTCTGCACTGTAGGGATTTTGTGATTCTGAGACTGCTGTTGGAGGACCACAAACCTTGTAAAAGATGCACTTTGGCCTGCCTGAAGCTTGCTGGTCTTCCAGTGCAAGAAATGAAGGAATGTCATGGATAAGATGGTTGTAGAGATATGTGGCATTTGGGATTAGCTTAGGAATTTAATAAAAAAAAAAAAGGACAGCATGGACAAATTGGGCTGAAGGGTCTGTTTCCATGCTGTCAACTCTATGACTGGCACATTCCAAGGTCCAGGGTTTTGTTCAGAGGGGCTTGGGGTAGCGGTTGCAACATCTCAATGGGGCAAGGTTGACTACATTGAGACTGCTGGCATTGTGTGCCACGGGACTGGAAGCCATGCAAGACCTTTTGGGCTTCATGCACCAGAGAATTTGACATAAAATGCAAATCTGCATTGTAATATAACCTGCAATGGCAAGAATAGAGCAGACTTAATGCGCTGGATTACTGCACTTAATGTAATGTCACATTTGAACGGTTGCAAAATGCACCTTTATAAGTTTTATGAATGAAGTATACATCACGGATAAAAAAAAAGTAAACGGAGAAGATGCTTCCATTGATGGGGAAAATACAATTAGGAGCCATAAATACCAGAATGTCTCAAATAGGAGGCTGAAGGATGATCTTATAGAAGTCTATAAAATATTGGGAGCACAGATCAGCTAGACAGTCAATATCTTTTCCCAAAGATAGAGCAGTCTAAGACTAGAGGGCATTGTTTAAGGTGAGAGGGGAGAGATATACAAGTGTCCAGAGGGACAATATTTTCCCCAAAGTGGGTGGTGAGTGTTTGGAATAAGCTGCCAGAGATAGCAGTAGAAGCGGGTACAATTTTGTCTTTTAAAAAGCATTAGATAGTTACATGGATAAGATGGTTGTGGCGGGATATGGGTCAAATGTGGGATTAGCTTAGAGGTTTTAAAAAGAGGGATGGCGCGGACAAAATGGGTTGAAGGGCCTGTTTCCATGCTGTCAACTCTGACTCTAAACCAATAGCAAATTCAGGAGAAACCTTACACAGAGTTGTTAGAATATGAAATATGCTAAATACTTGAAGCAAATAACATGGATACTATTAAGTGGAATGCTACTAAGGTTGGATGGGAAAAAGCGAGTAAAGGCTCGTGTAGAGCACAGCCACCCAAAATGGACTGGTTAAGCCAAATGGCCAAACTTGCTGTAAAATTGAGACAATGATCTCACACGTGTACCTAGATTGTATATACTGTTTGCATCAATGCATTAAACCTGTGTACATCACGCTGTTCCCAGTGACTGAAGAGGTTAAGCGCATATATAGAAACTTCCTAAGTGCGAAATGAAAGATTTTTTTAAAACATGGTTTCACACTTGACTGCACTCAGTACAAGGCCTCAACAATATCTCCTAAATTGGTCCCGCACCTCTTCTGTGAAGTGTGTTCTGGAATGAGATTGTCTAATTACAGAGGAATATTACTGATTTGCAATAACATACATCTGAAATCATTTTATATTGATGTAAAAACAGCAATTTAACAGCCTGATAATTTGAGAGAGATCTTATCTTTCTCCAGACACAAGAAATCCAATATATACTATAATGAAACCTGGTCTAACTTTTGTTCTTGAACTGTTCAGTGCCTCACATGTCTGAAATCTTAAATTTATGAACACTGAACGCATGGAGAATAGGCAGCTTGTTTCTAACAAGAGTTAGTTTTGAAAAGAACCCAGTAGATGACAGAAAAATTACTAATAATGAAAGGACAGCATTAGCCATAGACATACAAAAATAAGAGGGTGTAAGATTGGCAATTTTTCCAAAAGTAATCTAGTCGCCAGTAAAGGTGAGTGACTTGTGGTACCATGAGCATCAGTCATCATTTCATTCTTCTTTAAGTGCACTCTTGAGTGTTGGGAAGTTTATGATAAGGCAGGATGACACAGCCATGTTTGATGTGGTGGAATCTATTCTTACCAAACAGAAATCACAAAAGTGATCAGGAAAAGGATCCCACCAGTTGAGCTCCTCTTTCCAGCCTAAAGAGGCCACAATCATTTGCAGTACCCCAGCAGCACTGATTAGGATTGGGACCCAAATACATTTGGCTCATATGGTTTGGCAGTTTAACCAGAGGCAATCAACAATTGTTTGTCCAGAAAGAAATCCGCTTTTACCTCTTATAGGCCTTTGCCAATATACATCATCATGTGATGAAAATGTTTCAGGCAGAAAGGATGCAAGATTATTTTTAGAAGCATCTCTTTAATTTAGAATGACCTGTTCTAAGTTCTGCTGGACAAGAAATGTGGATCCCTTGGTTGTTAAAGAGGACCACAGGTTATAATACTAAGAAGACAGCATAAGACATTCACATCTGTGGATAATGTGAGGGCATCTGTGATGACTGTGGCTAGACTGTTTGGCTCCAGGTCTCCAAGGGAAGCGTCAGTTTTTATAAATGGTTATACTTAAAACTGCCCATTTAGTTCAAGACAAAATGGATTTAGGAGTTTAAAGATAGTTGATCAGCATTTCTACCTGAATACAAGATTCATCTGATTCACGGGCTTTGACAGGGGAACAGGGTATGGTAAGCCTAGTTTCGATTTATTGGGTTTTCATGAGGTACGCCAGAATCTAATAGAAAGCCAGACTGCAAGGATCTGACAGTGTGAGAGCAGAGATAGGGAGACACAGCTGGTGCTGCACCTTAAACATACAAATTAGGAATAGGAGTAGGCCACTTAACCCCAAGTTGTAACTGCAACTCCATATTCCCACCTACTCACAATAATATTTCATCCTCTTACTTATCAAGAATCTATCACAAGATCTCATATCAGGTTCTAGAAACATAATCACATGGCAACAAAGTACACATTAAGTTAAGAATTCAAAAAGTTTATTAACCATTAAAAATATAACAAGTCAGAAATATAAAAAGCAAATGTCAATTAATAGCCATTAACTATAAGAGGAGAAAACTTTAATAACTGAAAAGGCCTCCATGCCAAGTAATGAAATGACCCTGAAAAACATCAGTAACAGCTCTCAATACCTTTCTCTCAACATCTCTCTCTATCCTTCTCACTAGCTACATCTTTCTCTCAACATCTCTCTACGTCTCCTGACCCCTCTCAACATCTGTCTCCCTCTCTTCTGTAAGGAAAGAAGTTAGACTGAACCCCAACAATTTGCTATTTTGGCATGGTGAGGATATGATATTTCATTCCAGGTGCAATTCTACTGACACAATGGGAAGTTCTTATCCAAATAAATTTTATTTAACAAAAAATGAATTAGCTTAAACTTTAACAATTGAACAATACTTAAGCAAGACAAGATGCAATTTTTAATGGCTAACCTCTCATTATGAGTTCCAATTCAAGCAATATTCTCTTATAGACTTAAACCTTCTTTAAAATTAGTCAGCAAAACATAGGCATACTTGCTTGTCTCGGGTTAACAGTTCTAGAGCTTTTAGAATACCCTTAAGATTTAAGATCTAAACTAACAGAAATTAATGATGATGAATAATTATATACGTTATTTCCAATTTGTTTCCCTACATCAAAATTCAGTCAGGCTTTGGACATTACACATCATAGAATACATACAGTGCAAACATGGAACATTTGGCCTATTGAGTCTGTACCAACCACAGTCCCATCCAGGCCCTATTATCCCAGACATTTACCCTGTTAATCCCCTGAGACTAGGGTCAATTTAGCATGGTCAATTAACCTAACCCACACAACTCTGGACTGTGGGAGGAAACAGGAGCATCTGGAGGGAACCCACGCAGATAGAGAGAGAACAGGCAAGCTCCACATAGACAGTCACCTGAGACCGGAATTGAATCCAGGTCCTTGGTGCTATGAGGTAACAATGCTAACCACTGTGTCACTGTGCCGTCCTGTTGAAGTTCCTTCAAGAGAAGGAAATCTACATAGAAGTAGCTGTACGTAACAGGTTTGTAATGAGACTGGATGAGGCAGAGAAATGAAATGTTTGCTTTAGGTGGCCTTTACTGTGACAAATGCTGAGCAGATTTTCCTAAAATCATATAGCATGTGGAGGCCATTTGGCTCATTGTGTAATTTCTTCGAAATAACTATTTAATTAGCTCCTCTCCACTGTTCTTTCCCCTTAGCTATACTTTTAAAAAAATTTTCAAGCATACATTTCCTTTTTGAAAGTTATTATTGAACCTGTTTCCTCCATCCTTTCAGACGATGCAATCTCCCCATGTAAAACTATTCTCCAAATGCCCCTCTCGCTCTGTCTTTCTTCCAATGTTTGGCTGTGCCCAGAAGAAGCACTTTGAGCTTTATATCATCATGGTGAAGAGTCAGTCATGCAGTGAAAATAACAAGAGAAATTTGTACCACACAGATATGCAATTTTCCAATCGGGTAACACCTGGAAAGTCCCACTGTACATGTGGTGAATAGCAAAGACACTGTTTAATGTCTTCAAGGATGGTGGCTGCGGCAGGATTTGAAACCAAGAAATTAGGACAACACATTATTTTGTAAAAGTTTCAGATGGTGAATTTTCATCAAGTGAAGGAACAGTTCTGAAAGCCCATGATTACAAGTGAACCTGTTGGACTTTAACCTGGTGTTGTGAGACTTCTTACTGGGCCCATCCCAGTCCAACACCGGCATCTCCACATCATTTAACATACACGACTAGAGTTTCTGAAAAGCTGGTTTGTAGGATGTGCGCGATGTTGGCAAGGCCACATTCATTGCCTATTTTTAGGCCATTTCAGAGGCAACTTGTAATCATTTGTGTAGTATCCGACTAGTTATGTGAAGGCCGGAACTGGTTCTCTCTCCTGAAGGATATAAGTGGCTCCTTACAACAATCAAGCAACATTCATGGTTACTCTAGCCCTCAAATTACCTGATCTGTTGAACTCAGTTTCACAATTTATCATAGCATGAATTTAGGTCACAAACCCTTGTCACAGCACTACTGAACTATCACATCACAAAGGCTAAATGTCACACTGAGCCATCCAGATCAATCCTGCCCTGACTTCAGCCTCTGATCTCTCAGCAATCTGATGGGCTCTGCTGGGGGAGTCGGAAAGCTCAGCTTCTTTCATTACCAGGTTTGGACTACAAAAGAGCTTTGATCGCAACCTGGCAAGCACTGCAGAGTGAGCTATTTCATAATGGAGCTAGTTTGAATGAAGGTTAACTTTAATCAAGGTTATTTTCCACTGCATTTCCACATTGCTCTGCCCTGGCTTGCATTTTTTTTAAAAAAAGTATGCACTCATCAAATTATTTCACTATTAAAGCTGATTAGGATTACAGGTTTGATATTAATCCAGACGCAAGCCACATCATCCTGAGTTTCTGCTCCCAGATTCCTGCCACAGCCAATATCCTTGAAGACATTAAACAATATCATTGCTATTCACTACATGTGCAGTGTGACTTTTTAAGGGCTCACTAGGGACCTGTGAATTTGACCTCCACTCATCTGAGATGGAAAAGTGCTAATGGTCTAATTAACAGTAGCCTTCACTGTCATATGCTTGCACTACAGCTATAAATTGACTACAGTCAACTGAACAAGGTTAAACAGAAGGTTTTGCTTAATTAAAGCTGCAAAATATATATAAAATAATACTAACATTTCATAGCTAATTTTCAATCAATTCCATTCAGGGTGAAAGAGAGTGTTTTGCAACCAAACAACAATTTCAAGTTTGGCTGCTTTGCTAATGGAAGTGTAAACAACTGGGTATTTACCATGCTGATGCTTCTGTCTCTGCATCTGCTCAGCATTATAAAGTTAAGGTTCCAAAACCTCACCATGTGTGATGGTTCAGAGAGTACTGATGGTGGAGGAAAAGAGTAAGGTAGCAGTTTTTTTGGAGTGCCGTCATGTTTAAGAAAGCATAACTTCTGTCAAACAAGCTTCCCATCCATTGGCTCTGTCTACACTTCCCCCTGCCCCAGTAAAGCAGTCAGCATAATTAAGGACGCCGCACACCCCGGACATTCTCTCTCCCACCTTCTTCTGTTGGGAAAAGGATACAAAAGTCTGAGGTCACATATCAACTGACTCAAAAACAGTTTCTTCCCTGATGCCATCAGACTTTTGAATGGACCAACCTTGCATGAAGTTGATCTTTCCCTACACCTAGCTATGACTGTAACACGACATTCTGCACTCGCTCCTTTCCTTCTCTATGACAGTACGCTTTGTCTATATAACATGCAAGGAACAATATTTTTCACTGTATACTCAAACATGTGACAATAATAAATCAAACATCCCAAAGCATTTCACATGCAAGTTGCTTTGTAATCCCAGGTGAATGTGACACTTATTTTGTGCTCCGGTAAATCCCAAATACAGAAGCGCGCTGAACAGATAATGAATCCGTTTATGGAGCTGTCATAAAGAATGCTGACTAGACCACTGCAAAACTCGCTGCTCTTCATCAGACAATAAACCTTTGACATTCCATCTCTCGGGCAAACAATAACTGATGACAAAGAACTCAATATAGTCCTGGTGTACAAGCTTGAAATCTCAAACTTTCTGAACTGCCACTACAAAGCCAGGCCGAGGAGATCTCCTCATTTTTTCCAGAAGATTGTGATTGCACTACAAATACTAACTCAAGATTTTATTTCTAACATGCACTCTAATCTCCAGTGAAGCTCATTGGGGGACTGCAAAGACAAATGCTGAGGAAACAAATTCAAGTGGTGGTTTTGCTTCTCAAATAATCAAAAGCACAAACTGTTGCAGGGTGGCACAGTGATTACACCACTGCTGCCTCACAGCATCTGGGACCTGGGTTCAATTCCGGCTTCAGGTCACTGCCTGTTTGGAGTTTACACATTCTCCTTGTGTCTGCATGAGTTTCCTCCCACAGTCCAAAGATATGTGGGTTAGGCTGACATGCTAAATTGCTTCCAGGGTCAGGAGATTAGCAGGATAAATATGTGGCATTACAGGAATAGGGCCTGTGTGTGGAATTGTGCTGGGTGCAGACTGTATGGGCCAAGTGGCCTTCTGGCTCTATGAAACGTCCAGTTGTTTGTCGTTCCATTCCTAACCCGCATTACTGACACATTTTTACTTAATTTCAAAGTACCCCATTCAACGTTTTTCTTTGGTAGAACTGATTGCTGCTTAACTGTGAAGTGACAATATTTTTCAAATGTATTCATGAAATCCTTAGGCTCAGCTTTAAAGAAACACAAAGGAGTGGGCTCCTTCACAGTTTTTTCACACTTGTAAACAGCACACAAGTAGATCTGATCAGCAACAGGATTCCCAATGGAGCTACATCTGACACCTTGTTGAACCACATCTCCTCTTGGCAGGAACTGATTATCCCCTACAGCACTGAGATCAGTTTGAGCACAGAGCTGGATAGAGATCAAGAGCAAAAATTATACAGCTACAAGATATTCACCGATGATACTTTTTGCTCTCTCTGAATAAGCTACTTCCAGAGGTTGTCTGCAAATTCAAATTTCAGAAAGGAAGGAGAATGTTGGCCTCACTGTAAATAGCTACTTTCCTAATGGAAATGGAAGGCAGCGAGTCATGGATCAGCTCTGCATGTTTCTTGACCTGGGCCATGAATGCTATTGCATTCTGAATTTTTTAAGCTCCAAACTTCTGTGAAATCCTGGGTGGAATGCGCACAAAGTGAAGAAGCATTTGATTTTGAAGCTAAAGCCTGCACGTAAACACAAGGCTGATTTTAAATTTAGCTTTATGGCATATGGGACTGTACACAAATGATAGAAAAATACTTTCTGTTCTTAGAAGAACAAGCATAAAGGAGGCCTGACAGATTACATAATGCAAAGCACAGAAAGAAGAATGATGTACAGTAAAATAGGCATCTGACCTATTACCCCCAAATTGAGCAATATAATATTTGCATTAGTTGAACACAGTGCATGAAAAGATAAATAAAAAAACATTTAAAATAGTTTAAAAAAAAAAACACCAGTGCATTCGGACTGAGCATTTCCACAATGGAATCAACATTTGTCATACCAGAAAGAGCAGTAACACTTAGCAGGATCTCCTGGTTCACCAATGGCAACCTCCCGTCGTAGCCTCCAGGCGGACCTTATCCTTAGACTTTTTTATTATCGCACTGTATGTGTGTGCACGTGTGTGTGCGTGTGTATGTTGCACACGTATGTATGAATTCATGTGTGTGCAAACAAGTAAGAGAACTTGAATTGATACAGAACACTTTCACAACCTTATTGCTTGTAATACATTCTGAAGTACTTTTTAAGTATGGTCACAGTTTTAACATTGGAATCACAATAGTCTATTAATGCACAACAAAATCCTGCAAACTGTAACGACATAAATGAGCACAATAATCTTTTAGCGATGTTGGCTGAAGGATAAATAGTGACCAGGACACAAAGGATACTTTCTAGTTCCTCCTGATTTGATTTATTATTGTCACGTGTTGGTATACAGTGAAAAGTATTGTTCCTGCGTGTTTGCAGACAAAGCATGCCATTCAGGGGAGAAGGGAAGGAGAGGGTGCAGAACAAAATGTTATAGTGATAGAAAGACCAGTGTCGGGGGATCCTTTAAATCCACCTGAGAAAATAGTCATGCCCTCCGCTAAATACTTCACCTGGTAGCTGGCATCTCTGACACTGTAGCATTGCCTCAACACTGCTGATTATCAGTTTAGTCTATGGTCTCTGAGGTAGTACATTGGAGTGAGGCTTAAACCCATTATCTTCTGGCTCAGAGTCTGTTGTGCTGATGACACTTGGGATGAGAATATTGCATCCGTACCTGGGTTTTACACTTTCAGAATGATTATTTCTGATGAAAGCATTAAACCAATAGCGTACCTTTGAGCCAGATTGCGATTGGAGAAGAAAATAAATAGGCAACTAATGAAAAAGAAATGAAATAGAAAAGCGATGTACTGTTTGAACTAAATTCACAATATCGAATGGCTAAAAATGGAGTGAAATTCCACAAAACCTCTTTCTGTCATGGATTCGCACTAAATACAATAATTTGGAAGACTGCAGAAAGATACTTGCTATTCACAGGGGAAATAAGAGAAAAGCAAGCATTGCTTCAGGATATGGCAAGAATAGCCTGAGGCAAGGTAGATTGCTGACAAAGATTTTGAAGCAATGAACGTGTTGGAAGTTACAATTGGGAATTACAAGTTAGAATGGACCAACTACATTTTTAATCATGAGATAAAAGGAAGTGTCTGATGTGCCAGCACTGCTTTTTTTCTCTCCTTCCCACGTAGCTGTTAGACTGGGTCAGGTAGTGAGAGAACCAGCAAAAAGGAAAAATATATTTGGCCTCATCCTTACCAATGTGTGGCTGCAGAGGCATCTGTCCACGACAGTATTGCCAAGAAGGATCACTGCACAGTCCTTGTAGAGACAAAGTCCCGCCTTCACATTAAGAATAACCTCCATCATGTTGTGTGGCACTGTCACCGTGTTAAATGGGACAGACTTCGAACAGATTGAGCAGCTCAAGACTGGGCATCCACGAGGCACCATGGGCCATCAACGTCATTGGAATTGTACTCCAGCAGAATCTGCAACCTCATGGCCCAGGATATCCCCCACTCAACCATTACTATCAAACTAGGGGATCCACCATGGTTCAATACCCAGTGCAGGAGGGCATCCCAGAAACAGCACCAGACATATCTAAATATGAGGTGTCAACCTGGTGAAGCTACCAAACAGGTCTACTTGCATGCCAAATGGCAAAAAGAGCAAAGCAATTCCACAACCAGCTGATCAGATCCAAGCTCTGCAGTCCTTCCACATCCAGTTGTGATTGATGGTGGACAATTAAACAACTCACTGGAAGAGGAGGCTCCACAAATATCCCCACCCTCAATGATGGATGAGCCCAGCACATCTGTACAAAAGATAAGGCTGAAGCATTCACAGCAATCTTCAGCCAGAAGTGCCGAGTGGATGATCATCTCAGCCTCCTTCAGTGGTCCCCAGTATCTCAGATGTCAGTCTGCAGCCGAATTGACTCACTCTTACGTGATATCAATTAACAGTTAGAGGCATCTGAAACTGCAAAGGCAATGGTCCTGATAACATTCCAGCAATAGTACTGCTGATTTGTGTCCCAGAATTTGCCCCCCCCCCCCCCCCCAAGCTCTGTCCCAGTACATTACAACAATGTTATCTATCTAACAATGTGGAAACTTGCCCACGTATGTCCCACATACAAGAAAAGTACACAAGTAGCCCAATCAGTCTATCCTTAACTCATTAGAAAAGTAATGGAAGGGGCCAACAACAGCATTATCAAGCAGCAATTACTCAGCAATAACCTGCTTACAATGCCCAGATTGGGTTTCGCCAGGGTCACTTAGCTTCTGATCTCAATATGCCTTGGTTCAAACATGGACAGAGGAACTGAACTCCAGAGGTGAGGTGAGGGTGACAGCTCATGACATCAAGGCTGTATTCAACCAAAGGTGGCATCAAATAGGCCTAGCAAAGCTAGAATCAGTGGTTATCAGGAGGCAAACTCCACTGATTGGAGTCGTACCTGCTACATAGGAAGGTGTCCGTATGTGCGCGTGTGAGCATAGTGGGGTCAGTCATTTCAGCTCCAGGAAGTCACTACAGGGTAGTGTCCTAGGTCCAATCATCTTCAGCTGCTTCATTAATGACCTGTCCTCCATCATAAGGTCAGAAGTGGGGATGTTTGCTGATGATCGCACAATGTTCAACACCATTTGCAACCCCTCAGACACTGAAGCAGTCCATGTTCAAATTAAACAAGATCTGGACAATATCTAACCGTGGGCTGACAAGACGCAACTAACATTCATGCCACACAAATGCCAGGCAATACCCATCACCAATAAGAGACACTCTAACCACCACCCCATGACATTCAATGGTATTACACTGACCAAAAGCTGGACTTGCCACATTAACACAGCTACAATGACGTGCCAGAGGCTAGAATACTATGATGAATAAATCACCTCCCAATTCCCCAAAGTCTGCCCATCTACAAGATACAAGTCAGGAGTATGATGGAATGGTCCCCACTTGCCTGGATGGGTGCAGTTCCAACAACATTCAAAGCTTGACACCATCTAGAACAAAGCAGTCCATTTGATTGGTACCACATCTACAAACATCCATTCTCTCCACCAAAGCTCAGTCACAGCAATAGGTACTACCTATAAGGGGCACTGCAGCAATTCATCAAAGATCCTTAGACAGAATCTTACAAACTCATGACCACTTCCATCTAGAAGGACAAGGGCAGCGGATATATGGGAACACCACCATCTGCAAGTTCCCTTCCAAGCCACTCATCATCCTGACTTGGAAATATATCAGAAGTCCTGACAGTCGCTGGGTTAATATCCTGGAATTCCCTCCTTAATGGCATTGTGGGTCAATCCACAGCACATGGACTGCAGCAATTCACCTTCTCAAGGGCAATTAAGGATGGGCAATAAATACTAGCTGGCCAGCAGCGCCCATGTCTCATGAATGAATAAAAAAAAAGTCTGGTTTCAAAGTTTGAAAATGCACTATTTTTATAAACTTAAAAACAATACCAAAACCTAGTATAGACGGGGCTGCTGTTACCGAAACTGGGTCCCATGATAGGGCAAGGAAATCTGCTTGGGAATAGTCACCAATATTTTAACCATACTACGTGCTATCAACACTCCAAAAAAAAACAGAATAACGCTTGCATACATATTAGAGGCAGGACGCATGGCAACACTTTTTGACACATACTGTAAGAGCTTCTTAATGAGCTTTACACAGCTACCATGCTTCATTGATTAGATTACTAATATGCCATGGCTTGAAATTCTAACATACGCTTTTCATTCAAATTTATTGTAACAGTTAAAACTTATTAAATGACTCATGCGGTTTGCTGGCTATGATTATAATAATTAATTTAACACTGCTTCACATAGCTGAAAGCCCCTCAACAGCTAATGAACAAAGATTTGGCAGATTACCAAATGCTTCATGCCTTCCACTCAGATTAAATGTAATTGTTTAAAGTGTAGCAAGGCATCACGGGACTTGCAGCTCATTTACTGCTGTTTCACAACTCAGAACTCTGTGCACATCATTAATGCGCTCACTCGAGGCACTTGGAAGAAACATTTAGCAGCTCTCTCTCCTTGGGATGTGGCTGTTCGCTTCTTTCCTGTTCCTCGCCCCCACCTCTCCTCCTCCATCTCCAGGCCAGCAATAGTGATTAATATTTGTAGACAGCTGTCCAGCAACTGTTTACTTTGTTACACCAGCACAGAAACCACTGCTCCATTGTGAAGGCTGTAAATGTGGATATATGTACGTGGGCCAGATTACGCACATCACATGCTCACTGCCTCACGCTCACCTCGCTATCTACCCAACATCCCTATTTTTAGGAAACCAAGGTGCATATTTGCTGCTCTTGTCAAAATCCATATGGTATTCTGGATTGCCAAGAAGTAAGGGGATTTGAGGTTGCTGGTTGACTGTTTCCTCTAATAAAGTACATTTTCTAACACACACTCTTGAGAATAATACATTTGTTGACTTAATTAGCATTTACTTTTTTTTAAATGGTGAACCATATTATGGCGTGGAGACAGATGGCTGAGCATTTGTTATTCCTGCAGCTAGGTATGAACTAAAGGGAGTTAAAACACGACTAAATACTCCGTTTACCTGGGAACCAATGACCCGAATAGAATTCAATCTCCTCAAATGTTTGGGCAGCACCTGGTCCCTGATAGTTTTGTACTGGAAGGCAATGATTACACTTTGATGAATGCACTGTGCTGCACAATGGGGCAGAAAACCAGGAAGTATTTGTACTCAAGCCATTTACAATTAGTTTAAAAGGACCCATGTGAAGTGGGCATTTTTTGCTCAGTCAGAGAAAGGCCAAATCAGTAACGCTTGCACAAGTTACTGCAACTTACAGCAGCTGCTTATTTGTGCTCTCTGAATGATTTGCTGCTGCGTGGAATGAGGCAGCATAGGCTTGAAGGCCAAAACAAAGTGTAAGACTGCCTGTAGTCTATGCAGACCAGAAAAGCTGCTGGCAAATTATTGATTTAATGAAGCTTTTAAGAAAAAGAATGAAGCAGATATCTAAAGGAGAACAGAACAGCCAACCAATAAATCCATGCAGCATTCGCCAGATCGCTCCACATTCCTAATTGTCATCTTCCACAAGATACCATTAAAAATAATCAGCGTGACAAATAGGATCACCAGCCTGATGGCAATGGTAGACAGCTGACTGTGAAATATTACGCATATCCTCCACACAAGGTTGATACCATCCTGATGGAAAAAATGCCAGCACAGACAATAACATCACTTCCATGTTCAGAATGGTGACATCTCAGAGAAAGTTCTGGGTCTGATTCTTTATTAGATACAAAACACATCTTTTGGAGCACTGTTCCCCAGGATAGTTGAGGATAAGAGTTTGAAGTTTATTTATTAGTGTCACAAGTAGGCTTACATTAACACTGCAATGAAGTTACTCTGAAAATCTGCTAGTTGCCACATCCCAGCATCTGTTTGGCTACACTGAGGGAGAACTTAGCATGGTCAATGCACTTAACCATGATGTCTTTCAGAGATGATTGTATTTAGTTGGGCAACTCACAACCCTCGTCAGTTGCTCTGATACAGTTAGGATTCTTCTTCAATTCTATTTCTCCTCATCCACCCTTATGTTTGATTGCCTCTATCAGCAGCCTTGCACTTAATGCAAGGGTTCCTAAACTGTGGAGATGTGGGGCGGGACTCTGGGGCTGACAGCAATGGCAGGCATGGAGCTTAGACTGAATTTTGATAGCTGTGAGGCCACTTTAAATGTCCATTTCTTTTCTGTTGGTGGGTGCAGCTTTGTTGCCTGTTCTTTGAAGCTGATTGTTGCAACAACCGCACCCTGTAAAAGGGTGAGACTTTGCTTTTTTTTCAGCAACTTGAACCACCACCTCTCCACTGGCCCAACCGCTGAACAATTCTCAAAGCTTGAGAGATCGAAACAAGATCACGGCAGGGAAGCACTGGCCTAATGCGCAAAGGAAAAAGAAGAGTTTCAGTTATGAAATGCCTTTCACAAAGTCGGGTTGTCCGAAGCATTTCACAATTGATCAATGAAGTACGTTTGAAGCATACTCACTGTTGCAATTTAGGAAACACAGCAGCCAATATGTGCTCAGCAAGCTTCCACCAGCAACAACGTGGTCATCATCAGATAATTTGTTTGTAGTGACGTCAATTTAGGGATAAAGATTGATCCAGGAACCAGGGAGAATTCCTAGCTCTTCTTTGAAACACTAACGAGGTCTTTAACATCCTCCTTGGCTTGGGTAAATGTTATATTTGAAAGACAGTACAACCAATGGTGCAGCACACACTCAGTAGACTGGAGTGCTAGACTAGATTTTGTGCTCAAGTATCAGGAGTGCTAGCGAGCTCCTGACCCAAGAGGCATGAGCCCTATCCATCACCAACAACTGACAAAGAAGGCAGGAAGATGACAGCTCTCAGAAATGACACTGTACCATCACAGAGTGGTTCCAATGCAGGTTCTTGGTATGTAAGTGCCTAATTCAAACTGATTGGCTAAATTCAAAAGCCTGTTGTCTTGCTAAAAACTGCTGTTTGGCCTTCTAATATAAACATTTTAGTTTGGGGCTCCTTCTGCATTTGCATTTTTTTAAAATTCTCTAAGCACAGAAAAAGCATCATCTTTCAAAGGGTGCATGCAATGCCTTCTCCCCAGTTCTTCACAAACACCAATCTACAATTACTCCATCCAACATCGCACCAGCTGGAACTCAATTGTAAAAGCACTATGGCTTTATCTTTGCCACGTGGAATGTAAAGTTTCAGAAAGGCAGCTCACCCCACCATCTTCGAGGGTAATTAAGGATGGTCAATAAATACTGGACTAGCCAGTGCTCACATGAATGAATGGATGCAAAAAAAAACTACAGGGAACCAGAAATCACTGTGAGCTGGTAAGATACGACCATAGAAACCACGGAATCCTTACAGTGCAGAAAGAGGCCATTCGACCCATCGAGCCTGCATCTACAACAATCCTACCTAGGCCCTATCCCTATAACCCCTCACATTTACCCTATTAATCCATCTAATGTAAGCATCCCAAGGGGCAATTTAGCATGGCCAATCAACCTAACCCACATATCTTTGGAACGAGGGGGGAAAACAGAACACCTAGAGGAAATCCACACCAATATGGGGACAAAATGCAAAGACAGTGACCCAAGCTGGGAATCGAACCCAGGTTTCTGGAACTGAGAGGCAGCAGTGCTAACCACTGTGCTGCCCTGACAGGATTCTGAAAGGCATTGACCCAACATTACATCAAGCACTAACTAAACATATTGGCAGATTCAAAGTAAAAGGAAAAGTTGAATTGACAACCATGAGCTGCATCACATCATATATTGACTGTGAAACCATGATAATGACAATAACTGAGCAAATTAGTATGCTAGTCATTTAATCAATTGCCCTAGATATTGCTGCCATAGCACTGGTCACAAATCTTTAGAGATTTGCATTCTCGAATGCCCAGATCTTTTCTTACATTTTAATACTTTCCCTTAAGGGTTTTTGCATGTTTAATAATTCGCTTGCTCACATGTATAACATTATAGTTTACTAAGTTAAACATTTACCAACAATAATGCTATCCAATTATTTCACTCATTCATTGATAACTTCATGAAAATATACAATCAAAGAAGAAACAATCTCCTTCATTTGAATCTTTTTGGATGCTCCTGAAGTAGCCTTTGTCTTGGCCACCCCTCAAGAGGGCAGCATGGTGGCAGAACGGTCAGCACTGCTGCCTCACAGCTCCAAGGACCCAGGTTCCATTCCCACCTTGCGCCACTGTCTGAGTGGAGTTTGCACATTCTCCCTGTGTCTGCATGGGTTTCCTCCCACACTCCAAAGATGTGCAGATTAGGTGCAATGGCCATGCTAAATTGGCCCTTAGGTGTCCAGGGATGTGAAAATTAGAGGGATTAGTGGGGTAAATATGTGGTGTTATGGGAATAGAGCCTGGTTGGGATTGTTGTCGGTGCAGAATCGATGGACTGAATGGCCTCCTTCTGCACTGCAGGGATTATATAATTCCCTAAAGCAATTTTTTTATTCCTATTACCTCTATCAGATACATCACCATTTATTAAAGATTGCAACTACATAAGTGTTCTTCTGGTATAAGGGCTCCAGTGAGCTATTAAAGATACGGCTCAGGTACCTGTACAACATCTGTCCCATCCATCTCCCTGTGGGCCCTCAAGCAGATATCATCCAACAATCTGCCCTATCTATCTTAAGGTGTTGGTGCCATCTAAAACCTAAAAGGAATTAATTGAATTCTGACATCAAGCAGCAAAGGTCACTGCAAAGTACTTGTTTTGTATCTTTGCCATATCCTGCCAATATTCTTAGTTATTAACCCAAGGCTCTAGTCGCCCACTTAGCTGAATGTAAAGGATCCTTCAAGGCTATTGGAAGAAAATGGTAGTCTCAGTGCTTTGCACCCTCAATCTGGGCAAACTCCTCCAGCGACGCCCCATGCTTCAGAAAATTCCTTAACCGTTCTATCAAACAAAACACTAAACCTTACAGATTCCAGAAATCCAGAAAGAAACTGGACATGAAGTCATGTAGACTACAATTTTCCAAAATGCTGCAGATAGTAAAACTGTAAAAGGCTGAAGGGTGGTAAACATTAGGAAACTGGATATTTCAAAAGCACAAACTGAAGCAGCAGGTTTTGAATAATGCTAGCCCATACTTCTGAACCAGATTTCTGACACATATTATGCTCAATGCTGCATTAATGGACTGGGACAGCATAGTGGCACAGTGGTTAGCACAGCTGCCTCACAGCACCAGGAATCCAGGTTAACTGTCTGTGTGGAGTTTGCATATTCCTCCCATATCCGGGTGGGTTTCCTCCAGGTACTCTGGTTTCCTCCCACAGTCCAAAGGTATGCAGGTTAGGTGCACTGGCCATGATAAATTGCTAAACAGTTTGAGGGGATTAGCAGGGTAAATAGTTGTGTCACAGGAATAGGGCCTGGGTGAGATTGTCATTGGTGCAGACTCAAAAGGCCAAATGGCCTCCTTCTGCACTGTAGGAATTCTTTGATTCTATGTATTGTCTGCTCGGTTAGATCGAAATAAAATCAGCAATATGCCGATGGAACTTTCCACCCAGAGACTGTCGCTTCTCCCACAAACTTCCCTGGAGAATGAAATTAATGATGGATATTTAAAAGTAAGCTGTTAAAGGCACTTAGAGGACTGTTCACTGGAGAATTTGCAATTGATTTTCAACTTTCAAAAACCAGAACCATTTTCATCTAGGACATTTAAATCATTTTAATGGGCCATTTTCTACACTACTGTATATTCAGGTTAATGTATACATTTCATCAGGTCATTTAATGCAACTACATTACTGCATTACCTTCCGGGCACAAAAAGAATTTAACAACGATGCCTGTTCATCCAGCATTCTAAGCCCTCGACTGCAAAAACATTTGCACCTACACACAGTAGCTGCTCTCCTGCCTACTCCCCTGCAAAGATGCACTTTCACACACACATTAATGAACACAAAAAGATATTTATCAATAAGAATTGTGCAGCAACCTCGTGGCTAGAACTAGCTCCCAAAATATTTCTTTGCCTACAAGCTTCTCGAACCATGGAGTGGTTCCTCACTTGAATCCAAATAGGTCACGCAGACCACCATATGACACTTACTCTGCTGTGTTGCCCTTAAACGACAATCGCTACATCTCTCCCTACTTCAACTCTTTTATATAATCTTCAATAATTAATTCACTCAGTCCTAAATATTAATTAAATATTATGTACATGAGTTGGACAACTAGAAATCAATTATTTGAGGGTTTTTTTTCTGTTCTTTGCAGAGAGATGTAATGTTGTAGTATGAGATTCTTCCACAGGATCAATGTTAACAGAAACCGCAACAACAGACATCTCTGGTGTAGGCAATTCATCACTACATTTTTCCACGGAAAAATCAGTTATGTCAGTAACAGGTCAACCAGGTACCTCCTGTGTCGCAAAAACATTTCTTGATGGCAGCACTGACCACTGGAGCATCTCTCTATTGAAGTGGTCAATGTGTTTACCAACAATCCGTCCCTCCACCTCCACTTGGTGTGCAAGATGCCCTATCTTATGAGACAATAATTTTAGAGACCCAGCTTGATCCATTGCCGAAGTTTCTTACGTATGCCACTTCATTTACCATGTACTATGTGAATCATGGCTTACTTTCTGATTATTTTGGCTGACCTCTCCCCTTCCTGGCAAATTTGAAAACACAAGGCTCAGCTTCATTCTGAGATAGCGTCTATTTAACAGTTCTGTTGGTGGAACTCCTGTGGTTGCACGTGGAGTGATATGATAGTTAAGGAGGAATTGGGAGATTTGGGTCTCCAAGGTGCCACCTGACTGTTTCTTTAGACCAGAACTGAAAGCTTGGAGGGCCCTCTCAGCTAGTCCATTTGATGCTGGGTGGTAAGGCACAGTTCTAACGTGTTTAATAACACAGAGCAGTGAAGATTTGAAACGCAGCACTTGAATATGATTCCATTGGCTGATACGACTTCAGATAATCCATGACTTGAAAAGTATTGACATAATCTTTTGATGATAGTGTTCAATGTAGGTGACTTCACTTCAAAAGTGTCCGACCATCCAAGTACCACCTGTACTCCAGTATTGCAAGAAATCATCATGGAATTAAATTTTTTTAATACATTGCCAGATCAGGAACTGGGCCAATCGAGATCCACTTCTGCCCAAAGTGAGACACAAATTATTAAAGGATGGATAGATAAGCTAATTTCTGAGGAAATGAATTGTCAGGATGGCATCATACTCTGGGGAGCAAGAGCAGTACCTGTACTTGGCGGAGTGCTACTCCTAAGTCAATTACGCAGCACTCATCCTGGCATCTCTAAGATGAAGGTACTTGGCTGGAGTTGTGTAGTGGCCTGGCATTGATGGTGATAGAGAAGCTAGTCGTGTACTGTCAGCAGTGCCAACCATAGTAAAGATTTCCTGCTACACCCATTGCACCCTTGGGAATGGCTGGCTGGCCATAGATATGAAGGCTTATTGATTATTTTGGACCATGTTTGGGCACAATGTTCTTGCTCATGATTGATGCATACACAGCGCAGCCCAGTCATATTGTCAGAATTACTAAAGATTATTTATCAAATTAAAGAAAAGACAAATATATGCAAATAGGACTATAATACTCTAACACAATTAAATACATGAACTGCTAACCACAGAGTTCATTTAAAAATTACTTCTTGTTCTAAAATACATCTCCTCAAGACATTCACATTCCCAAACAACATCAGAATTAAATAAATCTGTAAATCAAATCCAGATTATAGAAACCACACAATCAAAGGTGGAATGAACAAGTCTGGGAAATGCTGGATAGAGAAAGGGACAAAGGATAGAGTTTTGAGGATGTAGCATGGTGGAAGCTTGTGTGAAGCATAATCAATGGCATGGGCCTGCTGGAAAGCCCCAACCTGGGCTCTAAATTCTCCACCATTAAAAACTCATGAGTGGCTTCATACTTAGAAGGGAACGATTGATGGATTCAGATGACCAACTATTGGAGGCAAACTATCAAATGAATCAGAAATTAGATTTCAATACTGAAATCACTGCAGTGTTAACTGTGTTTTAACATATACACTACTCTCATTACACGTGTGCTTTCGATCATCCTCTGTACCTGTGGAGTATGATGCTTTATTGTCAATAAATTCTGTGCGTTTTATAAGTAGCAGCATTCATAAGTGAAAGAGCCACTTAATCAAGATATGGCTTCAATTGCCTGCTGGGAAATTCTATGCCCAATTTAAATATCTAATTTGCATGTTGTTATAAGAAATACAGCTAAATACATTTACGGTAGAACAAAGACTATCAAAGGACTTTAATTAACTAGTTCATGCAAACAGTAATCTTATCAAATATTCAGTTTTAAAATTACAATATTTTAGCCATTACTTTTAATGCAAGAATTAAAACTGCCTTATTTTTCAGTCTAATGATTTTTGTACCTTTTCTAAAGTGGAGTAAGCTTTTTAATTACAATCCACATTCTAGTCTGAAAGATAGTAGTCTGATGGGATTGGTTCATAAACCTGGCTGACAGATTATATATTCAACTGTTCGCTGGAAGAAAATAAGATTGAGAGAGTTGCAACAGAGGTCCTATTAGTGCAAGGTTACTGCAGAAAACTTCCAACATATCGATGCCACATTTGGGATATTCAATATAGAAATGTGGCCCACAAGTAGAAAAACGTGCAGGGCCAGGCGAAATGCTTGCTACATGTTGTGCTCAAGGCACCTCATTATACCAAATACAAATTGCAAAGCTCAATACCTACGCTACATGCAAAATGCCTCACAATACTCTGCACTAGCATTTCTAACAGCATGAATCCATCAACAGATCTTTAATTATAACAGAGTATTTAGATCAGGCTACACACAACTAAACTTCTGAAACAATAGAATATTCAGGGATTGTTCATTCCAGATCAGGATATGTCAATGTCAGAACCTATCCTAAACTTTATATTGAGAAGCTCAAAAGACACAAAGTAGCTTAGAAGACCTGGGCTTGATGTCTTGGATTAAAAATCTGAACCCAACAAAAAGATCTCAGTGGAGAATTCTTTCTTGATCACGGGGCAGCACAGTGGTTAGCACTGCTGCCTCACAGTGCCAAGGATCAATTCTGGCTTTGAGTGACCCTTTGGAGTTTGCACTTTCTCCCCATGTTGCATGAGCTTCCTCTGGATGCTCTGGTTTCCTCCTACAGTCCAAAGAAGTGGAAGTTAGATGCATTGGCCATGTTAAATTACCCCTTAATGTCCCAAAATGTGTAGATTAGATGGATTGGCCATGATCAATGAATGGGATTGCAGAGAAAGGGCAGGGAAGAGGGATACTCTGTCATAAAGTTGATGCAGACACAATGGGTCAAATGTTCTCTTCTGCACTGTAAAATCCTGTGATTGATTCCCATGATCAATTGGTTTTGGTAGGGAGCATATCCCTACTCCCCCAACTAAAATACGCACTGGCACCAATCAAGTCAATCCAATATTATCAATGCAAACAAAGTTCACACCAGCATTGTGTTAACACCATCATACTTTCAAAGCTAAAGTAAAATGTCAACTGATCAACAAGATTCTCTCAATAATATATAGCAACAGTTAAATATTCCAGAAGAAAACTGCATTGCTGCGCTATGCATTGGAAAAACTTAAAATAAGTGTAACAGTGTGAAGCAAAAGGCACTAACTTGGCTCCCCAGAGGAGTGTAACAAAGGTTCATAAAACCTCTTTTATTAAACACTCTCTTCAGAGGTCAATGCTACAATGATTTAGCAGGTCAATTTCAGCAATGTGGTCACTTCAGCCATTCTCATTATGCTCCCCTATACTTTCTGCATTTAGCATGAAGTCCAATCACATCATTACAACTGATTGGTTGGAAAATTCCTCAGAGCTGATGCTGCTGCTTTGCTACACTATTAGAAATGTGGCAGAAACCCCAATTAAAAGCACACAAATCCTATTTTCTGCCAGATCTCCAGCAAGACAGTGCCAGTGAAGTCATAGCAGATCAGAAGAATTTTGGAGCAACTATGCCCGGCGTCTTTCTTGTGAACCCAACATACTGTCCAGCTCAGAAGTCTACCCCTAAGCAGGGGCATCACTTGGCTAAAGTACTGGACCTGTACAATATATGATAACAAGGAGTCAGTACTGTTAGGAGAGAAAAAGTGGCAATTGACGAAGAAAATAAAGGGTCAAAGAGCCTCTGGATTTAGAGCATCTCATCTGCTAATCGATTTCAGTAATAATATTCTACCATTCTCCCAGCCATTAATATTCTGTAAGCTATATAAATTCCCAGCAAGCCTGCCTAATACTTTCCAGGTTTCGTTTGCTGACTGAGAGGCTCAGTTCTGAATCAAATCTCAAGAAGTTTTTTTGTGTTTGTTTAAATGAAGTATTTGAAGAAAGTAGATGTCGGCTGCAAAAGCTGCATTTCAAAGAGATCTAGTGTGAGAAAAGTGTATGGAGCTCAGGGATAGAAGAAAACATTCCAGATAAAATATCCAGGCAAGGAAATGGCATAGCTGCACAGTTCAATTTTAATGCTGAACTGCCTATATCAGTGGCTAGATATCAATTTACTATCTATTTGCAATATTCAGAGACTGGAAAATGTCAAATCTCAGACTTCCAATAATGACAAGTGCTTGGGCAATGCAATAGCCTCCAATACACAAAGCAGAGCACCAACTGACCACTCCTTCCACCGATTACAAGGATTTAGTCCTCCAATAATAGGCTTTCCATTGTTTTCTTCCACCTTTTTGGTCAGTCCAGTTGTCACAATGTTTTTCATTAACGTCCTGATAATGAATATCTCTTAACATCTGACTTGACAACAATACCCAGCAGATTACCACTCTGAAAATTAAAATGGTGCGGAGTACAAAAGCAAGGAGGTTATGATAAAGCTGCACAAAGCACTTTTAAATGCCTCCTTTTGTACATATTCAATGATACTGAAATAATTACCATTAAATATTAACAATTTTACGGTCTAGAATTTGCCTTTCAGCAGTTTAAATCATGCTGTCTTGTCCAACTACTTTGACTTGATGTTCTATGTTCAATTTATCTATATCATTTTCAAGTTTATATCAGCAACTAACTCTCTAACTTCACTAAAGACTTTGTTCCAACACTTCCGCTTTAGAGAAGTTTGCTTTTATTTAGCACTATTCATGGCTTCCCAAAGTACTTTACATCCAATGAAGTGATTCTGAAGTCTAAACACCCATTGTAATTGAAAGTGACACAAAATTCTCAAAGACAGAGAGAGACATTTGATTACAAATCATTTACCTAAGTCAGAGATAACAGTTAAGGATCATGACTGTATTAATTATATCAGATTTTTTTTCCCCACACAACACGCAGACAAGAAGCCAAGTGAACACCATACAGCTGCACTGTTCACATTTGCTAAAACCAAGAACAATGGGTACAGGAGTCGACACATCACTGGTCAAACATATTTTGATCATACTTTTGTCTGGCAGTTAATAGAAAAGTAAAAATAAATATGTGCTTGATATTATAATTAAATAGATATTGCAATTGATTACTTGCATGTTATACATCATGTAATCCCAATTATTAGTTGTGAACAGACAGATAATTTTAAAAATAAATGTACACTGTTGTTTGCTAAATATGAAGCGGTTGAGCCAAAAGGTATAACTGCCATTGTATTTTGTAATTCGGGATGTCAGTGAGCCCCTAGTGGCCGGCAGACTTCCTTGCTAGAGCTTGAATTAAAAACCTTAAACCTTTCAGCCTGCTCTATCCATCGTTCAGTACAGACCATCTCTTCCACAATGGGGTGGAAACAGTACCTTTCACCCAAATTTGATAACAAGATATATTTCCACAGGCCAAAGAACAAAGTCAGTGTTTTGTAGGATTTATGAAATAATTAACACTGCATTTGGAATTAAAAACATTAATGCTCCGTTCAAAGGTGATAAAGTCATAAGAAATATGAGTAGACCAAACTGTCCCTCGATCCTGTTCCACTATTAAACACCATGGCTGATCTCATCATGGCTGTAACTCTTATTTCTTGTCTGTCCCTCTCCACTTAACCCTCAACTCTCCTGCAGATCAAACATTTGTCTAAAGCATAGAGCACACTGAACACTGTGAAAAACCTTCCAACCTGAACATTTTAGTTGTGGTTTATTTTCAGTTTTCATTAGTCTCCTGTGCTTCCTTCCATTATCCATGTTAACTCCATGCACCAAAAGAACAGAGTCAATGTAGTAAGATTTGTGCTGTCTGCAGACAGACATGTCACAAACCCCAGAGAGTCTCTGCAGCTCCTTGTTGACTCAGTTAGTGCTTGGAAAGCTATTAAAAGGCAATTCAAAGAGATTTACATCATTTGCTTTCTTAATTATGTAACTCTATATGTCATACAGGAAAAATTATATCTCCATAATTTTTTTTATCCATTCATTTTTTATTCATTTCACAAATCCTGCTGATGTGGCGTGTTGCTGGCTGGGCCAATATTTATTGTCCATTCCACGCTGCCCTTTAATTCAGGGAGAGTTAAGAGTCAGCCACATTGCTGTGGCTCTGGAATCACAGATTGGCCAGCCCAGGTAAGGACAGCAGATTTTCTTCCTACGAGAACATTAGTGAACCAGATGGGTTTTTCCTAACAATTGTTGCGTGGTTATCATTGGACTTTTAATTCCAGATATTTTACTGGATTCAAATTTCACAAGCTGCTGTAGCAGGATTTGAACCAGATCATGCCCTGGTCTATGGGTTACCAGCCCAGTGACAATACCACTACACCAACACCTCCCCAGTAAGTTTCACAAAGCTAGAGAATAATGAGATCCATGATGATTGCAGCACAAAAGATCAACTCTGTTGAGTGCAGTTGGAAGGCTCGACTGAGATAAGCCAACAAGTATAAAACCTCCAAACCGTCATAAAAGTCAACTGCACCCCACAAACTGGAGTTGTCTTGGCAGGTCCTTTTTGTTGATCACAGCTTTACGTAGCAGAAACACTGGCAGTGTTTGGTCAATCTGTGCCTTTTGGGAGTTTTACATTTTTAAGAAAAACAAAGGCAGATAGGGAAAATGATGTGGTACAAAAAACAAAACACAGAGCAAGGAACTTCTACATCAAAGAATGACAGATCCAAAATGAAGCTGAGAAATTTAATGAAATATGAATTGATCTCCTAGCAGGAATCAAAGGTCAGGCAGAGCAAGACAGGATAGCATGGACGAGGTAGACACCATTTAATTCTGTTCACATTTTGAAGCATTTTCTCGTGTTTTCTATTATAATTGCCTACGTCTGCAGTAGAATGGGAACTGACTATGTAAACTTATGGAACTGCATCTTGACAAGTACAATACAGACAGTTTTCATTATAAATCTTTATGTCCACATTGGTAATGAAAAAGTTGAATGGAACTGCTGTTTTTCATATATTGCTGCTTGGTTTAAAAGATTGGAAAAATCAGATTGGCCCCTTTCTAAATATATGTGATCTTCCTTGCTAAGTTGCAATGTGCTAAAGCTAAACAATTGTTAGATGTTTAAAAGGATTGCATGATTGTTTTAAGAGCTGATTGCATGATTTGATGGCAATGTCATTAGACTAGGGTACTCTCGAAAAATCCAAGAGCAGCCCTCTCACGACCTATCGCGTGTATGCCCCTTGTTAGACAACAAGGTGGACCAAAGCACCTGTAGGATAAAAACAAGTACATCAATATCAACTATTTACAACTTCCCAGGCACTCCCAAGGCCCTATTTTAAATCAGTTTTCTTTTCCCCTCCATTCCCATTCTGTTCATGTGCTCATCTAAGTATTTCTTAAATAACTCCAGAGTGCCTGCCTCCACCACTTTACTTGGCAGCGCATTCCATACCCCCACCACCCTCTGTGTGAAAAAAATTCCTCTACATCCATATATTTTATTTGTACTCAGTATAGGCAAGACCTCTGAGAATAAATCTGTTGTTGCTAGTTTGAACCTCTGTTATGCAAACTGCATCTTTTCTTTTGTGCAAAACCCACAATTCCTCACATAGTTGGAACATTACAACAACCTGCTATGCCCAGATGCTATCTACCTACTACATATTACAATTGTTGACTGGGTTGACAGATGTAACAGGTATTGCATTTTTGAAAGTGGCACTACAATGGGTATTTCAGTTTTTAAAATGTGACATTCTAAAACATCATCTGGAAAAGTAGCAGCATAGGGAAAATGTCACTGAACTAGTAACCCAGAGGCGCAGACTGATGCTCTGGGGGTACAGGTTAAAACTCAAACATAGCAGCTGGTGGAATTTAAATTCAATTAATAAACCTGGAATTAAAAACTGGCCTCAGTAAGAGTGACCATTGTTCTTTGTTGTACAAACCAATCTGGCTCACTAATGTCCTGCAGGAAAGGAAATCTGCCATCCTTAGTGGTCTGGCCTACACGAGTCCAGATCCATAGCAATATAGTTGATTCTCAACCGTCCTCTGAAAAGGCTAAGCAAGCTACTCACTTGTATCAAACTTCTGCAGATTCTAACAGGAGTGAAATGGACAGACCACCCATCGTTGATTTAGACACAGGAAAGGACAACAGCTAACCTAGCCCTGTTGACCCTGCAAATATTGCCTCACTAATACCTGGAGGGAATTTGTGCCAAAATTTAGAAAACTGAAATATAGATGGCCAAGTAACACAGTCTGACAAGTAGAATCATAACTTACAATGTTTCAGACACCACCATCACAATCCCTAGATGCATCCTGACTTCCAGCAGAGCAGACCCAGCAGAGGTGGCAGCAGAAGTCTCCAACCAACTGAGCTAAACCGACTCTCATTTTCATTTGAACTAGATTATCAAAAGAGCCTGTGGTTCCAAAGTTCATTTAAGGTATCCATAACGCAAAGTAGAATCTATTAAACCCAATCAATAGGATTTGTAAAAAAAGGAAAGACGTGCATTTATACAGCACCTCTTACTATCACCAAACATCTTAAAGCACTGCATATTAGGCAGGACTCTGGGGGCAGCTCTCCTGCTCTCCTTTGGAACAGTGAGATAGGATCTTTAACATTCATCCAATAACATAGATGCAAAATCTGACATTGGTTCATGTCTCATCCTTCAGTATTGTATTGTGTTAGCCTTGATTATAGTGCCTGGTGCTGAACCCACAACCTTGTGACTCGTATGGAATATTATCGAAAGCTGCCTTTATAAAACATACATGGTGCTATTAAAGTTACTCAGTATTTTACCAACTTTTAAAATAAGTTAACACAACATTTCTTTCTGATACAGAGCCCATAATAAATGAAGTATTGTTTTAAGAAAGCAAAGCTTAATGGAACTTGCCAGGAAGATACAAGCTCTGACGCAATGAAACGTTCATCATGTAAAGAAGTTTTAATTGCAATATGGTACAGGAGTTAATTGCAATGCATTTTCCCTTTGCATCTAACTCTCACCAGGCATGCTATCTCATGTGTCTCTACATCTCAATTCCTGAGAAAACACTATAATTTGGAGATAGGGAAGAACTTAGAGCAGACAAAGTCTTTTACTCAAGAGTCTACTTAAACACTACAGCAAACAGTCTACAGAGTCTATGAACCACAGAAGCTCAAATTGTACTTGGGTTATTTGTATCAATGGAAAGATCAGGAGCACTATATATGTGCAAAGCTTAGAGGCTCACCCAGAGGACCATCAATTTTGTCCTTCCCTCTAACGTACCTTCTCATCAACAGACATGCATAAGGGATGCTTCACACATTTCACAACTTGGACCAGCATTTGAATCTAGCTGTCATTCAGAATTCAGACTGGAATCATGTTATGTCAGGCTCCGTGACAGTGGGACGAATCTAATGCCCTTATTTGAATCTCATCACAGACATCGATGGAACCAGCTTTTTGCCTTCCTGAACAATCCCAAATATCCAAAGTTAGGAATTATTTTCAAAATTATGAGTTTACCCTTCACTAAGGTTATATGTAATAGCCATTTTAAATCATTGGGCTGAAAGCTTTTTTAAGAATTTACTGGCAAGATGTCCTTTCAGCCAGCAAGCCCTGCCTTGTCTGTTTACTTTATGTGCCCTGCCAGAGCGACAAGGCAAAACGAGGAGTGTATCCAATCACCCATAACTAAATTAATCTTACAATGAGCGCACAGAGTGCTGTGTAAATTTGAACTGATCATCATGTAGTGCTACAACAGGCTTTAGAAATAAGGGAATTTAAAATGTCAAATATAATCTGCAACATTAGAGGAGAAAAGTGGCTGATTGATGCACATGTTGATGAACAAGACAGATTCGTCAGTAAGAAAAATGACTAGTTAACACCTGAGCTTGTATGGACCTTGTGAGTACCACAGATCAGAAACTTAGGGCCCTATTTTACCACTTTGATTCAAAGTGCTGGGCTAACTTGAAACTGCCTGAAAAATTATCAGCGATTCCAAATTGCACTGCAAAAGCCTGTGGACGGGGCTTAACACGCCCAAAATCTGGCAGCTGTAATCACATGCGTTTCCATTGCGCTCCCAACAGCATATATGCAGAAAAATGATAGAATACTGTTCACCTCCCTCATCCCTCCCAGGCCAGATAATGCCTCCTCCTGGCCCCACAGACATTGCCCCATCCCCACATTACTGACCCCCTTATCCCCCCACCCACCCCAAACCAATGTCAGATCCCTCCCCCTTCTTCCCCTCCCCAGCACAGTGGCAGCGGACCCCCTCCCCCTCACTGATCACAGGTAGAGTGGTAGTGGTTCACCCTCCACCCCCCACCGATCTCAGGCAGAGTGGCAGCGGGCCCATGCTTCCCCTTCACCAATCTGAAGCAGAGAGCTGTAGGTTGCTCGGCACTTACCTCCTCCCTAACTGGGCAGCCTGAATCAGACTTCTATGGTGCAGGTCTGTTTTGCACCAATTTGGATGGGCAAATGCAGTGGTAAGGGGAAGTACCACTAAAATTGGGTGCGCAGCCCATGAAGTCAATTTAAATGCAATGCAAGCGCATTTAAATGGCCGTCATGCCCCGTTTCAGACACAACCCCAATCGCGGGCATTTTTGGGTCTTGGTAAAGGGGGAACCAACACTACTCGCTTCACCTCTGAAAACAGAAGCAACACGATGATAAAATCGGGCCCTGTGTTTTCACAGTGGCCTGAAACACACCACAGGATTGAAGTACACTGAAGGGAGTTAGATGATGGCACACAAATTACAAAGATAGAAATGTGAACCATTTATGAGGATATCCAAGCCCCTGAAGGGTGTTAACAGCCTCGGGCTTGTTTCTTATTGTTTATTTCTCAAAGACCATGTGTACTTGTTTGATTTTTAAAATATTGCCTAGTGGAGATTTCCAGCACTTTCATTCAATGTTGCCTTCTGTCATCATTATGGTCCCAGATTTTCAAGTTTGATTATTCCTCATGATACTGTTTGAGAGAGGTACAATCTTTCAGTACAATGTTTATTGCTGAGAATAGACTTATTGAAGAGCACAAGTGTTGCACAGGATTTAACAGGCTAAAAGCATGATAGCTAATATTTAAAACCACTTTTATAGTATTTCTATTTTTATCAAGTTACTTCCATATACTTTCAATTGTTTCTGTGCACCATTATAAACATACAGTTTACAAGACTGCCATGTCACTTTGCTGACTGGTGGATAGACTGCTAGTCTCCAAATGTCACAGGGAGGAATGTCAAGTTTTATAAACTGTAATGCTTTAAACTGTCCATGTTATTCCAAGATACAATGGAGTTGGGGGGTCTAGAGGATAGCTAATTAATATTTCCATCTGGATACAATGCCTATGTGATTCCCAATCATGGAGGTGAGCTTTATGGGAGGAAAAGGTCCATATGAAGCCATGGTAGTATCCAGTTGCAGGGCTTCTAAGATATTCCTGACATCTACAGCTACCTGAAAAGAAGAGGGGGAATACAGGAAGCTAGTCCTTCACCTGGCAGAGAAAATGCTGACCCAAATGATTATCAGATAAAATGCAGGTAGGAGCTCACACTCAGATTTAAGAGACCGATGCTGGGTCCATATGAAAACCAAAACTATTTTTCCCCCATTTAAAAAATGGACCTTCTGCTGAGCCAAAAGAGATGGCTGCTACAAGTCAGATGACTGGCCTTTCGTTTTGAGAACTTCCATTAGAAGTATAAGGACAAAGGGATTCTTCTCTTAACCTCTGGATCTTACACCTCAATTGTACAAACCCCTTGTAGTCAGCAAAAGCAAAGAAGGTGCAGACAAACTTGTTCCCCAACTTGAATTACTACAAGAGAGAGAAATTGGAACTGTTTGTGTGCAAAGCTGTTAAGACTCTCTCATACCTGAGACTGTCCAGGTACATTTCAAATTGGGACCATTGAGGGAACAATGGAGTTTTGACCAGAAGCACTGAAACTGATTGTTAAGCTGCAATTCATGAGCCAAGTCACATGACCCAAGCCTCTCTACGTTTGGAGTGTTTTAGCATTAAATCTTTAGCTACTGCTACTTTATCAACTGGAAAGGACTCTAGCCACTTGGCTAAGCAAATAGTCAGCTCCATCTCTCAACTCCTTGAAGCCTGCTTGATTTTTAGATGCTTCTGATTAACATGTGCCAAGTGGTGTAAGCACAGAAAGCCCATTGAGTTCCAGCTCCATTTGTTTCAAAGATTTTTAAATGGTCACTCCCAAACAGAAACGCATTGGCATTGAACTTAGCCATGAAGGAAGCACATTCTGGACTTTAACTTCTCTGAAAAATCACGTGAACCAATATTCAATTGTGGTTCTTGTACTGTTGCTGTCCATAATTGTAAAACTCTATTTTTTCAGAGTATGAATGTGGCATGCATGTTGTTGTTGAATGGAAAATTGTGAAATCTCCTCTTGGTGATAAACGTGGAATTAACTTTGAGTTGATCACAGCATGAGTTTACTGTGAGTTGTTCGTAAATTAGATCACATTTTAAATCCCTTATTTCCACAGCACACATAAAAAAAATTCAAAACACCTTCTACTTATGGACAGTATGTGAGAGGAAATAAGTACAGTCTACTTGTCTCTCTCCTGTCCTTAACACTGAGTTTACGTAAAGGAGGCTGGAAGATTCACCTAAGTTGGGCTCGAGGGAAATAATTTCCAGAGTAACTCATTTCTGGGATAAGAAGTTCCCTGCTGGGAAAGAGAAAAGAAAGCAGCCACCTTGGGCAAAGAATACTTTGGAATTGATTCTGCTAGAATGAACTGTCTACTTTAGGAGAAATGTAAAATTTAGCCACAGAAAAAGACCTTTAATTATGCTGAAAGTTAAATGGGGAGTTTCCTTTCTGTAGTTTTGAGTTACCTACAAAAGAGTGTTTAGTCAAAATCGCTTTTAGTTAATTACAGTAAAAGTTTAAAAATTTGAAATCTTGTGTAATCATTTTAGTTGGTCAACAGAAATTCACATGTCTTTAAAGGCTATCTGCCTCTACAGAGACCACAGCAACACATACTGACTGAAAGAACTAAGAAAACTGCAGACCACAGGCAACCACAAAATCACAAGAAAGGAGGTTATTTTAAACAATCTGTAAAAATTGTTAGCAAAAAAAAAAAATCATTTAAGAAGGAAAACATGCAAGTGAATTGATGCATTCAGATAAAAATGAATTGACAGAAAATCCTGCAGTTTTTGTGCTTTATTAGTGGGAATACAGATTTTTTTGCAGGTAGCTTTCAAACTTCAAAGCAAACTCTTGTGATTACTATTTAAGAACACAATGTTCAGGACTGGATAGGGGCACTGCAGACTCAAACAATAAAAAACTCTTCTACTAGCCAAAAATTGTTCTGTTTTCCAAGAAACTATCTGGCTCCCTCTTGAACCTGACAACACCATCTGCTGTTCCCCCTAGCTGCCTAGCCTGCATAACTCCCACATTTTGTATGAAGTTAAACTCTCCACTCACCTTTGTGCACTCATTCCCATAGCAGGCAATGGCATTGACTAGGTAATGGAAGCAGTGTGTTACTGTTAAGAGATTGATAAATTACATGGAATAAAGCAAGACATGAACAAAGCAGCTTGCCATCAATCCTGTTGCCTCTATTGACTGTTCAATTTGTCTTAACTAGAACTCAAATCCGTCCTGTGGAGACAGTCAGTCATTTTCTTTTCTTGGTGCAGTGAATACTACTGAGAAACATCATAATGGCAACAGCCAGAACTTCCACCCTAGAATTATACAGCTCAAAATGTTCATCCGCCACAAGAAGAAATGGACTGCCTGATAAGATGGGAGAAGTATGGCATTGTGGTCGGTGCAGACACAATGGGCTGAATGGCCTTCTTCTGCACTGTGGGGATTCTATGCTAAGTAGATTCAATAGTTACTTCAAAATGGAATATGGATACATACATGGAGGAAATATTTGCAGGGGAATGGGACAAGAGTGTGGTGGTTAAAAAAAAAAGGATAGTTCTTCCAACTAGCTGGAATGAGCACATGGGTCAAATGGCTGCCTCTTTGGTGTTAAATAGAATCCTACAGTGCAGAGGGAGGCCACTCAGCCCATCGAGTCTGCATCAAGCACAATCCCACTCAGGCGCTATCCCCATAACCCCATGCATTTACCCGAGCTAGTTCCCCTGAAGCTAAAGGGCAATTTAGAATGGCCAATCCACCTAACCAGCACATCTTTGAATTGTGAGAGGAACCAGAGCACCCGGGGGAAACCCACGAGGACACGAGGGGAATATGCAAACTCCAGTGACCCAAGCCGGGAATCGAACCTGGATCCCTAGTGCTGAGAGGCAGCAGTTGCTGACCACTCTGTCATCGTGCCGCCCTTCAGTGCAAAGATCAATGAAAAGTCATGACCAAATCGAAAAAAAAAGCAGCTAAAGCTAATAGGTATTGGGTTACATTAATAGAACTATTCAGTCTAAATTAAAGGACACCATTTTAACGTAGTTCAGGTCATTGGTCAGACCGCAGAGAGATTATAAAGCACAGTTTTGGTCTTGATGTATGGTCGGTGATTAGAGTGGCCTTGGAATTGGTGCAAAGGAAAGCTGCAAGAATGATTCCTAGTTTAAAGATGCACGGTTACTCAGGTTCAAGGTCCTCGGTCTACTAACCGAGCAGAAATACTGACATAGAGGTGACCTGACAGACAAAAAATGCAGGCATTGTGTAAGATTATAACAGATGAGAGAGTTTAACTGTTAAAGATAACACAAGGTCCACGTAACTCCAATTTTTTTTTAAATTGTCTGAGAGAGTTAGAGGAATTTTCTTTTCCCTTCACTGGCCCTATTATTTTCTGATTTTCTTTACCTCTCAAGAGATTTTAATGCTGAGGGTGTGGGGGGCAGTTCAGGAAAAGGGAAGAAATGTTTAGCGACAATGGTCCAGCAAACACAAGCATTAGATGGGCTTGTTGCGCCAATTAGCCTCTTCCTGCCCAGGATTTTCGAACGCTTTATTGATTCCAGGTTTGGATGTTCAAGATCTCCTTTTATACCATTTAATTTATTCCCATAATTCCCAGGATGGCAGAGTGGTTAGCACTGCTGCCTCACAGCACCTAGGAACCCCAATTCAATTGTAGTCCCAGGTCACTGTCTGTGTGGAGTTTGCGCATTCTCCCCATGTCTGTGTGGGTTTCCTCCGAGTGCTCTGGTTTCCTCCCACAGTCCAAAGATGTGTGGGTTAGGTGGATTGGCCATGCTAAATTGTTCCTTAATGTACTGAAATGTATAAGTTAGGCGAATTAATGACAGGTTAAATATGTGGGGTTACATGGTCTAGGACCTGGGTAAAGTGCCCGCTCAGAGTTTCGGTGCAGGCTTGATGGGCCGAATTGTCTCCTTCTACATGTAGGGATTCTATGATTTTAAGAAACTACCAACAATTCATATGCCGTCATGTCAATTAGAGTGGCACAACTCTTAGGAAATAGTCCAGAGAACGTTTTCCAAATCTACCATTTCCTAAATGGTGCATAGAATCTGACAGTGCAGAAGGGGGCTAATCAGCACATCGAGTCTGCATCGATCATAATCTCTATCTCCATATCACCATGCATTTACCCTAGCTTGTCCAGCTGAAACAAAGGGGAAATTTAGTACGACCAATCCACCTAACTGCACATCTTTAGACTGTGGGAGGAAACTGGAGACTCGAGAGACCCAGGTGGACTTGGGAAAAATGTGCATACTCCACATAGCGATTCAAGCGGGGAATTGAAGCTGGATCCCTGGCGCTTTGAGGCAGCAGTGCTAACCACTGTGCCACCGTGCATGCACAAGTCAATGTTTTAAATCTAAACCAAAAGGTGATGATTTGCATAAAACTAGAGTGCGGAATACAGGTCTGGCAATTTCCGTGGAGAGGGAAACAGAGTTAACATCGAGTCCAACATGACCCTTCTTTGGAACTACTTTTTCATTGAGAAAGGAGCTCAAGGGATAAAAGTGGATCTTTTGCTAAGCACAGATCATTCAGCATCAGAGAGGGGAAGATTAGACAGTACAGTGTATACACAGTGAGAGATGGAGTCAGAGGGGAGGGAAGAGGAGGAAGCCTCTGGAGAGATGTTGCTGTCGGAGACTGTTGAAGTTTGGGTTGGTCGAGACCCAAAACACCTGGAAGGAAGCAAATGAATCTCTTGCTAATGAGATGAAGACTGAAATAAAACTAAAGACCAGGATAGCTTTGAGACAGGGGAACTGGTTGCTGCTAGAGAGAGAGAGAGAGAGAGAGAGATCTAGTGTGTGCTTGTGGCAGCTCTTAGCATTAAGCTTGGATCTCAGGATGTGAGTGGAACACTCCAAGGAATGTAAATGCACCTGAGATACTCGTAATCCTAGATGAATTTGAAATAAGGATGGAATTTCAGTTGGAATCCACGTGGGGTCAGGTTAGAGCAGGAGAGACAGTCACCAAGAAAGGAGATGTGGCAGTGAAAGTGAATTTTGGTGAACACCTGATCAAACACCAGGAAGGAAAGATGAAATCACAGAATCATAAAAACCCCACAGTATAGAAAGAGGCCATTCGGCCCATCAAGTCTGCACCAACCACAATCCCACCCAGGTCCTACCCCACCATACATATTTAACCCGTTAATCCCTCTAACCTACACATCTCAGGACAGAAAGAGACAAAAGTCTTGCCAGAGTGGAGAGCAGAATTTCAAAGTAGGCACCTCTGAATGAGAAGTGACATTGAATTAAACACCAAAATAAATACTAAATTTCTAAAAATTCATTTCTGGGGCAGTGATGTCGCTGGCTAACCAGCATTTATTGTCCATTCCCTAGTTGCCTGAGGACAGTTCAAAGTCAACCACATTGCTGTGACTCCAGAGTCACATGTAGGCCAGACCGGGTAAGGATGGCAGATTTCTTTCCCTAAAGAACATTAGTGACCCAGTCAGGTCTTCCCAACAATGATTTCATGATCATCAGTAGACTCTTAATTCTGGATGTCTTTTATTGACTTCAAATTCCACCATCTTCCGCGGTGGGATTTGAACTTGGGTCCCTAGAACATTAGCTGAGTTTTTAAGATTAATAACGTAACGTTGATATCACTAGGCCATTGCCTTCTCAATACTGCATGCAGATGCTGAAAATGTGAAGTAAAACAAAATGCTGAGAAAATTCAGGTCTGGCTTCATCTACGGAGAGACAACAGTTAATGTTTTGAAACCTCCTCAGAACTGACTAGTTGGTATATTAGTATGTTAGGATAGTTGTTATGATCTCACTATTCAAGAATCTATTTTCAAAACAATTCTATCAGAGTAATAAAATAACTCTCTGGAGAAAGTAAAGTATGCACAAGAAATGATGGCTTCAGTCTGCACCAAATTCAGAACTGAGCACTGAATCATGCCACACTCAAGTTCCACCCCCCACATCAGCATTGCAGTTCCAACACAAGCTTTATTTAGCACATACTGCATGAGAAACCTGCTTAGACAATGAGCCTTAATGATGACTGGTTTATTTATACTCGGTCAAAAACAAGGGTGGAGGGTCACAATACTGTCAGAGTGTGGAGACAACAAAGAGATGGATAGAGAAAAGATTTCGAGTGCATAGACCACAGAGAAAGGAAATATTGTTTTACATATGCTCCAGAGTTCAGAATTAAAGTCCAATGAGGTATTCCTCCATGGTGGTCGGTGAGCTGAAAACTGATGCTGGAAATCTGCCATCTATCTGGTGGTGTTGATGTCACAGAATAAGATTGGCATGAAGAGATATCAGTCTTATCGTCAATTCTGAGCAGAATCAGGATAGAGATGGGCCAACTTGGGCCAGCACTCCTCTTCTGTGAAGCTACTAGTTAGATGATCAACCACAGACTAAGATTTTGCAGTTCAGCGAGGCAATATTACTGGTTCGCCAAGCCAGAGACCCATGTCACATGACCCCCACCTGATAATTGATATGCACCAGTCATCTGGGTCTGCACAATGTTAACTGTCTCAACTATGAGGAATGGAAAGGAAGGTTGTGGCGTCTTTTATCTTCACAGACAAGCAAACAGTTGTTGGCCAGGCTGGTTTACAAAGAATAAAGAAAATTACAGCACAGGGAACAGGCCCTTTGGCCTTTCAAGCCTGCAGCGACCATGCTGCCTGAATGAATTAAAACCCCCTACCCTTCCAGAGACCATATCCCTCTATTCCCATCCTCTTTATGAAATGTTTTTTGTAAGAGCTCTCTTTAAATTTGGTCTTTGGCTCTTCAGGGTTAAGATGTGCCAGTGTCCATGACGCAATCAGGTAACTTCTTTTGTTTGGGATCACAGAGTCAGTCATTTTAGGTGACTGTCCAGTTTGAAATACTTAAGAGACAGCAATAAGCATATTTCAATCTACATTAGTAAAAAAAAAGATATGCTAAGACCTTAGCTCCTCACACTCTAAACCAAGGCCTCTTCTGTTCACTCAGACAAATGCAAAAGATTGAACGCACAAATCAAAGAGTAACAGGAAATTCCCCCACTCAAGCAACAGAGCCTCAGCCACCGTAATCAGAACAAATCACATGGTTCAAAAACAGAAAATGCTGGAAAACTTCAGCTGATCTGACAGCATCTGTGGAGACACAATAGAGCCAATGTTTCAAGTCTGGATGCTTCTTCATCAGAGTCTCGTTTCTGTTTTGGGCTCCAGCATCCACAATGAATTGCTTTTTATCAGGTTATCTAGTTACTTATCCAACTGTCATCTTTGGAAATATGCTGTGCGTATCAAAAAAATAGCAGTGACTACATGTCAACAGTAATTAATTAATTTTGAAGTACTTTGGGATATGGTGAGGATGTAAATTAAGGTCCTTCTTTTCATTTTACTTACTTCCTATAACGAGTGCCCCAACTGTATGGAAGAGTTCAACTGCAATCTAATGTCTCGTACAAGCTCAACATCAACATGCTACAGATGCACCAATTTTATTGTTCAGTACTTTATTACTAGGAACCAAGATTCTATCAAAAGCAATATAAATCAGGTGCAAGTTCCCCCCCAAAAATGAAAGATTCATATCTACATATTTGAATTTTAGTGTCGACACGGGGAGTTGAAATTGGCTTCCCTTGATCCGAGCTGCACAAATGGATCAGCATTTCTATTATGCTCAGCTGCATAGTCCAACCTGACATTCCAAATACTGTGCGAGCAGGATTAAAAATATATACATATTAATTATTTTTTATCAAGCTATTTCCTCAAACCACTTAAATTAAAAGAAAATAATTTTGTCTGGCACATTGGAACATCTTTCATGTGTGAAGCTGCAATATAAAAGGCCTTGGCTGTGCCGATAATGTATGACCCTGAATTATTTGTGGAACACAACATCCCCTAAGCGGGTCAACAGAAGAATGTAATGCCTCGCGCTGCAAACATGGTGTGAATACAATTTCGTTTTGAACATATAACAACCAGAGATAGAATCATAGGATCACTACAGCACAGAAGCAGACCATTCAGCCCATAGAGCCTGCACTAACAACTATCCCACCCAGGGATATCTCCACATATTTACACTGCTAGTAAATTACTAAAGGCAATTTAGCACAGCCAAATCAATCTGACGTGCACATCCTTGGACCGTGGGAGGAAACTGGCGCGGACATGAGGAGCGGGTCCACATAGACACTCACCCAAGGCCTGAATCGAACTCGGGGCCCTAGAACTGTGAGGCAGTCATGCTAACCACTATGCCATCCGTAAGAAAGACAGAAAGACCTCCCCCCTCCCGTCAGGGAATTGAACCCTGGTCTGCTGCACGATAGGCAGGGATACTAACCATTACACTAATGAGGGGCTGAGATAGGAAGGTACTAACTTAGATCAAAGGAGGAAACTCATCCTAACAAACCACATTCTCAATTTTTAAACAGGGATAAAGGGGGAACTAGCTAAAAGAAATGCTGCTGGGCACTTAGGCCAGTGCCAGCGGGAACAAGCAAGTGAATTTCAAACTGCTCAGCACCTGAGATGTGAAGCAGAGTATGAAATGTGGTCGATATTGCATGGTTTGAGAATAATGAGTGAATTTGTTTTGAGATTAATGCCTTCTGTTGCCAGGCGGCCAATTAATAGGTCCAGTGGTCTATAACATTTCATTTGACTTTTCAATTCTTTCTCAAGGGAGCTAGGTTTAAAAGAAACCAGTGAAGTTCTTTAACCCTGTAGTTGGGTGTCAATTTTGCAAAAATAAGCCTCACCATCAGAATCCTTTTCCAAAGATTTACGGTTATAAACAAATCGCTTCTTTGCAGGATCCACCATGAAAAGAATTATACATCAGAGTGTGTTTTAACAAGAGAAATAGGACATTGAATAGGAGATTTAAAAAGATGTCGATCAAATGCAGTCAATTCGGCTTTTAGCTTGTTTCCGAAAGAAAAGTTGGAAGACAAAAGTGGAAGTATCTAATACATTATTTCCCTCTGTTTATATTGAATTCAAATGACATGGTTAGGAACAATGGCGTGGGAGAATTATAGCTTTGGACAGTATGAGGGAGCTGAATCATCAAGAACTATTATCAATTCAGCATGTTTCAATTGTATGCTTATTAAATCCGCTCTCTTGCATTGTCAGAGGCTGCAACTTATTCTCAGAGAGACAGGAATATGAGTACGACATTCAGCCCCTCAAGCTTATTCTGCCGTTCAGTGGTGCCTTGGCTGATTTGTATCTTAACTCTATCTATCTGCCTTGGCTCTGTGCCACTTGGAGAGGAATTTTAATTTAGCCTGTCAGGAAATGAATATGATTTGTCTGCAATGACAGTCCTATTCTCTGTTCCATCCTACTCTTCACTGAAAGGCCACTGACTTGAAAGTTTGATTCATTTACTCATTTCTCAGATGCTGCTAGGTCCTCTGAGCATTTGCAGTGCCCAGAGAACCACAGAAAAGTTACAGCACAGAAGGAGGCTGTTCAGCCTATCCTGTCCATGGCAGTGCTGTAGCTTACAGCACTTAACGTGCAGATTGTGTACATTTAGAAAGAATTTAGGGTTTGTTTCCACCAGTAAATTGGGCAGTGCATTCCGGACACCCACCACTTTCTGTATAAAAATGTTCTTCATCATGCACCCTCTACACTGACTGCCACTCATCTTGAATCTATGTCCCCTGATTCTAGAATTCTCCACCAAGGGAAACAATTTTATCCTGTCCTCTTTCTCTTCCCCTCATAATTTTATATACCTCGATCAATCACCCTTCAGCCTTCTTTGCTCCAAGGAAAATAACTCCAATCTATCGAATCTCTCCTCACAGCTACACTTTTCTAGCCCTAGCAACATTCTTGTAAATCCCCTCTCTTCAAAGAAATTATGTCCTTCCTGTAACATGGGCACTAGAATTACACACAATATTCCAGTGTGGTCTCACCAATGAGCAAAGAACAAGGAACAAAGAACAAAACAGCACGGGAAACAGGCCCTTCGGCCCAACGAGCCTGTGCCGCCACCTCGATGTTCCCACCTCTACCCGTGATCCCTGTCTATGTTTATAGATCTATGGATTAAAAACCAAATTTGAGACAATTTAGGGAGAATTTGTTCTCCTAATTAGCCAAAGAGCACATCTTTGGGATGTGGGAGGAAACCAGAGCACTGGGAGAAACTCCACACAAGCATGGGGAGAATGCGCAAACTTCCACAGACACAGACCCAAATCCATGTATCAGAACAGCACAGCGATAGTCACTGAGCTGTCGTGTTGCCCATCAAATGGTCCAGGTCAAGTGTACACTAACGACGTGAAGCACTAGGACACTCTCAAAAAAAAATCCAAGAGCAGCCCTCTCACGACCCATCGCGTGTATGCCCCTCGTTAGACAACAAAGTGGACCAAAGCACCTGTAGGATAAATACAATTCCAAAATTGTTGGGGCGATTAGCCCAGCCCACTGCTTTAGCAGCGCAGTGGACCAGGAAACTCAAACAGAGTCTCTACCTGCCTAATTGGCATTCGAATATCTTTAGCAGGCCCAGGACTGAAGTCTCTAGGCCCGCCAGGGGCATTTCACTCCAGCAGGGTTTTCAAAGCTCCCTATTTGGAGAGAGCTGGCAGCCCAACCCCTCTGGGATGAAAGGGGCCATGGAGGACCCTCCCCACAACCCTACCCCCAGAGTCCAAGGAGAGTGTCCTTTGGTAGTGCCAGCTTGGCCTCCTCAAGGGGCAAAGTGGCAATGCCCAGGGATCATCTCGTAACCACCCACCAGGCATCAAGCCGGGCCTTGGGGGTACGGTGGGGTCCTGCTGCCAGTCTGTCCTTGGACTGGTGACAAAGGGAGGGAAGCAGGACTAGCCAGCAATTGAGCTGGCCAACGTTTGGAAGTCCCGCAGTGCAGGGGTACGGTGCATGCGCAGATCTCCACACTGACACATCGGCACACGTGCAGTGACCCGCTCAGCGCCATGATACCAATTTCTGCAGCATGAAAAGGCCGCACCCTCTTATTTTTCACGTGATTCACACTCATGCATTCTACAAGGCACAGAACGAGGGAGATTCAATTTGAAGATCTCACTTAAAAAAAAGAGGGGTTTACTTCAGTTTTGACACGAATTCCACACTTCAAAATTTTTGGAGAATCCCACTGTGCTATCGGTGGGCAGCACGGCAGCACAGCGGTTAGCACTGCTACTTCACAGCTCCAGGGTCCTGGGTTCGATTCCCGGCTTGGGTCACCTTCCGTGTGGAATTTGCACATTTTTCTCATGTCTGTGTGGGTTTTCTCCAGGTACTCTGGTTTCCTCCCACAAGTATGCAGGTTACATCGATTGACCATGCTAAGAAATTGCTCTTTAGTGTCTAGGATGCATAGGTTAGAGGGATTAGTGTGTATAACACGTAGGGATATAGGGGTACGGCCTGGGTAGGATTGTGTTCGGTGCAGGCTCGATGGGCCGAAGGGCCTCTTTCTGTATTGTAGGGTTCTATGATATGATTCTGTGACTTATATCCTTTTATATTCTACACTGCCAATGAAGGACAGTATTCCATATCCCTTCTTCACAACCTTGTCTACTTGAACTGCTACCTTTAGGGACCTGGGTACTTGTATGCCAAGATTTCTCACTTCATGTACCCCTGTTAATATATTCCCATTTATTGTGTATTGCCTATAAAGTGTCTGACCTCCCTAAATACATTTCCTCACATTTCTCCATGTTAAAATCCATTTGCCAATTTACCACCCACTCCACCGATCCATCGATATTGTTTATAATGATCCTCTAAACTATCCAATACTCAGCCAATCTTTGTATCATCTACAAATTTCCCAATCGTGTTCTTCCCCCACATTCATGTCCAAATCATTAATATTACAACACAAACAGCTGTTTTTATTTCAGATTTCTAGCATCCATGATTTTGCTTTTGCCTTAGTACTATACCTTGATCATCTGTAATTTTCAAAACCTCTCCAGGACCTACTGTGATCATCAGACCGGTTTATTATCCACCTTACAAGGTTGATTGCTTTGCTGGTAACAGTTTGAAGAAATCACTCCCTGGAAGAGAAGTAAATTTTCCTAAACTGGTGCCAATATGCTTTGGAATAAATTATAGTTCTAAAGGTTAAACCTTTAATGACTAAAACACAACATGATATCTGCACCTCAGAATCATGCAGCACAAGAATAAACGTTAACAAGACTGGCACTGTTTCCAATCCTTCCTGTGATCACAATTCACTACAAACTCGTGTGCTGTGCTTCATGCAATCTTTAAACTGAATGATCAACATCAGTTGAGGGCTTACAAACTTCTTTTAATCAAATGCAGGATCATGAAAACTTTGAGGAAACTTTTTGTTTTTGAACAATCTTACTCACTTTCTTCTGCTGAAGGCTTTAATACTCAGTGTGGTGCGGTATTTTGTCCATTTGTCAATCTTTATATGGAAGCTATACAGAGTACAGCAGTGAGATAGAGAATCTGGTGAACCGGTGCAGCGACAATAATTCTCCCTCAATGTCAACACAACAAAGGAGATTGTCATCAACTTCAGCAAGTGTGAAGGAGAACATGTCCCTGTCGACATCAACGGAGACGAAGGAGAAAAAAATCAACAGCTTCAACTTTTTAGGAGTCCAGATCACCAATAAGCTGTCCTGGTCCCCACACACCGACACTATAATTAAGAAAGCTCACCAACGCTTCTACTTTCTCAGAAGATTAAGGAAATTTAGCATGTCAGCTACAAGTCTCACCAACTTTTACAGATGCACCAGAGAAAGCATCCTTTCTGGTCGCACAACAGCTTGGTATGGCTCCTGCTCTGCCCAAGATTGCTAGGGACCAGAGGTCATAAATGTAGCCCAATCCATCATGGAAACCAGCTTCCCACCCAATGACTCTGTTTACACTTCCCGCTGCCTCGGCAAAGCAGCTAACATAATCAAGGACCCCATGCATCCTGGACATTCTCTCTTCCAGTTCTTCCTTTGGCAGAAAGATACAAAAGTCTGAGGTCACGCACCAACTGACTCAAGAATAGCTTCTTCCCTGCTGTTGTCAGACTTTTGAATGGACTTATCTTGCATTAAGTTGATCTTTTTCTACACCTGGCTATGACTCTAACACTACATTCTGCACTCTCTCCTTTCCTTCTCTATGAATAATATGCTTTCATAGCATGCAAGAAACGATACTTTTCACTATGCTAGTACATGTGACAATAATAAATCAAATCAAAATCAAATTTAGTAGGATTTTAAACTTGTGAAAAGATGAATGGGCAAACTGCAGATGCAGTTTAATTTTTTTTTCTTTAAAATTCTATCCCCTGATGTAAGGAATGCTTAAACTTCATGATTAAAAATGTTAGGCCTTGTTAAAGGAATAGAATTATATTCCTGTTGTGTAGTTTAAATCTACAGATTTCCCAAAATCTTTGTGTCATAGATATATTCAATAGGAAGGATATTTCACTGGATTCTACATCTGCGCTAATAAAATCATTTATCCTGGCTAATTTACACAAACAACACTCAATGTTTATATCATTCCCGAGCTTAAGTAATGAGTATGAATTTAAATCATATTCTTTAACTGTACTTTGGTCTTTACTATTTAGAGAATCCAGTAACACTTTAACCAATCCACTCCACATGCTAATGATGCGCACCAAGTGTTTAATACAACACAATTGAATGAGTCATAAGAACATAAGAGCTCGGAGCAGGAGTAGGCAATCTAGCTCCTCAATATGATTATAGTTGATCTCATCTCCACTTTCCTATTCATTCTCCATAACCCTTCAACCAATTACTAATTAAAAATCTATCCATCTCTGCCTTAAATTTATTCAATGTCCCAGCTTCCACCATGCTCCAGGGAGTGAACTTCAGATTCACAAGCCTTTGAGAGAAGTAATTCTCCTCAACTCTGTTTTAATCTGTTGCTCCTTATCCTAAACCTATGACCTCTCATTGTGGATTGTCCCACAAAAGGCAACATCCTCTCTACATCCTGTCAATCTTCTTTATTATCTTATATACCTCAATTAGATCCCCTCTCATTGTTCTAAATTCCACAGTAAAGGTCTAAACTGCTCAATTTCTCTTCATAAAACAAACTCCTCACCTCTCGAATCAATCTGCTGAACCTCCGCTGAACTGCCTCCAACACTACTACATCCCGCCTCAAATAAGGAAGACAAAAGTTGTGTACAATGCTCAGTCTCACTAAAGCCTTCAATAACTGAAGCAATACTTTGCTACTTTTATACTCTATTCCTTCAGCAATAAATGCCAAGATTCTATTTGCCTTCTTTAGTACCTGCTATACCTGCAAAATAGCACACTGCAAGAACACCCATTAGCAGACTAAAGCTCAAAGTGACCAGCATATTTTCGTCTGACTCATCCAGATCAACATCTTCCCTTTCCAAACCTTTCTTGTCAATTCAAAAACACCATAATTCCATTTCAGACAACTCACCGCAAAGTTATATTTCAAGTCACATCTGAAACACCTGTTTACCAAATATCTGTTGCCTATTAGATCTACCTAAAGAGTAAACATCTAAACAGTCTCAAAATGCTAAATCCTTCATAGGATGCAGAGCTGGGCGGAAAAGTGGCAGATGGAGTTTAACCCTGATAAGTGCGAGGTGATTCATTTTGATAGGACAAACTTGAATGTGGATTACAGGGTCAACGGCAGGGTTCTGAGGAATATGAGGAACAGAGAGATCTTGGTATTCATATTCACAGATTTCTAAAGGCTGCCACTCAAGTGGATAGAGCCATGAAGAAGGTCTATAGTATGTTAGTGTTTATTAACAGGGCGTTTGAGTTTAAGTCGTGGGGTTATGCTACAACTATACAATGACCTTGGTGAGACTACATTTGGAATACTGTGTGCAATTCTGGTCACCTCATGATAAGAAGAATGTGGAAACACTGGACAGAGCGCACAGGAGATTTACCAGGATGCTGCCTGGTTTGGAGGAAAGGCTGAGGGAGCTAGGGCTTTTCTCTTTAGAGTGGAGGAGGATGGGAACTGACTTAATAGAAGTTTATAAGATGATGAAGGGAATAGATAGAATGGACGTTCAGAGAATATTTCCTTGGGTGAATGAAGTGGAAGCATAACTATAAGGTCCATGCTGGGAGATGTAGGAGGGATGTCCAAGGTAGATTCTTTACTCAGAATGACTGGGGTTTGGAATGCACTGCTTGCTATGATGATGGATTCGGACACCTTAGGAACTTTCAAGCGGTTATTGGATAGGCATATGGAGCACACCAGAATGATAGGGAGTGGGATAGCTTGATCTTGGGTTCAGACATAGCTTGGTACAACAATCAAGGGCCAAATAGCTGCGCTGTTCTGTTTTTTTATGTGACCGCTAAATGTTCCATTATGCCATGGAAGTAGCTGGAAATGACTGTTTCCTCAAAACTGTTTTAAAAAGCTTCAGACATCTCTTCCAAAAGCATAATCATTTCTGTGAATCTCACTCTAGCCAAGACCAGAAGCCCCTCCATGTTCAATGTTTTATTACAATCCAACAATTTGAAAAAGCAAATAATTAGAGATCGCCAAATACAAGTTCTGCAATCCAATACATAACCCATTAAATTTCATGATGTTATTTGACAAAATAACAACCTATCCATCTTGAATTATCAAAGTCTGTCCATTCACGTTCATCAAACAGGTTAGTTTTCTGATAAATTTTGACCACAAATTTTAGCAGCTTACCCATATCTTCCTTGGTATGCAGACAATGAGCCTGTAGCTCTGAGAAATGCATTGCACCCGTCGACACCATAACTTGCCTTTTCCTTAGTAACGATCTAATCTGTGTCAAAATATCCACTTGATCCTTTCATTGGTCACAAGCTTCAGTTTCACAGAAGGGTAGAAAATTATACCCTGGTATTTTATACTTGGTTTCAACCATTCTTCTCCAACCATTCTAGTTGATATTGTGCAGCACGGTGGCACAATAGTTAATACTGCTGCCACATACCGCCAGGGACCTGGGTTCAATTCCCAGCTTGGGTCATTGTCTGTGTGGAGTCTGCACAGGTTTCCTCCAGGTGCTCCGGTTTCCTCCTATAGTCTGAAAGATGGGCTGGTTAGATGAATTGGCCATGGTCAATTCTCCTTCAATGTACTTGAACAGGTGCTGGAGCGTGGCGATTAGGGGATTTTCACAATAACTTCATTGCAGTATTACAGTAAGCCTACTCATGACTAATAATAAAGCATAAAAAAATTATAGCCTATCTGAAATTAAATCTTAGTTTCCAATCTTCACCTTTTGACCAATCATCCTGTACTATCAATGGTGATGGAATGGTGAAACCAAAGACTAGGACAGCTTTTTTTCACTGGGAATTTATTAATGTTATTCAGTCTCTCACTTCCCATGTCCAGGCTGTCTCCCATTTATATGTGCTCAGGTACTTCATTAAGCAATGTCCTACAACTGTCTATCTTATCATAAAATCCTTATGCAGAAGGCGGCCATGCGGCCCACTGAGTCTGCAGCAAATCTCTGGTATCTTGTCCAGGCACTCTCCCCTGCCTTGTCCCTGTAACTCCACACATTTACCATGTCCAAACCTGAAGGTCGAATACTTCAGCAGTCACGGGCATTCGGCCTCCGACCTTCGGGTAAACGTCTTCAAGGGGGCCTTCATGTCACACGACAGCGCAGAGCCTCTGAGCAGAGACTGATAGCCAAGGGTGCCTCAGCCTTCAGCAAACTATTGTTTTACAGGTCACTAAACACGAAGAGGAATCAGCCTGGGCAGTGGCAGTGGCTCCATGGAACAGGAAGCTGTGAGCATCAGTCAAAGTGACGGCACAACTCTTCCCATACTTGCCACTCTGCCAGTGCCCTTGCTACTGCCTGACAGCCAGCTCAGAGCTGCTGCAGCTCAAGTTAAGTTGGTGCCGTCTGAGCCCTGTGGGTCCAGAACCATTTGCGATCACTCTCCAAGGCAATCTGCAGTTGCCTCAATGGAATCTCAACCGTCTTCTATCTCCCGAGTTTCAACCACAAGGGAAACACTTCATGGGAGCATAAAGATAGGCCAAGAAAAGAACAGACAGCAACCGAGGGAATGGTGAGATTATGGATTTCATAACTTTATCTCTTGATTTGGATTTGGAGTAGCTTCAATGTTTGCAGTCAAATTAAAGAAAAGTAAAAAAAGGTTTGAGTGAGGGGATAATGTGAAGATACAGAAATCTGAGGTCACGTACCAACTGACTCAAGAACAGCTTCTTCTTTGCTGTCATCGGCTTTTGAATCCACCATACATTAAGCTGATCTCTCACTATAATCTGTACCCTCTCCTTTCCTTCTTTCTCCCCTATGAACTCTATGAGCAGAATGTTTTGATAGTATAGTACACAAGAAACAATACTTTTCACTGTATACTAATACGTGTGACAATACATCAAATCAAGAATGTGATGATGAATGCAAGATGGGTAAGGAGTGAGAGAACTGCAAATGAATGCGGACTTGGAAGTTATGGCTCATGACTAGCCCCTCAGTCAGTTGATCTGAGAGAGAGAAAGATACAGTGGATTCCCAGAGCTGGTATGGGGATTAGTGCTATTCTCGATACACATTATTGATCTAGACTTAGGCGTGCATGGCACAATTTCAAATTTTGCAGTTGACACATAACTTACAATTAGTGTGAAGAGTGGGGAAGGACAGCGATAGACAGGATGCTGGAATGGGCAGGTACATAACGATTAAATTTAATGCAGAGAAATATGAAGTGGTCGGAAATGGGTTGTCTTGGTTACCTCGTCTCTTTGCCAGTCTATTGGTGCACAGGTAGCTGTAAAAGCTGGTCCTTCTCGATGGTGAACTTGTGTAATATGCAGTCAATGGCTATCCAGTTCTTCTCTACCTGGTTCTAAAAGTGGATGAGGCTGCTCCCAAATGATCAGTGTGGTAGAAGCGTTGTTTGAGGACCCTGCACCTAAGAAATTCCTTTACAGCAGCAAGACCGTCTGATAAACTTAACCTTAAGCATGTGCATTGTAGACCATAAGGCAAAGGAACAGAGTTAGGTCACTCAGCCCATCAAGTCTGTTCTGCCATTCAATCATGGCTGACTTCTTTTCATCCCTATTCTCCTGCCTTTTCCTCATAACTCCTGATGCCTTTACTAATGAAGACTCTATCTATCTCTGTCTTAAAGACACTCAATGACCTGGCCTTCACAGCCTTCTGCAGCAAAGAGTTCCACAGACTTACCACTCTCTGGCTGAAGAAATTCCTTCTCATCTCTGTTTTAAAGGATCGTCCCTTTAGCCTGAGGTTGTACCTCTGGTTCTAGTTTTTCCTACTAGTGAAAACATCCTCTCCAGGCCTCACAGTATCCCGAAAGTTTCAATAAGAGCCTCCCCCTCATCCTTCCACAACTCCAACAAGTGCAGACTCATTGTCCTCAACCATTCCTCATACGATAAGCTCTTCATTCCATGGGTCATTCTTGTGAACCTCCTCTGAACCCTCTCCAAGACCAGCATATCCTCTCTTAAATACAGGGCCCAAAAGCTCACAATACTCCAAATGGAGTCTGACCAGATCTCATACAGCCTCAGAAGTACATCCCTGCTTGTGTTCTAGCCCTCTTGACATGAATGATAACATTGCATTTGCCTTCTTAACTGCCTACCCAACCTGCAATTGGTGCCCACTAACCATCCTTTAACTTGGAGGCCTTGTTGGAGTAAAGATGACAAGAGGGCCAATGGAGAATGAAAGAGTTGTGATTCTTATTAGAATAGCAGACACAGATCTACACGATGTGCTGCCTGTGGTTACAAACAGTTTCACATCAAGTGGAAATCCTTTGTATTGATGAAATTCCTTGTGTGTGCAGTAAGTGGAACCTGACACTGAATGAAGCCTGTCATGTTGATGTGGTGAATATGGATTTCCAGCAGCTGTTTGATGAAATGCCACATAATAGACTTGTCGCAAAGCTGAAGCTTGTGGACTAAAAGGGACAGTGGCAGCACAGACAAAAAGATGACTGAGCAACAGAAAAGAGATTAGCAAACAGATGTTTCTCAGGATGAGGAAGATAATAGTGGGTTCCCAGGGCTGATATGACGACCATTGCTATTGCTAATGCACATTATTGACTTAAACTTGGGCATGCAGGACACAATTTCAAATTTTGTAGTTGACACACAAGTTGGAATTAGTGTGAAGAGTGGGGGAAGACAGTGATAAAAATTATACAGACAGGGTGGTGGAATGGGCTGACACGTAACAATTAAATTAATTAAATTTAATGCAGAGAAGTATCATAGCGGCACGGTGGTTAACACTGCTGCTTCACAGCGCCAGGGACCTGGATTTGATTACCAGCTTGGTTCAGTTTGTGTGGAGTGTGCACATTCTCCCTACGTCTGTGTGGGTTTCCTCCCATAGTCTGAAAGATGTGCTGGTAAGATGTGCATTGACCCCAACAGGTGCCGGAGTGTGGCAACTAAGAGAATTTCATAGTAAGTTCATTGTAGCAATAATTTAAGCCTTCCTTGTGACTAATAAATAAATTTTATGAAGTGGTATATTTTGTATGAGCAGCTAGAAGAGGCAATATAAAACAAAAGGGTCAAACTAAAGGGAGTGCAGAAATGAGACCTGGGTGCATAGAAATAGAACATTACAGCACAGTACAGGCCCTTCAGCCCTCAATGTTGTGCCAAGCTATGTCCGAACCCAAGATCAAGCTATCCCACTCCCTATCATTCTGGTGTGTTCCCTGTGCCTATCCAATAATCAACTGAAAGTTCCTGAAGTGTCCAACTCCACTGTCACAGCAGGCAATGTATTCCACATGCCAACCACTCTGAGTAAAGAATCTACCTCGGACATCTCTCCTATATGTCCCACCATTAACCTTATAACAGCTACATCCCTCTCATCACCTTATAAACCTCTAAGTCGCCTCTCATCCTCCTCCGTTTTAAAGAGAAAAGCCCCAGCTCCCTCAACCTTTCCTCATAAGATCTACCCTCCAAACCAGGCAACATTCTGGTAAATCTCCTCTGCAACCATTCTAATGCTTCCACTTCCTTCTTGTAGTGAGGTGACCAGAACTGCACACAAATAGGTCCACAAATCATCGATGATGGTGCCAAGGCCGGTTGAAAAAATGTGGATAAAAAGGCAATGTGAGGTCTTGAGCTTTATGAATGGAGGCACGGAGTACAAAAGAAAGGAAGAGGTGATGAATCTCTACAAAAACTCAAGCTGAATTGGAGTACTGTATCCATTTCAGAACACTTTAGCTTTAGAGCTTTGGAGAAAATGCAGGAAAGATTGACAAACATGGTTCCAAGGATGAGGAATTTCAGTCATGTGGATAGATTGGAGGAGTTGAAGTTATTCTTTCTGGAGAAGCAAAGGCCGAGAGGAGGTTTTATAGAGGTGTTCGAGGTAATGAGAAGCCTGAACAGAGTAGGCAGAGAGAAATTACTCCTGTTGGCAGAATGATCAAGAACTGGGGGACACTATTTGAGCAGATTGGTAAAAGGATCAACAACGATAGGAGGAAAATAATTTTTTTTTAAAGAGTGAATGGTTACAATCTGGAATACACAGCATGAAAGTGGCAACACAGTGCTTAGCACTGTTGTCTCACAGCACTCGGGTCCCGGGTTCGATTCCTGACTTGGGTCATTTTCTGTGCGGGGTTTGCATGATCTTCCCATGTCTGTGTAGTTTCTTCCAGTTTCCTTCCACTGTCCAAATATGTGCAAGTTAGGTGGTTACGACCATGATCAATGCATTGGGGCTACAGGGACAGGGCAGGAGTGCGGGCATAGGTAGAATGCTCTTTCAGTAGGTTGGTACAGGCTCGGTGGGCAGACTGGCCTCTTTCTGCACTGTAAAGGTTCTATGGAAAGTGTGGTAGAGGCAGATTTAATTGTGATTTCCAAAGGGGAACTGGATCAGCAGCTGAAGGGAACACATTTGCAGGGGCACAGGGAAAGGATAGGGGAATGGAATTACTTGGGTTTCTCTTGCAGAGAACTGCCACAGCCACAAAGAGCTGAGTGGTCATTTTCGTGTCGTAGCTGTTCAATTGAGCAAAACTGTGTGTTCTCTCCTCTCGATTTTCTTAGTCGTTATAGAAAGGAGAGGCATATGCTTCTGAGTGACAGAGACTCATGACCCCAAATCCATATCCCGATATATAATGCTAGAACTCACCTAGAAGTTCCTCAAGACCAGAACCTTGCTGTAAACCCTGCATGATCATTTTCAATATTGCTGGTCAGTAGATCTTAGAATCATCGAATCCTACAGTGCAGGAAAAGGACATTTGGCCCCGAGTCTGCATCTACTCTCTGAAAGATCATCTTACCCACACCCACCCCATTCCCGTAACCCCATACATTCACCCTGCTAATCCCTCTAACCTAGACAGCTTTGGATATTAAGAGGCAATTTAGCATGGCCAAACCACCTATCTTGTACATGGTTGGATGGTGGGAGGAAACCAGAGCACCATGGGGAAACCCACAAAGACACAGGGAAAATATGCGGAGTCTGCACAGTCACCCAAGGCCAGAATTGAACCTGAGTCCTTGACGCTTTGAAGCAGCAGCGCTAACCTCTGTGCAACCATGCCACCCATAATCATAGTTCATGAGATATTAAAAAAAAGAGCCACATTTACTCTCCCAGTCATGAAGTTTCTCAAGTCTCCTCATGTAACTGAATCCCATCGGTCCTAGTTCCATTCTGATAAATTTCCTTTTAGTACAAACTTTGTGCAGTTTTCCACATTCATTGTGCATATATGAAGTAAAATGCAAGATATGCAATAGAGAAGTGGCAAAATAAGTGCATTCACCTTTGCATACGTAAGGTAAGGTTATTTTTTTTTAGCTCATCTATGAAGACGGGGTCTTAAAACAACTGGCTGTATTTAAAGTTGATGGACTGGAGAAATGGAAACGTTATAATATTGTTCAAAAAAAGGGATAAAGATAAACTCAGCAACCGCAGGTCACTCAGTTTAATGTGAATAGCGGAAAGCTTTGAGAAACAAAAATCCAGTAACAGTTACTTGGACAAATGAGGAATAACAAACAGAAGTCATACCTGTTATAGAATCATATCATAGAATCCTACAGTGCAAAAGGAAGCCATTTGGCCCATCAAGTCTGCACCAACCACAATGCCATGCAAGCCCTATCCCCATAACCCCATCCTAGCCACTGACGCTAAGGAGCAATTTAGGATGGCCAATCACCTAATCTGCACATCTTTGGACTGTGGGAGGAAACTGGAGAACCCGGAGGAAATCCACACAGACATGGGGAAAATCTGCAAACTCCACATAGACAGTGACCTGAGGCTGGGAATCGAACCTGGATCCCCGACACTGTGAGGCAGCAGTGCTAACCACTGTGCCACCGTGCTGCCCCTATGTAGTTTTCCCTTTTAGTTTTCCTCCTGCCAGTGGCAGATTTAGTTCATTTCACTGCTTCATTACATTTTTGACCATGGCCATGGGACCCAAAGGCCAAGGCAGTACACAAATTGATCAGTACTTGTTCAGTTGTACAAACATGTCTGTACAGATAATTATCTTGTTGAAATCCTCTTTTTTGAAGGAATTGGAGTCTCTGTCAGGATCTTGTGTACTGTTTCCATTTTCAATGTAAAATTACAGGCTCGTAAACAAGTAAATAGCTTGAGACATGGAAACTTCATTCATTAACCATTTATGGGGATAATTTCCCAGATTCAGGAGAAGTCAGAGTCTCAATGAACCTCAGGGGTTGAAAGAAGTTGAACTGTATGGTGTACACCACTGAACTATACAGGCCTGGATGTCTCCATTCCGAATCGTAATTAGACAGAGCCAACCTCAGAGAAGACATCACTTGATAGATTGACTGCTATTTGAAGCTTTTCAGCCAATCACAGATGGTTATCACTGAGTCAGCAGGTGGTCTCTGACTCACTATTGCCTTCTAAAATGACAAGCATGTCCTGCAGATAATGATACACCAACACCTGTTTGATCTCTCTCTCCTTTACATCTTGCTGGCACGCAAAACTCTTATGAGCGCTCTCTCCAACAGAAGGGTTGGGTGCTGCAGTCTTCCCATCAGAATCATGCATGGATCCATTTTGGATTCTAGACAGTCTCTTTTTACCTGTGAAATAGGGGTTCTTAATACAGCTCAGTTTCTCAGCCAAAGTGTTGCTGAATCCGTCATGCACTGGCAACCTTAGAAATATTTGAATAGGTAAACAACAAATGATAATGTAGAAGGTCATAATTTTATCACAGGTCTGTATGGTTTCGAACTGCTATTGTCAGTTTGATAATGTGTGCTAATTAAATGCCAAGGTGTTCAGAATTATAATTCACTGGTGCTTTTTTTTAATCTAAACCATGCGCACGGACACAATTCCTGCTCCAATGTCAGTATTTTCCTCCGCGAAAACGGCATCAATTCCTCAATGATTTAGTGTAGAATGTAATATAACAAGCTTATGATAATGCGAAGTCCCTGCGCTGGCTTTGATGCATGAGTCGGCAATGTGTACAGAATTATCATGCTAAATGCTTGAATTGGCACATTTCGAAGAATACAGAAAATAATCTTTCGGACATTAAATCAGTAGTAGTTGGGTTTATAATTTGCAAAAAAAAAAAAGTTTAGCAATTTTTGAAAGTGCTCTATGTTAACAAACAGGAGTCAAAGTTAGGCCAAGATCAGCTTTCAAAACGATGAAATATCAGAAGTATGCTGACAATCAAACCATCTTTTGTTGAGTGTCCAAAATGTAAAATCGGGAAGCAGAGTTAGCAGATAGAAGAAAGGAACAAATATTATTGTAGAATCCCTACAGTGCATAAAGGAGGCCATTTGGCCCATCAAGTCTGTACCAACCATAATCTCACCTAGGCTCTATTCCAATAACCCCACAAATTTACCCTAACCAGCTAGGCAATTTAGCATGGCCAATCCACACGTCTTTGGACTGTGGAAGAAAACTGGAGCACCTGGAGGAAATTCACACAGGGACGGGGAGAACGTGCAAATTCCACACAGACAGCGACCAAGGCCAGAATTGAACCAAGATCCCTGGTGCTGTGAGTCAGCAGTGCTAACCAGTGCCACCTTGATACCATTCTGGCGAGAGCCAATCACCTAACCCCACCACCTGGTCTTTTCCTGAAGTTTTACAAATTTCTCTCTTCAAGTAATCATCAATATCTCTTCCAAAAACCATAACAGAGTCTGCCTCCACTACATTCAGGCACTATATCTGAAATCCTAACCACTTGCTGTGTTTTAGTAAGTTTCTCCTCATGTCATGGTTGCTTCTCCTGACAATCACCTTAAATCAGTGTCCTCTGGTTCCTCAGCCTTTCACCAGTGAGAACAGTTACTCTTCATCCACTCTGTCCAGACCTCCATGATTATGAATATCTCTGACAAATCGCTCAACCTTGTCTTCTTTTTTTAATTCATTCATGGGACATGCACGTCACTAGCTAGGCCAGCATTTAGTGACCATCTCCCATTGCCCTCAAGGTGGTGGTGGTGACCTGCTTTCTTGAACCGCTGCAGTCTTTGCGGTATAAGTACATCCACTGTGCTATTAGGGAAAAAGTTCAGGAATTTGACCCAGTAACAGCAAAGGAAGAGCGATATATTTCCAAATCAGATTGCTGACTGACTGGAGGAGGGGACTCCCCTGGTGGTGTTCCCATATATCTGCTGCCTTTGTCCTTCTAGATGGTAGTGGTTGTGTGTTTGGAAAGTGCTGTCTCAGCAGTCTTGGTAAGTTCCTGTGGTGCATCTTGTAGACAGGACACACTGAGCTACTGAGCATCAGTAGTGGAGAAAAGTGGTTCTCCTCAGCTACTCCAACCGATTTACAGAACTTAAGTTCCTCTTCCCTGGAATCATTCTCATGGCATATTTTGAAGAAAATCTTTTGGAAAATATAATACAGGAAATTACAAGAAATTCATGATTTGCATGAATCCCTTCTGCAAGCTCTCTTGTCCGTTCAAATCTTTCCCAAAGTGTGACGCCGGGAGTTTGACACAATGCTCCTGCTGAGACTGCACCAATGTTTTGTGCAGGTTTATCATAACCGTCTTGTATTTGTACAATAAAACCCAACATCCTATATGCTTTATTAACCATCCTCTCAACCTGTCCCACTCCCTCAATGATTTGTGCACATTTACCAAGGTTCCTTTGCCTCTCTATTCAGCTCACGATGTACCCTTTATTTCACATTGCCTCTCCTCGTTCTTCCTACCAAAGTAAGCTGCTTCCCCATTGCAACGAGACAATAAAATCAGCAGCAGTTAAAATACAACCTTTGCTAGCTTGCTTGTTCTGTTCCTTTCTGTATTTGCAGCAAAAATGACGCATCTAATGACATAAAGTCTAACTAAAACTGCCTAACTGTGCACCAAATGGGTACATGGATTGTATAAAAATAGAAGTACTGGAAATACTCAGCAAGCCTGGCAGCACCTATAGACAAAACTTTAACAGAGGGTTAGCTGGACTTGCAACGTCAGCTCTTTTGTCTCCTTACAGATGCTGCCAGACCTGCTGTGAGTTTCCAGCACTCCCTCTTTTGGTTTCAGATTCCAGTATCCGCAGTAATTTGCTTTTATCCAGAAATGTCTTATTTTGAAAATGTACAAACATAGCAGAGCTACTTAAAAATAGATGCCTTCCACCAAATTGCGAGGGATGAAAATTCTAGTTAATCCCTCTCATTACAATTAGTATTCCTTCTGCCAAACTTGTATAGCTGCCAATTCCAGTAATCCCTTTCATTAAAATTAGTATTCCTTATGCCAAGCTTGTAAAGCTGCCACATTAAGCTTCCATATGACAAATTAAAGGGCTCAAATAGGTAAAGACAATACAATCTTACTGGAGGAATTAAAAAGCCAAGAATGTCAGTGTTGTGAGGTGGAGAAGGGTACTGTTACATTCGCTCTTAATTTTATTAATTAATTAATTCTGAAATGCAGGCATCACTTATCAAGGCATCTTTGCCCAGTCATTCTGAGATGATTATGATGGGCCTACTTTTGAAACACTTTGTTTTCCGAAAAGGTTTTGATACAGTACAGTGGTTTGCTCAGGGCAGTTAAGAGTTAATCCACATTGGTAGGGACTGAAATCATATACAGGCTTGCCCATATCTGGGAAATAAAGCACATTAGTGAAACAGTTGGGTGAAATAGTGAGTGACCCGCCTGATTATAATGGTAGAACTAATATCAGAGGAAACAGCATCAAAGTCACTTTTACTAAAATATACAGTAGGAAGAATACAGTAAACATCTTTATGGCCGATGATTCCGGTACAAGTTTAATAATCAATGACCAAAAAACGTCATGTTTTCAAATTTCTTAGATTGCATCCTGATTCAGAGTAATTTTGACTTTCCAATTTGAATTTTTTGAAAAATAATAATAATAATGGCAAAAGCAAAATATACTGCTTAAGGAAAAGAAAAGTCCTGCAACCAAATGAGTAACTGTAATGATGAATGATTACAGATGCATTTTGGAATCTAGGCCTAGAAATATTATTCCAATTCAACATTAACATGTAATTTGTAGAACGCCAGGACTAATTGGTAACCCAAGAGAAATTGTAAACAAAAATCTGGTTGATTGGTTTTCTGAGATACTGTGATTGCCTGAATCTGAGGAAATTATATAACTACGAACATATTAGAGGTATAAGTGGAAAAAGTTAAGGGAAAGGACATGGAAGGGGATGCCTTATTTTTTATACATGCAGAATATATTCTGTCTTATTACTTTAATTCTCTGATCACCTCTGCACTACCTGAATCAACGTGGATCCAGATACAGTGGCCATTGCGCTGCCACCTGGTCATTTTCACGTAGTTGCTAGAACAGTAAATATCTGGTTTCTCCCAAATTCTGCAAATGAAGTTCCTACACCTGGCTAAAGTGTACGAGGACTAGTAACCTAGCATCAGTTACGAGTTCAATTCTCATCATTTAAGTTCAGAAAGCAATAAGTTCAGTCATATGTGAGCCAGCACCAGAAAAGTAACCACAAAGTATCTGAAAAAACTTGACATTGATGTTCTCAAGGAAGGGTGCCTCACCCTGACATGACCTCAATTCGAACTGACTTCAGTTCCTATTACGTGATTGACTGTTAACTTCCTCTGGAATAAAATGGCACCTAGGCTTCACTTCTGAGTTTATGTGCTGGATTTCCTACCTCATACTATTGTGGGAACACCACAATCACAAAGATCATGACTGATCAGAGAGGGAACTCACCACTCTCCTGAGGTGGCACAGTAGTCAACGCTGCTGCCTCACAACGCCAGGGACTCAAGTTCAATTCCTGGCTTGGGTTACTGTCTGTGTAGAGCCTGAGTCTTGTCCCACCTTTTCTGTCTTATTTTCTGTCCCACCTGCATGGGTTTCCTGCAGGTGATCCGGTTTCCTCTCTCAGTCTGGAAGACGTGCTGGTTAGGTGGAATGGCCATGCTAAATTCTCCATCAGTGTACTTGAAAAGGTGCCAGAGTTAACAACTAGGGGATTTTCACAGTAACTTCATTGCAGTGTGAATGTAAGCCTATGTGTGACATTAATAAATAAACTTAAAAAAAACCCCATTGTCCAAATGAGGAAAAGCAAAATATCACATTTTATAGAAAGGATATTATTAAACTAGAATGAGTGCAGAAAAGATTTATTAGGATGCTACGGAGACCCAATGGTTTGAGTTACAAGGTGAGGCTGGATAGCCGGGGACTTTTCTCCCCAGAGTGCAAGAGGTTTAGGGGTGATCTTATAGAGGTCTATAAAATAATGAGGGGCGTAGATCAGGTAGATATCTTTTGCCAAACATAGAGGGCATAGGTTTAAGGGGAGAGATACAAAAGGATCCAGAGGAACAGTTCTTTCACACAGAGGGTGGTGAGTGTCTAGAACAAGCTGCCGGAGATAGTAATCGAGACAGCTACAATTTTATCTTTTAAAAGGCATTTAGACAGTTGCATAGGTAAGATGGGTACAGAGGGACATGGGCCAAATGTGGATAATTGGACTAACTCAGTGGTTAAAAACTGGGCGGCATGGACAAGGAACCTGCTGCAAACCTCTGTGACCTCTGACATCTTGATGACTACACCCATTCTTTTTGGGCATCCACCAACATCCCTGATCTCAGTGTCTCCCCTCACCTCAAACAGAAATCTCAACTTGCGCATTAAACCTGCTGGTTTCAATAAGTTCTCCGGCCCAACACACATTCTCACCTCAACAACTCAAGCTTTATAAAAAGTCAAATGGAAATTAAAAGACTAAGCGCTAGTTCTTGATTTATGTAGAAATATGTTTAAAAATTTATTAACCTTGTTACATTGCTTTCTCAGTGAAAGAAAATCCATTGTTTCTCCAATATCAGACCACTGACCAAACTGCGACAGCCATTTGCACGCTAATAAATAATTTTAGCCTTTCCACGATTCAAATGGTTTCCACGTGATTAAAATCAACTTAAAACAGATTTCAAAAAGTGAAAAGCATTTTTAAGGAACGCATTCAGAGTAAATTTACATTAGTTAGTGGAAGTGTTGGGGAGATGGAGTGCAGTGGTGGAGGAACACTAGAAATTAAACAAATTAACTACTTCCTTTCAGTATCTTACACGTTACCATGATTTCCTCAGCTGATGGATTTATCCCCTGTTGGATTATCAATCACAGTCGACCTTTGTTTTTAATTCATGTACAGGACATGGGTGTCGCTGGCTGTCCAGCATTTATTGTCCATCCCTAACTGCCCTTGAAACTGAGTGGTTTGATAGGCCATTTCAGAGGGCAGTTGACAAAGAACCACGTTGCTATGGTTCTGGAGTCACATGCAAGCCAGAGCAGGTAAGAACAATAGATTTCTTTCCCTAAAAGGACAGATGGGTTTTTCCAACAATTTACAATGGTTTCACGGTTATCAGATTTTTAATTCCCAATACTTTTTATTTGAATTCAAATTCTACCATCTGCCATGGCGGGATTCAAACACAGGACCCCAGAACATTAGCTGAGTTTCTGGATTAATAGTCTAGTGATAATACCACATCAGTTCCTCAAATGACAACGGACGCTCTCATTGAACCCTCCAAATCAATCTGACTAAATCTGCATTAACCAGGTCCTTTTTCTAATGGGCAAAAAAAATTGAATCAATACTGAGATTGCTTTCACGTAACACCCAGTGAAACTCTATCTACAGGCAATTCACCTTGAAGCATTAAGTCAAATTTTGCATTAAAGTAAATCTAAAATATATTAGAATAATTGATTTGCCTGGAAGTATGATTTTTTTTCCCCTCCCTAATTTCAAAATCTGCACTTTTCCATTTCAAATGAGCTTACATATAAAAACATCTGTAACTTTCCATTATAACAACAGGATTAAGGTTAAAGAAATGCAACTGAAATACCATACAGATTACAATGGTGATTGTAACTGATGGAACTATCTGCACTCACTTTTCAATGTTTCATTTCCCCATTTCGACTGCATGTTTGTTTTGTTTTCTCTGTTTTTTTAATATCCTCTGCACAACACCAATTTGTCTGTTGTGAATTTTTTTTTAAACCAAGATGCCCAAACCCGGTTAGATCCTATAATGGTGAATCTCCCTGAGCCACAGTTAAAATACCTTTAGCAATACAAATTAGTTATAATATATTCGGGACAGTATTGCATGCAATATTTACCAACTTGATGTTACAATTTAAGCATTTGCGCAGTATTATTTTGATACAAAAAGCAAGCTCTCACAGGCAAGTCTGAGATTCCTTTCAACCAAAAGTTAATCTTGTGTTTGTTGTGTTAGCTGGCATGCTGCAGGGTAAACAATCAATTGAATCTACTGGAGCAAGAAATAGTTCAGCCCACTAACCATGTCTTCCAGATCATTCCAATTAGCAAACAACACCCTGACAGACAATGTAGCTCAGACTAAAAGTTGCAGAATTTACTACAGCATAGAACATTACAGCACAGAAACAGCCCTTTTGGCTCTTCTTGGCAGTGCCGAACCATTTTTCTGCCTAGTCCCACTGACCTGCACCTGGACCACGTCCCTCCACACCCCTCTCATTCATATACCCCGTCCAAGATTTTCTTAAAACGGTAAAGTGAGCCCACTTCCACCACTTCATGTGGCAGCTCATTCCACACTCCCACCACTCTGTGTGAAAAAGCCCCCTCCTAATATTTCCTATAAATTTTTCCCCCTTCACCCTAAACCCATGTGGTCTAGTTTTTTTCTCTCCTAGCCTCAGTGGAAAAAGCCTGCTTACATTCACTCTATCTGTACCCATCATAATTTTATATACCTCTACTAAACCTCCGCTCAATTTTCTACACTTCAGCGAATAAAATCCTAATCTATTCAACGTTTCTCTGGAACTCAGTTTCTCAAGTCCCAGCAACATCCTCGTAAACGTTCTCTGCACTCTTTCAACCTTTTTAATATCCTTCTTGTGATTAGATAATCAAAACAGCACAATACTCTATATTTGGCCTCATCAATATCTTATACAACCTCACAATAAATAAAGACCAATGTACCAAAAGCACTCTTTACAACCCTATCTACCTATGACGCCAGTTTTAGGGAATTATGTATATGTATTCCCAGATCCCTCTATTCTACCACACACTTCAGTGTCCTACCTTGATTTGTCCTTCCAAAGTGCAATACCTTGCATTTGTCTGCATTAAACTCCATCTGCCATTTTTCAGACCATTTTTCTAGCTGGTCCAAATCCCTCTGCAAGCTTTGAAAACCGTCCTCACTGTCCATTACATCTCCAATCTTTGTATCATCAGCAAATTTGCTGATCCAATTTACCACGTTATCATCCAGATCATTGATATAGATGACAAACAATAATGGACCCAGCACTGATCCCTGTGGCAGACCACTAGTCACAGGCCTCCACTCAGAGAACCAATCCTCCATTACCACTCGCTGGCTTCTTTCACCGAGCCAATGTCTAATCCAATTTACTTCCTCTCTGTGCGTACTTAGCGACTGAATCTTCCTAACTAACTCCCATGCAGCATTTTGTCAAAGGCCTTACTGAAGTCCACAGAGACAACATCCACTGCCTTCCCTTCATCCACTTTCCTGGTAACCTCCTCAAAAAACTTTGGTTAAACATGACCTATCATGCATAAAACCATGTTGGCTCTCCCTAATGAGTCCCTTTCCATCCAAGTATTCGTAGATCGTATCTCTTAGTACTCCTTCTCAATAATTTACCTAGTACTGACGTTGAACTTACCAGCCTATAATTTCCCGGATACTTTTTGAGCCTTTTTTAAACAACGGAACGACATGAGCAATCATCTGGCGCCTCACCCATGGACACCGACATTTTAAATTATCTGCCAGAATCCCTGCAATTTCAACACTAGTCCCCTTCAAAGTCCAAGGAAATGCCTTGTCCAGTCCTGGGGATTCATCTACTCTGATTTGCCACAAGACAGCAAGCATTTCCTCCCCTTTAATCTGTATAGGTTCCATGACCTCCTATTTGTTTGCCTTATTTCCATAGACTCCATATAGAAGCACACGCAAAGTTATGCGGAAGCAAACTGCACATCAGTAAGTAAAAACAGTTCTTGATTCTTTACTAATATTTTCAAACTCTTGAGATCAGAATCCTTGTTGCTCATCCCCTTGTGGCTGAAATTATTTACCATACATGATCACTTAGGTCATAGAGACAACAGCTCAGGAACTGAGTGATTGAATTATGTAAACAAATGCATTGCTCAACAGCTTCCATAACAGATCTTGTGTCATCTCGAAAGATGCAACTGTCAATCACAGCTTACTTCCCGAGACCAAAGATTGGCACTCATAACTGATTTTCAGCAGATATTCACACCCTCAGAACAAATCAAAACTGTCTCATTAAGAGTCTTGCAAAAGAGGGACAGCTACCTTTTATTTAATTACCCAGTGAAACAATCTGGAATGCTTCTGCAGAGAGAAATCCAAATACATTGTTTGAGAAAGCAATCAAATCAATTTTACCCTGACAAGTACATGTCTATGAGGAATCAATACTAGGGTAGGCTAACTCTTCTGAATATCAATGATCGCACCAGGCTATTAGAGGTAAATTTGTTTAACCATCCCTCCCCACTCTTCATAAAACATTAAAGAATTCTCACTGCCACTAACAGAAGCTCAATTATAAACTGGAAAACTAAAAATAAAATGGAGAATGAAAGGTGTTAAAAGTTGAGCCCACTATTGCAATGTATGAAACATGGCAACCAAACCCCACACAGCCAGGTCCCACAAATCTGTTTTAGTGGCATGAGTTGAGAGATACATACCCGCCAGGATAGTTGGGAAGACTTCTCTGCTCTTAACTGAGTAGTGGCATGAGGTTTGAGAGGAGGGATGGGTTATGAGTTTAACATATCACGGGCAGTATTTCCAACAATGCAGTCTTCCATCAGTACTGCATTGAAGGATCTGGAGTGGAATTTGAATCCAACCCCTGATTCAGAGGTGGCGGTCAAGATTAACACCAGAATGTGGGAAATAACACACAAATTGCACATAGAAGAGCTGATTGAAGCCCTAATAAATGCATCTAAATCCAAATGTTAAACTATCAAGGCACAAGCATCTGGAAGGTGCAGTGGTGGAAGAATAAGCAAGTATATTTCAAACAAAAGAGTTGCCTTTTGAACATTTTTCCCTATTCTGTAATTTGAGACAATTTCTTCGAACAGCACACGCTAAAGTCAACAGAGAATAGGCTATTTTAGATCTGTTAATGTGCAACGAGATAGGATTAATTAAATACCGTAAAGTAAAGGCCTAGGTATTAGTGATCATAACATTTCACATTCAATTTGAGGGAGAGAAGAGTAAGCTTAAGACTAGGTTTTGGAACTTAAATAAGGGCAATTATGAAGTTAGGAAGACAGAGTTGACTAAAGCCAACTGGAGAATTAGGTTAAAGGATAAGTCAGTAGAGATGCAGTGGTGGACATTTCATAACACTTAGCCAAGATATTTCATAAAACTCAGCAAACATACATTTCAGTGAGAATATAAGATTCCAGGGGAAGGAGGTACCACCCATGGTTAATTAAGAAAGTTAAAGATAATATTAAATTGAAAAATTGCAGAGAACAATTAGTGGCAGGTCAGAAGGTTGGGCAGAATATAAAAACCAACAAAGAATGACCAAATTAAAATACGGAAGAAAATAGAACACAAGAGAAAGCTAGCTAGAAATATTAAAAACTAAGAGTTTCTACAGATATTTATACAGGAAAAAAGAAAATGAACGTTTGTCCTCTCAAGGTGAAACTGGGAAATTAATAGTGGAAAATAAGGAAATGGACAATGAATTGAACAGACATTGTGCACCGGTCTGAAATGTAGAGGATACAAATAGCATCCTAGAAATAAATTGTGTTATCAAGAGGTAAAAGGGAAGGAGGATCTTAAATCGATTACAATCACAAGGGAAAAGAGTACTCAAAATTATTAGAACTAAAAACAAGTTCTCAGGTCTTGATGGAGCTCATAGTTCATAGGAGAAATAGTTGTTGAGATGGGTGATGCATTTGTTTTAATTTTCCAAATTCCCCAGGTTTTGGAAAACTCTCAGATTAAAAAAAAGTTCCATTAGGTAAATAGCAAATATAATTCCACTATTCAACATAGGAGGAAGGCAGAAATAATGAGAATATAGGCCAGTTAGCTTACCATCTGACATTGGAAAAATCCTGGAAATATGAAGTCCTTTGCTTTAATCTCTTCCCTACCTCCTTAAAATATGCTTTCAGAACGTATTTCCGCCAATGTCATTGGTATCAATGTTGACTACAAGGGGCAGCACAGCGGTTACCACTGCCACCTGACAGCGCCAGGGACCTGGGTTCGATTCCTGGCTGGAGTCACTGTCTGTGCAGAGTTTGCACGTTCTCCCTGTGTCTGCATGGGTTTCCTCTGGGTGCTCCGGTTTCCTCCCACAATCCAAAAATGTGAAGGTTAGATGAACTGGCCAAGTCTCTTAGTGTCAGGGGAACGAGCTAGAACAAATTCCTCGGATTACTGGGATAGAACCTGGGTGGGATTGTGGTTGGTGTATACTTGATGGGCCGAATGGCCTTCTTCTGCACTGTAGGATTCTATGATTCTCACCGCAGAATCTCTCAGTGCTCAGGCTCCCCCAGAAGAATGTTCTGTGGCTGCTCAGTAACATCCATGATTCGGCCACCCTGGAGTCATTTCTACAGCCGCAGAAACATCTGTCTGTTCCCCTAACTACTGAATTCTCTACATTTTTGCTCTTCCATTTTTCTTCCTCCCAGATGAGCCACCCATGGAATGGCTTAAACTGCACGCCTCTGAATTGAAAGATAAATGAGCAAAACACTCCTCAATGACTTTCCTGTTTCCCTGAAGTGAAACATTTAGAATTTTTCTCAGAATGCAGTTGGTCCACAAACTGAGGCCCCTAGCTAAACTTTGCATTTAAGAGAGTGCAGAGAATGGCAAACCCAAAGTTAAAGTGGCTACTTGTGTGAACAGCAGCACCTTCCCTACTCACCAAATTCTCAAGCTCACACTTTGTAGCTGCCTACACTCAGTGACAAGTTGCTGTCTTCACAAGTGCTGATTTCACACATGAGCAAGCTGCTTACTGGCTTGTCGCTCGGACAGTGCACACTGCTGCAGTGTGACCCAGTTCGCAGAGCTGCTGTGTAAAGGTAATCCAAGAAAGCAGCTGTTAAAGGGAAGGGTAAGATGGGAGCTGAAGATGTGCTGCGAGGTCCCGAGGTCTGTAAGAACCTTGTCAGTTTGACCACGTATGCTGTGGCAGTTAATATTTACAAGGCAAGGCAAAGATCCAGAACTGCAGCCAGGCAACAAATACACTGAATGGTTGTTTACACTGAACCTTGAACTTCCCCCAAAAAGTTGAGTTGAACTGGACCCGGAATCTTGGGAATATCGGAAAAGGATAAGGAAACAACAAATGTGGCAACGCAACAAAGTTTGCAAAGAAGGAAGTTCCAGAAAAATCATCTGGATATCGTGGTCCAAAGTTCCATTTTACTAAAACGAGGACTGCAGCCTGAGGACAGAACTTGAGCTGCAGTTAACTAACATACAATACACAAGGCAGTGCTAAATAGGGATTGAGTCTGGGTTACTCAGCTGCATGTGACGTAACTCAGGCAATGCTACCAGGGAAAGTGAGTCCATCATTCTGAATTGCTGATGAATGATGCAGAATCAAAGTAGCAAGGCCACCTCTATTTATACTAACTGAAATTCTACACAGTATTGTGAGTGCTGTTGGCTGGAGAATCTATTTCAAACTAGCCTCCTAATTAACTAATTTAACTGCCCCTCTTGTATTGAACTTGTTTATCCCTGAGACGGAAAGAAACTTTAACAGTAAATCATATTTAAATTCAAAACACAAACTAGACCAGATTTTAGAAAGAAATTAACCCTTAAAATTTCCTCACTCAACAAACTCCTAAGCTCACTCTCTGCACCAGTGCAGTCTTTGTGCTTCCTTACTTCCTTGGCTCAGAGATCATCCCGGAGTATGCTGGAGATGGAGCGGAATGAAAATAAATGGCAAGAACAGGATTAGTGCCAGAGAACTTTAATTGTTGAGGTGTTTAAGTTTTAAGTTTATTTATTGTCACAAGTAAGGCTTACATTAACACTGTAATGAAGTTACTGTGAAAATTCCCGAGTCTCCACATTCCAGCAGTTGTTTGGATACACCAAGGGAGAATTTAGCACAGCCAACATACCTAACCAGCACATCTTTCAAACTAAGGGGGGAAACTGGAACACCTGGGGGAAAACGCACCCAAACACAGGGGGAGAAAGTGCAGACTCCACATAGGCAGTGACCCAAGTCTGCAATGGAATCAGGGTCTCTGACGCTGTGAGGCAGCAGTCCCACGCCGTGCTTCCAACAGAGGGTTTGAGAATTAAGGTTGAAAATAAGCAATAGGAAGACTCAAGAGATGGTTTGGTGTATGATATTAGGTCCAAAGAGAGCAAAAATTAGTCGCCCAACATTTAACTTGGCTTGGTTCTTCCCACCATATATTTATATATAACGTGGAGCTTCTTGTACGAGGCTACAAATTCACCTATCAAAATGCAAATTAATGAAGCAAGACTGAATCTATCACACATTAAATAACATCACAGACAATGCTATGGCCAACTATTACCATCCCCGTTTGTTGTAGCTACCACTGACAATGTAATTAGAATAAGTGAATTCAAACTCTCGCCAGGGCAAGGGTAATGCAACAATTTATTTTTCGACGACCAGAAAGTGAAAGTTATGTCTAAAAGCATTACGTAAACTAATAGACATTAGAGAGACAATTTAACATTGCAATTCATGTGTCAGGACTCTGCTGAAAGCATTCAAAACTGCTCTGCAGGTTTAAGAGGGCAACAATAGTGCTCCTCAAATGAATTACAATCGCAAAACGCCCAAAATCCCATCTTTATTCATTTTGCACAATGGTGCACCTCAAAGCAAATATTCTGGAATTAGAATATTATTACTGTAAATTCATCACCAAACCTCTTAGAATAAGGTGGTTTTAGTCTTTAGGACAATTTCCTTTGCAAATCTTTCAGTTGATTATGAAGTATTTCCTTATTACAGATGCTGCAATTTCCTTTAACAGCATTATTTAATCAAGATGAAAGATTTTCTTTGCCAATACTGAGCTAGATATATCCCACGGCTGCTGATTGGGCCAAATCTTGATTACTCACATCACATCCTGAGAGGCTCGATGCAAGACCAGCAGCTTGACAACATCCACATGTCCATTCCTGACAGCATCGTGCAAGGGAGAATCATTCTGGTATCCCGGCGTGTTCAACAGAACACCAAACTTCAGCAACTGCGCTACAATTTCCACGTGTCCATGGTTACAGGCTTCATGCTGCAAACACATAGCCCGTTCATTAAAAGCTTGAAGAAAGATGTGCATAAAGATCACAATGTCAACATTGGAAGGTTCCCAAACATTCGGGAGAAAAGCACTATTTATGTTCAACTAGAACACGTTGGAGCTACAAAGTACATTTTGTTAACATTCACAAAAAGCAGAGGTACATAGCAAATTAAATTTTCTAATTCTAAACCAGCAGGTGCAATGAGTTGGATCAGAGCTCCATTGGGTAATGTGTGCAATCCACGCATCCATTCAAATGGAGTACGGTAATCAAGGGTTATGCAGAAAGGGCAGCAAAATGGACGTGAAAAATGTCTGATCAGATTTATTTATTAGTGTCACAAGTCGACTTACATGAACACTGCAATGAAGTTACTGTGAAAATCCCTTAGGTGCCACACTCCAGCGTCTGTTTGGGAACGCTGAGGGAGAATTTAGCATGACTAATCCACCTAACCACGACATCTTTGGAGCATGGGAGGAAACCACAGCTCCTGGAGAAAACCCACACAGATATGGGAGAATGTGCAGACTCCACACAGACAGTTACGTGAGTTGGGAATTGAACCTGCGAGACAGCAGTGCTAAATCGCTGTTCCACTCTGATCCTAATGAATGGTGGAACAGGCTCAAGGGGCCGAATGGCCGACTCCCACTCTTTTTTTATGATCTTAATTCCTGCTCACATCATCTTGGTAGGAAGATTACAGGATAAAAACCTGGGCATTTTCAAGACATAGGTGATCAGCGCGAAACAGAGGGATGAACGTTGTGCACTGAAGTCTGGCAATCTGTAATAGTTAAATGAACTTCTTTAACCAAAAGGCTAGATTAATACAAGGAAAAAATGAACAGAAGGTTAATGCTGCGAAAAGCTAGGGGAAAGACAATTTAGAGGACCTTATGTGGAGCGTAAACACCAGTATAAGTCAGCTGGATTGAATGATCCTTTACCATGTTATACATTCTGCTTAATTATACTATAACGTAGAGAGGAAACACCACAGGCCTACCGGAGGCAGACTCATTCTCTGCATGTAGAAGAGCAATTGGCAAAAATGATTAAGCACCATCCAGCTTTCTGGCTTGAATGATGTAAAACAGTATTTAACAAACTTTTTTTTAAAATCAGCTTTTGATCAGGTTGGTCTCTTATGTGATTTTGTTGCAATGGAAATGTTCTGAGGATTAAAAGAAATCTGAACGTAGCTTGCTCATCCAGAGTGCTCTCAATAAGCTAATCACCTATATTGAGATAGACATAAAACTCATTTAGATGCAGCTATTGCTGTTAGGCATGCGGTAAAATGTGGGAACCAAGCTGAGCCTCAATAACAAACCCCTTGTTCTCATATGTTCTCACCATCTGGATTGAAATGAGTTCCTTTAATAGCAGTGTGTGAAATAAATATCTTTTATTTTCATGACATTCAGACATTGATGAACAAGCTGCATGATGTTGAAGTGAATACATTTTGCTGCAGCTTGTGCAATTTAACAAAAAATTTTTTTTTGGACTATACTGTAATTTTCCTTATATTTCAAGACTTTTCTACTTTTCACACTTCATGGGGACGTTGGTTCAATTCCCGGCTTGGGTCACTGTCTGTGTGGAGTTTGCACATTCTCCTCGTGTCTGCATGGGTTTGCTCCAGTTTCTTCCCACAGTCCAAAAATGTGCGGGTTAGGTGGATTGGCTGTGCTAAAAATTGCCCCTTAGAGTCATGAGATGCATAGGTTAGAGGGATTAGCAGGTAAATATGTAGGGATATGGGGGTAAGGCTGGAATGAGATTGTGGTTGGTGCAGATTTGATCAGATGAATGACCTCCTTCTTCACTGAAGGGTTTCTATGATTACTATTGGTTACAGATCTGGGCTTTTCTGTGAAAATCAATGGAAATGCAAAATATGATGTAATATCATATGTAACGTTATACATGGCATGGTGGCACAGTGGTTAGCACTACTGCCTCACAGCACCAGAGACCCAGGTTCGATTCCCAGATTGATTCACTGTGTGGAGTCTGCACATTCTCCCTGTGTCTGCGTGGGTTTACTCCAGGTGCTCCGGTTTCCTTCCAGTCTGAAGGATATGCTGGTTAGGTGCAATGACCTGAACAGGCGCTGGAGCGTGGCAACTAAGGGAATTTCACAGTAACTTTGTTGCAGTGTTAATGCAAGCCTTACTTGTGACACTAATAAATAAACTCTAATGAATCATAAAATCTCATGACCTGTCACTTCATTCCGTGCAATTTATGATCTGCTGCCAATTCTTGCTCAACACTCCAGGCACAGCTGCCCACTACACTGTGCCGTGAGAAGAACAGGAATATTGCAGCTTCTCTCCCCCTGGAGAGCCTGTCGACACACGCCTGTTCACACATTACTCTGAATGCAACTGTCCCAATTTTATAAACTTGCTGCGCAAAAGAAAAATGAGAGTTCAGATGATGAATTAGGGGCCAAATAATATCTGACTGGCGTTAACAGTAGAGCTTCAGGAACACTAAGTAGTTCCCAGCTAAATGTTAATGCATTTGTTATTTAACAGCAAGGTTTCCATTGCAATAATTTGTGTAATTAACAGTACAATCTTTGAAAAGTTCTGCAAATTACTGTATTTTGAGGCAGTCAAATGCAAATGAATTGTAAAAGCCAATTCATCAAATTGCGAAGGACACAATTTAACCTGTGCAAAAAAGGGCACAGTAATTTACACAGTGCAACATGCATTTTCAAGCACTGATTAAACCCAGATCTACAAAGAGCAGAATCTAATGCAGCAAAAAAATGTTTGCCTTGCTTGGCTACCACCAGCTAGTGACCTGTCATGGCACATCACCCTCTAGCTCTTTGACGAACAGCAACCACAACATTGAATTCATCCTTTCGTTCAAGCAATTGTTAGTGTTGCATTTGTACACTTTTCTCATTTAAAAGCTGCAACAGTGCCTGCAGACTCAAACTCCATTAGAAGCGAGAAGAGCATTGCTCAAGGGAGGCAGGGAATCTGGACTTTGTTCCTAGTTTTAAAGTTCATTTTTAGTGTCACAAGTAGGCTTATACTAACACTACAATGAAGTTACTGTGAAAATCCCCTAGTTGCCACACTCTACTGCCTGTTTGGGTAACTCTGAGGGAGAATTTAGCATGGCCAATGCACCTAACCAGTACGCCTTTCTGATTGTGGACAGAGACTGAAGCATCCAGAGGAAACCCATGCAGACACGGGGAGAACATGCAGACTCCACATAGACAATGACCCAAGCCTGGAATCGAACCTGGGTCCCTGACATTGCAAGGCAGCACTGCTAACCACTGTGCCATCGTGCCACCCATTTGAAAGTGGAAGCAGTCTTACTCAGTTAAAATGATAAGCCTCAGGTTAACCCATTATTAAAGGTTTGAAGCAACGTGTCAGATATTGCAATCCAGGGAAACTTGCTACCGCTTCCACCTGAGAAAGGTGGTAAGACTGAAACAAAATAGTCTTGGCTTGCACAGACATATGCATCCCCTTAAAACAGCAGACAGTTAATTCACAGGCATCTAAGCCTTAAGTTATTGCAATTCTGATGAGAAAAGATATTTATCTATTTGGCTGGCAACTCACAATTCACATTTAGTTGACAAGTTGTTTGAACTAGTTAATATCTTTAAATCAAATGTAGAAAATATAAAAATACATTTTTACAAATGAGTAAATACATACCAATGGTGTCCACCCTGCATTGTCTTTGATGTTTGGATCAGCTCCATTTTCCAATAGCTGCTCCACTGCCTTAATGTCACCCTAAAAGACAGTAAAATGGCTGGATCAGCTTAAAAAGTTTAAAGTTGATTAATTAATGCCTAGGGCTTACATTAACACTGTAATGAAGCTACCATGAAAATACCCTAGTATTACACTGGTTCAATTATACAGCACACATTTATCTACATAATCCGTTGGTACACGGATGCATTTTTAATACTTCACATTTAGTAAGATAATATACAGTGAATAACTTAGCAAACTGTAACATTAAAAAAATTTTATATTAAATAAAATCCATCTGTTGTTTTTAGCTCTCAGATCCATGCAGCTTTTTAATCCTTAACGTAAAATCCCTACAGTTCAGAAGGAGGTCATTCAGCCCATCATGCTTGCATTGACAACAATCCTACCCAGGTCCTGTCCCCAAAGTCCCATCCCCACGTATTTACCCTGCTAGTCTCTGACACTAGCAGCAATTTAGCATGGCAATCAACGTAACCTACATATCGTTCAACTGTGGGGGAAACCGGAGCACCTGGAGGAAACTCATACAGGCATGGGAAGGAAGTGCAACTCCACACAAACAGTGACCCAAGCTGGGCATTGAACCTTTGTGCCTAGGGCTATGAGACAGCAGTGCTAACCATGTGCCACCATGCCACCCACATAAGAACATTAGAAATAGGAGCAGGAGACAATTTCATGGCCCCTCACTCCTGCTCCGATACCGGGGTGTAAACAGTTGTGCTGTATGCTGTCCCAATAACTTCCAAGGTAAAAAGGGAGTCAGGATCGCGAGTAGCTGATCAGCAGTTGTAACCGGATGTAAGATGAATGTGTTTCACATTGCCATGGGGAAGAGGAAGACATTTTTGAGGTCAAGTGACAGACTTCCCTACAAATCAAGGAGCAACACAGATAGACAGCAGAGATTCTGTAAAGGGAAAAGGGGCCAGCTACCCCAGGCAGTCTCCAGTCAGGGCAACACATCCTGGAATCTAGGAGGAAGAATCATTGGAACACATTTCACTGTTGGTGGATTTAAGGAACTTTCTAAAAACTGAGGAAATTGCCTGGAGGCAGAAACTTAGTTACCAGTCTCTATGGAGATGGTAACTATGCAAACAATTTAAGGATACCCAGAGCCTTATAAATTTCAGCATTTCAGATCACTTCTCTTGAGAAATAATACAATCAACTGATCCACAAGCAGTGAAATATGGCTCAGAATGTTCTAAGGTCAAATCTACACTATCCAAAGTACCCAGAAAGCAACCAGAGACCGTGCAACAGCAGGAGTTTCCACAACTACCAATGACAACATGAGCTGCTAATTCTGAGAGTGCTCATGGCAATCTCGCATACTCAGTCACAAGAGGGTCCACAGGAAACAATGAAATCACGTCCAGTTGGGAAATACCCGTATGATGAGTCTACCCATGAAACATGAGGTGTTAACCTGGTGAAACTACAACACAGAGCTACTTTTGCGTGCTGAGTAGGATGAGAGCACTAAGCGATTACAGAACCAATGATTCAATCAAAGTTCTGCAGTCCTCCCACATCCAAACATGAGTGGTGAAGGAAAATTGAGCGATTAATAGAAGGTTCTATGAATATACTCATGCTCAGCAATGGCAGACCCAGCATATCAGTACAAAAACAAGCCTACAGTTTTAGCGATCACCTTGAGCCAGTGAGAAGTGAATGATCCATCTCGGCTTCTTTCCGATCCCCATCATTACAGACGTGAGATTTCAGCCAATTCAAACCCTATGGTATCAAGCATGAGTACACCAGGGATAGCAAAGACCCCAACATCACTTTTGCACCGCTCAAAGCTTGCTCTCCAGAAACTGTCACAACTCTTAACTAAGCTGTTCCATTGCGACTACAACACTGGCAGCTACCCGACAAAGTGGAAAATTATCCAGGTATTTCCTGCCCGTAAAAAAGGACAAATCCAATCCACTCACCGGCCACCTTATTAGTCTACTCTCAATTATCAGCAAAATGACAAAGTGTCATCGAGTGGCACTTACTCAGCAGTACTCTCTTAAATCCAAGTCCAGTTTAGATTTCACCAGGATTACTCACCTCCAGACCTCATTACAATTTAAGTCTATACACGAACTTAACGCATTCCATGCCCATTTTGAGCAAGAGGTTAGCAAGAGCACGTCCTCCATCCCAGAAGAACCTATATCTAAGGTCACCACTGCAGGCGTCAGTCAGAGCAGCTTTCTCGAAGCAACTGGCCCAGACTATACTTCTTATACACCTATGACTGTGTGGCTGCATTCCCCTCCAACTCGATTTTCAAGTTTGCTGATGACACCACTCCAGTGGTTCAGATCTCAATCAATGACGAGACAGGGCAGGAAAGAGAGAGAGAATCTGGTGAACTCATGTAACAATAATCTCTCCCTCAACTCAGCAATTAATTGAGAGTAATTGACTCCAGGAAGATAATAGAGTACACGCCCCTGTCTAGGGGATTAAGTGGAAATAATCGAGAGCTTCAGGGTTTAGGTGCCCAGATCATCAACACCCTATCTTACTCCCTACATGCCGACACTATTGTTACACATGCCCACCAACACCTTTATTTTCTCAGAAGATTAAGGAAATTTGCTATGTCTCACCAAATTTTGCAGACGCGCCATGGAAAGCATTCTTTCTGGTTTTATCACAGCTGGTATGGCTCGTGCTCTAAGGGTCATGAATGTAACCCAGTCCATCACGCAAACCAGCCTCCCATCCGTTGACACTGAGTCACTTTCCACAGCCTTGGAAAAGCAGCCAGCATAATTAAGGACCCCATGCACCCTGGACATTCTTTTTTCCACCTTCCTCCGTCAGAAAAAGATACAAAATTCTGAGGACACGTACCAATTGACTCAAGAACAGCTTCTTCCCTGCTGTCACCAAAATTCTGAATGAACCTATCATATTAGTTGATCTCTCCCCTAGCTATGATTGTAACACTACATTTTGCGCACAATCATTTTCTTCTCTATGAATGGTATGCTTTGCCTGTATAGTGCACAAGAAAGAATACTTTTTTTTCCCCACTGTATACTAATACACGTGACAATAATAAATCAAATCAAAGGACATCTTTGTTGGAGGAAACTGGAATGCCCAGAGGAAACCCACGCAGACATGGAGAGAACATGCAAACTCCGCACAGGCAGTGACCAAAGGCCAGAATTGGGCTCAAGTTCTTAGTGCTGTGAGGCAGCAGTGCTGACTAGTGTGCCACCTGTCAGATAAATATTGTGGCCATAGCAGCAAGTTAGAGGTTGGACATTCGATAACTAATGACTTAACTTCTAATCTCTCAAAGCCGTTTCACCACCTGCAGGGCACAAGTCAGGAATGTGTTGAAATACTTGCCTCTTTGAACACAGCTCCAAAAACATTGAAGAAACTCAACATTATCCAAAACAAAACAACCTATTTGATTGGCACGCCATCTGCCACCTTAAACATGCCACTCTGCAAAACTAATGTAACACGGGTTCAGCATACATAAATCTATAAGATGCACAGTGGTAACCTGTCAGTCCTTTCCAAACCTACAATCTCTAACACCTAGAAAGACCAGGGCAGCAAAATCTTGAGAATAACACCATCTCCAAGTCAGCCAGCATCCTGATTTGGAAATATATTGCCTTTCTTTCAGTGCTGCCGGGTGAAAATCCTGGAACACCTGACTATGGTCACTGTGAGTGAGCACCTTCATCACACAGACTGCAGCGACTCAAATAGGCAGCTCACCACCACTTCTGAGGGAATTAGAAATGGGCACTGAATGCTTACCTAGCCAATCATACCCACACCCCATGAATAAATGAATAACAATAAACAGAATGACTAGCATGACTTCTCAAAGATTCTAAAGGTCTTCAGATAATTTAGGACAAGCTTACTTAGATTATAGAACCCTATAGTGCAGAAAGAGGCCCTTCAGCCCATCGAGTCTGCATCGAATACAATCCCATCCAGGCCCTACTCCCATATCCCTACATATTTTACCCACTAATCCCTCTAACCTATGCATCCCAGGACACTAAGGGGCAATTTTCTAGCAAGGCCAATCAACCTAACCCGCACATCTTTGGACTGTGGGATGAAACCAGAATACCCAGAGGAAACCCACACAAACATGAGGAGAATATGTGAATTCCATATGGACAGCGACCTGAGCTGGGAATCAAACCCAGATCCCTGGAACTGTGAAGCAGCAGTGCTAACCACTGTGCTACCGTACTTTGTGTGCACATCAGCTTCTTAGGCAACTGAAGGGGGAATCATTTTCATCCCCCCTCCCCCATGTAGGCAGTTCAGGAATTTACTGACATTTCAGTAAATGTCATTCAGTGAATTCACAATTTCCCGCTCGTCTGTCACCAAGTTCAGGATGAGGTTGTGTTACTGGGCGACTCTGCCTGACCTAACCGCTGATGACCAATAGACCAGACCTGCCGCAAACCTTAAACGCACAGCCCAGTGCTATCTTACTCCAGTGGCATCCTGAAGGAGTTTTGCTTTGTCAGGGAGGGTGGTAACTTTTGGATGAGACTTTAAAACAGAGACACTGGCCCTGATTTTACCAGCACGTTCCACTCCGAAACCAGGGCAAACAAGGCTCACAGAATGGCATTCTCTATTCGCCTCCAGCTTGGCTTTACGAGCCTCCGGCAGGTATGCCAGTAAAATTCCAGCAACTGTTTTCCCTCGGGTGAATGTTAATGATCTCAAGATACCTTTTCGAAAAATGGAGCATTCACAACTGGGTGCTGGCCAATTCCTAAAGCAATACGAAGAACAAATCATCTGGCCGTTTACAGACTTGTTTGTGGAATTGTGCTGTGCTTGTGGTTGCCTCGTTTCCCACATAACAACAGCAAATTTATATTAAGTAGCTATACGGCACATTGGGTGGGCAGTCTTGAAAGGTGATACTGAAAATTAGACTGCAGCAATTCAGGAAGACAGCTTACCACCACCTTCTTAAGAGCAGCTAGGGATGGGCAATAAATGCTGGCCTTGCCAGCGACACCCATGTCCCACAAATAAATAAAAACAATACAAGTCTTTCTTGTACTGTCACTATTCCAAAGTGAAAGCTGCTTCAACACACTAGTCACAGAGACAGTGACAAAGCGCAGCAACCTAAAGCTGTAATATTCCATTTTAAATTATCTACACTACCTTTCAGCCACACACCCGTGGCATACATCAAATTAACCAAATTTTCTTCATCCATCTGTAAATATATGACTACTGTCAAATTTAAACAAATTGCAAATTTAAATTGTCAAGTCACAGAAATTGGATAAAATCCTAATGAAAGGTACTGCCCGTTGGCCAAATAGATATCAATATATTTAAAAGGAAAAGCCCAATGCTGTGGATGCTAAAAATCTGAAATAAAAATGGAAAGTGCTGAAGGCACTTAGCAAATTGGGCAAGTCATCTGTGCAGAGACAAATAGTTAACGTTTCAGGTCTAGTGTCCCATTATGGGAACTGGATGATGTCAGAGACTAATGTAGAGATGATTTTCTAATGATGCATAGTCAGCAGGATGGTCTGAACCCTGGGGTCTAAACATCTCCCTTCCCACGTTTCCAGGCTATGGTAGTCCTCCCCTCACTTCTGACTTTTCTATGCTCTCTATAATTCTGCTGTAATTCAGCAGAGCTGGTTCATTGGCTAGCACTGCTGCCTCACAGCACCAGGGACTCAGGTTCAATTCCAGCCTCGAGTCAGTGTCTGTGTGAAGTTTGCACATTTTCCCGTGTCTGCATGGGCTTCCTCCCACAATCCAAAAGTGTGCAGGTTAGGTTGATTGATCATGCTAAATTGCCCCTTTGTGTCAGGGAGATTAAATATGTGGGGTTACAGGGATAGGACTTGGGTGGGATTGTTATTGGTGTTGGCTTGATGGGCCGAATGGCCTCCTTCTACACTGTAATTCTACATCAGTGTTCAGAGTTTGAGCAGAAACCCATAGATGATCTGGAATGATGCACTGACAATCTGCTATGGGAACTCCCACTGCTATGGAATGCACTGCCAAGTAAAGTGGTGGAGGCAGGTAGTCTGGAGTTATTTAAGAAATACTTAGGGGCGCATGAACAGAATGGGAATGGAGGGGTATAGAAAACTGATTTAAAATAAGGATCATGAGCCTTGGAAGTGTGTAAATAGATGATGATATTGATGTACTTGTTTTTATCCTACAGGTGCTCTGGTCCACCTTACTGTCTAACGAGGGGCATACACACGATGAGTCGTGAGAGGGCTGCTCTTGGATCTTTTGTGAGAGTATCCTACTACTTCACGTCATTAGTGTACGCTTGACCTGGACCATCTGATGGGCAACATGACAGCTCAGTGACTATCTCTGTGCTGTGCAGATACATGGATTTGGGCCCGTGACTGTGGGAGTTTGCGCATTCTCCCCGTGCTTGCATGGGTTTTCTCCGGGCGTTCCGGTTTCCTCCCACATCCCAAAGATGTGCTCTTAGGCTAATTGGCAAAACAAATTCTCCCTAAATTGTCTCTCAAATTTGGTTTTTAATCCACAGATCTATAAACATGGACAGGGATCGCGGGTAGAGGTGGGGACATCGGGGTGGTGGCGTGGGCTCGTTGGGCCAAAGGGCCTGTTTCCTGTGCTGTTTTATTCTTTGTTCAGAACAGAAGTAAAATGAAAGCTTTTGCCAAGTGTCAGCTTTTATTGGTGTACTATACCTTTATGGCAGAGATGTGGAGTGGAGTTTCACCCTTGTGATTTCTCTTCATCGTGGGAGTAAGGGGAGAGATCGGAGTCATTGCACAACTTCCAGGTGGCTGGTTTTTAATCGTAGGTAGTGGTGTTCGAGGAGATTTTGTTTTCGCACATGGCTTTCTCTGACTACTGCGTCCGCTCGATGGTGTATTACAGCTGTTTTCTGAAGAGAAGACTTGAGTCCCATTAGTATTTTCAGTCAAGTCTGTTCTAAGCCTTGAAGCAGCTGGAAATCCCTGTTGTGTGAATTTAGCAGGCTCACATACATTCGCACTATGACTTGCGAGTGGTCTTTCAAAGCAAGAAGAACTCTGGACTTCTTTTCTGTTCCTTTTTGAAGGAGTTTTGCTGCTTGAATCTGATGATTTCCTTGATCTCTTAGCATTGAAGATAGTTGTTGGCACAGGAATGAGAGAAAAAGTGTTTTCTTTCTTCTTGACAGTTTGATCCAACTGTTCAAGGGAATCATCCTTGCAAGTGGGATCCTTCACAGTGGAAGATGCTTCAGGAGGATCATTAATCATATTTTTCTTTGAAGACTCTGCACCGGTGCCAATCAGACTGTCAGCTGGACTTGTTTGTCCCTGACTGCTGAAGACCACTGGCTGGTTGTAAAATGATACAACTCGATCACAATTTATTTCTCCAGGGCTGTCATTTTCCCGCCCCGTTTTCCAGCTTCTTTTCTTTCCAAAGCCCCAACCTTTATTAGCATCAGCCAATCTTTTCCGCACTGCCTGTTTTGACCTGGCCGGAGGTTTCCTCTTTGGAGAGTCATGTGGAGGGGAAGGCGAAGACAAGAATTCAAACACAGAAGATGATGCCCCGTTGAAATTGGAGCTTGGATTTGCTTTCTGATCCTTCTTCGTAACATTCATATCCAACACATACCTCATTTTTCTACTGCGTGGACTGAACCATGTCCTCATTTGCCATTTTTTATCTTCAGGCCCAATTTCTGGTCCAGCTAGATCACATTTAGCAGCTAAAATTAGGGAGGAAATAAGAAAATGATTAAAAATAAATACTTGACATGTAATTTTCAATAAGTGGTACATCCAAAACAAAATCTACTTTCAGACACAAGACTTCAAGTTTCCTGTATCTTGCATTGAGGAATCCCCTTTTACCCTGAAGCAAGGTTTGGACAAAAGAAATCATGACTCCTCTCTTTGCAATGCCAGAGTCCAGATTTCTAATCAGTCCAATTTTAGCCTTCCCCAACTTGTGTTGATTACCTGGACTGTTTACAGCAGGCCTAAACACAAGGCCAGAAAAAAAACTACTGCACTGAGGGGGAAAAAAAAGTTTCTTCTCAATTTGTATTCCTACATTACAACGGCAAATTTACATCAAAAGTATTTGTTTGGCTGTAAAGTTCTTTGAGACATGCCGAGGTTGTGAAGAGCGTTACAAGAATATAAATAGGAGCAAGTGTAGACTATTCTGCTCCTCGAACTTGCTCTCCACTTAGTATGATCTTGGCCGATCTCCTGCCTCAATTTGTGCCCGCTCCCCATGCCTTTTGATGCCCCAAGAGATCAAAAATCTCAACCCTTTCAGGTCAACAATTTCAAAAGATTCACAATCACTTAAGTGAAGAAGTTTCTCACCTCAGATTTAAATGATTGGTCCCTCATGCTGAGGATGTGAGGGACAGGGCTTTGCATCGGTACACCCTTGGTCTTACCTAGCTTTGTACCAGTGATAAATTCTTGGTCCCTTTCTGTAAATAGCTGAGGCCCCAGTACTGATCCTTGCCTTATTACAGGCTAACACGAAAATGGTCCACTTATCACTACTCTGTGCTGCCTGTTTATTAACTAATCCTCCATCTATGCTAATATATTACCTCCAATTCCATCTCATTATGCTTATTAACCTTTTATGGCACCTGAACAAGTGTCTTTTGAAAATCCAAGAACATTACATCTGTGCTTGCCCTTTACCAACCTTCCTAGTTATATCCTCAAAATTTTTAATAAACCTAACAAACACGATTTTTGCTCTTTATAAAGCCATGTTGCCTTTATCTCATCATATTATCATCTTTTAAACGAATTGTTAATAATTTCTTAACAATAAATTCCAGGTTTTCCTGACAACTGGCCTACGTTAACTGGCCCTGTAGTTCCCTGCTTTCTCTCTTCCTCCAATCCTAAATAGTGATGTTACATTTGCTAACTTCAAATCTGCTGGGACCATTCATAGATCCAACAAATTTTGAAAAATCAAAAATCAGTGAGGTAAAAAATACCAAGATTTTTTTTCTTTGCATCAATCCAGCCACTTGATCATTTAACTGTCTTTATATTGATCTAAGCCAATATTCATAGAATTCTACAGTGCAGAAAGAGGCCATTCAGCCCACTGAGTCTGCACTGGCTGTAATCCCACGTAAACAAATGCATTTACGTTAGCTAGTCCCCCATGACACTAAGGGGCAACTTCGAATGGCCAATCCAACTAGCCTGCATATTTTTGGACTGTGGGAGAAACCAGTGCACCTGGAGGAACCCCATGCAGACATGAGGAGAACATGCAGATTCTGCACAGACGTTGAACCTAAGCAAGGAATCAAACCTGGGTTCCTGGGGCTGAGAGGCTGCAGTGCTAACCACTGTGCCACCCAAAGAATATTGTATCTTTAAATTCACTAGGTAAAGGATGAGGGGAGGAGCACTAAAAACAATTTTTAACAAAGTGGAGAGGATATAAATTCAAAATGCTAGTGTGTTGTTTTACTTCTTGTTGACAGTAAGTGAGCCTATCAAGAGTGGTATCACAGCATCTTATGAAAGAAAACCAAAGGTCTATAAATCTAGTCTATCCACTGTATATTCCTGCTGAATGTTTTAATAAGCATGAATTCTATATGTTGGCAAGAATCTATCTTGTTGCTTCTTGAAACCAATTAAGCTTTTTATCCATCGCACGTGCCACAGGCATGTTCAATATATTTATCACATTTCAGTTAAACAGTTCCTCCTGCCGTACCTATTTCATGCTGAACTTAATCCATAACTCAAGTCCACGTGTTTAAAACAGAATTTAAAAATTTCAAATTAGGGACTGTGTATTCCTTACCAAATTTAAGAAAAATAAGTAAGTGTTCCATTATTTAAAATAGTGAAATTATATCTCTCAATTACTTTTGGCTGCAAGACTCAACTGAAAAGCAATCTGAAGGCTATGATTATACCCAGTAATTAGCCGTCAACACAATCTGCACTATTCCACAATGCACCAACAGGACAGTGGAGTCAAATTATCTTTTAAAAAGCATTTAGATAGTTACATGGCTATAATGGGTATCGAGGGATATGGGCCAAATGTGGGCAATTGGGATTAGTTTAGGGGTTTGAAAAAAAAAGGTGGCATGGACAAGTTGGGCCGAAGGGCCTATTTCCATGCTGTAAATCACTATGACTCTATAAATTCTGTATGATCCAAATGTAGTCTTAGAGAGAGTGATTGCTTATTTTCCTAGTATCCATGTACAACAAAATATTTAGCATTTGCCTCAATGTGTGAGCTTTGGTCAGGTGGCACAGTGGCTGGTGCTGCTGCTTCATAGCGCCAGGTTCAATTCTTGGCTGGGATCACTGTCTATGCAGGCTCTACATGCGTTGGAAGTTTATTTATTAGTCACAAGTTGGCTTACATTAATACTGCAATGACATTGCTATGAAAATTCCTCCGTCGCCACACTCTGGCACCTATTTGGGTACACTGAGGGTGAATTTAACATAGCCAATGCACCCTAACCAGCATGGCTTTTGGACTGTGGAAGGAAACTGAAACATCCAGAGGAAACCCACCATACCACCTGTGTCTGCATGGGTTTCCTCCTACACTCCAAAGATGTGCTGGTTAGGGTGCACTGGCCACGCTAAATTCTCCGTCATTGTGCCCAAACAGGCACCAGAGTGTGGCGACTAGGAAATTTTCAGAGTAACTTCATTACAGTATTAATGTAAACTTACTTGTGACATTAATAAGTAGACAATAAACTTTATTTGCTAACTGTTTCAATGAACAGCCCAGGTTCACTCTAAACTCTCTCCAGAGTTGGTCACTATATATTCTCCTCACTCAGTCTTTCCTTTTTTTCTAAGTAGGTGGTGCGTAAAATTTTGCAACTTGGTAGGGCAAATAATCCTCTTTACTGCCATTTATTTTAGTCTTTTTTTAAAGAAAGTTTGTATTTTGTTTTGTCTGCGTTAAACCTTGCTCCCTTTTTTTTTTCTCTCCTTGGCTTGCTTGACCCTCCCCTTTGTGTTCTTTCATATTTTAGATGGCTGTAACAGTAAAAAAAAAACTTTCAGCTTAAGAGTTTGCCTCACAAGTACAACAGATAACAGAAAATAGCACTTGAAGCATTCAAGTCATCCCAACTGAAAGGTAAAAAAGCTATTCTCTCTCCATCACATTTGTGCAAGCTTTTATTCTCTCACACCCTTGCATAAGGAGGCCACATACAGCCTTTTGGGGAACGGCGGGGGGGAGGGGAAACTGCCTAAATGGGTAAAACAGCAAAGGATTTTAAGGAGTGCAACAATAACAGATCAATGAAATAACAATGCAACTTAACAAAAGAAATCAGAAAAGGAACATCAAGAAGAATGGGGCAATTACCGCACTATCCCTTAGAAATGTCATACATACCCTTGTCCAGTAAACCATGGAGAGATGCTGACAATGTACTACAATTATGCACACACATAAGAAAAACACTCAAATTGGAAAGACTGCAACCTTTCATTTTCAAAACTGATAATTATGTCCCAAAATTACTGCACTCAAAGGCTTTACATGAGGGAGAATGGAGAATGAACTGTTCACGTTATAACCATCCCTAAAATTTTGCTGCTTTCAAAGTAAAGAAAACGAACATTCAATAACATTGAAGGAATCTCATTTGTCTCTCAATTTCAAAACGGAGGCAAAAATATGAAGCAGGCTGGCAGAAAGATTTACTGAATTCAATTCTCTTCCAACAAATGACATCTTACATCAAACAAAGGTGGTTCATCTACAGACTGAAAGCCCAATCTTGAAAGGCTGGCTTTAAATCGACAGCTTGTATCATCATTGTCCTAGGCACTAAATGCTTGGCTTTGAGCAGACAAGTCCTTTAATTACTTAGAATAATTACAGTAATTCTGCACATTAAATAATAACGCACAAATAAAAGATCTTTTCAAAAATATGAACTGCTTAGCCTCTCAAGCAGATGAAGATGAGATCAGCACAGCTGAAGTGAAATCACTTTTTCTTTCAACCAATTAAAACGAGATACAGGTCATTTCTCACAACGGGGTTTGAAAGGAGATCAGTTGCTGGGCAACTCGTGTCTACAAGAAAAGGAGTCCAATTAAACCAACACCTGTATTAAACCAACACCTCTCTGTCCAACTACAACTCAACACAGTCCTTTCCACTCAAATCAGGGAGCTGCCACAATAGAAGCAGTGAACTGAATGTAGAAGGCAGGACCTTCACCTCAATTCATTGTTCTGGCACACGAATATAAAAGAAATTACGCCATGGGTACACAGATGCCTAAGCTCGGAGCTACTGCATAAATAGCTACTCTGGTCATTGAGCCAGCTCATTCCAGCTACTGCAGTTCCAGGGCTAGGAAATCCAACACGATCTGTACAGAGCCCCCCTTTTCTGCAGCACTTTCAGGTGGAAAGAAAAACAGCAGCTGTCAGCAAGCTGCCATTTGCAATCAACTAAGAAAGCAAAGCGATGGCGTTTTTTTTTATTTTGCAGAGCATTTAGCAGCAACTTACAATCAAACTAGGAAGACAGGAACAGGAGTCGGCCATTCACCCACTCAGGCCAGTCCCCATTGTTCAATGAGATTGTGGATAATCTGCAGCCAAACTTCATGGTCTTGTATTCCTCAAAACCTTTGGTTATTACAAATTTATCCATTTCAGGTTTAAAACGACCAACAACTGATCTCACATCGATTGCCATTTGCTGAAGAGTTTCAAACTTCTGCCAACCTTTGCGCATAGAAACGTTTCGCCAATTTACTCCTGAGGATCTGCCTCTAATGTCTTGACTGTGCGCACCCTCCCTCCCACAGTCCCAACAAGTAGAAATAGTTTCTATCAATCCTATCTGTTCCCAATATCGGACCAAATCAAGTATTAACCTTCCAAATGTTAGATTCAGCTTTTAGCTGAGCTTTCAGTAAGCCACCCACTATGAGAAAAACTCAAATGAGGATAGCGTTAATATTATTTACAGTTCAAATTCACTTCCTTCCCATTTTCTCTCCTTGGGCAGGCATGCTTGCCTGGGGGAATTGTGCTCACATGCCCTAAATCCTTTCGGATGTTGCCTCATATCCGAGCTAATCACAAATTTACAAACACAAGATGCATCACAGCAATTGGTGCTTAACTGCCATCTTGAACTAAGTGCTTAATCAATCACAATCAGATCCAATCACTCTCCCAATGTCCCTAACTGGGCAGTAATCAGTGATTGTGCCAAGATGCAGGAAACCTATTGGAATATCCATCTTTCTCTTCCCACAATTTACCCCGCAACTATTGCAATATTTCAATTTGAAAAGGCAACAAATGCAATTATTCCATAAAAGGAAACAAAGAACTCACATTTCTAAGGCACCTTTCACAACTGTATTGCACATTCAGAAGTCTGCATAGAGTTTGCATGCTCTACCCGTGCCTGCATGGGTTTCCTTTGAGCGCTCGGATTACACACCAAAGATATGTGGGTTAGGCGGATTGGCCATGCCAAATTTCCCCTTAGTGCTGGGGGACTAGGTCAGGTAAATGCATGGGTTGTGGGGCTGGGGCGGATCATGGTTGGTACAGATTTGATGGGCCAAATGGCTTCCTTCTGCACTGTAGGATTTTATGATTGCAGTGTTAATGTAAGCCTACTTATGACACTAATAAATAAACTTACTGTTGAGGTATAAACACTGTTGTAATGTGAATGTTGTCAATCCACATACAGCAAATTTCCTGCAAATAGCAAAGTTAACTGTCCACATCTTGTTTTTTTTTAAAAAGTAGCATTGGTTTCAGGACTAGATATTGGTCTGTGCAACTAGGGGAACTCTTTGCTCTTTACTGCCCATTTGAAACAGATGAGGCTTGAGTTTAATATCTGACTTAAAAAATAATTGCACAAATTGCTTCTTTATCTTTTACCACTGCACTTTCAGCAGCCAGTGCAAGATACTAACATAAAAAACACCAAGAACACACAGGACTTCCCTCCAGCCTGTATGTCAGAAAGCCATAATTGAATTAATTATGGTCTCAACACTGCTTTGTTGTCTATCCCTATAAACCCTGACTTTCTCGATCAAAAATCTAAATCAGCTTTATTTTCAAGTTTACTGACGACACCACCGTGGTGGGTCAGATCTCAAACAATAACGAGTCAGAGTACAGGAATAATGTAGAGAATCTGGTGAACTAATGCAGCAGCAATAATCTTCCCTCAATGTCAGCAAAACAAAGGAGATTGTTATCGAATTCAGGAAGCATAGGGAAAAACATGTCCCTTTATACATCAATAGGGACGAAGTGGAAATGGTCGAGTACTTCAAGTTTTTAGGTGTCCCGATCACCAACTTGTCCTGGCCCCCCCCCCACCACTTACTGAGACTACAGTTAAGAAAGCCCACCAAGCCTCTACCTTCTCAGAAAACTCAGGAAATCTGACATGTCTGCTACGACTCTCACCAAATTTTACACATGCACAATAGAAAGCATTTTTTCTGGATGCATCACAGTTGGTGTGTACCAACCAACTCAAGAACAGCTTCTTCCCTGCTGCCATTAGACTTTTGAATGGTTCTATCTTGCAATAAGTTGATCTTTCTCTACACCCTATGGCTGTAACAATACATTCTACATTCTCTCCTTTCCTTTTCTGTGAACAGTATGCTCTGTATAGTGTGCAAGAAACAATACTTTACAACGTGTGCTAATACATGTCCCAACAATAAATCAAATCAAAATAATCTTCAAACACCAGACCTCCAATGTCCCCTGGAGAAGAGAAATCCACAGACCAACAAACTGCCTGAGAAAAACATTCGCATCTCTACCTTAAATGGCAGACCCTGTGTTTTTAAACCATGTCTATAAGTTCTAATGCCTCCCGAGAGGGAGAACATTCTCTCGGGCTCCAGTTTCCTCAGGATCAGCCCTCGTTGTTCTCAACTCCACTGGATACAGAGCCGACGTCTTTTTCATCCCAGATAGCAGTCAAGTAAATCTTTCTCTGAACTGTTTCTAATGTATATATTCTTAAGTAAGGAGACCAAAACTATACATAGTACTCCAGGTGTGATCTCACAAAGGTTCTAAATAACTATAGCACCAAACATATGCATCGCAATAGCTATACATTCCTTTCTGGCACAAAACAGAGAAAAATGGTTCAGCCTTGGTGAACAAAATAAATGAGGGATAGTATTAGATCGTAAGAAGAGTTTAATATAAAAAGTTTCTAGAAAACGTAGCAAGTCCAATTGCTTGGGAGGTTGGGAAGAGTTCAGGATTCAACAAAGGAGGACCAAGAAATTAAGATGGAAAACATGAAGTTGCAAGTAACATAAAAGAGGACTACACAAGCTTCTCTAAGTCTATAGAAAAAAAGATTAGTTAAGAAAAATGTAGGTCTCTTACAGTCCAAAATGGGAAATTTTACAACAGAGAACAAGGAAATGGCAGAGCCATTAAACAATTATATTGGTTCTGTCTTCATGGAGAAAGACACAAATAACTTTGCAGAAAAGTTAAGGAACCAGGGGTCCAGTCAGAAAAGAAAATTGAGGAGAATTAGCATCACTTAAAGAAAAGCTGGAGAAATTAATGGACTGAAAGCCAATAAATCCCCAGCATCTGATAAATCTATATCCCAGGGACTACAGATGGTGATCATGAAAACAGTGGACATGTTATCATCTTCCAAAATTCTAGATTCAACTCGCAGATGGAGTGTAGCAAACATTTGGCAAAAGAGTGCGAGAAAGCAGGGAATTATAGGCCGGTTTGCCTAATAACACCAGTAGGAAAAATGCTTGTCTATTGCAAAGAAAGTGATTAACAGGACACTTAGAAAATATCAACAGAATTAGACAAAGTCAACAGGGATTTGTGAAATGGGAAATCATGTTTTATTTCCAGGAAATCAAAGGAAACCTACTAGAACTTTTTGAGCGTAACTTGCAGAACAGGTAAGGGCGAACAATGGAAGTGGTGTGTTTTGATTTTCACAAAAATTTGATGAAGTCCCATATAAGAGATTAAAAGGGATTAGGGGTAATATATTGGTAATATGAGAATTGAGAAGCAGACAGGAAACAGAATAGAAAGAAATGGGTTTCAAATGACAGGAAGCGACTAGTGGGGTCCCGCAGGGATCAGTGCTTGGGCCCCAGTTATTCACAATATACATCAATAATCTGGATGATGGAATCAAATGTAATATTTCCAAGTTTGTTGACAACACAAAACCAGGCACAAATGTGAGTGGTGTAGAGGATATTAAGAGGCTTCAAAGTGACTTATACAAGTTAATTAAGTGGGCAAATGCATGACAGTATAATGTGGATTTGAGTGAAGTTACCCACTTGCAACAGAAAAAAAGAATGGCAGAGTATTATTTAAACGATAGGTAGATTGGGAAATGTTGACATACAAACGACCTTGGGTACTTTGTTTACTAGTCACTGAAAGCAATCATGTAAGTGCAGCCATCAGTTCTGAAGACAATTAGAATGGTAAATTTAATAACACAAAGATAGGTAGGAGAGCAAATTGTGGAGAGGAAATTAAACATCTGTAGAGGAATTTAGCATGCAGTGGAATTCAGCATGTCTGCTACGACCATCACTAACTTTTACAGATGCCCCATAGAAACCATCCTATCTGGATGTATCACAGATTGGTATGGTTCCTGTTCTGACCAAGACCACGTGAAACTGCGAAGGGTTGTGAATGAAGACCAGTACATCATGCAAATCAGTCTCCCATTCATTGATTCCTCTACACTTCCCGCTACCTTGGCAAAGCAGCCAGCATAATCAAGAACCTCATGCACCCAAACATTCTCTCTTCCACCTCCTGCCAGGTAAAAAATACAAAATTCTGAGAACACCAACTCAAAAACAGGTTCTTCCCTGCTGCCAGACTTTTGAATGGACCTACCTTATATTAAGTGGGTCTTTTTCTACACCCTAGTTATAACTGTAAAACTACATTCTGCAACCTCTCCTTTCCTTCTCATAATCGGTATGCTTTGTCTGTGCAGTGCAAGAAACAATATTTTTCACTGTATATTGATACATGTGACAGTAAATGAAATGAGATTCCACGGTAACATGACATGTTGAAACCCTCAAGTTTAAAGCAATGAATAAAATCAAGATTTCGGCATTTCAATGAGATGTCAATATTGTGGCTTTTTATTTTCATCTTTTGAGAGTCTGCAGCACCATGGGACTAAAAAAGAATTGACTGTCAAAATGGATCTTAGAGTACATCAATTGTTCAAACTTAAATTACTTTGCTCAAACCCATCATAATTTGTTTCCTTCACCGAAAGAGTGCATAAAGTCAGCAACACGAGAGAAGAATAGCAGAGTAACAATGAAAATCACCTTGATAACTAGACAAGTTATCACTAATGACACATTTGTTCCCTCTGTAACTCTGTAAAGAGATGCAAAAGATTTGTGCAGCTTCTGTTCTGAACAATAAGTGGACTGGGATACATTTGCATTTTACTGTCACAACACAATTGGCTGTGGAAAACTACTGCGTGTTCCTCAGGTAAGCGCGGCGTGTGAAACGGAATAGGGTGAAAAATCAAATCTTAGCCTGCAATCAAGTTCTGGCAAAGACCCAATCCTGTGGTGTGCAATTTCTGCTAGTTCAAAAGCATCAAAATGGGATCAAATGAAAATGACAGAAACCGAGTTCCACATGTAGAAAAGGTCTGTGGCAAACTCGTTAAAAATAAAATGATAAACTGTTCTGCGGCTGTACCATTGATTCTGTGCAATTGCTCAGTGACTAAGTGACAATGCGAATTATCCTGATTCACACCGCTACTCGAGAGCTTCCCTGGAGAATTATAAGCCAGACTAGATTTTATTTTAGCTCAAATTTGTTTTCCTGACAAAGCAGCATTCCGCTGCTCCATTCCCAGCAACCTGAGAAAGATTTGCAATACTCACAGGCATCTTAGCTTCTGCCATTCTTCAGCTGTCGAAAGTAACAAGACTGCAAGAAACTATAAAGGGCTATGAACATAGCCCAATTCATCACACAAACCAGCTTCCTATCCATTGACTCCGTCTACACTTGCCACTGTCTTGGCAAAGCAGCCAGCGTAATTAAGGGCCCCACATGTACTCTTCCACCTTCTTCCGTCGGGAAGATACAGAAGTCTGAGGTCACATACCAACTGACTCAATAACAGCTTCTCCCCTCCTGCTGTTAGACTTCTGAATAGACCTACCTTGCACTGGACTGATCTTTCTCTACAACCTAGCTATAACCATAACACTACATTCTGCAATCTCTCCTTTCCTTCTCTATGAACGGTATGTTTTGTCTGTATGGCACGCAAGAAACAATACAAGGACAAGGAAGTAACAAAATGCCTGCCGCAAGGAAAAAAGAAATATCTTCAGCTGAAGGAGGAGAGATTAAATTTAACTTTTTCTAAACACATCCACTTACATAACAGAGACCAACATGTCGGACATAACCAAATCAGTTGGATGGCTGAGGGCAACACACTGAAGCAGCAGAAGAAACACAAGGAAGTCGCTTAAATGATGTCTATAGACTTGCCACACCTACCAACCTGCATATTTATAAGTGTTTCAAAAGTGCTTCAGGCCCTTTACAAAATTAGACTTGGATTCTTACTCACTCTGTGTAGACTTAATAATTAACCCCTGACCAGAGTAAAATATCTAGTAAAGAATATATGGGATTACCACCACAATCAAAATTATCACCAGGCTAAATCTATGAAATCAGATTTATTTACAGGCAAAAGGGAAAAAACAACACAGAAATGGTACAAGATAACGGTACAACAATCAAACTCATAATACATGTACTGGTTAAAAAAAAAGCAAATTATTCAAACTTTCTGAAGTTCTTTGTAGCATTAGTTTTAATCATGGGGTGGCACAGTGATTAGCCTCTCAGTGTCAGGAACCGAGGTTCAAACCAGCTTTGGGTCACTGTCTGCGTGGAGTCTGCACGTCCTCCCGTGTCTGCGTGGGCTTCCTCCGGTTTTCTCCCACAGTTCAAAGATGTACAGATTAGGTGGATTGGCCATGATAAATTGCCCCTGATATCAGAGGATTATCAGGGCAAATATGTGGGGTTGCAGGAATGGGATCTGGGAAGGATTGTGGTTGTGTAGACTCGCTGGACTGAGCGGTCTCCTTCTGCGCTGTTGAGATTCTATGACACTCTCCTGTGCTCTCAGGGCCTTGTTCTACCAGACAGAAACCATATTTTTGCAGATTATACACATTTTTGGGACATTTTCAGAAAAAGAGTTAAATTGAAACAGATAGAAAGGACACCATTCCCATGAAAAGATACTGCTCAGTGCACAGTTACAACTGCCCACTTCGGTCAGTTATCAGAGCGCATGAATTCACATGATCTTCAAACGTCGTTCAGATCTTCATTCATACTTTCTGGGACTAGCTCAACATTGAACTCAAAATATCATGTTTGGCTGTTTGCAGTCTCAGAATAAACTGACAAAGCATAAAAGGAACCTGTGAACCATCAAGAGCTGAAAAAGCAGCTGCTAGAGACATCAAAGGAAGTTGTCGATACAGCAGCTATGTAAAGACAGGGGTCAAGCAGTAAGGCCAGAAGGATTTTGAATCTTGAACACTATTGAGAGTTCGATATTACTGTACATTGTAATCAATGGGAGAAGCATTTTTCATAAAAGAAAGAGGCATTAGCCAGGACTTTAGAAGTAGCAATTCCACCTCTTGATTCAGGCTGAGGCTTCAAAGCCAAAGACACGCACATCCTCATCTAGACTGACACCGCAGGGCAGTACTGGAGTGCTGGCAGCAAATTTGGAATCCATGGTACCACTGGAATTGGCATTACTCCACAGGAGCCCACAATCTCAAAACTGGTGATTGATGGGTTGCTCCAGGAGTGTGCCACATCTGAAAAGGCTAGAGTGTGGACAAGCTATGCCCATGTCTGAAGCAAAATGGGCAAATCATGAGCATAACACTGATTTGATGCTGTTATCTTCCTCCTAAACACACCCAGCTGAACACAGAACATCTCCCCTCACCAGCCCTATTTAACAGCGTGGTTGTGGAACTTACAGGTGACCTGCTTTCGTCTTTCTTTTATTCCGGTGTTGCTGAAAGAGCTCTCAAAAGTTGCTGAAGTTGGAGGGATTGGTACTGCACTTTTTTTGAGGAGTCCAGTGGCATTTGTAGGCCTGTGAGTTTCTACTTTGTATGCTGCAAGAAACGCTAATGCTTTATGTGAGAGTCAGTGGCACAGTGGTATTGTTGCTAGACTAGTAAGCCAGAAACGGAGGATAAGTGCTCTAGGTGGCCTGGTTTTGAACCCCACCATTGCAGATTTAATGAAAAATCTGGCATTAAAAGTCTAATGATGACCATGAAACCATTGTGAACTGTTGATAAAAACCCATCTAGTTCACTAATAGTGTACGCTTGACCTGGACCATTTGATGGGCAACATGACAACTCACTGACTATCGCTATGCTGTGCGGATACATGGATTTGGGCTTATGTCTTTGCGAGTTTCCGCATTCTCCCCGTGCTTGCATGGGTTTTCTCCAGGAGCTCCGGTTTCCTCCCACATCCCAAAGATGTGCTTTTAGGCTAATTGGCAAAACAAATTCTCTCTAAATTGAGTCAAATTTGGTTTTTAATCCATAGATCTATAAACATGGACAGGGATCACGGGTAGAGGTGGGAACATTGGGGTGGTGGCGCGGGCTCGTTGGGCTGAAGGGCCTGTTTCCCGTGCTGTTTTTGTTCTTTGTAATAGCACTTACCTGGTCTGGCCTATATGTGACTCCAGACATGTGACTCTTAAAATGCCCTCCGAGAAAGCCTAGCAAGTTGTATCCAACCGCTACAAAGTAAACATCGATAACCTCCACTGCATTGCATGGTACTAGCACTGTTAAAAAGGAAATAATTTGAATTGATATAGCACATGAAGCACAGTGGCCATAAATCTGGCCTGACACATCCCCTACTCTACCATATCCACCAAGGCCGAGTGTCAACCTGATGAAGCTACAACACATGACTAATTGCATAAGCAGCAACAAATACAGATTTATTAACAGATCAAACCCAAACTCTGCAACCCTACCACATCCAGTTGCAAGTAATGGTGAATAATTAAACAACTCACTGAGGGAAGGAAGCTCCACAAATATTTCCATTCTCAATGATGGACGAGCCCAGCACATCAGTGCAGAAGATAAAGTTGATGCATCCTCAATAATCTTCAGCCAGCAGTGCCAAGTGAATAATCCATCTTGGCCTCCTCCAGAGGACCCCCAGTGTTAGAAATGTCACATCTTCAGCCAATTTGATTCACTCCATGTGATATCAAGAAATGGTTGAAGGTGCTGGACACTGCAAAGGCTACAGACCCTGAAAACATTTTGGCAATAGTACTGAGTACTTGTGCTCCAGACTGAGCCCCTATCCAAGCTGTTCCAGTACAGTTAAAACACTAGTATCTGCATTGTGGAAAATTGCCAGATGCATTCTGCATACAAGAAAAAGGAAAAATCCAACCCAACCAATTATTGCCCGATCAGTTACTCTCAATCACCCGCAAAATAATGCAAGAGGTCATTAACAGTGCTATCGAACAGCACTTGCTTAGTCGCAATCTATTCACTGATGCCTTACGTCGGTTCAGCCAGGGTTATTCAGCTCTGGGCATCATTACAGTCTTGATTCAAACACGTACAAAGGAATTGAACACCAGAGAGTGACTGCCCTTGACATCAAGGCAGTACTTCACCAAGCTTAGCATCAAGGAACCCTAGTAAAACTGGAATTGGTGGGAAGCAGAGGGTAAAACCTTCTGCAGGTTGGAGTCATACCTGGCACAAAGCAGGTCAATCATCTCAGCTCACTGCAGGAGTTTCTCAGGATAGTATCCTTGACCCACTCACTTTTAGCTACTCATCAACAATGATCCTAAGTCAGAAGTGGGGATGTTTGCTGATGATTGAAGTGTTCAGTACTATACCAACCTATGTCCAAATGCAGCAAGACCTGGCAACATTCAGGCTTCGGTTGTTATGTAGTAACACTCACACCACATGGACTAGGGATAACTAGGGATAAAGAACAAATGTGGCCCAGCCAGCGATAGCCACATTCTTTGAACGAGTTCTCAAAGAAACTTTCATTTATGGGGACTATTGGCTGCAGTCCCTCCTGAGCTACAGCATGGTAGGAGGTGGTGACCAGAAGAACTGACAGGGTGTTCAGCAAGAAAGAAGGGGATGAGGAGAGAAGGGAGGACTGCATACATCTAGCGGGGCTGTCTGCTAGCTACTGATTTGACTTCAGGTCTTCCAGAAACATGCCCATATCTTCACAATCCACCCCCCCCCCCCCTTCTCTTTTTATCCATCACATTCTCTTAGCCAGGGCAGCACAGCTGCACAATGGTTAGCACTGCTGCCTCGCAGCGCCAGGGACCCAGGTTCAATTCCAGCCTCGGGTCACTGTCTGTGTGGAATTTGCACATTTTCCCCATGTCTGTGTGGGTTTCCTCTAGGTGCTCCAATTTCCTTCACAGTACAAAGATGTGTGGATTAGGTGGACTGGGCATGCTAAATTGCCCCTTAGTGTCGGGAGAGGGGCGGGAAACAAGCATTAAATATATGGGGTTACGGATAGGACTTGGGTGGGATTGTTTTCAGTGCAAAGTGGGCCAAAAGGTTTCTACGATGCTATGAAAATCCCGAAATAAAAGACACCTCCAAAAAACCATCCAAACAAAACTTAGATAACATTTACAAAACTGAATTCCACAAAGCCCATCATGCAGGGCCTTTACCTGCTCTCTACAGTAAGGAACTAAATTATCACAATTATTTTTATCTGAAATCTGAAGCTGGAAGTCAGAAACTCCAGTTCCCATCAACCCTCATGCCTTTTGCACATGTAGTGCAGGCTGGGAAATGGCCATACATGCAGAGCTCTGGGTTCTTATATCTTCAGGCCAGGTACTGCCCCCTGACTGCCTGCATGTTAGGAAAGTAATAAAACAGCTCAAAATGCAGTTCAGGTGACCTGATCCAGAGCACCATTAACAGAAAAAAATCTCAGGCAGGAACAAAGACAGATCAGAAAGAGGTCCCAGTAGTCAAGCTGAAAGAAAGAAACAGAGAGTAGGCCTTGTGTTGAAGAGTGAGCTTCAAGGAGCAAAGCTGAAAAGAAATGGGCTTGAGAAAAACCCTGAAGATCCAAACTGAAAGTTGGTGAGCCCTTACTGCTGGCCTTTTACAGCAGTGTTGTTCTGCTTGACTAGTCCAAGATTCTGAATTAGTGCTTGAAAGGTGAAGCTTGAGTGTACTTGGACCCTGGAAGTGGATGCTTGGTAAAGCCATCCACGTTTACCAACATCTGGAGAGAATTCTGAGGCAGGATCTCCAAACATGAAGAATCGGAAACCGCTGTAAAAACGACAAGGTTTGAGAGAGACTGGTTGACTTATGATGATGACCAATATCTAGGTGCTGAAAAATCCACGGAATCTACTTTGGTCACATCTGTCATTTCCTTTGCAGTGACTGCAGATTGCCCAAATCACATACGTCTCATATTTACTACAAGTATAAGACCAGAAGGGGTAAGGTATTCAACCTGCTCCGGCATTCAATGCAATTAAGGTTAATCTCATCCTGGCCTCATCTCCATCTTCCTGCCCACTTCCCTAACCCCTCATCCTAATTAAAAAACCTACCACTTCTTCAAATTTGTTTAGTGTTCCGGCACAGTACTCCAAATATAGTCTCACCAATGCCCTAGTTGCAACAGCACTTCCCTATTTTTATACTCTATTCCATTAACAACGAATGCCAAAATTCAATTTGCCTTCCTTATTACCTGTATACTAATTATCTTTGATTCATGCACAAGGATACCCAGATGCCTCTGCACTGAAGCATTTTGAAATTTTTCTCCATTTTGACAAGTTGCCTTTTCATTCCACCAGTCAAAACAAATAATCTCACACTTATCCACATTAAATTCATCTGCCAAATTTTGATCCACTCACGTATCCATGTCCATTTGTAAATTTTCTATTTCCTCACTGCAACTTGCTTTCCTACCTATTTTAGTGCCATCTGCAAACTTGGCTATAGTACCTCTATTCTTGCATCCAATAATTAGCATAGATTATAAATAGTTGGGGCCTGAGGACTCAACTCTGTGACACACCACTAGTTACATCCTGCTAGTCAGAAAAAGACCCATTTATCACCACTCTCTGCTTTCTTTGGTTAGCTATCTCCAATTCTTTATCCAAGTTAATATATTAACACCTAATCTCTGAATCTTACACTGTATAGTAACATTTTTTGTGGCATCTTATCAAATGCCTTCTGGAAGTCCAGATACGTTACATCGAAAGGATGCCCATCATCTCCTTTACTTGTTACATTGTCAAAGAATACCTTGAACATTAGAGGATAAAACAGATATTGTAAATTGTTGTATCTTTCTGAATGTGTGTGCCTATGAAGGTACTGCTACAGTGAAGGAAGTGAATATCTGAATGATCATCCTCTGGTTGTATTAAGATTTTTACAACTTTTGTCTAGTGTTAAATCGCTCATTTCTTTTTGTTAAATAAATATCTTCTTTGTTGAGTTAGAAGTTCATCAGCAGACTCCTGTGAACTTGTTCAGTAACTTCCCTCCACAGTTCCTTCAAAAAAAAAAGGAAGGCTTTATCAAACCTGGTTTTATTCCGGCACCTGACTTGACCTGTCCATAGAACATAGAACACTACAGCACAAACAGGCCCTTTGGCCCACAAGCTGCTGAGAGTGTAACACGAGTGTAACCAGTCCTATGGCTACAGAATATCTGTTAGAAGGCTGTTGAATTTCATTTGGGGTGGGATGAATGCAAACGGCCTTGCAGGATGACAGTAAGCTGCTACGGACCTTGATGGACTACCTCGGACTGCAGTGACAGTGTTAGAAATTCAGGTCCCTTTGGTAAACCAGGTTCACACTTCAAAGTGAGCTGAGAGTGTGTAATACCACGGAAACCCATATTTAAGAGCTGGTATTTTTCTCAGTGGAGAGAGTCCAAAAAGGAACAGTCGAATCTGATAGTTGTACAGTATCACAATCAATCAGTTACGAGTCAGAATAGCTTCCACTGTAATTCAATAACTGGCTATTCACTCATAAAACACACACTACCTCAGCATGGACTGATACTGTCTGGGCTGGCTTATAGAGACATCAGCTGTTGCACTGGCAAAACGGCGGTGGTGGGAGCACAAATGCTGTCACCCTGAGAACGCACTGGAGGCTATTGCTCCACACAGTCCTCGTAGCTGTGCCTCTCAGTAATCCTAATAATCTGTTAAGAGGACAGATTGATGGAGTGCTGTGCAAACACCCTTCAGCACTAGGATCCACAGCCATGATGCCAGTGATCTGAGCCTGTAAGACACTAAGTTGGATGGGATAGCACAAGGCCTGAGTCTGAGCTTCCAGTACAGCACTGGGAAGCCGGACATCCTCTGCTTGAATTGCAATGGAAGCAAATAAATCAGCCACCAGACACTGCATTATGGCTGGGTCCACAAGGTGTCTCAGAGTTAGTCACTACTTCTGCTCTGGAAAGAATGAGCTCAGAACACTGCATAAAGCCTCATATCAAGTCTCTTCTATTCTTTCATAAGATGACAGCACTGCTGGCAAGGCCTAGCATCTGCTACTCATAGAAACATAGAAATAAAGAAATGAGAAGCAAGAGTAGCCCAATTTTCCCTTCGAGCCGGCTCTGCCATTCATTTTGATCATGGCTAATCATCCAATTCAATACCCTGAATCTCTACCCCACCCCCCCCCCCCCCCCCCCGACAAAATATTCCTTTGATCCCTTTAGTCTCCAGAGCTACATCTAATTCCTTCTTGAAATCAGACAACATTTTGCCCTCAGCTACTTTCTGTGGTAGTGAATTCTACACATTTATCACCCCCTGGGTGAAGAAATTTCTCCTCACCTCAATTTTAAAAGGTTTATCCTTTATCCTCAAACTATGACCTCTAATTCTGGACCAAACCCCCCCACCGTCAGAAACATTCTTTCTGAATTACACTGTCTAACCCAGTTAGAATTTTATAAGTTTCTATTACATCCCCTCTCATTCTTCTAAACCCAGTGAATATAATATTAATTGACTCCTCCCCCCATCCCGTTATGGACCACCATCTTATCCTACAAGAGAATGGGAAAAGATTCAGCAATCTGTGTTGAAATGTGCCTGTAGCTGGATTTTTGTGAAAGCTGAAAGATGTGTTAGTGAGGCCAGCAACGTTGATAAGTTTGCAAGGGAGGGATGAAGCATCCTGAATGTTCAGCACAAGTCCTAGATGCTAGATATTGCTCATGGGTGGCTGATATATTGAGTAGTGTGTGAAGCTGGTGGTGCAGTGGATAGCAAATGGCAATTGAAGATGGATTCACTGACCTTGACCATCTCTGTGACGTCAGCAAACATTTTGCTGCACTGCAGCCAGGTTCTTGAGTATAGAGTCCGTGAACTGACCTTCAGCTATCTGCTCCCATTTCTCTCCTGTCTGTCTCGCAGATTGGACTTCTGCAGACATGAGCTCTCTCCTTATTTCCACCTGCTGTACTAAAGTCTCCAATACCATATCAGAAAAGCCCTTTATCTGGATTGCTAGTCCACCCACTATTTCACCTCCAGCAATTGAATTAAGACAGCTGAAGTCATTCTGATTCACAACTATTTCATTCTGATATCGCAGTTCTGTACAAATATCAGTTTCCACTCTTCTGGATCCTCTCCCTCTCCAGAAGCAACACTCTACAGGGAAAAACCCAGCTTTTAAATACAGGTTCCAGTGAGCATTGATTTGATTTGTCACATGTATTGGGATACAGTAAAAAATGTTCTTTCTTACGTACTCTATAGACAAAGCATACCGAACATAGAGAAGGAAAGGAAAGAGCACAGAATGTAATGTTACAGTTGTAGCTAAGATGTAGAGAAAGATCAACTTAGTGCGAGGTTGGTCCATTCAAAAGTATAACAGCAGCAGGAAAGAAGCTGTTCTCGAGTCCTTGATCTTTTTCCTCGATGGAAGAAAGTGTGTCCAAGGTTCGTGTGATCCTTAATTCTGCTGGATGCTTTTTGAGGCAGCAGGAAGTGTAGACAGATCATGGATGGGAGACTGGTTCAAGAGGTGGACTGGGTTTCATTCACGATCCTTTGTAATTTCTTGCAGTCTTAGAGCAGAAGCCATACCAAGATATGACACAACGCGAAAGAATGCTTTGTATGGTGCATCTGTAAAAACTGCTCAGTCATAGTGAACATACCAAATTTCCTTAATCTTCTGAGAAAGTAGAGGCGTTGGTGGGCTTTCTTAACTCTAAAGGGTGAACTGATTTACTCTTAAAGGGTAAATTTCTAATATTTTCACTGTGGTCCAAGGTTGGATCATCAAGATCCAGACTTGTTCGATGTCATCCTGTGAATCCATTTGCATTCTCCCCAAAAGTGAAACTCAACAGCCCTCTAACAGGTGGCCTTCTACTTTTCCCCAAAATACTTTTAGATAATTCAAGCAGCTGCTGCAGCCTGAATGCACCACCTCAAGGGGTGCAGACTGTTTTTTTTTTACACCATGCAGGCTGGAAGACGCATGCTAGCTACTCCCACAACATGCAACCCTCTACTGAACATGCAGTCAGCCAGTTGTATGTTGAGCACTGGGCTGCATGCCACAATCATGCAGCATGATGTTTGCTGCCTCCATCATCCCAAACAAGCACACTGTAATCAAGCTTTGCAATCCCCACACTTGAAAAACAGAACTGTCAAATTTTTAACCGGATGAACCCCATCTGGTTTCTCAGCCGTATGCCCAAGGTCCCATAGAACTGTGTCCTGCTCAACATTTATCCCTTAACTAACATCATTGAAAGAGATTATCTCACTGGTCATTATCTCACTGCGGATTGGGGAACCTCGCTCTCATGTTTCCTGCATTGCAACATTTGATAACATTTCAAACGTACTTCATTGGTTTTAAGCACTTAAGGTAGTCCTGAGATCACAGAAACAGAATCCCAACAATGTAGGAGGCGGCCATTTGGCCCATCAAGTCTGCACCTACTCCTAGGCCTAATTCCGTAATCCCACATATTTATCTCATTAATCCCCTTAGCCTACATATATTTGGACACTAAAGGCAATTTAGCATAGCCAATTATTCTAATTTTGTATAAGCCAGTTATTCTAACCTGCACATCTTTTTATGGGAGGAAACCCATGCAGATACACGGAAAACGTACAAACTCCATACAGATAATCACCCAAGGCTGGAATTGAACCCAGGTCCCTGTTGCAGTGAGGCAGCAGTGATAACCCACTGCACCACCGTGTTGCCCTGTGCAAGATACTGTAGAGATTAAGTTCTTTTTTGCCAAACAATGTTGTCCCACGACTTCAGGATATTTGGAACACAGAACATAAAACATCTCAGTAATTACAGCTGCACTTCACGTTGTCAAACTCCCAAATGGCCTTGTGAGAATGTGCAAGCCTGTGTGTGCCGCAGTGCTTAGCCATGTCTGCAGCAACTGTATTACCATTTCTGCAGATGTACACGAAATGTCAGTTCAAAAGAAAATACTCAGGAGGGAAGAGCCATTCAAGGAGAGCTCCATCGTGATGTGTTAACTAAACCTCACACCACTGCTAGCCAACTAAATTTACCAGCCCTCATCACACTGAAACTCCCCCTCAGTCATCTGCTATTCAACATACAATTCCACACATTTCCTGAATTCAAAACTTTGTAACAAAATATTATCACATTTTTTAGAAGCTACTAAAACGATGGCATCATCCAATCCTCTTGCTACAGTATAATTCCTACCCCTCTCTGAGGGTAAAGGGTTTGTACACGTGTGTGTGATAATCCAACAGCTCTCTGGTAATTGAATTACGTTAAAGTGTTCAAATTGGGTGATGAAAGGCCTTGTACCTTCATGGGGAAAAACTCAGTGCGGGTATTTGGAATGCATTCAAAAATTGCTGACTGTATTGTGGCAGAACTGAACCACAGACACATGGAAGAAAAACAGAAAATGCTAGAAAATCTCAGCAGGTCTGAGAGCACTGGATAACACAGTGGTTATTGCTGCTGCCTTAAAGTGCCAGGGACCTGGGTCTGATTCCTGGCTTGGGTCACTGTCTGTGTGGAGTTTGCATGTTTTCCCCATGTCTGCACACATTTCCTCTGGGTGCTCTGGTTTTCTCCCACATTCCAAAGATAAGCAGGTTAGGTGAATTGGTCAAGGTAAAAATGTCAGATGGATGGAGGGGGAAGAAGCTAGAGTAAATGCGTGGGATTATAGGGCCTGAGTGGGATTGTGGTCAGTGCAGACCTGAAGGGCCAAATGGCCTTTTCCTGCACTGTAAGGATTCTATGTTCGTCCGGAGACACATCATCAGTGAGAAGACTTTTGGAGGCCAGTGCACTTAAAGAGTAATCCATTTAATTGCGTACTGGTACACGACAAACAGCAATAATTTTCTCTGTGCGACACTGAGGTGCAGCTACGGTAACAAAACAAAAATGTTACTGCCCATGCCTCAAAAATATGTCACACACCCTGAGCCTCTACAACCTTTAGCCGTGCCACATCATTGCTCACTAGTGCTTTTATAACTGAGGTGGGCACTGAAGAAATGATTTGAATGTACATGACAAATCCAACTGACAGCATTGAGATGCAAAAGCATTTGGTTCTGCAGACACACAGCAGAAAAAATAAACAATAAAATATAATGCAGCTCCTATTTGCCTCCCACCAAAAAAAATGTTAGTCTCACTTAGTCTTGTTGCCTGCAAAATTAATAACATTTTGAATAAAAAGAAATTGAACAAGAATTTAAATTCAATTTTTTTTAATACCTCACAGTTCCATGCTTCGCTGCATCTTATAATAGAAAATATCGAATTAGAAAACAAATGGGAACAAATTGGCTGATGTGAAAATTACATTTAATACAGGGATATGGGGAAATTCTGGGTACAAGCTACATTAAAACACATCGCAACTGACCTTCTTCCAGGAAAGGTTTAATAATCTAGTTTTCAGAAATAGATTTTGAAGAAAATCGAATTGAAGTTTGCAAGATTGAGGGAGGCAGGTCAATACTGATCCAGGTAAATTCTTCACTATAGCAGAACAGTCAAATAATGGTGTTCACAAGTAAAAGATTTGAGTATTGGAGCAACAAATTAAGCAGAGGGGAACTTTCCATCCGAAGTGTAATAAACTGGCAAGAATAAGTTACCAGATGAAGGGTTTTAGACTTTTAAAAGTAAAAGTAAAAGACAGTTTTATGGAAACTCAAAGAATTAAAGTAAAAAGTTTTTTTTAAAGTTTATTAGTCACAAGTAAGACTTACATTAACACTGCAATGAAGTTACTATGAAATTCCTCTAGTCACCACAATCAGGCACTGTTTGGGTTAATACAACTGATCAGCATATCTTTCAGACTGTGGGAGGAAACCCCAATGCAGACATGGGGAGAATGTGCAGACTCCACACAGTGGAGTTCCAAACTGGGAACTGAACTTGGGTCCCTGGCGCTGTGAGACAGAATTGCTAACTACTATGCCACCTTGTTGCCCTGTGCAAGATATTGTAGAGATTAAGTTATCATTTTTTTTTACAAGCTATCCTGTGACTGAGATATTTGGTACATAAAACATCTCAGTAATTACAGCTCCACTTCACATTGCCAAACTCCTAAGTGGACTTGTGAGAGTGCGCAAGCCTGTGTGTGCTACAGTGCTTAGCCATTGTTACAGCAACTGTATTACCATTTTTGCAGATGTAGACAGTGATCCACGCTGGGAATCGAACCTGGGTCTCTGGTGCTATGGAGCAGCAGTTAGGAATCCAAATTAATTGCCTACCAAAGCAGCTAGGGTTTCGGTCAAAGCATTAATTTGGCAAAGGAACTGTTAAAGGTATTGTTCAAGGAAACATGCTGGGAAGGTTCAAAGGATCACTATGGTGCAGAAGAAGGTCATTTGACCCACCAACAACAATCCCACCCAAGTCCTATCTCGTATCCCAATGTATTTTCCCTGCTAATCTCCCTGACACTAAAGACGAATTTAGCATGGCCAATCCACGTAACCTGCACTTCTCTGGAATGACTGGCCATTCCAATGGAAAAGGATGGAGGCCATTGTTGGTGAACGGAGATGCCAGGGCTGCATTTCTGCTTTTTCAAAAAAAAAGCTTCAAGTGTTTTATTTTCTGGGGTTAGGTTGGATGGCTAGCCTTCTACATTCAGTCACAGAGCATAAGGGAGTTGATCTTTCTCTGCACCCCAGCTATGACTGTAACATTACATTCTGTACTCTCTCCTTGCCTTCTCTATGAACAGTATGCTTTGTCTGAACAGCGCACAAGAAACAATACTTTTCACCGTATATCAACACATGTAAGAATAATAAATGAAACCAAAAATCAACAACTCCAATATCTTGTGAGACCTTCCCAAAACTACCTTCCCACCACTGACTTGGAAGCCACGCATTTCTCAGCTGCTGGCAACCTCCCTATATCATCCTCACCTCACACCACCCCATCCCCTACACCCTACTTACCCGATGCAACAACCCCACACCACGCCACCCTTTAAATGTTCACCTCAAGGTGGATTTAAGTTCCAGTCAGAACCTTGAGACAAGCTTGATTCAACATTATTTTGGTTGATATATCAGTCTTGTCAGGACAAGAATCAGCTGTTTTTGAATTCACAAATGCAGACTGCATTTCAGTTACACACATGCCTGCCAATTTTTTTTAATGGAATCAATAGCTACTCAAAACATGCATGGAATACCAGCAATTGCTTTTGTTTCTCAGGATATTTTGAAGACAGGCTGTGACTGGAGTTGGGCTATGTGAAATTAAGCATTTCGTATTCTCCAGAAAATTGTTTAAACAAGGTAAGAAACATATTTTTAATTACATGAATATATGGAATCCTTTTACAAAGAAATTCTACAGGTGCTTTGGTCCACCTTGTTGTCTAACAAGGGGCATACATGCAATGGATCATGAGAAAACTGCTCCTGGACTATGAGAGTATCCTAGTGCTTCACGTCGTTAGTGTACGCTTGACCTGGACCATTTGATGGGCAACACGACAGGTCAGTGACTATCTGTGTGCTGTGCAGATACATGGATTTGGGCCTGTGTCTGTGGGAGTTTGTACATTCTTATCATGCTTGAGTGGGTTTTCTCCGGGTGGTCCGGTTTCTTCCCACATCCCAAAGATGTGCTGTTAGGCTAACTGGCAAAACAAATTCTCCCTAAATTGTCTCAAATTTGGTTTCAATACATAGATCTATAAACATAGGCAGGGATCACAGGTAGAAGTGGGAACATCGAGGTGGTGGCGCAGGCTCGTTGGGTCGAAGGGACTGTTTCCCGTGCTGTTTTGTTCTTTGAATAGAATTAGCATTGGAATTCAACCATTTAAATCTTGGATTGCTATAAATAAATGTATATTAGTTACTCACTTGTTAGTTACTAACGTCCAAAAGACGTTAGGTATGCTGGCCGCTCTAAATTCTCCCTCAGTGTACCCAAACAGGTACTGGAGTGTGGCGACTAAGGGATTTTCACAATAAGTGTAAATCTACTTGTGACTAATAACTAAACTTTGCATCCTCTGCACTGAGTAAACTTTAAACAAAAACAGTCTACTGCTGTGCTATTCTCTGCCATTCTCGGAAGGATGAAAAAAACCTTTGATGGCATGCTACAGTATCAGCAGCTTAAAGTATAGTTCCAGGGGATAAAAGGGAATTCACAGAAAAGTTCTTCTATTTGTTATTCTGAGTGTTGTTGAACGCCTACCCAAACATCGAGGCTAGTGAGCCCACAGGAGAAATTGGAGGGTGCTTCCAAGTGCTGAACAATCTAAAGCAGGGAGGCAGAAGGGAACGGAGGCACAAACATGCAGCTTCAACAAGAATACTCCACAGGCAAAGTTAAAAATTCAACTGAAATGCAACACGATACATTCAAATTCTCAGGTGAAGGAACACAGAGCTGCGATATCTGAGTTTGGGGAAAGACATCAAAGTACAAGGAACAGTAAATAAGAGCAAGAAGTTAGAAAAGGAAATAGTGTAAGTGCGTGAACATTTCCAAACAGTAAAATACTGGGATGGTCTGAGAACAAAGAGATTTCAGTGTCTGTACTCAGATCATTTAGAGCAAGTGCACCAGTGTAAAAAGTAATAAAAAAGGCTAAAGAAATGTTGGTCTTCCTCTCAAAAGAGGGACTCCAATTCATAAGTGAGGTTTTAGCTGTGTGCATTTCATTCAGTCCTATTGTAAATACTGCAAACAGTCCTGGGTAATGAGGGCACATTGATTAGCACTGCTGCCTCACAGTTCCATCCCATCATCAGACTCACCATGGACTATTCTCCAGAATCAGTTGCATTCTTGGACATGTGCATCTCCATCAAGGACGGTCACCTCAGCACCTCACTGTACCGCAAACCGACAGACAACCTCACAATGCTCCACTTCTCCAGCTTCCACCCTAGACACGTTAAAGCCATTCCCTATGGACAAGCCCTCCGTATACACAGAATTTGCTCAGATGAGGAGGATCATGACAGACACCTCCAAACGCTGAAGGATGCCCTCGTGAGAACAGGATATGGCGTTCGACTCATCGATTGACAGATCCGACGTTCCACAACGATAAACCGCACTGACCTCCTCAGAAGACGAACACGGGACACGGTGGACAGAGTACCCTTTGTTGTCCAGTACTTCCCCGGAGCGGAGAAGCTACAACATCTTCTCTGGAGTCTTCAACATATCACTGATGACAATGAACATCTCGCTCGGGCCATCCCCACCCCCCACTTCTTGCTTTCAGACAACCGCACAACCTCAAACAGATCATTGTTCGCAGCAAACTACCCAACCTTCAGGAGAACAGTGACCACAATACCACACAATCCTGCCACAGCAACCTCTGCAAGACATGCCGGATCATAGACATGGACGACATCATCAAACGTGAGGATACCATTCACCAGGTGCACGGTACATACTCTTGCAACTCGGCCAACGTTGTCTACCTAATATGTTGCAAGAAAGGATGTCCCGACGCATGGTACATTGGGGAGACCATGCAGACACTACGACAGCGGATGAATGAGCATCGCTCAACAATCACCAGGCAAAACAGTTCCCTTCCTGTGGGCGAACACTTCAGCAGGCATGGGCATTCGGCCTCCGACCTGCGGGTAAATGTTCTTCAAGGGGGCTTTCGTGATACACGACAGCGCAGAGTCGCTGAACAGAGACTGATAGCCAAGCTCCGCACACATGAGGACGGTCTTAACAGGGATCTTGGCTTCATGACACACTATCTGTAACCCCCGTAACTTGCCTGGGTTCGCAAAAAACCTCACTTACTGTGCTGTCTGGAGAAAATACACAATTCTCTAACCAATGCTCAGGATTCCCTTCACACACATTGTTAGCCACTTTAACACCTGAATAGCAGGTTAGATGTAAGGATTCGCATTCTAATCAGCAATCTCTGACTGTCTGTGCTGATGTGTGCTATTGCAGACCAGAACACTGCATTTGCCTGACAAAGACACAAGAGTGTTGAAAGCTCGCAATTTTACTATCAAATAACTCGGTTGGATTTAAAATTGGTGTTGCTAAATTCTTACTGAGTTCTTACCACCCCAGTCTAACGCCGGCATCTTTACATCATCACAGCTCCAGGGACATGGGTTCAATTCCCAACCTTGGGTCAGTGTCTGTGTGGAGTTTGCATGTTTTCCCCGGGTCTGTGTGGGTTTCATCCAGCTGCTCCAGTTTTCCTCCCACAGTCCAAAGATGTGCGGGTTAGGTGCATTGGTCATGTTAAATTGTCACTTAGTGTCCCAGGATGCGTAGGTTAGTGGGATTAGCAGGGTAAATATGTGGGATTACGGGCATAGGGCCTGGATGCGAAAGTGATCGGTGCAGACTCAATGGACCTCCTGCACGGTAAGGTTTCTATGAATCTCAGAAAACATATAGTGGCCTTGGAAGGAGTATAGCACAGTTTATTCACCTGTGTGGTGCCGTGGCTGAAAGGGTTAAGTTACGAGGATGGGTTGCATAGACACGACATGTATTCCTTTGTGTTTATAAAGTGAGGGATGATCGAATCAAGGCATTTACGATGATAAAAAGGATTCAATAGGGCCGATTGAAATAAACTATTCCCGGAGCGCAGAACAAGAGAGCACGATCTTAAAATTAGCCTTGGTTATTCAGGCATGAAATCACGAAGTGTTTTCTCATATAAAGGGCAGCAGAAGTCTGAAAACTCATTCCCCAAAACACTGTGAATGCTAGGTCAATCAAAATTTTCAAGCCTGAAATTGATCATTCTAAAAAGTTATAGATACCTATGGGCTATGGAACAAAGGTATAAACTAACAATTATGCAAATGAACAGCAGAACAAATTCAAAGGTCTATTCTTGTTGTTACATTTCCATGAATACTAGAATTTACAAGGTGTTCATGTTTTAAAATGTCCCTTTTAAACAACTGAATTCAGAGGAATGTCTGAGAGACCCGGTTACCATAGAGCGAGAAATTGAGATACAAGCCCATTGAAGTGGGGTGATAGTTTTACTATCTGATTCCCACAGAAAATGGGCAGCTGCAGTTTGAGACGCAAAAATAAATAAGCTGAAGTTGCAGAAAAAAAGGGCGACTGCTTCATGTCAACAGCCATGCAGGATGCTTGTGAGAGTTTGGTTTCTGTTCACAAGAAAGGAAACAAAACAGGCAGAATTCTTTAAGATTTAGAAAATGAGGAGTTGTTAAGATATGTTTTGCCAGTCACAGCCTTGAAAACTCAGGCAGAGCAGAATGACTGACAAAGGACAATCAACCTGGGAGAAATTAACTTTTGTTGGAGAACTGAAATTATAGTGGGACTGTTCCAGTAACGTTACACATCTGTCAAAATGGCACAGAGTAAAATTTGGTTAGCGAACACAAAATTACTTTTCCTTTGGTTTATTAATTACCTTTGTAAGATTGATCTATGTCAATTTTAGTTTGTCTGTTACAGTAAAAGTCTTAAAAGATGAAATCTTATCTTTCAGTTCTTTTTATCCTTCATTTGGAAATTGATCTCGTTTTAAAAAATCACCAATCTCTATGGGGATTAGAACAATGCTCCAAGCAACAATACTGTTCATTTCTCTCACTCCACAGAGATGCTAATATCAGATGTGGGCTTTGGGAAGGAAAGGGAACAAAAATTGAATGTTCTTTCCCACAAGGGAGGAAGAAAATGATCGGGGAAGAATAATGCCTGAAGTGCTATCTATGTTATTAAAAGATGATTGTAGTTTCTGGTTGCCATGGTGGAATATATTAAAAACAAATCTATATTCCATGTACAACAATTATTCCAAATAGTCAGTTCTGAATTATTCAAGGCTACAAGCTGTTAATAAAATCTAATGAAGAACAACATTGTTTAGAGGTTCTACTACATATAAACTTTAAATCATTGATAATGCTCAGCTCTAATATTCTGCCTTCCATTCCTTGCTTTGCTTGAATAGAGCCAAACTTTAGTTTTCTAAAGCAGTCATGGCCAATCATTGATGGGAAAAGGAACAATGATATGGTCCATCTTCCATCACAACAGTCACTGCTAATACTTTAAACTTAAATTGGAAGGCAGGATGTATCAAGAGAGAAAAACTGTGCTCCGGAGGAGGTGGAGAACTGATTGCCATGTGGATTTCTGACAGCCCTGCCTGCAGTAGGGTACTCAACACAGAAACATAAGACTTAACCTTAACATCTCTCACCCAGCAAAAATGATGCAAAGGAGGCATTGAGTCAAAACCACCAATCAGCTGAGGTCACTCTCCAGTGTCAAAGAACAAATAACAGGCCCTTTGACCCACCAAACCTGCTCAGACACACAATGCCCTTCTGAACTAAAGACCTGCTGCCTCTACATGATCCATATCACTCTGTTCCCCCTCCTATTCATGTATCTGACACAATGTCTCTTAAACATTGCTATTGTATCTGCTACCACCATCTCCTCTGGCAGCGCATTCCAGCCATTTATCATTCTCTGTCTAAAAAAAACATGCCTTTCACATCTCCTTTAAACTTATCCCCTTTTATCTTAAGCCAATGTCCTCTAGTAATTGACATTTCTACCTTGTCGTCTTATCTTTGCAGAGTTTCAAGTCAGGCAATACTCCCACTTAACATTCAAAAGTAGCAGCCCAATGATATCATCAGTGCCTTGACATGACCTTAACTGAACGATAGAGGGAGATTTGTACTGTCTGTAACCTGGCAGCTGAGCTTTGGTAAGTTTCAAAAATATACCTGCATCTGAACTCCTTGCAAACAGGAGGAGGAGCACTCCCCAGGCTCCACAAAGACTCCATGGACTTCCACAGCCCTAACCTCCCCAGACCCTATCACCATTGAACCTACAGTAGGGCCTCTCCACTTTCCCCTACCCCAAACATATCTGCACCCACCTATGTTGCTTCCAGTTTCTGGACTGCCAGGGATGATTTCCTCCAGATCCCCAACTGCAGCCTTCAACTGCACAAGTCCTATCCCTAACAGCTGGCCTAGGTTACAATTCAGTCAGGTGTTGAGACAGGGAGTCCAGAAGCCGGCAATTATATGAAACGCTGACATTAAGATTGCCTCTTTGGGGTTCATCACCATCATTCCTGAATCCCTTACAAAACCAAATGCAACTGTGATAACCGTCTTCATGTACAACAAAATTCCCTGACTAGAAGGAACAGGTACACAGGAAATGTTTACTCATTTACAGGAAATGTACATAATCCATAAGCAGACTCAGGGTCTTTTCATTTCTTGTAATATTCAATGAAATGAAACCTCATGTCACATCATTTCACACAATCGCCCATCAGCTCAGGATACATAATTAGACGATGGCAGTCCACCATTCATCACTGTCCAGTGTGATACTCATAACCAGCTAAACACTGAAAATAAAGTGAACACCACAATGCCGAATAGACCAGTCTCCACTGGAGCAGAGAGGTTGGAATGTTCTCACACAACACTCCCATAAGCTAAGGTAATTGGGATGAATAATTCAAGCGTCATTCTCAGTTAGTTGTATAACAGCAAACCCCCTGTCTCCACCAATATGTTTCTAATAGATAATTCCTTGCAGTTGCAGTGAAGAATGGAACAAAAGGGTTTAAATAATTCTGAGGGAATCTTGTCCCTCTGGAATATGGGACAAATGGTGAGATTATGCCAAAGTGAGACACAGACAAAGTGAGTAGCTGGGAATTAGGTTCAGCTGGAATTCGGTGCACGTGGCCAAAGAGGTGGTCCCTTTCCTACTTTCCTTCAGCCTTTAATAGTTGGTGAAAGTGAGAGAGGGGTAACACTGTACAATTGCTGAGGGAGGGGGCAGCCGTGCGCGGAGGGAGGGGAGAGCGTGTGCGAGGATGGGGTGCTGGCGTGCGCGGGAAGAGGGGACGAACAACAGATTTTCAACAAAGTACTGGAAAAAACCCACCAACATCTTTGGACTGAGAAACAGAGTTAACATTAAATCTAGTGTGACAATTCTTTGGAAATGGAAGGGAGTCATAGTTGACTGAAAAAATAAACTTTCCCCACAAATGCTGCTAACCCTTTCCAGCACTTTCTTTCATTTCAGTAATAAGTCACTGGCAAACTGTCAGACACACTATCAATGGCAAAACACCATTCTTGAGTTCTAGCCTCACCTGGAGAGCTTCTGTCATCCAGTAGAGCTCGAAGTTGGCTGCACAAGTTGGCCATGCTGTGTAGCTGTCTGTTTGGCCGCAGATCTTTCACCCAGGCTGGAGTTTGACATTCTGGACAGCCCTTCCCAAAAGAATCAGCAACACAAACTCTAAAATAAAACAGACTTCAGTTCATGCCCACTCACATAAAATATTCAATAGCAAAACATCGCCAATGCTGGAAATCTTTTCAAAACAGAAATTACAGTAAGTACTCAGCAAGTCAGTCAGTGGGGGCACAGATACATTAGGCTTCACAGTGTGGACAGTATTTGGAGTAGTAAGCGGACGGGTATAGCATCACAATTTGAAGGAAAAGCAGGAGGCAAATGTATACTTCAGTGCATTTGATACAAGTGAGAGAGAAATAGATGGGCAAGGAGGGGAATAAAGGAATCTCCAATGGGATTATCAATGTTAAATGAAGTAATGGGCTTTTTAAAACGGACTTTTTGGTTTTGAGCAACTTACTGAGGGCTGAACAAACCATCATAACTGTGTCATCGGAGTACGCACATGTCTACACAGGCAGCAATCTGTTTTAAATGATAAATAAACACATTCCTGTAAGGATGAAGGATAAGCATAGCAAGTTTTGGGAACCTTGGATAATGAGATATTGTGAGCCTAGACAAAGAGAAAAAGGAAGTATTTGACAAAGCTAGGAAGCTGGGAACACACGAGGCAAGTGTGGAATAAAGTAGAAGAAACTTAAGCAAGGAGTAAGAAGGGCTAAAAGGGGTAATGAAAAAGCATTGGAAAGCAGGATTAAGGAAAATCCCAACGGTTTTTATACATACATAAAGAGCAAGAGGGTAGTCAGGGAGAGGGTTGACCCACTCGAGGACAAAGGAGGGTATCTATGCGTGGAGCCAAAAGAAATGAGCGAGGTATAAAATGAGTACTCTGCATCAGTATTTACCCAAAGAGATGATCTGGGAAAGGATGTGTAGATAGTTTGAGTCATGTTGAAATCAAAAAGGTGGTGGTATTGCGGTTCTTGAGAAACATTAAGGTTGACAAGTCCCCATGATGCGATATGCCCCAAGATACTGAGAGAGGCAAGGGAGGAAATTGCTTGGGCCTTGAGAGAAATCTTTGTATCCTCACTGGCTACAGGGGACGTCCTGGAGGATTGCAGAATAGTCAACAACTATCCTTTGTTTAAGGATAGTAAGAATAATCCAGGCAATTACAGGCCGTGACTCTTTCATCAATGGTAGGGAAATTATTGGAGAGGATTCTTTGAGACAGGAGTTGTAGCCACTTAGAAATAAGTGGATATATTAGTAAGAGGCAACATGGTTTTGTGAAGGAAAGGTCATGTTTCACGAACTTGATTGAGTTTTTCCAGGAAGTGACAAAGATGATTGATGAGGGTAGGGCAGTAGATGTTGTCCACATGAACTTCAGTGAGGCCTTTGACAAGGTCCCTTATGGCATCCCACCTGGTGCAGAAGGTGAAGTCGCATGGGATCACAGGTGAGCTGGCAAGGTGGATACAAAACTGGCTCCGTCAAAGAAGACAAAGAGTAGCAGTGGAAGGGTTCATTTCTGAATGGGCGGCTGTGACAAGTGGTGTTCCTCAGGGATCAGTGCTGGGACCTTTGCTGTTTGTAATATATATAAATGATCTGGAGGAAAATGTAACTGGATTGATCAGTAAGTTTGTGGACAACACAAAGGTTGGTAGATTTGCAGATAGCGATGAGGACCATCAGAGGATACAGATGAGTTGGAGACTTGGGCGGAGAGATGGCAGATGGAATTTAATCTGGATAAATGTGAGGTAAAGCATTTTGTGAGGTCTAACAAAAATAGGAAATATACAGTAAATAGCAGAACAGTTAAGAGTACCGATAGGCAAAGGGATTTAGGTGTACAGATACATAGGTCACTGAAAGTGGCAATGAGGGTGGAGAAGGTAGTCAAGAAGGCATACGGATTACTTGCCTTCATTGGCCAGAGTACTGAGTTTAAAAATCAGCAAGACACGTTGCAGCTTTATAGAACTTTAGTTAGGCCACACGTGGAATATAGTGTTCAATTCTGGTCGCCAGACTACCATAAGGATGTAGAGGTTTTGCAGAGGGTACAGGAAAGAGCTACCGGGATGTTGCCTGGAATGGAGAGCATTAATTATGAGGAGAGATTGGAAAAACTTGGTTTGTTCTCACTGGAGCGACAGAGGTTGAGGGGGGAGACCTGATGGAAGAAGTCTACAAGATTATAAGAGGCATGGACAGACTGAATAGTCAGAAGCTTTATCCCAGGGTGGAAGAGTTAATTACTAGGGGGCATAGGTTTAAGGTAGTGTATAAGGCAAAATTTTTTTTTACACCGAGGGTAGTGGATGCCTGAACTCGTTGCTGAAGGAGATAGTGGAAGCGAATACGGTAGTGACTTTTAAGGGGTGTCTTGACAAGTACACAAATAGAATGGGAATAGAGGGATATGGTTCCTGGAAGTATAGGGGGTTTTCGTTAAGTCAGGCAGCATGGTCAGTGCAGGCTTGGAAGGCAAAGGGCCTGTTCTTGCGCTGTAATTTTCTTTGTTCTAAACCATGTTTAATTATAACAATGTTAAGACAGGCTTGCATTTGTATAGCACCTTATCAAGTCTCAGAAGCATCTCAAAGATCAGACAGTGACTGTATGGAAAAGTGATGACTGCCTTCTACACAATCAGATCATTCCTTTTTGTTTGCGGAACATTGGAGAGAGCACAAAACCAACATCCTTGTTACAGAACCACATGCTTTTACTGGGCAACACACCTTGGTACAGTTGAAGTGGCAATGTCAAATTGACCCGGTATGGCCATTACCGGTATGGCACAGTAATTTATAATGTTTCACTTTAAGGTCAATCAGCTGAATGAAGAGTAGCTAGCTTTCACAATTTTGATGATCACATTTTTGAGATTATAAGCAAGATATCTCTTGGAATCAGTGTCACTGGACACTCCACCTCAGGGCTCCCGCAAATCAAAAGGCATGTTTCTCTCACCATCTCAGTAAGTAATAACAATACACAAGGAGTGTGGCTCTAAACACCGGCTATACAATTAACCTTTCTTCTGCAGCAGACAGAATTATCATTCCTATCAAGTACCCAGCCTTCAAAACAACTGTTTTCATTTAGACCAAACAGATGAACAGGAAACAGTGAAATACCCATTACTTTATTCTCTCTGATACGTGAAACAACCAAATCACCAGCATGCAACATGATCCCAGTCTCGCTCAAAGCGACTGACCCTTCATGCGATAATAACTACCGCTTTTTCACTGTTGTCTATATCCTCAGAGCAAACAAATAAAATCAAGAATCAAGTGGCTACTGCCATATGGGATTTTTCGGGTTATTATGGATGGATAGATAAAGAGGCATTGAATATCTTTCTGTAGCTACCATTATCGTGACTGTCAAAGAAGATTCCATCCAATCAACGATACGCCCCCTTCTTAAAAGGTCCAAGACAGAGCTGCTTATCAATCCAGCTATCCCCAGGCTTATGTTATTCTGGCTTCTCCCACCCCAGTAATGTTGAAATAAAAGCAATAAATGGCTACGGTTCAGATAGTTCCATAAAACCAAAGCCATTTATCAATAACAATGCATTATTTCAACAGTACAAAACACTTAATTGGCTGTAAAGACCTTTACAAGACTCTGAGGCCATGAAAGGTATTATGGAAGCGCATGTCCATCTACTTTTCAAATATAGAAATGTTGGCAATGGCAAAGATGTCTGCAGTTTTGCAATACTTTAAATGACCATGATACATCTCTTGATTTGCCAGCACATTTTCTCTACTGGCAACATAGGCCTCTGGAGATAAGAAATGGCCTTTCATGTACCTACTCCTACCCTTGGCTAAAGAGACCTTTACCACCCAAGGTTTATGTCTCGCAGTTGCTAAGTTAAAGTCGTCTGTCTTTGAGCATTAGATGTGCATGCGGATCATGGCAAAGGGGTAATATTTGCATCAATATTGATCGAGGTTTTCCACATAGAAAAGTTTGAAGATTCCTGGCTTAGTACAAATCGAGGTAATATGTATTTTATTCCTTGCAGATCCCCAAAGCAGCATGCCAACTTCAAGATGCAGCAGAAACAGAGATACCATGGGTGATTAGGCAAAGGAATGAGGCAGACTGTTGTGAAAATACATTTTGCAAGCTGAAAACTGCAAGTATTCATGAATTCACAGAAAAATAAATCTATTTCACTAGTTGACATGTCCCTTAAGAAGGCAGTAGGAACTATATAGATTCTAGCACAGTGGTTAGCACTGTGAAAAGCAATTCTGGCCTTTGTTGAAAGTCTCTATGGAGTTTGTATATTCACCCCGTGTCTGCGTGGCTTTCCTCCAGATGCTCCGGTTTCTACCCAAAGATGTATAGTTTAGATGGATAAGCCATGCTAAGTGTGTGGGGTTACAGGGATAGGACAGGGAAAGGGGACTAGATAAGATACTGGGTCAGAGAGTCAGTGTGAACTCTGGGGCCGAATGGCCTCTTCTTCACTGTACACACTCTATGATTCTATAACATATTCAAAGTATTTCAATACATTTTTAAACACCCCAAGCCACCTAACCCCTCAGGAAGTCCTGCTGCAATGTTCTAGGGCTAAGATGATTGACATCCATTTTGCTTTGCCCTGAGTACAACTCCAGCCACTTAAGGAATTGCTGAGGTAAAATGTTATTTGATGACAACTTCCACAACTTTTTTGATAAGCAGGTGCAGACTTCCCAGGTGTTAATCGGCCGAATTGCATTTACTCAGCATCCTGTGGACAGCAGGTACACATCTGAGCACCTTTCCAAATTGTCAGAAAGCCATAAACTGAAACAACTTGGGCAAAGATAAACAACTTGGCAAAGATAAACAGCATGGGCAAAGATCTAGCTAGCTCAGGAATATGATTCTTCAACACGACAGCCAGATATTAACAGCCTTTGCATTCTCTGCACTCAGTTGTCACGTGGAATAAAATGAATTGTCTGAATCTATGATCCTGGGGCCTCAGTCCGTTGAGAAGGATCATCCACTCAGCATTTCTAGCTAAAGATGGCTGCAAATTCTTCAGCCTTTTCTTTTGCTGGGCTCTGCAATCACAAAGGATGGGACGTGCTTACCGAGTCCCCTCCTTCTGTTACTAAATTGTCTATGGTGTGCGACTGGACATGCCAGGGTTATAGAACTTTTTCCTGATCTGTCGTTTATGCGATCACTTATCTCACTGTCATTGCTAATAGCAGCTCCTAAAATTTATTTTATTAGTGTTACAAGTAGGTTTACATTAACACTACAATGAAGTTACTGTGAAAATCCTGTAGTCACCACATACTGGTGCCTGTTTGAATACACTGAGGGAAAATTTAGCATGGCCAACACACCTAACCAGCATGTCTTTTGTCCTGTGGGAGGAAACCAGAGTACTCAGAGGAAACCTACGCAGGCACAGGGAGAACGTGCAGACTCCACGCAGGCAGTGACCCAAGCAGGGAAACTGAATCCAAGTCCCTGGTGCTTTGAGGCAGCAATGTTAACCACTGTGCCACCGTGCTGTCCGACACAGTGGCCAGAATTTTACTGGCACGCCCACCTCAATTCTGGGAGCTGGCGAGGGACAGAGAATTGCATTCCCCATTGGCCTCACGTGAGATTGTACGAACCTCGGGTGGTTGTGGCAGTAAAATTCCACCCAGTGTTACAAAATAACGTGAAAAAGACAACAGCATTCTTCGTAGCAATTTTTTTGACCAAAGTCAGATTTTGACATCACCACCTACGCTAACGCTCTTACCGGCAAAATATATGCTCACAGCCTCCAAGACAGACAGGCTCCTGCAGGAGTTTACAACTGAAAGAGAGAAACACTCCTGAATAATCAAGACACATGCTGTAAAATAAATGACATATTTGTTGCTCTCCATGTGCAAGACTCAAACAGCTATCAGAAGCAGAAAATACACCACAGGAAACACATAAAAATCTAACAATAAATTATGCTTTGGGTTTTTTTTAAATATTTGTTGGGAAGGGAAATTAAACCATGCAGAGAAGCTACAGGACTTGCAGCAAGCTCCAGAACACAAAGGAATGAGCAGATCAAATGGGTTCTTTATTCTGGACGTGATAATTTAACATAAGGATCTGTACAAGAACTGGGTGGCACAATGGTTAGCATGGCTGCCTCACAGCAACAGGGACTCGGGTTCGATATTAGCCTCGGGTCATTGTCTGTGTGGAATTCTCCCCGCATTTGCATGGTTTTCCTCCAGATGCTCTGGTTTCCTCCTACAGTTCAAAGATGTGCGGGTTGTGTGGATCAGCCATGTTAAATTGCCCCTTAGTGTCCAAAGATGTGTAAGTTGGGAGAACTAGCTATGCTCAATGAATAGGGCTAGGGTAGAAAGGAGGGGCTAGGTAAGATGCACTTTCAGAGAGTTGGTGCAGACTTGATGGCCTGAAGGGCCTCTTTCTGCATAGGTCACACAATCCCACGGGTCTACCCCACCTTCAGTAAGGTCATGCCTCAACTCGTGCATTAACTTGACTTTAGCATCCTATCTCCATATCTCGATTTCCTTGATGCCCAAACATTCATTGGTGTCTGGCTCAAATATACTCAATCTCTGTATATTCATGGCTCTCTGGTGTGGAAAATGTTAAAGCATCTTGAATAACAAATTTCACCTCAGCTCTGTCCTAAATAGTCAATTCCTTATCCTGAGACTGTGACCCCCTCCCAACTTTAAACTCTTCAGCCAAGTGACACATCTATCCTGCCAAGCCCCGGAGAACTTAAGATTTTCAATTAATCACCTTTCAGTCTTCTAAACTCAACAGTATGCAGATCTGTCACTACTCTATCCTTCCCCATAGGATAGCCTTCTCATCCATTGAATCAATTGAGTGAACCTTCATGCTGCCCCCTCAAAAGCAAGTATATTTTTTCTTAACTAAGGAGACTAAAATGTGCACACTGTGCCAGGTGTGGAATCATCAAACGCTTATCAAATTGAACAAAACTTGCTGATAATTATATTGCAACCCATTTTGTAATAAAACCTGGTGCACAATTTGCCTTCCTAATTTCTTGCTGTACCTGCATTTTAAACTTTGTGGCTCATAAGAGGATGCTCAAACCGCTCCCAATATCAATATTTCCCAAGTCCTACCTTTTAAAAATATTCAGCTTTCCCAATTTTCTACCATAATAGGTATTTTCACACCTTATACTCCATGTGTCACCTCCTTGCTCACTCATTTAACCTGTCCATGTTACTCTGCAATCTGTGTGTGTGCTCCTCCCATCTTATTTTGCTAAGTAAGCTACAGAGTCAGCAAACCTGGAGTCCTTACAGCTCACCAATGACATGCTGCCACCCTGAATATGTTCCATTTATTTCTACTGTATTTTCAATCTGTTAAATAATGTTCTATCCATGCCAAATTGCCCTCAATCCCATGAGCTCCAATCCTGTGTAACAAAGTTACTGTATGGCACCTTATCAAATGTCTTTGGATAATCCAAGTATACTGTATCAAGCTGGTTTCTATTCCTCAAAACAAATTCCTCTATCCGCAAAAAAAAACTGCAAAACGCAATTTACCTTTCATAAACCCATGTTAGCTCTAATTAAATGATTTTCTAAGTGCCTTATTATCACATACTTAAAAGGTTAAAGCATTCCCTTCTTCGATGTTGCAGTTCACTATATCTCCCACCTTCTTTTCTTGAATATATATTTGCTATCTTCCAAACCATGAGACTATCTTTGTGTATAGAGGCAGACATAGGAGTAGGCCGTTCACCCTTTCGAACTGCCCCACTATTCACTTTGATCACAGCTCTTCATCAAATTCCCACCTACTTTGATCCCTTTAGCCCAAAGAACTTTACCTAATTCCTTCCTGAAATCACACAACCTTTTGAGCTCAACTACTTTCTGCAGTAGTGAATTCCACACATTCACTACCATCTGGATGAAGAAATTTCTCATCACCTCAGTTCTAAAAGGATTATCCCTCATCATCAAACTATGACACCTAATTCTAGACTCCTTCACCATTGGGAACGTTCTTTCTGAATCTATCTTGTCTAACCCTGTTACAATTTTATAAGTTTCTATGAGACCTCCTCTCACCCATTGAAACTCAAATGAATACAATCCTAAATGACTTAGTCTCTCCTCATATAACAGACCTGCCATGCCATGAATCAGCCTGGTGAACTTTTACAATAATCCCTCTATAGCAAGAACATCCTTTCTCAGACAAAGACATCAAAAGTGTACACAATATTCCAGGTGTGGCCTCACCAATACCTTACACACTTGCAGTAAAACATCCCACCCCTACCCTCAAATACTCTTGCTATGAAAGCTAACACACAATGTGCCCTCTTTACTGTCTGCTGTACCTGTGCACTTACTTCAGCGAGTGATGCAGAAGAACACCAAAATATCCACCTTTCTCAAATTACATCTATTCAAATAATGATCTGCCTTTCTATATGTTAGTAAAGTGAATGGCCTCATTTACCCATGCATATGCCCCCACACACACCATGTCCAAATCACACTGAAGCATCTCTGCATCCTCCTCACATTTCAGCCTCCCACCAACTTTGTATCATTTGCAAGATTAGAGATAATACATTTAGTTCCCTCATCCAATTCATTAATACATAATGTGAACAGTTGGGGTCTAAGCACAGATCCCTGTGTATCCTACTAGTCACTACCTGCCAATCAGAAAAAGATCAGTTTCTTCCAACTCTTTCTTCCTGTCTTCTAACCAATTTTCTATCCATCTCAAGCACTTTTAACTTCACGTAGTGAGACCTTGTCAAAAGCGTTCTGAAAGTCTAAATGGACCACATCTACTGTGCAAAAAGCACAGTAAAAAGATGCAAAAGGTGGATTTAATTCCTCAGACATTTCTTTATTCCTCATTGTGAATTTTCCACTTCATTCATTTCTGTCATTCTTATTCTCTTTATATATCTAAAGAAACTTTTGCAGTTAGTATATATGTTCTGCAGTAGCTTATTTTTCCCTTATTAATCAATACCTTGATGTAAAGCCCCTTTGCTGAGTTTTAAACTGCTTCCAATCCTCAGGTCTATTGTTTTTTTCTTGCCAATTTGCATGCTTCATCTTTCAAACTAATACTATCTTTAATTTCCTTTATAAGACATAGTTTGGTCACAGTTCCCTTTCCACTCTTTTGGAGTTTGCTTATTCATTCCTTGAATGCCTGTCACTGCCTGTCTACTGTCTTTCCCTTCAGCACCGTTTCAGTACTGTTTCCCAGTCTGACATGGCCAATTCATGCCTCGTACCATCAGTCACCGTCATTGAAATTCAGGATCCAGGTATCAGAATTCATTTTGACAAGGTATTCTATCATTTCTGTTCACTCATCCCCAACACACTCCAGCCAGCCCACTCTGCCTCCTCCAACCCTGCCCCCACCCCCAGCGCATACCCCACTCCCTACCACCACCCCAGCCCCAGCGGATACCCCACTCTCTACCACCACCCCACCCCCATTCCACCCACCCCCCTTGCCCCACCAACCCACTCCTTGCCCCACCATCTAGTCCCCGGCTCCCCCAACCCCCTGCCCCCCCACCACTCCAGTCCCCCCCTCCCCAACTCCCTGCCCTCCCCACCCCCTCCCTCCCCCAACTCCCCTCCCTCCCCCACCCCTCCAGTCCCCAACTCCCTGCCCTCCCACCCCATCGCCCCCCCACCACCCCAGTCCTCTGCTCCCTCAACCCCCTGCCCCCCCACCCATCCCACTGCCCCCCACCCTACTTCCCCCACTCTCTGCTGCCCCACTAGCCCACCCACCCCCTGCCTCCCACCAACCCCACCCACCATGCCCCCCACCATCCCCCCATCCTGCCCTCACCCTCTACCTCCACCTCACCCCAGCCCACCCCACCCCATTCCCTCTCCCCCGTCTCCTCCTACCCCAATCCCTCTCTCCTGTCTTCCCCCCCACCCCATTCTGTCTCCCCTATGTCACCGCTCCTCTAAGGCCACCTCTGACTCCTCCCATGTCCCCCCGAGCACCCGCTCCTCTCTCTCCCCAATATCCCACTGTCTTTTCCAGCCGCCGCTCGGAGTTGTGCAGTTACCAGGCTGAGCATTGCAACATCGCCTCCAAGGCGGCCAGAGCCCCGGCGGTGTGACTCCAGCCCTCACCCGGACTCGGCAGCTCAGCCATCCCGGCTCCCTGCCCCAGGCCGCCCGCACTCCCGCCAAAACATCAAAGTGGCGGCGTGGGGAGGGGCCAAGATGTGAGTGACAGCTCGGGGGCGGGGCCAGCGTGTCAGTGTCAGCTCGGGGGCGGGGCCATGGTGTGAGTGACAACCCAGGAGCGGGGCCAGGGTGTGAGTAACAGCTCGGGGGAGGGGCCATGGTGTGAGTGACAGCCGAGGGACGGGGACAGCGTGTCAGTGTCAGCTCGGGGGCGTGGCGGGGCCAGAGTGTCATTGATAGCCGGAGGGCGTGGCCAGTGTGTCAGTGACAGCGAGGGGCGGTGCCAGTGTGTCAGCAATAGACAGGGTTGAGTGACAGCCCGCGGCGGGGCCAGGATGTGAGTGACAGCTCGGAGGCGGGGCGGGGCCAGTGTACAGCGGCAGCCCAGGGGACAGAGCCAGGGCGTGAGTGACAGCTCGGGGGCGGGGCGGGGCCAGGGTATGAGTGACAGCGCGGGGGCGGGGCGGGGCCAGTGTGTCAGTGACAGCCCAGGGGACGGGGCCAGGGCATGAGTGACAGCCGGGGGCGGGGCCACATGATGAGTAACAGCCTAGGGGCGGGGTTTCTATGTAAGTGACAGGCAGCGGCGGCGGGGACCGGTGCCTGGGGCGTGACCTCAGGATGATTGACAGCGAGGCACGGGCGTTGCTGAGGCAAGTGGCTCCACAGTGCCCCATAGAGGCAGGAAGAGGCGTTGCCCCAGGATGTGTCAGCTTCAGAGAGGCAGCAGCTTGTGAGAGGCTGATATTGGCATGTCCATGAATGATTTCCAACATGTTAGTAACACACTTTACTTGGCCATCAGCTCCTAGGCTGGCACTTGTAGCTGGACCCTCTGGCTCATAAGCGGGAGTACTACCCACTGTAGTAGTAGTTAGCACTGTTCCTCATAGCGCCAGATACCCGGGTTCAATTCCAGCTTCGGATAACTGTCTGTGCGGAGTTTGCATGTTCTCCCCGTGTCTGCCTAGGTTTCCTCCGGTTTCCTCCCAGAGATGTGCAGGTTAGATGGATTGGCCAAGTTAAATTGACCATCATGTCAGGGGGTTTAACAGGGTAAATATATGGGGCTATGGGAATGGGACCTGGGTGGTATTGCTGGTTGGTGCAGGCTCGATGGGCTGAATGGTTTCCTTCTGCACGATAGGTATTCTATGATTCTATAGTGCCCACCTGTAATAATCTCTCTAAGGCTAGTCTCTGGGATGCTCTGGGAAAGGCTTCTTGCCCTGGGATGGACTTTCTGCTCTGGAGAAGTCTTCTAGTCTGGAACGGACTCCCCGCTCTGGAGCGGAGTCTACACTGGGATGGGCTCCCTGCCCTGGGGTGGGCTGTCTTCCCTGGGTGGGGTCTCTGCCCTGGGGTGGGCTCTCCACTCTGGGGTGGGGTTCCTGCCCTGGGGTGGGCTCTCTGCTCTAGGGTGGACTCTCTGCTCTGGAATGGAGTCCCTGCTCTCAGGTGGGCTCTCTGTTCTGTGATGGGGTCCCTGCTCTGGGGTGGGCTCTTTGCTCTGGGGTGGGGTCCCTGCTCTGTGATGGGGTCCCTGCTCTGTGATGGGGTCCCTGCTCTGTGATGGAGTCCCTGCTGTGAGGTGGACTCTCTGCTCTGGGGTGGGGTCCCTGCTCCTAATGTGATCCAGGTGTTTCTTTACAACCTTACCCTGGACCTGCATCCTGTGAGACATGGCCTCATTTTCTCCATTAAGATGCCAGGGACCAATCTGGGACTAACCCCAAAGTTGTTCACATAAACTTGCTCACCCGCTTTGTGTGTCCTCTCATGTTCTTGCAGAGTTGTGATTTATTTTTTGCTCCTCATATCTGGATCGCAGTCTCCCTGCCAGCTTTGAGAGTTGCTCTGGAGCCCACCCCAGAGAAGATTAAGCCAGTTGGCTTAGTCTCGTACGAAGCCAACATCTCAGTAACAGTTCTGCTGGAGCCATTCCTTTTATTGTACATGAGATGGTTCTAGCGTAAATAAAATTCTGCCAGTTTGATATCTATGGATGCCACAGGCTGTTTTATCATGCCCATTTTTAAATGTTTGCACTGTTTGTTCTGCCAGTCTCTTTAATAACAAGTGGTAACGTGTAGTTTTAATATGTTTGATGCCATTGGAAAGCATGAAATTTTGGAACTAGTTACTGGTGAAGGCAGCTCCATTGTCAGACACCAGCATGTCTTGTACCCCGAAGGCAGATTTCCTTCCTTAAAGGATATTAGTGAACCAGATGGGTTTTTGCGACAATCGACAATGGTTTCATGATCATCAGTAGATTCTCAATTCCAGAGATTTCTTTAATGATGTTAGTTTAGGGATTTCAATATTTGGTGGGACATCAGAAGTGCCCCATATTTCTTTAAACATACTGCAAAGCCAGTCGATGGGCTAGAACAAAGAACAAAGAGCAAAGAAAATTATAGCCACAGGAACAGGCCCTTTGGCCCTCAAAGCCTGCACTGACCATGCTGCCCATGTGAACTAAAACCCTCTACCCCTCCAGGGTCCATATCCCTCTATTCCCATCCTATCCATGTATTTGTATAGATGCCCCGAAAAGTCACTATCGTGTTTGCTTCCACCACCTTCCCCAGCAGCACCCACCACCCTCTGTGTAAAAAACTTGAACTCTGCATCTCCTTTAAACCTTGCCCCTTGCACCTTGAATCTATGCCCCTGATAATTGGCTCTTCCACCCAAGGAAAAAGCTTCTGACTAACCACTCAGTCCATGCCTCTCATAATCTTGTAGACTTCTACCTCCATGGTTCCACTGAGAATGAACCAAGTTTCTCCAACCTCTCCTCATAGCTAATGCCCTCCATACCAGGCAACATCCTGGGAAATCTTTTCTGTACCCTCTCTAAAGCCGCCACATCCTTCTCATAGTGTGGCGACCAGAATTGAACACTATATTCCAAGTGTGGCCTAAGGTTCTATAAAGCTGCAACATGACTTGCCAATTTTTAAACTCAGTGCCCTGCTGATGAAGGCAAGCATGCCATATGCCTTCTTGACTATCTTTTCCACCTGCATGGCTACTTTCAGTGACCTGTGTACCTATACACCCAGATTCCTCTGTCTATCAACACTCTTAAGAATTCTGCCATTTATTGTATATTTCCTAAATGCATTACTTCACATTTGTCCGGATTAAATTCCATCTGTCATTTCTTCCCCAAGTCTCCAACTGATCTATACCCTGCTGTATCCTCTGATGATCCTGATCGCTATCCACAATTCCATCAACCTTTGTGTTGTCCACAAACTTACTAATCAATCCAATTACATTTTCCTCCAAATCATTTATATATGTTACAAACTGTAACCATGATTATAGTGCATTGCCTTAAAATCCTCTGGCTTTTTTTAATTAAAGGGACTCACCAGATCAGGCAGCGTTTTTTCCACTAAATTAGTGAAAGAATTTAGGGTTTCTCCTTCCGTCCATCTGGTTTATTATGAGGAGAAATTATACCACCAAAAAAACGAGTGAGGAAGTCATTAGGCAATGAAGGAGCAGCGCTTCTAAAGCTTGTGCTACCAAATGTCCAAAGATGTGTGGATTAGGTTGATTGGCCATGCTAAAATTGCCCCTTAGTGTATTTGAATGCTTCGGTTAGAGGGATTAGCGGGTAAAATATATAGAGATATGGGGATAGGGCCTGGGTGGAATTGTGGTCGGTGCAGACTCGATTGGCCAAAGGGCCTCTTTCTGCACTGTAGGGTTCTATGATTCTATGGTTCTATAATTCAAATAAATCTATTGGACTTTAACCTGATGTTGTGAAACTTCTTACTGCGCCCACTCCAGTCCAACACTGGCATTTCCATATCTGGGAGGAAAGCATGCATTCTGGTACAAAATGATACCCTGATGAGCGGAAGCCAAGAGAAGCAGGTATCAAAGAAAGTGAAGGAGCGGGCTGTGGAAAATTGAATTTGTAAGTATATTAATAATAGATGACCACGGTGTACATGATTCGATATTCTACCTGTTTCATCCCACAGAGACAGGATGTATTCCCTCTAACACTGACCCATGCCATGCGAGGGAGCAGAACATCATAAAATATTTACCCATGGAAGGAAAGCTTCAAAAAAACCATTGACTAAAATGTCAAAAATCCCAATATTATGATGGGTGCACCCTAGTTTGATAAACTGAAGGTCTTCCTCAAAGTCTATGGTGGGGGTTGGGGGGTCATTCAGAAAGAAATATCTCACAATATGACTGGAACGTTAAGCGTACTGACATTCACTGATCCACTTGATTGATCTCTTTGGACTACAACCCCATCTGCTGGGGTGTTACTCAACTCTGAATCATTCAAAAATATTGGGGGGGATTTTCTGGCTATCCCTTTCCCCCATTCCCAGCCCTCTGTCCCCCCTCCCCAGGACAGGACTACAGCAATGAAGTGGGGAATGGACCTGAGTGGATTACTCTACAGAGGGCCAACATGGACTCAACAGACCGAGTGGTCTCCTTCTGTGCTGCAATGACTATGACCGTGACTTTATGACCAGACTAGGTTCAAGGCAAGGCCATTGCATTCAGAGCTGAATCTCTGACTATCAAATCTCTGGTATCGTAAGAGAGATTGGGGAAAGTTCACCATCCTGACTCTCAGCAAGTTCCACATGCATGTTGATCTCCTGGTCAAACTCTCTTTAAATCCTGTTCAAACCTCCTTCACGGGTGTCACCCTCAGTCATCCCCTTCTGCTCTCCAAGACCAGGCTTCCAATTCTGCTCCCTGGTGCATATTTGATTTTCTTTGTCCCATCATTGAAACTGTGTCTCCAGAAGCCTAGGCACTAAGCTCTTTGGCCCTGTCCCTCTCCACAAAGGCTTATGCCAGCAAATAAAAATAATAGAAACAATGGTTGCTGGTTGCTGTTCCACCATTGATAAACTTACAAAATCTAATCTGTATATTCATGATTTTAATCAACTACTCAAATTTACATAATATAATAAACTTGAGATCAGCACACGATCAACTTCAACTAAATTTCTCTGAACAGACTATGTACATTACAAAATTAATTGCTTTGTATCAAATTGTACATCCCATATGAACAGGTGCTGGACTGTGACGACTGGAGGAATTTCACAGTAACTTCATTGCAGTGTTAATGTAAATCTTGCGACTAGTAAATAATTTTTTTTTAAAAATCGACTTTAATTTTTTGAGTTTCCATAAAACTGTTTTTCACTTTTACTTTGAAAAGTCTAAAACCTTTCACCTGGTAACTTATTCTTGCCGGTTTATTACACTTCGGATGGGAAGTTCTACTCTGCTTAATTTGTTGCTCCAATACCCAAATCCTAGCTACTTTGGCAGGTAATTACTTTGGATTCCTAACTGCTGCCTCACAGCATCTTGGGACCCAGGTTCAATTCCCAGCTTGGGTCACTATCTGTGCGGAGTCTGCGTGTTCTCCCCGTGTCTGCATGGGTTTCCTCTGGATGCTCCGATTTCCTCTCACAGTTCAAAGATGTGCGGGATAGGTGCAATTGCCACACTAAGTGACCCTTAGTGTCAGGGCATTAGCAGGGCAAATGCATGGAGTTGTGGAGATAGGGCCTGGGTGGGATTGTGATCGATACAGATTCAATGGGCTGAATGGCCTCCTGCAGTGTAGGATTCTATGAAATCTCCTGTGAAGTGCCTTGGCATGTTTTATCGTGTGGAGTATAAATGCAAATTGTTGTTGAGAATAAACTGTTGGATTACCATCCTGTGAACTCACCAATTTAGATTTTTAATGTGAAATTATAAGCAGTAATGAGGAGGCTATAATCCAAAATTTGTCTTGGAACCAGTTTAAATGTTCTCTCCTTGGCAGTGACAATATTATCCAATTATAAACACATCTCAACATTAAGCCTCTAGTGTCAATGTGGCTAATTTGGAATGTGTTTCCTGTCTCAATTTCCTAAATCGCAAGTTAAAAAAGAACATTAAAATCTGAAGCAAAGACTGCTTTCTGCCGAGTTAGAGTCAGCAATAAAAGAGCAATGTTCTGAATTGTTTACAGAGACGGATTCTCCAATACAGAAGGCCCACTTTCCACCCGGAACAGAATTACGTAGCGAGGCGATGACTTATTTAGTAATGTTGTCCCTTTTTACCATCAAATGGGGCAAATTAGACAAGACAGAGATCACAAAATACAAAATAAAATGTCAACAAAGACTTGCTGCTTACATTTTAACTCCTCAGGGCCAGTGTCCCCTCACCGGAGTCCCTTTATTTACAAACTTACTTGCACCTCAGGTACAGAGTCTCAGTACACAGGCCAGACTCCCTGACTGGGCAATCGTTACCTCAAGCAGGGAGTTCATTCTCCAAGAGGCCACCTCATGAGCCATGTTGAGGTAATTAAACCCGTCCCCCCTCCCTAGTCCGAGGAATCTTGGCGATTTTTGTGCCTCGTGCATCTCTTGCGATGTTTCAGTGCGGGATCTGGTTCCTCCCACTCAGCGTCCGAGTGGATAGGCTGTATCAAACAGCTGCTTGTCTATTCCAATGTGAGTGCCAGAGTTCCGGATCGCTCCATTCCTCATGAACCAAAGGATTAGCCGTTCACAGTGTCCATTTCAGACTCCAAAGTCGTAACTAGAAGTTACGGAGAGCTGGGGAGGCTAATCCAAGAGGTCACTCTTTGGTTTTTGGTCCACTGGGCATAGTTGGCTCTTTGATGAACTATAATTTCAAGGCCCTGCTATGCCTGCCGCACAGTCTGTTTTAATCTTTATACGGTGGACAAAGAATTGCGAGTTGACTTCTTGATAGTACAACAATATTTATTTAAACACACAATCAATAATCACCCGCCCAACCAACAATAAGTCATCTTCCAGAAAATACTCAAGTTCAAGTCCAATACTAGACCTTGATTTAACTTTGCATGAGTGGCAAATATCCAGGCAGATGTGGCCTTTGCCTGTGCGCTGGTCTTGGTCATCCTCTGCGTAGTCTGGTCCTTTGGTCTGATCTGGCACTCTGACTTTGGTCTTCCTTCCTTCTTGAGTGTGGTGGCTCTCTTCATGCTAGTCGTTGCTGGCGATGGTCACCGTTGTAGATTATTTGTGGGGTCAGGGAGAGCAAGGGAGATTCTTGGTTGAGCAGCACCGTTTATACCCTGTTGGTTTCCTGCCCCTTTTGGCCATTGCCAATCAATCGATCAGGACTTGCTCACCCTGATTGATAAAGTCCAATCGAGTGCTGCCACACCAATCTCTGGGTGTGTCTCCAACAGCCATGTCTGTAGGTACTGGGGGCACATAGAACACACATCTTCCTCCCAAATAAGGGATTACAGTACCCCTATGTCTGATAAACAACCCAGTTTGACCAAAAAGTCCCTTTTGTCCTGGAAATGGCCCATATTCTGTGTATTCAGTCGTCTGAATACTCAGCATCTTTATCTCTGTTTTTAGACTGCAGTCTGCTGTTTTAGCTCTTGCCCAATTGTCCCAGAGTGCTTTATAACTTGCCATTTTAGGTGGCCCACACCTAGTCCAGATGATTTTTCTGGATGGTCTCTCCGTGTATTTTGTAGGATACTGGTCCTGTTGTAGAGTCTGGTGGCCAAGCAGGACACCGGTAATTTTTTACCGATACTTTTCACCAGCGTCCAATTGTCTCTCCCAGCTCCTGTTGCCATAGCTTCTGCACTGGGCTTCTTGTTGCCTTTCCACCCCTCCCCTCTCCCACACCCCAGGTTTGGGAAGATCAAACTCAATCTAATGCAGAGTCGTCTGCTCTCGAAGATTTCTGCAGGTGCTGTTCCTGTAAGCGGTGTAGGGTGTTCACCTAGCATCAAATAACCAATGAGAGAGTTTAGTGTCCATTGGGGTTGTTTCTTTCAATCAGCCTAGACCACTCTCTGTGAGGCCACCCACCTTTGGCACGCGTTGCCAAGCCTCATGACCCACTGATCATCACATTGGTGCTTGCCAGCTTGCAAGTGATCTTGCCACCTTCCTTTGTCATTACAATTAGCGGTACGGTGGCACAGTGGTTGGCACTGCTGCTTCACAGTGGCAAAGATCCGGGTTCAATTCCAGCCATGGATCACTGTCTGCGTGGAGCTTGCATGGTCTCCCCGTGTCTGCCTGGGTTTCTTCCGGATGCTCTGGTTTCTTCCCACTGTCTGAATGATGTGCTGGTTAGGTGCTTTGACCAAACAGGTGCTGGGATCTGGTGACTAGGGGAGCCTTACTTGTGCCTAATAAATAAACTTTAGAAACAAACCTTTACTGTTTCCGCAGTGTGACAATTGGCACTTAGCACCTTACATACTCAGAGCATGTGGAACTTCAAGTGTCTTGCTGGTTGTCTGGCTCCAATGACCTCACCTCCTGAGGTTTGTGACCATCCCAAGCCAGCAAAGTCTCCCTGTTTCAGGAATACCAACATATTGGAGAGATTTGCCTTTGAGGGAACTATCACATTCATAATGCTGCTCTCCCATGAAGGAGCCACAAACAGCAAAGGTGAACATTGCTGTGCTTCTTTTCCTTGATTGCTATCTGTCACCCAGCCAGCAGCCCAGAGCACAGGCCTCTTACCCGAACAGCAAAGCAGGCTCGAGGGGCAGACAGCTCACTCCGGCTGCAAATACAGATGTGCCTCATGATCCAGCATCTCCATCTGAACAGTCAGCTTAATGTTACTCCAAGCACATCTTGTGAGTTGATCAAAGGTGGTAGATGTTTTTCCAATGTGCGTATCAGGCTCTGCACCAAAAAAAACACATCGGCTGGCACTGCAGACACAACGATACAGAACCGGCTTTCAGTGGGGTGATGCTTAGAATCATAGAAATCCTACAGTGAAGAGAGAGGCCATTTGGCCATTGAACCTGCACCAGCGCATGGCGCAGACATGATGGGCCAAATGGCCTGCTTCAGACCATAATAGTTTTGTGATTCTGTACCTATATATCAAGAGGATTTGATATATAGGGATGTTTTATCTCGATTTATAGGGCATTGGTAAGGCCACACCTGGAGTATTGTGTGCAGTTTTGGGGTCCTTACCTGAGGAAGGATGTCCTTGCTATAGAGGGAGTATAATGAAGGTTTACCAGGCTATTCCTGGGATAGCAGGGCTGTCATATGAAAACAGATTAAATCGGTTAGGATTATATTCATTGATTTGATTTGTTTTATTACTGTTACATGTATTAGTATGCAGTGAAAAGTATTGTTTCTTGTGCGCTATACTGACAAAGCATACCATGCATAGAGAAGAAAAGGAGAGGGTGTAGAATATAATATTACAGTATAGCTGGGGTGTAGAGAAAGAGTTTAGAAGAATGAGAAGGGATCTCATAGAAACTTATAAAATTCTGACAGGGTTAGACAGGATAAATTCGGAAAGAATGTTTCTGATGATGGGAGGTCCAGAACTAGAGGTCATAGTTTGAGGATAGGGGTAAATCTTTTAGAACTGAGGTGAGGAGAAATTTCTTCATCCAGAATGTGGTGAATGTGTGGAATTCACTGTCACAGAAAGTAGCTGAGACCAAAATGTTGTCTGATTTCAAGAAGGAATTAGATATAGCTCTGGGGGCTAAATGGATCAAGGGAATATTGCGGGGAAGGAGGAATCAGGATATTGAATTTGATGGATAGCCACGATTAAGATGAATGGTGGAGCATGCTCGAAAGGACAAATGGCCTACTCCTGCTTTTAGTTTCTATTTAATTCTGTTTCTACAAAACCTAAACCTCCTTTTATACCCAACTTTGCTGCCCTGTTCCTTTAAGATGACCCTTAAAGCCTTTCTCTTTGATCGTGCGTTGGGTCACCTCTTCTGTGTTAAATTCCGTTGGTGTCTGCGTCCATAGAGTGCATTTTGCCACATTGGAAGTGCTCTACAGATGCAGGCTGTAATATCAAGGAATAGTTCCTGATGAATATAAATTAATTGTGTTAAGTTACGATATTTCCTATTTGCCGTGTAACCTTTACGTTGCTTCCTTTTGCCTGAGGTTGTACAGTCAACTATTCAATAAAACAAGATGAAATTTGCTGAACTACAGGTTCTGCAGAATTGAGATTCCATTCGCGTTCCATTCGCCTGCTCCTTATGGGGCATGTCAGAGGTTTCAGCTATTCATCTTCAGGCAAATGCCAGATCAGCACAAAAAAGCCTGATGCTTTGTGTATTTGCTCCCCTGAATGGGTTCATTCGCAGTGTAACCTGCCGCAGTGTTACATCATGTCCAGGAATTAAGTCACCCTCTTGTAATCACTGCGTTTAATTAGACTTGTATCCCAGGATGGAATTCCATCCCGACCCGCATTGCCAAAAAACAACTGCGCCTGCATTTAGATAGCAAACTTCAAAAGTAGCAACATGTCCCAGGTTGCTTCACAATGCTGAGCAGGCAAACACCCTCGGTGGAAATTTGCCACGTAATTTCACATTGGGAGGATTAATTTGTTCAGAAAGATATCGGATTTAAGATGTGTTACAAGGGAGGAGAGAGATAGCGACAGGGCAGAGGTTGAGGGAAGTGAAGAGATTGAGGGAGATCACAGAGCCATAGAGGTATACAGCATGGAAACAGGTCCTTCAGCCCAACTTGTTCATGCCACCACTTTTTACCCATTAAGTAGTCCCAATTGACCATTTGACCTCTATCCCTCTATACTCATCTTACCCACGGAACTGTCTAAATGCTTTTTAAAAGACAAAATTGTACCTGCCTTTACTACTACCTCTAACAGCTTGTTCCAGACACTCACCACCCTCGGTGTGAAAAAAATTGTCCCTCTGAACGCTTTTGTATCTCTCCTCTCTCACCTTAAACTTATGCCCTCTAGTTTTAGACTTCCTTTTTGGGAAAAGATATTGACTATTTAGCTGATCTATACCCTTCATTATTTTGTGGACCTCTGTAAGATCACCCTTAAACCTCCTACCCTCCAGAGAAAAAAGTCCCAGTCTATCCAGTCTCTTCTTATAACTCAATCATCAAGCCCCGGTGGCATCCCAGTAAATCTTTTCTGCACTCGTTCTGGTTTAATGATATCCTTTCTATAATAGAATGACCAGAACTGCACACAGTATTCCAAGTGTGGCCTTACCAATGTCTTATACAACTTCAACAAGATCTCCGAATTCCTGTATTCAATGTACTGACCAATGAAACCAAGCCTGCTGAATGTTTTCTTCACCACTCTGTCCACCTGTGACTCCACTTTCAGGAACTATGAACCTGTACCCATAGATCTCTTTGTTCTGTAACTCTCCCCAGTGCCCTACCGTTAACTGAGTAAGTCCTGCCCTGGTTCAATCTACTAAAATGCATCACTTTGCATATATCTAAATTCCATCTGCCATTTATCAGCCCAATTGATCAAAACCCTGATGCAATCCGAGATAACTTTCCTCACTGTCCACTGTGCTATCAATCTTGGTGTTATCTGCAAAGTTATTAACCATGCCTCCTAAATTCTCATCCAAATCATTAATATAAATGACAAATAACAGTGCACCTAGCACCGATCCCTGAGGTACACCGCTTGTCACAGGCCTCCAGCTTGAAAAGCAACCCTCTACAACCACCCTCTTCTTCTGTCATCAAACCAGTTCTGTCTCCAGAGTCTCCAGAGGAGAGGCAGTTGAGGGAGGTGCAGAGTTTAAGGGAGGTGAGGAGGTTGAGGGGGGCAAGGAGGTTGAGGAAGGCAGGGAGGTTGAGGAAGGCAGGGAAGTTGAAGAGGTACAGAGATTGAGGAAGGTGAGATTGAGGGGTTGAGGAGTTGAGGGAGTGAGGGGGCTGAAGGAGTGAGAAGGTTGAGGTGAGGAGATTGAGGGAGGGAGGAAGTTGAGGGAGGCGAGATTGAGGGAGGCAAGGAGGTTGAGGGAGGCGAGATTGAGGGAGGTGAGATTGAGGGAGGCGAGATTGAGGGAGGTGAGGAGTTTGAAGGGGTCTGTGGAGATTGAGGGGAGGTGAGGAGATTGAGAGGGTGAGGAGATTGAGGGGAGTAAGGAGATTGAGTGGGGTAAGGAGATTGTGGGACTGAGGAGGTGAGGAGGTTGAGGGAGGTGAAGAGGCTAAGAAAGGTGAGGAGATTGAGGGGAATGTGTATATGGAGGGAGGGTGGTGAGGCAAAGACCCAGCTGGCCCCAGACTACGTGCTGGGCCTCTGAGATCATTCCTCCCTCAGCTGCTGGAGATGCAGCAACAGAGCCAGGGAATGCAGGAGGGGCTGACGGCCAGACTGGACCAACTGCGAGGCTCATGGGGAGGAGTCCCAAAGCTTTCAGGCAGACCTGCTATTGCCTGTCTTGAGTCGTTCTCAAGCCAACACTTGGATGGTATCCGCGATGGAAAGCCTGGGGCAGGGGATTCTCACCGTGAGTGGCAGGCTCCAAGCGATGGCCAACTCACAGCAAGACACACAGGCACTCAACAAACTTCTCAACAAACTTTTCTGTAGCCCGTGGCTGAGAGGCTTGAGGGCTTGCAGGAGACTCAGCGGGATGGCGCTGAAACACAGTGGGCAATAGCCCTTGAGAACATGGCCTACTCACAGAGGGTCATGGCTGAGGGGCTGCAGAGCGTCACCCAGTCTCAGAGGGTACTTGCTGGAACCCAAGTAACACAGGCCTCTTGTTGATAAACTGGATGTTGTTCAAGGCCTCTCTAGCTGCCTTCGCATGTCTAATCATTGCTGTCACAGCCCTGCAGCACCTGGATGGGGTTAGTGGTTGTCATTCTCTCCCTCCGCCTCTATCTCCTCTTGGGCAGCCTCCTCTCCAGCAATGCCCGGCTGATCGGCCTCTATCTTCTCCTCGTCCAAAAGGTCTCCTCGCTGCTGTGCCAAGTTGTGTAGGGCACAGTATACCACCACAATGCAGGGCAATATCAGGAGGCGATATTGGAGAATCCCACCAGAGTGCTCCTGAGCCATATTTTGAGGAGTCCTATGGGGTGATCCACTATGGACAATGTGGGCCTCGTTACATTGGGTTTTTGCCTCCACACAGGCATCATCAGCCAAGTCCAAAGTGGGTAACACCACGTCCCCCAAGAACCATCCCTGCACGCTGGGCTCCTCCTTGAAGGCCTCCAGGACATCTGAGCTCCCAATATAAAGCTGTCATGTCTGCTGCCAGGCTATCTGATGGAGATGTGCAGTTGATGGTCACATACTGACGGAATGTGAGCCGATTCTATTCATGTGTCTTCCCGGATTTTTCACCAAGGCTTTGAGGATGATGTAGGTGCAATCTATAGCCTCCTGCACATTTGGCATCCCCACAATGGCCTCAGATCCTGCGGCCTGGATTCCTGCTGGGCCTGGCCCAAGGTCAAATTTACAGGGCATCTGTGATCTCCTTCATACAGTTGAAGGATGATTGTGCGATGCCACAAAGATCGCTACTGGTAGCCCAGAAGTACCTGGTGACATAAAACCTTAAGGTGGCCGTCACTTTTACAACTACCAGGACTGGGTGCCCCCTGTGCCCTGTGTTGCCAGGTCTTGTGGCAAACGGCACAGGTGTCACACTGCCTCCTTTCGGAGCCAGAGCCATGGGCAGCACGTGAAATCTGACATTACTCAAAGAGCACTTGTGTGCAGAATTGTTAGGGTCTCCACTCCCTCTTTCCCTTGTGCCCCTCGCCCCTCCACCACCCATTCCCCCGGGGCGGATTGGCAGCCACATCCTGCCTCTGGCAGCCGTCTCCCTTTCCTCCTGCGAGTGATAAGGCCTGTGACTCCTCTGTCTGCAACTTGTCCCCTTGGTCCTCCTCCTCCTCCTCAGCTCCAGCAGCAACCAAAAGGACAGCAAACAAAAACCATCTCGTCAATGCGGAGAAGCAGGTGGGGCGGAGGGGGCAGGGGATGGGGCAAGGGTAGAGACAGATAGAAAAGTTGGGAATCCCCACTTGCGCCCAACCCAACAACACACTCCCTGTATCCTGCCCACAACCTCCCAGCCACACACATTCTCCATATCCCCCCCCCACAGCGGCCCGGAATGGCGACACAGCCCCCCCCATTCCCTCCTCCCTGTGTATACCAGAACCCATGCAGCAGTAGCCCCAGACAATGCTGCTTGACCAATCCTGAGGTTGCAGCGCTGCCCGTTCTCACAGTTTCCAGAACATCCACCCCCCCCCCCCCCCACCCCTCAGCTTGCTGCTGCCAGCACGAGGACCTGGAGTCAGCAATAAGATCTGAGGTCAGCGCTCAAGAACTGGTCCATGCTGAGAGGCCAAAGTCAGGCCCCATGAACGACAGCAGCCCCCGCCATTCCCCCAATACATTCATTGCTTCCCCCCAACCCCGACAGGTGATAGCTTATCAAGAGGTGGCAGAATGCAGATCTGAAATTCCGATCAGATCAGCCATGATCTTATTAAATGACGGAGCAGTCTCAAGGGGCTGAATGGCTTTTTCCTGCTCCTCGTTCCTATGTTCATATAATCTCCCACTTCCAAGATTTGAGTATGTATTCTGGTTTAATGCACCTAGTACAATACTGAGGGGTTGCTGCACTGTCAGAGGTGCCAATTTTGGATGAGTTTTTTATTAAAAGATTGTCAGAGGAGAGACAGAGCTGGTTGGGAGATCTGTCAGTGGAGACAGGAGTCAGGGCTGAGGTACTAGGGAAGCAGTTTGTGCCTGTGTTTATCGAGGAAGCAGACACGTCAACCCTTGTGAACCAGTGGCCAGAGATGCAACTTCTGGGTAAAATTACACCTCCTGGGCCCAGTAACTCCTGAACAGAATGGGGTTAGCCCAGAGAATCAGGGGTCAGCCAGAACAGGGGCTTTGCACCATGCACCCAATGTGTTCCGATGCTCCAGGTCTGCCACTCCGACCCTGATTGAGTTCTGAGAGGCTGATTCCTCTCACCCTGCTCCGATCTCAGACCCTCATTCATTTCTCCCCTCAGACCCTACTCAGGCCCCCTTCCCTCCTCAGTTCTCCCCTCAGACCCCTACTCAGGCCCCATTCCCACCTCAGACCCCCACTCAGTTCTCCCCTCAGACCCCTACTCAGGCCCCATTCCCACCTCAGACCCCCACTCAGTTCTCCCCTCAGACTGAGGAGAGGCCCCATTCCTTCCTCAGACCCTCACTCATTTTCCCCTCAGACCCTACTCAGGCCCCTTCCCTCCTCAGTTCTCCCCTCAGACCCCTACTCAGGCCCCATTCCTCCTCAGACCCCCACTCAGTTCTCTCCTCAGACCCCCTACTCAGGCCCCATTCCCTCCTCAGACCCCCACTCAGTTCTCCCTCAGACCCCTACTCAGGCCCCCTTCCCTCCTCAGACCCCACTCAGTTCTCTCCTTAGAACCCCTACTCAGGCCCCCTTCCTCCTCAGACCCCCACTCAGTTCTCCCTCAGACCCCTACTCAGGCCCCTCCCTCCTCAGACCCCCACTCAGCTCTCTCCTCAGACCCCTACTCAGGCCCCATCTTCCTCAGACCCCCACTCAGTTCTCCCCTCAGACCCCTACTCAGGCCCTTCCCTCCTCAGACCCCCATTCAGTTCTCTCCTCAGATTGAGGAGAGGCCCCATTCCTTCCTCAGACCCTCACTCATTTCTCCCCTCAGACCCTACTCAGGCCCCCTTCCCTCTTCAGACCCCCACTCAGTTCCTCTCCCCTTCCAGACACCCATCATGCCCTGTTCCCTCCTGAGATCCCTCCCCCTTTTGGCTACATGCCTTGACAATGCCAGTGATGCACTGTCCCTGGCACTCTGGTATTGAGAACCTGGCCTGGCACCTTGGGGCCCTGAGGAGGGTCGAGGAGGTAGGCCCAGTGGCTATTTGGCCCTCTGTCTCAGTGCCAGGCTGCACAGAGAGGGTCCCTCATGGGTCCTGGGTGTTGGATGGACTCAGGCTGAGACAAGGGGTTGAGTGTGCCATGGAGATGGAGGTGTCATAGTAGACTGTCCCTGCCAGCCCTGACAGACCTGAAGATCACCCTGGAACAGTGATTTCAGGCAGCCCTGTGATCAATATCTGCCTTCTTGCCTGTCAGCTGTTAAAGTGCTGAACTGGCCAGGTCCATTTAATCTCCATCCCCCCAGTGCAGCACCCCATTCTGCAGCAAAGATTTCCTTTTCTCCTTTTCAGAAGCTGCAGGTATGAGCAATCCCCTATCAAGTCCTCTGACAGAGAGGAGATGACAATTTCACCTGGGCGGGGTTCCATTTTGCACGGCTATGTACTCAGCCTTAATGTATGCACACAACTTTTATTTGAAGTTTCTGAGCCTTCCTAGCAAGCTGAAATCTTTGAAACCCTCTCTATTGCATTGAAAAATTATGATCTATGTCAATTTCATAGGGCAGTGCTTCGAAATAGGCTTGCATTGATAGCTTAATGGATTTCCACTCAGTCTGCAGTATTCATTTACCTTTCTCTTCAGGCTTGAATGCATCTCAAGTACCACCACTGTTCCTAACTGCAATGCTTACATAACCTTTAAGTCTGATCAATAGCCTGTAGTTTCTTCAAAGGGAATAAGGTATCTGCAAAAAGATGAAGTGAAACTAATTATTTCCTTGGTGGCCAGTCTGACTGATGATTTGATTAGGGTGTCTGAATTTACATCCATCAGAGAATCCCACTGACAGATGCTCCCAGTGCCAGCAGAAAATACTCTGGTCTTCTTGCTGACTTGGGTACTCAGTCCCAATTCAGAGAATAGTGGCCAATTACAATTCTGGTCGCCGCACAACCAGAAGAATGTGGAGACTTTGGAGAGGATGTAGAAGAGGTTTACCAGGATATCGCCTGGCCTGGAGGGTATTAGCTAAGAGGAGAGATTGGATAATCTTGATTTGTCCTCACAGGAATGACAGAGGTTGACGGGTGACCTGATAGATATCTACAAGATTCTGGATGGCATGAATAGAGTGGATAGTCAGATGCTCTTTGTTAGGGTAGAAAGGTCAAGTACTTGGGCATATAGGTTTAAGGTGCTTGGGGAAAAGTTTAGAGAAGATGTGTGAGGCAAGTTTTTTTACACAGAGGGTGGTAAATATCCTGCCTGGGGAGGTGGTGGGAGCAGGTACGATAGCAGCATTTAAGGGAACTGGACAAATATGTTAATAGTATGAGAATGGAAGGATACAGACTCTAAGTGCATACAGTCTTAGTTCAGGCTGGCTTGGAGGGCTGAAGGGCCTCTTCCTGTACTGTACTTTTCTTTGTTCTTTGTAATTTCTTCTTTGATATCTCACTTGCGATCTTGTGAGAATCTCAGGATTTTGCAGCATCTTGGCGATCGAGATGAAGCCATGTATGAGACCTGGAAAATGAGGATAGCTGTGGGGAGGCTGAGTGAGTGTAGACTGTTGCCAGCAGTATGGAAAGACTTTGTGCAGTGTGCTGGGTGGGTGGGGTTGCTGCAAAGATCACAGCTTCGGTACCTGTTGCGCTGTGTGGAGAAGATGTCACATTAATAATAGTGGTGCTGACCTCACGGAAAGCACAAGATTACAGCTCAGGCAGTCAGCAGTCACGCCTGGCCACTGTAAAGCGGGCCCCACTCTGCCAAAGGTGCGAACAAGCAAAGGAGCTAATTAAAGAGCGGACAGGAGAAATGTTTACCTCAGTCACGAGTTTAGCAGGCATTTCCTTCAGCACTTTCTGTGACCAAGTTGTGGTCTTGCCTGTGCTGAGTGCAAGCAGCAGCTACTCACAGTGAAACCCAGCCATTTTGTTGTCAAAAGCCCACTTTTGAATTAAAATCAGTCCAAACAGAATAATTACCAGAAATGCTACGATTAAGCCTGTCTCATTGGCTCCCACTATCAAAATTGTGCCGCTGATAATTTTCTGAATGAGGACTGTCTGCCAACCTTGCGTTTTCCCAATACAACCTGAGTGGGACACTAACACACCCCCTCACCCCACCACCCACCATATTAGTTTATACCATTGCCAGCAGCTGGGTGGCACAGTCGTTAGCACTGCTGTCTCTCAGCGCAAGGGACCCGGGTTCAATTCCTGGCTCGATCACTGTCTGTGCAGAGTCTGTACCTTCTCCCAAGTAGGTTTCATCCGCGTGCTTTGTTTCCTCCTACAGTCATGAAAGACCTGCTGGTTAAGGTGCATTGACATTGCTAAATTCTCCCTCAGTGTACCCGAACAGGTGCCAGAATATGGCAACTTGGCGATTTTCACCGTAACTTCATTGCAGTGTTAACGTAAGCCTACTTGTAACAATAATAAATAAATTTAGCTGATTTGTCCAGGACTGCCCAAAGGGGTACCCCCACTTTGCCCTCAGTCTCTCCGGGGTCGGGGGGTGAGGAGCTTCAATAGCCTCCAGTTCCATCGGTGAGGTCAACACGAATGTTCCCCATTAACGGGGAGCAGATGTTTTCCTCACCAGAGAGAATCTCTCCCAGCGAGGCCGTAAAGGCAAGTGAGCCCGGACGATCGAGCGCCGGGCTTGCTGAATATGTAGAAATCAACAAACACAGAAATTTCAATAAATTAACCAGCCTCTCGCCATTTCCAGCGAGAGATTGATTGCACCAGAAACGGGAGTGTCATGAAATCACATCTGTCACCAAAACCAGTGCCTCTCACATTAGCCGCTTTATGGCTCATTTTCCCGCCACCAAATGGGTATAAAGCAGCGGTAATGTCCTGCCCATCGTGTCACACAACAAACTTTATTTATTATAGCTCAATCTTCACCTGTCATTCTGAACAATTAATGATGTGTAATATACCCTCTGACCTTACTTGCTAGCTAATTGAAGGACATGTGAGCGGGTAGCTCTCTCACCTCTGAGTTATGGGTCGGAATTCTCCCACCCCACCCGCTGCTGGAATTCTCCAGTCCCGCTGCAGTGAATGACAATTTGGCTGAGTGTCAAATTCTCCATTCTCGCTGACAGAGGCATCCGAGATCAGAGAATCCCAGCCATGACCTCGAGCAGCAGTCTAGAAACTTGTGTGTAAAATGGCAGCTGACATTACAGTGCAGTACCGTAGGAGATAAGTGTGAGGTAATTAAAATAAGGTCCCCGTACTAGCCCGCATACATGCCTGAAAATCCTCCAACATGATTTCTAGGGACAGGAGGGAAGTTATCCTCTGGCTAGGGGCCAATGGATATCCCTCACACCCACCTCGAGAGATAGATGGTCTGACCTTTGTGGACGGGCTGATTGTGGAAACCTCGATGTGTACAAACTGCAGCTCACACTTCCTGCTTTACAACAGTGACTATGCTGCAGATAATACTTCCTTGGCTGCAAAGTGGGACCTGAGGTTCCGAAAGGAGCCACAGAAAGAACAAAGAACTGGGAACAGTACAGCACAGGAACAGGCCCTTCGGCCCTCCAAGCCTGTGCCGACCACGATACCTGCTGAAACTAAAACCCTATGTACTTACAGAGCCCGTACCCTTCCATTCCCAACCTATTCACGTATTTGTCTAGTTGCTCCTTAAATGCCGCTATCGTACCTGCTCCCACCATCTCCCCGGGTAGCACGTTCCAGACATTCACCACCCTCTGGGTAAAAAAAACTTGCCTTGCCCATTTCTTCCCCACGCATCTTAAACCTGTGTCCCCAGTACTTGACTTTTCTACCTTGGGGAAGAGCATCTAATTATCCACTCTGTCCATGCCCCTCATAATCTTATAAATCTCTATCAGGTCACCCCTCAACCTCCGTCGTTCCAGTGAGAACAAACCGAATTTATCCAACCTCCCCTCACAGCTAATACCCTCCAAACCTGGCAACACCCTGGTAAACCTCTCTGTACCCTCTCCAAAGCCTCCACATTCTTCTGGTGCTGTGACGACCAGAGCTGTACACAATATTCTAAACGAGTCCAACTAAGGCTCTGTACAGCTGCAGCATGACTCGCCAATTTTTATACTCAATACCCTGACTGATGAAGGTAAGCATGGCGTATGCCTTCTTGACTACCTTTGCCACCTGCGGTGCCACTTTTGGTGGACGGACCTCTCTGCCTGTCAATACTTCTAAGGATTCTGCCATTCACTGTATAATTCCTATGTGCATTAGACCTTCCAAAATGCATTCTCTCATTAACCTGGACTTAAACTCCATCTGCCACTTCTCTGCCCATGTTGCCAACTGGCCAATATCTTGCAATGCAAACCTTTCTTTCTTTTTCGGTCCTCAATCATTTAGGATATAACACCCACTGGAAATAATTTATTCCATATTAGAGCAACGATTCGCAGGCAAAAGAATAACTATTAACTCATGCTTTAGCGTCCAGGACAGGATGTGTTAAATCCAAAGAATGATGCGCAATAAAGGGATCCCAGTTGTCAAGGAGTAACAGATTATCTCCTTATTTCATGGTCAGGAGATGTGAAACATATACAATAAAAATGATTTCAAAGTTAGACTGGAGCTTCTCGCTGAAGAAGCCGACTGATTCTGGCATTCATCAATTTTAGCTCAGTGCTGACATTTCACTAACCATTATCTTTGGTGAGCAACAGGGAATGCGTGAAAGTTCAAGTTCACGGGTTGTGCTTTTTACGACATGATTTTTTTTTAAAACCGCGTTAAAGAAATCCTGTTTTATGCGATGCAATTACTGGAGCACATCAAGTGGATATGGCAGGAAATTTATCATCCTGGTGAGAAGTCACTCTCACTTGTGTATAAAAGATGTAGCGGATATTCCAAAGACAATTTATCGCTGGGTAACCGTTACTTTATATTTACGATGCCCAGGAAATTAATTTGAATTTCACCGTAAACCCTGAAGATATCTTTGATTAAAGAGGTACCGACTTTGTGCAAAGTGTTTATCAATTCTTTCTCCATGTGGCCCAGATCCGAGCGTTTAAAACAGTACTGATGGATGTTACTCTTTCGGCTTGGTCACTCTTTGGGCTGAATGATACGTTCCCAAAAACAGGAGGGATTTCCGCAGCTGGACACAAAGCTGATGTGTCGGGCAGTGTTTCTGACATCCTCACCCCACTTTCAATTAATTCGCTATACCGATGGGCTTAAAAGCCAGATTCATAGCCATGCTTTGGTCATCTCAATTCATCGAATCTGCAGTGCAGAAGGAGACCATCCGGCCCAATCGAGTCTGCACTGACCCTCTGACTGAGCGTTTTACCCAGACCCATCCTGGCCTTATCCCCATAATGCATTTCTCATGGCTAATCCATTTAACCTGCAAGTTTTTGGACACTAAGGGGCAATTTAGCATGGCCAATCCTCCTAACATACACATCTTTGGACATTGAGGGGCAATTTAGCATGGCCAATCCTCCTAACATACACATCTTTGGACATTGAGGGGCAATTTAGCATGGCCAATCCACCTAACATACACATCTTTGGACATTGAAGGGCAATTTAGCATGGCCAATCCACCAAATCTGCATATCTTTGGATACTAAAGGGTAGTTTAGCATGGCCAATCCACCAAATCTGCATATCTTTGGATACTAAAGGGCAATTTAGCATGGCCAATCCACCGAACCTGCTTATCTTTGGATACTAAAGGGCAATTTAGCATGGCCAATCCACCGAACCTGCATATCTTTGGATACTAAAGGGTAGTTTAGCATGGCCAATCCACCAAATCTGCATATCTTTGGATACTAAAGGGTAGTTTAGCATGGCCAATCCACCAAATCTGCATATCTTTGGATACTAAAGGGCAATTTAGCATGGTCAATCCACCGAACCTGCTTATCTTTGGATACTAAAAGGCAATTTAGCATGGCCAATCCACCGAACCTGCATATCTTTGGACATGCAGGAACAATTTAGTGTGGCTAATCCTCTTAATCTACGCACCTTGAGACACTAAATACAATTTGGCATGGCCAATCCACCTAGCCTGTACATCTTTGGACACAAAGGGGCAATTTAGCATGGCCAATCCACTTAACCAGCATGCCTTTCAGACTGTGAGAGGAAACCGGAATACTCTGAGGATACCCATGCAGACATGGGGAGAAGGTGAAAACGCCACACAGACAGTGACCCAAGACTAGAACAGAATCTGGGTCCCTGTGAGGCAGCAGTGCCACTGTGCTATTAAAGGTGTAACAGAGATCATTAACAACCTGTTTGATGGCCATAATACACTCTGAAGGCAATAATACTCCTTTTGAGTCAGGATCACCGCCATGTGGGGAATCCATTTTGTCATATGCACACTTGTCGGGATGGGTTTAAAAGCTGCAGCTGATCAGAGTCTCTGTTCAGCAGTTAGTATATCAGTAACTGCAGGAATGCTCCTTTGAATGCTGGAAGCATTTGAAGTGGGGCCTTTTCTTGGTTGAGGATTGCTCTCCTGAGCACTAGATTTTATACTGCCCATCTCACAGGGATGTAAAGTACCTGTGGCATTGTGGTTTCCATGGGAGACATGATCTCCAGCGAGGAGGGAGAGGAGGATGAGCAGGAGGTGGAGAGTGACAGAAAGACAGACAGAGCGGGAGCTCCAGGTACCCTGGTGATGCATGAAGGGGACAGGAGCCTCTCAGAGACTCTCAGTTGAGAAGCAGAAGTCTCATGCAGCCCCTAAGGTTTACAGGCAGAGATTGAGCTATTTGTAATTGTCAGACAGTTAATGAAGGAGATTCCGGCTGTCAGGAGCCACAGTCACATCACTCTGTGACAGGATCCCTGCTCACAGGAGAATCTCCTCCAGCTGCTCTGGGGGCCAGGCCATCCCTGTGACTTTCAGGGTTATACTGTCTTTGTGACAGGCTCCTGCCAGAGACCCTGTGGAATCCTTGGAGTGTTAATGTTTCACTGACACAATGTTCCAAAGGGCAAAGGATTACATTTCCTTCGTGCTGGGTGTCCAGAGTTAGTGAGATCGAGAATGAGGACTTGTAGCAATTGTAGGGCTCAGGGAAACATTAATTGTACGCACATCACCATAGCGCATCTTCATCACAGGAAGAGCTTCCACTTGCTAAGATGGCCTGCAATCATCAATGGGGCGGATCACATCGGTCCGCAGGCAGAAGATATGATTCCTTCATTGCTCAGCATTCACAGGCGCCTGACCTTCTCAGTGACACTGATTCCATGGATGGATGGCTCATTTTTGAGAAGGGACACCCATTGAAGAGATGGCTAGGGAGACCCACGAGGATGCCCAGGACGGAAATGGAAAGGAGCTACAATGAGAGTCATGGAAGCACCCAGGCCATAATAGAGCAGACCATTGGCTGACTGAAGATGACATTCAAATCTCTGGATGAATCTTGAGGAGGATTGCTATACTTCCCCTTCCGTGTGTCCCTCATAGTCATAGTTAACTGTGCCCGCCATGGTATCCCAAGAGGAAATGTCCTTGAGGATAAGGGTATGCCAGATAGAGCCAATCCCTGGAGGGGGAGGGTGAGGATGGTATTTTCTGGCACTGGGACCAATCCTTTCTGACCAAGTCAATGACTTCTCGACCATGTCTTCCCATGCTGCATATTCCTGGCCCAGCTTCCTCCTCTTGCCAAAGCTGGGCATTAGCTGTTCATGCCAGGAGGTCTCTGAGGGAGTGGTTGGTTTAGCCTTTAACACCCCAGCTGTCTCCTAGGCATCCGCCATCGCTGTAGGGAAACAGGTAACAAACGTACAACCCCTCCATGCAAAGATATGGGGAATTTGCTGAGGTTTAAAAAAAATGCCACCTCCGAACATTGACGACAGATCACCACATAATACATACTGATCTGGGAAAGCTACAAACAGCTTAATGATACTTTTCCCAGAACTATCTGCCGGGAGCCCTAACACTGTCCTGTAGCAGCAGCCCCACCCAAATACTGACTGTGACCTGCTTCCAGATCACGGCCTATGACCTCCAAGGCGGGACATCCCAAACTCATTGAGCAAGATAAAGGCCTCATATCCACTCTTTAGTTTGATTCTCAGAAAGAAAAAGGACATTTGGCATTTCAGTTACAACTCTCACCAACGTTTACAGATGCACCATGGAAAGCATCCTATCTGGAGGTATCACGGCTTAATATAGCTGCTGTTCTGACCAAGAAGGCAAGAAACTACAAAGGATTGTGAACATAGCCCAGCTCATCAAGCAAACCAGTCTCCCATCCATTGACTCTGTCCACACCTCCCGCTACCTTGGAAAAACAGCCAGCAAAATCAAGGATTTCACGCACCCTGGACATTCTCTCTTCCACCTTCTTCCTTCGGGAAATAGATTACAGAAGTCTGAAATCACATACCAACTGACTCAAGAACAGCTTCTTCCCTGCTGCTGTCAAACTTTTGAATGGCCCTACCTCACAGTAAGTTGATCTTTCTCTACACCGCAGCTATGATTGTAACACTACATTCTGCTCTGTCTCCTTTCCCTCTCTATGAACAGTATGTTTTGTCTGTATAGCACACAAGAAACAGTACTTTTCACTGAATACTAACACATATGATGATAATAAATCAAATTAGACCCAATCAATGGGTTATCGGGTGTGGAGGGAGTGCAGAGAAGATTTACTAAGATGATAATGGTATGGAGGGGCCGCCATATCAGGAATAATAAATGTGTAGAGTATAGGGCTAATGGTAGGATTCTTAATAGTGTTGATGAACAGAGGGATCTTGGTGTATACGTGCATAGATCCCTGAAAGTAGGCAGTCAAGTCGATAAAGTTGTTAAGGAGGCATACGGAGTCTTAGCTTTTATTGGTAGGGCGATTGCATTTCGGAGCCGCAACGTCATGTTGCAACTGTACAAAACTCTAGTGCGGCCGCACTTGGAGTATTGTGTGCAGTTCTGGTCCCCACATTATAAGAAAGATGTGGAGGCATTGGAGAGGGTACAGAGGAGGTTTACCAGGATGTTGCCTGGTATGGAGGGCAGGTCTTATGAGGAGAGGCTGAGGGATTTGAGGTTGTTTTCGTTAGAAAGGAGGCGGCTAAGAGGAGACCTTATCGAAACATATAAGATGATTAGAGGTTTAGATAGGGTGGACAGTGATAGCCTTTTTCCTAGGATGGAAAAAGCTAGCACGAGGGGACACAGCTTTAAATTAAGGGGTGATAGTTATAGGACGGATATCAGAGGTAGGTTCTTTACCCAGAGGGTGGTTAGGGAGTGGAATGCCCTGCCTGCGGCAGTTGTAGATGCGCCAAGTTTGGTGGCGTTTAAGAGGTTAGTTGATAAGTTTATGGAAGAGAAGGGAATGGTTTAGTTTGGAGGGTCATTGCTTTTTTCATAATTGGTCGGTGCAACATCGAAGGCCGAAGGGCCCGTTCTGCGCTGTAATGTTCTATTTTCTATGTTCTATGTTCTATATCAGGAAAGATTCAACAGGTTGGGTCTCTACTCCTTGGAGTTCAAAAGAATGAGAAGTGACATGATTAGAAGATATTGAGAGGGTCAGACAGGGGAAATGTTGGGAGGATGTTTCCACTCTTGGGAAAGTGCAGGATCTGCGGGCATGGTAACAGAACAGAGGGTGTTCATTTAAGACAGGTTTGAGGAAGAACTTGTTTTCTCACAAAATGGTAAATCTTTGGAATTCTTTATCCCAGGAAGCAGTGAAGGTTTCAAGACAGAGATTGATAGGTTTTTAATGAATAGGGGAATTAAGGGTTAGAAGAGAGAAGCAGGATAATGAACCAAGTGAGTGTCAGATCAGCCATGATCTGATTAAATAGTGGAGCAGGCTCGAAGAAAGGCCTACTCCTGTTCCTATTTCTTATGGTCTTAGGAGAGATTGTGGAATGACGGTAAATGGAATTCCCACCTATCTTCTGTCCAATATTCCCCCTCCGGCCCCAAAAACTTCAGGTTCAAATCCTGTCACAGCAGAGGGTGGAATTTTAATTCAATAAAAAAAATCTAAATTAAGAAGCTACTGAAGATCATGAAACCATTGTTGATTGTTGGAAAAACCCATCTGGTTCACTAATGTTCTTTAGGAAAGGAAGTCTGCTATCCTTACCTGGTCTGGCCTACATGTGACTCCAGACCCACAGCAATGTGGTTGACTCTCAACTGACCTCAGGCAACTAGGAATGGACAATAAACGTCAGCCCAGCCAGCAACACCCATGTCCCATGAATGAATGAAAAAAAATAATAAATGCATAGAAGAATAATTTGGAGAATTGTAAAGTTAAATCAAATGGTTTAATCTCTCCTGTGTAAACATACGGTGCAAAATTAGCCTGTAACCCCATTTCAGTGGGTGGCAAAGGCTTCATCGCTATGGCAACGAGAAGGCCGGGTTTCAAATACGTTCACGGGTAAGTCTTTTTATTAGACTGAAAACTTGTCAGAGCAAAAACAGAAGTTTGTTTTGCACCTGCCTGCAAGATGTAAAGTGATTTTCATTTGCGCTTCATGGCAAGGTGCCCATTCTTTGCCTCATTTATGCGAGAGATAACTTTCCTGTCTGCATCTGACAGGCAGACATTCATTCTGTTGATCCCAATTCTCTTCAGTATGTTAACAGCTGCGATGAGGCAAACAGTGACACGGGGGGATAGGCAGGCCGATCAGTACCTTCCTGATGTTTGCCAATAAATATTAAAATTAAAACTAGTTTAAATTGCAATACTGTGGTGAGAATATTCATACAGCCGATGTTTAATGCAAAGCAAACACGCAGACAGACACTCAATATCTTTCCAGATATAAACTCAAATGAAAGAGTAAAGAAAAGTTAAAGTTCAGCATAAATTTCTTATCCTTTTTATTAATCATCTGTGTTGTGATCTGTTTTATTTCACTGTGTCTGGAATACATTAACAAATGGCTGTTATTTATCATATCTTTGCCTGTATTTGAATAACACACATGCACCATTGGATCACTGGATCCTGAACTTCCTAACCACAGATCACAATCAGTAAGGATAGGCAACAACACTTCCTCCACGATCATCCTCAACACTGGTGCCCCACAAGGCTATGTTCTCAATCCTCTACTGTACTCCTTATACACCTATGACTGTGTGACCAAATTCCCCTCCAATTCGATTTTCAAGTTTGCTGATGGTAGATCAGATTGCCACCAAAGACAAGCCAGAGTACAGGAGAAAGATAGAGAATCCGGTGAACAGATGCGACGGCAGTGATCTCTCCCTCAATGTCAATAAAACGAAGGACAGAGTCATCAACTTCAAGGGCGTAGTGGAGAACATTCCTCTATATCAATGAAGTAGAAATGATCGAGAGTTTCAGATTTTTAGGTGCCCAGACAACCAACAACCTGTCCTGGTCCCAGCTATACCAACACTATGATTAAGAAAGCCTATCAATATCTTGACTTTCCCAGAAGACTAAGGAATGTTGACATGCCTGCTACGACTCTCACTAACTTTTACAGATGCACCATAGAAAGCATTCTTTCCGGTTAGATTACAGCTTGGTATGGCTCCTGCTCTGTCTAAGACGGCAAGAAACTACAAAGGGTTGTGAACAAAGGCCAGTCCATCATGCATACCAACTTCCATTCACTGACTCTGCCTATACTTCCCACTGCCTCGGAAAAGCAGCCAGCGTACCCCCACGCACCGCAGATATTTTCCCTTGCATCTCCTTCCATCAGGAAAAAAATAACAAAAGTCTAAGGACACGCACAAAAAAAGAACTGTTGCCATCAGACTTTTGAATGGACCTAACTCATATTAAGTTGATCTTTCTCTACACACTAACTATGAAGTAACACTATTCCCTTCCTTCTTCCTATGTACTCTATGATTGATATGTTTTGCCTGTAAAGCGGGCAAGAAACAATACTTTGCAATAAAAAAAATTAAATCAAATCAAATTTCCCCCTCTGCCCCACCTCTCCCCTCTGGGCAGTGCAGAGGAGGAAACTGGGGGTGCCCATAATTGCAGACGCTCTGCGCTCTGCCAGGCAGGAGGGAGATTACAGACTAAATTTCTATGGAATAGCTAAAGGCTGGAGACTTAGAGCAAGGCAATAGGATGTTGACGAGATTTAGGCAACATTAATAATAGCGAGAGCAAAGCTCCAGTGATTCATATAACCATCTCAACCTCCTGCATCATTTTTCACCATCTATTCCAGTCTCACCTCAATAACTTCCCAGAGGTGTTTGCTTCGTGAGCCCTCGATTATCAACAGCAATCTTCACTGTAATGTTGGCAGAGTTCCCATGCAGCTCTGCATCATGACAGGAAGAAAGATTTGCTCATTATATTATAACATTACACAATACCTGCAGTTCCGTTAGCTGATTGTTACAGGGAAGGCAATTAAACAATCCCTTTTGCATCTAGAATCATAGAGTCTCGACATTTTGGAAGGAGGCCATTTGGCCCATCGAGTATGTACTGACCACAATCCCACCCAGGCCCTATTCCCATAACCCACGCATTTACCCTGCTAATCCCCTGACACTAAGGGGCAATTTAGCACGGCCAATCAACCTAACCTGCACATCTTTGGACTGTGGGAGGAAACCCACACCAGCATGGGGAGAATGTGCAGACTCCGTACAGGCAGTGACCTGGAATTGAACCTGGAACCAAGAGGCATCAATGCCAATATCTCTGTCACAGTCCTTAACTCCGCACAAAAATACTTAGCTTCTGCCTCTAGTTTGCAAACCTCACTGTGGTATGGTGGCACAGTGGTTAGAAACCTAGAAACATAGAAAATAAGTTCAGGAGCAGGCCATTCGGCCCTTCCAGCCTCCACCACCATTCAATATGATCATGGCTGGTCACACACTTTCAGTATGTCACTCCTGCTTTCTTTCCATAACCCCTGATCCTTTTAACCACAAGGGTTATATCCAGCTCCCTCTTGAACATATCTAATGAACTGACCCCTACAGCTTTCTGTGGTAGAGAATTCCATAGGTTCACAACTCTCTGATTGAAGAAGTTCCTCCTCGTCTCGATCCTGAATGGTCTACTCCTTATCCTTAGACTGTGACCCTTAGTTCTGGACTTCCCCAGTATCAGGAACATTCTTCCCACCCCTAGCTTGTCCAGGATTTTAAATGTTTCTATGACATCCCCTCTCATTCTTCTAGATTCCAGTGAGTATAAGCCCATCAATCCAGCCTCTCTTTATACATCAGTCCTGGAATCAGCTTGGTGAACTTTCGCTGGACTCACTCAATAGCAAGAATGTCCTTCCTCAGACGAAGAGACTAAAACCACCCACAATACTCAAGGTGCGGCCTCACCAAGGCCCTGTATAATGGCAGCAAGTCATCCTTATTCTGATACTCAGATCCCCTTTCTTCACTGCCTACATGCCAACCTTTAGCGATGATCCCACCACAATACCTAAGTCACGTTACGCTTCCCCTTTTCCTAAACTGTCACCATTCAGATAATAATCTTCCTTCCTGTTTTTTTGCCATCACCTTGGATAGCCTCATACTTATCTACATTAATTTGCATTTGCCTAGTATTTGCCCACTCAGCCAGCCTGTCCAAGTCATCCCGCAGCCTCTTAGCATCCTCCTCACACCACACACTGCCACCCAGCTTAGTGTCCTTAGCACTGCTGCCCCACAGTGCCAGGGACCCGCGCTCAATTCCAGCCTCAGGTCACTATCTGTGTGGAGTTTGCACATTCTCCCCGTGTCTGTGTGGGTTTCCTCCGGGTGCTCCAGTTTCCTCCTACAGTCCAAAGATGCGCAGGTTAGGTGGATTGGCCATGCTAAATTGTCCCTTATTATCTCAAGAGTTCAGATTAGGGGTTAGTGGGGTAAATATGTGTGATTACAGCAATAGAGCCTGGGTAAGAATCTCTAGCAGAGAGTTGCTGTAGATCCAATGAGCCAAATGGCCTTCTTCTGCACTGTAAGGATTCTGTGATATGATTTGAGCAAAAAGATCAAGGTTGGGACTCCCAGTGCAATACTGAGGGAGTGCTGCACTGTCAGTGGGACCTGAACATTAAATCGGAGCCCCATCTCCGTAAGGTGGATATTAACCTTCCATGGCACCATTTTGAAGAAGAGTGTGGGGTGGGTTGGGAGTTTGTTGGGAGTGGGTTGGGGAGGGGTTGGGGTGGGGTGGGGAAGGGGATATCTCTGGAATCCTGGCCTCTAGTTAACCTTCAGTCACCATTACCAAAACAGATTCTCTGCTCATTTAACACAATGCTGTTTGTGGGGCTTTACGGTTTTGTGTATTGGCTGCCATGGTAACGATAGAGCTCTGAAAGAGCTCTAAGACAGCCAGTGGTAGCGAGAGGTACTCTATCAATGTAAGTTGCTTTTTTTCCCCTCCTGGATTTCTTTGTAGCTAAAGGTTATTATTCACACTAAGTGGCAATTTAGGTGAGTACTTTAATGGGTAGCACTGCTGCCTCACAGCGTCAGGGACCTGGGTTCAATTCCCGGCTTGCGTTACTGTCAATGTGGAGTTTGTACATTCTCCTCGTGTCTGCATGGGTTTCCTCTGGATGCTCCGGTTTCCTCCCACAGACCGAAAGATGTGCTGGTTAGTTGCACTGGCCATTCTAAGTTGTCTCTCAGTGTACCTGAACAGGTGCCGGAGTGTGGCTACTGGTGGATTTTCACAGTAACTTCATTGCAGTGTTAATGTAAGCCAGCTTGTGACATTAATAAATAAACTTTAGATAATCCGAGTCTAAAGAAGGACAACTGGCCCAGGGAAATGGAAGAAGTCATATTGTGGAAGCTATGGAAAGGCACAACATTGGGGCAGTGTTAAGAGAATGCAAAGCACTGCGGGGATACTCTGACAAAGGGCCATCCAGACTCAAAACATCAGCTCTATTCTCTCTCCTCAGATGCTGCCTGACCTGCTGAGATTTTCCATTATTCTCAGTGTTTCTGTTCGAGAACATTCACTTTTGCTAAGCTACTTTCATGTGAATAGAGTGAAGCATTAAAAAGGAGCAGTGCGCCAGCATGGGCAAGATCCCATTCCCTAGCACACAGAACAAACCCAAATTCATTCACAATTCCAGAATTTCTGGAACTTCTGCTGGATATAAGAAGCCAGAAAAATTGAGACACTAACGTTAGCTGCAAAGTGCGTACGGATTAGTTCAGGGGATTCGTTAATAAATATAGAAGGGAAATTTTCACCTTGTCGATAAATTTGACCCATGAAACAAACAGGACACCCCATTACCATTTTGGGGGTTGAATTAAGCAGAGCCATTGTGCACCTCACTCCAAGTAAGGTCGTTCAAAATTATTTCAGTGGAACCTAAAAAGGCTGGAGTGCTGCTTGGGAACCCCACCCCACCACAGGTACTGGGTGGAATTTACTGCCCCCTGACCGCCCCCACACACTATGTTTTGAGGTGGCAGATGGCCAATTGCCGGATCATGCGGAAGATCATGCCAGTGGGAATGGCCGATAACCCGCCCATTATCTTGGCAGCTATCCGCACAGGCACTGCCCTTTTTGTTTTAATCTTTTAAGGAGGTTTGCGTCGCTGGCTAGGCCAGAGTTTCTTGCTAATTGTAATTAGTCCCGAGAAGGTGAGCCACCTTCTTGCACCGCTGCAGTCTGTGTGGTGCAGGTGCACCCATGGTGCTGTTAAGGAAGGTATTCCAGGATTTGGACCCAGTCACAGTGAAGGAACAGTGATATATTTCCAATTCAGAATGGGTGGGATTCAGAGGGGAACTTCCAGGTAACAATGTCCCAGTGCACTTCCTGCCCTTGTCCTTCCAGATGCTCGTGGTTATGGGTGTGCAAAGTGTATTCGAAGGAACCTCAGTGAAAATCTCCTCCCATCCGCACTACACCACCTTTTTATAGAGGTTTGTGAGGAAATGGAATTCATGTCTGGGGTCACTGGTTGAGTTGGGAACTATGTCAACATTCCAGATGGGATCAAATGGGTGAATGAGGGGAAAGGGGTTAAGAAGAGATGGGAACAGTGTGAGTAAATGAGGTTAAGATGAATTGTTTACTAATTGGTTGGATGATAGGCACAGTGCTGTCTACATATTTCCATGCAGAAAGATTAGGCTAACGAGAAGGAGAAAAATAGGATGGCTTTGTCCTATTGGTAACTTTGGTTAGGCTACACTTAAGAATATTGCATTCAATTCTGGCTGCCACATTACAGGAAGGATGTGGAGGCTTTGGGGAAGCAGGCATTTTAGGTGGGAGGGAAACTTCAAAGAAGATGTGAGGGGCAAGTTTACTTACACAGAGAATGGTGGGTATCTGGAACACGCTGCCAAAAGACAGAGAGTGGGGATAAAGAGGTCTTTCTCAGAATGGCAGCTGGTGACTAGTGATGTGTCTCAGAGGTCAGTGCTGGGACCACAACTTTTCACAATGTGCATTAATGATTTGGAGGAAGGAACTGAAAGCAGCGTTGCTACGTTTGCTGATGATACAAAGATTTGTAGAGAGTCAGATAATATTGAGGAAGCAGGGAGGTTGCAGAAGGACTTGGTGAGGTTAGGAAAGTGGGCAAAGAAGTGGCAGATGGAATACAATGTGGAAAAGTGAGGTTATGCACTTTGGAAGGAGGAATGGAGGCACAGACTATTTTCTAAATGGGAAAATTCTTAGGAAATCAAACACACAGAGAGTTGGGAGTGATTGTTTAAGATTTTCTTAAGGTTAACATGCAGATTCAGTCAGCTGTTAGGAAGGCAAATACAAGGTTAGCATTCATATCGAGAGAGCTGGGAATGTACTTCTGAGGCTGTATAAGGCTCTGGTCAGACCCCATTTGGAGTATTGTGAGCAGTTTTGGGCCTCGTATCTAAGGAAGGATGTGCCGGCCTTGGAAAGGATCCAGAGGAGGTTCACTAGTATGATCCCTGGAATGAAGAGCTTGTTGTATGAGGAATGGTTGAGAACTCTGGGTCTGTACTCGCTGGAATTTAGAAGGATGATGGGGGTTTCTTATTGAAACTGACAGGACACTGCGAGGCCTGGATAGAGTGGACATGGAAAGGACGTTTCCACTAGTAGGGAAAACTAGGCCCAGAGCTCACAACCTCAGGTTAAAGGGACGATTGTTTGAAGTAGAAGTGAGGAGGAATTCTTTCAGCCAGAGAGTGGTGAATCTATGGATCTTTTTGCTGCAGAAGGCTGTGGGGGCCAAGTCATTGAGACAGTTAGATAGATTCTTGATTGATAAAGGGATCAGGGGTTTTGGGGAAAAGGCAGGAGAATGGGGATGAGAAAAATATCGGCCGTGATAGAATGGCGGAGCAGATACGATGGGCCGAGTGGCCTAATTCTGCTCCTATGGCTTATGAACTTATTTCAGGTGTGGTGATGGAGGTAGATAGAATAGGGGTGTTTAATAGACTTCTAGATTAGCACATGAATATTCAAGGAATAGAGAGACATGGACCAAAGGCAGGCAGAAGGGATTAGTTTAAGTTGGCATCATGTTCAGCACACATTGTGGGCTGACGGGCCTGTCCCTGCACTAGGTTCTATGATTAAACTGGGATTTTTGCAGTTCTAGTTAACATATATTTGATACCAAACTATCCTAGCTGGGTTGTATATCTGTATTTGAACGGGTGGAGTTGTAATCTCTGGTATAAGTAATGACCCTGCACTGCATTAAATTAACCGATGCAATTGGCATCATGCTGTTGATGCAAAACTGAGTGGACAAGTAAATAGACTGATTGCCGCTTGCTGTATTGTCCTGCAAAGGCAAGGTGCTAATTCCCCAGTGTTAATGGCTCTGTGTACATAAAAATTGAACAGCTCGTAACTCATTGACTGCTCATACGTAACTGCTGCCCAGTTTTCATGGCTCATCTCCTCTTTGGTGAAAAACAGCAGTTAAAAAATGTGGAAAATTAAATCACAGTAACGACAGGGATTAAATTAATCTTTCATTCTGAGATAAAATGCATAAATTGCAAACACACCCCTCTATGAAGGCAGACTTGCATCGAGATCACACTTGCATCAGCTCAGGACGTGTAGTTTTACTGTCTATACCGTACTGTCTTTCTGAAGTCTTGTAGTGATATGTTGCAATGTCAGAAATTTGGCTGCCAATTTGCAGATATGGCTCCAACAGATGTGTGATAATGAGGAAATAATGTACTTCACTGATACTGGCTGAAGGATAGATCTTGGCCAGGATCCAATTCTTCTTTGAAACAAATGGCATGGCGTCTCTCGAATTCACCTGAATCACCAGCACTGCTGGGGGTGAGGATGGGGCCTAGGTTTAATGCTATAATGGGTGCTCTTGTTATCGAAGCCTATTTCCTTCCGGTTCCGTTGCCCAGCTTTTTACAACTCTGCCATTAATTCTTTTGGCATCATTGTGGCACAGTGGTTAGCACTGCTGCCTCATGGTGCCAGGAACCCGGATCCGATTCCCAGCTTGGGTCACTGTCTGTGCTAAGTATGCATGTTCTCCCTGTATCTGTGTGGGTTTCCCCCGGGTGCTCCGGTTTCCCATCACACTCAGAAAGATGTGCTGGTTAGGGTGCATTGGCCGTGCTAAGTTCTCCCTCTATGTACCCGAACAGTGGCCAGAGTGTGGTGACTAGGAAATTTGCACAGTAACTTCACTGCAGTGTTAATGTAAGCCTACCTGTGATATTAATAAATAAACTTAAACATATTTGTGCCTCATTTATTAGATAACAAATAAAATGTTGTTAAACCAATCAACAGCAGGACTGGAGCTATCTATGCCTCCAGTGCCCTTACCACAGCTGTAACATATGCACAGGAAGCTGGTTCGTAACCTGGAAAACGCAGACAAAGTACATAAGTAAACCAGTTGGGGCTTCACTTTACGTTCTGTCAATAAATGATGTTCCTTCTCGTTTGGGCTTTCTGAGTTATTACACAGAAATAAAGTACTGCTTTAGGGACAGCCTGAAGCCATTGGAGGTGTATACCGCAGTGCACGGCTGGAGAAAATAACTCAAATGATTTCAGAAGAAAGCTGGATGAGTATCAAAGAGAAAGAAGAATAGAAAGATGCCAGAAGGACAAAAGGAGTTCAGACCAGGGTTCTCATTTCCCCGTTTTACTGGTGTTCCATTTTAAAGTATACAAGACCAGTTGGAACCAGTACCCACTGATTCACCCATCACGACCTGGCGGATCAGAGTGGGGGGAGATGCACATTACTGGCATTGAGGCAGGATTAGTGCATGTGCCAGGAACACGTGCATTTCCCAGAGCTGGCACACAGTCGCTGGTTATGACCATGCTGGAAACCAGCAGGAAAGCAGGTAAATAATTTGAGTCTTTATAAAATGTATTTAAAATGTGTTTTAAATTTAATTATCAGGAATTTTTGGGTCCTGATTGAATCTCCCACCCCGCCAGGAGTACTTCATTGCAGAGGGGTTTATACTAGCTCCCCATGTACGGGGAACTGGAGGGAGACCCCACTGGAATGAAGGAGAGGGGTCCCTCTGGGGGGCCAGGCAGCAGGAGGTGGTGCCCCCAGGGTATGGACATCCTGGCAGTGCCCCCCCCCCCGCAGCACTGCCCAAAGTGCCCATGCCCAGTTGGCACCTTGGAACTGCCCACTGAACACACCAGGCAGTACCAGGGGGGTGGGGCCTATTGTGGGTGAGGCCTAGGGGCGATGAACAGTGAGGATGGGGGGTGTCCCACTGTCACTCCGCAGATAGGATCGGTCTGGGGATGGGGGGCAATTGGGGGAGGGCTGGGTCTGCCTCTGTGGGGGAGGGGGCTGACCCCAGGGGAAATCAATGGCGGGGGGAAGGAAGAGGTCTGCCAGGGTGAGTCCTCACTACTGGGGAGTGGGGTGGGCTGTAAATTGGGTGCTCTGGAATGGGGGTGGGGGGGCACGGGTGGTGGGTGAGGACTGGCTGGGGATTGCTGCGGGGGCTGCAATTGGGCCGTTACGGGGTGGAGGGTGGGGGGGAGCAGCACTGCGGGTATCCCAGGCTGGCCAGCGATTCAGCTGGCAGCAACTAGGGAGACTGACAGATTGGAGTCACCGCGCACGGGCAGAGTTTCAGAACTGTCAAACTCCGGCACGAATAGGAACCACCCTCCCGCCCCCGTCCCCTCCTGGGTTTTTAATGAGATTCATGACTGGGACCTCTGCAGTGCACAGAGAGCGGAGATTCGACTGAGAAACTGCACTGACAAAACACTCGGGATTTCAAACAGTTTTCCCACCAGTTCAGTGCTTTTTTGGAAGCATTTCCCTGTTTTACCGGTGTTCCGTTTTAAATATACAAAGGCCAGTTGGGACCAGTATTCCCGTTTCCCTGTTCTCTCTCTTTCTAGGATCTACTTGGAGGCTGAAAGGAGGTGAATGAAATGGGAGAAGGACGTGTGTGGAGCATGAAAACCAGCACAGAGTAGAGGGGCCGAATGGCCTGTTTCTGAGCAGTGCGTTCGATGTACTTCCAGTATTTTGAATGTACACTTTCTTCTGTTTATACAGTTCTCACTGTGGATACCCCCCACCCGTGGCTTACAACTGCCTGCTCACCAGTTTAGACCCTCACTCTTTCGGCATCCTATCCCCCAAATTCCCTTCCCTCCCCCTCCCCTCTCCACACCCCACTGCTCCCCTCTCTCTGTCCCCTCCCTCCCCTCCACACTCTTCATCTCACCACCTGTCCTGAGGTCAACATCACCCCTGGAACTGTGTTGCTTCTAGGGTGGCACAACGGTTAGCCCTGCTGCCTCAAATGGCAGGGACCCGGGTTCAGTTCCCGCTTCGGGTGACTGTCTGCGTGAGGTTTGCACCTTCTCCCTGTGGGTTCCCTTTGGGTGCTCCGGTTTCCTCCCACTGTCCAAACACGTGTAGGTTAGGTGGGTAAATGTGCAGAGTTACAGGGATAAGCTGTCTGGCTAAGGTGCTCTTGTCGGACAGTCGGTGCAGACTCCATGGGCCTCTTCCTGCACTGAAAGGATTCTACGAATGTGTGGAGGCAGACAGTGCTGGAATCTGGGTGAAAATGATGAGTCAATGCATGGAGATATGAAATTGCTGGTGCTTGTTTATTATTTACGGGGTGAGACGCAGTGTTCCAGATCTGGGGCATCTGCGTGGGACTTCGATCCTGTGTGTTCCAAAGGAAAATCAGGGCCATCGTCTCATTATTTACGTCCCTGCGCCATGAGAAATTTATAGAAATACAAACACTGTAATATTAGAAAGATGAAGAAAGGTTCTTTTTAACGCACCTCTGGCAGCCATTAAACTTGCATTCTGTTCCACAATGGTTCCCATGACAACCTCCCAGCCACTTGGGGTATATTTCATTCCATAAGCCTGGTCCAGCAGTAATTGATGTGCAATTTCTTCCACTATTTGCTGATTGTTTTTCCGGATCGGGCCATTTGATATGAATTTTGAGCGTATTATTTTGACTGCCTTCAATTAATTGTCAGCAGGGAATCCTCAGGGTTGTTTGATTCCAGTGAATATCTGTAATGAGCCCCCCGTACAGCAGGAGACGGGGGGCACTGGGGTCCTCCTCCATCTTGGCTCTCAGCTTTACCCTCCAGTCATTAGGTGCCAATAACTCTTAAAGGGCCGACACTCACCCTTAAAGAGGTGACCCTGATCCCCTCTGGAGGATTATAATTGGCAGGCTCTGAGGTGAGGTTTGGCAGTGACGTAGGGGGACTATTAATAAAAAAGAAGAATCACAACCAAGTCCAACACCAGCTGAGTTAGTCTGACGCAGTCCCCTAGGCCAACTGCCTGGCTCAAATCAGGAGTTTGTAGAATGGCTACAGTGCAGAGGGAGACTAGCGCAGTCCATCGAGTCTACATCGACCACAATCGCACCCAGGCCCTATTCCCGTGAACCCCCCGCTCTGCTAAAGCTCCTGACACTAGGGGCAGTTTAACATGGCCAATCAACCTCGCCCACACACCTTTGGATTGTGGGAGGAAACTGGAGCGCTCAGAGGAAACCCACGCGGACACGGGGAGAACGTGCAGAGCCCACACAGACAGTGACCTGAGGGTGGAATTGAACCGGGTCTCTGGCACTGTGAGGCAGCTGCGCTAACCACAGTGCCATCCTGTTCCTCATACATTTTGGGTCAAATCTTACCATTGATTAGGTAATAAGTATATCTAAGGAATACATTCTCTGATTAGAGTCAAATTTAGATGTTTTTGCACATTATTTTCCAGCAGGAAATGGCCCATTTATTTTGGCTAGTGATATATTTGCCTACATGACTTTGTACACTGAGAATCAGCTGTAGCTCAGTTTCCAGTTGGGAGGCAGTGGGCAGAATCTTCCTGCCCTGCACCCCCTTAGGAATCATAGTGGGTGGGTAGGGGTGGGACGGACTATACAAAGGTCATACAATCATAACATCCTACAGTGCAAAAAGGAGGCCATTTGGCCCATCAAGTCTACACAAGCCTTACTCCCATAACCCCACACATTTACCCTAGCTAGTCCCCCTGTACTACATTATCGGGCAATTCAGCATGGCCAATCCAGCATACCTTTGGATTGTGGGAGGAAACCAGAGCACCCGGAGGAAACCCATGCAGACACGGGGAGAACATGCAGACTCCGTACACACGGTGACCCAGGGCTGGGATTGCACCTGGGTCCCTGGTGCTGGAAGACTGCAAGTGCTAACCCACTGTGCCATCCATTGGGAGGGATTTTCCAATTTTGGGGTGAGCCTGGGTGAAATTTTACAGCCATGATGTCCAACTCCCCCGGTAGCATTTAACCCAGGCAGGCACTGCTGTACAGTGGAGATAGGGGGAAATTTCACACTTTCTATCATTACAAGGTGGGTACTCCAGCATGAAAGCTCCTGGATTTATTTTAAGGTTTAATTAAGAATTTTCCCTGGGCTGTTCGTTTTGCACTGATGTTGTTTCTTCCTCTTCTTTTTGCCAGCACTCAGTAGCAGAGCAGGGGAACAGATTCCACCGTCTCTGTGCCTACTTGATGTGATTAGCAGCAGAGTCCATGAATCAAAACTGATGGAGGGTTGCAAGCCAGTGTACAAACATCTGTCAAGGAAGACTGCCTTCAGGAGGTTGGTACCTGACTGTGACTGTGAGGAAAGCTTTTATGTCCCAGGTTCCAGATTTGATATGCAGATTTGCACATCTCGTTGTGTGTACAGTTTAAATTGGTTAATGCTGATGCTGACACTGGGTAAATTTCTTTGAGTACACAGTGTCCACTGCTCATCCGGGGTTTTTGTTTTGGTGAGTGGGGCTCTTAGCTTTGAGTCAGGGGATCTTGAGGGTGCAAGTAGAGATTCAAGCACCAAATCTGGGTTCGCACTCCACTGCGGTACCGAGAGAGTGCTGCACAGTCAGAGGTGGCGGATGAGATTCTCTGGCCTCTCAGCCGTGTGTTTCCAGGGGCGTGATGTTTGCTGGTAGCAAGAATCAATGGGAATTCCCATTGGCATCACTCCAGGTCATTGGGAAAGTGGCGAAGAGGGGGTGCATTGCCGATGGGACTGGAAAATCCTGCCAGTGTGAGGGGCTGCTATCTTTTAGGTGGGACAATAAGCTCAGGAGGTACCTGACCTACCCATAAACAATAACACGACACAACATTATTGAAAGAAAAATGGGGGGACTTCTCCCCCTGTTCACCATTTCTTGCCCCTTCTCTCCCGCCTCCACCCCTCCCTATCCTCATCGGTGTCTCATCAATGTCTGTGTCTCAACTAACACCATTGATACAGATGATCTGATTCTGGCTATGATCACGTTGCTGTTTGTGGGAGATTACTGAATACAAATTAACTGCTGTGAGTCTCACATTCCAATCATATTTCCTTCATTGTAAAATGCCGAGGGATATCACAAGGTTCTAAGAGACATTTACGCTGGAATTCTCCCATCCCACTGGGATTTTAGCAGGCGGATTGCAGAGAATGTGAAACATCATTGACGGTCGGGCGAGAATTTCCAGTCTTTAGACCAGCACGTCCAGAGAATTCCGCCTTTAAAATCATAAAATTCCCACAGTGCAGGAGGCCATTTGACCCATCGAGTCTGTACTGACCATAATCTCACCCTATTCCTGTAACTCTACACATTTACCCTGCTAGTCCCCTTGACACTGGCATCAATTTATCAATCAACCGAACCTGCACATCTTTGGAGTGTGGAAGGAAACCGGAGCACCCAGAGAAAACCCACACAGACACCAGGAGTATGTGCAAACTCCACACAGACAGGGAGCCAAGCAGGAATTGAACTCTGGTTCCTGGTACTGTGAGACAGCAATGCTAACCATTGTGCCAACGTGCTGTCCGAAATACCAATTGCATGCCAATTCTGAAAAGTCTTAGGCTGCAATCTTACTTTCTTGGCCTGGCAGACAGACAGAGAGAGCCGGTAAGGTTGTGAGAAATGAAAAATTGATCTCACCTCTCGATCTTAAGGACACCGGATATCTGGCGTGATTAGCCTTGCGTCAAAGAAGGGGGCGAGTCTGATTATAATATTTAATGTATTTAAAAACAAATCTAAATGGAATTAGTGAATATGGGACAGAATTTGCCTCTGTGGCCTCACAGGGGGAGGCTTTCTCTGGCGAGAATTACGTATGGTTTCCCAGCAATGGCGACCAGACGTGGTGACCTCACTGGTGGAACCGGATATCATGGAGGCCTCCCAGGAAGTTGGGTGGTACATGTGTGTTCCTTGGGCAATGCCAGCCTGACACTACCATTCGGCACTGGGCAGTGCCAAAGGGGTGAGGTCTGAGAGGTGGTGGTGCCAAATGAGGGGTCAGGGGTGAACCAGTGCACATTCTGCAACCCCAATTGGTCACTGGTGGGTGAGGGTGACTGCTGCCACTCTGCAATGGTGATCGGTGGAGGGGAGGTTTTGGCTATAATCGGTTCAGGCCAGGAAGGTCGTGATTGTTCTGGGTGGGGTGGGGGGAGGGGGGTTCGCAATCGTTCTGGCCGAGGGTGATTCATGATTGGCTGCAGGGCCTGTGGTAGTGGGTGGGTGTCAGGTTTAGGCCTTGGAGGCCAGCCAATGGCAGCAGTGGCAGTGACTATTCTCTGTACTCTCAGAGCAGAGGAACCTGCATAAGTGCAATTGTGCTCTCTGCTGCTAACAACTGGCTTTCAGGTGATCTAGATCCCGTCCTCTGCCCTCAAGTTTGTCAAGATTTTTTTCACAGTGTGGCAAGATTTGAATTTTAAGTCGTACAAAAAATACAAATTTCTCCAGTTTTCACACTTGTTTTGGAACTTAGAATTTTTTTGTAGGACCTTCCCAGACAGTAATTTCTGAGCGTTCCAAGTGTATTCTAGCATAAGCTAGAAGGCCATTCGAAAGAATGAAACAGTTAAATCAGCCAGACCCTAACGTATACAGGAAAAAATTTAACAACAACATTAATGAGAGAATTTGAGGCAACAGATTATAGTGGTAATGTCCATGATCAGTACCATCTGCTTACTAACCTGCTCCGGCTGACAGCCATTCAACACTTTGATTTTAAACTTGCTCCCCTTGTGTTCAAACCACTGAACAGCTTCCTGACCTCAGTGACCTCCTACAGCCCTCTATGATTGCATCCAGCCCTGGCATTTTGCATATCTTGCTCATTCCATCATTGGCGGGCATGTCCCAAATTCTGGAATTCTCTCCCTAAACCTCTCCACCTCTCTCCGTTCTTTCCACCATTCCTCTGTTACTGAGGTACTGGATGGATGTAGTTTGTTGGTAAGTAACCATACAGTGCAGGAGGCTATTTGGCCCATTGAGTCTGCACTGACTACAATCCCACCCAAGTCCTACTCCCATAATCTCATGGACTCATCATGCTAATTCCCCCGATGTTAAGGCACAATTTAGTGTGGCTAATCCACTTAACCTACGTGGTGACAGTGATTAGCACTGCTGCCTAACATCGCCAGGGAACTGGGTTCAATTCCAGCCTTGGGTGACTTTCTGCACATGTCTGCATGGGTTTCCTCAAGGTACTCCAGTTTCCACCCACAGCTCAAAGACGTGAGAGTTCGGTTGATTGGCCATGTTAAATTGACCCTAGTGCCAGGGGGATTAGCAGAGTAAATATGTGGGGTTATCGGAATAGGCTTGGGTGAGATAGTAGTGTAAGCTTGGTGAGCCGAATGGCCTCCTTCTGTACTGTATGAATTCTATGATTTTTGGACTGAGAGAGGAGATAATGTCTGATAAGGCTCCTGAGGAACATCTTGTGATATTTTAATTTGTTATAAAGCTATATAAAATTGTTGTTCTTGAGACAGGCTATAAAAACTCAGCATCCGTCAGTCCCATAACCTTCTCCTATGTCATCTGATAGAAAGGTAGTAAATGTGGGGTTAAAATTGCTCTGCGTGCTATTAGGAATGAATGTCTTTACTAACACAACACCTTCCATCTCCTATCTGATGATTTAACAGTCAGATACTCAGGCCATCTGTTTCTGGAGTGCATTCAAACCCACCTGTCAAAACTGACATGCTCACACAACTCCGACTGTTCATCAACATGCATGTAAATTTGTGGCTCCCTTGTGGCATTGCTCATGGTAAATTACATGAAGCCCAGTTCCCAGGAGGATGGGACCATTCCACCATCATGTACAATGCTAACCCAGTTGGAAGGCTGTGCTTACAATCCCCTCTCCTCTTCAGGCAACAGAGTACAGCTGCTGATAATTCCAGTCTATTAACCTGCTGGCGAAGGGCAAGACAATAGCCTAGTGGTATTATCGCTAGACTATTGACCCAGAAACTCAGTTTGGGGGACTCGGATTCGAATCCCGCCATGGCAGATTTGAGTTCAATAAAAAGAAATCTGGAATTAAGATCTGCTAATGACCATGAAACCATTGTCTGGTTCACTAATATACTTTAGGGAAGGAAATCTATTGTCCTTCCCTGGTCTGGCCTACATGTAACTCCACAGCAATGTGGTTTACTCTCAACTACCCTCTGAAATGGCTGAGCAAGCATCTCAGTTCAGGGGCATTTCAGGGTGGGCAATAAATTCAAGCATAGCCAATGATGTCCACGTCCCACAAATGAATAAAGAAAATCTCTCCAGGTTGGCAGGTGTTTGTAAATTTGGGATTGAAGTTAGCAGAAACCACTACAAAATGAATACCTTTTTCCCTCTGCTTTTGTCATAGAATCATCATAGAACCATAAAAGCCCTATATTCAACCCATTGAGTCCACCCTGACCACAATCCCACCCAGGCCCTATCCCCATAACCCCACATAAAACCCCACTAATCCCCTGATACTTGGGTCAGTTTAAGCATGGCCAATCAACCTAACCCGCACATCTTTGGAGTGTGGGAGGAAACCACAGCACCTGCAGGAAACCCACGCAGATATGGGGAGGATGTGCAAACTCCACACAGACAATGACTCAAGCCAAGAATTGAACCCGGATTTTTGGCACTGTGAGGCAGCAGTGCTAACCACTGTGCCATCGAGCTGCCCACCATGGTGAGAAATGGTGTCTGAAGTATGAAACACGTACATGAGATGCACAATCATGTTATAGGCAATACGGAAAGATGTCCCTCTGGACAGATCCCTGCAACTCCAATATTTTTCTGCAGGGATGCTAACCCACTGCACCACAACACCTCCACTTGCAAAATAAAACAATTCCAGGAGAGCACAATGAAGCTTGTGCGTGACTATTTCCAAACAAGCTTTGAATGTCCGTGTAGCCCCTGTTCATGTTATGATGTGGCGGTAGAGTTCCCTCCTGTTAATCCCCAGTCTCCTCCAATGAATACAGATCCCATCATTGTCATAGTGAACATTCCTACTCTCATTCTGAACCCATCACAACTGAACTGCTCGTATCCCATGTGAACCTCTGAAACTTCCTATCTGGAAGTTGTGTATGGTCACCTCGTGAAATTAACATAGAAAGAGGTCAAATAAAGTCTCTGACAGAACCTGATACCCAGGCCCTCACTCCCACCCTATAACTGTAACCCCATGCATTTAGCATGGCTAATCCATCTAACCTGCACATCTTTGGACCCCAAGGGGCAATTTATCATGGCCAATCCACCCAAGCTGCAATTCTTTGGAGTGGGAGGGAACAGGAACACCTGGAAGAAACCCACACAGACACGGGGAGAACGTGCAAACTCTACACAGACGGCGACCCAAAGCCAGAATTGAACCTGAGTCCCTAGTGCTGTGAAGCAACCGTGCTAAACACTGGGGCCATGAAGCACTTATCTATTGTAATCCTATTTTTCAGCATTTGGCCTGTAATCTTGTACGTTATGATGTTTCAAGTGCTCATCTAAATACTTGTTAAATGTGAGGTTTCCCTCTGCTCTCATCCTAAATGACAGTGAGTTCCAGATTCCCAGCACTCCCAGGTGAAAAAGCTTTTCCTCAAATCCCCTCAAAATTTCCTACTCGTTACATTAAACCTGTTCACAGACTCCTCTACTAAGGGGAAACTTTTTTTTCTATCCACTGTGTTTATGGCCTTTTTTATTTTACACATCTTGACCAGGTCCCTCCTGCTGCCTTCTCTGCTCCAGGGAAAACCACCCCATCTATCCAGTCTCTCTCAATGGCTGAAACGTTCCAGCCCAGTCAATACCCTGGTGAATCTCCTCTACACCCTCTCCACATCCTTCCTGTAGCGTGGCGACCAGAACTGCACACAGGACTCCGGCTACAGCCGAACCAGTGTTTCGTATAGCTCCAACATAAACTCCCTGTCTATTCAACCCCTCGCTTAATAAAGGCAAGTACCCAAATATGTTCCTTTATCTATCTGTCTAGCTATATTCAGCAATCGATGGAAATGCACATCAAGGTCTTTCTGATCCTCTGTACTTCTGAAATCTGGAACTCTTCCCCCTCCTGCTATGGAAACTCAGGGTCGGTTTCAGAGCTGACATTTATGTGAGGAGATTAAAGTATATGAAATTAGAACTGGTGAATGGAGTAAAGATACAAGCCAACTGATTGAATGGCAGAAGGGCCTCAAGGGGCTGAATCATAGAATGGAATCCCTATAGTGCCGAAAGAGACCATTCAGCCCATCAGGTCTGCACCGACAACAATCCCATCCAGGTCCTATCTCCATAGCCCCACATATTTACCTTACTAATCCCTCTAATCTACGCACTCCTGGTCAGTTTAGCATGGCCAACACACCTAACTCGCACACTTTTGGATTGTGGGTGGAAACTGGAGCACCCGGAGGAAACCCATGCAGACACAGAGAGAACATGCAGTTTCTGCACAGACTGTGACTCAAGCTGGGAATTGAACCCAGGTCTCTGGCGCTGCATGGCAGCAGTGCTAACCACTGTGCTTCATTTTGATGCTACCTTTCTGAAAGGACCGGGGAGAGGGAGCGGGGGGGGGGGGGGGGGGGGGGGGGGGTGGAATGGGAGAGGACAGGTGAGAGTGAACGAGAGGGAAGGTGCAGAGAGATGAAAATTGGAGAAAGTCAGGCTTGAAATCCTCAATTCTTTCAGCCGAGTTTGTAAATCCATAGCGGGGTGAATAAATGTAAGTATACACTTAACGTGGAGGCTGAGATGTCACTGACAATCTGAAAACATAACTTCAGGACACCTGAGGGAGCAACACTATAATTTTTTAATACATGCCACTTGAATAATATGGAACTTTGTGAAAGAGAAATTGGTATCACGCTGACTGACTCTGAATCTCATTACAATAAGTAAAATTACAATAGATAACTTTTATATTCTAACCCCGCAAATGACAAACTGTGACAAGTTTAGATATATTGACTGTAGTTTAAAGGTGCCCGCTCTGCTAAATTATATCTAATGCCTCTTTTTTGAGTTGTTTGGATAAGTTAATGTCAGAATTGGTTAAAGAATGTCTTTCCCAGTCTAGAGCACCCCCTGCTGTACTGATGTGAATTTATTTCCACTTCCGTATAAAATATACATTATATCAGAATCAGGAGTAGGCCATTCAGCCCCTCAGACCTGTGCTAGCATTCACCCAGCCAATCACAAAATGATCATGATCACACTCCCACTTATGTCCATGTTATCTCCCTGCAAGAACAATTTAGCTATTCCCATTTCCACCACTCCTTCTCCCACAGCCTCGCCATCTCTTAGACCCATAGAAGAGTTAGGGCACAGAGGGAGGCATTCAGCCCATCTTGCCCATGCCAGCCCAAGGACATCCAGGTGTCCTTTCTACTCCCTCCTACATCGCACCGGGTGGAAGCCCATGCTGACACGGGGAGAACATACAAACCGCACACAGACAGTGACCCAAGCTGGGAATTGAACCCAGGTCCTTGGCGCTGTGAGGCAGCAGTGCTAACCACTGTGCCGCCCAAAGTTTGGTTGTTGTAGTGAGTGTGCTAACAACTGGGGTTGTACATGGGAGTGTAACGTTTGTCAGCCTCCGATGCTGTAATATTTTGGGCCTGTCGGGAAGATATTACTGGAATGTTTCCATGGGAGTCGATGTGAAAACCAATTCAACTATTTGACTGCTAGATCTATGTTAGAAAGGTCACAGTACATGGTCTTTCTCTGCATCTGCTGCCAGAATGATCTGTGGATTCTGTAGCTGTTGTTATAAATGAGATGAACTCTACTCAACGAATATAAAATCCCCACATTGCACAAGGAGGCCATTCCGTCCATCAAGTCTGCATCAATAATAATCCCATCCAGGCCCTATCCTTGCAACTCCACATTATTCCCACGACAATAAGGGGCAATCCCGTCCAGACTGTTCCCTGTTATCCCAAATATTTACCCCACTAATTCCCCTAACTTACACATCTTGGGACACTAAGGGCAATTTAGCACAGTCAATCCACCTAACCTATACCTGTTTGGACCGTGGGAGGAAATCAGAGTACCTGGAGGAAACCCAGACAGACACAGGGAGAACATGCAAACTCCACAGTGACGCAAGGCAGGAATCGAACCTGGGCCCCTGGCGCTATGAGATAGCAGTGCTAACCACTGTGCTGCCCCAAAATGGAAGTTTAACCTGATCCTGAACCAGTTTTTCTGCTTAGTCCTTTATCTGTTTGGTGATCTTGTTAATGCTGCTAGGCTCAGCCTGCGTAAATCTTCATTCCCAGTTGTTAGGTTGAATTTTTACAGCTTGCTTGTCTGAATCAAGAAACAGTAGTTCTGAATGTTGTTAAAACAACTGGAATTCGGATAGCAGGTTAGCAACATTGCAGACATGTTAGGGAATTCTGTGCACTTTGTGACAACATCCCTTTGACATTCCCTCTTCTGTAGAATTTGAGGTGAGTATCACTGTATCTGCTTTCCGGCACCTTTCTGAACTCCACCCAGATGAGTTGTGGCGGTTACACATTGCCGAGTGATAGCATCGCTGCTTTTTATTCAATTTCTTGCTCAGTAAACCCGACGCCACTTGTTATCGTGGAATCTCTACAGTGCAGTAAGAGGCCATTCAGCCCATTGAGTCTGCACTAACCACAATCCCAATCCCCATATTTACCCTGCTAATCCCCCAACACTAAGGAGCAATTTTGCATGGCCAATCCGCCTAACTCACATGTCTTTGGAGTGTGGGAGGAAGCTGGAGCACCCAGAGGAAATCCATGCTGACATGGGGAGAATGTGCAAACTCCACACAGTCACCCAAGACCAGGAATTGAACTAGGATCCCTGGCACCGTGAGGCAGCAGTGTTAACCAAATGGGCCACTGTTGTATAACTGCAGATTTCTCTGGCCCGATTTTCGTGGCTTTTTTTAAAAAATTTGATCCTCTTCCTTGCCTGCTTTCTATCCGGCACACATCCTGCTCACTCGCCTTTCCTGACCAGTGTTGCTCCTGTTTACGCACTATCCCACTCAGGGAGCTGACAGTCTGTGCATTACAATCTTACCGTGAGGGATCTGTCTGCTTACCAGCTCTCTAACTGAGCACTCACCTGATGCTGTGTTGTTAAAGCTTTACCTCACTGTCACAACGCTGTGTTTCCAACACTCGGACACTTTAAACGTGTTACACTCTGACCAAAACATCACCTGAGGTCAAGGAAACTTTGCATGGTCTTGCCCCACCTGCTACGATTCCTGTAAGGGTGGGGATGGTGGGGGTGGGGGTAGCAGGATGGGAGACTTCCACCCCCAGGGAATAATTTAGCACGGCCAATCTATCTAACTTGCACAGCTTTGGAGTGTGGGGAGAAACCGGAGAACCTGGAGGAAATTCACGCAGACACGGGGAAAATAGCATGGTTAGCACTGTTCCCTCACAGTGCCAGGGACCTGGATTTGATTCCCAGCTTGGGTCACTGTCTGCACAGAGTTTAAGCGTTCTCCCCGTATCTGCATGGGTTTTCTCCTACAGTCCAAAAGACATCCTGGTTGGTTGCATTGGCCATGCTAAATTCTCCCTCAGTGTACCCAAATAGGCGCTGGAGTGTGGCGACTGGAGGATTTTTACAGTAACTTCATTGCAGTGTTAATAAGCCTATTTGTGATGCAAATAAATAATAAGCATGCAGACTCGACACAGACAGTGACCCGAGGCCGGGATTTAAACCCGAGACCCTTGCGCTGTGGGGCAGCAGTGCTAACCAGTGTGCTGCCCTTTTTCAAACACTGTTGTTGTAAGATAGGAAATGTGAGAGCCAATTTATGTATAGCTAACCTGGGCAGTTAACCTGTTCGACATTGACAGGTTCCAGATGCTGATTAAAGGATGGCTATTAATGAAGATCCCAGGGAGAATTCCCCTGCGTCTCTTCCTGCAATAGCATCTTTCACATCCTGAGAGAATCAATGTGCCTTACGTCATGTCCGGTCTGAATGATGGTTTCGGGGTAGTACACTAGGAATATTAGTGTGAAAGGCTCAGGGCTCTGGAGCAGGACTCCAACCCACAACCTTTGACCCAGGCAGGCAATCTATAGATCTATAATAAACATAGACAGGGATCATGGGTAGGAATGGGAACATTAAGGTGGCAGTGTGGGCTCAATGGGCCGAAGGGCCTGTTCCTGTGCTGTTTTGTTCTTTGTTCTGAGCACAAAGGTACAACCCAAGCAAGGGGGCAGCACGGTGGCACAGTGGTTAGCACTTCTGCCTCACAGTGCCAAGAACCCAGGTTCAATTCTCAGCTTGGGTGACTGTCTGTGTGGATTCTGCATGTTCTCCCCGTGTCTGCGTGGGTTCCCTCCGGGTGCTCCGGTTTCCTTTCACATTCCGAAAGACGTGCAGGTTGGGTGCATTGGCCAAGTTAAATTCTCCCTCAATGTACCCGCACAGGCACCAGAATTTGGCAACTAGTGGATTTTCACAGTAACTTCACTGCAGTGTTAATATAAGCCTACTTGTGACTAATAAATAAACTTTAAACTTAACCCCGAGACATGACGGACAACAAGAATTTAATTTCAAACCTGTCTTAACAAATGGACTGGTTCAGGTGGCAAGTGGATTACACTCTGAACGGTGGGACCCTGAGACAGTGAAGATCAGGGAGTGTATATCCACAGATCCCGGGCAGGTACATAGGGGGCTGAGAAGGCATACGGGATACTTGCCTTTATTCACCAAGGCACAGAATATAAGAGCAGAGGGACCATGCTGGAACTGTATTAAACACTGGCAAGGCCACAGCTAGAGCACCGTGTACAGTTCAGGTCACCACGTTATAGGAAGGATGTGATTGCACTGGAGAAGGAGCAGAGGAGATTCACTCGGGTGCTGGAGAGTCTGAGCCATAACGAAAGCCTGGCTAGGCTGTGGCTGTTTACCTTGGAACAGCAAAGGTTGTGCAGGGACCCTGATGGAGGTGGATAAGAGGGCGGGGGTGGGAGGGATATATTTTCCCATTAGTGCTGTGATCTATAACCAGGATGTAGAGAGTTAGGGGTTAGAAGGCTAAGAGTGGATCTGAGGAGTAATATTCTCAGAGGGTGTAGGGAGCCAGGAACTCACTGCCTGAAAGTGTAGCTAATTGATGTAACATTTAAGAAGTATTTAAATATTTACTTGTGCTGCCATAACCTCCAGGGCTATGGACCAAGCGCTGGAAAATGTGACGAATGCAGTCAGATCTTTGGTGACTGTCTCGGACAAGATGGGCTGAATGGTCACCTTCTGTGCTGGAACTGTCAATGATTAAAATGTTTGCGTGCAACGTATAGATTCTTTATTACGAGATTTACTCGCAGCCCCCTTGGAAATGGATTTTAAAAATGTAAACTAATCTGAAACATTTAAGAACGGCTGTCCCGGCCAGCAGTGATGTGGACGAGGAATCTCTTCAGAGCGAGCTGCTCCCAGCTCCCGTTCTGGAACCTCGCTCCCTGCAATTCAGGAGGAACAGCTCAGGGTAACCTCCATTTCCCCAGCCTTGTTTCAGCTGACCTTCTCATATCTCTCACCCCCGCGCTCACCCCATCCCCCGAAATGTCCTGCTACCGTTCAAGACATTCACACCCAAGGCAGGGAGACACACTGACCCTCGTCTGACCCAGTATTATCAGAGGGCTTGCGAGTTACTCTATATGTGGAGCCACGCTCACGCAATAATGATATTAATTTCATTCCATCTGTTTGCTTACTCCCGCTAATTAAAACCATTAAATATTTAAGAAACAATATTTTTGCTAATAAATTTGGGTTTGATGCAGATTACGGCGAACGGGTTCTGTAGGGAGCATATGGTTTGACAGTGGACCATATGGTAGTAAGTGTTTAGAATGAAACAGCAGCACTTAGCAAAAGACTCTTAAAAACCAATTAAAACGTTCCAAATGAATGGGGCTCATTTTTCAAGGCGTGTAGCAGGTTGCAAACTTTCTTGTGTTGCTGCCTCAGAAAAAAATGCCTAAAATTTCCAGTAAAATAGTATTTTCAATTTGAACTCTTCTCCCAGGATTTGCAATGTAAGAGCCAGTGCACATTACATTGAGGAGTGAGATCTGCTTTTAAATTCATCCCCCTGCCCTCCCCAGACCTTCTTTAATCACTATCCTTGTTCTGTTTGTGAGCTCTGATCATTTTTTTAAACCACACCAAGCCTGGTCTCTGTTGGTACAGAGGAAACATCCTGCAGAACTGGAGGGAATGCAGAGAGAGCACCCAGATCCCTCTGTATGTGTTACTGTTTACCACTGTGCATGTGTGTACCTACCCATGACCCCAGTATCTTGTATACGGTTAGTATAATCACTGACCTTACACTCAAACGGTGTTAGTGGGGCAAATGAACCACACACTGCCCAATCCCCAACCTCCACTGAGGGAGGAGAATTTAAGTTTCAGTTTAAAGTTTATTTATTAGTGTCACAAGTAGCCTTACATTAACACTGCAGTGAAGTTGATGTGAAAAGCACCAGTCACCACACTCCGGCGCCTGTTCGGGTACAACTGAGGGAGAATTTAGCACAGCCAATGCACCTCACCAGCATGTCTTTCAGACTGTGGAGCACCTGGAGGAAACCCATGCAGACACGGGGAGAATGTGCTCACTCCACAGTGACCCCAGCTGGGAAATTGAACTCGGGTCCCTGATGCTGTGAGGCAGCAGTGCTAACCACTGTGCTCATCCCCCTCGTCTGACTGAGTGACTGAAGGTTGATATGGGTGTGGAGAGCACAGGAGGGGTCACAATCAGTTCACGTGCTCAGAATGATGTGAAAATCTACAGGAAGATACAAGCTTTGTCTTTGAGCTGTTACTTCATCACGAGTCATTGATTTCATGCAGATTTGCAGCAAAAGGGCCAACAGTTGACCCAACTCATTCATTCTGCTGCAAGTTGTTTGGACATTGAATGGGTTGCAGTTTACCTCACACTCACACTGTGCATCCAAATAACAAACCCCACAATCCTGAATGAACACTGGTCTACACTGCTCTGTAATACATCGATTGATATCACTCATGTTCCAAGCCTTATTCATATCAATGTTCTCTGCTCTGTACTTACCTCTACCTTGACAATGATTCCACACCAAGTGAATCAACCTACCTCTAATTACCACAACACACTGCATGTAATCTCTGCTTCCCTCACAGTTCAATGGTGAAATCATACAGTCATCAGAATTTACAGCATGGAAACAGGCCTTTTGACACAACTTGTCCATGCTGCTCCTTTTTAAACCACTAAGCTAGTCCCAATTGCCTGCATTTGGTCGATATCCCTCTAGAACATAGAACATAGAACATAGAACATTACAGCGCAGTACAGGCCCTTCGGCCCTCGATGTTGCGCCGGCCAGTGGACCCTCTAACCTAAACTATTCCAATATCATCCATATGCCTATCCACCGACCATTTGAATGCCCCCCAAAGTAGGCGAGTCCACAACTGCTGCAGGCAGGGCAATCCACGCCCTCACCACCCTCTGTGTAAAGAACCTGCCTCTGACATCCGTCCTATAACTACCACCTCTTAATTTAAAGTTACGTCCCCTCGTGTTGGTCATCACCATCCGAGGAAAAAGGCTCTCACTATCCACCCTATCCAATCCCTTGATCATCTTATACGCCTCAATTAGGTCACGCGTAACCTTCTTCTCTCTAATGAAAATAACCTCAGGTCCCTCAGCCTTTCCTCATAAGGCCTTCCCACCATACCAGGCAACCTCCTGGTAAACCTCCTCTGCACCCTTTCCATCCATCTATACCCATATACACCATTCTATATCCATCTTACCCATGTAACAGTTTAAATGGTTTTTAAAAGACAAAATTGTACCTGTCTCTACTACCATTTCTGACAGCTCATTCCAGACACTCACCACTCTGAAAAAAGTGCCCCTCTGGACCCTTTTGTATCTCTCCCCTCACCTTAAATCTCTGCCCTCTAATTTTAGACATCCCATCTTTGGGAAAAGATGTTCACTATCTAGCTGATCTACGCCCCTCATTATTTTATAGACCTCTATAAGATCACCCCTAAGCCTCCCATCATTGCATCTTAATATTCTTGAGTCAAGGTTACAAGTGGAGTGGGGGGGAGTGCGGCAGGGAGGTGGACTTTGAAATTCTCAGCCTATAACTTACCTTGCCTGTTAAGAATGTTTAGCCATTCCTTCTAACTGATTTTTCACAAAAACAACACCTCATTGAATTGTGGCCATTAAGTTAGCATCCAGCTGCCTCAACTCAAATCTCAAAGGAACACCCATCATAAAACAATTCTGTTTCTTCACAACCGCCTGCTCTCCTGTTTCCCAGCTATCTCAACTGTTAATTCAATTTGGTCCTTTCCAAAAATGGTTAAGGGAGGCGATGACCTAGTGGTATTAATCCAGAAACCTAGCCAACATTTCAGGGGGATCTGGATTCAAATTCCATCAATGGAATTTGAATCCAATTAAAAAAAAAACCTAGATTTCAAAGTCTTACGCTGATCATCAAACTATTGCTGATTATCACAAAAACTCATCTGTCATTAACATCCTTTAGGGAAGGAAATCTGCCATCCTTACCTGGTCTGGCCTACGTGTGACTCCAGAGTCACAACAATGTGGTTGACTCTCAACTGCCCCCTGAAATGGCCGAGGAAGCCACACAGTTAGGGATGGGCAATAAATGCTGGCCAACCACTGATGTCCATGAATGAATATGGGAGCTCATTTTAGCTTAAATCAGTTTGCTACAAGCATCATGGTAAAAGGCATAAGGGTGAAGTCACATTCTAAGAGAATGTTTAGACTGTGGGGATATGCAAGATTTATCAGTTAAGTTTCAGGTGGAAAGGATATTTAGGACACTTAATCATATTTCATAAAGAGTTTATTCACTGTCCAGACAAGATGGATGTTTGCTCAGTAGTCACATACTAATCTGATTTGGCAGCGATCTTCTAGGGAACACATGGGAATGCTCATCTGAACTTTGGGCTAGTGTTTGAGGTTACTAGGCAACACAAAGTGGGGTCGGCTATGACAGGAGTTAGCTTCTGGATTCTACGGACTAATAAAATGCCATTAAACCAGAGAGTAAGCTGCAGTTGGCTAAGAAACTTAATAGGTATTATTATTGATTTATGTACATTGAAGAGGATTTATTTTAAGCTCATGAAAGGTGGGAATAATTGATGAGAAAACCTATAATTTATCCGTTTGGAATTGTATGCGAGATTTTAATCGGAGAGGTCTAGCTGCTCCGAGAGGTGTCCTGACCCTTTCATCTCAGCTGGTTAAATAATGTTCTGTTTTGAATACAGAGACACTGGCTTCATGAGGCGGGAACCTGTGATCTTTTCTCATCTGTGAAAAGGGAATCTTGCTCTCTTGAAATGATGGTGCAAAGCTTATCGTGTCATAGAGTTCCTGATAAATAGATAGGATTGTGACAGAATGCTTTTATTGATGGTCTCCGTGGACTCGTGAAACTGAGTAAAAAGGGGTCATTTACCATGTCAAGGAGTTAGTTGGCCAGGAGAGTGTTGCTCCAATTCCTGAAATGTGTGGAAATCATTTCAATTCTGTCTGCTGCTCCATCACTACATCAATCATGAAGCCGCAAATCCTGATGAGGTTGGCAGGGAACGTGCAGGGAGAGCTCGGAGTGAAGGGACTGCACTCTCACCTTGAATGGACAGGGGAGAAATCCGACAGATGGTCAAGTGTAATGAGGAGAGAAAAATAAAATCTTTTATCTAACAGAATTCTAGCTCCTTGATTTAGGGTGTGCTTTACCACTCACACATCTATTGGCGGTAAAGAACAGTCTGTTTATTGAAAACACACAATGTGTTTTATATAGTTGTAGCTGATTTTCCAGGACAAATTGGTTGAATTTGTTTGTCAAGCCGGTTTTTCAGCTTGCACTCCAACGTTGAAGCACTTTTACTACATTCTGGAGGCCTGGGTTCGAATCCGGCCATGGCAGATGGTGGTGTTTGAATTCAATGAAAAGAATCTGGAATTAGGAATCTACTGATGACCATGAAATCATTGTCAATTTGTCGGAAAAACCCATTTGGTTCACTAATGTCCTTTAGGGAAGGAAATCTGCCATCCTTACCTGGTTTAGCTCACTAGAGCCACAACAATTATGGTTGACCCTCAAGTGCCCTCAACTGCAACTCGGGATGGGCAATAAACGCTGGCCCAGCCAGCGACACCCATGCCCCACAAATGAATTTTTTAAAAATTACAATGGAATCTTTTTTAAACACTTTGACAGGATATATACCAGTTGAGGGAAATATCCATACCGAGGAGGAAGTGTTAGAGCTTCTAGGTAGCATTAAAACTGATAAATCTCCAGGGCCTGATGGCATTTATCCCAGACTGCTTAGAGAGGTGCGAGGTGAAATTGTTGGGCCTCTTACGCAAATCTTTGTCTCTTCCTTGGACACAGGTGAGGTCCCAGAGGACTGGAGAATAGCTAATGTTGTACTGTTGTTTATAAAGGGTAGTAGGGATAACCCCGGAAATTATAGGCCGGTGAGTTTGACGTCAGTGGTAGGGAAGCTGTTGGAGGGGATTCTTAGAGATAGGATGTATAGGTACTTACAGCATTGCGATCTGATTAGGGATACGCAGCATGGATTTGTTAAGGGGAGGTCGTGCCTTACAAATCTGGTAGAATTTTTGAGGAGGTGACGAAAACGGTGGACGAAGGGCGAGCCATTGATGTTGTCTATATGGATTTTAGTAAGGTGTTTGACAAAGTTCCTCATGGGAGGTTAGTTGAGAAGGTCAAGGCAAATGGGGTACAAGGACAGGTAGCTAGATGGATAAGCAACTGGCTTGGTAATAGGAGACAGAGAGTAATAGTGGAAGGGTGTTTCTCTAGCTGGAGGTCGGTCACTAGTGGTGCGCCGCAGGGCTCGGTACTGGGACCTCTTCTATTTGTAATATATATAAATGACTTGGAAGAGGGAGTAAGTGGCGTGATCAGCAAGTTTGCAGACGATACAAAGATGGCTGGACTTGCGGATAGTGAGGAGCATTGTCAGGCGATGCAGCAGGACATAGATAGGCTGGTAGCTTGGGCAGACAGATGGCAGATGGAATTCAATTCTGATAATTGTGAGGTGATGCATTTCAGGAGAAAGATGTAGGGGGAAGGTATATGATAAAGGGTAGACCTATTAAGAGTATAGAAACGCAGAGGGACCTGGGGGTGCAGGTGAACAAGTCTCTGAAGGCAGCAGAGCAAGTGGAGAAGGTTGTGAAGAAAGCATATAGTTTGCTAGCCTTTATAGGAAGGGGTATAGAGCACAAGAGCTGGCCTTTAATGTTGCAGTTGTATAAAACGCTGGTTCGACCTCATTTGGAATACTGTGTCCAGTTCTGGTCGCCTTACTACTGGAAGGACGTGGAGACTCTGGAAAGAGTGCAGAGGAGGTTTACCAGGATGCTGCCTGGTATGGAAGGTCTGAGTTACGAGGAGAGGGTAGGCAAATTGGGACTGTTTTCCTTAGAAAGATGTAGACTTAGAGGAGATCTGATAGAGGTGTACAAGATTTTGAAGGGGATAGATAGAGTAAACAGGGTTAAGCTTTTTCCTAGGATGGACTCAAATAGCACGAGGGGTCACGGGTTTAGGTATAATTTGGATGCTGGAGGGAGTTTTTTCACACAGAGGGTGGTGGGGGTATGGAATGCGCTGCCAAGTAAAGTGGTGGAGGCAGGCACTCTGGAGATATTTAAGAAATACTTAGATGGGCACATGAACAGAATGGGAATGGAGGGGTATAGAAAACAGATTTAAAATAGGAATCATGAACCTTGAGAGTCCCTGGGAAGTGTGTAAATAGATGATGATGTTGATGTGCTTGTTTTTATCCTACAGGTGCTTTGGTCCACCTTGTTGTCTAACAAGGGGCATACACGCGATGGGTCGTGAGAGGACTTTACTTGGACCTTTTTCGAGAGTTTCCTACTGCTTCACATTGTTAGTGTACGCTTGACCTGGACCATCTGATGGGCAACACGACAGCTCAGTGACTATAGCTGTGCTGTGCAGATACATGGATTTGGGCCTGTGTCTGTGGGAGTTTGCGCATTCTCCCCTGTGCTTGCGTGGGTTTTCTCCGGGTGCTCCGGTTTCCTCCCACGTCCCAAAGATGTGCTCTTAGGCTAATTGGCAAAACAAATTCTCCCTAAATTGTCTCAAATTTGGTTTTTAATCCATAGATCTATAAACATGGACAGGGATCGCGTGTAGAGGTGGGAACATCGAGGTGGCGGCGCGGGCTCATCGGGCTGAAGGGCCTGTTTCCCGTGCTGTTTTGTTCTTTGTTCTTTGATATGGGCATTGGTGACCAGTCCAGCATTTAACACCCCTCCCTAAACATTGCCAAAGCCCCTGTCATTTGTTGTACCCAGTGTCGATATCAGTAAAAGGTTTAACACTTGGCAAACCATTCCCTGTCTCTCCATGATTGTTCACAACACCAGTGCCCCACAAGGCTGTGTCCTCAGCGCGTTACTATATTTATATACTTACAATTGCGTGGCCAAATTCCCCTCCAACTCCATTTTCAAGTTTGCTCATGACGCTACTGATGAGATGGAGTACAGGAAAGAGAAAGAGAATCTGGCAAACTGGAGCAATGATAATAATCTCTCCCTCAATGTCAGCAAAACACAAGACATTGTCATTCACTTCAGGGAGCGTAGTGGAGAACATGCCCCTGTCTACATCAATGGTAATGAAGTGGAAATGGTTGAGAGCTTCAAGTTTCCAGTTATCTAGATCACCAACAATCTGTCCTGGTCCCCCATGCTGACACCACCACCTCTACTTTCTCAGGAGGCTAAGGGGATTTGGCATGTCCGTCATAACTCTCACCAAATTTTACAGATGCTCCTATGAACCATCCTATCTGGATATATCGTAGCTTGGTATGGCCTTTGCTCCAACCAAGACCACAAAGGGTTGTGAATGAAGCCCAATCCACCAGGCAAACCAGCCTCCCATCCATTGGCTCTGTCCGCACTTCCCACTGCCTCAGCAAAACAGCCAGTGTAATCAAAGACTCCATGCACCCCGAACTCTCTTCCATTGGGAAAAAGATACTAAAGTCTGAGGTCATATACCAACCGACTCAAGAACAGCTTCTCCCCTGCTTTTGAATGGACTTACCTTATATTAAACTAATCTTTCTCTGTACCCTAGCTATGGCTGTAACACTACATTCTGCATCCTCTCCTTTCCTTCTCCCCATGTACTCTATGCTTTGTATAGTGTGCAAGAAACAATACATAACTGTGAACTAATGTAAACGACAATAATAATTCAGATCAAATCAGCCCTCGACTTTCAAACATCTGGAAATGCCTCCTCCTAACACTGTACCAGAATTACATTTCTCATCATCTGCACTCTGGAACTTACCGGATAAGTGCTGGAATTTTACCACCTTGCCCGCCTGAAGCCAATGGAGAATGCTGTTCTGTGAGCCTCACCCGCTCCAATTCTGGGCCAGGTGAGGCAGTAAAATTCCGGCTATGATTCCAGCTTTGGTGCTGAATTAGAGTTCAATTTTAGAATCCGAACTGAGGTGGGAATTCCTGAGTCACTCACTTAGAAAGTTTCCAACCATGGTTGAGAGGAGGCTAACATCTCAGCTCAACCAGCTCCGATTGGATGTGTTCCTGCAGGTATTGTCATGTGACCACCTGTCTTCCTAATGCTCCACCCCCACATTCTCCCCATTGGTTATCTGACACGTCCCCTCCTCAGTTGGAAAATGAATACACCTCTCCTTGCCTGATTCTATCAGGCTTTTCCTCTGGCTGAACCAAAGCGTTGAAAGGAATTGCAAGAAAAGCTCAATTTAATTTAACACCCCTATGGACCCTCTCCTAGCTGGCTGGTTATAGTCTCCTGGAGATGCGTCTTTAACTCCTACTGATTCCAAGACGGTCCAAGATGGTTGGTAACACCTTTGTTATCTCATTAGTCTGGAAGCGGAATCAAAACTCCTGGTCCAGAATTGAAAGAACAACACGCCAACAGGCACTCAATCCTAGTACAACATTCAATCATCTTTGAACTGCAGTGCAGTGAAAAGGGTAGTGAAGAAGACATGGACGCTTGTTTTAAATCAGTCGTGCTATAGAGTATAAGGGCAGGGAGTCAATGTTGGAGTTGTACAGAGTGTTGGTGAGGCCACCGCTGGAGCACTGTGTGCAGTTCTGGTCACCTCCCTACAGGAAGGATTACACTGGAAGGGATGCAGAGGAGGTTCACTGGGATGTCTCTGGGATGGAACGTTTGAGATACAAGTTGAGATTGGATAGGCTTGGATTGTTTCCTTTAGAGCAGAGGAGGCTGAGGGGGGACATGATTGAGGTGTGTAAGATGATGAAGAGTGTGGACAGGATGAGTAGGGACAACTGTCCCCCTTGGTTGAGGAGGTCAATCACGAGGGGGCACAGTTTTAGGGTAAGGGGCAAGGGATTCAAGAAAAAAAAAGAGTTCAGAGTGTGGGAATCCAAAATGCACAAACAGGGAAGGCAGTGAGGCCGGAAACCTTACAACCTTTAAATAAATATTTGAACGAACAAACAAGAGTCAGAACCACTTTGTGACAAACCTACAACATAAAACAATAATGCTAGTGTGATGCAAACTTGGGATGTTTGAGTAGATTAAAGATGCCACATAAACGTAAGTTGGATTAACATTAAAACTAGGTCAATGGTAGTCAGAAGCGGGCAGTATAACTTAGATGTCAGACCATTACAAGCACTGGACTATATTACTAGTTAAGCGACATTGCACTTTGGTTAGGCTGCAGAGTTAAAGTGTTTAACAATGATCCTTGTATTCTGCTACCTCATTGTTTTCAGCTAAATCTGTAATAACTGAAAGTCATCACACGGTGGAGGACTGTCTGTATACCATACAGTAGCTGTGTATACAGCACAAAGTCACCAGCCTACTGTTCCACTTCAGAGAACCCCTACAGTACAGAAAGAGGCCTCGAGTCTGTACTGACCACAGCCCCACCCAGGCCCTAGTCCCATAACCTCACACATTTAATCCTCGGTCACTAAGGGGCAATTTAGCATAGCCAATTCATCTGACCTGCACATCTTTGTGGGAGGAAACTGGAGCATCTGGAGGAAACCCATGCAGACATGGGGAGAATGTGCAAACTCCACATAGACAGTGACTGGGTCCCTGGTGCTGTGAGGCAGCAGTGCTAACCACTGTGCTGCCCAGTAGTACACAGTTACACACAGGTAATATCTGTTTAAGGAACATCACATGACGTAGGCCATCCAGCCCATTGAGCCTGCCCCGACATGGCTGATTGGACACTTCAATGTCTCTTACCCAGACTATCCTCATAGCCCTAATGGGTGGATCAGAAATCTATCAATCTTTACCTTGGACAGACTCGGTTTAAGTATTGTGGTTACCAAAGGCTGTGTGGCATTAGCTGATCACAAGCTGGGGTGTTTGTGGGTGGCACTCTAATCTGCTGATTAAGAAGGTCATGGGTTCAAGACCCATCTGAGAACACAAACTCTGGGACATGTGCGCTGGTACTGAAGGGGTGTTGCACTATCTGGATGGGCTGGGGAACTGAGGTCTCATCCCAGGACTTCAGGGCAAATGCAAAAGGCTCTATGGGACTGAAATCTTATCCAAGAACTTCACAGCACAAGAGACCCTTCAGCCCATTGTGTCTGTGCTGACCATCAAGCATCTATCTATTCTAAAATAAAGTTTATTCGTTAGTCATAAATAGGCTTACATTAACACTGGTGAAGTTACTGTGAAAATATCCTTGTTGCCATAGGCTGGCACCTGTTCGGGTACACGAGGGAGAATTTATCGTGGCCAATGCACCCTAACCAACACATCTTGGAGTGTGGGACCCGAGCACCTGGAGGAAACCCATGCAGACACGGGGAGAACGTACAAACTCCACACAGACAGTGACCCTGGCTAGGAATGGAACCCAGGTCCCTGGCACTGAGAGGCAGGAGTGCTAAGCACTGCGCCACTGTGCTGCCGTTGGGATAACTTCATTTTCCAGCACTCAGAGCATAGCCTGGAAGATGGAATTTGGGCTGTGGAGTGAGAACCAGATGAAAGCATCAAAACACTCCAATTCTATTGCCGGTTCTTGATTTTAATTGTTCCACCATTGATGGCCATGCTTCAATTGTGTAGCCACAAATTCTGGAATCATCTCTCCACAATGCTTTCCTCCTTTAAGGAATTTCTTTAAAAGCTTTTGACCAAGCTTTGAACCTGCTATCTATTATCTACAGGGGTGTTATATTTTATTTTACAACGTGAGGCACCTAGGGACATTCTGGCAATCTTTAACTTCTGGAATACCTCCTCCTCGCCCCCTAATATCGACTTCAAGAAGGGCAGTGGAGAACATGCCCCTGTCTACATTAATGTAGAAATGGTTGAGAGCTTCATTTTTTTTTAGATGCTTGTACCCCATGCCAATGCTATGGGTAAGAAAGCCCACTGACGCCTATATGTGCTTCTACTTTCTCAGAAAACAAAGGAAATTTGGCATTTCCACTACCATTCTGACCAACTTTTACAGGTGCACGACAGAAAGTATCCTATCTGAATGTGTCACGGTTTGGTATGGCTCCTACTCTGACCAAGACTGCGAGAAACTACAAAGGTTGTGAATGGTGCCCAGTCCATCACTTAAACCAGCCTCCCATCCATTGATTCTGTCTACACTTCCCGCTGCCTCGGCATAGCAGCCAGCATAATCAAGGACCCTATGCACCCCGGACATTCTCTCTTCCGCCTTTGGGAAAAAGGTACAAAATTCTGAGGTCACATACCAACCGATTCAAGAACAGCTTCTTCCCTACTGCCGTCAGCCTTTTGAATGGAACTACTTTGCAATAAGTTGATCTTTCTTTACACCCTAGCTATGACTGTAACACTACATTCTGCACTCTTTTCTTTCCTTCTCTATGAATGGCATGCTTTGTTAGTGCAGAAACAATGTTTTTCACTCTATGCTAATACATTGACAATAATAAATCAAATTGAAAAGCCACTGAATGAGATGCATGGGAATAAATGCTAGTGTCCTTAAACTGGTCATTACCTTAGCAGGGTGAACTGGTCCATTTGGAATGAACTCAGTGAGGAATGGTAGGCTCATGATGAATCACTATCAAACTATCAATCTTCATGTCCACTTCTAATGACTAAACCTTTGCTAAATTAAACCTGCAACAAACCTGAAAGTTGGCGAGTGAAATGCGCATAACGATTTTTCTTTTGAAGTAATTTAGAGCTCGTTGATTTACTTCACTGGGAAGAAGCAGTGGAATGATTGTGAAGCACTTCGATATGTCTGGGAGACTCACAATGCACTGATTGCACAGTCGGATGGATCCGACCCCCTGACTGGGTGTCAGCTGATTAATTGCGATGCCTCACACTCTGACAAGGCTGTCACAGGTAATAACTTGTCCTGTCAGCAGTCCCAGTTAGGTGCTGGGGAGAAATGTATGAGAATCAGACTTTAAATGTGAGCTAGAATCATTTCCCGGAGAAACCAGCACACACTTGTTGCATATTAAAGCACTTGAACTTGTCTGGTAGAAGGGCTGCACTAGGAATGAAGAGGAATCAGAACAAGAAGTAGGATACACAGCCATGAGATGGAGTCGGACTGGGATGGGCACGGTAAGAAGTCTCACAATACCTGATTACAGTCCAATAGGTTTATTTGGAATCACGAGCTTTCATCAGGTGAGTGGAGAGGTCGGTTTCACAAACACAGCATATATAGACAGAGATACAATTGCAAGATAATGGTTGGAACGTGAGTCTTTACAGGGAATCAAGTGTTTATAAGTACAGACATTGCAATTGGAGTGAAGGATAATCTCAGGTTAAAGAGGTGTGAATTGTCTCAAAGATAGCCAGAGGAAACATTGGCAGAGTGGTATTATATTTGGATAAGTAATACAGAAATCCAGGACAAGATCTGAGGGACCCGGGTTTGAATCCCACCACAGTGGATGGTGAAATTTGAATTCAATAAAAAAATGTTATTAAAAGTCTAACTGTGATGATCATTAAAAAAAATCTGGTTCGCTAATGCCCTTTAGGGAAGGAAATCTGCTGTCCTTGCCTGGTCTAGCCTACGTATGACTCCAGAGCCACAGCAATGTAGTTGACTGTTAAATGCCCTTTGAAATAGAGGGCATTTAGGGATGGGCAATAAATGCTGGCCCAGCGATGTCCACAACCAGGAAGTGAATAAAAAAAAGTAAAGAGGTTTGTAAGTAGCAGTCTCACCTTTGTGTCATAATATCTCAGCTTGAAGCCACCTAATGTGATGTTACATCAAAGTGAGAATTTTTAGGGAACCGCTTAAAGGGCAGAGTCGGAGAGGTGTATGGAGGAAATTCCAGAGCTTGGGACTGATGCATCTCAAAACAAAGTTTAAAGTTTTAAAGTTTATTTTGTTAGTGTCACAAGTAAGGCTTACATTAACACTGCTATGAAATTGTGAAAATTCCCTGGTTGCCACACTATGGCACCTGTTCGGGTACACTGGGGGAGAATTTAGCATGGCCAATGCATCTAACCAGCACACCTTTCAGACTGTGGGAGGAAACCAGAGCATCAGGAGGAAACCCACGCAGGCACGGGGAGAAAGTGCAGACTCTGCACAGAACAGTGACCCAAGCCGGGAATCGAACCCAGGTTCCTGGTGCTGTGAGGCAGCAGCGCTAAACACCGTGCCACCCTTACCATCATGCTGCCTTTACCTCCATGCCACCTGGCCAATAGCGGATTTAAATTTGAGAATTTTAAAAAGGAAAGGGTTGGAAGGGGTACAAATATCTTGGATGGTTGTGGGGCTGGAGATGGTGATTACAGGAATGGGAAAAGTGAGAGCCCATGGATGGATCTGAAATTCCTGGTCTATGGATATGGTACTTGGAAGGATAGGGGTTTCAAGTGGGCAGTATAGTTGGTGCAGGCTTGGAGGGGCTGAAGGGCCTGTTTCTGTGCAATAATTTTCTTTGATCTTTGAAATTAAGGATGGGAATTTTAAACCAACATGGTTCTGTTCTGGGAGGTCACGTAGATCAGTGAACACATTGGGGTGACGGGGGAATGGAAGTTGGTTTGAGTTAAATCACAAGCAGCAGAGTTCTTCTGCAGGCTAGCATGTGGGACACCAGTCACAGGTCATTGGAACAGCGGAGTAATGCAGGCAGAGATGAGGGTTTCAGCAGCTGATCAGCTGAGATAGAAGTGAAGTCAGGTGATCTTACCGAGATGCAAGTAGATAGTTTTAATGATGCAGCAGGTAGGAGCTGGGCAGATCAATCCAGGATCAAAGACCGATGTGGTGAACAGACTGGATTAATCTCTGACTGTTGGCAAGGAGGGAGATGGAATAGAGTTTGACAGAAAACAATAGCCTTCCCAATATTTAATTTGTAGAGAATTCTGCTGATCCGGGTAAGCAGAGTGCTAAATTATTGGGAATGCATACTATGACCGATCCAAGCAGTCGCTGGCCCTTCTGGTAAACTTGTGGTCAGCTCTCTTCCTTTGGATAAGAAGAGCTAATCTTTAAACAAATATTTAGCCAAGTCTCTGCTGTTTTCTGACAAGAAGTCAGATTAGACTTTCCTTATCATGAGATCACCCCTCAACCTTTTAAACTCAAAGCTGAGTTCATGCAAGAACTGGTAACTTTAACTCTTTATGGCCTGGAACATTGTGATGAACCATCATTGTACTCCCCTCAAGGCCAGTAAACACTAGCTGAGGTACAGTGCTGAATTCAGCACTGCTTGTCCCCCTACAATTGAAGAATGAATTCCAACACTATTTTTTCTGGTCTTCTGGAGATAAAGGTCAATATTCAGACAGGTCAGGACAGGTGGAGAGAGCAGGTAATAAAGCAGATAGCATTGTGGTTTTGTTAATAGGAGCATAGTGTACAAGAACAAGGAGGTTATGCTGAACTGATACAAGACCTCAGCTGGAATATTGTGTCCATTTGAGAGCCACGCAATAGGAAGAATGTGAATACATTGGAGGGGTGCTGGAGTGTGGCAACTAGGGGATTTTCACAATAACTTCATTGCAGTGTTAATGTAAGCCTACTTCTGATTAATAAATAAACCTTCACTTTTTATGTTGCTCTAGCTGTACAGGACTTTGGTGACAGCACATCTGGAATTACAGGGGAGGAATTTCCATTCCTGTTTTTATTGGTGTCAAAACTGGAAAATCCCTGGAGACTTCCAAATCATGTCCCATGCTGATGTAAAGGTGTAATGTGATTAGTGGTTAGCACTGCTGCCTCACAGCGACAGGGACCCAGGTTTGATTCCGACCTTGGGTCACTGTCTGTACGGAGTCTGTACATTCTTCCCGTGTCTGTCTGGGTTTCCTCTGGATGCTCTGGTTTCCTCCGAAGATGTGGGGGTTAGGTTGATTGGCCATTCTAAATTGTCCATTAATGTCAGGGGGACTCGCTAGGGTAAATGCATGTGGTTATGGGGATAGATCCTGGCTGGGATTGTGGTCGGTGCAGACTTGATGGGCCAAATGGCCTTCTTCTGCATTGTAGGGATTCTATGATTCTAAGCTTGGATGTTCTCCTTGGAGAGAAGAAGAGAGATTGAACTTCTCTGGAATTTAGAAGAATGAGAGGAGATCAAATTGAGGTATGGGAGGTGATAAAAGGTGTGGATGAAGTAGATGTGGAGTGGATGTGGGACATTCTAGTACGAGAATGTTATAGTCTTAGGATAAGGGGTAGCAAATTTAAAGCAGAGTCGAGGAGAATCTACTTCTAAAGGATTGAATCTGTGGAATTTGCTGCCCCAAAGTGCGGTGCATACTGGGACAGTGAGTAAATTTAAGGGGGAGTTATTTTTTAATTGGGAGTGGGTTGAAGGGTTATGGGGAGATGGCAGGAAAATGGAGATGAAGAGCATATCAGCCGTGATGGAATGGTGGAGTGGACTCAATGGGCCAAATGGCCTAATTCTGTCCCTTTATCTTACGAATCTATAAGAACATAGAACCCAAAGTGCAGAAAGAGGCCCTTCAGCCCATCGAGTCTGCACCGAACGCTATCCCACCCAGGCCCTACTCTCATGCCCCTACATATTTACCCGCTAATCCCTCTAACCTATGCATCCCTGGACACTAAGGGGCAATATTTTCGCATGCACCGCGTGATCGATGCAGACTCAATGAGCCAAATGGCCTCTTTCTGTGTTTAGGATTTCTATGATAAGGTTGAGAGGAGAATTGATAGAGATCACAAAATTACGAAGGGGCTGGACAGAGTAGGTAGAGAGAAATTATTCCCCATTGCAAAAGGATCAAGGATGAGAGGGCACAGACTTAAACTGATTGGCAAAAGAAGATGTGATGTGAGAAAAGGCTTTTACACACAGCGAGTGGTTGGGGGTCTGGAATGCACTATGTGGACATGTGGTGGAGGCAGATTCCATCAAGGCATTCAATAATTATTTAAATAGAAACAATATGCAGGATAAAGGTACTAATTTGTGATGCTCATTTACAGAGCCAGTGCAGACGCAATGGGCTGAATGGCCTCTTTCTGTGATTCAGTAATTCCAATAGCCTTGCTGGTTGTTTTTCTCTCTCAATGCACTATCTTACAGTAATGTGTGTATCTGGACACCCTTTGTGGTTCTATTGTTCCCAACATGGGGAGTGTATCTATCTTGTAAACATTCTGAATGTCAAACAGTACGGATATCAATTTCCACATGGAACATTAAACATACCTTACACTGTCTGATGTACAAGTCACCAGAGACTACTGCTTGGAATTAGCTTTGGATCACCTGAGTTCACTCTGCAGTCAACCCTGAGTCAATCTTTAGCTTTCCTGTTAATAACTATCTGAAATCAACAGTGTGGCAGAATAAATGATTATAAATCTATAGAACAGGTTAGTCTGGATATTTCTGAAAATCCCCAAACTAAGTGGCACAGTGATTAGCACTGCTACCTCACAGTGCCAGGGACGCAGGTTCAATTCCCAGCTCGGGTCACTGTTTGTGCAGAGTCTGCACATTCTCCCTGTATCTGCGTGGGTTTTCCCCAGATGCTCCAGTTTCCTCCCATAGTCCAAAAATGTGCAGGTTAGGTGGATTGGCCGTGCTAAATTGCCTTTAGTGCCGGGGGACTAGCAGGATATATACGTGCGATTACAGGAATAGGGCCTGGGAGGGATTGTTGACAGTGCAGGCTCAGTGGGCTGAATGGCCTCCTTCTGTACTGTCAGGATTCTATGATTATTCTGTGCTAAATTGCCCCTTAGTGTCAGATCTCAGCAACGTTTTTGGTGTCTAGTGCCACTCCCTGCTCACTCCCCCCTGCACAGGCAGCTTGCCCAACAGAACCCTTTGAGGTTGGGCCATTTGCCTCACAGGCTTGGATAGGACTCGGAGGGAGATAGGATGATGGGGGAAGGGACATATGTAACTGTTGTTGAGTGGGTGGGTCATTTCTCTTCTCTGCACTTTGCTGGGAGGTTTAACACTGAATGAAACGGTGTCTGTGTTCTGTCCATCTCCAGCTAATCCCTCAAACAGGGATCCTTCAATGGAGGTTAGGCTCAGACTGATATATCGAGGGGGGCCTAATAGGTGTTTGTGCCTGAAACAAAAAAAGGGCCTTTTTTTGCAAGCTTGCAGAGATCGGGTACACGTTGTGATATACAATCACCAGGATTTAATGGGACCCACCAGAGCAAGCTCAGGTGAGCTCACATTATTGCGGAGTATGGGGATGGCACTAAGTCGCAATGCTCATTTAGAGAGGCAGTGCAGACATAATGGGCCAAATGGCCTCCTTTTGCACCATTCCCACCTTATCCCCATAACCTTTGATTCCTTTAATAATCTGTCTACTTTGGTTTTGAACATACTTAACAGCCCAGCCTCTATTGCCCTCTATTTCCTCAGATTCAATCCCCTCTGAGAAGAAAATCCCCCTTATCTCTGTCTTAAATGGATGACCCCATACTCTGAAATGGTGAGGTTCTAGACTGTCCCACAAGGGAAAACAGCCTCTCAGCATCGACCCTGTAAACGCCCCCCCCCCCGAGGATCCTATAAGATCACCTCTCATTCTTCTAAAACCCAGTGAGAACAAACTCAACTTCTCCTCCAACTTAGTGAACTTTCTTTGTACTGCCTCCAGAGCCAATGTATCTTAATTCTGAGGGAGGGACCAAAGGCTGCCCTCATGAGAGCCTGACTGTGCTTAAAGAGCTTGGGGCACCCCTCGGAGATGTGGAGTGGCCCTCCTCACCACTGGGCTAAGCCTCTGTGACCCATGTGTAATTCGGCCCATTGTATTTGTTTGTACTTAAACAAAATGGACTCAATACACACCAACCCCTGCCACGTTTGGTATCACATCGACAAATCACATCGACAAATCACATCGACAGAAAGCTCATGAAAAGCCATCCGATGAAGGAGAAGAATTACATTTGGAATTAAACTTCAGCAGAACCTGTGATAGAAAGCAGTTAAATGATATCTTCTATACCATTTCTATCTTTATTAGCAGCTACCATCAAATTACTGCTTTCACATTACCTGATGGCTCCAGGCCACAAGGCAGGCACTAATTTACTCCAGTTAAATAAAGCAGGGCGGGAGAAAGGATGTTGACTTGGCTTAATTAAAACATAGCTTATTATTAAACAATTGCTGATGAAGAACCAATTCTGAAGGGAATTGGAAGATGAGGGTTACCTTTGTTTGCAGCAGGAGTGTAATTAACTTCTAATTGACAAAAATAAAATGCTTAACTGAACATTTGATTGCCAGATCCCACCACCCAGCTCCTGGAGAAATCTACACTTGTTAAAGTCAGTTCCTGAGAGCGGATCCATAAATAATGCATGTGTTCCCGATGCAGAACGAGGCAAGGCCTTGCATTTATATTATCCACTAAAGTGAAGAAACAGCAAACAGAAACTCACTGTCAAGAGAGACAGGGCAACAATGATAAATTTTATTAACATAGTGCTTTTTAGCATAATGAATCATGCCAGGTGGCATGGTGGTACAGTGGTTAGCACTGCTGCTTCACAGCCAGGCGCCCGGGTGCAATTCCTGGCTTGGGTCACTAACCTTGTCAGAAACCTGCAGAAGTCAATGCTTCTGTCACTGGGAACAAAATTTCATATCTGAGCCTGTGGCAGCTCCCTCCCTCTGAGAGAAGCAAGATGGCACAGTGGTTAGCGCTGCTGCCTCACAGCGCTAGGGACCCAGGTTCGATTCCTGGGTTGGTCATTCTCTGTGTGCAGTTTGCACGTTCTTCCTGCGTCTGTGTGGCTTTCCTCTGGATGCTCTGGTTTCCTTCCACAGTCTGAAAGTTTGATTTAATTTATTATTGTCACATATATTAACATGCTGTGAAAGGTATTGTTTCTTGCGCAGTGTACAGACAAAACATACCATTCATAGAGAAGGAAATGAGAGAGTGCAGAATGTAGTGTTACAATCATATCTAGGGTGTAGAGAAAGATCAACTTAATGCAAGGTAAGTTCATTCAAAAATTTGACAGCAGCAGGAAGAAGCTGTTCTTGAGTCAGTTGGTTTGTGACCTCAGACTTTTGTATCTTTTTCCCGACAGAAGGTGGTAGAAGAGAATTTTCAGGATGCGTGGGGTCCTGAGACAATGGAAAGTGTAGACAGAGTCAATGAATGGGAGGCTGGTTTGCGTGATGCATTGGGTTACATTTATGATCTTTTGTAGTTCTTTGTGGTCTTGGACAGAGCAGGAGCCATACAAAGCTGTGATACAACCAGAAAGTACTGTTTTTCTTTGGTGCATCTGTAAATGCTAACATGCCAAAATTTCCTTAGTCTTCTGAGAAAATAGGGGTGTTGGTGGGCTTTCTAAATTATAGTGTCAGTATGGGGGGGACCAGGAAAGGTTGTTGGTGATCTGGACACCTAAAAACTTGAAGCTATCAATCCTTTCTACTTTGTCTCTGTTGATATAGATAGGGGCATGTCCTCCTTTATGTCAATAACAATCTCCTTCATTTTGTTGTCATTGAGGGAGAGATGATTGCTGCCATACCAGTTCACCAGATTCTCTCTCTCATTCCTGTACTCTGTCTCATTATTGTTTGAGATCCAACCCACTACAGTAGTACTATCAGCAAACTTGAAAATTGAATTGGAGGAAATTTGGCCACACAGTCGTAGATGTAAAACGAGTATAGTAGGGGGTTGAGAATACAGCCTTATTGGATACTGGTGTTGAGGATGATCGTGAGGGAGGTATTGTTGCCTATCCTTACTGATTGTGGTCTGTGAGTTAGGAAGTTCAGGATCCAGTCACAGAAGGAGGTGCCGAGGTCCAGGCCATGGAGTTTGGAGATGTGTTTCATGGGAATTATGGTGTTGAAGGCAGAGCTGTAGTCAATAAATAGGAGTCTGACATAGGTGTCCTTGTAATCTAGGGTTCCAGGGTTGAGTGCAGGGTCAGGGAGATGGCATCTGCTGTAGACCTGTTGCAGCAGTAAGCAAACTGTAGTGGATCCATGTAGTTTGGGAGACTGGAATTGATTTGTGCCCTGACTAACCTTTCAAAGCACTTCATAACACTGCATGTCAGAGCCAGCGCTGATATGTAAGCTTACTTATGACTAAAAATAAACATTACTTTTACTTAAACATTGGTGGGCAACATCCAGCCTGAGGGCCACTTGTGGCCTAGCTGGGTTTTGAGTGTGCCCCATGAGACATTTTGTTGACTGATGGCCATGTGCAAAGTTAGCTACATTCCGCTGCTTTCTACCCAGTGTGGCTGAACTGATGGGCATGTAAAGCGAGAGCCAGTGAAGTGAGGTGCATGCTAATTACTCACAACATTAATTGTGAGAATTGTGTGCTCCCTCTGTGTCCAAAGTGTCAATATTTCTTTAAGTTGATAATTCTCTTAACATATCAATTTTCTATAACTCATTTTGAAATATTCAGCTTGTATTACATATATTTAAAGTTTAACATCCATTTATTAGTATCATAAGTAGGCTTACATTAACGCTGCAATAAAGCTACTGTGAAAATCCTCTAGTCACTACACACTGGCATCTGTTCGGGTACGTAAGAACTAGTAGCAGGAGTAGATAATCGGGCCCCTTGAGCCTGCTCTGCCATCCAATAAGATCATGGCTGATCTTTTTGTGGACTCAGTTCACTTATCGCCCACTCACCATAACCCTTAATTCCTTTACTGTTCAAAATTTTATCTATCCTTGCCTCAAAAGCATTTGCTGGGGTAGACTCAACTGCTTCACTGGCCATCTGTAGAATTCCACAGATTCACAGCCCTGAGTGTGAAAAAGTTCCTCCCCAACTCAGTCCTAAATCTGCTTTGAGGCTACGTCCCCTGGTAAGAGTAGTAGTGGACATGTCAAATTTCCTTAGTCTTCTGAGAAAGTAGAGGCATTGGTGAGCTTTCTTAATCATAGTGTTGGCAGGGGGGGAACCAGGACAGGTTGTTGATGATCTGGATATTTAGAAAGCTGAAGTTTGTGACCATTTCTACTTGGTTGATGTAGACAGGGGCATGTTGTCCATTACACTTCCAGAAGTTGATAACAATCTCCTTTGTTTTGTTGACATTGAGGGAGAGATTATCAATCTTTTATACCCTTGATCAGAACAACTCACTGTGAAACATAAAACCATCTCTTCTGGTCTTTGATAACTCTGTGACTTTTAAAGACATTTTAGTCCACTTAATGTTTCAAAAGTAGGTGGTTGAGAAACTGCAAGTACAAAGGCCCTTAATCTTCTTTTATTGTGATTGCCTTGTCTGCAAACACAGCACTAACACTGGTTTGTGATCCTGGGATAGATCAAACAGAGTTGTTGTAGGTAAGCCTACAAGTTGTTGAGTACAGTACACATTGAAAGTCAACAGTGGGTGTTTGGATGTGGTTGGAATTATTTGTGTCACTGGCAATGAATTGTAATGCTTCCTCGGGCATATGGAAACTCCTGAGTGATATACGAAGTGTCACCTCTATTTAATTAAGCTATCTCAGCAGGGGAAAACCATTCAACACTGAGGAGAAAAAGGATAGCAGCTCGAGAAGATTTCCAAGTCTCAGAAACATTGGCTGGAATCCTTCTGTTCTGGACTTTATGTTTGATTAACAGCTGCGGAAATGAGATTGATTTCCATCAGGGAGCTGAGTGGCTGATCGAGGGATACAAAATATGAAAAGGGGTTGATAAAGTAAATGGAAACCAATCCTCTTGTGTGACAATCTAGAACAAGTGGTTTCAGGTATAGGTTGAGAGGTGATAGATTTGATTTATTATTGTTACATGTATTAGTATACACTAAGTAGTATTATTTCTTGTGCACTGTACAGACAAAACATACCATTCATAGAGAAGGAAAGGAGCAAGTGCAGAATGTAGCGTTACAGTCAATAGCTAGGGTGTAGAGAAAGATCAACTTAATGCAAGGTAGGCCCATTGAAAATTCTGACAGCAGCAAGGAAGAAACTGCTCGAGTCGGTTGGTATCTTTTCTCCCAAAGAGAGGTGGTGGAAGAGAGGAGGTCTAGGTGCGTGGCATGTTTAATTCTGCCGGCTGCTTTGCTGAGGCAGCAGCAAGTGTAGGCAGTGTCAACGGATGGGAGACTGATTTGCGTGATGAACTGGGCTCCATTTATGTACAGTTTTTTGCGGTCTTGGGCAGAGCAGGAGCTATACCAAGTTGTATCATAACCAGAAATAATGCTTCCTATGGTGCATCTGTTAAAGTTGGCGAGAGTCGTAGCTGATATATCAAATTTTCTGAACCTCCTGAGAAAATAGAGAGCAGATTTGAAGCTGAGATGAACATCGAGCATTGAACAGTACAGCACAGGAAGAGGCCCATTGGCCCAAGATATTGTGCCAAACATGCCAAATTAAACTAAACCATAGAACGTAAAACATGAGGAACCACTTCCTGCAGAAGGTGGTGAGTTTGTGGAACTTGCTGCCCCATAGCACAGAGGAGTCTAAATTGTTGACCAATTTCAAAAAGGTGGTGGATTACATTTCTGATTTGGAAAACAGGTTAAAGGGAAATGGAAAGATGGGGAAGTGGATTTGAGACTAGGAGAAATCAACCATGATCTGACTGAATGGCGGAGCAGGCTCGAAGGACTGAATGGCCTTCTTCTGCTCCTAATTCCCATGTTCCTAACCACCCGCAATCTGGCTCACAAAATCCAAGGAGCTTACTGATTCCTGCAGCTGGGGGAAAGCAGGAAGTGGCCATTCCCGCCGTTACTTCATAAGGGTCAAAGGTCATATGTAAAGAGCATCTGGCCAGTCTACACTGTCGCATCCCCTTCCAGGCACTGCCCCAGTATTCCCTACTAATTCCTTCTTCCCATCACTGGTCATCTTCCTTATAACTCATGCTGGCACTACCTCAGTCTCTAGCATAGACTGGCTCTTAGTCAAAAGAGGGCACACTGTTAATCATGGGCAAACACTATCCGGCTGGGTGCATACCACCTGTTTCTAGGCAAATAAGTAGATGTTTTAATTTTCCACTGGCAGGAGAATTCACTTGGAGAGGGAACTGAACTGCAGCAAGATGTCTTTTCAATAACATACCAACATGTGCAAAATAGTCTTGTTTGTCAATAAGCTGGACCTGATTTTTAAAGGTCCAAAGTCAGAATTCCTAAAGTTCATCCCACTGTTGGAAATTTATTTCCTGCTACATTAAGTTCCATTGCCCACCAATCTTCCCCACTGCTAGCAGGTCTGGAAGATTCTACACTGGAGACTGAATTTTTCCCAGTGCCATGAAGATGGGTTTGGAGGTAGGATGCACAAATAGGACAGCACACACATGGGGATGAGTCCCTGTCATTTTCCCATCATCAGGGAGATTTTCCAGGGCAGGTAGGGAGCTCCATTAGCAGCTTCAACATCCCAACATGAAGAAGGGCAGCCAAATAACCTGATTGTAAATCCAATCATGAGCAATTTTGTAGATGTGCTGATATTAACAATTCCTTCCCCACCCCCACCTGTGTGCAGAGACTTCAATTCTAAGATGTCATATATAGTTTGGTAGATCCCATGAAGACATTTTGGGTCTTGTAGAGTTCAATAGTAAGTGTTTGTTAACCATGAGAAACTACTTACATGTGTATAGCATAAACTTTGAGCTATCTCCATGCTTGCCTTTACACACATCTCTAGACATTGTTAGAATAGAGCCAGTGACAACTTTATTTTGGATGTAATGTAACCAATGGTAACAAACTTTAAAGGTCAGCTGACCCAGTAAACCATGGAACCAATTACAGAATGATGAGATGGTCAGCTGACTCACTATAAATAACCTGTTGGAAATTGTGGGATAGACCCAGGGTGAGGCCTCAAGTTTTAAATAATGAAGTTTCTTTATTAAACCCTTTCTTTGATTTATAAGTTGGAGTAAGTTTTGTATACTTTTATTGCCTGCATTTGACAAGTTCCTTCCAGAGAAACATCCATTACAAGGCTGCCTACTAGATTGGGGTTGTGCATTCCTTATTTCACACTTTGGGTGGAATGTACACACTTTGTACCCTTTTCTATGTCAGGCCTTTATATTAAACCTCTCCCCTGAGTCAAGAGAAGTGTGGATGGGGGCAATTGCACAGAGACTACTGCTATTTGATGCAGTTCCTCAGTGTGGATATCACTGTCTGTGTGGAGCCTGCCTATTCTCCCCCTGTGTCTGCGTGGGTTTCTCTGGGTGCTCTGGTTTCCTCCCACAGTCCGAAAGACACAGTGGTTAGGTACGTTGGCCATGCTAAACTCTGTGCTGTAGGAATTCAATGATCCTATGAAGACTAACTTGACCAAGCAGAAGGTCCTTTGACATACTGGTCCTCACCCCTCCTTCAGGAGATTGAAGATTAGGAGGGTGGATTTCAAGTGGAGCGACTTGGAGCACATGACCCGGTTTATGACAGAGGCCCAGAGAAAATTAATGACATGAAGGCCAGCCAGGAACTGGGCCTTCTTTGTTATGGGTCACAGCCATGTGAATCCAATTTGGTATTGATAGAAACAAGGCTGTGTACGAGAAATTAGATGATGACCCTCGCGGAATTGAAGCTAATTTTAAACATTTATAATCACGAGATGGGTAATTAGCAGGATGCACGCAGACTTGCAGTCTGAATACACAAAGGCCACAGCTGATATTTTGCACTATTCCTTGGCAATCCTGGGACAAGTTAAATTTGTATGAAGGGAGAAAGGTAGGTTCACTGCGTTTGATCATGATAGAAGACCAGTCTTACATAGCATGTGCTATGTTTCCAGGCACTGGATACTGCAAAGGCGATGGCCTCTGACAATATTCCAGCAATGGTCGGAAGACTTGAGTCCCAGAACTTCCCTAACCAAGCTCTTCCAGTACAGTTACAACGCAGGCATCTATCCAACAATGTGGGAAATTGCCCAGCTTTGTCCTGTACACAAGAAAGAGGACAAATCCAGCTCGGCCACTTACTGTCCCATCAGTCTATTCTCAATCAGCGATATAAGGGCTAACGGGATCAAGGAGAGAGTAGGGGGAATCAGGATATTGAATTTGATGACCAGCCATGATCATAATGAATGGTGGAGCAGGTTCAAAGGACTGAATAGCCCACTCCTGTGTCTAGTTTCTGTGTTACTAACTGGCTTAATAACACTCAGTTTGGGTTTCATCAGGGTCACTAACCTCCTGACCCCATTGGTTCAAACATGGACAAAAGAGTTGAATTTCAGAGGTGAGGTGAGAGTGACAGCCCTGGACATCAAGGCCACATTCGACAGAGAGTTAGGAGCCCTAACTGGAATCAGTGTTTATCAGGGAGCAAATTCTCCACTGGTTAGAGTCATTCCTGGTACAGAGGGAGATGGCTGTGGAGGGTCAGTCATCTCGGCTCCAGGATATCTCTGCTGGAATTCCTCAGGAGAGTGTCCTAGGCCCAACCATCTTCAGCTGTCAGTGACCTTCCCTCCATCATAAGGTCAGAAGTAGGGATGTTCGCTGATGATTGTTCAGCACCATTCGCGACTCCTCAGACACTGAAGCAGCCCATGTTCAAATGCAACAAGGTCTGGGCAATATCCTTATTTGAGTTGACAAGTGGCAAATAACATTTGTGCCACACAAGTACCAGGCAATGACCATCCTGAACAAGAAAGAATTTAACTATCACCCCTTGACATTCAATGGTGTTGCCATCACTGTAGGTCAGAAGTGGGGATGTTCGCTGATGATTGCACAATGTTCAATCCCATTTGTGATTCCTCAGACACTGAAACAGTCCATGTTCAAATGCAACAAGGTCTGGGCAATATCCAGGCTTGGGTTGATAAGTAGCAAATAACATTCGTGCCACACAAATGCCAGGCAATGATCATCACCAGTGAGAGACACTCTAACCAATGCCCCTTAACATTCAATGGTGTTACCATCACTGAACATCCTTGGGGTTACCATTGACCAGAAGCTGAATTGGACTAAGCATATAAATACTGTGGTGACCAGATCAATCAGAGGTTAGGAGGAGTTCCACAGTGAGTCGCTCACCTCCTGGCTCCCCAAAGCCTGTCTACCATCTTCAAGGCACAAGTCAGGAGTGTGATGGAATGCTCCCCACTTGCCTGGATGGTGCAGCTCCAAAAACACTCAAGAAGCTTGATACCATCCAGAGTGTACTACCAAATTACCACCAACACGCCTCCCGTTCCACCAGAGGCCCAAACATCCTAGACCATTGCTATACAAATACCAAACATGTCTACTGCTCTATCACTTCTGCACACTACCCCACCCCCCCTCATCCCCACATTTCAGCAAATCAGACAACATGGCTTCTCCCAGCTTATTGCTTGGAATCAATGGACTGGTCAATATTTAAAATCCTGCAACCAGCCTGAACAAGTATGTCATGACAATAACTGACTTCATCAGTAAGTATGTAGAAGTCTGTGTGCCAAAGAAGCAAATTTGTGTGTTCCCCAACCAGAAATCATGGATGAAAAAGAATATCCACTGCTTGCTGAAGTCCAGGTCTGAGGCATTCAAGTTAGGCGACCCTGACTTATACAAGAAAGGCAGATACGACCCAAGGCAATCCATCAAAGATGCCAAAAAACGGTACCGACCAAGCTAGAGTCCCAGGCTAGCCACACCAACCCCTGTCGACTATGGCAAGGTCTGCAAGATATAACAAGCTACAAAATGAAGGCATGAAAAAGCACTGGCTCCAACACACTCCTCCCTGATGAGCTCAATACATTCTACGCCCATTTTGAGCAAGAGATCAGCAAGACATGTCCTCCACCTGAAAGCCCTGAATGAATCTGTAGCTGAGCCACCATTGTAGAGTAAGAGCAACTTTCTCGAAGGTCAACCCACAGAAAGCGACTAGCCCGGATGAGCACTCAGATCCTGCGCGGATCAGTTGGCAGAAGTATTTGCAGGCATTTTCAACCTCTCTTTATAACAATCTGAAGTCCCTATCTGCTTCAAGATGATGACCATCATCCTGGTACTTATGAAAAACCAAGCAACGTGCCTTAATGATTATTGGCCACTGGCCTGGACATCCGTCATTATAAAATGCTTTGAAAGGTTAGTCATGGTACAAGTCAATTCCAACTTCCTGGACCACCTGGATAGTGAGTCAGATCTCAGACAATGATGAGACAGAGTACAGGAATGAAATAGAGAATCTGGTGATTTGATGTGGCAAAATGAAAGAGATTGTCATCGACTTCAGGAAGTGTAAAGGAGAACATGCCCCTGTCCACATCAATGGGGATGAAGTAGAAAGGGTCGAGAGAATCAAGTTTTTAGGTGTCCAGATCACCACCATCTGTCCTGGTCCCCACATGCCGACGCTATAGTTAAGACAGCCCACCAACGCCTCTACTTTCCCAGAAGACTAAGGAAATTTGGCATGTCTATTACGACTCTCACCAATGTTACAGATGCACCACAGAAAGCATTCTTTCTGGTTGTATCACAGCTTGGTATGGCTCCTGCTCTGTCTAACACTGCAAGGAACTACAAAAGATTGTGAATGTAGCCCAGTGCATCACACAAACCAGCCTCCCATCCATTGACTGTGTCTACACTTCCTGCTGTCTTGGAAAAGCAGTTAGAATAATTAAGGACCCTATACACCCTAGGCATTCTCTCTTCCACCTTCTTCCTCTGGAAAAAATTTACAAAAGTCTGAGGTAACAAACCAACTGACTCAAGAGCAGCTTCTTCCCTGCTGCTGTCAGATTTTTGAATGGACTTACCTTAAGTTGATTTTTCTCTGCACCCTAGCTATGACTGTAACATTATATTCTGCATTCTCTCCTTTCCTTTCTATGAACAGTATGCTTTGTTTGTGTAGTGCACAAGAAAGAATACTTTTCACTGTATACTAACACATGTGACGATAAAAAATCAGATCAAAATCAACCATCCAGGACAAAGCAGCCCCTTCCACAAACATTCATTCCCTCCACCACTAACACACAGAGGCAGACTCGTGTACTATCTAAAAGATGCATTGCAGGAACTCATTGAGGTTACTTAAACAGCAAATTCCTATCTTCTAGAAAGAAAGGGCAGCAGATACATGAGAACACCACTACCTGCAGGTCTCCCTTCAAGTCACTCACTATGCTGACTTGGAAATATATTGCTGTTCCTTCACTGTCACTATGTCAAACTCCTTCCTTAACTGCACTGTGGGTGTACCCACACTTCAGGACTGCAGCAGTTCAAGTAGACAGCTCACCACCACATTTTCAAGAGGATGGGGAATATAAATACTGGTGTGGATTGTCCCAGGAATAAATAAAGGTGTTGTGTGTGGGATCTTGCTGTACCCAGAGCAGCTGCTGCTCTGCCTCCCCATTGGAGCAGTGAGTGCAAAGTTTCCTCCCACAGAACTCCTGGCTTGGGTCACTGTTGAGTTCTCCCTGTGACTGCGTGTGTTTCCTCTCACAGTCGGAAAGATGCGCTGGTTAGGTGCTTTGGCCATATGGAATTCCCCCTCAGTGTACCTGATCAGGCAATGGGATTGTAGCGACCAGAGGATTTTCACAGTAATGCCATTGCAGTGTTAATATAAGCCTACTTGTGAGACTAATAAATAAACTTTCAACTGAAGCAACTGCTGTCAGGGACATTGAACTAAATGTGAGTGTCTGCCTCAGGGTTGAAGGAGATGAGACAGACAGACAGTCTATAGGATTGGAAGGATAGTGTGGAGCAGTCGACAGGATCAGACAGAGAGTGTGGAGCAGACAGTCTGGAGGATCAGACAGAGAGTGTGGAGCAGACAGACAGTCTGGAGGATCAGACAGACAGTCTGGAGGATCAGACAGAGAGTGTGGAGGATCAGACAGACAGTCTGGAGGATCAGACAGAGAGTGTGGAGCAGACAGACAGTCTGGAGGATCAGACAGAGAGTGTGGAGCAGACAGACAGTCTGGAGGATCAGACAGAGAGTGTGGAGCAGACAGACAGTCTGGAGGATCAGACAGAGAGTGTGGAGCAGACAGACAGTCTGGAGGATCAGACAGACTCCTGGGGATTTTGCTCTGTGAAACACTCGTGGCGGGGTCAGCGCTGTCTGCAGCCTGATTGGTTCTTGCGCCCGTCAATCAGTTCTCGCGCAGCTGCAGTCCGCACCTCCATGGCCCCGCCCCTTCCGAGAGCAAGGAGACCGCATGGCGGCGCGGGAGCTGTGTACCGGGGAGAGCACGGCCCAGATGGAGCTGGGTACCGGGCGAGAGCACGGCCCCAGATGAGCTGGGTAACGGGGAGAGCACGGCCAGATGGAGCGGGTACCGGGGGGACATGGGGAATAGGGGAACCGGGGGGGGGGGGATAGGGGAACGGGGGGGGGGGGCCGTGGATAGGGGACCCGGGGGGCGGGGGCGTGGTAGGGGGGACCCGGGGGGGGGGGGATATAGGGATAGGGATAGGGGAACGCGGGCGTGGGGTGGGGGAATAGGGGAATCCGAGGGGGGGGGTGGAATAGGGGAAACCTGGGGCGGGGGGAATAGGGAACCGGGGGGGGGGTTTGCCCTCTGTTGCCTTGGAGGGGTGGAGGGGGTTGGCCCTGTTTGCCGGGGGGTGGAGGAGGTGGGGTTGCGCCTGTTTGCCCGGGTGGGCGGGGTGTTGCCCTGTTTGCCCGGGAGCGACTGGGGGGGTTGCCCTGTTTGCCCGGGAGCGACTGGGGGGTTGCCCTGTTTTCCCGGGAGCGACTGGGGGGTTGCCCTGTTTGCCAGGGGGAGCTGTTTGCCCAGGAGGGTGAAGGGGCGTTTGCCCTATTTCCCCAGCAGGGATGTGTTGGTTTGTCCTACTTCCTGAGGGGGAGGGATGGGGGTGGGTGCCATGCGATGGCTGAGGTTTTCCTGGGAAGAGGGAGTGTCAGTCCTGTCAATTCCCCCCCCCAATCTCTGTTGTGTGACCCTGCTTCCTGTCCACTCTGATATCGACACCCATGTTCTCTTGCAGCCCTGCTGAGCGTCTCGGATAAGACGGGCCTGGTGGATTTTGCCAGGCGCCTGGCTTCTGTCGGTCTCTCTCTCGTTGCTTCTGGTGGGACGGCCAAGGCTCTCCGGGAAGCTGGTCTCGTTGTCAAGTGAGTAAGCCTTGGGCAGGGAGCTTTGGGCGAACAGTGTGTTAGCAGCTGGCTCTTGGCAGACGTTGGCATTGCAACCATCTCATGACACGTTGGTCAGGCAGCACACCACACTGCACACAGAATTGACTGAGGATTGGGAGAGGGTGATACAGTGGTGCTGTTGAGATGGACCACTGAATTAACTTTGATAACTTCGAAACAAACCCTAACGTTGAAATGATTGAAAATCAGATTAAACATTGTGCAAAAAAAGTAAGTTGTTTTTAAATAGAATCTCTAGTGTGGAAGGAGGCCATTTGGCCCATCGAGTCTGCACCGACAACAATTCCACCCATACTATCCATGTAACTCCATGTATTTACTATGGCTAATCCTTGCTAACCTACACATCTTTGGACACAAAGGGGCAATATAGCATAGCCAATCCACCTAATCTTTACATCTTTGGAGCACGGGACGAAACAGGAGCACCTAGAGGAAACCCACGCAGACATGGGGAGAACGTGTATGTGACTGAAATGGGTCCCTGGCTCTGAGGTGCTGCAGTACTAACCATTGTGCCACCCTGCAGTGCCAGTAGCACCTTTCACAACTTCAGGAAGTCCTCACAGCTTGTGGATTACTTGTAGTCATTGCCACACGAAACAGTCGTAAGGTTACGATGAACTAGTAAAATGAGTCTTTTGACAATCTTCACAACCAACCTTATTTCTTTTAGCATCCCTCTCGATCAGGCTTCCTGATGGGGTTAGTGAAATGTTTGCTTTAGTCATTGTGTTACTGGAGATGTGTGGAATAAATCCACATTGAAAGGCAAGCAATAGCCTCGAGTAGTTTCGTTTGTGATTTTTTTTTAAATAAGCCTTTGACTAAAACAGACAGTTTGTGGGAGAGGTGGTGGGTGTCATATGTGGGTTTTCTTCCTCACTGCAGCCTCTGAGTAAATTTTGGAAAGATAAGGTTTGGAATGGCAATTATCACATTTCAAACAAAAAAAAAGAGTTGAATAAAACAATTCCTGACCAAAAGTAAAGCAATGCCATCAACAGTTTAAAAAAAAAATGAACTCACTCAGAAATAACCAGACTATGTGTGTCCCCCCCGCCGCAATCCCAACTTAAACATATTCATTCATCCAATGTCCACAGCTCTCCAGGGAAGAGAGGAGAAGAACCTCCTGTTCATGGTGGCATAGTGCCTGGGACACGGGTTTGATTCCTGGTTCGGGTCACTGTCTGTGTGGAGTTTGCACATTCTTCTCCTGTTTGCATGGGTTTCCTCCGGGTGCTCTGGTTTCCTCCCACAGTCTGAAAGACGTGCTGGTTAGGTGCATTGGCCGTGCTGCATTTTCCTTCAGTGCACCTAAACAGGTGCCAGATTATGGCAACTAGAGGATTTTCACAGTAACTTCACTGCAGTGTTAATGTAAGCCTACTTGTGACACTAATGAATAAATTGCTAAAGGAGCTGCCCTGTTAGGATTAATCCTCTTCAGTAGTGACTGCAGATAGAAATCTCTGTGTTGACCACTAGTCACACTAACTGGCTAGCCAAAGAGCAGGTGATATCTGTTTGAGGTATTGTCCCTGTTTACTTTGCTTGGCTTGCTGACAGAAGCCAGTGTTCCTATCCTTTCCCATGTGAATTGAACACCAGCAGATCAAATCCTCATGAGTAAATGTAGTCAGTGCCGAGGATGCTGCTGGATTTGACAGTGATCTCTGCTGGTGAAGTTTGGGCTGGGTAGAGAGGTGGTTTTGTCCACCATATTTCATACTGGCACAGTCAGAATCTCAGCAGCTTGTGATAACTAGGCAATTTTCACAGTAACTTCATTGCATTGTGTAGCATGGATAGAAGATTGGCTGACTGACAGAAGGCAGAGAGTGGGGATAAAGCGATCTTTTTCAGGATAATGTAGAGATGCTAGTGTTGGACTGGGGTGAGTCACCTGAAGAAGGAGTGACACTCTGAAAGGTCATGCTACCAAATAAACCTGTTGGACTTTAACCTGGTGTTGTGAGACTTTGTAATTGCTTTCTTGAGATGGCAGCCAGTGACTGCTGGTGTGACTCGGGTCAGTGCTGCGACCATAACTTTTCACAATGTGCATTAACGATTTGGAGGAAGGAACTGAAGGCAGCGTTGCTAAGTTTGCAGATGATACAAAGATATGTAGAGAGTCAGATAGTATTGAGGAAGCAGGGGGGCTGCAGAAGGACTTGGTCAGGTTAGGAAAGTGGGCAAAGAAGTGATAGATGGAATACAGTGTGGAAAAGTGAGGTTATGCTCTTTGGAAGGAGGAATGGAGGCACAGACTATTTTCTAAATGGGAAATGCTTAGGAAATCAAACACACAGAGAATTGGGATTCATTGTTCAAACTTTTCTTAAGGTTAACGTGCAGGTTCAGTCGGTAGTCAGAACGGCAAATACAGTGTTAGCATTAATATCGAGAGGGCTCAGGATGTACTTTTGAGGCTATATAAGGTCTGGCCAGACTCCATTTGGAGTGTTGTGAGCAGTTTTAGGCTTCATTCCTAAGGAAGGGTGTGCTGGCCTTGGAGAGGGTCCAGACGAGGTTCACAAGAATGATCCCTGGAACGAAGAGCTTGTCATATGAGGAACGGTTGAGAACTCTGGGTCTGTACTCACTGGTGTTTAAAAGGATGAGGAGAGATCTAATTGAAACTTGCAGGAACAGAGATGAGGAATTTCTTCAGCCAGTCAGTGGTGAATCTGTGGAAATCTGTTACAGAGGGCTTTGGAGGCCAGGTCACTGAGTGTCTTTAAGACACAGATAGATGGGGTCTTGATGATTAAAGGGCTCAGGAGTTATGGGGAAAACACAGGAGAATGGGGATGAGAAAAAAATCAGCTGCGATTAAATGGCGGAGCACACTCAATGGGCCAAGTGGCCTGATTCTGCTCCTGTGTCTCATGGTCTACTTGTGACACTAGTAAAATAAACTCTAACGTGCTGGTGTGTTGTTCTGTTGATTGTGTTGCCTGCTCTGTGCTTGAGGTCAGAAGCTGAATGAGTCTGCCAGCATGCGACTGTGCATGGCTAATGTTAAGAAATTAATCTCTTGCTGTTTCTTTTCAGGGATGTCTCTGAAATCACTGGGTTTCCTGAGATGTTAGGCGGGCGAGTAAAGACGCTGCATCCTGCTGTTCATGGAGGTGGGAGTTTTAACTGGGATTGGGAATGATGCCTGGTGTTTGTGATGCTGAGGTGGGGCAGCGTGCTGTAGCATTTCTTTCCTGCTTCCAGTGAGTGCCCCAATTAATTCCCTCAAAATTTCGAACGAGGTTCCAACTGCAAAATCAGTTGGGCCCTTATTTCACAGAACTGGTCTGAGCTGACTGACCACGAGAGGCATCACTGCCAACACAATCTGCTGTCTTTGCAGCAGTGAAGAGGAACTCAATCGATTACTTACTGCCTATCCCTCATCCATCCATCCACCCACTGATGGGCAGCATTGGAGGCACAGTGGTTAGTACTGCTGCCTCACAGCGCCAGGGACCCGGGTTCAATTCCAGCCTCAGGTCAATGTCTGTGAGAGTTTGCATGTTCTCCCTGTGTCTGCATGGGTTTCCTCTCGCACCCTGGATGTGCAGGTTAGGTTGATGGGTATGCTAAATTGACCCTAGTGTCGGGGGATTAGCTAAGGTAAATATGTGGAGTTCTGGGGTTAGGGCCTGGGTGGGATTGTGGTTGGTGCAAACTCAATGGGCTGAATGGCCACGTCCTGCACTGTAGGGATTCTGTGATGAGAGCTGGTGGCACAGTGGAAATGTTACTAGGCTCATCATCCCGTGGCCCAGATTAAAACTCTGGAAATGGGGAGAGAGAGTTCAAACCCTAGCATGGCAGCTGGAATTTCAATTCAGTCCGTAATCTGTAATGTTTACCATGAAAACTATTATGGGTTCTCACTAAAACCTCATGTTTAGGGCAGGAAATCTGCCATCCTTACCCAGTCTGGCCGACACACGACTCCAGAACCACAGCTGAAACAACTAAGCAAAACCACTCCATTCAAGGGCAGTTAGGGATTGGTCTTACCAACGACCCATGAAAGAATTAAAGCCAATGAAGTCAACACTTCTTCGATATGAGATTTTTTTTGTTTCTACATTTTAGGTATCTTGGCTCGGAATATTCCGGAGGACAAGGTTGATGTTGAGAAACTGGGTTTCAGTTTAATAAGGTGAGGAGATGGAGAGCTCCTCGCAAGGGGTGAGGTGCTCTGATGGTGGTGATGATAGACACACGAGCATGGTTCTAGGAAGCTGTCATTTTCTACCTGCCGTGTCTCTGTGTGTCTTTTCCTGTCTGTCAGACAGTGACTGATGAAGGGGCTCCTTGCCGTACCGTACCCTACCCCTTGCTACTTGATGCTGTTGATTTACTATTGGACTGGAGAGGAGATTGATGCTTAATTTGATTTATTTTTGTCGCATGTATTGAGATGCAGTGAAAAGTATTGTTGTTTCTGCACTATACAGACAAAACATACTGTTCATAGAGTAGGAAAGGAGAGGGTGCAGAATGTAGTGTTACAGATACAGCTAGTAGAAAAAGATCAACTTGGTAGGTCCATTCAAAAATCTGATGGCAGCAAGGAAGAAGCTGTTCTTGAGTCAGTTGGTACGTGTTTCAGGATTTTGTATCCCTTTCCCGATGGATAAAGGGAAGAGGGTATGCCCAGAGTGCATGGAGTCCTTTATTGGCTGGCTGCTTTTTCCGAGGCTGTGGGAAGTGTAGACGGAGTCATGGATAGGAGGCTGGATTGCGTGACGCACTGGGCTGTGTTCAGAACCCTTTGTAATTCCTTACGGTCTTGGGCAGAGCAGGAACCATACCAAGTTGTGATACATTCAGAAAGAAAGATTTGTATGGTGCATCTGTAAAAGTTGGTGAGAGTTGTAGCTGACATGCCAAATTTCCTTAGTCCCCCCCCCCCCCCCAAGGCAACCACAGCCCCACCTTGTGTGGTGGATGACACACTCATGCCTCGAGTTAGAACATCAAGGGTGCTTACGGTGGAGTCCTACTGGCCGGTTTGACAGCCCATCCAAAGACAGTGCCCAAGAGAATGCAACACTCGCTTGGGAGTGTCAAGGGGGCAGTTTGAATTCCGGCCTCTGGACCGTCCCTCTGAGGCATGAGAGCTACCCAGTGAGCTATCAGTTTTAAATGTGCCGTATCTTTTCACCAGGAGAGTTGAACCCTCCATTGTTACCGGAGCGGGGTTTCCTTGGAGCAGGCTTTAGCGGTTAGAGGCTGAGTTCATGAGGCTTTTAAAGTTTATTTATTAGCCACAAGTAAGCTTATATTAATACTGCATTAAAGTTCCTGGCACACCCCAAGAGCTGGCTGCATTCCATCACCCTGTCTCTCACACAAGCCTCTGCGAGTACACTATAGCCCAGGGCTGCTGTGAATCTAACAGGAAAAGTTTCCAATGGGATGTCTCGTTTGGCTTCTGAGGTGCTACAGATGGCGAATATGAGGGCCCTTCTCGCATCATAGTGGGCAGGTTAACATGATTTGAATCGTGGTCTGAGACTCAGAGCCACAGTAAAGTTTTAGGACATGTCTTGTTTTTCACGTGTGGTATATGTATTTGCGTTGTCCACGGTCTGTATTGATTTGACTGTGAGTGGCGCCCCGTGGTGCTATGGGCGAAGCTCCCTTTGAGGGGGGATGGGGATACTGGCCCCTCTGGGGGCAGGGTGGGGTGCCAGCTCCTCTGGGAAGAATGGGGGTGCCAGCCCGCAAATGATGGACTGCCCAGGGTGAGTCTGGATGGTATAACACAGAACTTGATCCCCAAAAAGAGACATTCTGCGGTGTGGGGAGAAGGGCACTCAGACCACTGACCTTCCTCCCTTTGCCCAATGTCCCAGTAAACTTCAGAGCAGTGCCCTTGGACTGAGATCTGTGAACCGGGACCTGGAGCAGTGTGAGTTAACCGCCAATGCCCAGAGTCCTGGCACCTTTGCAGTGTTGGTATGAAGTCTGAGTCATTTGCCTCCTGCTGATGGGGCCTGTGTTTGGCATCGTTGGGTAGCTGTGAGGACCTGTCGATCTTCATTGCTCTCCTTTTGTTTCCCTCCCCTAGGGTTGTAGCGTGTAACCTGTATCCATTTGTAAAGACTGTTTCTGCTCCCAACGTGACCCTGGCGGAGGCGGTGGAGCAGATCGACATCGGTAGGTTTCATTTGGAGTTTTAATGTGCTCAGAAAGAGGTTTAAACTGTTTCCAAAGTTATTTCACTTATCCCCGCCTTGCTTTATTATATAGCAGAATTTCTCTTGGCGTTGTGAGCCAGCAAAGGGTTTCATTACTGTTATAATGTGCACGATTTCACCAGCCAACAACAGAGCAGATAATCTTTTGTTAGTAATGCTGGTTGGGGGATGAATGTTGGCCAAGACTCTGGGAAAGATTCCCTCGCTCCTGTGTGAATAGAGCCACAGAATTGTTCATTCCTACCAGAGGGGCCTTGGTTTACTATCTTGTCCAGGAGATGATGGCACTGATGTTAACTGTGGGATGGGGAGGGGGGTTTGTAGGAGGGTGGGTGATTTGAATGCAAGAGAGACTAGTAGGTTGCTGGGGAGGGAGGGAGTGGAGTACATGCCTGCTACCCCTGAATCACAAGCAGAGCCAGAAAGGCATTTCCTTGTCTTCCCAGCGTGTCTTTCCGCTGGTTGTTCGCTATCCCTGTGCCTGGGAAAACTGCCTAGTCGGTATTAAAGTGAGAATGGAACTAAAAGCAGTAAGTTGCCCAGCCGCATTAGAATATTGAAATGAACAGTTGCTTCCTGGGGGCAGATTGGGTTGCCCCAGCCATGATAATGCAGAAGGTAGTGGGTTCTGTGTAGGTGTAAGAATCGTACAAATCCTACTGTTGACAGGGGATTGAAAAGTTCTGTCCACCCCACCCCATACTCTGAGAGTTCGGGACACCATTGGTGCTGCATTGGGTGGACAAGTCTCGTTGCAGGATTACCCCTTCCATACTGGCTGATCCAGCTTTCTGTGTGGCCTTCTGTCCCTGGGGAGTTGGGTTCACTGAACTGCCCTTCCCAGCACCGCACTGACTGTCTGTCTCTCGAAGGTGGGGTGACGCTACTGCGAGCAGCGGCGAAGAACCAGGCTCGTGTGACTGTGGTGTGTGATCCCGCTGACTACCCATCGGTGATCCAGGAATTGGAGATGTCGGAGCAGAAGGACACATCGCCGGAGACTCGATTAGCCCTGGCGCTGAAGGTATTCCAGAACCATCTGGCTTAAACAAGTGCCCACCTTTCACCCTATCGCTAATCTTTCATCCCTCCTATTTACCTAGACTATAATCCTTTTGCCGCATGATTGCCCATCTTTTTGTCATTGGCAAGTCTGGATTTGTGACTTCCTATCCTGTCATCCAAGTTGTTCAGCGAGATCTCAACTCACATCCTGGCACCAAAAATGTTCTGCCCTTTGGAGGACCATTAACCCTCTGTCCCCTGCCTCAGAGCCTAACCAAGCTCAGTCATTTACCCTTACTTCTCTGAACTCCAGCTACTAGATCAGCACCTGTCAAACTGTAAGTCACAAGTCCCATTAGGAGTTCGCTGGGGAAGGGAGTGGATGGGGTCGTGAGTTCCATCTTCTTCCCACATGGAGACCAAGGCCCACGGGACAGCCAAAGCCTGACCAAGTTTTCCTCGGTGCTCTCTCTCTGGCTGTGGCTCTCTATCACAGGCTGACGATCACTGCAGTCAGTAATGAAGCTTGGAAAATCTTCACACTGGGAGAGTTTGTTGTGCATGTATATCCATCTCTGTCTCTCACTTTCTCTGTCCTCTCCCACTAGGTCTCTTACCTTCATTCCTTCTCTTTCTCTCTCCCTCTCTCTTATCAGTCTCTCTCTGTCCAAGGTAGGGGAGTATAGGGCCTGGTGTGGATGGAAAGGCTTCATAAACACCTTGCTTAGATCATAAACCCTGCTGAACAACCTACCAGGCCAGTGTTCACACCAAGCAAGACAGCAACTGTGCAGCTTCTACCCGTAAGAGGGCAGGGTTTACTACTGCCATCCTTAAAGAGGGCAGAATCCAGCAAGGATCTGTGTGTTGCTGTTACCTTTGTAGTGGACAGAGTACAGCAAGGATGTTTGTGGCCATCACTTTGGTAGGGGGCAGAGTGCAGAAAGGATGCCTGTGTTCCCCATCTTTGTAGGGGACAGTGTGTAATGGGGGTCCCACATACCCACCCTGGGTCTGATAGCAGGATGAAAGGGGGCTGAACTGACCCTCCTGGTATCAAGGACTATAGAGAGCTGGACTGAAACTTGAATGAAGTGATAACACTTTGGCAAAACACAGGTTTTCACATTGATGTATGTGTGTGTGTGAATTTTAATGTTTATTTTAGCAATGTTACAGTGCTGCCAGTGTGTTTTTGTTGGGTATGGGGGGGGGCAGGTTAATTTTAAAAAAGGGTAACATGGAGTCATGTTGGAAAACACTGGTCGCCTATCAAGAACCTGGAAACTTCTAGAGATCTAGATAAATAACAGTAACAGACACTGGAACCTAGAGTCAAGCTCATTTTGCGACTTGCACAGTGGTATCATCGTAGAATGCCTACAGTGCAGAAGAAGGCCATTTGGCCCATTGGGTCTGCACTGACCACAATCCCACCCAGATCATATTGGCATAACCCCATGCACTTGCCCCAGCTAGCCCCCCCTGTCACTAAGGGGCAATATAGCATAACCTGCATATCTTTGGACTGTTGGAGGAAACAGGAACACCTGGAGGAAACTCGCGCAGATATGGAGAGAATGTGCAAACTCCACATAGACAGTGACCTGAGCTGGGAATTCAACCAGATTGTACTGGAGGGATGACCTTCCTTTGCCCTTTCCTCAGCTGTCTGTTAAAGCCCTGACTTAGTATTGTTGAACAGAGTGCCTTTATTGCATTTCTTCAGCAGATCCCAGGAGTGTTGTTAGCTTTTCAATTTTGCGTCTAAATTTAAAGACAAGGTTTGACTGCTGTCAGACACTTTAGGTTGAAGGTTTGCGGTGTGGCAGTGCGTGTTCTGTCCTCCCTCTAGTTCTGGACTTGCTGCCGCAGAGCAGAGTGATTGATTTTTGTTTTATATCCCACTTATCCCCAAGGCTTTCACTCACACAGCCCAGTACGACGAGGCAATTTCCGACTATTTCCGGAAGGAATGCGGCGAGGGCAAATCCCAGCTCACCCTGAGATACGGGATGAACCCTCACCAGACCCCGGCTCGGATCTACACGCAGAGGCCCCAGCTGCCCATTCAAGGTGAGCTGCAGTGGGGGGACGTTGGAGAACGATTCGCAGTCAGCGAGTGAGAGCCAGGCCAATGTCGGCATGCAGTCACTTGAGAAAAAATTACATTTAGATAGTACCCTGGACATCCTGGAGAGTTTCGCAGCCGGTGTGACACTGTCCCCAGAATGTGGTCATTATTGTGAAGTAGGGCAAGTGGCAGCCGATCTGTACACAGCAAGATCCCATAAATGGCCACGTGGTAACACCTGGGTCTTCTGAGCTTGTTTGAGAGTTCAGTATTGGCCAGTATCCCGGGGAAACTCTGTCCGCTTCCCCAACCTCCCACTTTTTCAAACCGGTGGCAGGTGAATCTTTGACCCCTGTGAGACGGGGAGGGTGGGTTATCAGTTCAGTGGAAGATGATGCCTCTTAAAGGCGAGTGCTGCAATCCATTTTCTGTTCGTAAAGTGCATTTGTGTCAATGTCGATCACATCTTTTAAAATGTGTTTTGATTTGGATTATTGTTGGCATGTATTGGAACACAGTGAAAAGCATTGCTTCTTGTGCGCTACACAGACAAAACATACTGTTCATAGAGTGCATAGGGGTGAAGGAAAGAAAAGGGTGCAGAGTGTAGTAGGCTGCAGAGAAAGATCAACTTAACGCAAGGTCTGATGGCAGCAGGGGAGAAGCTGTTCTTGAGTTGGTTGGTATGTGAAGTCAGAGTTGTGTATCTTTTTTCTGATGGAAGAAGATGGAAGAGGGAATGTCTGGGATGTGTGGGGTCATTGATTATGCTGGCTGTTTTTCTGAGGCAGTGGGAAGTGCAGACAGAGTTAGTGGATGGGAGGCTGGTTTGCGTGATGGATTGGGCTACATTTATGAGCTTTTGTAGTTTCTTGCTGTTTTGGTCAGAGCAGGAGCCATACCAAGCTGCTTGGAGTGAACCCACAATTTCCTGGTACCAATTGAAACATGGCCGATGGCTTGAGATGTAGTCGGATTGTGTCCGGCACCGTTGTTTGTTATTGTCCTTAATCCCAACTCTTTCCCTTCTTGCCTGACAGTCCTGAACGGATCACCTGGCTTCATCAATCTGTGTGACGCTCTGAATGCCTGGCAGCTTGTGAAAGAGCTAAAGGAAGCTGTGCACCTCCCTGCGGCTGCATCTTTCAAGCACGTTAGTCCTGCCGGTAAGGATTGTATTGGCAGTGATTGCTGAGACCTGATACCCTCTCAAAATCTGAACTCCAGCCTGTTGGTGAGTGTCAGGCCTGATGCATGTCACAGACCCTGTAACGCTACCAACGCTTAAAACAAAACAGCAAATCTTGCTGGAGAAATGAATGTCGTAACAATGCACAGCGTATCAATCGATAAGTTCAGGTCATGAAGTGACGCCGTGTGAGTTGCAGATCTCCAAGAACATGCCGATCGATTTACAGCGCTCCGTACAGCATCCTGTCCCTCACCACCCAGTTAACGTTTCCAACCTTGTCGGATCTCTCCGGCTGCAGAAAAATGGTCCTAATAATTATCAAGATAATTCCAAAGATGTGTGGGTTAGATGGATTGGCCATACTGAATTGCCCCTTAGTGGCAGGTGGACTAGCTAGGTTAAATGCATGGGGTTATGGGGCTAGGGTCTGGGTGGGAATGTGGTCAGTGCGGATTCAATGGGATGAATGGCCTCTCTCAGCACTGTAGTATTTTATGGTCTAAGGGTTAATGACAATACTTGACTTCTCTGGCCTAGAAAGGGAACAGTTCAAGCTCATTCCAACACATGTAAATTCCTCTTATAGACTTGAGCGTTTAACTTTACTACTTTTTTTTGTCCTATGTCTATGTTTCTCTCTTAACTCAGTCTTTCCCTCCTCCTCTCTTCTTTCTGTACTGAACTTGAATTCACTTCGTTCCTGTTCACTGAAGCCCCTGTGTTTCTCTCTCAGTCCCTAAGCCGGAGTGGCTAAGGAGATGGACTCTTCACCCCCTCGTTGGCTAAGCAGGAGGCTCAGTATCGTCTCTCACTTCTGGTGCGTTGCAGGACAGAATATTTTGAGATGGGGCAGGTTGGTGAAGGGAAAGGTTAAGCTGTTAATGTTTCCAATCTTATTGGATCTCTCTGGCTGCAGAAAGCTGGCCCTAATAATTCTCAAGGTAACCCCAAAAATGTGTGGGTTAGGTTGATTGGCTATCTAAGTTGCCCCTTAGTGCCAGGGGATCTAGCAGGGTAAATGCATGGGGTTATGGGGATAGGGCCTGGGTAGGATTGTGGTCAGTACAGACTCAATGGGCCAAATGGCTTCCTTCTGCACTGTAGGGATTTTTGATGATTCTGTATCATAGTTTTGTAATTGTTTATTCTTTGAGAGAGAATTTTACTGGTCCTGATGCTTGTTTGTTTTTGTTGCTGCTAGGGGCTGCTGTCGGCGTACCCCTGACTGAAGAAGAAGCCAAGGTCTGTATGGTGCACGACAAGTTCTGCAATCTCACCCCGCTGGCGACTGCATACGCCAGGGCCAGAGGTTGGTGTCCACGTGTATTCCGATGCAGTTTGTGTTTAAAATCAAATGGCAGTAAAGCGGGATGGGAATCCTGAGCTCAGGCTAAAATTGCTGGAAACGTGAAGCATTTGCACAGTTTGAACAGAAGACCATTTAGCCCCTCAAGCTCTGCCTTTCAGTTAGTTCACGGTGGACCAGTTCCATTTACCCGCCTCTTGCATTTGCTCCTGGGATGCGAATGTCACTGGCAAAGCCAACATTTGTTGCCCATCCCTCCTTGACCATGGGACTGTGGTGGTAGCTGCCTTCTTGAATTGCTGAGTGTGGGTGTAGGTACTCTCACTGTGCTTTTTTTTCAAATTCATTTGTGGGACAAGGGCATCACTGGCTGGCCAGCATTTATTGACCATCCCTAATTGCCCTTGGTGAGGCCATTTCAGAGGCAGTTGAGAGTCAACCGTATTGCTTTGGCTGTGGAGTCACATGTAGGCCACACCAGGTAAGGACAGAAGATTTCGTTCCCTCGGAATATTAGTGAACCAGATGAATTTTTTCTGACAAAGATTTCAGGATTATTAGTAGATTGTTAATTTCAGATTTTTGTTTTATTGAATTCAAATTCCATCTTCTGCCCTGGTGGGATTCGAACGTGGGTCCCCAGAATATTAGTTGAGTTTCTGGATTAATAGCTGAACAGTAATATCACTAGACCATTGCCTCCTCTTAGGGAAGGAGTTCCTGGATCTTGACCCAGCCACAGGGAAGGAATGGCCGATAGATTTCCAAGTTGGGCTGGCATATCCCGTATTCTTTATTCTAACCAAAACACAATCTAACGAAAAGGGGACCTACTAGTCATATTCTCAAATTTCCCTCCTTTGAAGAGAGGATTCCTGTTTCCACTCTCTCTTGTGTAAAGCACTACTTCCTGATATCAATCCAGAAGTTTTGTACCCCATTGTTTTTTCTCTTGTTTGGATGGTCTCACAGAGGGAACATCCTGCAGAAAAATCCTCCTGCGCTTAATCCTCTCCACTCCAGAGTATAAGCCTTGGCCTACTCAATGATTAAGCCTTTGTGGCTCTGGTGAATGAGTACTGACTATCTGGAATTGGAAAATTCTTCATAATGATTAACAAAAATTCCAATCCTCATTACTCCAGCCTTCTTGAGGTAAAGGCCAACATTCCAGAAGCTTCTTTAGTTTTGTTTGGCCTGTCCAATAGATTTCAGAACCGCTGGGAGAGTGGTTTCTGCTCCAAAAGCTTGATTAATAATTAGTTTTAGTTAAGAGGAATGGACTTCCAAGCAGTAACTGATGAATATATTTTATTCTGTTTTCCTCTGGGGCATCTAGAACATTCCACTGAACTCCACTGGTTGGGTAATTTGATGGACAGGAGTGAGGTCCTGCTCTGGATAGGTTGCAGTTTGTGTGTACCCAGTTGCCATGGGAACCTACCCAGGTTGTGCCCTTTGCCCTGCAGGTGCCGACAGGATGTCCTCCTTTGGTGACTTCATCGCCCTGTCTGACGTGTGCGACGTTGCGACGGCCCAGATAATCTCCAGAGAGGCAAGTAGGGGGAGAAAGGCGAATGGCTAGACCCTCTGGATCTTTGTGAGAAGTTGCAGAGTCTGTGTGAACTTGAGCGAGCTGATGTTATCTTACATTTGTGTCATCCATCTTGATTGGAAAGAATTGCTTGCATTTATGTGGCACCTTTCACATCCTCAATGTCTCAAATCACTTTACAGCCAATGGTGTACTATTGAAGTGTGGTCACTGTGTAAGGGAAGCAGAGCAGCTAGTTTATACAGATTGAACTCCTGTTTAGCTCAGTTAGCCAGACAGTTGATTAGAGTCATAGAGGTTTACAGCATGGAAACAGGCCCTTCGGCCCAACTTGTCCATGCCGCCCAGTTTTTACCACTAAGCTCGTCCCAACTGCCTGCTTTTGGCCCATATCCCTCTACCCATCTTGCCCAAGTAACTGTCTAAATGCTTTTAAAAGACAAAAATTGTACCTGCCTCTACTACTGCCTCTGGCAGCTTGTTCCAGACACTCACCACCCTCTGTTGAAAAATTGCCCCTCTGGACCCTCCTGTATCTCAGCTTAAACCTCTGCCCTGTGGTTTTACACTCCCCGACCTTTGTGATGCAGAGTGACGCCAACAGCATGGGTTCAGTTTCTGTACCAGCTCAGGTTGCTCGTGCTCACCTTTATCTGAGATGGTCCTCAGGTTAAATTGTCGCTAATTACCTCTCCCCCTCGAAAAGGAGAGCAACCTATGGTCGTCTTGGACTATGATGACATTCTTTACTGTAGTAAACTCCCACAATGGCAATGTTTTGGGTGACTGAGGAATATTAGTCAGGACAATGGGGACAGCTCCCATCCTGTTCTCAGAGACATTGCAAGAGGATCATTTATCCCCATGGGGGTCAGCAGTTCCTTAATATAGTGATTTGAGTCAAGCCTGAGTGTATAGGCCCTGATGTGTGGATCTGTTATGACTAAACCAGGCTTATCCAAGGTGCAGGATTGCATGCAGTTATATGTACAATGTTTAGACATATTTAAATAGATCCTAACCCAGCCTTTGACTATGATGCTGTTGCCGCTCACTTTCCTCTATTGCAGCCTCCTCTGGAGGCGTGGGTTCAAATCCCACTCCTGACTATATTTTAAAGTGGCACAATGGTTAGCATTGCTGCCTCAAGTGCCAGAGATCCAGGTTCAGTGTCTGTGCAGTCTGCATGTTCTCCTGAGTCTGTGTGGGTTTCCTCTGGGTGTTCTGGTTCCCTCACATACTCCAAAGATCTGTTGGTTTGGTACATTGGCCATGCTAAATTGCCCCTTTGTGTCAGATTAGCTAGGGTACGTGCATGGGGTTACGGAAATAATCTCTTTTTTTTTCTCTTGTAATTCAAGCAGTTTCATTTCTTGTGCTTTTTATTCCTCCTTTTCTTCTGCTGTAATTGCATCCCTTTCTTTGGCTTTCACCATTCTCTCTCCTTTATTTCAAACTCAAGCTGCTTTAATTCTTCGTCATGTTCAAGCTGTTTCATTTGTAATTGAATTCTAGCCATTTCCAATGATCCTGACTGTGTTTTTGCCGATTTTAAATGCTGAGTTATTGCCACAATTACCTCTGACTTCCTTACACTGTTAGATAATGTCAACTGCAATGTTTTTGTGAATTCCAAACACCTAGTTTTAGTTACCTTTTGTAAACCACCATGAGTGATTTCTTCCACACCCAGGAACCTCTTGACCTCTGAAAGAGCCATTATTACACAAGCTCTCTCTATTTCAACCTGAATACAACTCCTGAAAAGAGAACACAAATATACTCACCACTTTGAGTTCAATAATCCCGAATGAGACCCCGGTTGTTAAGGGACAGATCAGAAACTCCAAAATGTATGACCTGTTTCAATTCAGACTGGAGAGCTTTTATCAAACAAGGTTTAGTTAAGAATAGTGTTAACATGCATGGAAAGAAAATAGGCAAGAACTTTTATCAATTGGAAGCCTAAACAACCAGCAAAGCCTAATGCTCACGTGATACTAGAATTGAGTCCTTTGGATGAATTCTGCAGTTCTCTCAGCTTTGCAGAACGGCCAGGAGAGAGTCTGGTTAAACCCCCAGTAGCTGATTCTCCCCTTGAGAAAGGCAAGACCTTGTTTTCAGATAACCAGCAAAATTTCCAAACAAAATAGGGAGAAAACCACTACTTTCCAGCTTGTTGACCCTTCTTTAAAAAAAACTAACCTGCAGCTCAGAACTGAAAACAAAAGAGTTCCCGTCAGCTGACCTACAACCAGCTTTTCCCCATACAACGCAGATCTATAAAACTAATGTGCGAAAGTAGCTGAGCCCCTCATTTAAACCACGTAAGGAGCAATAAAAGGACATTGGGCAGGCAGCTTGGAAACTGAGAAAGACTAAAGCTGTGAGAGGTCCAGACATGATTTTAACAAAATCTTTCATAAAGGTACAGTAATGTCACAGCAGGGTGGAGGGAGTGTGTGTGAGGGGTTAAGGAGTGAAGAAGGGACTAAGTGAATGGGCGGAGGGGACTGCGAGGATCTGAGTGAGCGACCAGAGGGAGTGAGTGAGTACATTATCTCCACCCACTCTCACACCCACTCTGATCCTCCTCACACCCACATACACTGACCCCCTTCACTCATTTGTTTAACGTAACAATTGATCACTGTGACTTTGCTGGAGTTTTCCTCTGTCCATCAAACCAACTTTTTATTGAAATTCGTTTCATAATTTTGCCAAAGTTTATCTTTCCCAATTTGCCTGTTAGCCCCTTGAGTGTGAAACATGTAAACGTGCCTCCTCCCTCTCTAAGTGTCGGGCGACTAGGAACTAAACTTAAGCTACCTCAATTCCAGGTATCGGATGGAATTATCGCCCCCGGTTACATGAAAGAGGCCTTGGTTATCTTATCCAAGAAGAAAAATGGGAATTATTGTGTCCTTCAGGTAAGTGGCTCCATCTCCCCTCTTTCCCCAGTGTTGTGTCACCCTCCCCCATCTCACTCACGGCTGAAACACTCTGTGAAATCTGCCCGGTTTCACAATACAATCACACACGAACTTTCACCTTTCCATCAAACCTATGAGCCTGGCTGCTTCCAAACTGAGGTTGCTGAGAGAGGGAATACATTTACGTTTCGGTATTGCTTCGTTGTAACCCCTGAACTCCCCCTAATGCAGGCCGGTTTGCGGAGAGCAAGATCCCACATTCCCAGCCAAGTGATGAACAGCCTGTCTTTGTAATTCTCCTGGAGTGATGGATGCTTGGGATTGCTGGAGACTGTCATGGCCAACTCCCTTTGTCTCCCAGTTTGGGCCAGTTGAGATACATGTTGCTGACGGACTCCAGGATCAAGCCTGAGGCCTAGATGCTCAGTTCCTTTCAGCCTGTGTTCACACTCCCTGTGTCACAGGGATTTCAATGACCTTTGAGCTCCGTTCAGCTTTGGGGGGAGGGGTGGAGGGAGTGGCTAGGGGGCTCGGGGAGTGAGGTATTGGACACCGGATTTGAAGTATTGCTGCTTTTCCTGTAGATGGACTCGGGGTATGAACCAGATGAATTTGAAACTCGAACCATTTTTGGGTTGCGTTTGTCGCAGAAGAGGAATGGTGCCATTATCAGTCGATCACTGTTCAAGAATCAGGTCACCTCGCCCAAGGATGTGAGTGAAAAGAATGGGCTAGTTTCGATCATTGGAGAAGCTTTTGTTTTTTTTTAATCAGTCCCATGAGGAAAGAGTCCCAAGAGAGCAGCGCTCCCTCTGTGTGTGTGTGTGTGTGTGTGTGTGTGTGTGAGCACAGCACTCTGCCTGTGTGTGTGTGAGACACCCTCAATCCTGCACTGTGTGTGGGTGTGACCTCTGACAGCACAGCACTCCCTCTGTCAGTCTGTGTGTGGGTGACGGCGCAGCACTCCCTCTGTGTGGGTGTGTGTGCGCGCGTGTGTGTGGGTGAGACGGCGCAGCACTCCCTCTGTGTGTCTGTGTGTGTGTGTGAGCGCAGGCACTCCCTCTGTTGGGTGCGTGTGTGTGTGTGTGTGTGCGTGTGTGAGTGAGACGGCGCAGCCCTCCCTCTGTGTGGGTGTGTGTGACGGCGCCGCGCTCCCTCTGTGTGTGTGGGTGTGACGGCGCCGCGCTCCCTCTGTGTGTGTGGGTGTGACGGCGCCGCGCTCCCTCTGTGTGTGTGGGTGTGACGGCGCCGCGCTCCCTCTGTGTGTGTGGGTGTGACGGCGCCGCGCTCCCTCTGTGTGTGTGGGTGTGTGTGACGGCGCCGCGCTCCCTCTGTGTGTGTGGGTGTGTGTGACGGCGCAGCCTCCCTCTGTGTGTTGTGGGTGTGTTGGTGACGGCGCAGCACCCTCTGTGTGGGGGGTGTGTGTGTGCGGCGCAGCGCTCCCCTGTGTGTGTGTGTGTGTGTGAGACGGGCGCAGCGCTCCCTCTGTGTGGGGTGTGTGTGTGTGTGTGACGGCGCAGCGCCCCTCTGTGTGTGTGTGTGTGTGGTGTGTGTGACGGCGCAGCAAACCCTCTGTGTGTGTGTGCGGCGCAGCCTCCCTCTGTGTGTGTGTGTGGGCGTCTGTGTGGTGTGTGTGACGGCGCAGCACTCCCTCTGTGGGGTGTGTGTGTGTGAGACGGCGCAGCACTCCCTCTGTGTTGTGTGGGTGGTGTGACGGCCGTGTGTGTGGGTGTGTGTGACGGCGCGCGCCCTCTGTGGTGTGGGTGGTGTGACGGCGCAGACTCCCTTGTGTGTGTGTGTGTGTGTGTGACGGCGCAGCCGCTCCCTCTGTGTGGGTGTGTGTGTGTGTGACGGCGCAGCGCTCCCTTATGTGTGGTGTGTGTGTGTGTGTGTTGTGTGTTGTGGGTGTGACGGCGCAGCACTCCCTTCGTGTGTGTGTGGACGGCGCAGCACTCCCTCTGTTGTGTGTTTGTGACGGCGCAGCACTCCCTCTGTGTGTGTGTGACGGCGCAGCACTCCCTCGTGTGGGTGTGGTGAGCGCAGCACTCCCTCTGTGTGGGTGTGTGTGGGTGTGTGTGTGACGGCGCAGCACTCCCTCTGTGTGGGTTGTGTGTGGGTGTGTGTGACGGCGCAGCACTCCCTCTGTTGTGTGGTGGTGTGTGTGTGTTGTGTGACAGCGCAGCACTCCCTCTGTGTGGGTGGGTTGACGGCGCAGCACTCCCTCTGTGTGTGTGTGGGTGTGTGTGACGGCGCACACTCCCTCTGTGTGTGTGTTGTGTGTGTGACGGCGCAGCGCTCCCTCTGTGTGTGTGTGTGTGTGTGTGGTGTGGTGTGGCGCAGCGCTCCCTCTGTGTGGTGGTGTGTGTGGTGTGACGGCGCAGCGCTCCCTCTGTGTGTGTGTGGTGTGTGTGTGAGACGGCGCAGCGCTCCCTCTGTGTGGGTGTGTTGTGTGTGTGTGTGTGTGTGTGTGTTGTGTGGTGACGGCCAGCGCTCCTCTGTGTGGTGTGCGGCGCAGCGCCTCTGGTGAGTGTGGTGTGGTGACGGCGCAGCCTCCTCTGTGTGGGTGTGTGTGTACGGGCAGCTCCTGTGTGTGTGTGTGTAGTGTGTGTGACGCGCAGCACTCCTCTGTGTGTGTGTGTGTGGTGTGTGTGGTGACGGCACACTCCTCTGGGGGTGTGACGGCGCAGCACTCCCTCTGTGTGGGTGCGTGTGTGTGTGACGGCGCAGCACTCCCTTGTGTGGGTGCGTGTGTGTGTGACGGCGCAGCACTCCCTCTGTGTGGGTGCGTGTGTGTGTGACGGCGCAGCACTCCCTCTGTGTGGGTGCGTGTGTGTGACGGCGCAGCACTCCCTCTGTGGGGGGCGTGTGTGTGTGACGGCGCAGCAACTCCTCTGTGTGTGGGTGTGTGTGTGTGACGCGCAGCACTCCTCTGTGTGGGGTGTGTGGACGGCGCAGCACTCCCTCTGTGTGTGTGGGTGTGTTGTGACGGCGCAGCATCCCTCTGTGTGTGGGTGTGTGTGACGGTGCAGCACTCCCTCTGTGTGTGTGGGTGTGTGACGGCGCACTCTGTGTGTGTGTGTGTGTGTGACGGCGCAGCCACCCTCTGTGTGTGTGTGTGTGTGTGGTGACGGGCGCACCTCTGTGTGGGTGTGTGTTGTGCGCGCAGCGTCCTCTGTGTGTGTGTGTGAGACGGCGCAGCGCTCCTCTGTGTGTGTGTGTGTGTGTGACGCGCAGAGCGCTCCTCTGTGTGTGTGTGTGTGTGACGGTGCAGCACTCCCTCTGTGTGGTGTGTGTGTGTGTGTGTGTGAGCGGCGCAGCACTCCCTCTGTGTGTGTGTGTGTGAGGACGGCGCAGCACTCCCTTGTGTGTGTGTGTGTGTGACGGCGCAGCGCTCCCTCTGTGTGTGTGTGTGTGACGGCGCAGCACTCCCTCTGTGTGTGTGTGTGACGGCGCAGCACTCCTCTGTGTGGTGTGTGTGACGGCGCAGCACTCCCTCTGGTGGGGTGTCTGTGACGGCGGCAGCGACTCCCTCTGTGTGTGTGGGTGTGTGTGACGGCGCAGCGCTCCCTCTTGTGTGTTGTGTGTGTGTGTGTGTGTGTGTGTGTTGACGCGCAGCGCTCCCTCTGGTGTTTGTGTGACGGCGCGCGCTCCCTCGTGTGTGTGTGTGGGGTGGTGGTGTGTGTGGACGGCGCAGCCTCCCTCGTGTTGTGGTGAGACGCGCAGCGCTCCCTCTGTGTGTGTGTTGTGTGTGTGTGTGTGTGTGTGTGTGTGACGGCGCAGCCTCCCTCTGTGTGTGTGTGTGTGTGTGTGTGACGGCGCAGCACTCCCTCTGTGTGTGTGTGTGTGACGGCGCAGCACTCCCTCTGTGTGGGTTGTGTGTGTGACGGCGCAGCAATCCCTCTGTTGGTGTGTGTGTGTGTGTGACGGCGCAGCACTCCCTCTGTGTGTGTGTGTGTGTGACGGCGCAGCACTCCCTCTGTGTGTGTGGTGTGTGACGGCGCAGCGCCCGTTTGGTGTGTGTGTGACAGCGCAGCACTCCCTCTGTGTGGGTGTGTGTGACGGCGCAGCACTCCCTCTGTGTGTGTGTGTGTGTGACGGCGCAGCACTCCCTTGTGTGTGTGGGTGTGTGTGACGGCGCAGACTCCTCTGTGTGTGTGGGTGGTGTGACGGCGCAGCACTCCTGTGTGTGTGGTGTGTGTGACGGCGCAGCACTCCCTCTGTGTGTGTGTGTGTCTGTGTGTGTGACGGCGCAGCACTCCCTCTTGTGTGTGTGTGTGTGGTGACGGCGCAGCACTCCCTCTGTGTGGTGTGTGTGTGACGGCGCAGCACTCCCTCTGTGTGTGTGGTGGACGGCGCGCACTCCTCGTTGTGTGTGTGTGACGGCGCAGCACTCCCTCTGTGTTGTGTGTGTGTGTGACGGCGCAGCACTCCCTCTGTGTGGTGTGTGTGTGACGGCGCAGCACTCCCTCTGTGTGTGTGTGTTGACGGCGCAGCACTCCCTCTGTGTGTGTGTGTGTGTGTGACGGGCAGCGCTCCCTCTGTGTGTGGGTGGTGACGGCGCAGCACTCCCTCTGTGTGTGTGTGTGTGACGGTCGCAGCACTCCCTCTGTGTGTGTGTGTGTGTGTGTGTGTGACGCGCAGCACTCCTCTGTGTGTGTGTGTGTGACGGCGCAGCACTCCCTCTGTGTGTGTGTGTGTGACGGCGCCAGCACTCCCTTGTGTGTGTGTGTGTGACGGCGCAGCACTCCCTCTGTGTGTGTGTGTGTGTGACGGCGCAGCACTCCCTCTTGTGTGTGTGTGTGACGGAGCCAGCACTCCCCTGTGTGTGTGTGTGTGTGTGACGGCGCAGCACTCCCTCTGTGTGTGTGTGGTGTGACGGCCGCAGCACTCACTCTGTGTGTGTGTGGTGTGACGGCGCAGCACTCCCTCTGTGTGGTGTGTGTGTGACGGCGCAGCACTCCTCTGTGTGTTGTGTGGGGGCTGTGTGTGTGTGTGTGTACGGCGCAGCACTCCCTCTGTGTGTGTGGTGTGACGGCGCAGCACTCCCTCTTGTGTGTGACGGCGCAGCACTCCCTCTGTTGTGTGGTGGACGGCCAGCACTCCTCTTGTGTGTGTGTGACGGGCAGCACTCCCTCTGTGTGTGTGTGACGGCGCAGCACTCCCTCTGTGTGTGTGTGTGTGACGGCGCAGCACTCCCTCTGTGTGTGTGTGTGTGGTGACGGCGCAGCACTCCCTCTGTGGGTGTGTGTGTGACGGCGCAGCACTCCTCTGTGTGTGTGTGTGTGTGTGACGGCGCAGCACTCCCTCTGTGTGTGTGTGTGTGACGGCGCAGCACTCCCTCTGTGTGTGTGTGTGTGACGGCGCAGGCACTCCCTCTGTGTGTGTGTGTGTGTGTGACGGCGCAGCACTCCCTCTGTGTGTGTGGGTGTGACGGCGCAGCACTCCCTCTGTGTGGTGTGTGTGTGTGACGGCGCAGCCACTCCCTCTGTGTGGTGTGTGACGGCGCCAGCACTCCCTCTGTGTGTGTGACGGCGCAGCACTCCCTCTGTGTGTGTGTTGACGGCGCAGCACTCCTCTGTGTGACGGCGGCACTCCCTCTGTGTGGTGACGCAGCACTCCTCTGTGTGTGTGTGACGGCGCAGCACTCCTCTGTGTGGTGTGTGTGTGACGGCGCAGCACTCCCTCTGTGTGTGTGTGTGTGACGGCGCAGCACTCCCTCTGTGTGTGTGTGTGTGACGGCGCAGCACTCCCTCTGTGTGTGTGTGTGTGACGGCGCAGCACTCCTCTGTGTGTGGGTGTGTGACGGCGCAGCTCCCTCTGTGTGTGTGTGTGTGACGGCGCAGCACTCCCTCTGTGTGTGTGTGTGTGTGACGGCGCAGCACTCCCTCTGTGTGTGTGTGTGTGTGACGGCGCAGCACTCCCTCTGTGTGTGTGTGTGTGACGGCGCAGCACTCCCTCTGTGTGTGTGTGTGTGACGGCGCCCTCTTGTGGTGTTGTGACGGCGCAGCACTCCCTCTGTGTGTGTGTGTGTGACGGCGCAGCACTCCCTCTGTGTTGTGGTGTGTTTGTGACGGCGCAGCACTCCCTCTGTGTGTGTGTGTGTGACGGCGCAGCACTCCCTCTGTGTGTGTGTCTGACGGCGCAGCACTCCCTCTGTGTGGATGTGTGTGTGCGTGTGTGAAGACTGCCCTCTGATTGGGATGAGTGTGCGTGTATTCTGGGTGTTAAATGCCAGAGCTGTTTGTGTTCACTGTAACGGAACACGGTGTTGTTATTAAAGCAGGTATATCTGATGGCTCGACGGAGATTTAACACTGGTTGTGATACTTTGCATCCCTGCCTTGATTCTCAGTGAGAATCCTAGTTCTTAGGGATTAAAATTAGGCCCCAGTGTCCTCGATGCCTGTCCGGTGCCACTTGATCATTGAGTTTCCACTCAGCTGTTGCTTCGGGCAGGCAGGGTGCTGTTTGACAAGAGCAGCCTGAAGGGAGTTGTTAACACTGCGGTGTGGGCTTTAATTAAACCGCAGGGACTGCTCCTGTCGCATGTCCAGACTGGCCTTTCGCAGGCTGTGCCCTGACTCGCTGGGCCTCAGCACCTGCCCCTGTGATCGTTTCCGTGGCAACCCGGGGCACCCCCCCTCCCGCCTGTCATCTCTCACCCACTGGCCCTGCCATCTACAGGGGCAGTTCTGTGACGGGGAGATGTCTTAACTATTTAAATAAGGGGTTGAAATGGCTGCTAGGTGCCACGATCCTTGTGGGATCTCCCACCAGCCTGTCCTGACCAGGGGCCGTGTGCAAGTCATTGCTTCTGTCACTAGGCACAATATTCGTATGGCAGTCTCCCTCCTCACTGCTCCCTCCTCCCTGTACTGTGTGTGGCACAGTGGTTAGCGCTGCTGTCTCACAACATCAGGGACCCAGGTTCGATTCTTGGATTGGGTCACTGTGTGGAGTCTGCACGTTCTCCCTGTGTCTGCGTGGGGTTTCCTACAGGTGATCCGGTTTCCTCCTACGCCGCAAAAGAATCCTACAGTGCAGAATGAGGCGATTTGGCCCATCGGGTTTGCACTGACCACAATTCCACCCAGGTCTTATCCCCATAATCCCACACGTTTACCCTGCTAATCCCCCTGACACTAGGGGCAATTTAGCATGGCCAGTCAATCTAACCCGCACATCTTTGGACTGTGGGAGGAAACTAGAGAGAGGGTGCATTGTCCATGCTAAATTCTGCCTTAGTGTTCCCGAACAGGTGCCAGAATGTGACGTCTCAGGGATTTTCACACTAACTTTACTGCTGGTGTTAATGTAAGCCTCTTGTGACAATTCAAATCTTCTACATTGAACTCCACAACTCAGTTCAAAATAAACTCCCACCTCCAAAAACAGCCCCACGATGGCTGGGTTTTTGGGTCCTGCTGCCTCTGTGTGTTACGAGGAAAACGTTTCAATGGCTGTTCTTGGGATACTTCACTGTCTTCTCTGTCTTTCTCTTTGCAGTTGCCTGACACAGCTATCCGTGACCTGATTGTAGCCAGTATTGCTGTAAAGTACACTCAGTCTAACTCTGTGTGTTGCGCAAAGGATGGTCAGGTGAGTCTGAAGCTGTGTGAAGTCGGCGAGAGGACTTGACCTCAGAACTCCTCCAGTGACATCCATCCTGAAACCCTGCCGTTCAGATCCCACTCCGGCATTTACCCGAGTCTCCCAATGCTCTCACTCCCCCTATTCACCATCCTGCCCCCTTGTAATCTCCAACCTTTTCTCACTGGTACACTGAGTTCCGAATTTCCCCCAATTCCTCTTTCCTGCTATTCCCGTACTGCTCGAACATGGGATCTCCCTTCACCCCGTGCAGCCTCTCCAGCATTCCCAGTTCTGGGAGCCCCTTGCTATGCCTCTGCACCTTCCCGCTTCCTCCCTGCTGTCCTGGAATCTCCTGCCCACCCCTCCACCCTGTCACTGATGAGCCCATTCCCAGTTCCTTTTTTGTTTGTTTCCCATTTGTGGGACACGGGTGTAGTTGGCTGGCCAGCACTTATTGCCCATCCCTAGTTGCCCTTCATGAGCTTACAGAGCACTGATGAAGGAGCTGTGCTTTCAAAGCTCGTGATTCCATGTAAACCTGTTGGACATTAAGCTGGTGTTGCGAGACTCCTTATTGTGCCCACTCCAGTCCAACGCTGGCACCTCCACGTCCTAGTTGTCCCTTGGAGGGTCAGTTGAGAGTCAGCTGCGTTGTGTGGGTCTGGAGTCACATGTAGGTCAGACCGGGTAATGACAGCAGATTTCCTTCCCTAAAGGACATTAGTGATCTGGATGGGTTTCTCTGACAATTAGCAATGGTTTCATGGATATCGGGTTCTTAATATTGCCATCTGTTATGGCGGGATTTGAACCTGCATCTCCAGAACATTAACTGAGTTTCTGGATTAATAATAGCCATAATATTACCAGGCCATTACCTCCCCTTATTAAGTGTGATCGGTGGAGAATGCGTGGTATTGTATAGAGTCCCAAGAATGGATGTTTCTCTTGAAGTTCTGGGGTCATGGATTACTCGGTTAACATGAGATTGATCACCACTGCCCACCCCCTGACATCCTGGTTGGGGAGGGTAGGGGGGAGAGAAGTTTGGAGTGTGGGTGGAGGTATTGGGTGGTGGTGGGGATGGGGTTGGGGTAGGAGCAGGAACAGAGGAGAGGGAAGATGGGATGCATCTGGGGCTTGGGATTTGAACCAGGACTTGGTCTGAATCAAAGCTGGCATTTTAACTGAAGTCCAGGAATTATACTGGCCAAAGCAGCCCCCATCCCCCCATAGGCCGAGGTTGCCGACTCATACCCCACGAGAATCCCTCTCTCCTAATGGGAACCCCCTCCCCTTACAGCCACTCCCGGTTTGAACAGCCCCCATTCCCCCACAGTAAAATCTTTGCCTGTAGCGCAGAAACACCTCACCTGACACCCCCCTCATCCCCACCATTGTGTCTCACAGGCCAGCTCACAATCTCTATTTCCAAATTGGGCACAGTGTGGCCAGCCCTCCCCCCCCCCAGTCTGAATTACAGAAAGGTTTGCTAATATCAGCGGCTTGGGAGGAATAAGCATGGGGAAAGGGGTCAGCTGGTTTGTCCCTCAGTGGAAGATGATTCACGTTGCTGGACGTTTGGTGTTGGTGTAGAATGTTTCCTGCGAGGCCCTCCCCCTGGGATCTGACTGCTTCGAGGGGGAACTGGCTGCTCCCAAGGGTCCCTTCTTGGCACCTTGAGGGTGGGAGGGTGAGATTGCAGGGAGGGTTAGTACAACGGTCTGCAGCTGGCTTGGGTTGTGGGCACTCGGGGGTTTGACTCTCGGCTGTTTTGCAGGTGGTTGGCATCGGGGCGGGTCAGCAGTCCCGCATTCACTGCACCCGGCTGGCAGGCGACAAGACCGATCACTGGTGGCTCCGTCACCACCCCAGGGTGCTGGCCATGAAGTTCAAAGCGGGCATCAAGCGGGCTGAGATCGCCAATGCCATCGATCAGTACGTTGGAGGGACGATGCAGGTAAGTGTGCAGTGATGATCTCTCCCGGTGTGTCCCTGCAGGCCGGGGAGTTGGGGGGTAATGGAACTGACTGCCCTGTCAATCCTGGAATTTCCTCTGGGCTCAGCCTGTGTAACATCGTGTAAGGGTAGACGCTGTCTACTGTTCAAATCAGAGCTCAGCCACAGAAATACAATCACTCTGTATGAAACTACAACCTCTCTGCCCCCAACAGGGCATTGTTATTCCTGTAAATCCACAGGGAAAAGCAAGTGTGAATTGGCTTGTTCTCAGAGAAAGGTGCATCTTGTATTTATATAGCGCCTTTCACAAGCTGGGTGCTGTATGGTCTCTGTACTGCACCGGAATGTCCGTCCAGTGCCTTTGGAGATGGTCTTGAGTCCATGATGTCCTGCCTCTGAGACGCAAGTGTTTATTTTTTATTCATTTGTGGGAGCTGGCTGTCACAGCATTTATTACCCATCCCTATTTGTCTGAGGGCAGTAAGAGTCAATCACTTCGCTACGGCTCTGCAGCCACGTGTGGGCCAGACCAGGTAAGGACGGCAGATTTCCATCATTGAGAGGACATTAGTGAACCAGATGGATTTTTCCCACAGTGTTTTCGCGGACACCTGTAGATTCTTCATTCCAGATATTGACATGACCATGTTTCTTGTATCTTTTTGCTCCTTCTGAGGACCTCTGTGTTGTTGGGTTTCCAGGAGATGGTTTGATGGGTTTTTCTCTCTCCTTTCAGGCAGAGGATCTGCCCAAGTGGCAGGCGATGTTTGAGGAGGTCCCCGAGCTGCTATCAGACACTGAGCGCAAGAACTGGATCTCCCGGCTCAGCGCCGTGGCTTTGAGCTCTGATGCTTTCTTCCCCTTCCCTGACAACGTCGAGCGTGCCAAGAAGGTCAGTGGCATCCGTCAGTGCCAACCTGAGTGGTTGTGCCACCTTTAAATGTGGGTAACTCTTCCTCCCTCACCCTTCCCCCAACACTGCTGGGATTGTGGGTGCCAGTCGAGATCAGGTTGGTTGGGGGGTGTGGATGTGGTTGGGGTGGTTTACAGTGTGGACAAGCCCAGGCCTCTGCTGAAGGCTCAGGGTGCTGACAGGGGATCGGGCACAGTTTTAGCCAATTCATTACGGGGAGAATTCTGTAAACGATGCACAGTGGATTTGTTATCAGCAATGAGAGGATTTAGTTGCACCAAAAGATTTGAACAATGAATGTTGCCGACTGAGAAGATTAGAAGACGGGAGTAGCAGGCTGGATAGACTGGGACTTTTTTTCCCCTGGAGCGTAGGAGGTTTAAGGATGACCGTAAAGAGGTCTATAAAATAATGAGGGGCATAGATCAGCTAGTCAGTACCTTTTCTAGAGGGCATAAGTTTAAGGTGAGAGGGGAGAGATATAAAAGTGTCCAGAGGCGTAATTTCTTCACACAGTGGTGATGAGTGTCTGCAACAAGTTGCCAGAGACAGGGTACAATATTATCTTTTAAAAAGCTTTTAGACAATTACATGGATAAGATGGATAGAGAGGGATATGGGTCAAATGCAGGCAATTGGGACTAGCTTAGTGGTTTTAAAAATGGGGGCAGCATGGCCAAGTTGGATTGAAGGTCCTGTTTTCATGCTGTAAACATCTATGGCTCTTTGACCCTATAACATGAAACTGCGTACTTGGTAATTTTTCCAGTCTAGAAATGTATTTCCTTCTCGAGTATATCCAGTTACTCAACCTCACCACTCTCGAGTGAAGAACTTTCTCCTTCTCTCCATCTTAAATGGTCTATTCGAGCCATGTCAGAATCCCATACTTTTCAATCAGATTCCCCCTTGTTCTTCCAAATTCCAGTGAACGTAGGCCCAATCGACCCCTCTTCCCCATCTCTGTTAACTCTGCCAATCCCAGCATCAGTCTGGTGAACCTTAGCTGCACTGTCTTGTGAGGAGAAGGCTCCAGGAGCACGAGCTTGAACATATCAGTGTTTGGAGGGAGCTAGTCATGGAAAGCCCAGCAGTAGAAGCAGGTAGGGGTGAGCGGAGACTGAATGTTTCCAGCAGTTACAGGGGTGACACAGTGGTTAGCTCTGCAGGCTTACGGTGCCAGGGACCCGAGTTCAATTCCCAGCTTGGATCACTGGAGAGTTTGCATTTTCTCCCAGTGTCCGCATGAGCTTCCTCTGGGTGCTGCGGTTTCTTCTGACAGTCCAAAGGTGAGGTGGATTAATCATGCTACGTAGCCCCTTAGTGTGAGGGCCTGGATAGTTGTCAGTGCAGACTCAATGGGCTGAAAGGCCTCCTTCTGCACTGTAGGGATTCTATGATTCTGTTCTCCTAGGCACTGGGATTTGAGATGCATTGTGACCAGTAACTGCTGAGATACTAGATTTGTTTACATGGGCAAGAACGGGCAAGCCTCATTAGATAGGCTGCATTGATGGTGAAACAAGGCTGTTGACTTTCTATACTGAATTGTGGCTCGCAGTAATTCTGTTTAATGTTTTGTTTTGAGTCTTTCCATCATTCCAAACTAATGAGAATTAAAACCCATTTGAGTATCAGAGACTGGGTTGGATTTAATTAAATCTTGCAGAAAGAACTAGAGGCTATTTTTCTCACGGCTTGCTGCCTGATCAGACCACAGCTTCCAATGGCCTCTTTGCAACAAAAACCAGGTCATTTGTTTTAAAATACAAATGTCGACATTTTTGAGAACAGAATAGCTTGCACTTTTGTTAAATCTCAAAAAAAGAAAGCTTTACATCCATTTAGTTAATTTGAATTGGCAGTGAGTGAGTGAGGTAAGGCAGCCATATTGTGTACCACTTGAACGGCAGCCATCTTGCCTGGCTGCCCTCTGACTGGGTGAATGGATCACATGATGTGCAGAAAGATTAAATAACAACCCAGTAGAAATAGGAGGAGGCCATTCAGTCCTTGATGCCCATTCCACTATTCAGTTAGATCACAATGATGTGTACCTTGCAAGCTCTAAATCTAATGTTCTAAATTTCAAGGCAATGCTCCCCTCTCACTTAACTCTCCTCAATTACAGGAGCTCACTGTCCTCCTGATTTAGCCCTTTTGTAATTTAGTTTATTCCAAATCCGTTTCTCTTCATCCCACTATTCCAAACTACTACTCTCTGCATTCCCAGCGCCCCCCCCCCCCCAAAAAAAACCTAAATTCCTCTTCCTTATCCCAATTCCCTTTCTTTCCCCAAATGCTTCTCGCCATATTTGAGACATGGCTATGGTTGTGTGGTTGGCTCATCTCCTGCAGCCACCCACCTCCTTTCTCCAACATCCAATCCAAGCTGTCAGACCCTTCCACCTTTTGTATGAGTAGAGCTGGGAGTTGGCACAGTGGTTAGCACTGCTGCCTTATAGGGACCCAGGTTCCATTTCCAGCTTGGCTCCCTGCATCCGTGTAGGTTTCCTCTGGGTGCTCCGATTTCCTCACGTTACACAGATGTGTGGGTTAGGTGGATTGCCCATCCTAAATTGCCCCTTAGTGTCAGGGGGTTAGCAGGGCAAATGCCTGAGGTTATGGGGATAGGTCCTCCGGTGGGATTGTTGTCAGCATAAGCTTGATGGCTTTTTGTATGGAGTTTGCACGTTCTCCCCATGTCTGTGTGGGTTTCCTCTGGCTCCCAAAAAAAACTTTGCATTGATTTAGTTTGATTTGGCAATGACTTTTTGAGGTAAGGCAGACATGGTGTGTATAAGAACAGTGTTCATCTTGGTGCATTGGCCATGCTAAATTCTCCTTCAGTGTACCCAGAGTGTGGCGATGGGGGGATTTTCACAGTAACTTCATTGCAGTGTTAATGTAAGCCCATTTGTGATGACAATAAATAAACTTATCAGACTTTTAGCTCTGATATTGTTCTTGTCAATCTGCACCTTCAAGGCCAGTATACCTTTTCAGAAATGTGGTGTCCAGAAGGAAGAAAAGTGATCTCACCCAGCCGCAGGATATTAAATTCCCTCTTTTCTTGCCTCTTGCCCCACAGAGCGGAGTCGATTTCATCGTTGCCCCGTCTGGGTCCGCGGCTGACCGAGTGGTGATCGATGCATGTGAGCAACTGGGTATAACTCTGATCCACAGCAACCTGCGACTCTTCCATCATTAGGGTGGGGTTCCTCCACCCTGCCCTCTGTTATCGGCCCAGCTGCTCTCTCTGACACCACGACGATTAACCACCATGTTTGAACAGAGAGTACAGCCCGCTGCTGTACAGGGGCCTAAGGTCAACTTGGAAAAAATAAGCTGCCTCCTCCCTCCCCCCGACCACTTTGTTTGTATTTTGAACAGAGTTGTTCAGAGTGCCTGCCCACTCTCTTGTCAAATTATAATGTGTATACCTTTTCCACATAAATCTGTATAGGCCAGAAATGAGTCACTGGTTACTTTGGGAACAGGGATCTGTGTTTACGGGGACAGATTCCAATAATAAGGAAGGGGGTTTCCTCAACCAGACAGAGTGGTGAATCTATGGAACTCACTGACCTGGCCACCACATCTGGTTACAATGTCTTAAAAGACAGACATAGGCTGTTTATCAATAAAGGGATTGAGAATGGGTGTGAGAATCCTATCTGCCATGATTGAGTCTGCTCATCGTTCAGTGGGCTGAATGGCCTGATTCTGCTGCTATATCCTGGCCCCTTTGGTTGGTATGGGGGAGAGGGGCTTGGCTTGATTATTGGGCCTTGGGGAATTGTCTGCTCACTGGAGCCTGATCTGTGGGCTGACATCTCATTTTCTGCACCCCACCCCAAGGTGGGGTTCAGTGAAACTCGGACACAGAATCGTGTAGCACTGGAACTGCAGCCCCTCTGGTCTATGCTAACCTTTCTGAGAGTTGTTCCCAGTAACAGGGAGTCAAGACAATAATTATTAAATCCCACAGGGCATTGGGAAGGAGGAACAGTGAGGAGGTGGAACTTTGTATCACAGGGAGTAATCTTGATAAATGTAGATGGGCATATGGAATTGGCTTGGATTAATTAGAATTCCGTGCGTGGGAAGGAGGATCAGAAACACCAACCTGGCTCTGAAGGTGAAATACTGTGGATGCTGTAACTTGAATCAAAAACAGAAAATGCTGAAAGATGTCAGCAGGCTCGAGCTAAATGGTTAGCTTTGTTGCCTCACAGCACCAGGGATCTGGGTTCAATTCCTGTTTGGGTCACTGTCTGTGTGGAGCCTGTATGTTCTCCCTGTGTCTGAGTGGGTTTCTTCTGGGTGCTCTGCTTTCCTCCCACAATGCAAAGATGTGCTGGTTAGGTGATTTGGCCATGCTAGATTCTCCCTCCGTGCACCCAAACAGGTGCCGGAGTGTGGTGACCAGGGGATTTTCACAGTAACTTCATTGCAGTGTTAAATGTAAGTCAGCTTGTGACACTAATAAAAGAAAAAGCACTTGTGGAGAGAGAATAGAGCCAATGCTGAGTTGTCCAAAGACAAAAAATGGTGGCTCTGTTCTCTTCCCCACAGATCTTGTCAGACCCACTGAGATTTTTCCAGTATTTTCTACCAGCGTGTGGCATTTGTGTAATCAGCTTACCTCAGGCGCTGCCAAATTCCCTTCTGGGCAACACCTTTGGCTGAATCAGTATACAGACCAGTCCATCCCTGAGCTCAGTTTGAGGGAATTGAGGGAGGGGGGGGGGGGGTCGTCTCCATGTACAAATACCACACAGTGAGGGGGCGAGACAAACCACACAGTTTTTTTTAAACCTTTGTTTCAACAGGTTTTATTCAATCGAGGAACGTCTCACCGGCATCCATAAACAAGTCACCGATTGTGTAAATATGTCAACAAACAAAGATATTGCCAGGGCCGGTGGCATTTATGTTAAAGGTGTAAGATAGAATAAACAAGGCACTGGGGAAGAGAGGGGTTTGATAAATAACAGCTTGGTACAGTTAATCAATTACAACATCAGGAGCAATAGACACTGAGGTGTTCCTACAGCATGTGTAGTGTAGAAAGGAGGTGCTTTTAATGAATTCAGAAGCTGTGTCATTCACTCATCCTGGTACAGGCTATGGTCAGGTGAAGGGGATGGATGGGGCCTGGTCTCCTGGTGATGGGTTGAAATATCTCCAATTGGCTAAACTCCCCTGGAGAGAGTGGGGGAAGGGGGAGGTTCAAAGCTAAACTGAGGTCTTGTGTTCTTTCGAAATGGGCAAAGTCTTTGGTTTTCTGTTAACAAGATTACTCAGCGTGTGTGAGAGAGAGAGGCTGTGAGGGGTGGAGGAGAAGAGGGTGGAGCATGCTGAGAGAGCGAGTGGTGTCGAAGCTGGAAGCATGTAGTCAGAGGATGTCAGACGCCAACGATCTCGGCGTTTCCACCAATCCTGTTTGCCCCGCAGCTCTGCCGGTACCATCAGCCTCCCTGCTCCAGCGTGAGAGGATTGGCCAGTCGATTACTCAGTGCCAGCGGCTAGGCACTCCAGTGGGCAGGTTATGTACTGTAGGGGAGGGAGAGAACGCAGATAATTAGAGGAAGCCTGTAGATTGGGAATGATCGCACTTTAAACAAGTTTACTCTGGGAAAGTGACCTCTATGAACAGCCAGAGGCTATCACACAATATTGGCCCATTGGTTAGTAAAAGATAGGATACATTAAGATGACACAGTGGTTAGTACTGCACTGGCCATGTTAAATTCTCTCTGTATCTGAACAGGTGCTATATAGTGTGGCCATCAGAGGATTTTCAGTGACTTCACTGTAGTGTTAATGTAAACTTACTTGTGACGTTAATAAATAAACTTTAAATTTCATTGTAGTCATAGACTAATATTGTATAGTCATATATAAACTTTATTAGTGTCACAAGTAGGCTTCCAATAACACTAATGTACTGTGAAAATCCCCTAGTGGCCACACTCTAGTGCCTGTTTGGATGCACAGAGAATTTAACGTGGCCAGTGCACCTAACCAGCATGTTTTTCAGACTCTGGAAGCCAGAGCACCTGGAGGAAACCCTCGCAGATACAGGGAGAACGTGCAGACTCTGCACAGACAGTGACCCAAACTGGGAATCGAACCTATGCTGAGAGTCCTATATTGTATACTTATCTACAGCTCTGACTTCAGATGAAAGGTTGGGTAGCAAAGGGCCTCTCTTTGTATCATCCAAAGGGGTAGACAGTGCCCCTCCTGTTTCCATGTGCCCGTCAGGAGGCTGGTAACCCCGGCAATGCAGCATTCCCTGTTTACTCAACTCCTCCAGCCTGGCTTCCGCCTGCAGCTTTCCAACCAGACTGTACCCAAACGGCGCTCTCCCTCATGGGTGGGGGTGGGGTGCAGTTACCATTTACACTTGAAGAGGAAGGGAGGTGAAGCGTGGGGAATAATTTGGGACTGGGATCGGAGTTGGTGTACTGGGGATAACCTCTAGTGTATGAGAATGAATATTGGGATTCCCTGCAATTTAACCAAAGTGTAATGACTTGATAATGAAGAATATTGGCTTTTCCTTCTATCAAACTGCAAGGTATTTCAGAGACTGACTTTGCTTACCCTGCTGCTCCCAGTGAAACCTTGTTACTGTGCAGCATCCCCTTCCTCCCATGTTCCTCGCTTCTGTCCCCCATCCCCTGCTTGTCGCTGCTCATTGCTACCCACCCCCCTCAAACAGCCTGGCCATTACCCTTATCACCCACCTGACAATAATGCCCAGACTGGAAGTAAAGAGGACCTAATGGGGCTAGTGACATTTAAAAAAGAGACTGTTCACACGATGTGGGACTCACTGGCTCTCCGACTGCAAGGGGACATTTGGGGTGGATTTTCCTAAACTGCAGGTAATGCTTTCATAACTGCCTCCCTGAAAGAGTGTTGCAGGCTAAGGGGGTGTCCGTGTTGAGACTGGGACAGGAATCACAGAGAGATTGATATTATACAATCGTGGAGAGGCCTCCTTGTCCCAGTTTGATAGCAGCACCATATTGATATTGAGAAGACAGATAGGACCCCCTTTCTGCCTTGCCCCAGGTGTGCTGACTGGATTTGTACTCACCTTTGATCCGTATTTCACTCTGGTGTATTGGGGCCGGTTACCGGAGGAATCAGGTAAGTGAGGGCTGCTTCCGCTTGGCAGAGGGTCAATCCCAGGCTTGTGGCAGTCACTGCAGCGCCATCCCTGTGTGCGAAAACAAAAAAAAACACACATCACAAATCCTCCTTTGTTTCTAACAATTCCTGTTTGTAGCACAGCTAAAACAAGGTGAAATACTCTCGGCTGTTTCTCAGAGTCATGATGTAAAGATACCGGCGTTGGATTGGGGTAAACACACTAAGAAGTCTCACAACAGGTTAAAGTCCAACAGGTTTATTTGATAGTAATCCCACAAGCTTTCGGAAACAGTGTTCCTTCAGCTGTTGTGGAAGGTTCTGATCTGAGAAAGGCATATAAAGGAACACTCGGACTTGAATTCTAATCAGTATTCTGTAAACTGTGCATGTCTTTATATGCTTTTCTCTGATCCACCTGATGAACGTAGAACATCACAGCACAGTACAGGCCCTTTGGCCCTCAGTGTTGTGAAGGAACGCTGTTTCCGAAAGCTTGTGAGATTACTATCAGACAAACTGGTTCGACTCTAACCTGGTGTTACGAGACTTCTTACTGTGTTTCTCAGAATAGCACAGATAAAATTCAACACCAAGTCACAGAGGGGTTTGGAGATAGTTGGTCAATGAGTGTGACTTCTCTCTGACGCAGAGGGAAGATGTTACCCACTGGGCTGTGGATGATGGATATGACACAACGCCCACCTTCCTCTGTTAGCACTGTGTGAATCCCCAATCAATGCTGTTCTCAAGGAATGTGTCCAGTCGCAGACTGCTTTGGCCTGAATGGATTTGAACTGTGGCTAGGTTCTTAGAGCGTGACTGTGTTCCATCTACATGGCTCAAACACTGAACAAGATACAGTCCCCATCATTGTTACCTGTTGTCCTCCTAGGCAATTGCACGTGCAGATTGCACCAAGGTACTCCTTCTGCCACTGTTCACCAACGTTATATACATTGCCTTCATCGTAGCAAGTGTCTTCATCTGCAAATAGATTAGATGTTAGCCTGGTCTGTGACCAATAACTATGCAACTTCACTGGCTGCTCCTGCTTCTGAACAACCTCAAACTAGAAGCAGGAGTAGGCCGTTTGGCCCTTCGAGCTGGTTATGTCTTTCATTTTGATCATTGAATTCAATATCCATTCCTTCATTCCCTTTATCCCTAGAGTTATATCTAATTTCTTCTTGAAATCACTCAACGTTTTGGTGTCGACTACATTCTGTGGTAGTGAATTGCATACATTCACCAGCCTCTGGGTGAAGAAATTTCTCATCTCAGTCCTAAAGGAATTATCCTCAAACTCTGACCCCCCCCCCCTTTAGTTCTGGACTCCCCCTCATTGGAAACATTCTTTCTGAATATACCATCTAATGCTGTCAGAAGTTTTAAGTTTCTATCAGATCCTTCTCACTTTTCTAAACTCCAGTGAATATAATGCTCATTGACTTACTGTCTCCTCATATGGCAGACCCCCACCATCCCAGGAATCAGCCTGGTAAACCTTCGCTGTGAACTAATTAGCAGTGAGAGTTAATAAACAAAATGCAACTTCTTAATGGGATAAGAGCATGAAAATAAATAGAATCTTAATCATATTTTGTTTTGATGTTTTAAATTTCCTTAAAGGCGGCGGGGGGGGGGGGGGGGGGGGGGGGCGCTGAGAACACCACACCAGTCCCTGCAGCTGTCCAATGGGCATGTGTGCCCTCTCTAGGAACACTTGGCCGTGAACACTGCTGTGGAAGAGGGGCTGACGGTGGGAGGAAAAAACGTGTGTGTTCATAGAATCCCTACAGTGCAGAAGGAGGCCATTCGGCCCATCCAGCCTGCCCTATCCCCAGAACTTCACATATTACCCTGCTAATCCCCTAACAGTCACGAGCATAGCCAATCAATCTGACCCACATGTATTTGGACTATGGGAGGAAACCGGAGCACCCGGAGAAAACCCACGCAAACACAGGGAGAACGTGCAAACTCCACACGGACAGTGACCCGAGGCTGGAATTGAACCTGGGTCCCTGGCACTGTGAAGCAGCAGTGTTAACCACTGTGTGCCACCATGCTATTCCATGTTAATAGAACTTAATTGGCGCATTCTAGAACAAGGTTTGACACTCATGGTGAAATGACATCAAATGATTTGAGCGAATGCTGTCATGTTTATTAGTGTACAATGTAAAGTATTGTTTCTTGTGCGCTACACAGACACATCATACCATTCACTGTGTAGGTAAGGGGGGGAGAAGGAAAGGAGAGGGTGCAGAATGTAGTGTTGTAATGACCAAAACCTTACAGCCTGCATACATGAAGGTGCGGACAGCATCGATGGAGCGATTAACATTGGGAATCTACAACAGGACAGAATTAAAGAAGAGACTTGGTCCAAGATAAGCGCACAAGTGACGATTTAAATGATTGGCAATTTCACAGAGAATGCAGAGGTGAGGAAGGCAGAATGAGGGATTCAGATAAGCTGAGGCAGGGATAGAATCAGACACGTGGACAGGGATGGGCTTCTCTGATCCCAGGAACTTAGTATCTGGATTTCACAGAGAGTGGAGAAAGTGTGCAGAACAATGTGAGCATTTCATAGACTCGTGGCTGGGGTAGTGACACAAACTGTCGGGAATTTGAACTTACGCGGTTCACATTTGAACTCTCCCTTTCCGTTGCCAATGCAGGTACAGCTGAGCATCTGGCCGTTCTCACTGTGTCGGTCCCACTTCTCTCCAATCCTGTAGTTCACGCCATTGTCATGGCACCACTCTTGAGTATAAAAGGGATGAGGAAAGTTATAGATATAGATAGTGCTGTGAGCATAGAATCACCCATCACTTTAGTACCACCCTATGTCCCCCTGCATTTACACAATGCCCACCTTTTATGTTGACTTTGTGATGGACTTTGGTCAATTTCGCCTGAGTATTAATTCTAATGATAAGCGCACAAAAAGCTGACTGCAGGATCAGTGTTCCGAGGCACGGGCTTTTCCCATCAATCGAATTCCGTTTTCTTCACGGGAAAAGCTCCTGAACCCTTGGGCAGGGTTGTTAACACACAAACTAAACTCATTGTAAGTCAAGGCCCCTACAGCCAGGATTGTGGGGGGACAGTCCTTATACAACTGCATCCTAAATGCCGTTCTGACCTTAAGCGATACTTGCTTTTTGGGCCAATGTTCTGATTCCCCAGTTTGGCTGAGCTGCAGAAAAAGAGGCAACACAGTTCCCCGTGTAACCGCTGTGGTCATGTAAAGTTTTGATAAGTCCATCTATTAGTCACAAGTAGGCTTACATTAACACTGCATTGAAGTTACTGTGAAAATTCCTGGTTGCCATGTTCTGGCACCTGCTTGGGTACACAGAGAACTCAGCATAGCCAATGGGTACTCTAGTTTCCTCCCAATGCATCTAACTATTTTCAGACTGTGGGAGGAAACTGGAGCATCCAGGGGAAACACACAGACATGGGAAGAATGTGCAAATTCCATACCGACAGTGACCCAAGGCTGGAATTGAAGCCAGTTTCTTGGCACTGTGAGGAAGCAGTGCTAACCACTGTGCTAACCCCATCCTCAATCATGTGGAAGCTAGAAGGATCTAAGAGCTTGGATTGGCCGTGTGAGTCGCGCGCAGGAGACAGGCCAACCACGCACCCACAGCCATGGCGAAAAACAAATGGGGAAGAGAAAGGGATTGGAGTAATGTGAAGAGAGATCTGGGATAGAGAGGGCGGGTTCGGGAGAAAGCGAATGACTCACTTGAAGATTCACATTTGAAATGACCGCTCCCATAGCCCAGACAGCGACACCACAGCTTGTAACCACTGTCCGACATTCGCTCCCATTCCTGACCGATGGTGTAATGGGTATTGGTGGTGGTGTCGAAACAGGAGCCGTCGGAGGTAATGGTTGAAGTTTCAGGAGCTGCAGGGTTAAAAGACAGAACAGGCTCAGCACGAGGGAAAGATTGTTAGTATTTTGGCCCCAGTTAAACTCTGGATTTAAAATCCATAGCTCCCTCCCCTACCCTGTGGCTCCGTTGGAAGGACTCTTGTTTCTTGAATCAGAAGATTGTAGGTTCAAGTCACAAGCAGGGACCACCAACACAGGAACCAGACTGACACTCCCCCTGCCCCCGGTGCAGTACCAAGGGAATGCTGTGTTGCTACAGATACTGTTATTTGGATAAGCCTTGTTTGCCCTGTTGGGTATATCTACAATCTCCCCTCGACACTGCTGTAAAGAAGAACTGGTATAAGTTAGAAAGTGCTGGGAAAACTCAGCAGGTCTGGCAGCATCTGTAGAGAGAAAAGTTCCTGGCTGGAGTCTAATATGATTTCTTTAGAGATAAGAGAGGTAGAAATGTGATGGGTTATATAATGGGAGAGGAGGGTGGAGCAGAATCTCTATAGTGCAGAAGAGGCCATTTGGCCCATCAAGCCTGCACTGACAATGATCCCATCCAGGCCCTATCCCCATAATTCCATATATTTGCCCTACTAATTCTCCTGATGCTAACGGAAAACTTTCATGGCCAATCCACCTAACTTGCACATCTTTGGATCTGTGGAAGGAAACCGGAGCACCTGGAGGAAACCCACGCAGACACAGTGAGAATGTGCAAACTCTACTCAGACAGCAACCCCAGGCCAGAATTGAACCTGGGTCCCTGGTACTGTGAGGCAGCAGTGCTGAATAGGAGGTCTGAGATAGGCAGGAGCTAAGGAAAGATTGGCAATGATGTTATGGGTATGAGATGAGAGAGCGTGAATGGTAGTGTCAAAGCCAACTATTAGCACCTTCTTTAGTCTTTAACCCTACCATTAACATTCCCATATGTTGGCACCCGTAGGCCCAGTCCGACACGGAGGCAGATTTCCTGTCTCTACAGGACACAAGTGATCCAGTTGGTGTTTTATTCCAATAATCAACGAGAGTTTCCCAGTCACTCTGAACAATTTTCAATTCAACATGTGGTTCTGTGCTGATTTCCAATTCCCCCGCAGGACTGCTGCAGTGAGCGCTGAATCCTGGTTGCCAATGGTATTACCAATGTGCCACCATCTTACCCACTTGCCACTTAATAAATATTGGTTAGCTGGCTGCGGTTTGACGTGCCGGCTCTGGAATCTTTCCGGGTCCACTCCATAGAGTGGGCCAAGGGCTTGTGTTTGAAGCCCCCTCAAAAAAAAAAAGGCTGATGGTGCAGACCTCCCCGGCACTGCAGCGGAATGACAAAGCAAGATTACACGGCAGCATAGTGAAAACAATGTGCTTGTGTCTGTTGGCTGACAGGAAGCTGGGGAATTGGGATGAACAGAGCTTTGTCAGGGAACGGTTTATTTTTAAATTGGTAATGAGTTGAAGGGTTATGGCGAGAAGGCAGAAAAATGGGGATGAGGAGCATCTCAGCCATGATCGAATGGCAGAACGGCCTAATTCTGCTCCTACATCTAATGAAATTCTCTGTTGCTGAGGGGAGGAGCAGCTTTTCCGATGATATACCCACGTGTACGGCACTCTGGAATCGCAGGGGTAACCTTTCACAGGGGGCAGTCTGCTCCTATATCCCTCCCACCTCTCCACACTCCTCGTGCACTTTGTTAGCCCTGGGCTAATCGATGAAAGGCTGCCTGATTGTGTCACTGGTAAACAAGGCCGCACACTGGTAAATATTCGGTTTTCAGTAGCCAGCATTTCCAAAGCGTGCGAGCGGTTCCGTGGGCTTTACTGGACGAGGGATGAGGCTGGCGAACAGTCTGTTAAAGGCCTGCACTCATAGCACTGACTCACCTGAAGGAGACAACGTGGAACATTTATCGCTCCCCCTCCCGTCCCCCCCAATCCCAGTCTGCCCCCCCCCCCCCCACCCTCCCCCAGTGACCCAACGCACAAGAGTTGCCACCAAAAGAGAAAATGCTGGAAAATCTCAGCAGGTCCGGCAGCATCTGTGAGGAGAGAAAAAGAGCTGTCATTTCCAGTCCAGGTGATCCTTTGTCAAGCAACTTGGCTGTCCTTGCTCGTGCTAGGCCGGAGAGCTGGAGTGACCCCCGTCATCAGGGTCCCCGTTAAATCTGCAGCACCCGTGGGTGGGTGGGTGGGTGGGGGGGTAAATATAGACCCCAGAGACTTGGTTACGCAGTGAGGTGCCCAATCCGCACAGATTACAAGTCAAACCTTCAGATCCACCAGGGATTTGTGGAAAAAGCTCCCTCTTCCTTTTGTGTTGGGTCTCATATTTAAAATCCTCAAATTACTGGGTGGAACTTTCCAGAACATCGGCGGGGGGGGGTTTAGGGCCTAGATATTACAGTTTGGATCGCTCCATGACCTTTACACTGTTACCTCCTCCTGCTCCACAATCCTCCTCACACTCCTTATTTTGCCAACTTGGGGTTTCTCAGTCACCAACCACCATCCCCCTTCATTTGAGTTATTCCACATGGAGGGCCATCGGGATGTCAGGCTCTGGAATTTCCTTCCCATACTTCTCTGCCATTTTATACCTGGAGGGAGTTGTTTAAGGCCTGCCCTCCAATCAGATTCTGGCCCACGTCGTTCATTGGCGTTTCCATGGAGAACTCTAGGATGTACAACTACGGGAGAATTGAGCCAGAAAGTTTGAAAGATACGGAGCGGCTGGAAAGCACTGGGGCGCATTTTTCCCATCGCAGTATGAGGGATGACCTTATCCCTACAGATGGAGGCCATTTGGCCCATCGAGCCTGCACTGACCACAATCTCACCAGGCCCCACCCCCGTGACCCCACACTTTTACCCTGCTGGTTCTAAGGGGCCATTTAGCACAGTCAATCCACCTGAAGGGCAGGTGTGTGGAGCGTGGGAGGAAACTGGAGCACCCTGAGGACACAGGGAGAACATGCAGACTCTGCACAGGCAGTCACCCAAACTCGGGTCCCTGGTGCTATCCAGGGAGCTACCGTGCCGTCCCAAATGTTACTGAGGTTTATAAAATCATGAGGGGTGTGGGTAAGCAAAGGGTCTTTTCCTCAGGGTAGGGGAAGTCCAAAACTAGAGGGCATGGGTTTAACGGTGAGAGGGGAAAGATTTGGAAGGGACTCGAGGGGCAACCTTTTTCACACAGAAGAGGGTAAAGATATGGAAATGAACTGCCAGAGGAGGTGGTAGAGGCAGATACAATTACAGCATTTAAAAGACGTTTGGATAGGTACACGGGTGGGAAAGGTTGAGAGGGAAATGGGCCAAACACAGGCAAATGGGACTAATTCAGTTTAGGAAACTGGTTAGCATGGAGGAGTTGGGCCGAAGGGCCTGTTTCTGTGCTGTACATCTCTGTTGTAGAAGATCCAGCAGGGGACAGAAGCTCTCTAGTGATGGACCCAGTAGATCCCTTTCTCATTGCAGGGTCCCTGGATGTTACCCCTTGCACCTTCTCTTCCCCCGAAAGCTGGTATCCTGCGGGTAGCTGCACTTACTGGTTCGCTCTCGGCTGCTTTCCTCCAGCTGCAGGTGCCAGCAAACATTCCCTTCAAAGGCCCCAGCGAGCATGAAGCGAGTAGAACCAGAGGACCCCTGGAACTGCAAGTGTAGGCATCCCCTCTTGGGCTAAATGTGAGGGCAATTTGATGGCAGGGGTGAGATAGTCTCGGTAAGTCAGTGGGTGGCACGGTGCTTAGCACAGCTGCCTCACAACACCAGGAACCCAGGTTCGATTCCGGGCTTGGGTCACCATCTGCATGTTCTCATGGGTTCCCTCCAGTTACCTCTCACAGTCCAAAAGATATTAGATGGATTGGCCATGCTAAATTACTCCTTGGTGTCAAGAGGACTAACTAGAGTAAATACATGAGGATGAGAGGGGGTGGGGGGTTAAGGCCTGGTGGGATTGTGGTCAATGGGCCAAATGGCCTCCATCTGCACAGGGGGACGGGGGGGAGGGGGGGGGGGGGGGTGCTGTGGTGAGGCTGCTGGTGGTGAGGGAAGACAGAGAATCGGCCCCGGTGTAGAGAGGGTTGACTGTGGTTTGAGGAAAGATTAAGGCGGGATGGAGGGATGTGGATTAATGATGCCTCTAAACTGCAGAGGAACTGTGTCAGAGAGGGACACTCGGAAAAACAAGAGTTGTGACCAAAGCTGAGAAGGTGCTACTTACAGGACTGCCCGACAGTGATAATGTCCTCGAGAATTTTCTGCTTGCCGTTTGCATCCAGCGCCTCGACAAGGATGTTGTAGCGACCCCCGGACACCAGGTTAGGCAGCACGGCGTACGTGGAGGTTCCTGGTACCCGGAGCTGGAAACAAAGATTGGGTCAGATCAACTGGAGCTTCTCTCTAATTCCCCTCCCATTCTCAAGAAGAGCACCTTCCTCTGGGTGGTGGGGAGGGTGAGGGTAAGGGGGGGAAATCGCTCAATGGGCTCGGCCTAGTCCTGAGGTCAGGCCCTGGGGCCCCAGTTTGACTTCACACAATCACAGAATTCCTCCACTGCAGAAGGAGGCCATTCGGCCCATAAAGCCTGCACTGACCACAATCCCATCCAGGCCCTATTCCCGTAACCCCTCACATTTTTTTAATTCATTCATGGGACATGGGTGTCGCTGGCTGGCCAGCATTTATTGCCTTTCCCGAGTTGCCCTCGTTCAGAGGTCAGTTGAGAGTCAACCCCCATTGCTGTGGCTCTGGAGTCACATGTAGGTCAGACCGAGTAAGGACGGCAGATTTCCTTCCCTAAAGAACATTAGTGACCCAGATTGGTTTTTCTCCACAATCGACAATGGTTTCGTCGATAGGTTCTTAATTCCAGACATTTTTAAATCTAGTTCAAATTCCACCATCTGCAAGATTCGAACCCAGGTCACCACAACATGAATTGAATTTCCAGATTAATAGTTTAGCAATAATACCATTAGGCCATCTCCTCCCCTGCTAATTTACCCGGTTTATCAGTCTGACACTGCGCAAACTCCACAGACTGTGACCTAAGGCCAGAATTGAACACGGGTCCCTGGCGCAGTGAGGTGGTAGTGCTAACCACTGTGCCATTGGAGAGAGTGGATAGGGTTTATCCCTTACAGTCGAGACAACTCATGTAGCCTAGAAATGGGATTATGATGGTCCCACTATTGTTAATTTTCCACTGACCTCCTCACAATGCCACCCCACCATCAAATCCACTGAACACCATGCTCCACTCACTCCTGGTATTGGGACTCCGAGTATGGGAGCTCAGAGTCTTCAGCCACAGTCAGGACTGAACTAGCTGCTCACTCACAAGCCCAAGGCATTTATTCACAACCAGCTCAGAGCTTCACGCTTTTCATTGTAAAATTGAGTGTGGGCAAGGACCGTGATCCCCTAACGATGGGTGAAAATTGTCCTGTTGAACAATAATGGACATTCAGGCTTGGCCCATGAGGGGAGAGAAACCGGAGGTCCATTTCCTTACAGATAGCTCCTAGAAATGGGACCATCATAATCCCATTTCTAGGCTACATGAGTTGTCTCGACTGTAAGGGATAAACCCTATCCACCCTCTCCAATGGCACAGTGGTTAGCACTACCACCTCACTGCTCCAGCTTGAGAGCAGCCCTCCACCCCTACCACATGCTGAATGGAACCGGGATTTACCCTCCCCACAAGAGTAAGGAGGAACATCACCCACATCCATTGGATGCAGGTACCCATATTGGATGCCCATTGTCTGCCAGCCAGGGTGTGGGGGGGGGGGGGGGGCGGTGGTTGGTGTGGGCCATCGCCACTGAATTCATCACCACTCCCTGGGGGCCTGATTTTCATTCTAAGTGAGTGATTCAGATCCGACTTGGAAATTTGCTCTTGGGTGCTCCCCGCAAACGCCGAAATAAAACATCGCGGTCTGAAATCAGGCTGTGAGTGGGATTTAGCATGGCCGAAATATTCGGACACGCACAGTTAAAAAAAATTGAAAAGCGCGCCCGTGTCAGCTTGGTCACTCCCGGGCTACAGAAGCAGAGAAGGCGGAGCAATGGTTCCCCACAGGCATAGCTACCCATCTCCCCGTTATCCAGAGTGATCCACAACCCTCTGCCCCATTCCCCCCTCCCTACCGATCGCCCACTGAGTGGCAGCGAACACCACCAACACCCCCCCCAACCAGAGGTCCCTCTTATCCACCTCCCTCCTCCCCCACCTCAGCAGTTAAATTGCTATCATGCCCATTTCGGGTGTGAGTCGGATTCCTGGGCCTCGGTGAAGTGGGTACCTCCATGGGCGCGGATCACGTTAATGCCCGACATTTGAGCCGGTTTTCGATGGTAAAATTGGACCCTTAGTTTACCTGCAGTTGGCATCATCTCTCTGGAGCAAACATGCCAATTGCATGTATTATTTATTTACTAGTGTCACAAGTGGGCTTACATTAACACCGCAATGAAGTTACTGTGAAAATCCCTGAATCGCCACAATCCAGCACCTGTTCGAGGGAGAATTTAGCATGGCCAATTCAGCCAACCAGCATGTCTTTTGGACAGTGGGAGGAAACCAGAGCACCCGGGGGAAACCCACACAGACACAGGGAGAACATGCAGACTCTGCACAGACAGTGATCTGAGTCGGGAATCGAACCTGGGTCCCTGGAGCTGTGAAGCAGCAGTGCTAACAACTGTACCACCCCATGCTGTAGTCAGTCTATGGTCTGGTTTGTCAGGCGTTCTACATGTTAAGAGCAGCAATGGTTGTACGTAGGACCAGCCAGTTTGTTGTTTTCCCACGGGATGCGGGTGCCATTTTTTGCCCATCCCTAATTGCTCCAGAACTGAGTGCCTCGCTTGACCATCTCAGAGAGTCAACCATATTGCTGAGGCTCTGGAGTCACAGGTGGGCCAGACTGGGTAAGGAGGCAGATTTCCTTCCCTAAAGGAAAGCAGAAGGTATTTTGACAATTTGATCATAGTTTCATGGTCATCGTTTACTGGGATTAAATTCCCGTTTCAGATCTCCTATAATTTGAATTTAAGTTGCATTGGCAGCATCCCTGTGACCCCAGATCATGACCCCTGTGGCTCTGGGTTAGTAGTCCAGTGACATCAGCACGACCCCACCATCTCCCCTGGTTATTTTAACATCTACAGCTTGGGTTGCCAACTCTTCTTGAAAGGATTCGTGCAGTTTTCCTAATCTCCAAACGAGGGTTAAATAGTCTTCTTCCCCCACGTACCCATTCCCCCCGCTCTCTTCCAATACAGTTATAAGGAATACACGGATAGAATTCCCAGAGACCCCAGGAAAATCCCGGAAGCTTGGCAACCCTACCAATGGAGAGTGTTGATTGGTGCATTGAGGGATGACCCTTTACCTGGAAGGCTTTGTCCTCTTGACCGATGGGGTGGCACGTGACCAGGTACTCCAAGGCGATGGTGGTCGGTGTCCAGGAGACAATGGTCTTGGGTTGTCGGACCTCCCCGGACGAGATAATTTCGGGTTGCCCCGGCAACTTCCCGGGCGCTTCGGGAAGATCTCCTCCGGTGAATTCCACTCCGTGCGAGTGGACAGGCCAGGCCGGGTTCAGGCCGTAGGTTCTATCTGTGTCAATTTTAGTGCCGTCGCCGGTGTCCTTGGTGGGGGTTCTCTCGCCGACATGATCTGGCTTCCTGCTGGGGGTGACCGGCGGCCTCTGACCTTCCTCCCAGCCTGTAACCGGCACAACATTGCCCTCATCATATCTAGTGCCCGAGGACAACTCCGACTGGACAAAGACCGACGGGACATCCAGGTTGTGGGGCTGTTGGCTTACAAGCGGGGCAAGAGTGGCAAGCTGTGGGAAGAGAGCTTGGAAAGCAGAAGCAAGGGCAGGTTAAAGGTCAGCTGGCAGCGCTCATTGGCAAAGTCAAAGCTTCTTTTCCACTTACTGTGCACAGCAAGGTTACAGCAAGCTCTCAGTCCGCTACTGCTCCGGCTACCAGCTTGTAATGTGTACACACCCAACACACATACACACTCATATGTGGACAGGCACACACACAAATATACAGGCACGACACGCACAGAGATACGCACACACACAGGCACGACACACACACGGACGCACACAGGTACAGATAAATATAGACCCCCCTCATACACACAGAATCCCCATAACACAAATGCAGACACACAGACAGACACAAACACGACATACAGACAGAGATACATGCACAGATACTCACACACAAACAGACACGTGCACACAGACGGACACACGACACAACACGCACATAGACACAACATCTGCACATGTTCACATGCACACAGATACACACAAATAGACACATGTATAAACACACACACACACACACACACACTGTGCACTCTGACCATCACCAATTGTGCAGAAGCCCCTGAGCAATGTAGCTGAGGCACCAAATGGAAACTGGCAGAAGAGGGCAAGAAAGCTCAGCCGATGTTGTGTGTGCTGCAGCGAACCATTACCCCAGCTTTCACAGAGGTGAGAGGTCAGCGGCCATTAGCAATGCAGTACCAGCCCCAGGGGTGGTGAGGGGAACCTGTATCCCTGGCCTCCTGTCAAACAAATGAACTTTATTCCAATGGATCTTTCTAGCTTAGAGAATCTCTCAGCACTGGAGGAGGCCGGTTAGCCCACTGAGATAGCCCATTCTCCCCTGTCCTTATCCCGAGAAACACTTTCCCTGCCAGCTCTGCCTCAGATTCCCTTTTCGGGAAATTCTGCGGAATTCTGCTGAATGGATTGTTCAGCAGAACAGTCCATTCCGGATCACACAACCAGGAATCAAGCAATGACTGAGGAATTTGGAGCACTCGCTACGACTCTCACCAACTTTTATGGACGCACCATGGAAAGTACACGGAGTTATGGGAATAGGGGCCAGCTGGGACTATGACTGGTGCAGACTGGATGGGCCAAATGGCCTCCTCCTGCACTGTAGCATTCAGTGACTCTAGTTGCGGACCCCAGTGGAAGCTGGGTGTCACCCGGTCCTGAAGGGTTACAAAATCCAGGAAGAATGAGGACCACAGTTTAGGTTAGCAATGGCTTCCAGCAAAGTCTCAAGTGAGCAGGTTCCAATTAGGAGCAGGGGTTGCCTATTCGGCTCCTTGAGCCTGCACCGCCATTCTGTAAGATTATGGCTGATCCAATTGCAAGCTCAACCCCTTATTCCCACCTACCCCTAACAGCCTTTCACCAACCTCTCTTGCTTATCGAGAACCCATCCGACTCTATCGGAGAGTCGGCGTAGATGGGCTGAATGGCCTCCTTTGGCACTGTAGGGATTCTAAGAATTGGAGATCTTCGAGGACTGACTTCAGAGGAAGGTTCCAAAACCTCACAACCCTCTGAGAAACAAAAAGTCTCATGTGTCCACATTGGGCGACCCCTTATTTTTGAAGGGTGACCTCCAAGATTGTTCCTCTCCTGACCCACTCTATCACCACCACGCCTTCCTGATCCACACCCCACTCTATCACCACCATGCCCACCCCCCTCCTCCCCCCCCCCCCCCCCAAAAAAGAGCTGACACCAATCAAGGCGCTTCTCACTCTTCACAACTAAACTCTTTCCTCATGGGTTGAAGTTAGAAAATAGCTCCAAGTATGATGCACACAGAGCCTTCCCCGTGCTCCTCGAGAGAGAGAGAGAGATCCCTTACCTGTGGTCACCTTCCCGACGAGGGGCTCGCTTTGCAGAGAGTCGTAGACGGCTTTGATGTAGATGGTATACTCCGTCCCAGGCTGCAGTCCTGTAGGGGGAAAGAGCGTCAACTTTCTCCGGGACATTCAACGGGATATCATCCCAGATACTTCTGTGGGGAGAGGGAGGGGGAAACGGGACCGAGAGACGCGAGGCTGATTTCTCTGTCTCACCGCAGCTGCCGGCAAGAGTGGAGAATCTTAACGCGCAGGTAAATCTCCATTCAGTGCAGCAGGGCTAGAGAACCCCTCGGCCGGGGGCGAGACCAGAGAACCCGGGTGCGGGGGGGTGAGGGGGGGAATGTGTGTGAGGGAAGAAAGGAGGGATTGAGGAGGAAATGAAGGAAGTGAATGTGTGAGTGGCAAGGGAGGGAGTGAGTGACGAGTGTGAGCAGCGAGGGGAGCGAGTGTGGAGGGAATGAGTGAGGGAATGAGCGAGGGAGAGAGTGAGTGATAAGAGAATGAGCACATGAAGAAGCGAGCAGGTGAGCAAGTGAGGAAGTGGGAGAGTGAGTGAGGGGGCGAGCGAGGGAGGGAATGAGTCTGAGCGAGTGAACAAACGAGTGAGTGCGCATTGAAGAAAAGGTAGCCCATATTAGACTGAGAGTCATGGCCAGTGACTCAGTATGGTGAGGTTATAGGATGGAGGATGCCATTCAGCCCATCAGGGCCAAGCAGGCTCATTGACAGACCTATCAGAGAGTTCTGTGGAGACAGCTGCCAGTCAGTACTGAGAGTCACGGGCCTGTGGGTTGATGTTGAGGGTGTGTCTGAGGTACAGTACTGAGGGAGAGCTGCACTGTCACAGATACAGTGGGCATGTTAGCCCAGCCTTCTCCCACAGGTGGACACAGCAGTGTTAAACTCCAGTGTGCTGGTCAATATTTATCCCCCAAATCAACCTCGCCGAGAGAGATTATCCAGACACTTCACCCGGCTGTTTGCGGGATCTTGCTGTGTGACATTTCCTACACTTCACCAATTTGTTCATTGGCTTGGAAAGCACTTTGGGGATGGGAAAGGGGTCATATAAATACAAGTGTTCTGTCTTGTGCTTAGGAATTCAGGTTTATTATTGCAATTGAAATCTCATTTGGAAGACAGCAGGAAAACAGGAGGGGGGGGGGGGCGGGAGTGCCGGGCAGGTGGAGGGGAACAGCAGGGAAAACAAGGGAGGGGGGTGGGCAGGGAGGGAGGGGGTGTGGATACCAGGGAAACAAGGAAGGGTGCGACAGAGAGAGGCGGAGGGGGGTATTGGACACCAGGGAAACAAGGAGGGGTGCGGGGCAGGTGGGGGGGTATACCAGGGAACAAGGGGGGTGCAGTGGAGGAGACCAGGGAAACAAGGAGGGGGAGTGGCGGGGAAGGAGGGGGGGGCGCAGGGTGGACACCAGGGAAACAAGGGGGTGGAGAAGGGCAGGAGCAAGTCCTGATGCTGGTTGGAGAAGACATGATGGGCCAAATGGCCTTCTTCTGTTCCTCTTGTGCTTTAAGGATTGGGCCTAGTACAGCAGGCAGGCCACAGGGGCCTGCAGCCACTCCATTTGGGACTCGGTGCTCTGGGAAAGGCCTTGGTCGAATTTCTGCCTTCCTGGGAGGGTGAGGCCTCCTTCCTGAGGCTGTGTGGGGGAGGAAATTCTGTTCGCCAGGGTTACCTGTGATAATCGCTTCCTGGGCATTGGCGGTAGGCTGTCTTTCCAACACCATCATGGGCTGTCCCCTGGTTACGTAGGTGATGTTGTACCCGGTAATCTCAGCGACTGGCCTTTGCCATCTGAGCACAATGCTTCTGGAAGTTACAGAGATGAATCGAAGGTTTGATGGAGTATCGATGGCTGTGGAGGAGGAGGAGACAGGATTGGGCGGGAGGGGAGGCAGAAATAGGAGTTAAATTTTACAGCGTTAGTGGAAAACCAACATCTAACCAACCTCCCTGCCCCGGCCCGTTCCCTGCACCCCTCCCCCTCCCCCCCACATGTGACTGCTGCCCTGTTCCTGACTCCCCTCCCTGGCCTTCCCAAGGCCTACTCAATCCCTTCTGGAGATTCTGGTTTCCAGAGCAGGGAACAGAGATGGCACTGAGCTCAGGGACCGTACACCTCAGAGGGAGGAGGACAGACTAGATTCTTACCCCTTTTTCTTTCCTATTCCCCAAACGTTGCACGCCTCGCAACACCAAATCCGTAAGGAATGCTACGCACCCCCTCCCCACCCCGTGTTACTGATGGGTCACGTGAAGATGTCACGTTAACTCATGGCTGGCTTCAGTGTCATCCTTGGAGTGGCGGGGTGGGGGTGGGTGCAGCAGGGTAAAACCTCCCTCTCTCCTCACACAGACAATGCTTACTGTCCCTTTCTGTGATGGAGGCAATGGCCCAGATTATTAATCCAGAAACTCTGCTAATGTTCTGAGGACCCGGGTTCGAATCCCGCCACGGCAGGTGGTGGAATTTGAATTCATTTTTAAAAAATCTGGAATTAAGAATGTACCATGAAACCATTGTCGCTTGTGGGGAAAACCCATCTGGTTCACTGATGCCCTTTAGGGAAGGAAATCTGCCGTCCTTACCCAGTCTGGCCTACACGTGACTCCCAGAGCCACAGCAATGCGGTTGACTCTCAACCCTAAAGGGGCAATTAAGAATGGGCAATGCTGGCCTAGCCAATCAAATCCCACAAAGAAGTGTAAAAAAGTATTGATGAGGGGGTCATTCCATTAAAATCTGGGGCTTTCTCGTTGCTGCTTAGATTCTGATACCACATGTAATGATCCCTATACTAAGCTCTGTCAATGATGCAGGTTACTAATCTGTAATATACCAAAACCTGTGTCGACCCAGTGCTGACTATTTGAGAATGCGGGGGGGTCTGCTGTACCCCTAGATGGAGTTACCAAGTTCCGGCTACATGTTCATGCCTGCAGCTGCTCTTCTCCCAGCTAGGTGGAGCTAGAGGCCAGTAATCCTCATGTCCCCCCGTCCCAGTCTGAGCAGTGCTGGTGAACCATCTCTGAGAGCAAATGCCCCCAGGAGCGGGGTTCGAAACCAAATACCCCACCGCTGCTAATCTCCTCCGTAGCCCCCTTTTGCAGAGAGCACTGATACAGGAGGACTGAGAGATCAGAGACTAACTCAGAGTCATTCAGATTGCCAGGAGGGAGGTTATACTCAGTAATGTGGGAGGCACGGTGGGGCAGTGGTTAGCACTGCTGCCTCATAGCGCCAAGGACCCGGGTTCAATTCCCGCTCGGGTCACTGTCGGGGTGGCGTTTGTACATTCTCCCCGTGGGTTTCCTCTGCTCCAGTTTCCTCCCACACTCCAAAGACACATACTTAAGGTGGATTGGTCATGCTAAATTGTCCCTTAGCGTCCAAAGACGTGCAGGTTAGGTGGATTAGCAGGGACTATGGGGATAGGGTGAGGTTTGGGCCTGAATAGCAATGCTCTTTCAGGGAGGGACAGTTCAGACCCAATAGGGCAAACGGTCTCCTTCTACACTTTAGGGATTCTAGATTGAGCGCGGTTCACAATCAAACAAAAAAAAACACAGAACAAAGCACCTCCCTCCCCTTGGCCAACCATCAACAGACAGGAGCCGGGGGGGGGGGGGGGGGGGGGGGGTGGGTTTTCTCACCGGTTCGAGCTGTGACTGTAGAGGGTGGGCTGCGGGAATCACCGCTCAGGGTGTAGATGTTGATGTTGTACTCGGTGCCTGGGTGGAGGCCTGCGGAAAGGAAAAGAAAAACCATCTCACATCAAACAAAAGAAGGAACGATGCAACCAACATCCAAGAAGAAAACACGGCATTCCCACTGGGAGACCCCAGCACACGTGTGATCACAGACACGGGCCGATTCTGAAGCAGGCAATTCACGCTCAACCTTTCGTCACTACCCCAGGCTTTAGCTGGAACACTCTAGCCTTTAGAAATACCCACAGACTAAATTTTCCAGCCCTTCCCATTGAGCGGGATCTTCCAGTCCCGTGGAAGGATGCAAAAGTTGGGGTAAGAGGTTTGCCAGAATGGAATCTGGTCCGAGGGATTCAGCCGTGAGGCGATTTTGACCTTTCCCCTTGGGCCAGAGAAAGGGTGAAGGAAAGAATCTGTAAGGCCTGGTCAAAGAGGGTTTGATAAGAACAACTAAAGCAGCAAACTGTTTCCAGGTGGGTAACCGTGGGACGCAGAGCGCGGGGGTGGGGAAAACATGGAATAACACAGCGAGTTCCGATCTGTGTCGCAATAGGTTGAAGACAGATACCAAATAAAGACGTGCCCACGAAAGGGAAACTTCCATCTAGCGATCGGAGGAAAGAGTGGGCGACCAATGAGGTAGCTCTTTCAGACAGCTGGCGCCAACACGATGGGCCGAATGGCCTCTCTCTGAGCCATGCCATTCTACAATTGGGAAACAGTGGTGAAACACTGGTTGAAAAAGCCAGTGCAGAAGCGGGGGGGGGCTGATGGCTGCCCGAGGTATTTAAAGACCCGCTGGATGTCCCTACACGCCACCCCCCCCCCCCCCCCCCCCCAAATCCTCATGGATTTTTACCTGTGAGGGTGTACGTCCTCAGATCAGGCCCCAGCGTCCTTTGCACTGTTCCCTTGGTGCTTGTAGGAATGGCGTCGATCTGGAAGCCGCTAATGATCTCTGACTTGGTGCGCCACTGCAACGTGATGCTGGTCTCTGTCACCCCACTGACTCGGATTCTCCTGGGGGAGCTGACATCTGCAGCAACACAGGGGTCAACGGGATTACTACTACAACAACAACAACAACAACCCATGCTCCGCATCCCTCCCGAGGCGTGGGTGCCGGTAACTGCTGTGAGCGCAGCCCCTTGAGCCACACACAACAGCGGCTTGGCCAAGGTATGGAAGGGAGTGGGGGGGGGGAGGAAGTTTCAGGAGGGAGTTTCAGAGCCTGGGGCCTAGAGGCACTACCACAAATTAAGGCGATCAAGAGGCCGAATTGTCGGAGGGTGCCTGTCTTGGAAGATTAAAAAGGCCAGAGGAAACAGGCAGGAAGTTGACCCATAGAAAGAACACAACCCAAGAACACAACAAATAGGAGCAGGAGTAGGCCCATCTAGTCCCTTGAGCCTGCTCTGCCATTCAATAAGATCATGGCTGATCTGATAGTGGGTTCAGTTCCACTTACCCACCTGCTCCCCATAACCCTTAATTCCCTTATTGGTTAAAAATCTATCTGTGACTTAAACACATTTAATGAGGTAGCCTTTACTGCTTCATTGAGCAGAGAATTCCAAAGATTCACTATCCTCTGGGAGAAGTTCTTCCTCAAATCTGTTCTAAATTGACTCCCCATATTATGAGGCTATGCCCGCTAGTTCTTGTTTCCATTGTAAGTGGAAATAACTTCGTTGCTTCTGTCTAGCCTCTTCATTATCTTATATGTATCTATAAGATCTCCCCTCAACGTTCTAAACTCCAATGAGTACAGGCCCAGTCTACTCAATCTCTCCTTTTAAGCTAACCCTCTCATCTCCGGAATCAACCTAGTGAACCTTCTCTTTATCCCCTCCAAGGCAAATATATCCTTTCTTAAATAAGGAGACCAAAATTGTACACAGTACTGTAGGTACGGCCTCGCCAGTACCTCCCTGCTTTTATACTCCATCCCTCTCGAGATAAAGACCAACATTCCATTTGCCTTCTTGATTACCTGCTGCATCTACAAACTTAGTTTTTGAGATTCATGCACAAGGACCCCCAGGTCCCTCTGCACAGTAGGATGCTGTAATTTTTTACCATTTAAATAATAGCCCATTTTACTATTATTCCTTCCGAAGTGGATAATCTCACACTTACCAACGTTATACTCCATCTGCCAGATCCTCACCCATTCACTTAGCTTATCCAAATCTCTCTGTAGACTTTGTGCCCTCCATGCAATTTGCTTTCCCACAGTGGTTATTGCTGCTGTCTCACAGCTCCGGGTACATTCCCGGCTTGGGTCACTGTCCCTGCGGAGTCTCCCCGGGTGTTCCGGTCCCCTCCGAAAGACATGCTGGTTAGGTGGATTGACCATGCTAAATCCCCCCTTTAGTGTCAGAGGGTTTGCAGAGTAAATAAGTGGGGTTACAGGGATAGGACCTGGGTGGGATTGTTGTCAATGTAGGCTCAGTGGGCCGAATGGCCTCCTTCTGAACTGTCGGATGCTATGTTTTTGTTTTATTCATTTGTAGGACATGGGTGTCACTGGCTGGGCCACCATTTATTGCCCATCCCTGGAAGGTGGAGGCGAGCTGCCTCCTTGAATTGCTGCAGTCCATATGCTGTGGGTTGACCCACAATACTGTTAGGGAGGGAATTCCAGGATTTTGAACTGTGAAGGAACAGCGATATATTTCCGAGTTAGGATGATGAGTGGTTTAGAGGGGAACTTGCAGGTGGTGGTGTTCCCATGCATCTGCTGTCCTTGTCCTTCCAGGTGGAAGTGGTTGTGGGTTTGGAAGGTGCTGTGTAAGGATGTTCGGTGAATTGTCTGAGAATTTACGAGATATACAGGCCCTTCAGCCCGACTTGTCCATGCTGACCGGGTTTCCTGGACCAACCTGTCCAATACGGAGTTAGCTACAGCGAGGAGTTAAGCGTCGAGGTGTTGTCCAGCCAGCAAAGGCGGGCCAGTGAGCAGAGGGGTGGTGACACAGCAATACAAGTCGGGACACAGGGAAGCAGATATTTGGATCATCTCACCCTGACACGGGGCGTGAGGCGGGCCGGGCAATGGGAGAGTTGAATCCGGGTGGGAGTGAGGGCTTCAATAGCAGGATGGACAGCAGGGAGGCTCAGGGACAGGCGAAGAGTGAGTGTAAACAATCCCGGATATGCAGATGGATACTCACTGTCCCGTGTCGCTTTGATCCCTTGCAGAGGCTTACTAATCATGGTGTCCTTCACAGAGTGCACCATGATGTTGTACTTAGTTGCGACCTGATTTAACAAAAGAATGACGTTAGCGAAGCAAAATAATTGGGTCTATGCCAGCACTTAACCCCCCACCCCCCCCCACACACACCCCATGAGCCTAGGCCCATCCTTCTTCACCTCATCCCATCAGTGTATCCTCCTAATCCTTCCTCCATCACCTACTGATCCACTTTCCCGTGAGTGCGGGGAAATGTTGCACGCTCAGGCAAGTCGTGGGGGTTACAAATAGTGTGACATGAACCCGATGACCCTGGTGCCAGGGGGATTAGCAAGGTAAATGTGTGGGTTCACTTACTGTCCTGTATGGAGACAATATACACATCTTTAACCTATGCTTAATGCTCTCTCCACTCACATTGTCTGCACCTTTAAGATTTGATTAGCTGTAAAGACTTGCATTCTAATCAGTATTCTGTAAACTGAGTGTGTACCTTTACATGCACAGTCTGCGATCAAAACTCCCCACTCACCTGACAAAGGGGCAAACCCCGAAAGCTAGTGGCATTTACTATCAAATAAATCTGTTGGACTTTAACCTGGTGTTGTGAGATTTCTTACTAAGATATTCTCTGTCAGAGAGCGGGTGCAGACTCGATGCATCGTCGGGATTCTATGATTAAATAAATACTGAAAAGTTAACAGGCCCTATAGAATCATACAATCCCTATAGTACAGAAGGAGGCCATTCGACCCATTGAATCTGCACCAGGCCCTCTTCCCATAACCCCACACATTTACCTAGCTACTCCCCCTGATGCTAGGATCAATTTAGCATGGCCAATCCACTAACCCGCACATCTTTAGACGGAGAGGAAACTGAAGCACCCAGAGGAAACCCACACAGACACAAGGAGAACGTGCAAACTCCACATGGACAGTGACCCCAGGCCGGAATTGAACCTGGATCCCTGGCGCTCTGAGTGCTTGCTGCTGGCTGTGTGCGGGTTTCCTCCCACAGCCTGAAAGATGTGGTCAGGTGCATTGGCCTCAGGAGGATTAGGAAGGTATATATGTGGGGTTAGGGGGATAGGACCTGGGATTGTTGTCAATGCAGACTCGATGGGCTGAAAGGCCTCCTGCTGTACTGTAGGGATTCTATGATTCTATGTGGTATTGGGGCAACTGGAAAACAATAATATGATTGGGCAGAGTCTATATGGATTTGCGAAAAGGTTGACTGATTTAGTGGTTTGTTTTGAAGATTGTGAGCAGTTATATTGATAAAGGGGTTGTAATGGATTGGATTGTCAAAGGAAATTCAATAAGTTGACGTTCATTTATTGGTGTCATAAGTAGGCTTACATTAACACTGCAATGAAGTTACTGTGAAAATCTTCTAGATTAAGGCGCTACATAGAGCACAGGAAAACTACAGCACAAACAGGTCCTTCAGCCCACAAGTCGTGCCAATCTTATTTCTAGGTTTACCTATAACCCTCAATTCTATTAAGTCCCATGTACTCATCGAGAAGTCTTTTAAAAGACCCTAACGAATTTGCCTCCACCGCCACTGACGGCAGCCAATTCCACTCACCCACCATCCTCTGAGTGAAAAACTTACCCCTGCCATCTCCTCTGTACCTACTTCCCAGCACCTCAAACCTGTGTCCTCTTGTGGCAGCCATTACAGTCCTGGGAAAAAGCTTCTGAGAATCCACTCGATCAATACCTCTCAACATCTTATACACCTCTATCAGGTCACCTCTCATCCTTCGTCTCTCCAGGGAGAAAAGACTGAGCTCCCTCAACCTAACCTCATAATGCATGCTGCAGCGAGGTTTTTACACAAAGTTGGGACTCGTGGGACTGGGTAATTTATTAGCACGGAGTAAAGTTTGGTAATGGGATAGGAACAAGACCAGAAGATGCTGTGACCTTCCCCTTAGCGTTTTCCTCATTGATGATGCACTTAGTAATAAGAAGGTAAGTGCACACATGCAGCAGGCGGTAAAGAAGGCAACTGGTATGTTGACATTCATTGTGAGAAGTTTTGAGTCCAGGAGCGGGGATGTGTGTTGCAATGATACAGGGCCTTGGTGAGGCCACACAGAGTATTGTGTGCCATTTTGGTTTCCTTCTGAGGAAGGATATTCTCGCTCTCGAGGGGGTGCAGTGAAGGTTTACCAGACTGATTCCGAGGATGGCGGGACTGAGGTATGAGGAGAGATTGACTAGGTTAGGATTGTTTTCACTGGAGTTCTGACAAATGAGGGGGGAATCTCATTGAGATTTATAAAATTCTAACAGGACTAGACAGGGTAGATGCTCCCGATGGTGGGGGTGTCCAGAACCAGGGGTCACAGTCTGAGGATTCAGGGTAGAGCATTTAGGACAGAGATGAGGAGACATTTCTTCACAAAGAGTGGTGAGTCTGTGGAATTCATTACCACAGGAAATAGTTGATGCCAAAACATTAAATGTATTCAAGAGGCAGCTGGGGTGAATGAGATTAAAGGTTATGGGGAGAAAGCAGGATTGAGTTGGATCATGATAAATGACGGAACAGGCTCAAAGGGCCAAATGACCTCCCGCTGCTCCTATCTTCCATGTTTCCATCTTTCTCGTGGGAGGAGGGCGAATCCTCAGACCCTGCCATTATCAATGGGAATTCCCATTGAAGCTACCCCATGTCCCCAGGAAACCCACGGCAGGGAGTGCACTGCCAGCGGGACTGGAGAATTCCATCGGCATGCATGGCTGGAGAACCTCGGCCAGCGAGGGACAGTTAGAGTGAGTTAGATGAGAAGGGGAAGCAGCAGAATGTATCTAAACTTGCTGACTGACCCAAGCTAGGTGGGGAAATAAGATGTTAGAAGGAGACAAAGAGACTAGAACGGTATGGACAGACTAAGATAAAGGACAAGAACATAGCAGGTGTAATGAAACGTATAAACTCGAGATGGTGCACTTTGCAGGAAAACTGAAAATTCAGAACAATTGTGAATCACAGAGTCCATAGCAGGGGGAGTGGGGGGGCGTTGGACCATGCAAAGGTCTGCTGACCTCAGGCGGGATCCCGTTCTGGGGCGAACGCAGCGGGAAAATCCCGCTCAGAAAGTTACAGGCACAGCCAGCAATCCAGGAAAGCAAGTCGATATTTCCGCATTTATAAAAGGATTAGTGAACATGAATCAAGGAGGCCAGTGGTGAGACCACATGTGGGACTACAGGAGCTTGAGTCTCCTTACCCTAAGGAAGAAGGAACTCCCCTCCCCCACAGTCGGGAGGGTTGGGGAGGTTCACAATACTGATTCCTGGATTGGGGGGGGGGGGGGGAGGGGGAGAGAGAGGGGGGTGGTATTATCCCATGAGGAAGGATCAAGTCTACCAGGTGTAGATTGGCTGGATTTTTGAAGAATATGAGAGGTGATCTCATTGAATCCTGTGCAAAAGGCTCAAGAGGCTTGGTGGTGTGGATTATGAGAGGCACAAGGGAATGTGAAACACAGTCAAAAGATTTGGGGGGTGGGGGGGGGGGGGGGGGGTGGTGGTGGAGAGTGCAGCTATCTTGGATAAAGATGCCAGAGAGAATTCTTCACGCAAGGGGTTGTGAATCTTTGGAATTCTGTACCCGCTGAGGGTTGCAAAAGCTCCAACGTTCAGTAAATTTGAGGGTTTGACAGATTTTTGTAGACTATGGAGGTAGACAAGGAGTTGAGAGAGAAGATCAGTCATGGTCTTGTTGAATGACATTACAGACTTGAAGGGGCCAAATGGCCTACTCCCACTATTTCCATTTAGCTTCTCGCTCCCAAATATCTAATGGTAATTTTACATTTATCCATGTCAGTAAAAAGAAGATGATCATCGACTTCAGGAAGTGCGATGGAGGACATGCCCCTGTCTACATCAATGGGGACAAAGTAGGAAGTGTCAAGAGCTTCATGTCTCTAGGTGTCCAGATCGCCAACAACCTGTCCTGCTCCCTCTACACCGACACTACAGTTAAGAAAGCCCACCAATGCTCTACTTCCCCAATAGATTAAAGAAATTCGGCATGTCAGCTACAACTCTCACCAACTTTTACTGTAATTTTGCACCACAGAAAGCATTCTTTCTGGTTGTATCACAGCTTGGTATGGCTCCTGCTCTGCCAAAGACCGCAAGGAACTACAAAAGATCGTGAATGTAGCCCAGTGCATCACACAAACCAGCCTCCCATCCACTGACACTTCCTGCTGCCTCGGAAAAGCAGCCAGCATAATTAAGGACCCTACGTACCCTGGACATTCTCTCTTCCACCTTCTTCCATTGGGAAAAAGATACAAAAGTCTGAGGTTACGTACCAACCGACTCAGGAACAGCTTCTTCCCTGCTGTCATCAAGACATCTCTTGTATTAAAGTTGATCTTTCTCCACACCCTAGCTATGACTATAATACTGCACACTTTCCTTCCCTATGTATTCTATGAATAGTGTAGAGTGTTTCTTACTTTGGAGAGTGTGCAAGAAACAATACTTTTCACTGTATACCAATACACGTGACAACAATAAATCAGATCAAATTATCTTCATCAGTTAGTTTTGACAAAGGGTCATCTGGAGCATCAGCTCTTTCCTCTCCTTACAGCTGCTGCCAGACCCGCTGAGATTTTCCAGCATTTTTCCTTTTGGGATCAGGTTATCGATTAATCTGGAGAGGCAATGGAAGAGGAAGACTTACCATGAGACCGGAGATTGTGGCGCTGGTGCTGTCGGAGTCCAGTTCCAGTTCCTTGCTGGGCCCCTCCACCTCCCGCGGTTTGACCAGCACACGGTAACCCGTCACCGGGATCCTGGGGGCGTGCCAGCTGATGGTCATGCTGGTCGGGGTCACTTGGACGAATTCCAGGTCAGTCGGTGGCTCGAGGGCTGCGGGGCAAAACGGGGAGAATGAGAGCGAGTAGGGTGGGAGAGGGGCATGTCACCCCGGTGATGACATGGGAAAGGCCACAGTCAGCCGGCACTCGGTAAGCGAGAACGATCCAATAGTCCGCTGTTCACTATGTCAGTCGAGGGATAAGTATCGGCAAAACTCCCCCAAGTCTTTGAAATTGCGAATGGGATCTGTCACGTCCTTCTGAGGAAGGGACGGGGAGCAGTGGAGGCGGGAGACGGTTTAGGGTCTTCTTATTGGGGTGAGGGTGGGCTGGAAATACGGCCATCCCTTCAAAAGACTTTGGCGAGACTGGAAGACCTTGCCAGCCTGGAAAATTCCACCAGCATCTCTGCCAACCCGACATTCCCTTAGTTATCCCAAATGTCAAGCTTGAAGTGGAGGGAGGGGACGGAGGGGTTGAATCCACCAGCCCCTGACTCGGGGTGGGGTGAGAGGTCTGTGCCAATTGGACCCAGCTCGAATCTCACTCCCTCAGAGGAAGAGTTTGCGATGGTGGCTTGTAGCCAGTCTCCGAGGGAGCAGGAGGCTGGCACTTTGGTTGCATGGCAGCGGTAGGTGTGGAGAACCATTTGCCATCCTGGATTTGCCATCCAGCGGTAGGAGAACCATTTGCCATCCTTTCCTGCTGAACCACCTTCCCCGCCCTGTTACAATGAGGCTGGCAAATGGGGCAGTGGGCATAAGACATCTCCCTTTGTTGTTGTGGTTCACAACTCCTACTTCAGAACTGACTGCGTCATGGCCAGATCCCAGACGTCTAGCTGGGATTCTGGCGGGGGGCAAGGGGGGCTGGTTTATTGTCCAGGAACAGCCAGGGCAGTGAAGGGCTCTGGGTGCTACTAGCCTATCATACTGGGGGAGGAGGCTTCGAGTCTAGACCTGACTACAAGACCTGTCTCCCCGGCGTCTGCGATGGTCCTTTGCGATCTGTGCTGGTTCTCAGTAACTGTCCGAGCCAACAGGAGAGAGAGAGAGAGAGAGAGAACGGCCAGCGTGAGGGAAGTGAGGGGGTTCAAACTGAGTCGCGAATTGTGAAAGACCCCCTTTACCACATGCCAACTGGGTTTCTTTAGAACGGACTTCAGAAGACTGAGCAGAGAACCCAGAGTCTGGAGGGTTCATCCTGAAAGCTCCAGGCTCTTAGTGAAGTTTTGAAAGTCAGGTTGGAGAAAGCTAGCATCAGGGGATGCAGATGGAACTAACTACCCCGAAGGGAAGGAAATTCCTTCTCTACCCAGTCTGTATGTCACTCCAGCCCTTCGCCAACACGGCTGGCATTTTTCAAGTGCTCTATCCAGCCCCACAGACAGGTCATAAAGTCCAGCTCCTTTCGAGTTGAGAGTCCACTCTCCAACGTGCAATGGAAACCACTCCCAGCATGCAACTGATACAACTCCCAGCATGCAACATGCAAGCCAAACAGCCCCCCACCCCCAGCGCTCCCGGACTGAAGCCAGTGACAGCAGATCCACTCAGGCAAGTTTCAGTGCAAAGGCCAGAGCTCGAGGCCGCAACCACGGTCTCCTGATAATGGCAGGATTATCACCCGAGCAGGATGCAGTGACAGCTCCAGAATGTACCTCCGTGTGTAAAATCATTCTCAAGGCATTCACAGACGTGCATAATCCAGGCGGGAGTGACGGGTGGGAAAATCGATCCAGGCCGGAACCGTGCTGTGTTTGTTACTCAAGGCCCTCGGTGCATTTAGGGAAGGTTGGGGGTTGGCGGAGGGGGGGGTCACCACTTGCCTGTGGTCTGCACGCCAACAAAAGGGGTGCTCTTCCGGTTATTGTACATGGGATGGACCTGCACTACATACTCCGTCCCGGGCCGCAAGCCAACCAGCTCGGCCGAATTGTCCCAGAAACGTGGCCTGGGCAGCAGCTCACGTTGTCCGTCCTCGGGGTTGAAGTACGTCACCATGTACGACGTGACGCGCCCCTCCGGTTTCTCCCAAGCCAGCCGGAAGGAATCCACCTTGACGTCCGTGAAGGTCAGCCCCTTGGGACGGCCGACGGCTGAAGTGAAGTCGGGCGAGGCGACGCACACAAGACAACAACAACAACAACAACAAAAAAGATATTTAGCATCTCCTTTCCCCTGAGCACTGAGCTTGGCAACGGTTTGACAAACCGCCATCCGCCACAGCTGCACCAACGTGTCTGCCACGCACGGGTTTGGGGTTAAGTCTTCACATTCCCCATCAGTAAGACGAGGAGTCCACTCACAAACCCTTGCCACACCTTTACCGTTTTACTCCACAGAACACTACATTACAGAAGAGGCCCTTCGGCCCATCCAGTCTGCCCCGACAGATGAAGGGCCCTGACCTGCCCAACTACTTCCACTTGCCAGCACTTGGCCCATAACCCTGGAATGTTACGGCATGCCAAATACTCATCCAGCTGCTTTTTAAAGGGTGTGTGAGGCAGCCCGTCTCCGCCACCCTCCCAGGTGGCGTGTTCCAGATCCCCTCTGGGTAAAGAAGTTATACCTCAAATCCCCTCCAAACCTCTCAACCCTCACTTTTAACTTGTGTCCCCTTGTAACTCACTGTTCCATTCAGGGGAATAGCTGCTCCCTATCCACGCCCTTCATAATCTCAGACACCTCCATCAGGTCACCCCCTCACAGTCTTTCCTGCTCCAGAGAAAACAGCCCAAGTCTATCCAACCTCTCTTTGTAACTAAAATGTTCCATCCCAGGCAGCACCCTGGTCAATCTCCTCTGCACCCTCTCCAAAGGGTCCATGTCCGTGGCCGGAATTGCAGACACTATTCCATCTGTGGTCTCTGTTTTTGTAATCTATACCCCAAATGATAAAGGGCGAGCGTGCCATGTGCTTTTCTCACCACCCTATTTATCTGCCTTTCTGCCTTCAGAGATCTATAAACAAACATGTCTTTGTTCTTCGGAACTTCCTACGTCCGACCTTTTATTGTATGCTTGTCAAATTACTCCTTCCAAAGTGCGTCACCTCACACTTTACAGGATTAAACTCCAACTGCAACTTAGCTGACCACTTGACTGTCTCACCTATATCTTCCTGTAACTCAAGACACTCAACCTCATCGTTAACCACTTGGCCAATCTCTGTGTCATTGGCAAACTTACTTCGTCATCCGTGTCATTTATATCAACGACCAACAATAAGGGGCCCCGAGAGGGTTCCTGTGGCAATGCTACCAGCCTCCAGTCCCTGAAGCAGCCATCTATCACCAGCCTCTGTCTCCTACCACTAAAGCAGTTACGAATCCACCTCTTCACATCACCTTCTATCCCGTGTGCATTGGCCTTCCGAAATTATCAGTTATTCAGAACTGGTAAGTACACAACGAAAAGGCAATAATCCAATAACGCTGGAGGCTCACAAGAGCACTTATCCAATAGAGTGACGCTTGCAGAGGTTTACCAAGAACCCATCAACGGGAGAACATTGATTTTCCATTGTAGATGCTGGGACGTGAGAGACGAGGGGAAGAGGAGGAGTGTGAGAGAGAGAAGCTTCATCTAAACAAGGCAATGAAAATCTGTTCACTAGTTTACAAGTACGGACACTGCACTTAATTTGAACCAAAGGACGGGCCTCCTTCACAGGCACTGAATAGGGGACTGGCTCCCACGACTGTTAGTCAATGTCGGGTTTAGGCACACACAGTCAGGCTGTCGGGGGAGGAAGCCTTACTCGAAGGAAGCACACGTCCTGAGGCTTCACACAGGGGCAGGCCTCCCCGGCTCACCATCTCGTGGGGTACGGCCTCCTCGCCGGGCGTTAATCCTTTCATCAGCACTGTGACAGATGCTACAAAGACCACAGGAGCTGGGGGAATTGGGATGCGAGGAGGGGTGGGGGTGGGGGGCGTTGAATTGCAGACGGCCAAAGAAAACGCGAGGCTTGCCAAAGATTCCGATAGGCCCGAGCCTGTGATACAATCCATTCTCTTAACAACTGGAGTGCGTCCTGGTCAATGGGCAGGGGAGGGTTTTGGTGATAGTGGACAGTTGCCCCCCGCACACCACCACCCCCTCCGCCCCCCCACCCAGCCCTGCCACCCCACAACACGTGTCGCCAAATACATACAGGTAGCGGCCGTTTCGCTGAGTCCCTCACTCTCCCCGTGTTGTCCCTGGGCGCTCACACTGACCACGTATTCGATGTTTGGCTGCAGGCCGTCGATACTGAGTTCGGTTTGATCTGTAAATAACGAGCAAGATTAGATCTTCCCCTCTTTCCTCCACTTGGTCATGTCAGCTTGGCACCACCATCCCGTCCCTTCCCGCAACTTAATTCTCAGGGTCCCTGGCCAGATTTTAAGATTCAGATATTCCCCACCCCGTGCCATTGACCATTTGAAAATAAAGTTCCGTTATCGTGAGAGACTGGCATGTGGAGAAGTGAGGAAGTTGTTTGGATGTATTCTGAAGGGTGAGTCACAAAGGGAAGTTCTCTTTCAGGTTTCTCCTCCGACCAAGGGAGAAGCCAGGCCTGGGGGTAATCTGGATAACACAGTGGTTAGCACTGCTGTCTCACAACGGCAGGGACCCGGGTTTCAATTCCTGGCTTGGGTCACTGTCTGCGCGGAGCTTGCACATTCTCCCCGTGTCTGCGTGGGTTTCCTCCCACATTCCAAAGACGTGCGGGTTTAGGCGGATTGGCCACGCTGAATTGTCCCTTAGGGGGACGAGCGCGGGCGAGTGCGTGGGGTTATGGGATAGGACCTGGGTGGGATTGTAGTCGCCGCAGACTCGATGGGCCCAATGACCTCCTCCTGCACGGTAGGGTTCTCCGATTCCTGGTTAAGTGGCTGTCACACACGGTGTGTCAGCAAGTACCCGATTTCTGAGGTTCTTCTGAGGCTCCCAGCTGCCCAGGGGGCTATGGAAAACATGTCCCACAGCTGAACAGTTTTGGGAGGGGTCTCGATGGGCTAGCGTGGCAAGTCAGGATTGACAAGCGCTGGCTGGGCAAGACCCTAGTGGGTAAATACCACTTCCCACATCCCGGCAGCAACAAGTACACCCATCAACTGTAGGGTCAGAACAGCCGTGGGCATTGCCTGTAACAGGCCTCCAGTGAGATGGCACCTTCATCCTGTAGTGCCACACCCTCAGAATGACACTGGCAAAACACCCCATGGCAACACTCTGCCCTCCTTCTGAAAGCCTGACTCACTCTTGCCAGGGATGGGATTGAGCATTTTAGTAATCTCTCTCTCTCTCTCAACCAACCTACACCGTGACGGTTGAACCGTGTGTTTCTGTAGCTAATTATTTCTGGAGCAGGTCACTTGGATAAGGTGGAGGGGCATCATGCCATGTCAGGCATAGGCACACTCACCCAACACAAACTCGAGGGGCAATTCAGCACGGCCAATCCACCTAACTTACAAATCTTTGGAATGCGGGAGGAAACCCACACAGGCACGGGGAGAATGTGCAGACTCCCCACAGACTGTGACCCAAGGCCGGAATCGAGCCTGGCACTGCGAGGCAGCAGTGCTAACCACTGTGCCACCCTTAGTAGTAAAGAGCCACCCTGAAAATTGGCGGTGTGTTTGATTAGCCTATGGCACCATTCAAACATCTCCCATTGGCTGTCTAACCTGCTGGGACGACGCGGGTTATAACTGGGCCTTCGCCGCTCTTTGGAGTGCTGACCACTTTGTAACTGGTCACCGGAGCACGGGAAGGAGTCCAGCTGACGATCATGCTGTTATCATTCACTGCGTTTACTTTCAGAGAGGTCGGCGCATCGATCTCTGCACAGAAAACAGAAAAAGGGTTCGTGAAAAAGATGCAAACTTCAAATTCTTCCAATCCTGCTTGCCAGCAGGGTCATCCAGCCCCCGCCCACCCACCAAGGTCTTCCAGCCCCCGCCCACCCACCAAGGTCTTCCAGCCCCCTGCCCACCAGCCGGGGGTCTGGGGTGACTTGGACGGGGGGAGGTTGCTGAGTACAGACTCGGGCACCACTCAGTCGCAGGGTACAGCGTAGCGCCCGACATCAGACTGACCCCCCAAACAAAGCCAGCCCAGGGACCCACCCCACTGTGACACTCACAGTTCAGCCAATGGGATGGGACAGGAGCTCGGCAAAATCAGGGGACATGGGACTTCAGAAAACTTGGGGGGGGGAGGAAGAGGGGGGTTGTATTGGTGGTTGGTTGCGGGGTGAGATTTTCATTGATACAGCGAATCGCAGCCTGCAAGGACAGTGCAACAGAAATGTTCCAAAGGGAGATGGATACATTCTTCCAACACAGGGTCACTCGTTACCAGGGTGGGATGGGGTGGGGGGGGACACGGCGGGTCTGGGTGCTGTTGCTCCGTGCTGGGAGACCCAGACAACACGTTAGGTCCGGGGGGGGGGGGATTTCCACCAAGCCTGCACTTTACCCCTGCCCTGCCCTCCCACTAGAGTCTTCCAGCACTGCCCAACCAACAAAGTCTTCCAGCCCCGCCCACACACCCCGACCTCCCCCCCCGCCCCTCCTCACCTGTCTTCTCAGTGGCTATCACGGGCTTGCTGATTGCCGGGCTGTCTCCTCGGCCAGTGACGGCGTACACGGTCACAGTGTATTCGGTGCCAGGTTTCAGGTTGGAGATGGTGGTGGTGGACTGGCTACCGAGCACGATCATCTCCTTCACCGGACTGCGGCCTCCTGTCAGGGGGAGGGCGGGAAGGCAAAGGTCACAATGCTGGCGAATGGCACTGTCCGCAGGGAAAGGCATTGTGGCATAGGATGCAGTGCTAAACATTTTACACTCAACTCCTTCTCCTGTTCTCTTGGAAGGCTCTAGAAAGACATGGTGCCCCCGTTTCCTCTGCTTCTTCTGACAGACGTCAAATAGGTCGGCTCGCAGTCTTCCATTTTGATTATGGCCGCGTGATAGGCATCCAGGGACACGCCTGAGAAACAGGCTCGCCGCGCACCAAGGGCCTAAGGCCCACTTCAGGCTGACTTTCGCCTGATTGGATTTGCAAAGTGAACGTAGGATGCAACAAGTTGGGGTGACTTCCTTCCACCAACCTCCCGGGAGTCTGAAAGGGACCAGCACTGTCCAGGTGGTTGAATTGGACCTCGACAGCTTGCACTCTGCCGTGGGGCTCATGCTGAACCTCAACAGCCTAGAAATCCCTAATTTGGCTCCTTCTTCAACCAGTTGCTACCCAGAATTTGAGCCGAGGTGAGTTTTTTGGTCCCTTCACTCAGAGGTTTAGGAATTCCTCTTCCCCCCGATCTACCTTATTGACGTTCTATAATACACTGAAAACTGCACTCAAATAATCTCTGAACCACTGACATTCCAGGAAAACAGCGCCAATACCCGCTCCACGTCATTTAACTCCTGCAAGTTCTTGTCAATTAAACCTGCCCTCTCTCCAAGGCTAACTTATCCTGCTTAAGGTGTAGTGGCCAGATACTGGGATCACAGAATCCCAACACTGCAGGAGGAGGTTTTTTACACCATCGCATCTACACCGACCACAATCCCTATCCCTGTAACCCCAAGTATTTACCCTGCTTTTCCCTGACACTAAGGGGAAATTTAGCATCACCAATGTACCTAATGTTAACATCTTTGGACATTAAGGGGCAATTTAGCACGGCTAAACCTGCACATCTTTGAATAGTAAGAAGTCTCACAACACCAGGTTAGAGTCCAACAAGTTTACTAGATAGCACAAGCCACTAGTTTTAGGAATGCTGCCCCTTCATCGGGTAAGCGGGAGTTCTGTTTACAAACAGGGCATATAAAGACACAAACTCAATTTACAAAATAATGGTTGGAATGAGAGGCTTTTTCAGGTAATCAAGTCTTAAAAGGTACAGACAGTGTGAGTGGAGAGAGGATTAAACACAGGTTAAAAGTACAGACAGTGTGAATGGAGAGAGGGTTAAACACAGGTTAAAGGTACAGACAGTGTGAGTGGAGAGAGGGTTAAACACAGGTTAAAGGTACAGACAGTGTGAGTGGAGAGAGGGTTAAACACAGGTTAAAGGTACAGACAGTGTGAGTGGAGAGAGGGTTAAACACAGGTTAAAGGTACAGACAGTGTGAGTGGAGAGAGGATTAAACACAGGTTAAAGGTACAGACAGTGTGAGTGGAGACAGGGTTAAACACAGGTGAAAGAGGTGTGTACTGTCTCCAGACAGGATAGTTAGTGAGATTTTTGCAAGTGCGACAATCACCAGGCAGGAGTGTTCTCTTCCTGTTGGGGGACACTTAAGCAGTCATGAACATTCAGTCTCTGATCTTCGGGTAAGCATTCTCTAAGGCTGCCTTCACGGCACACGACAGAATCGCTGAGCGGAGACTGACAGGCAAGTTTCACACACATGAGGACGGCCTCAACTGGGATCTTGGGTTCATGTCACACTATCTGTAACCTCCATGATTTGCCTGGGTTAGCAAAATCTCACTAACAGTCCTGTCTGGAGACAATACACTTTAACCCGTGCTTAAACCACTCACATTGTCTACACTTTTAAGACTTGACTACTGTAAAGACTTGCATTCCAACCATTATTTTGTAACTTGAGTTTGTGTCTTTATATGTCCTGTTTGTGAACAGAACTTCCACTTACCTGATGAAGGAGCAGCACTCCAAAAGCTTGTGCTACTAAACGAACCTGTTGTGAGACTTCTTACTGTGCTTACCCCAGTCCAATGTGAGCAACCCCACATCATCTTTGGACACTGAGGGGCAAATTAACATGGCCAATCCACCTAACCTGCACATCTGTGGGAGGAAACTGGAGCATCTGAAAGAAACTACGCAGACACGGCGCGTAGGCGGGAGGGGGGTCTCGCCAGAGACAGTAACACAGACAATACCGGATTTATACTGAGTTTGATCACACACAGCAACAAGTGGAACTCATTAACAGCTCAGGGACGGGGCTAGTCTGCTTAGGCAGCGAGCAGACAAGAGGGGATAAAGCTCGGGGCTTACCTGACTCCCCGAACGCGATACGGTAATATTTAACGTTGAGTGGCGGTGGCTTCCATTTGACGGTCAGGCTTGTAGGTGTGGAATGGGTGAATTCCAGATCCGTTGGGGAATCAGAGTCTGGATGGCGAGTGGGAGGGAGGAAAGAATTCAACAAAGTTAACTCAACTTGTTAATCATTTCCTGACATCCAAAAATCCACAGAATCCCTACTGTGCCAAAAGAGGCCATTTGGCCCATCGAGACAGCACCAAAAGTGATCCCACCCTGGCCCTATGTATTTACCTTTGCTGGTCCTCCGACACTAAGGAACAATTTAGCATGGCCAATCCACCTAATCTGCCGTGTGGGAGGAAACAGGAGTGCCTGGAAGATTATCATGTTCTGCCCCACAACCTCAAACATAAGCCCAATTTAACACCTTCATACTGCTACATTCTTTACCCTTTCAAAAGGGCAGTTCTGTCACAAAACTGAACACTCGTCAAGATTAACCTGACAAAAGGGAAACTCATTGATTCAATGAGGTATACAGTAGCATCATAGAATCATTACTATGCAGAAAGAGGCCATTTGGCCCATCAGGTTTGCACCCAGATCCTATCCCCATGACCCCATGCATTTCCCCTGGCTACTCCCCCCGACACTAGGGGGAAATTTAACACGGCCAATCCACCTGACCCGCACATCTTCGGACTGTGGGAGGAAATTGGCGCACCCGGAAGAAACCCAGGCAGACACAGGGAGAATGTACAGACTCCACAGAAACAGTGACCCGAGGAAGGAATTGAACCGGGGTTCCGGCCACTGTGAGGCAGCAGTGCTGAGCACTTGAGGCACCTCAACCCGTCCACTACCCCCGCCCCCCGCTCCACCAAGGCTTGTCTGCCCCCACCTGTAGGGTGCCACCATCACACAATCACATCCACACCCCTGACTGTGCCATGCCCGATGCCCAGCGATCAGGGGCTGAAGCAGCTGTCTGACTGCAGGAGGCGTCACACGGGTCTGCCCAACCCTGGTGTCGCTGGGTGGTTTCGCTCGTTACCTTGACTCCATCAACACCAGGGTGGGGGTGGGTGAACCATTCCAGAGCCGACTTACATGTGGAATGTTGGCCAACCAGGGGCATGCTCTCCCTCCGCCCGTTGAAGGCCGAGATGCTGATGACATATTCTGAAGCGGGCACAAGGTTGGTCAGCTGGATGGAGGTGCGGGAGGATGGTACCCGCTCTTCCCTCGGGTTGGCTCCATTGTCAAGGTGGTGTCGCACTCTGTATCCGGTGATGGGGGCGATGGAGGGCTGCCAGAACACAGTGAAGGAGGTTGCCGTGGTGCCAGAGAAGTCGATGCCAGTCGGTGTGTCGATACCTGGGTGCAAACAGAGGGCACGTGTCGGTCAGAAGCTCTTACCTTTACCACCTCAGAGAGTGTCCCCCCCAATCAATGACCAATCAAGCAATGCTGTAATGCAGCTGTGCACAGCAAGATCCCACAATCTGCGACGTGACACTGAAACAATGATCTGGCTGAGGACCTCATGAGGTCCTATGAGGGACCCTCATAGGAGGGCCCCTATGAAGGGGCCCTCAGTTTCATATTTGATCGAAAACACAGAACCTCCAACAGTACTTCCTCAGTCCTGCTCTGGGTGCCCAGGCCTCTCTCACTATCGCCCAGGGCGCCCAAGGCCTCCTTCACTAACGCCCAAGGCCTCTCTCACTACCGCCCAGAAGGGAGGAATAGAGGGCACAATGGATGTGAGAGTGATAGGAGCCCAAGAGGAAAGAAAGAGAGAGCAGACAGACATGGGGGAATGAGAGAATGAGTGAGAAGAGAGGAGAGAGGGAGAGGGGGAGAGGAAACAGAGAGAAGAGCTGAGAAAGAGGGAGGAGTGAAGTGTAAGAGTGTCAGAGAGGGGGAGGATAGAGAAGGAGGAGTGTGACAGAAAGGAGTGAGAGGAAAGAAAGAGGAGAGAGAGAGATGGGAGAGAAGGGAGAGTGAGGGAGAGAGAAAGAGAGAGAGATGGGGGGTTAAAGGTAGATATTCAGACTGAGAAGCTTCTGCTTGCAAAGTACTACCCCATGCTGGGGGGGAGGGGTGGTGGATGAAAAATTCTGGATCAACATTCCTGAGGGTTGTCACAAAGTGAATACCCCCAGCCCCCAGCGACTGTGTGGATTATCCATCTGAACCCTGGTACAGAGTGAACCTCTCTTCTGCTTGAGGACAGTCCTGTCCAAGCCCTGCAGGGTGTGCTGGGGACAGAGGTCAGATCAATGCCGAGTTCCTCCATCTGGGAGAGCCCCGTGTCGCAGTGTCCACTCGCGAGGGACACATCACATTAAATCCTCAGCGTCCGCACTCCAGGGGGAGCCCAGTGTTCTCAGGGGCTGAGCAGAACTGATATCAGGGTGCGGGAGGGTCAGTGGGAATCCCATTGCCCAATCTGTGCTCTCAATCTAGCATCCCTACAAAAAAAAAGGGGTTGAAGTACACCCGAGAAGGTGAAGAGGTTTGAGGAGGTATAGCTGTCCAGAAAGACTGAGCAATCTTTCTCTTGGCACTGACCCTGACTGAGGAATGGAGATGTGGAGTACGCGAGGGGATTGCAAACTGAGAAACAGTCCATATAATCTCCACCGTACTGGGAATTCCGCAGAAAGCTTACACACAGATTGGTTCACTTGCTATGGAGGTGAACAGAACCATCGGATCCCTACTGTGCAGGAAGAGACCATTCAGCCCATCGAGAGAGGGACAATCATCCACGTTCACCAGCTGGTCTATGGGATCATTTCCTACGTTTCTCTGGAAGGAAAGTGAACCCACCGCTTCACCTCTTGTTCACTGCTTCACCATTTTGTCATGAGGTACGGGGGGGGGGTGGACGGAGCACACACAAGGAACCACACACATCACCTTTTATATAGGATAAAGAAGCCATTCAGCCCCTTGATCCAATTACACATAGTGCAGAGGAGGCCATTCAGCCCCTTGAGCTGTTCTAACGTTCAATGAGCTCATGAATAATTGGCAAATTAACTCCACTGACACTGCCTACTGCCCAATTCTATTAATATTCTGAGCAAACCAATCATTCTCGCTTCTGAATTTGTAAATTCACATTCCTATTAAAGCACGTTAAACACCTCAATTACATTACCCGTAATCTTTCAACTGGCACGAGGGATGAGAGTTCGAAACTGCCTGACAGTTCCCCTCCACGCATCCCACCGTACCCCTACCCTTCCCACTGCCTCCCCACTCCGCCCACCGGCCCCCCCACTCCGCCCACCGGCCCCCCCCACTCCGCCCACCAGGCCCCCCCCACTCCGCCCACCAGGCCCCCCCCACTCCGCCCACCAGGCCCCCCCACTCCGCCCACCAGGCCCCCCCCACTCCGCCCACCAGGCCCCCCCCACTCCGCCCACCAGGCCCCCCCCCTCGCCCACCAGCCCCCCCCACTCCGCCCACCGGCCCCCCCCCACTCCGCCCACCGCCCCCCCCCACCTCCGCCCACCGGCCCCCCCCACTCCGCCCACCGCCCCCCCCCTGCCCCACCGCCTCCTCGCTCCGCTCACCGTACCCCCAAACCGCCCCATTCCCCTACTTCTCCCACCATCCCCCCACTCCGCCCACTGTCCCCCCCAACCTGCCCACCATCCCTCATCCCTCCTGTATTCCTCCACCCCCCACCAAACCATCCCTCCAAACAGATCAATTGAGATGAGAGCGAGGGATGAAATAGACACACAATCTCCCCATTCCCACAAACGCAGGATGCCCGGGGGCAGAGGGGGCACTGCCCCACATTGCTACGTTACCTGTCCGTTGTCTTCCCACCAGCGGAGTGCTGCGCCTCTCCTCAATCACCGAGAAGACCTTCACCAGGTATTCAGTGCCAGGCTTCAGCTCTATGGGACAGGCAATGGCTCCAGGTTAGTGTAGGCCTCAGTCAAACCAAACTAAACCACGGCAGGAGAAATCACAGGCCCGGTCATTCCGGGTTCCACGCTGTGGCATCAGCACCAGGGGCTGGGGTCATTACGTGGACTGGGCTACCAGATGAAGGCTGGGGTAGCATTGACGCTGACGGGCCGAGCAGCCTTTCCTCAGTGGGCACATTGCCCCAGCAATGACTGGCACCACCCCTCCGGGAGGCAGGATCTTTACACAGAGCTGGGGGGAGGGTGGGGTGGTCATGCCGCTGGTTGTGAGGGGGCGGGATTCTTCCCTCACTGCAGGGACAGGTCGAAGTTTCGAACAAGGGACCCATGACCTAATGATAAAGGCATTGCCACTGAGTAATGGTTACACTTAATCAGACACACATCCGCGCGCGCACACAGACACACATCCGCGCGCGCACACAGACACACATCCGCGCGCGCACACAGACACACATCCGCGCGCGCACACAGACACACATCCGCGCGCGCACACAGACACACATCCGCGCGCGCACACAGACACACATCCGCGCGCGCACACAGACACACCTCCGCGCGCGCACACAGACACACATCCGCGCGCGCACACAGACACACATCCGCGCGCGCACACAGACACACATCCGCGCGCGCACACAGACACACATCCGCGCGCGCACACAGACACACATCCGCGCGCGCACACAGACACACACACACACACACACACACACACGTCTTTCCAAAGACACTCTTCCCTTACTTGTCAGGATGACCATGTTGCTGGTGGGTGCGATGGTGAGGTCAGTACTCTCGCTTTCGTCTGTCACTGGGCTGTAGTTCACCAGGAAGTTGCTGAGGTCGACAGATGTGGGTGTGGCCCAGCTGATCCTCATGGTGTCTGCTCCGATGTTGTTGAAACGCAGCCTGGTGGGAGGTGGGACCGCTGCGGGGGGAATGGGAAAGACATTGGTCATTGTCAGCTCTGGGTGATGGAGCGAGCAAGCACACACACACTCACGAGCCCCATGCATTGGAGGGAGGACGGTCAGGGTTACATGCACACACTAACTTCTAAACACTGGGCACGCGCGCTATCATCTCTCTCTGGGACTTGAAACTGGGGGTGACAGCTCCCTGGATAGGGGTGGGGTGGGGGGGAAAGGGGGGTTGTATAACAGGTCCCTGGTATGGGGTGTTTCCTTGCTCAATACCCCTCACGGTTTCCCAGAGGAGATAAAGGCCTGTCATCAACCTCTTCACCATCCCTGAGTTTACAGCCCTCACTGAGTGAGCTCCCCCTGCCCCTCATTATCCAGATGAACAGAGAAGGCAAGATTTAACATCAGATGTCCTGCAGGAAGATCCCACCATTCCGCCTCAAGGAAATCTTCCCTCGGAAGAAGCCAATTCAACTGCAATCTACTTCACGCTGTGGGCCAGAACTTGCCTTTAGATAGAATCCTTCATCACCACATCCCCATCCCAACTAGACCCTACTGGTCCATGCTGGAAACCCCTCAGCCAATTTGAGGGCAGCAGGATCCCACAAAACACAACAGGCGATGGTCTAGTGGTATTATCGCTAGACTATTAATGCAGAAACTCAGCTCATGTTCTGGGGACCCAGGTTCAAATCCCGCCATAGCAGAGGGTGGAATCTGAATTCAATATTAAAAAAAGCTGGAATTAAGAATCTACTGATGATCCTGAAAACATTATCGGAAAAACCCATCTGGTTCATTTCAGAGAAGGAAATCTACCGTCCTTATCCAGTCTTGCTCCAGAGCCACAGCAATGTGGTTGACTCTCAATTGCCCTCAGGATACTAGGGAAGAGTAATAAAAGCTGGCCCGGCCAGCAACACCGATGTCCCACAAATTAGTAAAGCAAAATGATGATCTATTTTGGATTAGTGATAATGGTTGAGGGATAAATATTGCCCTGAGACACTGGGGAAACTACACTGTTCCCCTCTGGAATAAACATCCTCTCAAAGACGACAAGGTGAGGATGTGGTTCAAAGTCTCGCCCACAAGGTGACACCCTCAAAGAGTGTAGCACCCAACCCAGTGCTCACCTCTCCAAGGTGGGACTCGAATCCACAAACCTCCTGACACCTGTGCTGCCTGCATCAACAGCTGCACCAACACTCACACTGCCCGCACCAACACCCGCGCCGCCCACACCAACACCCGCACTGCCCGCGCCGCCTGCACAACACTTGCACCAACACCCGTGCTGTCCGCAACACCCACACCAACACCCGCGCCGCCCGCAATACCTGCGCAATACCCACCGCCGCCCGCACCAACACCCGCGCCGCCCGCACCAACACCCGCGTCAACACTTGCACCAACACCCGCGCAGCTCGTGCCAACACCCGCGGAGCCCACGCTGCCTGCACCAACACCCACAATGTCCGCGCCAACACCTGAGCAGCCCACACCAACACTCGCGCCGCCCGCGCCAACACCCACGCCGCCCACACCAACACCCGTGCCAACACTTGCACCACCCGCGCCAAAACCCGCGCCGCCCACAACACCTGCACCAACACTTGCATTGCCCGCAACACCCGCGCCACCCCCACTGCCGCCCACGCCAACACCCTCGCCCACACTCACGCCAACACCCGTGCTGCCCCCAACACCAATGCCAACACTCGCTGCCCACATCAACACTCACGCCACCTGTGCCAACGTCCGCACCAACACCCGTGCTGCCCGCACCAACAGCCGCTCCGCCCACATCGACACCCACACCAACACCTATATTACTTACACTATCCACATCCATAGCTGTGCTACTCACATCAATATGTGGATGAGGTGTATCTGGATTTCCAGAAGGCATTTGTCAAGGTGCCTTACCGAAGACTGCTATATAATATAAACGTTACGGGTAATGTATTAGCACGGATAGAGGATGGGTTAACAAACAGAAAGCAAAGAGCAGAGGTGTTTTTCTGGTTATCGATCGGTGAATAATGGTGTGCCTCAGGGATCAGTGCTGGGACTGCAACTGTTTATGATTTATATAGATTATTTGGTGTTGGGGACCAAAGGTAGTGTGTCAAAATTCACAGATGACACTAAGATAGGTCTAAACTTTGCAAAGGATGCTGAAAGACTGCAAAGGGATACAGACAATCTAAGTGAGTGGGTGAGGGTCTGGCAGATAGAGTACAATGTTGGTAAATGTGAGGTCATCCATTTTGATAGTAATAACACCAAGATGGACGATTATTTAAATGGTAAAATATTGCAGCATGCAGCTGTGCAGAGGGATCTGGGTGTCCTTGTGCAGGAATCTCAAGGAGTTGGTTTGCAGGTGCAGCAGGTAATTAAGAAGGGAAATGGAATTTTGTCCTTCATTGCTGGAGGGATGGAGTTTAAAACCAGCGAGGTTACATTGCAGCTGTATAAGGTGCTGGTGAGGCCACATCTGGAGTACTGTGTACAGATTTAGTCTCCTTACTTGAGAAAGGACATCCTGACAGTGGAGGGGGTGCAGAGGAGATTCACTGGGTTGATTCCATAGTTGAGACGGTTGGCTTATGAGGAGAGACTGAGTAGATTGGGGCTACAGTCATGGTATTCAGGAGAATGAGGGGGGGATCTTATTGAAACATATATGATTATGAAGGGAATAAATAAGATAGAAGCAGGGAAGTTGTTTCCACTGGCAGGTGAAACTAGAACCAGGGGGCACAGCCTCGAAATAGCAGGGAGCAGATTTAGGGCTGAGTCGAGGAGGAACTTCTTCACACACACACACAGCTGTGAATCTGTGGAAACAGTTGAGGTTATCTCATTGAATGTTTTTAAGGCAAGGATAGATAAATTTTTGAACAGTGAAGGAATTAAGCGTTATGGCAAGTGGGCGGGCAAGCGGAGCTGAGTCCACAAAGAGATCAACCATGATCTCATTGAACGGTGAAGCAGGCTTGAGGGGCCAGATGGCCGACTCCTGCTCCTAGTTGATATGTTCTTATTAATACCTACACCACCCACATCCACACCTACACGTCCACCAATTTTAGCTGACCCAAGTTTTTGAAATTTTCCACATAATCTAGCATCGGGAAGAAAGCATCAGATGGTCTGCTAGCCTTTCGCTGAGGAACCGCTTCCCGACATCACCCCCAGGCTCCGCTGTTCAAAGCTAAGCACTCTTCGCTCTCCTACTGCCATCATGGGTACCATTCCCAGCATGCAACACCCCAACTGATGTCAATCACAGGGTCAAACTCATGCACACCTGGAGCGAGGGGTTTGGGTGGGGGGAGGGTGGGGAAGAGAGAAACAACACATGCGCTGACTAGGCCACAGGTTGGCAAGGACTCACTGAGGGCAGGCAGCACGTAGCGCTGGGTGGGAGGAAGCGGCGGGGTCAGGGGTATCAAGACCGGGGGGAGGGGGAGGAAACGTGCTGGAAGAAAATTCACCGGTTTGCTGCTTCCGAGTGGTCGCGACACTCTCTCCCCCCTCTACCAGGGTGATAACACTGATGTCGTAATCTATCCCAGGCTCCAAGCCTCGCACTGTATAGTATCCGATCGACGAGCTGACAAAATCTTCGAAAATGGGAACGGATTCGCCCGCTGCTATGACCGTGATGCGGTAGCCAGTGATGGCCGAATAGTTAAGCGGCGTCCATCTCAGGCCAATGGTAGTGTCGCTTACGTCAACGAAGGTGAGGTCAGTGAGTTGGGGGATTTCTAGTTAGTCAAAGGGCAACAAGGCAGCGTTAAAGATGCAAAACAAAGAGAGAAAAGTAAAAATGGAACAGCACCATTTCGTTCTCAAAAGGTGATTTAACTGCAAAAGTTGCAAGCATTCAAAAGGTGATATGTTACGGCTTCCCTGACAGAAAAGCCCTCATTATTATGCAAAGTATCTGATAGAGGGTATTCTATTTCAGGAGTATCAATCTTCCTGTTTAGAAATCTAGAGTTTGTATCCTTCTCCCTTTGCCTGAAGGCCTCTGAGGTGCAGCTCCAACAGTGCTGGTCACCTTAGCAACAGTCAGTTCTGGGCAGCCATTTTGTTTCTCTCTTCCAGGCTCCGCCTCCTCACCTCAGGCCTTCTCTGACCTGCTCTGGCACAGTGTAATGACTTCAATCTGACCCTTGACGTTGGCCTATTCGAGTATCAACTCCCTGCTTAAGGATCTAATTGACAGGCCAATCAGGGAGTCCTTTCTTGGTATATTTAACTCTAGGAGTGCCAGAGGAACTGATGCTCCCACTTTAATACAAACAGAAGCCTCCCTGATTGACCCATCAATTGACTCCTTCATCAGGGAACTTTTTTTCTCCCCAGCCAAGTAAACAAACTCAAATGAACTTTGGGACAAATTAAAAGGAGGCCGCTCCCCAAAAGGAGGGGGAACAGCCTGAATAAAAAAAAAACAAAGTTGAAAGGAAATTTAAAACTTTAAATCTTATTGTGATTGTCGGGGTCTACAATACATGCCAGCCCCTGCAGTGCCCAGCTGGCACAGAAGGCATCAACTGTGCCCATGGACACCGCACACTCCCTCTCCAGAGGGACCTGGCCGTGAATATAGCTGCGCAGTCACTCCTTAATCAGGGAGTTCATATTCCAATACACCAACTTCAATGGTCTGATTGAAGTCATTACAGTTAGCATTGCTGCCTCATGGAGCCAGGGACCTGATCAAAGAACAAAACAGCACAGGAAACAGGCCCTTCGGCCCAACGGGGTTCGATTCCCAGCTTGGGGCACTGTCTGTGCGGAGTCTGTACATTCTCCCCGTGTCTGGGTGGGTTCCCCTGGTTTCTTCCCACAGTCTGAAATATGTTCTAGTTAGATGCATTGGCCATGCTAAAATTCTCCCTCGGTGTACCCGTACAGGCAGCAGAGTGTGGTGACTGGGGGATTTTCACAATAACTTCATTGAGGTGATAATGTGGGTCTGCTTGTGACACCAATAAATAAGTTATAAGCTTTGACCCAGCAAGAATAGTCACGTGACAGGGAAAGTCGGCCATTTTGCCTCTGGTTGCCACGGACATTAACTAAAGTCACTGCGAACTCAGGCCCTGGGTCTTTGTCTGCCCGTCAGGGCTGAGAGTCAACACACTTGCCTTTTCTATCTGACTTTCTCATGGCTTCTTCCAACAAATGAAATATATATATGTTCCCCTGCTCTGCTGGAAATACAAACTCACAGAACCTTTCTCATATCACCTTTGCAACCAGTAACGTAAAGCTTTCAATTACTGAACAATCAAAGATAGCAAAAGGCAGAGAGCACTGCGGTAGATTTGATTTTTTTTTAAATTGAAGCAAATTAAAGGAGTGTAGCTCTCTTTAACAGAAGCCATTTTGTGGAGTTGGCATTTGCATTTTAAGAAGCATGGAAAATAAAAGTGCGTCGACTGTGGCGTTGAGAGCAAGCAAGTGTGAAGCTTCGGAAGCTAAGCTCAAGGCTCCCCGTTGCCCGTTCTTGGTGTGTCTCAATCTCGGTCCTCAGGATTTTTTTTGGGAAAAGAAAAAGACACAACAACCGTCATGGCAGCTGAACCGTCATGGCCACCCTCTTGCCCCCAATTACCTTGAGTTATCACCGTGGTTACGGGACGACTTTCCTTGCCGTTCTTGATGGTGAAAATGCTGATGTTGTACTCGATGCCGGGCGTCAGCCTCTCGGGGATCCAGTACGTATGGTCAGGCTTGATGAATTCCTCCAGCGTGTTGCCATTTTCACCCTGTCTCGGGACAGAGGTCACCCGATAGCCAGTGATTTCTGAAGAGACAGACACAGACTGCTGATAAAATGGCAAGCACAATCCTCTCAGGCTATACCAGAAAAAAAAACCCTTCAAAACGGAGGAACCCAGTCGCAATTAGGTAGTTTTTTTCATGCCCACCCTATCCCTTCCTAGTGCCAAACCTGAGTTCAAGTTGCCATGGTGGGATTTGAACCTGCGTTCCCTGGAACGTTCATTCAGCAGTAAAGTACCCTTCTGCGAGAACACAGCCGTAGCCCATGACTGGGCAAGGTAACTAAAAGCTGCCCACCCCTCTGCTGTGGGGGTCCTGCGGCCTGACGGGTGTTCGTAACGGGACCAGTGAAGCTTGATGGGTAAAAAGGGCTGTGGGTTCAGCAAAGAACGAGAAATGGAACAAGCAGGGGTTGCTGTGCCTTAACAAAGCAGTAACTGAACACAGGTCCCCTAGCGTGTTGTGTTCCTGAGAGAATTACGACTTCCTGACAGAGGCACGACTCTGGCATGCCTGACCAAAACAGATTGTTGAGGGCCTGTCCTGTAAACGTGTGACAGGAAGCACGATCAGCGTCAACAACATCTGTACGAGGAGAGAGGATTCCAAACAATAACCCAGGATCAACCACTGGAAAAGCAGCAGCAAGACCCCCGGACTCTGAGACATCGGAACAAAGCTCAACAGGAGGGATTCTGATCAGTCCACCCTGCTGCGGGCTTGTATTTGGAAGTCCAGGTCATGAGTCGGGATATTTCATGACACCTTTGTGTAGAATGAAGTAAAGACAGAGGCTACTGTTACTTGGTATATAACAAGGATTGATGCCTGCTGTAATTTTGTGGTAAAATACTGTAATTCCCAGAATTTGAGAGTCTCTAACCATGGCAACAATTTGACGGTCTGTTGTCACTGGAAAGTGGTGGGAACTGGCTGGAGCTGAGTGGGATAGTGGGAGTATAGATGATCCCAGCAGAGGATGAAAGGCCAGCGGTGAGCTTTGGAGTGAGGCACAGCAATTTGTTAATCTACAATGGTGAGTGGGTATAGGGGCGAGGATGGGGTGGGGGGGGGAACGGTGGGCAGGCCCAGCAGTCGGAGAACGGTTTTGGCTCAGGGCTGGAGGCCGGCGTGGTGAGACTGTGGCGTTACCAGGAGGAGAGAAGCCGGTGAAAGAAAGTGGCTTTCGATACGATGGGCCGAAGGGCCTCTTTGTGGGGACTGTGACACTATGTGAGGAGCAGGAGAACATGCAGCAAATTCAACCTGGACACCCAGGTGTGAGAGGAGACAGTGTGACCTTCTTTCTGGTGGAACCATGAGCTTAACCAACAAGAAGCTTGGCGCTATTCATGGTAAACCTGTCGGAAAATGGCAGCAGTGTGGCACTCGAGTATTATTCTGCTGCTAAAGGAAGGTGGGCGTCCTTCTCAGGAGCTAACAGATACTTTCAGAGGGACATTCCAGACAGGCATGGTTGGGAGTGGAACGGTAATATTGTTGTGTTGCAAGTATGTATAAGAAACGGCAAACATTCTGGTTCCGGCATGGAGCGTGCCACAGACAATCGAACGTTAGATGAGTTTTCCCTCGACTGAGAGAGCACTGACTGCCCAATACTGAGTGTGCTAACAAACGGCCAGTTTCAGTTGGGACTGGCAGCGTGGCTCACTTATGTTCCTTTGAGAGGCTGCATATATTTATAAAGAGGGAGGGAGGAGCACACATTCGTTAATTTAAACAAAAGCATCGGGGGACAACGAGTGGGATTTCCCCATAGTACTCGCCCCAATGCCGGAAAATCCTGTCCGAGGTCAACAGGGCTTTGCCTGCTCTGTGTCCCGCCCGCTACGATTCCGCGGCAGGTGGGATGGGAAAACTGCACCCCAATGGGATCCCTGGTCGAAGCGTTGCCATGGAAACTACACCAATCAACTTGCCGACCAATCAGCTTTCTCTTTTTGACCCTGCGCGACGTGAATTGTTCTAAATTGCACAACTCAGAATCTGTTGAAGGGAGTGCGCCCAGGTTCCAACACCATGATTGCGCCACCTCGCCAGAGCGAGCCTCGTAAAATCTGGAGGGATTCTGTTCTGCGCGACTCGCCCATCCGATTCCGGGGTGGGCGAGGCGGTAAAGTTCTGGCCCATATCTCCTGCTTCAGCAACGATAGAGAAACGTCCCTCGGAGCACGATTGCTCCCTTTGCCTCCCAAGGGAAAGCTCTCTCCTCCCCCCCTCACACAGCTACCCCGGTCTTTGCAGGCCCCTACCTGGCGATGGTGCAGCATCCCAAGTCACCATCGGTTGCCCGGTGTCACGATTGATTTGGATATTCACGTTGATGGGCGGGGAGAGTTCTAGAGAAAGGACACAGAAGGAGAGAGTGAGTTTGCTACAAACGCCAATTGGAATAGCAACAGCCATTACTAATATCGCACTGCTTACCTGGGTAAAAAAACAAACACATCCCAAGGTACTCCACAGGAATATCCTGACTGACCCCAATCCCAGGTAAGGAGAAACTCCCAGAAATCCTGAGAGATCGGAGCACGTGTGGGAGGAAGGGGAGGGGTGGGGTGCTGCTGTGTTCAGGGAAGGAGGGGTAGAAACAGTTGGGATTTGCTGCATTAGACCTTAAGATATAGGAGCAGAATTAGGCCATTCAGCCCATCGAGTCTGTTCAACCATGGCTGATGAGTTTCTCAACCTCGTTCTCCTCCCTTTTCCCTGTAACTTTTGACCACCCTTCCCAATCACAAGCCTATCTGTCTCTGTATTGAACACTCTCAGTGGCCTGACCTCCACTGCCGTCTGTGGCAATGAATTCCACAGATACACCGGCCTCTGGCTGAAGAAATTCCTCCTCAGATCTGAAAGGTTATCCCTTTACTCTGATCGGAATCTCCCTGACTAATGGAAAGGTCTTCTCCGTGTCCTTTCTATCCAGACCGTTCAGTATTCTGCATTTCTCAATGAGAGAGCTGCCATTGACCTGATGGCTGAAGGGCCTTCTTCACTGCTCCAATGACTATGGGCTGGATTTTATGTTTCTCAGCCGGGGAGAAGGTGGGAGCCAGGATTCTATAATGGGATTTTTAAAAGGAAGGGTCATCCAGACTCGAAACGTTCACTCTATTCTCTCTCCACAGATGCTGTCAGACCTGCTGAGGTTTGCCAGCATTCTCTGTTTTTGTTTCAGATTCCAGCATTCGCAGTATTCTGCGATTATATTAAAATAAAACTCCTTCTCCTACACTCACTCAAAAATAACATGACGCAAGCACTCTGTCCGTACCGAACTCCTTAAGGTCCATCTGCCCGATTATCACAAAACCATGAGGTGAGAAACATCTACACTTGGCAGCCGCTGTACACTGTCCATTCCCCCTCCCTCATCCCCCCCATTGTACACTGTCCATTCCCCCTCCCTCATCCCCCCCACTGTACACTGGTCCATTCCCTCCCTCCCCCCACTGTACACTGTCCATTCCCCCCTCTCCCCCCCCACTGTACACTGACTTACACTGTCACCATTCCCCCCCTCATCCCCCCCATGTACACTGCCACTGATCCCCCCCCCCTCCCATCCCCCCCCATTGTACACTGTCCACTGTCCATTCCCCCTCCCTCATCCCCCCCACTGTACACTGTCCATTCCCCCTCCCTCATCCCCCCCCTGTACACTGTCATCCCCCCCCTCATTGTACACTGTCCATTCCCCCTCCCTCATCCCCCCACTGTAACACTGTCCATTCCCCCTCCCTCATCCCCCCCACTGTACCTGTCCATTCCCTCCCTCCCCCCACTGTACACTGTCCATTCCCCCTCCCTATCCCCCCCACTGTACACTGTCCATTCCCCCTCCCTCATCCCCCCACTGTCATCCCCCCCCTGTCACTGTACACTGTCCATTCCCCCTCCCTCATCCCCCCCACTGTACACTGTCCATTCCCCCTCCCTCATCCCCCACTGTACACTGTCCATTCCCCATCCCTCATCCCCCCACTGTACACTGTCCATTCCCCTCCCTCATCCCCCCCACTGTACACTGTCCATTCCCCCTCCCTCATCCCCCCACTGTACACTGTCCATTCCCCCTCCTCATCCCCCCCACTGTACACTGTCCATTCCCCCTCCCTCATCCCCCCCACTGTACACTGTCCATTCCCCCTCCCTCATCCCCCCCATTGTACACTGTCCATTCCCCTCCCTCATCCCCCCACTGTACACTGTCCATTCCCCCTCCCTCATCCCCCCCACTGTACACTGTCCATTCCCCCTCCCTCATCCCCCCACTGTACACTGTCCATCCCCTCCCTCATCCCCCCATTGTACTGTCCATTCCCCCTCCTCTGTCCTCCCCTCCCTCCCCCCCACTGTACACTGTCCATTCCCCCCTCCCTCATCCCCCCCACTGTACACTGTCCATTCCCCTCCCTCATCCCCCATTGTACACTGTCCATTCCCCTCCGCATCCCCCCCACTACACTGTACACTGTCCATGTCCATCATCCCCCACTGTACACTGTCCTCATTCCTCCTCCCTCATCCCCCACTGTACACTGTCCACACTGTACACTGCATTCCCCACCCCATTGTACACTGTCCCCCCACTGTACACTGTCCCCCCCATGTCCCCCTCCCTCATCCCCCCCATTGTACACTGTCCATCATCCCCCCCCACTGTCCCCCACTGTACACTGGCACACTGTCCCCCCTCCCTCATCCCCCCCATTGTACACTGTCCATTCCCCCTCCCTCATCCCCCCCACTGTACACTGTCCATTCCCCCTCCCTCATGAAGTCTATCCTCATTGAGGGGAATGTACCATGTAAATCAGGAGAGACACTCCACTCCCCGGGTCCCATGGGAATAAAAATGACAGAAATCACAAACCCGATGGGATCTTGGCTGATCAAGAGACCAAGAAGATGATAAATTGTGACCCTGACATTGCTCATAGCTCATGAATAGAACATTGTCAGATTTCAGTCATCACGAAGAATTATTAGAGCAAACAACCAGAATCTCTTTCAAAGAGGGATGTTTTAAGGAATGCTTTCAGACTGAAGAGAGGTTTGATGGAAGGAGTTCCTCAGTTCCGGGCCTGTAGGGACAGCTGAAAGCTGGGTGCCCAAGGAAACAAAGGAATTGTGCAAAGAGAACAGGCTCAGAGCACTGGAGACATCTCGGGGCTTGCGAGAGAAGCAGAGGGACTTACCGGTGACTACAGTCTTGGTGACAGGAATCTCTTGTTCCACATCGTTCACCAGCACTGTGATGGAGATGGTATATTCAGTGCCAGGGCTCAAGCTGGAGATGGTGATGGTTCCCGAGTCACTGGTTATTTCCCGAGGCTGTTCTCCGCCTTGGCTGGGCAGGACTCTGACCTAATGGGAACGACGGAGAAGAATCAATGAATCACCATTCGGCCCATCCTGCCCGTACCTGCTCTTTTAAAGAGCTATCCAATTAGTCCCCGTTCCCCAGCTCCATTCCCACAGCCCTGTACACTCCTCTTTGTGAATGATTTCCTGATTCCCTTTTGAAAGTTCCTGTTAAATCTGCTTCCAAACCTTTTAATGCTGAGTAATCCAGAGCAGAATATATTTCTAAAGTACCGTGCAGAAGGAGCCACCGAGTGTGCACTGACCACAATCCCTCCCAGGCTTTGTCCCTGTAATCCCATGGATTTACCCTGAGCTAGTCCCCCTGACACTGAGGGTCAATTTAACGCGGCCAACCCACCTAACCCGCACATATTTGGATTCTGGGAGGAAACCCACGCAGACACAGGGAGAACATAGAAACTCCACACAGGTAGGGACCAAAGCCGGGTTCTTGGCGCTGCGAGGCAGCAGTGCCAACCACTATGCTGCCCACAAAATTTACGTATTAATGTCACGCTAGATTTGCATTAACACTGCAATGAAGTTACTGTGAAAATCCCCTAGTGCCACACTCTGGGGCCTGTTCGAGTACACTGAGGGAGAATATAGCACAGCCAAAACACCTAACCAGCACAGGCTTTTGGACTGTAGATAACCCATACAGACACAGGGAGAACATGCCAGCTCCACACAGACAGTGACCCAAGCCGGGAATCGAACCCAGGTTCTATTGTACACTGTCCATTCCCCTCCCTTATCCCCCACATTGTACACTGTCCATTCCCCCTCCCTCATCCCCCCCATTGTACACTGTCCATTCCCCCTCCCTCATCCCCCACACTGTAAACTGTCATCCCCCTCCCTCATCCCCCCACTGTACACTGTCCATTCCCCCTCCCTATCCCCCCCACTGTACACTGTCCATTCCCCCTCCTCATCCCCCCACTGTACACTGTCCATTCCCCCTCCCTCATCCCCCCCACTGTACACTGTCCATTCCCCCCCCCTCATCCCCCCCATTGTACACTGTCCATTCCCCCTCCCTCATCCCCCCCATTGTACACTGTCCATTCCCCCTCCCTCATCCCCCCCATTGTACACTGTCCATCCCCCTCCCTCATCCCCCCCATTGTACACTGTCCATTCCCCCTCCCTCATCCCCCCCATTGTACACTGTCCATTCCCCCTCCCTCATCCCCCCCAACCTACACTGTCCATTCCCCCTCCCTCATCCCCCCCACTGTACACTGTCCATTCCTCTCCCTCATCCCCCCCACTGTACACTGTCCATTCCCCTCCCTCACCCCCCATTGTACACTGTCCATTCCCCCTCCCTCATCCCCCCCATTGTACACTGTCCATTCCCCCTCCCTCAGCCCTGGCGCTGTGAGGCAGCAGTGCTAACCACTGTGCCACCCTGCCAATGTATATCTGGTGCTAAACCTTCTGCTTTCCCTTCCATTGTAAAACCAATAAAGCCTTGTTGCCCTTACCCTAAATGCTGTCTTGGGCATGGGTGCCCAGGTGATGGTGATAGTGGTCTCAGTCACCTCTGTGTTGAAGTTAGGTACCGGGCCCACTGCCTCACCTGCAACGTTGTCAGAAAAAGACAAAATGAGTAAGATTTGGGTCTCGTTTCCTCATGCGGGAGGAGGATAGGCGAGTGGGAATCGAACCTGGGTCCCTGTCACTGTGCTAATTACTGCATAAGGTTGAGAGGGAATGACAGGATAAATTTTTTCACCCAGGTAGCGGCGGGAACCCTGCCTGAAAGCGTGGCAAAGGCAGTGATCCTCATAACATTTCAATATTTAGATGGGCACTTGCAATGCCAAGACATCCAAGTCTACGGGCCAACTGCTGGAAAATGGCATTACAATGATTAAGTAGCTGTTTTTATATGGTGTGTACTGGTGCTAGGTCACCAAGCACAGTGTCTCTTTTCACCCTTGTTTTAAATATCAAGTGCCGGTGGAGGAGTACGGGGTGGGGGGGGTGGAGGGGGTGGGGGCGGGGTGCATCATCATGAACCCATTCCACTCTCCCACAGCCCCAAGGTGGCCAAACCCTTGACATTAAGGTTGGCCAAAATTGATGGCCAATAATTTTCTCAAGTCAGGGACAATAAGGGGGAAGGGGGTGGGGGGGGGGGGGGTGGTGGGGGGGGTCGGGCGGGGGGGGGGGGGGGGGGGGGGGAAGGAGGGGTGTGTGCCGGCAACATGAGCAGCGCTACAAAGGAACCCGAAAAGAAATCGAGGGAGGCAACGGGTTTAGAATAATTCTTTAAATTCTAATGGAGAAAATAATGGGACTTAAGAAAGACAATCCTTCATAACCTGACGGATTGCGATCCCAAGAATTAAACGAGTGAGGAAATTGCTGGTGAGGCGATTATAGGCCTGTGGTCTTTTGCGAAGCTGTAAAATTGTAAATGTTACGGTGGCATTTGGTGTCAGTTGTGTGGTGGGGGAGGGGGGAGAAGGGGAAAGAAACCTGGACTCTAATATCAGAGGCACACAGCACTTGGGCAAGGATGACGCACAAGGGCTGGTGTTGCGACACAATTAATGGGTCAGCCCTGACCGCTCATCCTGAGGCCGCGGACTGGTGTGCACAGGGCGGTGGATGCCAAGTACGTGTTCTAAAGCCGCTCGATGATGCAAAGCTGGCCCATCCCGGCCAGCAGCAAGCATGGGGTTAGGGTGGGGGGGGGTGGAAGGTGGCGAGAGACAGGGAAGTTCTCTCGATTTTCAGCTGTTAAGTGGAGATCTCAATCTTGCGGGTGTCGAGGCTTGGCAGGAGGTTCCCCCGGGTGGGTGTGCCCAGCGGTTGTTGGTACAGAAGGTGCCCCCTGGGCCCCATGAAGTGCCCAAGCAGCGGCGCCCAGGGGCGAGCCAGTGGAGGGCCATCGGGGTGACGAGGGGAGGAAAAAAAAGGGGTCGGAAGGGGAGATAGGGAGAGCGCGGTCAGAACAGACAGAGAGCAAAAGACTTACGAGTTGTTACAGAGTCGTGCACCCTTGGGCTCGTTAAATTGCCTTGTCTCGCGGTGAGGGTGACAATGTACGTAGTCCCGGGTAATAAACCGGTCAGCCTACGGCGGGGAGTGGTCGGCCTAAACCTATCGCTTTCTGGTTGTGACTCAAGCGACGGTCCCCAGGTCACGATGTAGGCAGTAACCTTGGCTTGAGGCGGTGTCCAAGTCAACACTACCGAGGTGTCCGTGATGTCCTCAAAATTGAGGTTGGTTGGGGAATCCATCTCTGAGGTGAGAAAAGATCAACATGTCAGCAATCAACCCCTGCGGCGGGCTTTGGCATCAAGCTTTTAACGGATCCTTCAAGTGGCCAGACCGAGTCACAGCGTTCTCTTAAACAGCCATTGTAATCGAGGTGTATAGCTGGGATCTCGGAAGGTCACAGGTTACAGTCTGTAACCCGCCAGAGTGCAGGATTCAGAGATACACAGGAATCTTCCCAAACCGCCCACCATGGGAACCACAGCAGGTGAGGGGGCAGCGGACCATGGAAAAGTCCGCTCGCCTCAGGCGGGGTTTCGGGTCAAGTGCGGCCAGAAAATCCCATCCATCGTTTCAAATTCAATTACACGTAATTAGCATGTACCCATCACAGTGTTGGAGTTCCCCCTAGAGCTATTGATTAAGGGGATGTCATTGAGAAATAAAAACCAAATCACAATCACCTTACACTTGCTTCATTACCACATTCACTCAGCCTGAAGACTTCATCCATCATTGCTGCAAGTTCTCCTTGTCCCTGTTTGTGTCGGTCTCTGTGGACATTGCATCCCTACAGTGCAGGAGGAGGCCATTCGGCCCATTGAGGCTGCACCCGCCACAATCCCATCTGGCCCCTGTTTACCCTGCTAATCCCCCTGACACTAAAGGGCAATTTAGCAAGGCCAATCCACCCAACCTGCACATCTTTGTGGGAGGAAACTGGAGCATCTGCAGGAAACCCATGCAGACACTGGGAGAATGTGCAAACTCCGCACAGACACTGACCAGAGGTCGAAATTGAACCCGGGTTCCTAATGCTGTGAAGCAGCGGTGCTAACCACTGTGCCACACATATCCTTCTTCCACTTCCAGATGTTCTGATTGAATGAATTCTCCCTGACTAATGGCCTTGGAGCTTATCTGTGAAGACTTTTGGAAAAGATCCTACTTTTTCATCGCAGTTTGTACGATTTTTAATCTTATTAACCCTTTCAGTCTTTTAGAAAACAACACAATGTCACAAACGGGTTAACTCTTTAACAGGGACACCAGAGGTAGAATTGTAGTGGGCGGGACACAAACCCCGCAAAGGTCCTTTGACCTCTGGTGGGATCTTCTGCCATTTTACAAGGATTTCAGAAATAGAGCGGGCCGTTGCGACTAACTGGCTATCTAGGGCAAGGACAGCCATGGTGGGCTCTTGGTGTTGGAAGAGTTTCAGAAATAACCGAATTGTGGTCGTATTTCTTCCATTTCCCCTTCTCTCCCTCTCTTGCTCCCTCCCCGGTGCTCGATAATGAGCAGATAACCTTGGTAAGCACCAGGAATGGCACGCAGAAATCAGGGAGGGTGTCAGTTTTGGAGGAGGAAGAATCTTCCTGGCCAGATGTTAAGCTGAGATGCTGGTTACTCCCCCAGGGTCAAAGGGAAAGATCCCACGGCACTATCCTGAAGATGAGCCAGTGGGGGAAGGGACTGCATTACCACAGGAATTGAAGCATCAGTGAGACTCTTTCTTCCTCGGTTGTGAAAAGGACTGGGAGGGGGGGGGCGCCCCGGGCTTGTGTAAACCGCTATGTAAATTACAAGTCCGTTCTCCCAGCCTTGCACTCAGCCCAAGTGACAGGAAGGTCAATGGCCGCTCACGTGGCGACTCTACGACCCCCTCGTGCCTTGGGACTGTTCCAAACCTGAGCGTCTGCCAGCCCCACTGAAGCAGCAAGTGTGAACAGCTGGCTTTGGGAGAGGGGAGTTCGAGCATACGGGCGAGGGGACGGAGTGTGCGATTCATCCCAGAAGATGCCTTCCAGATCCATGGCAACTTCACCTTTCTAATCCAACAACATTTCCTTTCACTGACTGGAACCTGTAACCGAGGGGAGTTGGGTAAACACACAAAAAGGAACGTTTTACAAGGATTTAGGGAAAATCCTTAGGGAAAAGGGCAGGCCAATTGGAGAGTTCTGTCAAAGAGCTAGGGCTAGGCTAGTCATTGCGGACAGAATGACCTCTTAGTGTTGGAAGTGTTTGCGAGGTAACAAAAACGTGATTGTTATTTCTTCCATTTCTCCTACTCCCTCCTTCTCTTTCCCTCTCTGTCTCCTTCCCTCTTTAGCAGTAGCTGCCCCTGTACTTTGTTCAGACGCTCCATCAGGGAGACATCACGTTGGCATGACAAGGTGCTATTCAGCTGTGAGGTGCTTCACACCTGAGCTCAATCCTTTTTAGCTGAAAGAGTGATCAGCAGTCAGTCAGGAGCCGGCTGCCTTTGCTGATATTGTCTCCTGCAATGCCCTTCCCGAGAGGGTGCTGAGGCGAATCATCCCGTCACTCGGCCCAGCCCTGGACAGCTCGGTCTAACTCAGTACTTACTGGTGGTGTGCTCCGCTACGAGGGGGGTGCTCTCAATCAGCCGGTTCATGGCGTACACCTCAAAGCGGTAGGTGGTCCCGGGCAAGAGGCTGGTGATATCAAGGTAGCTGGAAGAGAGGGGAGGGATCTCAATGGGCTTCACGTGGGGAATGTTGATGGGCTGCATGGTGACCCGATAGCCAGTGGTCTCCTTTACAGACGGGGTCCACGCCACTATTACTTGCGTCTCAGATACATCGGTGAATACCATGTTTGTTGGAGTGTCCACCTCAACTGGGAGAGAGAGAGGGATGGTGAGAAAGATCAAACACATACACAGTCATCCTCACACCTCCTTCAGCCTGTTACACATTCCCTCCTTCCTTCCCTAATCCACATCCCCTCGTCCTCCTCCCCTCCACATTTACTCTCCCCTCCCCTTCCCCACCAAATTCTTTCCTACTCCCCTTCCCCTCCACATTCCCTCTCTCCTCCCCTCCTTTTCTACATTCTCTCCATCCTCCCCTTTCCCTCCATTGTGTTCCCTCCTTCCTCTCCACGTTCCCTCCCTCCTCCCCTTTCCCTCCACATTCCCTCCCTTTCACATTCCCTCCCTCTCCCCTTCCCCCTCACATTCTCTCCCACATTTGCTCCCTCCACGTTCCCTCCCTCCTCCCCTCCCCCTCCACATTCCCTCCCTTCTCCTCCCCTTCCCCTCACATTCTCCCACATTCTCTCCCTTCTCCTCCCCTCCCGTTCCTCCCTCCTCCCCTCCCCTCCACATTCCCTCCCTTCTCCTCCCCTCCCCTCACATTCTCTCCCACATTCTCTCCTCTCCCCCCCTCCACATTCCCTCCCTCCTCCCCTCCCCCTCCACGTTCCCTCCCTTCTCCTCCCCTTCCCCCTCACATTCTCTCCCACATTCCTTCCCTCCTCCCCTTCCCCTCGCTCCGCCTCCCACCGGGGTTACCGGTGATTATCTTTACTGGACTAGTAACCACCGGGTTAGCGGGCAGTCATCTTCACTAGTCCAGTAACCCCCATAGTTAGTCCAGAATGAATAATCCAGGAAAATGGGTTCAGGTGCTATGGGGGTAACTGGGCCTGTTGATGTTGGAAAGTTAGTCACAGTGACGGGCACAGAATTCCCAGCTCAGTTCAGGATGAAACAGATCCCATGTCTTCCCTCCTGCACACTCCCCCCCACTCCACGGTTGTGATCATTGTACTCTCCACCAGTGTGCCACCCCTCATCCCGCGGCTTGTCAATCTTTCCACCGTAGCCCTGGATGCAAGTTAAAATCCTACCCGCAGTCACAGCAGAGTCCTCCACCAGCCACCTCTGACCTCACCCATGGCTGGGATTCTCCAGTCCCGCTGCGGTGGACGAAATTGCGGCTGAGCGCCAAATTCTGTGTTGTCGCCGGCAAGGGTGGTGGGCGAAGGGGATTGGGAGAATCCCAGCCCATTGATTCAGGGCGGGATTCTCCCAGGCGGTGACGGAAGTGGCCGGTGTCCTAACCATGTGCTGCTGCACACAAAACAATAATCTGCACGGACCTACCCTCCCCCCAGTGGAAAACCAAGGCTTAATTTGCCTCTCTGTGTGCACACTCACACACACTCACACACTGCAAGTCATAGGCTGGGATTTTCCAGTGGGTAAGATTTCCGGAAAGGACCTTTAAAACCCCGCCCGAGAATGATCAGCTAAAACCCATGCGCTGCAGTGCTGAGGGAGAGCCGCACTGTCAGCTGTGCTAAACAAAAACTATTCCTCTCCTAGAGGATCCCGTGACATTGAAGCTCCACCTCCTGCCATCCCTGCCCCGGGTCCCCCTCCCCTTTCACCATCTCCCCTGCCACAGGTCCCCCTCTCTTCCACTCACCACCCCCCTTTCCACCCATCCTCCCTGCCGAGGCCCCTCTCCCTGCCTTGCGTCCCCGTCCCCTGCCACAGTCCCCCCCTTCCCACCTACTCTCCCCCAAACCACCCTCCTTACCAAAGCCCTCTCCCCCCTCCTCCCTGCCCCAGGACCCCTCCCCTGCCACAGGTTCTCCCCCCACCCCCCCCCCCACCCCACCCATACCCTCTCTTCCCCTTCCCTTCCCCCAGTCCTCCCCCCGGGACGCCCCTCTCGCAAATGCCTCAGTTGTGCAATTTGCTGTGCCTAAAGGCTGCAGATATCCTCCTTACATCACCATGGCGACCACCCCAACTAGGCCTTGGTTATCGGGAGGGGAAGGGGTGAACTGAATGAAAAGTGTCGACACAGAGGGCTCTGTGGGGGAGCGCTGGGTGGGGGGGGGGGGGTGCGGGGGGGGGGGGGGGGGGGGGTGCGGTGGCAGTAAGCTTCTCCAGGCAGGGAGGGAACAATCTGCACCGTCGACAGAACGAGCCGGACGTTAGCCTGCAGCAGTAATAACGTCCCCAGTAGAACGCTTGTAGCAGACAAACGGCTGCGTGGACCAAATATTCAGCAGGCAGCACAATTGCGGTGTCATTAAGGTTCCATCAGACGAGGCAGATTGCTCGCAGAGTGATTGCCCCTATATGGTCACGGCAGCTTTGGAAAACAGCGGGCTGAGACAGAAAACAAAAGGCCTGAACTTTCTGCACATTCCTTTGCTGATTCCTGCTGCCTATGGCCTAGCCTGCTGGCCATTCCCAAGAGAAGCGTAAACTGACACTTCGGGGGTGGGGGGGTGGGGGGGGGGGTGGGGGGTGGGGGAGGGGGCAACTCTCGATTACATTTTGGAGAAAGCGCAGGGAAACCATCAGGACTGGATCTCGGCAATCTGCCTGAAAATAGACGGATGTTTGGGAACGCCGCTGGCTGACCCCTGACCCCTCCCTCCAGCTGGCCCAGGCCGCAGCAAGCCGTTGTTGTTCCTTTCCCCAGTGCCAAGGGTGGCTTGTTTTCCATCGGAGAGTGAGGGAGAGAAGAGGAAGGATTGCAACAAAAGTCATTCTCCTATGGGGAAAAAGTTCCCAGTTATCGTTTTAATGGTCCAAGTTGCAGCCTTTTGCAATATCTTTTCCAGGAATTAGCAGCTGATTGGCCAAGTGCTGGTGATTCAACTCCCCATGAGACTGTTCCTGAAACCACCCCCCGCCACTACCGTCCTCTCTCTCTCTGTGTCTCAGACAGGGGTTTCATTTGGCGGAAACGTTTTGAGGATGTATAAAGGGTATACAAATGCAAGCTTCTTTTCCGTCTCCCTCTCTCTCGAGGTTTATTTCTCTGCACCTCAAACCAAACAGGTCCCTGGATTCACACCACCCCCCCCCCCCTCCACACCTCCTCAAATCCCACCTCATCCCTCACCTCCACCGCACCCACCGGCTGCACACAGGGCCAAGCCGTCTGAAGGCATTCAAACCAAGAGCTGTGGTGACACAGTGGGTTAGCACCGCTGCCTCACGGCGCCAGGGACCCGGGTTCGATTCCCGGCTCGGGTCACTGTCTGCGTGGAGTCTGCAGGTTGTCTGCGTGGGTGCGCCCCAAGTTTCCTCCCACACTTCCAAGATGTGCGGGTTGGGTGGATTGGCCATGATAAACGCCCCTTAGCTTCAGGAGGATTAAGAGGGTAAATACGTGGGGATAGGGCCTGAGTGGTGGGTGCAGACTCGATGGGCTGAATGACCTCCTGCTACACAGTAGATTCGAAATCACAAGGTCTGCACCTTGACCTCAGGTTGGGTCATGAAAGGTTATTGGTGACTCAAAGACACATTGCTAGAGAAATTCCCATTTGGAAAGGAATCATTCCTTTCCTGGCTTTTGGCCCTCCCAAAGTGTGCAATATAATACTTTTTGACCATTATTGTTGTAATGCGGGCAATGTGGCTACCAACCTGCACACAGTAAACTCTGGCAAAGGGCACCACTATAATCGCCCGATTGTCTCATTTTCACTGATGTTAGTTAAGGCTGAATATTGGCCTGGGCAGAAATTAATCGTCTCTTCAAAATGGCTCCACAGAATCCCTCACCTTTCCCCAAAATGGCTGAAAGGGCATTGGATTGACAGGCCACCTGATTGACATCGTCTCTAGTTGTGTGTCAATGCTTCAGCGCGCTTACATTGCTCCACACTCTAACACCTCAACAAGGATCTCGTTCCGGGGCCACAGGAAGTCAAGGTCACGACCCTGTCTAAAAGGCTCACAGGAGACAGGGCAAGGCACACAATCGGAGAAGTGTGGGGTGCTCTGAACAGTCGCACACGAATCGCGGATGGTGGGAACGGTTTGAATTGGCAATAGGGGAACGGGCTTGCAGTACAAATCGGGTGCCGCGATCCCACTCTCGCCAGACCGCGGGGCAGGCTCGCTGGCCGCTGGTCTGTCCCGTCAAAGTCTGTGATGTTTTACGTTGCCTGCCCGTTCCGCCGTGGGGGTGGGGGTGTTGGTGATGATGGTGGCCACGTTTTGCCTTGGGCAAGACTTGAAAATCCCACCTCGGAAAGGTCTGGAAAATCCTACCCCGGGGTCTGCAGAGAGCTCCCTCGAAACCACTGCTCTTTCAACACGAGGGCAGCCTTTCCTTTCCCAGATTGCCCATCCACATCTGGTTGTCTCGCCCAACCCTCAGATGCCGCCCCTCCACCCCGCCCCGGTTTTCAGATGCCATCCCCCCAACACTCCAGCCTCTGGGCCTTGGCTTGGTACCTGGGTACGGGGTGCCAGTGGTACTCTGCTGGATGACCAGGGGCACACTCTCTTGGTTCTCCTCCACAGCGTAGATGCTGATGTTGTATAGGATGCCGGGGTACAGGTCGCTCAGAGTCAGCTGGGTCGAGGTGCTGGGCAGAATGATCTCCGTGCTACTGGCACCCTCCACTGACGGTGTGTATACCACACGGTAACCTTTAGATCCAAGCACAGGGCAAACCGTTAGCCATCATCCCCTGCCAGCAGTGTGCCATTTTGGTTTCTCATCCCGTTTCTCTGTCACACACATTGCCCCTCAGTTTATCTCCTCTCTGCTCATCTTCTGGTGGAGGGTGATGGTGGCAGGGGCTTGAGTTCCCCGGGCAGTGACCACCGCTGAGATCACGCTCAAATACCCACTGGCCCGTGCCAACAGACCTCAGGTAGACACAGATCCCTACCAATTCCAACTCTACCTAGGCATGCACCAGCATTAAGAGTATCAAGAGACATGAACTCCGACCTCTGCTCAATGATGCCCTCCTGATGACAGGGTCCCTTCGGAGAATCTTCTGGTGAACGGGCCTGAGTCCTTCAAGGGATTGAATGGAAAAGATCTAGGAACAGGAGGGATATGGGCCGAGAATGGATAACTGGGACTAGCTGGAATGGCACCGTGGTCGGGCCGAAGGCCCTGTGCTGCATTACTCTGCGTGTCTATAATAGTCTTGAGAAAACCCACGCAGTGTTTATTAAAACCTCCCAAAGGGCCAACTGTAGAAGGTTTTGACCTTTGAAGGGGGTACAAGAAGAATTCCTACTCAGATTCAGGCTGGATAAATTTATGGTAATTTCACAAAGTCATTATGTTGGGGGAAACATTACTCTATCTGTGATTGAGGCCTGAGGCCTGAGGCCTGGCCTGCTTCACTGGTCTACCCGTGATGAAGGCCTGAGGCCTGCTCCATTGGTCTGCTGTGATGGGGGCCTAAGGACTGCTCCATTAGTCTACCTGTCGTGGGGGCCTGAGGCTGGCTCCATTACCGTACCTGTGATGGGGGCCTGAGGCCTGCTCCAGTGGATGGTCATGGCGGTATCTCCGACCTTTTTCACGCTGTGTTGAGTGGGGCTGTCGGGCGCTGTGAGGAAAGGCAAAACGTTACTCCATCAAACAGTGGCTCTTCCCCCTCATCACCCAATAGCAAAGCATCAACGGGACGTCTCCATGGTAACCCACCTGTCGTTGGTGTCTTTGTCAAGATCAGTTTTTCTCCTTCATCCGTCAATTCGAAAACATTCACCGTGTACTTGCGGCCAGGGAGCAAGTTTGGAATTGAAACTGATGTGACTGTGTTTGGAACATCTGGATGTGAAAAGGAAATTGAGATTTTAAAGATCTTACGGCCTTCACTCAGGGACTTATTAACCGGTCTGAAAGGCTATTATCCCAACTCTCACAGTTCCTTTTTAGCCAGTCACCCACAGTGACTCTCACTGTCCAAAGGGTTTGATCTGAAAACTCCCCTTCTATTTTACAAATCTCTCCATTGTTACATTCCTCCTCATCTCTGTACCCGCCCAAATCCTCCCAGCTCTCTGGCAAATCTCTCACCATTGGTGACCAGGCCATCGGCGAGAGCAGAGCCGGGATTTTCCAGCCCCTTCCTGAGATCGGAGGGGATAGGCCACACGAAACATTAGTGGGACAGAAAGATTGCACCAATGGCAGGAACAAAATCACCCCACCCCAGGGGTTCAGGAAAATCTCTTTCTCTTCTGTTCAGTACCGCAAGCACACACACACACACACACACACACACGTGTGCACACATACGCACATGCCAGTACACAAACACAGGTGCTCTCACACAGACGTGCACACATGTCCACACGCAGACACACATACATGTATGGGCACACAAACATGGACGCTCACACACATGTATACATAGGCACGCACACACACACATGCCATACACATACAGGCCTTGCACACCCCACAGGAACAGACCTCACTGTGACTGGTGAATGGACTGCTACTGATTTCCACTTACCTCTCCGCTGAGCAGGAAAACAGTGTCTTAAGACCCCGTCTAGTTTGCACTCGCCCCTTTAGGGAAGGAAATCTGCTGTCCTTACCTGGTCCGGCCTACACGTGACCCCAGGCTCAGCACTCAGCTGCCCGCTGAATTGGCCTGGCAAAGCCTCTCAGTTCACAGGGCAGTCAGGGAGGAGCAACAAACGCTGGCCCCAGCCAGCAACGTCCACATCCCGCTGAAAATCCGCTCAATTTTCAGCGAGTATCACCCCCCCCCCCCCCAACAAAACCGCCACCTGAGGGCAACGCATTGGAGACTGGAAATGGCTCTTGACCCAAGAAGGCAACTAGGAAGTGATGGGTGACCGTACGGAGTCTGGCTCGCCACCGAAGCAGGGCAGTTGCGCCTTCCTCCCAGTTCCCAGGCCATTCCGGGGTGGGGAGGCGGAAGGGCTTACCGAGATACTGGGGCTGAGCGTTATCTTCGCTGAGCTCATACTTGATCCTGTAGCCCGACACGGTGTCGGAGGCAGACACCCAGGACACCACAAAGCTACTGGAGGTGACCTCCTTGATAGACTCTGTCACCGAGTTCTCGGTGATTCGATCTCCGTCGATCGGTACTCGCGACTCTCCCTCAGTGGGGGTCACTGTGAGGAACAGAGAGAGAGAGAGAGAGACACACAAAACCCAAATTACACAATGAAGAATTCACCCCCACACAAAAAAAAAGGTTAAACTTCAAGGAGCATTTCCATGGAATGGTCTTGCATTTCCCCGAAGTGCTTCACGTGGAAGGAGTTGGGGGAGAGAGAAATTAGTTCCTGTACTGGGGAGATGGTCCAGAATGGGGGTTCCACTGCTGCCTCACAGTGCCAGAGACCCGGGTTCGATTCCTGCCTTGGATGACTGCCTGTACAGAGTCTGCACGCTCTCCCAGTGTCTGCGTGGGTTTCCTCCCACACTCCAAAAGACGTGCGGGTTAGGTGGACTGACCACGCTAAGTTGACCTTTAGTGCCCAAAGATGTGCAGGCTAGGCGGTTTGGCCGTGAGAAATGGGTTACTGGGTAAGATGCTCTTTTGGAAGGTCAGCGTAGACTCGATGGGCCGAATTCCGCATTGTAGGGATTGTGTATTTAAATCTTGAGCGAAGCCATTCAAGGTCGGGGTCTTCACACGAAGAGTGGCAGAAATCTTGAACCCTCTTCCCCTCTGCCCTTCCCAAAAAGCCGTTGAGGTTGGCAGGTTGTGGGGGGAGGGGAGGGTATAGGCCCCAGCCCCTCTCCCTGCTCCCTACAGCACAAGACCCTGAGGGGTCGGCATGGTTACGTGCTATAACACCCCAGGATTCAGGCTGGTCACAATCCCTCTCACCTGGCTCCACCAATCCAACCTAGGCACTGCCAACTCCCTGCCAATCAGACAGACAGGAGGCCGGGCTGGCTCCTCCTCCTGGTGAAATGTCCAATAACGTTGCTTGTGGAGGTTGACGGTATGAGGTCAGAGGTCAGTTGTCAGAGGCAGTGCGCCTGGAGAGAGCTGCGCTGAGGTGGGGAGGGGGAGAGTGGGTGGGTGGTGACAAAACCCAGGCTGGAGGCAAAGGAAGCTCCTTGTCACATCACGGCAACATCTTACACGCCAGCTCCACACGTGTGGAGGAAGCACGCTGCCTTTCATTCCTCACGCCTGCTAATATTGGGAGGGTCAGGAGAGAGGGAGAATACTGCCTCTGGCAGGGGTGTTACTCACAGGACACGGAGGAGGTTGTGAATTCAAATTTGGTGACTATTCTGCGGTTATGCGGCAACTTGCTGATGAGCTGGCCCTCGTAGGTGATGCCTGGTCTCAGATCTCGGAGGGTGAAGGAGAACATGGTGCCTGGAATGGTCACCTCCCTCCATTTCTCTCTCGAGTTTTTCTACATGGAACACAACAAACAAAAATAACTGTAAAACCCTGTGTGTTATGTGTGTGTTTATGTATGTGATGCTTTCATGTGTTTATTTACTTGTACGTGTGTGTATGTGTATGAGTACGTGTGTATGTGTATTTGTGTAGCTGTATGTGTGTGTATGTGTATGAGTACGTGTGTATGTGTATTTGTGTAGCTGTATGTGTGAGTATAAGTAAGTGTGCGCAGGTGTACCTGTATGTGTATGCATGTATGTGAAAATTTGTGTGCATATGTGTATATTTGTGTATTTGCATGTGTGCACATACGTGTGGGAATGTGTGTGTGTGTGTACATATGTAGGTGTGCAAAGAACAAAGAACAACAAAGCACCGGAAACAGGCCCTTCAGCCCAAAGAGCCTGCACCACCATTTTAACAGTGCGAGTTCCCTCTTCCACCCATGACCCTTGTCTACGCTTGTGGAAATCCACATTGGAAACCAGACTGAGAGGAGACAATTTATTTGTTTCACCAATCAGCCCATGTGTGTGCCTGTCTGTGTGTGTGCGCGTGAGTGCACACATGTCTGTGTATGCATACAAATGTGTCTGCTTGTCTATGAGAGCAGACACGTGCAAATGAACACACGTGCAAATACGCAGGAGCACACAAACACACACACAGAACGATTGCCTCAGTGTTTTAAATAGCTGACAAGCTTTCTTCAAAGCTTCGCTGTGATCTGCAGTTGGTTCAATGCCAGGTTAGAAAAGGTTTGTGTTTAATGAACTAAACTCCCAGTGCTGAAGGGCTTTTCAAAAAACAGCAGGGAACACAAAGTCAAGGTGTAATTAGCAACATCTTTTTCACATTAAATGGATGCTTTCCAAGTCTTGTTTTTCAAATACAAAGGGCTCCGCACACTTCTTTTAAAAACCAGCCTCTCTCGAGCGCACCCCCCCCCCCCCCCCCCAAACCCCAGTCCCTCCTCCATCCCAATCACCACCTCCCCACCAGCACCGTCCTCCCACGGTGCTTCTCCAAGGCTGCCACAGTTCACAGTGAGAGTGCGGGGTCATCACAAGACACAGGCTCCCCTGCAGCAGCAGTCAATGGAGTGGGGCATTGGAACTGTGTTCCCCACCCCTCCATCCTGCCGTTCCTCTTGGGAGACCCAAACCACAGCACCCGGGCCACTGATCTCGAAGTGGGCTCGCTACGCACGGAGCCAGACTGGTACACAAGACTGGGGAGGCTACCATGTGGGGAACTGGGAGAGGTCAGAAATGGCTTCACCACGTACCTGTCTCACAATGATATGAAGTTCAAAGATGGCAATTGACAGAACCATCGTGAACATTGAACACGCATGCACACACGCGCGCATACACACACACACGTACAGGTTTTACTAGGTTGATTCCGAGGATGGTGGGATTGATGTATGAGGAGAGGTTGATGAGGTTAGGATTGTTTTCGCTGGAGTTCAGACGAACGGCGGAGGGACCTCACAGATTTATAAAATTCTAACAGGCTAGGTACAGGGAGGATGTTCCTGATGGTGTGGGGAGTCCAGAACCAGAGGTCACAGTCTGAGGATTCGGGGGAGACCATTTAGGACAGAGATGAGAAGGTATTTCTCCACCCAAAGAGTGGCGAGCCTGTGGGATTCATTACCACAGGAAATAGTTGATGCCGAAACATTGAATGTATTCAAAAGGCAGCTGGATATAGCTAAATGGGATTAAAGGTTAAGGGGAGAAAGCAGGATTGAGTTGAACGATCATAATGAATGGCAGAACAGTCTCAAAGGGCCGAATGGCCTCCTCCTGCTCCTATCTCTGTGTTTCTATCTGTTGGCCATTTTGGGATTAGCGAGGAGGCAGGGTGGGGTGGGGTGGGGGGGATGCAGAATGATAGCTGCCAAGGAGCCAGCTTATTTTTTTAATCTAGTAAATGCACCTTGGAAGATGTTGGTCAGCATCCTGACTTGGAAATATATCAGCCAATCCTTCACTCTCTAACAGTGCTGTGGGCATATCTACGCTTCAGGGACTGCACTGGGTTCAAACAAAAAACTGCTCACCACCACTTTCTGAAGGGGCAATTAGAGACGGGCTACAGATATCCATTGAGCCAGCGACACCCACATCCTGTAAATGAATGAATAAATAAATACAAATCGAATCTCTTGACCACATAGCACAGGCCTGTATCTTGGGCCCAGTTCCCCCGATGTAAAGGGAACGTGTGCCAGCACTGTAATTTGTTGAAATGAAGTTAAGACTCACTTGGCTGCTTTCCGTGTTTCTGTCTGCGTGCCAAGAGAATGCTGGAAATGACCTGCACTTTACTGAGCATCTCTTGAGCAATGGAACATTGCCTTGGCTCCAACCCCTGACCTCCACTTCAGTGCAACAACACCAGAGGTCAAAGAGCGCACAGGATACAAGCCAGCCGGCGTGGGGAATGAATGTTTTTGCGATTGAGAAGTAGAACACAACAGGGGTTAGGTCTGCCCTCGGTGTAACCAGACACTGGGTACTGATGCACTCTGCCATCTCAAGAGAGTTGGACATTTGGTGCCTGGATCTGGCCTGTTACTCCACATTATGCAATGGTACACTGCACAAAACAGAGATTCCTTTCCCTCTGCTGGTTCCAACCAGATTAACATCATCACTAACTGGCTCTGAGCACACACTGCCTGGACACGGACACACGGGGACACACACACACACGTGGACACACACACACACGTGGACACACACACACACGTGGACACACACCACGATGGCACAGTGGTTCATACTGATGTCTCACAACTCTAGAAATCCAGGTTCAATTCCAGCCTCAAGTGACCGTGTAGAGTTTGCACGTTCTCCTTGTATCTGCGAGTGTTTCCTCTGGGTGCTCCGGTTTCCTCCCATATTCCAAGGATATATGGATTAAATGTGTAGGTTAGCCCTGATAAATTGTCCTTTGGTATCCCAAAATGTATAGGTTAGGAGCTAAATTGCCCCTTTGTGACCAAAGACATGCAGGTCAGGTAAGATTGGCTGTGCTGAATTGCTCTTTCGTATCCAAAGATGGGCAGGTTAGGTGGATTGGCCATGCTAAATTACCCTTTAGTGTCCAAGATGTGTAGGTTAGGAAGATTAGCCATGCTAAATTACCCTTTAGTGTCCAAGATGTGTAGGTTAGGAAGATTAGCCATGCTAAATTACCCTTTAGTGTCCAAGATGTGTAGGTTAGGAAGATTAGCCATGCTAAATTACCCTTTAGTGTCCAAGATGGGCAGATTAGGGGGATTAGTAGGGTAAACATGGGGGTATACTGGGATAGGGAAAGGGGATAGAACCAGGTAAGATGCTATTTTGGAGAGTTAGTGCAGACTCAATGGGCCAAATGGCTTTCTCTGTAGGGATTCTATGACTCCAGCACCACAAGAGGTTGTTGGCTCAAGTTGCCATTGTGGTCAGATACATTTGATAAGTTGGCTGGCTTGGGGAAAGAATGACTCTGTGAACCTCTAGAAAAAAAAGTCACCTGGTGAAAGTAAAGGTATTCCCCACGATGAACAACTTTCTCCCGCACAATTTCAACTGGTTCGACATAAGCCAAGCCAAGAATGTTGCGTGTTCCCAAGCATAGTTAACCGAGTGACTAGCTTACTTACAGGTTTCCATTTCAGGATGTACTGTATGATGTGGAAGGACTCCGGTTTGCTCCATTTAATCGGATGTCTGTCAGTGAAATTCCCCACCTCTGTGAATAACACTTGCACAGGTCCAGACCCTGTTGAAGACAAGTTATTGTTGGTCAGGAGGAACGGTGACACAAGGATTGGAGTTACACTGCACTTATACACAAACTCTTACACCGAGCAACGTTGCCAATCAGCCCAACTGGTGCATTCCCTGAAAATGACCCCCACCATTCCTCCAATCCTATTCGATCCTGCTGCTCTTATCTTCCTCCTGGGTTACACAACTTCCCCTGAAGACTTTCCACCTCAGCTCCACTTTCTGAGTAAGGAAGATTTTCCTAACTGGATTGTTAATGATAATTGTATTTCAGTCACTCCCGCCTCTAGTCTGGGGAGGTTGCGTGGCGCTGTGGGTCAGCGCATCCCAATCTCGGAGATGAAGCTCGGGTTCAATGGCGCTCCAGAACCTGATGGTCAAGGAAAGTGCTTTCATAAAGTGGCCAAAAACAGGGAAACTGTTGGCCTTCCCCTCTGGCGGATGGGCCAGATTCCTGGTCAGGCACACTGTGGAAAAAGACGGCATACCATCAGTACTGTGCCAAGCACCACGATGGACCACCCCAATGAAGGCCATCAGTACTGTGCCAAGCATTGCCATGGACCACTCCAAGGAAGGCCATAGTTGCCATTGACCTCCTAGGGCATGGTACCTGGAGCAGGAACGCCGGTCTTCTGTACAAGTGGCAACAACTACCCAACAGAACCCTCTCATCACCTCACACGTCTCTCTATCATGGCACTTCTTTTGTTCTAGAGGACAGGTGCAGACCTGATGGGATGAAGGGCCTTTTCTGCACTCTGCGCTTCTATACACTTCAGCTTGTCTAGTTTATCCCAATACCTATAATTGGTGGCACAGTGGTCAGCGCAGCTGCCTCACAGCGCAAAGGACCCGGGTTCAATTCCCACCTTGGATCGCTGTCTGTGCAGAGTCAGGGGATTTTCACAGTTACTTCATTGCAGTGTTAATGTACTTATGATGCTAACTAAAAAAACTTAAGCTTAAAAATCTCTCAGTTCTGGTGTAAATCTTTTCCGCTGTCTTTCTCTTTCACACTGTTCACACACTGAGGTTTCAGCATGATGCCATTCTGAAACAAGTTTAAAATAACTTCTCTGCTTTTTTCCTGTACATATCTCAAACCCCCTTCACACATACCCCCTTTCAATGTCTGGTTCACATTCCGTTAGCTATTAAATGGTGAGGAGAGGTTGTAAGGACAAAATTTCCAATTCCCTCAGCATAAAAGATTAATTTTAATTCTCTTTCCACAACTAGTGGTGCACTAAGGCAGACTATTGTTTGCCTTCCATAGCTAGTAACCCCCAGAACAGGTCACTCACTATCTGTTACCAGGGATGTACAGCTTGAGGGGCATCACTCCGCATTAAACACGGCTGACCAGGAGTGTATCCCACTTCTACTGTTGGCCAATGTTTGGAACGATTTGCATTCAACCCACATTAGGGATGCACCTTCCTTGGCAATCAAATCCTGGGTTGGGATTCGAATCAAGAGCTTCGGTCTCAGAGACAGAGATGCTAACCCCACTGTGCCACTGTAAAAGAGCAAGCTGTGATCTAGTTGAAGTGAGTTGACCGAGTGAAACCAATGTCTTTGGTTGGGAAGGGCAGGGATGGGTGGGGAGGTGCAGTCCCAGGAAGGATGCACGGCCTTGGAAAATTCAGGCTAGGGCACATAGGGAGCACTTCTTCATACAAAGAGGGGGCAGGAATATAGATCCCTCCACCCCATCCCCTTCCAAAAACCTGTTGAGGTCAGGGTCAAGTGGCGATGCCAAAGCTGATGGAAGGTTTAGTTAGCTATGGATTTCTCAGCCTGGGACACCAATGGAAGTTCAGATACAGATTAGCCCTGAGCTAACTGAATAGTACAACAGGCTCGAGGGGCTGAATAGCCTCCACCTGTTCTTATGGATGCTGCCATTGACATTGGTGCAACTGGCTTCCATTCCAAATCACCACCAGTTATACCTGGTCGGTTAGTAATCTCTAATTTAGTTTAGTGGCCAATTGGGAATTATATTTTGAAACTTACTGGATTTGCCAAGTTACTAACTTCATGACATTGTAAATCACTACCTGTCTCAACAAGCCATTCACCTGGTAACTAACCTGGTTGACTAAAACCATCACTAATTTTCTCAAATTACTAACCAGAAAATCGTTACTTGTCTCACCTGGTTACTCAGTATTAGAAATCACTAGTCACACCTAGTTACCAGCTTGGGAATTATACCACAAAATCATGACTCATCTTGACTAACTGATAATTTGGCTACATCGAATCCCGACAGTGCAGAAAGAGGCCAATCAGCCCATCGAATCTGTACTGACTCTCAGACAGAGTATCTTACCCAGGTCCTCTCCCTATTCCCCTTCCCAGGCTGGGATTTTCCAGAGATGCCCGGGCCGGTTTACCCACGACAGAGGCAGGTCGCCATTGGCCGCCAGCAGGATCTTCCAGTCCTGCTGGGATCATCCAGTCCTGCTGGAGTGGGTGACATGTTATGTTGCTCATTGGCATTGCTGCTGAGTAACCCGATACAGGGAGCCACCTTGGCGAGACTGGAAGATCCTACCAGAGGGAAAGGCTGGAAAATGCCGTCTCTAGTTTCTACACTGGTGACTAGGTATTGAAGTCATCTGTGGTTAATAACAAACGAAGCCATCACGAGGCTCACCTAGTCATCCACCTGCTAAAGATACCCTGAAAATCTGCCAACACACAAGCCCTTGCTTTTCCTAATCGCCTCAGAGTGTGCACTGGGCTTGCTGACAGGACATGGGGAAGACATGGCTCACTGACACAATTGGTGAAGCTCATTCCGTGTCCTTTCAATGAACTTGGTGGGAAGCCGCATCAACCACAAAGAACGTGGGGAGAAAATGTGTCTCAGTCTGCTCTGTGCTGCAGCACTCGCGGTCCAGCAAGGTCAACAGAGGATTGCACAGGGCTGATAGCCTCGTAAATCATGTGTTTCAGAAAGCAGAAGGACAAGAGGCACCCAAACCTCTCCCCACTCCACTTCCCTCGGGAGAGAGGGAGAAGAGAGACAGTCCAAAAACAAAAATCCAACTCGCAAGACAATAAGCTGGTCAGAATCATAGAATTCCTACAGTTGGAAGGAGGCCATTTGGCCATTGAGTCTGTACCGATCACAATCCCAATCAGACCTTATTCCCATAACCCCATCCATTTACCCTAACTAGGCCTCCTGATACTAGAGTGCAATTTAGCACGGCCAATCCACCTAACTCATACATCCTTGTGGAGCGTGGGAGAAAAATCGGAGCACCCGGAGGAAACCCACGCAGACGCGGGGAGAACGTGCTGACTCCACGCAGACAGTGGTCCAAGGCCAGAATTGAAGCCAGGTCTCTGATGCTGCGAGGCAGCAGTGCTAACCACTGTGCCATTAACATCGCAGATTCAAAATGCCCAGAGTGTGCTGCACTCTTTCAGGTTTTTGCAAGTATTTAGCGAGCTATTTTTCCATGCAGTGTTCAGCGGGATAAATTGACCATGTAGGGTGTGACTGATCCCAAGTGAAGCCAGACTTGACTAATCAACTGGGGAAAGGTGGTGTTAAAAGCACAGCAGGAGCCCACGACACCTCATTAAGAAAATTCAGATTGGACACACATGTTAGGAATGAAGTTGGAGCTCTGATTTACAATATCGTAGATGGCACAGTGGTTAGCATTGCTGCCTCACAGCGCTAGGGATTCGATTCCCAGCTCGGGTCACTGCGGAGTTTGCACATTCTCCCCGTGACTGATGGGTTTCCCCCGGGTGCTCCAGTTTCCTCCCACGTCTCCCAAAGATGTGCGGGTTAGGTTGATTGGCCGTGCTAAATTGCCCCTTAGTGTTAGGGGGAACTGGCTAGGGTAAATTCCTGGGTTTAATGGGGATAGGGCCTGGGTGGGATTGTGGTCGGTGCAGGCTATATGGGCAAAACTGCATAAAACGCTAGCTGGAGTACAGTTCTGGTCACCACACTATCGGGAGGGAATGACTGCACTCAAGAGCCTGCAGAGGAGATTGAGCAGGCTGTCGTCTGGGCTGGATGGACTGGGGTGGTTTTCCCTGGAGAACAGAAGGCAGCAGGAGGGACCTGATGGAGACGTGTAAAATAATAAAGGGGCATAAACAGAGCGGATGGGAAGAAATATTTCCCCTTAGCAGAGGAGTCAATAACCAGGGGATGCATGGTTTAAGGTAAGGAGTAGGAGATTCGAGGAAGAGATTTTTCACCCTGGCAAGGAGGGGTGCTGGGAATATGGAACTCACTGTCATTTAGTTTCAAACCTCACAACATTTAACAAGTATTTAGGTGAGCACTTGCAACATCATAACGTACAAGATTACAGACCAAGTGCTGGAAAATGGGATTACAATAGATAGGTGCTTGATGGTCAGCACAGACATGAGGGGCTGAATCTATGCTGTAAAGCTCTATGACTAACTCTCTATGATTATGATGGGGCTAAGGCCTCACTGCAAACTCTATGATGTTGGTATTGTCGCTGTGGTATCTCTGGGTGCTGGGGGGGTGTGATGTCCCATGTCCCAGGGTCAGGAGCTGGGTTTACCCAGGATTTCGGAGATGGCTTCAATTCAGAGGAGCACACACACACTCCACCCCCCCCTCGCCCCCCCAGGCCTCAGAGCAGCCCACATTGGACCCATTAAACCCTCGAGCTAAAAACTAAATCCATTAAAAGCCATGAGAAAGGGAAAGGCTGGCAAAAATTGCATAAATCAGCCAGTTTCCGAAGGATAATTACTTCATAACGATGTAATGCTTACTCCCCGTGGGCAGTGCAGCCAGTCACAGTAATCAGCACAAATCACAAAACTGCCTTATTTCCTCGCTGGCATCGGATAACAGGCCCGTACCGGAGTCAGCGAGGGGGAAAAATCCGCAGGGATCCGGGCAGGGAAGAGGCCAAAGCAAACCCGATGGGTCAGGTAGCCTCACCGTGTGGTCTAAGATTCTGCCAGCTTTACCTTTGCTCCCCAGTGTCTAACGTTGCTCGACTCACTCACTTGGGAACAGCAGGAGGCCATTTCCAGCATTGGATAGCGGCCAATCTTAATGATCTCAATTCCATCTAGAACTCACCCACCGCCACCCCCCCCCCACCACCACCACCCTGCCACCACTCCCCCCCAACCTGCATCTTTAACCCTCGATATCCCGATCCCACACAAAAAAAAAACAACCTCGGTTTTGGAATGTTCCCTCCTCCCTCGCCACATCTCCCCCTTCGCTTTCTGTATGGAGGATGGGGGTAGGGGGAGGCTGCTCCGTTACCCTTCCTGTGGGGAGTGATACCCTGACACTGCCCCCCCTTCCCCTGCCCCCTGAGGCCTGGCCTCATTTTAAGGTTCCTCTCCCCTGTTTTGGGTTTTCCCTACCAGAGGGGACCGTTCCTCTGCACACACACAGACACACACAGACACACACAGACACACACAGACACACACAGACACACACAGACACACACAGACACACACACCCCATCAAATCTTCTTAAACCCCATCTGGAAACTGGAAAGTGAAGTGATTACAAGTCCGAAACTTTGTGTGGAGAAGGTTAAGGGCTGATCTGAGTGATCGGTAATGGATTATCCTGGGGTGAATCTTCCATTGGATTGCCATTCCCGTTCTCCGGTATTTTCTTTAATGTGCAATTGCACATTCCTCCCCCCCCACCCATCCTGGGCGCAGGATGTTCCCAAACAGACCCCAGCCGGCTGGGGAATGGGCAGCGACCTTGGGGCGAGTGAAGACAAACCCCCCTTTTCACAGTGTTTGCTGCTGTCAAACAGTATTTTTAAATGATCCAGACAGCACAGACAGCGAGTGTGTGAGGACAGCGTGCGAGGTGCATGAGCGAGGTGAGTGTGTGAGGTATGTGGGTACTATAGTTTTGCACAGTAAGTGTGTACGGTAACTGTATTCGGTAGTTTGTACAGTGTCTGCGCGCACAAGCGCGCGCACGACGAGTTGAGAACAATTGTGGATAATGAGGGTGGTGATGTCCGGATACGCTTCCTCCCAAAAACAGAGTGGACACTCTCTCCTTCAAAAAAGCTCTCAATTCCCGAAGCTCGGATTGAAGATTGATTTGAAAATTTCTGAACCGGAATGTGATTTATTTTGGGTGAGGGGGGTGTGAAGAGTTACAGAATCGAGGGAGGTAAATGGAGTTAAGAGACAGATTAGTCATGATCTGACTGAATGATGGTACAGGCCCAGGGGACTGAACAACCTCTGCCTGACCTCCCAAAGGAGATTCTGAAAAAATAATCTGTAAATTCTGGGAAAAATGGCAAAGTTAAAATTAATTCGACCTAAATGTAGAAAGTGGTGAGAAATATCAGAAAATAGAAGGAAATGCAGGATGGGGAGAGAGAAACGGAACGAAAGCAATGATTCTCTCAGCTGGCTGTCTCAGGATTTTCATCATATATTTATGAATATATTAAAACCAGACTTATCGCAAGATTGGATGGTTTCTGGCCTTCAAGACTTTGTGAAGTGAATTGAGAAATGGCTGGCCCTAGGGGGGCTGAAAATGTCACTGCTGTTAAGCTTTTACATGTTCTCAAACCACCTTTTGCAATGGAAATCTAAAAGGATTTTTATACAGAGAGAGAGGGGAAATTATGGTGTGATTATAAGGCAGTAATATTGGGAAATCAAATCAGGAGGAGGCCATTCAGCCCCTCAAGCCAGTGCCATCGCTCAACTAGATCAGCTATGATTCCATACCCTTTAATAACGGACTTCTATACAACCTAGCCTCCTGATTTACAACCACAAGCGGGTATAGAATACCTTGGCGCAATATAAACATTTCAAAGTACTTCTGTGAGGATGTTTTCCTGGTTGGAGGAATCTCGAACCAAACTTGAACTAAGGAATGCAGTCTCAGGGTACAGGGTAGGCCGTTTAGAAGCTGTGACCCAGCTGTTTGCACTGCTGCCGTATAGTGCCAGGGACCCAGGTTGGATGACTGTGTGGAGTTTTGCACATTCTTCCTGTGTCAGCACGGGTTTCCTCTGGGTGCTCCAATTTCTTCCCAAGTGTGGGCAATTGGGACTAGCTTAGTGGTTAAAAACTGGGCGGCACGGACAAGTTGGGCCTGTTTCTATGCTGTAAACCTCTACGATTCTATTGTTTGAGCAGTGTCAACTGGGGAGGCACTTCCCTGAACCCTGGCAACACAACGCCCAACCCCCAGATCTCAGTTATACCATGGTTACGAATGGTTAACAGAGACAACTGGTACAACAAGGTGGTGTCCACCTGCTGCAACAGTGCATGCCACCTTTCTGTTGACCAAATGGGCCACCATTGCTCCTGCTCGGGGTAACACCATGGCCCCTGGGAGGGTGCAGGGCAAGGCAAATGACAGAAAGTTGATACAATTTCACAAGCCCCGCTCTCTGTCTCAGTTTGACCCAGTGCCAGCTCGGTCTCAGTCTGTGGTCCTCTTGTCGCAAAGCTGGAAGGCTCTGGGCTCCAAGTCCCCACTCCTGAGACTTGTGCACAAACCCTGTGCACAGGAAGATCCCACAAACATGCTAAACACCGGAGAATCCGGTGCTGGGGCTGAGGGGGTAACGGAGGGAGAACGCCTTTCCTCTTCTTCTAAGAGTACCGTGATAGAGCGAGACAGGACCTCAACTTGTCACTCCCTCACAGCACCGGGTTCAAGGGGCTGGAGACAGGTTTGACCCACAGCCTTCGTGCTCAGCAAAGTCTCCCGCTTCCGAGACACTCGCCGGAGTTTGCGGAACCAACTCTCCACTCACCTGATGGAAGGGGCAGTGCTCCGAAAGCTTGTGCTACCAAATGAAGCTGTTGGACTTTAGTCGGGTATTGCGAGAGTTCTTACTGAGTCCTACCTGTCAGAGTTGACTGGGGCTGACACGACCACTCGCCAACCCCCCGCCCGAAACACTGGCATATGTACTGGATTCCATTGATCTGCTTTGCAAAGGTGTCCCCAATCTGGTAAAACTCCCGCGTGTCGGTGTCCTGGCATTGGTCTAGAGAGAAAGAGAGAGAGTCATTACATTGGAGGGTGAAGCAGAGAATCAAGCCACTTGGCACAGCTAACCCAGCTGAAGGCCCCTCCTGCCTCACTCTGCCCCTTGCCTGAGGCGGGGAGACCCTCAGGTTACATCACCACCAGTCAAGTCTCCCCCTCAAAGGTGGCACTGTGTGGCGACTTCACTTGATATGGGCGGCACGGTGGTTAGCACTGCTGCCTCATAACACCAGGGACACTGATTCGATTCCCGGCTTGGGTTACTGTCTGCCCGGAGTTTACACGTTCTCTGCGTGGGTTTCCTCTGGGTGCTCCAGTTTCCACCCACACTCCAAAGATGTGCGGGTTAGGTTGACTGGCCGTGCTAAAAATTGTCCCTGAGTGTCAAAGGGATTAGCAGGACAATCGAGGGTTTGGGAATAGGGCCTGGGTGGGAATGTGGCCGGTACAGACTTGATGGGCCGAATGGCCTCCTTCTGTACTGTAGGGATTCTATGATTCTACGATATTGCACTCTGCCTCACCCTTATCACTATTCTACTCAATTCCTTTCCCCTTCACACATCTACCTAGTTTTCCTTTAAATGCGGCCACTGATTTATGTGGTGATGCCTTTGATCTGCTCTCCAGGTTAAGGTGCCTCTCCTGAATCCCTTCTAATGATTTATTGGCAGGGGGGTGTTAGTTTATAACCTCCCCCCACCCCACCCCTTCCGCTTCACGAGCGGAAACAATCTTCCCCATGGAACCCTTCCATCGTTGTAAAAGATGGCTGCCCTCTCTGCCTGAAAGCAGGCCTCGGCCTGCTCAGGCTTTGCCAACTATCATGGCGGCCTAGGCCCGATTATCATCGGCGCCAGCCTCTTCCCTCTGGTGCCAACTCCGAGGAATACCTCAAAATGGATAGGGAAACATGCCCAACCTTCTTCTCTCCCTCCCACCCCGGATTGAAACGAAAGGATCTTTCTGCCCCCTATTTATGTAGGCAGGATAAAGTGCGAGGCAGGGAAACAAGATTAAACCTGGGGGGAAATGGCAGGGCCTGGGCTGGAGAGTGGGAGAGAGGAACGGGGGCGGGGGGGCAGACTGGGGGGAGTGCCTGAATGCTGAGTTGCACTTTAGTCTGGGATTGATGCTGAAATCATGTACACATGTTTACCTCACTCTGTTAAAAGCTGACTGCATTTAATATTCTGCTGTATTGTGCACAACTTCAAGCAATGTTAAAGAAAAGCTGGTGACCAATGCAATCTCCCCCCCCTCCGCCATCATCACTTGTCTTTTTTATATTTAATTCCTACCCAAAGGGGTATTTGAGAGCTGCGGCGGAGTATGCGGGGAATGAGATGGGGAATAGCAGTTTCCCAGAATCTCGCTTTTGGGAAAACTGCATTTTTCTTTCCCCCCGCCGCCGCCGGCTCTCCGCAGCCGGTTTTAATGTGAAATAGAAGCAGTGAGATCATGTCTCCGTGAAAATCTCTCCCCAGATGACGGGAGCTTGCAGGTGAAGAGGCGTAAAGGGGATTCGGAGCTGGAATGAAAAGAAGGGAGCTTGAGTAGTCTACCAGCAATCACTGAGACGGGGGCGGGGGGAAGGAAAGTTTGGTTAACCCTTCCAGGCAGCTGCTTAGGTGCCAAACTTTAACAGGGTCAGGGAGCACGGGTACATAGAGGACATTACCGGTAATCATCACGGGGGAAGGCGACGGGAGATGAGTTAACACCGTAATTTTAACAATGTGGAACGCCTCATTTGGAAGAACAGTGCCCTAGCTCTGAACTCGCACCTTTCCCTCTCACTCACTCATCTTGAGTTTATTAGAAAATCGCAGGCCGGGTTTTTACGGGCCTTGCTTGAGCTCATAAGATCCTGCCTGAGGCCGAAGGAAAATTCCAATCCACGAGCCTGTCCTGATTCCAGGGCAGGCCAGGCACTAACACTGTGGCAACAGAATCCTCACAGCGCGGAAGGAGGCCACTCGGCCCATCGAGTCTGCACCGACCGCAATCCCACTCAGGCCCTATCCCCATAACCTCATGTACTCACCCGAGCTAGCTCCCCGTGATGTTAAGGGACAATTTTAGCATGGCCAATCAATCTAACCCGCACATCTTTAGGCTGTGGGAGGAAACTGAAGCACCCAGAGGAAACCCACGCAGACACAGGGAGGAAGTGCAAACTCCACACAGACAGCAACCCGCGTTGGGAATTGTGAGGCAGCCGTGCTAATCACTGTGTCGCCATGTTATCCGTGAGGCCTAACTCCTGACCCCTCGATCCATTTCCCATTAAACCATCGCCCACTTCACTCTGCCCTTGCTGGCCCCGCTCGCTAATACTCTTACTTGTTACAGTGCCTCAGAAACTGTCCCCTCCCCCAAACACCCCCCACCCCTCTCAAACTGCCACTCCGGGGACATGCTGTCCGCTCCCAAACCCGCACCCGTTTCCTGTTGCAATCCCTCCAGTCACCCATTGCTGCCCCAGCACCAAGAGGCCTCTCATCAAAAGTCGGGTCTGAGCAAGGTGAACCCTTCCCTCCTCAACCTCCTCCATCCGTCTGACACTCTGGATTGTTGTCCGTCATGCCACTGCCCTCCAGCTTGCCCCCACTGACGCCCACCCCCGCTTCCTCTAACTGCCAACAAAGAGGCCCATGTGATGCCACCTCCCTCCCCTCCCCAGCTATCTTTCTGGAAGCTTCCGTGGATTGATTCACACCCCTCTCCCGTGCTGCCCCTGCCCGAAGACACAGCAGCCGGAATCTTCCAGCCCTTTCCTGCCAACGTGAACGGAAATTCCACCGGTTGACCGGCCCAAAAGTTTCCTCCAGTGTCTTCCCCTTGCCTAGCTTTCCCCGACGCTGGTCAAATTCGTTTTCCAAGCCTGCAGAAATTTTCCCCTCGTGGTCACCCCGAGACCGGAAAATCCCTGCCCTTCGAGGTCAACGGACCTCCCGTCAGATTTTCCAACCCGCCTGCGACAATGCTCGGATAATTTACCCGAACTGTAACCCCCAGCTCCGGGCGAGCCTGGCACCACTGCTCCTTGCCCTCTCTCGCAACAGCAAAACAGCTCGTCAACTCACCAATAGCATCGCACTTCCAGCGACCCCGGCCTTGTCCAAAGCAGGTGCAGTTCATCTGATGGCCCTCGGCATGTTGCTTGTAGAAGGTTTGGTGCACATCGTACGTCCTGCCATCCACCACACACTGATCTGCGGGCAAAAAAAAGGGAGAAGGAGTTTCCCTGGGGAGGTGGTCACGTTGACATCTACAGAGACAGGCCCTTCGGCCCAGCTGCTATTTCCTGGTGTCTACGCCCAGAGAAACATCCTTCCACATTGCTCCACCTAACTCTACACGTACATCCTCAGACTCCATTCTCAGGTAGATATCCGGCTTTCTTCTAAAAAACACTCACTCCGATTCAACTTCACGGCAATGAGTCCCACATTCCAACCAGCCCCCTGGGGAGAAGAATTTTCCCCCGAATTCTCCAGCAGATTTACCTGCGAATGTTTTCTTGTTCTGAGGTTCCCACACATCTCTTCTCCCTCTCCCCCTCTCAGAATAGAGTCATATAAGCACAGGAAAAACCCTTCGGCCCATTGAGTCTGCACCGGCCCATCAAATCTTCATCCACCATTAAAGTCGCACTAATCCCATTTTCCTGCACTTGTCCCACATCCTTGAACGTTGTGATATTTCAAGTGCTCATCCAAATATTTATTTAAAGGCTATAAGGCTTCCGGCCTCCGCCACCTTCCCAAGCCAATGTGGCATTCCGGATTCCCACAACCCTCTGAGTGATTTATTTTTCTCAAATCTCTGAATCCCCTGCCCCTTACCCTAAAACTGTGCCCCCTCATGACTGACCCCTTGACCAAGGGGGACAGCTGCTCCCTACTCATCCTGTCCACACTTCTCATCATCTTACACACCTCAATCATGTCCCCCCGTCAGCCTCCTCTGCTCTAAAGGAAACAATCCAAGCCTGTTCAATCTCTCCTTGTATCTCAAACGCTCCATCCCAGTGACATCCCAGTGAACCTCCCCTGCACCCCCTCCAGTGTAATCCTTCCTATAGTGAGGTGACCAGAACTGCACACAGTGCTCCAGCTGTGGCCTCACTCTGTACAACTCCAACATAACCTCCCTGCTCTTACACTCTATAGCACGACTGACAAACATGATGTGGAGATGCCGGTGTTGGACTGGGGTGGGTAAGAAGTCTCACAACACCAAGTTAAAGACCACCATGTTTATTTGGAATCACAAGCTTCTGGAGCACTGCTCCTTCATCGGGTGACTGACCTAATAAAGGAGCAGCACTCTGAAAGCTCGTGATTCTAAATAAACCTGTTGGACTTTAACCTGATGTTGTGAGACTTCTTATTACAACTGAGTCAAAGCAATATCTCGTATGCCTTCTTACCTATCCAATTCACCTACTCTGCAGATTTCAGATCCGTGACTAAGTACCCAGAGCTCCTTCTGAAAGAAATCCCTCAGGTCACCTACTCTCAGCCTTTTCCTTTCCAAAGCTAAGCTGCCCCGACTGCTGAACTTGTCATGAGTTAAAACCTCAGTGTTCTTGTTCACCAAGCCCAGTCTATCGAGCTTCAATTAACCTCATCCTTAACCTAACCTGAGCCAGTTTTGACAAGGGCTCATCTGGACTCGAAACATCAGCTCTTTTCTCTCCTTACAGCTGCTGCCAGACCTGCTGGGATTTTCCAGCATTTTCTCTTTTGGTTTCAAATAACCTCATTTGCTGACAGTTTTCACCCTGATTTCTCTTCTTTTGTTCCTGTTGATTTAGAAATGAACTGGAAGTTTGGTTTGCTTTGTATTTTCACGGCCTTGTTAACCTGCGCAACTACTTGTAGGTAATTTGTGGATCTATACCCCTCAGCTTCTCCCCAATTTAGATTTTCATTATGCAAAACCTCTTCAGCCTCCTCATTCTTCTGAAATGTAGCCCCTCACACTGGTCAATTGAGCAATGACTCATTCTACACCACACTGTTCTCCTCAGTACTAGTTATGCCTCCGGGATTACTGGTTTATTTTCATTTGGTGTAGTCTCTGACATAACTCTCCTAGAAACAACACAGTGCTTGCTGTGGCATGCCTGGATGGTCGATATTATTTAACTTCTCTGTGAATGGGCACGTGGGTTTTACAACATTCAGGCCTGTCTCTGAAACAGGACACATTCTGTTTAACCATAATCTCATTAACCTCTCCCCCCACTGCTTCCGCTGGCAATCACTCCGACCCCAGGCAGGTGATAGGGATAGAAAGAGACTTAGAGGCAAAGAAATACAGACTCACAGAGCACGAGATACACAGCCGGAGAGACAAAAAGACAGACAGCAAAAGAGACAGAGAGCGAGAGAGAGAGAGACAGAGGGCGCGCGCGAGAAATAGAGAGTGAGAAAGAGAGTGAGAGAGAAATACACAGAGTGAAGGAGTGAGATAGGGAGAGAATGAGAAAGGGAGAATGAGAAAGAGAGAGTGAGAGAGAAAGGGCGTGAGTAACAAAGAGAGAGAGGGAATGAGAGAGATGGAGAGAGAGAGAGAGAATGTAAGAGAGACAGAGAGAGAGAGAGAGAGAAGAAAGTTACAGAGAGAAGGTGAGTGAGAGACAGGGGGAGAGAATGAGAAAGGAGAGAGGCTGACGAGAGAAGGAAAGAGAAATAGACAGAGAAAGAGTGAGAGAAAGAGAGAGAGAGAAAGGCAGGGGAAGAGACATAAAATGGGTGCATGTGCACAAACGCAGTCAGGCACACACACTCCCAGAGTGAAGATTTTCCCAAACCCTGTTACTGAGTGCAGTGATCCCCAGCCTGTGAAGAGAACGTGACAGGAGTGAATTGGTGGGTTACCTCGCAGCTGAGCATGGGCAATGCAAGTCCACTCGCCACGGCCATTCCCGTGACACGTGCACCTCATCATGTGACCCAGCTCGTGACGCTTGTCCCACTGGTCTCCAACGTGGTACATGACCCCTTCCGAATTGGTGCAAACCTCCTCGTGCTCTGGGGAGAGGTGATGGGAGAAAGTGAGCGTGTTAGGCAGAGCGGAAGGAAAATCAGAAGGTAAAAACAATGTTCCGACGTGCATCCGCTCAGTGTTACACCCGAGAACGTACCGACATATTCCTAACAGTATTTCCCCCAATCAATGTACAGCCGGATGTTGTAGCTCTAGGTGAAGTTGTTTTACCTGTGAGATTTCTTTAAGCATGTTTGTTTGCGTGTAGAAGGAGGTGATCTGACTGAGATGTTTTGCGTGATTTTATGCCTTGTTAGGGAAACTTTCCTCTGATGGGGCAAGACCAAAGTACAGGGGGCAAAATGGAGTAGGCCATTGTCATCAGGAAGCACTTCTTCACAGAGTGGAATTCGAGAGGGATGCGCTTGACAGATCTGCGTTAGGGAGGAAAGGCTGACAGGCCTACTAAGAGCTTTGGTGTTAGGGCAGATCATGGTGGACCACTCGATAGGGTATATGGACTTCGCTGGCTAGGCCACCATCGATCTCTCACCCTTAATTGCGCTTGAGAGCCACGGTGTGGAAATGCCAGCGTTGGACAGAGATGGGCGCGGTAAGAAGTCTCACACCACCAGGGTAAAGTCCCGACAGGTTTCTCTGGAACCACGAGCTTTTGAAACAATGCTCCTTCATTTATTCACCCCCTTCAAGCCCGCTCCGGTTAAACAGCCCGAGCTGCCAACCAAACAGCGTTTTGACGCTGGAGACTGGGCAGCCTCAGCGCTGGGCAGACACGCCCCCTGGGAGGGTGGGCACAGACTCGATGGGCCGAATGGGCCTCCTCCTGCACTTGTCGGGATTCCCTGGTGAGAAGGCCTCGGGACAGAAGGTCTGAGCCGTACCTGCCATCGGACAGAAGCCAAACTTCCCATCGGCGTCGTAGTTGGGCGTCGTCCCGCACCACTTCATGTTGTCCCGTCTTCCATCGGACGTGCACTCGGTGTAGTTCACCATGTTGTACAGGAAGGGGAAGTTACACAGGGCACCATTGGAGTTACCCCCTCGACTCTGAACATAATCAACTAATGACATCATGGAATACAAACAAAATAAGGAAGGAAAAGAGAACATCAGTTATTTACATCTGCTGGGGACAGATACAAAGGCTTCAAACAGATTTCCATCTACCACCCCCTCCCCACTTCCCCCAACCTATTCCTCAGCCCCTTATTTAACAGCCAATGAGCCAGTAACATCCGGTACTGCTGATGGAATCGCTGTAAAAAAGAGTCAATATTACAAAGCGTGTCTCATTCAGATTGTTATCAGCTGCTCTGGGTATTTATGGAACGTTAAGTCCTTGAGGCCTGCTCCATAAAAATGGGCTAAGGGGTCAATTTAACAAACACAGGCCTCAGGCCTAGAACCAGGCTAGCAGAAAGGGATTTGTTGAGAGCGGTGTGCTTGCCATTCCTGTTTTATCAAATTAAGCCGCCCAAATACTAGCTAAATCATTCTCATTACATCCCCTCGCTGTCCTTTCCAATAATTCATCCTGAAATCCACTCGTACTATCACTGCTCCGGATTGGTGGCCAAGAGGATAGTCTTCACCTGTGAGACAGTTCTCATTGACAAGTGAAGGCCCAAACTCACCCACTGCCCCTCCATCCTGGGCCTGTCCGTACACCCCCTTCCTCACCCACTGCCCCCCTCCATCCTGGGCCTGTCCCCCTTCCTCACCCACTCCCCCCTCCATCCTGGGCCTGTCCCCCTTCCTCACCCACTGCCCCCTCCATCCTGGCCCGTCCCCTTTCTTGCCCACTGCCCCTCCATGCTGGGCCTGTCTGGGTTCTTCCAGTCTGGGAGCTGCCCAGACATCCCACTCATCCTCTCCCCGGATCCCTTCTCCCCATCACGGCCTTGCTAGGATTCTCCCTCCTCTCCTCAATATTCCCGCTGGGATATTCCTCCTTCTTTGGCTACTCAATACTGCACCCACCCCCCACCTCGGTTCTGCCAGATCCATCCTCTCCCCCCACACCCTCCCTGGGACAGTCCTGAGCTCCTGTGAGTATCCCTGGACATTACTCGCATTCCGGTCTTCCGGAATCTTCCTCTCTGCCGTTCTGGACCACTGTTCTGTCAGAAAGCAGCGGAAGGCGCAGGCCGGACTCCCCTGACACCCCTCAGCCGCCAGATCTCCCCCACCTCACCCATCAGAAGGGGGGCTGGGGGGTAGTGTGCGAACATGGCCATTCTGGGATTGCACATTACCCTAAAAGTGCTCAGGATAGTCTTCCTCCCAGGGGAATCGGGAGTGACTCATGCTCTGGGAAACCCAGCTTTTTGATGGGGTGCCGGGACAGCTTTGGGGACCTCCCGTGGCTCCCGATCAGTGGGCCTGGGTGGGTGCAAAGGGCCCTTAGCAGCCGGCTTCTAAACTTCCCGATGAGGCCGCAGTCGCGGGAGATTAGCTTCAGGCATCTGTACTTACGTATGAACTGATTGCAGAAGGAGTAAGAACGATCCTTGTCAAAGTTCGCGGTCGTACTGCACCAAAGTGTGCCGTCATTCCGTCCATCGGTCGTACAGGATTCGTAGGTCTTTCCCGTAAATGTGAACGGAAATTTACAAGGCTGGCCATTGGAATTCCCTCCGTATGTCTGCATGGCTGATTAACACAAAAAGAATGGACTTATAATTCTCCCATACCTTTCACAATCTCAGCACATCCTTTACACGACTATATTCCATACTGTAGTCATGTAGACTGACATCAGAGAATCCCTACAGTGCAGAAGGAGGCCAATCAGCCCATTGAGTCTGCACCGACTGCAATTCCCACCCAGGCCCCATCTCCATAACACCACATGTTTACCCTGCTAATCCCCCGGACACTAATGGACCATTTATCGTGGCCAAACAACCTAACCCGCACATCTTTCAGACTGTGGGAGGAAACCGGAGCACCTGGAGGAAACCCAAGCAGACACGGGTAGAATGTGCGGATTCTGCACAGACAATGACCCAAGACGGAAATTGAACTCAGGTCCCTGGTGCTGTGAGGCAGCAATGCTAACCATCATGCCACAGATATAGTAATGGCACTTTGCTGTATTTTATGTTTAAGATGCAATGTTTTGTTACAAGATTGTTTTGTCTGGGAAAACATGCGGTTCAAATGCTAAGAATGCAGGATAATGACTGATTTTAGCTCAGAATGTGTTACTTTGTAGGTTTAATGGATTTTCTGTTTACTTGTGTCCTCTTGGGATTATAGATTAGAATGATGTGAGTTATTGATCAGGTTGACTGACAGGGACAGAGTCATGTGGTTTATAGGAAGAGCTAAGTTTGTAAACTTGAGGAAAAACAGTTTTATTTTCATCTTAAAATAAATAGCCTTTGCTGTCTGGAGCTGATGGAAGGAGGAAGTGTCTCTTTGTTTTTCTCTCTCTCTCTCTCACAAGACGCTTTCTAAAAGCTCCGAGACTGTTAACCCAAATCAAAGTAAGTGTGCCTGTGATTTGTTATCCAATTTTAAAGAGCGGTTTAAGTTTATGAGAGAAATATTGCTTGACTGGAACTAATATTGATAAGCTGGCAGCTAAGAATTGTATCTTGCCATGTTTAAATACTGTCCCATTGTTAAAAGTTAAGCTAATTTATTTGTTTTCGTTAGTCTATTGTTAAATAAAGTTTTTGGTAAAAGCTCCGTAGTTTGTCAGTAGAATTGTGCCCCGAGTGATACATCCTATCCTCCTATTAGTATCAAAATGAGAAAATTGTTGGGGTCTAGACTGGTATAATAATGCACCTTGGAATTTCTGAGTTAATAATATACCTGGAGTTTCACAATATTGGTTAGAACACCATAGAAAACTCTTCAAAACAATGGGAATCTTTATAACTCCCTGGCAAGGCAGACACTCTCACCCCTGACATTTCAGCACTCCCTCGGCCAAGACTTGGGGCGCCGGTCCCCCAGAGTGGGGTTCGAACCCACGACCTCCTGCAATAATGCTGCCCACTGAATCACCCAGCGCCCGTCATGCTCAGTGTGGCAAAGTGAGTCGAAGGCAGGATTCCCCGACCACTGCTGCCAGCCACAGGCCGGGGGGTGGGGGGGAGAATGGGTTGGAAGGAGGTCAAAAACAATGGGAAAATGCATTGACAGCAGCAGGACAGGGGGCTGTCTGTCTCAGCCGCTGGCAAACATGCTGCCAGAGTTGGGTGGGGGGGAGTGGTGGATGGACAATACCACTTGAGGCCACTAGAAACAAGGCAGGGAGACTGCTGCCCATGGGGAAGTCCGCATCCTTCAACTGAGTGATTAACCCAGTGAGCGCCTCTGACCCAAACCTGGTCAGCCATGCCACTGTAACGGTGTGAACTTAACCAGAAATTCTTCTCTATTCACTCACGGGACACGGGCGTCACTGGCTGGGTCTGCACTCATTGCCCATCCCAAGTTCCCCTTGGGGAGCAGTTGTGAGTCAAACACATTGCTGTGGCTCTGGGAGTCACGTGTAGGCCAGACCCAGGTAAAGTTCCCTGAAGGCCCTTAGTGAACTAGATGGGATTTTCCGACAACGGCCTTCGGTAGATTCTGAATTCTAGATTCTTTTTAAAATTCCACCATCTGCCATGGTGGGATTCGAACCGGGGGTCCGCGGAACGTTAGCTGACTCTGGATGAACAGTCTAGCGATGATACCACTAGGCTGTCGCCTCCCCCAGTCAATATAGTAAAGCATTCCACGATGGACAACAACTCCCAGGACAGTTCGGTTTTTTTTTTGCCAAACTTGCGTTGCCACTGGTCGCAGACAGCAAAGTCGCTAATACTTACGCATCTCTTTGCAGCTCACTCCATTACCCACGCAGGTGCATAACATCCGGGTGTTTCCCTGCTTCATGAACCAATTCATCCCTTCACTGTAAAGGGTCCCACTGTCACTGATGCAATGTTTCATGATGGAACTCACGGGCTGTACGCGACTTTTCAAGTGATTGTCAGCATCTGAAAAGAAGGGATCGAGTTTTCTTTTAGAGAATGATTCCTGGGGGGGCAGGGGGGGAGAGGGCAGGGGCCTGCTTTTCCCGTTCCCCCCCCACCGTGCTGGTAGGCAGACTACACCAAGGTCTGTTGCTGTCAGGGGGATGGGGCCGGGAGGAGGGTGGGTGTTCCAAATTTTGGGGCGAGCGCTCTCCTAAAATCTCACCCCAAGTATTTTCTTTGCTTCCATAACAGGCCCAGGCTGAGCTAAGCGTTAAAGCGGAGGGATAAAACTGTCCATTCTTTCAAGATGCATGGTGTCGCACTCATTTCCAGCCATTGGAATGACTGTTGGGTCCTTCACCTGGGAGTTTGGTCAAGGTGTGATAAGGAGCCCTTTACATCGCCTGTCCTGAACTCAGTGGCAGCCATGTGCAATGTTCTTACCCATGATGCTCAGGGAAAGATCGCCTTCCCCTCAGCTTCATAATGGGTTTATTTTTTAAAAAAACACTATTGGCGCTTTCAGGACAACGTGAGCTGGATCCTTTTAAAAATATACTTACACTGACGAGGGCTCCTTGGTCACTTCGAGGTCCCCACTGAGCACGGCCATTGCATGCCCACCCAAACCCCTGCCACTCCACAAGGAACCCCCCCCCCTCCCCCACACATCATCCCACCGCCCCCTGCACACACCCCCATCAGCCCCTGACCCAAAGCCAGCTGTTCAATCCCTCTTCCTTCTCTGAAATTGGCCTGAGAATCACTAGTCACCCCAGTTTGCCCTCTTGACAATAACGAGGCCTAGTGTTGGGCCGGCTTCAGGCCTATCCACTCAAGCACACGCACTCCTTCCCGCCGGAGTGCCCGTGTCGCGATGGTGACGGCTCTACACTTGGTTCAACGTCAGTATCCCAGAAGGGGTTCCCGACACTGCCCCTGCACATTTTACACTGCAGGCCAGAACTCCACACTTACTGATGTCTATTGCTGATTCGTAGTGTTCGCACTCCCACTCCCCACGACCGTTGCCTTTACAGGTACAGTAAAGTATATTTCCTCGGCTGTCCTTCTTATTCCAGGTGTCTCCGATCCTGTAGGATGTCCTGGTGTCCTGATCATTGCACCGGTCTGTAACAGACAGGGAAAGGGAGATAACTGTAACAACGTTCCACACACTGGACATGCCTCACTTCCATCTATATAGTCCCTTTCATGGTACAAAAGCAACTTTACGGAGAAAACTCTGGACCCTGAGACACTCAAGGAGAAATCAGGACTGACAACCAAAAACCTTTAAGTGTCTTTTCCTGTCCAAAGCCCTTCAACAATCGGTCAGAGGAGTGGAAAAGCGGAGTATTATTTAAATAGGGAAAGAACAGTGCAGAGGGACCTGGGTGTCCTAGTACATGCATTACAAAAACGTCAGTCAGCAAGTAATTAGGAAATTGAATAGACGTTGGCCATCTCAATCAGTCCCCTCCTCAGTCTCCTCTGCTCCAAGGAAAACCCCAGTGCATCCAATGTCTCTTCACAACTAAAGTTAGGAGACCAAAATTACACAATACCCACAGCGCGGTCTCACCAATGTATGGGTGCAGCAAGACCTCCCCCAAGTCTAACCTTCAGCTCATCTGCTGGGAAAGCCTCATCCAAGCCTTCAGTACCTTAAGATTTCACCGTTCCATCAAAGTAGTTACCCAAAGTTTGCTGTCCGTAAACCTCCAAATCCTTGCGGTTCATGTTCCAACTGGCAACTAAATTTTGCGCCCCTTTATTGTGGAGTCCGTGAGATGTAGACAAAAGTTGTAGGTAGAAGGAGGATTGGAAAGGGGCAATCACTCAGTGTTAAAATGGACAGCGCGGGCTCGTAGGGCCGAAGGGCCTGTTTTCTGTGCTGTTCTTTGTTCTTTGAATCCAGTCGGCTCCCCGCCCCCACCCCATCGTGCTTGTTGACTGATATCTATTCCCGCTATGCAACTCCCCCAGGTTTAAAATTTTCCTATTCATCTCCAAATGTCCTTCCAAGACTCCACCCCACCACACTGCCAATCAGAGCACCCAACAGGCCACTCGGTCCATCGAGCCTGCACCGACCACAATCACACCCAGTCCCATTCCTGTAACCACACAGATTTACCCTGCTAACCCAACCCCCTCCCCTGTGACTAGGTCAATCACCCGAAGCCTGGACTGTGGGAGGAAACCGGAGCCCCCGGAGGAAACCCACGCAGACACGGGGAGAATGCACAAACTCCGCACAGACAGTGATCCGAGACCCGGAATCAAACCCGGGTCCTTGGCACTGTGAGGCAGCAGTGCTAACCACTTTTCCAATCTGAGAAAATCTCCTCCAGGCTGACAATCTTGGAAGATATCTCCAAGTTTGTGCTTTCCTTTCTCCTCGGGAACTGCAAAAAGGATGTCTTTTTGGACTGCCTGTCCATTCGGTCAGACTGATGTGTACCTTAACTCCACAGCCCTCACTCAAGACAAAAATCCAAGTCTTAAAGGCCTGAGGGGAGAGAGTTCCAGTTTTCCACTCCCCTTTGTGTAAAGGGACAAAAGCCCTTGACAATTTTGGTTTGAAGTTTATGCTGCTCTGGCCTCAACACCAAAGGAAATAGTTTCTCTCTATCTGAACTATCAACTCCTTTAATCATTTTAATTGTTGCCATTAAGCCAGCACGGTTATACAAACAGCCATTTCAGAACTCGGTCGTGTGGTACAAGGTTCAGATCAAAGGGCTGATAACACCCGCCGCAAGATGAACCTACTCCGTGAGCTGCAGGTAATCCGTCCACTGCCTTCGCCTAGGCACGTGCACTCCATCATCATCCAGCCTTGGTATGGCCGTTCCCAGGTATCTCCAACAACGTGGCTCGACCCCTGGACATTGTCGTAACATCTTTCCGCTGTGCAAAAAAAAAATACAAAGTGTGACGTTAGGTTTCTGAGGCAAGTTATCCTTTCTTCTGTCTTTTTTGTTATTCATTCCTGGGATATGGGCCTTGCTGGCTGGGTCAGCATCTGGTGCCCATCCAGAGTGGCCCTTGAACTGAGTGGCCATTTCAGGGGGCAGTCAACCACATTGCTGTGGCACCGGAGTCATGTGTAGGCCAGGCTGGGTAAGGATGGCAGACTTCCTTCCCTAAAGGACATCAGTGAACCAGAAGGTTTTCCGACAATGGTTTCACAGTCATCAGTAGATTCTTAAAAATTCCAGGTTTGTTTTACTGAATTGAGATTCCGCCATCTGCCGTGGCAGGATTCGAACCCTGGTCCCATCACCTTCCCGCCTAGGTCTTGTTGTCTCTTCAGAAATGGTGCTGCAGATTTATGGCTGAAATTCTCCCAATCTTGTACTGCCGCCAGTCTTTCACTGACTCTGCTCTATTGCACAACAGAATCACTGAAAAATTACAGCACTGTGGGAAGCCATTCAGCCCATTTCATCCATGCCAGCCCAAGGACACCCATCTTTCTAATCCCCACCTTCCTGCATCCGGCCCGTGGCCCTGTAACTTACAGCACTTAAGGTGCAGATTACGTACTTGTTAAAAAAAAGTTAGGTTCTCTGCCTCCCACCACCAACTTGGGCACTGTATTCCAGACCCCAACCATCCTCTGCATAAAAAAGTTCTCCCTCATGCCCCCTCTTGAATTTATGTCCCATGGTTCTAGCATTTGCCACCAAGAGAAATGATGTTATCATCAATGTTGACCACCTAGCCCCCACTCAGCAATGCTGACCTGTCGCAGAATATTGAGATGCCTAGATAGAGGATGTTTCCACTGGTGGGAGAGACTGGGATCCGAGAGCACAATCTCAGAGTGAAGGAACGCTCCTTTGAAACCGAGATGAGGAGGAATTTCTTTCAGCCAGAGGCTGGTGAATCTGTGGAACTCGTTGCCACAGAGGATCGTGGAGGCCAGGTCAGTGAGCTAAGACAGACACAGATACGTCCTTGACCAATAAGGGGATCAAGGGCGACGGGGAAGGGGGAGGCAGGTAAATGAGAATGGGAACCACATCAACCATGATTGAATGGCAGAACAGATTCGATGGGCCAAATGGCCTAATTCTAGTCTTCGATCTTATAGACATATGATCAACTGGTTTCCAGGGGGTAATATTGACCAGCCGAATGGCCAGCTGTCAAACACTGTCAGTGTTGACCATTAGATAGCTAACACTTGGACTGACTCGAAAGGGCACTGTAACATCATCTCGTCTCCACTGGAAACTGTTGGTAGTCAATGGGCCTCAAGTGGATACTGTCAATAATCATCTGGCCTCCCCTGGATGGTGTGCACTATCGCAAAGTCTATGTGATCTGCTTTCTCCTGCAATATCAGCCCATTCCAACGCATATCCAAATCCAACATGACCTCAGTGTTGCCACCAGTCCGACCAGGAGATACAATGATAAACAATTGCTTTGTGTGGAAGGTAGAGAGTAGAAAATGTGCCTGAGTTTCAATCCTAATTATAATGTACCTATTGGCTTGCAGGTCCATTCTCCTTTACCATTCCCCAGGCAAACACACTCCAACATATGGCCACCTGTCTCGTGTGGTCTCCGCCAGGTATCACCAATCTTATAGGAATGACCACCCTCGTGGCAGCGATCTGTGAAACACAGCAAGACAAAGTAAGGTAAGGCTTTCATTAACACTGCAATGAAGTTACTGTGAAATTCCCCCTAGTCACCACACTCCGGCAACTGTTGGGGTCAATCCACCTAACCAGCACGTCCTTCAGATTGTAGGAGGAAACCGGAGCATCTGGAGGAAACCCATGCAGACTCGGGGAGAATGTGCAAAATCCACACAGACAGTAACCCAAGCCGGGAACAGAACCCGGGTCACCGGCACTGTGAAGCAGCAGTGCTAACGCACTGACAGCACGGCTTCATTGTATTAAACTGTCCTTAAAGAGCATTCAGGGCCTGAACAATTCCTCCACGTCAAAGCTTACATTCCTCATGAGCTTTTCTGAATTGTCCCATGTATGGCTTGGCAGGGTTTAATACATCCCGTCACACACAATAGCCAACATTACCGAGGGGACCAACACTGTCCATCAGCTGGTAAATGTCAGCAGGCCAGATCAATGGAGAAGCAGCCCTGGAAAAGGAGTGTGGGAAAACATTCCTGAGGGATTGAAGTAGGGATCGAGAGAACGGAGGGTGGGGGAGAAATCCGAGGAATTGGAGGGAGGAACCTGGGAAATTGTTGTTTGGGGAGAATCAGGGATGGGGGAAGGGGGGAACCAGAGGTGGGGAGGGACCAGGCTGGAGGTAGGGGAAGGAGACCGAAGGTGGGGGAGAGGAGTCAGGGATTAGGGCGGGGTCATGGATTTGGAGGGGAGGGGGGAAACAGAGTCAGGGATACTGCGGAAAGTTCTGGAATGGAGATGGCTGAGGTGTGATAGTAGAACGCGGGATGGTGTTTATGTAGGAGTGATGGGTTTAGATTGGGAGAGCTGGGGGATTTAGTGTGAATAAAGCAGGGCCTGGTTCTAGCTCCTTCATCCAAATGAAGCCTCTGCTAACATCGAGAGGGTAAAACGAGGGAGATTCTCCCTCCCTCCCCTCCATGGGGGGGTGGGGGGGGAGTGGAAGATGGGGGAGTGCAGGTGAAAAATGCACGGAGTTTTGGAATAGTTGAATGCTGAACTGAATCGATATTAAGAGGAATTTCCAATAATTGTGAGTTTAGAATAGATGCACGTTTACAATGATAACAGTCACTCTGTCACCCATTTCCTTCAATCCTCCACACCCATTCTCCTTACTTGCAATGGTACAGCTGATCCTTCCCCGGCCTGCTCCGATACAGGTACAGTCCCAAATCATACCATCCTTTGGACGCTCCCAAGTCTCGCCAACGCGTTGCCGGTTGCCAGTGTACTGGTCGTAGCACATCTCTTCAACTGCACAAAGCAAAACACCGTCACGGTCAAATCCACACTCTTGGCAGGTCCCTTTGCTCCCTGATAGTCACTCACACCCCTCACCCCCACTGCAAATTCTCTTCCTTCCTCTCCTGTGGGGCACGGGAAGTCACAGGTACCTCCCACCCAGTCCCAGTGGGTGGGCTTGGCTCCAATGAGTGCCAACCAAGAGTCCAACTTGATCCACACTTTGCCATCTAGCCAACCAGCTGTGCCAGGAAGTACGGTCTCTGGTCTGTTCTGCTGTGGAAGGACATCAAAATGAGGGGGCCTCTATTTAGATAGCGCCCTCCAGAATGTGCCATGGTGCTTTTACAGTCAGTGATGTGTGGTCGCAGCTATATCGTAGGGAATCACAGCAGCCAATTTGTGCACAGCAAGCTCCCACAAGTGGCAATGCAATTGTGACCATATTTTTCTGATGCCAGGGGTGGGTGAATATTGGCAGGGGCACCAAACGGCCACCTGACATTGCATGGCCACCTGGTTTAACATCCAGCTGAAAAGGTAGTGCCGCAACCCCCCCCCTCCCCTCCCCCCGGAGCTGCGCCAAAGGGTCAGCCTGGATCTTGTAACGAAGCTCCTCACACACAACCTTCTCCAAATGTGTGGCTAGATTTCAAACATGTCCCCCAGCCACCAATTCCATCTATTTCACCCGTAGTTCAGCAAAGATTTGCTTCAGAGTGGGGGATACTGTAATCTGGTCCTCATAGAATGGAATCCGTACAGTGCAGAAACACATCATCAAATCTTCACAACAATCCCACCCAGGCCTTACTCCCAATATTCCCACATATTTACCCTGCTAATCTCCCTGACACTGAAGGGGCAATTTAGCACGGCCAGTGCACCTAACCCACACGTCGTTCAGAATGTGGGAGGAAACCGGAGCACCTGAAGGAAACCCACGCAGACACAGGGAGAATGTGCAAACGCCACACAAACAGTGACCCGAGCCAGGAATTGAACTGGAATCCCTGGTGCTATGGGGCAGCATTGCTAATCCCTGTGCCAACATGTTGCCAATGGTCCTATAATGGGTACTGTAATCCCACACTGAGACTGCACATAGGTACTGTAATAAATTGTTACTGTACACTCATACTCTAATGCAGTGCACTGATACTGTAATATGCTTTATTGTACAGTGGTACTGTAATGTATCATTACTATATACTCGTACCATAATGCACATTGGTACTGTAATACACTGGAACTGCAATATACTGTTGATGCACAATAGTACTGCAATGCACTATGACTGTATACTGTACTATTCTGTTACTATACAGCGGTACTAAAATACACTGAGATTATGCATTGGTATTGCAATTTACTGTTACTGTATTGTAATGTAATGTAATATGTACTGCAAATCAGTATTGTAATGCACTGTGACTGTACACGGATACTGTATATACTATTAATAGGCACTGGCACTGTAATGCATTGTAATCGCTTTATATTGGTATTGGTTCTGTAATATATTCTTACTATAAAGTGGTACTAAAATAGACTGGGACTGTGCACTGGTACTGTAATATATTTTTACTGTACTTGGGTACTGTAATATATTGTTACTGTACACTGGTACCACAATGGATTTGTACTATACATTAGTGCTGTATTGCACTGGGACTCTACTCTGTAACATAATATACTATTACTATAAACTGGGGCTGAGTACTGTTACTGTACACTGATACTGCAATGCACCAGGACTGAACCCTAGTACTGTAATCTAGTATTACTGTATGGTGGTGCTATAATGTATTGGAACTATCGTAATGCTGTAATATATTGGCATTGTCATGCACTGTAATCCAATACACCTGGATTGTAATATATTGTTATTGTACATTAATACTGTACACTGGTACTATAATGCATTGGGACAGTATACTGGTACTGTAATGCACTGGGAATGAATCTTGCTACTCTAATGCACTGGGACTGTACAGTGATACTGTAATATACAGGGTCTGTACACTGGTACTGTAATACACTGGTATAGTGGGAATGTAATGTACGAGGACAGTACACTGGGACTGTAATTTACTGTTACTGTAAAGTGGAACTGTAATTTTCTTTGTTCTCTTTTTCCCAGAAGGGTAGGAGATTTTAGTGCAGGCTTGGAGTGCCTGTGCTGTTATTTTCTTTGTTCTCTAATACACTGGGACTGTAACACACTGATTATACACTGGGGCTGGACAGTGACACTGTAATACATAGGGACTGTAATACACTGCAACTGTACACTGGGGCTGCACATTGGAACTGTAATACATTGGGAATGTATGCTGGTTTAAGGAATGCAGGAAACATTTGCTTTTCCATCTGCAGGGACTTTGCTCATTAGAGATAAGGCTGGTCACTGAGATTCACTATCAGCAATCCAAGCAGATCCGCTCCGTAACAACTGCCTTACCATCAGGTTTCGATTCACAGCTCCAGCCTTGACCTGCCCCGTAACAGGTACAGATCATGACACGGCCCAGGTAGGTGCGTTCCCACTGCTGGTTAACGTGGTAAACCTTCCCATTGTCTGAGCAATAATCTAAATAGGGAGGCGGGGGCAGGGGGAGAAAACATGTGTTAAAAATAAAATCGCACGCTTCCCAAAAGACCAAACATATCACAGAATGAGAAACACTGCAAACACTCAGTATCTGCGGAGACAGCACACAGATCGAACCCCACTTCAAGACAGGGGGCCCCTGGGGAAATATGAAGTTAACTTCAGAGAGGGTGAAGCACCAGTCAACATCTCGGGACTGTCCTGTGGTCAGCTTACCAGCTTAATATCACAGAATCATAGAATCCTACAGTGCACAAGGAGGCCATTCAGCCCATCAAGTACTGTATACACCAACCACAGGTTCTATCCCCATGCATTTACCCTAGCTAGTACCCCCCGATATTAAGGTTAATTTAGCATGGCCAATCCACCTAACCTGAAAATCTTTGGAGTGTGGGTGGAAACGGAAGCACCCGGAGAAAACCCACGTGCACACAGGCAGAATGTGCAAACTCCACACAGTCACCCAAGCCGGGAATCGAACCCGGGTCCCTTGCACTGTGCTAACCACTGTGCCATTACGCCGTCCCCAAACAGGTGGGATTTTCCAGCCTCACCTCGTCCCGAAACTGAAAAAACCTGCCCGAAGTCAATGCCCCTCTGTCCGCTCCAATTCCCATGGCAGGTGAGACAGTAAAATTCCAGCCAAAATGTTAAGATTGAATTTTCCCAACTTTAAAAATACACCTTCTGCGAGTGAGTGGGCTGCGGACGAAGCAGGGGTCCCGTCTGCCAACCCCCCACCCCAACTCCCAAACACACCCTCCCTCCAGCCCCCACCTCATACCCACAAGACTCCCCTCCAACATGGTCAAGAATTGGCTGATTTATTCCTTCCAATAGCTGCCAGCTCCCCCTGCCAGCACAGCTTCCCATCATATTCCATCTTTATATCTAACGTCCAGCATCCACAGTATGGTTTTTCTTGTGTCAACTATCTGTTTTCTTTATAAATGTCCTTTATCCCCCGACTAATCCATCAAGAATATCCTATTCTGTTCCATAGCCTCAAACGTAAACCCAACTTAACACCTTCCTTTCAAAGGGGCAGTTCTGTCACAAAACTGAACACTCGTTAAAATTAACTTGACAAAAGGGAAACTCTTCAACTCAATTATATATACATTAGGAATCACTACTGAGCAGAAAGAGGCTATTTGGTCCATCCAACTTGCACAGACACTATACCTGTATGGGGCAGCACAGTGGTCAGCACTGCTGTCTCACTGTGCCAGGGATCTGGGCTCAATTCTGGCCTCGGGTCACTGTCTGTGCAAAGTCTACACGTTATCTTCACATCTGTGTGGGTTTCCTCTGGTTTCCTCCCACAATCCGAAAGACATGCTGGTTACGGTGCATTGGCCATGCTAAATTCTTCCTCAATGTATCTGAACTGGGGGATTTTCACAATAACTCCATTGCAGTGTTAATGTGAGCCTTACTACCCCAGTCCAACGCCGGCATCTCTACATCAATCTTCCTGACACCAAAGGGAAATTTACCATGGCCAATCCAGCTAACCTACACATTTTTGGATGCTAAACAGCAATTTAGCATGGCCAAACCTTCAAACTTATGTTCTTCGGACACTAAGGGACAATTTACCAGGGCTAATCCCCCTAACCTGCACATCTTTGGACTGCGGGAGGAAAACGGAGCACCTGAAGAAAACCCATGCAGATCTGGGGAGAATGTGCAGACCCTTCACAGACAGTGATCCAAGGCCAGTATTAAACCCGAGTCCCTGACACTGTGAGGCAGCAATGACAATCACTGTGGCACCATGCCACCCTCACGGATACTAGCTAACCAGATGAGTGTGAGACAGGGTCCCGGAAAAGATCCACAAGAACGCTCCCAGGGACGAAGGACTTCAGTTCGATCGGATGAGGAGCTTCAGTTAGATCAGGGGAGCGGGGCTCATTCTCCTCGGAGAAGGAGTTGAGGGGAGACCTGACAGGGGTGTTCAGAATCATGAGGGATCTGCTCAGAGTATCAGAGACTTACAGTACAGGCAAAAGGAGGCCACTCAGCCCATCGAGTCTGCGTTGGCTCTCTGAAGAGCATTCTAGCCAGTCCCACTCCTCTGCCTTATGCCTGTAATCCTTCCTTTTTTTTAAATAGCAATCCAAGTCCATTTTGAATATCTCAATTCCAAAATCCAAGGTGCCACCGCATTGTGTCAAGCTGTTCCCAGCATGACCTCTAATTCTTTAGCTCTCGTTCTACGCTCTTAAAACTTAATTCTCACTCATTTAAACTATCTAATAATGTTCTCCTGATCTGTGACTGTAACACTACACTCTGCACCATCTCCTTTCCTCCGCTCCCTGCGTGCTCTATGAACGGTATGCTTTATCTATATAGCATGCAAGAAACAATACTTCTCACCGTATCCTAATACACTTAACAATAATAAATCAAATCAATCAAATCTGCCTCCTCTCAGAAAGCTCATACGAGACTCCAACCACCGTCAGGGGTGAAACAACATCTCCTCACATCACTCTTACTCTTTTTTAGCCCGTTATTTTGAACCTGTGTCCTGCAGATCTTGACTGATCGTGAGTGTAAAGTTGTCTCTCAGCCTGCTGTACTCCCAAGGTAAAGAGACCCAACCTTTGCAGTCCACACTCACAGCCACAGAGAACACAACCGTGCCCAACTGTGCACTAAAATCGGCCGATTTAAGCTAATCGACAAAAGAAGCATCGGTGACGAGAGGAGAAAATTTCCTCAGCCGCTGTGAGTGCTTAGGATGTGGAACGCTCTACCTGGGAGTACGGCGGAGATTCAACTGTACAGCCTTCAGACAGAGTAGCACACAGTTGCGGGGAAAATAGTGGCACTAGGTGAATGACTCTCCCAACACGATGGGCTGAATGGTCTCCTTTGTTGCTGGAACCACTCTGTATACGAGTCTCCTAGTTTCCAAAGGTTTTGCCTTTGTAGCCTTCCACCTTCTTATTTCAAGTTAAGCAATTTCTTTTTCAGAATAGCTGGGAAGAGGGAAAAAAGCCCCTTCCAGATAAATGTGAGGAAGGCTGAAACCCCCCCACCTCTGCCTATCTGTGTCAGGGCACTGGAGTTACTCTGGAGTTCTACCCTGAGCTAAGACACCAAATCACAGAATCCCTACAGTGCACACAGGGTCATTCAGCTCATCAAGTCTGCATTGACTCCTTGATGGAGTAACGTACCCAGGCCCTATTCCCCCCATAAACCTGCCCATGGCCAATCCACTTAACCTGCACATCTTGGGACACTAAAAATCCACCTAATCCACACGTCTTTAGAACGTGGGAGGAAACCGGAGCACCCGGAGGAAACCCACGCAGACACAGGGAGAACGTGCACAGACAAGGATGGAATTGAACCCAGGTCTCCGACGCCATGAGGCAGTAGTTCTAACCACTTTGCCACCCTCAAAACAGCTCAGGGTGAAACCAAGGGTTGAACCCCGGTACTGGCCAGAATGTAGAAGATAGGCGGGAATGAGGGCCACTTAATCGCCCCACATTTCAGGAGGAGGCACTTCCCAAAACCGTCAGATGTGATGGCTTCAGTTGCTGAATAGCTGACTCAGGGAAGAAGGAACGAGGCAACAAATAAGACTCCCAAACAGGGAGGTTCTTCTCCTCCACCCTGAGTTTATACCCCAAATAATGGCAAAATACATCAAGGAAAAACCCAAATTTGAAATAAATACAAAAATATTTGCAAGCACTCAAACAAGGCAGGAAACATCTGTGGTGAGAAGGGGAGTGGTCCCTTTGTCCAGATAGTCCTCAAAATCATGCAAATTTAAAATATGGTTGAAATTAAAAGGGCGGTTTGTAGAGGGGTCTAGAATGGGACTTCTGGTAAAGTTTAAAGCTTATTTATTAGTGTCTCAAGCAAGGCTTATATTAACACTGCAATGAACTTACTGTGAAAATCCCCTAATCATCACATTCTGGCACCTGTTCGGGTACACTGAGGAAGAATTTAGCGTGGCCAATGCACCTAACCAGCACGCCTTTCGGAGTGTGGGAGGAAACCAGAGCACCCAAAGGAAACCCACGCAGACAGGGGGAGAACATACAGACTCCACACAAAGACCCAAGCTGGGAATCAAACCTGGGCCCCTGACACTGTGAGGCAGCAGTGCTAACCACTCAGATAGCTCTCAGAATCATGCAAATTTAAAACATGGTTGAAATTAGGAGAGGGAGGGGCTGTGCAGAGTTTAGAATGGGACTTTAAGTAAAGTTTATTTATTATTAATGAAAACTTACTGTAATAGGTTTTAAATAAACTCTCACAAACAGGATGCATCAAGGTACATCTCCAATTAACCCCATGTTCTGTATACCCCACCGTCTCTCATTGCACCCAACATGCAACACAAAGACACCATTCGGCCCATCGCGCCCGTTTTCGCCTCTTTAAACGCTGCCTACACAAACACGCCCAGCCAAGCGATTGGTGAGAGGCTGCTATACAAAGAGAAGTTGATTAAAGCATTTAAATTTAAGAAACTCCCTGCCGTTTTTTCAGCCATGCAAACATTATAAACCACTCTGAACATGCACTCAAATGAAAGTTTAGTCATTTACTCAGAGGAGTTTCAAAAAAAAAGTTTCAGCAGTTTTACATTAGAAGTTTTTTTTAAATCAGAAGTTTGAAGACTTACTTTGACTTCCATCGAGTTTGGTCTGGCCACTGACTGCACTCAGAGACAGGGTCAGTAGGAATATCCCCAGAGTGGAGTGGGGCATCTTCTGTGCACCAGCAGCCCCACCAAGCCCCCCTCTTCTCTCTCCTTCTGCTTCACTCAAAGCCCCCACAAGGTAAGCTCCCAATGTTAGAAAGGATTGGGGTAAGATACTGGCAAGAAGGGAGAGAGAATGAGATATTGAAGAGAGAGGGGCAGGGTCAGTAAGGAATCCAACTAATTCATCCACTACACCTTGAAGCAGGGAGTGAACAAATGCTCTCTCGCAGACCCTCTTATAACATTAGCTGCGGAGGATGGGTGGGATCTTCGGGGATTTGAGGTTGGCGAAAGGAGGGGTTTCACGCAAGCTACATCAATAATATTTACAAGTCTGTCTCTGACATCACTGGGAGAGTTATTAGGACTTTATTTGGTGTGGTGGTGGGGGCGGGGGGTTGTTCTTTTAACTTGTTCAACCACGGACTCAACATAATGTTCTTAAAGGGCCACTTGCATCCTTTCGCCAGCAAATCCACGCCCCCCCCCCCTTCACTCATCCACCCCCGTGAAACAAGAAACCATGAACATAAAGAAAGGCGATCATTCTGCAGAAACAAAATGATTCACTGGTTGGCGGGCAAAGGGGGATGAAATTCACCCAAAAGTAGATGTTTTAAAGAAGGATGTAACTTAACTCACAGCTTCTTGTCAGCTGTTTCCCCGTGTGAATAGCAGACTTCAGTCAATGTGGACAAATAGTTAGTGTGAAGGTGGTGAGACATGTTTCTTTGAACATCCAGCTGAAGTGGGTACTTATAACCAGACCCTTTGTTTTGGAGGAAGGGAAAATGCATATTTGAATCTGAAATTGACGAAGGAGACGAGATATTAATCTCCCAGCAAGATGATTTGTCTCTGAAACAATCCTCTTTATCTGATCTGTGTGCACTTTCTACCTAGTGTCCAAAGTGAATAATGGTCCAAAATGTCTTAATTATAAAAAATCCTCACGTCAGACCTTTAGGTTAAACTTGTTCTCTCTGCACAAGAGTGTGTGGTGGGGAGTGGAGCGGGGGGGGGGGGGGGGGGGATGGAAGAGGATGTAGTTACAGACATGTTCCCAGACAGACTAGGTTAAGTATTCAATCATAAACCACCGTCGCTTTAGGAGCAATACACATTCACTATTGGCAAGTGTAAGCCAGACATCTCTGGACGAATTCTTGAAATATTTGCAGAGTTTTAAGAGTAGGACCGTTTATCCTCACTGCAGTTGTGTGGGGTTGATCCAGGCTGTGTGAGGGAACTCTGATTCCTTTTAAAGAGAGAGAGAAAAAAAGCCCCCGAACACAAGGACTCTGAACTCAGGTTCTAACACTAATGCAACCGCCCTGTTCAAACCTTGCATTGTAATATAGACCCGCACTTGGCAACGTTCTCTGCAAACTCTAAGATTGGAAACTGTATCCCTCCAAAAAAATAAGTTGGGCTGCTGGAATTCAAAAAAAAAACATACCAAAGTGCTGGAAATATACAACAGCAATGTGTAGAGAGAGAGGGGGTTAACGTTTCCAAGGCGAAAAAGGTGTAAGATTTCCGTTTCCCAATTAAAAAGAAAGGATAGGGGTTGGGACAATGTTAGAGTGGTCTCCGTTTGAAGGAGCAGCAGAGCAACAAGATTGCTAAAAAAGATTTGCAAGAGAAACAACCACAAAATTAAATTAAACCTCCCCAAGTGCCTGCTGCTCCCTAATCCATAACGTTCTGCTTTGGAGTAAAGGAAAGAAGCAATTTTGCCAGAGTTGTGTGCTCCTGCACACTGCTGGTCACTGTTTCAGACTGTGGTGCCAGCACTGATAAGATAGGAGGCGCCGCCTGTCTATCGGTTATTAACCCGAGAAAAAACATTGCCAAAGTGTGGAATGTCGTGTCCTTTCTGTGTGCCGGGAGCCACTCAGTGTCTCATGAACTGGGACAGATTCAGAGAGCCTCTCTCTTAACCTGTACCCCCAAAAAGTTCTGCCCTCACAGATGGTTTGTCAGAGAGTTAGTGCGGATTTGATGGGCTGAATGGCCTCTTCTGCCCTGGAGGGATTCTATCATCAGAAATAATCTGGTTTAAGTACAGAACAAAGTGTGGCTTATCTAGCAATCTGAATGTTGTCCTCTGCGTCTTTCACACGTAAGCGCTCTCTCCATCAATGTTTTAGTGTCACAAGCAGCCTTACATTAACACTGCAATGAAGTTACTGTGAAAATCCCCTAGTTGATTTGATTTATTATTGCCACATTTATTAGCATGCAGTGAAAAATATTGTTTTTTGCACGCTATACAGACAAAGTATACTATTCATAGAGAAGGAAAGGAGAGAGTGCAGAATGTACTGTTACAGTCAGAGCTAGGGTGTAGAGAAAGATCAGCTTAATGCGAGGTAGGACCATTCAAAAGTCTGACAGCAGCAGGGAAGAAACTGTTCTTGACAGAAGATGGAAGAGAGAATGTCAGGGGTGCGTGGGGTCCTGATTATGCTGACAGCTTTTCTGAGGCAGTGGGAAGTGTAGACAGAGCAATGGTTGGGAGGCTGGTTTGCATGATGGATTGGGCTACATTCACGACCTTTTGTGGTTTTTTGCAAACTTGGGCAGAGTAGGAGCCATACCAAGCTGTGATATACCCGGAAAGAATGCTTTCTGTGGTGCATCTGTAAAAGTTGTTGAAAGTTGTAGCTGACATGCCAAATTTCCAATGCAAAGTAGTCACCACACTCTGGCGCCTGTTTGGGTACACTGAGGGAGAAGTTAGCATGGCCAATGCATCTAACGGCACGTCTTTCAAACTCAATATTTAGATGAGTCAGTGAGGAGAGTTATTTGATTACTCATTCACACCTTATGAAGTGGAATCTGTGTACAATGGAGGTGAACTGTACAGAGGCACCAAGTTAACTAGTTGAAGTAGGAAGGATTAGGTTCTAGTGATGGGGTTAGATGGAGAGGGGTAAGATTAGCATGGAATCATGGAATCCCTGCAGTGCAGAAGGAGCCATTCAGCCCATGGAGCAGGACGACACGGTGGTTAGCATGCTACCTCACAGTGCCAGAGACCCAGGTTCGATTCTGGCCTTGGGTCACTGTTTGTGTGGAGTTTACACGTTCTCCCCATGTCTGCATGGGTTTCCTCCGGGTGCTCCAGTTTCCTCCCACACTCCAAAGATGTGCGGGTTAGGTTAATTGGCTATGCTAAATTGCCCCTTAGTGTCAGGGGGACTAGCAGGATAACTATGTGGGGTTGCAGGATTAGAACCTTGGAGAGTTGTGGTCAGGGCAGACCCAATGGGCTAAATGGCCTCCTTCTGCACTGTAGGGATTCTATGATTCTATGAGCCTGCACCAACAACAATCCCACCCATACCCTACCCCTGTAACCCTACGTATTTATCCTAAGGGGCAATTTCCCATGGCCAATCCACCCTAACCTGCACATCTTTGAACTGTGGGACAAAATCCATATCTGGCATGGTTCTAACCCAACCTCTCACTGCTCCCCCTCCCCTATTCAATGTCTTAGAGAGGGGGAATCTCAACCCTGAGTTCATCTGCCCTCCCAGAGATATGATGTGGAGATGCTGGCGTCTCACTTACTGTGCTGTCTGGAGAAAATACACAATTCTCTAACCAATGCTCAGGATTCCCTTCATACACATTGTTAGCCACTTTAACACTTGAATAGCAGGTTAGATGTAAGGATTTGCATTCTAATCAGCAATCGATGACTGTCTGTGCTGATGAGTGCTATTGCAGACCAGAACACTGCATTTGCCTGACGAAGGCTATAGAGTCGAAAGCTCGCAAATTTACTATCAAATAAATCGGTTGGATTTAAAATAGGTGTTGTAAAACTTTACTGAGTTTCTCCCAGAGCATTAGATCCAAGAAGCCTAAGCTGGTGTGGTACAGTGGTTAGCACTGTTGTTTCACATGGCCAGGGACATGGGTTCTATTCCAGTCTCAGGTGACTTTGCGGAGTTTGCACATTCTTCCCTGTGATCATGTTCCCTCCAGGTGTTCTGGTTTTTTCCCACAGTCCAAAGATGTGCAGGTTAGGGTGGATTGGCCAAGCTAAATCAATCCCTAGTGTCAGGATAAATACGTAGGGTTACCAGGATAGGCCTTGGGTAGGATGATTGTCAGTGTAAGCTCGATGGGCTGAATGGCCTCCTTCTGTAGGGATTCTATAATTCTATGCTAATCCTGCCCCTCTCCGTCAAACCCAATTATGCTAATCCTTCCTCTTTCACCCAGTTAACTTGCTGCCCCTACACTGCTCACCTCAATCACATACAGATTCCACGACCTAACCACTCCTTGGCTAAAGGTTTCTTCTCAATTCCTTGATGAATTCATGAGTAACTATTCTTATATTTGTGTTTTGGATTCATCACAGTGGAAAATCCTTATCTCATTCCTATTTCTAATCATGTTGACCCCTATCAGGTCACCCCTCTTCCGTATGGAATAGCACCCCACCCAGCCTGCTCAATCTTTCCCAATTGGATACAGCCTGAAATCTTTCTGGCACATCTTGTTTTGCACCTTCCCCAGTGCCTCTAGATTTTCCTTAACCAAAAGAACAGAACTGTTCATGCCGTGGTCTAATTAAGGTTCTCTGCAATTGGCAGCATGGCCACAGTGCAGAAGGAGACCATTCAGCCCATCGTGTCTGCACCAGCTCTCCGAATGACCAAATGGGACTATCTCCCAGGAACCTCATGCATTCTTCCTTTTCCCATAACCATCTAGCTCCCCCTCCCTTGCTTCAACTGACGGTGGCACGTTGGATTAGCACTGCTGCCTCACAGCGCCAGCGATCCAGGTTCAATTCCCAGCCTCGGGTCGCTGTCTGTGTGGAGTCTGCACATTCTCCCTGTGTCTGCGCGGGTTTGCTCCTCCCACAATCCAAAGGTGTGCGGGTTAGTTTGATTGGCTATGCTAAACCAGAGATCTCTGGATCTCACGCAGACATGGTGGGGAGGAGGGGAGAAACGTGTAATCTCCACACAGAGAGTTAACCGAGGCCAGAATCAAACCGGGCCCCTAGTGCCGTGAGGCAGCAGTGCTGATCACTGTGCCACTCCATTTACACCTCCCACCAAAATGCACCACCGCGGATTCAACAGCCACGCCATTAATTTACAGCGCACTTCCTGTGAGTTTGACTGTGTCTGTAACAAGACAGCCCTCACAGGCCCATTTATCAGTCTGTGCATTGAGGGGCAGACAGACTGCTGTGGGCTGTTACTGTGCGGGGTGAATCAGTAGTATCCCGGTCGGAATGTTCCAGCTGCTTTTAGCTTCTATTGTGAAAGCTCCAGCCTCCCTTTTCTTGACTCACTAGCTGCCTGTAGGGAGGAGGACGGGGTGGGTGCAGAGGGCCGCTAGAGGTGGAGGGCAGGGAGGGGGTGGGGGGAAACGGGATTGCAATACGACACCACTCTGACTGGGATTTGAAACCCTGCAGCCTGAACAAACCACAGGCTCAGCAAGAATGAGAGGAAACATGGATTCTATTTTAAAATATCTGCTAGCTTGTTGTTTAAAAGTCTGACCACAGACTATCGCAGATTCCCAAAAGACATTTGATTAGATATCCACTGCTTCCAGGAAGCGTGAAGGAGAACGTGCCTCTGTCTACATCAGCGGGGGTGAAGCAGAAACATTCGAGAGCTTCAGGTTTTTTGGTGTCCAGATCTGTCCTGCACCCACCCCTCCCCCCCAATGCCGACATTATAGTTAAGAAAGCCCACCAACGATTCTACTTTCTCAAGAGGTTAAGGAAACTTGGCATTTCCGCTACGATTCTCACCAACTTTTACAGAAGCACCGTAGAAAGCATTCTTTCTGGTTGTACCACAGCTCGGTATGGCTCCGGCTCTGTCCAAGGAATCATTGAATTCCTACAGTACAAAAGGGGCCATTTGGTCTGTCGGGCCTGCACTGGCAACAATCCCACCAACTTTGTGAGAAAGCAAACCAACGCCTCTACTTTGTCTGGAGGCTAAGGCAATTCAGCATGTCCGCTATGATGCTGGCAGGGGTTGGTGGGGGTGGTGGGGTGGGGGGGGGGTGGGGGGAGGGGGGGGGGGGGGGGAGGGGTTGCAGTGCGGTGGCATGGTGGTTAGCACTGCTACCTCACAGCACCAGCGACCCAGATTCAATTCCTGGCTCGGGTCACTGTTTGTGTGGAGCCTGCGCATTCTCCCCGTGTCTGAGTGGGTTTCCTCCTGGTGCTCCGGTTTCCTCCCACAGCCCGAAAGACGTGTTATTAGATGCACTGGCCATGCTAAATTCTCCTTTGATGTACAGGTGTGCAGCGACTAGGGAACTTTCACAGTAACTTTATTGCAGTGTTAATGTAAACCTACTTGTGGCGCTAAAGTTAAGTTTAAATAAACTTTAAAACTCTAAGAAACTACAAAAAGTTGTGAATGTAGCCCAGTCCATCACTCAAACCCAGCCTCCCATCCATTGACTCTGTCTACACTTCCCACTGCCTCGGAAAAGCAGCCGGCACAATCAAAGGCATCACACACACCGGACATTCTCTCTTCCACCTTCTTCTGTCAGGAAAGAGATACAGAAATCTGAGATCGTGTACCAATTGACTCAAGATTAGCTTCTTCCCTGCTGCCATCAGACTTTTGAATGGACCGACCTTATATTAAGTTGATCTTTCCCTACCTCCAGCTATTGTAGTAATTCTACACTCTGTACTCTCTCCTTCCCCCTTCTGTTGATCATTAAATCATACAGTGCAGAAGGAGGACACTCAGCCCATCGAGTCTGCACCAATCACAATCCACCTAGGTCCTATCCCCATAGCCCATACATTTACTGTAGCTGGTTCCCCCTGACACCAAGGGACAACGTCGCATGGCCAATTCACCTAACCCACACATCTTTGAACTGTGGGAGTAAACTAGAGCATCCAGAGGAAACCCACGCAGACACAGGGAGAACTTGCAAACCCCACACAGACAGTGACTCCAGGCTGGAATTGAACCTGGGTCCCTGGGAGGCCAATGTGGACTGGGGTAAACTCAGTAAGAAATCTGACAACACCAGGTTTAAGTCCAACCGATTTATTTGATAGTAAACTCACAAGCTTAACCTGATGTTGTCAGACTTCTTGCTGTGAGGCAGCAGTGCTAACCACTGTGCTGAGGTGCTGCTCCATTTCTGTCTTTTATATAACACAGCAGCACTAAGAGCACATTTCCTTTTTGTTCATACCACCCTGAGGAAAATGTACGGTTAGTAAATGTACAAAGGAACGGGCTTTGCTGTGACAGTTTTAAAATGTTTTGCCAGAGGCTGTTTAATCAAGACTGAAGAAATTCTTTCAAGGTATATCATAAACATCTTTCCAAACCTTTATCTTAGTTTAAGGAATTGAGGAAGTGGAGTTGAGGAAGAGAGAGATTGTAAAAATAAAATGTTAGGTTCTGATTTCTGAAGTTCCTTTCTCAAATGTAGTTTTCTCTCTCTCTCTCTCTTGCCTCCCTTAAGACATTGCCTAACACATTTTGAACATCTGTCTGAATTGTTCTTGATGTGGGTTTGTGTCCAATCTGGTTTGGCTAATCTCCTTTATTAACATTCATCGATGGGATGTGGGCATCTCTCCCTGGGTCAGTATTTAATGCCCATCTCTAACTGGCCATGAATGGCTTGCTCAGTACTTCAGAGCATCTGGAGATACAAGTAGGCCAGACCAGGTAAGGATGGCAGATTCCCTAAACCAGGTAGGATTTTAGTAATTCTCTCATGGTTATCATTAGACTGTCAATTTCTGATTAAAACGATGCAAGCACACACACACACAAACACACACGCCCACTCACACGCACACACAAACACACGCGCACACACATACGCACTCACACACACAAACACACACGCACACAAACACACACGCGCACTCACACACACAAACACACGCGCACTCACACACACAAACACACACGCACACAAACACACACGCGCACTCACACACACATACACACACGCGCACACACACACGCGCACACACACACGCATGCGTGCACACACACACACACATACACACACACACACACACAAACAAACACACACGCACACATACAAATGTAGGCACACACACACACACATACAAATGCACAAATATACTCACACATACAGATTATCTGGTCATTATCACATTAGGGCAGCACAGTAGTACAATGGTTAGCACTGCTTCTTCACAGCTCCAGGGACCTGGGTTCGATTCCCGGCTTGGGTCACTGTCTGTGTGGAGTTTGCACATTCTCCCCGTGTCTGCGTAGGTTTCCTCCGGGTGCTCCGGTTTCCTCCCACAGTCCAAAGATGTGCGGGTTAGGTAGGGTTTCTATCATTCTATGTGCCTTGTGGGAGCTTGCTATGCACAATTTGGCTGCCACATTTCCTACAATATAACGGCCTCCACACTTTCCTCATGGGCTGCAAAGCACTACAGCTTGTTCTGAGGACATGAAGGGTGCTATATAAATGCAAAGTTTTCTCCATTTGTGGAGGTCCAAGCCACCTCATTCCCTTCACTGAAGCAACGTCCCCTAAGTTAATAAGAGAGCCGATGGACTAATGGTATTATCGCGAGACTATTAATCCAGAAACTCAGCTGGGGACCCGGGTTCGAATCCCATCACGGCGGATGATGGAATTTGAATTCAATGTAAAAAATCTGGGATTAAGAATCTACTGATGACCATGAAACCATTGTCAATTGTTGGAAATTCCCATCTGGTTCACTAATAACCTTCAGGAAAGGAATTCTGCCGTTCTTACCCGGTCTGGCCTAAATGTGACTCCAGACCCACAGCAATGTGGTTGACTCTCAAATGCCCTCTGAACAAGGGCAGATAGGGATGGGCAATAAATGCTGGCCAGCCAGTGATGCCCATATCCTGATAATGACCAGCATGGTGGCACAATGGTTAGCATTGCTGCTCCACAGCGCCAGGAACCCGCGTTCGATTCCTGGCTTGGGTCACTGTATGTAGGGAGTTTGCATGTTCTCACTATGTCTGTGTGAGTTTGCTCCGGTTTCCTCCTTCAGTCCGGGTTAGGTTGATTGGTCATGCTGAATTGTCCCTCAGTATCAGGGGGATTAGCAGGGTAAATGGGGTTGTGTGGATGGGGCCTGGGTGAGATTGTGGTGGGTGCAGACCTGATGGGCCAAGTGGCCTCTGTCTGCACTGTAGGGATGCTATATTGTATATAAACATCAAGTGTCCTTGCAGTGTTAAACTGAGTGGTTATACCACAGGGTTTAGTTCACCTGGGATCTGTGCATCTGCTGTCAGCCACTTTCCTAGAATGTTAAAGTAGACTTTCCAGGACTTTCCAGGGATAGAACAGAATATTCTATCCCTGGAAAGTCCACAACTAATGGAAGGAGAGGAGTAACCATAACCCCCGATCCTTGTAAATGTTTGAGTTGGAAGTTGCTGTAATGAGATCAAGTGTAGGAGGTCAGTTCTTTACAATCTGAATCAGTGAATCATTGGAAATGTACTTTAAATTCCGAATCTATGAGAAAACCGCCACGGGGAATTGATGGACCATTTTGGAATCAGAATGGCTTTGTTTCACTCTGTCTTCGAGATCCACTGACGAAGCCTGAGCACAAAATCCAGGCTAATGAAAGAGATGTATTTGATTTGATTTATTATTGTCACATGTATCAGTGTACAGTGAAAAGTATTATTTCTTTTGCGCTATAAGCTGGAATCGAACCTGGCTCTCTGGCGCCGTGAGGCCAGGTGTGCTAACCACAGTGCCACCGTAGACCTGGAAGCGACCCCTAGACTGCTCGGAGGGTGGGAAGCGAGGCAGCGAGAGGGCAGTGGGGATACTGGAGGTGAGCGTTTCAATGCGGAGATTTGATTGCTTTTTTTGTTGGCAAGATTCTGAGTGCAGAGCTGCTGGACGGAGATGAGATCCCTATCAGCTGTGATCCAGCGGAACGGCTGGGGGGGTGCGGGGTGGTCTGGGAGGGAGAATCGGCTTCCTCCTGTCCCCCTATCTCCAGATCTGGCTGCTGACGTGTAAATGTGGGGAATGAGGTGCCCCCCCCCCCCGCCTTTGAAGTCTGCTTCAAGCTCTTCAGCCACCTCCAGGGTAAAGGAATGTGAATGTGCAAGCCCCTTCCCCCACTACCCCCCCCCCCCCAGCCCCCCAGCCCCCCGCCCCAGGCTGCCTGCTTCCAGTGTGAATGGGTTCACGACAGCTTGGTGCAACATGTAGTAGGCTGGGAGAGCGGGAAGATAAGGGGCGTCCTTTGATCCTCTTTATCTGGGTTTAATCATTTGCAATGTCACACTCCTCATCGAGATGGGGATGACTCATCCCACCGTTTGAAGTGGCTTTTTTTGCATTCCAGGCAGTGAAGAGGACCCGCTTCCCCCGGGAGAGACTGAATCCAGTAAGAAGTCACCAGATTAAAGTCCCAACAGGTTTAATTGATAGTAAACGCACAAGATTTCGGGGTTTGCCCCTTGGTCAGGTGAGTGGAGAGTTCTTGGTGTTGTGAGACTTTTTACCCCAGTCCAACGCTGGCACCTCCACGTCAGGAACTGAATCAACAGAGAACCTGGCCTCCGACACACTCCCCCCCCCCATCCCTGGCAGCCATTTTAAAATGGTTGCTGAGTTGCCACAGTCCAGATGCTGAACAGCAGCTCCCTCAGTTTTACCTCAGCTCTGTCGAAGGATCATCCAGATTCAAAACGTTGGCTCCCTTCTCTCTCTGCCGATAGCTGTCAGACCTGCCGAGATTTTTCTCTTCCTCTTTTCCTCAGAGTTTGGAGATTGTAGGTTTGATTTCACTTCAAGGCTGTTGCTACTCTTCCTGCAACGAGGGTGCGCTCAGTCAGACTTTTCAAAGTAAAGTTTACTTATTAGTGTCACAAGTAAGCTTGCATTAACACCGCAGTGAAGCACGTGGCACAGTGGTTAGCACTGCTGCCTCACAGCGCCAGGGACCCGGGTTCGATTCCAACCTTGGATCACTCTCTGTACGGAGTCTGCATGTTCTCCCCATGTCTGTGTGGGTTTCCTCCGGGTGCTCCAGTTTCCTCCCATAGATGCGTAGATTAAGTGGATTGGCCATGCTAAATTGCCCCATAGTGTTCCAACATCTGTGGGTTAAGTTGATTGAGCACACTAAATTGTTCCTGAGTGTCTGGGGGCCAGCAGGGCAGATCACGGGGATAGGGCCTCGGTGGGATTGTGGTTGGTGGTGACTCAATAGGCTGAATGGCCTCCTTCTGCACTGTAGGGATTCTGTGAAGCCCTGGGATGACTCCCAACTACCCTTGGAATAGCCTCACAGAGCTACTCTTGAAAGGCACAGAATCATAGAATTCTTGCAGTGCACAAAGAGGCCATTTGACCCATCAAGCCTGCATGGACTGCAATCCCATCAGGCACTATCCCCATAACTCCATGCATTTACCCTAGTTAGTCTGCCTGACAATAAGGAGCAATTCAGCATGGCCAATCTGCCTAACCCGCACATCTTTGGACACTAAGGAGCAATTTACCATGGTCAATCCACCTAACCTGCACATCTTGGGACTGTGGGAGGAAATCGGAGCACCCAGAGGACACCCACACAGGGAGAATGTACAGACTCCAGGGCAGTTAGGGATGGGTAATAAATGCTTGCCAGTGATGCCCACATTCTATAATTGAATTTGTAAAACATTCTAGTTCCCAACCACATACCATACAAATAAAAAATCCCTCATTTCTCCCCAGGACTTTTGTGGCAATTGTTCTCAGTCTGTGGTCACTGACATCTTAAATCCTTTCGATGGGGGAAGGAAGGGTCCCATTTGCTTCATTAGAAATTGTCCGTGGTAATTTAGTAGAAACCAAATCTCAGACAGAGGTTGCTTGTTCCTTGTGCCCCTGGTTCCTGAGCTGTGTGAAAAACATCTGGGAGCAATTCCTGTCCTGTTTTTGCTTGTGAATGAGCTGTGGCAGATGCCAGCTGTGAGTGTGTGCCAGGGTGTGGCTCTGACTCATGCCATCCCAGCACTGCAAAGTCTCTCCAGCCCTGAGGCAGAACCGGGGCGGTGGGGGGGGGAGTGGTGGCAGGGCCTGTGGGAGGTCACCGGCTGGGACAGTTTTATTAAAGACTTTGCAGGGCAGCTGGCAGGGCAACGACGGAGTTGAGGTTGTAATGATCCCGTTTGACTGAATACTGTTTCCCCCCAGTGAGACGTGTTAACTGCCTTGCTCTCCCGAAAAGCAACCAAAACAGGAAGAGGGATCTGGCAGGCAGGGGCGCAAAATCCGGAGAAAACCAGAAACCGCCAGCAGGATAGGTCAGGATTGTGTTCGCTGGAGTTCAGATGAATGAGGCGGGGGGATCTCATAGAGACTTATAAAATTCTAACAGGACTAGACAGGGTAGATGCAGGGAGGATGTTGCCGATGGTGAGGGAGTCCAGAACCAGGGGTCACAGTCTAGGGTAGACCATTTTGGACGGAGATGAGGAGACATTTCTTCACACAAAGAGTGGTGAGCCTGTGGAATTCATTATCACAGGAAGTAGTTGATGTCCAACCCGGAGCTTCTGGCTCTGAGACAGTGACGCTAACCCCACAAGCACTCCCTCATTTCAGGTGTTAAATGTAAGTGACGTGGTAGTGCACGGCTGGGGGGGTGCGATTCGGAAAAGCCTTTGACATCCCAAACTGTAAAGTGTCTTCTGCAATCTCCATAATGAAATGCGGTGTGATCCTCACCAATGGAACCAACACAGACCCTATCTCAGTGAAGATCAGAGTCAGACTAGGCTGGCTTTTACCATCGCACATACTCTGCTCTGAAGATATATAGGTTAGTTGGATTGGCCATGGTAAATGCCAGGGGTGGGGGGGAGGGGAAGGAGGGGGAAACTCTTGGAGCAAAGGTTTTACAGAAAGCATGGCACCATCTTTAAAGAGACGCCCTGAGCAGAAATAACAATATCCCCCCCCCCCCCCCACCACCAGCTCACCACTGAGAAACAGGGGGCTACTCCCCACCCCCATCCCCCCCCACCCCTCACAGACCCACAACGATTGTCAGCATTTCCTTCCCCCACCCCTCTCAGTTGATCAACAGCAGACCAACCTGATGGGGACAGGACTAGGTAATTCCACGTAAATTGATTTAAAATGCATTAAAATGGATGCAGGGCCGATTCCATCGCAAGCGCAGGGTCGGGGAAAACCACCTTGGAGAACACTTACCCGAAGATCAGAGGCTGAATGCCCGACTGGAAGGGAACACTCCTGCCTGGTAATTGTCAAATGGCGTTCATTCATCTGTTGTTGTTCTCAAGCTGGCATCTGCACATCATTGTTCATTTGATTTGATTTATTACCATCACATTTATTAACATACGGTGAAAAGTATTGTTTCTTGCGCTATATAGACAAAGCATACTGTTTATAGACAAGGAAATGGGAGAGTAATGTTACAGTCATAGCTAGAGTGTAGAGGAAGATCAATTTAATGCGAGGTGGGTCCATTCAAAACTCTGACAGCATCAGGGAAGAAGCTGCTCCTGAGTCGGTTGGTACGTGACTCAGACTTTTGTACCTTTTTCCCAACGGAAGAGGGTAGAAGAGAGAATGTCCAGGGTGCGTGGGATCCTTAATTACGCTGGCTCTTTGCTGAGGCAGTGGGAAATGTAGACAGAGCCAATGAGTGGGAGATTGATTTGTGTGATGGATTGGGTTACATTCATGATCTTTTGTAGCCTTGAACAGAGCAGGAGCCCATTTCAACAGAACCAGAAAGAATGCTTTCTGTGGTGCCTCTGTAAAAGTTGGTGACAGTCTTAGCTACGTGCCAAATTTCCTTAGTCTTCTGAGAAAGTAGAGGCATTGGTGGGCTTTCTTAACTATAGCATTGGCATGGGGGACCAGGACAGATTGTTGGTGATCTGGACACCTAAAAACCGGAAG